>CM057341.1:339907904-345547107 GCA_030015575.1 Agapanthus africanus
TACCTTCTATGAGATAGTTGGATCCGGATGCCCACTGCGTGTAATTGTTACTCTTGGGAGAGTTTTACACATTACAATTAGCCGATCAAGTAGGTGTCTAGAAAGGTGTCAACGGGGTTACGCCTCTGGGAAAACGAGGTTTACTTTAATTAGGTCCGTGCGAAAGCACGGGGAACCTCCCTCAAACTACCGACTCTGGCCTGGCTGAAAGATTGGCGAAATTGTAGGGTGTAATTAATCCCGTCTAGTCTTTCCTTTTAGGGTTTGAAGGAAGATTTGATAAAAACAGTGGGAGCCATCCTGATTAGATAAAATAATAACCAATCTGATCTTGCAAGAGCATACGCTGAGTGTTTTCTTCTCTCTCTCTCTAGGTAGCGACCATATCACGCCTTAATCAAGATAATAATATGGATGTATTGACCGAACCCGCATGTTATACTGAGCTGGGGAACGTTGGTCCCGCTCCAACTTATAATTGTTATAAGACAGAGCAGGAAATTGGGGAATACCAGATTTCCCGTGCCGCCCAAACGAAGAAAGTGCATACTGATATATCATCTTCGAGTGTGTTCATTACAGAGAACTATTTCTCAGTATCCTTTACGTCCTGGGTATGTGATACCGGATCAGGATCCCACATATGTAATTTGTTACATGAGCTACAGATAGGTAAAGAACTGAGGACGGGTGATAAGTTTCATGAGATAGAAAACGGTGCAAGTGTTGCAGCCAAGTCTGTTGGTTACTATCACCCTGTATTACCAGAATACATTGATTCTGAACAAATGACATTAGATACCGAACCTGATATACAACATCATATCAGTCTCTTTATTCGTAAAGAAGGATATAATTTTGTATTGTTGGATAATGTTTTGAACATTTTCTATATCAAGAGTTGATCGGTTCAGGCACGTTATCTAAAAGCATCGATGTTCTAAATCAAACCACAGTTCTTAGTATATAGAACACATACAAGAGGAAGAGTTCAGAAATGAATGATTCCTTCTTGAGGTATTATAGACTAGGTCATATCAATGCGACCCGACTAGCTAAAGTTACATATAGATGCATATTTAAATTGTTTTGAATTTACATCTTATGAAACTTGCCGGTCATGTCACAGAGATAAGATGACCATAGCTCCGTTTATTAGAAACAGAGAAAGTGTTAGTGAACTCTTGGGATGATACATACTGATGTATGAAGGTCCCCTGTCTATACATACCAAGACCGGTCCTTTGTACATCAATACATTCTCTAATAATCTCTCAAGATTAAGACATATGTTCCTGTTGAAACACAAGTCCGAGCCTTTTGAGATATTCACAGAATATATTTTAGAAGTAGGGAACCAAAACGGATATAAGTATTATGTCCTTTGATGCGATCAAGGAGGAGAATACTTGAGCACGGAATTCCTGGACTATTCTAAAGGAGAATGAGATTCTCCCTCAGCATTACTCCTCCGTATACACCATAGCACGTCGGTGTATCGGGGCGGAGCAATCACACCCTATATGATAACGTGTGCTCTATGATGAGTATTACTGAGTTGCCTATTTCCTTATGGGGGTTATGCACTTGAGAAGCTGCATACCTATTGAATAGGGTTCAAATCAAATCAGTTGCCTACCACTTCATATGTGAGATGGAATGGGAAGAGCCCATATCTTAAGTATGTTAAGATTTGGGGTTGTCCGGCCTATATCTGAAAAGCAAAATCCGGACAAGCCCGAGGTAATGTAAGTTCTGTGAAAGTTTGTTGGATATCCTAAGCATTAGCAAGGGAATATCTTCTACCAAACCGAGGAACAAAAATGTTTTGTTTCTCAATATGGCACCTTTGTGAAAGGGAATTTCTTGAGAAGAAATTAGTGGTCATGAGGTAGAACTGGAAGGAGTTCCAGCTATACAAACTACAGCAGATGATTTGGTAGAACCGAAGGATTCAATAGCTCCCAACGAACCTCAGCCTCTCCGCTGATCTTGTAGGGTTCCTCACCTACCTGAGAGATACTTCGGTTTCTCTATGACAGTGGGAGCGAGGATTGCATCATGAGACGATGACCCAACCAGTTTCGAGCTGGCCATCAGGAGTAAGACTCTGTAAGAATGGCTGGATGCTTAGTGATCTGAGATGGAATCCTTATACTCCAACAAAGTATGGACTTTGGTTGCTTTATCTGAAGGGTTAAATCCCCATCAGGAGAAAATATATCTTGAGAAGATTACTTGGTGTACATGGAAAAGTTGAGACTTTCAAAACTAAACTTGTTAAAGGTTTGCATCATTGACCAGGTATGGATTATGTTGAAACCTTTCCTAAGTACCTATGCTTAAGTCCATCCAGATCCTACTTGCCACGGCTACATACCATGATTATGATATCTGGCGGTTGGGTGTCATGACTGCTTTTCTAAATGATCTTTTAGAAGGGAGAGTCTATAAGTACACAGTCAGAGGGCTTCGTAGACAGTGGGAGCAGCGAAAACGTGTGCAAGATCTTTTATGTGATAAAGAAGGCATCGCGGAGTTGGAATGTCTGTTTTGATGTGTTAGTCAAAGAGTTTGACATCATCAAAATGGTAGATGAACCTTGTATAAACAAAAAGGTAGTAGGGAGTATGGTGGTGATCCTCGTAGAGTACGTGGATGACATACTCTTGATGGGGAAAGAGTTTCCTATTCTACGCTCGGTCAATCTCCGCTTATCACAATAATTCTCCATATAGGATCAAAGTGATACCTACTAAATCTTGGGTTTTGGATCTATGAGATAGATCTAATTGGATGTTAGGATACTCACTAGATGTAGTGAGATGGTATCAATTGATCCTGGGGAGAATCACTGGAAAGGTTCCAGAGTGATAAGGATGACTGAAAGTCAGTCACAGGCATTGTCTTTACTCTCAGTAGAGGGAAGGTATGTTGGAAGAGTTCCAAGAAAGATACCGTGGCATACTAGACGATAAAGGCTAGATACATCGCTACCAAAGATGCTACCAAAGAGGCAGTCTGGGTGTATATTAGTTCATGAGATGAACTTCGTTCCTACCATTGTGTGACAATGGAGTTGTGGCTTATGCCTAGGAACGCCTGTCCCATCAGTGATCCAGACATATTCTGAGGCAGTGTCACCTGATTATGGAGATGGTTGATTTCCAGGTTATCGAGGCCAGGAGAGTAGACTCAGAGGAAAACACGGTGGATCCACTCACAAAGGCCTATTCCGAGAGAGAGAATATTATGGGATGGTTGAGTATGAGATACTACAACCACTGTTATCAGATGGCCCTAGAGCAAGTGGGAGATTGTTAGTTATATGTATGCCCTAGAAGCCATTACTATACATGTGATGTATATTGTAGTGGATGCTTGGACATATATAGGGAGGACTTTCTTGCTCGACATGATAGTATGCTATCTAGTTACTCTTTACTTTAACGTGTACACTAATTGTCTCTCTGTTACATGTTGGTAAAGCCCTTAGGATATGTACTTAACTACCTGGACTATGATGCGGATCATACTAGTGGGGACATGGTAGTCCATAAGTACATCCTTCAAGGTCCCTAGTCATGGGTGTATCGAGACGGGGCATCGATATACCAGAGTAGACTAGCGTATGCCTTCTCGACCCATATAGATGGGCGATGGATGATCCCATATCCATTGGTGTTTGACATCAGAGACGATATACGAGTGCTCAGTGGAGACTGGGTACACTGGACGGACTCACCGAGAACTCCCAGATGGTATTATACCTTACGTCAGATGGCAGTTCTCTGGTGACACTGGTACAGGTTAGTCTGTAGACCTAAGATCGTCATAGAGTCTTGTGTGATTCCCACTGTGCTTTGATTTCCACCTTACCACGTCCAAGAGGGCGTGCAAAACGGTGGTTTTTGGGTACAGTCCCGAGTCACATGGAGGCAATGAGCGATAGGAGGGGTTTCGTCTCTCCCGGTATTGGGGGTTGATGTTGCGCTATGCTCGATTGGCCATAACAGGGAAGTCCCTGGCTAGGGCTGGTTTAGAGATTTACTGGTAAGTGTTACCCGTAGTTTCTCGACCCGTTATGAGTCTCATATCGGCATGACTTATCGGTTATTGGGGTCTGACGTTTACCACCCCTAGAACTGATATGCGACATATCATACGAGGAGACCGGACTGTACGGTAGTGTCACTGTCAGGCTTTTACAGGAGTTGGAGCGGGCTTGCTTGCTGATCTTCTGATCGCTCAATACCCGGGTAGCCGTTACGTCTAGCTAGTACCGCTGACGGCTTGTGGGTGCTTGATATGATCATCACCTACTGCCGGCGTATTGACGAGTCTTTAGAGTCCTACATAGAGGTTATACTGGCTCAGGCAAAACGAGATAGGAGCGCATATGTGATATGTGCGGGACCGAGAATAATGCGTGTATGATATACCGTATTCTATTCTCGAGATGTTTGTGTCGATCGGTTATATGCGATATAACCAAGTTATCGAATCGAGGGTTGATTCAATAAGTCGATACATTGCATGTTAGTCGGTTATATTTGATATAACGGGATTATTAAGTCAAGTATTGATTTAATAATTTAGTGTATAATTGTATATGTGATATACTAATTTACATTAACTAACATTGGTTCACTTAAGCTTTTATTTTTCTCACTTGTGCACAAGTTAATATATATGTGATATATATTTATTTGTGTGCATTTTTGTATCATGGTTGTTGATACAACTATCATGGGTGTAGAAGACATATACCATACTAATTATATTTGTTAGGTTTTTATATTTAAAGTAATTCTAAAACAAATGGATAATGAGCACAAATGCATGAAGCTTCATGAAGCTTATCTTTGCATTTGACTTAGTCCACTAGTTTTGTTTTACTTAAGATATTAGTTAACCTAACCACTTTGATTACCTATGGTAATGTCTCTACATGAGTTAGTATATGATACTCACTCACCATGGTTAGTTTATTCTCTCTCTTGATCATTATCCTCATTCTTTTCTTTTGTTCATCTTCTTATTCATTAAGCAAAAGAAAAAGCTTGCTAGGGTTTTGAAAATATAGTGAAACTAAGTGAGAAAAGAAATTCAAAATTGTACCCATTTCCTATCTCACCATCCTCTACTAGACCAGCACTTTAGTTTAGGGTGTTTGCTTCACTAATTCTTTGGTTAGTGAAGTAGAAGCTTGAGTTCGTATTCCCTCGACGTAGATCATCTTCGGCCTCGAAGACTTCAAGCAATTCCGTTGCCTCTTCTCATAGAGCCGTCCAAGAGTCCGGATGTTCGATGATCGCAGCGAAGGGACCACTACAAGGAGCTTAAGAAGTGAAGGACAGATCTACAAAGGTGTAAGTCCACGTTGCCCACCCCGGTACTTGCGGGAAGGCGGAAAATGGAATAAAAATCAAATTTTTATCAACTTAGGAAACATGGACTAGACAGAGAAGGATCTTTGCTAAACAAAAATAAGCTAAAGCTAACTAGAAACTAGCTAAGTGCTAGAAAGGTTATACCTTGGGCTTTATGTCCTTCTCTCCTTGCTCCTTGGAGTGGTGGAAGGAGGTCACCTTAGTCGTCTTCTCACGTCGAAGAAAGATCCACCCGAAAGCCTCGACCTTTGGCTTCAACTCCAAGCTAGAAGTAACTAGGGTGCAAGAAGTGCTAATCCTTGAACCCTAGATGAGAGTAGAGATTATCAAGAAAGGGTTTTTCTCAAGCTCAAGTGTTTCTCAACACATGAGAGGGGAGAGCTTGAGGGAGAGGAAGAACAAGAGAGAGAAAATGAATGATAGAATGAAAATCAAATGAACCATTCTCACATATATGTGTGTATTATTTTAATTAGATAATTAGTAAGATAATTGTCATGGCTTAATCAAGACATGACCATTATCATTTCATTTTTAATGCAAATTGCAAGGATCAAAAAGCATCTTCCAAATGAAATGATGATAGTCAAAGTGTCAACCAAGGTCAATAAGTCAAGAAGGTCAAATGGTCAACAACAATAACCATGCACAATTATTAAACTAATATCAATTAACCATAATACACATATAAGCATTAGGGTTAATAAAATGACAATAGTCATTAACCCTAATCAAAGTCCTCTCCCTCTGTCTCAAGCAACTGTGCATATGCACCCGTATTCGTGGTCCGAGGAATACGAATACAATGAGAAAAACCAATCCCAAATCATATACTAGGATCCGGCTTAAACCAAAGCCCGCTAGTATAAGCTGTCCGGACAGCAAACGTGCACAAGTGCGCAGATGTGAACGAACCCTGTCGCAAAACCATGCGACCTCTACTCATTTTGCCTAAAGGCGAATAGCTCTCTGTGTGGGACTCTAAAGACTCAACACTACGCTGGCAGTGGGTTTAACCACAGACCGCAAGCGGCACTAGCTGTACGTAACGGTCCCCAGGTAGATGTCGATAAGAAGACTGACGAGGTGAACCCCATCTGAACTCCTACTGAGCCTGTATGTGACAGTCTCCGTACAGTCCGGTCTGTTCGTCTGATACATCGTATGGCGGGCCTAGGGGGCGGTGAACGTCAGTCCCCTAATAGCGGTACAAGTCGTGTCGGAGTGTAGCCCAGAACACCCTGAGATAACACTGGAAACCTACCAGTATATCTCGCTTGCCCTGGCCAGGGACTACTCGTGTAATGGCTCTCCTAGACACAGCGCGATGTCAACCCCCAATACCGGGAGAGACGAATCCTGTCTAACCGTCACTGCCTCCAAGTGCTTCGGGACTGCACCTAACTACTACCTGTTTGCACGACTCCTTTGAGCCGTGGTAGGGTAGTAATCAAAGTACAGTGGGAACACACTCGAGGCGAAGTGACAGTGTCAAGTCAGCGGACTAAGCTGTACTCATGTCACCTGGGAACTGAAAACTGATGATAGGTATAATACCAACCAACAGTCCCTGACGAGTCCTGTCCAGTGTACTCGTAACCTAACGAGCACCCGCATACTATCTCAAGTACGACGTACTGACGGCTGTGGGACAGACCGTCTCCCACGCTGGGATGAGAAGCGCATACGCTAGTCTACTCCGGAGTATCGATGCCCTGTCTCGATAGTCCAACGACTAGGGACCTGTATAAGGATGTGCTTATGGATTACCCAGCTCCCACGAGTGTGAGCGCCATCAAAACGCTGGTAATCAAGCAATAATCCTAAGGGCTCTACTAATATGTATATCAGCAATATGCTAAAAGAAACACATGCACATATTAAAGCAGAGACAAACCAAGTAGCATACTACCATTTCGAGCAAGATTGTATATACAACTGTGAATATCCCAAGCTTCCATTAAGTAATATACAAACTAGTATGATACAGTAATGGCCTCTAGGGCATATACACTTACAATCTCCCACTTGCACTAAGGCCGTGTACTGGCGTATCGAAGACCTATCATCTCGATCAGCCGCTCGAACTGAGTCTGTGGCATGGCCTTGGTGAATGGATCTGCTGTGTTATCTTCTGAAGCAACCCTCCGAACCTCGATCTCCTGGTGATCCACGATCTCCCTGATCAGGTGATACCGCCTCAAGATGTGTCTGGATATCTGATGGGACCTGGGTTCCTTCGCTAAAGCTATAGCCCCGCTGTTGTCGCAATACAGAGGTATTGGGTCAACAATTGACGGAACCACCTGAAGTTCTCTCAAGAACTTCCTCATCCAGACAGCTTCTTTTGCGGCATCAGATGCAGCGATGTATCCGCTTCCATAGTCGAGTCAGCAACGGTTTCGTGTTTGGAGCTCTTCCAACACACCGCTGTTCATAGCAGAATATTGCATTTTATACCACCCATTCTTATGCTCGTGTGTTTATTGGTAGGTGCTTGTAATCTGTGTTTGTTACATATTTACAGAATACAGGTTTCCAGTACAAATATTGCAAATCAAGACAAAATCTCCACAGTTACACCAAATACAGAACATCTGTCACAGCAGATAAAAGCCGGGTTCCGGTCATCCATATCCGTCCAGTGCCGAGTACCTGTTCCAGAGACAAGACATATGACAGTGGTCATTCGTGTCTCGGACATGCACAGAGCACGAGGGGGGCTGCACAAGAATCAATGGGTGCGCGGAGCTCGAGGGAGATAAAGTCAAAAGCAAAGAAAAGATAGCAATCTTGGACTATGAATTCTGAAGATATTCTGGAAAGATTATCAGAAAATTTATGTACCAGACAACAGGGGACAGCAGACCAGGGACCTACAGAAAAGCCCATGCCCTGAACCCTCTATATTGCGGCGGATCCGCAGCCAATAGGGGGTATTGGCGGCGGATCCGCGGCCTTACTGACTCCTTGTCGTGTCGTTTTTTGGGGGTAGTTTAGGGACTTCATATTGTGGCAGATTCTTGCCCTAGGTCTTCAACCCTCTGCCTATAAATACTCCAGAATTGAGCTAAGCCAAGGGTCCATTCTTTGTTCTTCTTTCTTTTTAGGATTTAGTCTTTTTCTTCTTCTTCTTCATTCTTTTTCCATGAAAATTGTAGTGAGAGCTTTTTGAGTGGGAGATCAATGAAGATGAGGGCTTTTTGTATCATTCTCTTTTGTTTCTTCTTCCCCTTGAGATTCTTGCTTTCTCTTGATCATTCAACCTCTTCATTGAGCTTGAATGGTTAAGGGTTAGTTATTGATCTCAAGGGTCGTATTTTCTTATGGAATTAGCGCTTCATTTCACATGCGTTCTCTACCCTTCCCTTGATCTTGCAACCTCTTGATTGAGCTTGCAAGTTTAAGGGTTGGCTATTGATCACATGCTTGTCTTGAGTTCTAGTTTCTTGTTCTTTTTATCGCTTTTTATTACTTGCTTATTATTATCTTGCTTTACTTTCTTGCAATTTATATTCATGCACTTAATTACTTGTAATCTTTTCTTTTGCTCTCTTTTTGGTTCCTTTTGTGAATGAATGTAATTATCGTTGTTAAGAATAAATACGGTATTGTAAGTTAAGATTTTCTTTTCTCATTTCCTTTTCCCGTTATTTTCCATTGAACTCCGCCCGAACCATACGTAAGCGCTCCGTTAGGCACCCTACCCTGATAAGGTAGCGGTGATTCCTAACCGCGACCGGTTGCGTTCGGTTTGGCCGGAGGCGAAAGCAAGAGACAAGAACGGAAGGACAAGGGTAAATAAGCCGGATTCCATGAATACCGTGCTTAAATCTCCTAATCCACGTTGTTGCCGATTGCTCTAGCTTCAATCGGTCAAGACTCGGCTCAAAGGTTTTGAGTACGGATATCTTTAGCTTACACTTTCGTATATTTTCTTAACAACTTCATACTTGCAAATAAATACACATAGGTTAGCTTGAACAATCTCATACGTATTCTTTATTGACTCGTCTAAAACAAGAAAGGACATACAACCATCTCCCTGTGGATCGACCCGTGCTCAACCGGCTAGCTGCATAGCGACACCGTCTTGATTGCGGTTAACTTTAATTCTTCCAATCAAATGGCGCCGTTGCCGGGGAGACGGTAGCGTATTTTCTTTCTTGTTATTCGGGTTAATATTCTTTTGTATATATATATATAAAAAATATATCTTTTTTTTTTTGATCATTTTTGTGGGCAAGAGTGCAGATTTTTGCAGATTTGCAAACTGCGATTGTGGGGAGCAAAGTGTACATTCAAGGCTAAGGTGATTGCAAAGTACAGTGCCAAAGATCCGGGTAGTTTGACCCGCGCAAGCGAACTTTTCATGCTTACCGGATTTGATTCAACGGGGGTTTCCTAACCCAAAACTTAACGGTACGTACTTTACTAACACCTTCTTCTCAAATCCGACGCATCCAATATACTATTCTTTGCAGGATTCTTTGCAAGTTCGCTAAAAAACGCTAAAAATTGACTAACCCGTATTTGTTGCAGTGCCGCGCTTAAACTAAAAAACGATTTTTTGATTCTTTATAGAATTTTTATTGAATTGCGCATTGCATCAATTAATACGGACTTAAGGGCAAGCGAACCCCAAAATATACGGTAAAGGATTTCATCACCTTTTCCGTGGCCCACAAATCACGAACTTGAGCATAACGTTTACCCGCACAAATTTTAAAAGAAATTAGACTTTAAGCCTTAAGGACTTCGCGCTCACTAGGAGAAGTTAACTGTGTTTAGAACCTTGCTTAACGTTATATTGTTTACGGGGTGTCTAGGAAAGTGTTAACGGCGCAACCGCCAAAAGAGAAAGGGTTATTTAATTAAGGAACTTCGCGAAAGCGTTGGAAAACCTCCCCTTATCTCTGCACTTACCTGGCCTCGTGATCAGTGTATCTTGAGCCCGTTTCTCGACACAGTTTTACTTCGACAATCAAGTTCTGGAGCAGGTCTAGTTGACCTAGGTGGACCCTAGAACGATTAGGTGTGTGGTATTTTTGTGTCGTGATTGTTTTTGTCCATATTCTTTTTGTGTGTATATTTCATTCTTCTGTTAATATAAACTATAAAATATATATATATATATATATATCACATTCTTTTTCCCCTCCTTTTCTCTACCTTTCTTTCTCTCTTTTCATATCATGGGTACCCCACCTCGAAAAACTCTTGCCGAACTTTGGTACCCCCAACCAGACATTACTTCTTATGGTTCTTGCTTTAGCCGAACTTCGAACGATCCATCCATGCCAAAAATTTCATTGAGAGATCGGATAGACGCGTCTAGGACAAACAATTTGACTCCGCAATCAACTTCGTATCAACCATTTCAAACATTCACCCCTTCTTACGTTGATACCCCTTCTTCGAGTCATGTTGCAACTCCAAGACCTATGTCTATTGCAGAACGTATTGAACAATCTCGTAGCCGATCTTTCACTCCTGTCACCACTTCAAATTCTTGGGATCAACAATTTCATTCACCGTCTTATCCAAATGTTGACCCTACCCATGTCCAACCATTCAATTCCTACCAGTCCTACCCTACTTTTTCACCTTCCCTAGACATTGTTTCTGAACCGCCATTTGGGAATTTTCAGTATCCAAACAACTTTGAATCTTTTACTGAAACCCCTTCACAACCAATGTCTAGTCTAGAACAGTCCTTGGAAGACTTTAGGGTAGCGTCAAGCCAACAGATGATGGATTTGAATGCGTCCATGACCGCCCTCATACAACCTAGTGACCCGGTAGCTAGTTTTCAACTAGCTCCAAATTTTCCAATGTATGAAGAGGCGGTAGGACAGGATGTGAATTTGAGTGGAGAAAGTGAGCTGTATACCCTTCCAAATCAAACCTACCCGTCTCAAATTGAATCCCACAACTCCTGTGTTGATAGTCTATCAAGTGTCCCAAATGAATTATCAGTTGAAGATAGAATGTTTAATGAGTTGTGCGACTTTGTAGTATTTGATTTGCTAAATTGTGAAGGGACCTTGCCAAGTGAAACCACACCCAATCCTTTTGACCTCTACACCTCCATCTTAGAACCTGAATTGATTGAAATCCATGCTTTTGATGAGGTTTCTGAGAAAGTTGACTTTCACTTGATTAAGGATATTGACGCTGGGACTATTTTGGATGATGAACCCGTAGATTTGACTGAGTTTTTCTCTCCAATTCATCATCCCAAGTCATTAAATGTTTTTCCCGAACAACGTATGCGTCTGGACATTGATGAAATATGCATGGATGAGCTTAACTTGGAGGAGAATTTTGAGGATATTTTTGAGGATGAAACAGTTCTAGATGATGAGTCGGATTTTCCAATTCATCCTGTTCCTTTCACTGACTGTGTACACCCTCCAGAACCCTTAACCGATACCCTTCCTCAACCACTTCCCTCCATCCTTTCCATCGTTCCGACCTTGCAAGAACCCGTACCATTTTCACTTCCTGTGTCTGGTTTACCGAGTTCGGCGTACCCATGGGTTCTTACGAATCTTGAGGGATTTGACCCAATCTCTCGCCGAGTTAATAGATTAGCACAATCGCTGTTTACACATCGCTCATCACAAATTGTGCTAATCTATTCACTCCATTTCCTCCCTCAAGTTCGTATTCCACTTTTTTTCCCCTTCCGCCATTCTTCTTCCTCTCATATACCGAGACCGTATCCCGCTTCTCTCCGCATACGGTCTCGTGTATTCTCCATTTCTTTCCTCTTCACCTTCTTTCACCAGCCACTGCTTTATCACGATAAGATCTTTCAATGGTTGGTACTAACTTTTGGCCTGTGTAAGTCCTTGTATAGCTTGATACTGTTCTTTCCCCCCTAAACCTGAACTTCAACGCCTAACAGTGGAAACACTGTTTTACTTAAGTTTGGGGGGAACACCTTTTTTGTATATATTTTTGGTTTTCCTTTTTTGTTTTGTATATAATTTGTTTTTAGGGAGCACCGGCAATTTTGACCCTCTTAGTATAGCCTGACAGTGAGGGCACTGTCAAGTTTAAGTTTGGGGGTGTGCTCGGTAAGCTTTCTTCCTTCGCATTCATTTGTATATTTTGCATTTGCATACCCTATTAAAAACCCACAAAAATTGAAAATTTTCCAAAAAATATAAAAACTTTGTCGTCAAGTTAGCTAATAGGGTAACTTAGGTTTTTATTCTGAAAGTTTAGTTGATATGATAGAAATAACTAAATTCTAGGCTTAGGATTTGAAAACCCTAAGAATAACCCTCATTCTGTCTAATTTTGGTAAGTATACGTCCTTACAGTTTTTTTGAGAAATAGGTAATCTTGAGTTCAGTTCTTGAGTTAAGTCAAGATAAAGGGAAAGTATTGATGCTTTACTGGAGGATAAGTCTGAAAAATAGTTTCTTTTCTTGAGTTCAAATTTAGAAAGTATATACCCTACAACTACATCTACACGTACCTTGAAACTTGGGATAGTAGAGGATACCTAGAAATACTCTTACCTGAAAGCTTAGTATGAAAGAAAAAACAGTATTTAAAGCTAAACACCAAAAGAGCATATTGAAAAATATATCCGGTCTTGAAAAAGAAAAAGAAAAAGAGAAAAAAAAAGAAAAATAGAATAAAGTCAAGACCTGGAAACTGCTATTTACGCTTTAAGTTCACACATTCAGTAATCGGCCGTTAGTGCCTCAGGAAGCATTAATAGTCGCATAAAAGGTGTGTGAGCAAATCCGTCCATCCTTAATGAAAAGAAGTAGTATTAGGTATTAGGGCAAGGGTATTATAGCTTGAATTGAATTCTTGAGTGTAGGGGTGCAAATACACACACACGTAGGGGTATACAATCGATGTTTGGATAAAAGATAGAAATAAAGAATAAGACTTGTATTTTCTGTAAAGTTGATAAAAATCCCTGATTTGAGGCCGCACTTTAGAAGGAAAACTCAGGAGATACCGATATCTTTTTAAACTTTTTTGGAACGTATAGGACCCAAGGTTAAATAGATAGGAGGTGTGAAAAATTAGGGTTGGATATTTCTAACTTAGGATGATAGAGTTTCTAATATAAATACTAAACTGTAAGAGTAGAATCGACGTTAACTTATGACACTAGCTTGACGGGATTTTGTGGGTAGTATCCGCTGAAAACCCACAGGAGACAACACTCCTTCTACTAGGGACACTTAGAGGTTTAACGGCTTGTTGCACGCGCTCAGTGCAATCGCGTTCCCTGCGAAAGTGTGGTTAGGATTTTATTTTTGTGAATAATTGGTTTTGCTCGGGACGAGCAAAAGTTAAGTTTGGGGGTATTTGTTCATACCAGAATATTGCATTTTATACCGCCCATTCTTATGCTCGTGTGTTTATAGGTAGGTGCTTGTAATCCGTGTTTGTTACATATTTACAGAATACAGGTTTCCAGTACAAATATTGCAAATCAAGACAAAATCTCCACAGTTACACCAAATACAGAACATCTGTCACAGCAGATAAAAGCCGGGTTCCGGTCATCCATATCCGTCCAGTGCCGAGTACCTGTTCCAGAGACAAGACATATGACAGTGGTCATTCGTGTCTCGGACATGCACAGAGCACGAGGGGGGCTGCACAAGAATCAATGGGTGCGCGGAGCTCGAGGGAGATAAAGTCAAAAGCAAAGAAAAGATAGCAATCTTGGACTAAGAATTCTGAAGATATTCTGGAAAGATTATCAGAAAATTTATGTACCAGACAACAGGGGACAGCAGACCAGGGACCTACAGAAAAGCCCATGCCCTGAACCCTCTATAGTGCGGCGGATCCGCAGCCAATAGGGGGTATTGGCGGCGGATCCGCGGCCTTACTGACTCCTTGTCGTGTCGTTTTTTGGGGGTAGTTTGGGGACTTCATATTGTGGCAGATTCTTGCCCTAGGTCTTCAACCCTCTGCCTATAAATACTCCAGAATTGAGCTAAGCCAAGGGTCCATTCTTTGTTCTTCTTTCTTTTTAGGATTTAGTCTTTTTCTTCTTCTTCTTCATTCTTTTTCCATGAAAATTGTAGTGAGAGCTTTTTGAGTGGGAGATCAATGAAGATGAGGGCTTTTTGTATCATTCTCTTTTGTTTCTTCTTCCCCTTGAGATTCTTGCTTTCTCTTGATCATTCAACCTCATCATTGAGCTTGAATGGTTAAGGGTTAGTTATTGATCTCAAGGGTCGTATTTTCTTATGGAATTAGCGCTTCATTTCACATGCGTTCTCTACCCTTCCCTTGATCTTGCAACCTCTTGATTGAGCTTGCAAGTTTAAGGGTTGGCTATTGATCACATGCTTGTCTTGAGTTCTAGTTTCTTGTTCTTTTTATCGCTTTTTATTACTTGCTTATTATTATCTTGCTTTACTTTCTTGCAATTTATATTCATGCACTTAATTACTTGTAATCTTTTCTTTTCTTTGTTCTTTTCTTTTGCTCTCTTTTTGGTTCCTTTTGTGAATGAATGTAATTATCGTTGTTAAGAATAAATACGGTATTGTAAGTTAAGATTTTCTTTTCTCATTTTCTTTTCCCGTTATTTTCCATTGAACTCCGCCCGAACCATACGCAAGCGCTCCGTTAGGCACCCTACCTTGACAAGGTAGCGGTGATTCCTAACCGCGACCGGTTGCGTTCGGTTTGGCCGGAGGCGAAAGCAAAAGACAAGAACGGAAGGACAAGGGTAAATAAGCCGGATTCCATGAATACCGCGCTTAAATCCCCTAATCCACGTCGTTGCCGATTGCTCTAGCTTCAATCGGTCAAGACTCGGCTCAAAGGTTTTGAGTACGGATATCTTTAGCTTACACTTTCGTATAATTTCTTAACAACTTCATACTTGCAAATAAATACACATAGGTTATCTTGAACAATCTCATACGTATTCTTTATTGACTCGTCTAAAACAAGAAAGGACATACAACCATCTCCCTGTGGATCGACCCGTGCTCAACCGGCTAGCTGCATAGCGACACCGTCTTGATTGCGGTTAACTTTAATTCTTTCAATCAACCGCCCCTCCATTGAGGGTAAAGACAAAACCCGACATGGACTTGGAATCATCCTTGTCAGTCTGGAAGCTGGAGTCAGCAAAGGCCTCAATCTGGAGGTCTTTTCCGCCATACACCAAGAACATCTCCTTAGTCCTTCTCAGGTACTTGAGAATGTTCTTTACTGCTATCCAATGTTTCTCCCCAGGGTTTGACTGATACATGCTTACCACACTCAATGCATAAGCCACATCCGGTCTGGTACACAACATCGCATACATTATAGAGCCTACCGCAGAAGCGTAGGGTATAATAGACATGCGATCCCTCTCCAAATCAGTCTTGGGAGACATCTCTTTGGAGAGGGTGATCCCGTGACAAGCCGGTAGATTGCCGCGCTTGGAATCTTCCATACCGAATCTCTTCAGTATGGTGTCGATGTACCTAGACTGCGAAAGTCCTAATATCCTCTTGGATCTGTCATGGTAGATCCGGATACCCAGAATGTATGAGGCATCACCCAGGTCTTTCATGGAGAACCTGTGTGACAAGAACCCCTTGACAGATTATAGCATAGGAATATCATTTCCTATTAAGAGAATGTCATCCACGTATAAAACGAGGAATACTACAGTTCTCGCTACAAATCTACAATAGATGCATGGTTCATCTGGATTTTTGATAAAGCCAAATTCCTTGACCGTCTCATCAAAACAGATGTTCCAACTCCACGATGCCTGCTTTAGTCCATAAATGGACTTAAGCAACTTGCACACCTTTCCGCTGCTCCCACTCTGAATGAAACCCTCTGGCTGATCCATATAGACACACTCCTCTAAATGTCCATTTAGAAAAGCTGTCTTTACGTCCATCTGCCAAATCTCATAATCGTGGAAGGCAGCAATGGCAAGAAGGATCCGAATGGATTTCAGCATAGCTACTGGAGAAAAGCTTTCGTCATAGTCCAAACCAGGTCGCTGACGAAAACCCTTTGCTACCAGTCTAGCTTTATAGGTCTCAACCTGTCCATCTACACCAATCTTCCTTTTGAAGATCCACTTGCATCCTACGTGTTTTACCCCATCTGGAGTAATGTCCAACGTCCATACTTTGTTGGTGTACATGGACTCCATTTCGGTCCGCATTGCATCCAGCCATTTTACCGAGTCGACGCTCTGAATGGCTTGCTG
This sequence comes from Agapanthus africanus, assembly GCA_030015575.1. Lineage (NCBI taxonomy): Eukaryota > Viridiplantae > Streptophyta > Magnoliopsida > Asparagales > Amaryllidaceae > Agapanthus > Agapanthus africanus. The sequence goes on from CM057341.1 coordinate 339,924,525, forward strand.
GAAGCTAGTTGGCTCATCAAAATCTATGATGCAATCCTCTCTATCCCCGTCAATGAGAAAACCGTAGTATCTCTCGGGCGGATGAGACTGCCTACTACTCCTGTGGAGTGGCGTGGGAATGTCCTGATCTTTCGAACCCTCTGGTTCTACTAAGCTTTCAGTAATAGCCTGTGATTCTGGAATTTCTTCCAGTTCTAATGCGCTCCCACTTATTCTTTTTCTAAGAACTGATGTTCCAAAAAATGGGCATTACGAGAAACAAGGACTTTTTGTTCCTCTGCGTAATAGAAAAGATACCCCCTGGAGTTCTTTGGGTATCCCACAAACTTGCACAGTACTGAGCGTGCCTCGAGCTTGTCCGTATGCTGCTTTTTGACATAAGCTGGACATCCCCAAATCTTCAAGTATTGAAGATAGGGTTTCTTCCCACTCCATAGCTCATATGGTGTAGTAGGCACAGTCTTAGTGGGAACTCGGTTCAAAAGGTATGCAGCTGTTTCTAGCGCATATCCCCAGAATGATCGCGGCAATTCAGCGTTACTCATCATGGACCGTACCATATCCAATAGGGTTCGGTTCCGTCTCTCCGATACACCGTTATGTTGCGGAGTGTATGGAGGAGTAAGCTGAGAGAGAATTCCATTCTCTTTTAAGTAACCCAGGAACTCGGCACTCAAGTATTCACCACCTCGATCAGATCTCAGTGCCTTGATACTTTTGCCTGTTTGTTTTTCTACTTCATTCTTATATTCCTGGAACTTTTCAAAAGCTTCGGATTTATGGTTCATCAAGAAGATATGCCCGAACCTTGAGAAATCATCCGTAAAAGTAATGAAGTAAGAATAACCGCTTCGTGCATGTGTAGACATTGGACCGCACACGTCGCTGTGTACGAGCCCCAAGAGCTCGCTCGCTCTTACTCCGTGTCCAGTGAACGGAGTCTTTGTCATCTTTCCCTTGAGACAGGATTGACAAGTTGCATACGATTGATATTCGAACGGATCCAAATATCCTTCTGTATGTAACTTAGTCAACCTTCTCTCATTGATGTGACCCAGTCTACAATGCCATAAGAAAGTTTTATTGATTTTTGGAGACTTTCTTTTGTGTGTATTCTGGACATTGAAAATCTGTGGTTGGTTTAACACGTATATACCGTTGTTCAATGTACCTGACCCAATCAAAACTTGATTAAGGTGAATGTTCACTATATTACTTACAAATGCAAATTCATAACCTTCTTTAGATAATAAATATACAGAAATGATATTACAGGTTGCATTTGGTACATAATAACAACTACGTAAAACCAAAAAGTGTCCATCCGACAATCCCAGGTGATAGTCCCCCACGGCCTCAGCATCCATGCAAGCACCGTTTGCAACTCTGAGGGTCATGTCACCTGCCTTCAAAACTCTACGCTTTCTCAACGCCTGCAAAGAATTACAGATATAAGATCCTGATCCGGTATCCAATACCCAGGATGTAGAGTTTATTGATAGACAGTTTTCAATAACATACACACCTGAAGCTGAAACTGCAACTCGCTTCAAATCCTGTGTTCTGGCCTTCCAAGCCTTGCAATCCTGTTTCCAGTGACCACTTTTGTGACAATAGAAGCATTCTTCCTTCCCCACCAGCTTTCCCGCTACCTTTGTTGCTTTTCCTTTTCCCTTCGTATCCACTTTACTGACACCGCCTCTTGGTTTGGCGGGGGCTTTCTTCTTCTTACCCTTGGCTTTCGCCCTGGATCTAGAAGAGGAAGATCCTCCTACAAACAAAGTGGATGTCTCCTTACCTTTCTGTAGGGTACCCTCTGCACTCCTCAGCATGTTGAGGAGTTCTGAAAGTTCAACTTCTTTTTCCTGTAAGTTGAAGTTCAGGATGAACTGGGCGTAAGTGGAAGGAAGGGACTGGAGAATCAACTCCCTATAGAGCTCATTCTCCAACGTGGTCCCATGTTCTGCAAGCTCCTCTATGTAGCCAATCATCTTAAGCAGGTGTTCCGCTACCGATGATCCGACGGCCAACCTTGCCGAAAACAACTTCTTCGACACTTCGTATCTGGCAATACGAGACTGCTCTCCATACAGTTCTTTTGTATGAAGAAATATGGACTCTAGGTCCATATTCTCGTGCCTCCTCTGATGTTCGTTGTCCATCAAGGTAAGTACGAGGCATTTGGCCTTCGCGCAATCTATTTCCCAGGTCTTATAGATTTCCCTATCTACGACACTGGTTTTGGGACCTAGGACAGGGGGAGCTTTGGTGGTAAGGAGATACCCCAGCTTGTCGTAAGTGATTGCCATCTTGACATTCCTGAGCCAATCTTTGTAGTTTGGCCCTGTCAATATGTTTTTATCTAGTAATAACTTAAGTCCGGTCATGTTGAATGGTCGCTGCAATTAGGAGAGAGAAAAGAAACACTTTAGCATGATGCTCTTGCAAGTTTAGAGTGGTTTTTAGTTTGTCTAAACAGGATGGCTCCCACTGTCTCTCGAATCCCTTCTCAAACCGTAAAGAAAGGATTAGTCAGGATCACACTCACCGTACAATACTTGCTTAACCGTTCAGCCAGGCCAGTGTCGGTACTTCGAGGGAGGTTTTCCAACGCTTTCGCGAAGTTCCTTAATTAAGTAACCTCTTTTCCCTGTGGGCGTAGCCCCGCTAACACCTTTCTAGACACCTACTAGGTTTATAGCATTGATCGTTAAGTGAGAGTTTTCCTGAGGAGTAGCATATACTCACAGTAGGATCGGGATTCAAATATCATCGTGTGATAAAACCGAAGGAATCCTACCAGAATCATGACACTCCAAATGGTATGCAGCGCTAGCAAGTTTCAGTACTTATGAAACTCCCGATGTGGATTTTTGCCCCATGCTCTTATGACCTTGGCGTGAGGTCAAAATGTCATAAGTCACATGTCAGGTTCTTCCCATCATTATCCCGGTTAATTTGAACCCACCCATACCTACCCTTGACGTAGGCCAAAATGGCAGTACGACTGTCTCAAACCAACGCATTCTATCTATGCAACAGATAAATATCCGGCAGCTACCAATCACTATGCCTTGGCGTGAGGTCAAAATACATAGCTTGAATACTACCGAATATTTAACTGAAATGATGGAGGGCTACGGATGGTTTAGGCGAAACCGTGAACGTAGTGAACTTGATATAATCGATAGAACGAGATAGCTTTTAAAAGGAGTTGTTCAAGCTCCGCATTTAAAAGTTTAGTTTTGAAAAGAACCGAGTGGTTTTCAAAGTGTTCCAATCGACTTTTACTTGGTTTATTTTCTTGCTTTAGTTCTTTTAATGCGTCCCATCATTTAATCCTACCATTGCAGAAAACAACCAAAATATGACGTATGCTTATGCCATTCGCATTCGCCACGGGGCCCCGTCATCACCCGTTAGGTTACTTAACTAACGACAGAGTGGGGGCTGGGCTAGCGCGGCTGTAAAACATAAGCAACGTCTAAATAGTTATCATATATAAATATATAGCAATGATAGACATTACAGATCACAGATGAATACATTGGATATACTAGGAATCCGCAATCCGTTCGAGCCTGCAACGAAAAGCGGATTACACGGTCGCGGTGAATAGCCAAATACCCCACCAAAGACCCCTACGGGTGCGGCAAACTACCCGCCAAGTACCCGAAGCGAAGCAACCTCCCTCACCACCGTGAGTAGGCCACTCGGCACTTCGAGATACCCGGTATTTTGTGCACCCCCTCCATGGGTCTATCCTAGGAACAAAAATAGTAAAAAGAATTATACAATGACGGCTACAACCCCGACCCGGTTGCACGGCCATACAAATAATATTATTACATCAATTTACATATTACAATGAATGAAAGAAAAAGCAACACTCATCTCACATCCACCCCGGCTATTCATCCGCGACAATCCAATCCATTCATATACACATACCATCATCAATCATAGATCACAGATATGTATAACCCCGACTAATCGACATATAGCGATTAGCCGACGTTCAATACATATAAACATCACAGATATAACCTTTTAGTTAAAGTGTAGTTAAGTTCGAAAAAAAATACGGATTTATAGGCCACCAAAAACAAATTTCTATTCTGGAAAACCTGGGCACATATAAACCATCTTAAAAATCCCAAAACCAAGCCAGAAATACACTGCACCAAACTCGACCCAGTGAAGAGCCAAGACGGCCGCGGTTGCACGGCAATAGCTTGATATTGCCGCGGAACCGCGGCTCTTTGGTCGAATCACTGGATCGTTTTTGGTGGCTTTCTTCACAAAACCCTGAGATAATTTTTGGAGTATGATTTATTTTGTTTTGAACAGAAAAAATTTTATCAGAAACTTAGGGTTTTGAAAACTCGGTATTTCGATTTTTCCGATTCGAACTTCGATACACTCTACTACCTAGCTAGTTTATGTTTACTTAGTCTCTGATACCACTGTAAGTCCACGTTGCCCACCCCGGTACTTACGGGGAGGCGGAAAACGGAATAAAAATCAAATTTTTATCAACTTAGGCAACATAGACTAGACAAAGAAGGATCTTTGCTAAACAAAAACAAGCTAAAGCTAACTAGAAACTAGCTAAGTGCTAGAAAGGTTATACCTTGGGCTTTATGTCCTTCTCTCCTTGCTCCTTGGAGTGGTGGAAGGAGGTCACCTTAGTCGTCTTCTCACGTCGAAGAAAGATCCACCCGAAAGCCTCGACCTTTGGCTTCAACTCCAAGCTAGAAGTAACTAGGGTGCAAGAAGTGCTAATCCTTGAACCCTAGATGAGAGTAGAGATTATCAAGAAAGGGTTTTTCTCAAGCTCAAGTGTTTCTCAACACATGAGAGGGGAGAGCTTGAGGGAGAGGAAGAACAAGAGAGAGAAAATGAATGATAGAATGAGAATCAAATGAACCATTCTCACATATATGTGTGTATTATTTTAATTAGATAATTAGTAAGATAATTGTCATGGCTTAATCAAGACATGACCATTATCATTTCATTTTTAATGCAAATTGCAAGGATCAAAAAGCATCTTCCAAATGAAATGATGATGGTCAAAGTGTCAACCAAGGACAATAAGTCAAGAAGGTCAAATGGTCAACAACCATAACCATGCACAATTATTAAACTAATATCAATTAACCATAATACACACATAAGCATTAGGGTTAATAAAATGACAATAGTCATTAACCCTAATCAAAGTCCTCTCCCTCTGTCTCAAGCAACTGTGCATACGCACCCGTATTCGTGGTCCGAGGAATACGAATACAATGAGAAAAACCAATCCCAAATCATATACTAGGATCCGGCTTAAACCAAAGCCCGCTAGTATAAGCTGTCCGGACAGCAAACGTGTACAAGTGCGCGGATGTGAACGAACCCTGTCGCAAAACCATGCGACTTCTACTCATTTTGCCTAAAGGCGAATAGCTCTCTGTGTGGGACTCTAAAGACTCGACACTACGCTGGCAGTGGGTTTAACCACAGACCGCAAGCGGCACTAGCTGTACGTAACGGTCCCCAGGTAGATGTCGATAAGAAGACTGACGAGGTGAACCCCATCTGAACTCCTACTGAGCCTGTATGTGACAGTCTCCGTACAGTCCGGTCTGTTCGTCTGATACATCGCATGGCGGGCCTAGGGGGCGGTGAACGTCAGTCCCCTAATAGCGGTACAAGTCATGTCGGAGTGTAGCCCAGAACACCCTGAGATAACACTGGAAACCTACCAGTATATCTCGCTTGCCCTGGCCAGGGACTACTCGTGTAATGGCTCTCCTAGACACAGCGCGATGTCAACCCCCAATACCGGGAGAGACGAATCCTGTCTAACCGTCACTGCCTCCAAGTGCTTCGGGACTGCACCCAACTACTACCTGTTTGCACGACTCCTTTGAGCCGTGGTAGGGTAGTAATCAAGTACAGTGGGAACACACTCGAGGCGAAGTGACAGTGTCAAGTCAGCGGACTAAGCTGTACTCATGTCACCTGGGAACTGAAAACTGACGATAGGTATAATACCAACCAACAGTCCCCGACGAGTCCTGTCCAGTGTACTCGTAACCTAAAGAGCACCCGTATACTATCTCAAGTACGACGTACTGACGGCTGTGGGACAGACCGTCTCCCACGCTGGGATGAGAAGCGCATACGCTAGTCTACTCCAGAGTATCGATGCCCTGTCTCGATAGTCCAACGACTAGGGACCTGTATAAGGATGTGCTTATGGATTACCCAGCTCCCACGAGTGTGAGCGCCATCACAACGCTGGTAATCAAGCAATAATCCTAAGGGCTCTACTAATATGTATATCAGCAATATGCTAAAAGAAACACAAGAACATATTAAAGCAGAGACAAACCAAGTAGCATACTACCATTTCGAGCAAGATTGTATATACAACTGTGAATATCCCAAGCTTCCATTAAGTAATATACAAACTAGTATGATACAGTAATGGCCTCTAGGGCATATACACTAACAAAAGGTTGTATTTCGCATACCCTTAGTCGTAAAGTTGTTTACATGCTATTTTATTCGCCTAATCTCTAGTATACGATCTTGCTTAGGGTTGTTCGACAAATAAAAATTTAATTTTGGCATGGTCGATGCCTTGTAGAGCCTTGTTAGTGTGCCTAGTAACCGTACACCATTGTTGACCAGGATTTTACCTATCTTGATGTCATGACAGTATCCGGAGACATATAGGGGACGGTTGTGCTCGCATGTCCCAAGGAGGAGATCTTCATCGCCGAAGGTGATATCGGCTGTGTGTACTTCTTCCAGCTCGTCCTTCATCTTTTCTTCGGCGAGGAAAGCTTAGAATTGCTCGGGCTCTTGTAATGCCTGGATCAAAGAATCTCTTGCATCTTTGGATAACAGAAGGGCGTCGAGAATGCTTAAGTGCGAAGGTAGCTTTCTCAAGTGTGCCAGAACGTTCTAGTCCACCTTACTTTTCTTTGGCGGGTCCTAGGCTGTCAAATTTTCGACGGCTTGGTCATCGAGGGTGATATCTTCAGGGACTTTTTCCTTTCCCTTATCGTTTCTATTTGACCCACTGTTCGAGGGCCCAAGATTCTTTTCGGGCAGCGTACGATTGCGCAGCTGAATATTTTCACAGGTATTTGGTTCTTCCTCTTTTACCAATATGGAATCTTTAAAGAGAGGGCCAAGAGTTATTTCCCCGTCAGAGTCGCTCCCGAAGGTGTGAACTTGCGATTCCCCGGCGTTGACCATGCGACAGTTGCTTGTAGTTTTCATATGCTCCACGGTCGTATTTCTTTGCTCCCGACGAGTTTTGCGTTTCATCCGCTTGAAATGTTGTTGGTGAGCAACATATCCCTGCCACCATCTTTTAAAAGCGTTGCACTCTTCGGTGGGGTGTGCAATCCTTGGATGATATAAGCAGTAGTTGGGATGCACATCCTCTTCGTCAGGAGCGTTTCCTTCGGAGGGTGGCATCTTCATTCCCACCGATATGGCTCTGGCGAACCTTTTCCTCATTTTGAACCCGCTCTTATCTGTCGTGGGCATGCTTTGATCTGGTTGGAGTGTTTTAGCCATTTCTTCTAGTCGCCGGCGTTTATCCTTTTCAAATATGGCCATCTCACACTCTCGATCGGCTTTTCTTTTAAGACGGGCTTCGTTCAGGAATGCATCAATCATTTCGTCTAATGGCCCTGGAAGTCCCTGTTCAGGATTTGCCCCCAGTTTCTCGGTGCAAGGAGCTTCTTCATCGTCTATCGACGAGTGAGAGATCACATGGAAACTTGCCACATAATCTTCGGATTCTTCTGACGAGTCTTCTCGATCATCTCAGTCCACAAGGACGTGGCTGAGAAACTCTTGGAGTGTGACTGGAGTCTGTGCCTTCTGGTTATACTCTTTCAGCGCGTCAATCTGCTTTTGCAGGTCCGTGCGCCTGTCACCAGGCTTCACGAGCTTCTTAGATTTCTTCTTCTTCTTCGAAGACTTTGACGGCTGGGTGTGAATGCTTTGGCTATCACTACCAATTTTTGGAGTTGGGCGCGGCTTCAGCATCCCTTCGATGATCTCAGGTTCTAGTGGATTCTTCCACCTAATTGCTGGACATGTGTGGAGATCCTTCAGCATTCTTTTAGTTTTCGCTGAAAGAGCGACTTCCCATGGAGCTTCTTCTACGAAAGAACACGATGCCCCTGATTGAAAGAATTGAAGTTAACCGCAATCAAGACGGTGTCGCTATGCAGCTAGCCGGTTGAGCACGGGTCGATCCACAGGGAGATGGTTGTATGTCCTTTCTTCTTTTAGACGAGTCAATAAAGAATGAGTATATGTTTGTTCAATCTAACCTATGTGTATTATTTGCAAGTATAAAGTTGTTAAGAAAAAGATACGAGATTGTAAGCTAAAGAAATCCGTACTCAAAACCTTTGAGCCGAGTCTTGACCAATTGAAGCTAGAGCAATCGGCAACAACGTGGATTAGGGGATTTAAGCGCGGTATTCATGGAATCCGGCTTATTTACCCTTGTCCTTCCGTTCTTTTCTCTTGCTTTCGCCTCCGGCCAAACCGAACGCAACCGGTCGCGATTAGGAATCACCGTTACCTTGTGAGGGTAGGGTGCCTAACGGAGCGCTTGCGTATGGTTTGGGTGGAGATCAATGGAAAATAACGGGAAAAGGAAATGAGCAAGGAAGTATTAACTTACAATATCGTATTGATTCTTAACAACAACAATAATTACAACCATTCACAAGATGAGCAAAAAAGAGAGAACAAAAAGAACAAAGAAAAGAAACGATTACAAGTAATTAAGTGCGTGAATTTAAATTGCAAGAAAGTAAAGCAAGATAATAAAAAGCAAGTAAGCAATAAAAAGAAATAGAAACTAGAACTCAAGACAAGCATGGGATCAATAGCCAACCCTTAAACTTGCAAGCTCAATCAAGAGGTTGCAAGATCAAGAGAAGGGTAGAGAACGCATGTGAAATGAAGCGCTAATTCCATAAGAAAATACGACCCTTGAGATCAATAACAAACTCTTAACCTTTCAAGCTCAATGAAGAGGTTGAAAGATCAAGAGAAAGCAAGAATCTCAAGGGGAAGTTAAACAAAAAAGAATGATACAAAAGCCCTCATCTTCATTAACATCCACTCAATGCTCTCACTACATTTCCATGGAGGATGAATGAAGAAGAAGAAGAAAAAGACTAAAACCTAACAAAAAGAGGCAAAAGAATGGACAAAAAAAATTGGACCCTTGGCTTAGCTCAGTTCTGGAGTATTTATAGGCAGGGATCTGGAAACCTAGGGCAACACTCTGGACCAAAATGGAAGTACCAAACTGCCCCTGAAAAATGACTACCTGTCGACATCATACGGCCGCGGTTCCGCGGCATAAGCATGCTTAGGCCGTGGTTCCGTGGCCCTTTAGAGGTGTTAGGCCATCAACTTTTGGGTGTTTCCCTGTTCTCCTGTGTCCTTTATTCTGGTATATGTTTTTTCTCATATTTTCTTCACGATTTTTCCAGAATTTCTGTTGAGCAATAGGTGATTTGATGTGGACCTTTTTGTCATGATTTCCTCGAGCTCCGCGTAGATTTCTTGGATCTTGTGTTGCCATTGAGCCTTGTGCATGACATGACAATCGATTTGCCATTTTGTCCCTTAAACTGGTATGTGGCAACACACGGATAGAGAGCGGAGACCCGTGTTTTATCAGTTGTTAGCAGTAATCCAGAATTTGTCGTACTTTTTCACGATATTCACTGTTTAGAGCTGAGACAAGTATCCTGCAATTATGTAGCAAACACTGATAAAAAGCACCTGCCTATAAACAAACGAGCGTAAGAATGGGCGGTATAAAATGCAATATTCTGATATGAACAAATACCCCGAAACTTAACTTTTGCTCATACCGAGCAAAACCAATTATTCACAAAAAAGTATAAGATCCTAACCGCACTTTCGCAGGGAACATGATTGCACTGAGCACGTGCAACAAGCCGTTAAACCTCTAGGTGTCCCTAGTAGGAGGAGTGTTGTCTCCTGAGGGTTTTCAGCGGATTACACTCACAAAATCCCGTCAAGCGAGTGTCATAAGTTAACATCGATTCTACTCCTACAGTTTAGTATTTACGTTAGAAACTCTATCATCCTAAGTTGGAAATATCCAACCCTTATGTTTCACACCTCCTATCTGTTTTAACTTTAGATCCTATACGTTCCAAAAAAGTTTAGAAAGATGTTGGTTCTCCTGAGTTTTCCTTCTAAAGTGCGGCCTCAAATCAGGGATTTTTATCAACTTTACAGAAAACACAAGTCTTATTCTTTATTTCTATCTCTTATCCAAACATCAATTGTATACCCCTACGTATGTGTATATTTGCACCCCTACACTCAAGAATTCAATTCAAGCTATAATACCCTTGCCTTAATACCTAATACTACTTCTTTTCATTTAATGATGGACGGTGTTGCTCACACACCTTTCATGCGACTATTAATGCTTCTTGAGGCACTAACGGCCGATTACTGAATGTGTGAGCTTAAAGCGTAAATAGCAGTTTCCAGGTCTTGGCTTTATTCTATTTTTCTTTTTCTTTTTCCTTTTCTTTTTTCAAGACCGGATATATTTTTCAACATGCACTTTTGGTGTTTAGCTTTAAATACCGTTTTTTCTTTCATACTAAGCTTTCAGGCAAGAGTATTTCAAGGTATCCTCTACTATCCCAAGTTTCAAGGAGCGTGTAAGTGCAGTTTGTAGGGTATATACTTTCTAAATTTGAACTCGAGAAAAGAAACTATTTTTCAGACTTATCCTTCAGTAAAGCATCAATACTTTCCTTTCATCTTGACTGAACTCAAGATTACCTATTTCTCAAAAAAACTGTAAGGACGTATACTTACCAAAGTTAGACAGAATGAGGGTTATTTTTAGGGTTTTCAATCCCTAAGCCTAGAATTTAGTTATTTCTAATATATCAACTAAACTTTCAGAATAAAAATCTAAGTTACCCTATTAGCTAACTTGACGACAAAATTTTTATATTTTTGGAAAATTTTCAATTTTTTTGTGGGTTTTTAATAAGGTATGCAAATGCAAAATATACAAATGAATGCGAAGGAAGAAAGCTTACCGAGCACACCCCCAAACTTAAATTTGACAGTGCCCTCACTGTCAGGCTACACCAAGAGGGTCAAAATTGTCGGCGCTCCCAAAAACAATTATATACAAAAAAAAAAAGGAAAACAAAAATATATACAAAAAAAGTGTCCCCCCCAAACTTAAGTAAAACAGTGTTTCCACTGTTAAGCGTTGAAGTTCAGGATTAGGGGGGAAAGAACAGTATCAAGCTATACAAGGCCTTACACAGGCCAAAAGTTAACACCAACCATTCAAAGATTTTATCATGGTGAAGCAGTGGTTGGGGAAAGAAGGTGAAAAGGTAAGAAATGGAGAATACGCGAGACCGTATGGAGATAGAAGCGGGATACGGTCTCGGTATATCAGAAGAAGAATGGCGGAAGGGAAAAAGAAGTGGAGTACGAACTTGAGGGTGCAAATGGAGTGAATAGATTAGCACAATTTGTGATGAGCGATGTGTAAACAGCGATTGTGCTAATCTATTAACCCGGCGAGAGATTGGGTCAAATCCCTCAAGATTCGTAAGAAACCATGGGTAAGCCGAACTCGGTAAACCAGACATACGAAATGAAAGTGAGACGGTTGCTTGCAAGGTCGGAACGACGGAAAGAATGGAGGGAAGTGATCGAGGAGGGGTATCGGTTAAAGGTTCAGGAGGGTGTACACAGTCAATGACAGGGACAGGATGAATGGGAAAATCCGACTCATCAATTAAAACTGGTTCATCCTCAAAACTATCCTCAATATTCTCCTCAAAATTTAGCACATCCATGCACTTCTCTTCAAAATCCAGACGCATATGGGGTTCGAGAAAAACATTTAATGACTCAGGATGATGATTTGAAGAGACAAACTCAGCCAAATCTACGGGTTCATCATCCGAAATATTCCCGGCGTCAATATCCTTAATCAAGTGAAAATCAAAATTCTCTGACACCTCGACAAAAGCATGGATATCAATTGATTCAGGTTCTAAAGTGGAGGTGTAGAGGTCAAAAGGTTTGGGATTGGTTTCACTCGGAAGGGACCCTTCACAATCAGGTAAATCAAATACTACGAAGTCGCACAACTCATTCATCATTCTATCTTCAATTGATAAATCATGTGGGATACTTGATAGACTTTCAAAACAGGAGTTGTGGGATTCAATTTGAGACGGGTAGGTTTGATTTGGAAGGGTATACAGCTCACTTTCTCCACTCAAATTCTCCGCCCGTCCTACCGTCTCATCATACATTGGAAAATTTGGAGCTAGCTGGAAACTAGCTACCGGGTCAGTAGGTTGTATGAGAGCGGCCATGGACGCATTCAAATCCATCATCTATTGCCTGGACGCTACCCTAAAGTCTTCCAACGACTGTTCCAGACTAGACATGGGTTGTGAAGGGGTTTCAGTAAAAGATTCAAAGTTGTTTGGATACTGAAAACTCCCAAATGGCTGTTCTGAAGCAATGTCTAGGGAAGGTGAAAAAGTAGGGTAGGATTGGTAGGAATTGAATGGCTGGACAGGAGCAGGATCAACATTTGGATAGGAAGGTGAATGGAATTGTTGATCCCAAGAATTTGAAGTGGTGAAAGGAGTGAAAGATCGGCTACGGGATTGTTCAATACGTTCAGCGATGGACAAAGGACGACTTGCAAAAGGGGTATCAACATAAGCGGGTGGGGGAGGTTGAAAAGGTTGATGCAGAGTGGATTGCGAAGGGCAAGTGTTTATCCTAGACGCGTCTATCCGATCTTTCAAAGAGATTTTGGGCATGGAGGGATCGTTTGACGTTCGGCCAAAGCAAGAACCGTAAGAAGTAATGTCTGGTTGCGGGTACCAAAGTTCGACAAGAGTTTTGCGAGGTGGGGTTCCCATGATATGAAGAGAAAGAAAGAAAGGCAGAGAAAAGAAGGGGGGAAAATGAATGTGATTTGTTTTTTTTTTTAGATATTAACAAAAGAATGAAATACACACACAAAAAAAAAGAATATGGACAAAAACAATCACGACACAAAAATACCACACACCTAATCGTTCTAGGGTTCACCTAGGTCAACTAGACCTGCTCTAGAACTTGATTGTCGAAGTAAAACTGTGTCGAGAAACGGGCTCAAGATACACTGATCACGAGGCCAGGTAAGTGCAGAGATAAGGGGAGGTTTTCCAACGCTTTCGCGAAGTTCCTTAATTAAATAACCCTTTCTCTTTTGGCGGTTTCGCCGTTAACACTTTCCTAGACACCCCGTAAACAATATACCGTTAAGCGAGGTTCTAAACACAGTTGACTTCTCCTAGTGAGCACGAAGTCCTTAAGGATTAAAGTCTAATTTCTTTTAAAATTTGTGCGGGTAAACGTTATGCTCAAGTTCGTGATTTGTGGGCCACGGAAAAGGTGATGAAATCCTTTACCGTATATTGCGGGGTTCGCTTGCCCTTAAGTCCGTATTAATTGATGCAATGCGCAATTCAATAAAAATTCTATAAAGAATCAAAAAATCGTTTTTTAGTTTAAGCGTGGCACTGCAACAAATACGGGTTAGTCAATTTTTAGCGTTTGCTAGCGAACTTGCAAAGAATCCTGCAAAGAATAGTATATTGGATGCGTCGGATTTGAGAAGAAGGTGTTAGTAAAGTACGTACCGTTAATTTTTTGAGTTAGGAAACCCCCGTTGAATCAAATCCGGTAAGCTTGAAAAGTTCGCTTGCGCGGGTCAAACTACCCGGATCTTTGGCACTGTACTTTGCAATCACCTTAGCCTTGAATGTACACTTTGCTCCCCACAATCGCAGTTTGCAAATCTGCAAAAATCTGCACTCTTGCCCACAAAAATGATCAAAAAAAACAAAAAGATTTTTTATATATATTTTTCTTTTATATATACAAAAAGAATATTAACCCGAATAACAAGAAAGAAAATACGCTACCGTCTCCCCGGCAACGGCGCCATTTGATCGCACGCTTTTAGCTTGTCGGATGTTCAAAGTTCTAAAGTATAACCGCGATCAGGACGGTGTCGCTATGCAGCTAGCCGGTTGAGCACGGGTCGATCCACAGGGAGATGGTTGTATGTCCGTTCTTGTTTTAGACGAGTCAATAAAGAATTTGTATTTGTTTGTTCAATCTAACCTATGTGTATTATTTGCAAGTATAAAGTTGTTAAGAAAAGATACGATAATGTAAGCTAAAGAAATCCGTACTCAAAACCGTTGAGCCGAGTCTTGACCAATTGAAGCTAGAGCAATCGGCAACAAGGTGGATTAGGGGATTTAAGCGCGGTATTCGTGGAATCCGGCTTATTTACCCTTGTCCTTCCGTTCTTGTCTCTTTCTTTCGCCTCCGGCCAAACCGAACGCAACCGGTCGCGGTTAGGAATCACCGTTACCTTGTTAGGGTAAGGTGCCTAACGGAGCGCTTGCGTATGGTTTGGGCGGAGATCAATGGAAAATAACGGGAAAAGGAAATGAGCAAGGAAGTATTAACTTACAATATCGTATTGATTCTTAACAACAACAATAATTACAACCATTCACAAGATGAGCAAAAAAGAGAGAACAAAAAGAACAAAGAAAAGAAAAGATTACAAGTAATTAAGTGCATGAATTTAAATTGCAAGAAAGTAAACAAAGATAATAAAAAGCAAGTAAGCAATAAAAGGAAATAGAAACTAGAACTCAAGACAAGCATGGGATCAATAGCCAACCCTTAAACTTGCAAGCTCAATCAAGAGGTTGCAAGATCAAGAGAAGGGTAGAGAACGCATGTGAAATGAAGCGCTAATTCCATAAGAAAATACGACCCTTGAGATCAATAACAAACTCTTAACCTTTCAAGCTCAATGAAGAGGTTGAAAGATCAAGAGAAAGCAAGAATCTCAAGGGGAAGTTAAACAAAAGAGAATGATACAAAAGCCCTCATCTTCATTAACATCCACTCAATGCTCTCACTACATTTCCATGGAGGAAGAATGAAGAAGAAGAAGAAAAAGACTAAAACCTAACAAAAAGAGGCAAAAGAATGGACAAAAAAAATTGGACCCTTGGCTTAGCTCAGTTCTGGAGTATTTATAGGCAGGGATCTGGAAACCTAGGGCAACACTGTGGACCAAAATGGAAGTACCAAACTGCCCCTGAAAAATGACTACCTGTCGACATCATACGGCCGCGGTTCCGCGGCCTAAGCATGCTTAGGCCGCGGTTGCGCGGCCCTTTAGTGGTGTTAGGCCATCAACTTTTGGGTGTTTCCCTGTTCTCCTGTGTCCTTTATTCTGGTATATGTTTTTTCTCATATTTTCTTCACGATTTTTCCAGAATTTCTGTTGAGCAATAGGTGATTTGATGTGGACCTTTTTGTCATGATTTCCTCGAGCTCCCCGTAGATTTCTTGGATCTTGTGTTGCCATTGAGCCTTGTGCATGACATGACAATCGATTTGCCATTTTGTCCCTTAAACTGGTATGTGGCAACACACGGATAGAGAGCGGAGACCCGTGTTTTATCAGTTGTTGGCAGTAATCCAGAATTTGTCATACTTTTTCATGATATTCACTGTTTAGAGCCGAGACAAGTATCCTGCAATTATGTAGAAAACACTGATAAAAAGCACCTGCCTATAAACAAACGAGCGTAAGAATGGGCGGTATAAAATGCAATATTCTGATATGAACAGCCCCCGGTGTATCTGTCTTCTTGAGAGCGTGCGGTTGAGGCGGGTTCACCTTCCAGTTTTCGGATAACACGAACTTGACCTGTTGGTACTGGTCTTCTATCCAGCTTTTGAAGATGTAACAATCTTCGATCGGTTGGTCCAACATTTGGTGATAAGGGCAATAGTTAGGATTGCTAATGTCGCCTGGTTGTGCTGGGCGTCTTGGCTCCGGGTGAGTGATGATCCTTTTGCGCAGTGCCAGCTCGAATAACCTCTTCGTCTTGTCCCGAGGGAACGAGTAAGGGCGTCTCATTTTATCTCCAAGAGATCGTGTTCTATTATTCTGGCGATCAGCTGGTTTTGGGCCACTGGGCTGCTGTTGAGTATTGGCGACGAAGGTCGCTTTCCCCTTTCCCTTCTCGTTCCGCGGCTCCGGCTTTGGAGGAGACGGTCTATGACCCATCTGGTCCATCTGGGCCAGCTTGTCAATTAAGGCTTAGAACGTGGTCGGCTTGAAGAAGATCATGAATTGGGAAATAGTTGCAAGAAGGTCTAGAGTGCCCACGAACATGCCCACCGCAGGTGGTTCCTAAATGTGTTGCTCACATTTTGACCATAAATTTCGCCACCGTATTGCATATTGCACCCATGTTTCGCCTGGCTTTACCCTGGCGTTAATCAGTGCGGTAATCGGAGTACGCTCGCTAGCGCTTGCGAATCTCTGTGTAAACAGCAGCTCCATTTCCGCAAATGTCTTGATAGAGTCATTTGGAAGTTCAGAGTACCACTCGAATGCCGTTTTCGACAAGCTGCCGACGAATTGGCGAAGTAGCAATTTATCATCACCTCCGGTGTTGCCACATAGAGCCCTGAACTGAGCGACATGCTGGTGGGGATTGCCCATCCCTTTGTATACATGAAATTTAGGGATCGTATATCCCGGTGGGTACTTTATTTGGTCATACCAGCCTGGATATGGTCGCCCAGTTTTAACGACTTGGCCGTCCGCTTCATTCGCCTGGTGAGCTCGTATTTGCTGAGCAATGTATTCATCTAGAGCGTCCTTCGAAATGGTTTCCTCTTTGGCTGCTGAAAGAGCCGGAGGAGGGTTCGATGTCTTCCCTCTGTCGTCTTCAATGATGATAGGAGGGTCTTCAGCTGGGGGTTCTGGTTGTAACATCATCCCGACTATGTCTTGGAAGAGAAGCGCCATTCGTTTTATATTAGCCGCTTGTTCTGCTGCTTCTCTGTCCTTCTTTTCGAGGACTCTGCGGAGGAAGTCAGCATCGCTTTCTTATTCATGACGCTGTTCCGATGACGCCTCAGGGCTTTCTTTTGGCCCGGTGAGTGCGGCCATTTGTGTTAGCATTTCCTGAAGCTTCTGTTGCTGCTCATGGGCTTTTGTCACGGATCGGGTGAGCGGTCGGTGTCCCGTCGAAGCGCGGCATTCCTCATTTCCGGAAGCCATGTAAACAGTATGCACCATTATGCCCCCAGACTTGGGGCGTTTGGGCTCAGCGTCTTTGCGGTTTGCTGTAGTCACAGGGGCTTTCTCTGGCCTCCTTCTCTTTTGAGTAGTTGAAGTCGAGGGGGCCGTTGCAGCGGGCACCCAGAAAGCTGTTACCTTTTGTGGCTTGGCAAGATGGTTCTCTTCTTGTTGAACCTTCACCTTTTTCTGTCGGCGAGGGTAATCTTGATCAATTACTGAGTCCTGAACCTGTCGCCAGACTTTATAGATTTTGGAGGACAACCGCTGAGGGGCTGCTCCGGCTTCGCCTTTGATGCATTCTCTACAGGTGGAGGAGATCTTTTCAGTACGGCGGTAGGAGAGTTCCTGCGCACCTTGTTCAGCAATTCAAAGTTGTTCCCGGTTGGAACAGCAGCATTGACTTCCACCGTTGGGGCTGGTGGAGTTAGCCCAGAGGGGGAGTTTCCCCCAGCTTTCCTTACTCGGCGCCAGTGGCGATGTCGAGCGTGTCGACCCGTTGGGATCGTTTCAGTTTTAGGGGTGACTTTGTCATGCCCCCTGTTCTGGTGAGGCGCTGCTGGTACCAGCCTCATAAAGACCGACATCCGTCGAGCAGCAGTGTCTAACCTGTCAAAGACAGACCTTTGGACGGGAGAAGTAGCTTCGAGGACTTCGACTGGAGCGGAAGCCGGAGCAGTTAGTCTTGTGAAGACCGACCCTTTGGCAGGAGAAGCCGCCTTGATGACTTCGGGAGCAGGGATGGCTATCCTCCTTGGAATTGCAGGCTTCATCATAGGCCCACATGAACTTTGGCCTAATCTGGCGAAGACTGAGGCGCCGGAGCTGGACGACCCATCGAGAGGGGCCGTAGCGGTGGTAAGTCGATCAAAGACCGATTTCTTGGGGACTTCTTGTGAAGGTACAGGAGCATTGAAGTTCATGGGTGGGAGCATTGCCCCAAAGAATAGACCAGTGGTGGCCTGAGTCACTTGGTCCACTGGCATTGTGAACAAGGAGGATGCCTGAGGCCCGTAAGCTACACCTCCAGATGAGGTGGAACGTGAGCTGCAGTTGCAGCTGGAACACTTCGTGCAAGTAGACGCCATTGATCTTTCGTTTTCTGCACGGAGAAAGACACCAAATCTTTGTACCTCGAACCCAAGGGCACCCATATCAAACCGCGATTCGCTCGCGAAAACGACACACGAAGTGTGGAGTGGAAAGAGGAAAAGTTCCCACCGGGCATGGCAGAATCTGTTCCCCGTCGAAAGATGCGGACGAAGACGCGGCGGACGTCTCGCCTGAATTTCGGGGCAGATGCTAATTGGTGCTATCCGTCCATCTCTCCGATGATGCCAAGTTGATTTATGGCACCATGTATCGAAGGTTTAAACGGATGTGGCCGATGTAGCAGACTTCGTCAGATTCCCCCTCATTTGAGGGGTTTTTGATTGTGGGGACGCTCTTCCCTGCAGGCGCTATCCCCTGCAGTTAATTACGCTACCGCATCGCGGTAACCAATTTCTCCTTCTCCAGATGGTCACTTCGTGTCGTGTGTGTTTGTTTTGTTTTTGGTTGCCCGTGGATTGTATACGGAGACTAATTTATGTTGTCGCCCGTAGGGCGTAGATTAGTCCAAATCTGTATCTTCTTAGATTTGGGTTTGGGGGTTGGGTTTAAGGATACGTTAGTCTCATTTGGGACTAAGATCAACTTAAACGTGTATTAAGGATACGTTAGTCTAATTTCAGACTAAGATCAACTTAACGGGATCGTTTAGATCCGACAAAACAGCGTTTGGGCTCTGTTGTTTAGTTTAGGGACATTGCGGTCGATTACCAGTTTAAGAACATGGTGGTCCAATATCAGTTTAAGGACATAGTGGTCCAATATTAGTTTAAGGACATTACGGTCCATTGTTAGTTTAAGGACATTACGGTCCAGGTTAAGGACATCGTAGTCCATGGGCTTGAGGACCCCACAGTCCAGGTTAAGGACATCGTAGTCCATGGGCTTAAGGACCCCATAGTCCGGTTTAAAGACATCGTAGTCTATGCAATGTATGGTTGTCGGAACCCATCACCTCTCTGAAGACGTTGAAGGACTACAACGACATGTATCAGAGAAGTTCAGAGATGTACCCTCGAACCGGTGTGAATTGGTTGAAAGATTTGTAGTCCAATTTGGGACTAAGATCTGTTAAATATTCGTGAGCAGGTGGGCTCAATTAAATATAAGTTTAAGACTTATGGCCAACATTGGGCTAAGTCCAATAAATGTTTTAACATTTTATTGTTCTTGCTTGAGCCTTTTTTGGGCTTGGCCCTTTTATTAATGCTGAGCATTGGATCCTGACACATTTTTTTGTCTTGTATTGAATGCATAGCATTCATCAGAACAATGTTTGTTCTGACAGCACGCCACGTGGAGCACCAGGCGCTTTGCGCCAATTAAAGAGTGCATTGCGCTTCTGCCGAGTAGCGCACACGAAAAGGAAATGTGTCGCGCTTGGCGCTAAGCGCCAGATGGTGGGCGCATTGCGCCAGTTTATGAGCGCTAAGCGCTAGTCCATGAGCGCATTGCGCTATCAATTTAATGGAGCACACGTGAGTGACACGTGGCGCGCTTGGCGTAGAGCGCCAGCCCATGAGCGCAGTGCGCTATTTCAGAAGCGCATAGCGTAAGATGCATACGTGATATACACGTGGCGCACTTTGGTGCTGAGCACCGATCTAGAGTGCGCAGAAACGCTGTTCAAGAGCGCAAGGCGCATTTCAATAGCGCAAAACGCATTTGATTAAATTTGTGATCTGTGAACAGATTTATGTTCTTTTTAAAGGAGGTTTTGCCTCAAGGTTCAAGAACAACAGTTCTTATTTTTGTAAGGGCTTTGCCTTTGTAGATCAATAATCTGTGAATGAAGTAAATACTTCTTTTGTTTTTATAATGAGATCTTTTGATCTCATTTTATAAAAGACCTTGGTCTTTTAATAGATCTATGATCTTTTTTAAGAAGATAGTTCTTCTTTTCATGAGATGATTTCATCTCTGCATTCATTGTTCATATTCTTTATCTTGAAGGAATGATCTTCTTTTGCTAAAAGCTTAATTTTCTTTCTTTGAGTTTTTTCCAAATTTGTAGAGGGGTTTTTCTATCTCATACTTGAAATCTTGGGGCTTTTATATAGGGCATATTGATTTGTTAAATCAGTTAAAGAGATCTTTCTCTGATTGATTTGGGGATGTTTCCCCACCGTTGGATCTTTGATCATATGGCTTCTGTTTTACAGAAGCAATCTTCTTGTTTTTAACAAGATTGGAAAGATCTTTCCATAACATAATTTTATTCTGATAAATTAATGATTTATCATTATTAGATCTTTTGATCTAACGGTAAGGAATTTTTAATTTCAGCGCTGGCGCATCCGTGCTTTGCACATGGTGCGCTGCTTAGAGCGCAGCGCACTTTGCGCTAGCGCACCTACGTTTGAAACGTGGCGCACAGCGCAGAGCGCAGGGCAACCCACGCTAGCGCACCCGTGTTTGACACGTAGTGTGCAACGCTCCTAGCGCTAGCGCATTCATGGTGTACTGCCTAGGGCGTAGCGCACCTGGCGCTAGCGCATCCGTGTTTGACAAGTGGCGCGCAGCGCACCTAGCGCTCGATCTGAAGTGTTGCTTCAACTTTTGAATTTTGAATTTTAAAACAGAGCTTTCCTCTGATTGGGGGTGCGTTTCCTAGGGCGCAGCGCACCTGGCGCTAGCGCATCTGTGTCTGACACGTGGCGCGCAGCGCGCCTAGAACTGAATCTGAAGCAATGCTTCAATTTAAATTTTGAATTTTAAAACAGAGTTTTGCTCCTATTGGGGGAAACAAGGGTAGCATCTCTCTTGGAGAGAGATGCGGGGCTGATTTTGCGCAACTGCGGACGGTGGAAGAATAGTGTTAAAGAAGTTTGATGAAGATCCGTCCATCGAAGTGGGAGTGGTAGTGGGTGAAGAAAAAGTACATGTAGAAATACCGACTTCGGAGTCGATAGAAGGAACGCGGACAAGACGGGCCCTAGAATACCGTGTCCAGCCAAGCATGCACTAAATGGTTTAGCACAAGTGGCAGCATTGTGATAATTAGAGAAAATGATTTGTGTTTGGTGTTTGTTTTGAAAAAATACGGATTTTTGAAAAATTAAATCACAAAATATGCACAAGCAACCCTATATCTAATGGTCACCTAGGTCAAGTCTCTAGACCGCTCCTAGACATCCAGAAGACAAATTGCAGGATAGATCCTCTATTGCCTCTTTATCCCTTCTGTTGATAGGTAAGTGCCAGGTAAGTGGGAGGTTCTCCACTACGTAAGTAGTGGGCCTAATTAAGTAACCACTTGCCTTAGACACCACAAAAGAAATGCGGATAAACGGTAGATTAGCCACAATCTCCTTCTGTCCTAAGTGAGCGCGACGCTCCTTAGAGTCATGTCTAGATATTTTTTTAGTTAATGAGGGTGATGCGGATGCAAGTTTTGTGATTTTTGGGGCTTAGGAAGGGTAATGAACTCCCCACCGAATCTGAATTTGGTCTTTGCCTTTTAATTTCCGTGTTAAAATATGCAAACAACCAAGATCAAACACGCAACAATTTTTCTTTAGCGGCGCTGCGAATTTTTGCAAAGAATCCTGCAGAAAATGGTTATTGGACAGAGCACGGAGGAGATAAGAAAGTACAGAATATACCAGAGAAAAATGGAGCTCCAATTCGTCAGATTCGCCGCGCTTCCGCCGCGAAATCAAGGGAAATACTGCGGATCCGCGGTTCAATTGCAAGATCTTTGTACAAAAAATTTTCCTGGTGCTCCTGTTACTTCACTGGACTTCCTGAGATGATCTGAATATTTTTCCCCTTGCTGCAGAGATTCCAGATTCCCTTACAGAATTCACAACAAATCGTTAAGCACATGATGCGATTTTGATCTAAAAAATTCTGATGGAATAATAAAATTTTCAACTCAAATAACAAAAACGAACAAATTAGCACTCGAACCCCGGCAACAACGCCGTTTGATTGATCTTTCTTGACGTGTTTTGTAAAATGTTTCACAACCAAAGAAATTTAAACCGCAATCAATTAACGGTGTCGATGTAGCTCGTTAATGAATACAGATCGTCCACTGAGATGTGTGTACTTGTTCGATCTTGCTTTAGATGAGTTGAAATGAAAATATAAAAGAAAATTCAAGAAAGTAATCCGAGATTTGATTGAGTTGTCATTTCAAGAAAATCAAGAATATATTCAAGAATTAAGAAGATGTCCAAATCAATTTAGTTATCAAGATTATGAAGAATAGCTTGTAGGATTCAATTGAATTAGTAGCAATGATGAATCTAACAATGACTTATCTTATCTATTAATGAATTGTAGCTAGGACAAAGGTGATGAATGAAGATTAGGGATCTATTGAAGAAACTAGGGTTTCTCCTTTTCTATCCCTTGTCTTTTCATTGATCATCATTCGGATCTAGCTTTTAGCAAAGAGAATCATCAATTATTGAATCCCTAATTTGCAACAAAATTAGCAAGAATGTGATATCGATCCAATTTAGGTCATTGATGATTCTTTTCCCTAAAGTTCACAAATCTCCTAAGACTTATTATTAGTATTAGGATTTTATCATCACTTGATCTACCGATTCTCTCGAATCCTTTACAAGCGGAGATTTTACTCACACATCATGAAAATTAAAGAATGAAGAACGAAGAATTTCATAATGCAAGAATGTAAAGAAAACGAGAATTAACAATTTATCACCTTCATTAAATCTTCTTCAAATTTACACAACTCCTCAATTCGAGGTACAAGATTAAGCTCTCGATCGCTCCTTTGATGAGGTGAATTTGTCGTCGATCTTTGCGAAGCTCGATTGCCGTGAGTCGCGGATCGTCGTGGATCTCTTGATCGGGTGATGATCGGCGTTGCGATGAAGGATCGTTGATTACTCGCTTTATTTGCTTCTCAATGGATCTTGATTTGGCTTTGGAATTGGATTTGGGTTAGGGTTTGGATTGGATCACAAGTTGTGTCACTCAACTTGTGTGTGAAATTATTGAACAACCCATGTAATGAAGCCCTAGGTATCCTTTTATAGATTTTCCTTTATCTTCCCCTAGAAGGTAGGTTGTTATGAAGATTGCATAGGAAGCCAGGTAGGTACCAAGCTTGCATAAGAAGCTTGGAAGTTTGAAGGGAAGCTTCTGGAGAAATCTACAAAGTTCGAAGTGTCTTGAAGAAGCTTGGCCGTAATAAGGGACCTCTGGAAAAAGTGTCGACCGCCAATGAGTCGACTCGGACGCGGATCCGCGGCGGATTGGCCTGACTCGGCCGTTGTTCCGCGGCTATATGATGAGTTTGATGGCTGGTTTTCTCTATGTCTGTTGATGTTGGATTTAGGGTTCTTCTCTGATACCTGGAATCTTATTATTGTTTCTTGGTAGCTACCAGATTTCAAGTCTTTGACTTGATGCGTTTTATCGGCACTTTTGCGATTCAAGTTCCTTGACCTGAAGAATTTCCTGCACACAATCTCGATAAAATATGTTGAGCTATACAATATCAAGCGTGTAGTAATAAACACTCAATTTCCCTCTAGAATGTTGATTATAACTATAACACGTGGTATTTAGTATTTTCCAGACAAACTGGTAATATGCGTTATATTTATATCAACTATTATTAGATGAGTAGAAAAATGAGGAAATTGATGTGTTACAGATTACAATATTTTCCACTGATCACTAAGGATACCAGTTAACCCCTCTTTGAAATATTTTCATGTTTCAGTTTCACCGTGCGATATTAATTGAAAACTGTTTTCCTAATTGGAATCTAACTCCAGGGTATGTATTTACCAGATCAGTTTCTCACATCTGTATGTTATTGCGAATGGTGAGTGGGAGTAAGATATTGGGAATTGGATGATTAGATTCTCATTATATCGGAATTCGTTGTAATTGGTGATATTTGAGGAAATCATCTGGGTTTTGCCTGACGGCAAAAATTTGGTTTTGAATATCCGTTGTTATGCGCCAATTTCAAACTGATATATCTATACGTTTATTTTATAAAGTGAGATATAACTTTTTGAAATTATGTCTGTGACATTTACCTATATCAGTTGGTGATTAGGTAAGGTGCATTCAACAGCGGTGTAATTCTTCTTAACCATAGTATAGTTTTTAACCTACGACGCACAGAGTTTGAGTTATTAAACTCAGGGGACTTATACAAAGAATTGTATGTTGTCCAGTTTCCATTAGGACAAAGGGGCTGGTACTCGTACTATATTCTGTATACTCATGACTTCTCCAGTTCTAGACAAGTATTTCATTGAAATGCAAGGTCCAGATATTGAGAAGTTATAGGTGTAAGAATAAAGTAGAGAACCATTCGTTGGAAGTATCAGGATTCTTCGAGATAGTCGAAAATGTAGATACTTGTGTTTGGTATTTCATTGATAGTAATGGTTTTGAGAACTTGCTTCTCTTTCAGGTTACTCATATATGGATGCACTCCTAGATGAGTAATGCTGATTGGCCTTTTTCCATTAGGTTGATATGCACTTGAGACAGCTGCATGATTTTGAATCTGGTTCCAATTAAATTAGTGCTTTTGTTTCTATATTAGATAAATATAGAATCAATTTATATCTTAACGATGTTAAGGTATAGGGAGTTTTCCGGCTGATGCTTAAAACCAGAATCCGGATAAACTCGAGGCACGTTTCAGTAATGGCAGTTTGTGGGTTATCCCGGGCTTTGACGAGGGTTAACTTTCTACCATCAGGAAGATCAATATTTAAATTGTTCTTGACTCGCCACAATTTTAGTAAAATAAATTTTTTCAGAAAAACCGAAGAGGGAGTATGGTAGAACTGGAAGTGATTCCACAACAACAAACGATCACTGAAGATTTAATAGAACCTAAGGATTCAATTAGTTTCGACATTCCATTATCCACTCCGCAGATTTGGTGGGTAACCTCAGGCACCTGAGAGGTACTTCGGTCTTCTCACGGTGACAGGGAGGTTATTGTTTATCCAGACTTGCCATTGCTGCTGTTCTAGACTATAAGACCCGGCAAGAGGATGAGTATAGCGTCGTTCTAAACTAGCTTTGGAAGTACACGTGTATTTGACTCTGCCAGAAGGTTGTTGTAGTCAGTAGGAGTAGCGGAAGCATAGTGGGCAAGTAGCTTATGTCTATTTATAGACTAAAGAAGGTATAGCGGAAATAGATCATCTATTTTTTATGCAACAGTCATAGGCTTTGACTTCATTAGAATAGGAGATGGATCTGCTATGAAGGTAGTAGAGAGTGATGTCTAGATATTAGGATGACATGCACTTGATCGGAAGAAATATTCCTATACTACGATCGGTTATACTGTGGTTGTCACAAAATTGTTTCTCCATATTGGATATGGATATAATATCAGGGTTTCTGGTTACTAGATCTATTGTTTTAGATCTGGATTTGGGAAATCTGGGTACTTTGACTTTATTCTGAAGGGATTTTAGAATGGACGACTCCTGGCATGGTGGTGTACCTGCAGGTGATGGAGTCACCCTCTCTAACGGTGTCTTACAGACTAAAGGGGAGAGGGATCTGCATGATTAGCATATCACTTGCTTTGGCAATTGAATTAATCATGAAATGTCAAGTACCACAACAGATATTGTTTTTGCACTAGCTGCAATAAGCAGATATATTAATCCAATCCTGGAGAAACGTTGGGAAGCAGTTTATGAACATAAATGGATGTTCTAGGGATGTGGTAATGGCAGCCTCCTTCGAGTGACAGTTATCATTTTAGGCTTCCAAGGTGATCTGGATGATAGAGTGACTGTCAGAGTTATAGTTTTCCCTCTTTTGAGGGACAGTATGTTTGACAGGTGGTCCAAGCGGATACTGAGAAAAGGCATGGCGCATGATACTGATTAAATTCAGTGGATGATACAGTCTAGGAAGTTTGGCGGATTTGGAGTTCATTTGTGAACTGGGTCCCATCAGATATCCAGACAAATTCTAAGACATGTATTGCTCATTTCGGGAGATAGCTTTCTCCGCAAAGTTGAGATATAGAGAGATACAGAAAGAAACATTGAAGTGGATCCACTCACTGAGGCTATTTCTCGAACACATTAGCTTCGCAAACGGGCTTTACGAAACTGATTAGTAGAGAAGTTGGGTGTTCGGTATCATACGGGCTGTGAGTATGCGACATCGCAATAATTGGCCTTAAGTGAAAATGGGAGATTGTTGGCTATAGTGCCCTCAAGGCAATTATCGTAATCGCAGGCAGGTGATTATGATGATTGAAGGAGGACCTATACAGGTAGAACAGTCTTACTCGAGATGATAGTATGCTATCTGGTTTGTTTTTATCATCATGTACATGTTGATAGAGCCCATAGGATTCTTGCTTGACTACCGGCATTATGATGGCGATCATATACGTGGGAGCTGGGGGTCTATAAGCACATCCTTAAATGTCCCTAGTCGTGGAAGTATCGAGACTGGGCATCAATACTCTAGTGTAAACTAGTGTATACTGATCGAGACCCTGACGAGGGACGGTGGCCAGGTCTCACAAGCTATTGATGTTAGTTTGTTCACCTAAGATAGTATACAGGTGCTCATTGGGTTATGAGTTCACTGGACGGACTCGCCGGGAACGTGCTAGTTGGTATTATACCAATTGTCAGATAGTAGTTCCCACGTGACATGTGTACAGGTTAGTCTGTCGACCTGAGATCGTCATTTGTCTCATCTGAGTTCCCGCTGTGCTTTGATTACTACCCTACTATGGCTCATAGGAGTCGTGCAAACAGGTTTTAATTGGGTACAGTCACAAGCCACATGGAGGCAGTGATCGGATCGTCGGGGACTCGTCTTTCCCGGTATTGGGGGTTGATGTCGCGTTGTGCACGGGTGGCCATAACCTGAAATCCGTGGCCACGGTGGATGAGAATTACCGATCTAGAATCGATAGTTTCTCAGATGGTGATGGGTTTCATGACGACACTTAATGTCGCGTTGTTAGGTGTCTGACTTTATCCACCCTCCTAAACTCGATATGCGATACTCTTAGACGGACAGACCGGACTATACGGATATTGTCACTTCCAGGCTCAGTAGGGGTTCAGGATGAGTTTGCTCATCGGCCTCCCTTTCTCTCAATACCTGGGTAGCTGTTACGTATAGCTAGTGCCGCTGACGTGCTTGTGGTTAAACCCACTGCCATCGTATTGACGAGTCTTTAGAGTCCCACACAGAGGGTTTTCACGGTTCAGGCGATATGGTGTAGATCACGTATGTTGGTATATACAGGTGTCTGTTTAAATATGTGCACATGCTGCGCAGACTTTAATCGGGCGGTTGATAATACTAGCGGCTTGGGATTAAGCCGGATTATTAAATCAGGTTTCGATTTAATAATTTATATATGTATTTATATTCTAGTATTATTGTTCACTATTCATTTTCTCTCTTGGGTATTCGTATTTTTGTACGAATACGCATATATGTATTACGATACATGTACCGGGTTATATTTCGTATTTCATACGGAATAGCTTCTAGAAGTGAACACCTCATTTATATGATTTTCCTTTTTGGAAATTCATTTTTTTAATAAATGAGGTGGAGGTGTGAGGTGGCATGAGGCATGGAGCAAGGTATGGTTTGCAATTGTTTAATTGGAAATTGGATGAGATATTTTTTGTGAGGCTGAGAGAGAAGGGGCAGCCATCTCATGAGAGGGCAAGGCTCATTGTTTTTCCTTACTTGATAATTTCTTCACTAGCTTTTTACTGTCTCATTCACACAAAAGACTTAGCCAATTTTTTTGGCTCATGCCATTGCTTCCTCACCTCCTTCATCTTCTATGGTTGCTCATTGAGCAAATTATGAAGAGAGAAAAATATAGTGACACTCTCCTACACCTCTACTCTCCATGGCTAGCAACTTTGGAGTATCGGTTGCCTCGTTTGTCGAAGCTGAAGCTTGCGCCGTTTATCTCAGGTGGATCATCGGAGATAGAGGAAGACCGGCAACCAAACTTCATCAAGGAACCACTTGGAACTTGGAATGAAGATCGAAGGACACGGATCAAATCGGTATAACCATTCTAACTTCTATATTAGCTTTCTAGTTTAGGGTTTATGGTAGATCCGGGAATCGGGTAATGGTAGCGCCAGTTTAGTAAATTTTTGTTCCGCATTTGGCCACGGTTTGATGGCCGGGGCGCTGCCGTAACCTAGCAATTCAGTCTTCATCGTTGAGTCTGGCACGGTATATCGCTTGGAACGCTTCCAACATACCGTCCCTCCACTGAGGGTAAGGACAAAACCCGAAACGAACTTTCAGTTGACCGTATCACTCTGGAAGCTCGAATCGGTAAAGGACTCCATCTGGAGTTTACCGTTACCATATACCAAGAACATTTCTTTAGTCCTTCTCAAATACTTAAGAATGTTCTTCACAGCTGTCCAGTGATTCTCCCCAGGATGTAAGAGGCATCACCCAAATCCTTCATGGAGAAACTTTCTGATAAGAAGAGCTTGACCGAGTGTAGCATAGGAATATTATTTCCTATCAAGAGTATGTCATCCACGTACAATACGAGGAAGACAGCCTTACTCTCTAAAACCTTCTTGTATATGTTGGATATATCTATGGCCTAGAGGCCATTATTTGATAGTGGATGTATCGGTATGTGTATATATATATTCAAAGGACATTCTTTCTCGACATGATAGTATGCTATCTGTTTATTCTTTATCTTGACACGTTTACTAGATCATGCATATGTAAGTCTACGGTAGCGCCCCGACCGTCTTTCCGAGGCCAAAATGCGGAAAAGAAACTTTTTCAAAACTAGAAAACCGGCGCTATCGTGTACTTAAAACACGGATCAAACCATTAACCTACTACTAGCTAACTAGAGAAAGGGTAGAGAGGCTATACCGAGCGATCCGTGTCCTTCAGTCTTCGGCCACCATCCCGATCTCCTCGCGGTATCTCCGGTCTCAATCTCCTCGTCGGAAGGGCACCACATCGAGAAGTCTTTTTACGGGCTCCCACCTCTGAACCGAGGCAACTCGGACACGAAGTTGGCTAGCCGACGTATCCAAGATTGTTGTAGACTGAGTGTAGAACGGTTTGCCTCAAGGGTTTATGAAGTTGCCATTTTTAGATGGAGGTGAAGGAAAAACTTTGGAGATCAACTAAGGAATTTTTTATGCATGCAAATGAGAATGAATATTTTTCCACACACCAAAAAATCCTTTGCCACCCATTCCTTTTTTGTGGCCGGCCATGCATAGAGAGGGGGAGGTAAGTGTAAGTCTACGGTAGCGCTCCGGCCGTCTATCCGAGGCCAAAATGCGGAAACGAAAACTTTTCTTTACTTAGAAATCGGCGCTACCACGGACGATTAACCCGGATCGGACCATTAACCTACTAGTAGCTAACTAGAGAAAGGGTAGAGAGCTATACCGAGCGATCCGTGTCCTTCGGTCTTTGGCCACCATCCCTATCTCCTTGCGGCATCTCCGGTCTCGATCTCCTCGTCGGAAAGGGCACCACATCACCGAGTCTTTTTACGGGCTCCCACCTCTGAACCGAGGCAACTCGGACACGAAGTTAGCAAGCTGACGTGTCCAAGATTGCTGTAGACTAAGTGTAGAATGCTATGTCTCGAGGGGTTGTTTGAAGTTGCTATTTTGGTGGAGGAATCAACTATGGAGATGTGCTATGGAATTTTTGATGCAAGCAAATGAGAGTGAACTTTTTACACACCCATTTCGCCCCACATGAAGTGGCCGGCCCTCTCATGAGAAGAGGAGGGAGTGAGTCAATCATGCAAGAAAGAGAATGATGAGTGATCATCATAAAGAAAGTCTTTTCCCAAGTCTTTTTCAATCCCCTCACCATAAAGCAAGTAATGATGCACAAAAAGAAATCATGACATGCTAGAACCATCATGAAGCCTCCACCACAAAAAACACCCTCCATTTTGCTAATTTGCACATTTGCAAATAACCCCCTCCACACTAATTTTCAGCCAAAGAAAGATAAAAAGGAAAAAGGCCGAAACGAAATGCAAACTGGCAACTTCAAAAAGTGATCCCATAATAAATTACAGGAAAACCCCGCGACTGTATATACATACCCGCATTTGTATTCCGACCGAATACAAATGCAATGAGACAAAATCTACACTGTATAATACTAGGATCCGGCTTAAACTAAAGCCCACTAGTATTATCCGTCCGAACCATAACACGTGCACAAGTGCGCGCGTACGTTGGAACCCTGCGATAAATCCATACGGCCTCTACAGCGTTTCGCCCGAAACTTGAGAAACTGTCTGTGGGGGACTCTAAAGACTCGTCAATACTTTGGTTGTGGATTTAACCACTAGCACGTCAGAGGTATTAGCCATACGTAACAGGCTACCAGGTATTGACCAAAAGGGAGGTCGATGAGCGAACTCATCCTGACACCCTACTGAGCCTGTCAGTGAAAATATCCGTACAGTCTGGTCCGTTCGTCTATGAGCATCGCATGTCGGGCCTAGGGGGTTGGTAAAAGTCAGACCCCCAAAAGCGGTACAAGTCGTGTTGGAGTGTAGCCAAGAAAACCCTGAGATACTACTGGAATACCTATCAGTAAATCTCCTGCCTTGGTCAAGGACTTTGTGTAAGGGCTCTCCAAGACACAGCGCGATCTCACCCCCAATACCGGGAGAGACGAAACCCCTGCAGATCCGCTCACTGCCCCCATGTGGCTCGGGACTGTACCCAACTAAAACCAGTTTGCACGACTCCTTTGAGCCGTGGTAGGGTAGTAATCAAAGTACAATGGGAACTCACACGAGATAAATAACGATCTCAGGTCGATGAACTAACATGTACACATGTCACCAGGGAACTGCTATCTGACGTCTGGTATAATCCCAACTAGCATGTTCCCGACGAGTCCTGTCCGGTGTACTCATAACCCAATGAGCACCTGTATACATCTTAAGTGAACCAACTGACACCAGTGGCTTGTGAGACCGGCCACCGCCCCTCGTCGGGGTCTCGACTGTATAAACTAATCTACTCTGGAGTATCGATGCCCTGTCTCGAAAACACCCACGACTAGGGACCTTTTAAGGATGTGCTTATAGACCCCGGCTCCCACGTATATGATCGCCATCATACTGCTGGCCGTCAAGCAAGAATCCTAAGGGCTCCATCAACGCGCAATAGTGACCTGTAAGGTCACCTAAAGCAGTACACGGTGATAAAGATAAACCAGATAGCATACTATCATCTTGAGTAAGACTGTTCTACCGGCATAGGTCCTTCCTCAATTATTGCAATCACGTGCCTGTAATCCAATAATTGACTCTGAGGGCACTATATCCAACAATCTCCTACTTGCACTCAAGGCTAATTATTGCGATTTCGCATACTCACAGCTCGTGTGATACCGAACACCCAACTCCTCTACTAGTCAGTCTCACAAAAGCCGTTTGCGAAACTAATGCGTTCGATGAATATCCTTAGTGAGTGGATCCATCCTGATGTTTCTTTTTATGTCTTTCTTTATTTCAAGTTCACGGAGAAAGCCATCTCCCGAAATGAGAAATACCTGTCTCATAATATGTCTGGATATCTGATGGGACCTAGCTCATAAATGAACTCTAAATCCAAATTTCTTAGATTGTATCGTCAACTGAACATAATCAGTATCGTGCATAATGCCTCCCTCAGTGTCCGCTTGGATCACCTGTCCAAAACAACGCCCCTCATCAGAGGGAAAACTATAACTCTGACAGTCACTCTGTCATCCAGGTCACCTTAGAAGCCTGGAATGATAACTGTCTCATGAATGAGGCTTTCGTTATCATATCCCTAGAACATTCACTTATGTTCTAAAACTGCTTCCGAACATTTCTCAAGGATATGATTAATATCATCTTATTGCATCTCGTGCAAAAACAACATCTGGTGTGGTACTTGACATCTCATGATCAACTCAATTGCTTAAGCAAGTGATCTGCCAATCATGCACATCCCTCTCCCCTTTGGTCTTTAAGACTCCTTTAGAGAGGGTGACTCCATCACCTGCAGGTACACTACCGTGCCAGGAGTCGTCCATTCTAAACACCTTTAGAATGCTGTCCTTAAGTACCATGATTGGGACACTTCCCAAATCTAGATCTAAAACCATAGATCTAGTAACCAGAATGTCTGATATAATATCCATATCCTTTGTGGAGAAACCACTGTGTGACAACCAAAGTATAACCGATCGTAGTATAGGAATTTCACTTCCTACACTGTGTATGTCATCCAAATACCAGGACATCACATCCTACTACCTTCTTAACAGATCCATCCCCTATTCTGATGAAGTCAAACCTATGACTGTCACATCAGAAATAGATGATCTATCTCCGCTATTTCTGCTTTAGTCTATAAATAGACATATCCACTTGTCCACCATGCTTCCGCTGCTCCCACTGACTACGACAACCCTCTGGCAGAATCATATACACGTGCACTTATAAAACTTGTTTAGAATGACGCTATACTCATCCTCCTGCCTGGTCAAATAGCCTGGAACAACAGTAGTGTCAAGTCTGGGTAAACAAGAATCTCCCTGCCATCGTCCTTGAGGCTACCGGAGTACCTCTCGGGTGCCTGAGGTTACCCACCATATCTGCGGAGTGGCCAATGGAATGTTAAACCAGATCGAATCTTTAGGTTCTTCATAAATTTTCAGTAATCGTTTGCGGTTCTGGAATCACTTCCAGTTCTACTATACTCCCACTACTGTTTTCTGAAAAAATCCATTTTACTTAAAACTGTGGCGAGTCTAGAACAATATCACTATTGATCTTCCAGATGGTAGAAAGTCAACCCTCGTCATAGCCTGGGTCAACCCACAAACAGCCATTACGGAAACATGCCTTGAGTTATCCAGAGTCTGGTTTCAAGCATAAGCCGGACAACTCCCCGTACCTTAACATCGTTAAGATATGAACCGTTCTATATCCAATATAGAAACAGAGGCACTGATTTAATTGGAACCAGATTCAAATCATGCAGCTGTCTCCAGTGCATGTCAACTAAATGGAGAGAGGCCGATCGGCATTACTCAACTTAGGAGTGCTTCCAATTATGAGTAACCTGAAAGAGAAGTAAGTTCTCTTAAACATTACTATCAACTGAATACCATACACAAGTATCTACATATTCGATCACCTTGAAGAATCCTGATACTTGCAATACCTGGTTCTCTACTTTATTCTTATAGCTATAACTTCTTAAACTTAGACCTTGCATTTCTACGAAACACATGTCTAAGCACTAGAGAAGTCACAAGTAAACAGAATATAGTACGACTACCAACCCCTCTGTTCTCATGGACACTGGACAACATACAATACTCTGTATAAGTCTCTTGAGTCTAATAACTCATTCCCTGTGTATCGTGGGTTGAAAACTGTACTTATGGTTAAGAAGAATTACACCGCTGTTTAATGCACCTTACCTAACCATCCACCGATATAGGTAAATGTCATAGATATAATTTCAAAAGGTTATATCTCACTCTATAAAATAGACATAGAGATATGTCAATTTGAAATTGTTGTATAACAACGGATATTCAAAACCAAATATTTATCGTCCGGCAAACAACCCAGGTGATTTCCTCAAATATCACCAATTACAACGAATTCCGATATAATGAGGATGATCACCTAATTCCCAATAAGTTACTCCCACTCATCATCTGTAAAACCATACATATATGAGAATCAAACCTGGTAAATACATATCCTGGAGCAAGGGCTAATTGGGAAATCAGTTTTCTTTTAACAGTACACAGTGAAACAGAAACATTGAAATGTTTCGTAGGGGTATCCGGGTATTCCTAGTAATGCATCTTCCATTATCCAGGTTCATGACCGTAACCGTATATTTCTTTGCCATCTCTCCAAATCCCTTTATCTGTCATTAGTCGTTACCTTCTGTACCTTAGGCTAAATGGTTTTCTTCCTTCCCTACCGTTCGGCACCAGCCTATGGTTTGGAAGAAGACTATCCAATAAGCATAATGGGTGTACTGTCCTAATCCTAAGAGCACTCGCAATCCGAGAGAAGGTAAAGATAAAAGACACCTGAATAAACCTTATTCCTATTTCTCCTGAACCAGAATCCTTCCCCGAACTGGAACAAGTTCCTTCGAGTTCGTATGTAACCATATGATGGAGTATCCAAATAACTGTGGATCTTCGTAGTGATACGGAGTGTTCTGGAGAAATACAAAGGTGAAGTAGGAGTGGCGATGAAATACTTGGTTTGGTCGTGAATAACAGTCGCTATTTACTTTGCCCTCTTACTAATCCCTTTATTTGTCTTTACTTAATACATTCTGCACACCATTTAGGCTAAATGGTTTTCTTCATTCCCTACCGTTCGGCACCAGCCTATGGTTTGGATGAAGACTATCCAATAAGCGTAATAGGTGTACTATCTCCTAATCCAAGGAGCACTCGCAACCTGAGAGAAGGTAAAAGGAAAAGACAACTGAATAGTCCTATTCGTTTTCTCTAGAACCGGAAACCATCCTCGAATCTGGAACAAGTTCCTTCGAGTTTGTTTATAACCATACGATGGTATTATCCAATGGAAGTGGATGTTCCTAATAATACGGGGTGTTTTGGAGAAAAGGGTAAAAGTAGGAGTGGCAATGAGGTTTGCAATGCTGACAATCCAAAAGCCAGTGTTATAAGAAGGTTCGGTTAATCTTGGTCACTGAGTTATAGTCAAGGGTCAGGCCATGGTCGCTGCCAAAGAGAGAGAGAAAAGAAACACTCTGCGTGCACTCTATCCTAGATCAGAATGGTTACCAATTTATCTAATCAGGAAACCTCCCACTGTAACATCAAATTCTCCTCCAAACCTGAAAGAAGAATTAGTCGGGATCTCCCGAGGAGTAAACCAACTCATCAGTGGGAATCGGGATCCAACTATCATCGCATGATAACTTGATGGAATCCACTCACGTTATCACACTCCAGAAGGTATGCGCATATCTGGCAAGTTTCAGTTTCTTTAGAAACTCCCGATGTGATTTTTACCCCTAGGACCCAAGTGACCTTGACAGAGTCAACAAATCAAAGAGTCCAAGTCAAGTTCAACCCATCACTATCTGGATTGCATTAAACCCACCCGTACGTACCCTTGACGGAGTCAACAAGGCCGCACGACTGTCCTAACCAATCCCATATCCATGCTACAAACAAGCACCACTTAGCTACCGTACACTACGCCTTGACGGAGTCAAATAACGCAGCACGAATACTAAATAATACCCGTAAGAAATGACGGAGGGCTACGTCTAGTTTTTGGCGAAAAACTTTTAACGTAATGAACTTTGTATCCTTGAAGGAACTGCATAGCTTTTTATAAAAATATAGTGACGAAATCCTTTGCTAAAGAGGTCACTCCCGGTGAAGGGATCTCGGCTCTTTCCCCGTAGAATGAGGTGCAGGATATTCCAACTGAATACCACGATGCAAAGCAAAAAGTAATCGACTATAGTGAAGTTATTACCCTGACGCAAACTTCTGTCCAAGGGGTCACTCCCGGTGAAGGGTTCTCGGCCCTTGCCTCGTCGACTGAGGTGCTGGATATTCATAACCGAATACCACTGTGCAAAATAAAAGAGAACGTCCTTGCAATAACAGCCTTTTTTGAAAAATGTTCCAACAACATCAAACAGGTTTGTTTAGCTTGCATTGATCCGAATCAACGCAGTCCCATCAATTGATCACACCAATAAAGAACGAAAATAATGACGTACGTGTAAGTCCATGCTACCTCTCCCGGTACTTACGGGCTTGCGGAATTTGATGAAAAACAATTTTCTAGAGGCGGTAACATGGACTCAAAACGGATCTTTGTTAAACTATCTACCTAACAACCTAACTAGGAGTTGTTAACTACTCGGTTAGGGGGTTATACCTTTGTTTCTTTTACTCCTTCGTCTTTAAGCCTCGATGGTGTACGGATCGGCTTCACCCCGTCATCTCCTTGCGCCGAAGATCGATCCACCCGAAAGCTTCTACCTTTGGCTTCTTCTTCGAACTTTGAAGAAACTAGTTCACTCGGTTTGCCAAACCTTGTGAACTAGAGTGAGTAGAGGAGAGTGTGTTGGGATTTTATCTATGGTTCTTGGTTCTCAACACATGAGACAAGTGAACCATAGACTAGAGAGAGGGAGAGCAATAGGGAGAGCAAGAGGAAGAGAGCTCAAGAACAAGAGAGCTAATGGAAATGATAGAATGAGCAAGACATTTCTCTCTTGGCTCTCATAATCCAAAGCCATCATAACAAATCATAGCAATCAAGTATTATGTGATGGTTTAAACTACAATAGCCATATCATTTCATGCACTCATTTTGCATAAGAGAAACAAGCAAGCAAAAGTCTTTGCCATGAAATGATAGCCATTGTCAACATGATGGTCAACTAGTCCAACCTAGTCAACCGGTCAACAAAGTCAACAAAGTCAACCCCTCAACAACCATTTCACCATAATACTTAATTAATATTATTGTTAATCATATATCATATTCTCATTAGGGTTAAGCAAAAAGTCAATGGTCAACGGTCAACAACCCTAATGAGAATCCTCTGCCTCTATCTCTCCATCAACTGTGCATACACACCCGCATCCGCGTTCCGAGGAACACGAATACATACGAGATAAAATCAATCCCAAAACGTACACTAGGATCTGGCTTAAACCAAAGCCCGCTAGTGTTAACTGTCCGGACACTAAACGTGCACAAGTGCACGGATGTGACCGAACCCTGTCGCAAAACCATGCGACCTCTACTCTTTTGCCTAAAGGCGAATAGCTTTCTGTGTGGGACTCTAAAGACTCGACACTACGCTGGCAGTGGGTTTAACCACAGACCGCAAGCGGCACTAGCTGTGCGTAACGGTCCCTAGGTAGATGCCGACAAGAAGACTGACGAGGTGAAACCCATCTGAACTCCTACTGAGCCTGAATGTGACAGTCTCCGTACAGTCCGGTTTGTTCGTCTGATACAACGCATGGCGGGCCTAGGGGGCGGTAAATGTCAGTCCCCTAATAGCGGTACAAGTCGTGTCGGAGTGAAGCCCAAAACACCCTGAGATAGCATTGGAAACCTACCAGTATATCTCGCTTGCCCTGGCCAGGGACTACTCGTGTAATGGCTCTCCTAGATACAGCGCGATGTCAACCCCCAATACCGGGAGAGACGAATCCTGTCTAACCGTCACTGCCTCCAAGTGCTTCGGGACTGCACCCAACTACTACCTGTTTGCACGACTCCTTTGAGCCGTGGTAGGGTAGTAATCAAAGTACAGTGGGAACACACTCGAGGCGAAGTGACAGTGTCAAGTCAGCGGACTAATCTGTACTCATTTCACCTAGGAACTGATAACTGACGATAGGTATAATACCAACCAACAGTTCTCGACAAGTCTTGTCCAGTGTACTCGTAACCCAATGAGCACCCGCATACTATCTCAAGTACGACGTACTGACGGCTGTGGGACAGACCGTCTCCCCTGCTGGGATAAGAAGCGCATACGCTAGTCTACTCCGGAGTATCGATGCCATGTCTCGATAGTCCTGCAACTAGGGACCTGTATAAGGACGTGCTTATGGATTACCCAGCCCCCACGAGTGTGACTGCCATCACAACGATGGTAATCAAGCAAAGATCCTAAGGGCTCCACTAATGCGTATAGGTGATATAATAAAATAAACACATGTACACATTGAAGTAGAAACAAACCAAGTAGCATACCAACATTTTGAGCAAGATTGTTTATACAACTGTGAATATCCCAAGCTTCCATTAAGTAATATACAAACTAGTATGATACAGTAATGGCCTCTAGGGCATATACACTAACAATCTCCCACTTGCACTAAGGCCGTGTACTGGCGTATCGAAGACCTATCATCTCGATCAGCCGCTCGAACTGAGTCTGGGGCAAGGCCTTGGTGAATGGATCTGCAGAGTTATCTTCTGAAGCAACCCTCCGAACCTCGATCTCCTGGCGATCCACGATCTCCCTGATCAGGTGATACCGCCTCAAGATGTGTCTGGATTTCTGATGGGACCTGGGTTCCTTCGCTAAAGCTATAGCCCCGTTGTTGTCGCAATACAGAGGTATTGGATCAACAATGGACGGAACCACCTGATGTTCTTTCAGGAACTTCCTCATCCAGACGGCTTCTTTTGCGGCATCAGATGTAGCGATGTATTCCGCTTCCATAGTCGAGTCAGCAACGGTTTCCTGTTTGGAACTCTTCCAACACACCGCCCCTCCATTGAGGGTAAAGACAAAACCCGACATCGACTTGTAATCATCCTTGTCACTCTGGAAGCTGGAGTCAGCAAAGGCTTCGATCTGGAGGTCTTTTCCGCCATACACCAAGAACATCTACTTAGTCCTTCTCAGGTACTTGAGAATGTTCTTTACCGCTATCCAGTGTTTCTCCCCAGGGTTTGACTGATTCCGGCTTACCACACTCAGTGCATAAGCTACATCCGGTCTGGTACACAACATCGCATACATTATAGAGCCTACCGCAGAAGCGTAGGGTATAATAGACATGCGATCCCTCTCCAAATCAGTCTTGGGAGACATATCTTTAGAGAGGGTGATCCCGTGACAAGCCGGTAGATTACCGCGCTTGGAATCTTCCGTACTGAATCTTTTCAGTATGGTGTCGATGTACCTGGACTGTGAAAGTCCTAATATCCTCTTGGATCTATCATGATGGATCCGGATCCCCGGGATGTATGAGGCATCACCCAGGTCTTTCATGGAGAACCCGTGTGACAAGAACCCCTTGACAGATTGTAGCATAGGAATGTCATTTCCTATCAGAAGAATGTCATCCAAGTATAAAACGAGGAATACGACAGTTCTTGCTACAAATCTACTCTAGATGCATGGTTCATCTGGATTTTTGATAAAGCCAAATTCTTTGACCGTCTCATCAAAACAGATGTCCATAGATGCACTTAAGCAACTTGCACACCTTTCCGCTGCTCCCACTCTGAATGAAACCCTCTGGCTGGTCCATATAGACACACTCCTCTAAATTTCCATTTAGAAAAGCGGTCTTTACGTCCATCTGCCAAATCTCATAATCGTGGAAGGCAGCAATGGCAAGAAGGATCCGAATGGATTTCAGCATAGCCACTGGAGAAAAGGTTTCGTCATAGTCCAAACCAGGTCTTTGACGAAAACCCTTTGCAACAAGTCTAGCTTTATAGGTCTCAACCTGTCCATCTACACCAATCTGCCTTTTGAAGATCCACTTGCATCCTACGGGTTTTACCCCGTCTGAAGCAATGTCCAACGTCCATACTTTGTTGGTGTACACGGACTCCATTTCGGTCCGCATTGCATCCAGCCATTTTACCGAGTCAACGCTCTGAACGGCCTGCTGGAAGCTAGTAGGCTCATCATAATCTATGATGCAATCCTCTCTATCCCCGTCTATGAAAAAACCGTAGTATCTCTCGGGCGGATGAGACTGTCTACTACTCCTGCGGAGCGGCGTAGGAATGTCATGTTCTTTTGAACCCTCTGGTTCTACTAAGCTTTCAGTAATAGCTCGTGGTTTTGGAATTTCTTCCAGTTCTACTGTGATCCTACTTATCTGGTTTGCCAAAAACTCAGTTTCCAAGAAGTAGGCATGACGAGAAACAAAAACCTTTTGTTCCTCTTCGCAGTAGAAGAAATATCCCTTGGAGTTCTTTGGATATCCCACGAACTTGCACTGTACTGAGCGTGCCTCGAGTTTGTCCACATGCTGCTTTTTGACAAAAGCTGGACTTCCCCATGTCTTAATGTGATTAAGATGGGTCCTCTTCCCACACCACATCTCATATGGTGTGGTAGGCACAGTCTTAGTGGGAACTTGGTTCAAAAGGTATGCAGCTGATTCTAGTGCATACCCCCAGAATAATCGCGGTAACTCAGCGTTTCTCATCATGGACCGTACCATATCCAATAGGGTTCGGTTCCGTCTCTCCGATACACCGTTATGTTGCGGAGTGTATGGAGGAGTAAGTTGAGAGAGAATTACATTCTCTTTTAAGTAATCCAGGAACTCAGCACTTAAGTATTCTCCACCTCGATCAGATCTCAGTGTCTTGATACTTTTGCCTGTTTGTTTTTCTACTTCATTCTTATTTTCCTGGAACTTTCCAAAGGCTTCGGATTTATGTTTCATTAAGAAGACTTATCCGTACCTTGAAAAGTCATCCGCAAAAGTAATGAAGTAAGAAAAACCGCTTCGCGCATGTGTAGACATTGGACCGCACACGTCGCTGTGTACAAGTCCCAAGAGCTCGCTCGCTCTTACTCCATGTCCAGTGAACGGAGTCTTTGTCATCTTTCCTTTGAGACAGGATTGACAAGTGGCATACGATTTATATTCGAACGGATCCAAATATCCTTCTGTATGTAACTTAGTCAACCTTCTCTCATTGATGTGACCCAGTCTACAATGCCATAAAAAAGTCTGATTGATTTCTGGAGACTTTCTTTTGTGTGTATTCTGGACATTGAAAATCTGTGGTTGGTTTAATACGTATATACCATTGCTCAATGTACCTGACCCAATCAGAACTTGATTAAGGTGAATGTTTGCAACATTGCTTACAAATGCAAATTCATAACCTTCTTTAGAAACCAAAGATACAGAAATGATATTACAAGTTGCGTTGGGTACAAAAAAGCAATTACGCAAAACCAAAACATGTCTATCTGACATTCCCAGGTGATAGTACCCTACGGCCTTAGCATCCATGCTAGCTCCGTTTGCAACTTTGAGGGTCATGTCACCTGCCTTCAAAAACCTACGGTTTTTCAACGCCTGCAAAGAATTAAAGATATGAGATCCTGATCCGGTATCCAATACCCAGAAAGTAGAGTTTATTGAAAGACAGTTATCAATAACATACACACCTGAAGCTGAAGCTGCAACTTGCTTCAGTTCCTGCGTTCTGGCTTTCCAAGCCCTGCAATCATTCTTCTAGTGTCCACTCTTATGACAATAGAAGCATTCTTCTTTTCCCACAAGCTTCCCTACTTTCTTTGTTGCCTTTGCCTTTCCCTTCGTATCCACTTTACTAACACCGCCCCTTGGTTTGGCAGGGGCTTTCTTCTTCTTTCCCTTGGCTTTCGCCTTGGACCTAGAAGAGGAAGATCCTCCTACAAACAAAGTGGATGTTTCCCTACCTTTCTGTTGGGTGCCCTCTGCACTCCTCAGCATGTTGAGGAGTTCTGAAAGTTCAACTTCCTTTTCTTGTAAGTTGAAGTTCAGGATAAACTGGGCGTAAGTGGAAGGAAGGGACTGGAGAATCAAGTCTGTATAGAGCTCATTCTCCAACGTGGTCCCAAGGTCCGCGAGATCCTCTATATAGCCAATCATCTTAAGCACGTGTTCTGCTACCGATGATCCGACGGCCAATCTTTCCGAAAACAACTTCTTCGACACTTCGTATCTGGCGATACGAGATTGCTCTCCATACAGTTCTTTTGTATGGAGAAATATGGATTCGAGGTCAATATTCTCGTGCCTCCTCTGATGTTCGTTGTCCATAAAGGCAACCACGAGGCACTTGGCCTTCGCGCAGTCGATTTCCCAGGTCTTACGGATTTCCTTATCCGCGACGCTGGTTTTGGGACCTGGGACAGGGGGAGCTTTGGTGGTAAGAAGATACCCTAGCTTGTCGTAAGTGATTACCATCTTGACATTCCTGAGCCAATCTTTGTAGTTTGGCCCTGTCAGTATGTTTTTATCTAGAAGTAACTTAAGTCCAGTCATGTCGATTGGTCGCTGCAATTAGGAGAGAGAAGAGAAACACTCAGCATGATGCTCTTGCAAGTTTAGAGTGGTTTTTAGTTTGTCTAAACAGGATGGCTCCCACTGTTTCTCGAATCCCTCCTCAAACCATAAAGGAAGAATTAGTCGGGATCAATCTCACCGCACAATTCTTGCTTAACCGTTCAGCCAGGCCAGTGTCGGTACTTCGAGGGAGGTTTTCCAACGCTTTCGCGAAGTTCCTTAATTTAAGAACCTCTTTTCCCTGGGGTCGTAGCCCCGCTAACACCTTTCTAGACACCTACTAGGTTTATAGCATTGATCGTTTAGTGAGAAATTTTCCGAGGAGTAGCATATACTCACAGTAGGATCGGGATCCAAATATCATCGCGTGACGAAACTGAAGGAATCCTACCAGAATCATCACACTCCAAATGGTATGCAACTCTAGCAAGTTTCAGTACTTATGAAACTCCCGATGTGGATTTTTGCCCCATGCTCTTATGGCCTTGAATTTGGCCAACAAATCATAAGTCACATGTCAAGTTCTACCCGTCGTTTTCCAGGTTAATTTGAATCCACCCGTACCTACCCTTGACTTTGGCCAACAAGGCAGTACGACTGTTCCAAACCAACGCATCTATCTATGCTGCACATGAATACCCAATAGCTACCAATCACTATGCCTTGACTTTGGCCAACAAACATAGCTTGAATACTATTGACTATTCATGTGAAACGACGGAGGGCTACGAATGGTTTTGGCGAAACCTTGAACGTAGTGAACTTGATATAATCGATGGAACGAGATAGCTTTTAAAAGGAGTGGCTCAAGCTCCGCATTTAAAAGTTGGTTTTGAAAAGAACCGAGTGGTTTTTCAAAAGTGTTCCAATGACTTTTACTTGGTTTATTTTCTTACATTAGTTCTTTTAATGCGTCCCATCATTTAATCCTACCATTGCAGAAAACAATCAAAATATGACGTACGCTTATGCCATTCGCATTCGCCACGGGGCCCGTCATTACCCGTTAGGTTACTTAACTAACGACAGAGCGGGGGCTGGGCTAGCGCGGCTGTAAAACATAAGCAACGCCTAAATAATATCATATATAGATATATTGCAATGATAGCCATTTCAGATCACAGATGAATACATTGGATATAGTAGGAATCCGCAATTCGTATGAGCCTGTAACGAAAAGCAGATTACACGGTCGCGGTGAATAGCCAATACCCTACCCAAGACCCCTACGGGTGCGGCAAACTACCCGCCAAGTACCCGAAGCGGAGCAACCTCCCTCAACACCGTGAGTGGGCCACTCGGCACTTCGAGATACCCGGTAGCTTGTGCACCCCCTCCATGGGTCTATCCTAGGAGTAAAAACAGTAAAACGAAATTATACAATGACGGCTACAACCCCGACCCGGTTGTGCGGTCATACAAATAATTATTACATCAATTTACAAATTTACATGAATTGAAAGAAAAGAAAACTCTCGTCTCACAAACCCCCGGCTATTCATCCGCGACAATCCAATGAATTCATATACACATATCAGCAACATTACAGATCACAGATTTGTATAACCC
This sequence comes from Agapanthus africanus, assembly GCA_030015575.1. Lineage (NCBI taxonomy): Eukaryota > Viridiplantae > Streptophyta > Magnoliopsida > Asparagales > Amaryllidaceae > Agapanthus > Agapanthus africanus. Next base: position 339,968,341 of record CM057341.1, read on the forward strand.
CCACTAATCCACATATAGCGATTAGCAGACGTTCAATACAAATATCACATCACAGATAAATACCAGTCAGCTTAAGTCTTTAGAAACTCGATCAAAATACGGTTTTTAAAGCCCCAAAAACAAATTTTTCTTTCTGGAAAATCTGGGCTGAAAAACATATACCAAAATTCCCAAAATAAACCACTAGGTATACTGCAGTAAAGAAGATCCAGAGAAGAGCTTAATCGGCCGCGGAACCGCGGCAATAGCAAGCTATTACCGCGTTTCCGCGGCGGTTTGATGGGTTCACAGGACCGTCTTTCTACAGTAGCCTCTAAAAACCCTGAGTCGATTTTTAAAGCATGATTTATTACTTTTACAGCACTTTGAAAATCGACAGCAAGTTTGATATCCGGGTGTATTTCGCGACTTTTTCTCCGATCGAATTTCTAGTTACTATGCTAACATGTTAGGTAGTGTTTAACTAGGCTCTGATACCACTGTAAGTCCATGCTACCTCTCCCGGTACTTACGGGCTTGCGGAATTTGATGAAAAACAATTTTCTAGAGGCGGTAACATGGACTCAAAACGGATCATTGTTAAACTATCTACATAACAACCTAACTAGGAGTTGTTAACTACTCGGTTAGGGGGTTATACCTTTGTTTCTTGAACTAGTTCGTCTTCAAGACTCGATGCTGTACGGATCGGCTTCACCCCATCGTCTCTTTGCGCCGAAGATCGATCCACCCGAAAGCTTCTACCTTTGGCTTCTTCTTCGAACTTTGAAGAAACTAGTTCACTCGGTTTGCCAAACCTTGTGAACTAGAGTGAGTAGAGGAGAGTGTGTTGGGATTTTATCTATGGTTCTTGGTTCTCAACACATGAGATAAGTGAACCATAGACTAAAGAGAGGGAGAGCAAGAGGAAGATGATGAGAGCTCAAGAACAAGAGAGAGAATGGAAATGTTAGAATGAGCAAGACTTTTCTCTCTTGGCTCTCATAATCCAAAGCCATCATAACAAATCATAGCAATCAAGTATTATGTGATGGATTAAGCTACAATAGCCATATCATTTCATGCACTCATTTTGCACAAGAGAAACAAGCAAGAAAAAGTCTTTGCCATGAAATGATAGCCATTGTCATCCTGATGGTCAACTAGTCCAACCTAGTCAACCGGTCAACAAAGTCAACAAGTCAACAAAGTCAACCCCTCAACAACCATCTCACCATAATACTTAATTAATATTATTGTTAATCATATATCATATTCTCATTAGGGTTTAGCAAAAATTCAATGGTCAACGGTCAACAGTCAACAACCCTAATGAGAATCCTCTGCCTCTGTCTCTCCGTCAACTGTGCATACACACCCGCATCCGCGTTCCGAGGTACACGAATACATACGAGATAAAATCAATCCCAAAACGTACACTAGGATCTGGCTTAAACCAAAGCCCGCGAGCGTTAACTGTCCGGACATTAAACGTGCACAAGTGCACGGATGTGACCGAACCCTGTCGCAAAACCATGCGACCTCTACTCTTTTGCTTAAAGGCGAATAGCTTTCTGTGTAGGACTCTAAAGACTCGACACTACGCTGGCAGTAGGTTTAACCACAGACCGCAAGCGGCACTAGCTGTGCGTAACGGTTCCCAGATAGATGCCGACAAGAAGACTGACGAGGTGAAACCCATCTGAACTCTTACTGAGCCTGAATGTGACAGTCTCCGTACAGTCCGGTCTGTTCGTCTGATACATCGCATGCCGGGCCTAGGGGGCGGTAAATGTCAGTCCCCTAATAGCGGTACAAGTCGTGTCGGAGTGAAGCCCAAAACACCCTGAGATAGCACTGGAAACCTACCAGTATATCTCGCTTGCCCTGGCCAGGGACTACTCGTGTAATGGCTCTCCTAGACACAGCGCGATGTCAATCCCCAATACCGGGAGAGACGAATCCTGTCTAACCGTCACTGCCTCCAAGTGCTTCGGGACTGCACCCAACTACTACCTGTTTGCACGACTCCATTGAGCCGTGGTAGGGTAGTAATCAAAGTACAGTGGGAACACACTCGAGGCGAAGTGACAGTGTCAAGTCAGCGGACTAAGCTGTACTCATGTCACATGGGAACTGATAACTGACGATAGGTATAATACCAACCAACAGTTCCCGATAAGTCCTATCCGGTGTACTCGTAACCCAACGAGCACCCGCATACTATCTCAAGTACGACGTATTGACGGCTGTGGGACAGACCGTCTCCCCTGCTGGGATGAGAAGCGCATACGCTTGTCTACTCCGGAGTATCGATGCCCTGTCTCGATAGTCCTGCGACTAGGGACCTGTATAAGGATGTGCTTATGGATTACCCAGCCCCCACGAGTGTGACTGCCATCACAACGCTGGTAATCAAGCAAAGATCCTAAGGGCTCCACTAATGTGTATAGGTGATATAATAAAATAAACACATGTACACATTGATGTAGAAACAAACTAAGTAGCATACTACCATTTTGAGCAAGATTGTTTATACAACTGTGAATATCCCAAGCTTCCATTAAGTAATATACAAACTAGTATGATACAGTAATGGCCTCTAGGGCATATACACTAACAGTACGTATATGCCATCCGCATTCGCCACTGGGTCCCTTTATTACCCGTTAGGTTACTTAACTAACGACAGAGCGGGGACTGGACTAGCGCGGGTGTAAAATATATACAACATCTACAAGTATATATATCAATATATAATAATCGCTCAAGGCATGATAAAATGCAACATCACAGAAATGTAAAAAGCATCATAGAACAATATAGATATCTGGGTTCCCTGGGTTTCATATAGCCGCTACTGAAACCCGACGTTCCCCTGGTCGTGTGGATAGCCTGTGCAATGAAATCCTAGACCCCTACGGGCGCGGCAAGTTACCCGCCAAAACCTGAAGCGAGGCAGCCCACTTCAACAACGTGAATGGACCACCCAGCACTTCACGAAATCCGGTAACTTGAGCACCCTTCCTTGGGTCAACCTGTACCCCCTACGAGTGCGGCGAATAGCCCGCCAATTCTAGAGTGAAGCCCCCTCCGTCTCAAAGCCATGAGATGCGGGCTCATTGCCCTCTAGAACCCGGCTATCCGTGCACCCCACCTTGGGGTAATCCTAGTACAGAAAGTAAAATATATACATACAACGGGTACATCGACCTCAGCCCGGTCGTGTACCAAAAGAATAATATACAAACAGGAAGTAACGGCAGTCCACATGTCGGATGCTCTCCCCGCAATATCAAATGTAGATATACAACCAAACTGTACTACCATTGCATCCAGCCTATCCACCACGACAAATCCACAACATCACAGCACAACACATAACATCAACGTGAATGTCACGTTCGCAAATCCGTCTAAAATGGCTATAGCAATTAGACAGGATTTACCGATCAAATGACATTCACGGTCGCAGATATAATGTAAATATTGTGAACTAACATGTTCAAAATTTTCGATCGACTAAATTTCCCGAAGTTGGCCCCAAGCACAATACCCAGTACTCAAAATAAATCTGGGCCCAAACAGAATATACCAAAAACACTAATTCCAACACAGAGACACCTGTAGAAAAATTTGGTGCAGTAAATAGATATAATGGCAGCGGAACCGCGGCCAATGCATGGGTTTGGCCGCGGTTCCGCGGTGGAACAGTGGAAACATGCTACCAAATTTTCCCAGAACTCTTAAAAAACCCTGCTCGAATTTCTGCAATACACTAAATGATTTTTTGACCACATCAAAATTTCGACAGAAACCGTGACATTGTAACGCGGTTTTTAGAAAATTCGTTCGATCGAAATTCTAAACACGTTAGAGCAAGCTAGTAAAAGTTAATGGCGTGGCTCTGAAACCATGTAAGTCTACGGTAGCGCCCCGGCCGTCTGTCCGAGGCCAAAATGCAGAAACTAAAACTTTTCTTTACTAAGAAACCGGCGCTACCACGGACTATTAACCCGGATCGGACCATTAACCAACTACTAGCTAACTAGAGAAAGGGTAGAGAGCTATACCGAGCGATCCATGTCCTTCGGTCTCTGGCCACCATCCCTATCTCCTTGCGGCATCTCCGGTCTCGATCTCCTCGTCGAAAAGGGCACCACATCACCGAGTATTTTTACGGGCTCCCACCTCTGAACCGAGGCAACTCGGACACGAAGTTGGCAAGCCGATGTGTCCAAGATTGCTGTAGACTAAGTGTAGAATGCTATGTCTCGAGGGGTTGTTTGAAGTTGCCATTTTTGGTGGAGGAATCAACTTTGGAGAAGTGCTATGGAATTTTTGATGCAAGCAAATGAGAGTGAATTTTTTACACACCCATTTACCCACACTTGAAGTGGCCGGCACTCTCATGAGAAGAGGAGGGAGTGAGTCAATCATGCAAGAAAGAGAATGATGAGTGATCATCAGGAAGAAAGTCTTTTCCCAAGTCTTTTTCAATCCCCTCACCATAAAGCAAGTAATGATGCACAAAAAGAAATCATGATATGCTAGAACCATCATAAAGCCTCCACCATAAAAAAACACCCTCCATTTTTCTAATTTGCACATTTGCAAATAACCTCCTCCACACTAATTTTCAGCCAAAGAAAGATAGAAAGGAAAATGGCCGAAACGAAATGTAAACTGGCAACTTCAAAAAGTGATCCCGTAATAAATTACAGGAAAACCCCGCGACTGTATATACATACCCGCATTTGTATTCTGACCTAATACAAATGCAATGAGACAAAATCTACACTGTATAATACTAGGATCCGGTTTAAACCAAAGCCCACTAGTATTATCCGTCTGAATCATAACACGTGCACAAGTGCGCGCGTACGTTCGAACCCTGCCATAAATCCATACGGCCTCTACATCGTTTCGCCCGAAACTTGAGAAACAGTCTGTGGGGGACTCTAAAGACTCGTCAATACTTTGGCTGTGGATTTAACCACTAGCACGTCAGAGGTATTAGCCATACGTAACGGGCTACCAGGTATTGACCAAAAGGGAGGTCGATGAGCGAACTCATCCTGACACCCTACTGAGCCTGTCAGTGACAATATCCGTACAGTCCGGTCCGTTCGTCTATGAGCATCTTATGTCGGGCCTAGGGGGTTGGTAAAAGTCAGACCCCCAAAAACGGTACAAGTTGTGTCGGAGTGTAGCCCAGAACACCGTGAGATACCACTGGAATACCTACCAGTAAATCTCCTGCCTTGGCCAAGTACTTCGTGTAAGGGCTCTCCTAGACACAGCGCGATCTCACCCCCAATACCGGGAGAGACGAAACCACTGCAGATCCGCTCACTACCTCCATGTGGCTCGGGACTGTACCCAACTAAAACCTATTTGCACGACTCCTTTGAGCCGTGGTAGGGTAGTAATCAAAGTACAGTTGGAACTCACACGAGATAAATGACGATTTCAGGTCGATGAACTAACATGTACACATGTCACCAGGGAACTGCTATCTGACGTCTGGTATAATCCCAACTAGCATGTTCCGGCGAGTCCTGTCCAATGTACTCATAACCTAATGAGCACCTGTATACATCTTGGGTGAACCAACTGACACCAGTGGCTTGTGAGACCGGCCACCACCCCTCGTCAAGGTCTCGACTTTATACACTAGTCTACTATAGAGTATCGATGCCCTGTTTCGAAAACTCCCACGACTAGGGACCTTTTAAGGATGTGCTTATAGACCCCAGCTCCCACGTATATGATCGCCATCATACTGCTGGCCGTCAAGCAAGAATCCTAAGGGCTCTATCAACGCGCAATAGTGACATGTAAAGTCACCTAAATCAGTACCCGATGATAAAGATAAACCAGATAACATACTATCATCTTGAGTAAGACTGTTCTACCGGCATAGGTCCTCCCTCAATCATTGCAATCACGTGCCTGTGATCCAATAATTGACTCTGAGGGCACTATATCCAAAAGTAAGCATAAGAAAAAGCAAGGGGTGGGCCAAAGAAAGGGTGGTGATAATGAGGAAATTTGGTCACACCAATGTCTTTCCAAAATCCTATCATAATAAATGCAAGCCATGAGCACAAATAATGCAACATGAGAAAGAAAACTTTCTAGAACCAAGCCACCACAAAAAACACCCTCCTTTTTGCTAATTTGCACATTTGCAAATAACCCCTCCCATCAATTTTCAGCCAAAGAAAGAAAGAAAGGAAAATGGCCGAAACGGAATGCAAACTGGCAACTTCAAAAAAAACAATCCGGTAATAAATTACAGGAAAACCCCGCGACTGTATATACATACCCGCATCTGTATTCCGACCGAATACAAATGCAATGAGACAGAATCTACACTGTATAATACTAGGATCTGGCTTAAACCAAAGCCCGCTAGTATTATCCGTCCGAACCATAATACGTGCATAAGTGCACGCGTACGTTCGAACACTGCCATAAATCCATACGGCCTTTACAGCGTTTCGCCCGAAACTTGAGAAACTGTCTGTGGGGGACTCCAAAGACTCGTCAATACTTTGGCTGTGGATTTAACCACTACCACGTCAGAGGTATTAGCCGTACGTAACGGGCTACCCGGTATTGACCAAAAGGGATGTCGATGAGCGAACACATCCTGACACCCTACTGAGCCTGTCAGTGACAATATCCGTACAGTCCGGTCCGTTCATCTATGAGCATCGCATGGAGGGTGATTTGTATGTCAAAAATATTTCTAAACCGCAATCAAGAACGGCGTCGCTTGGTAGCGAGCCGGTGAGTACGGGTCGGTCCATAAGGATGTTGTGAATTTCCTAGTTGCTCTTACGAGTTAATTCCGATCGGTGTCGGATTGATTAAATCTAAAAACTAAATCTATCTAGATATAAATCTTTCTACGGTTAGGTTTAGGGTAGGTTTGGAAATGTAAATAAATCTCACCGCTTTTTATACCCAAATTAAGATCTATGAGGTGTTATGGTAATTATTAATAAAGGGGATTAGAACCATTCGGGAAGATGTTTCTTCCTCTAGGTTCTTGTCCTTCCTTTATCAATCCTTACCCTAACCTCCATGGAAAACATGCATAACCGGCCCTTTATACTATGGTATCACCGCTACCTCGTGGGAGAGGGTGCCGTAGGGAGCGGTGTGTGCATGTATGCTTGGAGTCCTATTGATTATATGTGATGGGCAAGAAAGGGATGAGAGATCTCATCTCTCAAAAGCCTTCCCCAAAGCTAACCCGAACAAGAGAGGAGACTACTCGCTCATTAGGGAATTGAAGAACATGCTATCTATCTATCTAGGGCAAGGACTTAAAGATCTATACTAAGGCAATTAAATAAAACTACTTACTTGATGACTCTCTCCAAACATTTACACGGGGTTGTCAGATCTGAATAGATGATATGAAAAAAGGCACCGATGCTCTCCAAAAGAAATCTGAATTTTATTAATGAAAGGAGGCATGACCTAATACAAGGATTTGGGCTTCTATTTATAGAACATAGAAAACCCTAGGTTTACAATTGCCGCATGTATGCTTTTACAAAAATACCCCTAGGAAGACTAGTCAGCGCCGCCTCAGAACATGGAAAAAAAAATTCCTCTACGTGCTCCGCACGGCCGCGGAACCGCGGCCGCAGCCCTGGTTTAGCCGCGGTTCCGCGGCCATAAGATGGTGTTGAAGGCTGAAACTTTCTGTGCTGGTTCTGGGCTTTTTATTCTTCCTACTTCTTTAGTTCTTTTCTCATATTGGCTTCTAGGTTTCTTCCAGATCTCCACAGTGAACAATTGCAGTGGATTTTTACCGTTGCTTCATGACGAACTCTTGAACCTTCCGATGCCTTGTATTTTGTGCACTGATCTTCGTGTAGGCTTGATCAAGATTCCACTATTTGTTGGTCGTAGTCTCACTTTTGCATCGTCTTTTATCTTTTTCACCGTTTTAGCTCCGAGAACCTGTAACCTGTAACTAAGTAGCAGACATGGGTCATAAGCACCTGTTTATTTGTAAAATGCATAAGAATGGGGAATATAATAATGCGATATTATGATATGAACAAATACCCCCAAACTTATCTTTTGCTCGTCCTCGAGCAAACCTAGTTTTATTCACGACAAAAACCTAACCTCACTTTCGCAGGGAAACGCGATTGCACTGAGCTCGTGCAACAAGCCGTTAAACCTCTAGGTGTCCCTAGTAGGAGGAATGTTGTCTCGTGAGGGTTTTCAGCGGATACTACCCATAAAATCCTATCAATTTGGCCCAATAACTTTTATTCTCCAATTTGGTTTTCAAACAAGAACTCTATTATCTTCGAATCATAAATTATCCACCCATATTCTTCACACTTCCTCATCATTTAACTTAAGAATATATATGTTCTGCAGACCTACTTAGCTTTTGGCACCTCGTAAGTTTTCCTTCTAGGGTTCCATCTCAACTTAGGAATTTTTATCATCTCTATTAAAGATATAAGTCATATTCTTCATTCCTATCTCTTATCTAAATCCCAATCACATACCCCTACGTGTGTGTATAAATCACCCCTACACTTGGAAATTCAAATCAAGCAATCATACTATTGTCCGTTGTCCAAAGCACTTCTTAACTGGTGAATTTTTAGACGAATATTTCTTACACATCCTTCATGCGACCGTTAATACTTCTTGAGGTACCAACAACCGATTACAAGATGTGTTTGCACATTAAAGTGTAATTCCTAGTCTTGCAACACCTAAGGCTTTAGCAGTGACTCCCAAACCAGTTGGTCTAAGGCACTAGGCGATGAAGCACCCTCGCTAAATATTTTTTCTATTTTGCAACCTTAAGTAATCACAAAAAGCAGTGTTCAATTTTTTTTTCTTTATTCACACTTGTATTTTTATTTTATTTTCTTCGTACTAAGGACTTTAGACAAGAGCATTTCAAGGTCTCTTCTACTATTCCAAGTTTCAAGGTGCGTGTTTGTGCAATTTGTAGGGTATATATTTTCAGAATTTAGACTTAAGCTAGGAATTAATTTTCAAACTTATACTTTAATAAAAATATCAATACTTTTCCTTTGATTTGACTTAGCCCAAGAAGTGAACTCAAAATTTGCCTATTTCTAAATAAACTACAAAGACATATACTTTCTACCGTTAAACTAAAAGAAAGGTTATTTTTAGGGTTTTTAATTTACTAAGTCTAAGATCTAGTTGTTCATAGCTAGTTAACCTTTTTGTCAAACTCAAGTCAATTATGGCCAAAATTGAATTCATTAATTTTTATAATTTTTGAAAATTTTCAATTTTTATGAGTTTTAAAATAAGTATGCAAATGCAAAAATATACACATGAATGCGAAGGAAGAAGGCTTACCGAGCATACCCCCAAACTTAAACTTGACAGTGTCATCACTGTCATGCTACACCAAGAGCGTCAAAATGTCGGCACTCACCTGTTTATTTATTTATAAAAAAAAATTATTTATCTTTTTATTTATCTTTTTATTTTTTTTATTATTCTTAATAGAAAAAGAAAACAATATATATATATACACACACACACACACATACAACAAGGTTCCCCCCAAACTAAACAAGGCCAAACATAAGCCAAAGGTTAGCACCAACCATTCAAAAATCTTATCGTGGTAATGATAGAGTTGGTGAAAGAATGGAGTGAAAAGAAAAGAAATGAGAAGCACACGAGACCGTGTGGAGATAGAAGCGGTATACGGTCTCGGTGGAGGAGAAGAATGACGGAAGGGAAAAAGAAATGGTAGTGGTTCTACTTCTTCGAGTGGAGGTTGATTAATCACAAAATGCATATCGTTTAAAAATGCGAGTTCGTCGGCGAAAATATCTTCGAAACATTCATCGAAGGTCCAATTGAAAATTATCAAACTCAAAATATCGGATTGTGATTCATCAACACTCGGTATCATTAAAGGAAGATTAGAAGAACCAAAGAAAGTGGGAATACGAACTTGAGGGTGGGGATGGAGTGTATAAATTCGCACAATTTGTAATGACTGATGTGTAAAAAGCGATTGTGCTAATCTATCAACCCGCAGAATAAAAAGATTAAATCCCTCAAGATTCGTGAGCAAACATGGGTACGTCGAACTTGGTATTGGAGATGAAAGCGTAACGGTCTCTTGCAAGGTCGGAACGAGGACAGAGGGAAGTGAGTGAGGAATGGTATCAGTTAAAGATTCATGAGGGTGTACACAATCAGTGGAAGGGACATGATGAATTGGGAAATCCGACACATCGAACAAAACTGGTTCATCCTCAATAATTTCCTCAATATTCTCCTCAAAATTTAGCTTATCCATGCCATTATTATCAAAATCAAGACGCATATGATGTTCGGGAGAAACATTTAATGACTCGGGATGATGAATTGGACATAAAATTTCAATCAAATCTACGGGTTCATCATCCAAAATATTCCCGGCGTCTAAATCCTCAATCAAGTGAAAATCAATTTTTTCTGACAACTCATCAAAAGCATGGATATTTATCAATTTAGGTTTTAGAGTGGAGCTGTAAAGGTCAAAAGGATTAGGTGTGGATTCACTCGAAAGGGATTCTTCACAATCTGGCAAATCAAGTACTACAAAGTCACACAACTCGTTAGATGTTTTATTGTCAACTTGTGAATCATTTGGGACAATCGATGGAAAACCGGAGTTGTGGGCTTCAATTAGGTATGGGTAGATTTGATTTGGAATGGTGTAGAACTCACTCTCTCCTCTCAAATTCTCACTCTGCCCAACCGCCTCCTCATACATTGAAATTTTTGGAGCTAGTTGGAAACTAGCTACCGGTTCATTAGGTTGCATAAGGGCGGCCATGGATGCATCCACATTCCTCATCATTTTGTTTGTTGCTAAAATATAATCTTCCAACGACTGTTCCAAACTAGACATGAGTTGTGAAGGGTTTTCGGTAAAAGATTCGAAATTGTTTGGATACGTGAAACTCCCAAATGGCTGTTGAGAAACAATGTCTAATGAAGGTGGGAAATTCGGGTAGGACTGGTAGGAATTGGATGGTTGGATAGGAGTAGGATCAACATTTGTATAAAAAGGTGAATAGACTTGTTGATCCCTATAACTGGATGTGTAGAGAGGAGTGAAAGATCGGCTACGAGATTGTTCAATATGCTCAGCAATAGACATGGGTTTAGGAGTTACAACAGGACTCGAAAAAGTGGTATCAACGTACGAAGGTGGTGAAGGTTGAAATGGTTGATACAAAGTGGATTGCAAAGTCGAACTGTTTCTCCTAGACGCTACTATTTGATCTTTCAAAGAAATTTCTGGCATGGAGGGGTCGTTCTTAAATTTACTGAAACAATTCGCGTACGAGGCAAAGTTAGGTTCAGGATACCAAAGTTCGGCAAGGGATTTATGAGGTGGGGTACCCATGATGTAAGAAGGAGAAGAAAAGGAAGGTGGGTGTAAGTGGGGTGCAAGGATTTCTTAGCGACAATATTTTTGCAAGTTTTTATAAAAAAAAATTTCCAAGTTTTTGTAAGTGGGGTGCAAGGATACCAAAGTTTTCATAAAAAGTTCAGGATACCAAATTCCTTTTTTTTCTTAGGTGGGTGTTAGCGGTCCTAGGGGATTGGTAAAATTCAGACCCCCAAAGACGGTACAAGTCGTGTCGGAGTGTAGCCCAGAACACCCTGAAATACTACTGAAATACCTACCAGTAAATCTCCTTCCTTGGCCAAGGACTTCGTGTAATGACTCTCCTAGACACAGCGCGACCTCACCCCAATACCGGGAGAGACGAACCCCTGCAGATCCGCTCACTGCCTCCATGTGGCTCGGGACTGTACCCAAATAAAACCTGTTTGCATGACTCCTTTGAGCCGTGGTAGGGTAGTAATCAAAGCACAGTGGGAACTCACACGAGACAAATGACGATCTCAGGTCGATGAACTAACCTGTACACATGTCACCAGGGAACTGCTATCTGACGTCAGGTATAATACCAACTAGCATGTTTAGGTGAACCAACTGACATCAGTGGCTTGTGAGACCGGCCACCGCCCCTCGTCGGGGTCTCGACTGTATACACTAGTCTACTCTGGAGTATTGATGCCCTGTCTCGAAAACTCCCACGACTAGGGACCTTTTAAGGATGTGCTTATAGACCCCAGCTCCCACGTATATGATCGCCATCATACTGCTAGTCGTCAAGCAAGAATCCTATGGGCACTATCAATGTGTAATAGCGACCTATAAGGTCATCTACAGTAGTACACGATGATAAAGATAAACCAGATAGCATACTATCATCTCGAGTAAGACTGTCCTACCGGCATAGGTCCTCCCTCAATTATTGCAATCACGTGCCTGTGATCCAATAATTGACTCTGAGGGCACTATATCCAACTATCTCCCAGTTGCACTCAAGGCTAATTATTGCGATGTCACATACTCACAGCCCGTGTGATACAGAACACCCAACTCCTCTACTAATCAGTCTCACAAAGCCCGTTTGCAAAACTATTGCGTTCGAGGAATAGCCTCAGTGAGTGGATCCGCCATGATGTTTCTTTCTATGTCTCTCTTTATCTCAAGTTCGCGGAGAAAGCCATCTCCCGAAATGAGCAATACATGTCTTAGAATATGTTTGGATATCTGATGTGACCTTGTTCATAAATGAACTCCAAATCCAAACTTCTTAGACTGTATCGTCAACTGAAAACAATCAGTATCCTGCGCCATGCCTCCCTTACTATCCGCTTGGACTACCTATCCAAAATACTGCTCCTCGTCAGAGGGAAAACTATAACTCTGACAGCCACTCTGTCATCCAGGTCACCTTGGAAGCCTGGAATGATAACTGTCTCCTAAAAGAGGCTGTTGATATCCCTAGAACATCCACTTATGTTCTAAAACTGATTCCGATCGTTTCCCCAGGATTGGATTAATATCAACTTATTGCATCTCGTGCAAAAAACAACATCTGGTGTGGTACTTGACATCTCATGATCAACTCAATTGTCTAAGCAAGTGATCTGCCAATCATGCACATCCCTCTCCCTTTTAGTCTGTAGGACACCTTTAGAGAGGGTGACTCCATTACCTGCAGGTACACTACCGTGCGAGGAGTCGTCCATTCTAAAACACCTTTAGAATGCTGTCTAAGTACCCAGATTGGGAAACTACCCAAATCTAGATCTAAAACCATAGATCTAGTAACCAGAATGTCTTATATTATATCTATATCCTTTGTGGAGAAACCACTGTGTGACAACCAAAGTATAACCGATCGTAGTGTAGAAAATTCACTTCCTACTCTGTGTATGTCATCCAAATACCAGGACATCACACCCTACTACTTTCTTAATAGATCCATCCCCTATTCTGATGAAGTCAAATCTATGACTGTCACATCAGAAATAGATGATCTATCTCCGCTATATCTGTTTTAGTCCATAAATAGACATAAGCTACTTGCCCACTATGCTTCCGCTGCTCCTACTGACTACGACAACCCTCTGGCAGAGTCATATACACGTGCACTTCTAAAGCTAGTTTAGAACGACGCTATACTCATCCTCCTGCCGGGTCTCACAGTCTGGAATAACAGCAATGGCAAGTTTTGGTAAACAAGAACCTCCATGTCACTGTCCTTGAGGCTACCGAAGTACCTCTCGGGTGCCTGAGGTTACCCACCATATTTGCGGAGTGGCCAATGGAATGTCAATCCAGATTGAATCTTTATGTTCTTATTAAATTTTCAGTAATCGTTTGCGGTTTTGGAATCACTTCTAGTTCTACCATACTCCCACTACTGTTTTCTGAAAAAATCCATTTTACTAAAACTGTGGCAAGGCAAGAACAATATCGCTATTGATCTTCCTGACGGTAGAAAGTTAACCCTCGTCATAGCCCGGGTCAACCCACAAACAGCCATTGCAGAAACATGCCTTGAGTTATCCAGAGTCTGGTTTTAAGCATAAGCCGGACAACTCCCCGTACCTTAACATCGTTAAGATATGAACCGTTCTATATCCAATATAGAAACAGAGGCACTGATTTAATTGGAACCAGATTCAAATCATGCAGCTGTCTCCAGTGCATGTCAACTAAATGGAAGGAGGCCGATCAGCGTTACTCAACTTAGGAATGCATCAAGATATGAGTAACCTGAAAGAGAAATAAGTTTCTCAAAACCATTACTATCAACTGAATACCATACACAAGTATCTACATCTTCGATCACCTTGAAGAATCCTGATACTTGCAACGCCTAGTTCTCTACTTTATTCATATACCTATAACTTCTAAAAACTTGGACCTTGTTTTTCTACGAAACACCTTTTTAAAAACTAGAGAAGTCATAAGTAAACCGAATATAGTACGAGGACCAACCCCTCTGTCCTCATGGACACTGGACAACATACAATAATCTGTATAAGTCCCCTGAGTCTAATAACTCATTCCCTGTGTATTGTAGGTTGAAAACTGTACTTATGGTTAAGAAGAATTACACCGCTGTTTAATATTCCTTACCTAACCATCCACTGATATAGGTAAATGTCATAAATATAATTTCAAAAAGTTATATCTCACTTTATGAAAATAAATGTACAGATATATCAATTTGAAATTGGTGCATAAAAACGGATATTCAAAACCAAATATTTGCCGTCCAGCAAACAATTCAGGCGATTTCCTCAAATATCACCAATTACAACGAATCCCGATATAATGAGGATGATCACCCAATTCCCAATAACTTACTCCAACTCATCATCTGTAAAACCATACAGATGTGAGAATCAAACCTGGTAAATACATACCCTGGAGCAAAGGCTAATTGGGAAATCAGTTTTCTTTTAACAGTACATAGTAAAACTGAAACATGAATAAGTTTCGAAGGGGTATCCGGGTATTCCTAGTAATGCCTCTTCCATTATCAGATTTACAACTGTAACCGTATATTTCTTTGCCATCTCTCCAAATCCCTTTATATGTCTTTAGTCATTACCTTCTGTACACCTCTTTAGGCTAAATAATTTTCTTCCTTCCCTACCGCTCGGCACCAGTCTATGGTTTGGAAGAAGACTATCCAATAAGCATAATGGGTGTACTCTCCTAATCCTAGGAGAACTCATGACCTGAGAGAAGGTGATGATAAAAGACAACTGAATAAAACCTTATTCCTATTTCTCCTGAACCAGAATCCATCCCCGAATTGGAACAAGTTCCTTCGAGTTCGTATATAACAATACGATGGTTTTATCCAATGGAAGTAGATGTTCGTAGTAATACGGGGTGTTCAGGAGAAAAGGGTAAAAGTAGGAGTGGCAATGAGGTATGCAACTCTGACAATCCAAAAGCCAGTGTTATAAGAAGGTTCGGTCAACTTGGTCACTGAGTCATAATCAAGGGTCGGGCCATGGTCGCTGCCAAAGAGAGAGAGAAAAGAAACACTCAGCGTGCACTCTAACCTAGATCAGAATGGTTATCACTTTAACTAATCAAGAAACCTCCTACTGTATCGTCAAATTCTCCTCCAAACCTGAAAGAAGAATTAGTCGGGATCACCCGAGGAGTAAACCAACTCATCAATGGGAATCGGGATCCAACTATCATCGCATGATAACGTGATGGAATCCACTAACGTTATCACACTCCAGAAGGTATGCGCATATCTGGCAAGTTTCAGTTTCTATAGAAACTCCCGATCTGATTTTTACCCCATGCTCTTATGTCTTAGACGAAGGTCAACAAATCATAAGTCACATGTCAAGTTTTACCCGTCACTGTCCAGGTTAATTTGAACCCATCAGTACAAGCCCTTGACGAAGGTCAACAAGGCTATACGATTGTCCCAAACCAACGCATCTATCTATGCAGCAGAAAGGTAACAAGCAGCTACCATTCACTATGCCTTAACGAAGGTCAACAAACATAGCATGAATACTATGTGCTACCCGTCTGAAATGACGGAGGGCTACGAATGGTTTTTGGCGAAAAACCTTTAATGTAATGAACTTGATATCGTTGAAGGAACCGGATAGCTTTTTATAAAAAATATAGTGGCGAAAACCTTTGCTAAAGAGGTCACTCCCGGTGAAGGGATCTCGGCTCTTTCCCCGTAGCATGAGGTGAAGGATATTCCAACTAAATAACACGATGCAAAGAAAAAAGTAATCGACTATAGTGAAGTTATTACCCTGATGCAAACATCTGTCCAACAGGTCACTCCCGGTGAAGGGATCTCGGCCCTTGCCTCGTCGACTGAGGTGCTGGATATTCATAACCGAATACCACTGTCCATAACAATAGAGAACGTCCTTGCAATAACAGCTTTTTGAAAAATGTTCCAACAACATCAGAATAGGTTTGTTTAGCTTGCATTGATCCGAATCAACGCAGTCCCATCAATTGATCACACCACAAAAGAACGAAAATACGATGTACGTATATGCCATCCGCATTCGCCACTGGGTCCCATCATCTCCCGTTAGGTTACTTAAGTAACGACAGAGCGGGGACTGGACCAGAGCGGATGTAAAACATATACAACATCTACTAGTATATATATCAATATATAATAATCGCTCAAGGCGTGATAAAATGCAACATCACAGAAATGTAATAAGAATCACAAAACAATACAGATAATCTGGGATCCCCGGGTTTCATAGAGCCGCTACTGAAACCCGACGTTTCCCAGGTTGTGTGGATAGCCTGTACAATGAAATCCTAGACCCCTACGGGTGCGGCAAGTTACCCGCCAAAACCTGAAGCGAGGCAGCCCCCTTCAACAACTTGAATGGACCACCCAGCACTTCACGGAATCCGGTAACTTGTGCACGCCTCCTTGGGTTAACCTGTACTCCTTACGAGTGCGGCGAATAGCCTGACAATTCTAGAGTAAAGCCCCCTCCGTCTCAAAGCCATGAGATGCAGGCCTGTTTCCATCTAGAACCCGGCTACCCGTGCACCCCTCCGCGGGGTAATCCTAGTACAGAAAGCAAAATATATACAACGGGTACATCGACCTCAGCCCAGTCGTGCCCCAAAAGAATAATATACAAACAGGAAGTGACAGCAGTCCACATGTCGGACGCTCGCCCCGCAATATCAAATGTACATATACAACCAAACTGTACTACCATTGCATCCAGCCTATCCACCACGACAAATCCTCAACATCACAGCACAACACAGAACATCAACGTGAATGTCACGTTCGCAAATCCGTCTAAAAGGGCTATAGTAATTAGACAGGATTTACCGATCAAATGACATTCACGGTCGCAGATATAATGTAAATACTGTGAAGTAACATGTTTTAAATTTTCGATCGACAAAAATTCCCGAATTGGGCCCCAAGCACAATTGTAGCACTCAAAATAAATCTGGGCCCAAACAGAATATACCCAAAACCCCAATTTCTACTCAGAAAAAACGGTAGAAATTTTGGTTGCTTCCTGACATGAAATGGCGGCGGAACCGCGGCCAATTCATGGGTATGGCCGCAGTTCCGCGGCTCAACAGTGGTAACAGGAAACCAAAATTTCCCAGAGCTCTTAAAAAACCATGCACGTATTTCTGCAACACACCAAATAATTTTTTTGACAACAAAAAAATTTCGACAGAAACTGATGCTTGAAAATGCGGTTTTTGGAATTTTTGCTTGAACGAAGTTCAAAACACGTTAGAGCAAGCTAGAAAAGGTTAATGGCGTGGCTCTGATACCATGTAAGTCTACGGTAGCGCCCCGGCCGTCTTTCCGAGGCCAAAATGTGGAAATGAAACTTTTTCAAAACTAGAAAAACGGCGCTATCGTGTACTTAAAAACCGGATCGAACCATTAACCTACTACTAGCTAACTAGAGAAAGGGTAGAGAGGATATACCGAGCGATCCGTGTCCTTCGGTCTTCGGCCGCCACCCCGATCTCCGCGCGGCATCTCCGGTTTCGATCTCCTTGTTGGAAGGGAACCACATCGAGAAGTCTTTTTACGGGATCCCACCTCTGAACCGAGGCAACTCGGACACGAAGTTGGCTAGACGACGTGTCCAAGATTGCTGTAGACTGAGTGTAGAACGGTTTGCCTCAAGGGTTTATGAAGTTGCCATTTTTGGATGGTGGTGAACGAAAAACTTTGGAGATCAACTAAGGAATTTTTGATGCAAGTAAATGAGATTGAATATTTTTCCACACACCAAAAAATCCTTTGCCGCCCATTCCTTTTTGGTGGCCGGCCATGCATAGAGAGGGGGAGGTAAGCACAAGAAAAAGCAAGGGGTGAGCCAAAGAAAGGGTGGTGATAATAAGGAAATTTGGTCACACCAAAGTCTTTCTAAAATCCTATCATAATAAATGCAAGCCATGAGCACAAATAATGCAACATGAGAAAGAAAACTTTCTAGAACCAACCAACCACAAAAAAAACCCTCCTTTTTGCTAATTTGCACATTTACAAATAAGCCCCTCCCATCAATTTTCAGCCAAAGAAAGAAAGAAAGGAAAATGACCGAAACCGAATGCAAACTGGCAACTTCAAAAAATACGATCCCATAATAAATTACAGGAAAACCCCGCGACTGTATATACATACCCGCATTTGTATTCCGACCGAATACAAATGCAATGAGATAAAATCTACACTGTATAATACTAGGATCCGGCTTAAACCAAAGCCCGCTAGTATTATCCGTCCGAACCATAACACGTGCATAAGTGCACGCGTACGTTCGAACTCTGCCATAAATCCATACGGCCTCTACAGCGTTTCGGCCAAAACTTGAGAAACTATCTGTGGGGGACTCTAAAGACTCGTCAATACTTTGGCTATGGATTTAACCACTAGCACGTCAGAGGTATTAGCCGTACGTAACGGGCTACCAGGTAGTGACCAAAAGGGAGGTCGATGAGCGAACTCATCCTGACACACTACTGAGACTATCAGTGACAATATCCATACAGTCCGGTCCGTTCGTATATGAGCATCGCATGGCCGGCCTAGGGGGTTGGTAAAAGTCAGACCCCCAAAAGCGGTACAAGTCGTGTCGGAGTGTAGCCCAGAACACCCTGAGATACTACTGGAATACCTACCGGTAAATCTCCTGCCTTGGCCAAGGACTTCATGTAATGGCTCTCCTAGACACAGCACGACCTCACCCCCAATACCGGGAGAGACGAACCCTTGCAGATCCGCTCACTGCCTCCATGTGGCCCGGGACTGTACCCAAATAAAACCTGTTTGCACGACTCCTTTGAGCCGTTGTAGGGTAGTAATCAAAGCACAGTGGGAACTCACACGAGACTAATGAAGATCTCAGGTCGATGAACTAACCTGTACACATGTCACCAGGGAACTGCTATCTGACGTCAGGTATAATACCAACTAGCATGTTCCCGGCAAGTTCTGTCCGGTGTACGCATAACCCAATGAGCACCTGTATACATCTTAGGTAAACCAACTGACACCAGTGGCTTGTGAGACTGGCCACCGCCCCTCGTCGGGGTCTCAACTGTATACACTAGTCTACTCTGGAGTATCGATGCCCTGTCTCGAAAACTCCAACGACTAGGGACCTTTTAAGGATGTGCTTATAGACCCCAGTTCCCATGTATATGATCTCCATCATACTGTTGGACGTCAAGCAAGAATCCTATTGGCTCTATCGATGTGTAATAGCGACCTGTAAGGTCACCTAAAGCAGTACACGATGATAAAGATAAACCAGATAGCATACTATCATCTCGAGTAAGACTGTCCTACCGGCATAGGTCCTCCCTCAATCATTGCAATCACGTGCCTGTGATCCAATAATTGACTCCGAGGGCATTATATCCAACAGCATATTTCTGGTACATGTAGATAAAACCCTTAGGATATTTTCTTGACTACTATGATTATGATGTGGATCGTACTAATGGGGCATGTGTAGTCTATGACCATAACCTTAATTGTTTTCCTAGTCGTGGGTGTATCGAGACGCGGTGTCGATATTCCAGAGTAGATTAGCGTATACGCTTCTTGACCCATATGATGGGCGATGGATAATCCCATATCCATTGGTGTGGTGACACCAAAGATTATATACGGGTGCTCAGAGGAGACTGGGTACACTGAACGGACTCGCCGAGAACTACTATATGGTATTATATCTATGTCGGATAGCAGTTCTCAGGTTACACTGTTACCGGTTAGTTTGTAGACCCGAGATCGTCATAGAGTCTTGTGTGTCCTCCCACTGTACTTTGATCTCTATCCTACCATGGCTCTACTGAGTTGTGCAAACAGGTGGATTTTGGGTATAGTCCCGAGGCACATGGAGGTAAT
Source organism: Agapanthus africanus (assembly GCA_030015575.1). NCBI lineage: Eukaryota > Viridiplantae > Streptophyta > Magnoliopsida > Asparagales > Amaryllidaceae > Agapanthus > Agapanthus africanus. Next base: position 339,988,671 of record CM057341.1, read on the forward strand.
GAGCGATAGGAGGGGTTTTGTCTCTCCCAGTATTGGGGGTTGATGTTGTGCTATGCTCGATCGGCTATAACAGGAAGTCCCTGGCCAAGGCTGATGAGATTTACTGATAAGTGTTAGGATACGGCAGCTCCCTGGCCATATTTCCGAGGCCAAATGCGGAATAAAAACTTTTCAAAACTTGCGCTATCGTAACCCTAAAACCCGGATCGTTCCATTAACCGTAAACTAGTATACTGTAAAGATGTTAGAATGGCTATACCGATCGATCCGTGTCCTTCGGTCTTTAGCCACCAACCTTAGCTTGTTGCGGCGTCTCCGATCTCGCTCGATCTGCTGTTTCCTCGTCGAGGTGGCACCATGTCAAGGAATCTTTATACGGGCTCCCGCTTCAAACCAAAGCAACTCGGACATGAAGTTTGCTAGCCGACATGTCTTTGATTGAAGTAGAGAGAAGTGTGAATACTTTGTCTCAATACACCCTAGGATTCTCATCACATGAAAGGGATATGGTGGAGGTTGAAGAAGATGCAAAGAGATGAAGAGTGTGGGCACAAGAAAATCTCAAGAGAGCAAAAACCAAGCCCAAAAATATCATGGCTGTTAGTTATATGTATGCCCTAGAGGCCATTACTATACATGTGATGTATATTGTAGTGGATGCTTAGACATATATAGGGAGGACTTTCTTGCTCGACATGATAGTATGCTATCTGGTTACCCTTTACCTTAACGTGTATACTGATTGTCTCTCTGTTACATGTTGGTAAAACCCTTAGGATGAGTACTTGACTGCCTGGACTTTGATGCGGATCATACTAGTGGAGACATGGTAGTCCATAAGTGTTGGAGATAGTGCCCTCATAGTCAATTATTGGATCGCAGGTACGTGATTGCAATGATTGCGGAGGACCTATCCCGGTAGGACAGTCTTACTCGAGAAGATAGTATGCTATCTGGTTTGCCTTTATCAGTCGTGTACATGTTCAGGTGACTGATTGCATGTTACACTTTGATAGAGCCTTTAGGATCTTGCTTTACTACCAACAGTATGATGGCGATCATATACGTGAGAGTTGGGTAGTTTATATGCATATCCTTATTTGTGGTCCCTAGTCGTGGGAGTTTCGAGACAGGGCATCGATACTCCGGAGTAGACTAGTGTATACAGTCGAGACCCCAACGAGGGGCGGTGGCCGGTCTCACAAGCCACTGGTGTCAGTTGGATCACATAAGATGTATACAGGTGCTCATTGGGTTATGAGTACACCGGACAGGACTCGCCGGGAATCTGCTAGTTAGTACTATACCTATCGTCAGATAGCAGTTCCCTGGTGACGTGTGTACAGGTTAGTTCATCGACCTGAGGTCGTCATTTGTCTCGTGTGAGTTCCCACTGTGCTTTGATTTCTATCCTACCACGGCTCAAAGGATTCGTGCAAACAGGTAGCTTTTGGGTACAGTCCCGAGCCATATGGAGGCACGTGAGCGGATCGGCAGGGGATTCGTCTCTCCCGGTATTGGGGGCGAGGTCGTGCTGTGTCTAGGAGAGCCATTACACAAAGTCCATGGCCATGGCAGGAGATTTACTGGTAGGTACTCCAGTAGTATCTCTGTGTGTTATTGGGCTACACTCCGACACGACTTATACTGCTTCTGGGGGTCTGACGTTACTAGCCCCCTAGGCGGATATGCGATGCTCATAGACGAACGGACCGGACTGTATATACATTGTCACTGTTAGGCTCAGTAGGGTTTCTGGATGAGTTCACTCATCGGCCTCCCTTGAGTTCGCTCATCAGCCTCCCTTAAGGTCAGTCCATGGGCAGCCGTTACGCATAGCTAGTGCCGCTGACGGTTTGTGGTTAAACCCACTGCCAGGGTACTGACGAGTCATTAGAGTCCCCCACAGATAGTTTCCTAAGTTCGGGCGAAACGTTTTAGAGGCTGTATGGTTTTATGGCAGGGTTCGGAAAATGCACGTGCGTTTACGCACGTGTCAGTTTTCGGGCAGATGATACTGGTCGGCTTTGGTTTAAGCCGGTTCCGAGTATTATATTGAGTAGGTATAATATCTTTGTCTCAGTTGCATTTTTATTCGGTCGTAATACAAATGCGGGTATATTTATACAGTTACGGGGTTATCCTGAAAGTCGTTTCGGGATCACTTTTGGAAGTTGCCAGTTTCCAGTTTTCTATCAGCCGTCTTTTAACATTCGGTTAAAGACGGATTTATCTTTTCTTGGATGAGAGTGACTCAGTGTTCTAGAAGATTCTAGATAAGGTGACTAGGATTAATTGGTGTTGAGTTTTCAATGGATGCATTAAAGGCTTGATGATGTGTATTAGTGACTCATGCTTTATCATTAAAAGCTTCTTGTTTTTCTTAAGATATTTGTTCTTGATCTTTTGTTATGATAAGGATGGTTGTTTATGGTCACCTCCATGATAGCTCCTACACTCACCTCCCTCCACTTCTATAAGTGGCCGGCCCCCCCTCCTCCCTCACTCACTTGATGTTTCATTTGGAGAAGAAGATTATGATAGTATTTGGGGTGCATGGAATTTTACAGTTCATTTCATTCCATCACCCAATTCCCTCGGCAACTTCATTAACCGATCGTCCACGGACTTGGACGAAGTGAGACAAAGTCATCTACTCATTCTTTACATCAATCTTGGTCGTCTCTTTTAGCAAACTTGACGACTGAGTTGCCTCGAGTCAGAGGCGGGAGCCCGTTTAAAGAATCAGTGATGTGGTACCACCTGGACGAGCAGATCGGAGATCGACGAGATCGGAGCAGCCGCAACGGAGCGTGGGATGATGTTTAAAGAACGAAGGACTCGGATCGTTCGGTATAACCTTTCTACACTCTTTACAGTTTGTTAGTTTAGCAATAATGGCAGATCCGGGTTAAAGTATACGATAGCGCCAGTTAAAAAGTTTTTTGTTCCGCATTTGGCGTCTGTAGACGGCCGGGGCGCTAGCGTAGACTTACAGTAGTATCAGAGACTCACCATTTTGCTATACTAACTTGTGCTAACGCGTTTAAAACATCGATCGAACCGGAAATCAAAAATCATAATTTTTCATTTTGACAGTTTCTGTTGATTTTAAACGGTGTCTTAAAAATATTTCACACATCTCAGAAAACTGTGCAGGGTTTTTTAAGAACCACGACAAAATTTGGGCACTTGATTCCTTCATACAGCCACGGAAACGCGGCCAAACCCATGGTTTGGCCGCGCATCCGCGGCCACTTGGTGAGCTCATGCTCCCAAATTTGTACAGTGGGTTCTCTGTTGGATTTTGGGGTTTTTGGTAAATATCGTTTTGGCCCAGATTTTGTTACTGTTCACCAGTAAGCAGTAGGGCCCACTTCTTGATATTTGGTCGATCGAAATTTAAACATGTTGGTTTACAGTGCTTACATTATATCTCCGACCGGTAATGTCATTTGATCGGTAAACCGCGTCTGATTGCTATAGTTCTTTTAGACGGGTTTGCGAACGTGACATCCGCGTTGATGTGCTGTGTTGTGCTGTGATGTTGCGGATTTGTCGTGGTGGATAGCAGTGTGCAATGATAGTACAGTTTGAGTTTATTTGTACATTTGATATTGCGGGGCGAGCGTCCAACTTGTGGACTGCCGTCACTGCCTGTTGTATAATATTCTTTTGGGGCACGACCAGGTTGCGGTCGATGTACCTGTTGTACTATTTTTCATTACTGTACTAAGTTTTGCCCCGAGACGGAGTGCACGGATAGCCGGGTTCTGGAGGGCAACGGGTCCGCATCTCATGGCTTTGAGAGGCAGAGGGGCCCCACTCTAAAATTGGCAGACTATTCGCCGCACTCGTAGGGGGTACAGGTTGACCTAAGGAGGGGTGCTCAATTTACCGGATTCCGTGAAGTGCCGGGTGTTCCATTCACTATGCTGTGGGGACTACCTCGCTTCAGGTTTTGGCGGGTAACTTGCCGCACCCGTAGGGGTCTAGGTTTCATTGCACAGGCTATCCACACGACAGGGGAACGTCGGGTTTCAGCAGCGGCTCTGTGAAACCCGGGGATCCCAGATTATCTGTATTGTTCTGTGATGCTTATTACTTTTCTGTAATGTTGCATATTATCACGCCTGGAGCGATTATGTATATTGGTTTATATACTATTAGATGTTGTATATGTTTTACACCCGCGCTAGTCCAGTCCCCGCTCTGTCGTTAGTTAAGGAACCTAACGGGTGATGACGGGACCCAGTGACGAATGCGGATGGCATATACGTACATTTTATTTTCGTTCTTTTCTGGTGTGATTGATTGATGGGACTGCGTTGATTATGATCAATGCAAAGTAAAACAAACCTGTTTGATGTTGTTGGAACAATTTAAAAAGTGTTATTGCAAAGACGTTTCCTTTTGTTTTGCATAGCGGTATTCAGTGGAATATCCTGCACCTCATTCGACGGGGCAAGGGCCGATATCCCTTCACCGGGACTGACCCCTTGGGCAGAAGTTTGCGTCAGGGTAATAACTTCACTATAGTCGATTACATGTTGCTTTGCATAGCGGTATTCAGTGGAATATCCTGCACCTCATTCCACGAGGAAAGAGCCGAGATCCCTTCACCGGGAGTGACCTCTTTAGCAAAAGGTTTTCGCCACTATATTTCAAAAAAAAGCTATCAGGTTCCTTCAGCGATATCAAGTTCACTACGCTAAAGGTTTTTCGCCAAAAACCAGCCGTAGCCCTCCGTCACTTCTTTTGGGTATTCAGTAGTATTCAAGCTATGTATTTTGACCTAACGCCAAGGCATAGTGTTAGGTAGCTGCTGGGTATTCAATTGTTGCATAGATAGATGAGTTGGTTTGGGACAGCCGTTCTGCCATTTTGACCTAACGCCAAGGGCATGTGCGGGTGGGTTCAAATTAACAAGATAGTGATGGGTAGAACTTGGCATGTGACTTATGACATTTTGACCTAACGCCAAGGTTATAAGAGCATGGGGCAAAAATCAGATCAAGAGTTTCTAAAGAAACTGAAACTTGCCAAGTATGCGCATACCTTCTGGAGTATGAGTAACGTGGATGCATTCCATCACGTTATCATGCGATGAGAGTTGGATCCTGATTCCCACAGATGAGTTGGTTTACTCTTCGGGTGATTCCGATTGATTCTTCTTTCAGGTTTGGGGGAGAATTTGACAGGACAGTGGGAGGTTTCTGGATTAGATAAAGTTATGACCATTCTGATCTAGGTTAGAGTGCACGCAGAGTGTTTCTTTTCTCTCTCTCTTTGGCAGCGACCTTTGACCGACCCTAGACTATGACTCAGTGACCAGGTTGACCGAACCTTCTTAAAATACTGGCTTTTGGATTGTCTATGTTGCATATGTTATTGCCACTCCTTCTTTTACCCTTTGCATTTCTCAGAACACCCGTATTACTACGGATATCCACTTCCATTGGATAGATCCATCGTATGGTTATATACGAACTCAAAGGGACTTCTTCGAGGATGGATCCAGGTTCAGGAGAAATAGAATTGGTTTATTCAGTTGTCTTTTATTATCACCTTCTCTCAGGTTGCGAGAGCTCCTTGGTTTAGGAGAGTACACCTATTACGCTTATTGGATAGTCTTATTCCAAACCATAGGCAGGTGCCGAAAGGTAGGGAATGAAGAAAACCAATTAGCCTAAGTAGGGTGTGCAGAAGGTAATATGTAAAGACAAAATAAAGGGATTAGAAAGAGGGCAAAGTAAATTGCGACTGATATCATTCACGACCAAAACCGCGTACTTCGTCGCCACTCCTATTTCACATTTAAAGGAATAAGGTATTATTCAGTTGTCTTTTATCATCACCTTCTCTCGAGATACGAGTACTCCTTGGTTTAGGAGGGTACACCTATTATGCTTACTGGATAGTCTTCTTCCAAACCATAGGCAGGTGCCGAACGGTAGGGAAGGAAGAAAACCATTTAGCCTAACGATGATGTACAGAAGGTAACGACTAAAGACAAATAAAGGGATTTGGAGAGATGGCAATAAAATATACGGTTGAAGTCATGAATTGGATTATGGAAGAGGCATTGCTATGAATACCAAGATACCCCTACGAAACATATTCATGTTTCAGTGCATTGTTAAAAGAAAACTGTTTTCCCGATTAGACACTTACTCCAAGGGTATGTATTTACCAGGTTTCATTCTCATATCTGTATGGTTTTACAGATGATGAGTGGGAGTAAGTTATTGGGAATTAGGTAATTATCCTCATTATATCGGAAATCGTTGTAATTGGTGATATTTGAGGAAATCGCCAGGGTACAGTTTTTAACCTACGACGCACAGGTTTTGAGTTGTTTAACTCAGCGGACTTATACAGAGTATTGTATGTTGTCCAGTGTCCTTCAGGACAAAGGGGTAGGTCCTCGTACTATGTTCTGTTTACTTATAACTTCTCTAGTATTTAGACAAGTGTTTCGTAGAAATACAAGGTCTAAGTTTTGAGAAGTTATGGGTATAAGAATAAAGTAGAGAACCAGATATCACAAGTATCGGGATTCTTCAAAGAGATCGAAGATGTAGATTCTTGTGATTGGTATTCAGATGATAGTGATGGTTTTGAGAAACGTGTTTCTCTTTCAAGTTACTCATAATTGGATGGATTCTTAAGTTGAGTAATGCTGATTAGCCTTTTTCCATTAAAGTGATATGCACTGGAAACAGCTGCATGATTGAATATGGTTCCAATTAAATAAGTGCCAAAGTTTCTATATTGGATATAGAATGGATCGTACCTTAAAAGATATTAAGGTACGGGGAGTTGTCCAGCTTTTGCTTAAAACCAGACTCTGGATAACTCAGGGAACGTTTCTGTAATGGTTGTTTGTGGGTTGACCCTGGCTACGACGAGGGTTGATATTCTACCATTTGGAAGATCAATAGTGATATTGTTCTTGACTCGCCACAGTTTTAGTAAAATGGATTTTTTCAGAAAACAGTAGTGGGAGTATGGTAGAACTGGAATTGATTCCAGAACCGCGAACGATTACGGAAAATTTAATAGGACCTATATATTCAATCAGATTTGACATTCCATTAGCCACTCCGCAGATATGGTGGGTAACCTCAGACACCCGAGAGGTACTTCGGTAGCCTCAAGGACGGTGACAGGGAGGTTCTTATCTACTCAGACTTGACACTACTGTTGTTCCAGGATATGAGACCCGGTAGGAGGGTTGTCATAGTCAGTGGGAGCAGCGGAAGCATGGTGGGCAAGTAGCTTATGTCTATTTATAGACTTGAGCAGTTATAGCGGAGATAGATCATCTAATTTTGATGTGATAGTCATCGGTTTGACTTCAATCAGAATAGGGGATGGATCTGTTAAGAAGGTAGTAGGGTGTAATGTCATGGTATCTGGATGACATACACAGAGTGGGAAGTAAAATTCCTATACTATGAACGGTTGTACTGTGGTCGTCACACAGTTGTTTCTCCAGACAGGATATGGATATAATATCAGACATTATGGTTTCTGGATCTATGGTTTTAGATCTGGATTTGGGTAGTTTCCCAATGTGGGTACTATAACAGATATTCTAATGGTTTTTGGAATAGTTGACTCCTAGCATGGTGGTGTACCTGCAGGTGATGGAGTCACCCTCTCTAAAGGTGTCGTATAGACTAAAGGGGAGAGGGCTGTGCATGATTGGCAGATCACTTGCTTAGGCAATTGAGTCAATCATGAGATGTCAAGTACCACACCAGATATTGTTTTTGCACTAGATGCAATGAGTTTGTATTAATCCAATCCTGGAGAAACATAAGGAAGCAGTTTTAGAACATAAGTGGATGTTCTACGGATTTGATGACGGCAGCCTCCTTCGGGAGACGATTGTCATTCCAAGCTTCAAAGGTGACGTGCATGACAGAGTGATTGTCAGAGTTTTAGTTTTTCCCTCTGACGAAGAGGGACAGTATTATGGACAGGTGGTCCAAGAGGATACTGTGGGCGGCATGGTGCCGGATACTGATTAGGTTCAGTAATCGATACAGTCTAAGAAGTTTGGATTTGGAGTTCATTTATGAACTAGGTCCCATCAGATTTCCAGACATATTCTAAGACAGGTATTACTCGATTCGGGAGATGGCTTTCTCCGCGAACTTGAGATTTAGAGAGATATAGAAAGAAACATTTAGGCGGATCCACTCACTGAGGCTATTTCTCGAACACAATAGTTTTACAAACGGGCTTTGTGAAACTGATTACTAGAGGAGTTGGATGTTCGGTTTCACACGGGCTGTGAGTAGTCGACATCGAAATAATTAGCCTTGAGTGCAAGTGGGAGATTGTTGGAGATAGTGCCTTCATAGTCATTATTGGATCGCAAGTACGTGATTACAATGATTGCGGAGGACCTATCCCGGTAGGACAGTCTTACTCGAGAAGATAGTATGCTATCTGGTTTGCCTTTATCAGTCGTGTACATGTTCAGGTGACTGATTGCATGTTACACTTTGATAGAGCCCTTAGGATCTTGCTTTACTACCAACAGTATGATGGCGATCATATACGTGAGAGTTGGGTAGTCTATATGCATATCCTTATTTGTGGTCCCTAGTCGTGGGAGTTTCGAGACAGGGCATCGATACTCCGGAGTAGACTAGTGTATACAGTCGAGACCCCGACGAGGGGCGGTGGCCGGTCTCACAACCCACTGGTGTCAGTTGGATCACCTAAGATGTATACAGGTGCTCATTGGGTTATGAGTACACCGGACAGGACTCGCCGGGAATCTGCTAGTTAGTACTATACCTATCGTCAGATAGCAGTTCCCTGGTGACGTGTGTACAGGTTAGTTCATCGACCTGAGGTCGTCATTTGTCTCGTGTGAGTTCCCACTGTGCTTTGATTTCTACCCTACCACGGCTCAAAGGAGTCGTGCAAACAGGTAGCTTTTGGGTACAGTCCCGAGCCATATGGAGGCACGTGAGCGGATCGACAGGGGATTCGTCTCTCCCGGTATTGGGGGCGAGGTCGTGCTGTGTCTAGGAGAGCCATTACACAAATTCCATGGCCATGGCAGGAGATTTACTGGTAGGTACTCCAGTAGTATCTCAGTGTGTTATTGGGCTACACTCCGACACGACTTATACTGCTTCTGGGGGTCTGACATTACTAGCCCCCTAGGCGGATATGCGATACTCATAGACGAACGGACCGGACTGTATATACATTGTCACTGTTAGGATCAGTAGGGTTTCTGGATGAGTTCAGTCATCGGCCTCCCTTTAGTTCGCTCATCAGCCTCCCTTAAGGTCAGTCCATGGGCAGCCGTTACGCATAGCTAGTGCCGCTGACGGTTTATGGTTAAACCCACTGCCAGGGTACTGACGATTCATTAGAGTCCCCCACAGACAGTTTCCCAAGTTCGGGCGAAACGTTGTAGAGGCCGTATGGTTTTATGGCAGGGTTCGGAAAATGCACGTGCGTTTACGCACGTGTCAGTTTTCGGGCAGATGATACTGGTCGGCTTTGGTTTAAGCCGGTTCCGAGTATTATATTGAGTAGGTATAATATCTTTGTCTCAGTTGCATTTGTATTCAGTCGTAATACAAATGCGGGTATATTTATACAGTTACGGGGTTATCCTGAAAGTCGTTTCGGGATCACTTTTGGAAGTTGCCTGTTTCCAGTTTTCTATCAGCCGTCTTTTAACATTCGGTTAAAGACGGATTTATCTTTTCTTGGATGAGAGTGACTCAGTGTTCTAGAAGATTCTAGATGAGGTGACTAGGATTAATTGGTGTTGAGTTTTCATTGGATTCATTAAAGGCTTGATGATGTGTATTAGTGACTCATGCTTTATCATTAAAAGCTTCTTGTTTTTCTTAAGATATTTGTTCTTGATCTTTTGTTATGATAAGGATGGTTGTTTATGGTCACCTCCATGATAGCTCCTACACTCACCTCCCTCCACTTCTATAAGTGGCCGCCCCCCCTCCTCCCTCACTCACTTGATGTTTCATTTGGAGAAGAAGATTATGATAGTATTTGGGGTGCATGGAATTTTACAGTTCATTTCATTCCATCACCCAATTCCCTCGGCAACTTCATTAACCGATCGTCCATGGACTTGGACGAAGTGAGACAAAGTCATCTACTCATTCTCTACATCAATCTTGGTCGTCTCTTTTAGCAAACTTGACGACCGAGTTGCCTCGAGTCAGAGGCGGGAGCCCGTTTAAAGAATCAGTGATGTGGTGCCACCTGGACGAGCAGATCGGAGATCGACGAGATCGGAGCAGCCGCAACGGAGCGTGGGATGATGGTTAAAGAACGAAGGACTCGGATCATTCGGTATAACCTTTCTACCCTCTTTACAGTTTGTTAGTTTAGCAATAATGGCAGATCCGGGTTAAAGTATACGATAGCGCCAGTTAAAAAGTTTTTTGTTCCGCATTTGGCGTCTGTAGACGGCCGGGGCGCTAGCGTAGACTTACAATAAGTACATCCTTCAAGGTCCATAGTCATGGGTGTATCGAGACGGGGCATCGATATACCAGTGTAGACTAGCGTATGCCTTCTCGACCCATACAGATGGGCGATGGATGATCCCATATCCATTGGTGTTTGACATCAGAGATGATATACGGGTGCTCAGTGGAGACTGGGTACACTGGACGGACTCGCCGAGAACTCCCAGATGGTATTATACCTTACGTCAGATGGCAGTTCTTTGGTGACACTGGTACAGGTTAGTCTGTAGACCTGAGATCGTTATAGAGTCTTGTGTGATTCCCACTGTGCTTTGATTTCCACCTTACCACGTCCAAGAGGGCATGCAAAACGGTGGTTTTTGGGTACAGTCCCGAGTCACAAGGAGGCAATGAGCGATAGGAGGGGTTTCGTCTCTCCCGGTATTGGGGGTTGATGTTGCGCTATGCTCGATTGGCCGTAACAGGGAAGTCCCTGGCCAGGGCTGGTTTAGAGATATACTGGTAAGTGTTACCAGTAGTTTCTCGACCCGTTATGAGCCTCATATCGGCATGACTTATCGGTTTTTCGGGTCTGACGTTTACCACCCCTAGAACTGATATGCGACATATCAGACGAGGAGACCGGACTGTACGGTAGTGTCACTGTCAGGCTTTTGCAGGAGTTGGAGCGGTCTTGCTTGCTGATCTTCTGATCGCTCAATACCCGGGTAGCCGTTACGTCCAGCTAGTACCGCTGACGGCTTGTGGGTGCTTGATATGATCATCACCTACTGCCGGCGTATTGACGACTCTTTAGAGTCCTACATAGAGGTTGTACTGGCTCAGGCAAAACGAGATAGGAGCGCATATGTGATATGTGCGGGACCGAGAATGATACGAGTATGTGATACCATATTCTATTCTCGCGATGATTGTATTGATTGGTTGTATGCGATATAACCTAGTTATCGAATCAAGTGTTGATTCGATAAGTCGATACATTGATATTAGTCGGTTATATGCGATATGACCGGATCGTTAAATAAAGTGTTGATTTAATGATTTAATGTATAATTATATATTTTATATATTACTTTACATTAACTAGTATTGGTTCACTTAAGATTGATTTTCTCACTTGATGTGCACAAGTTGTATATGTGATATATTTTTGTGCACAAGTTTGTATCATGTTTGATGATACATTAAACTTGGGTGTGTGTATGACTTACAACATATTTAGGTTAAAGGTTTGGGTTTTTATTTATTTTGGTTAAATAAAATGGTGGATTGCTTTGTCTTTGCTTGAAGCTTCATGAAGCTTTCAAGCATCTTTGACAAAGTCCACCATTTTGTTTTGCATGTCATTTTCCTTAACCTAACCATTAACCTAAACTCAAGTTTAGTCTCTACAATGGTTTAACTCACCCATGGTTGCATTATGATAGACATCACATGATAATTCTTTTCATGATTATTCTTATTCTTTTCTTTTCTTCTTCTTCTTCTTGAAGAAAAGGAAAAGCTTGCTAGAAAATTATCAAGTGAAGATTAAGAGTGAGAAATCAAAATCTAAAGAGAACCCATTTCCTATCTCACCATCCTCTACTAGACTAGCACTTTAGTTTAGGGTGTTTGCTTCATTAATTCCTTGGTTAGTGAAGTAGAAGCTTGAGTTCGTATTCCCTCGACGTAGATCATTTTCGGCCTCGAAGACTTCAAGCGATCCCGTTGCAATTTCTCAAGGAGCCGTCCGAGAGTCCGGGAGTTTGATGATCGCAGCGAAGGGACGTCGTCATGGAGCTTTGGAAGTGGAGGACCGGATCTACAATGGTTGTACTCCCTTTCCTTTAGTGTAAAGTTGTTTACTTGCTATTTGCTTCGTCTAATCTCTAGTTAACGATCTTGCTTAGGGTTGTTCGGCACCTAAAATTTTTAATCCGGCATGGTCGATGCCTTGTAGAGCCTCATTAGTGTGTCAAGTAACCCTACAGTGGTATCAGAGCCTAGCTAGAGCATTAGGCGATGTGTTAACGAAGTTAAAACCCCGATCGAACCCGATAACGTCAAATTATACCCCTCTTTGTACATTTTCTAAAATCTGGGTTTTTCCAGAATTAAAAATACCTAAAAAATTCAGCAGGCTAGTATAAGAATTATGGTGAAAAACGAGAACCTGATACGTCCAAACCGCCGCGGAACCGCGGCCGTACCGCGCTTGGGCCGCGGATCCGCGGCAGTACAGGGGAGTTAGGTACATGTCTTTTCACTATAATTCCTATTTCTGTGACCTATATTTTATGGATATTTTTATTATGACTCACGTGTTGAGTATTTTGGGGTTTATTTTGTAATCGTCGATTCGATCGGAGAATTTAATTTTGTTAAGTTTTCCGGATAATTTTAGTAAGTGTTAAAAAGTTCGACCGGATATAAATACCCACTTTTCCCCTGCCGGGAAATTTCCAGGTGTTGGATCTTTCCGTAGTTTAAGAACGTTCGAAGTAGTGCAAGTAACGCGATGGACCCTCTAGAAGACAACAAACCTTAACTCGACTATGTGACCATCTTGAACTGCCCTTTGAACCTTAGGGTTTGGGGCAGTACGGCGTGCCACATGTGAGGCGTTGGCTTGACCCTTCTACGGCTGGACAGTTGGTACTGTGGCATGAAATGGATGTTTTAAAACTTATTTCAAGTGTTGAGATCGTTTCGGGAAAACTTGGGTGTTTGATTGTTCGATCGAAAAGTTTAACATTTTCTATTTATCTGGAATGTGATACAATATTTGGAATCCACAAGTAGTTATGAGATAACTAATTTGGATATTATAAACATAGCAGTTTAGTTTCGATTGATCGGTTGCCACGGAATTTTGATGCGATCAAAAGTCCGTCGCAATCACGTAGCGTATGTGGATACTCGCCGGGTAAACTTAATAGACATCCATGCCCCATAGCCCCGACCAAGTGACTGTAGGAGAATCCCGTCGCCAAAAGCATCCGTTCGGGTGCTCGCGGCAGCGGTGTTCCGCCTTAGTGCAGTTCGTCGACGGCATCCGGGGGTGCGGCCGTCTACTAAAGTTTGCGACGAGCATTCGATCACTTATCGGGAATCTTGTTCAATTGCCCGACTAGATATTGAAAAGTGTTTTCGATGTAGAGACTAAAATGCGGGGTTTATAACTGTTAGGCATGCGATGTCTAAGGAGGTTGCGGATTCCAACTGTTGTAGTTTTACACTTTCTTTTCTGCGACCGTAAGTGTAATATGTGATATCGCCGGTTTCGTTGCTATATGTCAACGACAATTGGGATGCGCCTATTTACATACGTTGATGACATGTGATGTTCTGTGTTGCTGGATATGTTATATTGGATCGTCGCGTTTTGAATAGCCGGGAGTTTTATGTGAGATGAGAGTTTTTATTTTCATTCATGTAAAAACTTGTATGTAATATTCTTTTATTGGGGCACTTCTAGGTTGTGGAAGATGTCACCGTCGATGTATATTATTTACTTTTCCGCACTAGGATAGACCCAACGAGGAGATCACAAGTAACCGGGTTCTAGGGTCCAGTGGGAGACCAACTCGAGGAGTCGAGTTCGGATCTCCTAACTCTAGAATTGGCAGGGTTGGTTGCCGCTCTCGTAGGGGTCTAGGGGTGTGGGTTAGGCTATTCATCGCGACCGTGGAATCCGTGTTTTATAGAGGCTTAAAATAAAACACGGACGTCCTAGTATATCCAATGTTTCATATGTTTCTTCTGCTGCGATATCTGTAATGTGATCATGTGATGTGCTGTGATTAACCATCTCCATGATCAGCTAATACTGCCTAAGAATTATATCTCGATTTCTGATGGGACGGGGGTTCCTAGGCCGAAGCCATAACTCCATTGTCACACAATGGCAGGAACGAAGTTCATCTCATGAACTAATATATCCAGACTGCCTCTTTGGTAGCATCCTTGGTAACGATGTATCTTGCCTTTGATCGTCTAGTAAGTCACGGTATCTAGCTTGGAACTCATCCAACATACCGTCCCTCCACTAAGGGTAAAGACAATGCATGTGACTGACATTCAGTCGTCCTTATCACCCTGGAACCTTTCCAGTGATTCTCCCCAGGATCGATTGATACCATCTCACTACAACTAGTGAGATTCCTAACATCCAATTAGATCTATCCCATAGATCCATAACCCAGGATTTAGGAGGTATCACCTTGATCCAATATGGAGAATCTTTGTGATAAGAGGAGATTGACCGAGCGTAGCATAGGAAACTCCTTCCCTATCAAGAGTATGTCATCCACGTACTCTACGAGGAACACCACCATACTCCCTATTACCTTTTTGCATATACAAGGTTCATCTACCATTTTGATGAAGTCAAACTCTTTGACTATGACATCAAAACAGATGTTCCAACTCCGCGATGCCTGCTTTATCATATAAAACATCTTGCACACGTTTCCGCTGCTCCCACTATCTACGAAGCCCTCTGGCTGTGTACTTATAGACGCTCTCTTCCAAAACATCATTTAGAAAAGCAGTCATGACACCCAACCACCAGATATCATAGTCATGGTATGTAGTCGTAGTAAGTAGGATCTGGATGGACTTAAGCATAGCTTTGAAAGTCTCAACTTTTCCATGTACACCAAGTAATTTTCTCAAGATATACTTGCTCCTGATAGTGATTTAACCCTTCAGATAAAGCAACCAAAGTCCACACATTGTTGGTATATAAGGATCCCATCTCAGATCAATAAGCATCCAGCCATTCTTACAGAGTCCCACTCCTGATGGCCAGCACGAAACTAGTTGGGTCATCATCTCATGGTGCAATCCACGCTCCCACTGTCATAGAGAAACCGAAGTATCTCTCAGGTGGATGAGGAACCCTACCAGATCGGCGGAGAGGCTGAGGTTCGTTGGAAACTATTGAATCCTCCGGGTTTACCAAATCATCAGCTGCAGTATGTATAGCTGGAACTCCTTCCAGTTCTACCTCATGACCAATAATTTCTTCATAAGAAATTCCCTTTCACAAAGGTGGCATGTTGAGAAACAAAACATCTTTTATTCCTCGGTTAAGTAGAAGATATTCCCTTGCGAATGCTTGGGATATCCAACAAACTTCCACAGAACTGACTTTGCCTCGTGCTTGTCCGGATTTTGCTTTTTAGACATAGGCCGGACAACCCCAAATCTTAACAAACTTAAGATATGTGCTCTTCCCTTTCCATATCACATATGAAGTGGTAGGCAACTGATTTGATTGGAACCCTATTCAATAGGTATGCAACTTCTCAAGTGCATAACTCCCAAAAGGAAATAGGAAACTCAGTAGTACTCATCATAGACCGCACCATATCATATAGGGTGTGATTGCCCCGCCCCGATATACCATCGTGCTATGGTGTATATGGAGGAGTAATGCTGAGAGAGAATCTCATTCTCCTTTAGAATAGTCAAGGAATTCCGTGCTCATGTATTCTCCTCCTTGATCTCATCAAAGGACATAATACTTATACCCGTTTTTGGTTCTCTACTTCTAACTTATATTCTGTGAATATCTCAAAAGCTTCGGGCTTGTGTTTCATCAGGAATACAAGTCTGAATCTTGAGAGATCATCAGTGAATGTAATGAAGTATAAAGAACCGGTCCTGGCATGTGTAGACAGGGAACTTACATACATCATCATGTATCAATCCCTAGAGTTCACTAACACTTTCTCTGTTTCCAATAAACGGAGCTGTGGTCATCTTATCTCTGTGACATGACCGGCAAGTTTCACAAGATATAAATTCAAACTAATTTAAATATGCATCTTTATGTAACTTCAGCTACTCGGGTCGCATTGATATGACCTAGTCTACAATACCTCAAGAAGGATTCGTTCATTTCTGAACTCTTCCTCTTGTGTGTGTTTTGTACGTTAAGAACTGTGGTTTGATTTAGAACGTCTATGCTTTTAGATAACGTGCCTGAACCGATCAACTCTTGATATAAGAAATGTTCAAAACATTATCCAACAATACAAAATTATATCCTTTCTTTACTTATAAAGAGACTGATATGATGTTGTATTTCAGGTTCGGTATCTAATAATATTTGTTCAGAATCAATGTATTCTGGTAATACAGGGTAATAACTGCCAACAGACTTGGCTGCAACACTTGCATCATTTCCAACTCTTGAAACTTATCACCCGTTCTCAGTTCTCTACCTATCTATAGCCCATCTAACAAATTACATATGTGGGATCCTGATCCGGTATCAAATACCCAGAACGTAAAGGATATTGAGAAACAGTTCTGTGTAATGAACACACCCGAAGAAGATGCATCAACATGCACTTTCTTCGTTTGGGCGGCACGGGAATTCTAGTAATCCCATATTTCCTACTCTGTCTTATAACAATTATAAGTTGGAGCGGGACCAACGTTCCTTAGCGCAGTATAACAAGCGGGTTCGGTTAATACATCCGTATTATTATCTTGATTAAGGCGTGACATAGTCGCAACCAGGAGAGAGAAAGAAGAAAACACCCAGCGTGCACTTTTACAAGATTAGATTGGTTATCAATTTATCTAATCAGGGTGTCTCCCACTGTTTTACTCAAATCTTCCATCAAACCCTAAAAGGAAAGACTATCCGGGATTAATTACACGCTACAAGTTCGCCAATCTTTCAGCCAGGCCAGTGTCGGTACTTTGAGGGAGGTTCCCCGTGCTTTCGCACGAACCTAATTAAGATAAAGCTCGTCTTCCTAGGGGCGTAACCTCGTTAACACATTTCTAGACACCTACTTGATCGGCTAATTGCAATGTGTAAAACTCTCCCAGGAGTAACTCTTACTCGCAGCGGGTATCGGGATCCAACTATCTCATAGAAGGTATGCAATCTCATTGCAAATTTCAACTCTTGAAATTCCCAATAATACCCCTAGCAATCTATGACCTTGACAAGCTCAACAAACCATAGACCGTAAGTCAAGTTCAACCCGTCATTTCCTGATATGAATTAAACCCACCCGCACGACCCTTGACAAGGTCAACAAAGTCGCACGACTACCCTAATCCAATCGCATCATATGCTTATGCAGATAAGCAGTAATCAGCTACCGCACACTACGCCTTGACAAGGTCAAAAAATGTAGCACGAATACTAACTATTACTTATCTGAAATGACGAAGGGCTACGACAGGTTTTTAAGAAAACCTTTTGCGTAATGAACTTGATATCGTTGTAGAATCGAGTGATTTTAAATGGAGTGTTTTTTAGGCTTTTCTAGTTTCGCTAAAGAGGTCACTCCCGGTGAAGGGATCGTCGGCTCTTTCCTTATCGAATAAGGTGCAGGATATTTCACAAATACCACTATGCAAAGCAAAAATTATAGAAGCAATCAAAAGACAAACCGTGTTTGTAGCATCTGCTAGTTTCACTAAAGAGGTCACTCACAGTGAAGGGATCTCGGCTATTTCCTTATCGAATAAAGTGCTGGATGTTCTACAAGGAACACCGCTATGCAAAGCAAGAACTAGAGCTACCAGTTTTAAAATAAGTTTCTACAACATCTTAGGTATATTTCATTAATCTAATTAATGAAGTCCCATTTTATTATGCTTCACAAGCATCACATTTGAAACGAAATCTACAATATAACATATATCTCATATATATAATATAAACATTCGTCTCAGGCAGTAATATGATCTCATCACAGAACATTGCAGCAGAAGAAACATTTATGAAATATTGGATATACTAGGACGTCCGTGTTTTAGTACGAGCCAGTATAAAACACGGATTCCACGGTCGCGATGAATAGCCAAACCCACATCCCTAGACCCCTACGAGAGCGGCAAGCAACACTGCTAATTCTAGGGTTAGGAGACCCGGTCTCGACTCCTCGAGATGGTCTCCCACTGGACCCTAGAACCCGGTTACTTGTGCTCCCCGCCTTGGGTCTCCCTAATGCAGAAAAGTAAATAATATACAATGGTGACATCATCCTCAGCCCGGAAGTGCCCCAATAAAAGAATATTACATACAAATGAATTTTACATGAATGAAAAAGAAAAAACTCTCATCTCACATATGTTGGATATAGTGCCTTCAAAGTCAATTATTGGATCGCAGGCACGTGATTGCAATGATTGAAGAGGACCTATACCGGTAGCACAGTCTTACTCGAGATGATAGTTTGCTATCTGGTTTGCCTTTATCAGTCGTGTACAGGTTCAGGCGACTGATCACTATTACACGTTAATAGAGCCCTTATGATCTTGCTTGATAACCAACAGTATGATGGCGATCATATACGTGAGAGTTGGGTAGTCTATAAGCACATCCTTAATTGTGGTCCCTAGTCGTGGGAGTTTCGAGACAGGGCATCGATACTCCGGAGTAGACTAGTGTATACAGTCGAGACCCCGACGAGGGGCGGTGGCCGGTCTCACAAGCCATTGGTGTCAGTTAGATCACCTAAGATGTATACAGGTCCTCATTGGGTTATGAGTACACCGGACAGGACTCGCCGGGAACCTGCTAGTTGGTATTATACCTAGCGTCAGATAGCAGTTCCCTGGTGACATGTGTACAGGTTAGTTCATCGACCTGAGGTCGTCATTTGTCTCGTGTGAGTTCCTACTGTTCTTTGATTTCTACCTTACCACGGCCCAAAGGAGTCGTGCAAACAAGTCGTTTTTGGGTACAGTCTCGAGCCACATGGAGGCAAGTGAGCGGATCGGCAGGGAATTCGTCTCTCCCGGTATTGGGGTGAGATCGTGCTGTGTCTAAAAGAGCCATTACATCAAGTCCTTAGCCATGGCAGGAGAGAATTACTGGTAAGTATTCCAGTAGTTTCTCAGGGTGTTCAGGGCTACTCTCCGACACGACTTATACCGCTATCGGAGGTCTGACGTTACAAGCCCCCTAGGCCCGATATGCGATACTCATAGACGAACGGACCAGACTGTACGTATATTGTCACTGTTAGGCTCAGTGGGGTTCCAAGATGAGTTCGCTCATCGGCTTCCCTTAAGGTCAGTACATGGGCAGCCGTTACGCACTGCTAGTGTCGCTGACGTGCTTGTGGTTAAACCCACTGCCAGGGTACTGATGAGTCATTAGAGTCCCCCACAGATAGTTTCCCAAGTTCGGGCGAAACGTTGTAGAGGCCGTATGGTTTTATGGCAGGGTTCGGAAAATGCACGTGCATTTATGCACGTGTCATATTTCAGGCAGATAGTACTGGTGGGCTTTGGTTTAAGCCGGATCCATGTATTATTGTCACGACCCGAAAGTACGGAACATGACCGGCACTTAAACTACGAAACGTCTCGAGGCGTACGTAATCTAAGTAAGCCGAAAACCCAGAAATCAAAACCAAGAAAAGTAGTAGAGTGAAGGAAAACCAATTTAAAATCAAGTAGTTTTAATAGCATAAGCCGAGTTATGCGGTTTTTTTTTTTAAAACATCAAAAATTTCCCGAAAATTTCGGCAGAGTCTCCTTTGTAAATACTGGCCCCCAAACGGGATACAACATGAATAGTATACGAAATCAAAAAAGGCATTCCCAAGCGGGAGCTAGCTCTTCGTCAATCGACGGTCACAACCACACAAGCAATATAATATACAACGCCAACGGCGAGGATCAAAACTCAAAACCACAAGAAAACCACAGAAATAAAACGCGCAACTCTAAGGTCGAAAGAATAACATCACCGGTCTCTATCCCAAAAATAAATACATGTTTGGTTGATGGAACTTCTAGATACAACAGAGTAATAATATACAAGTTATAATGATGGGTGCGATACAATAAACCCACCTACTAGCAAGTCACCCGGAAATGGAAAGAGTGCCAGCAAGCCGTAAAGAAACCTGTACGGCGAAACCTGCAAGAACTGTGGCACAACGGGGGTGAGTTGCCAACTCGTGAGTAGAAAAACATCTACGCACAAAAGTCGCATAAATAACGCAACCTAGGTCAATGATCAGAATATATCCTCAAATATATGAATAACATGCAGCCTATAACAATGGCTAGGGTAATATCTAACCCGAGTGTGATCTCATGTGCCCGTGTCAGTGCCTCAGGTAGCAATATATCATATGAATGAGATATGAATGCATGGAACAGAATGCATGTACTGACGAAAACTGCTTTCATAAATCAGTGAGATTTCTGTATTTTAAATGTTAGGTACCATAAATGAAATCAGCATAAAACAGTGCCCAGCATCGACACAAAACAAGTGTCCAAATATCTCGATATCTTTGTATCACAATCGCTGTACCTCAATATCTCAAATCACAATATCTAGGGCGCCGTCAATCCAGACCGGCCCCTACCATCCATCTCAAGACCATGACGGTATCCTCCGGATATCCGACGCGTCGGGTAATATCACCGGTCGGTAGTGCTCCCCTGCCGGGCTCAACGTCAACAACACATTCCTCTTGCCCCGGGGTACCGCACCGGGCCCACCATGTACCCGAAGCGGTTCCTCCACTCCTCGAATCGGGTCTCGAAATCCATCAGCAAACTCATGGTGGATGACTCATACATCATGGGAAAACCGCACTTTTTATTTTAAAAGAGAGAAAAGGTTTATTTATGTTTTTGCGGTTTTCCTCCAAATTCAAGAAATCTCATGAAATCCGAATCCAAGTCATCAATAGCATGTAAACAGTGAATATAGGCATGAGAATCCATGAATGCGACACAACAGTGAATAATAACATGCATGAAGTAGTAGGCAATAACTACAATGTCTAACTAGCATATAAGGCAAGTACACTAATATCATGTCTAAACTATTAGCTAACAACCTATGTCAAATGAAATAGTATTTTCTAAAGTGTTCGTGACATGTCAATTACCGATGAAGATGTGTGTGAGCCGGCAAGTAAGTGTACGTGGTACATACGCGTCATCGGTAATGGTGCTGGTGTCCTAACAGCATGATATTAATAATGCAATAAGAAATTATAATATAAGTATGCGATGCGGAGCGAACAGTAAAAATGAGCGGGAGCTGAATACTAGACGCAACTGTAACTAATCTGCACTAATCTAATATAAGTCCTACAAATGGTGCCTTTTGAAATAACACGAATCATGGGGTTTTGAAAATAGGGCTACGGTGTTTTTAAGAAAAGATACGTTTTTGAAATATCCGTAGAATCCCTTGACCTGTCTTTTAAAATACGCATGATTCGTAAGTTTTGAAATAGGTAAGAATCGAATCTAATCTAACAACTAAACTAAACTAAAGGGCTAAGCTAACAAGCTGGACTACAGGTAAGGAAACCGCCTAACATCTGAGTCGATACATATACATACCTGTATACATATTAGTCGGTGATCCCGCCTCAATAATATCGTATCCGATACCATATCTATAATCAGACATCCCAAATCAAGAGTGCGGATCAATCATCAAGATATAGCTCGTACGTAAATCCGTCGTACGGCATCCCCAATTCTGGGTACGGGTCAATATCACATTCATCATACTATTCACCTGGTATCCTCTTTAACAAATATCATGATCGGGTACTGATCTACGTCTAGTACAATACTTATATCGCCTAAGTATGCATGCACGTGTGTAAAACACTACGTCAAGGACCCGCTACAACGTCATGTCGTATCTCAAATACGAACCCTGCTATATCACCGATCTCACGGCCTCAAATCAAATCTCATCGACTCATCATAAATCCCAAGTACTCTCCTCAAATCCGTATGTGAACACACAGTCCCATACCTATGTGAACACATAACTACATATTCCCGAATAAGCACAAAAGAAAGAAGAAAGTATGCAAGTATGGGTGTGTGTGTGCAAGTGTGGTGCGACCGCTACTCTAGGGTTTCGCGACACTCAATCATCCAAGAACACCAAATATCCATATTTATCATCAATAACTCAAACAATATATAAACAATATATATATGAGTGTATACGTTTCCGTATACATCACCATGAACTGCGGGGGTGCTATACGCCATCCACCCGACTTCTCCCCGTAGATATAAATCTACTCACCTGGTCCTCGCTCGCCGGTGCCGACGTCGCCACGCGCTTGCTGGTCGTCTCGAAGTCCACATGGGGTACCTACATATCATAACGCACCGTATCGCATTAAAATCCGACTGTCACGACCCAAAATTGGCCCGTGACGGCCCTAATACTACGCAACGCCTAAAGACGCAACGTAGTAAAAGAAAGCCAAACCCAGAAATCTAAACCATGAAAAATACGGAAAAGATAACATAAGTTTTGAAACAATTGAAATCGCAACCCAAATTCTTTAAAAGTCTTACTTTCTTTCTTTAAATTTTTAGCAACACCCCATTTGTAGAAACCAGCCAAAATGAATACAACAGAAAATAATAACAGTAGAGAAAGAAGCTGTATATATAAAAGACCTCAAATCCACAATAATACACACTAACGTCCTCACCAAGTCTCTATGTCAATAATACAATAGTAGATGGAGAGAGAGTACAATATGAAATACAGATAACCATCTAACCCACCTAAGCAAAATGGTACTGTGAGCTGATGCGGTATCTGTAGCAAAAGGTGATAGCTGGATAGCTGAAATAGAGGGATAGCCTGCCTCGACTACTCTGGGGAACAACCTGAAACACCTGTGGCACAACGGGGGTGAGTTGCCAACTCGTGAATAGTATAAAACATATGCAGGTAATCGCAGGAATGCACGTACAGCATGAATCTAAGATATACGATTACAGTAGTAATATATCATGCAATGCTGAAATAAGAAGAGTACACTAGCGGGTACAATCAATATGTGAAGCAATGATGACATGATAATAGTATGCAATGACTATGCAATAGAGATGTGAGAAAGCAAAATATGCAACTATCATAAGGGTACACTACATGTACTACCAATATATGAATCTGTGCATAAGGTGGGTAAGGGTGAGGTGTAGGGTGGAATATGTCATTTCCCACGGAAACCTGACGTCGTGGCAGGATCACAATCCATCAAGACACTCCAATCCTAAATCCTCAAATCAGCCCCCACATAGGGCACTCACATCATATAAGTCTCACATCTCCTCAATGTACAATATCGAGTAATCTCCTATATCCCGAATGTACAAATCACCAATCACATAGGTATATCCAATGTCCAAGTCCCAATGAATCACCTAGTATCCCAAGTCCAATCTCAAGTAAGAATCTAACATCCTAAAGATATATATATATATATACAGAAATAAATATGATGGGGGCAATACACATATATTAGCGTCCCATTCCACTAATATTGGTGTAAGGGTATATATAACAACGGCTAAATCCCCTGTTATATATACAAAAAGGGGTTAAAGAAATATCATGAAACCGTGTGCCAAGCATCGACACAGAAATCCTCGTATATCGGGCTCCGTCAGTCCGGATCAGCCCACGGGGTCCGTCTGCGGTATCGGCCCTCGGCCCCGCCAGTACAGATCCTCCCGCATCCATCTCTCGACTCTGGCCAGTGGCCTCCGGACAACTGCCAGGTCCAAACAATCACCGGTAGGTACTCGCCCGCCTCCAGGCTCAATCGGCAAACCCATCGATCTTCTTGCCGAAGGGAACCATACCGGGCCCCACCATGTACTCTCATACGGCAACCACACCTCGTATGGAGTAGATAATCAGCACCGATAAAACTCATGGGGGACGCTCAAATATCATATCAAGGAAACCGGGTTGTTACATGTATGCATAATTTCATGAACTCCCGCGGTTCCCAAATCCCGAAAACATCATATAAAATCCAGATAAACAATGCATAAATCCAGGAATAAATGTATGCGATATATCTGAATGCGAACAGGTAAACAAGGTATATAGCTGAACCAGATGTATGTGGAAACAAGATAAGGTACAGCTAAGTAACATCAGTAGGTATAAATATGCGACAGCAACTGAATATGTGTCTAACATACAGGTGTAGCAATGTATAGGTATCTACCTATAAGAACTGATGTCGTATACCCCCCTGGGTATAAGTAGCATATGTAGGAAATCCCTCCCGGTGTAGGTAAAATATGTAGGAGGTATACCTGTAGCTGTATCGCAAAGTGAAAATATACCTATCACTAAAGGTATGATACACTATAGGTATACCGATAAGCTAGGTGTCAAGTGTGACAAGCAATGGTAGCTATAAGGGGTAGTGTGTGACATGGCAATTATTGACGGTGTGTGTGTAGCATACAATCCGTGCTCGTGCAACATGAACCGTCAATAATGTGTGCGGTGTCCTACGGCTGCTAGTCACAGTATATAACTATATCTAGGAAAAAGCAGTAAATGCGCAATTCTACAATGACGTAGAATGTGCGACAGATAATTGAATCCTAGCCCAGACGCATAACGCCATGCGGGCGATTCCCCTGTAGATGTTATATCTACTCACCTAAACTCCACGCTAGGTGAATCCTACCGTCTGCTCCCTCTGTAGTGGTGTCTGTAGTCCCTGTCTGCAAACCTGCAAATAAAACATGGAAATCACATATAAGCCAAAAATCTCGCGAAACGCGATACCGAATCGAAACGAGAAACTCGCGTCGCGAACTAAACGCGCGTGTGCACGATATGCTGAATCGTGTGTGTACGCGTCTAAAACCATCGCGACACGCCGCGATACGCTGGATCACAGAACCCACTCACGTATCGCGCGTATCGCGCAAACACAACGAAACACAAAAGCGACATATAGTCCCAGATTTTCCTACAGGTAAGATATTACAAAACTAGACATACCAACACACTACACAACACAGCAGACTACCCCAGACAAAACCCCAACACCCAGAACCCTAGCCTGGCCGCAAATTGCGGCCAGAATCCTAAAATTGGCGGCCTGAAATGGGGTAGGGTGGCTCGTGTTCAGGTGGTGTGCTCTAGACCTAGGTATCATGCTCTAGTCTTCCCAATTTTACTCTGCAAGGTCCGGGTCTATAGCAGATCACAGATGTCACAAAAAAACACTTTAAAAACACTAATTTGCATAATTTGGAAACCTATGGTATTTTAGTGTAATCTGGCTAATATCTAAGTTGAAGTGGCCCTAATAACACTTAAATACACTAAAGTAGCTAACACAATCATCAATTTGCCATCACAACTCACAATTCACCAAATCTAGCACTAAATTAGCTATTTTAACACTAATCGAAGCAATCGATGCACAACTAAGCAAACCAGAAATTGGGTTCAGAAAATATACCCTGTAGCACCCTAAGAAACAGAAGAAGAAGTGTGTGGAGGAGGTGAGAGCTTGCTACAACTGCTGGAGCTCCTGCTGCTGCTGCCCTTGCCACTGCTGCTGCTTGCTGCTGCTACTTGCTGCTGCTTCTGCTAGTGCTGATGATGATGATGGTGATTGCTGTTGTCTCTGTTGTTGTTGTTGTAGTTGATGTTGTTGCTGAAGATGATAAGGATGATGATGCTACTGCTGTAGGTGTGTGTGTGTGTGATTAAGCTGCTGTCGTTGCTGTTATTGTTGTAGTGTTGTTGTTGTTGCTGCTGCCTCTGCTGCTTCTGCTGCCTCTGCTGCTGCTTCAGAGAGTGTGAGGGTGTGTGTGTGTGTGAGAGAGTGAGAGAATGAGAGAAAGGAAAAATGAGAGGAGGAATGAGGGAACAAGGCCTAGACCCCCCTCTCTCTCACTTCCCTCATGATGAGGCATGGCTCACACCATACCTCCCATGCCCCCACCCTCACACAAAGTCAACCATCAAGAAAAGAAATAAAAACCCCTTTTTAAATTCATTTACATTTAAAAACCATCATGCTTAAAACCCATACTATTAACAACCATAACTCTTAAACTAATCTTAAAACTAACTTAAGACAAATGGTTAGCTAACCATGGTTGCTAATCATGGTTAAACACCAAAAACAAGCCTAGTTATCATGCACAAGTGTGTGTGTGCCTAACAAAATTCTAATAAAATACACAATAATTAGGATAAAATATTTAAAACTTAATTTGGTAAACTTTTTATTAAAAACCACACTTTAAAATATAATTAGCTACAAAACACATTCTAAGGTGTTACAATCTCCCCCCCTTAAAAGAAATTCGTCCCCGAATTTAAAAAAAATAATCCGATACGCATACCTTCAAAGAGAGGATTAAAATCCTCAAATCTCGTTCGCAGCCTCCCAAGTGACTAACTCACTATACGGCTACGTCCAAGGAAACACTTCACAGATGGCAAGGCCCTTGACCGATATTCCTCCACCTGCCGAGCCATTAACACACATGGCTGCTGGTGAACGAAAGATCGCGTCCAGCTCAATGGTCTGATGCCAAATCATGTGAGAAGGTCATGAAGGTAATTGTAAAGTATCATCACAAGGAATACGGGGTGAAAATCCAATAATCTGGGCGGAAGTGCCAAATTGAAGGCAACAAAACTAACTCACTTATAGGATCTTAGAAGGACCTAAATCCTGGGATAAGCTTCCCAACATCCAGCACGTCGTTCATCGGAAAGTCCATAGGAATACATGATCTGTCCCTGCGAACTCGAGTCTATCACTATCACAGTCGTCATATGACCTCAGTTCGAAATGGACAATCCCCATCCTGACCTAACACAACTGGACTCACTCCGAAGTCTCTAGACTAGCTGGGGTCCAAAGTCCTACTTACGCAGAGTCAGAGAAACAGCAGGCTGGTGGTCGACACGACCTAACTCCTAGCCTAAGGGTGGCCAATTGGAGTGTCTCCTGATAACAGCTATCGAAGGAGAACCCTAACAATGGCGAGTGACGATCCCACGCTGCTGACGACAACTAACACAAACACTCAACTTTAACAAAACAACTGAGCAAACTGAGTATAACCGGATGACAAGAATCCGAATGGAGTCACACCCTATCCAAACTTGGGTAGAAACCATAATGAAATTCGTGGAGATCTGCTCCCATTCCTACTTCGGAACGGTAAAAAGGTTGCAATTCTCCAGTCGGCCTCAGATGCTCGACTCAAACACACAACAAGACTGACACCTTGAAACGAAACCTGAAACTTCTCTTTACATCCCTGTCCACTCGTAACTATCTCACAAGTCACGCCAAAGCTGGTGGAACTTGAATGCATACTGAGAGATGACTGATGTGCTTACTCTAGGATTACACGTCTCTACCCGATGAAACCAGGTACACAGACGCGTCCTTAACTTAGCACACCCTTGTCACCATCAAGGTCTCCGAATCATTACCCAGCCGAATATGCTCAAGTATCTCTGACGTACGAGCTTCGACGGGCAGTGTCTCGCGAAAACGATTTAAGGAAAGTGGTCGGGCGCGGACATGAGCAAGCTGTCCCCTCCGTAGAGACGAACTAAGCTATACTCGACGATCACACAAGAACTGTAAATCTGCAGAAGACCATCACAACAATCCAAATCTGCTGCAGGAAGATGTACATTAAGCTCTAGTGGTCCGTGGAAAAATCTGACACGACTCTCAAGCAAGTAGTGTCTCCAAATCTCCAACGCAAAACCACCGCGGCCATCTCCAGATCATGAGTGGAATATCCTTCTCGTACTTCCTCCAAATGTAGGGAAGCAAAAGCGATAACTCTTTAGTGTCACATCAGTACATCCTCGAGCCCACTCAAGAAACACAACAGTTAAACAACAAGGTCGCCCGAACTAAAAGCAAAGAAAGACTGATGCAGTTGTTAACTGAATCTTCAACTGCTGAAAATTCCGTACACATGCCTCAGTCCAAGGAAAAGAAACCTCCTTACTGGTCAATTCAGTCGACGGTGCAGCACTACTCTAGCAATCCTGCCTGAAACGGTGGCAAAAACCTGCTAAGCCCAACAATCTACGGATCTCCGTCCTGCACACAAGTCTGGGCCTAAGCTGTACGGCCACGATCTCCCTCGGAACCATACGAAACCGTCTCCCGTGACTACAAGACCTAGGAGTCAACACAAACAAGCCTGAAAAAACACTCAGATGCACAAAACTCCCCAAACCAAAACTCTGCAGCTGATCTTTAAGCTCCCTCAGCTTCGCCGGCTCATCCGGAACAACGTCGGAAAAACTCTCGCACGAAAGGAACCCGGTCCAACAATCCCACTGTGGCTCCGGTATCACGAATGAACGTCAAGAATCCACGACAGAAGTTAGAACAACTATGACTAATCTACCCAACCACGGTACAAGCAAGAAACAACAAATACACCAAGAGAAAATATAACTCAAGGGTACCTGAAAACTCCACATTGGACGTCTGCGCGTCCCGATGAGTAGAAGCAAAGTCCTGTGTCTGCCCTCTACTCGCAGCTGGATGAACTCCTCTGGTAGGCTGAGCCCTCTGAGCGAATCTTCCACGTCCACGGCCTCTCTGAAAACGATCATGACGAGGTGCTAAGGAACAATCCCTGACGAAGTGCTGAAGGCTCCCGCATCGAAAACATCCACGTGCTGACTGCTGACCATCCTGGGGATGAGAGCTGAACGACTGCCCTCGTCCTAGTCCTCTGCTACTCCCGCGACGGCCATGAAATCTGCCTCGATGACCAAACCTCTGTCTTTGGGCTGGTACGCTGGTACGAGTCCTCCACTGTCCTGGAACTCTCTGAGCCTCTGTAATATGCGCCTCGTCAACTGGGGCTGCAACCACTGGTGCAATGTAGGTGACGGACTGCTGCATACTGAGCGTAAGGGATAGCTGAGTAACGGGGGTGACAACCTCCTGTCGTAGCTCCCGAACGACGTCAACTAACGAACTCATCGTCTGGCGGAACTCCTGCATCTCTACCAACAGTCTATCCATGGTATAGATCGTAGGCTGATCCGTCTGCACCCGTGCAACTAGAGTGCCATCCTGGTCAGTACTCGTCTCACCCGAGCTAACTCTGACCTCGGCCCTCGCTGCATCGCTCTGAGTCCCCATAGTCATCGGCGGCAAGGCTATAAATAGATATAAGATGAGATTCGATATGAATGAGGAAACCGAATCTCAAAGATATGAATCATCAAGGAAGGAATGTCAAGCAAATTGTACTTAGGTCACTTAAAGCAAGGTACCGCGCTGTGGGTATGCTGCAGACATACACACACTACGTTACTCTGCTTAAGCTACCTACTCCATCATACTGAGGTCATCCTACACTCCGAAAGGTAAAACCTAACGCTCTGATACCAACTTTGTCACGACCCAAAATTGGCCCGTGACGGCCCTAATACTACGCAACGCCTAAAGACGCAACGTAGTAAAAGAAAGCCAAACCCAGAAATCTAAACCATGAAAAATACGGAAAAGATAATATAAGTTTTGAAACAATTGAAATCGCAACCCAAATTCTTTAAAAGTCTTACTTTCTTTCTTTAAATTTTTAGCAACACCCCATATGTAGAAACCAGCCAAAATGAATACAACAGAAAATAATAACAGTAGAGAAAGAAGCTGTATATATAAAAGACCTCAAATCCACAATAATACACACTAACGTCCTCACCAAGTCTCTATGTCAATAATACAATAGTAGATGGAGAGAGAGTACAATATGAAATACAGATAACCATCTAACCCACCTAAGCAAAATGGTACTGTGAGCTGATGCGGTATCTGTAGCAAAAGGTGATAGCTGGATAGCTGAAATAGAGGGATAGCCTGCCTCGACTACTCTGGGGAACAACCTGAAACACCTGTGGCACAACGGGGGTGAGTTGCCAACTCGTGAATAGTATAAAACATATGCAGGTAATCGCAGGAATGCACGTACAGCATGAATCTAAGATATACGATTACAGTAGTAATATATCATGCAATGCTGAAATAAGAAGAGTACACTAGCAGGTACAATCAATATGTGAAGCAATGATGACATGATAATAGTATGCAATGACTATGCAATAGAGATGTGAGAAAGCAAAATATGCAACTATCATAAGGGTACACTACATGTACTACCAATATATGAATCTGTGCATAAGGTGGGTAAGGGTGAGGTATAGGGTGGAATATGTCATTTCCCACGGAAACCTGACGTCGTGGCAGGATCACAATCCATCAAGACACTCCAATCCCAAATCCTCAAATCAGCCCCCACATAGGGCACTCACATCATATAAGTCTCACATCTCCTCAATGTACAATATCGAGTAATCTCCTATATCCCGAATGTACAAATCACCAATCACATAGGTATATCCAATGTCCAAGTCCCAATGAATCACCTAGTATCCCAAGTCCAATCTCAAGTAAGAATCTAACATCCTAAAGATATATATATATATATACAGAAATAAATATGATGGGGGCAATACACATATATTAGCGTCCCATTCCACTAATATTGGTGTAAGGGTATATATAACAACGGCTAAATCCCCTGTTATATATACAAAAAGGGGTTAAAGAAATATCATGAAACCGTGTGCCAAGCATCGACACAGAAAT
The DNA here is from genome assembly GCA_030015575.1 of Agapanthus africanus. NCBI lineage: Eukaryota > Viridiplantae > Streptophyta > Magnoliopsida > Asparagales > Amaryllidaceae > Agapanthus > Agapanthus africanus. Next base: position 340,019,641 of record CM057341.1, read on the forward strand.
CCTCGTATATCGGGCTCCGTCAGTCCGGATCAGCCCACGGGGTCCGTCTGCGGTATCGGCCCTCGGCCCCGCCAGTACAGATCCTCCCGCATCCATCTCTCGACTCTGGCCAGTGGCCTCCGGACAACTGCCAGGTCCAAACAATCACCGGTAGGTACTCGCCCGCCTCCAGGCTCAATCGGCAAACCCATCGATCTTCTTGCCGAGGGGAACCATACCGGGCCCCACCATGTACTCTCATACGGCAACCACACCTCGTATGGAGTAGATAATCAGCACCGATAAAACTCATGGGGGACGCTCAAATATCATATCAAGGAAACCGGGTTGTTACATGTATGCATAATTTCATGAACTCCCGCGGTTCCCAAATCCCGAAAACATCATATAAAATCCAGATAAACAATGCATAAATCCAGGAATAAATGTATGCGATATATCTGAATGCGAACAGGTAAACAAGGTATATAGCTGAACCAGATGTATGTGGAAACAAGATAAGGTACAGCTAAGTAACATCAGTAGGTATAAATATGCGACAGCAACTGAATATGTGTCTAACATACAGGTGTAGCAATGTATAGGTATCTACCTATAAGAACTGATGTCGTATACCCCCCTGGGTATAAGTAGCATATGTAGGAAATCCCTCCCGGTGTAGCTAAAATATGTAGGAGGTATACCTGTAGCTGTATCGCAAAGTGAAAATATACCTATCACTAAAGGTATGATACACTATAGGTATACCGATAAGCTAGGTGTCAAGTGTGACAAGCAATGGTAGCTATAAGGGGTAGTGTGTGACATGGCAATTATTGACGGTGTGTGTGTAGCATACAATCCGTGCTCGTGCAACATGAACCGTCAATAATGTGTGCGGTGTCCTACGGCTGCTAGTCACAGTATATAACTATATCTAGGAAAAAGCAGTAAATGCGCAATTCTACAATGACGTAGAATGTGCGACAGATAATTGAATCCTAGCCCAGACGCATAACGCCATGCAGGCGATTCCCCTGTAGATGTTATATCTACTCACCTAAACTCCACGCTAGGTGAATCCTACCGTCTGCTCCCTCTGTAGTGGTGTCTGTAGTCCCTGTCTGCAAACCTGCAAATAAGACATGGAAATCACATATAAGCCAAAAATCTCGCGAAACGCGATACCGAATCGAAACGAGAAACTCGCTTCGCGAACTAAACGCGCGTGTGCACGATACGCTGAATCATGTGTGTACGCGTCTAAAACCATCGCGACACGCCGCGATACGCTGGATCACAGAACCCACTCACGTATCGCACGTATCGCGCAAACACAACGAAACACAAAAGCGACAAATAGTCCCAGATTTTCCTACAGGTAAGATATTACAAAACTAGACATACCAACACACTACACAACACATCAGACTACCCCAGACAAAACCCCAACACCCAGAACCCTAGCCTGGCCGCAAATTGCGGCCAGAATCCTAAAATTGGCGGCCTGAAATGGGGTAGGGTGGCTCGTGTTCAGGTGGTGTGCTCTAGACCTAGGTATCATGCTCTAGTCTTCCCAATTTTACTCTGTAAGGTCCGGGTCTATAGCAGATCACAGATGTCACAAAAAAACACTTTAAAAACACTAATTTGCACAATTTGGAAACCTATGGTATTTTAGTGTAATCTGGCTAATATCTCAGTTGAAGTGGCCCTAATAACACTTAAATACACTAAAGTAGCTAACACAATCATCAATTTGCCATCACAACTCACAATTCACCAAATCTAGCACTAAATTAGCTATTTTAACACTAATCGAAGCAATCGATGCACAACTAAGCAAACCAGGAATTGGGTTCAGAAAATATACCCTGTAGCACCCTAAGAAACAGAAGAAGAAGTGTGTGGAGGAGGTGAGAGCTTGCTACAACTGCTGGAGCTCCTGCTGCTGCTGCCCTTGCCACTGCTGCTGCTTGCTGCTGCTTGCTGCTGCTTCTGCTAGTGCTGATGATGATGATGGTGATTGCTGTTGTCTCTGTTGTTGTTGTTGTAGTTGATGTTGTTGCTAAAGATGATAAGGATGATGATGCTACTGCTGTAGGTGTGTGTGTGTGTGATTAAGCTGCTGTCGTTGCTGTTATTGTTGTAGTGTTGTTGTTGTTGCTGCTGCCTCTGCTGCCTCTGCTGCTGCTTCAGAGAGTGTGAGGGTGTGTGTGTGTGTGAGAGAGTGAGAGAATGAGAGAAAGGAAAAATGAGAGGAGGAATGAGGGAACAAGGCCTAGACCCCCCTCTCTCTCACTTCCCTCATGATGAGGCATGGCTCACACCATACCTCCCATGCCCCCACCCTCACACAAAGTCAACCATCAAGAAAAGAAATAAAAACCCCTTTTTAAATTCATTTACATTTAAAAACCATCATGCTTAAAACCCATACTATTAACAACCATAACTCTTAAACTAATCTTAAAACTAACTTAAGACAAATGGTTAGCTAACCATGGTTGCTAATCATGGTTAAACACCAAAAACAAGCCTAGTTATCATGCACAAGTGTGTGTGTGCCTAACAAAATTCTAATAAAATACACAATAATTAGGATAAAATATTTAAAACTTAATTTGGTAAACTTTTTATTAAAAACCACACTTTAAAATATAATTAGCTACAAAACACATTCTAAGGTGTTACACCGACTCATGACCAAAACGACATACGAATCCCACCTAGGTCAAAACCTATGGTTTGCTTTCACAAATCAACCCAAAACCCTCCACATCGGCGTACAAACGCCGAGTGATCGTGAAAAAACTCAAACACGCCAATCATGATTTCAAAACTCACTAATTATATAAGGAATAGGTTTTTAATTCGTCAAAACCATAAAAGTACACAAATCGTTTTATTTCCCAAAACTCTAGTTAGCGGTCGTTAACCGTTTTAATACAAATCTTGATGTTTAAGTAAAACGAGTTGTCAAAATATTCACTAAATAGCTTAATTAGGCCACATAAACACTTACTAGATTTTAATCTCACTTCTTTATATTAATTACAAAAATCTAGTTTGCAAACCAACATAACTAGAATTTTTTTTTATCTAACAAATTAACTTAAGTTTTAAAACCTAGTTTACAAAATTATGCAATTTGGACAATTTAAAAGTAGCAATTAGCAAGATGCAACAAGATTAAGTTTTCTATGTCTTAATATGCTAACTACACCATGACATTATAAACATTTTATAAAAACCCTAACCTTATTTAAAAACCCTAATCTTGAATTTCTAAATAGAAAATTAAACCAATTTAGATACCTAATTAAGTTGATTACAACAATTATCAACAAGATAACACTTGGAGCAAGATTATACCTCACAATTTGTAGGTCTATCTTGCAAAAATCTTAGCCTCCAAAACTTGCTTCCATGCTCCAAGATCCACACTAGATTGGTTAAAGAATAATGGGTAATTGTTGGATTTGGGATTTATGAGGTTTTAATTTGACTTTTTCTTGAAATTTTTAGCACTTTTGTGTTGGAAATGAAGTGGTAAAAATTTGGGGCTGATCAAGGAGGGGTCTCGGCCAGATTGGGGAAGGAATGAGTGAGGAGAGAGAGAGAGAATGGGTTTGTGGCAAAAGTCAAACAAAACCCATACCCCAAAGTCAACACTTACTCTTTCCTTCATTCTTTCATCTCTTTTCCTTTCTTTTCTTTTGCTTTTCTCTTCAAATCTTTAAGTGGGGAAGAGTGGAAGTGGGGGCTGCTGATTTGGAAAGGGTGAGAGGGTGTGGGTGAGTGTGGGTGAGGGAAAAAGACAAATACAATACCCCAAACATCCATTTACACTAAAAAAAAGACTTTTTCTTCGATATTTTCTAAACCGTTTTGGCAAACGATTTTGTTTCAAAAACCACATGATAAAATTTTGTTTAATGTTTTATGATGCAAAAAATTTGTTTCAACTCATTCCAATTTATAATTTTCCCTAATTAAATGTATTAGAGACGGCTTAAAATAATAATAAAATAATTTTTTTCAGAAAATTTGAAATTTCACCAGTGGCTCAATAAACACCAAATACTAGCAATTACATAGCTAGAATATATATATTTAATTTTATAATAAAGATATTTGTATTTTGACTTTTTACAGAAAACCCCCTTATTTTACCGTTTTTTTTTTTGAAATTTCACCGAAACGATTTTCAAAACGTTACAATTATGCTGAGTCGGAATATTTTTGTCTCTCGTATTCATATTCGGTCGGAATACGGATACATGTATGTATATACAGGAGAGGGGTATTTTCGTAATCCGTTACGGGAATATTTTAGAAGATGCATTTCTTTTTGGATTAATTAATTTGGTTTAAATGATTATTTAGTTTTCAAAAGGGTGACTCATGTTAATGACTCATTTCTTCTAGCATGTTCCTTAGTGACTCATGCTAATGAGTCACTAAGTGAGTTATGATAGAATTAATGTGTTTTTGTTTTGGGTTTAGATATTTAATGAGATATTTTCTTGAGATATTTTTTCCTTCTCAACCTTATATATCTATTCACAAGATGAGAAGAAAAAAGAGAGAGGTGATTATGCTTGAGTTCTTTTGCTCTCTTGATTTTCTTGAGTTCACCATTTCCAAACATTAGCATCTTCTTCAACCTCCACCCTGACCCTCTCATGTGATGAGAACCCTAGGGTGTTTGAGACAAAGTATTCTACTCGTTCTCTACTTCATCTTGGTCATCTCTTTTAGAAGACTTGATGACCGAGTTTCCTCGGTATAGAGGCGGGAGCCCGTTTAAAGATCCGTAGATGTGGTGCCACCTCGACGAGGAGCAAAGAGATCAGAGTTGCCGCAAGGGAGCGTGGGATGATGGCTAAAGACCGAAGAACTCGAATCGATCGGTATAGCCTTTCTACCTCTTTACAGTTTGTTAGTTTAGCGTTAATGGCAAGATCCGGGTTATAGTATGCGATAGCGCCAGTTATAAAAGTTTTTGTTCCGCGTTTTGCGTCAGAATGACGGCCGGGGCGCTACCGTAGACTTATATGGTATCAGAGCCACGCCATTATGCTTTACTAACTTGTTCTAACGCGTTTAAAATATCGATCGAACGAAATTTCTGAAACCGTGATTTTCAGGCTAAAGTTTCTGTCCAATTTTTTAACAGGTCTAAAAATTATTTTGAGCATCTCAGAAAATCGAGCAGGCTTTTTTAAGGATACTTTAGATATTTGGTTCAGTGACTCCACAATACTGCTGCGGAACCGCCGCACAAACCATGGTTTGGCCGCGGTTCCGCCGCAGGTTTGGAGCCACAAAGTACAATTTTTCTACAGTAACCTCCAGCATAGAAAATTGTGGTTTCTGGAATATTCCGTTTTGGCACAGATTTTGTTTGTGTACTGCAGATGTACGTGGGGCCCACTTCGGGATGTTTTGTCGATCGAAATTTTAAACTTGTTAGTTTACAGTACTTACATTATATGTCCGACCGTGAATGTTATTTGAGCGGTAAATTGCGTCTAATTGCTATAGCCCTTTTAGAAGGGTTTGCCAACGTGGCATTCGCGTTGATGTTCTGTGTTGTGCAATGATGTTGCGGATTTGTCGTGGTGGATAGTAGTGTGCAATGGTAGTGCAGTTTGGAATTAATTATACATTTGATATTGCGGGGCGAGCGTCCAATATGTGGACTGCCGTCACTGCCTGTTTGTATAATATTCTTTTGGGGCACGACTGGGCTGAGATCGATGTACCCGTTGTACATATTTTTCATTTCTGTACTAGGTTTACCCCGTGACGGAGTGCACGTATAGCCGGGTTCTGGGGGGAAACGGGTCCGCATCTCATGGCTTTGAGTGGCTGAGGGGCCTCACTCTAGAATTGGCAGACTATTCGCCACACTCGTAGGAGGTACAGGTTGACCCAAGGAGGGGTGCTTGATTTGTATGTCAAAGATATTTATAAACCGCAATCAAGAACGGCGTCGCTTTGCAGCTAGCCGGTGAGTACTGGTCGGTCCACAGGGATGTTGTGAATTTCTGAATCGCTCAAACGAGTTAATTCCGATGGGTGTCGGATTAATTATTTCTAAAAGCTAAATTAATTTATACTCTAAGTCTTGCTAGGGTTAGGTTTAGGGGAAGTTCAGAGATTAAAGGTTTCCTCACTGCTTTCAATGCCCTATTATAGATCTATTAGGTGTTATGGTAATTATCAATAAAGTGGATTAGAATCATTTGGGAAGATGTTTCTTCCTTTAGGTTCTTGTCATTCCTTTATCGATCCTTACCCTAACCTCCATGGAAAACACGCGCAACCGGTCCTTTATACTACGGTATCACCGTTACCTCGAGGAGTAAGGTGCCGCAGGGAGCGGTGTGTGTGTATGCATGGAGTTCTAATTCTTATGTGTGAAGGGGAAAGAAAGGGGTGAGAGATCTCATCTCTCAAATCTTTCCCTAAAGCTAACCCTAACAAGCGAGGATACTACTCGCTCATTAGGGAAATTAAAGACATTCTAAATTAAAGTAAACTAAGGCAAAGAAAATAAAGGAACTTACTAATTTTTATTGATGGCTCTCTCCAAACATCAACGCATTACAGATCTGAATTTATGAAATGAAAAGAGGCATTGCCTCATACAAGATTTAGAGTTCCTATTTATAGAGGATAGGAAACCCTAGGGTTACAATGACTCGCACATCTGCTATTACAAAAATACCCCCTAAGAAAAGCCCAAGTCAACGATCCTCAGCGCACCAAAATTTTTCCCACCGACACGGGCCTAACCCGGCCGCGGTTCCGTGGCCAATAGCATGCCTTGGCTGCGGTTCCGTGGCCATGTTTGGTGTTTACTGCTTCAATTTTCTGGTGCCGCTTCTTGTCTTGTTTGTATCCCTATTTCTTTGGTTCTTTTCTCAGGTTGGATTCTAGGTTTCTTCCAGATCTTTCCAGTGAACATTGTAGTGGACTTTTGCCGTTGCTTCGTGACGAAGTCTTGAACCTTGCACTGCCTTATACTTTGTGAACTGATCTTTTTGTAGGCTTTATCAAGATTCTCTGTTTGTTGGTCAAAGTCCCACTTTTGCATCGTCTTTTGTCTTTTTGACTGTTTTTATTCCAAGAACTTGTAACCTGGAACTAAGTAGCAGACATGGGTCAAAGGCACCTGTTTATTTGTAAAATAACTAGGACTGGGGAATATAATAATGCAATATTATGGTATGAACAAATACCCCCAAACTTATCTTTTGCTCGTCCTCGAGCAAACCTAGTTTTTATTCTCAACAAAAACCTAACCGCACTTTCGCAGGGAATCGCGATTGCACTGAGCTCGTGCAACAAGCCGTTAAACCTCTAGGTGTCCCTAGTAGGAGTAGTGTTGTCTCCTGAGGGTTTTTAGCGGATACTACCCACAAAATCCTTTCAATTAGGCCCATTGACTTTTATTCTCCAATTAGGTTTTCTAACAAGGAATTCTATTATCTTCGACTCGTAAATTATCCACCCATATTCTTCACACTACCTCATCATTTAACTTAAGATTATATATGTTTTGCAGTCCTACTTCGCTTTTGGCATTTCTTATGTTTTCCTTCTAGGGTTCCATCTCCACTTAGGAATTTTTATCATCTCTATTAAAGATACAAGTTCTATTCTTCATTCCTCTCTCTTATCTAAATCCCAATCACATACCCCTATGTGTGTGTGTATATCACTCCTACACTTGGAAATTCAAATGAAGCAATCATACCCTTGTCGGTTGTCCAAAGCACTTCTTAATTGGTGAATTTTTAAATGAATTTTGGTTACACATCCTTCATGCGACCGTTAATACTTCTTGAGGTACCAACGACCGATTACAAAATGCGTTTGCACTTTAAAGCGTAATTCCTAGTCTTGCAACACCTAAGGCTTTTAGGAGTGACTCCCAAACCAGTTGGTCTAAGGCACTAGGTGATGAGGCACCCTCGCTAAATATTTTTCTATTTTTTTGCAGCCTTAAGTAATCACAAAAAACAGTGTTCATTTTTTTTTCTTTATTCACACTTGTATATTATATTTTATTTTCATCGTACTAAAGATTTTAGACAAGAGCATTTCAAGGTCTCCTCTACTATTCCAAGTTTCAAGGTGCGTGTTTGTGCAATTTGTAGGATATACATTTTCAGAATCTAGACTTAAGCTAGGAATTATTTTTCGAACTTATACTCTAATAAAAATATCAATACTTTTCCTTTGTTTTAACTTAGCCCAAGAAGTGAACTCAAAATTTGCCTATTTCTAAATAAACTACAAAGACATATAATTTCTACCGTTAAACTTTAAGGGTGGTTATTTTTAGGGTTTTTAATTTACTAAGTCTAGAATCTAGTTGTTCCTAGCCAGTTAACCTATTTGTCATACTCAAGTCAAAATAAGGCCAAAATTGAATACATTAATTTTTATAATTTTTGAAATTTTCAATTTTTATGGGTCTTAAAATAAGTATGCAAATGCAAAAATATGTACATATGAATGCGAAGAAAGAAGGCTTACCGAGCATACCCCCAAACTTAAACTTGACAGAGTCCTCACTGTCATGCTACACCAAGAGGGTCAAAATGTCGGCACTCCCATGTTTATTTATTTATAATTTTTTTTATTTTATTGTAAAAAAAAGAAACAAAAATATATACAGAAAGGCCCCCCCAAACTTCATTGAAACAATGTTAAACGTCATTGCCAAACTTTGCAAAGACCAAACGTCAACATCAACCATTCGAAAAATTTATCTGTAAAGAGTATCGGTTGGTGGAAGAATATGTTGTACCGATCCAAAAAGAATTGGGGAAGATAGAAGTGGTGGTATGGAATGTGTGGAAGTGAATAGCTATGAGGTGGTGATACATCAAAACGAGATTGCGAATGATCAGCAATCAGTGGAATATTAGCATTCTCGTAGCTTATTAAAAGAAAAGGTGGTGGTTCAACTTCTAAAGGAGGAGGTTGACTAACCATACTATCCCCAAGATATTTCTGTAGATCCTTTATCGACTTGGCATCATCCATCATATGCATATGATATTCAATTATGAGGGAACTAATCTCCTCGATGTCCGCCATAGTCCAGCCGAAAGCTTGCCGCCTATCTTGTAAGACCATTAAAAGGGCTTTCTCTTGCTCCAGGGCTAGAGAGGCCGATATGATAACGGGAAAGGTCTCATTCTCACCTATGTAAGCATATTTAAGATGAGACGGCAAGGGCGTGAGTTCTAGTTTCGGAGGCGAAACAATCATAGGAAAAATTGGGAAATCTACCTCGAACTCAAAGGACTCCAACACAGGGTCGAAATCACTGCAAACAACCGATTCGGATGGTCCGACTAACTCATCCAAAAATTCAAAAGACTCATATTCGGGCTGTGAGTCGTCAAAATCATCCGAAAATTGAAACATTCATAATCAATATCGGTTGTGTCAACTGTGGTATATTCAAGGAGGGACGCACTAGTGGCGTCAAAAATGTTTTCATCAAACAAAAATCTCTCAAGCTCGCAGTCCTCCTGCGTGATTTCGTGAATAGAGCAAACTTCTCGTGTACTAGTTTTAGGCACGGGGGGCAGACTCCCTAACTTGTAAATATTGAACTCACTAGATGTCTTTCCGAATGATAGAGTCATGGAGCCATTGCGAAAATTTATTACTGCATTGGAAGTGGCCAAAAATGGTCGACCGAGGATCACCGGAATTTGGTTCAGTGGGTTAGCAACAGGTTGTGTGTCCACAACAATAAAATCAACGGGGAATATGAAGTCCCCAACTTTGATCAACACATCTTCTAGCTCACCCCTAGGATGGGTGATTGATCGATTAGCCATTTGGAGAGTGCAACGAGTGGGTTTCAACTCTCCAACCCTTAATTGCTCATACACGGATTAGGGAAGCAGGTTAACACTAGACCCAAGATCTAAAAGTGCTCGATTGATTTTCTTATCCCCAATAGTTATTGAAATCGTAGGACAGCCGGGGTCCTTTCGTTTTTGGGGTAAGGGTTGAGGTTGGTTAATAGCATTGCTCACTACACTAGCCACTAGCACTTTTTTGGGTATTTGAGACGACTTTCTCTTTGAGGTGCATAAGCCCTTTAAGATTTTTGCGTACGAAGGGACTTGTTGGATTGCATCCAAGAGAGGTATATTTATGCTAACCTGTTTATATAACTCCACATTCTTCTCCATTTGTGCAGTTGGCTTGTTGGGACTCAACCTGTTTGGAAATGGAGCATTTTGAAAATCTGTTAAGTCCAATGTCTGTGGAGTAGAAAGTGGAGTTGGAACGGATCCCAGTGTGGGTGTGTTCGTGAAGTGAGAAGTGGGTCCGTTCGGAATAGAAGAAGAAGAGCCTTTTGAAGAATGAAGAATAAGCTCTAGCGGAGAAGATGAATGTGAAGAAGAGGATGGAGAAGAAGAAGAAGAAGAAGGAGAACCAGCGGCGGGGATGTCATCACTAATACCCACATTATTTTGCAACACTCTTCCAGATCTCAACGTGGTCACCGCATTTACATTGTGATATTCATGTGCGTTGTGTGGGTGACCGGGATTTGGCAATGGTTGAGATGGAAGCTTTCCCTTTTCTCTCTCGCTCAACGCAGCAGTTAGTTGTGTAATTTGTGCCTCAATAGATTTGATGCTTTGATCGTATGAAGCATTGTTGTGCACCAAAGACTGGACGGAATTTTCCAACCTTGCTGCGGATTCTGTAGATTGCTTGAGAAACGCATCTAGACTTTTTTCTAGCGAGATAACCTTATCATCATTTGGTTGAACCAAATTGTTCGTTTGATTTGGATAAGGTTGTGGTTGGAAAGGTTGCCGGTATTGAGTTTGTTGGGATGCTTGTAGTTGTGGAGGAGGAGGCCTTTGAAAGTTGTTGTTCCCTTGGAATTGTTGATTTTGATTCCAAGCAAAATTTGGGTGACTCCTCCAACCCGGATTATAGGTCGAAGAGTAAGGATCATTTCGTTGTCGTTGCTGAAAAGCAGCATTGACTTGATCTTGTCCTTGATCAGGTGGATTGTAAGGACACTCTTCGGTAAGGTGTGATGGATCGGAACAACAAGCACAAACAGTTCGTGGGGGTAAAGCAGGGGCAGGAGAAGACGATGAGATTTTGGTCTCAATGGCTTCTAGCCTTTTCATAAGTGCGGCCATCTCGGCCTTCATAGCAATCGACATATCTAATTGATGTATGCCTGCCCTAGATTGACCAATAAAAGAAGATGAGGTGGTCTTTGTGCTCTCCCACTGAATTGTTTGTTCACTAAGATCCTCGAGAAACTGCCATGCTTCCTCACTAGATTTGGTTAGAAAGTGACCATGACAAATGGTTTCTAGCAACCGCTTCGTTGCCGGGTTCAATCTCTCGTATAATGTTTGGCAAAGTTGCCAATTTTCGATCCCATGGTGAGGGCATTGAATAAGTAGGTCCTTGAATCTTTCAAAACACTTCCAAAATGGTTCGGAAGGAAGTTGGGAAAATTGTATTATCTCATAGCGAATTCTCGCGGTCTTGTGATGAGGATAAAACTTTCTAAGAAAAGCTTTAACAAACTCGTCCCAATGTCTAATTGAATGTGATGTTGTGCTGTATAGACACTTCTTGGCTAAGTCACATAAGGTGAAAGGAATGACCCTTAGCCTTATAGCGTCATCACTTAATTGGGTTGTTTTCATCATGGCGCAAACGTTTTGGAATTTATTGATAAAGATATAGGCATCTTCGGATTCCAATCCATGACATTTTGGCAGCATATTGATGAAGTGGGGTTTTATTTCAAAATTGTCCCCATTTGCCGGTGGCGGTGAAAGACAGGTAGGTAAGGAAGTGCGGACAGGGTAGAAGAGATCATGGAGCGCGATTCGTTGGGGCGATACAACAGGCGGGAGATTCGGGTTATTCTCACCTAACGGAGGTGGAATCAGTCCCGTGGGTAAGGTGTTGTTGGGATTATATCCCGACATACCTTCGGAAGAAGAATTTGAAGGTGGAGGTAAGGAGGTGGACGGAATTTCGACTTCGGAGTCGAAAGGTTCGCCGGTCGGTACCAACGAAACACGGTCTAATCGGGCGCTAGTGTCCCTAGTCCAAAGTGACATACACTAAAGGAGGTAGTGTAGTCAAAAAAAGTGAAAAACAGAATGTGGGGGTAAGAAAATGTCAATGAGAAGAAAGTGAGTGGTGGTGGGGTGCAAGGATTTTTAGCGACAAGTTGCAAGTTTTTATAAAAGATTTTTCCTTTTTCCTCTCTTTTTTTTTATTTGGAACTTTTTGCAAAAAAGATTTTCAATAAAAGGCTAAGACACACTTTCGATCAACCAAAAATGCACAATCATGCCTGGATCTAGGGTCACCTAGGTCAGCTAAACAGCTCCTAACTGTTCCAAAGAGCTAGAAATAGGACCTCAAACCGCCTCTTCACCGCCAATTGCGGCCAAGTAAGTGTAAGGTTAGTGGGAGGCTCCCCACTACAAGTAGTGGTCCTAATTAAGTAACCACTCGCCTTGGACACACTTGCCTAGACACCGCAAAGTCAGGTTAGGATTAACGGCCGATGCCTATAACTAGTCCTCTGTCCTATTGAGCTCGAAGTCCTTAGGGCTGAGTCTAGTATTTTTTAATTAAAGATTGGTCAATGCAAATGCCTTATGTGATTTCTGGAGTCCTGGGAAGGGCGATGAAATCCCCACCCAATCTGAATTGGTCAAAATCCCCTTAAAGTCAGTTTTAAAGATATGCAAAACAGTAAATCACTTGGAATCAAATCTTTTTATTTTATGCGCGGCACAAAGAATCCTGCAGAAAATCAATTATTTGAAGGGGGAAGATTTTTAAGCGCAAAGAATCCTGCAGAAAATTTGGCAAAAATATATATGGGAATTTGCAGAGAGGGGGAAGAGGTAACAAACAGTGAATTTTCGCGCACTGACGTGGTAGGAGGGCCGCGGTTCCTCGGCGTAATGGGGATTTTCGCGGCGGTTTAGCGGCGGTATGGAGGCTTCAGGTCTCCAAAAAAATTGTGCTATTCAGCTTTTCCAACCTCTTTCTGTTCTGATGTATCTTTTTCTGTTATGCACTCTGGATTTTTCCAGATCCGTCGATTCTGCAGAGATTCACAAAAAAATACCCTTCAAACAGTAAATGATTAAATTTTTATATTTTTGATTTTTTTAGATTTTTAGGATTTTTTAATTTAGATTAACCCGAAATTGCAAAAAAGGAAATACTACGCCATCCCCGGCAACGGCGTCATTTGATTTGTATGTCAAAGATATTTCTAAACCGCAATCAAGAACGGCGTCGCTTTGCAGCTTGCCGGTGAGTACGGGTCGGTCCACAGGGATGTTGTGAATTTCCGAATCGCTCAAACGAGTTAATTCCGATGGGTGTCGGATTGATTATTTCTAAAAGCTAAATTAATTTATACTCTAAGTCTTGCTAGGTTTAGGTTTAGGGGAAGTTGAGTGATTAAAGGTTTCCTCACTGCTTTCAATGCCCTATTATAAATCTATTAGGTGTTATGGTAATTATCAATAAAGTGGATTAGAATCATTTGGGAAGATGTTTCTTCCTCTAAGTTCTTGTCCTTCCTTTATCGATCCTTACCCTAACCTCCATGGAAAACACGCGCAACCGGTCCTTTATACTACGGTATCACCGTTACCTCGAGGGGTAAGGTGCCGCAGGGAGCGGTGTGTGCGTGTATGCATGGAGTTCTAATTCTTATATGTGAAGGGGCAAGAAAGGGGTGAGAGATCTCATCTCTCAAACCTTTCCCAAAAGCTAACCCTAACAAGCGAGGAGACTACTCGCTCATTAGGGAAATTAAAGACATTCTAAATTATAGTAAACTAAGGCAAAGAAAATAAAGGAACTTACTAATTTTTATTGATGGCTCTCTCCAAACATCAACACAGTACAGATCTGAATTTATGAAATGAAAAGAGTCATTGCCTCATACAAGATTTAGAGTTCCTATTTATAGTGGATAGGAAATCCTAGGGTTACAATGACTCGTACATCTGCTATTACAAAAATTCCCAAGAAAAGACCAAGTCAACGATCCTCAGCGCACAAAATTTTTTCCCACCGATACGGGCCTAACCCGGCCGCGGTTCCGCGGCTAATAGCATGCCTTGGCTACGGTTCCGCGGCCAAGTTTGGTGTTTACCGCTTCAATTTTCTGGTGCTGCTTCTTGTCTTGTTTGTATCCCTATATCTTTGGTTCTTTTCTCAGGCTGGCTTCTAGGTTTCTTCCAGATCTTTCCAGTGAACATTATAGTGGACTTTTGCCGTTGCTTCGTGACGAAGTCTTGAACGTTGCACTGCCTTGTACTTTGTGAACTGATCTTTATGTAGGCATTATCAAGATTCTCTGTTTGTTGGTCAAAGTCCCACTTTTGCGTCGTCTTTTGTCTTTTTGACTGTTTTTATTCCAAGAACCTGTAACCTGCAACTAAGTAGCAGACATGGGTCAAAAGCTCCTGTTTATTTGTAAAATAACTAGGACTGGGGAATATAATAATGCAATATTATGGTATGAACAGTGCTCAAGTTACCGGATTCCGTGAAGTGCAGGGTGGTCCATTCACTTTGTTGTAGGGGGCTGCCTCGCTTCAGGTTTTGGCGGGTAACTTGCTGTCACGACCCAAGTTTGGATATGACCGGCACTTAGATTATATCATATCTAAAGATATGCGTACAGTCCAAGTAAGCCGAAAACCAAGATAAAAAAAATTCCTTATTTTCTGGAATTCTTTATATAGAAATTTAGTTTTAAGTAAAATTCACATTTTATGAAGTTAAAATATTAAACAAGTAAAAAGTGTTAAGTTTGGTTGCGTCCCTAGTTGGGATCAACAATATCAACAATGGAAAATAAAATCTCAGTATATAGGACATCCATACGAATCCCAGACATGAAGAAAAGAAATATCAATTTATAGAACTAAACGATCTCAACTGTCAAATAATATACATATAACCATCTCTCACTCTAAGTCATATACAGGTCTGATGGAGATTTTCTAGATACAAAATACTATATCGAAAGAGAAGGTTACTACATATGTAACCCACCTATCAAAAGATGCGATAAAAGCGGAAAGAGTAGATCTGCACCGCTGCTAACTGTCCACTCTACCCCTGCAAGGAACTGTGGCACAACGGGGGTGAGTTGCCAACTCAGTGAATATAACTAACATATAACGGTTAATAATGTAAATATGACGATCATACTAATTGAAATGTGAACAAGTATAATGTATGATTATATGTGGAAATCACGAATCTATAATACGAATCTCATAGTCAAAACTGAAATCTCATCATTTATCCACAATAAAATTCATTTCCCCTTGTCTATCATCGTCACAAAACATCCAATTCTCACAGGAATCATTCCTCGAATGATACTGAATCAACAAAGTACACTATATATCCAACTGTATTCCCCACCGACTCAGTGTGGATAAAGCTGTAAATCCGTAACCGTATATCCACCGACTCGGTTCGGAATAATACTATAAATCCGTAACCGCATATCCACCGACTCAGCTCGGAATAAAACCAAATCATAAAACATCTCAGGGTGTACATGTCACATAAATCATGAAAATCTCTGGATTTATGTAATAGTATTCA
Source organism: Agapanthus africanus (assembly GCA_030015575.1). Taxonomy (NCBI): domain Eukaryota; kingdom Viridiplantae; phylum Streptophyta; class Magnoliopsida; order Asparagales; family Amaryllidaceae; genus Agapanthus; species Agapanthus africanus. Next base: position 340,035,322 of record CM057341.1, read on the forward strand.
TAAACTCAAAACTATAAATCCTCAATAATACCATTACCTCTTACATCAACATAGAATACTCAGATATGAAACATGCTATAAATGATGCAATTTACTACTATTATTTGTGTGTAAAATACGATATGAATCATTTTAACAATAAATTTGCTAAGTGTAAAAGTGACATGGTATTATCGACGAGGTGTGTGTAATATATAAGATGTGCATGTGGCATGACTCGTCGATACTTGTGTAGTGTTCTAGCAACTAAGCAAGGTATGTGTGAATTATGAATGTATATTGTTAATTTAGCATATCAAATAACTCATTTGATTAAATAAAACTACGGGCGTAAAACGCCATCTTCACAAAATTCCATGGTAGATGTTTAGTCTACTCACCGGAAAACGTCAAAACTATTCAGGAATTGCTAATCCTTTCCCTTTCCTCGCAGCCTCCGAAAATCCCGTATTCGAATCTAACATCACAATTTAACTTATATAAGGAAACGGCTACTCCGACATGAAGGAAATAAAAAAGACCCGTTCCCACGTACTAGTTATTTTGTATACGACTATATCAAGCTATTAAACACTTAACCTTACTGGATTTTAACCCTAACCTGCATCGCTACAGAATTTAAATCGCGATGCGTTTTAACCGTGTCGTATATTGTGTTTTTAAGATAACCTTTCCGATATACGCTTCCAGATTCTATCTGCAGTGAAACTAATTCGTTTAAATAACACCAAAATAGCCAAAATGATACACTGAAATACACCCAAACCATCCAAAACTACCTAGCAACCCACAAAACCGATGACGCCGGATTTCCCCCTTTGGTCGCCGGCCCAATTCCGAGCCCTCTGGTTCGTGATCCTATTGTTTTCTCTAGGTGTTACATACAACATTTTATTACTGTTTTGTTAAGTTTATTCTTCTCTGATTGATAGAAGATTTAAACAGAGCCTGTAATTAACTAAAATACGATATTATGGAACTTGTTCATCTCAAATTAACTAAGTACAGAACCTAAATTGCTTACTGTGATTAAGAAATTACCCATAATAAGTTGTTGGAATAACCCCTCCAAGATGCTAAGCCCCTTGTCCTTGTTTGATGGTGATGAAAACCTAGAACCTAGCTTCCTTCTTCTTCTTCTTCCTCTTGTTCTTTCATTGTTTTGTTTTGTTGTTCTTTTCTTTCCTTTAAATTTTCATAATTTAAATTTACCACTGATCTGAACAAGGTTTATATATGGAAAATGAAAAGGATAAGGTGAAGGAGGAGGTGTGATCAAGCTAAAGGTAATGGTTTCATGCAAGAGGTAATGGTTTCATGCAAGTAGGAGGTGTGAGGTGAGTGTTATGCATGCAAGAAAGAGGTGTGCTTGCATTAACCCTTAATTTTTTTTTAATTCACTATAAAATTCTGATCTAAATGTTTTCTATCACTTTTTCATTTACACCCCTAACAATTTTCCAATTGCACAAAAATCCTAAACTTTACCTAAAAACCCCTCACAACTTAGTTTATTATAGAACACACATTTTATTAAAATGAAGCTAAAATTATCACTAAAACTCTTATAACTTATTTATGTTGCATACTAAAATTTTAATTTAAATTGTTTTACATACAATTCATGAAAATGACTTATTTGTTTTTAATAACTTTGTGATTTATCATATTACTATTAAATTAATTAATTTTATTTATTTCTAAATTTTCAAAATGCTATAATATTCCCCCTTAAGAAAATTCGGTCCCCGAATTTAAAAATTAACTAGACATACCTTCAAAAAGATGTGGAAATTTCTTCCGCATCGCATCCTCGGTCTCCCAAGTAATCTTCTCGCGATTCTTTCCTTGCAAAAGAACCTTTACAGATGGAAGTACCTTCGATCGTAGTTTCTTTGCCTGCCTGTCAAGAATAGCGACTGGCTGCACTGTGTAGGATAAATCCGGTTCAAACTATAAGGTTTGATGCTGGATCGCGTGAGATGAATCGAGAAGATACTTACGAAGCATCGAAACGTGAAACACCGGATGCATTTCGGGAAAACTCGGTGGAAGTGCTAAACGATAAGCTACAGCACCCACTCTCTCCAGAATCTCGTAAGGTCCGACATATCTGGGACTGAGCTTCCCCTTTTTCCCGAAACGCATCACACCCTTCATCGGAGATACATGAAGGAACACATGATCTCCCACCTGAAATTCGAGTCTACGACGTCGTCGATCTGCATACGATTTCTGTCCGCACTGGGCCGCCTTCATTCTATCCCGTATCAATTGGATCTTCTCTGTAATCTCCTGTACTATCTGCGGTCCCAAAATACAACTCTCGCTCAGTTCCATCCAGAAAACGGGCGATCGACATTTCCTCCCATACAAAGCTTCAAAGGGTGCCATCTGGATCGTCTCCTGAAAACTGTTGTCGTATGAGAATTCTATCAAAGGTAGGTGACGATCCCAACTACCACCGAAATCAAGGCTACAAGCCCGAAGCATATCCTCTAGTGTCTGAATGGTCCGCTCCGACCGACCATCTATCTGTGGGTGAAAAGCTGTACTAAAACTCAACCGGGTACCCAGAGCTTCTTGATGTTTCTGCCATAGCCTGCTAGTAAACTGGGTACCCCTATCTGAAACTATGCACGTCGGAACTCCATGCAGACGTACAATCTCATTGATATAAATCTGAGCATACTGTGCAAAACTATACGTCGTCTTCACTGGAAGAAAATGAGCGGCCTTTGTCAATCTATCTACAATAACCCAAATGGAATCATACCCTCTGCTAGTCCTGGGTAGACCCACCACGAAATCAATGGAAATATGTTCCCATTTCCACTCCGGAATGGGTAAGGGTTGCAATTCTCCGGCTGGCCTCTGATGTTCTACCTTGACTTGCAGACAAGTCAAGCATCTCGAAACATATTCCGCAACATCCCTTTTCATTCCTTCCCACCAGTAAACATCCCCCAGGTCATGATACATCTTGGTGGAACCAGGATGAATACTGTAAGCTGATCTATGGGCCTCCTCTAAAATCTCACGCCTCAATCCGTCAAAATATGGTACACAGATACAAGTCCTAAAACGTAATACTCCATGATCATCAATCATAAACTCCGTCTCCTTGCCCTGCCTAACCTGATCCATAATCTCCATCTTACGAGTATCTGCGGGCTGTGCCTCTCGAATGCGATCCAATAACTGAGGTCGGGTGCGAACATGTACTAGTTATCCTCCTGTTGGGGTGAACTCAAACTGTATTTGGCTATCACATAAAATCTACCAGTCTGTAGAAGACTGTCTCTGTAAGGTGCGCAAATGAGATAAGCTACCTCCAGGTCTCCGACTCAAAGCATCTGCTACAACATTTGCCTTGCCTGGATGATACGAGATCTCACAATCATAATCTTTCACCAGTTCCATCCATCTACGCTTCCTTAGGTTCAGATCCCTCTGCTGAAAAATATACTTTAAGCTCTTATGATCTATGACGTTTTGACACAACTCTCCATACAAGTAATGTCTTCAAATCTTCAATGCAAATACCACAGCAGCCATCTCTAGATCATAAGTGGGGTATTTTTGTTCATGCCTCTTCAACTGTCGAGAAGCATAAGCTACAACCCTGCCGTACTGCATCAGCACACAGCCTAAACCCACTCTACAGGCATCACAATACACAACAAAACCATCTGACCCAGAAGGTAAAGATAAGACAGGTGCAGTCGTCAAGCGCGTCTTCAACTGCTGGAAACTCTGCTCACATGCATCTGTCTACTGAAATGGAACCTCCTTCCTAGTCAATCCAGTCAAAGGTGCAGCTATCCGTGAAAAATCTTGCACGAAGCGTCGGTAATAACCTGCAAAACATAAGAAACTCCGAACCTCTGTAACTGACACAGTTCTGGGCCAGTGTTGTACCGCTTCAATCTTCTTTGGGTCCACACATATACCCTCTCTCGTAACCACGTAACCCAAGAACTCCACACTATCGAGCCAAAAAGAACACTTAGAGAATTTTGCAAACATCTGATTCTCTTTCAAGGTCTGCAACGTAATATGCAAATGTTGCTCGTGCTCCGTCTAACTCCGAGAATAAACAAGAATCTCATCTATGAACACTATAATAAATTGATCAATAAAGGGCCTAAAGATGCGATTCATCATATCCATAAAAGCTGCTGGAGCGTTGGTGAGTCCGAATGACATCACCAGAAACTCATAGTATCCATATCTCGAGCGAAACGCAGTCTTTGGAATATCGTCTTTCCGAACCTTCAACTGGTGACACCCTGACCGTAAATCGATCTTTGAAAAGTAACCAGCTCCCAGCAACTGATCGAACAAGTCATCTATACGTGGTAGTGGATACCTGTTTCGCACAATGACGCGATTCAGCTGTCGGTAGTCGATGCATAGTCTCATACTACCGTCTTTCTTCTTTACAAATAAGACAGGAGCTCCCCACGGTGATACACTGGGACGAACCAGCCCTCTGTCTAACAACTCTTGCAACTGGCCTTTGAGTTCCATCAATTCCGTCGGTGCCATTCGATAGGGTGGTATAGAAACAGGCCCCGCACCCGGAATCAAGTCGATGCAAAATTCAATATCACGATCGGGTGGCAATCCTGGTAACTCAGCAGGAAACACCTTATGGAATTCTCGTGCGATCGGAACCTGGTCCAATGGAATCTCAGCGACCCCTAACTCCTGAACAAAAGCCAAGAACCTATGACAATCCTTCTTCAAGAGTCGCCCCGCACAAAGAGCAGAAATCATGTTCACAGGAGTAATTTTACAATCCCCATGCACAACAAACACCGGTTCACCTGGAAAACAAAATCTAACCGCCTTTCCCCGACAATCTACATAGGCATGACAGGCGGGCAACCAATCCATACCAAGAAGTATATCAAAATCTAGCATATCCAGGAGAATCAGATCTACTAGGGAATCTCTATCACCAATACGTACAGAACATGACCTAAATACGTGCCGAGCTATAAAAGAATCTCCCACCGGAGTAATCACCACTAATGGTAACTCTAACAACGACGACTCTTTCCCCAAAGAAAGTGCAAATCGTGAAGATACATAAGAATGTGTAGAACCGGGATCAAATAAAACATGTGCCTCTAAAGAGCATACTCTAAGAGTACCTGTCACGACTGCATTTGATGCCTAGGCATCCTGTAGAGTCAGCACAAATACCCGTGCCTGGCCCCTGCCCGCATCCTATCGTCCTCTACCTCTATCTCCTCGACCTCTCTGAGAAAGTCCCGCAAAGCCTTGACCTCGTGGTGAAACTGCCTGGCGTGTAGCGCCAACTGGGGGAGGAAGTAAAGCCATCGGCGTAGAAGGTGGAAGGGGTAAGGCAACCTGTGGAGTAACAGTCCCGCTATAACGTGTACACCCTCTAGCCGTATGCCCTGGACGCCCGCAATTATAACATGTAAGTGGGGTCCCCTGATCATCGGGGTATGAACTGAACATTTGGCCCTGAGTCCAACCTCGTCCGAAATAGCTGTCTGGAGTATATCTTCCTCTACCTCCACCAAACTGTCTAGCCAGTGGCCCGGTCGGCCTACTCCTCTTTGGTTCCGGAACAACCAATGCCTTTCTCAAATGCTCCTCTACTCGTATTGCTGCATCCATGGCCTGCGCATACGTATCAAAATGCTGGGAGCCTATAGCTAAATACAACTGCGTGTCCAGACTCCTTAGGAACCTTTTCACCCTAAGTTCCTCCGTAGGTACTAAGTATGGAGCATAGCGTGACAACTGGGTGAATCGTAAATCATAATCTGCCACTGACATACTCGCCGATTTTTGCATTGCTTCAAAACTGCTAGCTCTAGCGTCCCTCACACTCTGGGGATGAAATCTAGCAAGAAAGACCGTGGAAAACTCGGTCCACGACATCGGAGGAAGACTCGTGGCTCGCCCTCTCTCCATCGACTCACACCACTCCTGTGCAAGTCCCTCCAAACGAAAACTAGTCAGCTCAACTGACCTCGCATCAGAACATCGCAATGATCTGCCAAACCTCGCCATCCTATCAAGAAAGGACTGAGGATCTTCTGCTGCATCGGTCCCTGTGAATACCGGAGGTCTCAATCTCATAAACTCCGCAAGTGATACCTCTATCACCCTCATATCTACCAGTGCCACCGTCTGCGTAGGCTGTACCTCGGACTCTGCTACGGTCGGTGCCGGATCCTGTCTCAGTACTCGAGTGGCCTCAGCGAACTGTCCTACCACTCGCTGCAATCCCAACATGCCCTCCTCAATTCTAGTCATGCGATCTGGAGGAGGAGGATCAACATGCTCATGCACCGCCGGAACGTCCGGTGTACTAGTCGCCGTCACAGGCGGACTCGCCCAAGCTGCATCTCTGGCTGCGGCTCGCTTAGCCCGCGTAGCCATAGAAACTGGAACAAGAAACGAGAGTTGATAAGGCTTACGAATAGGAACAATCAATAACAGAGAATCAACGGAAGAATAGAACAAAACATACATCCTAAGGTTAGTTAGGCTGAGTATGGTAACGTAAATATGCTGCGGAACATATGTATGGTACTGCACTCATCCTAATTCACCTACTCCATCAAACCAAAGGTCATCCTAATTCACGGACTCACGTCAACCTATTTTAATTCCCTACTCGATTCCGTAAGGTTATTCCTAAGCTTTGATACCAACTTTGTCACGACCCAAGTTTGGATGTGACCGGCACTTAGATTATATCATATCTAAAGATATGCACACAGTCCAAGTAAGCCGAAAACCAAGATAAAAAAATCCTTTTTTTTTGCTGAATTCTTTATATAGAAATTTAGTTTTAAGTAAAAATCATATTTTATGAAGTTAAAATATTAAACAAGTAAAAAGTGTTAAGTTTGATTGCATCCCTAGTTGGGATCAACAATATCAACAGCGGAAAATAAAATCTCAGTATATAGGACATCCATACGAATCCCAGACATGAAGAAAAGAAATAACAATTTATAGAACTAAACGATCTCAACTGTCAAATAATATACATATAACCATTTCTCACTCTAAGTCATATACAGGTCTGATGGACATTTTCTAGATACAAAATACTATATCAAAAGAGAAGGTTACTACATATGCAGCCCACCTATCAAAAGATGCGATAAAAGCGGAAAGAGTAGATCTGCACCGCTGCTAACCGTCCACTCTACCCCTGTAAGGAACTGTGGCACAACGGGGGTGAGTTGCCAACTCAGTGAATATAACTAATATATAACGGTTAATAATGTAAATATAACGATCATACTAATTGAAATGTGAACAAGTATAATGTATGATTATATGTGGAAATCAAGAATCTATAATACGAATCTCATAGTCAAAACTGAAATCTCATCATTTATCCCCAATAAAATTCATTTCCCCGTATCCATCATCGACACAAAACTTCCATTTCTCACAGGCATCATTCCTCGAATGATCCTGAATCAACAAAGCCCACTATATATCTAGCTGTATTCCCCACCGACTCAGTCTGGATAAAACTGTAAATCCGTAACCGTATATCCACCGACTCGGTTCGGAATAATACTATAAATCCGTAATCGTATATCTACCGACTCAGTTCGGAATAAAACCAAATCATAAAACATCTCAGGGTGTACATGTCACATAAATCATGAAAATCACTGGATTTATGTAATAGTATTCATAAACTCAAAACCATAAATCCTCAATAATACCATTACCTCTTACATCAACATAGAATACTCAGATATGAAACATGCTATAAATGATGCAATTTACTACTGTTATTGGTGTGTAAAATACGATATGAATCGTTTTAACAATAAATTTTCTAAGTGTAAAAGTGACATGGTTATATCGACGAGGTGTGTGTAACATATAAGATATGCATGTGGCATGACTCGTCGATACTTGTGTAGTGTTCTAGCAACTAATCAAGGTATGTGTGAATTATGAATGTATATTGTTAATTTAGCATATCAAATAACTCATTTGTTTAAATAAAACTACGGGTGTAAAACGCCATCTTCACAAAATTCCCCGGTAGATGTTTAGTCTACTCACCCGAAAACGTCGAAACTATTCAGGAATTGCCAATCCATTCCCTTTCCTCGCAGCCTCCGAAAATCCCGTATTCGAATCTAACATCACAATTTAACTTATATAAGGAAACAGCTACTCCGACATGACGGAAATGAAAAACACCAATTCCCACGTACTAGTTATATTTTATACGACTATATCGAGCTATTAAACACTTAACCTTACTGGATTTTAACCCTAACCTGCATCGCTACAGAATTTAAATCGCGATGCTTTTAACCGTGTCGTATATTGTGTTTTTAAGATATCCTTTTCGATATACGCTTCCAGATTCTATCTGCAGTGAAACTAATTTATTTAAATAACACCAAAATAGCCAAAATGAGACACTGAAACACACCCAACCATCCAAAACTACCTAGCAACCCACAAAACCGGCGACGCCGGATTTCCCCCTTTGTTCGCCGGCCCAATTCCGAGCCCTCTGGTTCGTGATCCTATGGTTTTCTCTAGGTGTTACATACAACATTTTATCACTGTTATGTTAAGTTTATTCTTCTCTGAATGATAGCAGATTTAAACAGAGACTATAATTAACTAAAATACGATATTATGGAACTTGTGCATCTCAAATTAACTAAGTACAGAACCTAAATTTCCTACTGTGATTAAGAAATTAGCCACAATAAGTTTTTGGAATAACCCCTCCATAATTCTAAGCCCCTTGTCCTTGCTTGATGGTGATGAAAACCTAGAACCTAGCTTCCTTCTTCTTCTTCTTTCAATGTTTTGTTTTGTTTTTCTTTTCTTTCCTTTAAATTTTCAGAATTTTAATTTACCACTGATCTGAACAAGTTTTATATATGGCAAATGAAAGGGATAAGGTGAAGGAGGAGGTGTGATCAAGCTAGAGGTAATGGTTTCATGTAAGTAGGAGGTGTGAGGTGAGTGTTGTGCATGCAAGCAAGAGGTGTGCTTGCATTAACCCTTAATTTTTGTTTTATTTCACAATAAAATTCTGAGCTAAATGTTTTCTATCACTTTTTCATTTACACCCCTAACAATTTTCCAATTGCACAAAAATCCTAAACTTTACCTAAAAAACCCTCACAACTTAGTTTATTATAGAACACACATTTTATTAAAATGAAGCTAAAATTATCACTAAAACCCTTATAACTTATTTATGTTGCATACTAAAATTTTAATTTAAATCGTTTTACATACAACTCATGAAAATGACTTATTTGCTTTTAATAACTTTCTGATTTATCATATTATTATTAAATTAATTAATTTTATTTATTTCTAAATTTTCAAAATGCTACACTTGCCGCACCCTTAGGGGTCTAGGTTTCTTTGCACAGGCTATCCACACGACCAGGGGAACGTCGGGTTTCAGTAGCGGCTCTATGAAACCCGTGGATTCCTGATTATCGGTATTGTTCTGTGATACTTATTACATTTCTATAATGTTGCATTTTATCACACCTGGAGCGATTATTGTATATTGGTATATATACTAGTAGATGTTGTATATGTTTTGCACCCGCGCTAGTCCTGTCCCCGCTCTGTCGTTAGTTAAGTAACCTAACGGGTGATGACGGGACCCAGTGGCGAATGCGGATGGCATATACGTACATTTTATTTTCGTTCTTTTCTGATGTGATTAATTGATAAGACTGCGTTGATTTTAATCAATGCAAAGGAAAACAAACCTGTTTGACGTTGTTTGAACAGTTTTAAAAAGTGTTATTACAAAGACGTTTCCTTTTGTTTTGCACAGTGGTATTCAGTTGGAATATCCTGCACCTCATTTGACGAGGCAAGGGCCGAGATCCCTTCACCGGGAGTGACCCCTTGGGCAGAAGTTTGCGTCAGGGTAATAACTTCACTATAGTCGATTACATGTTGCTTTGCATCGCGGTATTCAGTTGGAATATCCTGCACCTCATTCCACGAGGAAAAAGCCGAGATCCCTTCACCGGGAGAGACCTCTTTAGCAAAGGTTTTCGCCACTATATTTTTATAAAAAGCTATCAGGTTCCTTCAATGAGATCAAGTTCATTACGTTAAAGGTTTTTCGCCAAAAACCAGCCGTAGCTCTCCGTCGTATCAGACGGTAGCACGTAGTATTCATGCTATGTTTGTTGGCCTTCGTCAAGGCATAGTGGATGGTAGCTGCTTGTTACTTTTCTGTTGCATAGATAGATGAGTTAGTTTGGGACAGTCGTATTACCTTGTTGTCCTTCGTCAAGGGTATATACGGGTGGGTTCGAATAGACAAGATAATGACGGGTAGAACTTGACATTTGACTTATGATTTGTTGGCCTTCGTCAAGGTCATAAGAACATGGGGTAAAAATATCATCGGGAGTTTCTAAAGAAACTGAAACTTGCCAGGCATGCACATACCTTCTGGAGTGTGATAACGTGAGTGGATTCCGTCACGTTGTCACGCGATGAGAGTTGGATCCCGATTCCCCCTGATGAGTTGGTTTACTCTTCGGGTGATCCTGATTGATTCTTCTTTCAGGTTTGGAGGAGAATTTGGCAGTACAGTGGGAGGTTTCCTGATTAGATAAAGTGATAACCATTCTGATCTAGATTAGAGTGCACGCAGAGTGTTTCTTTTCTCTCTCTCTCTTTAACAGCAACCTTTGACCGACCCTAAACTATAACTCAGTGACCAAGTTGACCGAACCTTCTTAAAATACTGGCTTTTGGATTGTCTGAGTTGCATAAGTCATTGCCGCTCCTTCTTTTACCCTTTGCATTTCTCAGAACACCTCGTATCACTACGAACATCCACTTCCATTGGATAGATCCATCGTATGGTTATATACGAACTCGAAGGGACTTTTTCGAGGATGGATCCAGGTTCAGGAGAAATAGAATTGGTTTATTCAGTTGTCTTTTATTATCACCTTCTCTCAGGTTGCAAGGGCTCCTTGGTTTAGGAGAGTACACCTATTACGCTTATTCGATAGTCTTCTTCCAAACCATAGGCAGGTGCCGAAAGGTAGGGAATGAAGAAAACCAATTAGCCTAAGTAGGGTGTACAGAAGGTAATATGTAAAGACAAAATAAATGGATTAGAAAGAGGGCAAAGTAAATTGCGACTGCAATCATTCACGACCAAACCGCGTACTTCATCGCCACTCCTATTTCACCTTTGCTTTTTTCCCCGGTTCGGGAGAAATAGAATAACGTATTATTCAGTTGTCTTTTATCATCACCTTCTCTCAAGTTGCGAGTACTCCTTGGTTTAGGAGAGTACACCTATTATGCTTACTGGATAGTCTTCTTCCAAACCATAGGCTGGTGCCGAACGGTAGGGAAGGAAGAAAACCACTTAGCTTAAAGGGGTGTACAGAAGGTAATGAATAAAGACAAATAAAGGGATTTGGAGAGATGGCAAAGAAATATACGGTTAAAGTCATGAATTGGATTATGGAAGAGGCATTACTAGGAATACCAGGATACCCCTACGAAACATTTTCATTTTTCAGTTTTACTGTGCATTGTTAAAGGAAAACTGATTTCCCGATTAGATACTTACTCCAAGGTATGTATTTACATGGTATGATTCTCACATTTGTATGCTTTTACAGATGATGAGTGGGAGTAAGTTATTAGGAATAAGGTGATCATCCTCATTATATCGGAATTCGTTGTAATTGGTGATATTTGAGGAAATCGCCTGGGTTTTTGCCGGATGGCATGTATTTGGTTTTGAGTATCCGTTGTTGTGCACCAATTTCAAATTGATATATATGTACGCTTATTTTTATAAAGTGAGATATAACTTTTTGAAATTATGTCCGTGACATTTACCTATATCAGTTGACGATTGGGTAATGAGCATTGAACAACGGAGTAGTTCTTAACCATAAGTACAGTTTTCAACCTACGATGCACAGGTTTTGAGTTAATAAACTCAGCGGACTTATACAGAGTATTGTATGTTGTCCAGTGTCAATAAGGACAAACGGGTTGGTCCTCGTACTATGTTCTGTTTACTTGTAACTTCTCTAGGTTTTAGACAAGTGTTTCGTAGAATTATAATGTCTAAGTTTTGAGAAGTTATAGGTATAAGAATAAAGTAGAGAACCAGATGTCGCAAGTATCGAGATTCTTCAAAGAGATCGAAGATGTAGATACTTGTGATTGGTATTCAGATGATAGTAATGCTTTTGAGAAACTTGTTTCTCTTTCAGGTTACTCATAATTGGATGTATTCCTAAGTTGAGTAATGTTGATTAGCCTCTCTCCATTAACTTGATATGCACTGGGGGCAGCTGCATGATTTGAATTTGGTTCCAATTAAATAAGTGCCGAAGTTTCTATATTGGATATAGAATGGTCATATCTTAACGATATTAAGGTACGGGGAGTTGTCCGGCTTATGTTTAAAACCAGACTCTGGATAACTCAAGGCACGTTTCTATAATGGCAGTTTGTTGGTTGACCTGGGCTATGTCGAAGGTTGACTTTCTACCATCTGGAAGATCAATAGTGATATTGTTCTTGACTCGCCACAGTTTTAGTAAAATGGATTTTTTTCAGAAAACAGTAGTGGGAGTATGGTAGAACCGGGAGTGATTTCGGAACCGAAAACGATTACGGAAAATTTAATAGAGCCTAAAGATTCAATCAGGTTTGACATTTCATTAGCCACTCCACAGATATGGTGGGTAACCTCAGACACCCGAGAGGTACTCCGGTATCCTCAAGGACGGTGACAGGCAGATTCTTGTTTACCCAGACTTGACACTACTGTTGTTCCAGGCTATGAGACCCAGCAGGAGGTTAAGTATAGCGTTATTCTAAACTAGCTTTAGAAGTGCACGTATATATTATTCTGCCAGAGGATTGTTGTGGTCAGTGGGAGCAGCGGAAGCATAGTGGGCAAGTAGCTTATGTCTATTTATAGACGAAAGCAGATATAGCGGAGATAGATCAACTAATTTTTATGTGACATTCATAGGTTTGACTTCATCAAAATAGGGGATGGATCTGTTAAAAAGGTAGTAGGGTGTGATGTCCTGGTATTTGGATGACATACACAGAGTAGGAAGTAAAATTCCTATACTACGATCGGTTGTACTGTGGTCGTCACACAGTTGTTTCTCCACAAAGGATATGGATATAATATCTGACATTCTGGTTTCTAGATCTATGGTTTTAGATCTAGATTTGGGTAGTTTCCTAATGTGGGAACTTTGACAGTATTCTAAAGGTATTTAGAATAGATGACTCCTGGCATGGTGGTGTACCTGCAGGTGATGGAGTCACCCTCTCTAAAGGTGTCTTACAGACTAAAGGGGAGAGGGATGTGCATGATTGGCAGATCACTTGCTTAGGCAATTGAGTCAATCGTGAGATGTCAAGTACCACACCAGATGTTGTTTTTGCACTAGATGCAATAAGTTTATATCAATCCAATCCTGAAGAAACATACGGAAGCAGTTTTAGAACATAAGTGCATGTTTTACGGATTTAATGACGGCAGCCTCTTTCGGGGGACGGTTATCATTCTAGGATTCAAAGGTGACATGGATGACAGAGTGATTGTCAGAGTTATAGTTTTCCCTCTGACGAAGGGGGCGGTATTATGGACAGGTTGTCCAAGAGGATACTGTGGGAGGCATGGTGCAGGATACTGATTTGGTTCAGTTATCGATACAGTCTAAGAAGTTTGGATTTGGAGTTCATTTATGAACTAGGTCCCATCAGATATCCAGACATATTCTAAGCCAGGTATTACTCAATTCGGGAGATGGCCTTCTCCGCGAACTTGAGATTAAGAGAGACATATAAAGAAACATCAGGACGGATCCACTCATTGAGGCTATTTCTCGAACACAAGAGTTTTACAAACGGGCTTTGTGAAACTGATTAGTAGAGGAGTTGGGTGTTCGATATCACACGGGCTGTGAGTATGCGACATCGCAATAATTAGCCTTAAGTGCAAGTGGGAGATTGTTGGATATAGTGCCCTCAAAGTTAATTATTGGATCGCAGGCACGTGATTGCAATGATTGAGGAGGACCTATACCGGTATCACAGTCTTACTCGAGATGATTGTATGCTATCTGGTTTGCCTTTTTCAGTCGTGTACAGGTTCAGGTGACTGATCACTATTACACGTTGATAGAGCCCTTAGGATCTTGCTTGACTACCAACAGTATGATGGCGATCATATACATGAGAGTTGGGTAGTCTATAAGAACATCCTTAATTGTGGTCCCTAGTCGTGGGAGTTTCGAGACAGGGCATCGATACTCCGGAGTAGACTAGTGTATACAGTCGAGACCCCGACGAGGGGCGGTGGCCGGTCTCACAAGCCACTGGTGTCAGTTGGATCACCTAAGATGTATACAGGTGCTCATTGGGTTATGAGTACACCGGACAGGACTCGCCGGGAACCTGCTAGTTGGTATTATACCTAGCGTCAGATAGCAGTTCCCTGGTGACATGTGTACAGGTTAGTTCATCGACCTGAGGTCGTCATTTGTCTCGTGTGAGTTCCTACTGTGCTTTGATATCTACCCTACCACGGCTCAAAGGAGTCGTGCAAATAGGACTTTTTTTGGTACAATCCTGAGCCACATGGAGGCAAGTGAGCAGATCGGCAAGGGATTCGTCTCTCCCGTTATTGGGGGTGAGATCGTGCTGTGTCTAGGAGAGCCATTACACCAAGTCCTTGGCCAAGGCAGGTGAGAATTATTGGTAGGTATTCCAGTAGTTTCTCAGGGTGTTCAGGGCTACTCTCCGACACGACTTATACCGCTATTGGGGGTCTAACGTTACCAGCCCCTTGGCCCGATATGCGATACTCATAGACGAACGGACCGGACTGTATGTATATTGTCACTGTTAGGCTCAGTAGGGTTCCAGGATGAGTTCGCTCATCGGCTTCCCTTGAGGTCAGTACATGGGCAGCCGTTACGCACTGCTAGTGCCGCTGACGTGCTTGTGGTTAAACCCACTGCCAGGGTACTGATGAGTCATTAGAGTCCCCCACAGATAGTTTCCCAAGTTCGGGAGAAACGTTATAGAGGCCGTATGGTTTTATAGCAGGGTTCGGAAAATGCACGTGCATTTATGCACGTGTCATATTTCGGGCAGATAATAATGGTGGGCTTTGGTTTAAGCCGGATCCATGTATTATACTGAGTCGGAATATTTTTTGTCCCTCGTATTCATATTCGGTCGGAATACGGATACAGGTATGTATATATACAGGTGAGGGGTATTTTCGTAATACGTTACGAGAATATTTTAGAAGATGCATTTCTTTTTGGATTAATCATTTTGGTTTAAATGATTATTTAGTTTTGGAAAGGGTGACTCATGTTAATGACTCATTTCTTCTAGCATGTTCCTTAGTGACTCATGCTAATGAGTCACTAAGTGAGTCATGATAGAATTAATGTGTTTTTGTTTTGGGTTTAGATATTTAAGGAGATATTTTCTTGAGATATTTTTTCCTTCTCAACCTTATATATCTATTCACAAGATGAGAAGAAAAAAGAGTGAGGTGATTATGCTTGAGTTCGTTTGCTCTCTTGATTTTCTTGAGTTCACCATTTCCAAACCCTAGCATCTTCTTCAACCTCCACCCTAACCCTCTCATGTGATGAGAACCCTAGGGTGTTTGAGACAAAGTATTCTACTAGTTCTCTACTTCAACTTGGTCATCTCTTTTAGTAGACTTGATGACCGATTTGCCTCGGTTTAGAGGAGGGAGCCCGTTTAAAGATCCGTATATGTGGTGCCACCTCGACGAGGAGCAAAGAGATCGGAGTTGCCGCAAGGGAGCGTGGGATGATGGCTAAAGACCGAAGGACTCGGTTCGATCAGTATAGCTTTTCTACCTCTTTACAGTTTGTTAGTTTAGCTTTAATGGCAAGATCCGGGTTATAGTATACGATAGCGCCAGTTATAAAAGTTTTTGTTCCGTGTTTGGCGTCAGAATGACGGCCGGGCGCTACCGTAGACTTACAACATAAAACCCCCGGCTATTCAGAACGCGACGATCCAATATAACATATCACAGCAACACATAATATCTCATATCATCAACGTAACCAAGTATGCGTATCCCGATTGTCGTTGATGTATAGCAACGAAACCGGTGATACACCACATACGACGCTTACGGTCACAAAAAAGAAAGTGTAAAACTACAACAGTTGGAATCTGCAACCTTCTTAGACATCGCATGCCTAACCAAATGAATTCCTGAGACATCGCATGCCTAATAATTATAAACCCAGCATTTTAGTCTCATTATCAAAAACTCTTTTCAATATCAAGTCGGGCAATTCAACTAGATTCCCGACATCCTGATCGAATGCTCGTCGCAAACTTTAGTTGACGGCCGCACCCCCGGATGTCGTCGATGAAGTGCACTAAGGCGGAACACCGCTGCCGCGAGCACCCGAACGGATGGTTTTGGCGACGGGGTTCTCCTACAGTCACTTGGTCGGGGCTATGGGGCGTGACAATATATTAAGTTTACCCGGCGAGTATCCGCGTACGCTACGTGATTGCGACGAACTTTTGATCACATCAAAATTCCGTGGCAACCGATCATCTGAGACTGAACTGCTAGATTTATAACATTCAAATTAGTTATCTCATAACTACATGTGGATTCCAAATATTGTATCGCATTCCAGATAAATAGACAATGTTAAACTTTCCCATCGAATAAACAAACACTCAAGATTTCCCAATAATTCTCAACACTTGAAATTAGTTTAAAAACATCCATCACATGCCACAGTACCAATGGTCCAACCGTAGAAGGGTCAAGCCAACGCCTCACATATGGCAACGCCGTACTGCCCCAAACCCAAAAGTTTAGAGGCAGTTCAAGATGGTCACATAATCGAGTTAAGGTTTGTTGTCTTCTAGAGGGTCCACCGCGTTACTTGCATGACTTAGAACGTTCTTAAACTAAGGAAAAATCCAACGCTTGGAAATTTTCCGGCAGGGGAAAAAGTGAGTTATTGATATCCGTTCGAACTTTTTAACACGTTCTAAAATTATCGGGAAAAACATAAACGAAGTTAAACTTTCTGATCGAATCAACGAGCTCCCAATACAACCCAGAAAACTCAACACTTGAGTAGAATTAAAAATTCACAGAACAATCAGGAAATACATAAGGATATTACTGTGTAAAACTCAAAACATGATGCTACGGTTTGGCCGCGGAACCGCCGCGCAAGCCATGGTACGGCCGCGGTTCCGCGGCGCATTAATGGAATTGGAGGCACGTGCTGCACGGTAATTCTTGTATTTCCATGCTAATTTTTTTGAGTATTTTTAATATGAAAAAATCAACAGTTTTGAAAATAATTCAGAAACTGGGTTTATACGGGTATTCGGAGTTCGATCGGATTTAAACTTCGCTTAGACTTCGCCTAAAGCTCCAGCTTGGCTCCGATACCACTGTAGGGTTACTAGGCACTCTCACAAGTGTCTATAAGGTATCAACCATGCCGATTTAAAATTTAGACGTGCCGAACAACCCTAACCAAGATCTTTAAACTAGAGATTATGCGAAACAAAGCATGTTAAACACTTTAACATCTAAGAGTTTAAGATTACAACCTTTGTAGTCCGGTCCTTCACTTCTAAAGCTCCGTGTTGAGGTCTCTTCACTGCGATCATCGAGTTTCCGGACTCTAGAGAGGCTCCATGAAGAGAAAGATGCAAGCTTGCTTCCGATCTTCGATAACAAAGATGATCTACCTTGAAGTTTCTTTAACAGAAGCTCTCACTCACAAATGAAGTGAACACCCTAATCTAAACGGAAAGGATAGATTAGGATGATGAAGTAGGATTTTAGCTCTCATTTATTTTCTTATTCTCACTCATTTTCATCACTTAGCAAAAAGCTAGAAAGCTTTCTCATTTAAAGAAGTAGAAGGAAGAAGAAGATCTTTTCCTTTTGTGATGAATAATGAAAACTCAAGTGTGGTTAGAAATGCAAACATGGGTTAAGAATGAAGTCTTAACCCATGTAGAGAGTTAACTATGGTGAATGGTTGGGTTGAGTTAAGCAAATATCTACACAAAATATCCAAAGTCAAAGTCAAAACTTCAAGAAGCTTCTTGAAAGCTTCATGCTTGCTTAACCCTAATCCAAACCCTAACAACAATTAAACTCCACAAATCATGTTGCATTTATAACCATAACATGTTACAATATTATATATCACATATACAATATTTATTGTCACAAAATAAAATAATACAATTAACATATATCGCATATACATCAATGAATTACACGAGTGAGAAAAAGAATCTTTTAGTGAGCTTATATTAGTTAATGTGATTTAATATATCAAATATATAATTATAAATTAAATTATCGAATCAACACTTGATCCGATAATCCGGCAATTTCACAAATAACCGACTAATATAATCTGTATCATTTCATCGAATCAACACTTGATCCGATGACACGGCTATATCACATATACCCGGCCGATATCTCATATCGTGAGAATCTAATACGGTATCACATACACGTATTGTTCTCGGTCCCGCACATATCATATATGTGCTCCTACTCCGTTTTGCCTGAGCCAGGAAACCTCTGTGCAGGACTCTAAAGAGAATCCAATCAGTAACACTCCCATACAGTCCGGTCTCTTCGTCTGATATGTCGCATATCTCGCCTAGGGGTGGTAAACGTCAGACCCCAGTTGCTTGATAAGTCATGTCGATATGAGGTCTATAACATTTCGAGAAACTACTGATAACACTTACCCGTAAATCTCAGCAACCCGGGCCAGGGATTTCCAGTTATAGCCAATCGAACACAGCGCAACATCAACTCCCTATACCGGGAGAGACGAATCCCCTCCTATCGCTCATTGCCTCCATGTGATTCGGGACTGTACCCAAAAGCTACCTTTTTGCACGCCCTCTTGGACGTGGTATGATGGAAATCAAAGCACAGTGGGAATCACACAAGACTCTATGACGATCTCGGGTCTACAGACTAACCTGTACCAGTGTCACCGGAGAACTGCCATCTGACGTGAGGTATAATACCATCTGGGAGTTCTCGGCGAGTCCGTCCTGTGTACCCAGTCTCCACTGAGCATCCGTACACCATCCTTGATGTCAAACACCGATGGATATGGGATCATCCATCGCCCATCATATGGGTCAAGATGCGTATACGCTAGTCTACTCTGGTGTATCGATGCCCTGTCTCGATACACCCTCGACAAGGAACAGTTATAGGATGTACTCGTCGACTACCGTGGCCCCATAGTATGATCTCATCATAGTCCCAGTAGTCGAGTACATATCCTAAGGGCTTTATCAACATGTAACATAGAGACAATCAGACTGTCACATCCCGAAAGTACGGAACATGACCGGCACTTAAACTACGAACGTCTCGAGGCGTACGTAGTCTAAGTGAGCCGACAACCTAGAAATCCAAACCAAGACAAGTAGTAGAGTGAAGGAAAACTATTTTAAATCAAATAGTTTGCAACATATGCCGAAATGTGCATTTTAAAATCACAAGTATTTTCTAAAAATTTCGGCAGAGTTTCCTTTGTAAAAACAGACCCCAAACGGGTACAAAACCTGATAAAACATAAAAATGAATAAGGGCATCCCCAAGCGGGAGCTAGCTCTTCGTCAATCGACGGTCACAAACACGCAAGCAATATAATATACAACGCCGAGAGGCGAGGATCACGACAGAAAAGGAAACTCAAAACAACAAGAAATCCGTAGAAATAGAACACGCGACTCTAAGGTCGAAAGAATAACCAACACTGGTCTCAATCTGAAATAAATACATGTTTGGTTGATGGAACTTCTAGATACAACAGAGTAATAATATACAAGGTATAATGATGGGTACGATACAAATAAACCAACCAACTAGCAAGTAACCCGAAAAAAAGCAGTGCCAGCAAAGCCGTAATGAAACCTGTACGGCAAAACCTGTAAGAAACTGTGGCACAACGGGGTTGAGTTTCCAACTCATGAGTAGAAAAACATCTACGAACAGTAATCGCATGAACAACGCAATCCTAGGTCAAATGATCATAATATATCCTCAAATATATAATCTGCAGCCTATAACAATGGCTAGGGTATGCCTCTAAACAACGGTAATACCAAGTGCTCGTGTCAGTGACTCAGGTAGCAATGTATCATATGGATGATGTATGAATGCATGAAACAGAATGCATGTACTGAAGAAAACTGCTTTCATAAATTAGTGAGATTTCTGTATCTTTTTTTTAAAATGAGGTATCATAAATGAAATCAGCATAAACAGTGCCGAGTATCGACACAAAATAAGTATCCAAATATCTCGATAATCTCTGTGTCGCAATCTCTGTACCTCAATATCTCAAAATCTCAATGTCTCAATCTCACTATTTAGGGCGCCGTCAGTCCAGACCGGCCCCTACCATCAATCTCAAGACCACGACGGTATCCTCGGGATATCCAACGCGTCGGGTAAAATCACCGGTCGGTAGTGCTCCCCTGCCAGGCTCAACGCCATCATCTGCGATCTTCTCACCCCGGGGTACTGCACCGGGTCCACCATGTACCCGAAATGGATCATCCATCTCTTCGAATCGGGTCTCAAAATACATCAGCAAACTCATGGTGGAGGACTCATACATTATGGGCAAACCGCACTTTTCATTTCAAAACAGAAAGAAAAGAAGTTTATAAATGTTTTTGCGGTTTTCCCCCAAATCCAGGAAATCTCTTGAAAATCCGAATCCAAATCATCAACAGCATGTAAACAGTGAATATAGGCATAAAAATCCATGAATGCGGCATAACAGTGAATAATAACATGCAGGAAGTAGCAAGTAATAACTACAATGTTTAAACTAGCATATAAGGCAAGTACACTAATATCATGTCTAAACTAGCAGCTAACAACCTATGTCAATGCAATAGTATTTCTAAAGTGTATGTGACATGGCAATTACAGATGAAGATGTGTGTGAGCCGGCAAGTAAGTGTATGTGGTACATACGCGTCATCGGTAATGGTGCTGGTGTCCTAACAGCATG
Organism: Agapanthus africanus; assembly: GCA_030015575.1. Taxonomy (NCBI): domain Eukaryota; kingdom Viridiplantae; phylum Streptophyta; class Magnoliopsida; order Asparagales; family Amaryllidaceae; genus Agapanthus; species Agapanthus africanus. Next base: position 340,056,492 of record CM057341.1, read on the forward strand.
ATATCAACAATAAAATGTGAATCATAATATAAGCATGCGATGCGGAGCAAACAGCAATAATGAGCGTGAGCTAAATACTAGACACAACGATAACTAATATGGTCTAACAACTACACTAAACTATATGGCTAAGCTATCAAGGTAAATGGGAGGTAAGGAAACCGCCTAACACCGGAGTCGATACATATGTATATATATATATATATATATATATATATAAATATTAGTCGGTGATCCCGCCTCGATAATATCACATCTGATACCATATCTATAATCAATATTCCCAAGTTAAGAGTGCGGATCAAACATCAATATATATCTCGTACGTAAATCCATCGTACGACATCCCAAATCTGGGTACGGTCAATATCACATTCAACATATTATCCATCCGGTATCCTCTTTATCAAGATCATAATCCGGGTACTGATCTATATCTAGTACAATACTAATATCATCAATATAATCAGGATCTGACTACTGATCGACAATCTCGTACAAACCGATATCATCAGCACATATCATCATAAGGAAGTATACATCGCCCAATGCGGCCTATCATAAACATCCTAACATATCATATCTCATAACACGATCACATGTCGATCATTTTATTGATATCACTATTCACATGGTATCGTCGTCCAACAATCCGCTATAATATCATGACGTATCTCAAATATGAATTCTGCCAAATCACCGATCTCCTGGTCTCAAATCAAATCTCATCGACTCACCTCAAATCCCAAAAACTATCCTCAAATCCAGTATGTGAGCACATAGTCCCATACCCATATGAACACATAACTATATATTCCCATATACGCCCATATGAAAGAAGAATGTATGCAAGTATGGGGGTGTGTGTGTGTGTGTGGTGCAACCACTACTCTAGGGTTTCGCAACACTAAACCAATCCAATCACACCAATTATCCATCTTTAACATCGATAATCTCAAACAATATATAGTCAATATATGTGCGTATACATGTTCGTATACATCACCACGAATTGCGGGGGTGCTATACGCCATCCACCCGACTTCTCCCCGTAGATATAAATCTACTCACCTTGCTTTCTTGTGTGCCGATGCCAATGTCGCCTTCCGTATCTTCAACGCCTCGATGTCATGTGGGGTACCTATAAGGATATCACAAACGCTAAAGCACATGAAAACCATGTCGGAAACCAAAACGGTACACGCTACGCCCATAGGTAAAAACCTATAGCCTCGCGTGCAAACACGACCAATAACCCTTTGCCGTTGACGTTCAAACACCACCCGACAGAAACGAATCATCAAATACCAAAATCCATGGTAAAACGGTTCGTAAACCATGCGCCAACTCAAGAAAATTAACCCAGATTTTACCCTAAAAGGGCTCAGACAAAATTGCACATGCCAGGGGTCAAGTCTACTGGAAATAGGGCCCTGAACCAAAAACGAGGGGGTTTCAACCTGATCTGGCTACAATTTACAACCAGAAGGGATTAATCTGCGTCCTGGGGGAGAAGTAAGGGGCTTGGGCTTTTGGTGGTCGTTCCTAGGTGCCTGCACATTTCACTGTCAAACCAATTTTATTTTTAGGTGTCTCGGGTGATAGCAGATCTCGAAAAACACTCCCAGATTTACGGTTTTTCCCGATATCGATTCACTAAATCCGTATTCTGGGTTTTAATTCAGGTTTGGGTCCAAAATAACATCCCACCAGGGGTTGTACCCTTTAATTACACCTCAATTCATCTTTAATTTCAGATCAAACCCTAAATCCTAACTTGAATTCTTCAAAGTCCATCAAAACACACAATATCGACATGAAACAAGTATAGATGCATAATGAACCGACATACTACTCTAAGGGTGCAGAAATTACCTCCTTTGGCAACTCAAGAATTTTCTTGAGTTGCTTAAAGTCCTCAAGATCCTCTCTTTCTAGGTCCGATGTGTATCTAGTGAGCTTGGGAGCAACTTTTTTGAAATGGTAATAGGGTTTTGGGGTTGGATCCATGGTGTTTTGGGGGATTGAAGGTGGAGGAAGAAGAGGGGGAGCAGGAGCAGCAGCAGCACAAGGAGAAGGGGAGAGATTAATGGGGTGGTGTAATGAGGAGGGATGGTTCAAAAAGTGGGGTTGACCCTATACCTACCCTCTCTCTCTCATAATCATGATACCTTTTCTCTTTTCATTTTTTTTCTTTCTCACCCAATGGTAAACCCTAAGCAACCATACCCCCACAACATGTAGGAAAATGTAACAAGTGTGGAAAAATGATATGTGCATATTTTTGCACAAAAATGCTAAAAACCCGATTAGCGATTTTTAATCGCGATTAGCACTAAAATAGCATATAACTAACCATAAAAACTTAAAAATGGCAAATTTCCATAAATTACCCTATTTTAGAATTTTTCCAATATTTTCCCCGTTTATCGGTATTTAATTATACCGACATATTAAAATATTCATTAAAAATTAATATTAAATTATAAAAATTCCGAAAAATAATATTTAATTTTTTTGAAATGTTACAATCTTCCCCCCTTAAAGAAATTCGGTCCCCGAATTTAAATTTAAACCCCCAAATTCTAAAACATTTCAATAAAATGTCCAAGTCGTCGGGGCTCCGAAATCATCAATACATAAAACGCATCATAGCGCAATGCATGCGCATGAGTGGTGAGTAGATAACTCAAAATCAAAACTCCGTCAAGCATCCCGCAATCATCGGAGTCAAGGTGAAGACACGTATGCCAAATCCGAAGCAAAACCGATATGATATAACTTGAAACTATACATGTAATTATCAAATCTATATATGTAAATATCTGAAGAAAATGCATGTCAAATCTTTTAAATTTGCTGTGTAATGCGCATAACAATGCACAGTGGCGGACGTCTATCGTAAGAAAATAACCATATACGTATATATCTTTTGTTTAATAGGTATGTTCCGCCGTTTAAAACAATTTAGAAGGGTTTCCTTACTTTAAACGTTTCGTGTCATGTCAGACACGTAGGTAAATACTGAGACTAAAGCTCGCTTTTCGAAAATCCCTTCGATAACTATCTATGCATGCAAAATATATTCAGGTACTGTCATCTGACTAATCCTGCTCAGTACGAAAACAAACCGCAAATAACAAAAAAATGTACTGCTCCATGAGAATTAAATCCCGAAAGTGCATATGAAAATCCGATGCGTCTGGTGCGCACGGAAATCAAAATCCATACATGTGCCATGCAGGTGCACAAAACAACATCAAGGTGCAATGGGTGTGCACACAACATCTGTCATAGGCAACGTGTGTGCATGACAGCAAAATCAGGTGCATCTGACATGCACGAAAATCATGAAATCCAGTATCAAGCGCCGAACATGCGCAAAATCCAATCAGGTGCACAAGGTACACAAAACAAATATCGAACATCACAATCGAAATCGATGTCCAGTGCAACTAAGTGCACACAATATGAATCACTGCACTGCAAGCATATGTGAACTATACCGAGTGCATGAACCAAATCGTGTGCGTACATATGCACAAAATCAACTCAACTGTATGAAACCCATAAAATCATAAACATGTGAAACCAAGGCACGAAAATGATATCAAGTGCAACAACTGTGCAAAAATCGTAAATACTCAGTAGGGGCAACCATGGTGCATGAAAACAAATATCATGAAACTCCATCATCAAAATCAAGCATGTGAATAGATCGCCCAAAATACCGAAATCATGTATGGCGGAATAGTCCCGCTCAAGCACATCCTCCAAGAATCTCTGGCCAAATGTCGTGGTCACTCATAACATGTCTCGTCGACGATCCTGAACTCTGGCCTGCTGGTGTGCGTAACATGACCACTCCTGGGTCTAAGTCTCCTTTTAATTTATTCCACAAGGGTATTGTCGAGGTCTCTCCCAAATCTCGTCTCTGCCGAACTGTCCGGAAGTCATCGTCCTTTGCTATATCTGTTTCTCGTTCCGGAACGGCTGCATACTCATCGCGACTCCTTCTGGAAGGTATATCCAAGTATAATGCCTTGGCATGCGTATCGCATCTCTGATGTCGGCGGAGTGGAACGTCATCTTATCCAGATCTTGTATGAACCTCTTACTCCACTTTTCTCTGATGTCGACTGCTTCGGACTCATCTCGTCGTAGCTGCATGGACTGAGCTCCAACGGCTATCCTCGTATCTGGAGTCTCCCAAGCAGTGTGTCCCTTCACATGATATCCGAATGATGTCGAACCATCCGATCGATTGTCAAAACCTCATAATCCCCCAAGAGCTCAACATCTTGGGTACAGTTTAACAGTATCGAGTACATACCACAGCATCGATGGTCCAGCCGTAGAAGGGAAAACCCAAGCCTCACTAATGGCGCAGCGGAACTGCCGCAAACCCTAAGGTTCAAAGGCTTTCACACGGTCATTATGTCGAGTTAGGATTTCATTCTTATTTCTATTTATAGCCTTTGCCGCCGATGACTATGGGGACTCAGAGTGATGCAGCGAGGGCCGAGGTCAAGATTGACTCGGGTAGGACGATGACTGACCAGGATGGCACGCTCGTTGCATAGGTGCAGATGGATTCCCCTTCGACATATAGTATCGCTAGGCTTATGGCAGAGATACAAGACATGCGCCAGACTATGACTTCATTGGTTTAGGCCATTCGAGCATAGCTACAGGAGGTTGTCACCCCTATTACCCAGTTGTTCCTTGCGATCAGCACTCAGCATTCCGTTACCTACATAGCACCAGTGGATGCAGCCCCAGTTGACGATGCACGTCTTCTAGAAACTTTAGGAGTTCGAGGATCGTGGGGGACTCGTACCGGTGTACCAGCTCAGAGACAGAGGCCTAGTCATCGAGACAGATTTCGCGACCGTCGCGGGAGTTGCAGAGGCTTAGGACGTGGACAGTCGTTCAGCTCTCATCCCCAGGAGGGTCAGCAGTCCTCGCGTGGATGTTTCTGGTGCGGGAGCCTTCATCACCTCATTAAGGATTGTTCCTTAGCACCGCGTCAGACTCGTGTTCAGAGAGGTCGGGGACGCGGAAGGTTCGCTCAGAGGGGACAGGTTGGCAGAGGAGGATTTCATCCAGTTGCGGGTAAGGGCAGACACGAGAGTTTGCTTCTACTCATCGGGACGCGCGGGCGTCCAATGGAGAGTTTTCAGGTATTTTTAATTTGTATGTTCTGTTGATGCACTTGTTTATTTTTCACGCTTTGTACCGTGGTTGGGACGAGAGTCATGTTAGCTAGATCAGCCATTTGTTGTGTTAACTTCTGTCAGCGATTCTTTTGTTGCGCGACACGTATTTCAGTCGTGTGCCAATCGGATAGGAGATTTAGATTCGTCTGTCGTTTTGATCCTTCTAGAGATGTTGGATTTGACATTCTCCTAGGCACGGACTGGTTAGCTACGTGCTATGCGTCTGTGGACTGCTGCGAGAAAACAATCAGGTTTTTTTTTCCCGGCGAGTCAGTTCTTGTTGTGCATGGGAGGACAGTGATGCCGCCTTTCACAGCTTGAATTCAGCCTTTTTCGCTAGTCGTCTTTTATGGAAAGGATGTCGAGGATTCTTGGTATTCATTTCTGATACCGGAGCCACAGTGGGATTGTTGGACAGGATTCCTATCGTGTGAGAGTTTTCCGACGTTGTTCCAGATGAGCCCGCAAAGCTTAGGGAGCTTAAGGATCTGCTGCAGAGTTGGTTGTTGGGGGGCTTGTGCGTCTGAGTGTTTCGCATTGGGGAGCCTCCTATTCTGTTCGTCAGGAGAAGGACGGCTGTTGAGGTTGTGTATCGATTGATCGTCAATTTAACCGGCTTACGGTGCGGATAGGTATCCTTTGCCTCGCATTGACGATTTCTTCGATCAGCTCCAGAGTGCGAGACATTTTTCTAAGTTTGTTCGGGATCAGGTCATCATTGTTGCGGGTTCGGAGTGATGACATTCCGAAAACTGCCTTGTGCGTGCTACGGGCTTTGTGTGTTTTGGTGGTGTCGTTGGACTCACCAATGCCTAGCAGCATTCGTAGATATGATGAACCAGATTTCTTCAGGCCGTTCCTCGACCAGTTATTGTTGTATTATTGACGACATTATGGTCTATTCAATGTGTCGTGAGGGACAGGAGAAGCACTTGAGGTATTGTTTTGCAGACATTGGGAGAGCCCCAGTGGTTTGCTAGATTATCGGAGTGTTCCTTCAGGCTTATTTGTGTTGACTCCTAGGTCTTATAGTTACGGGAGACGGTTTTTGTATGGTCCTGAGGAAGATCGAGGTCGTACAGGTTTGTCCCAGACTTGTGTACGGACGGAGTTCCGCAGATTTTTGGGCTTAGCAGGTTGTTACCGCCGTTTCGTGCAGTATTACTAGTGTATCGCTGCACCGTTGACTGGATTGACCGGAAAGGAGGTTCCTTTTTCTTTGGACTGAGGCATGCGTGCGGATTTTTCGGCAGTTGAAGACCCGGTTAACAACTGCATCAGTTCTTTCTTTGCTTCTGGTTCGGGCGACTTTGTTGTTTAACTGTGATGTTTCGCGAGTGGGGATCGATTGTGTACTGAGGTGGCTCATTCGAGTTATCACTTTTGCTTCCCGACATTTGGAGGAAGTACGAGCAGGATATCCCACTCATGATCTGGAGATGGCCGCGGTGGTCGTACGTTGAAGATCTGAGGACACTACTTGTTCGGAGAGTCGTGTCAGATGTTCACGGACCACCAAAGCTTAATGTACATCTTCCTGCAGCGGGTTTTGATTGTTGAGACAGTCTTCTGCAGATTTATCGTTCTTGTGAAATCGTTGAGTACAGCTTAAGTTCGCCTCTACTGAGGGGACAGCTTGCTCATGTCCGTGCCCGACCACTTTTCCTTAATCGCTTTCGCGAGGAACTGCCCTCCGATGCTCGTTCGTCAGAGATACTTGAGAATACTTGGCTGGGTATTGATTCGGAGTCCTTGATCTGTGATAAGGGTGTGCTAAGTTTAGGGACGCGTTTGTGTACCTGATACTATTGGGTAGAGACGTGAAATCCTAGAGCAGGCACGTCTGTCAACTCTCTGTACTCATTCAAGTTCCGCCAGCATTTGACTTGTTTTGTGAGATAGTTACGGGTGGGCAGGGATGTAGAGTGAAGTTTCGGGTTTCGTTTTAAAGTGTCTGTCTTGTTGTGTGCTAAGGTTGAGCATCTGAGACCGGCTGGAGAGTTGCAACCTTTAACCGTTCCGAAGTGGGAATGGGAGCAGATCTCCATGAATTTCGTTATGGTGTCTACCCAGGTTTAGTCAGGGTGTGACTCCATTTGGATGGTTGGCATTCGGTTATACTCGGTTTGTTCAGTTGTCCTTTGTTAAGTTGTGCGTTGCACGGAGTTCCTTCATGGGTCGTATCCAAACAGGGCACCCTATTCGCTTGCCGTCTTGGGCTGGAGCTTCAGGAAGCGTTGGTTACTGGTTGAGCTTTAGCTCCGTCTTTCCATCCGCAGGATGATGGTTTTGTGAGAGCTGGCTATACCGACTCTGGAGGATAAGCTTGTGCGTCCGTACTAATTGTTGTATGCAGTTGGGATTGTCACTTTCCATTGTTAGGGTTCTCCTACGATAGCAGTTATCAGGAGGCACTCCAATTGGCAACCTTTATGTTTAGTTTTTAGGTCGTGTCGATCTCCAGTCTGTTTTTCTGACTCTGCGTAAGTAGGATTTTTGGACACCAGCTAGTCTAGAGACTTCGGAGATGTTCCAATTGGTTCAGGTCAGGAAGAGAGTATCCCAGTGCAGACAGAGGTCTTATGCCGACCGTAGTGGTCGCAGACTTGAGTTCGCAGTCGGAGATCATGTAATCCTATGTGTTTTTCCGATGAATGACGGGTTGAGTTTTGGGAAGCTTATCCCAGGATTGTAGGTCCTTTTTAGATCCCTGAAGCGAGTTGGTTCCGTTGCCTATAATTTGCCACTTCCACCCAGATTTTTGAGTATTCACCCGTATTCCTTGTGTCGATACTTCGCAATTACCTTCATGACCTTTTTCACATGATTTAGCATCAGACCAATTAGCTTGGACGCGATATTTCATTCAGCAGAAGCCAATTATGATAATGGCTCGGCAGGTGGAGAACCTTCGGTCAAGAGTCTTGCCATCTTTGAAGGGTTTTCTTGAACGTAGCCGTATAGTGAGGTGATCACTTGGAAGGCTGCGAGCGAGATTTGGGAGTTTTGTAATCTTCTCTTTGAAGGTACGCTTAGTGAGAATTTTAAATTCGGGGACCGAATTTCTTTAAGGGGGGAAGATTGTAACGTTTTAGAAATCGTTTTGCGAATTTTTCCATTTTAGGGCAAAATAGTCGGTATTTTCCGTTTTAACCCGATTTCGATCAAACTTACGTAGAAACTTGCCGGCACCTATTTTAGCTAAAATAAATCTAGTGCGCGAACTTTAGGGGTATATTGGAGGTTTTGGTTGAGATAGAATTTTTCCCAATTAAAATAGTTTTTTTAGCCGGTAAAATATGCACGTAAATCGAGAAATTTCTTCTAAATGAGAATCATTAGAAATTATCACTACAATTATTTTAGAACCTTCTTTTTAAATATCTAGATTTTTTTTGGTCAATGGTATAAAATTTTAAAAAAATAAAAGAAAAGAAAGGAAATGGTGGCATTAGTATTTAATGAAGCATTAATTGAAATGTGCTAGAAATTTCTAGTGCGAAATATTGCGATAAGTTGTTTACTAGGTTTCGGGGTTTTTCCGACGTGGTTTCAATTGGTCATTGCGAGATTATATCTATTATATTCCTCGTATTTAATTGTGTTGTGTTGCGCGATCGGTACGATCAGAGTCTAGGCTTGGTATTTATGTCGCTTTGCGTTCCTAGCTAGGGTCGTGCCGATGTCGTTCGTGTCTTTGTGTAACTTTTGCTCTTGAGTTGGTTTCGTAGTGTCGCTACGCGTGTTAGCCACAATACGAACACTTAAGAGTATGTTTGGAGTTGGTGCGTCGGTCAAACGTAGTTGTACGTATTTTTGGTCGATTACTTATATACGCTTGCTTTATTGTTATATGTTTTCAGGATCGCAGGCGGGGACTTCGGGCGCTGCGAACAGGGGATAGCGAGCGGTAGGCTTTACTTAGCCAGGAGCGTTTGTGATTAGATTTAACATCTACAGGGGAATATCCCGCATGGCGTTATGCGTCTGGGCTAGAAATGACATGACTTGTCGCATATTCTATTTCATATTTAGAATTGCGCATACACCCTACTGCTTAGTTAATTGTTGTACTTGGACTAGTATCCTTAGGACACTGCACTATTATTGACGGCTTATGTTGCACGAGCACTGATTGTATGCCACACACATCGTCAATAATTGCCATGACACGCACAGCCCACTTATAGATAAGATATAGTTTGGTTAGGGACATTGATTCATATTTCTTTATGCATATGACTTATAGTATACCTGTATACCTATATGCTTACACATATGCCTTGACATACTTACATGCTAGTTACCTGTATACCTATAGGGTATTGTACCATTAGTGATAGGTACATTCACACATAATGACATAGCTACATGTATACTTTGCATGCATACTTCACTTATACCCGGGGGGTATATTACATCATTTCTGATAGGTAGATATCTATATCTTGCTTTACCTTTATATTTACGCATATATCAGTTATAGCTACATGTGTACCTTTACTTGATGTTATTTAGAGTTGTAGAAATTAGGAACCGCATGATATTTATATTAACTTGTTGCAGTTAATTAGCGGCTTTTCCTTTATATGCTTACGTTACAGTTATATGTTGCGTAACTTTTATTCATAGATTTTCGGATTGAGATATGTATTTTTCATGATGTTTTCTGGATTTGGGGACCGTGGAAGTTTCATGAAATTATGCATTATTTGAAAAACTCGGTTTCCCTTGATATGATATTTCAGCATCCACCATGAGATTTATCGGTTCTGATATATTGTCACGACCCGCAGGGTACGGAACGTGACTGGCACTTAAGTTCACGAAACGTCTAAAGACGTCCGTAAAATAAGTAAGCCAAAGCCCAGAAAACAAAACCAATTAAGCAAAAGAGTGAAGAAAACCCAAACATTTGAAAGCAAGTTTATCAAATAAGTCATGTAAAACATTTTTTTTAAAACAATACCAACTTTTCCCGAAAATTTCGGCAGAGTCTCCTTTGTAAATACTGGCCCCCAAAAATGGGTACAACAAAATATATACATGAATCCAACAAAATAGGACATCCCCAAGCGGGAGCTAGCTCTTCGCCACAAGGCGGTCACAAATCCCACGCAATGTAAATGACAACAAGCATAATAATCATAAAGAAGCATGAAAAAAAGTAGCATGTCGGCTCAAGTGAGCTCGACCCCAAAATACAGCATAAAATCCACAAACCTCACTGTCTCATCTCTAGGTCAATATACAATAATCTGGTGGAAAACAGTAGATGGAGTATACTAGATACAAGAATATACAAGGTGGTGCAAAATAATAACATAACCCACCTATGAGCGAATCTCGAGCTCAGGCAAAAGACAAGTGCGCCCGCCGCTACTGAACTGACGGAGCGGACCTGCAAAAGACTGTGGCACAACGGGGGTGAGTTTCCAACTCGTGAGTAATAAATAACATCTGCAAAGGCTATCGTATGCATGCACACAAGCATCCTAGCATCTAAAATACAGGTATGACTGGATGCACTAGCAGGTGTGTATATCATATCAGTGTGCTAATATGTATGCAACATGAAAATCTGAGGTCTCAATAGGTATATATAAGAAACATTTTATCTCTTTTTGTTTTTGAAACTCTTTTAGAATGCCAGCATAATGTCAATGAATCGACGAAAATCGGTGTCCAGCAACGACACCCAAAAGCTGTCTCAAATCTCATAAATGTATCTCTGGCCTCAGCCGTCCGGCTGACCCATCTCAAATATCAATATCTCATCATCTAGCGGCCACGGTCGGTATCCTCTGGATATCCGCCGTCCCAAACAGTCACCGGTAGGTAATCCGTCCCCTGCCAGGCTCAACGTCATCACCACATTCCTCTTGCCCCGGGGTACCTTACCGGGCCTACCATGTACCCGTGCCGGTTCCTCCACTCCTCGACATGGATTTCCAAATCCACAGCAAACTCATGGTGGACGACACTTACATCACTAGAAAACCGCAATTTTACATATTTTAAAAATATAATAAGTTTAGAAATTTTGCGGTTTTCCCCCGAAATCCAGCAATATCATAAAATCTCAAGAAATCCTCATAAGTGCATATATCAATGATAATGAATGCGTATGATATCAATAAACAAGTTGCGATGTGTGATTAATGTATTAAGCATGAACAATGAATATGATGAAGTACATGCACATGAATAGCAATCCTACGGTTTCATTTTAAGGAAATAGCACAATTTAAGTATCAATTAGTAAAAGGTTTAAATTAAAGGTTATCTAGTGTGGTGGCATGGCAATTACCAGGGTGTGTGTGTAAACATGAATAGTGCTCGTGCTGCATATAAAAACCTGGTAATGGTGCATGTGTCCTACAATTGAGTTTGCGTATATGGATATAACATATTGATCTAATTGCAGCAATTATCATGCCAGTATTATTATTCTAATGTCACAAGTGATTATCCAATTTACTATTTTCCAGTTTACTAAATCTATCGGGTGACTTGCGCCATCCAAACGATCGTCCCCCGTAGATGTTAAATCTACTCACCGGGATCCCTGGCTAGCTGTGTCCAATCACAGCCTTTCCCTTTCGCGCCGCGTCTGACGTCTCCGCGACCGAACCTGGAATTTACATCAATACCAAATATAAGGTTACACATTCAAGAACGACGCAAAACCCTAACGAAACTACTAAAGTTCGCTAGCTAGGTACAACGTGCACAAAGTGCGCGGAACACACGCGAAAATCGCAAAAACTGCCAAAAAACGCCGATTTGGGTCGCCCGGCGAAACTAAAACCCGACTACCCAAAAAAAACCGCACTCACGCATCCTAAAAGTCGTAGGACAAGGCATTACAATCATCAAGATACTAAAAATAATTCATCACATAACTTTTATACAAAACTAGTAAGCATTTCAATCCAAAATCGGTGCAAAAATCGCCGATTAACGACAAAACGACTACAATCTAGCACAATCACCCAACCACACTACAAGCAATCTACAAACACTAATTATAACACAACAACAATGATTCCAATCCTATTTTCCATAAACAACCATTCTTGAATTTATAACTTAGCAAAATCCAATCAATTTCCTCACTTGAAACTTTAAATTAACACAACAAAGCCCACTTAAGACAATTAACCTCTTAGGTTAGGTTAGCAAAAAAAAACTAGATAGCAATTTAGGTTTAATCAACCAAATAATGTTTTCTAAAACTTAATCAACTCACTAATCATGTTTCACAAACCATTACCAAACATAAACCCTCTCTTGAAAATTTAAAACAACAATTTCCCCCTTCTAAAATTAACTAATTTAGCAAAATTGAAAACTACATCAACAAGATAACTATATGGATTAGTTAATTAACCACTAGATTAACTATAAAACAACTTAATTAAGTATTATGGCTTCAAAACCCTAGTTAGATTTTTCAAGCAAAACCTAAGAAAACTAGATTAAACTACACTAAATTAACACTAAACCATACAACATAAGAAACTTAAACAAAAGAATTTAACATGATAGAAATTATACCTCTTGATCTATGGATCAAGCAAGGAAATTTTGCTCCAATTGATGGCCTCAAGCACCAAGATCCAAGCTAGGGAGGTGAAGGAAAAGAAGGATGAAGAATGGTTTGAATTTGCAAGCTTTAATTTGAATTTTCTTTTGAATTTTGTTGCAAATTTTGAAGAAAATGAGAGAGAAAGAGAAGGAAAATAATGGAGATGGGGGATGGTGCAGGTTTCGGCCAGTATTGAGGTGAGGGGGAGGGTGTGGGCAAGTGGGAAAAGTCAAGGGTCAAGTTCCAAGGTCAAATGTATCATAACTTATTCATTATATTTAAAATAAAACCATAAACTATCCCAATTTCACACAAGAAAGCAACCAAAGAAAGGAGCCCAGAAATTTCTGGTCTTGGCCAGGGTTGGGCTGTTCTAGGGCTTAGGGAAAAGAGAGAGGGGTTTTACAAAAGAAATTTTATGCAAAAAGGCCCCCTACAACTCAAAAATTGCAAGTTTTAGCTCAAAATTCAATAAATTCGTTTCAATTCATAAAAATTTGTTAAAAATCAAAATAAATTACTAAAAATTCATGTTATCACTAGATTATAATTATCATAATTTTAGAGATTAAAATTAGCCCGGAAAAATTTGTATTTATCGCTTATTTAATGTATTTTCTTACCGGCTTAAAATAATATTAAAAAATTGAAAAATTAGGGAAAATTTTTAAACGACCAGAATTTCATAAATAACTCATTAGCTACTAAAAACAAGCAATTACCTATCCATTTTAAGTATAATTAGCCCTAAACTGCAAAATAACAAGAAAGACGGTTTTCGGAAAAATACCGAATTTTCACCGAATTTCAGGAAAACATCAAAACGACATTTCAAGACGCTGCATATATATACCCCATGCGAGGAGTCGGGGGCCGTATGAGGGTACATGGTGGCGCCCGGTACGGTTCCCCTCAGCAAAATGATCGACGGTCCATGCCGATTGAGCCTGGAAGGTGGGCAAGTACCTACCGGTGACATTACCAATGACTCGGCGGTTATCATGGGGATACCAACGGGAGTCGTGTGCGTATAGTTACGCCGAGAGGCGAGGGTCAGAGTCAGGGACTCGAGCTTTCGGTATAGCTTATGATACGTACCTATCGGGGTGCCAGTCATGGTGACAGCACCTGATAGATCAGCATTTCTGTGTCGTTGCTTGACACATTGTTTTCATGATATTTTACTCCTAAGTATATATAACAGTGGAATAGGACGCTGTTATATATATATATATATATATATATATATATATATTAGTGGAATGGAACACTAATATATATGTATACATATCAATTCATATACCTCATCATATTTATTCATGCAAATATACCTAGGTTATAAGAGATTCACTTGATATTAGATTTAGGACATATGATATTTACTTGATATTGTACATAAAGGATATATGAGATTCACTTGATTTTGTACATTCAGGATATAGGAGATTTATTCGATATTGTATATTTAGGATTTGTGAGACTTATATGATATGAGAGCCAATTTGGGGGCTGATTTGAGAAAATTGGGATTCGAATTGTCTTGATGGATTGTGATCCTACCACGATGTCAGGATTCCGTGGAAATGACATGTTTCATTCCATACTCCATTTTTATTGTTTTTGCACTGCTTCATGTATTAGTAGTACCTATTAGTGTACCTTTCATGACTGTTGCATTTACATACTTCATTAATATGCATTTCTTCATCTGTTAGTAGTACCTGTTAGTGTACCTTTCATGACTGTTGTATATATACATTTTCATATCATTATTGCATGATTATTGCATACCGATTGTCATATTATTGCTTCATGTATTTGTAGTAACCGTTAGTGTACTTTTCAGGATTATTGCATTCATATGACCTTTTATTGCTATTAATTGCATATGTTAGATTCGCGTTGTACGTGAATACTTGCGATTAACTGCATATGTTATTTACAATTCACGAGTTGGCAACTCACCCCGGTTGTGCCACATTTTGTTTTGCAGGTTGTTTCCAGAGTAGTTGAGGCAGGCTATTCATCTATCACGCCATCTTTTGCTGCGGATAACGCTTCGGCCCATAGTGTGCAGTTTTGCTTTAGGTGGGTTTTGTAGTTATCCGTTCACATTTATTGTATATTCGTTGTATCCTGTACTCTCCATCTACCATTATCTTATATGACTTAGAGACTTGATGTGAGGATGATATTGTATATTTTGGTGACTTGGATGTCTTTTATGCAGTTTTTACTTATATCGTTTTTTATTTCTTCGCTACGGCGTCGTATATCTGTTGTGGTGGTTTTTTTCCGCCTTTTGGCGTGGATTTGCTCCCGTTGGGGATTCTTTATTTTATATTTATGTTGTACCCATTTTTGGGGTTGGTTTTTACAAAGGAGGTGCTGCCGAAATTTTCAAGAAAGTAAATTGGACTTAAAGAATTTATACTTGAGATTTTCAAAAGTTTAAACAATGTTTCTTATCTTTTCTTGTCTTTTAATGGTTTAGATTTCTGGGTTTTGGTTTTCTTTTACTGCGTTACGCTTGTAGACGTTACGTAGTATTAGGGCCGTTACGTGCCAATTTCGTGTCGTGACAGTTTCTTCTCTCCCGGTATTGGGGGTTGATGTTGCGTTGTGCTCGATTGGCTATAACTGGAAGTCCCTGTCCAGGGATGATATGGAGATCTACTGTCAAGTGTTATCAGTAGTTTCTCGACCCGTTATAATCCTCACATCGACACGACTTATCGGTTACTGGGGTCTGACGTTCACTACCCTTAGAGTAGATATGCGACATGTCAGACGAACAGACCGGACTGTACGGTAGTGTTACTGACAGGATTTACAGGAGTATGAGCCGGCTTGCTTGTTGATCTTCTGATCGCTTAATACCTGGTGGCCGTTACGTTTAGCTGACCGCTTGCGGCTTGTGGGTGTTTCATATAATTATCACCTACTGCCGGCGTATTGACGAGTCTTAGAGTCCCACATAGGAGTTTCTTAGCTCAGGCGAAAAGATGTGGTGTGCATATGAGATATGCGTGGGAGCTCGATTAAATGCGTGTATGTGATACCGTGTTTTAATCGGGAGTTTTCTATTGGTTGGGTCGTATGAGATATGACCGGTTTATTAAATCAAGTGTTGATTTAATATTGACTTTTAGCTCACTTGTTTAAACTTTTTCTATTTTGATGTGTGCATGAATGTATGTATGCATATATACATATTGATGTGAATGCACACATACATACCTACATACATGTGTCATGGTTGTTTATACATAGGAGATGGCAATGCAAGACTCACATGGTAGATATATATGCATATATATTTTCATTATTGAGAAAAAGAAAGTTATTAAATCATGGTTGAATATTCTTCATCATTATTCTTTACTTGACCTAAGTTTTGACCACGGTTTAATTTCTTTGTTCTTTAACTCACAAATGAAAATATCTAGATATTTATTAACCATGGTTCTATGTGAGTGTGACTCATATATGAATTTTCATTTCTCATTTTATTAAGAGAATTATCATTATCACAAAAGAGCTTAAGCTATCCATTTCCTTATTCTTCCTCCTTCATGCTCTCTTGATTTTTCCATTGAGCGAGGAACATAAAAAGAAAGGGTTTTTAAGTAAGAAAACAAACCACATCAACAATCTATACTACTCTAGCCCATTAGTATAGGTTATTTGCTCCACTTCTTCAAAGAACAAGTGAAGCTAGGAGCTTGAGCAAAGGGACTCCGGGTGGATCGTCGTGGACTTGGAAGGATTCAAGCGAGCCGGTTCTTACTCTAGGAGATCCAAGGAGTCACAAAAGGAAGTCTACAAAGGTTGTATTTCTTCTCATTTAGTGTTAGACACTACATAGTATGTGGTACTACTAGTTGTTACTCTAGTTCGATTCCTAGGTTAGTTTGTTTAGTAACTCTTAAAATTTTAATATAGCATGTGTGATGCAACCCAAATTGTTAGTTATATGTATGCCCTAGAGGCCATTACTGTACATATGATTTATATTGTAGTGGATGCTTGGACATATATAGGGAGGACTTTCTTGCTCGACATGATAGTATGCTATCTGGTTGCTCTTTATCTTAACATGTACTCTGATTGTCTCTATGTTACATGTTGATAGAGCCCTTAGGATATGTACTCTACTACTGGGACTATGATGAGATCATACTAGTGGGGCCACGGTAGTCGACGAGTACATCCAATAATTGTTCCTAGTCAAGGGTGTATCGAGACAGGGCATCGATACACCAGAGTAGACTAGCGTATACGCATCTTGATCCATATGATGGGCGATGGATGATCCCATATCCATCGGTGTTTGACATAAAGGATGGTGTACGGGTGCTCAGTAGAGACTGGGTACAGTGGACGGACTCGCCGAGAACTCCCAGATGGTATTATACCTCACGTCAGATGGTAGTTCTCTAGTGACACTGGTACAGGTTTGTCTGTAGACTCGAGATCGTCATAGAGTCTTTTATGCTTCCCACTGTGCTTTGATTTCCATCATACCACGTCCAAGAGGGCGTGCAAAAAGGTGGCTTTTGGGTACAGACCCGAATCACATGGAGGCAATGAGCGATTGGAGGGGATTCGTCTCTCCCGGTATAGGGAGTTGATGTTGCGCTGTGTTCGATTGGCTATAACTGGAAATTTCTGGCCAGGGTTGCTGAGATTTACTGGTAAGTGTTATCAGTAGTTTCTCGAACTGTTATAGACCTCATATCGACACGATTTATCAAGCTACTGGGGTCTGACGTTTACAATCTCTAGGCGAGATATGCGACATATCAGACGAAGAGATCGGACTGTACGGGAGTGTTACTGATTGGATTCGCAGGAGATTGTACAGGCTTGCTTGTTGATCTTCTGATCGCTCAATACCTGGGTGGCTGTTACGTTTAGCTGACCGCTTGCAGCTTGTGGGTGTTTGATATGATCATCACCTACTGCCGGCGTATTGACGATTCTTTAGAGTCCTACACAGAGGTTTCTTGAGTCAGGCAAAACGGAGTAGGAGAACATATATGATATGTGCGGGACCGAGAACAATACGTGTATGTGATACCGTACTAGATTCTCTATAAGGGTTACATATACAATGGTTGCATTTCTAAGCTCACACATGAGTTATTCATTATTCATCACAAAAGGTTTTGGTTTTTCTTCTTCTTCTTCCTTGATGAAAAAGCTTTCTAGCTTTTTGCTTAGTGATGAAAATGAGTGAGATTAAGAAAACAAATGAGAGCTAAAATCCTACTTCATCATCCTAATCTATCTAGATTAGGGTGTTCACCTCATTATTGAGTTAGAGCTTGTGTTAAAGAAACTTCAAGGTAGATCATTTTTGTTATCAAAGATCGGAAGCAAGCTTGCATCTTTCTCTTCGTGGAGCCTCTCTAAAGTACGGGAACATAATGATCGCAGCGAAGGGACCTAAACATGAAGCTTTAGAATTGAAGGACCGGACTACAAAGGTTGTAATCCCAAACTCTAAGATGTTAAAGTGTTTAACATGCTTTGTTTCGCCTAATCTCTTGTTTAAAGATCTTGGTTAGGGTTGTTCGGCACGTCTAAATTTTAAATCGGGCATGGTTGATGCCTAATAGACCCTTGTGAGAGTGTCTAGTAACCCTACAGTGGTATCAGAGCCAAGCTAGAGATTTTGGCAAAGTCTAGACGAAATTTAATGTCCGATCGAACTCCGAATACCCGTAAAACCCTAGTTTTTAAAAAAATTTCAAAAACATGTTTTTTTTTCATATTAAAAATGCTCAGAAAATTCAGCAGGTAATTTTATGGAACTGTGGGAAAAACGACATCGAAATTCGCCCAAGGCGCCGCGGAACCGCGGCATGAGCATGGGTCGCGCGGCGGTTCCGCGGCCGTACAGGGTAATTATTGTTAGCTTTTCCTACAGTAACTTCCGTAGGTACTCCCTGATACTTCTGGGAATTTTTAATTCTACTCAAGTGTTGAGTTTTCTGGGTTGTATTGGGAGCTCGTTGATTCGATCGGAAAGTTTAACTTTGTTTATTTTTTTCCAGGTAATTTTAAAACATGTTAAAAAGTTCGAACGGATAACAATAACTCACTTTTTCCCCTGCCAGAAAATTTCCAAGCGTTGAATTTTTCCATAGTTTAAGAACGTTCTAAGTCGTTCAAGTAACGCGGTGGACCCTCTAGAAGAACACAAACCTTAACTCGATTATGTGACCGTCTTGAACTGCCTCTAAACCTTAGGGTTTGGGGCAGTACGGCGTCGCCACATGTGAGACGTTGGCTTGACCCTTCTACGGCTGGACCATTGGTACTGTGGCATATGATGGATGTTTTTAAACTAATTTCAAGTGTTGAGAACTATTTGGGAAATCTTGGGTGTTTGTTTATTCGATCGGAAAGTTTAACATTATCTATTTATCTGGAATGTGATACAATATTTGGAATCCACAAGTAGTTATGAGATAACTAATTTGAATGTTATAAATCTAGCAGTTCAGTCTCAATTGATCGGTTGCCACGGAATTTTGATATGATCAAAAGTCCATCGCAATCACGTAGCGTACGCGGATACTCGCCGGGTAAACTTAATAGACAACCATGCCCCATAGCCCCGACCAAGTGACTGAAGGAGAACCCCGTCGCCAAAAGCATCCGTTCGGATGCTCGCGGCAGCGGTGTTCCGCCTTAATGCACTTCGTCGACGGCATCCGGGGGTGTGGCCGTCTACTAAAGTTTACGATGAGCATTCGATCAGGATATCGGGAATCTTGTTGAATTGCCCGACCAGATATTGAAAAGAGTTTTCGATAATTGAGACTAAAATGCGGGGTTTATAATTGTTTGGCATGCGATGTCTAAGGAATTCATTTGGTTAGGCATGCGATGTCTAAGGAGGTTGCGGATTCCAACTGTTATAGTTTTACACTTTCTTTTCTGTGACCGTAAGTGTAGTATGTAGTTGTATCGCCGGTTTTCGTTACTCTACATCAACGACAATCGGTGTATGTATACTTACTTACGTTGATGACATGTGATGTTATGTGTTGCTGTGATATGTTATATTGGATCGTCATGTTCTGAATAGCCGGGGGTTTTATGTCAGATGAGGGTTTTTATTTTCATTCATGTAAAATTCATTTGTATGTAATATTCTTTTATTGGGGCACTTCCGGGCTGAGGATGATGTCACCATTGTATATTATTTACTTTTCCTCATTAGGTAGACCCAGGGCGGGGAACACAAGTAACCGGGTTCTGGAGTCCAGTGGGAGACCATCTCGAGGAGTCGAGACCGGGTCTCCTAACCCTAGAATTGGCAGTGTTTCTTTCCGCTCTCGTAGGGGTCTAGGGATGTGGGTTTGGCTGTTCATCGCGACCGTGGAATCCGTGTTTTATAAAGGCTCGTATTAAAACACAGACCTCCTAGTATATCCAACATTTCATATGTTTCTTCTGCTGCAATGTTCTGTGATGAGATCATATTACTGTCTGAGACGAATGTTTATATTATATATATGAGATATATGTTATATTGCAGATTTCGTATCAAATGTGATGCTTGTGAAGCATAATAAAATGGGACTTCATAAATGAGATTAATGAAATAAAAGAAACCTAAGATGTTGTAGAAACTTGTTTAAAAATTGGTAGCTCTAGTTCTTTCTTTGCATAGCGGTGTTCCTTGTAGAACTTCCAGTATCTTATTCGATCAGGAAAGAGCCGAGATCCCTTCACCGCGAGTGACCTCTTTCGTGAAAGTAGCAGATGCTACATGCTCGGTTTGTCTTTTGATAGCTTCTATAGTTTTTGCTTTGTATAGTGATATTTGTGAAATATCCTGCACCTTATTCGATGAGGAAAGAGCCGACGATCCCTTCACCGGGAGTGACCTCTTTAGCAAAACTAGAAAAGGCCTAAAAAACATTCCATTTAAAATCACTCGATTCTACAACGATATCAAGTTCATTACGGAAAGGGTTTTCTTAAAAACCTGTCGTAGCCCTCCATCATTTCAGATAAGTACTACTTAGTATTCGTGCTGCGTTTGTTGACCTTAGCCAAGGCGTAGTGTGCAGTAGCTAATTAGTGCTTATCTGTATAAGTATATGATGCGATTGAGTTAGGGTAGTCGTGCGACTTTGTTGACCTTAGCCAAAGGTCGTGCGGGTGGGTTAAATTCAATCGGGAAATGACGGGTTGAACTTGGCTAGCACTTATGATTTGTTGACCATAGCCAAGGTCATAAGTTGCTAGGGGTAAAATATTATTTGGAATTTCAAGAGTTGAAATTTGCAATGAGATTGCATACCTTCTATAAGATAGTTGGATCCCGATCCCCGCTGCGAGTAAGAGTTACTCCTGGGAGAGTTTTACACATTACAATTAGTCGATCAAGTAGGTGTCTAGAAAGGTGTTAACGGGGTTACGCCCCTGGGAAAATGAGGTTTATTTTAATTAGGTCCGTGCGAAAGCACGGGGAACCTCCCTCAAAGTACCGGCACTGGCCTGGCTGAAAGATTGGCGAACTTATAGAGTGTAATTAATCCTGGCTACTCTTTCCTTTTAGGGTTTGAAGGAAGATTTGACTAAAACAGTGGGAGACATCCTGATTAGATATATTGATAACCAATCTAATCTTGCAAGAGCATACGCTGAGTGTTTTCTTCTCTCTCTCTCCTGCTTACGACTATGTCACGCCTTAATCAAGATAATAATACGGATGAATTGACCCAACCCGCTTGTTATATTGCGCTAGGGAACGTTGGTCCTGCTCCAACTTATAATTTGTAACGTTTTGAAAATCGTTTCGATGAAATTTCGGAAAATCGGTAAAATAAGTGGGTTTTCTGTAAAAAGTCAAAATACAGATATCTTTATTATAAAATTAAATATACATATTCTAGCTATGAAATTGCTAGTATTTGGTGTTTATTGAGCAACTGGTGAAATTTCAAATTTTCTGAAATTTTTTCCGAAATTAATTATTTTAATATTATTTTAAGGCGTCCCTAATACATTTAATTAGGGAAAATTACAAATTGGAATGAGTTGAAACAAATTTTATGCATCATAACACATTAAAGAAAATTTTATCATGTGGTTTTTGAAATGAAATGGTTTGCCAAAACGGTTTAGAAAATATCGAGGAAAAAGGCTTTTTTCGGTGAAATTAGTGTTAATGGAAGTGGGGTACAACATTTATCTTTTTTTCTCACCCAAACAAAACCCACACCCCCTCCCCTATAGCTCTGGCCGGCCCCATTACAGCCCACCATTCTTGGGCCTCTCATCTCACAAAAAAAAACAAAGAAAAGAGAACAAAGGAATGAAAGAAATTGGGCAAAAGGAGTTTGGGCTTTGACTTTTGGGTATTGCCTTGACTTTTTCCCCACCTCCCTCTCTCCCCCCCTCCCCATTCAGCCGACCCTCTCTCTCTCCTTTCCCACAACAGCAGCCCCTCTCTCTTTTCCTCTCATTTCTCATCAAAATTTCATCACAAAATGCCCAAAAATCAACACAAAAATCCAACAAAATAAAAATCCAATCCCTACCCATTTTCCCTTATCTCTTTTAGCATGGATCTTGATGCAAAGATTTCAATTTGGAGGCCATGTTCTATGTATGTTCCATTGTTCTTGAGGTATAATAAATCTTGGCTTTTTGTTAAATTGTTTGATTATTTCTTCAATTAAGTTAATGAGTGGTTTAAATTAAGTTTTGAATTGCTAGTTAGAATTTTAAAGTTAGGGTTTGGAAATTCTAGAATTGGGTTTTTAAAATCAAGTGAGGGGTTTTAACATTGTTTATGACTGTATAGTGTAGTTATCATGCTAAGTCATGCAAAGTGTAATCTAAGTGCCAAATTTGCTAATTTCTACATCTAAATTATCATAATTAAGCTAATTGCAAACTAGTTTTTTTAGATCTATTATAATTAGTGAGTTTACAATTTATTTTGGGTTTGGGTGACTTAATTAAGTTATTTAGTGGGCATTTTAGCCACTAGAATTGTTAAAATAGTTAAAGTTGATAAAAACACCAAGTTTTGAGCTAAAATGGAAAATTGTGCTAGTTTTGTTAACTAGGTTTTGTAAATATATATATTTTGATAAGAATAAATTATTGTAATGGTTTATATGACTTGGTTATGATATTGAGTGCATATTGCGGCTGCTAGATTTGTTTAAACGTCGAGTTTTGTACTAAAACGGTAAATTTTTGCTTGCTAGATTTTCGGAATAATGGCTTTTAAAGTGAGTTTGAGTTTTTTGTGAATTTTAACCTATTTTATATTATAATTAGTGCATGTGATTGTGCAAATGAGTATGTTTGGGTTTTCTCGATGGTTTGGCGTTTGTACGCCGACGTCGAGGGTTTTGGGGTTGATTTATAAAAGCAACCATAGGTTTTGACCTATATGGGATCCGTGAGTCGTTTTGGTCATGAGTCGGATTTTAATGCAATACGGTGCATTATGATATGTAGGTACCCCATGCGGACTTCGAGATGACAAGCAAGCGCGTGGCGACGTCGGCACCGGCGAGCGAGGACCAGGTGAGTAGATTTATATCTATGGGGAGAAGTCGGGTGGATGGCGTATAGCACCCCCGCAGTTCGTGGTGATGTATACGAATACGTATACACACACATATATATTGTTTATATATTGTTTCAGTATATTGATGATAATATGGATATTTGGTGTTCTAGGATGATTTAGTGTCCCGAAACCCTAGAGTAGTGGTCGCACTACACATGCACACACCAACCCATACTTGCATACTTTCTTCTTTCATTTGTGCTTATACGGGAATATATAGTTATGTGTTCACATGGGTATGGGACTATGTGTTCACATACGGATTTGAGGCTTGGGTTTGAGATGAGTCGATGAGATTTGTATTGAGGTTGTGACTTCGGTGATATGGCAGGATTCGTATTTGAGATACGACATGACGTTGTAGCGGGTCCTTGTCGTAGTGTTTCACACACGTCCATGCATACTTAGGCGGTATCAGTATTGTACTAGACGTAGATCAGTACCCCGATCATGATATTTGATAAAGAGGATACCAGGTGAATAGTATGATGAATGTGATATTGACCCGTACCCAGATTTGGGGATGCCATACGACGGATTTACGTACGAGCTATATTTTGATGATTGATCCGCACTCTTGACTTGGGATGTCTGGTTATGGATATGATATTATTGAGGCGGGATCACCGACTATACAGATACAGGTATGTATATGTATCGACTCAGATGATAGGCGGTTTCCTTACCTGTAGTCCAGCTTGTTAGCATAGCCCTTTAGTTTAGTTTAGTTGTTAGATTAGATTCGATTCTTATCTATTTCAAAACTAACGAATCGTGGGTATTTTAAAAGACAGCCCAAGGGATCCTACGGATATTTCCAAAGACGTATCTTTTCATAAAAACACCGTGGCCCCTATTTTCAAAACCCCATGATTCGTGTTATTTCAAAAGGCACCATTTGTAGGACTTATATTAGATTAATGCAGATTAGTTATAGTTGCGTCTAGTATTCAGCTCCCGCTCATTATTGTGGTTCGCTTCGCATCGCTTGCTTATATTATGTTTCATACTCCATTATTGATATCATGCTGTTAGGACACCAGCACCATTACCGATGATGCGTATGTACCACGTACACTTACTTGCCGGCTCACACACATCTTCATCGGTAATTTCCATGTCACGTACACCTTAGAAAATATTATTGCTTGACATAGCATGTTAGCTAATAGTTTAGACATGATATTAGCGTACTTTCCTTATATGTTAGTTTATACATTGTAGTTATTACCTGCTACTTCATGTATACTGTTATTCATTGTTATGCCGCATTCATGGATTCTCATGCATATATTCACTATTTTACGTGTTATTGAGGTTTCGGATTCGGATTTCCATGAGATTTTCTGGATTTGGAGGAAAACCGCAAAAACATAAATAAACCTTTTCTCTCTTTTAAAATAAAAAGTGCGGTTTTCCCATGATGTATGAGTCGTCCACCATGAGTTTGCTGATGGATTTCGAGACCCGATTCGAGGAGACGGATGAACCGTTTCGGGTACATGGTGGACCCGGTAAGGTACCCCGGGGCAAGAAGCGCGTGATGATGACGATGTAAGCCTGGCACGGGAGCACTACCTACCGGTGATATTACCCGACGCGTCGGATATCCGGAGGATACCGTCGTGGTCTAGAGATGGATGGTAGGGGCCGGTCTGGACTGACGGCACCCTAGATATTGTGATTGAGACATTGAGATTGAGACTTGAGGTACATAGATTGTGACACAGAGATATCGAGGTATTTGGACACTTGTTTTGTGTCGATGCTGGGCACTGTTTTATGCTGATTTCATATATGGTACCTCATTTCTTTTAAAATACAGAAATCTCACTGATTTATGAAACCCGTTTTATTCAGTACATGCATTCTGTTTCATGCATTCATACATCATCCATATGATATATTGCTACATGAGGCACTGACACGGGCACATGAGATCACACTCGGTTAGATATTACCCTAGCCATTGTTATAGGCTGCATGTTATACATATATTTGAGGATATATTTTGATCATTGACCCAGGTTGCGTTATTTATGCGATTTCTTTCCGTAGATGTTTTTCTATTCACGAGTTGGCAACTCACCCCCGTTGTGCCCCAGTTTCTTGCAGGTTTACCGTACAGGTTTCTTTACGGCTTTGCGGGCATAGTTTCCTTCGGGTGATTTGCTAGTAGGTGGGTTTACTTGTATCGTACCCCCATTTTATATCTTGTATATCATTATTCTGTTGTATATAGAAGTTCCATCAACCAAACATGTATTTATTTTGAGATAGAGACCAGTGATGTTTTTCCTTCGACCTTAGAGTCGCGCGTTATATCTCTGTGGTTTGAGTTTCCTTTTGAGTTTTGATCCTCGCCGTTGGCGTTGTATATTATATTGCTTGTGTGGTTGTGACCGTCGTTTGACGAAGAGCTAGCTCCCGCTTGGGGATGCCTTTTTATTGATTTCGTATACTATTCATGTTGTATCCCGTTTGGGGGCCAGTATTTACAAAGGAGACTCTGCCGAAATTTTCAGTAAATATTTGATGTTTTTAAAAACGCATAATTCGGCTTATGCTATTAAAACTACTTGATTTGAATTTGTTTTCCTTCCTCTACTACTTTTCTTGGATTGGATTTCTGGGTTTTCGGCTTACTTAGATTACGTACGCCTCGAGACGTTTCGTAGTTTAAGTGCCGGTCATGTTCCGTACTTTCGGGACGTGACAAAGTTGGTATCAGAGCGTTAGGTTTTACCTTCGGAGCGTAGGATGACCCCTGGTTGATGGAATAGGTGACTAAAGTAGAGTGACGTACCGTAGGTATGTTCCGCGGCATATTTACGATATGCTACTCCATTTAAGAAGCCTTAGGATGTACATTTCTTGCTTAATATTATATTCATTCCGATCTAGCCTCATCAGTACCAGTTATGGTTTTGCTGCCTTGATTACGGGCAGGGAAAGCTACGGCTAGAGTTGCGGTCAGCATGAGATCGTCACGAACGAGGACTGACCAGGGCGAAATTCCGGCGACACACGATTGCGGAGATGTGTCTTTTTACTGTGTTTCCACGCCATGAGCGTTTGGCGGATCGCCTTTATGAGGTTACTCGGATGTGCTGATCAACACTAGAGGATTGAGCCGCTGACAGAGGCCAGCCAGATTTTGATGACCGTTGGTGTATTGCTTACTCATGATGATTGAGGCACGGTTCAGCGTGCAGACGAGTGAGCCAGTTGTTGCTGCGAGTGACGAGATATCGGCCCACATGTTGGAGCTATTGCGGGACGAGTTATACTAATAGATGATAGAAGGTCGCTAGTCACCCGAGGATGAATGACTAGGACATGTGGTTCGTTCGCTACCCCGATGCGAGGTCATCAGATAGATTGATTCCAGCTAGAGACGACTTCATGCGGAGACGTTGAGAGTCGACAGAGACGATCGAATGTCAGAAACCTATTATTCCAAGTTTAAAGTATTCGGAAAGACATGCAGGCAATTCTATGGACCCTCTAGAAGAATGAAAGCCTAACTCGACTTAATGGCCGTGTGATAGCATTTGAATCTTAGGGTTTGCGGCAGTTCCGCGGCGCCATTAGTGAGGCTTGGGTTTGCCCTTCTACGGCTGGACCATCGATGCTGTGGTACGTACTCGATACTGTTAAACTGTACCCAAGATGTTGAGCTCTTGGGGAATTATGAGGTTTTGAAAAATCGATCGGATGGTTCGACTTCATTCGGATGCCAGGTGGTAAGATGCATTTCTTGGGAGACTCCAGATACGAGGATAGCCGTAGGAGCTCAGTCCATGCAGCCATGACGAGATGAGTCCGAAGCAGTCGACATTAAAGAAAGTAGAGTAAGAGGTTCGTACGAGATCTTGATGAGACGACATTCCACTCCGCCGACATCAGAGATGCGATACGCATGCCGAGGCATTGTGCTTGGATATACCTTCCAGAAGGAGTCGCGATGAGTATGCAGCCGTTCCGGAACAAGAAACAGATATAGTAAAGGACGATGACTCATGGACGGTTCGGCAGAGACGAAATTTGGGAGAGATCTCAACAGGACCTTTCTGGAATGAATTACGAGAAGACTAGGATCCAGGAGTGGTCATGTTGCGCACACCGGCAGGCCAAAGTTCAGGATCGTCGACGAGATATTCTATGAGTGACCCCGAAAGTTGGCCAGAGATTCTTGGAGGATGTGCTTGAGCGGGAATATTCCGCCATATTTGATTTCGGTATTTTGGACGATCTATTCGCATGACTGATTTTGATGATTGAGTTTCATGGTATTTGTTTTCATACACCATGGTTGCACCTACTGAGTATTTACGATTTTTGCACAGTTGTTGCACTTGAGATAGTTTTCGTGCCTTGGTTTCTCATGTTTGTGATTATATGGATTTTATACAGTTGAGTTGATTTCGTGCGTATATACGCACACGATTTGGTTTTTGCACTCGATATGATTCACATATGCTTGCAGTGCAGTGATACGCATTTTGTGGACTTAGATGCACTGGACTTCGATTTCGATTGTGATACTCGATATTTGTTTTGTGCACCTGATTTGATTTTGCGCATGTTCGGCACTTGATATTGGATTTCATAATCTCGTGCATGATGGATGCACCTGGTTTGGATTTTCGCGCATGTTGAGCGTATGTTTTGAGAAGCGATTTTGGTGCACACCAGATGCACTAAATCGAGATTCTTCGTGCGTGTCAGATGCACCTGTACTTGCTGTCAGGCACACACGTTGCCTATGACAGATGTTGCGTGCACACCCGATGCACTTAGATGTTGTTTCTGTGCGCATGTATGGCTCATGTATGGATTTTGATTTCCGTGCGCACCAGACGCACGTAGTATTCATATGCGTATTTTGGGATTGATTCCTTATAGAGCAGTACGTTTTTATGATATTTGCTATGTGTTTTCATATTGAGCAGGACTAGTCAGAGGACAGCACCTGAATGTATTTTGTATGCATGGATAGCTATCGAAGGGAATTCCAAAAGCGAGCTATAGTCTCAGTATTTATCTATGTGTCTGATATGACACGAAACGTTTAAAACAAGGAAACCCTTCTAAATTGTTTCCAAAACGGCGGAACGTACATTTTAAACAAAATGTATATATGTATATGGTTATTTTCTTATGATAGATGTCCGCCACTATGCAGTGTTATGCGCATTGCACAGCGACTTAAAGAGATTTGACATGCATTTCTTTCAGATATTTACATATATAGATTTGATATTTACGTGTATAGTTTCGAGTTATATCATATTGGTTTTGTATTGGATTTTACATTTGTGTCTTTACCATGACTCCGATGATTGCGAGATACTTGACGGAGTTTTGATTTTTCTTATTTTTCATGCGCATGCGCTGCGCTACGATTTGTTTTATGTATTTACGATTTCGGAGCCCCGACGACTTGATGGTTTTGCTTAGATGTTTTAGTATTTGGGGGGAGTTTTAATTTAAATTCGGGGACCGAATTTCTTTAAGGGTGGAAGATTGTAACGTTTTGAAAATCGTTTCGGTGAAATTTCGGAAAATCGGTAAAATAAGTGGGTTTTCTGTAAAAAGTCAAAATACAGATATCTTTATTATAAAATTAAATATACATATTCTAGCTATGAAATTACTAGTATTTGGTGTTTATTGAGCCACTGGTGAAATTTCAAATTTTCTGAAAATTTTTCCGAAATTAATTATTTTAATATTATTTTAAGGCGTCCCTAATACATTTAATTAGGGAAAATTACAAATTGGAATGAGTTGAAACAAATTTTGTGCATCATAACACATTAAACAAAATTTTATCATGTGGTTTTTGAAATGAAATGGTTTGCCAAAAAACTTTAGAAAATATCGAAGAAAAAGGCTTTTTTCGGTGAAATTAGTGTTAATGGAAGTGGGGTACAACATTTATCTTTTTTTCTCACCCAAACAAAACCCACACCCCCTCCCCTATAGCTCTGGCCGGCCCCTTTACAGGCCACCATTCTTGGGCCTCTCATCTCACAAAAAAAAAACAAAGAAAAGAGAACAAAGGAATGAAAGAAATTGGGCAAAAGGAGTTTGGGCTTTGACTTTTAGGTATTGCCTTGACTTTTTCCCCACCACCCTCTCTCTCCCCCCTCCCCATTCAGCCGACCCTCTCTCTCTCCTTTCCCACAACAGCATCCCCTCTCTCTTTTCCTCTCATTTCTCATCAAAATTTCATCACAAAATGCCCAAAAATCAACACAAAAATCCCACAAAATAAAAATCCAATCCCTACCCATTTTCCCTTATCTCTTTTAGCATGGATCTTGATACAAAGATTTCAATTTGGAGGCCATGTTCTATGTATGTTCCATTGTTCTTGAGGTATAATAAATCTTGGCTTTTTGTTAAATTGTTTGATTATTTCTTCAATTAAGTTAATGAGTGGTTTAAATTAAGTTTTGAATTGCTAGTTAGAATTTTAAAGTTAGGGTTTGGAAATCCTAGAATTGGGTTTTTAAAATCAAGTGAGGGTTTTTAACATTGTTTATGATTGTATAGTGTAGTTATCATGCTAAGTCATGCAAAGTGTAATCTAAGTGCCAAATTTGCTAATTTCTACATCTAAATTATCATAATTAAGCTAATTGCAAACTAGTTTTTTTAGATCTATTATAATTAGTGAGTTTAAAATTTAGTTTGGGTTTGGATGACTTAATTAAGTTATTTAGTGGGCATTTTAGCCACTAGAATTGTTAAAATAGTTAAAGTTGATTAAAACACCAAGTTTTGAGCTAAAATGGAAAATTGTGCTAGTTTTGTTAGCTAGGTTTTGTAAATATATATATTTTGATAAGAATAAATTATTGTAATGGTTTATATGACTTGGTTATGATATTGAGTGGATATTGCGGCTGCTAGATTTGTTTAAACGTCGAGTTTTGTACTAAAACGGTAAATTTTTGTTTGCTAGATTTTCGGAAAAATGGCTTTTAAAGTGAGTTTGAGTTTTTTGTGAATTTTAACCTATTTTATATTATAATTAGTGCATGTGATTGTGCAAATGAGTATGTTTGGGTTTTCTCGATGGTTTGGCGTTTGTACGCCGACGTCGAGGGTTTTGGGGTTGATTTATAAAAGCAACCATAGGTTTTGACCTATGTGGGATTCGTGAGTCGTTTTGGTCATGAGTCGGATTTTAATGCAATACGGTGCCTTATGATATGTAGGTACCCCATGCGGACTTCGAGATGACAAGCAAGCGCGTGACGACGTCGGCACCGGCGAGCGAGGACCAGGTGAGTAGATTTATATCTACGGGGAGAAGACGGGTGGATTGCGTATAGCATCCCCGCAGTTTGTGGTGATGTATACGAATACGTATACACACACATATATATTGTTTATATATTGTTTCAGTATATTGATGATAATATGGATATTTGGTGTTCTTGGATGATTTAGTGTCCCGATACCCTAGAGTAGTGGTCGCACTACACATGCACACACCAACCCATACTTGCATACTTTCTTCTTTCATTTGTGCTTATACGGGAATATATAGTTATGTGTTCACATGGGTATGGGACTATGTGTTCACATACGGATTTAAGGCTTGGGTTTGAAATGAGTCGATGAGATTTGTATTGAGGTTGTGACTTCGGTGATATGGCAGGATTCGTATTTGAGATACGACATGACGTTGTAGCGGGTCTTTGACGTAGTGTTTCACACACGTCCATGCATACTTAGGCGGTATCAGTATTGTACTAGACGCAGATCAGTACCCCGATCATGATATTTGATAAAGAGGATACCAGGTGAATAGTATGATGAATGTGATATTGACCCGTACCCAGATTTGGGGATGCCGTACGACGAATTTACGTACGAGCTATATTTTGATGATTGATCCGCACTCTTGACTTGGGATGTCTGGTTATGGATATGATATTATTGAGGCGGGATCACCGACTATACATATACAGGTATGTATATGTATCGACTCAGATGATAGGCGGTTTCCTTACCTGTAGTCCAGCTTGTTAGCTTAGCCCTTTAGTTTAGTTTAGTTGTTAGATTAGATTCGATTCTTACCTATTTCAAAAATAACGAATCGTGGGTATTTTAAAAGACAGCCCAAGGGATCCTACGGATATTTCAAAAGACTTATCTTTTCATAAAAACACCGTGGCCCCTATTTTCAAAACCCCATGATTCGTGTTATTTCAAAAGGCACCATTTGTAGGACTTATATTAGATTAATGCAGATTAGTTATAGATGCGTCTAGTATTCAGCTCCCGCTCATTATTGTGGTTCGCTTCGCCTCGCATGCTTATATTATATTTCATACTCCATTATTGATATCATGCTGTTAGGACACCAGCACCATTACCGATGATGCGTATGTACCACGTACACTTACTTGCCGGCTCACACACATCTTCATCGGTAATTGCCATGTCACGTACACCTTAGAAAATATTATTGCTTGACATAGCATGTTAGCTAATAGTTTAGACATGATATTAGCGTACTTGCCTTATATGTTAGTTTAGACATTGTAGTTATTTCCTACTACTTCATGTATACTGTTATTCATTGTTATGCCGCATTCATGGATTCTCATGCATATATTGACTATTTTACGTGTTATTGAGGTTTCAGATTCGGATTTCCATGAGATTTTCTGGATTTGGAGGAAAACCGCAAAAACATAAATAAACCTTTTCTCTCTTTTAAAATAAAAAGTGCGGTTTTCCCATGATGTATGAGTCGTCCACCATGAGTTTGCTGATGGATTTCGAGACCCGATTCGAGGAGACGGATGAACCGTTTCGGGTACATGGTGGACCCGGTAAGGTACCCCGGGACAAGAAGCGCGTGATGATGACGATGTGAGCCTGGCAGGGGAGCACACCTACCGGTGATATTACCCGACGTGTCGGATATCCGGAGCATACCGTCGTGGTCTAGAGATGGATGGTAGGGGCCGGTCTGGACTGACGGCGCCCTAGATATTGTGATTGAGACATTGAGATTGAGACTTGAGGTACATAGATTGTGACACAGAGATATCGAGGTATTTGGACACTTGTTTTGTGTCGATGCTGGGCACTGTTTTATGCTGATTTCATATATGGTACCTCATTTCTTTTAAAATACAGAAAACTCACTGATTTATGAAACCAGTTTTATTCAGTACATGCATTCTGTTTCATGCATTCATACATCATCTATATGATATATTGCTACCTGAGGCACTGACACGGGCACATGAGATCACACTCGGTTAGATATTACCCTAGCCATTGTTATAGGCTGCATGTTATACATATATTTGAGGATATATTATGATCATTGACCCAGGTTGCGTTATTTATGCGATTTCTTTCCGTAGATGTTTTTCTATTCACGAGTTGGCAACTCACCCCCGTTGTGCCCCAGTTTCTTGCAGGTTTGCCGTACAGGTTTCTTTACGGCTTTGCGGGCATAGTTTCTTTCGGGTGATTTGCTAGTAGGTGGGTTTACTTGTATCGTACCCCCATTATATATCTTGTATATCATTATTCTGTTGTATCTAGAAGTTCCATCAACGAAACATGTATTTATTTTGAGATAGAGACCAGTGATGTTTTTCCTTCGACCTTAGAGTCGCGCGTTATATCTCTGTGGTTTTCTTGTGGTTTGAGTTTCCTTTTGAGTTTTGATCCTCGCCGTTGGCGTTGTATATTATATTGCTTGTGTGGTTGTGACCGTCGTTTGATAGAGAGCTAGCTCCCGCATGGGGATGCCTTTTTATTGATTTCGTATACTATTCATGTTGTATCCCGTTTGGGGGCCAGTATTTACAAAGGAGACTCTGCCGAAATTTTCAGTAAATATTTGATGTTTTTAAAAACGCATAATTCGGCTTATGCTATTAAAACTACTTGATTTGAATTGGTTTTCCTTCCTCTACTACTTTTCTTGGTTTGGATTTCTGGGTTTTCGGCTTAGATTACGTACGCCTCGAGACGTTTCGTAGTTTAAGTGCCGGTCATGTTCCGTACTTTTGGGACGTGACATAATTGTTATAACACAGAGCAGGAAATAGGGGATTACCAGAATTCCCGTGCTGCCCAAACGAAGAAAGTACATGTTGATGCATCTTCTTTGGGTGTGTTCGTTACACAGAACCGTTTCTCAATATCCTTTTCGACCTGGGTATTTGATACCGGATCAGGATCCCACATATATAATTTGTTACACGGGCTACTGATAGGTAGAGAACTGAGAACGGGTGATAAATTTCATGAGATAGAAACGGTGCAAGTGTTGCAGCCAAGTCTGTTGGTAGTTATCACCATGTATTACCAGAATACATTGATTCTGAATGAATGTTATTAGATACCGAACCTGATA
Organism: Agapanthus africanus; assembly: GCA_030015575.1. Lineage (NCBI taxonomy): Eukaryota > Viridiplantae > Streptophyta > Magnoliopsida > Asparagales > Amaryllidaceae > Agapanthus > Agapanthus africanus. The sequence continues at coordinate 340,090,328 of CM057341.1, forward strand.
TACAATATCATATCAAGTCTCTTTATTTATTAAAGAAAGATATAATTTTGTATTGCTGGATAATGTTTTAAACATTTCCTATATCAAGAGTTGACCAGTTCAGGCACGTTATCTAAAAGTATAGACGTTCTAAATCAAACCACAGTTCTTAATGTACAGAATACACACAAGAGGAAGAGTTCAGAAATGAACGAATCCTTCTTGAGGCATTGTAGACTAGGTCATATCAATGAGACCCGACTAGCTGAAGTTACATATAGATGCATATTTAAGTTCGTTTGAATTTACATCTTGTGAAACTTGCCGGTCATGTCACAGAGATAAGATGACCACAGCTCTGTTTATTGGAAACAGAGAAAGAGTTAGTGAACTCTTGGGATTGATACATGCTGATGTATGAAGGTCCCCTGTCTACACATGCCAAGATCGGTTCTTTGTACTTCATTACATTCTCTGATGATCTCTCAAGATTCAGACATATGTTCCTGTTGAAACACATGTCCGAAGCTTTTGAGATATTCACAGAATATAAGTTAGAAGTAGAGAAAAAAAATACGGGTATAAGTATCATGTCCTTGATGAGATCAAGGAGGAGAATACTTCAGCACGGGATTCCTGGACTATTCTAAAAAGAGAATGAGATTCTCTCTCAGCATTACTCCTCCGTATACACCACAACACCTCGGTGTAACGGGGCGGAGCAATCACACCCTATGTGATATGGTGCGCTCTATGATGAGTACTACTGAGTTTCCTATTTCCTTTTAGGAGTTATGCACTTGAGAAGCTGCATACCTATTGAATAGGGTTCAAATCAAATCAGTTGCCTACCACTTCATATGTGATATAGAAAGGGAAGAGCCTATATCTTAAGTTTGTTAAGATTTGGGTTGTCCGGCCTATGTCTAAACAGCAAAAACCGGACAAGCTCGAGGCAAAGTCAGATCTGTGGAAGTTTGTTGGATATCCCAAGCATACGCAAGGGAATATCTTCTACCTAACCGAGGAACAAAAGATGTTTTGTTTCTCAACATGCCACCTTTGTGAAAGGGAATTTCTTGTGAAGAAATTAGTGGTCATGAGGTAGAACTGGAAGGAGTTCCAGCTATACAAACTACAGCAGATGATTTGGTAGAACCAAAGGATTCAATAGATTCTAACGAACCTCGGCCTCTCCGCCGATCTAGTAGGGTTCCTCACCCACCTGAGAGATACTTAGGTTTTCTCTATGACAGTGGGTGCGAGGATTGCATCATGAGATGATGACCCAACTAGTTTCGAGCAGGTCATCAGGAGTGGGACTCTGTAAGAATGGCTGGATGCTTAGTGATCTCAGATGGAATCCTTATACACCAACAATGTATGTACTTTGCTTGCTTTATCTGAAGGGTTGAATCCCCATCAGGAGCAGGTATATCTTGAGAAGATTACTTGGTGTACATGGAAAAGTTGAGACTTCCAAAGCTATGTTTAAAGTCCATTCAGATCCTACTTGCCATTGCTACATACCATGACTACGATATCTGGCGGTTGGGTGTCATGACTGCTTTTCTAAATGATGATTTGGAAGAGAGCGTCTATAAATACACAGCCAGAGGGCTTCGTAGACAGTGGGAGCAGCGGAAACGTGAGCAAGATGTTTTATGTGATAAATCAGGCATCGCGGAGTTGGAACGTATGTTTTGATGTGGTAGTCAAAGAGTTTGACTTCATCAAAATGGTAGATGAACCTTGTATATACAAAAAGGTAGTAGAGAGTATGGTGGTGATCCTCGTAGAGTTCTTTGATGACATACTCTTGATAGGGAAGGAGTTTCCTATGCTACACTCGGTCAATCTCCTCTTATCATAATGATTCTCCGTATAGGATCAAGGTGATACCTCCTAAATCCTGGGTTATGGATCTATGGGATAGATCTAATTGGATGTTAGGAATCTCGCTAGTTGTAGTGAGATGTTATCAAACGATCCTGGGGAGAATCATTGGAAAAGTTCCATGGTGATAAGGACGACTGAATGTCAGTCGAAGGCATTGTCTTTACCCTCAGTGGAGGGACGGTATGTTGGAAGAGTTCCAGGATACATACCGTGACATACTAGACGATTAAAGTCAAGATACATCGTTACCGAGGATGCTACCAAAGAGGCAGTCTAGATATATATAAGTTCATGAGATGAACTTCGTTCCAACCATTGTGTGACAATGGAGTTATGGCTTTGGCCTACGAACCCCCGTCCCATCAGAAATCCAGATATAATTCTTAGGCAGTATCACTTGATCATGGAGATGGTTGATCTCCAGGGAGACCGAGGTTAGGAGAGTAGACACAGAGGACAACAGAGCGGATCCACTCACAAAGACCTATTTCCCAGTAGAGACTTTTATGGGATGGTTGAGTATGAGATACTTCAACCACAGCTAATTGTTGGGTATGCGATACCAAAACAGATCGCCCTAGTGCAAGTGGGAGATTGTTAGTTATATGTATGCCCTAGAGGCATTACTGTACATATGATGTATATTGTAGTGGATGCTTAGACATATATAGGGAGGACTTTCTTGCTCGACATGATAGTACGCTATCTGGTTGCTCTTTATCTTAACTTGTACTCTGATTGTCTCTATGTTACATGTTGATAAAGCCCTTAGGATATGTACTCTACTACTGGGACTATGATGAGATCATACTAGTGGGGCCACAGTAGTAGACGAGTACATTCAATAACTGTTCCTAGTCGAGGGTGTATCGAGACAGGGCATCGATACACCAGAGTAGACTAGCGTATACGCATCTTGACCCATATGATGGGCGATGGATGATCCCATATCCGTTGGTGTTTGACATAAAGGATGGTGTACGGGTGCTCAGTAGAGACTGGGTACACCGGACGGACTCGCCGAGAACTCCCAGATGGTATTATACCTCACATCAGATGGCAGTTCTCTGGTGACACTGGTACAGGTTTGTCTGTAGACCTGAGATCGTCATAGAGTCTTGTGTGATTCCCACTGTGCTTTGATTTCCATCATACCACGTCCAAGAGGGCGTGCAAAAAGGTGGCTTTTGGGTACAGTCCCGAATCACATGGAGGAAATGAGCGATTGGAGGGGATTCGTCTCTCCCGGTATAGCGAGTTGATGTTGCGCTGTGTTCGATTGGCTATAACTGGAAATCCCTGGCCAGGGTTGCTGAGATTTACTGGTAATTATTGTCAGTAGTTTCTCGATCTGTTATAGACCTCATATCGACACGACTTATCAAGCTACTGGGGTCTGACGTTTACCACCCGTAGGCGAGATATGCGACATATCAGACGAAGAGACCGGACTGTACGGGAGTGTTACTGATTGGATTCGCAGGAGAATGTACAGGCTTGCTTATTGATCTTCTGAACGCTCAATACCTGGGTGGATATTACGTTTAGCTGACCGCTTGCAGCTTGTTGGTGTTTGATATGATCATCACCTACTGCCGGCGTACTGACGATTCTTTAGAGTCCTACACAGAGGTTTCTTGACTCAGGCAAAACGGAGTAGGAGCACATATATGATATGTGCGGGACCGAGAACAATACGTGTATGTGATACCGTACTAGATTCTCGCGATATGAGATATCGGCCGGGTATATGTGATATAGCCGGGTCATCGGATCAAGTGTTGATTCGATGAACTGATATAGATTATATTAGTAGGTTATTTGTGAAATAGCCGGATTATCGGATCAAGTGTTGATTCGATAATTTAATGTATAATTATATACTTGATATATTAAATTACATTAACTGATATAAGCTCACTAAAAGATTCTTTTTCTCACTCGGATAATACATTGATATATATGCGATATATGTTAATTGTATTATTTTATTTTGTTACAATAAATATTGTATATGTGATATATAATATTGTAACATGTTAGGGTTATTAATGCAACATGTTTAGTGGAGATTAATCATGGTTAGGGTTTGATTTGGGTTAATCTTTTCTAGAACCTTCTAGAAGGTTTTGTTTTGTTTTGTGCAAAGATATTTGTGTTGATATTTTGCCTAGATATTTGTTTAACCCAACCAAGCCTTTTAACCTTGGTTAAATCTCTACAAGGGTTACATATACCATGGTTGCATTTCTAACCACACACAAGAGTTATTCATTATTCATCACAAAAGGTTTTGGTTTCTCTTCTTCTTCTTCCTTGATGAAAAAGCTTTCTAGCTTTTTGCTTAGTGATGAAAATGCAGGGTTCCTAGGCACACTAGTGAGGTCTCCCAAGCCATCAACCATGGCAATTTCAAAAATATGGTGCCTACAAACCCTAGTGTACGGATCGATAACTAGATTTCTAGGCGAACAAGAACTAGTTAACAGTTAACTATATAAAATACGGAAATACAACCTTTGTAGATCCGGTGCTCCACCTCCATAGCTCCGCAACGAGGTCCTCTCCGCTGTCCAAATCGAATCTGGGCTCTAGGATCGGCTTCGTCGGAGAATGGGCAAGCTAGGTCGTCGATGTCCATGCCGAAGATGATCTACGTCGAAGCATCGATGAATCAAGCTCCACCTTCACCAAACCCTAAAATCTTGTGAAGGAAACACACTCTACTACTTGGCAAGAGGTAGAGGATGAAGAAATAGGAGGTGGGTTAACTTTAGAATTGGATTTCTCACTCTTTCCATCAATCCACCATTGATGGAGCTTGCTTTTCATGAAGAAGAAGAAGAGCAAGAAGAAGATCATTGTTATGATAAGTTAAAAGAATAATGAAAAGAAAAACAATTCTTATCATAACTTGAACCCTAGTTAAGTGTAGAGAAAAGACCATGGTTAATGGAATGGTTAGGGTTAAGGATAAGAACAAAATGGTCACTAGGTCAAAGTCTTCAAGAAGCTTCAATATGAAACAAAAATAGCCACCATTTTCTTCTTATTCCTTTTCTAATTATTTCCAAAATAAATAAATAGATAAATAAATAATAAAAGGAAATAAAACCCTAATCATATTAATAACCATGGTTTATTCTTAACTTACACTTAAACAATCATGTATCATCAAACATGATACAAGCAAATGCACAAAAGTATATCGCATATACAATGCGCCCATCCGAGTGAGAAAATCCATCTTAAGTAAACCGATACTAGTTGATGCAAAGTAATATATCAAATATATAAATATGCATTAAATCATTAAATCAACACTTGATTCAATGACCCGGTTATGTAGCACACAACCGACTAGTATACAATATATCGGCTTATCGAATCAACGCTTGAATCGATAACTAGGTTATATCGCATACAACCATTCGATATATTTATCGCGAGAATAGAATACGGTATCACATACACGCATTATTCTCGGTCCCGCACATATCTCATATGCGCTCCTATTTCGTTTCGCTTGAGCCAGGAAACCTCTGTGTAGGACTCTAAAGACTCGTCAATACGCCGGCAGCGGATGATGATCATATCAAACATCCACAAGCCGCAAGCGGTCTGCTAAACGTAACGGCCACCCGGGTATTGAGCGATCTGAAGATCGACGAGCAAGCCCGCTCACACTCCAGTGAATCCGACCAGTAACACTACCGTACAGTCCGGTCTGATCGTCTGATATGTTGCATATCTCGCCTAGGGGTGGTAAACGTCAGACCCCAATAGCTCAATAAGTCGTGTCGATATGAGGTCTATAACTGTTCGAGAAACTACTGGTAACACTTACCAGTAAATCTCAGCAACCCTGGCCAGGGATTTCCTGTTATAGCCAATCGAACACAGCGCAACATCAACCCCCATATACCGGGAGAGACGACTCCCCTCCTATCGCTCATTGCCTCCATGTGACTCGGGACTGTACCCAAAAACCACCGTTTTGCACGCCTTCTTGGACGTGGTAAGATGGAAATCAAAGCACAGTGGGAACCACACAAGACTCTATGACGATCTCGGGTCAACAGACTACTCTGTACCAGTGTCACCAGAGAACTGCCATCTGACGTGAGGTATAATACCATCTGGGAGTTCTCGGCGAGTCCGTCCAGTGTACCCAGTCTCTACTGAGCACCCGTATATCTCCTCTGATGTCAAACACCGATGGATATGGGATCATCCATCGCCCATCTGTATGGGTCGAGAAGGTACACGCTAGTCTACTCTGGTATATCGATGCCCCGTCTCGATACACCCTCGACTAGGGACTGTGAAGGATGTACTTATAGACTACCATGTCCCCACTAGTATGATCCGCATCATAGTCCAGGTAGTCAAGTACAGATCCTAAGGGCTTTACCAACATGTAACAGAGAGACAATCAGTATACACGTTAAGGTAAAGAGCAACCAGATAGCATACTATCATGTCGAGCAAGAAAGTCCTCCCTATATATGTCCCAGCATCCACTACAATATACATCCTATGTATAGTAATGGCCTCTAGGGCATACATATAACTAACAATCTCCCACTTGCACTAGGGCCATCTGTAGCAGTGGTTTGAAGTATCTCATACTCAACCATCCCATAAAAGTCTCTCTCTGGGAACAGGCCTTTGTGAGTGGATCCGCTGTGTTGTCTTCTGAGTCTTCTCTCCAAACCTCGATCACCCTGGAGATCAATCATCTCCATGATCAGGCGATGCTGCCTTAGAATATGTCTGGATCACTGATGGGACCGGCGTTCCTTGGCATAAGCCACAACTCCATTGTCACACAATGGTAGGAACATAGTTCATCTCATGAACCAATATACACCCAAACAGCCTCTTTGGTAGCATCTTAAGTAGCGATGTATCCTGCCTTTATCGTCTAGTATGTCACGGTATCCAGCTTGGAACTCTTCCAACATACCGTCCCTTTACTGAGGGTAAAGACAATGCCTGCGACTGACATTCAGTCGTCTTTATCACCCTGGAACCCTTCCAGTGATTCTCCCCAGGATCGATTGATACCATCTCACTACAACTAGTGAGAATCCCAACATCCATTTAGATCTATCTCATAGATCCAAAACCCTGGATTTAGGAGGTATCACTTTGATCCTATATGGAGAATCATGGTGATAAGCGAAGATTGATCGAGCGTAGCATAAGAAACTCCTTTCTTATCAAGAGTATGTCATCCACGTACTCTACGAGGATCGTCACCATACTCCCTACTACCTTCTTGTTTATACAAGGTTCATCTACCATTTTGATGATGTCAAACTCTTTGACTACTTCATCAAAACAGACGTTCCAACTCCGCGATGCCTGCTTTATCATATAAAACATCTTGCACACGTTTCCGCTGCTCCCACTGTCTACGAAGCCCTCTGGCTGTGTACTTATAGACGCACTCTTCTAAAACATCATTTAGAAAAGCAGTCATGACACCCAACCACCAGATATCGCAGTCATGGTATGTAGCCGTGGCAAGTAGGATCTGGATGGACTTAAGCATAGTCACTTGAAAAGGTTTCATCATGATCCACGCCTGGTCAATGACGAAAAGCTTTAACAAGTCTAGCTTTGAAAGTCTCAACTTTTCCATCTACACCAAGTAATCTTCTCAAGATATACTTGCTCCTGATGGGGATTTAACCCTTCAGATCTAGCAGCCAAAGTCCATACTTTGCTGGTGTATAAGGATTCCATCTAAGATCACTAAACATCCAGCCATTCTTACGGAGTCTTACTCTCGATGGCCAGTTCGAAACTAGTTGGGTCATCATCTCATGATGTAATCCTCGCTCCCACTGTCATAGAGAAACCGAAGTATCTCTCAGGTGGGTGAGGAACCCTACTAGATCGGCGGAGAGGCTGAGGTTCGTTGGTATCTACTGAATCCTTTGGTTTTATCAAATCATCTGCTGTATTTAGTATAGCTGGAACCTTTCCAGTTCTACATAACAGACCTTGCCTCGAGCTTGTCCGGATTTTGCTTTTAGACATAGGCCAGACAACCCTAAATCTTAACTAACTTAAGAGATGGGCTCTTCCCTTATCATATCACATATGAAGTGGTAGGCAACTGATTTGATTTGAACCCTATTCAATAGGTATGCAACTTCATAAGTGCATAACTCCCAAAAGGAAATAGGTAACTCAGTAGTACTCATCATAGAGCACACCATATCAAATAGGGTGTGATTGCTCCGCCCCGATATACCATCGTGCTATGGTGTATTCGGAGGAGTAATGCTGAGAGAGAATCTCATTCTCCTTTAGAATAGTCCAGGAATTCCGTGCTCAAGTATTCTCCTCCTTGATCGCATCAAAGGACATAATACTTATACCCGTATTGGTTCTCTACTTCTAGCTTATATTCTGTGAATATCTCAAAAGGTTCGGACTCATGTTTCAACAGGAACATATGACTGAATCTTGAGAGATTATCAGAGAATATAATGAAGTATAAAGAACCGGTCTTGGCATGTGTAGACAGGGGACCTACATACATCAACATGTATCATCCCAAGAGTTCACTAACTCTTTCTCTGTTTCCAATAAACAGAGCTGTGGTCATCTTATCTTTGTGACATGACTGGCGAGTTTCACAAGATGTAAATTCAAACTGATTTAAATATGCATCTAAATGTAACTCTAGCTAGTCGGGTCGCATTGATATGACCTAGTCTACAATGCCTCAAGAAGGATTCGTTCATTTCTGAACTCTTCTTCTTGTGTGTGTTCCGTATACTAAGAACTGTAGTTTGATTTAGAACATCAATGCTTTTAGATAACGTGCCTGAACCGATCAACTTTTGATATAGGAAATGTTCAAAACATTATCCAACAATACAAAATTTTATCGTTTCTTTACAGATAAAGAGACTGATATGATTTTGTATATCAGGTTCGGTATCTAACAACATTCGTTCAGAATCAATGTATTGTAATACAGGGTGACAGTGACCGACAGACTTGGCTGCAACTCTTGCCCCGTTTTCTGCCTCATGAAACTCATCATCCGTTCTCAGTTCTCTACCTATCTGTAGCCCTATGTAACAGATTACATATGTGGGATCCTGATCCGGTATCATATACCCAGGACGTAAAGGATACTGAGAAACAGTTCTGTATAACGAACACACCCGAAGATGATGCATCAGCATGCACTCTCTTCGTTTGGGCGGCACGGGAAATCTGGTATTCCCCAAATTCCTGCTCTGTCTTATAACAATTATAAGTTGGAGCGGGACCAACGTTCCCCAGCTCAGTATAACAAGCGGGTTCGGTCAAATATCCGTATTATTATCTTGATTAAGGCGTGATATGGTCGCTACCAGGAGAGAGAGAGAAGAAAACACTCAGCGTGCGCTCTGTCAAGAATAGATTGGTTTTATTTTATCTAATCAGGATGGCTCCCACTGCTTTTTATCAAATCTTCCTTCAAACCCTAAAAGGAAAGACTAGCCGGGATTAATTACACACTACAAGTTCGCCAATCTTTCAGCCAGGCCAGTGTCGGTACTTTGAGGGAGGTCCCCCGTGCTTTCGCACGAACCTAATTAATGTAAACCTCGTTTTCCCAGAGGCGTAACCCCGTTGACACCTTTCTAGACACCTACTTGATCGGCTAATTGTAATGTATAAAACTCTCCCAGGAGTAACACTTACTCGCAGCGGGTATCGGGATCCAACTATCTCATAGAAGGTATGCAATCTCATTGCAAATTTCAACACTTGAAATTCCCGATAATATTTTGCCCCTAGCGTCCTATGACCTTGACAGAGGTCAACAAACCATAGGCTGCTAGTCAAGTTCAACCCGTCATTTCCTGATTGAAGTAAACCCACCCGCACGACCCTTGACAGAGGTCAACAAGGTCGCACGACTACCCTAAATCAATCACATCATATGCTTATGCAGATAAGCACTAATCAGCTACCGCACACTACGCCTTGACAGAGGTCAACAAACGTAGCACGAATACTAACTACTACTTATCTGAAATGACGGAGGGCTACGACAGGTTTTTCTGAAAACCTATTGCGTAATGAACTTGATATCGTTGTAGAATCAAATGATTTTAAAATGGAGTGCTTTTGAGGCTTTTCTAGTTTTGCTAAAGGAGTCACTCCCGGTGAAGGGATCGTCGGTCCTTTCCTCGTCGAATGAGGTGCGGGATATATCACATATATCACTGCGCAAAGCAAAAACACTTAAAAGCAATCAAAAGACAAACCGAATGTGTAGCATCTGCCAGTTATTGCTAAAGGAGTCACTCCCGGTGAAGGGATCTCGGTCCTTTCCTCGTCGGATGAGGTGCAGGATATATCACATATACCTCTGTGCAAAGCAAGAACTGTAGCTACCTGTTTTATTTTGAAATTCGATTCTACAACATCTTAGGTTTCTTTTAATTTCATTAATCACATTAATGAAGTCCCATCATTAAAGTACCTAATCATCACAGATAAATACGACGTACACTTATGCCATCCGCATTCACCTCGATGTCCCCTCGTGCACCGTTAGGTTAGGTAACTAACGACAGAGCGGGGCAGGGCTAGCGCGGGTGTAAAACATAAGTAACATCTATATAATATATCATATATACTATATGCTATATCCATCACAGAAACATCACGTGATCTCATCACAGATATCGCAGCAGAAGAATTATATGAAATATTGGATATACTAGGACGTCCGTGTTTTCAATACGAGCCAGTATAAAACACGGATTCCACGGTCGTGATGAATAGCCAAACCCACACCCCTAGACCCCTACGAGAGCGGCAAGCAACCCTACCAATTCTAGAGTTAGGAGACCCGGACTCGACTCCTCGAGTTGGTCTCCCACTGGACTCCAGAACCCGGTTACTTGTGCCCTCCTCCTTGGGTCTATCCTAGTGCGGAAAAGTAAATAATATACAACAGGTGACAACTCCCGCAACCTGGAAGCGCCCCAATAAAAGAATATTACATACAAGTTTTTACATGAATGAAAATGAAAAACACTCATCTCACATAAAAACCCCCGGCTATTCAAACACGACGATCCAATATAACATATCCAGCAACACATAACATCACATGTCATCAACGTAAGTAAATATGTCCATCCCAATTGTCGTTGACATATAGCAACGAAACCGGCGATATCACATATTACACTTACGGTCACAGAAAAGAAAGTGTAAAACTACAACAGTTGGAATCCGCAACCACCTCAGACATCGCATGCCTGACCAAATGAATTACTTAGACATCCCATGCCTAACAATTATAAACCCCGCATTTTAGTCTCAAAATCGAAAACTCTTTTCAATATCAAGTCGGGTAATTCAACAAGATTCCCGACATCCTGATCGAATGCTCGTCGCAAACTTCAGTAGACGGCCGCACCCCTCACGCCGTCGACGAAGTGCACCAAGGCGGAACACCGCTACCGCGAGCACCCGAACGGATGCTTTCGGCAACGGGGTTCTCCTACAGTCACTTGGTCGGGGCTATGGAGTGAAGCTGTCTATTAAGTTTACCCGGCGAGTATCCGCGTACGCTACGTGATTGCAACGGACTTTTGATCACATCAAAATTCCGTGGCAACCGATCAAGTGAGACTAAACTGCTACGTTTATAACATTCATTCAGTTATCATATAACTTATTGTGAATTCCAATTATTGTATCCCATTCCAGATAAACAGAAAATGTTAAACTTTCCGATCGAACAATCGAACACCCAAGTTTTCCCGATACAGATCAACACATGAAACAAGTCTAACAATATTCCGTTCGTGCCTCAGTACCAACGGTCCAGCCGTAGAAGGGTCAAGCCAACGCCTCACATGTGGCACGCCGTACTGCCCCAAACCCGAAGGTTCAAAGGGCAGTTCAAGACGGTCACATAATCGAGTTAAGGTTTGTGTCTTCTAGAGGGACCATCGCGTTACTTGCACTACTTAGAACGTCGTTAAACTATGGAAAATCCAACACTTGGAAATTTCCCGACAGGGGAAAAATCGGGTATTTATATCCGGTCGAACTTTTTAACATATTCTAAAATTTATCCGGAAAACACATGGACAGAATTAGACTTTCCGATCGAAACAATGATTCCCAAAACAACTCAGAACAACTCAACTCTTGAGTTCAGTTTAAATATTCCAGGAAAATGAGAACTTCATTTTACAAGTTACAGTGAAATTTGACACGTGTCGGCTTCTAATTGGCGGCCCTTCCGCCGCACAAACCCCCTTTGTGCGGCCCTTCCGCCGCGTTTTTGTGGAATCAGGGTACCAAATTTCACATTAATTCTTAGAAAAGCCTGCTTATTCTTCTGGATATTTTTAATTGCCAAAACTCAACAGTTTTGAAAAAAGTACAGAGAGCAATTTTGCAATGGGATTTTGGTTCGATCGGGTTTCTAATTCCGTCCGGGGATCGCCTAAGGCTCTAGCTAGGCTCTGATACCACTGCAGGGTTCCTAGGCACACTAGTGAGGTCTCCCAAGCCATCAACCATGGCAATTTCAAAAATATGGTGCCTACAAACCCTAGTGTACGGATCGATAACTAGATTTCTAGGCGAACAAGAACTAGTTAACAGTTAACTATATAAAATACGGAAATACAACCTTTGTAGATCCGGTGCTCCACCTCCATAGCTCCGCAACGAGGTCCTCTCCGCTGTCCAAATCGAATCTGGGCTCTAGGATCGGCTTCGTCGGAGAATGGGCAAGCTAGGTCGTCGATGTCCATGCCGAAGATGATCTACGTCGAAGCATCGATGAATCAAGCTCCACCTTCACCAAACCCTAAAATCTTGTGAAGGAAACACACTCTACTACTTGGCAAGAGGTAGAGGATGAAGAAATAGGAGGTGGGTTAACTTTAGAATTGGATTTCTCACTCTTTCCATCAATCCACCATTGATGGAGCTTGCTTTTCATGAAGAAGAAGAAGAGCAAGAAGAAGATCATTGTTATGATAAGTTAAAAGAATAATGAAAAGAAAAACAATTCTTATCATAACTTGAACCCTAGTTAAGTGTAGAGAAAAGACCATGGTTAATGGAATGGTTAGGGTTAAGGATAAGAACAAAATGGTCACTAGGTCAAAGTCTTCAAGAAGCTTCAATATGAAACAAAAATAGCCACCATTTTCTTCTTATTCCTTTTCTAATTATTTCCAAAATAAATAAATAGATAAATAAATAATAAAAGGAAATAAAACCCTAATCATATTAATAACCATGGTTTATTCTTAACTTACACTTAAACAATCATGTATCATCAAACATGATACAAGCAAATGCACAAAAGTATATCGCATATACAATGCGCCCATCCGAGTGAGAAAATCCATCTTAAGTAAACCGATACTAGTTGATGCAAAGTAATATATCAAATATATAAATATGCATTAAATCATTAAATCAACACTTGATTCAATGACCCGGTTATGTCGCACACAACCGACTAGTATACAATATATCGGCTTATCGAATCAACGCTTGAATCGATAACTAGGTTATATCGCATACAACCATTCGATATATTTATCGCGAGAATAGAATACGGTATCACATACACGCATTATTCTCGGTCCCGCACATATCTCATATGCGCTCCTATTTCGTTTCGCTTGAGCCAGGAAACCTCTGTGTAGGACTCTAAAGACTCGTCAATACGCCGGCAGCGGATGATGATCATATCAAACATCCACAAGCCGCAAGCGGTCTGCTAAACGTAACGGCCACCCGGGTATTGAGCGATCTGAAGATCGACGAGCAAGCCCGCTCACACTCCAGTGAATCCGACCAGTAACACTACCGTACAGTCCGGTCTGATCGTCTGATATGTTGCATATCTCGCCTAGGGGTGGTAAACGTCAGACCCCAATAGCTCAATAAGTCGTGTCGATATGAGGTCTATAACTGTTCGAGAAACTACTGGTAACACTTACCAGTAAATCTCAGCAACCCTGGCCAGGGATTTCCTGTTATAGCCAATCGAACACAGCGCAACATCAACCCCCATATACCGGGAGAGACGACTCCCCTCCTATCGCTCATTGCCTCCATGTGACTCGGGACTGTACCCAAAAACCACCGTTTTGCACGCCCTCTTGGACGTGGTAAGATGGAAATCAAAGCACAGTGGGAACCACACAAGACTCTATGACGATCTCGGGTCAACAGACTACTCTGTACCAGTGTCACCAGAGAACTGCCATCTGACGTGAGGTATAATACCATCTGGGAGTTCTCGGCGAGTCCGTCCAGTGTACCCAGTCTCTACTGAGCACCCGTATATCTCCTCTGATGTCAAACACCGATGGATATGGGATCATCCATCGCCCATCTGTATGGGTCGAGAAGGTACACGCTAGTCTACTCTGGTATATCGATGCCCCGTCTCGATACACCCTCGACTAGGGACTGTGAAGGATGTACTTATAGACTACCATGTCCCCACTAGTATGATCCGCATCATAGTCCAGGTAGTCAAGTACAGATCCTAAGGGCTTTACCAACATGTAACAGAGAGACAATCAGTATACACGTTAAGGTAAAGAGCAACCAGATAGCATACTATCATGTCGAGCAAGAAAGTCCTCCCTATATATGTCCCAGCATCCACTACAATATACATCCTATGTATAGTAATGGCCTCTAGGGCATACATATAACTAACAGAAAATGAGTGAGATTATGAAAACAAATGAGAGCTAAAATCCTACTTCATCATCCTAACCTATCCTAGCCATTTAGATTAGGGTGTTCACCTCATTAGTGAGTGAGAGCTTGTGTTAAAGAAACTTCAAGGTAGATCATCTTTGTTATCGAAGATCCGAAGCAAGCTTGCATCTTTCTCTTCGTGGAGACTCTCTAGAGTCCGGGAACATGATGATCGCAGCGAAGGGACCTCAACACGGAGCTTTAGAAGTGAAGGACCGGACTACAAAGGTTGTAATCCCAAACTCTTACATGTTAAAGTGTTTAACATGTTTTGTTTCACCTAATCTCTAGTTTAAAGATCTTGGTTAGGGTTGTTCGGCACGTCTAAATTTTAAATCGGGCATGGTTGACGCCTAATAGACCCTTGTGAGACTGCCTAGTAACCCTACACAAACCATAGGCAAGGTGCTAAGGAAACTCTACAGTAAGTATGTCGCGGAACATACACACGCTACGGCACTCTGCTTAAGCTATCTACTTCATCATGTTGGATATAGTTTCCTCAAAGTGACTTATTGGATCGTAGGTACGTGATTGCAATGATTGAGGGATGACCTATACCGGTAGGACAGTCTTACTCGAGATGATAGTATGCTATCTGGTTTATCTTTAACATCGTGTACTGCTTTAGGTGACATTACAGATCACTATTACATGTTGATAGAGCCTATAGGATTCTTGCTTGACTACCAACAGTATGTTGGCGATCATATACGTGAGAGTTGGGTAGTCTATTTGTCACGACCCAAAGTTTGGCCCGTGACCGGCACTTAACCACGTAACGTCTACAGGCGCAACGCGATCAAGTAAGCCGAAACCCAGAAAACAAAACTATTAAAATAGTGAGTGAAGAGAAACATTAGTTTAAAACATTTAGAAAACCTTGAGTAATTGAGTAAAAATCTTTAAATTTTAAGTTATTTTCTTAAAATATTCGGTAGCACTTCCTTTGTAAAAATTAGCCCCGAAAACGGGTACAAAACATAATATAAGTAAAATGACTGATAGCAAGGATAAAACATTCCCAAACGGGAGCAATCACGCCCAACGGTGGAAACAACCACGACAAGAAAAGTATACGACGCCGTAGCGAAGAAATGGACAATATAAGCAAAATAGCATAAAAGATAAAACTGCAAAAATAAAGTCGGCTCACACAGGCTCGACACCAGAGTACAAAATAATATACAATATCGTCCTCACAACTGGTCTCTAAATCAATACATGAAATAGTAGATGGAGAGTACTAGATACAATAATGTATAAAAATGGAAAAAAATGGAAACCGCAAACCCACCTATCAGCAAAACGGCTCACACGCCAACTGCAGTGGTATCCGTAGCAAAAAGATACAAGAGATAGCTCTGCCGCAACTACTCTGAGGGTCGACCTGCAAACACTGTGGCACAACAGGGGTGAGTTTCCAACGCGTGAATAGTAAATAACATATAAAGGTAATAGCGAGTATGCACGTACTGCGATACTCTAACATGTGCAATCAGATAACATCTATATGATGAGCTGGGTATGCAATAATCATGCATAACAAGTGCGATCTAATAACATCTATATGATGAGCTGGGTATGCAATAATCATGCCAAAGTACTCTACCAGGTACTACGACTACATAATGCAGTGCATAACAATGAATGCTGAGAATGGGATAAAATATCATCTACACGGATCATCAACGTGGAAAAATCCCGGTGTCTACCAAAAACACCCCAAGATCCCGATAACTCAGGCACTGTCACTCTATTCGGCCCTCAATCCTGTAAATCTCATAAAAACGGGATGCCCAACATCGGCACCCGAAAACATCACGAAATGCTCGTGTCCAACATCGACACGCAATTCCTCATATATCGGGCTCCGTCAATCCGGATCGGCCCATGGGCTCTGTCTGCGGAATCGACCCTCGGCCCCAGTAGTACGGGTCGGCCAACATCCATCTCTCGACTCTGGTCGGTATACTCCGGATATCCGCCAGGTCCAACCAATCACCGGTAGGTAGTAGTCCCTCTGCCAGGCTCATCGTCATCCACACGAAATCTCTCTCTCGCCCCAGGGTACCATACCGGGTCCACCATGTATCCGCAAATGGATCGTCCTCTTCCTCGAATCGGGTTTCACATGTCACACATCTCAGAACCGAGAAAACGCATGGTGGACGCACTGAAATATCATATCAAGAGAAACCGGGTTTTTCAAAACAGTGCATACTTTCTTAAAATAATACCACGGTTCTCAAATACAGAAATCACACGAATCCAAAACTCACTGCGTAAATCCATGCAATGTGTCCTATGCCGCATAAAATCGTACTATGAGTAAAAGGGGAAAACCGCTCTTTTAAAAGGATCCAGTTGAAAACATTTCATGCGGTCCCTAATTGTTTAAATCAAAGTCAGCACCATCAATGTATGTGCAAGAGTATGTATATATATAGGTATGGATGTACAAAGATATATATATATATATATATATATATATATGCATGTATGGATGTACAAGTGGTATATACGTAAGCATGAGTGTACAGTATGTATATGTGCCAATATAGAAGTACATGTGGTATATACACAAGCATGAGTGTACAGTATGTATATGTGTGAATAAGGATGTACAAGTGGTATATACGCAAGCATGAGTGTACAGTATGCATATGTGCCAATATAGATGTACATATGGTATATACACAAGCATGACTGTACAGTATGTATATGTGTCAATAAGGATGTACAAGTGGTATATACGCAAGCATGAGTGTACAGTATGCATATGTGCCAATATGGATGTACATGTGGTATATACGCAAGCATGAATGTACAGTATGCATGGTTCGTAGCAATCCTATAGTGCATGTGTCATGGCAATCACTAACGGTGTGGGTGTAACATACAATTAGTGTTCGTGCATCTTGAACCGTTAGTGACAGTGCGGTGTTACATAAATACTGTTTCTATATGCAACTAAAGAGGGGTACGCTACAATAGTACAATATACACAAGCAATATATATATTTATATATATACACGCGACTATAATATCCTATCAAGCCCTGACGCTTAACGCCATACAGTCGATTTCCCCGTAGATGTTAAATCTACTCACCGTGATCTCGTGCTAAGTGTAGCCGACTACTTGCTTCCCCTTCTTTGCGGCGTCCGAAGCACCCGCCTGCGAACCTAGAATTTACACAAAGTGTACACATAAGCCAAAATCCTGCAAAGACGCGATATCAAAACCAACGAGAAACTCGCGTCGCGAACTAAACGCGTGTGTATCCGATACGCTAAAACGTGTGAATACGCGTCTGAAACTACCCCGACACGCTGTGACACGCAGCAAACACTAAACCCACTCACATAACGCACGTGTCGCGCAAGCTTAAAGTATTGAAAATAGGGTATTTTTCTCCAGATTTTGATACAGGCAGAATTAGAAAAAGTTGCATACACCAAAGATCTTAAATATGCAGCAGACTCCTACCCACCCAAACCCAACACACCACTCACCTATCTGGCCGTAATTTGCGGCCAGAACTAATATATTTGCTTCCTGGGGTGGGACTTATGGTCTCGTGCTCCGTGTGTGTGGTCTAGGTCTAGTGTACATGCCCCAGTAAACTCAGTTTTTGCCTGAAGCAACCGGGTTGAAAGCAGATCACAAAAGAGCACAATTCTTAATTAAAACGCTAATTTAACACTAATTTGATACAAATGGTATTTTAGTGTAACTTTAGAAATTAACTTGGTTTAAACAACATTAATAGCACCTAATTAAGTTAATCAAACCTTAAAAACCCTAACTTACCCTAAACTTCACTTAATCCATCTCATTAGCACTAAAACGCACAAAAACACAATTTTTAGCTAATAAAACCACAAGTTAAGCAATAAATTGATATGGGTGAGTTTAATCCCTCCAAATGATCTTAGAGGAGTCTAACTTGCAGCACTTGCCTTCAAAGGCACGGATTTGACATCAAGACCCAAAAAAGAGGTGTTTTGCAAAGGTTTTATGAAGAAAAGGTGAGTTTTTGTGTAGGGGTTTGTTGTTTGAATACAAAGAGAAGAAAAGAAGAAGAATATGAAGAGTATGTTGCTGCTGCTGCTGCTGCCTCTGCTGAATTGCAGAAATGAGAGGGAGAGAGAGAAAAGAGTGAGGTTATGGTCAAAAGTCAAGCCCCATTCTTCACCTAACACCCCCCATGCCTCCCATTCTTTTTATTTCATTTTTAAAATAAAGGTTTGACTTGATTTTTGTGGATAAAAGAACCACGCAAGAGGGAAAAGAAAATGACTACAAGTTAACACTTAACCTAGGTGATTAGGGTTGTGCATGCTAACTAAATTTGGCTTAGGAAAATTAGTTAAGAAAATTTGCTAATTGAGTGAACACTAAGCTAATTTATAATTAATAAAACCCATTTATATTTTAAAACACACCTTATCACAATTAAAACTGATTTTATTTTAGTTTAAACGGAAATTTAAAATTTACTAGATTATATGAAAAACACGCATTACCGCTAATTAACGCGAAAATTAATCTAACGAATTTCAAAGAGTTACAATATTCCCCCCTTAAAGAAATTCGGTCCCCGAATTTAAAATCTAGCGACGCGTACCTTCAAAGAGATAGGGATATTTCTTCCTCATATCGCCCTCGGTCTCCCAGGTGACGTCCTCGCTGCTCGGGCCATGCCAAAGGACCTTGACGGACGGTATAACCTTCGATCTCAATTTCTTCACCTGCCGATCTAGGATGACAACCGGTTGCTCTGCAAAAGAAAGGACGCGCTCCAATTGGATCGTCGGGTGCTGAATCGCTTGCGAAGAATCATGAAGATACTTGCGGAGCATCGAAACGTGGAATACGGGGTGAACGTCTGGAAAACTGGACGGAAGAGCTAACCGATACGCAACTGCACCAACAGTCTCGAGGATCTCGAAGGGGCCCACATATCTGGGACTAATCTTCCCCTTCTTCCCAAATCTCATCAAACCTTTCATTGGGGAGACCCTCAAGAAAACATGATCGCCTACAGAAAACTCAAGTCTGCGCCATAAGATCTCTGCCTGCTCTGGGCTACTCTCATCCTATCGTGAATCAACTGGATCTTCAAGATCGTCTCCTCAACAATCTGCGGCCCCAAAATACTGCTCTCGCTGAGCTCTGTCCAACAGACGGGCGATCTGCATCTCCTCCCATATAGAGCTTCGAATGGTGCCATCTGAATGGTCTCCTGGAAGCTGTTGTTGTAGGAGAACTCTACTATGGGAAAATGGTGATCCCAGCTACCTCCGAAATCTAAGCCGCGCGCTCGGAAGATGTCCTCGAGAGTCTGAATAGTCCGCTCTGACTGGCCGTCGGTCTGCGGATGAAATGCTGTGCTGAAACGCAAATTGGTGCCCAAAGCCTCCTTAAGCCTCTGCCATAGTCGGCTGGTAAACTGGGTGCCTCGATCGGACACAATACATGTCGGGACTCCATGCTGTCGTACGATCTCGTCGATGTATATCTGGGCATACTGATCAAACCCAAAAGTGGTCTTCACCGGCAGGAAGTGAGCCACTTTCGTCAGTCGATCCACGATCATCCAAATGGAGTCATACCCTCAACTAGTCCTGGGTAGACCCACAATGAAGTCCACAGAAATCTGCTCCTATTTCCACTACGGAATTGGCAACGGCTGTAGCTCTCCCGCTGGCCTCTGGTGCTCGGCCTTGACTTGCTGACAAGTCAGGCATCTCGACACGAAGTCTGTGACGTCCCTCTTCATCCCTTCCTACCAGTAAACATCTCTCAGATCATGGTACATCTTGGTGGAACCTGGATGAACGTTGTACACTGATCGATGCGCCTCCTCGAGAATATCACGCCTCTGTCCCTCAGAATCTGGTATGCATAGTCGAGTCCAAAATCGCAGTATTCCCTGATCTTCGATCATGAACTCGGAGTCTCTGCCCTGTCTAATCTGCTCCCTGATCTCTGAAAGAAGGTCGTCACTGGGATGCGCCTCGCGGATATGGTCAAGCAACTGTGGATGTGCAAAAACATGCGCAAGCTGTCCCCCAATCGGAGTGAACTCGAACTGCACTCAGCTGCCGCATAAAATCTGCCAATCTGTCGACGACTGCCTCTGCACTACGCTCAAACAAGATAGACTACCCTCGGGCCTCCTACTCAAAGCATCCGCCACTACATTCGCCTTGCCCGGGTGATAAAGGATCTCACAATCGTAGTCCTTCACTAACTCCATCCAACGACGCTGTCTAGGATTCAGGTCTCGCTACTGAAATATGTACTTCAAACTCTTGTGATCCATGAATATCTGGCACGACTCGCCGTATAGGTAATGTCGCCAGATCTTGAGTGCAATGACCACTGCAGCCATCTCCAAATCATGAGTGGGGTAGTTCTGTTCGTGTTTCTTCAGCTGCCGAGAAGCATACACGATCACCCTGTAGTGCTTCATCAATACGCATCCCAGCCCCACTCGAGAAGCGTCACAATAGACCACAAATCCGCCCGATCCCGAAAGCAAAGATATCACCGGCGGCATAGTCAAACGAGTCTGCGACTGCTGAAAGCTATGCTCGCACGCCTTCGTCCAATCAAAAGGAACTCCTTTCCGGGTCAACCCGGTCAACGGTGCAGCAATACGGGAGAAGTCCTGTACAAATCGTCGGTAGTAGCCAGCCAGTCCTAGAAAGCTGCGGATCTCTGTAACTGATGCTGGTCTGGGCCAATGCTGAACGGCCTCGATCTTATTTCGGTCCATACATATACCATCTCGTGTAATCACATGACCCAAGAAATCTAAGCTGTCAAGCCAAAATGCGCACTTGGAGAATTTTGCGAACAGCTGGTGCTCCCTGAAAGTCTGCAATGTAATCCGCAGGTGCTGCTCGTAATCCTCTCGGCTCCGGGAATACACCAAAATGTCGTCAATGAATACGATGATGAACAAATCAAGATACGGCTTGAAAATACGGTTCATGAAGTCCATAAACGCTGCTGGGGCATTGGTGAGTCCGAACGACATCACCAAAAACTCATAGTGCTCGTAACGCGTGCGAAAAGCCGTCCTCGGAATATCCTCCTGCCGAACCCGAAACTGATGGTAGCCTGATCGCAAGTCGATCCTCGAAAAGTATCCTGCACCCTGAAGCTGGTCGAACAAGTCGTCGATGCGTGGTAAAGGATATCTGTTCTATACGGTAACCCTGTTCAGCTGGCGGTAGTCAATATACAAGCGCAAACTGCCGTCCTTCTTCTTGACAAACAGGACTGGAGCACCCCAAGGAGGCACACTAGGTCGAATAAGTCCTTTATCCAGCAAATCTTGCAACTGACCTTTCAACTCTCTAAGCTCCGCCGGGGCCATCCGATAAGGCGGTATAGAAATAGGCCCCGTGCCGGGAATCAAGTCAATGCAGAAAACAATATCGCGCTCAGGCGGTAGCCCAGGAAGCTCGTCAGGGAAAACATCAGGGAACTCACTAACAATCGGGACCTGGTCCAACGAAACTTCTGTAGCCCAAGTATCGCAAACATAGGCTAGAAATCCCTGACATCCCTTCCTCAAATGCTGTCCAGCGCGAAGAGACGAAATCAAACTGTGAGGGGCGGCACCACGGTCCCACTGCACAACAAAAGCCGACTCGCCGGGAAAACAAAACCTAACAGTCTTCTCGCGGCAGTCCACAGACGCGTAGCATGTGGCTAACCAGTCCATGCCCAGGAGAACGTCAAAGTCCAACATCTCAAGAAGGATCAAGTCGACAAAAAACTCTCTCTCTCACCAATACGGGCAATACACGACCGGAACACGTGTCTAGCAATAAACGACTCGCCCACTGGAGTGGTCACAGCAAGCGGCTGATCAAGCAAACCAGACTCTTTACCCAAACTCGGCACGAAGTGTGTGGAAACGTATGAGTGCGTGGATCCTGGATCAAACAACACGTGTGCGTCAATAGAACATACTGAAAGAGCACCTGAGACCACTGCATTGTACGCCTGCGCGTCCTGATGCGTCAAAGTGAAAACCTGTGCCTGTCCTCTACTTGCGACTGGAGGTCCCCTACAAGCAACTGGCTGTCCTCTGCCGGCAGCTGGCTGTCCTCTGCCTCGGCCACCTCGTCCTCTCTGAGCAAACCCTCCGCGACCACGACCTCTCTATGCATGAGTCTGACGCGGAGTAACAGCAGGTACAAGAGGAAACGCCCTCTGGGGTGGAGAAGGCGGAAATGTGACATGTGGTATGGCTGTCTCGCCCTCACGTGGCTCTGAACAATCTCGAACCTGATGATAAGTACTCCCGCACCGGAAACATCTAGACGGTGACTGCCGGCCCTGTGGATAGGTGCTGTATAACCGTCCTCGTCTCGAACCTCCGTCATCATCACGGCCTGGAGGGGGTCTGCCTCGGCGCCTACCAATCTGCCTCTGGGAAGACATGTCAGTGCGAACTCTCTTCGGTTCCGGAAGAACCGATGTCTCGGCAAGGCGCTCCTCGACTAATAGTGCTGCATTTACAGCTGCTGCATAGGTCTCGCAATATTGTGCGCTGATCGCAAGAAACAACGGGGTGAGCAAACCTCGAACAAACCTCTTGACTCGCATCTCCTCAGTAGCCACTAATTATGGGGCATAAACAGATAGCTCGGTGAACTGCACATCATACTCCGCCACCGTCATATCTGGCGTCTGGCGTAATGACTCGAACCTGCGCGCTCGAGCATCCCTGACACTCTGGGGAAGGAAACGGGAAAGGAACACCGTCACGAACTCAGTCCAGGTCATAGGAGGAAGACCTGCTGCTCTGCCCTTCTCTACCGACTCACACGGCTTATGCGCAAGACCTTCCAAGCGAAAGCTCACGAACTCCACCCATCTCGCATCTGAGCATCTTAGTGAACGATATATCCGGGCCATCCTATCGATAAATGATTGTGGGTCCTCGGCTGCATCGGTGCCTGTGAAGACCGGAGGCTTCAGCCTCATAAACTCTGATAGCGATACTGTGATAACCTCTGTGGCTGCAGGTGCAATTACCTGTACCTTAGGTACCATCGCAGTCCCTGCAACGGGTGGAACTACCTCTGGTCGCTGCGCTCGAAGTGTCTCAACTAACGACCCCATAATCTGGCGCATCTCCTGCATACCGGCCCCTAGCATAGCAATCTGGTCTATCGAAGGAGGAACAGTCTGCTTTGGTACAACGGGTGTACTGCCCGGGTCAGTCCTCGTCTCAGACGAGTCAACTCTAATCTCGACCCTCGCGGCCGCTCTCTACGCCCTCGTAGTCTGTGACGGAAAGATGGCTGGAAATGAAAGCAAGATTCGATAAGAATACGGAAATCGAATCGCAAGAATGTATACAATCACGAAGGAATTTTAACCAATAAGTCCTAAGGTCACTTAGACGGAGTACCGTGTCGTGAGTATGCCGCGGAACATACACATGCTATGCCTCTCTGCTTCAGCTACCTACTCCATCATACCAAGGTCATCATACACTTCGAAATGTAAAACCAACGCTCTGATACCAACTTTGTCACGACCCAACCCCAAACACAGATGGTATTGTCCGCTCTGGCCGAAGCCGCACGGTTTTGTCCCTTTGAGTGAACCCGGGGCTACTTCCCAGTAGGTCACCCATCCTATATTTTCTCTGGCTGAAGCACGCTTAACTACGGAGTTCTTCAAACTCCGGAGTTCCTGTCACGTCCCGAAATTACGGAATATGACCGGCACTTAAACTACGAACGTCTCAAGGCATACGTATTCTAATTAAGCCGAAAACCCAGAAATCCAAACCAAGAAATGTAGTAGAGTGTAGGAAAACCAATTTAAATCAAGAAGTTTTAATAGCATAAGCCGAATTATGCGTTTTATAAAAACATTAAATATTTCCTGGAAATTTCGGCAGAGTCTCCTTTGTAAATACAGGCCCCCAAACGGAATACAGCATGAATAGTATACGAAATCAAATAAAGGCATCCCCAAGCGGGAGCTAGCTCTTCGTCAATCGACGGCCACAACCACACAAGCAATATAATATACAACGCCGAAAGGCGAGGATCACAACAGAAAAGGAAACTCAAAACAGCATGAAATCCGTATAAATACAAAGCGCGACTCTAAGGTCGATAGAATAAACAACACTGGTCTCTATCTCTGAAATAATTACATATTTGGTTGATGGAACTTCTAGATAAAACAGAATAATAATATACAAGATATATAATGGGGGTGCGATACAAGTAAACCCACCTACTAGCAAATCACCCGAAAGAAACTATGCCCGCAAGCCGTAATGAAACCTGTATGGCAAACCTGCAAGAAACTGGGGCACAACGGGGGTGAGTTGCCAACTCGTTAATAGAAAAACATCTACGAATAGAAATCGCATGTATGACGCAATCCTAGGTCATACGATTAATATACATCCTCAAATATATATAACCAGCAGCCTGTAACAAGGCTAGGGTAAATATCTAACCCGAGTGTAATCTCATGTACCCGTGTCAGTGCCCAAGGGTAGCAATATATCATATGAATGAGGTATGAATGTATGGAAACAGAATACATGTAATGAAGAACTGTTTTCATAATTTAGTGAGATTTCCTTTGTATTTTTAAAATGAGGTATCATAATGAAATCAGCATAAAACAATGCCTAGCATCGGCACAAAACGTAATCCCCATATCTCGATATCTCTGTATCACAGTCTCTGTACCTCAATATCTTGAAATCTCAATGTCTCAATCACAATATCTAGGGCGCCGTCAGTCCAGACCGGCCCCTACCATCCATCTCAAGACCACGACGGTATCCTCCGGATATCCGACGCGTCGGGTAAAATCACAGGTAGGTAGTGCTCCCCTGCCAGGCTCACATCGTCATCATCACGCCCTTCTTGCCCCGGGGTACCTTACCGGGTCCATCATGTACCCGAAACGGTTCATCCGCCTCGTCGAATCGGGTCTCAAAATCCATCAGCAAACTCATGGTGGACGACTCATACATCATGGGAAAACCGCACTTTTTATTTTAAAGAGAGAAAGAAGTTTATATAAGTTTTGCGGTTTTCCCCCAAATCCCGAAAATCTCATGGAAATCCGAATCCAATCCTCAATAGCATGTAAACAGTGCAATCGGCATAAAAATCCATGAATGCGACATAACAATGAATATTAACATGCATGAAGTAACAAGTAATATCTACAATGTCTAATCTAGCATATAAGGCGAGTACACTAATATCATGTCTAAATTATTAGCTAACAACCTATGTCAATGCAATAGTATTTCTAAAGTGTACGTGGCATGGCAATTACCGATGAAGATGTGTGTGAGCCGGCAAGTAAGTGTACGTGGTACATACGCATCGTCGGTAATGGTGCTGGTGTCCTAACAGCATGATATCAATAATGTAGTACGAAACATAATATAAGCATGCGATGCGAAGCGAACCACAATAATGAGCGGAAGCTGAATACTAGACGCAACTATAACTAATCTGCATTAATCTAATATAAGTTCTACAAATGGTGCCTTTTGAAATAACACGAATCATGGGGTTTTGAAAATAGGAGCTACGGTGTTTTTATGAAAAGATACGTCTCTTGAAATATCCGTAGGATCCCTTGGGCTGTCTTTTAAAATACCCACGATTCGTTAGTTTTTGAAATAGGTAAGAATCGAATCTAATCTAACAACTAAACTAAACTAAAGGGCTAAGCTAACAAGCTGGACTACAGGTAAGGAAACTGCCTAACATCTGAGTCGATACATAGATATACCTGTATATATATTAGTCGGTGATCCCGCCTCAATAATATCATATCCGATACCATATCTACAATCAGACATCCCAAATCAAGAGTGCGGATCAATCATCAAGATATAGCTCGTACGTAAATCCGTCGTACGGCATCCCCAAATCTGGGTACGGGTCGAAGTCACATCAATCACACTATTCATTTGGTATCTTCTTTATCAAATATCATGATCCGGAATAATGTCCTACGTCTAGTACAATATTGATACCATCTATGTATGCATGCAGGTGTAAGAATCACTACGTCAAAAGACCCGCTAAAACATCGTGTCGTATCTCAATACGAACCAAATCACATCACCGATCTCCTGGCCTCAAGCCCAATCTCATCGACTCATCTCAATCCCAAATACTATCCTCAAATCCAGTATATGAACACATAGTCCCATACCTATGTAAACACATAAAAATACAATCCCATATACGCACTTATGAAATAAGAATGTATGCAAGTATGGGTGTGTGTGTATGTGTGGTGCAACCACTACTCTAGGGTTTCACATCACTAACCAATCCAATCACACCTAGAATCCATCTTTTAACATCAATAATCTCAAACAATATACAATCAATATCTGTGTGTATACGTATTCGTATACATCACCACGAACTGCAGGGTGCTATACGCCATCTACCCGACTTCTCCCCGTAGATATAAATCTACTCACCTGCACTCAGTGTGTCGGTGTCGATGTCTCCATCATCTTCTGCATCATCTCGGAATCCACGTGAAGGTACCTACAATGATCAACCATAGCAATGCGTATGAAAATCAAGGCAGAAAACCGATACAGCGCACAGTGTGCTCATAGGTTTGAACCTATTGCCCAAACATGCAAATCCAACAAACAACCCCTGTTGTCGATGTACGAACACCCGACAACCAAATACAAATCCAAATATCAAGAAAGTGCATTTAAAAATACGGAAAACACTGCCTAAAACACACCAAAATGCTCCCAGATTTTCCCCAGATGACAATTAGCCAAAACTGCATATAGGGGGGGTCTAATTTAGTGCAAAATGAGCCCTGGAACAAAAATTGACCGATTCACTTCTGCTCTGGCCGCAAATTCCGGCCAGAATGATTAAATTTGCGGCCGTAGGTTTGAGTTAGGGGCTCGGGTCTTGGTGGCAGCTTCCTAGGTGCCTGCACGACTCACTGTCAGTTCAATTTTATTTTTGGTGCCCCCGGGTTGCTCCAGATTCCAGAACACCTTCACAGATCACACAAACCGACATGAAAAGTTCCGTAATTCCGTATTTTTGGGTTTCAGGTTGTGCTAGGCCAGTGTTTTGGTCAATATAGGGTCTAAGGTCACCATTAAAGTCCAATTGCATAGCCACAACTCAAGTTTACCCTAACCCTCTCTAGGGTTTTCCAAAGTGTATAAAACCTCGACAAAACGACACTAAACTTTAAAAGAGGCTAAATCACTTGAAATACTACAATATTTGTGAAGGAATTACCTCAATAGAGACTCAAGAATCTTCCCACAGCACCAAAACACCAACTTTCTTGGTCCATTCTAAAGCTTGTGAGCTTGTGCACACTTTTTGTGAAAGCGATATGGGGTTTTGAGTTTGTTTTGTGTGTGATTGTGATGATTTTGTGAAGGGGGAGAGCAAGAGGGCAGTAGCAGCAGGAGATGGAGGAAGAGGGGGAGAGAAAATGAGAGGAAGAGATAAAGAGAAAGGCCAAGTCAACACCCTCACCTACCCCCTCTCTTTTACCATACCTCTTTTCTTTAATCAAAATCCTTTTCTTTTCTTTTCTTTTCCAAAACCTTCTCATTCAAATAGTAAACCCAAAGTAATAGCCATGGTAAGAAAATGTAACACAAGTGTAGGAAAAAGATATGTGTATGTTTTGCACAAAATTGCTAAAAACCCGATTAGCGATTTTTAAATCGCGATTAGCACTAAATTAGCATATAATTAATCATAAAAACTTAAAAATGTCATAATTCCATAAAATACCCTATTTCAGAATTTCTATAATTTTTCCAAATTTTTTCCCATTTATCGGTATTTAATTATAAATTTAATATTAAAATAATCAATAAAATAATATTAAATTATAAAAATTCCAAAAATAATATTTTATTATTTTGAAATGTTACAGTTCCGATTCATTCAAAAGGCGCCTCTGTGTTATAAGAGTGGTATCATTTCATTTATAGTTCAGATCGTGCCCTCTTTCGGAATGGAATTCGATACTCCCCATTGTTCTGGTGGGTCCCCGTGTGCATCCGTATCGGTTACATCCCCACCTCGATACCGGATAACATCACACTTCTCATGGGGCAGGTGGTATTCAGCCCCAACTCCACCTGGGATACATGGTGGACCCGGTATGGTACCCCGGGGCGAGAGAAAGATTTCGTATGGATGACGATAAGCCTTCCACAGGGACTACTACCTACCGGTTATAGTATTTGGGCTCGGCGGATATCCGGAGGATACCGACCAGAGTCGAGAGATGATATGGGCCGATCCGGACTGACGAAGCCCGTGGGCCGATCCGGACTGACGGAGCCCGAGATATGAGGATTTACGTGTCGATGCTGGACACGGGTTTCATGATGTTTTCGGGTGTCGATGTTGGACACCCAGATTCCTTGATTTTGATGTGTCGTGAGAAACACCGTTGATTTATATCCTCATACTTCCATGCACGTAAATATCATAAACCCATCCAAGTTACAATACTAAGTTTATAATAAAAATTAAGCATATTAAATATTAACAAGAGGAGGAGGTGGCAAAGCCTTTCATCTCACTTCCTCGCCATTACCACAACCAAGAAGATTAGTTAAGCATAATAAAGTAAAGCAAATAAAAGCATGTAAAGAAAAGAAATCAAATAAACAAAGACAAATATTATTAACATTTGAGAAAAGAGATACAAGATTTTGGTTACTTGTTCAACCTCCTTAATGAAGCTCTCCAAAGAAAGCTTCAAGAGGGAAGAAGAAGAAGAAACAAATTGAAGCCCACTCAACTCTCAAACTAAACCAAAAACAAAACTAAGAAATGAAAATAGGGTAAATACTTATGGTTCTCATCCCTTTCTCACCGGTCTGCTTTTATAGGCATAAAAGAAAAATAAACAAGCAATAAAAATAGGTTGATGTGACTGCATGGGAGGGACAGCGAAAAGATGGGGACAAATAGGCAAGGGGGGCCGGC
This sequence comes from Agapanthus africanus, assembly GCA_030015575.1. Lineage (NCBI taxonomy): Eukaryota > Viridiplantae > Streptophyta > Magnoliopsida > Asparagales > Amaryllidaceae > Agapanthus > Agapanthus africanus. The sequence goes on from CM057341.1 coordinate 340,120,049, forward strand.
GAGCTCGGTTTTCATGGGGTTGTGGCCGTTCTAAATCCGATCTCTGAGGCTTGTATTCATTGTGTGGTCTTGTGTGCACTCCGACATCACTCTGGTGTAGCTAGTTTTGTCTGTAAAAGCCTTGGATGCACTCATGGATTGGAGGGAAACATGGAGCAATGCATCACATCAAAACTTTATTGCATTTATTGCGCCATCAATGCACATCATACTTATGCCCACTTGTGCCTTGCATCATGGCAGCCCCATCATGGTCTAGTGCCAAAGAGCTTGTGTCACACATGTTTGTGTTGGACCATTTTAGACAAAAAGTGTGTACATATTTATTTACAAAAGAACTTTTTGGATATCGGTCGGCTTCCAGTTCCGGCTGCAGTGTCGTCTCATAAATGATATATCCGTGTTTTTAAGTGTATTTCCAGTATTTTGTCATGGGTACCTCTAATCTGTAATTCCTGTGCAGACATAGGTTAATAGTACCGATAAATAACAAAACAGATAATGAATGAGGGTATTAAAATGCAGTTTTTCGAGATGAACAAATACCCCCAAACTTATTTTTTGCTCGTCCCGAGCAAAACAAAAAATCCTATCCTCAGTTTCGCAGGGAACGCGATTGTAGTGAGCATGTGCAATAAGCCGTTAAAGCTCTAGGTGTCCCTAGTAGGAGGAGTGTTGTCTCCTGAGGGTTTTCAGCGGATTACACCCACAAAATCCAGTCAAGTTATCGTTGTGGAAAAACTGTTGATTCTAATTTTAAGGTTAGAGATCAAAACCAGAAGTTCTATTATCCAAGTTAGAAACGTCAAACCCTATTTTTCACTCCTCGCAATTTGTTTAACATAAGCTAATACGCGTATTTACGTGATTGTGCGGTTGTGTCGACAGGTTTAAAAAACTTTGATTAAGGTCATTATGTCAAAAATACGGACCAGGATAGACTTCTAAAGGATCATACGAGTTTGAAAGGAGTTAAGATTTTCTCAAGTTTTATTCTCCAGTTAGGTTTCAAGTCAGAATATATAACATTTATATCAGAGAACCTAAGTCTTCTACTTCACTCCACCCTTTCACCTGTTTTTGTATATACACAACAAAGTTATCGTACAAAACGTTTTAATAAATACAAACCTTCATATCTCCGCGAAAAAACTGTTTTAATAGAAAATTCGTCTCCGCCAAGATTATTCTCCAACAAAGAACCGTTAAGACTTTTAACTCGGAGAGAACACTTGCTCAGCTTGCTTTATCTGGCGATTGAAAATTTAGCGAGCCTTGGGTCAATGACTCCCAAACCAGATGGTTTTAGGGCATTAGTGTCACGACCCGAAAGTACGGAACGCGACTGGCACTTAGATTACGAGACGTCTAAAGGCGTACCGTAACCTAAGTCAGCCAAAGCCCAAAAGAATCTAAACCAAAATCAAAAGAGAGTGAAGGAAAACCTTTAATGAAAATGGTTTTTTAAAATCATTTAGGTTGCATAGAATCCCAAAAAAAAAACATCATAAATTTCTGAAAATTTCGGCAGAGTCTCCCCTGTATTTTCTATCCCCCAAAATGGGTACAACAAGATAATAAACCTGTAATCATAAAAATGGCATCCCCAAGCGGGAGCTAGCTCTTCGTCCAAGGCGGATCACAACCACATGCAATATAATAGTAATATCAAGAAAAGAGCATAAAGAAACGCAAAATACCAGAAAACACACGTCGGCTCAAGTGAGCTCGACCTAAAAGAAACCACAAATATACAAATCTCTCAGTCTCATCACTAGGTCGCATATACAATATAAAGTGGTAGATGGAGAATACTAGATACAATGATAAAGCAAAAAGAAATAAAGTGTGCTCGCAACCCACCTACGGGCGATGTCGCGAGTCTGAGCAAAAGGAACTGAGGATAAGATAGCCCGCCGCTACAAGACTGACGGGTCCGACCTGCAAGACACTGTGGCACAACGGGGGTGAGTTGCCAGCTCGTGAGTAAATATAACATCTAATAAGGAAATCGTAAGAATGCACGCAATGCACCACAACATGCATGTCCATATGTGATATAATATCTCTAGTATGCATGCACAGGTATGCAATGTCATTATTAAGTCTTTAAGTGTTTCAAATGCTAAAGGTATTGAATTCTTAACTTTAAAAAATGAATATTTGCATAATAGCTAAGTACCATCAAGAAACATCTGAAAACCCGTGTCAAGCATCGACACCAAAAAGGAATCATATCTGTCTCAATATCGGGCTCCGTCTGTCCGGATCGGCCCATATCATAAATCTCACGACAACGGTCGGTATCCTCCGGATATCCGCCGCGCCAGACATCACCGGTAGGTAGTCTTCCCCTGCCAGGCTCATCGTCTACAACTCGATCTTCTTGCCCCGGGGTACCATACCGGGCCCACCATGTACCCGAGACGGTTCATCCACTCCTCGAATCGGGTCTCGAAATCCAACAGAAAACATGAAAACTCATGGTGGACGACACATACATCACGAGAAAAAAGCAACTTTGTTTTGAAAATGATAAATATAAGGTTTTGTTAAATTCTTGCGGTTTTCCCCAGAAATCCAAAAATCGCAGCAATACTGAAATCCTCAAGAAAATCATAATGTCCACATGTTATATATGATAAATGTCTATGATATCAATGCATACGATGTGAATTTTGCTAGAAATCTATATAAATATGATGATGATGCGAGGTATACGTATGCTATGCAATTTCATATATCAAGTATCAATGCAAGTGGCGATATTATGATAAACAGGTTCTATAGTGCACGTGGCATGGCAATTACCAAAGGCGTGTGTGTCACATGAATAGTGCGCGTGCAACAGATGCCAATGGTAATGGTGTTCGTGTCCTACAAAGTGATATCGCATAAGTATGGATGAATGTCCATGCAATCTAATATGCTGTTCGCTATAAGGGTATGCAATGTCAATGAAGAGGGTAAGCTAGCTAACAATATAAATCTTGCATAAAGTAGGGTAATCCTAACTAGGGGGGCGCCTCGCGCCATTCAGACGATTCCCCCATAGATGAATACATCTACTCACCTGAAATCCCCGCTAATCCGATCCGGCCACCGCCTTGCCTTTGCGTGCCGTGTCCGATGTTTCCCCGACCGATCCTATATTTGCACAATACCAAGCATAAGATTACAAGACCTAAAACGATGCAAGTCACAATATACAATTATCAACGCTCTCGAATTAATTATAGCATGCACACGGTGCACGGAAAAACGCACGAAAATCGCTAACCTTTAACTAGAATCGTCATTTCGGGGAAATCGACAAAACTACAACCCGACTAGACGAAACCCCGCGTTCGCGCACTCTAATAGTCCTATACGAAGCTAATTATATCGCTAACATAACGTAATTTGATCGCATTCTAATTTTCGTAAAAATCTAGCAAGCAATTTTCTAGCCGATTCGATACAAACATCGCAATTTGTCGATTTAGCAAGCATATCATTACACAATTAACCATTCTAATCAATTAGATAACCAAAACCCTAACTTAATTCTAACAACCATGTTTCAAACCCTAACTCAACATCAAAACCCAATCTTGATTTTCATGAACAATAATTTACAACTAAATTAATACTTCAAAATTAAATTCTAGCATATATAAACTACAAGTTAGCAACTAGTTTAGGATTTTACCTTACAAGTGAAAACCTAGCATGATCAAGTCACCAAGAAAGCCTCATTTCACCATGTTTTTGAACTAATTTGGGTTGAAGAGAGAATGGATTAGGGTTTGGCTTTGAATCTATGAAGAAAATGGTATAATTTTGTGGATTTTTCTTGATTTTATCATGATTTTAGAAGCATGAAGTGAGGGGGAAAATGGGGGGCTGCAGCTCAAGATTTCGGCCTGAGGTGAAGAGAGGAGGAGAGTGAGGATAAGTGTGGAAAATTCTACACAAAATGTCATTCACAAGTTCATTTAATGCTCTCACATCAATTTTTTTCCAAAAAAACCCCTTTTTTCTTCTTTTTTTTCATAATTTTCCCACCATAAAACTAAAAGTTTGCAAGTCATGATATAATTTTATTAACACCATATTTTAGCTTATAAAGACTCCTAATTATGAAATTTACCCAATTAAATTTGTATTTATTACTAATTTAATGTATTTAAAAAGGCTTAAAATAATAAAAAAAATAATTAATTACGAATTTTTTTTTATTTAACTAGAAAATTATAAGTGACATTTTAGTGACAAAATTATAGTAATATCTTATCTAAATTTTGTATAATTAGGTCTACAATGAAAAATACCTATTTTGACTTTTTACGGAAAAAGCCAAAAAATTTGCCGATTACCGAAAAACTGTCTAAACGATTTTCGAAGGGTTACAATCTTCCCCCCTTAAAGAAATTTGGTCCCCGAATTTAGAATTTAACTACGCGTACCTTCAAAAAGATGGGGATATCTTTTCCTCATCTCGACCTCGGTCTCCCAGGTGACCTCCTCGCTGTTCGGGCCACGCCAAAGGACCTTGACGGACGGTATAACCTTCGACCTCAATTTCTTCACCTGCCGATCCAAAATGACCACCGGCTGCTCGGTGAAAGAAAGATCACGCTCTAGCTGGATCGTCTGGTGCTGAATCGCCTGGGAAGGATCATGAAGGTACTTGCGGAGCATCGAGACATGGAATACGGGGTGAACATCGGGGAAGCTGGGCGAAAGAGCTAACCGATAAGCGACTGGACCAACACGCTCTAGGATCTCGAAAGGACCAACATACCTAGGACTCAGCTTCCCTTTCCGCCCAAATCTCATCACGCCTTTCATCGGAGAGACCTTCAGGAAAACATGATCGCCAACAGCGAACTCGAGTCGGCGACGACGCTTGTCAGCATATGATTTCTGCCTGCTCTGTGCCGCTCTCATCCTGTCCCGAATCAACTGTATCTTCTCGGTCGTCTTCTGTACGATCTGCGGCCCCAAAATACTGCTCTCCCTAAGCTCTGTCCAACATACAGGCGATCGACATCTCCTCCCATATAAAGCCTCAAAAGGTGCCATCTGAATCGTCTCCTGGAAGCTATTATTGTAGGAAAACTCAATCAAAGGCAATTGACGATCCCAGCTACCACCGAAATCTAAAACACAAGCTCTGAGCATGTCCTCAAGAGTCTGAATAGTATGCTCCGACTGACCGTCAGTCTGCGGATGAAAGACTGTGCTAAAACTCAATCGGGTGCCCAAAGCTTCCTGGAGTTTCTGCCACAATCGGCTGGTAAACTGGGTGCCACGGTCGGACACGATGTAAGTCGGAACACCATGCAGTCGCACTATCTCATCAATATAAACCTGGGCGTACTGAGAAAATCCAAAAGTGGTCTTCACTGACAGAAAGTGAGCCGCTTTCGTCAGTCGATCCACAATCACCCAAATAGAGTCGTACCCTCGACTGGTCCTGGGTAGACCCACAACGAAGTCCATGGAGACCTGCTCCCACTTCCACTCAGGGATGGGCAAAGGCTGTAACTCGCCGGCTGGCCTCTGGTGCTCAGCCTTGACTTGCTGACAAGTCAGGCATCTCGACACAAAGTCTGTAATATCCTTCTTCATCCCGTCCCACCAGTAAACCTCTCTCAAATCACGATACATCTTGGTGGAACCTGAATGCACACTGTATACTGATCTATGTGCCTCCTCGAGAATATCACGCCTCAGTCCCTCTGAATCTGGCACACACAGTCGAGTCCCAAATCGAAGTATCCCCTGATCATCAATCACGAACTCAGAAACTCTACCCTGCCGAATCTGCTCAATAATCTCTAAGATACGGGTATCGCCGGACTGTGCCTCGCGGATACGGTCAAGTAACTGTGGGCGTGCTCTGAAATGGGCCAGCTGTCCCCCTGTAGGAGTAAACTCGAACTGCACTCTGCTATCACATAACACCTGCCAATCCGCCGTCGACTGCATCTGTACTGCGCTCAAACAAGATAAGCTACCTTCGGGCCTCCTACTCAAAGCATCTGCCACCACATTCGCCTTGCCCGGATGGTATAGAATCTCGCAGTCATAATCCTTCACCAGCTCCATCCAACGGCGCTGTCTCAGGTTCAGATCTCGCTGCTGGAAGATATACTTCAAACTCTTGTGGTCAGTGAATATCTGGCATGACTCACCGTATAGGTAATGTCTCCAGATCTTAAGTGCAAATACCTCTGCAGCCATCTCTAAATCATGGGTGGGGTAGTTCTGCTCGTGTTTCCTCAGCTGCCAAGAAGCATACGCGATAACTCTTTCGTGCTGCATCAATACACATCCCAGCCCCACTCTAGAAGCATCACAATATACCACGAACCCGCCTGATCCTGAAGGCAATGCTAACACTGGTGCAGTAGTCAGACGAGTCTTCAACTGCTGGAAACTATCCTCACATGCCTGGGTCCAATCAAAAGGAACCCCCTTCCGGGTCAATCCGGTCAATGGTGCAGCAATGCGGGAGAAATCCTGGACGAAACATCGATAATAGCCGGCCAGACCTAGAAAGCTGCGAACCTCTGTAACTGATACTGGTCTCGGCCAATGCTGAACCGCCTCGATCTTCTTGGGTCCACACAAATACCATCTCTCGTCACCACATGACCCAAGAAATCGACACTGTCTAGCCAGAATGCGCACTTGGAGAATTTGGCGAACAGCTGATGCTCCTTCAAAGTCTGTAATGTGATACGTAAATGCTGCTCATGCTCCTCCCGGCTCCGAGAATAAACCAAGATGTCGTCAATGAACACAATGATGAACTGATCGAGATACGGCCTAAATACACGGTTCATCAAGTCCATAAATGCTGCCAGGGCATTGGTGAGCCCGAACGACATCACCAAGAACTCATAATGACCATATCGAGTATGGAAAGCGGTCTTCGAAATATCCTCCTTCCGAACCCGCAACTGGTGATAACCTGACCGTAAATCAACCTTCGAGAAGAACCCTGCACCCTGGAGCTGATCGAATAAGTCATCAATGCGGGGTAGGGGATACCTGTTCCGCACAGTAACCCGGTTCAGCTGACGATAATCAATGCATAAGCGCATACTTCCGTCCTTCCTCTTAACAAACAAGACGGGAGCACCCCAAGGTGACACACTCGGTCGGATAAGCCCTTTGTCCAGCAAGTCCTGTAACTGATCCTTTAGCTCTCTCAGCTCCGCCGGGGCCATCCGATAAGGCGGTATAGAGATAGGCCCCGTGCCAGGGATCAAGTCAATACAGAACTCAATCTCATGCTCTGGTGGCAGACCAGGCAGCTCGTCAGGGAATACATCAGGGAACTCTCTCACAATAGGGACCTGGTCCAAAGGAACCTCTGTGGAGCTAGTATCACAAACATAGGCTAAGAATCCCTGACACCCTTTCCTTAAGAGCTGACCAGCGCGAAGAGAAGAAATCAAGCTGGGAAGGGTAGCACTACGTTCTCCCTGAATAATAAGAACCGGCTCACCAGGAAAACTGAATCTGACTGCTTTTTCACGGCAGTCCACGGATGCATAACATATGGCTAGCCAGTCCATACCAAGAAGAACGTCGAAGTCTAGCATATCGAGGAGAATCAAATCAACTGAAGAATCTCTCTCCCCGATACGAACGGAACACGATCGGTACACAAAACGGGCAACAAAAGACTCGCCTACCGGGGTAATAACGACAAGCGGCTGATCTAACGGAGAAGACTCTCGGCCCAACCTCGGTGCAAAATACGTGGATACATAGGAATGTGTAGAGCCTGGATCAAATAATACCCGTGCATCAAAAGAACATACTGGCAGAGTACCTGTCACGACGGCATTGGATGCCTGTGCATCCTGAGGAGTCAATGCGAACACTCGGGCCTGTCCACCACTAATAGCTGGCTGTCCTCTGCCTCTACCTCGGCCTCTGCCTCTGCCCCTGTCGCCTCGTCCTCTCTGGACCGGACCGCCACGCCCACGGCCTCTAGAAGCATCTGGCTGGCGTGAAGCATCATCAGGAGTAGGAAGTAAAGCTCTCTGAGAAGATGGTGAGGGTGGTAAAGTCACATGCGGGACTGTCGCCGCGCCCTGGCGTCCCATGGTACAGTCTCTGACACGGTGGTACGGACTCCCACACCGAAAACATCCTGGAGACGACTGCTGGGTCTGTGGATATGAACCAAATAACTGACCTCGTCTCAATCCTCTGCCTCCACCATCTCCCGGAAATAATCTATCGCGGTGTCTGCCCATCTGCCGCTGAGCTGGCGTATCAGTACGGATCCTCTTCGGCCCAGAAACGACCGGAGTCTCAGAAATACGCTCCTCCAAAAGTAAGGCTGCATCCATCGCGGCTGCGTATGTATCAAAGTGCTGGGTGCCGATGGCAAGGAATAGCTGTGTATCAAGCCCTCGTACAAACCTCTTTATTCTCTTCTCTTCTGTGTCGACTTGGTACGGAGCATATCGAGACAACTGGGTAAACTGTATATCATACTCCGACACCGTCATCCCAGGAGTCTTGCGCAAAGACTCAAAACTACGGGCTCGAGCATCTCGGACACGCTCCGGAAGAAAACGGGCAAGAAATGCAGCTGTAAACTCATCCCAGGTCATAGAAGGCAGACCTGCAGCTCGGCCTCTCTCTACTGAATCGTACCATGTCTGGGCAAGACCCTCCAGACGAAAACTCGCAAACTCCACCAATCTATCCTCAGAACACCTCAACAAACGGCAAATCCGAGCCATCCTATCAAGAAATGCCTGTGGGTCCTCTGTCGCATCTGTACCGGTAAAAGCTGGAGGTCTCAATCTCATGAACTCCTGTAGTGAAACAGGGATAGTCTCCGTAGTAGTAGCAGGAGTGACCATCTGTGCAGCAGGTACGATCATGGTCTGTGCGGTGGAAGGAACGTCCTCGGATCTCTGTGCCCGGCTGGACTCAACTAAAGATCCCATCATCTGCCGCAACTCTTGCATGCCGGCCTCTAATCTGGCAATACGGTCTGGATAAGGCGGATCAGTATGACCCTGAGGGGTAGGCGTATCCTCCCGCTCGATCCTCGCCTCAGACGAGCCCGCTCGAATCTCATCCCTCGCGGCAGCCCGCTGAGCTCTCGTAGTCTTTGGCGGCATCGAAGCTGGAATAAGAAACAGGGCCGATAAGGACATTGCAATTGAATCACGGAATGCAAGGAATCAAGAAAGGAAATACAAGCAATTATGTCCTAAGGTCACTTAGGCGGAGTACCGTATCGTAAGTATGCCGCGGATCATACCCACGGTACGCCACTCTGCTTAAGTCACCTACTCCATCTACCAAGGCCGTCCTACACTCAGAAAGGTAAAACCTACGCTCTGATACCAACTTTGTCACGACCCGAAAGTACGGAACGCGACTGGCACTTAGATTACGAGACGTCTAAAGGCGTACCGTAACCTAAGTCAGCCAAAGCCCAAAAGAATCTAAACCAAAATCAAAAGAGAGTGAAGGAAAACCTTTAATGAAAATGGGTTTTTAAAATCATTTAGGTTGCATAGAATCCCAAAAAAAAAAACATCATAAATTTCTGAAAATTTCGGCAGAGTCTCCCCTGTATTTTCTATCCCCCAAAATGGGTACAACAAGATAATAAACCTGTAATAATAAAAATGGCATCCCCAAGCGGGAGCTAGCTCTTCGCCCAAGGCGGATCGCAACCACATGCAATATAATAGTAATATCAAGAAAAGAGCATAAAGAAACGCAAAATACCAGAAAACACACGTCGGCTCAAGTGAGCTCGACCTAAAAGAAACCACAAATATACAAATCTCTCAGTCTCATCACTAGGTCGCATATACAATATAAAGTGGTAGATGGAGAATACTAGATACAATGATAAAGCAAAAAGAAATAAAGTGTGCTCGCAACCCACCTACGGGCGATGTCGCGAGTCTGAGCAAAAGGAACTGAGGATAAGATAGCCCGCCGCTACAAGACTGACGGGTCCGACCTGCAAGACACTGTGGCACAACGGGGGTGAGTTGCCAGCTCGTGAGTAAATATAACATCTAATAAGGCAATCGTAAGAATGCACGCAATGCACCACAACATGCATGTCCATATGTGATATAATATCTCTAGTATGCATGCACAGGTATGCAATGTCATTATTAAGTCTTTAAGTGTTTCAAATGCTAAGGGTATTGAATTCTTAACTTTAAAAAATGAATATTTGCATAATAGCTAATACCATCAAGAAACATCTGAAAACCCGTGTCAAGCATCGACACCAAAAAGGAATCATATCTGTCTCAATATCGGGCTCCGTCAGTCCGGATCGGCCCATATCATAAATCTCACGACAACGGTCGGTATCCTCCGGATATCCGCCGCGCCAGACATCACCGGTAGGTAGTCTTCCCCTGCCAGGCTCATCGTCTACAACTCGATCTTCTTGCCCCGGGGTACCATACCGGGCCCACCATGTACCCGAGACGGTTCATCCACTCCTCGAATCGGGTCTCAAAATCCAACAGAAAACATGAAAACTCATGGTGGACGACACATACATCACGAGAAAACCGCAACTTTGTTTTGAAAATGATAAATATAAGGTTTTGTTAAATTCTTGCGGTTTTCCCCAGAAATCTAGAAATCGCAGCAATACTGAAATCCTCAAGAAAATCATAATGTCCACATGTTATATATGATAAATGTCTATGATATCAATGCATACGATGTGAATTTTGCTAGAAATCTATATAAATATGATGATGATGCGAGGTATACGTATGCTATGCAATTTCATATATCAAGTATCAATGCAAGTGGCGATATTATGATAAACAGGTTCTATAGTGCACGTGGCATGGCAATTACCAAAGGCATGTGTGTCACATGAATAGTGCGCGTGCAACAGATGCCAATGGTAATGGTGTTCGTGTCCTACAAAGTGATATCGCATAAGTATGGATGAATGTCTATGCAATCTAATATGCTGTTCGCTATAAGGGTATGCAATGTCAATTAAGGGGGTAAGCTAGCTAACAATATAAATCTTGCATAAAGTAGGGTAATCCTAACTAGGGGGGGGCGCCTCGCGCCATTCAGACGATTCCCCCATAGATGAATACATCTACTCACCTGAAATCCCCGCTAATCCGATCCGGCCACCGCCTTGCCTTTGCGTGCCGTGTCCGATGTTTCCCCGACCGATCCTATATTTGCACAATACCAAGCATAAGATTACAAGACCTAAAACGATGCAAGTCACAATATAAAATTATCAACGCTCTCGAATTAATCATAGCATGCACACGGTGCGCGGAAAAACGCATGAAAATCGCTAACCTTTAACTAGAATCGTCATTTCGGGGAAATCGACAAAACTACAACCCGACTAGACGAAACCCCGCGTTCGCGCACTCTAATAGTCCTATACGAAGCTAATTATATCGCTAACATAATGCAATTTGATCGCATTCTAATTTTCGTAAAAATCTAGCAAGCAATTTTCTAGCCGATTCGATACAAACATCGCAATTTGTCGATTTAGCAAGCATATCATTACAAAATTAACCATTCTAATCAATTAGATAACCAAAACCCTAACTTAATTCTAACAACCATGTTTCAAACCCTAACTCAACATCAAAACCCATTCTTGATTTTCATGAACAATAATTTACAACTAAATTAATACTTCAAAATTAAATTCTAGCATATATAAACTACAAGTTAGCAACTAGTTTAGGATTTTACCTTACAAGTGAAAACCTAGCATGATCAAGTCACCAAGAAAGCCTCCTTTCACCATGTTTTTGAACTAATTTGGGTTGAAGAGAGAATGGATTAGGGTTTGGCTTTGAATCTATGAAGAAAATGGTATAATTTTGTGGATTTTTCTTGATTTTATCATGATTTTAGAAGCATGAAGTGAGGGGGAAAATGGGGGGCTGCAGCTCAAGATTTCAGCCTGAGGTGAAGAGAGGAGGAGAGTGAGGAGAAGTGTGGAAAATTCTACACAAAATGTCATTCACAAGTTCATTTAATGCTCTCACATCAATTTTTTTCCAAAAAAACCCCTTTTTTCATCATTTTTTTCATAATTTTCCCACCATAAAACTAAAAGTTTGCAAGTCATGATATAATTTTATTAACACCATATTTTAGCTTATAAAGACTCCTAATTATGAAATTTACCCAATTAAATTTGTATTTATTACTAATTTAATGTATTTAAAAAGGCTTAAAATAATAAAAAAATAATTAATTACGAATTTTTTTTTATTTAACTAGAAAATTATAAGTGACATTTTAGTGACAAAATTATAGTAATATATTATCTAAATTTTGTATAATTAGGTCTACAATGAAAAATACCTATTTTGACTTTTTACGGAAAAAGCCGAAAAATTTGCCGATTACCGAAAAACTGTCTAAACGATTTTCGAAGGGTTACAATTAGGTGTGGAGATACTCCAAGGACTTAATTACCCAAGTTACCAAGGCCACAAAACAAAAGACTCATTTTTTTAAAATATTCCGAACTCAGGGAAAACGGAGATATATCCAGCATTTTCTTTTAAATCCAAAGACGTTACAAGTGATAAGGTGTGTAATCACTCCAACAAGGTTCCATGTGGGTTATTTTTCAGATTTTTAGCTTCTATTAAAACATCAATAAAATTCTTCATATTCACCTTACTTTATGAACTATTCTTGACATTACTTAACTCATAACAAACCTGTTTGATCCTAAAGATTTTTACCAATTTTCAAAAGTTTTGAAGACATGTCAGACATTCATCTAATTCTCAAATACAAATGACACGTATAAAGTGATATAAAAGACGTATATTAGCTACGGTTAAACATAAAGGAGGGTTATCATTCGGTTCGTCAGTCTCACAAAAAGAATTTAGTTATTTCTATCTTTTCGACTGAACCGTCAGACTTCGAATCTAAATTCCCCCGCTAGCTAAAACGACAAGTTTTTATATTTTTAGGAAATTTTTTCAACTTTTTTAATATGTATGCAATGCAGAATATACAATATACACATGATGCAGCAAAATAAACGCAGTGCTCATCCCCAAACCTGAGTTTTACGATGTCCTCATCGTTGCCCCAGTCTCCGGTAGCTAGACTTAGACAACAGGGTGAGAAATTTATTCAAAGAAAAAGAAAAAACCTAAGACTAATTACAACATTTACATGTTAAAAGATTGGGTTAGTCCAGAAATTAATACCGGCCATTTAAAAATTTTGTGTATATAGTGCAATGGCTGGTAAAGGAATATGTATATACAAAAGAAAAAGAAAAAGAAAGGGTATAAGTTAGATGTTAGTGAAGGGCATGGGCGTGTAAAAGTAGGGATCAGAAGACGCTGAAGATGAAGAAGAAGTTTTGAAGCGGTCATAGAATTGTTTCCTGGATGAATTGAATGTTCATAAAGCACATGTTGAGTTCCAAAGTCAAGTTCGTGTAAAAACTGGAGTTCATCGGCAAAAAGTTCAGGAAAAGAAAGGTTTTTAGGATGTTCCCAAATTGATCCTGACTCAAACTCACCAAGAATATCAAGTCCATCCGCAAAAATTTCCTCAAAACTCGATATGAAAGAATTTTTTTTCAATGTTGTCTTCCTCCCTATGATTTTTTACAATCATATTCTTATCATTATAGCTCATAGACTATCTCAATACGATTTCTTCCTCAACACATTCACAAATGGGTACGTATATGTCATCTAAAAAAGTAGGTTCCCACACTAACGTTTCTTCCGAAACAATATCACTAGGTGATACAAAAATTGTGGGTTCCTGATCATTTATCTCTTCTGACAATCTATCCAAACCATACCCGATAAATTCACAAGCTCCCTCATTTAAAATTGGATTACAAAAATCATCGGTTTGCCACGGAGGGTTTTCTTATGTGTCCTGGTAGCACTCAGTCAATTCAATTGCATCGTCATGTATGAAATCATCAAAATTCAATTGATCATTTATCTCATTCGGGTGACTTCTTAGATGACAGATACTAACATTATTGGGTTCCGATTGACTGTGTTCACTCCATAGAATCCTCACAGCTAAATGTTTCGCGTGTTCCTCTATTCTAACCAATGATTGAGTTTGAGCAAGAAACAATTGCTCGGACTGCTGTATGAACAGGGCTAGCGTAGAAGCTGATTGGTTCTCGACCTCAGTCATTACTTCAATACCCTTTTCTAAAGCGTTCAACCTAGCATCCATCTCACTATCCTTCCTTAATGATGGTTCAATTGTTTTGGGTTGGAGGGGTTGTGATGGTGGTGATGCTAAAGCTGTCAATCTGTCGACCTCATTCTCTAAATCTTCAATCATTAGGTCTCTAATTGAAGTGGGACTGGGTTCAAGAGTGCTAGGTGATTAACCATTTTCAAAAATTTGGGACGGTTGGTCAATCCCTAGAAAAGGACAATTTTCATGAATATGGGAAAAATCGTGGCAGTTTGAACAAAAGAATTGGGAAAGAGTATAAAAAAAGAATAAGAATCGTGAGAAACTGAATTAAATCGTGTATCACCCATATTAACAAGAATTCACAAATATCACAAAAACAAAGAATATCACACCCCTAGCAGTCTATTGTATGCTGGTCAACTAGACCTGCTCAAGAACCTGATTGTCGAGATAAAACTATGTCGAGAAACGGACTCAAGATATACGGATCACAAAGCAAGGTAAGTGCAAAAGAGAAGGGGAGGTTTTCCAACGCTTTCGCGAAATTCCTTAATTAGATAACCCTTTCTCTTGAACACTTGCCTAGACACCCCGTGAACGATACAGCATTAAGCGGTGTTCTAAACACAATCAACTTCTCATAATGAGCGCGAAGTCCTTAAAGTCAAAGTCTAATTGATTTTTAAAATTACTGGGGGTATGCAAGAATGCAGTTTTTTGTTTTGTGGGCTATAGTGAAAAGGTGATGAAATCCTTTACTGTATCTTGTTTGGTCATTTTGGCTTTAATTCCGTATTAAGATGCAAATGCGCAATCAATAAAAGAATTCAAGAATCAACCAATTTAAGCAATTCTTTTTCTGTTTAAGTTTAAGCGCTGCAAAAAATAAAGTTAGTACTCTGCGTAATTGGTGGCAAGTTTGTGCGAAAAATCCTGCAGAAGATGGAAATATTGTAATGCGTCGGATTCGAGAAGAATGTGTTAGGAGAATACGTACCGATGTGTATTTTGTCAAGAAACTCCTTTGAAAAGTGATCCGAGTCCTTGATTGTTCGCTTGCGCGGGTCAAACTACCCGGATGTTTGGCACTGTACTTCACTAACGTCTTGCAATTGCATTTGAGCCTCGCTCCGCACGATCGCTGGTCGTAATTCCTTAAAAACCTGAAATGTCGGAAAATACGATATTTAGTGTCAAAAAGCGAT
The DNA here is from genome assembly GCA_030015575.1 of Agapanthus africanus. Taxonomy (NCBI): domain Eukaryota; kingdom Viridiplantae; phylum Streptophyta; class Magnoliopsida; order Asparagales; family Amaryllidaceae; genus Agapanthus; species Agapanthus africanus. Next base: position 340,135,477 of record CM057341.1, read on the forward strand.
ATATCTGCCCCAATTCCTGCACACTCAAAATTATAAAAATCAAACAATACTAATGGAGTACTGACAATACACTGGAGATCATACAAAAAGAAAAAATCAAAACCACCCTTATTGGGCCGAGCTCGCCAGATTTGGCAATGATGTCGCCGGCCAAATGATGATAGTTTGTGCTAGAATTTTGTGTGGATCCATCTGAATATATGAGTATTCCAATGGTATAACATGATTTTTAAGTTGTATTACAGAGTGATAGCCGGCAGTAAAGACATAGAACAATTTCAAAAGAATTTATTAGTTTTGAAAAAAATTAAGTTAGTAGTTAGTTTTGTTAGTAAGAACCCGAAATAACAATACCCAACACTACCAACTCCCCGGCAATGGCGCCAAAAACTTGTTGGGAATCCTCCCGCGCGCGCAAACGCGTATGATTTCAAAACGGATATGATATTAAGGAAACGGATTGCGCACGCGAGATCGTTCTCATTTTACTATTTATAAACCGCAAGTGCACGACGCGTTGTAGCGAGCCGGCAAGCACGAGTCGATCTGCAGGGAATTTTGTATTGGGTCTTATGATTTATGGTTCAACAAATAACGAATGGTTGGTTTTGTCACAAAGAATAAAAAGCATACGAAAACAAGAAAAAGCAAGAAAAGATGTTAAGTAAGAAATTAGCCGTGTCTTTGGCTCGGAAGGTCGAATCGCGACGATTCCTTCGACACTCCTTTGATCATGAGTTGTCCGTCCTTTTGTCGATCCCGACATTAAGCATGATTTGTCAAGGCGTTGCCAAGCACAAATCATCAAATTCCGATATTCGCCGCAAAACACGAAACGGGTCCGTTTGTTCACTTACCGTTTGTATGTCCAAGCTTGGGGTATCAACACTAAATACAAGGGTTAGCAAGCATACCACAACATCAAAAACACAAGTGATTTAGTGAGAGCAAAAGATTTAAGTGTTAAGTGTGCTAAGTCTTTGTGATGGTATATGGTATATGAAACCGAAAGAGTTGTCACGTCAATTAATTACAAAATACCATATCCAAGCTTAGCAAACTTAACACCGAGTTGATTCTAACCTTAGGCTTGCAAGATGTGGTTTATGGGGAGAATATGGTATGCGATGAGATTACAAAGTCACCATGGAATCAACATACCATATCAACCCATCCAAATTACAATACTAAGTTTATAACCAAAATTAAGCACATTAAACATTAACAATAGGAGAAGGAGGCAAAGCCTTTCATCTCACTTCCTCACCATTACCACAACCAAGAAGATTAGTTAAGCATAATAAAGTAAAGCAAATAAAAGCAAGTAAAGAAAAGAAAGCAAATAAACAAAGACAAATATTATTAACACTTGAGAAAAGAGATACAAGATTTTGGTTATCTATTCAACCTCCTTAATGAAGCTCTCCAAAGAAAGCTTCAAGAGGGAAGAAGATGAAGAAGAAACCAATTGAAGCCCACTCAAATCTCAAGCTAAACCAAAAACAAAACTAAGAAATGAAAATAGGGTATATACATATGGTTCTCATCCCTTGCTCACCGGTCTGCTTTTATAGGCACAAAAGAAAAATAAACAAACAATAAAAGTAGGTTGATGTGACTGCATGAGAGGGACAGTGAAAAGATGGGGACGAATAGGCAAGGGGGCCGGCGAGCTCTGTTTTCATGGGGTTGTGGCCAGTTTAAATCCGAGCTCTGAGGCTCGTATTCATTGTGTGGTCTTGTGTGCACTCCAACATCACTCTGGTGCAGCTAGTTTTGTCTGTAGAAGCCTTGGATGCACTCAGAGATTGGAGGGAAACATGGAGCAATGCATCACATCAAAACTTTATTGCATTTATTGCACCATCAATGCACATCACACCCATGCCCACTTGTGCCTTGCATCATGGCAGCCCCATCATGGTCTAGTGCCAAAGAGCTAGTGTCACACATGTATATGTTAGACCATTTTAGACAAAATGTGTGTACACATTTCTTTACAAAAAGAACAATTTGGATATCGGTCGGTTGCCAGTTCCGGCTGCAGTGTCGACTCACAAATGATATATCCGTGTTTTTAAGAGTATTTCCAGTATTTTGTCATGGGTACCTGTAATCTGTAATTACTGAGCCGACACTGGTTAATAGTACCGATAAATAACAAAACAGATTATGAATGCGGGTATTAAAATGCGATTTTTCGAGATGAACAGGACTACATTAATAAGATTAATGTAAACAAAAAGGAACCTAAAAAGATGTTGTAGAATCAGATTTGAAACCTACTCGACTTTTTGTGAAAAAGAAAGTTTTCAAATTGCGGAGCTTAAGCTACTCCTTTTAAAACCATTCGATTCTACAATGATATCAAGTTCAAAGCGTTAAAAGTTTTCTTAAAAACTATCCGCAGCCCTCCGTCCTTTTAGGAAGTAGAGTACTTAGTATTCGTGCTACGTATTTTGATTATAGTTAAGGCGCAGTGTACGGTAGCTAAGTGATGTCTTCCTACACCGCATATGATGCGATTAGTTAGGACAGTCATATGATTATGTTGACTATAGTTAAGGGTCATATGGGCGTGTCTAGCTAATCACGAAATGATGGGAAGAACTTGACTAGTACTTATGATATGTTGACTTTAGTTAAGGTCATGAGTGCTAGGGGTAAAAAACATATCGGGAGTTTCAAGAGTTGAAATTTGCAATGAGATTGCATACCTTCTATGTCATAGTAAGATCCCGATCCCACCGTGAGCAAAAGTTGCTCCCAGGAGAATTTTGCACTTTATAATTAGCTAACTCATTAGGTGTTTAGAAAGGTGTAAACGGGGCCACGCCTCTAGGAAAACGAGGTTTATTTTAATTAGGTCCGTGCGAAAGCACGGGGAACCTCCCTCAGAAGTACCGGCACTGGCCTGGCTGAACGGTTAGCGAAGTTGTAGAATGTAATTAATCCTGGCTAAATTTTCTTTTAAAGGTTTTTAAAAAAATTTGATAAAAGCAGCGGGAGAAATCGATTAGATAAGATAATAACCAATCTGATCTTTGCAAGAGCTTTCGCTGAGTGTATTCTTTTCTCCCTTCTAATGGCAGATAACCATAACTGGACTTAAGCTACTATTGGAGAAAAATAAGCTTAATGGGCTGAACTATAAAGACAGCTTAAGGAACATTAACATTGCTCTCACATATGATAAAGTATTATATGTCCTCACCGCCTCAGCCCCGCCCAGCCCAGGCCCTGAATCTTCTCTTGCGGAAAGGGAAATCCGCAAAACGTGGGATATTGACCGTGCTACTGCCAAATGCCTCGTGCTTGCATCGATGGGCAATACACATCAAAAGCAGCACGAGTATATGGATGTTCAATCCATCTTTCTCCATAAAAAAAGAAATGTATGGGGAGCAACCTCGTATCCTACGATACGAAGCGTCTCGAAAGCTGTTTCAGATTCGAATGGCTCCTGGAACACCAGTAGGCGATCACGTTTTGAAGATGATAGATCTTATTTAAGAGCTTGAGGGCCTCAAATGGACAATGGAGAACGAGCAGTATATTGATATCGTTCTACAGTCTCTTCCCTCTGCCTTTGCTCCATTCATAGTGAACTTCAACATGCATAGCATGGAGAAGTCACTACCCGAACTTCTCAACATGTTGAGAAATGCGGAGAGCATTCTTAAGGCGAAGTCTCCCTCTCTGATTGTTGGACAATCTTCATCTTCCGTCCCAAAAGCCAAGGCTGAGGGAAGGAATAAGTAGAAATCCACCAAACCAAGAGGTGGAATTAAGAAGGTGAAGGGGAAAGACAAATCCAAAGCCGCAGTGTCGGGAAAAGGAGAATATTTTTCTTGGAAGAAGACAAGGCACTGGAAGCGGAACTGTACTGAGTACCTTGGTCTCAAGAAAAGGAAGCATGGTGATGCTTCAGCTTCAGGTGTGTTCGTAACTAAAAACTGTTTTTCTATTAACTCTGCTTCCTAGGTATTGGATACTGGTTCGGCTTCTCATATCTGGAATTCTGTGTAGGGGTTGAGAAATAGCAGAGTTTTGAAGACCGGTGATCATACTCTCCGTGTTGGAAATGGTTCCAATGTACATTCCGTTTCAGTGGGAAAGTATCACCTAGGGTTGCCGTCGGGTTGTATATTGGTTTTGAAGCTATGTTATTTTGTACCAAGCATGCTTTGTAATATTGTATCCGTTTCTTTGTTAGACAATGAAGGATATCATTTTGTATTGCAGCATAATGTTATGAACATTAAATTGAATCAAGAGTTGATTGGTTATGGTACACTTAATAACGGGATATACGTCCTGAATCAACACACAGTTTTCAACATACAACACACAAATAAAATAAAATTTTCAGATATAAATGAAGCTTTTCTTTGGCATTGTAGACTTGGTCATATTAATGAAACAAGACTAAACAAGCTTAATAAAGATGGATATTTAAATCCTTTTGAGTATAAATCTTATGCGACTTGTCAGTCTTGTATCAAAGGGAAAATGACCAAAACTCCGTTACTTGACACGGAGAAAGAGCTACTGAGCTCTTGGGCCTCATACATAGTGATGTATGTGGGCCAATGTCTAAACATGTGAGAGGCGGTTTTTCTTACTTCATAACTTTTACTGATGATTTCTCGAGATTCGGTCATGTGTTTTTATTAAAGCATAAGTCTGAAGCTTTCGAGAAATTCAAGGAGTACAAACTTGAAGTAGAAAAACAAACTGGAATGAGAACAAAAATACTTCGATCAGATCGAGGTGGAAAGTTTCTTAGTACAGAGTTTTCTAACTTTCTAAAAGAGAATAGGATTCTCTCTCAGCTCACTCCCCCTTACACACCACAGCACAACGGTGTGTCAGAGCGGCGGAATCATACCCTATTAGATATGGTGCGATCCGTGATGAGTGATACTGAGTTACCTCTCTCCTTTTGGGGGCATGCATTGGAGACTGCAGCGTTTCTGTTGAACAAAGTTCCAACCAAGACCGTGTCTACCACTCCATATGAAATATGGTATGGGAAGAGACCATCTCTTAAACGAGTTAAGATTTGGGGTTGTCCGGCTTTTGTTAAAAAGCAGAATCCAGACAAACTCGAGACACGATTAGTCAAGTGTATATTTGTAGGATATCCGAAACATTCGTTTGGGTATCTTTTCTACCACAAGGAGGAACAAAAGGTGTTTTTTTCCTCAGTATGCCACATTCTTAGAATATGAGATTTTTCCAAATGATACTGATGGCAATGTGGTAGATCTAGAAGAGGTTCTAGAGACACAAGTTACAAATGACGACTTAGTTGAACCTAATGTTGCAACAGAACCTAATGAACCTCAGCCACTCCGTAGATCTGGTAGGACTTCTCGCCCACCTGACAGATACTACGGTTTTCTCGTTGATGGTGATGGAGAAGATTGCATCATGGATAATTATGACCCTACCAATTTTCAGCAAGCTATCACGAGTGGTGCCTCTGTGAAGTGGCTGGATGCCAAGAGATCCAAAATGGAGTTTATGTACACCAACAAAGTATGGACTTTTGTAACATTTCAGGAAAAATAAAATATTATTTTTAGAAATTTAATATTAAAATAATAAATTTCGTGAAAACTACCCGATTTGCGAAATTTGGGATTTTCGTAAAGTGGTATAAGTGTATACCAATATTTGGGAATTTATCGAAGAATAAAATGATTTATTTATTTTAATGATATTTATCGGATTTTTGGTAAAATCTTTGTTTTTATATTTTTCCGTAACTTGTGCACCGTGTCATGTGCATGTTGGTTTTTGAGTTTTGTGACTTGTGAGATAGAGAATGAGAAAGGAAATATAAAGGAAAAGAAAAGAGAAAGCAAGGGAAATAGAGAGTTTGAGTGTGAATGGAATAAAGATTTATGCCATGAGATATTTGTGAAAGAAACAAAAGGGATATTTGTTTGTGAGAGAGTGAGGGGGGCTGCCATTTTTGCATCTTCCCCATTATTTCTTCATCACTTTTCTTCTTCTTCTTCAACCTCCACTACCTCTAGCATCATCTTCAATCCTTCACTAAAACCTTATGCTTCCTTCATTAAAAACTTGCACACATCCATTATAAACACATTGGACCAACCAAGTTTGGATTTTGTATACTTGGGCAACTCAAGAAAGTTCTATGGTTGCAAATAAGGTAATCCATACACTTTAGTTTAGAGTTTGTGCTTAATATCGTGTTTTATTTTAGAATTGGAGTAATTGGGGATATGTGATCTTTGAAAGTTATAAGTTGCTGTTGTGTGGACAAATGAGGTGTAGTGAGTGTTTACAAGACCTTATAGAGTGATTTAAAGACCTTGGAGAGTGTTCTTTTGACTTGGAATTAAGTTTAGAACCCGATACACGAAGTTAGAATTGTTCCGTATCGGTTTTGTGAAACCTTAATGCCTACAGGGAATCTGGGATGACCTGGAGTGTTTATGGGGTAAGAAAACAATACCAGGGACCAAATTAGGGACAAGGAGACCACCTTGACCAGACGAACCCCAATGGAGCTACCCTGGCCGAGCTCGCCGGAATTTCAAGCAATGTGGCCGGCCACTTGGTGGAATTTGGTGTCTATGTTGGTCCACTAGCTCATATACTTCATATACAACACCCTATACTTGTTCGTGTAGTTCCAGTTTACCTGAACCAAAATCTGAGAGCTATTGTTAGTGGTTTTGGTTATGGTTTTCCGTATTTCGGAATTCTTGATTTTAGTATTTGGTATTGTATTTGGTTGTTGGGCGTTTGTATATCAACAACAAGGGTTGTTTGGTTGGTTTTGCATGCGTGGGCTATAAGTTCTAACCTATGAGCGCACCGTCTGCCGTATCGTTTTTCGGACATTGATTTTGATGATATTGCGATATGTGTTGATATTGTAGGTACCTTCGCGAGGATTCCGAGATGACGAAGCACATCGATTACGGCTAAGCGAGGAGTTTAGCAGGTGAGCAGATTTATATCTAGGGGGGAAGTCAGGTGGATGGCGTATAGCCCCCCCGCAAACATTGATATGGAATATCGTTTGATTATTATATCCTGATAAATGATTTGAGACAGACATGATTATAGGATCTAATAACGATAAAATGATGAAAGTTGACACTAATGAACATCGTGACATTAAGAATATGATATGAGAAGTGAATCGTGATAGGTACGAATTTAAAGAGAACAAGTATGAGTTGATAATGGTATGGGGTTTGTTCGCGATTGATAAACACGACACGAGATTGAGATAGAGGTGTTGTGGAATTAATAAGTTATGACGTTTATACAAATGTGATGCGAGATATTAATGCGATAAACGAGTATACGATTTGATATGATGAGTTAGTGTGATATGTCGTTATATGGATGCGAGTCGATATGGGATGGTTGATACCTTTGTCGGTCCACGATATGAGATTGATACAGATGTGACCTGGGATATAGGTATATAGACATATATAATTTGTGAATCTTGAGTGATATGCCGTATGATGGATTATACCGTACGTGATGTTCTGAGGCGGGATGCCGTTTGATAGAGTCACTCACATGGATATATTGTAGACACGTATACCTTGTAGCATTTAGCTGACGATGTACTTTATGCTACGTTCATGTCATTCTCATTGCATTATATATATATATACCTATGCTAGTACACCAACATCATTATCGATGATGCGTATGCTACACTTACACATATTGGCCGGCTCACACACTTCATCATCGATAATTACTATGTCATTACACAGTAGAATTGCTACATCATACCATGATATACCTTGCAAAAGCTATATGTTGAGCTTTATATGATGTTGCATTGGATTTGGATAATTGGGAACCGCGTGATATATTTAATGACTTGATTCATTTAAAAATCAGATTTTTCCTTGATATGCTCATATCGTTGTTCTATGTTGCATACATCATATTACATGGATTTACGCATTGAGATATGGATTTCAGGTATTTTCCGGATTTGAAAACCGATACGTGGAACACAAGTGTTGATGTTGGACACTTAGGTTTCGAGGAGCGTATGGACATTAGAAAACCGATACGTGGAACACAAGTGTCGATGTTGGACACTTAGGTTTCGAGGAGCGTATGGATATTATAAAACCGATACGTGGAACACGAGTGTCGATATTGGACACTTAGGTTTCGAAGAACGTATGGATATGAGTATTTATGTGTCGATGCTGGACACTAGTTTTCATGATGTTTCGGGTTCCTTGATTTTTTTGATGTGTCGCGAGTGACACACGTTGATTTATATCCTCATACTTACATGCCCATGCTTTCATGATTTTTTCATACATGAGTTGTTGTGTCAGTGGTTGACACGTGGATGAGATCCTCACGCATACCGGCAATTGATAATATGGTTGGATGAGATCCACTTGCGGATAGGCATAGTTTATGTTGTGGCACATATACAGATACGGTCACCCTAGATTTCTGTCACGACCCGCAGGGTACGGAACGTGACTGGCACTTAAGTTTACGAAACGTCTAAAGACGTCCGTAAAATAAGTAAGCCAAAGCCCAGAAAACAAAACCAATTAAGCAAAAGAGTGAAGAAAACCCAAACATTTGAAAGCAAGTTTATCAAATAAGTCATGTAAAACCCTTTTTAAAAAACAATACTAATTTTTCCGAAAATTTCGGCAGAGTCTCCTTTGTAAATACTGGCCCCCAAAAATGGGTACAACAAGAATAAATGTAAAATCAACAAATAAGGCGTCCCCAAGCGGGAGCTAGCTCTTCGCCATAAGGCGGTCACAAATCCCACGCAATATAAATGACAACAAGCGTAATAATCATAAGGAAGCATGAAAAAAAGTAGCATGTCGGCTCAAGTGAGCTCGACCCCAAAATACAACATAAAATCCACAAACCTCACAGTCTCATCTCTAGGTCAATATACAATAATCTGGTAGAAACAGTAGATGGAGTACACTAGATACAAAGAATATACAAGGTGGTACAAAAATGATAACATAACCCACCTATGAGCAAATCTCGAGCTCAAGCAAAAGAGGCAAAAGAACAAGTGCGCCCGCCGCTACGGAACTGACGGAGCGGACCTGCAAAAGACTGTGGCACAACGGGGGTGAGTTGCCAACTCGTGAGTAATAAATAACATCTACAAAGGCTATCGTATGCATGCACACAAGCATCCTAGCATCTATAATACAGGTATGACTGGATGCACTAGCAGGTGTGTATATAACATCAGTGTACTAATATGTATGCAACATGAATATCTGAGGTCTCAATAGGTATATATAAGAAATATTTTATCTCTTTTTGTTTTTGAAACTCTTTTAGAATGCCAGCATAATGTCAATGAATCGACGAAAATCGGTGTCCAGCAACGACACCCAAAAGCTGTCTCAAATCTCATAAATGTATCTCTGGCCTCAGCCGTCCGGCTGACCCATCTCAAATATCAATATCTCATCATCTAGCGGCCACGGTCGGTATCCTCTGGATATCCGCCGTCCCAAACAGTCACCGGTAGGTAATCCGTCCCCTGCCTGGCTCAACGTCATCACCACATTCCTCTTGCCCCGGGGTACCTTACCGGGCCCACCATGTACCCGTGCCGGTTCCTCCACTCCTCGACACGGATTTCCAAATCCACAGCAAACTCATGGTGGACGACACTTACATCACTAGAAAACCGCAATTTACATATTTTAAAAAAATATAATAAGTTTAGAAATTTTGCGGCTTTCCCCCGAAATCCAGCAATATCATAAAATCTCAAGAAATCCTCATAAGTGCATATATCAATGATAATGAATGCGTATGATATCAATAATCAAGTTGCGATGTGTGATTAATGTATTAAGCATGAACAATTAATATGATGAAGTACATGCACATGAATAGCAATACTACGGTTTCATTTTTAAAAGTTATCTAGTGTGGTGGCATGGCAATTACCAGGGTGTGTGTGTAAACATGAATAGTGCTCGTGCTGCATATAAAAACCCTGGTAATGGTGCAGGTGTCCTATGAAATGGTTTCGTATAGGTATGTCAATATAATGCATGGATGCAGCAAATAGTCAGTTAAGTATTTCACCCCTAATTACTAACATTACTAAGGATTTGTAAGTTACTAAAACTATCGGGCGGCTTGCGCCATCCAACGATAGTCCCCCGTAGATATTACATCTACTCACCGGGATCCCTGGCTAGCTGTGTCCAATCACCGCCTTTCCCTTTCGCGCCGCGTCTGACGTCTCCGCGACCGAACCTGGAATTTACATAAATACCAAACATAAGGTTACATATCAAGAACGACGCAAAACCCCAACGAAACTACTAAAGTTCGCTAGCTAGGTACAACGTGCACAAAGTGCGCGGAACACACGCGAAAATCGCAAAAACTGCCAAAAAACGCCGATTTGGTCGCCCGGCAAAACTAAAACCCGACTACCCAAAAAACCGCACTCACGCATCCTAAAAGTCGTAGGACAAGCCAACACAATCATCAAGATGTCGAAAATAATCCATCACATAATTTTTATACAAAACTAGTAAGCAATTGCATTCCAAAATCGGTGCAAAAATCGCCGATTTGCGACAAAACGACTACAATTTAGCATAATCACCCAAGCACACTACAAGCAATCTACAAACACTAATTACAACACAATAGCAATGATTCCAATCCTATTTTCCATAAACAACCATTTCTTGAATTTATAACCTAGCAAATTCCAAATCAATTTCCACACTTGAAAACTTAATTTAACACAACAAAAGCCCACATAAGAAAATTAATCACTTAGATTAGGTTAGCAAAATACTAGATAGCAAAGTAAATTAATTACCCTAATAATGGATTTCTAAACCCTAATCAACTCATTAACATGCTTCACAATCCAATTCCATACAAAAACCCTCTCTTGAAAATCCTAAAACAACAATTTCACACTTCTAAATTTAACTAAATTAGCATAATTGAAGACTACATCAACAAGGTAACTATATAGATTAGTTAATTAACCACTAGATTAACTATAAAACAACTTAATTAACTATTATGGCTTTCAAACCCTAGTTAAATAAACTACTCTTTTTTAAACTAGATTAGAAATTAGTTAACTTTTAACATTAAACCATGCATTTAAAGGAATTTAGCAACAAAAGAAAGTTACTTTGATGAGAATTATACCTCACTTGAGATCTAGAAAGAATGGATTTTGCTCCAAATGATGGCCTCAAGCACCAAGATTCAAGCAAGAATGGCTAAGGAAAATGATAGCATAAGGATTTTGTTTGGATTTTTGAATAAAGTGTGGATTTTGATGTGGTTTTTTGAAGAAAATTGAAGAAAAATGAAGGGAAAAGAGATGAAGAAGAGGAGTGTGCAGGTTCGGCCAGCAAGAGGAATGGGGGAGGGTGTGGGCAAGTGGGGAAAGTCATGGTCAAGTCCACAAAAGTCAAAGCGCCATACTTTATTAACAATATTTAAAATAAATCCAAAAAAACCCTTAAATCAACTCAAGAAAGCAAATAAAGAAAAGAGGCCAGAAATTTCTGGACTTGGTCAGGGTTGGGCTGTCCAAGGGCTGAGGGAAAAGAGAGAGGGGTTTTACAAAAGAAATTTTATGCAAACAGGCCCCCTACAACTCAAAAATTGCAAGTTTTAGCTCAAAATTCAATAAATTCGTTTCAAATCATAAAAATTTGTTAAAAATCAAAATAAATTACTAAAAATTTATGTTACCACTAGATTTTAATTATCATAATTTTAGAGATTAAAATTAGCCCGGAAAAATTTGTATTTATCGCTAATTTAATGTATTTTCTTACCGGCTAAAAATAATATAAAAAAATTGAAAAATTAGGGAAAATTTTTAAACGACCAGAATTTCATAATTAACTCATTAGCTACTAAAAACAAGCAATTACCTATCCATTTTAAGTATAATTAGCCCTAAACTGCAAAATAACAAGAAAGACGGTTTTCGGAAAAATACCGAATTTTCACCGAATTTCAGGAAAACACCAAAACGACTTTTCAAGACGCTACAATCTTCCCCCCTAAAAGAAATTCGGTCCCCGAATTTAAAAATATAGCTATGCGTACCTTCGAAGAGATGGGGATATTTCTTCCTCATCTCGCCCTCGGTCTCCCAGGTAACCTCCTCGCTGCTCGGGCTACGCCAAAGGACCTTGACGGTTGGTATAACCTTCTACCTCAACTTCTTCACCTGCCGATCCAGGATGGCCACCGGCTTCTCTGCAAAAGAAAGGTCGCGCTCTAGCTGGACTGTCGGGTGCTGAATCGCATGCGAAGGGTCGTGAAGGTACTTGCGGAGCATCGAAACATGGAAGACGGGGTGAACATCGGGAAAGCTGGGAGGAAGAGCCAAACGATATGCAACAGCGCCAACCCGCTCGAGGATCTCGAAGGGACCTACGAATCTAGGGCTAAGCTTCCCCTTTCGCCCAAAACGCATCACGCCCTTCATCGGGGAGACTTTCAGAAAAACATGGTCGCCAACTGCGAACTCTAATCTGCGACGGCGCCTGTCCGCATACGATTTCTGTCTGTTCTGAGCCGCTCTCATCCGGTCTTGGATCAACTGTATCTTCGCTGTCGTCTCCTCAACAAGCTGCGGCCCCAAAATGCTGCTCTCGCTGAGCTCTGTCCAACAAACGGGCGATCTGCATCTCCTCCCATACAATGCCTCGAAAGGTGCCATCTGAATAGTATCCTGGAAGCTGTTATTGTAGGAGAACTCCACTAGAGGTAAATGACGATCCCAGCTACCACCAAAGTCTAAAACGCACGCTCTGAGCATGTCCTCGAGAGTCTGAATGGTTCGCTCTGACTGTCCGTCTGTCTGCGGATGAAACGCTGTGCTGAAGCTCAAACGAGTGCCCAAAGCCTCCTGAAGTCTCTGCCAAAGTCGGCTGGTGAACTGAGTGCCTCGATCTGACACGATACAAGTCGGTACGCCATGTAGTCGCACGATCTCGTCAATATAGAGCTGAGCATACTGAGCGAAGCTGAAAGTCGTCTTCATTGGAAGGAAGTGAGCCGCTTTCGTCAATCTATCCACGATCACCCAGATGGAGTCGTACCCTCGACTGGTCCTGGGTAGACCCACAACGAAATCCATCGAAATCTGTTCCCATTTCCACTCTGGAATGGGTAACGGCTGTAGCTCTCCTGCGGGCCTCTGGTGCTCGGCATTGACTTGCTGACAAGTCAGGCATCTCGAAATGAACTCCGCAATGTCCCTCTTCATCCCGTCCCACCAGTAGGTCTCTCTCATATCATGGTACATCTTGGTGGAACCTGGGTGGACACTATACACTGATCGGTGTGCCTCCTCAAGAATGTCGCGCCGCAATCCATCAGCATCTGGTACGCACAGTCTAGATCCATATCGTAAAATCCCCTGATCGTCAATCACGAACTCGGAAAATCTGCCCTGTCCCATCTGTGCCATGATCTCTGAGCAACGGTCGTCACTGTGCTGTGCCTCATATATACGGTCAAGTAACTGTGGGCGTGCACGAACATGCGCGAGCTGTCCCCCTGTCTGAGTGAACTCGAACTCAACTCGGCTGTCGCATAACATCTGCCAATCTGCTGACGACTGCCTCTGCACTGCGCGCAAAAAGGATAGACTACCCCCGGGCCTCCTACTCAACGCATCTGCCACCACATTTGCCTTGCCGGGATGATATAAGATCTCGCAGTCGTAGTCTTTCACCAACACCATCCAACGACGCTGTCTGAGGTTCAGGTCTCGCTGCTGAAATATGTACTTTAAGCTCTTGTGATCGGTGAATATCTGACACGACTCGCCGTAAAGGTAATGTCGCCAAATCTTCAGTGCAAAGACCACTGCAGCCATCTCCAAATCATGAGTGGGGTAGTTCTGTTCATGCTTCTTCAACTGCCGAGAAGCATAAGCGATCACCCGGCCATGCTGCATCAAAACGCATCCTAATCCCACTCGCGAAGCATCACAGTAGACAACAAATCCGCCTGATCCCGAAGGTAAAGATAATACCGGCGCCGTAGTCAAACAAGTCCGTAGCTGCTGAAAACTGCGCTCGCACTCCTCTGTCCAAACGAAAGGAACTCCCTTCCGGGTCAAACCGGTCAACGGTGCAGCTATACGGCAGAAGTCCTGAACAAAACGCCTGTAGTAGCCCGCCAAGCCTAGAAAACTACGGATCTCAGTAACCGATGTAGGTCGGGGCCACTGCTGAACAGCCTCAATCTTCTTTGGGTCCACACAAATGCCGTCTCTCGTAACCACGTGACCCAAGAATCCGACGCTGTCCAGCCAGAATGCACACTTGGAGAACTTTGCGAACAGCTGGTGCTCCCTCAGGGTCTGTAACGTAATCCGCAAGTGCTGCTCGTGCTCCTCTCTGCTCCGGGAGTACACCAAGATATCGTCGATAAACACGATGATGAACAAGTCAAGATACGGCCTGAATGTACGGTTCATCAAATCCATAAATGCTGCTGGGGCGTTGGTGAGTCCGAACGACATCACCAAAAACTCGTAGTGGCCGTAGCGCGTGCGGAAAGCTGTCCTCGGTATATCCTCCTGTCGAACTCGCAGCTGATGGTATCCTGATCGCAAGTCGATCCTCGAAAAATACCCCGCACCCTGAAGCTGGTCGAACAAATCATCAATGCGCGGCAACGGATATCTGTTCCGAACGGTAACTTTGTTCAGCTGGCGGTAGTCGATACATAAGCGCAAACTTCCATCCTTCTTCTTGACAAACAGGACCGGAGCACCCCACGGAGAAACACTCGGTCGAATAAGCCCCTTATCAAAAAAATCCTGCAACTGATCCTTCAGCTCTCGAAGCTCTGCCGGGGCCATCCGATAAGGCGGTATAGAAATAGGCCCCGAACCGGGAATCAAATCAATGCAGAACTCAACATTGCGCTCAGGCGGTAGCCCAGGTAGCTCATCAGGGAAAACATCAGGGAACTCACAAACTACCGGGACCCGGTCCAACGGAACCTCTGCAGCTCGAGTATCACAAATATACGCTAAGAATCCCTGACATCCCTTCCGCAAGAGCTGACCAGCGCGAAGAGACGAAATTAAGCTGGGAAGGGTGACACTGCGGTCTCCCTGAATAACAAGGACTGGCTCTCCCGGAAAGCTAAATCTGACTGCCTTCTCACGGCAGTCCACCGAAGCATAACAAGTGGCTAGCCAATCCATGCCCAGAAGCACATCAAAGTCCAACATATCGAGGAGTATCAAATCAACTGATGAATCCCTCTCCCCGATACGAACGGAACACAAACGAAATACAAAACGAGCAACAAACGACTCGCCTACCGGAGTAACAACAACAAGCGGCTGATCTAACGACGACGACTCACGGCCCAACATCGGTGCAAAGTGTGTAGATACGTACGAATGTGTAGAACCTGGGTCGAATAATACCCGTGCGTCGAAAGAACAAACTGGCAAAGTACCTGTCACAACGGCATTGGATGCCTGCGCATCCTGCGATGTCAAAGCAAAAACTCGGGCCTGTCCTCCACCGATAGCGGGCTGACCTCGACCTCGGCCTCTGCCTCCTCGTCCTCTCTGAACAGGACCGCCGCGTCCACGGCCTCTCGGTGCACCTAACTGGCGTGGAGCATCGCCTGGGGTAGGAAGTAGGGCTCTCTGAAGAGGGGCTGGTGATGGTGGTAGGGTCACATGCGGAACTGTCGCTGCTCCCTGTCGTCTCACCGGACAGTCTCTGACAAGATGGTGCAAACTTCCGCACCCAAAACATCCTGGCGACGGCTGCTGCCCCTGGGGATAAGAACCATATAACTGTCCCCGCCTAAATCCTCTGCCAGGCCTATCTCTCGGAAAGAATCTGGCGCGCTGCCTCTGAGACGGTACATCGGTGCGAATCCTCTTCGGCCCAGAAACGGCCGAAGTCTGTGATATGCGTGTCTCCATCCGCAATGCCGTATCCATAGCAGCTGAATAAGTGTCGTAGTGCTGGGCGCCAATGGCAAGATATAGCTGGGCATCAAGTCCCTGTACGAACCTCTTCACCATCTTCTCCTCGGTATCCACCAAATACTGAGCATATCGGGATAACTGTGTAAACTGGATGTCATACTCAGACACCGTCATCCCAGGTGTCTTGACTAAGGCCTCGAAGCTGCGAGCTCTGGCGTCACGAACGCTCTCTGGAAGGAAACGGGCTAGAAAGACCGCTGTAAACTCGGCCCAAGTCATAGGCGGCAGACCTGCAGCTCGACCTCTCAAGACTGACTCCCACCATGTCTGCGCGAGACCCTCTAGTTGGAAACTCGCAAGCTCTACCCATCGATCATCCGAACATCTCAGCGAACGGCAGATCCTGGCTAAACTGTCAAGGAATGTCTGTGGGTCCTCCGCTGCCTCGGTGCCGGTGAATACTGGAGGTCTCAGCCTCATGAAATCCTGTAGTGAAACCGGAATGGCCACGGTGGTAGTAGTAGGAGCAGGTATCATGGTCGTCTGTGATGTAGTAGGTACGTCATCCGGCCTCGGTGTACGACTGGCTGCAACTAGGGATCCTACCATCTGACGTAGCTCCTGCATGCCTCCCATCATCTGTCGCAACTCCTCCATACCGGTCTCGAGCCTATCCATACGGCCTGGGGAAGGTGGATCGGTCTGTCCCTGCGGCGTAGGCATACCACCCTGCTCAGTCCTAGTCTCGGACGTGCCAGCTCGAATCTCGTCTCTGGCGGCAGCCCTCTGTGCCCTCGTAGCCTTCGGCGGCATAGTGGCTGTTACAGGAAAACGGATAGTAAGGACAGTGCAATAGGATTATAGGATACACGGAATTGAAGAAGAAATTTTTCAAGCAAGTATATCCTAAAGTCACTTAGGCGGAGTACCGTATCGTAAGTATGCCGCGGACATACGCACGCTACGTTACCCTGCTTAAGTCACTTACTCCATCTACCAAGGGTCATCCTACACTCACAAAGGTAAAACCTATCGCTCTGATACCAACTTTGTCACGACCCGCAGGGTACGGAACGTGACTGGAACTTAAGTTTACGAAACGTCTAAAGACGTCCGTAAAATAAGTAAGCCAAAGCCCAGAAAACAAAACCAATTAAGCAAAAGAGTGAAGAAAACCCAAACATTTGAAAGCAAGTTTATCAAATAAGTCATGTAAAACCCTTTTTAAAAAACAATACTAATTTTTCCGAAAATTTCGGCAGAGTCTCCTTTGTAAATACTGGCCCCCAAAAATGGGTACAACAAGAATAAATGTAAAATCAACAAATAAGGCGTCCCCAAGCGGGAGCTAGCTCTTCGCCATAAGGCGGTCACAAATCCCACGCAATATAAATGACAACAAGCGTAATAATCATAAGGAAGCATGAAAAAAAGTAGCATGTCGGCTCAAGTGAGCTCGACCCCAAAATACAACATAAAATCCACAAACCTCATAGTCTCATCTCTAGGTCAATATACAATAATCTGGTAGAAACAGTAGATGGAGTACACTAGATACAAAGAATATACAAGGTGGTACAAAAATGATAACATAACCCACCTATGAGCAAATCTCGAGCTCAAGCAAAAGAGGCAAAAGAACAAGTGCGCCCGCCGTTACGGAACTGACGGAGCGGACCTGCAAAAGACTGTGGCACAACGGGGGTGAGTTGCCAACTCGTGAGTAATAAATAACATCTACAAAGGCTATCGTATGCATGCACACAAGCATCCTAGCATCTATAATACAGGTATGACTGGATGCACTAGCAGGTGTGTATATAACATCAGTGTGCTAATATGTATGCAACATGAATATCTGAGGTCTCTATAGGTATATATAAGAAATATTTTATCTCTTTTTGTTTTTGAAACTCTTTTAGAATGCCAGCATAATGTCAATGAATCGACGAAAATCGGTGTCCAGCAACGACACCCAAAAGCTGTCTCAAATCTCATAAATGTATCTCTGGCCTCAGCCGTCCGGCTGACCCATCTCAAATATCAATATCTCATCATCTAGCGGCCACGGTCGGTATCCTCTGGATATCCGCCGTCCCAAACAGTCACCGGTAGGTAATCCGTCCCCTGCCAGGCTCAACGTCATCACCACATTCCTCTTGCCCCGGGGTACCTTACCGGGCCCACCATGTACCCGTGCCGGTTCCTCCACTCCTCGACACGGATTTCCAAATCCACAGCAAACTCATGGTGGACGACACTTACATCACTAGAAAACCGCAATTTACATATTTTAAAAAAATATAATAAGTTTAGAAATTTTGCGGCTTTCCCCCGAAATCCAGCAATATCATAAAATCTCAAGAAATCCTCATAAGTGCATATATCAATAATAATGAATGCGTATGATATCAATATTCAAGTTGCGATGTGTGATTAATGTATTAAGCATGAACAATTAATATGATGAAGTACATGCACATGAATAGCAATACTACGGTTTCATTTTTAAAAGTTATCTAGTGTGGTGGCATGGCAATTACCAGGGTGTGTGTGTAAACATGAATAGTGCTCGTGCTGCATATAAAAACCCTGGTAATGGTGCAGGTGTCCTATGAAATGGTTTCGTATAGGTATGTCAATATAATGCATGGATGCAGCAAATAGTCAGTTAAGTATTTCACCCCTAATTACTAACATTACTAAGGATTTGTAAGTTACTAAAACTATCGGGCGGCTTGCGCCATCCAACGATAGTCCCCCGTAGATATTACATCTACTCACCGGGATCCCTGGCTAGCTGTGTCCAATCACCGCCTTTCCCTTTCGCGCCGCGTCTGACGTCTCCGCGACCGAACCTGGAATTTACATAAATACCAAATATAAGGTTACATATCAAGAACGACGCAAAACCCCAACGAAACTACTAAAGTTCGCTAGCTAGGTACAACGTGCACAAAGTGCGCGGAACACACGCGAAAATCGCAAAAACTGCCAAAAAACGCCGATTTGGTCGCCCGGCAAAACTAAAACCCGACTACCCAAAAAACCGCACTCACGCATCCTAAAAGTCGTAGGACAAGCCAACACAATCATCAAGATGTCGAAAATAATCCATCACATAATTTTTATACAAAACTAGTAAGCAATTGCATTCCAAAATCGGTGCAAAAATCGCCGATTTGCGACAAAACGACTACAATTTAGCATAATCACCCAAGCACACTACAAGCAATCTACAAACACTAATTACAACACAATAGCAATGATTCCAATCCTATTTTCCATAAACAACCATTTCTTGAATTTATAACCTAGCAAATTCCAAATCAATTTCCACACTTGAAAACTTAATTTAACACAACAAAAGCCCACATAAGAAAATTAATCACTTAGATTAGGTTAGCAAAATACTAGATAGCAAAGTAAATTAATTACCCTAATAATGGATTTCTAAACCCTAATCAACTCATTAACATGCTTCACAATCCAATTCCATACAAAAACCCTCTCTTGAAAATCCTAAAACAACAATTTCACACTTCTAAATTTAACTAAATTAGCATAATTGAAGACTACATCAACAAGGTAACTATATAGATTAGTTAATTAACCACTAGATTAACTATAAAACAACTTAATTAACTATTATGGCTTTCAAACCCTAGTTAAATAAACTACTCTTTTTTAAACTAGATTAGAAATTAGTTAACTTTTAACATTAAACCATGCATTTAAAGGAATTTAGCAACAAAAGAAAGTAACTTTGATGAGAATTATACCTCACTTGAGATCTAGAAAGAATGGATTTTGCTCCAAATGATGGCCTCAAGCACCAAGATTCAAGCAAGAATGGCTAAGGAAAATGATAGCATAAGGATTTTGTTTGGATTTTTGAATAAAGTGTGGATTTTGATGTGGTTTTTTGAAGAAAATTGAAGAAAAATGAAGGGAAAAGAGATGAAGAAGAGGAGTGTGCAGGTTCGGCCAGCAAGAGGAATGGGGGAGGGTGTGGGCAAGTGGGGAAAGTCATGGTCAAGTCCACAAAAGTCAAAGCGCCATACTTTATTAACAATATTTAAAATAAATCCAAAAAAACCCTTAAATCAACTCAAGAAAGCAACTAAAGAAAAGAGGCCAGAAATTTCTGGACTTGGTCAGGGTTGGGCTGTCCACGGGCTGAGGGAAAAGAGAGAGGGGTTTTACAAAAGAAATTTTATGCAAACAGGCCCCCTACAACTCAAAAATTGCAAGTTTTAGCTCAAAATTCAATAAATTCGTTTCAAATCATAAAAATTTGTTAAAAATCAAAATAAATTACTAAAAATTTATGTTACCACTAGATTTTAATTATCATAATTTTAGAGATTAAAATTAGCCCGGAAAAATTTGTATTTATCGCTAATTTAATGTATTTTCTTACCGGCTTAAAATAATATAAAAAAATTGAAAAATTAGGGAAAATTTTTAAACGACCAGAATTTCATAATTAACTCATTAGCTACTAAAAAAAAAGCAATTACCTATCCATTTTAACTATAATTAGCCCTAAACTGCAAAATAACAAGAAAGACGGTTTTCGGAAAAATACCGAATTTTCACCGAATTTCAGGAAAACACCAAAACGACTTTTCAAGATGCTACAATTTCATAGTATTACCTTTATGATATAGTTGACATAGGAATCGTTGTTTATTTCGCTTTCTACCTGATGATGTTTTCTACTCACGAGTTGGCAACTCACCCCCGTTGTGCCTCAGTTCTTACAGGTTGTCCGCTTGGATCAGTAGCGGCATCGCTTGCACACAGCTGTTCTGGGTGATTTTGTTTTGGCAGGTGGTACATGTTGGATCGTTCCACTCTTGTATTATTATTCCTGTTGTATCTAGTTAACTCCATCAAATCAGAAACTAGTATTTGTATAAGTAGTAAGACTTAGCAAGTCTTGTAGCTGAGAGACTTGAGCGATGGGTTTTATGTTCTCTTGGTGGGTTTGATGTCTTGCTTTACATAAATAATTGTGTTGATCTTCACCGTTGGGCGTCGTATACATATATTCTGTCTTGCGTGGTTGTGATCAGCCGTTTGCCGAAGAGCTAGCTCCCGCTTGGGGATGCCTTTTATATTATCATGGGTTTGTGGTTTTGGATCAAAATATATGAGGGAGGTGCTGCACGAATTTCAAAAGGAGAAAACATGATTCATTATACCTTTATTTGCAAAACTTCACTTCTACTATTTTTCTCAAAAAGGTTTAGATTGCTGGGTTTTCGGCTTACTTAATTTACGTTGCGCCTTTAGACGTTGCGTGATTTAAGTGCCGATCACGAGCAAATTTTGGGTCTTGACAAAGTTGGTATCAAAGCGCTAGGTTTAACCTTAGTTCGAGTTTAGGTTTGACTATGTGTAGTCTGGGGCGTAATCTATTTCGGAACCTAAGCTTGACTTTACGGAACTTAGACTTGAACATGGGGGTATTAGACCCGAACTTTCGTTTCATAGGCTGGCCCTGATTGATGGAGTAGGTAGCTTAAGTAGAGTGACGTACTGTATGTATATTCCACGGCATATTTACGATATGATACTCCACTTAAGAAACCTTAGGATGTACATATTTTGAGATCTGTGATTCTCTTCGTACCTATGATTATACATCCGTTTGAGATCCTTGATTCTATTCGTTTCCATGATCATACCTTCACTGATTCAGTTTCTCCTTATGATCATGTATCCATTTTGGATCTATTTTCGTCGATACTTGATTGAGGTTCCTGTCACCATGGTTTGAACGCAGATTGAGCTGCTGCTAGTGATGCGGTCAGGGCGAGCTTGTCGGGGACGAGGACTGACCATCGTGTTTTCTGGTGACATGGGGACGTATCGATGTAGTGTTGTGTTGTGACCTCTCGTTTGAGACTAGTGTGCGGTTTTGTATCAGATGACCGGGCCATGGTTAAAGGCTGCCTATTATGAGAGGACTGTTGATGTACAGCATACCTCAGAGATTGTGATGTCAACTACCGTGCAGACAGATGACCCAGCTGTTGCTGAGATTGATGAGATATCGCTTCCAGGGCTTATGAGCTGAGATCCCTGGAGCTTTCGGTCAGAGGTGCGACAGGAGATAGCTAGTCTATCTCGAGTTGGGAGACGAAGGTGATACGTCAGATTGAGGCACCGACGCAGGCCCGGTTGAGTTGAAGACTTCCAGTATGGAGAATCTTACTCAGATCTAGAGTATATTGATCCAGAGATGACGTGGTTCGTTGGATGATCCGATAGGAGATCAGTAAGGGGACCCGCATCTGATAGAGGACCTCACCCAGATGCGTTGTGAGTTGATCGAGAGCAGACGAGTATTGAGTATTCCTCCAATGGTTGGGACGGGTTCCTGAAGACGTGTTCGGCTAGATATCTTCTACAGAGTGATGAAGATACCGAGTTCATGATTTTGAGTCCGTAAGAGAGATTCCGGATTAACTTTAGCCGAGAACATTTGTTGTATGCTGATAGCAAGACGTGACGTCGAGGTGGACGATAATAAAGACGAGTGGAGCAAGAGCTTCGTGCGAGATGTTAATGAGCTGTTGTTACTCCTCGTTGAGATTAGATATTTGATATGTATACAAAGGCATTGGGATATGGCAAGTTTCCGAGGTAATGTTGTGCTGAGAACGCAGATGTCCAGAAGGTGAGAAAAGATTTGTAAGTGTACCAGCCTCCGTACAGTTCGATGTAGGAAAGATTGGGAGAGACCTTCAGCAGGTTCATTCCAGGACACTGCTGCGATAAGATGTGCACCGAGGATCAGTTGTGTCACGTGTATTTAGAGGGCCAGAGGCCGACACCAGTAACGTGTTGCTTTATGAGTGATCATACTAATTGGCCGAGAGATGACCTGAGGAGTGCCAGAGCGGAATCATTTCCGTTAGCACACCTGACCGGGCAGATGAGCCGATGGATTGCGAGATTGGTAATCCGCAGAGAAATGAGGACGCACAGACAGAGGACGCCAGACCGTGAGCAGGAGGCAAACAGATGTTCTTGGTCTGCCAGTTTTGGGCGCACCAATATTTTTCGACATTGTAAGAGGTGTACCTCAATATCATTTGTTGCGATTGCGTTTGTGATCCGACTATCACGCTTTTATCGCTTGGATTTGAGTTTTGATGATCGAGTTTTAGGATATTGTTTTCATGCACCATGGCTGCACCTACTGAGTATTTACTTTTGGTGCATAGTTATTGCACTTGAGATACGTTTTACACACCATTGTGTTGGTTTATGATTTGTGCATATTTATTGCACTTGATATCGGTTTTGTACCTTGGCTGCACGTGTTTATGGTTTCGTGGATTTCATACGGTTGATTTGACATTGTGCAGGTGTTAGTCACTCGATTTGATTTTTGCACTCCGTATAGCTCACATATGCTTGCAGTGCATTGGTACGTGTTTTGTGCACGTAGTTGCACATGTTAATGATTTATATACACCTTGGTACAATCGGTGTAGTTTTCATACGCTTTTGAGTTATTGATGAGTTTCCATGCAGTTGCGCACCGGATTTGATATTTCGTGCACTGGATGCACATGATTTGATATTTCGTGCACTCGATGTATAGGATTTGATATTTCTTGCACTGGATGCACAGGATTTGATGTTTCGTGCACTGGATGCATCGGATTTGTATCTGTGCATTTGTTGCACCAGATGGGTATTTCGTGCATTGGTTGCACTGGATTCATAATTCGTACATTGGTTGCACCCAATTTATGTCTTTGAGCATTCGTTTTACCAGATTTGTGTTTTCGTGCACGTGTGTACTTGATGTTCGTTTTCGTGCATACTACTACACTAGATGCTTTTACGGACCTGACGCGCTTGGGCTAGTTTTTATGCATATTAGGCGCTTGGTATTGGATTTCGTGCATGACATATGCACTTGAGTTGGATTTTCACGCATGTTGGGCACATGATATGAGGTGTGATTTGTGCACACTAGTTGCACTCGATTGGGGTTTCCATTTGTGCATGCTAGTTGCACGGGATTGAGATTTTCGTGCACTATCGATGCACTGGATATTATTGTCGTGCATACCCGTTGCACTGGACAGATATTTTCGTGCACGCCCATTGCTCTTAGTTTGCTTTTGTGCGTATCATAGCACTTGTATTGGATTTGATTTCCGTGCGCACCAGACGTACGTGATTATTGGATACGCCTTTTGGGGCTGCTTTGGCTCTTGAGCACTTTGTTTTCATGATGCGTACTATATATGTATTATAGTATTTGATTAGTGCATATGGGATTTCGGTAGTGGATTTCGAGATCCGTATCTCTTTTGTGACTCCGATGATATGCGTGCAAGTATGATAATTTGCGTGACGCTTGATGGAGTTCGGTTTTGAGTTTCGTTTTCCAGCGCACAGGATGCGCTGTGGTATTTCTGTATCTTCCGTGATTTCGGAGACCCATTGATTTGAGTTGATTATTGAAATATTTTTTCATTTGGGAGTTTAAATTTAAATTCGGGGACAAAATTTATTTATGGGTGGAAGATTGTAACATTTCAGGAAAAATAAAATATTATTTTTAGATATTTAATATTAAAATAATAAATTTCGCGAAAACAACTCGATTTGCGAAATTTAGGATTTTCGTAAAGTTGTATAATTGTATACCAATATTTGGGAATTTATCGAAGAATAAAATTATTTATTTATTCTAATGATATTTATCGGATTTTTTGTAAATCCGTGTTTTTACATTTTTCCGTGACTTGTGCACCGTGTCATGTGCATGTTGGTTTTTGAGTTTTGTAACTTGTGAGATAGAGAATGAGAAAGGAAATATAAAGGAAAAGAAAAGAGGAAGCAAGGGAAATATAGAGTTTGAGTGTGAATGGAATAAAGATTTATGCCATGAGATATTTGTGAAAGAAACAAAAGGGATATTTGTTTGTGAGAGAGTGAGAAAAAGAGAGTGTGAGGGTAGGAGAGAGAGGGGGGCTGCCATTCTTGCATCTTCCCCTTTATTTCTTCTTCTCTTTTCTTCTTCTTCTTCAACCTCCACTACCTCAAGCATCATCTTCAATCCTTCACCAAAACCTTATTCGCCCTTCATTAAAAACATGCACACATCCATTATAAACACATTGGTGTTAGTGTATATGCCCTAGAGGCCATTACTGTATCATACTAGTATGTATATTACTTAATGGAAGCTTGGGATATTCACAGTTGTACAAACAATCTTGCTCAAAATGGTAGTATGCTACTTGGTTTGTTTCTACTTTAATGTGTACATGTGTTTATTTTATTATATCACCTATACGCATTAGTGGAGCCCTTAGGATCTTTGCTTGATTACCAGCGTTGTGATGGCAGTCACACTCGTGGGGGCTGGGTAATCCATAAGCAAGTCCTTATACAGGTCCCTAGTCGCAGGACTATCGAGACAGGGCATCGATACTCCGGAGTAGACTAGCGTATGCGCTTCTCATCCCAGCAGGGGAGACGGTCTGTCTCACAGCCGTCAGTACGTCGTACTTGAGATAGTATGCGGTGCTCGTTAGGTTACGAGTACACTGGACAAGACTCGTCGGGAACTGACTGGTTGGTATTATACCTATCGTCAGTTATCAGTTCCCAGGTGACACGAGTACATCTTAGTCCGCTGACTTGACACTGTCACTTCGCCTCGAGTGTTTTCCCACTGTACTTTGATTACTACCCTACCACGGCTCAAAGGAGTCGTGCAAACAGGTAGTAGTTGGGTGCAGTCCCGAAGCACTTGGAGGCAGTGACGGTTAGACAGGATTCGTCTCTCCCGGTATTGGGGGTTGACATCGCGCTTTGTCTAGGAGAGCCATTACACGAGTAGTCCCTGGCCAGGGAAAGCGAGATATACTGGTAGGCTTCCAGTGTTATCTCAGGGTGTTTTGGGCTTCACTCCGGCACGACTTGTACCGCTATTAGGGGACTGACGTTTACCGCCCCGCTAGGCCCGCCATGCGATGTATCAGACGAACAGACCGGACTGTACGGAGACTGTCACATTCAGGCTCAGTAGGAGTTCAGATGGGTTTCACCTCGTCAGTCTTCTTATCGGCATCTACCTGGGGACCGTTACGCACAGCTAGTGCCGCTTGCGGTCTGTGGTTAAACCCACTTCCAGCGTAGTGTCGAGTCTTTAGAGTCCCACACAGAAAGCTATTCGCCTTTAGGCAAAAGAGTAGAGGTCGCATGATTTTGCGACAGGTCGCATAGTTTTGCGACAGGGTTCGGTCACATCCGTGCACTTTTGCATGTACAGTGCCCGGACAGTTAACACTAGCGGGCTTTGGTTTAAGCCAGATCCTAGTGTTCGTTTTGGGATTGATTTTATCTCGTATGTATTCGTGTTCCTCGGAACGCGGATGCGGGTGTGTATGCACAGTAGACAGAGAGACGGAGGCAGAGTATTCTCATTTGGGTTTGTTGACTGTTGACTGTTGACAGTGGACCGTTGACCATTGACTTTTGCTTAACCCTAATGAGAATAAGAAATATATATAATTAGCAATAATATTAATTAAGTATTATAGTGACATGGTTGTTGAGGGGTTGACTTTGTTGACTTGTTGACTTAGTTGACCGGTTGACTAGGTTGGACTAGTTGACCATCATCATCACAATGGTTGTCATTTTCATGCAAAGATTTTTGCTTGCTTGTTGTAGTTTGGAAAATGAGTGCATGAAATGATATTGCCTTTTGTGAAATGAGAACCATCACAGAATACTTGATTAACATTATGGCTCATGATGTTTTTGGATTATGAGAGGGTGTATGACAAAAGAGAGGATCATTCTTCCATTGTCTTTCTCTCTCTTGGTTTTGAGCTCTCTCATGCTCTTGCTCTCACCCTCTTCCTCTTGCTCTCTCTCTTGTCTATGGATCACTTATCTCATGTGTTAAGAAGCAAGAACCATATAGAAAATCCCATCACACTCTCCTCTACTCACTCTAGTTCACAAGGTTTAGCAAACCAAGTGAACTAGTTTCTTCAAAGTTCGAAGAAGAAGCCAAAGGTAGAAGCTTTCGGGTGGATCGATCTTCGGCGCAAGGAGACGACGGGGTGAAGCTGATCCGTACAACATCAAGAGATGAAGACGAAGGAGTTCAAGAAAGAAAGGTATAACCCCCTAATCGAGTAGTTAACATCTCGTAGTTAGGTTGTTAGGTAGATAGTTTAACAAAGATCCATTTTGAGTCCATGTTACCGCCTCTAGAAAATTATTTTACACCAAATTCCGCAAGCCCGTAAGTACCGGGAGAGGTAGCATGGACTTACAGTGGTATCAAAGCCTAGTTAAACACTACCTAACATGTTAGTATAGTAACTAGAAATTCGATCGGAGAAAAAGTCGCGAAATACACCCAGATATCAAACTTGCTGTCGATTTTCAAAGTTCTTTAAAAGTAATAAATCATGCTTTAAAAATCGACTCAGGGTTTTTAGAGGCTACTGTAGAAAGACGGTCCTGTGAACCTATCAAACCGCCGCGGAAACGCGGCAATAGCTTGCTATTGCCGCGGTTCCGCGGCCGATTAAGCTCTTCTCTGGATCTTCTTTACTGCAGTATACTCAGTGGGTTATTTTGGGAATTTTGGTATACGTTTTTTCAGCCCAGATTTTCCAGAAAGAAAAATTTGTTTTTGGGGATTTAAAAACCGTATTTTGATCGAGTTTCTAAAGACTTAAGTTGACGGGTATTTATCTGTGATGTGATATTTGTATTGAACGTCTGCTAATCGCTATATGTCGATTAGTGGGGGTTATACAAATATGTGATCTGTAATGTTGCTGGAATGTGTATATGAATTCATTGGATTGTCGCGGGTGAATAGCCCGGGGTTGTGAGACGAGAGTTTCTTTTCTTTCAATTCATGTAAATTTGTAAATTGATGTAATATTATTTATATGGCCACACAACCGGGTCGGGGTTGTAGCCGTCATTGTATAATTTCTTTTTATGGTTTTTGCTCCTAGGATAGACCCATGGAGGGGGTGCACAAACTACCGGGTATCTCGAAGTGCCGAGTGGCCTACTCACGGTGTTGAGGGAGGTTGCTCCGCTTCGGGTGCTTGGCGGGTAGTTTGCCGCACCCGTAGGGGTCTTGGGTGGGGTATTGGCTATTCACCGCGACCGTGTAATCTGCTTTTCGTTACAGGCTCGTACGAATTGCGGATTCTTAGTATATCCAATGTGTTCATCTGTGATCTGAAATGGCTATCATTGCAATATATCTATATATGATATTATTTAGGCGTTGCTTATGTTTTACAGCCGCGCTAGCCCAGCCCCCGCTCTGTCGTTAGTTAAGTAACCTAACGGGTAATGACGGGGCCCCGTGGCGAATGTGAATGGCATAAGCGTACGTCATATTTTGGTTGTTTTCTGCAATGGTAGGATTAAATGATGGGACGCATTAAAAGAACTAATGCAAGAAAAATATGCATTAAAAGAACTAATGCAAGAAAATAAACCAAGTAAAAGTCGTTGGAACACTTTCAAAACCACTCGGTTTCTTTTCAAAAAGCAACTTTTAAACGCGGAGCTTAAGCCAGTCCTTTTAAAAGCTATCATGGTTCCTTCGATTATATCAAGTTCACTACGTTCACGGTTTCGCCAAAACCATTCGTAGCCCTCCGTCATTTCATATGAATATCCAACAGTATTCAAGCTGTGTTTGTTGGCCTTAGTCAAGGCATAGTGATTGGTAGCTGGGGGGTATTCATATGCTGCGTAGATAGATGCGTTGGTTTGGGACAGTCGTATTACTTTGTTGGCCATAGTCATGGGTATACACGAGTGGGTTCAAATCAACCTGGACAACGACGGGTAGAACTTGACATGTGACTTATGATTTGTTGGCCTTAGTCAAGGTCATAAGAGCATGGGGCAAAAATCCACATCGGGAGTTTCATAAGTACTGAAACTTGCTAGCGCTGCATACCATTTGGAGTGTGATGATTCTGGTAGGATTCCTTCAGTTTTGTCACGCGATGATATTTGGATCCCGATCCTACTGTGAGTATATGCTACTCCTCGGGAACTTTCTCACTTAACGATCAATGCTATAAACCAAGTAGGTGTCTAGAAAGGTGTTAGCAGGGCTACGCTCCCAGGGAAAAGAGGTTATTTAATTAAGGAACATCGCGAAAGCATTGGAAAACCTCCTTCGAAGTACCGACACTGGCCTGGCTGAACGGTTAAGCAAGTATTGTACGGTGAGATTGATCCTGACTAATTCTTCCTTTATGGTTTGAGGAGGGATTCGAGAGACAGTGGGAGCCATCCTATTTAGATAAATTAAAAACAAATCTAAACTTGCAAGAGCATCATGCTGAGTGTTTTCTTCTCTCTCTTAATTGCAGCGACCCTTTGACCACACCTAGGTTACATCTAGATAATAAAATGACTGAATCTGACTGTCATGACTGGCAAAGGTCTGTCCAGATATCTATTGCCCATGACAAGCTGGGACACCTCTTGACTAATCCAACCCCTGCCGTCTCAGGTCCAGTTTCCCCTGTCACGGATATTGATATTCGTAGGCCATCGGAAAAGGACTGTGCGAAGGCCAAGTGCCTCGTGTTAACCTCAGTTGATGGTGCAAACCAGAGGCAGCACGAGAAGATGGACTTAGTTTCTATCTTCCTCCATAACAAGGATTTATATGGAGAGCAATCTCGTATCGTAAGATATGAGACCTCGAACGAATTGCTTCAAGCGAGGTTGGCTATCGTGTCATCTGCTAGGGACAACGTCCTTGCAGAGACCAGCTATTTTGAGCTCACGGACCTGAAGACCACGTTGAAGAACGAGTCAGGTACTGACTTGATTCTACAGTCTCTACCTTCTACCCTGAAGGAAACCAGGGAAGAAGAAGGAAAGAGCAGGGCAAATGTTTTGGGAATGGATGTAGTAAAAGAAGAACGTTCCTATTGTTGTGAGAATGAACATTGGCAGAAGGATTGCAGGGCTAGCAAAGCCAGTAGCCAGAATTCGAAGCATGTTGTTGCTTCGGCTTCGGGTGTGTTTGTGATAGAGAATTGTATTTCAGTTAACCCTACTTCCTGGGTATTGGATACCGGATCAGGATCTCACATCTGTAATTCGTTACAGGCTTTGAGAAACCGTAGGGTTATCAGAAAAGGTGATATGACTCTCAGGGTTGCTAACGGAATGAGCATGGATGCTGTATCCGTAGGGTAATATCACCTTGGACTGACAACTGGGCAGATATTGATTCTGCGTGACTGTTTGTATGTACCAGGTGCGACTTGTAATATCATATCTGTATCCATACTTTCTAAGGAAGGATATGATTTTACTTTTGTAAACGATGTAGTAAACATCCACCTAAATCAAGTTCTGATTGGGTCAGGTACATTAAATAACGGTATATACGTATTGAATCAAGCTCAGATATTCAGTGTCCAAAGCACACTTAAAAGAATGTCTCCGGAATTAGATCAGGCTTTCTTATGGCATTGTAGACTGGGTCACATCAATGAGACACGGTTAACAAAGTTACATAAAGAAGGATACTTGGATCCGTTCGAGTACCAGTCTTATGCCAATTGTGAATCTTGTCTCATGGGAAAGATGACAAAGACTCCGTTCACTGGACACGGAGTAAGAGCGAGCGAGCTCTTAGGACGTGTGTGGTCCAATGTCTACACATGCGCGAAGCGGTTATTCATACTTCATTACTTTCACAGATGATTTCTATAGGTATGGACATGTCTTCTTAATGAAGTACAAATCCGAGGCCTTTGAGAAATTTCGGGAATACAAGAATGAAGTTGAAAAACAAACAGGAAAAAGTATAAAGACACTGAGATCTGATCGAGGGGTGAATACTTGAGTGCCGAGTTTCTGGACTACTTAAAAGAGAATGGAATTCTCTCTCAGCGTACTCCTCCATACACGCCACAACACAACGGTGTATCGGAACGGCGGAATCGGACCCTATTGGATATGGTCCGTTCCATGATGAGTAAGGCTGAGTTACCGCGATCTTTCTGGGGTTATGCACTAGAAACAGCTGCATATCTCTTGAACCAAGTTCCTACTAAGACAGTGCCTACCACACCATATCAGATGTGGAGTGGGAAGAAACCCTGTCTTAAACACTTTAAGACATGGGGATGTCCAGCTTTTGTTAAAAAGCAGCATGCGGACAAGCTCGAGGCACGCTTAGTACAGTGTAAGTTTGTGGGATACCTAAGGAAATCCACGGGGTATCTTTTCTATTACGCAGAGGAACAAAAGGTTTTTGTTTCTCGTCATGCCCGCTTCTTGGAAACTGAGTTTTTGGAAACCCAGATAAGTGGGAGCGCAAAAGAACTGGAAGAAATTCCAGAACCACAAACTATTACTGAAACCTTAGTAGAACCAGAAGTTTCAGGAGAACCGGACATTCCTGCGCCACTCCGCTGGAGTAGTAGGCAGTCTCATCCGCTCGAGAGATACTACGATTTTCTCATAGACGGGGATAGAGAGGATTGCACCATGGATTATGATGAGCCTACTAGCTTCCAGCAAGCCATTCAGAGCGATGACTCGGTAAAATGGCTGGATGCTATGCGGACCGAAATGGAGTCCATGTACACCAACAAAGTTTGGACTTTGGACTTTGCTCCAGAAGGGGTAAAACCTGTAGGCTGCAAATGGATCTTCAGAAAGAAGATTGGTGTAGATGGGCAGGTTGAAACCTATAAAGCTAGGCTCGTTGCAAAGGGTTTTCGTCAAAGACCTGGTTTGGACTATGACGACACCTTTTCTCCTGTAGCCATTCTCAAATCCATTCGGATCCTTCTTGCGATTGCTGCCTTCCACGATTATGAAATCTGGCAGATGGACGTAAAGACGGCTTTTCTAAATGGAAATTTGGAAGAGTGCGTCTATATGGATCAGCCAGAAGGATTCATTCAGAGTGGGAGCAGCGGTAAAGTGTGCAAGTTACTCAAGTCCATCTATGGACTGAAGCAGGCATCGCGGAGTTGGAACATCTGCTTTGATGATACTATCAAGGAATTCGACTTTATCAAGAACCCAGATGAACCATGCATCTACAGTAAGATTGTAAGGAGAACTGTGGTATTCCTCTTCTTGTACGTGGATGACATTCTCCTAATAGGAAATGATATTCCTATGCTACAGTCAGTCAAAGGATTCTTGTCGCAGAGGTTCTCCATGAAGGACCTGGGCGATGCCAACTACATTCTGGGGATCCAGATCTATCGTGATAGATCTAAAAGGATGTTGGGACTTTCGCAGTCCAGGTACATTGACACCATACTGAAAAGATTCAGTATGGAAGATTCCAAGCGCGGTAATTTACCGGCTTGT
The DNA here is from genome assembly GCA_030015575.1 of Agapanthus africanus. Classification (NCBI taxonomy): domain Eukaryota; kingdom Viridiplantae; phylum Streptophyta; class Magnoliopsida; order Asparagales; family Amaryllidaceae; genus Agapanthus; species Agapanthus africanus. The sequence goes on from CM057341.1 coordinate 340,167,902, forward strand.
CACGGGATCACCCTCTCCAAAGAGATGTCTCCCAAGACTGATTTGGAAAGGGATCGCATGTCTATTATACCCTACGCTTCTGCGGTAGGCTCTATAATGTATGCGATATTATGTACCAGACCAGATGTAGCATACGCAGTGAGCGTTGTAAGCCGGTATCAGTCAGACCCAGGGGAGAAACACTGGATAGCGGTAAAGAACATTCTCAAGTACCTGAGAAGGACTAAGGAGATGTTCTTCGTGTATGGCGGAAAAGACCTCCAGATTGAGGCCTTTGCTGACTCCAGCTTCCAGAGTGACAAGGATGACTCCAAGTCCATGTCGGGTTATGTCTTTACCCTCAATGGAGGGGCGGTTTGCTGGAAGAGTTCCAAGCAGGAGACCGTTGCTGACTCAACTATGGAAGCGGAGTACATAGCTGCTTGCGATACCGCAAAGGAAGCTGTCTGGATGAAGAAGTTCCTCATGGAGCTTCAGGTGGTTCCTACCATTGTTGATCCAATACCGCTGTATTGCGACAACAATGGCGCTATAGCTTTAGTGAAGGAACCCAGGTCCCATCAGAAGTCCAGGCACATTTTGAGGCGGTTCCACCTGATCAGGGAGATCATTGATCGCCGGGAGATCGAGGTAAAGAGAGTAAATTCAGAAGATAACACTGCAGATCCACTCACGAAGGCCCTACCCCAGACTCAGTTCGAGCGGCTGATTGAGATGATAGGTCTTCGATACGCCGGTACATGGCCTTAGTGCAAGTGGGAGATTGTTAGTGTATATGCCCTAGAGGCCATTACTGTATCATACTAGTATGTATATTACTTAATGGAAGCTGGGAATATTCACAGTTGTATAAACAATCTTGCTCAAAATGGTAGTATCCTACTTGGTTTGTTTCTACTTTAATGTGTACATGTGTTTATTTTATTATATCACCTATACGCATTAGTGGAGCCCTTCGGATCTTTGCTTGATTACCAGCGTTGTGATGGCAGTCACACTCGTGGGGGCTGGGTAATCCATAAGCACATCCTTATACAGGTCTCTAGTCGCAGGACTATCGAGACAGGGCATCGATACTCCGGAGTAGACTTGCATATGCGCTTCTCATCCCAGCAGGGGAGACGGTCTGTCCCACAGCCGTCAGTACGTCGTACTTGAGATAGTATGCGGGTGCTCGTTAGGTTACGAGTACACTGGACAGGACTCGTCGGGAATTGACTGGTTGGTATTATACCTATCGTCAGTTATCAGTTCCCAGGTGACATGAGTACATCTTAGTCCGCTGACGTGACACTGTCACTTCGTCTCGAGTGTGTTCCCACTGTACTTTGATTACTACCCTACCACGGCTCAAAGGAGTCGTGCAAACAGGTAGTAGTTGGGTGCAGTCCCGAAGCACTTGGAGGCAGTGACGGTTAGACAGGATTCGTCTCTCCCGGTATTGGGGGTTGACATCACGCTGTGTCTAGGAGAGCCATTACACGAGTAGTCCCTGGCCAGGGCAAGCAAGATATACTGGTAGGCTTCCAGTGTTATCTCAGGGTGTTTTGGGCTTCACTCCGGCACGACTTGTACCGCTATTAGGGGACTGACGTTTACCGCCCCCCTAGGCCCGCCATGCGATGTATCAGACGAACAGACCGGACTGTACGGAGACTGTCACATTCAGGCTCAGTAGGAGTTCAGATAGGTTTCACCTCGTCAGTCTTCTAGTCGGCATCTACCTGGGGACCGTTACGCACAGCTAGTGCCGCTTGCGGTCTGTGGTTAAACCCACTGCCAGCGTAGTGTCGAGTCTTTAGAGTCCCACACAGAAAGCTATTCGCCTTTAGGCAAAAGAGTAGAGGTCGAATGGTTTTGCGACAGGTCGCATGGTTTTGCGACAGGGTTCGGTCGCATCCGTGCACTTGTGCACGTACAGTGTCCGGACAGTTAACACTAGCGGGATTTGGTTTAAGCCAGATCCTAGTGTTCGTTTTCGGATTGATTTTATCTCGTATGTATTCGTGTTCCTCGGAACGCGGATGCGGGTGTTGTTCATACCAGAATACTGCATTTTATACCGCCCGTTCTTATGCTCCTGTGTTTATAGGTAGGTGCTTTTAATTCGTGTTTGTTACATATTTACAGATTACAGGTTTCCAGTACAAATATTGCAAATCAAGACAAAAATCTCCACAGTTACACCAAATACAGAACATCTGTTGACAACAGATAAAAGCCGGGTTCCGGTCATCCATATCCGTCCAGTGCTGCATACCGGTTCCAGAGACAAGACATATGACAGCGGTCATTCGTGTCTCGGACAAGCACAGAGCACGAGAGGGGCAGCACAAGAATTAATGGGTGCGCGGAGCTCGAGGGAGAAAATGTCAAAAGTATTATTTTTGTTGCCACTTTGGACCATTGCAATTCTGATGCAACTGTGGAAGCATACTGCAATTTGGTATATGTACAATTACATAGGACAGAAAACCAGGGACTCCGACCAAAACCCACGACCCAATTCCCCTATACGGCCGCGGATCCGCGGCCTAAGCAGGCTTAGGCCGCGGAACCGCGGCCCTTTGGTCTCCTTGACTTGTCGGGTTTTGTGGGCAGTTGGGTAATTTTATGTTGTGGCAGATTCTTGCCATAGGTTTTCAGTTCACCTCCTATAAATACCCCAGAACTTGCCAAGCTTTGGGTGTTCAATTCTTTGTTCCTCTTTTGTAGTTTTTTGTGTAGTTCTTCTTCTTCTTCTTCATTCTTCTTCCATGAAAATGTAGTGAGAGTATTGAGTGGGTTTTAATGAAGATGAGGGCTTTTGTATCATTCTCATTTGTTTAACTTCCCCTTGAGATTCTTGCTTTCTCTTGATCATTCAACCTCTTCATTGAGCTTGAATGGTTAAGGGTTAGTTATTGATCTCATGGGTCGTATTTTCTTATGGAATTAGCGCTTCATTTCACATGCGTTCTCTACCCTTCTCTTGATCTTGCAACCTCTTGATTGAGCTTGCAAGTTTAAGGGTTGGCTATTGATCCCATGCTTGTCTTGAGTTCTAGTTTCTTGTTCTTTTTATCGCTTTTATTACTTGCTTATTATTATCTTGCTTTACTTTCTTGCAATTTAATTCATGCACTTAATTACTTGTAATCTTTTCTTTTCTTTGTTCTTTTCTTTTGCTCTCTTTTGTTCATTTTGTGAATGGTTGTAATTATTGTTGTTAAGATGAAATACGGTATTGTAAGTTAATATCTTCTTTCTCATTTCCTTTTCCCGTTATTTTCAATTGAACTCCGCCCAAACCATACGCAAGCGCTCCGTTAGGCACCCTACCCTAACAAGGTAACGGTGATTCCTAACCGCGACCGGTTGCGTTCGGTTTGGCCGGAAGCGAAAGCAAGAGACAAGAACGGAAGGACAAGGGTAAATAAGCCGTATTCCACGAATACCGCGCTTAAATCCCCTAATCCACGTTGTTGCCGATTGCTTTAGCTTCAATTGGTCAAGACTCGGCTCAAAGGTTTTGAGTACGAATTTCTTTAGCTTACAATCTCGTATCTTTTTCTTAACAACTTTATACTTGCAAATAGTACACATAGGTTAGATTGAACAAATACATACAAATTCTTTATTGACTCGTCTAAAAGAAGAAAGGACATACAACCATCTCCCTGTGGATCGACCCGTGCTCAACCGGCTAGCTGCATAGCGACACCGTCCTGATCACGGTAAACTTTAGAACTTTGAACATCCGACACGCTTTCCGCGTGCGATCAAATGGCGCCGTTGCCGGGGAGACGGTAACGTATTTCTTTTCTTGTTATTCGGGTTAATATTCTTTTTGTTTATATATATAAAAAAATATATCTTTTTGTTTTTTTTTGATCATTTTTATGGGCAAGAGTGCAGATTTTTGCAGATTTGCAAACTGCGATTGTGGGGAGCAAAGTTTACATTCAAGGCTAAGGTGATTGCAAAGTACAGTGCCAAAGATCCGGGTAGTTTGACCTGTGCAAGCGAACTTTTCAAGCTTACCGGATTTGATTCAACGGGGGTTTCCTAACCCAAAACTTAACGGTACGTACTTTACTAACACCTTCTTCTCAAATCCGACGCATCCAATATACTATTCTTTGCAGGATTCTTTGCAAGTTCGCTAGCAAACGCTAAAAATTGACTAACCCGTATTTGTTGCAGTGCCGCGCTTAAACTAAAAAAACGATTTTTTGATTCTTTATAGAATTTTTATTGAATTGCGCATTGCATACATTAATACGGACTTAAGGGCAAGCGAACCCCACAATATACGGTAAAGGATTTCATCACCTTTTTCGTGGCCCACAAATCACGAACTTGAGCATAACGTTTACCCGCACAAAATTTAAAAGAAACTAGACTTTAAGCCTTAAGGACTTCGCGCTCACTAGGAGAAGTTAACTGTGTTTAGAACCTCGCTTAACGGTACATTGTTTACGGGGTGTCTAGGAAAGTGTTAACGGCGAAACCGCCAAAAGAGAAAGGGTTATTTAATTAAGAAACTTCGCGAAAGCGTTGGAAAACCTCCCCTTATCTCTGCACTTATCTGGCCTCGTGATCAGTGTATCTTGAGCCCGTTTCTCAACACAGTTTTACTGCGACAATCAAGTTCTGGAGCAGGTCTAGTTGACCTAGGTGAACCCTAGAACGATTAGGTGTGTGGTATTTTTGTGTCGTGATTGTTTTTGTCCATATTCTTTTTTGTGTGTATATTTCATTCTTTTGTTAATATCTAACTAAAAAAAATTTCACATTCTTTTTCCCCTCCTTTTCTCTTCCTTTCTTTCTTTCTCTTTTCATATCATGGGTACCCCACCTCGAAAAACTCTTGCCGAACTTTGGTACCCACAACCAGACATTACTTCTTACGGTTCTTGCTTTGGCCGAACGTCAAACGATCCCTCCATGCCCAAAATCTCTTTGAAAGATCGGATAGACGCGTCTAGGACAAACACTTGCACTCCTCATTCCACTTTGTATCAACCTTTTCAACCTCCCCCACCCGCTTATGTTGATACCCCTTTTGCAAGTCGTCCTTTGTCCATCGCTGAACGTATTGAACAATCCCGTAGCCGATCTTTCACTCCTTTCACCACTTCAAATTCTTGGGATCAACAATTCCATTCACCTTCCTATCCAAATGTTGATCCTGCTCCTGTCCAGCCATTCAATTCCTACCAATCCTACCCTACTTTTTCACCTTCCCTAGACATTGCTTCAGAACCGCCATTTGGGAGTTTCCAGTATCCAAACGACTTCGTATCTTTTACTGAAACCCCATCACAAACCATGTCTAGTCTGGAACAATCGTTGGAAGACTTTAGGGTAGCGTCATGCCAACAGATGATGGATTTGAATGCGTCCATGGCCGCTCTCGTACAACCTACTGACCCGGTAGCTAGTTTCCAACTAGCTCCTAATTTTCCAATGTATGATGAGGCGGCAGGACAGGCTGAGAATTTGAGTGGAGAGAGTGAGATGTACCCCCTTCCAAATCAAACCTACCCATCCCAAATTGAATCCCACAACTCCTGTTTTGAAAGTCTATCTAGTATCCCAAATGAAGTATCAGTTGAAGATAAAATGTTTAATGAGTTGTGCGACTTCGTAGTGTTTGATGTACCCGACTGTGAAGGGACCTTGCCAAGTGAAACCTCACCAAATCCTTTTGACCTCTACACCTCCATCTTAGAACCTGAATTGATTGAAATCCATGCTTTTGATGAGGTGTCTGAGAATATTGATTTTCACTTGATTGAGGATATTGACGCTGGGAATATTTTGGATGATGAACCCATAGATTTGGCTGAGTTTTTCTCTTCAAATCATCATCCCGAATCATTAAATTTTTTTCCCGAACTTCATATGCGTCTTGATATTAATGATAAAGGCATGGATAAGCTTAACTTTGAGGAGAATTCTGAGGATAGTTTTGAGGATGAACCAGTTATAATTGATGAGTCGGATTTTCCAATTCATCCTATCCCTTCCACTGACTGTGTACACCCTCCTGAACCTTTAACCGATAACCTTCCTCAACCAATTCCCTCCATCCTTTCCATCGTTCCGACCTTGCAAGAACCCGTCTCGCTCTCATTTCATATGTCTGGTTTACCAAGTTCGGCGTACCCATGGTTTCTCACGAATCTTGAGGGATTTGACCCCATTTCTCGACGGGTAAATATATTAGCACAATCACTTTTCACACATCGGTCATCACAAATTGTGCTAATCTATTTACTCCATTTGCACCCTCAAGTTCGTATTCCACTTCTTTTTCCCTTGCGCCATTCTTCTTCCTCTCATATACCGAGACCGTATACCACTTCTATCTCCATACGGTCTCGCGTATTCTCCATCTCTTTTCTTTACGCCTTCTTTCACCAACCAGCACATTATAGAGATAAAATCTTTGAATGGTTGGTAATAACTTTTGGCCTGTGTAAGGCCTTGTATAGCTTGGTACTATTCTCTTTCCCCCCTAATCCTGATCTGCAACGCTTAACAGTGGAAACACTGTTTTACTTAAGTTTGGGGGGGACTTTTTTTTTTGTATATATTTTTTGTTTTTCTTTTTTGTTTGTATATAATTTGTTTCTAGGGAGCGCCGACAATTTTTACCCTCTTGGTATAGCCTGACAGTGAGGGCACTGTCAAGTTTAAGTTTGGGGTTGTGCTCGGTAAGCTTTCTTCCTCCGCATTCATTTGTATATTTTGCATTTGCATACCTTATTAAAAACCCACAAAAATTGAAAATTTTCCAAAAAATATAAAAACTTTGTCGTCAAGTTAGCTACAGGGTAACTTAGATCTTTATTCCGAAAGTTTAGTTGATATGATAGAAATAACTAAATTCTAGGCTTAGGGATTGAAAACCCTAAAAATAACCCTCATTCTGTCTAACTTTGGTAAGTATACGTCCTTACAGTTTTTTTGAGAAATAGGTAATCTTGAGTTCAGTTCTTGAGTTAAGTCAAGATGAAGGGAAAGTATTGATGCTTTACTGAAGGATAAGTCTGAAAAATAGTTTCTTTTCTCGAGTTCAAATTTAGAAAGTATATACCCTACAAACTGCACTTACACGCACCTTGAAACTTGGGATAGTAGAGGATACCTTGAAATACTCTTGCCTGAAAGCCTAGTATGAAAGAAAAAACGGTATTTAAAGCTAAACACCAAAAGAGCATATTGAAAAATATATCCGGTCTTGAGAAAGAAAAAGAAAAAGAAAAAAGAAAAAATATAATAAAGTCAAGACCTGGAAACTGCTATTTACGCTTTAAAGCTCACACATTCAGTAATCGGCCGTTAGTGCCTCAAGAAGCATTAATAGTCGCATGAAAGGTGTGTGAGCAAATCCGTCCATCCTTAATGAAAAGAAGTAGTATTAGGTATTAGGGCAAGGGTATTATAGCTTGAATTGAATTCTTGAGTGTAGGGGTGCAAATATACACACATGTAGGGGTATACAATCGATGTTTGAATAAAAGATAGAAATAAAGAATAAGACTTGTGTTTTCTGTAAAGTTGATAAAAATCCCTAATTTGAGGCCGCACTTTAGAAGAAAAACTCAGGGGAACCAATATCTTTCTAAACTTTTTTGGAACGTATATGATCTAAGGCTAAATAGATTAGAGGTGTGAAGTTTAAGGGTTCGATATTTCTAATTTAGGATGATAGAATTTCTAACGTAAATACTAAACTGTAGGAGTAGAATCGACGTTAACTTATGACACTAGCTTGACGGGATTTTGTGGGTAGTATCCGCTGAAAACCCTCAGGAGACAACACTCCTCCTACTAGGGACACCTAGAGGTTTAACGGCTTGTTGCACGCGCTCAGTGCAATCGCGTTCCCTGCGAAAGTGCGGTTAGGATTTTATTTTTGTGAATAATTGGTTTTGCTCGGGACGAGCAAAAGTTAAGTTTGGGGGTATTTGTTCATACCAGAATACTGCATTTTATACCGCCCATTCTTATGCTTGTGTGTTTATAGGTAGGTTCTTTTAATTCGTGTTTGTTACATATTTACAGATTACAGGTTTCCAGTACAAATATTGCAAATCAAGACAAAAATCTCCACAGTTACACCAAATACAGAACATCTGTTGACAACAGATAAAAGCCGGGTTCTGGTCATCCATATCCGTCCAGTGCTGCATACCGGTTCCAGAGACAAGACATATGACAGCGGTCATTCGTGTCTCGGACAAGCACATAGCACGAGAGGGGCAGCAAAAGAATCAATGGGTGCGCGGAGCTCGAGGGAGAAAAGGTCAAAAGTATTATTTTTGTTGCCACTTTGGACCATTGCAATTCTGATGGAACTGTGGAAGCATACTGCAATTTGGTATATGTACAATTACATAGGACAGAAAACCAGGGACTCCGACCAAAACCCATGACCCAATTCCCCTATACGGCCGCGGATCCGCGGCCTAAGCAGGCTTAGGCCGCGGAACCGCGGCCCTTTGGTCTCCTTGACTTGTCGGGTTTTGTGGGCAGTTGGGTAATTTTATGTTGTGGCAGATTCTTGCCCTAGGTTTTCAGTTCACCTCCTATAAATACCCCAGAACTTGCCAAGCTTTGGGTGTTCAATTCTTTGTTCCTCTTTTGTAGTTTTTTGTGTAGTTCTTCTTCTTCTTCTTCATTCTTCTACCATGAAAATGTAGTGAGAGCATTGAGTGGGGGTTAATGAAGATGAGGGCTTTTGTATCATTCTCTTTTGTTTAACTTCCCCTTGAGATTCTTGCTTTCTCTTGATCATTCAACCTCTTCATTGAGCTTGAATGGCTAAGGATTAGTTATTGATCTCAAGGGTTGTATTTTCTTATGGAATTAGCGCTTCATTTCACATGCGTTCTCTACCCTTCTCTTGACCTTGCAACCTCTTGATTGAGCTTGCAAGTTTAAGGGTTGGCTATTGATCCCATGCTTGTCTTGAGTTCTAGTTTCTTGTTCTTTTTATCGCTTTTTATTACTTGCTTATTATTATCTTGCTTTACTTTCTTGCAATTTAATTCATGCACTTAATTACTTGTAATCTTTTCTTTTCTTTGTTCTTTTCTTTTGCTCTCTTTTGTTCATTTTGTGAATGGTTGTAATTATTGTTGTTAAGATGAAATATGGTATTGTAAGTTAATATCTTCTTTCTCATTTCCTTTTCCCGTTATTTTCCATTGAACTCCGCCCAAACCATACGCAAGCGCTCCGTTAGGCACCCTACCCTAACAAGGTAACGGTGATTCCTAACCGCGACCGGTTGCGTTCGGTTTGGCCGGAGGCGAAAGCAAGAGACAAGAACGGAAGGACAAGGGTAAATAAGCCGTATTCCACGAATACCACGCTTAAATCCCCTAATCCACGTTGTTGCCGATTGCTTTAGCTTCAATTGGTCAAGACTCGGCTCAAAGGTTTTGAGTACGAATTTCTTTAGCTTACAATCTCGTATCTTTTTCTTAACAACTTTATACTTGCAAATAGTACACATAGGTTAGATTGAACAAATACATACAAATTCTTTATTGACTCGTCTAAAAGAAGAAAGGACATACAACCATCTCCCTGTGGATCGACCCGTGCTCAACCGGCTTGCTGCATAGCGACACCGTCCTGATCGCGGTAAACTTTAGAAATTTGAACATCCGACACGCTTTCCGCGTGCGATCAGGTGTGTATGCACAGTTGACGGAGAGACGGAGGCAGAGTATTCTCATTGGGGTTTGTTGACTGTTGACTGTTGACAGTTGACCGTTGACCATTGACTTTTGCTTAACCCTAATGAGAATAAGATATATATATAATTAGCAATAAAATTAATTAAGTATTATAGTGACATAGTTGTTGAGGGGTTGACTATGTTGACTTGTTTACTTAGTTGACCGGTTGACTAGGTTGGACTAGTTGACCATCATCATCATAATGGTTGTCATTTTCATGCAAAGACTTTTGCTTGCTTGTTGTAGTTTGCAAAATGAGTGCATGAAATGATATTGCCTTTTGTGAAATGAGAACCATCACATAATATTTGATTAACATTATGGCTCATGATGTTTTTGGATTATGAGAGGGTGTATGACAAAAGAGAGGCTCATTCTTCCATTGTCTTTCTCTCTCTTGGTTTTGAGCTCTCTCATGCTCTTGCTCTCACCCTCTTCCTCTTGCTCTCTCTCTTGTCTATGGTTCACTTGTCTCATGTGTTGAGAAGCAAGAACCATAGAGAAAATCCCATCACACACTCCTCTACTCACTCTAGTTCACAAGGTTTAGCAAACCAAGTGAACTAGTTTCTTCAAAGTTCGAAGAAGAAGCTTTCGGGTGGATCGATCTTCGGCGCAAGGAGACGACGGGGTGAAGCCGATCCGTACACCATCAAGAGATGAAGACGAAGGAGTTCAAGAAAGAAAGGTATAACCCCCTAACCGAGTAGTTAACATCTCGTAGTTAGGTTGCTAGGTAGATAGTTTAACAAAGATCCGTTTTGAGTCCATGTTACCGCCTCTAGAAAATTGTTTTACACCAAATTCCGCAAGCCCGTAAGTACCGGGAGAGGTAGCATGGACTTACAATTGGACCAACCAAGTTTGGATTTTGAAGACTTGGGCAACTCAAGAAAGTTCTATGGTTGCAAATAAGGTAATCCAGACACTTTAGTTTAGAGTTTGTGCTTAATATCGTATTTTAGTTTAGAACTGGAGTTATTGGGGATATGTGATCTTAGAAAGTTACAAGTTGCTGTTTGTGTGGCCAAATGAGGTGTAGTGAGAGTTAACAAGACCTTATAAAGTGATTTAGGGACCTTGGAGAGTGTTCTTTTGACTTGGAATTGAGTTTAGAACCCGACACACGAAGTTAGAATTGTTCTGTGTCGGTTTTGTGAAACCTTAAGGCCTACAGGGAATCTGGGATGACCTGGAGTGTTTATGAGGTAAGCGAACAATACCAGGGACCAAACTAGGGCACTAGGAGACCACATTGACCAGACGAACCCCAATGGAGCTACCCTGGCCGAGATCGCCGTAATTTCAAGCAATGTGGCCGGTCACTTGGTGGCATTTGGTGTCTATGTTGGTCCAGTAGCTCATATACTTCATATACAACACCCTATACTTGTTTGTGTAGTTCCAGTTTACAGGAACCAAAATCTGAGAGCTATTGTGAGTGGTTTTGGTTATGGTTTTCCGTATTTCGGAATTCTTGATTTTCGTATTTGGTATTGTATTTGGTTGTTGGACGTTTGTACGTCAACAACAAGGGTTGTTTGGTTGGTTTTGCATGCGTAGGCTATATATTCTAACCTATGAGCACGCCGTGTGCCGTATCGGTTTTCGGACATTGATTTTGATGATATTGCGATATGTGTTGATATTGTAGGTACCTTCACGTGGATTCCGAGAAGACTAAGCACATGGACTACGGCTAAGCGAGGAGTTTAGCAGGTGAGTTGATTTATATCTATGGGGGAAGTCGGGTGGATGGCGTATAGCACCCCCGCAAACATTGATATGGAATATCGTTTGATTATTATATCCTTGTAGACGAACATGATTATAGGATCTAATAACGATAAAATGATGAAAGTTAACACTAATGAACATAGTGACATTAAGCATATGATATGAGAAGTGAATCATGATAGGTACGAACTTAAAGAGAACAAGTATGAGTTGATAATGGTATGAGGTTTGTCCGAGATCGATAAACACGACACGAGATTGAGATAGAGGTGTTGTGGAATTAATAAGTTATGACGTTTATACAAATGTGATGCGAGATATTAATGTGATAAACGAGTATACGATGTGATATGATGACTTAGTGTGATATCTCGTTATATGGATGTGAGTCGATATAAGATGGTTGATACCTTTGTCGGTCCACGATATGAGATTGATAAGGATATGACTTGGGATATAGGTATATAGATATATATAATATGTGAATCTTGAGTGATATGCCGTACGATGGATTATACCGTACGTGATGTTGTGAGGCGGGATGTCGATTGATAGATTCACCGACTCGGATATATTGTAGACACGTATACCTTATAGCATTTAGCTGACGATGTACTTTATGCTACGTTCATGTCATTCTCATTGCATTATATATATATACCTGTGCTAGTACACCTACACCATTATCGATGATGCGTATGCTACACTTACACATATTGGCCGGCTCACACATTTCATCATCGACAATTGATATGTCACTACACAGTAGAATTGCTACATCATACTATGATATACCTTGCAATAGCTACATGTTCAGCTTTATATGATGTTGCGTTGGATTTGGATAATTGGGAACCGCGTTATATATTTATTGACTTGATGCATTTAAATAGCGGAATTTTCCTTGATATGCTCATATCGTTGTTCTATGTTGCATACATCATATTACATGGATTTACGCATTGAGATATGGAATTCAGCTGTTTTCCGGATTTGAAAACAGATACATGGAACACAAGTGTCGATGTTCGACACTTTGGTTTCGAGGAGCGTATGGATATTAGAAAACCGATACGTGGAACACGAGTGTCGATATTGGACACTTAGGTTTCGAGGAACGTATGGATATGAGTATTTATGTGTCGATGCTGGACACTAGTTTTCATGATGTTTCGGGTTCCATGATTTTTTTGATGTGTCGCGAGGGACACACGCTGATTTATATCCTCATACTTACCTGCCATTGCTTTCATGATTTTTGCATGCATGAGTTGTTGTGTCAGTGGTTGACACGTGGATGAGATCCACATGCATACCGGCATTTGATTATATGGTTGGATGAGATCCACTTGTTGATAGGCATTGATTATGTTGTGGCACATATGCAGATACGGTCACCCTAGATATCATAGTATTACTATTATGATATAGTTGACCTAGGAATCGTTGTTTATTTCGATTTCTACCTGATAATGTTTTCTACTCACGAGTTGGCAACTCACCCCCGTTGTGCCTCAGTTCTTGCAGGTTGTCCGCTTGGATCAGTAGCGGCATCGCTGGCACATAGCTTTTCTGGGTTATTTTGTTTCGGCAGGTGGTACATGTTGGATCGTGCCACTCTTGTATTATTATTCATGTTGTATCTAGTTAACTCCATCAAATCAGAAACTAGTATTTGTATAAGTAGTGTGACTTAGCAAGACTTGTAGTTGCGAGACTTGAGCGATGGGTTTTATATTCGCTTGGTGGGTTCGATGTCTTGCTTTGCATAAATACTTGTGTTGATCTTCGCCGTTGGGCGTCATATACATATATTCTGTCTTGCGTGGTTATGATCCGCCGTTTGGCGAAGAGCTAGCTCCCGCTTGGGGATGCCTTTTATATTATCATTGGTTTGTGGTTTTGGATCAAAATATACGAGGGAGGTGCTGCCCGAATTTCAAAAAGACAAAACATGATTCATTATACCTTTATTTGCAAAACTTCACCTCTACTATTTTTCTGAAAAAGGTTTAGATTGTTGGGCTTTCGTCTTACTTAATTTACGTTGCGGCTTTAGACGTTGCGTGATTTAAGTGCCGGTCACGAGCAAATTTTGGGTCGTGAAAACTTTGGATGTGGTACCCTCTGGGGTAAAACCCGTAGGGTGCAAATGGATCTTTAAGAGAATGTTCGGTGTAGATGGGCAGGTGGAGACTTATAAGGCAAGGCTTGTGGCGAAAGGATTTCGGCAAAGACCAGGACCGGACTATGACGAATCCTTTTCACCTGTAGCCATGCTTAAATCCATTCAAATCCTACTTGCTATTGTTGCTCACTACGTCTATGAAATCTGGCTGATGGACGTTAAAACTGCTTTTCTAAATGGTGATTTAGAAGAATGCGTTTATATGGATCAGCCAGAGGGCTTCATTGATAGTGGGAGCAGCGGGAAAGCATGTAGGTTGCTTAAATCCATTTATGGATTAATGCAGGAATCACGTAGTTGGAAAATCTGTTTTGATGATGTTATCAAAGAGTTTGATTTCGTCAAGAATCCAGAGGAACCTTGTGTTTATAAGAAGATTATAGGAAGTACTGTCGCATTCCTCGTATTGTACGTGGATGACATTCTTCTGATAGGAAACGATGTTCCTATTCCACAATCGGTCAAACTGTTCTTATCACAAAGGTTCTCCATGAAGGACCTCAGTGACTCCTCGTACATATTGGGCATGAAGATCTATAGGGATAGATCTAAAAGGTTGTTGGGATTGTCTCAAACCAGGTACATTAACACCATCCTAAAAAGGTTTAGTATGGAAGACTCCAAGCGCGGTGCCTTATCCTCTAGTCATGGATTCACTCTCTCCAAGGACCTTTGCCCAAAGACTGATGAAGAGAGAGCTCTCATGAGCATTATACCCTATGCTTCTGCTGTAGGATCTATAATGTATGCGATTTTATGTACACGCCGTGATGTACCTTATGCACAGGATGTAGTAAGCAGGTATCAATCCAACCCAGGGGAGAATCACTGGACAACTGTGAAGAACATTCTTAAGTACTTGCGAAGGACTAAAGAAATGTTCTTGGTGTATGGTAACAGGGATCTCCAAATGGAGGCCTTTACCGATTCGAGCTTCCAGAGTGTAACGTTTTGAAAATCGTTTCGGTGAAATTTCGAAAAAACGGTAAAATAAGGGGGTTTTCTGTAAAAACTCAAAATACAAATATCTTATTATAAAAATTAAATATACATATTCTATCTATGTAATTGCTAGTATTTGGTGTTTATTGAGCCACTGGTGAAATTTCAAATTTTCTGAAAAAAATTATTTTATTATTTTAAGCCGTCACTAATACATTTAATTAGGGAAAATTACAAATTGGAATGAGTTGAAACAAATTTTGTGCATCATAAAACATTAAATAAAATTTTATCTTGTGATTTTTGAAATGAAATCGTTTGCCAAAACGGTTTAGAAAATATTGAAGAAAAATGCTTTTTTTCGGTGAAATTAGTGTAATGGAAATGGGGGTATAATATTTATCTTCTTGTTTTTCCCACTTGCACTCACACACACCACATTTTTACCTCATGGCCGAGCCCCCTCTTGACAGCCCAACATCTTGGGCCTCTCATCTCACTAAAACAAAGAAAAGAAAACATAAGAAAGAAAGAAATTGGTAAAAGGAGTTTAGACTTTGACCTTGGTGGACTTGGACCTTTCCCACTTGACTTTTCCCCACCTCACACACTCCCACACTTCCCCACCTCACCTGGCCGAGCCTCCCTCTACAGCAGCCCCAATTTCCCCTCTCAATTCATCATCAAAACCCTCACAAAATGCATCAAAAATCCACCGAAAAATCCCACAAAATCAAAATCTAACTCCTACCCATTATTTCTTTGCCCAAGCTAGCATGGATCTTGGAGGAAATTTGGCATTTTAGAGGCTATGATCTTCATGTTGATCTCTTGATCATGAGGTATAAAATTTCTTCCATATTTGTTAATTGTTAGTTGTATGTTTAAAGCAAACTTGTTTAGGTGTTTAAAAGAAAATATAAATAAAAGGGTTTTGAATTCAAGTTTAGAAATTCAAGTGGATGGTTTTGGATTATAGTTAGGGTTTTGTTGTATGATTATGGTTGCAAGTGGAATTCTTCTTTTTGTGGAATGTGAAGCATAATCAAATTGTTAGTTGTAAATTGTTAAGTTGAAATTGTAATATTTAAGCTATTTTGCTTACTAGATTTTTGGAAAATTATTGAATGTCTTAGATTAAAATGTAATTATGGTTTCATAGCATTATTAATATTATATTGAGTGGTTTAATGCCGTTAGTTCATGAAAATCCAAGTTAGATTGTAGTTTGTGCATTTTCGCTATAAAATTGTTAAAATTGGTTAATATTGCGAACTAGGTTTTTGAAATTGAATTAAATTGTGGGTTTAAAATTTACGTAATGGTTTCTATGGCATAATTAAGATATTAAGTTATCATCTTGGTCACTAGAATTGTTAAAACTTCATGTTTTGTATAAAAACGGCGAATTGTGCTTGCTAGATTTTCGGAAAAATGACTTTTAAAGTGAATTTGGGGTTTTGTGAGTTTTAACCTAGTTTATATTAAAATTAGTGTTCGTGAATGTGCAAATGAGTGTATTTGGGTTTTTCTCGATGGTTTGGCGTTTGTACGCCGACGTCGAGGGTTTTTGGGTTGATGTGTGAAAGCAACGATAGGTTTTGACCTATGTGGGATTCGTGAGTCGTTTTGGTCATGAGTCAGATTTTAATGCGATACGGTGTGTTATGATATGTAGGTACCCCATGTGGGCTTCGAGACGACAAGCAAGCGCGTGGCGACGTCGGCACCGGCTAGCGAGGACCAGGTGAGAAGATTTATATTTACGGGGAGAAGTCGGGTGGATAGCGTATAGCACCCCCGCAGTCCGTTGTGGTGTATACGGATGCGTATACACAACAACAATTATTATATGTTATTTGGGATTAATAACAATGTTTAGGATGGATATTGATGTGTTGGATTATTTTAGTGTTGCGAACCCTAGGGTAGTGTTGCACTACACATACACACATACATACTTGCATACATTCCTATTTATATGTGCTCATGGGATTCTTTATTGTTATGTGTTCACATGGGTATGGGACTATGTGTTCACATACGAATTTGAGGATAGTACTTGGGATTTAAGATGAGTCGATGAGATTTGATTGAGGCCGTGAGATCGATGATATAGCAGGGTTCGTATTTGAGATACGACATAACGTTGTAGCGGGTCCTTGACGTAGTGTTTTACACACGTGCATGCATACTTAGGCGATATCAGTATTGTACTAGACGTAGATCAGTACCCGATGATATTTGATAAAGAGGATACCAGGTGAATAGTATGATGAATGTGATATTGACCCGTACCCAGAATTGGGGATGCCGTACGACGGATTTACGTACGAGCTATATCTTGATGATTGATCCGCACTCTTGACTTGGGATGTCTGATTATAGATATGGTATCGGATATGATATTATTGAGGCGGGATCACCGACTAATATATATACAGGTATGTATATGTATCGACTCAGATGTTAGGCGGTTTCCTTACCTGTATTCCAGCTTGTTAGCTTAGCCTTTTAGTTTAGTTTAGTTATTAGATTAGATTCGATTCTTACCTATTTCAAAGCTTACGAATCATGCGTATTTTAAAAGACTGGTCAAGGGATTCTACGGATATTTCAAAAACGTATCTTTTCTTAAAAACACCGTAGCCCCTATTTTCAAAACCCCATGATTCGTGTTATTTCAAAAGGCACCATTTGTAGGACTTATATTAGATTAGTGCAGATTAGTTATAGTTGCGTCTAGTATTCAGCTCCCGCTCATTTTTACTGTTCGCTCCGCATCGCATACTTATATTATAATTTCTTATTGCATTATTAATATCATGCTGTTAGGACACCAGCACCATTACCGATGACGCGTATGTACCACGTACACTTACTTGCCGGCTCATGCACATCTTCATCGGTAATTGCCATGTCACGAACACTTTAGAAAATACTATTTCATTTGACATAGGTTGTTAGCTAATAGTTTAGACATGATATTAGTGTACTTGCCTTATATGCTAGTTAGACATTGTAGTTATTGCATACTACTTCATGCATGTTATTATTCACTGTTGTGTCACATTCATGGATTCTCATGCCTATATTCACTGTTTACATGCTATTGATGACTTGGATTCGGATTTCATGAGATTTCTTGGATTTGGAGGAAAACCGCAAAAACATAAATAAACCTTTTCTCTCTTTTAAAATAAAAAGTGCGGTTTTCCCATGATGTATGAGTCGTCCACCATGAGTTTGCTGATGGATTTCGAGACCCGATTCGAGGAGTGGAGGAACCGTTTCGGGTACATGGTGGGCCCGGTGCGGTACCCCGGGGCAAGAGGAATGTGTTGTTGATGTTAAGCCCGGCAGGGGAGCACTACCGACCGGTGATATTACCCAACGCGTCCGATATCCGGAGGATACCGTCGTGGTCTTGAGATGGATGGTAGGGGCCGATCTGGATTGACGGCACCCTAGATATTGTGATTTGAGATATTGAGGTACAGCGATTGTGATACAGAGATATCGAGATATTTGGACACTTGTTTTGTGTCGATGCTGGGCACTGTTTTATGCTGATTTCATTTATGGTACCTCACTTTTAAAATACAGAAATCTCACTGATTTATGAAAGCAGTTTTCGTCAGTACATGCATTCTGTTCCATGCATTCATACCTCATTCATGTGATATATTGCTACCTGAGGCACTGTCACGGGCACATGAGATCATACTCGGGTTAGATATTACCCTAGCCATTGTTATAGGCTGCATGCTATTCATATATTTGAGGATATATTCTGATCATTGACCTAGGTTGCGTTATTTATGCGATTTCTTTCCGTAGATGTTTTTCTATTCACGAGTTGGCAACTCACCCTCGTTGTGCCCCAGTTTCTTGCAGGTTTCGCCGTACAGGTTTCATTACGGCTTGCTGGCACTCTTTCCATTTCCCGGTGACTTGCTAGTAGGTGGGTTTATTTGTATCGCACCCATCATTATATCTTGTATATCATTATTCTGTTGTATCTAGAAGTTCCATCAACCAAACATGTATTTATTTTTGATATAGAGACCAGTGATGTTATTCATTCGACCTTAGAGTCGCGCGTTTCTTTTTCTTGTGGTTTTGAGTTCCCTTTTGAGATTTTGATCCTCGCCGTTGGCGTTGTATATTATATTGCTTGTGTGGTTGTGACCGTCGATTGACGAAGAGCTAGCTCCCGCTTGGGGATGCCTTTTTATTGATTTCGTATACTATTCATGTTGTATCCCGTTTGGGGGCCAGTATTTCCAAAGGAGACTCTGCCGAAATTTTCGGGAAATATTGATGTTTTTTTTAAAACCGCATAATTCTGCTTATGCTATTAAAACTACTTGTTTTAAATTGATTTTCCTTCACTCTACTACTTTTCTTGGTTTGGATTTCTGGGTTTTCGGCTTACTTAGATTACGTACGCCTCGAGACGTTCGTAGTTTAAGTGCCGGTCATATTCCGTACTTTCGGGACGTGACACAGAGTGATAAGGATGACAGCAAATCTATCTCAGGATTTGTGTTTACCCTCATTGGAGGGGCGGTGTGTTGGAAGAGTTCCAAACATGAAACCGTTGCAGACTCGACGATGGAAGCTGATTATATTGTTGCAAATGATGCTGCCAAGGAAGCCGTCTGGATGAGGAAGTTCATCTCGGGGATAGGAGTAGTACCGACCATTATTGATCCAATATCATTGTATTATGATAATAATGGGGCTATGACATTGGCCAAAGAGCCCAGGTCCCATCAGCTATATTGACGCATCCTCAGGCGATGTCATCTGATCCGGGAGATAGTTGATCGCCGCGAGATCGTGATTCGGAGAGTAGATACAAAGAATAACACTGAGGATCCACTCACCAAGGCCCTCCCTCTGCCGCAGCATGAGCGACTTTTTGAGATGTTGGGTATGAGATACGCCAATTATAGGCCTTAGTGCAAGTGGGAGATTGTTGGATTTATGTATGCCCTAGAGGCCATTATATGATAGTGTATGTACCGGTATGTGTGTGTGTGTGTGTGTGTATTCATGGGACATTCTTGCTCGACTTGATAGTATGCTATCTGGTTGTACTTTATCTTGACATGTTCATTTGATCATTCTTTCACTCATTTGGTACACGTTGATAAAGCTTTTAGGATATTTGCTTGACTACTGAGATTATGATGTGGATCATATACTAGTGGGACATATGTAGTTTATAAGCATATCCTTAAAATGTTCCTAGTCGTGGGTGTATCGAGACGGGGCATCGATATTTCCAGAGTAGACTAGCGTATACGTTACTTGTCCCATATGATGGGCGATGGATGATCCCATATCCATTGGTGTGGTGAAACCAAAGACCGTATACGGGTGCTCAGTGAGACTGGGTACACTGAACGGACTCGCCGAGAACTCCTATGTGGTATTATATCTATCGTCGGATAGTAGTTCTCAGGTGACACTGGTACAGGTTAATCTGTAGACCCGAGATCGCTATAGAGTCTTGTTTGTCCTCCCACTGTACTTTGATCTCCACCCTACCATGGCTCTTCTGAGTTGTGCAAACAGGTGGATTTTGGGTATAGTCCCGAGGCACATGGAGGAAATGGCGATAGGAGGGGTTTCGTCTCTCCCGGTATTGGGGGTTGTTGTTGCGCTATGTACGTTGGCTATAACAGGAAGTCCCTGGCCAGGGCTGATGAGATTTTCTGATAAGTGTTATCAGTAGTTTCTCAAACTGTTATGAGCCATATACCGGCATAACTTATTGGGTTAATGGGGTCGACGATACCACCCTTAGACTTGATATGAAGCACTATTGACGAAGAGACCAGACTGTACGGTAAGTGTTGCCAGTTGGCTCGACGAAAGTTTTAGCAGGTTCGCTTGTGTTTCTTCTGATCGCTCAATACTTGGGAGCCGTTACGTACAGCTTGTGCTACTGACGGTTTGTAGGCATATGATGTGATCACTGCCTACTGCTAGCGTATTAACGAGTCTTAGAGTCCCACAAATGGGTCTCCTAGCTAAGGCGAAAAGATGTGGGGTGCATATGAGATATGCGCGGGAGCTCGATTAAATGAGTGTATTAGATACCGTATTTTAATCTGGCGTTTACTATTGGACGGGTCGTATGTGATATGTCCGGGTTATTAAATCAAGTGTTGATTTAATATTAAGTCCATTAGCTATTAAAACCTATTTCTTTATGATGCAAGCATGAGTGTATGTATATGTTGATATGGATGCACACATGCAAGCATACATGCGTCATAGTTGGTGATACATTGGTGGTGGCAATGCAAGACTTACATGGTAACATATTTATATATTTTGTTTATTTGAAAGAAGAAAAATGGCAATAAAATCATGGTTGACTATTCAAGTCTCTTCTCTTGAGTTGACCAAAGTCAATACCATGGTTTCATTGCCCATGGTTTTGTAGCCCATGGTTTTGCTTAACCTCAAGTCACAAAATATCTAGACATTTTGTAACCATAGTTTAGCATGACATAATTCTAACTCTATTGGGATAATGTTGCATTATTCACTTTAGTCAAGTTTAGCCATCCCCTTCTTCCTCTCTCTCCTTCAAGCTCTCTAGGGTTTCAAACGTGAGAGAAGAACATAAAAAGAAAAGGTTTTTAAGTGAGATCCAAACCCTCATCACCAATTGATTGAAACAATTTCTTGGTTATTATTTAAAAGTGCATCTAATCAAAATGTCCCCGGCAACGGCGCCATTTTGATCGATAATTTTTCCGTTGTGTTTGTATAAAATTGTAAAGAAATCACAACCAAAAATTATTTTGACCGCAATCAAACTACGGTGTCAATTGTAGTTCATGAATGAGTGCGGATCGTCCACAGGGATTGCACGATTCATTTATATCTTTTATATGTTTGAATTGAAAAGTTAAGTAACGATAAAAGAAAACATGATTCAAGAATGATTTGTATTCGAGTGTCACTATTCTTTATTCAAGAATCAAGAAACTATAAACAATCAAGAATCGGTGTTTTGATAATATTTCCAATCAACAGTCAAGAATCTAAAGAGGCTCGTAGGAATCGATCGGGTCTATAGACGTGATGTAATCTAAAGATTTCGTATTCTTGTCCTTCGAAGGATTGATACTAGATCGATGATGATCGACAAGAATTAGGGTTTTCTCGTGAAACTAGGGTTTCATCTTATCCCTTGTTCTGTTGTCGATATCATTCACATTCTGGCCTCTAGCAATTTCAAGAAACGATCCTAACTCCCCAATTTCGAGCGATATCATTCAAGAAAGTATCGTAACGAAATGGGTTGTCGGTTCTTGAACTTGCTAGGGTTTACAAACCATCGTAGGAATCAAGAATCGATTAAAGCTATGTTACATCATCATTCTATTAACCGTCTCGACTCCTCGACGAGCGGAGTTTTATTCACACATCACCACACAGAAAAGATTCACAAATTGTAAAGATATCATGATGCGGAATTTAAAGAAAACAAGATAAAAGAATATCACCTTTATTTATCTCAACAATTTTGATTACATTCGCTTCAAGAACTACAAGAAGAAGAATCTAGATTTTTGATCGGGCGTCGCTCGGCTTCATGAGTCGTGGATCGGCTCGGATCGCTTTCTCTGTTGAAGATCGGCTCCGCTCCTAAAGGTTGTAGGGCTTCTTGCTTAATGGGTACTCGGGATCTTGGCTTTTGGAGTTGGAATTAGGGTTAGGGTTTCACACAAGCCCTGTCACTAGACTTGTGGAAGAAGAAGATGAAGAGAGAGATAGATTGGGGATAGATTCACTAATTGGATGAATAATTCCCAAGGTTGAATAATATTGGATCATGAGCCTAGGGTCTTATTTATAGAGCTCCCAAACCCTAGGTTTAAGTTTGAATTTCCCTTTCCCTCCAAAAGTTTGTTGAGTCTTCTAGAAGATAGTTTGTTAGAAGCTAGCTTAGGGTTTAAGCTAGGATTAATTAAGCTTGGAAACCCTTGTTTGCTGATCTGGCAGAACCCTCTGGAGTATTCTGGAACTTGGAGTACATTTCTGAACTGTAGCCACTGATTCAGGAGTTTTGCACCAAAATTTAGGAACTGATTCCCTGGGCCCACCGCGGATCCGCGGCCTTATCAAGCACCTGCCGCGGATCCGCGGCTCCTTGATGGGCTTGGCCTTTGAGTCTTTTGGTGTGGGCTTGTACTGGAGTTTGGGGCTTTGTATGATATGCTGAATTGTGATTGCTCCTTTGAATTGGTACCAGATTTGCATTTAGTGAGTTTACGTATCTTTCGAGCGGTGTAATGATCGAGCAAGCTTTCCTTTTCCTGCAGAGACTTCGAAATACGGGTTGCGACATATAGAAATATTGCGATGCCATGCAATGCAGTCAATTTCCCTAGAAATGCCGGTTTTAAGGTCGAATACATGTAATCTGATATTTTGCGACTGATTTGCTAATATGTGAATTATGAATACCGTACACTTCTATATGGATGCAAATGATAAGGAAATTGCCGGTTAAAATATGCAATATTTTCGACTGATCAAATACCCCCAAACTTAATTTCGATCGTCTCGAGCGAATGTTTTATTAAAAAGAGAAGGAGAAAATAAAGAAAGAGAAAAACTAACTAGCACACTTTCGTAGGCAACACGATTGCACTGAGCACGTGCAACAAGCCTTTAAACCTCTAGGTGTCCCTAGTAGGAGGAGTGTTGTCTCCTGAGGGTTTTCAGCGGATTGCACCCACAAAATCCAATAATAAAAGAAAGATCATGAATATTACATTTAGAGAAAAGAATTGTAAAAGAAAATCTTTGAAAATTAGGGTTTCCAACTAAGCTAGCTTTTCGGTTGTCATGAGCCCTATCTTAACGGTCATGAAAAGATGTCAGAAATCACGTCCTCCCTCAATAAAACATCGTCTTATTTTTCATTCCTATCTGTTTTCCAAACATCGATCATATCACCCTGCGTGTGTGTAAATACATCCCTACACCCGGAGAATTCAATTCAAGCTATCATACTCTTGCCCATCAGCCTCGGTACTTTTTAATTAATGAAAATTTAGATGAGATTGCTCACACACTTTCATGCGACCGTTAATACTTCTTGAGGTACTAACCGACCGATTACTCCTGTGCTTGCTTACTTGGTGTATTTTCCTCGTCTTGCACCACCTCAGGCATAGCAGTCACTCCCAGACCAGTTGGCCTTAGGGCACTAGGTGAAGAAGCACCCTTGCTATACATTTTTCTTGCTTTCGGTGATAACAAAACCAGTGTCCATTTTTCTCACCACTTTATATTTTTTTTATTCATTTTTTTAATTTTTTTATTTCCTTCATACTTTTGGCTTTAAGACAAGAGCATTTCAAGGTATCCTCTACTATCCCAGGCTTTAAGACGTGTGTAAGTGCGAATAGCAGGGTAGCAACGTTCAAAATGTTTGGCTTCCAGAATAGAAACTATTTTTCAGACTTATTTTTATCCTCAGATTAGTGACGTCCTTCATCTTACTAACCCTTGGGACAACGGCTCATAACTACTTATTACTAGTTCGTATAAGAAAACTTCTAATTTTCTTAGTTTTCTAAAATTTTTCTAATCTCATGGATGTAATTTTTCACTATCTAAACTTTCATTATCTTATTTATATACAAAAATATTTTTATAGTTTTGAAATTTTTTAAATTTTTATAGTTTTTTTTTTTTCGAAAAAATGTTTTGTGCTTATACAAATGATATGCAAATGATGCTAAAAATAAGCACAAACCTCCCCCAAACTTGTTTTCAACAGTGTCCTCACTGTTGCCATCTGCTAAATCTACAAAAAACCTGTAAGCTTGGGAGGAATTTATTAGTGGGGGCAAAATATTTAAGTGAAGACCCTTCCCCAAACTTATTTTTGGCTCATCATTTTGTAAAAATTCTTTTTAGGAGCCAGAAAAAACATACCCCCCCAAACTTGAGTTATGCAATGTTAAGCTTTGAAAATCGCAAGTGGGGGTCAAAAATCATTGGTCGATGCCAAGCTTTGCAAAGACCGAAGGTTAACACCAACCATTCAAAAATTTTATCAATGCAGTGCTCGGGTTGGTGGAAGAAAAAGTGGGGAAAGATTAAGGGGTGGAATAGAATGTGTGTGCGTCTCGTTTTGGAGAGACGATGCAGTGTATGTGATGGATTACTCGCATTCTTCTTACATTTCAGAAGAAGGGGTGGAGGTTCAAATTCAGTGATTTGGATATGATTCATCTCAACACCCATGCTTTTTAGAAATGCGAGTTCATCAGCGACGATTTCCTCAAAAGTTTCATCTATACCCCGAAGAATAATGTCATCAGAAGGTGCGGGGTGATCTTCAGACTCTAAAAGCATTTCATAATCGGTGTTAATTGCAGACCCGGACATCTCGGTGGAAGAGTCCGTATGTGTATGATACATAGTTGGGTCAAACAATAACGTATGAAAAGAGTCTAGATCGGTATCAGGAGGATTATCTAATTCGCTGCTGTCGATATCCATTAAGTCGACAGAACAGACCTGAACAGTAGGTTCGGAGGGTACACTTCCTAACTTGTAAATGTTCATCTCAATTGTCCTGTTTCCGAAGGATAGGGTCATGGAACCGTTACGACAATTGATGATAGCATTAGAAGTGGCCAAAATGGGGCGACCTAAAATCACCGGAATTTGATTCCGTGAATTCGCTACAGGCTGTGTATCAATTACAATAAAGTCCACAGGGAAAATAAATTCCCCAATTTTTATCAACACATCCTCTAGTTCACCCCTAGGTCTGGTGATTGATCGGTCAGCCATCTGGAGAGTGCAAGGAGATGGTTTCAACTCTCCGATCCCTAACTGCTCATAAACTGAGAAAGGAAGCAGGTTAACACTTGCCCCAAGATCTAGTAGAGCACGGTTAATGTGTTTCTCCCCAATAGAGATGGAAATCGTAGGATATCCAGGATCCTTACGTTTCCTCGGTAATTGTTGGGGGAAGGCTATGTCTACTGTTTTTGCCATGAATATCTTCTTGGGCATTTGTTTCTTCCTCTTTCTAGTGCAAAAATCTTTAAGAACTTTCGCATATGCAGGGACTTGTTGAATTGCATCTAGAAGAGGGATATTGATGTTAACCTGTTTAAACATCTCAGTGATCTTCTCCATATGTGGACTTGGTGTGTTAGCCCTTAACCGATTAGGATAAGGTGCTTTAGCAATAAGCGCTGGGTCCATCATAGGAGAAGGAAGTGTGTGTGGAACCGATCCCAGTATAGAAGTGGGAATCGTCCGTGGAGGGGTAAAAGAGGTGGGCTGTTGTGGCGAGCCTTTTGGGAAATGGAGAATAGGCTCGGAAGAGGGTGGTGGGGTAGAAGAAGTAGGGTCAGAAGTGTGTGTGTGTGGAAAGGTCTCAGCCGGGGTGTTGATATGATTTTCAGTATCATCAACTTCTTCCCCAACATGATTGTCAAGCACTCTTCCAGATCTTAATGTGGTGATTGCATTCACATGATGTGAATAACCAGGATTTGGTAAGGATTGAGCTGGCAGTTTCCCTTTCTCTCTTGCACTCATTTCGGCTTTTAATCGTGCAATTTCTTCTTCCATCGATTTAATACTCTCGTTTTGGGACGCAGAGTTTTTCTCAATTTTATCGACAGAAGACTTCATTTCAGCCGAAACTTGCATGATATTTGTTAAGATCAAATTCATGTATTGTGCAAAAGAAGATGATTCATCAGTTCCGGTCAACTGTAAAGGACTAGATAGTGCAGGTGTGTTGACCTGATTTTGAAAATTATGTGCTTGAAAGGGGTGCTGACTTAATTGAAGTTGTGGCTGCTGTTGTGGTGGAGGGACCCTTTGAAAATTGTTTTGGTTTGGAACCGTGTTTTGTGATTGTGATTGGTTCCAAGAAAAATTAGGGTGATTCCTCCAATCCTGATTATATGTGGAAGAAAAAGGATCGTTTCTCGGTCTTTGAAATGTGGCATTGGTATGCTCACGACCTTGAAACGGACATTCTTCCGTCAAGTGAGATGGATCAGAACAGCAGCCACATACAGTTTTGGAAAGTGACATTTGATTAAGGGAGGCGGCTAAAAATTTGTTTTCCATAATCTCGAGTTTCTTTTGTATAGCTGAAATGTCAGCTCTAACTCCTATGGAAACATCCGATTGATTATTGCCACTCCTAAATGATGGACTTTCCCACTGTAAAGACTTTTCAGCGAACTCTTCTAAGTATCGCCAAGCTTCCCCATCATCCTTAGACATGAAGGTACCTTGACACATGTTTTCAAGGCTCTGTTTAGTGTTAGGGTTACTGCCCTCATATATGATTCGGCAAAGCTCCCATCTCGGGATGCCGTGATGAGGACATTGAACCAATAGATCCTTAAAACGTTCAAAGCATTTAGAAAATGGTTCAGCGGGGAGCTGGGCAAATTGATTTAGTTCGCTACGGATTCGAGCTGTCTTTTGGATTGGGTAAAATTTCTTAAGGAATGCCGCAACGAATTCTCCCCAATTCGTAATAGAATGTGCGGTAGTGTTATATAGCCACTTCTCGGCTATATCGCACAAGGTAAATGGGAGAAGTCATAGACGCATAGCATCCACTGAAAGTTGTGACGTACCCATCATTGCGCACACGTTTTCAAATTTGGTAATGAAAACGTAAGCGTCCTCAGTCTCGAGTCCGTGGAATTTGGGTAAAAGATTGATATACTGGGGCTTAATCTCAAAGTTATCTCCATTGGCTGGTGGTGTGGATAAGCAGGTCGAAAGAGGACCTCTATGTGGATAGCATCTTTCCTGTAGAGAAATGTGGGGTGGATTCTGCGCACCAACGGACGGCGGCAGATTAGGGTTAAAGAAGTTTGATGGATTCGGATCCATCGGAGTGGGTGTGGTAGTGGGTAAAGAAAAGGCAAATGGAGAATTACCGACTTCGGAGTCGATAAAGGGTACGCGGACTAAACGGGCACTAGAATCCCGTGTCCAGCCTATCTTGCACTAAAAAGGGTTAGTACAAGTGGCAGCGTTGGCTTATAATTAGGGGTAAATGAATGCGGTGTTTGCTTTTGAAAAAGGGACGGATTTTTGAAAAAATCATGCGACAAAACAAATGCAGCACACAAACCCTAGAATCTAGTGGTCACCTAGGTCCGGCTCTAGATCGCTCCTAACTGCCAAAAGACAAGTCGCAGGATAAATCCTCCACTGCCTCTTTGTCCCCCTGTGGCCGGATAAGTGCCAGGTAAGTGGGAAGGTACTCCACTACGTAAGTAGTGGGCCTAATTAAAAACCACTAGCCTTAGACACACTCGCCTTAGGCACCACAAGAAAACGCGGATAAGCAATGAATTACCCACGGCCTTCTCTTGTCCTAATTGAGCGCGACAGTCCTTAGAGTCTTCTCTAGATTTCTTTTAATTAATGGGGGTAATGCGGATGCAAGTTTTGCGATTTTCGGGGCCTAGGAAGGGTAATGAAATCCCCACCTAATTTGGATTTGGCCGTGCCCCTTAAATTTCCGTATTAGAATGCAAACAACCAAGAAATCAAAATCAAGCACAAATTTAATTTTTGCTTTTGCGGCGCTGCGATTATTTGCAAAGAATCCTGCAGCAAAGTGTTAGTTGGAGCTAAAAGAGGAGAGGGGAGAGAGCAAGAAATTACCTGCTGCAAAAATTTTGCAGAGATCCCTCAAATGCGCGGCGGTTCCGCCGCAATTAGCTACTTAGGCCGCGCTTCCGCGCTTCAAATGTGGGTTCACTTCACAAGATTTCAACAGATGCTTGCTGTTGCTTCCCTCTGTTCTATGGTATATCCCAAATAATTTTTCCACAACACAGAATGCTCCAGATCTCCTTGCAATCAAATCACAACACACGTATAAGAGTTTGTACGAATTTTGATTTCAAGAAGTAGAATGTAATAATTCTTTCACTTCAAACTAAAAATGTAAATGAATTAGCGCGATCCCCGGCAACGGCGCCATTTTGATTGAAACAATTTCTTGGTTATTATTTAAAAGTGCATCTAATCAAAATGTCCCCGGCAACGGCGCCATTTTGATCGATAGTTTTTCCGTTGTGTTTGTATAAAATTGTAAAGAAATCACAACCAAAAATTATTTTGACCGCAATCAAACTACGGTGTCAATTGTAGTTCATGAATGAGTGCGGATCGTCCACAGGGATTGCACGATTCATTTATATCTTTTATATGTTTGAATTGAAAAGTTAAGTAACGATAAAAGAAAACATGATTCAAGAATGATTTGTATTCGAGTGTCACTATTCTTTATTCAAGAATCAAGAAACTATAAACAATCAAGAATCGGTGTTTTGATAATATTTCCAATCAACAGTCAAGAATCTAAAGAGGCTCGTAGGAATCGATCGGGTCTATAGACGTGATGTAATCTAAAGATTTCGTATTCTTGTCCTTCGAAGGATTGATACTAGATCGATGATGATCGACAAGAGTTAGGGTTTTCTCGTGAAACTAGGGTTTCATCTTATCCCTTGTTCTGTTGTCGATATCATTCACATTCTAGCCTCTAGCAATTTCAAGAAACGATCCTAGCTCCCCAATTTCGAGCGATATCATTCAAGAAAGTATCGTAACGAAATGGGTTGTCGGTTCTTGAACTTGCTAGGGTTTACAAACCATCGTAGGAATCAAGAATCGATTAAAGCTATGTTACATCATCATTCTATTAACCGTCTCGACTCCTCGACGAGCGGAGTTTTATTCACACATCACCACACAGAAAAGATTCACAAATTGTAAAGATATCATGATGCGGAATTTAAAGAAAACAAAATAAAAGAATATCACCTTTATTTATCTCAACAATTTTGATTACATACGCTTCAAGAACTACAAGAAGAAGAATCTAGATTGTTGATCGGGCGTCGCTCGGCTTCATGAGTCGTGGATCGGCTCGGATCGCTTGCTCTGTTGAAGATCGGCTCCGCTCCTAAAGGTTGTAGGGCTTCTTGCTTAATGGGTACTCGGGATCTTGGCTTTTGGAGTTGGAATTAGGGTTAGGGTTTCACACAAGCCCTGTCACTAGACTTGTGGAAGAAGAAGATGAAGAGAGAGATAGATTGGGGATAGATTCACTAATTGGATGAATAATTCCCAAGGTTGAATAATATTGGATCATGAGCCTAGGGTCTTATTTATAGAGCTCCCAAACCCTAGGTTTAAGTTTGAATTTCCCTTTCCCTCCAAAAGTTTGTTGAGTCTTCTAGAAGATAGTTTGTTAGGAGCTAGTTTAGGATTTAAGCTAGGATTAATTAAGCTTGGAAACCTTTGTTTGCTGATCTGGCAGAACCCTCTGGAGTATTCTGGAACTTGGAGTACATTTCTGAACTGTAGCCACTGATTCAGGAGTTTTGCACCAAAATTTAGGAACTGATTCCCTGGGCCCACCGCGGATCCGCGGCCTTATCAAGCACCTGCCGCGGATCCGCGGCCCTTGATGGGCTTGGCCTTTGAGTCTTTTGGTGTGGGCTTGTACTGGAGTTTGGGGCTTTGTATGATATGCTGAATTGTGATTGCTCCTTTGAATTGGTACCAGATTTGCATTTAGTGAGTTTACGTATCTTTCGAGCGGTGTAATGATCGAGCAAGCTTTCCTTTTCCTGCACAGACTTCGAAATACGGGTTGCGACATATAGAAATATTGCGATGCCATGCAATGCAGTCAATTTCCTTAGAAATGCCGGTTTTAAGGTCGAATACATGTAATCTGATATTTTGCGACTGATTTGCTAATATGTGAATTATGAATACCGTACACTTCTATATGGATGCAAATGATAAGGAAATTGCCGGTTAAAATATGCAATATTTTCGACTGATCACCAATCTATACTAGTCTAGCCCATTAGTGTAGGTTGTTTTCTCCACTTCTTCTTAGATAAGGTGAATCTAGGAGCTTGAGCAAAGGGACTTCGTGGTGGATCATCGTGGACTTGGAAGGATTCAAGCGAACCGGTTCAAACCCTACTCAATCCAAGGAGTCACAAGAGGAGGTATACAAAAGTTGTATTTCTCCCCACTTAGTGTTGGACACTACTTAGTATATGATCCTTGATGTTGTTACCCTAACTTTTTTGTTCGATTCATGGTTGGTATTGTTTAGCACCACCTAAAATTTTAATATAGCATGTGTGATGCAACCCAAAACCTAGGATGTTGCTAGAGAATCCCAGCAAGGTCCGTACCCTCATTGTCATATAGGTTGATAGAATCCCTAATTGTTAAATGCCGCCGTACGATGGATTACCGTACGTGATGAGTTTTACCTGATGATTGATCCATATCCTTGACTAGAGGATGCCGTAGGATGGATTATACCGTATGTGATGTGGTGAGGCTGGATGCCGATTGATAGATTCACCGACTCGGATATGTTATAGATACATATACCTTATAGCATTTCGCTTACGATGTACTTTATGCTACATTCATAATATTCTCATTGCATTACATATGCCTATGCCTGTACACCTACACAATTATCGATGTTGCGTATGGTACACTTACACAGATTTTCCGGCTCATACACTTTCATCATCGATAATTGCCATGCCACTTACACAGTAGAATTGCTACATCATGCTATTACTCTTGATTGTTCAGTACCGTCACATGACTCATTGGCATGATATACTTGCTATGGTCACATCACTATTCTATGTTGCATGATATGCTTGCTATGCTCACATCACTGTTCTATATTTGAATAAATCATGT
The DNA here is from genome assembly GCA_030015575.1 of Agapanthus africanus. Classification (NCBI taxonomy): domain Eukaryota; kingdom Viridiplantae; phylum Streptophyta; class Magnoliopsida; order Asparagales; family Amaryllidaceae; genus Agapanthus; species Agapanthus africanus. The sequence goes on from CM057341.1 coordinate 340,199,324, forward strand.
TTTACGATTATACGCATTGAGATGTTGTTTTCATGAGATTATGGATTTGACAACCGTGGTTATATTTCAAAAGAAAGTATGTATTGTTTTAAAAACCCGGTTTCTCTTGATATGATATTTGAGGCGTCCACCATGAGTTTTCTCGGTTCTGAGACTTTTGCTAGAAACCCGATTCGAGGAGCGGTAGGCACCGTCTGCGGGTACATGGTGGACCCGGTGAGGTACCCCGGGGAAAGAAGACTCGTATAGTTAGGCGATGAGCCTGGAAGGGGAGCACTACCTACCGGTGATTGGTTCGACCCGGAGGTTATCCGGAGGATACCGACCGGGGTTTTGAGATGGATATGGGCCGATCCGGACTGACGGAGCCAGTGGGCTGATCCGGACTGCCGGAGCCCGAGATATGAGGATTAACGTGTTGATGTTGGAAACGGGTTTCATGATGTTTCAAGTGTCGATGCTGGACACTCAAGTTCCATAATTTGATGTGCCGTTGATGGACACACGTTAGTTGATATCCTCATATTTACATACATATGTTTTCATGTTGTTGTGTAATTGATGTACACGTGGATGATATCCACATGCATTCAGGCATTGATTATATTGTTGGCATATATGCAGAAACGGTCACCCTAGATATCATAGTATTATCTTTATTATATAGTTGACTTAGGAGTCGTTGTTTTATTCGATTTCTACCTGCTGATGTTTTTTACTCACGAGTTGGCAACTCACCCCCGTTGTGCCACAGTTCTTGCAGGTTTGGCCGCTTGGGATTTGTAGCGGTATCACGGGCACATAGCTTGCATCCGGGTGACTTGCTTTGGTAGGTGGGACACATTGGATCATGCCCACTCTTGTATTTATTATTCCTGTTGTATCTAGTCAACTCCATCAATCAGAAACTAGTATTTGTATATTTAGTAAGACTTAGAAAGACTTGTGGTTGCGAGACTTAGAGAGATGGGTTATATGTTCGCTTGGGAGATTTGATGTCTTGCTTCTTTACATTATTCTTTTGTGTTGATCTTCTCCATTGGGCGTCGTATACATATATTTCTGACTTGCGTAGTTGTGATTCTGCCGATTGGTGAAGAGCTAGCTCCTGCTTGGGGATGCCTTTATTGTGATTATGTATATGTGGTTTTGGGATCAAAATATACATGGGAGGTTTTGCCCAAATTTTTAAAAGACGAAATATGTTTTTCAACTAGTATAATCCACTTGCATTTTCATGTTCCATTATCTATGCATTTAAGAAATTTTTTGATTTGATCATACCTTTATTTCAAAACTTCACCTCTTTTATTTTCTTCAAAAGGTTTAGATTTCTGGGTTCCGGCTTACTTTATTTACGTTGCGCCTTTAGACGTTGCGTGATTTAAGTGCCGGTCAAGAACTAATTTTCGGGTCGTGACAAAGATGGTATCAGCGTGATAGGATTAACCTTGTTTCGAGTCTAGGTTTGACTATGCAGATTCTAGGGCGTAATCTATTTCGGAACCTAGGCTTGACCTTACGGAACTTAGACTTGAACATGGGGGTATTAGACCCAAACTTTCGTTACATAGGTTGAACCTGATTGATGGAGTAGGTAACTCAAGTTGAGTGACGTGCCGTGCGTATGTTCCGCGGCATACTTACGATACAATACTCCGCTTAAGTGACCTTAGGATGTACATATGTTGAGATCTGTGATTCTCTTCGTCCCCATGATTATACATCCATTTGAGATCCTTGATCCTATTCTTTCCAATGATCATACTCTTATTGATTCCGTTCCTCCTTATGATCATGTATCCATTCTGGATCTGTTGATTCCTTTCATTCCTTTGATCTATCTTCTTCGATACATACTTTAGATTCCTGTTACCATGGTTTGAGCACAGATTGAGCTGCTGCTAGTGATGCGGTCAAGGCGAGCTCGTCGTGGACGAGGATTGACCATCGTGTTTTCTGGTGACATGGGAACGTATCGATTTAGTGTTTGTGTTGTGACCTCTCGATTCAGGCGAGTGTTCGGTTATGCACTGGATGATTGGGCCACTGATAGACACTGCCTGTTGGGAGATGACAGTTGATGTACAACCTTCCTCCGAGATCGTGATGTCGTCTACCATGCAGATAGATGACACAGCCGTTGCTGAGATTGATGGGATGTCGCTTACAGAGCTTATGAGATGAGATCGCTGGAGCTTTCAGGAAGAGATGCGACAGAAGATAGCTAGTCTATCTTGAATTGAGAGACGAAGATGATTCGTCTGATTTGATGCGCCGACGCAGGCCCAGTTGAGTTAAAAATTTCCAGTATGGAGAATCTTATTCATATATGGAGTATATCGATCCAGAGATGACGTTGTTCGTTGGATGATCCGATAGGAGATCAGTAAGTTGACCAGCTTCGGATAGAGGACCTCACCCAGATGCATTGTGAGTTGATCCAGGGCGGACGAATATATAGTATTCCTCCGATGGTGGGGAAGAGTTCCAGAGGACGTGTTCAGCTAGATATCTTCTACAGAGTGATGAAGATACTGAGTTCAAAATTTCGAGTCCGTGTGAGAGACTCCGGATTGACTGTAGCCGAGAACAATTGCAGCACGCAGATAGCATGACGTGACGTCGAAGTGGATGATAATAAAGACGAGTGGAACAATAGGTTCGTGCGAGATGTTAACGAGCTGTTGTTACTCCCCGTTGAGATTATAGATCGGATATGTATGCAGAGGTGTTGGGATACGGCTAGTTCCCGAGGAAATGCTGTGCTGAGAAGGCAGATGTCCAGAAAACGAGAAAAGATTATGTAAGAGTACCAGTCTCCGTACAGTTCGGCATAGGCGAGATTAGAAGAGACCTTGAGCAGGTTTCTTCCAGGACAATGAAGCGATATGAATTGCACCGAGGATCAGTTGTGTCACATGTATTCAGAAGGCCAGAGCCCGACGCCAGTGACGTGCTGCTTTACGAGTAGTTATGCTAATTGGCCGAGAGATGACCAGAAGAGTGCCAGAACGGAATCGTTTCCGTTAGCACACCTGACCGGGCCGATGTGCCGATGGATTGCGAGATTGGTAATCCATAGAGAAATGAGGACCTAGAGACAGAGGACGCCAGACCGTGAGCAGGAGGCTAGTAGATGTTCTTGCTCTGCCAGTTTTGGGCACACCGGCAATTTTCGACATTGTAGGAGGTGTACCTCAATGTCATTTGTTGCGATTTGCGTTTTTTATCCGATTATCACGCTTATATCGCTTGGATTTGAGTTTTGATGATTGAGTTTCATGATATTGTTTCGTGCACCATGGCTGCACCTACTGGGTATTTACATTTTGTGCATAGTTATTGCACTTGATATATGTTTTATACACCGTTGTGTTGGTTTATGAATTGTGCATATTTATTGCACTTGATGTCGATTTTGTACCTTGGTAGCACGTGGCTATAATTTCGTGGATTTCAAACGTTTGATTTGATTTTGTGCATGTGGTACGCACTCGATTTGATTTTTTCACTCGGTATAGCTCACATATGCTTACAGTGCATTGATACATGTTTTGTGCACGCAATGCACACGTTTATGATTTTATACACCTTGGTACACTCGGTGTTGCTTTTTATACGCATTTGAGTTATTGATGAGTTTCCGTGCATTTGTTGCACCAGATTGGTATTTCGTGCACTGGATGCACCAGATTGGTATTTCGTGCATTTGTTGCACTAGATTTATAATCCGTACATTGGTTGCACCCAATTTTTGTCTTTGAGCATTTTTTTTACCATATTTATGTTTTTGTGCGCGTTTGTACTTGACGTTCTTTTTCGTGCGTTTTACTGCACTGGGCATTTAGACGGACCTGACGCGCTTGGGTTGGATTTTTGTGCATATTAGGCGCTTGGTATTGGATTTTATGGTATCGGATGCACTCGAGTGAGATTTCATTCGTGCATGTTGAATGCACTTGATTTAGATTTCATTCGTGCATGTTGGATGCACTTGATTTAGATTTCATTCGTGCATGACGGATGCACTTGATTTGGATTTTCAAGCATGTTGGGCGCATGATAAGAGAGGTGATTTTGTGTACACCGGATGCACTCGATTTAGGTTTTCATGCACTATAGATGCACTTGATATTATTGTCGTGCACATCCGTTGCACTGGACAGATGCTTTCGTGCACACCCGTTGCACTTAGTTTGGTTTTGTGCACATTCGTATCACTTGTATTTGGCTTTGATTTCCATACGCACCAGACGTACGTGATGGTTGGATAAGCTTTTTAAGGCTGATTTTTCTTTGAGCACTTTGTTTTCATGATGGGCACTATATTATGTAATAGCCGAACATGACTGATCTGAGGACAGTACCTGAGTACTTTGCATGCATTAAATGTTTAACAAGAGGTTTTCAAAATGGAGCTCTGGTCTCTCTATTTCCTATGTGTCCGCGAGCGACACGAATATTTACAAAGAAAAACCTTTTGGGATATTTCAAATTGGTGGAACGCATATTTGAGCAAAATATATATTAATGTATACTTATTACTTTACAAATGAGCGTCCGTCACTTGTTCCGTGAGTTACGCATCACACGGCGACTCAGAAAAGATTTTGCATGTGTTTTATTTAGTTTTAGGATATTTTTCCCGGGATGAGTACTATACAAGTACTTTAGTATTTGACTAGTGCATATTGGATTTCAGTAGTGGATTTCGAGATCTGTATCTCCATTGTAACTCCGATGATTTGCGTGAAAATCCGATGATTTGCATGACGCTTGACGGAGTTCGATTTTCAGTTTCGTACTCATTTTCTGGCGCACACGATGTGCTGTGGTATTCTATATCTTCCGTGATTTCGAAGCCCCGTTGATTTGAGCTGATTATTGAAATGTTTTAACACTTTGTGGTTTAAATTTAAATTTGGGGAGCGAATTTATTTAAGGGGGGAATATTGTAACATTTCAGAAAATATAAAATATTATTTTTAGAATTTAATATTAAAATAATATATTTCGCGAGAACTTCCCGATTTACGAATTTGAGGTTTTCGTAAAATGGTATAAATATATACCAATATTTGTGAAATAATTGGAGATTAAAATGATTTATTTATTTAAAAATATATTTATTGTATTTGGCATTTTTATCATTAATTATATGCAGGTTAAATAAAAATTGATTAGTGCACTACTAATCGCGACTAGGTCAAATCCGTGTTTCTACATTTTTCCATGGTTAGTGCACCTTGACATGTTGCAATGTTGTTATATGTTGTAGTAGTGTGTTTTTTGATATTTGGTTTTTAAAAGAGAAAAAGAAAAAGAAAAGTGAAAACAAGAGAGAATAATTGAGGAGAGAGAGAGGGGACCCATGATGGCATGGCATGCCATATGAGAGAGTGAGGGAGAGAGAGAGAGACCTTGACATCATTATTTTAGCTTCATCATCTTCATCTCCTTCTCCATCTCTTCCTCCACCTCCTCTACACTCATGTTTTATCTCCAACCCTTCACTAAAACCCTATTCATTAAAAAGATGCACAACTTCATCCTCAACACTTTGGACCTTTCAAAGTTGGATTTTGAAGACTTTGAGCAACTCAAGAATTTTCTTGAGTTACCAAATAAGGTATTTCTTTTACCATTAGTGTAGTATTTAAGTTCCCTTAACTTCTATTTTAGTTTAGAAGTGATTAAGTGAAGTTTAGTGACCTTTGAAAATTCCAAGTTGAGGTTAGGGTTTGATTTTAATTGAGGTTGTGCAATTGAGATTTAGTAGTGACCTTAAACCCCGGAAGTGTTAATCTTATAGACTAAAACCCCAAGAGTTGGACTTTAGAGACTTTTCATGTCGGTTTGTGAATATTGTGTGCCTACAGGGAATCTGGAATGACCTAGAATCTTTACAGGAAAAACTAGCAACTCTATTAACCTATATTGAGCACTAGAAGACCACCCTGAAAATAAGAACCCAATCAAAGCACCCCAGGCCGGCGAGCTCGGATTATATGGTGTTGTCGCCGGATTTTTGTGGGTTTCTGATCTTGAGTTTTTGGCTGTAGCTCCTAATCCCTATAAACAACTCCCTGTACTTGCTGGTTTTGTACCAATTAACCTAAAAGGAAATCTGGGAGCATATTGGGTTGGTTTTGGCTATGTTTTCCGATATTTTAATTCTTGGTTTTTATATTTGATATTGTATTTGGTCGTTGGATATTTGTACGTCAACGACGAGGGTTGTTTAGTTGTTTTTGCAGGCGTAGGCTATAGGTTCTAACCTATAAGCGCACCGTATGCCGTATCGGTTTTTCCGGACTTGATTTTAATAGCATTGTGATTGTGTATTGATTGTAGGTACCTTCACGTGGATTCCGAGACGACGAAGCACATCGACTACGGCTGAACAAGAAGTTCCGCAGGTGAGTAGATTTATATCTACGGGGGAAGTCGGGTGGATGGCGTATAGCACCCCGCAAACATTGATATGTGATTTATAGTTTGGAGACAAGATATGCCACGACTTAAAGTTATAGTTAATGGTTTTAGTGTGAAATGATATGATACAAAGGATGTCTCGAATTGATATATATATAAATATGTGAAACATGAATGTGAATCACGATATACATATATGAAGTTGCAAGAGAATCAGTATGAGAATATAGTGGCATGTAATGAGGTCGACAAATACGACATGGGATTTACAAGTTGACTTGATGTGAGATATTGATGTGATGAAAAGAGTGTACAATGGGACATGAATACTTGGCTTGATATGTCGATATACGGATGCGAGTCGATATGAGATAATTGATACCTTTGCCGGTCCCATGATATGAGATTGATACGGATGTGACCTGAGATATAGGTATATATATATGTATACATAATGGTGTGAATAATGAGCGATATGCCGTACGAGACGGTAGGTCCGTACCCTCATTATCATATAGGTTGATAGAATACCTAATTGTTAAATACCGCCGTACGATGGATTACCGTACGTGATGAGATTTACCTGATGATTGATCCATACCCTTGACTAGAGGATGCCGTACGATGGATTATACCGTACATGATGTGGTGAGGCTGGATGCCGATTGATATATTCACCGACTCGGATATGTTATAGATACGTATACCTTATAGCATTTCTCTTACGATGTACTTTATGCTACGTTAATGATATTCTCATTGCATTACATATGCCTTTTCCAGTACACCTACACAATTATCGATGGTACGTATGTTACACTTAACAGATTTTCCGGCTCACACACTTTCATCATCGATAATTGCCATGTCACTTACACAGTAGAATTGCTACATCATGCTATTACTCTTAATTGTTCAGTACTTTCACATGTGTAAGTGCACGGCAGCGCCCCAACCGTCTGAACGAGGCCAAAATGCGGAAACGAAACTTTTACAAAACTTGTAAACCGGTGCCACCGCGGACTTTAAACCCGGATCGGGCCATTGACCTACTCCTAGCTAACTAGAGAAGGGGTAGAGAGCTATACCGAGCGATCCGTATCCTTCGGTCTTCGGCCTCCATCCCGATCTCCTCGTGGAATCTCCGGTCTTCATCTCCTCGTCGGAAAGGGCACCACATCGCCGGGTTCTTTTACGGGCTCCTACCTCTGGACCGAGGCAACTCGGGCACGAAGTTGGCGAGCCGACATGTCCAAGAATGTTGTAGGATAGTGTAGTACTCTTTGTCTCATGGGGTTGTGAAGTTGCCATTTATGATGTGGAGGAGAAATGAACTTTTGGAGAGGTAAGGAATTTTGTAGCAAGCTCAAAATGAGATCAACATTTTCCCTCTCAACCAAATGAAAAATTACCTCACCCCTCAAGAAGTGGCCGGCCATGCCTCATGGAAATGAGAGAGGGTGTGAGCCAATAATAATGCATGAAAGAGAAAGGGTGATGATTATGAACAATGATCACCACACAAGTCAAAAACAATAACCCATCTGCATCAACCATCATATCTCCAAAAGTCAAGCAATGATGAACTAAAGAAGTCAAAGGAAGTAAGAACCATCATGAACCAACCATTAACAAGAAACACCCTCCTAATTGCTAATTTGCACATTTCTAAATAACCCCCTCCACACCAATTTTCAGCCAATGAAAGAAACAAAGGAAAATGGCCGAAACGGAAAGCAAACTGGCAACTTCAGAAAAACGATCCCGTAATAAATTACAGGAAAACCCGGCGACTGTATATACATACCCGCATTTGTTTTGCAGCCGAATACAAATGCAATGAGACAAAATCTACACTGTACAATACTAGGATCCGGCTTAAAGCAAAGCCCGCTAGTATTATCCGTCCGGTCTTGATCCGTGCAATACCGCACGCACATGATCGAACCCTGCCATATCTCCATACGGCCTCTACAGCGTTTCGCCCGAAACTTGAGACACGGTCTATGGGGGGCCCTAATGACTCGTCTATACTTTGGTTGTAGATTTAACCACTAGCACGTCAGAGGTATTAGCCATACGTAACGGGCTACCAGGTATTGACCAAAATGTATGTCGATGAGCGAACTCATCCTGACACCCTACTGATCTTGTAGAGACAATATCCGTACAGTCCGGTCCGTTCGTCTATGAGCATCGCATGGCCGGCCTAGGGGGTTGGTAGTCAGACCCCCAAAAGCGGTACAAGTTGTGTCGGAGTGTAGCACAGAACACCCTGATATACTAATGGAATACCTACCAGTAAATCTCCTGCCTTAGCCAAGGACTTCGTGTAATGGCTCTCCTAGACACAGCGCGACCTCACCCCCAATACCGGGAGAGACGAACCCCTGCAGATCCGCTCACTGCCTCCATGTGGCTCGGGACTGTACCCAACTAAAACCTGTTTGCACGACTCCTTTGAGCCGTGGTAGGGTAGTAATCAAAGTACAGTGGGAACTCACACGAGACAAATGACGATCTCAGGTCGATGAACAAACCTGTACACATGTCACCAGGGAACTGCTATCTGACGTCAGGTATAAGACCAACTAGCATGTTCCCGGCGAGTCATGTCCGGTGTACTCATAACCCAATGAGCACCTGTAAACATCTTAGGTGAACCAACTGACACCAGTGGCTTGTGAGACCGGCCACCGCCCCTCGTCGGGGTCTCGACTGTATACACTAGTCTACTCTGGAGTATCGATGCCATGTCTCGAAACTCCCACGACTAGGGACCTTTTAAGGATGTGCTTATAGACCCCTGCTCCCACGTATATGATCGCCATCATACTGCTTGCCGTCAAGCAAGAATCCTAAGGGCTCTATCAACGCGCAATAGTGACCTGTAAGGTCACCTAAAGCAGTACACGATGATAAAGATAAACCAGATAGCATACTATCATCTCGAGTAAGACTGTCCTACCGGCATAGGTCCTCCCTCAATCATTGCAATCACGTGCCTATGATCCAATAATTGACTCTGAGGGCATTATCTCCAACAATCTCGCACTTGCACTCATGGCTAATTATTGCGATGTCGCAAACTCACAGCCTGTGTGATACCGAACACGCAACTCCTCTACTAATCAGTCTCACAAAACCCATTTACGAAGCTAATGCATTCGATGAATAGCCTCAGTGAGTGGATCCGCCCTAATTTTTCTTTCTATGAATCTCTTTATCTCAAGTTCGCGGAGAAAACCTTCTCCCGAAATGAGCAATACCTGCCTTAGAGTATGTCTGGATATCTGACGGGACCTAGTTCATAAATGAACTCCAAATCCAAACTTCTCAGACTGTATCGTCAACTGAACTTAATCACTTTCCTGCGCCATGCCTCCCTCAGTATCCATCTGGACCACCTGTCCAAAATACTGCCCCTCGTCAGAGGGAAAACAATAACTCTGACAGCCACTCTGTCATCCAGGTCACCTTGGAAGCCTGGAATGATAACTGTCTCCCGAATGAGGCTCTCATTATCATATCCCTAGAACATCCACTTATGTTCTAAAGCTGCTTCCGATCGTTTCTCCAGGATAGGATCAATATCAACTTATTGCAGCTTGTACAAAAACAACATCTGGTGTGGTACTTGACATCTCATGATTGACTCAATTGCCTAAGCAAGTGATCTGCCAATCATGCACATCCCTCTCCCCTTTAGTCTGTTAGGCACCTTTAGACAGGGTGACTCCATCATCTGCAGGTACACCACCATGCCAGGAGTCGTCCATTCTAAAGCACCTCTGGAATGCTGTCTAAGAACCCTGATTGGGAAACTACCTAAATCTAGATCTAAAACCATAGATCCAGTAATCAGAATTTTTGATATGAAATCCATTTCCTTTGTGGAGAAACCATTGTGTGAAGACCAAAGTATAACCGACCGTAGTAAAGGAATTTCACTTCCTACTCTGTGTATGTCATCCAAATACCAGGACATCACACGCTCCTACCTTCTTAACAGATCCATCCCCTATTCTGATGAAGTCAAACCTATGACTTTCACGTCAGAAATAGATGATTTATCTCCTCTATATCTGCTTTAGTCTATAAATAGACATAAGCCACTTGTCCACTATGCTTTTGCTGCTCCCACTGACTACGACAACCCTCTGGTAGAATCATATACACGTGCACTTCTAAAGCTTGTTTAGAACGACGCTATACTCATCCTCCTGCCGGGTCTCACAGTCTGGAACAACAGCAATGGCAAGTCTGGGTAAACGAGAACCTCCCTATCACCGTCTTTGAGCATACCGAAGTACCTCTCGAGTGCCTGAGGTTACCCACCATATCTGCGGAGTGGCCAATGGAATGTCAAATCAGATTGAATCTTTAGGTTCTCATCAAATTTTCAGTAATCGTTTGTGGTTCTGGAATCACTTCCAGTTCTACTATACTCCCACTACTGTTTTCTGAAAAAATCCATTTTACTTAAAACTGTTGCGAATCTAGAACAATATCACTATTGATCTTCCAGATGGTAGAAAGTCAACCCTCTTCATAGCCCGGGTCAACCCACAAACAACCATTATAGAAACGTGCCTTGAGTTATCCAGAGTTTGGTTTTAAGCATAAGCCGGACAACTCCCCGTACCATAACATCGTTAAGATATGAACCGTTCTATATCCAATATAAAAACAGAGGCACTGATTTAATTGGAACCAGATTCAAATCATTCAATTGTCTCCAGTGCATGTCAACTAAATGGAAGGAGGCCGATCAGCATTACTCAAATTAGGAGTGCTTCCAATTATGAGTAACCTGAAAGAGAAGCAAGTTCTCTTAATCATTACTATCAACTGAATACCATACACAAGTATCTACATCTTCGATCACCTTGAAGAATCCCGATACTTGCAACACCTGGTTCTTTACTTTATTCATATACCTATAACTTCTCAAAACTCAGACCTTGTGTTTCTACGAAATACTTGTCTAAGAACTAGAGAAGTCATAAGTAAACCGAATATAGTATGAGGACCAACCCCTCTGTCCAAACGGACACTGGACAACATACAATACTCTGTATAAGTCCCCTGAGTCGAATAACTCAAATCTTGTGCGTCGTAGGTTGAAAACTGTACCTATGGTTAAGAAGAATTACACCGCTGTTTAATGCTCCTTACCTAACCATCCACTGATATAGGTAAATGTCATCGAAATAATTTCAAAAAGTTATATCTCACTTCATAAAAACGAACGTACAGATATATTAATTTGAAATTGGTGCATAACAAAGGATATTCAAAACAAAATATTCCCCGTCCGGCAAACTACCCAGGCGATTTTCTCAAATATCACCAATTACAACAAATTCTGATATAATGAGGATGATCACCTAATTCCCAATAACTTACTCCCACTTATCATCTGTAAAACCATACAGATGTGAGAATCATACATGGTAAATACAAACCCTGGAGCAAGAACCAATTGGAAAATTTGTTTTCCTTTTAACAGTACACAGTGAAACTGAAACATTGAAATGTTTCCTAGGGGTATCCGGGTATTCATAGTAATGCCTCTTCCATTATCCAGATTCACAACTGTAACCATATATTTTTTTGCCATCTCTCCAAATCCTTTTATATTTCTTTAGTCATTACCTTCTGTACACCCTCTTAGGCAAAATGGTTTTCTTTCTTCCCTACCGTTCGCCACTAGCCAATGGTTTGGAAGAAGACTATCCAATAAGCATAATGGATGTACTGTCCTAATCCTAGGAGCACTCGCAACCCGAGAGAAGGTAAAGATAAAAGGCACCTAAATAAACCTTATTCCTAATTCTCCTGAACCAGAATCCATCCCCGAACTGGAACAAGTTCCTTTCGAGTTCGTATATAACCATACGATGGAATATCCAATAAACTGTGGATCTTCGTAGTGATACGGAGTGTCCTGGAGAAATACAAAGGTGAAGTGGGAGTGGTAATGAAATACTTGGTTTGGTCGTGAATAGCAGTCGCAATATACTTTGCCCTCCTTCTAATCCCTTTATTTGTCTTTACATAATACCTTCTGTACACCATCGTTAGGCTAATTGGTTTTCTTCATTCCGTACCGGTCGGCACCTGCCTATGGTTTGGAATAAGACTATCCAATTTGCATAATAGGTGTACTATCCCCTAATCTAAGGGGCACTCGCAACTTGAGAGAAGGTAAATGGAAAAGGCAACTGAACAGTCCTATTCGTTTTCTCCAGAACCAGAAACCATCCTCGAATCTGGAACAAGTTCCTTCGAGTTCGTATATAACCATACGATGGTTTTATCCAATGGAAGTGGACGTTCGTAGTAATACGGGGTGTTCTGGAGAAAAGGGTAAAAGTAGGAGTGGCAAAGAGGTTTGCAACTCAGACAATCCAAAAGTCGGTGTTTAAGAAGGTTCGGTTAATTTTGCTCACTGAGTCATAGTCAAGGGTCGGGTCATGGTCGCTGCCAAAGAGAGAGAGAAAAGAATCACTCAGCGTGCACTCTAACCTAGATCAGAGTGGTTACCAATTTATCTAATCAGGAAACCTCCCACTGTAACGTCAAATTCTCCTCCAAACCTGAAAGAAGAATTAGTCGGGATCACCCGAGGAGTAAACCAACTCATCAGTGGGAATCGGGATCCAACTATCATCGCATGATAACGTGATGGAATCCACTCACGTTATCACACTCCAGAAGGTATGCGCATATCTGGCAAGTTTCAGTTTCTTTAGAAACCCCCGATGTGATTTTTACCCCATGCTCTTATGAACTTGACGAAGGTCAACAAATCATAAGTCACATGTCAAGTTCTACCCGTCATTATCCAGGTTGATTTGAACCCACCCGTACCTACCCTTGACTTTGGCCAACAAGGCAGTACGACTGTCCCAAACCAACGCATCTATCTATGCAGCAGAAAGGTAACAAGCCGCTACCATACACTATGCCTTGACGAAGGCCAACAAACATATCATGAATACTACGTGCTACCCGTCTGAAATGACGGAGGGCTACGAATGGTTTTTGGCGAAAAACTTTTAACGTAATGAACTTGATATCGTTGAAGGAACCGGATAGCTTTTTATAAAAATATAGTGGCGAAAACCTTTTCTAAAGAGGTCACTCCCGGTGAAGGGATCTCGGCTCTTCCCCCGTAGAATGAGGTGCAGGATATTCCAACTGAATACCACGATGCAAAGCAAAAGTAATCGACTATAATGAAGTTATTGCCCTGACGCCAACTTCTTTCCAAGGGGTCACTCCCTGTGAAGGGATCTCGGCCCTTGCCTCGTCGACTGAGGTGCTGGATATTCGTAACCGAATACCACTGTGCAAAACAAAAGAGAACGTCCTTGCAATAACAGCTTTTTGAAAATTTTTCCAACAACATCAGAATAGGTTTGTTTAGCTAGCATTGATCCGAATCTATGCAGTCCCATCAATTGATCACACCAATAAAGAACGAAAATAATGATGTGCGTATATGCCATCCGCATTCGCCACTGGGTCCCGTCATCACCCGTTTGGTTACTCAACTAACGACAGAGCGGGGACTGGACTAGCGCGGATGCAAAACATATACAACATCTACTAGTATATATATCAATATATAATATTCGATCAAGGCGTGATAAAAAGCAACATCACAGAAATGTAATAAGTATCACAGAACAATACAGATATCTGGGATCCCCGGGTTTCATAGAGCCGCTACTGAAACCCGATGTTCCCCTGGTCGTGTGGATAGCCTGTGCAATGAAATCCTAGACCCTACGGGCGCGGCAAGTTACCGCAAAAACCTGAAGCGAGGCAGCTCCCTTCAACAACGTGAATGGACCACCTAGCACTTCACGGAATCCGGTAACTTGGGCACCCCTCCTTGGGTCAACCTGTACCCCTTACGAGTGCGGCGAATAGCCCGCCAATTCTAGAGTGAAGCCCCCTCCGTCTCAACGCCATGAGACGCGGGCCCGTTTCCCTCTAGAACCCGGCTATCCGTGCACCCCACCGCGGGGCAATCCTAGTACAGAAAGTAAAATATATTGAACAGGTACATCGACCTCAGCCCGGTCGTGCCCCAAAAGAATAATATACAAACAGGCAGTGACGGCAGTCCACATGTCGGACGCTCGCCCCGCAATATCAAATGTACATAAAAAACCAAACTGTACTAACATTGCATCCAGGCTATCCACCATGACAAATCCGCAACATCACAGCACAACACAAAACATCAACGTGAATGTCACGTTTGCAAATCCGTCTAAAAGGGCTATAGCAGTTAGACATGATTTACCGATCAAATGACATTCACGGTCGCAGATATAATGTAAATACTGTGAACTAACATGTTTAAAATTTTCGATGGACTAAATTTCCCGAAGTGGGCCCAAAGCACAACTGTAGCACTCAAAATAATCTGGGCCTAAACAAAATATTCCAGAAACCCCTATTTCCATGTCCAACACCTTCTGTAAAAATTTGGTGCTACAAGGAGTCGCTATGGCCGCGGAACCGCGGCCAATGCATGGGTTTGGCCGCGGTTCCACGGTGGAACAATAAAATCAAGCCACCGAATTTTTGCAGAACTCTTAGAATTGCCTGCACGTATTTCTGCAATGCTCCAAATAATTTTTCGAGCCAAAAAAAATTCGACAGAAACTGATGCTAGAAAATACGGTTTTTGGAAAATCCGATCGATCGAAGTTCTAAACACATTAGAGAAAGCTAGACTAGGTTAATGGCGTGGATCTGATACCATTGTAAGTGCACGGCAGCGCGCCGGCCGTTTGAACGAGGCCAAAATGCGGAAACGAAACTTTGACAAAACTTTTAAACCGGCGCCACCGCGGACTTTAAATCCGGATCGGACCATTAACCTACTCCTAGCTAACTAGAGAAGGGGTAGAGAGCTATACCGAGCGATCCGTGTCCTTCGGTCTTCGGCCTCCATCCCGATCTCCTCGCGGAATTTCCGGTCTTCATCTCCTCGTCGGAAAGGGCACCACATCGCCGGGTTCTTTTACGGGCTCCCACCTCTGGACCGAGACAACTCGGGCACGAAGTTGGAGAGCCGACGTGTCCAAGAATACTGTAGGCTAGTGTAGTACTCTTTGTCTCATGGGGTTGTGAAGTTGCCATTTATGATGTGGACGAGAAATGAACTTTTGGAGAGGTAAAGAATTTTGTAGCAAGCTCAAAATGAGATCAACATTTTCCCTCTCAACCAAATGAAAAATTCCCTCACCCCTCAAGAAGTGGCCGGCCATGCCTCATGGAAAAGAGAGAGGGTGTGAGGCAATAATAATGCATGAAAGAGAAAGGGTGATGATTATGAACAATGATCACCACACAAGTCAAAAACAATAACCCATTTCCATCAACCATCATATCTCCAAAAGTCAAGCAATGATGAACTAAAGAAGTCAAATGAAGTAAGAACCATCATGAACCAACCATTAACAAGAAACGCCCTCCAAATTGCTAATTTGCACAATTGCAAATAAGCCCCTACACACCAATTTTCAGCCAATGAAAGAAACAAAGGAAAATGGCCAAAATGGAAAGCAAACTGGCAACATCAGAAAAAAGATCCCGTAATAAATTATAGGAAAACCCCGCGAATGTATATACATACCCGCATTTGTATTGCGAACGAATACAAATGCAATGAGACAAAATCTACACTGTACAATACTAGGATCCGGCTTAAACCAAAGCCCGCTAGTATTATCCGTCCGATCTGGATCCGTGCAATACCGCACGTACATGATCGAACCCTGCCATATCTCCATACGGCCTCTACAGCGTTTCGCCCGAAACTTGAGAAACGGTCTGTGGGGGACTCTAAAGACTCGTCAATACTTTGGTTGGGGATTTAACCACTAGCACGTCAGAGGTATTAGCCATACGTAACGGGCTACCAGGTATTGACCAAAAGGGACGTCGATGAGCGAACTCATCCTGACACCCTACTGAGCCTGTCAGTGACAATATCCGTACAGTCCGGTCCGTTCGTTTATGAGCATCGCATGGAGGGCCTAGGGGGTTGGTAAAAGTTAGACCCCCAAAAGCGGTACAAGTCGTGTCGGAGTGTAGCCCAGAACACCCTGAGATACTACTGGAATACCTACCAGTAAATCGCCTGCCTTGGCCAAGGACTTCGTGTAATGGCTCTCCTAGACACAGCGCGACCTCACCGCCAATACCGGCAGAGACGAACCCCTGCAGATCCTCTCACTGCCTCCATGTGGCTCGAGACTGTACCCAACTAAACCCTGTTTGCATGACTCCTTTGAGCCGTGGTAGGGTAGTAATCAAAGTACAGTGGCAACTCACATGAGACAAATGACGATCTTAGGTCGATGAACTAACCTGTACACATGTCACCAGAGAACAGCTATCTGACGTCAGGTATAAGACTAACTAGCATGTTCCCGGCGAGTCATGTCCGGTGTACTCATAACCCAATGACCACCTGTATACATCTTAGGTGAACCAACTGACACCAGTGGCTTGTGAGACCGGCCACCGCCCCTCATCGGGGTCTCGACTGTATACACTAGTCTACTCTGGAGTATCGATACCCTGTCTCGAAACTCCCACGACTAGGGACCTTTTAAGGATGTGCTTATATACCCCAGCTCCCACGTAAATGATCGCCATCTTACTGCTGGCCGTCAAGCAAGAACCCTAAGGGCTCTATCAACGCGCAATAGTGACCTGTAAGGTCAGCTAATGCAGTACACGATGATAAAGAAAAACCAGATAGCATACTATCACCTTGAGTAAGACTGTCCTACCGGCATAGGTCCTCCCTCAATCATTGCAATCACGTGCCTGTGATCCAATAATTGACTCTGAGGGCACTATCTCCAACAACATGACTCTTTGGCATGATATACTTGCTATGCTCACATCACTATTCTATGTTGCATGATATACTTTCTATGCTCACATTACTGTTCAATGTTTGCATACATCATGCTTTACGATTATATGGATTGAGATGTTGTTTTCTTGAGATTCTGGATTTGAGAACCATGGTTATATTTCAAAAGAAAGTATATATTGTTTTAAAAACCCGGTTTCTCTTGATATGGTATTTGAGGTGTCCACCATGAGTTTTCTCGGTTCTGAGACTTGTGTTAGAAACCCGATTCGAGGAGCGGTAGGCACCGTCTGTGGGAACATGGTGGACCTGGTGAGGTACCCCGGAGCCAGAAGACTCGTATAGTTAGGCGGTGAGTCTGGCAGGGTAGCACTACTTATCGGTGATTGGTTGGACCCGGCGGTTTTCCGGATGATACCGACCGGAGTCGTGAGATGGATATGGGCTGATCCGGACTGACGGAGCCCGTGGACTGAGCGGGACTGCCGCAGCCCGAGAAATGAGGATTTACGTGTCGATGTTGTACACGGGTTTCATGATGTTTCGAGTGTCGATGCTAGACACTCAGGTTCCATGATTTGATGTGTCGTTGAAGGATACATGTTGGTTGATATCCTCATATTTACATGCATATGTTTTCATGTTGTTGTGTCATTGATGGACACGTGGATGATATCCACACGCATACAGGCATTGATTATATTGTTGGCATATTTGCAGACACGGTCACCCTAGATATCATAGTATTACCTTTATGATATAGTCGACCTAGGAGTCGTTGTTTTATTCGATTTCTACCTGCTGATGTTTTCTACTCACGAGTTGGCAACACACCCATGTTGTGCCACAGTTCTTGCAGGTTTGGCCGCTTGGGACCGGTATCGTGGGCACATAGCTAGCATCCGGGTGATTTGCTTTGGTAGGTGGGACATATTGGATCGTGCACACTCTTGTATTTATTATTCTTGTTGTATCTAGTCAACTCCATCAATCATAAACTAGTATTTGTATATTTAGTAAGACTTAGAAAGACTTGTGGTTGCGAGACATAGAGCGATGGGTTATATGTTCTCTTGGAGGATTTGATGTCTTGCTTCTTTACATTATCCTTTTGTGTTGATCTTCGCCATTGGGTGTCGTATACATATATTTCTGACTTGCGTGGTAGTGATTCCGCTGATTGGCGAAGAGCTAGCTCCCGCTTGGGGATGCCTTTATTGTGATTATGTATATGTGGTTTTGGTATCAAAATATACAAGGGATGTGCTGCCCAAATTTTTAAAAGACGAAACATGTTTTTCAACTAGTATAATCCACTTGCATTTTCATTTTCCATTGTCTATGCATTTAAGAAAACTTTTGATTTTATCATACCTTTATTTCAAAACTTCACCTCTTTTATTTTGTTCAATAGGTTTAGATTTCTTGGTTTCGGATTACTTAATTTACGTTGCACCTTTAGACGTTGCGTGATTTAAGTGCCGGTCACGAACTAAATTTTGGGTCGTGACAGAAAGAGCCGAGATCTCTTCACCGGGAGTGACCTCTTTAGCGAAACTGGCAGATGCGACAACCTACTCGGTTTGTCTTTTGATTCTTTCTATAGTTTTTGCTTTGCATGGTGGTATTTGTGAAATATCCTGCACGTTATTCAATAAGGAAAGAGCCGAGATCCCTTCACCGGGAGTGACCTCTTTAGCAAAACTAGTAAAAGCCTAAAAAACACTCCTTTTCAAAATCACTCGATTCTACAACGATATCAAGTTCATTACGCAAAAGGTTTTCATAAAAACCTGTCGTAGCCCTACATCATTTCAGATAATTACTACTTAGTATTCGTGCTACGTTTGTTGAGCATGTTTAGGCGTAGTGTGCGGTAGCTGATTAGTGCTTATCTGCTTAAGCATATGATGTGATTGGATTAGCGTAGTCATACGACATTGTTGACTATGTTAAGGGTCGTGCGGGTGGGTTTAATTCAATCAGGAAATGGCGGGTTGAATTTGGCTAGCGCTTATGATTTGTTGACCTTGTTAAGGTCATAAGTTGCTAGGGGCAAAATATTATCGGGAATTTCAAGTGTTGAAATTTGCAATGAGATTGCATACCTTCTATAAGATAGTTAGATCCCGATACCCACTGCAAGTAAGAGTAACTCCTGGGAGAGTATTTCACAATATAATTAGCCGATCAAGTAGGTGTCTAGAAAGGTGTTAACGGGGTTACGCCCCTGAGAAAACGAAGTTTATTTTAATTAGGTTCGTGCGAAAGCACGGGGAAACTCCTTCAAAGTACCGACACTGGCTTGGCCGAAGATTGGCGAATTTGTAGAGTGTAATTAATCCCGGCTAGTCTTACCTTTTAAGGTTTGAAAGAAGATTTGATAAAAACAGTGGGAGCCATCCTGATCAGAAAAAATAATAAGAGTCACGACCTGAATATGGCACGTGACCGTGTCATGACCCGAAACTTGGCACGTGACGGCCCTTAAACTACGTAACGTCTCTAGGCGTAACGTAATTCAAGTAAGCCAAAAACCCAGCAATCTAAACCATCAAAAGTAGTAAGTGATAATAATATTGTTAAAACTTTTGAAATCTCAATCAAGTTCGTTAAAGTCCAAATTTACTTCCTTTAAAATTTGGCAGCACCTCCTTTGTAAAACAAGCCCCCAAAAAAGGTACAATATAAATATATAAGTAAAGCAACCCCAGCGGGTGCAAATCCACGCCCAAAGGCGGAAAACAACCACCACAAGCAAATATACGACGCCATAGCGAGGAAAAAGACGATATGAATAAAAACAGCATAAAAAAATCTCCAAGTCACAAATAGTATACAATATCGTCCTCACAACACTTCTCTAAGTCAATATATGAAAATGGTAGATGGATAGTACTGGATACAACGAATATTCAAAGTGCAATATTGGATAACCGCAAAAACCCACCTATAGCAAAACTGCACCTAGTCAGCCGTAGCGGTATCCGCTGCAAAAGATGATACGATAGATGAAAGCCCAGACGCGACTGCTCTAAGGGGTAACCTGTACAACCCTGTGGCACAACGTGCTTGAGTTGCCAACTCGTGAATAGTAAATAACATATGCAGGTAATCGCAAGTATGCACGTACTGCGCTAATCTATCACATGCACGCTAATAGCAATAAACAAAAATATATATATGCAACAGTCTTGAAAGGTACTCTATCAGGTACTACTAATACATGACGCAATGCATATCAAATAAATGCGGAGTACGGAATAAAACATGTCATCCTCACGGAATTCTAATCGTGGCGAACCAGGGTCCATCAAGACAATCAAAATCCCCAAATTCCCTCAAATCGGCCCCCATATCGTCCCTCATATCGTGCACATCATCCCCTTACATCGGGCACATCGGCCCTTCACATCTGGTAATTCAGCCACTCATATCGGGCACATCAACCCCTCATATCGGGCACATCAGCCCCTTATATCGGGATGAATAAGAATACATGCACAGATCATTATGATGATATATATTATATAGGTGTACATATATATAACAGCGTCCCATACCACTGATATATATATATACATGTATATATATCAGTGTCCCATACCACTGATATATATACCCAGGAGCAAAACATCTAGGAAACATCATATGAAATTCATATATCAATGCGAAATCCATGAAATATAATATATGCAACATGAAACAGTAATATGTGCATATAAAGGAAAAACCGCTATTTAACTGCAACAAGTTATTAAATATATCATGTGGTTCCTAATTTCACCGAAACCAAACGCAACATCATATAAAGGTGAACATGTAGCTATAGCCAGGTATGCGTACCCATGTCGGTATAGCAAGATGTGTGTATCTACCTATTAATAAAAATGTAATACCCTCCAGGTATGTGTGTAGCTATATGAAGCTAGATATGTGTATATACATGTCAATAATGATACAATACCCTCCAGGTATGTGTATTCATGTAGGCATAGCAAGGCATATGTGTAAGCATGTAGGTATACAGATATGCTATATGTCATATGCACAATGGAATATGAATCAATGTCTCAATGTCCCTAACCAAACAATATCATATATGTATGTGTGTTGTGCGTGTCATGGCAATTATTGACGGTGTGGGTGGCATACAATCAGTGCTCGTGCAACATGAACCGTCAATAATAGTGCAGTGTCCAAAGGGTACAAGTCCAAGCACAACAAGTAAGAATATACAATGAAGTTTATACGCAAACTCTATATGTGCAATATACACATGTGGCTAATATCATATCATATCTAGCCCTGACGCATAACGCCATGCGGGCGAATCCACGTAGATGTTAAATCTACTCATTGATGATCCTGGGCTAAGTAACGCCAACCACACGCTTTCCCTTCTTCGCAGCGTCCGAAGTCCCCGTCTGTGTCCCTAAGATCATAAAACAACATAACAAGTATATATTAGCAATCGATCAATAACACGTACAAACTACGTTTGACCGACACACCAACTCCGAACATATTTTCAAATGTTCATCTAGTGGCTAACGTGCGTAGCGACACTACGAAACCAACTCAAGAGCAACAACTACATAAATACACGAACCGTATCGGATAACGTAACGCGCGTAATCGAAACACTAGAAACAAGCAAAGTGATCCCAGATTTTTCTATACAAATAATTTGTAAAAGTTGCACGTACCACAAGACCACACACAATCCCAGAGACCCCCAGAAGAAAACACAATCCCCCAGACCCTACTCTGGCCGCAAATTGGGGCCAGAACTAATAAAACTCCGTCCTGAAAGAAAGGGAATGGGCTCAGGTTTTTATGGTGGGTTCTAGGTCACTACAGAAGGTCACTGTGATGGGAACTTTTCCAACAAATACCTGGTTTGAGAGCAGATCATCCGAGACATAAATCAACAATAAAAATACGATATTTGTACGAAATGAAACTTTACGCCTTCTAAACTGAAACTAACAAGCTACGCAACATTAAAAAGGCTTACTTAACAGAAAGAGATCATTACCTATCCGCACAAGCTTAAAGATCCTAGCTTTCCAACTCCAAGGCATCCAAGAGGCAAAACAAGGTTTATAAAGTGATTTGGGTGTGACTTTGTGATGTTTTGTGAAAGATTTGTGATGGAAATGATAAGGTTTCAGTTGAGGTGATGAGGGAAGAAGAAAATTATGAGAGATAAGGTGTTGTGAGAGAATGAGTGGGAAATGAGAGAGGGTGAGATGAAAAGAGAGAGAGAGAGAGAGGTGAGCATAGGGTGAGTGCACCACCATTCATAAATGCAAGCCACGACTCAGTTGCCACCTCCTCATCCAAACAAAACTCAATAAAATATCTCTCCTCACATAAATATCTAGAGATTAGGGTTAAATGCTAGGTTAAGGTTTAAACAAAGGATTGGATTAGGTTAAGTTGTCATGGTCACTAACTAGATTAGCACAAACAAACCCTACATTAATGTGCACACGTGTGTGCAAGCCATAATAAATAATAGTAAAATATTAATTAATTGTTATAAAATGTGAGGAAACTGAATTGGTAAACTTTTTACAGAAAACCCGCATTATCGTCTAATTAACACTAATCGCGTTCCTAAGGTGTTACAATCTCCCCCCTATAGAAAATTCGTCCCCGAATTTAAAATTCTCACTATGCAAACCTTCAAAGAGATGAGTGCAAATCATCCACATCTCGCTCGTAGCCTCCCAAGTGATCTCCTCACTATACGGCTACGCCAAAGAAAAAAAGCCACCACAGATGGCAAGAACCTTGACCGAAGTTTCTCCACCTGCCGATCCACTAACACTATCGGCTGCCGGTGAATGAAAAGATCGGTTCCAAGCTAAACGGTTTGATGCTGAATCATGTGAGAAAATTCATGAAGGTATTTTCAAAGCATCAACACAAGGAATACGGGATGAATACTCAAAAATCTGGGCGGAAGTGCCAAATTATAGGCAACAGTACTAACTCGCTAAAGGATTTCAAAAGGACCCACAATTCCTGGACTAAGCTCCCCAAAATTCAACACGCCATTCATCGGAAAATCCGTAGGAATAGATGATCTCCCACTGCGAACTCAAGTCTGCGACCACCACGGTCGGCATAAGAATTCTATCAGCACTGGGTTGCTCTCATCCTGACCTGAATCAACTGGATCTTCTCTGAATCCTCTTAACTAGCTGGGGTCCAAAAATCCTGCTCTCACGGAGTCAGTAAGACAGACCGGCGATCGACACAACCTACCACACAAGGCTTAAAGTTGCCGTTTGAACTGTCTCCTGATAACAGTTATCGTAGGAGAACTCCATCAAGAGCAAGTGACGATCCCACAGCCAACAAACAATTAGTATGTACACACAAGAATATCCTCCAGAGTTTGTATAGTCCGCTCTGTCTAACAATCGGCCAACGGACGGAAAAGCGGAGCTAAAGCACAACCAGTACCCAAGGCTTCCTGAACCTTCTGCCAAAGACGGCTAGCGAAATGGGTGCCTCTATTGGATACAACGCATGAAGGAACTCCGTGCAAACGCATAAACTTATCGAAGAATAACAAGCAAACTGAGCATAACTGGACAACAAACACCCAAATGGAGTCATACCCTGTCTAGCCCTGGGTAGACACCGCAACGAAAATCATGGAGATCTGCACCCATTCCCGCTCCAGAACGGTTAAAGGTTGCAACTGTCCAGCCAGCCTCAAATGCTCAACCTTAGCTCGCTGACAAGCCAAGCACTTTAAAACGAAATTAGAAACTTCACTCTTCATCCCTGCCCACCAGTAACCAACTCTCAAGTCAGGTTACATCTCGGTGGAACTCGGATGAACACCCAAAGCTGACTGATGTGCCTGCTCTAAGACCTCGCGTCTTTACCCATCAGTATTGGGTACATGCCATCGAGTCCCTAACGTAGCACACCCTGGTCATAAATCAAGCACTCCGAATTTTTGCCCAGCCGAACATGCTCAGAACCTCCGACAAACGAGCATCGGCGGGCTGTGACTCACGAAAATGATTAAGTAAAAGTCGACGGGCGCGGACATGAGCAAGCTTTCCCCTCAGTAGACGCGAACTTAACTGTACTCATCTGTCGCACAAGAACTGTAAATCTACAGAAGACTGTCTCCGAACTGCGCACAACTGGAACAAACTACCCCCGGGTCTATGACTCAAGCATCAGCTACCACAATCGTCTTGCTACGGGTAATAAAGGATCGCACAATCGCAATCCTTCACAAGCTCCATCCAACAGCGCTGTCTCAACAATCAAAACCCACTGCAGCAAGATGTACACTAAGCTTTGGCGGTCTGTGAAAATCTGACATGACTCTCCGTACAGGTAGTGTCCCCTAAATATCCAGCGCAAGACCACCGCGGTCATCTCCAGATCATAAGTGGGATAAATCCTGCTCGTACTTCCTTCAACTGTCGGGAAGCATAAGTGATAACTCTACCATGCTACATCAGTACACAATCGAGCCCCACTCACGAAACATCACAATAAACGACAAGGTCGTCCGGTCCAGAAAGCAAAGAAAGATTTTGTGCAGTCGTCAACCGAGTCTTCAACTGCTGAAAACTCCGCACGCATACCTCCGTCTAAAGAAAAGGAACTCCCTTCACTTGCCAATCCGGTCAACAGTGCAGCGATACTCAAGAAATCTTGCACGAAACGGCGGTAAGAACCGGCTAAGCCCAAAAATCTGCGAACCTCTGTCCCTGATACAAGTCTGGGCCAAAGGTGTATGGCTTCGATCTCCCTCGGGTCCATACGAATACCATCTCCCGTAACCACATGCCCTAAGAAGTCAACACAAACAAGCCTGAAAGAACACTTCAAGAATTTAGCAAACAGCCGGCACTCTCCCAATGTCTGCAAAGAAATCCTCAAGTGCTGCTCATGTTCCTCACGACTCTTGGAAAAGACCAGAATGTCATCTATAACACAACAATCCGCTGGTCGAGGAACGGCCTGAAGAATCTGGTTCATCATATCACGAATGCTGTTAGGGCATTGGTGAGTCTAACGACACCACCAAAACTCATAATGCCCGTAGCGCGCACAAAAGCAGTCTTCGGAATGTCATCACTCCGAACCGCAACTAATGATGACCTTATCCCAAAACAAACTTAGAAAAAAGTCTCGCACACTAGAGCTGATCAAAGAAATCGTTAAGCGAGGTAAAGGATACCCATCCGCACGATAACTCGGTTCAATTGACGATCAATCAATACACAACCTCAAACTGCCGTCCTTCTTCTTGACGAACAGAGTAGGAGCTCCATAAAGCGAAACACTCGGACGTACAAGTCCCTCTATCTAGCAACTCTGCAGCTGATCCTTAAGCTCCCTAAGCTCCGCTGGCTCATCTGGAACAACGTCGGAAAAAATATCACACGATAGGAACCCGGTCCAATAAACCCACTGTGGCTCCGTATCACAATTGAAAGCCAAGAATCCTCGACATCCTCTCCTCAAAATCCGACTAGCGAAAAAGGAAGAAATCAAGCTTTGAGGGAAGGCACCACAGTCCCCCTGCACAACAAGAACTGACTCGCCGGGAAAACAAAACCTGACTGTTTTCTCGTGGCAGTCCACAGACGCATAGTGTTAGTTGTATGTATGCCCTAGAGGCCAGTATTGTACAGATGATGTATTTTATATTGGATGCTTGGACATATATAGAGATGACTTTCTTGCTCGATATGATAGTATGCTATCTGGTTGCTCTTTATCTTAACATGTACACTAGTCTCTTTAAACTGTCTTTTAGTTACATGTTGGTAAAGCCCTTAGGATGTGTACTTGACTACCTGGACTATGATGCAGATCATACTAGTGGGGACATGGTAGTCCAAAGGTACATCTTTCAAGGTCCCTAGTCGTGGGTGTATCGAGACGGGGCATCTATATACCAGTAAAGACTAGCGTATATGCTTCTCGACCCATGAGATGGGCGATGGATGATCCCATATCCATTGTTGTTTGACATCAGAGATGGTATACGGGTGCTCAGTGGAGACTGGGTACACTGGACGGACTCGCCGAGAACTCCCAGATGGTATTATACCTCACGTCAGATGGCAGTTCTCAGGTGACACTTGTGCAGGTTAGTCTGTAGACCCGAGATCGTCATAGAGTCTTCTGTGATTCCCACTGTGCTTTGATCTCCACCTTACCACGTCCATGAGGGCGTGCAAAACGGTGGTTTTTGGGTACAGTGCCGAGTCACATGGAGGCAATGAGCGATAGGAGGGGTTTCGTCTCTCCCGGTATTGGGGGTTGATGTTGCGCTGTGCTCGATTGGTCGTAACAGGGAAGTCCCTGGCCAGGGCTGATCAGAGTTTTGCTGGTAAGTGTTACCAGTAGTTTCTCGACCCGTTATGAGCCTCATATCGGCACGACTTATCGGTTATTGGGGTCTGACGTTTACCACCGTAGACCTGATATGCGACATATCAGACAAACAGATCAGACTGTACGGTAAGTGTTACTGGTTGGATTCACAGGAGTGTGAGCGGGCTTGCTCGTCGATCTTCTGATCGCTCAATACCCGGGTGGCCGTTACGTTTAGCAGACCGCTTGCGGCTTGTGGGTGCTCGATATGATCATCATCTGCTACCGGCGTATTGACGAGTCTTTAGAGTCCTACACAGAGGTTTCCTGGCTCAAGCGAAACGAAATAGGAGCGCATATGAGATATGTGCGGGACCGAGAATAATGCGTGTATGTGATACCATATTTCATTCTCGCGATGAATGTTTCGATTGGTTGTATGCGATTTAACCTAGTTATCGAATCATTGATTCGATAAATCGATAAATTAGATACTAGTCGGTTATGTGCGACATGACCGGATCATTGAATCAAGTGTTGATTTAATGATTTAATGTATAATTATATATTTGATATATTACTTTGCATTAACTAGTATTGGTTCACTTTAAAATGTTTTTCTCACTTGATGTGCACATTGTATATGTGATATATTTTTATGTACACTTGATTGTATCATGTTTGATGATACATGTTTACTTGAGTATGTGTAAGGATTAAACCATGGTTATGTAATGGTTAGGGTTTTTCTTTTCCTTACTTCTTTATTTATTTATTTATTTTGGAAAAGATAAAAGAGAAAATGGTGGCTTTCTTTGTTTGTTGTTGAAGCTTCATGAAGCTTTGACTAAACTGACCATTTTGTCTTCATGCTTAACCCTAACCATTCAAACTAACCATGGTCTTTTCTCTACACCTAACCAAGGTTAGGATATGATAAGTATTGATATTATTTTCATTTTAATGCAACACTTATCATATTCTTTCTTCTTCTTCATCATCTTTGACAAGAAGAAAAGCTTACTAGCTTTAATGGCATCTTGAGAAATCTAATTCTAAAGTGAACCCACCTCGTATTTCTTCACCCTCTACCTCTTGCCAAGTAGTATAGGGTGTTTTCTTCACAAGTTTCACAACTTGGTGAAGTTGGAGCTTGATCTTGAGTTCCCTCGACGTAGATCTTCTTCGGCATCGAAGTCGACAAGCTAGTCCACACATTTCTCCGATGAAGCCGATGCCAGAGTCCAAGATCCGATATGGACAGAGAGGGGATGTCTACGTGGAGCTAAGGAAGTGGAAAACCGGATCTACAAAGGTTGTAGCCTCTTTCTTTTAGTTAAATTGTTAACTAGTTTCACTTTACGCCTAAACTCTAGTCAACGAATCCGTATTAGGGTTTCTCGGCCCTTGTAAAATTTTAAATTGGCATGGTTGATGCCTTGCGAGACCTCTTTAGCGTGCCTAGGAACCCTACAGTGGTATCAGAGCCCAGCTAGAGCCTTAGGCGAAGTCTAGACGACGTTTGAAATCCGAACGAACATCGAAACCCTAATTTTTCATGCTCTCTGGACTTTTTTCAAAAACTGGGTTTTTTCCAGATTAAAAATGCTTAAAAAATTCAGCAGGGAATTCTAAGAATTATGGTGCAAAAATTAACTCATGATATGTTTAAAGCGCGGCGGAACCGCGGCAGAAGCCTGGCTTATGCGGCGGTTCCGCGGCCAAATGATGGGATCTGCTTCCAATATTTGCACAGTAATTCATGTTTTCAGGTGCTGAGTTTTCTGGTAATTTTTAATATGCACTCAACAGTTGAGTATTCTGGGGTTGTATTGGGAATCGAAGATTCGATCGGATTATCAAACTTTGTCTATGTGTTTTTCCGGATAATTTTAGAATATGTTAAAAAGTTCGACCGGATGCAAATACCCAATCTTTCCCCTGCCGGAAAATTTCCAAGTGTTGGATTTTTCTGAGGTTTAAAAACGTTCTAAGTAGTGCAAGTAACGCGATGGTCCCTCTAGAAGACAACAAACCTTAACTCGATTATGTGACCGTCTTGAACTGCCCTTTGAACCTTAGGGTTTGGGGCAGTACGGCGTGCCACATGTGAGGCGTTGGCTTGACCCTTCTACGGCTGGACCGTTGGTACTGAGGCATGAAGTGAACGTCTTTGAACTTATTTCATGTGTTGAACGGTTTCGGGAAAACTTGGGTGTTCGAATGTTCGATCGGAAAGTTTAATATTTTCTATTTATCCGGAATGGGATACAATAATTGGAATTCACAAACAGTTATGAGATAACTGGATGAATGTTATAAATCTAGCGGTTTAGTCTCACTTGATATTGAAAAGAGTTTTCGATAATGGGACTAAAATGCGGGGTTTATACTTGTTAGGCATGTGATGTCTAAGTATTTCATTTGATTAGGAATGCGATGTCTAAAGAGGTTGCGGATTCCAACTGTTGTAGTTTTACACTTTCTTTTCTGTGACCGTAAGTGTAATATGTGATATCGCCGGTTTCATTGCTATATGTCAACGAAAATTGGGATGCGCATATTTACTTACGTTGATGACATATGATGTTATGTGTTGCTGGATATGTTATATTGGATCGTAGTGTTTGAATAGCCGGGGGTTTTTATGTGAGATGAGTGTTTTTCATTTTCATTCATGTAAAAACTTGTATGTAATATTCTTTTATTTGGGGCACTTCCAGGTTGCGGAAGATGTCACCTTTTGTATATTATTTACTTTTCCGCATTAGGATAGACCCAAGGAGGGGAGCACAAGTAACCGGGTTCTAGGGTCCAGTGGGAGACCATCTCGAGGAGTCAAGTCCGGGTCTTCTAACCCTAGAATTGGTAGGGTTGCTTGCCGCTCTCGTAGGGGTCTAAGGGTGTGGGATTGGTTATTCGTCACGACCGTGGAATCCGTGTTTTATACTGGCTCGTATTGAAAACACGGACGTCCTAGTATATCCAATATTTCATATGATATTTTCTGCTGCGATATCTGTGATGTGATCATTTGATATGTTCTGATGGATATAGTATATTGTATATATGATATATTATATAGACGTTACTTATGTTTTGCACCCGCACTAGCCCTGCCCTGCTCTGTCGTTAGTTACCTAACCTAACGGTGCACGAGGGGACATCGAGGCGAATGCGGATGGCATAAGTGCACGTCGTATTTATCTGTGATGTTTAGGTGACTTAAATGATGGGACTTCATTAATGTGTTTAATGAAAGAAAAGAAACCTAAAAGATGTTGTAGAATCAAATTTTAAATAAAATAGGTAGCTACAGTTCTTGCTTTGCACAGAGGTATATGTGATATATCCCGCACCTTATTCGATAAGGAAAGGACCGAGATCCCTTAACCGGGAGTGACTCCTTTAGCAATAACTGGCAGATGCTACACACTCGGTTTGCTTTTGATTGTTTTTGGAGTTTTGCTTTGCACAGCGATATATATGATATATCCCGCACCTCATTCGACGAGGAAAGGGCCGACGATCCCTTCACCGGGAGTGACCCCTTTAGCAAAACTAGAAAAAGCCTCAAAAACACTCCATTTCAAAATCATTCGATTCTAAAACGATATCAAGTTCATTACGCAATAGGTTTTCAGAAAAACCTGTCGTAGCCCTCCGTCATTTCAGATAAGAACTATTTAGTATTCGTGCTGCGTTTGTTGGCCTTTGTCAAGGCGTAGTGTGCGGTAGCTGAATAGTGCTTATCTGCTTGTGCATGTGATGCAGATTGTTTCAGGGTAGTCGTACGACCTTGTTGGCCTTTGTCAAGGGCCGTGCGGGTGGGTTTGATTCAATCAAGAAATGACGGGTTGAACTTGACTAGCAGCCTATGATTTGTTGGCCTTTGTCAAGGTCATAGGACGCAAGGGGAAAAAGCATTATCGGGAATTTCAAGTGTTGAAATTTGCAATGAGATTGCATACCTTCTATGAGATAGTTGGATCCCGATACCCACTGCGAGTAAGAGTTACTCCTGGGAGAGTTTTGCACATTACAATTAGCCGATCAAGTAGGTGTCTAGAAAGGTGTCAACGGGGTTACGCCTCTGGGAAAACGAGGTTTACTATAATTAGGTCCGTGCGAAAGCACGGGGAACCTCCCTCAAAGTACCGACACTGGCCTGGCTGAAAGATTGGCGAAGTTGTAGGGTGTAATTAATCCCGGCTAGTCTTTCTTTTTATGGTTTGAAGGAAGATTTGATAAAAACCAGTGGGAGCCATCCTGATTAGATAAGATAATAACCAATCTGATCTTGCAAGAGCATACGCTAAAGTGTTTTCTTCTCTCTCTCTCCAGGTAGCGACCATGTCATGCCCTAATAAAGATAATAATATGGATGTATTGACTGAACCCGCATGTTATACTGTGCTGGGGAACGTTGGTTCCGTTCTTTCTTATAAGAGTTATAGGAATGAACAGGACATAGGGGATTACCAGGATTCCCAAGCCACCCGAATGAAGAAAGTACATGTTGATGCATTTTCTTCGGGTGTGTTCGTTACAGAGAACTGTTTCTCCATCTGCCCTACGTCCTGGGTATTAGATACCGGGTCAGGATCCCATGTATGTAATCAGTTACATGGGCTTAGGAAAGGTAGAGAACTTGGAGAAGGTGATAAAGACATTAGAGTTGGAAATGGTGCAATTGTTGCAGCTAACACTGTCGGGGAATATCACCTTGCATTACCTACTGGTAATACTTTGGTTCTGAACGAATGCTATTACATGCCGAACCTGATATGCAACATTATATCGGTCTCTTTATTGAGTAAAGAGGGATATAATTTTGTATTACAGGATAATGTTATGAACATTTTCCGTAACCATAAGTTGGTTGGATCAGGCACGTTGTGCAATGGCATTTATGTTCTAAATCAATCAACAGTTCTGAGCATAACAAACACACACAAGAGGAAGAGTTCCGAACTGAACGAATTCTTCTTGTGGCATTGTAGACTGGGACACATCAATGCGACACGACTAGCAAAGTTACATAAGGATGGATATTTAAATCCGTTTGAATTTTCATCTTATGACACTTGCCAGTCATATCTCAAAGGCAAGATGACCAAAACTCCGTTTACGGGACACGGAGAAAGAGTTACTGAACTCTTGGGACTGATACATAGTGATGTATGCGGTCCCATGTCTACACATGCCAGGGATGGTTCATCGTACTTCATTACATTCACTAACGATCTCTCTAGATTCGGATATGTGTTCCTGATGAAACACAAATCAGAAGCTTTTGAGAAATTTAGAGAATATAAACATGAAGTCGAGAACCAAACCGGAAAATGTATTAAAATCATTCGATCTGATCGAGGAGGTGAATACTTGAGCAATGAATTCCTGGACTTCCTAAAAGAGAATGGGATTCTCTCTCAGCTGACTCCTCCATATACACCACAACACAACGGTGTATCAGAACGGAGGAACCGCACCCTATTAGATATGGTGCGCTCTATTATGAGCACAGCTGAGTTACCTATTTCCTTCTGGGGATATGCGCTGGAAACAGAAGCATACCTATTGAATCAATTTCCAACTAAATCTGTACCTACCACACCATATGAGATAAGGAGTGGGAAGAGACCATGTCTTAAACGAGTTAAGATATAGGGTTGCCCGGCCTATGTCAAAAGGCAAAATCCGGACAAACTCGAGGCACGGTCAGTTCTATGCAAGTTTGTGGGATATCCCAAACATTCACATGGATATCTTTTCTACCACGCAGAGGAACAAAAAGTGTTTGTTTCTCGACATGCCACCATTTTAGAAAAAGAATTCCTTGAAAAAGAAATTAGTGGCAAAGTGGTAGAGCTGGAAGAAATTCCAGATACACAAACCGTAACTGAAGATTTAGTGGAACCAGAAGATTCAGTA
Organism: Agapanthus africanus; assembly: GCA_030015575.1. Classification (NCBI taxonomy): domain Eukaryota; kingdom Viridiplantae; phylum Streptophyta; class Magnoliopsida; order Asparagales; family Amaryllidaceae; genus Agapanthus; species Agapanthus africanus. The sequence continues at coordinate 340,231,989 of CM057341.1, forward strand.
GCTCCCAATGAACCTCAGCCTCTCCGCCGATCTAGTAGAGTTCCTCGCCAACCTGAGAGATACTACGGTTTTCTCATGGATGGTGGGAGCGAGGATTGCATCATGGAGGATGATGACCCAACTAGCTTCGAGCAGGCCATCACGAGTAGGGACTCAGTGAAATGGCTGGATGCTATGCGGTCCGAGATGGAATCCATGTACATCAACAAAGTATGGACTTTGGAAGTTGCTCCTGAAGGGGTAAAACCCATTGGGAGCAAATGGATCTTCAAGAAAAAACTTGGTGCAGATGGGAAAGTGGAGACTTTCAAAGCTAGACTTGTTGCAAAAGGTTTTCGTCAAAGACCAGGTGTGGACTATGACGAAACCTTTTCTCCAGTGGCTATGCTTAAATCCATCCAGATCATGCTTGCCATCGCTGCATATCATGACTACGAAATCTGGCAAATGGATGTTAAGACCGCCTTTCTAAACGGTGATTTAGAAGAGTGCGTGTACATGACTCAGCCAGAGGGCTTCGTAGACAGTGGGAGCAGCGGGAAGGTGTGCAAGCTGCTTAAATCCATTTATGGATTAAAGCAAGCATCGCGGAGTTGGAACATCTGCTTTGACGTCGTTATCAAAGAGTTTGATTTCGTCAAAAACCCAGATGAACCTTGGATTTACAAGAAGGTGGCAGAGAGTAAGGTTGTCTTCCTCGTATTGTACGTGGACGACATACTCTTGATAGGAAATGATATTCCTATGCTGCAATCAGTCAAGCTCTTCTTATCACAAAGATTCTCAATGAAAGATCTTGGTGATGCCTCCTGCATATTGGGAATCAGGATCTATAGAGATAGATCCAAACGGATATTGGGATTGTCCCAATCCAAGTACATTGACACCATACTAAAGAGGTTTAGTATGGAAGAATCCAAGCATGGGAACTTGCCCACGATCTCTGGAGTCACTCTCTCCAAAGAGATGTCTCCCAAGACTGATTTGGAGAGAGCTCGCATGCAAGGGATACCCTATGCTTCGGCTGTAGGCTCTATCATGTACGCGATGCTATGTACCAGACCCAATGTTGCATACTCACTAAGTGTAGTGAGCAGGTATCAAGCTGATCCTGGAGAGAGTCACTGGACAGCTGTGAAGAGCATTCTCAAGTACTTGCGAAGGACTAAAGAGATGCTCTTGGTGTATGGTAACGGAGAACTCCAAGTGGAGTCCTTTACCGATTCGAGCTTCCAGAGTGATAAGGACGACTCTAAGTCGCAGTCGGGATTTGTCTTTACCCTTTACGGAGGGGAGGTTAGCTGGAAGAGTTCCAAGCAGGAAACCGTGGCAGACTCGACGATGGAGGCTGAATACATCGCTGCCAACGATGCTGCTAAAGAGGCTGTCTGGATCAAGAAGTTCATTACTGAACTTGGTGTGGTTCCATCCATTGAGCATCCAATACCATTGTATTGCGATAACAATGGAGCGATGGCTTTAGCCAAGGAACCCAGGTCCCATCAGCGATCCAGGCATATTCTGAGGCGGTATCACCTGATCCGGGAGATAGTTGATCGCCGGGAGATCGAGGTCAGGAGGGATGACACGAAGAACAACATGGCGGATCCACTCACGAAGGCCATTCCCCAGATACAGTTTGAGAGACTCTTCGGGATGCTCGGTATGCGATACTACAACAGCTGGCCCTAGTGCAAGTGGGAGATTGTTAGTTGTATGTATGCCCTAGAGGCCAGTATTGTACAGATGATGTATTTTATATTGGATGCTTGGACATATATAGAGATGACTTTCTTGCTCGATATGATAGTATGCTATCTGGTTGCTCTTTATCTTAACATGTACACTAGTCTCTTTAAACTGTCTTATAGTTACATGTTGGTAAAGCCCTTAGGATGTGTACTTGACTACCTGGACTATGATGCAGATCATACTAGTGGGGACATGGTAGTCCATAGGTACATCCTTCAAGGTCCCTAGTCGTGGGTGTATCGATACGGGGCATCGATATACCAGTATAGACTAGCGTATATGCTTCTCGACCTATGAGATGGGCGATGGATGATCCCATATCCATTGGTGTTTGACATCAGAGATGGTATACGGGTGCTCAGTGGAGACTGGGTACACTGGACGGACTCGCCGAGAACTCCCAGATGGTATTATACCTCACGTCAGATGGCAGTTCTCAGGTGACACTTGTGCAGGTTAGTCTGTAGACCCGAGATCGTCATAGAGTCTTATGTGATTCCCACTGTGCTTTGATCTCCACCTTACCACGTCCATGAGGGCGTGCAAAACGGTGGTTTTTGGGTACAGTCCCGAGTCACATGGAGATAATGAGCGATGGGAGGGGTTTCGTCTCTCCCGGTATTGGGGGTTGATGTTGCGCTGTGCTCGATTGGCCGTAACAGGGAAGTCCCTGGCCAGGGCTGATCAGAGTTTTGCTGGTAAGTGTTACCAGTAGTTTCTCGACCCGTTATGAGCCTCACATCGGCACGACTTATCGGTTATTGGGGTCTGACATTTACCACCCGTAGACCTGATATGCGACATATCAGACGAACAGACCGGACTGTACGGTAAGTGTTACTCGTTGGATTCACAGGAGTGTGAGCGGGCTTGCTCGTCGATCTTCTGATCGCTCAATACCCGGGTGGCCGTTACGTTTAGCAGACCGCTTGCGGCTTGTGGGTGCTTGATATGATCATCATCTGCTACTGGCGTATTGACGAGTCTTTAGAGTCCTACACAGAGATTTCTGTTAGTTATATGTATGCCCTAGAGGCCATTACTGTACATAGGATGTATATTGTAGTGGATGCTGGGACGTATATAGGGAGGACTTTCTTGCTCGACATGATAGTATGCTATCTCGTTGAACATTACCTTAACGTGTATACTGATTGTCTCTCTGTTACATGTTGGTAAAGCCCTTAGGATCTGTACTTGACTACCTGGACTATGATGCGGATCATACTAGTGGGGACATGGTAGTCCATAAGTACATCCTTCAAAGTCCCTAGTCGTGGGTGTATCGAGACGGGGCATCGATATACCAGAGTAGACTAGCATATACCTTCTCGACCCATACAGATGGGCGATGGATGATCCCATATCCATTGGTGTTTGACATCGGAGATGATATACGGGTGCTCAGTAGAGACTGGGTACACTGGACGGACTCGCCGAGAACTCCCAGATGGTATTATACCTCACGTCAGATGGAAGTTCTCTGGTGACACTGGTACAGAGTAGTCTGTTGACCCGAGATCGTCATAGAGTCTTGTGTGGTTCCCACTGTGCTTTGATTTCCATCTTACCACGTCTAAGAGGGCGTGCAAAACGGTGGTTTTTGGGTACAGTCCCGAGTCACATGGAGGCAATGAGCGATAGGAGGGGATTCGTCTCTCCCGGTATAGGGGGTTGATGTTGCGCTGTGTTCGATTGGCTATAACAGGAAATCCCTGGCCAGGGTTGCTGAGATTTACTGGTAAGTGTTACCAATAGTTTCTCGAATTGTTATAGACCTCATATTGACACGACTTATCGAGCTATTGGGGTCTGACGTTTACCACCCCTAGGCGAGATATGCGACATATCAGACGATCACACCGGACTGTACGGTAGTGTTACTGGATGGATTCACTGGAGTGTGAGCGGGCTTGCTCGTCGATCTTCAGATCGCTCAATACCCGGGTGGCCGTTACGTTTAGCAGACCGCTTGCGGCTTGTGGATGTTTGATATGATCATCATCCGCTGCCGGCGTATTGACGAGTCTTTTGAGTCCTACACAGAGGTTTCCTGGCTCAAGCGAAACGAAATAGGAGCGCATATGAGATATGTGCGGGACCGAGAATAATACCAGTATGTGATACTGTATTCGATTCTCGCGATGTGACATTGATCGGTTATATGCGATATAGCCGAGTTATCAGATCAAGTGTTGATTCGATAAGTTGTTACTGATGATACCAGTCGGTTATGTGCGACATGACCGGATCATTGAATCAAGTGTTGATTTAATGATTTAATGCATAATTATATATTTGATATATTACTTTGCATTAACTAGTATCGGTTCACTTTAAATGGATTTTTTCGCTCAGGTGTGCACATTGTATATACGATATAGTTTTGTGCACTTACTTGTATCATGTTTGACGATACATGGTTTTTGGTTATGTGTATAGAATTAAACTATGGTCAAGATGATGATTAGGGTTTTGCATATTCTATTAATTATTTTGCTTATTCATTTTGGAAAATAATTAAAGCATAAAAGAAGAAAAACAAAATGGTTTTCTTTCTTTATTCTTCATGAAGCTTATTGAAGCTTCATGAAACTTTGACCACTTAACCATTTTGTCTTCTTCTTTTGACCCTAACCATTGATCTAACCTAAGTTAATTCTCTACACCTAACCATGGTGAAAATTATGATAAGATTATTATTCTTTTCAATTCTAAATTAACTTATCATATTCTTCATCTTCTTCTTCTTCTTCACTTCAAGAAAAAGCTTCACAAGCTTTAATGGCAAAGTGAGAATTAGAGTGAGAAATCCAATTCTAAAGTCTACCCACTTTCTATTTCTTCATCTCTACCTCTTGCCAAGTAGTAGAGTGTGTTTCCTTCACAAGTTTTCATGACTTGGTGAAGGTGGAGCTCGATCTAGCGATGCCTCGACGTAGATCATCTTCGGCATGGACATCGACGACCTAGCTTGCCCATTCTCCGACGAAGCCGACGCTAGAACCCGGATTTGATTTGGACAGCGGAGAGGACCTCATCTCGGAGCCGTGGAGGTGGAGGACCGGATCTACAAAGGTTGTATTTCCGTATCTCTTAGTTAATTGTTAACTAGTTAGCTTTTTCGCCTAGTTTTCTAGCAAACGATCCGTAGTCGGGTCTCTCGGCACATAGAATTTTTGAAATTGGCATGTTCGATGCCTTGTGAGACCTCACTAGGGTGCCTAGGGACCCTACAGTGGTATCAGAGCCTAGCTAGAGCCTTAGGCGAAGTCCAGACGGAATCTGAAACCCGAACGAACCCGAAACCCATCTCAAAACATGCTCTCTGTCCTTTTTTCAAAAATTGGGATTTTTCCATATTAAAAATATTCAGTAAAATCAGCAGGAAATTCTAAGGGATACTGTAAAATTCGTGTGCCTGATTCCATCAATGCGCCGCGTTTCCGCGGCACGAGCATGGCTCGTGCGGCGGAACCGCGGCCGTTTTGTCGATTGCGGCATCCAAATTTGTACAGTAATTCATAGAATGCAGTGCTGGTTTTCCTGGGTATTTTTGATATTTTTTCAAGAGTTGAATTTTCTGGAGTTGTTTTGGGGATTCGGTGTTTCGATCGGGGTATCAAATTTTGTCTGTGTGGCTTTCCGGATAACTTTTAGAATATGTTAAAAAGTTCGACCGGATATAAATACCCAATTTTTCCCCTGTCGGGAAATTTCCAAGTGTTGGATTTTTCCGTAGTTTGACGACGTTCTAAGTAGTGCAAGTAACGCGATGGTCCCTCTAGAAGACGACAAACCTTAACTCGATTATGTGACCGTCTTGAACTGCCCTTTGAACCTTCGAGTTTGGGGCAGTACGGCGTGCCACATGTGAGGCGTTGGCTTGACCCTTCTACGGCTGGACCGTTGCTACTGAGGCACGAACTGAATGTTGTTAGACTTATTTCATGTGTTGATCTGTTTCGGGAAAACTTGGGTGTTCAATTGTTCGATCGGAAAGTTTAACATTTTCTGTTTATCCGGAATGGGATACAATAATTGGAATTCACAAGTAGTTATGAGATAACTGAATGAATGTTATAAACATAGCACTTTAGTCTCACTTGATCGGTTGCCACGGAATTTTGATGTGATCAAAAGTCCGTCGCAATCACGTAGCGTACGCGGATACTCGCCGGGTAAACTTAATAGACAGCCTCACTCCATAGCCCCGACCAAGTGACTGTAGGAGAACCCCGTCGCCGAAAGCATCACTCCGGGTGCTCGCGGTAGCGGTGTTCCGCCTTGGTGCACTTCGTCGACGGTATCGGGGGTGCGGCCGCCTACTAAAGTTTGCGACGAGTATTCGATCAGACTGTCGGGAATCTTGTTGAATTGCCCGACTAGATATTGAAAAGTGTTTTCGATAATGAGACTAAAATGCGGGGTTTATAATTGTTAGGCATGCGATGTCTAAGGAATTCATTTGGTCAGGCATGCGATGTCTGAGGTGGTTGCGAATTCCAACTGTTGTAGTTTTACACTTTCTTTTCTGTGACCGTAAGTGTAATATGTGATATCGCCGGTTTCGTTGCTATATGTCAACGACAATTGGGATGCGCATATTTACTTACGCTGATGACATGTGATGTTATGTGTTGCTGGATATGTTATATTGGATCGTCGTGTTTGAATAGCCGGGGGTTTTTATGTGAGATGAGTGTTTTTCATTTTCATTCATGTAAAAACTTGTATGTAATATTCTTTTATTGGGGCACTTCCTGGTTGCGGAAGTTGTCACCGTTTGTATATTATTTACTTTTCCGCACTAGGATAGACCCAAGGAGGGGAGCACAAGTAACCGGGTTCTGGAGTCCAGTGGGAGACCAACTCGAGGAATCGAGTCCGGGTCTCCTAACTCCAGAATTGGTAGGGTTGCTTGCCGCTCTCGTAGGGGTCTAGGGGTGTGGGTTTGGCTATTCATCACGACCGTGGAATCCGTGTTTTATACTGGCTCGTATTGAAAACACGGACGTCCTAGTATATCCAATATTTCATATGTTTCTTCTGCTGCGATATCTGTGATGTGATCATGTGATGTTCTGTGATAGATACAGTATATAGTATATATGATATATTATATAGACGTTACTTATGTTTTACACCCGCGCTAGCCCTGCCCCGCTCTGCCGTTAGTTACCTAACCTAACGGTGCACGAGGGGACATCGAGGCGAATGCGGATGGCATAAGTGTACGTCGTATTTATCTGTGATGTTTAGGTGCTTAAATGATGGGACTTCATTAATGTGATTAATGAAATAAAAAGAAACCTAAGATGTTGTAGAATCGAATTTCAAAATAAAACTGGTAGCTGCAGTTCTTGCTTTGCACAGCGGTATATGTGATATATCCTGCACCTTATTCGATGAGGAAAGGACCGAGATCCCTTCACCGGGAGTGACTCCTTTAGCAATAACTGGCAGATGCTACACACTCGGTTTGTTTTTTGATTGCTTTTAAGAGTTTTGCTTTGCACAGTGATATATGTGATATATCCCGCACCTCATTCGACGAGGAAAGGACCGACGATCCCTTCACCGGGAGTGACTCCTTTAGCAAAACTAGAAAAGCCTCAAAAGCACTCCATTTTAAAATCATTTGATTCTACAACGATATCAAGTTCATTACGCAATAGGTTTTCAGAAAAACCTGTCGTAGCCCTCCGTCATTTCAGATATGTACTAGTTAGTATTCGTGCTGCGGTAGTTTGGCATTCGTCAAGGCGTAGTGTATGGTAGCTAACTAGTATTTATCTGCTTGAGCATATGATGCGTTTGGATTAGGGTATTCGTACGGCGTTGTTTGGCATTCGTCAAGGGTCGTGCGGGTGGGTTTAATTCGATCAAGAAATGTACGGGTTGAACTTGACTAGTGGACTATGGGTTGTTTGGCATTCGTCAAGGTCATAGCGAGCTAGGGGCAAAATATTATCGGGAATTTCAAGTGTTGAAATTTGCAATGAGATTGCATACCTTCGATGAGATAGTTGGATCCCGATACCCGCTGCGAGTAAGTGTTACTCCTGGGAGAGTTTTATACATTACAATTAGCCGATCAAGTAGGTGTCTAGAAAGGTGTCAACGGGGTTACGCCTCTGGGAAAATGAGGTTTACAGTAATTAGGTTCGTGCGAAAGCACAGGGGACCTCCCTCAAAGTACCGACACTGGCCTGGCTGAAAGATTGGCACACTTGTAGTGTGTAATTAATCCCGGCTAGTCTTTCCTTTTAGGGTTTGAAGGAAGATTTGATAAAAAGCAGTGGGAACCATCCTGATTAGATAAAATAATAACCAATCTATTCTTGACAGAGCGCACGCTGAGTGTTTTCTTCTCTCTCTCTCCAGGTAGCGACCATATCACGCCTTAATCAAGATAATAATACGGAATATTGACCGAACCCGCTTGTTATACTGAGCTGGGGAACGTTGGTCTCGCTCCAACTTATAATAGTTATAAGACAGAGCAGGAAATTAGGGATTACCAGAATTCCCGTGCCGCCCAAACGAAGAGAGTGCATTCTGATGCATCATCTTCGGGTGTGTTCATTACAAGAATTGTTTCTCAGTATTCTTTACAACCTGGGTATGTGATACCAGATCAGGATCCCAGATATGTAATCTGTTACATAGGGCTACAGAAAGGTAGAGAACTGAGAACGGGTGATAAGTTTCATGAGGCAGAAAACGGGGCAAGAGTTGCAGCCAAGTCTGTTGGTCACTGTCACCCTGTATTACCAATACATTGATTCTGAACGAATGTTGTTAGATACCGAACCTGATATAAAAAATCATATCAGTCTCTTTATTAGTAAAGAAATGATAAAATTTTGTATGGTTGGATTATGTTTTGAACATTTCCTATATCAAAAGTTGATCGGATCAGGCACGTTATCTAAAAGCATTGATGTTCTAAATCAAACTACAGTTCTTAGTGTACAGAACACACACAAGAGGAAGAGTTCAAAAATGAACGGATCCTTCTTGAGGCATTGTAGACTAGGTCATATCAATGCGACCCGACTAGCAGAGTTACATATAGATGCATATTTAAATCAGTTTGAATTTACATCTTGTGAAACTCGCCAGTCATGTCACAAAGATAAGATGACCATGGCTCCGTTTATTGGAAACAGAGAAAGAGTTAGTGAACTCTTGGGATGATACATATTGATGTATGTAAGTCCCCAGTCTACAAATGCCAGGACTGGTTCTTTATACTTCATTATATTCTCTGATAATCTCTCAACATTCAGTCATATGTTCCCGTTGAAACATGAGTCCGAACCTTTTGAGATATTCACAGAATATAAGTTAGAAGTAGAGAACCAAAATACGGGTATAAGTATTATGTCCTTTGATGTGATCAAGGAGGAGAATACTTGAGCACGGAAATCCTGGACTATTCTAAAGGAGAATGAGATTCTCTCTCAGCATTACTCCTCCGTATACACCATGGCACGATGGTATATCGGGGCGGAGCAATCACACCCTATATGATATGGTGTGCTCTATGATGAGTAATACTGAGTTACCTATTTCCTTTTGGGTGTTATGCGCTTGAGAAGCTGCATACCTATTGAATAGGGTTCAAATCAAATCAGTTGCCTACCACTTCATATGTGATATGGTATGGGTGGAGCCCATGTCTTAAGCCAATTAAGATTTGGGGTTGTCCGGCCTATGTCTAAAAGCAAAATCTGGACAAGCTCGAGGCAAAGTCTGTTATGTAGAACTGGAAAGGTTCCAGCTATACAAACTACAGTAGATGATTTGATAGAGCCATAGGATTCAGTAGATTCCAATGAACCTCAGCCTCTCCGCCGATCTAGTAGGGTTCCTCACCCACCTGAGAGTTACTTCGGTTTCTCTATGACAGTGGGAGCGAGGATTGCATCATGAGATGATGACCCAACTAGCTTCGAGCTGGCCATTAGGAGTAAGACTCTGTAAGAATGGCTGGATGCTTAATGATCTGAGATGGAATCCTTATACACCAGCAAAGTATAGACTTTAGCTGCTATATCTGAAGGGTTAAATCCCCATCAGGAGCAAGTATATCTTGAGAAGATTACTTGGTGTACATAGAAAAGTTGAGACTTTCAAAGCTAGACTTGTTAAAAGTTTACATCATTGACCAGGTGTGGATAATGATGAAACCTTTTCAAGTAGCTATGCTTAAGTCCATCCAGATCCTACTTGTCACGGCTACATACCATGACTACGATATCTGGTGGTTGGGTGTCATGACTGCTTTTCTAAATGATGTTTTAGAAGAGTGCGTCTATAAGTACACAGCCAGAGGGCTTCGAAGACAGTGGGAGCAGCGGAAACGTGTGCAAGATGCTTTATAGGATAAAGCAGGCATCGCGGAGTTGGAACGTCTGTTTTGATGAAGTACTCAAAAGAGTTTGACATCATCAAAATGGAAGATGAACCTTGTATAAACAAAAGGGTAGTAGGGAGTATGGTGACGATCCTCGTAGAGTACGTGGATGACATACTCTTGATAAGAAAAGAGTTTCTTATGCTACGCTCGGTCAATCTCCGCTTATCACTAGGATTCTCCATATAGGATCAAAGTGATACCTCCTAAATCCTGGGTTTTGGATCTATGAGATAGATCTAAATGGATATTAGGATTCTCACTAGTTGTTGTGAGATGGTATCAATCGATCCTGGGGAGAATCACTGGAAGTGTTCCAGGGTGATAATGACGACTGAGTGTCAGTCGCAGGCATTGTCTTTACCCTCAGAAAAGGGACGGTATGTTGGAAGAGTTCCAAGCTAGATATCGTGACATACTAGACGATAAAGGCACGATACATCGCTACTTAAGATGCTACCAAAGAGGCTGTTTGGGTGTATATTGGTTCATAAGATGAACTACGTTCCTACCATTGTGTGACAATGGAGTTGTGGCTTATGCCAAGGAACGCCAGTCCCATCAGTGATCCATACATATTCTAAGGCAGTATCACTTGATCATGGAGATGATTGATTTCCAGGGTGATCGAGGTTTGGAGAGTAGACTCAGAGGACAACACAGCGGATCCACTCACAAAGGCCTGTTCCCAGAGAGAGACTTTTATGGGATGGTTGAGTATGAGATACTACAACCACTGCTATCAGATGGCCCTAGTGCAAGTGGGAGATTGTTAGTTATATGTATGCCCTAGAGGCCATTACTGTACATAGGATGTATATTGTAGTGGATGCTGGGACGTATATAGGGAGGACTTTCTTGCTCGACATGATAGTATGCTATCTGGTTGAACTTTACCTTAACGTGTATACTGATTGTCTCTCTGTTACATGTTGGTAAAGCCCTTAGGATCTGTACTTGACTACCTGGACTATGATGCGGATCATACTAGTGGGGACATGGTAGTCCATAAGTACATCCTTCAAAGTCCCTAGTCGTGGGTGTATCGAGACGGGGCATCGATATACCAGAGTAGACTAGCGTATACCTTCTCGACCCATACAGATGGGCGATGGATGATCCCATATCCATTGGTGTTTGACATCGGAGATGATATACGGGTGCTCAGTAGAGACTGGGTATACTGGACGGACTCGCCGAGAACTCCCAGATGGTATTATACCTCACGTCAGATGGCAGTTCTCTGGTGACACTGGTACAGAGTAGTCTGTTGACCCGAGATCGTCATAGAGTCTTGTGTGGTTCCCACTGTGCTTTGATTTCCATCTTACCACGTCCAAGAGGGCGTGCAAAACGGTGGTTTTTGGGTACAGTCCCGAGTCACATGGAGGCAATGAGCGATAGGAGGGGATTCGTCTCTCCCGGTATAGGGGGTTGATGTTGTGCTGTGTTCGATTGGCTATAACAGGAAATCCCTGGCCAGGGTTGCTGAGATTTACTGGTAAGTGTTACCAGTAGTTTCTCGAATTGTTATAGACCTCATATCGACACGACTTATCGAGCTATTGGGGTCTGACGTTTACCACCCCTAGGCGAGATATGCGACATATCAGACGATCACACCGGACTGTACGGTAGTGTTACTGGATGGATTCACTGGAGTGTGAGCGGGCTTGCTCGTCGATCTTCAGATCGCTCAATACCCGGGTGGCCGTTACGTTTAGCAGACCGCTTGCGGCTTGTGGATGTTTGATATGATCATCATCCGCTGCCGGCGTATTGATGAGTCTTTAGAGTCCTACACAGAGGTTTCCTGGCTCAAGCGAAACGAAATAGGAGCGCATATGAGATATGTGCGGGACCGAGAATAATACCAGTATGTGATACTGTATTCGATTCTCGCTATGTGACATTGATCGGTTATATGCGATATAGCCGAGTTATCGGATCAAGTGTTGATTCGATAAGTTGTTACTGATGATACCAGTCGGTTATGTGCGACATGACCGGATCATTGAATCAAGTGTTGATTTAATGATTTAATGCATAATTATATATTTGATATATTACTTTGCATTAACTAGTATCGGTTCACTTTAAATGGATTTTCTCGCTCAGGTGTGCACATTGTATATACGATATAGTTTTGTGCACTTACTTGTATCATGTTTGATGATACATGGTTTTTGGTTAAGTGTATAGAATTAAACTATGGTCAAGATGATGATTAGGGTTTTGCATATTCTATTAATTATTTTGCTTATTTATTTTGGAAAATAATTAAAGCATAAAAGAAGAAAAACAAAATGGTTTTCTTTCTTTATTCTTCATGAAGCTTATTGAAGCTTCATGAAACTTTGACCACTTAACCATTTTGTCTTCTTCTTTTGACCCTAACCATTGATCTAACCTAAGTTAATTCTCTACACCTAACCATGGTGAAAATTATGATAAGATTATTATTCTTTTCAATTCTAAATTAACTTATCATATTCTTCATCTTCTTCTTCTTCTTCACTTCAAGAAAAAGCTTCACAAGCTTTAATGGCAAAGTGAGAATTAGAGTGAGAAATCCAATTCTAAAGTCTACCCACTTTCTATTTCTTCATCCTCTACCTCTTGCCAAGTAGTAGAGTGTGTTTCCTTCACAAGTTTTCATGACTTGGTGAAGGTGGAGCTCGATCTAGCGATGCCTCGACGTAGATCATCTTCGGCATGGACATCGACGACCTAGCTTGCCCATTCTCCGACGAAGCCGACGCTAGAGCCCGGATTTGATTTGGACAGCGGAGAGGACCTCATCTCGGAGCCGTGGAGGTGGAGGACCGGATCTACAAAGGTTGTATTTCCGTATCTCTTAGTTAATTGTTAACTAGTTAGCTTTTTCGCCTAGTTTTCTAGCAAACGATCCGTAGTCGGGTCTCTCGGCACCTAGAATTTTTGAAATTGGCATGTTCGATGCCTTGTGAGACCTCACTAGGGTGCCTAGGGACCCTACAGTTTCCTGGCTCAAGCGAAACGAAATAGGAGCGCATATGAGATATGTGCGGGACCGAGAATAATGCGTGTATGTGATACCGTATTTCATTCTCGCGATGAATGTTTCGATTGGTTGTAAGCGATATAACCTAGTTATCGAATCATTGATTCGATAAATCGATACATTAGATACTAGTCGGTTATGTGCGACATGACCGGATCATTGAATCAAGTGTTGATTTAATGATTTAATGTATAATTATATATTTGATATATTACTTTGCATTAACTAGTATTGGTTCACTTTAAAAGGTTTTTCTCACTTGATGTGCACATTGTATATGTGATATATTTTTATGTACACTTGATTGTATCATGTTTTATGATACATGTTTACTTGAGTATGTCTAAGGATTAAACCATGGTTATGTAATGGTTAGGGTTTTTCTTTTCCTTACTTATTTATTTATTTATTTATTTTGGAAAAGATAAAAGAGAAAATGGTGGCTTTCTTTGTTTGTTGTTGAAGCTTCATGAAGCTTTGACTAAACTGACCATTTTGTCTTCATGCTTAACCCTAACCATTCAAACTAACCATGTTCTTTTCTCTACACCTAACCAAGGTTAGGATATGATAAGTATTGATATTATTTTCATTTTAAAGCAACACTTATCATATTCTTTCTTCTTCTTCATCATCTTTGACAAGAAGAAAAGCTTACTAGCTTTAATGGCATCTTGAGAAAAAGAGTGAGAAATCAAATTCTAAAGTGAACCCACCTCCAATTTCTTCACCCTCTACCTCTTGCCAAGTAGTATAGGGTGTTTTCTTCACAAGTTTCACAACTTGGTGAAGTTGGAGCTTGATCTTGAGTTCCCTCGACGTAGATCTTCTTCGGCATCGAAGTCGACAAGCTAGTCCGTACATTTCTCCGATGAAGCCGATGCCAGAGTCCAAGATCCGATATGGACAGCGAGGGGACGTCTACGTGGAGCTAAGAAAGTGGAGAACCGGATCTACAAAGGTTGTAGCCTCTTTCTTTTAGTTAAATTGTTAACTAGTTTCACTTTTCGCCTAAACTCTAGTCAACGAATCCGTATTAGGGTTTCTTGGCACTAGTAAAATTTGAAATTGGCATGGTTGATGCCTTGCGAGACCTCTTTAGCGTGCCTAGGAACCCTACACATAGCACGTAGCTAACCAGTCCGTGCCCAGGAGAACGTCAAAGTCCAACATCTCAAGAAGGATCGAATCGACGGACGAATCTCTATCTCCTACCCAATTGACACATGACCGAAACACGTGTCACGCAATAAAAGGATCGCTAACAGGAGTAAACACAACAAACGGCTGATCTAGCATACACGACTTTCGGCCCAACCTCGGCACGAAGTGTGTAGAACAACGAGTGCATAGATCCCGAATTAGACAAACATGTACATCAAAAAAACATAGGAATATGAATTCCTAAAAACTATGCATTGGACGCCCGCGCGTCCCGATGAGTAGAAGCAAACGCTCATGCCTGCTCTCTACCCGCAACTGGCTGTCTTCGTCCTCTACCATCCTGTACTCTCGGAACAAATCCCCCGCGACCACGGCCTCTCTGAACATAAGTCTAACGCGGATCAACAATAGGCGCAACAGGCGACTCACCCCGAGGTGAAGGTGGTAAGGTATCATGTAGTACAGCTGTCCTCCTCTTGCGTACCAAGGTACAATCTCTGATGAGGTGATGGAAACACCCGCACAGGAAACATCCATATGATGGCTGCTGATCTTCTTGGGGATAAGAGCTAAACGACTGTCCTCGTCAAAATCCTTTGCTACTCCCACGACGTAAACGAAATATGTCGTGGCGACAAAGCCTCTGTCTCTGGGCTGATACACCTGTACGAGCCCTCCTCGGTCTCGGAACTCCCAAAGTCTCAAGAAGACGCTCCTCAGCTAAACGGGCTGCATCCACTGCTGCTGTATATGTGATACAATACAGTGTGCTGATAGCAAGGAATAACTGGGTAACAGGGGTGATAACCTCCTGTCACTGCGCTCGACTGGACTCAACCAACGTCCTCATCATCTGGCGCAAGTCCTGCATATCTGCCTCAAGCCTAGCGATACGATCTATCGAAGGCGGATCAATCTTCTTCTGTGCAACGAGCGTACCGTCCTGGTCAGTCCTCATCCCAAACGAGTCAACTCTGGCCTCGGCCCTCGCTGCCTCACTCTGAGCCCTCAAAGTCATCGGCGGCAAAAGGCTATAAATGGAAATAGGATTCGATATGAACACGGGAATCGAATCATAAGGATATGAATCAACATGGACGGAATTTCAAGCAATTAGTACTTAGGTCACTTAGGCGGAGTACCGTGTCGTAAGTATGCTACGGACATACACACGCTACATCACTCTGCTTAAGTTACCTACTCCATCATACCAAGGCCATCCTACACTCCGAAAGGTAAAACCTAGCGCTTTGATACCAACTTTGTCACCACCCGAAATTTGGCATGTGAAGGCCCTTAAACTACGTAACGTCTCCAGGCGTAACGTAATTCAAGTAAGGCAAAAACCCAGCAATCTAAACCGTCAAAAGTAGTAAACGATAATAACATTGTTAAAACTTTTAAAATCTCAATCAAATTGTTTAAAGTCCAAATTTACTTCCTTTAAAATTTGGCAGCACCTCCTTTGTAAAAAAAGCCTCCAAAAAGGGTACAATATAAATATATTTATAAAGCATCCCCAACGGGAGCAAATCCACGCCCAAAATCGGAAAACAACCACCACAAGCAAATATACGACGCCGTAGCGAAGAAAAAGACGATATGAATAAACAAAGCATAAAAAAAATCTCCAAGTCACAAATAATATACAATATACATGAAAATGGTAGATGGTGAGTACTGGGTACAACGAATATACAAAGAGCAACATCGGATAACCACAAAAATCCACCTATTGCAAAACTGCACCCAGTCAGCCGTAGCCGTATCCGCTGCAAAAGACGATACGATAGATGAAAGCCCTGCCGCGACTGCTCTGAGGGGCAAACTGTACAACCCTGTGGCACAACGGGGGTGAGTTTCCAACTCGTGAATAATAAATAACAAATGCAGGTAATTGCAAGTACGCATGTACTGCGCTAATCTATCACATGCACGCTGATAGCAATAAAAAACAATATATATATGCAACAGTAATGAAAGATACTCTATCAGGTACTACTAATCCATGAAGCAATGCATATCAAATAAATGCAGAGTACGGAATAAAACATGTCATCCTCACGGAATCCTCATCGTAACCAGTGTCCATCAAGACAATCTAAATCCCCAAATTCCCTCAAATCCGCCCCCATATCGGCCCTCATATCGGGCACATCGGCCCCACACATCGGGCACATCGGCCCCACATATCGGGCACATCGGCCCCTCAAATCAGGCACATCAGCCCCTCATATCGAGATGAATAAGAATACATGCACAGATCATTATGTTGATATATATTATATAGGTGTACATATATATAACAGTGTCCCATACCACTGATATATATATATACATGTATATATATCAGCGTCCCATACCACTAATATATATACCTAGGAGCAAAACATCCAGGAAACATCATATGAAATCCATATATCAATGCGAAATCCATGAAATATAATATATGCAACATGAAACAGTAATATGTGCATATAAAGGAAAAACAGCTATTTAACTGCAACAAGTTATTAAATATATCATGTGGTTCCTAATTTCACCGAAACCGAACGCAACATCATATAAAGGTGAACATATAGCTATAGCCAGGTATGCGTACCCATGTCGGTATAGCAAGATGTGTGTATCTACCTATCAATAATGATATAATACCCTCCAAGTATGTGTGTAGCTATATGAAGCTATATGTATATACATGTCAATAATGATACAATACCCTCCAGGTATGTGTATTCATGTAGGCATAGCAAGGCATATGTGTAAGTATGTAGGTATACAGATATGCTATATGTCATATGCACAATGGAATATGAATCAATATCTCAATGTTCCTAACCAAACAATATCATATATTTATGTGTGTTGTGCGTGTCATGACAATTATTGACGGTGTGGGTGGAATACAATCAGTGCTCGTGCAACGTGAACCGTCAATAATAGTGCAGTGTCCAAAGGGTACAAGTCCAAGCACAACAAGTAATAATATACAATGAAGTTTATACGCAAACTCTATATGTGCAATATAAACATGCGGCTAATATCATATCATATCTAGCCCTGACGCATAACGCCATGCGGGCGAATCTATGTAGATGTTAAATCTACTCATTGATGATCCTGGGCTAAGTAAAGCCAACCACACGCTTTCCCTTTTTCGCAGCGTCCGAAATTGTAAGTCTACGGTAGCGCCCCGGCCGTCTGTCCGAGGCCAAAATGCGGAAAACAAAAAATTTTCTTTAACTATAAGCCAGCGCTAACGCGGACTATAAACCCGAATCGGACCATTAACCTACTACTAGCTAACTACAGAAAGGGTAGAGAGCTATACCGAGCGATCCGTGTCCTTCGGTCTTCAGCCACCATCCCGATCTTCCCGCGGAATCTCCGGTCTCGATCTCCTCGTCGGAAAGGGCACCACATCACCGAGTCTTTTTACGGGCTTCCACCTCTGAACCGAGGCAACTCGGACATGAAGTTGGCTAGCTGACGTATCCAAGATTGCTGTAGACTGAGTGTAGAAAACATTGTTTCAAGGGGTTAATGAAGTTGCCATTTGTAGTGGACAAGGAGATGAGCTTTGAAATGGAGCTATATGATTTTTGTGCAAGCAAATGAGATAAAATCCCACTTCCAAAAATTTGGACAGCCCCCCAAACTCCTTGTGGCCAGCCATCATCTAAGAGGAGGGGAAAACAAAGGGTGAGCACAAGAAGAGAATAATGCAAAAGAGAAATGAGTGATCATGATGAAAAAATGTCACACCAATCTCATTTTCAATCCACTCACAAATCCCATCTAAAAAGCAAGTGAGGATGAACCAAAAGAAGCCAAAGGATTCTAGAACCATCATGAACCCTCCACCACAAAAAACACCCTCCATTTAGCTAATTTGCATATTTGCAGATAAACCCCTCTACACCAATTTTCAGCCAAAGAAAGATAGAAAGGAAAATGGCCGAAACGGAATACAAACTGGCAACTTCAAAAAGTGATCCGGTAATAAATTACTGGAAAACCCCGCGACTGTATATACATACCCGCATTTGTATTCCGACCGAATACAAATCCAATGAGACAAAATCTATACTGTGTAATACTAGGATCCGGCTTAAACCAAAGCCCGCTAGTATTATCCGTCCGAACCATAACACGTACACAAGTGCGCGCGTACGTTCGAACCCTTCCATAAACCCATACATCCTCTACAGCGTTTCGCCCGAAACTTGAGAAACTGTCTGTGGGGGACTCTAAAGAGTCGTCAATACTTTGGCTGTGGATTTAACCACTAGCACGTCAGAGGTATTAGCCATACGTAACGGGCTACCGGGTATTGACCAAAAGGGACGTCGATGAGCGAACTTATCCTGACACCCTACTGAGCCTGTCAGTGATAATATCCGTACAGTCCGATCCGTTCGTCTATGAGCATCGCATGGCGGGCCTAGGGGGTTGGTAAAAGTCAGACCCCCAAAAGCGGTACAAGTCGTGTCGGAGTGTAGCACGGAACACCCTGAGATACTACTGGAATACCTACCAGTAAATCTCCTGCCTTGGCCAAGGACTTCGTGTAATGGCTCTCCTAGACACAGCGCGACCTCACCCCCAATACCGGGAGAGACGAACCCCTGCAGATACGCTCACTGCCTCCATGTGGCTCGAAACTCTACCCAACTAAAACCTGTTTGCACGACTCCTTTGAGCCTTGGTAGGGTAGTAATCAAAGTGCAGTGGGAACTCACATGAGATAAATGACGTTCTTAGGTCGATGAACTAACCTGTACACATGTCACCATGGAACTGCTATCTGACGTCAGGTATAAAACCAACTAGCATGTTCCCGGCCAGTCCTGTCCGGTGTACTCATAACCCAATGAGCACCTGTATACATCTCAGGTGAACCAACTGACACCAGTGGCTTATGAGACCGGCCACCGCCCCTTGTCGGGGTCTCGACTGTATACACTAGTCTACTCCGGAGTATCGATGCCCT
This sequence comes from Agapanthus africanus, assembly GCA_030015575.1. Taxonomy (NCBI): domain Eukaryota; kingdom Viridiplantae; phylum Streptophyta; class Magnoliopsida; order Asparagales; family Amaryllidaceae; genus Agapanthus; species Agapanthus africanus. The sequence continues at coordinate 340,251,366 of CM057341.1, forward strand.
GTCTCGAATACTCCTACGACTAGGGACCACTTTAAGGATGTGCTTATGGACCCCAGCTCCCACGTATATGATCGCCATCATACTGCCGGTAATCAAGCAAGAATCCTAAGGGCTCTATCAACGTGTAATAGCGACTTGTAAGGTCACCTAAAGCAGTACACGATGATAAAGATAAACCAGATAGCATACTATCATCTCGAGTAAGACCGTCCTACCGGTATAGGTCCTCCCTCAATCATTGCAATCACGTGCCTGTGATCCAATAATTGACTCTGAGGGCACTATATCCAACAATCTCCCACTTGCACTCAAGGCTAATTATTGCGATGTCGCATACTCACAGCCCGTTTGATACCGAACATCCAACTCCTCTACTAATCAGTCCCACAAAGCCCGTTTGCGAAACTATTGCGTTCGAGGAATAGCCTCAGCTAGTGGATCCGCCATGATGTTTCTTTCTATGTCTTTCTTTAACTCAAGTTCGCGGAGAAACCCATCTCCCGAAATGAGCAATACCTGTCTCAGAATATGTCTGGATATCTGATTGGACCTAGCTCATAAATGAACTCCAAATCCAAACTTCTTAGACTGTATCGTCAACTGAACTTAATCAGTATCCTGCGTAATACCCCCCTCAGTGTCCGCTTTGATTACATGTCCAAAACACTGCCCCTCGTCAGAGGGAAAACTATAACTCTGACAGTCACTCTGTCATCCAGGTCACCTTGGAAGCCTGGAATGATAATTGTCTCCTAAAAGAGGCTGTTGTTATCATATCCCTAGAACATCCACTTATGTTCTAAAACTGCTTCCGAACGTTTCTCCAGGATTGGATTAATATCAACTTATTGCATCTCGTGCAAAAACAACATCTGGTATGGTACTTGACATCTCATGATCAACTCAATTGCCAAAACAAGTGATCTGCCGATCATGCACATCCCTCTCCCCTTTAGTCTGCAAGATACCTTTAGAGAGGGTGACTCCATCACCTGCAGGTACACCACCATGACAGGAGTCGTCCATTCTAAAGAACCTTTAGAATGCTATCTAAGTACCCTAATTGGGAAACTACCCAAATCTAGATCTAGTAACCAGAATGTCAGATATTATATCTATATCCTGTGTCGAGAAACCACTGTGTGACAACAAAAGTATAACCGATCGTAGTATAGGAACTTCACTTCCTACTCTGTGTATGTCATCCAAATACCAGGACATCACATCCTACTACCTTCTTAACAGATCCATCCCCTATTTTGATAAAGTCAAACCTATGACTGTCAAATCAGAAATAGATGATCTATCTCCGCTATTTCTGCTTTATTCTATAAATAGACATAAGCCACTTGTCCACTATGCTTCCGCTGCTCCCACTGACTACGACAACCCTCTGGCAGAGTCATATACACGTTCACTTCTAAAGCCAGTTTAGAACGACGCTATACTCATCCTCCTGCCGGGTCTCAAAGCCTGGAACAACAGTAGTGTCAAGTCTGGGTTAACAAGAACCTCCTTGTCACCGTCTTTGAGGATACCGAAGTACCTCTCGAGTGCCTGAGGTTACCCACCATATCTGCGGAGTGACCAATGGAATGTCAATCCAGATTAAATTTTTAGGTCCTATTAAATTTTCAGTAATCGTTTGCGGTTCTGGAATCATTTCCAGTTCTACCATACTCCCACTACTGTTTTCTGAAAAAATCCATTTTACTAAAACTGTGGTGAGTCAAGAACAATATCACTATTGATCTTCCAGATGGTAGAAAATCAACCCTCATCATAGCCCGGGTCAACACACAAACAGCCATTACGGAAACGTGCCTTGAGTTATCCAGAGTCTGGTTTTAAGCATAAGACGGACAACACCCCGTACCTTAACATCGTTAAGATATGAACTGTTCTATATCCAATATGGGAACAGAGGCACTGATTTAATTGGAAGCAGATTCAAATCATGCAGCTGTCTCTAGTGCATGTCAACTAAAATGGAAGGAGGCCTATCAGCATTACTCAACTTAGGAGTACATCCAGATATGAGCAACCTGAAAGAGAAGCAAGTTCTCATAATCATTACTATCAACAGAATACCATACACAAGTATCTACATCTTCGATCACCTTGAAGAATCCTGATACTTGCAATACCTGGTTCTCTACTTTATTCTTATACCTATAACTTCTCAAAACTTAGATCTTGCATTTCTATGAAACACATGTTTAAGAACTAGAGAAGTCACAAGTAAACAGAATATAGTACGAGTACCAACCCCTCTGTCCTAATGGACACTGGACAACATACAATACTCTGTATAAGTCCCCAGAGTCTAATAACTCATTCCCTGTGTGTCGTAGGTTGAAAACTGTACTTATGGTTAAGAAGAATTACACCGCTGTTTAATACTCCTTACCTAACCATCCACTGATATAGGTAAATGCCATAGACATAATTTCAAAAAGTTATATCTCACTCTATAAAAATAGACGTACAGATATATCAATTTGAAATTGCTGCATTACAACGGATATTCAAAACCAAATATTTGCCGTCTGGCAAACAACCCAGGCGATTTCCTCAAATATCACCAATTACAACGAATCCCGATATAATGAGGATGATCACCCAATTCCCAATAACTTACTCCCACTCATCATCTGTAAAATCATACAGATATGAGAATCAAACCTAGTAAATACATACCCTGGAGCAAGGACTAACTGGGAAATCAGTTTTCTATTAACAATGCACAGTGAAACTGAAACATGAATATGTTTCGAAAGGGGTATCCGGGTATTCCTAGTAATGCCTCTTCCATTATCCAGATTCACAACTGTAACCGTATATTTCTTTGCTATCTCTCCAAATCCCTTCATATGTCTTTAGTCGCTACCTTCTGTACACCCTCTTAGGCTAAATGGTTTTCTCCCTTCCCTATCTTTCGGAACCAGCCTATGGTTTGGAAGAAGACTATCCAATAAGCATAATGGGTGTACTGTCCTAATCCTAGGAGCACTCGCAAGCTGAGAGAAGGTGAAGATAAAAGACAACCGAATAAACCTTATTCCTATTTCTCCTGAACCAGAATCCATCCCCGAACTGGAATAAGTTCCTTCGAGTTCGTATATAACCATACGATGGAGTATCCAAATAACTGTGGATCTTCGTAGTGATACGGAGTGTCTTGTAGAAATACAAAGGTGAAGTGGGAGTCGTAATGAAATTCTTGGTTTGGTCATGAATAGCAGTTGCAATTTCTTTGTCCTCCTTCTAATCCCTTTATTTGTCTTTACTTAATACCTTCTGTACACCACACTTAGGCTAATCGGCTTTCTTCATTCCCTACCGTTCGGCACCAGCCTAAGTTTTGGAATAAGACTATCCAATAAGTGTAACTGGTGTACTATCCCCTAATCCAAGGAGTACTCGCAACCTGAGAGAAGGTAAAAGGAAAAGACAACTGAATAGTCCTATTCGTTTTCTCCAGAACCGGAAACCATCCTCGAATCTGGAACAAGTTCCTTCGAGTTCGTATATAACCATACGAGGGTTTTATCTAATGGAAGTGGACGTTTGTGGTAATACGGGGTGTTCTGGAGAAAAAAGGGTAAAAGCAGGAGTGGCAATGAGGTATGCAACTCTGACAATCCAAAAGCAAGTGTTTAAGGAGGTTTGGTTAACTTGGTCACTGAGTCAAAGTCTAGGGTCAGGTCATGGTCGTTGCCAAAAAGAGAGAGAAAAGAAACACTCTGCGTGCACTCTAACCTAGATCAGAATGGTTATCATTTTATCTAATCAGGAAACCTCCCACTATAACCTCAAATTCTCCTCCAAACCTGAAAGAAGAATTAGTCGGGATCACCCGAGGAGTAAACCAACTCATCAGTGGGAATCGGGATCCAACTATCATTGCATGACAACGTGATGGAATCCACTCACGTTATCATACTCCAGAGGGTATGCGCATGCCTGGCAAGTTTCAGTTTCTTTAGAAACTCCTGATGTGATTTTTACCCCTTGCTCTTATGACCTTGACGAAGGCCAACATATCATAAGTCACATGTCAAGTTCTACCCGTCATTATCCAGGTTAATTTGAACCCACCCGTACATACCCTTGACGAAGGCCAAAATATTAGTATGACTGTCCCAAACCAACGCAACTATCTATGCTGCAGAAAAGTAACAAAGAGCTACCATACACTATGCCTTGACAAAGACCAACATACATAGCTTGAATACTAAGTGCTACCTTTCTGAAATGACGGAGGGCTACGAATGGTTTTTGGCACCTTTAACATAATGAACTTGATATCGTTGAAGGAACCGGATAGCTTTTTATAAAAATATAGTGGTGAAAACCTTTGCTAAAGAGGTCACTCCCGGTGAAGGGATCTCGGCTCTTTCCCCTGTAAAATGAGGTGCAGGATATTCCGACTGAATACCACGATGCAAAGCAAAAGTAATCGACTGTAGTGAAGTTATTATCCTGACGCAAACTTCTGTCCAAGGGGTCACTCCCGGTGAAGGGATCTCGGTCCTTGCCTCGTCGACTAAGGTGCTGGATATTCATAACCGAATACCACTGTGCAAAACAAAATAGAACGTCCTTGCAATAACCGCTTTTTGAAAAATGTTCCAACAACATCAGAATAGGTTTTTCTAGCTTGCATTGATTCGAATCAATGCAGTCCTATCAATTGATCACACCAATAAAGAACGAAAATACGATGTACGTATATGCCATCCGCATTCGCCACTGGGTCCCGTCATCACCCGTTAGGTTACTTAACTAATGACAGAGTGGGGACTGGACTAGCGCGGATGCAAAACATATACAACATATACTAGTATATATATCAATATATAATAATCGCTCATGGCGTGATAAAATGCAACATCACAGAAATGTAATAAGAATCACAGAACAATACAGATAATCTGGGATCCCCGGGTTTCATAGAGCCGCTACTGAAACCCGACGTTCCCCTGGTCGTGTGGATAGCCTGTGCAATGGAAACCTAGACCCCTACTTGCGCGGCAAGTTACCCGCCAAAACCTGAAGCGAGGCAGCCCCCTTCAACAACGTCAATGGACCACCTAGCACTTCACGGAATCCGGTAAGTTGAGCACCCCTCCTTGGGTCAACCTGTACCCCCTACGAGTGTGGCGAATAGCCCGCCAATTCTAGAGTGCAGCCCCCTCCGTCTCAAAGCCATGAGATGTGGGCTCGTTGCCCTCTAGAACCCGGCTACCCGTGCACCCCTCCGCAGGGTAATCCTAGTACAGAAAGTAAAATATACAACGGGTACATCGACCTCAGCCCGGTTGTGCCCCAAAAGAATAATATAGAAACAGGCAGTGACGGCAGTCCACAAGTCGGACGCTCGCCCCGCAATATCAAATATACATATACAACCAAACTGTACTACCATTGCATCCAGGCTATCCACCACGACAAATCCGCAACATCACAGCACAACACAGAACATCAACGTGAAGGTCACGTTCGCAAATCCGTCTAAAAGAACTATAGCAATTAGATAGGATTTACCGATCAAATGACATTCACGGTCGCAGATATAATGTAAATACTGTGAACTAACATGTTTAAAAATTTCGATCGACTAAATTTCCCGAAGTGGGCCCCAAGCACAACTGTAGCACTCAAAACAAATCTGGGCCCAAACAGAATATACAAAAACCCCCATTTCCAAGTCAGAGAACCACTGTAGAAATTTGGTGCAGTGAGTCTACTGTTCAGCGGCGGAACCGCGGCCAAAATGGGGTTATGGCCGCGGTTTCGCGTCGCTACAGTAAGATCATGGTACCAAATTTTTGCAGTGTTCTCTGAAAAACCTGCACGTATTTCTGCAATACACCAAATAATTTTTCGAGCACAAAACAGAATCGACAGAAACTGATGCATGGAAACGCGGTATTTAGAAAATTCGTTCGATCGAACTTGTAAACACGTTAGAGCAAGCTAGTAAAGGTTAACGACGTGGCTCTGATACCATGTAAGTCTACGGTAGCGCCCCGGCCGTCTGTCCGAGGCCAAAATGCGGAAAACAAAAACTTTTCTTTAACTAGAAACCGGCGCTACCGCGGACTATAAACCCGGATCAGACCATTAACCTACTACTAGCTAACTAGAGAAAGGGTAGAGAGCTATACCAAGCGATCCGTGTCCTTCGGTCTTCGACCACCATCCCGATCTCCCCGCGGAATCTCCGGTCTCGATCTCCTCGTCGGAAAGGGCACCACATCACCGATTCTTTTTACGAGCTCCCACCTCTGAACCGAGGCAACTCGGACATGAAGTTGGCTAGCCGACGTGTCCAGGATTGCTGTAGACTGAGTGTTGAAAACTTTGTTTCAAGGGGTTAATGAAGTTGCCATTTGTAGTGGAGAAGAAGCTGAGCTTTGAAATGGAGCTATATGATTTTTGTGCAAGCAAATATGATAAAATCCCAAGTCCAAAAATTTGGACAACCCTCCAAACTCCTTGAGGCCGTCCATCATCTATGAGAAGGGAAAAAAAGGGGTGAGCACAAGAAGAGAATAATGCAAAAGAGAAATGAGTGATCATGATGAAAAAATGTCACACCAATCTCATTTTCAATCCACTCACAAATCCCATCTAAAAAGCAAGTGATGATGAACCAAAAGAAGTCAAAGGATTCTAGAACCATCATGAACCCTCCACCACAAAAAACACCTTCCATTTAGCTAATTTGCATATTTGCAGATAAGCCCCTCCACACCAATTTTCAGCCAAAGAAAAATAGAAAGGAAAATGGCCGAAACAGAATACAAACTGGCAACTTCAAAAAGTGATCCGGTAATAAATTACAGGAAAACCCCGCGACTCTATATACATACCCGCATTTGTATTCCGACCGAATACAAATGCAATGAGACAAAATCTACACTGTATAATTCTAGGATCCGGCTTAAACCAAAGCTCTATAGTATTATCTGTCCGAACCATAACACGTGCACAAGTGCACGCGTATGTTTGAACCCTGCCATAAACCCATACGGCCTCTACAGCGTTTCGCCCGAAACTTGAGAAACTGTCTGTGGGGGACTCTAAAGACTCGTCAATACTTTGGCTGTGGATTTAACCACCAGCACGTCAGAGGTATTAGCCATACGTAACGGGCTACCTGGTATTGACCAAAAGGGACATCGATGAGCGAACTCATCCTGACACCCTACTGAGCCAGTCAATGACAATATCCGTACAGTCCGGTCCGTTCGTCTATGAGCATCGCATGGCGGGACTAGGGGGTGGGTAAAAGTCAGACCCCCAAAAGCGGTACAAGTCGTGTCGGAGTGTAGCCCGGAACACCCTGAGATACTACTGGAATACCTACCAGTAAATCTCCTGCCTTGGCCAAGGACTTCGTGTAATGGCTCTCCTAGACACAGCGCGACCTCACCCCCAATACCGGGAGAGACGAACCCATGCAGATACGCTCACTGCCTCCATATGGCTCGGGACTGTACCCAACTAAAACCTGTTTGCACGACTCATTTGAGCCGTGGTAGGGTAGTAATCAAAGTACAGTGGGAACTCACACGAGACAAATGACGATCTCAGGTCGATGAACTAACTTGTACACATGTCACCAGGGAACTGCTATCTGACCTCAGGTATAAAACCAACTAGCATGTTCCCGGCCAGTCCTGTCCGGTGTACTCATAACCCAATGAGCACCTGTATACATCTTAGGTGAACCAACTGACACCAGTGGCTTGTGAGACCGGCGACCGCCCCTCGTCGGGGTCTCGACTGTATACACTAGTCTACTCCGGAGTATCGATGCCCTGTCTCGAATACTCCCACGACTAGGGACCACTTTAAGGATGTGCTTATAGACCCCAGCTCCCACGTATATGATCGCCATCATACTGCTGGTAGTCAAGCAAGAATCCTAAGGGCTCTATCAACGTGTAATAGCGACTTGTAAGGTCACCTAAAGCAGTACACGATGTTAAAGATAAACCAGATAGCATACTATCATCTCGAGTAAGACTGTCCTACCGGTATTGGTCCTCCCTCAATCATTGCAATCACGTGCCTGTGATCCAATAATTGACTCTGAGAGCACTATATCCAACAGAAGTACCCTCCTGCGTCCCTAAGATCATAAAACAACATAACAAGTATATATTAGCAATCGATCAATAACACATACAAACTACGTTTGACCGACGCACCAACTCCAAACATACTCTCAAGTGTTCGTCTAGTGGCTAACGTGCGTAGTGACACTACGAAACCAACTCAAGAGCAACAGCTACACAAAGACACTAACCGTATCGGATAACGTAACGCGCGTAATCGAAACACTAGAAACAAGCAAAGTGATCCCAGATTTTTTTACACAAATAATTTGTAAAAGTTGCACGTACCATAAGACCACACACAATCCCAGAGACCCCCAGACCAAAACACAATCCCCCAGCCCCCACTCTGGCCGCAAATTGGGAACAGAACCAATAAAACTGCGGCCTGAAAGAAAGGGAATGGGCTCAAGTTCTTATGGTGGGTTCTAGGTCACTACACAAGGTCACTGTGATGGGAACTTTTCCAAAATATATCTGGTTTGATAGCAGATCATCCGAGATACAAATCTACACTAAAAATACGATATTTGCATGAAACGAAACTTTACGCGTTCTAAACTGAAACTAACAAGCTACGCAACATTAAAAAGGCTTACTTAACAGAAGGAGATCATTACCTATCCTCACAAGCTCAAAGATCCTAGCTTTCCAAGCTCCAAGGCATCCAGGAGCCAAAACAAGGTTTATGATGTTATTTGGTTATGGTTTTGTGAAGTTTTGTGAAAGATTTGTGATGGAAATGAGAAGGTTTCATTTGAGGTGATGAGGGAAGAAGAAAATGATGAGAGATAAGGTGTTGTGAGAGAATGAGAGGGAAATGAGAGAGGGTGAGATGAAAATAGAGAGAGAGAGGTGAGCATAGGGTGAGTGCACCTCCATTCATAAATGCAAGCCATGACTCACTTGCCACCTCCTCATCCAAACAAAACTCAATAAAATATCTCTCCTCACACAAATATCTAGAGATTAGTGTTAAATCCTCGGTTAAGGTTTAAACAAAAGATTGGATAATGTTAAGTTGTCATGGTCACTAACTAGATTAGCACAAACAAACCCTCACATTAGCGTGCACACGTTCATGCAAACTATAACAAATAATAATATATATTAATTAATAGTTATAAAATGTGAGGAAACCGAATTGGTAAACTTTTTACTGAAAACCCGCATTATCGTTTAATTAACACTAATCGCGTTCCTAAGGTGTTACAGACCGGCACTTAAATCACGTGACATCTAAAGACGTCGATGCGGTCCAAGTAAGTCGAAACCCTTTTTGAAAATATTGGAGGTGAGGTTTAAAATAGTCATCAGATGAGATCAGTTTAAAATAAACATTTATGTTTGACAAAGTATATTTGAAAAGCATCTATGACGTTTTGAAATTTGACAGTACCTCTTTTGAAATTTTGTATAAAACCCGATACAACATAATAATATAAATAGCATCCCAACAGGAGCTAGCTTACACGCCCAAACGACGGAGCAACCAAGCAAACAATATACGACGCACAATTGTGAAGAAAAGAAAAACGAAACGAAATCAACAATATAAAATGGTAGACTCTAATGAGTGCGACATCACAACACACAACTCTAAGTATCGCTTCTATGTCCACAATACACCCTTTCTAAGTTGATGGAGTTTTACTAGATACAAAAAGCTAAGAATATACTAGTGTGAGTACGATACAACAGTAACCCACCTACCAAAGCAATCACCGAAAGAAATGTGTGCCCCAAGCCGCTGATAATCCCAGCGGTAACACCTACAAGAGATTGTGGCACAACGGAGGTGAGTTGCCAACTCAGTGAATAAAAGTACATCACACAGTAGAAATCGAAATGCTTAACGATACCTAGGTCATACAGTAATATCATATATATGACATACGTAAGTATTATAAATGCAACACTATCTATCATGCGATCCCAAAGTAGAACATATCAACTGCAAATGACATGTACCTAGGTATAAGCTTAAAGGTAGTCAAAAATATATATAAAACCTCTTCTTTAAAGTAGCCGCGGAATACAAATATCACGGCATAAAAGCAGACGTGATAGTGTGAAATATAATAGGTATCTCATTTAAGATATACGTCATGCTGTTTTAATGAATAGTGTTTAAGATGTTTACCATTTAAAATATTTCAATATCATACCAGACATGTCAAAATAATGAGTCTATAGCTCGATCTTTGAATTCCTTTTTGTATGCAACTACTCGTAAAAAGGTATGCAGGTACTGTTCCCCGGATCAGTCTTGGTCGGCCACAATAACTATAATATCACTAGGTACTTCATGATAGCAACATATCAATATATATGGATGTCCAGCATCGACACCCGAAATAAGAAATCCCTCGTGTCCATCACCGACACGCAAATCCTCAAATCTCTCATGTCCATCACCGACACGTAAATGAAGATACCGTCGACACCATCTCAACAGATGATCGCCACCCGATATCCCTGGCCCCGGTCGGTATCCCCTGGATATCCGCCGTGCCCAATCGAACTATGGTCAGTATCCCTTGGATATCTGCCGTGCTCATCTCTATCTCCGGTATTAAGTATCCTCGCTAGGCTCCCTCGCCTCAATGCGGCTATCCTGCCCCTCAGTCTCGACTGGGTCCACCATGTATCCGACTGTATAACCCCCCACTAAGTCTGGATAACGTAGTAATCCATAACCGTGTAGCCCCCCACTCGGTTCGGAGTAAAACAAAATATAAAAATGACTCATGGTGGACATCAACTCATCGTATCCAAATCTAACAAGTAAAGAAGAAGAATACTTGCATTAATCATTCTGATGATATATTATTTATGTAGATATATAACAGCGTCCCATACCACTGATATATATCATCAAAAGTAAAATATCTTGAGAAACTCATAAGAATCAAATACGAATACCCATGGTACTGTATTCGCAAAACTCAACAGGTAATAAAGGAAAAGTACAGAAATAAGTCATATAGGTAACATCCATATCAATTCTACTGTGTCATGGCAGTACTAATGATGTGTAGTGTAACATACGCGTTGCTCGTGCATCATGGCAATCACTAGTATTTGTGCAAGTGTTCTAATAGTGTAATAGCATACTCATGTCAATATCTACATACACATTACATAGTATAACGGTCCTACAGTGACATGGCAGTTCCAATGAGGTGTATTGTAACATATGCGTACGTGCTCGTGCAACATAATACTCATTGGTAGTTGTGCAGTGTTCTATCAGAGTGTTCGTATTATGGAAACGTATAACATTGAATAATACATCACGAATATGTAAAGTAATCTAAGTATAACTATTAAATGTAATTACTTGGTATGAGCTATACCATTATCTTTGAAATGAAACGAAACGTTGGTTTTGAAATATGGAAGCTGCCTTAGGTTAAAAACGGATATTCGTTTTGGAAATTGGTATCGCATCCTTGTCTCTTATTATTAAAAAGGGAAACGAATCGTTAGTTTTTAAAAGAGGATAGCTCACACGAGTATTACATCCTAACACGAAATAAAATATTATGTTACGAGGCTAAAGAAACCAGGCCGTTATTCGGCATACTAATTTCACAAGTACGGTATGGTTCCTCTTACCGTATCCACATCATCACAATACTCCAAATCCTCTTAAGTGCGTCATAATCCTTCGTACCAATCCAGCAAATCATGAAGGAATTACATGCACATGAATATATACTAAATGTGATCATAAATTCGATATCATTATCTTAAACAACTACTAAAACTAACTATATATATCATAATGTCCTATTTATAAGGTTGCGGGGATGCTATACGCCATCCACCCGACTTTCCCCCAGTGATTTAAATCTACTCACCAACTTGACAAGCTCGCTGAAATCCACGCTGCTATGTCTGCCCACTCGGTCTCGGAAATCTTCACAATTGTACCTATAATCGTAGTTATATTATATTGACGTAAAAATCATGTCAAAACTCAAAACAACGAGATAGGCACCCATAGGTTAGAACATAAAACATACATAACTCAAAAACGACAATATGTCACTGAAATCTACGTACGAACGTCGAGTACAAAATACGGAAAACCCGTATCGGAATATCGGAAACTTGATAAAACCCTTAATAAAACGTTCCCAGATTTTGCTGTGTAAATATTGGGAAAAATCAAACAATACTGTAACTTATAAAATACCAATATAACCTACAGAACAAAAATCTGTAAGTGCACGGCGGCGCCCCGGCCGTCAATCCGACGGCCAAATGCGGAAGCAGTGATAAACTTTAAATTTTCTTGAACTGGCAAACCGCCGTGCACTAATACCCGGATCGAACCATTAATTAGTCCTAGCTAACTACAAGAAAGGGAATAGAGATATACCGACGATCCAAGTCCTTCGGTCTTCTCGTCATTGTCCCGATCTCCTGCGGAATCTCCGGTCGTCGCCACCTTGCCGGAAGGGCACCACATCGTCTCCATGTTTTACGGGCTCCCACCTCAATGCCGAGGCAACTCGGGCACGAAGCTGGCTAGTCGACGTGCCCAAGGTTTGCTGTAGAATATGTAGTGAAGAAGTCTCATTTGGGGTTTTGGAGCTTTGCCATTTTGGTGGAAGAAAAGAGAGCAACTTTTTGGAAATGAACTAGAGGGCTTTTCTAGCAAACATGAGAAACAAAATGCCACACCAAAATGAATCAATTCCCATCCCTTGCCCAGGAATGGCCGGCCCCCCCCTTTGTGTGTGATTGGAGAGAGAAAGAACAAAGACAAGGGGGTGGGTGGAAAGTGAGTGATGATGAAAAGAAACCAAATGATCACAACAATTCCATCACTCAATCAACAACCATGATAGCAAAAGTAAAGCCATGATCAACTAAAGAAAGTCAAGGTATGGTGCTATAATCATGATGCAACAAAAATGCAAAGACCCCCTCCACAACCACTTATTTGCAACAATGCAAATAAGCCCTCCTCCACCAAACTTCGGCCAATGAACGGAACAATGGAAATCGGCCGAAACGGAAAGCAAACTGGCAACTCCAGAAAACTGGTCCCGTAATAAATTACAGGAAAACCCCGATACTGTGCATACACACCCGCATCTGTATTTCGACCGAAATACAAATGCAGTGAGACTAAATCTCCACTGTACTATACTAGAATCCGGCTTATACCAAAACCGGCTAGTAATACCTGTTCGATCCTGATCCGTGCAATGCCGCACGTATCTGATCGAACCCCGCCATATAACCATACGGCCTATAGTACACACTGTCCGATCCTGATCCGTGCAATACCGCACGTATCTGATCGGACCCTGCCATATCTCCATACGGCCTCTACAACCTTTCGCCCGAAAGCTGAGTAACTGAATGTGTGGGACTCTAAAGACTCGTCAACACCTTGGTTGTGGATTTAACCACTAGCACGTCAGAGGTACAAGCCAATACGTAACGGGCTACCACGTATTGACTAAAAGGGACGTCTGTGAGCGAACTCAGCCTGACTCCCTACTGAGCCTGTCAGTGACAATATCCGTACAGTCCGGTCCGTTCGTCTATGAGCATCGCATGGCGGGCCTAGGGGGTTGGTAAAAGTCAGACCCCCAAAAGCGGTACAAGTCGTGTCGGAGTGTAGCCCAGAACACCCTGAGATACTACTGGAATACCTACCAGTAAATCTCCTTGCCTCGGCCGAGGGCTTCGTGTAATGGCTCTCCTAGACACAGCACGACCTCACCCCCAATACCGGGAGAGACGAACCCCTGAAGATACGCTCACTGCCTCCATGTGGCTCGGGACTGTACCCAACTAAAACCTGTTTGCACGACTCCTTTGAGCCGTGGTAGGGTAGTAATCAAAGTACAGTGGGAACTCACACGAGACGAATGACGATCCCCAGGTCGATGAACTAACCTGCACACATGTCACCAGGGAACTGCCATCTGACGTCTGGTATATGACCAACTAGCATGTTCCCGGCGAGTCCTGTCCGGTGTACTCATAACCCAATGAGCACCTGTATACATCTTAGGTGATCCAACTGACACCAGTGGCTTGTGAGACCGGCCACCGCCCCTCGTCGGGGTCTCGACTGTATACACTAGTCTACTCTGGAGTATCGATGCCCTGTCTCGAAACTCACATGACTAGGGACCATTTAAGGATATGCTTATAGACTCCAGCTCCCACTTATATGATCGCCCTCATACTGCTGGTGGTCAAGCAAGAATCCTAGGGGCTCTATCAACGTGTAATAGCGACGTGTCAGGTCACCTAAAGCAGTACACGATGATAAAGGTAAACCAGATAGCATACTATCATCTCGAGTAAGACTGTCCTACCGGGATAGGTCCTCCATCAATCATTGCAATCACGTACCTGTGACCTAATAATTGACTCTGAGGGCACTATCTCCAACAATCTCCTACTTGCACTCAAGGCTAATTATTGCGATGTCGCATACTCACAGCCCGTGTGATACCGAACACCCAACTCCTCTACTAGTCAGCCTCACAAAGCTCGTTTGCGAGACTATTTCGTTCGAGGTATAGCCTCAGTGAGTGGATCCGCTTTGATGTTTCTTTCTATGTCTCTCTATATCTCAAGTTCGCGGAGAAAGCCATCTCCCGAAATGAGCAATACCTGTCTTAGAATGTGTCTGGATGTCTGATGGGACATAGCTCATAAATGAACTCCAAATCCAAACTTCTTAGACTGTATCGTCAACTGAACTTAATCAGTATCATGCGCCATGCCACCCTCAGTATTGTCTTGGACCACCTGTCCAAAATACTGCCCCTCATCAGAAGGAAAACCATAACTCTGACAACCTCCTTGTCGTCCAGGTCACCTTGGAAGCCTGGAATGATAACTGTCTCCCGAATGAGGCTGTCGTTATCATATCCCTAGAACATCCACTTATGTTCTAAAACTGCTTCCGACCGTTTCTCCAGGATTGGATTAATGTCAGCTTATTGCATCTAGTGCAAGAACAATGTCTGGTGTGGTACTTGACATCTCATGATTGACTCAATTGCCTGAGCAAGTGATCTGCCAATCATGCACATCCCTCTCTGCTTTAGTCTATAAGACACCTTTAGAGAGGGTGACTCCATTACCTGCAGGTACACTACCGTGCCAGGAGTCGTCCATTCTAAATACCTTTAGAATGCTGTCTTAAGTACCCTGATTGGGAAACCACCCAAATCTAGATCTAATACCATAGATCCAGTAACCAGTATGTCTGATATAATATCCAAGTCCTGTATGGAGAAACCACTGTGTGACGACCAAAGTATAACCTATTGTAGTATAGGAATATCACTTCCTACTCTGTGTATGTCATCCAAATACCAGGACATCACAGCCTACTACCTTCTCAACAGATCCATCCCCTATTCTGATGAAGTCAAACCTATGACTGTCACGTCAGAAATAGATGATCTTTCTCCGCTATATCTGCTTTAGTCTGTAAATAGGCATAAGCTACCTGTCCACCAATGCTTCCGCTGCTCCCACTGACTACGACAACCCTCTGGCAGAGTCATATACACTTACACTTCTAAAACTAGTTTAGAACGACGCTATACTCATCCTCCCGCCGGGTCTCGCACCCTGGAACAACAGCAATGGTAATTGTGGGTAAACAAGAACTTCCCTGTCACCGTCCTTGAGGCTACCGTAGTACCTCTCGGGTGCCTGAAGTTACCCACCTTATCTGCGGAGTGGCCAATGGAATGTCAATCCAGATTGAATCTTTAGGTTCCTTATCAAATCTTCAGTAATCGTTTGTGGTTCTGGAATCACTTCCAGTTCTACCATACTCCCACTACTGTTTTCTGAAAAAATCCATTTTTAATAAAACTGTGGCGAGTCTAGAACAATATCGCTATTGTTCATCCAGATGGTAGAAAATCAACCCTCGTCATAGCCTGGGTCAACCCACGAACAGCCATTACAGAAACGTGCCTTGAGTTGTCCAGTGTCTGGTTTTAATCATAAACCGGACAACTCCCCGTACCTTAACATCGTTAAGATATGAACTGTTCTATATCCCATATAGGACCAGAGGCACTGATTTAATTGAACCAGATCCAAAACATGCAACTGTCTCCAGTGCATGCCAACTAAATGGAAGGAGGCCGATAAGCGTTACTCAACTCAGGAATGCTTCCAATTATGAGTAACCTGAAAGAGAAGCAATTTCTCTTAATCACTACTATCAACTGAATACCATATACAAGTATCTACATCTTCGATCACTTTGAAGAATCCCGATACTTGCTACACCTGGTTCTCTACTCTATTCAAATACCTATAACTTCTCCAAATTCGGACCCTGTGTTTCCACGAAACACCTGTCTAAAAACCAGAGAAGTCATAAGTAAACCGAATATAGTACGAGGACCAACCCCTCTGTCCTGATGGACCCTGGACAACATACAATACTCTGTATAAGTCCCTTGAGTCTGAAAACTCATTCACTGTGTGTCGTAGGTTGAAAACTGTACTTATGGTTAAGAAGAATTACACCGCTGTTTAATACTCCTTACCTAACCATCCACTGATATAGGTAAATGTCGTAGACATAATTTCAAAATGGTACATCTCACTCTATGAAAATAGACGTACAGATATATCAATTTGAATTGGTGCATAACAGCGGATATTCAAAACCAAATATTTGCCGACCGGCAAACAACCCAGGCGATCTCCTCAAATATCACTGATTACAACGAATCCCGATATAATGAGGATGATCACCCAATTCCCAATAACCTACTCCCACTCATCATCTGTAAAACCATGCAGATGTGAGAATCATACCTGGTAAATACATACCCTGGAGCAAGTGTCTAATCGGGAAATCAGTTTTCCTTTAACAGTACACAGTGAGACTGAAACATCGAAATGTTTCGATGGGGTATCCTGGTATTCTTAGTAATGCCTCTTCCAGATTCACGACTGTAACCGTATAATTCTTTGCCACCTCTCCAAATCCCTTCATATGTCTTTAGTCTTTACCTTCTGCACACCCCTTTAGGCCAAATGGTTTTCTTCCTTCCCTACCGTTCGGCACCAGCCTATGGTTTGGAAGAAGACTATCCAATAAGCATAATGGGTGTACTGTCCTAATCCTAGGAACACTCGCAATGCGAGAGAAGGTGAGGATAAAAGACAACCGAATGAACTCAATTCCTATTTCTCCTGAACCATAATCCATCCCCGAACTGGAACAAGTTCCTTTCGAGTTCGTATATAACCATACGATGGAGTATCCAATAAACTGTGGATCTTCGTAGTGATACGGAGTGTCCTGGAGAAATACAAAGGTGATGTGGGAGTGGTAACGAAATATTTGGTTTGGTCGTGAATATCTGTTGCAATTTACTTTGCCCTCTTACTAATCCCTTGCTTTGTCTTAACTTGATACCTTCTGCACACCATTGTTATGTTAAATGGTTTTCTTCATTCCCTACCGGTCGGCACCAGCCTAAGGTTTGGAAGAAGACAATCCAATTTGCGTAATAGGTGTACTACCCCTAAACCAAGGAGTACTCGTAACCTGAGAGAGGGTAAAAGGAAAAGACAACTGAATAATCCTATCCGTTTCCTCCAGAACCTGAAACCATCCTCGAATAAATTCCTTCAAGTTCGTATCTAACCATACGATGGTTTTGTCTAATGGAAGTGGACGTTCGTAGTAATACGGGGTGTCCTGGAGAAAAGGGTAAAAGTAGGAGTGGCAATGAGGTTCGCAACTCTGACAATCCAAAGGCCAGTGTTAAGAAGGTTCGGTCAACTTGGTCATTGAGTCATAGTCTTAGGGTCCGGTCAATGGTCGCTGCCAAAGAGAGAGAGAAAAGAAACACTCAGCGTGCACTCTAACCTAGATCAGAATGGTTACCAATTTATCTAATCAGGAAACCTCCCACTGTACCTCAAATTCTCCTCCAAACCTGAAAGAAGAATTAGTCGGGGTTACCCGAGGAGTAAACTAACTCATCAGTGGGAATCGGGATCCAACTATCACCGCATGATAACGTGACGGAATCCGCTCACGTCATCACACTCCAGAAGGTATGCGCATATCTGGCAAGTTTCAGTTCTTTTGAAACTCCCGATGTGATTTCTGCCCCATGCTCTTATAACCTTGACGAAGGCCAACAAATCATAAGTCACATGTTAAGTTCTACCCGTCATTCTCCAGGTTGATTTGAACCCACCCGCACAAGCCCTTGACGAAGGCCAACAAGGATATACGACTGTCCCAAACCAACGCATCTATCTATGCTGCAGAAAGGCAACAAGCAGCTACCATACACTATGCCTTGACGAAGGCCAACAAACATAGCATGAATACTACGTGCTACCCGTCTGAAACGACGGAGGGCTACGAATGGTTTCTGACGAAAACCTTTAACGTAGTGAACTTGATATCGTTAAAGGAACGGATAGCTTTTTTAAAAATATAGTGACGAAAACCTTTGCTAAAGAGGTCACTCCCGGTGAAGGGATCTCGGCTCTTTCCCCGTAGAATGGGGTGCAGGATATTCTAACTGAATACCGCGATGCAAAGCAAAAGTAATCGGCTATAGTGAAGTTAATGCCCTGACGCAAACTTATTGTCCAAGGGGTCACTCCCGGTAAAGGGATCTCGGCCCTTGCCTCGTCGACTGAGGAGCAGGGTATTCCAAATGAATACCGCGATGCAAAACAAAAGTGAACGTCCTTGCAATAACAGCTTTTTGAAAAAGTGTTCCAACAACATCAGATTAGGTTTGTTTTTAACTTGCATTGATCCGAATCAACGCAATCCCATCAATTGATCACACCACAAAGAACGAAAATATACTGATGTACGTATATGCCATCCGCATTCGCCACTGGGTCCCGTCATTACCCGTTAGGTTAGCTAACTAACGACAGAGCGGGGACTGGACTAGCGCGGATGCAAAACATATACAACATCTACTAATATATATACCAATATATTATATTCGCTCAAGGCGTGAATAAAATGCAACATCACAGAAAATGTACAGCATCACAGAAACAATACAGATATCTGGGATCCCCGGGTTTCACAGAGCCACTACTGAAACCCGACGTTCCCCTGGTCGTGTGGATAGCCTGTGCAATGAAATCCTAGACCCCTACGGGCGCGGCAAGTTACCCGCCAAAACCTGAAGCGAGGCAGCCCCCTTCAGCACCGTGAATGGACCATCCAGCACTTCACGGAATCCGGTAACTCGGGCACCCCTCCTGGGTCAACCAGTACCCCCTACGAGTGCGGCGAATATCCCGCCAATCCTAGAGTGAAGCCCCCTCCGTCTCAATGCCATGAGATGCGGGCTTGTTGCCCTCTAGAATCCGGCTATCCATGCACCCCTCCGCGGGGCAATCCTAGTATAGAAAGTAAAATATACATACAACGGGTACATCGACCGCAACCAGGTCGTGCCCCAAAATAATAATACAATCAGGCAGTGACGGCAGTCCACATGTCGGACGCTCGCCCCGCAATATCAAATGTACATAATACAACAGAACTGTACTAGAATTGCATCCAGGCTATCCCCCACGACCGATCCGCAACATCACAGCAAAAACAGAACATCAACGTGAAAGTCACGTTCGCAAATCCGTCTAACCGGGCTATAGCAGTTAGACTGGATTTACCGATCAAGTGACATTCACGGTCGCAGATATAATGTAAATACTGTGAAATAATGTGTTTGAAATATCCGATCGATCAAACTTTAACAAGTGGGCCCCCAAGTACTACTGTAGCACATCAAGAAATTCTGGGCCCAAATTTAATATTCCAAAACCCTCAAAATCAGCCCACAAGCCCACTGAAAAAATTGGACACAGTGAAGACACTAGAGTGCGGCGGAACCGCGGCCCAAGGGGGGGTTGGCCGCGGTTCCGCGCTTCCATGTTCGACTGAATGCGTCGAATTTTTACAGAGGTCTTATAATTTCCAGTACAATAGTTTTTTACAACCTGAAAAATTTTTGGACACCAAAAAATTTTAACAGAAAACTGATGTGAGCTAAAATTGGAATTTTGGAATTTTGGTCGATCGGAACTCAAAAACACATCAAACAAAGCTAGACTAAGTTAATGGCGAGGCTCTGATACCACTGTAAGTGCACGGCGGCGCCCCGGCCGTCAATCCGACGGCCAAATGCGGATGCGGTGATAAACTTTAAATTTTCTTGAACTGGCAAACCGCCGCGCACTAATACTCGGATCGAACCATTAATTAGTCCTAGCTAACTACAAGAAAGGGAATAGAGATATACCGACGATCCAAGTCCTCCGGTCTTCTCGTCATTGTCCCGATCTCCTGCGGAATCTCCGGTCGTCGCCACCTTGCCGGAAGGGCACCACATCGTCTCCATGTTTTACGGGCTCCCACCTCAATGCCGAGGCAACTCGGGCACGAAGCTGGCTAGTCGACGTGCCCAAGGTTTGCTGTAGAATATGTAGTGAAGAAGTCTCATTTGGGGTTTTGGAGCTTTGCCATTTTGGTGGAAGAAAAGAGAGCAACTTTTTGGAAATGAACTAGAGGGCTTTTCTAGCAAACATGAGAAACAAAATGCCACACCAAAATGAATCAATTCCCATCCCTTGCCCAGGAATGGCCGCCCCCCCCTTTGTGTGATATTGGAGAGAGAAAGAACAAAGACAAGGGGGTGGGTGGAAAGTGAGTGATGATGAAAAGAAACCAAATGATCACAACAATTCCATCACTCAATCAACAACCATGAAAGCAAAAGTCAAGCCATGATCAACTAAAGAAAGTCAAGGTATGGTGCTATAATCATGATGCAACAAAAATGCAAAGACCCCCTCCACAACCACTTATTTGCAACAATGCAAATAAGCCCTCCTCCACCAAACTTCGGCCAATGAACGGAACAATGGAAATCGGCCGAAACGGAAAGCAAACTGGCAACTCCAGAAAACCGGTCCCGTAATAAATTACAGGAAAACCCCGATACTGTGCATACACACCCGCATCTGTATTTCGACCGAAATACAAATGCAGTGAGACTAAATCTCCACTGTACTATACTAGAATCCGGCTTATACCAAAACCGGCTAGTAATACCTGTTCGATCCTGATCCGTGCAATGCCGCACATATCTGATCGAACCCCGCCATATAACCATACAGCCTATAGTACAAACTGTCCGATCCTGATCCGTGCAGTACCGCACGTATCTGATCGGACCCTGCCATATCTCCATACGGCCTCTACAACCTTTCGCCCGAAAGCTGAGTAACTGAATGTGGGGGACTCTAAAGACTCGTCAACACCTTGGTTGTGGATTTAACCACTAGCACGTCAGAGGTATAAGCCAATACGTAACGGGCTACCAGGTATTGACTAAAAGGGACGTCTATGAGCGAACTCAGCCTGACTCCCTACTGAGCCTGTCAGTGACAATATCCGTACAGTCCGGTCCGTTCGTCTATGAGCATCGCATGGCGGGCCTAGGGGGTTGGTAAAAGTCAGACCCACAAAAGCGGTACAAGTCGTGTCGGAGTGTAGCCCAGAACACCCTGAGATACTACTGGAATACCTACCAGTAAATCTCCATGTCTCGGCCGAGGGCTTCGTGTAATGGCTCTCCTAGACACAGCACGACCTCACCCCCAATACCGGGAGAGACGAACCCCTGAAGATACGCTCACTGCCTCCATGTGGCTCGGGACTGTACCCAACTAAAACCTGTTTGCACGACTCCTTTGAGCCGTGGTAGGGTAGTAATCAAAGTATAGTGGGAACTCACACGAGACAAATGACGATCCCCAGGTCGATGAACTAACCTGCACACATGTCACCAGGGAACTGCCATCTGACGTCTGGTATATGACCAACTAGCATGTTCCCGGCGAGTCCTGTCCGGTGTACTCATAACCCAATGAGCACCTGTATACATCTTAGGTGATCCAACTGACACCAGTGGCTTGTGAGACCGGCCACCGCCCCTCGTCGGGGTCTCGACTGTATACACTAGTCTACTCTGGAGTATCGATGCCCTGTCTCGAAACTCACACGACTAGGGACCATTTAAGGATATGCTTATAGACCCCAGCTCCCACTTATATGATCGCCCTCATACTGCTGGTGGTCAAGCAAGAATCCTAGGGGCTCTATCAACGTGTAATAGCGACGTGTCAGGTCACCTAAAGCAGTACACGATGATAAAGGTAAACCAGATAGCATACTATCATCTCGAGTAAGACTGTCCTACCGGGATAGGTCCTCCATCAATCATTGCAATCACGTACCTGTGACCTAATAATTGACTCTAAGGGCACTATCTCCAACAAAATCAACATCAAAACCCACCAGAAAACCGGCGAGCTCGGACATGGGGCAGATGTCGCCGGCCAAAATATGGGTTTGGGGTCTCGGGATTTTGGTGAAGTCTCCCAGTGATCTTATTATACTTTTGATCTTGCTAATTTTCTAGTATTTATACCTAATGGTCCCAGATTCAATTTTAGTTAGCTATATATCACAAAATACACTGTTTTCCTTTACTACACACTAAAAACAGATATAGAATTATACTTAACTTGCAAGGAGGAAAGGAATTATACCTATGGAGATAGTATACAAGAAAATCCTGCTCATGAAGTGTGTGTGGAAGCATCAAGGTCTTGTAGTGTATTAAGTTTGATGAAGTGCACACTTGAGGAAAGAGATCATGGCTCTCTTGTGATATGAGGAAAACATAAGAATTTGGGTGTTGGTGCTTGAAGAATTAATTTGTTTCAGTTGAGAAAGCTAAGGATTTTCTTTGGTGTTGTATGGTGTAGAGAGAGCATGAGGTGGAGAGTTGTGAGATGGAGGTGGCATGAGAGAAGTACGAGGTGTCAACCATGAGGGGGAGGTGTTGTGTTGTGAGCGAAATGGTGCAAAGTGAGAAGAAGGAAGTGTAAAATTTGAAAGTGGGGGTGGAGGGTTATGAGCAAGGTTGAGGGTGAGTTGTATGTGAGGGTTTAGATTTACGTTAAGACATAACAACCATTTAAAAAACCCTCAACTAAATAAAACCTCTCATGTTACCATTTAAATCCATGTAAAATAAAAGATATGAAATGATCTATCTATCACTTAATTATCATTATCTTAATGTAAAATATAATGTCATGTTAAAATAATAAAAATATCATTTTCATGATATCACCCACTTTATTCATATTTATCAAAATAATTACATTTTTTCGGATATGATTCCGATACACAAATTCATAAGCGAAATCATTTTTGTAAACATATTAAATTCATTATTTTTATATTTAAAATTAGAAATAAATATTTATAATTTTGCCAAAATGTTAGAATAAGCAATCTGATCTTGCATGAGAATACGCAGGGTGTTTTCTTCTCTCTCTCTCTCTCTCTCTCCTGGTAGCGACCATGTCCCGCCTTAATCAAGATAATAATATGGATGCATTAACCGAACCTGCTTATTATACTGAGCTGGGGAACGTTGGTTCCGCTCTATCTTATAATTGTTATAAGTCAGAGCAGGAAATAGGGGAATATCCGGATTCCCATGCCACCCATTCGAAGAAACTGTATGTTGATGCATATTCTTCGGGTGTGTTCATTACCGAGAACTGTTTTTCAGTATCCTCTACGTCCTGGGTATGTGATACCGGACCAGGATCCAGCATATGTAATATGTTACATGGGCTTCAGATAGGTAGAGAACTGGGAATGGGTGATATGTCTTTAAGTGTTAGAGAATGGTGCAATTGTTGCAGCCAAGTCAGTTGGCAAATATCACCTTGTATTACCAAATGGTAAATACATTGATTCTGAACAAATGTTATTAGATAATGAACCTGATATACAACATTACATCAGATTCTTTATTAAGTTAAAGAAGGATATAATTATGTATTAGAGA
Source organism: Agapanthus africanus (assembly GCA_030015575.1). Classification (NCBI taxonomy): domain Eukaryota; kingdom Viridiplantae; phylum Streptophyta; class Magnoliopsida; order Asparagales; family Amaryllidaceae; genus Agapanthus; species Agapanthus africanus. The sequence goes on from CM057341.1 coordinate 340,275,454, forward strand.
ATAATGTTGTGAACATTTTCTGAATCAAGAGTTGATTGCATCATGCAAGTTATGAAATGGCATATATGTTCTAAATCAAACCACAGTTCAAACTATGTAGAACACACACAAGAGGAGTGGTTCAGAAATGAACGAATCCTTCTTGGGGCATTGTAAACTAGGTCATATCAATGCGACACGACCAGCTAAGTTACATAAGGATGAATACGAGAATCTGTTCAAAATTTCATCTTATGATACTTGCCAGTCTTGTCTCAAAAGTAAAGTGACCAATATTCCGTTTACTGGAAACAGAGAAAGAGTTACAGAACTCTTGGGACAGATACATGATAATGTATACGGTCCTATTTCTACAAATTCCAGGGTTGGTTCTTCATACTTCATTATATTCATTGACGATATCTCAAGATTCGAGCATGTGTTCCTATTGAAACACGAGTCTGAACCTTTTGAGAAATTCAAGGAATATAAGCTTGAAGTTAAGAACCAGACGGGTAAAAGTATTAAGTCTTTCGATGTGATCGAGGAGGTAAATACTTGCGCATGGAATTCCTGGAGTTTCTAAAAGGAGAATGAGATTCTCTATCAGCTTACTCCTTCGAGTACACCACAACACAACGGTGTATCGGGGCGGAGGTATCGCACCCTATGAGATATGGTGCGCTCTATGATGAGTACTACAAAGTTACCTATTTTCTTTTGGATTTATGCACTTAAGAAACTGCATACTTATTGAATGGGTTTCCATCCAAATCAGTGCTTACCACTCCATATGAGATATGGAATGGGAAGAGACCATGTCTTAACCGAGTTAAGATATGGGGTTGTCCGGGCTATGTTGAAAATCAAAATCTGGACAAACTTGAGACAAGGTCAGTTCTCTATAAGTTTGTTGGAAATCCCAAACATTTACGAGGGAATATCTTCTACCACACTGAGGAGCAAAAGGTGTTTTGTTTCTCATCGTGCCACCTTTTCAGAAAAGGAATTTCTTGTGAAGAAATTTGTAGCCATGAGGTAGAACTGGATGGAGTTCCAGCTAGACAAACTAACAGCTGATGATTTGGTGAAACCAAAGGATTCAATAGTCTCCAACGAACCTCAGCCTCTTTATGAATCTTGTAGGGTTCCTCATCCACTTGAGAGATACTACGGTCTTCTCGGTGACAGTGCGAGCGAGGATTGCATCATGGTAGATGATCACCCAACCAGGTTCAGGCAGGCCATCACAAGTGGAGACTTTGTGAAATGGCTGGATGCTATGTAATCAAATATGGAATCCATATACACCAACAAAGTATGTCTTTGAATGTTGCACCTAAAGGGTTAAAACCCATCAGGAGCAAACAGATCTTGAGAAGATTCTTGGTGTAAATGGAAAAGTTTAGACTTTCAAAGCAATGCTTAAGGCCATCAGGAATAAAGGAAGCATCACGGAGTTGGACCATCTGTTTTGATGTGACAGTCAAAGAGTTTGACTTCATCAAAATGGTAGATGAACCTTGTATATACAAGAAGGTTGTAAAGAGTGAGGTTGTCTTACACGTATTGTATGTAGATGACATACTCTTGATAGGAAATGGTTTCCTATGCTACACTCGGTCAAGCTCCTCTTATCATGAGGATTCTCAATAGATGATCTGGATGATACCTACTACATCTTGTGGATAATGATCTATGATGATAGATTGTCATGAGCCGAAATAGCACATGACTGGCACTTGAATCATGTGAAGTCTATAGGACCCCACCTAATTCAAGTAAGCCAAAAGCACAAAAATCTAAACCATTTTAATGTAACAAGTGAAGAAAACTTATTTTAAAGAAAGCAGTTTGAATAACATAAGCCGAAGTATGCATTTTTAAAATTTCAAGTCGTTTCCGAAAATTTCGGTAGAGTTTCCTTTGTACATACTGACCCAAAACGAGTACAAACCTGATAAAGCATATATAATGAATAAAGGCATCTCCAAGCGGGAGCTAGCTCTTCGCCAAAAGGCGGACACAACCACGCAAGAAATATAATATACAACGCCGAAGGGCGAGGATCAAAACTCAGAATGAAAACCATCATCATCAAGAAAACCAGAGGAAAACCATAATAATACAGCGCGCGACTCTGAGGTCGAAAGAATATAAACTGGTCTTCTATGTCTATCAAATAATACAATTCTAGTTGATGGAGTTTACTAGATACAACTGAATGTAAATAAAGTACAGTGGTGGTCACGATGCAAGTGAACCCACCTACCAAAGCAATCACCCGAAATGAAAGCAGTGTGCCAGCAAAGCCGTCGAGAAACCTGTACGGTAAAACCTGCAAGAAACTGTGGCACAACGGGGGTGAGTTGCCAACTCGTGAGTAGAAAACATCACAGAGCAGAAATCGAATGTATGACTCAATCCTAGGTCATACGATCAATAATATCCTCAAATAAAAATATAGTCTGAAGCATCTAATAATGGCATGGGTAAACATCTATACATAAGTGTAATACCAAGTGCTCGTGTCAGTGCCTCATGTAACAACATATCAGATATATGATATATGAATGCATTACAAATGAAAACCGAATATATCATGAATGAGAAAACTGTTTCCGTAATTTAATGAGATTTCTGTATATATATAAATCGAGTATCATCAATGAAATAAACAGAGAATCAGTATCAAGTATCGACACAAAACAAAAATCTCAGTATCACAATATCTCAGGCTCCGGCTACCCGGACTGGACTGTATCATCAAATCTCAATATCTCAGTGTCTCAATATCTCGGACTCCAGCAATCCGGACTGGCCCCCAAATCCATCTCTCTCATAACTCCAAACGGTATCCTCCGGATATCCATCGAGTTTCCATACGATCACCGGTAGATAGTGCTCCCCTGCCGGGCTCATCGTCTACAACTCGAGCTTTTGCCTCGGGGTACCATACCGGTTCCACCATGTATTAGTTATATGTATGCCCTAGAGGCCATTACTGTAAATTGGATGTATATTGTAGTGGATGCTGGGACATATATAGGAAGGACTTTCTTGCTCGACATGATAGTACGCTATCTGGTTGCACTTTATCTTAACATGTATACTTTCTGTCTCTCTGATTACATGTTGATAAAGCCCATAGGATGTGTACTCGACTTCCAGGACTATGATGTAGATCATACTAGTGGGGCCTGGGTAGTCCATGAGTACATCCTTGAAATGTTCCTAGTCGAGGGAATATCGAGACGGGGCATCGATATTCCAGAGTAGACTAGCGCATATCTTCTCGACCCATGCGATGGGTGATGGATGATCCCATATCCATTGGTGTTTGACATCGAAGATGGTATGCGGGTGCTCAGTGGAGACTGGGTACACTGAACGGACTCGCCGAGAACTCCCAGATGGTATTATACCTCACGTCAGATGGCAGTTCTCTGGTGACACTGGTACAGCTTAGTCTGTTGACCCAAGATCGTCATAGAGTCTTGTGTGTCTCCCACTGTGCTTTGATTTCCACCCTACAACGGCTCTACTGAGTCGTGCAAACAGGTGGTTTTTGGGTACAGTCCCGATTCACATGGAGGCAATGAGCGATAGGAGGGGATTCGTCTCTCCCGGTATTGGGGGTTGATGTTGTGCTATGCTCGACTGGCCATAACAGGAAATCCCTGGCCAGGGTTGCAGTGATATACTGGTAAGAGTTATCAGTAGTTTCACGAATGTTATGGACCCTACGTCGGCATGACTTATCGAGCTATTGGGGTCTGACGTTTACCACCCCTAGGCGAGATATGCGACATATCAGACGAACAGACCGGACTATACGGTAGTGTTACTGGTCGGATTCGCAGGAGTGTGAGCGGGCTTGCTCGTCGATCTTCTGATCGCTCAATACCCGGGTGGCCGTTACGTTTAGCAGACCGCTTGCGGCTTGTGGGTGTTTGATATGATCATCATCTGCTGCCGGCGTATTGACGAGTCTTTAGAGTCATACACAGAGGTTTCCTGGCTCAAGCGAAACGAAATAGGAGCGCATATGAGATATGTGCGGGACCGAGAATAATGCGTGTATGTGATACCGTATTCCATTCTCGCGATCTATGTATCGATTGGTTATATGCGATATAACCTAGTTATCGAATCAAGGATTGATTCGATAAGCCGATACATAGGATACTGGCCGGTTATATGCGACAAGACCGGATCATTGAATCAAGTGTTGATTTAATGATTTAATGTATAATTATATATTCGATATATTGCTGTGCATTAACTAGTATTGGTTCACTTTAAATGGATTTTCTCACTTGAATTGTGCACATTGTATATGCGATATAGTTTTGTGCACATGTTTGTATCATGTTTGATGATACATGCTTACTTGGTTAAGTGTAAAGAATCAAACCATGGTTTAAGTTAATGATTAGGGTTTTGATTACTTATTCATTTATCTTATTTATTTATATCCATTTTTGAAAATGAAAAAGATAAATGAATGGTTGCTTATTTTGTTTTTAGTTGAAGTTTCTTGAAGCTTTGACTTAGTCTTCATTCTTGTCTTAAACTTAACCCTAACCATTTAACTAACCCAAGTTAATTCTCTACAATTAACTATAGTTGAAGTCATGATAAGTATTGATTTAATTATCTCATTTTTTAATTAACTTATCATATCTTCTTCATCTTCTTCAACATGAAGAAAAGCTTTCTACTTCAATGGCAACTAGCCAAATCAAGTAAGAAATCCAAAACTAAAGTCTACCCACTTCCTATTTCTTCATCCTCTACCTCTTGCCAAGTAGTAGAGTGTGTTTCCTTCACAAATTTTCAAGGTTTGGTGAAGGTGGAGCTTGATCTAGCGATGCCTCGACGTAGATCATCTTCGGCATGGACATCGACGACCTAGCTCGCTTATTCTTCGACGAAGCCGACGCTAGAGCCCGGGAGTTCACTTGGACAGCGGAGGCACTTCGTTGCGGAGCTATGGAGGTGGACAAACGGATCTACAAAGGTTGTACTTCCGTTATCTTATAGTTTAGTTGTAAACTAGCTTGCTTGTTTCGCCTAAATATCTAGCAAACGATCCGTAGTCGGGTTTGTAGGCACCCGTAAAATTTTATTTGTGCATGTTTGATCACTTGTGAGACTTAACTAGAGTGCCTAGGAACCCTACAGTGGTATCAGAGCCTAGCTAGAGCCTTAGGCGAAGCGTAGACGGAGTTAGAAGTCCGATCGACCCGAAACCCCGACTTTAAAATGCTCTCTGGACATTTTTGTAAAATGTGGATTTTTGCAAATTAAAAATATGCAGAAAAACAAGCAGGTAAATATAAGAATTACGATGCAAAAATTACCTAATGATCTTTCTAAAGTGCGGCGGAACCGCGGCATTAGCGTGCTAATGCTGCCCTTCCGCCGCACTTTTGTCTTATCTGCCATTGAATTTTGCACAGTAACTCCTATTTTTCAGTGCTGGTTTTCCTGGGAATTTTTAATCTGAAATCAAGAGTTGAGTATTTGGGTTGTATTGGGAGTTCATACATTCGATCGGATTGTCAAACTTTGTCTATGTGTCGTTCCGGATAATTTTTTGAATATGTTAAAAAGTTCGACCGGATATAAATACCCAATTTTTCCCCTGTCGGGAAATTTCCAAGTGTTGGATATTTCTGTAGTTTAATCACGTTCTAAGTAGTGCAAGTAACACGATGGTCCCTCTAGAAGACAACAAACCTTAACTCGATTATGTGACCGTCTTGAACTACCCTTTGAACCTTCGGGTTTGGGGCAGTACGGCGTGCCACATGTGAGGCGTTGGCTTGACCCTTCTACGGCTGGACCGTTGGTACTGAGGCACGAACTGAATGTTTTTAGACTTGTTTCATGTGTTGATCTGTATCGGGAAAACTTGGGTGTTCGATTGTTCGATCGGAAAGTTTAACATTTTCTATTTATCCGGAATGTGATACAATAATTGGAATTCACAAGAAGTTATGAGATAACTGAATGAATGTTATAAACATAGCAGTTTAGTCTCATTTGATCGGTTGCCACGGAATTTTGATGTGATCAAAAGTCCGTTGCAATCACGTAGCGTACGCGGATACTCGCCGGGTAAACTTAATAGACAGCCTCACCCCATAGCCCCGACCAAGTGACTGTAGGAGAACCCCGTCGCCGAAAGCATCCGTCCGGGTGCTCGCGGCAGCGGTGTTCCGCCTTGGTGCACTTCGTCGACGGTATCAGGGGTGCGGCCGCCTACTAAAGTTTGCGACGAGCATTCGATCAGTTTTTCGGGAATCTTGTTGAATTGCCCGACTTGATATTGAAAAGTGTTTTCGATAACGAGACTAAAATGCAGGGTTTATAATTGTTAGGCATGTGATGTCTAAGTAATTCATTTGATTAGGCATGTGATGTCTAAAGAGGTTGCGGATTCCAACTGTTGTAGTTTTACACTTTCTTTTCTGTGACTGTAAGTGTAATATGTGATGTCGCCGGTTTCGTTGCTATATGCCAACGACAATAGGGATGCGCATATTTACTTACGTTGATGACATGTGATGTTATGTGTTGCTGGATATGTTATATTGGATCGTCGTGTTTGAATAGCCGGGGTTTATTTATGTGAGATGAGTGTTTTTCATTTTCATTCATGTAAAAACTTGTATGTAATATTCTTTTATTGGGGCACTTCCAGGTTGCGGGAGTAGTCACCGTTTGTATATTATTTACTTTTCCGCATTAGGATAGACCCAAGGAGGGGAGCACAAGTAACCGGGTTCTGGGGTCCAGAGGGAGACCAACTCGAGGAGTCGAGTCCGGGTCTCCTAACCCTAGAATTGGTAGGGTTGCTTGCCGCTCTCGTAGGGGTCTAGGGGTGTGGGATTGGCTATTCATCACGACCGTGGAATCCGTGTTTTATACTGGCTCGTATTGAAAACACGGACGTCCTAGTATATCCAATATTTCATATGTTTCTTCTGCTGTGTTTTATCTGTGATCATGTGATGTTCTGTGACAGATATTATATATAGTATATATGATATATTATATAGACGTTGCTTATGTTTTACACCCGCGCTAGCCCTGCCCCGCTCTGCCGTTAGTTATCTAACCTAACGGTGCACGAGGGGACATCGAGGCGAATGCGGATGGCATAAGTGTACGTCATATCTATCTGTGATGTTTAGGTAACTTAAAATGATGGGATATTCATTAATGGGATTAATGAAAGAAAATAAACCTAATTGATGTTGTGGATCGAATTTCAAAATAAAACAGGTAGCTACAGTTCTTGCTTTGCATCGCGGTGTTCATTATAGAACATCTTGCACCTTATTCGATGAGGAAAGGACCGAGATCCCTTCACCGGGAGTGACTCCTTTAGCAATAACTGGCAGATGCTACACACTCGGTTTGTATTTGATCGCTTCTATAGTTTCTGCTTTGCACAGTGATATATATGATATATCCCGCACCTCATTCGACGAGGAAAGGGCCGACGATCCCTTCATCGGGAGTGACCCCTTTAGCAAAACTAGAAAAGCCTCAAAAACATTCCATTTAAAAACCATTTGATTCCGCAACGAGATCAAGTTCAAAGCGTTAAAGGTTTTCACAAAAACTATTCGCAACCCTCCGTCATTTTAGGAAGTAGAGTACTTAGTATTCGTGCTGTGTTTGTTGACCATAGTCAAGGCACAGTGTACGGTAGCTAAGTGATGTCTTCCTACACCGCATATGATGCGATTAGTTAGGACAGTCGCGTGACTTTGTTGACCTTAGTTAAGGGTCATGTGGGTGGGTCTAATTAATCACGAAATGACGGGTAGAACTTGACTAGTACTTATGATTTGTTGACCATAGTTAAGGTCATAGGTGCTAGGGGTAAAAACCTTTGTCGGGAGTTTCAAGTGTTGAAATTTGCAATGAGATTGCATACCTTCTATGTGATAGTTGGATCTCGATACCCACTGCGAGTAATTGTTACTCCTGGGAGAGTTTTGCACTTTACAATTAGCCGATCAAGTAGGTGTCTAGAAAGGTGTCAACGGGGTTACGCCTCTGGGAAAACGAGGTTTACAGTAATTAGGTCCGTGCGAAAGCACGGGGAACCTCCCTCAAAGTACCGACACTGGCCTGGCTGAAAGATTGGCGAACTTGTAGAGTGTAATTAATCCCAGCTAGTCTTTCCTTTTAGGGTTTGAAGGAAGATTTGATAAAAACAGTGGGAGCCATCCTGATTAGATAAAATATATAACCAATCTGATCTTGGAAGAGCGCACGCTGAGTGTTTTCTTCTCTCTCTCTCCAGGTAGCGACCATATCACGCCTTAATCAAGATAATAATACGGATGTATTGACCGAACCCGCTTGTTATACTGAGCTGGGGAACGTTGGTCCCGCTCCAACTTATAATTGTTATAAGACAGAGCAGGAAATTAGGGAATACCAGAATTCCTATGCCGCCCAAACGAAGAAAGTGCATATGATGCATCTCCTTCGGGTATGTTCATTATAAAGAACTGTTTCTCAGTATCCTCTGAATCGTGGGTATATGATACCGGATCAGGATCCCAGATATGTAATCTGTTACATAGGGCTACAAAAAGGTAGAAAAACTGAGAACGGGTGATAAGTTTCATGAGACAGAAACCGGGGCAAGTGTTGCAGCCAAGTCTGTTGGTCACTGTCACCCTGTATTACGAATACATTGATTCTGAACAAATGCTATTAGATACCGAACCTGATATAAAAAATCATATCAGTCTCTTTATTAGTAAAGAAATGATATAATTTTGTATTGATGGATAATGTTTTGAACATTTCCTATATCAAAAGTTGATCGGTTCAGGCACGCTATCTAAAAGCATTAACGTTCTAAATCAAACTACAGTTCCTAGTATACTGAACACACACAAGAAGAAGAGTTCAGAAATGAACGAATTCTTCTTGAAGCATTGTAGACTAGGTCATATCGATGCGACCCGACTGGCTGAAGTTACATTTAGATGTATATTTAAATCAGTTTGAATTTACATCTTGTGAAACTTGCCGGTCGTGTCACAAAGATAAGATGACCATAGCTCTGTTTATTGGAAACAGAGGAAGAGTTAGTAAACTCTTGGGACTGATACATGATGATGTATGTAAGGTCTCATGTCTGCACATGCCAGGAATGGTTCTTTATACTTCATTATATTCTCTGATAATCTCTCAAGATTCAGTCGTATGTTCCTGCTGAAACATAAGTCCGAACCTTTTGAGGTATTCACAGAATATAAGTTAGAAGTAGAGAACCAAAATACGGGTATAAGTATTATGTCCTATGATGAGATCAGGGAGGAGAATACTTGTGCATAGAATTCCTGGACTATTCTAAAGGAGAATGAGATTCTCTCTCAGTGTTACTCCTCTGAATACACCACAGCACAACGGTGTATCAGGACGGAGCAATTGCACAATATTAGATATGGTGTGCTCTATGATGAGTATTACTGAGTTACCTATTTCCTTTTGGGGTTATGCACTTGAGAAGCTACATACCTATTGAATTAGGTTTGAATCAATTCAATGCCTACCACTCTATATGAGATATGGTATGGGAAGATCCTATCTCTTAAGTAAGTTAAGATTTGGGATTGTCCGGCCTATATCAAAAGCAAAATCCGGACAAGATCGAGGCAAGATCAGTTCTGTAGAACTGAAAAGGTTCCAGCTGTACAAAACTGCTAATGATTTGACAGAACCAGAGGATTCAATAGTTTCCGACGAACCTCAGCCTTTCCGCCGATCTAGTAGGGTTCCTCATCCGCCTGAGAGATACCTCGGTTTCTCGATGACAGTGGGAGCAAGGATTGCATCATGAGATGATGACCCAACTAGTTTCGACCAGGCCATCGAGAGTAGGGACTCTGTAAGAATGGCTGGATGCTTAGCGATCTGAGATGGAATCCATGTACACCAGCAAAGTATGGACTTTAGCTGCTATATCTGAAGGGTTAAATCCCCATCAGGAGCAAGTATATCTTGAGAAGATTACTTGGTGTAGATGGAAAAGTTGAGACTTTCAAAGCTAGACTTATTAAAGGTTTTCGTCATCGACCAGGCGTGGATAATGATGAAACCTTTTTCCAGTAGCTATGCTTAAGTCTATCTAGATCCTACTTACCACGGCTACGTACCATGACTACGATATCTGGCGGTTGGGTGCCATGACTGCTTTTCTAAATACTGATTTAGAAGAGAACATCTATAAGAACACAGCCAGAGGTCTTCGTAGTCAGTGGGAGCAGCGGAAACGTGTGCAAGATGCCTTATAGGATAAAGCAGGCATCGCGGAGTTGGAACATCTGTTTTGATGTGTTAGTCAAAGAGTTTGACATCATCAAAATAGTAGATGAACCTTGTATAAACAAAAAGGTAGTAGGAAGTATGGTGATGATCCTCGTAGAGTACGTGGATAACATACTCATGATAGGAAAAGAGTTTCCTATACTACGATCGGTCAATCTCCTATTATCACTAGGATTCTCCAAATAGGATCAAAATGATACCTCCTAAATCCTGAGTTTTCATCTATGAGATAGATGTAATTGGATGCTAGGATTCTCACTGGATGTAGTGAGATGGTATCAATCGATCCTGGGGAGAATCACTGGAAGTGTTCCAGGGTGATAAAGACGACTGAATGTCAGTCACAGGCACTGTCTTTACCCTCAGTAAAGGGACGGTATGTTGGAAGAGTTCCAAGCTAGATACCGTGGCAAACTAGACGATAAAGGCTGGTAACATCGCTATTGAAGATACTACCAAAGAGGAAGTTTGGGTGTATATTGGTTCATATGATGAACTAGGTTCCTACCATTGTGTGACAATGGAACTGAGGCTTTGGCCCTGGAACCCTGGTCCCATCAGTGACCCAGACATAATCTAAGGCAGCATCACCTGATCATGGAGATAGTTGATCTCCAGGTTGATCGAGGTTAGGAGAGTAGACTCAGAGGACAACACGGCGGATCCACTCACGAAGGCCTTTTTCCCAAAGAGAGACTTTTAGGAGATGGTTGAGTATGTGATACTGCAACCACTGCTACAGATGGCCCTAGTGCAAGTGGGAGATTGTTAGTTATATGTATGCCCTAGAGGCCATTACTGTACATTGGATGTATATTGTAGTGGATGCTGGGACATATATAGGAAGGACTTTCTTGCTCGACATGATAGTACGCTATCTGGTTGCACTTTATCTTAACATGTATACTTTCTGTCTCTCTGATTACATGTTGATAAAGCCCATAGGATGTGTACTCGACTTCCAGGACTATGATGTAGATCATACTAGTGGGGCCTGGGTAGTCCATGAGTACATCCTTGAAATGTTCCTAGTCGAGGGAATATCGAGACGGGGCATCGATATTCCAGAGTAGACTAGCGCATATCTTCTCGACCCATGCGATGGGCGATGGATGATCCCATATCCATTGGTGTTTGACATCGAAGATGGTATGCGGGTGCTCAGTGGAGACTGGGTACACTGAACGGACTCGCCGAGAACTCCCAGATGGTATTATACCTCACGTCAGATGGCAGTTCTCTGGTGACACTGGTACAGCTTAGTCTGTTGACCCAAGATCGTCATAGAGTCTTGTGTGTCTCCCACTGTGCTTTGATTTCCACCCTACCACGGCTCTACTGAGTCGTGCAAACAGATGGTTTTTGGGTACAGTCCCGATTCACATGGAGGCAATGAGCGATAGGAGGGGATTCGTCTCTCCCAGTATTGGGGGTTGATGTTGTGCTATGCTCGACTGGGCATAACAGGAAATCCCTGGCCAGGGTTGCAGTGATATACTGGTAAGAGTTATCAGTAGTTTCACGAATGTTATGGACCCTACGTCGGCATGACTTATCGAGCTATTGGGGTCTGACGTTTACCACCCCTAGGCGAGATATGCGACATATCAGACGAACAGACCGGACTATACGGTAGTGTTACTGGTCGGATTCGCAGGAGTGTGAGCGGGCTTGCTCATCGATCTTCTGATCGCTCAATACCCGGGTGGCCGTTACGTTTAGCAGACCGCTTGCGGCTTGTGGGTGTTTGATATGATCATCATCTGCTGCCGGCGTATTGACGAGTCTTTAGAGTCCTACACAGAGGTTTCCTGGCTCAAGCGAAACGAAATAGGAGCGCATATGAGATATGTGCGGGACCGAGAATAATGCGTGTATGTGATACCGTATTCCATTCTCGCGATCTATGTATCGATTGGTTATATGCGATATAACCTAGTTATCGAATCAAGGATTGATTCGATAAGCCGATACATAGGATACTGGCCGGTTATATGCGACATGACCGGATCATTGAATCAAGTGTTGATTTAATGATTTAATGTATAATTATATATTCGATATATTGCTGTGCATTAACTAGTATTGGTTCACTTTAAATGGATTTTCTCACTTGAATTGTGCACATTGTATATGCGATATAGTTTTGTGCACATGTTTGTATCATGTTTGATGATACATGCTTACTTGGTTAAGTGTAAAGAATCAAACCATGGTTTAAGTTAATGATTAGGGTTTTGATTACTTATTCATTTATCTTATTTATTTATATCCATTTTGGAAAATGAAAAAGATAAATGAATGGTTGCTTATTTTGTTTTTAGTTGAAGTTTCTTGAAGCTTTGACTTAGTCTTCATTCTTGTCTTAAACTTAACCCTAACCATTTAACTAACCCAAGTTAATTCTCTACACTTAACTATAGTTGAAGTCATGATAAGTATTGATTTAATTATCTCATTTTTTAATTAACTTATCATATCTTCTTCTTCTTCTTCATCTTCTTCAACATGAAGAAAAGCTTTCTACTTCAATGGCAACTAGCCAAATCAAGTGAGAAATCCAAAACTAAAGTCTACCCACTTCCTATTTCTTCATCCTCTACCTCTTGCCAAGTAGTAGAGTGTGTTTCCTTCACAAATTTTCAAGGTTTGGTGAAGGTGGAGCTTGATCTAGCGATGCCTCGACGTAGATCATCTTCGGCATGGACATCGACGACCTAGCTCGCTTATTCTTCGACGAAGCCGACGCTAGAGCCCGGGAGTTCACTTGGACAGCGGAGGCACTTCGTTGCGGAGCTATGGAGGTGGACAAACGGATCTACAAAGGTTGTATTTCCGTTATCTTATAGTTTAGTTGTAAACTAGCTTGCTTGTTTCGCCTAAATATCTAGCAAACGATCCGTAGTCGGGTTTGTAGGCACCCGTAAAATTTTATTTGTGCATGTTTGATCACTTGTGAGACTTAACTAGAGTGCCTAGGAACCCTACACCATGTATCCGCAGACTGTTCATCCAACACCTCGAATCGGGTCTCGAAAACCATCTCAGATCGGAGAAAACATCATGGTGGACAATACACATCATATCAAGGAAAACCGCATCTTTCTCCTTAAAACAAATCATCAGTTTATAAAACTTTCACATGCGGTGTCCAAATCCAGAAAATCTCAAGAAGGATCCGAAATCATCAAATCACCATGTCAATAATAGTGAAAACCGGCAAAAATCTCCATAATACTGCATGACCAAAGAATATATGAATGCATCTGATATCATGTAATGAGTGCAATAGTTAAACAAGCATATGAAAGCGATAACATATTGCAACTATCAGCTAGCAAGCTATGTCAATGAAATAATATTCTCTAAAGTGTACGTGACATGGTAATTACCGATGATGATGTGTGTGAGCCAGCAAGCATGTGTAAGTGGAACATACGCATCATCGGTAATGGTGCTGGTGTCCTGACAGCAGGGTTTCATAATAAATACAGACAGCACATGTATAAGCATGCAATGTGATGAAACATCATGAATATACGAAAAGTGATGTAGTAACAGCAACACTGAAGAATATACCTATTCAATATACGAATCATACAGTTTTGGGTATTTAAAATACTCACGATTCACTGCATTTGTAAAGAAGTATGACTCGAGCCCAATCGAAAGGGTAAGGAAATCCACCAAAGTCTGAGTCGATCTATATATATCTAGTAGTCGGTGATCCCGCCTCAATAGTATCACGCACGATATAATATATAATATGACATTCTCGAGTCAAGAGTGCGGATCTATCATCATAATTATATCACGTACGGTAAATCCATCGTACGGCATCCCAAATCTGGTTACGGGTCAAATATCACATTTATCTCATTATTTATCTGGTATCCTGATTATCATATATCATGAACTGGGGTACTGATCTATGTCTAGTACATACTGATGTATTAACATATATGTATGCGTGTGTGTAAATACACATCGCCCATCAATCCGCTAATATCATGTCGTATCTCATAATACGAACCAAATCACATCACCGATCTCATGGCACCATGCCCAATCACATCGACTCATCTCCAAGTATCATATACTATCCTCATCAACAGAATATAAGTATATATATATATATACACCAACGCATCCATATATATATAAACATATAAACAAATACACTCAAACCATATCCCCCGTATGCACGTGTGTGTTTGTCAACCTTACTCTAGGGTTCGGGACTGAGAACCCCATTAAATCCTTTTCTTCAAATCTCGCTAACCCTATCCCATGATCATCTAAAGCTTTTCTGGCTAAGTATTCATATCTCTCAAATGCACATATATGCATAACTATATCACATCACATCATTTCTTACGAATTTGCGGGCGTGCTATACGTCATCCACCCGACATCCCCCGTAGATATATATCTACTCACGTTGATTTTCGCTTGCCGATGCCGATGTCGCCACGCGCTTGCTTGTCGTATCGAAGTCCTCGTTAGGGTACCTACATATTATAACGTATCGTGCCACACTAAAATCAATTCAAAACCAAAACGACACACGAATCTCACATAGGTCAAAACCTATGGTGTACTCACACCAAAGAGCCCAAAAACACCCGATATCGACTTACAAACGTCAAGTGACCGAATACAATACCAAATACTAAAACCAAGAATTCAAAATACGTAAAACATAACCCCTAATCAAAACAGCAACTCAAGAATTCACTCCCAGATTTTAGTTCAGGTGAAAACAAGGTACACAAACAGTACTGGGGTGTTGTATAGGAGGTATATGATCTACAGAAGAAACCTGGGCACCAAAAATCCACAGAGTGGCCGGCCACACCCCCACTAAATCCGGCCTCCTCGGCCCCCAATGCTTCGTTGGGCTTCGTCTTCGTAGGGTGGTCTCCTAGTGCTCTAACTAAGTCTTTGAAGTTGTTTGGTTTTCCAGTAAAAGTCCCAGGTTATCCCAAATTCACTGCACCCTCTAATTCCAACACAAAACCGAAACTCGATATTAAACTTGTAATTTGGGTTTAGTCTCTGGTTTTTAGCGCCATGGGGGTTTGTAGTCACCAATTTCACTCAAGTCCATCAACACAACTCAAAAAAAATCTTAACCCTCTCTAGAATTTTCCAAACACCATTAAACCATAGAAAAAAGATTCTAAACTAACATGAACGCTAAAGTAAATGATATACTATACTTAAAGTGAAAGAATTACCTCATTTGGCACTCAATAATCCCCTACAGCATCAAAATCCAATTTTTCTTCGTCCAAAGTGCTTGTAGTGGGCTTGTGCATATTTTTTATGAAAGGAAGGTATGGTTTTGATGTGTTTTTTGCGATGAAGTGAAGAGGTAGAGGGGGTGGAGGAGGGAGGCAACCATGGAGGTGAAGGGGGGAGAGGTGATGAGGGTGATGAAGTGAAGAAAGAATGGCCCAAGTCAAAGGTAACCCCTATCTTTCTCTCTCTTGCCCATACCTCTCACCATGCCCCTTTTTAAAACCTTTTTCTTTTTTATATTCATTTCTTTTCTCTTATCTTCTAAAATAAATGAGAACCATGCTAGAAAATGAGAAAGAAGCCATGATAAAATGTAACAAGTGCTAAAATTGTGACATGGTGCATGTTACGTGCACAAAACCGGATTAATGCAAAATTATTGATATTTAATCGCTATTAGCATTAAAATAGAATAAAATTAATCATAAAGAATTTTTTACTTGGCTTAAATCATATAAAACACCCTCATTTCTGTAAATTCTATAATTTTCAAAATTCTTACCTATTTATCCGTATTTAATTATACCGCATCATTGAAATATTCATAATATTTATTATTTTAATCATTTAATTCCCAAAAGTAATATTTTATTTTTTTGAAATGTTACAATCTTCCCCCCATAAAGAAATTCAGTCCCCGAAATTAAATTTAAACCCCTCAATACTAAAACATTTCGGTAAAATGGTCAAGTCGTCAGGGCTCCGAAATCACAAATACCTAAAACACATCGTAGCGCAATGCATGCGCATAAAAAACGAGTATATAACTCAAAAATCAAAACTCCGTCAAGCATTCCACAATCATCGGAGTTATGGTGAAAACACAAATATCAAAATCCAATATGAAACCCAGCATGATATATGTTCCCCTTCGAATGGCGGCGGAGACGACGTGGGGACGTCTTGCCTGAGATTCGGGGCAGATGCTATTTGGTTTTATCTTTCCACCTCTCCGAAGATGCCAAGTTGATTTATGGCACCGTGTTTCGGAGGTTTGGACGGATGCGGCCGATGTAGCAGACTTCGTCAGATTCCCCCTCGCTTGAGGGGTTTTTGATTGTGGGGACGCTCTTCCCTGCAGGCGCAAGCCCCTGCAGTTAATTACGCTACCGCATTGCGGTAACAACTTTCTCCTTCTCCAGAATTTCACTTCGTGTCGTGGGTGTTTGTTTTGTTTGTGGTTGCCCGTGGATTGTATACGGAGACTATTTATTTCGTCGCCCGTAGGACGTGGATTAGTCCAAATCCGTATTTACTTAGATTTAGGTTTGGTGTTGTAGTTTAAGGATACGTTAGCCGTGTTGAGGCTAAGATCAACTTAAACGTTCGTTAAGGATACATTAGTCCTGTTTGAGTCTAAGATCAACTTAACGTGGTGATCCATTTAATATATGGCTGTCGGGACCCGTCACCTCTCTGACGTCGTTGAAGGATTACAACGATAGGTGTCAGAGGAGTTCAGAGATGTACCCTTGAACCAAAGTTGATTTGGTGTTTTATAGTCCATTTGAATGTTTAAGGATACGTTAGCCGTGTTTAGGGCTAAGATCAACTTAAACGGGACCGTTTAGATCCGGCAAAAGAGCATTTGGAGGCTCTATTGTTCCAGTTTAGGGACGTGGTGGTCCATGTTCCAGTTTAGGGACGTGGTGATCCATCGCCAGTTTTAGGACGTGGTGGTCCATTATTAGTTTAAGGACGTTTCGGTTCATCGCCAGTTTAGAAACGTGGTGGTCCATCATTAGTTTAAGGACGTTTCGGTCCATCATTAGTTTAAGGACATTTCAGTCCAACATTAGTTTAGGGATGTTTCGGTCCAATATTAGTTTAAGGACGTTTCAGTCCGATATTATTTTAAGGACGTTTCGGTCCAACATTAGTTTAAGGACGTTTCGGTCCACGAGTTTAAGGACCCCGCAGTCCATATTCATGTGTGGCCGTTGGGACCCGTCACCTCTCTAACGTCGTTGAGGGATTACAACGATAGGTGCCAAAAGAGTTCGGAGATGTACCCTCGAACCGGATGTAAATTGATTTAGGAGAGCAGCTGTGCTCAGTCAATTTAGTTTGAGGACTTACGGCCATGATTGGGCTAAGTCCAGTTTCAACATCTTTTGTCTTTGGCCTGTGCTAGGGCTTTTCCCCTTTTTAGTAATGCACTGCATTATTCTTGTTTTGGTTGGGCTCTGCCCTTTTATAAATGATGCAAAGCATCTATTTTCTTTGGGCTCTGCCCCTTTTTTAAAATGCATAGCATTTTTTATTAGGCCTGTTAGGCCTTTTAATTGGGCTTTGTCCCTTTTCTTTAATAACGCAGAGCATTAAATACTCTGACAGTGCCCCACGTGGCTTGTCAGGCGCTTTGCGCCAAGTAATGAGCGCAAACTCATATGGTGGTGACACATGTCACGCTCTGGTGAGCGCAAGCGCAACAGCGCAGTGCGCTGTGTCAGTGCGCTGCGCTGCTGCGCTACTGACACGTGGCGCCCCCTGGTGGCTTGCGCCAACACAGGAGCGCAACAGCCCAGTTCTTGCAAGTGCAGAGCACTGTTTTATTTTTTGATCGATTTTAAATCAAAGAAAACAAGTTTTTCTTATTTTCAAGGAACCAATGGTTCATAAGCAAGTGCAAAGCACTATTTGATTTCTTGATCTAATTTAGATCAAAGAAAAACATGCTTTTTCTTATTTTAGGAACCAGAGGTTCATAAAAAGTGCAAAGCACTGTTTTTATTTATTTTTCTCTTTTCTTGAAGATCATTGATCTTGTTCTTATATCAATGATCTGTTTTTAAGAGAATTTTTTCTTTTTCTAAAGGTTTTTACCTTTTTTTTTGTTATTGAGAAATTCCCTCTAATTCTTCAGAGTTCTCTCTGTTTAAAGTTCTTGATTTCTCCAAAAAATGTTCCTCCCATTGATTTGAGGCCTAGGGGTCTTTATATAGTGCCCATAAGTTTGTTGAATTTGTTAACGAGATCTTTCTCTGAGTGATTTGGGAAATTTTTCCCACCGTTGGATCTTTGATCCAAGGGCTTCTGTTTTACAGAAGAAAATCTTCTTGTTTTAACAAGAACAGAAAGATTTTTTTAAAATCTTAATTCTGTTTGGCGCAAATGCCCCAACACGTGACACGTGTCAAGCAGCGCACAGCGCAGCGCAACTGCGCTTGAGCAACTGCGTTGACACGTGTCGCGCAGCGCAACTGCGCTTGCGCAACTGCACAGACACGTGTCGCGCAGCTCACAGCGCAGCGCATCTGCGCTTGCGCAACTGCGCTGCCATGTGTCACGCAGCGCACAGCGCAGTGCAACTGCGTTAGCGCCACAGCGCTGCCACGTGGCGTGCAGCGCAGAGCGTAGGCTAGCTGAAGTGTTGCTTCAATTAATTAAAGTTTGAATCTTCAACAGAGCCTTGCTCTGATTGGGTGCGCTGCCTTGGGCGCTATGCTCCCTGCGCTAACGTGTCTGATTTTGACACGTGGCGCTCTGCGCTCAGCGTAGGGGATCTGAAGCGTTGCATCATTTATTTTAACTTTAATTCTCACTTTAATTTTCAAAGCAGAGCTTTGCTCTGATTGGGTGAAACAGAAGCGTTGCTTCGTTTCCTGTCTTGGAATTTGAACAGAGCTTTGCTCTGATTGGGGTAAACAAATGCCCCCCCCCCCCACCGTCGCGCTTACGTGGCCCCAAACGTGAGCGCAACGGTGGCGGATTTCCAACCGTTGCGGCAACTTTGGAAATTTAAAGGGCACTTGATGCCTATAAATAGGACATTTGGTCCTGCATAGCTGATTATCATCTTTAAAATTCTCATTTTCAGAAACTTCAGAGCTTTGCTCTTGCCTTCAAGAACTCTCAGAGTTAGATTTTCTTTAAGAGAAACTATTTAAGTAAGAATTAATCTTAAATTAAATCAATTTTAATTAATAGAGCTTTGCTCTCATAGATCTTTGATCTAAAGAAAATCCTTTTAGGGTTTCACCAAATAAAGCCTTGCTCGCAGGAATCTGCTTCAGGGTTTCTCAACTCATGAACAGAATCTTGCGCCTTCGGCAAAACATAGATCTCTTTAATCTAAAAAAATGAACTCCTAAGAGTTCGAATATGGATAATGAGAATTAAAAATGGGGTTTTGTATTTAACGGATTATATCATTTTTTAATAGTAACAATCTTAGAGTTCTCGGGGGATTTATTTAAATTCCCCTTATTAGGATTCTGGTAATCAGTCCTGTTTGCAGAGCACTGCTCTCGGGGTGTTTAACTCTCTCTGTATATTATTTTTCTTTTTATCGCTAAACTTCCTGTGGCATTTCCTCCAGGCATAATGGCGGTGCGTCTATACAGTTTGCACGAGTTCATCACCTATGACGATATCCGCGCACAGGGCCGTCATCAAAACCAGGAGTTTATGGACGCCCAGTGTGCGGAGGTCATGGGCCGCCTCAACGCAAGCGGTGGTTGGCTACTTCCTCGTCGTTCAGCTCTCTGTAAGGTCGTGCTGGGAGCAATATGGAGAGCGCTTCCGGCGTTTCACGAGGCCCTACCGCTCAATGCGCTGGATGATGCCGAAGACAAGGTGCATTCAGTGTACCTGACGGGGCTGATCTCGAAGAAACGGCGGGACAGCCTTATCGACATCCTACATCAAATTTTCCAGCAGACAACGATAGTCGCTGCTTATCGAAGGCCGGGAGGGCTTGCCGAGGATCTTGACACACAGGAGCGCGAGAGGCTGCGCACAAGAATAATCAGAAAGGCCAGAAGAACTCTGGATGGCCTTACTTTTGAATTCCTCAATCAGTGCCCAGGATCTGAGGTTATTCCATTGTAATAATATTTTTCGTTTATTACTTTTATGATTGTAAGAACTTTTGGCAATATTAATGGAAAATTTTTATCCCGTCCCGTCTTTATTTTCCGTTCTGAATCTCTTGCTTATGTATGGATGAGTGTGTCTCGAACGCCTGATCAAATGTAAATCGGATGCTTTTTCTGTCGCTTTCTTCTTTCTTTTAATATCAGTATGCTGTCTTAACAATCATAATTGGCAGATAACTTAGTTTCTTCCAAAAAATAGCGATGGCTTAGGCCGCAGGTTCAGATCCGCCGCCTAAAACCTTTCAACTCTATGAGCCGTGAGGGTCTCACAGAGACTTTTCTCCCTACGGATCGAGAGGATCTCGTAGGTGGATTTTCTCCTTAGGAATCGTGAGGATTCCTAAGTGTATTTTCTCTTATAAGTCGTAAGGATCTTATAAGAGAATTTTCCCCCTTACAAATCGAGAGAATCCGTAAGTGGTTGGCGAGTTGACTTGTTTCTAAGTCGAAGTATAGCTCTGCCGGGGAGGTCGACGGTTGACTTGTTTTCGAGGCGGATGTCGTTGGTTGACTTGTTTCCGGGTCGGAGGTCGTTGGTGACTTGTTTCTGAGTCGGAGGTCTTTGATTGACTTGTTTCCGGGTCGGAGGTCGTTGCTGACTTGTTTCCGAGACGGAAGTCTTTGATTGACTTGTTTCCGGGTCGGAGGTCGTTGCTGACTTGTTTCCGAGGCGGAGGTCTTTGATTGACTTGTTTCCGAGTCGGAGGTCGTTGTTGACTTGTTTCCGGGTCGGAGGTCGTTGTTGACTTGTTTCCGAGACGGAGGTCTTTGATTGACTTGTTTCCGGGTCGGAGGTCGTTGTTGACTTGTTTCCGGGTCGGAGGTCGTTGTTGACTTGTTTCCGAGACGGAGGTCTTTGATTGACTTGTTTCCGGGTCGGAGGTCGTTGATGACTTGTTTCCGAGACGGAGGTCTTTGATTGACTTGTTTCCGGGTCGGAGGTCGTTGTTGACTTGTTTCCGAGACGGAGGTCTTTGATTGACTTGTTTCCGGGTCGGAGGTCATTGTTGACTTGTTTCCGAGTCGGAGGTCGTTATTGACTTGTTTCCGAGACGGAGGTCTTTGATTGACTTGTTTCTGGGTCGGAGGTCGTTGTTGACTTTCTTCCGAGACGGAGGTCTTTGATTGACTTGTTTCCGGGTCGGAGGTCGCTGTTGACTTGTTTCCGAGACGGAGGTCTTTGTTGACTTGTTTCCGAGACGGAGGTCTTTGATTGAATTTAGGTTGTCTGTGAACCGTAGTGTCTTGGAACTGGGGACTTTGCCGTGGCTTCTATTGGTGATGTCACGTCCGTGTCCTGCTCGAATGAGGGGGAAAGCCGCTGTTGGTCTCCAAGCTGTTGGTGAATCGTCGAGATTTGGCTTAGCATTATGGCGGAGCCTGCTGGGAAGGTGTGGTTCCCTCTTTGTTTGTGCCTTTGGATTGTATACAGGGATCGATGTGATCTTAACTGTAGGGCAAAAGGTTTCATATATTTGTTTTTATTGTTTTATTTCCACGATGCTCTATCATTTCAGCTTTTATATCGCGAAGGTCGCGATTGCCCAATCATTTCGGCTATTTTTCGCGGTGCCCAAATATTTCGGCTATTTATTTTATTTTTACTCGCTGCTTTTTATTGCGGTTTGCCCAATCATTTCGGCTATTTTGCATGCATACGTTTTTACTTGCTGCTTTTTATTACAAGTTGCCCCATCATTTCGGCTATTTCGTATGCATGTGCGGCCTACTGGCTTTTCGCTGTAAGCCTGGAATTAGATACCGATTTCGGCATCAGCACCGCTACAACTGGGATATTGCCAGGAGCGAATCATCATTTGCCTCTGTCAATGTCGAGCAAACGTGGCTTAGCGAACAGGGTTAGGGTCCTGTCGACTAAGGCTTTTGATTTCATGAGCCGTAAGGGTCTCACAAAGGTATTTCTCCCTACAAGTCTTGAGGATCTTGTAGGTGTATTTTCTCCATAGGAATCGTGAGGATTCCTAAGTGTTTGTTCCTCTTGTATGTCGTAAGGATCCTACAAGAGGATTTTCTCCTTGTAAGTCGAGAGGATTTACAAGGGTTATTCACCATGCGAACATATCCCTAGTCTCGGATGGCACTTGATTTGGGAAATGTTTATTTGCGCCCGTGGATTGTATACAAGGGCCAGTATTGAGCCACTTGTAGGGCAACGTCGGAAGTTGTGGGGGTTGCTTAAGCACAGGTTTATGTCTCTGTGACTTAAGGCTTTCAAATCTTATGAGCCGTGATGGTCTCATAAGAGAGTTCTCCTTACGAGTCGTGAGGATCTCGCAAGTGTATTTTCTTCTTAGGAATCGTGGGGATCCCTAAGTGTGTTGCTCCCTTGTGAGTCGTAAGGATCTCACGCGGGTGGTTTCTCCTTACAAGGTCGAGAGGACCCCATAAGTGTCTTTTAACGAGGTTGCGCCCTTTCGGGTTTTCACAAACACTCTCCGGTAGTCCTGTTGTTTTTACTCACGGAGCCCTTTCGGTTTTTCATCCGTGCCCTTTTTGCTTATGGACATACCGTTTTTTTTTATTCTTTTTATTTTATTCTTTTTTTACGAAGTCGCGCCCTTTCGGGTTTTCACGAACACTCGCCGGTAGCCCTGCTGTTTTTACTCACGGAGCCCTTTCGGGTTTTCATCCGTGCCCTTTTTGCTTACGGACATACGTTTTTTTTACCACGTTAGCCTGAAGATGCTGCGGGTTGGGAGTAGTTTAACGACGTTTCGGTCATTTGCAAGTTTTAGGACATTGCGGTCTGTCGTTAGTTTAAGGACGTTTCGGTCCATACCCAGTTTTAGGACGTAGTAGTCCGTTGTTAGTTTAACGACGTTACGGTCTATTATCCAGTTTTAGGACGTAGTGGTCCGTTATCCAGTTTTAGGACGTAGGGGTCCGTTGGGCTTTCTCTATGAATGAGCATGATGCCCCCGGCATATCCATCTTTTTCGGAGCATGTGGTTGTGGCGGGCTCACCTTCCAGTTTACGGACAGCGCGAACTTGCCCTGTTGGCATTGGACTTCAACCCAGTTTTTGAAGATGTAGCAATTTTCGATCGGATGGCCCAATACTTGGTGGTAAGGGCAGTAATTAGGATTGTTGACCTCATTCAGTTGTAGCTGGCATTTCGGCTCCTGTAGAGTGATAAGTCCGTTGTGCACTGCTAGTTCGAACAGCCTCCTTGTTTCGTCCCGGGGAAACGAGTAAGGACGTTTTAACTTTTCATAAAGGGGTTGCCGCTTGTTGTTTTGGCGAACAACCAGTCTAGGGCCACTCGAATGTTGTTGAGCGTTGGCGACGAAGGCCGTTTTTTCCTTCCCTTTATCCTTTTTGCTCGATCCCTTGTTTGCAGGTCCGAGATTCTTTCCGGGTAGTGTACGATTGCACGGCTGAATGTTCTCGCAACTCCTCAACTCTTTCGTTTTAGAGATGGACTCCTTGAAAAGAGGGCCGAGGGGTACTTTTTCGTCGGAATTGCTCCCGCATGTGAGAACTCGCGGTCCCGCGGGATCAACCCTATGACAATTGCAGGCAATTCTTTTACGCTCATCTGTCGCATTTTTCTACTGTCTACGAACTTCACGCTTTGTCCTGTTGAAGTGTTGCCTGTGAGCGACATACCCTTGCCACCAACGCTTAAAGGAGTTGCAGTTCTCAGTAGGATGTGCGATCTTTTGATGATATAGACAATAATTAGGATACATCTCTATTCCACCGAGAGTGTTTTCTTCCGAGGGTGGTTGCTTCATTCCCATTGATATGGCTTTAGCAAACCTTTTCCTCGTCTTGAATTTGTTTTTATCGGCAGCGGATGTACTTTGATATGGTGGGAGTGTTTCTACCCATTTCTCCAGTCGCCGGCGTTTGGCCTTTTCAAATATGGCCATCTCACGCTCCCGATCAGCTTTACTTTTTAGACGAATCTCATCTAGAAAAGCGTCGATCATCTCATCTGACGGCCGTAGATTTTCTGGTTCAGGGTTCGCCCTCATCCTTTCATTGCAAGGAGTCTCGTCATTGTCTTCAAACGAATGGGAAATCATATGACAACTCACCACGTATTCCTCGGATTCATCCGACGAACTCTTCCCCTCATCTTCTTCTTGAAAGACGTGGTTGAGGAACTCTTGGAGTGTAATGGGAGTCCGTGCTTTCTGGTTGTATTCCTCCAGCGCGTCAATTTGTTTTTGTAAGTCCGTGCGCTCGTCGCCAGGCTTCACGAGCTTCTTCGATTTCTTCTTCTTCTTCTTCGAAGATTTTGACGGCTGGTTGTGAGTGCTTGGGCTACTACTATCGATCTTTTGAGTTGGACGCGGCTTCAACATTCCCTCAATGATCTGAGGTTCCAACGGGTTCTTCCACCTAATCGATGGGCATGCTTGAAAGTCGTTCAGCATCCTCTTTGTTTTAGCTGATAGCACAACCTCCCATGGGGCTTCTTCGACGAGAGAGCATGTTGCCCCCAACGTATTCATCCTCTTAGAGGTGTGGGGCTGCGGCGGATTGACCTTCAATCTATCGGATAACGCGAACTTACCCTGTTGGTATTGGTCTTCAAGCCAATTTTTGAAGACGTAGTAATCTTCAATCGGATGACCCAGCACTCGGTGATAGGGACAGTAGTTGGGCTCGTTTACATCATTTGGTTGCGTTGGACATTTTGGCTCCGGCAGATTTATGAGTCGGTTGCGCAAGGCTAGCTCGAATAATCTTTTCGTCTTATCTCGGGGGAACGAGTAAGGACGTCTTAGTCTCTCCCCAAGCGGTACCTGCGGACGCATATTATTCTGACGAACAACCGGCTTCGAAATGTTCGGTTGCTGTTGAGCATTAGCGACAACGATCGCCTTTCCCTTCCCCTTCTCGTTTCGGGAGTCTGGCTTTGGAAGAGGGGGTCTATGGCCCATCTGATCCATTTGTGCTAACTTGTCAATCAAGGCCTGGAAGGTAGTCGTCTTGAAGAACATCATAAATTGCGAGATGGTTGCTTATGGATCAAGGGTTCCCACAAACATACCCACTACAGGAGCTTCTTCAATGCGCTGCTCGCACTTTGACCATAAGTTCCGCCACTGTATAGCATATTGAACCCATGTCTCGCCTTGCCTTACCCTGGCGTTAATCAGTGCCGTCATCGGGGAGCGTTCACTAGTGCTTGCAAAACGCTGGGTAAATAACAGCTCCATCTCCGCGAAGGTCTTGATAGAGTCGTTCGGGAGCTCAGAGTACCACTCGAACGCTGTATCTGATAAGCTTCCAACGAACTGGCGAATCAACAGTTTATCATCGCCGCCAGTGTTGCCGCAAAGCACCCTGAACTGGGCGACATGCTGGTGGGGATTGCCAGTCTCCTTATACACATGGAATTTTGGTATCGTATAACCTGGCGGGTACCTGATCTGGTCGTACCAGCATGGATACGGTCGCCCCGTTTTTACGACCTGTCCTGCTGCTTCAGTCGCTTGATGAACCCGGATCTGCTGAGCTATATATTCGTCCAGGTCGGCTTTGGAGATCGCCTCCTCCGTAGCTGTTGACAGAGCCGGTGGAGGATTCGACGTTTCTCCCCTATCGTCTTCAAGGACGATCGGGGGATCTTCAGCAGGTGGATCCTGCTGAATCATCATGCCCACCATGTCGTGGACCAGGAAGTCCATTTTCTTTATGCTGGCTGCCTGTTCCGCAGCTTCTTTATCCTTCTTCTCCAGCATGCGAAGAAGTAATTCGGCGTCAGTTTCTTCTTCCTGACGTTCATCCGAGGACGTTTCAGGGGTTTCTTTTGGCCCAGTGAGTGCGGCCATCATGGTCATTATCTCTTGGAGCTTTTGCTGTTGCTCTTGAGCCTTGGTCATTGACCGTGTGAGCGGTCTATGACCTGTGGATGCACGGCTATCCTTCTTTCCCGACGTCATGTACACTGTATGAACCACCATGCCCCCAGACTTAGGGCGTTTAGGCTCACCACCTTTGGCATTTGCCGCGGGCGCGGGGGTTTTCTCCGGCCTTCTTCTTTTGTGGGTCGTTGAAGTGGAGGGGGCCGTTGCAGTGAGCACCCTGGTGATTGTTGTCCTCTGCTGTTTAATAGGACGGTCCTTTTCTTTTTGCACCTTCGCCTTTTTCTGTTGACGAGAGTGGTCTGGATCAATCACGGATTCTTGAACCCTCCGCCAAACCTTGTATATTTTTGAGGACAGCCGTTTAGGGGGCTGTTCTTGCTGTGTTTCCGGAAATCTCTCCGCGGGCGGAGGAGATCTTTTCAATGTAGCGGTTGGAGAGTTCTTACGTACCGTCCTCAGCAGTTCAAAGCTGTTCCCAGTTGGAACAGCAGCGTTGACTTCCACCTCTGGAGCCGGTGGAGTTAGCCCTGAGGGGGAGTTGCCCCCTGCCTTCCTCACTCGTCACCAATGGCGACGTCGAGCATGACGAACCATTGGGACTGGCTCGGAGATAGAGACAGCCTCTTTTTGCCCCATGTCTGAAAAAGGCGCCGCTGGTGTTAACCTCTCAAAGACTGAGGTTGTCCTTTAAGGGATGATATTCAACCTGTCGAAGACAGATCCTCGGGCAGGGGCAGGAGCAGGAATAGTCAGTCTTGAAAAGACTGACTCTTTGACAGGGGAAGACGCCTTGGCGACTTCTGGAGCAGCGACTATTGCCTTCCTTGGTACAGCCACCTTGGGATTCACAGGCTTTTTGGTGGGCCCTTCAGAGTTTTGATCTAGCCTGGCAAAGACAGAGGCTGTTGGCTTGGTAATGGACGACCCGTTGATAGGGGCCGTCATAGCAGTCAGCCGGTCGAAGACCGACTTCTTGTTCACTTTCGGTGCAGGTATTGGCATAGGGAAGCTTGAAGGCAGGAACATGGTCCCGAAAAATAGGCCGGTGGTGGCCTGGGTCACCTATTCAACCGGCAAAGCGAGGAAGGAGACCGCTTGGGGCCCATATGCTACACCTCTAAGTGGGTAATCCATTTAATACGTTAGTCCTGTTTGAGACTAAGATCAACTTAACGTGGTAATCCATTTAATATATGGCTGTCGGGACCCGTCACCTCTCTGACGTCGTTGAAGGATTACAACGATAGGTGTCAGAGAAGTTCAGAGATGTACCCTTGAACCAAAGTTGATTTGGAGTTTTATAGTCCATTTGAATGTTTAAGGATACGTTAGCCGTGTTTGGGGCTAAGATCAACTTAAACGGGACCGTTTAGATCCGGCAAAAGAACATTTGGAGGCTCTATTGTTCCAGTTTAGGGACGTGGTGGTCCATGTTCCAGTTTAGGGACGTGGTGGTCCATCGCCAGTTTAAGGACGTGGTGGTCCATCATTAGTTTAAGGACGTTTCGGTCCATCGCCAGTTTAGGGACGTGGTGGTCCATCATTACTTTAAGGATGTTTCGGTCCATCATTAGTTTAAGGACGTTTCGGTCCGATATTAGTTTAGAGACGTTTCGGTCCGATATTAGTTTAGGGATGTTTCGGTCCCATATTAGTTTACGGACGTTTCGTTCCGATATTAGTTTAAGGATGTTTCGGTCCCACATTAGTTTAAGGACGTTTCGGTCCACGAGTTTAAGGACCCCGCAGTCCATATTCATGTGTGGTCGTTGGGACCCGTCACCTCTCTGACGTCGTTGAGGAATTACAACGATAGGTGTCAAAGGAGTTCGGAGATGTACCCTCGAACCGGATGTAAATTGATTTAGGAGAGCAGCTGTGCTCAGTCAATTTAGTTTGAGGACTTACGGCCATGATTGGGCTAAGTCCAGTTTCAACATCTTTTGTCTTTGGCCTGTGCTAGGGCTTTGCCTCATTTTAGTAATGCACTGCATTATTCTTGTTTTGGTTGGGCTCTGCCCTTTTATAAATGATGCAGAGCATCTATTTTGTTTAGGCTCTGCCCCTTTTTTAAAATGCATAGCATTTTTTATTAGGCCTGTTAGGCCTTTTAATTGGGCTTTGTCCCTTTTCTTTAATAACGCAGAGCATTAAATACTCTAACAGTGCCCCACGTGGCTTGTCAGGCGCTTTGCGCCAAGTAATGAGCGCAAACTCATATGGTGGTGACACGTGTCACGCTCTGGTGAGCGCAAGCGCAACAGCGCAGTACGCTGTGTCAGTGCGCTGCGCTGCTGCGCTCCTGAAACGTGGCGCCCCCTGGTGGCTTGCGCCAACACAGGAGCGCAACAGCACAGTTCTTGCAAGTGCAGAGCACTGTTTTATCTTTTGATCGATTTTAAATCAAAGAAAACAAGTTTTTCTTGTTTTCAAGGAACCAATGGTTCATAAGCAAGTGCAAAGCACTATTTGATTTCTTGATCTAATTTAGATCAAACAAAAACAAGCATTTTCTTATTTTAGGAACCAGAGGTTCATAAAAAGTGCAAAGCATTGTTTTTATTTATTTTTCTCTTTTCTTGAAGATCATTGATCTTGTTTTTAGATCAATGATCTGTTTTTAAGAGAATTTTCTCTTTTTCTAAAGGTTTTTACCTTTTTTTTAGTTTTTGAGAAATTCCCTCTAATTCTTCAGAGTTCTCTCTGTTTAAAGTTCTTGATTTCTCCAAAAAATGTTCCTCTCTTTGATTTGAGGCCTAGGGGTCTTTATATAGTGCCCATAAGTTTGTTGAATTTGTTAACGAGATCTTTCTCTGAGTGATTTGGGGAATTTTCACCACCGTTGGATCTTTAATCCAAGGGCTTCTGTTTTACAGAAAAAAATCTTCTTGTTTTAACAAGAACAGAAACATTTCTTTCAAATCTTAATTCTGTTTGGCACAAATGCCCCAGCGCGTGACACGTGTCAAGCAGCGCACAGCGCAGCGCAACTGCGCTGACACGTGTCGCGCAGCGCAACTGCGCTGCCCCGTGTCGCGCTGTGCACAGTGCAGCGCAACTGCATTAGCGCAACTGCGCTGCCACGTGGCGTGCAGCGCAGAGCACAGGCCAGCTGAAGCGTTGCTTCAATTAATTAAAGTTTGAATCTTCAACAGAGCCTTGCACTGATTGGGTACGCTGCCTTGGGCGCTGTGCTCCCTGCGCTAACGTATCGGATTTTGACACGTGGCGCTCAGCGCTCAGCGCAGGGGATCTGAAGCGTTGCTTCATTTATTGTAACTTTAATTCTCACTTTAATTTTCGAAGTAGAGCTTTGCTCTGATTGGGGGAAACAGAAGCGTTGCTTCGTTTCCTGCCTTGGAATTTGAACAGAGCTTTGCTCTGATTGGGGTAAACAATATACATCAAAACTATAACATGTACATAGTACGCATCGTTGTACTTTCGTCAAAACATCTGAAAGAAATGCATGCCAAAATCTTTTTCAAATTGTTGTGCGATGCGCGTATCACATCACAAGTGGCGGACGTTTATTGTAAGAAAATAATTCCATATACATATATATATCTTTTGTTTAGAAAACTTCTCGCCGTTTGGAAAAAAAATAATTTAGAAGGGTTTCCTTGTAAAAAAAAAATATTCGTGTCATCTCGGACACGTAGGTAAATACTGAGACTATAGCTCCTTTTTGGAAATTCTTTCAAAAACTATTAATGAATGCAAGAATATACTCAGGTACTGTCCTCTGACTAGTCCTGCTCATCCACTAAATCAAATAGTAGATATCATAAAAACGTACTGCTCAAGGGAAATCGTACTCAATAGTACATGTAACAATGCTACGTGCGTCTGGTGCGTACAGAAACCGAAATAAATGAATGTGCCATACAAGTACACAAAAACCAAAGTTAAGTGCAACGGGTGTGCACGAAAACACCTGTCAAGGCAACGAGTGTGCCTAACAGCAATATCAAGTGCATCTGATATGCACGAAGAATCCCGATTTAGTGCATCAAGTGTGCACCAAAATCACATCAAGCGCGCCAAGTATGTACAAGAATCCAAATCAAGTGCACAGGGTGCACGAAATCAATATCATAATCGAAATCGACGGTATATAATAAACCTCAATCCAAATCAGGTATACCGTGGTATATAATCTCAACACCATGTGCATCAGCGTGCACAAAATCGAATCAAATTACTAAAATTGCGTGAAACTACACCGAAATCACAAGTCAAATAACGTACATACCATAGGTATGAAATCAAAATCAACATCTCGAATGACATCAAATCGAAGTCGGGTGCAACTATGGTGCACAAAATCTCAATCCGGTGCAACTAACATGCACGAATGAAAATCCCAATCGAGTACATCCGGTGTGCACAAAATCATATCTCATATCATGCGCTCAACATGCGCGATAATCCAAACCAAGTGCATCCGTCATGTACGAATGAAGGCTAAACCAAGTGCCTCCAACATGCATGATTAAAATCTAAATCAGGTGCATCCAACATGCACGAATACAATCTAAATCAAGTGCATCCGATGCGCACAAAATCCAATATCAAGCGCCTAATATGCGCCAAAAAATCAAACCCAAGCACGTCAGTCCGTGAAAAATATCTAGTGCAGTAACATGTAAGAAAATGAACATCCAGTGCAGATGCGCACAAAACACAAATCTGGTAACACAAATGCTCAAAGACATAAATCGGGTGCAACCAAGGTACGGAGTATAAATCCGGTGCAACCAAAGCACAAAATACCTAGCTGGTGCAACAAATGCTCGAAATGTAAATCTAGTGCAACAATGCACAAAATACTAATCTAGTGCATCAAGTGCACAACATACAAATCCGGTGCAGCAATTGCACAAAATACATATCCGGTGCATCAAATGCGCAAAATACAATTCCGGTGCATCCAGTGCACGAAATACCAAATCCAGTGCATCCAGTGCACGAAATACAAATACAGTGCATCCAGTGCACGAAATACCAATTCCAGTGCATCCAGTGCTCGAAATACAATACAGTGCATCCAGTACACGAAATACCAAATCCAGTGCATCCAGTGTACGAAAATATCTATTACAGTGCACCCAGTGCACGAAATACAAATACAGTGCATCCAGTGAACGAAATACAAATACAGTGCATCCAGTGCACGAAATATAAGTACAGTGCATCTAGTGCACAAAATACAGTATAGTGCATCCAGTGCATGAAATACCAAATCCAGTGCATCCAGTGCACTAAATACAAATACAGTGCATCCAGTGCACGAAAACGCATTAATAACTCAAACGCGTTAAAAAAACAACACCGAGTGTACCAAGGTGTTTATAAAAATCGTAAACGTGTGCAACTGCGTGCACAAAACACGTATCAATCCACTGCAAGCACATGTTGTTAGTTATATGTATGCCCTAGAGTCCATTACTGTACATACGATGTATATTGTAGTGGATGCTTGGACATATATAGGCAGGACTTTCTTGCTCGACATGATAGTATGCTATCTGGTTGCTCTTTATCTTAACATGTACTTTGATTGTCTCTATGTTACATGTTGATAAAGCCCTTAGGATAAGTACTTGACTACTAGGACTATGATGCATATCATACTACTGAGGACAGTGTAGTCGCCAAGTACATCCTTCAAATGTTCTTAGTCGTGGGAGTACCGAGACAGGGCATCGATACTCCAGAGTAGACTAGCGTATGCGCTTCTTGACCTATATGATGGGCGATGGATGGTCCCATATCCATTGGTGTTTGACATCAGAGAAGGTATACGGTTGCTCAGTAGAGACTGGGTACACTGGACGGACTCGCCGAGAACTCCCAGATGGTATTATACCTCACGTCAGATGGTAGTTCTCTTGTGACACTGGTACAGGTTAGTCTGTAGACCCGAGATCGTCATAGAGTCTTGTGTGATTCCCACTGTGCTTTGATTTCCATCATACCACGTCCAATGGGGCGTGCAAAACGGTGGCTTTTGGGTACAGTCCCGAATCACATGGAGATAATGAGCGATAGGAGGGGATTCGTCTCTCCCTGTATAGGGAGTTGATGTTGTGCTGTGTTCGATTGGCTATAACTGGAAGTCCCTGGCCAGGGCTGATATAGAGATTTACTGGTAAGTGTTACCAGTAGTTTCTCGACCTGTTATGAGCCTCACATCGACACGACTTATCGGTTATTGGGGTCTGACGTATACCTCCCCTAGACTAAATATGCAACATATCAGACGAAGAGACCGGACTGTACGGGAGTGTTACTGATTGGATTCGCTGGAGAAAGTACAGGCTTTCTTGTTGATCTTCTGATCGCTCGATACCCGGGTGGCCGTTACATTTGGCAGACCGCTTGCGGCTTGTGGGTGTTTGATATGATCATCACCTATTGCCGGCGTATTGACGAGTCTTTAGAGTCCTACACAGAGGTTTCCTGGCTCAAGCGAAACGGAGTAGGAGCGCATATGTGATATGTGCGGGAACGAGATTAATGCGAGTATGTGATACCGCATTATATTCTCGCGATGTGTGATATGATTGGTTATATGTGATATAGCCGAGTTATCGGATCGAGCGTTGATTCGATAAGATGTTGCATTTGATATTAGTTGATTATATGTGATATAGCCGGATTATTAAATCAAGAGTTGATTTGATAATTTAATGTATAATTATATATTTGATATATTATAATACATTATCTAATATTTAGCGTACTATTGTTTTCTTTTCTCACATGATGTGCACATTGTATATATATACGCGATATGTACATTTGTGTACATGGATTGTGTCATGTTTGATGATACATATAAGATGGGTGTATGAGATTAACACAATGCTAGGGTTAAGTTAGGGTTTCTATTTATGTTAAGCTAATTCAAAAGAGATTGAGTTTGTAATGCTAAATCTTGCACAAAAGCTTATGGATAAGCTTTGAAAAAGTCAACCCTTTTGTCTAGTTTAAGATATTTATCAAACCCAACCTTTAACCATAGCCATGAGTTAACTCTCTACATGAGTTAGACATGAGGGTTTAACTCAACCACGGGTGCAATAATTCATTTGGATGAATTATTCACAAGTATTTTTCTTCTTCTTCAAGCTCCATGAAAAAGCTTGCTAGCTCTAATGGAGTTTTGAGATAAAGTGTGAGAAAATCAATTCTATTGGGAGCCTACCTCCTACTTCTTCATCATCTACCACTTTCTATGTAGTAGAGTGTGTTCTCTTCATAAAGTTCATGACCTAGTGAAGGAATAGCTTGATTCAGTGTCTCCTCGACGTAGATCATCTTCGGCCTCGAAGTCATCGAAGCAAGCACGTTCGTTTCTTCATAGAGCCTCTCTAGAGTCCGGGGTTTGCGATCGCAGCGAAGGTGACTACTACACGGAGCTATTTGAAGTGAAGGACCGACTACAAAGGTTGTAATCCCAAACTCTTAGAAGTAAAGTTGTTTACTAGCTTATAGTTTTCCCATAATCTCTAGTATACGATCTGGATTAGGGTTGTTCGGCACGTCTAAATTTTGAATCGGGCATAGTTGATGCCTTGTAGACCCTTGTGAGAGTGCCTAGTAACCCTACAGTGGTATTAGAGCCAAGCTACAGCTTTAGGCGATGTCTTTGCGAAGTTTAAAGTCCGGTCGAACCCCGGAACGTCGGTTTTTACCCCTCTCTGGACATTTTCAAAAAATGTGTTTTTTTCTGCATTAAAATTACTCAGAAATATCAGCAGGCAATTCTAAGGATTATCCCAAAATATGAGCCCCTAACTCGATGGATGCGCCGCGGAACCGCGGCCGGAAACTGCTTCCTGCGGCGGTTCCGCGGCCGAACTTGTGAGTTAAGGACACGTGTTTTCAGGGTGTATCCGTAGGTACTTGTACTGGCTTCTGTATATTTTTAATCTTACTCAAGTGTTGAGTTTTCTGGAGATCCCTTGTACTCGTTGATTCGATCGGAAAGTATAAGTTCGTTTAGTTTTGTTTGGGTAATTTTTAGAATGTGTTAAAAAGTTCGAACGGATATCAATAACTCACTTTGTCCCCTGCCGGAAAATTTCAAAGTGTTGGATTTTTCCGTAGTTTAAGAACGTTCTAAGTCGTGCAAGTAACGCGGTGGACCCTCTAGAAGACAACAAAGCTTAACTCGATTATCTGACCGTCTGAACCGCCTCTAAACCTTAGGGTTTGGGACAGTACGGCGTGCCACATGTGAGGCGTTGGCTTGACCCTTCTACGGCTGGACCATTGGTACTGTGGAATGTGATGGATGTTTTTAAACTAATTTCAAGTGTTGAGAACTATTTGGGAAAACTTGGGTGTTTGATTGTTCGATCGGAAAGTTTAACATTGTCTATTTATCTAGAATGTGATACAATATTTGGAATCCACAAGTAGTTATGAGATAACTAATTTGAATGTTATAAATCTAGCAGTTCAGTCTCAGATGATCGGTTGCCACGGGATTTTGATGCGGTCAAAAGTCCGTCGCAATCACGTAGCGTACGCGGATACTCGCCGAGTAAACTTAATAGACAGCCACGCCCCATAGCCCCTACCAAGTGACTGTAGGAGAACCCCATCACCAAAAGAATCCATTCCGGTACTCGCGGCAGCGGTGTTCCGCCTTAGTGCACTTCGTCGACGGCATCCGGGGGTGCGGCCGTCTACTAAAGTTTGCGACGAGCATTCGATCAGGATGTCGGGAATCTTGTTGAATTGCTCGACTTGATATTGAAAAGAGTTTTCTATAATTGTTAGGTATGCGATATCTAAGGAATTCATTTGGTTAGGCATGCGATGTCTAAGGAGGTTGCGGATTCCAACTGTTGTAGTTTTACACATTATTTTCCGCGACCGTAAGTGTAGTATGTAGTTGTATCGCCGGTTTTGTTGCTATACATCAACGACAATCGGTGTATGCATACTTACTTACGTTGATGATATGAGATATTATGTGTTGCTGTGATATGTTATATTGGATCGTCGTGTTCTGAATAGCCGGGTTTTTTTTATGTGAGATGAGAGTTTTTTCTTTTTCATTCATGTAAAATTGAGTTGTATGTAATATTCTTTTATTGGGGCACTTCCGGGTTGAGGATGATGTCACCATTGTATATTATTTACTTTTCCGCATTAGGTAGACCCAAGGCGGGGAGCACAAATAACCGGGTTCTGGGGTCCAGTGGAAGACCATCTCGAGGAGTCGAGACCGGGTCTCCTAACTCTAGAATTGGCACTGTTGCTTGCCGCTTTCGTAGGGGTCTAGGGATGTGGGTTTGGCTATTCATTGCGACCGTGGAATCCGTGTTTTATACAGGCTCGTATTAAAACACGGACGTCCTAGTATATCCAATATTTCATATATGTTCTTCTGCTGCAATGTTCTGTGATGAGATCATATTACAGCCTGAGACGAATGTTTATATTATATATATGAGATATATGTTATAATGCTGATTTCGTTTCAAATATGATGCTTGTGAAGCAAAATTAAAATGGGACTTCATTAATGAGATTAATGAAATAAAAGAAACCAAAAGATGTTGTAGAAACTTGTTTAAAAACTGGTAGCTCTAGTTCTTGCTTTGCATAGCGGTGTTCCTTGTAGAACATCCAGCACCTTATTCGATAAGGAAAGTGCCGAGATCCCTTCACCGGGAGTGACCTCTTTAGAAAAACTAGAAGATGCTACAAACTCGGTTTGTCTTTTGATTGCTTCTATAGTTCTTGCTTTGCATAGTGGTATTGGCGAAATATCCTGCACCTTATTCGATGAGGAAAGAGCCGACGATCCCTTCACCGGGAGTGACTGTAAGTGCACGGCAGTGCCCCGGCCGTCAATCCGACGCCGGAATGCGGAAACGAAACTTTTACGAAACTAGTAAACCGGCACTACCGCGCACTATAAACCCGGATCGGGCCATTAACCTAACTTTAGCAAACTAGAAAATGGGAAGGAAGCTATACCGAGCTGTCACGACCCGAAAGTACGGAACGTGACTGGCACTTAGATTACGAGACGTCTAAAGGCGTATCGTAACCTAAGTCAGCCAAAGCCCAGAAAAATCTAAACCAAAATCAAAGAGTGTGAAGGAAAACCTTACATGAAAACGATTTTAAATCAATTAAGTTGCATAGAATCCCTTTTTAAAAACATCAAAAATTTCCGAAATTCGGCAGAGTCTCCCCTGTAATTTCTATCCCCCAAAATGGGTACAACAAGATATATATAACCTGTAGTCATAAAATGGCATCCCCAAGCGGGAGCTAGCTCTTCGCCCAAGGCGGATCACAACCACATGCAATATATAAGTAATATCAAGAAAAGAGCATAAAAGAAACGCAAAATATCAGAAACCACAACGCCGGCTCAAGTGAGCTCGACCCCAAAGAAACCGTAAATATACAAACCTCTCAGTCTCATCACTAGGTCGCATATACAATATAAAGTCGTAGATGGAGAATACTAGATACAATGATAGAGCAAAAAGAAATAAAGTGTGCTCGCAACCCACCTACGGGCGATGTCGCGAGTCTGAGCAAAAGGAGCTGATGATAAGATAGCCGCCGCTACAAGACCGATGAGTCCGACCTGCAAGACACTGTGGCACAACGGGGGTGAGTTGCCAGCTCGTGAGTAGAATATAACATGTAGTAAGGCAATCGTAAGAAAGCACGCAATGCGTCACAACATGTATGTCCATATGTTGTATAATATCTCTAGTATGCATGCACATGTATGAAATGTCATTACTAATTCTTTAAGTGTTTTAAATGTTAAGGGTACTGCATTCTTAACTTTAGAAAATGAATATCTGTATAATAGCTAAGTACCATCAAGAAATCATCTGAAAACCCGTGTCAAGCATCGACACCAAATATGAAATCATATCTGCCTCAATATCTCACTGTATCAATGTCTCAAATATCGGGCTCCGTCAGTCCGGATCGGCCCATATCATCAAATCTCACGACAACGGTCGGTATCCTCCGGATATCCGACGCGCCAGACAACACCGGTAGGTAGTCTTCCCTTGCCAGGCTCATCGTCTATAACTCGATCTTCTTGCCCCGGGGTACCATACCGGGCCCAGCATGTACCCGAGACGGTTCATCCACTCCTCGAATCGGGTCTCGAAATCCAACAGAAAACATGAAAACTCATGGTGGACGACACATACATCACGAGAAAACCGCAACTTTGTTTTAAAAAATGATAAATATAAGCTTTTGTTAATGTCTTACGGTTTTCCCCAAAAATCCAGAAATCCCAGCAATACTGAAATCCTCAAGAAAATCATAATGTCCACATGTTATATATGATAAATGTCTATGATAACAAGGTATGCGATGTGAATGTGGCTAGAAATCTTTGTAAATATGATGATGATGCGAGGTATATACATGCTATGCAATTTCATATATCATGTATGAATGCAAGTGGCGATACTAAGTTAAACAGGTTCTATAGTGCACGTGGCATGGCAATTACCAAAGGAGTGTGTGTCACATGAATAGTGCGCATGCAACTGATGCCAATGGTAATGGTGTTCGTGTCCTACGAAGTGTTATCGCATATGTGCATATGCATAACCATGCAATCTAGCATACTATTAACTATAAGGGTATGCAGTGTAAATAAAGGGGTAAGCTAACTAACAATATAAATCTTGCAAGAAATAGGGTAATCCTAACTAGGGGGCGCCTCGTGCTATCCAGACGATTCCCCCATAGATGAATACATCTACTCACCTGAAAGTCTCGCTAATCCGATCCGACCACTGCCTTGCCTTTACGCGCCGTGTCCGATGTTTCCCCGACCGATCCTATATTTACACAACACCAAGCATAAGATTACATATCCTAAAACGATGCAAGTCACAATATACAAATATCGATGCTCTCGAATTAAACATAACGTGCACTCGGTGCGCGGGAAAACACACGAAAATCTCTAAATCTTAACTAGAATCGTCATTTCTGGGAAATCGACAAAACTAAAACCCGGCTAGACAAAACCCCGCGTTCGCACACTCTAATAGTCGTAAATGATTCTAATTATATCGCTAAGATAACGCAATTAGATATCGTCCTAATTTATATAAACATCTAGTAAGCAATTTCATACCGATTCGATGCAAATATCGCAATTTTATCGATCTAGCGAGAGCAACATCGCACAATTCACCACTCTAACTAATTAGATAACCAAACCCTAACTTAACTCCATCAACCATGCTACAAACCCTAATTAAAAATCAAATCCCATTCTTGAATTTCCTAAACAAACAATTACTACTAAACTAACACTTCAAAATTCAATTTTAGCAAATTTTAACTACAAGTTAACAACTAGTTTAGAAATTTCACCTCACAAGCTTGAACCCTAGCTTGCTCAAGCCACCAAAGAAGCTTCCTTTCTTCAAGTTTTGCACTAAATTTGGTTGAGGAGAGAGTGGATTAGGGTTTTGTTTTGAATTGGAGAATGAATTTGTGAATTTTTTAATGGATTTTGATAGCAAAATGAAGCAAAAAGAAGTGAGAAGTGAGGGAATTTTCTGCAGGTTGGGCTCGGCCAGCAGGTAGAGAGATGAGTTGTGGGATTTTTGTAGAAGTTTCTATGTCAAATAACCCCTTATGTTCTCATTTAATGCTTTTCACATCAACTATTTCCAAAAAAAACCCTTTTTACATCATTTTTTTCATAAATTTCACACCATAAAACTAAAAGGTTGCAAGTCATGACACAATTTATTAACACTATATTTTAGCTTATAAAGATTCCTAATTATGAAATTTACCTAATTAAATTTTTATTTATCACTAATTTAATGTTTTTTTAAAAGCTTAAAATAATAAAAAAATAATTAATTACGAAAAAAAATTTATTTCACTAGAAAATTATAAGTGACATTTTAGTGACAAAATTATAGTAATATCTTATCTAAATTTTGTATAATTAGGTCTACAATGAAAAAAATACCTATTTTACTTTTTACGGAAAAAGCCGAAAAATTAGCCGATTACCGAAAAACTGCCTAAACGATTTTCGAAGGGTTACAATCTTCCCCCCATAAAGAAATTCGGTCCCCGAATTTAGAATTTAACTACGCGTACCTTCAAAAAGATGGGGATATCTCTTCCTCATCTTGACCTCGGTCTCCCAGGTGACCTCCTCGCTGTTCGGGCCACGCCAAAGGACCTTGACGGACGGTATAACCTTCGACCTCAATTTCTTCACCTGCCGATCCAGAATGACCACCGGCTGCTCGGTGAATGAAAGATCATGCTCTAGCTGGATCGTCTGGTGCTGAATCGCCTGGGAAGGATCATGAAGGTACTTGCGGAGCATCGAGACATGGAATACGGGGTGAACATCGGGGAAGCAGGGCGGAAGAGCTAACCGATAAGCGACTGGACCAACACGCTCTAGGATCTCGAAAGGACCAACATATCTAGGACTCAGCTTCCCTTTCCGCCCAAATCTCATCACACCTTTCATCGGAGAGACCTTCAGGAAAACATGATCGCCAACAGCGAACTCGAGTCGGCGACGGCGCCTGTCAGCATATGATTTCTGCCTGCTCTGAGCCGCTCTCATCCTGTCCTGAATCAGCTGTATCTTCTCGGTCGTCTCCTGTACAATCTGCGGCCCTAAAACTCTGCTCTTCCTGAGCTCTGTCCAACATACAGGCGATCGACATCTCCTCCCATATAAAGCATCGAAAGGTGCCATCTGAATCGTCTCCTGGAAGCTATTATTGTAGGAAAACTCGATCAAAGGCAAATGACGATCCCAGCTACCACCGAAATCTAAAACACAAGCTCTGAGCATGTCCTCAAGAGTCTGAATAGTACGCTCCGACTGACCGTCAGTCTGAGGATGAAAGGCTGTGCTAAAACTCAATCGGGTGCCCAAACCTTCCTGGGGTTTCTGCCACAATCGGCTGGTAAACTGGGTGCCCCGGTCGGACACGATGCAATTCGGAACGCCATGCAGTAGCACTATCTCATCAATATAAACCTGGGCGTACTGAGAAAATCCAAAAGTGGTCTTCAATTGCAGGAAGTGAGCCTCTTTCGTCAGTCGATCCATAATCACCCAAATAGAGTCGTACCCTCGACTGGTCCTGGGTAGACCCACAATGAAGTCTATGGAGACCTAATACCACTTCCACTCAGGGATGGGAAAAGGATATAACTCGCCGGCTGGCCTCTGGTGCTCGGCCTTGACTTGCTGACAAGTCAGGCATCTCGAAACAAAGTCTGTAATATCCTTCTTCATCCCGTCCCACCAGTAAACCTCTCTCAAATCATGGTACATCTTGGTGGAACCTGGATGCACACTGTATACCGATCTATGTGCCTCCTCGAGAATATCATGCCTCAGTCCCTCTGAATCTGGCACGCACAGTCGAGTCCCAAATCGAAGTATCCCCTGATCATCAATCACGAACTCAGAAACTCTGCCCTGCCGAATCTGCTCAATAATCTCTAAAATACGGGCATCGCCGGACTGTGCCTCGCGGATACGGTCAAGTAACTGTGGGCGTGCTCTGAAATGGGCCCGCTGTCCCCCTGTAGGAGTAAACTCGAACTGCACTCTGCTGTCACATAACACCTGCCAATCCGCCGTCGAATGCATCTGCACTGCGCTCAAACAAGATAAGCTACCTCCGGGCCTTCTACTCAAAGCATCTGCCACCACATTCGCCTTGCCCGGATGGTATAGAATCTCGCAGTCATAATCCTTCACCAACTCCATCCAACGGCGCCGTCTCAGGTTCAGGTCTCGCTGCTGGAAGATATACTTCAAACTCTTGTGGTCAGTGAATATCTGGCATGACTCACCGTATAGGTAATGTCTCCAGATCTTAAGTGCAAATACCACTGCAGCCATCTCTAAATCATGGGTGGGGTAGTTCTGTTCGTGTTTCCTCAGCTGCCGAGAAGCATACGCGATAACTCTGTCGTGCTGCATCAATACACAGCCCAGCCCCACTCGAGAAGCATCACAATATACCACGAACCCGCCTGATCCTAAAGGCAATGCTAACACTGGTGCAGTAGTCAGACGAGTCTTCAACTGCTGGAAACTATCCTCACAAGCCTGGGTCCAATCAAAAGGAACCCCCTTCCGGGTCAACCCGGTCAACGGTGCAACAATGCGGGAGAAATCCTGGACAAAACGTCGATAATAGCCGGCCAGACCCAGAAAGCTGCGAACCTCTGTAACTGATACTGGTCTAGGCCAACGCTGAACTGCCTCGATCTTCCTCGGGTCCACACAAATACCGTCTCTCGTCACCACAGGACCCAAGAAGTTGACACTGTCTAGCTAGAATGCGCGCTTGGAGAATTTGGCGAACAGCTGATGCTCCCTCAAAGTCTGCAGTGTGATACGTAAGTGCTGCTCATGCTCCTCCCGGCTCCGAGAATAAACCAAGATGTCGTCAATGAACACAATAATGAATTAATCGAGATACGGCCTGAATACACGGTTCATCAAGTCCATAAATGCTGCCGGGGCATTGGTGAGCCCGAACGACATCACCAAGAACTCATAATGACCATATCGAGTACGGAAAGCGGTCTTCGGAATATCCTCCTTCCGAACCCGCAAATGGTGATAACCTGACCGTAAATCAACCTTCGAGAAGAACCCAGCACCCAGGAGATGATCGAATAAGTCATCAATGCGTGGTAGGGGATACCTGTTCCGCACAGTAACCCGGTTCAGCTGACGATAATCAATGCATAAACGCATACTTCCGTCCTTCTTCTTAACAAACTAGACGGGAGCACCCTAAGGTGACACACTCGGTCTGATAAGCCCTTTGTCCAGCAAGTCCTGTAACTTATCCTTTAGCTCTCTCAGCTCTGTCAGGGCCATCCGATAAGGCGGTATAGAGATAGGCCCCGTGTCGGGGATCATATCGATGCAGAACTCAATCTCGCGCTCTAGTGGCAGACCAGGCAGCTCGTCGGGAAATACATCAGGGAACTCTCTCACAACAGGAACCTGGTCCAACGGATCCTCTGTGGAACTAGTATCACAAACATAGGCTAAGAATCCCTGACACCCTTTCCTCAAGAGCTAACCAGCGCGAAGAGAAGAAATCAAGCTGGGAAGGGTAGCACTACGATCTCCCTGAATAACAAGAATCGGCTCACCAGGAAAAATGAATCTGACTTCTTTTTCACGGCAGTCCACGGATGCATAACAGGTGGCTAGCCAGTCCATACCAAGAAGAACGTCAATGTCTAGCATATCAAGGAGAATCAAATCAACTGAAGAATCTCTCTCCCCGATACGAACGGAACACGATCGGTACACAAAACGGGCAACAAAAGACTCGCCTACCGGTGTAATAACAACAAGCGGCAGATCTAACGTAGCAGACTCTCGGCCCAACCTCGGTGCAAAGTACGTGGATACATAGGAATGTGTGGAGCCTGGATCAAATAATACCCGTGCATCAAAAAAACATACTGGCAGAGTACCTGTCACGACGGCATTGGATGCCTGTGCATCCTGAGGAGTCAACGCGAACACTCGGGCCTGTCCACCACTAATAGCTGGCTGTCCTCTGCCTCTACCTCGGCCTCGGCCTCTGCCTCTGTCGCCTCGTCCTCTCGGAACCGGACCGTCACGCCCACGGCCTCTAGAAGCATCTGGCTGGCGTGGAGCATCATAAGGAGTAAGTAGTAGAGCTCTCTGAGGAGGTGGTGAAGGTGGTAAGGCCACATGCGGGACTGTCGTCGCGCCCTGGCGTCCCATGGTACAGTCTCTGACACGGTGGTACCGACTCCCACACCGAAAACATCCTGGAGACGACTGCTGGGTCTGTGGATATGAACTAAATAACTGACCTCGTCACAATCCTCTGCCTCCACCATCTCCCGGAAATAATCTATCACGGTGTCTACCCATCTGCCGCTGAGCTGGCGTATCAGTACGGATCCTCTTCGGCCCAGAAATGACCGGAGTCTCAGAAATGCGCTCCTCCAAAAGTTAGGCTGCATCCATCACAGCTGCGTATGTATCAAAGTGTTGTGTGCCGATGGCAAGGAATAGCTGTGTATCAAGCCCTCGCACGAACCTTTTTATTCTCTTCTCTTCTGTGTCTACTAGGTACGGAGCATATCGAGACAACTGGGTAAACTGTATATCATACTCCGACACTGTCATCCCAGGAGTCTTGCGCAAAGACTCAAAACTACGGGCTCCAGCATCTCGGACACTCTCCGGAAGAAAACGGGCAAGAAATGCAGATGTAAACTCATCCCAGGTCATAGAAGGTAGACCTGCAGCTCGGCCTCTCTCTACTGAATCGTACCATGTCTGGGCAAGACCCTCCAGACGAAAACTCGCAAACTCCACCAATCAATCATCAGAACACCTCAACGAACGGCAAATCCGAGCCATCCTATCAAGAAATGCCTGTGGGTCCTCTGTCGCATCTGTACCGGTAAAAGCTGGAGTTCTCAATCTCATGAACTCCTATAGTGAAACAGGGATAGTCTCCGTAGTAGCAGCAGGAGTGACCATCTGTGCAGCAGGTACAATCGTGGTCTGTGCGGTGGAAGGAACGTCCTCGGATCTCTGTGCCCGGCTGGACTCAACTAAAGATCCCATCATCTGTCGCAACTCTTGCATGCCGGCCTCTAGTCTGGCAATACGTTCAGGA
Organism: Agapanthus africanus; assembly: GCA_030015575.1. NCBI lineage: Eukaryota > Viridiplantae > Streptophyta > Magnoliopsida > Asparagales > Amaryllidaceae > Agapanthus > Agapanthus africanus. The sequence continues at coordinate 340,319,564 of CM057341.1, forward strand.
TAAGGCGGATCAGTATGACCCTGAGGGATAGGCGTATCCTCCCGCTCGATCCTCGCTTCAGACGAGCCCGCTCGAATCTTATCCCTAGCGGCAGCCCGCTGAGCTCTCGTAGTCTTTGGCGGCATCGAAGATGGAATAAGAAACAGGACTGATAAGAACATTGCAATTGAATCAAAGAATGCAAGGAATCAAGAAAAGAAATACAAGCAATTATATCCTAAGGTCACTTAGGCGGAGTACCGTATCGTAAGTATTCCGCGGATCATACCCACGCTACGCCACTCTGCTTAAGTCACCTACTCCATCTACCAAGGTCGTCCAATACTCAGAAGGGTAAAACCTACGCTCTGATACCAACTTTGTCATGACCCGAAAGTACGGAACGTGACTGGCACTTAGATTACGAGACGTCTAAAGGTGTACCGTAACCTAAGTCAGCCAAAGCCCAGAAAAATCTAAACCAAAATCAAAGAGTGTGAAGGAAAACCTTACATGAAAACGATTTTAAATCAATTAAGTTGCATAGAATCCCTTTTTAAAAACATCAAAAATTTCCGAAAATTTCGGCAGAGTCTCCCCTGTAAATTCTATCCCCCAAAATAGGTACAACAAGATATATATAACCTGTAGTCATAAAATGGCATCCCCAAGCGGGAGCTAGCTCTTCGCCCAAGGCGGATCACAACCACATGCAATATATAAGTAATATCAAGAAAAGAGCATAAAAGAAACGCAAAATATCAGAAAACACAACGCCGGCTCAAGTGAGCTCGACCCCAAAGAAACCGCAAATATACAAACCTCTCAGTCTCATCACTAGGTCGCATATACAATATAAAGTGGTAGATGGAGAATACTAGATACAATGATAGAGCAAAAAGAAATAAAGTGTGCTCGCAACCCACCTACGGGCGATGTCGCGAGTCTGAGCAAAAGGAGCTGATGATAAGATAGCCGCCGCTACAAGACTGATGAGTCCGACCTGCAAGAAACTGTGGCACAACGGGGGTGAGTTCTCGTGAGTAGAATATAACATCTAGTAAGGCAATCGTAAGAATGCACGCAATGCGTCACAACATGTATGTCCATATGTGATATAATATCTCTAGTATGCATGCACATGTATGCAATGTCATTACTAATTCTTTAAGTGTTTTAAATGCTAAGGGTACTGCATTCTTAACTTTAGAAAATGAATATCTGTATAATAGCTAAGTACTATCAAGAAATCATCTGAAAACCCGTGTCAAGCATCGACACCAAATATGAAATCATATCTGCCTCAATATGTCACTGTATCAATGTCTCAAATATCGGGCTCCGTCAGTCCGGATCTGCCCATATCATCAAATCTCACGACAACGGTCGGTATCCTCCGGATATCCGCCGCGCCAGACATCACCGGTAGGTAGTCTTCCCCTTCCAGGCTCATCGTCTACAACTCGATCTTCTTGCCCCGGGGTACCATACCGGGCCCACCATGTACCCGAGACGGTTCATCCACTCCTCGAATCGGGTCTCGAAATCCAACAGAAAACTTGAAAACTCATGGTGGACGACACATACATCAAGAGAAAACCGCAACTTTTTTTTAAAAAATGATAAATATAAGCTTTTGTTAAAGTCTTGCGGTTTTCCCCAAAAATCCAGAAATCGCAGCAATACTGAAATCCTCAAGAAAATCATAATGTCCACATGTTATATATGATAAATGTCTATGATAACAAGGTATGCGATGTGAATGTGGCTAGAAATCTATGTAAATATGATGATGATGCGAGGTATATACATGCTATGCAATTTCATATATCATGTATGAATGCAAGTGGCGATACTAAGTTAAACAGGTTCTATAGTGCACGTGGCATGGCAATTACCAAAGGCGTGTGTGTCACATGAATAGTGCATGTGCAACTGATGCCGATGGTAATGGTGTTCGTGTCCTACGAAGTGTTATCGCATATGTGCATATGCATAACCATGCAATCTAGCATACTATTAACTATAAGGGTATGTAGTGTAAATAAAGGGGTAAGCTAACTAACAATATAAATCTTGCACGAAATAGGGTAATCCTAACTAGGGGCGCCTCGCGCCATCCAGACGATTCCCCCATAGATGAATACATCTACTGACCTGAAAGTCTCGCTAATCCGATCCGACCACTGCCTTGCCTTTACGCGCCGTGTCCGATGTTTCCCCGACCGATCCTATATTTGCACAACACCAAGCATAAGATTACATATCCTAAACGGATGCAAGTCACAATATACAAATATCGACGCTCTCGAATTAAACATAACGTGCACTCGGTGCGCGGGAAAACACACGAAAATCGCTAAACCTTAACTAGAATCGTCATTTCGGGGAAATCGACAAATCTAAAACCCGGCTAGACAAAACCCCGCGTTCGCACACTCTAATAGTCGTAAATGATGCTAATTATATCGCTAATATAACGCAATTAGATAACGTCCTAATTTATATAAACATCTAGTATGCAATTTCATACCGATTCGATGCAAATATCGCAATTTTATCGATCTAGCGAGCGCAACATCGCACAATTCACCACTCTAACTAATTAGATAACCAAACCCTAACTTAACTCCATCAACCATGCTACAAACCCTAATTCAAAATCAAATCCCATTCTTGAATTTCCTAAACAAACAATTACTACTAAACTAACACTTCAAAATTCAATTTTAGCAAATATAAACTACAAGTTAACAACTAGTTTAGAAATTTCACCTCACAAGCTTGAACCCTAGCTTGCTCAAGCCACCAAAGAAGCCTCATTTCTTCAAGTTTTGCACTAAATTTGGTCGAGGAGAGAGTGGATTAGGGTTTTGTTTTGAATTGGAGAATGAATTTGTGAATTTTTTAATGGATTTTGATAGCAAAATGAAGCAAAAAGAAGTGAGAAGTGAGGGAAATTTTGTTAGTTGTATGTATGCCCTAGAGGCCAGTATTGTACAGATGATGTATATTATATTGGATGCTTGGACATATATAGAGATGACTTTCTTGCTCGATATGATAGTATGCTATCTCGTTACTCTTTATCTTAACATGTACACTAGTCTCTTTAAACTGTCTTACAGTTACATGTTGGTAAAGCCCTTAGGATGTGTACTTGACTACCGGGACTATGATGCAGATCATACTAGTGGGGACATGGTAGTCCATAAGTACATCCTTCAAGGTCCCTAGTCGTGGGTGTATCGAGACGGGGCATCGATATACCAGAGTAGACTAGCGTATAAGCTTCTCGACCCATGAGATGGGCGATGGATGATCCCATGTCCATTGGTGTTTGACATCAGAGAGGGTATACGGGTGCTCAGTGGAGACTGGGTACACTGGACGGACTCGCCGAGAACTCCCAGATGGTATTATACCTCACGTCAGATGGCAGTTCTCAGGTGACACTTGTACAGGTTAGTCTGTAGACCCGAGATCGTCATAGAGTCTTGTGTGATTCCCACTGTGCTTTGATCTCCACCTTACCACGTCCATGAGGGCGTGCAAAATGGTGGTCTTTGGGTACAGTCCCGAGTCACATGAAGGCAATGAGCGATAGGAGGGGTTTCGTCTCTCCCGGTATTGGGGGTTGATGTTGCGCTGTGCTCGATTGGCCGTAACAGGGAAGTCCCTGGCCAGGGATGATCAGAGATTTGCTGGTAAGTGTTACCAGTAGTTTCTCGACCCGTTATGAGCCTCACATCAGCACGACTTATCGGTTATTGGGGTCTGACGTTTACCACCCCTAGACTTGATATGCGATATATCAGACGAACAGACCAGACTGTACGGTAAGTGTTACTGGTTGGATTCACAGGAGTGTGAGCGGGCTAGCTCGTCGATCTTCTGATCGCTCAATACCCGGATGGCCGTTACGTTTAGCAGACCGCTTGCGGCTTGTGGATGCTTGATATGATCATCATCTGCTACCGGCGTATTGACGAGTCTTTAGAGTCCTACACAGAGGTTTCCTGGCTCAAGCGAAACGAAATAGGAGCGCATATGAGATATGTGCAGGACCGAGAACAATGCGTGTATGTGATACCGCATTTCATTCTCGCGATATATGTTTCAATTGTTTATATTCGATATGACCTAGTTATCGAATCATTGATTCGATAAGCCGATATATAGGATACTAGTCGGTTATATGCGATATGACCGGATCGTTAAGTCAAGTGTTGATTTAATGTATAATTATATATTTGATATATTACTTTGCATTACTAGTATTGGTTCACTTTAAATGGATATTCTCACTTGATGTGTAAATTGTATATGTGATATACTTTTGTGCACATGTTTGTATCATGATTGATGATGCATGCTCATTTGGTTAAGTGTATAGAATTAAACTTAGGTTAAGAAAGTGATTAGGGTTTTTATTTATCCATTCTTTTATTTATTCATTTTTGGAAAAAGAATGGGATAAGAATACAAAATGGTTGCTTTCATTCTTGAACATTGTTGAAGCTTCATGAAGCTTTGACTTTGTGACCATTTTGTCTTCACACTAAACCCTAACCATTCTTCTAACCTTAGTTAATTCTCTATACTTAACTATGTTTCACATTATGAAAAGTATTGATTTATTTTTATTTTATCTCAACACTTATCATATTCTTTCTTCTTCTTCATCTTCATCTTCAAGAAAAAAGCTTGATGCCATCAATGGCAACTTGAGCTAAAGTGAGAGAAATCCAATTCTAAAGTGAACCCACCTCCTATTTCTTCACCCTCTACCTCTTGCCAAGTTGTTTTGGGTGTTTTCTTCACAAGTTTCACAACTTTATGAAGTCGGAGCTTGAACTTGTGATGCCTCGACGTAGATCGTCTTTGACACGAAGCCGACGACCTATTCCGCTCGTTTTTCCGATGATGCCGACGATTGAGTTCGGGATTCATGATGGACAGCGAGAGGACACCCATGTGGAGCTAAGGAAGTGGATAACCGGATCTACAAAGGTTGTAGCTCTCTTCTTTTAGTTAAGTTGTTAACTAGTTTACCATTTCGCTTAGAAATCTAGCCGACGATCCGTATTAGGGTTTCTCGGCACCCGTAAAATTTTAAATTGGCATGATCGATGCCTTGTGAGACCTCTAAAGTGTGCCTAGGAACCCTACAGTGGTATCAGAGCCTAGCTAGAGCCTTAGGCGAAGTCTAGACGGAGTTTGAAGTCCGAACGAACCCGAAACCCTAAAACCTATGAGCTCTCTGGTCTTTTTCTAAAATCTGGGTTTTTTCAATATTAAAAATGCTTAAAAAATTCAGCAGGGAATTCTAAGAATTACGGTGCAATTTTTATTCAATGAACAGTGTAAAACGCGGCGGAACCGAGGCCTAAGCCAGCTTAGGCGGCGGTTCCGCGGCTAAAGAATGACGTCAGCCGTCCTCCTCTGCACAGTAATTCATAGTTTCTGCCGCTGAGTTTTATGGGTATTTTTAATTATTATTCAAGAGTTGAATTTTCTGGGGTGTTTTAGAGCTTCGGTGTTTCGACCGGATTATCAAACTTCGTCTTTGTGTATTTCCGGATAATTTTTGAATTTGTTAAAAAGTTCGACCGGATATAACTACCCAACTTTTCCCCTGTCCGGAAATTTCCAAGTGTTGGATTTTTCCGTAGTTTAACGACGTTCTAAGTAGTGCAAGTAACGCGATGGACCCTCTACAAGACAACAAACCTTAACTCGATTATGTGACCGTCTTGAACTGCCCTTTGAACCTTCGGGTTTGGGGGAGTACGGCGTGCCACATGTGAGGCGTTGGCTTGACCCTTCTACGGCTGGACCGTTAGTACTGAGGCACGAACTGAATGTTGTTAGACCTATTTCATGTGTTGAGCTGTATTGGGAAAACAAGGGTATTCGACTGTTCGATCGGAAAGTTTAACATTTTCTGTTTATCTGGAATGTGATACATTAATTGGAATTCACAAACAGTTATGAGATAACTGAATGAATGTTATAAATCTAGCGGTTTAGTTTCACTTGATATTGAAAAGAGTTTTCGATAATGAGACTAAAATACGGGGTTTATAACTGTTAGGCATGTGATGTCTAAGTATTTCATTTGATTAGGCATGTGATGTCTAAAGAGGTTGCGGATTCCAACTGTTATAGTTTTACACTTTCTTTTCTATGACCGTAAGTGTAGTATGTTCATATCGCCGGTTTCGTTGCTATACGTCAACGACAATTGGGGTATGCATACTTACTTACGTTGATGACATGTGATGTTATGTGTTGCTTGATATGTTATATTGGATCGTCGTGTTTGAATAGCCGGGGTTTTTTATGTGAGATGAGTGTTTTTCATTTTCATTCATGTAAAAACTTGTATGTAATATTCTTTTATTTAGGGCACTTCCAGGTAGCGGAAGTTGTCACCTTTTGTATATTATTTACTTTTCCGCATTAGGATAGACCCAAGGAGGGGAGCACAAGTAACCGGGTTCTCGGGTCCAGTGGGAGACCAACTCGAGGAGTCGAGTCCGGGTCTCCTAACCCTAGAATTAGTAGGGTTGCTTGCCGCTCTCATAGGGGTCTAGGGGTGTGGGATTGGCTATTCATCACGACCGTGGAATCCGTGTTTTATACTGGCTCGTATTGAAAACACGGACGTCCTAGTGTATCCAATATTTCATATGTTTTCTTCTGCTGCGATATCTGTGATGTGATCATGTGATGTTCTATGATGGATACAGTATATAGTATATATGATATATTATATAGACGTTACTTATGTTTTTCACCCGCACTAGCCCTGCCCTGCTCTGTCGTTAGTTACCTAACCTAACGGTGCACGAGGGGACATCGAGGCGAATGCGGATGGCATAAGTGTACGTCGTATTTATCTGTGATGTTTAGGTATTTAAATGATGGGACTTCATTAATGTGATTAATGAAAGAAAAGAAACCTAAGATGTTGTAGAATCAAATTTTAAACAAAACAGGTAGCTACAGTTCTTGCTTTGCATAGCGGTATATATGATATACCCCGCACCTTATTCGATGAGGAAAGGACCGAGATCCCTTCACCGGGAGTGACTCCTTTAGCAATAACTGGCAGATGCTACACACTCGGTTTGCTTCTGATTGCTTCTATAGTTTATGCTTTGCACAGTGATATATATGATATATCCCGCACCTCATTCGACGAGGAAAGGGCCGACGATCCCTTCACCGGGAGTGACCCCTTTAGCAAAACTAGAAAAGCCTCAAAATCACTCCATTTCAAAATTTCATTTGATTCTACAACGATATCAAGTTCATTACGCAATAGGTTTTCAGAAAAACCTGACGTAGCCCTCCGTCATTTCAGATAAGTACTAGTTAGTATTCGTGCCACGTTTGTTGACTATGTTAAGGCGTAGTGTGCGGTAGCTAATTAGTGCTTATCTGTATAAGCATATGATGCGATTGGATTAGGGTAGTCGTGCGACTTTGTTGACTATGTTAAGGGTCGTGCGGGTGGGTTTAATTCAATCGGGAAACGACGGGTTGAACTTGACTAGCACTTATGATTTGTTGACTATGTTAAGGTCATATAGCTGCTAGGGGCAAAATATTATCGGGAATTTCAAGTGTTGAAATTTGCAATGAGATTGTATACCTTCTATGAGATAGTTGGATCCCGATACCCACTGCGAGTAAGAGTTACTCCTGGGAGAGTTTTACACATTTCAATTAGCCGATCAAGTAGGTGTCTAGAAAGGTGTTAACGAGGTTACGCCTCTGGGAAAACGAGGTTTACAGTAATTAGGTTCGTGTGAAAGCACGGGGAACCTAGCTCAAAGTACCGACACTGACCTGGCTGAAAGATTGGCGAACTTGTAGTGTGTAATTAATCCCGGCTAATCTTTCCTTTTAGGGTTTGGAGGAAGATTTGATAAAAAGCAGTGGGAGCCATCCTGATTAGATAAGATAATAACCAATCTGATCTTGCACGAGCATACGCTAAAGTGTTTTCTTCTCTCTCTCTCCAGGTAGCGACCATTTCATGCCCTAATAAAGATAATAATATGGATGTATTGACCGAACCCGCATGTTATACTGTGCTGGGGAACGTTGGTTCCGTTCTTTCCTATAAGAGTTATAGGAATGAACAGGATATAGGGGAATACCAGGATTCCCATGCCACCCGAATGAAGAAAGTACATGTTGATGCATTTTCTTCGGGTGTGTTCGTTACAGAGAACTGTTTATCCATTTGCTCTACGTCCTGGGTATTAGATACCGGGTCAGGATCCCATATATGTAATCAGTTACATGGGCTTAGGAAAGGTAGAGAACTTGGAGAAGGTGATAAAGACATTAGAGTTGGAAATGGTGCAATTGTTGCAGCTAAGACTGTCGGAGAATATCACCTTGTATTACCAACTGGAAATACATTGGTTCTGAACGAATGCTATTACATGCCGAACCTGATATGCAACATTATATCGGTTTCTTTGCTGAGTAAAGAGGGATATAATTTTGTATTACAGGACAATGTTATGAACATTTTCCGTAACCAAAAGTTGGTTGGATCTGGCACGTTGTGCAATGGCATTTATGTTCTAAACCAATCAACTGTTCTGAGCATAACAAACACACACAAGAGGAAGAGTTCAGAACTGAACGATTCCTTCTTGTGGCATTGTAGACTGGGTCACATCAATGCGACACGACTGGCTAAGTTGCATAAGGATGGATATTTGAAACCTTTCGAATTTTCATCTTATGACACTTGCCAGTCATGTCTCAAAGGCAAGATGACCAAAACTCCGTTTACGGGACACGGAGAAAGAGTTACCGAACTCTTGGGACTGATACATAGTGATGTATGCGGTCCCATGTCTACACATGCCAGGGATGGTTCTTCATACTTCATTACATTCACTGACGATCTCTCTAGGTTCGGGTATGTGTTCCTGATGAAACACAAATCAGAAGCTTTTGAGAAATTTAGAGAATATAAACAAGAAGTCGAGAACCAAACCGGAAAAAGTATTAAAATCCTTCGATCTGATCGAGGAGGTGAATACTTGAGCAATGAATTCCTAGACTTCCTAAAAGAGAATGGGATTCTCTCTCAGCTGACTCCTCCATATACACCACAGCACAACGGTGTATCAGAACGGAGGAACCGCACCCTATTAGATATGGTGCGCTCTATGATGAGCACAGCTGAGTTACCTATTTCCTTCTGGGGATATGCGCTGGAGACGGCTGCATACCTATTGAATCAAGTTCCATCTAAATATGTACCTACCACACCATATGAGATATGGAGTGGGAAGAGACCATATTTTAAACGAGTTAAGATATGGGGTTGTCCGGCCTATGTCAAAAGGCAAAATCCAGACAAACTCGAGGCACGGTCAGTTCTCTGCAAGTTTGTGGGATATTTTAAGAATTCATAAGGATATTTTTTTCTACCATGCTGAAGAACAAAAGGTGTTTGTTTCTCAATATGCCACCTTTTTAGAAAAGGAATTTCTTGAAAAAGAAATTAGTGGCGAAATGGTAGAGCTGGAAGAAGTTCCAGATACACAAACCGTAACTGAAGATTTAGTGGAACCAGAAGATTCAGTAGCTCCCAATGAACCTCAGCCTCTCCGCCGATCTAGTAGGGTTCCTCGCCAACCTGAGAGATACTACGGTTTTCTCATGGATGGAGGAACGAGGATTGCATCATGGAGGATGATGACCCAACTAGCTTCGAGCAGGCCATCACGAGTAGGGACTCAGTAAAATGGCTGGATGCTATGCGGTCCGAGATGGAATCCATGTACACCAACAAAGTATGGACTTTGGAAGTTGCTCCTGAAGGGGTAAAACCCATTGGGAGCAAGTGGATCTTCAAGAAGAAACATGGTGTAGATGGGAAAGTGGAGACTTTCAAAGCTAGACTTGTTGCAAAAGGTTTTCGTCAAAGACCAGGTGTGGACTATGACGAAACCTTTTCTCCAGTGGCTATGCTTAAATCCATCCGGATCATGCTTGCCATCGCTGCATATCATGATTACGAAATCTGGCAAATGGATGTTAAGACCGCCTTTCTAAATGGTGATTTAGAAGAGTGCGTGTACATGACTCAGCCAGAGGGCTTCGTAGATAGTGGGAGCAGCGGGAAGGTGTGCAAGCTGCTTAAATCCATTTATGGATTAAAGCAAGCATCGCGGAGTTGGAACATCTGCTTTGACGTCGTTATCAAAGAGTTTGATTTCGTCAAAAACCCAGATGAACCTTGTATCTACAAAAAGGTGGCAGAGAGTAAGGTTATCTTCCTCGTATTGTACGTGGACGACATACTCTTGATAGGAAATGATATTCCTATGCTGCAATCGGTCAAGCTCTTCTTATCACAAAGATTCTCAATGAAAGATCTTGGTGATGCCTCCTGCATTTTGGGAATTAGGATCTATAGAGATAGATCCAAAAGGATATTGGGATTGTCCCAATCCAGGTACATTGACACCGTACTAAAGAGGTTTAGTATGGAAGAATCCAAGCATGGGAACTTGCCCATGATCTCTGGAGTCACTCTCTCCAAAGAGATGTCTCCCAAGACTGATTTGGAGAGAGCTCGCATGCAAGGGATACCCTATGCTTCGGCTGTAGGCTCTATCATGTATGCAATGCTATGTTCCAGACCCGACGTAGCATACTCACTAAGTGTAGTGAGCAGGTATCAAGCTGATCTTGGAGAGAGTCACTGGACAGCTGTGAAGAGCATTCTCAAGTACTTACGAAGGACTAAAGAGATGCTCTTTGTGTATGGTAACGGAGAACTCCAAGTGGAGTCCTTTACCGATTCGAGCTTCCAGAGTGATAAGGACGACTCTAAGTCGCAGTCGGGCTTTTTCTTTACCCTTTACGGAGGGGCGGTTAGCTGGAAGAGTTCCATGCAGGAAACCGTGGCAGACTCGACGATGGAGGCTGAATACATCGCTGCCAACGATGCTGCCAAAGAGGCTGTCTGGATCAAGAAGTTCATTACTGAACTTGGAGTGGTTCCATCCATTGAGCATCCAATACCTTTGTATTGCGATAACAATGGAGCGGTGGCTTTGGCCAAGGAACCCAGGTCCCATCAGCAATCCAGGCATATTCTGAGGCGGTATCACCTGATCCGGGAGATAGTTGATCGCCGGGAGATCGAGGTCAGGAGGGTTGACACGAAGAACAACACGGCGGATCCACTCACGAAGGCCATTCCCCAGATACAGTTTGAGAGACTCTTCGGGATGCTCGGTATGCGATACTACAGCAGCTGGCCCTAGTGCAAGTGGGAGATTGTTAGTTGTATGTATGCCCTAGAGGCCAGTATTGTACAGATGATGTATATTATATTGGATGCTTGGACATATATAGAGATGACTTTCTTGCTCGATATGATAGTATGCTATCTGGTTACTCTTTATCTTAACATGTACACTAGTCTCTTTAAACTGTATTACAGTTACATGTTGGTAAAGCCCTTAGGATGTGTACTTGACTACCTGGACTATGATGCAGATCATACTAGTGGGGACATGGTAGTCCATAAGTACATCCTTCAAGGTCCCTAGTCGTGGGTGTATCGAGACGGGGCATCGATATACCAGAGTAGACTAGCGTATATGCTTCTCGACCCATGAGATGGGCGATGGATGATCCCATGTCCATTGGTGTTTGACATCAGAGAGGGTATACGGGTGCTCAGTGGAGACTGGGTACACTGGACGGACTCGCCGAGAACTCCCAGATGGTATTATACCTCACTTCAGATGGCAGTTCTCAGGTGACACTTGTACAGGTTAGTCTGTAGACCCGAGATCGTCATAGAGTCTTGTGTGATTCCCACTGTGCTTTGATCTCCACCTTACCACGTCCATGAGGGATTGCAAAACGGTGGTCTTTGGGTACAGTCCCGAGTCACATGGAGGCAATGAGCGATAGGAGGGGTTTCGTCTCTCCCGGTATTGGGGGTTGATGTTGCGCTGTGCTCGATTGGCCGTAACAGGGAAGTCCCTGGCCAGGGCTGATCAGAGATTTGCTGGTAAGTGTTACCAGTAGTTTCTCGACCCGTTATGAGCCTCACATCAGCACGACTTATCGGTTATTGGGGTCTGACGTTTACCACCCCTAGACTTGATATGCTACATATCAGACGAACAGACCGGACTGTACGGTAAGTGTTACTGGTTGGATTCACAGGAGTGTGAGCGGGCTAGCTCGTCGATCTTCTGATCGCTCAATACCCGGATGGCCGTTACGTTTAGCAGACCGCTTGCGGCTTGTGGATGCTTGATATGATCATCATCTGCTACCGGCGTATTGACGAGTCTTTAGAGTCCTACACAGAGGTTTCCTGGCTCAAGCGAAACGAAATAGGAGCGCATATGAGATATGTGCAGGACCGAGAACAATGCGTGTATGTGATACCGCATTTCATTCTCGCGATATATGTTTCGATTGGTTATATTCGATATGACCTAGTTATCGAATCATTGATTCGATAAGCCGATACATAGGATACTAGTCGGTTATATGCGATATGACCGGATCGTTAAGTCAAGTGTTGATTTAATGATTTATTATATAATTATATATTTGATATATTACTTTGCATTAACTAGTATTGGTTCACTTTAAATGGATATTCTCACTTGATGTGCAAATTGTATATGTGATATACTTTTGTGCACATGTTTGTATCATGATTGATGATGCATGCTCATTTGGTTAAGTGTATAGAATTAAACTTAGGTTAAGAAAGTGATCAGGGTTTTTATTTATCCATTCTTTTATTTATTCATTTTTGGAAAAAGAATGGGATAAGAATACAAAATGGTTGCTTTCATTCTTGAACATTGTTGAAGCTTCATGAAGCTTTGACTTTGTGACCATTTTGTCTTCACACTAAACCCTAACCATTCTTCTAACCTTAGTTAATTCTCTATACTTAACTATGGTTCACATTATGATAAGTATTGATTTATTTTTATTTTATCTCAACACTTATCATATTCTTTCTTCTTCTTCATCTTCATCTTCAAGAAAAAAGCTTGATGCCATCAATGGCAACTTGAGCTAAAGTGAGAGAAATCCAATTCTAAAGTGAACCCACCTCCTATTTCTTCCCCCTCTACCTCTTGCCAAGTTGTTTTGGGTGTTTTCTTCACAAGTTTCACAACTTTGTAAAGTCGGAGCTTGCACTTGTGATGCCTCGACGTAGATCGTCTTTGACACGAAGCCGACGACCTATTCCGCTCGTTTTTCCGATGAAGCCGACGATTGAGTTCGGGATTCATGATGGACAGCGAGTGGACACCCACGTGGAGCTAAGGAAGTGGATAACCGGATCTACAAAGGTTGTAGCTCTCTTCTTTTAGTTAAGTTGTTAACTAGTTTACCGTTTCGCCTAGAAATCTAGCCGACGATCCGTATTAGGGTTTCTCGGCACCCGTAAAATTTTAAATTGGCATGATCGATGCCTTGTGAGACCTCTATAGTGTGCCTAGGAACCCTACAATTTTCTGCTGGTTGGGCTCGGCCAGCAGGTAGAGAGATGAGTTGTGGGATTTTTGTAGAAGTTTCTAGGTCAAATAACCCCTTATGTTCTCATTTAATGCTTTTCACATCAACTTTTTCCAAAAAAACCCCTTTTTACATCATTTATTTCATAAATTTCACACCATAAAACTAAAATGTTGCAAGTCATGACACAATTTATTAACACTATATTTTAGCTTATAAAGAATCCTAATTATGAAATTTACCTAATTAAATTTGTATTTATCACTAATTTAATGTATTTTTAAAAGCTTAAAATGAAAAAAAATAATTAATTACGAAAAAAATTTTATTTAACTAGAAAATTATAAGTGACATTTTAGTGACAAAATTATAGTAATATCTTATCGAAATTTTGTATAATTAGGTCTACAATGAAAAAAATACCTATTTTGACTTTTTATGGAAAAAGCCGAAAAATTAGCCGATTATCGAAAAACTGCCTAAACGATTTTCGAAGGGTTACACGAGCGATCCGTGTCCTTCGGTCTTCGGCCTCCACTCCGATCTCCTCGCGGAATCTCCGGTCTTCATCTACTCGTCGGTACGGGCACCACATCGCCGGGTTCTTTTACGGGCTCCCACCTCTGGACCGAGGCAACTCGGGCACGAAGTTGGCGTGTCGACGTGCCCAAGGATGCTGTAGATGAAGTGTAGAAACCATTGTCTCAATGGGGTAGTGAAGTTGCCTTGTATGGATGGAGGTAGAGAAATGATCTTTGAAAAAGAATGGAGCTCTCATTTTTCAAGCATAGAACGAGATGAAGATTTTTCCCTCATACTAAAATGAAAACCTCTCCCACTCTCTCTCTAAAATGGCCGCCCCTTATCAATGAGGAGGGAAAAAATTGAAGGAATAAAGCAAGAGGAGAAAATGAATGATAACCATAAGAATATGTCACACCAAAGTCTTTTTACAAATCCAACTCAATCCCATCACATTAATTGCAAGCCATAATGAAGCAAAAGGAATCAAGAGATTCCTGAATAATCATGAACCCTCATTTACAAGAACCCCCCTTCCACAATGCTAATTTGCAAATATGCAAATTAGCCCCTCCCATCACAAAAGTCCGGCCGTGAAGGTACAATGGAAAACTGGCCGAAACGGAATGCAAAACTGGCAACTTCAAAAAACTGATCCCGTAATAAATTACAGGAAAACCCCGCGACTGTATATACATACCCGTATTTGTATTCCCACTGAATAAAAATGCAAAGAGACAAAATCTACATTGTATAATACTTGGATCCAGCTTGAACCAAAGCCCGCTAGTATTAACCGTCCGATCATGATCCGTGCAATACCGCACGTATCTGATCGAACCCTGCCATATCTCCATACGGCCTCTACAGCGTTTCGCCCGAAACTTGAGAAAACGGTCTGTGGGGTAGTCTAAAGACTCGTCAATACTTTGGTTGTGGATTTAACCACTAGCACGTCAGAGGTATTAGCCATACGTAACGGGCTACCAGGTGTTGACCAAAAGGGCCGTCGATGAGCGAACTCATCCTGACACCCTACTGAGCCTGTCACTGACAATACCCGTACAATCCGTTCCGTTCGTCTATGAGCATCGCATGGCGGGCCTAGGGGGTTGGTAAAAGTCAGACCCCAAAAAGCGGTACAAGTCGTGTCAGAGTGTAGCCCAGAACACCCTGAGATATTACTGGAATACCTACCAGTAAATCTCCTGCCTTGGCCAAGGACTTCGTGTAATGGCTCTCCTAGACACAGCGCGACCTCACCCCCAATACCGGGGGAGACGAACCCCTGAAGATCCGCTCACTGCCTCCAAGTGGCTCGGGACTGTACCCAACTAAAACCTGTTTGCACGACTCCTTTGAGCGTGGTAGGGTAGTAATCAAAGTACAGTGGTAACTCACACGAGACAAATGACGATCTTAGGTCGATGAAGTAACCTGTACACATGTCTCCAGGGAACTGCTTTCTGACGTCAGGTATATGACCAACTAGCATGTTCCCGGCGAGTTCTGTCCGGTGTACTCATAACCCAATGAGCACCTGTATACATCTTAGGTGAACCAACTGACACCAGTGGCTTGTGAAACCGGCCACCGCCCCTCGTCGGGGTCTCGACTGTATACACCCGTCTACTCTGGAGTATCGATGCCCTGTCTCGAAACTCCCATGACTAGGGACCTTTTAAGGATTTGCTTATAGACCCCAACTCCTACGTATATGATCGCCCTCATACTGCTGGCAGTCAAGCAAGAATCCTGTTCCCGCAAAAAATTTCTGCGCAAAAGAGTCCAAGGTATCAAATGACAGCGATACGCTTAAGAAAATGAGAACCAGTATCTTCCGGCCTGTATTTTGATAAACTATCCAATGAGGAACTGTTAAATTATGATGGTATTGAAATCATATTGAAACAACCTTCGATTTGATATATTATGGGCCTCATAATTTATCTGGGATCAAAAGTTATGAGCAAATGTGTTATGCACATGTGATCCAAGAAAAAAGATGCGAACCAGTATATTCCGAGCTGTATTTCGACAAACTCCGGATTGAGAAACTACTAAATTCTGATGGAATTGAAAGCATCTTGAAAAGACCTTCGATTTGATATATTATATGCCTCATAATTCATCCGGGATCAAAATTTATGAGCAAATGTCTATGCACATGTGATCTAAGGAAGAATATGCGAACCAGTATTTTTCGAGCTGTATTTTGACAACCTCGGGAACGAGGAATGGCTAAATTCGGATGATATTGAAATCATCTTGAAAAGTCCTTTAATTTGATATATTATGGGGCTCATAATTCATCCGAGATCAAAAGTTATGAGTAAATGTGTTATGCACGTGTAATCTAAAGTAATGCTCTACTACATGGGGAATGCATTTTTTAGTCCCACATCGCGAAAAGGAGAGATGACTTCTCTACCACTCCCATATAAATAAGAGGGGATGCCTCTTAGAAGTGGTAGAGTTAAATCCTCAAAGGATTCAATACTCAAAGGAGCTTAGTTCTCCAAGATAGGAGCATGCTCCTCCCCATAATGCGCATATGCGCAAGCGCCATGTGCGCTACGTGCAACGCACGTGTGCCCGCCATGCGGCACCACGTGCAACGCATGTACGCACCACATGAGAACATTTAATAATATTAAAAAGAGCCTGTTCTCCATATATCGAAGCCCTGCTTCTCCTCATAATGCGCATGTGCGCTACATACAACGCACGTGTGCTCGCCACGCACGCACCACGTGCAACGCACGTGCGCACCACATGAGAACATTTAATAATATTAAAAGGAGCATGTTCTCCATATATTGAAGCCCCGCTTCTCCTCATAATGCGCATGTGCGCCACGTGCAACGCACGTGTGCCTGCCATGCGCGCACCACGTGCAACGCACGTGCGCACCACATGAGAATATTCAATTAAACGGAGACTCGTTCTCCATAGGAGCTTGCTCCCCCCATAAAGCGCATATGCGCAAGATCCATGTGCGCTACGTGCAAATATGAGCGCCCAACACGTGCGACGCACGTGCGTGAACGCAAAGAAGCCTTTTTCAGCAGCGAGAAGCTTAAGCTCCAGCCTGTTCTTCCCCCCTAATGAGTGAGACATGGTTCAAAGGGTACATCCCTCCACACCTTCGATATATGGCACTGTAATCTCTCAGTATCGTCGGAGAGGTGGTGGGTCCCAACGACCAACGATCCTTCTTTCTAAAATAAAAAAAAAGAGATGAAGAGAGAACATTGACAGAGAAACAGAGAAAGAATTCAGAGGACTCCTAAAATGAAAGTTTGAGAAGAAATCAGAAAGAAAAGATGGTAAACCTTTGAAAAGAAGAATTTCTTCTGAAAAGATCAATGATCTAAGAACAAGATCAAGATCTTAAAATAAAAAGAAAAGATCAAATAATAAGAATAAAATAAGAAGTAATATACTTCTTTATTAGATCATTTGATCTACACAAAGGCATTGCCTTTTGATGAAGCACTGGTTCTGGAATCTTAAAAAGATTCTTTTCTTGAATCCAAAATTGGATCAAGATATTAAAACAGTGGCTTGCACTTGTAAATCTGTACTGTTGCGCTCTTGGGTTGGCGCAAGCCACCAGAGAGCGCCACGTGTCAGCTCCAGAACAACTTGCGCTATGCTCTTTTAAAATAGAGCATTGCTCTTTGAAATTGGTGCAACTCACCAGAGCGCGCCACGTGTCAGCAGCGCAGCAGCGCAGCGCACTGTGATAGCTGCGATTGCGCTCACCAGAGCGTGACACGTGTCACCTCCACATGCGCTTGCGCTCATTAATTAACGCAAAGCGCCTGACAGGCCACATGACCACTGTCAGATAATTAATGCACTGCATTATTGAAAAGAAGAGCCGGGCCCAATTAAAAAGGCCTAACAGGCCTAATAAAATGCCATGCATTATTTTAAAAAGGGCAGAGCCCAAACAAAGGTCTGTCAGACCAAAACAGATGCTCTGCATCATTTATAAAAGGGCAGAGCCCAAAACAAAACAAAAATGCTATGCATTCTTAAACAGGGGCAGAGCCCTAGTAAAGGCCTAATAGGCCAAATGCAAATAAAATGTTGAATATTTTCAACTGGACTTAACCCAATCATGGCCATTAGTCCTCAAATTAAATTGACTGAGCACGACTGCTCGCTTAAATCAATTTACATCCGGTTCGAGGGTACATCTCCGAACTCCTCCGACTCCTATCGTTGTAATCCTTCAACGACGTCAAAGAGGTGACAGGTCCCGACGACCACACAACCATATAGACTGCGGGGTCCTTAAACTCGTGGACAGAAACGTCCTTAAACTAATGATGGACCAACATGTCCCTAAACTGGCAATGGTCCACCAAGTCCCCAAACTGGAACATGGACCACCACGTCCTTAAACTGGCAATGGACCACCATGTCCCTAAACTGGCATTGGACCACTACGTCCCTAAACTGGAACAATAGAGCCCTCAACTGCTCTTTTGCCGGATCTAAATGATCCCGTTTAAGTTGATCTTAGCCTCAAACCTGGCTAACGTATCCTTAAACATTCAAATAGACCATAAAACTCCAAACCAACTTTGGTTCAGGGGTACATCTCTGAACTCCTCTGACACATGTCGTTGTAATCCTTCAACGTCGTCAGAGAGGTGACGGGCCCCGCTGGCCATATATATTAAACTGACCACTACGTACCTAAACTGGAACAATAAAGCCCCTAAATGCTCTTTCCGTTAAGTCGATCTTAGTCTCAAATCAGACTAACGTATCCTTAACGAACGTTTAAGTTGATCTTAGCCTCAACATGGCTAACGTATCCTTAAACTAAAACACCAAACCCAAATCTAAGTAAATACGGATTTGGACTAATCCACGTCCTACGGGTGACAGCATAACTTTGTCCATGTATACAATCCACGGGCATCCACAAACAAAACAAACACACACGACACGAAGTGAAATTCTGGAGAAGGAGAAAGTTGTTACCGCTATGTGGTAGCGTAATTAACTGTAGGGGCTTGCTCCTGCAGGGAAGAGCGTCCCCACAATCAAAAAAACCCTCAAATGAGGGGGAATCTGACGAAGTCTGCTACATCGGCCGCATCCGTCTAAACCTCCGATATACGGTGCCATAAATCAACTTGGCATCTTCGGAGAGGTGGATGGATAAAACCAAATAGCATCTGCCACGAATCTCAGGCAAGACGTCCCCACGTCGTCTCGGTCGCCGTTCGGAGGGGAACAGATTCTGGCACGCCCGGTGGGACCTTTTCCTCTTTCCACTCCACACTTCGTGTGTCGTATTCGCGAACGAATCGCGGTTTGTTAATGGTTGCCTTCGGATTTTAAGTTACTAAGGTTTGGTATTTTGCCTGGCGCAGAAATCAAGCATCGATGGCCTCTACCTGTTCGAAGTGCTCCAACTGCAGCTGCAGCTCGCGTACGGCCTCAACTGGGGGCATAACCTACGGGCCCCAAGCGGCCTCTTTGTTCACCATGCCCGTGGAGCAGATTACTCAAGCCACCACGGGGTTGTTTTTCGGAACTATTCTTCCGCCAACAAGCTTCAGCACCCCCATGCCCGTACAAGAAGCTCCTAAGAAGTCGGTCTTCGATCGACTTTCAGTTACTGCGGCCCCTCTCAACGGGTCGCCCGACACCAGTGCCTCGGTCTTCTCCAGACTGGGCCAAAACTCCTGCGGGCCCACAATGAAGCTTGAAGTCCCAGAAAAGGTTATCCCAAAAAGAGTAGCCAAACCTGCTCCTGAAGTCGTCAAGGCGGCTTCTCCTACTAAGAGATCGGTCTTTACAAGATTGACCGTCCCAGCTCCCACTCCTGCTCTTGCTGCTCAAAAGACATCAATCTTCAATAGGCTGACGCCGGCAACAGCCTCACACCTGAACAGGGGGCAAGAAGAAGCTGTTTCTGTCTCTGAACCAATACCGAAGACTCGTCATGCCGGACGACGCCACTGGCGCCGGATAAGGAAGACTGGGGGCAACTCCCCTTCTGGGATAACTCCGCCGGCTCCGACGGTGGATGTTAACGCTGCTATTCCAACCGGGAACAGCTTTGAGCTGTTGAACAGGGTAAGCAGAAACTCGCCAACTGCGGTCCTTAAAAGAACTCCTCCACCGGTAGAGACCGCCGTGGAAGTAGAAAAGCCGGAGCAGTCTCCTCAATCGCTGTCCTCCAAGATTTACAAGACAAGGCGACGAGTCCGAGAATCTGTAATTGATCCTGATTTCTCTCGCCGACACAAGAAGTCGAAAAGTCGGCAAGAAGAAAATTCCCCGATCAAGCAGCGGAAGGTAACGACCACTTGGGTGCCCAAAGCAATGGCTCCCTCAACTTCAACGGCCCATAAGAGAAGAAGGCCGGAGAAAGTCCTTACGCCGAAGGCAAATATTAAAGGTGGTGAACCTAAACGCCCTAAGTCCGGGGGCATAATAGTTCATACAGTATACATGGCGTGGGGAAAGGAGGATAGCCGTGCATCCACAGGTCATAGACCGCTTACACGGTCAGTGACCAAAGCTCAGGAGCAGCAGCAGAAGCTCCAGGAGATGATGAACGCGATGGCCGCACTCACTAGGCCAAAAGAAAGCCCCGAAGCGTCCTCGGATGAACGCCGGGAACAGGAAACTGACGCTGAGTTCCTTCACCGGATATTGGAGAAGAAGGATAAAGAGGCTACGGAACAAGCAGTCGGCATAAAGAAAATGGCCCTCCTGTTTCAGGACATGGTGGGTATGATGATTCAACAAGATCCTCCTGCTGAAGATCCTCCGATCGTCCTTGAAGACGATAGGGGAGAAACGTCAAATCCTCCACTGGCTCTGTCAACAGCCAAGAAGGAGGCAATCTCCAAAACTGACCTGGACGAATATATAGCTCTGCAGATCCGAGTTCATCAGGAGACTGAAGCAGCCGGTCAGGTCGTAAAAACGGGGCGACCGTATCCGAGCTGGAAAGAGCAGATCAAGTACCCACCAGGCTATACAATACCTAAATTCCACATCTATAAGGGGACGGGCAATCCCCACCAGCATGTTGCCCAGTTCAGGGCACTTTGCGGCAACACCGGCGGTGATGATAAGTTGTTATTTCGCCAGTTCGTTGCCAGCTTGTCAGATACAACATTCGAGTGGTATTCCGAGCTCCCGAACGACTCTATCAAGACCTTTGCAGAGATGGAGCTGCTGTTTACCCAGCTTTTCGCGAGTTCCAGCGAACGCACCCCGATGACGGCATTGATTAATGCCAGAGTGAAGCCAGGCGAAACATGGGTCCAAAATGCTATACGGTGGAGGCACCTATGGTCAAAATGCGAGCAACGCATTGAAGAATCTCCTGCAGTGGGTATGTTTGTGGGAACCCTTGATCCGCAAGCAACCATCTCGCATTTTATGATGTTCTTCAAGCCTACTACCTTCCAGGCCCTGATCGACAAGCTAGCGCAAATGGATCAGATGGGCCATAGACCTCCTCTTCCAAAGCCAGACTCCCGAAATGAAAAGGGGAAGGGAAAAGCGATCGTTGTCGCTAATGCTCAACAATAGCCGAGCAACTCGAAGCCGGTCGTTCGTCAAAATAATATGCGTCCACAAATACCCCTTGAAGAGAGGCTAGGACGTCCTTACTCGTTTCCCCGAGATAAGACGAGAAGATTATTCGAACTGGCATTGCGAAACCGACTCATAAATCTGCCGGATCCAAAACGTCCGTCGCAACCAAATGATGTCAATGAGCCCAACTACTGTCCCTATCACCGAGTACTAGGTCATCCGATCGAAGATTGCTACGTCTTCAAAAATTGGCTTGAAAACCAGTATCAACAGGGCAAGTTCGCGTTATCTGACAGATGGAAGGTGAATCCACCGCAACCTCATGTCTATAAAAGGATGAATATGCTGGGGCAACGTGCTCTCTCGTTGAAGAAGCCCCATAGGAGGTTTTGCTGTCAGCCAAGACAAAGAGAATGCTGAACGTTCTTCAGACATGCCCTGCGATCAAGTGGAAGAACCCGTTGGAACCGCAGGTCATTGAGGGGATGTTGAAGCCGCGTCCAACTCAAAAGAATGATGGAGGTGGCCCAAGCGCTCACAGCCAGCCGTCGAAATCTTCAAAGAAGAAGAAGAAGAAATCCATGAAGCCCGTGAAGCCTGGCGACGAGCGCACGGACTTACAAAAACAAATTGACGTGGTGGAGGAATACAACCAGAAAGTGCGGACTCCCATTACACTCCAAGAGTTCCTCAACCACGCCTTTCAAGAAGAAAATGAGGGAGACAGCTTGTCGGATGAATCTGAAGAATACGTGGCGAGCTGTCATATGATTTCCCATTCGTTTACGGACGACGAGCAAATTCCTAGCGCTGGGAAGCTGGGGACGGACCCTGAACCAGAAATTCTGCGACCGTCAGATGAGATGATCGATGCTTTCCTGAATGCGATTCGTCTGAAAGTAAAAGCCAATCAAGAGCGTGAGATGGCCATACTAGAAGGAGCCAAACACCGCCGACTGGACGAAAGAGTCGAGGTATCCCCATCAAATCAAAAGACATCCGTTCCCAGTGAAAACAAATTGAAGACGAAGAAAAGGTTTGCTAAAGCCATATCAATGGGAATGAAGCTACCACCCTCAGAGGAAAACACTCTCGGTGGAATAGAGATGTATCCTAATTATTGCCTATATCATCAGAAGATTGCACACGCTACTGAAGACTGCGACTCCTTTAAGTGTTGGTGGCAAGGGTATGTCACTTACAAACATTACGTCAACAGAACAAAGCGGGAAGCTCGTAGACGGCGGGAAAATACGACAGATGAGCATAAAAGAGTCGCCGGCAATTGCCACAGGAACGACCCCGATGAAGAAACAACCTTCAACCCTCTCTTCAACGGATCCATCTCTGAAGAATTGAAGAGTCATGAGAACATTCATCCGTGCAAGGGCATACTACCCGGAAAGAATCTCGGACCCGCAAACGACGGAGCGAACAAAAAAGATAAAGGAAAAGGAAAAATGACCTTCGTCGCCAACATTCAACAACAGCCAAGCAACTCAAAATCGATTGTTCGCCAAAACAACATGCGCCCACGCCCATCACTCGAGGAAAGACTGGGACGTCCTTAACTCATTTCCCCGAGATAAAACGAGGAAATCGTTTGAACTGACAGCGCGCAACGAATTCGTCAATCTGCCGAATCCGAAACGTCCGCTACAGCTAGGAGATGTCAGCAATCCTAATTACTGCCCCTACCATCGATCAGTAAGTCATCCGCTCGAAGATTGCTTCGTCTTCAAAAACTGGGTTGAAGACCAGTATCAACAAGGCGAACTCGCGCTGTCCGAAAACTGAAAGGTGAGCCCACCACAACCACATGCTCCGAAAAAGATGGATATGCCGGGGGAATCATGCTCATTCGTAGAGAAAGCCCCATGGACCGAAACGTCCTTAAACTAATGGAGGACCTCTACGTCCTCAAAATGGAAAACGGACCGAAACATTCTTAAACTAACGACGGACCGAAATGTCCTTACACTAATGACGGACCACTACGTCCTAAAACTAGTTGTTGACCGAGATGTCGATAAACTACGGTGGATTGAAATATCACAAAGCCGAAATAAAGAAAAAAAAATTAAAAAAAAAGATGTGTAAGTAAAATAAACGGTATGTCCATAAGTAAAATGGCACGGATGAAAACCCGAAAGTGCTCCGTGAGTAAAAACAGCAGGGCTACCGGCGAGTGTTCGTGAAAACCCGAAAGGGCGCGACCTCGTTAGAAAAAAGAATAAAAAAAAGAGAAGGAAAAAAAACAAAAAAAAACGGTATGTCCATAAGCAAAATGGGCACGGATGAAAACCCGAAAGGGCTCCGTGAGTAAAAACAGCAGGGCTACCGGCGAGTGTTTGTGAAAACCCGAAAGGGCGCAACCTCGTTAAAAGACACTTACAAGGTCCTCTCGACCCTGTAAGGAGAAACCACCAATGTGAGATCCTTACGACTCACAAAGGAACAACACACTTAGGGATCCTCACGATTCCTAAGGAGAAATTACACTTGCGAGATCCTCACGACTCGTAAGGAGAACTTTCTTATGGGACCCTCACGGCTCATAAGATTTGAAAGTCTTAAGTTACAGAGACCTAAACCTGTGCTTAAGCGACCCCCCACAACCTTCGATATTGCCCTACAAGTGGCTCAATACTGTCCCTTGTATACAATCCACGGGCGCGAATAAACATTTCCCTAACCAAGTCCCATCCGTGACTGGGGATATGTTCACATGATGGACAGCCCTTGTAAGTCCTCTCGACTTACCAGGAGAAAACCCTCTTGTAGGATCTCTACGACTTACAGAGGAACATAAACTTAGGAATCCTCACGATTCCTAAGGAGAAAATACACCTACAAGATCCTCACGACTTGTAGAGAGAAATACCTTTGTGGGACCCTTACGGCTCATGAAGTCAAAAGCCTTAGTCGACAGGACCTTAACCCTGTTCGCTAAGCCACCTTTGTTCAACATCGACAGAGGCAAATCATGATTCGCTCCTGGCAATATCCCAGTTGTAGCGATGCTGATGCCGAAATCGGTGTCTAATCCCAAGCTTGCGGCGAAAAGCCAGCCAGCCACACATTCATACGAAACAGCCGAAATGATGGGGCAACTTGCGACAAAATCAGCAAGTAAAAATGTATTCATGCAAAAATAGCCGAAATGATTGGGCAACTCGCAATAAAAAGCAGCGAGTAAAAAAATTATAAAAATAAACAGCCGAAATGATTGGGCACTGCGAAAAATAGCCTAAATGATTGGGCAATTGCGACTTTTGCGATGTAAAACGCTGAAATGATAGAGCATCGCAGAAAGAAAAAAAATGAAAGAATGAAACTTTTGCCCTGCAGGTAAGTCCATAGTGACCCCTGTATACAATCCATAGGCATGAACAAGAAAAAAGGGGAAAGGGGACTACATTTCCCCACCAGGATGCGTCAAAGGGAAGTCAGATCTCGACGACCACATCTACATCCTGGAGACCAACAGCGACGTTCCTCCTCATTCCGGCAGGACACGGACGTTACATCACCAATTGGAGCCATGGCAAAGTCCCCAATTCCAAGACTCTACGGTGCACAGACAACCAAGAGTCAGCAAATGACCTCCGTCGCGGAAACAAGTCAGCCAATGACATCCGTCTCGAAAACAAGTCAGCCAATGTCCTCCGTCGCGGAAACAAGTCAGCCAATGTCCTCCGTCTCAGAAACAAGTCAGCCAATGACCTCCTTCGTGGAAACAAGTCAGCAAATGACGTCCTTTTCGGAAATAAGTCAGCCAATGACCTCCGTCTCGGAAACAAGTCAGCCAAGGACCTCCGTCTCGGAAATAAGTCAGCCAATGAACTCCGTTGCGGAAACAAGTCAGCCAATGACCTCCGTCTGGGAAACAAGTCAGCCAATGACCTCCGTCTCGGAAACAAGTCAGCCAATGACCTCCGTCGTGGAAACATGTCAGCAAATGACCTCCGTCGCGGAAACAAGTTAGCCAATGAACTCCGTCGTGGAAACAAGTCAGCAAATGACCTCCGTCGAGGAAACAAGTCAGCCAATGACCTCCGTCTCGGAAACAAGTCATCCAATGACCTCCGTCGCGGAAAGAAGTCATCCAATGACCTCCGTCTCGGAAACAAGTCATCCAATGACCTCCGTTGCGGAAACAAGTCAGCCAATGACCTCCGTCTCGGAAACAAGTCGCCAATGACCTCCGTCGCGGAAACAAGTCAGCCAATGACCTCCGTCACGATAACAAGTCAGCCAATGACCTCCATCTCGGAAACAAGTCAGCCAAGGACCTCCGTCTCGGAAATAAGTCAGCCAATGACCTCCGTTGCGGAAATAAGTCAGCCAATGACCTCCGTCTCGGAAACAAGTCAGCCAATGACCTCCGTCGGGGAAACAAGTCAGCAAATGACCTCCGTCGCGGAAACAAGTCAGCCAATGACCTCCGTCGTGGAAACAAGTCAGCAAATGACCTCCGTCGTGGAAACAAGTCAGCCAATGACCTCCGTCTCGGAAACAAGTCAGCCAATGACCTCCGTCGCGGAAACTAGTCATCCAATGACCTCCATCTCGGAAACAAGTCATCCAATGACCTCCGTCGCGGAAACAAGTCAGCCAATGAGCTCCGTCTCGGAAACAAGTCGCCAATGACCTCCGTCGCGGAAACAAGTCAGCCAAGGACCTCCGTCTCGAAAACAAGTCAGCCAACAACCTCCGTCGTGGAAACAAGTCAGCAAACGACCTTCGTCGCGGAAACAAGTCAGCCAACGACCTCCATCTCGAAAACAAGTCAGCCAACGACCTCCGTCTCGAAAACAAGTCAGCCAACGACCTCCATCGTGGAAACAAGTCAGCAAACGACCTTCGTCGCGGAAACAAGTCAGCCAACGACCTCCATCTCGAAAAAAAGTCAGCCAACGACCTCCGTCTCGGAAACAAGTCAGCCAATGACCTCCGTCGTGGAAATAAGTCAGCAAATGACCTCCGTCTCGGAAACAAGTCAGCCAATGACCTCCGTCGTGGAAACAAGTCAGCAAATGACCTTCGTCGCGGAAACAAGTCAGCCAACGACCTCCGTCGCGAAAATAAGTCAGCCAACGACCTCCGTCTCGGAATCAAGTCAGCCAACGACCTCCGTCTCGGAAACAAGTCAGCCAATGACCTCCGTCCCGAAAACAAGTCATCCAATGACCTCCGTCGTGGAAACAAGTCAGCCAATGACCTCCGTCTCGGAAACAAGTCAGCCAATGACCTCCGTCTCGAAAACAAGTCAGCCAAGGACCTCCGTCTCTGAAACAAGTCACCCAACGACCTCCGTCTCGGAAACAAGTCAGCCAAGGACCTCCGTCTCGGAAACAAGTCAGCCAACATCCTCCGTCTCGGAAACAAGTCAGCCAATGACCTCCGTCGCGGAAACAAATCGGCCAATGACCTCCGTCGCGGAAACAAATCGGCCAATGACCTCCTCGTCGGAACAACGCTCCGACCCTGAAACAAGTCAGCCAACGACCTCCCCGTCGGAGCAATACTTCGACTCGGAAACAAGTCTACTCACCAACCACTTACGAGTCCTCTCGACTTGTAAGGGAGAAAATTCTCTTATAAGATCCTTACGACTTATAAGAGAAAACGCACTTAGGAATCCTCACGATTCCTAAGGAGAAAATACACCTACGAGATCCTCTCGATCCGTAGGGAGAAAAGTCTTTATGAGACCCTCACGGCTCATAAAATTGAAAAGTCTTAGGTGGCAGATTCTACCCCTGTCTTCTAAGCCATTACTGCCCTACAAAGAGGTTAAGATGGACCATGTATGAGCCACACTTGCTAAATTTACATGCCACTAAAATGGAGAAGTTACTCATGAGCATATAAACTACTTCACACCAGAGTAAAACATAAAGAAATGAAGGGTGCGGCTCATGGAATTGAGAGTTTGGAACTATATTTTTTAAGAGTCGAGATTTGAGTCAATGATAAATGACGACGCTCATGTCCGCTCGTTATCTTCTCAGATCAAGATTCTGAAAGTTATATACCAACCCGAAACTGGTCATACGCTATGCATTACTCTGCACTACTTCACCCACATATATACTTACGTGGTCAAAATAGTGGGGGGCATTTGTTCCCGCAAAAAATTTCTGCGCAAAAGAGTCCAGGGTATCAAATGGCAGCGATACGCTTAAGAAAATGCGAACCAGTATCTTCCGGCCTGTATTTTGATAAACGCCCCAATGTGGAATTGTTAAATTATGATGGTATTGAAAGCATCTCGAAAAAACTTCGATTTGATATATTATGGGCCTCATAATTCATCCGGAATCAAAAGTTATGAGCAAATGTGTTATGCACATGTGATCTAAGAAAAAAGATGTGATCCAGTATATTCCGAGCTGTATTTTGACAAACTCCGAAATGAGAAACAGCTAAATTCTGATGGTATTAAAAGAATCTTAAAAAGTCCTTCGATTTGATAAATTATGGGCCTCATAATTCATCCGGGATCAAACGTTATGAGCAAATGTCTATGCACATGTGATCTAAGGAAGAATATGCGAACCAGTATTTTCCAAGCTGTATTTTCACAAACTCCGGAACGAGAAATGGCTAAATTCTGATAATATTGAAAGCATCTCGAAAAGTCCTTTAATTTGATATATTATGGGCCTCATAATTCATCCGAGATCAAAAGTTATGAGCAAATGTGTTATGCACGTGTAATCTAAAGTAATGCTCTACTACATGGGGAATGCATTTTTTAGTCCTACATCGGGAAAAGGAGAGATGGCTTCTCTACCACTCCCATATAAATAAGAGGGGATACCTCTTAGAAGTGGTAGAGTTAAATTCTCAAAGGATTCAATACTCAAAGGAGCTTAGTTCTCCAAGATAGGAGCATGCTCCTCCCCATAATGCGCATATGCGCAAGCGCCATGTGCGCTACGTGCAACGCACGTGTGCCCGCCATGCGGCACCACGTGCGCACCACATGAGAACATTTAATAATATTAAAAGATGCATGTTCTCCATATATAGAAGCCATGCTTCTCCTCATAATGCGCATATGCGCTACGTGCAAAGCACTTGTGCTCGCCACGCGCGCACCACGTGCAACGCACGTGCGCACCACATGAGAACATTTAATAATATTAAAAGGTGCATGTTCTCCATATATAGAAGCCCTGCTTCTCCGCATAATGCGCATGTGCGCTACGTGCAACGCACGTGTGCCCGCCACGCGCGCACCACGTGCAACGCACGTGCGCACCATATGAAAATATTCAATTAAAAGGAGACTCGTTCTCCATAGGAGCTTGCTCCCCCCATAATGCGCTTATGCGCAAGATATATGTGCGCTACGTGCAAATATGAGCGCCCAACACGTGCGACGTACGTGCGCGAACGCAGAGAAACCTTTTTCAGCAGCGAGAAGCTCAAGCTCCAGCCTGTTCTTCCTCCCTAATGAGTGAGACATGGTTCAAAGGGTACATCCATCCACACCTTCGATATATGGCACTGTAATCTCTCAGTGTGGTCGGAGAGGTAGTGGGTCCCAATGACCAATGATCCTTCTTTCTAAAATAAAAAAAAAGAGAAAAAGAGAGAACATTGACTGAGAAACAGAGAAAGAATTCAGAGTACTCCTAAAAAGAAAGTTTGAGAAGAAATCAGAAAGAAAAGAAGGTAAACCTTTGAAAAGAAGAATTTCTTCCGAAAAGATCAATGATCTAAGAAAAAGATCAAGATCTTAAAATAAAAAGAAAAGATCAAATAATAAGAATAAAATAAGAAGTAATATACTTCTTTATTAAATCATTTGATCTACACAAAGGCGTTGCCTTTTGATGAACCACTGGTTCTGGAATCTTAAAAAGATTCTTTTCTTGAATCCAAAATTCGATCAAGATATTAAAACAGTGCCTTGCACTTGTAAATCTGTACTGTTGCGCTCTTGGGTCGGCGCAAGCCACCAGCGAGCGCCACGTGTCAGCTCTAGAACAAGTTGCGCTATGCGCTTTTAAAATAGAGCATTGCTATCTGAAATTGGTGCAACTCACCAGAGCGCGCCACGTGTCAGCAGCGCAGCGCCCTGGCGCAGCACACTACGCTAACTGCGATTGCGCTCACCAGAACGTGACACGTGTCACCTCCACATGCGCTTGCGCTCATTAATAAGCGCAAAGCGCCTGACAGGCCACATGACCACAGTCAGATAATTAATGCACAACATTATTGAAAAGAAGAGCCGAGCCCAATTAAAAATGCCTAACAGGCCTAATAAAATGCCATGCATTATTATAAAAAGGGAAGAGCCCAACAAAGGTCTGTCAGACCAAAATAGATGCTCTGCATCATTTATAAAAGGGCAGAGCCCAAAACAAAACAAAAATGCTATGCATTCTTAAACAGGGGCAGAGCCCTAGTAAAGGCCTAATAGGCCAAATGCAAATAAAATGTTGAACATTTTCAACTGGACTTAAGCCAATCATGGCCATAAGTCCTCAAATTAAATTGACTGAGCACGACTGCTCCCTTAAATCAATTTACATCCGTTTCGAGGGTACATCTCCGAACTCCTTCGACTCCTATCGTTGTAATCCTTCAACGACGTCAGAGAGGTGACGGGTCCCTGTTAGTTATATGTATGCCCTAGAGGCCATTACTGTACATAGGATGTATATTGTAGTGGATGCTGGGACATATATAGGTAGGACTTTCTTGCTCGACATGATAGTACGCTATCTGGTTACTCTTTATCTTAACATGTATACTTTCTGTCTCTCTGTTACTTGTTGATAAAGCCCTTAGGATGCGCACTCGACTTCCAGGACTATGATGTAGATCATACTAGTGGGGCCTGGGTAGTCCATGAGTACATCCTTCAATGTTCCTAGTCATGGGAATATCAAGACGGGGCATCGATATTCCAGAGTAGACTAGCGTATATCTTCTCGACCAATGTGACGGGCGATGGATGATCCCATATCCATTGGTGTTTGACATCAGAGATGGTATGCGGGTGCTCAGTGGAGACTGGGTACACTGAACGGACTCGCCGAGAACTCCCAGATGGTATTATACCTCACGTCAGATGGCAGTTCTCTGGTGACACTGGTACAGCTTAGTCTGTTGACCCGAGATCGTCATAGGGTCTTGTGTGTCTCCCACTGTGTTTTGATTTCCACCCTACCACGGCTCTACTGAGTTGTGCAAACTGGTGGTTTTTGGGTACAGTCTCGATTCACATGGAGGCAATGAGCGATAGGAGGGGATTCGTCTCTCCCGGTATTAGGAGGTGATGTTGCGCTATGCTCGACTGGCCATAATTGGAAATCCCTGGCCAGGGTTGCAGTGATATACTGGTAAGAGTTATCAGTAGTTTCACGAATGTTATGGACCATATATCGGCATGACTTATCAAGCTACTGGGGTCCGACGTTTACCACACCTAGGCGAGATATGCGACATATCAGACGAACAGACCGGACTGTACGGTAAGTGTTACTGGTTGGATTCACAGGAGTGTGAGCGGGCTTGCTCGTTGATCTTCTGATCGCTCAATACCCGGGTGGCCGTTACGTTTAGTAGACCGCTTGCGGCTTGTGGGTGTTTGATATGATCATCACCTACTGCCGGCGTATTGACGAGTCTTTAGAGTCCTACACAGAGTTTTTCTGGCTCAAGCGAAACGAAATAAGAGCGCATATGAGATATGTGCGGGACCGAGAATAATACCAGTATGTGATACTATATTCTATTCTCGCGATTTGTATCATTGGACGGTTATATGAGATATAGCCGGGTTACCGAATCAAATGTTGATTCGATATATTGATACACTTGATATTAGTCGGTTATATGCGATATGAACGGATCATTAAATCAAGTATTGATTTAATGATTTAATGTATAATTATATATTTGATATATTACTTTACATTGACTAGTATTGTTCACTTAAGATGGATTTTCTCACTTGATGTGCACAAGTAGTATATGTGATATATTTTTGTGCACTTGATTGTATCATGTTTGATGATACATGCAAACTTGGGTGTGTGTATGCTATACACCATGTTTAGGTAAATGGTTAGGGTTTTATTTACTTTATTTATTTTGGTTAAAAGAAAAAAACTAAATGGTTGCTTTTGTTTTATGCAAGAAGCTTCTTGATGCTTCATGCATCTTTGACAAAGTGACCATTTTGTTTTTATCCCTTAACCTAACCATTTATCTAAACCCTAGTTTATTCTCTACAAAAGTAAACTAACCCATGGTTGCTATATGATAAGAATCACTTGATTTATTATTTTAAAAGATTTCATTATTCATTTTTCTTTTCTCCTTCTTCTTCTTCCTGAAGAGAAGAAAGCATTCTTGAAAATTTCCAAGTGATGAATCCAAGTGAGAAATCCAATTCCAAAGTGAACCCACTTTCTATTTCTTCATCCTCTACCACTTGCCATGTAGTAGAGCGTGTTATCTTCACAAGTTTTATGACCAAGTGAAGATGGAGCTTGAGTTTGAGTTGCCTCAACGTAGATCATCTTCGGCATCGAAGTCAACGACCTAGCCCGATCATTTCTTCGACGAAACCATCGCTAGAGTCCGGGATTCGATGATCGCAGCGGAGAGACATCATCACGGAGCTAAAGAGGTGGAGGACCGGATCTACAAAGGTTGTAGTCATTTTCACTTTATAGTAAAGTTGTTTACCTGTATGTCTTTCGCCTATCCTCTAGTTAACGATCTTGTTTAGGGTTTCTCGGCACATAAAAAATTTAAATTGGACATGGTTGATCTGTTGTAGAACCTCAAAGGTGTGCCTAGGAACCTTACAGTGGTATCAGAGCCTAGCTAGAGCTTTAGGCGAAGTGTAGACGATGTTAGAAGTCCGATCGAACCCGAAACCCTAATTCAAAAACCTTCTCTGTACAATTTTTCAAAACTGGGATTTTTGTGAATTAAAAATATGCATAAAAAACAGCAGGCCTTTATAAGAAATACTGTGCAACACTTGCGCCTTAGTCGACTAAAGCGCCGTGGAACCGCGGCACAAGCATGGCTCGTGCGGCGGTTCCGCGGCCATATAGTATCATTATTTTATGAATTTTGCACAGTAATTTCTTTCTTTAGTTGCTGAGTTTTCTGGGAATTTTCATATTATACTCAAGAGTTGTGTTTTCTAGGTTGTTTTGGGAGTTCGTTGTTTCGATCGAAAGTTTAACTTCGTCTATGTGTTTTTCCGGGTATTTTAGAACATGTTGAATAGTTCGACCGGATATAAATACCCAATTTTTCCTCTGTCGGGAAATTTCCAAATGTTGGATTTTTCCGTGGTTTAAGAACGTTCTAAGTAGTGCAAGTAACGCGATGGACCCTCTAGAAGACAACAAAGCTTAACTCGATTATGTGACTGTCTTGAACTGCCCTTTGAACCTTAGGGTTTGGGGCAGTACGGCCTGCCACATTTGAGGCGTTGGCTTGACCCTTCTACGGCTGGACCGTTGGTACTGTAGCATGAAGTGAATGTTTTTAAACTTATTTCATGTGTTGAGCTGTTTCGGGAAAACTTGGGTGTTTGGTTGTTCGATCGGAAAGTTTAGAATTTTCTATTTACCTGGAATGTGATACAATATTTGGAATCCACAAGTAGTTATGAGATAACTAAATGAATGTTATAAACGTAGCACTTTTGTCTCAATTGATCGGTTTCCACGGAATTTTGATGCGATCAAAAGTCCGTTGCAATCACGTAGCGTACGCGGATACTCGCCGGATAAACTTAATAGATAGCTACACCCCTTAGCCCCGACCAAGTGACTGTAGGAGAACCCCGTCGCCGAAAGCATCCATTCGGGTGCTCGCGGTAGCGGTGTTCCGCCTTGGTGCACTTCGTCGACGGTATCGGGGGTGCGGCCGCCTACTAAAGTTTGCGACGAGCATTCGATCAGAATGTCGGGAATCCTGTTGAATTGCCCGACTTGATATTGAAAAGAGTTTTCGATAATGAGACTAAAATGCGGGGTTTATAATTGTTAGGCACGTGATGTCTAAGGAATTCATTTGGTTAGGCATGCGATGTCTAAAGAGTTTGCGGATTCCAACTGTTGTAGTTTTACACTTTCTTTTCTGTGACCGTAAGTGTAATATGTGATATCGCCGGTTTCGTTGCTATATGTCAACGACAATTGGGATGGGCATATTTATTTACGTTGATAACATGTGATGTTATGTGTTGCTGGATATGTTATATTGGATCGTCGTGTTTGAATAGCCAGGGTTTTTTTATGTGAGACGGGTGTTTTTTCATTTTCATTCATGTAAAAACTTGTATGTAATATTCTTTTATTGGGGCAGTTCCAGGTTGCGGAAGATGTCACCGTTGTTGTATATTATTTATTTTTCCGCATTAGGATAGACCCAAGAAGGGGAGCACAAGTAACCGGGTTCCAGGGTCCAGTGAGAGACCATCTCGAGGAGTCGAGTCCGGGTCTCCTAACTCTAGAATTGGTAGGGTTGCTTGCCGCTCTCGTAGGGGTCTAGGGGTGTGGGATTGGCTATTCATCACGACCCATGGAATCCGTGTTTTATTCAGGCTCAAAATAAAACATGGACGTCCTAGTATATCCAATATTTCATATGATATTTTCTGCTGCGTTATCTGTGATGTGATCATGTGATTTGTTCATATAGATACTCTATATAGTGTATATGATATATTATATAGACGTTGCTTATGTTTTACACCCGCGCTAGCCCTGCCTCGATCTGGCGTTAGTTACCTAACCTAACGGTGCAGACGGGACATCGAGGCGAATGCGGATGGCATAAGCGTACGTTATATTTATCTGTGATGTTTAGGTGGACTTAAATGATGGGACATTCGTTAATGAGATTAATGAAATAAAATAAACCTAAAAGATGTTGTGGAATCGAATTTCAAAAATAAAACAGGTAGCTACAGTTCTTGCTTTGCATCGCGGTGTTCCTTGTAGAACATCCTGCACCTTATTCGATGAGGAAAGGACCGAGATCCCTTCACCGGGAGTGACCCCTTTAGCAATAACTGGAAGATGCTACACACTCGGTTTGTCTTTTGATTGCTTCTATAGTTTTTTCTTTGCACAGTGATATATATGATATATCCCGCACCTCATTCGACGAGGAAAGGGCCGACGATCCCTTCACCGGGAGTGACCCCTTTAGCAAAACTAGAAAAGCCTCAAAAACATTCCATTTAAAAACCGTTTGATTCCGCAATGAGATCAAGTTCAAAGCGTTAAAGGTTTTTCTTAAAAACCATCCGCAACCCGCCGTCATT
Organism: Agapanthus africanus; assembly: GCA_030015575.1. Classification (NCBI taxonomy): domain Eukaryota; kingdom Viridiplantae; phylum Streptophyta; class Magnoliopsida; order Asparagales; family Amaryllidaceae; genus Agapanthus; species Agapanthus africanus. The sequence goes on from CM057341.1 coordinate 340,354,539, forward strand.
TTAGGAAGTAGAGTACTTAGTATTCGTGCTGTGTTTATTGACCATAGTCAAGGCACAGTGTACGGTAGCTAAGTGATGTCTTCCTACACCGCATATGATGCGATTAGTTATGACAGTCGCGTGACTTTGTTGACCTTAGTTAAGGGTTATGTGGGTGGGTCTAATTAATCATGAAATGACGGGTAGAACTTGACTAGTGCTTATGATTTGTTGACCATAGTTAAGGTCATAAGTGCTAGGGGTAAAAAGCACTATCGGGAGTTTCAAGTGTTGAAATTTGCAATGAGATTGCATACCTTCTATATGATAGTTGGATCCCGATACCCACTGCGAGTAATTGTTACTCCTGGGAGAGTTTTGCACTTTACAATTAGCCGATCAAGTAGGTGTCTAGAAAGGTGTTAATGGGGTTACGCCTCCGGGAAAATGAGGTTTACTGTAATTAGGTCCGTGCGAAAGCACGGGAAATCTCCCTCAAAGTACCGACACTGGCCTGGATGAAAGATTGGCAAACTTGTAGAGTGTAATTAATCCCGGCTAGTCTTTCCTTTTATGGTTTGAAGGAAGATTTGATAAAAACAGTGGGAGCCATCCTGATTAGATAAAATAAATAACCATTCTAATCTTGCAAGAGTGCACGCAGAGTGTTTTCTTATCTCTCCCTCGAGGTAGCGACCATATCACGCCTTAATCAAGATAATAATATGGATGTATTGACCGAACCCGCTTGTTATACTGAGCTGGGGAACGTTGGTCCCGCTCCAACTTATAATTGTTATAAGACCGAGCAGGAATTAGGGGAATACCAGGATTCCCATGCCGCCCAAACGAAGAAAGTGCATGAGATGCATCTCCTTCGGGTGTGTTCATTACAAAGAACTATTTCTCAGTATCCTCTACATCCTGGGTATTTGATACCAGATCAGGATCCCGCATATGTAATTTGTTACATGGGCTACAGAAAGGTAGAGAACTGAGAACGGGTGATAAGTTTCATGAGACAGAAAACGGTGCAAGTGTTGAAGCCAAGTCTGTTGGTCACTGTCACCCTGAATTACCAATACATTGATTCTGAACAAATGCTATTAGATACCGTACCTGATATATAAAATCATATCAGTCTCTTTATTAGTAAAGAAAGGATATAATTTTGTATTGTTGGATATTGTTTCGAACATTTCCTATATCAAAAGTTGATCGGTTCAGGCACGTTATCTAAAAGCATTGACGTTCTAAATCAAACTACAGTTCCCAATATATGGAACACACACAAGAGGAAGAGTTCAGAAATGAACGAATCCTTCTTGAGGTATTGTAGACTAGGTTATATCAATGCGACCCGACTGGCTATAGTTACATTTAGATGCATATTTAAATCAATTTGAATTTACATCTTGTGAAACTTGCCAGTCATGTCACAAAGATTAGATGACCATAGCTCTGTTTAATGGAAACAGAGAAAGAGTTAGTGAACTCTTGGGAATGATACATGTTGATGTATGTAGATCCCCTGTCTACACATGCCAAGACCGGTTCTTTGTATTTCATTACATTCTCTGATAATCTCTCAAGCTTCAGACATATGTTCATGTTGAAACACAAGTCCGAACCTTCTGAGATATTCACAGAATATAAGTTAGAAATAGAGAACCAAAAACCGGGTATAAGTATTATGTCCTATGATAAGATTAGGGAGGAGAATACTTGTGCATAGAATTCCTGGACTATTCTAAATGAGAATGAGATTCTCTCTCTCTATTACTCCTCTGAATATACCACAGCACAACGGTGTATCGGGACAGAGCAATCACACCATATTAGATATGTTGTGCTCTATGATGAGTATTGCTGAGTTACATATTTCTTTTTGGGGGTTATGCACTTGAGTAGCTCCATACCTATTGAATTAGGTTCGAATCAAATCAATGCCTACCACTCCATTTAAGATATAGTATGGGAAGAGCCCATCTCTTAAGTAAGTTAAGATTTGGGATTGTCCGGCCTATGTCAAAAGCAAAATCCGGACAAGATCGAGGCAAGGTCAGTTCTGTAGAACTGGAAAGGTTCCATCTATACAAACTGCAGCTGATGATTTGAGGGAACTAAAGGATTCAATAGTCCCCGACGAACTGCAGCCTCTCCGTCGAACTAGCAGGGTTCCTCACCTGCCTGAGAGATACTTCGGTTTCTCGATGACAGTGGGAGTAAGGAATGCATCATGAGATGATGACCCAACTAGTTTCGAGCAGGCCATCGAGAGTAGGGACTCTGTAAGAAGTGCTGGATGCTTAGCGATCTGAGATAGAATCCGTGTACACCAACAAAGTATGGACTTTGGTTGCTATATCTGAAGGGTTAAATCCCCATCAGGAGCAAGTATATCTTGAGAAGATTACTTGGTGTAGATGGAAAAGTTGAGACTTTCAAAGCTAGACTTGTTAAAGGATTTCGTCATCGACCAGGCGTGGATAATGATGAAACTTTTTCCAGTGACCATGCTTAAGTCCATCCAGATCCTACTTGCCATTGCTACATACCATGACTACGATATCTGGTGGTTGCGTGCCATGACTGCTTTTCTAAATAATGATTTAGAAGAGAACGTCTATAAGAACACAGCCAGAGGTTTTTCGTAAACGGTGGGAGCAGCGGAAACGTGTGCAAGATGCTTTATAAGATAAAGCAGGTATCGCGGAGTTGGAACATCTGTTTTGATGTAGTAGTCAAATAGTTTGACTTCATCAAAATGATAGATGAACCTTGTATACACAAAAAGGTAGTAGAGAGTAAGGTGTCACCCTCGTATTGTATGTGGACAACAAACTCTTGATAGGAAAAGGAGTTTCCTATACTACGATCGGTCAATCTCCTCTTATCACAAGGATTCTCCAATAGGATAAAGGTGATTCCTCCTAAATCCTGGGATTTGGATCTATGAGATAGATCTAAATGGATGTTAGGGTTCTCAATAGTTTTAGTGATACAGTATCAATCGATCCTGGGGAGAATCACTGGAAAGGTTCCAGGGTGATAAGGACGACTGAATGTCAGTCGCAGGCATTGTCTTTACCCTCAGTAGAGGGACGGTAAGTTGGAAGAGCTCCAAGCTAGATACCGTGACAAACTAGACGATAAAGGCTGGTAACATCGCAATTAAAGATACTATCAAAGAGGAAGTTTGGGTGTATATTGGTTCATGAGATAAACTAGGTTCCTACCATTGTGTGACAATGGAAGTATGGCTTTGGCCAAGGAACCCTGGTCCTATCAGTGACCCAGACATATTCTGAGGCAGCATCACCTGATCATGGAGATAGTTGATCTCCAGGGTGATCGTGGTTAGGAGAGTAGACTCAGAGGACACCACGGCGGATCCACTCACAAAGGCTTTTTCCCAGAGAGAGACTTATATGGGATGGTTGAGTATTAGATACCGCAACCACTGCTACAGATGGCCCTAGTGCAAGTGGGATATTTTTAGTTATATATATGCCCTAGAGGCCATTACTGTACATAGGATGTATATTGTAGTGGATGCTGGGACATATATAGGTAGGACTTTCTTGCTCGACATGATAGTACGCTATCTGGTTACTCTTTATCTTAACATGTATACTTTCTGTCTTTCCGTTACATGTTGATAAAGCCCATTGGATGTGTACTCGACTTCCAGGACTATGATGTAAATCATACTAGTGGGGCCTGGGTAGTCCATGAGTACATCCTTCAATGTTCCTAGTCGTGGGAATATCGAGACTGGGCATCGATATTCCAGAGTAGACTAGCGTATATCTTCTCGACCCATGTGATGGGCGATTGATGATCCCATATCCATTGGTGTTTGACATCAGAGATGGTATGCGGGTGCTCAGTGGACTGGGTACACTGAACGGACTCGCCGAGAACTCCCAGATGGTATTATACCTCACGTCAGATGGCAGTTCTCTGGTGACACTGGTACAGCTTAGTCTGTTGACCCGAGATCGTCATAGAGTCTTGTGTGTCTCCCACTATGCTTTGATTTCCACCCTACCACGGCTCTACTGAGTCGTGCAAACAGGTGGTTTTTGGGTACAGTCCCGATTCACATGGAGGCAATGAGCGATAGGAGGGGATTCATCTCTCCCGGTATTGGGGGGTGATGTTGCGCTATGCTCGACTGGCCATAACTGGAAATCCCTGGCCAGGGTTGCAGTGATATACTTGTAAGAGTTATCAGTAGTTTCACGAATGTTATGGACCTTATATCGGCATGACTTATCAAGCTACCAGGGTCTGACGTTTACCACCCATAGGCGAGATATGCGACATATCAGACGAACAGACCGGACTGTACGTTAAGTGTTACTGGTTGGATTCACAGGACTGTGAGCAGGCTTGCACGTTGATCTTCTGATCGCTCAATACCCGGGTGACCGTTACGTTTAGCAGACCGCATGCGGCTTGTGGGTGTTTGATATGATCATCACCTACCGCCGGCGTATTGACGAGTCTTTAGAGTCCTAGACAGTGGTTTCCTCGCTCAAGCGAAACGAAATAGGACCGCATATGAGATATGTGCGGGACCGAGAATAATACCAGTATGTGATACTGTATTCTATTCTCGCGATTTGTATCATTGGACGGTTATATGAGATATAGCCGGGTTACCGAATCAAATGTTGATTCGATACATTGATACACTTGATATTAGTCGGTTATATGCGATATGACGGGATCATTAAATCAAGTATTGATTTAATGATTTAATGTATAATTATATATTTGATATATTAATTTACATTGACTAGTATTGTTCACTTAAGATGGATTTTCTCACTTGATGTGCACAAGTAGTATATGTGATATATTTTTGTGCACTTGATTAAATCATGTTTGATGATACATGCAAACTTGGGTGTGTGTATGCGATACACCATGTTTAGGTAAATGGTTAGGGTTTTATTTACTTTATTTATTTTGGTTAAAAGAAAAAAACTAAATGGTTGCTTTTGTTTTATGCAAGAAGCTTCTTGATGCTTCATGCATCTTTGACAAAGTGACCATTTTGTTTTTATCACTTAACCTAACCATTTAACTAAACCCTAGTTTATTCTCAACAAAAGTAAACTAACCCATGGTTGCTATTTGATAAGAATCACTTGATTTATTATTTTAAAAGATTTCATTATTCACTTTTCTTTTCTCCTTCTTCTTCCTCTTCATGAAGAGAAGAAAGCATTCTTGAAAATTTCCAAGTGATGAATCCAAGTGAGAAATCCAATTCCAAAGTGAACCCACTTCCTATTTCTTCATCCTCTACCACTTGCCATGTAGTAGAGTGTGTTATCTTCACAAGTTTTATGACCAAGTGAAGATGGAGCTTGAGTTTGAGTTGCCTCGACGTAGATCATCTTTGGCATCGAAGTCAACGACCTAGCCCGATCATTTCTTCGACGAAACCATCGCCAGAGTCCGGGATCCGATGATCGCAGCGGAGGGACATCATCACGGAGATAAAGAGGTGGAGGACCGGATCTATAAAGTTGTAGTCACTTTCACTTTATAGTAAAGTTGTTTACTTGTATGTCTTTCGCTTATCCTCTAGTTAACGATCTAGTTTAGGGTTTCTTGGCACATAAAAAATTTAAATTGGACATGGTTGATCAGTTGTATAACCTCAAGGGTGTGCCGAGGAACCCTACAGTCCCGACGACCAGACACCCATATGGACTGCGGGGTCCTTAAACACGTGGACCAAAACGTCCTTAAACTAATGATGGACCAACATGTCCCTAAACTGGTAATGGACCACCACGTCCCCAAACTGGAACATGGACCACCACGTCCTTAAACTGGCAATGGACCACCATGTCCCTAAACTGGAATTGGACTACTACGTCCTTAAACTGGAACAATAGAGCCCTCAAATGCTCTTTTGCCGGATCTAAATGATCCCGTTTAAGTTGATCTTAGCCTCAAACCTGGCTAACCTATCCTTAAACATTCAAATGGACCATAAAACTCCAAACCAACTTTGGTTCAGGGGTACATCTCTGAACTCCTCTGACACATGTCGTTGTAATCCTTCAACGTCGTCAGAGAGGTGACGGGTCCCGCTGGCCATATATATTAAACGGACCACTACGTTCCAAAACTGGAACAATAGAGCCCCTAAATGCTCTTTCCGTTAAGTCGATCTTAGTCTCAAATCAGACTAACGTATCCTTAAGGAGCATTTAAGTTGATCTTAGCCTCAACATGGCTAAAGTATCCTTAAACTAAAACACCAAACCCAAATCTAAGTAAATACGGATTTGGACTAATCCACGTCATACGGGCGACAGCAAAAATTAGTCCCCGTATACAATCCACGGGCATCCACAAACAAAACAAACACACACGACATGAAGTGAAATTCTGGAGAAGGAGAATGTTGTTGCCGCTATGCGGTATCGTAATTAACTGCAGGGGCTTGCGCCTGCAGGGAAGAACATCCCCATAATCAAAAAACCCCTCAAATGAGGAGGAATCTGACGAAGTCTGCTACATCGGCCGCATCCGTCTAAACCTCCGATATACGGTTCCATAAATCAACTTGGCATCTTCGGAGAGGTCGACGGATAAAACCAAATAGCATCTGCCCCGAATCTCAGGCAAGACGTCCCCACGTCGTCTCGGCCGCGGTTCGGAGGGGAACAAATCCTAGGGGCTCTATCAACGTGCAATATTGACCTGTAAAGCAGTACACGATGATAAAGATAAACCAGATAGCATACTATCATCTTGAGTAAGACTGTCCTATCGGCATAGGTCCTCTCTCAATCATTGCAATCACGTGCCTGTGATCCAATAATTGACTCTGAGGGCACTATCTCCAACAATCTCCCACTTGCACTCAAGGCTAATTATTGCGATGTCGCATACTCACAGCCTGTGTGATACCGAACACCCAACTCTTCTACTAATCAGTCTCAAAAAACCCGTTTGCGAGACTAATGCGTTCGAGGAATAGCCTCAGTGAGTGGATCCGCTCTAATATATCTTTCTATGTCTCTCTTTATCTCATGTTCGCGGAGAAAGCCATCTCCCGAAACGAGCAATACCTGTCTTAGAGTATGTCTGGATATCTTATGGGACCTAGTTCATAAATGAACTCCAAATCCAAACTTCTCAGACTGTATCGTCAACTGAACTTAATCAGTATCCTGCGCCATCCCTCCCTCAGTATCCGCCTGAACCACCTGTCCAAAATACTGCCCCTCGTCAGAGGGAAAACCATAACTCTGACAGTCACTCTGTCATCCAGGTCACACACTTATGTTCTAAAGCTGCTTCCTAATGTTTCTCCAGGATTGGATTAATATCAACTTATTGCATCTACTGCAAAAACATCATCTACTGTGGTACTTGAGATCTCATGATTGACTCAATTGCCTAAGCAAGTGATCTGCCAATCATGCACATCCCTCTCTACTTTAGTCTGTAAGACACCTTTAGAGAGGGTGACTCCATCACCTGCAGGTACACTACCATGACAGGAGTCGTCCGTTCTAAATACTCATAGAATGCTGTCTAAGTACCCTGATTGGGAAACTACCCAAATCTAGATCTAAAACCATAGATCTAGTAACCAGAATGTCTGATATAATATCCAAGTCCTATGTGGAGAAACCACTGTGTGACAACCAAAGATTAACCGATCGTAGTATAGGAATATTACATCCAACTCTGTGTATGTTATCCAAATACCAGGACATCATACCCTACCATCTTCTTAACAGATCTAACCCCTATTCTGATGAAGTCAAACCTATGACTGTCACATCAGAAATAGATGATCTATCTCCGCTATGTTTGCTTTAGTCTATAAATAGACATAAGACACTTGTCCACTATGCTTCCCCTGCTTCCGCTGACTACGACAACCCTCTGGCAGAGTCATATACACGTACACTTCTAAAGCTAGTTTAGAAAGACGCTATACTCATCCTCCTGCCGGGTTTCATAGTCTGGAACAACAGCAATGGCAAGTCTGGGTAAACAAGAACCTCCCTGTCACCGTCCTTGAGGCTACCGGAGTAGCTCTCGGGTGCCTAAGGTTACCCACCATATCCGCGGAGTGGCCAATGGAATGTCAAACCAAATTGAATCTATAGGTTCTTATCAAATTTTCAGTAATCGTTTGCGGTTCTGGAATCACTTCCAGTTCTACCATACTCTCATTACTGTTTTCTGAAAAAATCCATTTTTATTAAAACTGTGGAGAGTCAAGAACAATATCACCATCGATCTTCTAGATGGTAGAAAATCAACCCTCGTCATATCCCGGGTCAACCCACAAACAGCCATTACAGAAACGTGCCTTGAGTTATCCAAAGTCTGGTTTTAAGCATAAGCCGGACAACTCCCCGTACCTTAACATCGTTAAGATATGAACTGTTCTATATCCAATATAGAAACAGAGGCACTAATTTAATTGAACCAGATTCAAATCATGCAGCTGTCTTCAGTGCATGTCAACTAAATTGAGAGAGGCCGATCAGCGTTACTCAACTTAGGAGTGCTTCCAATTATGAGTAACATGAAAGAGAAGCAAGTTCTCTTAATCATTACTATCAACTGAATACCATACACAAGTATCTACATCTTCGATCACCTTGAAGAAACCCGATACTTGCAACACCTGGTTCTCTACTTTGTTCATATACCTATAACTTCTCAAAACACAGACCTTGTGTTTCTACGAAACACATGTCTAAGAACTAGAGAAGTCACAAGTAAACAGAATATAGTACGAGAACCAACCCCTCTGTCCACATGGACACTGGACAACATACAATACTCTGTATAAGTCCCTTGAGTCTAATAACTCAAACCCTGTGCATCGTAGGTGTTGGATATAATGCCCTCTAAGTCAATTATTGGATCGCAGGTACGTGATTGCAATGATTGAGGGAGGACCTATACCGATAGAACAGTCTTACTCGAGATGTTAGTGTGCTATCTGGTTTGTCTTTATCATCATGTAGATGTTGATAGAGCCCATAGGATTCTTGCTTGACTACCAGGGGTATGATGGCGATCATATATGTGGGAGCTGGGGTCTATAAGTACATCCTTAAAGTGTCCCTAGTCGTGGGAGTTTCGAGACAGGGCATCGATACTCCAAAGTAGACTAGTGTATACATTCGAGAAACCGATGAGGGGCGGTGGCCGGTCTCACAAGCCATTGGTGTTAGTTGGTTCACCTAAGATGTATACAGGTGCTCATTGGGTTATGAGTACACCGGACAGGACTCGCCGGGAACTTGCTGGTTGGTATTATACCTAGCGTCAGATAGCAGTTCCCTGGTGACATGTGTACAGTTTAGTTCATCGACCTGAGGTCGTCATTTGTCTCGTGTGAGTTCCCACTGTGCTTTGATTTATACCCTACCACGGGTCAAAGGAGTCGTGCAAAGAGGTATATTTTGGGTACAGTCCCGAGCCACATGGAGGCAGTGAGCAGATCGTCGGGGATTCGTCTCTCCCGGTATTGGGGGTGAGATCGCGCTGTGTTTAGGAGAGCCATTACACGAAATCCCTGGCCAGGGTAATCGAGATTTACTGGAAGGTATTCCAGTAGTATCTCAGGGTGTTCTGGGCTGCTCTCTGACACGACTTATGCAGCTATTGGAGGTCTGACGTTTACCGGCCCCCTAGGCCTAATATGGGATACTCATAGACGAATGGAACGGATTGTACGGATATTGTCACTGTTAGGCTCAGTAGGGTTTATGGATGAGTTCGCTCGTCAGCTTCCCTTCCAATCAATACATAGGCAAACCGTTACGTACAGCTTGTACCTCTGACTTGCTAGTGGTTATACCCAGTGCCAGTGTATTGATGAGTCATTAGAGTCCCACACAGACACTTTCCCAAGTTCGGGCGAAACGTTGTAGAGGCCGTATGGTTCTATGGCAGGGTTCGGAAAATGCACGTGCGTTTTCGCACGTGTCATTTTTCGGGTAGATAGTACTGGTAGGCTTTGGTTTAAGCCGGATCCAAGTATTATACTGTGTAGATATAATATCTTTGTTTCAGTTGCATTTGTATTCGGTCGTAATACAAATACGGGTATGTTTATACCGATACGGGGTTATCCAGAAATTCGTTTGAGGATCACTTTTGGAAGTTGCCAGTTTCCAGTTTTCTATCAGCCGTATTTAACATTCGGTTAAATGCGGATTTATCATTTCGTCTTTTGGGTGAGTCAGTGTTCTAGAAGGTTCTAGAAATGGTGACTAGCTTCATGAGTCATTAGTTCATTAATGGTGCATTTAATGTTGTGATGACTTGCTTAATGATTCAACTTTTGCTTTTATTATGTTCACACTAGGTGTTTCATGACTCATTCTTTGTTATGATAAGTTTCATGGCTTAGATTCACCCTCCCCTCTCCTACACTCACCCCCCTCTTCTATAAGTGGCCGGCCCCTCTTGTGAGGTTGGGATGGATTCAATTTGGCAAAAAGATTATGATAGTTTAGTATATGGAAATTTCATTTACCCGATTTCCATTTACCCGATTCCAATTGGCAACTTCTATTAACCGTTTGTCCATTGCCTTGGACGTAACGAGACAAAGTATTCTACTCTTTCTCTACTTAAGCTTGGTCGTCTCTTTTGGCAAACTTGACGATCGAGTTACCTCGGTTCAGAGGCGGGAGCCCGTTTAAATATCCGTCGACGTGGTGCCACCTGGACGACGAAACCGGAGATCGAGAAAGTTCGGATCAGTTGCAATATAGCGTGGGATGATGGTTGAAGACCGAAGGACTCGGATCATTCGGTATAACAATTCTACCCTCTTTACAATTTGTTACTTTAGCTTGAATGGACGATCCGGGATAAAGTACGCGATAGCGCCAGTCGTAAAAGTTTTGTTCCGCATATTGGCGTTTGTCAGACGGCCGGGGCGCTGCCGCATACTTACAGTGGTATCAGAGCCTCACCATTAAGCTATACTAACTTGTGCTAACGCGTTTAAAAGATCGATCGAACGGATTTTCCAAAATCACAATTTTCTGTACATAAAGAGTCTGTCGATTTTAAATCTGTTCTAAAATTCATTTTGAGCACTTCAGAAAAACAAGCAGGCTTTTTAAAGCAATACGTACAAATTTCGTCACGTGATCTCACTAAACCACCGCGGATCCGCGGTCAAACCTAGGGTTTGACCGCGCATCCGCGGCGGTTTAGTTGGAATAGTGAACAAAATTTGTACAGTGGCTTCTATGCAGGGAATTGTGGTTTCTAGTATATTTCTTTTGGGCCCATTTTTTGTTACTGTACAGCAGATCTTTGTGGGGCCCACTTCGGGAAATTTAGTCGATCTAAATTTTAAACATGTTAGTTTTTGCAGTACTTACTTTATATCTCCGACCGGGAATGTCATTTGATCGGTAAACCGCGTCTGATTGCTATAGTTCTTTTAGACGGGTTTGCGAACGTGACTTTCGCGTTGATGTTCTGTGTTGTGCTGTGATGTTGCGGATTTTTCGTGGTGGATAGCAGGGTGCAATGATAGTGCAGTTTGGATTTATTTATACATTTGATATTGCGGGGCGAGCGTCCAACATGTAGACTGCCGTCACTGCCTGTTTGTATAATATTCTTTTAGGGAACGACCGGGTCGAGGTCGATGTACCCGTTGTACATATTTTTATTTCTGTACTAGGTTTATCCCGCGAAGGAGTGCACGGATAGCCGGATCCTGGAGGGAAACGGGTCCGTATCTCATGGCTTTGAAAGGAAAAGGGACCCCACTCTATAATTGGCAGACTATTCGCCGCACTCGTAGGGGGTACAGGTTGACCCAAGGAGGGGTGCTCAATTTACCGGATTCCGTGAAGTGCCGGGTGTTCCATTCACTATGTTGTGGGGACTACTTCGCTTCAGGTTTTGGCGAGTAACTTGCCGCACCCGTAGGGGTCTAGGTTACATTGCACAGGCTATCCAAACGACCAGGGGAACGTCGGGTTTCAGTAGCGGCTCTGTGAAACCCGGGGATCCCAGATTATCTGTATTATTCTGTGTTGCTTATTAATTTTCTGTAATGTTGCTTATTATCACGCCTGGAGCGATTATTGTATATTAGTATATATACTATTAGATGTTGTATATGTTTTACACCCGCGCTAGTCCAGCCCCCGCTCTGTCGTTAGTTAAGTAACCTAACGGGTGATGACGGGACCCAGTGACGAATGCCGATGGCATATACGTACATTTTATTTTTCGTTCTTTTCTGGTGTGATTGATTGATGGGACTACATTGATTATTATTAATGCAAGGATAAAACAAACCTATATTTGATGTTGTTGGAACAAATTTTAAAATGAGTTATTACAAAGATGTTTCCTTTTGTTTTGCATAGCGATATTCAGTTAGAATATCCAGCACCTCATTCGACGAGGCAAGGGCCGAGATCCCTTCACCGGGAGTGACCCCTTGGGCAGAAATTTGCGTCTGGGTAATAACTTAAATATAGTCGATCACAAGTTGCTTTGCATCGCGGTATTCAGTTAGAATATCCTGCACCTCATTCCACGAGGAAAGAGACGAGATCCCTACACCGGGAGTGACTTCTTTAGCAAAAGGTTTTCGCTACTATATTTTTATAAAAAGCTATCAGTTTCCTTCAACGAGATCAAGTTCATTACGTTAAAGGTTTTTCGCCAAAAACCAGCCGTAAACCTCCGTCGTTTCTTATAGATGGTCAGTAGTATTCAAGCTATGTTTGTTGGCCTACGTCAAGGCGTAGTGTTTGGTAGCTGCTGGGTATTCATTTGTTGCATAGATAGATGCATTAGTTTAAGTCAGACGTACAGCCTTGTTGGCCTACGTCAAGGGCATGTACGATGACTTAAATTAATCAGGACAACAACGGGTAGAACTTGATATGTGGCTTATAATTTGTTGGCCTACGTCAAGGTCATAAGTGCATGGGATAAAAATTATATCGGGAGTTTCAAACATACAAGAAACTTGCCAGACTTGCGCATACCTTCTGGAGTGTGTTAGCTTGAGTGGCTTCCATCAAGTTATCATGCGATGATAGTTGGATCCCGATTCTCACTGATGAGTTGGTTTACTCTTCGGGTGATCCCGACTAATTCTTCTTTCAGGTTTGGAGGAGAATTTGAGATTACAGTGGGAGGTTTCCTAATTAGATAAAGTGATAACCATTCTGATCTAGGTTAGAGTGCACGCAGAGTGTTTCTTTTCTCTCTCTCTCCTTGGCAGCGACCTTTGACCGACCCTAGACTATAACTCAGTGACCAAAGTTGACTGAACCTTCTTAATTTACTGGCTTTTGGATTGTCTAAAGTTGCATAAGTCATTGCCGCTCTTTCTTTTACCCTTTGTATTTCTCAGAACACCCCGTATTACTTCGGATATCCACTTCCATTGGATAGATCCATCGTATGGTTATATACGAAATCGGAGGGATTTCTTCGAGGATGGATCCAGGTTCAGGAGAAATAGAATTAGTTTATTCAATTGTTTTTTCTTATCACCTTCTCTCAGGTTGCGAGGGCTCCTTGGTTTAGGAGAGTACACCTATTACGCTTATTGGATAGTCTTATTCCAAACCATAGGCAGGTGCCGAAAGGTAGGGAATGAAGAAAACCAATTAGCCTAACCCAGGTGTACAGAAGGTAATAAATAAAGAAAAAAAATTAAAAGAAAAAAAATTAAAGGAATTAGAAAGAGGGCAAAGTAAATTGCGACTACTAACATTCACGACCAAACCACGTATTTCATCGCCATTCCTACTTCACCTTTGATTTCTCCAAAACAACCCGTATCACTACGAACATCCAATTCTATTGGATAAATCCATCGTATGGTTATATACGAACTTGAAGGATATTTTTTCGAGGATGGATTCTGGTTCAGGAGAAATAGGACTAATGATTATTCAGTTATCTTTTATCATCACCTTCTCTCAAGTTGCGAGTACTCCTAGGATTAGGAGAGTACACCTATTATGCTTACTGGATAGACTTCTTCCAAACCATAGGCTGGTGCCGAATGGTAGGGAAGGAAGAAAACCATTTAGCCTAATGATGGTGTACAGAAGGTAACGACTAAAAGACAAATAAAGGAAAATGGAAAGATGGCAGAGAAATATACGGTTAAAGTCATGATTTTGATTATGGAAGAGGCATTACTAAGAATACCAGGATACCCCTACGAAACATATTTATGTTTCATATTCACTATGCATTGTTAATAGAAAACTGATTTCCCGATTGGATACTTACTCCAGGGTATGTATTTACCAGGTATGATTCTCACATCTGTATAGTTTTACAGATAATGAGTGGGAGTAAGTTATTGGGAATTTGGTAATCATCCTCATTATATCGGAATTCGTTGTAATTGGTGATATTTGAGGAAATCGCCTGGGCACATTTTTCAACCTACGATGCACAAGTTTTGAGTTATTTCACTCAGCGGACTTATACAGAGTATTGTATGTTGTCTAATGTCCGTCAGGACAAAGGGGTAGGTCCTCATACTATGATCTGTTTACTTATGACTTCTCTAGTTATTAGACAAGTGTTTCGTAGAAATACAATGTCTAAGTTTTGAGAAGTTGTGGGTATAGGAATAAAGTAGAGAACCAGGTGTCGCAAGTATCGGGATCTTTCAAAGAAACCAAGGATGTAGATTCTTGTGATTGGTATTCAGTTGATAGTAATGGTGAAGAAAACCAATTAGCCTAAGTAGGGTGTGAACAAGGTAATGAATAAAGACAAAATAAAGGGATTAGAAAGAGGGCAAAGTAAATTGCGACTGTTATCATTCACGACCAAACCGCGTACTTCATCGCCACTCCTATTTCACCTTTGCTTTTTTCCCAGTTCGGGAGAAATAGAATAAGGTATTATTCAGTTGTCTTTTATCATCACCTTCTATCAAGTTGCGAGTACTCCTTGGATTAGGAGAGTACACCTATTACGCTTATTGGATAGTCTTCTTCCAAACCATAGGCAGGTGCCGAAAGGTAGCGAATGAAGAAAACCAATTAGCCTAAGTAGGGTGTGCAGAAGGTAATGAATAAAGACAAAATAAAGGGAATAGAAAGAGGGCAAAGTAAATTGCGACTGTTATCATTCACGACCAAACCGCGTACTTCATTGCCACTCCTATTTCACCTTTGCTTTTTTCCCAGTTCGGGAGAAATAGAATAAGGTATTATTCAGTTGTCTTTTATCATCACCTTCTCTCAAGTTGCGAGTACTCCTTGGATTAGGAGGGTACACCTATTATTCTTACTGGATAGTCTTCTTCCAAACCATAGGCTGGTGCCGAACAGTAGGGAAGGAAGAAAACCATTTAGCCTAACGATGGTGTACAGAAGGTAATGAATAAAGACAAATAAAGAGATGGCAAAGAAATATACGGTTAAAGTCATGAATTGGATTATGGAAGAGGCATTACTAGGAATACCAGGATACCTCTACGAAACATTTTCATGTTTCCATGCATTGTTAAAGGAAAACTGATTTCCCGATTTGATACTTGCTCCAGGGTATGTATTTACCAGGTATGATTCTCACATCTGTATGGTTTTACAGATAATGAGTCGGAGTAAGTTATTGGGAATTAGGTGATCATCCTCATTATATCGGAATTCGTTGTAATTGGTGATATTTGAAGAAATCGCCTGGATACAGTTTTCAACCTACGATGCACAGGTTTTGAGTTATTCAACTCAGCGGACTTATACAGAGTATTGTATGTTGTCCAGTGTCCGTCAGGACAAAGGGGTAGGTCCTCATACTATATTCTGTTTACTTATGACTTCTCTAGTTTTTAGACAAGTGTTTCGTAGAAATACAATGTCTAAGTTTTGAGAAGTTGTGGGTATAGGAATAAAGTAGAGAACCGGGTGTCGCAAGTATCAGGATTCTTCAAAGAAATCGAAGATATAGATTCTTGTGATTGGTATTCAGTTGATAGTAACGGTTTTGAGAAACTTGTTTCTCTTTAAGGTTACTCATAATTGGATGGATTCCTAAGTTGAGTAATGCTGATTAGCCTCTCTCCATTAAGTTGATATGCACTGGATATAGCTGCATGTTTTTTGAATCTGGTTCCAATTAAATAAGTGTCAGAGTTTCTATATTGAATATAGAATGGTTCATATCTTAACGATGTTAAGGTAAGGGGAGTTGTCCAGCTTATGCTTAAAACCAGACACTGGATAACTCAAGGCACGTTTCTGTAATGGCAGTTTGTGGGTTGACCCTGGCTTTGACGAGGGTTGATTTTCTACCATCTGGAAGATCAATAGTGATATTGTTCGTGACTCGCCATAGTTTTAGTAAAATGGATTTTTTCAGAAAATAGTAGTGGGAGTATGGTAGAACTGGAAGTGATTCCAGAACCGCAAACGATTACGGAAAATTTAATAGGACCTATATATTCAATCAGGTTTGACATTCCAATAGCCACTCCGCAGACATGGTGGGTAACCTCAGACACCCGAGAGGTACTCCGGTTGCCTCAAAGACGATGACAGGGAGGTTCTTGTTTACCCAGACTTGACACTACTGTTGTTTCAGACTATGAGACCCGGCAGGAGGATATGTATAGAGTCGTTCTAAACTAGTTTTAGAAGTACACGTATATATTATTCTGCCAGAGGGTTGTTGTGGTCAGCGGAAGCATCGGAAGCATAGTGGACAAGTAGCTTATATCTATTTATAGACTAGAGCAGAAATAGTGGAAATAGATCATCTATTTTTGATGTAACAGTCATGGCTTTGACTTCATCAGAATAGGGGATGGATCTGTTAAGAAGGTAGTAGGGTGTGATGTCCTCGTATTTGGATGACATACACAGAGTATGAAGTAAAATTCCTATACTATGATCGGTTGTACTTTGGTCGTCACACAATTGTATCTCCACAAAGGACATGGATATAATATCAGACATTCTGGTTACTAGATCTATGGTTTTAGATCTAGAATTGGGTAGTTTCCCTATTTGGGTACTTTGACAGTATTCTAATGGTATTTTAGAATAGATGACTCCTGGCATGGTGGTGTACCTGCAGATGATGGAGTCACCCTCTCTAAAGGTGTCTTACAGACTAAAGGAGAGAGGGATGTGCATGATTGGAAGATCACTTGCTTAGGCAATTGAGTCAATCGTGAGATGTCAAGTACCACACCAGATGTTTTTTTTTCACTAGATGCGATAAGTTTATATTAATCCAATCCTGGAGAAACATTAGGAAGCAGTTTTAGGACATGAATGGATGTTCTATGGATTTGATAATGGCAGCCTCCTTCGGGAGACCGTTATCATTCCAGGCTTCAAAGGTGACATGGATGACAGAGTCATTGTCAGAGTTATAGTTTTCCCTCTGACAAGGGACAGTATTATAGACAGGTGGTCCAAGAGGATACTGTGGGGGGCATGGTTTTGGATACTGATTAGGTTCAGTGATCACTACAGTCTAAGAAGTTTGGAATTGAAGTTCATTTATGAACTAGGTCCCATCAGATATCAAGACATATTCTAAGACAAGTATTACTCGATTCGGGAGATGGCTTTCTCCGCGAACTTGAGATTAAGAGAGACATAGAAAGAAACATCAGGGCGGATCCACTCACTGAGGCTATGAGTATGCGACATCGCAATAATAGCCTTAAGTGCAAGTTGGAGATTGTTGGATATAGTGCCCTCTAAGTCAATTATTGGACCGCAGGTACATGATTGCAATGATTGAGCGAGGACATATACCGATATGACTGTCTTACTCGAGATGATAGTATGATATCTGGTTTTTCTTTATCATCGTATACATGATTTAGTTCACTATTGCATGTTGATAGAGCCCATAAGATTCTTGCTTGACTGCCAGCAGTATGATGGCGATCATATACGTGGGAGCTGGTGTTAGTTATATGTATGCCCTAGAGGCCATTACTGTATATTGGATGTATATTGTAGTGGATGCTGGGACATATATAGGGAGGACTTTCTTGCTCGACATGATAGTATGCTATCTGGTTGCTCTTTACCTTAACGTGTACACTGATTGTCTCTCTGTTACATGTTGGTAAAGCCCTTTGGATGTGTACTTGACTACCTGGACTATGATGCGGATCATACTAGTGGGGACATGGTAGTCCATAAGTACATCCTTCAAGGTCCCTAGTCGTGGGTATATCGAGACGGGGCATCGATATACCAGAGTAGACTAGCGTATACCTTCTCGACCCATACAGATGGGCGATGGATGATCCCATATCCATTGGTGTTTGACATCAGAGATGATATACGGGTGCTCAGTAGAGACTGGGTACACTGGACGGACTCGCCGAGAACTCCCAGATGGTATTATACCTTACGTCAGATGGCAGTTCTCTGGTGACACTGGTACAGAGTAGTCTGTTGACCCGAGATCGTCATAGAGTCTTGTGTGGTTCCCACTGTGCTTTGATTTCCATCTTACCACGTCCAAGAGGGCGTGCAAAACGGTAGTTTTTGGGTACAGTCCCGAGTCACATGGAGGCAATGAGCGATAGGAGGGGATTCGTCTCTCCCGGTATAGGGGGTTGATGTTGCGCTGTGTTCGATTGGCTATAACCGGAAATCCCTGGCCAGGCTTGCTGAGATTCACTGGTAAATGTTACCAGTAGTTTCTCGAATTGTTATAGACCTCATATCGACATGACTTATCGAGCTATTGGGGTCTGACGTTTACCACCCCTAGGCGAGATATGCGACATATCAGACGATCAGACCGGACTGTACGGTAGTGTTACTGGTTGGATTCACTGGAGTGTGAGCGGGCTTGCTCGTCGATCTTCTGATCGCTCAATACCTGGGTGGCCGTTACGTTTAGCAGACCGCTTGCGGCTTGTGGGTGCTTGATATGATCATCACCTGTTGCCGGCGTATTGACGAGTCTTTAGAGTCCTACACAGAGGTTTCCTGGCTCAAGCGAAACGAAATAGGAGCGCATATGAGATATGTACGGGACCGAGAATAATGCGTGTATGTGATACCGTATTCTATTCTCGGGATGAATGTATCGAATAGTTGTATGCGATATAACCTAGTTATCGATTCAAGCGCTGATTCGATAAGTCGATACATTGAATACTAGTCGGTTATGTTTAACATGACCGGATTATTGAATCAAGTGTTGATTTAATGATTTAATGTATAATTATATATTTGATATATTGCTTTACACTAACTAGTATTGGTTCACTTTAAATGGATTTTCTCACTTGGATTGTGCAAGTTGTATATGTGATATACTTTTATGCACATGATTGTATCATGTTTGATGATACATGCTTATTTGGTTAAGGGTAAAGAATTAAACCTATGGTTAAGTATATGGTTAAGTTTTTATTTATTTATCCATTCATTTATCTATTTATCTTGGATTATTAAAGAGAGAAGAAAACAAAATGGTTGGATTGATTCATGAAGTTTCTTGAAGCTTCATTCAACTTTGACCATTTTGTCTTCATCTCCTTAACCTAACCATTCACTAACCCTAGTCTATTCTCTACACCTAACTATGGTTGGAATTATGATAAGGATTTATTTTTCTTTTCAATTGAAATTAACTTATCATAATTCTATTATCTTTCATCATCTTCTTCTTCTTCTTCTTCAAGTTGAAGAAAACCTTTCTTCATCAATGGTGATTGATGAAAATGAGTGAGAAATCCAATTCTAAAGGCTACCCACTTCCTATTTCTTCATCCTCTACCTCTTGCCAAGTAGTAGAGTGTGTTTCCTTCACAAGTTTTCTTGACTTGGTGAAGTTGGAGCTTGATCTAGCGATGCCTCGACGTAGATCATCTTCGGCACGTCGTCGATGACCTAGCCCGCTCTTTCTCCGATGAAGCCGACGCTAGAGCCCGGGATTTGATTTGGACAGCGGAGAGGACTTCATCACGGAGCCGTGGAGGTGGAGGACCGGATCTACAAAGGTTGTATTTCCGTATTCTTGTAGTTAAGTGTTAACTAGTTTGCTTTGTCGCCTAAAAATCTAGCCAACGATCCGTATTAGGGTTTGTAGGCACCCGTAATTTTTGAAATTGGCATGGTTGATGCCTTGTGAGACCTCATTAGTGTGCCTAGGAACCCTACAGTGGTATCAGAGCCTAGCTAGAGCCTTAGGCGAAGTCTAGACGAAGTTTGAAACCCGAACGAACCCGAAACCCCAACACAAACATGCTCTCTGGACTTTTTCCAAAATCTGGAGTTTTTCAATATTAAAAATATGCAAAAAAATCAGCAGGTGATTTTAAGAGTTTCTGTGAAATTCGTGTTCCTAAATCCATTAAACTGCCGCCGTTCCGCGGCACGAGCATGGATCGTGCGGCGGTTCCGCGGCCGTACTACCACCTTATTTAATATATTTTACACAGTAACTCCTAATTGATAATGCTGGATTTTCTGGGAATTTTTAATTTTTATTCAAGAGTTGAATTTTCAGGGGTTGTTTTGGGGATTCGGTGTTTCGATCGGAGTATCAAATTTTGTCTATGTGGCTTTCCGGATAAATTTTAGAATATGTTAAAAAGTTCGACCGGATATAAATACCCAATTTTTCCCCTGTCGGGAAATTTCCAAGTGTTGGATTTTTCCGTAGTTTAAAGACGTTCTAAGTAGTGCAAGTAACTCGATGGACCCTCTAGAAGACAACAAACCTTAACTCGATTATGTGACCATCTTGAACTGCCCTTTGAACCTTCGGGTTTGGGGCAGTACGGCATGCCACATGTGAGGCGTTGGCTTGACCCTTCTACGGCTGGACCGTTGGTACCGAGGCACGAACTGAATGTTTTTAGACTTGTTTCATGTGTTGATCTCTATCGGGAAAACTTGGGTGTTTGAATGTTCGATCGGAAAGTTTAACATTTTCTAATTATCTGGAATGGGAAACAATAATTGGAATTCACAAGAAGTTATGAGATAACTGAATGAATGTTATAAACATAGCAATTTAGTCTCACTTGATCGGTTGCCACGGAATTTTGATGTGATCAAAAGTCCGTCGCAATCACGTAGCGTACGCGGATACTCGCCGGGTAAACTTAATAGACAGCCTCACTCCATAGCCCCGACCAAGTGACTGTAGGAGAACCCCGTCGCCGAAAGCATCCGTTCGGGTGCTCGCGGTAGCGGTGTTCCGCCTTGGTGCACTTCGTCGACGGTATCAGGGGTGCAGCCGTCTACTGAAGTTTGCGACGAGCATTCGATCAGGATGTCGGGAATCTTGTTGAATTACCCGACTTGGTATTGAAAAGTGTTTTCGATGATGAGACTAAAATGCGGGGTTTATAATTGTTAGGCATGCGATGTCTAAGTAATTCATTTGGTCAGGCATGCGATGTCTGAGGAGGTTGCGGATTCCAACTGTTGTAGTTTTACACTTTCTTTTCTGTGACCGTAAGTGTAATATGTGATATCGCCGGTTTCGTTGCTATATGCCAACGACAATTGGGATGTGCATATTTACTTACGTTGATGACATGTGATGTTATGTATTGCTGGATATGTTATATTGGATCGTCGTGTTTGAATAGCCGGGGGTTTTTATGTGAGATGAGTGTTTTTCATTTTCATTCATGTAAAAACTTGTATGTAATATTCTTTTATTGGGGCACTTCCAGGTTGCGGAAGATGTCGCCTTTTGTATATTATTTACTTTTCCGCACTAGGATAGACCCAAGGAGGAGGGCACAAGTAACCGGGTTCTGGAGTCCAGTGGGAGACCAACTCGAGGAGTCGAGTCCGGGTCTCCTAACTCTAGAATTGGTAGGGTTGCTTGCCGCTCTCGTAGGGGTCTAGGGGTGTGGGTTTGGCTATTCATCGCGACCGTGGAATCCATGTTTTATACTGGCTCGTATTGAAAACACGGACGTCCTAGTATATCCAATATTTCATATGATTCTTCTGCTGTGATTTATCTGTGATGTGATCATGTGATGTTCTGTGACAGATACAGTATATAGTATATATGATATATTATATAGGCGTTACTTATGTTTTACACCCGCGCTAGCCCTGCCCCGCTCTGCCGTTAGTTACCTAACCTAACGGTGCACGAGGGGACATCGAGGCGAATGCGGATGGCATAAGTGTACGTCGTATTTATCTGTGATGTTTAGGTACTTAAATGATGGGACTTCATTAATGTGATTAATGAAATAAAAGAAACCTAAGATGTTGTAGAATCGAATTTCAAAAATAAAACAGGTAGCTACAGTTCTTGCTTTGCACAGCTTTATATGTGATATATCCTGCACCTTATTCGATAAGGAAAGGATCGAGATCCCTTCACCGGGAGTGACTCCTTTAGCAATAACTGGCAGATGCTACACACTCGGTTTGTCTTTTGATTGCTTTTAAGAGTTTTTTCTTTGCACAGTGATATATATGATATATCCCGCACCTCATTCGACGAGGAAAGGACCGACGATCCCTTCACCGGGAGTGACTCCTTTAGCAAAACTAGAAAAGCTTCAAAAACACTCCATTTTTAAAATCATTTGATTCTACAACGATATCAAGTTCATTACGCAATAGGTTTTCAGAAAAACCTGTCGTAGCCCTCCGTCATTTCAGATAAGTACTAGTTAGTATTCGTGCTGCGGTTGTTTGGCCTCCGTCAAGGCGTAGTGTACGGTAGCTAACTAGTGCTTATCTGCTTGCATATGATGCGATTGGATTAGGGTATTCGTACGGCGTTGTTTGGCCTCCGTCAAGGGTCGTGCGGGTGGGTTTAATTCAATCAGGAAATGAAGGGTTGAACTTGACTAGCGGACTATGGGTTGTTTGGCCTCCGTCAAGGTCATAGGACGCTAGGGGCAAAATATAATCGGGAATTTCAAGTGTTGAAATTTGCAATGAGATTGCATACCTTCTATGAGATAGTTGGATCCCGATACCCGCTGCGAGTAAGAGTTACTCCTGGGAGAGTTTTATACATTACAATTAGCCGATCAAGTAGGTGTCTAGAAAGGTGTTAACGAGGTTACGCCTCTGGGAAAACGAGGTTTACATTAATTAGGTTCGTGCGAAAGCACGGGGGACCTCCCTCAAAGTACCGACACTGGCCTGGCTGAAAGATTGGCGAACTTGTAGTGTGTAATTAATCCCGGCTAGTCTTTCCTTTTAGGGTTTGAAGGAAGATTTCATAAAAGGCAGTGGGAGCCATCCTGATTAGATAAAATAATAACCAATCTATTCTTGCAAGAGCGCACGCTGAGTGTTTTCTTCTCTCTCTCTCCATGTAGCGACCATATCACGCCTTAATCAAGATAATAATACGGATGTATTGACCGAACCCACTTGTTATACTGAGCTGGGGAACGTTCGTCCCGCTCTAACTTATAATTGTTATAAGACAGAGCAGGAAATTGGGGAATACCAGATTTCCCGTGCCGCCCAAACGAAGAGAGTGCATGCTGATGCATCATCTTCGGGTGTGTTCATTACAGATAACTGTTTCTCAGTATCCTTTACGTCCTGGGTATGTGATACCAGATCAGGATCCCAGATATGTAATTTGTTACATAGGGCTACAGAAAGGTAGAGAACTGAGAACGGGTGATAAGTTTCATGAGGCAGAAAACGGGGCAAGTGTTGCAGCCAAGTCTGTTAGTCACTGTCACCCTGTATTACCAATACATTGATTCTGAACGAATGTTATTAGATACTGAACCTGATATACAAAATCATATCAGTCTCTTTATTAGTAAAGAAATGATAAAATTCTGTATTGTTGGATAATGTTTTGAACATTTCCTATATCAAAAGTTGATCGGTTCAGGCACGTTATCTAAAAGCGTTGATGTTCTAAATCAAACTACAGTTCTTTAGTATACAAAACACACACAAGAGGAAGAGTTCAGAAATGAACGAATTCTTCTTGAGGCATTGTAGACTAGGTTATATCAATGTGACCCGACTAGCTGAAGTTACATAAAGATGCATATTTAAATGAGTTTGAATTTACATCTTGTGAAACTTGCCAGTCATGTCACAGAGATAACATGACCACAGCTCTGTTTATTGGAAACAGAGAAAGAGTTAGTGAACTCTTGGGATGATACATGTTGATGTATGTAGGTCCCCTGTCTACACATGCCAATACCAGTTCTTTATACTTCATTACATTCTCTGATGATCTCTCAAGATTCAGACATATGTTCCTGTTGAAACACAAGTCCGAACCTTTTGAGGTATTCACAGAATATAAGTTAGAAGTAGAGAACCAAAATACGGGTATAAGTATTATGTCCTATGATGAGATCAAGGAGGAGAATACTTGAGCACGGAAATCCTGGACTATTCTAAAGGAGAATGAGATTCTCTCTCGGCATTACTCCTCCGTATACACCATAGCACGTTGGTGTATCGTGGCGGAGCAATCACACCCTATATGATAAGGTGTGCTCTATGATGAGTACTACTGAGTTACCTATTTCCTTTTTGGGAGTTATGCACTTGAGAAGCTGCATACCTATTGAATAGGGTTCAAATCAAATCAGTTGCCTACCATTTCATATGTGATATGATAAGGGAAGAGCCCATATCTTAAGTTGGTTAAGATTTGGGGTTGTCCGGGCTATGTCTAAAAGCATAATCCGGACAAGCTCGAGGCAAGGTCAGTTATGTAGAACTGGAAAGGTTCCAGCTATACAAACTACAGCAGAAGATTTGAAAGAACCAAAGGATTCAGTAGATTCCAACGAACCTCGGCCTCTCCGCCGATCTAGTAGGGTTCCTCACCCACCTGAGAGATATTTCGGTTTCTCTATGACAGTGGGAGCGAGGATTGCATCATAAGATGATGACCCAACTAGTTTCGAGCTGGCCATCAGGAGTGGGACTCTGTAAGAATGGCTGGATGCTTAGTGAACTGAGATGGAATCCTCATACACCAACAAAGTATGGACTTTGGTTGCTATATCTGAAGGGTTAAATCCCCATCAGGAGCAAGTATATCTTGAGAAGATTACTTGGTGTAGATGAAAAAGTTAAGACTTTCAAAGCTAGACTTGTTAAAGGTTTTTGTCATCAACCAGGCATGGATAATGATGAAACCTTTTCAAGTAGCTATGCTTAAGTCCATCCAGATCCTACTTGCCACGGCTACATACCATGACTACGATATCTGGTGGTTGGGTGTCATGACAGCTTTTCTAAATGATGTTTTGGAAGAGAGCGTCTATAAGTACACAGCCAGAGGGCTTCGTAGACAGTGGGAGCAGCGGAAACGTGTGCAAGATGCTTTATAGGATAAAGCAGGCATCGCGGGGTTGGAACATCTGTTTTGATGGATAAGTCAAAGAGTTTGACATCGTCAAAATGGTAGATGAACCTTGTATAAACAAAAAGGCTGTAGGGAGTATGGTGGTGATCCTCGTAGAGTATGTGGATGTCATGCTCTTGATAAGAAAGGAGTTTCCTATGCTACGCTCGGTCAATCTCCGTTTATCACAATGATTCTCCATATAAGATCAAAGTGATACCTACTAAATCCTGGAATTTGGATCTATGAGATAGATCTAGTTGGATATTAGGACACTCACTTGTTGTAGTGAGATGGTATCAGTTGATCCAAGGGAGAATTACTGGAAGTGTTCCAGAGTGATAAAGACGACTGAATGTCAGTCACAGGCATTGTCTTTAACCTCAGTAAAGGGACGGTATGTTGGAAGAGTTCCAAGCTAGATACCGTGACATACTAGACGATAAAGGCTGGATACATCGCTACTTAAGATGCTACCAAAGAGGCAGTCTGGGTATATAAAGGTTCATGAGATGAACTTAGTTCCTCCCATTGTGTGACAATGGAGTTGTGGCTTATGCCAAGGAACGCAGGTCCCATCAGTGATCCAGACATATTCTAAGGCAGTGTCACCTGATCATGGAGATGGTTGATCTCTAAGGTGATCGAGGTTAGGAGAGTAGACTCAGAGGACAAACACAGCGGATCCACTCACAAAGGCTTGTTCCCAGAGAGAGACTTTTATGGGATGGTTGAGTATGAGAAACTACAACCACTGCTATCAGATGGCCCTAGTGCAAGTGGGAGATTGTTAGTTATATGTATGCCCTAGAGGCCATTACTGTACATTGGATGTATATTGTAGTGGATGCTGGGACATATATAGGGAGGACTTTCTTGCTCGACATGATAGTATGCTATCTGGTTGCTCTTTACCTTAACGTGTACACTAATTGTCTCTCTGTTACATGTTGGTAAAGCCCTTAGGATGTGTACTTGACTACCTGGACTATGATGCGGATTATACTAGTGGGGACATGGTAGTCCATAAGTACATCCTTCAAGGTCCCTTGTCGTGGGTATATCGAGACGGGGCATCGATATACCAGAGTAGACTAGCGTATACCTTCTCGACCCATACAGATGGGCGATGGATGATCCCATATCCATTGGTGTTTGACATCAGAGATGATATACGGGTGCTCAGTAGAGACTGGGTACACTGGACGGACTCGCCGAGAACTCCCAGATGGTATTATACCTTACGTCAGATGGCAGTTCTCTGGTGACACTGGTACAGAGTAGTCTGTTGACCCGAGATCGTCATAGAGTCTTGTGTGGTTCCCACTGTGCTTTGATTTCCATCTTACCATGTCCAAGATGGCGTGCAAAACGGTGGTTTTTGGGTACAGTCCCGAGTCACATGGAGGCAATGAGCGATAGGAGGGGATTCGTCTCTCCCGGTATAGGGGGTTGATGTTGCGCTGTGTTCGATTGGCTATAACCGGAAATCCCTGGCCAGGGTTGCTGAGATTTACTGGTAAGTGTTACCAGTAGTTTCTCGAATTGTTATAGACCTCATATCGACACGACTTATCGAGCTATTGGGGTCTGACGTTTACCACCCCAGGCGAGATATGCGACATATCAGACGATCAGACCGGACTGTACGGTAGTGTTACTGGTTGTATTCACTGGAGTGTGAGCGGGCTTGATCGTCGATCTTCTGATCGCTCAATACCCGGGTGGCCGTTACGTTTAGCAGACCGCTTGCGGCTTGTGGGTGCTTGATATGATCATCACCTGCTGCCGGCGTATTGACGAGTCTTTAGAGTCATACACAGAGGTTTCCTGGCTCAAGAGAAACGAAATAGGAGCGCATATGAGATATGTGCGGGACCGAGAATAATGCGTGTATGTGATACCGTATTCTATTCTCGGGATGAATGTATCGAATAGTTGTATACGATATAGCCTAGTTATCGATTCAAGCGTTGATTCGATAAGTCGATACATTGAATACTAGTCGGTTATGTTTAACATGACCGGATCATTGAATCAAGTGTTGATTTAATGATTTAATGTATAATTATATATTTGATATATTGCTATACATTAACTAGTATTGGTTCACTTTAAATAGATTTTCTCACTTGGATTGTGCAAGTTGTATATGTGATATACTTTTATGCACATGATTGTATCATATTGATGATACATACTTATTTGGTTAAGTGTAAAGAATTAAACCTATGGTTAAGTATATGGTTAGGTTTTTATTTATTTATCCATTCATTTATCTATTTATCTTGGATTAATAAAGAGAGAAGAAAACAAAATGGTTGGATTGATTCATGAAGTTTCTTGAAGCTTCATTCAACTTTGACCATTTTGTCTTCATCTCCTTAACCTAACCATTCACTAACCCTAGTCTATTCTATACACCTAACTATGGTTGGAATTATGATAAGGATTGATTTTTCTTTTCAATTGAAATTAACTTATCATAATTCTATTATCTTTCATCATCTTCTTCTTCTTCTTCTTCAAGTTGAAGAAAACCTTTCTTCATCAATGGTGATTGATGAAAATGAGTGAGAAATCCAATTCTAAAGTCTACCCACTTCCTATTTCTTCATCCTCTACCTCTTGCCAAGTAGTAGAGTGTGTTTCCTTCACAAGTTTTCTTGACTTGGTGAAGTTGGAGCTTGATCTAGCGATGCCTCGACGTAGATCATCTTCGGCACGTCGTCGATGACCTAGCCCGCTCTTTCTCTGATGAAGCCGACGCTAGAGCCCGGGATTTGATTTGGACAGTGGAGAGGACTTCATCACGGAGCCGTGGAGGTGGAGGACCGGATCTACAAAGGTTGTATTTCCGTATTCTTGTAGTTAAGTGTTAACTAGTTTGCTTTGTCGCCTAAAAATCTAGCCAACGATCCGTATTAGGGTTTGTAGGCACCCGTAACTTTTAAAATTGGCATGGTTGATGCCTTGTGAGACCTCATTAGTGTGCCTAGGAACCCTACAACTGGGGTCTGTAAGCACATCCTTAAAGTGTCCCTAGTCGTCGGAGTTTCAAGAAAGGGCATCGATACTCCACAGTAGACTAGTGTATACAGTCGAGACCTCGACGATGGGCGGTGGCCGGTCTCACAAGCCATTGGTGTCAGTTGGTTCACCTAAGATGTATACAGGTGCTCATTGAGTACACCGGATAGGACTCGCCGGGAACATGCTAGTTGGTATTATATATATCGTTAGATAGCAGTTCCCTGGTGACATGTGTACGGGTTAGTTTGTCGACCTGAGATCGTCATTTGTCTCGTGTGAGTTCCCATTGTGCTTTGATTACTACCCTACCACGCTCAAAGGAGACGTGTAAACAGGTTTTAGTTGGGTACAGTCCCGAGCCACATGGAGGCAGTGAGCGGATTGTCGAGGGTTCGTCTCTCCCGGTATTGGGGGTGATGTCGCACAGTGCACGGGTGGCCATCACTGGAAATCCTCGGCCGAGGTAGTGGAGAATTACTGATTTGGATCAGTAGTTTCTCAGGTGGTGATGGGCTTCATACCGATACGAATTATCGCGTTATTAGGGGTCTGACTTTATCCACCCCCCTAGACTCGATATGCGATACTCTTAGACGAACGGACCGGACTGTACGGATATTGTCACTGTCAGGCTCAGTAGGGTTTCTGGATGAGTTCGCTCGTCAGCTTCCCTTCCAATCAATACATAGGCAACCGTTACGTACAGCTTATACCTCTGACGTGCTAGTGGTTATACCCAGTGCCAGTGTGTTGATGAGTCATTAGAGTTTATTACAAAGGGGTCTTAAGGGAGGAAAGAAAGACAGTTTCCCACGTTCGGGCGAAACGTTGTAGAGGCCGTATGGTTTTATGGCAGGGTTCGGAAAATGCACGTGCGTTTACGCACATGTCATATTTCGGGCAGATAATACTGGAGGGTTTTGGTTTAAGCCGAATCCGAGTATTATACTGTGTAGATATAATATCTTTGTCTCAGTTGAATTTGTATTCGGTCGTAATACAAATGCGGGTATGTTTATACTGTTACGGGGTCATCCTGAAATTCGTTTTGGGATCGCTTTTGGAACTTGCCAGTTTCCAGTTTTTCTATCACCCGTCTTTAACATTCGGTTAAAGACGGATTTATCTTTTCTTGATGAGTGTGGAAGATTCTAGAAGATTCTAGATGGTGACTTTGATGATGAGGTGGCTAGTGACTCATTAGTGCATTGATTGTGCATTTAATGGATGATGACTAGGTTAGATGATTCATTTGTGTGCATTTAATGTTAATGCAAGGTGTTAACATGACTCATTTTTTCATTCATTATTATGGTCACCCTCTCCACTCCTACACTCACCTCCCTCTTCCTATAATGTGGCCGGCCCCTTGAGTGAGAAGGAGATGCATGATTTTGCAAAAGAAAAGATTATAGTGTTTGGTTCATTAAAATTAGAATTGCCGATTTCTCATTTACCCGATTCAAATGGCAACTTCATTAACCGTTCGTCCATTGCTTTGGACGAAGTGTGACAAAGTGTTCTACTCATTCTCTACATCAATCTTGGTCATCTCTTTTAGCAAACTTGATGATCGAGTTGCCTCGGTTCAGAGGCGGGAGCCCATTTAAAGATCCGTTGACGTGGTGCCACCTGGACGAGGAGAATGGAGATTCAGGAGATCGGAGCAGCCGCAACAAAGCGTGGGATGATGGTTGAAGACCGAAGGACTAGGATCATTCGGTATAACATTTCTACCCACTTTGTAGTTTGTTAGTTTAGCAATAATGGCAGATCCGGGTTATAGTACACGATAGCGCCGGTTGTAAAAGTTTTTGTCCCGCATTTGGCGTCAGTTAGACGGCCGGGGCGCTACCGTGGACTTACAAGCATATACGTTCTAAATCAAAACACAGTTCTTAACGTACAAAACACACACAAAGGGAAGAGTTCCGAAATGAACGAATCCTTCTTGATGCATTGTGGACTAGGTCATATCAATGCGACCCGACTAGCTAAGTTACATTAAGATGCAGATTTAAATCAGTTTGTATTTACATCTTGTGAAACATGCCAGTCATGTCACAAAGATAAAATGACCATAGCTCCTTTTACTGAAAACAGATAAAGAGTTAGTAAACTCTTGGGATTGATACATGATGATGTATGTAAGTCCCATGTCTACACATGTCAGGACTGGTTCTTTGTACTTCATTATATTCACTGATGATCTCTCATGATTCGGACATATGTTCCTGTTGAAACACAAGTCTGAAAATTTTGAGAAACTCGGTGAATATAAGTCAGAAGTAGAGAACCAAAACGGGTATAAGTATTATGTCCTTTGATGTGATTAGGGAAGAGAATACTTGTGCACGGAATTCTTGGACTATTCTAAAGGAGAATGAGATTCTCTCTCAGCATTACTCCTTCATATACACCACAGCACAATGGTATATCGGAGCGAAGAAATAGCACCCTATGCGATATGGTGCGTTCTATGATGAGTACTACTGAGTTGCCTATTTCCTTTTTGAGGTTATGCACTTGTGAAGTTGCATACTTATTGAATCGGGTTCCAACCAAATCAGGTGCGTACCACTCCATATGAGATATGGTATGGGAAGCACCCATCTCTTAAGTATGTTAAGATTGGGGGTTGTCTGGCCTATGTCTAAAAGAAAAATCCGGACAAACTCGAGGCAAGGTCAGTTCTGTGGAAGTTTGTTGGATATCCTAAGCATTCACAAGGGAATATCTTCTACCGCACCGAGGAATAAAAGGTGTTTTATTTCTCGGCATGGCCACCTTTTTACAAAAGGAATTTATTTAGGAAACAAATTTGTGGTCATGAGGTAGAACTTGAAGGAGTTCCGGCTATACAAACTACAGCTGATGATTTGGTAGAACCGGAGTATTCAATAGCTCCCAACAAAGCTCAGCCTCTCCGCCGATCTGGTAGGGTTCCTCACCCACCTGAAAGATACATTTATTTCTCTATGATAGTGGAAACGAGGATTGCATTATGAGATGATGACCCAACTAGTTTCGAGCAGGCCATGAAGAGTGGGGACTCTGTAAGAATGGATGGATGCTATGCGATCTAAGATGGAATCTATGTACACCAACGAAGTATGGACTTTAGTTACAATATCTAAAATGTTAAATCCCCATTAGGAGCAAGTATATCTTGAGAAGATTACTTGGTGTACATGGAAAAGTTCAGACTTTCAAAGCTAAAACTTGTTGTAAAAAGTTTTCGTCATCAACCAAGTTTGGATAATGATGAAACCTTTTCTGGGGCCTTTGCTTAAGTCCATCCGGATCCTACTTGCCACTGCTACACACCATGACTACGATATCTGGCGGGTGGGTATCATGACTACCTTTCTAAATACTGATTTCGGAAAGAGCGTCTGTGAGTATACAGCCAGAAGGCTTCGTAGTGTCACGACCCGAAAAACACGTGACTGGCCTTTGAATCATATGAAGTCTATAGGACCCCATCTAATCCAAGTAAGCCAAAAACCCAGAAATCTAAAACCATTTAAAATAATATATGAAGGAAAACTAGTTTTAAAGAAGTGAAGAAACATGTTTTAAAAACAAAGTTTTTAAATAAGTAAGCCGAATATGCATATTTAAATCCTCAAGCCTTTTCTGAAAATTTCGGCAGAGTTTCTTTTGTAAATACTGGCCCCAAATGGGGTACAACAAGAATAATATATGCATAATGATAAAAGGCATCCCCAAGCAGGAGCTAGCTCATCGTCAATCGACGGTCACAACCATGCAAGCAATATAATATACAACGCCGAAGGGCGAGGATCAAAACTCAAAAGGAAACTCAAAAACATCATGAAAATCATAATACTACAACGCGTGACTCTAAGGTCGAAATAATACACAACTGGTTTTCTAAGTGTGAAACAATATACAAGTTTGGTTGATGGAATTACTAGATACAACTGATTAAAATAAATACAAGGGTGGTCACGATACGAGTGAACCCACCTACCAGAGCAATCACCCAGATAGGAAGCAGTGTGCCAGAAAAACCGTAATGAAACCTGTACGGCAAAACCTGCAAGAACTGTGGCACAACGGGGGTGAGTTGCCAACTCGTGAATAGAAAACATCACAGAGCAGATATCGTATGTATGACACAATCCTAGGTCGA
This sequence comes from Agapanthus africanus, assembly GCA_030015575.1. Classification (NCBI taxonomy): domain Eukaryota; kingdom Viridiplantae; phylum Streptophyta; class Magnoliopsida; order Asparagales; family Amaryllidaceae; genus Agapanthus; species Agapanthus africanus. The sequence continues at coordinate 340,387,072 of CM057341.1, forward strand.
TACGATTAGTAATAATATATCCTCAAAATGAATAAGTCTGAAGCATGAAAAGGTGGCCAGGGTAAACATCTATACATAAGTGTAATCCCATGCGCTCGTGTCAGTGCCTCAGGTAACAACTTATGATAATTATGAGGTATGATCAATGTAATCAACATAAATCAATGTCAACTATTTCATGAATTCTAAATATGTGGATATCATCCAACAATGTAATAAATGTCTGTATGTATGTGGATCTTGTCCACGTGTCACCCAATGACATAAAACATCATGCATGTAAATATCATAAAGCATATGCATGAAAGTATGAGGATATAAATCAACATGTGTCCCTCGTGACATATCAAAATAAAGGAACCTGAATGTCTAGCATCGACACTCGAAAACATCATGAAACCCGTTCTCAGCATCGGCACGTAAATCCTCATATATCGGGCTCCGTCAGTCCGGATCGGCCCACAGGCTCCGTCAGTCCGGATCGGCCCGTATCATCTCTCGACTCCGGTCGGTATCCTCCGGATATCCGCCGAGCCCAAATAATATCACCGGAAAGTAGTCACTCTGCTAGGCTCATCTTCTACTGTACAGCGACCCTTTCTCGCTCCGGGGTACCATACTGGGTCTACCATGTACCCGCAATCGGCCTCATCCAGCTCCTCGAATCGGGTTTCACATGTCACTCTCAGAACCGAGAAAACACATGGTGGACGCACTGAAATATCATATCAAGGGTATCCGGATTTTTAAAACAATACATACTGTCCTTTGAAATGACCACGGTTCCCAAATCCAGAAATATCATGGAAACAACATATCTCAATGCGTATAATCATAAAGCATGATGTATGCGACATATAAAAGAAATGTAAGCATATCAGTGTGTCATGCAACATAAAACAGTAATATGGCCATATCGAGGGTAGACCGCTCCTTTAAAATGAATCAGTTTTAAAAAACATCTTGCGGTTCCCAAATCTCCAAATCAATCCAGAATCATCTATGTATGTACAAATACGTATGTATGCAAGTATGGGTGTACAATATGTATGTACACAAGTATGCTATGCAAGGGGTCATATCCTGATGCAATAATCTTACTGTGTAGTGGCATGGCAATTATCGATGATGAAGTGTGTGAGCCGGCAAGCAGGTGTACGTGGAACATACGCATCATCGATAATGGCGCTGGTGTTCTGACAGCTTGGTTTTAATATAACAATTAAACATTTACACATGCAATGCGATGCGAATAGCATGAATATGCAGAAATTGACTAATAAGCACAACAGTGAAAAATCTACATCAACATAAAAATGTCATACAGTTTTGCCATTTGAAATAAGACGAATCGTGGTATTTAGAAAAATAAGGGCTACGGTGATTTTTAAGAAAAGATGCGCCTTTTGAAAATATCCGTAGAATCCTTTTGCCTGTCTTTAAAATACTCACGATTCGTTAGTTTTGAAATAGGTATGACTCGGGTCAGTCTAACATCTACTAAGCAAACTACAGATCTAACTAACAAGCTAATCGGAAGGTTATCGAAACCACCTAAATCTGAGTCGATATACATATATAAATATAATATTCGGTGATCCCGCTTCAATAGTATCACATACGATACAATATACAATATGACATCCTCGAATCAAGAGTGCGGATCTATCATCAATATATATAGCTCGTACGTAAATCCGTCGTACGGCATCCTAAATCTGGGTACGGGTCGAAACCTATATTTATCTCATCAATTATCTAGTATCCTTATCATCATATCACATGAACTGGGGTACTGATCTAAGTCTAGTACAAACTGATACCATCGATATATATATGTATGTGTGCGTGTATGAAATCACACGCCTAAAGGCCCGCTAAAATCTCATGTCGTATCCCAAATACGAACCACATCATATCACCGGTCTCATGGCACTATGCCCAATATCATCGACTCATCTCCAAATATCATCTACTATCCTCATCATCCATGTATAAGTATAACAAGTAAGCATGTGTGCGTTTTGGTGTAAACCTATTCTAGGGTTCGCAAGTAGGAAACTATACTAGTTTACTTCTAAACCCTAATCTAACCATAGTACACCTAATGACATCCTGAAAATCCATGTCACACATAAAGCTATCATATATATAGTATATATATAGTATAATAAACATCGAACTGCGGGGGTGCTATATGCCATCCACCCGACTACCCCCGTAGATATAATCTACTCACATTGCATCTTGCGGGTCGGTGTCGATGTTGCCATCATTTCTTCATCGCATGAAACCCACATGAAGGTACCTATATAGATAACACAATCGCAAATGCACATTAAAATCAGATCGGAAAACCAAAACAACACGCTAAGGCCTATATGTTAGAACCTATGGACTACGCTTTCAAAACCACCAAATAACACTCGATTTCGACGTACAAACGTCAAGTGATCGAATACGACACAAATCTCAAAAATCCAGAACGCAAAATACGCAAAACGGAACCCCGAATCAAAACAACAACTCAGGAAAAAGGTCCCAGATTTTACCCTAGGTCAAATCAGACAATTTTGTATATGCCAAGGGTCTAGTTTACTGGAGATAAAGCCCTGGAACAAAAACGAGTCACATCCTCACTGTTCTGGCCATAAATTGTGTCCAGAACGAATTAATTTGCGGCCTGGGTTGAGGGATAGGGGCTAGGGTTTTGGTGGTACACTCCAGTTGCCAGCACATCACTCTGTGTTTGCGAAATAATTTTCAGAGTCTCCGAGTGATAGCAGATTTCATTTAACACTCACAGAATCCACAATTTTCCGATATCGGCTTTTCTAAATCCGTATTCCGGGGTACTAGTCTCTGGTTTAGGTCTGAATTCTAGCACTATGGGGTTTGTGTGGCCTCTTCTGAGCCCAATTACACATCACAACTCAACAATTCCCTAAACCCTAACTAGAATTTTCAAAGTTCACCCAAACCACACAATATCGGTTCTAATCTAACATGGATATACAATAAATGGAAATACTAAGCTAAAGGTTCAGAAAATAGCTCATTTGGCAACTCAAGAATTTTCTTGAGTTGTCCCAAGTGTCCAATTTGCTTTCTTGGTCCATGGGGTAGCTAGTGAGCTCACACATCTTTTTAATGAAATGGGTGATGGGTTTTGGGGTGTTTTTCATGATGTTTTGCGAGGGTGAAGATGGTGGAGGGGGAAGGTGGCAGAAGCAACAAATGAAGGAGGATAGGAGAGAAAATGAGTTGAAGAATGAAGAGGGAATGGCCAAGTCAAAGTAACCCTTACCTTTCTCTCTGTCATCCATACCTAATACTATATTGATTTCTATTTCTTTTCCCGTCTCTAATAAATCAACAACCATGCTATAAATCATGAAGGAAAGCCATAATTTTTTTTTAATAAGTGTAAAAATGATATGGTGCATGTTTTGCACAAAACACGCTTAAAGCCCGATTAGCGATTTTTAATCGCGATTAGCACTAATTTAGCATATAATTAATCATAAAAACTTAAAATTCCATAATTCACATAAAACACGCTCTTTTTAGTAATTGGGAAAAATTTCCAATTTTTTCCCAATTTATCGGTATTTAATTATACCGCCATATTAAAATATTCAATATTTTATTATTTAATTATAAAAATTCCTAAAAATAATATTTTATTTTTTTGAAATGTTACACGTAGACAGTAAGAGCAGCGGAAACGTGTGCAAGTTGCTTTACAGGTTAAAGCAGGCATCAAGAAGTTGGAATATCTGTTTTGATGTGGTAGTCAAAGCGTTTGAATTCATCAAAATGGTAGATGAACCTAGTATATACAAAAAGGGAAGTAGAGAGTATGGTGGTGATCCTCGTATTGTACGTGGATGACATACTCTTGATAGAAAAGGAGTTTCCAATGCTACACTCGGTCAATCTCCTCTTATCACAAGGATTCTCCATATAGGATCAAGGTGATGCCTCCTAAATCCAGGATTTTGGATCTATGCGATAGATCTAAGTGGATATTAGGATTCTCACTAGGTGTAGTGAGATGGTATCAATCGACCTTGGAGAGAATCATTGGATATCTTCCAAGGTGATAATTTCGACTGAATGTCAGTAACAGGCATTGTCTTTACCCTCAGTGGAGGGACGGTATGTTGGAAGAGTTCCAAGCTAGATACCGTGGCATACTAGACGATAAAGGCTGGATACATGGCTACCAAAGATGCTACCAAAGAGGCAGTCTGGGTGTATACTAGTTCATGAGATGAACTTCGTTCCTACCATTGTGTGACAATGGAGTTGTGGCTTATGCCGAGGAACGCACTTCCCATCAGTGATCCAGACATATTCTAAGGCAGTATGACCTAATCATGGAGATGGTTGATCTCCAGGGGATCGAGGTTAGGAGAGTAGACTCAGAGGACAACACGGCGGATCCACTCACAAAGGCATTTTCCCAGAGAGAGACTTTATGGGATGGTTGAGTATGAGATACAACAACTACTGCTATCAGATGGCCCTAATGCAAGTGGGAGATTGTTAGTTATATGTATGCCCTAGAGTCCATTACTATACATATGATGTATATTGTAGTGGATGCTTGGACATATATAGGGAGGACTTTCTTGCTCGACATGATAGTATGCTATCTGGTTACTCTTTAGCTTAACATATACACTGTTTGTCTCTCTGTTACATGTTGGTAAAGCCCTTAGGATGTGTACTTGACTAACAGGGCTATGATGCAGATCATACTAGTGGGGCCATGGTAGTCCATAAGTACATCCTTTATTGTCCTTAGTCGTGGGTGTATCGAGAAGGGGCATCGATATACCAGAGTAGACTAGCGTGTACCTTCTCGACCCATGTAGATGGGTGATGGATGATCCCATATCCATTGGTGTTTGACATCAGAGATGATATACGGGTGCTCAGTGGAGACTGGGTGCACTGGACGGACTCGCCGAGAACTCCCAGATGGTATTATACCTCACGTTAGATGGCAGTTCTCTGGAGACACTGGTACAGGTTAATCTGTAGACCCGAGATCGTCATAGAGTCTTGTATGATTCCCACTGTGCTTTGATTTCCAACTTACCACGTCCAAGAGGGGGTGAAAAACGGTGGTTTTTGGGTACATTCTCGAGTCACATGGAGGCAATGAGCAATAGGAGGGGTTTCGTCTCTCCCGGTATTGGGGGTTGATGTTGCGCTGTTCTCGATTGGCGATAACAGGGAAGTCCCTGGCCAGGGCTGGTTTAGAGATTTACTGGTAAGTGTTACAAGTAGTTTCTCGACCCGTTATGAGCCTCATATCGGCATGACTTATCAGTTATTGGGGTCTGACGTTTACCACCCCTAGACCTGATATGCGACATATTAGATGAGGAGACCGGATTGTATGGTAGTGTTACTGTCAGGATTTTTAAGGAGTTGGAGCGGGCTTGCTTGCTAATCTTCTGATCGCTCAATACCCGGGTAGCTGTTACGTCCAGCTAGTACCGCTGACGGCTTGTGGGTGTTTGATGTGATCATCACCTACTGCCGGCGTATTGACGAGTCTTTAGAGTCCTACATAGAGGTTTTACTGGATCAAGCAAAACGAAATAGGAGCACATATGTGATTTGTGCGGGACCGAGAATAATGCGTGTATATAATACCGTATTCTATTCTCGCGACTTTTGTTTCGGCCGGTTATATGTGATATAGCCGGGTTATCGAATCAAGTGTTGATTCGATAAGGTGGTACGTTTAGTGTTAGTCGGTTATATGTGATATAGCCGAATTATTAAATCAATTGTTGATTTAATAATTTAGTGAATAATTGTTTATTTGATATACTAATTTACATTAACTAACATTGGCTCACTTAAGCATTCTTTTCTCACTTGTGTGTACATGCAATATATATGTGGTATATATTAATGTGCATTGTTTATTCATTTGTGCGTGTCATGGTTGTTGATACACTATGCTTGGGTGTATAAGACATACACCATACCATTTATAATGGTGGGGTTTTAATATTCAAAGTAAATCTAAAATTAGTGGATAATTGTTCAAAGCATGAAGCTTGTAGAAGCTTGTGAGTGCTTTGACAAAGTCCACTCATTTTGTTTTACTTAGGATATTTATTAACCTAACCAATATAATTATCCATGGTTATGTCTCTACATGAGTTAGTATATGATACCCACTCACCCATGGTTCCTCAACTCACTTTGGATTAATTTCAATCTCTTCCTTTTTCTTCATCTTCTTCCTCCAAAAAGAAAATGGTTACTAGGGTTTGATCCAAGTGAGGAAATATTGTGAGAAAAGAAATTCTAAAGTGAGCCCACTTCCTATTTCACCATCCTCTACTAGATTATCAGTTTGGCATAGGGTATTTGCTTCACTTTGGTGAAGTAGTAGCTTGAGTTCGTATCCCCTCGACGTAGATTATCTTCGGCCTCAAAGACTTTAAGCAAGACCGTTGCTATCTTCTCATGGAGCTGTCCAAGAGTCAGGGAGTTCGATGATCGCAGCGAAGGGACTACTACAAGGAGCTTTAGAAGTGAAGGACCGATTTACAAAGGTTGTATTTCTATTTCACTTAGAAGTAAAAAGGTTTACTTATGTTTCCGTATTGTTTTCTAGTTATCGATTCTTGTTTAGAGTTCCTCGAAACGGCAATTTTTTTAAAAATGGCATGGACAATGCCTCCTGAAACCTTGTTGCCGTCGATAGGAACGCTACATTCTCATAGATGGGGATCGAGAGGATTGCATTATCAATGATGATGAGCCTACTAATTTTCAGCAGGCTATTATGAGTAAAGACTCGGTGAAGTGGCTGGATGCTATGAGATTGAAATGGGATCTATGTACCGCAACAAAGTATGGACTTTAGAAGTTGCTGCTCCTCGGGTAAAACCAGTTGGATACAAATGGTTCTTCGAAAAGAAGATTGGTGCAGATGGACAAGTGGAAACCTATAAAGCTAGACTTGTTGCAAAAGGTTTTTGTCAAAGACCAGGATTGGACTATGATGAAACCTTTTCTCCAGTGGCTATGCATAAATCCATTTAGATCCTACTTTCCATTGCTGCCTTTCATGACTATGAAATCTGGCAGATGGACGTAAAAATAGCTTTTCTAAATAGATATTTAGAAGAAAATGTTTACATAGATCAGCCAGAGTTTTTTTTTAGACAGTGGGAGCGGTGGGAAGGTGTGCAAGTTTCTTAAATCTATTTATGGATTAAAGCTAGTATCGCGGAGTTGGAACATCTGCTTTGATGAGAAGCTGAAAGAATTTGACTTTATCAGAAAAGTAGATGAACCATGCATTTATTGGAAGATTGTAGGAAGAGCAGTAGTCTTCCTCGTACTGTACATTGACGACAACCCTATGCTACAATTAGTCAAGCTCTTCTTGTCATAGAAGTTCTCTATGAAAGACTTGGGTGATGCCTCCTACATTCTGGGGATTAAGATCTATCATGATAGGTCTAAAATAATGTTGGGATTTTCACAGTTCAGGTACATTGACAATATACTAAAGAAATTTAGTATGGAAGATTCCAAACGTGGTAATTTACCCTCTTGTCATGGGATCACCCTCTCTAAAGAGATATCTCCAAAGACTGATAAAGAGAGGGCTCGCATGAGCATTATACCCTACGCCTTGGCAGTAGGATCTATAATGTATGCGATGTTATGAACTAGACCAGATATAGCTTACGCACTTAGTGTGGTAAGCAGCTAACAGTCTAAACCAGGTGAGAAGTATTGTATAGCAGTAAAGAACATTCTCAAGTATCTGAGAAGAACTAAGGAGATGTTCTTGGTATACGGTAATGGGAACCTCCAGATCGAGGCTTTTACCAACTCCAGCTTACAAAATGACAAAGATGATTCTAAATCCGTCTCGGATTTTGTGTTTACCCTAACTGGAGCAATAGTATGTTGGAAGAGTTCTAAACAAGACACCGTCGCTGACTCAATGATGGAAGCTGAGTATATACCTATTAACGATGCCGCAAAAAAGGCTGTCTGGATGAGAAAGTTCATATCTGAACTTCGGTTTGTTCCTTCCATTTCCAATCTAATACCCTTGTATTGCGATAACAATGGGGCTGTAGCTTTAGTGAAGGAACCAAGGTCCCATCAGAAATCCAGACATATCTTAAGGCGGTATCACCTGATCAGGGAGATCGTGGATCGTCGGGAGATCGAGGTGTAGAGAGTGGACACATAGGACAACATGGCAGATCCATTCACCAAGACCATTCTTCAAGTCCAGTTCGAGAGACTGATTGAGATATTGGGCATGCGGTATGCCAGCAACTGGTTCTAGTGCAGACAGTAGTTACTTATTGGACCAATTACAGGCCTTTGTACAAGTGGGAGATTGTTGGATATATATGCCCTAGAGGCCTTAATTGTATAGGATGCTAGGGATATGTATATACAGGACAATCTTTCTCGATATAATAATATGCTACTTGGTTTGTCTTTATCTTTACATGTGATGTGTTTTACTTAGTATTCCATATCTTATATACATGTTGATAAAGCCCGTAGGATATTTTCCTGACAACCAATGTTGTGATGGCAATCATACTTGTGGGAGCTGGGTAGTTGATAGGCACATCCTTAAAATGTCCCTAGTCGACAGAGTAACAAGACTGGGCATCGACACTCCAGAGTAGATTGATGTATATATATCTAGACCCTAACGAGGGGCGATGGATTGGTCCCGCAACCAATGGTGAGGTGCACCTAATATTATATAAAGATGCTCGCTGGGGGTGAGTACATCGGATATAACTCGCCAAGGACTGACTAGATGGTATTATACCTACCATCAGATAGCAGTTCTCTGGCGACATGTGTACAGATAGTCTGTCGACCTGAGGTCGTCATTTGTCTCGTGTGAGTTCCCACTATACTTTCATTACTACCGTACCACAGCTCTACTGAGTCGTGCAAAAAGGTTTTAGTTGTGTATAGTCCTGAGCCACATGGAAGCAGTGAGCAACTGTTGGGGATTCGTCATTCCCAGTATAGAGAGTCGATGTCTCGCTATGATCGGTTGGTCAACACCATAAGTCCACGGCCAGGGCGGATTGAGAATTACTGGTCGACAGACCAGTAGATTCTCGGATGGTCTTGAGCCACACTGACACGACTTTTTTGGTTTTTAGGGGTATGATGTTTTCTACCCCCTAGACCTTACATGCGATACTCTCAAACGAACAGACCAGACTGCATGAATATTTTCACGGACAGGCTCAGTAGGGGTTCGGATAAGTTCACTCGTCGGCCTTCTACTTCGACTAATACCTAGATAGTCGTTACGTGCAGCTAGTACCGCTGACGTGCTTGTGGTTAAACCCACTGCCAGCGTACTGTTGAGTCTTTAGAGTCCCACATAGAGGGTTTCTCTGCTTCGAGCGAAACGATGTAGAGGCCGTATGGTTTTACGGTAGGGTTCGATCACATATGGATGATGATCCGCCGGATAATACTAGTGGGCTTTGGTTTAAGCCAGATTCTAGTATTAGTTTATTGGATTGTTTTCGTCTCTTTGTATTCGTATTTTTATGAAATACAGATACGAGTATGTATATACAGTAAGGTTTTTTTTTGTAATTTTGGCAAAAGTAGTTCTAATAGAAGACGCCTCATTTATTTTTTTAACCATTTAGTTTTAATGGAGTAGAAGATAAGATGACTCACTTACATGACTCGTTGTTTACTATTGAAGCAAGGTGAATCACCTTATGACTCATGGTTTACTATTAAGGTATGGTGGCATGAAGATATTTTTTTGTTGATGAAAATATCTTTGCTATATAAGTAAGTGAGCCATCTTCATTAATTCCAAGATTAACACTATATTTCCTTTAAGCTCTCTTCTTCTACCTCAAATCCTTAAGTGTTTCATGAGTTGAGCAACCAAGGATTTTAGAGACAAAATTAGCTTATTTAGATTAGCACACTAGGTATCCTAGTTACCTCAATTTAGAGGTTGGAACTCAAAGTTGACATTCTCGGGTGGATCATCTTATGCGTGAGAAGGCCGACGAACAAGCACGATCCAATCATTCTTCAAGGAGCTTAAGAAGAGGAGGAGGACAACAAGAACCGAAGGACTTGATACTATGAGATATATCTTTCTTTAGAGTAGTTAAAAACCTCATAGTTGTTTTTCTAGTAAAGGTTAAATATAGATTCTGTGGTATAGTCAGTGTTGCGAAGCCCGTAAAAAATTGTTTTTTGTATATTCCGCCTCCCCGCGAACCCGCGGGGTGCGCGACATCAGCGGTTGTTTGGGATAACCTACAAAGTTGCACATAACTGACCTTGCCTCGAGCTTGTACGGATTTTGCTTTTTTACATAGGCCGGGCAACCCTATGTCTTAACTTGTTTAAGATATGGTCTTTTCCAGTACATATCTCATTTGGTGTCTTAGGAATAGATTTTGATGGAACTTGATTCAATAGGAATGAAGCTATCTCTACTACATAACCATAAAAAGAAATAGGTAACTCAGTAGTAATCATCATAAAGCACACCATATCTAATAGGGTGCGATTTCTCCGCTCCGATACACCATTGTGCTGTGGTATAAACGGAAGAGTAAGTTGAGAGAGAATCCTATTCTCTTTTAAATAGTCTCGAAATTCCGTGATCAAGTATTCTCCTCCCCGATCAGATCGAAGGATTTTAATACTTTTACCCGTTTGGTTCTTTACATCGCACTTATATTTCTTGAATTTCTCAAAAGCTTCACACTTATGTTTCAACAAGAACACATGTCCGAACCTTGAGAGATCATCGGTGAATGTAATAAAGTACGAGGAACCATTCCTGGCATGTGTAGACATAGGACTGCATACATCACTATGTATCAATCCCAAAAGTTCAGTAGCTCTTTCTCCGTGTCTAGTAAACGGAGTTTTGGTCATCTTGCCTTTGAGACATGACTGGAAAGTTTCATAAGATGAAAATTCGAATGGATTCAAATATCCATCTTTATGCAACTTATCTATCCTTGTCACATTGATATGTCCTAGTCTACAGTGCCAAAAGAAAGCTTCGTTTATTTCTGAACTTTTTCTCTTGTGTGTGTTCTGTATGTTCAGAACTATAGCTTGATTCAGAACGTATATACCGTTACACAACGTACCAAATCCAATCAACACTTAATTTTGGAAAATGTTCATAACATTATCCTATAATATGAAATTTTATCCTTCTTTATTTAGCAAAGATACTGATATAATATTGCACATCTTTTTTGGTACGTAGTAACAATCGTTCAGAATCAATGTATTACCATTTGGTAATACAAGGTGATATTCGCCAACTGCCTTGGCTGCAATAATTTCTCCGTTCCCTACTTTTAGGGACATATCACCCATTCCCAGTTCTATACCTCTCTTTAGCCTATGTAACAAATTACATACGTGTGATCCAGATCTGGTATCTAATACCCAGTGTTAGTGATATGTATGCCCTGGAGGCCATTACTGTACATACGATGTATATTGTAGTGGATGTTTGGACATATATAGGGAGGACTTTCTTTCTCGACATGATAGTATGGTATCTGGTTACTCTTTATCTTAACATGTACTCTGATTGTCTCTATGTTACATGTTGATAAAGCCCTTAGGATGAGTACTTGACTACCGGGACTATGATGCAGATCATAGTAATGGGCACAGTGTAGTCGCTAAGTACATCCTTCAAATGTTCCTAGTCGTGGGTGTATCGAGACAGGGCATCGATATACCAGAGTAGACTAGCGTATGCACTTCTTGACCTATATGATGGGCGATGGATGATCCCATATCCATTGGTGTTTGACATCAGAGAAGGTATAAGGGTGCTCAGTAGAGACTCGGTACACTGGACGGACTCGCCGAGAACTCCCAGATGGTATTATACCTCACGTCAGATGGCGGTTCTCTGGTGACACTGGTGTAGGTTACTATGTAGACCCGAGATCGTCATAGAGTCTTGTGTGATTCCCACTGTGCTTTGATTTCCATCATACCACGTCCAAGAGGGCGTGCAAAACGGTGGCTTTTGGGTACAGTCCCGAATCACATGGAGGCAATGAGCGATAAGAGAGGTTTCGTCTCTCCCGGTTGTTAGTGTATATGCCCTAGAGGCCATTACTGTATCATACTGGTTTGTATATTACTTAATGGATGCTTGGGATATTCACCTTGTATATACAATCTTGCTCAAAATAGTAGTATGCTACTTGGTTTGTTTCTACTTCAATGTGTACATGTGTTTATTTTTGTATATCGCCTATACACATTAGTAGAGCCCTTAGGATCTTTGCTTGATTACCAGCGATGTGATGGCCGTCACACTAGTGGGGCTGGGTAATCTATAAGCACATCCTTATGCAGGTCCCTGGTCGCAGGACTATCGAGACAGGGCATCGATACTCCGGAGTAGACCAGCGCATGCGCTTCTCATCCCAGTGTGGGAGACGGTCTGTCCCACAGCCGTCAGTACGTCGTACTTGAGATAGTATGCGGGTGCTCGTTAGGTTACGGGTACACTGGACAGGACTCGTCGGGAACTGACTAGTTGGTATTATACCTATCGTCAGTTATCAGTTCCCAGGTGACATGAGTACAGCTTAGTCCGCTGACTTGACACTGTCACTCCGCCTCGAGTGTGTTCCCACTGTACTTTGATCACTACCCTACCACGGCTCAAAGGAGTCATGCAAACAGGTAGTGGTTGGGTGCAGTCCCGAAGCATTTGGAGGCAGTGACGGTTAGACAGGATTCGTCTCTCCCGGTATTGGGGGTTGACATCGCGCTGTGTCTAGGAGAGCCATTACACGAGTAGTCCCTGGCCAGGGCAAACGAGATATACTGGTAGGTTTCCAGTGTTATCCCAGGGTGTTTTGGGCTTCGCTCCGGCACGACTTGTACCGCTATTGGGGGACTGACGTTTACCGCCCCCTAGGCCCGCCATGCGATGTATCAGACGAACAGACCGGACTGTACGGAGAATGTCACACTCAGGCTCAGTAGGAGTTCAGATGGGTTTCGCCTCGTCGGTCTTCTTGTCGGCATTACCTGGGGACCGTTACGCACAGCTAGTGCCGCTTGCGGTCTGTGGTTAAACCCACTGCCAGCGTAGTGTCGAGTCTTTAGAGTCCCACACAGAAAGCTTTTCGCCTTTAGGCAAAAGAGTAGAGGTCGCATGGTATTGCGACAGGTCGCATGGTTTTGCGACAGGGTTCGGTCACATCCGTGCACTTGTGCACGTACAGTGTCCGGACAGTTTACACTAGCGGGCTTTGGTTTAAGCCAGATCCTAGTGTACCTTATGGGATTGGATTTATCCAGTTTGCATTCGTGTTCCTCGGAACGCGGATGCGGGTGTGTATGCACAGTTGACAGGGAGGCAGAGGCAGAGGATTCTCATTAGGGTTGTTGACAGTTGACCGTTGACTTTTTGACTTTATGCTCAACCCTAATGAGAATATGATATCTGATTAACTATTATATTAATTAAGTATTATGGTGATATGGTTGTTGACTTGTTGACTTTTGTTGACTTGTTGACTTTTGTTGACTTGTTGACCGGTAGACTAGGCTTGACTAGTTGACCATCATGATAACCATGGTTATCATTTCATGCCAAAGACTTTTTCTTGCTTGGTCATTTGAGTAAAATGAGTGCATGACATGATAAGGTTATGGTTGCTTCTAACCATCACATAAGACTTTTTTTGATATGATGAGTTATGATCACTTTGGATTATGAGAGGGTGAGAGACAAAATACTTGCTCATTCTTTCTTGCTCATTCTCTCTCTTGTTCTTGAGCTCTCCTCTTGCTCTCACCCTCAACCTCTTGCTCCCCCTCTTGATCTATGGTTCTCTTGTCTCATGAGTTGAGAATCAAGAACCATAGATAAAATCCCATTCTATTTCCTCTCTACTCATTCTAGTTCACTAGGTTTAGCAAACCAAGTGAACTAGTTTCTTCAAAGAATGAAGAAGGAGCTAAAGGTTGGAGCTTTCAAGTGGATCTATCTTCGGCGTACGGAGACAACGAGAAGGAGTCATCGAACCACCATCGGAGCTTGAAGAGAAGGAGTTCAAGTTTAGGTATAACCATCTTCATCCGAGTAGCTAAATATCTTTAGCTTAGTTTGCTAGTTTTAGTTTAGGTAAAGATCCCGACCTAGCTTAGTCCATGTTGCCTCTTGCGTTAAAATTTTGATTTTATACCGTTTCCGCCTCCCCGTAAGAACCGGGGGTCGCAACGTGGACTTACAGTGGTATCAGAGCCTAACTAAACTTAAACTAGCTTGGTAGTGAAGTGTAACGAAGTTCGGAACCGGAAAAATCCAAAAACCAAACTTTTACAAGAACTGAGTTTCTGTTGAAATTTTTTTGGCTCAAAATGAAAAACTTTACACTTGTAAATTCGGCTCAGGGTTTTGTGTGAACACCCAAGAAAAACGATACAGTAATTCGTCCAAACCGCCGCCCTTCCGCCGCGAGAGCTAGGCATCCGCCGCGGAAACGCCGCGCTTTGTCGTCTTCTGTGCATCTTTTTTCGTGCAGTGTGTGTCTGTGTTGGTTTTGGGATTTTTGAAATATATTATATGTGCCCAGATTTTCCAGAAAAGAAATTTCCTTTTGGGGTCCTATAATTCCGTATTTTTTCCGAACTTCACTGCACTTTGACTATGATGGTTATATCTGTGATGTTTGCATGTATTGAACGTCGGCTAATCGCTATAAGTCGATTAGTCGGGGTTATACATGATCTGTAATGTGCTGGAATGTGTATATAAATATGTTGGATTGTCGCGGGTGAATAGCCGGGGGTTGTGAGACGAGAGTTTTCTTTCCTTGCAATTCATGTAAATTTGTAAATTGATGTAATAATTATTTGTATGGCCGCACAACCGGGAAGGGGTTGTAGCCGTCATTGTATAATTTCTTTTTACTGTTTTTGCTCCTAGGATAGACCCATGGAGGGGTGCACAAACTACCGGGTATGCCGAAGTGTCGAGTGGCCTACTCATGGAGATGAGGGAGGTTGCTACGCTTCGGGTACTTGGCGGGTAGTTTGCCGCACCCGTAGGGGTCTTGGGTGGGGTTTTGGCTATTCACCGCGACCGTGTTATCTGTTTTTGTTACAGGCTCGTACAAATTACAGATTGCTAGTATATCCAATGTATTTATCTGTGATCTGAAATGTTTATCATTGCAGTATATCTATATATGATATTATTTAGGCGTTGCTTATGTTTTACAGACGCGCTAGCCCAGCCCCCGCTCTGTCGTTAGTTAAGTAACCTAACGGGTAATGACGGGGCCCAGTGGCGAATGCGAATGGCATAAGCGTACGTCATATTTTGGTTGTTTTCTGCAATGGTAGGATTAAATGATGGGACGCATTAAAAGAACTAATGCAAGAATATCACGCATTAAAAGAACTAATGCAAGATAATAAACCAAGTTAAAGTCGTTGGAACACTTTCGAAAAACCACTCGGTTCTTTTCAAAACAAATTTTTAAAATACGGAGTTTGAGCCACTCCATTTAAAAGCTATCTCGTTCCATCGACCAAATCAAGTTCACTAAGTTCACGGTTTTGCCAAAACCATCCGTAGCCCTCCATCATTTCAGTTAAATATTCGGTAGTATTCAAGCTATGTAATTTGACCTCACGCCAAGGCATAGTGATTGGTAGCTGCCGGATATTTATCTGTTGCATAGATAGAATGCGTTGGTTTGAGACAGTCGTACTGCCATTTTGGCCTACGTCAAGGGTATGTACGGGTGGGTTCAAATTAACCTGGATAATGATGGGACGAACTTGACATGTGACTTATGACATTTTGACCTCACGCCAAGGTCATAAGAGCATGGGGCAAAAATCCACATCGGGAGTTTCATAAGTACTGAAACTTGCTAGATTTGCATACCATTTGGAGTGTGATGATTCTGGTAGGATTCCTTCAGTTTCGTCACGCGATGATATTTGGATCCCGATCCTACTGTGAGTATATGCTACTCCTCGGGAAATTTCTCACTTAACGATCAATGCTATAAACCTAGTAGGTGCCTAGAAAGGTGTTAGCGGGGCTACGCCCCCAGGGAAAAGAGGTTCTTTAATTAAGGAACTTCGCGAAAGCGTTGGAAAACCTCCCTCGAAGTACCGACACCGGCCTGGCTGAACGGTTAAGCAAGTATTGTACGGTGGGATTAATCCTGACTAATTCTTCCTTTATGGTTTGAGGAGGGATTCGAGAAACAGTGGGAGCCATCCTGTTTAGACAAATTAAAAACCACTCTAAACTTGCAAGAGCATCATGCTGAGTGTTTCTTCTTCTCTCTCCTAATTGCAGCGACCAATCAACATGACTGGACTTAAGTTACTCCTAGATAAAAACAAACTGACAGGGCCAAACTACAAAGATTGGCTCAGGAATGTCAAGATAGCAATCACTTATGACAAGCTGGGGTATCTTCTTACCACCAAAGCTCCCCCTGTCCCTGGTCCAACTTCCAGTGTCGCGGATAAGGAAATCCGCAAGACTTGGGAGATTGATAGCGCGAAGGCCAAGTGCCTCCTGCTTGCCTCGATGGACAACGAACATCAGAGGAGGCATGAGAATATGGACATGGAGTCCATATTGCTCCATACAAAAGAACTGTATGGAGAGCAATCACGTATCGCAAGATACGAAGCGTCGAAAAAGTTATTTTCGACAAGAATGGCCGTCGGATCATCAGTAGCCGAGCACGTGCTAAAGATGATCGGCTTCATTGAGGAGCTCGCTGACCTAGGGATCACATTGGAGAGTGAGCTATATACGGATATAGTTCTCCAGTCCCTTCCTTCCACTTACGCCCAGTTTATACTGAACATCAACCTACAAGAAAAAGAGGTTGAACTTTCAGAGCTCCTCAACATGCTGAGGAGCGCAGAGGGCACCCTACAGAAAGGTAGGGATACATCCACTTTGTTTGTAGGAGGATCATCTTCTTCTAGGTCCAAGGCGAAAGCCAAGGGAAAGAAGAAGAAGGCCCCCGCCAAACCAAGGGGCGGTGTTAGTAAAGTGGATACGAAGGGAAAAGGAAAAGCAACAAAGATAGCGGGGAAGCTTGTGGATAAGGAAGAATGCTTCTATTGTCATAAGAAAGGACACTGGAAGAATGATTGCAGGGCCTGGAAGGCCAGAACACAGGAATTGAAGCAGGTTGCAGCTTCAGCTTCAGGTGTGTGTGTTATTGAAAACTGTCTTTCAATAAACTCTACTTCCTGGGTATTGGATACCGGATCAGGATCTCATATCTGTAATTCTTTGCAGGCGTTGAGAAACCGTAGTGTCTTGAAAGCAGGTGACATGACCCTCAGAGTTGCAAACGGAGCTAGCATGGATGCTAAAGCCGTGGGGGACTATCACCTGGGAATGTCAGATGGACATGTTTTGGTTTTGCGTAATTGCTTTTTTGTACCCAACGCAACTTGTAATATCATTTCAGTATCTTTAGTTTCTAAAGAAGGTTATGAATTTGCGTTTGTAAGTAATGTTGTAAACATTCACCTTAATCAAGTATTGATTGGGTCAGGTACTCTGAGTAATGCTATATACGTGTTAAACCAACCACAGATTTTTAATGTCCAGAATACACACAAAAGAAAGTCTCCAGAAATAAATCAGACTTTCTTATGGCATTGTAGATTGGGTCACATCAATGAGAGAAGGTTGACGAAGTTACATACAGAAGGGTATTTGAATGCGTTCGAATATCAGTCGTATGCCACTTGTCAATCCTGTCTCAAGGGAAAGATGACAAAGACTCCGTTTACTGGACATGGAGTAAGAGCGAGCGAGCTCTTGGGACTCGTACACAGTGACGTGTGCGGTCCAATGTCTACACATGCCCGAAGCGGACATTCTTACTTCATTACTTTTACGGATGACTTCTCAAGGTACGGTTATGTCTTCTTAATGAAACATAAGTCCGGGGCCTTTGGAAAATTCCAGGAGTATAAGAATGAAGTAGAGAAACAGACCGGCAAAAGTATTAAGATTCTAAGATCGGATCGAGGTGGAGAATACTTAAGTGCCGAGTTCCTGGACTATTTAAAAGAGAACGGAATTCTCTCTCAGCTTACTCCTCCATACACCCCGCAACATAACGGTGTATCGGAGAGACGGAACCGCACCCTATTGGATATGGTGCGGTCCATGATGGGTAATGCTGAGTTACCGCGATCATTCTGGGGGTATGCGCTAGAATCAGCAGCGTACCTTTTGAACCGAGTTCCGACTAAGACTGTGCCTACCACCCCATATGAAATGTGGAGTGGGAAGAAACCCTATCTTCAATATCTGAAGATCTGGGGATGTCCAGCTTTTGTCAAAAAGCAGCATGCGGACAAACTCGAGGCACGCTCAGTACTGTGCAAGTTTGTGGGATACCCAAAGAACACCAGGGGGTATCTTTTCTACTACGCAGAGGAACAAAAAGTCCTTGTTTCTCGTAATGCCCACTTTCTAGAACACCAGTTCTTGGAAAAGGAAATTAGTGGGAGCGCAGTAGAACAGGAAGAAATTCCAGAACCACAGACTATTACTGAAAGGTTAGTGGAACCAGAGGGTTCAACAGAACAGGACATTCCTACGCCGCTCCGCAGGAGTAGTAGGCAGTCTCATCCGCCCGAGAGATACTGCGGTTTTCTCATAGACGGGGATAGAGAGGATTGCATCATAGATTATGATGAGCCTACTAGCTTCCAGCAGGCCGTTCAGAGCGTTGACTCAGTGAAATGGCTGGATGCAATGCGGACCGAAATGGAGTCCATGTACACCAACAAGGTATGGATGTTGGACATTGCTCCAGACGGGGTAAAACCCGTAGGATGCAAGTGGATCTTCAAAAGGAAGATTGGTGTAGATGGACAGGTTGAGACCTATAAAGCTAGGCTGGTAGCAAAGGGTTTTCGTCAAAGACCTGGCTTGGACTACGACGAAACCTTTTCTCCAGTAGCCATGCTGAAATCCATTCGGATCCTTCTTGCCATTGCTGCCTTCCACGATTATGAGATCTGGCAAATGGACGTAAAGACAGCTTTTCTAAATGGAAATTTAGAGGAGTGTGTCTATATGGACCAGCCGGAGGGTTTCATTCAGAGTGGGAGCAGCGGAAAGGTGTGCAAGTTGCTTAAGTCCATCTATGGACTAAAGCAGGCGTCGCGGAGTTGGAACATCTGCTTTGATGAGACGGTCAAGGAATTTGGCTTTATCAAAAATCCAGATGAACCATGTATCTATAGTAGATTTGTAGCGAGAACTGTAGTATTCCTCGTTTTATACGTGGATGACATTCTCTTAATAGGAAATGACATTTCTATGCTACAATCTGTCAAGGGGTTCTTGTCACACAGGTTCTCCATGAAAGACCTGGGTGATGCCTCATACATTCTGGGTATCCGGATCTACCGTGACAGATCCAAGAGGATATTAGGACTTTCTCAGTCCAGGTACATCGACACCATACTGAAGAGATTCAGTATGGAAGATTCCAAGCGCGGTAACCTACCGGCTTGTCACGGGATCACCCTCTCTAAAGAGATGTCTCCCAAGACTGATTTGGAGAGGGATCGCATGTCTATTATACCCTACGCTTCTGCGGTAGGCTCTATAATATATGCGATGTTGTGTACCAGACCGGATGTAGCTTATGCACTGAGTGTGGTAAGCCGGTATCAGTCAAACCCTGGGGAGAAACACTGGATAGCGGTAAAGAACATTCTCAAGTACCTGAGAAGGACTAAGGAGATGTTCTTGGTGTATGGCGGAAAAGACCTCCAGATCGAGGCCTTTGCTGACTCCAGCTTCCAGAGTGACAAGGATGATTCCAAGTCCATGTCGGGTTTTGTCTTTACCCTCAATGGAGGGGCGGTGTGTTGGAAGAGTTCCAAACAAGAAACCGTTGCAGACTCGACGATGGAATCGGAATACATCGCTGCATCTGATGCCGCAAAAGAAGCTGTCTGGATGAGGAAGTTCTTGAAAGAACTTCAGGTGGTTCCGTCCATTGTTGATCCAATACCTCTGTATTGCGACAACAACGGGGCTATAGCTTTAGCGAAGGAACCCAGGTCCCATCAGAGATCCAGGCACATCTTAAGGCGGTATCACCTGATCAGGGAGATCGTGGATCGCCAGGAGATCGAGGTTCGGAGAGTCGCTTCAGAAGATAACACTGCTGATCCATTCACCAAGGCCCTGCCCCAGACTCAGTTCGAGCGGCTGATCGAGATGATAGGTCTTCGATACGCCAGTACATGGCCTTAGTGTAAGTGGGAGATTGTTAGTGTATATGCCCTAGAGGCCATTACTGTATCATACTGGTTTGTATATTACTTAATGGATGCTTGGGATATTCACCTTGTATATACAATCTTGCTCAAAATAGTAGTATGCTACTTGGTTTGTTTCTACTTCAATGTGTACATGTGTTTATTTTTGTATATCGCCTATACACATTAGTAGAGACCTTAGGATCTTTGCTTGATTACCAGCGATGTGATGGCCGTCACACTAGTGGGGCTGGGTAATCTATAAGCACATCCTTATGCAGGTCCCTGGTCGCAGGACTATCGAGACAGGGCATCGATACTCCGGAGTAGACCAGCGCATGCGCTTCTCATCCCAGTGTAGGAGACGGTCTGTCCCACAGCCGTCAGTACGTCGTACTTGAGATAGTATGCGGGTGCTCGTTAGGTTACGGGTACACTGGACAGGACTCGTCGGGAACTGACTAGTTGGTATTATACCTATCGTCAGTTATCAGTTCCCAGGTGACATGAGTACAGCTTAGTCCGCTGACTTGACACTGTCACTCCGCCTCGAGTGTGTTCCCACTGTACTTTGATCACTACCCTACCACGGCTCAAAGGAGTCGTGCAAACAGGTAGTGGTTGGGTGCAGTCCCGAAGCACTTGGAGGCAGTGACGGTTAGACAGGATTCGTCTCTCCAGGTATTGGGGGTTGACATCGCGCTGTGTCTAGGAGAGCCATTACACGAGTAGTCCCTGGCCAGGGCAAACGAGATATACTGGTAGGTTTCCAGTATTATCTCAGGGTGTTTTGGGCTTCGCTCCGGCACGACTTGTACCGCTATTGGGGGACTGACGTTTACCGCCCCCTAGGCCCGCCATGCGATGTATCAGACGAACAGACCGGACTGTACGGAGAATGTCACACTCAGGCTCAGTAGGAGTTCAGATGGGTTTCGCCTCGTCGGTCTTCTTGTCGGCATTACCTGGGGACCGTTACGCACAGCTAGTGCCGCTTGCGGTCTGTGCTTAAACCCACTGCCAGCGTAGTGTCGAGTCTTTAGAGTCCCACACAGAAAGCTTTTCGCCTTTAGGCAAAAGAGTAGAGGTCGCATGGTATTGCGACAGGTCGCATGGTTTTGCGACAGGGTTCGGTCACATCCGTGCACTTGTGCACGTACAGTGTCCGGACAGTTTACACTAGCGGGCTTTGGTTTAAGCCAGATCCTAGTGTACCTTATGGGATTGGATTTATCCAGTTTGCATTCGTGTTCCTCGGAACGCGGATGCGGGTGTGTATGCACAGTTGACAGGGAGGCAGAGGCAGAGGATTCTCATTAGGGTTGTTGACAGTTGACCGTTGACTTTTTGACTTTATGCTCAACCCTAATGAGAATATGATATGTTATTAACTATTATATTAATTAAGTATTATGGTGATATGGTTGTTGACTTGTTGACTTTTGTTGACTTGTTGACTTTGTTGACTTGTTGACTTTTGTTGACTTGTTGACCGGTTGACTAGGCTTGACTAGTTGACCATCATGATAACCATGGTTATTATTTCATGCCAAAGACTTTTTCTTGCTTGCTCATTTGAGTAAAATGAGTGCATGACATGATAAGGTTATGGTTGCTTCTAACCATCACATAAGACTTTTTTTGATATGATGAGTTATGATCACTTTGGATTATGAGAGGGTGAGAGACAAAATACTTGCTCATTCTTTCTTGCTCATTCTCTCTCTTGTTCTTGAGCTCTCCTCTTGCTCTCACCCTCAACCTCTTGCTCCCTCTCTTGATCTATGGTTCTCTTGTCTCATGAGTTGAGAATCAAGAACCATAGATAAAATCCCATTCTATTTCCTCTCTACTCATTCTAGTTCACTAGGTTTAGCAAACCAAGTGAACTAGTTTCTTCAAAGAACGAAGAAGGAGCTAAAGGTTGGAGCTTTCAAGTGGATCTATCTTCGGCGTACGGAGACAACAAGAAGGAGTCATCGAACCACCATCGGAGCTTGAAGAGAAGGAGTTCAAGTTTAGGTATAACCATCTTCATCCGAGTAGCTAAATATCTTTAGCTTAGTTTGCTAGTTTTAGTTTAGGTAAAGATCCCGACCTAGCTTAGTCCATGTTGCCTCTTGCGTTAAAATTTTGATTTTATACCGTTTCCGCCTCCCCGTAAGAACCGGGGGTCGCAACGTGGACTTACACCGGTATTGGGAGTTGATGTTGCGCTGTGTTTGATTGGCTATAAATGGAAATCCCTGGCCAGGGTTGCTGGGATTTACTGGTAAGCGTTATCAGTAGTTTCTCGAACTGTTATAGACCTCATATCGACAGGACTTATCAAGCTACTGGGTCTGACGTTTACCACCCCTAGGCGAGATATGCAACATATTAGACGAAGAGACCGGACTGTACGGGAGTGTTACTGATTAGATTCGCAGGAGAATGTACAGGCTTGCTTGTTGATCTTCTGATCGCTCAATACCTGGGTGGCTGTTACGTTTATCTGACCGCTTGCTGCTTGTAAGTGTTTGATATGATCATCACCTAGTGCCGGCGTATTGACTATTCTTTAGAGTCCTACACTGAGGTTTCCTGGCTCAGGCTAAACGGAGTGGGAGCACATATGTGATATGTGCGGGACCGAGAATACTACGTGTATGCGATACCATATTAGATTCTCGCAATATGTGATATCGGCAGGGTATATGTGATATAGCCGGATCATCGGATCAAGTGTTGATTCGATGAGCTGATACAGATTATATTAGTCGGTTATTTATGAAATAGCCGGATTATCGGATCAAGTGTTGATTCGATAATTTAATGTATAATTATATATTTTATATATTATATTATATTAACTAATATTAGCTCACATAAAGATTCTTTTTCTCACTTGGATAATACATTGATATATATGCGATATATGTTAATTGTATTATTTTATTTTGTTACAATAAATATTGTATATGTGATATATAATATTGTAAAAAGTTAGGGTTATAAATGCAACATGTTTTTTGGAGAGTAGGCCCACCACTTCACTTTCACTTAGGCACGGGCCAAGTCAGTGAGGGGACCCTGTCGGGCTCCTTCCCCCCCCAAAATTTAAATATGGTTAGGGTTTGGATTAGGATTAAGCTTTCAAGAAGATTCTTGAAGCTTTGACTTTGACTTATGATATTTTGTAGATATTTTCTTAACCCAACCCAAACCCTTTACCCTAGTTAAATCTCTACAATGGTTAAGGTTCGATTCTTAACCCATGGTTGCAATTCTAACCTCACAGTTGATTTCATTAATCACAAAGAGATTTCTTCTTCTTCTTCTTTGAAAAAGCTTTCTAGCTTTTTGATATGTGATGACTTTGAGTGAGAAATTGAAAACAAATGAGAGCTCAATTCCTACTTCATCATCCTCATCTATTCTAGCCGCTTAAATTAGGGTGTTTGCTTTGCTAATACTTGATTAGTGAAGCAAGAGCTTGGGTTTGAGTTTCTTCAAGATAGATCATCTTAGTTATTGAAGATCGGAAGCAAGCATGCATCTTTCTCTTCATGGAGCCTCTCTAAAGTCCGGGTACTTGATGATCGCAGTGAATGGACCTCAACACGGAGCTTATGAAGTGAAGGAACGGACTACAAAGGTTGTAATCCCTAACTCTTAGAAGTAAAGTTGTTTACTTGCTCATTGTTTTGCCTAATCTCTAGTCTAAGATCTTGCTTGGATTGTTCGGCACTTGAAAAATTTTGATTTTGGCATGTGTGATGCCTTGTAGAACCTTGTTGTCATGCCTAAAAACCCTACAATGATATCAGAGCCAAGCTAGAGGTTTAGGCGTTGTCTAGACGAAGTTAAAATTCCGATCGAACCCCGAAACATCGTTTTAGACCCGCTCTCTGGAAATTTTTTAAAAACTTGGTTTTTTCTGTATTAAAAATACTCAGAAAATTAAGCAGGGAATTCTAAGGATTACTGTGTAGTACGAAGCCATAAATCCCTCAAATGACTACGGAACCGCGGCCAAACCATGCGTTTGGCGGCGGTTCCACGGCCAAGTTTAGGACTTAGTGGCTCGTACTTCAGTGCTTTATTCCTAGCTACTTTTTCATGCTCCTGGAAATTTTTAATTCTACTCAAGTGTTGAGTTTTCTGGAGATCTTTAGTATTCGTTGATTCGATCGGAAAGTTTAACATCGTTTCGTTTTTCCGGGTAATTTAGAACGTGTTAAAAAGTTCGAACGGATATCAATAACTCACTTTTTCCCCTGTCGGAAAACTTTCAAGTGTTGGATTTTTCCTGAGTTTAAAACATTCGGGAAATCATGCAAGCGTATCTGTGGACCCTCTAGAAGAACGTAACCTTAACTCGATTATGTGACCGTCAAAATTGCCACTGAACCCTAGGGTTTGTGGTAGTTTAGCGTTGCCACATGTGAGGCGTTGGTTTGACCCTTCTACGGCTGGTTCATTGGGGCTGTGACATATTCTTGGATTTTTGAACTCCGCTCAAGTGTTGAGCTATTTGGGAAATCTTGGGTGTTTGATTATTCGATCTGAAAGTTTAACATTGTCTATTTATCTGGAATGTGATACAATATGTGGAATTCATATAGTTAGGTGTGAAATGCGAACTATGTGATATTTTGGATTTAAGATGTCTAAAGTGATTGTGGATTCCAAATGTTGTAGATTTACACTTTCTTCTCTGTGACCGTAAGCGTAGTATGTGGGGTATTGCCGGCTTCGTTGCTATATATCAACGACAATCGGGATACGCATAATTTCTTACGTTAATGATATGTGATGTTATGTGTTGCTATGATATGTTATATTGGATCGTCGTATTTTGAATAGCCGGGGGTTTTATGTGAGTTGGGAGTTTTTCATTTTCATTCATGTAAAATTCATTGTATGTAATATTCTTTTATTGGGGCACTTCCGGGCTGAGGATGATGTCACTATTGTATATAATTTATTTTTCCGCATTAGGATAGACCCAAGGTGGGGAGCATAAGTAACCGGGTTCTAGGGTCCAGTGGGAGGCCATCTCGAGGAGTCGAGACCGGGTCTCCTAACCATAGAATTGGCAGTGTTGCTTGCCGCTCTCGTAGGGGTCTAGGGATGTGGGTTTGGCTATTCATCACGACCATGGAATCCGTGTTTTATATAGGCTCGCAATAAAACACGGACAACCTAGTATATCCAATATTTCATATATGTTCTTCTGCTGCAATGTTCTGTGATGAGATCGTATTACTGCCTGAGACGAATGTTTATATTATATATATGAGATATATGTTATATTGCAGATTTCGTTTCAAATGTAATACTTGTGAAGCATAATAAAATGGGACTTCATTAATGAGATTAATGAAATAAGAGAAACCTAAATATGTTGTAGAAACTTGTTTAAAAACTGGTAGCTCTAGTTCTTGCTTTGCATAGCGGTATTCCTTATAGAATATCCAGAACCTTATTTGATAAGGAAAGAGTCGAGATCCCTTCACCGGGAGTGACCTCTTTAGCGAAACTATCAGATGCTACACACTCGGTTTGTCTTTTGATTACTTCTATAGTTTTTGCTTTGCATAGTGGTATTTGTGAAATATTCTGCACCTTATTCGATAAGGAAAGAGTCGACGATCCCTTCACCGGGAGTGATCTCTTTAGCAAAACTATAAAAGCCTAAAAAACATTCCATTTCAAAATTCACTCGATTCTCCGACGATATCAAGTTCATAACGCAAAGGGTTTTCTTAAAGCCTGTCGTAACCCTCCGTCATTTCAGATAAGTACTAGTTAGTATTCGTGCTACGTTTGTTGACTATGTTAAGGCGTAGTGTGCGGTAGCTGATTAGTGCTTATCTGTATAAGCATATGATGCAATTGGATTAGGGTAGTCGTGTGACTTTGTTGACTATGTTAAGGGTCGTACGGGTGGGTTTAATTCAATCGGGAAATGACGGGTTGAACTTGACTAGCACTTATGATTTGTTGACTATGTTAAGGTCATATAGCTGCTAGGGGTAAAATTTTATTGGGAATTTCAAGTGTTGAAATTTGCAATGAGATTGCATACCTTCTATGAGATAGTTGGATCCCGATACCCGCTACGAGTAAGAGGTACTCCTGGGAGAGTTTTACACATTACAATTAGCCGATCAAGTAGGTGTCTAGAATGGTGTTAACGGGGTTACGCCCCTGAGAAAATGAGGTTTATTTTAATTAGGTCCGTGCGAAAGCACGGGAACCTCCCTCAAAGTACCAACACTGGCCTGGCTGAAAGATTGGCGAACTTGTAAGGTGTAATTAATCCCGTCTAGTATTTCATTTTAGGGTTTGAAGGAAGATTTGACTAAAACAGTGGGAGACATCCTGATTAGATATATCAATAACCAATCTAATCTTGTAAGATCTTACGCTGAGTGTTTTCTTCTCTCTCTCTCCAGGTAGCGACCATGTCACGCCTTAATCAAGATAATAATATGGGTGTATTGACCAAACCCGCTTGTTATACTGCGCTAGGGAATGTTGGTCCTGCTCCAACATATAATTGTTATAAGACAGAGCAGGAAATAGGGGATTACCAGAATTCCCGTGCCACCCAAACAAAGAAAGTGCATGCTGATGCATCTTCTTCGGGTGTGTTCATTACCGAGAACTGTTTCTCGGTATCCTTTACGTCCTGGGTATGAAATACCGGATCAGGTTCCCGCAAATGTAATCTGTTACATGGGCTACAGATAGCTAGAGAACTGAGAACGGGTGATAAGTTTCAAGAGTTGGAAATGATGCAAGTGTTGCAGCCAAATCTGTTGGCAGTTATCACCATGTATTACCAGAATACATTGATTCTGAACAAATGTTATTAGATACCGAATCTGATATACAACATCATATCAGTCTCTTTATTAGTAAAGAAGGATATAATTTTGTATAATGTTTTGAACATTTCCTCTATCAAGAGTTGATCGGTTCAGGCACGTTATCTAAAAGCATAGACGTTCTAAATCAAACCACAGTTCTTAACGTACAGAACACACACAAGAGGAAGAGTTCAGAAATGAACGAATCCTTCTTGAGGCATTGTAGACTAGGTCATATCGATGCGACCCAACTAGCTAAAGTTATATAAAGATGCATATTTAAATCAGTTTGAATTTACATCTTGTGAAACTTGCCGGTCATGTCATAAAGATAAGATGACCATAGCTCCGTTTATTGGAAACAGAGAAAGAGTTACTGAACTCTTAGGATTGATACATGCTGAAGTATGAAAATCCCCTGTCTACATATGCCAGAACCGGTTCTTTGTACTTCATTATATTCACTGATGATCTCTCAAGATTCAGACATATGTTCCTGTTGAAACACAAGTCGGAAGCTTTTGAGATATTCACAAAATATAAGTTAGAAGTAGAGAACCAAAACAAGTATAAGTATTATGTCCTTTGATGTGATCAAGGAGGAGAGTACTTGAGCACGGAATTTCTGGACTATTCTAAAGGAGAATGAGATTCTCTCTCAGCATTACTCCTCCGTATACACCACAGCACATCGGTGTATCGGGACGGAGCAATCGCACCCTATATGATATGGCGTGCTCTATGATGAGTACTACTGAGTTACCTATTTCCTTTTGGGTGTTGTGCACTTATGAAGCTGCATACCTATTGAATAAGGTTCCAATCAAATCAGATTCCTACCACTTCATATATGTTATGGTATAGGAAGAGCCCATCTCTTAAAGATGTTAAGATTTGGGGTTGTCCGGCCTATATCAAAAGCAAAATCCGGACAAGCTCGTGGAAAGGTCTGTTCTGTTGAAGTTTGTTGGATATCCCAAGCATTCGCGAGGGAATATCTTCTACTAAACTAAGGAACAAAAGATGTTTTGTTTTCTCAGCATGACATCTTTTGGAAAGGGAATTTCTTATGAAGAAATTAGTGGTCATGCGGTAGAACTGGAAGGAGTTCCAGCTATACAAACTGCAACGGATGATTTGCTAAACCTTGAGGATTCAATAGTTCCCAACGAACCTCAGCCTCTCCGCCGATCTAGTAGGGTTCCTTATCAACCTGAGAGATACTTCGGTTTCTCTATGACAGTGAGAGCGAGGATTGCATCATGAGATGATGACCCAACTAGTTTCGAACAGGCCATCAAGAGTGAGGACTCTGTAAGAATGGCTGGATGCTTAGCGATCTGAGATGGAATCCTTATACACCAACAAAGTATGGACTTTGGATGCTTTATCTGAAGGGTTAAATCCCCATCAGGAGCAAGTATATCTTAAGAAGATTACTTGGTGTACTTGGAAAAGTTGAGACATTCAAAGCTATGCTTAAGTCCATCCAGATCCTACTTGCCACTGCTACATACCATGACTACGATATCTGGCGGTTGGGTGTCATGACTGCTTTTCTAAATGATGATTTGGAAGAGTGCGTCTATAAGTACACTGCCAGAGGGCTTCGTAGATAGTGGGAGCAGCGGAAACGTCTGCAATATGTTTTATGTGATAAATCAGGGATCGCGGAGTTGGAACGTCTGTTTTGATGTAGTAGTAAAAGAGTTTGACTTCATCAAAATGCTAGATGAACCAAGTATATACAAAAAGGGTAGTAAGGAGTATGGTGGTGATCCTCGTATAGTACGTGGATGACATACTCTTGATAGGGAAGAAGTTTCCTATGCTACTCTCGGTCAATCTCCTCTTATCACAAAGATTCTCCATATAGGATCAAGGTGATACCTCCTAAATCCTGAGTTATGAATCTATGATATAGATCTAAATGGATGTTAGGATTCTCACTAGTTGTAGTGAGATCGTATCAATCGATCCTGGAGAGAATCACTGGAAAGGTTCCAGGGTGATAAGGACGACTGAATGTCAGTCACAGGCATTGTCTTTACCTTCAGTGGAGAGACGGTATGTTGGAAGAGTTCCAAGCTTGTTACCGTGACATACTAGACGATTAAAGGCAAGATACATCGTTACCAAGGATGCTACCAAAGAGACAGTCTGGACATATATAAGTTCATAAGATGAACTTCGCTCCTACCATTGTGTGACAATGGAGTTGTGGCTTAGGCCTAGGAACCCCCTCGTCCCATCTGTGATCCAGACATATTCTTAGGCAGTATCACCTGATCATAGAGAATATTGATCTCCAGGGAGATCGAGGTTAGGAGAGTAGACACAGAGGACAACAGTGCGGATCCACTCTCAAAGGCCTATTTCCCAGTAGAGACTTTTATGGGATGGTTGAGTATGAGATACTTCATTCACAGCTGAATGTTGGGTATGCGATACCACAACAGATGGCCCTAGTGCAAGTGGGAGATTGTTTGTGATATGCATGCCCTAGATGCGATTACTGTACATACGATGTTTATTGTAGTGGATGCTTGGACATATATAGGGAGGACTTTCTTGCTCGACATGATAGTATGCTATCTGCTTACTCTTTATCTTAACATGTACTCCGATTGTCTCTATGTTACATGTTGATAAAGCCCTTAGGATGAGTACTTGACTACCAGGACTATGATGCATATCATACTAGTGGGGACAGTGTAGTTGCTAAATACATCCTTCAAATGTTCCTAGTCGTGGGTGTATCGAGACAAGGCATCGATATACCAGAGTATACTAGCGTATGCACTTCTAGACCTATATGATGGGCGATGGATGATCCCATATCCATTTGTGTTTGACACCAGAGAAGGTATAAGGGTGCTCAGTAGAGACTGGGTACACTGGACGGACACGTCGAGAACTCCCAGATGGTACTATACCTCACATCAGATAGCGGTTCTCTGGTGACACTGGTACAGGTTAGTATGTAGACCCGAGATCGTCAAAAAGTCTTGTGTGATTCCCACTGTGCATTGATTTCCATCATACCAAGTCCAAGAGGGCGTGCAAAATGGTGGCTTTTGGTACATTCCCGAATCACATGGAGGCAATGAGCGATAGGAGGGGTTTCGTCTCTCCCGTTATTGGGAGTTGATGTTGCGCTGTGTTCGATTGGCTATAACTAGAAATCCCTTGGCCAGGATTGCTGAGATTTACTAGTAAGTGTTATCAGTAGTTTCTCGAACTGTTATAGACCTCATATCGACACGATTTATCAAGCTATTGGGGTCTAACGTTTACCACCCCTAGGCGAGATATGCGACATATCAGACGAAAAGACCGGACTGTACGGGAGTGTTACTGATTGGATTCGCAGGACAATGTACAGGCTTGCTTGTTGATCTTCTGATCGCTCAATACCTGGGTGGCTGTTACGCTTAGCTGACCGCTTGCAGCTTGTTGGTGTTTGATATGATCATCACCTACTGCCGGCGTATTGACAATTCTTTGGAGTCCTACACAGAGCTTTCCTGGCTCAGGCTAAACGGAGTAGGAGCACATATGTGATATGTGCGGGACCGAGAATAATACGTGTATGCGATACCGTATTAGATTCTCGTGATATGTGATATCGGCTGGGTATATGTGATATAGCCGGGTCATCGGATCAAGTGTTGATTCGATGAACTGATACAGATTATATTAGTCGGTTATTTATGAAATAGCCGGATTATCGGATCAAGTGTTTATTCGATAATTTAATATATAATTATATATTTGATATATTATATTGCATTAACTAATATTAGCTCACTTAAAGATTCTTTTTCTCACTAGGATAATACATAGATATATATGCGATATATGTGAATTGTATTATTTTATTTTGTTACAATAAATATTGTATATGTGATTTATAATATTGTAACAAGTTAGGGTTATAAATGCAACATATTTTATGGAGTTTAAATATGGTTAGGGTTTGGATTAGGGTTAAGCTTGCATGAAGCTTTCAAGAAGCTTCTTGAAGTTTTGACTTTGACTTATGATATTTTGTAGATATTTTCTTAACCCAACCTAAACCTTTTACCCTAGTTAAATCTCTACAAGGGTTAAGTTTTGATTCTTAACCCATGGTTGCAATTATAACCTCACACTTGATTTCATTATTCATCACAAAGAGATTTCTTATTCTTCTTCCTTGAAAAAGCTTTCTAGCTTTTTGATATGTGATGACTTTGAGTGAGAAATTGAAAACAAATAAGAGCTAAATTCCTACTTCATCATCCTCATCTATTCTAGCAACTTAGATTAGGGTGTTTGCTTTGCTAATACTTGATTAGTGAAGCAAGAGCTTGGGTTTGAGTTTCTTCAAAGTAGATCATCTTAGTTATTGAAGATCGGATGCAAGCATGCATCTTTCTCTTCATGGAGCCTCTCTAGAGTCCGGGTACTTGATGATCGCAGCGAAGAGACCTCAACACGGAGCTTATGAAGTGAAGGAATGAACTACAATGGTTGTAATCCCTAACTCTTACAAGTAAAGTTGTTTACTTGCTCATTGTTTTTCCTAATCTCTAGTCTAAGATCTTGCTTGGGTTGTCCGGCACTTGAAAAAATTTGATTTTGGCATGTGTGATGCCTTGTAGAACTTTGTTGTCATGCCTAATAACCCTACACCCAGGACGTAGAGCAAACTGAGAAACATTTCTCGGTAATGAACACACCTGAAGAAAATGCATCGTCTTGCTCCTTCTTCGTTCGGGTGGAATGTGAATCCGGGTATTCTCCTATTCCTTACTCAAACTTATGACACTCATAAGATAGAGCGGGACCAACGTTTCCCATTCCAGTATAGAAGGCGGTTTCGGTCAATATTATTATGTTGATTAAGGCGTGTCATGGTTGCTACCAGGAGAGAGAGAAAAATAATAACTTTAGTGTGCGCTCTAGGAAGATTAGATTGGTTATTATTGTTCATGAAATGTACTTTGTTCCTACCCTTATGGTAACAACGGAGTTTTCGCTTTGGCTAGGAACCCCGGTCCCATCAGCGATCCAGACATATTCTGAGGCAGTATCACCTGATCAGGGAGATGGTTGATCTCCAGAGGATCGAGGTCAGGAGAGTTGAGACGAAGGATAACACGGCGGATCCACTCACCAAGGCCTTTCCCAAGAGAGACTTTTATGGGACGTTGGGTATGAGATACTACAACAACTGGGCTTAGTACAAGTGGGAGATTGTTAGTTGTATGTATGCCCTAGAGGCCATTATTGTACATGATTGTATATTATAGTGGATACCGGGACATATATAGGGAGGACTTTCTTGCTCGACTTGATAGTATGCTATCTGGTTGCTCTTTATCTTAACATGTACACTTATTGTCACTCTGTTACATCTTGATAAAGCCCATAGGATGTGTACTTTCCTACCAGGATTATGATGCAGATCATACTAGTGGGGCCAAGGTAGTCCATAAGTGCATCCTTTAATTGTATCTAGTCGTGGGAGTATCGAGACGGAGCATCGATATTCTAGAGTATACTAGCGTATACGTTTCTTGACCCATATGATAGGCGATGGATGATCCCACATCCATTGGTGTTTGACTTCAAAGATTGTATATGGGTGCTCAGTGGAGACTAGTTACACTGAACAGGACTCGCCGAGAACTCCTAGATGGTACTATACCTCACGTCAGATAGAAATTCTCTGGTGACATTGGTACAGATTAGTATGTCGACCCGAGATCATCATAGAGTCTTGTGTGATTCCCATTATGGTTGGATTTCTACCTTACCACGTTCAAGAGAACGTGCAAAATGGTGGTTTTTAGGTACAGTCCCGAGTCACATGGAGGCAATGAGCGATAGGAAGGGATTTCATCTTTCCCGGTATTGGGGGTTGATGTTGTGTGTCCGTATTAATTATGCAAACAACCACAAAAATCAAAACAAGCACAATTTAATTTTGCTTTTTGCGCGGCGCTGCGATTTTTGCAAAGTAGCCGCAGAAATTTGTTATTTGGAGCAGACAGAGAAGAAGATAAGAAAGATAGAAGCTTACTGTGAACAATTTCCTACGGAGATCCCTTCACCTAGGCGCGGAACCGCCGCAGGAGTAGGTTTAGACCGCGGTTTAGCCGCCGTCGGTACTGTTCACTGCACAGAATTTCAACAGCAAGCTGCTGTTAAATCCTTCAGCTCTCTGGACTTTTCCAAAGATTATTTCAATTTCACAGCAAGCTCCAGATCTCCTTGCAACAAACAACAACAAATCGTTTAGATTTTGCGTGAATTTTGATCACGAAAATTGTAATGGAATAAATCTTTCAATTCAAATTTCAATATAGAACGAATTAGCGTGCGATCCCCGGCAACGGCGCTAATTCGATTGAATGAAAATTATGACCGCAATCAATAAAGGTGTCGGTTTGTAGCGCGTTAGTAAG
This sequence comes from Agapanthus africanus, assembly GCA_030015575.1. NCBI lineage: Eukaryota > Viridiplantae > Streptophyta > Magnoliopsida > Asparagales > Amaryllidaceae > Agapanthus > Agapanthus africanus. The sequence goes on from CM057341.1 coordinate 340,420,769, forward strand.
TGCGGATCGTCCACAGATATTGTGTGATTCGTTCGTATTTTGTTTTGTTTGAATCGAAAATTTAATAGAAAAGAAAAGCGAAAATGATTCAAGATTTATATTGATGAATTTCAAGAATCAAGAAAACGATAAACATCAAGTATAAAGTATCGATAGAATTCCAATCAATTTAGGTTTTAAGATTTGAAGTAAAGCTCGTAGGAATCGAGTAGATTGTAGATGTGAAGAAGATTCAAGAATACGATTTCTTATCCATTAACAAGTTGATGCTAAATCGATGTAGATTCATCGAGGATCAAGGATCTTGTGAAGAATTAGTGTTCCTCATCCTATCCTTTGTCCTTTCGATGAATCACATTCACTAGATAGTTTCTACGAAATTGAATGATCAATTTTTGATCTCTAGATAGTGCGAAAGGAATCAAGAACACATTCGCATCGATCTAGATCATCGATCATTCTATTTTCAAGAATTTCCAATTGTTATAAGACTTAAGAAAACGTTTAAAGATTCGTCAACATCATCATTCTACAATCGTTTCGATTCCTCCACGAGCGGAGTTTTACTCAAGCATCAACACGAAGAATACATTCAAGAATTGAATACGAATCATAATGCTCGAATTGAAAATAAGCAAGTTTAAAGAATCTTCACCTTTATTATATCAACAATTAGTTACAACTCTCAAGAACTGCAAGAGGATGGAACTTTGAACGTCGATTCTAGCGTCGCTCGGCTCCTTGAGTCGTGGATCGGCTTGGATCTCGTGCTCCGTTGAAGTCCGGTTCCGCTTCTAAAGGATCGTTGAAGACTTGCTTAGCTTGCAATCAAAGGATCTTGAATTCTTGATCTTTGATTGGATTAGGTTTAGGGTTTTGAGGTGGTAGTTGTTGGGTTGAAGATGAAGAACAACCACAACAATTGAATTGGGGAACAAAAGATTAGCCAAAGATTGAACAAAGTGAGCCTTGGGGTCTTTTTATAGGTTTCCCAAACCCTAGGTCTAGGAATTTGAATTTTGGATTTCCCTCCAAAAGTTAGTTATAGGAAGAGGCTTCTAGAAGTAGTTAGTTAGGGCTTAGCTTCTACCCTAAGCTAGGAGGTTAGGGAGAAGGTTCTAGGTCCTTAATGGAGTTTAAGTGAAGCTTGTTGTGGAAGCTTGGGATGTTTAGTTAGGAACCCTAGGGCTTGCTGATCTGGCAGAAGCTTCAGGATCTTTCTGGAATTTGCAGTGGCTTTCTGAGATGTAGGAGCTGAGGGAAGCATAACAGAGCAAAGCAAAGATGATGATGCGGCATATCCGCCGCGGTTCCGCGGCGCAAGGCGGCTCCGGCCGCGGAACCGCGGCCATGTGGCTGAGCTAGGGCTTCAACTTTTCAGTGTTGGCTTCTTCTGACTTCATATGTACTTTATGATATGTTGAATCTCTGAATACCATTTAGATCATTGCCAGATTCCAAATCCTTGAGTTGGCGTATTTTTTAGCCGTCTTTGTTGTGTAATTTTGACCGATCTTCTGTAATTTCCTGCACAGAATTCGAAACACAAGTTGCGATATGCAAGAATGATGCGATGCTGTGAAATACAGTCAATTTCCCTTAAAGTGCTGGTTTTAAAGTCTAACACATGCAATCTGGTATTTCAGGACTGTTTTGCTAATATGTGCAATATGAATACCGAACACCTCTAGATGAATGCAAAAGATAGTGAAATTGCCGTGTTAGAGATGCAGTATTTTCGACTGATCAAATTCCCCCAAACTTATTTTCGATCGTCTCGAGCGAACTTTATTAAGAAGAGAAGGAGAAAATAAAGAAAGAGAAAAGCTAACCAGCACACTTTCGTAGGCAACACGATTGCACTGAACACGTGCAACAAGCTTTTAAACCTCTAGGTGTCCCTAGTCGGAGGAGTGTTCTCTCCTGAGGGTTTTCAGCGGATTGCACCCACAAAATCCAATAATAAAAGGATGATCATGAATATTACATTTAAAGAAAAGAATTGTAAAAGAAAAGCCTTGAAAATTAGAGTTTCCAACTAAGCTAGCTTTTCGGTTGTCATGTGCCCTATCTTAATAGTCATGAAAAGATGTTAGAAATCACGTCCTCCCTCAATAAAACATCGTCTTATTCTTCATTCCTATCTTTCTTCCAAACATCGATCATATAACCCTTCGTGTGTGTAAAGACATCCCTATACCCAGAGAATTCAATTCAAGCTATCATACTCTTGCCCATCAGCCTCAGTACTTTTTAATTAATGAATATTTAGATGAATTTGCTCACGCACTTTCATGCGACCGTTAATATTTCTTGAGGTACTAACCGACCGATTACTCATGTGCTTGCTTATTTGGTGTTTTTCCTCATCTTGCACCACCTACGGCTTAGCAATGACTCCCAGACCAGTTGGCCTTAGGGCAGTAGGTGAAGAGGCACCCTCGCTATATTTTTTTATTGCTGCCTTGGCGATAACAAAACCAGTGTCCATTTTTCTCACCGCTTTATATTTTCTTTATTTTTCATTTTTTTTTCCTTCGTACATCGGCTTTAAGACAAGAGCATTTCAAGGTATCCTCTACTATCCCGGGCTTTAAGACGTGTGTAAGTGCGAATAGCAGGGTATCAACGTTCAAAATATTTGGCTTCCAGAATAAAAACTATTTTTCAGACTTATTTTTATCCTCAGATTAATGACGTCCTTCGTCTTACTAACCCTTGGGACAACGGCTCATAACTACTTATTACTAGTTCGTATAAGAAAACTTCTAATTTTCTTTGTTTTCTTAAATTTTTCTAATCTAATGGATGTAATTTTTCACTATATAATCTTTTATTATCTTATGTATGTACAAAAATGTTTAAATATTAAAATATTTTTATATTTTGAAAATTTTAAATTTTTATTGTTTTTGAAAATTTTAAATTTTTATAGTTTTTTTTTAATGAAATATTTTGTGCTTATGCAAATGATGCAAAAATAAGCACAAACCTCCCCCAAACTTGTTTTCAACAGTGTCCTCACTGTTGCTGACAGCTATATCTACAAAACCTGTAAGTCTGGGAGGAATTTATTAGTGGGGGAAAAATATATAAGTGAAGAACCTCCCCCAAACTTACTCTTTTCACTCACTTCCATTCAAAAAGATGATGCAATGATATGCAGGATATGGAGATGAGACGGAGGAATTTTAATCTGAATAAAATGGCTCCTGTAAGAACAGGAGCTCCTCCGTGGGGTCAGTGGAAAAATACGGCTTTAGTCTATGTCCATTCACTTTGAAAAATGTGCCGTTTTTAACATTTTCTACTTCTACTGCCCCGTGCGCGAATACAGACCGCACAACAAAAGGTCCCTTCCACCGAGATCGAAGCTTACTCGCGTGAAGGTGTAGTCGTGAATCATAAAGAAGGACTTGTTGACCAGGTGAAAATGTTTTTCTCAAAATGTTTTTATCGTGAAAAACCTTAGTCCTATTCTTTACGATTACAGCGTTATTATAAGCTTCATCGCGGAGTTCGCTTAGCTCATTTATTTGCAGCTTCCGAAAGTTGCAGGCTTGGTTTAGGTCAAAGTTAATTTCCTTAATAGCCCACAATGCTTTATGCTCAATCTCGACGGGTAAGTGACATGACTTCCCAAACACTATCCTATATGGATACATCCCTAGGTCGGTTTTAAATGCAGTTCGGAATGCCCAAAGAGCATCCGTCAGTTTGGTCGACCAGTCTTTTCTATTCTTAGCAACAGTCTTCTCCAGGATTTGTTTGATCTGTCTATTTGAAATCTTAGCCTGCCCGCTCGTTTAGGGATGATAGGGTGTAAAAAGTCTGTGGTTGATTGAGTATTTCCGCACCAGAGTCTCGAAAGACCTGTTGCAGAAATGTGTCCCATTATCGCTAATGATAGCGCGTCGGTGTCCAAATCGCGAAAAGATATGTTCCTTTAAGAACTTAATGACAACTTTCCTGTCATTAGTGCGATATGGAATGGCTTCAACCCACTTTGAGACATAATCAACCGCCAGCTGTATGTACAAATTCCCAAAGGAGTTGGGAAAGCGACCCATAAAGTCAATGCCCCAAACATCAAAAATTTCAACCACTAAGATGGGTTGCTGAGGCATTTCATTTCTCCTGGAAATTCTACCCGTGTACGTACATTGTGTACATGTTTTGCAATAGTCAAATGCGTCCTTGAATAAGGTCGGCCAATAAAATCCGCATTGCAAAACCTTCTCCGCCGTCTTTTTAAGACCGAAGTGACCCCCACAGGCCTGATCATGACAAAAAGAAAGAACACTCTTGAACTCTACTTTCGGGACACACCGGCAAATGATCTGATCAGGACAATATTTAAACAGATATGGATCATCCCAGTAAAAGTGTTTTACTTGGGATAGAAAACGGTATTTGTCCTGTTTTGACCAATCGCTAGGTATAAGTCCCGTTACAAAATAGTTCACAATATCCCAGAACCAAGGTTCATTGGATATGCTCAAGAGTTGTTCGTCAGGAAACGAATCATTGATCGGCAGGGTCACAGGGGAAGAAGAGATGCGTGAATGATGGTCGACTACAACGTTTTCACATCCTTTCTTATCTTTGATAACAAGATCAAATTCTTGTAACAGAAGGATCCAACGTATTAGCCGACCTTTTGCATCTTTCTTCGCCAGAAGATGTTTTAAGGCGGAATGGTCAGTGTACACAACTATAGGTGAGCCAATTAAGTAAGGCCTGAATTTTTCTAATGCAAATACAACCGCCAAAAGTTCCTTTTCGGTGGTTGTATAATTGATTTGAGCATCATTCTGGGTCTTACTCGCATAGTATATCACGTGTGGCATCTTTTCAATATGCTGTCCTAAGACTGCACCAACTGCAAAATCTGATGCATCACACATTAGCTCAAAGGGGTAGTCCCAATTTGGAGACGAAAGAACGGGGGCTGTAGTGAGGGAGTGTTTGAGCGAGTCGAATGCTGCCTCACAATCCGAGTCAAAGTGGAAGGTCATATCCTTGGCCAAGAGAAGAGTTAAAGGTCTAGCAATTTTGCTAAAGTCCTTAATAAATCTCCTAAAAAAGCCCGCATAGCCAAGAAATGATCGAATGTCCTTGACGCTTTTGGGATGAGTTAGGTTTTGAATGACATCTATCTTAGCCCTGTCAACCTCAATGCCTTTTCTCGAAATAACATGTCCAAGAACAATTCCTTCTTGGACCATGAAATGGCATTTTTCCCGGTTCAAGGTTAAGTTCTTCTCTTTGCAACGAGTAAGAACAACGTCAAGATTCGATAGGCAGTCGGAAAAAGAGTCTCCAAAAATTGAGAAATCGTCGATAAAGATCTCCAGAAAATTCTCTACCATGTCAGAGAATATCCCCATCATACACCGCTGAAAGGTAGCGGGAGCATTGCATAACCCAAAAGGCATGCGTCTATAAGCAAAGGTACTAAAAGGACAAGTAAAAGTGGTTTTATCTTGATCCTTTTTGGGTATGGGGACCTGATTATAGCCAGAGTATCCGTCCATAAAGCAGTAATACTCTCATCCAGCTAAGCGTTCCAGCATTTGATCAATGAATGGTAGAGGAAAGTGGTCTTTCCTCATGGCAGCATTGAGTTTTCTGTAATCAATACATACACGCCACCCAGTTTGGGCGCGTGTCTGAATCAACTCATTTGCCTCATTGGTAATAACAGTGATGCCGGATTTTTTAGGGACGACATGTATAGGACTCACCCATTGGCTATCGGAGATTGGGTATATAATACCATTATCAAGGCATTTGACGATCTCTTTCATCACCGCTTCCTTCATGACGGGATTCAATCGTCTCTGTGGTTCTCGGGTTGGTCTGGCATCATCCATCACATGTATATGATGTTCTACAATCAAGGGACTAATCCCTTTGATGTCCGCCATGGTCCAACCAAACGCCTCCTTGTTAGATCTCAATACCGATAAAAGTGCATTCTCTTGCTCTGATGCTAGAGAAGCAGATATGATAACCGGTAAAGACTCATTCTCACCTAAATATGCATATTTAAGGTGAGAAGGTAAAATTTTGAGATCTAATGCGGGCGGAGAAATAATAGAAGGTGGGATCATCGAGTGATTTTCAGAGTTGCTTAGATGCTCATAGCCTGTGAAAGATACAGACTCGGGTGGTGATAAGTCAGGAGTGTCGGACTCAAGCGTGGGAAAGGTATCCTCACTAAGATCATGTGCAAGGTCAAACAGTGATGTGGTAATGTCGTCGAGATCTATAAAGCAAAGTTCATCAACTCCGCAACTTTCGGGAGCGATCTCGTGGACAGAGCACACATCGAGAATATGAGCAGAGGGTTCTGATGGCTGACTTCCAATTTTGTAGATGTTTAGTTCAATGGTCATATTTCCAAAGGATAAGTTCATTGAACCATTTCTACAGTTAATAACAGCATTGGAAGTGGCAAGGAAAGGTCGACCCAAAATCACCGGAATTTGTCTCCGGTGGTTCGCTACAAGTTGTGTATCAAGTACAATGAAGTCCACGGGGAATACAAATTCCCCGACCTTTATCAACACATCCTCTAGTTCACCTCTGGGTTTGGTGATTGAACGGTCTGCCATCTGGAGAGTGCAGTGAGCTGGTTTTAACTCTCCAATCCCTAGCTGCTCTTATACAGAATATGGAAGTAGGTTAACACTTGCGCCAAGATCTAAAAGAGCACGGTTTATGTTTTTACCCCCAATAGAAATTGATATCGTAGGACATCCTAGGTCCTTACGTTTCTTTGGTAGCTGGGGAATAAAAGCAGTGCTAATATTATTAGACATGAAGACCTTCTTCGGCACTTGAGTCTTCCTCTTCCTAGTGCACAAGTCCTTAAGAATTTTCGCATAAGCAGGGACTTGTTGAATTGCATCTAGGAGAGGGATATTGATGTTAACCTGCTTGAACATTTCCATAATTTTCTCCATATGTGGACTCGATTTGTTAGCCCTTAACCGATTCGGGTAAGGTGCTTTAGGAATGAGCGCTGGGTCCATCATAGGAGAAGGAAAAGGGGGTAGATGTGATCCCAAAAGAGGAGTGGGGATCGTCTTTGGAGAACTAGAAGGGCTATACTGAGGTGTCGAGCCTAGTGGGAAATGGAGAATAGGCTCGCGAGAAGGCGGTGGGGTAGAAGAACAAGGATCAGAAGTAGAAGTGTGTGTGTGAGGAAAGGTCTCAGCCGGGATGTAAATGATAGGATTTTCAATATCATCAATTTCTTCCCCGACATGGTTATTCAACACTCTTCCTGATCTCAACGTTGTGACGGCATTTACATTGTAATGCCCAGGATTCGGTAGGGGTTGAGACGGAAGTTTCCCTTTTTCTCTCGCACTCATTTCGGCTTTAAGTCGTGCGATTTCAGCTTCCATCGATCTGATACTCTCAGCTTGGGACCCTGAGTTTTTCTTTATCTCACTGACGGAAGATCTAACCTCAGTCGAAACCTCTATGAAATTTGACAAGAGTGATTTCATGGTTTGAGTGAATTGAGAGAATTCGTCAGAACATTGTTAGTGTATATGCCCTAGATGCCATTACTGTATCATACTAGTTTGTATATTACTTGATGGAAGCTTGGGATATTCACCTTGTATATACAATCTTGCTCAAAATAGTAGTATGCTACTTGGATTGTTTCTACTTCAATGTGTACATGTGTTTATTTTAGTATATCGCCTATACACATTAGTGGAGCCCTTAGGATCTTTGCTTGATTACCAGCGATGTGATGGCCGTCACACTAGTGGGGCTGGGTAATCTATAAGCACATCCTTATGGAGGTCCCTGGTCGCAGGACTATCGAGACAGGGCATCGATACTCCGGAGTAGACTAGCGCATGCGCTTCTCATCCCAGTGTGGGAGACGGTCTGTCCCATAGCCGTCAGTACGTCGTACTTGAGATAGTATGCGAGTGCTCGTTAGGTTACGGGTACACTGGACAGGACTCGTAGGGAACTGACTAGTTGGTATTATGCCTATCGTCAGTTATCAGTTCCCAGGTGACATGAGTACAGCTTAGTCCGCTGACTTGACACTGTCACTTTGCCTCGAGTGTGTTCCCACTGTACTTTGATTACTACCCTACCACGGCTCAAAGGAGTCGTGCAAACAGGTGGTAGTTGGGTGCAGTCCCGAAGCACTTGGAGGCAGTGACGGTTAGACAAGATTCGTCTCTCCCGGTATTGGGGGTTGACATCGCGCTGTGTCTAGGAGAGCCATTACACGAGTAGTCCCTGGCCAGGGCAAACGAGATATACTGGTAGGCTTCCAGTGTTATCTCAGGGTGTTTTGGGCTTCGCTCCGGTACGGCTTGTACTGCTATTGGGGGACTGACGTTTACCGCCCCCTAGGCCCGCCATGCGTTGTATCAGACGAACAGACCGGACTGTACGGAGAATGTCACATTCAGGCTCAGTAGGAGTTTAGATGGGTTTCGCCTCGTCGGTTTTCTTGTTGGCATTACCTGGGGACCGTTACGCACAGCTGGTGCCGCTTGCGGTCTGTGGTTAAACCTACTGCCAGCGTAGTGTCGAGTCTTTAGAGTCCCACACAGAAACCTTTTCGCCTTTAGGCAAAAGAGTAGAGGTCGCATGGTTTTGCGACAGGTCGCATGGTTTTGCAACAGGGTTCGGTCACATCCGTGCACTTGTGCACGTACAGTGTCCGAACAGTTTGCACTAGCAGGCTTTGGTTTAAGCCAGATCCTAGTGTACGTATTGGGATTGGATTAATCCAGTTTACATTCGTGTTCCTCGGAACACGGATGCGGGTGTGTATGCACAGTTGACGGGGAGACAGAGGCAGCGGATTCTCATTAGGGTTGTTGACAGTTGACCGTTGACTATTGACTTTTTGCTCAACCCTAATGAGAATATGATATAATTATATTAATTAAATATTATGGTGACATGGTTGTTGACTTTTGTTGACTTTGTTGACTTGTTGACTTGTGTTGACTTGTTGACTTTGTTGACCGGTTGACTAGGCTTGACTAGTTGACCATCATGATAACCATAGCCATCATTTCATGGCAAAGACTTTTGCTTGCTTGCTCATTTGTGCAAAATGAATGCATGAAATGATCTGGTTATGGTTGCTTCAACCATCACATAACACTTGATTGGTATGATGAGTTATGATGCTTTTGGATTATGAGAGGGTGAAAGACAAAAGAGAGGCTCATTCTCACATGACCACTCTCTCTCTTGTTCTTGAGCTCTCTTGCTCTTGCTTTCACCCTCTTCCTCTTGCTCCCTCTCTTGACTCTATGGTTCATATATCTCATGAGTTGAGAATCAAGAACCATAGATAAAATCCCATACAAACTCTTCTCTACTCATTCTAGTTCACAAGGTTTAGCAAACCAAGTGAACTAGTTTCTTCAAAGAACGAAGAAGGAGCCAAAGGTTGGGGCTTTCAGGTGGATCTATCTTCGGCGTAAGGAGACGACGGGAAGAAGCCGATCCGGACCTCCATTGGAGTTTGAAGACGAAGGAGTTCAAGACAAGCAGGGTATAACCCCCTAACCGAGTAGGTAAACTCTTGTTAGGTTGTTAGTTAGTAGTTTAACAAAGATCCGGGTTTTAAGTCCATGGTACCACCTCTATAAAAATCGTTTTTTATCAAATTCCGCATGCCCGAAAGTACCGGGAGAGGTAGCATGGACTTACAGTGGTATCAGAGCCTAGTTAAACTCTATCTAACATGTTAGCAAGTAACTAGAAGATCGATCAAAGAAAAAGTCCCGAAATGAACCCCAAAATTCGAACTTCCTGTCGATTTTAAAAGTGCTGGAAAACTTTTTTGAAATACACCAAAAATCGGCTCAGGCTTTTGTGTGATCACCCACCAAATTTGGTCCAACGATCGAGTCAAAGAGCCGCGGAAACGCGGCGGGAGCACGCTCCCGCCGCGGATCCGCGGCCGAGTTGACTCGGTCGAGGTCCATCTTTGGTTCAGTGTTATTCTGGGGTTGTTTTGGGATTTTTGGAATATGTGTTTTCTGCCCAGATTTTCCAGAACGAAAATTTTATTTTTGGGTCCCGAAAATCCGTATTTTTGATCGAACTTCTAAAAGACTTAAGCTAACGGGTTTTTTCTGTAATGTGATATTTGTATTGAACGTCTACTAATCGCTATATGTCGATTAGTGGGGGTTATACAAATCTGTGAACTGTAATGTTGCTGGAATGTGTATATGAATATGTTGGATTGTCGCGGGTGAATAGCAGGGGGTTGTGAGACGAGAGTTTTTCTTTTCTTTCAATTCATGTAAATTTGTAAATTGATGTAATAATTATTTGTATGGCCGCACAACCGGGTCGGGGTTGTAGCCGCCATTGTATAATTTCTTTTTACTGTTTTTGCTCCTAGGATAGACCCATGGAGGGGGTGCACAAACTACCGGGTATGCCGAAGTGCCGAGTGGCCTACTCACGGAGATGAGGGAGGTTGCTTCGCTTCGGGTACTTGGCGGGTAGTTTGCCGCGCCCGTAGGGGTCTTGGGTGGGGTATTGGCTATTCACCGCGACCGTGTAATCTGCTTTTCGTTACAGGCTCGTACGAATTGCAGGTTCCTAGTATATCCAATGTATTCATCTGTGATCTGAAATGTTTATCATTGCAGTATATCTATATATGATATTATTTAGGCGTTGCTTATGTTTTACAGCCGCGCTAGCCCAGCCCCCGCTCTGTCGTTAGTTAAGTAACCTAACGGGTAATGACGGGGCCCAGTGGCGAATGCGAATGGCATAAGCATACGTCATATTTTGGTTGTTTTCTGCAATGGTAGGATTAAATGATGGGACGCATTAAAAGAACTAATGCAAGAATATCACGCATTAAAAGAACTAATGCAAGATAATAAACCAAGTTAAAGTCGTTGGAACACTTTCGAAAAACCACTCGGTTCATTTCAAAACCAACTTTTAAATACGGAGCTTGAGCCACTCCTTTTAAAAGCTATCTCGTTCCATCGACTATATCAAGTTCACTACGTTCACGGTTTTGCCAAAACCATTCGTAGCCCTCCGTCGTTTCACATGAATAGTCAATAGTATTCAAGCTGTGTATGTTGGCCAAAGTCAAGGCACAGTGATTGGTAGCTATTGGGTGTTCATGTGTAGCATAGATAGATGCGTTGGTTTGGGACAGTCGTACTGCCATTTTGGCCAAAGTCAAGGGTAGGTACGGATGGATCCAAATTAACCTGGATAATGACGGGTAGAACTTGACATGTGACTTATGATATTTTGGCCAAAGTCAAGGTCATAAGAGCATGGGGCAAAAATCCACATCGGGAGTTTCATAAGTACTGAAACTTGCTAGATTTGCGTACCATTTGGAGTGTGATGATTCTGGTAGGATTCCTTCAGTTTCGTCACACGATGATATTTGGATCCCGATCCTACTGTGAGTATATGCTACTCCTCGGGAAATTTCTCACTAAACGATCAATGCTATAAACCTAGTAGGTGCCTAGAAAGGTGTTAGCGGGGCTACGCCCCCAGGGAAAAGAGGTTCTTTAATTAAGGAACTTCGCGAAAGCGTTGGAAAACCTCCCTCGAAGTACCGACACCGGCCTGGCTGAACGGTTAAGCAAGTATTGTGCGGTGGGATTGATCCCGACTAATTCTTCCTTTATGGTTTGAGGATGGATTCGAGAAACAGTGGGAGCCATCCTGTTTAGACAAACTAAAAACCACTCTAAACTTGCAAGAGCATCATGCTGAGTGTTTCTTCTTCTCTCTCCTAATTGCAGCGACCAATCGACATGACTGGACTTAAGTTACTTCTAGATAAAAACATACTGACAGGGCCAAACTACAAAGATTGGCTCAGGAATGTCAAGATGGAAATCACTTACGACAAGCTGGGGTATCTTCTTACCACCAAAGCTCCCCCTGTCCCTGGTCCCACTTCCAGCGTCGCGGATAAGGAAATCCGCAAGACTTGGCAGATTGATAGCGCGAATGCCAAGTGCCTCGTACTTGCCTCGATGGACAACGAACATCAGAGGAGGCACGAGAATATGGACCTTGAATCCATATTTCTCCATACAAAAGAACTGTATGGAGAGCAATCTCGTATCGCTAGATACGAAGCGTCGAAAAAGTTATTTTCGGCAAAGATGGCCGTCGGATCATCAGTAGCCGAGCACGTGCTAAAGATGATCGGCTACATTGAGGAGCTCGCGGACCTAGGGACCACATTGGAGAGTGAGCTCTATACGGACATAGTTCTCCAGTCCCTTCCTTCCACTTACGCCCAGTTTATACTGAACTTCAACTTGCAAGAAAAAGAAGTTGAACTTTCAGAGCTCCTCAACATGCTGAGAAGCGCAGAGGGCACCCTACAGAAAGGTAGGGAAACATCCACTTTGTTTGTAGGAGGATCATCTTCTTCTAGGTCCAAGGCGAAAGCCAAGGGAAAGAAGAAGAAAGCCCCCGCCAAACCAAGGGGCGGTGTTAGTAAAGTGGATACGAAGGGAAAAGCTAAAGCAACAAAGAAAGCGGGGAAGCTTGTGGATAAGGAAGAATGCTTCTATTGTCATAAGAAAGGTCACTGGAAGAATGATTGCAGGGCTTGAAAAGCCAGAACACAGGAATTGAAGCAGGTTGCAGCTTCAGCTTCAGGTGTGTATGTTATTGAAAACTGTCTTTCAATAAACTCTACTTCCTGGGTATTGGATACCGGATCAGGATCTCATATCTGTAATTCTTTGCAGGCGTTGAGAAACCGTAGGGTTTTGAAGGCAGGTGACATGACCCTCAGAGTTGCGAACGGAGCTAGCATGGATGCTAAAGCCGTGGGGGACTATCACCTGGGAATGTCAGATGGACATGTTTTGGTTTTGCGTAATTGCTTTTTTGTACCCAACGCAACTTGTAATATCATTTCTGTATCTTTAGTTTCTAAAGAAGGTTATGAATTTGCGTTTGTAAGTAATGTTGTAAACATTCACCTTAATCAAGTTCTGATTGGGTCAGGTACATTGAGTAATGGTATATACGTATTAAACCAACCACAGATTTTCAATGTCCAGAATACACACAAAAGAAAGTCTCCAGAAATCAATCAGGCTTTCTTATGGCATTGTAGACTGGGTCACATCAATGAGAGAAGGTTGACGAAGTTACATACAGAAGGATATTTGAATCCGTTCGAATATCAATCGTATGCCACTTGTCAATCCTGTCTCAAAGGAAAGATGACAAAGACTCCGTTTACTGGACATGGAGTGAGAGCGAGCGAGCTCTTGGGACTCGTACACAGTGACGTGTGCGGTCCAATGTCTACACATGCGAGAAGCGGTTATTCTTACTTCATTACTTTTACGGATGACTTCTCAAGGTACGGTTATATCTTCTTAATGAAACATAAGTCCGAAGCCTTTGGAAAATTCCAGGAGTATAAGAATGAAGTAGAAAAACAAACCGTCAAAAGTATTAAGATTCTAAGATCGGATCGAGGTGGAGAATACTTAAGTGTCGAGTTCCTGGACTATTTAAAAGAGAACGGAATTCTCTCTCAGCTTACTCCTCCATACACTCCGCAACATAACGGTGTATCGGAGAGACGGAACCGCACCCTATTAGATATGGTACGGTCCATGATGAGTAACGCTGAGTTACCGCGATCATTCTAGGGGTATGCGCTAGAATCAGCTTCAAACCTTTTGAACCGAGTTCCCACTAAGACTGTGCCTACCACACCATTTGAGATGTGGTGTGGGAAGAGGCCCCATCTTAATCACATTAAGACATGGGGAAGTCCAGCTTTTGTCAAAAAGCAGCATGCGGACAAGCTTGAGGCACGCTCAGTACAATGCAAGTTTGTGGGATATCCAAAGAATTCCAAGGGATATTTTTTCTACTGCGAACAGGAACAAAAAGTTCTTGTTTCTCGTCATGCCCACTTTCTAGAACACCAGTTCTTAGAAAAGGAAAGAAGTGGGAGCGCGATAGAACTGGAAGAAATTCCAGAACCACGGACTATTACTGAAAGTTTAGTGGAACCAGAGGGTTCAAAAGAACAGGACATTCCTACGCCGCTCCGCAGGAGTAGTAGGCAGACTCATCCGCCCGAGAGATACTACGGTTTTCTCATAGACGGGGATAGAGAGGATTGCATCATAGATTATGATGAGCCTACTAGCTTCCAGCAGGCCGTTCAGAGCGTTGACTCAGTGAAATGGCTGGATGCAATGCGGACCGAAATGGAGTCCATGTACACCAACAAAGTATGGACGTTGGACATTGCTCCAGACGGGGTAAAACCCGTAGGATGCAAGTGGATCTTCAAAAGGAAGATTGGTGTAGATGGACAGGTTGAGACCTATAAAGCTAGGCTGGTAGCAAAGGGTTTTCGTCAAAGACCTGGCTTGGACTATGACGAAACCTTTTCTCCAGTAGCCATGCTGAAATCCATTCGGATCCTTCTTGCCATTGCTGCCTTCCACGATTATGAGATCTGGCAAATGGACGTAAAGACCGCTTTTCTAAATGGAAATTTAGAGGAGTGTGTCTATATGGACCAACCAGAGGGTTTCATTCAGAGTAGGAGCAGCGGAAAGGTGTGCAAGTTGCTTAAGTCCATCTATGGACTAAAGCAGGCATCGCGGAGTTGGAACATCTGCTTTGATGAGACGGTCAAAGAATTTGGCTTTATCAAAAATCCAGATGAACCATGCATCTATAGTAGATTTGTAGCGAGAACTGTAGTATTCCTCGTTTTATACGTAGATGACATTCTCTTAATAGGAAATGGCATTCCTATGCTACAATCTGTCAAGGGGTTCTTGTCACACAGGTTCTCCATGAAAGACCTAGGTGATGCCTCTTACATCCTGGGGATCCGGATCCATCGTGATAGATCCAAGAGGATATTAGGACTTTCACAGTCCAGGTACATCGACACTATACTGAAGAGATTCAGTATGGAAGATTCCAAGCGCGGTAACCTGCCGGCTTGTCACGGGATCACCCTCTCTAAAGAGATGTCTCCCAAGAATGATTTAGAGAGGGATCGCATGTCTATTATACCCTACGCTTCTGCGGTAGGCTCTATAATGTATGCGATGTTGTGTACCAGACCGGATGTAGCTTATGCACTGAGTGTGGTAAGCCGGTATCAGTCAAACCCTGGGGAGAAACACTGGATAGCGGTAAACAACATTCTCAAGTACCTGAGAAGGACTAAGGAGATGTTCTTGGTGTATGGTGGAAAAGACCTCAAGATCGATGCCTTTGCTAACTCCAGCTTCCAGAGTGACAAGGATGATTCCAAGTCCATGTTGGGTTTTGTCTTTACCCTCAATGGAGGGGCGGTGTGTTGGAAGAGTTCCAAACAAGAAACCGTTGCAGACTCGACGATGGAAGCGGAATACATCGCTGCATCTGATGCCGCAAAAGAAGCTGTCTGGATGAAGAAGTTCTTGAAAGAACTTCAGGTGGTTCCGTCCATTGTTGATCCGATACCTCTGTATTGCGACAACAACGGGGCTATAGCTTTAGCGAAGGAACCCAGGTCCCATCAGAAATCCAGACACATCTTAAGGCGGTATCACCTGATCAGGGAGATCGTGGATCGCCAGGAGATCGAGGTTCGGAGAGTCGCTTCAGAAGATAACACTGCAGATCCATTCACCAAGGCCCTGCCCCAGACTCAGTTCGAGCGGCTGATCGAGATGATAGGTCTTCGATACGCCAGTACATGGCCTTAGTGCAAGTGGGAGATTGTTATTGTATATGCCCTAGAGGCCATTACTGTATCATACTAGTTTGTATATTACTTGATGGAAGCTTGGGATATTCACCTTGTATATACAATCTTGCTCAAAATAGTAGTATGCTACTTGGTTTGTTTCTACTTCAATGTGTACATGTGTTTATTTTAGTATATCGCCTATACACATTAGTGGAGCCCTTAGGATCTTTGCTTGATTACCAGCGATGTGATGGCCGTCACACTAGTGGGGCTGGGTAATCTATAAGCACATCCTTATGCAGGTCCCTGGTCGCAGGACTATCGAGACAGGGCATCGATACTCCGGAGTAGACTAGTGCATTCGCTTCTCGTCCCAGTGTGGGAGACGGTCTGTCCTACAGCCGTCAGTACGTCGTACTTGAGATAGTATGCGGGTGCTCGTTAGGTTACGGGTACACTGGACAGGACTCGTAGGGAACTGACTAGTTGGTATTATGCCTATCGTCAGTTATCAGTTCCCAGGTGACATGAGTACAGCTTAGTCCGCTGACTTGACACTGTCACTTCGCCTTGAGTGTGTTCCCACTGTACTTTGATTACTACCCTACCACGGCTCAAAGGAGTCGTGCAAACAGGTGGTAGTTGGGTGCAGTCCCGAAGCACTTGGAGGCAGTGACGGTTAGACAGGATTCGTCTCTCCCGGTATTGGGGGTTGACATCGCGCTGTGTCTAGGAGAACCATTACACGAGTAGTCCCTGGCCAGGGCAAACGAGATATACTGGTAGGCTTCCAGTGTTATCTCAGGGTGTTTTGGGCTTCGCTCCGGCGCGACTTGTACCGCTATTGGGGGACTGACGTTTACCGCCCCCTAGGCCCGCCATGCGATGTATCAGACGAAGAGACCGGACTGTACGGAGAATGTCACATTCAGGCTCAGTAGGAGTTCAGATGGGTTTCGCCTCATCGGTCTTCTTGTCGGCATTACCTGTGGACCGTTACGCACAGCTGGTGCCGCTTGCGGTCTGTGGCTAAACCCACTGCCAGCGTAGTGTCGAGTCTTTAGAGTCCCACACAGAAAGCTTTTCGCCTTTAGGCAAAAGAGTAGAGGTCGCATGGTTTTGCGACAGGTCGCATGGTTTTGCGACAGGGTTCGGTCACATCCGTGCACTTGTGCACGTACAGTGTCCGAACAGTTTGCACTAGCGGGCTTTGGTTTAAGCCAGATCCTAGTGTACGTATTGGGATTGGATTAATCCAGTTTGCATTCGTGTTCCTCGGAACACGGATGCGGGTGTGTATGCACAGTTGACGGGGAGACAGAGGCAGCGGATTCTCATTAGGGTTGTTGACGGTTGACCCTTGACTATTGACTTTTTGCTCAACCCTAATGAGAATATGATATAATTATATTAATTAAGTATTCTGGTGACATGGTTGTTGACTTTTGTTGACTTTGTTGACTTGTTGACTTGTGTTGACTTGTTGACTTTGTTGAACGGTTGACTAGGCTTGACTAGTTGACCATCATGATAACCATAGCCATCATTTCATGGCAAAGACTTTTTCTTTCTTGCTCATTTGTGCAAAATGAGTGCATGAAATGAAATGGTTATGGTTGCTTCAACCATCACATAACACTTGATTGGTATGATGAGTTATGATGCTTTTGGATTATGAGAGGGTGAAAGACAAAAGAGAGGTTCATTCTCACTTGACCACTCTCTCTCTTGTTCTTGAGCTCTCTTGCTCTTGCTTTCACCCTCTTCCTCTTGCTCCCTCTCTTGACTCTATGGTTCATATATCTCATGAGTTGAGAATCAAGAACCATAGATAAAATCCCATACAAACTCTTCTCTACTCATTCTAGTTCACAAGGTTTAGCAAACCAAGTGAACTAGTTTCTTCAAAGAACGAAGAAGGAGCCAAAGGTTGGAGCTTTCAGGTGGATCTATCTTCGGCGTAAGGAGACGACGGGAAGAAGCCGATCCGGACCTCCATTGGAGTTTGAAGATGAAGGAGTTCAAAACAAGCAAGGTATAACCCCCTAACCGAGTAGGTAAACTCTTGTTAGGTTGTTAGTTAGTAGTTTAACAAAGATCCGGGTTTTAAGTCCATGGTACCACCTCTATAAAAATCGTTTTTTATCAAATTCCGCATGCCCGAAAGTACCGGGAGAGGTAGCATGGACTTACAAACATGACAACTGCATAGGATTAGACTGTGCAGGAGTGTTGACCTGGTTTTGAAAATTTTTTGACTGGTAGGGGTGATGAGTGAGTTGAAGTGGTTGCTGTTGTGGTGGAAGAGCCCTTCGGAAATTATTTTGGTTTGGAACCGTGTTTTGAGATTGGTTTTGGTTCCAAGCAAAGTTCGGGTGATTCCTCCAACACTGATTGTACGTGGAAGAATATGGATCGTTTCTAGGTCTTTGAAATGCGGCATTAGTATGCTCGTGACCTTGAAACTGAGAGTTTAATGGACATTCTTCCGTTAAGTGAGACGGATCAGAACAGCACCCACATACAGTTTTGGGGAGCGACATTGGGTTTAGGGAGGCTGCTGAAAATTTGTGTTCCATAGCGTCGAGCTTCTTTTGCATTGCTGCCATCTCAGCTCGAACACCTATGGACACAACAATTTGGTGTAAGCCACCCCTATTCAATGGTTGGGTTCCACTCTCCCACTGTAGTGATTTTTCAGCGAACTCTTCTAAAAATTTCCAAGCTTCCCCATCATCCTTGGTCATAAAGGTGCCTTACACATGTTTTCAAGGTTCTGTTTAGTGTTTGGGTTAATGCCCTCATATATGATTCGGCAAAGATCCCATCTCGGGATGCCGTGATGAGGACATTGAACCAATAGATCCTTGAAACGTTCAAAGCATTTTGAAAATGGTTCAGTAGGAAGCTGGGTAAATTGATTCAGTTCGCTACGGATTCGAGTTGTCTTTTGCATTGGGTAAAATTTCTTAAGGAATGCCGCGACGAATTCTTCCCAATTCGTAATGGAGTGTGCGGTAGTGTTATATAGCCACTTCTCGGCCATATCGCACAAAGTAAATGGAAGAAGTCGTAGACGCATAGCATCCACTGAAAGTTGTGACGTACCCATCATTACGCATACATTTTCAAATTTGGTGATAAAAACGTATGCGTCCTCGGTCTCGAGTCTGTGGAATTTGGGTAAAAGGTTGATGTATTGGGGTTTAATCTCAAAATTATCCCCGTTGGCTGGTGGAATGGATATGCAGGTCGAAAGAGGACCTCGAATAGGGTAGCACCTCTCTTGGAGAGAGATGCGGGGTGGATTCTGCGCACCAACGGACGGCGGAAGGGTAGTGGTAAAGAAGTTTGATGGAGTAGGATCCATCGGTGTGGGTGTGGTAGTGGGTAAAGAGGAAGTAAAAGGAGAAATACCGACTTCGGAGTCGATAGGGGATACGCGGACTAAACGGGCACTAGAATCCCGTGTTCAGCCTATCTTGCACTAAAAAGGGTTAGTACAAGTGGCAGCGTGACTTATAATTAGAGGTAATGAATGAATGAATGCGGTGTTTGTTTTGAAAAGTGGACGGATTTTTTTGAAAAAAAATGATGCAACACAACAAATGCAACATACAAAACCTTAATTCTAGGGGTCACCTAGGTCAAATCTCTAGACCGCTCATAACTGCCAAAAGACAAGTCGCAGGATAAATCCTCCACTGCCTCTTTGTCCCCCTTTGGCCAGGTAAGTGCCAGGTAAGTGGGAAGGTACTCCACTACGTAAGTAGTGGGCCTAATTAATAACCACTAGCCTTCGACACACTTGCTTTAGACACCACAAGAAAACACGGATAAGCAATGAATTACCCATGGCCTTCTTCTGTCCTAAGTGAGCGCGACGGTCATTACAGTCATCTCTAGATATTTTTTAGTTAATGAGGGTCAATGCGGATGCAAATTTTGCGATTTTCAGGGCTTAGGAAGGGTAATGAACTCCCCACCTAATCTGGATTTGGTCTTTTCCCCTTAATGTCTGTATTAATTATGCAAACAACCACAAAAATCAAAACAAGTACAATTTAATTTTGCTTTTTGCGCGGCGCTGCGATTTTTGCAAAGAAGCCTGCAGAAATTTGTTATTTGGAGCAGACAGAGTAGAAGATAAGAAAGATAGAAGCTTACTGTGAACAATTTCCTATGGAGATCCCTTCACCTAGGCGCGGAACCGCCGTAGGAGTAGGTTTAGACCGCGGTTGAGCCGCCGTCGGTACTGTTCACTGCACAGAATTTCAACAGCAAGCTGCTGTTAAATCCTTCAGCTCTCTGGACTTTTCCAAAAATTATTTCAATTTCACAGCAAGCTACAGATCTCCTTGCAACAAACCACAACAAATCGTTTAAATTTTGGACGAATTTTGATCACAAAAATTGTAATGGAATAAATCTTTCAATTCAAATTTCAATAAAGAACGAATTAGCGCGCGATCCCCGGCAACGACGCCATTTGATTAAAATGATTTTCGGATGTGTAGTTGGAAAATGTGTATAGAAATCACAACCAAAAATATTTGACCGCAATCAATAACGGTGTCGGTTTGTTGTGTGTTGGTAAGTGCGGATCGTCCACAGGGATTGTGCGATTCGTTCGTATTTTGTTTTGTTTGAATCGAAAATTTAATAGAAAAGAAAAGCGAAAATGATTCAAGATTTATATTGATGAATTTCAAGAATCAAGAAAACGATAAACATCAAGAATCAAGTATCGATAGAATTCCAATCAATTTAGGTTTCAAGATTTGAAGTAAAGCTCGTAGGAATCGAGTAGATTGTAGATGTGAAGAAGATTCAAGAATACGATTTCTTATCCATTAACAAGTTGATGCTAAATCGATGTTGATTCATCAAGGATCAAGGATCTTGTGAAGAATTAGGGTTCCTCATCCTATCCTTTGTCCTTTCGATGAATCACATTCACTAGATAGCTTCTAGGAAATTGAATGATCAATTTTTGATCTCTAGATAGTGCGAAAGGAATCAAGAACACATTCGCATCGATCTAGATCATCGATCATTCTATTTTCAAGAATTTATAATTTTTATAAGACTTAAGAAAACGTTTAAAGATTCGTCAACATCATCATTCTACAATCGTTTCGATTCCTCCACGAGCGGAGTTTTACTCAAGCATCATCACGAAGAATACATTCAAGAATTGAATACGAATCATAATGCTCGAATTAAAAATTAGCAAGTTTAAAGAATATTCACCTTTGTTATATCAACAATTAGTTACAACTCTCAAGAACTACAAGGGGATGGAACTTTGATCGTCGATTCTAGCGTCGCTCGGCTCCTTGAGTCGTGGATCGGCTTGGATCTCGTGCTCCGTTAAAGTCCGGTTCCGCTTCTAAAGGATCGTTGAAGACTTACTTGGCTTGCACTCAAAGGATCTTGAATTCTTGATCTTGGATTGGATTAGGGTTAGGGTTTTGAGGAGGTAGTTGTTGGGTTGAAGATGAAGAACAACCACAACAATTGAATTAGGGAACAAAAGATTAGCCAATGATTGAACAACCTTTCCAAGTGATCCTTGGGGTCTTTTTATAGGTTTCCTAAGCCCTAGGTCTAGGAATTTGAATTTTGAATTTCCCTCCAAAAGTTAGTTATAAGAAGAGGCTTCTAGAAGTAGTTAGTTAGGGCTTAGCTTCTACCCTAAGCTAGGAGGTTAGGGAGAAGGTTCTAAGTCCTTAATGGAGTTTAAGTGAAGCTTGGGATGTTTAGTTAGGAACCCTAGGGCTTGCTGATCTGGCAGAAGCTTCAGGATCTTTCTGGAATTTGCTGTGGTTTTCTGAGATGTAGGAGCTGAGGGAAGCATAACAGAGCAAAGCAAAGATGATGATGTGGCATATCCGCCGCGGTTCCGCGGCGCAAGGCGGCTCCGGCCGGGGAACCGCGGCCATGTGGCTGAGCTAGGGCTTCAACTTTTCAATGTTGGCTTCTTCTGACTTCAAATGTACTTTATGATATGTTGAATCTCTGAATACCATTTAGATCATTGCCAGATTCCAAATCCTTGAGTTGGCGTATTTTTTAGCCGTCTTTGTTGTGTAATTTTGACCGATCTTCTGTAATTTCCTGCACAGACTTCGAAACACAAGTTGCGATATGCAAGAATGATGCGATGCTGTGAAATACAGTCAATTTCCCTTAAAGTGCTGGTTTTAAAGTCTAACACATGCAATCTGGTATTTCAGGACTATTTTGCTAATATGTGCAATATGAATACCGAACACCTCTAAATGAATGCAAAAGATAGGGAAATTGCCGTGTTAAAGATGCAGTATTTTCGACTGATCATTGTGCTGTGCTCGATTGGCTATAACAGGAAGTCCCTGGCCAGGGCTGATTATGAGATTTACTGGTAAGTGTTATCACTAGTTTCTCGACCCGTTATGAGCCTCATATCGGCATGACTTATTAAGCTATTAAGGTCTGACGTTTAGCACCCCAGACTGGATATGCGACATATCAGACGAAGAGACCGGACTGTACGGTAGTGTTACTTATTGGATTCACGGGATTATGAGCACACATGCTTGTTGATCTTCGGATCGCTCAATACCCTGGTGGCCGTTACATGCAGTTAGTACCGCTGACGGCTTACGGGTAACTGATATGATCATCATCTACTGCCGGCATAATGACGAGTCTTTAGAGTCCTACACAGAGGTTTCTTGGCTCAGGAGAAACAAAGTAGGAGCAGATATGTGTTATGTGCGGGACCGAGATTAATACGTGTATGTGATACCGTATTCTAATCTCGTGATATGTGATATCGGTCGGTTATATGTTATATAGCCGGGTTATCAAATCAAGTGTTGATTCGATAAGTTTATATAAATAATATTAGTCAGATATATGTGATATAGCCGGATTATTAAATCAAATGCTGATTTAATAATTTAATGTATAATTATATATTTGATATATTAATGTACATTAACTAATATTACCTCACTTAAGAATTTCTTTTTCTCACTTGTACACGTTTAATATATATGTGATATATATTATTTTTGTCATGCTTGATGATACATGCTATATTGGGGTATGGGACTCACACCATTTCTAAGATAATGTAAGGTTTTATTTATTTAAAGTAAATCAAAATTAAGTGGAAATTAGTCATGGTTGATGCTTAGTGGAATCTTGTAGAAACCATTGACTTAGTCCACTAATTCTTTCTTACATAAGATATTTATTGACCCAACCATTATCTTTAGCCATGGTTAAGTCTCTACATGAGTTAGTATATGATATTAACTCACCCATGGTTACTATTATTACTCATTCCATTCTCCACTTCATCTTTTTCTTTATCTCAAGAAAGCTCTCTAGCTTTTCTTGAGGTGAAGAAATATTGTGAGAAAAATATTTCTAAAGTAAGAAAAATTCCTACTTCATCAAGCTATACTAGACTAGCCATTTAGTATAGGTTGTTTGCTTCACTAATTCCCAATTATTGAGGAGGTAGCTTGAGCTAGAGTCTCCTCAACATAGATCATCTTCGGTCTCGAAGACTTCAAACAAGCTTGTTCCTTTCATCTTGTGGAGCCTAACTTGAGTCCGGGAGATTACTATTTTGAGTGATGGGACTTCTACACGGAGCTTTTAAAGTGAAGGACCGGACTACAAAGGTTGTATTCCCATTCTCTTAGATGTAAAGTTGTTTACATATTTGGATAACCCTAATTCTCTAGTTCAGATCTTGGTGTCGGGTTCGTTAGCAAGCTGAAATTTTTTAAAACGGCATGGATGATGCCTCCCAGAACCCCGTCGTGTTAGGGAACACTGCAATGGTATCAGAGCTAAGCTAGAGCATTAGGCGTTGTCTAGGCGAAGTTATAAATTCGAACGAACTCCGAAACACCCAAAATCGACCTTCTCTGGAAAATTTTCCAAAAGCTGGAATTTTTCATGTTAAAAATATTGAAAAAATCATGCAGATAATTCTATGGACCCTTTAGAAGAACGATACCCAATCTCGACTATATGACCGCGGAACTGCGGCCAAATAGGGCTATCTGGGGCGGTTCCGCGGCGCCATGTGTGAGAGATGGGTCGGCCCTTCTATGGTTGGTCCGTAGGTACTGTGCATGATTCTGGTTATTCTTGACTCTGCTCAAGTGTTGAGCTCTCTGGGAAATTTTGGGAATTCGTTGATTCGATCGAAATGTTTAACATTGTCGATCTATCTGTGATTGTGATACAATATTTGGAATCAACAATAATAGGTTTTATAAAAACTGGTTTGAATTTTATAAATCTAGTAATTTAGTCTCAATTGATCGGTTGCCAAGGGATCTTGATGTGGATCAAAAGTACTTCGCAATTACGTAGTGTACGTGGATACTCGCCGGGTAATGTTACTAGATAGCCACGCCCTATAGCCCCGACCAAGTGACTGTAGGAGAACCTTGTTGCAAAAAGCATCCGTACGGGTGCTCGCGGCCGCGATGTTCCGCCTACGTGCACTTTGTCTTCGGCATCGGCGGTGCGGCCGTCTACTAATGTTTCCGACGAGCATTCGATCAAGATGTCGGAAATCTTGTTGAATTGCCCGACTTGTTATTGGAAAGTGTTTTCAATAACGATACTAAAACGTGGGGTTTATAATTTTTAGGCATGAAATTCGGAATATGAGATATTCCTGGTTTATGATGTTTAAGGAATTCATTGGGTTAGGCATGAAATCCGATGTATGTGATATTTCGGGTTTATGATTTCTAAAGTTGTTGCGGATTCCAATTGTTGAAGTTTTTCACTTTCTTTTCTGCGACCGTAAGTGTAATATGTTGGGTATCGCCGGTTTCATTGCTATATGTCAACGACAATTGGGATACGCATATTTGCTTAAGTTGATGACATGTGATGTTCTGTGTTACTGGGATATGTTATATTGGATCGTCGTGTTTGAATAGCCGGGTTTTTTATGTGAGTTCAGTGTTTGTCATTTTCATTCATGTAAAAACTTATATGTAACATTCTTTTATTCGGGCACTTCCGAGTTGAGGATGATGTCAACTTTGATGTATATTATTTACTTTTCCGCATTAGGATAGACCCAAGGTGGGGAGCATAAGTTACCGGGTTCTATGGTCCAGTGGGAGGATATCTCGAGGAGTCGAGACCGGGTCTCCTAACTCTAGAACTAGCTGGGTTGCTTGTCGCTCTCGTAGGTGTCTAGGGATGTGGGTTTGGCTATTCATCGCGACTGTGGAATCCGTGTTTTTTACTGGCTTAATTTAAAACTCGGAAATCCTAGTATATCCAATATTTCATATGTTGTTTTCTGCTGCTGGTATTCTATGATGTGATCACTTTATATCCTGAGACGTACATGATTATTATATATATGATATATAAAAAACGTTTCTTATGTTTTACATCCACGCTAGCCCCGCCCTGCTATACCGTTAGTTAAGTAACCTAACGGTGCATAACGGGATACTGTGGCGAATGCGGATGGCATAACTGTACGTTCTATTTTCGTTTCTTTATCTGTGATACTTAGAAAGCATAAATGATTAGACTTCATTAATGATATTAATGAAAGGAAAGAAACCTAATGATGTTGTGGAATCGAATTTTCAAAATGCTGGGTTCCCTAGCATGGAAGCAAGGTTTCGGGAGCCATCATCCATGCCATTTTAAAAAAAAATTCATGCTAAAGAACCCTAGACTAGGATGTTAAACTAGAGAATCATACAAAACAAGAATGTAAATATCTTTACATCTAAGTGAACAAGTAATACAACCTTTGTAGACCGGTCCTTCACTTCAATAGCTCCGTGAAGTAGTCCGTTCACTCTAAGTAGTGATCTTCCGGACTCTAGAATGGATCCACAAGATGAAAGGAACAAACTTGCTTGAAGTCTTCAAGGCCGAAGATGATCTACTTCGAGGAGACACCAACTCAAGCTATCTCTTAACTAATTGAGAATTAGTGAAGCAAACACCCTAAACTAAATGGCTAGTCTAATAGAGGATGATGAAGTAGGAATTTTGCTCACTTTAGAATTTATTTTCTCACAAATTTTCTTCACCTCCTCAAAACCTAGAGAGCTTGAAGGAGATGAAGAAGAAGATGAAGTGATGAAGTGATGAAGTGAGAATAGTAACCATAGGTGAGTTAGTATCATATACAAACTCTTGTAGGGACTTAACCATGGCTTAAGGTATTGGTTGGGTTAATAAATATCTCAAATAAAACAATCCTAGTGGACTAAGTCAATGGTTCTACAAGCTTCCACCAAGCATGCAAATTGATTTACTTGAAATAAATAAAACCCTTCATTAACCTAAGTATGGTGTGAGTCTCATACATCCATGTTGCATGTAGCAACAAGCATGACACAATAATATATATCACATATATATTATGTGTGCACAAAAAGAAAACAATACAATTAACATATATCACATATATATTAAATGTATCAAAAGTGAGAAAAAGAAATGCTTAAGTGAGCAAATATTAGTTAATGTAATTTAATATATCAAATATATAATTGTACATTAAATTATTAAATCAATGCTTGATTTAATAATCCGGCTATATCACATATAACCGATTAATATCATATGTATCAATTTTATCAAATCAACACTTGATCCGATAACCCGGCTATATCACATATAATCGGCTGATATCAAATATTGCGAGAATAGAATACGGTATCACATACTCGTATTAATCTCTGTCCGCACATATCACATATGTGCTCCTACTTTGTTTGGCCTGAGCCAGGAAACCTCTGTGTAGGATTCTAAAGACTCGTCAATACGCCGGCAGTAAGTGGTGATCATATCAGTCACCCACAAGCCCTCAGCGGTCTGCTAAACGTAACGGCCACCCGGGTATTGAGCGATCAGAAGATCATCAAGCATGCCTGCTCATATTTCTGTGAATCCAATAAGTAACATTACCGTATAGTCCGGTCTCTTCGTCTGATATGTCGCATATCCAGCCTGGGGGTGGTAAATCTCAGACCCCCAATAGCCCGATAAGTCGTGCCGATATGAGACTCATAACGGGTCGAGAAACTACTAATAACACTTACCAGTAAATCTCATAACAGCCCTGACCAGGGACTTCCTGTTATAGCCAATCGAGCACAGCGCAACATCAACCCCCAATACCGGGAGAGACAAAATCCCCTCCTATCGCTCATTGCCTCCATGTGACTCAGGACTATACCTAAAAACCACCGTTTTGCATGTTCTCTTGAACATGGTAAGGTGGAAATCAAAGCACAGTGGGAATCACCCAAGACTCTATGACGATCTCGGGTCGACAGACTAACCTGTACCAGTGTCACCAGAGAACTACTATCTGACGTGAGGTATAAAACTATATAGGAGTTCTCGGCGAGTCCTGTTCAGTGTACCCAGTCTCCACTGAGCACCCGTATACTATCCTTGATGTCAAACACCAAAGGATGTGGGATCATCCATCACCCATCATATGGGTCAAGATATGTATACTCTAGTCTACTCTGGAATATCGATGCCCCGTCTCGATACTCCTATGATTAGGAACAATTGTAGGATGTACTTACCGACTATCCTGGCCCACTAGTATGATCTGCATCATAATCCTGATAGTCAAGTACACATCCTAAGTTCTTTAACAACATGTCATAGAGAGACAATATAAGTGTACATGTTAAGATAAAGAGTAATCAGATAGCATACTATCATGTCGAGCAAGAATTCTTCCCTATATATGTCCCAGCATCCACTATAATATACAACATATATACAATAATGGCCTCTGGGGAATACATACAACTAACAATCTTCCACTTGCACTAAGGCCCGTTGTTGTAGTATCTCATACCCAACGTCCTATAAAAGTCTCTCATGGGAAAGGCCTCGGTGAGTGGATCCGCTGTGTTATCCTTCACGTCAACTCTCTTGACCTCGATCCCCTGGAGATCAACCAACTTCCACATCAGGTGATACCGCCTCAGAATATGTCTGTATCGCTAATGGGATCGGGGTTCCAAGTCCAAAGCCACAATTCCGTTGTCACACAATGGTAGGAACCGTGTTCATCTTATGAACAAGAAAAACCCAGACAAACTTTTTGGTAGCACCGTTGGTAGCAATGTATTCATCCTTTATCGTCTGGATTGCCACGGTATATAGCTTGGAACTCTTCCAACATACCTTCCCTCCACTGAGGGTAAATACAAAGCTTGAGACTGACTATCAGTGGACCTTATCACTCTGGAAACTCGAACCAAGAATATTCTTTTAGTGCTTCTCAAGTACTTAAGAATGTCCTTTATAGTTGTACAGTGATTCTCCTAAGTTCCAATTGATTCCTGATCACTACACCTAGTGAGTTAGCTACATCTGGTCTGGTACATAACATCGCATACATGATAGAGCCTACTGCCGAAGCATAGGGTATATCCCTTGCAGGCGAGCTCTCTCCAAATCTGTCTCGTGAGACATCTTCTTGGAGAGAGAATGATTCCTGAGCAAGTGGGCGAACCACCACGATTAGAATCTTCCATACTAAACCTCTTTAGTATGGTGTTAATGTATCTGGATTTGGGACACTCCCAACATCCGCTTAGATCTATCTCCATAGATCTCAATCCCCAAGATGTAGTAGGTATCAACCAGATATTTCATGGAGAATCCTCATGATAAGAGGAGCTTGACCGAGCATAGCATAGGAAACCCATTTTCCTATCATGAGAAAAACAGTCTCACTCTCTGCTACCATCTTGTATATACAAGGTTCATCTACCATTTGATGAGGTCAAACTCTTTGACTGCTATAAAAATAGATGTTCCAACTCCACGATGCATGTTTCAACTAAGCAGCTTGGACATCCTTATGCCGCTCCCACTTGTCCACAATGCTCTCTGGCTGTCATGCACACGCTCTCTTCTAAATCACATTTAGCAAAGCAATCATAACGTGCAACTGCCAGATATCATAGTCATGGAATGTAGCGATAGAAATAGGATCCGGATGGTCTTAAGCATAGCCATTAGAGAAAATGTTTTATCATAATCCACACGTGGTTGTATGACGAGAACCTTTTGCTACAAGTCTAGATTTGAAAGTCTCAACTTTTCCATCTACACCAAGCATCTATCTCATAGATCCACTTGCTCCCTGTTCGAAACTCACCCGCGTGCGCAAACGTGTATGTTTTGGAAACGGATATGATTTTAAGAAAATGGATTGCGCACGCGAGATCGTTCTCATTTTAAAATTTATAAACCGCAAGTGCACAGCGCGTTGTAGCAAGCCGGCAAGTACGGGTCGATCCGCAGAGAATTGTGTATTAGGTCTTGTTATTTAAGGCTCAACAAATTAACGAATTGGTTTGTTTGTCACAAAAAAATAGAAAGAATACGAAAACGAGAAAAGAAAGAAAAGAAGATAAGAAAGAAGTGGTTGTGGCTTCGGTTTGGAAGATCGAATCGCGACGATTCCCTTAACACTCCCTTAATCATGAGTTGTCCATCCTTACGTCGATCCCGGAATGAAGCATGACTCGTCAAAGCGGTTGCGATGCACAAATCATAAAATTCCAATATTCTCCACAAGACACGAAACGAGTCCGTTTGTTCACATACAGTTTGTATGTCCAAGCTTAGGGTATCAACATTAAGCACAAGGGTTAGCAAGCATACCACAACATCAAAAACACAAATTAGTGAGTGAGAGCAAATGATTTTAGTGTTGAGTTTGTTAAGTGTTTATGATAGTATATAGTATATGGAACCAAGAGATTGTCAAGCACTTGATCACAAAATACCATATCTAAGCTTAGCAAACATAACACCAAATTGATTTTAACTTAAACATTAAAATGGGGAAAGAGAGTGAATATGGTATATGAGGAGGTTACAAAGTAACCATGTTTCAAAATACCATATCACATCTATACATAAACAATCTTTATGTTAGAATCATAAATATAAGCACATTTAAACATTAGCAAGAGGAGGAGGAGGTAAAGCCTTTCATTTCATTTCCTCACCATAACCACAACCAAAGAAAGATTAGTTAAGCATGATAAAGAAAAGCAAATAAGAAAAAGAAGCATGTAATAAAAGAAACAACAATATTATTTACACTTGAAGATGAGGTACAAGATTTTGGAAACTTATTCAACTTCCATAATGAAGCTCTCCAAAGAAAGCTTCAAGAGGGAAGAAGAAGTAGAAACCAAGTTGAAGCCCATTCACTCTCAAGCCTAAACCAAAAATAAACTAAACTATCAAAATGTATGCTATATTGTACAAAGTATGAGAGAGGCATTCCCTTGCTCATTGAGCTGGCTTATATAGGCACCAAAAAAGATTAAACAAGTAATAAAAATAAGGTGATGTGACTGCAAGGGAGGGACAGAGAAAAGATGGGGTCATTTGGGCTAGATGGGGCCGGCGAGCTCGGATTTACAAGGAGTGTAGCCGGTCCAAATCCGAGATTAGAGGCTCTTATTGGTTATGTGGTCTTGTGTCAACCCCAACATCATCCTGGTGCTGTTTGATTAGTCTAAAATAAGCTGATTTGCATTCAGAGATTTGGAGGGAAACTTGAACCAATCACATCAACACTTTAAGCATTCAATGCACATTTAATGCACATCATACCCACTTGCACAAACCATCATTTGTGTGCCATGGGCAGCCCTACCATGGTCCATACTAAAGAGTTGTGTGTATACTTTCATTGTGTTAGACCAAAAATAGCGTGCACACATTTATTTACAAAAAGATCTCTTTGGATATCGGTCGGCTTTCTGTTCTGTTTGCAGTGTCGGCTCCCAAACGCTATATCCGTGATATTGAGTTTGTTTTCAGTGTTTTATCATGAATACCTATAATCTGTAATTACTGAGAAGACACTAGTTAATAGCACCAATATATAAAAAAATAAATAATGAATGAGCGGTATTAAAATGCGGTTTTCTGAGATAAATAAATACCCCTAAACATATATATTGCTCGTCCCGAGCAAACAAAAAATCCTAGTCTCACTTTCGCAGGGATCACGATTGAACTGAGCATGTGCAACAAGCCATTAAACCACTAGGTGTCCATAGTAGGAGGAGTGTTGTCTCTTGAGGTTTTTCAGCGGATTACACCAACAAAATCCAGTCAAGTTAGCGTCGTGGAGAAACTGTTGATTCTAATCTTAAGGTTAAGAATCAAAGCTAGAAGTTCTTTTACCCAAGTCAGAAACGTTAAACCCTATTTTTCACTCCTCGCAATTTGTTTAACATAAACTAATACACGTCTTTACGTGGTTTGTGCGAGTAGTGTTAATGAGTTTTTAAGAACTTGATTAGGTTCATCATGTTATAAATACGGACCAGGATAGACTTCTAAAGGATCACACGAGTTTGAAAGGATTTAAGATTTTCTTAAGTTTTATTCTCCAGTTAGGTTTCAAGTCAGAATTTTAAATTATTTTTAACAGAGAACCTAAATTTGAGGTTTCACTCCTACTTTTTACCTATTGTTGTTCATACATACCTTCGTCATCATGCACAACGCCTTTATAAATATAAACCTTCATATCTCCGCGAAAAAAACTGATTTATAATTGAAAACTCGTCTCCGCCAAGATTATCCTCCAATAAAGAACCGTGAGGACTTTTAACTCGGAGAGAACACTTGCTTAGCTTATTTTATTTGGTGATTGGGAACTTAGCGAGCTTTGGGTCAATGACTCCCAAACCAGTTGGTTTTAGGGTATTAGGTGTGAAGACACCCCAAGAACTTAATTACCCAAGTCACCAAGGCCACAAAACAAAAGACTCATTTTCTTTGCGTTTAGAATATTCTGAAAGCAGTGCGAACGGAGATATAGCCAGCTTTTCTTTTTAATCCAAAAAGACGTGTTTATGTGAATAAGGTATGTAATCACTCCAATAGGGTTCCAGATGGGTTATTTTTCAGACTTTATAGCTTCTATTAGAACCTCAATAATATCCTTCATATTCACTTCACTTTATGAACTATTCTTAATATTACTTATCTCAGAACAAACCTGTTTGATCTTAACGATGTTTATCAGTTTTAAAAGTTTTACAAACATGTCAGACATTTATCCAATTCCCAAAAACCTATGACACGTGTAAAGTGATATACAAGACGTATATTAGCTACGGTTAAACATAAAGGTGGGTTATCTTTCGGGTCGTCAATCTCTCGAAAAGGATTTAGTTATTTCTATCTTTTCAACCGAACCTTCAGACTTTGAGTCTAAGTTCCCCTGCTAGCTAACATGACGAAAAAGTTTTTATGTTTTTGTAGAAATTTTTCAATTTTTATGGGGTTTTTAATATGTATGCAATGCAGAATATACACATGATGCAACAAAATAAACGTGGTGCTCACCCCCAAACCTGACTTTTACGATGTCCTCATCGTTGCCCCCTTCTCGGGTAGCTAGACTTAGACATCAGGGTGAGAATTTTATTCAAAGAAAAAGAAAAAACCTAATAATAATTACAGCATATAGAAGTTAAATGATTGGGTTAGTCTAGAAATTAATACCAGCCATTTAAATTTTTTTTCTATATAGTGCAATGGCTGGTAAAAGAATATGTATAACAAGTAGAAAAAGAAAAAGAATGTGTTAGTGGTTAGTGAAGGATATGGGCGTGTAAAACTAGGGATCAAAAGACGTTGAAAGTGAAGGTGATGTTTTGAAGAGGTCAAATAGTTATTGCTCGGATGAATTGAATGTTCAAGAAGCACGTATTGAGTTTCAGAGCCAAGTCCGTTCAAAAACTGGAGTTCATCCGCAAAAAATTCAGAAAAGGAGAGGTCCGTAGGATGTTCCCAAATTAATCCCGACTCAAACTCACCTAAAATATCAAGTTCGTCCACAAAAATTTTCTCAAAACTCGATATGAAAGATATTTTTCAATGTTGTCTTCCTCCATATGATTTTCACAATCCTATTCCAATTGTTATAGCTCACTAACTCTCCCAAAACAAGTTCTCTTTCATCACATTTATATCTGGGTAGGTTCATATCATCTAAAAAAGTAGGTTCCCACACTAACGTTTCTTCCAAAACAATATCAACAGGTGATACAAAAATTGTGGGTTCCTGATCATTGATCTCTTCTAACAACCTATCCCAACCATACCCGTCAAATTCACAAGCTCCCTCTTTTAAAATCGGAGCGCAAAAATCAGTCGATTCAAGAATTTCCTCTTCAAGTATTAATTCGGTTAAATAAATCTCTAAATCATAAGTGACAAGAGGTTCAGTGGATACCTGAAGGCTGGTGATAGACTGACTTATAGGGTTTTCCTGTGTGTCCTGATAACACTCAGTCAATTCAATCATATCATCATCTATGAAATCATCAAAATTTGTTTGATCGTTTGTCTCACCCGGGTGACTTTCCAACAGACATTAACACTATTGGGTTCCGATTGACTGTGTTCACTCCCTAGAATCCTCTTAGCTAAATGTTTCGCTTGTTCTTCTATTCTAGCAAAAGATTGAGTTTGAGCAAGAAACAACTGCTCAGACTGCTGTATAAACAGGGCTAGCGTAGAAGCTGATTGATTCTCAACTGCAGTCATTACTTCAATACCCTTCTCTAAAGCGGTCAACCTAGCATCCATCTCACTATCATCCCCTAATGATGGTTCAATTGTTTTGGGTTGGAGGGATAGTGATGGTGGTGATGCTAAAACATTCAATCTGTTGACCACTTTCTTTAAATATTCAATCATTAGGTCTCTAATTGAAGTGGGACTGGGATCAAGAGTGTTAGGTGGATGACCGTTAAAAAAAAACTGGGACGGTTGGTCACCCCCTACAAAAGGACTGTTGTCATGAATGTGGGAAGAATTTTGGCAATTTGAACAAATGAAATGGGACTGTGTATAAACAAAAGAATAAGAATCGTGAAAAATTGAATTGAATTGTGTTTCACCCATATTAACAAGAATTCACAAATGTCACAAAAATAAAGAATATCACACCCCTAGCAGTCTATGTTATGCTAAGTCAACTAAAGCTGCTCAAGAACCAGATTGACGAAGTAAAACTGTGTCGAGAAACGGGCTCAAGATATACTGATCATGAAGCCAAGTAAGTGCAAGAGATAAGGGGAGGTTTTCCAACGCTTTCGCGAAATTCCTTAATTAGATAACCCTTTCTCTTTTGGTGGTTGCGCCGTGAACACTTGCCTAAACACCCCGTGAACGATATACCGTTAAGCAATATTCTAAACACATTTAACTTCTCCTAATGAGCGTAAAGTCCTTAAAGTCAGAGTTCTAATTGATTTTAAATTACTGGAGGTATGCAAGAATGCGGTTTTGTGATTTGTGAGCTACGGAAAAAGGTGATGAAATCCTTTACCGTATCTTGTTTGGTCTTTTTGCCCTTAATTTCCGTATTAAGATGCAAATGCGCAATCAATAAAAGAATTTAAGAAATCAGGCAAAAAATAATACGTGTTAGTTCTCTGTGCATTTGCAGTTTTTTATAATTTTGAGTGTGCAGGAAAAAGGTGATGAAATCCTTTACTGTATTATTTGTATGCAGTTTTATAAACCGCATATAATCAGGCAAAAAATAATACCGTTTTATAATTTTGAGTGTGTTTTCGGTACTCTATTGGTATTGTTTGATTTTTATAATTTTGAGTGTGCAGGAATTAGGGCATATATATCGCCTTTTGACACTAAATATCGTATTTTCCGACATTTGCAGATTTTTATGGATTTACGACCAGCGATCGTGCGGAGCGAGGTTCAAATTCAATTTCAAAAAGTTAGTGAAGAATAGTGCCAATGATCCGGGTAGTTTGACCTGTGCAAGCGAACAATCAAATACCCGTAATCACTTCAAAGGGGGTTTCTTAACCCAAATCACATCGGTACGTATTTTCTAACAACTTCGCTCAAATCCGACGCATTCCAATATTCTATCTTCTGCAGGATTCTTTGCATAAATTTGTTGCCAGTTGCATAGAGAACTAACACGTATTTTTTGCTGCCCTAATTCCTGCACACTCAAAATTATAAAAATCAAACAATACCAATAGAGTACCAAAAACACACTGGAGATGACACAAAAGAAAAAATCAAAACCCCCACAAAAAATCCGGCGAGCTCGGATTTCCTACCGATGTCGCCGGCCAAATGATGAGAATTTGTGCTCAAATTTTGTGTGGATCTTTCAGGTTATATTAGTAGCTCGTGTCTCTTGGTCAGCTGTTTTCGCTCGAGTTTCCAATGGTATAACTTGATTTTTTATTTTAAGATCAGGATGATTCCAGGTTTTAAGGACAGAGAAGAAGTTAGAAAAAATTTCGTATTGTTAGTTTTGGAAAAAAATGAGTTAAAAATTAGTTATGTTAGTAAGAACCAGAAATAACAATTCCTACTACTACCAACTCCTCAGCAATGGCGCAAAAAGCTTGTTGGAAACTCATCCGCGCGCGCAAACGCGTATGTTTAGGAAATGGATATGATTTTTAGAAAATGGATTGCGCACGCGAGATCGTTCTCATTTTAAAATTTATAAACCGCAAGTGCACGGTATGTTATAGCGAGCTGGTAAGTACGGTTCGATCCGCAGGGAATTGTGTAATAGGTCTTGTTGTTTAAGGTTCAACTAATTAATGAATTGGTTGGTTTATCACAAAAATAGAAATAATACGAAAATGAGAAAACAAAGCAAAGAAGATAAGAAAGAAGTGGTTGTGTCTTTGGTTTGGAAGATCGAATCGCGACGATTCCCTCGACGTTCCCTTGATCATGAGTTGTCCATCCTTGCGTCGATCTCGGCATGAAGCATGACTCGTCAAAGTGGTTGTGATGCACAAATCATCAAATTCCGATATTCTCTGCAAGATATGAAACGAGTCCGTTTGTTCACTTACCATTTGTATTTCTAAGCTTAGGGTATCAACACTAAGCACAAGGGTTAGCAAGCATACCACAACATCAAAAACACAAATTAGTGAGTGAGAGCAAATGATTTTTGTGTTGAGTTTGCTAAGTTTTTGTGATAGTATATCGTATATGAAACCAAGAGATTGTCAAGCACTTGATCACAAAATACCATATCTAAGAATAGCAAACTTAACACCAAATTGATTTTAACTTAAACATTGAAATGGGGAAAGGGAGTGAATATGGTATATGAGGAGGTTACAAAGTAACCATGTTTCAAAATACCATATCATATCTATACATAAACAATCTTTAAGTTAGAATCATAACTATAAGCACATTTAAACATTAGCAAGAGGAGGAGAAGGCAAAGCCTTTCATCTCATTTCCTCACCACAACCACAACCAAAGAAAGATTAGTTAAGCATGATAAAGAAAGGCAAATAATAAAAAGAAGCAAGTTATAAAAGAAACAACAATATTATTAACACTTGAAGATGAGGTACAAGATTTTGGTAACTTATTCAACCTCCATAATGAAGCTCTCCAAAGAAAATTTCAAGAGGGAAGAAGATGAAAAAACCAAGTTGAAGCCCACTCACTCTCAGGCCTAAACCAATAATAAACTTAACTATCAAAATGTATGCTATAGGATACATAGTATGAGACAGGCCTTCCCTTACTCACAGATATGGCTTATATAGGCACCAAAAAAGATTAAACAAGTAAAAAAAATAAGTTGATATGACTGCAAGGGAGGGACAGATAAAAGATGGGGTCATTTGGGCTTGATGGGGCCGACGAGCTTGTATT
This sequence comes from Agapanthus africanus, assembly GCA_030015575.1. Taxonomy (NCBI): domain Eukaryota; kingdom Viridiplantae; phylum Streptophyta; class Magnoliopsida; order Asparagales; family Amaryllidaceae; genus Agapanthus; species Agapanthus africanus. Next base: position 340,457,304 of record CM057341.1, read on the forward strand.
CACAAGGAGTTTGGCCAGTCCAAATCCGAGATTAGAGGCTCGTATTGGTTGTGTGGTCTTGTGTCAACTCCAATATCATCCTGGTGCTGTTTGATTTGTCTAAAATAACCTGATTTGCATTAAGAGATTTGGAGGGAAACTTGAAGCATCACATCAACACTTTAAGCATTCAATGCACATCACACCCACTTGCACAAACCATCATTTGTATGCCATAGGCAGCCCCACCATGGTCCATACCAAAGAGTTGTGTGTATACTTCCATTGTGTTGTACTAAAAATAGTGTGCACACATTTATTTACAAAAAGATCTCTTTGGATATCGGTCGGTTTTCTATTCTGTTTGCAGTGTCGGCTCCCAAATGCTATATCCGTGATATTGAGTTTGTTTTCATTGTTGTATCACGAATACCTGTAATCTGTAATTACTGAGCAGACACTGGTTAATAGCACCGATACATAACAAAATAGATAATGAATGAGCGGAATTAAAATGCAGTTTTCTGAGATGAACGCTCCCGTTTAGTTTTACCCCTTCAGGAGCAACATGGAAAGTCCATACTTTGTTGGTGTATATGGATTCCATCTCAGATCTCATTGCATCCATCCATTTTCACAGAGTCCCCACTCTTGAAGGCCTGCTGAATCTAGTTGGGTCATCATCAACCAAGATGCAATCCTCGCTCCCACTGTCAATGAGAATAATCGCATTATCTCTCCGGTAGGTGAGGAACCCTACCAAATTCGCGGAGAGGCTGAGCTTCGTTGGAGACTATTAAATCCTCCAGTTCCACTAAATCATCAGTCGTAGTTTGTACACTGGAACTTCTTCCAGTTCTACCTCATGACCACTTAACTGTTTTTCAAGAAATTTCTTTTTCTAAAAAGGTGGCATGTTGAGAAAAAAACACTTTTGTTTCTCGGTTTGGTAGAAGATATTCCCTCACAAATGTTTGGGATATCCAGCAAACTTGCAGAACTGACCTTGCCTCGAGTTTGTCCGGATTTTGCTTTTCAACATAGGTCGGATAACCCCATATCTTAACATGCTTAAGACATGGTCTCTTCCCATACCATATCTCGTATGGAGTGGTAGGCTCTGATTTGGTGGAAACCCTATTCAATAGGTATGCAGCTTCTCAAGTGCACAACTCCAAAAGGAAATAGGCAACTCAGCAGTACTCATCATAGAGCGCACCATATCTCATAGGGTGCCATTGCCCCGCCCTGACACACTGTTTTGCTGTGGTGTATTCGGTGGAGTAAACTGAGTGAGAATCTCATTCTCTTTTAGATAAACCAGGAATTCCATGCCTAAGTATTCTCCTCCTCGATCACATCGAAGGATTTAATACTTTTACCCGTCTTGTTCTCAACTTCATGCTTATATTCTTTGAGTGTCTCAAAAGCTTCAGACTTGTGTTTCAACAAGAACACATATACGAATCTTGAGAGATGGTCAGTGAATATAATAAAATATAAGGAACCATCCTTCGCATGTGTAGACATGGGACCGCATACATCAACATGTATCAGCCCCAAAAGTTCACTAACTCTTTCTCCCTTTCCACTAAACGGGGTTTTGGTCATTTCCCTTTGAGACGTGACTCGCAAGTTCCATAAGATGAAATTTCGAACAAATTCAAATCTTCATCCTTATGTGCCTTAGCTGGTCATGTCGCATTGATATGACCTAGTCTACAATGCCAGAATAAGGATTCTTTCATTTCTGAACTTGTACTCTTGTGTGTGTTCTGTATACTTAGAACTGTTGTTTGATTTAGGACGTATATGCTTTTTCATAAATTGTATGATCCAATCAACTCTTGATTCTGGACCATGTTCACAACATTATCTTGTAATACAAAATCATATCCTTCTTTATCAAACAAGGAGACTGATATATTTTTGTATATCAGCTTCGGTATATAATAACATTTGTTCAGAATCAATGTATTTTGTAATACAAGGTGATATTTGCCAACTGACTTGGCTGCAACAATTGCACTATCACCCGATTCCAGTTCTCTACCTATCCAAGCCCATGTAACATATTACATATGTGGGATCTTGATACGATATCACATACCCAGGACGTAGAGTATACTAAGAAACAGTTCTCGGTAACGAACACTTGAAGAAGATGCATCAACATGCTTTTTCTTCGATCGGGTGGTATTGGAAATCTGGCATTCCCCTATTTCGTGTTCAGACTTATAACAATTATAAGAAAGAACGGAACCAACTGTAACATTTCAGAAATATAAAAATATTATTTTTGGAATTTAATATTAAAATAATAAATTTCGCGAAAACTATTCGATTGGCGAATAGGGGTTTTTCGCACAATTGTATAAATATATACCAATATTTGGAATATAAGTTGAGATTAAAATGAATTAGTCATTTAAAAGATATTTATCGAATTTTGGCATTTTTATAATTCAAATATATGCAAGTTTAAATTAAATTGATTAGTGCACTACTAATCGCGATTAAGCCAAATCCGTGTTTTGAAAATTTTGACATGTCATGTGCATGTTATTCTTTGTGTTTATGACTTGTGAATTTGTGAGAATGAGAAAAGAGATGCCATGAGGTATTTGAGAGTGTATGAGATATTTTGAGAGTAAAACGAAAATAGATATTTAGAGAGAGAGAGAGTGAGCATAAGTGAGAGTGAGTTTAAGGGAGAGAGAGATCCTTTGACTTCTTCTTCTTCTTCGCTCTTCATCCCTTCACCATTTCCTTCATGCTCCCCTACCTCCTCTATCTCTATGCATCATCTCTAATTCTTAACCTAAACCTTATGCCACCTTCACAATAAACATGCACACCCTCATTCTAAACACTTTGGACCAATCAAAGTTGGATTTTTGAGACTTTGGGAAGCTAGGGCTTTTCTTGAGTTGCCCAAATGAGCTATAATTCCTTTCATTTAGCTTAGCTTTAGTTTCTTGCATTCTAGTTTAGTTTAGAATGTGATTTGGTTAGGATATGTGATGTTTGGAAATTTCAAGAGAAGGGTTGAGTGATTGTGTGTACTTGTGATGTCTAGTGGTTGTTTACAGGACACTAGTATGGGTTTAATGCCCAAAAACAGAGAATACGGACTTAGGAAATTCACCCGTGTCGGTTTTGTGACGTTTTAATAGCCTACAGGGAATCTGGGATGACCTGAGACCTGAACGAGAAAATCTAGCAACTCCAGGGACCTATTTAAGACACTAGAAGACCACCCTGAGGAGACGAACCCCAACAGAGCCTACAGGGCCGAGAAGGCCTGATTTTTAGGCTATGTGGCCGGTCATCTTTTGGGCATTGGTGTCTAGGTTTGGTCTGTAGCTCACATACCTCCTATACAACCCCACTGTATTGCTAGTTTGGCCTTATTTTACCTGAACCAAAATCTGAGAAAATTTTCTTTAGCTGCTGTTTTGGTTATGTTTTCCGATATTGGAATTTCTTGGTTCAGATATTTGATATTTCATTTGGTCGTTGGATGTTTGTACGTCAACGACGAAGGTCGTTTGGTTGTTTTTGCATGCGTAAGCTATGTGTTCTAACCTATAAGCAATTTGTGTGCCGTATTGGATTTCGGACATTGATTTTAATGGTATTGCGATATGTGTTGATTTGTAGGTACTTCGCGTGGATTCCGAGATGACGAAGCACATCGACTACGGTCGGACAAGGAGTTCCGCATGTTAGTAGATTTATATCTATGAGGGAAGTCGGGTGGATGGCGTATAACACCCCCACAATTATTGAATGGAAATCGATATATATATATATATATATAAATGATCGGAGAAACCTTTACTAGGAACCTATGATGTGATTAATGGTTTTTAATATGAAATGATATGATTGATAAAAATGTCTCAAGTTGATATATGAGCATATGAAATGTGAATGCGAATCGATATATATATATATATATATATATATATATATAGTGCAAGATATATACATATAAGATATATACATATAAGATCACTTGATGTGAGACATTGATGCGATGAAAAGAGTATACGATGAGATACGATGACTTGATTTGATATGTCGTTTTGTGGATGCGAGTCGATATGAGATAATTGATACCTTTGCCGGTCCCCGGATATGAGATTGTTATGGATGTGACCTGGGACATAGGTATATAGATATATATAATGTGGTGAATCATGAGTGATATGCCGTACGAGACGTTAGGTCCGTACCCTTGTTGTTGTATAGGTCGATAGAATCCCTATTCTGTTGTTGCTGCTATGTGATGGTTTACCGCATGAGATATTTTACCGGATGATTGATCCATACCCTTGACTAGAGGATGCCGTACGATGGATTGTACCGTATGTAAGGTTGTGAGGCTGGATGCCGATAAATGGATTCACCGACTCGGTTATGTCATCGATACGTATAACATGTAGCATTTCACTTACTACGTACTTTATGCTATATTCATGATATTCTTATTGAATGATATTACCTGTGCTAGTAAACCTGCACCATTATCGATGATGCACATGTTACACTTACACAGATTGCCGGTTCACATTATTTCATCATCAAAAATTTCCATGCCACTTACACAGTAGAATTGCTATATCATGCTGTTGCTCTTAATTGTTCAGTACTGGCACATGACTCATTGCATAATATACCTGCTATGCTCACATCACTATTCCATGTTGCATGATATACTGATATGCTCACATTTCTGTTCTATTTTTGCATACATCATGCTTTATTATTATATGCATTGAGATGCTGTTTTCATGAGATTTCTGGACTTGAGAACCGTGGTTATATTTCAAAAGAAAGTATGCATTGCTTAAAATCCCGGTTTCTCTTGATATATTATTTCGAGGCGTCCACCATGTGTTTTCTCGGTTCTGAGATTGATATGTGATACCGGATTCGAGGAGCTGGAGGAGGTCGTTTGCGGGTACATGGTGGACCCGGTATGGTAACCCGGGACAAGAAGACTCGTATTGTTAGGCGGTGAGCCCGGGGGAGGGAGAACTACCTACCGTTGATTGTATTGGACTCGGCGGATATCTGGAGGATACCGGACGGAGTCGCGAGATGGATACAGGCCGATTAGTACTGCTGGAGCCCACGGGCCGATCCGGACAGACGGAGTCTGCGATATATGGATTTGCGTGTCGATGCTGGACACAAGTTTTCATGAGGTTTCGAGTGTAGATGTTGGACACTCAGGTTCCATGAGACTCACAGATTTGAGGGATGATCTGAGGATGCGGAGCCTGAGGTATGAGGATTTACGTGTCGATACTGGACACGGGTTTTCATGATATTTCGAGTGTCGGTGTAGGGCACTCACGTTCCATGATTTTGATGTGTTGTTGATGGACGCATGTTGATTGATATCCTCATACATACATGCTTATTCCTTCATAATGTTGCGAGTGACGAGGTTGGACACTCAGGTTCCATGGAGGTGATTGTGTCATTGATGGACATGTGGATGATATTCACCAGCATATAGACATTGGGTTCGGATGTTTATTTTCATATGACATTGGCATTGATTATATTGTGGACATATATGCATACATGGTCACCCTAGATATCATAGTATTACCTTTATGATATATTTGAGCTTGGAAATTGTTATTCTATTCGATTTCTACCTGCTGATGTTTTCTACTCACTAGTTGGCAACTCACCTCCATTGTGCCACAGTTTTTGCAAGTTTGGCTGCTTAGGATCAGTAGCGGTATCGCTGGTACACAGCCTGCTTTCGGGTGTTTTGCTATGATAGGTGGGACACATTGGATCATTCCCACACTTGTATTTATATTTCCTGTTGTATCTAGTAAACTCCATCATTAAAATAAAAACTGGTATTTGTATAAATAGTGAGACTTAGAAAGACTTATGGTTGCGAGACTTAGAGCAATGGGTTATATGTTCGCTTGGTGGGTTTGATGTCTTGCTTTACATTATCCTTTATGTTGATTTTCGCCGTTGGGCATCGTATACATATTTTATGACTTGCGTGGTTGTGATTCCGTCGATTGGCGAAGAGCTAGCTTCCGCTTGGGGATGCCTTTATTGTTGTTATGTATATGTGGTTTTGGATCAAAATATACAAAGGAGGTGCTGCCCAAATTTTTAAAAGACGAACATGTTTTTCAACTAGTATAATCCACTTGCACTTTCATGTTCCATTATCTATGCACTTAAGAAAACTTTTGTATTTCATCATACCTTTATTTCAAAGCATCGCCTCTTTTATTTTCTTAAAGGGGTTTAGATTTCTGGTCTTCGGCTTACTTAACTTACGTCACGCCTTTAGACGTTGCGTGAATTAAGTGTCGGTAACGAACTAAATTTCGGGTCGTGACAAAGTTGGTATCAGAGCGCTAGGTTTAACCTCGGTTCGAGTCTAGGTTTGACTATACGGAGTCTAGGGTGTAAATATTTCAAAACCTAGACTTGAACTTACGGAACATAGACTTGAACAAGGGGGTATCAGACCCGAACTTTCGTTTCATAGGTTGACCCAGATTGATGGAGTAGGTAGCTTGAGTAGAGTGGCGTACCGTACGTATGTTCCGCGGCATATATACGATACGATACTCCACTTAAGAAACTTTAGGATGTATATATCTTGAGACTTGTGATTCTCTTCATTCCCTTGATCCTACATCCATTTGAGATCCTTTATTTTATTCGTTTCCATGATCATACTCTCACTGATTCCGTTCCTCCTTATGATCATGTATCAATTTTGGGATCTGTTGATTCCTTTCATTCCTTGATCTGTTTTCATCGATACATGCTTGAGGTTCCGGTCAACATGGTTTGAGCACAGATTGAGCTGCTGTTAGTGATGCGGTTAGGGCGAGCTCGTCGCGGACGAGGACCGACCATCGTGTTTTCTAGTGACATGGGAACGTATCGATTTAGTGCTTGTGTTGTGATCTCTCGTTTGAGGCGAGTGTTCGGTTTTGCACCGAATGATCGGGCCACTGATAGAGGCTGCAAGTTGTGAGAGGACTGTTAATGTACAGCCTACCTCAGAGTTTGTGATGTCGTCTACCGTGCAGATAGATGACCCAGCTGTTGCTGAGATTGATTGGATGTCACTTCCAGACTTTATGAGCTGAGATCGCTGGAGCTTTCAGGCAGAGATGCGACGGTAGATAGCTAGACTATCAAGAGTTGAGTTGAGCGACTGAGGATTCGTCTGATTGATGCGCCGAAGCAGGCTCAGTTAAGTTGAAGATTTCCAGTGTGGAGAATTTTACTCAAATCTAGAGTAGATCGATCCAGATATGACGTTGTTCGTCGGATGCCCCGATGTGAGATCGGTATGCTGACCAGTTTCAGATAGAAGGGCCTCACCCAGATGTGTTGTGAGTTGATCGCGAACAGACGAATAAAGTTTATTCCTCCGATGATTTGGATGAGTTCCCGAGGGCGTGTTCGGCTAGATATCATCTACAAAGTGATGAAGATACCAAGTTCGTAATTTGAGTCCGTGTGAGAGACTCCAGATTGACTGTAGCCGTGAACAATTGTAGTATGAAGACAGCAAGAGATGATGTCAAAGTGGACGATAATAAAGGCGAGTGGAACAAGAGGTTCATGCGAGATGTTAACGAGCTGTTGTTACTCCCCATTGAGATTATAGATCTGATATGTATACAGAGGCGTTGGGATACGGCTAGTTCCCGAGGAAATGCTGTGCTGAGAACGCAAATGTCCAGAAAGCGAGGAGAGATTATGTAAGAGTATCAGCCTCCGTACAGTTCTACATAAGCGAGATCGGATGAGTCCTTGAGAAGGTTCCTTCCCAGACACTGCTATAATAAGATTTGCAACCAGGATCAGTTGTTTCACGAGTATTCAGAGGGCCAGAGGCCGATGTCAGTGACGTGCTGCTTTACTAGTGGTATATTAATTGGTCGAGAGATGACCAGAGGAGTGTCAGAGCGGGATCGTTCCCGTCAGCACACCTAACCGGGGCGATGAGCCGACGGATTGCGAGATTAGTAATCCACAGAGAAAATGAGGACCCAGAGGCAGAGGACACCAGACCGTGAGCAGGAGGCAGACGGATGTTCTTGCTCTGCCAGTTTTGGGCGCGCCGGCATATTTTCGACATTGAAGGAGGTGTACCTCTATGTCACGTTTTATGTTTCGTGATCCGAGTATCACATTTTTATCGCTTGGATTTGGGTTTTGTGATTTATGTTTTCGTGCACCATGGCTGCACCTATTGGAGATTTCATTTAGTGCACAGTTATTGCACTTGATATCGGTTTTGTGCCTTGGCTGCATGTGTTATGATTTCGTGGATTTCATATGGTTGATTTGATTTTGTACATGTGGTATGCACTCGATTTGATTTTGCACTCGGTATAGCTTGCATATGCTTGTAGTGCATTGATACATATTTTGTGCACGCAGTTGCACACGTTTTTGATTTTATACACCTTAGTAGGCTCGGTGTTGTTTTTGGAGATCATTGAGATATTGATGGATTTTCGTGCAATTGTTGCACCAGATTTGTATTTCGTGCATTGGTTGAACTGGATATATATTTTGAGCATTAGTTGCACCAGATTATGTTTTCATGCGTGTTTGCACTTGACGTTCGTTTTTTGTGCGCTCTACCACAGTGGGCAATTTTACGGACCTGACGCGCTTGACTTGGATTTTATTCGTGCATGTTGGTTGCACTTAATTTAGATTTCATTCGTGCATGACAGATGCACTTGATTTGGATTTTCGTGTATGTTGGGCGCATGATATGAGATGTGATTTTTGTACACACCGGATGCACTCAATTGGGATTTTCATTCATGCATGTTAGTTGCATAAGATTGAGATATTCATGCACTATAGATGCACTAGATGTTGTTGTCGGGCACACCCGTTGCTCTAGACAGATACTTTCGTGCACACCCGTTACACTTAGTTTTGCTTTCTTGCATATTATGTGTAACATTTCAAAAAAAATTAAAACATTATTTTTGCGAATTTTTATAATTTAATATTAATTTTAATGAATATTTTAATATTTCGGTATAATTAAATACCGATAAATTGTGGAAAAATTTGGAAAAATTATAGAAATTACTAAAAGAGGGTGTTTTATGTGTATTATGAAACTTTTACGTTTTTATGGTTAATTTGACACTAATTTAGTGCTAATCGCGATTAAAAATCGCAAATCGCGTTTTAAGCTTATTTTGTGCAAACATGGACCATATGTTATTTACACTTGTTACATTTTCTTATGGCTTTCCGACATGTTTTATTTCATGGTTGTTGGTTTATTAGAGGGGAGAAAAGAAAAGAAAAGAAAGGAAAAGGATTAAAATATATCGGTATGGGTGAGAGAGAGAAGGGGGGTTTACCATTGACTTGTTTTGAACCATTCCTCCTTCAAAGTCTACCTCATTTCCTCTCTCCCTCTCCCTTTGTTCCTGCTGCTGCTGCCTCTTCCCTCTTCCTCCATCTCCAAGCCACAAAAACACCATGGAAAGCAACTCAAAACCCTACCCTCATTTCACAAATATGATGCACAAGCTCAAGAGAAGCACATTGGACCAAGAAAGAGAAGATTTTGAGGACATTGAGCAACTCAAGAATTTACTTGAGTTGCCAAAGGAGGTAAGTTCTGCACCATTAGAGTAGTGTTTCGATTTCTTATGCATCCATACTTGTTTCACGTCGATATCTAGTGGTTTTGAGGACTTAGGAGAATTCTAGTTAAGGTAATTGGAAATTGAGAGTTGTGGTGAATAATTAAGCTCAGTAGAAGCCATACAAATCCCTTAGTGCTAGGATTAAGACACAAACCAAAGACTTGAAACCCAAAATACGGATTTAGAAACCCGATATCGGAAAAACTGTGATTATGTGAAGGTTAAATGGAATCTGCTATCACCCCGAGACTCTGAAAATCATTTTGTGAACATAGAGATGCATGCAGGCACCCATGAAGCTAACCCCAAAACCTGAGCCACCCCCTCCATGTTCCGGCCGCAGATTTAATCCCTCTGGCCGCAAATTGCGGCTAGACCTGGCCAACTTTGGTTCGTGTTTCTTCTATGGCCCCATCTCCAGTAAAATAGACCCTTGGTATATGCAAAATTGTCCAATTTGACCTAGGGTGAAATCTGGGACCCTTTTCTGTAGTTGTGTTTTGGATTCATGTTTCGTTTCTCGTATTTTAAATTCTGGATTTGCGTATTTTTGTTTTACCTCGATCGCTTGACGTTTGCACGGCGACATCGAGGGTTGTTTGATGGTTTAGAAAGCGTAGTCTATATGTTCTAACATATAGGCATTAGCGTGTCGATTTGGTATTCCCGATGTGATTTTAATACGCGTTCCGATTATGTTATCTATGTAGGTACCATCATTTGGATTCCATACGATGAGGAAGACGAAGGCGACATCGACACCGACACGCAGGATACAAGGTGAGTAGATTATATCTAAGGGGGTAGTCGGGTGGATGGTATATAGCACCCCCGCAGTTCGAGGTTTAGTATACTATATTTATACTATATATGTGTTTGATAGCAGTAGGTGCGATATGGATAATTGAGATGAGATTAGGTGTACTATGGATAGAATAGGGTTTGGATGTAAACTAGTATAGTTCCTAGTTGCGAACCCTAGAATAGTTTTACACCCACACGCACACACATGCATATTTGTTATACATATACCTAGATGACGAGGATTGTGGATGATATTTGGAGATGAGTCGATGAGATTGGGCATTGTGCCATGAGATCGGTGATATATATTGTTATTCGTATTTGAGATACGACATGTGATTTTAGCGGGCCTTTAGAAGTGTGTTCCACACACGCATTTATATTTATATAGAAGGTATCGATTTGTACTAGACTTAGATCAGTACCCCAGGTCATGAGATATAATAATAATGATACCTGATATTTGATGAGAGGAATATGATATTGACCCGTAACCAGCTTTTGGGATGCCGTACGATGATTTACCGTACGAGCTTTATATTGATGATAGATCCGCACTCATGACTCGAGGATGTCATATGATATTGTATCGTACGCGATACCTTTGAGGCGGGATCACCGACTATTATATTTATATATATATATATATATAAATATATCGACCCAGATTTAGGTGGTTTCCATACCCCTCCCGATTGACTTGCAAGTTAGAGCTGTAGTTTTGGTAGTAGATGTTAGGCTATGCCGATGTCATACCTATTTAAAAAACTAACGAATCGGGAGTATTTTAAAGACAGGCATGGGATTCTACGGATATTTTCAAAAGGCGCAATTTTCTTAAAACACCGTAGCCCTTATTTTACTAAAAACCCCGATTCGTCTTATTTCAAAAGGAAAACTGTATGACTTTTTATATTGATGCAGATGCGTCACCGTTGCATTTATTAGTCGATTCCTGCATATTCTTTTTATTCGCATTGCATGTGCAAATGGTTATTGTTAGATTAAACTCATGCTGTTAGGACACCAGCACCAGTATCGATGATGCATATGTTCCACGTACACCTGCTTGCCGGCTCACACACTTCATCTTCGATAATTTCCATGTCACTACATTGTAGTACTGTTGCATTTAGGATATGATCTATTGCATGGAATACTTGTGTACATACCCATTGTACACCCATATTTACATACATAAGTATTTGCACATACATAGATGATTCTGGCTTGATTAGAGATTTAGGAACCGCAAGATACTCTTTAAAACTGATTCATTTTAAAAGAGCGGTTTTCCCTCAATATGTGCATATTACTATTCCATATTGCATAATATACTGATATGCTTACATTTCTTTTACATGTCGCATGCATCATGCTTTTGATTATACGCATTGAGATATGTTGTTTCCATGATATTTCTGGATTTGGGAACCGTGGATATTTTAATAGAGAGTATGTAATTGTTTTAAAAACCCGGTTACCCTTGATATGATATTTCAGTGCGTCCACCATGTGTTTTCTCGGTGCTGAGAGTGACATGTGAAACCCGATTCGAGGAGTGGACGAGGCCGATTGCGGGTACATGGTGGACCCGGTATGGTACCCCAGGGTGAGAACGGATCTGCTGTGTAGCTAGACGGTGAGCCTGGCAGAGGGACCACTACCTACCGGTGATATTATTTGGGCTCGGCGGATATCCGTAGGATACCGACCGGAGCCGAGAGATGATATGGGCCGATCCAGACTGACGGAGCCCGATATATGAGGATTTACGTGTCGATGATAGGCAATGGTTTCATGATGTTTTCGAGTGTCGATGATTGACACTCAGGTTCCATGATTTTGATATGTCGCGAGTGACACCACTTGATTTACATCCTCATGCTTCCATGCATATGTTTATGATGTTTACATGCATGATGCTTATTGTCATTGGGTGACACGTGGACGATTTCCATATACCTATATTGGCATTGATGACAATGATCAGATAGTTGGATGATATCCTCTTTTTCATAGACTTCATGATATAGTCGACATTGATCATACCTCATATTTATGATATGTTATTACCTGAGGCACTGGCACGAGCAGTTGGCACTACATTCATGTATAGATGTTACATTGCCACCTTATCATGCTTTAGACTTATTCATATTGAGGATATATTATTATTGATCGTATTGACCTAGGATTATGTCAAGCATACGATTTCTACTCTGCGATGTTTTCTATTCACGAGTTGGCAACTCACCTCCGTTGTGCCACAGTTCTTGCAGGTTTTGCCGTAAAGGTTTTATTGCGGCTTTTCTGGCACACTGCTCCCTTTCTGGGTGATTGCATTGGTAGGTGGGTTCACTCGCATCGTGACCACCCTTGTATTTATTTATTCTGTTGCATCTAGTAATTCCATCAACCAAAATTTGTATATTGTTTCAGACTTAGAAAACCAGTTATGTATTATTTCGACCTTAGAGTCGCGCCTTGTAGTATTATGGGTTTTCATGTTGATTTTGAGTTTCCTTTTGAGTTTTGATCCTCGCCCTTTGGCGTTGTATATTATATTGCTTGCGTGGTTGTGACCGTCGATTGACGAAGAGCTAGCTCCCGCTTGGGGATGCCCTTTTAATTATTGTGTATATATTGTTGTTGTTGTACCCCATTTGGGGCCAGTATTTACAAAGGAAACTCTACCGAAATTTTTTAGAAAAGATATAGATTTTCAAATTCATATCCGGCTTACTTATTTAAAAACCTTGTTTATAAAACATGTTTTCCTTACTTCTTAAAAACTAGTTTTCTTATTTACTCTTTAAAATGGTTTTAGATTTCTGGGCTTTTGGATTACTTGAATTAGATGGGGTCCTATAGACTTCATATGATTCTGTAAGTCGATGTACAACACCCCAATACTTGTGGGGAGGCGGAATTTTCAAAAACGAACTTGTTTAGTGAACAAACATCGACTAACCGCTTGAATCGAAGCTAAACGATAACTAACCAAACACATAGTTGTTCTAAACTACTATGCTTAGGGATTATACCTATCGAACCAAGTCCTTCGGCTTTACGATCTCCTCGTCCTCCTCGGCCTTCTCGATGTAGTAGATGATCCACCCGAGAGCAAAACTCCAAGCTTAGCCTCTAAACTTGAGGCAACTAACCTTCTTGGATTGCTAATCAAAGAAGATAGATGAGATAGAGTGAGGGTTATGGATTGTTTAGTCTAACTAATCCTTGTTCTCAACACATGAGAGGTGAGGATTAGGGTTTGAAGAGAGTGAGCTTAAGGAGAGAGAATGTGAATGATATTATCAAGTGAGAATAGTAAGTTATCATAATATATATGAAACTTTAAAATTCATCAATAAAAGAAAAACAAATGATGAATAATCAAGTTTCATAAATATCTAATGGTGATTCATAACCATGACTCATTAATCATTTATTGTGCATTAATGATATGGATGAATCACTCTCATGACTCACTAAACTCATTCAATGCATATGACACCTAAACCTCCTTAGTCACCATCTTCTAGAAGCTTCTCGCACAATTACGAGAACGCCCCTCCAATCCGCAAAAATACGGAAAAACTTTAGAATGTATAAATCCAATAACCGGATACCAGTAACTGGCTTAAACCAAAGCCGACTGGTAAAAACTGTCCGAAAGTCGTAAGTGCATAAACACACGTATGCGTCCGAACCCTTTGTCGTAAAACCATACGACCTCTATATCGTTTCGCCTGGAGTAGAAAACTCTCTGTGTGGGACTCTAGAGACTCGACTACTATGCTGGCAGTGGGTTTAACCACAGACCGCAAGCGGCACTAGCTGTACGTAACGGTCCCCAGGTAGTTATCGATAAGAAGGCCGATGAGGAAACCCATCCGAACTCCTACTGAGCCTGCTGTGACAATCTCCATACAGTCCGGTCCGTTCGTCTTAGACTATCGCATATCGGGCCTAGGGGGCGGCAAGCGTCAGTCCCCTAATAGCGGTATAAGTCGTGTCGGAGCGAAGCCCATTACACCCTGAGAAACTACTGGAACCTACCAGCAAATCTCGCTTGCCCTGGCCAGGGACTTTGCGTGATGGCTCTCTGACACAGCGCGATATCAACTCCCAATACCGGGAGAGACGAATCCTTTCTAACCGCCACTGCCTCCAAGTGCTCGGGACTGCACCCAACTGCTACCTGTTTGCACGACTCCTTTGAGCCGTGGTAGGGTAGCAATCTAAGAACAGTGGGACACACTCGAGGCGAAGTAGCAGTGTCAAGTCTGCGGACTATGCTGTACTCATGTCACCTGGGAACTGTTCACTGACGACTGGTATAAAACCAACCAACAGTTCCCTGTGAGTCCTGTCCGGTGTACCCGTAACCCAACGAGCACCTGCATACTATCTCCAGTACGACGTACTGACGGCTGTGGGACAGACCATCTCCCCAACTGGGATGAGAAGCGTACACACTAGTCTACTCCGGAGTATCGATGCTCTGTCTCGATAATCCAACGACCAGGGACCTGAATAAGGATGTGCTTGTAGACTACCCAGCCCCCACTAGTGTGACTGCCATCACAACGCTGGTAGACAAGCAAGATCCTGAGAGCTCTATCAATACGTACACTCACATATTAAGATAGAAAAACCAAGTAGCATACTACCATGTTTAGCAAGACTGTTATATACATGTGAATATCCCAAGCTTCCATTAAGTAATATACAAACTAGTATGATACAGTAATGGCCTTCTAGGGCATAAACACTAACAGATTCAAGTGCCAGTCACGGGCTATTTCGGGTCGTGACAAAGTTGGTATCAGAGCACTAGGTTAACCATGGTTCGAGTCTAAGTTTGAATATGCAGAGCCTAGAGCGTTATATATATACGGAACTTAGGCTTGACCTTACGGAACTTAGACTTAGTCGAGTGGGTATTATACCCGAACATTCGTCGCGTAGGTTGATCCTTGGTTGATGGAGTCGGTGACTTCAGTAGAGTGACGTACCGTATGTATGTTCCGCGGCATACTTACGACATGCCACTGCGCTTAAGAAACCTTAGGATGTATATTTCCTTGCACAGTATTATATTCATTCTTATGATCTATCCTCATCGATTTTGGTTATGATTTTTGCTGCCACGATTGCACGGGCAGAGAGAGCTACAGCTAGAGTTGCGTCAGCATGAGCTCGTCATGGACGAGAACTGACCAGGGCGTGATTCCAGAGACATACGATTGCATATGGAGGCGTCGTCTTATTGCGTTTTCGTGCCATGAGCGTTTGAAAGATCTCTTTTACGAGATTACCCGAATGTGTTGATCGGCACCAGAGGATCAGGCTACTACTAGAGGCCAGGCAGAATGTGATGACCACTGATATATCGCTTATCCAGGAAGATTGAGGCGCTGTTCAGCATACAGACGAATGAGCCCTTTGTTGCTGCAAATGACGAGATATCGCCCAGATGATTGGAGCTACTGCAACATTAGCATATATTTAGAGTTATGATGGAAGATCGCTAGTCACCTAAGGATGAAGGACTAGGACATGTGGTTCGTTTGCTTACCCGATGCGAGGTCATCAGATAGATTGATTCTAGCTAGAGACGACTTCACGTAGATTCGTTGAGAGTCGGTAGAGATGATCGAATGTCAGGAAACCATATTCCAAGTTTAAAGTATTCAAAAAGATGTGCAAGCAATTCTATAGACCCTCTAGAAGAATGAAACCCTAACTCGACATAATGACCATGTGAAAGCTTTTGAACCATAGGGTTTGCGGCAGTTCCACGGCGCCATTAGTGAGGCTTGGGTTTGCCCTTCTACGGCTGGACCACCGATGCTGTGGTATGTACTCGATATTATTAAACTGTACCCAAGATGTTGAGCTCTTTGGGGATTATGAGGTTTTGACGAATCGATCGAATGTTTCGACTTCATTCGGATGCCATGTGATGGGATACACTGCTTGGGAGACTTCAGATACGAGCATAGCCATTGGAGCGCAGTCCATGCAGCCACGAGGCGACGAGCCCGAATCAGTTGACATTGAAACGAAGTGGAGTAAAGAGTTCGCACGAGATTTCGACGAGATGACGTTCCACTCCGCTGACATCAGAGATGCGATACGCATGCAGAGGCGTTGTATATGGAGTATACCTCTGCTGGTTGGGACGAGTTCCCGAGGACGTGTTCGGGCAGATATTTTCTACAGAGTGATGAAGATACTGAGTTCATGATTTCGAGTCCGTGTGAGAGATTTCGGATGGACCGTAACCGAGAACAATTGCAGTGCGCAGATAGAGACGTGACGTCGGAGTAGACGATGATATAGACAAGCGGGACAAGAGGTTGAGGCGAGATGCTGACGAGCTGTTGTTACTCTTCGTTAAGGTTAAAGGTCAGATATGTCTACAGAGGAGTTGGGATGCGACCAGTTACCGAGGAAATGCTGTCTGAGGACGCAAATTGACCAGAGAAGTACCAGACCGAAATCGTCCCCGTTAGCACACCTGACAGGGCCGATGAGCCGATTGATTGCGAGTTAGGTAATCCACAGAGAAGATAAGGACCGAGAGACAAAGGACGCCAGATCGTGAGCGAGAGGCAAGTAGAGACCTTGCGCTGCTGGCATTGGATGCACCGACACCTTCCCAACTTTGAAAGAGGATATACCAACGACGGTATTTATGATTTGTGATTTTGTGATTCGATTATCACGTATCCGTCATCTTGGATTTCGGTATTTTTGGGAGACCTGTTCGCATGATTTAGTCTTGATGACTGAGTTTTATGATATTTTTTTTCGTGCACCATGGTTGCACCTTCTGGGTATTTATATTTTGCGCATAGTTATTACGCTTGAGGTATTGATTGTGATTTCATGCATATTTTATGCCGGTGATTTGATCTAAGCTTCCAGCATAGTTTCTATGCACTTCTAGTGTTTTGATGTTGATTTCTTGCACTCCGTGCATTTGATTTGGATTTTCGCGCGTGTTGAGCGCATGATTTGAGATATGATTTTGGTGCACATCAGATGCACTAAATCGGGATTCCTTGTGCATGACAGATGCACCTGATTTTGCTGTCAGGCACGCCCGTTGCCCTTGGTAGATGTTTCGTGCACACCCGTTGCACCTAGATGATGTTCCTGTGCACATGTATGGCACATATATGGATTTTTTTTGGTGCGCACCAGACGCACAGGGTATTCTTATATACATTTTTGGAATTTATTTCTTATGGACCAGTACATTTTCATGATATTGCTATTGTTTTCATACCGAGCAGGACTAGTCGGAGGACAGTACATGGATATATTTTGCATGCAATGATAGTTATCGAAGGGATTTCCAAAAAGAGAGCTATATTCTCAGTATTTAGCTATGTGTCTGATATGACACGAAACGTTTAAAACAAGAAAACCCTTCTAAATTGTTTTCAAAACGGCGGAAGGTACATATTAAACAAAGGATATATATATATGTATATGGTTATTTTATTATAATAGACGTCCGCCACTGTACAGTGTTACGCGCATCGCACAGCGACTTAAAAAGATTTGGCATGCATTTACTTCAGCTATTTACATGTATAGATTTGATGTCTACATGTATAGTTCTGATTCATATCATATTAGTTTTATTTTTGATTTGACATTTGTGTCTTTACCATGACTCCGATGATTGCGAGATGCTTGACGGAGTTTTGATTTTGAGTTATCTGCTCATTTTTCATGTGCATGCATTGCGCTATGATGCATTTTATGTATTGATGATTTCGGAGCCCCGACGACTTGGACTTTTTATTGAAATGTTTTAGAATTTGGGGGTTTAAATTTAAATTCGGGGACCGAATTTCTTTAACGGGGGGAAGATTGTAACATTTCAAAAAAAATATAAAATGTTATTTTTGGGAATTTTTAAAATTTGATATTAATTTTAATGAATATTTTAATATTTCGGTATAATTAAATACCGATAAATTTAGAAAAGTTATAGAAATTACTAAAAGAGGGTGTTTTATATGAATTATGCAATTTTTAAGTTTTTATGATTAATTTGACACTAATTTAGTGCTAATCGCGATTAAAAATCGCTATTCGCGTTTTAAGCTTATTTTATGCAAACAAGGACCATATCTTTTTTTCACTTGTTATATTTTCTTATGGCTTTCCTACATGTTTTATTTCATGGTTGTTGGTTTATTAGAGGGGAGAAAAGAAAAGAAAAGAAAGGAAAAGGATTAAAATATATAGGTATGGGTCAGAGAGAGAAGGGCGTTACTTTTGACTTATTTTGAACCATTCCTCCTTCAAAGTCTACATCATTTCCTCTCTCCCTCTCCCTTTGTTCCTGCTGCTGCTGCCTCTTCCCTCATCCTCCATCTCCAATCCATAAAAACACCATGGAAAGCAACTTAAAACCCCGCCCTCATTTCACAAATATGATGCACAAGCTTAAGAGAAGCACATTGGACCAAGAAAGAGAAGATTTTGAGGACTTTGAGCAACTCAAGAATTTTCTTGAGTTACCAAAGGAGGTAAGTTCTGCACCATTAGAGTAGTGTTTCGATTCCATATGAATCCATACTTGTTTCGTGTCGATATCGAGTGGTTTTGAGGACTTAGGAGAATTCTAGTTAGGGTAATTGGAAATTGAGAGTTGTGGTGAGTAATTAAGCTCAGTAGAAGCCGTACAAATCCCCTAGTGCTAGGATTAAGACTCAAACCAGAGACTTGAAACTCAGAATAGGGATTTAGAAACCCGATATCGGAAAAACTGTGATTCTGTGAAGGTTAAATGGAATCTGCTATCACCCTGAGACTCTGAAAATCATTTTGTGAACACAGAGATGCATGCAGGCACCCAGGAAGCTAACCCCAAAACCTGAGCCACCCCCTCCATGTTCCGGCCGTAGATTTAATCCCTCTGGCCGCAAATTGAGGCTAGACCTGGCCCATTTTGGTTCGTGTTTCTTCCATGGCCCCATCTTCAGTAAAGTAGACCCTTGGTATATGCAAAATTGTCCAATTTGACCTAGGGTAAAATCTGGGACCCTTTTCTGTAGTTGCTGTTTTGGATTCGTGTTTCGTTTCTCGTATTTTAAATTCTGGATTTGCGTATTTGTGTTTTCCCTTGATCGCTTGACGTTTGCACGACGACATCGAGGGTTGTTTGATGGTTTAGAAAGCGTAGTCTATAGGTTCTAACCTATAGGCATTAGCGTGTCGTTTTGGGTATTCCCGATGTGATTTTAATACGCGTTCCGATTATGTTATCTATGTAGGTACCATCATGTGGATTCCATACGATGAAGAAGACGAAGGCAACATCGACACCGACACGTAGGATACAATGTGAGTAGATTATATCTACGGGGGAAGTCGGGTGGATGGCATATAGCAACCCCGCAGTTCGAGGTTTAGTATACTATATTTATACTATATATGTGTTTGATAGCAGTAGGTGCGATATGGATAATTGAGATGAGATTAGGTGTACTATGGATAGAATAGGGTTTAGATGTAATCTAGTATAGTTCCGAGTTGCGAACCCTAGAATAGGTTTACACCCACACGCATCCACATGCATATTTGTTATACATATACCTAGATGATGAGGATTGTGGATGATATTTGGAGATGAGTCGATGAGATTAGGCATAGTGTCATGAGATCGGTGATATATATTATGATTCGTATTTGGGATATGACATGTGATTTTAGCGGGCCTTTGGACGTGTGTTCTACACACGCATTTATATTTATATAGATGGTATCGATTTGTACTAGACTTAGATCAGTACCCCAGATCATGAGATATGATGATAATGGTACCGGATATTTGATGAGAGGAATGTGATATCGACCCGTACCCAGCTTTTGGGATGCCGTACGATCTTTATATTGATGATAGATCTGCACTCATGACTCGAGGATGTTATATGATATTGTATCGTACGCGGTACTTTTGAGGCGGGATCACCGACTATTATATATATATATATATATATATATATATATATCGACCAAAATTTAGGTGGTTTCCATACCCCTCCTGATTGACTTGCTAGTTAGAGCTGTAGTTTTGCTAGTAGATGTTAGGCTATGCCGATGTCATACCTATTTCAAAAACTAACGAATCGGGAGTATTTTAAAGACAGGCAAGGGATTCTACGGATATTTTCAAAAGGCGCATCTTTTCTTAAAACACCGTAGCCCTTATTTTACTAAAAACCCAGATTCGTCTTATTTCAAAAGGCAAACTGTATGAATTTTTATATTGATGCAGATGCGTCACCGTTGCATTTATTAGTCGATTCCTGCATATTCTTGTTATTCGCATTGCATTTGCAAATGGTTATTGTTAGATTAAACTCATGCTGTTAGGACACCAGCACCATTATCGATGATGCATATGTTCCACGTACACCTGCTTGCCGGCTCACACACTTTATCATCGATAATTGCCAAGTCACTACACAGTAGTACTGTTGCATTCAGGATATGAACTCTTGCATGGCTTACTTTTGTACAAACCCTTTGTACACCCATATTTACATACATAAGTATTTGCACATACATAGATGATTCTGGCTTGATTGGAGATTTGGGAACCACAAGATACTCCTTAAAACTGATTCATTTTTAAAGAGCGGTTTCCCCTCCATATGTGCATATTACTATTCCATATTGCATAATATACTGATATGCTTACATTTCTTTTACATGTCGCATGCATCATGCTTTTGATTATACGCATTGAGATATGTTGTTTCCATGATATTTCTGGATTTTGGATCCGTGGATATTTCAAAAGAGAGTATGTAATTGTTTTAAAAACCTGGTTACCCTTGATATGATATTTCAGTGCGTCCACCATGTGTTTTCTCGGTGCTGAGAGTGACATGTGAAACCCGATTCAAGGAGTGGACGAGGCCGATTACGGGTATTTGGTAGACCTGGTATGGTACCCTGAGGCGAGAACGGATCTGCTGTGTAGCTAGACGGTGAGCCTGGCAGAGGGACCACTACCTACCAGTGATATTAGTTGGGCTCGGCGGATATCCGGAGGATACCGACCGGAGTCGAGAGATGATATGGGCCGATCCGGACTGACGGAGCCCGATATATAAGGATTTACGTGCCGATGATAGGCATATGTTTCATGATGTTTTCGAGTGTCGATGCTTGACACTTAGGTTCCATGATTTTGATATGTCGCGAGCGACACCTGTTGACTTACATCCTCATACTTCCATGCATATGTTTATGATGTTTACATGTATGATGCTTATTGTCATTAGGTGACACGTGGACGATTTCCACATACATATATTGACATTGATGACATTGATCACATAGTTGGATGATATCCACTTTTTCATAGACTTCATGATATTGTCGACATTGATTATAAATCATATTTATGATATGTTATTACCTGAGGCACTGGCACGAGCACTTGGCACTACACTCATGTATAGATGTTACATTGCCACCTTATCATGCTTCAAACTTAATCATATTGAGGATATATTATTATTAATCGTATTGACCTAGCATTATGTCATGCATACGATTTCTACTCTGCGATGTTTTCTATTCACGAGTTGGCAACTCACCCCCGTTGTGCCACAGTTCTTGCAGGTTTTGCCATACAGCTTTCATTGCGGCTTTTCTGGCACACTGCTCCCTTTCTGGATGATTGCATTGGTAGGTGGGTTCACTCGCATCGTGACCACCATTGTATTTATTTATTCTGTTGCATATAGTAATTCCATCAGCCAAAATTTGTATATTGTTTCAGACTTAGAAAACCAGTTATGTATTATTTCGACCTTAGAGTCGCGCGTTGTATTATTATGGGTTTTCATGTTGATTTGAGTTTCCTTTTGAGTTTTGATCCTCGCCCTTTGGCTTTGTATATTATATTGCTTGTGTGGTTGTGGCCGTCGATTGACGAAGAGCTAGCTCCCGCTTGGGGATGCCTTTTTCATTATTGTGTATATATTATTATTGTTGTACCCCGTTTGGGGCCAGTATTTACAAAGGAAACTCTGCCGAAATTTTTAGAAAAAATATAGATTTTAAAATGCATATTCGGCTTACTTATTTAAAAACCTTGTTTTTAAAACATGTTTTCCTTACTTCTTAAAAACTAGTTTTCTTATTTACTCTTTAAAATGGTTTTAGATTTCTGGGCTTTTGGCTTACTTGAATTAGATGGGGTCATATAGAATTCATATGATTCAAGTGCCAGTCACGGGCTATTACTGGTCATGACATTATGGCACTTGTATTTGGATTGGGTTTCCGTGCGCACCAGACGCACGTGATAATTGGATACGCCTTTTGAGGCTGATTTTGCTCTTGAGCACTTTGTTTTCATGATGGGCACTATTTATGTAGTAGCCAAACAGGACTGATCTAAGGACAGTACATGAGTAATTTTGCATGCATTTAAAAGTTTAACAAGAGGTTTTCAAAAGGAGCTATAGTCTCGCTATTTCCTACGTGTCCGTGAGTGACTTGAAATTTTATAAGGAAAACCTTTTGGGATATTTCAAAACGGCGGAATGTATATTCGAGCCAACATATATGAACATATATTTATTACTTTGCAATGAGCATCCGTCACTTGTGCCGTGAGTTACGCATCACGCGGCTATTCAGAGAAGATTTTGCATGTGTCTTATTCATTTTTGGAGAATTTTCCAAGGATGCGTACTATATACGTATTATAGTATTTGACTAGTGTATATTGGATTTCAGTAGCGGATTTCGATATCTGTATCTCCATTGTAACTCCGATGATTGAGTGACGCTTAACGGAGTTTGATTTTGAGTTTCGTACTCTTTTTCATGCGCACATGATGCGCTGTGTTATTTCTGTATCTTCTGTAATTTCGGGGGCCCGTTGATCTTAGCTGATTATTGAAATGTTTTAATAGTTGGGGGTTTAAATTTAAATTCGGGGACTGAATTTATTTAAGGGGGGAAGATTGTAACATTTCAGAAATATAAAAATATTATTTTTTTTAATTTAATATTAAAATAATATATTTCGCGAAAACTATTCGATTAGCGAATATGGGTTTTTCGCAAAATGGTATAAGTATATACCAATATTTGGAATATAAGTGGATATTAAAATGAATTATTCATTTAAAAGATATTTATCGCATTTTGGCATTTTTATAATTCAAATATATGCAAATTTAAATTGAATTGATTAGTGTACTACTAATCGCGATTAAGCCAAATCCGTGTTTTGAATATTTTTACATGGCTAGTGCACCATGTCATGTGCATGTTATTCCTTGTGTTTGTGACATGTGAATTTGTGAGAATGAGAAAAGAGATGCCATGAGATAATTGAGAGTGTATGAGATATTTTGAGAGAAACAAAAATAGATATTTAAAGAGAGAGTGAGCTTAAGAGAGAGTGAGTTTAAGGGGGAGAGAGATCCTTTGACTTCTTCTTCTTCTCTCTTCATCCCTTCACCATTTCCTTTATGCTCCCCCACATCCTCTACCTACATGCATCGTCTCCAATCCTTAACCTAAACCTTATGCCACCTTCATAATAAACATGCACACCCTCATTCTAAACATTTTGGACCAATCAAGGTTGGAATTTTGAGACTTTGGGAAGCTAGGGTTTTTCTTGAGTTGACCAAATGAGGTATAATTCCATTCATTTAGCTTAGTTTTAGTTTCTTGCATCCTAGTTTAGTTTACAATGTGATTTGGTTAGGATATGTGATGTTTGGAAATTTAAAGAGAAAGGTTGAGTGATTGTATGGACTTATGATGTCTAGTGGCTATTTACAAGACCCTAGTGTGGGTTTAATGCCCAAAAATAGAGAGTACCGACTTAGGAAATTCACCCGTGTCGGTTTTGTGACGTTTTAATGCCCTACAGGGAATCTGGGATGACCTGAAACCTGAACAAGGAAATCTAGCAAATCCAGAGACCTATTTAAGACACTAGAAGACCACCCTGAGGAGACGAACCCCAACAGAGACTACAGGGGCGAGCATGCCAGATTTTCAGGCTATGTGGCCGGTCATCTTGTGTGCATTGGTGTCTAGGTTTGGTCTGTAGCTTACATACCCCCTATACAACCCCACTGTATTGCTAGTTTGGCCTGATTTTACCTGAACCAAAATCTAAGACCATTTTCTTTAGTTGCTATTTTGGTTTTGGTTATGTTTTCCGATGTTGGAATTTCTTGGTTCAGATATTTGATATTTCATTTGGTCGTTGGATATTTGTACGTCAACGATGAAGGTTGTTTGGTTGTTTTTGCATGCGTAAGCTATGGGTTCTAACCTATAAGCTATTCGTATGCCGTATTGGATTTTGGACATTGATTTTAATGGTATTGCGATATGTGTTGATTTGTTGGTACTTCGCGTGGATTCCAAGACGACGAAGCACATCGGCTACAACCGGACAAAGAGTTCCGCAGGTGAGTAGATTTATATCTACGGGGTAAGTCGGGTGGATGGCGTATAGCATCCCCGTAATTAATGAATGGAAACCGATATATATATATATATATATAGAAATGATCGGAGAAACATATACTAGGAACCTATGATGTGATTTAAGGTTTTTAGTATGAAATGATATGATTGACAAGAATGTCTCGAGTTGATATATGAGGATATAAAATGTGAATGCGAATCGATATATATATATATATATATATATATATATATAGTGCAAGATATATACATATAAGATCACTTGATGTGCGACATTGATGCGATGAAAAGAGTATACGATGAGGTACGATGACTTGATTTGATATCTCGTTTTACGGATGTGAGTCAATATGAGATAATTGATACATTTGCCGGTCCCCGGATATG
The DNA here is from genome assembly GCA_030015575.1 of Agapanthus africanus. Lineage (NCBI taxonomy): Eukaryota > Viridiplantae > Streptophyta > Magnoliopsida > Asparagales > Amaryllidaceae > Agapanthus > Agapanthus africanus. The sequence continues at coordinate 340,482,701 of CM057341.1, forward strand.
AGATTGTTATGGATGTGACCTGGAACATAGGTATATAGATATATATAATGTGGTGAATCATGAGTGATATGCCGTACGAAACGTTAGGTCCATACCCTCGTTGTTGTATAGGTCGATAGAATCCCTATTCTGTTGTTGCCGCAGTGTGATGGTTTACCGCACGAGATATTTTACCGGATGATTGATCCATAACCTTGAGTAGAGAATGCCGTATGATAGATTGCACCATACGTAAGGTTCTGAGGCTGGATGTCGATTGATAGATTCGCCGACTCGGTTATGTCATCGATACGTATACCATGTAGCATTTCGCTTACGATGTACTTTATGCCACATTCATGATATTCTCATTGCTTGATATTATCTGTGCTAGTACACCTGCACCATTATCGATGATGCGCATGTTACACTAACACAGATTGCTGGCTCACATACTTTCATCATCGATAATTTCCATGCCACTTACACAGTAGAATTGCTATATCATGTTGTTGCTGTTAATTCTTCAGTACTGGCACATAACTCATTGCATAATATACCTTCTATGCTCACGTTACTATTCCATATTGCATGATATACTGATATGCTCATATTTCTGTTCTATGTTTGCATACATCATGCTTTACGATTATATGCATTGAGATGCTATTTTCATGAGGTTTCTGAGATTTTAGAATCGTGGTTATATTTTAAAAGAAAGTATGCATTGTTTAAAATCCCGGTTTCTCTTGATATGATATTTCGAGGCGTCCACCATGTGTTTTCTCGGTTCTGAGATTGATATGTGATACCCGATTTGAGGAGCTGGAGGAGGCCATTTGCGGGTACATGGTGGACCCGGTATGGTATCCCGGGGAAAGAAGACTCGTATTGGTAGGCGGTGAGCCCGGCGGAGGGAGTACTACCTACCGGTGATTGTATTGGACTCGGCGGATATCTGGAGGATACCGGCCGGAGTCACGAGATGGATACAGGCCGATTCGTACTGCTGGAGCCGGCGGGCCGATCAGGACAGACAGAGTCTGCGATATATGGAGATTGCATACCTTTCTAGATACCTAATGGGTTATTTAATTGTAAAGTGCAAAACTCTCCCAGAAGTTACTCTTACTCGCAGTGGGATCGGGATCCAACTATCTCATAGAAGGTATGCAATCTCATTGCAAGTTTCAACACTTGAAACTCCCGATAATGGTTTTTACCCCTACTAGCTTATGACCTTAGCTATGGTCAATAAATCATAATTACTATTCAAATTCTACCTGGCATTTTGTGATTAATTAGACCCATCCACATGACCCTTGGTTATGGTCAACAAAGTCACATGACTGTCCTAATTAATCGCATCATATGCAGTGTAGGAAGACATCACTTAGCTACCGTACACAGCGCCTTGGCTAAGGTCAACAAAAGCAGCACGAATAATAAGTACTCTACTTCCTAAAACGACAGAGGGTTGCGGATGGTTTTTAAGAAAACCTTGAAGGCTTTGAACTTAATATCGTTGCAGAATCGGGTGATTTTGAAAAGGAGTGTTTCTGGGGCTTTTACTTGTTTTGCTAAAGAGGTCACTCCCGGTGAAGGGATCTTGGCTCTTTCCTCATTGAATGAGGTGCTGAATATTCTACAAGGAATACCGCTATGCAAAGCAAAAACAAAAAAAAAGCAATCAAAAATGAAACCGAGTTGGTTGTAGCATCTGCTAGTTTCGCTAAAGAGCTCACACCTGGTGAAAGGTTCTCGGCTCTTTCCTTATCGAATAAGGTGCTGGATATTCTGCAATGAATATCACTATGAAAAGCAAGAACTAGAGCTACCCTTTTTGAAAATTTGATTCCACAACATCATTAGGTTTATTTTCTTTCATTAATCTCATTAAGGAAGTCCCATCAATTATGCTTCCTAAGTATCACAGAAAAATAAACGAAAATAGAACGTACGCTTATGCCATCCGCATTTGCCACAGTGTCTTGTTATGCACCGTTAGGTTACTTAACTAACGGCATAGCAGGGAGGGACTAGCGCGGGTGCAAAACATAACCAACGTTTATTATATATCCACTAGTAAAATAAGGGGTTGCCCCTACGGATAACAACATCCGTAGGGGCAGATAAAGTTTGGCCCTACGGATTAATCCGTAGGGCCAAACGGTTGCCCCTACGGTCCTTCAATATTTATTTAAAAATTATCAAATCTTAAAGTGTTGTTTGCCCCTACGGAGCCGTAAACCAAGCACCTACGAGTATATCCGTAGGGGCATATAAATAGGGATTTAAGTGATCGATCCCTACGCTGATTATTTCTTATTCTCTTTATCGTTCGCGCGAATCCAAATCCCCAAACCGAGATCGTCGTCGCCACCGCCCTGCAGTGATCTCGTCGTCGCCAAATCCAAGCCGAATCGTCGTCGCCACCGCCTGCAGTGATCTCGTCGTCGCCACCGCCTGCAGTGATCTCGTCGTCGCCACCGCCCTCCGTTGTCGTTGTCGCCACCGCCCTCGTCGTCGCCGATTGCGTCTCCGTCGTCGCCTACAGGTTAGTTAAACATTATTTTAATGATGTTAGGGTAGCGATGAGGGTTAGGATTAGGTATCGGTTGTGGTTAGGGTTAGGATTATTAGGGTTAGGGTACGGGTTCGATCGGTTGGGGTTTGGCTGGTGTTGGGGTTAGGGTTAGGGTTAGGGTTCAGTTGGGGTTTGGTGTTGGGGTTGCGGTTCGGCTGGGGCTGGGTTGGGGTTAGGGTTAAGCCGGGTTAGGGTTTTATGTTGGGTTGGCGTTCGGCTGGGGCTGGGTTGGGGTTGGGGTTAGGGTTAGGTCGGGTTAGGGTTTGGTGTTGGGTTGGGGTTCGGCTGGGGCTAGGTTGGGGTTAGGGTTAGGCCGGGTTAGGGTTTGGTATTGGGTTGGGGTTCGGCTGGGCTGGGTTAGGGTTAAAAATGTGAAATTTTAGGGGATTGATATGGAAAATAGTGAAAGTCGATACTGTTTATTTGTGAATAACACAGTCCATGGTTTTTATATGAAAAAAAGGTCCATGAAAGTCTATGGGATTTATCTAAAAAACGCTGAAAGTTCATGTATTTATTTGTAAACAACAAAGTTCATGTTTTTTATCTGGAAAACGTTGGAAGTCAATGGTATGTATTTGTAAACAACAAAGTCTATGGAAATTATGTGAAAACGTTAAAATTTCATGGTATTTATTTGTAACAAACAAAGTCTTTGGTATTTGTTTGAAAAATATTGAAAGACCATGACATTTATATGTAATGGGTCAAAGTCATTTGGGTTATGTGAATCTTATTGGCGATGCTTTCTTTTTGTGCATATCCAAAAACTTTGAAAGTTCTTGGTACCTATTAGAAAATATAAAGGGTTTTGTAGTGAAAGGAAAGAATTGGATTTAGAAAAACCGTGTGTAACTTTTAGAAATTCTATACACCCAAGTATATAGAAAAGGGTTAATTGCGGATACAGCCTATGTACTATGGGGGTCAAGCACTTATAACCTCTGAAGTATAATAATAAGCACTTTTGTTTGTTTTTCATTAGTGATTAATTTTTAGTTTGCTAATTATTCTTTTTCAGTATTGATACTTGATAGAATTACAATTGCTTTACTATTGTTTGCCTTTTTCCTTTTGTGTAGAAAATATATCCATTGTGTCATATGGACACTATTAATTTCACATCGATTCAAGGGAAAAATTGAGGAAGATTGTGTTTGTTATATCAAAAACCTTTTTGTTGAACCTAACAGGTGAAACTTTAGAGTTGTTATAGATAACTCTTACATGTTTAATGCATGTACCATTGTTAAGAGAGTGCAAGGTGGAGAACAATAATTTGTTTCAACGGCACGTTTTTCAAGTTATAACCAGTATATGATATTCGATGATAATATGAAACCTTCATATTCTCATCGATACTCATATATGAAACTAAAAGCGCCACTTAGTCCCCGTCTATCGGTTAACATACGTGCGATGCTCGTCGTGACCTAGAACTATACGAAGGTTGTTAAATATCGGACGGTATAGCTCGATACTAACAACCGTCGTATAGTCTACGCGACGAGAAAATTCAATCATATGGTAACCCATAGATTTGTCCCGTGTGGACAAGTTAAGAATGTATAAAGCAAACGCCTTCATTCACTTGTGTTTTCATCCATTTCGAGATATTTCGTCGGTACCTTTCCGCTGGTTCTCCGTGTACAAAGATAGATTAGATGTTCATTTCAACGTTGTTTCACGGCTTTGAAATGATTATCTATTTTATTACAGTGTACTCGGAGAACAGCGGGGAGGTGCTGCCGAAATTTACTCGAAACGGTTGAAAGCACAAGTGATAGGCGTTCGCTCTATACATTCTTAATAGGATAGAAGGCTACCCCCGACAGCCGGAACACACACATACAACAAGAATACACAACAAACGCATAATTAGAGAGCGATTCGAGATGTTCGGGTTAAAACCAATATATGATATTCGATGATAATATGAAACCTTCATATTCTCATCGATACTCATATATGAAACTAAAAGCGCCACTTAGTCCCTGTCTATCGGTTAACATACGTGCGATGCTCGTCGTGATCTAGAACTATACGAAGGTTGTTAAATATCGGACAGTATAGCTCGATACTAACAACCGTCGTATAGTCTACGCGACAAGAAAATTCAATCGTATGGTAACCCATAGATTTTTCCCGTGTGGACAAGTTAAGAATGTATAAAGCAAACGCCTTCATTCACTTGTGTTTTCATCTGTTTCGAGATATTTCGTCGGTACCTTTCGCTGGTTCTCCGTGTACAAAGATAGATTAGATGTTCATTTCAACGTTGTTTCACGGCTTTGAAATGATTATCAATTCTATTACAGTGTACTTGGAGAACAGCGGGGGGGGTGCTGCCAAAATTTACTCGAAACGGTTGAAAGCACAAGTGATGGGCGTTCGCTCTATACATTCTTAATGGGATAGAAGCCTACCCCCGACAGCCGGAACACACACATACAACAAGAATACACAACAAACGCCTAATTAGAGAGCGATTCGAGATGTTCGGGTTAAAACCAATATATGATATTCGATGATAATATGAAACCTTCATATTCTCATCGATACTCATATATGAAACTAAAAGCGCCACTTAGTCCCCGTCTATCGGTTAACATACGTGCGATGCTCGTCGTGATCTAGAACTATACGAAGGTTGTTAAATATCGGACAGTATAGCTCGATACTAGCAACCGTCGTATAGTATGGGAATGCGAAGTATTCCACCCTCTCATGGCCCGTCCAACTTTTCCAGATTAAGTGCCTAAATGGATGGAGTAACAAGTCATTCACAATGCTTCTTTTGTTCTTGAAAGATTCTATGCCTCCGGGAAATAATGTACCCGAAAGCTGGTACGAAGCCCAGAAGATGATGTCTGATTTGGGTCTAAAGTGCGAGAAGATTCAAGCATGTCCTAAAAATTGCGTGTTGTACCGGAAAGAGAATTCAGATTTGAAAGAGTGTCCAACATGCGGAGAGGCCAGGTATAAGCCGAAAGATTCTGATAAGAAGCCTGATATACCTGTGAAGATAGCACGATACTTTCCCATAACACAGAGGCTACAGAAGCTATTCAGGTGCAATAAAACAGCCGAGGCAATGATTTGGCATCACCGTGCTCCTCTAAGCGAAAATGGAAAAATGAGCCATCCAAGAGATTCACCGGCATGGAAGGATTTCGATAGGAGGCACGCAATATTCAGTAGAGATCCTCGCAATGTCCGTCTCGGACTGGCTACTGATGGCTTCTGCCCATTCAACTATATGGCTGGAAGTCACAGCACATGGCCCGTTGTAATGATAATTTATAATCTGTCGCCTTGGTTGTCTATGGACCAATCATACTTTATGATGCCTCTTCTTATCGACGGACCAAACTCACCGGGGAACAATATCGACGTCTATCTCCGACCTCTGATCGAGGAGTTGAAATCTTTGTTCATTGATGGTGTAGAGACATATGATTCAAACACAAATACAACCTTCATACTGCGTGCGGCTTTAATGTGGACAATTAATGACTTTCCTGCGTATGGAATGCTATCAGGTTGGTCCGTACATGGTCACAAAGCATGTCCTCAATACACAACATCAAAATTCTTGAATTTTAGCAAGAAGGTTTGTTATTGCGGCCATCGACGTTTTCTGCCTCCAGACCACCCCTATAGGTTAGATACGGTTCACTTTGATGGTCATCAGGAGCTTCTGAGACCTCCATCCCCATTGTCCGGAGAGGACATGACTGCTAAATGGGATGGTTACAATAACGTGACCTTCGGGATGGATCCGACGAAACAGGTCAAACCACAATATTAGAACAAGTTAAGCATTTTCTTCGAGCTTCCGTACTGGTCTACAAATTCAGTGCATCATTGTCTGGACGTCATGCATATAGAGAAGGGAGTATCAGAGCACATACTTAACTTGCTTCTTTGTAAAGACGGGAAATCGAAAGACAACATGAATGCTCGGATAGATCTACAAGAGTGGGGAATAAGAAGTGAATTGCACCCTAGACCGGTAGCGGGTAAACCGGGCAAGTTTGTACTTCCCAATGCCGCTTATCATATGTCACAACCGGAGAAGAAAAGATTCCTGCAGGTGTTGCATGATTTGAAAGTCCCCACAGGTTTCTCAGGATCATTCAGCAAGAAAATAAAAATTGTGAAGGGCAAGATCGATGGGCTGAAAAGTCATGATCACCATGTTATCGTGGAGCACCTTCTTCCATTAGCCCTCAGGAGTTCTCTCCCCGACTCGGTTGGTCTAGTAATCAACGACCTATGTTGTTTTTTCAGGGTGTTGTGTGCTAAAACACTGGAGTTTGCGACGCTGGATAAACTAGAAAATTCTGTTGCATTGATACTTTGCAAGTTTGAGCGTATTTTCCCATCGTCATTCTTCGATATCATAATACACTTGACGGTTCATCTTGCAACTGAGGCGAAGTTAGCCGGACCGGTACAATATCGATGGATGTATCCCGTCGAGAGGTACGTGTAATTTTTCGTTTCGCGCAATTTATAAATTTACTGTTGTCCTGTATGCCCGTATTTATTTATTCAACATATTCTCATTAGGTACCTCTACACTCTTAAGAAGTACATACGCAATAAAAATCGACCAGAGGGTTCTGTCATGCAAGGTTATCTTCTTAATGAAGCAACCACATTTTGTTCCCGCTATCTGGACGAGAACATTGAGAAAAGGCTTAACCGACCACGGAGAATTCAAGACGGGCCATATGGTAAAGCCGAGTATAAGAGGGTAGACACTATGTTTATCAACAAGATATACCGGTTTATCTTGCTTAATTGCGCACGTCTTGAACAAATTAGAGAGTAAGTTCTTTTGGATTAATTGTTATATCTGTGTTTGTGTGTGTATGAAATGATATAATATTAATGTCACAATTATTTGTCGAAAACAGAATTCATTTTAACGAGGTACGTGAGGGGCATCCTGATTGGAACGACGAACGTTTGGAAAAATACCATCAGGATAATTTTTGTGATTGGGTCACAGATCATGTAAGTTATTCGAATAACATTTTATAGCTATCAGTTTTAGTCTAAACTTGTATCGTTATGTATTTTTCGTAAAATTTGTTTTGTTAGATCCACGATCCGAACTTGTCTGCATCATTTGAGAGTGATTCATGATGTTTAGCTCAATTTCCTAGTATGGAGGTTGCATATTACAAAGGATTTGGTGTCCTTGGATACAAATTCGAAGTTAAGGACATAGAAACATCTAGAACCACTCAGAATAGTGAGATTGCGACGGTAGGATCGGACGGTGTGATTTACTATGGGTACTTAAATTGTAGACTCGGCATCCACTATCCCGGATGATCAGAACTCTTTTATATATTCCAGTGTACTTGGTACGATCCGCGAACCGATACGGACAGGTGGAGAAGCAGTCTTGGGACTTGGAAAGATGAATACGGATTGACCAGTGTGAACACACTTCGATTTTACGGTCAGGACGATCCGTTTATCTTTCCGAACCAAGCGTTCCAAGTATACTACTCACAGTGTTTGAAGCATCCGGGGTGGAGTGTTGTATGCCGATGGAAACCCAGAGATGTGTACGATGTCCCAGAATACGAGGACAGCGATGAGGACGAAGAAGTGAGAAGGCTTAAAGTGCTCCGACCGTCTGTTGCGAAGGACGGGTTGTCTTCCACCGATCATGAAGTTACGTGGGTTAGAAATGACATCGACGATGAAATCCAAGTAGATATGTATAATGCGCCCACGAAACGAAAAAGGTTATCAGTAATGTTATATTATTACTTCACATTTTACGCTTTATACATATATAGTCAATACTTTTAATGATTGTCTAATGCGTCCACGAACCGTTTATCTAGATTTGATGACGATGTCGGGAGCAGCGAGGGGTGGCAGGAGCTCCAGCCGCGGCAGAGGCAGAGCGGTTCTGCCGCCCGGAGAGCTCCGTAGGGAGCTTCAGAGCGCTGGTCTTGCACCCAGATCGGAGACCCCTTCGGATGCCTCCTTCCGTGTGGATTTTGCCACATCTCCCGGTATACTGCACGCATATCCATTTTGAATGTAAAATTATAGATATTCTTGCCTATTTATGTCAAAATTACTTATATTGTCAATGTTTGATTATCTAGTTGTTGGTGATGCGTCCACATCAGGGACAGAGGCCACCCCCGCTCCTCCAGGTATGTTTATATATCATATAGTGTATGTATATTGATTTAGAATTCTATATCATAAATACACACATTCCTTTTGCTCTTACTTAGAAATTTTTATTATTGTATAGCTGTAGGTGGTGACACCACCGCACCTGTGGGTATGTTTATATATCCTATAGTGCATGCATATTGATTTAGAACGTTATATTATTGATCTACACATTCTTTTTGCAATTACTTATATAATCTATTTTTAATTGTCTAATTATAGGTGGTGCGTCCACATCTTCCGCAGGGGCCACTCCTGCCGCTTCCATACCCTCCGCATCGTCTGCAGGTTAATATGAATAAATTTAAAATATTTATTCATTTTACATATGCTCTATAGAATAAATATGAACTTCATGGAAATTTAGCGTCGATGTTTATTTTCTAGTTGGAGGGGATGCGTCCGCATCCGGGACCCCGGTTGTTCCTCACCGGAAGAACTATCGTCCCGCTCGTGCTGCTGCCCGGGCCCAGGCTCGTGCGATAGTCACCGGAGGTATATATCACACTTGAATTTTCGTTTAACCTTGATTTCTTAATACAACTATGTCTTATTATTGATTGTCTTGGTATTTCGTGCAGACGCAGGGCCTCCCCATCCCCAGAGGGGGACTCGAGGCCCGAATCAGTCCCATAGGCTGAGGCCTGACAGAGCTAGGGGGGAGGCAGCATTCTCCCTTTTTTTTACCCTTGGCTATCGCTATACCGGTCCTCATGCCGAGAGGTTCGGCCGGTATTTGGGGGACGAGAGCCGGCTCGTGAAGAACTATCCACTTCACGTTGAGTGGGGCGAGCAGCACCAGCGCTCATTCGCCCTCTTCTTTGATCAGGCTCGGGTATGTATTAATATATATTTTCATTTGATCTATCCAATATATTTATTATTAACACTTGCAATCTAATAACAATGTTTTTTTTGTATTTTCAGTTGGATTACGATTTTCAGCCGGTAGCCGACCCTGATCACCCGGGGAGGGTTCTCGACCTTCATGCTCTGTACAATGGCCTGATGAAGAACATGCAGGCCAAGGTCCGATACAACAGGAATGAGCTGAAGGCCGACTGCTACTCCCTGTGGATGGCGACCCCCGAGGCAGAGAGAGCGGCCCTCCTATCTACTCCGGCGTTTGCGAGAGTCGACGTAGAGACATGGGCTCTATTGTGCGCTTATTTAGACTCCCAACGCAAACAGGTATGTATTTTAAATGTAATTCATTATTTATGATATAATTTATTTCTTTGTGTTTCTTAATTAGAAAATAAAATGTTAATGCGTTGTGCAGAAACAGGCCGCTCAGAATACAGAGAACAGGAAGTCGGCGAAGAGGGGTCGCCCCACTTACACAGGTGGCTCGAGAAACATTACTCGAGCCATGGAGTTATCGGTAAATTACAATAGACCGACCTTTGTGATATTCTGCAATATTAAGAGTTATTTTCTAATATTTCTAATATTAAGAGTTACTTTCTAATATTCCAGACATCTCGGACCGTGGCGTCAGGTGGTACACCGAGCGTGCTGTCCGCATATCTTGCCGTCCACGGCACCTTGATAGATCCCGCCATGGGCAAGCTTCGATATCCCGGCGTCGCTACCCAGGAGTACTGCGTAAGTGTTAATAATTTTTCTAACCAAATTTGAAATTTTAGTTTTGGAAGGTTCAAGTTTAAATTTTATACTTATACTTTACTGCTTAATGTGGGTGTAGGAGCGGGTGGTTGAGCAGGCCCAGGCCTCGTGGATCGATTTTACCGGACAGAGCGATCCGAGGCTACTGACCCCAGTTCTGGACGCCGCACACGGAGGGCACCACGGAGGTTGGGAGAGAGGCCGGGGACTGGGCCCTAGCAGGGCCCATATGAGGTTGGACTCCACCCCGGCGGTTACTTCCTCCGTCTCCAGTGACCGACGTGTCCATCAGGAACTGGAGAGCTTAAGGGCCACCGTTCAGGAGTTGAAGGAGATGCTGGTATGTATACTTCTTTATAGTAAAATATCATGTCATATTATATAGATATCAACATATCCATAATTAGTACGTAGCTTGAGCTTATTTGGTTTTAGACATAAGTTTGATTAATCATACATACAGATGTAATTAAAATAAACAACAAACTAGATATCCAAACGGGGTTTCGAAATAACTTAATAATGATACGAATTCGAATAATACACAGTTCTTACACGCTTATTACACACGTTAGGTCCAGACGCGACAGGGTACATCGGCCGAGCCTCCACATGCATCTCCTTCGGCTGCGGCTCCGCAAGCCACTACATCGGCTGCGGTTCCGTAGACAGCTCCTGTAGCTCCACCGTCCACTCAGACTCCCGCAGCCACGGCTCCGCAAGCGACTACCTCGACGGCGGCTGCGCAGACCACATCGCCGGCTCCACATGCTGCTCAGACTCCCGCTCGCGCCGAATTGCAGAGTTTATTTACCGAGGAGCAGGCGCGCGTTATTCTATCGTTATTCAGAGGTGGAGCTGGACCGAACTAGGGTAGCTTTTTGGTTCTTATTTTTTGAAACATGTATTTATTTATATCATACACATTGTACTACATTTTGAAACGATATTGATATTGGTTTATATTTATATCATATTCAGTTTTTGGGTTTCTTTTGTATATTATATATATATGCGTGAGATGTGATTATGAATACCGCGATATATGTTGTGTGATGATTAATTTTATATTTGATTGATGTATATATTATTGTGCACAGGGCGGGAAAAAATCAAGCAGCCTATTTTTAAAAAAAATACTGATATTTTTCCCCTACGGATTAATCCATAGGTACACATGTTGTCCCCACGGCTATATCCGTAGGGGCAAAATATCAGCAGTAACTGATATTTCCCCCCTGATCTCAGTACCAGGTGGTTGGAAATAACCCTACGGACATATCCGTAGGGGCCACGGCCTCGCCCCTACGGCGTTATCCGTAGGGGCAAAATATCAGGATTCCTGATATTTTGCCCCTACGGATAAGTACCTACGCAGATAACCGTAGAGGGTAGTAAATAGACCTACGGTTATGTCCGTAGGTACATGTAATATATTAAAAAAAACCGTAAATTATATAAAAAAAATTACCCTATGGATTACTTCGTAGGGGCAACAGGACCTACACATAAATCCGTAGGGGCAAGAATTTGCCCGTAGGGCAAGTTCAGGGCTTCAACTTGCACCTGCGGCCTTTGCGCCTACGAGGTATTTTTTCGTCCCTACGCATATATCCGTAGGGGCAGTGGGTTGCCCCTACGGATAAATTCGTAGGGGCAACCCTTATTTGTAGTAGTGATCATATATATAATAAGCCATTTGTCTCAGAATATGCAGTGATCACATCACAAATATCAGCAGCAGAAGATAACATATGAAATATTGGATATACAAGGATTTCCGTGTTTTAAATCAAGCCAGTAAAAACACGGATTCCACGACCGCGATGAATAGCCAAACCCACATCCCTAGACCCTTATGAGAGCGGCAAGCAACCCTCCCAATTCTAGGGTTAGGAGACCCGGTCTCGACTGCTCGAGATGGCCTCCCACTGGACCTTAGAACCCGGTTACTTGTGCTCCCCTCCTTGGGTCTATCCTAATGCAGAAAAGTAAATAATATACATCAATGGTGACATGATCAGTCGAAAATATTGCATATTTTAACAGGCAATTTCCATATCATCTGCATACAATTAGAAGTGTTCGACATTCATATTCTACATATTAGCAAATCGGTCGCAAAATATCAGATTACATGTATTCGACCTTAAAACCGGCATTTCTAAGGAAATTGACTGCATTGCATTACATAGCATATTTTCTATATCTTGCAACCCGTGTTTCGAAGTCTGTGCAGGAAAAGAGAAGCTTGCTCGATCATTACATTGCTCGACCATTACAATTGCTCGTAAACTCATTGAATTCAAATCTGGTATCAACACAGAAGGGATTATACAAATCAAAACATCAGAGAAAAGCCCAAACAGCAGTACCAAGCTTCAGCAGAAGACTCAGATCCCAAGGCCAACAATTAGCCGCGGAAGAGCGGCATATATGGTGTATACGCGGCGGTTCCGCGGTGGAACCTGGGACTCAGCTCCTCAAATTGCACCAAAACTCCTGCTTCAGTGGCTACAGCTCAAAAATGCATCCCAGTTTCCATAATATTCCAGATACTTCCACCAGATCAGCAAACACCCAAACTAGCCTAATCTTTCTAGAACTTTCCCTAAACCCCAGCTTAAACCCTAAGCTAACTCCTAACAAACTCCTTCTAGAAACTCTTCAACAAACTTTGGGAGGGAAAGTTCTAATTCAAACCTAAACCTAGGGTTTTGGGAGTTCTATAAATAAGACCCTAGGCTCATTGTAAAAAAAATTATTCAACCTAGGGATTCAACCTAGGGATTCAACCTTGGGAAAGTTTAGAAAATCAATCTCTTTCTTCATCCCCTCTTCCTCAAGTTTAGTGAGAGAGCTTGTAGGAAACCCTAACCCTAAATCCAACCACAATTCAAGATCTTGAGTGCAAGCCAAGCAAGATGCCTTCAACCCTTTTATGAGCCGAGCCGATCTTCAATCGGGCAAGAGATCAAAGTAGATCCACGATCCACGGAGACGAGCGAAGCCGAGTCAACGATCGATTTCTTCTTCTTGTAGATTCTTGAAAGAATGTATTGAAATTGTTGATTAAATAAAAGGTGATATTCTTTTATCTTGTTTTCTTTAAATTCCGCATCATGTTATCTTTACAATTCTTGAATATTATCTGTGTGGTGATGTGTGAATAAAACTCCGCTCGTCGAGGAGTCGAGACGATCTTTAGTATGATGATGTAACAAATTTGTAATCGATTCTTGAATCCCACGAGTTTGTAAACCCTAGCAAGTTCAAGAATCGACGACCCAATTCGTTGCGATGCTTTCTTGATCGACATCGCTCGAGATTGGGGAGTTCCGATCGTTTCTTGGAATTGCTAGAGGCTAGAATATAAATGGTATCCTCGAAAGAACAAGGGTTAAGAGATGAAACCCTAATTTCATCAAGAAAGCCCTAACTCTCGTCGATCACCATTGATCTAGTATCAATTCTTCGAAGGACAAGAACACGAAACCCTTTAGATTACATCACGTCTAAAGATCCGATCGATTCCTACGAGCCTCTCTTATATTCTTAATTGTTGATTGGAAATATTATCAAAACAACCGATTCTTGATTGTTTATAGTTTCTTGATTCTTGAGTAAAGAATAGTGACACTCGAATACAAATCACTCTTGAATCATGTTTTCGTTTATTGTTGCTTAACATTTCATTTCAAACGTATCAAAATACAATTGAATCGTGCAATCCCTATGGACGATCCGCACTCATTCATTAACTACATCCGACACCGTAGTTTGATTGCGGTCAAATAACATTTTGATTGTCGTTACTTTTTACATATACACGTCAGAAAATGTTTCAATCAAAATGGCGCCGTTGCCGGGGATAGCGCTAATTCATTTGCATTTTTAGTTTGAAGTGAAAGAATTATTACGTTCTACTTCTTGAAATCAAAATTCGTACAAACTCTTACACGTGTGTTGTGATTTGATTGCAAGGTGATCTGGAGCATTCTGTGCTGTGGAAAAATTATTTGGGATATACTAGAGAGCTGTAGATAGCAACAGGAAGAAGCTGTTGAAAAATTGTACACTGTTCCCAACACCTGACCGCGGAAGAGCGGCTAATACATAAGAATCGCGGCGGAAGCGCCGCAGTCTTGAGGGTTCTCTGGAAAATTTTCCAGCAGGTGATTTCTTGCTCTCTCCCCTCTCCTATTTTAGCTCCAACTAACCCTTTTCTGCAGGATTCTTTGCAAATAAATCGCAGCGCGCAAAAGCAAAATTAAAATTGTGTGTGATTTTTGATTTCTTGGTTGTTTGCATTCTAATACGGAAATTTAAGGGGCACGGCCAAATCCAAATTAGGTGGGGATTTCATTACCCTTCCTAGGCCCCGAAAATCGTCAAACTTGCATCCGCATTACCTCCATTAACTAAAAGAAATCTAGAGAAGACTCTAAGGACTGTCGCGCTCAATAGGACAAGAGAAGGTCGTGGGTAATTCATTGCTTATCCGCGTTTTCTTGTGGTGCCTAAGACGAGTGTGTCTAAGGCTAGTTGTTATTAATTAGGTCCACTGTAGTGGTGGTTCCTTCCCACTTACCTGGCACTTATCCGGCCACAGGGGGACAAAGAGGCAGTGGAGGATTGATCCTGCGACTTGTCTTTTGGCAGTTAGGAGCGGTCTAGAGATCGGACCTAGGTGACCATTAGATTCTAGGGTTGTGTGCTGCATTTGTTTTGTCGCATCATTTTTTCAAAAATCTGACCCTTTTTCAAAAGCAAGCACCGCATTCATTCATTACCCCTAATTATAAGTCAACGCTGCCACTTGTACTAACCCTTTTTAGTACAAGATAGGCTGGACACGGGATTCTAGTGCCCGTTTAGTCCGCGTACCTTTTATCGACTCCGAAGTCGATAATTCTCCATTTACCTTTTCTTTACCCATTACCACACCCACTCCGATGGATCCGAATCCATCAAACTTCTTTAACCCTATTCTGCCACCGTCCGTTGGTGCGCAGAATCCTACTCCACCCCACATTTCTCTCCAGGAAAGATGCTATCCACATAGAGGTCCTCTTTCGACCTGCTTATCCACACCACTAGCCAATGGGGACAACTTTGAAATAAAGCCCCAGTATATCAATCTTTTACCCAAATACCACGGACTCGAGACTGAGGACGCTTACGTTTTCATTACCAAATTTGAAAACGTATGCGCAATGATGGGTACGTCTCAACTTTCAGTGGATGCGATGCGTCTACGACTTCTTCCATTTACCTTGTGCGATATAGCCGAGAAGTGGCTATATAACACCACCGCACATTCTATTACGAATTGGGAAGAATTCGTCGCTGCATTCCTTAAGAAATTTTACCCAGTCCAAAAGACGGCTCGAATCCGTAGCGAACTGAACCAATTTGCCCAGCTCCCTGCTGAACCATTCTTTAAATACTTTGAACGTTTCAAGGATCTATTGGTTCAATGTCCTCATCACGGCATCCCGAGATGGGAGCTTTGCCGAATCATATATGAGGGCAGTAACCCTAACACTAAACAGAGCCTTGAAAACATGTGTCAAGGTACATTTATGACTAAGGATGATGGGGAAGCTTGGCGATACTTAGAAGAGTTCGCTGAAAAGTCACTAATTTGGGAGAGTGGAACACAACCATTGAATAGGGGTGGCGTACACCAAATAGATGTGTCCATAGGTGTTCGAGCTGAAATGGCAGCAATGCAAAAGAAGCTCGACGCTATGGAACACAAATTTGCAGCAGCCTCCCTAAACCCAATGTCACTCCCCAAAACTGTTTGTGGGTGCTGTTCTGATCCGTCACATTTAACGGAAGAATGTCCTTTAAACTCGGCGTTTCAAGGTCACGAGCATTCTAATGCCGCATTTCAAAGACCTCGAAACGATCCATATTCTTCCACGTACAATCAGGGTTGGAGGAACCACCCGATTTTTGCTTGGAACCAAAACCAATCTCAAAACACGGTTCCAAACACGAATCAATTTCAAAGGGCTCTTCCTCCACCACAACAGCAACCCCTACAACTCACTCAGCACCCCTATCAGTCACAAAATTTCCAAAACCAGGGCAACACTCCTGCACAGTCTAATCCTATGCAGTCCTGTTCTGACGAGTTCTCTCAATTCACTCAAACCATGAAATCACTTTTATCAAATTTCATGGATGTTTCGACTGAAGTTAGATCTTCCGTCAGTGAAATAAAGAAAAACTCAGCGTCCCAAGCTGAGAGTATTCGCACGATGGAAGCTGAAATCGCACGCTTAAAAGCCGAAATGAGTGCGAGAGAAAAAGGGAAACTTCCCTCTCAACCCCTACAGAATCCTGGGCATTACAATGTAAATGCCATTACTACGTTGAGATCGGGAAGAGTGCTGAATAATAATGTCGGGGAAGATATTGATAATACTGAAAATCATATCAACACCCCGGCTGAGTCTTTCCCACATACACACACTTCACCTTCTGATCCTTCTTCTTCTACCAAACCACCTTCGCACGAGCCTATTCTCCATTTCCCTTTAGGCTCAACACCTTCACCCAACCCTTATAGTTCTCCACAGACGGTCCCCACACCTCCTTTGGGACCTCGTCTACCCCCCTTTCCTTCTCCTATGATGGACCCCGCGCTTATTGCGAAAGCACCTTACCCGAACCGGCTAAGGGCTAATAGAACGAGTCCTCATATGGAGAAAATTTTAGAGATGTTCAAACAGGTTAACATCAATATCCCTCTCCTAGATGCGATTCAGCAAGTCCCCGCTTACGCGAAAATCCTTAAGGACTTGTGCACTAGGAAGAGGAAGACTCAAGTGCCGAAGAAGGTCTTTATGTCTAACAACATCAGCACTGCTTTTATACCCCAGCTTCCAAAGAAAAGAAAGGACCCAGGTTGTCCTACAATATCGATTTCGATTGGGGGTAAAAACATAAATCGTGCTCTGTTAGACCTTGGCGCGAGTGTCAACCTGTTACCTTATTCTGTCTATGAGCAATTAGGGATTGGAGAGCTGAAACCTACTCATTGCACTCTCCAGATGGCAGACCGATCTATCACCAAACCAAGGGGTGAATTAGAGGATGTGTTGATAAAGGTCGGGGAATTCGTTTTCCCTGTAGACTTCATTGTGCTCGACACACATCCTGTAGCAAACCCCCGGGGCCAAATTCCGGTGATTCTAGGTCGTCCTTTCCTTGCCACTTCCAACGCTGTTATAAACTGTAGAAATGGTTCAATGAATTTATCATTTGGAAATATGACCATTGAACTAAATATCTATAAAGTTGGAAGTCAGCCATCAGAACCTAGTGCTCATATTTTAGATGTATGCTCTGTCCATGAGATCGCTCCCGATAGTTGTGGAGCTGAGGATCTTTGCTTTACTGATCTCGATGACATTAGCACATCTCTGTTTGACTTAGCACAAGATCTTAGTGAGGACACTTTAGCTACACATGAGTCCTGCACTTCTGACTTTTCTCCACCCGAGTCTGTATCTTTCACAGGCTCTAAGCTTCTTTGTAGATCCAAAAATCAATCTATGACCCTTCCTTCTATCATTTCTCCGCCTGAGTTAGATCTCAAAATTTTACCTTCTCACCTGAAATATGCATATCTTGGTGAGAACGAGTCATTACCGGTTATCATTTCCGCTTCTCTTGCATCAGAGCAAGAGAATGCACTTTTATCGGTATTGAGATCTAACAAAGAGGCGTTTGGTTGGAGTATGGCGGACATCAAAGGGATTAGTCCCTTGATAGTTGAACATCATATACATGTGATGGATGATGCCAGACCGACCCGAGAACCACAGAGACGGTTGAATCCTGTCATGAAAGAAATCGTCAAATGCTTAGATAGTGGTATTATATACCCCATCTCCGATAGCCAGTGGGTGAGTCCTATATATGTCGTTCCTAAGAAATCCGGCATCACAGTTATCACAAATGAGGCGAATGAGTTGATTCAGACACGCGCCCAAACTGGGTGGCGTGTATGCATCGATTATAGAAAACTCAACGCTGCTACGAGGAAAGATCATTTTCCTCTACCATTTATTGATCAAATGCTGGAACGCTTAGCGGGACGAGAGTTTTATTGTTTTATGGACGGATACTCAGGCTACAATCAGGTCCCCATCGCCAAAAAGGATCAAGATAAAACCACTTTTACTTGTCCTTTTGGTACCTTTGCTTACAGTCGCATGCCCTTTGGGTTATGCAATGCTCCCGCTACCTTTCAGCGGTGTATGATGGGGATATTCTCTGATATGGTAGAGAATTTTTTGGAGATCTTTATGGACGACTTCTCGATTTTTGGAGACTCTTTTTCTGATTGCCTTGCGAATCTGGACGCTGTTCTTACTCGTTGCAAAGAGAAGAACTTGACTTTGAACTGGGAAAAATGCCACTTTATGGTCCAAGAAGGAATAGTCCTTGGACATGTCATTTCACAGAAAGGCATTGAGGTTGACAGAGCTAAAGTAGATGTCATTCAAAACCTGCCTCATCCCAAAAGCGTCAAAGATATTCGCTCTTTCCTTGGCCATGCGGGCTTTTATAGGAGATTCATAAAGGACTTTAGCAAAATTGCTAGACCTTTAACACTACTCCTGGCCAAGGATACGACCTTCCATTTTGACTCGGATTGCGAGACAGCTTTCGACTCACTTAAACACTCACTCACTTCAGCCCCCGTTTTATCATCACCAAATTGGGACTACCCCTTTGAGCTGATGTGTGACGCATCTGATTTTGCAGTAGGTGCAGTCTTAGGACAGCACATCGATAAGATGCCACACGTGATTTACTATGCTAGTAAGACCCTGAATGATGCGCAAATCAATTATACAACCACCGAGAAAGAGCTTTTAGCGGTTGTATTTGCTTTAGAAAAATTCAGGCCTTACTTAATCGGCTCACCTATAGTTGTATATACTGACCATTCCGCTTTAAAACATCTTCTGGCGAAGAAAGATGCAAAAGGTCGACTAATACGTTCGATCCTTCTGTTACAAGAATTCGATCTTGTTATCAAAGATAAGAAAGGATGTGAAAACGTAGTAGCTGACCACCTTTCACGCATCGTTTCTTCCCCTGTGACCCTGCCGATCAATGACTCATTCCCTGATGAACAACTCTTGAGCGTATCCGCTGAACCATGGTTCAGGGATATTGTGAACTATCATGCCACGGGACTTATACCGAGCGATTGGTCAAAATAGGACAAATACCGTTTTCTTTCCCAAGTAAAACACTTTTACTGGGACGAGCCCTATTTGTTTAAATATTGTCCTGATCAGATCATTCGCCGGTGCGTCCCAAATGAAGAGTTCAAGAGTGTTCTTTCATTCTGTCATGATCAGGCTTGTGGGGGTCACTTTGGTCCTAGAAAGACAGCGGAAAAGGTTTTGCAATGTGGATTTTATTGGCCAACCTTATTCAAGGACGCATTTGAGTATTGCAAAACCTGTACACAATGTCAGTATACGGGTAGAATATCCCAGAGGAATGAAATGCCTCAGCAACCCATTCTGGTTGTTGAAATGTTTGATGTTTGGGGCATTGATTTTATGGGTCCTTTTCCCAACTCCTTTGGGAATCTGTACATATTGCTGGCGGTTGATTATGTCTCAAAGTGGGTAGAAGCCATTCCATGTCGCACTAATGACAGGAAAGTTGTCATTAAGTTCTTGAAAGAGAATATCTTTTCGCGATTTGGACACCCACGCGCTATCATTAGCGATAATGGGACACACTTCTGCAACAGGTCTTTCGAGACTCTGATGCGAAAATACTCAATCAACCACCGTCTTTCTACACCCTATCACCCCCAAACAAGCGGGCAGGCTGAGATCTCAAACAGACAAATCAAACTTATCCTGGAGAAAACTGTTGCTAAAAATAGAAAAGACTGGTCGACCAAATTGACGGATGCTCTTTGGGCATTCAGAACTGCATATAAGACCGACCTAGGAATGTCTCCATATAGGATAGTGTTTGGAAAAGCATGTCATTTACCTGTCGAGATAGAGCATAAAGCATTGTGGGCTATAAAGGAAATAAATTTTGATCTAAACCTTGCTTGCAACTTTCGGAAGCTGCAACTTAACGAGCTAAGCGAACTCCGTGATGAAGCTTATGATAATGCTGTAATCACAAAGAATAGGACTAAGGTTTTTCACGATAAAAGCATTTTAAGGAAAACATTTTTACCTGGTCAACAAGTCCTTCTTTATGATTCACGATTACACCTTCACGCGGGTAAGCTCCGATCTCGATGGAAGGGACCTTTTGTTGTGCGGTCTGTATACCCGCACGGGGCAGTAGAAGTTGAAAATGTTAAAAACGGCACCTTTTTCAAAGTAAATGGACATAGACTAAAGCCGTATTTTTCCACTGACCCCACGGAGGAGCTCTTGTTCTTACAAGAGCCAGTTTATTTGGATTAAAAATTCCTCCGTCTCATCTTCATATCCTGTATATCATTGCATCATCTTTTCAATGAAGCTGAGTGAAAGATAAGTTTGGGGGAAGTTCTTCACTTATATATTTTGCCCCCACTAATAATTCCCCCCAGATTTACAGGTTTTGTAGATATAGCTGTCGGTGACAGTGAGGACACTGTTGAAAACAAGTTTGGGGGAGGTTTGTGCTGATTTTTGCATCATTTGCATATCATCTGCATAAGCACAAAACATTTCTTTGAAAAATCTATAAAAAATTGAAAAATTTTCAAAACCCATAAAAATTTAAAAATTTTCAAATATAAAAATAATTTTAATATTTACACCTTTTTGTATATAAATAAGATAATGAAAGTTTAGATAGTGAAAAATTACATCCATGAGATTGGAAAAATTTTAGAAAACTAAGAAAATTAGAAGTTTTCTTATACGAACTAGTAATAAGTAGTTATGAGCCGTTGTCCCAAGGGTTAGTAAGATGAAGGACGTCACTAATCTGAGGATAAAAATAAGTCTGAAAAATAGTTTCTATTCTGGAAGCCAAACATTTTGAACGTTGCTACCCTGCTATTCGCACTTACACACGTCTTGAAGCCTGGGATAGTAGAGGATACCTTGAAATGCTCTTGTCTTAAAGCCAAAAGTATGAAAAAAAATATGTGTTTTAAAGTGGTGAGAAAAATGGATACTGGTTTTGTTATCACCGAGGGCAATAAAAATATATAGCAAAAGGGTGCTTCTTCACCTAGTGCCCCAAGGTCAACTGGTCTGGGAGTCACTGCTATGCCTGAGGTGGTGCAAGACGAGGAAAATACACCAAGCATGCAAGCACATTAGTAATCGGTCGGTTAGTACCTCAAGAAGTATTAACGGTCGCATGAAAGTGTGTAAGCAATCTCGTTTGCCAAGAAGTACTGAGGCCGATGGGCAAGGGTATGATAGCTTGAATTGAATTCTCCGGGTGTAGGGATGTCTTTACACACACGCAGGGTGATATGATCGATGTTTGGAATAAAGATAGGAATGAAGAATAAGACGATGTTTTATTGAGGGAGGACGTGATTTCTAACATCTTTTCATGACCATTAAGATAGGGCTCATGACAACCGAAAAGCTAGCTTAGTTGAAAACCCTAATTTTCAAAGTCTTTCTTTTACGATTCTCTTCTTTAAATGTAATATTCATGATCTTGCTTTTATTATTGGATTTTGTGGGTGCAATCCGCTGAAAACCCTCAGGAGACAACACTCCTCCTACTAGGGACACCTAGAGGTTTAAAGGCTTGTTGCACGTGCTCAGTGCAATCGTGTTGCCTACGAAAGTGTGCTAGTTAGTTTTTCTCTTTCTTTATTTTCTCCTTCTCTTTTTAATAAAACATTCGCTCGAGACGATCGAAATTAAGTTTGGGGGTATTTGATCAGTCGAAAATATTGCATATTTTAACAGGCAATTTCCATATCATCTGCATACAATTAGAAGTGTTCGACATTCATATTCTACATATTAGCAAATCGGTCGCAAAATATCAGATTACATGTATTCGACCTTAAAACCGGCATTTCTAAGGAAATTGACTGCATTGCATTACATAGCATATTTTCTATATCTTGCAACCCGTGTTTCGAAGTCTGTGCAGGAAAAGAGAAGCTTGCTCGATCATTACATTGCTCGACCATTACAATTGCTCGTAAACTCATTGAATTCAAATCTGGTATCAACACAGAAGGGATTATACAAATCAAAACATCAGAGAAAAGCCCAAACAGCAGTACCAAGCTTCAGCAGAAGACTCAGATCCCAAGGCCAACAATTAGCCGCGGAAGAGCGGCATATATGGTGTATACGCGGCGGTTCCGCGGTGGAACCTGGGACTCAGCTCCTCAAATTGCACCAAAACTCCTGCTTCAGTGGCTACAGCTCAAAAATGCATCCCAGTTTCCATAATATTCCAGATACTTCCACCAGATCAGCAAACACCCAAACTAGCCTAATCTTTCTAGAACTTTCCCTAAACCCTAGCTTAAAACCTAAGCTAACTCCTAACAAACTCCTTCTAGAAACTCTTCAACAAACATTGGGAGGGAAAGTTCTAATTCAAACCTAAACCTAGGGTTTTGGGAGTTCTATAAATAAGACCCTAGGCTCATTGTAAAAAAAATTATTCAACCTAGGGATTCAACCTTGGGAAAGTTTAGAAAATCAATCTCTTTCTTCATCCCCTCTTCCTCAAGTTTAGTGAGAGAGCTTGTAGGAAACCCTAACCCTAAATCCAACCACAATTCAACATCTTGAGTGCAAGCCAAGCAAGATGCCTTCAACCCTTTTATGAGCCGAGCCGATCTTCAATCGGGCAAGAGATCAAAGTAGATCCACGATCCACGGAGACGAGCGAAGCCGAGTCAACGATCGATTTCTTCTTCTTGTAGATTCTTGAAAGAATGTATTGAAATTGTTGATTAAATAAAAGGTGATATTCTTTTATCTTGTTTTCTTTAAATTCCGCATCATGTTATCTTTACAATTCTTGAATATTATCTGTGTGGTGATGTGTGAATAAAACTCCGCTCGTCGAGGAGTCGAGACGATCTTTAGTATGATGATGTAACAAATTTGTAATCGATTCTTGAATCCCACGAGTTTGTAAACCCTAGCAAGTTCAAGAATCGACGACCCAATTCGTTGCGATGCTTTCTTGATCGACATCGCTCGAGATTGGGGAGTTCCGATCGTTTCTTGGAATTGCTAGAGGCTAGAATATAAATGGTATCCTCGAAAGAACAAGGGTTAAGAGATGAAACCCTAATTTCATCAAGAAAGCCCTAACTCTCGTCGATCACCATTGATCTAGTATCAATTCTTCGAAGGACAAGAACACGAAACCCTTTAGATTACATCACGTCTAAAGATCCGATCGATTCCTACGAGCCTCTCTTATATTCTTGATTGTTGATTGGAAATATTATCAAAACAACCGATTCTTGATTGTTTATAGTTTCTTGATTCTTGAGTAAAGAATAGTGACACTCGAATACAAATCACTCTTGAATCATGTTTTCGTTTATTGTTGCTTAACATTTCATTTCAAACGTATCAAAATACAATTGAATCGTGCAATCCCTGTGGACGATCCGCACTCATTCATTAACTACATCCGACACCGTAGTTTGATTGCGGTCAAATAACATTTTGATTGTCGTTACTTTTTACATATACACGTCAGAAAATGTTTCAATCATGATATCATCCTCAACCCAGAAGTGCCTCAATAAAAGAATATTACATACAAGATTTTATATGAATGAAAATGAAAAACTCTCATCTCACATAAAAAACCACGGCTATTCAAACACGACGATCCAATATAACATATCACAGCAACACATAACATCTCATGTCATCAATGTAAGTAAATACGTGTATCCCAATTGTTGTTGACATATATCAATGAAAACGGCGATACACCACATATTACACTTACGGTCCAAGAAAAGAAATTGAAAAACTACAACAATTGGAATCGTCGCTGCCCTTAGACATCATAAACTCGGAATATCACATATTCTGGATTTCATGCCTAACAATGCAAATCTTACATTTGGGTCTCATCTATGAAAACACTTTTCAAAGGAAGTCGGGTAATTGAACAAGATTCCCGATTCCACCCGAGCCCGAAATGTTAAACTTGCTCGCAACTAATTATTTTTCACAAAACTAATTAGTGTAGATTCCAATTACTGTATCACATTCTCAAATAGATAGACGATGTTAAACTTTCCGATCGAATTAACACACCCACAATACCCTGATGGCTCAACACTTGAGCGAAGTTAAAGAATACCCAAAACATGCCATAGTACCAATGGACCAACCGTAGAAGGGCCAACCCTTGCCTCACCTATGGCGCCGCGGAACTACGACAAACCCTAGGGTTTGGCCGCGGTTCCACGGTCATAGAATCGAGTTAGGATTTTGTTCTTCAAGAAGGTCCATAGAATTACTTGCATTATTTTTCGAAAATTTTTAACTCGGAAAATTCCAACTCTTGGAAAATTTTCAGCGAGGGAAAAATGGGTGTCTGACATTCGTTCGAACTTTTTATCACCGTCTAAAATACCCGAAACGAAGTTCGAATTACGATTACGAAACACTCTGAATTGTTTTTACAGAAAGATAACATCACATGCAATATCAGTAAAAACAAACAACACCTGAAACACCAAAACCCAGAGAATGGATTACCATAAAAAATTGAAGCCAGAAAGTCACCAAAAATCCGGCGACACCGGATTTTTTGTCGTCGGTCCAAATCCGGCGAGGAGGGCTCAAATTTTTGTGGTGTTCATCTTACATCATATGTAACATTCTGCAGTTGCTTAAAAAAAGTTTTTAGAGCACTTTAAAAATTCGACAGAAACTAGGTTATTGTTTCGAGTGTTTCGGAATTGTTTCGGTTTTGTAATCTTACAAACATCATCTTATTCTCTAGCTTGGCTCTGATACCACTGCTGGGTTCCCTAGCATGGCAGCAAGGTTTCGGGAGGCATCGTCCATCCCATTTTATAAAAATTTCCATGCTAATGAACCCTAGACAAGGATGTTAAACTAGAGAATCGTACAAAACAAGAATGTAAACATCTTTACATCTAAGTGAACAAGGAATAAAACCTTTGTAGACCGGTCCTTTGCCTTAATAGCTCCCTGTAGTAGTCCTTTCGCTCCAAGTAGTGATCTTCCGGACTCTAGAATGGCTCCACAAGATGAAAGAAACAAGCTTGCTTGAAGTCTTCGAGGCCGAAGATGATCTACGTAGAGGAGAAACCAACTCAAGCTATCTCTTCACTATTGAGAATTAGTGAAGCAAACACCCTAAACTAAATGGCCAGTCTAGTAGAGGATGATGAAGTAGGAATTTTGCTCACTAATTTTCTTCACCTCCTCAAAACCTAGAGAGCTTGAAAGAGATGAAGAAGAAGATGAAGTGATGAATTAATGAAGTGACAATAGCAACCTTGGGTGAGTTAGTATCATATACAAACTCTTGTAGAGACTTAACCATGGCTTAAGCTAATGGTTGGGTTAATAAATATTTCAAATAGAATAAACTTAGTGGACTAAGTCAATGGTTCTACAAGCTTCCACCAAGCATGCAACCATGACTAATTTCCAACTAATTTGATTTACTTGAAATAAATAAAAGCCTTCATTAACCTAAGCATGATGTGAGTCTCATACATCCATGTTGCATGTAGCAACAAGCATGACACAATAATATATATCTCCTATATATTTGTGTGCATAAAACGAAAACAATACAATTAACATATATCACATATATATTAAATGTATCATAATTGTGAAAAAGAAATTCTTAAGTGATCAAATATTAGTTAATGTAATTTAATATATCAAATATATAATTGTAAATTAAATTATTAAATCAAAACTTGTGTCATTGTAGACTAGGTTATATCAATGCGACACGACTAGCTAAGACACATAATGATGAATATTTGAATCCGTTTGAACTTTCATCTTATGAAACTTGCCAGTCATGTCTCAAAGGTAAAATGATCAAAACTCCGTTTACTGGAAACGGAAAAAGAGTTACTGAACTCTTGGGACTAATACATGGTGATGTATGCGGTCCCATGTCTACACATGCCAGGGTTGGTTCCACATACTTTATTTTATATTCACTAACCATCTTTCAAGATTCGGAAATGTGTTCTTGTTGAAACACAGGTCTAAAGTTTTTGAGAAATTCATAGAATATAAGCATAAATTTGAGAACTAGACGGGTAAAAGTATCAAATCCATCAATCTGATCGAGGAGGAGAATACTTGAGCATGGACTTCCTGGACTATCCAAAAGAGAATGAGATTCTCACTCAGCTTAGTCCTCCGTATACACCACAGCAAAACGGTGTATCGGGACAGAGGAAACGCACCCTATTAGATATGGTGCGCTCTATGATGAGTACTACTGAGTTACCTGTTTTCTTTTTGGAGTTATGCACCTGAGAAGCTGCATACCTATTGAATAGGGTTCCCACCAAATCAGTGCCTACCATTACATATGTGATATGGTATGGAAAGAGACCATGTCTTAAACAAGTTAAGATATGGGGTTGTCCGGCCTATGTTGAAAAGCAAGATCTGGAAAAACTCGAGGCAATGTCAGTTCTATAAGTTTGTTGGATATCCCAAACATCTGCGAGGGAATATCTTCTACCAAACCGAGGAAAAAAATGTGTTTTGTTTCTCAACATGCCACCTTTTTTAGAAAAAAGAATTTCTTGAAATACGAATTTGTGGTCATGAGATAGAACTAGAAAGGTTCCAGCTATACAAACTAAAACTGATGATTTAGTGGAACCAGAAGATTCGATAGTCTCTAACGAACCTCACCCTCTCCGCAAATCGGGTAGTGTTCCTCGCCTAACTAAGAGATACTATGATTTTCTTAGTGATGGTGGGAGCAAGGATTGCATCATGGAAGATGATGACCTAACTAGATTCAGGAAGGCGTTCACGAGTGGGGATTCTGTGAAATGGCTGAATGCAATGCGATCTAAGATGGAATCCATGTACACCAACAAAGTAGTGACTTTGCATGTTTCTCCTAAAGGGGTAAAACCAAACAGGAGCAAGTGGATCTTTGAGAACGATACTTGGTGTAGATGGAAAAGTTAAGACTTTCAAAGCTAGACTTGTAGCAAAAGGTTTTCGTCATACAACCAGGTGTGGGTTATGATGAAACCTTTTTCTCCAGTGGCTATGGTTAAGTCTATCAGGATCCTACTTGCCATCGCCGCATATCATGACCACGAAATCTGGCAGATTCACGTCATGACCGCTTTTCTAAATGGTGATTTATAAGGGAGCATGTGCATGACAGCCGGAGGGCTTCGTGGACAGTGGTTGCATTAGAAAGGTGTGCAAGCTGCTTAGTTGAAGCTTGCATCACGGAGTTGGAACATCTATTTTGATAGCGGTCAAAGAGTTTGACTTCATCGAAAATGTAGATGAACCTTGTATATACGAGAAAGTTGTAGAGAGTAAGACTGTATTCCTCATATTGTACGTAGATGACATACTCTTGATAGGAAATAGGTTTCATATGCTACACTTCATCAAGCTCCTCTTATCATGAGGATTCTTTATGAAAGATCTGGATGACACCTAATACATCTTGGGGATTGAGATATATAAAGATAGATCTATACGGATATTTGGAGTATCCAAATCTATGTACACTAACACCATACTAAAGGGGTTTAGTATGGATGATTCTAAACGTAATGGTTCGCCCACTTACTTAAGAATCACTCTCTCCAAAAAAATATCTCTCAAGACTGATTTAGAGAGAGCTCGCATGCAAGGGATACCCTATGCTTCGGCAATAGGCTCTATCATGTATGCGATGTTATGTACCAGACCAGATGTAGCTAGCTAATTAGGTGTAGTGATCAGGAATCATTCGGATCTTAGGAGAATCACTGGACAGCTGTAAAGGAAATCATTATGTACTTGAGAAGCACTAAAGAAATGTTCTTTGTGTTTGGTAACGGTAAACTCCGGTGAGAGTACTTTACCGATTCGAGCTTCTAGAGTGATAAGGTCGACTGATAGTCAGTCTCAGGATTTGTCTTTACCCTCAGTGGAGGGACGGTATGTTGGATGAGTTCCAATCTAGATACCGTGTCAAACTAGATGATAAAGGCTTAATACATCGCTACCAACGATGCTACCGAAGAGGCTATCTGGGTATTTCTTGTTCATGAGATGAACTTGGTTCCTACCAATGAGGTGATGATGGAGTTGTGGCTATGGCCTAGGAACCCCGGTCCCATCAGTGATCCAGACATATTCTGAGCCAGTATCACCTGATCAGGGAGATGGTTGATCTCCAGGGGATCGAGGTCAGGTGAGTTGAGACGAAGGATAACACGGCAGATCCACTCACCAAGGCCTTTCCCAAGAGAGACTTTTATGTGACGTTAGATATGAGATACTACAACAACCGGCCTTAGTGCAAGTGGGATATTGTTAGTTGTATGTATGCCCTAGAGGCTATTATTGTACATGATTGTATATTATAGTGGATGATAGGACATAAATAGGGAGGACTTTCTTGCTCGACATGATAGTATGCTATCTGGTTACTTTTTATCTTAACAAGTACACTTATTGTCTCTCTGTTACATGTTGATAAATCCCTTAGGATGTGTACTTGACTACTAGGATTACGATGCAGAGCATACTAGTGGGGCCAGGATAGTCCGTAAGTGCATCCTTTAATTGTTCCTAGTCTTGGGAGTATCGAGACGGGGCATCGATATTCCAGAGTTTACTAGCATATACGTTTCTTGACCCATATGATGGGCGATGGATGATCCCACATCCATTGGTGTTTGACATCAAAGATTGTATACGGGTGCTTAGTGGAGACTGGATACACTGAACATGACTCGCCGAGAACTCCTAGATGGTATTATACCTCACGTCAGATAGTTGTTCTCTGGTGACATTGGTACAGGTTAGTCTGTCGACCCGAGATCGTCATAGAGACTTGTGTGATTCCTACTGTGCTTTGATTTCCACCTTACCACGTTCAAGAGAATGTGCAAAACGGTAGTTTTTGGGTACATTCTTGAGTCACATGGAGGCAATGAGCGATAGGAGGGGATTTCGTCTCTCCCAGTTTAGGGGTTGATGTTGTGCTGTGCTCGATTAGCTATAACAGGAAATTCGTGTCCAGGATTGATTATGAGATTTACTGGTAAATGTTATCAGTAGTTTCTCGACCTGTTATGAGCCTCATATCGGCGTGATATATTAAGCTATTGGGAACTGACTTTTACCACCCCAAGGCTTGATAAACGACATATAAGACGAAGAGACTGAACTGTACGATGGTGTTACTTATTGGATTCATAGGAGTATGAGCAGGCATGCTTGTTGATCTTCTAATCGCTCAATACCCGGGTGGCTGTTACGTGCATCTAGTACCGCTGACGGCTTGTGGGTGAATGATATGATCATCACCTACTGGCGGCGTATTGACGAGTCTTTAGAGTCCTACATAGTGGTTTTCTGGCTTAGACGAAATGAAGTAGGAGCACATATATGATATGTGCGGGACCGAGATTAATACGTTTATGTGATACCGTATTCTAATCTCGCGATATGTGTTATCGGTCAGTTATATGTGATATAGACCGGTTATCGAATCAAGTGTTGATTCGATAAGTTAATACAAATAATATTAGTCGGTTACATATGATATAGATGGATTATTAAATCAAGATTTGATTTAATAATTTAATGTATAATTATATATCTGATATATTAATGTACATTAACTAATATTAGCCCACTTAAACATTTCTTTTTCTCACTTGTTCACATTTAATATATATTTGATATATATTATTTGTGTCATGCTTGATGATACATGCTACATGGGTGTATGAGACTCACACCATTCCTAAGATAATATAAGGTTTTATTTATTTAAAGTAAATCAAAATTAGGTGGAAATTAGTCATGGTTGATGCTTGTAGAAACCAGTGACTTAGTCCTCTAATTTTGTCTTATTTAAGTTATTTATTAAACCAACCTTTATCTTTAGCCTTGGTTAAGTCTCTACATGAGTAAGTATATGATATTAACTCACCCATGCTTGCTATTCTTACTCATTCCATTATCCACTTCATCTTCTTTTTCATCTCAAGAAAGCTCTCTAGCTTTTCTTAATGTGAAGAAATATTGTGAGAAAAATATTTCTAAAGTGAGCAAAATTCCTACTTCATCAACCTACACCAGACTAGCCATTTAATATATGTTGTTTGCTTCACTAATTGCCAATGAGTGAAGAGGTAGCTTGAGCTAGAGTCTACTCGGCGTAGATCATCTTCGGCCTCGAAGACTTCAAGCAAACTTGTTCCTTTCATCTTGTGGAGCCTAACTTGAGTCCGGGAGATTACTATTTGGAGCGAAGGGACTTCTACACGGAGCTTTTGAAGTGAAGGACCGGTCTACAAAGGTTCTATTGCCATTCACTTAGATGTAAAGTTGTTTACATATTTGCATAACCCTAATTCTCTAGTTAAGATCTTGGTATCGGGTTCATTAAAACGCTGAAATTTTTTAAAACGGCATGGATAATGCCTTTCAGAACCTCATAGTCGTGCTAGGGAACCCTGCAATTATCATATCTAATTAGGATATCTCCCACTGTTTTTATCAAATCTTCCTTCAAACCCTAAAATGTAATATTAGCCGGGATTAATTACATTCTACAAGTTCGCTAACCGGTCAACCAGGCCAGTGTCGGTACCTCGAGGGAGGTTCCCCGTGCTTCCACACGGACCTAATTAAAATAAATCTCATTTTCCTAGAGGCATAACCTAGTTGACACCTTTCTAGACACCCGTAACATTTCAAAAAATAAAATATTATTTTACGAATTTAAATAATTGAAATAATAATTTCTATGAATATTATTATGTACAAGAATTAGTTTTAATAAAAGGATACAATTATATACCGATAATTTGGAAAATATTTAGAAAATTAATAAGAATTATTGATTTGAAGGTAATTATGTGACTTGGGCCTTTTATGAATTATCATACAATTATTTGTAAATGGGTTATTTTCTAAACTCGATTAGTGTACTAATTTTTCATTAAGTATGATATGTGCATGACATACACCATGACATGTTATAGACACCCGATTCATATTTGTGACCATGACTTTGTTTGAATTTGTATTGTTTTGTTTTGTTTTAAATAAAAAGGAGAAATGAAAATAAAAAGAAATAATTAAGAGGTGGGGACATGTGATCTGGCTAGGATGGAGAGAGCGAGAGAGAATTCTACACTCTTCTATTATCTTGTTCACTTCTTCATCTCTTTATTTTCTTCATCTTATCCTCCTTCATTCTCCTCTCCCTCCCCCTCCTCTAACCTCCATGGCCACCCTCAAAACCACCATCAAACTTCATACTCCCTTCATAAAAAATGATCCTAACCCCACTACCAGCTCTTTGGAGGCTTCAAGATTAGACTTTAAAGACTTTGAGCAACTCAAGAAAATTCTTGAGCCATATGAGGTAATTCATATATCCTTGGTTAAGTTCTTAGTTTTCCTTAGGATCTAGTATAGTTTAGAGTTAAACTTGTGTAGTTTTGTGATGTTGGAAATTTCAAAGATGAGATTTTGGAATGGTTATGACTTGTGAAGGTAGATGTGAGGCTGGGTTAGGGACCACAACCTTCATAGTGCTTGAATTATGGACCAAGACAGAGAGTAAAAACCCAAGACTTGAGTTTAGATCATCCAATGTCGGTTTTGTGGATTTTGGTAGGACTACAGGGAATTTGGAGCAACCCGGGATGATTATAGGAAAAACAAACAATTTCATGGACCTAGTTTGACCACTAGAAGACTGCCACAAGAAAACGAGACCCTAATTCCCAATCATGGCCGGTGAAACCAGGATTTTTCATGATCTCGCCGGGTCATTTTGGTGGGATGGTGTTGTGTTTTTGCCAGTAGCTCACATACTTTATGGAATAGCCCCCTGTATTGTTTTTTTAGCCCCACACAACCTATGTCAAAATCTGGAAACTAGTTTTCTAGGTTGCTGTTTTGGTTTTTTGATCTTAAATGACTTAAGTTTTGATATTGGTGTTTTATCTCGATAGATTGGCATTCGTACGTTGATGTCGAGGGTTATTTGGCTGTTTTTGTACGTGTAGACCATAGGTTCTAACCTATGTGCGTTTTACGTGCCGCTTTAGTTTTCCTGTTTGATTCGCATTTATGATATAACGTATTGGAAACTGTAGGTACCTCATATGGATTTCGTACGAAAAGGGAGAGCATGTTGGGTTATGTAAGCGCCCTGGCCATCAATCCGTGGCCAAATGCGGAACAAAATTTTTCAAAAACCGGTGCTAACACAACCCTATAACCCAGATCGACCCATAAGCCCTAGGTAACAAAACATGTAAATGAGTTTAGAATGGTTATATCTAATGAACCAAGTCCATCGGGTCTTCAAACATCATTCCAAGCTCCTAGTGGTCGCGGATCAAATTTGGTTGCCGGTCTTCCTCCAACTACGATGATCCACCTGAGCGAAACGACACAAGCTTCAGCCTTGCCTAGCAAGGCAACCGACGCTCCAAGGTTGCTAGCAATGGAGAGCAGAGGTGTAGGATTATCTCACTATTGTTTTTCTTTCATCACAAATGCTCACAGAGCAACTCAAGAAGATGAAGAAGAGGAGATGAAACATATGGCATGAGCAAATCAAGAACGGCTAAGTTTTCTCCAAGTGAGAAAGTGCAAGTAATGAAGCAAGTCAAGAAAAGAAATGAGCAAGCCATGTAGAGAAATGATGGCAGCCCCCATTTTTTTCAATCATCCCACAAAAAATCTCATCTCATTTTTCAATAAAATAAATCCATGACATACCTCTCTACATGC
Organism: Agapanthus africanus; assembly: GCA_030015575.1. Lineage (NCBI taxonomy): Eukaryota > Viridiplantae > Streptophyta > Magnoliopsida > Asparagales > Amaryllidaceae > Agapanthus > Agapanthus africanus. The sequence continues at coordinate 340,516,115 of CM057341.1, forward strand.
TTAACAATGTTCATGCCACCTCACCCTTTCCACCTCATTTCCCAAAATGATTTTCTAAAATGAAAATCAAATAGTGAAGTGGCCATCTTGTAGAATCTATTCCGTATAAATACGGAATGCAACCTGAATGGCGCGCTTTTGGCGTGTCGAGTTTTAAAGTTCTAAAGTTAACCACAATCAGGACGGCATCGCTTTGCAGCTAGCCGCAATGAGTACGGGTCATTCGCAGGGAGACGGAGCGTTTTATGTTCTTGTTTTTACGAGTTAATGCACGTAGCAAAAATGTTCGTATCTACCCTATGTGTATATATGCAAAAGAAAAAGCTGTTCGGATTAGATAGGATGGTGTAAGTTAAGCAAATCCGTACTCAATCCTTTGAACCGAGCTTGACCACTAAAGCTAGAGCAATCGGCAACAACGTGGATTAGGGTGCTTAAGCACGGTATTGTGAAATCTGGCTTATTGACCATTGTCCATCCGTTCTTGTCGCTTTCTTTCGCCTCCGGCCAATTCGAACGCAACCGGTCACGGTTAGGAATCACCGATATGTTGGTAAGGTAGGGTGCCTAACGGAGCGCTTGTGTATGGTTTGTGTGAAGTTTAATGGAAAAGATCGGGAAAAGGAAATGAGAAAGAAAATCTTAATTTACAATATCGGTTTCTTTCCTAACATCAACATATTCACAACTAATCACAACAACAAACAAAAAGAGCAAAGAAAAGATAAACAAGGAAAAGAAAAGAGCATTGTAAGAAAGTAAATGACATGGTAGTAAAATTGCAAGTAAGTAAAGCATGGAAATAAATTGCAAGAAAGTAAAGAAAGAAATAAAGATACTAGGAACTATAGAACACATTACAAACCATGGGTTCAATAGCCTAAACTTAAATTTGCAAGCTCAATGAAGAGCTTGCAAGATCAAGAGAAGGCTAAGAACACAAGGCCAATGAAGGCAAAAAGAAATCTTTATTGATTCCAAATGAAGATACAACCCTTGAGATCAATAACCAAAACTTAAACTTGCAAGCTCAATGAAGAGGTTGCAAGATCAAGAGAAGGCAAAGAACTCAAGGGTTCAAAGGAAAACAAGTTACAAATTACAAGAGTTCTAAAACAAAACTTAAGAGAAAGTATGTTCTCTCCTTGCCCATGACTTGGTATTTATAGGCAATATAGGTTGCTTAGTAGCTTTTGGAGGGAAATCATGATGCTTTAAATTACATCACGACCTTTAACATTTAATGCACATCGCATCACCTCTTTAGCATTTAATGCACATCGCATCACCTCTTTTAGATCTAAATGCACATGTTCCCTATTTGCACCATTTCATCATGTCATGTAGCCTAGGCAGCCCCACAATGGTCCATGTGCACACTTGCATTGTGTTGGACCAAAATTGTGTGCACAGATCTATTTGCAAAAAGAACTCTTTGGACAATGATCAGTTTTCTGTTCTATTTACAGTGTCGGCTCACAAACGATATATCCGTAATTTTAAGTGTATTTCCAGTATTTTGCCACGGATACCTATTATCTGTAATTACTAAGCAGACACTGGTTAATAGTATCGTTATATAACAAAACGGATAAAGAATGAGTGGTATTGAAATGCAATTTTCTGTGACAAACAAATACCCCCAAACATATCTTTTGCTCGTCCCGATCAAAACAAAATCCTAGCCTCGCTTTCGCAGGGAACGTGATTGCACTAAGCTCGTGCAACAAGCCGTTAAACCTCTAAGTGCCCCTAGTAGAAGGAGTGTTGTCTCCTGAGGGTTTTCAGTGGATTACACCCAAAAAATCCCGTCAAGCTAGTTTCATAAGTTAACGTTGATTCTACTCCTACAGCTTAGTATCAAGGTTCGAAATTCTATTATCTTAACTTAGAAATATTCAACCCTTATGTTTCACGCCTCCTATTTATTCAACCTCAGATACTATACATTTTACAGTCTAGAAAGATCTCAGTATCTCCTAAGTTTTCCTTCTAAAATGCGGTCTCCAATCAGGGATTTTTATCATCTTTACGGAAAACATAAGTTTTATTCTTTACTTCTATCTTTCCTCCAAATATCGATTGTATACCCCTACGTGTATGTAAATTTTCACCCTTACACTTAAGAATTCAAGTCAAGCTATACTACCCTTTCCTTAATGCCTTATACTACTTTTTTTTTCATTAATGATGGACTGTCTTGCTCACACACCTTTCATGCGGCTTTTAATGCTTCTTGAGGCACCAACAGCCGATTACTGAATGTGTGAGCTTAAAGTGTAAATAGCAGTTTCCAGGTCTTGACTTTATTAATTTATTTTTCTTTTCTTTATTTTTCTTTTCCAGGACCGGATATATTATTCAATGATGTTCTTTGGGTGTTTAGCTTTAAATACCGTTTTTTCTTTCATACTAGGTTTTCAGGCTAGAGTATTTCTAGGTATCCTCTACTATCCCAAGTTTCAAGGTGCGTGTTTGTGCAGTTTGTAGGGTATATACTTTCTAAATTTGGACTCAATAATAGAAAATATTTTTCAAACTTATCCTTCAGTAAAGCTTCAATACTTTCCCTTCATCTTGACTTAACTCAAGAACTGAACACAAAATTACCCACTTCTATAAAAAAACTGTAAGGACGCATAATTACCAAGTTTAAACAGATGGAGGGTTAATTTTAGGGTTTTCAATTCCTAAGCATAGAATTTAGTTATTTCTAGCGTATCAACTAAGCTTTCGGAATAAAAATCTAAGTTACCCTATTAGCCAACTTGACGACAAAGTTTTTATATTTTTGTAAAAATTTTCGATTTTTGTGGGTTTTTAAATAAGTATGCAAATGCAAAATATACAAATGAATGTGAAGGAAGAAAGCTTACCGAGCACACACCCAAACTTAAACTTGACTGTGCCCTCACTGTCAGGCTATACCAAGAGGGTCAAAATTGCTGGCGCTCACTAAAATAATTATACAAAGCAAACCAAAAATATATATACACAAAAAGGTTCCCCCCAAACTTAAGTGAAACGGTGTTTCCACTGTTTAAGAGTTGAAGTTTAAAGTCAGGGGGAGAGAATAGTATCAAGCTATATAAGGCCTTACACAGGCCAAAAGTTAACGCCAACCATTCAAAATTTCTATCGGGATAAGGCCCGAGCTGGTGAAAGAATGCAGGGAGGAAAGAAATAGAGAATACGCGAGACCGTATGCGGATAAAAGAAGGATACAATCTCAGTATATAAGGAGAAGAATGTCTGAGGGGAAAAAGAAATGGAGTACGAACTTGAGGGTGAAAATGGAGTGAATAAATTAGTACAATTTGTGATGACTGATGTGTAAAAATAGATTGTACTAATCTATTAACCCGTCGAGAAATGGTGTCAAATCCTTCAAGATTCGTGACAAAACATGGGTACACCGAACTTGGTAAACCGGACATTGGAAATGAAAGTGATAAGGTGTCTTGCAAGGTCGGAACGATGGAACGGATGACGGGGAGTTATTGAGGAAGGTTATCGGTTAAACGTTCGGGAGGGTGTACACAGTCAATGAAAGGGATATGATGAATTGGAAAATCCGACTCATCAAGGAAAACTGGTTCATCCTCAAAACTATCCTCAAAAGTCTCCTCAAAATTCAGCTTATCCACGCATTTATCATCAATATCTAGAAGCATATGAAGTTCGGGAAAAACAGTTAATGACTCGGGATGATGAATTTGAGAGAAAAACTCATCCAAAACTGCAGGTTCATCATCCAAAATATTCCCAGCGTCAATATCCTCAATCAAGTGAAAATCAAATTTCTCCGGCACCTCATCAAAAATATAGATTTCAATCAATTCAGGTTCTAGAGTGGAGGTGTAGAGGTCAACAGGATTGGTTTCACTTAGAATGGACCCTTCACAATCGGGTAAATCAAACACTACAAAGTCGCACAACTCTTTAAACATTCTACCTTCAATTGGTGACTCCTTTGGGACACTTGATAGAAATTCAAAACCGGAGTTGTGGGATTCAATTTGCAATGGGTAAGTTTGATTTGGAAGGGTTTACCGCTCACTCTCACTACTCAAACTCTTAATCTGTCCTACAACCTCATCATACATTGGAAAATGTGGAGCTAGTTGGAACTAGCTACCGGGTCACTAGGTTGTATGAGGGCGGCCATGGACGCATTCAAATCCTTCATCTGTTAGTACGACGCTACCCGAAAGTCTTCCATTGACTGTTCCAGACTAGACATGGGTTGTGAAAGGGTTTTAGTAAAAGATTCAACATTGGTTGGATACATGAAACTCCCAAATGACTTTGTAGAAGCAATGTCTCGGGAAGGCTTAAAAGTCATGTTGGACTGGTAGGAATCGAATGGTTGGACAGGAGTAGGATCAACATTCGGATAAGAATGTGATTGGAATTGTTGATCAAAAGAAGTTGCAGTGGTGAAAGGATTGAAAGATCGGCTACGATATTGTTCAATACGTTCAGCAATAGACATAGGTCTTGGAGTTACAACAGGACTCTCAAAAAGGGTATCAACGTAAGAAGGTGGGGAAGGTTGAAACGGTTGATACAAAGTGGATTGCGGAGTCCAAGTTGTTGTCCTAGACGCTTCTATCTGATCTTTCAAAGAAATTTTGGGCATGGAGGGATCGTTCGACGTTCGACCAAAGCATGAACCGTAAGAAGTAATGTTTGGTTGTGGGTACCAAAGTTCTGTAAGAGTTTTTCGAGGTGGGGTACGTATAGTATGAAGAGAAGGAGAAGAATGTGCATTTTTTTATTTTTATTTTATTGTTAGTTATCGACAAAAGAATGAAATATACACAAAAAAAGAATCTGGACAAAAACAATAACGATACAGTACCACACACCTAATCGTCCTAGGGTTCACCTAGGTCAACTAGACCTGCTCAAGAACTTGATTGTCGAAGTAAAACTGTGTCGAAAAACGGATTCAAGATATACTGATCATGAGGCCAGGTAAGTGCAGAGATAAGGGGAGGTTTTTCGACGCTTTCGCGAAGGTCCTTAATTAGATAACCCTTTCTCTTTTGGCAGTTTCGCCGTAAACACTTTCCTAGACACTCCGTGAACGATATACCGTTAAGCAGTGTTCTAAACACAGTTAACTTCTCCTAGTGAGCGCGAAGTCCTTAAGGCTTAAAATCTAGTTTCTTTGAAACTTTGTGTGGGTAAACGTTATGCTCAATTTCGTGATTTGTGGGCCATGGAAAAGGTGATGAAATTCTTTACCGTATGTTGTGGGGTTCGCTTACCCTTAAGTTCGTATTAATTGATGCAATGCGCAATTCAATAAAAATTTATTCAAAGAATCAAACAATCCTTTTTTTATGTTAAGCACGACACTGCAACAAATACGGGTTAGTTACGTTTTTCGTTTGACAGTGAACTTCCAAAGAATCCTGCAAAGATAGAATATTGGATGTGTCGGATTTGAGAAGAAGGTGTTAATAAAGTACGTACCGATAAGTTTTCGGGTTATGAAACCCACGTTGAACTGAATCCGGTTTGCTTGAATGTTCGCTTGCGCGGTTCAAACTACCCGGATCTTTGGCACTGTACTATGCAATCACTTTAGCTTTGAATGTACAATTTGCTCCACACGATAGCAATTCGCAAATCCGTAAAAATCTGAAAATGTCGGAAAACGGATATTAGTGCGAAAAAGCGATATCAATGCCCAAACACCTGCACACTAAAAATTATAAAAAAACAAACAAAAAAAAATGGGACAAAAACATAACAATAGAGGAGAGAACAAAATTTTGGAGCAAAAGAAGGTGAAAGGGCCGGCAGCGCCGGAATTTCTTAGGATCTCGCCGGTTTTCTCTATGAGTTGGAGCTCCAATTTTCTTCTGCTGTCTCTGTATTCTACTAGTGTCTCACTGGTATTGCTTATTATTTCAGTTAAGATCCAGAGTGCTAGCAGGTCAAAAATCCATAGAACAAAAATGTTAGAATGGTTAATTTTTGTTTTGGTTTTGAAAATTTTGAATTTTTTAGTTTTTTTTAAGAATGGTGTTAGATGATATAAATAAGATTAACCCGAAATAAAAAAAATAAAAACGTTACCATCTCCCCGGAAACGGCGCCATTTGATTGGTACGCTTTTGGCCTGTCGAGTTTTAAAGTTCTAAAGTGAACCGCAATCAGGACGGTATCGCTTTGCAGCTAGCCGCCATGAGTACGGGTCGTCCGCAGGGAGACGGAGCGTTTTACGTTCTTGTTTTGACGAGTTAATGCACGTGGCAGAAATGTTTGTATCTACCCTATGTGTATATATGCAAAAGAATAAGCTGTTAGGATTAGAAAGGATAGTGTAAGTTAAGCAAATCCATACTCAATCCTTTGAGCCGAGCTTGACCACTAAAGGTCGAGAAATCGGCAACAACGTGGATTAGGGTGCTTAAGCACGGTATTGTGAAATCCGGCTTATTGACCCTTGTCCGTCCGTTCTTGTCGCTTTCTTTCGCCTCCGACCAATCCGAACGCAACCGGTCACGGTTAGGAATCACCGATACCTTTGTAAGGTAGGGTGCCTAACGGAGCGCTTGCGTAAGGTTTGTGCGAAGTTTAATGGAAAAGATCGGGAAAAGGAAATGAGAAAGAAAATCTTAATTTATAATATCGGTTTCTTTCCTAACATCAACATATTCACAACTAATCACAACAACAAACAAAAAGAGCAAAGAAAAGATAAGCAATGAAAAGAAAAGAGCATTGTAAGAAAGTTAATGACATGGTAGCAAAATTGCAAGTAAGTAAAGCATAGAAATAAATTGCAAGAAAGTAAAACAAGAAATAAAGATACTTGGAACCATAGAACACATTACAAACCATGGGTTCAATAGCCTAAACTTAAACTTGCAAGCTCAATGAAGAGCTTGCAAGATCAAGAGAAGGCTAAGAACACAAGGCAAATGAAGGCAAAAAGAAAGCTTTATTGATTCCAAATGAAGATACGACTCTTGAGATCAATAACCAAAACTTAAACTTATAAGCTCAATGATGAGGTTGCAAGATCAAGAGAAGACAAGAACTCAAGGGTTCAAAGGAAAACAAGTTACAAATTACAAGAGGTTCTAAAACAAAACTGAAGAGAAAGTATGTTCTCTCCTTGACCATTACTTAGTATTTATAGGCAGCATGGGTTGCTTAGTAACTTTTGGAGGGAAATCATGATGCTTTAAATCACATCACCTCTTTAGCATTTAATGCACATCGCATCACCTCTTTAGCATTTAATGCTCATCGAATCACCTCTTTTAGCATTTAATGCACATGTTCCCTACTTGCAACATTTCCTCATGTCATGTAGCCTAGGCAGCCTCACTATGGTCCATGTGCACACTTGCATTGTGTTGGACCAAAATTGTGTGCACAGATCTATTTGCAAAAAGAACTCTTTGGACAATGATCAGTTTTCTGTTCTATTTGCAGTGTTGGCTCACAAACGATATATCCGTGATTTTAAGTGTATTTCCAGTATTTTGTCACGGATACTTATTATCTGTAATTACTGAGAAGACACTGGTTAATAGTACCGATATATAACAAAACAGATAATGAATGAGCGGTATTGAAATGCAATTTTCTGTGACAAACACAACCCGGTACACGTATCGAAATACATATACGCGTATTCGTACAAAAATATGAATAGCCAAGAGTGAAAATGAATAGTGAACAATAATACTAGAATACATATATATAAATACACACATACATATAAATTATTAAATCGAAACCTGATTAAATAATCCGGCTCAATTCTAAACCGCTAGTATTATCAACCGTCCGATTAAAGTCTGTGTAGCTTGTACACAAATTTAATCGGACACCTCTATGTACCAACATATGCCATCTACACCATATCGCCTGAACCGTGAAAACTCTCTGTGTGGGACTCTAATGACTCGTCAATACGCTGGCAATGCGTTTGAACACAAGTACGTCAGCGGCACTAGCTGTATATAACAGCTACCCAGGTATTGAGCGAAAGGAAGGCCGACGAGCAAACTCATCCGTACCCTTACTAAGCCTGATAGTGACAATCTCCATACAGTCCGGTCCGCTCATCTATGACTATCGCATATCGATTCTAGGGGGTGGATAAAGTCAGACCCCTAATAACACGATATTTAGTGTCGGTATGAAGCCCATCTCCACTTGAGAAACTGCTGATCCGAATCAGTAATTCTCGACTACCTTGGCCAAGGATTTCGGGTGATGGCCACCCGTGCACAACCGCGACATCAACCCCCAATACCGTGAGAGACGAATCCCCCGACGATCCGCTCACTGCCTCCATGTGGCTTGGGACTGTACCCAATTAAAACCTGTTTGCACGACTCCTTTGAGCCGTGGTAGGGTAGTAATCAAAGCACAATGGGAACTCACACGAGACAAATGACGATCTCTGGTCGATAGACTAACTTGTACACATATCACCTAGGAACTGCTATCTGACAACAGGTATAATACCAACTAGCATGTTCCCGGCGCGTCCTTCCGGCGTACTCATAATCCAATGAGAACCTGTATACATGTTAGGTGGACAAACTGACACCAATGGCTTGTGAGACCGGCCACCGTCCTTCGTCGAGGTCTCGATCAGTATACACTAGTCTACTCTGGAGGATCGATGCCTGGTGTCGAAAATTCCTCGACTACGGACATTTTAGGATGCGCTTAAAGTCCACCCACGTATATGATCGCCATCATACTGCTGGTAGTCAAGCAAGAATCCTATGGGCTGTATAAATATGTAATAAGGATCTGTAATGCCACCTAATACTGCACATGATGATAAAGACAAACCAGATAGCATACTATCATCTCAAGTAAGACTGTTCTATCGGTATAGGTCCTCCTTCAGTCATCATAATCACCTGTTTGCGACTATGATAATTGCCTTGAGGGCACTATAGCCAACAATCTCCCACTTACACTTAAGGCTAATTATTGCGATGTCGCATACTCACACCCCGTGTGACATGGAACACCCAACTCCTCTACTAATCAATTTCGCAAAGCCAGTTTGCGAAACTATTGCGTTCAAGAAATAGCCACAGTGAGTGCTTCCGCTCCAGTGTTTCTATCTTTATCTCTCTATATCTCAACTTCTCGGAGAAAGACTATCTCCCGAAATGAGCAATACCTGTCTTAGAATTTGTTTGGAAATCTGATGGGATCTTGTTAATAAATGAACTCCAAATCCAACAAACTTCTTAGACTGTATAATTCACTGAATTTAATCAATATCTTGTGTCATGCCTTCCTCAGTATCCCCTTGGACCACCCATCCAACATACTGCCCCTCAGAAGAGGGAAAACTATAACTCTGAAAATCACTCTGTCATCCAGGTCACCTTGGAAGCCTGAAATTATAACCGCCTTCCGAAAGAAGTTGTCGTTACCATATACCAAGAACATCCACTCATATTCATAACTTCTTCCCAATGTTTCTCAAGGATTGGATTAATATATGTTTATTGCAGCTATTGCAAAAAAAATATCTGGTGTTGTACTGATATCACATGATTGACTAAATTGCCTAAGAAATTGATATGCCAATCATGCAAATCCCTCTCCCCTTTAGTCTGAAAGACATCCTTTAGCGAGGGTGACTCCATCACCTGCAGGTACACCACCATGTTAGGAGTCAACCATTCTGAAACACCTTTAGAACAATGTCACAGTACCTAGATTGGGACACTTCACAAATCTAGATCTAAAACCATAGATCTAGTAACCAGAAACCCTGATATTATATCCATATCCGATGTGGAGAAACATTTTTGTGACAACCATAGTATAATTGATCGTAGTATAGGAATTTCACTTCTTATAATGTTCATGTCATCCAAATACCAAGACATCACATCGTACTACCTTCTTACCAGATCCATCTCCTATTCTGATGAAGTCAAAATCTATGACCGTTACATCAAAAATAGATGATTTATCTCCGCTATAACTACTTCAGTCTATAAATAGACACAAGCTACTTGTTCACTTTGATTCCGCTGCTCCCACTGAATACAACAACCCTCTGGCAGAGTCATATACACGTGCACTTTTAAAGTTAATTTAGAACGACGCTATACTCATCCTACTTCCAGGTTTCTAATCTAGAACAGCAGCAATGGCATGTCTGGGTAAACAAGAACCTCCATGCCACCGTTTCTGAGAAGACCGAAGTATCTCTCGGGTGCCTGAGGTTACCCACCAGATCTGCGGAGTGGCTAATGGAATGTCAAAACCAATTGAATCTTTAGGTTTTATTAAATATTCAGTAATCATTTGTAGTTCTGGAATCACTTCCTGTTCTACCATACTCCCACTAATGTTTTCTGAAAGGAATCCATTTTATTAAAACTGTTGCGAGTCAAGAACAATATTTCTATTGATCTTCTAGATGGTAGAAAGTTAACCTTCGACATAGCCCCGGATAACCCACAAACCATTACTGAAACGTGCCTTGAGTTTATCCAGCGTCTGGTTTCAAGCGTAAGCCGGGCAAATCCATATACCTTAACATCGTTAAGATATGAACCATTCTATATACAATATAGAAACAGAGGCACTAATTTAATTGGAACCATATTCAAAACATGTAGCTGTCTCCAGTGCATGTCAACTAAGTGGAAGGAGGCCAAGCAGCATTACTTATCTAGGAGTGCATCTACATGAGTAACCTGAAAGAGAAGCTAGTTCTCAAAACCATTAATATCAACGAAATACCTAGCACAAGTATATATATCTTCGATCACCTTGAAGAATCCTGATACTTTGCAACATATGGTTCTCTACTTTATTCATATACCTACAACTTCTAAAAATTTAGACCTTGTATTTCAACGAAATATTTGTCTAAAAACTAGAGAAGTCACAAGTAAACAGAATATAGTACGAGAACCAACCCATTTGTCCTAATGGACACTGGACAACATACAATACGCTGTATAAGTCTCCTGGGTTTAATAACTCAAACCCTGTGTGTCGTAGGTTGAAAACTGTACTATGGTTAAAAAGATTAACACCGCTGTTGAATGCTCCTTACCTAACCATCAACTGATATAGGTAAATGTCATAGACATAATTACAAAAAGTTATATCTCACTTTATAAAATAAACATAGAGATATATCAGTTTAAAACTGGTGCATAACTACGGATATTCAAAACCAAATATTTGCCGTCCGGCAATAACCCGGGTGATTTCCTCAAATATCACCAATTACAACGAGTTACGATATAATGAGGATATAATCACCTAATTCCCAATATCTTACTCACAATCATCATCTATAATACCATACAGATGTGAGAATCAGAACTGGTAAATACATACCCTGAAGTAAGAATCTAATTGGGAAATCAGTTTTCAATTAACAACTGACAGTGAAACAGAAACACGATAATGTTTCGAAGGGGTTTCCGGGTATTCTTAATAATGCCTCTTCTACTATCCAGATTCATGACTCTAACCATATATTTCATTGCTATCTCTCCAATCCCTTTATTTGTCTTTACTTATTACCTTTTATATACCACCCTTAGGCTAAATGGTTTTCTTACTTCCCTACCTTTCGGCACCAGCCTATGATTTGGATGAAGACTATCCAATAAGCGTAATAGGTGTAATCTCCTAATCCTAGGAGCTCTCGCAACCTGAGAGAAGGTAAAGTGAAAAGACAAGCCGAATAATCACTATTCTATTTCTCCAGAACCAGAAACCATCCTCGAACTGGAACAAGTTCCTTCAAGTTCGTATGTAACTATATGATGGCTTATCCAATAAATGTGGATCTTCGTAGTGATACAGAATGTTCAGGAGAAATGCAAAGATGAAGTAGGAGCGGCGAGGATATACGTCGTTTCGTCGTGAATGATTGCAGTCGCAATTTATTTTGCCCTCTTTCTAATCCCTTTATTTGTCTTTACTTATTACCTTCTGTACACCACACTTAGGCTAAATGGTTTCTTCCTTCCCTACCTTTCGGCACCAGCCTATGGTTTGGAAGAAGACTATCCAATAAACATAATTGGTGTACTCTTCTAAATACCAGGATCTCTTGGAACCTGAGAGAAGGTAAAGGGAAAAGACAACTAAATAGTCATATTCAATTTCTCCTAAACCAGAAACCATTCTCGAACTGGAACAAGTTCCTTCGAATTCGTATGTAACTATACGATGGTCATATCCAATAAATGTGGATCTTCGTAGTGATACGGAATGTTTCGGAGACAAGCAAAGTGTAAAAGTAGGAGTGGCAATGAAGTATACAACTCTGACAATCCAAAAGCCAATATGTTATAAGAAGGTCCGATTAACTTGGTTCATGAGTTTTAGTCTAGGGTCCGGCCATGGTTGCTGCTAAAGAGAGAGAAAAGAAACACTCAGCATGTACTCTAACCAAGATCAGAATGGTTAATCACTTTATCTAATCAGGATGTCTCCTACCGTTTTCTCGAATCCTCCGCTAAACCCAATGGAGAATTAGTCGGAATTATCTAAAATCACCCGAGGAGTAAACCAACTCATCAGTTGGAATCGGGACCCAACTATCATTGCACGAAAACTTGATGGAAGCCACTCAAGTAATTACACTCCAGAAGGTATGCGCATGCCTGGCAAGTTTCAGTTTCATTAGAAACTCCCGATGTGGATTTTTGCCTTTAGGACCCAAGTGACCTTGACTGAGCCAACATATCAAAGGATCCTAGACAAGTTCAACCCATCATTATCTAAACCCACACGCACGAGTCCTTGACTAATCCAAAATGACTGTATGACTGTCCTAACCAATTGCATATCCATGTGACAGAAAAACATTACAGAGCTACCACACACTACGCCTCGGCTGAGCACAACATACGTAGCACGAATACTAAGCAATACTAATCTGAAATGATGGAGGGCTACGGCTGGTTTTTGGCGAAAAACCTTTAACGTAATGAACTTGATATCGTTCAAGGAATCCAAGTGGTTTTACAAAAATATAGTGACGAAAAAATTTGCTAAAGAGCTCACTTCCGCTGAAGGGATCTCGGCTCTTTTCTCATCGAATGAGATGGAGGATATTCCAAACTGATTACCACAATGCAAAGCAAAAATAATCGACTATAGTGATTTTATTATCCTTACACAAAATTTTGCTAAAGAGGTCGCTCCCGGTGGTGGGATCTCGGCACTTTCCTCATCGAATGAGGTGTAGGATATTCCAAACCGATTACCACCGTGCAAAGCAAAAGAGAACGTCTGTAATTTCTGTTTTTCAAAAACTTAGTTCCAATAACATCAAATAGGTTTGATTTATCCTTGCATTGATTAGAATCAACGCAGTCCCATCAATTAACATATCACGCCACAGAAAAGAACGAAAAATAAAATGAACGTATATGCCATCCGCATTCGCCACTTGGTCCCGTCATCACCCGTTAGGTTACTTAACTAACGACAGAGCGGGGACTGGACTAGCGCGGGTGCAAAACATATACAAAATCGACTAGTATATATATAACAATCATCCCAAGCATGATATAAACAACATTATAGAATAGCGATAAGCATCACAGAACAAACGGATAATCTGGGAGCCCCGGGTTTCCTTTGAGCCGCAAGTTAAACCCGACGTTCCCCTGGTCCTGTGGATAGCCTGTGCAATGAAAACCTAGACCCCTACAAGCGCGGCAAGTTACCCGCCAATCCCAGAAGTGAGGCAACCCCAATAAATAGAGTGAGTGGGCCACCCAGCACTTCACAGAATACGGTAACTTGAGCACCCCTTCGTGGGTCAACATGTAATAGTGATCGGCGAATAGCCTGCCAATTCTAGAGTCAGGCCCCCCTCCATCTCAATGCCTTGAGATGCGTGCCTATTTCCCTCTAGAACCCGGCTAATCTGGCACTCCACCGCGGGGTAATCTTAGTACGAAAAAGAAAATAATATGTACAACGGTGACATCGACCTCAACCCGGTCGTGCGCCAAACAAATAATATACAAACTAGCAGTGACGGCAGACCACATGTCGGACACTCGCCCCGCAATAGCAAATGTACAAATAAATCCAAATTGTACTACCATTGCACCCAAGATATCCACACAACGATCCCGCCACAAGCACAACACAACACAGAACATCAACGTAATATATCTTTCACATTCATTCTAGCTAGTTGGTGGGGAAATAGGTTACCAAGGCGAATGTTACGTTCGCAAAACCTGTCTAAAACTCATATAGCTATTAGACGAGTTGTACCACTCTAATGAAATTCACGGTCGCAGATAGTAATATATGTATTGAAAACTACGACATTAGAATTCCGCATGCAATTAGCAAACTAAACCAATTTCCAAAACCATGAAAAAACAGTGAGCTAAATTTCTAAAAACCAACCGTTTAAAGCCAATTCGGATGTCCGAACCAAAACAAAACGCGTTCGAACCTTCACGGGGAGTTAGAGCACGAAATTAACTTCTAGTCGAGAGGCCTATAGGGGGTATCCTACCCCCGAGGCCAACATGAGGTGGCCAGAGGGTGGGGCAGATCCGAAACAGCCCAAAGCGGGGCAGTTTCTGGCCGCCAAGACCACCTTTTGGTGATCTTGAGGAGTAGGCTCAGCCATTCGGTCCCCCTCAGGGATTCCCTGGGGTGCCCATGCACCACCCCGTGACTTCACAGTTCAAACCGTAAGCCCGCGTGGTGTGCAAATATCTCAAACTTTCAGTTTTCGGAATTGTTTTTGTCGGCAGTTTTTGCATAACAAAAACGGTGGATTTCTAATATCACAATGAGTTAACTATGGCTTATGGATTAGGTCTGATACCATGTTGGGTTATGAAAGCGCCCCGGCCATCAATCCATGGCCAAATGTGGAACAAAAAATTTCAAAAACCGGCGCTAACACTACCCTATAACCCGGATCGACCCATGAGCCTTAGGTAACAAAATATGCAAATGTGTTTAGAATGGTTATACCTAATGAACAAGTCCTTCGGGTCTTCAACCATCATCCAAAGCTCCTAGTGGTCACGGATCGAATTTGCTTGCCGGTCTTCCTCCATCTACGATGATCCACCTGAGGGAAATGGTGCAAGCTTCATCCTTGCCTAGCAAGGCAACCGACGCTCTAAGGTTGCTAGAAATGGAGAGCGGAGGTGTAGGATTATCTCACTATTGTTTTTCTTTCATCACAAATGCTCAAAGAGAAACTCAAGAAGTTGAAAAGGAGGTGAGGAAACATGTGGCATGAGCAGCATAAGAATGGCTAAGTTTTCTCCAAGTGAGAAAGAGCAAGTAATGAAGCAAGTCAAGAAAAGAAATGAGCAAGCCATGTAGAGAAATGATAGCAGCCCCCATTTTTTCAATCATCCCACAAAAAAATCTCATCTCATTTTTCAATAAAATAAAGTCATGCCATATCTCTCTACATGCTTAACAATGTTCATGCCACCTCACCCCTTCCACCTCATTTCCCAAAATGATTTTCTAAAATGAAAATCAAATAATGAGTTGGCCATCTTCTAGAAGCTATTCCGTATAAATACGGAATCTAACCCGGTACACCTATCGAAATACATATACACGTATTCGTACAAAAATACGAATAGCTAAGAGAGAAAATGAATAGTGAACAATAATACTGGAATACATATACATAAATACATATATATAAATTATTAAATCAAAACCTGATTTAATAATCCAGCTCAATCCTAAGCCGCTAGTATTAGCAACCGTCCGATTAAAGTCTGTGTAGCCTATACACATATTTAACCAGACACCTGTATGTACCAACATACGCCATCTACACCATATCGCTTGAACCGTGAAAACGCTCTGGGTGGGACTCTAAAGACTCATCAATACACTGGCAGTGGGTTTAACCACAAGCACGTCAGCGGCACTAGCTGTACGTAACGGCTACCGAGGTATTAAGCGAAAGGAAGGCCGACGAGCAAACTCATTCGTACCTCTACTGACCCTGACAGTGACAATCTCCGTATAGTTCGATCCGTTCGTCTATGACTGTCGCATATCGAGTCTAAGGGGTGGATAAAGTCAGACACCTAATAACGTAACATTTAGTGTCGGTATGAAGCCCATCACCACTTGAGAAACTACTGATCTGAATCAGTAATTCTCGACTACCTTGGCCAAGGATTTCTGGTGATGGCCACCCGTGCACAACCGCAACATCAACCCCCAATACCGGGAGAGACGAAACCGCAGACGATCCGCTCACTGCCTCCATGTGGCTCGGATCTGTACCCAACTAAAACCTGTTTGCATGACTCGTTTGAGCCGTGGTAAGGTAGTAATCAAAGCACAGTACGAACTCATACGAGATAAATGACGATCTTAGGTCGATAGACTAACCTGTACACCTGGGAACTGCTATCTGACAATAGGTTTAATACCAACTAGTTTGTTCCCGGCGAGTCCGTCCGGTGTATGCATAACCCAATGAGCACCTGTATGCATCTTAGGTGAACAAACTGACACCAATTGCTTGTGAAACAGGCCACCTCCCCTCGTCGGGGTCTCGATCAGTATACACTAGTCTACTCTGGAGTATCAATGCCCGGTCTCGAAACTCGCTCGACAAGGGATATTTAAGGATGTGCTTATAGACCACCCAGCTCCCACGTATATGATCGCCATCATACTGCTGGTAGTCAAGCAAGAATCCTATGGGCTCTATCAACATGTAATAGTGATCTGTAATGCCACCTAATACTGTACATGATAATAAAGACAAACCAAATAGCATACTATCATCTCGAGTAAGACTGTTCTACCTGTATAGGTTCTCCCTCAATCATCATAATCACCTGCCTGCTACTATGATAATTGTTTTAAGGGCACTATATCCAACAGGGCATGGCGTCATCGACTTCGGCAAGCGATGATCGAGGTGGGTAGATGTATATCTACGGGGGATGTCTGGTGGATGGCATATAGCACCCCCGCAAATTCATAGATTTGGATGTGTATAGTATATATATGTGAGTCAATGTGAAGTACGGATACTTAGCAATTAGGGTCTTATAGGAGACCATAGGTTAGATTAGGCATACTTGGAAGAGAGTGCTTTTAGTTTTGTTTCTTAGTCACAAAACCGTAGTGTATAGGTTATCACCTACACACGCGCGCGCGCATACACGAGATATGATATATGGGTGCATATGTTTATATGTATATGTGTGTGTGAGTGTATTGACACACACACACACACATACATACATACATATACATATACATATACACGGGTGATAAGGATAGTATGGGATATGTGGAGATGAGTCGATATGATCGGGCATGTTGCCGTGAGATTTTGATATGTGATTTAGTCATGATATGATATTATAATGGATCGTTGGACGATATGTATTCATACATACGGTAATATGTGAATTGATGATATTAGCATGTACGAGACCTTAGATCCGTACCCTGATCATGATATTATATGAGGATGATACCGTACGAATGATGTTATTATGTATGATTTGACCCGTACCCTTAATTTTAAGGATGCCGTAGGATAGATATTATCGTATGAGACATATAAGATGATTGATCCGCACTCTTGACTCGAGAATTCCGTACTATGTATTATACAGTACATGACGCTATGAGGCTGGATCGCCGACTACTAGGTATATCGACTCGGAATATATATAGATTTTTCTTATACTTCTGACTAGGTTCTTAGTTTAGTCTTTTTAGTTGTTTAGATAGATGCTGGACTTTGCTTGAGTCATACCTATTTTCAAAATTAACGAATCGTGAGTATTTTCAAAAGATAACCTGGTGGATGCTATGGATTTTTCAAAGGACATATCTTTTCTCAAAAACACCGTAACCCTACTTTTCTAAAAACCACGATTCATGCTATTTCAAACACTAAAACTGTATGACTCGTACACCGATATTTATATTTTATAATGTTACATTTACTATTCACTTTTCTGTTATATTTATGTTGTTCTCATTGCATTGCATATTTTTACATATGTTTATTTAGCTATTATGAATCCCGTCTGTTAGGACACCAGCACCATTACTGATGATGCTCATGTTCCACGTACACTTGCTTGCCGAGTCACACAAATTATCATCGGTAATTGCCATGTCACGTACACTTTAGAAAACGTTACTTCATTGATATAACTTGCTAGTTAGTAGTTTCAACACAATATTAGTATGCTTGCTCTCATATGCTAGTTTAGATATTGCATTCCTTACTTAGATATTCCATGCATTTATATATTCATTCTGTTATGCAAGTAGGGATTTATGTCGATATTCATGGTTTATTGACTCATGATTTTGAGATTTCGGATTTTCAATAAGATTTCTAGATTTGGAGGAAAAACGCATGAATTTTATAAACTTATTATCATTTTAAAAAATTGCAAGTTGCTGTTTTCCCAAGATATGATGTATATGGCGTCCACCATGAGTTTTCTTGATAGAGTTGGTTTTCGAGACCCGATTCGAGGAGTAGGATGAACCGTTTCGGGTACAAGGTGGACCCGGTAAGGTACTTCGGGGCAAGAAGCTCGAGTTGTAGACGATGAGCCTGGCAGGGGAGGACTACCTACAGGTGATAGTTAGCGCGACGGATAATCAGAGGATAGCGACCATAGTCGTGAGATTAGATGATATGGGCCAATCCGGGGCGACGGAGTCCGGGATTTGAGGGTTTTGTGTCGATATTTGACACGGATTTCTGTCGATTTCATTGATGATACTCCAGATTTTCTAAAAAATATTTACTAAGATAAGAACTCAGTTTTCTCATAGGTATACCCTGATTTCATGAGTATTTCCTGATGCATTCAAATATCATATATATGACATGTGCTACTTCGTGACACTGACACGAGTACTTGGTATTACACTTATGCTTAAATTTTTATCCTGGCCACTGATGTTTCACTGTTATATTATGGTATGACTTAGGAGATCGTTATACATTCGGTTTCTACCCGGTAATGTCTTCTACTCACGAGTTGGCAACTCACCCCCGTTGTGCCAAGTTTCTTGTAGGTTTAGTCGTACAGGTTCCGTAGCGGTTTGCTGGCACTTCACTTTCTTCTGGGTGATTGCTGGATAGGTGGGATACATTTGCTTCGTGACCACTAGTATATATTTGTATATTTATTTCAGTTGTATCTAGTAAGCTCCATCAACCAGACTTGTATATTTAGTAGACTTAGATGACCACAGTTTGTATATTCTTTCGACCTTAGAGTCGCGCTTATGTATTTCATTATTTTTTCTGGTTTTTCTTTATGATGTTTAGTTTTCTCGCTTTCTTTGTGATTTTTGATCCTCGCCTTCGGCGTTGTATATTTGCTTTACTTCCGTGGTTGTTTCCACCATTTGGAGAAGAGCTAGCTCCCGCTTGGAGATGCCTTATATTATATTGTTTGTATCGTTTTCGGCTTAAGTTTTACAAAGGAGGTGCTGCCCAAATTTTCAATGACGAAAATGTTTTCAAGTTAAATATGAATATTGTGTTTTTGTATACTATTATCTATGTTTTGTAGAAAGAACTTGATTTCAGTAACCTTATTTCAATACTGCACCTCCACTATTTTTCCCTAAAAAGATTTAGATTTCTAGGCTTTTGGCTTACTTGAATTAGGTGAGGGCCTATAGACTTCACATGATTCAAGTGTGTAAAATTTCAGAAAAAATAAAATATTATTTTTGGGAATTTAAATAATTAAACTAATTAATATTATGAATATTTTAAAGTTTGGAGATTAGTTTTAATGATATGGTATAACTATATTCCGATAATTCGGGAGATATTTGGAAATTCTACATGGTTATTGATTTTGAGTGTGTTAAGTCGATTTGGATATTTTAGAATTTTTTTGCATACAAGTTTACGGCTAAACTTAAGTAATTATTACTAATCGTGCATTAGGATTGATTATGCACATGACATGCACCATGTCATGTTTCAAAACATCGTTTTTGAATTCCTATGAACCATGGCATCATGTTTTTCTCTTATATGTAAATGAGTTTTTGTTTTAAAAAGAAAAAGATAATGAAAAGAAAAGAAATCGAAGATATATTGTGAGGTGGGGACCTTGAGAGAGAAAGAGAGAGAGGGTTCTACAGCATTCTACACCTCTATCTCAACTTCTTTTTCTTCTTTTCATTTCTCAACTCCTCTCTCCCCATGGCTGCCCTCTTCCGTCCACCTCCTCTACCTCTTCACAACAACCCCAAATCCACACTAAAACCATATATTCCCTTCATGAAAAATGTGCACAACCTTTCCACAAAGACCATGGTGTGATCAAGTGGGGATTTTGAAGACTTTGAGCAACTCAAGAAAATTCTTGAGTTGTCAAATGAGGTAATTGTTTCACCATTAGTGTAGTAATCAAGTTCCTTTAGGTTCTATTTTGGTTTTGAAGTGTTTAAGTGAGGTTTGAAATTTCCAAGATGAGGGTTAGGGTTTTCTTTGAGTTGGGATGGTGTAATTGAGATGTATTAGTGCTACAAACCCCCTTTGGTGATAAAACATAGACAAAAACCAGAGATTTAACCCAATACTAGAACATTAGAAACTCTCCAATGTCGGTTTTGTGAATGTTTAGAGATTGCAGGAAATCTGGAGCAAGATGGAAACTTTTTAAGATAATCAAACAACCCCAGAGACCTAGATGGACCACTAGGAGACCATACTGCAAGTACAAAACCAATCAAAACTAATACACCCGAGCTCACCGGATTTTTGGGTGTTCTCACCGGGTCAATTTTGGGTATTGGTGTCTAGGTTTGGTTTGTAGCTCACATACCCCTTATACAACACCTCAGTACTGCTAGTTTGGCCTAATTTCACCTGAACTAAAATCTGGAGCAAGATTTCTGAGTTTCTTTTTTGTGTTTCATGGTTTTAATGACTTGGTTTTAGGTAATTGAATGTGGATTTGGTCTTCGTACGTTTGTACGTCGAAGACGAGGGTTATTTGGCTATTTTTGCTTGCGTAGGCTATAGGTTCTAACCTATAAGCACCTCGCGTGTCGTTTTGGTTTTTAAATGGAAGTTTTGATGCGATACGATATATGTGTTATATATGTAGGCACCCTCACGTGGATTTCATACAACATGGGAAGAGCATGGCGGCATCGACTTCGGCAAGCAAGGACCAAGGTGAGTAGCTGTATATCTACGGGGGAAGTCGGGTGGATGGCGTATAGCACCCCCGCAAATATAGAATAGTGTTATTAGCATGTAAATCATGAGCTTGGAGGTAATATTGGATACTTAGTGAGTAGGGTAATTTAGCAGACCTTAGGTTAGATTAGGTTGATTTAGGAAGGCTTATGCAGAGGATGATTACCTTGGAGGAAACTCGTAGGTTTCATGTAGACACACACACGCATAAACATACACTTGACTTGGTGTGTGTGTGTGTGTGTGTAGGTTTCTATACACACACACACACACAAACAACATATACACATGATATGAGGATGGAATATGATACTTGGATGTGAGTCGATATGATCGGGCATAATGCCGTGAGATTGTGATATGTGATTAAGTCGCGATATGAGGTATGATATGATTATATAATGGATCGTTGGGCGACGTGTATTTATATATATATATATATACGGTAATATGTGTGATGACATTGAAGTGTACGAGACTTTAGAGCAGTACCACGGATCAGGATATTGTTGGTATTGATACCATATGAATAATGGTGAATCTATGATAGTTGACCTGTACCCTCGAATTTTGGGTTGCCGTGCGATGGATTTTACCGCACGAGGTATACAGATATATGATGATTGATCCGCACTCTTGATTCGATGATGCCGTACTATATACAGTACGTGACGCTATGAGGCTGGATGGCCGACTATTTGATATATCGACTCGGATTACATTAGTCCTTCTCTTTCTTCCGACAAGTTTCTTAGTAGTCTCTTAGTTGTTTAGGTAGATGCTAGTTTAGGTTCGAGTCATACTAATTTACAAAACCAACGAATCTTGAGCATTTTCAAAAAGACAACACGAGGGATATTACGGATTTTTCAAAGGACGTATCTTTTCTCAAAAACACCGTAGCCCTAATTTTCTAAAAACCATGATTCGTGCTATTTCAAACATCAAAACGGTATGACTCGTATAGTAGAAATGTATATTCTTCTGTATTGCGGTTATTACTCCTTCTCTGTTATATTCATGTTATTCTCTTTACACTTCATGTTTATACATATGTTTCCTTAACTATCATGATTCCCTCTGTTAGGACACCAGCACCATTACCGATGATGCGCATGTTCCACGTACACTTATTTGCCGTCTCACACACATCATCATCGGTAATTGCCATGCCACGTACACTTTAGAAACAGCTAGTTCTTTTCATATAGCTGCTAATTAGTAATTTCAACATATTTTTAGTATACTTTCCCTCATATACTAGTCTAGATAACGCATTCCTTACTTAGATACTTCATGCATTCATACATTCATTCAGTTATGCATTGTTGTGGGATTTTATGCCGATATTCACTGTTTATGGACTCATGATCTTTAAGCCTTCGAACTTTCTATGAGATTTCTGGATTTTAGGAAAAACCGCAAGAAATTATAAACTTATTATCCTTTTTAAAAATGAAAGTTGCGGTTTTCTCGTGATGTATGCGTCCTCCACTATTAGTTTTCATATTTTTTGTTGGATTTCAAGACCCGATTCGAGGAGTGGATGAACCGTCTCGGGTACATGGTGGGCCCGGTACGGTACCCCGGGGCAAGAAGCTCGAGTTATAGACGATGAGCCTGGCAGGGGCAGACTACCTACCGGTGCTGTCTGGCGCGGCGGATATCCAGAGGATACCGACCGTAGTCGTGAGATTTAATGATATGGGCCGATCCGGACTAAAAGAGCCTTAGATATTGAGCAATTAAGACATTGATTCTTTGAGATATTGAGATATTGTGTCGATGCTTGACACGGATTTTCTGTCGATTTCACTGATGATGTTTGAGTTTTATTATACAAGTTTTACTAAGATAAAAACACAGATTTTCTTATATCCAGATTTCGGGATGGATTGTTTCATTCATAATGCATTCATACATCATATATACATGACATGTTGCTACTTAGTGACACGGACACGAGTACTTAGTACATACTTATGCTTAGATTATTACCTTGCCACCACTAGATGTCCAGTGTTATAGTGTGAGTATACTATAGTATGGCATAGGAGACCGTCAAACATGCGATTTCTACTCGGTGATGTCTTATACTCATGAGTTATCAACTCACCCCCTTATGCAATAGTTTCTTGCAGGTTTGGCCGTACATGTTTCGTTGCGGTTTGCTGGCACACTGCTTCCTTCCAGGTGATTGCTTGGTAGGTGGGTCCACTTGCAACGTGACCGCCGTTGTACTTTTATTTATTTTCTGTTGTATCGAGTAAGCTCCATCAACTAGACATTGTATATTTGCTTGATTTAGGAAACCGGTTGTATATTCTTTCGACCTTAGATTCGCGCTCTTTTATTACTATGCTTTTCTGGTTTTGTTAATGATGCCAGTTTTCTTTCTGAGTTTTGATCCTTGCCCTTGGGCGTTGTATATTATATTACATACATGATTGTTTCCATCTTTTTGGCGAAGAGCTAGCTCCCGCTTGGGGATGCCGTTTTATTATTGCTTATGTATATTATTGTTTTATACCCGTTTGGGGCCATTATTTACAAAGGAAACTCTGCCGAAATTTTCGGGGAAACAAGATGTTGCTTTTAAATGTTTAATGCCACTTATATGTTAAAATCACTTGCTTTAAAACAAGTTTTCCTTCTCAATTTTCTTTGAACGGTTTAGATTTCTGGGCCTTGGCTTACTTAGATTACGTTAGGTCTCCAGACGTTGCGTAATTTAAGTGCAAGTCACGTTCCGTGCCTTCGGGTCATGACAAAGTTGGTATTAGAGCGCTAGGTTTAACCTTGGTTCGAGTCTAGGTTGAACTTGGTTGATGGAGTAGGTGACTTAGGTAGAGTGACGTACCATGTGTATGTTCCGCGACATACTTACGATACGCTACTACGTTTAAGAAACCTTAGGATGTACATTTTTTTGCGCCATATTCTATTCGTTCCTATGATCCATCTTCATCGATGTAGGATTATGGTTTCCGTTACCACGGTTGCACGGGCAGAGAGAGTTGCGGCTAGAGTTGCGGTCAGCATGATCTCGTCTTGGACGAGGACGGACCAAGACGTAATTCCGGTGACATATGATTGCATAGATATATCGTTTTATTGTGTTCCTTATGACGTAAGTGTTTTGATGAATTGTATTTACTAAGATTTCTCATAGACGTAAATGTTCAGATCAGCACCAGAGGATTGGGACACTGCTAAAGGACGTCCAGAATGTGAAGACCGTTAATATAGCATCTATCCTTATGGATTGAGGCATTATTTAGCGTGCGGACGAAGGGTATTCACATGTTGTCTAGGCAAAGTTAAAGAGTTAGAAACCCATTTTTCCAAGTTTAAGGTATTCGGAAAAACATGCATGTAATTCTGTGGAACCTCTAGAAGAGTGAAACCCTAACTCGACATAATGACCATGGAACCGCTTTTGGAACCTCAGGTTTTGCGGCAGTTCCGTGTTGCCATTAGTGAGGCTTGGGTCTGCTATTCTACGGCTGGTCAATAGGTGTTGTGGCATGTACTGGGTATTATTAAACCATGCTCAAGTGTTGAGCTCTCGGGGAAGTATGGGACTTTGATGAATTGATCGAAAAGTTTAACGTCGTCCGGATATCATATGATAGGATACAATACTTGGAATCCATTGAAGACTAATTTGAGTTTATGAATCTAGCAATTTAGTCTCAGTTGATCGGTTGCCACGGGATTTTGACGAGACGACGTTCCACTCCGTTGACATCAGAGATGTGATACGCATGCAAAGGCGTTGAATATTGATATATCTTCCAAAAGAAGTCGTTATGAGTATGCAGCTATTCCGGAACCAGAAATGGGTTTGGTAAAGATAACATCCGGGCAGTTCGGAAGAAATGAGATTTGGTAGAGACCCTGAAAGAATCTTTCTGGAATACTACAAGAGAAGATTTGGACCCAGGATCGGTCGTAGCACGCACACCCAGTAGGCCAGACTTCAGCATCATCGACGGGACATATTATGAGTGACCATGATAGTTGGCCAGAGATCTGTTAGAGGATGTGATTTTATGATTTTTGTGATGTGTAGTATTTGGAAAATAGAATAGAAATCACAACCAAAAATATTTTGACCGCAATCAACTACGGTGTCGGATGTAGATTGTAAGTGAGTGCGGATTGTCCATAGGGACAGTGTAATAGTTCGTCTTTCGAATTAGATGAATTGAAACTTTAAAGAAAAGAAAACAAACAATTCAAGATTTGTATTTGAAGTTCAAGAATTAGAAAATCTAGATCTAATAACAAGAAAAAGATAGAATCAAGAATTGATAGTTTGATGATTTTTCCAAACCAAATATCAAGAATCTAAATGAGGCTCGTAGGAATCGATCGGATTTATAGATGTGTTGTAATCTTACAATTACGTATTCTTATCCTTCGATGAATTGATACTAGATCGATGATGATCGTTCGAGAATTAGGGATTTCTTATGAAACTAGGGTTTCATCTTATCCCTTATTCTTTCGTCGATATCATTCACATTCTAGCCTCTAGTAAATTCAAGAAACGATCGTAGATCCCTAATTTCGAGCGATCACAATCAAGAAAGCATCGCAACGAAACTAGGTCATCGATTCTTGAACTTGCTATGGTTTACAAAGCTCGTAGGACTTAAGAAACGTTTTAAGATTTGTTACATCATCATTCTATTGATCGTCTCGACTCCTTAACGAGCGGAGTTTTACTCGAACATAACAACAAGAACCACAATCATAAATTGAGATCTAATCATGATGCAAGAATTAAAAGAAAGCAGATTAAAGAATTTCACCTTTTATTTATATCAACAATTTCGTTACAATCGCTCAAGAACTACAAGAGGAAGAACTCGATCGTCGATTTGGCTTCGCTCGTCTCCGTGAGTCGCGGATCGGCTTGGATCACTTGCCCGTTTGAAGATCGGCTCCGCTCCTAAAAGGTTGAAGGCTTCTTGCCTGATTTGGTACTCGGGATCTTGAATTTGGAGTAGAATTAGGGTTAGGGTTTCGCACAAGTCTTGTCACTAGACTTGTGGAAGAAGATGATGTAAGAGGGAATGAACTAGCTAACTAAAAGATTAACAACTAATGATGAACTAAGATTGATTAACCTCAACCCTAGATCTAGGTTTCTTTTTACAGACCATCAAAACCCTAGATCTAGGATTTGAATTTTAAGTTTTCCTCCAAAAGTTTGTTGAGGAGATTTGAATTTCCCTCCAAAAGTTAGTTAGAGGAGAAGCTTTTAGATGTGATTAGTTAGGAGCTTGATTAGCTTAATCAAGATTAGGTTGCTTAATGATCTTTGCTGATCATGCAGTAGCTTCGAGATCCTTCTGGAATTTGAAGTATCAGAAAGGAATGTGGGTCCAGAGATACAAATTGTGCACTGAAAATTTAGCGCTGACGTGGCAATACCGCCGCGGAACCGCGGCGCAAGCCGGCTCCCGCCGCGGTTCCGCGGCGCCTTGGGGGCTTTAGAGCTTGAAACTTTTGGTACATGTTTGGGCTGTCACATGGGCCTTTCTATGATATATTGATTTTTATTTTGCCTTCTGTATTGCTACCAGATCTCAAAACTTGGAGTTGGTGTACTTTATCAGCTTCTTTTGACTTTTGTTCCTGCAAATTCTCGAGACAAGTGTTGCGTAATATAGGGATGATGCGATGCCATAAAATGCAGTCAATTTCCTTTAAAGTGTCGGTTTTAAAGTCTAACACATGCAATCTGATGTTTAACGACTGATTTGCTAATATGTGCTATATGAATGCCGAACACTTCTAGATGAGTGCAAAAGATAGGGAAATTGTCGTGTTAAAAATACATTATTTTCGACTGATCAAATTCCCCCAAACTTAATTTCAATCGTCTCGAGCGAACTGTTTATTAAAAAGAAGGAGAAAATAAAGAAAGAGAAAAACTAACTAGCACACTTTCGTAGGCAACACGATTGCACTGAGCACGTGCAACAAGCCTTTAAACCTCTAGGTGTCCCTAGTAGGAGGAGTGTTGTCTCCTGAGGGTTTTCAGCGGATTGCACCCACAAAATCCAATAATAAAAGGAAGATCATGAATATTACATTTAAAGAAAAGAATTGTAAAAGAAAAGCCTTGAAAATTAGGGTTTCCAACTAAGCTATCTTTTCGGTTGTCATGAGCCCTATCTTAATGGTCATGAAAAGATATCAGAAATCACATCCTCCCTCAATAAAATATCGTCTTATTTTTCATTCCTATCTTTCTTCCAAAACATCGATCATATCACCCTGCGTGTGTGTTAAAGGACATCCCTACACCCGGAGAATTCAATTCAAGCAATTATACTCTTGTCCATCAGCCTCAGTACTTTTTAATTAATGAATATTTAGCTGAATTTGCTTACACACTTTCATGCGACCGTTAATACTTCTTGAGGTACTAACCGACCGATTACTCATGTGCTTGCTTATTTGGTGTATTTTCCTCATCTTACACCACCTAAGGCATAGCAGTGACTCCCAGACCAGTTGGCCTTAGGGCACTAGGTGAAGAGGCACCCTTGCTATATATTTTTTATTGCCCTCGATGATAACAAAACCAGTGTCCATTTTTCTCACCACTTTATATATTTTTTTATTCACTTTTTCTTTTTATTCCCTTCATACATCGGCTTTAAGACAAGAGCATTTCAAGGTATCCTCTACTATCCCATGCTTTAAGACGTGTGTAAGTGCGAATAGCAGGGTAGCAACGTTCAAAATGTTTGGCTTCCAAAATAGAAACTATTTTTCAGACTTATTTTTATCCTCAGATTAGTGACTTCCTTCATCTTACTAACCCTTGGGACAACGGCTCATAACTACTTATTACTAGTTCGTATAAGAAAACTTCTAATTTTCTTGGTTTTCTTAAATTTTTCTAATCTCATGGATGTATTTTTTCACTATCTAAACTTTCATTATCTTATTTATGTACAAAAATATTTTATTAAAAATATTTTATTTTTTTTGAATCTTTTAAAATTTTTTTTATAGGTTTTCAAAAAAATGTTTTGTGCTTATGCAAATGATATGCAAATGATGCAGAAATAAGCACAAACCTCCCCCAAACTTGTTTTCAACAGTGTCCTCACTGTTTCCATCTGCTAAATCTCGAAAAACCTGTAAGCTTGGGAGGAATTTATTAGTGGGGGCAAAATATTTAAGTGAAGAACCTCCCCCAAACTTAATTTTGGCTCAAAATTTTACAAAAAATTTTCTTTCAGGAGCCAGAAAAAATGTCCCGCCCCCAAACTTGAGTTATGCAATGTTAATCTTTGAAAATCATATGAGGGGGTCAAAAATCAGTGGTCGATGCCAAGCTTTGCAAAGACCGAATGTTAATACCAACCATTCAAAAATTTTATCAATGCAGTGCTCTGGTTGATGGATGAAGAAGTGGGGAAAAGGTAAGTGGTGGAATAGAATGTGTGTGCGTCTCGTATTGGAGAGACGATGCAGTGAATGTGATGGATTACTCGCATTCTTTTTACAATTCAGAAGAGGGGGTGGAGGTTCAATTTCATTGATTTGGACATGATTAACACCCGTGTCATTCAAAAATGCGAGTTCTTCAGCGAAGATTTCCTCAAAAGTTCCATCAATACCCCGATGAATAATGTCATCACAAAGTGCGGGGTGATCTTCAGACTCTAAGAACAGTTCATAATCGGTGTTAATTGTTGACCCGGACATCTCGGTGGAAGAGTCCGTATGTGTATGATACATAGTTGGGTCAAACAACAACGTATAAAAAGAGTCAAGATCAGTATCAGGAGGATCATCAAATTCGCTGCTGTCGACATCCATTAAGTCGACAGAACAGACCTGAGCAGTAGGTTCGGAGGGTACACTTCCCAACTTGTAAATGTTCAGCTCTATTGACCTATTCCCGAAAGATAGGGTCATAGAACCATTACGACAGTTGATTATTGCATTGGAAGTGGCCAAAAAGGGGCGACCTAAAATCACCGGAATTTGATTCCGTGGGTTTGCTACAGGCTGTGTATCAATTACAATAAAATCTACCGGGAATATAAATTCTCCGATTTTTATTAACACATCCTCCAGTTCACCCCTAGGTTTGGTGATTGATCGGTCAGCCATCTGGAGAGTGCAATGGGTTGGCTTCAACTCTCCGATAACTAGTTGCTCATAGACTGAGAAAGGAAGCAAGTTAACACTAGCGCCAAGGTCTAGTAGAGAACGATTGATGTGTTTTTCCCCGATAGAAATGGAAATCGTAGGATATCCAGGATCCTTACGTTTCCTCGGTAATTGTTGGGAGAAAGCTGTGTCTACTGTTTTTGCCATGAATATCTTCTTTGGCACTTGAGTCTTCCTCTTCCTAGTGCACAAGTTCTTAAGATTTTTCGCATAGGACGGAACTTGTTGGATAGCATCTAGGAGAGGGATGTTGATGTTAACTTTCTTAAAAATGTTCATAATCTTCTCCATATGTGGACTCGGTGTGTTAGCCCTTAACCGATTAGGATAAGGTGCTTTAGCAATAAGCGCTGGGTCCATCATAGGAGAAGGAAGTGTGTGTGGAACCGATCCCAGAATAGAAGTGGGGATTGTCCGTGGAGGAGTAGAAGAGGTGGGCTGAAGTGGCGAGCCTTTTTGGAAACGAAGAATAGGCTCGGAAGAAGGTGGTGGGGTAGAAGAACTGGGGTCAAAATTGGAAGTGTGTGTGTGAGGAAAGGTCTCAGCCGGGGTGTTATTGATTGATTTATCAGTATCATCAAACTCTTCCTCAACATGATTGTCAAGCACTCTTCCAGATCTCAACGTGATTGCATCCACATGATGTGAATAGCCAGGATTGGGTAAGGGTTGAGCTGGAAGTTTCCCTTTCTCTCTTGCACTCATTTCGGCTTTTAATCGTGCAATTTCTGCTTCCATCGATTTAATACTCTCGCTTTGGGACGTAGAGTTTTTCTTTATATCATCGACGGAAGTCTTTATTTCAGCCGATACTTGCATTAAATTTGTCAGAAGCAAGTTTATAATTGAAGAGGATTCATCAATCCCGGTCAACTGCAAAGGACTAGACGGTGTGGGTGTGTTGACCGGATTTTGAAAGTTATGTGCTTGGAAGGGGTGCTGACTCAATTGATGTGGTGGCTGCTGTTGTGGTAGAGGGACCCTTTGGAAATTGTGTTGGGTTAGAACCGTGTTTTGAGATTGTGATTGGTTCAAAGCAAAATTAGGGTGATTCCTCCAACCCTGATCATATGTGGAGGAAAATGGATCGTTTCTAGGTCTTCGAAATGCGGCATTGGTATGCTTATGACCTTGAAACGGACATTCTTCCGTCAAGTGAGACGGATCAGAACAGCCGCCACATACAGTTTTGGAGAGTGATATTTGACTTAGGGTGGCGGCTAAAAATTTGTTTTCCATAGTCTCGAGTTTCTTGTGTATAGCTGCAATGTCAGCTCTAACTCCTATGGAAATATCATTGCCATCCTTAGACGATTGACTCATACCCTCCCACTGTAAAGATTTTTCAGTGAAATTTTCTAGGAATTCACAGGCTTCCCCATCATCTTTGGTCATAAAGTTGCCTTGACACATGGATTCAAGGGTCTGTCTTGTGTAAGGAGTAATGCCCTCATAAATGATTCAGCACAGTTCCCATCTCGGGATGCCGTGATGTGGACATTGGACTAACAGATCCTTGAAACGTTCAAGACATTTTGAAAATGTTTCATTTGGAAGCTGGGTGAATTGATAGATTTCGCTACGGACTCGAGCTGTCTTTTGATGTGGGTAGAATTTCTTAAGGAATGCTTTGACGAATTCATCCCAATTTGAAATGGAATGTGCGGTAGTGTTATATAGCTACTTCTCGGCAAAATCGCACAAGGTGAATGGGAGAAGACGTAGACGGAAAGCATCCACAGACAACTGTGAGGTATCCATCATTGCGCATACATTTTCAAATTTTGTGATAAACACGTATGTGTCTTCAGACTCGAGACCGTGAATTTTGGTAGAAGGTTGATGTATTGGGGTTTTATTTGAAAATTTTCCCCGTTGGCTGGTGGAATGGATAGACAGGTGGAAAGTGGGCCTCGTGTAGGATAGCACCTCTCTTGGAGAGAGATGCGAGATGGATTCTGCGCACCAACGGACGGCAGCAGAGTAATGGAAAAGAAGTTCGATGGAGACGGATCCATCGATGTTGGAGTGGTGGTGGGTAAAGAAAGGGTAAATGTAGAAATACCGATTTTAGGATCGATCAAGGAAACGCGGACTTAACGGGCACTAGAATCCCGTGTCCAGCCTATCTTGCACTAAAAAGGATTAGTACAAGTGGCAGCGTGAATTTATAATTAGGGGAAATGATATGAATGCGGTGTTTGTTTTGAAAATTGGACGGATTTTTGAAAATATGATGCAACACAACAAATGCAACACACAAAACCCTAAAATCTAGTGGTCACCTAGGTCCGGCTCTAGACCGCTCCTAACTGCCAAAAGACAAGTCGCAGGATAGAATCATCCACTGCCTCTTTGTCCCCCTGTGGCCAGGTAAGTGCCAGGTAAGTGGGAAGGTACTCCACTACGTAAGTAGTGGGCCTAATTAATAACCACTAGCCTTCGACACACTTGCCTAGGCACCACAAGAAAATGCGGATAAGCAATGAATTACCCACGGCCTTCTCTTGTCCTAAGTGAGCGCGACGGTCCTTAGAGTCATCTCTAGATTTCTTTTAATTAATGAGGGTAATGCGGATGCAAGTTTGTGATTTTCGGGGCTTAGGAAGGGTAATGAACTCCCCACCTAATCTCGATTTGGTCTTTGCCCCTTAATTTCCGTATTAATTATGAAAACAACCACAAAATCAAAACACGCACAATTTAATTTTTGCTTTTTTTTTTGCGCGGCGCTGCGATTATTCGCAAAGAAACCTGTAGGAAATTGTTAATTAGAGCAGATGAGGGAGAAGATAAGAAAGTGAGAGGCTTACAGAGAAATTTTGGTACACTAAAGCAGCTAGGCCGCCGCGGAACCGCCGCAATAGGAGGCTCCCACCACGGAACCGCGGTCTTCTGTGCGGATATCTGTGCAAAATTTTAACAGTGAACTTCTGTTCACTCCTTCAGCTCTCTGGAATATTCACAAAAATTTTATCCAAGCTCCAATGATTCCAGATTTCCTCGCAATCAAATCACAACACACGTATTAGGGTTTGTGCGAGTTTAGACCTAAAAATTATAATGGAATAAATTTTTCAACTCAAATTTCAAAATACGAACAATTAGCGCACTATCCCCGGCAATGGCGCCATTTGATTTTATGATTTTTGTGATTTGTAGTATTTGGAAAATAGAATAGAAATCACAACCAAAAATATTTTGACCGCAATCAACTACGGTGTCGGATGTAGATTGTAAGTGAGTGAGGATCGTCTACAGGGACAGTGTAATAGTTCGTCTTTCGAATTAGATGAATTGAAACTTTAAAGAAAAGAAAACAAACAATTCAAGATTTGTATTTGAAGTTCAAGAATTAGAAAATCTAGATCTAATAACAAGAAAAAGATAGAATCAAGAATTGATAGTTTGATGATTTTTCCAAACCAAATATCAAGAATCTAAATGAGGCTCGTAGGAATCGATCGGATCTATAGATGTGATGTAATCTTACAATTACGTATTCTTATCCTTCGATGAATTGATACTAGATCGATGATGATCGGTCGAGAATTAGGGATTTCTTATGAAACTAGGGTTTCATCTTATCCTTTATTCTTTCGTCGATATCATTCACATTCTAGCCTCCAGTAAATTCAAGAAATGATCGTAGATCCCTAATTTCGAGCGATCACAATCAAGAAAGCATCGCAACGAAACTAGGTCATCGATTCTTGAACTTGCTAGGGTTTACAAAGCTCGTAGGACTTAAGAATCGTTTTAAGATTTGTTACATCATCATTCTATTGATCGTCTCGACTCCTTAACGAGCGGAGTTTTACTCGAACATCACAACAAGAACCACAATCACGAATTGAGATCTAATCATGATGCAAGAATTAAAAGAAAGCAGATTAAAGAATTTCACCTTTTATTTATATCAACAATTTCGTTACAATCGCTCAAGAACTACAGGAGGAAGAACTCGATCGTCGATTTGGCTTCGCTCGTCTCCGTGAGTCGCGGATCGGCTTGGATCACTTGCCCGTTTGAAGATCGGCTCCGCTCCTAAAAGGTTGAAGGCTTCTTGCTTGATTTGGTACTCGGGATCTTGAATTTGGAGTGGAATTAGGGTTAGGGTTTCGCACAAGTCTTGTCACAAGACTTTTGGAAGAAGATGATGTAAGAGGGAATGAACTAGCTAACTAAAAGATTAACAACTAATGATGAACTAAGATTGATTAACCTCAACCCTAAATCTAGGATCCTTTTTATAGACCATCAAAACCCTAGATCTAGGATTTGAATTTTAAGTTTCCCTCCAAAAGTTTGTTGAGGAGATTTGAATTTTCCTCCAAAAGTTAGTTAGAGGAGAAGCTTCTAGATGTGATTAGTTAGGAGCTTGATTAGCTTAATCAAGATTAGATTGCTTAATGATCTTTGCTGATCTGCCAGTAGCTTCAGGATCCTTCTGGAATTTGAAGTATCAGAAAGGAATGTGGGTCCAGAGATACAAATTGTGCACTGAAAATTTAGCGCTGACGTGGCAATACCGCCGCAGAACCGCGGCGCAAGCCGGCTCCCGCAGCGGTTCCGCGGCGCCTTGGGGGCTTTAGAGCTTGAAACTTTTGGTACTTGTTTGGGCTGTCTCATGGGCCTTTCTATGATATATTGATTTTTGTTTTGCCTTCTGTAATTCTACCAGATCTCAAAACTTGGAGTTGGTGTACTTTATCAGCTTCTTTTGACTTTTGTTCCAGCAAATTCTCGAGACAAGTGTTGCGCAATATAGGGATGATGCGATGCCATAAAATGCA
Source organism: Agapanthus africanus (assembly GCA_030015575.1). Classification (NCBI taxonomy): domain Eukaryota; kingdom Viridiplantae; phylum Streptophyta; class Magnoliopsida; order Asparagales; family Amaryllidaceae; genus Agapanthus; species Agapanthus africanus. The sequence goes on from CM057341.1 coordinate 340,550,366, forward strand.
GTCAATTTCCTTTAAAATGCCGGTTTTAAAGTCTAACATATGCAATCTGATGTTTAACGACTGATTTACTAATATGTGCTATATGAATGCCGAACACTTCTAGATGAGTGCAAAAGATAGGGAAATTGCCGTGTTAAAAATACATTATTTTCGACTGATCAGGATACGCCAGAGTGGAACGATTTTCTTCATTACTCTATGTCGAACTGTTGAACCGAGGGGTTATGTAACCATTGATCCGTAGAAAGAAACAAAACCTAAGGGCAGAAGGCGCCAGACGGTGAACAGGAAGCAAGGAGATATCTTGCTCTGCTAGCTTTAGATACACCGACACCCTTCGACTTTGAATGAAGGACATATCGACGTTAGTATTACGATTTACGATTTGGTAATTTGGATTTGACTTTTCCATCATTTTGGATTCTAGTAATTTTAGGATTTTGTTTTATATTTGATGTTTCCTATGTGCCCATTCATTCATTGCACTCGATTCGTGCTCTATGTATCAGTTGTATTAATGTTCGTTTTGCGCATGCCCATTGCACTTGATTTTGGTTTTATATATTCTGAGACATCGATTTGATTTCATTCATATGGGTTGCACATGATTTTGATTTATACTTTCGATATAGTTTTCATGTACTTTAATACCTTGATGCGATTTTGTGCACACTAGATGCACTAAATCGAGATTTTTTGTGCATATCAGTTGCAACTGATATTGTTGTCGTGCACACCCGTTGCACTTGACAGATGCTTTGTGCACAACAGTCGCACTCAGTTTTGTTGTTGTGCTCATGTATGGCACTCGGTTTTGATTTCGATTTCCGTACGCACCTGACGCACGTGGTATTCTTTGTTTATATTTTTGGAATGATTTTCTTTCGAGCATCATGTTTTCATACTACGGGTTAGTAACCAAAAAGGACAATTCTGAGGACAGTACCTAAGTATTTTTATATGCATCGATATTACCGAGGGGATTTCTAAAAAGGAGCTATAGTCTCAATATTTTCATACGTGTCTATGATGACACGAAACATTATACAGGAAACCATTCTAAATTATTTTCAAAAAGCGAGACGTATATGTTAAAACAAAAGATATTATATACGTATAACTATTTTCCATATAAAAAAGCGTCCTCTACTTATCGCGTGATACGCGCATCGCACGGCGATTTGAAAAAGGTTTTGCATATATATCTATTCGGATGTTTCGATGATTTTACAACGATGCGTACTATATACATGTTATAGTTTTGAGTACATCGTATTGGACTTTGATATTGGTATCTGCACCTTAACTCCGATACTTGCGTGCCGCTTGACGGAGTATTGATTTTGAGCTTTACACTCGTTTTTCATGCGCATGCATTGCGCTATGATGTGTTTTAAGTATTGATAATTTCGGAGCCCCAACGATTTTTTTTGGTTTTGCTGAAATGTTTTAAGTATTTGGGGGGATTAAATTTAAATTCCTGGACCGAATTTATTTAAGGGGGGAAGACTGTAACATTTAAGAAAAAATAAAATATTATTTTTGGAAAGTTAAATAATTAAATTAATTAATATAATGAATATTTTAAAGTATGGAAATTAGTTTTAATGATATGGTATAACTATATTCCGATAATTCAGGAGATATTTGGAAATTCTACATGGTTATTGATTTTGAGTGTGTTAAGTCGATTTGGATATTTTAGAATTTATTTGCATACAAGTTTACGGCTAAACTTAATTAATTATTACTAATCGTGCATTACGCTTGATTATGCACATGACATGCACCATGTCATGTTTCAAAACATCATTTTTGAATTCCTATGAACCATGGCATCTTATTTTTCTCTTATATGTAATTGAGTTTTTGTTTTAAAAATATAAAGAAAAGAAAAGAAATTGAATATATATATTGTGAGGTTTGGACCTTGAGAGAGAAAGAGAGAGAAAGAGGGTTCTACATCATTCTACACTTCTCTCTCAACTTCTTTTTCTTCTTTTCATTTTTCAACTCCTCTCTCCCCATGGATGCCCTCTCCGCTACACCTCCTCTACCTCTTCACAACAACCCCAAATCCAGACTAAAACTATATATTCCCTTCATGAAAATGTGCACAACCTTGCTACAAAGACCATGGTGTGATCAAGTGGGGATTTTGAAGATTTTGATTAACTCAAGAAAATTCTTGAGTTACCAAATGAGGTAATTGTTTCACCATTAGTGTAGTAATCAAGTTCCTTTAGCTTCTATTTTGGTTTTGAAGTGTTTAAGTGAGATTTAGTGAGGTTTGAAAATTCCAAGATGAGGGTTAAGGTTTTCCTTGAGTTGGGATGGTGTAATTGAGATGTATTAGTGACTATAAACCCCTTTGGTGATAAAACTTAGAAAAAACCCAGAGATTTAACCCAAAACTAGAACTTTAGAAACTTTCCAATGTCGGTTTTGTAAAAGATTAGGGATTGCAGGAAATCTGGAGCAAGATGGAAACTTTTTAAGATAATCAAACAACCCTAGAGACCTAGATGGACCACTAGGAGACCACCCTGTAAGTAAGAACCCAAAAAAAGCCAATACACCCGAGCTCGCCGGATTTTAGGGTGTTCTCGCTGGGTCAATTTTGGGTATTGGTGTCTAGGTTTGGTCTGTAGCTCACATACCCCCTATACAACACCCCAGTACAACTAGTTTAGACTAATTTCACCTGAACTAAAATCTGGAGCAAGATTTCGGAGTTGATGTTTTGTGTTTCATGGTTTTCATGACTTGGTTTTAGGTAATTGAATGTGGATTTGGTCATCGAACGTTTGTACGTCGACGACGAGGGTTATTTAGCTACTTTTGCTTGTGTAGGCTATAGATTCTAACCTATAAGCACATCGCGTGTCGTTTTGGTTTTTAACTGGATGTTTTGATGCGATACGATATATGTGTTATATATGTAGGCACCCTGACGTGGATTCCGTACGACAAGGGAAGAGCATGGCGGCATCGACTTCAGCAAGCAGAACCAAGGTGAGTAGATGTATATCTACGGGTGATGTCGGGTGGATGGCGTATAGCACCCCCGCAAATATAGAATAGTGTTATTACCATGTAAATCATGAGCTTGGAAGTAATATTGGATACTTAGCAAGTAGGGTAATTTAGCAGACTTTATGTTAGATTAGGTTGATTTAGGAAGGCTTATGCCGAGGATGATTACCTTGAAGGAAATTCATAGGTTTCATGTAGACACACACACATACGCATACACATAGACTTGACTTGGTGTATGTGTGTGTGTGTAGGTTTACACACACACACACACACAACATATACACATGATATGAGGATGGAATATGATACTTGGATGTGAGTCGATATGATCGGGCATGATGCCGTGAGATTGTGATATGTGGTTAACTCGCGATATGAGGTATGATATGTTTTTATAATGGATCGTTGGGCAACGTGTATTTATATATATATATACGGTAATATGTGTGATGACATTGGAGTGCACGAGAATTTAGAACAGTACCACAGATCATGATATTGTTGATAATCATACCATATGAATAATGATAAATCTATGATAGTTGACCTGTACCCTCGAATTTTGGGTTGCCGTGTGATGGATTTTATAGCACGAGGTATATAGATATATGATGATTAATCCGCACTCTTGATTCGAGGATGTTGTACTATATACAGTACGTGACGCTATGTGGCTGGATCGCCGACTATTTGATATATCGACTCGGATTACATTAGACCTTCTCCTTCTTCTGACCAGTTTCTTAGTAGTATCTTAGTTGTTTAGGTAGATGCTAGTTTAGGTTCGAGTCATACTAATTTACGAAACCAACGAATCGTGAGCATTTTCAAAAAGACAACACGAGAGATAGTACGTATTTTTCAAAGGACGTATCTTTTCTCAAAAACACCGTAACCCTAATTTTCTAAAAACCATTATTCATGCTATTTCAAACACCAAAACGGTATGACTCGTATAGTATAAATGTATGTTCTTCGGTATTGCAGTTATTACTACTTCTCTGTTATATTCATGTTATTCTCATTACACTGCATGTTTATACATATGTTTTCTTACCTTTTATGATTCCGTCTGTTACGACACCAGCACCATTACCGATGAAGCGCATGTTCCACGTACACTTATTTGCCGGCTCACATACATCATCATCGGTAATTGCCATCTCACGTACACTTTTCAAACAGCTAGTTCTTTTCGTATAGCTGCTAATTAGTAATTTCAACATATTATTAGTATACTTGCCCTCATATGCTAGTCTAGATATAGTATTCCTTACTTAGATACTTCATGCATTCACACATTCATTCGGTTATGCATTGTTGTGGGATTTTATACCGATATTCACTGTTTTTGGACTCATGATCTGTGAGCCTTCGGAGTTTCTATGGGATTTCTGGATTTTGGGGAAAACAGCAAGAATTTATAAACTTATTATCCTTTTTAAAAATGAAAGTTGCGGTTTTCTCGTGATGCATGTGTCGTCCACCATGAGTTTTCATGTTTTCTGTTGGATTTCGGGACCCGATTCGAGGAGTGGATGAACCGTCTCGGGTACATGGTGGGCCCGGTACGGTACCCCGGGACAAGAAGCTCGAGTTGTAGTCGATGAGCCTGGCAGAGGCAGACTACCTACCGGTGATGTCTGGGGCGGAGGATATCCGGAGGATACCGACCGTAGTCATGAGATTTGATGATATGGGCCGATCCGGACTGACGGAGCCCTAGATATTGAGCTATTCAGACATTGATACTTTGAGATATTGAGATATTGTGTCGATGTTTGACATGGATTTTCTGTCGATTTCACTGATGATGTTTCAGTTTTATTATACAAGTTTACTAAGATAAAAACACAGATTTTCTTATATCTAGATTTCGGGATGGATTGTTTCATTCATAATGCATTCATACATCATATTTACATGACATGTTGCTACTTAGTGACACGGACACGAATACTTGGTACACACTTATGCTTAGATTATTACCTTGCCACCACTAGATGTCCAGTGTTATAGTGTGAGTATACAATAGTATGGCCTAGGAGACCGTCAAACATGCGATTTCTACTCGGTGATGTCTTCTACTCACGAGTTGGAAACTCACCCCCGTTGTGCCATAGTTTCTTGCAGGTTTGGCCGTACAGGTTTCGTTTCGGTTTGCTGGCACACTGCTTTCTTCCGGGTGATTGCTTGGTATGTGGGTCCACTTGCATCGTGACCGCCATTGTACTTTTATTTATTTTTAGTTTTATCTAGTAGGCTCCATCAACCAGACATTGTATATTTGCTATATTTAGGAAAACGGTTGTATATTCTTTCGACTTAGAGTCGCGCTCTTTTATTATTATGGTTTTTTGGTTTTCTTGATGATGTTAGTTTTCTTTCTGAATTTTGATCCTCGCCCTTCGGCGTTGTATATTATATTGCTTGCGTGGTTGTTTCCGCCTTTTTGCGAAGAGCTAGCTCCCGCTTGGGGATGCCTTTTTATTATTGCTTATGTATATTATTATTTTATACCCGTTTGGGGCCTGTATTTACAAAGGAAATTTTGCCGAAATTTTCGGGGAAATAAGATGTTGCTTTTAAATGCTTAATGCCACTTATATGTTAAAATCACTTGCTTTAAAACAAGTTTTCCTTCCCTATTTTCTTTGAGCGGTTTAGATTTCTGGGCCTAGGCTTACTTAGATTACGTTACGCTTCTTGACGTTGCGTAATTTAAGTGCCAGTCACGTTCCGTACCTTCGGGTCGTGACAAAGTGCCAGTCACGTGCCTTTTCTCGATCGTGACAAAGTTGGTTCTAAAGCGCTAGGTTTAACCTTGATTTGAGTATACGTTTAACGATGTGGAGACTAGGGCGTATATATATATATCCGTAATCTAAACTTGACCTTACCGAACATTGACTTGGCCGAAGGGGTATTAGACCCAAACATTCGTCACATAGATTGACCTTGGTTGATGAAGTAAGTGACTTAAGTAGAGTGACGTACTGTGTGTATGTTCCACGGAATACTTACGATACGCTACTCTGCTTAAGAAGCCTCACGATGTACATTTCTTAGGCACTGTATTTCTATTCATTCCTATGGTCAATCATCATCGATGTCGGATTGTGGTTTATTTTACCACAGTTACACGAGCAGTGAGAGCTACGGCTAGAGGTGCGGTCAGCACGAGCTCGTCATGAACAAGGACTGACCAGGACGTAATTCTGGTGAAACAAGAACGCGCTGATTTATTGTGATAATTAGATTTTCCCGTTGACACGAGCGTTAGGGATCGGCCCCAGATGATTTGGCTATTGTCAGAAGCCAGCCGTATTGCGAAGACTACTAGGGTACCGTTAACTCCTGATGATTGAGGCGTTGTCTACCGTGCGGACAGATGAGCCAGTTGTTGCTGCAATTGAAAAGATATCTCCCCAGATGTTCAAAGCCAATGCAGCATGAGGTTACACTCAAGAATGTGATAGAAGATCGCTAGTCACCCTTGGATAAGATTTGTTAGTTGTATGTATGCCTTAGAGGCCATTATTGTACATGATTGTATATTATTATGGATCCTTGGACATATATAAGAGGGACTTTCTTGCTCGACATGATAGTATGCTATCTGGTTACTCTTTATCTTAACATATACACTCACTGTCTCTCTGTTTCATGTTGATAAAGCACTTAGGATGTGCACTTGACTTCCACGAATATGATGGAGATCAAACTAGTGGGGCCAGGGTAGTCCGTAAGTACATCCTTTAATTGTTCCTAGTCGAGGGAGTGTCGAGACGGGGTATCGATATTCTAGAGTAGACTAGCGTATACGTTTCTTGACCCATATGATAGGCGATAGATGATCCTACATCTATTGGTGTTTGACATCAAAGATTGTATACGGATGCTCAGTGGAGACCGGGTACACTGAACATGACTCGCCGAAAACTCTTAGATAGTATTATTGTAACATTTAATAAATATAAATATTATTTTTTGAAATTTAATATTAAAATAATATATTTTGCGAAAACTATTCGATTTGCGAATATGGGTTTTTCGTAAAATGGTATAAATATATACCAATATTTAGGAAATAATTGTAGATTAAAATGATTTATTCATTTAATATATATTTATCGGATTTGGGCATTTTTATAATTAATTATATGCAAGTTTAAATTAAACTTGATTAGTGCACTACTAATCGCGATTATGCCAAATCCGTATTTTTAATTAGTCATGGCTAGTGCACCATGTTATATTGCATTGTTGTTGCATGTTGTGTTATTTTGTTTGTTTCATATTGTATTTAGTTTTTGTGAGAAAGAGAGAAGAAACAAATAGATGCCATGGTTGATAAAAGAAAAAGAAAAGAAAAGTCGATAGTATGGGCATGAGAGAGAGTGGCATGGCATGCTATATAATAGAGTGAGGGTGAGAGATAGAGAGACCTTGACCTCATTCTTTTCCTTCATCATCTTCATCTCCTTCTTCATCTCTTCCTCCACCTCATCTACCCTCATGTTTCATCTCCAATCCTCCACCGAAACCCTATACTCCCTTCATTAAAAAGATGCACAACTTCTTCCTCAACACTTTGGACCTTTCAAGCTTGGATTTTGAAGACTTTGAGCAACTCAAGAAAATTCTTGAGTTTCCGAATGAGGTAATCCCTACACTTTTAGTTAAGTGTTTGTGTTAGTATGTCTTATTGTAAGTTTAGAGTTTGATTAAGTGTGGATTTGTGATCTTAGAAATTTCTATGTTGAGATTTAGTGGGAAACTTGACTTGTATTTGGTAAACTGAGGTGTAGTGAAAGTTTGCAAACCCTTAGTGATGTTTTACTGGCCAAGAACAGAGATTAGAACCCGATACACGAACTTAGGATGTACCCCGTGTCATTTTTGTGAAGTATTGTTGGACTACAGGGTATCTGGAGCTATCTGGGATGTTTCTGAGATAAACAAACAAGTCTATTAACCTAGATAAACCACTAGAAACACACCACCAAAGTTCGAGACCTTTTCCCCCTACTTTGACCGGCGAGGCTGGATATTTTAGTGATGTCGCCAGACCTCTTTTGGGTTTTGGGGTTGGGTTTTTGGTTGTAGCTCCTAATCCCTATAAACTATCCCTTGTACTTGCTTGTTTAGTCCTAATTGACCTGAGCTAAAATCTTGGAGCTGTTGTGAGTGGTTTGGATATGTTTTCCCGATATTTGAATTCGTGGATTTGGTATTTGGATTTGATTTGGTCGTTGGACGTTTGTACGTCAACGACGAAGGTTATTTGATTGTTGTTGCATGCATAAGCTATAGGTTCTAACCTATGAGCACTTTATGTGCCGTATCGGTTTTCAGACATGGTTTTCATAACGTTGCGATGTGCGTTGATTTGTAGGTACCTAATGTAGACTTCCGAGGCGACGAAGCACAATGACTTCGTCTTAGCAAGGAGTTTGCAGGTGAGTAGATTTATATCTACGGAGGAAGTCGGGTGGATGGCGTATAGCACCCCAGCAATTATAGAATGGAAACCGATATATATATATAGAATATACTCGGAGAAACCTATACTAGGAAACTATGGATATGATCAAAATGTTAGTTGGAGTTGATATGAATGAATGAATACATATACCAAGATATGAGACGAGATCTATAAGGATATGACATGAGATCGATGAATATGATAAGATTGAGATAGATGTGTTATGAGATCGGTAAAGTATGATAAATATATATAAGATTTCTTGATGTGAGATATTGATGTGATGAAAAGCGAATATGATGAAATAAGATGACTTGGCTTAATATGCCATTATGCGGATGCAAGGCGATATGTGAATATAGATACTGTTGCCAAGACATGATGTGATATTGATACGGATGTGACTTGATATATATATATATATATATAGGAGAATAATGAGTGATATACCGTACGAGACGTTAGATTCGTACCCAGATTGTTGTATAGGTTGATAGAATCCCTATTTGTTTAATGCCGCCGTATGATGGATTACCGTACGCGATGAGTTTTACCTGATGATTGATCCATACCCTTGAATCGAGAATGCCGTACGATGGATTATACCGTACGTGATGTTGTGAGGCTAGACTACCAATTAGTAGATTCATTGACTCGGATATGTTATAGATTTTGGTAATCAGTATCTACATTACTTAGTTTGGCCCTTATGTAGATGTTAGATTAGATACGTATAGCTCATAATAGTGCGCTTACGATTTACTTTCTGCTATGTTTACGATATTCTCATTGCATTACGTATACATGTGCTTCCATTATTTGTTATGATATCGTCTGCTAGTACACCTGCATAATTATCGATGATGCATATATTACACTTACACAGATTTGCTGGCTCACACAAATTCATCATCGGTAATTGCCATGCCACTTACACAGTAGAATCTCTATATCATGCTATTACTTTTGATTGTTCAGTACTATCACATGACTCGTAGGCATGATATACCTTCTATGCTCACCTTTCTATTCTATGTTGCATGATATACCTGATATGCTCACATTTCTATTCTATGTTTGCATACATCATACTTTATGATTATACGCATTGAGATACTGTTTTCATGAGATTCTAGATTTGAGAACCGTGGTTATATTTCAAAAGAAAGTATGTAATGTTTTAAAAACCCGGTTTCTCTTGATATGATATTTCGATGTGTCCACCATGGGTTTTCTCGGTTATGAGATTGGTTTTAGAAACCCGATTTGAGGAGATGGATGATCCATTTGTGGGTACATAGTGGACCCGGTATGGTACCACAGGGCAAGAAAGGTATGTTGTGTAGTAGACGATAAGCCTGGCAGAGGGACTACTACCTACCGGTGATTGTTCTCGGCTCAGCGGTTATCCGGAGGATACCGACCGGAGTCGTGTGATAGATTTAGGCCGATCCGGACTAATGGAACCCATGGGCCGATCTGGACTGACGGAGCCCGAGATATGAGGATTTACATGTCGATGCTGGACACGGGTTTTATGATATTACGAGTGTCGGTGTTGGGCACTCAGGTTCCATGATTTTGATGTGTCATTAATGGACACACGTTGGTTGATATCCTCATACATACATGCATATGCTTTCTTGATATTACGAGTGTCGATGTTGGACACTCAGGTTCCATTATTTTGATGTGTCATTGGTGGACACACGTTGGTTGATATCCTCATACATGCATGCATATGCCTTCATAACGTTGCAAGTGTCGATGTTGGACACTCAGGTTCCATTATATTGAATGTGTCGTTAATGGACACGTAGATGATATCCACATGCTTGCATCCATATGTTTCAGATGTTATATATATATATATATATATCATTCGCATTTATTCGATTGTTAACCTACAGGCATATATGGTCACCTAGATATCATAGTATTACCTTCATGATATAGTATGATCTAGGAAATCGTTATTTTATTCGATTTCTACCTGTTGATGTTTTCTACTCATGAGTTGGCAACTCACCCCCGTTGTGCCACAGTTCTTGCAGGTTTAACCACTTGGGATCAGTAGTGGTAGCACTGGCACACAACTTGCATTCGGGTGTTTTGCTATGGTAGGTAGGACACACTGGATCGTGCCCACTCTTGTACTTATTAATTCCTATTTTATCTAGATAAACTCCATTAGTCAGAAACTAGTATTTGTAAATTTAGTAATACTTATAAAGACTTGTGGTTACGAGACTTAGAGCGAGGGTTTGTATGTTCTCTTATTGGGGAATCGATGGCTCACTTCATTTATCATTCTTTCTGTGCTTATCTTCGCCGTTGGGCGTCGTATATATTACTTGCGTGGTTGTGATTCCACCATTTGGGGAAGAGCTAGCTCCCGTTTGGGGATGCCTTTTATATTGTTATGTATATGTGGTTTCGGTTCAAAATATACAAGGGAGGTGCTGCCTAAAATTTTAAAGATGAAAAAAAAATTCCTCAATTTTAGTACATTCTACTTGCATTTTCTTATATCATTAGTTATGCATTTATAAATAAACTTTATTTCATTATACCTTTGTTTTAAAATTGCACCACCACTATTTTGTATAAAAAGGTTTAGATTTTCTGGGCTTCGGCTTACTTGAATTACGTTATGCCTTTAAACGTTGCGTGATTTAAGTGCCGGTCACGAGCTAAATTCTTGGTCGTGACAAAGTTGGTATCAGAGCATTTGGTTTAACCTTAGTTTCAGTCTGGGTTTGACTATGCGGAGTCTAGGGCGTATATATTTCGGAAGTTAGGCTTGACCTTACGGATCTTATACTTGACAGGGGGTATTAGACCCGAACTTTCGTTACTTAGGTTGACCCTGATTGATGGAGTAGGTAACTCAAGTAGAGTAACGTACTGTGCGTACGTTCCGTGGCATACTTATGATACGATACTTCGCTTAAGTGACCTTAGGATGTATATTCTTGAGATCCATGCTTCTATCATTCCAATGATCATACTCTCATTGATTCCGTTCCTCCTTATGATCATGTATCCATTTTGGATCTGTTGATTCCTTTCTTCCCTTTGATCTATCTTCATCGATACCTGCTTGAGGTTCCTGTCACCATGGTTTGAGCATAGATTGAGCTGCTGCTAGTGTTGCGGTCAGAGCGAGCTCGTTACGGACGAGGGCTGACCATGTTGTTTCTGGTGACATACGGACATGTAGGTATAGTGATGGTGTTGTGACCTCTCGTTTGAAGCGAGTGTTCGGTTTTTCACTGGATGATCGGGCCATTGATAGAGGCTGTCGGTTTGAGAGGACTGTTGATGTACAACCTACATCAAAGATCGCGATGTTGTCTACCATGCAGATAGATGACCCAGCTGTTGTTGAGATTGATGGGATGTCGCTTTCATAGTTTATGAGCTAAAACCGCTGGAGCTTTCAGGCAGAGGAGTGACAGGAGATAGCTAGTCTATCTCAAGTTGAGTGACTTAGATAATTTGTCTGATTTAATGTACCGACGCAGGCTCAGTTGAGTTGAAGATTTCCAGGGTAGAGAATCTTACTCAGATCTAGAGTATATCGATCCAGAGAGGACATTATTCGTTTGATACTCTGATGTGGAATCGGTAAGTTGACCAATTTTGGATAGAAGGACCTCACCAAGATGCGTTGTGAGTCAATCGAGAAAAGATGAATAAAGTGTATTCTTCAGAGGATTTGGACGAGTTCCCGAGAACATGTTCGGCTAGATATCTTCTACATAGTGATGAAGATACCGAGTTCGTAATTTCTAGTCCGTGTGAGAGACTCTGGATTGACCGTAGCTGAGAACGAATTGCAACATGCAGACAGCAAGAGATGACATCGAAGCGGATGATAATAAAGACGAGTGGAACAAGAGGTTCGTATGAGATGTTAACGAGCTGTTGTTACTCCCTGTTGAGATTAGAGATCGGATATGTGTACAGAGGGGTAGGGATACGTCCAATTCCCGAGGAAAAGCTGTGCTGAGAATGCAAATGTCCAGAGAACGTGAAAGGATCGAGTAAAGAGTGCCAACCTCCGTGTAGTTTGGCATAGGCGAGATCAGGAGAGACCTTGAGCAGGTTCTTTCCACGGAACTACTGCGATACGGTTTGCACCAAGGATCGGTTGCGTTGCGTGTATTCAGAGTGCCAGATGCCGACATCAGTGATGTGCCATTTGCGAGCGGTCATGATAATTGACCGAGAGATGACCAGCGGAGTGCCAAAGCGGAATCGTTTCCGTTAGTACACCAGACAGGGCCGACGAGCTGAAGGATCGCGTGATTGGTAATTCAGAGAGCAAACGAGGACCCAGAGACCGAAGACGCCAGACCGTGAGCAGGAGGCAAGTAGATGACCTTGCTCTGCTAGCTTTGGGCGCACCGGCATATTTTCGACATTACAGGAGGTGTACCTCAATGTCATTTATTAGGATTTGGGTTTTGTGATATGAGTATCACACTTTTATCGCTTGGATTTGAGTTTCGATGATTGGGTTTCGTGATTTATGTTTTCATGTACCATGGCCGCACCGATTGGATATTTTCTTTTGTGCACAGTTATTGCATTTGATTTATGTTTATACACCACTACATCGGTTTGCGATTTGTGCATATCAGTTGCGCTTTATATTGATTTTGTGCCTTGGCTGCACATGTTTATGATTTCGTGGATTTCATACGGTCGATTTTATTTTGTGCAGGTGGTACGCACTCGATTTGATTTTTGCACTCGGTATAGCTCACATGTGCTTGTAGTGCATTGATACGATTTTTGTGCACGCCGTTGCACGCGTTTACGATTTTGTACGCCTTGGTACACTCGGTGTTGTTTTTGTGAGCATTTGAGATATTGAAGAGTATTTCATGTATTTGTTGCACCGGATTTGTATTTCGTGCATTTGTGGCACCAGATTGGTATTTCGTGCATTTGTTGCACCAGATTTGTATTTCGTCCATTTGTTGCACCAGATTTCTATTTCGTGCATTTGTTGCACCAGATTTGTATTTCGTGCATTTGTTGCACCAGATTTCTATTTCGTGCATTTGTTGCACCAAATTTCTATTTCGTGCATTTGTTGCAGCAGATTGGTATTTCGTGCATTTGTTGCACCAGATTGGTATTTCATGCATTTGTTGCACCAGATTTCTATTTCGTGTATTTGTTGCACCAGATTGGTATTTCGTACATTTGTTGCACTAGATTTATACTCCGTACATTGGTTGCACCCGATTTATGTCTTTGAGCATTTATTTCACCATATTTATATTTTTATGCGCGTTTGCAGTTGACGTTCGTTATCATGCACACTACTGCACTAGATATTTTATACGGACCTGATGCGCTTGGTTTGGATATTTGCGCATATTAGGCGCATAGTATAAGATGTTATTCGTGCAAGTTGAATGCACTTAAGTTAGATTTTATTCGTGCGTGTTGGATGCACTTGAGTTAGTTTTATTCGTGCATGTCGGATGCACTTGATTGAGATTTTCATTTGTGCAGGTTAGTTGCACTGGGTTGAGATTTTCAGGCACTCTAGATGCACTTGATGTTGTTGTCATGCACACCAATTGCATTTGATAGATGCTTTCGTACAAACCCGTTGCACTTAGTTATGTTTTTTGTGCACCATCGCAGCACTTGTATTTGGTTTTGGCTTTCCGTACACACTAGACGCACGTTGTAACAGTTCAGAAATATAAAATATTATTTTTGGAAATTTAATATTAAAATAATATATTTCGCGAAAACTATTTGATTTGCGAATAGGGATCGTAAAATGGTATAAGTATACACCAATATTTGAAAAAATATCGGAGATTAAAATGATTTATTTAGTATAATGATATTTATCGGATTTTTGGCCAAATCCGTATTTTTACATTTTTTTCATGACTTATGCACCATGTCATGTGCATGTTGGGTTTGTGTTTGTGAGTTTGTATTTGTGACTTGTGAGATTGAAAAGAGAAGAGAATGAGAAAAGAAAAGAGAAGCAAAGAAAGAAAAAGTGTTGTGTGTGAAAGGAGTTATGAGTGAAAAACAAAAGAGATATTTGTGAGAGAGTGAGTGTAGGGTGGATATTTATGAGTGAGAGAGTGAGCATAAGAGAGGGAGAATGAGACTAGGCTGCCCATTCCTTCATCCTCCATTATTTTCTTTATCTTCTTTACTCCCTCACTACTTCCATGCCTCATCTCCAAATACTTTCCAAAACCCCTTGCCACCTTCACAATAAACATGCACAAACCTATTCTAAACCCTCTGAACCATCCAATTTTGGATTTTGAAGACTTTGAGCAACTCTAGAAATTTCCTAAGTGGCCAATGAGGAAATACCTTCACCTTTAGTTATGTATTTGTGCTAAATATCCTAGTTTAGTTTAGAATTTGATATAATTAGGATATTTGATCTTAGAAAATTCCAAGTTACTGTTAAGTGGCTAATAGAGGTGTATTGAGTGTTTTCAAGACCTTAGAGATTGATTTCTTGACCTAGAAATGAGATTAGAACAAGATACACGAAGTTAGAATTATTCCGTGTCGGTTTTGTGAAACTTAAGGGCCTACACGGTATCTGGAACTATCATGGGTATTTCTAAGAAAATCAAGCAAGTCCATTAATTTAGATAGACCACTAGAAGACCACCACCAAAATACGATCCCATTCTACCCCAGTTCGACCGGGGAGACCGGATATTTTCATATTGTCGCCGAACCCCCCATTTCTTATGGTGTTGAGTTTTTGCCTGTAGTTCACTTACCCTATAACCTATCCCCTGTACTTGCTTGTTTAGTCCCAATTTATCTGAGCCAAAATCTGGGATAGATTTCCTTAGTTGCTGATTTCGTGTTATGCGATTTGTGAAACTTGGTTTTGGTATTTGAGATTTATTTCCGTCGTTGGACGTTTGTACGTCAACGGACGAGAGTTGTTTGGTTGTTTTTGCATGCGTTGGCTATAGGTTCTAACCTATAAGCAATTTGTTTGCCGTATCGGTTTTTGGACTTGATTTTAATTGCAGTGAGATTGTGTATTGATTGTAGGTACTTCACGTAGACTTCCGAGACGACGAAGTACATCGACTTTGGCTAAGCGAGAAGTTTAGCAGGTGAGTAGATTTATATCTACGGGGGAAGTCGGGTGCATGGCGTATAGCACCCCCGCGATTATAAATAGAATTCGATATACATATTATGATGGAGAAAACCTATGTATAATTCACGTATATGATAGCTAATGATGATTTGGATAAATATAGGATGATTGATATGAGAAAGTGAAGTTTGATATATATATAGAATCGAAAGAGAACAAGTATGAGTTGATAATGGTATGATATGAGATCGAGATCGATACGACTTGAGATTTATAAGATATGACGTATACGAAGATATAATCATATGAGATTGATACAAATGCGAATTGAGATATATGTGTCTATTATATACTTATGAGAATAATGTGTGATATGTCGTATGAGACTTTAGATCCGTACCCTTATTGTCGTATAGGATGATAGATTCCCTATTCTGTTTGATGTTCCCGTTTGATGGATTGTCGTACTGTAACATCTTAGAATGTGTTTTGTGGCTAATTATATTTTAATATATGGTTTTTAATAAAAAGTTTACCAAAATGATTTCCAATTATTTTATCCTAATTAATGAATATTTTATTAGATTTTTCATAGGCTTGCACACACTTGTGCATGATAACTAGGGTGCTAATTTGGAAGTTAACCATGATTAGCAATCATGGTGAGCTAACCATTTTCTTTAAGCTAGTTTTAATAATTGTTTAAGTGTTATGGGTTTTAAGTGTGCATGGTTGTTATAATTAAAAGGGTTTTTAAAAATGAAAAAGGATTTAAAAATGGTTTGATTTGTTGACTTTGAGACAGAGAGAGGGCATGGGGCAATATGGCTCAAGCCATGCCTCATTAATGATGAGAGAGAGGGAGAGAGTGAAGGGTTCTTGCCTTGCTCTCATTTCTCATTGTGCTCTCTTTTCTCTCATTCTCACACTCTCATTCACACACACACACAAGGCTGAAACTTCAGCAAGAGAAGCAGCAGCACCAGAAGACAGCAACAGCAGCAGCTCCATCAACAGCACCTACCAACATCAGCATCAGCAGCTGCAGAAGCAAAGCAGCAGCAGCAAGAGAAGCTCCAGCAGTAAGAAGAAGATGCAGTAGCAGCAGCAAGCAACTCCTGCTGCAGCAGCCAAGGCAGCAGCAGCAACAGCAACTTCAGCAGCAGTAGCAGTAACAACATCAACAGCAGCTATAGCAGTAGGAGCTCCAGCTACTTGCAAGCTCTTTTCTTCCTCCATTCACTTCTTCTCCTGATTTCTAGGGTTCATTAGGGTATAATTCCTTAACCCAATTTCCCTTATTGCTTAAGTTGTGCATTGATTACCTTCGGTTTGCATTTAAAGTTAGTTTAGTGTTAGATTATGGTGATTTATGTGGAATGTTGTTTAATAATGATTGTGTTAGTTAACCTAGCTTATTTTAGTGTTGTTAGGGTTATTTTAACTGAGAATTGACCCAGATTTCACTAACATAGCATAGGGTTTACGTTTTGTGCAAAATTGGTGTTTTTATGCGATATTTTGGCAATATGTGATCTGCTATTGACCCGGGGCCTTCAGGGCAAAATTGAGGAAACTGGGGGATGCACACTAGGTCTAGAACACACCACCAGAACACGAGAACCCCATTTCCAACTGAGGCCGCAGTTTTATTATGATTGGCCGCAAATTTCGGACAGGTTAGGGGCTGGGATGTTGGGGTTTTTCCTATGGTTCTCTGCTGTGTTATCTAGTATTTTGGCATGTATAGTTTTGTATGATTTGATCTGTAGGAAAATATGGGACAATATATCGTATTGCATGTCCGTTTTGTTTTCGTGATACGCGCGATACGTGAGTGGGTTCTGCGATCCAGCATGTCGCGGCGTGTCGCGGTGGTTTTGGACGCGTATTCACACGTTTTAGCGTATCGTGCACAGGCGCGTTTAGTTCGCGACGCGAGTTTCTCGTTTGGGTTCCATATCGCGTTTTGCGGAATATTTGGCTTATATATATATTGCTTGTCTCATTTTCAGGTTTGCAGGAAGGGACTACGGACACTGCTACATGAGAGAGCAGATGGTAGGATTCACCTGGCTGGGAGCGTAGGTGAGTAGATTTAACATCTACAGGGGAATCGCCCGCATGGCGTTATGCGTCTTAGCTAGAATTCTAATACTTGTTGCGTATTCTACGTGTTAGAATTGCGCCTTACCCTATTTATTAGATATAATGCTACTGTGACTAGCAGCCGTAGGACACTGCATATATTATTGACGGTTCATGTTGCACGAGCACGGATTGTATGCTACACACACCGTCAATAATTGCCATGTCACACACAAACCATTATAGATATCTTATTGCTTGGTTAGGGACTTTACGACATCGATTCACATTACTTATCACTTTGGACATTTAGTTACCGATATACCTTACTCACCTATTCCACTCATACCCGGAGAGGTATACTTCATCAGTTCTTATAGGTACATACCTATAAATTGCTACACCTGTATGTTATACACATATTCAGTTGCAGTTACATATTTACCTTTACTGATATTACTCAGCTGTACCTTATTGATTTCGCATACATCTGGTTTCAGCTACATATTTTCATTTATATGCTCGCATTTCAGATATATCGCCTGTATTTATTCATGGATTTGCGCATTGTTTATTTGGATTTTACATGAGGTTTTCTGGATTTGGGAACCGCGGGAGTTCATGAAAATTATGCATACATTGAAAAACCCGGTTTCCTTGATATGATATTTGCGCAGCCACCATGAGATTTATCGGTTCTGATTATATACTCCATATGAGGTGTGGTTGCCGTATGAGGATACATGGTGGGGTCCGGTATGGTTCCCATCGGCAGGATGATCGATGGACTTTGCCGATTGAGCCTGGAGGCGGGCGAGTACCTACCGGTGACAGTACCAATGACTCGGCGGGGATCATGGAGATACCGTCGGGAGTCATGCACGTATGCATACGTCGAAAAGCGAGGGTCAGAGCTAGGCACTCGTGCTTTCGGGATAGCGTATGATACGTACCTATCAGGATGGTAGTCTTGGTGACGGCATCTGATAGATCAGGATTTCTGTGTTGATGCTTGGCACATCGTTTTCATGATATTTCCTTTAACACCTTTTGTATATAACAGGGGATTTAGCCGTTGTTATATATACCCTTACACCAATATTTCATGATATTTCTTTTAATATATGTGTATTGACCCCATCATATTTATTTCTGCATATATATACCTTTAGCATGTTAGAATTCTACTTGAGATTTGATTTGGGATATTAGGTGATTCATTGAGATTGGATATTGAACATACATATGAGATTGTCGACTTGTACATTCGGGATATAGGAGATTACTCGATATTGTACATTGGGGAGATGTGAGACTTATATGATGTGAGAGTCCAACTTGGGGGCTGATTTGAGAAATTGGGATTTGAGTGTCTTGATGGATTGTGATCCTACCACAATGACAGGATTCCGTGGGATGACATATTTCACTCCATACCTCATACCTTTTCACTTATACACTGTTCCATGTATTAGGAGTACCTGTTAGTGTACCCTTCATGAATGCTGCATATCTACATTCTCATATCCCTATTGCATGGTTATTGCATACTACTGTCATGTTACTATTGCTTCACATATTGATTGTACCTACTAGTGTACTTTCCATTATTCTGCATTCACATGACCTGTTATTATTGTAAATTGTATATATTAGATTCATACTGTACGTACATTCCTACGATTACCTGCATATGTTATTTACTATTCACGAGTTGGCAACTCACCCCCATTGTGCCACAGGTGTTGCAGGTTGTTCCCCAGAGTAGTCGTGGTAGGCTATTCATCTATCATCTTTTGCTACAGATACCGCATCGGCTCACAGTGTACTATTTTGCTTAGGTGGGTTTTGATGATTATCTGTATTTCATATTGTACATTCGTTGTATCTTGTACTCTCCATTTACTATTATGTTGTTGACTTAGAGACTTGGTGAGGACGATATTGTACATTATTTATGGATTTATTGTCTTTTATGCAGCTTTATCTTTATTGTCTATATTTTCTTCGCTACGGCGTCGTATATTTGTGATGATGTGATTGTTTTCCGCCTTTGGGCCAGTTTTTACAAAAGGGGTGTTGCCAAAATTTTAAAGAAAGAAAGTTGGACTTTTAAAGAATTTGGGTTGCGATTTCAAATGTTTCAAAAACTTTTATTATCTTTTCTGTATTTTCATGGTTTAGATTTCTGGGTTTTGTCTTTCTTTTACTGCGTTATGTCTGTAGGCGTTGCGTAGTATTAGGGTCGTCACGTGCCAATTTCGGGTCATGACAAAGTTGGTATCAAAGCGCTAGGTTTTACCTTTCGGAGTGTAGGATGACCTTGGTATGATGGAGTAGGTAGCTTAAGCAAAGTAACGCAGTGTGTGTATGTCTGCAGCATACTCACGATGCGGTACTTCGCCTTGAGTGACCTAAGTACAAATTTGCTTGAAATTCCTTCCTTGATGATTCATATCCTTGCGATTCGATTTCCTTATTCTTATCGAATCTTATCTCTATTATAGCCTTGCCGCCGATGACTATGGGGACTCAGAGTGATGCAGCGAGGGCCGAGGTCAGAGTTAGCTCGGGAGGGACGAGCACTGACCAGGATGGCATGCTAGTTTCACAGGTGCAGACAGATCAGCCTTCGACATATACTATTGATATGCTTGTGGCAAAGATGCAGGAATTCCGCCAGACGATGAGTTCATTGGTTGATGACGTTCGGGAGCTACGACAGGAGGTTGTCACCCCTGTTACTCAGTTGTCACTTACGTTCAGCATGCAGCAGTCCGTCACCTACATAGCACCAGTGGTTGCAGCTCCAGTTGACGAGGCACATATTCCAGAGACTCGGAGAGTTCCCGGACAGTGGAGGACTCGTACTAGTGTACCATCCCAGAGACAGAGGTTTGGTCATCGAGACAGATTTCGTGACCGTCGCGGGAGTAGCAGAGGCTTTGGACGAAGACAGTCGTTCAGCTCTCATTCCCAGGATGGTCAGCAGTAAGCGCGTGGATGTTTTCGATGCGGAAGCCTTCAGCACTTCGTCAGGGATTGTTCCTTAGCACCGCGTCAGGATTGTACTCAGAGAGGCCGTGGACGTAGAAGGTTCGCTCAGAGGGATCATTCTACCAGAGGAGTTCATCCAGTTGCGGGTAGAGGGCAGACATAGGAGTTTGCTTCTACTCATCGGGACGTGCAGGCATCCAATGCAGAGTCTTCAGGTATCCTTAATTCGCTTGTTCTTTTGATGTACTCGTTTGCTTTTCACACTTGTACCGTGGTTGGGTAGATTATTCGTAGTTTGTGTTAACGTCTGTCAGTGATTCTTTTGTTATGCGACACGTATTCAGTTGTGTGCCAATCGGATAGGAGATCGAGATTCGTCCGTCGTTTTGATCCTTCTAGAGATGTTGGATTTGACGTTCTCCTGGGCACGGACTGGTTAACTACGTGCTAGTCGTCTGTGGACTACCGTGAGGAAACAGTCAAGAATTGTTTCCCGGCGAGTCAGTTCTTGTTGTGCAGGTGGATAGTGGTGCCGCCTCTCACAGCTGGAATTCAGCCTTTTTCGCTAGTCGGCTTTTGAGGAGAGGTCATGGATTCTTGGCGTTCATTCGTGATACCGTAGCCACAGTAGGTATTGTTGGACCGGTTTCCTATCGTGCGAGAGTTTTCCGACGTTGTTCCAAATGAGCCGGCGAAGCTTAGAGAGCTTGAGGATCAGCTGCAGAGTTGTTGATTGGAGAGTTTTGTGCGTCTGAGTGTTTCGCATTAGGAAGCTCCTATTTCTGATTGTCACGGAGAAAGACAGCAGTTTAGGGTTTTGTATCGATGGATCGTTAATTGAACCAGCTTACGGTGCGGAATGGTATCCTTCACCTCGCATTAACGATTTCTTCGATCAGCTCAAGAGTGCGAGAAATTTTCTAAGTTTGTTTGGGATCAGGTCATCATTATTGAGGATTCGAAGTGATGGCATTCCGAAGACTGCCTTATGCGTGCTATGGGCCTTGTGTGTATTAGTAAGTCATTGGATTCACTGATGCCCTAGCAACATTCGTAGATGTGATGAACCAAATTTCTTCAGGCCGTTCCTCGACCAGTTATTGTTGTGTTATTTACGACATTCTGGTCTATTTAATGTGTCTTGATGGACAGGAGTAGCACTTGAGGAGTTGTTATGCAGATACTGGGAGAGAACCAGTAGTTTGCTAGATTCTCGGAGTGTTTCTCAGGCTTGTTTGTGTTGACTCCTAGGTCTTGTAGTCACGGGAGACGGTTTTGTATAGTTCCGAGGGAGATCGTGGCCGTACAGCTTAGGCCCAGACTTATGTGCAGGACGGAAGTCCGCAGATTTTGGGCTTAGTAGGTTTTTACCGCCGTTTCGTGCAGGATTGATAGTGTAGTGCTGCACCGTCGACTGAATTGACCGGAATGGAGGTTTTCTTTTCTTTAGACTGAGGCATGTGTGTGGAGTTTTCGGCAGTTGAAGATTCTGTTAACAACTGCATCAGTTCTTTCTTTGCTTTTGGTTCGTGCGACCTTGTTGTTTAACTGTAATGTTTCTTGAGTGGGCTCGATTGTGTACTGAGGTGACACTATAGAGTTATCACTTTTTCTTCCCTACATTTGGAGGAAATACGAGAAGGATATTCCACTCATGATCTGAAGATGGCCGTGGTGGTTTTGCGTTGGAGATTTGGAGATACTACTTGCTCGAGAGTCGTGTCAGATTTTCACGGACCACTAGAGCTTAATATACATCTTCCTACAGCGGATTTGATTGTTGTGATAGTCTTCTGCAGATTTACAGTTCTTGTGCGATCGTCGAGTACAGCTTAAGTTCGTCTCTACGGAGGGGACAGCTTGCTCATGTCGGCGCCCGACCACTTTTCTTAACTCGCTTTCGCGAGACACTGCCCGCCGATGCTCGTTCGTCAGAGATACTTGAATACTCGGCTGGGTAATGATTCAGAGTCCTTGATTTATGACAATGGTGTGCTAAGTTAGGGACGCGTTTGTGTACCTAATATTATCAGGTAGAGACGTGCAATCCTAGAGCAGGCACATCTGTCAACTCTCTATATTAGTTCAAGTTCCACCAACATTGACGTGACTTGTGAGATAGTTACGGGTGGACAGGGATGTAAAGAGAAGTTTCATGGTTCGTTTCAAGGTGTCTGTCTTGTTGTGTGCTTGGGTCGAGCATCTGAGGCCGGCTGGAGAGTTGCAACCTTTTACCGTTCCGAAGTAGGAGTGGGAGCAGATCTCCATGAATTTCGTTATGGTGTCTACCCAGGGTTAGTCAGGGTGTGACTCCATTCGGATTCTTGTCGTCCGGTTATACTCAGTTGTTCTTTGTTAAGTTGTGCGTTTGTGTTTTTGTTGTCGGCAGTTGGGGATCGTCACTCTCCATTGTTAGGGTTCTTCTTCGATAGCGGTTATCAGGAGACACTCCAATTGGCAACCTATAGGTTTAGGGGTTAGGTCATGTCGATCACCAGTCTGTTGTTTTCTGACTCTGCGTAAGTAGGATTTTGGACCCCAGCTAGTCTAGAGACTTCGGAGATGATCCAGTTGATTCAGGTCAGGATAAGAGTAGCTCGGTGCAAATAGAGGTCTTATGCCGACTGTGTTGGTCGTAGACTTAAGTGCGTAATGGCAAACCATGTATTCCTGCGGATTCTTCCGATAAATGACGTGTTGGATTTTGGGAAGTTTATCCCAGGATTTAGGTCCTTTTAAGATCCTGTAAGCAGGTTAGTTTTGTTGCCTTTAATTTGGCACTTCCGCCCAGATTATTGAGTTTTCACCCCGTATTCCTGGTGATGATACTTTACAATTACCTTCATGACCTTTCTCACATGATTTGGCACCAGACCATTTATCTTAGATGCGATCTTTCGTTCACCAGCAGCCAATTGTGTTAATGGCTCGGCAGGCGGAGAAACGTCGGTCAAGGGTCTTGCCATCTGTGAAGGGTTTTCTTGGATGTAGCCGTATAGTGAGGTAATCACTTGGGAGGCTGCGAGCAAGATTTGAGAGTTGTAATCATTTCTTTGAAGGTACGTGTAGCAGTATATTTTTAAATTCGGGGACGAATTTCTTTTAAAGGGGGAAGATTCTAACACCTTAGAATTTGTTTTGTGGCTAATTATATTTTAATATATGGTTTTTAATAAAAAGTTTACCAAAATGATTTCCAATTTTTTTATTCTAATTAATGAATATTTTATTAGATTTTTCATAGGCTTGCACACACTTGTGCATGATAACTAGGGTGCTAATTTGGAAGTTAACCATGATTAGCAATCATGGTGAGCTAACCATTTTCTTTGAGCTAGTTTTAATAATTGTTTAAGTGTTATGGGTTTTAAGTGTGCACGGTTGTTATAATTGAAAGGGTTTTTAAAAATGAAAAAGGATTTAAAAATGGTTTGATTTGTTGACTTTGAGAGAGAGAGAGGGCATGGGGCAATATGGCTCAAGCCATGCCTCATTAATGATGAGAGAGAGGGAAAGGGGAGGGGTTCTTGCCTTGCTCTCATTTCTCATTGTGGTCTCTTTTCTCTCATTCTCACACTCTCATTCACACACAAACACAAGGCCGAAACTTCAGCAAGAGAAGCAGCAGCACCAGGAGACAGCAACAGCAGCAGCTCCATCAGCAGTACCCACCAGCATCAGTATCAGCAGCTGCAGAAGTAAAGAAGCAGCAGCAAGAGAAGCTCCAGCAGTAAGAAGAAGATGCAGTAGCAGCAGCAAGCAACTCCTGCAGCATCAGCAGCCAAGGCAGCAGCAGCAACAGCAACTTCAGCAACAGTATCAGTACCAGCATCAGCAGCAGCTGTAGCAGCAAGAGCTCCAGCTACTTGCAAGCTCTCTTCTTCCTCCATTCACTTCTTCTCCTGATTTCTAGGGTTCGTTAGGGTATAATTCCTTAACCCAATTTCCCTTATTGCTTAAGTTGTGCATTGATTAGTTTCGGTTTGCATTTAAAGTTAGTTTAGTGCTACATTATGGTGATTTATGTGGAATGATGTTTAATAATGATTGTGTTAGTTAACCTAGCTTATTTTAGTGTTGTTAGGGTTACTTTAACTGAGAATTGACCCAGATTTCACTAAAATACCATGGGGTTTACGTTTTGTTCAAAATTGGTGTTTTTATGCGATATTTTGGCAATCTGTGATCTTCTATTGACCCGGGGCCTTCACGGCAAAATTGAGGAAACTGGGGCATGCACACTAGGTCTAGAACACACCACCAGAATACGAGAACCCCATTTCCAACTGAGGCCGCAGTTTTATTAGGATTGGCCGCAAATTGCGGCCAGGTTAGGGGCTGGGGTGTTGGGGTTTTTCCTATGGTTCTCTGTTGTGTTATCTAGTGTTTTGGCATGTATAGTTTTGTATGATTTGACCTGTAGGAAAATATGGGACAATATATCGTATTTCATGTCCGTTTTGTTTTCGCGATACGCGCGATACGTGAGTGGGTTCTGCGATCCAGTGTGTCGCGGCGTGTCGCGGTGGTTTTAGACGCGTATTCACACGTTTTAGCGTATCGTGCACACGCGCTTTTAGTTCGCGACGCGAGTTTCTCATTTGGGTTCGATATCGCATTTTGCGGAATATTTGGCTTATATATGTATTGCTTGTCTCATTTTCAGGTTTGCAGGCGGGGACTACGGACACTGCTACAGGGGGAGCAGATGGTAGGATTCACCTGGCTGGGAGCGTAGGTGAGTAGATTTAACATCTACAGGGGAATTGCCTGCATGGCGTTATGCGTCTGGGCTAGAATTCTAATACTTGTTGCGTATTCTACGTCATTGATAGAATTGCGCCTTACTCTATTTATTAGATATAATAGTACTGTGACTAGCAGCCGTAGGACACTGCACATATTATTGACGGTTCATGTTGCACGAGCACGGATTGTATGCTACACACACACCGTCAATAATTGCCATGTCACACACAAACCATTATAGATATCATATTGCTTGGTTAGGGACTTTACGACATCGATTCACATTACTTATCTTTTTGGACATTTATTTACCGATATACCTTACTCACCTATTCCAATCATACCCGGAGGGGGTATATTTCATCAGTTCTTATAGGTAGATACCTATACATTGCTACACCTGTATGTTACACACATATTCAGTTGCAGTTACGTATTTACCTTTACTGATGTTACTTAGCTGTATCTTCTTGATTTCGCATACATCTGGTTTCAGCTACATATTTTCATTTATATGCTCGCATTTCTGATATATCGCATATATTTATTCATGGATTTGCGCATTGTTTATTTGGATTTTACATGAGGTTTTCTGGATTTGGGAACCGCGGGAGTTCATGAAAATTATGCATACATTGAAAAACCCGGTTTCCTTGATATGATATTTGCGCAGCCACCATGAGATTTATCGGTTCTGATTATATACTCCATATGAGGTGTGGTTACCGTATGAGGGTATATGGTGGGGTCCGGTATGGTTCCCATCGGCAGGATGATCGATGGACTTTGCCGATTGAGCCTGGAGGCGGGCGAGTACCTACCGGTGACAGTACTAATGACTCGGCGGGGATCATGGAGATATCGTTGGGAGTCATGAACGTATGCATACGTCGAAAGGTGAGGGTCAGAGCTAGGCACTCGTGCTTTCGGGATAGCGTATGATACGTACTTATCAGGATGCTAGTCTTGGAGACGACATCTGATAGATCAGGATTTCTGTGTCGATGCTTGGCACATCGTTTTCATGATATTTCTTTTAACACCTTTTGTATATATAACAAGAGATTTAGCCGTTGTTATATATACCCTTACACCAATATTAGTAGAAAGGGATGGTAATATATGTGTATTGACCCCATCATATTTATTTCTGCATATATATACCTTTTGTATGTTACTGCATACTACTTTCATGTTATTATTGCTTCATATATTGATTGTACCTACTAGTGTACTTTCCATTATTCTGCATTCACATGACCTGTTATTATTGTAAATTGTATATCTTAGATTCATGCTGTACGTATATTCCTGCGATTACCTGCATATATTATCTACTATTCATGAGTTGGCAACTCACCCCCGTTGTGCCACAGGTGTTGCAGGTTGTTCCCCAGAGTAGTCGAGGCACGCTATTCATCTATCATCTTTTGCTACAGATACCGCATCAGCTCACAGTGTACTATTTTGCTTAGGTGGGTTTTGATGATTATCTGTATTCATATTGTTCATTTGTTGTATCCTGTACTCTCCATCTACTATTATGTTGTTGACTTAGAGACTTGGTAAGGACGATATTGTACATTATTTGTGGATTTATTGTCTTTTATACATCTTTATCTCTATTGTCTATATTTTCTTCGCTACGGCGTCGTATATTTGTGATGATGTGATTGTTTTCCGCCTTGGGCCAGTTTTTACAAAATGGGTGTTTCTAAAATTTTAAAGAAAGAAAGTTGGACTTTTAAAGAATTTGGGTTGCGATTTCAAATGTTTCAAAAACTTTTATTATCTTTTCCGTATTTTCATGGTTTAGATTTCTGGGTTTTGGCTTTGTTTTACTGCGTTACGTCTGTAGGCGTTGCGTAGTATTAGGGCCGTCACGTGCCAATTTCGGGTCGTGACACGTACGCGATGTGTTTTTCCGGATGATTGACCCATGCTTGTGATTTCAGAATGTTGATCGAGGATTATTGTCATATCGGATGTCGTGAGGCAGGATCGCCGATGTAAAGATATCACCTAAGCCTACCTATTTCCATAACCGACGAATCGTATGCATCTTTTAAACAGAAATCTCAAGGGACGATACGGATTTTCAAATGATGTCTTTTTATTAAAACACCGTAGCCCCTATTTTCAAAACTACGATTCGTATCTTTAAAAGTGACCGTATAATTCATATGTAGATAGATAGACCTATTGATTGTTCATGTTATGTAGGATATTATCCCTAGTGATGTATATACCTTGTTCCAATATTTAATGCTATATGATATCATTTGCTAGTACACTGCATAATTACCGCTGATGCGCATGTTACACTTATACAGATTGCCGGCTCACACACATTCTTCATCGGTAATTGCCGTGCCACTCATACAGTAGAATTGCCATGCCACTTATATAGTAGAATTGTCGTGCCATTTACACAGGAGAACTGCCCTATCATGATATTAATCTTAAGAGTAAAAGTACATTTATTTTTCAGTACTATCAATTGACATGCTTGCATGATATACCCGATATGATCATATTACTACTCTATGTTGCATACATCGTACTTTATGGTTATATGCTTTGAGATACTATTTTTATGAGATCTCTGGATTTGATAACCGCAGTTTAATTTCAAAGGAAATTTTGTATTATTTTTAAAAAACGCGGTTTCTCTTGATATGATATTTCGAGATGTCCACCATGAGTTTTCTCGGTTCTGAGCAATGCGTATACCCGATTCGAGGAGCGGTAGGCACCGTCTGCGGGTACATGGTGGACCTGATGAGGTACCCCGGGTCAAGAAGACTCGTACTGTTAGGCGGTGAGCCTGGCAGGAGAGCACTACCTACCGGTGATATTTTTGGGCTCGGCGGATATCTAGAGGATTCCGACCGGAGTCATGAGACGGATATGAGGGCCTATCTGAATATGCGGCGCCTGTGATGATATATATATGAGGGCCGATCTGAATATATGGTGCCTGAGTTATGAGCATTTACGTGTTGATAATGGACATGGGTTTTCATGATGTTTCGAGTGTCGGTGTTGGACACTCAGGTTCCATGATATTTGATGTGTCGTTGATGGACACACATGGTTGATATCCTCATACATACATACATACATACATACATACATACATATGTTTTCATGATGTTTTGAGTGTCGGTGTTGAACAGTCAGGTTCTATGATATTGAGTTGTGTCGTTAATGGACACGTGGATGATATCCATATGCATACTGGCATATGATGTCGGATGTTTATGTATATATGCTATTGGCATTGACTCGATTGTTGACATGTATGCATTTGTGGTCACCTTAGATATCATAGTATTACCATCAGGATATAGTGTCCTAGAAAATCGTTGTTTTATTCGATTTTCTACCAGCTGATGTTTTCTACCCACGAGTTGGCAACTCACCCCCGTTCTACCATAGTACTTGCAGGTTTGATCGCTTGGGATCAGTTGCGGTATCGCTGGCACACAGCTTCTTCCAGGGTGTTTGCTTTGGTAGGTGGGACACATATTGGATCGTGCCCACTCTTGTACGGTTATTATTCTGTTGTATCTATATAAACTCCATCAAATCAGAAACTAGAGATTGTATATTTGTAACAACTTAGGATGTGATTGGTGGCTAATTATACTTTAATATATGGTTTGTAATAAAAAGTTTACCAAAACAATTTTCAAATATTTTATCAAAATTAATGAATATTTTATTAGAATTTTTTTAGGCTTGCACACAATTGTGCATGTAAACTAGGGTTAAATTGGGGTTAGACCATGTTTAGAAACCATGGTGGACTAACCATTTTGTTAGGCCAATTTTGAATTTTTATTAGCCGTTTTAGTTAATTGTTTTTTTTAAAATGAAAAATGATTAGTTTTGGGTTGAGTTGGAGAGAGAGAGAGAGAATGGGCATCATGGCTTAAGCCATGCTTACATTTAATGAAGAGAGAGAGAAGGGGGCTTGACTATCTATTCTCTCATTTCTTTTGTCATTAACTCTTTATCACTTCTCTTTCTCACTCATACACACACACACACACACAACACCTACAGTAGCAGCAGCAGAAGCCCCAGCAGCAGCAGAAGCCCCATTAGCATCAGCAGTAGCACCAGCAGCATCAGCATAAGCAGCAGCAGCTTCAGGCAACAGCAGCAGCACCATGCATCAGCAGCAGCAGCACCCCAGCAGCAGCAGCTCCTTCTCATCCTCTTCTTCTCCTTCTCCTTGCACCTAGGGTCAAGTGAGCTATAACTTCCGAGCCCAACTTCTTTGTTGCTAAACTCATGTGTTAATTAGCATCGGTTAGTGTTAAAAGTGAGTTTTAGTGCTAGAAATAGGGATTTGTGTGGATATTTGGCCAAGTGGTGATTTTGATGGTTAGCCTAGCTTAACTAAGTGTTATTAGGCCCTTTAACTGAGAGTTAACCCCAGATTTCACTAAAATACCATAAGGTTTCCTTTAGTGCAAAATTTAACTTTTTAAGGTAAATTTGGCCTTTTTGTGATCTGCTGTAGACTCGTATGCTTCAGACAAAATCTAAGTTAACTGTATCATACTTTATAGACCTTGATAACACTCCCAGAGAACGAGACCCCATACCCACATTCTGGCATCCGATTTATTCATTCTGGCCGCAAATTGCGGCTAGATGAGGGTATTTTTGTGTTGGGTTTGGGTGGGTAGGAGTCTGCTGTATATTCTAGTGTTTTGGCCTATGCATCTTTTTAAGTTTCCACCCGAGTCAAAATCTAGAGCGATATACCATTTTTCCAATACGTTTAGTTTGCGCGACACGTGTGATGCGTGAGTGGGTTTAGCGTTGCTGCGTGTCGCGACGTGTCGAGTTAGTTTCAGACACGTATACACACGTTTCAGCGTATCGGACACACGCACGTTTAGTTCGCGATGCGGGTTTCTCATTTGATTTCGATATCGCGTTTTTGCAGGATTTTGCTTATGTGTATTCCTTGTGTAAATTCTAGGTTCGCAGGCGGGTACGTCAGACGCCGCAAAGAAAGGGAAGCAAGTGGTCGGCTACGCTTACCACGAGACCGGGTGAGTAGATTTAACATCTACGGGGAAATTGCCTGTATGGCGTTACGCGTCAGGGCGTGATAGGATGATTTAGTCATATATATTCATATATACTATTGTAGCGTACCATCTTTGTGGAATATAGAATGGTAGTTATATAACACTGCACTGTCACTAACGGTTCAAGCTGCACGAGCACTATTTGTATGTTACACTCACACCGTTAGTGATTGCCATGACACTCGCACTATAGCATTGCTACGAATTATATATCGTTTTGATTACCGCATCATTGATGATTAGACATGACTTATCGCATACTGGCATATATTTACATTGATATCTTCATACTTGCGCACATGCACACTGTATATTCATATTAGCGCATACATTCATTGATATATCCCTACTTGCGCACATGCACACTGTATATTCATAGTAGTGCTTACATACATTGATATCTTCAGACTTGCGCACATGCACAGTGTATATTCATATTAGTGCATATATTTACTGATATATCCCTACTGCGCACATGCACACTGTATATTCATAGTAGTGCTTACATACATTGATATCTTCATACTTGCGCACATGCACACTGTATATTCATATTAGTGTATACATTCATTGATATATCCCTACTTGCTCACATGCACACTGTATATTCATAATAGTGCTTACGTATATTGATTTCTTCATACTTGGCACATGCACACTGTATATTTATATTAGTGCATATATTCATTGATATATCTCTACTTGCGCACATGCACACTGTATATTCATAGTAGTGCTTACATACATTGATATATTCATACTTGCGCACATGCACACAGTATATTTATATTAGTGCATACATTCATTGGTATATCCCTACTTGCGCACATGCACACTGTATATTCATAGTAGTGCTTACATACATTGATATCTTCATACTTGCGCACATGCACACTGTATAATTACATTAGTGCATACATTCATTGATATATCCCTACTTGCGCACATGCATACTGTATATTCATAGTAGTGCTTACATACATTGATATCTTCATACTTGCACACATGCACACTGTATATTTATATTAGTGCATACATTCATTGATATATCCCTACTTACGCACATGTACACTGTATATTCATAGTAGTGCTTAAATATATTGATATCTTCATACTTGCGCACATGCACACTGTATATTCATGTTAGTGCATACATTCATTGATATATCCCTACTTGCGCACATGCACACTGCATATTCGTAGTAGTACTTACATACATTAATATCTTCATACTTGCGCACATGCACACTGTATATTCATATTAGTGCATACATTCATTGATATATACCTACTTGCGCGCATGCACACTGTATATTCATATTAGTGCTTACATACATTAATATCTTCATACTTGCGCACTTGCACACTGTATATTCATACTGGTGCACACATATATTGATATCTTCGTACTTGCACACATGCATAGTATATATCCATATTAGTGCACATATACTTTGGCACACTCATATTCGCGTATATATCCATTTCCACATCCATACCTATATACATACATATGTCACATACATGCATGATATTGGCTTGATTTCTAGAAAATGGGGACCGCATGAGATATTTTCAAAACTGGATCCATTTTAAAAAGAGGGGTTTCCCCATTTACTCTTAGTGTCATACGACACATTGTATGGATTTACGCATTGAGCTTTGTATTCGTGTGATTTCTGGATTTGAGAACTGAGGTATTATTTCAAGGAAATACGCACTGTTTTTAAAGCCCTGTTTCTCTTGATATGATATTTCAGTGCGTCCACCATGAGTTTTCTCGGTTTTCGAGAGCTTGTGTGATTATACCCGATTCGAGGAGTGGTAGGCACCGTTTGCGGGTACATGGTGGTCCCGGTATGGTACCCAGGGCAAGAAGACTTGTATAGTTAGACGGAGAGCTCGGTGGAAGGACTACTACCTACCGGTGATTGGTTGGACCTGGCGGTTATCCGGAGGATACTGACCAGAGTTGTGAGATGGATACGGGCCGACCCGTACTGCCGGGGCCGAGGGCCGATTCCGCAGACGAGCCCGTGGGTCGGTTTGGACTGACGGAGCCCGATACTTGAGGATTTGTGTATCGATGCTGGACACGATGATTTCATGATGTTTTCGAGTGCCGATGCTAGGCACTCATGATTCCTTGAGTTGTACAGGATTTGAGGGCCTATTGGAGTGACGGCGCTTGAGGTTTTACCGGGATTTAGGTGTATTGATGGACACCGTTTATTTTCCACGTTGACATTCCGTATAGATGTTATTTATTCCCATGCTCAGCATTCAGTGTTATGCATCTCATCCTGTATTTGTAGTACCTGATAGAGTACACTTGCTATGCATGATTATTGCATAACATGCTCATCCTATATAGAGATATTATTAGATTGCACTTGTTGCTTGATTATTGCACATCCAGCTCATCATATAGATGTTATCTGTTGGCATAGGTTAGAGTATCGCAGTACGTGCATACTCGCGATTACATTTATATGTTTTTACTATTCACGAGTTGGCAACTCACCCCCGTTGTGCCACAGTGTTTGCAGGTTGCCCCTCAGAGTAGTCGCGGCAGGCTGCTTTCTTGCATCTTTTGATACGGATACCACTACAGTTGGCGCGTGAGCCCTTTTGCTGATAGGTTGGTTTTTGCGGTATCCGTTTATTTTCCAGTTGTATACAATGTTGTATATAGTACTCTCCATCTACTATTCATGTATTGATTTAGAGACCAGTTGTGAGGACGATGTATATTATTTGTAGTCTGGTGTCGAGCTCGTTGTGAGCCGACTTTATTTATGCAGCGTTATCTTTCATGATATTTGTTTTCACCTATATTGCTCATTTCTTCGCTACAGCGTCGTATACAATCATTGTGGTGGTTGTTTCCACTGTTTGGCGTGATTGCTCCCATTTGGGATACTTTAATCTTATTATATGTCATCTTTATTTATATCTTGTCTTGTACCCGACTTTCAGGGTTAGTTTTTACAGAGGAAATGCTGCCAAATTTTTAAGAAAACAACTTAAACATTAAAGAATTTTACTAAATTACTAAGGTTTTCTAAATGTTTTAACAAATGTTTGCATTAAATGTTTTAGCACTCATTACTTTTAATGGTTTTGATTTCTGGGTTTCGGCTTACTTAGTCGCGTTACGCCTGTAGACGTTATGTGGTTAAGTGCCGGTCACGGGCCGGACTTTGGGTCGTGACAATATTGGTAGATTTAGACAGACTTGATTTTGCGAGACTTAGCGATGGGTTTGTGTTCGCTTCTTGGGTTTGATGTCTTGTTTCTTTATTTGTTCTTTCCGGGTTGTTTCTTCGCTGTTGGATCGTATATATGTTGTTGCGTGGTTGTGTTTCCGCCATTAGGCGAAAAGCTAGCTCCCGCTTGGGGATGCCTATATATTGCTGTATATATGTTTTTGGATCAAAATATACAAGGGAGGTGCTGCCCAAATTTTTAAAGAACATAACATGATTTATTATACCTTCATTTCAAAACTGCACCCCCACTATTTTCCGTAAAAAGGTTTAGATTTTCTGGGCTTCGGCTTACTTGATTTATGTTACGCCTTTAGACGTTGCATGATTTAAGTGCCGGTCACGTGCTGCATTACGGGTCGTGACAAAGTTGGTATCAGAGCATTAGGTTTAACCTTAGTTTGAGTCTGGGTTTGACTATGCGGAGTCTGGGGCATATATATTTCGGAACCTAGGCTTGACCTTACGAAACTTCGACTTGACGAGGGGGTATTAGACCCGAACATTCGTTTCATAGGTTGACCTTGATTGATGGAGTAGGTATCTTGAGTAGAGTGACATACCGTGCGTATATTCCGCGACATACTTATGATACGATACTCCACTTAAGTAACCTTAGGATGCGCATATCTTGAGATCTATGATTCTATTCATTCCTATGATCATATGTCCATTTGGGATATGATGATTTCTTTCGTTCATGTAATTTATCTTCATCGATACCTGCTTGAGGTTCTTGTCACCATGGTTTGAGCGCAGAGAGAGTTGCTGCTAGGGATGCGGTCAGTGCGAGCACATCACGGATGAGGAATGACCACAATGTTTTCTGGTGACATGTGGACGTGTAGGTATAGTGTTGGTGTTGTGATCTCTCATTTGAGGCGAGTGTTCGGTTTTTCACCAGATGATCGGGCCATTGATAGAGTCTGCCATATTTAGAGGACTGTTTATGTACAGCCTACCTCAGAGATCGTAATGTTGTGTACCGTGTAGACAGATGACCCAGTTGTTGCTGAGATTGATGGGATGTCATTTCCAGAGCTTATGAGCAGAAACCGCTGGAGTTTCAGGCAGAGATGTGAAAGGAGATAGCTAGTCTATCTTGAGTTGAGTGACTGATATGATTCGTCTGATTTGATGTGCCGACGCAGGATCAGTTGAGTTGAAGGATCTTACTCAGATCTAGATTAGATCGATCAAGAGAGGATGTGATTCATCGGATTTTCCGATGTGAGACCGGTAATTTGACCAGTTTCAGATAGAATAACCTCACCCAGATACGTTGTGAGTTGATCGAGAACGGCCGAATAGAGTGTATTCCTCCGATGATGTGGACGAGTTCCCGAGGACTTGTTCTGTTAGATACCTTCTACGAAGTAGTGAAGATACCGAGTTCGTATTTCGAGTCCGTGTGAGAGACTCCAGATTGACCGTAGCCGAGGATAAATTGCAATATGCAAACAGCAAGAGATGGCGTCGAAGTGGACGGTAATAAAGACGAGTGGAACAAAAGGTTCGTGTGAGATGTTAACGAGAGGTTGTTATTCCCCATTGAAGCCAGAGGATTTGATATGTGTTCTGAGGCGTTAGATACAGCCAAATTCCAGGTGAAAGCCGTGCTGAGGACACAGCTGTCCGATTATGAGAAAAGATTTAAGCAAGAGTGCCAATTTTTTTTATAGATCGTCATAGGTGAGATCGGAAGAAGCTAGGAGTAGGTTCTTTCCACGACACCACAGCGATAAGGATTTGCACCCAAGATCGGTTATATCGTGCGTATTCAGAGGGCCAGATGCTGCCGTTAGTAATGTGTCGTTAGAGAGTTGTCATGTTGATTAGCCAAACGGTGATCAGAGGAGTTCCAGAGCGGAACTATTCCGTTACTATACTTGACTAGGCCGACAAGTAGAAGGATTGCGAAATTGATAGTTCAGAGAGAAACAGGAATCCAGAGACCGAAGATGCCAGACCGTGAGCAGGAGACAAGTAGATGATCTTGCTCTTCCAGGTTTGGGCGCACCGGCATATTTTTCGACATTATAGGAGGTGTACCCTAATGTCATTTATTGCGATTTGTGTTTTGTGATCTGAGTATCATACTTTTATCGCTTGGATTTGAGTTTCAATTATTAGGTTTAGTGATTTATATTTTTATGTGCCATGATTGCACTTACTGGATATTTATATTTGTGCACAGTTATTGTACTTGACATATATTTTATACACCGTTGTGTTTTATGATTTGTGCATGTCTATTGCACTTGAGATTGATTTCGTGCCTTTGCTGCATGTAATTATGATTTTGTGGATTTCGATGTTGTCGATTTGATTTTTGTGTGTGAGGTACGCACTCTATTTGATTTTTGCACTCCGTATGTCTCATATGTGCTTGCAGTGCATTGATACATGTTTTGTGCGCGTAGCTGCACACGTTTATGAATTTATACACCTTGGCATGCTCGGTGTTGTGTTGGTGATCATTGATATATTGATGAGTTTTCGTGCATTGTTGCACTAGCTTGATGTTTTTGGGCGCGTCTGCACTTGACGTTCGTTATCATGCACATGACTGCACTAGATGTTTTATACGGACCTGACGCATTTGATTTAGATTTTTGCGCACACAGGGCGCATGAGATGATGTTTTTGCACACGGGATGCACTTGATTAAGATCTTTTTATTCGTGCATGTTTGTTGCACTGGGTTGAGATTTTCAAGCAATATAGATGCATTTGATATTGTTGTCGTGCACACCTGTTGCACTGGACAGATGCTTTCGTGCACACCCGTTGCACTTAGTTTTTTCTTTTGTGCATATTGTGGCA
The DNA here is from genome assembly GCA_030015575.1 of Agapanthus africanus. Taxonomy (NCBI): domain Eukaryota; kingdom Viridiplantae; phylum Streptophyta; class Magnoliopsida; order Asparagales; family Amaryllidaceae; genus Agapanthus; species Agapanthus africanus. The sequence goes on from CM057341.1 coordinate 340,587,068, forward strand.
CTTGTATTGGATTTGATTTCCGTGCGCATCAGACGTATATGATGTTAGAAATGCCTTTTGAGGCTGATTTTATTTATGAGTTTCGCGTTTTGATAATGAATACTATATTATATAGCAGCCGAGCAGGACTGGTCTGAGGACAGTACCTCAGTATTTTTGCATGCATATATGTTTACCAAGATGTTTTCAAAAAGGAGCTATAGTCTCGCTATTTCTTATGTGTCCGCGAGTGACACGAAATATTTCAAGGAAAACCTTCTTGGATATTTCAAAAGGCGGGACGTATAATTTGAGCAAAACATATATAAGTACATAGTTATTACTTTACAAATGATCGTCCGCTACTTGTGCCGTGAGCTACGCATCGCACGGCAATTTAGGAAAGATATGGCATGCGTTACTCACTTTTTAAAATGGTTTTACAAACATGCGTGCTATATACGTATTATGATTTGACTATAGTGCATTTGACTTCCAGTAGTGGAATTCTAGATTCGTATTTCTATTTTAACTCCGAGGATTGCGTGAGGCTTGACGGAGTTCGATTTTCGATTTTCGTACTCGTTTTTATGCGCACACGATGCGCTGCGGTATTTCTGTATCTTCCGTGATTTCGAAACCCCGTTGATTTGAAAAAGATTATTAAAATGTTTTAGTATTTGGGGGTTTAAATTTAAATTCGGGGACCGAATTTATTTAAGGGGGGAAGACTGTAATATTTACGAAATATAAAATATTATTTTTGGAAATTTAATAGTAAAATAATATATTTCGTGAAAACTATTCGATTTGCGAATAGCGATTTTTCGTAAAATGGTATAAGTATATACCAATATTTGGAAAAATATCGGAGATTAAAATGATTTATTTAGTATAATGATATTTATCGGATTTCTGGCCAAATCCGTATTTTTACATTTTTTTCATGACTTGTGCACCATGCCATGTGCATGTTGGGTTTTTGTTTGTGAGTTTGTATTTGTGACTTGTGAGATTGAAAAGAGAAGAGAATGAGAAAAGAAAAGAAAAGCAATGAAAGGAAAAGGGCTGTGTGTGAAAGGAGCTATGAGTGAAAAACAAAAGAGATATTTGTGAGAGAGTGAGTGTAGGGGGGATATTTGTGAGTGAGAGAGTGAGCATAAGAGAGGGAGAATGAGACTTGGCTGCCCATTCTTTCATCCTCCATTGTTTTCTTCATCTTCTTCACTCCCTCAATACCTCCATACCTCATCTCCAAATACTTTCCCAAACCCCTCGCCACCTTCACAATAAACATGCACAAACCTATTCTAAACCCTTTGAACCATCCAATTTTGGATTTTGAAGACTTTGGGCAACCCTAGAAATTTCCTAAGTGGCCAATGAGGAAATCCCTTCACTTTTAGTTATGTATTTGTGTTAAATATCCTAGTTTAGTTTAGAATTTGATATAATTAGGATATTTGATCTTAGAAAATTCCAAGTTGTTGTTAAGTGGCTAATTGAGATGGAGTGAGTGTTATCAAGACCTTAGAGATTGATTTCCTGACCTTGAAATGAGATTAGAACCCGATGTTAGTATGATATGCCCTAGAGGCTATTATTATATACTACTAGTTTGTATATTACATTTTGGAAGCTTAGGATACATACATGGATTTGTGAAAATCTTGCTCGATATAGTAGTATGCTACTTGGTTTATATCTATCTTAATATGTATTTGTTTCTTTTAACATATCTCTAGTACATATTGATAGATCCCTTAGGATCTTTGCTTGACTACCAGCGTTGTGATGGCTGTCACATTTGTGGGGGCTGGGTAGTCTAAAGCACATCCTTGTTGGATATATCTATGCCCTAGAGGCCATTATATGATAGTGGATGTATCGGTATGTGTATATATATATTCAGGGGACATTCTTGCTCGACATGATAGTCTGGTAGCTGATTTACTTTATCTTGACATGTCCATTTGTTCATGCACTTTTCATTTGATACATGTTGATAAAGCCCTTTGGATATTTGCTTGACTACTCTGATTATGATGCGCATCATACTAGTGGGACGAGTGTGGTTTATAAAAATATCTTTAAAATGTTCCTAGTCGTGGGTATATCGAGACGGGGCATCGATATACCAGTGTAGACTAGTGTATACATTCTTGACCCATATGATGGGCGATGGATGATCCCATATCCATTAATGTTTGACATCAAAGATTGTATGCGGGTGCTCAGTAGTGACTGGGTACACTAGACGGACTCACCGAGAACTCCTATATGGTATTATATCCATCGTCGGATCGCAGTTCTCAAGTGACATTGGTACAGGTTAGTCTGTAGACCCGAAATCGTCATAGAGTCTTGTGTGCGCTCCCACTGTACTTTGATTACCACCGTACCACGGCTCTACTGAGTCATGCAAACAGGTGGATTTTGGGTACAGTCCCGAGGCACTTGGAGGCAATGAGAGATGGGTGGGGTTTCGTCTCTCCCGGTATTGGGGGTTGATGTTGCGCTGTGTTTGATTGGCTATAACAGGAAATCCCTGGCCAGGGCTGATGAGATTTACTGATAAGTGTTGTCAGTAGTTTCTCGGTCTGTTATACGCCATACATCGGCATGACTTATCAAGTTATCGGGGTCGACGATTCCATCCCTAGACTTGATATGGAGCAAATCAGACGAAGAGACCGGAGTGTACGGTAGTGTTACCAGTTGGCTCGACGGAAGTTTTGACAGGTTAGCTTGTTTTCTTCTGATCGCTCAATACCCGGGTGGCCGTTACATTTAGCTGAGCTCTTGCGGCTTGGGGGTGTTTGATATGATCATCATCCACTGCCAGCGTATTGACGAGTCTTAGAGTTCCACAGAGTAGTTTCCTAACCCAGGCGAAACGATGTGGTGTGCATATGTGATATGCACGGAGACCCGATTAAATGAGCGTATGTGATACCGTATATTAATCGGTAATTTAACTATTGGTCGGGTCGTATATGATATAATCGATTTGTTAAATCAAGTGTTAATTTAACATTGACAAAATAGCTCACGTTGTTTAAACCCTTTTTCTTTATTGTATGCATGCATGTATGCATATGTTTATGATGATGCACATGTTGATGTGCATGCACACATACATGAATACATGCACACATACATGCATACACTTGTGTGTACCATAGTTGTTGATACACTAGTGGTGGCAATGCAAGACTCACATGGAAGTAAATATGCATATATATTTGTTTATTTTAGAATTAAAGAAATGGAAAATCAATTCATGATTCATTCTCTATACTTGACTACACTTCACCTAACGTTTAACCATGAGTTAATTTTCTATGGCTTTTTTTACTCTAAAATAAATATCTTGATATTTATTTAACCATGGTTTGTAGTGAGAAGGATTTAATATATATATTATTTCATTCTGATTTTTCTTTATTCATCAAAACTTGAGCTCTTGAGTTTCCATCGTCTTCTTCCTCCTCTCTCTTGCTCTCTTGATCTTTGTAATGAGTGAGATAGTGATAAAGATAGGGTTTTGAAGTGAGAAATCAAACCACATCATCATTCTACACTAGTCTAGCCAATTAGTTTAGAGTGTTAGCTTCATCTTCATCTTTTGATCAAGTGGAGCTAGGAGCTTGGACAAAGAGGACTCCGGATGGATCATCGTGGACTTGGAAGATCACTAGCAAGCCCGTTCAAACTCTCAAGGAGCCAAGGAGTCAAGTAAAGAGAACTACAAAGGTTGTATTCTCTTCACTTAGTGCTATATTACTTGTAGTATATGATAGTACTTCTTGATACCCTAGCTTTTCTAGTTCGATTCCTAGGTTAGATTGTTTAGCACTCTCTATTTTTTTAAATCGTGGCATGTGTGATTCTATCAAACCCTAGCGGTTGTGCTAAGGAATCCCTACAGTGGTATCAAAGCCAAACTAGAAACCTATGCGATGTTATGATATTACGAAACCGAAATAACTCCGCAAATACGATATTTGAAACCCTAATCTTTGCTCTCTGGAAATTTTTTGAAAACTCGTTTTAAAATTATTTAAGCAACTGCAGAATAGTGTATGTGATACAAGAAGAACACTGGTGAATATGGGGGCATGTGCTCGGTTTTGACCCGAGCACAATGCTTGAAAATCCGGCGACGCCGACCCCCTGTGCTCCAAACCCCCTCGTATTTCACATGCCCTCTGTTCTGTAGGATTTGGGGTTTCTAGTATTGTTTGTTTAGTCCAAAATCGCATGTGATGTTAATTTAGTTATGGACTTATTGCGGAGTATTTCCTATTCGTATATTTTAGCATTGTATTGGTAACCTGGACAATGTTTAACAGTTCGAACGAACTTCAAACTCCACGTCAAGATACCCCAATGAAATTTTCATGAGTTGAAATTTTCTTAGTTAATTATATTCAATGTTTGTGCAAGTAACTCTATGGAACTAATAGAAGAACAAAAACCTTAACTCGATTCTATGCCCTCAGAACCGCGACTTGAATTCTAGGGTTTGCCGTAGTTCCGCGGTGTCATAGGTGAGGCATTGGTTTAGCCCTTCTGCGGCTGGATCATAAGTACTGTGGCATGTTTTGGGTACTTTAACTTTCCTCAAGTGTTGATGTAAGTCCATGTCACACACCCCACGAGCTTGCGGGGAGGCGGAACATATGAAAAACAATTATCAAAGCTTCGTAACACGGACTTGAGCACACAGATCGTGTCTAAACCATTACTAGCAAACTACGAGAGGTTTAACTACTCGGATTCGAAGTTATACCTCACGTTACTTGTCCTTCGGGTCTTCATTGATGTCCTCCATGTAAGTCCACGTTGCGACCCCCGGTTCTTACGGGGAGGCGGAAACGGTATAAAATCAAAATTTTAACGCAAGAGGCAACATGGACTAAGCTAGGTCGGGATCTTTACCTAAACTAAAACTAGCATACAAGCTAAAGAGAGTTAGCTACTCGGATAGAGATGGTTATACCTAGCTTGTCTTGAACTCCTTCGTCTTCAATGCTCCGATGGTGGTCCGATGGCTTCTTCTCGTCGTCTCCGTACGCCGAAGACAGATCCACCTGAAAGCTCCAACCTTTAGCTCCTTCTTCGTTCTTTGAAGAAACTAGTTCACTTGGTTTGCTAAACCTAGTGAACTAGAATGAGTAGAGAGGAAATAGAATGGGATTTTATCTATGGTTCTTGATTCTCAACTCATGAGACAAGAGAACCATAGATCAAGAGAGGGAGCAAGAGGTTGAGGGTGAGAGCAAGAGGAGAGCTCAAGAACAAGAGAGAGAATGAGCAAGAAAGAATGAGCAAGTATTTTGTCTCTCACCCTCTCATAATCCAAAGTGATCATAACTCATCATATCAAAAAAGTCTTATGTGATGGTTTGAAGCAACCATAACCTTATCATGTCATGCACTCATTTTACTCAAATGAACAAGCAAGTAAAAGTCTTTGGCATGAAATGATAACCATGGTTATCATGATGGTCAACTAGTCAAGCCTAGTCAACCGGTCAACAAAAGTCAACAAGTCAACAAAGTCAACAAGTCAACAAAAGTCAACAAGTCAACAACCATATCACCATAATACTTAATTAATATAATAGTTAATCACATATCATATTCTCATTAGGGTTGAGCATAAAGTCAAAAAGTCAACGGTCAACTGTCAACAACCCTAATGAGAATCCTCTGCCTCTGCCTCCCTGTCAACTGTGCATACACACCCGCATCCGCGTTCCGAGGAACACGAATGCAAATTGGATAAATACAATCCCATAAGGTACACTAGGATCTGGCTTAAACCAAAGCCCGCTAGTGTAAACTGTCCGGACATTGTACGTGCACAGGTGCACGGATGTGACCGAACCCTGTCGCAAAACCATGCGACCTGTCGCAATACCATGCGACCTCTACTCTTTTGCCTAAAGGCGAAAAGCTTTCTGTGTGGGACTCTAAAGACTCGACACTACGCTGGCAGTGGGTTTAACCACAGACCGCAAGCGGCACTAGCTGTGCGTAACGGTCCCCAGGTAATGCCGACAAGAAGACCGACGAGGCGAAACCCATCTGAACTCCTACTGAGCCTGAGTGTGACATTCTCCGTACAGTCCGGTCTGTTCGTCTGATACATCGCATGGCGGGCCTAGGGGGCGGTAAACGTCAGTCCCCCAATAGCGGTACAAGTCGTGCCGGAGTGAAGCCCAATACACCCTGAGACAACACTGGAAACCAACCAGTATATCTCGTTTGCCCTGGCCAGGGACTACTCGTGTAATGGCTCTCCTAGACACAGCGCGATGTCAACCCCCAATACCGGGAGAGACGAATCCTGTCTAACCGTTACTGCCTCCAAGTGCTTCGGGACTGCACCCAACCACCACCTGTTTGCACGACTCCTTTGAGCCGTGGTAGGGTAGTGATCAAAGTACAGTGGGAACACACCCGAGGCGAAGTGACAGTGTCAAGTCAGCGGACTAAGCTGTACTCATGTCACCTGGGAACTGATAACTGACGATAGGTATAATACCAACTAGTCAGTTCCCGACGAGTCCTGTCCAGTGTACCCGTAACCTAACGAGCACCCGCATACTATCTCAAGTACGACGTACTGACGGCTGTGGGACAGACCGTCTCCCACACTGGGATGAGAAGCGCATGCGCTGGTCTACTCCGGAGTATCGATGCCCTGTCTCGATAGTCCTGCGACCAGGGACCTGCATAAGGATGTGCTTATAGATTACCCAGCCCCACTAGTGTGACGGCCATCACATCGCTGGTAATCAAGCAAAGATCCTAAGGGCTCTACTAATGTGTATAGGCGATATACAAAAATAAACACATGTACACATTGAAGTAGAAACAAACCAAGTAGCATACTACTATTTTGAGCAAGATTGTATATACAAGGTGAATATCCCAAGCATCCATTAAGTAATATACAAACCAGTATGATACAGTAATGGCCTCTAGGGCATATACACTAACAATCTCCCACTTGCACTAAGGCCATGTACTGGCGTATCGAAGACCTATCATCTCGATCAGCCGCTCGAACTGAGTCTGAGGCAGGGCCTTGGTGAATGGATCAGCAGTGTTATCTTCTGAAGCGACTCTCCGAACCTCGATCTCCTGGCGATCTACGATCTCCCTGATTAGGTGATACCGCCTCAAGATGTGCCTGGATCTCTGATGGGACCTGGGTTCCTTCGCTAAAGCTATAGCCCCGTTGTTGTCGCAATACAGAGGTATTGGATCAACAATGGACGGAACCACCTGAAGTTCTTTCAAGAACTTCCTCATCCAGACAGCTTCTTTTGCGGCATCAGATGCAGCGATGTATTCCGCTTCCATCGTCGAGTCTGCAACGGTTTCCTGTTTGGAACTCTTCCAACACACCGCCCCTCCATTGAGGGTAAAGACAAAACCCGACATGGACTTGGAATCATCCTTGTCACTCTGGAAGCTGGAGTCAGCAAAGGCCTCGATCTGGAGGTCTTTTCCGCCATACACCAAGAACATCTCCTTAGTCCTTCTCAGGTACTTGAGAATGTTCTTTACCGCTATCCAGTGTTTCTCCCCAGGGTTAGACTGATACCGGCTTACCGCAGAAGCTACATCCGGTCTGGTACACAACATCGCATATATTATAGATCCTACCGCAGAAGCGTAGGGTATAATAGACATGCGATCCCTCTCCAAATCAGTCTTGGGAGACATCTCTTTAGAGAGGGTGATCCCGTGACAAGCCGGTAGGTTACCGCGCTTGGAATCTTCCATACTGAATCTTTTCAGCACGGTGTCGATGTACCTGGACTGTGAAAGTCCTAATATCCTCTTGGATCTGTCACGGTAGATCCGGATACCCAGAATGTATGAGGCATCACCCAGGTCTTTCATAGAGAACCTGTGTGACAAGAACCCCTTGACAGATTGTAGCATAGGAATGTCATTTCCTATTAAGAGAATGTCATCCACGTATAAAACGAGGAACACTACAGTTCTCGCTACAAATCTACTATAGATGCATGGTTCATCTGGATTTTTGATAAAGCCAAATTCTTTGACCGTCTCATCAAAGCAGATGTTCCAACTCCGCGATGCCTGCTTTAGTCCATAGATGGACTTAAGCAACTTGCACACCTTTCCGCTGCTCCCACTCTGAATGAAACCCTCTGGCTGGTCCATATAGACACACTCCTCTAAATTTCCATTTAGAAAAGCTGTCTTTACGTCCATTTGCCAGATCTCATAATCGTGGAAGGCAGCAATGGCAAGAAGGATCCGAATGGATTTCAGCATGGCTACTGGAGAAAAGGTTTCGTCGTAGTCCAAGCCAGGTCTTTGACGAAAACCCTTTGCTACCAGCCTAGCTTTATAGGTCTCAACCTGTCCATCTACACCAATCTTCCTTTTGAAGATCCACTTGCATCCTACGGGTTTTACCCCGTCTGGAGCAATGTCCAACGTCCATACCTTGTTGGTGTACATGGACTCCATTTCGGTCCGCATTGCATCCAGCCATTTCACTGAGTCAACGCTCTGAACGGCCTGCTGGAAGCTAGTAGGCTCATCATAATCTATGATGCAATCCTCTCTATCCCCGTCTATGAGAAAACCGTAGTATCTCTCGGGCGGATGAGACTGCCTACTACTCCTGCGGAGTGGCGCAGGAATGTCCTGTTCTGTTGAACCCTCTGGTTCCACTAAGCTTTCAGTAACAGTCTGTGGTTCTGGAACTTCTTCCAGTTCTATTGTGCTCCCACTTATCTGGGTTTCCAAAAACTCAGTTTCCAAGAAGCGGGCATGCTGAGAAACAAAAACCTTTTGTTCCTCAGCGGAATAGAAAAGATACCCCCTGGAGTTCCTTAGGTATCCCACAAACTTACACTGTACTGAACGTGCCTCAAGCTTGTCCGCATGCTGCTTCTTTACAAAAGCTGGACATCCCCATACCTTGAGATACTTTAGACAGGGTTTCTTCCCAGTCCACATCTCATATGGGGTGGTAGGCACAGTCTTGGTGGGAGCCTTGTTCAAGAGATACGCAGCTGCTTCTAGTGCATATCCCCAGAATGATCGCGGTAACTCAGCGTTACTCATCATGGACCGAACCATATCCAATAGGGTTCGGTTCCGTCTCTCCGATACACCGTTATGTTGCGGAGTGTATGGAGGAGTAAGCTGAGAGAGAATACCATTCTCTTTTAAGTAATTCAGGAATTCGGCACTTAAGTATTCTCCACCACGATCCGATCTTAGAATCTTAATACTTTTTCCGGTCTGTTTCTCTACTTCATTCTTATACTCCTGGAATTTTCCAAAGGCCTCGGACTTATGTTTCATTAAGAAGACATAACCGTACCTTGAGAAGTCATCCGTAAAAGTAATGAAGTAAGAATGTCCGCTTCGGGCATGTGTAGACATTGGACCGCACACGTCACTGTGTACGAGTCCCAAGAGCTCGCTCGCTCTTACTCCTTGTCCAGTAAACGGAGTCTTTGTCATCTTTCCTTTGAGACAAGATTGACAAGTGGCATACGATTTATATTCGAACGCATTCAAATATCCTTCTGTATGTAACTTAGTCAACCTTCTCTCATTGATGTGACCCAATCTACAATGCCATAAGAAAGTCTGATTTAGTTCTGGAGACTTTCTTTTGTGTGTATTCTGGACGTTGAAAATCTGTGGTTGGTTTAACACGTATATACCATTACTCAATGTACCTGACCCAATCAAAACTTGATTAAGGTGAATGTTTACAACATTACTTACAAACGCAAATTCATACCCTTCTTTAGAAACTAAAGATACAGAAATGATATTACAAGTTGCGTTGGGTACAAAAAAGCAATTACGCAAAACCAAAACATGTCCATCTGACATTCCCAGGTGATAGTCCCCCACGGCTTTAGCATCCATGCTAGCTCCGTTTGCAACTCTGAGGGTCATGTCACCTGCCTTCAAAACCCTACGGTTTCTCAACGCCTGCAAAGAATTACAGATATGAGATCCTGATCCGGTATCCAATACCCAGGAAGTAGAGTTTATTGAAAGACAGTTTTCAATAACATACACACCTGAAGCTGAAGCTGCAACCTGCTTCAATTCCTGTGTTCTGGCCTTCCAGGCCCTGCAATCATTCTTCCAGTGTCCTTTCTTATGACAATAGAAGCATTCTTCCTTATCCACAAGCTTCCCCGCTATCTTTGTTGCTTTACCTTTTCCCTTCGCATCCACTTTACTAACACCGCCCCTTGGTTTGGCGGGGGCCTTCTTCTTCTTTCCCTTGGCTTTCGCCTTGGACCTAGAAGAAGATGATCCTCCTACAAACAAAGTGGATGTATCCCTACCTTTCTTTAGGGTGCCCTCTGCGCTCCTCAGCATGTTGAGGAGCTCTGAAAGTTCAACCTCTTTTTCTTGTAAGTTGAAGTTCAGTATAAACTGGGCGTAAGTGGAAAGAAGGGACTGGAGAACTATATCCGTATATAGCTCACTCTCCAATGTGATCCCTAGGTCAGCGAGCTCCTCAATGAAGCCGATCATCTTTAGCACGTGCTCGGCTACTGATGATCCGACGGCCATTCTTGTCGAAAATAACTTTTTCGACGCTTCGTATCTTGCGATACGTGATTGCTCTCCATACAGTTCTTTTGTATGGAGCAATATGGACTCCATGTCCATATTCTCATGCCTCCTCTGATGTTCGTTGTCCATCGAGGCAAGCAGGAGGCACTTGGCCTTCGCGCTATCAATCTCCCAAGTCTTGCGGATTTCCTTATCCGCGACACTGGAAGTTGGACCAGGGATAGGGGGAGCTTTGGTGGTAAGAAGATACCCCAGCTTGTCATAAGTGATTGCTATCTTGACATTCCTGAGCCAATCTTTGTAGTTTGGCCCTGTCAGCTTGTTTTTATCTAGGAGTAACTTAAGTCCAGTCATGTTGATTGGTCGCTGCAATTAGGAGAGAGAAGAAGAAACACTCAGCATGATGCTCTTGCAAGTTTAGAGTGGTTTTTAGTTTGTCTAAACAGGATGGCTCCCACTGTTTCTCGAATCCCTCCTCAAACCATAAAGGAAGAATTAGTCAGGATCAATCCCACCGTACAATACTTGCTTAACCGTTCAGCCAGGCCGGTGTCGGTACTTCGAGGGAGGTTTTCCAACGCTTTCGTGAAGTTCCTTAATTAGAGAACCTCTTTTCCCTGGGGGCGTAGCCCCGCTAACACCTTGTAAGTCCATGCTACCTCTCCCGGTACTTTCGGGAATGCGGAATTTGGTAGAAAACGATTTTCTTAAATATGGTAACATGGACCTAAAACCCGGATCTTGGTTAAACATCTATCTAACAACCTAACTATGAGTTTTAGCTACTCGGTTAGGGGGTTATACCTTGCTTGTCTTGAACTCCTTCGTCTTCAAAGCTCCGATGGTGGTCCGATGGCTTCTTCTCGTCGTCTCCGTACGCCGAAGATAGATCCACCTGAAAGCTCCAACCTTTAGCTCCTTCTTCGTTCTTTGAAGAAACTAGTTCACTTGGTTTGCTAAACCTAGTGAACTAGAATGAGTAGAGAAGAAATAGAATGGGATTTTATCTATGGTTCTTGATTCTCAACTCATGAGACAAGAGAACCATAGATCAAGAGAGGGAGCAAGAGGTTGAGGGTGAGAGCAAGAGGAGAGCTCAAGAACAAGAGAGAGAATGAGCAAGAAAGAAAAAATGAGCAAGTATTTTGTCTCTCACCCTCTCATAACCCAAAGCAATGATAACTCATCATATTAACAAAAGTCTTATGTGATGGTTAGAAGCAGCCACAACCATAACATTTCATGCACTCATTTTACACAAATGAGCAAGTAAACAAAAGTCTTTGCCATGAAATGATGGCTATGGTTATCATGATGGTCAACTAGTCAAGCCTAGTCAACCGGTCAACAAGTCAACAAAAGTCAACAAGTCAACAAAGTCAACAAGTCAACAAAAGTCAACAAGTCAACAACCATATCACCATAATACTTAATTAATATAATAGTTAATCACATATCATATTCTCATTAGGGTTGAGCATAAATTCAAATAGTCAACGGTCAACTGTCAACAACCCTAATGAGAATCCACTGCCTCTGCCTCCCTGTCAACTGTGCATACACACCCGCATCCGCGTTTCGAGGAACACGAATGAAAACTGGATAAATCCAATCCCATAAGGTACACTAGGATCTGGCTTAAACCAAAGCCCGCTAGTGTAAACTGTCCGGACACTGTACGTGCATAAGTGCACGGATGTGACCGAACCCTGTCGCAAAACCATGCGACCTGTCGCAATACCATGCGACCTCTACTCTTTTGCCTAAAGGCGAAAAGCTTTCTGTGTGGGACTCTAAAGACTCGACACTACGCTGGCAGTGGGTTTAACCACAGACCGCAAGCGGCACTAGCTGTGCGTAACGGTCCCCAGGTAATGCCGACAAGAAGACGGACGAGGCGAAACCCATCTGAACTCCTACTGAGCCTGAGTGTGACATTCTCCGTACAGTCTGGTCTGTTCGTCTGATACATCGCATGGCGGGCCTAGGGGGCGGTAAACGTCAGTCCCCCAATAGCGGTACAAGTCGTGCCGGAGTGAAGCCCAATACACCCTGAGATAACACTGGAAACCTACCAGTATATCTCGTTTGCCCTGGCCAGGGGCTACTCGTGTAATGGCTCTCCTAGACACAGCGCGATGTCAACCCCCAATACCGGGAGAGACGAATCCTTTCTAACCGTCACTGCCTCCAAGTGCTTCGGGACTGCACCCAACCACCACCTGTTTGCACGACTCCTTTGAGCCGTGGTAGGATAGTGATCAAAGTACAGTGGGAACACACTCGAGGCGGAGTGACAGTGTCAAGTCAGCGGACTAAGCTGTACTCATGTCACCTGGGAACTGATAACTGACGATAGGTATAATACCAACTAGTCAGTTCCCGACGAGTCCTGTCCAGTGTACCCGTAACCTAACGAGCACCCGCATACTATCTCAAGTACGACGTACTGACGGCTGTGGGACAGACCGTCTCCCACACTGGGATGAGAAGCGCATGCGCTGGTCTACTCCGGAGTATCGATGCCCTGTCTCGATAGTCCTGCGACCAGGGACCTGAATAAGGATGTGCTTATAGATTACCCAGCCCCCACTAGTGTGACTGCCATCACAACGCTGGTAATCAAGCAAAGATCCTAAGGGCTCCACTAATGCGTATAAGTGATATACTGAAATAAACACAAGTACACATTGAAGTAGAAACAAACCAAGTAGCATACTACTATTTTGAGCAAGATTGTATATACAAGGTGAATATCCCAAGCATCCATTAAGTAATATACAAACTAGTATGATACAGTAATGGCCTCTAGGGCATATACACTAACAATCTCCCACTTGCACTAAGGCCATGTAGTGGCGTATCGAAGACCTATCATCTCGATCAGCCGCTCGAACTAAGTCTGGGGCAGGGCCTTGGTGAATGGATCAGCAGTGTTATCTTCTGAAGCGACTCTCCGAACCTCGATCTCCTGGCGATCTACGATCTCCCTGATCAGGTGATACCGCCTCAAGATGTGCCTGGATCTCTGATGGGACCTGGGTTCCTTCGCTAAAGCTATAGCCCCATTGTTGTCGCAATACAGAGGTATTGGATCAACAATGGACGGAACCACCTGAAGTTCTTTCAAGAACTTCCTCATCCAGACAGCTTCTTTTGCGGCATCAGATGCAGCGATGTATTCCGCTTCCATCGTCGAGTCTGCAACGGTTTCTTGTTTGGAACTCTTCCAACACACCGCCCCTCCATTGAGGGTAAAGACAAAACCCGACATGGACTTAGAATCATCATTGTCACTCTGGAAGCTGGAGTCAGCAAAGGCCTCGATCTGGAGGTCTTTTTCGCCATACACCAAGAACATCTCCTTAGTCCTTCTCAGGTACTTGAGAATGTTCTTTACCGCTATCCAGTGTTTCTCCCCAGGGTTTGACTGATACCGGCTTACCACACTCAGTGCATAAGCTACATCCGGTCTGGTACACAACATCGCATACATTATAGAGCCTACCGCAGAAGCGTAGGGTATAATAGACATGCGATCCCTCTCTAAATCAGTCTTGGAAGACATCTCTTTGGAGAGGGTGATCCCGTGACAAGCCGGTAGGTTACCGCGCTTGGAATCTTCCATACTGAACCTCTTCAGTATGGTGTCGATGTACCTGGACTGCGAAAGTCCTAATATCCTCTTGGATCTGTCACGGTAGATCCGGATACCCAGAATGTACGAGGCATCACCCAGGTCTTTCATGGAGAACCTGTGTGACAAGAACCCCTTGACAGATTGTAGCATAGGAATGTCATTTCCTATTAAGAGAATGTCATCCACGTATAAAACGAGGAATACTACAGTTCTCGCTACAAATCTACTATAGATGCATGGTTCATCTGGATTTTTGATAAAGCCAAATTCTTTGACCGTCTCATCAAAGCAGATGTTCCAACTCCGCGATGCCTGCTTTAGTTCATAGATGGACTTAAGCAACTTGCACACCTTTCCGCTGCTCCCACTCTGAATGAAACCCTCTGGCTGGTCCATATAGACACACTCCTCTAAATTTCCATTTAGAAAAGCTGTCTTTACGTCCATTTGCCAGATCTCATAATCGTGGAAGGCAGCAATGGCAAGAAGGATCCGAATGGATTTCAGCATGGCTACTGGAGAAAAGGTTTCGTCGTAGTCCAAGCCAGGTCTTTGACGAAAACCCTTTGCTACCAGCCTAGCTTTATAGGTCTCAACCTGTCCATCTACACCAATCTTCCTTTTGAAGATCCACTTGCATCCTACGGGTTTTACCCCGTCTGGAGCAATGTCCAACGTCCATACCTTGTTGGTGTACATGGACTCCATTTCGGTCCGCATTGCATCCAGCCATTTCACTGAGTCAACGCTCTGAACGGCCTGCTGGAAGCTAGTAGGCTCATCATAATCTATGATGCAATCCTCTCTATCCCCGTCTACGAGAAAACCGTAGTATCTCTCGGGCGGATGAGTCTTCCTACTACTCCTGCGGAGCGGCGTAGGAATGTCCTGTTCTTCCGAACCCTCTGGTTCCACTAAACTTTCAGTAATAGTCCGTGGTTCTGGAATTTCTTCTAGTTCTACTGCGCTCCCACTTATTTCTTTTTCTATGAACTGGTGTTCTAGAAAGTGGGCATGACGAGAAACAAGAACTTTTTGTTCCTCTTCACAGTAGAAGAAATATCCCTTGGAATTCTTTGGATATCCCACAAACTTGCACAGTACTGAGCGTGCCTCGAGCTTGTCCGCATGCTGCTTTTTGACAAAAGCTGGACTTCCCCATATCTTAATGTGATTAAGATGGGGTCTCTTCCCACACCACATCTCAAATGGCGTAGTAGGCACAGTCTTAGTGGGAACACGGTTCAAAAGGTATGCGGCTGATTCTAGCGCATATCCCCAGAATGATCGCGGCAACTCAGCGTTACTCATCATGGACCGCACCATATCCAATAGGGTGCGGTTCCGTCTCTCCGATACACCGTTATGTTGCGGGGTGTATGGAGGAGTAAGCTGAGAGAGAATTCCATTCTCTTTTAAATAGTCCAGGAACTCGGCACTTAAGTATTCTCCACCTCGATCCGATCTTAGAATCTTAATACTTTTGCCGGTCTGTTTCTCCACTTCATTCTTATACTCCTGGAATTTTCCAAAGGCCTCGGACTTATGTTTCATTAAGAAGACATAACCGTACCTTGAGAAGTCATCCGTAAAAGTAATGAAGTAAGAATGTCCGCTTCGGGCATGTGTAGACATTGGACCGCACACGTCACTGTGTACGAGTCCTAAGAGCTCGCTCGCTCTTACTCCATGTCCAGTAAACGGAGTCTTTGTCATCTTTCCTTTGAGACAGGATTGACAAGTGGCATACGACTGATATTCGAACGCATTCAAATACCCTTCTGTATGTAACTTCGTCAACCTTCTCTCATTGATGTGACCCAATCTACAATGCCATAAGAAAGTCTGATTTATTTCTGGAGACTTTCTTTTGTGTGTATTCTGGACATTAAAAATCTGTGGTTGGTTTAACACGTATATACCTTTACTCAAAGTACCTGACCCAATCAAAACTTGATTAAGGTGAATGTTTACAACATTGCTTACAAACGCAAATTCATAACCTTCTTTAGAAACTAAAGATACAGAAATGATATTACAAGTTGCGTTGGGTACAAAAAAGCAATTACGCAAAACCAAAACATGTCCATCTGACATTCCCAGGTGATAGTCCCCCACGGCTTTAGCATCCATGCTAGCTCCGTTCGCAACTCTGAGGGTCATATCACATGCCTTCAAAACCCTACGGTTTCTCAACGCCTGCAAAGAATTACAGATATGAGATCCTGATCCGGTATCCAATACCCAGGAAGTAGAGTTTATTGAAAGACAGTTTTCAATAACATACACACCTGAAGCTGAAGCTGCAACCTGCTTCAATTCCTGTGTTCTGGCCTTCCAGGCCCTGCAATCATTCTTCCAGTGTCCTCTCTTATGACAATAGAAGCATTCTTCCTTATCCACAAGCTTCCCCGCTATCTTTGTTGCTTTACCTTTTCCCTTCGTATCCACTTTACTAACACCGCCCCTTGGTTTGGCGGGGGCCTTCTTCTTCTTTCCCTTGGCTTTCGCCTTGGACCTAGAAGAAGATGATCCTCCTACAAACAAAGTGGATGTTTCCCTACCTTTCTGTAGGGTGCCCTCTGCGCTCCTCAGCATGTTGAGGAGCTCTGATAGTTCAACCTCTTTTTCTTGTAGGTTGAAGTTCAGTATAAACTGGGCGTAAGTGGAAGGAAGGGACTGGAGAACTATATCCGTATATAGCTCACTCTCCAATGTGATCCCTAGGTCAGCGAGCTCCTCAATGTAGCCGATCATCTTTAGCACGTGCTCGGCTACTGATGATCCGACGGCCATTCTTGTCGAAAATAACTTTTTCGACGCTTCGTATCTTGCGATACGTGATTGCTCTCCATACAGTTCTTTTGTATGGAGCAATATGGACTCCATGTCCATATTCTCATGCCTCCTCTGATGTTCGTTGTCCATCGAGGCAAGCAGGAGGCATTTGGCCTTCGCGCTATCAATCTCCCAAGTCTTACGGATTTCCTTATCCGCGACGCTGGAAGTTGGACCAGGGACAGGGGGAGCTTTGGTGGTAAGAAGATACCCCAGCTTGTCATAAGTGATTGCTATCTTGACATTCCTGAGCCAATCTTTGTAGTTTGGCCCTGTCAGTTTGTTTTTATCTAGGAGTAACTTAAGTCCAGTCATGTTGATTGGTCGCTGCAATTAGGAGAGAGAAGAAGAAACACTCAGCATGATGCTCTTGCAAGTTTAGAGTGGTTTTTAGTTTGTCTAAACAGGATGGCTCCCACTGTTTCTCGAATCCCTCCTCAAACCATAAAGGAAGAATTAGTCAGGATCAATCCCACCGTACAATACTTGCTTAACCGTTCAGCCAGGCCGGTGTCGGTACTTCGAGGGAGGTTTTCCAACGCTTTCGCGAAGTTCCTTAATTAAAGAACCTCTTTTCCCTGGGGGCGTAGCCCCGCTAACACCTTTCTAGGCACCTACTAGGTTTATAGCATTGATCGTTAAGTGAGAAATTTCCCGAGGAGTAGCATATACTCACAGTAGGATCGGGATCCAAATATCATTGCGTGACGAAACTGAAGGAATCCTACCAGAATCATCACACTCCAAATGGTATGCAAATCTAGCAAGTTTCAGTACTTATGAAACTCCCGATGTGGATTTTTGCCCCATGCTCTTATGACCTTGACTTTGGCCAAAATATCATAAGTCACATGTCAAGTTCTACCCGTCATTATCCAGGTTAATTTGGATCCATCCGTACCTACCCTTGACTTTGGCCAAAATGGCAGTACGACTGTCCCAAACCAACGCATCTATCTATGCTACACATGAACACCCAATAGCTACCAATCACTGTGCCTTGACTTTGGCCAACATACACAGCTTGAATACTATTGACTATTCATGCGAAACGACGGAGGGCTACGGATGGTTTTGGCAAAACCGTGAACGTAGTGAACTTGATTTGGTCGATGGAACGAGATAGCTTTTAAAAGGAGTGGCTCAAGCTCCACATTTAAAAGTTGTTTTTGAAAAGAACCGAGTGGTTTTTCGAAAGTGTTCCAACGACTTTAACTTGGTTTATTATCTTGCATTAGTTCTTTTAATGCGTGATATTCTTGCATTAGTTCTTTTAATGCGTCCCATCATTTAATCCTACCATTGCAGAAAACAACCAAAATATGACGTACGCTTATGCCATTCGCATTCGCCACGGGGCCCCGTCATTACCCGTTAGGTTACTTAACTAACGACAGAGCGGGGGCTGGGCTAGCGCGTCTGTAAAACATAAGCAACGCCTAAATAATATCATATATAGATATACTGCAATGATAAACATTTCAGATCACAGATAAATACATTGGATATACTAGCAATCTGTAATTTGTACGAGCCTGTAACAAAAACAGATAACACGGTCGCGGTGAATAGCCAAAACCCCACCCAAGACCCCTACGGGTGCAGCAAACTACCCGCCAAGTACCCGAAGCGTAGCAACCTCCCTCATCTCCATGAGTAGGCCACTCGACACTTCGGCATACCCGGTAGTTTGTGTACCCGCTCCATGGGTCTATCCTAGGAGCAAAAACAGTAAAAAGAAATTATACAATGACGGCTACAACCCCTTCCCGGTTGTGCGGCCATACAAATAATTATTACATCAATTTACAAATTTACATGAATTGCAAGAAAAGAAAACTCTCGTCTCACAACCCCCGGCTATTCACCCGCGACAATCCAACATATTTATATACACATTCCAGCACATTACAGATCACAGATTTGTATAACCCCCACTAATCGACATATAGCGATTAGTAGACGTTCAATACAAATATCACATTACAGAAAAACCCGTTAGCTCAAGTCTTTTAGAAGTTCGATCAAAAATACGGATTTTCGGGACCCCAAAATAAAATTTTCGTTCTGGAAAATCTGGGTTGAAAATACATATACTAAAAATCCCAAAATACCCCAATTAGCAAACTGCAAAAAATAAAACCCATGACCGAGTCAACTCGGCCGCGGTTCCGCGGCGGGAGCGTGCTCCCGCCGCGGAACCGCGGCGCTTTGATCGAGTCATGGGCCCAAATTTTTGCAGTTTCTTTAAAAAAGCCTGAGTCGATTTTTGGTGTATATTAAAAAAAGTTTTCCAGCACTTTTAAAATCGACAGAAAGTTTAAAATTCCGGGGTTCGTTTCGGGACTTTTTCGTTGATCGATCTTCTAGTTACTTGCTAACATGTTAGATAGAGTTTAACTAGGCTCTGATACCACTGTAAGTCCATGCTACCTCTCCCGGTACTTTCGGGAATGCGGAATTTGGTAGAAAACGATTTTCTTAAATATGGTAACATGGACCTAAAACCCGGATCTTGGTTAAACATCTATCTAACAACCTAACTATGAGTTTTAGCTACTCGGTTAGGGGGTTATACCTTGCTTGTCTTGAACTCCTTCGTCTTCAAAGCTCCGATGGTGGTCCGATGGCTTCTTCTCGTCGTCTCCGTACGCCGAAGATAGATCCACCTGAAAGCTCCAACCTTTAGCTCCTTCTTCATTCTTTGAAGAAACTAGTTCACTTGGTTTGCTAAACCTAGTGAACTAGAATGAGTAGAGAAGAAATAGAATGGGATTTTATCTATGGTTCTTGATTCTCAACTCATGAGACAAGAGAACCATAGATCAAGAGAGGGAGCAAGAGGTTGAGGGTGAGAGCAAGAGGAGAGCTCAAGAACAAGAGAGAGAATGAGCAAGAAAGAAAAAATGAGCAAGTATTTTGTCTCTCACCCTCTCATAACCCAAAGCAATGATAACTCATCATATTAACAAAAGTCTTATGTGATGGTTAGAAGCAACCACAACCATATCATTTCATGCACTCATTTTACACAAATGAGCAAGTAAACAAAAGTCTTTGCCATGAAATGATGGCTATGGTTATCATGATGGTCAACTAGTCAAGCCTAGTCAACCGGTCAACAAGTCAACAAAAGTCAACAAGTCAACAAAGTCAACAAGTCAACAAAAGTCAACAAGTCAACAACCATATCACCATAATACTTAATTAATATAATAGTTAATCACATATCATATTCTCATTAGGGTTGAGCATAAATTCAAATAGTCAACGGTCAACTGTCAACAACCCTAATGAGAATCCACTGCCTCTGCCTCCCTGTCAACTGTGCATACACACCAGCATCCGCGTTTCGAGGAACACGAATGAAAACTGGATAAATCCAATCCCATAAGGTACACTAGGATCTGGCTTAAACCAAAGCCCGCTAGTGTAAACTGTCCGGACACTGTACGTGCATAAGTGCACGGATGTGACCGAACCCTGTCGCAAAACCATGCGACCTGTCGCAATACCATGCGACCTCTACTCTTTTGCCTAAAGGCGAAAAGCTTTCTGTGTGGGACTCTAAAGACTCGACACTACGCTGGCAGTGGGTTTAACCACAGACCGCAAGCGGCACTAGCTGTGCGTAACGGTCCCCAGGTAATGCCGACAAGAAGACGGACGAGGCGAAACCCATCTGAACTCCTACTGAGCCTGAGTGTGACATTCTCCGTACAGTCCGGTCTGTTCGTCTGATACATCGCATGGCGGGCCTAGGGGGCGGTAAACGTCAGTCCCCCAATAGCGGTACAAGTCGTGCCGGAGTGAAGCCCAATACACCCTGAGATAACACTGGAAACCTACCAGTATATCTCGTTTGCCCTGGCCAGGGACTACTCGTGTAATGGCTCTCCTAGACACAGCGCGATGTCAACCCCCAATACCGGGAGAGACGAATCCTGTCTAACCGTCACTGCCTCCAAGTGCTTCGGGACTGCACCCAACCACCACCTGTTTGCACGACTCCTTTGAGCCGTGGTAGGGTAGTGATCAAAGTACAGTGGGAACACACTCGAGGCGGAGTGACAGTGTCAAGTCAGCGGACTAAGCTGTACTCATGTCACCTGGGAACTGATAACTGACGATAGGTATAATACCAACTAGTCAGTTCCCGACGAGTCCTGTCCAGTGTACCCGTAACCTAACGAGCACCCGCATACTATCTCAAGTACGACGTACTGACGGCTGTGGGACAGACCGTCTCCCACACTGGGATGAGAAGCGCATGCGCTGGTCTACTCCGGAGTATCGATGCCCTGTCTCGATAGTCCTGCGACCAGGGACCTGAATAAGGATGTGCTTATAGATTACCCAGCCCCCACTAGTGTGACTGCCATCACAACGTTGGTAATCAAGCAAAGATCCTAAGGGCTCCACTAATGCGTATAAGTGATATACTGAAATAAACACAAGTACACATTGAAGTAGAAACAAACCAAGTAGCATACTACTATTTTGAGCAAGATTGTATATACAAGGTGAATATCCCAAGCATCCATTAAGTAATATACAAACTAGTATGATACAGTAATGGCCTCTAGGGCATATACACTAACACACCTTTCTAGGCACCTACTAGGTTTATAGCATTGATCGTTAAGTGAGAAATTTCCCGAGGAGTAGCATATACTCACAGTAGGATCGGGATCCAAATATCATCGCGTGACGAAACTGAAGGAATCCTACCAGAATCATCACACTCCAAATGGTATGCAAATCTAGCAAGTTTCAGTACTTATGAAACTCCCGATGTGGATTTTTGCCCCATGCTCTTATGACCTTGACGAAGGTCAACAAATCATAAGTCACATGTCAAGTTCTGCCCGTCATTATCCAGGTTAATTTGAATCCACCCGTATATACCCTTGACGAAGGTCAACAAGGTAATGCGAATATCCCAAACCAACGCATCTATCTATGCTACATATGAATACCCAATAGCTACCAATCACTATGCCTTGACGAAGGTCAACAAACACAGCTTGAATACTATTGAATATTCATACGAAACGACGGAGGGCTACGAATGGTTTTGGCAAAACCGTGAACGTAGTGAACTTGATTTGGTCGATGGAACGAGATAGCTTTTAAAAGGAGTGGCTCAAGCTCCGCATTTAAAAGTTGTTTTTGAAAAGAACCGAGTGGTTTTTCGAAAGTGTTCCAACGACTTTAACTTGGTTTATTATCTTGCATTAGTTCTTTTAATGCGTGATATTCTTGCATTAGTTCTTTTAATGCGTCCCATCATTTAATCCTACCATTGCAGAAAACAACCAAAATATGACGTACGCTTATGCCATTCGCATTCGCCACGGGGCCCCGTCATTACCCGTTAGGTTACTTAACTAACGACAGAGCGGGGGCTGGGCTAGCGCGTCTGTAAAACATAAGCAACGCCTAAATAATATCATATATAGATATACTGCAATGATAAACATTTCAGATCACAGATAAATACATTGGATATACTAGCAATCTGTAATTTGTACGAGCCTGTAACAAAAACAGATAACACGGTCGCGGTGAATAGCCAAAACCCCACCCAAGACCCCTACGGGTGTGGCAAACTACCCGCCAAGTACCCGAAGCGTAGCAACCTCCCTCATCTCCATGAGTAGGCCACTCGACACTTCGGCATACCCGGTAGTTTGTGCACCCCTCCATGGGTCTATCCTAGGAGCAAAAACAGTAAAAAGAAATTATACAATGACGGCTACAACCCCTTCCCGGTTGTGCGGCCATACAAATAATTATTACATCAATTTACAGATTTACATGAATTGCAAGAAAAGAAAACTCTCGTCTCACAACCCCCGGCTATACACCCGCGACAATCCAACATATTTATATACACATTCCAGCACATTACAGATCATGTATAACCCCGACCAATCGACTTATAGCGATTAGCCGACGTTCAATACATGCAAACATCACAGATATAACCATCATAGTCAAAGTGCAATGAAGTTCGGAAAAAAATACGGAATTATAGGACCCCAAAAGGAAATTTCTTTTCTGGAAAATCTGGGCACATATAATATATTTCAAAAATCCCAAAACCAACACAGACACACACTGCACGAAAAACGATGCACAGAAGACGACAACGCGCGGCGCTTCCGCGGCGGATACCTAGCTTACGCGGCGGATGGGCGGCGGTTTGGATGAATTACTGTATCGTTTTTCTTGGGTGTTCAAACAAAACCCTGAGCCGAATTTACAAGTGTAAAGTTTTTCATTTTGACCAGAAAAAAATTCAACAGAAACTCAGGTTTTGTAAAAGTTAGGTTTTTGGATTTTTTTCGGTTCCGAACTTCGTTACACTTTACTACCAAGCTAGTTTAAGTTTAGTTAGGCTCTGATACCACAGTAAGTCCACGTTGCGACCCCCGGTTCTTACGGGGAGGCGGAAACGGTATAAAATCAAAATTTTAACGCAAGAGGCAACATGGACTAAGCTAGGTCGGGATCTTTACCTAAACTAAAACTAGCATACAAGCTAAAGAGAGTTAGCTACTCGGATAGAGATGGTTATACCTAGCTTGTCTTGAACTCCTTCGTCTTCAAAGCTCCGATGGTGGTCCGATGGCTTCTTCTCGTCGTCTCCGTACGCCGAAGACAGATCCACCTGAAAGCTCCAACCTTTAACTCCTTCTTCGTTCTTTGAAGAAACTAGTTCACTTGGTTTGCTAAACCTAGTGAACTAGAATGAGTAGAGAGGAAATAGAATGGGATTTTATCTATGGTTCTTGATTCTCAACTCATGAGACAAGAGAACCATAGATCAAGAGAGGGAGCAAGAGGTTGAGGGTGAGAGCAAGAGGAGAGCTCAAGAACAAGAGAGAGAATGAGCAAGAAAGAATGAGCAAGTATTTTGTCTCTCACCCTCTCATAATCCAAAGTGATCATAACTCATCATATCAAAAAAGTCTTATGTGATGGTTTGAAGCAACCATAACCTTATCATGTCATGCACTCATTTTACTCAAATGAACAAGCAAGTAAAAGTCTTTGGCATGAAATGATAACCATGGTTATCAAGATGGTCAACTAGTCAAGCCTAGTCAACCGGTCAACAAAAGTCAACAAGTCAACAAAGTCAACAAGTCAACAAAAGTCAACAAGTCAACAACCATATCACCATAATACTTAATTAATATAATAGTTAATCACATATCATATTCTCATTAGGGTTGAGCATAAAGTCAAAAAGTCAACGGTCAACTGTCAACAACCCTAATGATAATCCTCTGCCTCTGCCTCCCTGTCAACTGTGCATACACACCCGCATCCGCGTTCCGAGGAACACGAATGCAAACTGGATAAATCCAATCCCATAAGGTACACTAGGATCTGGCTTAAACCAAAGCCCGCTAGTGTAAACTGTCCGGACACTGTACGTGCACAGGTGCACGGATGTGACCGAACCCTGTCGCAAAACCATGCGACCTGTCGCAATACCATGCGACCTCTACTCTTTTACCTAAAGGCGAAAAGCTTTCTGTGTGGGACTCTAAAGACTCGACACTACGCTGGCAGTGGGTTTAACCACAGACCGCAAGCGGCACTAGCTGTGCGTAACGGTCCCCAGGTAATGCCGACAAGAAGACCGACGAGGCGAAACCCATCTGAACTCCTACTGAGCCTGAGTGTGACATTCTCCGTACAGTCCGGTCTGTTCGTCTGATACATCGCATGGCGGGCCTAGGGGGCGGTAAACGTCAGTCCCCCAATAGCGGTACAAGTCGTGCCGGAGTGAAGCCCAATACACCCTGAGATAACACTGGAAACCAACCAGTATATCTCGTTTGCCCTGGCCAGGGACTACTCGTGTAATGGCTCTCCTAGACACAGCGCGATGTCAACCCCCAATACCGGGAGAGACGAATCCTGTCTAACCGTCACTGCCTCCAAGTGCTTCGGGACTGCACCCAACCACCACCTGTTTGCACGACTCCTTTGAGCCGTGGTAGGGTAGTGATCAAAGTACAGTGGGAACACACCCGAGGCGAAGTGACAGTGTCAAGTCAGCGGACTAAGCTGTACTCATGTCACCTGGGAACTGATAACTGACGATAGGTATAATACCAACTAGTCAGTTCCCGACGAGTCCTGTCCAGTGTACCCGTAACCTAACGAGCACCCGCATACTATCTCAAGTACGACGTACTGACGGCTGTGGGACAGACCGTCTCCAACACTGGGATGAGAAGCGCATGCGCTGGTCTACTCCGGAGTATCGATGCCCTGTCTCGATAGTCCTGCGACCAGGGACCTGCATAAGGATGTGCTTATAGATTACCCAGCCCCACTAGTGTGACGGCCATCACATCGCTGGTAATCAAGCAAAGATCCTAAGGGCTCTACTAATGTGTATAGGCGATATACAAAAATAAACACATGTACACATTGAAGTAGAAACAAACCAAGTAGCATACTACTATTTTGAGCAAGATTGTATATACAAGGTGAATATCCCAAGCATCCATTAAGTAATATACAAACCAGTATGATACAGTAATGGCCTCTAGGGCATATACACTAACACTCCATACCTCGTAGGCTCTATGTAACGTCGGCACCTCAACGGCCTCCTCGAGTCAAAGACGATCCACCCGAGAGTGTATAGTCCGAGCTTCTATCTCGAATCTGAGATAACTACGGCTTCTAGATCGCTAATCTAGAAATCCTAGAGGGTGTAGAGTAATAAGATGGATTAGTTAGTCACTTAAACCCTAGGTTTCTAAACTCATAAGAGCTATTAGGGTTTTGAGGAAGAAGATGAAGACTTGAGGAGAGAGAAAGCTTTTGTGATAATGATATGAATAATGTCTCATCTTAGAATAATATGAAGCATGAAAATATCATAACAAATATCTATCATAATATCAAGCATGCTTCATTTAATTCATTTGAGATGAATCATCTCATGAGTCATTATCCATTTAATGAAAACTTACACCTCATCTCTCCACCTCATTTGTTTAAATCCTAAAAAGAAATAAAAACAAATGAGTCATCTTCTTTTAGAAGCATCCCGACAAATTACGAGACTGCCCCTCCCATCCGTATTTCCGAAAAACACGGATAATCTTTGACTGAATAAATCCATCTATATAATACTAGAATCTGGCTTAAACCAAAGCCCGCTAGTATTATCTGCCCGATCATAATATGTGTACAAGTGTACGTAAGTGATCGCGGCCCTGCCGTAAAACTATACGGCCTCTACACCTTTTGCCCGGTGCTGGGAAACTCTCTGTGTGGGACTCTAAAGACTCGACACTACGCTGGCAGTGGGTTTAACCACAGGCCGCAAGCGGTACTAGCTGTACGTAACGGTCTCCAGGTAGATGTCGATAAGAAGGACGATGAGGAAACCCATCCGAACACCTACTGAGCCTGATGTGACAATCTCCGTACAGTCCGGTCTGTTTGTCTAGGACTATCGCATATCGGGCCTAGGGGGCGGTAAACGTCAGACCCCTAATAGCGGTATAAGTCGTGTCGGAGTGAAGCCCATTACTCCTTGAGAAACTACTGGAAGCCACCGGTAAATCTCGCTTGCCCTGGCTAGGGACTTTGCGTAATGGCTCTCCATACACAGCGCGATATCAACCCCCAATACCGAGAGAGACGAATCATATCTAATCGCCACTGCCTCTAAGTGCTTCGGGACTGCACCCAACTACTACCTATTTGCACGACTCCTTTAAGCCATGGTAGGGTAGTAATATAAGTATAGTGGGAATACACCCGAGGCTAAGTAGCTGTATCAAGTCGACGGAATAAGTTGTACTCATGTCACCTGGGAACTGCTATCTGACGATGGGTATAAATCCAACCTGCAGTTCCCGGCGAGTACTGTCCGGTGTACTCGTAACCTAACGAGCACCTGCATACTATCTCCAGTACGATGTACTGATGGCTGTGGGACAGACCATCCCCCTATGCTGGGATAAGAAGCGTATACCCCAGTCTACTCCGGAGTATCGATTCCATGTCTCGATAATCCTACGACCAGGGACCTGTATAGGATGTTGCCTATAGACTACCCAGCCCCCACTAGTGTGATTGCCATCACAACGTTGGTAATCAAGCAAAGATCCTAAGGGCTCTACTAATATGTATAAGCGATACGTTAAAAGAAACATATGCACATATTAAAATAGACACAAACCAAGTAACATACTACCATTTTTAGCAAGACTGTCAATATAACTGTGAATATCCCAAGCTTCCATTATGTAATATACAAACTAGTATGATACAGTAATGGCCTCTAGGGCATAAACACTACCAATCTCGCACTTGCGCTAGGGCTATGTACTGGAATATCACAGATCTATTATCTCTAATAGCCTCTCGAACTGCGTCTGAGAAATGGCCATTGTGAATGGATCAGCAATGTTATTCTCCGTATCTACTCTCTTTACCTCGATCTCCTGGCGATCGACGATCTCCCTGATCAGGTGATACCGCCTTAAGATGTGTCTGGACTTCTGACGGGACCTGGGTTCCTTCGCTATTGCTATAGCGCCATTGTTGTCGGAATACAGAGATATTGGATCAACATTGGTAGGAACCACCTGAAGTTCTGTGAGGAACTTCTTTATCCAGACAGCTTCTTTTGCGGCATCGCAAGCAGCTATGTACTCCACATCCATCGTTGAGTCAGCAACGGTGTCCTGCTTGGAACTCTTCCAACAGACCGCCCCTCCATTGAGGTTAAAGACATAACCCGACATGGACTTGGAGTCATCCTTGTCACTCTGGAAGATGGAGTCGGAAAAGGCCTCGATCTGGAGGTCTTTTCCGCCATAAACAAAGAACATCTCCTTAGTCCTCCTCAGGTACTTGAAAATGTTCTTTACTGCTATCCAGTGCTTCTCCCCTGGGTTTTCCTGATACCGGCTTACAACGCTCAAAGCGTATGCTACATTTGGTCTGGTACATAACATCGCATACATTATAGAGCATACCACAAAAGCGTAGGGTATAATAGACATGCGATCCCTTTCCAAATCAGTCTTGGGAGACATCTCTTTAGAGAGGGTGATTCCGTGACAAGACGGTAGGTTACCGGGCTTAGAATCTTCCATACTGAATCTTTTCAATATGGTGTCTATGTACCTGACCTGCGAAAGTCCCAACATTCTCTTTGATCTATCACGATAGATCTGGATCCCCAGAATGTAGGTGGTATCACCCAGGTCTTTAATGGTGAATTTCTGTGATAAGAATCTTTTGACTGACTGTAGCATAGGAATATCATTTCCTATTAGGAGAATGTCATCTACGTACAAGACGAGGAATACAACAACTCTCCCTACAATCTTACTCTATATGCATGGTTCGTCTAGATTTTTGATAAAGTCGAAGTCTTTGACATTATCATCAAAACAGATGTTCCAACTCCGCGATGCCTACTTTGGTCCATAAATGGACTTAATCAACTTGAACACTTTACCGCTGCTCCCACTCTGAATGAATCCCTCTAGCTCATCCATATAGACGCACTCTTCCAAATTACCATTCATAAAGGTCGTCTTTACGTCAATCTGCCAGATCTCATAATCATGGAAGGCAGCAATGGCAAGAAGGACCCAAATGGATTTGAGCATAGCCACTGGAGAAAAGGTTTCGTCATAGTCTAAACGAGGACTTTGACGAAAACCCTTTGCAACAAGTCTAGCCTTATAGGTTTCTGTAACAACCGAGTCCAATTATACCAATTTCTGTTGCGGTATGTGTTGTTTGTGGTGTTTATTACATTTACCATGTTTGGTTGTGAATGGCAGTTTACTTTATATTCGACCCGCTTGCTTGAGCTTGTTGTTTCCTAGTTATGGAATACCCTAACATCACATATTTTTGCATAAAACAATTTAAGTCATGTCAAATAAATAAAAAATACATGACATGGCTTGTTTGATACCCCTAACTCTGTGGTAGCGTCCTTGCATCGTGTTCTCGTCCCGTTCAGTGGAACGGACGTGTTTGGATAGCTACGCGCATGTGCGTGCATCCGTTCTTGGGGGTATGCTTTTTTGACACATAATCTTTCATTTTAAATTTTGGAACTTACTAATAATTTTTATATTTCAAAACCAAAATTTTGAACCCGAGCCGGGCGCTTTTCAGAAATATTTTATATCCCGCTAAAATTCAATTATTTGAATTTCAAATTTAAATTATAATAGTTTCTTCAGTTCAGAAGATTTACTAAAACAATTTTAAATATTTTTAAATTTCCTATTACCTAAATCTAATCCTCTCACTCTTCCCCGGGCTAATCAAATCCCAGTTTCTTTTGCGCGGGGCCCCACTACATCGATCTCCCCTCTCTCTTCCCTTCTCCTTCTCTCTCTCTTTTATTTTCCTCAACCAATCAGAATCCTCTTTTATATTTGCTGGGCCCCACGTTCCTCTCTACCTCTCCCCAAAATCTCTCTCCTTTTCCTTCTCTCTTTCCCGAGCGCAGCTCTCTCTCTCTCTTCCCTTTCTCTCTCCTCTTATGCCCTCTCTCTCTCCTCTCGTGTTTACTGTACGCTTCTCGACTCCCGTCACCGCCGCGCGATCTCATCACCTCCCTTCGTTTATTCTTCTTCTGCTGTTTCTTTTTAAAAACCCCATGCATCTCCTCGCCACAAGAAAAACCCATCCAACCCCTCGCCGCCTCCTCAAACCCTAACCCTATTCCTGCTCAAAAACCACCGTCTCCATCCTCCTCTCCTCCTCCTCTCCATCTTATTCTTCTTCTCCTTCTTCTTCCCGAGCCTCTCTCCCCCTGCACACACACCTACACGAACCCAAGAACCCACCTTTCCTCTGCCGCCGACCATCTCCCTCATCTCGTCGTCACCTCGTTCCTCTCCCTCTCTCCCTCTCTCCCTCTCCTCTGCCCTTTCCCGAGTGCCAGAACCCTGCAACAAAACCCCAGAAACCAAACCCTAGTGCAACCCTAACCCATCACCCGAACACCTGCACCCTCGTCGGAGCTTCGCCGATCATCACCGTCGACGCCGCCACCCCTCTGCAAACCAGTGAGTAAGTCTCTCTCCTTGATCTCCTCTGTTCTCTTTCATTCTTCTTGTTTCCCTTCCATGCATTCTCATTCTATCAAATAGTTCACTGTTGTTTCTTGTTTCCGGAATCCGACCATGCCGGCAACGATCCCGACGACCCAGCGAGGATATCTGACCCGTGTGATCCCATTGTGCGTTGTTTGGACTCATTCCGTGTACCGTGCGCGCGTCGCAACTTTTCCCGCCGACGCGTGACATTCCGTGTACCGCTTCACGATCCGTCGAGGCAAGTAAAACTTACTACATGCTATTTTATATTATTTCATATTCATTTATATACATAGTAATCATGAAGTTTGAATCTAGTGCCCTATATTACAATTTTACATTTCGATATCCGGTTATATCATTTTAGATTTACGACTGAACCCTATCATGTTACATTCTGTCTTACTATACCTAGTAACCACATCTATATTTTAAATCACATAATAACTATTTGCATAGTCTATGGTACGCTTTTATAGTTTTACCCTATTGGACCCCCGTGTGCATCTTTAACCTGTTTTAGTTATAGTTGCATTCCCAGATCTTTTAATCCATGCTAACGAGATTTTAGTATTCCATCTTCATTTAAGTGTATGACACTTAATGTTGAAACCATAACTCTAACCCTAATCGATAACAAAACATCCTTATAGTTTGGTCTGCACCTATTTGCATATCATATAATAAGTTCCAGTTTGTTGTTGTATTAGTACACATGCTTGTTTTGTATACCCATGCTTATGCTAGTTTGATTATGAGGACCCACATGATATCTTGTACACCTAACATGACTCGTTACACCTATTACTTGACACGACATGGTACCGTGCAACTCTTGACATGACATGACACCTTTATACATTACCTGGCTTGACCTGATGTACCATGGTTTTACCTGTTACCTGAACTTGTGTCTAATGCAAACAAACCTGACCTGTTGTCCTTACGGACCATCCTGTTGTCTATCGAGACAAACCTTTACCTGCCTGATCCTGTGTTGGCATTCGCTCTAGATTATTTAATACATGACTTGAACATATATAACTTGGGGGTATGGGGAAATCGATAATGAAACCGGACTTGTAACTCAACAGTGTGCTACCTTTACTGATCAGTTTTAGAGGCTAAGCCAGCCATGGGATGATGCTGCTGACATAATCCATCATATCCACTACTTTTTAGAGGCCAGGCCAGCCTTGGAATGATGCCATAGACATCATTCATCGTTACCCTTTTCCTTTAGTGCCTATCGGCATGTCTCGGTTTCAGCCCAAGAATCTTCACCGTGATCCCGGGCACGCACTGGATACTATTGAGTTACATCAAATTGATTTCAAGACTCGAGAGTGGTTAACACAATAGACCAGTTTAGATTACTCACTGCACACTACCTTTCATTGCCTTGATTTATATTGCTGCTATACCTGCTTTACCATTTATGATCATACTTGCATGTCTTGCTTCTCTGTTTATATACTATTGCTTGATGTTATGACGCGCTTACGTCTGGGTTTTGCATGGCCCAGATTCCTTACCCTTGCTGCAGTCCGAGCAGGAGTACTTCAGTCAGCAGGCCGAGCAGTGAGTACTCATTAGTAGTTAATTCTTTTACTTTTCCAGTATTTTATTCCTGATGTGAGCGTGCATTATGGGACATACATTCCAGTTATTCTTGTATTGGATCTCTTGCTTCCGCAATATTTATTCTTGACTCATTTTATTTTGGCTTATGGACATGTGCTAGATAGTTTTATTATTGTTCTTGATATCTCTACAGCCGTAATGTGACTGTGGAAGGATAATTCCTATCCACAGGTAGCATGGTTGGCTATGTCACGTGCCTACCCTAGCATACTCTGGGAAGCGGGGCGTGACATGGTTCTTTTGGTATCAGAGCCATAGATATAGGTTAATCGGGTTGATTCTTTTGTAGTTGGGTATTGGACCCAATACACGAATCAGAATACTCGTGATTAGGAAACACGTCCTGCCACCTTACCGTTTTACCGTTCTTGAATCTTAACCTCCTCCTGATTATACTTTTACGATATGCAAACCTCATTTGCATATCGAATCGAAACCTGGTTCCTTGTTATCTCTAGAACTTAGACGACTTGGGTGGAGTTTTGTAATTGTAGCTATAATACCGCGGTATGGTTACAATGCGGTACTCTATTTAAGTAACTTGGAATTCTAGCCTTGATTCATATCCTTGATCTCTATTTTGAATCTGTTATCATGCTAATCCTTGGGTGTTTTGATTTCAGGAATATGGCAGGTAAGAATCTGAAGACATACCAAAGGCGTGTTGACGAAGCCACTATACTTGGGGTAATACGTGGGATGTTTGAGAACCAAAGGCGGCAGACCGAGCTGAACCAGCAGCAAGTTGACTCCTTACAGGAAGGTTTACGGACCGTTCAACAGTCCGTGAACAATGTTGTGGCCAGACCAGTGGATCGTGTGGGAACCGTAGCGGATTTCAGGAGACTGGGTCCGTCTGTCTTTACTGGCTTAAAGGAGCCGTTGCCAGCGGAGCTGTGGCTGGTTGACACGGAGAATTTACTCATTGCGGCACAAATCCCCGAAGATAAGAGAGTGGATGTGGTACGCATCCAGTTGGTGGATTACGCCCGTGAATGGTGGCTTGTGGAAGAGACCCGCTTGCCCAAGCCGATTAAGTGGGCGAATTTTTCAAAGAGTTTCCTGGAGAAGTTCTTCCTGTTGACTGCACGGGAGGAAATGGAAGAGAAGTTCATCAGTCTAAGGCAGAACGGTACACTTGTAGATGTACATGCAGCT
The DNA here is from genome assembly GCA_030015575.1 of Agapanthus africanus. NCBI lineage: Eukaryota > Viridiplantae > Streptophyta > Magnoliopsida > Asparagales > Amaryllidaceae > Agapanthus > Agapanthus africanus. The sequence goes on from CM057341.1 coordinate 340,620,068, forward strand.
GAGTGGACGCGGCTTAGTAGATTCGCTGGACCTTTAGTTGCCAACGATGCGGATAAGGCAAGGAGGTTCATGCGTAGTTTGGATGTGGACATCCAGAGGCATATTGTCTCCCTGGGTTTGACCACTTTCTCACAGGTACTTACGGCGGCCCAAGAACAGCAGAGCTTATTTAGGAAGACCGGGAGTTCACAGCAGACAGTAATCACAGTATGGAAGCCGGCTTTTGCACCGAACCGAGCATATGGACACAGAGGTATTCCAGTGAACCGTCGTAGTGTAACACCTATGAAGAGGCCTGCTGTCGTTGATGAGAGAAAGAGCGTGATTTGTAACTACTGCCATTTACCCGGACATGTGCAAAGAGATTGTCGAAGGAGGCAGGGACTTTGTTTGGTTTGTGGATCGGCGGATCATACTATTAACTCTTGTCCGTCGAAGCTTCACACAAAGGATGATCTTCAAAATCCTCCGCAGAAACCGTTTCTGGGACAGAAGCAGCTGACTCAGGGACCCAATCAAGCTCGAGCATTTACCCTGACAGCTGAGGAAGCCAAGGCTTCAGGGGAAGTTGTTTCAGGTATTCTACTTGTTCATGGTTTTCCCGCATTAGCGTTATTTGATTCTGGTACATCCCATTGTTTTATGTCGTCCAAGTTTATAGCTACACACTCGATTATCTGCACGACCCTATCTAGTTTCTGGGTCATACACACTGGGAATGGGAAAATCATATCTAGTAGAGAGTGTAAAGATTGTGCAGTTGTTGTTTGCGGACGGGAGCTTTTTGCAGATTTCTTGGTGATTGATACGGGCAGCTACGAATTCGTCTTGGGAATGGATTTTCTCAGCACTTTCCATGCTCGCATTGATTGTAGGGCAAGGAAAGTAATTTTCCAGATTCCCGGACATCCCGAGTTTATCTTCACTAGAGGAAGAAGTTCTGTCGGGCCAGTCGAGTTTAGGGCTAGGCCGACAACTAGTGTTCTTTCGTCATTAGGGGTTGATAATGATGAAGCGCCGGCTGTTGTTCGAGATTTCATGGACGTGTTCGAAGATATATCAGGATTACCGCCGAAGCGAGACGTAGAATTCGCGATTGATCTTGTCCCTGGTGCAGCGCCAGTCTCTAAAGCGTAATATCCAATGGCACTAGTGGAGTTGGAAGAAGTTAAGAAACAGGTTACTGAATTACTTGAGAAGGGTTGGATTCGAAGCAATAACTCGCCTTGGGGAGCTCCAGTTCTTCTAGTCAAGAAGAAAGATGGCACAAGAAGGATGTGCATCGATTATCGAGAATTAAACTGGGTGACTATTAAGAACAAGTACCTGATCCCTCACATTGGCGAACTATTTGAGCAGCTTAGTGGCGCGAGGGTATTCTCGAAGCTGGATTTGCGATCCGGATATCATCCGGTCCGAGTGAAAACAGATGATATTTGCAAGACGGCGTTCCGAACTCGGTATGGACATTACGAGTACTTAGTGATGCCCTTCGGTGTAACGAATGCACCAGCGATATTCATGGACTTGATGAACCGAATCTTTTCACCATTCTTGGAACAGTTTATTATGGTGTTCATTGATGATATTCTGGTCTACTCGAAGAGTATTGAAGAGCATGCAGAACATTTGAGGATCACACTGTAGACGCTGAGGCAAAAGAAATTATATGCAAAGATGAGCAAGTGCGAGTTTTGGCTGGAAGAAGTAAAGTTTTTGGGCATGTCGTATCTGGCGATGGAATCGCCGTTAATCCTGAAAAGATTGCAGCAGTTCGTGATTGATCGATTCCGAAGAATGTTGCGGAGATAAGAAGCTTTCTTGGACTAGCCGGGTATTACAGAACGTTCGTGGAGAACTTTGCTCGTCTGGCGGAGCCGTTGACCAAGCTTACGTGCAAGGAGGTACCATTTGTGTGGAAGGATAATTGTGTGTCAGCTTTTGAGGCGTTGAAGCAGAAATTGATAACCGCTCCTATTCTGACCATGCCAGACCGTTCCGGAGGATTAGAGGTTCATAGCGACGCATCTGGGAAAGGATTGGGATGTGTATTGATGCATCATGGGAAGGTTATAGCGTACGCATCGAGACATTTGAAGACCCATGAAAAGAATTACCCAACTCATGACTTGGAGCTTGCGGCTGTGATCTTCGCTTTGAAGATTTGGAGACACTACCTTTTGGGCGAAAGGGTCGAGGTTTTTACCGATCATAAAAGCTTGAAGTATGTGTTCATGCAGAAGGAGCTTAATATGTGGCAACGTAGATGGTTGGTGCTGATGGCTGACTACGATCTTGATCTTAAGTACCATCCGGGGAAAGTTAATGTCGTGCCGGATGCGCTCAGTCGGTTACCAGTCATTGAGATGTTTAATACGCAGAAGGAATTCGTTGAAGATTTTCGAAGACTTGATTTGGAGGTTGTACTACCGCATTCCTCAGGACAGTTGATGCAGCTGCTGGTACATTCGTCGTTTATCGAGAATATTAAAGCAGCGCAGTCGCATGACCCTAGATTGCCAAAGTTTCGAGAACAGGTTGAAGCTGGACTTCAAACTGACTTACTGATCCATGAAGATGGTTCATTGTGATATGGTAGCCGTTTATGTGTGCCAAAAGGAGATATTCACGAAGAGCTTATGAAGGAGGCGCACAGTTCTGCATATTCCGTACATCCAGGAAGCACGAAGATGTACCGAGATATACGGCAGCATTTCTGGTAGGAAGGCATGAAACGGGAGATTGCCCTCTTTGTGGAAAAATGCTTGATATGTCAGCAAGTTAAGGCTGAACATCAAAGGGTTGCTGGTTTGTTGCAACCACTTCCGATTCCTCAATGGAAGTAGGAACATATAACCATAGATTTCGTGACAGCTCTACCATGGAGTCCAAAAGGCAACAATGCAGTTTGGGTGATTGTTGACCGTTTGACCAAGGCAGCTCATTTCATTCCTTTTCGCGTTGGTTAATCAACAGAAACTTTGGCAGAACGGTACATGCACGAGATTGTAAGATTGCATGGACTACCGGTGAGCATCGTGTCCGACCGTGACACTCGGTTCTTATCACACTTTTGGAGGAGCTTACAAGAATGTTTGGGGACTCGATTGAAGTTTAGCATAGCTTATCATCCCCAAACAGATGGCCAGTCGGAGAGAACGATCTAAACTCTTGAAGATATGTTGAGGGCTTGCATGTTGGATTTCAATAGTTCATGGGAGGATCATCTACATTTGGTGGAGTTTTCTTACAACAACAGTTTCCAGGAGACTATTCAGATGGCTCCATTCGACGCTTTGTATGGTCGCAAGTGTCGTTCACCTATTTGCTGGGACGATGTCGGTGAATGAAGATTGCTGGGACCAGATTTGGTTGTGCAGACGGTTGAGAAAGTTAACGCAATCCGGAATCATATGAAAGCAGCACAAGACCGACAGAAGAGTTGGGCAGATACGTCGAGAAGACCTCTAGAGTTCGCTCTGGGTGATTTGGTATTCTTGAAGATATCACCGACTAGAGGGGTGATTCGTTTCGGAAGTCGAGGAAAGCTCATTCTTCGACTCGTCGGACCTTTTGAGATTTTGAAGAGTGTCGGTGAGGTAGCGTATCGATTGGCGTTGCCGCAATCCTTGGCGAATGTTCATGACGTGTTTCACGTATCTCAACTCCGTAAGTATGTTCTAGATGAAACACATGTGTTGGATCATTCAGAACTAACTGTACGAAAAGACTTGACTTTTGAGGAGCGACCGATTGCGATTGTGGATCGAAGGGAAAAGGTTCTTAAGAACAAGGTTATCCCTCTTGTACTTGTTTCTTGGGGTAATCGCTCACATGGAGAGTCAACTTGTGAACGAGAAGATGAAATCCGGTGGAAGTTTCTCCATCTTTTCTTGCAGTTTGTTGGTCGTTTATCCTTTTTGTGTTCTTGGAATTTCGAGGACGAAATTCTTTTTGTAGTTGGGTATAATGTAACAACCAAGTCTAATTATACCAATTTCTGTTGCCGTATGTGTTGTTTGTGGTGTTTATTACATTTACCATGTTTGGTTGTGAATGGCAATTTACTTTATATTCGACCCGCTTGCTTGAGCTTGTTGTTTCCTAGTTATGGAATACCCTAACATCACATATTTTTGCATATACCAATTTAAGTCACGTCAAATAAATTAAAAATACAAGACATGGCCTGTTTGATACCCCTAACCCTGTGGTAGCGTCCTTGCATCGTGTTCTCGTCGCGTTCAGTGGAACGGATGTTTTTGGATAGCTACACGCACGTGCGTGCGTCCGTTCTTGGGGGGATGCTTTTTTGTTACATAATCTTTCATTTTAAAATTTGGAACTAACTAATAATTTTCATATTTCAAAACCAAAATTTTGGACCCGAACGGGGCGCTTTTCTGAAATATTTTATTTCCCGCAAAAATTCAATTATTTGAATTTTAAATTTAAATTATAAAAGTTTCTTCAGTTCAGAAGCTTTACTAAAACTATTTTAAATCTTTTTAAATTTTCTTTTACCTAAATCTAATCCACACTCATCCCCAGGCCAATCAAATCCCAGTTTCTTTTGCGCTGGGCCCCACCACATCGATCTCCCCTCTCTCTTCCCTTCTCCTTCTCTCTCTCTTTTATTTTCCTCAACCAATCAGAATCCTCTTTTATATTCGCTGGGCCCCACGTTCCTCTCTACCTCTCCCCAAAATCTCTCTCCTTTTCTTTCTCTCTCTCCCGAGCGCAGCTTTCTCTTCCCTTTCTCTCTACTCTCGCGCCCTCTCTCTCTCCTCTAGCGTTTATTGTACGCTTCTCGACTCCCTTCACCGCGGCGCGATCTCGTCACCTCCCTTCGCTTCTTCTTATTCTTCTGTTTTTTTTAAAAAACCCATGCATCTCCTCGCCACGAGAAAAACCCATCCAACCCTTCGTCGCCTCCTCAAACCCTAACCCTATTCCTGCTCCAAAACCACCGTATCCATCCTCATCTCCTCCTCCTCTCCATCTTATTCTTCTTCTATTTCTTCTTCACGAGCCTCTCTCCTCCTGCACACACACCTACACGAACCCAAGAACCCACCTTTCCTCTGCCGCCGACCATCTCCCTCATCTCGTTATCACCTCCTTCCTCTCCCTCTCTTCCTCTCCTCTGCCCTTTCCCGAGTGCCAGAACCCTGCAAAAGAAACCCAGAAACCAAACCCTAGTGCAACCTTAACCCATCACCCGAACACCTGCACCCTCGCCGAAGCTTCGCCGATCATCACCGTCGACGCCGTCACCTCTCTGCAATCAACTGAGTAAGTCTCTCTCCTCGATCTCCTCTGTTCTCCTTCATTCTTCTTGTTTCCCTTCCATGCATTCTCTTTCTATCAAATAGTTCACTGTTGTTTCATGTTTCCGGAATCCGACCGTGCCGGCAACGATCCCGACGACCCAGCGAGGATATCTGACCCGTGTGATCCCATCCTGCATTGTTTGGACTCATTCCGTGTACCGTGCGCGCGTTGCGACTTCTCCCGCAGACGCATGACGTTCCGTGTACCGCTTCACGATCCGTCGAGTCAAGTAAAACTTGCTATATGCTATTTTATATTATTTCATATTCATTAAAATACATAGTAATCATGAAGTTTGAATCTAGTGCCCTATATCACAATTTTACATTTCGATGTCCGGTTATATCATTTTAGATTTACGACTGAACCCTATCATGTTACATTCTGCCTTACTATACCTAGTAACCACATCTATATTTTAAATCACATAATAACTATTTGCATAGTCTATGGTACCCTTTTATAGTTTTACCATATTGGACCCCTGTGTGCATCTTTAACCTGTTTTAGTTATAGTTGCATTCCCAGATCTTTTAATCAATGCTAACGAGATTTTAGTATTCCATCTTCATTTAAGTGTGTGATACTTAATGTTGAAACCGTAACTCTAACCCTAATCGATAACCATACATCCTTATAGTTTAGTCTGTACCTATTTGCATATCATAATACATGTTCCAGTTTGTTGTTCTATTAGTACACATGCTTGTTTCGTATACCCATGCTTATGCTAGTTTGATTATGAGCGCCCACATGATATCTTGTACACCCTGACATGACTCGTTACACCTATTACTTGACACGACATGGTACCGTGCAAATCTTTGTTAGTTATATGTATGCCCTAGAGGCCATTACTGTACATAGGATGTATATTGTAGTGGATGCTGGGACGTATATAGGGAGGACTTTCTTGCTCAACATGATAGTATGCTATCTGGTTGAACTTTACCTAAACGTGTATACTGATTGTCTCTCTGTTACATGTTGGTAAAGCCCTTAGGATCTGTAGTTGACTACCTGGACTATGATGCGGATCATACTAGTGGGGACATGGTAGTCCATAAGTACATCCTTCAAAGTCCCTAGTCGTGGGTGTATCGAGACGGGGCATCGATATACCAGAGTAGACTAGCGTATACCTTCTCGACCCATACAGATGGGCGATGGATGATCCCATATCCATCGGTGTTTGACATCAGAGATGGTATACGGGTGCTCAGTAGAGACTGGGTACACTGGACGGACTCGCCGAGAACTCCCAGATGGTATTATACCTCACGTCAGATGGCAGTTCTCTGGTGACACTGGTACAGAGTAGTCTGTTGACCCGAGATCGTCATAGAGTCTTGTGTGGTTCCCACTGTGCTTTGATTTCCATCTTACCACGTCCAAGAGGGCGTGCAAAACGGTGGTTTTTGGGTACAGTCCCGAGTCACATGGAGGCAATGAGCGATAGGAGGGGATTCGTCTCTCCCGGTATAGGGAGTTGATGTTGCGCTGTGTTCGATTGGCTATAACAGGAAATCCCTGGCCAGGGTTGCTGAGATTTACTGGTAAGTGTTAGCAGTAGTTTCTCGAATTGTTATAGACCTCATATCGACACGACTTATCAAGCTATTGGGGTCTGACGTTTACCACCCCTAGGCGAGATATGCGACATATCAGATGATCAGACCGGACTGTACGGTAGTGTTACTGGTTGGATTCACTGGAGTGTGAGCGGGCTTGCTCGTCGATCTTCAGATCGCTCAATACCCGGGTGGCCGTTACGTTTAGCAGACCGCTTGCGGCTTGTGGGTGCTTGATATGATCATCACCTGCTGCCGGCGTATTGACGAGTCTTTAGAGTCCTACACAGAGGTTTCCTGGCTCAAGCGAAACGAAATAGGAGCGCATATGAGATATGTGCGGGACCGAGAATAATGCGTGTATGTGATACCGTATTTCATTCTCGCAATGAATGTATCGATTAGGTTATATGCGATATACCCTAGTTATCGAATCAAGGGTCGATTCGATAAACCGATGCATTGCATACTAGTCGGTTATATACGATATGACCGGATCGTTAAATCAAGTGTTGATTTAATGATTTGATGCATAATTATATATTTGATATATTACTTTGCATTAACTAGTATCGGTTCACTTTAAATGGATTTTCTCGCTCGGATGTGCGCATTGCATATGCGATATGATTTTGTGCACTTGCTTGTATCATGTTTGATGATGCATGCCTTTTGGTTAAGTGTAAAGAATTAAACCTTGGTTAATGAAATGGTTAGGGTTTACTTTTTCCTTATTCATTTTATTCATTTATTTATTATTTTGGAAAAAGAAAAGGAAATGATAAAATGGTGGCTTTCTTTGTTCTTTCATGAAGCTTCATGAATACTTTGACCAAGTCACCATTTTTGTCTCATCCTTAAACCTAACCATTCCATTTAACCATGATTCATTCTCTACACTAAACCATGGTTTGAATATGATAAGGTTTGATTTTCTTTTTAATTTTAATTAACACTTATCATATTCTTCATCTTCTTCTTCTTCTTCATTTCAAGAAAAAGCTTGAAAGCTTTAATGGCAAAGTGAGAAAAAGAGTGAGAAATTCAAATCTAAAGTCTACCCACTTCCTATTTCTTCATTCTCTACCTCTTGCCAAGTAGTAGAGTGTGTTTCCTTCACAAGTTTTCATGGATTGGTGAAGGTGGAGCTTGATCTAGTGATGCTTCGACGTAGATCACCTTCGGCACGTCGTCGATGACCTAGCAAGCTTCTTCTCCGATGAAGCCGACGCAAGAGCCCGGATTTCGATATGGACAGCGAGGAGACTTCATTGCGGAGCTATGGAGGTGGAGAACCGGATCTACAAAGGTTGTATTTCCGTATCTCTTAGTTAAGTGTTAACTAGTTAGCTTTTTCGCCTAGTTTTCTAGCAAACGATCCGTAGTCGGGTCTCTCGGCACCTAGAATTTTTGAAATTGGCATGTTCGATACCTTGTGAGACCTCACTAGAGTGCCTAGGAACCCTACACTCTTGACATGACATGACACCTTTATACATTACCTGGCTTGACCTGATGTTCCATGGTTTTACCTGTTACCTGATCTTGTGTCTAATGCCAACAAACCTGACCTGTTGTCCTTACGGATCGTCCAGTTGTCTATCCAGACAAACCTGTACCTGCCTGATCCTGTATTGGCATTCGTTCTAGATTATTTAATACATGACTTGAACAAATAAAACTTGGGGGTATGGGGAAATCAATGATGAAACCGGACTTGTAACTCAACAGTGTGCTACCTTTACTGATCAGTTTTAGAGGGTAGGCCAGCCTTGGGATGATGCTGCTGACATCATCCATCATATCCACTACCTTTTAGAGGCTAGGCCAGCCTTGGGATGATGCCATGGACATCATTCATCGTTACCCTTTTCCTTTAGTGCCTAGCGGCATGTCTCGGTTTCAGCCTGGGAATCTTCACCGTGATCCCGGGCACGCACGGGATACTATTGAGTTACATCGATGATTCCTCAAATTGATTTCAAGATTTGAGAGTGGTTAACACAATAGATCAGTTTAGATTACTCACTGCACACTACCTTTCATTGCCTTGATTTATATTGCTGCTACACCTGCTTTACCATTTATGATCATACATGCATGTCTTGCTTCTCTGTTTATATACTATTGCTTGATGTTATGACGCGCTAACGTCTGGGTTTTGCATGGCCCAGATTCCTTACCCTTGCTGCAGTCCGAGCAGGAGTACTTCAGTCAGCAGGCCGAGCAGTGATGACTCATTAGTAGTTTGTTCTTTTACTTTTCCAGTATTTTATTCCTGATGTGAGCCCGCATTATGGGACATACATTCCAGTTATTCTTGTATTGGATCTCTTGCTTCCACATTATTTATTCTTGACTCATTTTATTTTGGCTTATGGACATGTGCTAGATAGTTTTATTATTTTTCTTGATATCTCTATAGCCGTAATGTGACTGTGGATGGATAATTCCTATCCACAGGTAGCATGGTTGGCTATGTCACGTGCCTACCCTAGCGTATTATAGGAAGCGGGGCATGACAGTTTCAACCTGTCCATCTACACCAATCTTCTTTCTGAAGATCCACTTGCATCCTACGGGTTTTACCCCATCTGGAGCAATGTCTAAAGTACATACTTTGTTAGTGTACATGGACTCCATTTCGGTCCGCATTGCATCCAGCCATTTTACCGAGTCGCCGCTCTGAATGGCTTGCTGGAAGCTAGTAGGGTCTTCATTATCAATGATGCAATCTTCTCGATCCCCGTTTATGAGAAAACCGTAGTATCTCTCGGGCGGATGAGACTGCCTACTACTTCTGCGGATAGGCGCTGGTATATCCCTTTCTTCTGAAACTTCTGGTTCTACCATACTTTCAGTAACAACTTGTGGTTCTGGAATTTCTTCCAGTTCTATTACGCTCCCATTCTTCTGATTTTCTAAATATTCAACTTCTAAGAAGTGGGCATGAGGAGAAACAAAAACCTTTTGTTCCTTTGCGTAGTAGAAATAATACCCCTTGGAGTTCTTTGGATATCCCACAAACTTACACTGTACTGAGCGTGCCTCGAGCTTGTCCGCATGCTGCTTTTTTACAAAAGCTGGACATCCCCATGTCCTAAAGTGTTTAAAACAGGGTTTCTTCCCACTCCACATCTGATTTGGTGTGGTAGGCACAGTCTTGGTTTGAACCTGGTTCAAAAGATATGCAGCTGATTCTAGTGCATAACCCCAGAAAAATCACGGTAACTCAGCCTTACTCATCAAGGAACAAAACATATCTAATAGGGTTCGATTCCTCCTTTCCGATACACCGTTGTGTTGTGGTGTGTATGGAGGAGTAAGCCGAGAGAGAATTCCATTATCTTTTAAGTAACCCAGGAACTCGGCACTTAAGTATTCACCACCTCGATCAGACCTCAGTGTCTTCATACTTTTGCCTGTTTGGTTTTCCACTTCAATCTTGTATTTGCGGAATTTCTCAAAGGTATCGGATTTATGCTTCATCAAGAAGATATATCCATACCTAGAGAAATCATCCGTAAAAGTAATGAAGTAGGAATAACCATCTCTTTCATGTGTAGACATTGGACCGCACACGTCACTGTGTACGAGTCCCAAGAGCTCGCTCACTCTTACTCCGTGTCCAGTAAACGGAGTCTTTGTCATCTTTCCCTTGAGACAAGTTTCACAAGTAGCATAAGATTGATATTCAAACGGATTCAAATATCCTTCTCTTTCTAACTTAGTTAATCGTGTTTCATTGATGTGACCTAGTCTACAATGACATAAGAAATCCTGATTTATTTCTGGAGACTTTCTTTTAAGTGTGTTCTGGACATTGAAAAGTTGAGCTTGATTCAATACGTATATACCGTCATCTAATATACCGGACCCAATCAGAACTTGATTTAGGTGGATGTGAACTACATCTCTTACGAATGTAAAATCAAATCCCACTCTCGAAAGTGTGGACACTGATATGATATTACAAGTCAAACTAGGTACATACAAACTGTTACGTAGAATCAATATCTGCCCACTTGTCAAACCTAGGCGATATTCTCCCACGGATTCAGCATCCATGCTCATTCCGTTTGCAACTAACAGAGAAAAATCAGGTTTCTCAAATCATGTAATGAATTACAGATATGAGATCCTGCCTGGTATCTAGTACCCAGGAAGTATAGTTAATTGACAAATAGTTCTTAATTACATACACACTCGAGGCCGAAGCCACAACATGCTTCGTATCCTGGCTACTGGCTTCCAAAGCCCTGCAATCCTTTTGCCAATGCCCGTTCCCATAACAATAGGAACATCTCTCCTTCCCTACACCAAGTCCCGAAACTTTTACTCTGCCCTTTCCTCCTACTTTACTGACACCGTATATCGGCTTTGTGGAGGTCTTCTTCTTTTCACCCTGGATGCAGAAGAAGAAGGTCCTCCATTAAGCAGAGCGGGTGTCTCCCTGGTTTCTTTCAGGGTGTAAGTAGAGGGTAAGGACTGTGGAAATAAGTCAGCACATGACCTTTTTCCCAATGTGGTCTCCAGGTCCGTGAGCTCATCAATATAGCTAGTCATCGTAAGGACATCGTCCCCTACAGATGATCCGACAGCCAACCTCGCTTGAAGCAATTCGTTCGAGGTCTCATATCTTGCGATACAAGATTGCTCTCCACATAAATCTTTGTTATGGAGAAAGATGGAAACTAAGTCTATCTTCTCGTGCTGCTTCTGGTATACACCATCAACTGAAGCCAACAAGATGCACTTGGCATTCGCTTTATCCTTTTCCCTTATCTGACGGATATCCATATCGGTGACAGTGGAAACTGCACCTGGGACGGCGGGATCATGAGTAGTAATAGGGTGGTCCAGCTTGTCATAGGCAATGGACATCTGGACAGACCTTTGCCGGTCATAAAAGACAGATTCAGTCAATTTATTATCTAGATGTAATCTAGTCATAGTCACATGGTCGCTGCAATGAGAGAGAAGGAAGAAAACACTTTAGCATGATGCTCTTGCAAGTTTAGATTGGTTTTTAATTTATCTAAACTGGATGGCTCCCACTGTTTCTCTAATCCTTCCTCAAACCATAAAAGAAGAATTAGCCAGGAGTGATCTCACCGTACAATACTTGCTTAACCGTTCAGCCAGGCTAGTGTCGGTACTTCGAGGGAGGTTTTACGACGCTTTCGCGAAGTTCCTTAATTAAATAACCTCTTTTCTCTGGAGGCGTAGCCCCGCGGACACTGTTCTAGACACCTACTTGGTTTATAACATTGATCGTTAAGTGACGAATCTCCTAATGAGTAGCGGATACTCATAGTAGGATCGGGATCCAAATATCATCGTGTGATAATACTGAAGGAATCCTACCAACATTCATCAAACTCCAAATGGTATGAAACACTAGCAAGTTTCAGTTTCTTTAGAAACTCCCGATGTGGATTTTTTCCCCATGCTCTTATGACCTTGACTAAGGGCCAACAAATCATAAGTCACATCTCAAGTTCTACCCATCGTTATCTTGTTAATTTGAACCCACCCGCATATACTCTTGACTAAGGGCCAAACAAAGTAATACGACTGTCCTAAACCAACGCATCTATCTATGCTACATGGGAACACCCCAGCAGCTACCAATCACTATGTCTTGACTAAGGGCCAAACAAACATAACTTGAATACTACTGACTATTCATATGAAATTACGGAGGGCTACGACTGGTTTTTGCGAAACCGTGAACGTAGTGAACTTTATATAATCGAAGGAACCTGACAGCTTTTTAAAAGGAGTGGTTAAAGCTCCACAATTAAAAAATCTGCTCTTTTAAAATAACCGAGTGGTTTCTTTTAAATTTGTTCCAACGATTCAACTTTGGTTTGTATGCTTTGCATTATAATAATGCGTCCCATCAATTATCCTATCATTGCAGAAAACAACGAAAATACAACGTCCTCTTATGCCATCCGCATTCGCCACTGGGTCCCGTCATTCACCCGTTAGGTTACTTAACTAACGACAGAGCGGGGGCTGGGCTAGCGCGGGCGTAAAACATAAGTGACGTTTAATAGCTATCATATACAGATATTGTACATTCGTCAGACGCAATAATAGGTATTCCAGATCACTGATGAACATTATTGGATATACAAGCAATCCGCGTTTCCTTTGAGCCTGCAACGAAAGACGGATTACGCAGTTGTGATGAATAGCCATTACCCCACACTAGACCCCTACGGGTATGGAAAACTACTCGCCATGTACCCGAAGTGAAGCGGTCTCCCTCAACAACGTGAGTAGGCTACTAAACACTTCAAAGTACCCAGTAGTTTTCCACCCCACCTTGGGTCTATCCTAGGAGCAAAAAACAGTAAATGAAATAATACAACGGTGGCTACAACCTCAGCCCGGATGTGCCCCGCAAAAGAATATTACATCATATTACAATTTACATCGAATGAAAGAATATAAAAACTCATCTCAAACCCCGGCTAATCATCACAACGATCCAATCAAGTTCATATACACAAACCAGTCAAAACCATTACAGAAATGTGCAACCCCCTGCTAACCGACATACTAGTAATTAGGGGAGGTTTACGAACACATTAAACATCACAGATAAAACTTGATTAGCAAATAACTTAGAATTTCGATCGACAACCTTTTTCCGTCTCTACCCCAGGTGCAAGCCAGCACAGAAATAACCTGGGCAGAAACAGAATATACAGGAAAACAAAACACCACAAAATAAGAGTTTCTGTGCAAATCCGAGTAAACTCTGAGTTGACTCGGCCGCGGATCCGCGGCGGATCGCACCAATCCGCCGTGCTTCCACGGCAGTCTAAACGAGTTGGGACTTCGTATTCCACCAGTAATCTTAGAAATCCCTGTTGTGAACTTTCATACCTATAAAAAAAATTCTACACATTTAAATTTGACAGAAACTTGAGGGGTTCGGGGTTATGTTTTCGCGTTTTTCCGATGATCGAAGTTCTAATTAGTAGCTAACAAGCTAGTAAAGGCTTAGTAGGCTTTGATACCACTGTAAGTCAATGTTACGCACCCCACGAGCTTGCCGGGAGGCGGAATATATGAAAAACAATTATCAAAGCTTCGTAACACGGACTTGAGCACACAGATCGTGTCTAAACCATTACTAGCAAACTGCGAGAGGTTTAACTACCCGTATTCGAAGTTATACATCATGTTACTTGTCCTTTGGGTCTTCATCGCTGTCCTTCACACCTCGTAGGCTCTATGGAACATCGGCACCTCAACAGCCTTCTCGAGTCAAAGACGATCCACCCGAGAGTCTATAGTCCGAGCTTCTATCTCGAATCTGAGATAACTACGGCTTCTAGATCGCTAATCTAGAAGTCCTAGAGGGTGTAGAGTAATAAGATGGATTAGTTAGTCACTTAAACCTTAGGTTTCTCAACTCATAAGAGCTATTAGGGTTTTGAGGAAGAAGATGAAGACTTGAGGAGAGAGAAATCTTTTGTGATAATGATATGAATAATGTCTCATCTTAGAATAATATGAAGCATGAAAATATCATAACAAATATCTATCATAATATCAATCATGCTTCATTTAATTCATTTGAGATGAATCATCTCATGAGTCATTATCCAATTAATGAAAACTTACACCTCATCTCTCCCCCTCATTTGTTTAAATCCTAAAAAGAAATAAAAACAAATGAGTCATCTTCTTATAGAAGCTTCCCGACAAATTACGAGACTGCCCCTCCCATCCGTATTTCCAAAAAACACGGATAATCTTTGACTGAATAAATTCATCTGTATAATACTAGAATCTGGCTTAAACCAAAGCCCGCTTGTATTATCTGCCCGATCATAATACGTGCACAAGTGTACGTAAGTGATCGCGGCCCTGCTGTAAAACCATACGGCCTCTACACCTTTTGCCCGGTGCAGGGAAACTCTCTGTGTGGGACTCTAAAGACTCGACACTACGCTGGCAGTTGGTTTAACCACAGGCCGCAAGCGGTACTAGCTGTACGTAATGGTCCCCAGGTAGATGTCGATAAGAAGGACGATGAGGAAACCCATCCTAACTCCTACTGAGCCTGATGTGACAATCTCCGTACAGTCTGGTATGTTCGTCTAGGACTATCGCATATCGGGTCTAGGGGGCGGTAAACGTCAGAACCCTAATAGCGGTATAAGTCGTGTCGGAGTGAAGCCCATTACACCTTGAGAAACTATTGGAAGCCACCAGTAAATCTCGCTTGCCCTGGCCAGAGACTTTGCGTAATGGCGCTCCATACACAGCGCGATATCAACCCCCAATACCGAGAGAGACGAATCCTGTCTAATCGCCACTGCCTCCAAGTGCTTCGGGACTGCACCTAACTACTACCTATTTGCACGACTCCTTTGAGCCGTGGTAGGGTAGTAATCTAACTACAGTGGGAACACACCCTAGGTGAAGTAGCAGTATCAAGTCGATGAACTAAGCTGTACTCATGTCACCTGGGAACTGCTATCTGACGATGGGTATAAATCCAACCTGCAGTTCCCGACGAGTCCTGTCCAGTGTATTCGTAACCTAACGAGCACCTGCATACTATCTTCAGTACAACGTACTGATGGCTGTGGGACAGACCATCTCCCTATGCTGGGATGAGAAGCGTATACACCAGTCTACTCCGGAGTATCGATGCCCCGTCTCGATAATCCTACGACCAGGGACCTGTATAGGATGTTGCTTATAGACTACCCAACCTCCACTAGTGTGACTGCCATCACAACGCTGGTAATCAAGCAAAAGATCCTAAGGGCTCTACTAATATGTATAAGCGATACGTTAAAAGAAACATATGCACATATTAAAGTAGACACAAACCAAGTAGCATACTACCATTTTTAGCAAGACTGTCAATATAACTATGAATATCCCAAGCTTCCATTAAGTAGTACACAAACTAATATGATACAGTAATGGCCTCTAGGGCATAAACACTAACAGTTGAGCTAATAGGGTGATGTGTGTGTTTTTTGATTCGGTCAAAACGTTTAACATGGTCTAGTATATTGTGATACAATAATTGGAATCTACATTTATATGTTGCGTGTAAATCTAGCATTTCGGTCTCGAGTTTAATCAGAAATCTTGTTGAATTATCCGACATACTTTGAAAAGGTGTTTTCATGGATGGGACTTAAATGCGAGACTTACATTGTTAGGCATGAAATCTCGGATATGAGATATCCTGGGTTTATGATGTCTAAGGGCAATGTCGATTCCAATTGTTGTAGTTTTTCACTTTCTTTTTTGCGGACGTAAGCGTAGTACGTTGTGTATCGCCGGTTTCGTTGCTATACGTCAACGACAATTGGGGTACGCATACTTGCTTACGTTGATGACAGGTGATGTTATGTGTTGCTGAGATATGATGTATAGGATCTTCGTGATTGAATGGCCGGGGCTTTTATGTGAGATGAGAGTATTTCTTTTCATTCATGTAAAATTCATTGTATGTAATATTCTTTTATTGGGGCACTTCCGGGTTGAGGACGATGTCACCTTTGTTGTATATTATTTACTTTTCTGCATTAGGATAGACCCAAGGTGGGGAGCACAACTGATCGGGTTCTGGGGTTCAGTGGGAGACCATCTCGAGGAGTCAAGACCGGGTTTCCAACTCCAGAATTGGTAGGGTGACATGCCGATCTCGTAGGGGTCAAGGGGTGTGGGATTGGCTATTAATCACGACCGTGAAATCCGTATTTTCTATTGTTGGCTAAATACAAAATACGGACCTCCTAGTATATCTTATATTTTCATTTTGTGTTTCTGCTGCTTATATTCTGTGATGTGATCACTTGATATATCTGAGACGAATGCAATATTATATATATATGATATATAATAGACGTTGGTTATGTTTTGCACCCGCGCTAGTCCCGTCCCGGTATGCCGTTAGTTAAGTAACCTAACGGTGCATAACGGAACATTGTGGCGAATGCGGATGGCATAAGCGCACGTTGTATTTTCGTTTCTTTTCTGTGTATGTCTTAAGGACTTAAATGATGGGACTGTTAGTTATAAGTATGCCCTGGAGGCCATTACTATACATACGATGTATATTGTAGTAGATGCTTGGACATATATAGGGAGGACTTTCTTGCTCGACAAGATAGTTTGCTATCTGGTTGCTCTTTATCTTAACATGTACACTGATTATCTCTATGTTCCATGTTGATAAAGTCATTAGGATGAGTACTTGACTACCACGAATATAATGCAGATCATACTAGTGGGGACAGAGTAGTCGTTAAGTACATCCTTCAAATATTTCTAGTCGTGCATGTATCGAGACAGGGCATTGATATACCTGAGTAGACTAGCGTATAGCTTCTTGACCCATGTAGATGGGCGATGGATGATCCCATATCCATTTGTGTTTGACATCAGAGACAGTATACGGGTGCTCGTGGAGACTGGGTACACTGAACGGACTCGCCGAGAACTCCCAGATGGTATTATACCTCACGTCAGATGGCAGTTCTCTGGTGACACTGTTACAGGTTAGTCTGTAGACCCGAGATCGACATAGAGTCTTGTGTGATTCCCACTGTGCTTTGGTTTCCACCTTACCACGTTCAAGAGAACGTGCAAAACGGTGGCTTTTGGGTACAGTCCCGAATCTTATGGAGTCAATGAGCGATAGGAGGGGTTTCGTCTCTCCCTGTATTGGGAGTTGGTGTTGCGCAGTGCTCGAGTGGATATAACAAGAGGTCCTTGGCCAAGGCTGATTCAGAGATATACTGGTAAGTGTTATCAGTAGTTTCTCGACCTGTTATGAGCCTCATATCGACACGACTTATCGAGTTACTGGGGTCTGACGTTTACCACCCCTAGACGAGATATGTGACATATCAGACGAAAAGACCGGACGATACGGTAGTGTTACTGATTGGATTCGCAGGAGTATGAGCAGGCTTGCTTGTTGATCTTCTGATCGCTCAATACCCGTGTGGCCGTTACATTTAGCAGACTGCTTGCGGCTTGTGGGTGTTTGACATGATCATCACCTACTGCCGGCGTATTGACGAGCCTTTAGAGTCCTACAAAGAGATTTCCTGGCTCAAGCGAAATGCTGTAGGAGCACATATGTGATATGTGCAGGACCGGGATTGATACGAAATGAGATACCATATTCTATTCTCACGATTTGTGACATTGGTCGGTTAAATGCGATATAGCCTGGTTATCGGATCAAATGTTGATTCGATAAGTTGTTAGATATGATATTAGTCGGTTATATGTAATATAGCCGGATTATTAAATCAAGAGTTAACTTGATAATTTAATGTATAGTTATATATTTGATATATTAAATTATATAAACTAATATTAATTCACTTAAGATTTATTTTCTCACTAGTTTTGTGCACATTGTATATATGTAATATATGCAAGTGTACATTATTTTGTGTCATGCTTGATGATACATGGACATGAGTGTGTTTATAACCTCCACTATGCTAGGGTTGATCTAGGGTTTTATTTATTTAAAGTTATTCAAAAATGTATTGGACTTTGTCATGGAAAGAAGCTTAAGGTTGTATTGACTTAGTCTTACATTTTTATTTAGCTTAAGATATTTATAAACCCAACCATCATAGCTAGCCATGGTTAACTCTCTACAAGGGTTAAGGGATATCATATACTCACCATGGTTTATTTTCTAACCTCATGATTTTTCTTTCATTCACTTGATAATTATCATGAGAGTTATCTTCTTCTTCTTCTTAAAAAAGCTTTCTAGCTTCAATGGAGATGTGAGAAAATGAGTGAGAAAATCAAATCTAAAGTGTGCCCACTTGCTACTTCATCATCCTCTACTACTTTCCATTTAGTATAGGGTGTTTGCTTCACTAATTCCGTAATTAGTGAAGAGTTAGCTTGGGTTAGTGTCTCCTCGACGTAGATCATCTTCGGCATCGAAGACTTCGAAGAAAGCATGTTTGTTTCTTCATGGGAACTTCTCTAGAGTCCGGAGTTCACGATCGCAGCGAAGGGACTACTACACTTAGGTAATGAAGTGAAGGACCGGTCTACAAAGGTTGTATTCCTTGCTCACTTTTCATATGCGAAGATGTTTGCATTACTTTCCGTCAATTTGTAGAACACGATTCTAGGGTTAGGGTTAGCTAGAACGACAAATTTTTGAATTTGGCATGGATGATGCCTCCTAAAACCTTGTTGTCGTGCTAGATAACCCTGCAGTGGTATCAGAGCCATGCTAGAAATTTATACGGATTTAATTAGGATTACGAAACCGAAATACTCTGAAACTTTAAACAGAAAATTGGAGTTTCTTTCGATTTTAAAAGTCTGTCAAATTTTTTTTAAAACAAGTACAGAATGATGTATGAGATATATCATGAACACCATGACAATTTCAGGAAAATCCATGACTTTTTGGCCAGCCACCACCATGCCCATCTCGCCTCAAATCCGAGCCCCCCTTGAAATTTTTTGTGTGTTCCAAAGACTTGGTTTTGATGTTTCAGGTGTTGTTTGTTTTTGTTAATTTTGCATGTGATGTGAACTTACTTTATAAGCAATTCGGAGTGTTTCGCATTCGCAATTTTAACATTGTTTCTTGTTATTCACATATTGTCTAGGCGAAGTTTAAAAGTTCGAACGATTGTCAAAAACCCTTTTTTCCAAGTTTAATATATTCGGAAAAACCTGCAAGTAATTCTATGGACCCTCTAGAAGAACAAAAACCTTAACTTTATTCTATGCCATCGGATCCGCGAACGAACCCTAGGGTTTGCCGTAGTTCCGCGGTGTCATAGGTGAGGCGTTGGTTTGGCCCTTCTACGGCTGGATCATAGGTACTGTGGCATATTCTGGGTATTATTAAAACTGTGCTCAAGTGTTGAGCTGTCGTGAAATTGTGGGACTTTGATGAATCGATCAAAAAGTTTAACCTCGTCCGGATATTAAGTGATGGGATACAATATTTGGAATCCACAAATATAGTTATGAGATAACTAGTTTGAATTTTATAAATCTAGCAGTGTAGTCTCATTTGATCGGTTGCCACGAGATTTTGATGTGATCAAAAGTCCGTCGCAATTACGTAGCGTACGCGGATACTCGCCGGGTAACCTTTTTAGATAGCCATGCCCCATAGCCCTGAACAAGTGACTGTAGGAGAACCCCGTCGCCAAAAGCATCCGTTCAGGTGCTCGCGGCAGTGGTGTTCTGCCTTAGTGCACTTCGTCGACGGCATCGAGGGGTGAGACCATCTACTAATGTTTCCGACGAGCATTCAATCAGGATGTCGGGAATCTTCTTGAATTTCCCGACATGATATTGAAAAGTGTTTTCTAGATCGAGACTAAAATGAGAGGTTTATAATTGTTAGACATGTGATGTCTAAGGAATTCATTTTGTTAGGCATGAAATCCGAATATAAGATATTTCGAGTTAATGATGTCTAAGGTGGTTGCGGATTCCAACTGTTGTAGTTTTTCACTTTATTTTCTGCGACCGTAAGTGTAATATGTGGTGTATCACCGGTTTCGTTGCAATATGCCAACGACAATTGGGATATGCATATTTACTTACGTTGATGACATGTGATGTTATATGTTGCTGGGATATTTTATATTGGATCGTCGTGTTTTGAATAGCCGGGGGTTTTATGTGAGATGAGAGTTTTTTCTTTTTCTTTCATGTAAAATTCATTGTATGTAATATTCTTTTATTGTGGCACTTCCGGATGTCACTATTGTATATTATTTACTTTTCCGCATTAGGATAAACCCAAGGCGGGGAGCACAAGCAACCGGGTTCTAGGGTCCAGTGGGAGACCATCTCGAGGAGTCGAGACTGGGTCTCCTAACTCTAGAATTGGTACGGTTGCTTGCCGCTCTCGTAGCGGTCTATGGGTGTGGGATTGGCTATTCATCACGACCGTGGAATCCTTGTTTTATACAGGCTTAATCTAAAACATGAAAATCCTAGTATATCCAATATTTCATATGTTTTTTTCTGCTGCGATATTCTGTGATGTGACCATTGATTATATTATGTAATGAATGCTTATATTATATATATATTATTTATATTATTTATTGTTGCTTTCGTTTCATATGTGATGCTTGGGAAGCATAATAAATGGGACTTCATTAATGAGATTAATGAAATAAAAGAAACCTAAAGATGTTGTGGAATTGAATTTTCGAAAACTGTTAGCTCTAGTTCTTGCTTTGCATAGCGGTATTCCTTGCAGAATATCCAGCACCTTATTCGATAAGGAAAGAGCCGAGATCCCTTCATCGGGAGTGACCTCTTTAGCGAAACTAGCAGATGCTACAACCCTCGGTTTGTCTTTTGATTGCTTCTATAGTTTTTACTTTGCATAATGGTATTTTTGAAATATTCTGCACTTTATTCGATAAGGAAAGAGCCGAGATCCCTTGACCGAGAGTGACCTCTTTAACAAAACTAGTAAAAGCCTAAAAAACACTCCTTTTCAAAATCACATGATTCTACAACGAGATCAAGTTTATTACGCAAAAAGTTTTATTAAAAACCTGTCGTAGCCCTCCGTTATTTAAGTTAAGTACTTCATAGTATTCGTGCTACGTTTGTTGGCCTTCGTCAAGCGTAGTGTGCGGTAGCTATTTATGCTTATCTGCTTAAGTATATGATGCAATTGGATTAGGGTAGTTGTGCGACTTTGTTGGCCTTCGTCAAGGGGCGTGCGGATGGGTTTAATTCTATCAAGAAATGTACGGGTTGAACTTGAGTAGCGGACTATGGGTTGTTTGGCATTCGTCAAGGTCATAGCACGTTAGGGGTAAAATATTATCGGTAATTTCAAGTGTTGAAATTTGCAATGAGATTGTATACCTTCTATGAGATAGTTGGATCCCGATACCCACTGCGAGTAATTGTTACTTCTTAGAGAGTTTTGCACTTTACAATAAGCCGATCAAGTAGGTGTCTAGAAAGGTGTCAACGGGGTTACGCCCCTGGGAAAACGAGGTTTATTTTAATTAGGTCCGTGCGAAAGCACGGGGAACCTCCCTCAAACTACCGGCCATGGCCTGGTTGAAACATTGGCGAACTAGTAGGGTGTAATTAATCCCGGCTAGTCTTTCCTTTTCCTGTTTGAAGGAAGATTTAATAAAAACAGTGGGATCCATCCTGATTAGATAAAATAATAACCAATTTAATCTTGCAAGAGCATAAACTGAGTGTTTTATTCTCTCTCTCTCCAGGTAGAGACCATGTCACGTCTTAATCAAGATAATAATACGGATGTATTGACCAAACCTGCTTGTTATACTGAGCTGGGGAACGTTGGTCCCGCTCCAACTTATAATTGTTACAAGACCGAGAAGGATATAGGGGATTACCATAATTCCCATGCCGCCCAAACGAAGAAAGCGCATGCTGATACATCTTCTTCGGGTGTGTTCATTACTGAAAATTGTTTCTCAGTATCCTCTACGTCCTGGGTATATGATACCGGATCAGGATCCCGCAAATGTAACATGTTACATGGGCTGCATATAGGTAGAGAACTGAGAATGAGTGATAATTTTCAAGAGTTGGAAATGGTGCAAGTGTTCCAGCCAAGTTTGTTGGCAGTTATCACCCTGTATTACCAAATACATTGAATCTGAACGAATGTTATTAGATACCGAACCTGATTTACAATATCATATCAGTCTCTTTATTTAGTAAAGAAGGATATAATTTTGTATTGTTGGATAATGTTTTGAACATTTCCTATATCAAGAATTGATCGGTTCAGGTACGCTATCTAAAGGCATATACGTTCTAAATCAAACCACGGTTCTTAATGTATAGAATACACACAAGAGGAAGAGTTCAGAAATGAACGAATCCTTCTTGAGGCATTGTAGACTAGGTCATATCAATGCGACCCGACTAGCTAAGTTACATAAAGATGCATATTTAAATCAATTTGAATTTACATCTTGTGAAACTTGCCGGTCATGTCTTAAAGATAAACATGACCATAGCTCCATTTACTAGAAACAGAGAAACAGTTAGCGAACTCTTGGGATTGATACATGATGATGTATGTTGGTCCCCTGTCTACACATGCCTAGACCGGTTCTTTGTACTTCATTACATTCACTGATGATCTCTCAAGATTCGGACATATGTTCCTGTTGAAACGGAAGTCTGAAGCTTTTGAGAAATTCAAAGAATTTAAGTTAAAAGTAGAGAACCAAAATAGGAATAAGTATTATGTCTTATGATGAGATCAGGGAGGAGAATACTTGAGCACGGAATTCCTGGACTATTCTAATGGAGAATGAGATTCTCTCCCAGCATTACTCCTCCGTATACACCACAATATGTCGGTGTATTGGGGCGGAGTAATCACACCCTTTGCGATACGGTGTGCTCTATGATGAGTACTTCTGAGTTGCCTATTTCCTTTTGGGGGTTATGCACTTGAGAAGCTGTGTACTTATTGAATTGGGTTCCAACTAAATCAGGTGCCTACCACTCCATATGAAGATATGGTATGGAAAGAGCCCATATCTTAAGGATGTTAAGATTTGGGGTTGTACGGACTATGTCAAAAGCAAGATCCAGACAAGATCAAGGTAATGTCAGTTCTAAGGAAGTTTGTTGGATATCCCAAGCATTCGCAAGGGAATATCTTCTACCACACCGAGGAACAAAAAGTGTTTTATTTCTCGGCATGACACCTTTTGAAATGGGAATTTCTTGTGAAGAAATTAGTGGTCATGAGGTAGAACTGGAAGGATTTCCAGCTATACAAACTGCAGCTGACGATTTGGTAGAACCGGAGGATTCAATAGTTCCCGACGAACCTCACCCTCTCCTCCGATCTAGTAGGGTTCCTTATCCGCCTGAGAGATACCTCGGTTTTCTCTATGACAGTGGGAGCGAGGATCGCATCATGAGATGATGACCCAACTAGTTTCGAGCAGACCATCAAGAGTGGAGGCCTGCATGAACCTCTGCTACTCCCGCGATGTGCACGAAACCTGTCACGGTGACAGAACCTCTGTCTCGGGGCCGGTACACCTGTACGAGCCCTCCTCTGTCCTCGAACTCCTAAAGTCACGGAATGACGCCCCTCGTCAAATAGGGCTACGTCCACTGGTGCTGCGTGAGTAACACGATGCAGTGCTGATCGCAAGGAATAACTGGGTAACAGGGGTGGCAACTTCCTGTCGCCGCGCTCTACTGGCCCCATCCAAAGACCTCATCGTCTGGCGCAAGTCCTGCATCTCAGCCTCAAGCCTAGCGATACGATCTATCGAAGGCGGATCCATCTGCTCCTGTGCAACGAGCATTCCATCTTGGTCAGTCCTCGTCCCACACGAGTCAACTCGGACCTCGGCCCTCATCGCACCACTCTGAGTCCCCATAGTCATCGGCGACAAAAGATATAAATGGAAATAGGATTCGATATGAACACGGAAATCGAATAACAAGGATATGTATCATCAAGGAATGAATTTCAAGCAATTAGTACTTAGGTCACTTTAGGCGGAGTACCGCATCGTGAGTATGCCGTGGACATACACACTACGTTGCTCTGCTTAAGCTACCTACTCCATCATACCAAGGTCATCCTACATTCCGAAAGGTTAAACCTAGCGCTCTGATACCAACTTTGTCACGACCCAAAATTGGCACGTGACGGCCCTTAAACTACGCAACGTCTACAGGCGTAACGTAATTTAAGTAAGCCTAAAACCCAGCAATCTAAACCATCAAAAGTAGTAAGTGATAATAGAAGTTTTAAAACATTTGAAATCTCAACCCAAATTCTTTAAAAGTCTAACTTTATTTTCTTGAAAATTTTGGCAGCATCTCCTTTGTAAAACTAACCCCAATAATGGGTACAACATAAATATAAGTAAAGCATCCCCAACGGGAGCAAATCCACGCCAAACGGCGGAAAACAACCACCACAACAGATATACGACGCCGTAGCGAAGAAATAATAGACGATATATGTAAAACTGCATAAAAGACCACCAAGTCACAAAATAATATACAATATCGTCCTCACATCAAGTCTCTAATTCATACAAGATAATGGTAGATGGAGAGTACGGGATACAATGAATAAACAATAAGCAACATGAACGGATAACCACAAAACCCACCTAATGTAAAACTGCACACTGTGAGACGAAACGGTGTTCGCAGCAAAAGATAACATGATAGATGATAATAGCCCTGCCTCTAACTACTGTAAGGATCAACCTACAAAACACGGTGGCACAACAAGGGTGAGTTACCAACTCGTGAATAGTAAATAACAAATGCAGGTAATCGCAAGTATGCACGTATAGCGTGAATCTAACATATGCATGCTAATAGCAATAAATGGTTATATGAATGCAATAGTCATGAAAGATACTCTAGCAGGTACATCTAATACATGAATCAATAATATGATAATATGTATGTAACAATCATGTAAGGTACTCTATCAGGTACAACTAATATATGAAACGATGATATGACAATGTATATATGCAGCAGTGATGAAGGGTACTCTACCAGGTACAACTAATACATGAATCAATGCATATAAAATAAATGTATGTAAATGCAACAGTCATGGAAGGTACTCTATCAGGTACTACTAATACATGACGCAGTGCATAAACAATAAATGTGGAGTATGCAATGAAACATGTCATTTCCACGGAATCCTGACATCGTGGTAGGACCAAAGTCCATCAAGACAATCCAAATCCCAATTCCTCAAATCAGCCCCCAAATTGGCTCTCATATCATGTAAGTGTTCATATCAAAATATTGCAATTCATACGCCGTACTTTTTATGCATTTTAAAAGTAAACAGGTACTTTTGACGCTCGTTTGTTGCATGATACAGGATACAAGCTCTTGGAACAAATACAGTGAAAAAGACGAAAGATGCTACAGTAAAGGGACTTTTGACCAACAAGCAGACGGATCTTACTCAAGCCTAGATGAAGAACAGTGCAAGGTCCAAAAGACGAAAGTGAACGGTCAAAAGCTCCTTACAAATTTTCATTGAAGATCTGGAAAAGACCAAGAAGTCAAACAGAGAAAAATAGTGAAGAACAAATAAGCCCAAGAACCCAGATTGAAGACCACAGAAGATGGTGGCATGAAGCCACCAAAGGGCCGCGGAACCGCGGCCAAAGGCCTATCATTGCCGCGGTTCCGCGGACGTATGGTGCCCTTGTCGGCACCGACTTCTTGTGTCGGTGCGACGGTGCGGGTGTTGGGATTTTTAGGGGGCAAATCTGTAATTGCATTTCTACGAGAGTCTGTAACCCTAGCTTCACTGGTTGCTTATAAATTGTACTCAAAATCTGTAAAATGTTATGCCTCTTTTCAATCAATAAAAGTTCAGATTTGTTGGGAGATTTAGAGCATCAACCTTCTTGTAAGTTTTAATTTATTTAATTCCTGCCTTAGTTTAAGTTCATTACTTGCCCTAGTTATCCTATTGTTTGCTGTAGTTAACTAGTTTAGCTATTTTTAATCTGTAGTAAGAGTAAAACTTTAAAAGATAAACAACAAAAATGTCGCTTTTAAATAATTCCATAATGAGGGAGTAAAATCCTCGCTCGTTAGGGTTAGGAACAAGAGAGGGAGTGAGAGATGGATATCTCTCACCTCCTTCAATGCCAACATATTTTCAAAACGAAACCTTCATGCACGCATGTATGATCCGCCCCCTACGGCACCCTACCTACGAGGTAACGGTGAACCGTAGTATAAAAGGCCGGACGCGCATGACGTCCATGAAGATTGCAGCAATTAATAGGAAAGGACGGACAAGGATCTAGAGGAAGAAACTTCGTTCTTCCCGATCATCCTAATCCCCTTTGCTAATAATTGCTGTGTTTTCTAAAAAGCTTTAATCAAATGGCATTGAACGAGGTGACAATATTGATCTCATCAACCCTAGCTTAGACCTAACCCTAACGAGTTCTTTCATATCATATAAATTAGTTCTTTAAATCACTCGATAAAAAACCAAACAAACAATCTGAATCAACTCGTTATAACACAAAAACAGAAAATTACACATCTCTGCGGATCGACCCGTATTCACCGGCTAGCTGCAAAGCGACGCCGTTTCTGATTACGGTAAACACAATTTTTGGACTAATCAAATGGCGCCGTTGCCGGGGATGGCGTAATTTTTTGAAATAACTAATTTTTGGACTCGTTAAAGAACACATATTTTCTCGATTTGGGCACAAAAACAGAAAATTACACATCTCTGTGGATCGACCCGTATTCACCGGCTAGCTACAAAGCGACGCCGTTTCTGATTACGGTAAACACAATTTTTGGACTAATCAAATGGCGCCGTTGCCGGGGATGGCGTAATTTTTTTTGTTTTGTAGGATTTCGGGTTGATATAAATTTTGAAAAATCATAAAAAATCAGAAAATAGAAAATACAAAAACATTTTAGCGATTTTTATCTGTTTGAAGGGTTCTATGTTCTGAATCTTGCAGGAACAGCAAAGGATTGTGAATCTGGAATTTTACAGAGAGCAAAACAGAAAAGGGAACATCAGAACAGAGTAGAACTGGTGAACAGGAGCTGCACAAAATTTTTCAGAGGCTGAACCTACCATGCTGCCGTGTTTCCGCCGCAGAATAGGCTCCCAGACCGCGGAACCGCCGCCGATCTGCCACGTCAACACATCATTTTTACATGGTTTGATCTCTCTCTCTCCCCTCTGCAACCTCCATATCTCCATTGTAAAAAATTTCTGTAGGAATTCTTTGCGCTAAAACAAAAATTCTCTCCCCCTTCTAAATAACAGATTTTCTGCAGGGTTCTTTGCGCCGCGCTAAAAATTGATTGCAAGTGAATTTAACTGTTTTGCATAATTTAATCGGACTCTAAGGGGCTAATTGACCAAACTCAGATTGGGTAGGGATTTCATCACCCTTCCCAGGACCCCAGAAAACACCTAAAGCATGTGCATTGACCACAATTAATAAAAAAAGATTAGACTCAGACCTAAGGACATCGAGCTCAATAGGAAAAGGACTAGTATAGGCATCGGCCGTTTATCCTAACCGACATTGCGGTGTCTAGGCTAGTGGTTATTAATTAGGCCCACTGTAGTGGTGGTTCCTTCCCACTTACCTGGCCGTACTTGTCCGTGAAGAGGCGGTTTGAAGTCCTATTTCTAGCCCTAGTTAGGAGCTGTCTAGCAGACCTAGGCAACCCTAGATCTAGGCCTGATTGTGCATGTGTGGTTGATTTGTGTCACGAGTCCCTTTTGAAAAACCTTTTTGCAAAACTCTCACATAAAAAAAAAGGGAAAATCCTTTCAAAAACTTGCAACTTGCCGCTAAGAAAACTTGCAACTCACTTCCACCACTTTCCCTCACTGACGTTATCTTACCCCCACATTCTGTTTTTCTTTTTTCTGACTACACTATCCCTTTTAGTGTATGTCACTTTGGACTAGGGATACTAACGCCCGATTAGTCCGTGTTTCGTTGGTACCGACCGACGAACCTTTCGACACTAAAGTCGACACTCCGTCCACTTTCTTACCCTCAACTTCAAATTCTTTCACCGAAGGCATGTCGGGATTCGACCCCAACAATACCTTACCGACGGGAAGGATTCCACCTCCGTTTGGTGCGAATAACCCGAACCAGCCGCCTTTTGGAGCGCCCGCACGAGTTGCGCTCCAGGATCTCTTTTACCCCATCCGCACTTCTTTACCTACTTGTCTTTCACCCCCACCGGCAAATGGGGACAATTTTGAGATAAAACCACATTTCATCAATATGCTGCCAAAATTTCATGGTTTGGAATCTGAAGATGCATACATCTTTATTAATAAATTCCAAAATGTGTGCGCTGTGATGAAAACGACCCAATTGAGTGATGACGCTATAAGGCTAAGGGTCATTCCTTTCACCTTATGTGACCTAGCCGAGAAGTGTCTATATAGCACCGCATCACATTCCATAAGAAATTGGGATGAGTTTGTGAAGGCTTTTCTGAAAAAGTTCTATCCTCATCACAAAACTGCCAGAATTCGAAATGAAATAATTCAATTCTCACAACTTCCTTCCGAACCATTTTGGAAGTGCTTCGAGAGATTTAAGGACCTACTATTTCAATGCCCTCACCATGGGATCGAAAGTTGGCAACTTTTCCAAACATTATACGAGGGATTGAACTCGGCAACGAAGCAGTTGCTAGAAACCATATGTCAAGGTCATTTTCTCTCTAAGTCTCGTGATGAAGCTTGGCAGTTTCTTGAGGACCTTAGTGAGCAAACAATACAGTGGGAGAGTACCAAGACCACATCATCTTCTAGTGGTCAATCTAGGGCAGGCATACATCAAGTAGAGATGTCGATTGCCATGAAAGCCGAGATGGCCGCTCTTACGAAAAAGCTAGAAGCGATTGAGACCAAAATCTCATCGCCTTCTCCTGCCCCTGCTATGCCCCCACGAACTGTCTGTGCTTGTTGTGCGGATCCATCGCACCTAACCGAAGAATGTCCTTATAATGCATCCACTCAAGGATAGGATCAAGTCAATGCTGCATTTCAGCAACGACAAAGAAACGATCCGTACTCTTCGACATATAATCCAGGGTGGAGGAGTCACCCAAATTTCGCTTGGAACCAAAATCAACAATTCCAAGGAAATAACAACTTTCAAAGACCACCTCCTCCACAACAACAACAACAAGCACCCTCACAAACTCAATTTCAACCGCAACAATTTCAACAACAACCTTACCCTAATCAGGTGAACAATTTTGTGCCTAACAATGCTTACCAGCCGAATAATTATGTTCAACCTAATAATGATAAGGTTAGCTCGCTCGAAAGAAGTCTAGATGCGTTCCTTAAGCAATCTACACAGTCTACAGTAAGACTGGAGACTTCTATTCAATCTTTAGTGCAAAATAGTGCCTCACACGATCAAAGCATCAAATCTATTGAGGCACAAATTGCACAACTCAATGCAGCTTTGAGCGAGCGCGAAAAGGGAAAACTCCCGTCTCAACCACTGCCCAACCCCGGTCACGCGTATGCTGCCTACCAACAGCAGAATCATAACGTAA
The DNA here is from genome assembly GCA_030015575.1 of Agapanthus africanus. Taxonomy (NCBI): domain Eukaryota; kingdom Viridiplantae; phylum Streptophyta; class Magnoliopsida; order Asparagales; family Amaryllidaceae; genus Agapanthus; species Agapanthus africanus. The sequence continues at coordinate 340,650,121 of CM057341.1, forward strand.
ATGCTGTGACCACGTTGAGATCGGGAAAAGTGTTGCAGAAAAATGTGGGCATGAACAATGGCACCCCTGCCGGTGGTCCTTCGTCATCTTCTTCACCTTCATCTTCTTCTTCCTTAGAGCCTATTCTTCACCCTTCACATGGCTCTACCTCTTCTAGCTCGAACGGACCCATTTCTCACAACACGAACACATCTACACGGGGTGCCGTTCCAACTCGACAATCTGATCCACAAAAATTGGACTCAACCACATTTCAAAATGTCCCTTTTCCTAATAGGTTGAGATCCAATAAACCAACTCCACAGATGGAGAAGATTATTGAATTGTTCAAACAGGTTAGCATAAATATCCCTCTTTTGGATGCCATCCAGCAATTTCCTTCATATGCAAAAATTTTAAAGGACTTATGCACCAAAAAGAGGAAGTCGCAAGTGCCAAAGAAAGTTTTTGTGGCTAGTGCTATTAGTGATGCTCTTGTAAATTCCCTTCCCCCAAAGCAAAAGGACCCCGGGTGTCCTACCATTTCGATAACAATTGGGGACAAGAACATCAATAGAGCACTATTAGATCTTGGCGCGAGTGTCAATTTGCTACCCTATTCTGTGTACGAGCAATTGGGCGTTGGAGAGCTTAAGCCCACTCACTATACTCTCCAAATGGCCGACCGGTCAATAACCCATCCTAGGGGAGAGCTGGAGGATGTGTTAATTAGAGTAGGGGATTTCATTTTCCCCGTTGACTTTATTGTGATGGATACACAACCTGTTGCTAACCCCCGGAACCAAATTCCGGTAATACTTTGTCGACCATTTCTGGCTACATCCAACGCAGTGATCAATTGTCGTAACGGTTCAATGAACCTATCTTTCGGCAATATGACAATTGAGCTCAATATTTTCAAGTTGGGAAGTCAGCCGGCTGAGCCTAATGCTAGCGTACTCGATGTCTGCTCGATCAATGAGATCGCGGAGGAGGATTGTGAATTTGAGAATTTTTTGTTCGATCACAGCAATGTTAACGCCACTAGTGCGTTCCTCCTAGAATCCGACGCAGCTTTCACAGCTGATAATGATTTTGAGTGCTTTACCTTCGTTGATGACTTTGAAGACTCATCACCTGAATTGGAGTCTTTTACTTTTTCGAATGAGTTAGTTGCACCATCCGACACCGTTGCGTACACTCGGTTCGAACCTTTGATGGAATCATTCGAGTTTGAAACAAATACCCCATTGTTACCATCTATTGTTTCACCTCCTAAACTCGAATTAAAGCTTTTGCCGACACACCTAAAATATGCTTATCTAGGTGATAATGAGACCTTACCTGTCATTATATCAGCCTCTCTAGCTCTTGAGTAAGAGAAGGCTCTTTTGATGGTCTTACATAATAATCGGCAAGCTTTCGGCTGGTCTATGGCGGACATTCAGGGGATTACTCCCCTCATAGTCGAACATCATATACACTTAATGGATGATGCCAAGCCAGCACGGGATCCACAAAGGCGCATCAACCCCATCATGAAAGAGGCTGTTAAGAAGGAAATTGTCAAGTGTCTGGATAGCGGTATCATTTACCCTATCTCGGATAGCCAATGGGTTAGCCCAATCCACGTCGTGCCAAAGAAATCAGGCATTACAGTCATTACAAATGAGGCAAATGAGTTGATTCCCACTCGCACCCAAACTGGGTGGCGAGTTTGCATAGACTATAGAAAACTCAATGCCGCAACAAGGAAAGACCACTTTCCTTTACCTTTCATTGACCAAATGCTCGAGCGATTGGCAGGGCACGAGTTCTATTGCTTTCTCGATGGCTATTCCGGTTACAACCAAGTCCCCATCGCCAAAGAGGACCAAGACAAGACAACATTCACTTGTCCCTTTGGCATGTTTGCTTATCGTCGCATGCCCTTTGGGTTATGCAATGCACCCGCGGCATTTCAGCGGTGTATGATGGGGATCTTTTCAGACATGGTTGAAAAGTTCTTGGAGATCTTTATGGATAATTTCTCCATCTTTGGCGACTCCTTCGACGAGTGTTTACGCCATCTTGACGCTGTTCTTACCCGCTGCAGGGATAAGAACCTAACATTGAATTGGGAGAAGTACCATTTCATGGTGCGAGAGGGAATTGTCTTAGGACATGTCGTCTCGCAAAACGGCATCGAGGTTGACAGAGATAAAATCGAAGTGATTTCTAACCTCCCTCCCCTAAAATGTGTCAAAGATATTAGAGCCTTCCTTAGCCACGCCGGTTTCTACAGACGGTTCATCAAGGACTTTAACAAGATTGCTAGACCCTAGACTCTCTTACTGGCCAAGGACACAACTTTTGCACTCGACTCCACTTGCATTGAGGCATTCGAGTCTTTGAAGCATTCCCTCATCACCGCACCCATCCTCTCATCTCCCGACTGGACGCACCCGTTTGAAATCATGTGCGACGCATCAGACTTTGCTATTGGCGCTGTTCTTGGACAGCATATTAATAAGATGCCGCACGTGATTTATTATGCTAGCCGAACACTAAATGAGGCCCAACTCAACTACACAACAACAGAGAAAGAGTTTTTAGCTGTTGTGTTTGCAGTCGAAAAATTTCGGCCTTATTTAATCGGCTCTCCAGTCGTTGTATATACCGATCATTCAGCTCTTCGCCACCTTTTCGCGAAGAAAGATGCTAAGTCAAGGCTAATACGTTGGATCCTTTTATTACAAGAATTTGATCTTGTCATTAAGGACATAAAGGGATGTTAAAACGTAGTAGCTGATCACCTATCACGACTCCCTTCTTCGCCCACGCTCGATTTTCCAATCACTTATGTTTTTCCCGACGAGCAACTCTTGACCGTTTCTTGCGAACCATGGTTCGCCGATATTGTGAACTATTTAGCCACCGGCCTGATTCCTAATGATTGGTCGAAACAGGATAAACTTCGATTTTTATCCCAAGTAAAGCATTTTTACTGGGATGAACCCTATCTTTTTAAATACTGTTCCGACCAAATCATTCGTCGGTGTGTGCCTGAAAGTGAGGTCAAGAGCGTGCTGTCTTTTCGCCACGATCAAGCATGTGGCGGGCACTTTGGCCCAAAGAAGACAGCCGAAAAAGTTTTGCAGTGTGGTTTCTATTGGCCACGACTCTTCAAGGATGCATTTGAATACTGCAAAACTTGCTCCAAATGCCAACACTTGGGCCGGATTTCGCGGATAAACGAAATGCCGCTCCAACCTATTTTGGTTGTGGACATTTTTGATGTTTGGGGTATAGATTTCATGGGTCCATTTCCTAACTCCTTTGGAAATGTGTATATTCTGTTGGCGGTTGACTATGTTTCTAAGTGGGTCGAGGCTGTGCCCAGCCGAACGAACGATAATAAAGTTGTCGTTCGATTCCTTAAAGAACACATATTTTCTCGATTTGGGCACCCTCGGGCAATAATAAGTGATAATGGTTCTCACTTCTGCAATAGGACTTTCGAGTCCTTAATGCAGAAATACTCTATCACCCACAAATTGTCAACGCCATATCACCCTCAAACATGTGGGCAAGCCGAGGTGTCAAATCGGCAAATAAAGCAAATCTTGGAGAAAACGGTTTCCAAAAACCGTAAAGATTGGTTACTTAAACTGATAGATGCACTATAGGCTTTCCGTACTGCATATAAGACCGATCTTGGTATGTCTCCATACCGGCTTGTGTACGGGAAGGCTTGCCACCTCCCAGTGGAGATCGAGCATAAAGCATTTTGGGCTATCAAAGAGCTGAATTTGTCTTTAGGAGATACGGGCAGCAATCGAAAGCTGCAATTGAATGAGTTGGAGGAGCTGAGGGATGAGGCATATGATAATGCCATAACTGCTAAAAACCGAGCCAAGGTGTTCCACGATAAACACCTTTTGCGAAAAACTTTCGAACCTGGTCAACAGGTTCTACTTTATGACACTCGGTTACACTTTCATCCCGGCAAGCTCCGGTCCTGATGGAGAGGACCCTTTATAGTCCGCACCGTTTATCCGCACGGTATGGTTGATCTTGAGAACCCTGAAGATGGTACCTTATTCAAGGTGAATGGGCATCGACTGAAACCGTTCTTCACAGCGGACCCTACGGAGGAGCTCCTGTTTTTGCAGGAGCCGATTTACACTGATTGATCTTCCTCCACTTTCAACCCCAAATTTCTTTTCCCAAAACATTATTTCAAATAAGTTTGGGGGTGTGTATATATATATAAAAAAATATTTAATTAAAATTTTTTTTAATAGAAAATAATAATTTTTGGACCTGATTGCAAATTTGCAGATTAAGAGCTGATTTTACAAATGAAACCCTCGTTTTAGAGGGTGTTTTCTGCAAATCACCTTCTCTCCCCTCTATTTAAAGGAAACCGAGCCTCTGTTCTTTTACCCTAAATTCTTTCATCTTCATAAAACCCTAGCCGCCGCCCCCTAGCCTCTGTAGAAAAATATCGCCGCAACTCCACCAGAGCGCCGCGCATCCGCCGCCTCCCGCCGCGCAACCGCCGTTGTTCTGAGTCGTCGCCCCCTGAATTTTTCAGGGGAGGTAAATCTGAGTCCTTAGTCTCTGTTCCTGCATATATTTTTTTTTTTCTGAAAAATCGTAATGGCACATAAAATGCAGTTTGAACGGGATTTTTCCCCTGTTTTCGCATACGAGGTATACGGTACATATTTCGCACATGAAATCGCACAAAGGGGCTGGAATTTCCTCCTCTATAATCACGCATCTGTGTTTGCTCTACCTAACCTAGTTGCCCTATTTTACGAATCCATGGAAGATAATAGCCTTGACAACTTAGGTTACATTAAACTAAATTGGGGAAATCGTGAAATTGACATCGATAGGGACTTGATACACGAGGTTACACTCATACCACGTGTACCTGCATATGAACACCCACTGCGCTTTGAAGATTATATGCCGTTGATGGGTAATGACTGTGCACGAGAACCGCGCAAGGGCATCCAAGCACGGACCCTTTTCGCGAACGTTTTAACTGTGTGCCGGTGGGCACAAAACAATATCTTCGTTAGTTCCCACAACACGACCTTTTTCACCCCTTCTTTACATGTCGTACACACACTGATGATGAAGAATCCTAGGTTCGACATGTGCACGGTTTTGCTCCAATCTATAGGTACGGGGAAACGAGGTTCCGTATACCCATGTCCCATGCTTGTTACACAAATCTGCCGTTATTTCCTCCCAGCCGAGGAATTTGACTCATATATGATAGACGATGTCCCGGTTCGACCACTTGTAGAGGGCGTCTCGCCGTCCTACTCTAGACTCATGGATATTTAGACACGAACGGAACCGGCAGAAAATGTACCTGCACACACCTCTAGCTCGAGCTCGACTTCGAGCGGGGAAGAACTATGTCCCCAGGAGCATGCGCGATTAGTGAGGAGAACAGTGAGGACAATCGATTCTTTGAGAGATGAGTTTCGGGCAACTGCACGAGATCATGACCGTCGGTTGACGGAAATTGAGAGGGGAATCCAAACACTTTTGGCTAGAGGGGAACGATCACGGTCACGCTCACGAGCGCGACGTGGGGCCGGGCAGTGAGGGCACTGCTTTGCTCAAGTTTGGGGGAGAGGGTAATGTATATAGTTATCTTTTGCACTGCATATTGTATATATTTTCTTGTCCTTTTGCATATTTAATCTCTGCATTGCAATTTTATATAAAAATTCATAAAAATTAAAAAATTTGAAAAATAGAAAAAAATTTAGAAAACTGAAAAACCCATAAAAAAAATTGAAAAAATTCAAAAATTATAAAAATTATTGTATTCAATTTTGGTTAATTAACTTGAGTTTGATAAAAAGGTTAACTGGCTAGGAAAAACTTGATCTTAGACTTAGGGAATTAAAAACCCTAAAAATAAACATTCCTTAAAGTTTAACAGCAGAGAATATATGTCTTTATTGGTTATTTAGGAATAGGCAAATTTTGGGTTCACTTCGTGGGCTAAGTCAAAATGAGGGAAGATTATTAATATTCTTATTAGAGTATAAGTTCGAAAAATAGTTCCTAGCTTAAGTTTAGATTCTAAAAACATATACCCTACAAAATGCACAATCACGCACCTTGAAGCTTGGATTAGTAGAAGAGACCTTGAACTACTCTTGTCTAAAGTCCTTAGCACAATGAAAATAAAAAAAAGAAAAGAAAAAAAAAGTGAATAAAAAAAAATGGACACTGGTTTTTGTGATTACTTAGGGCTAGAAAATTAATTAGCGATGGTGCTTCATCACCTAGTGCCTTAGACCAACTGGTTTGGGAGTCACTGCTAAAAGCCTTGGGTGTTGCAAAACTTGGAAATACGCTTTAAAGGGCTAACGCATCTTGTAATCGGCTGTTGGTACCTCAAGAAGTATTAACGGTCGCATGAAGGATCTGTAAGCGAAAGTTAAGAAAAATTCACAAATTAATAAGTGCTTTGGACAATGGACGAGAGTACGATTGCTTGATTTGAATTTCCAAGTGTAGGGGTGAAAAATTACACACACGTGGGGATATGTGATTAGAGTTTAGATAAGAGAAAGGAATGAAAAATAAAACTTGTATCTTTAATAGAGTTGATAGAAATTCCTAAATGGAGATGAAACTCTAGAAGAAAAACTTAAGAAATGCTGAATTCTAAGTAATTTTATAGAACATGTACAATCTTAAGTTACATAATAAGGAAGTGTGAATAATATGGGTGGATAATTTGCAGGGCGACGATAATAGAATTCCTTTTAGAAAACCTAATTGGAAAACAAAAGTCGAAAAACCAAGTTGATAGGATTTTGTGGGTGTAATCCGCTGAAAACCCTCAGGAGACAACACTCCTCCTACTAGGGACACCTAGAGATTAAACGGCTTGTTGCACATTCTCAGTGCAATCGCGTTTCTCTGCGAAAGTGCGGCTAGGTTAGAATAAATTAATAAGTTTGCTCGAGGACGAGCAAAAGATAAGTTTGGGGGTATTTGTTCACATCAAAATATTGCATTTCATACGCCCCACTTTTTATGCATTTTATAAGTAAACAGGTACTTTTGACGCTCGTTTGTTGCATGATACAGGATATAGGCTCTTGGAACAAATAAGTGAAAAAGACAAAGATGCTACAGTAAAGGGACTTTTGACCAACAAGCAGACGGATCTTACTCAAGCCTAGATGAAGAACAGTGCAAGGTCCAAAAGACGAAAGTGAACGGTCAAAAGCTCCTTACAAGTTTTCAATGAAGATATGGAAAAGACCAAGAAGTCAAACAGAGAAAAATAGTGAAGAACAAATAAGCCCAAGAACCCAGAATGAAGACCACAGAAGATGGTGGCATGAAGCCACCAAAGGGCCGCGGAACCGCGGCCAAAGGCCTATCATTGCCGCGGTTCCGCGGCCGTATGGTGCCCTTGTCGGCACCGACTTCTTGTGTCGGTGCGACGGTGCGGGTGTTGGGATTTTTAGGGGGCAAATCTGTAATTGCATGTCTACGAGAGTCTGTAACCCTAGCTTCACTGGTTGCTTATAAATTGTACTCAAAATTTGTAAAATGTTATGCCTCTTTTCAATCAATAAAAGTTCAGATTTGTTGGGAGATTTAGAGCATCAACCTTCTTGTAAGTTTTAATTTATTTAATTCCTGCCTTAGTTTAAGTTCATTACTTGCCCTAGTTATCCCATTGTTTGCTGTAGTTAACTAGTTTAGCTATTTTTAATCTGTAGTAAGAGTAAAACTTTAAAAGATAAACAACAAAAATGTCGCTTTTAAATAATTCCCTAATCAGCGAGTAAAATCCTCGCTCGTTAAGGTTAGGAACAAGAGAGGGAGTGAGAGATGGATATCTCTCACCTCCTTCAATGCCAACATATTTTCAAAACGAAACCTTCATGCACGCATGTATGATCCGCCCCCTACGGCACCCTACGTACGAGGTAACGGTGAACCGTAGTATAAAAGGTCGGACGCGCATGACGTCCATGAAGATTGCAGCAATTAATAGGAAAGGACGGACAAGGATCTAGAGGAAGAAACTTCGTTCTTCCCGATCATCCTAATCCCCTTTGCTAATAATTGCTGTGATTTTCTAAAAAGCTTTAATCAAATGGCATTGAACGAGGTGACAATATTGATCTCATCAACCCTAGCTTAGATCTAACCCTAACGAGTTCTTTCATATCATATAAATTAGTTCTTTAAATCACTCGATAAAAAACCAAACAAACAATCTGAATCAACTCGTTATAACACAAAAACAGAAAATTACACATCTCTGCGGATCGACCCGTATTCACCGGCTAGCTGCAAAGCGACACCGTTTCTGATTACGGTAAACACAATTTTTGGACTAATCAGTAAGTCTCACAACCTTGAATGTACAATATCAAGTATATCTCATATATCCTGAATGTACAAAATCAGCAATCTCATATATATCCTGTATCCAATCTCAAATGAATATCCTATATCCTAAATCAAATATCAAGTGAATCTCATATATCCTAAGTATATTTGCATGAATAATTATGATGAAGTACATGAATTTATATGTATACATATATATTAGCGTCCCATTCCACTAATATATCTATATATATATATAACAGCGTCCCATTCCACTGTTATATATACTTAGAAGTAAAAATATCATGAAAACCTGTGCCAAGCATCGACACATAAAGGCTGATCTATCAGGTGCTGTCACCACGACAGGCACCCTGATAGGTACGTCTCATACGCTATACCGAAAGCTCGAGTGCATAGTGTTAGTTATATGTATGCCCTAGAGGCCATTACTGTACATTGGATGTATATTGTAGTGGATGCTGGGACATATATAGGGAGGACTTTCTTGCTCGACATGATAGTATGCTATCTGGTTACTCTTTACCTTAACGTGTACATTGATTGTCTCTCTGTTACATGTTGGTAAAGCCCTTAGGATGTGTACTTGACTACCTGGACTATGATGCAGATCATACTAGTGGGGACATGGTAGTCCATAAGTACATCCTTCAAGGTCCCTAGTCGTGGGTATATCGAGACGGGGCATCGATATACCAGAGTAGACTGGCGTATACCCTCTCGATCCATACAGATGGGCGATGGATGATCCCATATCCATTGGTGTTTGACATCAGAGATGATATACGGGTGCTCAGTGGAGACTGGGTACACTGGACGGACTCGCCGAGAACTCCCAGATGGTATTATACCTTACGTCAGATGGCAGTTCTCTGGTGACACTGGTACAGAGTAGTCTGTTGACCCGAAATCGTCATAGAGTCTTGTGTGGTTCCCACTGTGCTTTGATTTCTACCTTACCACATCCAAGAGGGCGTGCAAAACGGTGGTTTTTGGGTACAGTCCTGAATCACATGGAGGCAATGAGCGATAGGAGGGGATTCGTCTCTCCCGGTATAGGGAGTTGATGTTGCGCTGTGTTCGATTGGCTATAACCGGAAATCCCTGGCCAGGGTTGCTGAGATTTACTGGTAAGTGTTACCAGTAGTTTCTCGAACTGTTATAGACCTCATATCGACACGACTTATCGAGCTATTGGGGTCTGACGTTTACCACCCCTAGGCGAGATATGCGACATATCAGACGGACATACCGGACTGTACGGTAAGTGTTACTGGTTGGATTCACAGGAGTGTGAGCGGGCTTGCTCGTCGATCTTCTGATCGCTCAATACCCGGGTGGCCGTTACGTTTAGCAGACCGCTTGCGGCTTGTGGGTGTTTGATATGATCATCATCTGCTGCCGGCGTATTGACGAGTCTTTAGAGTCCTACACAGAGGTTTCCTGGCTCAAGCGAAACGAAATAGGAGCGCATATGAGATATGTGCGGGACCGAGAATGATACCAGTATGTGATACTGTATTCGATTCTCGCGATTTGTGACATTGATTGGTTATATGCGATATAGCCGGGTTATCGGATCAAGTGTTGATTCGATAAGTTGTTACTGTAGATATTAGTCGGTTATATGCGATATGACCGGATCATTAAATCAAGTGTTGATTTAATGATTTAATGCATAATTATATATTTGATATATTACTTTGCATTAACTAGTATCGGTTCACTTTAAATGGATTTTCTCGCTCGGATGTGCACATTGTATATGTGATATACTTTTTGTGCACTTGATTGTATCATGTTTGATGATACATGCTCTCTAGGGTTTGTATAAAGATTAAACCATGGTTGTGTAATGGTTAGGGTTTTCTTTTTCATTTATTTAGTTATTTCATTTTGGGTTTTATTTTGGAAAAGAAATGGCAAAAGAAAAGAAAATGGTTGCTAGTTTTGTTTTACATTGAAAGTTCATGAAGCTTTGACTAAGTGACCATTTTGTCTTCATGCTTAACCCTAACCATTCCATTTAACCATGATTTATTCTCTACACTTGACCATGGTTGCAACATGATAAGTATTCAATTTATTTTCTATTTTGAATTAACTTATCATATTATCTTCTTCTTCTTCTTCATCTTCTACTTGAAGAATAAGCTTGCCTCATCAATGGCAACTTGATGAAAAGAGTGAGAAATCCAATTCTAAAGTGAACCCACTTCCTATTTCTTCATCCTCTACCTCTTGCCAAGTAGTAGAGTGTGTTTTCTTCACAAGTTTCATGACTTGGTGAAGTGGGAGCTTGATCTTGTGATGCTTCGACATAGATCATCTTCGGCACGAAGCCGACGACCTTGCCCGCCCATTTCTCCGATGAAGCCGACGCTAGTGCCCGGATTTTGATTTGGACAGCGGAGAGGACTTCATCACGGAGCCATGGAGGTGGAGGACCGGATCTACAAAGGTTGTATTTCCGTCACTCTTAGTAAAGTAGTTTACTAGTTCTAGTTTTCGCCTATATTTCTAGCCAACGATCCGTATTAGGGTTTCTCGGCACCCGTAAATTTTGAAATTGGCATGGTTGATGCCTTGTGAGACCTCTTAAGAGTGTCTAGGAACCCTACAGTAGTATCAGAGCCAGGCTAGAGCCTTAGGCGACGCGTAGACGAAGTTTGAAACCCGATCGACCCGAAACCCTAACATCAAAGTGCTCTCTGGACTTTTTCTAAAAACTGGTTTTTTTCCAGATTAAAAATTCTTAAAAAATTCAGCAGGAAAAACTATGAATTACGATGCAAAATTTTTTGAGTGAAGCTGCTACAGTGCGGCGGAACCGGGGCAGAAGCTTGGCTTCTGCGGCGGTTCCGCGGCCAATATATGTTATCATTGTTTAATTTTTCCACAGTAATTCATTTTTTCAGGTGTTGAGTTTTCTGGGAATTTTTAATATTTATTCAAGAGTTGAAATTTCTGGGGTTGTTTTGGGGATTCGATGAATCGATCGGATTATTTAACTTTGTCTATTTGGCTTTCCGGATAATTTTTGAATATGTTAAAAAGTTCGACCGGATATAAATACCCAATTTTTCCCCTGTCGGGAAATTTCCAAGTGTTGGATTTTTCTGTGGTTTAAGGAAGTTCTGAGTAGTGAAAGTAACGCGATGGTCCCTCTAGAAGACAACAAACCTTAACTCGATTATGTGACCGTCTTGAACTGCCCTTTGAACCCTCGGGTTGGGGGCAGTACGGCGTGCCACATGTGAGGCGTTGGCTTGACCCTTCTACGGCTGGACCGTTGGTACTGAGGCATGAAGTGAATGTCTTTGAACTTATTTCATGAGTTGATTTGTATCGGGAAAACATGGGTGTTAGAATGTTCGATCGGAAAGTTTAACATTTTCTATTTATCTGGAATGGGATACAATAATTGGAATTCACAATAAGTTATGAGATAACTGAATGAATGTTATAAACATAGCAGTTTAGTCTCACTTGATCGGTTGCCACGGAATTTTGATGTGATCAAAAGTCCGTCGCAATCACGTAGCGTACGCGGATACTCGCCGGGTAAACTTAATAGACAGCTACACCCCATAGCCCCGACCAAGTGACTGTAGGAGAACCCCGTCGCCGAAAGCATCCGTTCAGGTGCTCGCGGCAGCGGTGTTCCGCCTTGGTGCACTTAGTCGACGGTATCGGGGGTGCGGCCGCCTACTAAAGTTTACGACGAGCATTCGATCAGGATGTCGGGAATCTTGTTGAATTGCCCGACTTGATATTGAAAAGAGTTTTCGATAATGAGACTAAAATGCGGGGTTTAGAATTGTTAGGCATGTGATGTCTAAGGTATTCATTTGATTAGGCATGCGATGTCTATGCAGATTGCGGATTCCAACTGTTGTAGTTTTACACTTTCTTTTTTGTGACCGTAAGTGTAATATGTGATATCGCCGGTTTCGTTGCTATATGTCAACGACAATTGGGATGCGCATATTTACTTACGTTGATGACATGTGATGTTATGTGTTGCTGGATATGTTATATTGGATCGTCGTGTTTGAATAGCCGGGGTTTTTTATGTGAGATAAGTGTTTTTCATTTTCATTCATGTAAAAACTTGTATGTAATATTCTTTTATTGGGGCACTTCCAGGTTGCGGAAGATGTCACCTTTTGTATATTATTTACTTTTCCGCACTAGGATAGACCCAAGGAGGGGAGCATAAGTAACCGGGTTCTGGAGTCCAGTGGGAGACCAACTCGAGGAGTCGAGTCCGGGTCTCCTAACTCCAGAATTGGTAGGGTTGCTTGCCGCTCTCGTAGGGATCTAGGGGTGTGGGTTTGGCTATTCATCACGACCGTGGAATCCGTGTTTTATACTGGCTCGTATTGAAAACACGGACGTCCTAGTATATCCAATATTTCATATGATTCTTCTGCTGCGATATCTGTGATGTGATCATGTGATGTTCTGTGATAGATACCGTATATAGTATATATGATATATTATATAGACGTTACTTATGTTTTACACCCGCGCTAGCCCTGCCCCGCTCTGCCGTTAGTTACCTAACCTAACGGTGCATGAGGGGACATAGAGGCGAATGCGGATGGCATAAGTGTACGTCGTATTTATCTGTGATGTTTAGGTACTTAAATGATGGGACTTCATTAATGTGATTAATGAAAGAAAAGAAACCTAAGATGTTGTAGAATCGAATTTCAAAAATAAAACAGGTAGCTACAGTTCTTGCTTTGCACAGCGGTGTATATGATATATCCTGCACCTTATTCGATGAGGAAAGGACCAAGATCCCTTCACCGGGAGTGACTCCTTTAGCAATAACTGGAAGATGCTACACACTCGGTTTGTCTTTTGATTGCTTTTAAGAGTTTTTGCTTTGCACAGTGATATATATGATATATCCCGCACCTCATTCGACGAGGAAAGGACCGACGATCCCTTCAACGGGAGTGACTCCTTTAGCAAAACTGGAAAAGCCTCAAAAACACTCCATTTTTAAAATCATTTGATTCTACAACGATATCAAGTTCATTACGCAATAGGTTTTCAGAAAAACCTGTCGTAGCCCTCCTTCATTTCAGATAAGTTGTATATAGTATTCGTGCTGCATTTGTTTGCTTTCGTCAAGGTGCAGTGTGCGGTAGCTATATGCTGCTTATCTGCTAGCATACGATGCGATTGGATTAGGGTAGTCGTGCGGCTTTGTTGGCTTTCGTCAAGGGTCGTGCAGGTGGGTTTAATTCAATCAAGAAATGTACGGGTTGAACTTGACTAGCGGGCTATGGTTTGTTGGCTTTCGTCAAGGTCATAGCACGTTAGGGGCAAAATATTATCTGGAATTTCACGTGTTGAAATTTGCAATGAGATTGCATACCTTCTATGAGATAGTTGGATCCCGATACCCGCTGTGAGTAAGAGTTACTCCTGGAAGAGTTTTATACATTACAATTAGCCGATCAAGTAGGTGTCTAGAAAGGTGTCAACGGGGTTACGCCTCTGGGAAAACGAGGTTTACATTAATTAGGTTCGTGGGAAAGCATGGGGGACCTCCCTCAAAGTACCGACACTGGCCTGGCTGAAAGATTGGCGAACTTGTAGTGTGTAATTAATCCCGGCTAGTCTTTCCTTTTTAGGTTTGAAGGAAGATTTGATAAAAAGTAGTGGGAGCCATCCTGATTAGATAATATAATAACCAATCTATTCTTGCTAGAGCGCACGCTGAGTGGTTTCTTCTCTCTCTCTCCAGGTAGCGACCATATCACGCCTTAATCAAGATAATAATATGGATTATTGACCGAACCCGCTTGTTATACTGAGCTGGGGAACGTTGGTCCCGCTCCAACTTATAATTGTTATAAGACAGAGCGGGAAATTGGGGATTACCAGAATTCCCGTGCCGCCCAAACGAAGAGATTGCATGCTAATGCATCATCTTCGGGTGTGTTCTTTATACAGAACTGTTTCTCTATTCTCTACGTCCTGGGTATTTGATACCGGATCAGGATTCCAGATATGTAATATGTTACATAGGGCTACAGAAAGGTAGAGAACTGAGAACGGGTGATAAGTTTCATGAGGCAGAAAATGGGGCAAGTGTTGCAGCCAAGTCTGTTGGTCACTGTCACCCTGTATTACCAATACATTGATTCTGAACGAATGTTATTAGATACCGAACTTGATATACAAAATCATATCTCTCTCTTTGGTAAAGAAAGGATATAATCTTGTATTGTTGGATAATGTTTTGAACATTTCCTATATCAAAAGTTGATCAGTTCAGGCACGTTATCTAAAAGCATTGATGTTTTAAATCAAACTACAGTTCTTTAGTATACGGAACACACACAAGAGGAAGAGTTCAGAAATGAACGAATCCTTCTTGGGGCATTGTAGACTAGGTCAGATCAATGTGACCCGACTAGCTAAAGTTACATTTAGATGCATATTTAAATCAGTTTGAATTTACATCTTGTGAAACTTGCCAGTCGTGTCACAAAGATATAATGACACCAGCTCTGCTTATTGGAAACAGAGAAAGAGTTAGTGAACTCTTGGGATGATACATGTTGATATATGTAAAGTCCCCTGTCTACATATGCCAGGACTGGTCCTTTGTACTTCGTTACATTCTCTGATAATCTCTCAAGATTCAGACATATGTTCCTGTTGAAACACAAGTCCGAACCTTTTGAGATATTCACAGAATATGATTTAGAAGTAGAGAACCAAAACACAGGTATAAGTATTATGTCCTTTGATGAGATCGAGGAGGAGAATACTTGAGCACGGAAATCCTGGATTATTCTAAAGGAGAATGAGATTCTCTCTCAGCATTACTCCTCCGTATACACCATAGCACGATGGTATAACGGGGCGGAGCTATTGCACCCTATATGATAAGGTGTGCTCTATGATGAGTATTACTGAGTTACCTATTTCCTTTTGGGAGTTATGCACTTGAGAAGCTGCATACCTATTGAATAGGGTTCAAATCTAATCAGTTGCCTACCATTTCATATGTAATATGATAAGGGAAGAGCCCATATCTTTAAATGGTTAAGATTTGGGGTTGTCCGGGCTATGTCTAAAAGCAAAATCCGGACAAACTCGAGGCAAGGTCTGTTATGTACAACTGGAAAGGTTCCAGCTATACAAACTACAGCAGATGAATTGATAAAACCAAAGGATTCAATAGTTACCAACGAACCTCAGCCTCTCCGCCGATCTAGTAGGGTTTCTCACCCACCTGAGAGATACTTCTGTTTCTCTATGACAGTGGGAGCGAGGATTGCATCATGAGATGATGACCCAACTAGTTTCGAGCTGGCCATCAGGAGTGGGACTCTGTAAGAATGGCTGGATGCTTAGCGATCTGAGATGGAATCCATGTACACCAACAAAGTATGGACTTTGGTTGCTATATCTGAAGGGTTAAATCCCCATCAGGAGCAAGTATATCTTGAGAAGATTACTTGGTGTAAATGGAAAAGTTGAGACTTTCAAAGCTAGACTTGTTAAAGCTTTTCGTCATCGACCAGGCGTGGATAATGATGAAACCTTTTCCAGTATCTATGCTTAAGTCCATCTAGATACTACTTTCCACGGCTACATACCATGACTACGATATCTGGCGGTTGGGTATCATGACTGCTTTTCTAAATGATGTTTTAGAAGAAAAAGTCTATAAGTACACAGCCAGAGGGCTTCGTAGACAGTGGGAGCAGCGGAAACGTGTACAAGATGCTTTATAGGATAAAGCAGGTATCGCGGAGTTGGAACATCTGTTTTGACATGAAGTAGTCAAAGAGTTTGACATCATCAAAATGGTAGATGAACCTTATATAAACAAAAAGGTAGTAGGGAGTATGGTGATGATCCTCGTAGAGTACATGGATGACATACTCTTGATAGTGAAGGAGTTTCCTATGCTACGCTCGATCAATCTCCGCTTATCACAATGATTCTCCATATAGGATCAAAGTGATACCTCCTATATCCTGAGTTTTCATCTATGAGATAGATGTAATTGGATGTTAGGATACTCACTAGATGTAGTGAGGTGGTATCAATCGATCCTGAGGAGAATCACTGGAAGGGTTCCAGGGTGATAAAGTCGACTGAATATCAGTCACAGGCATTGTCTTTACCCTCAGTAAAGGGACGGTATGTTGGAAGAGTTCCAAGCTAGATACCGTGGCTAACTAGACGATAAAGGCAGGATACATCGCTACTTAAGATGCTACCAAAGATGATGTTTGGGTGTATATTGGTTCATGAGATGGACTACGTTCCAACCATTGTGAGACAATGGAGTTGTGGCTTATGCCAAGGAACGCCCGTCCCATCAGTGATCCAGACATATTCTAAGGCAGTATCACCTGATCATGGAGATGATTGATCTCCAGGGTGATCGAGGTTAGGAGAGTAGACTCAGAGGACAACACGGCGGATCCACTCACAAAGGCCTTTTCCCAGAGAGAGACTTTTATGGGATGGTTGAGTATGAGATACTACAACCACTGCTATCAGATGGCCCTAGTGCAAGTGGGAGATTGTTAGTTATATGTATGCCCTAGAGGCCATTACTGTACATTGGATGTATATTATAGTGGATGCTGGGACATATATAGGGAGGAATTTCTTGCTCGACATGATAGTATGCTATCTGGTTACTCTTTACCTTAACGTGTACATTGATTGTCTCTCTGTTACATGTTGGTAAAGCCCTTAGGATGTGTACTTGACTACCTGGACTATGATGCAGATCATACTAGTGGGGACATGGTAGTCCATAAGTACATCCTTCAAGGTCCCTAGTCGTGGGTATATCGAGACGGGGCATCGATATACCTGAGTAGACTGGCATATACCCTCTCGACCCATACAGATGGTGTTAGTGTATATGCCCTAGAGGCCATTACTGTATCATACTAGTTTGTATATTACTTAATGGAAGCTTGGGATATTCACCTTGTATATACAGTCTTGCTCAAAATAGTAGTATGCTACTTGGTTTGTTTCTACTTCAATGTGTACATGTGTTTATTTTAGTATATCGCCTATACACATTAGTGGAGCCCTTAGGATCTTTGCTTGATTACCAGCGATGTGATGGCCGTCACACTAGTGGGGCTGGGTAATCTATAAGCATATCCTTATGCAGGTCCCTGGTCGCAGGACTATCGAGACAGGGCATCGATACTCCGGAGTAGACCAGCGCATGCGCTTCTCATCCCAGTGTGGGAGACGGTCTGTCCCACAGCCGTCAGTACGTCGTACTTGAGATAGTATGCGGGTGCTCGTTAGGTTACGGGTACATTGGACACGACTCATCGGGAACTGACTAGTTGGTATTATACCTATCGTCAGTTATCAGTTCCCAGGTGACATGAGTACAGCTTAGTCCGCTTACTTGACACTGTCACTTCGCCTCGAGTGTGTTCCCACTGTACTTTGATCACTACCCTACCACGGCTCAAAGGAGTCGTGCAAACAGGTAGTGGTTGGGTGCAGTCCCGAAGCACTTGGAGGCAGTGACGGTTAGACAGGATTCGTCTCTCCCGGTATTGGGGGTTGACATCGCGCTGTGTCTAGGAGAGCCATTACACGAGTAGTCCCTGGCCAGGGCAAACGAGATATACTGGTAGGTTTCCAGTGTTATCTCAGGGTGTTTTGGGCTTCGCTCCGGCACGACTTGTACAGCTATTGGGGGACTGACGTTTACCGCCCCCTAGGCCCGCCATGCGATGTATCAGACGAACAGACCGGACTGTACGGAGAATGTCACATTCAGGCTCAGTAGGAGTTCATATGGGTTTCGCCTCGTCGGTCTTCTTGTCGGCACTACCTGGGGACCGTTACGCACAGCTAGTGCCGCTTGCGGTCTGTGGTTAAACCCACTGCCAGCGTAGTGTCGAGTCTTTAGAGTCCCACACAAAAAGCTTTTCTCCTTTAGGCAAAAGAGTAAAGGTCGCATGGTATTGCGACAGGTCGCATGGTTTTGCGACAGGGTTCGGTCACATCCGTGCACTTGTGCACGTACAGTGTCCGGACAGTTTGCACTAGAGGGCTTTGGTTTAAGCCAGATCCTAGTGTACCTTTTAGGATTGGATTTATCCAGTGTGCATTCGTGTTCCTCGGAACGCGGATGCGGGTGTGTATGCACAGTTGACAGGGAGGCAGAGGCAGCGGATTCTCATTAGGGTTGTTGACAGTTGACCGTTGACTATTTGACTTTTTGCTCAACCCTAATGAGAATATGATGTGTGATTAACTATTATATTAATTAAGTATTATGGTGACATGGTTGTTGACTTTTGTTGACTTTGTTGACTTTTGTTGACTTGTTGACTTTGTTGACCGGTTGACTAGGCTTGACTAGTTGACCATCATGATAACCATAGCCATCATTTCATGGCAAAGACTTTTACTTGCTTGTTCATTTTTGTAAAATGAGTGCATGAAATGATATGGTTATGGTTGCTTCAACCATCACATAAGACTTTTTTTTGGTATGATGAGTTATCATGACTTTGGATTATGAGAGGGTGAGAGACAAAAGACTTGCTCATTCTTTCTTGCTCATTCTCTCTCTTGTTCTTGAGCTCTTTTGTTTTTGCTCTCACCCTCAACCTCTTGCTCCCTCTCTTGATTCTATGGTTCTCTTGTCTCATGAGTTGAGAATCAAGAACCATAGATAAAATCCCATACAAACTCTTCTCTACTCATTCTAGTTCACTAGGTTTAGCAAACCAAGTGAACTAGTTTCTTCAAAGAACGAAGAAGGAGCTAAAGGTTGGAGCTTTCAGGTGGATCTATCTTCGGCGTACGGAGACGACGAGAAGAAGCCAATCCGGACCACCATCGGAGCTCGAAGACGAAGGAGTTCAAGACAAGCAAGGTATAACCCCCTAACCGAGTAGCTAGAAACTCGTAGTTAGGTTGTTAGATAGATGTTTGACCAAGATCCGGGTTTTAGGTCCATGTTACCACCTCTATAAAAATCGTTTTTTACCAAATTCCGCATTCCCGAAAGTACCGGGAGAGGTAGCATGGACTTACAGTGGTATCAGAGACTAGTTAAACTCTATCTAACATGTTAGCAAGTAACTAGAAGATCGATCAAAGAAAAAGTCCCGAAAACAAACCCCAAAAATTCGAGTTTCTGTCGATTTTTATACTGTTCAAAAGTTGATTATTTTCACACCTAAAATCGGCTCAGGGTTTTTAAAAGCCACTGTAGAAAAATCACCAAGTGATCCCCCTAAACGACCGCGGAAACGCGGCAATAGCCTGCTATTGCCGCGGTTCCGCGGCCTCCTTGGCCCCTCTCTGGTGTTTCTTTGCTACAGTGTACTTGCAGGGGTATTTTGGGATTTTTGGAATATATATTTTCAACCCAGATTTTCCAGAATGAAAAAATTTATTTTAGGGTCCTGAAAATCCGTATTTTTGATCGAACTTCTAAAAGACTTAAGCTAACGGGTTTTTCTGTAATGTGATATTTGTATTGAACGTCTACTAATCGCTATATGTCGATTAGTGGGGGTTATACAAATCTATGATCTGTAATGTTGCTGGAATGTGTATATGATTATGTTGGATTGTCGCGGGTGAATAGCCGGGGGTTGTGAGACGAGAGTTTACTTTTCTTTCAATTCATGTAAATTTTTAAATTGATGTAATAATTATTTGTATGGCCGCACAACCGGGTCGGGGTTGTAGCCGTCATTGTATAATTTCTTTTTACTGTTTTTGCTCCTAGGATAGACCCATGGAGGGGGTGCACAAACTACCGGGTATGCCGAAGTGTCGAGTGGCCTACTCATGGAGATGAGGGAGGTTACTACGCTTCGGGTACTTGGCTGGTAGTTTGCCGCACCCGTAGGGGTCTTGGGTGGGGTATTTGGCTATTCACCGCGACCGTGTAATCTGTTTTTCGTTACAGGCTCGTGCGAATTACAGATTCCTAGTATATCCAATGTATTCATCTGTGATCTGAAATGTTTATCATTGCAGTATATCTATATATGATATTATTTAGGCGTTGCTTATGTTTTACAGCCGCGCTAGCCCAGCCCCCGCTCTGTCGTTAGTTAAGTAACCTAACGGGTAATGACGGGGCCCCGTGGCGAATGCGAATGGCATAAGCGTACGTCATATTTTGGTTGTTTTCTGCAATGGTAGGATTAAATGATGGGATGCATTAAAAGAACTAATGCAAGAATATCACGCATTAAAAGAACTAATGCAAGATAATAAACCAAGTTAAAGTCGTTGGAACACTTTCGAAAAACCACTCGGTTCTTTTCAAAAACAACTTTTAAATACGGAGCTTGAGCCACTCCTTTTGAAAGCTATCTCGTTCCATCGACTATATCAAGTTCACTACGTTCACGGTTTTGCCAAAACCATCCGTAGCCCTCCGTCGTTTCACATGAATAGTCAATAGTATTCAAGCTGTGTATGTTGGCCAAAGTCAAGGCACAGTGATTGGTAGCTATTGGGTGTTCATGTGTAGCATAGATAGATGCGTTGGTTTGGGACAGTCGTACTGCCATTTTGGCCAAAGTCAAGGGTAGGTACGGATGGATCCAAATTAACCTGGATAATGACGGGTAGAACTTGACATGTGACTTATGATATTTTGGCCAAAGTCAAGGTCATAAGAGCATGGGGCAGAAATCCACATCGGGAGTTTCATAAGTACTGAAACTTGCTAGATTTGCATACCATTTGGAGTGTGATGATTCTGGTAGGATTCCTTCAGTTTCGTCACGCAATGATATTTGGATCCCGATCCTACTGTGAGTATATGCTACTCCTCGGGAAATTTCTCACTAATCGATCAATGCTATAAACCTAGTAGGTGCCTAGAAAGGTGTTAGCGGGGCTACGCCCCCAGGGAAAAGAGGTTCTTTAATTAAGGAACTTCGCGAAAGCGTTGGAAAACCTCCCTCGAAGTACCGACACCGGCCTGGCTGAACGGTTAAGCAAGTATTGTGCGGTGGGATTGATCCCGACTAATTCTTCCTTTATGGTTTGAGGAGGGATTCGAGAAACAGTGGGAGCCATCCTGTTTAGACAAACTAAAAACCACTCTAAACTTGCAAGAGCATCATGCTGAGTATTTCTTCTTCCCTCTCCTAATTGCAGCGACCAAATCAACATGACTGGACTTAAGTTACTCCTAGATAAAAACAAACTGACAGGGCCAAACTACAAAGATTGGCTCAGGAATGTCAAGATAGCAATCACTTACGACAAGCTGGGGTATCTTCTTACCACCAAAGCTCCCCCTACCCCTGGTCCCACTTCCAGCGTCGCGGATAAGGAAATCCGCAAGACTTGGGAGATTGATAGCGCGAAGGCCAAGTGCCTCGTACTTGCCTCGATGGACAACGAACATCAGAGGAGGCACGAGAATATGGACTTAGAATCCATATTTCTCCATACAAAAGAACTGTATGGAGAGCAATCTCGTATCGCAAGATACGAAACGTCGAAAAATTTATTTTCGGCAAGAATGGCCGTCGGATCATCAGTAGCCGAGCACGTGCTAAAGATGATCGGCTACATTGAGGAGCTCGCGGACCTAGGGATCACATTGGAGAGTGAACTATATACGGATATAGTTCTCCAGTCCCTTCCTTCCACTTACGCCCAGTTTATACTGAACTTCAACTTACAAGAAAAAGAGGTTGAACTTTCAGAGCTCCTCATCATGCTGAGGAGCGCAGAGGGCACCCTACAGAAAGGTAGGGAAACATCCACTTTGTTTGTAGGAGGATCATCTTCTTCTAGGTCCAAGGCGAAAGCCAAGGGAAAGAAGAAGAAAGCCCCCGCCAAACCAAGGGGCGGTGTTAGTAAAGTGGATACGAAGGGAAAAGCAAAAGCAACAAAGTTAGCGGGGAAGCTTGTGGATAAGGAAGAATGCTTCTATTGTCATAAGAAAGGACACTGGAAGAATGATTGCAGGGCCTGGAAGGCCAGAACACAGGAATTGAAGCAGGTTGCAGCTTCAGCTTCAGGTGTGTATGTTATTGAAAACTGTCTTTCAATAAACTCTACTTCCTGGGTATTGTATACCGGATCAGGATCTCATATCTGTAATTCTTTGCAGGCGTTGAGAAACCGTAGGGTTTTGAAGGCAGGTGACATGACCCTCAGAGTTGCGAACGGAGCTAGCATGGATGCTAAAGCCGTGGGGGACTATCACCTGGGAATGTCAGATGGACATGTTTTGGTTTTGCGTAATTGCTTTTTTGTACCCAACGCAACTTGTAATATCATTTCTGTATCTTTAGTTTCTAAAGAAGGTTATGAATTTGCGTTTGTAAGTAATGTTGTAAACATGCACCTTAATCAAGTTTTGATTGGGTCAGGTACATTGAGTAATGGTATATACGTATTAAACCAACCACAGATTTTCAACGTCCAGAATACACACAAAAGAAAGTCTCCGGAAATAAATCAGACTTTCTTATGGCATTGTAGACTGGGTCACATCAATGAGAGAAGGTTGACGAAGTTACATACAGAAGGGTATTTGAATGCGTTCGAATATCAGTCGTATGCCACTTGTCAATCCTGTCTCAAAGGAAAGATGACAAAGACTCCGTTTACTGGACATGGAGTAAGAGCGAGCGAGCTCTTGGGACTCGTACACAGTGACGTGTGCGGTCCAATGTCTACACATGCGCGAAGCGGCTATTCTTACTTCATTACTTTTACGGATGACTTCTCAAGGTACGGTTATGTCTTCTTAATGAAACATAAGTCCGAAGCCTTTGGAAAATTCCAGGAGTATAAGAATGAAGTAGAGAAACAGACCGGCAAAAGTATTAAGATTCTAAGATCGGATCGAGGTGGAGAATACTTAAGTGCCGAGTTCCTGGACTATTTAAAAGAGAACGGAATTCTCTCTCAGCTTACTCCTCCATACACCCCGCAACATAACGGTGTATCGGAGAGACGGAACCGCACCCTATTGGATATGGTGCGGTCTATGATGAGTAACGCTGAGTTACCGCGATCATTCTGGGGATATGCGCTAGAATCAGCCGCATACCTTTTGAACCGAGTTCCCACTAAGACTGTGCCTACCACGCCATTTGAGATGTGGTGTGGGAAGAGACCCCATCTTAATCACATTAAGACATGGGGAAGTCCAGCTTTTGTCAAAAAGCAGCATCCGGACAAGCTCGAGGCACGCTCAGTACTGTGCAAGTTTGTGGGATATCCAAAGAATTCCAAGGGATATTTCTTCTACTACGAATAGGAACAAAAAGTTCTTGTTTCTCGTCATGCCCACTTTCTAGAAAACCAGTTCTTAGAAAAGGAAATAAGTGGGAGCGCAGTAGAACTGGAAGAAATTCCAGAACCACGGACTATTACTGAAAGTTTAGTGGAACCAGAGGGTTCGGAAGAACAGGACATTCCTACGCCGCTCCGCAGGAGTAGTAGGCAGTCTCATCCGCCCGAGAGATACTACGGTTTTCTCATAGACGGGGATAGAGAGGATTGCATCATAGATTATGATGAGCCTACTAGCTTCCAGCAGGCCGTTCAGAGCGTTGACTCAGTGAAATGGCTGGATGCAATGCAGACCGAAATGGAGTCCATGTACACCAACAAGGTATGGACGTTGGACATTGCCCCAGACGGGGTAAAACCCGTAGGATGCAAGTGGATCTTCAAAAGGAAGATTGGTGTAGATGGACAGGTTGAGACCTATAAAGCTAGGCTGGTAGCAAAGGGTTTTCGTCAAAGACCTGGCTTGGACTATGACGAAACATTTTCTCCAGTAGCCATGCTGAAATCCATTCGGATCCTTCTTGCCATTGCTGCCTTCCACGATTATGAGATCTGGCAAATGGACGTAAAGACAGCTTTTCTAAATGGAAATTTAGAGGAGTGTGTCTATATGGACCAGCCAGAGGGTTTCATTCAGAGTGGGAGCAGCGGAAAGGTGTGCAAGTTGCTTAAGTCCATCTATGGACTAAAGCAGGCATCGCGGAGTTGGAACATCTGCTTTGATGAGACGGTCAAAGAATTTGGCTTTATCAAAAATCCAGATGAACCATGCATCTATAGTAGATTTGTAGCGAGAACTGTAGTATTCCTCGTTTTATACGTGGATGACATTCTCTTAATAGGAAATGACATTCCTATGCTACAATCTGTCAAGGGGTTCTTGTCACACAGGTTCTCCATGAAAGACCTGGGTGATGCCTCATACATTCTGGGTATCCGGATCTACCGTGACAGATCCAAGAGGATATTAGGACTTTCTCAGTCCAGGTACATCGACACCGTGCTGAAAAGATTCAGTATGGAAGATTCCAAGCGCGGTAACCTACCGGCTTGTCACGGGATCACCCTCTCTAAAGAGATGTCTCCCAAGACTGATTTGGAGAGGGATCGCATGTCTATTATACCCTACGCTTCTGCGGTAGGCTCTATAATGTATGCGATGTTGTGTACTAGACCGGATGTAGCTTATGCACTGAGTGTGGTAAGCCGGTATCAGTCAAACCCTGGGGAGAAACACTGGATAGCGGTAAAGAACATTCTCAAGTACCTGAGAAGGACTAAGGAGATGTTCTTGGTGTATGGCGGAAAAGACCTCCAGATCGAGGCCTTTGCTGACTCCAGCTTCCAGAGTGACAAGGATGATTCCAAGTCCATGTCGGGTTTTGTCTTTACCCTCAATGGAGGGGCGGTGTGTTAGAAGAGTTCCAAACAAGAAACCATTGCAGACTCGACGATGGACGCGGAATATATCGCTGCATCTGATGCCGCAAAAGAAGCTGTCTGGATGAGGAAGTTCTTGAAAGAACTTCAGGTGGTTCCGTCCATTGTTGATCCAATACCTCTGTATTGCGACAACAACGGGGCTATAGCTTTAGCGAAGGAACCCAGGTCCCATCAGAGATCCAGGCACATCTTAAGGAGGTATCACCTGATCAGGGAGATCGTGGATCGCCAGGAGATCGAGGTTCGGAGAGTCGCTTCAGAAGATAACACTGCAGATCCATTCACCAAGGCCTTGCCCCAGACTCAGTTCGAGCGGCTGATCGAGATGATAGGTCTTCGATACGCCAGTACATGGCCTTAGTGCAAGTGGGAGATTGTTAGTGTATATGCCCTAGAGGCCATTACTGTATCATACCAGTTTGTATATTACTTAATGGAAGCTTGGGATATTCACCTTGTATATACAGTCATGCTCAAAATAGTAGTATGCTACTTGGTTTGTTTCTACTTCAATGTGTACATGTGTTTATTTTAGTATATCGCCTATACACATTAGTGGAGCCCTTAGGATCTTTGCTTGATTACCAGCGATGTGATGGCCGTCACACTAGTGGGGCTGGGTAATCTATAAGCACATCCTTATGCAGGTCCCTGGTCGCAGGACTATCGAGACAGGGCATCGATACTCCAGAGTAGACCAGCGCATGCGCTTCTCATCCCAGTGTGGGAGACGGTCTGTCCCACAGCCGTCAGTACGTCGTACTTGAGATAGTATGCGGGTGCTCGTTAGGTTACGGGTACACTGGACAGGACTCGTCGGGAACTGACTAGTTGGTATTATACCTATCCTCAGTTATCAGTTCCCAGGTGACATGAGTACAGCTTAGTCCGCTGACTTGACACTGTCACTTCGCCTCGAGTGTGTTCCCACTGTACTTTGATCACTACCCTACCACGGCTCAAAGGAGTCGTGCAAACAGGTAGTGGTTGGGTGCAGTCCCGAAGCACTTGGAGGCAGTGACGGTTAGATAGGATTCGTCTCTCCCGGTATTGGGGGTTGACATCGCGCTGTGTCTAGGAGAGCCATTACACGAGTAGTCCCTGGCCAGGGCAAACGAGATATACTGGTAGGTTTCCTGTGTTATCTCAGGGTGTTTTGGGCTTCGCTCCGGCACGACTTGTACCGCTATTGGGGGACTGACATTTACCGCCCCCTAGGACCGCCATGCGATGTATCAGACGAACAGAACGGACTGTACGGAGAATGTCACATTCAGGCTCAGTAGGAGTTCAGATGGGTTTCGCCTCGTCGGTCTTCTTGTCGGCACTACCTGGGGACCGTTACGCACAGCTAGTGCCGCTTGCGGTCTGTGGTTAAACCCACTGCCAGCGTAGTGTCGAGTCTTTAGAGTCCCACACAGAAAGCTTTTTGCCTTTAGGCAAAAGAGTAGAGGTCGCATGGTATTGCGACAGGTCGCATGGTTTTGCGACAGGGTTCGGTCACATCCGTGCACTTGTGCACGTACAGTGTCCGGACAGTTTGCACTAGCGGGCTTTGGTTTAAGCCAGATCCTAGTGTACCTTTTGGGATTGGATTTATCCAGTGTGCATTCGTGTTCCTCGGAACGCGGATGCGGGTATGCATGCACAGTTGACAGGGAGGCAGAGGCAGCGGATTCTCATTAGGGTTGTTGACAGTTGACCGTTGACTATTTGACTTTTTGCTCAACCCTAATGAGAATATGATGTGTGATTAACTATTATATTAATTAAGTATTATGGTGACATGGTTGTTGACTTTTGTTGACTTTGTTGACTTGTTGACTTTTGTTGACTTGTTGACTTTGTTGACCGGTTGACTAGGCTTGACTAGTTGACCATCATGATAACCATAGCCATCATTTCATGGCAAAGACTTTTACTTGCTTGTTCATTTTTGTAAAATGAGTGCATGAAATGATATGGTTATGGTTTCTTCAACCATCACATAAGACTTTTTTTTGGTATGATGAGTTATCATGACTTTGGATTATGAGAGGGTGAGAGACAAAAGACTTGCTCATTCTTTCTTGCTCATTCTCTCTCTTGTTCTTGAGCTCTCTTGTTTTTGCTCTCACCCTCAACCTCTTGCTCCCTCTCTTGATTCTATGGTTCTCTTGTCTCATGAGTTGAGAATCAAGAACCATAAATAAAATCCCATACAAACTCTTCTCTACTCATTCTAGTTCACTAGGTTTAGCAAACCAAGTGAACTAGTTTCTTCAAAGAATGAAGAAGGAGCTAAAGGTTGGAGCTTTCAGGTGGATCTATCTTCGGCGTACGGAGACGACGAGAAGAAGCCAATCTGGACCACCATCGGAGCTCGAAGACGAAGGAGTTCAAGACAAGCAAGGTATAACCCCCTAACCGAGTAGCTAGAAACTCGTAGTTAGGTTGTTAGATAGATGTTTAACCAAGATCCGGATTTTAGGTCCATGTTACCACCTCTATAAAAATCGTTTTTTACCAAATTCCGCATTCCCGAAAGTACCGGGAGAGGTAGCATGGACTTACAGATGGGAGATGGATGATCCCATATCCATTGGTGTTTGACATCAGAGATGATATACGGGTGCTCAGTGGAGACTGGGAACACTGGACGGACTCGCCGAGAACTCCCAAATGGTATTATACCATACGTCAGATGGCAGTTCTCTGGTGACACTGGTACAGAGTAGTCTGTTGACCCGAGATCGTCATAGAGTCTTGTGTGGTTCCCACTGTGCTTTGATTTCCACCTTACCACGTCCAAGAGGGCGTGTAAAACGGTGGTTTTTGGGTACAGTCCCGAATCACATGGAGGCAATGAGCGATAGGAGGGGATTCGTCTCTCCCGGTATAGGGAGTTGATGTTGCGCTGTGTTCGATTGGCTATAACCGGAAATCCCTGGCCAGGGTTGCTGAGATTTACTGGTAAGTGTTACCAGTAGTTTCTCGAACTGTTATAGACCTCATATCGACACGACTTATCGAGCTATTGGGGTCTGACGTTTACCACCCTTAGGCGAGATATGCGACATATCAGACGGACAGACCGGACTGTACGGTAAGTGTTACTGGTTGGATTCACAGGAGTGTGAGCGGGCTTGCTCGTCGATCTTCTGATCGCTCAATACCCGGGTGGCCGTTACGTTTAGCAGACCGCTTGCAGCTTGTGGGTGTTTGATATGATCATCATCTGCTGCCGGCGTATTGACGAGTCTTTAGAGTCCTACACAGAGGTTTCCTGGCTCAAGCGAAACGAAATAGGAGCGCATATGAGATATGTGCGGGACTGAGAATGATACCAGTATGTGATACTGTATTCGATTCTCGCGATTTGTGACATTGATCGGTTATATGCGATATAGCCGGGTTATCGGATCAAGTGTTGATTCGATAAGTTGTTACTGTAGATATTAGTCGGTTATATGCGATATGACCGGATCATTAAATCAAGTGTTGATTTAATGATTTAATGCATAATTATATATTTGATATATTACTTTGCATTAACTAGTATCGGTTCACTTTAAATGAATTTTCTCGCTCGGATGTGCACATTGTATATGTGATATACTTTTTGTGCACTTGATTGTATCATGTTTGATGATAAATGCTCTCTAGGGTTTGTGTAAAGATTAAACTATGGTTGTGTAATGGTTAGGGTTTTCTTTTTCATTTATTTATTTATTTCATTTTGGGTTTTATTTTGGAAAAGAAATGGCAAAAGAAAAGAAAATGGTTGCTAGTTTTGTTTTACATTGAAAGTTCATGAAGCTTTGACTAAGTGACCATTTTGTCTTCATGCTTAACCCTAACCATTCCATTTAACTATGATTTATTCTCTACACTTGACCATGGTTGCAACATGATAAGTATTCAATTTATTTTTTATTTTGAATTAACTTATCATATTATCTTCTTCTTCTTCTTCATCTTCTACTTGAAGAATAAGCTTGCCTCATCAATGGCAACTTGATGAAAAGAGTGAGAAATCCAATTCTAAAGTGAACCCACTTCCTATTTCTTCATCCTCTACCTCTTTCCAAGTAGTAGAGTGTGTTTTCTTCACAAGTTTCATGACTTGGTGAAGTGGGAGCTTGATCTTGTGATGCTTCGACGTAGATCATCTTCGGCACGAAGCCGACGACCTTGCCCGCCCATTTCTCCGATGAAGCCGACGCTAGAGCCCGGATTTTGATTTGGACAGCGGAGAGGACTTCATCACGGAGCCATGGAGGTGGAGGACCGGATCTACAAAGGTTGTATTTCCGTCACTCTTAGTAAAGTAGTTTACTAGTTCTAGTTTTCGCCTATATTTCTAGCCAACGATCCGTATTAGGGTTTCTCGGCACCCGTAAATTTTGAAATTAGCATGGTTGATGCCTTGTGAGACCTCTTGAGAGTGCCTAGGAACCCTACACATAGCTCTGCCCCTCGCCTCTCGACTTATCCATACGTACATGACTCCCGTCGGTATCCCCATGATAACCGCCGAGTCATAGGTACTGTCACCGGTAGGTATGGTTCCCCTGCCAGGCTCATCGGCGTGGCACATCGACATCCCTTTTCTGCCCCTGGGTAACTCCAGGCCCCATCATGTACCCTCATACAGCCCATGACACTCCTCGCATGGGGTATATATATCAGAACCGATAAAACTCATGGTGGCTGCTGAAATATTATATCAAGAGAAACCGGGTTTTTCAAATAATGCATAATTTCATGAAACTACCACGGTCCTTAAATCCAGAAAACATCATGAAAAATCCATATCTCAATGCGAAAATCCATGAATATAATATATGCAACAGAAAACTGTAATGTAAGCATATAAAGGAAAAGCCGCTATTTAACTGCAACAAGTTAAAATATATATATGCGGTTCCTAATTTCTCCAAGTCTATATAACATCAAATAAAGGTAAACATGTAGCTATAACCAGATATGTGTGTAAACATGAAGGTATAGCAAGGTGTATGTATCTACCTATCAATAATGATGTAATATACCCTCCAGGTAGAAGTGAAGTATGTATACCAGGTATACATATAGCTATGTCATTATGTATGTACTTATCGCTAATGGTACAATACCCTATAGGTATACAGGTAACTAGCATGTAAGCATGTCAAGGCATATGTGTAAGCATGTAGATATACTGGTATGCTATATGTCGTATGCATAAAGAAATATGAATCAATGTCTCAATATCCCTAACCAAACAATATCATATAGGTATTTGTGTTGTGCGTGTCATGGCAATTTTTGACGGTGTCATACAATCAGTACTCGTACAACATGAGCCGTCAATAATAGTGCAGTTTCCTATGAGTACAAGTCCAAGCACAACAAATAACTAAGCAATAAGGTGTATGCACAACTCTATATATGAAATAGAATATGCGACAATTCATAACATCTCTATCCCAGGCGCATAACGCCATGCGGGCGATTCCCTTGTAGATGTTAAATCTACTCACCAACTATCCTGGCTAAGTAAAGCCAACTACTCGCTTTCCCCTGTTCGCAGCGCCCAAAGTCCCCGCCTGCGATCCTGAACACATAAAACAATAAAGCAAGCGTATATAAGCAATCAACCAAAAATACGTACAACTACGTTTAACCGACGCACCAACTCCAAACATACTCTCGAGTGTCCATTTAGCGGCTAACGTGCGTAGCGACACTACGAAACGAACTCAAGAGCAAAAGCTACACAAAGTCATGAACGACATCGGCACGACCCTAGCTAGGAACGCAAAAAGACACAACTACCAAGCCTAGACCCTGATCGTACCGATAGCGCATTCAAAACACAAGTCTAAATCTAACACAATTCTAGCGATATCAAACATCTTAAAACAGCATAACTAAGTTATCCAAACCACTTCCATAATTTTAAACTTGCCCAATTATATTTTAGAAAAACCTAGTAAGCAATATATAACATTTTATCACAAAACTACAACTTTTTACCAAACTAGCATTTACAAACATCACTAAATAGCAAGGTTAAACCATTTAAACATTTACTATAATTTTAAATCTCACTTAATTATGATTAGTAAAAGTTTAGTTTGCTAATTATCTTAATTAACTAATTAGGAAAATATCATTTAACAAATTAGCAACATGGTTTAGTTTTCATTTGTCTAAAATTATCAGCTAACCATTTCATTAATCAAAACCCTAACTAGTAAACTGTAAAGTTGTTTAAGAAATTATACCGATCGATCCGTGTCCTTCGGTCTTTAGCTATCATTTCACGCTCTTCGCGGTATCTCCGATCTCCGGTCTTCTCGTCGAAGTGGCACCACGTCAACGAATCTTTATACGGGTTCCTGCTTCTAGCCGAGGCAACTCGGACATCCAGTTTGCTAAACAACATGTCCAAGATTGAAATAAAGAGAGTGTAGAATACTTTGTTTCAAGGCACCCATCGAATTGGGTGAAGGTAAATGAAGTTGCCTTTGGAATGATGAAGTGGATGAGCTAATGGAATTTCCAATGAATAAATTTCCTCACACCATTGGGCTCGGCCAAAAATCAGCCCCCACCCAAAACAAGTGCTCGGTCACTTTGGAGGCTCACTGTGAATCAATTGAAGGGGGTGAGCATAAGCAAAAAAGAATGGTGAGCTTAAGGAAAATATCAACACAAAAATATCTTATGCAAGAACAAAAGGCATTATTGAATTTGCCACCTCATGAATAAAACCATGCTCATAATAAATGAAACAAGTGACTCATCAAATGACTCACCATCAAAATTGCCCCATCACCAAATGACTCAATTCGGCCATGACATGAATGGATAAGGAAATGTCCAAAAACGAAACTCAAACATGAACCAATAATTAACAACTTAAAATAATATTTTAATTAGGAAAAAATTCTATGTGAACCAAAACTTCCAGTTGACCCCTATATCCCGCTCACTAGATGTTGGATATAGTGCCCTCAAAGTAAATTATTGGATCGCAGATACGTGATTGCAATGACTGAGGGAGGACCTATAACGATATGAATGTCTTGCTCGAGATGATAGTATGCTATCTGGTTTGTCTTTATCATCGTTTACATGCTTTAGTTCTCTATTGCATGTTGATAGAGCCCATAGGATTCTTGCTTGGCTGCCAGCAGTATGATGGCGATCATATACGTGGGAGCTGGGGTCTGTAAGCACATGCTTAAAGTGTCCCTAGTCGTAGAAGTTTCGAGACAGGGCATCGATACTCCAGAGTAGACTAGTATATACAGTCGAGACCCCGACGAGGGGCGATGGCCGGTCCCACAAGCCATTGGTGTCAGTTGGTTCACCTAAGATGTATACAGGTGCTCATTGCATTATGAGTACACCGGACAGGACTCGCAGGGAACATGCTAGTTGGTATTATATATATCGTCAGATAGCAGTTCCTGGTGACATGTGTACAGGTTAGTTTGTCGATCTGAGATCGTCATTTGTCTCGTGTGAGTTCCCATTGTACTTTGATTACTACCCTACCACGCTCAAAGGAGACGTGCAAACAGGTTTTAGTTGGGTACAGTCCCGGACCACATGGAGGCAGTGAGCGGATCGTCGGGGATTCGTCTCTCCCGGTAATGGGGGTTGATGTCGCACAGTGCACCGGTGGCCATCACTAGAAATCCTCGGCCGAGGCAGTGGAGAATTACTGATTTGGATCAGTAGTTTCTCAGGAGGTGATGGGCTTCACCGACACGAATTATCGCGTTATTAGGGGTCTGACTTTTCCACCCCCTAGACTCGATATGCGATCTTAGATGAACGGACCGGACTGTACGGATATTGTCGCTGTCAGGCTCAGTAGGGTTTCTGGATGAGTTCGCTCGTCAGCTTCCCTTCCGATCAATACATAGGAAACCGTTACGTACAGCTTGTGCCTCTGACGTGCTAGAGGTTTACCCAGTGCCAGTGTGTTGATGAGTCATTAGAGTCCCCCACAGACCGTTTCCCAAGTTCGGGCGAAACGTTGTAGAGGCCGTATTGTTTTATGGCAGGGTTCGGAAAATGCACGTGCGTTTACGCACGTGTCATATTTTGGGCAGATAATACTGATAGGCTTTGGTTTAAGCCGGATCCGAGTATTATACTGTGTAGATATAATATCTTTGTCTCAGTTGCATTTGTATTCCGTCGTAATACAAATGCAGGTATGTTTATACTATTAAGGGGTTATCCTGAAATTCGTTTCGTGATCACTTTTGGAAGTTGCCAGTTTCCAGTTTTCTATCACCCGCCTTTAACATTCGGTTAAAGACGGATTTATCTTTTCGTCACTTGGGTGAGTCATGAGGGTGAGTCATGAGTGTGGAAGCTTCTTGGATGATGACTAGGTTAGTGAGTCATTCATTTACATTAATGGTTGATGAGGTGTTATTAGTGAGTCACCTTTTCATTAATGACTTTTGTTCTTGCTAAGATATTTGAGTGAGATCTTTTGTTCTATGATAAGCTTTGCTTAAGGTCACCCCCTTGCTCCTACACTCACCCCCTCCATTATAAGTGGCCGACCCCTCTTCACTTTTGATTATGGTTGTTGATTTGGGAAAGATTATAGTTTTGGATTCATGGAAATTAGATAGCTTTATTTCTCATTTCACCCGATCCAAAAGGCAACTTCATTAACTGTTCGTCCATAGCTTTGGACGTAACGAGACAAAGTGTTATACTCATACTCTACATCAATCTTGGTCATCTCTTTTGGCAAACTTGATGACCGAGTTGCCTCGGTTCAGAGCCGGGAGCCCGTTTAAAGATCCGTCGACGTGGTGCCACCTGGACGAGAAGACTAGAGATTCAGGAGATCGGAGCAGCCGTAACAAAGCGTGGGATGATGGTTGAAGACCGAAGGACTCGGATCGTTCGGTATAACATTTCTACCCACTTTGTAGTTTGTTAGTTTAGCTTTAATGGCAGATCCGGATGATAGTATGCGATAGCGCCAGCTGTAAAAGTTTTTGTTCCACATTTGGCGTCTGTTAGACGGCCGGGGCGCTACCGTGTACTTACAGTGGTATCAGAGCCTCACCATTAAGCTTTACTAACTTGTGCTAACACGTTTAAAACATCGTTCGAACGGATTTTCAAAAACTAAAATTTTTCTGTACAAAGTTTCTGTCGATTTTAAATCTGGCCTAAAAATTATTTTGAGCATCACAGAAAATTGTGCAGGAAATTCTAAGCAAACTAGTGAAATTTGGTCACGTGATCCCACAGAACGGGCGCGAATCCGCGGCCCGAACCAAGGTTGGGCCGCGGATCCGCCGCGCGTTTGTGGGAACAGTGAGCCAAATTTCTACAGTATGTTCTACACGGTAAATTGTGGTTTTTTTAATATTTCTTTTGGGCCCATATTTTATTATTGTACACCAGATGTACGTGGGGCCCACTTCGGGAAGTTTTGTCGATCGAAATTTTAAACTTGTTAGTATGCAGTATTTACATTATATCTCCGACCGTGAATGTCATTCGAGCGGTAAATTGCGTCTAATTTCTTTAGTTCCTTTAGACGGATTTGCAAACGTGACATTCGCGTTGATGTTCTGTGTTGTGCTGTGATGTTGCGGATATGTCGTGGTGGATAGCAGTGTGCAATGGTACTGCGGTTTGGATTTATTTGTACATTTGATATTGCGGGGCGAGCGTCCAACATGTGGACTGCCGTCACTGCCTGTTTGTATAATATTCTTTTGGGGAACGACCGGGCTGAGGTCGATGTACCCGTTGTATATATTTTTATTTCTGTACTAGGTTTACCCCGCGATGGAGTGCATGGATAGCCGGGTTCTGGAGGGCAACGGGTCCATATCTCATAGCTTTGAGAGGCAGAGGGGCCTCACTCTAGAATTGGCAGATTATTCGCCGCACTCGTAAGGGGTACAGGTTGACCCAAGGAGGGGTGCCCAAGTTACCGGATTCCGTGAAGTGCCGGGTGGTCCATTCAATTTGCTGTAGGGGGCTGCCTCTCTTCAGGTTTTGGCGGGTAACTTGGCGCACCCGTAGGGGTCTAGGTTTCATTGCACAGGCTATCCACACGACCAGGGGAACGTCGGGGTTCAGTAGCGGCTCGGTGAAACCCGGGGATCCCAGATTATCTGTATTGTTCTGTAATGCTTATTACTTTCCTGTAATGTTGCATATTATCAAGCCTGGAGCGATTATTGTATATTGGTATATATACTATTAGATATTGTATATGTTTTACACCCGCGCTAGTCCAGTCCCCGCTCTGTCGTTAGTTAAGTAACCTAACGGGTGATGACGGGACCCAGTGACGAATGCGGATGGCATATACGTACATTTTATTTTCGTTCTTTTCTGGTGTGATTGATTGATAGGACTGCATTGATTCTTTTCAAAGCAAGGATAAAACAAACCTATATTTGATATTGTTGGAACAGTTTTAAAAGGTGTTATTACAAAGACGTTTCCTTTTGTTATGCATAGTGATATTCAGTTTAGAATATCCTGCACCTCATTCGACGAGGCAAGGGCTGATATCCCTTCACCGGGAGAGACCCCTTGGGCAGAAGTTTGCGTCAGGGTAATAACTTCATTATAGTCGATTACAAGTTTCTTTGCATCGAGGTATTCAGTTAGAATATCCTGCACCTCATTCCACGAGGAAAGAGCCGAGATCCCTTCACCGGGAGAGACCTCTTTAGTAAAGGTTTTCGTCACTATATTTTTATAAAAAGCTATCCAGTTCCTTCAACGAGATCAAGTTCATTACGTTAAAGGTTTTTCGCCAAAAACCAGCCGTAGCCCTCCGTCATTTCTTATGTATGGTCAGTAGTATTCAAGTTATGTTTGTTGGCCCTTAGTCAAGGCATAGTGTTTGGTAGCTGCTGGGTATTCATTTGTTGCATAGATAGATGTGTTGGTTTGGGACAGTCGTATTACCTTGTTGGCCCTTAGTCAAGAGTATGTACGGGTGGGTTCAAATCAACCTGGATAATGAAGGGAAGAACTTGACATGTGACTTATGACTTGTTGGCCCTTAGTCAAGATCATAAGAGCATGAGGAAAAAATTACATCGGGAGTTTCAAACAAACAACAAACTTGCCAGGCATGCGCAAACCATCTGGAGTGTGATAACTTGAGTGGCTTCCATCAAGTTATCATGCGATGATAGTTGGATCCTGATTCCCACTGATGAGTTGGTATACTCTTCGGGTGATCCCGATTGATTCTTCTTTTAGGTTTAGAGGAGAATTTGACGGTACAGTGGGAGGTTTCCTGATTAGATAAAGTGATAACCATTCTGATCAAGGTTAGAGTGCACGCAGAGTGTTTCTTTTGCTCTCTCTCTCTTTGGCCGTGACCTTTGACCGACCCTAGACTATGACTCAGTGACCAAGTTGACCGAACATTCTTAAAATACTGACTTTTAGATTGTCGGAGTTGCATAAGTCATTGCCGCTCCTTCTTTTACCCTTTGAATTTCTCAGAACAACCCGTATTACTACGGATATCCACCTCCATTGGATAGATCCATTGTATGGTTATATACGAACTCGAAGGGACTTCTTCGAGGATGGATCCAGGTTAAAGAGAAATAGAATTGGTTTATTCAGTTGTTTTTTATTATCACCTTCTCCCAAGTTGCAAGTACTCCTAGGATTAGGAGAGTACACCTATTACGCTTATTGGATAGTCTTATTCCAAACCATAGGCTGGTGCCGAAAGGTAGGGAATGAAGAAAAACCAATTACCCTAAGTAAGGTGTACAGAAGGTAATAACTAAAGACAAAATAAAGGGATTAGAAAGAGGGCAAAGTAAATTGCGACTGTTATCATTCACGACCAAAACACGTACTTCATCGCCACTCCTATTTCACCTTTGCTTTTTTCCCAGTTCGGGAGAAATAGAAAAAGGTATTATTCAGTTGTCTTTTATCATCACCTTCTCTCAAGTTACGAGTACTCCTAGGATTAGGAGAGTACACCTATTATGCTTACTGGATAGTCTTCTTCCAAACCATAGGCAGGTGCCGAACGGTAGGGAAGGAAGAAAACAATTTAGCCTAACGATGGTGTACAGAAGGTAATGAATAAAGACAAATAAAGGGATTTGGAGAGATGACAAAGAAATATACGGTTATAGTCATTAATTGGATTATGGAAGAGGCATTACTAGGAATACCAGGATACCCCTACGAAACATTTTCATGTTTCAGTGCATTGTTAAAGGAAAACTGATTTCTCGATTAGATACTTACTCCAGGGTATGTATTTACCAGGTTTTATTCTCATATCTGTATGATCTTACAAATGATGAGTGGGAGTAGGTTATTGGGAATAAGGTGATCATCCTCATTATATCAGAATTCATTGTAATTGGTGATATTTGAGGAAGTCGCCTGAGTTTATGCCAGACGGCATGTATTTGGTTTTGAATATCCGTTGTTGTGCACCAATTTCAAAATGATATATCTGTACGTTTATTTTTATAAAGTGAGATATAATTTTTTGAAATTATGTCCGTGACATTTACCTATATCAGTTGACGATTGGGTAAGGAGCATTGAACAACGGAGTAGTTCTTAACCATAAGTACAGTTTTCAACCTACGATGCACAGGTTTTGAGTTATTCAACTCAGCGGACTTATACAGAGTATTATATGTTGTCCAGAGTCCGTCAGGACAAAGGGATTGGTCCTCATACTCTATTCTGTTTACTTATGACTTCTCTAGATTTTAGACAAGTGTTTCGTAGAAATACAAGGTCTAAGTTTTGAGAAGTTGTGGGTATAAGAATAAAGTAGAGAACCAGGTGTCACAAGTATCGGGATTCTTCAAAGTGATCGAAGATGTAGATTCTTGTGATTGGTATTCAGATGATATTAATGATTTTGAGAAACTTGTTTCTCTTTCAGGTTACTCATAATTGGATGTATTCCTAAGTTGAGTAATCCTGATTAGCCTTTCTCCATTGTGATGATATGCACTGGAGACAGCTGCAAGATTAGAATCTGGTTCTAATTAAATAAGTGCCAAAGTTTCTATATTGGATATAGAATGGTTCATATCTTAACGATGTTAAGGTACAGGGAGTTGTCCAGCTTATGCTTAAAACCAGACACTGGATAACTCAAGGCACGTTTCTGTAATGGCAGTTTGTGGGTTAACCCTGGCTTTAACGAGGGTTGATTTTCTACCATCTGGAAGATCAATAGTGATATTGTTCTTGACTCGCCACAATTTTAGTAAATGGATTTTTTCAGAAAACAGTTGTGGGAGTATGGTAGAACTGGAAGTGATTCCAGAACCGCAAATGATTACGGAAAATTTAATAGGACCTATATATTCAATCAAGTTTGACATTCCATTAGCCACTCCGCAGATATGGTGGG
Source organism: Agapanthus africanus (assembly GCA_030015575.1). Lineage (NCBI taxonomy): Eukaryota > Viridiplantae > Streptophyta > Magnoliopsida > Asparagales > Amaryllidaceae > Agapanthus > Agapanthus africanus. The sequence goes on from CM057341.1 coordinate 340,688,687, forward strand.
AAACCTCAGACACCCGAGAGGTACTCCGGTAGCCTCAAGGAAGGTGACAGGGAGGTTCATGTTTACCCAGACTTGACACTACTGTTGTTCCAGGCTGTGAGACCCAGCAGGAGATTAAGTATAGCGTCGTTCAAAATTGGTTTTAGAAATGCACGTATATATTATTCTGCCAGAGGGTTGTTGTGGTCAGTGGGAGCAGCGGAAGCATAGTAGGCAAGTAGTTTATGTCTATTTATAGACTTGAGCGGTTATAGCGGAGATAGATCATCTATTTTTGATGTGACAGTCATGGCTTTGACTTCATCAGAATAGGGGATGGATCTGTTAAGAAGGTAGTAGGGTGTGATGTCCTGGTATTTGGATGACATACACAGAGTAGGAAGTAAAATTCCTATACTACAATCGGTTGTACTGTGGTCGTCACACAGTTGTTTCTCCAGACAGGATATGAATATAATATCTGACATTCTGGTTACTAGATTTAACGTTTTAGATCTAGATTTGGGTAGTTTCCCAATGTGGGTACTTTGACTGTATTCTAATAGTATTTTAGAATAGATGACTCCTGCCATGGTGGTGTACTTGCAGATGATGGAGTCACCCTCTCTAAAGGTGTCTTACAGACTAAAGAGGAGAGGGACGTACAGGATTGGCAGATCACTTGCTTAGGCAATTGAGTCAATCGTGAGATGTCAAGTACCACACCAGATCTTGTTTTTTCACTAGATGCGATAAGTATTAATCCAATCCTGGAGAAACATTAGGAAGCAGTTTTAGAACATGAATGGATGTTCTATGGATTTGATAATGGCAGCCTCCTTGAGGAGACAGTTATCATTCCAGGCTTCCAAGGTGACCTGGATGACAGAGTGATTGTCAGAGTTATAGTTTTCCCTCTGACGAGGGACAGTATTATGGACATGTGGTCCAAGAGGATACTGTGGGAGGCAAGGTGCGCGATACTGATTAGGTTCAGTTATCAATACAGTCTAAGAAGTTTGGATTTGGAGTTCACTTATGAACTAGGTCCTATCAGATATCCAGACATATTCTAAGACAGGTATTACTCAAATCGGGAGATGGTTTTTCTCTGCGAACTTGAGATTAAGAGAGATACAGAAAGAAACATCAGGGCGGATCCACTCACTGAAGCTATAAGTATGTGATATCGCAATAATAGCCTTAAGTGCAAGTGGGAGATTGTTGGATATAGTGCCCTCAAAGTCAATTATTGGATAGCAGATACGTGATTGCAATGATTGAGGGAGGACCTATACCGATATGAAAGTCTTGCTCGAGATGATAGTATGCTATCTGGTTTGTCTTTATCATCGTTTACATGCTTTAGTTCTCTATTGCATGTTGATAGAGCCCATAGGATTCTTGCTTGACTGCCAGCAGTATGATGGCGATCATATACGTGGGAGCTGGGGTCTGTAAGCACATCCTTAAAGTGTCCCTAGTCGTAGGAGTTTCGAGACAGGGCATCGATACTCCAGAGTAGACTAGTGTATACAGTCGAGACCCCGACGAGGGGCGATGGCCGGTCTCACAAGCCATTGGTGTCAGTTGGTTCACCTAAGATGTACACAGGTGCTCATTGCATTATGAGTACACCGGACAGGACTCGCCGGGAACATGCTAGTTGGTATTATATATATCGTCAGATAGCAGTTCCTGGTGACATGTGTATAGGTTAATTTGTCGACCTGAGATCGTCATTTGTCTCGTGTGAGTTCCTACTGTGCTTTGATTACTACCCTACCACGCTCAAAGGAGACGTGCAAACAGGTTTTAGTTGGGTACAGTCCCGAGCCACATGGAGGAAGTGAGCGGATCGTCTGGGATTCGTCTCTCCCGGTATTGGGGGTTGATGTCACACAGTGCACGGGTGACCATCACTAGAAATCCTCGGCCGAGGCAGTGGAGAATTACTGATTTGGATCAGTAGTTTTTCAGGAGGTGATGGGCTTCACACCGACACGAATTATCGCGTTATTAGGGGTCTGACTTTATCCACCACCCTAGACTCGATATGCGATACTCTTTGACGAACGGACCGGACTGTACGGATATTGTCACTGTCAGGCTCAGTAAGGTTTCTGGATGAGTTCGCTCGTCAGCTTCTCTTCCAATCAATACATAGGCAACCGTTACGTACAGCTTGTACCTCTGACGTGCTAGAGGTTATACCCTGTGCCAGTGTGTTGATGAGTCATTAGAGTCCCCCACAGACCGTTTCCCAAGATCGGACGAAACGTTGTAGAGGCCGTATGGTTTTAAGGCAGGGTTCGGAAAATGCACGTGCGTTTACGCATGTGTCATATTTCAGGAAGATAATACTGATAGTCTTTGGATTAAGCCGGATCCGAGTATTATACTATGTAGATATAATATCTTTGTCTCAGTTGCATTTGTATTCGGTCGTAATACAAATGCGGGTATGTTTATACTGTTACGGGGTTATCTTGAAATTCGTTTCGGGATCGCTTTTGGAAGTTGCCAGTTTCCAGTTTTCTATCACCCGCTTTTAACATTCGGTTAAAAACGGATTTATATTTTCGTCACTTGGGTGAGTCATGAGGGTGAGTCATGAGTGTGGAAGCTTCTTGGATGATGACTAGGTTAGTGAGTCATTCATTTGCATTAATGGTTGATGAGGTGTTATTAGCGAGTCACCTTTTCATTAATAACTTTTATTCTTGCTAAGATATTTAAGTGAGATCTTTTGTGTTATGATAAGCTTTGCTTAAGGCCACCCCCTTGCTCCTACACTCACCCCCCCTCTATAAGTGGCCGGCCCCTCTTCACTATTGATTATGGTTGTTGATTTGGAAAAGATTATAGTTTTGGATTCATGGAAATTAGATAGCCTCATTTCTCATTTCACCCGATCTAAAAGGTAACTTCATTAACCGTTCGTCCAAAGCTTTGGACGTAACGAAAAAAAGTGTTCTACTCATTCTCTACATCAATCTTGGTCATCTCTTTTGGAAAACTTGATGACCGAGTTGCCTCGGTTCAAAGCCGGGAGCCCGTTTAAAGATCCGTCGACGTGGTGCCACCTGGACGAGAAGACCGGAGATTCAGGAGATCGGAGCAGCCGCAACAAAGCGTGGGATGATGGTTGAAGACCGAAGGACTCGGATCGTTCGGTATAATATTTTTACCCACTTTGTAGTTTGTTAGTTTAGCTTTAATGGCAGATCCGGGTGATAGTATGCGATAGCGCCAGTTGTAAAAGTTTTTGTTCCACATTTGGCGTCTGTTAGACGGCCGGGGCGCTACCGTGTACTTACACTAGATTCATTCTAGCTAAACTAGGTTCCTACAAGTCTATACAGAAGTTGATCACAATCGGATTAAAATTGAAAACACCAATTATTTTACCCTAAAAACGGAAAATTCGCAAAACGATTTCTAAAACGTTACATTCCTGGCTCATGCGAAACAGAGTAGGAGCACATATGTGATATGTGCGGGACCGAGATTGATACGGTATGAGATATCGTATTCTATTCTCGCGATTTGTGACATTGGTCGGTTATATGCGATATAGCTGGGTTATTGGATCAAGTGTTGATTCGATAAGTTGTTACATCTGATATTAGTCGGTTATATGTAATATAGCCGGATTATTAAATCAAGAGTTGATTTGATAATTTAATGTCTAATTATATATTTGATATATTAAATTACATTAACTAATATTAATTCACTTAAGATTTCTTTTTTCACTAGTTTTGTGCACATTGTATATATGTGATATATGCAAGTGTACATTATTTTGAGCCATTCTTGATGATACGTAGACATGGGTGTGTGTTTAAATTACACCATGCTAGGGTTGATCTAGGGTTTTAATTATTTAATGTTTTTCAAAAATGTATTGGACTTTGTCATGGCAAGAAGTTTAAGGTTGCATTGACTTAGTCTTACATTTTTGTTTAGCTTAAGATATTTATAAACCCAACCATCATAGCCAGCCATGGTTAACTCTCTACAAGGGTTAAGGGATGTCATATACGCACCATGGTTTATTTTCTAACCTCATGATTTTTCTTTTATTCACTTGATAATTATCATGAGAGTTATCTTCTTCTTCTTCCTAAAAAAGCTTTCTAGCTTCAATGGAGATGTGAGAAAATGAGTGAGAAAATCAAATCTAAAGAGAGCCCACTTCCTACTTCATCATCCTCTACTACTTTCCATTTAGTATAGGGTGTTTGCTTCACTAATTCCGTAATTAGTGAAGAGATAGCTTGGGTTAGTGTCTCCTCGACGTAGATCATCTTCGGCCTCGAAAACTTCGAAGCAAGCATGTTCGTTTCTTCATGGGAGCCTCTCTAGAGTCCGGAGTTCACGATCCCTGCGAAGGGATAACTACATGGAGCTAATGAAGTGAAGGACCGGTCTACAAATGTTGTATTCCTTGCTCACTTTTCATATGCGAAGATGTTTGCATTACTTTCCGTCAATTTCTAGTATACGATTCTAGGGTTAAGGTTAGCTAGAACGGAAATTTTTTGAATTTGGCATGGACGATGCCTCCTGAAACCTTGCTGCCGCGCTAGAGAACCCTGTAGGGACTACATTAATGAGATTAATGTAAAGAAAAATAAACCTAAAAGATATTATAGAATCGGATTTGTAAACCACTCGGCTTTTTGAGAAAAAGCAAAGTTTCAAAACTGCGGAGCTTAAGCCGCTCCTTTTGAAAACCATTTGATTCTACAACGATATCAAGTTCAAAGCGTTAAAGGTTTTCATAAAAACCATCCGCAGCCCTCCGTCATTTTAGGAAGTAGAGTACTTAGTATTCGTTCTGCGTATGTTGACTATAGTTAAGGCGCAGTGTAAAGTAGATAAGTGATGTCTTCCTATACTGCATATGATGCAGATTAGTTAGGACATCCATATGATTATGTTGACTATAGTTAAGGGTCATATGGGTGAGTCTAATTAATCATGAAATGACGGGTAGAACTTGACTAGTACTTATAATATGTTGACTATAGTTAAGGTCATAAGTTACTAGGGGTAAAAACCATATCAGGAGTTTCAAGAGTTGAAATTTGCAATGAGATTGCATATTTTCTATGAGATAGTTGGATCCCGATCCCACTGTGAGCAAGAGTTGCTCCTAGGTGTGTTTTACACTTTACAATTAGCTAACCCATTAGGTGTCTAGAAAGGTGTTAACGGGGCTACGCCTTTGGGAAGACGAGGTTTATATTAATTAGGTCTGTGCGAAAACACGGGGAACCTCCCTCAAGTACCGACACTGGCCTGGCTGAACGGTTAGCGAAGTTGTAGACTGTAATTAATCCTGGCTAGTTTTCGTTTTAAGGTTCGATGGAAAATTTGATAAAAGCAGTGGGAGACATCGATTAGATAAGATAATAACCAATCTGATGTTTGCAAGAGCTTTCGCTATGTGTGTTCTTTTCTTTCTCTTAGTGGCAGATACCCATAACAGTCCTTAAGCTTTTACTAGATAAAAACAAGCTGACCGGCACAAACTATAAAAACTGGCTGAGGAACATAAATATTGCTCTCACATATGATAAAGTATCATATGTCCTCACTGCCAAAGCCCTTCCCGTCCCAGGTCCTGAATCATCTGTTGCGCATAGGGAATTCCGCAAGACTTGGGATATTGATTGCGCCACCACCAAATGCCTCACGCTTACATCGATGGACAACCTACATCAGCAGCAGCATGAGAAGATGGATGTTCAATCCATCTTTCTTGATACAAAGCAGTTGTATGGAGAGCAGTCTCGTACCCTTCGATACGAAGCATCTCGAAAGTTGTTTCAGATGCGGATGGAACCTGGCGCATCAGTAGGCGATCATGTCTTAAAGATGATAGCTCTTATTGAAGAGCTAGAGAACCTTAGATGGGAAATAGAGAATGAGCAATATGTTGATATTGCTCTACAGTCTCTCCCCGCTGCCTTTGCTCCTTTTATAGTAAACTTCAACATGCACAACATACAGAAGTCATTACCTGAACTTCTCAATATGTTGAGAAGTGCAGAGAGCACCCTTAAGAATGTTAAGACTCCCGCTCTGGTTAATGGACCATCTTCCTCCTCTTTCCCGAAAGCTAAGGCAAAGGGAAAGGCGAAGAAGAAGTTCATCAAGCTGGGAGGCGGAGTGAAGAAGGCAAAGGGGAAAGACAAATCCAAAGCGGCGGAGTCAGGTGAAGGAGAATGTTTCTAATGCAAAAAGCCAGAGCACTGGAAGCGCAATTGTACTGAGTACATGGAACTCAAGAAAAAGAAGCATTGTGATGCTTCCGCTTCAGGTTTGTTGGTGACTGAAAACTATTTCACTATTAACTCTGCTTGCTGGGTATTGGATACCGGATCGGGTTCTCACAAGGCTTGAGAAATAGCAGATTTTTGAAAACCAGTGATCACATTATCAGAGTTGGAAATGGTTCCAATGTACATGCAGTTTCCATAGAAGTGTATCATTTGGGGTTGCCGTCAGGATGTATATTGGTTTTGAACCCATGTTATTATGTACCTAGTATGCTTTGTAATATAATATCTGTTTCTTTGTTGGACAATGAAAGATATCATTTTGTATTGCAGAATAATGTTATAAACATTAACCTCAATTATGAGTTGGTTCGGTATGGTACACTAAACGGGATATACGTCCAGAATCAACACACAGTTTTCAGCATTCAACACACAAATAAGAGAAAGTTTTCAGATATATCTGAAGCCTATGTTTGGCATTGTAGACTTGGTCATATTAATGAAACAAGACTAAACAAGCTTCATAAATATGGATATTTAAACCCGTTTGAGTATAAATCTTATGCAACTTGTCAGTCTTGTATCAAAGGAAAAATGACCATGACTTCGTTTACAGGACACAAAGAAAGAGCTACTGAGCTCTTAGGCCTCATACATAGTGATGTATATAGGCCAATGTCTACACATGCACGAAGCGGTTTTTCTTACATCATAACTTTTACTCATGATTTCTCAAGACACGGTGATTTTTTGAAATTCTTGATGTGTAGTATTTGAAAAATTGTAAAGAAATCACAACCAAAAATATTTGACCGCAATCAATAACGGTGTCGAATGTAGCGCGTTAGTAAGTGCGGATCGTCCACAGGAAAGTGAAATCGTTCGTCTTTTGAATTAGGTGAATTGAAACTTTAAAAAAAAGAAAACAAACAATTCAAGATTTGTATTTGGAGTTCAAGAATTATAAAATCTAGATCTAATAACAAGAAAAAGATAGAATCAAGAATTGAGAGTTTGATGATTATTTTTCCAAAACAATTATCAAGAATCGAAATGAGGCTCGTAGGAATCAATCGGATCTATAGATATGATGTAATCTTACGATGACGTATTCTTATCCTTCGATGAATTGATACTAGATCGAAGATGATCGACAAGAATTAGGGATTTCTTGTGAAACTAGGGTTTCATCTTATCCCTTGTTCTTTCATCGATATCATTCATATTCTAGCCTCTAGTAAATTCAAGAAAAGATCGTAGATCCCTAATTTCGAGCGATCACAATCAAGAAAGCATCGCAACGAAACTAGGTCATCGATTCTTGAACTTGCTAGGGTTTACAAGACTCATAGGACTTAAGAATCGTATTAAGATTTGTTACATCATCATTCTATTGATCGTCTCGACTCCTTAACGAGCGGAGTTTTACTCAAACATCACAACAAGAACCACAATTACAAATTGAGATCGAATCATGATGCAAGAATTTAAAGAAAGCAAGATTAAAGAATTTCACCTTTTATTTATATCAACAATTTCATTACAATCGCTCAAGAACTACAAGAGGAAGAACTCGATCGTCGATTTGGCTTCGCTCGTCTCCTTGAGTCGCGGATCGGCTTGGATCGCTTGCTCGGTTGAAGATCGGCTCCGCTCCTAAAAGGTTGAAGGGCTTCTCGCTTGATTGGTACTCGGGATCTTGAATTTGGATTGGAATTAGGGTTAGGGTTTCGCACAAGTCGTGTCACTCAACTTGTGGAAGAAGAGGGAGAGAGATGTTGAAGAATTAGGAAGCTAATTAATAGACCACTAAAGATTAAGGATTGAGCTACCAAGGATTAGCCATTAACCCTAGGTCTAGGCTTCTATTTATAGACTTCCCTAAACCCTAGATCTAGGATTAGAATTTGAATTTCCCTCTAAAAGTTAGTTAGAAGAGATTTGAATTTCCCTCCAAAATTTTGTTGAGGAGAAGCTTCTAGATGTGATTAGTTAGGAGCTTAATCAAGATTAGCATGCTTAATGATCTTTGCTGATCTGGTAGAAGTTTCAAGAGAATTCTGGAATTTGAAGCATGTGAAATGAATGTGGCCCTCGATAGATGAATTGTGCACTTAAAAATATGTGCTGATGTGTCAAGACAGCCGCGGATCCGCGGCGCAAGCAGGCTCCTGCCGCGGATCCGCGGTTCTTTATGGGCCTTAGTGCTTGGGATTTCTGGGCTTCTCTGGTACTGACTTTTAGGCCCTTTTGTGATATGTTGAATTGTGTTTTGCCCTCTAGATCGCTACCAGAACTCAAGACTTGGAGTTGGTGTATTTTTGATCAGCTTCTTTTGGCTTTAATCCTGCAATTTCCTGCACAAATCTCGAGACAAGTGTTGCGCAATATAGGGATGATGCGATGCCATGATAAGCATACAATTTCCTCAGAAATGTCGGTTTTAGAGTCTAACACATGCAATCTGATATTTTACGACTGATTTGCTAATATGTGTAATATGAATTCCGAACATTTCTATATGAGTGCAAATGATAGGGAAATTGCCGTGTTAAAAATGCGGTATTTTCGACTGATCAATTTCCCCCAAACTTATTTTCGATCATCTCGAGCGAACTTTTTTAAAAAGAAGGAGAAGATAAAGAAAGAGAAAAACTTACTAGCACACTTTCGTAGGCAACACGATTGCACTGAGCACGTGCAACAAGCCTTTAAACCTCTAGGTGTCCCTAGTAGGAGGAGTGTTGTCTCCTGAGGGTTTTCAGCGGATTGCACCCACAAAATCCAATAATAAAAGGAAGATCATGAATATTACATTTAAAGAACAGAATTGTAAAAGAAAAGCCTTGAAAATTAGGGTTTTCAACTAAGCTAGTTTTTCGGTTGTCATGAGCCCTATCTTAATGGTCATGAAAAGATGTCAGAAATCATGTCCTCCCTCAATAAAACATCATCTCATTCTTCATTCCTATCTTTCTTCCAAACATCGATCATATAACCCTGCGTGTGTGTAAAAGAACATCCCTACACCCGGAGAATTCAATTCAAGCTATCATACTCTTGCCCATCAGCCTCAGTACTTTTTAATTAATGAATATTTAGATGTGCTCACACACTTTTATGCGACCGTTAATACTTCTTGAGGTACTAACCGACCGATTACTCATGTGCTTGCTTATTTGGTGTTTTTCCTCGTCTTGCACCACCTCAAGCATAGCAGTGACTCCCAGACCAGTTGGCCTTAGGGCACTAGGTGAAGAGGCATCCACGCTATATATTTTTTTATTACCCTCGGTGATAACAAAACCAGTGTCCATTTTTCTCACCACTTTATATATTTTTTTATTCACTTTTTCTTTTTATTTCCTTCATACATCGGCTTTAAGACAAGAGCATTTCAAGGTATCCTCTACTATCCCGGGCTTCAAGACGTGTGTAAGTGCGAATAGCAGGGTATCAACGTTCAAAATGTTTGGCTTCCAGAATAGAAACTATTTTTCAGACTTATTTTTATCCTCAGATTAGTGACGTCCTACATTTTACTAACCCTTGGGACAACGGCTCATAACTACTTATTACTAGTTCGTATAAGAAAACTTCTAATTTTCTTGGTTTTCTTTAATTCTTCTAATCTCATGGATGTAATTTTTCACTATCTAATCTTTTATTATCTTATTTATGTACAAAAATATTTTTATCTTTTGAAATTTTTTAAATTTTTATGGGTTTTCGAAAATGTTTTGTGCTTATGCAAAGTATGATGCAAATGATGCGAAAATAAGCACAAACCTCCCCCAAACTTGTTTTCAACAGTGTCCTCACTGTTGCCATCTGCTAAATCTCGAAAAACCTGTAAGCTTGGGAGGAATTTATTAGTGGGGGCAAAATATTTAAGTGAAGACCCTCCCCCAAACTTATTTTTGGCTCAAAATTTTGTAAAACTTTTCTTTTCAAGAGCCCGATTAATGCCCCCCAAACTTTGAGTTATGCAATGTTAATCTTTTGAAAATCATATGAGGGGGTCAAAAATCAATGGTCGATGCCAAGATTTGCAAAGAACGAATGTTAACACCAACCATTCAAAAAATTTATCAATGCAGTGCTCTGGTTGGTGGAAGAAGAAGTGGGGAAAGGTTAAGTGGTGGAAGAGAGTGTGTGTGCATCTCATTTTAGAGAGACAATGCAGTGAATGTGATGGATAACTTGCATTCTTTTTACAATTCAGAAGAAGGGGTGGAGGTTTAATTTCATTGATTGGGACAAGATTCGTCTCAACACCCGTGTTATTCAAAAATGCGAGTTCATCAGCGAAAATCTCCTCAAAAGTTCCATCAATACCCCGATGAATAATGTCATCACAAAGTGCGGGGTGATCTTCAGACTCTAAAAGCAGTTCATAATCAGTGTTAGTTTCTGACCCGGACATCTCGGTGGAAGAGTCCGTATGTGTATGACACATAGTTTGGTCAAACAATAACATATGAAAAGAGTCAAGCTCGGTATCAGGAGGATCATCAAATTCGCTGCTGTCGACATCCATTAAGTCGACAGAACATACCTGAGCAGTAGGTTCAGAGGGTACACTTCCCAACTTGTAAATGTTCAGCTCTATTGACCTATTCCCGAATGATAGGGTCATAGAACCATTACGACAGTTGATGATAGCGTTGGAAGTGGCCAAAAAGGGGCGACCTAAAATCACCGGAATTTGATTCCGTGGGTTCGCTACAGGCTGTGTATTAATTACAATAAAGTCCACAAGGAATATAAATTCACCGATTTTAATTAACACATCCTCCAGTTCACCCCTAGGTTTGGTGATTGATCGGTCAGCCATCTGGAGAGTGCAATGGGTTGGCTTCAACTCTCCGATCCCTAACTTCTCATAGACCGAGTATGGAAGCAAGTTAACACTAGCGCCAAGGTCTAGTAGAGCACGGTTGATGTGTTTTTCCCCGATAGAAATGGAAATCGTAGGATATCCAGGATCCTTACGTTTCCTCGGTAATTGCTGGGGGAAAGCCGTGTCTACTGTTTTTGCCATGAATATCTTCTTGGGCACTTGAGTCTTCCTCTTCCTAGTGCACAAGTTCTTAAGAGTTTTCGCATAGGACGGAACTTGTTGGATGGCATCTAGGAGTTGATGTTAACTTGCTTAAAAATTTCCATAATCTTCTCCATATGTGGACTCGATGTGTTAGCCCTTAACCAATTAGGATAAGGTGCTTTAGCAATAAGCCCTGGGTCCATCATAGGAGAAGGAAGTCGGGGTAGACATGATCCCAAAAGAGGTGTGGGGATCGTCTGTGGAGAACTAGAAGAGATGGGCTGAGGTGGCGAGCCTTGTGGGAAACGAAGAATAGGCTCGCAAGAAGGTAGTGGGGTAGAAGAATTGGGGTCAGAATTAGAAATGTGTGTGTGAGGAAAGGTCTCAGCCGGGGTATCATCGATAGATTTTTCAGTGTCATCAATCTCTTCCCCAACGTGATTGTCAAGCACTCTCCCAGATCTCAACGTGATTGCATCCACATGATGTGAATAGCCAGGATTGGGTAAAGGTTGAGCTGGGAGTTTCCCTTTCTCTCTTGCACTCATTTCGGCTTTTAATCGTGCAATTTCTGCTTCCATCGATTTGAGACTCTCAGCTTGAGACGCTGAGTTTTTCTTTATATCATCAACGGAAGTCTTTATTTCAGCCGATACTTGCATGAGATTTGTCAGAAGCAAGTTTATGAATGAAGAGGATTCATCAGTCCCGGTCAACTGTAAAGGACTAGACGGTGCAGTTGTGTTGACTGGATTTTGAAAGTTCTGTGATTGGAAGGGGTGCTGACTCAATTGAAGTGGTGGTTGCTGTTGTGGTGGAGGGACCCTTTGGAAATGATTCGTGTTTGGAACCGTGTTTTGAGATTGGGATTGGTTCCAAGAAAAATTTGGGTGATTCCTCCAACCCTGATTATATGTGGAAGAAAATGGGTCGTTCCTAGGTCTTTGTTGGTAAGCAGAATTGATATGCTCATGACCTTGAAACGGACATTCTTCCATCAAGTGAGAAGGATCAGAACAGCATCCACATACAATTTTGGAGAGTGACATTTGATTTAGGGCGGCAGCTAAAAATTTGTTTTCCATAGTCTCGAGTTTCTTGTGTATAGCTGCAATGTCAGCTCTAACTCCTATGGAAATATCATTGCCATCCCTAGACGATTGACTCACACCCTCCCACTGTAAAGATTTTTCAGCGAAATCTTCGAGGAATTTCTACGCTTCCCCATCATCTTTGGTCATGAAGTTGCCTTGACGCATGGATTCAAGTGTCTGTCTTGTGTTAGGATTAATGCCCTCATAAATGATTCGGCACAGTTCCCATCTCGGGATGCCGTGATGTGGACATTGGACTAGCAGATCCTCAAAGAGTTCAAGACATTTTGAAAATGTTTCATTTGGAAACTGGGTGAATTGATAGATTTCGCTACGGACTCGAGCTGTCTTTTGATGTGGGTAAAATTTCTTCAAGAATGCTTTGACGAATTCATCCCAATTTGAAATGGAATGTGCGGTAGTGTTATATAGCCACTTCTCGGCTAAATCGCACAAGGTAAATGGGAGAAGACGAAGACGCAAAGCATCCACAGAAAGCTGTGAAGTACCCATCATTGCGCATACATTTTCAAATTTCGTGATAAACACGTATGCGTCCTCAGACTCGAGACCGTGAAATTTTGGTAGAAGGTTGATGTATTGGGGTTTTATTTGAAAATTTTCCCCGTTGGCTGGTGGAATGGAAAGACAGGTGGAAAGGGGACCTCGTGTTGGATAGCACCTCTCTTGGAGAAAGATACGAGGTGGATTCTGCGCACCAACGGACGGCAGCAGGGTAGTGTTAAAGAAATTTGATGGAGACGGATCCATCGATGTGGGTGTGGAGGTGGGTAAAGAAAGGGTAAATGTAGAAATACCGACTTTAGGGTCGATCAGGGAACGCGGACAAAATGGGCACTAGAATCCCGTGTCCAGCCTATCTTGCACTAAAAAGGGTTAGTACAAGTAGCAGCGTGAATTTATAATTAGGGGAATGATATGAATGAATGCGGTGTTTGTTTTGAAAAGTGGACGGATTTTTGAAAATATGATGCAACACAACAAATGCAACACACAAAACCCTAAAATCTAGTGGTCACCTAGGTCCGGCTCTAGACCGCTCCTAACTGCCAAAAGACAAGTCGCAGGATAAATCCTCCACTGCCTCTTTGTCTCCCTGTGGCCAGGTAAGTGCCAGGTAAGTGGGAAGGTACTCCACTACGTAAGTAGTGGGCCTAATTAATAACCACTAGCCTTCAACACACTTGCCTTAGACACCACAAGAAAACGCGGATAAGCAATGAATTACCCACGGCCTTCTTTTGTCCTAAGTGAGCGCGACGGTCCTTAGAGTCATCTCTAGATATTTTTTAGTTAATGTGGGTCAATACGGATGCAAGTTTTGCGATTTTTGGGGCCTAGGAAGGGTAATGAACTCCCTACCTAATCTGGATTTGGTCTTTGCCCTTTAATATCCGTATTAATTTTGCAAACAACCACAAAAATCAAAACACGCACAATTTAATTTTTCTTTTTTTTTTGCGCGGCGCTGCGATTTTTGCAAAGAAACCTGCATAAAATGTTATTTGGAGCAGCTGAGGGAGAAGATAAGAAAGGGTAGAAGTCACCTGAGAATTTTGATGCAGAGATGAGATAATGTCACCGCGGAACCGCGGTGTTAGTATCTTATTGCCGCGGAATGGCGGTGGAAAACACTGTTCACGTCACCAAAATTTTTCAGACTGCTACCGTTCCCTCTTTGAGCTCTCTGGAAATTTCTGAAATTTTTTTTCACTGGCTCCAATAATTCCAGAACTCCTCGCAATCAAATCACAACAACACGTATTAATGTTTGCGCGAATTTTGATCTAAAAATTTAGATGGAATAAACTTTTCAACTCAAATTTCGAAATACGAACAATTAGCGCACCATCCCCGGCAACGGCGCCATTTGATTTTTTGAAATTCTTGATGTGTAGTATTTGAAAAATTGTAAAGAAATCACAACCAAAAATATTTGACCGCAATCAATAACGGTGTCGAATGTAGCGCGTTAGTAAGTGCGGATCGTCCACAGGGAAAGTGTAATCGTTCGTCTTTTGAATTAGGTGAATTGAAACTTTAAAAAAAAGAAAACAAACAATTCAAGATTTGTATTTGGAGTTCAAGAATTATAAAATCTAGATCTAATAAAAAGAAAAAGATAGAATCAAGAATTGAGAGTTTGATGATTATTTTTCCAAACCAAATATCAATAATCGAAATGAGGCTCGTAGGAATCAATCAGATCTATAGATATGATGTAATCTTACGATGACGTATTCTTATCCTTCGATGAATTGATACTAGATCGATGATGATCGACAAGAATTAGGGATTTCTTATGAAACTAGGGTTTCATCTTATCCCTTGTTCTTTCATCGATATCATTCATATTCTAGCCTCTAGTAAATTCAAGAAAAGATCGTAGATCCCTAATTTCGAGCGATCACAATCAAGAAAGCATCGCAACGAAACTAGGTCATCGATTCTTGAACTTGCTAGGGTTTACAAGACTCATAGGACTTAAGAATCGTATTAAGATTTGTTACATCATCATACTATTGATCGTCTCGACTCCTTAACGAGCGGAGTTTTACTCAAACATCACAACAACAACCACAATTACAAATTAAGATCGAATCATGATGCAAGAATTTAAAGAAAGCAAGATTAAAGAATTTCACCTTTTATTTATATCAACAATTTCATTACAATCACTCAAGAACTACAAGAGGAAGAACTCGATCTTCGATTTGGCTTCGCTCGTCTCCTTGAGTCGCGGATCGGCTTGGATCGCTTGCTCGGTTGAAGATCGGCTCCGCTCCTAAAAGGTTGAAGGGCTTCTCGCTTGATTGGTACTCGGGATCTTGAATTTGGATTGGAATTAGGGTTAGGGTTTCGCACAAGTCGTGTCACTCAACTTGTGGAAGAAGAGGGAGAGAGATGTTGAAGAATTAGGAAGCTAATTAATAGACCACTAAAGATTAAGGATTGAGCTACCAAGGATTAGCCATTAACCCTAGGTCTAGGCTTCCATTTATAGATTTCCCTAAACCCTAGATCTAGGATTATAATTTGAATTTCCCTCCAAAAGTTAGTTAAAAGAGATTTGAATTTCCCTCCAAAAGTTTGTTGAGGAGAAGCTTCTAGATGTGATTAATTAGGAGCTTAATCAAGATTAGCATGCTTAATGATCTTTGCTGATGTGGTAGAAGCTTCGAGAGAATTCTGGAATTTGAAGCATGTGAAATGAATGTGGCCCTCGATAGATGAATTGTGAACTGAAAAATATGTGCTGATGTGTCAAGACAGCCGCGGATCCGCGGCGCAAGCAGGCTCCTGCCGCGGATCCGTGGCTCTTTATGGGCCATAGTGCTTGGGATTTCTGGGCTTCTCTGGTACTGACTTTTGGGCCCTTTTCTGATATGTTGAATTGTGTTTTGCCATCTAGATCGCTACCAGAACTCAAGACTTGGAGTTGGTGTATTTTTGATCAGCTTCTTTTGGCTTTAATCCTGCAATTTCCTGCACAAATCTCGAGACAAGTGTTGCGCAATATAGGGATGATGCGATGCCATGATAAACACACAATTTCCTCAGAAATGTCGGTTTTAGAGTCTAACACATGCAATCTGATATTTTACGACTGATTTGCTATTATGTGTAATATGAATTCCGAACACTTCTATATGAGTGCAAATGATAGGGAAATTGCCGTGTTAAAAATGCAGTATTTTCGTCTGATCACACGGTCATGTGTTTTTAATAAAATACAAGTGTGAAACTTTTGAGAAATTCATGGAGTACAAACTTGAAGTTGAAAAACAGACTGGAATGAGTGTTAAAATACTTCGATCGGATCGAGGTGGAGAGTATCTCAGTACGGACTTTACGACATTCCTAAAAGAGAAGGATTCTTTCTCAGCTCACTCCCCCTTACACACCACAGCACAACGGTGTGCCATAACGGCAGAATCGAACCTTATTAGATATGGTATGATCCATGATGAGCAATGCTCAGTTGCCCCACTCCTTTTGGGGACATGCATTAGAGACTGCAGTATATCTGTTGAATAGGGCTCCAACCAAGATCGTGTCTACCACTCCATATGAGATATGGCATGGGAAGAGACCATATCTTAAGCGAGTTAAGATTTTGGGTTGTCCGTCTTATGTCAAAAAGTAGTATCCGGACAAACTCAAGACACGATAAGTCAAGTATATATTTGTGGGGTATCCAAAACATTCGTTTGGATATCTATTCTACCACAATGAGGAACAAAGGGTGTTTGTTTCTCATTATGCCTCATTTTTAGAAAACGATTTTTTTTCAAATGACACAGATGGCAATGTGGTAGATCTAGAAGAGGTTCTAGAGACAAAAATTGCAAACGACGAATTGGTCGAACCTGATGTTGCAACAGAACCTTATGAAACACAGCCATTCCGTAGATCTGGTAGAACTTCTCGCCCACCGGAGAGATACTACGGTTTTCTCATTGATAGTGATAAAGAAGATTGCATCATGGATAATGATGACCTTACGAGTTTCCAGCAGGCTATCACGAGTGGTGACTCTATGAAGTAGCCGGATGCTATGAGATCCGAAATGGAGTCTATGTACACCAACAAAGTATGGACTTTGGAAGATGTATCCTCCGGGATAAAACCCGTTGGGTGCAAATGGATATTTAAAAGAAATATCGTTATAGATGGGCAGGTAAAGACCTATAAGTTAAGGTTGGTAGCGAAAGGTTTTCGTCAAAGACCAAGACTAGACTATGACGAGACATTCTTACCGGTAGCCATGCTTAAATCCATTCGGATCCTACTTGCTATTGCTGCTCACTACAACTATGAAATTTGGCAGATGGACGTTAAAACTGCATTCCTAAATGGTGATTTAGAAGAATGCGTTCATATGGATCAGCCGGAGGGCTTCATTGGTAGTGGGAGCAGCGAGAAAGCATGTAGTTTGGTTAAATCCATTTATGGATTAAAGCAGACATCACGGAGTTGGAACATCTGTTTTGATGATGTTATCAAATAGTTTGATTTCGTCAAAAATCCAGATGAACCTTGGGTTTATAAGAAGACTGTAGGAAGTATTGTCGTATTCCTCATATTGTACGTGGATGAAATTCTTCTGATAGGAAATGACACTCCTATGCTAGAGTCATTCAAATCATTCTTATCACAAAGGTTCTCCATGAAGGACCTGGGTGATGCCGCATACATTATGGGCATTCGGATCTATAGGGATAGATCCAAATGGTTATTGGGATTGTCCCAAGCCAGGTACATCAACACCATCCTAAAGAGATTTAGTATGGAAGACTTCAAGCGGGGTGCCTTACCCGCTTGCCATGGAGCCACTCTCTCCTCGGACTTTTGCCCAAAGTCCGATGAAGAGAGAGCTCGCATGAGCATTATTCCCTACGCTTCTGCCGTAGGATCTATAATGTATGCGATGTTGTGTACACGCCCTGATGTAGCTTATGCACTGGGTGTAGTGAGCAGGTATCAGTCAAACCCAGGGGAGAAGCACTGGACTGCTGTGAAGAATATTCTTAAGTACTTGCGAAGGACTAAAGAAATGTTCTTGGTATATGATAATAGGGATCTCCAAATGGAGGCCTTTATCGATTCGAGCTTCCAAAGTGACAAGGGTGACAGCAAGTCTATCTCAGGGTTTGCATTTACCCTCAACGGAGGGGCGGTGAGTTGGAAGAGTTCCAAACAGGATACCGTTGCAGACTCTACGATGGAAGCTGAGTACATTACTGCAAATGATGCTGCAAAGGAAGCCGTCTGGATGCGCAAGTTTGTCGTGGAGATAGAACTAGTTCCAACCATTATTGATCCAATACTATTGTATTGTGATAATAATAGGGCTGTGGCATTGGCCAAAGAGCCCAGGTCCCATCAGAGTTCCAGACACATCCTCAGGCGATATCATCTGATCCGGGAGATAGTAGATCGCCACGAGATAAAGATTAAGAGAGTAGATACAAAGAATAACACCGGGGATCCACTCACCAAGGCCCTCCCTCAGCTGTAGCATGAGCGACTTTTTGAGATGTTGGGTATGAGATACGCCAATAATTGGCCTTCGTGCAAGTGGAAGATTGTAGGATATATGTATGCCCTAGAGGCCATTATATGATAGTGGATGTATCGGTATGTGTGTGTGTGTGTGTATTCAGGGGACATGCTTGCTCGACATGATAGTATGCTATCTGGTTTACTTTATCTTGACATGTTCATTTGTTCATGCACTTTTCATTTGATACATGTTGATAAAGCCCTTTGGATATTTACTTGACTACACTGATTATGATGTGGATCATACTAGCGGGATGAGTGTAGTTTATAAGCATATCCTTAAAATATTCCTAGTCATGGGTATATCGAGACGGAGTATTGATATACCAGTGTAGAATAGCTTATACATTCTTGACCCATATGATGGGCGATAGATCATCCCATATCCATTGATGTTTGACATCATAGATTGTATGCGGGTGCTCAGTGGTGACTGGGTACACTGGACGGACTCGCCGAGAACTCCTATATGGTATTATATCTATCGTTGGATAGCAGTTCTCAGGTGAAATTGGTACAGGTTAGTCTGTAAACCCGAGATCGTCATAGAGTCTTGTGTGCGCTCCCACTGTACTTTGATTACCACCCTACCACAGCTCTACTAAGTCGTGCAAACAGGTGACTTTTGGGTATAGTCCCAAGGCACATGGAGGTAATGAGCGATAAGAGGGGTTTCGTCTCTCCCGGTATTGGGGGTTGATGTTGCGCTGTGCTCGATTGGCTATAACAGGAAGTCCCTGGACAGGACTGATGAGATTTACTGATAAGTGTTATCAGTAGTTTCTCGGTCTGTTATACGCCATACTTCGGCATGACTTATCAAGTTATTGGGGTCGACGATTCCATCCCTAGACTTGATATGCAGCATATCAGACGAAGAGACCGGACTGTACGGTAGTGTTACCAGTTGGCTCGACGGGAGTTTTAACAGGTTCGCTTGTTTTCTTCTGATCGCTCAATACCCGGGTGGCCGTTACGTTTAGCTGACCTCTTATGGCTTGAGGGTGTTTGATATGATCATCACCCACTGCCGGCGTATTGACGAGTCTTAGAGTCCCACAGAGGAGTTTCCTAGCCCAGGCGAAACGATGTGGTGTGCATATGTGATATGCACGGGGACCCGATTAAATGCGTGTATGTGATACCGTATATTAATTGGGCGTTTTACTATTGGTCGGGTCGTATGTTATATGACCCGTTTATTAAATATAGTGTTGATTTAACATTGACTAAATAGCTCACTTTATTTAAACCCTTTTTCTTTATTGTATGCATGCATGTATGCATATGTTTATGATGATGCACATGTTGATGTGCATGCACACATACATGCATACACTTGTTTGTGTCATGGTTGTTGATACACTAGTGGTCACAATGCAAGACTCGCATGAAAGTAAATATGCATATATATTTATTAATTTTAGAATTAAAGAAATGGAAAATCAATTCATGGTTCATTCTCTACACATGACTACACTTCACCTAACCTTTAACCATGAGTTAATTTCTATGGCTCTTATTACTCTAAAATAAATATCTAGATATTTATTTACCCATGGTTTGTAGTGAGAAGGATTTAATATATATATTATTTCATTCTCATTTTTCTTTATTCATCACAACTTGAGCTCTTGAGTTACCATCGTCTTCTTCCTCCTCTCTCTTGCTCTCTTGATCTTTGTAGTGAGTGAGATAGTGATAAAGATAGGATTTTGAAGTGAGAAAACAAACCACATCATCATTCTACACTAGTCTAGCCAATTAGTTCAGAGTGTTAGCTTCATCTTCATCTTTTGATCAAGTGGAGCTAGGAGCTTGGACAAAGAGGACTCCGGGTGGATTATCGTGGACATGGAAGATCACTAGCAAGCCCGTTCAAACTCTCAAGGAGCCAAGGAGTCAAGTAAAGAGAACTACAAAGATTGTATTCTCTTCACTTAGTGTTATATTACTTGTAATATGTGATACTACTTCTTGTTACCCTAACTTTTCTAGTTCGATTCCTAGTTTAGATTGTTTAGCACCCTCTATTTTTTTTAAATTGTGGCATGTGTGATTCTATCAAACCCTAGTAGTGGTGCTAAGGAATCCCTACGATCCTTATAGAGGTCCATAGTCGTAGGATTATCGAGACAGGGCATCGATACTCTAGAGTATATTAGTGTATAGGCTTCACTTCCCAGCAGGGGAGATTGTCTTTACCACAGCTTTCAGTATGTCGTACTGGAGATAGTATGCAGGTGCTCATTGGGTTATAAGTTACACTAGACGGAATCGTGGTGAACTGCTGGTTCGTAATATACCAATCGTCAGGTAGCAATTCCCAGGTGATATGAGTACAACTTAGTCCATCGACATGACACTGCTATTTTGCCTCAAGTGTGTTCCCACTATTCTTAGATTACTACCCAACCATGGCTTTGCTGAGTCGTGTAAACAAGTAGTAGTTGGGTGCAGTCTCGGAGCACTTTGAGGCAGTGGCGGTTAGATAGGATTCGTCTCTCCCGGTATTGGGGGTTGATGTCGCGCTGTCTTCGGAAAGCCATTACAAAAATTCCCTGGCCAGGGCAAGTGAGATTTACTGGTAGGTGCTCCAGTAGTTTCTCAGGGTGTTTTGGACTGTACTCCGACACGACTTATTGCACTATTAGGGGTCTAACGCTTGCCTCCCTCTAAGACCGATATGCGACACTCTCAGACGAACAGACCGGACTGTACGGATATTGTCATAGATATGCTCAGTAGGAGTTCGGATGAGTTTGCTCATCGGCCTTCTTATCGACGGATACCTGTGTAGCCGTTACGTGCAGCTAGTACCGCTTGCGGCTTGTGGTTAAACCCACTGCCAGCGTACTGTCGAGTCTTTAGATTTCCATACAGAGGGTTTCCCTGCTTCGGGCGAAACGATATACAGGCCGTATGGTTTTACGACAGGGTTCGAACATATACGTGTACTTGTGCACGTATGATATTCGGACGGATTAAACTAGTGGGCTTTGGTTTAAACCGGATCCTAGTATTAGATTATTGGATTTGTTTAGTCTCAGTGTATTCGTGTTTTCGTAAACACGGATGCGGGTATGTAAATACGGTTGAGGGAAATTCTCGTAATTCATTCAAGTGTGCTTCTAGAAGGGGACACGTCATTAAGGTTTTTTTTATCTTTGGATTAAAACTTAAATGAAGTGGAGGAAATGAGGTGTATGATTTCATTAAATGAACCATGACTCATAGAGATGATTCACCATTTGAATTAAATGAAGAATGCTTGATATTTACTAGATATTTTTTAATGAGATGTTTCCATGTTTCATATTATTCACAAATTAGTTATGCTTCATATCATTACCACAAACACTTTCTCTCTCCTCAAGCTCTCTTCTTCCTCTTAAACCCTAATTGTCCCATGTGTTGAGAATCCTAGATTTAGTGAGACTAATAAATCCTTAAACACTCTCTATATTCTCTAGGTCACTTAGATTAGCTCTCTAAGTCACTTAGTTACCTCATCTTTGTTGGAGATAGTGCCCTCAGAGTCAATTATTGGATCACAGGTACGTGATTGCAATGATTGAGGGAGGACCTATACCGGTAGGACAGTCTTACTCAAGATGATAGTATGCTATCTGGTTTATCTTTACCATCGTGTACTGCTTTATGTGACCTGACAGGTCACTATTGTGCGTTGATAGAGCCCTTAAGATTCTTGCTTGACGGCCAGCAGTATGATGGCGATCATATACGTGGGAGCTGGTAGTCTATAAGCACATCGTTAAATGGTCCCTAGTCGTGGGAGTTTTTGAGACAGGGCATCAATACTCCAGAGTAGACTAGTGTATATAGTAGAGACCCCGATGAGGGGCGGTGGCCGGTCTCACAAGCCACTGGTGCCAGTTGGTTCACCTAAGATGTATACAGGTGCTCATTGGGTTATGAGTACACCGGACAGGACTCGCCGGGAACATGCTAGTCGGTCTTATACCTAACGTCAGATAGCAGTTCCCTGGTGACATATGTACAGGTTAGTTCATCGACCTTAGATCGTCATTTGTCTCGTGTGAGTTCCCACTGTACTTTGATTACTACCCTACCACGGTTCAAAGGAGTCGTGCAAGCAGGTTTTAGTTGGGTACAGTCCCGAGCCATATGGAGGCAGTGAGCGGATCTGCAGGGGTTCGTCTCTCCCAGTATTGGGGGTAAGGTCGTGCTGTGTCTAGGAGAGCCATTACACGAAGTCCTTGGCCAAGGCAGGATATTTACTGGTAGATATTCCAGTAATATCTCAGGGTGTTCTGGGCTACACTCCGACACGACTTGTACCGCTTTTGGGGGTCTGACTTTTACCAATCCCCTAGGCCTGCCATGCGATGCTCATAGACGAACGGACCGGACTGTACGTGTTGGATATATATATGCCCTAGAGGCCATTATACGATAGTGGATGTATTCATACATGTATATTTATATATATATATTTAGTGTACATTCTTGCTCGACATGATAGTATGCTATTTGTTTCTTCTTTATCTGACATGTTGATTTGATCATGCTTTTATTCATTCACACATGTTGATAAAGCCCTGAGGATATAGACTTGACTACTGTGATTATGATAGAGATCATACTAGTGGGACATCTGTAGTTTATAAGCATATCCTGGAATGTCCCTAGTCGTAGGTGTATCGAGACGGGGCATCGATATACCAGAGTAGACTAGCGTATATGATACTAGACCCATATGATGGGCGATGGATGTTCCCACATTCATCGATGTTTGACATCAAGATCGTATACGGGTGCTCAGTGGTGACTGAGTACACTGGACGAACTCACCGAGAACTCCTATATGGAATTATATCTATCGTCGGATAGCAGTTCTCAGGTGACACTGGTGCAGGTTCGTCTGTAGACCCGAGATCGTCATAGAGTCTTGTGTGTTCTCCCATTGTACTTTGATTACCACCCAACCACGGCTCTACTGAGTCGTGCAAAGAGGTGGCCGTTAGGTACAGTCCCGAGACACACGAAGGTGATGAGCGATAGGAGGGGTTTCGCCTCTCCTGGAATTAGGAGTTGATGCTGTGCTGTGCTCGATTGGCTATATCAGTAAGTCCCTGGGCAGGGCTGTTGAGATTTACTGATAAGTGTTATCAGTAGTTTCTCGATCTGTTATAGACCATTCATCGGCACGACTTATTGAGTTATTGGGGTCGACGTTACCATCCCTAGACTCGATATGCAGCATATCTGACGAAGAGACCGTACTGTACGGTAGTGTTGCCGGTTGGATCGATGGGAGTTGTGACAGGTTCGCTTGTTTTCTTTTGATCGCTCAATACCCTGGTGGCCGCTACGTTTAGCTGACCGCTTGCGGCTTGTAGGTATTTGATATGATCATTACCTACTGCCGGCGTATTGACGAGTCTTAGAGTCCCACAACGAAGTTTCCTGGCTTTGGCGAAAAGATGTGGTGTGCATATGAGATATGCGCGGGGACCCGATTAAATACGGATATGTGATACCGTATATTAATCGGGCATTTTCTATTGGTCGGGTCGTATGTGATATGACCGGTTTGCAAAATCATGTATTGATTTACCAAATGACTTTTAGATTAAATCTTTAGTTAAACTGTTTTTCTATTTTTGTATGCATGCATGTATGCACATGATGATGTGCATGGATACATACATACATACATTGTATCATGGTTGTTGATACATATTTGGTGGTAATGTACGACTGATATTGTAGTTATTATCTATTTATTTATCATTTTGAAAAAGGGAAAGGATAATTCACACAAGGTTTATGTTTATCATCTTTGACCATGCTTCAACCACTTTTTAACTTTGAGTTAATTATCCTTTTTTCTTTTAACCCATTTGATAAAAATCTAGATAATTCTAACCATGGTTGAAGTGAGAAGGATTAATATAGATTAATCCTTTTTCTCATTTCAATAATACACACTCATAACATTTCCTTTTGTGAAAAAGCTTAGCCACCATCTTCTTCTTCCTCTCTTGATAATTTCTTTGAGTGAGGTTGATAAAAAGAAAGAGTTTTGATTATAGAATACAAACCACATCATCATACTACACACATCTAGCCCATTTGTGTAGGGTGTTTGCTCTACTTCATTCACATATCAAGTAAAGTAAGGAGCTTTGGGCAAAGGAGTTTCGGGTGGATCGTCATGGACCTAGAGCATCTCAAGTAAACCTTTTTCCAACCCTCAAGTAGCCAAGGAGTCTAGCTTAGGGAGCTACAAAGGTTGTACTCTCAAAACCCTAGATTTTACTACTTGTGATGATGTCAAAGTAATGAAACCCTAAATTTCTAGTGATGATTCTTTGTATGTTCACTTAGCACCTTAAAAAATTTGATTTTGGCACATGTGATGCTTCCAAACCCTTCATGAGGTGCTAGGTAAACCTAACAATGGTATCAGAGCCAATCTAGAGCTTTAGGCGACGCTTTGGCGAAGTTAAAACTCCGATTGAACCAAAAAATACGGATTTTGAGCCTTCTCTGGACATTTTTTTAAAACTGTGTTTTTCCAGTATTAAAATCCTTAAAAAATTCAGCAGGAAAATATAAAAAATACCATAAAAAACGAAGCCATAAACCGTACATCCCACCGCGGAACCGCGGCCAGACCTTGCTTGGGCCGCGGATCCGCGGCCGTACTGAAGTGATATTGCCTCTTTTTTGTACAGTAATCTTCTCACCTGCTTGTACATATTTTTGGGTATTTTTTGTTAGTGTATATGCCCTAGAGGCCATTACTGTATCATACTAGTTTGTATATTACTTAATGGAAGCTTGGGATATTCACAGTTGTATATACAATCTTGCTCGAAATGGTAGTATGCTACTTGGTTTGTCTCTGCTTTAATATGTGCATGTGTTTCTTTTAGCATATTGCTGATATACATATTAGTAGAGCCCTTAGGATCTTTGCTTGATTACCAGCGTTGTGATGGCGCTCACACTCGTGGGAGCTGGGTGATCTTTAAGCACATCCTTATACAGGTCCCTAGTCGTTGGACTATCGAGACAGGGCATCGATACTCCGGAGTAGACTAGCGTATGCGTTTCTCATCCCAGCATGGGAGACGGTCTGTCCCACAGCCGTCAGTACATCGTACTTGAGATAGTATGCGGGTGCTCGTTAGGTTACGAGTACACTGGACAGGACTCGTCGGGAACTGTTGGTTGGTATTATACCTATCGTCAGTTATCAGTTCCCAGGTGACATGAGTACAGCTTAGTCCGCTGACTTGACACTGTCACTTAGCCTCGAGTTTGTTCCCACTGCACTTTGATTGCTACCCTACCACGGCTCAAAGGAGTCGTGCAAACAGGTAGTTTTTGGGTGCAGTCCCGAAGCACTTGGAGGCAGTGACGGTTAGACAGGATTCGTCTCTCCCGGTATTGGGGGTTGACATCGCGCTGTGTGCAGGAGAGCCATTACACGAGTAGTCCCTAGCCAGGGCAAGCGAGATATACTGGTAGGTTTCCAGTGTTATCTCAGGGTGTTCTGGGATACACTCCGACACGACTTGTACCGCTATTAGGGGACTGACGTTCACCGCCCCCCTAGGCCCGCCATGCGATGTATCAGACGAACAGACCGGACTGTACGGAGATTGTCATATACAGGCTCAGTAGGAGTTCGGATGGGGTTCACCTCGTCAGTCTTCTTATCGACATCTACCTGGGGACCGTTACGTACAGCTAGTGCCGCTTGCGGTCTGTGGTTAAACCCACTGCCAGCGTAGTGTCGAGTCTTTAGAGTCCCACACAGAGAGCTATTCGCCTTTAGGCAAAATGAGTAGAGGTCGCATGGTTTTGCGACAGGGTTCGTTCACATTCGCGCACTTGTGCACGTTTGCTGTCCGGACAGTTTATACTAGCGGGCTTTGGTTTAAGCCGGATCCTAGTATATGATTTGGGATTGGTTTTTCTCATTGTATTCGTGTTCCTCGGATCACGAATGCGGGTGCGTATGCACAGTTGCTTAAGATTGAGGGAGAGGACCTTGATTAGGGTTAATGGCTATTGTCATTTTATTAACCCTAATGCTTATGTGTGTGTTATAGTTAATTGATAATTAGTTTGATAATTGTGCATGGTTATGATTGTTGACCATTTGACCTCCTTGACTTGTTGACCTAGGTTGACACTTTGACCATCATCATTTATTTTGGAAGATGCTTTTTGATCCTTGCAAATTGAAATGATAATGGTCATGTCATGATTAACTATGAAAATTATCTAGCTAATTATTTAATTAAAATAATATACACATATTAGTGAGAATGGTTCATATTATTCTCATTCCATCATATCTTTTCTCTCTCTTGTTCTTCCTCTCCCTCAAGCTCTCTCCCTCTCATGTGTTGAGAAACACTTGAGCTTGAGAAAAACCCTCTCTTGATCATCTTTACTCTCATCTAGGGTTCAAGGACTAGCACTTCTTGCACCCTAGTTACTTCTAGCTTGGAGTTGAAGCCAAAGGTTGAGGCTTTCGGGTGGATCTTTCTTTGACGGGAGAAGACGACAAAGGTGACCTCTTTCCACCACTCCAAGGAGCAAGGAGAGAAGGACTCAAAGCCCAAGGTATAACCTTTCTAGCACTTAGCTAGTTTCTAGTTAGCTTTAGCTTGTTTTTGTTTAGCAAAGATCCTTCATAGTCTAGTCCATGTTGCCTAAGCTCATAAAAATCTGATTTTTATTCCGTTTTCCGCCTCCCCGCAAGCACCGGGATGGGCAACGTGGACTTACAGTGGTATCAGAGCCTAACTAAACATAAACTAGCTAGGTAGTGAAGTGTGTCGAAGTTCGAAACGGAAAAATCGGTAAACCAAAATATCAAAACCCTAGTTTTCTGTTAAAATTTTTTTTGGTCAAAACAAAATTTGTTTTACTCTAAAAATCGTCTCAGGGTTTTTTAAAGATAGCCACCAAAAACGATTAAGTGAATCGACCAACGTGCCGCGGTTCCGCGGCAATAGCAAGCTATTGCCGCGCAACCGCGGCCGTCTTCGCTCTTCACTTGGTCGAGTTTGGTGCAGTGTATCTCTGGCTTTGTTTTAGGATTTTTAAGATGGTTTATATATGCCCAGATTTTCCAGAATAGAAATTTGTTTTTGGGGGCCTATAAATCCGTATTTTTTCCGAACTTCAATACACTTTGACTAAAAGGTTATATCTGTGATGTTTACATGTATTGAACGTCGGCTAATCGCTATATGTCGATTAGTCGGGGTTATACATATCTGTGATCTGTGATTGATGATGGTATGTGTATATGAATGGGTTGGATTGTCGCGGATGAATAGCCGGGGTGGATGTGAGATGAGTGTTGCGTTTTCTTTCATTCATTGTAATATGTAAATTGATGTAATATTATTATTTGTTTGGCCGCACAACCGGGTCGGGGTTGTAGCCGTCATTGTATAATTCTTTTTACTGTTTTTGCTCCTATGATAGACCCATGGAGGGGGTGCACAAACTACCGGGTATCTCGAAGTGCCGAGTGGCCTACTCACGGTGGTGAGGGAGGTTGCTTCGCTTCGGGTACTTGGCGGGTAGTTTGCCGCACCCGTAGGGGTCTTGGGTGGGGTATTGGCTATTCACCGCGACCGTGTAATCCGCTTTTCGTTGCAGGCTCGAACGGATTGCGGGTTCCTAGTATATCCAATGTATTCATCTGTGATCTGTAATGTCTATCATTGCTATATATTTATATATGATAACTATTTAGGCGTTGCTTATGTTTTACAGCCGCGCTAGCCCTGCCCCCGCTCTGTCGTTAGTTAAGTAACCTAACGGGTGATGACGGGGCCCCGTGGCGAATGCGAATGGCATAAGCGTACGTCATATTTTGGTTGTTTTCTGCAATGGTAGGATTAAATGATGGGATGCATTAAAAGAACTAATGCAAGAAAATAAACCAAGTAAAAGTCTATTGGAACACTTTGAAAACCACTCGGTTCTTTTCAAAACTAAACTTTTAAACGCGGGGCTTGAACCACTTCTTTTAAAAGCTATCTCGTTCCATCGATTAGATCAAGTTCACTACGTTCACGGTTTCGCCAAAACCATTCGTAGCCCTCCGTCATTCCACATGAATGGTCAAAAAGTATTCAAGCTATGTATTTTGGCCAAAGTCAAGGCATAGTGATTGGTAGCTATTGGGTATTCATGTGCAGCATAGATAGATGCGTTGGTTTGGGACAGTCGTGCTGTCATTTTGGCCAAAGTCAAGGGTAGGTACGGGTGGGTCCAAATTAACCAGGAGAATGACGGGTAGAACTTGACATGTGACTTATGATATTTAGGCCAAAGTCAAGGTCATAAGAGCATGGGGCAAAAAATCCACATCGGGAGTTTCATAAGTACTGAAACTTGCTAGGGTTGCATACCATTTTGAGTGTGATGATTCTGGTAGGATTCCTTCGGTTTTATCACGCGATGATATTTGGATCCCGATCCTACTGTGAGTATATGCTACTCCACGGGAAAACTCTCACTTAACGATCAATGCTATAAACTTAGTATGTGTCTAGAAAGGTGTTAGCGGGGCTACGCCCACAGGGAAAAGAGGTTACTTAATTAAGGAACTTCGCGAAAGCGTTGGAAAACCTCCCTCGAAGTACCGACACTGGCCTGGCTGAACGGTTAAGCAAGTATTGTACGGTGAGATTGATCCTGAATAATCCTTTCTTTACGGTTTGAGAAGGGATTCGAGAGACAGTGGGAGCCATCCAGTTTAGACAAATTAAAAACCACTCTAAACTTGCAAGAGCATCATGCTAAAGTGTTTCTTTTCTCTCTCCTAATTGCAGCGACCATTCAACATGACCGGACTTAAGTTATTACTAGATAAAAACATATTGACAGGGCCAAACTACAAAGATTGGCTCAGGAATGTCAAGATGGCAATCACTTATGACAAGTTAGGGTATGTCCTTACCACCAAAGCTCCCCCTGTCCCAGGTCCCAAAACCAGTGTCGTAGATAGGGAAATCTACAAGACCTGGGAAATAGATTGCGCGAAGGCCAGATGTCTCGTACTTGCCTCGATGGACAACGAACATCAGAGGAGGCACGAGAATATGGACCTAGAGTCCATATTTCTTCATACAAAAGAACTGTATGGAGAGCAGTCTCGTATCGTAAGATACGAAGTGTCGAAGAAGTTGTTTTCGGCAAGGTTGGCCGTCGGATCATCGGTAGCGGAACACGTGCTTAAGATGATTGGCTACATTGAGGAGCTCGCGGACCTTGGGACCACGTTGGAGAATGAACTCTATACTGATTTGATTCTCCAGTCCCTTCCTTCCACTTACGCCCAGTTTATTCTTAACTTCAACATGCAAGGAAAGGAGGTTGAACTTTCCGAGCTTCTGAACATGTTGAGGAGTGCTGAGGGCACCCTACAGAAGGGTAGGGAGACATCCACTTTGTTTGTAGGAGGATCTTTCTCTTCTAGGTCCAGGGCGAAAGCCAAGGGCAAGAAGAAGAAAGGCCCCACCAAACCAAGAGGCGATGTCGGTAAAGTGGATACGAAGGGAAAAAGTAAAGCAACAAAGATAGCGGGAAAGCTGGTGGGGAAGGAAGAATGCTTCTATTGTCACAAAAGTAGTCACTGGAAACAGGATTGCAAGGCTTGGAAAGACAGAACACAGGATTTGAAGCGAGTTGCAGCTTCAGCTTCAGGTGTGTATGTTATTGAAAACCGTCTATCAATAAACTCTACATCCTGGGTATTGGATACCGGATCAGGATCTCATATCTGTAATTCTTTGCAGGCGTTGAGAAAGCGTAGAGTTTTGAAGGCAGGTGACATGACCCTCAGAGTTGCAAACGGTGCTAGCATGGATGCTGAGGCCGTGGGGGACTATCACCTGGGATTGTCGGATGGACACTTTTTGGTTTTGCGTAGTTGTTATTATGTACCAAATGCAACCTGTAATATCATTTCTGTATCTTTATTATCTAAAGAAGGTTGTGAATTTGCATTTGTAAGTAATGTAGTGAACATTCACCTTAATCAAGTTTTGATTGGGTCAGGTACATTGAACAACGGTATATACGTATTAAACCAGCCACAGATTTTCAATGTCCAGAATACACACAAAAGAAAGTCTCCAGAAATTAATAAAACTTTCTTATGGCATTGTAGACTGGGTCACATCAATGAGAGAAGGTTGACTAAGTTACATACAGAAGGATATTTGGATTCGTTCGAATATCAATCGTATGCAACTTGTCAATCCTGTCTCAAAGGAAAGATGACAGACTCCGTTCACTGGACACGGAGTAAGAGCGAGCGAGCTCTTGGGACTCGTACACAGCGACGTGTGCGGTCCAATGTCTACACATGCGCGAAGCGGTTATTCTTACTTCATTACTTTTACGGATGACTTTTCAAGATACGGTTATGTCTTCTTAATGAAACATAAATCCGAGGCTTTTGAAAAATTCCTGGAATATAAGAATGAAGTAGAAAAACAAACAGGCAAAAGTATCAAGGCACTGAGATCTGATCGAGGTGGTGAATACTTGAGTTCCGAGTTCCTGGGTTACTTAAAAGAGAATGGAATTCTCTCTCAGCTTACTCCTCCATACACTCCGCAACATAACGGTGTATCGGAGAGACGGAACCGAACCCTATTGGATATGGTACGGTCCATGATGAGTAATGCTGAGTTGCCGCGATTGTTCTGGGGATATGCGCTAGAATCAGCTGCATACCTTTTGAACCGAGTTCCAACTAAGACTGTGCCTACTACACCATATCAGATGTGGTGTGGGAAGAGACCCTATCTTAATCACATTAAGACATGAGGATGTCCAGCTTTTGTAAAAAACCAGCATGCGGACAAGCTCGAGGCACGCTCAGTACAGTGCAAGTTTGTGGGATATCCAAAGAGCTCCAAGGGATATTACTTCTATTGCGAAGAGGAACAAAAAGTCCTTGTTTCTCGCCATGCCCACTTTCTAGAACACCAGTTCATAGAAAAAGAATTAAGTGGGAGCCCAATAGAACTGGAAGAAATTCCAGAACCACGAGCTATTACTGAAAGCTTGGTTGAACCAGAGGGTTCAAAAGATCAGGACATTCCCACGCCACTCCACAGGAGTAGTAGGCAGTCTCATCCGCCCGTGAGATACTACGGTTTTCTCATTGACGGGGATAGAGAGGATTGCATCATAGACTTTGATGAGCCTACTAGCTTCCAGCAAGCCATTCAGAGCGTCGACTCGGTAAAATGGCTGGATGCAATGCGGACCGAAATGGAGTCCATGTACACCAACAAAGTATGGACGTTGGACATTGCTACAGATGGGGTAAAACCCGTAGGATGCAAGTGGATCTTCAAAAGGAAGATTGGTGTAGATGGACAGGTTGAGACCTATAAAGCTAGACTGGTAGCAAAGGATTTTCGTCAGCGACCTGGTTTAGACTATGACGAAACCTTTTCTCCAGTAGCTATGCTGAAATCCATTCGGATCCTTCTTGCCATTGCTGCCTTCCACGACTATGAGATTTGGCAGATGGACGTAAAGATAGCTTTTCTAAATGGACATTTAGAGGAGTGTGTCTATATGGATCAGCCAGAGGGTTTTATTCAGAGTGGGAGCAGCGGAAAGGTGTGCAAGTTGCTTAAGTCCATTTATGGACTAAAGCAGGCATCGCGGAGTTGGAACATCTGTTTTGATGAGACGGTCAAGGAATTTGGCTTTATCAAAAATCCAAATGAACCATGCATCTATTGTAGATTTGTAGCGAGAACTGTGGTATTCCTCGTTTTATACGTGGATGACATTCTCTTAATAGGAAATGACATTCCTATGCTACAATCTGTCAAGGGGTTCTTGTCACACAGGTTCTCCATGAAAGACCTGGGTGATGCCTCATACATTCTGGGTATCCGGATCTACCGTGACAGATCCAAGAGGATATTAGGACTTTCGCAGTCCAGGTACATCGACACTATACTGAAGAGATTCAGTATGGAAGATTCCAAGCGCGGTAATCTACCGGCTTGTCACGGGATCACTCTCTCCAAAGAGATGTCTCCGAAGACTGATTTGGAGAGGGATCGCATGTCTATTATACCCTACGCTTCTGCGGTAGGCTCTATAATGTATGCGATGTTGTGTACCAGACCGGATGTGGCTTATGCAATGAGTGTGGTAAGCAGGTATCAGTCAAACCCTGGGGAGAAATATTGGATAGCAGTGAAGAACATTCTCAAGTACCTGAGAAGGACTAAGGAGATGTTCTTGGTGTATGGCGGAAAAGACCTGCAGATTGAGGCCTTTGCTGACTCCAGCTTCCAGAGTGACAAGGATGATTCCAAGTCCATGTCGGGTTTTGTCTTTACCCTCAATGGAGGGGTGGTGTGTTGGAAGAGCTCCAAACAGGAAACCGTTGCTGACTCGACTATGGAAGCGGAATACATCGCTGCATCTGATGCCGCAAAAGAAGCTGTCTGGATAAGGAAGTTCTTGAGAGAACTTCAGGTGGTTCCGTCCATTGTTGACCCAATACCTCTGTATTGCGACAACAACGGGGCTATAGCTTTAGCGAAGGAACCCAGGTCCCATCAGAAATCCAGACACATCTTAAGGCGGTATCACCTGATCAGGGAGATCGTAGATCGCCAGGAGATCGAGGTCCGGAGAGTTGCATCAGAGGATAACACTGCAGATCCATTCACCAAGGCCTTGCCCCAGACTCAGTTCGAGCGGCTGATCGAGATGATAGGTCTTCGATACGCCAGTACATGGCCTTAGTGCAAGTGGGAGATTGTTAGTGTATATGCCCTAGAGGCCATTACTGTATCATACTAGTTTGTATATTACTTAATGGAAGCTTGGGATATTCACAGTTGTATATACAATCTTGCTCGAAATGGTAGTATGCTACTTGGTTTGTCTCTGCTTTAATATGTGCATGTGTTTCTTTTAGCATATTGCTGATATACATATTAGTAGAGCCCTTATGATCTTTGCTTGATTACCAGCGTTGTGATGGCGCTCACACTCGTGGGAGCTGGGTGATCTTTAAGCACATACTTATACAGGTCCCTAGTCGTTGGACTATCGAGACAGGGCATCGATACTCCGGAGTAGACTAGCGTATGCGCTTCTCATCCCAGCGTGGGAGACGGTCTGTTCCACAGCCGTCAGTACGTCGTACTTGAGATAGTATGCGGGTGCTCGTTAGGTTACGAGTACACTGGACAGGACTCGTCGGGAACTGTTGGTTGGTATTATACCTATCGTCAGTTATCAGTTCCCAGGTGACATGAGTACAGCTTAGTCCGCTGACTTGACACTGTCACTTCGCCTAGAGTGTGTTCCCACTGCACTTTGATTGCTACCCTACCACGGCTCAAAGGAGTCGTGCAAACAGGTAGTTTTTGGGTGCAGTCCCGAAGCACTTGGAGGCAGTGACGGTTAGACAGGATTCGTCTCTCCCGGTATTGGGGGTTGACATCGCGCTGTGTGCAGGAGAGCCATTACATGAGTAGTCCCTGGCCAGGGCAAGCGAGATATACTGGTAGGTTTCCAGTGTTATCTCAGGGTGTTCTGGGCTACACTCCGACACGACTTGTACCGCTATTAGGGGACTGACGTTCACCGCCCCCCTAGGCCCGCCATGCGATGTATTAGACGAACAGACCGGACTGTACGGAGATTGTCACATACAGGCTCAGTAGGAGTTCGGATGGGGTTCACCTCGTCAGTCTTCTTATCGACATCTACCTGGGGACCGTTACGTACAGCTAGTGCCGCTTGAGGTCTGTGGTTAAACCCACTGCCAGCGTAGTGTCGAGTCTTTAGAGTCTCACAAAGAGAGCTATTCGCCTTTAGGCAAAATGAGTAGAGGTCGCATGGTTTTGCGACAGGGTTCGTTCACATTCGCGCACTTGTGCACGTTTGCTGTCCGGACAGTTTATACTAGCGGGCTTTGCTTTAAGCCGGATCCTAGTATATGATTTGGGATTGGTTTTTCTCATTGTATTTGTGTTCCTCGGATCACGAATGCGGGTGCGTATGCACAGTTGCTTGAGATTGAGGGAGAGGACCTTGATTAGGGTTAATGGCTATTGTCATTTTATTAACCCTAATGCTTATGTGTGTGTTATAGTTAATTGATAATTAGTTTGATAATTGTGCATGGTTATGATTGTTGACCATTTGACCTCCTTGACTTGTTGACCTAGGTTGACACTTTGACCATCATCATTTCTTTTGGAAGATGCTTTTTGATCCTTGCAAATTGAAATGATAATGGTCATGTCATGATTAACCATGACAATTATCTAGCTAATTATTTAATTAAAATAATATACACATATTAGTGAAAATGGTTCATATTATTCTCATTCGATCATATCTTTTCTCTCTCTTGTTCTTCCTCTCCCTCAAGCTCTCTCCCTCTCATGTGTTGAGAAACACTTGAGCTTAAGAAAAACCCTCTCTTGATCATCTTTACTCTCATCTAGGGTTCACGGACTAGCACTTCTTGCACCCTAGTTACTTCTAGCTTGGAGTTGAAGCCAAAGGTTGAGACTTTCGGGTGGATCTTTCTTTGACGGGAGAAGACGACAAAGGTGACCTCCTTCCACCACTCCAAGGAGCAAGGAGAGAAGGACTCAAAGCCCAAGGTATAACCTTTCTAGCACTTAGCTAATTTCTAGTTAGCTTTAGCTTGTTTTTGTTTAGAAAAGATCCTTCATAGTCTAGTCCATGTTGCCTAAGCTCATAAAAATCCAATTTTTATTCCATTTTCCGCCTCCCCGCAAGCACCGGGATGGGCAACGTGGACTTACATTTTTAATCTGATTCTAGTGTTGAATGTTCTGGGGATTATTTTGGATTCGTTGATTCGATCGGAAAATTTAACTTCGTGATTTTTTCTGGGTAATTTAGAAAGTATTAAAATGTTCGAACGAATATCATTAACTCACTTTTTCCCGGCACGAAAAACTTTCAAGTGTTGATTTTTTCTCGGGTTTAAATCTTTCGGAAATACGTGCAAGTAACGTGGTGGATCCTCTAGAAGAACACAAACCTTAACTCGATTA
The DNA here is from genome assembly GCA_030015575.1 of Agapanthus africanus. Lineage (NCBI taxonomy): Eukaryota > Viridiplantae > Streptophyta > Magnoliopsida > Asparagales > Amaryllidaceae > Agapanthus > Agapanthus africanus. The sequence continues at coordinate 340,724,313 of CM057341.1, forward strand.
TGTGACCGTCTGAACTGCCTCTAAACCTTAGGGTTTGGGGCAGTACGGCGTGCCACATGTGAGGCGTTGTCTTGACCCTTCTACGGCTGGACCACTGCTACTGTGTCACATTCTGGGATTTTTTAACTCCGCTCAAGTGTTGAGCTATTTAGGAAATTTTGGGTATTTGATCATTCGATCGAAAACTTTAATACTGTCTATTTATCTGGAGTGTGATACAATATGTGGAATTCATATAGTTAGGCATGAAATGCGAAGTATGTGATATTTCGGATTTACGATGTCTAAAGAGAATGTGGATTCCAAATGTTGTAGTTTTACACTTTCTTCTCTGTGACCGTAAGTGTAGTATGTAGTTGTATTGCCAGTTTTCGTTGCTATACATCAACGACGATCGGTGTATGAATACTTAATTACGTTGATGATATGAGATATTATGTGTTGCTAAGATATGATGTGCAGGATTGTCGCGATTGAATAGCCGGGTTTTTTTTTATGTGAGATGAGAGTTTTATTTTCATTCATGTAAAATTCAAATGTAATATAATATTCTTTTATTTGGGGCACTTCCGGGTTGAGGTTGATGTAACTCCAAGCTACCTCTCCCGGTACTTACGGGCTTGCGGAATTTGGTGAAAAACGATTTTTTAAGAGGTGGTAACATGGACTCAAAACCCGGATCTTTGTTAAACTGCTAACTAATAACCTAACAAGAGTTTACCTACTCGGTTAGGGGGCTATACCTTTCTTGAACTCCTTCGTCTTCAACTCGTCCCGGAGTTCGGATCGGCCTCACCTCGTCGTCTCCTTGCGTCGAAGATGGATCCACCCGAAAGCTTCTACCTTTGGCTTGTTCTTCGGACTTTGAAGAAACTAGATCACTTGGCTTGCTAGGCCTTGTGAGCTAGAATGAGTAGAGAAGAGTATGTTGGGATTTTGCTCTATGGTTCTTGCTTCTCAACACATGAGACAAGTGAACCATAGACTAAAGAGAGAGAGCAAGAGGAAGAGGGTGAGAGCAAGAGCATGAGAGCTCAAAACCGAGAGAGAGAAAGGTCAAGCAAGAATGAGACTCTCTTTTGTCTTTCACCCTCTCATAATCCAAAAGCATCATTAGCCATAATGTCAATCAAGTATTATGTGATGGTTCATATCATGACAAAGGCAAAATCATTTCCATGCACTCATTTTGCAAACTACAACAAGCAAGCAAAAGTCTTTGCATGAAAATGACAACCATTATGATGATGATGGTCAACTAGTCCAACCTAGTCAACCGGTCAACAAGTCAACAAGGTCAACCAGTCAACAACCATGTCACTATAATACTTAATTAATATTATTGCTAAATATATATATATCATATTCTCATTAGGGTTGAGCAAAAAGTCAATAGTCAACAGTCAACCAGTCAACAACCCTAATGAGAATCCACTGCCTCTGTCTCTCCGTCAACTGTGCATAGACACCAGCATCCGCGTTCCGAGGAACACGGATGCAAACTGGATAAAACCAATCCCAATACGTACAGTAGGATCTGGCTTAAACCAAAGCCCGCTAGTGTAAACTGTCCGGACACTAAACGTGCACAAGTGCATGGATGTGACTGAACCCTGTCGCAAAACCATGCGACCTGTCGCAAAACCATGCGACCTCTACTCTTTTGCCTAAAGGCGAATATCTTTCTGTGTGGGACTCTAAAGACTCGACACTACGCTGGCAGTGGGTTTAACCACAGACCGCAAGCGGCACTAGCTGTGCGTAACGGTCCCCAGGTAGATGCCGACAAGAAGACTGACGAGGTGAAACCCATCTGAACTCCTACTGAGCCTGAATGTGACAATCTCCGTACAGTCCGGTCTGTTCGTCTGATACATCGCATGGCGGGCCTAGGGGGCGGTAAATGTCAGTCCCCTAATAGCGGTACAAGTCGTGTCGGAGTGAAGCCCAATACACCCTGAGATAGCACCGGAAGCCTACCAGTATATCTCGCTTGCCCTGGCCAGGGACTACTCGTGTAATGGCTCTCCTAGACACAGCGCGATGTCAACCCCCAATACCGGGAGAGACGAATCCTGTCTAACCGTCACTGCCTCCAAGTGCTTCGGGACAGCACCCAACTACTACCTGTTTGCACGACTCTTTTGAGCCGTAGTAGGGTAGTAACCGAAGTACAGTGGGAACACACTCGGGGCGAAGTGACAGTGTCAAGTCAGCGGACTAAGCTGTACTCATGTCACCTGGGAACTGATAAATGACGATAGGTATAATACCAACCGGTCAGTTCCCGACGAGTCCTGTCCAGTGTACTCGTAACCTAACGAGCACCCGCATACTATCTCCAGTACGACGTACTGATGGCTGTGGGACAGACCATCTCCCACTCTGGGATGAGAAGCGCATGCGCCAGTCTACTCCGGAGTATCGATGCCCTATCTCGATAGTCCTACGACTAGGGACCTGCATAAGGATGTGCTTATAGATTACCCAGCCCCCACTAGTGTGACTGCCATCACAACGCTGGTAATCAAGCAAAGATCCTAAGGGCTCCACTAATGTGTATAGGTGATATACTAAAATAAACACATGTACACATTGAAGCAGAAACAAACAAAGTAGCATACTACTATTTCGAGCAAGATTGTCAATACAAGGTGAATATCCCAAGCTTCCATAATAGAGCCTATCACAGATGCGTAGGGTATTGATGACATGCGAGCCCTTTCAAAATCAGTCTTGGGAGACATCTCTTTGGAGAGGGTGATTCCGTGACAAGCCGGTAGATTACCGCGCTTGGAATCTTCCATACTGAATCGTTTCAGTATGTTGTTGATGTACCTTGACTGTGAAAGTCCCAACATCCTCTTAGATCTATCACGATAGATCTGGATCCCCAGAATGTAGTTGGAATCGCCCAGGTCCTTCATGGAGAACCTCTGCGACAAGAATCCTTTGACTGACTGTAGCATAGGAATATCATTTCCTATTAGGAGAATGTCATCGACGTACAAGACGAGGAATACCACATTTCTCCCTACAATCTTACTGTAAATGCATGGTACATCTGGGTTTTTGACAAAGTCGAATTCTTTGACAGTATCATCAAAGCAGATGTTCCAACTCCGCGATGCCTGCTTAAGTCCATAGATGGACTTGAGCAACTTGCATACTTTACCGCTGCTCCCACTCTGAATGAATCCCTCTGGCTGTTCCATATAGACGCACTCTTCCAAATTTCCATTTAGGAAAGCCTTCTTTACGTCCATCTGCCAGATCTCATAATCGTGGAAGGAAGCAATGGCAAGAAGGATCCGAATGGATTTAAGCATGGCTACCGGAGAAAAGGTCTCATCATAGTCCAAACCAGGTCTTTGACGAAAACCCTATGCAACGAGCCTAGCTTTATAGGTTTCAACCTGCCCATCTACACCAATCTTCTTTCTGAAGATCCATTTGCAGCCTACGGGTTTTACCCCTTCTGGAGCAAAGTCCAAAGTCCAAACTTTGTTGGTGTACATGGACTCCATCTCGGTCCGCATTGCATCCAGCCATTTTACCGAGTCACCGCTCTGAATGGCTTGCTGGAAGCTAGTAGGCTCACCATAATCCATGGTGCAATCTTCTCTATCCCCGTCTATGAGAAAACCGTAGTATCTCTCGGGCGGATGAGACTGCCTACTACTTCTGCGGAGTGGCGTAGGAATGTCCGGTTCCCCTGAACCTTCTGGTTCTACTAAGGTTTCAGTAATAGTTTGTGGTTCTTGAATTTCTTCAAGTTCTATTGTGCTCCCACTTATCTGATTTTCTAAAAACTCAGTTTCCAAGAAGCGGGTATGACGAGAAACAAGGACTTTTTTCTCCTCTGCGTAATAGAAAAGATACCCTTTGGAGTTCTTTGGGTATCCCACAAACTTGCACTGTACTGAGCGTGCCTCGAGCTTGTCCGCATGCTGCTTTTTTACAAAAGCTGGACATCCCCATGTCTTAAAGGATTTAAGACAGGATTTCTTCCCACTCCACATCTGATATGGTGTGGTAGGCACTGTCTTAGTAGGAACTTGGTTCAAGAGATGTGCAGCTGTTTCTAGTGCATAACCCCAGAAAGATCGCGGTAACTCAGCCTTACTCATCATGGAACGAACCATATCTAATAGGGTTCGATTCCTCCTTTCCGATACACCGTTGTGTTGTGGTGTGTATGGAGGAGTACGCTGAGAGAGAATTCCATTCTCTTTTAAGTAGTCCAGAAACTCGGCACTCAAGTATTCTCCACCTCGATCAGATCTTAGTGTCTTAATACTTTTGCCTGTTTGTTTTTCAACTTCATTCTTGTATTCCCAAAATTTCTCAAAGGCCTCGGATTTGTGCTTCATTAAGAAGACATGTCCATACCTAGAGAAATCATCTGTGAAAGTAATGAAATATGAATAACCGCTTCGCGCATGTGTAGACATTGGACCACACACGTCACTGTGTATGAGTCCCAAGAGCTCGCTCGCTCTTACTCCGTGTCCAGTGAACGGAGTCTTTGTCATCTTTCCCATGAGACAAGATTCATAAGTGGCATAAGACTGGTACTCGAACGGATCCAAGTATCCTTCTTTATGTAACTTAGTCAACCGTGTCTCATTGATATGACCCAGTCTACAATGCCATAAGAAAGCCTGATTTAATTCTGGAGACTTTCTTTTAAGTTTGTTCTGGACACTGAATATCTGAGCTTGATTCAATACGTATATACCGTTATTTAATGTACCTGACCCAATCAGTACTTGATTTAGGTGGATGTTTACTACATCGCTTACAAAAGCAAAATCATATCCTTCCTTAGAAAGTAAGGATACAGATATGATATTACAAGTCGCACCTGGTACATACAAACAGTTACGCAGAATCAATATCTGCCCAGTTGTCAGTCCTAGGTGATATTGCCCTACGGATACAGCATCCATGCTCATTCCGTTAGCAACCCTGAGAGTCATGTCACCTTTCCTGATAACCCTACGGTTTCTCAGAGCCTGTAACGAATTACAGATATAAGATCCTGATCCAGTATCCAATACCCAGGAAGTAGGGTTAACTGACAAACAGTTCTCTATTACAAACACACTCGAAGCCGAAGCCACAACATGCTTCGAATTCTGGCTACTGGCTTTGCAAGCCCTGCAATCTTTCTGCCATTGTTCATTCCCATTACAATAGGAACGTCCCTCTTTTACTATATCCAGTCCTGAAACTTTTGCCCTTGCTTTTCCTTTTTCTTCCTTGGTTTCTTTCAGGGTATAAGCAGAGGGCAGGGACTGTAGAATTATGTTAGTACTTGACCCATTCTTCAACGTGGTCTCCAGGTCCGTGAGCTTAAAATAGCTGGTCTCTGTAAGGACGTTGTCCCTTACAGATGACCCGACAGCCAACCTCGCTTGAAGCAATTCGTTCGAGGTCTCATATCTTGCGATACGAGATTGCTCTCCATATAAATCTTTGTTATGGAGGAAGATAGAAACTGAGTCCATCTTCTCGTGCTGCCCCTGGTTTGCACCATCAACTGAGGCTAACACGAGGCACTTGGCTTTCGCACAATCCTTTTCCGATGTCCTTTGGATGTAAATATCCGTGACAGGGGAAACTGGACCTGAGACGGCAGGGGTTTGATTAGTTAAGAGGTGTCCCAGCTTGTCATGGGTAATGGACATCTGGACAGATCTTTGCCAGTCATAACAGTCAGATTCAGTCATTTTATTATCTAGATTTAACCTAGGTGCGGTCACTTGGTCGCTGCAATTAAGAGAGAGAGAAGAAAACACTCAGCATGATGCTCTTGCAAGTTTAGAGTGGTTTTTAATTCGTCTAAACAGGATGGCTCCCACTGTCTCTCGAATCCCTCCTCAAAACCAAAAAGGAAGAATTAGTCAGGATCAATCTCACCGTACAATTCTTGCTTAACCGTTCAGCCAGGCCAGTGTCGGTACTTCGAGGGAGGTTTTCCAACGCTTTCGCGAAGTTCCTTAATTCAAGAACCTCTTTTCCCTGGGGGCGTAGCCCCGCTATCACGTTTCTAGGCACCTACTTGGTTTATAGCATTTATCGTTAAGTGAGAAATTTCCCGAGGAGTAGCATATACTCACAGTAGGATCGGGATCCAAATATCATCGTGTGACGAAACTGAAGGAATCCTACCAGGATCATCACACTCCAAATGGTATGCAGCACTAGCAAGTTTCAGTACTTTTGAAACTCCCGATGTGGATTTTTGCCCCATGCTCTTATGACCTTGACTAAAGCCAACAAATCATAAGTCACATGTCAAGTTCTACCCGTCGTTGTCCAGGTTGATTTGAACCCACCCGTATATACCCTTGACTATGGTCAACAAAGTAATACGACTGTCCCAAACCAACGCATTCTATCTATGCAATATATGAATACCCACCAGCTACCAAACACTGTGCCTTGACTAAGGCCAACAAACACAGCTTGAATACTGTTGATTATTCATATGATACGACGGAGGGCTACGGATGGTTTTGGCGAAACCGAGAACGTAGTGAACTTGATATAATCGAAGGAACCTTGATAGCTTTTAAAAGGAGTGGCTCAAGCTCCGCATTTAAAAGTTTGGTTTTGAAAAGAACCGAGTGGTTTTCAAAGTGTTCCAACGACTTATACTTGGTTTATTTTCTTGCATCAGTTCTTTTAATGCGTGTTATTCTTGCATTAGTTCTTTTAATGCGTCCCATCATTTAATCCTACCATTGCAGAAAACAACCAAAATATGACGTACGCTTATGCCATTCGCATTCGCCACTGGGCCCCGTCATTACCCGTTAGGTTACTTAACTAACGAAAGAGCGGGGGCTGGGCAAGCGCGGCTGTAAAACATAAGCAACGCCTAAATAATATCATATATAGATATATACTGCAATGATAGCCATTTCAGATCACAGATGAACACATTGGATATACTAGGAACCCGCAATTCGTACGAGCCTGTAACGAAAAGCAGATTACACGGTCGCGGTGAATAGCCAAAACCCCACCCAAGACCCCTACGGGTGCGGCAAACTACCCGCCAAGTACCCGAAGTGGAGCAACCTCCCTCAACACCGTGAGTAGGCCACTCGGCACTTCGAGATACCCGGTAGTTTGTGTACCCCCTCCATGGGTCTATCCTAGGAGCAAAAACAGTAAAAAGAAATTATACAATTACGGCTACAACCCCGACCCGGTTGTGCGGTCATACAAATAATATTACATCAATTTACAAATTTACATGAATTGAAAGAAACGAAAACTCTCGTCTCACAACCCCCGGCTATTCACCCGCAACAATCCAATGAATTCATATACACATTCCAATAACATTACAGATCACAGATTTGTATAACCCCCACTAATCGACATATAGCGATTAGCAGACGTTCAATACAAATATCACATCACAGAAAAACCCCGTCAGCTTAAGTCTTTTAGAAGTTCGATCAAAAATACGGATTTTCAGGCCCCAAACACAAAATTTTCGTTCTGGAAAATCTGGGCAGAAAATACATATTCCAAAAATCCCAAAACAGACCCAGAAGCACTCTGCAAGCAAATTTTTCCCTGACCGAGTTAACTCGGCCGCGGAACCGCGGCGGGAGCATGCTCCCGCCGCGTTTCCGCGGCTCATTGATCGATTCATGGGACGAAATTTCTTGGGTGTACACAAAAAAGCCTGAGCCGATTTTTAAGATAAAATTTATCAATTTTTGAACAGAAAAAAATCGGCAGAAACTTATCATATCGGGTTCGTTTTGCGACTTTTTCTTTGATCGATCTTCTAGCTACTTTGCCAACATGTTAGATAGAGTTTAACTAGGCTCTGATACCACTGTAAGTCCATACTACCTCTCCCGGTACTTACGGGCTTGCGGAATTTGGTGAAAAACGATTTTTTAAGAGGTGGTAACATGGACTCAAAACCCGGATCTTTGTTAAACTGCTAACTAACAACCTAACAAGAGTTTACCTACTCGGTTAGGGGGCTATACCTTTCTTGAACTCCTTCGTCTTCAACTCGTCCCGGAGTTCGGATCGGCCTCACCTTGTCGTCTCCTTGCGTCGAAGATGGATCCACCCGAAACCTTCTACCTTTGGCTTGTTCTTCCGACTTTGAAGAAACTAGATCACTTGGCTTGCTAGGCCTTGTGAGCTAGAATGAGTAGAGAAGAGTATGTTGGGATTTTGCTCTATGGTTCTTGCTTCTCAACACATGAGACAAGTGAACCATAGACTAAAGAGAGAGAGCAAGAGGAAGAGGGTGAGAGCAAGAGCATGAGAGCTCAAAACCAAGAGAGAGAAAGGTCAAGCAAGAATGAGCCTCTCTTTTGTCTTTCACCCTCTCATAATCCAAAAGCATCATTAGCCATAATGTCAATCAAGTATTATGTGATGGTTCATATCATGACAAAGGCAATATCATTTCCATGCACTCATTTTGCAAATTACAACAAGCAAGTAAAAGTCTTTGCATGAAAATGACAACCATTGTGATGATGATGGTCAACTAGTCCAACCTAGTCAACCGGTCAACAAAGTCAACAAGTCAACCCTCCAACAACCATGTCACTATAATACTTAATTAATATTATTGCTAAATATATATATATATATCATATTCTCATTAGGGTTGAGCAAAAAGTCAATAGTCAACAGTCAACCAGTCAACAACCCTAATGAGAATCCACTGCCTCTGTCTCTCCGTCAACTGTGCATACACACCCGCATCCGCGTTCCGAGAACACGGATGCAAACTGGATAAAACCAATCCCAATACGTACACTAGGATCTGGCTTAAACCAAAGCCCTCTAGTGTAAACTGTCCGGACACTAAACGTGCACAAGTGCACGGATGTGACTGAACCCTGTCGCAAAACCATGCGACCTGTCGCAAAACCATGCGACCTCTACTCTTTTGCCTAAAGGCGAATAGCTTTCTGTGTGGGACTCTAAAGACTCGACACTACGCTGGCAGTGGGTTTAACCACAGACCGCAAGCGGCACTAGCTGTGCGTAACGGTCCCCAGGTAGATGCCGACAAGAAGACTGACGAGGTGAAACCCATCTGAACTCCTACTGAGCCTGAATGTGACAATCTCCGTACAGTCCGGTCTGTTCGTCTGATACATCGCATGGCGGGCCTAGGGGGCGGTAAATGTCAGTCCCCTAATAGCGGTACAAGTCGTGTCGGAGTGAAGCCCAATACACCCTGAGATAGCACCGGAAGCCTACCAGTATATCTCGCTTTCCCTGGCCAGGGACTACTCGTGTAATGGCTCTCCTAGACATAGCGCGATGTCAACCCCCAATACCGGGAAAGACGAATCCTGTCTAACCGTCACTGCCTCCAAGTGCTTCGGGACTGCACCCAACAACTACCTGTTTGCATGACTCTTTTGAGCCGTGGTAGGGTAGTAACCAAAGTACAGTGGGAACACACTCTTGGCGAAGTGACAGTGTCAAGTCAGCGGACTAAGCTGTACTCATGTCACCTGGGAACTGATAACTGACGATAGGTATAATACCAACCGGTCAGTTCCCGACGAGTCCTGTCCAGTGTACTCGTAACCTAACGAGCACCCGCATACTATCTCCAGTACGACGTACTGATGGCTGTGGGACAGACCATCTCCCACTCTGGGATGAGAAGCGCATGCGCCAGTCTACTCCGGAGTATCGATGCCCTGTCTCGATAGTCCTGCGACTAGGGACCTGCATAAGGATGTGCTTATAGATTACCCAGCCCCCACTAGTGTGACTGCCATCACAACGCTGGTAATCAAGCAAAGATCCTAAGGGCTCCACTAATGTGTATAGGTGATATACTAAAATAAACACATGTACACATTGAAGCAGAAACAAACCAAGTAGCATACTACTATTTTGAGCAAGATTGTCAATACAAGGTGAATATCCCAAGCTTCCATTAAGTAATATACATACTAGTATGATACAGTAATGGCCTCTAGGGCATATACACTAACAGTTGATGTCACCAGTGTTGTATATTATTTACTTTTCCGCATTAGGATGGACCCAAGGAAGGGAGCACAGGTGACCGGGTTTTGGGGTTCAGTGGGAGGCCATCTCGAAGAGTCGAGACCGGGTCTCCTAAACTCTAGAATTGGTAGGGTTGCTTGCCGCCCTCGTAGGGGTCCAGGGTGTGGGCTTGGCTATTCATCGCGACTATGGAATCCGTATTTTCTATTGCTGGCTAAATACTAAATACGGACGTCCTAGTATATCCCATCATATCTGTGTTTCTGCTGCCTGTATTCTGTGATGTGATATCTGAGACGAATGATATATTATATATAAGATATATAGTAGGCGTTGCTTATGTTTTACACCCACGCTAGTCCCGTCCCGGTATGCCATTAGTTAAGTAACCTAACGGTGCATAACGGAACATTGCGGCGAATGCGGATGGCATAAGCGTACGTGGTATTTTCGTTTCTTTTCTGTGATTGGCTTAAGGACTTAAATGATCGGACTACATTAATATGATTAATGTAAAGAAAATAAACCTAAAAAGATGTTGTAGAATCGGATTTGAAAACCACTCGGCTATTTATGAAAAAGCTACATTTCAAAACTGCGGAGCTCAAGCCACTCCTTTTGAAAACCATTTGATTCTACGACGATATCAAGTTCAAAGTGTTAAAGATTTTCTTAAAAATCATCTGCAACCCTCCGTCATTTTAGGAAGTAGAGTCCTTTATATTCGTGCTACGTTTGTTGACCTAAGCCAAGGTGTAGTGTACGGTAGCTAAGTGATGTCTTCCTACAATGCATATGATGCAGATTAATTAGGACGGGCATGTGACTTTGTTGACCTTAGCCAAGGGTCATGTGAACGGCTCTAATTAATCAAGAAATGATGGGTTGAACTTGACTAGTGCTTGTGATTTGTTGACCATAGCCAAAGTCATGAGTGCTGGGTGTAAAAACCACATCGGGAATTTCAATAGTTGAAATTTGCAATGAGATTGCATACCTTCCATATGATGGTTGGATCACGATCCCACTCTGGGCAATAGTTGCTCCCAGGAGAGTTTTGCAGTTTACAATTAGCTAACTCATTAGGTGTGTGTTAACGGGGCTACGCCTGTGGGAAAACGTGGTTTACTTTAATTAGGTCCGTGCGAAAGCACGGGGAACCTCCCTCAAGTACCGACACTGGCATGGCTCAACGGTTAGCGAAGTTGTAGACTGTAATTAATCCTGGCTAGTTTTCTTTTTATGGTTTGAAAGAAAAACTTGATTAAAGTAGCGGGAGACATCGATTAGATAAAATAATAACCAATCTGATCTTTGCAAGAGCTTTCTCTGAGTGTATTCTTTTCTCTCTCTTAATAGAAGATACCAATGACTGGACTCAAGCTTCTACTAGATAAAAATAAACTGAATGGGACCAATTATAAAGACTGGCTGAGGAATCTGAACATTGCCTTGACTTATGATAAGGTATCATATGTCCTCACGGCTCCAGCCCCCCCGTCCCAGGTCCAAAATCCTCAGTTGCGGATATTGAAATCCGCAAGACATGGGACGCTGACTGTGCCACGGCCAAATGCCTCGTGCTTGCATCGATGGATAACACACATCAAAAGCAGCACGATAATATGGACGTTAACGCCATATTCCTCCATACAAAGGAGTTGTATGGAGAGCAATCCAGCGTATTACGATACGAAGCATCAAGGAAACTGTTTCAGATGCGAATGGCCCCTGGCACACCAGTAGGAGACCATGTTCTGAAGATGATAGCTCTCATAGAAGAGCTTGAGGACCTTGGATGGACGATGGACAATGAACAATATACGGATATTATTCTGCAGTCCCTCCCCTCCAACTTTGCTCAATTTTTAGTTTACTTCAACATGCACAACATGGAGAAGGAACTACCTGAATTCCTTAATATGTTAAGGAGTGCAGAGAGCACACTGAAATCAGTGAAAACTCCCGTTTTGAGTGTTGGGCAATCTTCCTCTTCTCGCCCAAAGGCTAAGGCCAAGGGAATGAAAAAGTAGAAGCCCACCAATCCTAAGGGTGGAGTTAAAAAGGTTAAGGGGAAGGACAAGTCCAAAGCTGGAGAATCGAGGAAAGGGGAATGTTTTCACTGCAACAAAACAGGACATTGGAAGCGCAACTGCACGGAGTACTTAAATCTCAAGAAGAAGTATGGGGATGCTTCCTCTTCAGGTGTGTTTGTGACAGAAAATTGTTTTTCAATAAACTCTGCTTCCTGGGTATTAGATACCGGTTCAGGTTCTCACATTTGCAATTCTATGCAGGGGTTGAGAAATAGCAAGGTTTTGAAGACAGCTGAACATACTCTCCGCGTTGGAAATGGTTCCAATGTACATACAGTCACAGTGGGAGAGTATCACTTGGGGTTGCCATCTGGGTGTATATTGGTTTTGAACCCATGTTATTTTGTACCTAGTATGCTTTGTAATATAATATCTGTTTCTTTGTTAGACAATGAAGGATATAATTTTGTATTGCAGAACAATGTTATGAACATTCACCTGAATCAAATGTTGGTTGGGTATGGTACGCTTAATAACGGGATATACGTCCTAAATCAATACACAGTTTTCACCATACAACACACTAATAAAAGAAAACTTTCAGAAATAAATGAAGCTTTTCTGGCACTGTAGACTTGGTCATATTAACGAAACAAGACTAAACAAGTTACACAAAGATGGATATTTAAACCCTTTTGAATATAAATCTTATGCAACTTGCCAGTCTTGTATCAAGGGTAAAATGACCAAAACTCCGTTTACCGGACACGGAGAAAGAGCTACTAAGCTCCTAGGCCTCATACATAGTGATGTATATGGGCCAATGTCTACACAGTCTAAAGGCAGTTTTTCATACTTCATTACTTTCACTGACGATTTCTCAAGATTCGGTCATGTATTTTTATTAAAGCACAAATCCGAAGCTTTCGAGAAATTCACTGAATATAAACAAGAAGTAGAAAAACAAACCGGCTTGAGTATCAAGATGCTTCGATCAGATCGAGGTGGAGAGTATCTCAGTACAGAATTTGCAAACTTCCTAAAAGAGAATGGGATTCTCTCTCAGCTCACTCCTCCTTACACACAACAGCACAACGGTGTGTCAGAACGACGGAATCGGACCCTATTAGATATGGTCCGTTCCATGATGAGTGATGCTGAGTTACCCGTCTCATTTTGGGGGCATGCATTGGAGACTGCAGCGTTTCTACTGAACAGGGTCCCAACCAAAACCGTATCTACCACGCCATATGAGATATGGCATGGGAAGAGATCATCTCTTAAGAGAATTAAGATTTGGGGTTGCCCGGCCTATGTTAAAAAGCAGAATCCGGACAAACTCGAGACACGGTCGGTCACGTGTAACTTTGTGGGATATCCAAGGACTTCTTATGGATATCTTTTCTACCATAAGGAGGAACAAAAGGTGTTTGTTTCTCAGCATGCCACATTCTTGGAAAAAGAGTTTTTCACAAATGAAACTGATGGCAATGTGGTGGATCTAGAGGAGGTTCTAGAGACACAAACTACAAATGACGACTTGGTTGAACCGGCTGTTGCAATAGAAACTAAGGAGCCTCAGCCACTCCGTAGGTCTGGTAGGACTTTTCGCCCACCGGAGAGGTACTACGGTTTCCTCATTGATGGTGACGGACAAGACTGCATTATGGAGGATGATGATCTTACCAGCTTTCAGCAAGCTATCACGAGTGGAGACTCTGTGATGTGGCTGGATGCCATGAGATCCGAAATGGAGTCTATGTACACCAACAAAGTATGGACTTTGGACGTTGTACCCCCTGGGGTAAAACCTGTGGGGTGCAAATGGATCTTTAAAAGAAAGATTGGTGTAGATGGGCAGGTGGAGACCTATAAGGCAAGACTTGTGGCAAAGGGTTTTCGTCAAAGGCCAGGTTTGGACGATGACGAGACTTTTTCTCCCGTAGCCATACTTAAATCCATTCGGATCCTACTTGCTATGGCTGCTCACTACGACTATGAAATCTGGCAGATGGACGTTAAAACGGCATTTCTAAATGGAAATTTGGAAGAATGCGTTTATAGATCAGCCAGAGGGCTTCATTGACAGTGGGAGCAGCGGGAAAGCATGTAAATTGCTTAAATCCATATATGGGTTAAAGCAAGCATCACGGAGTTGGAACATCTGTTTCGATGATGTTATCAAAGAGTTTGATTTCATCAAAAATCCAGATGAACCTTGTGTTTATAAGAAAGCTGTAGGGAGAGCTATCACATTCCTCGTATTGTACGTGGATGACATTCTTCTGATAGGAAATGAGATTCCTATGCTACAGTCGGTTAAATCTTTCTTATCACTAAGGTTCTCCATGAAGGACCTGGGTGATGCCACATACATTCTAGGCATAAGGATCTATAGAGATAGTTCCAAGAGGTTATTGAGATTGTCCTAAACCAGGTACATCAACACTATCCTAAAAAGGTTTAGTATGGAAGACTCCAAGCGGGGTGCCTTACCCGCTTGCTATGGGGTCACTCTCTCTAAGGACTGTTGCCCAAAGATCGATGAAGAGAGAGCTCGCATGAGCATTATACCCTATGCTTCGGCAGTAGGATCTATAATGTATGCGATGTTATGTACACGCCCAGATGTAACTTATGCACTTAGTGTTGTAAGCAGGTATCAATCCAACACAGGGGAGATTCACTGGATAGCTGTGAAGAACATTCTTAAGTACTTGCGAAGGACTAAAGAATTATTCTTGGTGTATGGTAAAGGAGATCTCCAAATGGAGGCCTTTACCGATTCGAGCTTCCAGAGCGATAAGGACGACAGCAAATCTATCTCCGGGTTTGTATTTACCCTCAATGGAGGGCGGTAAGTTGGAAAAGTTCCAAACAGGATACCGTTGCAGACTCTACGATGGAGGCTGAGTACATTGCTGCGAATGATGCCGCCAAGGAAGCCGTCTGGATGAAGAAATTCGTCTCGGAGCTAGGAGTAGTTCCGACCATTATTGATCCAATACCATTGGATTGTGATAATAATGGGGCTATGGCGTTAGCCAAGGAGCCCAGGTCCCATCAGCGGTCCAGACACATCCTGAGGCGCTTTCATTTGATCCGGGAGATTGTAGATCGCCGCGAGATCGAGATTAGGAGAGTAGATACAAAGAATAACACCGCGGATCCACTGACCAAGGCCCTCCCTCAGCCGCAGCATGAGCGACTTTTTGAGATGTTGGGTATGAGATACGCCAATAACTGGCCTTAGTGCAAGTGGGAGATTGTTGGATATATGTGTGCCCTAGAGGCCATTATATGATAGTGGATGTATTCATACATGTATCTATATATATATATATATATATATATATATTCAGTGTACATTCTTGCTCGACATGATAGTATGCTATCTAGTTCTTCTTTATCTGACATGTTGATTTGATCATGCTTTTATTCATTTACACATGTTGATAAAGCCCTGAGGATATAGACATGACTACTGTGATTATGATTGAGATCATACTAGTGGGACATCTGTAGTTTATAAGCATATCCTGGAATGTCCCTAGTCGTAGGTGTATCGAGACGGGGCATCGATATACCAGAGTAGACTAGCGTATATGATTCTAGACCCATATGATGGGCGATGGATGTTCCCACATTCATCGATGTTTGACATCGAGATCGTATACGGGTGCTCAGTGGTGACTGGGTACACTGGACGGACTCACCGAGAACTCCTATATGGAATTAAATCTATCGTCGGATAGCAGTTCTCAGGTGACACTGGTGCAGGTTCGTCTGTAGACCCGAGATCGTCATAGAGTCTTGTGTGTTCTCCCACTGTACTTTGATTACCACCATACCACGGCTCTACTGAGTCGTGCAAACAGGTGTCCGTTGGGTACAGTCCCGAGACACACGAAGGCGATGAGCGATAGGAGGGGTTTCGTCTCTCCCGGTATTCGTAGTTGATGCTGTGCTGTGCTCAATTGGCTATATCAGTAAGCCCCTGGCCAGCGCTGTTGAGATTTACTGATAAGTGTTATCAGTAGTTTCTCGATCTGTTATAGACCATTCATCGGCACGACTTATTGAGTTAATGGGGTCGACGTTACCATCCCTAGACTCGATATGCATCATATCTGACGAAGAGACCGGACTGTACGGTAGTGTTGCCGGTTGGCTCGACGGGAGTTGTGACGGGTTCGCTTGTTTTCTTCTGATCGCTCAATACCCGGGTGACCGCTACGTTTAGCTGACCGCTTGTGGCTTGTAGGTATTTGATATGATCATTACCTACTGACGGCGTATTGACGAGTCTCAGAGTCCCACAATGAAGTTTCCTAGCTCAGGCGAAAAGATGTGGTGTGCATATGAGATATGCGCGGGGGCCTGATTAAATACGGATATGTGATACCGTATATTAATCGGGCATTTTCTATTGGTCGGGTCGTATGTGATATGACCGGTTTGCAAAATCAAGTGTTGATTTACCAAATGACTTTTAGATTAATTCTTTAGTTAAACTCTTTTTCTATTTTTGTATGCATGCATGTATGCACATGATGATGTGCATGGATACTTACATACATACATTGTATCATGGTTGTTGATACATATTTGGTGGCAATGCAAGACTTATATTGGAGTTATTATCTATTTATTTATCATTTTGAAAAAGGGAAAGGATAATTCACACAAGGTTTATGTTTATCATCTTTGACCATGCTTCAACCACTTTTTAACCTTGAGTTAATTATCCTTTTGTCTTTTAACCCATTTGATAAAAATCTAGATAATTCTAACCATGGTTGAAGTAAGAAGGATTAATATAGATTAATCCTTTTTCTCATTTCAATAATACACACTCATAACATTTCCTTTTGTGAAAAAGCTTAGCCACCATCTTCTTCTTCCTCTCTTGATAATTTCTTTGAGTGAGGTTGATAAAAAGAAAGAGTTTTGATTATAGAATACAAACCACATCATCATACTACACACATCTAATCTATTTGTGTAGGGTGTTTGCTCTACTTCATTCACATATCAAGTAAAGCAAGGAGCTTTGGGCAAAGGAGCTTCGGGTGGATCGTCGTAGACCTAGAGGATCTCAAGCAAACCATTTTCCAACCCTCAAGTAGCCAAGGAGTCTAGCGTAGGGAGCTACAAAGGTTGTACTCTAAAAACCATAGATTTTACTACTTGTGATGATGTCAAAGTAATGAAACCCTAAATTTCTAGTGATGATTCTTTGTATGTTCACTTAGCACCTTAAAAAATTTGATTTTGGCAAATGTGATGCTTCCAATCCCTTCATGAGGTGCTAGGTAAACCTAACAGTACGGATATTGTCACCGACAGGCTCAGTAGGGTGTCAGGATGAGTTCGCTCATCGACGTCCCTTTTGGTCAATACCTGGTGGCCCGTTACGTATGGCTAATACCTCTGATGTGCTAGTGGTTAAATCCACAGCCAAGGGATTGACGAGTCTTTAGAGTCCCCCACAGACAGTTTCTCAAGTTTCGAGCGAAACGCTGTAGAGGCTTTATGGAGATATGGCAGGGTTCGATCATATACGTGCGGTATTGCACGGATCATGATCGGGCGGATAATACTAGCGGGCTTTGGTTTAAGCCGGATCCTAGTATTATACAGTGTAGATTTTGTCTCATTGCATTTGTATTCGGTCGGAATACAAATGCGGGTATGTATATACAGTTGCGGGGGTTTTTCTGTAATTTATTACGGGATCCTTTTTCTGAAGTTGCCAGTTTGTATTTCGTTTCGGCCATTTTTCTTTTATTCTTTCTTTGGCTGAAAATTGGTGTGGAGGGGGTTATTTGCAAATATGCAAATTAGCAATATGGAGGGTTGTTTTTGTGATGATAGGTTCATGATGGTTCTTGCTTCCATTGACTTCATTTTTTCATCATTGCTTGACTTTTGAGATGAGATGGTTGTTGAAGAAGTGACTTTGTTGTGATCATTATTTTTTCTCATCATCACTCATCATTCTCTTTTGCATTATTTCACACACCTCCCCCCTCTTGTTTTTTGGTGAGGCCGGCCACATTTTTGAGGGGATGGGATTCATTTTGTGTGTGGAAATTGTTAGTTGTATGTATGCCCTAGAGGCCAGTATTGTACAGATGATGTATATTATATTGGATGCTTGGACATATATAGAGATGACTTTCTTGCTCGATATGATAGTATGTTATCTGGTTGCTCTTTATCTTAACATGTATACTTGTCTCTTTGTACTGTCTTTTAGCTATATGTTGATAAAGCCCTTAGGATATGTACATAACTACCTGGACTGTCATGCAGATCATACTAGTGGGGACAGTGTAGTCCATAAGTACATCCTTCAAGGTCCCTAGTCGTGGGTGTATCGAGACGGGGCATCGATATACCACAGTAGACTAGCGTATACGCTTCTCGACCCATGAGATGGGCGATGGATGATCCCATATCCATTGGTGTTTGACATCCGAGATGGTATACGGGTGCTCAGTGGAGACTGGGTACACTGGACGGACTCGCCGAGAACTCCCAGATGGTATTATACCTCACGTCAGATGGCAGTTCTCTGGTGACACTTATGCCGGTTAGTCTGTAGACCCGAGATCGTCATAGAGTCTTGTTTGATTCCCACTGTGCTTTGATTTCCACCTTACCACGTCCATGAGGGCATGCAAAACGGTGGTTTTTGGGTACAGTCCCGAGTCACATGGAGGCAATGAGCGATAGGAAGGGTTTCGTCTCTCCCGGTATTAGGGGTTGATGTTGCGCTGTGCTCGATTGGCCGTAACAGGGAAGTCCCTGGCCAGGGCTGATTTAGAGATTTACTGGTAAGTGTTACCAGTAGTTTCTCGACCCGTTATGAGCCTCACATCGGTACGACTTATCGGTTATTGGGGTATGACGTTTACCACCCATAGACTTGATATGCGACATATCAGACGAGGAGACCGGACTGTACGGGAAGTTTACCGGCAGGCTTTTACAGGAGTTGGAGCAGGCTTGCTTGATGATCTTCTGATCGCTCAATACCCGGGTAGCCGTTACGTCCAGCTAGTACCGCTGACGGCTTGTGGGTGCGTGATGTGATCATCACCTACTGCCGGCGTATTGACGAGTCTTTAGAGTCCTACACAGAGGTTTTACTGGCTCAGGCAAAACGAAATAGGAGCGCATATATGATATGTGCGGGACCGAGAATAATGTGTGTATGTGATACCGTATTCTATTCTTGCGACTTTTAGTATCGGTCGGTTATATATGATATGACCGGGTTATCGAATCAAGTGTTGATTCGATAAGTCGATACGATGAATGTTAGTCGGTTATATGAGATATGACCGGATTATTAAGTCAAGTGTTGATTTAATAATTAAGTGTATAATTGTATATTAGATATACTAGTTTACATTTACTAACACTTGTTCACTTTAGGGTTTTTCTCACATGAGCACAACTTTAATGTATATATAATATATATTAAAATTGTGTTTTCTTTTATTGTATCATGGTTGATGATACACTTGACATGGGTGTACAAGACATACACCATGCTATTTGTTATGTCGGGTTTTAACATTTAAAAGTAATTACAAAATTAGTGGTAAATTAGAAAATGTATGAAGCTTGTGGAAGCTTGTGGATGCATTGACTAAAGTCCACTAAATTTGTTTTTACTTTGGGTTTTAACCTAACCTTAACACTTAGCCATGGTAATGTCTCTACAAGTGTTAGTATACGATACTCACTCACCATGGTTAGCTCAATCACTTGATCATTATCCTCATCTCTTTCTTTTGTTCTTCTTCTTCATTGTGAAAAAGAAAAAGCTTGCTAGGGTTTGATCCAAAGTGAGAAAGATTGTGAGAAACAAAATTCTAAAGAGAACCCACTTCCTATTTCTCCATCCTCTACTAGACTAGCACTTTAGTTTAGGGTGTTTACTTCACTAATTCTCTAGTTAGTGAAGTAGAAGCTTGAGTCGGAATTCCCTCGACGTAGATCATCTTCGGCCTCAGAGACTTCAAGCAAGGTCGCATCCTTCGCGTCGTGAAGCCATGCAAGAGCCTGGGAGAACCTTGATCGCAGGGAAGGGACTTCAACAAGGAGCAAATGAAGTGAAGGACCGATCTACAAAGGTTGTATTTCGTATTCCCTTTAGAGTAAAGTTGTTTACTTGCTATTTGATTCGCCTAATCTCTAGTATACGATCTTGCTTAGGGTTGTTCGGCACATAAAAATTTAATTTTGGCATGGTCGATGCCTTGTAGAGCCTTGTTAGTGTGCCTAGTAATCCTAAAGTGGTATCAGAGCCTAGCTAGAGCATTAGGCGATGTGTTAACGAAGTTAAAACCCCGATCGAACCCGAATACGTCAAAATGAACCCCTCTCTGTACATTTTTTAAAATCTGTGTTTTTTCTGAATTAAAAATACCAAAAAAAATCTGCAGGGAATTCTAAGGGTTACCACAAAATACGAGCCCTAATTCTGTACAGGCGCCGCGGGACCGCGGTCCCTACCTACTTCTGGCGGCGGTTCCGTGGCCGTATAGGTGAATTGTGAGCAGTGTTTTGTGCAGTAACCCCCATAGCTATTCCTATATATTTCTGGGTATTTTTAAATCTGACTCAAGTGTTGAGTATTTTAGGGGTTTATTTTGTAATCGTCGATTCGATCGGAGAATTTAATTTTGTTTTGTTATTCCGGATAATTTAGAAAGTACTAAAATGTTCGACCGGATATCATTAACTCATTATTTCCCGGCACGAAAAACATTCAAGTGTTGAATTTTTCTCGGGTTTAAATCTTTCGGAAAAACGTGCATGTGACACGATGGACCCTCTAGAAGACAACAAACCATAACTCGATTATGTGACCGTCTTGAACTGCCTTTTGAACCTTAGGGTTTGGGGCAGTACGGCGTGCCACATGTGAGGCGTTGGCTTGACCCTTCTACGGCTGGACCGTTGCTACTGTGACTTATTCTGGAATTTTTGAACTCCGCTCAAGTGTTGAGCTATTATGGAAATCTTGGGTATTTGATTATTCGATCGGAATGTTTAATACTTTCTATTTATCTGGAATGTGATACAATATGTGGAATTCATACAGTTAGGCATGAAATGCGAAATATGTGATATTTTGGATTTACGATGTCTAAAGAGATTGTGGATTCCAAATGTTGTAGTTTTACACTTTCTTTTCTGTGACCGTAAGTGTAATATGTGATATCGCCGGTTTCGTTGCTATATGTCAACGACAATTAGGATGCGCATATTTACTTACGTTGATGACATGTGATGTTCTGTGTTGCTGGATATGTTATATTGGATCGTCGCGTTCTGAATAGCCGGGGGTTTTATGTGAGATGAGAGTTTTTTTATTTTCATTCATGTAAATTTAAATGCATGTAATATTCTTTTATTGGGGCACTTCCGGAATGAGGTCGATGTCACCATTTGTATATTATTTACTTTTCCGTACTAGGATAGACCCAAGGAGGAGAGCACAAGTAACCGGGTTCTAGAGTCCAGCGGGAGACCAACTCGAGGAGTCGAATCCGGGTCTCCTAACTCTAGAATTGGTAGGGTTGCTTGCCGCTCTCATAGGGGTCTAGGGGTGTGGGTTTGGCTATTCATCGCGACCGTGGAATCCGTGTTTTATAGAGGCTCAAAAATAAAACACGGACGTCCTAGTATATCCAATGTTTCATATGTTTCTTCTGCTGCGATATCTGTGATGTGATCATTTGATGTTCTGTGATAAATACTGTATATAGTATATATGATATATTATATAGACGTTACTTATGTTTTACACCCGCGCTAGCCCTGCCCTGCTCTGCCGTTAGTTACCTAACCTAACGGTGCACGAGGGGACATCGAGGCAAATGCGGATGGCATAAGTGTACGTCGTATTTATCTGTGATGTTTAGGTGATTTAAATGATGTGACTTCATTAATGTGATTAATGAAAGAAAAGAAACCTAAAAGATGTTGTAGAATCAAATTTTCAAATAAAAAGGGTAGCTACGGTTTTTCTTTGCATAGAGGTATATGTGATATACCCTGCATCTTATTCGATGAGGAAAGAGCCGAGATCCTTTCACCGGGAGTGACCTCTTTAGCAAAACTGGCAAATGCTACAATACTCGGTTTGACTTTTGACTGCTTTTGGAGTTTTGCTTTGCATAGTGATATATATGATATGTCCTGCACCTTATTCGATGAGGAAAGAGCCGAGATCCCTTCACCGGGAGTGACCTCTTTAGCAAAACTAATGAAAGCCTCAAAATCACTCCATTTCAAAAATCACTCGATTCTACAACGATATCAAGTTCATTACGCAATAGGTTTTCTGAAAAACCTGCGTAGCCCTCCGTCAATTCAGATAAGTAATATTTAGTATTCGTGCTGCGGTAGTTTGGCATAAGTCAAGGCGTAGTGTACGGTAGCTGATTATTACTTATCTGTAGCATGAGATGCGATTGGATTAGGGTATTCATACGGCGTTGTTTGGCATGCGTCAAGGGTCGTACGAGTGGGTTTAATTCAATCACGAATTGTACGGGTTGAACTTGACTAGCGGACTATGGGTTGTTTGGCATGCTTCAAGGTCATAGCACGCTAGGGGCAAAATATTATCGAGAATTTCAAGTGTTGAGATTTGCAATGAGATTGCATACCATCTATGAGATAGTAGGATCCCGATACCCACTGCGAGTAATTGTTACTCCCGGGAGAGTTTTACACAGGATAATTAGCCGATCAAGTAGGTGTCTAGAAAGGTGTCAACGGGATTACGCCTCTGGGAAAATGATGTTTACTTTAATTAGGTCCGTGCGAAAGCACGGGGAACCTCCCTCAACGTACCGACACTGGCCTGGCTGAAAGATTGGCGAAGTTGTAGGATGTAATTAATCCCGGCTAGTCTTTCCTTTTAGGGTTTGAAGGAAGATTTGATAAAAAACAGTGGGAGCCATCCTGATTAGATAAAATAATAACCAATCTGATCTTGCAAGAGCATACGCTAAAGTGTTTTCTTCTCTCTCTCTCCAGGTAGCGACTATTTCATGCCTTAATCAAAATAATAATATGGATGTATTGACCGAACCCGCATGTTATACTGTGTAGGGGAACGTTGGACCCGTTCTATCTTATAAGTGTTATAAGACTGAACAGGAAACAGGAGAATATCTGGTTTCCCACGCCGCCCAGACGGAGAACATGCATGTTGATGCACCTTCTTCGGGTGTGTTAGTCATTGAGAACTGTTTCTCAGTTCACCCTACGTCCTGGGTATTAGATACCGGATCAGGATCCCACATATGTAAACTATTACATGGGCTACGGAAAGGTAGAGAACTAGGAAAAGGTGATCATTCCGTTCAAGTAGGGAATGGTGCAAGTATTGCAGCCAAAGCAGTTGGCGAATATCACCTTGTATTACCAAGTCGTAATACACTGATTCTGAATGAGTGCTATTGTATACCGAACATGATGTGCAACATTATATCAGTTTCTTTACTGTGTAAAGAAGGATATAATTTTGTAGTACAGGATAATGTTATGAACATCTTCCTAGATCAAAAGTTGATTGCATCAGGCTCGTTACATAATGGCATATTCATTCTCAATCAAAATACAGTCCTCAATTTACAAAACACACACAAGAGGAAGGGTTCAGAAATGAATGAATCCTTCTTGTGGCATTGTAGACTTGGTCATATCAATGCGACACGACTAGCTAAGTTACATAAAGATGGATATTTGAATCCATTCGAATTATCATCTTATGATACTTTCCATTCATGTCTCAAAGGAAAAATGACCAAAGCTCCGTTTAGTGGAAACAGAGAAAGAGTTATGGAACTCTTAGGGCTGATACATAGTGATGTATGCGGTCCCATGTCTACACACGCCAGGAACGGTTCTTCCTACTTCATTACATTCACTGACGATCTTTCAAGATTCGGACATATGTTCCTGATGAAACAAAAGTCTGAAGCTTTTGAGAAATTCAGAGAATATAAGCACGAAGTAGAGAACCAAACGGGAAAAAGTATTAAAATCCTTCGATCTGATCGAGGAGGTGAATACTTGAGCAATGAATTCTTGGACTTCCTAAAAGAGAATGGGATTCTCTCTCAGCTAACTCCTCCATATACACCATAGCAAAACGGTGTATCGGAACGGAGGAACCGCACCCTATTAGATATGGTGCGCTCAATGATGAGTACAGCTGAGTTACCTATTTCCTTCTAGGGATATGCGCTTGAGACAGCCATAGACCTATTTAATAGAGTTCCTACCAAATCTGTGCCTACCACTCCATATGAGATATATAAAGGGAAGAGACCACATCTTAATTACATTAAGATATGGGGTTGTCCGGCCTATGTCAAAAGTCAAAATCCGGACAAACTCGAGGCAAGATCTGTCTTATGTAAGTTTATAGGATATCCCAAAAATTCACAAGGGTATATCTTCTACCACCCCGAGGAACAAAAGGTGTTTGTTTCTCGACATGCCACTTTCTTAGAAAAATGTTTTCTTATGAAACAGATTAGTGGCATTGAGGTAGAACTGGAAGAGGTTCCAGCGATACAAACTATAACAGAAGACTTGGTAGAACCAGAGGATTCAGTAGTACCCGACGAACCCCAGCCTCTCCGCCGATCTGGTAGGGTTTCTCATCCACCTGAGAGAAACTACGGTTTTCTCATTGATGGTGGAAGCGAGGATTGTATCATGGAGGATGATGACCCAACTAGTTTCGAGCAGGCCATCACGAGTGGTGACTCAGTGAAATGGCTTGATGCAATGCGGTCCGAGATGGAATCCATGTACACCAACAAAGTATGGACTTTGGAAGTTGCTCCTGAAGGGGTAAAACCTATTGGGAGCAAGTGGATCTTCAAGAAAAAACATGGTGTAGATGGGAAATCGGAGACTTTCAAATCTAGACTTGTTGCAAAGGGTTTTCGTCAAAGACTAGGTGTGGACTATGACGAAACCTTTTCTCCAGTGGCTATGCTTAAATCCATCCGGATCATGCTTGCCATCACTGCATATCATGATTACGAAATCTGGCAAATGGATGTTAAGACCGCCTTTCTAAACGGTAATTTAGAAGAGTGCGTGTACATGACTCAGCCAGAGGGCTTCGTAGATAGTGGGAAGAGCGGGAAGGTGCGCAAGCTGCTTAAATACATTTATGGATTAAAGCAAACATCGCGGAGTTGGAACATCTGCTTTGACATCGTTATCAAAGAGTTTGATTTCGTCAAAAATGTTGATGAACCTTGTATCTACAAGAAGGTGGCAGAGAGTAAGGTTGTCTTCCTCGTATTGTACGTGGACGACATACTCTTGATAGGAAATGACATTCCTATGCTGCAATCGGTCAAGCTCTTCTTATCACAAAGATTCTCAATGAAAGATCTTGGTGATGCCTCCTGCATATTAGGAATTATGATCTATAGAGATAGATCTAAAAGGATATTGGGATTGTCCCAATCCAGGTACATTGACACCATACTAAAGAGGTTTAGTATGGAAGAGTCCAAACGTGGGTTTTTACCCACGATCTCAGGGCTCACTCTCTCCAAAGAGATGTCTCCCAAGACTGATTTGGAGAGAGCTCGCATGCAAGGGATACCCTATGCTTCGGCAGTAGGCTCTATCGTGTACGCGATGCTATGTACCAGACCCGATGTAGCATACTCACTAAGTGTTGTGAGTAGGTATCAAGGTGATCCTGGAGAGAGTCACTGGACAGCTTTGAAGAGCATTATCAAGTACTTACGAAGGACTAAAGAGATGCTCTTGGTGTATGGTAACGGAGAACTCCAAGTGGAGTCCTTTACCGATTCAAGCTTCTAGAGTGATAAGGACGACTCTAAGTCTCACTCGGGATTTGTCTTTACCCTTTACAGAGGGGCGGTTAGCTGGAAGAGTTCCAAGCAGGAAACCGTGGCAGACTCGACGATGGAGGCTGAATACATTGCTGCCAACGATGCTGCCAAAGAGGCTATCTGGATCAAGAAATTCATTACTGAACTTGGAGTGTTTCCATCCATTGAGCATCCAATACCTTTGTATTGCGATAACAATGGAGCGGTGGATTTGGCCAAGGAACCCAGGTCCCATCAGCGATCCAGGCATATTCTGAGGCGGTATCACCTGATCCGGAAGATAGTTGATCGCTGGGAGATCGAGGTCAGGAGGGTTGACACGAAGGACAACACAGCGGATCCACTCACAAAGGCTATTCCCCAGATACTGTTTGAGAGACTCTTCGGGATGCTCGGTATGCGATACTACAGCAGCTGGCCCTAGTGCAAGTGGGAGATTGTTGTAAGTTCAGGGCGGCGCCCCGGCCGTCAATCCGACGCCGGAATGCGGAAGCGATGCTTAACTTTAATTTGTCAAACTGGCACCACCGCGCACTATAAAACCGGATCGTGCCATTAACTAGTCCCGGCTAACTACAAGATGGGAAGAGAGATATACCGAGCGATCCTTGTCCTCCGGTCTTCTCATCGTCGTCCCGATCTCCCGCGGAATGTCCGGTCTCCACCTCCTCGCCGGAAGGGCACCACGTGGCCTGCTTCTTTTACGGGTTCCCACCTCTATACCGAGGCAACTCGGGCACGAAGTTGGCGAGCCGACGTGTCCAAGGTTTGCTGTAGATTATAGTGTAGAAACATGTCTCATTTGGGGTTATGGAGTTGCCTTTGGTGGAGGAAATGATATATGAAACTTTTTAGAGGAACTTGGGGATTTTAGAACATGAAGAGAGCAAAATCCCCATGCTAAAAGTTTTGGACAGCCCATCCCCAACAATGGCCGGCCATGCATAATGGGAGAGTGAGAATGAGAGAGAGGTGAATGGATGATGGAACCACAATCATAATGCAAGGGAATAAAGATAATCATGAAGGGAAATGATCACAAACAAATCCACACTCCAAAACAACCATCATCAACCACCATGATTGCTCCCAAAGCCAAGCAATCATGAACCATGGAAAGTCAAGGGATGGTCCTCCATCATGATCCAACAATATGCAAAGACCCCCTTCCAAATTGCTTATTTGCACAAATGCAAATAAGCCCTCCTCCACCAAACTTCGGCCAATGAAGGATAGAAAGAAATATGTCCGAAACGAAAAGCAAACTGGCAACTCCAGAAAACTGGTCCCGTAATAAATTGCAGGAAAACCCCGATACTGTGTATACACACCCGCATCTGTATTCCGACCGAAATACAAATGCAATGAGACAAATCTACACTGTACTATACTAGGATCCAGCTTAAACCAAAGCCGGCTAGTATTATCCGTATGATCCTGATCCGTGCAATACCGCACGTATCTGATCGAACCCTGCCATATCTCCATACGGCCTCTACAGCTTTTCGCTAGAAAACTTGAGCAACTGAATGTGGGGGACTCTAAAGACTCGTCAATACTATGGCTGTGGATTTAACCACTAGCACGTCAGAGGTATTAGCCATACATGACGGGCCACCAGCTATTGACCGAAAGGGACATCGATGAGCGAACTCATCCTGACACCCTACTGAGCCTGTCAGTGACAATATCCGTACAGTCCGGTCCATTCGTCTATGAGCATCGCATGGCGGGCCTAGGGGGTTGGTAAAAGTCAGACCCCCAAAAGCTGTACAAGTCGTGTCGGTGTATAGCCCAGAACACCCTGAGATACTACTGGAATACCTAACAGTAAATCTCCTGCCTCGGCCGAGGGCTTCGTGTAATGGCTCTCCTAGACACAGCGTGACCTCACCCCCAATACCGGGAGAGACGAACCCCTGAAGATCCGCTCACTGCCGCCATGTGGCTCGGGACTGTACCCAACTAAAACCTGTTTGCACGTCTCCTTTGAGCGTGGTAGGGTAGTAATCAAAGTACACTGGGAACTCACACGAGACAAATGATGATCCTCAGGTCGATGAACTAACCTGTACACATGTTACCAGGGAACTGCTATCTGACGTCTGGTATAATCCCAACTAGCAGGTTCCCAGCGAGTCCTGTCCGGTGTACTCATAACCCAATGAGCACCTGTATACATCTTAGGTGAACCAACTGACACCAGTGGTTTGTAAGACCGGCCACCGCCCCTCGTCGGGGTCTCGACTGTATACACTAGTCTACTCCGGAGTATCGATGCCCTGTCTCGAAACTCCCACGACTAGGGACCTTTTAAGGATGTGCTTATAGACTCCAGCTCTCACGTATATGATCGCCCTCATACTGCTGGTAGTCAAGCATGAATCCTAGGGGCTCTATCAACGTGTAATAGCGACATGTCTGGTCACCTAAAGTAGTACACGATGATAAAGATAAACCAGATAGCATACTATCATCTCGAGTAAGATTGTCCTACCGGGATTGGTCCTCCCTCAATCATTGCAATCACATGCCTGTGATCCAATAATTGACTCTGAGGGCACTATCTCCAACAATTGTTAGTTGTATGTATGCCCTAGAGGCCAGTATTGTACAGATGATGTATATTATATTAGATGCTTGGACATATATAGAGAGGACTTTCTTGCTCGATATGATAGTATGCTATCTGGTTGCTCTTTATCTTAACATGTATACTTGTCTCTTTGTACTGTCTTATAGCTACATGTTGATAAAGCCCTTAGGATATGTACTTGACTACCTGGACTGTGATGCAGATCATACTAGTGGGGACAGTGTAGTCTATAAGTACATCCTTCAAGGTCCCTAGTCGTGGGTGTATCGAGATGGGGCATCGATATACCACAGTAGACTAGCGTATACGCTTCTCGACCCATGAGATGGGCGATGGATGATCCCATATCCATTGGTGTTTGACATCAGATATGGTATACGGGTGCTCAGTGGAGACTGGGTACACTGGACGGACTCGCCGAGAATTCCCAGATGGTATTATACCTCACGTCAGATGGCAGTTCTCTGGTGACACTTGTGCAGGTTAGTCTGTAGACCCGAGATCGTCATAGAGTCTTGTGTGATTCCCACCGTGCTTTGATTTCCACCTTACCACGTCCATGAGGGCGTGTAAAACGGTGGTTTTTGGGTACAGTCCCGAGTCACGAGGCAATGAGCGATAGGAGGGGTTTCGTCTCTCCCGGTATTGGGGGTTGATGTTGCGCTATGCTCGATTGGCCGTAACAGGGAAGTCCCTGGCCAGGGCTGATTTAGAGATTTACTGGTAAGTGTTACCAGTAGTTTCTCGACCCGTTATGAGCCTCACATCGGCACGACTTATCGGTTATTGGGGTATGACGTTTGCCACCCCTAGACTTGATATGCGACATATCAGACGAGGAGACCGGACTGTATGGGAAGTGTTACCGGCAGGCTTTTACAGGAGTTGGAGCGGGCTTGCTTGCTGATCTTCTGATCGCTCAATACCCGGGTAGCCGTTACGTCCATCTAGTACCGCTGATGGCTTGTGGGTGCGTGATGTGATCATCACCGACTGTCGGCGTATTGACGAGTCTTTAGAGTCCTACAAAGAGGTTTTACTGGCTCAGGCAAAACGAAATAGGAGCGCATATATGATATGTGCGGGACCGAGAATAATGCATGTATGTGATACCGTATTCTATTCTCGGGACTTTTAGTATCGGTCGGTTATTGTCACGACCCGCAGGGTACGGAACGTGACTGGCACTTAAGTTTACGAAACGTCTAAAGACGTCCGTAAAATAAGTAAGCCAAAGCCCAGAAAACAAAACCAATTAAGCAAAAGAGTGAAGAAAACCCAATCAATTGAAAGCGAGTTTATCAATAAGTCATGTAAAACCCTTTTTAAAAACAGTACCAATTTTTCCGAAAATTTCGGCAGAGTCTCCTTTGTAAATACTGGCCCCCCAAAATGGGTACAACAAGAATAAATATGAATTCAACAAAGTAGGGCATCCCCAAGCGGGAGATAGCACTTCTCCATAAGGCGGTCACAAATCCCACGCAATATAAAACGACAGCATGCAAATTAATCATAAGAAGCATAAGAAAAACAGCATGTCGACTCAAGTGAGCTCGACCCCAAAACACAGCATAAAAGTCCACAAATCTCACAGTCTCGTCTCTAGGTCAATATACAACAATACTGGTAAATACAGTAGATGGAGTACACTAGATACAAAGAATATACAAGGTGGTACAAAATAGTAATATAACCCACCTAAGAGCAAAACCTCGAATCCAGGCAAAGGAGGCAAAAGAACAAGTGCGCCCGCCGCTACTGAACTGACGGAGCGGACCTGCAAAAGACTGTGGCACAACGGGGGTGAGTTTCCAACTCGTGAGTAATAAATAACACCTACAAAGGCTATCGTATGCATGCACACAAGCATCCTAGCGTCTAAAATACAGGTATGACTGGATGCACTAGCAGGTGTGTATACAACATCAGTGTACGAATATGTATGCAACATGAATATCTGAGGTCTCAATAGGTATATATAAGAAACATTTTATCTCTTTTTGTTTTTGAAACTCTTTTAGAATGCCAGCATAATACTCAAAGAATCGACGAGAACCGGTGTCCAGCAACGACACCCAAAAGCTGTCTCAAATCTCATAAATCCATGTCATAGTGTCTCTGGCCTCAGCCATCCGGCTGACCCATCTCAATATCAATATCTCATCCTCTCGCGGCCCCGGTCGGTATCCTCTGGATATCCGCCATGCCCAATGAAGTCACCGGTAGGTAATCCGTCCCCTGCCAGGCTCATCGTCAGCACCACGAGCTTCTTGCCCCGGGGTACCCTACCGGGCCCACCATGTACCCGAGACGGTTCATCCAACTCCTCGAAATGGGTCTCAAAAACCACAGCAAACTCATGGTGGACGACACTTACATCACTAGAAAACCGCAATTTACATGTTTTAAAAATATAATAAGTTTAGAAATTTTGCGGCTTTCCCCCGAAATCCAGAAATATCATAAAATCTCAAGAAATCCTCATAAGTGCATATATCAATGATAATGAATGCATATGGTATCAATAATCAAGTTGCGATGTGTGATTAATAGATTAGGCATGAACAATTAATATGATGAAGTACATGCACATGAATAGCAATCCTACGGTTTCATTTTAAGGAATTAAAGGCAATGGCACAAGTTTAAGTATCAATTAGTAAAAGGTTTCAATTTAAAGGTTATCTAGTGTGGTGGCATGGCAATTACCAGGGTGTGTGTGTAAGCATGAATAGTGCTCGTGCTGCATATAAAATCCCTGGCAATGGTGCAGGTGTCCTATAAAATGGTTTCGCATATGTATGTCAATATAATGCATGGATGCAGCAAATAATCATATTCGTATTTCACCCCTAATTACTAACATCACTAAGAATCTTGTAAGTTACTAAAACTATCGGGCGGCTTGCGCCATCCAACGATAGTCCCCCGTAGATGTTACATCTACTCACCGGAATCCCTGGCTAGCTGTGTCCAATCACCGCTTTCCCCTTTCGCGCCGCGTCTGACGTCTCCGCGACCGAACCTGGAATTTACATCAATACCAACCATAAGGTTACATATCAAGAACGACGCAAAACCCAAACGAAACTACTAATGTTCACTAGCTAGGTACAACGTGCGCAGGGTGCGCGGAACATACGCGAAAATCGCAAAAACTGCCAAAAATCGCCGATTTGGTCGCCCGGCAAAACTAAAACCCGACTACTCAAAAATCCGCACTCACGCATCCTAAACGTCATAGGGGATGCTAAAAATATCCCCAAGGTATCACAAATAATTCACCATTTAATTTTAATAAAAACCTAGTAAGCACAAAACTTGCAATTTTGGTGCAAATATCGAAAATTAGCGATAAGGTTATGACAATCCAACACAAAATCCAACCACACAACTAGTTAGCCACAATCACATAAATTCAACTCATTTATCATGCTTCAAAACCCATTTTCCATACATAAACCTTTTCTTGAATTTCCTAAAACAACAATTTACAACCAAAATCACACCTTTAAAATTTAGTAAATTAGCATAGTTTAAAGACCACATAAAAAGGTAACCTCTTAGATTAGGTTGTGTAGGAACTAGATTAATTACAAAACAATTTAATTAACTAACATGGCTTCAAGAACCCTAGTTTAATTTTTCAATCATAACCTAAGGAAAAAAACTAGATTAGAACTACACTAAATTAACACTACTACAATTTAAATTAAGAAACTAAATCAAAAGAATTTAAGTAGCAAGAAATTATACCTCACTAGAGATCTAGCAAGAATAAATTTGCTTCAAATGATGGCCTCAAGCATCAAGATCTAAGCTAGGGAGGTGAAGGAAAAGAAAGATGAAGGATGGGTTTAATTTGTAAGCTTTAAATTGCAATTTTGTTGAATTAAACTTGAAGAATTTTGAAGAAAATGAAAAGAAAAGAGATGAAGTGGAGGGGGAGCAGGTTTCGGCCAGATTAGAGGGAAGGGGAGGGTGTGGGTGTGTGGGAAAAGTCATTAGTCAACTACCCCAAAAGTCAATGCACCATACTTTAACAAACTATATTTAAAATAAATTCATAAAGAAACCAATTCAACACATGAAAGAAAACCAAAATGAGGCCAGAAATTTCTGGACCTGATCAAGGTGGGGCTGTTCTAGGGCTGAGGGAAGAGAGAGAGGGGTTTTACAAAAGAAATTTTATGCAAAAAGACCCCCTACAAGTCAAAAATTGCAAGTTTTAGCTTAAAATTCAATAAATTCGTTTCCTATCATAAAAATTAGTTAAAAATCAAAATAAAATACTAGAAATTTATGTTACAACTAGATTTTAATTAACATAATTTTAAAGATTAAAATTAGCCCAGAAAATTTTGTATTTATCGCTAATTTAATGTATTTTCTTACCGGCTTAAAATAATATTAAAAAATTGAAAAATTAGGGAAATTTTTTTAAATGACCAAAATTTAATAAGTAACTCATTAGCTATTAAAAACAAGCAATTACCTATCCATTTTAGGTATAATTAGCCCTAAACTGCAAAATAACAAAAAAGACGGTTTTCGGAAAAATACCGAATTTTCACCGATTTTCAGGAAAACACCAAAACGACCTTTCAAGGCCCTAAAATCTTCCCCCCTTAAAGAAATTCGGTCCCCGAATTTAAAAATATTACTACGCATAGCTTCAAAGAGATGGGGATATTTCTTCCTCATCTCGCCCTCGGTCTTCCAGGTAACCTCCTCGCTGCTCGGGCTACGCCAAAGGACCTTGACGGTTGGTATAATCTTCGACCTCAACTTCTTCACCTGCCGATCCAGGATGGCCACCGGCTGCTCTGCAAAAGAAAGGTCGCGCTCTAGCTGGACTGTCGGGTGCTGAATCGCATGCGAAGGGTCGTGAAGGTACTTGCGGAGCATCGAAACATGGAAGACGGGGTGAACATCGGGAAAGCTGGGTGGAAGGGCCAAACGATAAGCAACAGCGCCGACACGCTCGAGGATCTCGAAGGGACCTACGAATCTAGGGCTAAGCTTTCCCTTTTGCCCAAAACGCATCACGCCCTTCATCGGAGAGACTTTCAGAAAAACATTGTCGCCAACTGCGAACTCTAATCTGCGACGGCGCCTGTCTGCATAGGATTTCTGTCTGCTCTGAGCTGCCCTCATCCGGTCTCGAATCAACTTTATCTTCGCTGTCGTCTCCTCAACAAGTTGCGGCCCCAAAATGCTGCTCTCGCTGAGCTCTGTCCAACAGACGGGCGATCTGCATCTCCTCCCATACAATGCCTCGAAAGGTGCCATCTGAATAGTATCCTGGAAGCTGTTGTTGTAGGAGAACTCCACTAGAGGTAAATGACGATCCCAGCTACCACCAAAGTCTAAAACGCACGCTCTGAGCATGTCCTCGAGAGTCTGAATGGTCCGCTCTGACTGTCCGTCGGTCTGCGGATGAAACGCTGTGCTGAAGCTCAAACGAGTGCCCAAAGCCTCCTGAAGTCTCTGCCAAAGTCGGCTGGTGAACTGAGTGCCTCGATCTGACACGATACAAGTCGGTACGCCATGTAGTCGCACGATCTCGTCAATATAGAGCTGAGCATACTGAGCGAAGCTGAAAGTGGTCTTCACTGGTAGGAAGTGAGCCGCTTTCGTCAATCTATCCACGATCATCCAGATGGAGTCGTACCCTCGACTGGTCCTGGGTAGACCCACAACGAAGTCCATCGAAATCTGCTCCCATTTCCACTCTGGAATGGGTAACGGCTGTAGCTCTCCTGCGGGCCTCTGGTGCTCGGCCTTGCCTTGCTGACAAGTCAGGCATCTCGAAACGAACTCCGCAATGTCCCTCTTCATCCCGTCCCACCAGTAGGTCTCTCTCATATCATGGTACATCTTGGTGGAACCGGGGTGGACACTATACATTGATCGGTGTGCCTCCTGAAGAATGTCGCGCCGCAATCCATCAGCATCTGGTACGCACAGTCTAGATCCATATCGTAAAATCCCCTGATCGTCAATCACGAACTCGGAAAATCTGCCCTGTCCCATCTGTGCCATGATCTCTGAGCAACGGTCGTCACTGCGCTGTGCCTCATATATTCGGTCAAGCAACTGTGGGCGTGCACGAACATGCGCGAGCTGTCCCCCTGTCTGAGTGAACTCGAACTCAACTCGACTGTCGCATAACATCTGCCAATCTGCTGACGACTGCCTCTGCACTGCGCGCAAAAAGGATAGACTACCCCCGGGCCTCCTACTCAACGCATCTGCCACCACATTCGCCTTGCCTGGGTGATATAAGATCTCGCAGTCGTAGTCTTTCACCAACTCCATCCAACGACGCTGTCTGAGGTTCAGGTCTCGCTGCTGAAATATGTACTTTAAGCTCTTGTGATCGGTGAATATCTGACACGACTCGCCGTATAGGTAATGTCGCCAAATCTTCAGTGAAAAGACCACTGCAGCCATCTCCAAATCATGAGTGGGGTAGTTCTGTTCATGCTTCTTCAACTGCCGAGAAGCATAAGCGATCACCCGGCCATGCTGCATCAATACGCATCCTAATCCCACTCGCGAAGCATCACAGTAGACAACAAATCCGCCTGATCCCGAAGGCAAAGATAATACCGGCGCCGTAGTCAGACAAGTCCGTAGCTGCTGAAAACTGCGCTCGCACTCCTCTGTCCAGACGAAAGGAACTCCCTTCCGGGTCAAACCGGTCAAAGGTGCAGCTATACGGGAGAAGTCCTGAACAAAACGCCTGTAGTAGCCCGCCAGGTCTAGAAAACTACGGATCTCAGTAACCGATGTAGGTCGGGGCCACTGCTGAACAGCCTCAATCTTCTTCGGGTCCACACAAATGCCGTCTCTCGTAACCACGTGACCCAAGAATCCGACGTTGTCCAGCCAGAATGCACACTTGAAGAACTTTGCGAACAGCTGGTGCTCCCTCAGAGTCTGTAACGTAATCCGCAAGTGCTGCTCGTGCTCCTCCCTGCTCCGAGAGTACACCAAGATATCGTCGATAAACACGATGATGAACAAGTCAAGATACGGCCTGAATGTACGGTTCATCAAATCCATGAATGCTGCTGGGGCGTTGGTGAGTCCGAACGACATCACCAAAAACTCGTAGTGGCCGTAGCGCGTGCGGAAAGCTGTCCTCGGTATATCCTCCTGTCGAACTCGCAGCTGATGGTATCCTGATCGCAAGTCGATCCTCGAAAAATACCCCGCACCCTGAAGCTGGTCGAACAAATCATCAATGCGCGGCAACGGATATCTTTTCCGAACGGTAACTTTGTCCAGCTGGCGGTAGTCGATACATAAGCGCAAACTTCCATCCTTCTTCTTGACAAACAGGACCGGAGCACCCCACGGAGAAACACTCGGTCGAATAAGCCCCTTATCTAACAAATCTTGCAACTGATCCTTCAGCTCTCGAAGCTCTGCCGGGGCCATCCGATAAGGCGGTATAGAAATAGGCCCCGAGCCGGGAATCAAATCAATGCAGAACTCAACATCGCGCTCAGGCGGTAGCCCAGGTACCTCATCAGGGAAAACATCAGGGAACTCACAAACTACCGGGACCCGGTCTAACGGAACCTCTGCAGCTCGAGTATCACAAATATACGCTAAGAATCCCTGACATCCCTTCCGCAAGAGCTGACCAGCGTGAAGAGACGAAATTAAGCTGGGAAGGGTAACACTGCGGTCTCCCCGAATAACAAGGACTGGCTCTCCCGGAAAGCTAAATCTGACTGCCTTCTCACGGCAGTCCACCGAAGCATAACAAGTGGCTAACCAATCCATGCCCAGAAGCACATCAAAGTCCAACATATCGAGGAGAATCAAATCAACCATTGAATCCCTCTCCCCGATACGAACGGAACACAATCGAAACACAAAACGAGCGACAAACGACTCGCCTACCGGAGTAACAACAACAAGCGGATGATCTAATGACGACGACTCACGGCCCAACATCGGTGCAAAGTGTGTAGATACGTACGAATGTATGGAACCTGGGTCAAATAATACCCGTGCGCCGAAAGAACAAACTGGCAAGGTACCTGTCACAAAGGCATTGGATGCCTGCGCATCCTGCGGTGTCAAAGCAAAAACTCGGGCCTGTTCTCCACCGATAGCGGGCTGACCTCGACCTCGACCTCGGCCTCTGCCTCCTCGTCCTCTCTGAACAGGACCGCCGCGTCCACGGCCTCTGGGTGCACCTAACTGGCGTGGAGCATCGCCGGTGGTAGGAAGTAGGGCTCTCTGAGGAGGGGGTGGTGATGGTGGTAGGGTCACATGCGGAACTGTCGTGGCTCCCTGTCGTCTCGCCGGACAGTCTCTGACAAGATGGTGCAAACTCCCGCACCCAAAACACCCTGGCGACGGCTGCTGTCCCTGGGGATAAGAAACATATAACTGTCCCGGTCCAAATCCTCTGCCAGGCCTATCTCTCGGGAAGAATCTGGGGCGCTGCCTCTGAGACGGTACATCGGTGCGAATCCTCTTCGGCCCAGAAACGGCCGAAGTCTGTGATATGCGTGCCTCCATCCGCAATGCCGTATCCATAGCAGCTGAATAAATGTCGTAGTGCTGGGCGCCAATGGCAAGATATAGCTGGGCATCAAGTCCCTGTACGAACCTCTTCACCATCTTCTCCTCGGTATCCACCAAATACTGAGCGTATCGGGTTAACTGTGTAAACTGGATGTCATACTCAGACACCGTCATCCCAGGTGTCTTGACTAAGGCCTCGAAGCTACGAGCTCTGGCGTCACGAACGCTCTCTGGAAGGAAACGGGCTAGAAAGACCGCTGTAAACTCGACCCAAGTCATAGACGGTAGACCTGCAGCTCGACCTCTCAAGACTGACTCCCACCATGTCTGCGAGAGACCCTCTAGTCGGAAACTCGCAAGCTCTACCCATCGATCATCCGAACATCTCAACGAACGGCAGATCCTGACTAAACTGTCAAGGAACGTCTGTGGGTCCTCCGCTGCCTCAGTGCCGGTGAATACTGGAGGTCTCAGCCTCATGAAATCCTGTAGTGAAACCGGGATGGTCACGGTGGTAGTAGTAGGAGCAGGTATCATTGTCGTCTGTGATGTAGTAGGTACGTCATCCGGTCTCGGTGTACGACTGGCTGCAACTAGGGATCCTACCATCTTACGTAGCTCCTGCATGCCTCCCATCATCTGTCGCAACTCCTCCATACCAGTCTCGAGCCTATCTATACGGCCTGGGGAAGGTGGATCGGTCTGTCCCTGCGGCGTAGGCATACCACCCTGCTCAGTCCTAGTCTCGGACGAGCCAGCTCGAATCTCGTCTTTGGCGGCAGCCCTCTGTGCCCTCGTAGCCTTCGGCGGCATAGTGGCTATTACAGGAAAACGGATAGTAAGAACAGTGCAATAGGATCATAGGATACACGGAATTGAAGATGGAATTTTCAAGCAAGTATATCCTAAAGTCACTTAGGCGGAGTACCGTATCGTAAGTATGCCGCGGACATACACACGCTACGTTACCCTACTTAAGTCACTTACTCCATCTACCAAAGGTCATCCTACACTCAAAAAGGTAAAACCTATCGCTTTGATACCAACTTTGTCACGACCCGCAGGGTACGGAACGTGACTGGCACTTAAGTTTACGAAACGTCTAAAGACGTCCGTAAAATAAGTAAGCCAAAGCCCAGAAAACAAAACCAATTAAGCAAAAGAGTGAAGAAAACCCAATCAATTGAAAGCGAGTTTATCAATAAGTCATGTAAAACCCTTTTTAAAAACAGTACCAATTTTTCCGAAAATTTCGGCAGAGTCTCCTTTGTAAATACTGGTCCCCCAAAATGGGTACAACAAGAATAAATATGAATTCAACAAAGTAGGGCATCCCCAAGCGGGAGCTAGCTCTTCGCCACAAGGCGGTCACAAATCCCACGCAATATAAAACGACAGCATGCAAAATAATCATAAGAAGCATAAGAAAAACAGCATGTCGACTCAAGTGAGCTCGACCCCAAAATACAGCATAAAAGTCCACAAATCTCACAGTCTCGTCTCTAGGTCAATATACAACAATACTGGTAAATACAGTAGATGGAGTACACTAGATACAAAGAATATACAAGGTGGTACAAAACAGTAATATAACCCACCTAAGAGCAAAACCTCGAATCCAGGCAAAGGAGGCAAAAAAACAAGTGCGCCCGCCGCTACTGAACTGACGGAGCGGACCTGCAAAAGACTGTGGCACAACGGGGGTGAGTTGCCAACTCGTGAGTAATAAATAACACCTACAAAGGCTATCGTATGCATGCACACAAGCATCCTAGCGTCTAAAATACAGGTATGACTGGATGCACTAGCAGGTGTGTATACAACATCAGTGTACGAATATGTATGCAACATGAATATCTGAGGTCTCAATAGGTATATATAAGAAACATTTTATCTCTTTTTGTTTTTGAAACTCTTTTAGAATGCCGGCATAATACTCAAAGAATCGACGAGAACCGGTGTCCAGCAACGACACCCAAAAGCTGTCTCAAATCTCATAAATCCATGTCAAAGTGTCTCTGGCCTCAGCCATCCGGCTGACCCATCTCAATATCAATATCTCATCCTCTCGCGGCCCCGGTCGGTATCCTCTGGATATCCGCCGTGCCCAATGAAGTCACCGGTAGGTAATCCGTCCCCTGCCAGGCTCATCGTCAGCACCACGAGCTTCTTGCCCCGGGGTACCCTACCGGGCCCACCATGTACCCGAGACGGTTCATCCAACTCCTCGAAACGGGTCTCAAAAACCACAGCAAACTCATGGTGGACGACACTTACATCACTAGAAAACCGCAATTTACATGTTTTAAAAATATAATAAGTTTAGAAATTTTGCGGCTTTCCCCCGAAATCCAGAAATATCATAAAATCTCAAGAAATCCTCATAAGTGCATATATCAATGATAATGAATGCATATGGTATCAATAATCAAGTTGCGATGTGTGATTAATAGATTAGGCATGAACAATTAATATGATGAAGTACATGCACATGAATAGCAATCCTACGGTTTCATTTTAAGGAATTAAAGGCAATGGCACAAGTTTAAGTATCAATTAGTAAAAGGTTTCAATTTAAAGGTTATCTAGTGTGGTGGCATGGCAATTAC
This sequence comes from Agapanthus africanus, assembly GCA_030015575.1. Lineage (NCBI taxonomy): Eukaryota > Viridiplantae > Streptophyta > Magnoliopsida > Asparagales > Amaryllidaceae > Agapanthus > Agapanthus africanus. The sequence continues at coordinate 340,764,073 of CM057341.1, forward strand.
CAGGGTGTGTGTGTAAGCATGAATAGTGCTCGTGCTGCATATAAAATCCCTGGCAATGGTGCAGGTGTCCTATAAAATGGTTTCGCATATGTATGTCAATATAATGCATGGATGCAGCAAATAATCATATTCGTATTTCATCCCTAATTACTAACATCACTAAGAATCTTGTAAGTTACTAAAACTATCGGGCGGCTTGCGCCATCCAACGATAGTCCCCCGTAGATGTTACATCTACTCACCGGAATCCCTGGCTAGCTGTGTCCAATCACCGCTTTCCCCTTTCGCGCCGCGTCTGACGTCTCCGCGACCGAACCTGGAATTTACATCAATACCAACCATAAGGTTACATATCAAGAACGACGCAAAACCCAAACGAAACTACTAATGTTCACTAGCTAAGTACAACGTGCGCAGGGTGCGCGGAACATACGCGAAAATCGCAAAAACTGCCAAAAATCGCCGATTTGGTCGCCCGGCAAAACTAAAACCCGACTACTCAAAAATCCGCACTCACGCATCCTAAACGTCATAGGGGATGCTAAAAATATCCCCAAGGTATCACAAATAATTCACCATTTAATTTTAATAAAAACCTAGTAAGCACAAAACTTGCAATTTTGGTGCAAATATCGAAAATTAGCGATAAGGTTATCACAATCCAACACAAAATCCAACCACACAACTAGTTAGCCACAATCACATAAATTCAACTCATTTATCATGCTTCAAAACCCATTTTCCATACATAAACCCTTTCTTGAATTTCCTAAAACAACAATTTACAACAAAAATCACACCTTTAAAATTTAGTAAATTAGCATAGTTTAAAGACCACATAACAAGGTAACCTCTTAGATTAGGTTGTGTAGGAACTAGATTAATTACAAAACAATTTAATTAACTAACATGGCTTCAAGAACCCTAGTTTAATTTTTCAATCATAACCTAAGGAAAAAAACTAGATTAGAACTACACTAAATTAACAAAACTACAATTTAACTTAAGAAACTAAATCAAAAGAATTTAAGTAGCAAGAAATTATACCTCACTAGAGATCTAGCAAGAATAAATTTGCTTCAAATGATGGGCTCAAGCATCAAGATCCAAGCTAGGGAGGTGAAGGAAAAGAAAGATGAAGGATGGGTTTAATTTGTAAGCTTCAAATTGCAATTTTGTTGAATTAAACTTGAAGAATTTTGAAGAAAATGAAAAGAAAAGAGATGAAGTGGAGGGGGAGCAGGTTTCGGCCAGATTAGAGGGAAGGGGAGGGTGTGGGTGTGTGGGAAAAGTCATTAGTCAACTACCCCAAAAGTCAATGCACCATACTTTAACAAACTATATTTAAAATAAATTCATAAACAAACCAATTCAACACATGAAAGAAAACCAAAATGAGGCCAGAAATTTCTGGACCTGATCAAGGTGGGGCTGTCCTAGGGCTGAGGGAAGAGAGAGAGGGGTTTTACAAAAGAAATTTTATGCAAAAAGACCCCCTACAAGTCAAAAATTGCAAGTTTTAGCTTAAAATTCAATAAATTCGTTTCCTATCATAAAAATTAATTAAAAATCAAAATAAAATACTATAAATTTATGTTACAACTAGATTTTAATTAACATAATTTTAAAGATTAAAACTAGCCCAGAAAAATTTGTATTTATCGCTAATTTAATGTATTTTCTTACCGGCTTAAAATAATATTAAAAAATTGAAAAATTAGGGATAATTTTTTAAATGACCAAAATTTAATAAGTAACTCATTAGATATTAAAAACAAGCAATTACCTATCCATTTTAGGTATAATTAGCCCTAAACTGCAAAATAACAAAAAAGACGGTTTTCGGAAAAATACCGAATTTTCACCGATTTTCAGGAAAACACCAAAACGACCTTTCAAGGCGCTACAGTTATATATGATATGATCGGGTTATCGAATCAAGTGTTGATTCGATATGTCGATACGATGAATGTTAGTCGGTTATATGAGATATGACCGGATTATTAAGTCAAGTGTTGATTTAATAATTAAGTGTATAATTGTATATTAGATATACTAGTTTACATTTACTAACATTTTTTCACTTTAGGGTTTTTCTCACATGAGCACAACTTTAATGTATATATGATATATATTAAAATTGTGTTTTCTTTTATTATATCATGGCTGATGATACACTTGACATGGGTGTACAAGACATACACCATGCTATTTGTTATGTTGGGTTTTAACATTTAAAATTAATTACAAAATTAGTGGTAAATTAGAAAATGCATGAAGCTTGTGGATGCATTGACTAAAGTCCACTAAATTTATTTTTACTTTGGGTTTTAACCTAACCTTAACACTTAGCCATGGTAATGTCTCTACAAGAGTTAGTATATGATACTCACTCACCATGGTTAGCTCACTCACTTGATCATTATCCTCATCTCTTTCTTTTGTTCTTCTTCTTCATTGTGAAAAAGAAAAAGCTTGCTAGGGTTTGATCCAAAGTGAGAAAGATTGTGAGAAACAAAATTCTAAAGAGAACCCACTTCCTATTTCTCCATCCTCTACTAGACTAGCACTTTAGTTTAGGTTGTTTACTTCACTAATTCTCTAGTTAGTGAAGTAGGAGCTTGAGTCGGAATTCCCTCGACGTAGATCATCTTCGGCCTCGGAGACTTCAAGCAAGGTCGCATCCTTCGCGTCGTGAAGCCATGCAAGAGCCCCGGAGAACCTTGATCGCGGTGAAGGGACTTCAACAAGGAGCAAATGAAGTGAAGGACCGATCTACAAAAGTTGTATTTCGTATTCCCCTTTAGAGTAAAATTGTTTACTTGCTATTTGATTCGCCTAATCTCTAGTATACGATCTTGCTTAGGGTTGTTCGGCACAAAAAAATTTAATTTTGGCATGGTCGATGCCTTGTAGAGCCTTGTTAGTGTGCCTAGTAACCCTACAGAAATTTCATCTCTTTTGGCTCACACAAATTTATATAGCCATCTGCAAAGTTCACATCTCCTTCCCCTCTTCCAAATGGCAACTTCAATAACCCCTAGAGACAAACCATTCTACACTTAGCCTACAGCATTCTTGGACACGTCGACTAGCCAACTTCGTGCTCGAGTTGCCTCGGTCTAGAGGTGGGAGCCCGTAAAAGAACCCGGCGATGTGGTGCCCTTTCCGACGAGGAGATGAAGACTGGAGATTCCACGGGGAGATCGGGATGGCGACGAGAAGACCGAAGGACACGGATCGCTCAGTATAGCTCTCTACCCTTTCTCTAGTTCGCTAGAATTAGGTTAATGGCCCGATCCGGGTTTTTAGTACGCGGTAGCGCCGGTTTAAAAGTTTAAAGAAAAGTTTCGATTCCGCATTTTGGCCTCGTTCAGACGGCCGGAGCGTTGCCGTGCACTTACACCGGTATCAGAGCCACGCCATTAACCTAGTCTAGCTTGCTCTAACGTGTTTATAAGTTCGATTGAACAAAATTCCAAAACCACGATTTCAAATGCATCAGTTTTCTGTCGAATTTTTTTTGTCTCAAAAAAATATTTGGAGTGTTGCAGAAATTTGGGCAGGTGATTTTAAGAATTCTGTAGAAATCTGGTATTATGATGCTACAGGGAGACCGCGGAACCGCGGCCACACCCATGTTCCGGCCGCGGTTCCGCCGCAGTCTAGGGTCAACGCAATACCATTTTTCTATAGTAATCTTTATACTTGGAATTGGGGTTTTTGGTATGTTCTGTTTGGGCCCAGATTTTTTAGGACTGCTACAGTTGTGTTTGGGGCCCACTTTGGGAATTTTGGTCGATCAAAAATTTTAAACATGTTAGTTCACTGTATTTACATTATATCTGCGACCGTGAATGTCACTTGATCGGTAAATCCTATCTAACCGCTATAGCCCTTTTAGACGGATTTGCGAACATGACATTCACGTTGATGTTCTGTGTTGTGCTGTGATGTTGCGGATTTGTCGTGGTGGATAGCCTGGATGAAATGTTAGTACAGTTTGGTTATTTATGTACATTTGATATTGCGGGGCAAGCGTCCAACATGTGGACTGCCGTCACTTCCTGTTTGTATATTATTCTTTTGGGGCACGACCGGGCTGAGGTCGATGTACCCGTTGTATATTTACTTTCTGTACTAGGATTATCCCGCGGAGGGGTGCACGGGTAGCCGGGTTCTAGAGGGAAACGGGCCCGCATCTCATGACGTTGAGACGGATGGGGCTTCACTCTAGAATTGGCGGGCTTCACTCTAGAATTGGCGGGCTATTTGCCGCACTCGTAGGGGGTACAGGTTGACCCAAGGAGGGGTGCCCAAGTTACCGGATTCCGTAAAGTGCTGGGTGGTCTATTCACGTTGCTGAAGGGGGCTGCCTCGCTTCAGGTTTTGGCGGGTAACTTGCCGCGTCCGTAGGGGTCTAGGATTTCATTGCACAGGCTATCCATACGACCAGGGGAACGTCGGGTTTCAGTAGCGGCTCTATGAAACCCGGGGATCCCAGATATCTGTATTGTTCTGTGATGCTTATTACATTTCTGTGATGTTGCATTTTATCACGCCTTGAGCGAATATTATATATTGATATATATACTAGTAGATGTTGTATATGTTTTGCATCCGCGCTAGTCCAGTCCCCGCTCTGTCATTAGTTAAGTAACCTAACGGGTAATGACGGGACCCAGTGGCGAATGCGGATGGCATATACGTACATCATTATTTTCGTTTTTTATTGGTGTGATCAATTGATGGGACTACATTGATTCGGATCAATGCAAGCAAAACAAATCTATTCTGATGTTGTTGGAACATTTTTCAAAAGGCTGTTATTGCAAGGACATTCTCTTTTATTTTGCACAGCGGTATTCGGTTATGAATATCCAGCACCTCAGTCGACGAGGCAAGGCCGAGATCCCTTCACCGGGAGTGACCCCTTGGACAGAAGTTTGCGTCAGGGCAATAACTTGACTATAGTCGATTACTTTTTCTTTGCATCGTGGTATTCAGTTGGAATATCCTGCACCTTATTCTACTGGGAAAGAGCCGAGATCCCTTCACCTGGAGTGACCTCTTTAGCAAAGGTTTTTGTCACTATATTTTTATAAAAAGCTATCCGGTTCTTTCGATGATATCAAGTTCATTACGTTAATGGTTTTTCGCCAAAAACCATTCGTAGCCCTCCATTATTTCAGACGGGTAGCACGTACTATTCATGCTATGTTTGTTGGCCTTCGTCAAGGCATACTGTATGGTAGCTGTTTGTTACATTTCTGCTGCATAGATAGATGTGTTGGTTTGGGACAGTCGTACTGCCTTGTTGGCCAAAGTCAAGGGTAGGTACGGGTGTGTTCAAACCAACCTGGATAATGACGGGTAGAACTTGACATGTGACTTATGATTTGTTGACCTTCGTCAAGGTCATAAGAGCATGGGGTAAAAATCACATCGGGGGTTTCTAAAGAAACTGAAACTTGCCAGATATGCACATACCTTATGGAGTGTGATAACGTGAGTGGATTCCATCACGTTATCATGCGATGATAGTTGGATCCCCATTCCCACTGATGAGTTGGTTTACTCCTCGGGTGATCCCGACTAATTCTTCTTTCAGGTTTGGAGGAGAATTTGAGGTTACAGTGGGAGGTTTTCCTGATTAGATAAAGTGATAACCATTCTGATCTAGGTTAGAGTGAACGCTGAGTGTTTCTTTTCTCTCTCTCTTTGGCAGCGACCATGACCCGACCCTTGACTATGACTCAGTGACCAAAATTAACTGAACCTTCTTTAACACTGGCTTTTGGATTGTCTGAGTTGCATATCTCATTGCCACTCCTACTTTTACCCTTTTCTCCAGGACACCCCGTATTACTACGAACGTCCACTTCCATTGGATAAAACCATCGTATGGTTATATAAAAACTCGAAGGAATTTATTCGAGGATGGTTTCCGGTTCTGGAGAAAACGAATAGGACTATTCAGTTGTCTTTTCCTTTTACCTTATCTCAGGTTGCGAGTGCTCCTTGGATTAGGGGACAGTAAACCTATTACGCAAATTGGATAGTCTTCTTCCAAACCATAGGCAGGTGCCGACCGGTAGGGAATGAAGAAAACCAATTAGCCTAACGATGGTGTACAGAAGTTATTATGTAAAGACAAATAAAGGGGTTAGTAAGAGGGCAAAGTAAACTGCGACTGCTATTCACGACCAAACCAAGTATTTCTTCGCCAATCCTATATCACCGTTGTATTTATCCATAACACTCCGTATGACTACGAAGATCCACAGGTTGTTGGATATTCCATCATATGGTTATATACGAACTCGAAAGGAACTTGTTCCAGTTCGGGGATGGATTCTGGTTCAGGAGAAATAGGAATAAGGGTTTATTCAGGTGTCTTTTTTCTTTACCTTCTCTCGCATTGCGGGTGCTCCTAGGATTAAGACAGTACACCCATTATGCTTATTGGATAGTCTTCTTCCATACCATAGGCTGGTGCGGAACGGTAGGGAAGGAAGAAAACCATTTAGCCTAAGAGGGTGTACAGAAGGCAATGACTAAAGACATATGAAGGGATTTGGAGAGATGGCAAAGAAATATACGGTTACAATTGTGAATCTGGATAATGGAAGAGGCATTACTAGGAATACCCGGATATCCCTACGAAACATTTTAATGTTTCAATTTCACTGTGTATTATTAAAAGAAAACTGATTTCCTAATTATACACTTGCTCCAGGGTATGTATTTACCAGGTATGATTCTCACATCTGTATGGTTTTATAAATGATGAGTGGGAGTAAGTTATTGGGAATTAGGTGATCATCCTCATTATATTGGAATTCGTTGTAATTGGTTATATTTGACGAAGTCACCTGGGCAGTTTGCCGGACGGCAAATATTTGGTTTTGAATATCCGCTGTTATGCACCAATTTCAAATTGATATATCTGTACGTCTATTGTTATAAAGTGAGATATACCTTTTTGAAATTATGTCTATGAAATTTACCTATATCAGTGGATGGTTAGCTAAGGAGCATTAAACAGCGGTGTAATTCTTCATAACCATAGGTACAGATTTTAACCTACGACACACAGGGAATGAGTTATTAGACTCAAGCGACTTATACAGAGTATTGTATGTTGTCCAGCGTCCATAAGGACAGAGGGGTTGGTTCTCGTACTATATTCGGTTTACTTATGACTTCTCTAGTTTTTAGACAGGTGTTTCGTAGAAATACAGGGTCCAAGTTTTGAGAAGTTATAGGTATGTGGATAAAGTAGAGAACCAGGTGTTGCAAGTATCCGGATCCTTCAAGGTGATCGAAGATGTAGATACTTGTGTATGGTATTCAGTTGATAGTAATGGTTAAGAGAACTTGCTTCTCTTTCAGGTTACTGATAATAGGAAGTACTCCTAAGTTGAGTAATGTTGATCGGCCTCTTTCCATTTAGTTGACATGCACTGGAGACAGATGCATGATTTGAATCTGGTTTCAATTAAATCAGTGCCTCTGTTTCTATATTGGATATAGAACAGTTCATATCTTAACGATGTTATGGTACGGGGAGTTGTCCGGCTTATGCTTAAAACCAGACTTTGGATAACTCAAGGCACGTTTCTGTAATGGCTGTTTATGGGTTGACCCAGGCTATGACGAGGGTTGACTTTCTACCATCTGGAAGATCAATAGTGATATTGTTCTTGACTCGCCACAGTTTTAAAAGAAATGGATTTTTTGAGAAAACAGTCGTGGTAGTATGGTAGAACTGGAAGTGTTTCCAGAACCGCAAACGATAACTGAAAATTTGATAAGAACCTAAAGATTCAATCTGGTTTGACATTCCATTGGCCACTCCGCAGATATGGTGGGTAACCTCAGGCACTCGAGAGGTACTTCGGTATGCTCTAAGACGGTGACAGGGAGGTTCTTGTTTACCCAGACTTGACACTACCGTTGTTCCAGACTATGAGACCCGGCAGGAGGATGAGTATAGCGTCGTTCTGAACTGGCTTTAGAAGTGTATGTGTATATGGCTCTGCGAGAGGGTTTTCATAGTCAGTGGGAGCAGCGGAAGCATTGGTGGACAAGTAGCTTATGTCTATTTATAGACTAACGCAGATATAGCGGAGATAGATCATCTATTTCTGATGTGACAGTCATAGGTTTGACTTCATCAGAATAGGGGATGGATCTGTCAAGAAGGTAGTAGGGTGTGATGTCCTGGTATATGGATGACATACACAGAGTAGGAAGTGATATTCCTATACTACGATCGGTTATACTTTGGTTGTCACACAGTGGTTTCTCCACAAAGGATATAGACTGTATATCAGATATTCTGGTTACTAGATCTATGGTTTTAGATCTAGATTTGGGTAGTTTCCCAATCTGGGTACTTAGACAGCATTCTATAGGTATTTTAGAATGGACGACTCCTGGTACGGTAGTGTACCTGCAGGTGATGGAGTCACCCTCTCTAAAGGTGTCTTACAGACTGAAGGGGAGAGGGATGAGCATGATTGGCAGATCACTTGCTTAGGCAATTGAGTCAATCATGAGATGTCAAGTACCACACCAGATGTTTTTGCACTAGATGCAATAAGTTGATATTCATCCAATCCTGGAGAAACATTTGGAAGCATTTTTAGAACATAACTGGATGTTCTAGGGATATGATAACGATAGCCTCATTCTGGAGACAGTTATCATTCCGGGCTTCCAAGGTGACCTGGATGACAGAGTGACTGTCAGAGTTATAATTTTCCCTCTGACGAGGGGCAGTGTTTCGGACAGGTGATCCAAGTGGACACTGAGGGAGGCATGACGCAGGATACTGATTAAGTTCAGTTGACGATACAGCCTAAGAAGTTAGGATTTGGAGTTCATTTTTGATCCAGGTCCCATCAGATATCCAGACATATTCTAAGACTGGTATTGCTCATTTCGGGAGATGGCTTTCTCCGCGAACTTGAGATTAAGAGAGACATAGAAAGAAACATTAGAGCGGATCCACTCACTGAGGCTATTCCACGAACGCATTAGTTTCGCAAACGGGTTTAGTGAGACTGATTAGTAGAGGAGTTGGGTGTTCGGTATCACACGGGCTGTGAGTATGCGACATCGCAATAATTTGCCTTGAGTGCAAGTGGGAGATTGTTGGAGATAGTGACCTCAGAGTCAATTATTGGATTACAGGCACGTGATTGCAAAGATTGAGGAAGGACCTATACTGGTAGGACAGTCTTACTCAAGATGATAGTATGCTATCAGGTTTATCTTTACCATCGTGTACTGCTTTAGGTGACCTTCCAGGTCACTATTGCGCGTTGATAGAGCCCTTAGGATTCTTGCTTGACGGCCAGCAGTATGATGGCGATCATATACGTGGGAGCTGGTAGTCTATAAGCACATCCTTAAAAGGTCCCTAGTCGTGGGAGTTTTCGAGACAGGGCATCGATACTCCAGAGTAGACTAGTGTATACAGTCGAGACCCCGATGAGGGGCGGTGGCCGGTCTCACAACCCACTGGTGTCAGTTGGTTCACCTAAGATGTATACAGGTGCTCATTGGGTTATGAGTACACCGGACAGGACTCGCCGGGAACATGCTAGTTGGTCTTATACCTGACGTCAGATAGCAGTTCCCTGGTGACATGTGTACAGGTTAGTTCATCGACCTGAGATCGTCATTTGTCTCGTGTGAGTTCCCACTGTACTTTGATTACTACACTACCACAGCTCAAAGGAGTAGTGCAAACAGGTTTTAGTTGGGTACAGTCCCGAGCCACATGGAGGCAATGAGCGGATCTGCAGGGGTTCGTCTCTCCCGGTATTGGGGGTGAGGCCGTGCTGTGTCTAGGAGAGCCATTACATGAAGTCCTTGGCCAAGGCAGGAGATTTACTGGTAGGTATTCTAGTAATATCTCAGGGTGTTCTGGGCTACACTCCTACACGACTTGTACCGCTTTTGGGGGTCTGACTTTTACCAACCCCCTAGGCCCGCCATGCGATGCTCATAGACGAACGGACCGGACTGTACGGATATTGTCACTGACAGGCTCAGTAGGGTGTCAGGATAAGTTCGCTCATCGACGTCCCTTTTGGTCAATACCTGGTAGCCCGTTACGTATGGCTAATACCTCTGACGTGCTAGTGGTTAAATCCACAGCCAAGGGATTGACGAGTCTTTAAAGTCCCTCACAGACAGTTTCTCAAGTTTCGGGCGAAACGCTGTAGAGGCCGGATGGTGATATGGCAGGTTTCGATCATATACGTGCGGTATTGTACGGATCATGATCGGACGGATAATACTAGCAGGCTTTGGTTTAAGCCGGATCCTAGTATTATACAGTGTAGATTTTGTCTCATTGCATTTGTATTCGGTCGGAATACAAATGCGGGTATGTATATACAGTCGCGGGGTTTTTCTGTAATTTATTACGGGATCCTTTTTCTGATATTGCCAGTTTGTATTTCGTTTCGGCCATTTTTCCTTTGTTCTTTCTTTGGCTGAAAATTGGTGTGTAGGGGGTTATTTGCAAATATGCAAATTAGCAATATGGAGGGTTGTTTTTGTGATGATAGGTTCATGATGGTTCTTGCTTCCATTGACTTCATTTGTTCATCATTGCTTGACTTTTGAGATGAGATGGTTGTTGAAGAAGTGACTTTGTTGTGATCATTATTTTTTCTCATCATCACTCATCATTCTCTTTTGCATTATTTCATACACCTCCCCCTCTTCTCTTTTGGTGAGGCCGGCCACATTTTTGAGGGGAGGGGATTCATTTTGTGTGTGGAAATTTCATCTCTTTTGGCTAACACAAAATTATATAGCCATCTCCAAAGTTCACATCTCCTTCCCCTCTTCCAAATGACAACTTCAACAACCCCTAGAGACAAACCATTCTACACTTAGCCAACAGCATTCTTGGACACGTCGACTCGCCAACTTCGTGCCCGAGTTGCCTCGGTCTAGAGGTGGGAGCCCGTAAAAGAACCCGGCGATGTGGTGCCCTTTTCGACGAGGAGATGAAGACTGGATATTCCGCGGGGAGATCGGGATGGCGACGAGAAGACCGAAGGACATGGATTGCTCGGTTTAGCTCTCTACCCTTTCTCTAGTTCGCTAGCATTAGGTTAATGCCCCGATCCGGGTTTTTACTACGCGGTAGCGCCGGTTTAAAAGTTTAAAGAAAAGTTTCGATTCCGCATTTTGTCCTCGTTCAGACGGCCAGGGCGCTGCCGTGCACTTACAATCATAGAGGTTAAAACTCAAAGTAGGCACTCTCGGGTGGATCTTCTTCTACTTGAGGAGGATGACGTGGAGGAAGACAGCAAGAACAAGAAGGACTAGTATCTTGAGGTATAATCATCTTATATAGTAGTTACAACTCCTAGTTAGTTTTTTAGTTTGGGTTTAGAAATGATCCTTATGTATAGTCGATGTTACCTTGTTTGAAAAGATCGATTTTTACCTATTCCGCCTCCCCGCATCCTGTTGGGTGAGTAACGTCGACTTACAGTGGTATCAGAGCCTATCAAAACCATAACTAACATGTTAGCAATGTCTTTAGAACTTTGATCATGGAAAAATCCCGAAAACACAACAATTTTGTGCACTTTCTGTCGAATTTAAAGTCTGGTCTAAAAATATTTTCGGAGACCTGAAAAATACGTGCAGGGTTTTTGTAGATCACTGAAGAAATTTGGGCGCCTAAATCGGTGAGACCACTGCGGATCCATGGCAGAACCAAGAGTTCTGCCGCCATTCCGCGGCCGAGTCAACTCCGAGTTGGTCCAAATTTCCTGGAGTGGTCCACTGTGTTATTTTATGTTGCTTGGGATATTTTGTTTCTGCTCAGGAATTTTTTTGTACAGTGTTGTATTTGGAGTAGATTCAAATTTGGTTATTTATCGAAATCTTAAGAACTTTAGCTAATAAGATTTTATCTGTGTTGTGATAAATATGTTCGTAAACTTCCGCTAATTGCTATATGTCGGTTAGTTGGGGGTTGAACATTTCTGTGACGGTTATATTGGTTTGTGTATATGGACTTGTTGGATTGTCGTGAATGAATAGCCGGGGATGTGAGGTGCTATATTGTTTCATTCAAATGTTAATTGTAAATTTTTGTAATATTTTTTCGTGGGGCACATCCGGGTTGAGGTTGTAGCCACCGTTGTATTATTTCATTTACTGTTTATTGCTCCTAGGATAGACCCAAGGTGGGGTGCACAAACTACCGGGTATTTTGAAGTGCTGAGTGGCCTACTCATATTGTTGAGGGAGGTTGCTTCATTTCGAGTACTTGGCGGGTAGTTTTCCGCACCCGTAGGGGTCTAGGGTGGGGTTTGGCTATTCATCACGACCGTGGAATCCTTCTTTCGTTACAGGCTTAAACGAAACGCGGAATTCCTAGTATATCCAATGTGTTCATCTATGATCTGGAATTCCTATTATTGCGTCTGACGAATGTACATATCTATATATTATATCTAGTATGCTTTGCTTATGTTTTGCATCGGCACTAGTCCAGCCCCCGCTCAGTCGTTAGTTAAGTAACCTAACGGGTGATGATGGGGCCCAGTGGCGAATGCGGATCGCATAAGCGGACGTTGTATTTTCGTTGTCTTCTACAATGGTAGGTTTGTTGATGAGACTGCAATACGTTAATGCAAAGAAAACAAACCAATGTTGAATCATTGGAACAATTTCAAAACTACTTGGTTTTTTCAAAACAGCAAAACTTTTAAAATGCGGAGCTTAAACCACTCCTTTTAAAAGCTATCCGGTTCCTTCGATTATATCAAGTTCACTACGTTCACGGTTTCTCCAAAACCATTCGTAGCCCTCCGTCATTTCAGTTGGGTATTCAGTAGTATTCAAGCTATGTATTTTGACCTTGGCCAAGGCATAGTGATTGGTAGCTGCCGAATATTCATCTGTAGCATAGATAGATGCATTGGTTTGGGACCGTGGTACTACTATTTTGGCCTTCGTCAAGGATATGTACGGGTGGGTTCAAATTAACCTGGACAATGACGGGTAGAACTTGACATGTGACTTATGATATGTTGGCCTTCGTCAAGGTCATGAGAGCATTGGGCAGAAATCCACATCGGGGGTTTCTAAAGAAACTGAAACTTGCTAGTGTTGCATACCATTTGGTGTATGATAATTTTGGTAGGATTCCTTCGACTTTATCGCACGATGACATTTGGATGCCGATCCTACTGTGAGTATATGCTACTCCTCGGGAGATTTTTTCACTTAACGATCAATGCTATAAACCAATTAGGTGTCTAAGAAGGTGTTAGCGAGGCTACGCCTCGAGGGAAAAGAGCTTATTTAATTAAGGAACTTCACGAAAGCGTCATAAAACCTTCCTCGAAGTACCAGCAATGGCCTGGCGGAAAGGTTAAGCAAGTATTGTACGGTGAGATTAATCCTGACTAATTCTTCTTTTCTAGTTTGAAGAAGGATTCGAGAAACAATGAGAGCCATCCTGTTTAGATAAATTAAAAACCAATCTAAATTTGCAAGAGCATCATGCTAAAGTGTTTCTTCTCTCTCTCCTAATTACAGTGACCAAACATGACGGGCCTTAAGTTACAATTAGATAAAAATATATTGACAGGACCAAAGTACAAAGACTGGTTCAGGAATGTCAAGATGGCAATAACTTATGACAAGTTGGGCTATATCCTTACTACAAAAGCCCAGCCGTCTCAGGTCCAGAATCCAACATCGCGGATAAGGAAATCCGTAAGACATGGGAGATTGACTGCGCGAAGGCCAAGTTCCTCGTGCTTGCCTTAGACAATGAACATTAGAGGAGGCACGAGAATATGGATCTTGAATCCATATTTCTCCATACCAAGGAACTGTATAGAGAGCAATCTCGTATTGTTATATACGAGACCTCGAAGAAGCTATTTCAGTCGAAGCTGGCCATCGGATCATCTGTAGGGGAACGCGTCCTTAAGATGATTGGCTACATTGAGGAGCTTGCGGTCCTCGGGACCACGTTAGAAAATGAGCTATATACAGACTTGATTTTGCAGTCCTTCCCTCCCACCTACGCCCAGTTTATCTTGAATTTTAATATTCAAGGTAAAGAAGTTGAACTTCCTAAACTCCTCAACATGTTGTGGAGTGCTGAGGGCACCCTGCAGAAAGCCTGGGAAATACTCGCTCTATTTGTTGGTGGAGCTTCTTCTTCTTGGTCCAAGGCGAAAGCCAAAGGAAAGAAGAAGAAGGCCCCCACCAAGCCGAGAGGCGGTGTTAGTAAGTGGAAGAAAACGGCAAGGCAAAGGTGGCGGGGCCGACAGTAGGAAAGGAAGAATGCTTCTACTGTCATAAAAGGGGCCATTGGAAGAAAGATTACAGGACTTGGAAGGCCAAGAACCAGGACCCGAAGCAAGTTGTGGCTTCGGCTTCAGGTGTGTTTGTAATTGAAAATTGTCTGCTAATCAACTCTACTTCCTAGGTATTGGATACCGGATCAGGATCTCATATCTGTAATTGTTCACAGGCACTGAGAAACCGTAGGATTCTGAAGACCGGTGATATGACACTCAGGGTTGCTAACAGAGCGAACATGGATGCTGTGTCCGTAGGGGAATATCACCTTGGATTAACGAGTGGACATATTTTGGCTTGGCGCAACTATTTTTGTGTACCTAGTTTGACTTATAATATCATTCCAGTATCTATGTTATCTAAAGAAGGTTATGACTTTACATTTGTAAGCGATATTGTAAACATCCACCTTAATCATGGTCTGATTGGGTCAGGTACTCTAAACAACGGTATATACGTATTAAACCAACTACAAGTTTTCAATGTCCAGAACACACATAAAAGAAAGACTCCATAAATAAATCATGCTTTCTTCTGGCTTTATAGACTGGGTCACATCAACGAAACAAGGTTGGCCAAGTTACATAAAGATGGAATTTTGGATCCGTTCGAATATCAATCTTAGGCAACTTGTCAATCATGTCTCAAAAGAAAGATGACAAAGAATCCGTTCAATGGACACGGAGTAAGAGCGATCGAGCTCTTGGGACTCATACACAGCGATGTATATGGTCCAATGTCTACACATGCGTGAAGTGGTTATTCTTACTTCATTACTTTTACGAATGATTTCTCAAGGTATGGACATGTCTTCTTGATGAAACATAAATCCGAAGACTTTGAGAAATTCCAAGAATATAAGAATGAAGTGGAAAAACAAACCGGCAAAACTATCAAGACACTAAGATCTGATCGAGGTGGTGAATATTTGAGTACCGAGTTCCTGGATTACCTAAAAGAGAATGGAATTCTCTCTCAGCATACTCCTCCATACATGCCACAACACAACGGTGTATCGAAGAGACGGAACCGAACCTTATTGGATATGGTACGTTCCTTGATGAGTAATATTGAGTTACCGCGATCATTCTGGGGCTATGCACTAGAATCGGCTGCATATCTTTTGAACAAGGTTCCTACCAAGACTGTACCTACCACACCATATCAGATGTGGAGTGGGAAGAAATCATGTCTTCAGTATCTGAATATATGGGGATGTCCAGCTTTTGTCAAAAAGCAGCATGCGGACAAACTCGAGGCACGTTCAGTACTGTGTAAGTTTGTGGGATACCCAAAGAACTCCAGGGGGTATCTTTTCTATTACGCAGAGGAACAAAAGGTTTTTGTTTCTCGTCATGCCCACATTCTGGAACATCGGTTTTTAGAAAAAGAAACAAGTTGGAGCGCAAAAGAACTGGAAGAAATTCCAGAACCACAAGCTATTACTGAAAGTTTGATGGAACAAGAAGTTTCAAAAGAACAGGAAATTCCCGCACCACTCCGCAGGAGTAGTAGGCTTTCTCATCCGCCTGAGAGATACTACGATTTTCTCGTAGACGGGGATAGAGAGGATTGCATCATTGATAATGATGAGTCGACTAATTTCCTGCAAGCCATTCAGAGCACTAACTCAGTAAAATGGCTGGATGCAATGCGGGCCGAGATGGAGTCCATGTACACCAACAAAGTATGGACCTTGGACATTGCTCCAGAGGGGGTAAAACCCGTAGGCTGCAAATGGATTTTTAGAAAGAAGATTGGTGTAGATGGACGGTTGAAACCTATAAGGCTAGACTTGTTGCAAAAGGATTTCGTCAAAGACCTGGTTTGGACCATGACGAAACCTTTTCTCCAGTGGCTATGCTCAAATCCATTAAGATCCTTCTTGCCATTGCTGCCTTCCACGATTATGAAATTTGGCAGATGGACGTAAAGACCGCTTTTCTAAATGGATATTTGGTAGAGTGCGTCTATATGGACCAGCCAGAGGGTTTCATTTAGAGTGGGAGCAACGGAAAAGTGTGCAAGTTGCTTAAGTCCATCTATGGACTAAACCAGGCATCGCGGAGTTGGAACATCTGTTTTGATGAGACGGTCAAAGAATTTGACTTTATCAAAAATCCAGGTGAGCCATGAATTTTTAGTAAGATTGTTACACGAACTGTTGTATTCCTCGTCTTGTACGTGGATGACATTCTCTTGATAGGAAATGACATTCCTATGCTACAATCTGTCAAAGGGTTCTTATCACACGGGTTCTCTAAGAAAGACCTGGGTGATACCTCATACATTCTGGGGATCCAGATCTATCGTGATAGATCTAAGAGGATGTTGGGACTTTCATATTACAGGTACATCGACACCATACTGAAAAGATTCAGTATGGAAGATTCTAAGTGCGGTAATTTACCGACTTGTCACGGAATCACCCTCTCCAAAGAGATGTCTCCCAAGACTGATTCGGAAAGGGATCGCACGTCTATTATACCCTACGCTTATGCGGTAGGCTCTATAATGTATGCGATATTGTGTACCAGACCAGATGTTTCTTTGGCACTGAGCCTGGTAAGCCGATATCAGTCAAACCCTGGGGAGAAGCATTAGACAGCAGTAAAGAACATTCTCAAGTACCTGAGAAGGACTAAGGAGATGTTCTTGGTATACGGCGGAAAAGACCTCCAGATCGAGGCCTTTGCTGACTCAAGCTTCCAGAGTGACAAGGATGACTCCAAGTCCATGTCGGGTTATGTCTTTACCCTCAATGGAGGGGCGGTCTGCTGCAAGAGTTCCAAGCAGGACACCGTTGCTGATTCGACGATAGAAGTGGAGTATATCGCAGCTTCTGATGCCGCAAAAGAAGCAGTCTGGATGAGAAAGTTCTTATCAGAACTTCAGATGGTTTCGTCCATTGTTCATCCAATACCTCTGTATTATGACAGCAACGGGGCTATAGCTTTAGCAAAGGAACCCAGGTCCCATCAGAAGTCCAGACACATCTTGAGGCGGTATCACCTGATCAGGGAGATCGTGGATCGCCGGGAGATCGAGGTTCGGAAAGTTGCTACTGAGGACAACACTGCAGATCCACTCACAAATGCGATCCCTCAGACGCAGTTCGAGAGGCAATTCGAGATGATAGGTCTGTGATATGACAGCACATGGCCTTAGTGCAAGTGGGTGATTGTTAGTGTGATATGCCTAGAGGCCATTATTGTATAGTACTAGTTTGTATATTACATTTTGGAAGCTTGGGATATATACACGGGTTTATGACAATCTTTCTCGATATAGTAGTATGCTACTTGGTTTGTATCTATCATAATATGTATATGTTTCTTTTAACATATCGCTAATACATATTGATTGAGCCCTTAGGATCTTAGCTTGACTACCAGCGTTGTGATGGCAGTCACACTTGTGGGGGCTGGGTAGTCTACAAGCACATCTTTTTACAGGTCCCTAGTCGTAGGATTATCGAGACAGGGCATTAATACTCCAGAGTAGACTAGTGTATACTCTTCTCTTCCCAGCAGGGAGATGTCAGTACGTCGTACTGGAGTTAGTACGCAGGTGCTCATTGGGTTTTGAGTTACACTGGACGGACTCGTGGGGAACTACTGGTTGGTAATATACATATCGTCAGGTAGCAGTTCCTAGGTGACATGAGTACAGCTTAGTCTATCGACTTGACACTGCTACTTCGCCTCAAGTGTGTTCCTACTGTTCTTAGATTACTACCCTACCACGGCTCTGCTAAGTCGTGCAAACAGGTAGTAGTTGGGTGCAGTCCCGAAGCACTTGGAGGCAGTGGCGGTTAGATAGGATTCTTCTCTCCCAGTATTGGGGGTTGATGTCGCGCTGTGTTCGGAAAGCCATTAGACAAAGTCCCTGGCCAGGGCAAGTGAGATTTACTGGTAGATACTCTAGTAGTTTCTCAGGGTATTTTGGACTATACCCCGACACGACTTATTGCACTATTAGGGGTCTGACGCTTGTCGCCCCTAGGACCGATCTGCGACACTCTCAGAAGAACAGACCGGAATGTACGGACATTGTCATAGATAGGCTCAGTAGGAGTTCGGATGAGTTTTCTCATCGGCCTTTCTTATCGACGGATACCTGGGTTGCTGTTACGTGCAGCTTGTACCGCTTGTGGCTTGTTGTTAAACCCACTTCCAGCGTACTGTCGAGTCCTTAGAGTCCCACACAGAGGGTTTTCCTACTTCGGGTGAAACGATATAGAGGTCGTATGGTTTTACGACTGGGTTCAAACATATACGTGTACTTGTGCACGTATGATATTCGGACGGATTATATTAGTGGGCTTTGGTTTAAGCTGGATCCTATTATTAGATTATTGGATTTGTCTAGTCTCAGTGTATTTGTGTTTTCGTAAACACAGATGCGGGTATGTAAATACGGTTGAGGGGCATTCTCGTAATTCATTCAAGTGTGCTTCTAGAAGGGGACACCTCATTATGGTTTTTATCTTTGGATTAAAACTTAAATGAGGTGGAGGAAATGAGGTGTAAGTTTTCATTAAATGAACCATGACTCATGGAGATGATTCACCATTTGAATTAAATGAAGCATGCTTGATATTTACTAGATATTTTTTAGTGATATATTTCCATGCTTAATATTATTCAAAAATGAGTTATGTTTCATATCATTAACACAAACACTTTCTCTCTCCTCAAGCTCTCTTCTTACTCTTAAACCCTAATTGTCTCATTTGTTGAGAATTCTAAGGTTAGTGAGACTAATAAATCCTTAATCACTTTCTATATTCTCTAGGTCACTTAGTTAGCACTCTAAGT
The DNA here is from genome assembly GCA_030015575.1 of Agapanthus africanus. Taxonomy (NCBI): domain Eukaryota; kingdom Viridiplantae; phylum Streptophyta; class Magnoliopsida; order Asparagales; family Amaryllidaceae; genus Agapanthus; species Agapanthus africanus. The sequence continues at coordinate 340,783,263 of CM057341.1, forward strand.
CACTTAGTTACCTCATCTTAGAGGTTAAAGCTCAAAGTAGGTACTCTCGGGTGGATCTTCTTCGACTTGAGGAGGCCGACGAGTAGGAAGACAGAAAGAACAAGAAGGACTAGTATCTTGAGGTATAATCATCTTAAAAAGTAGTTACAACTCCTAGTTAGTTTGTTAGTTAGGGTTTAGAAAAGATCCTTATGCATAGTCGATGTTACCTTGTTTGAAAAGATCGATTTATACTTATTCCGCCCCCCTGAATCCTATGGGGTGAGTAACGTCGACTTACACCCGATACACAAAGTTAAAATTATTCCGTATCGATTTTGTGAAACTTAAGGGCCTACAGGGTATCTTGTTACGACCCGAAATAGCCCGTGACTGTCACTTGAATCATATGAAGTCTATAGGACCCCATCTAATTCAAGTAAGCCAAAAGCCCAGAAATCTAAAACCATTTTAAGGAGTAAATAAGAAAACTTGTTTTTAAGAAGTAAGGAAAACATGTTTAAAAATCAAGGTTTTTTTTTAAAACAAGTAAGCCGAATATGCATTTTAAAAATCTATATCTTTTTCTAAAAATTTCGGCAGAGTTTCATTTGTAAGTACTGGCCCCAAACGGGGTACAACAAGAATAATATATATATGCACAATAAAAGGCATCCCCAAGCGGGAGCTAGCTCTTAGTCAATCGACGGTTACAACCACGCAAGCAATATAATATACAATGCCAAAGGGCGAGGATCAAAACTCCAAAGAAACTCAAAACAGCATGAAAACCGTAATACTTCTACGCGCGACTCGAAGGTCGAAATAAATACATAACTGGTTTTCTAAGTCTGAAACATTATACAAGTTTTGGTTGATGGAATTTCTAGATACAATGAATAATACATATACAATGGTGGTTCTGATGCAAAGGAACCCACCGACCAAAGCAAATCACCCGCAAAGGAAGCAGTGCGCCAGAAATGCCGCCATGGAACCTGTACGGCAAAACATGCAAGAACCGTGGCACAACGAGGGTGTGTTGCCAAATCGTGAGTAGAAAACATCTACAAGCAGAAATCGAATGCATGACATAATCCTAGGTCAATACGATCAGATATATATCGTCAATATGAATAAGTCTGAAGCATGATAAGGTGGCAATGTAACATCTATACATGTATGTAGTGCCAAGTGCTCATGCCAGTGCCTCAGGTAATAACATATCATAAATATGAGGTATGATCAATGTAATCGATGTCAACTATATCAGGAAGTATAGTAGTATGTGGATATCATCCAACTATATAATCAATGTCTGTAACTATGTGGATCCCGTCCACATGTCACCCAATGATAATAAGCATCATGCATGTAAACATCATAAATATATGCATGGAAGTATGAGGATGTAAATCAGCATGTGTCGCTCGCGACATATCAAAATCATGGAACCTGAGTGTCAAGCATCGACACTCGAAAACATCATGAAACTTGTGCCCAGCATCGGCACGTAAATTCTCATATATCTCAGGCGCCGCACCCCCTGGTCGGCTCTCATATCCATCTCATGACTCCGGTCGGTATCCTCCGGATAACCGACGGGTCCCAAATACTATCACCGGTAGGTAGTACTCCCCTGTTAGGCTCACCATCTAGTATATACGAGTCTTCTTGCCCTGGGGTACCTCACCGGGTGCACCATGTACCCGCATACGGTGCCTACCGCTCCTCGAATCGGGTTTCACATGCCACTCTCAGAACCGAGAAAACACATGGTGGATGCACTGAAATATCATATCAAGGGTAACCGGGTTTTTGAAACAACACATACTCTCTTTTTTTAAAATAGCCTCGGTTCCCAAATCCAGAAATATCATGGAAACAACATATCTCAATGCGTATAATCGGAAAGCATGATGTATGCGACATATAAAAGAATGTAAGCATATCAATATATCATTCAACATGAAATAGTAATATGCACATATTGGAGATAGCCGCTCTTTTAAAATGAATCAGTTTTAAAGGGTATCTTGCGGTTCCTAGATCTCCAAGTCAAACCAGAATCATCTATGTATGTGCAAATACTTATGTATGTAAATATGGGTGTACAATTGGTATGTACACAAGTATGCCATGCAAGAGATCATATCCTGAATGAAACAATACTACGGTGTAGTGACATGGCAATTATCGATGATGAAGTGAGTGAGACGGCAAGCAGGTGTACGTAGAACATATGCATCATCGATAATGGTGCTGGTGTCCAAACAGCATGAGTTTAATATAGCAATAAACACATTTACACATGCAAAGCGATGCAATGCAAACTGTAAGAATATGCGGAATCGAATAATCAACGCATCAGTGAAGAATCTACATCAATATGTATATGTCATGCTGTTTTGCCATTTGAAATAAGACAAATCGGGGTTTTTAGTAAAATAAGGGGTACGGTGTTTTAAGAAAAGATGCTTCTTTGAAAATGTCCGTAGAGTCCCTTTTTCCTATCTTTGAAATACTCCCGATTCGTTAGTTCTGAAATAGGTATGACTCGGGTCTAGTCTAATGTCTACTAAGTAATCTACATGTAACTATCAATTCAATCGGGAGGGGTATGTAAACCACCTAAATCTGAGTCGATATATATAAATATAAATATAATAGTCGGTGATCCCGCCTCAATAGTATCGGTACGATACATTATATCATCTGACGTCCTCGAGTCATGAGTGCGGATCTATCATCAATATATAGCTCGTACGTAAATCCGTCGTACGGCATCCCAAATCTGGGTACGGGTCAATATCACAGTCATCTCATTCAATTATCTGGTATCCTTATCATTATATCACCTAATCTAGGGTACTGATCTAAGTCTATTACAACCGATACCATCTATATAAATATGAATGCGGGTGTGAAACACACGTCCAAAAGCCCGCTAAAAATCACATGTCGTATCCCAAATACGAATCATATCATATCACCGATCTCATGGCACTATACCCAATATCATCGACTTATCTCCAATGTCATCCATTATCCTCATCATTACAGTATAAGTATAGCAAATAAGCATGTGTGTGCGTGTGGGTGTAAACCTATTCTAGGAATCTGTCACGACCCGAAAGTGCGGAACATGACCGGCACTTAAACTACGAAAGGTCTCGAGGCGTACGTAATCTAAGTAAACAGAAAACCCAGAAATCCAAACCAAGAAAAGTAGTAGAGTGAAGGAAAACCAATTTAAAATCAAGTAGTTTTAATAGCATAAGCCGAGTTATGCGGTTTTAAAAAACACCAAGTATTTCCTGAAAATTTCGGCAGAGTCTCCTTTGTAAATACTGGCTCCCAAACGGGATACAACATGAATAGTATACGAAATCAATAAAAAGGCATTCCCAAGCGGGAGCTAGCTCTTCGTCAATCGACGGTCACAACCACACAAGCAATATAATATACAACGTCAAGGGCGAGGATCAAAACTCAAAAGGAAACTCAAAACAGCAAGAAATCCGTAGAAATACAACGCGCGACTCTAAGGTCGAAAGAATAAACATCACTGGTCTTTATCTGAGATAAATACAAGTTTGGTTGATGGAACTTCTAGATACAACTGAATAATAATATACAATGTATAATGATGGGTACGATACAAATAAACCCACCTACTAGCAAGTCACCCGAACGAAACTGTACCCGCAAAGCCGTAAAGAAACCTGTATGGCGAAACCTGCAAGAAACTGGGGCACAACGGGGGTGAGTTGCCAACTCGTGAATAGAAAAACATCTACGCACAGAAATCGCATAAATAACGCAATCCTAGGTCAAAGATCATAATATATCCTCAAATAAATAACCAGCAACCCATAACAATGGTTAGGGCAAATATCTAACCCAAGTGTAAATCCATGTGCCGTGTCAGTGCCTCAGGTAGCAATGTATGAATGCATGAAACAGAATGCACGTACTGAAGAAAACTGCTTTCATAAATCTGTGAGATTTCTGTATTTTAAAAGTGAGGTACCATGAATGAAATCAGCATAAAACAGTGCCCAGCATCGACACAAAACAAGTGTCCAAATATCTCGATATCTCTGTATCACAATCTCTGTACCTCAATATCTCAAAATCTCAATCACAATATCTAGGGCGCCGTCAATCCAGACCGGCCCCTACCATCTATCTCAAGACCACGACGGTATCCTCCGGATATCCGACGCGTCGGGTAATATCACCGGTCGGTAGTGCTCCCCTGCCGGGCTTAACGTCAACAATACATTCCTCTTGCCCCGGGGTACCGCACCGGGCCTACCATGTACCCGAAACGGTTCCTCCACTCCTCGAATCGGGTCTCGAAATCCATCAGCAAACTCATGGTGGACGACTCATACATCATGGGAAAACCGCACTTTTTATTTTAAAAGAGAGAAAAGGTTTATTTATGTTTTTGCGGTTTTCCTCCAAATCCAGAAAATCTCATGGAAATCCGAATCCAAAACCTCAATAACACGTAAAATAGTGAATATATGCATGAGAATCCATGAATGCGGCATAACAATGAATAACAGTATGCATGAAGTAGCAGGTAATAACTACAATGTCTAAACTAACATATACGGCAAGTACACTAATATCATGTCTAAACTATTAGCTAACAGGCTATGTCAAGCAATAATATTTTCTAAGGTGTACGTGACATGGCAATTACCGATGAAGATGTGTGTGAGCCGGCAAGTAAGTGTACGTGGTACATACGCATCATCGGTAATGGTGCCGGTGTCCTAACAGCATGATATCAATAATGGAATATGAAACATAATATAAGATGCGATGCGAAGCGAACCACAATAAAGAGCGGGAGCTGAATACTAGACGCAACTATAACTAATCTGCATTAATCTAATATAAGTCCTACAAATGGTGCCTTTTGAAATAACACGAATCATGGGGTTTTGAAAATAGGGGCTACGGTGTTTTTATGAAAAGATACGTCTTTTGAAATATCCGTAGGATCCCTTGGGCTGTCTTTTAAAATACCCACGATTCGTTAGTTTTTGAAATAGGTAAGAATCGAATCTAATCTAACAACTAAACTAAACTGAAGGGCTAAGCTAACAAGCTGGACTTAGGTAAGGAAACCGCCTAACATCTGAGTCGATACATATACATACCTGTATATATATTAGTCGGTGATCCTGCCTCAATAATATCATATCCGATACCATATCTATAATCAGACATCCCAAGTCAAGAGTGCGGATCAATCATCAACATATAGCTCGTACGTAAATCCGTCGTACGGCATCCCCAAATCTGGGTACGGGTTAATATCACATTCATCATACTATTCACCTGGTATCCTCTTTATCAAATATCATGATCGGGGTACTGATCTACGTCTAGTACAATACTGATACCGCCTAAGTATGCATGCACGTGTATGAAACACTACGTCAAGACCCGTTACAACGTCATGTCGTATCTCAAATACGAACCCTGCTATATCACCGATCTCACGGCCTCAAATCAAATCTTATCGACTCATCTTAAATCCCAAGTACTGTCCTCATTATCCATGCATGTGTATATGAATGTACATATGCATAGTCCCATACCCACGCATATATACATATATACACATCCCAATCGGCGCACAAGAAAGTAATGTATGCAAGTCTGTGTGTGCGTATGTGGGTATAACAACTACTCTAGGGTTTGGCAACTAACCCAAAGCTAATCCATGAACACATAATCATATATTCAATAAACATTCTCGTATCATAAAATACCTATATGAACATAGATATGAACTATACTACGGACTGCGGGGGTGCTATACGCCATCCACCCGACTTCTCCCCGTAGATATAAATCTACTCACCTGGTCCTCGCTCGCCCGTGCCGACGTCGCTGCGCGCTTGCTTGTCGTCTCGAAGTCCACATGGGGGTACCTACATATCATAACGCACCGTATCGCATTAAAATCCGACTCATGACTAAAACGATACATAAATCCCACATAGGCCAAAACATATGGTTGCTTTCACGAATCAATCCAAAAGCCCTCGACGTCGGCGTACAAACGCCAGACCATCGAGAAAAACCCAAACACACTCATTTGTACAATCACGAGCACTAATTATGATATAAAATAGCTTAAAATTTACAAAAACCACAATTTCACTTAAAAGTCATTTTTCCGAAAATCTAGCAAGCAATATTACCCGTTTTAGTACAAAACTCGACGTTTAAACAAATCTAGCGGCCACAATATTCACTAAATATCATAACAAAATCATATAAACCATTACAACAATTTATTCTCATCAAAATATATATATTTACAAAACCTAGTTAACAAAACTAGCACAATTTTCCATTTTAGCTCAAAACTTGGTGTTTTAATCAACTTTAACTATTTTAACAATTCCAGTGGCTAAAATGCCGACTAAATAACTTAATTAAGTCACCCAAACCCAAACTAAATTTTAAACTCACTAATTATAATATATCTAAAAAATTAGTTTGCAATTAGCTTAATTATGATAATTTAGATGTAGAAATTAGCAAATTTGCCATTTAGATTACACTTTGCTTGACTTAGCATGATAACTACACTATACAAACATAAACAATGTTAAAAACCCTCACTTGATTTTAAAAACCCAATTCTAGAATTTCCAAACCCTAACTTTAAAATTCTAACTAGTAACTCAAAACTTAATTTAAACCACTCATTAACTTAATTGAAGAAATAATCAAACAATTTAACAAAAAGCCAAGATTTAGTATACCTCAAGAACAATGGAACATACATAGAACATGGCCTCCAAATTGAAATCTTTGCATCAAGATCCATGCTTAAAGAGATAAGGGAAAATGGGTAGTGATTGGATTTTTATTTTGTGGGATTTTTGTGTTGATTTTTGGGCATTTTGTGATGAAATTTTGATGAGAAATGAGAGGAAAAGAGAGAGGGGCTGCTGTTGTGGGAAAGGAGAGAGAGAGGGTCGGCTGAATGGGGAGGGGGGAGAGAGAGGGAGGTGGGGAAAAAGTCAAGGCAATACCCAAAAGTCAAAGCCCAAACTCCTTTTGCCCAATTTCTTTCATTCCTTTGTTCTCTTTTCTTTGTTTTTTTTTTGTGAGATGAGAGGCCTAAGAATGGTGGGCTGTAAAGGGGCCGGCCAGAGCTATAGGGGAGGGGGTGTGGGTTTTATTTGGGTGAGAAAAAAAGATAAATGTTGTACCCCAGCTCCATTAACACTAATTTCACAGAAAAAAGTTTTTTCTTCGATATTTTCTAAACCGTTTTGGCAAATCATTTCATTTCAAAAACCACATGATAAAATTTTGTTTAATGTGTTTTGATGCACAAAATTTATTTCAACTCATTCCAATTTATAATTTTCCCTAATTAAATGTATTAGTGATAGCTTAAAATAATATTAAAATAATTAATTTCGGAAAATTTTTCAGAAAGTTTGAAATTTCACCAGTGGCTTAATAAACACCAAATACTAGCAATTACATAGCTAGAATATGTATATTTAATTTTATAATAAAGATATTTGCATTTTGACTTTTTACAGAAAACCGCCTTATTTTACCGTTTTTTCGAAATTTCACGGAAACAATTTTCAATACGTTACAATCTTTCCCCCTTAAAGAAATTCGGTCCCCGAATTTAAATTAAAACTTCCCCCCAAATACTAAAATATTTCAGCCAAAACCATCAAATCGCCGGGGCTCCGAAATCATAAATACATAAAACAAATCGTAGCGCAACGCATGCGCATGAAAAATGAGCCTATAACTCAAAACTATACATGTAAATATCGAATCTATATATGTAAGTATCTGAAGGAAATGCAAGCCAAATCTCTTTAAGTCGCTGTGCAACGCGTATAACACTGCACAGTGGCGGACGTCTATCATAAGAAAATAACTATATACATATATACCTTTGTTTGAAATGTACGTTCCGCCGTTTTGGAAACAATTTAGAAGGGTCTCCTTGTTTTAAACATTTCGTGTCATATCAGACACGTAGGTAAATACTGAGGCTATAGCTCGCTTTCTGGAAATCCCTTCAATAACTATCAATGCATGCAAAATACATTCAGGTACTATCCTCTGACTAGTCCTGCTTAGTACGAAAACACATTGCAATTATCATAAAAAAAACGTACTGCTCTATAAGAAATCAATCCCAAAATACGCGTATGAATACTACGTGCGTCTGGTGCGCACGACAATCAAAATCCATATACGTGCCATACAAGTGCACAGAAACAAGATCTAAGTGTATCGGGTGTGCACAAAGCATCTGTCGTAGGCAACGTGTGTGCCTGACAGCAAAATCAGGTGCATCTGACAAGCACGAAAAATCTCGATTTAGTGCATCTGATGTGCACCACAATCGCACCTCGAAACATGCGCCGAACATGCACGAAAATCCAAATCAGGTGCATCCATCGTGCACGAAATCATGAAATCCAATATCAAGCGCCGAATATGCGCAAAATCAAATCAGGTGCACAAGGTGCACAAAACAAATATCGAGTATCACAATCGAAATCGAAGTCCAGTGCATCTAAGTGCACAAAAGGCGTATCACTGCACTGCAAGCATATATAAACTATACAGAGTGCAGGAACCAAATCGTGTGCGTGCATACGCACAAAATCAACTCAAATGTCTAAAACCGTAAAATCACAAACATGTGAAACCAAAGCACGAAAACGATATCAAGTGCACAACTGTGCAAAAATCGTAAATACTCGGTAGGTGCAACCATGGTACATGAAAAACAAATATCATGAAACTCAATCATCAAAATCAGTCATGCGAATAGATCGTCCAAAATACCGAAATCCAATAGGGCAGAATAGTCCCGCTCAAGCATATCCTCCAAGAATCTCTGGCCAACTGTCGTGGTCACTCATAGCATGTCTCGCCGACGATCCTGAACTCTGGCCTGCCAGTGTACCTAACATGACCACTCCTTGGTCCAAGTCTTCTTGTAATTTATTCCAGAAAGGTCCTGTCGAAATCTCTCCCAAATCCCGTCTTTGCCGAACCGTCCGGAAGTCATCGTCCTTTACTATATCTGTTTCTTATTCCGAAACGGCTGCATACTCACCGCGACTCCTTCTGGAAGGTATATACAAGTACAATGCCTCGGCATGCGTATCGCATCTCTGATGTCGGCGGAGTGGAACGTCGTCTTATCCAGATCTCGCACGAACCTCTTACTCCACTTTTCTCTAATGTCGACTGCTCCGGACTCGTCTCGTCGTGGCTGCAAGGACTGAGCTCCAACGGCTATCCTCGTATCTGGAGCCTCCCAAGAATGCATCTCACCACCTAGTATCCGAATGAAGTCGAGTCATTCGATCGAATCGTCAAAACCTCATAATCCCCCAAGAGCTCAACATCTTGGGTACAGTATAATAATATCGAGTACATACCACAGCATCGGTGGTCCAGCCGTAGAAGGGCAAACCCAAGCCTCACTAATGCCGCCGCGGAACTGCCGCAAACCCTAAGGTTCAAAGGCTTTCACACGGTCATTAAGTCGAGTTAGGGTTTCATTCTTCTAGAGGGACCATAGAATTGCCTGCATGTCTTTCTGAATACTTTAAACTTGGAATATTAGGTTTCTGACACTCGATCGTCTCTGTCGACTCTCAACGTCTCCGTGTGAAGTCGTCTCTAGCTAGAATCAATCTATCTGATGACCTCGCATCGGGGTAGCGAACAAACCACACGTCCTAGTCATTCATCATCGGTGAGTAGCGACCTTCTATAATCTCTTAGTACAACTCGTACTGCAATAGCTCCAACATCTGGGGCGATATCTCGTCGTTCGCAGCAATAACTGGCTCACTCGTCTGCACGCTGAACAGTGCCTCAAACCTCATGAATAAGCAATACACCAACGGTCATCAAAATCTGGCTGGCCTCTGTCAGTGGCTCAATCCTCTAGTGCTGATCACCACATCCGAGTAACCTCATAAAGGCGATCCGCCAAACGCTCGTGGCGCGGAAACACAGTAAAAAGACACATCTCCGCAATCGTGTGTCGCCGAAACCATGCCCTGGTCAGTCCTCGTTCTTGACGAGCTCATGCTGATCGCAACTCTAGCCGTACCTCTCCCTACCCATAATCGTGGCAGCAAAACCAAAACAGGTACCGATGAGGCTAGATCAGGAAGGGATATAATACCGAACAAGGAAATGTACATCCTAAGGCTTCTTAAGTGGAGTGGCGTATCGTAAATATGCCGCGGAACATACCCACGGTACGTCACTCTACTTTAGACACCTATTCCATCAACCAAGGGTCATCCTACGCTCCGAAGGTAAAACCTAACGCTCTGATACCAACTTTGTCACGACCCGAAAGTACGGAACATGACCGGCACTTAAACTACGAAACGTGTCGAGGCGTACGTAATCTAAGTAAACCGAAAACCCAGAAATCCAAACCAAGAAAAGTAGTAGAGTGAAGGAAAACCAATTTAAAATCAAGTAGTTTTAATAGCATAAGCCGAGTTATGCGTTTTTAAAAAACATCAAGTATTTCCTGAAAATTTCGGCAGAGTCTCCTTTGTAAATACTGGCTCCCAAACGGGATACAACATGAATAGTATACGAAATCAATAAAAAGGCATCCCCAAGCGGGAGCTAGCTCTTCGTCAATCGACGGTCACAACCACACAAGCAATATAATATACAACGCCAAGGACGAGGATCAAAAATCAAAAGGAAACTCAAAACAGCAAGAAATCCGTAGAAATACAACGCGCGACTCTAAGGTCGAAAGAATAAACATCACTGGTCTCTATCTGAGATAAATACAAGTTTGGTTGATGGAACTTCTAGATACAACTGAATAATAATATACAATGTATAATGATGGGTACGATACAAATAAACCCACCTACTAGCAAGTCACCCGAACGAAACTGTACCCGCAAAGCCGTAAAGAAACCTGTACGGCGAAACCTGCAAGAAACTGGGGCACAACGGGGGTGAGTTGCCAACTCGTGAATAGAAAAACATCTACGCACAGAAATCGCATAAATAACGCAATCCTAGGTCAAAGATCATAATATATCCTCAAATAAATAACCAGCAACCCATAACAATGGTTAGGGCAAATATCTAACCCAAGTGTAAATCCATGTGCCGTGTCAGTGCCTCAGGTAGCAATGTATGAATGCATGAAACAGAATGCATGTACTGAAGAAAACTGCTTTCATAAATCAGAGAGATTTCTGTATTTTAAATGTGAGGTACCATAAATGAAATCAGCATAAAACAGTGCCCAGCATCGACACAAAACAAGTGTCCAAATATCTCGATATCTCTGTATCACAATCTTTGTACCTCAATATCTCAAAATCTCAATCACAATATCTAGGGCGCCGTCAATCCAGACCGGCCCTACCATCTATCTCAAGACCACGACGGTATCCTCCGGATATCCGACGCGTCGGGTAATATCACCGGTCGAGAGTGCTCCCCTGCCGGGCTCAACGTCAACAACACATTCCTCTTGCCCCGGGGTACCGCACCGGGCCCACCATGTACCCGAAACGGTTCCTCCACTCCTCGAATCGGGTCTCGAAATCCATCAGCAAACTCATGGTGGACGACTCATACATCATGGGAAAACCGCACTTTTTATTTCAAAAGAGAGAAAAGGTTTATTTATGTTTTTGCGGTTTTCCTCCAAATCCAGAAAATCTCATGGAAATCCGAATCCAAAACCTCAATAACACGTAAAATAGTGAATATATGCATGAGAATCCATGAATGCGGCATAACAATGAATAACAGTATGCATGAAGTAGCAGGTAATAACTATAATGTCTAAACTAACATATACGGCAAGTACACTAATATCATGTCTAAACTATTAGCTAACAGGCTATGTCAAGCAATAATATTTTCTAAGGTGTACGTGACATGGCAATTACCGATGAAGATGTGTGTGAGCCGGAAAGTAAGTGTACGTGGTACATACGCATCATCGGTAATGGTGCTGGTGTCCTAACAGCATGATATCAATAATGGAATATGAAACATAATATAAGCATGCGATGCGAAGCGAACCAAAATAAAGAGCGGGAGCTGAATACTAGACGCAACTATAACTAATCTGCATTAATCGAATATAAGTCCTACAAATGGTGCCTTTTGAAATAACACGAATCATGGGGTTTTGAAAATAGGGGCTACGGTGTTTTTATGAAAAGATACGTCTTTTGAAATATCCGTAGGATCCCTTGGGCTGTCTTTTAAAATACCCACGATTCGTTAGTTTTTGAAATAGGTAAGAATCGAATCTAATCTAACAACTAAACTAAACTGAAGGGCTAAGCTAACAAGCTGGACTACAGGTAAGGAAACCGCCTAACATCAGAGTTGATACATATACATACCTGCATATATATTAGTCGGTGATCTCGCCTCAATAATATCATATCCGATACCATATCTATAATCAGACATCCCAAGTCAAGAGTGCGGATCAATCATCAACATATAGCTCGTACGTAAATCCGTCGTACGGCATCCCCAAATCTGGGTACGGGTTAATATCACATTCATCATACTATTCACCTGGTATCCTCTTTATCAAATATCATGATCGGGGTACTGATCTACGTCTAGTACAATACTGATACCGCCTAAGTATGCATGCACGTGTATGAAACACTACGTCAAGACCCGTTACAACGTCATGTCGTATCTCAAATACGAACCCTGCTATATCACCGATCTCACGGCCTCAAATCAAATCTCATCGACTCATCTTAAATCCCAAGTACTGTCCTCATTATCCATGCATGTGTATATGAATGTACATATGCATAGTCCCATACCCACGCATATATACATATATACACATCCCAATCGGCGCACAAGAAAGTAATGTATGCAAGTCTGTATGTGCGTATGTGGGTATAACAACTACTCTAGGGTTTGGCAACTAACCCAAAGCTAATCCATGAACACATAATCATATATTCAATAGACATTCTCGTATCATAAAATACCTATATGAACATATATATGAACTATACTACGGACTGCGGGGGTGCTATACGCCATCCACCCGACTTCTCCCCGTAGATATAAATCTACTCACCTGGTCCTCGCTCGCCGGTGCCGACATCGCCACGCGCTTGCTTGTCGTCTCGAAGTCCACATGGAGGTACCTACATATCATAACGCACCGTATCGCATTAAAATCCGACTCATGACTAAAACGATACATGATTCCCACATAGGTCAAAACATATGGTTGCTTTCTCGAATCAATCCAAAAACCCTCGACGTCGGCATACAAACGCCAGACCATCGAGAAAAACCCAAACACACTCATTTGTACAATCACGAGCACTAATTATGATATAAAATAGCTTAAAATTCACAAAAACCCTAATTTCACTTAAAAGTCATTTTTCCGAAAATCTAGCAAGCAATATTACCCGTTTTAGTACAAAACTCGACGTTTAAACAAATCTAGCGGCCACAATATTCACTAAATATCATAACAAAGTTATATAAACCATTACAACAATTTATTCTCATCAAAATATATATATTTACAAAACCTAGTTAACAAAACTAGCACAATTTTCCATTTTAGCTCAAAACTTGGTGTTTTAATCAACTTTAACTATTTTAACAATTCTAGTGGCTAAAATGCCGACTAAATAACTTAATTAAGCCACCCAAACCCAAACTAAATTTTAAACTCACTAATTATAATAGATCTAAAAAACTAGTTTGCAATTAGCTTAATTATGATAATTTAGATGTAGAAATTAGCAAATTTGTCATTTAGATTACACTTTGCTTGACTTAGCATGATAACTACACTATACAAACATAAACAATGTTAAAAACCCTCACTTAATTTTAAAAACCCAATTCTAGAATTTCCAAACCCTAACTTTAAAATTCTAACTAGTAACTCAAAACTTAATTTAAACCACTCATTAACTTAATTGAAGAAATAATCAAACAATTTAACAAAAAGCCAAGATTTATTATACCTCAAGAACAATGGAACATACATAGAACATGGCCTCCAAATTGAAATCTTTGCATCAAGATCCATGCTAAAAGAGATAAGGGAAAATGGGTAGGGATTGGATTTTTATTTTGTGGGATTTTTGTGTTGATTTTTGGGCATTTTGTGATGAAATTTTGATGAGAAATGAGAGGAAAAGAGAGAGGGGCTGCTGTTGTGGGAAAGGAGAGAGAGAGGGTCGGCTGAATGGGGAGGGGGGAGAGAGAGGGAGGTGGGGAAAAAGTCAAGACAATACCCAAAAGTCAAAGCCCAAACTCCTTTTGCACAATTTCTTTCATTCCTTTGTTCTCTTTTCTTTGATTTTTTTTTTTGTGAGATGAGAGGCCCAAGAATGGTGGGCTGTAAAGGGGCCGGCCAGAGCTATAGGGGAGGGAGTGTGGGTTTTGTTTGGGTGAGAAAAAAAGATAAATGTTGTACCCCACTTCCATTAACACTAATTTCACCAAAAAAAGACTTTTTCTTCGATATTTTCTAAACCGTTTTGGCAAACCATTTCATTTCAAAAAGCACATGATAAAATTTTGTTTAATGTGTTATGATGCACAAAATTTGTTTTAACTCATTCCAATTTGTAATTTTCCCTAATTAAATGTATTAGTGACGGCTTAAAATAATATTAAAATAATTAATTTCGGAAAAAATTTCAGAAAATTTGAAATTTCACCAGTGGCTCAATAAACACCAAATACTAGCAATTACATAGCTAGAATATGTATAATTAATTTTATAATAAAGATATTTGCATTTTGACTTTTTACAGAAAACCCCCTTATTTTACCGTTTTTTCGAAATTTCACCGAAACGATTTTCAAAACGTTACGGAATCGCAACTAGGAACTATAGTAATTTACTTCTACGCCCTAATCTAACCATAATACATCTAATCACAGTATCCACGATACACTATAAGCTATCATATATATATATATATAATATATACATATCTAGAATACCAACTTCGGACTGCGGGGGTGCTATACGCCATCCACCCGACTTCTCCCCGTAGATATACATCTACTAACTTTGAATCCTGCATGTCGGTGTCGATGTTGCCATCATAGTCTTCATCGCCTCGGATCACTGTGGAGGTACCTACATATTACACGTATCGCATCGCATTAAAACCAAATCAAAACTAAAATGACACATGAAAACCAAAACGGTACGCTTAAAAGCCTATAGGTTAGAACCTATGGTTAGCCTTCGCAAAATAAGCCGAAATCACTCGATATAGACGTACAAACGTCACACAATAGAGATAACGCACAAATATCAAAATGTGGAAATCGAAATACGGAAAACCATAACCAAATTCAAAGCAGCAACTTATAAAAGTGTTCCCAGATTTTTCTTAATGTGAAAACAAAGTTCCAAAACAAGACTAGGGTGATATATAGGGTGTATGTGACCTACAGTAGCAACCTGGACCCATCCCCTCACTAAGTGGCCGAGCACACCCCCTCAAAGTCCGGCCTCCTCGGCCCAAGGGTTCCAGTCTGGGTTCGTCTGGCTAGGGTGGTCTCCCAGTGGTGTTTCTAGGTCCCTGGTATTGTTTGCCACTCTCAAAAACTCCCCGGGTCACTCCAGATTTCCCTGCAAACCCAATTCCCCACAAACCGACATGAAAGTTTCTGTTTTGCAGTAAACTTGGTTTGTTTCAAATAGATCTGGGTTTCTAACCTCCTAGGGGGGTTTAAGGTCATCTCCAAGGTCCAATTGCACTAACACCACTCAAAATCCCACATAACCTTTTCTAGAAATCTTCCAAGTTCACTAAACCGCACAATATCGACATGAAACAAGTATGGATGCATAAGGAATCGAAATACTACTCTAAAGGTGCAGAAATTACCTCCTTTGGCAACTCAAGAAAATTCTTGAGTTGCTCAAAGTCCTCAAAATCCTCTCTTTCTAGGTCCAATGTGTTCCTCTCGAGCATGTGAACAATTTTTGTGAAACGGGAATATGGTTTTGGAGTTGTATTCATGGTCTTTTGGGGGGATTGAAGAGGGGGAGTGAGTGAGGAGCAGGAGCACCAGCAGCTCATGAGAGGAGAGAGAGAGAAAATGGGTTGAAGAAATGATGGGGGAAATGGCTCACAACAAGAGGTTGACCCTCCCTCACCTACTCTTTCTCTCTCTTAATCATTCCTTACTTTTTCTTTTCTTTTCTTTTTCTTTTATTTCCTTCTCCTTGCAATAGTAACCCCAAAACAAACCATGCACGCAAAACATGTAAGAAAATGTAGCAAGTGTGGATAAATGATATTTGCATGTTTTGCACAAAAATGCTAAAAATACGATTAGCGATTTTTTTATCGCGATTAGCACTAAATTAGAATATAATTAATCAAAAAAACTTAAAAATGGCATAATTCCATAAAATACCTTATTTTAGAATTTTCCATAATTTTTCCATAATTTTTCCCATTTATCGGTATTTAATTATACCGAAATATTAAAATATTCAATAAAATAATATTAAATTATAAAAATTCCCAAAAATAATATTTTATTTTTTTGAAATGTTACATATCTGGAGGTATCTGAAGCTATCTGGGGTATTTCTAAGAAAATCTTGCAAGTCCATTAACCTAGATAGAACACTAGAAGACCACCACATAAATACAAACCCATTCTACCCTAGTTCGACCGGCGAGACCGGATATTTTCATATTGTCGCCGGACCCCTATTTCCTATGGTGTTGAGTTTTTGCTTCTAGTTCACCTACCCTATAACCTATCACCTGTACTTGCTTGTTTAGTCCCAATTTACCTGAGCCAAAATCTGGGATAGATTTCCTTAGTTTCTGATTTCGTGTTATGCGATTTGTGAAACTTAGTTTTGGTATTTGAGATTTATTTCCGTCGTTGGACATTTGTTCGTCAACGGACGAGTATTGTTTGGTTGTTTTTGCATGCGTAGGCTATAGGTTCTAACCTATAAGCAATCCGTGTGCCGTATCGGTTTTCGGACTTGATTTTAATTGCATTGCAATTGTGTATTGATTGTAGGTATTTCGCGTGGACTTCCGAAATGACGAAGCACATCGACTTTGGCTGAGTGAGGAGTTTAGCAGGTGAGTAGATTTATATCTACCGGGAAAGTTGGGTGGATGGCGTATAGCACTCCCGCGATTATAAATGGAATTCGATATACATATTATGTTGGAGAAAGCCTATGTAGAATTCACGGATATGATAGCTAAAGAAGATTTGGATAAATATAGGATCATTGATATGAGAATGTGAAGTTTGATATATATATAGAATTGAAAGATAACAAGTATGAGTTGATAATGGTATGATATGAGATCGAGATCGATACGACTTGAGATTTATAAGATATGACGTATATGCAAGATATAATCATATGAGATTGATACAAATGTGAATTGAGATATATGTGTATATTATATATTTATGAGAATAATGAGTGATATGCCATACGAGACTTTAGATCCGTACCCTCATTGTTGTATAGGATGATAGATTCCCTATTCTGTTTGATGTTACCGTACGATGGATTGCCGTACGCGATGTGTTTTGCCGGATGATTGATCCATGCTTGTGATTTGAGAATGTTGATCGAGGATTATTGTCATATTGGATGTTGTGAGGGGGGATCGCCGATGTAAAGATGTCACCTAAACCTATCTATTTCCAAAATCGACGAATCATATGCATCTTTTAAATAGAAACCTCAAGGGACGCTACTGATTTTCAAATGATGTCTTTTTATTAAAACACCGTAGCCCCCATTTTCAAAACTACGATTTGTATCTTTAAAAGTGACCGTATAGTTCATATGTAGATATATATACCCATTGATTATTCATGTTATGTAAGATATTACGCTTAGTGATGTATATACCTTGTTCTCGTATTTAATGCTATATGATATCATTTGCTAGTACACTGCATAATCACCGTTGATGCGTATGTTACACTTACACAGATTGCCGGCTCACACACATTCTTCATCGGTAATTGCCATGCTACTCATATAGTAGAATTGCCGGCTCACACATATAGTAGAATTGCCATGCAACTTATACAGTAGAATTGTCATGCCACTTATACAGTAGAATTGTCGTGCCATTTACACAGGAGAACTGCCGTAACATGATATTAATCTTAAGAGTAAAAGTACATTTATTGTTCAGTACTATCAATTGACATGCTTGCATGATATACCCGATATGATCATATTACTACTCTATATTGCATACATCGTACTTTATGGTTATATGCTTTGAGTTGCTGTTTTTATGAGATCTCTGGATTTGAGAACCGAAGTTTAATTTCAAGGGAAATTGTGTATTATTTTTTAAAAAACGCGGTTTCACTTAATATGATATTTCGAGGTGTCCACCATGAGTTTTCTCGGTTCTGAGCTATGAGTATACCCGATTCGAGGAGCGGTAGGCACCGTCTGCGAGTACATAGTGGATCCGGTGAGGTACCCCGGGGCAAGAAGACTCGTATTGTTAGGCGGTGAGCCTGGCAGGGGAGCACTACCTACCAGTGATAGTTTTGGGCTCGGCGGATATCTGGACGATACCGACCGGAGTCGTGAGATGGATATGAGGGCCGATCTGAGTATGCGGCGCCTGAGATGAGATATATATGAGGGCCAATCTGAGTATGCGGTGCTTGAGGTATGAGGATTTACGTGTCGATGCTGGACATGGGATTTCATGATCTTTCGGGTGTCGGTATTGGACACTCGGGTTCCATGATATTTGATGTGTTGTTGATGGACACACATGGTTGATATCCTCATACACACATACATATGTTTTCATGATGTTTCGAGTGACGGTGTTGGACACTCAGGTTCCATGATATTGAGTTGTGTCATTGATGGACACGTGGATGATATCCACATGCATACAGGCATATGATGTCGGATGTTTATTTATATATGCTATTGGCATTGACTCGATTGTTAACATATTTGCATTTGTGGTCACCCTTGATATCATAGTATTACCTTCTGGATATAGTGACCTAAGAAATCGTTGTTTTATTCGATTTTCTACCTGCTGATGTTTTCTACTCATGAGTTGGCAACTCACTCCGTTGTGCCACAGTTCTTGTAGATTTGATCGCTTGGGATCAGTTTCGGTATCGCTGGAACACAGCTTCTTCCAGGGTGTTTGTTTTGGTAGGTGGGACACATATTGGATCGTGCCCACTCTCATACGGTTATTATTCAGTTGTATCTAGATAAACTCCATCAGATCAAAAACTAGATATTGTATATTGGTAAACTTAGACAGACTTGTTTTTGCGAGACTTAGCGATGGGTTTGTGTTCACATCTTGAGTTTGATGTCTTGCTTCTTTATTTTTTCTTTTTGGGTTGTTTCTTCGCCGTTGGGCGTCGTATATATGTTGTTGCGTGGTTGTATTTCCGCCAGTTGGCGAAGAGCTAGCACCCGCTTGGGGATGCCTATATATTGTTGTATATATGTTTTTGGATCAAATTATACAAGGGAGGTGCTGCCAAAATTTTTAAAGGACATAACATGATTTATTATACCTTCATTTCAAACACCCCCGCTATTTTCCGCAAAAAGGTTTAGATTTTCTGGGATTCGGCTTACTTGATTTACATAACGCCTTTAGACGTTGCGTGATTTAAGTGCCGGTCATGTGCTGCATTACGGGTCGTGACACACGTGATGGTTGGATACGCCTTTTGAGGCTGATTTTTGCTCTTGAACATTATATTTTGATGTTGGGCATTGTTGGGTTGTATAGCATGACCACAATGTTTAGGAAGGCATCAACCATGCTATTTTATAAAAAATTAGAGTGCTATGAAACCCTAACCAAGATCTTAACAAGAGAATTAGGGTTAACAATGTATGTAAACAACTTTACATCTAAGAGAGACGGATTACAACCTTTGTAGTCCGTTCCTTCGCTTCATAAGCTCGGAATTGTGGTCCCTACGCTACGATCATCAAGCTACCGGACTCTAGAGAGGCTTCATGAGGTGAATGATGCATCTTGCTTGAAGTCTTCGAAATCCAAGACGATCTACCTTGAGGAAACACAAACTCAAGCTTACTCTTCACTAATGTAGAATTAGTGAAGCTAACACACTAATCTATATGGCCAGTATAGAAGAAGATGATGAAGTAGGAATATTGCTCTCTTTAGTTTTCATTTTCTCACTTTATTTCATCACAAATGAAAAAGAAAGCAAGTTTTTTGAGGAAGAAGAAGATGAAGTGATGATAATGATTGTTGTGAGGTTAGAAATGCAACCATGGGTTAATAATATCATCATTAACCTTTGTAGAGACTTAACCATGAGCTATGGTTAAAGGTGTGGTTGATAAATATCTAAAGCTAGACAAAAAGAGTGGACAAAGTCAAATAAGACTACATGCTTCTACAAGCTTCAACAAAATATTAACCATGACAAATATCCACAATATTTGAATTACTTAATGATAAATATAAACCCTAGCATAGTTTAAGTCTCATACACCCTAGTTGCATATATAACCAAACATGTCATAATATTATATATCACATATATAATATTTATGTAACAATAGAAAACAATACAACAAACATATATCACATAAATGTTAAATGTATTGGAAGTGAGAATAATAAATACTTAAGTGAGCTTATAATATGTATCATTCCATCGAATCAACACTTGATCCGATAACCCGGCTATATCACATATAACCGGCTGATATCACAAATCACGAGAATAGAATACGGTATCACATACGCGTATCAATCTCGATCCCGTACATATCACATATGTGCTCCTATTCCATTTCGCCTGAGCCAGGAAACCTCTATGTAGGACTCTAAAGACTCGTCAATACGCCGGCACAGTAAGTGATGATCATATCAAACACCTACAACTTGCAAGCGGTCAGCTAAACTTAACAACCACCCGGGTATTAAGCGACCAGAAGATCAACAAGCAAGCCTGTACATACTCCTGTGAATCCAATCAGTAACACTACCATACAGTCCGGTCTCTTCTTCTGATATGTCTCATATCAAGTATAGGAGTGGTAAACGTCAGACCCCAGTAACCGATAAGTCGTGCCGATGTAAGGATCATAACGGGTCGAGAAACTCATGATAACACTTACCAGTAGATCTCCATATCAGCCCTGGCCAGGGACTTCCAGTTATAGCCATTCGAACACAGCGCAACATCAACCCCCAATACCGGGAGAGACGAAAACCCTCCTATCGCTCATTACCTCCATGTGATTCGGGACTGTACCAAAAAGCCACCATTTTTCAGGTTCTCTTGAACGTGGTAAGGCGGAAATCAAAGCACAGTGGGAATCACACAAGAGTCTATGACGATCTCGGGTCTACAGACTAACCTGTACCAGTGTTACCAGAGAACTGCTATCTGACGATAGGTATAATACTATCTAGGAGTTCTCGGCGAATCCGTTCAGTGTACCCAGTCTCCACTGAGCACCCGTATACCATCTTTGATGTCAAACACCAATGGATGTGGGATCATCCATCGCCCATCATATCGGTCAAGATGCGTATACGCTAGTCTACTCTGGAGTATAGATGCCCTGTCTCGATACACCCTCGACTAGGAACAGTAATAGGATGTACTCGTAGACTACCCTGGCCCCACTAGCATGATCTGCATCATAGTCCCAGTAGTCAAGTACATATCCATAGGGCTTTATCAACATATGAGAGCAAGACATTGTTCGGATACAAGTCAACATGTTAAGACAAAGTAAAAGCAGATAGCATACTATCATATCGAGCAAGAAAGTCCTCTCTATATATATCCAAGCATCCACTATAATATACATCATATGTACAACAATGGCCTCTAAGGCATATACATAACTAACAATCTCCCACTTGCACTAAGGCCATCTGTTGTAGTATCTCATACCCAACATCCCGAAGAGTCTCTCAAACTGTATCTGGGAATGGCCTCCGTGAATGGATCCGCAGTGTTGTCTTTCATGTCTACTCTCCTGATCTCGATCTCCCGGCGATCAACTATCTCCCGGATCAGGTGACACCGCCTCAGAATATGTATGGATCTCTGTTGGGACCTCGGTTCCTTGGCCAAATCCACAGCTCCATTTTTATCAAAATACAAAGTTATTGGATGCTCAATGGACGGAACCACACCAAGTTCAGTTATGAACTTCTTTTTCCAGAAAGCCTCTTTGGCAGCATCGTTGGCAGCGATGTATTCAGTCTCTATCGTCGAGTCTGCCACGGTTTCCTGTTTGGAACTCTTCCAACACACTGCCCCTCCATTGAGGATAAAGACCAATCCCAAGTACAACTTAGAGTCGTCCTTATCACTTTGGAAGCTCGAATCAGTTAAGGACTCCACCTGGAGTTCTCCGTTACCATACACCAAGAACATCTCTTTAGTCCTTCTCAAGCACTTGAGAATGTTCTTCACAGCTGTCCAGTGATTCTCTCCAGGATCTGCTTGATACCTACTCACTACACTTAGAGAGTATGCTACGTCAGGTCTGGTACATAGTGTCGCGGACATGATAGAACCTACTACCGAAGCATAGGGTATCCCTTACATGCGAGCTCTCTCCAAATCAGTCTTGGGAGACATCTCATTGGAGAGAGTGAGTCCCGAGATCGTAGGTAAATTCCTACGCTTGGATTCATCCATACTAAACCTCTTTAGTATAGTATCAATGTACCTGGATTTGGACAATCCTAGTATCCATCTAGATCTATCTCTATAGATCTTAATCCCTAAAATGCAAGAGGCATCACCTAGATCTTTCATTGAGAATGTTTGTGATAAGAAGAGCTTGACCGAATGCAGCATAAGAACATCATTTCCTATCTAGAGTATGTCATCCATGTACAATACGAGGAAGACAATCTTACTCTCTGCAACCTTCTTTTAAATACAAGGTTCATCTATGTTTTTGATGAAGTCAAACTCTTTGACTACTACATCAAAACTGATGTTCCAACTCCGCGATGCCTGCTTTAGCCCGTAGATGGATTTAAGCAGCTTGCATACCTTTCCGCTGCTCCCGCTTTCTACGAAGCCTTCTGGCTGAGTCATGTACACGCACTCCTCTAAATCACCATTTAGAAAGATGGTATTAACATCCATTTGCCAGATTTCATAATCATGGTATGCAGCAATGGCAAGTAGGATCCGGATGGACTTAAGCATAGCCACTGGAGAAAAGGTTTCATCATAATCTACACCTGGTCGTTGACGAAAACCTTTGGAACAAATCTAGTTTTGAAAGTCTCAAGTTTTCCATATACACCAAGTTTCTTCTTAAAGATCCATTTGCTCCCAATGGGTTTTACCCCTTCAGGAGCAACTTCCAAAGTCCATACTTTCTTGTTGTACATGGATTCCATCTCAGATCACATTGCATCCAGCCATTTCACAGAGTCACCACTCGTGATGGCCTGCTCGAAGCTGGTTGGGTCATCATCTTCCATGATGCAATCCTCTCTCCCACCATCGATGAGAAAACCGTAGTATCTCTCAAGTGGATGAGGAACCCTCCTAGATCGGCGGAAAGGCTGGGGTTCGTTGGGACCTATCGAATCCTCTTGTTCCATTAAATCGTCAGTTGTAGCCTGTGCTGCTGGAATTTCTTCCAGTTCTACATCATTGCCACTATTTTGTTTCATAATAAAACCCTTTTATAAGAAGGTGGCATGTTGAGAAACAAACACTTTTTGTTCCTCGGAGTCGTAGAAGATATACCCTTGCGAATGCTTGGGATATCCAATAAACTTGCACAGAACTGACCTTACCTCGAGCTTGTACGGATTTTGTGTTTTCACATATGCCAGACAACCCCATATCTTAACATAATTAAGAGATAGTTTCTTCCCTTTTTATATCTCATATGGAGTGGTAGGCACGGATTTAGTAGGAACCATATTCAATAGGTGTATGGTTGTCTCAAGCGCAGACCCCCAAAAGGAAATAGGCAACTTAGCAGTGCTCATCATAGAACGTACCATATCTAATAGGGTGCGATTCCTCCGCTCCGATACACCGTTGTGCTGTGGTGTATAAGGAGGAGTAAGCTAAGAGAGAATCCTATTCTCTTTTAGATAGTCTAGAAACCCATTGCTCAAGTATTCTCCTCCTCGACCAGATTGAAGGATCTTAATACTTTTACCCGTTTGGCTCTCGACTTCGTTCTTATATTCTTTGAATTTCTCCAAAGCTTCAGACTTGTGTTTCAACAGGTACACATGTCCGTATCTTGAGAGATCGTCAGTGAATGTAATGAAGTACGAGGAACCATTCCTGGTATATGTAGACATGGGACCACATACATCACTATGTACCAGTCCCAAGAGTTGAGTAACTCTTTCTCCGTGTCCACTAAATGGAGTTTTGGTCATTTTGCCTTTGAGACATGACTGGCAAGTGTCATAAGATGTAAATTCGAACGGATTCAAATATCCATCCTTATGCAACTTAGCTAGTCGTGTCGCATTGATATGACCTAGTCTACAATACCACAAGAAGGATTCGTTCATTTCTGAACTCTTCCTCTTGTGTGTGTTTTGTATATTAAGAACTGTGGTTTGATTTAGATTGTATATGCCATTATTTTAATGAGCCTGATCCAATCAACTTTTGATTTAGGAAGATGTTCATAACATCATCTTGTATTACAAAATTATATCCTTCTTTACTCAATAAAGAAACTGATATAAGATTGCATATCAGGTCGGTATGTAATAGCATTCATTCAGAATCAATGTATTACCACTTGGTAATACAAGCTGATATTCGCCAACAGATTTGGCTGCAACATTTGCACCATTCCCTACTCTTACGGAATGATCACCCATTCCCAGTTCTCTGCCTTTCTTTATCCCATGCAACATATTGCATATGTGGGATCCTGATCCGGTATCTAATGCCCAGGATGTAGAGTGAACTGAGAAACTGTTCTCGATAACTAACACATCCGAAGAAGTTGCATCAACATTCTTATTCTTCGTTTGGGCGGCATGGGAATCCGGATATGTCCTTATTCCCTGTTCAGTCTTATAACAATTATAAGAAAGAAAGGAACCAACGTTCTCCTGTTCAGTATAAAAAGCGGGTTCGGTCAATACATCCATATTATTATCTTGATTAAGGCCTGACATGGTCTCTACCTCGAGAGAGAGAAGGAAACAATTTAGATGGCTCCCACTGGTTTTATCAAATCTTCTTTAAAACCCTAAAAGGTAAGACTAGCTGGGATTAATTACACATTGCTAGTTCGTCAATCTTTCAGCCAGGTCAGTGTTGGTACTTTGAGGGAGGTTCCCCGTGCTTTCGCACAGACCAATTTAATTAAAATAGACCTCATTTTCCTAAAGGCATAACCCCGTTAATATGTTTTTAGACACCTACTTGATCGGCTAATTGTCATGTGTAAAACTTTCCCAAGAGTAACTCTTACTTGCAGTGGGTATCAGGATCCAACTATCTCATAGAAGGTATGCAATCTCATTGCAAATCTCAACACTCGAAATTCTAGATAATTCTTTTACCCCTAACATGCTATGATCTTGACAAATGCCAAACAACCCATAGTCCGCTAGTCAAGTTCACCCTGTACATTTCTTGATTGAATTAAACCCACCCTGTCACGACCCAAAAGAGCACGTGACTGGCCCTTGAACCATATGAAGTCTATAGGACTCCATCTGATCCAAGTAAGCCAAAAGCCCAGAAATCTAAAATCATTTTAAGGATAAATAAACAACAAGCAACATACTATACAACGCCGAATGGCGAGGATCAAAATTTAAAAGAAACCCAGATAAGCATGAAAACTGCAACACTACTAAGCGCGACTCTAAGGTCGGAATAATACATCACTAGTGTCTGAGTCTGAAACAATATACAAGTTTTTTTTTTGGTTGATGGAATTTCTAGATACAATGAATAATACAAGTACCATGGTGGTTCTTGATGCAAAAGAATCCACCTGCCAAATGCAATTCACCCGCAAGAAATGGGAAAGGATTATAATATTGGGTATGGGCAAGTGAGAGAATGAGAGGGTGAGATGTGTTGACCAAGACTTGGCCATTCCCTTCATTCCTCATTCATTTTCCCTCCCTCTCCCTCTTATTGCTACTGCTGCTCCTGCTTCCTCCCCCTTCCTCCAACTTCAATGCCTCATTTCACCTCAAAAACAACTCCAAAACCCCACTCTCATTTCATTAAAGGTGTGCACAAGCTCAAGATCTACACATTGGACCAAGGAAGCAAGGATTTTGGCCACTAGGGGCAACTCAAGAAAATTCTTGAGTTGCCAAATGAGATATTTTCTGGACTATTAGCTTAGTTTTAGCGTTACTTATACCCCCATGTTTAGATTGAACCGATATTGTTTGATATTGTGGAGTTAAGGAAAACCTAGTTAGGGTTTGAGGAAATTATGAATTGTAATATGAAATTGAGTTCAGTAGAGGCTACACCAACACCCTAGTGCATGAATTGAGACCCTAACCTGAGAGTTGAAACCCGAAATACGGATTTAGAAACCGATATCGGAAAGTTTGTGGAATCTGTGAAGGTTATTTAAGATCTGCTATCAACCCGAGACTCTAAAAATTATATTGAATGGACAGTGACATGTGCAGGCACCCAGGAAGCTAACCCCACAGCCCTAGCCCCCACTTCCTTTTCCAGGCCGCAGATTTAATCTGTTTGGCCGCAATTTGCGGCCTGGGTCCCACCATTTTGTCTCGTGTTTGTTGTGTAGCTATTACATGTATATTTTAGACCCCTGGTATGTATAGATCTGTCTAATTTGACCTATGGTGAAATCTGGAGCCTATTTCCTAAGTTGCTGTTTTGGATTCGTATTTCTGTTTTCCGTATTATTTGTTCTGAAATTGTGTATTGTGTTTTACCTCGACTATTTGGCGTTTATACGACGATATCGAGGATTTGTTGATGGTTTTGAAGGCGTGCCCATAGGTTCTAACCTATAGGCCCCTTATCGTATCGTTTTGGGTTTCGTGTGCCGTGTTAGCTTGGATTTGGTTTTAATACGCATATACGATACTTTGATGTGTAGGGACCCCATGAAGACTTCCACGACAAGTAAAGCGCGTGGAGACGTCGACAAATAAAGACGCAAGGTGAGTAGATTATATCTACTGGGGGAAGTCGGGTGGATGGCGTATAGCACTTTACTTGTCGTCCACCCGACTTCCCCCAGTAGATATAATCTACTCACCTTGCGTCTTTATTTGTCGACGTCTCCACGCGCTTTACTTGTCGTCCCGAAGTCTTCATGGGGTACCTACACATCAAAGTATCGTATATGCGTATTAAAACCAAATCCAAGCTAACACGGCACACGAAACCCAAAACGATACGATAAGGGGCCTATAGGTTAGAACCTATGGGCACGCCTTCAAAACCATCAACAAATCCTCGATATCGTCGTATAAACGCCAAATAGTCGAGATAAAACACAATACACAATTTCAGAACTAATAATACGGAATACAGAAATACGAATCCAAAACAGCAACTTAGGAAATAGGCTCCAGATTTCACCATAGGTCAAATTAGACAAATCTATACATACCAGGGGTCTAAAATATACATGTAATAGCTACAGAACAAACACGAGACAAAATGGTGGGACCCAGGCCGCAAATTGCGGCCAAACAGATTAAATCTGCGGCCTGGAAAAGGAAGTGGGGGCTAGGGCTGTGGGGTTAGCTTCCTGGGTGCCTGCACATGTCACTGTCCATTCAATATAATTTTTAGAGTCTCGGGTTGATAGCAGATCTTAAATAACCTTCACAGATTCCACAAACTTTCCGATATCGGTTTCTAAATCCGTATTTCGGGTTTCAACTCTCAGGTTAGGGTCTCAATTCATGCACTAGGGTGTTGGTGTAGCCTCTACTGAACTCAATTGCATATTACAATTCATAATTTCCTCAAACCCTAACTAGGTTTTCCTTAACTCCACAATATCAAACAATATCGGTTCAATCTAAACATGGGGGTATAAGTAATGCTAAAACTAAGCTAATAGTCCAGAAAATATCTCATTTGGCAACTCAAGAATTTTCTTGAGTTGCCCCTAGTGGCCAAAATCCTTGCTTCCTTGGTCCAATGTGTAGATCTTGAGCTTGTGCACACCTTTAATGAAATGAGAGTGGGGTTTTGGAGTTGTTTTTGAGGTGAAATGAGGCATTGAAGTTGGAGGAAGGGGGAGGAAGCAGGAGCAGCAGTAGCAATAAGAGGGAGAGGGAGGGAAAATGAATGAGGAATGAAGGGAATGGCCAAGTCTTGGTCAACACATCTCACCCTCTCATTCTCTCACTTGCCCATACCCAATATTATAATCCCTTCCCGTTTCTTTTCTTTTCTTTTTCTCTCAAAATGAGAAACCCAAAGTGAGAAACCATGATAGAAAATGCACAAGTGTAGGAAAAAGATATGTGCATGTTTTGCACAAAATTACAAAAAAACCGATTAGCGATTTTTAATAGCGATTAGCACTAAATTAGAAAATAACTAACCAATTAAACTTAGAAATGGCATAATTCTTTAATTTACCCTATTTTAGAATTTTCCATAATTTTCCAAAAAATTTCCCCATTTATTTGTATTTAATTATACCGAATTATTAAAATATTCAATAAAATAATATTAAATTATAAATATTCCCTAAAAATAATATTTCTATTATTTCGAAATGTTACAATCTACACCCCTTAAATAAATTCGGTCCCCGAATTTAAATTTAAACCCCCAACACTAAAATATTTCAGCAAAAATCCAAATTGTCGGGGCTCCGAAAACATCAATATATAGCGAATTTCATCAAAGTGTACTGCTCTACTAAAATCAATCCACAAAAATGCATATAAGAATATCCAGTGCGTCTGGTGGGCACGGAATCAAAATCCATGTATGTGTCATACAGGTGAACAAAACAACAACTAGGTGCAACTGGTGTGCACGAAACATCTATCATAGGCAACGTGTGTGCCTGACAGCAACATCAGGCGCATTTGACATGCATGAAGAATTTCGATTTATTGCATCTGGCGTGCACCAAGATCGTATATCAAAACCAAATCATAAGTACCGTCGTCGATAGTGCCTTCTTCAAGGTCGAGAAGGAGTCGGTGCATCCAATGCTAGCAGCGCAAGATATCTACTTGCCTCTTGCTCACGGTCTGGCGTCTTCTGACTCTGGGTCCTTATCTTCTCTGCGGATTACCTACCTCGCAGTCAATCGGCTCATCGGCCCTGTCAGGTGTGCTAACGGGGACGATTCCGTTCTGGCACTTCTCTGGTCATCTCTCGGTCAATCCTCACGACCACTCGTAAAGCAGTATGTCACTGGCGTCGGCCTCTGGCTCTCTGAATGCACATCACACATTTGATCCTGGGTGCAAACATCATTGCAGCAATGTCCTGGAAGGAATCCTGCTCAAGGTCTATTCCGATCTTACCTATGCCGAACTGTACGGAGGCTGTCTCTCTTGCATAATCTCTTCTCACTCGATGGACATCTGTGTCCTCAGCACAACATTTTCTCTGAAATTGGTCGCATCCCAACGCCTCTGTAAGCATATCCGGTCTCTAGTCTCGACGGGAAGTAATGACAGCTCGTCAGCGTTTCGCACGAACCTCTGGTCCCACTTATCTCTATCGTCGTCCACTATGACGTTACGCCATGCTATCTACGCACTGCACTGTTTTTGGCCACGGTCAATCCGAAGTCTCTCGCACGGACTCGAAGCGCGTACTCTGTAGCTTCATCATTCTATAGAAGGTGTCTGGCCGAACAGGTCCTCGGGAACGCGTCCCAACCATCGGAGAAATACTCAATACTCGTCCGTCCTTGATCAATGCGCAACGCATCTGGGTAAGGTCCTTTATCCTAACCTGGTCAACTACTTTGTCGACGATGCCGAACTCTGGCCTGCTAGGTGGGCGCAATATGACCACTCCTGGGTCTAGGTCTTCTCGTATCGTATTCCAGAAAGGTCCGGTCTAGGTTTCTCTCTCAAATCTCATTCCTGCCGAATTGCCTGGAAGTCATCATCCATTGCTGAAGCTAATTCTTATTCCGGAACGGCTGCATACTTATCGCGCCTCTTTCTGGAAGATATATCCATATACAACGCCTCTGGGTGCGTATCACATCTCTGATGTCAGCGGAGTGGGACGTCATCTCGTCGAAATCTCCTGCGAACCCTTTACTTCACTCTGCCTCAATGTCGACTGATTCGGACTCGTCTCATCGTGGCTGCATGGACTGTGCTCCAATGGCTATACTCGTATCTGGAGTCTCCCAAGCAAAGCATCTCATCACATGATATCCGAATGATGTCGAAACATTTGATCGACTCGTCAGAACCTTATAATCCCCTAAGAGATCAACATCTTGAGTACAGTTTAATAGTATCGAGTATATGCCACAGCATCGGTGGTCCAGCCGTAGAAGGGCAAACCCAAGCCTCACTAATGGCGCCGCGGAACTGCCGCAAACCCTAAGGTTCAAAGGCTTTCACTCGGTCATTAAGTCGAGTTAGGGTTTCATTCTTCTAGAGGGTCCATAGAATCACCTGCATGTCTTTCCGTATACTTTAAACTTGGAAAATTGGCTCCTGACATTCGATCGTCTCTATCGACTCTCAACGAACCTGTGTGAAGTCGTCTCTAGCTGGAAACAATCTATCTAATGACCTCGCATCGGTAAACGAACGAACCACATGTCCTATTCATTCATCCTCAGGTGACTAGCGAACGTCCATCATATCTCTAAGTATATTCTCATGCTGCAGTAGCTCCAACCATCCGGCGATATCTTGTCATTTGCAGCAACAACTGGCTCATTCGCCTGTACGCCGAACAACGCCTCAATCCTCCAGGAAAGGCGATACATTGGCGGTCATCTCTGAATCGGTCTGCTCTAGATCTGAGTAAGACTCTCCACACTGGAAATCTTCAACTCAACTGGGCCCGCTCCGGCACATAAATCGGACGAATCACCTTCGTCTCTCAAATCGGTTAGACTAGCTATCATCTGTCTCATATCTGCCTAGAAGCTCCGGGAATCTCAGCTCGTAAGCTCCGGAAGCGACATCATGTCAATCTCAGCAACAGCTGGTCCATCTGTCTGCACGGTAGGCGACATCATAATCTCTGAGGTATGCTGTACATCAACAGTCCTCTCTCAACTGGCATCTCTAACAATGGCCCGATCATCCGGTGCAAGACCAAGCACTCGCCTCCACTAGAGGTCACAGGCACCAATACTAACTCGAGACGTTCCCATGTCACCAGAAAACACAATGGTCGGCCCTCGTACCAGACGAGCTCGCACCGACCGTAACCCTAGCAGCAGCCTAAACTGCGCTCAAACATGGTGACAGGAACCTCAATCGAGTATCGAAGAGAGCAGATCAATGGCAAGAAAGAGAACAACAGATCCAAAGTGGATACATGATCATAAGAAGGAACAACATCAATGAAGGTATGATCATGAAGCTAATAGTATCGAGGATCTCAAATGGATGTATAATCATGGATATGAAGAGAATCACTGATCTCGAAAATATGTACATCCTAAGGTTCCTTAAGCGGAGTGGCGTGTCGTAAGTATGCCGCGGAACATACCCACGGTACGTCACTCTACTTTAGTCACCTATTCCATCAACCAAGGGTCATCCTACGCGACGAAAGTTCGGGTCTAATACCCCCTCGACTAAGTCTAAGTTCCGTAAGGTCAAGCCTAAGTTCCGTATATATATAGACGCCCTAGGCTCCACATAGTCAAACTTAGACTCGAACCAAGGTTAACCTAGCGCACTAATACCAAATTTATCACGACCCGAAAGAGCACGTGACTGACCCTTGAACCATATGAAGTCTATAGGACTCTATCTGATCCAAGTAAGCCAAAAGCCCAGAAATCTATAACCATTTTAAGGATAAATAAACAACAAGCAACATACTATACAACACCGAATGGCGAGAATCAAAATTTAAAAGAAACCCAGATAAGCATGAAAACTGCAACACTACTAAGCGCGACTCTAAGGTCAGAATAATACATCACTAGTGTCTGAGTCTGAAACAATATACAAGTTTTTTTCGGTTGATGGAATTTCTAGATACAATGAATAATACAAGTACAATGGTGGTTCTTGATGCAAAAGAATCCATCTGCCAAATGCAATTCACCCGCAAGAACGCAGTGTGCCTGAAGTGCCGCTATGGAACCTGTACGGCAAACCCTGCAAAAACTGTGGCACAACGGGGGTGAGTTGCCAACTCGTGAATAGAAAATATCTACAAGCAGAAATCGAATACGAGACATAATCCTAGGTCAAACAATAAGTATAATAATAATACCCTCAAGAGTAAGTCTGAAGCATGATAAAGTGGCAATGTAACATCTAATCATGTAGGTAGTGTCAAGTACTCGTGCCAGTGCCTCAGATAATAACATGTCATCAGTATAAAGTATGTCTGCATGAAGTATGATCAATGTAAATCCAGTCTGTATGTGATCAAGTCTGTATGAACGTGGACCCCGTCCACCCGTCCCCTAATGACAATAAACGTGGAACCCGTCCACCCGCCACCCAATGACAATAAACATCATGTATGTAAATATGAGGATATAATCAAATCATGGAAAACATCATGAAACCCATGCCTAGCATCGACACGTAAATCCTCATCTATCGGGCTCCGTCAGTCCGGATCAGCCCACGGGCTATGTCTGCGGAATCGGCCCTCGGCCCCAGCAGTACGCCCATATCCATCTATCGACTCTGGTCAGTATCCTCTGGATAACTGCCAGGTCCAACCAATCACCGGTAGGTAGTAGTCCCTCTGCCAGGCTCACCGTCTACAACACAGCGAAACCGTTCTCGCCCCGGGGTACCATACCGGGTCTACCATGTACCCGTAATCGGCCTCATCCAACTCCTCGATTCGGGCTCACACATATCACTCTCGCACCGAGAAAACACATGGTGGACGCACCGAAATATCATATCAAGGGAAACCGGGGTTTTAAATAATTAACTATTTTCTTTGAAATATCCACGGTTCCCCAAATCCAGAAATAAACATGGAAACAACATATCTCAATGCGTAATCTAAGCAAGTATGAAGGTATCAAAGTATGTGTATGTGACATATAAGGGAAATACAAGTATAACAGTATATCATGCAACACGGAAATAATAGTATGCACATACAAGGTCGTATCCTGATGCAATAATGCTACTGTGTAGTGACATGGCAATTATCGATGATGAAGTGTGTGAGCCGGCAAGCAAGTGTACGTGGAACATACGCATCATCGATAATGGTGCTAGTGTCCTAGCAACATGATTGTAATATAACAATAAACATATGCAAAGCAATGTGAATAGCATGAATATGCGGAAATAGAATAATCAACGCGACAGGAAAGAATCTACACCCATATGTATATGTCATGCAGTTCTGCCATTTGAAATAAGAATGACTCGGTCCAGTTTAACATCTACTATGCAAACTACAGATCTAAGTATCAAGTCAATCGGAGGGGTATGGAAACCACATAAATCTGAGTCGGTATACGAATATATATATACACTAGTCGGTGATCTCGTCTCAATAGTATCACGTACGACACGGTATATCATTTAACATCCTCGAGTCATGAGAGCGGATCTAACATCAATAGAAAGCTCGTACGGTAAATCGTCGTACGGCATCCCAATAGCTGGGTACAGGTCAGTATCACATTCCTCTCATCAAATATCAGGTATCATTATCATCATATCACATAATCTGGGGTATAGATCTAAGTCTAGTACAAATCAATACCATCTATATAAGTATGAAAGCGGTGGTAAAACACATGCCCAACGGCCCGCTAAGATCATATGTCGTACCGCAAGTACAAATCACATCACATCACCGATCTCACAGCACAATGCCCAAAATCATCGACTCATCTCCAATGTCATCCAATATCATCATCAACACTGTGTAAGTATAGTGGATATGCAAGGGAGCGCGTGTGGTGTAAACCTATTCTAGGGTTCGTGACTATGAACTATACTAGTTTATTGCTAACCCTAAGCTAACCATACTACACCTAACACAATATCCATGACACACTATAACTATCAAACATAATATATAGTATACCAACTACGGACTGCGGGGGTGCTATATGCCATCCACCCGACTTCCCCCAGTAGATATAATCTACTCACCTTGCGTCATTATTTGTCGACGTCTCCACGAGCTTTACTTGTCGTCCCGAAGTCTTCATGGGGTACGTACACATCAAAGTATCGTATATGCGTATTAAAACCAAATCCAAGCTAACACGGCACACGAAACCCAAAACGATACGATAAGGGGCCTATAGGTTAGAACCTATGGGCACGCCTTCAAAACCATCAACAAATCCTCGATATCGTCGTATAAACGCCAAATAGTCGAGGTAAAACACAATACACAATTTCAGAACTAATAATACGGAATACGGAAACACGAATCCAAAATAGCAACTTAGGAAATAGGCTCCAGATTTCACCGTAGGTCAAATTAGACAAATCTATACATACCAGGGGTCTAAAATATACATGTAGGAGTTACAGAACAAACACGAGACAAAATGGTGGGACCCAGGCCGCAAATTGCGGCCAAACAGATTAAATCTGCGGCCTGGAAAAGGAAGTGGGGGCTAGGGCTGTGGGGTTAGCTTCCTGGGTGCCTGCACATGTCACTGTCCATTCAATATAATTTTCAGAGTCTCGGGTTGATAGCAGATCTTAAATAACCTTCACAGATTCCACAAACTTTCCGATATCGGTTTCTAAATCCGTATTTCGGGTTTCAACTCTCAGGTTAGGGTCTCAATTCATGCACTAGGGTGTTGGTGTAGCCTCTACGGAACTCAATTTCATATTACAATTCATAATTTCCTCAAACCCTAACTAGGTTTTCCTTAACTCCACAATATCAAACAATATCGGTTCAATCTAAACATGGGGGTATAAGTAATGCTAAAACTAATCTAATAGTCCAGAAAATACCTCATTTGGCAACTCAAGAATTTTCTTGAGTTGCCCCTAGTGGCCAAAATCCTTGCTTCCTTGGTCCAATGTGTAGATCTTGAGCTTGTGCACACCTTTAATGAAATGAGAGTGGGGTTTTGGAGTTGTTTTTGAGGTGAAATGAGGCATTGAAGTTGGAGGAAGGGGGAGGAAGCTGGAGCAGCAGTAGCAATAAGAGGGAGAGGGAGGGAAAATGAATGAGGAATGAAGGGAATGGCCAAGTCTTGGTCAACACATCTCACCCTCTCATTCTCTCACTTGCCCATACCCAATATTATAATCCTTTCCCATTTCTTTTCTTTTCTTTTTCTCTCAAAATCCTTCTTCCAAGAATAGTAAACCCAAAGTGAGAAACCATGATAGAAAATGCACAAGTGTAGGAAAAAGATATGTGCATGTTTTGCACAAAATTAGTAAAAAACCGATTAGCGATTTTTAATCGCGATTAGCACTAAATTAGCAAATAACTAACCAATTAAACTTAGAAATGGCATAATTCTCTAATTTACCCTATTTTAGAATTTTCCATAATTTTCCAAAAATTTTCCCCATTTATTTGTATTTAATTATACCGAATTATTAAAATATTCAGTAAAATAATATTAAATTATAAATATTCCCTAAAAATAATATTTCTATTATTTCGAAATGTTACAATCTACCCCACTTAAATAAATTCGGTCCCCGAATTTAAATTTAAACCCCCAACACTAAAATATTTCAGCAAAAATCCAAATTGTCGAGGCTCCGAAAACATCAATACATAGCGAATATCATCAAAGTGTACTGCTCTACTAAAATCAATCCACAAAAATGCATATAAGAATATCCGGTGCGCCTGGTGCGCACGGAATCAAAATCCATGTATGTGTCATACAGGTGAACAAAACAACAACTAGGTGCAACTGGTGTGCACGAAACATCTGTCATAGGCAACGTGTGTGCCTGACAGCAAAATCAGGCGCATTTGACATGCACGAAGAATTTCGATTTATTGCATCTGGCGTGCACCAAGATCGTATATCAAAACCAAATCATAAGTACCGTCGTCGGTAGTGCCTTCTTCAAGGTCGAGAAGGAGTCGGTGCATCCAATGCTAGCAGCGCAAGATATCTACTTGCCTCTTGCTCATGGTCTGGCGTCCTCTGACTCTGGGTCCTTATCTTCTCTGCGGATTACCTACCTCGCAGTCAATCGGCTCATCGGCCCTATCCGGTGTGCTAACGGGGACGATTCCGTTCTGGCACTTCTCTGGTCATCTCTCGGTCAATCCTCACGACCACTCGTAAAGCAGTATGTCACTGGCGTCGGTCTCTGGCTCTCTGAATGAACATCACACATCTGATCCTGGGTGCAAACATCATTGCAGCAATGTCCTGGAAGGAATCCTGCTCAAGGTCTCTTCCGATCTTGCCTATGCCGAACTGTACGGAGGCTGTCTCTCTTGCATAATCTCTTCTCACTCGATGGACATCTGTATCCTCAGCACAACATTTTCTCGGAAATTGGTCGCATCCCAACGCCTCTGTAAGCATATGAGGTCTCTAGTCTCGACGGGAAGTAATGACAGCTCGTCAGCGTTTCACACGAACCACTGGTCCCACTTATCTCTATCGTCGTCCACTATGACGTTACGCCATGCTATCTACGCACTGCACTGTTTTTGGCCACGGTCAATCCGAAGTCTCTCGCACGGACTCGAAGCGCGTACTCTGTAGCTTCATCATTCTATAGAAGGTGTCTGGCCGAACAGGTCCTCGGGAACGCGTCCCAACCATCGGAGGAATACTCAATACTCGTCCGTCCTTGATCAATTCGCAACGCATCTGGGTAAGGTCCTTTATCCGAACATGGTCAACTACTTTGTCGACGATGCCGAACTCTGGCCTGCTAGGTGTGCGCAATATGACCACTCCTGGGTCTAGGTCTTCTCGTATCGTATTCCAAAAAGGTCCTGTCTAGGTTTCCCTCTCAAATCTCATTCCTGCCGAATTTCCCGGAAGTCATCATCCATTGCTGAAGCTAATTCTTATTCCGTAACGGCTGTGTATTTAGCGCGCCTCTTTCTGGAAGATATATCCATATACAAGGCCTCTGGGTGTGTATCACATCTCTGATGTCAGCGGAGTGGGACGTCATCTCGTCGAAATCTCTTGCGAACTCTTTACTTCACTCTGCCTCAATGTCGACTGATTCGGACTCGTCTCATCGTGGCTGCATGGACTGTGCTCCAATGGCTATACTCGTATCTGGAGTCTCCCAAGCAAAGCATCCCATCACATGATATCCGAATGATGTCGAAACATTTGATCGACTCGTCAGAACCTTATAATCCCCCAAGAGATCAACATCTTGAGTACAGTTTAATAGTATCGAGTATATGCCACTGCGTCGGTGGTCCAGCCGTAGAAGGGCAAACCCAAGCCTCACTAATGGCGCCGCGGAACTGCCGCAAACCCTAAGGTTCAAAGGCTTTCACACGGTGATTAAGTCGAGTTAGGGTTTCATTCTTCTAGAGGGTCCATAGAATCACCTGCATGTCTTTTCGTATACTTTAAACTTGGAAAATGGGCTCCTGACATTCGATCGTCTCTATCGACTCTCAACGAACCTGCGTGAAGTCGTCTCTAGCTGGAAACAATCTATCTGATGACCTCGCATCGGTAAACGAACGAACCACATGTCCTATTCATTCATCCTCAGGTGACTAGCGACCGTCCATCATATCTCTAAGTATATGCTCATGCTGCAGTAGCTCCAACCATCCGGCAATATCTCTTCATTTGCAGCAACAACTGGATCATTCGCCTGTACGCCGAACAACACCTCAATCCTCCAGGAAAGGCGATACATTGGCGGTCATCTCTGAATCGGTCTGCTCTAGATCTGAGTAAGACTCTCCACACTGGAATCTTCAACTCAACTGGGCCCGCTCCGGCACATAAATCGGACGAATCACCGGCACATAAATCGGACGAATCACCTTCGTCTCTCAAATCGGTTAGACTAGCTATCATCTGTCTCATATCTGCCTGGAAGCTCCGGCAATCTCAGCTCGTAAGCTCCGGAAGCGACATCCTGTCAATCTCAGCAACAGCTGGTCCATCTGTCTGCACGGTAGGCGACATCATAATCTCTGAGGTATGCTGTACATCAACAGTCCTCTCTCAACTGGCAGCTCTAACAATGGCCCGATCATCCGGTGCAAGACCAAGCACTCGCCTCCACTAGAGGTCACAGGCACCAATACTAACTCGAGACGTTCCCATGTCACCAGAAAACACAATGGTCGGCCCTCGTACCAGACGAGCTCGCACCGACCGTAACCCTAGCAGCAGCCTAAACTGCGCTCAAACATAGTGACAGGAACCTCAATCGAGTATCGAAGAGATCAGATCAATGGCAAGAAAGAGAACAACAGATCCAAAGTGGATACATGATCATAAGAAGGAGCAGCATCAATGAAGGTATGATCATGAAGCTAATAGTATCGAGGATCTCAAATGGATGTATAATCATGGATATGAAGAGAATCACTGATCTCGAAAATATGTACATCCTAAGGTTCCTTAAGCGGAGTGGCGTGTCGTAAGTATGCCGCGGAACATACCCACGGTACGTCACTCTACTTTAGTCACCTATTCCATCAACCTAGGGCCATCCTACGCGACGAAAGTTCGGATCTAATACCCCCTCGACTAAGTCTAAGTTCCGTAAGATCAAGCCTAAGTTCCGTATATATATAGACGCCCTAGGCTCCACATAGTCAAACTTAGACTCGAACCAAGGTCAACCTAGCGCTCTGATACCAACTTTGTCACGACCCGAAAGAGCACGTGACTGGCCCTTGAACCATATGAAGTCTATAGGACTCCATCTGATCCAAGTAAGCCAAAAGCCCAGAAATCTAAAACCATTTTAAGGATAAATAAACAACAAGCAACATACTATACAACGCCGAATGGCGAGGATCAAAATTTAAAAGAAACCCAGATAAGCATGAAAACTGCAACACTACTAAGCGCGACTCTAAGGTCGGAATAATACATCACTAGTGTCTGAGTCTGAAACAATATACAAGTTTTTTTTCGGTTGATGGAATTTCTAGATACAATGAATAATACAAGTACAATGGTGTTTCTTGATGCAAAAGAATCCACCTGCCAAATGCAATTCACCCGCAAGGAAGCAGTGTGCCAGAAGTGCCGCTATGGAACCTGTACGGCAAACCCAGCAAGAACTGTGGCACAACGGGGGTGAGTTGCCAACTCGTGAATAGAAAATATCTACAAGCAGAAATCGAATACGAGACATAATCCTTGGTCAAACAATCAGTTTAATAATAATACCCTCAAGAGTAAGTCTGAAGCATGATAAAGTGGCAATGTAACATCTAATCATGTAGGTAGTGTCAAGTACTCGTGCCAGTGCCTCAGATAATAACATGTCATCAGTATAAAGTATGTCTGCATGAAGTATGATCAATGTAAATCCAGTCTGTATGTGATCAAGTCTGTATGAACGTGGACCCCGTCCACCCGTCCCCCAATGACAATAAACGTGGAACCCGTCCACCCGTCACCCAATGACAATAAACATCATGTATGTAAATATGAGGATATAATCAAATCATGGAAAACATCATGAAACCCGTGCATAGCATCGGCACGTAAATCCTCATCTATCGGGCTCCGTCAGTCCGGATCAGCCCACGGGCTATGTCTGCGGAATCGGCCCTCGGCCCCAGCAGTACGCCAATATCCATCTATCGACTCTGGTCAGTATCCTCTGGATAACTGCCAGGTCTAACCAATCACCGGTAGGTAGTAGTCCCTCTGCCAGGCTCACCGTCTACTACACAGCGAAACCGTTCTCGCCCCGGGGTACCATACCGGGTCCACCATGTACCCGTAATCGGCCTCATCCAACTCCTCGATTCGGGTTCACACATATCACTCTCGCACCGAGAAAACACATGGTGGACGCACCGAAATATCATATCAAGGGAAACCGTGTTTTTAAATAATTAACTATTTTCTTTGAAATATCCACGGTTCCCCAAATCCAGAAATAAACATGGAAACAACATAACTCAATGCGTAATCTAAGCAAGTATGAAGGTATCAAAGTATGCGTATGTGACATATAAGGGAAATGCAAGTACAACAGTATATCATGCAACACGGAAATAATAGTATGCACATACAAGGTCGTATCCTGATGCAATAATGCTACTGTGTAGTGACATGGCAATTATCGATGATGAAGTGTGTAAGCCGGCAAGCAAGTGTACGTGGAACATACGCATCATCGATAATGGTGCTAGTGTCCTAGCAACATGATAGTAATATAACAATAAATATATGCAAAGCAATGTGAATAGCATGAATATGCGGAAAGAGAATAATCAACGCGACAGGAAAGAATCTACACCCATATGTATATGTCATGCAGTTCTGCCATTTGAAATAAGAATGACTCGGTCCAGTTTAACATCTACTATGCAAACTACAGATCTAAGTATCAAGTCAATCGGGAGGGGTATGGAAACCACCTAAATCTGAGTCGATATACAAATATATATATACACTAGTCGGTGATCTCGTCTCAATAGTATCACGTACGACACGGTATATCATTTAACATCCTCGAGTCATGAGAGCGGATCTAACATCAATAGAAAGCTCGTACGGTAAATCATCGTACGGCATCCCAATAGCTGGGTACGGGTCAGTATCACATTCCTCTCATCAAATATCAGGTATCATTATCATCATATCACATAATCTGGGGTATAGATCTAAGTCTAGTACAAATCAATACCATCTATATAAGTATGAAAGCGGGGGTAAAACACATGCCCAACGGCCCGCTAAGATCACATGTCGTACCGCAAGTACAAATCACATCACATCACCGATCTCACAGCACAATACCCAAAATCATCGACTCATCTCCAATGTCATCCAATATCATCATCAACACTGTGTAAGTATAGTGGATATGCAAGGGAGCGCGTGTGGTGTAAACCTATTCTAGGGTTCGTGACTATGAACTATACTAGTTTATTGCTAACCCTAAGCTAACCATACTACACCTAACACAATATCCATGACACACTATAACTATCAAACATAATATATAGTATACCAACTACGGACTGCGGGGGTGCTATACGCCATCCACCCGACTTCCCCCAGTAGATATAATCTACTCACCTTGCGTCTTTATTTGTCGACATCTCCACGCGCTTTACTTGTCGTCCCGAAGTCTTCATGGGGTACCTACACATCAAAGTATCGTATATGCGTATTAAAACCAAATCCAAGCTAACACGGCACACGAAACCCAAAACGATACGATAAGGGGCCTATAGGTTAGAACCTATGGGCACGCCTTTAAAACCATCAACAAATCCTCGATATCGTCGTATAAACGCCAAATAGTCGAGGTAAAACACAATACACAATTTCAAAACTAATAAAACGGAATACGGAAACACGAATCCAAAACAGCAACTTAGGAAAT
Organism: Agapanthus africanus; assembly: GCA_030015575.1. Lineage (NCBI taxonomy): Eukaryota > Viridiplantae > Streptophyta > Magnoliopsida > Asparagales > Amaryllidaceae > Agapanthus > Agapanthus africanus. The sequence continues at coordinate 340,825,028 of CM057341.1, forward strand.
AGGCTCCAGATTTCACCATAGGTCAAATTTGACAAATCTATACATACCAGGGGTCTAAAATATACATGTAGGAGCTACAGAACAAACACGAGACAAAATGGTGGGACCCAGGCCGCAAATTGCGGCCAAACAGATTAAATCTGCGGCCTGGAAAAGGAAGTGGGGGCTAGGTCTGTGGGGTTAGCTTCCTGGGTGCCTGCACATGTCACTGTCCATTCAATATAATTTTCAGAGTCTCGGGTTGATAGCAGATCTTAAATAACCTTCACAGATTCCACAAACTTTCCGATATCGGTTTCTAAATCCGTATTTCGGGTTTCAACTCTCAGGTTAGGGTCTCAATTCATGCACTAGGGTGTTGGTGTAGCCTCTACTGAACTCAATTTCATATTACAATTCATAATTTCCTCAAACCCTAACTAGGTTTTCCTTAACTCCACAATATCAAACAATATCGGTTCAATCTAAACATGGTGGTATAAGTAATGCTAAAACTAAGCTAATAGTCCAGAAAATACCTCATTTGGCAACTCAAGAATTTTCTTGAGTTTCCCCTAGTGGCCAAAATCCTTGCTTCCTTGGTCCAATGTGTAGATCTTGAGCTTGTGCACACCTTTAATGAAATGAGAGTGGGGTTTTGGAGTTGTTTTTAAGGTGAAATGAGGCATTGAAGTTGGAGGAAGGGGGAGGAAGCAGGAGCAGCAGTAGCAATAAGAGGGAGAGGGAGGGAAAATGAATGAGGAATGAAGGGAATGGCCAAGTCATGGTCAACACATCTCACCCTCTCATTCTCTCACTTGCCTATACCCAATATTATAATCCTTTCCCATTTCTTTTCTTTTCTTTTTCTCTCAAAATCCTTCTTCCAAGAATAGTAAACCCAAAGTGAGAAACCATGATAGAAAATGCACAAGTGTTGGAAAAAGATATGTGCATGTTTTGCACAAAATTAGTAAAAAACCGATTAGCGATTTTTAATCGCGATTAGCACTAAATTAGCAAATAACTAACCAATTAAACTTAGAAATGGCATAATTATCTAATTTACCCTATTTTAGAATTTTCCATAATTTTCCAAAAATTTTCCCCATTTATTTGTATTTAATTATACCGAATTATTAAAATATTCAATAAAATAATATTAAATTATAAATATTCCCTAAAAATAATATTTCTATTATTTCGAAATGTTACACACCCGCACGACCCTTGACGAAAGACAAAAAACGCCGTACGAATACCCTAATCCAATCACATCATATGCAACAGATAAGCAGTAAATAGCTACCGCACACTACGCCTTGACGAAAGCCAAACTAACGTTGCACGAATACTAAATAATACTTATCTAAAATGACGGAGGGCTACGCAGTTTTTTCAGAAAACCATGAGCGTAATGAACTTGATATCGTTATAGAAACAAGTGATTTCGAAAAAGGAGTGTTTTTTAGGCTTTTTCTAGTTTTGCTAAAGAGGTCACTCCCGGTGAAGGGATCTCGACTCTTTCCTTATCGAATAAGGTGCAGGATATTTCATAAATACCACTTTGCAAAGATAAAACCATAGAAGCAATCAGAAACATAACCAAGTGAGTTATAGCATCTTCTAGTATCGCTAAAGAGGTCACTCCCGGTGAAGGGATCTCGGCTATTTCCTTATTGAATAAGATGCTGGATATTCTACAAGGAATATCGCTATGCAAAGCAAAAACTAGAGCTATCCTTTTTTTTTTGAAAATTTGATTCTACAACATCTTTTAGGTTTCTTTTCTTTCATTAATCTCATTAATGAATCCCATCATTTATGCTTCCTAAGCATCACAGAAGAAACAAAAATACAACGTACGCTTATGTCGTCCCCATTCGCCACAATGTTCCGTTATGCACTGTTAGGTTACTTAACTAACGGCATATCGAGACGAGACTAGCGCGGATGCAAAACATAAGCAACGTCTATAACATATCTCATATATAATAATAAAACATTCTTCTCAGGCAGTAATATGATCTCATCACAGAACATTAGCAGCAGAAGATAACATATGAAATATTGGATATATTAGGAGGTCCGTGTTTTATTTTGAGCCTGTATAAAACACGGATTACACTGTCGCGATGAATAGCCAAACCCACATCCCCAGACCCCTATGAGAGCGGCAAGTAACCTTACCAATTCTAGGGTTAGGAGACCCGGTCTTGACTCCTCGAGATGGCCTCCCACTGGACCCTAGAACCCGGTTACTTATGCTCCACACATTGGGTCAATCCTAATGCGGAAAAGTAAATAATATATAATGGTGACATCATCCTCAACCCGGAAGTGCCCTAATAAAAGAATATTACATACAATGAATTTTACATGAATGAAAATGAAAAACTCTCATCTCACATAAAACCCCCGGTTATTCAGAACACGACGATCCAATATAACATATCACAGCAACACATAACATCAACGTAAGTAAATATGCGTATCCCAATTGTTGTTGATGTATAGCAACGAAATTGGCGATATACAACATATTACATTTACGGTCGCAGAAATGAAAAGGTGTAAAAGTACAACATTTGGAATCCACAATCACCTTAGACATCATAAACACGAAATATCACATATTATGGATTTCATGCCTAACTATATGAATTCCACATATTGTATCACATTACAGAAAAAGCTAGACGATATTAAACTTTCCAATCGAATCAAAAAATTCCCAAAATTTCCAAAAGAGATCAATACTTGAGCAAAGTTAAAGTTAACCAGAGACATCCTACATCACCTACGGATGTACAGCTGAAGGCCCGACCCAATCCTCTCAAGCGGCACCGCGGATCCGCCGCAAAAACCTTGTTTTGACCGCGGATCCGTGGTCACTTGGACGAGTTAGGGTTTCGTTCTTCAGGTGTGCCCATAGAATTCCCTGCATGATTTTCTGAATATTTTTAACATGGAAAAATCCAACTTTTTGAAAAATTTCCAGAGAGGGGGTCCGTTTCGGCTATTCGGAGTTCGATCGGAATTCTAACGTTGTCTAGACAACGCATAATGCTCTAGCTTGGCTCTGATACCACTGTTGGGTTGTATAGCATGACCACAAGGTTTAGGACGGCATCAACCATGCCATTTTGTAAAAATTTGGGGTGCTATGAAACCCTAACCAAGATCTTAATTAGAGAATTAGGGTTAACAATATATGTAAACAACTTTACATCTAAGAGAGAGCGATTATAAGCTTTGTAGTCCGTTCCTTCGCTTCATAAGCTCTGAGTTGTGGTCCCTTCGCTGCGATCATCAAGCTCCCGGACTCTAGAGAGGCTCCATGAGGTGAATGATGCATCTTGCTTGAAGTCTTCGAAATCCAAGACGATCTACCTTGAGGAAACATAAACTCAAGCTTACTCTTCACTAATGTAGAATTAGTGAAGCTAACACACTAATCTATATGGCTAGTATAGAAGAGGATGATGAAGTTGGAATATTGCTCTCTTTAGTTTTCATTTTCTCACTTTATTTCATCACAAATGAAAAAGCTAGCAAGCTTTTTGAGGAAGAAGAAGATGAAGTGATGATAAGGATTGTTGTGAGGTTAGAAATGAAACCATGGGTGGGTTAATAATATCATCCTTAACCCTTCTAGAGACTTAACCATGAGCTATGGTTAAAGGTGTGGTTGATAAATATCTTAAGCTTGACAAAAAGAGTGGACAAAGTCAAAGAAGACTACAAGCTTCTACAAGCTTCAACAAAATATCAACCATGACAAATATCCACAATATTTGAATTACTTATTGATAAATATGAACCCTAACATTAACCATAGCATGGTTTAAGTCTCATACACCATAGTTGCATGTATAACCAAACATGTCACAATATTATATATCACATATATAATATTTATGTAACAATAGAAAACAATACAGTAAACATATACCGCATATCTGTTAAATGTATTAGAAGTGAGAATAATAAACACTTAAGTGAGCATTTAATATATATCATTTCATCGAATCAACAATTGATCCCATAACCCGGCTATATCACATATAACCGGCCGATATCACATATCGCGAGAATAGCTTACGGTATCACATACGCGTATCAATCTCGATCCCACACATATCACATATGTGCTCCTACTCCATTTCGCCTGAGCCAGGAAACCTCTATGTAGGACTCTAAAGAGTCGTCTATACGCCGGCAGTAAGTGATGATCATATCAAACACCCATAAGCTGCAAGCGGTCAACTAAAGGTAACAGCCACCCGGGTATTGAGCGACCAGAAGATCAACAAGTAGGCCTGTACATACTTCTGTGAATCCAATCAGTAACATTACCGTACAGTCCTGTCTCTTCATCTGATATGTCTCATATCAAGTATAGGGGCGGTAACTGTCAGACCCCAGTAACCGATAAGTCGTGCCGATATAAGGTTTATAACGGGTCGAGAAACTACTGATAACACTTACCAGTATATCTCCATATCAGTCCTGGCTAGTGACTTCCAGTTATAGCCAATCGAATACAGCACAACATTAACCCCCAATACCGAGAGAGACGAAACCCCTCCTATTGCTCATTGCCTCCATGTGATTCGGGACTGCACCCAAAAGCCACCATTTTGCACGTTCTCTTGAACGTGGTAAGGTGGAAATCAAAGCACAGTGGGAATCACACAAGACTCTATGATGATCTCGGGTCAACAGACTAACCTGTACCAGTGTCACCAGAGAACTGCTATCTGACGAGGTATAATACCATCTAAGAGTTCTCGGCGAGTCCGTTCAGTGTACCCAGTCTCCACTTAGCATCCGTATACCATCTTTGATGTCAAACACCAATGGATGTAGCATCATCCATCGTCCATCATATCGGTCACGATGCATATATGCTAGTCTACTCTAGAGTATCGATGCCCTGTCTCGATACACCTTCGACTAGGAATAGTTATTGGATGTACTCGTAGTCTACTTTGGCCCCACTAGTATGATCTGCATTATAGTCCTAGTAGTCAAGTACATATCCTAAGGGCTTTATCAACATGTGAGAGCAACACATTGTTCCGATACAAGTCAACATGTTAAGACAAAGTAAAACCAGATAGCATACTATCATATTGAGAAAGAAAGTCCTCTATATATATATATATATCCAAGCATCCACTATAATATACATCATATGTACAACAGTGGCCTCTAGGGCATCTACATAACTAACAAGCACTATATTATAGTACAGCCGAGCAGGGCTGATCTGAGGACAGTGCCTGAGTAATTTCGCATGCATTAAAAGTTTACCAAGTGGTTTTAAAAAATGGGCTATAGTCTTGCTATTTCCTACGTGTTCGCGAGTGACACGAACCTTTACAAAGGAAAACCTTCTGGGATATTTCAAAAAGGCGGGACGTATAATTTGAGGAAAAACATATATAAATATATTTACTTCTTTACAAATGATCGTCCTCTACTTGTGTCGTGAGCTACGCATCACACGGTGATTCGGAAAGGATTTTGTATTTACTTTATCCAGGTTTTAGAATAAATGAAAGGGATGCGTACTATATACGTATTATGATTTTGATAATAGCATATTGGATTTAAGTAGTGGATTTCGGGATCTATATATCCATTGTTACTCCGATGATTGCGTTATGCTTGACGGAGTTCGATTTGAGTTTCACACCCGTTTCCATGCGCACATGATGCGCTGTTGTATTTCTGTATATTCCGTGATTTCGGAGCCCCGTTGATTTGAGCTGATTATTGAAATGTTTTAATATTTGGGGGTTTAAATTTAAATTCGGGACCGAATTTATTTAAGGGGGGAAGACTGTAACATTTCCGAAATAAAAATATTACTTTTAGAAATTTAATATTAAAATAATATATTTTGCCAAAACTATTTGATATGCGAATAGGGGTTTTTCGTAAAATGGTATAAATATATACCAATATTTGGAAAATAATTGGAGATTAAAATGATTTATTCATTTAATATATATTTATCGGATTTGGGCATTTTTATAATTAATTATATGCAAGTTTAAATTTAACTTGTTTAGTGCATTACTAATCGCGATTATGCCAAATCCGTATTTTTAATTAGCCATGGCTAGTGCACCATGTTATATTGCATTGTTGTTGCATGTAGTGTTATTTTGTTTGTTTCATGTTATATTTAGTTTTTGTGAGAAAGAGAGAAGAAACAAATAGCTGCCATGGTTGATAAAAGAAAAAGAAAAGAAAAGAAAAAAAAGAAAAATCAATGGAATGGGCATGAGAGAGAGAGAGTGGTATGTCATGCCATATAAGAGAGTGAGGGTGAGAGAGAGAGAGACCTTGACCTCATTTTTTTCCTTCATCATCTTCATCTCTTCCTCCACCTCCTCTACCCTCATGTTTCATCTACAATCCTCCACCACAACCCTATACACTCTTCATTAAAAAGATGCTCAACTTCATCCTCAACACTTTGGACCTTTCGAGCTTGGATTTTGAATACTTTGAGCAGCTCAAGAAAATTCTTGAGTTGCCAAATGAGGTAATCCCTACACTTTTAGTTAAGTGTTTGTGTTATTACGTCCTATTGTTAGTTCAGAGTTTGATTAAGTGTGGATTTGTGATCTTAGAAATTTCTAAATTGAGATTTAGTGGAAAACTTGACTTGTAATTGGTAAATTAAGGTGTAGTGAGTGTTTGCAAACCGTTAGTGATGTTTTACTGGACAAGAATAGAGATTTGAACCCGATACATAAACTTAGGATGTACCCCGTATCGGTTTTGTGAAGTATTGTTGGACTACAGGGTATCTGGAGCTATCTGGGATGTTTCTGAGATAAACAAACAAGTCTATTAAACTAGATAAACCACTAGAAACCCACCACTAAAGTTCGAGACCTTTTCCCCCTATATAGACCGGCGAGGCCAGATATTTTAGTGATGTCGCCGGACCTCTTTTGGGTTCTGGGGTTGGGTTTTTGGTTGTAGCTCCTAATCCCTATAAACTATCCCCTGTACTTTCTTGTTTAGTCCCAATTGACCTGAGCTAAAATTCGGGAGCTGTTGTGAGTGCTTTGGTTATGTTTTCCCGATATTTGAATTCGTGGTTTTGGTATTTGGATTTGATTTGGTCGTTGGACGTTTTTCGGAGAATGGAAACCGATATATATATATATATGTATATATATATATACAGATATATATATATATATATAATATAGTCGGAGAAACCTATACTAGGAAACTATGGATATGATCAAAATTTCAATTGGAGATGATATGAATGAATGAATATATATACCAAGATATGAGATGAGATCTATAAGGATATGACATGAGATTGATGAATATGATAAGATTCGGATAGATGTGTTATGAGATCGATAAAGTAAAATAAATATATATAAGATTTCTTGATGTGAGATATCGATGTGATGAAAAGTGAATAAGATGAAATAAGATGACTTGGCTTAATATGTCAATATGCAGATGCAAGGCGATATGTGAATATAGATACCGTTGCCAAGACATGATGTGAGATTGATACGGATGTAACTTGATATATATATATATATATATATATATATATATGAGAATAATGAGTGATATACCGTACGAGACGTTAAATCCGTACCCTCATTGTTTTATAGGTTGATAGAATCCCTATTTGTTTAATACTGTCGTACGATGGATTACCGTACACGATGAGTTTTACCTGATGATTGATCCGTACCCTTGACTCGAGGATGTCGTACGATGGATTATACCATACGTAATGCTGTGAGACTGGACTGCTGATTAGTAGATTCATCGACTCGGATATGTTATAGATATTGTTAATCACTGTCAACACTACTTAGTTTAGCCCTTATGTAGATGTCAGATTAGATACATATACCTCATAATAGTGCTCTTACGATTTACTTTCTGCTACGTTTACGATATTCTCACTGCATTACGTATGCATGTGCTTCTATTATTTGTTAGGATATCGTCTGCTAGTACACCTACACAATTATCGATGATGCGCATGTTACACATACACAGATTTGCCGGCTCACACACATTCATCATCAGTAATTGCTATGCCACTTACACGGTAGAATCTCTATATCATGCTATTACTCTTGATTGTTTAGTACTAGACTCGTAGGCATAATATACTTGCTATGGTCACCTTTCTATTCTATGTTGCATGATATACCTGAAATACTCACATTTCTGTTCAATGTTTCCATACATCATACTTTTTGATTATACGCATTAAGAAGCCGTTTTCTTGAGATTCTGGATTTGAGAACCGCGGTTATATTTCAAAAGAAAATATGTATTGTTTAAAAAAACCGGTTTCCATGATATGATATTTCGATGCGTCCAACATGGGTTTTCTCGGTTCTGAGATTGGTTTTAGTAACCCGATTCGAGAAGATGGAAGATCCGTTTGCGGGTACATGGTGGACCCGGTAATGTACCCCGGGGAAAGAAAGGTAAGTTATGCAGTAGACGATGGCCTGGCAGAGAGACTACTACCTACCGGCGATTGTTTTAGGATCAGCGGTTATCCAGGGAATACCGACCGGAGTCGTGTGATAGATTTGGGCTGATCCGGACTGACGGAGCCCAAGATATGACGATTTATGTGTCGATGCTGGACACGGGTTTTATGATGTTTCGAGTGTCAGTGTTGGATACTCAGGTTCAGTCATTTTGATGTGTCGTTGATGGACACAAGTTTGTTCATATCCTCATACATACATGCATATGCTTTCATGATGTTGCGACTGTCGATATTGGACACTCAGGTTCCATGATTTTGATGTGTCGTTGATGGACACACGTTGGTTGATATCCATATACATACACGCATATGCTTTCATGATGTTGCGAGTATCGATGTTGGACACTCAGATTCCATGATATTGATTGTGTCGTTGATGGACACGTGGATGATATCCACATACTTGCATGCATATGTTTCAGATGTTATATATATATATGTCATTCGCATTGATTCGATTGTTGACATACAGGCATACATGGTCACCTAGATATCATAGTATTACCTTTATGATATAGTATGACCTAGGAAATCGTTATTTTATTCGATTTGTACCTGCTGAAGTTTTCTACTCACGAGTTGGCAACTCACCCGCGTTGTGCCACAGTTCTTGCAAGTTTGACCCATTGGGATCAGTTGCGGTATCGCTGGCACACAACTTGCATTCTGGTGTTTTGCTATGGTAGGTGGGACATACTGGATCGTGCCCACTCTTGTATTTATTATTTCCTATTTTATCTAGATAAACTCCATTAATCAGAAACTGGTATTTGTATATTTAGTAAGACTTAGAAAGAATTGTAGTTGCGAGACTTAGAGCGAGGGTTTGTATGTTCCCTTATTGGGGAATTGATGTCTCGTTTTATTTATCATTCATTCTGTGCTGATCTTCGCCGTTGGGCGTCATATATATTACTTGCATGGTTGTTATTCCACCATTTGGCGAAGTGCTAGCTCCCGTCTGGGGATGCATTTTATATTGTTATGTATATGTGGTTTCGGTTCAAAATATACAATGGAGGCGCTGCCTAAAATTTTGGGGACGAAAAAATGTCCTCAATTTTAGTACATTCTACTTGCATTTCCTTATATCATTACGTATGCATTTATAGATAAACTTTATTTCACTATACCATTATTTCAAAATTGCACCCCCACTATTTTCCGTAAAAAGGTTTAGATTTTCAGGGCTACGGCTTACTTGAATTACGTTATGCCTTTAGACATTGCGTGATTTAAGTGCTGGTCACGGGATAAATTCCGGGCCGTAACAATTATACATCACTTCAGATAGCATTTCTCTGGTGACACTCGTACAGGTTAGTCTGTCGACCCTAGATCGTCATAAAGTCTTATGTGTCTCCCACTATGCTTTGATTTCCACCCTACCACGGCTCTACTGAGTCATGCAAACAGGTGGTTTTTGGGTACAGTCCCGAGTCACATGAAGGAAATGAGCGATAGGAGGGTATTTCGTCTCTCCCGGTATTGGGGGTTGATGTTGAGCTGTGCTCGATTGGCCATAACAGGAAATCCCTGGCCAGGATTGCCGAGATTTACTGGTAAGTGTTATCAGTAGTTTCTCGAACCATTATGGGCCTCACATCGGCATGACTTATCGAGCTATTGGGGTCTGACGTTTACCACCCCTAGGATGGGTATGCGACATATCAGACGAACAGACCGTACTGTACGGTAGTGTTACTTATTGGATTCATGGGAGTATGAGCAAGCCTGCCTGTTGATATTCTGATCGCAAAATACCTGGGAGTCGTTACGTACTGCTAGTGCTGCTGACGGTTTATGGGTATGTCATATCATCACTACCTATTGCTAGCGTATTGACAAGTCTTTAGAGTCCTACACAGAGGTTTTCTGGCTCAGGCGAAACGAAGTAGGAGCACATATGTGATATGTGCGGGACCGAGATTAATACGTGTATGTGATACCTTATTCTAATCTCGCGATATATGATATCGATCGGTTATATGCGATATAGCCGGATTATTGAATTAAGTGTTGATTCGATAAGTTGATACAATGATATTGTCGGTTATATGTGATATAGCCGGGTTATTAAATCATGTGTTGATTTAATAATTTAATGTATAATTATATATTTGATATATTAATATACATTAACTAATATTAGCTCATTTAAGCATTTCTTTTCACTTGTGCACATTTAATATATATGTGATATATATTATTCGTGTCATGCTTAATGATACATCAAACATGGGTGTATGAGACTCACACCATGCTTTAGATAATAAGGGTTATTATTTATTTAAAGTAATTCATAATTAGGTGGAAATTGGTCATGGCTATGAAGCTTGTAGAAGTTGTAGTAACCATTGACTTAGTCAACTAATTTTGTTTTACTTGAGATATTTATTAACCCAACCATTATGTTTAGCCATGGTTAAGTCTCTACAAGATGTAGGATTACCTAGCATGACTAGAAGGTTTGGGAAGGCATCAACCATGGCATTTTATAAAAATTAGTGTGCTTTGAAACCCTAACACATGATCTTAACTAAGGAATTAGGGTTATCCTTGAATGTAAACAACTTTACATGCTAAGTCAGTAGGGATTACAACCTTTGTAGTCTGGTCTTTCACTTCAATAACTCCTTGTAGTAGTCCCTTTCGCTCTAAGTAGTGATCATGCAGACTCTAGAGAGGCTCCACAAGTTGAAAGGAGCAAACTTGCCTGAAGTCTTCGAAACTGAAGATGATCTACGTCAAGGAGACACCAATTCAACCTATCTCGTCACTAATATCGAATTAGTGATGTAAACACCCTAAACTAAATGGTTAGTCTAGTAGAGGATGATGTAGTAGGAATTTTGCTCACTTTAGGATTTGTTTTCTCACTATTTTTCCTCGCCTCCTCAAAACCTAGAGAGCTTGAAAGAGATGAAGAAGAAGATGAAGTGATGAATGAATTAGGTTAGAATGTCAACCATGTGTGAGTTAGTATCATATACTAACTCATGTAGAGACTAAACTATGGCTAGTGAGAATGGTTGGGTTAATAAATATCTGATGTAAAACAAAATTAGTGGACTAAGTCTATGGTTTCACTAGCTTCCACTAGCTTCAATTATGTGCTCAATTTCCAACAAATTATTTGAATTACATTAAATAAATAAACCCTCACATTATCATATGTATGGTGTGAGTCAAATACACCCATGTTGCATGTGTAACCAAGCATGACACAATAATATATATCACTTATATATTATTTGGGGACAAAAATAACAATACAACTAACATATATCACATATATATTAAATGTATCATAAGTTAGAAAAAGAAATGTTTAGTGAGCAAATGTTAGTTAATGTAATTTAGTATATCAAATATATAATTATACATGAAATTATTAAATCAACAATTGATTTAATAATCCGGCAATATCACATATAACCGACTAATATCATATATATATATATCAATTTATCGAATCAACACTTGATCCGATAACCTGGCTATATCACATATAACCGGTTGATATCACATATCGCGAGAATAGAATACGGTATCACATACACGTATTAATCTCGGTCCCGCACATATCACATATGTGCTCCTACTTCATTTCCCCTGAGCCAGGAAACCTCTGTGTAGGACTCTAAAGACTCGTCAATATGCCGGCAGTTGGTGATGATCATATCAGTCACCCACAAGCCGTCAGCGGTCAGCTAAACGTAATGGCCACCCAGGTATTAAGCGATCAGAAGATCATCAAGAATGCCTACTCATACTCCCGTGAATCCAATAAGTAACACTACCGTACAGTCCGGTCTGTCCGTCTGATATGTCGCATATCTAGCCTAGGGGTGGTAAACGTCAGACCCCAGTAGCTCGATAAGTCATCCCGATGTGAGGCTCATAACGGTTCGAGAAACTACTGATAAGACTTACCAGTAAATCTCGGCAATCCTGGCCAGGGATTTCCTGTTATGGCCAATCCAGCACAGCGCAACATCAACCCCCTATACCGGGAGAGACAAAATCCCCTCCTATCACCCACTGCCTCCATGTGACTTAGGACTGTACCCAAAAACGACCGTTTTGCACGTTCTCTTGAACGTGGTAAGGTAGAAATCAAATCACAGTAGGAATCACACAAGAATCTATGACTATCTCTGGTCAACAGACTAACCTGCTCCAGTGTCACCAGAGAATTGCTATCTGACGTGGGGTATATCACCATCTAGAAGTTCTCAGCGAGTCCTGTTTAGTGTACCCAGTCTCCACTGAGCACCCGCATACTATCTTTGATATCAAACACCAATGGATGTGGGATCTTCCATCGCACATCTTATGGGTCAAGATAAGTATACGCTAGTCTACTCTGGAATATCGATACCCCGTCTCGATATTCCCATGAAGAGGAATAATTATAGGATATACTTATGGAATACCCTGGCCCTAATAGTATGATCTCCATCATAATCCTGGTAGTCAAGTACTTATCCTTAGGGCTTTACCAACATGTGAGAGCAAAACAGTATCATAATACAAATCTACATGTTAAGATAAAGTGTAACCAGATAGCATACTATCATATCGAGCAAGAATGTCCTCTCTATATATGTCCAAGCATCCACTATAATATACATCATATATACAACAATGGTCTCTAAGGAATACATATAACTAACAATCTCCCACTTGCAGTAAGGCCAGCTGTTGTTGTATCTCATACCCAACATCCCGAAGAGTCTCTCAAATTGTGTCTGGGGAATGGCCTTTGTGAGTGGATCCGCTGTGTCATCCCTCGATTCTACTCTCATGACCTCGATCTCCCGGCGATCAACTATCTCCCGTATCAGGTGATACCGCCTCAGAATATGCCTGGATCGCTGATGGGACTTAGGTTCCTTGTCTAAAGCCACTGCTCCATTGTTATCGCAGTATAAAGGTATTGGATGCTCGATAGACGGAACCACACCAAGTTCGGTAATGAACACCTTCATCCAGACAGCCTCTTTGGCAGCATCGTTGGTAGCGATGTATTCGGCCTCCATCGTCGAGTCTGCCATGGTACCTATTTGGAACTCTTCCAACAAACCGCCACTCCATCGAGTGTGAAGACAAAGCCGGAGATCGACTTAGAGTCGTCCTTATCACTCTGGAAGCTCGAATCGGTAAAGGACTCCATTTGGAGTTCTCCGTCACCATACACCAAGAACATATCTTTAGTCCTTCTCAAGTAGTTAAGAATGTTCTTCACAGCTATCCAGTGATTCTCTCCAGGATTTGCTTGATACCTACTCACTACACCTAGTGAGTATGCTACATCAGGCCTGGTATATAGCATCGCATACATGATAGACCCGACCGACGAAGCATAGGGTATCCTTTGCATGCGAGCCCTCTCATAATCAGTATTGGGAGACATCTCTTTGGATAGGGTGATTCCTGAGATCGTGGGTAAATTCCCACGCTTGGAATCTTCCATAATAAACCTCTTTAGTATAGTTTCAATGTACCTGGATTAGGACAATCCCAAAATCCGTTTAGATCTATCTCTATAGATCTTAATTCCCAAGATGTAGAAGGCATCACCTAGATCTTTCAATAAGAATCTTTGTGATAAGAAGAGCTTGACCGAATGCAGCATAGGAATGTCATTTCCTATCAAGAGTATGTTATCCACATACTGTAAGTCCATACCACGCACCCCACATGTTTGCGAGGAGGCAAAATTTTCAAAAAACGGTTTTCAAAAGCTTCGTGAAATAGACTATACGCCAAGATCGTTGCAAAACCTTTACTAACAAGAAAAACTTGAGGTCTTAACTACATGTACAGAAGCTATACCTCGTATTTATGTCCTTCAGGTCTTCATTCCTTACTATCCACCACCTCGTCGTTGACTCCATGGATCGTATCGGATCACCGCTACCTCGTCGGACTCCCCTTGCCGAAGATGATCCACCCGAGAGAATGTGCATCGAGCTCCTACCTCAACCGAAGCTACTTGGGCATCATGTTCGCTATACAAGATGTCGTAGACAATGTAAAGTATGAAGATGGATTGGGATGTCATCTTTTACCCTAGGTTACTCAACACATGAGTGTTCTAGGGTTTGAGGGTGATGAAGATAGCTTGAGGAAATTTTGGTGAAGAAGAAGCTTGAGAATGAGTAGTTGTTTTTCTTTCCATTCTCTCAAGTGTTGCAAACTGAACCATATTCATTAATTCATCAATTAATCACTAATGAATAATAAAATTAGGTTCAAGTTACAACAAATGAGTCATGGTCTTAAAACCTAACATGTGTCTCATGTAGCCATGCTCATTATCATGCAATTTACACCTCTTTTCTTCAATACATAAAATGAATAATCATTTATACTTAAATGATAAATACAAATTATGATATGTCATCTTCATTTAACATTTTTGACCAAATTACAAAAACGCCCCTCGTCCGTATATACATACCTGTATCCGTATTCCGAAATATACGAATGCAAAAGAGACGAAAATAATCCATCAATACAATACTAGGATCCGGCTTTAACCAAAACCCACTAGTATTGTCCGTCCGTATCATCATCCGTGTACAAGTACACGTACGTGACCGAACCCTGTCGTAAAACCATACCGCCTCTGCATCTTTTGCCCAATGCAGGGAAACCCTCTGTGTGGGACTCTAAAGACTCGACACTAGGATGGAAGTGGGTTTAACCACAGGCCGCAAGCGGTACTAGCTGTACGTAACGGCCCCCAGGTATATGTCGATAAGAAGGCCGATGAGAATAACTCATCCGAACTCCAACTGAGCCTATCTGTGACAATCTTCGTACAGTCCGGTCTGTTCGTATAAGAGTATCGCATACCGAGCCTAGGGTGGCGGTAATCGTTAGACCCATAATAGCGCAATAAGTCATGACGGAGCGAAGCCCATTACATCCTGAAAAACTACTGGAGTACCTACCTGTAAATCTCGCTTGCCCTGGTCAGGGACTTTGCGTAATGGATCTCGAAACAAAGTGCGATATCTACCGGGAGGGACGAATTCTATCTAACCGTTACTGCCTCCAAGTGCTTCGGGACTGCACCCAACTATTACCTGTTTGCATAACTTCTTTGAGCGTGGTAGGGTAATAATCAAAGTACAGTGGGAACACACTTGAGGAGAAGCAGCAGTATTAAGTAGACGGACTATGATGTACTCATGTCACCTGGGAACTGCTACCCAACGATAGGTATAATACCCACCAACAGTTCCCGATGAGTCTTGTCCGGTGTACTCATAATCTAATGAGCACCTGCATACTATCTCCAGTACGACGTACTAATGGTTGCGGGACAGACTATCTCCCCTGCTGGGATGAGAAGCGTATACATAAGTCTAATCTGGAGTATCGATACCTTATCTCGATAATCCTACGAATAGGGACCTTTATAAGGATATGCTTATAGACTACCCAGCCCCCACTAGTGTGACTACCATCACGATGCTGGTAATCAAGCAAAAGATCCTAAGGGCTCTACCAATATGTATAAGCGATATGCTTAAAGAAACACATGCACAAATTAAGGTAAAACAAACCAGGTAGCATATTACCATTTTTAGCAAGACTGTTAATAAAACTTTGAATATCCCAAGCTTCCATTAAGTAATATACATACCAGTATGATACAATTATGGCCTCTGGGGCATATACACTAACAATCTCCCACTTGCACTAAGGCCATGTATTGGCATATCGCAAACCAATGATCTCAAATAGCCTCTCGAACATGTCTGAGGGATGACCCTGGTGAGTGGATCTGCAGTGTTGTACTTCGAATCTCTCCTCACCTAGATCTTCTGCGGATCTCTCGTGGGGATCAATGATCTCCCTGATCAGGTGGTACTGCCTCAAGATTTGTCTGAATCTCTGATGGGACCCAGGTTCTTCCCTAAAGCTATAGTGCCGCTGTTGTCACAATACTAAAATATTCGACCAACAATGGAAGGAACCACCTGATGTTCTGTTAAGAACTTCCTTATCCAGACCATTTGTTTCACGGTGCCATAAGCAGCGATGTACTCCGCTTCCATCGTTGACTCAGCAACGGTGTTCTGCTTGGATCTCTTCCAACAGATCGCCCCTCCACTGAGGTTAAAGACATAACCCGACATGGACTTGAAGTCATCCTTGTAACTCTGGAAGCTGGAGTTAGCAAAGGCCTCGATCTGGAGGTCCTTTTTTGCCATACACCAAGAACTTCTCCTTAGTCCTTCTCTGGTATTTGAGAATGTTCACTACAGCTTCCTAGTTGCTTCTCCCATGGGTTTGACTGATATCGTCTTACCACGCTTCCGCTACGTAAGCAACATCTGGTCTGGTACACAACATCGCATACATTATAGAGCCTATCGTAGAAGCGTAGGGTATAATTGACATGCGAGCCCTTTCCAAATCAGTCATTTCAGGACATCTTTTTGGATAGGGTGATTCCGTGACAAGCTGGTAGATTACCACGCTTTGAATCTTCCATACTAAATATTTTTACAATGGTGTTGATGTACCTTGACTTAAAAAGTCCCATTATTCTCTTTGATCTATTACGATAGATCTGGATACCCAGAATGTAGTTGGTATCACCCAGATCTTTCATGGAGAACGTCTGTGACAAGAAACCCTTTGACTGATAGTAATATAAATATGGTTCATCTGAATTTTTGATAAAATCGAATTCTTTGACCGTCACATCAAAACAGATGTTCCAACTCCGCGATGCATGCTTTAGTCCATAAATGGACTTAAGCTACTTGCACAATTTCTGCTGCTCCCACTCTGATTGAAAACCTCTGTCTAATCCATATAGACGTACTATTCTAAATCCACTATTTAGAAATTCATCTTTATGTCCATCTGCCAATATCATATCCGTGGAAGGCAGCAATGACAAGAAAGATCCGAATGGATTTGAGCATAGCCACTGGAGGAAAGGTTTCATCATAGTCCAAACCAGGTTTTCGACGAAAACCCTTTTCAACAAGTCTAGCTTATAGGTTTTAACCTACCCATCTACACCAATCTTCATTCTGAAGATCCATTTGCAGCCTATGGGTTTTACCCCTTCTGGAGCAAAGTTCAATGTTCATACTTTGTTGGTGTATATGGACTCCATCTCGGTCCGTAATGCATCCAGCCATTTTACCGAGTTGCCGATTTGAATGGCTTGCTGGAAGCTAGTTGGCTCATCATCATTGATGATGCAATCCTCTTTATCCCCGTTTATGAGATAGCCACAGTATCTTCCTGGCAGATGAGACTGCCTACTAGTTCTGCGGAGTGGCGTGGGGATGTCATGTTCTTTTGAAACTTCTGGTTCTACCATACTTTCAGTAATAGTTTGTGGTTCTGGAATTTCTTCCAATTTCTATTGCGCTCTTACTATTTTCTTTCAAAAAAACAAGATTTTCTTAAAATGTGGGCATGACGAGAAAAAAAAAACTCTTTGTTCCTCTGCGTAATAGAAAAGATACCTCTTGGAGTTCTTTGGGTATCCTACAAACTTAACACAAAACTGAGTGTGCCTCGAACTTGTCCCTATGCTGTTTTTTTATAAAAGCTGGACATCCCTAGATCTTCAGATACTAAAGATAGGGTTTCTTTCCACTCCACATCTGATATGGTGTGGTAGGCATAGTTTTGGTATAAACCTGATTCAAAAGATATGTAGCTGATCCTAGTGCATAAGCCCAGAAGGATCGCGGTAACTCAGCCTTACTCATTATGGAACGAACCATATCCCATAGGGTTCGGTTCCGCCTATCCGATACACCGTTGTGTTGAGATGTGTATGGAGGAATAATCTGAGAGAGAATTCCATTGTCTTTTAGGTAATCCAGGAACTTGACTATTTAGTATTCATCACATCGATTAGATCTCAGTGTCTTGAAACTTTTGCTTGTTTGTTTTTCCACTTCATTCTTATATTCTCGGAATTTCTCATAGGCCTCGGATTAATGCTTCATCAAGAAGATATATCCATACCTAGAGAAATCATCCGTAAAAGTAATGAAATAAGAATAACCACTTCTTGCATTCGTAGACATTGGACCACACACGTCGCTGTGTATGAGTCCCAAAAGCTTGCTCGCTCTTACTCCGTGTCCAGTGAACGGAGTCACTGTCATCTTTCCTATAATACAAGATTAACATGTTTGCATAAGATGATATTTGAACGGATTCAAATATCCCTCACTATATAACTTCGACAACAGTGTTACATTTATGTGACCCTGTCTACAATGCCCATAAGAATGCCTTTATTCAATTCTGGAGACTTTCTTTTAAGTATGTTCTGGATGTTGAAAACCTGAGCTTGATTTAATACATATATACCGTTATCTTGTGTACCTGACCCAATCAAAACTATGATTAAGGTGGATGTGGACCACATCGCTTACAAATGTAAAATCATATCCTTCCTTAAAAAGTAAGGATACAGATATGATATTACAAGCCATACTTGGTACGCAAACACTTACGTAAGATCAATATCTGCCTACTTGTCAATCCTAGGTGATACTTCCCTACGGATACAGCATTCCACGCTCATTCCGTTAGTAACTCTAAGAGTCATATCACCTGCCCTAATAACTCTACGGTTTCTTAAAGCCTGTAATGAATTACAGACATGAGATCCTTATCTAGTATCTAGTATCCAGGAAGTAGAGTTAATTGACATGCAGTTTTCAATCATAAACACACTCTAAGTCGAAACTACAACGTGCTTCGGATCCTGGATTCTAGCTTTCCAAGCCTTGCATCACTTCTGCCAATGCCCTTTTCTGTGACAATAAGAACATCCCTCCAATCCTATTGTTAGCCCCGAAACTTTTTCCCTTCCCTTTCTTTCTACCTTACTAACACCGCCTATCGGCTTTTCGGATGTTTTCTTCTTCTCACTCTTGGCTATCGCCTCGGTTCTAAAAGAGGAAGATCCTCCAATAAACAAAATGAGTGTATCCCTGGTATCCATCAGGGTGCCCTTTATTGGTAGTATAACTTTCTTCCTTTGGGCGTAAGTACAAGGTTTGGACTGTAGAATCAAGTCATCACCCGACTTGTTCTCCAACGTGGTCTCCAGGTCCGTGAGCTGTTTAATACAGCTAATCATTGTAGGGACGTGGTCCTTTACAGATAATACGATAGCCAACCTCGTTTTAAGCAATTCTTTCGAGGTTTCATATCTTGCGATACGAGATTGCTCTCCATATAAAACTTTGTTATGGAGGAAGATAGAAACAAAGTCCATCTTCTCGTGTTCCCTCTGGTTTTCACCATCCATTGAGGCTAACACGAGACACTTGGCATTCCCACTGTGTTTTTCCTTTGTCTTACGGATATTATCCGCGACGGTGGAAACTGGACCTAGGATGGCAGGGTGTGAGTAGTAATGAGGTAATCCATCTTGTCATAGGTAAGGGACATCTGGACAAACCTTTTCCAATTAATATAGTCTGGTTCGGTCAATTTATTATCTAGTTGTAACCTATGTCTGGTCACATGGTTGCTGCAATTAGGAGAGAGAGAGAGAGAAGAAACACTCTAGCATGACGCTATTGCAAGTTTAGATTGGTTTTCAATTTATCTAAACAGGTTGACTCCCACTGTATCTCGAATCTCTCTTCAAACCATAAAAGAAGAATCAGTCAGGATTAATCTCACTCTACAATTCTTGCTTAACCGTTCATCCAGGCTGGTGTTGGTACTTCGAGGGAGGTTTTCCAACGCTTTCGCGAAGTTCCTTAATTATATAACCTCTTTTCCTTAGAGGTATAGCCCCGCTAACACCGTTCTAGACACCAACTTGGTTTATAGCATTGATCGTTTATGGAAAAAATCTCCTGAGGAGTAGCATATACTCACAGTAGGATCGGGATCCAAATATCATTGTGTGATAAAGCGGAAGGAATCCTACCAAAATTATCACACTCTAAATGGTATGCAACACTAGCAAGTTTCAGTTTCTTTAGAAACTCCCGATGTGGATTATTGCCCCAGGCTCTTATAACCTTGATGAAGGTCAATAAATCATAAGTTACATGTCAAGTTCTACCTATCATTGTCCAGGTTAATTAGAACCCACCCGTACATACCCTTGACAAAGGTCAACAAGGTAATACGACTGTCCCAAACCAACGCATCTATTTATGCTAAATATGAACAACCAGCAGCTACCAATCACTGTGCCTTGAGGAAGGTCAACAAACATAACTTGAATACTACTGAACATTCATATGAAATGACGGAGGGCTACGAATGGTTTAGGCAAAACCGTGAACGTAGTGAACTTGATTTAATCGAAGGAACCTGATAGCTTTTTAAAAGGAGTGGTTTAAGCTCCGCATTTAAAAGTCTGAAGTTTTGAAAAAACCGAGTGATTTTAAAACTGTTCCAACGATTCAGCTTTGGTTTATTTTCTTTGCATTAATATAATGCAGTCCCATCATTTACACCTATCATCACAGAAAAATACGAAAATATAACGTCCACTTATGCCATCCGCATTCGCCACTGGGCCCAGTCTAACACCGTTAGGTTACTTAACTAACGCCAGAGTGGGGGCTGGACTAGCGCAGATGCAAAACATAAGTAGCGTCTATTATATAACATATATAATAATAGCATTCGTCTGATGGAATAATAGGAAATTCCAGATCACGGATGAATTTATTGGATATACTAGAAATTCCGTGTTTCGTTTATTCCTGTAACAAAAGGCGGATTCCACGGTCGTGATGAATAGCCAAACCCCATCCTAGACCCTTATAGGTGTGGCAAACTACCCACCAAATTCCAGAAGTGAAGCAACCTTTCTCAGCCAAGTGAGTAGGCCACTCGGCACTACAAAGAATCCGGTAGTTTGTGCACCCCACCTTGGGTCGATCCTAGGAGCAGAAAACAGTAAAAAGAAATAATACAACGTTGGCTGCAACCTCAACCCGGATGTGCCCCACAAAATAATATTACATCAATTTTACAATTTACATCGAATGAAAGATAAAAACACTCATCTCACATCCCCGGCTATTCATCCACGATGATCCAATAAAGTCCATATACACAAACCAACAGATATGTGCAACTTCAAACTAACTGACATATAGCAATTATGTAACATTTCAGAAAAAATAAAATATTATTTTTGGAATTTAATATTAAAATAATATTTTTCCCGAAAACTGCCCGATTTGCGAAATAGGGGTTTTCGAAAAAAGGGTGTAAATATATACCAATAATTGTGAAATAAATGAAAATTAAAATGATTTATTCATTTAATAATATAATTAAAGGATTTGGCATTTTTAAAATTTATTATATGCAGTTTCGATAAAAACCCGATTAGTGCACTGCTAATCGCGATTAAGCCAAATCCGTGTTTCTACAGTTTTTCATGGTAAATGCACCATGATATATTACATGTTATTTCATGGTGTTGTTTTATTTGGGTGTATGTGTTTTGGTGAGAAAAAAGAAAGACAAGGTGTCATGATGAGTGAGGAGAGAGAAAGGAGACATAATGATGACTTGGAGAGAGAGAGAGTGAGAATAATTGAGAGAGGGAGGTGGGCAGCCTCCGTTTTCATTCCTCCACCATTTTCGTCTCCTTCTTCATTTTACTCACCCTCATCTCCCTCTACCTTCAAGCCCTAGATCCATCTCCAAATAATCCCAAAAACCCTAAACATTTTTCACAAAAAACGATCCCCTTTTCATGCTCATCATATTGAACCAAACAAAATGGGATTTTGGCAACATTGGGACTACTAAGGTTCTCTTGAGTTCATCCATGAGGTATATCTCTTTCCATGTTATTTTAGTTTGAATTCTTAGCTTCTAGTTTAGTTTAGAGATGGTTTGGTGGTGATTTGTGGAAATTAGAAAATCCAAGTGAGGGTTTGAGTGAAATTGTGGATTGATGATGTTTGAGTGGCTGTGGAGGGGCTGTATAATACCTGAGAATGAGTATGGGAAACCAAAATACGCATTTAGGAATTGATCCATGTCGGTTTTCTGAGGATTTAAGGTGAGCAGAGAAATCTGGAGCAACCCGGGGGATTTTTAAAAGTAGCAAACAATACCAGGGACCTAGATACACTGCCAGGAGACCACCATGACAAAACGAATCCCATCTAAGCCTCTCGAACCGTGGTGTCAGGATTTTGGGAGGTAGTAGAAGGCCATGGGGTGGGGAATTGGGTCCAGGTTCCTCCAGTAGGTCATATACATCATATACAACACCCTAGACTTGTTTGTGCACCTTGTTTTGGCCTGAGTCAAAATCTGGGAGCACTTTAGTGTGGTTTTTGGCTATGTTTCCGTATTTTGAAATGTTTGGTTTTGATATTTGGATTTGTTTTTGGTTGTTGGATTTTTGTACATCAACGACTAGGGGTAATTTGTTGGTTTTGCATACGTGGGCTATAGGTTCTAACCTATAGGCGATCCGTGTGCCATTTTGGATTTCAGAACATGATTTTTATAGCGTTGTGATATGTGTTGTTATTGTAGGTACCTTCGCCTGGATTCTGAGGCGACGGAGCGTGGCGTCATCAACTTCTATAAGCGAAGACCAAGGTGAGTGGATCTATATCCACGGGGGAAGTCGGGTGGATGGCGTATAGCACCCCCGCAAGTTTTGATGGAAACCGAATCATAGTAAAGGATTAAGGAAACCTTTAATAGAAAACCATAGATAGACTTAAAAGATAGTTAGAGAAACTATATTAGAAACTAATTTATAATTAGATGTGATATGATACGGCTAATATGTGATGACGGGACTTGAGGATGATATTTGATGATATTGCCGTTTAGTGTACTATAGGACTAGATAGTCGACGTAGATGTGTCATCCGAACCATACCTATTTCCAAACTGAAGAATCGTATGGATCTTTTAAACAGATACCCTGAGGGACATTACTGATTTTCAAATGATATCTTTTCTTTAAAAACACCATAGCTCCTACTTTCAAAACTACGATTCGCATCATTCAAAAACTGATCGTATGGTTCGGGTGTGTATATTAGATTAAATACGTATGTTTATAGTAAAGATAGAACGTATTTGTAAAATTGACTTGATGAATGATATAAATGCGATGAAAAGAATATATGACGCGATATGATGATTTCATGATATAATAGTATACGGATGCGAGTCGATGGAGATGAATTATACCCTGCCGGTCCCCTGATATGAGATTATTGCGGATGTGACCTGGGACATAGGTATATAGAGATATTTATGTATGTTGTGAATCGTGAGTGATAGCCTACGAGACGTTAGGTCCGTACCCCCTCGTCTTATGGGTTGATAAGATCCTTGATATCTTAATGCCGCCGTACGATGATTTTCCGTGCGTGATGAGTTTGACTTGATGATTGATCCATACCCTTGACTAGAGGTTGCCGCACGATGGATTATACTGTACGCGATGTTGTTAGGCTGGATGCCGATTGATAGATTCACCGACTCGATCATGTTAGATATGTTTACCTTATAGCTTTTAGCTGACGATTTACCTTATGATGCATTCATGTTATTCGCATTGCATTACTTATGCCTGTGCTAGTACACCTGCACCATTATCGATGATGCGTATGTCACACGTACACAGATTGCCGGCTCACACACTTCATCATCGATAATTTTCATGTCACTACATAGTCAGGTTGCTGCATCATGACATACATATTGCACACTCATGCATGCGTATATACCACTTGTACACCAATATTGGTTCATATACATTGATACGTCCATATTTGCGCACATACACATTGTATATCGATATTGGTACACACATACAATGGTACATCTATACTTGTGCATATACATATTGTACCTACATAGATAATTGGTTTTATTGGGAAATTGTGAACCGCATTTATATTTTAAAAACTGAAATCATTTAAAAGAGCGTTTTCCCCTTAATATGTCATATCACTGTTCCATGATGCATGATATACAGATATGCTTACGTTTCTATTATATGTCGCATACATCATGCTTTATGATTTACGTATTGAGATATGCTGTTTTCATGAGATTTCAGGATTTGAGAACCGTGGTGATTTCGAAAGAAAGTATGTATTGTTTTAAAAACCCGGTTTCTCTTTATATGATATTTCAGTGCGCTCACCATGTGTTTTCTCGATTCTGAGAGTGGCATGTGAAACCAGATTCGAGGAGCGGTAGGCACCGTCTGCGGGTACATGGTTGACCCGGTGAGGTACCCCGGGGCAAGAAGACTCGTATATGTTAGACGGTGAGCCTGGCAGGGGAGCACTTCCTACCGGTGATAGTATTTGGACACGGCGGTTATCTGGAGGATACCGACCGGAGTAGCGAGATGGATATGAGGGACGACCAGGGTGTGCAGCGCCTTAGGGCCGATCTGAGGATGCAGCGCCTGAGATATATGAGGATTTACGTGTCGATGCTGGACACGGTTATCATGATGTTTTGAGTGTCGATGCTGGACACTCAGGTTCCATGATTTTGATGTGTCGCGAGGGACACCCGTTGATTTACATCCTCATACTTTCATGCATATGCTTTTATGATATTCACAGACATTGATTTTATGGTTGGAAGAGATCCACATGCATACATGCATTGATATTACTTTCTGATGTTATCCACATGCTTATAGGCTTTGATTACCTTGTTGGCACATTTACAGACCCGGTCACCTTAGATATCATAGTATTGCCTTTATGATATAGTTGACCTAGGAGTCGTTGTTTATTCGATTTCTACTTGTTGATGTTTTTCTACTCACGAGTTGGCAACTCACCCCCGTTGTGCCACAGTTCTTCAAGGTTGACCGCTTGGATCAGTAGCGGCTTCGCTGGCACACTGCTTCATTTGGGTGTTTTGCAGTGGTATGTGGGACATTTGTATCGCACCAACTCTTGTATTATATTTCATATTGTATCTAGTAAACTCCATCAATCAAAATTAGTAAATTGTATAAGTAATGAGACTTAGTGGGTTTGTGGTTGCGAGATTTAGAGCGAGGGGTTTTCCTCTACTTGTAGTTTTGATGTCTTGCTTTTCTTTATCTTTTGTAGTGATCTTCGCCGTTGGGCGTCGTATACTTATATTTACTGTCTTGCGTGGTTGTGATCCGCCGTTTGGCGAAGAGCTAGCTCCCGCTTGGGGATGACATTATTCTTATTATGTATTTGTGGTTTTTGATCAAAATATACAAAGGAGGTGCTGCCCAAATTTTTAAAAGACGAATCACGTTTTCAAACTAGCAAATTTCACATGCATTTTCATGTTCCTTTTCTATGCATTAAGAAAACTTGATTTCATTATACCTTTATTTCAAAACTTCACCTCCTTTAATTTCTTAAAGAGGTTTAGATTTCTGGGTTTTCAGCTTACTTGAATTACGTTACGCCTTTAGACGTTGCGTGATTTAAGTGCTGGTCACGAGCTAATATTTCGGGTCGTGACAAAGTTGGTATCAGAGTGCTAGGTTTAACCTTGGTTCCAGTCTCTGTTTGACTATGCAGAGTCTAGGGCAGGTATGTATTTCGGAACCTAGGCTTGACCTTACGAAACTTAGACTTGAACAGGGGGGGTATTAGACCCGAACTTTCGTTTCATAGGTTGAACCTGATTGATGGAGTAGGTAGCTTGGGTAGAGTGACGTACCGTACGTATGTTCCGCGGCATATTTACGATACGATACTCCACTTAAGAAACCTTTGGATGTACACAATTTGAGATACATGATTCTATTCGTTTCCATGATCATACTCTCATTGATGTTGTTCCTTCTTATGATCATGTATCCATTCTGGATCTGTCGTTTCCTTTCATGCCCTTGATCTGTTTTCATCGATACTCGATTGAGGTTCCTGTCACCATTTGAGCGCAGATTGAGCTGCTGCTAGTATTGCTGTCAGGGCGAGCTCGTCTGGTACGGGGACTGACCATTGTGTTTTCTGGTGACACGGGAAATGTCTCGAGTTAGTATTTATGTTGTGACCTCTTGTTGAGGCGAGTGGTTGGTTTCGCACTGGATGATTGGGCCATTGTTAGAGCTGCCAGTTACGAGAGGACTGTTGATGTACAGCATACCTCGGAGATTATGATGTCGCCTACCGTGCAGACAGATGACCCAGCTGTTGCTGAGATTGATAGGATGTCGCTCCCAGAGCGTACGAGCTGCGATTGCCGGAGCATCCAGGCAGAAATGCGACAGATGATAGCTAGTCTACCCCGAGTTGAGAGACGAAGGTGATCCGTCAGATTGATGCTCGGACGTAGGCCTAGTTGAGTTGAAGATTTTCAGTGTGGAGAGTCTTACTCAAATCTAGAGCAGACTGATCTAGAGATGACCGTTCATGTACCGTCTTTCCTGGAGGATTGAGTCATTGTTTAGAGTGCGGACGGAGGGTGTTCGCATGTCGCCTAGGCGAAGTTAAAAGGTTCGAACAAATGTCAAGAACCAATTTTCCCAGTTTAAGTATTCGGAAGAACATGTAGGTAATTTTGTGGAACCTCTAGAAGAATGAAACCTTAACTCGGCATGATGACTATGGAACCGCTTTGAATCTTAAGGTTTGCAGCAGTTTAGCAGTGTTATCAGTGAGGCTTAGGTTTGCCCTTCTACGTCTGGTCCAGAGGTACTGTGGTATGTACCAGATATTTTAGACTGTGCTCAGGTGTTGAGCTTTCGGGAAATTTTGGGACCTAGATGACTCGATCGAAAAGTTTGAAGTCGTTCGGATATCATGTGATAAGAGATCAGCAAGCTGACCAGTTTCGGATAGAGGACCTCACCCAGATGCGTTGTGAGTTGATAAAGAACGGACGAGTGTTGAGTATTCCTCCGATGGTTGGGATGAGTTCCCGAGGACGTGTTCGAGCAGATACCTTCTACAGAGTGATGAAGATACAAAGTACGTGATTTCGAAGCCGTGTGAGAGACTTCGGATTGACCGTGGCCGAGGACTGTTGCAGTACGCAGACAGCAAGACGTGACGTCGATGCGGACGATGATAAAGACGAGTGGAGCCAGAGGTTCATGGGAGGTACTGACGAGCTGTTGTTACTCCCCGTCGAGATCAGAGATCTGGTATGCTTACAGAGACGTTGGTATGCGGCCAATTCCTGAGAAAATGTTGTGCTGAGCACGCAGATGTCCGGAAGGCGAGCAAAGATTATGTAAGAGTATCAGCCTCCGTATAGTTCGGCATAGGCGAGACCCGAAGAGACCTTTGTAAGTCTACGGAAGCGCCCCGGCCGTCTGTCCGAGGCCAAAATGCAGAAACAAAAACTTTTTCTAAACTAGAAACCGGCGCTACCGCGGACTATAAACCCGGATCAGACCATTAACCTACTGTAACGATTTAGAAATCGTTATGCGAATTCGTCAGTTTTAGGGTTAAATTGTCGGTATTTTCCGTTTTGACCCGACTGTGATCAAACGACCATATAGACTTGCCAGCACCTAGATTAGCTAAAATAAAGCTAGTGCGCAATCTTTGGGGGTATATGCGACGTTTTGGTTCAATTTGAATTTTTTCCAATTTTAATATATTTTAATGCGGTATTCGCATTTTGGGAAATTTCCGTTAAGTGATCTTTTCTTTAATTCAAGTTGTGTTAATCCAAACCTTCTCACTTTACCCAGAGTTTGTGTGGACTAGGATTTAAGTTATGATTTAAAGAAAAGAAAAGAAAAGAGTTTGAATGTAGATGCATGCATGTGTGCATGTTGGGTATGAATGCATTTAATGGCATTTAATGGTAGGTAATTGCTAGGAAACCCTCACAAACTCCCACCTCACTCACTTGGCCGAAATTCCTTAATTTCTACTGCCCTTCCTCATTTCCCTTCTCACTTTATATCAATCGTAACTCAAAAATTCCCAAATATATCACATTTCTTGCACAAAGTCTTGATTTTTAGCTCTTGGATCACTTGGACCTAGGGAAAGCTAGGGGCTTGTGAGCAAAGTTATTAGGTATAATCCCTATACTATTAATTAGGAGTTTTTATGTGGTTTGGCTCGTTAGTTGATGCGTAGAACGCTTTTATATCGATTAGTGCGATATCGGGTTTTTAGTGTCTTTTTAAAGCTTCTATACCTGCTGTGACTTGGGAATTTTAGTGAGTGAACAAACAAATTTAGAGAGATGTACTAGTGGACCTGAGACACCACCTGAGATATGGAGGCCACCCCACCGGCCGGGGCCGGCGACCCCTAAGGCAAGGTCCGGCGAAGTAGGGAGCTACGTGGGTGGGTCTTCTGTGGGTAGTTGTCTGCTTATGGTTAGGTGTGTTTGGTACTGTTTACTTTTTTAGTAAATTCAGTATGCAAAATCTGGGATCGATTACTTATAATCTAGTGTTTTGAGTCCGCGTGATACGTGTTGCGACACGAGTCGTGGTTTGTGCTGCTGTAGTACACAGTTTGGTTTGAGGTATCTGATTGTTAGCAATTCTGCGTGTTCAAGTTTTAGTTAAATACCGCAATCAAGACGGTTTCGCTCGTAGCTAGCCGGTTGAGTACGGGTCGTCCGCAGGGAGATGGGAATCTTTTTCTATGTGCTTTAACGAGTGAAGTCCAGTTTTTCAGATTTTGTTGTGATTAATTAAGTGGTTAAAATGATATGTAAAGAGAGCTTGTTAGGATTAGGATTAGGTTAGTTTGAGTTAGGAGTCTCCCACATCTTTCTTTGCCCCTCTTAATATCGGTGTTACGGTAATCGGCAACAACGGGGATTAGCACGACTAGGAAGGAACTTGCAAGTATAAGCTAGGCTTTCCAACGCATAAGTTCTTCCTTTTGGTGCTTGTCCGTCCGTTCTTGGCTCTTAGCCATAACCTCCGGTTAATTCAACCATAACCGGTCTCACTACGGAATCACCGCTATCATGTAGGATAGGGTGCCGTAAGGAGCGGATTGTGGTTCAATTAACGGGAGTCGAATTAAGCTGTTGGGCAAGGAAAGAGTGAGAGAGATTTCCTTCTCTCACACTTTCCTTATCCTACCCTAACAAGTATGAAACTACTCACACATCATGATACGGAAAAAATAAAAAAAAACAAAAGAGGAAGATAGAAAGAAAGAGATTAGAAGATAACAACTAGCTAATTGCGACCTCACCTTGGCGAGGATCAAGCGTAAGCAACATGGTTGTTTTAAGGATAAAGAAAAGAGAGAAGAAAGAAACAACAAGAAAAACAACAACTAAGTTAACAAATTAAAATTACAAGCAATTATAAAAGAACAAGACAAGATATATAGCAAAAGAGTCTTCTTTTTTCATCATTCTTCACTCACAAAGCTCACTACAAGTTTTAATGGAGAAGAGATGAGAAGAGGAAGAAGAAACACAACTAAACCTAGAAAAGAAAATACAAGATTATGGACCCCCTTTCCTTCACAAAGTTCTGGGCTATTTATAGGCTGAAAAATGAAAACCTAGGGCAACCACCAAAACACAACTGAAAAGACCAATCTACCCCTGAAATACGACCCTCTGACTCGCCAGTATGGCCGCAGATCCGCGGCCTAAGCCTCCTTATGCCGCGGATCCGCCGCACTCTGGTGGAGTCAGGGCATGGGGTTCTTGGTACTTCCCTGGTCTGCTGTCCCCTCTTGTCTGGTACATGTATTTTCTGAAAATACTTCCACATTTCTTCCAGAATTTCTGTTGAGGGAAAGGTGGACTTTGGACATGGATTTTCTTGAGCTCCGCGTAGATTTCTTGGTCTTGGTGTTGCCATAGTGCTTTGTGCATGAAGGTGACAATTGATTTGTCATTTTGTCTCCTAAACTGGTGTGTGGCAACAGACGGATAAAGAGCGGAGACCCGTGTTTTATCTGTGGTTGGCAGGAACTCGGATTTTGTCGTATTTTTCCATGGATTTCACCGTTTAGAGCCGAGAACCTGTATCCTGCAATTGACTAGCAAACACGGCTCAAGAGTACCTACCGATATGCAATGTGATAAAAATTGGGCGGTATAAAAATACAAAAATCTGATATGAACAAATACCCCCAAACTTATCATTTGCTCGTCCCGAGCAAAGCCAATTTATTCACAAAAAATTTCCTAACCTCACTTTCGCAGGGAACGCGATTGCACTGAGCATGTGCAACAAGCCGTTAAACCTCTAGGTGTCCCTAGTAGGAGGAGTGTTTTCTCCTGAGGGTTTTCAGCGGATACTACCCACAAAATCCGGTCAATCTAGTTTTGTAAAATAACTAAGATTCAAACCCCTAAAGTTTTGTTTCAGACAATAACAATTCTATGATCCTAAGTCTAGACTATCGAACCTTTATTTTTCACACCTCGCTTCTTATTTAACTACAGATTTTATATGTCTTTACATGTAGTGCAAATAGTGTCGTTAAGTTCCAGAAGGATCGATTAAAGTCATCATGTCACACAAAAGCCCAGATAACAATTTTAAAAGGATCACATAAGTTTTATAAAGAGTTAAGCATTTTTCAAGTTTCATTTTCCAGTAAAGTTTCAACTTCAGAATTTCTATCTTCCGTAACAGGAAACTAGGTCTTATTTTTCACTCCACCTTTTTCTTGTTTTCATTTCATACACACCTCTGTGAACGTGCAATAGTCTTTATCATAGAATAAAACCTTCATATCTCCGTTAAATTTTTTATAAAAGCCTGTCTTTTATCAAGATTATTCTCACACAAAGAACCGTTAGGAATTTTAACTCGGAGAGAACACTTGCTTGACTTTGTTTTAATCTGGACTTTCTAGGCTTCTTAGCGAGTTTTGGGCCAATGCACCCAAACCAGTTGGTTTTAGGGCATTAGGTGTAGAAACACCCCAGCGGACTTAATTACTCAAGTTACCTAGGTCCAAAAACAAAAGACAGTTTGGCGTGAAAATCAGATGATTTAATATGAACGGAGATATAACCGGCAGTTCAATTATTTTTTTGGATAAAAGACGTGTTTAGTGGGTTTTGGTGTGTAATCATTCCAATCAAGTTCCAGATGGGTTATTTTTCAGACTTAGTTCCAATTAAGGCATCAATAACATTCCTTCATATTCGCTTTACTTCATAAACTATTCTTGACATTACTTATTTCAGAACAAACCTATTTGATCCTCAGAAAATCATTTATCTGTTTAAAAGTTTTTTTTTTTAAACATAAAAGACTTGTCATCTAATTCCCAAAAACTCACGACACGTGTAGTGATGTAAAGACGTATATCAGCTATAGTTAACTTTAAAGGAGGGTTATCTTTCAGGTTTTCAAAATCTAAACATAAGATTTAGTTATTCTTATTTTATCGAACAAAACCGTCGAAATGTTGAATCAGAGTCCTCCCACTAGCTAACTTGACAGAAAAGTTTTTATGTTTTTAGAAAATTTTCAGATTTTTATGGATTTTATGGATTTTAATATGCAGATGCAAAATATACATATGAATGCGAAGGTAAGAAATGCGTACCGAGCGTACCCCCAAACTTAAACCGGACAGTGTCCTTACTGTCATTGCATGAAGCGATCATTTGAAGGGTCAAAAATGTCGGTTAGCGATACACAATTTTTATTTTTTGTTTTTGTTTTTGAAGAAAAGAAAAAGACTATACACAAATATATACAAAATGGTTTGTATATACCCCCAAACTTATTATTGGAACGGTGTCCACTGTTCTTGGCTGGATAACCGAAGTTTGGAGGTAGGCAGAGGAAGATCATGCAGGGTAAACCGGCTCCTATAAGAACAGGAGCTCCTCTGTTGGTTCGGCGCTAAGGTATGGTTTAAGTCGGTGTCCGTTCACTTTGAAAAATGAACCGTCCTTTGGATTTTCCAAATCCACAGCGCCATGCGGATACACATTCCGCACAAAATACGGCCCTTTCCAGCGAGATCTGAGCTTTCCTGGATGGAAATGAAGTCGGGTGTCGTAAAGCAGTACCTGCTGACCAGGTACGAAGGTTTTGCGCAAAAGGTGTTTATCGTGAAACACCTTCGTTCGATTCTTAACGACAACCGCGTTATCGTAAGCCTCATCCCTAAGCTCGTTCAGTTCGTTCAACTGCAGCTTCCGATGGCTGCCCGCATATTCGAGAGACAGATTCAGCTCTTTTATCGCCCAAAATGCGCGATGCTCTATTTCGACAGGTAGGTGGCAGGCTTTTCCGTACACAAGCCGATAGGGAGACATGCCAAGGTCGGTCTTATAAGCGGTGCGAAATGCCCAAAGGGCATCAGTGAGTTTCAGCGACCAATCCTTACGGTTCTTAGAAACCGGCTTCTCCAGTATCTGCTTGATTTGCCGATTTGAAACTTCGGCCTGCCCGCAGGTTTGGGGGTGGTAGGGCGTGGATAGCTTATGATTAATGGAGCATTTCCGTATCAAGGCATCGAAAGTCTTGTTGAAGAAATGACTTCCATTGTCGCTAATGATCGCTCGGGGGTGCCCAAACCGGGAGAAAATGTTTTCTTTAAGGAACCTAACGACAACCTTGTTGTCGTTAGTCCGGCTGGGCACAGCCTCGATCCATTTAGAGACGTAATCAACAGCGAGAAGGATGTACAAGTTCCCGAAAGAGCTGGGAAACGGCCCCATGAAATCTATCCCCCAAACATCGAAAATCTCCACAACCAAGATTGGTTGGAGCGGCATCTCGTTCCTCCGGGATATCCGGCCCATATGTTGGCACCGGGAGCAAGTCTTCCAATAGTCGTGAGCGTCTTTGAAGAGTTGTGGCCAGTAGAAACCACATTGCAAGATCTTCTCAGCTGTCTTTCTGGGGCCAAAATGCCCGCCACACGCTTGATCGTGGCAAAATGACAGCACACTCTTGAATTCCTCGTCAGGGACACACCGACGAATAATCTGGTCGGGACAGTACTTGAACAAATAGGGTTCGTCCCAGTAAAAGTGTTTTACTTGGGATAAGAAGCGAAGTCTGTCCTGTCTTGACCATTCAGTCGGTAGTAATCCCGTGGCTAAATAGTTCACAATATCTGCGAACCAGGGTTCGCAAGATACTGTCAAGAGTTGTTCATCCGGGAAAACGTCGTTGATCGGAATTGGAAGCGAAGGCGAAGAAGGAAGTCGTGAGAGATGGTCGGCAACCACGTTTTCACATCCTCGTTTGTCCTTAATGACAAGGTCAAACTCTTGAAGCAAGAGGATCCAACGGATTAACCGAGATTTTGCATCTTTCTTCGCAAAAAGATGGCGCAGAGCAGAATGGTCAGTGTAGACAATGACTGGAGAGCCGATGAGGTAAGGCCTGAACTTTTCTAAAGCAAATACAACAGCTAAGAATTCCTTCTCAGTTGTTGTATAATTGAGTTGGGCGTCGTTCAGGGTTCGGCTCGCATAATAGATTACGTGCGGCATCTTGTTGATGTGTTGTCCAAGGACAGCTCCAATGGCAAAGTCGGATGCATCGCACATAATCTCAAATGGGTGCGTCCAGTCAGGTGAAGAAAGAACGGGAGCAGAAGTGAGTGAGCGTTTTAGTGACTCGAATGCAGTCACACAGCTCGAGTTGAAGTCGAATGGCGTGTCCTTGGCCAGCAAAAGAGTCAAGGGTCTAGCAATCTTGCTAAAGTCCTTGATGAATCGTCTATAGAAACCGGCATGGCCACGGAAGGCTTGGATATCTCTGACGCATCGGGGAGGAGGCAGATTGGAAATGACCTCAATCTTTGCTTTGTCAACCTCTATGCCATTTTGCGAGATGATATGTCCTAAGACAATACCTTCGCGCACCATGAAGTGGCATTTCTCCCAATTCAAAGTGAGATTCTTGTCCTTACATCGGGTAAGGACAGCGTCAAGATGCAGCAAACACTCATTGAAGGAATCGCCGAAGATGGAGAAGTCATCCATGAAAATCTCCAGAAATTTTTCTACCATATCTGAGAAGATTCCCATCATACACCGCTGGAATGTAGCGGGCGCATTGCATAACCCAAAGGGCATGCGTCGATATGCAAACGTGCCGAAAGGACAAGTGAATGTGGTCTTGTCCTGGTCTTTTTCAGCGATGGGAATTTGATTATAGCCGGAGTAGCCATCAAGAAAGAAGTAGTACTCATGTCCGGCCAATCGTTCAAGCATCTGGTCAATGAAAGGCAGCGGAAAGTGGTCTTTCCGCGTTGCGGCGTTGAGTTTTCTGTAATCGATGCATACTCGCCACCCAGTTTGGGTGTGAGTAGGGATTAACTCGTTCGCCTCGTTGGTTATGACCGTGATGCCCGACTTCTTGGGGACAACGTGGATGGGGCTAACCCACTGGCTATCAGAGATAGGGTAAATGATACCACTATCTAGACATTTGGCGATCTCCTTCTTCACAGCCTCCTTCATGACTTGATTGAGACGTCTTTGTGGATCCCGGGCTGGTTTGGCATCATCCATCAGATGAATGTGATGCTCAACGATCAGGGGACTAATCCCCTTGATGTCCGCCATGGACCAGCCAAAAGCTTGCATGTTGCTGTGCAAGACCGCGAGAAGGGCTTTCTCTTGCTCTGGAGCTAGAGAAGCCGAAATGATGACAGGGAGGGTCTCGTTCTTACCTAAGTAAGCGTACTTAAGGTGAGACGGCAAAGGCTTGAGTTCGAGCGTTGGAGGTGAAACGATGGAAGGCAGGATTGGTGCAGAGGTCTCGAACTCAAAGGACTACAGCAAAGGTTCGAAACGAGTGTAGGCGACCGAGTCGGATGGTTCAGGTAACTCATCCGGAAATTCGAAAGATTCAAACTCGGGTTGTGCGTGGCTAAGATCGTTCAAGAACGTGAAACACTCGTAGTCGTTGTCGG
The DNA here is from genome assembly GCA_030015575.1 of Agapanthus africanus. Lineage (NCBI taxonomy): Eukaryota > Viridiplantae > Streptophyta > Magnoliopsida > Asparagales > Amaryllidaceae > Agapanthus > Agapanthus africanus. The sequence goes on from CM057341.1 coordinate 340,860,434, forward strand.
GCGCAGAGACAGCAGCAGGTTCGAAGAGAAACGCACTAGTGGCGTCAAGATTATCGTGATCAAACAGAAACTCCTCGAATTCACACTCTTCTGGGGTGATCTCCTGGATCGAGCAGACGTCCAGTATATGAGCATTAGGTTCGGCGGGCTGATTCCCCAACCTAAAAATGTTGAGTTCAATCGTCATGTTTCCAAAAGAGAGGTTCATCGAACCATTGCGACAATTGATCACAGCATTTGAGGTTGCAATAAATGGGCGACCGAGTATCACCGGAATTTGATTCCGGGGGTTAGCTACAGGCTGTGTGTCTAATACAATGAAGTCAATGTGGAATATGAAGTCCCCGACTTTGATTAACACATCCTCTAGCTCACCCCTAGGATGGGTGATCGATCGGTCGGCCATTTGGAGAATGCAGTGCGTGGGTTTCAGCTCTCCGACGCCTAATTGCTCGTATACTGAATACGGAAGCAGGTTAACACTGGCACCAAGATCTAATAGTGCGCAGTTGATGTTCTTATCCCCAATAGTAATAGAAATCGTAGGACAGCCAGGTTCCTTCCGTTTTTGTGGTAAAGATTGGGTAAGGGCATCACTCACAGCACTAGCCAAGAAAACTTTCTTGGATACCTGAGACTTCCTCTTTTTCGTGCACAAGTCCTATAAGATTTTCGCGTAGGACGGGACTTGTTGGACAGCATCTAAAAGAGGAATGTTAATGTTAACCTGCTTAAATAACTCCAGAATCTTCTCCATTTGAGGATTTTGTTTATTAGACCTCAACCGGTTTGGAAATGGAACATTTTGAAAATTGGTTGAGTCTAATGCTGGAGGAGGAGATTGTGGAGTTGGAACGGATCCCAGAACAGGTGTTTTTGTGGAGTGAGAAGCGGGTCCGTTCAGAGCAGAAGAAGAGGAAGGAGAGCCTTGTGAAGAACGGAGAAGAGGCTCAGAAGACGAAGAAGCAGGAGAAGAAGAAGAAGTAGAAGAAGAAGAAGCGGCGGCCGGGGTGTCATCGTTGATCCGTTTGCCAATGTTGTTTTGCAGCATCCTTCCCGATCTCAGTGTGGTCACGGCACTCACATTATGGTTTTGTTGTTCAAGAGCAACATGTGCATTATGTGGGTGACCGGGATTTGGGAGTGGCTGAGACGGGAGCTTCCCCTTCTCTCGCTCGCTTAAGGCCGCATTCAGCTGTGCAATCTGGGCCTCGATGGTCTTGATGCTTTGCCCGTGTGCGGCAGTGTGTTGCACTAAGGACTGAATGGAAGACTGGATGTTGGCAGTGGATTGGGTCGATTGTTTAACGAACGCCTCCAGACTTCGTTCGAGCGAGGAAACCTTATCGTTGTTTGACGGAACAAAGTTGTTTGGTGGAAAAGAATTGTTGGGTGCAAAGTTGTTCGTCTGATTTTGGAAAGGTTGGGGTTGGAAGGGCTGCTGAAACTGAGTTTGTTGTTGCGCTTGTTGTTGCCGCGGAGGGGCCCTTTGGAAATTGTTGCCTTGGAATTGATTCTGATTCTGATTCCAGGCGAAATTGGGGTGGTTCCTCCAACCGGGATTGTAGGTGGAAGAGTATGGATCATTCCTCGGTCTTTGCTGAAATGCAGCATGAACCTGATCCTGTCCTTGCGATGGTGGATTGTAAGGACACTCTTCGGTCAAGTGAGAAGGATCGGAACAACAAGCGCAAATGGTACGAAGGGGGAGAACAGGGGCAGGAGCAGGAGAAGAAAATTTGCTCTCTATCGCTTCAAGCTTTCTTGTTATTGCAGCCATTTCAACTTTCATCGCAATAGAGACATCAAGTTGGTGAATTCCTACCCTAGACTGACCGGTAGAAGTGGAGGTAGAAGAAGAAGAAGTCGATCTGGTGCTCTCCCATTGTAGCGTTTGCTCTGCAAGGTCGTCAAAGAACTGCCACGCTTCTTCGTCAGATTTCGATAGGAAGTGGCCCTGACAGATGGTTTCCAACAACTACTTCGTTGCTGGGTTCAGGCCCTCGTATAAGGTTTGGCAGAGTTGCCATTTCTCTATACCGTGGTGAGGACACTGAACAAGAAGGTCTTTGTACCGGTCAAAGCACTTCCAGAAGGGTTCAGAAGGAAGCTGAGAGAATTGGTTGATTTCATTGTGAATCCTTGCAGTTTTATGATTCGGATAGAACTTTTTGAGAAACGCTTTAACAAACTCGTCCCAACTGGTTATGGAATGGGAAGTGGTGCTATACAGCCATTTTTCAGCAAGATCGCATAAAGTGAACGGAATGACTCGTAGACGTATAGCATCGTCCGACAGCTGGGTGGTTTTCATCATGGCACAGACGTTTTGAAATTTGTTGATGAAGATATAGGCATCTTCAGATTCAAACCCATGAAATCGTGGAAGCATGTTGATGAAGTGGGGCTTAATTTCAAAATTATCCCCATTGGCCGGTGGAAGAGAAAGGCAGGTGGGGAGTGCAGAACGGGTGGGATAGAAACGATCCTGGAGCGCAACTCGCGGCAGCGCTACAACAGGCGGGTGTGGTGGGTTATTGGTCTCCATAGGAGGTGGAGCCAATCCAGGGGTGGTCAAAGAGATGTTCGGATTAAATCCTGACATCGCGGAAGAAGTGGTCGGTGAAAGTGAAGGTGAAGGCGAAGATGTATGAACAGAATTCCGGTCAACGTCGGAGTTGGCCGGCAAAGGAAGGGGTGAAAGAGGAGTGGACGGAGTATCGACGTCTGAGTCGATCGCGTAGTCGGTAGCGACTAACGTAACGCGGACTAGGCGGGCGCTAGTGTCCCGAGTCCAAGCGGACATACACTAAACGAGTTTAGTATAGTCAAAGCGGAGAAGGTGAGGGTAAGAAAACGTCAATGGAGAAACGATAGGTGGTGGGTGAAAAATGGATTTGGCGACAAAGGGCAAGTTTTTATAAAAGTTTTTGATTTTTTCCTTTTTTTTTTTTAGAAAGAGCTTTACAGAAATATGTACGGACTTACGGTTTTAAGCAATCACAAACAAGATATGCACAATCACACCTAGATCTAGTGTCTCCTAGGTCTGCTAGACCTGCTCCAGAACTTGATTGTCGAAGCAAAACTGTGTCGAGAAACGGGCTTAAAAATACACTGATCACGAGGCCAAGTAAGTGCAGAGATAAGGGGAGGTTTTCCAACGCTTTCGCGAAGTTCCTTAATTAAATAACCCTTTCTCTTTTGGCGGTTGCTCCGTTAACACTTTCCTAGACACCCCGTAAACAATATACCGTTAAGCGAGGTTCTAAACACGGTTTAACTTCTCCTAATGAGCGCGAAGTCCTTAGGGCTGAAGTCTAGTATTTTTTAATTTACAATGGACAATGCATATGCTTTTGTGATTTTTGGTGTCCTGGGAAGGGTGATGAAATCCCCACCCAATCTGAATTGGTTTCAAGCCCCTTAAGTCCGTATTAAAGAATGCAAAGCGGTAACAAATCAACTGCAAACAATTTTTATTTTAGCGCGGGGCAAAGAATCCTGCACAAGAATAGTTTATTGGAAGGGGGAGAAGAGTTTTTGCGCAAAGAAATCTGCAGAAAACACAATTTATTGGAGTCCAGAGGAGTGGAGAGGAAGCAAGAAAGACTTACAGAGATTTTGAGTCGACGAGGCCACCAAGTGGCCGCGGTTCCGCGGCCTAAGCCCTCTTTTACCGCGGTTCCGCGGCAGGAATAGGGACTTGGGCTTTTGGTTTTCTGGTGTCAGCTCCTGTGTTTGTCCTCTGCTTGTATGGATCTTCTGACTTTTTATTTGCTCACTGTACCTGCTCAAGATCTTGACAGTAGACCGTTTGTTCCGTTTTGATCCGTCGCGGTGTAGCCGCGAAATGTGGGTCTATCTTCCCACGTCTTTGGCACTGAAGTTGAACTCCGTATTTTCTACGTCTTGGCCACTGAACTCGAACTTTGTATTTTCCTTCACACTTGCACAAAAACTAATCAAGAATAACAAGATGGTTTTTTACAATGTATATATATATTTTTTGTTTTTTGGTTATATTTATACTTACAAATTAACCCGAAATTACACAAAGAAATAAACTACCGTCTCCCCGGCAACGGCGCCATTTGATTGTCAGCGATTCTGCATGTTCAAGTTTTAGTTAAATACCGCAATCAAGACGGTTTCGCTCGTAGCTAGCCGGTTGAGTACGGGTCGTCCGCAGAGAGATGGGAATCTTTTTCTATGTGCTTTATCGAGTTAAGTCCAGTTTTTCAGATTTTGTTTTGATTAATTAAGTGGTTAAAATGATATGTAAAGAGAGCTTGTTAGGGTTAGGATCAGGTTAGTTTGAGTTAGGAGTCTCCCACATCTTTCGTTGCCCCTCTTAATATCGGTGTTACGGTAATCGGCAACAACGGGGATTAGCACGACTAGGAAGGAACTTGCGAGTATAAGCTAGGCTTTCCAACGTATAAGTTCTTCCTTTTGGTGCTTGTCCGTCCGTTCTTGGCTCTTAGCCATAACCTCCGGTTAATTCAACCACAACCGGTCTCACTACGGAATCACCGCTATCATGTAGGATAGGGTGCCGTAAAGAGCGGATTGTGGTTCAATTAACGGGAGTCGAATTAAGCTGTTGGGCAAGGAAAGAGTGAGAGAGATTTCCTTCTCTCAAACTTCCCTTATCCTACCCTAACAAGTATGAAACTACTCACACATCATGATACGGAAAAAATAAAACAAAACAAAAGAGGAAGATAGAAAGAAAGAGATTAGAAGATAACAACTAGCTATTTGCGACCTCACCTTGGCGAGGATCAAGCGTAAGCATCATGGTTGTTTTAAGGATAAAGAAAAGAGAGAAGAAAGAAACAACAAGAAAAACAACAACTAAGTTAACAAATTAAAATTACAAGCAATTATAAAAGAACAAGACAAGATATAATAGCAAAAGAGTCTTCTTTATTCATCATTCTTCACTCACAAAGCTCACTACAAGTTTTAATGGAGAAGAGATGAGAAGAGGAAGAAGAAACACAACTAAACCTAGAAAAGAAAATACAAGATTATGGACCCCCTTTCCTTCACAAAGTTCTGGGCTATTTATAGGCTGAAAAATGAAAACCTAGGGCAACCACCAGAACACAACTGAAAAGACCAATCTACCCCTGAAATACGACCCTCTGACTCGCCAGTATGACCGCGGATCCGCGGCCTAAGCCTCCTTATGCCGTGGATCCGCCGCACTCTGGTGGAGTCAGGGCATGGGGTTCTTGGTACTTCCCTGGTCCGCTGTCCCCTCTTGTCTGGTACATGTATTTTCTGAAAATACTTCCACATTTCTTCCAGAATTTCTGTTGAGGGAAAGGTGGACTTTGGACATGGATTTTCTTGAGCTCCGCGTAGATTTCTTGGTCTTGGTGTTGCCATAGTGCTTTGTGCATGAAGGTGACAATTGATTTGTCATTTTGTCTCCTAAACTGGTGTGTGGCAACAGACGGATAAAGAGCGGAGACCCGTGTTTTATCTGTGGTTGGCAGGAACTCGGATTTTGTCGTATTTTTCCATGGATTTCACCGTTTAGAGCCGAGAACCTGTATCCTGCAATTGACTAGCAAACACGGCTCAAGAGTACCTACCGATATGCAATGTGATAAAAATTGGACGGTATAAAAATGCAAAAATCTGATATGAACAGTATCGTTGCGCGTGTTAGCCACTAGACGTACACTCGCGAGTTTGTTTAGTGTGTTGGTGCGTTTTTGAATACGTAGTTTTGCGTTATTTTGATAAATTCTGAGATATTCGCATTATTTCTTGTGTTTGTGAAATTATAGCGTCGCAAGCGGGGACTTCGGACGCTGCGAACAAGGGGAAGCAGGTGGTCGGATTTTCATATCCGGAGACCACATGTGAGTAGATTTAACATCTACGGGGAAATCGCCCGTATGGCGTTATGCGTCGGGGCGAATATGATATGTTAGCTGCATAGTATTTGCACATTAGTTAATTTCATATGAATGTCATTGCATAGCATTATCTGTTGTACATGACTCGTGCCTTTAGATATGACACATTACTGACGGTTCATGTTGCACGAGCACTAAATTGTATGCTACACCCACATCGTCAGTAATTGCCTTGACACACACAACCACCTACATACGTGATACGGTAGTGAATATGTATAGTTGTGGTAGTAGCCCTTATCCCATTGTGCATATGAGATATTGTTGACACTTACATACGTGACATTGCATTGGGCAGGAATAGTTGAGGTAGTAACCCTTATTCCATTTCACGTATACCTTACTATAGCTACTTGTACATCTTGCATACATATTGACATGTACACCCACATAGTCTATTACAGTTACATGTATATCATGCACCCATATTGACAAGTACACCCGCATACTTTCGCTATAGTTGTATGTACCCCAAGTGGTATTGCTTTGATATGTGATATTGAGTTGTTCATTTTTGCACTTATGACATGCATCATATATACTTGCTTACATGTAGATACTTAAACCTTGCTACAATTATATGTACACCTTATATTGAATTTTCCCTTTATATGCGCATATTGATGCTTTATGTTGCATATATCAGTTTTACATGGATTTTACGCATTGAGATATGGATTTCATGTGATTATGGATTTGAGGACCGTGGGTGTATTTTCAAGAAACTATGTATTGTTTGAAAACCCGGTTTCTCTTGATATGATATTTCAGTGCGTCCACCATGTGATTTCTCGGTTCTGAGATTTGGCTTGTGATACCCGATTCGAGGAGCGGGAGGCACCGTCTGCGGGTACATGGTGGACCCGGTATGGTACCCCGGGGCGAGTGGTGATTTCGTGGTGTAGACGATAAGCCTAGCAGTGGGACCACTACCTACCGGTGATTGTATTTGGACTCGGCGGTTATCATGGGGATACCGACCGGAGTGAGGTATGACATATCATCAGGACCAGTCATGGTGACAGCGCTTGAGTTATGAGGATTTACGTGTCGATGTTAGACACGGGTTTTATGGATGTTTCGAGTGTCGGTGTTAGACATTCAGGTTTCCATGATTTTTACGTATCGTCGGTGGACATACGTGGTTGATATCCTTATATATATATATACTTACAGGTATATGTTTTCATGATGTTTCGGGTGTCGATGATGGACACTCAGGTTCCATGAGACTTACAGGATGTGAGGGCCGATCTGTGGATGCGGTGCCTGAGGATTTGGGTTTTGATGTGTTAGTGAGTGACGCTGGTGTTTTTCCATGCTGATGATTTTGCATGAGATTTTATTGCATCATCCCACACACTCAGGATTTTTATTGATATGCATTGCTTCATGTAATTGTAGTACCCTGCTGATGTACCTTTACATGATTGTTGCATATTCACTTATCATACTTATGCTATCAGATTACATGTGATAGATAGATCGCTGTTCGTGCATACCTGCGATTACAGTATGATGTTATTTACTATTCACGTGTTGGCAACTCACCCCCGTTGTGCCACAGTGTTTTGCAGGACTTTCCCTCAGAGTAGCTGCGGCAGGGCATCTTATCATCACTACTTTTGCGGATACCGCTACTTTAGGCAGTGAGGCCTCTGCTTTTAGGTGGGTTTGCGGTTATCTGTTTGTACATTGTATATCTTTTTGTTGGATCTAGTATTCTCCATCTACCACATTTTGTATATGACTTAGAGACGTCTTGTGAGGATTCGGTGTTGTATTATATTGGTGACTTTAGGTGCCGTACTTGTGGGAGCCGGTTATGTTGGGAAGTTTACTTCTTATTGCAGTCTTTCCTTTGTTATTTCTTCGCTTTGGCGTCGTATAATTGTTGTGGTGTTTGTCTCCGCCGTTGGGCGTGATTTTTGCTCCCATTTGGGATGCTTTATTTATTATCTGTGTTGTACCCGTTTTCGGGGCTGGTTTTTACAAAGGAGGTGCTGCCGAAAATTTTAAGAAAGAAAACTAGAGTTAGAGTTTTCATTTGTGATTTTCTAAATGTTTTAAACTATGTTTTCTCCGTTGATCCAGTTTTGGGTGGTTTAGATTTCTGGGTTTGCGGCTTACTTAAGTTGCGTGCGCCTGTTGACGTTACGTAGTTTAAGTGCCGGTTACGGGCCAAACTTGGGTCGTGACAAAGTTGGTATCAAAGCGTTAGGTTCTACCTTTCGGAGTCTAGGATGACCTTGGTATGATGGAGTAGGTAGCTTAAGCAGAGTGACGTAGCGTATGTATGTTCCGCGGCATACTTACGACACGGTACTCCGCCTAAGTGACCTTAGGACTTTTTGATTGATATTCCTCCGTGATTGATATACATCTTTGTGATTCGATTTCTGTTTCCTTATCGAATCTTGTTTCAATTTCCAGCCTATATGCCGCTGAAGATTATGAGGGCACAGAGAGCGGCCGCGAGGGCCGAGGTCAGACTTGACTCGTCTGAGGTGAGGACTGACCAGGGTAGTACGCCTGTTGTACCGGAGCACATTGCTATGATTGGAGCTCGTATGCAGGATCTGCGCCAGATTGTGGGGACTTTGGTAGAGACCATCCGAGCGCAGGGGCAGGCAGTTGTTCCACCCGCTGCGCGGACCACGATGGTACCTACAGTTCCGGTAGTCGCAGTTACAGCTCCGGAGGTTATTGCTGTGTCGCTGACAGATTTTATGAGGCTGAGGCCTCCGGTGTTTACGGGCACAGATGTTACCGAGGATCTGCAATCATTCATCGACCGGATGGCCAGGATTTGTCGCTCACTCAGATGTTCCGACGAGAGATGGGTAGAGTTTGCGAGTTTCCGGCTGAAGGGTCTGGCCCAGAAGTGGTGTGAGTCGTTGGAGAGGAGCAGAGCCGCTGGTTTTGCTCCTATGACCTGGGCTGAGTTTGTGACGTCGTTTCTTGCTCGTTTTCTTCCACCGAGCGTCAGGGATGCACGAGCGCGCAGATTTGAATCGTTACGTCAGACGCCGGGGATGACGGTGTCGGAGTATGATGTATTGTTTACCGAGCTGTCAGTGTATGCTCCGTACTTGGTGGCGACTGAGGAGATGAGGGTGAAGAGGTTTGTTCGAGGCCTGCTTACCCAGTTGTTCCTAGCCATCAGCATTCAGCATTGCGACACTTATGTGGCAGCTGTAGATGCAGCCCTATTGGTGGAGGAGCGTCTAGCTGAGTCATCAGTTGTTCCAGAACCGAAGAGGACTCGTACGGATGTACCAGCACGGAGACCGAGGTTTGTCCGCAGAGGCAGAGTTCTTTCAGACTCGGGGAGTAGCAGAGACGTGGGATGTGGCCAGTTATTCAGTTCTTATTCCCAGGAGGGCCAACGACCGTCTTATGGATGCTTCGGTTGTGGCAGTTTGCATCATCTTGTTCGGGATTGTACCGTGGTGCGTCAGAGAGGGCCAGCAGTACCGCAGGTTACCTTACCACCTTCTCCGCCTCAGAGGGCGTTGCCTCTTATTCCTGTAGTTGCGCCGCGTCAGACTCCTGTTCAGAGAGGTCGTGGTCGCGGGGGTTTTGTACCGAGAGGTCGAGGTGGTGGAGGCAGAGGACAACCAGTAGCCGGTAGAGGACAGGCTAGGGTTTTTGCCTTGAATCAACAGGACGCTCAGGTTTCCAATGCTGTGGTTTCAGGTACCCTTTCTGTATGTTCTTATGATGCACATGTTCTTTTTGATCCGAGATCTACGCATTCGTATGTTTCCAGGCACTTCGTGCTGAGGTTAGACCGAGAGTCGTTTTTGCTGGATCAGCCACTTGTCGTGACTACTCCTGTGGGAGAGTCATTTGTTGCGCGACATGTGTTCCGATCGTGTGCTATCCATTTAGGTGACAGAGTTCTGTCCGTCGACTTGATCCTTTTAGAGATGATGGATTTCGACGTTCTGTTGGGCATGGATTGGCTAGCTACTTGCTATGCATCCGTGGACTGCCGCGAGAAGACAGTTAGATTTTGTTTTCCCGGCGAGTCAGTGTTTGTTGTGCAGGGGGACCGTAGTGCCGCCCCTCACAGTTTGATTTCTGTTCTGTGCGCTATTCGACTTTTGAGGAGGGGATGTCGGGGATTCTTGGCGTTCATTCATGATACTGGAGCCACAGTGGAGTCGTTGGACCAGGTTTCTACCGTGCGAGAGTTTCCCGATGTCTTTCCCGATGAGTTACCTGGGTTGCCGCCAGGGCGCGATATTGAGTTTTGCATTGATCTGATTCCTGGCATGGAGCCTATTTCTATACCGCCTTATCGGATGGCTCCGGCAGAGCTGAGAGAGATTAAAGATCAATTGCAAGAGTTGCTTGATTTGGGACTTGTGCGTCCGAGTGTTTCGCCGTGGGGAGCTCCTGTTCTGTTCGTCAAGAAGAAGTACGGCAGTTTGAGGTTATGTGTGGATTATCGTCAGTTGAACCGAGTTACGGTGCGGAACAGGTATCCTTTACCCCGCATTGACGATTTATTTGATCAGCTCCAGGGTGCGAAACATTTTTCAAAGATTGATTTGCGTTCGGGTTATCATCAGTTGCGGGTTCGGAATGATGACATTCCGAAGACTGCTTTTCATACGCGCTATGGGCATTATGAGTTTTTGGTGATGTCGTTCAGACTCACCAATGCGCCAGCAGCGTTCATGGATCTGATGAACCGGATTATCAGGCCGTTCTTCGACCAGTTCATTATAGTGTTTATTGATGACATACTGGTCTACTCTAGGAGTCGTGAGGAGCATGAGCAGCACTTGAGGATTACTTTGCAGATATTGAGAGAGCACCAGCTGTATGCTAAATTCTCAAAGTGTGCATTTTGGCTTGATAGAGTTGACTTCCTGGGTCATGTGGTGACTGGTGATGGTATTCTTGTGGACCCGAGGAAGATCGAGGTTGTACAGCTTTGGCCTAAACCTGTATCGGTGACTGAGGTCCGCAGCTTTTTGGGCTTAGCTGGTTATTATCGTCGTTTTGTGCACGATTTCTCCAGTATCGCTGCACCGCTGACTGGACTGACCCGGAAGGGAGTTCCTTTTCTCTGGACTGATGCGTGCGAGCAGAGTTTTTAGCAGTTGAAGACTCGGTTGACGACTGCACCAGTTCTTTCTTTACCTTCTGGATTGGGCGGCTACGTTGTTTATTGTGAAGCTTCTCGAGTGGGGCTCGGCTGTGTTTTGATGCAGCATGATAGGGTGATTGCGTATGCTTCTAGGCAGCTGAAGAAGCACGAGCGGAATTACCCCACTCACGATCTTGAGATGGCAGCGGTAGTCTTTGCGTTGAAGATTTGGAGACACTACTTGTACGGAGAGTCGTGTCAGATCTTCACGGATCACAAGAGTTTGAAGTATATCTTCCAGCAGCGAGATCTGAACCTGAGACAGCGCCGATGGATGGAGCTAGTGAAGGATTATGATTGTGAGATCCTTTATCACCCGGGCAAGACGAATGTGGTAGCTGATGCTTTGAGTCGTAGGCCCAAGGGTAGCTTGTCCCAGTTGAGCGCAGTTCAGCGTCAAACTTCTGCAGATTGGCAGCTCTTGTGTGATGGTAGAGTGCAGTTCGAGTTCACCTCTACTGGGGGACAGTTTTCTCATGTCTGCGCTCGTCCACTACTTTTCGATTGTATCCGTGAGGCGCAACCCAGTGATGCCCGTTTGTCCGAGATTCTTGAGCTTGTTCGACAGGGTACAGTTTCGGAGTTCATGATTGATGACCAGGGTGTGCTACGATGCGGGACTCGCTTGTGTGTACCAGATGCTGATGGGTTGATATGCGAGATCCTAGAGCAGGCACATCAGTCGGCCTTTAGCGTTCATCCAGGTTCCACCAAGATGTACCGTGACATGAGAGACTTCTACTGGTGGGAAGGGATGAAGCGCGATATTTCGGACTTCATTTCGAGGTGCCTGACTTGTCAGCAAGTCAAGGATGAGCATCAGAGACCGGCTGGAGAGTTGTAGCCTTACCTATTCCGGAGTAGAAATGGGAGCAGATTTCCATGGACTTCATTGTTGGTCTACCCAGGACCAGTAGAGGGTATGACTCCATTTGGGTTATTGTAGACCGGTTGACGAAAGCGGCTTACTTCCTTCCAGTGAAGACCACTTTCGGTTATGCTCGGTACGCTCAGCTATATATAGATGAGATTGTGCGTTTGCACGGTGTTCCCACATGCATAGTATCCGACAGAGGCACCCAGTTTACTAGCCGTCTATGGCAGAAGTTTCAGGAAGCTTTGGGTACCCGATTGAGTTTTAGCACCGCTTTTCATCCGCAGACCGATGGTCAGACGGAGCGGACTATTCAGACTCTGGAGGATATGCTCCGTGCATGTGTGCTTGATTTTGGTGGCAGTTGGGATCGTCACTTGCCGTTGATTGAGTTCTCCTATAACAAAAGCTTTCAGGAGACTATTCAGATGGCACCTGTTGAGGCTTTATATGGTAGGAAGTGTCGATCTCCAGTCTGTTGAATCGAGCTTAGTGAGAGTCTGATCTTGGGACCCCAGCTAGTTCAGGAGACCATGGAGAAGATCCAGCTGATTCAGGATAGGATGAGAGCAGCCCAGTGCAGGCAGAAGTCTTATGCCGACCGTCGTCGTCGCAGACTTGAGTTCGCAGTGGGGGATCATGTATTCCTGAGGATTTCTCCGATGAAGGGCGTTATGCGATTTGGGAAGAGAGGGAAGCTCAGTCCCAGATTTGTAGGTCCTTTCGAGATCCTTGAGCGAGTGGGTTCTGTTGCTTATCGTTTGGAGCTCCCGCCCAGTTTTCCGGATGTCACCCGGTTTTTCATGTGTCGATGCTTCGTAGATACCTTCATGATCCTTCTCACGTGATTCAGCACGAGACTGTTCAGCTTAAATGCGATCTTTCGTTCACCGAGTAGCCGGTAGTTATTTTGGATCGGCAGGTGAAGAAACTTCGGTCAAAGGTCTTGCCGTCTGTGATGGTTCTATGGCGTAACCCTACTAGTGAAGAGATCACTTGGGAGGCCGAGAGCGAGATGCGGAAGAAATTCCCTCATCTCTTTGAAGGTATGCTTAGTATGAAATTTTAATTCGGGGACCGAATTTCTATAAGGGGGGAGATTGTAACGTTTTAGAAATCGTTATGCGAATTCGTCAGTTTTAGGGTTAAATTGTCGATATTTTCCGTTTTGACCCGACTGTGATCAAACAACCATATAGACTTGCCAGCACCAAGATTTGCTAAAAAAAAAAGCTAGTGCGCAAGCTTTGGGGGTATATGGGTCGTTTTGGTTCGATTTGATTTTTTCCCAATTTTAATATATTTTAATGCGGTATTCGCATTTTGGGAAATTTCCGTTAAGTGATCTTTTCTTTAATTCAAGTTGTGTTAATCCAAACCTTCTCACTTTACCTTGAGTTTGTGTGGACTAGGATTTAAGTTATGATTTAAAGAAAAGAAAAGAGTTTGAATGTACATGCATGCATGTGTGCATGTTGGGTATGAATGCATTTAATGGCATTTAATGGTAGGTAATTGCTAGGAAACACTCACAAACTCCCACCTCACTCACTTGGCCGAAATTCCTTCATTTCTACTGCCCTTTCTCATTTCCCTTCTCACTTTATATCAATCCTAACTCAAAAATTCCCAAATATATCACACTTCTTGCACAAAGTCTTAATTTTTAGCTCTTGGATCACTTGGAACTAGGGAAAGCTAGGAGCTTGTGAGCAAAGTTGTTAGGTATAATCCCTATACTGTTAATTAGGAGTTTTTATGTGGTTTAGCTCGTTGGTTGATGCGTAGAACGTTTTTTATATCGATTAGTGCGATATTGAGTTTTTAGTGTCTTTTTAGAGCTTCTATACCTGCTGTGACCTGGGAATTTTAGTGAGTGAACAAACAAATTTAGAGAGATGTACTAGTGGACCTGAGACACCACCTGAGATACGGAGGCCACCCCACCGGCCGGGGCCGGTGACCCCTAAGGCGAGGTCCGGCGACGCCGGCGAAGTAGGGAGCTACGTGGGTGGGTCTTCTGTGGGTAGTTGTCTGCTTATGGTTAGGTGTGTTTGGTACTGTTTACTTTTTTAGTAAATTCAGTATGCAAAATCTGGAATCGATTACCTATAATCTAGTGTTTTGAGTCCGCGTGATATGTGCTGCAGTATTACACAGTTTGGTTTGAGGTATCGTTGCGCGTGTTACTTATTTTAGTTTATTATATTTTTTATAGTTCCACTAGACGTACACTCGCGAGTTAGTTTAGTGTGTTGGTGCGTTTTTGAATACGTAGTTTTGCGTTATTTTGATCGATTCTGAGATATTCGCATTATTTCTTGTGTTTGTGAAATTATAGCGTCGCAAGTGGGGACTTCGGACGCTGCGAACAAGGTGAAGCAAGTGGTCGGATTTTCATAGCTGGAGACCACATGTGAGTAGATTTAACATCTACGGGGAAATTGCCCATTTGGCGTTATGCGTCGGGGCGAATATGATATGTTAGCTGCATAGTATTTGCACATTAGTTAATTTCATATGAATGTCATTGCATAGCATTATCTGTTGTACTTGACTCGTACCTTTAGATATAACACATTACTGACGGTTCATGTTGCACGAGCACTAAATTGTATGCTACACCCACATCGTCTGTAATTGCCATGACACACACAACCACCTACATACGTGATACGGTAGTGGATAGGGATAGCTGTGGTAGTTGCCCTTATCCCATTGTGCATATGAAATATTGTTGACACTTACATACGTGACATTGCATTGGGCAGGAATAGTTGAGGTAGTAACCCTTATTCCATTTCACGTATACCTTACTATAACTACTTGTACATCTTGCATACATATTGACATGTACACCCACATAGTCTATTACAGTTACATGTATATCATGCACCCATATTGACATGTACACCCGCATACTTTCGCTATAGTTGTATGTACCCCAAGCGGTATTGCTTTGATATGTGATATTGAGTTGTTGACCTTTGCACTTATGACATGCATCATATATACCTGCTTGCATGTAGATACTTAAACCTTGATACAATTACATGTACACCTTATATGATGCTGCATTGTTTTCGGAGGTTTTGGGAACCGCAAGATATATTCTAAAAAGCTGGATTCATTTAAAGAGCGGTTTTCCCTTTATATGCGTATATTGATGCTTTATGTTGCATAGATCAGTTTTACATGGATTTTACGTATTGAGATATGGATTTCATGTGATTATGGATTTGAGGACCGTGGGGGTATTTTCAAGAAACTATGTATTGTTTGAAAACCCGGTTTATCTTGATATGATATTTCAGTGCGTCCACCATGTGATTTCTCGGTTCGGAGATTTGGCTTGTGATACCCGATTCGAGGAGCGGGAGGCACCGTCTGCGGGTACATTGTGGACCCGGTATGGTACCCCGGGGCGAGTGGTGATTTCGTGGTGTAGACGATAAGCCTAGAAGTGGGACCACTACCTACCGGTGATTGTATTTGGACTCGGCGGTTATCATGGGTATACCGACCGGAGTGAGGTATGACATATCGTCAGGGACAGTCATGGTGACAGCGCCTGAGTTATGAGGATTTACGTGTCGATGTTAGACACGGGTTTTATGGATGTTTTGAGTGTCGGTGTTAGACATTCAGGTTTCTATGATTTTTACGTATCGTCGGTGGACATACGTGGTTGATTTCCTTATATATATATATACTTACAGGTATATGTTTTCATGATGTTTCGGGTGTCGATGATAGACACTCAGGTTCCATGAGACTTACAGGATGTGAGGGCCGATCTGTGGATGCGGTGCCTGAGGATTTGGGATTTGATGTGTTAGTGAGTGACGCTGGTGTTTTTCCATGCTGATGATTTTGCATGAGATTTTATTGCATCATCCCACACACTCAGGATTTTTATTGATATGCATTGCTTCATGTAATTGTAGTACCCTGCTGATGTACCTTTACATGATTGTTGCATATTCACTTATCATACTTATGCTATCAGATTATATGTGATAGATAGATCGCTGTTCGTGCATACTTGCGATTACAGTATGATGTTATTTACTATTCACGTGTTGGCAACTCACCCCCGTTGTGCCACAGTGTTTTGCAGGACTTTCCCTCAGAGTAGTTGCGGCAGGGCATCTTATCATCACTACTTTTGCGGATACCGCTACTTTAGGCAGTGAGGCCTTTGCTTTTAGGTGGGTTTGCGGTTATCTGTTTGTATATTGTATATTGGATCTAGTATTCTCCATCTACCACAGTTTGTATATGACTTAGAGACGTCTTGTAAGGATTCGGTGTTGTATTATATTGGTGACTTTGGGTGCCGTGCTCGTGGGAGCCGGTTATGTTGGGAAGTTTACTTCTTATTGCAGTCTTTCCTTTGTTATTTCTTCGTTTTGGCGCCGTATACTTGTTGTGGTGTTTGTCTCCGCCGTTGGGCATGATTTTTTCTCCCATTTGGGATGCTTTATTTATTATCTGTGTTATACCCGTTTTCGGGGCTAGTTTTTACAAAGGAGGTGCTGCCGAAATTTTTAAGAAAGAAAACTAGAGTTAGAGTTTTCATTTGTGATTTTCTAAATGTTTTAAACTATGTTTTCTCCGTTGATCCAGTTTTGGGTGGTTTAGATTTCTGGGTTTGCGGCTTACTTAAGTTGCGTGCGCCTGTTGACGTTACGTAGTTTAAGTGCCGGTTACGGGCCAAACTTGGGTCGTGACACCTACTACTAGCTAACTAAAGAAAAGGGTAGAGAGCTATGCCGAGTGATCCGTATCCTTCGGTCTTCGTCCAACATCCCGATCTCCTCGCGGCATCTCCAGTCTTGATCTCCTCGTCGGAAGGGCACCACATCACCGAGTCTTTTTACGGGCTCCCACCTCTGAACCGAGGCAACTCGGACACGAAGTTGGCAAGCCGATGTGTCCAAGATTGCTGTAGACTATGTGTAGAACGCTATCACTCGAGGGGTTATTGAAGTTGCCATTTGTAGTGGAGAAGGAGATATGAACTTTGGAGATGGGGTAAGGAATTTTGTTGCAAGCAAAATGAGAATGACTTCCTCTTTTTCACACACATTTTTCTCTCTCCCTAATAGTGGCTGGCCATGCTTAAGGAATGAGGAGGGAAAGGGGTGGAGCAGAAGAAAAAGGAGTCACACCAAATTCCTAATCAATCCACTCACAATCCCATCATAAAAAAAGCAAGTCATGATGAACAAAAGGAATCAAAGCACAAATAATGCAACATAAGAAAGCAAGCTTTCTAGAACCATATAAAGCAACCATGTGCCACAAAAACCCTCTCCATTACTAATTGCATATTTGCAAAAAGAACCCCCTCCATCAAAGGAATTTCAGCCAAGCAGGAATAACGAAAAACGGGCCGAAACGGAATGCAAACTGGCAACTTCAAAAAAAACGATCCCGTAATAAATTACAGGAAAATCCCGCGACTGTATATACATACCCACATTTGTATTCCGACCGAATACAAATGTAATGAGACAAAATCTACACTGTATAATACTAGGATCCGGCTTAAACCAATGCCCGCTAGTATTATCCATCCGAACCATGACACGTGCACAAGTGCACACGTACGTTCGAACCCTGCCATAAATCCATACGGCCTCTACAACGTTTCGCCCGAAACTTGAGAAAATGTCTGTGGGGGACTCTAAAGACTCGTTAATACTTTGGCTGTGGATTTAACCACTAGCATGTCAGAGGTATTAGCCATACGTAACGGGCTACCAGGTATTGACCAAAAGGGACGTCGATGAGCGAACTCATCCTGACACCCTACTGAGCCTGTCAGTGACAATATCCGTACAGTCCGGTCCTTTCGTCTATGAGCATCGCATGGCGGGCCTAGGGGGTTGGTAAAAGTTAGAACCCCAAAAGCGGTACAAGTAGTGTCGGAGTGTAACCCAGAACACCCTGAGATACTACTGAAATACCTATAAGTAAATCTCCTGCCTTGGCCAAGAACTTCGTGTAATGGCTCTTCTAGACACAGCGTGATCTCACCCCCAATACCGGGAGAGATGAACCCCTGCCGATCCGCTCACTGTCTCTTGTTAGTTATATGTATGCCCTAGAGGCCATTACTATACATAGGATGTATATTGTAGTGGATGCTGGGACATATATAGGGAGGACTTTCTTGCTCGACATGATAGTATGCTATCTGGTTGATCTTTACCTTAACGTGTATACTGTTTGTCTCTCTGTTACATGTTGGTAAAGCCCTTAGGATGTGTACTTGACTACCTGGACTATGATGCGGATCATACTAGTGGGGACATGGTAGTCTATAAGTACATCCTTCAAAGTCCCTAGTCATGGGTGTATCGAGACGGGGCATCGATATACCAGAGTAGACTAGCGTATACCTTCTCGACCCATACAGATGGGCGATGGATGATCCCATATCCATTGGTGTTTGACATCAGAGATGATATACGGGTGCTCAGTAGAGACTGGGTACACTGGACGGACTCGCCGAGAACTCCCAGAAGGTATTATACCTCACGTCAGATGGCAGTTCTCTGGTGACACTGGTACAAAGTAGTCTGTTGACCCGAGATCGTCATAGAGTCTTGTGTGGTTCCCACTGTGCTTTGATTTCCATCTTACCACGTCCAAGAGGGCATGCAAAACGGTGGTTTTTGGGTACAGTCCCGAGTCACATGGAGGCAATGAGCGATAGGAGGGGATTCGTCTCTCCCGGTATAGGGGGTTGATGTTGCGCTGTGTTCGATTGGCTATAACAGGAAATCCCTGGCCAGGGTTGCTGAGATTTACTGGTAAGTGTTACCAGTAGTTTCTCGAACAGTTATAGACCTCATATCGACACGACTTATCGAGCTATTAGGGTCTGACGTTTACCACCCCTAGGCGAGATATGCGACATATCTGACGATCAGACCGGTCTGTACGGTAGTGTTACTGGTTGGATTCACTGGAGTGTGAGCGGGCTTGCTCGTCGATCTTCTGATCGCTCAATACCCGGGTGGCCGTTACGTTTAGCAGACCGCTTGCGGCTTGTGGGTGTTTGATATGATCATCATCTGCTGCCGGCGTATTGACGAGTCTTTAGAGTCCTACACAGAGGTTTCCTGGCTCAAGCGAAACGAAATAGGAGCGCATATGAGATATGTGCGGGACCGAGAATAATGCGTGTATGTGATACCGTATTCTATTCTCGCGATGAATGTATCGACTGGTTGTATGCGATATAACCTAGTTATCGATTCAAGCATTGATTCGATAAACCGATACATAGGATACTAGTCGGTTATATGCGATATGACCGGATCATTGAATCTAGTGTTGATTTAATGATTTAATGCATAATTATATATTTGATATATTACTTTGCACTAACTAGTATTGGTTCACTTTAAACGGATTTTCTCACTGGTTTGTGCGCATTGCATATGCGATATGATTTTGTGCACTTGCTTGTATCATGTTTGATGATACATGCCTTTTGGTTAAGTGTAAAGAATTAAACCTTGGTTAATGAAATGGTTAGGGTTTACTTTTTCCTTATTCATTTTATTCATTTATTTATTCTTTTGGAAAAAGAAATGCAAATGAGAAAATGGTGGCTTGTTTTGTTTTGTTCATGAAGCTTCATGAAGACTTTGACCAAGTGACCATTTTGTCTCATGCTTAATCCTAACCATTCCATTCAACCATGATTAACTCTCTACACATTACCATGGTTACATTGTGATAAGTATTATTATTATTTCCTTTTTGAAAAGAACATATGATAATATTCATCTTCTTCTTCTTCATCTTCTTCACTTGAAGAAGCCTGCTTCATCAATGGTGATTGATGAAAACAAGTGAGAAATCCAATTCTAAAGTCTACCCACTTCCTATTTCTTCATCCTCTACCTCTTGCCAAGTAGTAGAGTGTGTTTCCTTCACAAGTTTTCTTGACTTGGTGAAGTTGGAGCTTGATCTAGCGATGCTTCGACGTAGATCATCTTCGGCACGTCGTCGATGACCTAGCCCGCTTGTTCTCCGATGAAGCCGACGCTAGAGCCCGGGATTGCATGAGGAAAGCGAGGAGACTTCATTGTGGAGCCGTGAAGGTGGAGCACCGGATCTACAAAGGTTGTATTTCCGTATTCTTATGGTTAAGTGTTAACTAGTTTGCTTTTCGCCTAGAAATCTAGCCAACGATCCGTACACTAGGGTTTCTCGGCACCGTAATTTTTGAAACTGGCATGGTTGATGCCTTGTGAGACCTCTAGAGAGTGCCTAGGAACCCTACAGTGGTATCAGAGACTAGCTAGAGCCTTAGGCGAAGTCCAGACGAACTTTGAAACCCGAACGAACCCGAAACCCCAACTCAAATGTGCTCTCTGGACGTTTTCTGAAATCGTGGATTTTTCCAAATTAAAAATTCGTAAAAAATTCCGCAGGAAAAAATAAGAATTACGATACAAAATTTTTTCATTGAAGCTTCCAGAGCGCGGCGGAACCGCGGCCTAAGCCCTGCTTATGCGGCGGTTCCGCGGCTCTATTATTGAATTGTCCTATAATTTTTGTACAGTAATTCATGGTTTCTGGTGCTGGATTTTCTGGGTTTTTTTAATATTTATTCAAGAGTTGAATTTTCTGGGATTGTTTTGGGGATTCGGTGTATCGATCGGAGTATCAAATTTTGTCTGTGTGGCTTTCCGGATAAATTTTAGAATATGTTTAAAAGTTCGACCGGATATAAATACCCAATTTTTCCCCTGTCGGGAAATTTCCAAGTGTTGTATTTTTCCGTAGTTTAACGACGTTCCAAGTACTGCAAGTAACGCGATGGACCCTCTAGAAAACAACAAACCTTAACTCGATTATGTGACCGTCTTGAACTGCCCTTTGAACCTTAGGGTTTGGGGCAGTACGGCGTGCCACATGTGAGGCGTTGGCTTGACCCTTCTACGGCTGGACCGTTGGTATTGAGGCACGAACTGAATGTTGTTAGACTTATTTCATGTGTTGGATTGTATCGGGAAAACTTGGGTGTTCGATTGTTCGATCGGAAAGTTTAACATTTTCTGTTTATCTGGAATGTGATACAATAATTGGAATTCACAAATTGTTATGAGATAACGGAATGAATATTATAAACGTAGCAGTTTAGTCTCACTAGATCGGTTGCCACGGAATTTTGATGTGATCAAAAGTCCGTCACAATCACGTAGCGTACGCGGATACTCGCCGGGTAAACTTAATAGACAGCTTCACTCCATAGCCCCGACCAAGTGACTGTAGGAGAACCCCGTCGCCGAAAGCATCCGTTCGGGTGCTCGCGGCAGCGGTGTTCCGCCTTGGTACACTTTGTCGACGGCTTCAGGGGTGCGGCCGCCTACTAAAGTTTGCGACGAGCATTCGATCAGAATGTCGGGAATCCTATTGAATTGCCCGACTTGATATTGAAAAGTGTTTTCGATAATGAGACTGAAATGCGGGGTTTATAATTGTTAGGCATGCGATGTCTAAAGAATTCATTTGATCAGGCATACGATTTCTGAGGTGGTTGCGGATTCCAACTGTTGTAGTTTTACACTTTCTTTTCTGTGACCGTAAGTGTAATATGTGATATCGCCGGTTTCATTGCTATATGTCAACGACAATTGGGATACGCATGTTTGCTTACGTTGATGACATGTGATGTTATGTGTTGCTGGATATGTTATATTGGATCGTCGTGTTTGAATAGCCGGGGGTTTTTATGTGAGATGAGTGTTTTTCATTTTCATTCATGTAAAAACTTGTATGTAATATTCTTTTATTGGGGCACTTTCAGGTTGCGGAAGTTGTCACCGTGGTTGTATATTATTTACTTTTCCGCACTAGGATAGACCCAAGGAGGAGGGCACAAGTAACCGGGTTCTGGAGTCCAGTGGGAGACCAACTCGAGGAGTCGAGTCCGGGTCTCCTAACTCTAGAATTGGCAGGGTTGCTTGCCGCTCTCGTAGGGGTCTAGGGGTGTGGGTTTGGCTATTCATCACGACCGTGGAATCCGTGTTTTATACTGGCTCGTATTGAAAACACGGACGTCCTAGTATATCCAATATTTCATATGATTCTTCTGCTGCGATATCTGTGATGTGATCATGTGATATGTTCTGTGATAGATACTGTATATAGTATATATGATATATTATATAGGCGTTACTTATGTTTTACACCCGCGCTAGCCCTGCCCCGCTCTGCCGTTAGTTACCTAACCTAACGGTGCACGAGAGGACATCGAGGCGAATGCGGATGGCATAAGTCTACGTCGTATTTATCTGTGATGTTTAGGTACATAATTGATGGGACTTCATTAATGTGATTAATGAAAGTAAAAGAAACCTAAGATGTTGTAGAATCGAATTTCAAAATAAAACAGGTAGCTACAGTTCTTGCTTTACACAGAGGTATATGTGATATATCCTGCACCTTATTCGATGAGGAAAGGACCGAGATCCCTTCACCGGGAGTGACTCCTTTAGCAATAACTGGTAGATGATACAACCTTCGGTTTGTTTTTTGATTGCTTTTAAGTGTTTTTGCTTTGCACAGTGATATATGTGATATATCCCGCACCTCATTCGACGAGGAAAGGACCGACGATCCCTTCACCGGGAGTGACTCCTTTAGCAAAACTAGAAAAGCTTCAAAAGCACTCCATTTCAAAATCATTTGATTCTACAACGATATAAAGTTCATTACGCAATAGGTTTTCTTAAAAACCTGACGTAGCCCTCCGTCATTTCAGATAAGTCCTAGTTAGTATTCATGCTGCGTTTGTTGACTCAGTCAAGACGTAGTGTGCGGTAGCTGATTAGTGCTTATCTGCAAAGCATATGATGCGATTGGATTAGGGTAGTCGTGCGGCCTTGTTGACTCAGTCAAGGGTCGTGCGGGTGGGTTTAATTCAATCGAGAAATGACGGGTTGAACTTTACTTGTGGTCTATGATTTGTTGACTCAGTCAAGGTCATAGATCGCTTGGGGCAAAATATTATCGGGAATTTCAAGTGTTGAAATTTGCAATGAGATTGCATACCTTCTATGAGATAGTTGGATCCCGATACCCGCTGCGAGTAAGAGTTACTCCTGGGAGAGTTTTACACATTACAATTAGCCGATCAAGTAGGTGTCTAGAAAGGTGTCAACGAGGTTACGCCTCTGGGAAAACGAGGTTTACATTAATTAGGTTCGTGCGAAAGCACGGGGGACCTACCTCAAAGTACCGACACTGGCCTGGCTGAAAGATTGGCGAACTTGTAGTGTGTAATTAATCCCGGCTAGTCTTTCCTTTTAGGGTTTGAAAGAAGATTTGATAAAAAGCAGTGGGAGCCATCCTGATTAGATAAAATAATAACCAATCTATTCTTGCAAGAGCGCACGCTGAGTGTTTTCTTCTCTCTCTCTCCTGGTAGCGACCATATCACGCCTTAATCAAGATAATAATACGGATATTTGACCGAACCCGCTTGTTATACTGAGCTGGGGAACGTTGGTCCCGCTCCAACTTATAATTGTTATAAGACCGAGCAGGAAATTGGGGATTACCAGAATTCCCGTGCCGCCCAAATGAAGAGAGTGCATGCTGATGCATCATCTTCGGGTGTGTTCATTACAAAGAACTGTTTCTCTGTATCCTCTACGTCCTGGGTATGTGATACCAGATCAGGATCCCAGATATGTAATCTGTTACATAGGGCTACAGATAGGTAGAGAACTGAGAACGGGTGATAAATTTCATGAGGCAGAAAACGGGGCAAGTGTTGCAGCCAAGTCTGTTGGTCACTGTCACCCTGTATTACCAATACATTGATTCTGAACGAATGTTATTAGATACCGAACCTGATATACAAAATCATATCACTCTCTTTATTAGTAAAGAAATGATAAAATTTTGTATTGTTGGATAATGTTTTGGACATTTCCTATATCAAAAGTTGATCGGTTCAGGCACGTTATCTAAAAGCATTTATAAACTACAGTTCTTAGTATACAGAACACACACAAGAGGAAGAGTTCAGAAATGAACGAATCCTTCTTGAGGTATTGTAGACTAGGTCATATCAATGCGACCCGACTGGCTGAGTTACATTTAGATGCATATTTAAATCAGTTTGAATTTACATCTTGTGAAACTCGCCAGTCATGTCACAAAGATAAGATGACCATAGCTCTGTTTATTGGAAACAGAGAAAGAGTTAGTGAACTCTTGGGATTGATACATGTTGATGTATGTAAGGTCCCCTGTCTACACATGCCAGGACTGGTTCTTTATACTTCATTACGTTCTCTGATGATCTCTTTAGATTCAGACATATGTTCTTGTTGAAACACAAGTCCGAACCTTTTGAGATGTTCACAGAATATGATTTAGAAGTAGAGAACCAAAACGGGTATAAGTATTATGTCCTTTGATGAGATCAAGGAGAAGAATACTTGAGCACGGAAATCCTGGATTATTCTAAAGGAGAATGAGATTCTCTCTCAGCATTACTCCTCCGTATACACCATAGCACGATGGTATATCGAGGCGGAGCTATCTCACCCTATATGATAAGGTGTGCTTTATGATGAGTACTACTGAGTTACCTATTTCCTTTTTGGGAGTTATGGACTTGAGAAGCTGCATACCTATTGAATAGGGTTCAAATCAAATCAGTTGCCTACCATTTCATATTTGATATGATAAGGGAAGAGCCCATCTCTCAAGTTAGTTGAGATTTGGGGTTGTCCAGCCTATGTCTGAAAACCAGAATCCGGACAAACTCGAGACAAGATCAGTTATGTAGAACTGGAAATGTTCCAGCTATACAAACTGCAGCTGATGATTTGAAAGAACCAAAGGATTCAATAGTTACCAACGAACCTCGGCCTCTCCGCCGATCTAGTAGGGTTCCTCACCCACCTGAGAGATAATTCGGTTTCTCTATGACAGTGGGAGCGAGGATTGCATCATGAGATGATGACCCAACTAGTTTCGAGCTGGCCATCAGGAGTGAGACTCTGTAAGAATGGCTGGATGTTTAGTGATCTGAGATGGAATCCATATACACCAATAAAGTATGGACTTTGGTTGCTATATCTGAAGGGTTAAATCCCCATCAGGAGCAAGTATATCTTAAGAAGATTACTTGGTGTACATGGAAAAGTTGAGACTTTCAAAGCTAGACTTGTTTAAGGTTTTCGTCATCGACCAGGCGTGGATAATGATGAAACCTTTTCAAGTGGCTATGCTTAAGTCCATCCAGATCCTACTTGCCACGGCTACATACCATGACTACGATATCTGGTGGTTGGGTGTCATGACAGCTTTTCTAAATGATGTTTAGAAGAGAGTGTCTATAAGTACACAGCCAGAGGGCTTCGTAGACAGTGGGAGCAGCGGAAACGTGTGCAAGATGCTTTATAGGATAAAGCAGGCATCGCGGAGTTGGAACATCTGTTTTGATGAAGTAGTCAAAGAGTTTGACATCATCAAAATGGTAGATGAACCTTGTATAAACAAAAAGGTAGTAGGGAGTATGGTGGTGATCCTCGTAGAGTACGTGGATGACATACTCTTGATAGGGAAGGAGTTTCCTATACTACGCTCGGTTAATCTCCGCTTATCACAAGGATTCTCCATATAGGATCAAAGCGATGCCTCCTAAATCCTGGGTTTTGGATTTATGAGATAGATCTAATTGGATGTTAGGATTCTCACTAGTTGTAGTAAGATGGTATCAATCGATCCTGGGCAGAATCACTGGAAGTGTTCCAGAGTGATAAAGACGACTGAATGTCAGTCGCAGGCATTGTCTTTACCCTCAGTAAAGGGACGGTATGTTGGAAGAGTTCCAAGCTAGATACCGTGACATACTAGACGATAAAGGCAGGATACATCGCTACTTAAGATGCTACCCTAGAGGCTGTTTGGGTGTATATTGGTTCATGAGATGAACTACGTTCCAACCATTGTAAGACAATGGAGTTGTGGCTTATGCCGAGGAACGCCGGTCCCATCAGTGATCCAGACATATTCTAAGGCAGTATCACCTGATCATGGAGATGGTTGATCTCCAAGGAGATCGAGGCAAGGAGAGTAGACTCAGAGGACAACACAGCGGATCCACTCACAAAGGCCTGTTCCCAAAGAGAGATTTTTATGGGATGGTTGAGTATGAGATACTGCAACCACTGCTATCAGATGGCCCTAGTGCAAGTGGGAGATTGTTAGTTATATGTATGCCCTAGAGGCCATTACTATACATAAGATGTATATTGTAGTGGATGCTGGGACATATATAGGGAGGACTTTCTTGCTCGACATGATAGTATGCTATCTGGTTGATCTTGACCTTAACGTGTATACTGTTTGTCTCTCTGTTACATGTTGGTAAAGCCCTTAGGATGTGTACTTGACTACCTGGACTACGATGCGGATCATACTAGTGGGGACATGGTAGTCTATAAGTACATCCTTCAATGTCCCTAGTCGTGGGTGTATCGAGACGGGGCATCGATATACCAAAGTAGACTAGCGTATACCTTCTCGACCCATACAGATGGGCGATGGATGATCCCATATCCATTGGTGTTTGACATCAGAGATGATATACGGGTGCTCAGTAGAGACTGGGTACACTGGACGGACTCGCCGAGAACTCCCAGATGGTATTATACCTCACGTCAGATGGCAGTTCTCTGGTGGCACTGGTACAGAGTAGTCTGTTGACCCGAGATCGTCATAGAGTCTTGTGTGGTTCCTACTGTGCTTTGATTTCCATCTTACCACGTCCAAGAGGGCATGCAAAACGGTGGTTTTTGGGTACAGTCCCGAGTCACATGGAGGCAATGAGCGATAGGAGGGGATTCGTCTCTCCCGGTATAGGGGGTTGATGTTGCGCTGTGTTCGATTGGCTATAACAGGAAATCCCTGGCCAGGGTTGCTGAGATTTACTGGTAAGTGTTACCAGTAGTTTCTCGAACAGTTATAGACCTCATATCGACACGACTTATCGAGCTATTGGGGTCTGACGTTTACCACCCCTAGGCGAGATATGCGACATATCAGACGATCAGACCGGTCTGTACGGTAGTGTTACTGGTTGGATTCACTGGAGTGTGAGCGGGCTTGCTCGTCGATCTTCTGATCGCTCATTACCCGGGTGGCCGTTACGTTTAGCAGACCGCTTGCGGCTTGTGGGTGTTTGATATGATCATCATCTGCTGCCGGCGTATTGACGAGTCTTTAGAGTCCTACACAGAGGTTTCCTGGCTCAAGCGAAACGAAATAGGAGCGCATATGAGATATGTGCGGGACCGAGAATAATGCGTGTATGTGATACCGTATTCTATTCTCGCGATGAATGTATCGACTGGTTGTATGCGATATAACCTAGTTATCGATTCAAGCATTGATTCGATAAACCGATACATAGGATACTAGTCGGTTATATGCGATATGACCGGATCATTGAATCAAGTGTTGATTTAATGATTTAATGCATAATTATATATTTGATATATTACTTTGCACTAACTAGTATTGGTTCACTTTAAACGGATTTTCTCACTTGGTTTGTGCGCATTGCATATGCGATATGATTTTGTGCACTTGCTTGTATCATGTTTGATGATACATGCCTTTTGGTTAAGTGTAAAGAATTAAACCTTGGTTAATGAAATGGTTAGGGTTTACTTTTTCCTTATTCATTTTATTCATTTATTTATTCTTTTGGAAAAAGAAATGCAAATGAGAAAATGGTGGCTTGTTTTGTTTTGTTCATGAAGCTTCATGAAGACTTTGACCAAGTGACCATTTTGTCTCATGCTTAACCCTAACCATTCCATTCAACCATGATTAACTCTCTACACATTACCATGGTTACATTGTGATAAGTATTATTATTATTTCCTTTTTGAAAAGAACATATGATAATATTCATCTTCTTCTTCTTCATCTTCTTCACTTGAAGAAGCTTGCTTCATCAATGGTGATTGATGAAAACAAGTGAGAAATCCAATTCTAAAGTCTACCCACTTCCTATTTCTTCATCCTCTACCTCTTGCCAAGTAGTAGAGTGTGTTTCCTTCACAAGTTTTCTTGACTTGGTGAAGTTGGAGCTTGATCTAGCGATGCTTCGACGTAGATCATCTTCGGCACGTCATCGATGACCTAGCCCGCTTGTTCTCCGATGAAGCTGACGCTAGAGCCCGGGATTGCATGAGGACAGCGAGGAGACTTCATTGCGGAGCCGTGAAGGTGGAGCACCGGATCTACAAAGGTTGTATTTCCGTATTCTTATAGTTAAGTGTTAACTAGTTTGCTTTTCGCCTAGAAATCTAGCCAACGATCCGTACACTAGGGTTTCTCGGCACCGTAATTTTTGAAATTGGCATGGTTGATACCTTGTAAGACCTCTAGAGAGTGCCTAGGAACCCTACACCTCCATGTGGCTCGAGACTGTACCCAACTAAAACCTGTTTGCATGACTCCTTTGAGCCATGGTAGGGCAGTAATCGAAGTACAGTGGGAACTTACACGAGACAACTGACGATCTCAGGTCGATGAACTAACCTGTACACATGTCACCAGGGAACTGCTATCTGACGTCAGGTATAATACCAACTAGCATGTTTCCGGCGAGTCCTGTCCGGTGTACTCATAACCCAATGAGCACCTGTATACATCTTAGGTGAACCAATTGACACCAGAGGCTTGTGAGACCGACCACCGCCCCACGTCGGGGTCTCGACCGTATACACTAGTCTACTCTGGAGTATCGATGCCCTGTCTCGAAAACTCCCACGACTAGGGACCTTTTAAGGATGTGCTTATAGACCCCAGCTCCCACGTATATGATCGCTATCATACTGCTGGCCGTCAAGAAAGAATCCTAAGGGCTCTATCAATGCGCAATAGTGACCTGTAAGGTCACCTAAAGCAGGACACGATGATAAAGATAAACCAGATAGCATACTATCTTCTTGAGTAAGACTGTCCTACCGGTATAGGTCCTCCCTCAATCATTGCAATCACATGCCTGTGATCCAATAATTGACTCTGAGGGCACTATATCCAACAATCTCCCACTTGCAGTCAAGGCTAATTATTGCGATGTCACATACTCACACCCCGTGTGATACCGAACACCCAACTCCTCTACTAATCAGTCTCACAAAACCCGTTTGCGAAACTAATGCGTTCGAGGAATAGCCTCAGTGAGTGGATCCGCTCTGATGTTTCTTTCTATGTCTCTCTTTATCTTAAGTTCGTGGAGAAAGCCATCTCCCGAAATGAGCAATACCTGTCTTAGAATATGTCTAGATATCTGATGGGACCTAGTTCATAAATGAACTCCAAATCCAAACTTCTTAGACTGTATCGTCAACTAAACTTAATCAGTATCTTACGCCATGCCTCCCTCAGTATCCGCCTGGACCACCTGTCCAAAATACTACCCCTCATCAGAGGGAAAACTATAACTCTGACAACCACCCTGTCATCCAGGTCGCCTTGGAAGCCTGGAATGATAACTGTCTCATAAAAGAGGCTGTTGTAATCATATCCCTAGAACATCCACTTATGTTCTAAAACTGCTTCCTAATGTTTCTCAAGGATTGGATTAATATCAACTTATTGCATCTACTGCAAAAACAACATCTGGTGTGGTACTTGACATCTCATGATTGACTCAATTGTCTAAGCAAGTGATCTGCTAATTATGCACATCCCTCTCATCTTTAGTCTTGAAAACACCTTTAGAGAGGGTGACTCCATTACCTGCAGGTATACTACCGTGCCAGGAGTCGTCCATTCTAAAACACCTTTAGAATGCTGTCTAAGTACCCAAATTGGGAAACTACCCAAATCTAGATCTAAAACCATAGATCCAATAACCAGAATGTCTGATATAATATCTAAGTCCCATGTGGAGAAACCACTGTGTGACCACTAAAGTATAACCGATCGTAGTGTAGGAACTTCACTTCCTACTCTGTGTATGTCATCCAAATACCAGGACATCACACCCTACTACCTTCTTAAAAGATCCATCCCCTATTCTGATGAAGTCAAACCTATGACTGTCACATCAGAAATAGATGATCTATCTCCGCTATATCTGCTTTAGTCTATAAATAGACATAAGCTACCTGTCCACTATACTTCCGCTGCTCCGACTGACTACGAAAACACTCTGGTAGAGTCATATAGACGTACACTTCTAAAGCTAGTTTAGAACGACGCTATACTCATCCTCCTGTCGGGTCTCACAGTCTGGAACAATAGCAATGGCAAGTCTGGGTAAACAAGAACCTCCCTGTCACCGTCCTTGAGGCTACCGGAGTACCTCTCGGGTGCCTGAGGTTACCCACCATATCAGTGGAGTGGCCAATGGAATATCAAATCAGATTGAATCTTTAGGTTCTTATCAAATTTTCAGTAATCGTTTGCGGTTCTCGAATCACTTCCAGTTCTACCATACTCCCACTACTGTTTTCTGAAGAAAAAAAATCCATTTTTGCTAAAAATGTGGCGAGTCTAGAACAATATCACTATTGATCATCCAGATGGTAGAAAATCAACCCTCGTCATAGCTCGGGTCAACCCACAAACAGCCATTACAGAAACGTGCCTTGAGTTATCCGGAGTCTGGTTTTAAGCATAAGCCGGACAACTCCCCGTACCTTAACATCTTTAAGATATGAATCGTTCTATATCCAATATAGAAAAAGAGGCACTAATTTAATTGGAAACAGATTCAAATCATGCAAATGTCTCCAGTGCATGTCAACTAAATGGAGAGAGGCCGATCAGCATTACTCAACTTAGGAGTGCTTTCAATTATTAGTAACCTGAAAGAGAAGCAAGTTCTCTTAAAACCATTACTATCAACTGAATACCGCACACAAGTATCTACATCTTCGATCACCTTGAAGAATCGTGATAATTGCTACATCTGGTTCTCTACTTTACTCTTGTACCTATAACTTCTCAAAACTTAGACCTTGTGTTTCTACGAAACACTTGTCTAAGAACTAGAGAAGTCATAAGTAAACAGAATATAGTACGAGGACCAACCCCTCTGTCCTAATGGACACTGGACAATATACAATACTCTGTATAAGTCCCCAGAGTTTAATAACACATTCCCTGTGTGTCGTAGGTGTAAGTGCACGGCGGCGCCCCGGCCATCAATCCGACGGCCAAAAGCGGAAGCGGTGATAAACTTTAAATTTTACTTGAACTGGCAAACCGCCGCGCACTAATACCCGGATCGAACCATTAACTAGTCCTAGCTATCTACAAGAAAGGGAATAGAGATATACCGACGATCCAAGTCCTCCGGTCTTCTCGTCATAGTCCCGATCTCCTGCGGAATGTCCCGTCTCCTCCTCGTCGCCGGAAGTGCACCACATCGCCTACTTCTTTTATGGGCTCCCACCTCAATGCCGAGGCAACTCGGGCACGAAGCCGGCTACTCGACGTGCCCAAGATTTGCTGTAGAATATGGTGTAGAGAAGAAGTCTCATTTGGGGTTGGAGGAATTGCCTTTTTGGTGGAGGGAAGATACAAGAACTATGTGGAGGAACTTTGGGGATTTTGGAGATTGATCTTGTGGGATTTTGCAAAGCTAAATGAATAAAATCCCACACACAATGAAATGGCAGCCCCTCCCCAAGCTTTGGCCGGCCATGACATCAAGAGGGAGAGAGAGTGTGTAGTGTAAAAGGAATGAGGGAGGTTCACACACAATAATACAAGTGAGAGAGGTCAAAAATGATATCATGAAAGGAAATGATTATCAACAAAGCCATACTCCACCAACCTCATCATCACAACAAAGGTCAAGCCATCATGACACTATCATGAAGCAAAGTCAAGGGATGGTGCACATCATGATGCAACAAGATGCAAAGAACCCCCTCCACAAATGCCTATTTGCAACAATGCAAATAAACCCTGCTCCACCAAACTTCGGCCAATGAACGGAACAATGGAAATCGGCCGAAACGGAAAGCAAACTGGCAACTCCAGAAAACTGGTCCCGTAATAAATTACAGGAAAACACCGATACTGTGCATACACACCCGCATTTGTATTCCGACCGAAATACAAATGCAGTGAGACAAAATCTCCACTGTACTATACTAGGATTCGGCTTAAACCAAAGCCGGCTAGTAATATCCGTTCGATCCTGATCCGTGCAATACCGCACGTATCTGATCGAACCCTGCCATATATCCATACGGCCTATAGTACAAACTGTCTGATCCTGATCCGTGCAATACCGCACGTATCTGATCGGACCTTGCCATATCTCCATACGGCCTCTACAACCTTTCGCCCGAAAGCTGAGTAACTGAATGTGGGGGACTCTAAAGACTCGTCAACACCTTGGTTGTGGATTTAACCACTAGCACGTCAGAGGTATAAGCCAATACGTAACGGGCTACCAGGTACTGACTAAAAGGGATGTCTGTGAGCGAACTCAGCCTGACAACCCTACTGAGCCTGTCAGTGACAATATCCGTACAGTCCGGTCCGTTCGTCTATGAGCATCGCATGGCGGGCCTAGGGGGTTGGTAAAAATCAGACCCCCAAAAGCGGTACAAGTCGTTTCGGAGTGTAGCCCAGAACACCCTGAGATACTACTGGAATACCTACCAGTAAATCTCCTTGCCTCGGCCGAGGGCTTCGTGTAATGGCTCTCCTAGACACAGCACGACCTCACCCCCAATACCGGGAGAGACGAACCCCTGAAGATACGCTCACTGCCTCCATGTGGCTCGGGACTGTACCCAACTAAAACCTGTTTGCACGACTCTTTTGAGCCGTGGTAGGGTAGTAATCAAAGTACAGTGGGAACTCACACGAGACAAATGACGATCCCCAGGTCGATGAACTAACCTGCACACATGTCACCAGGGAACTGCCATCTGACGTCTGGTATATAACCAACTAGCATGTTCTCGGCGAGTCCTGTCCGGTGTACTCATAACCCAATGAGCACCTGTATACATCTTAGATGAACCAACTTACACCAGTGGCTTGTGAGACCGGCCACCGCCCCTCGTCGGGGTCTCGACTGTATACACTAGTCTACTATGGAGAATCGATGCCCTGTCTCAAAACTCTCATGACTAGGAACCTTTTAAGGATATGCTTATAGACCCCCAGCTCCCACTTATATGATCGCCCTCATACTGCTGGTGGTCAAGCAAGAATCCTAGGGGCTCTATCAACGTGTAATAGCGACGTGTCAGGTCACTTAAAACAGTACACGATGATAAAGGTAAACCAGATAGCATACTATCATCTCGAGTAAGACTGTCCTACCGGGATAGGTCCTCCATCAATCATTACAATCACGTACCTGTGACCTAATAATTGACTCTGAGGGAACTATCTCCAACAATCTCCCACTTGCACTCAAGGCTAATTATTGCGATGTCGCATACTCACAGCCCGTGTGATACCGAACACCCAACTCCTCTACTAGTCAGTCTCACAAAGCTCGTTTGCGAAACTATTGCGTTCGAGGAATAGCCTCAGTGAGTGGATCCGCTTTGTTTTCTCTTTCAATGTCTCTCTATATCTCAAGTTCGCGGAGAAACCCATCTCCCGAAATGAGCAATACCTGTCTTAGAATGTGTCTGGATGTCTGATGGGACATAGCTCATAAATGAACTCCAAATCCAAACTTCTTAGACTGTATCGTCAACTGAACTTAATCAGTATCCTGCGCCATGCCTCCCTCAGTATTGCCTTGGACCAACTGTCCAAAATACTGCCCCTCGTCAGAAGGAAAACTATAACTCTGACAACCTCCTTGTCGTCCATGTCACCTTGGAAGCCTGGAATGATAACTGTCTCCCGAATGAGGCTGTCATTATCATATCCCTAGAACATCCACTTATGTTCTAAAACTGCTTCCGACCGTTTCTCCAGGATTGGATCAATGTCAACTTATTGCATCTAGTGCAAGAACAACATCTGGTGTGGTACTTGACATCTTATGATTGACTCAATTGCCTGAGCAAGTGATCTGCCAATCATGCACATCCCTCTCTACTTTAGTCTGTAAGACACCTTTAGAGAGGGTGACTCCATCACCTGCAGGTACACTACCGTGCCAGGAGTCAACCATTCTAAATACTCATAGAATGCTGTCAAAGTACCCTGATTGGGAAACCACCCAAATCTAGATCTAAAACCATAGATCTAGTAACCAGTATGTCTGATATAATGTCCAAGTCCCATGTGGAGAAAACACTGTGTGACGACCAAAGTATAACCGATTGTAGTATAGGAGTTTCTTTTCCTACTTTGTGTATGTCATCCAAATTCCAGGATATCACACCCTACTACCTTCTCAACAGATCCATCCCCTATTCTGATGAAGTCAAACCCATGACTGTCACGTCAGAAATAGATGATCTATCTCCGCTATATCTGCTTTAGCCTATAAATAGACATAAGCCACCTGTCCACCAATGCTTCCGCTGCTCCCACTGACTACGATAACCCTCTGGCAGAGTCATATAGACGTACACTTCTAAAACTAGTTTAGAACGACGCTATACTCATCCTCCCGCCGGGTCTCGCAGCCTGGAACAACAGCAATGGTAAGTGTGGGTAAACAAGAACTTCCCTGTCACTGTCCTTGAGGCTACCGGAGTACCTCTCGGGTGCCTGAAGTTACCCACCTTATCTGCGGAGTGGCCAATGGAATGTCAATCCAGATTGAATCTTTAGGTTCCTTATCAAATCTTCAGTAATCGTTTGTGGTTCTGGAATCACTTCCAGTTCTACCATACTCCCACTACTGTTTTCTGAAAAAATCCATTTTTAATAAAACTGTGGCGAGTCTAGAACAATATTGCTATTGTTCATCCAGATGGTAGAAAGTCAACCCTCGTCATAGCCTGGGTCAACCCACAAACAGCCATTACAGAAACATGCCTTGAGTTGTCCAGTGTCTGGTTTTAATCATAAGCCGGACAACTCCCCGTACCTTAACAACGTTAAGATACGAACTGTTCTATATCCCATATAGGACCAGAGGCACTGATTTAACTGAACCAGATCCAAATCATGCAACTATATCCAGTGCATGTTAACTAAATGGAAGGAGGCCTAATCAGCGTTACTCAACTTAGGAATGCTTCCAATTATGAGTAACCTGAAAGAGAAGCAAGATCTCTTTATCATTACTATCAACTGAATACCATAGACAAGTATCTACATCTTCGATCTCTTTGAAGAATCCCGATACTTGCTATACCTGGTTCTCTACTCTATTCAAATACCTATAACTTCTCCAAATTTGGACCCTGTGTTTCCACGAAACACCTGTCTAAAAACTAGAGAAGTCATAAGTAAACCGAATATAGTACGAGGACCAACCCCTCTGTCCTGATGGACCCTGGACATCATACAATACTCTGTACAAGTCCCTTGAGTCTGATAACTCACTCACTGTGTGTCGTAGGTTGAAAACTGTACTTATGGTTAAGAAGAATTACACAGCTGTTTAATGCTCCTTACCTAACCATCCACTGATATAGGTAAATGTCGTAGACATAATTTCAAAAAGGTATATCTCACTCTATGAAAATAGACATACAGATATATCAATTTGAAATTGGTGCATGACAGCGGATATTCAAAACCAAATATTTGCCAACCGGCAAACAACCCAGGTGATTTCCTCAAATATCACCGATTACAACGAATCCCGATATAATGAGGATAATCACCCAATTCCCAATAACTTACTCCCACTCATCATCTGTAAAACCATACAGATGTGAGAATCGTACCTGATAAATACATACCCTGGAGTAAGTATCTAATCGGGAAATCAGTTTTCGTTTAACATTACACGGTGAAACTAAAACATTGAAATGTTTCGATGGGGTATCCCTGTATTCCTAGTAATGCCTCTTCCAGATTCACGACAGTAACCATATAATTCTTTGCCACCTCTCAAATCCCTTCATATGTCTTTAGTCATTACCTTCTGCACACCCCTTTAGGCCAAATGGTTTTCTTCCTTCCCTACCGTTCGGCACCAGCCTATGGTTTGGAAGAAGACTATCCAATAAGCATAATGGGTGTACTGTCCTAATCCTAGGAACACTCGCAATGCGAGAGAAGGTGAGGATAAAAGACAACCGAATGAACTTAATTCCTATTTCTCCTGAACCATAATCCATCCCCGAACTGGAACAAGTTCCTTTCGAGTTCGTATATAACCATACGATGGAGTATCCAATAAACTGTGGATCTTCGTAGTGATACGGAGTGTCCAGGAGAAATTCAAAGGTGATTTTAGGATTGGCGAAGAAATACCTGGTTTGGTCATGAATATCTGTTGCAATTTACTTTGCCCTCTTACTAATCCCTTGCTTTGTCTTAACTTAATACCTTCTGCACACCATCGTTATGCTAATTAGTTTTCTTCATTCCCTACCGGTCGGCACCAGCCTAAGGTTTGGAAGAAGACTATCCAATTTGTGTAATAGGTGTACTATCTCCTAAACCAAGGAGTACTCGCAACCTGAGAGAAGGTAAAAGGAAAAGACAACTGAATAATCCTATCCGTTTCCTCCAGAACCTGAAACCATCCTCGAATAAATTCCTTCGAGTTCGTATCTAACCATACGATGGTTTTGTCCAATGGAAGTGGACGTTCGTAGTAATACGGGGTGTCCTAGAGAAAAGGGTAAAAGTAGGAGTGGCAATGAGGTTTGCAACTCTGACAATCCAAAAGCCAGTGTTAAGAAGGTTCGGTCAACTTGGTCACTGAGTCATAGTCTTAGGGTCGGGTCAAATGGTCGCTGCCAGAGAGAGAGAGAAAAGAAACACTCAGCGTGCACTCTAACCTAGATCAGAATGGTTACCAATTTATCTAATCTGGAATCCTCCCACTGTACCGTCAAATTCTCCTCCAAACCTAAAAGAAGAATTAGTCGGGGTCACCCGAGGAATAAACTAACTCATCAGTGGGAATCGGGATCTAACTCTCATCGCATGACAACGTGACGGAATCCGCTCACGGTATCACACTCCAGAAGGTATGCGCATATCCTGCAAGTTTCAGTTCTTTTGAAACTCCCGATGTGATTTCTGCCCCATGCTCTTATGACCTTGGCGTGAGGTCAAAATATCATAAGTCACATGTCAAGTTCTGCCCATCATTATCCAGGTTAATTTGAACCCACCCGTACATACCCTTGACGTAGGCCAAAATAGTAGTACGAATGTCCCAAACCAACGCATCTATCTATGCAACAGATAAATACCCGGCAGCTACCAAACACTATGCCTTGGCGTGAGGTCAAAATACATAGCTTGAATACTACCGAATATTTAACTGAAATGATGGAGGGCTACGAATGGTTTCTGGCGAAAAACTTTAACGTAATGAACTTGATATCGTTGAAGGAACGGATAGCTTTTTAGAATATAGTGACGAAAACTTTCGCTAAAGAGGTCACTCCCGGTGAAGGGATCTCGGCTCTTTCCCCGTAGAATGGGGTGCAGGATATTCCAACTGAATACCACGGTGCAAAGCAAAAGTAGTCGGCTATAGTGAAGTTAATGCCCTGACGCAAACTTCTGTCCAAGGGGTCACTCCCGGTGAAGGGATCTCGGCCCTTGCCTCGTCAACTGAGGAGCAGGATATTCCAACTGAATACCACGATGCTAAACAAAAGTGAACGTCCTTGCAATAACAGCTTTTTGAAAAGTGTTCCAACAACATCAGATTAGGTTTGTTTTTAACTTGCATTGATCCGAATCAACGCAGTCCCATCAATTGATCACACCACAAAGAACGAAAATATACTGATGTACGTATATGCCATCCGCATTCGCCACTGGGTCCTGTCATTACCCGTTAGGTTAGCTAACTAACGACAGAGCGGGGACTGGACTAGCGCGGATGTAAAACATATACAACATCTACTAATATATATACCAATATATTATATTTCGCTCAAGGCGTGAATAAAATGCAACATCACAGAGAATGAACAGCATCACAGAAACAATACAGATATCTGGGATCCCCGGGTTTCACAGAGCCACTACTGAAACCCGACGTTCCCCTGGTCGTGTGGATAGCCTGTGCAATGAAATCCTAGACCCCTACGGGCGCGGCAAGTCACCCGCCAAAACCTGAAGCGAGGCAGCCCCCTTCAGCGCCGTGAATGGACCACCCAGCACTTCACGGAATCCGGTAACTTGGGCACCCCTCCTGGGTCAACCTGTACCCCCTACGAGTGCGGCGAATAGCCTGTCAATCCTAGAGTGAATCCCCCTCCGTCTCAATGCTATGAGATGCGGGCTTGTTGCCCTCTAGAACCCGGTTATCCGTGCACCCCTCCGCGGGGCAATCCTAGTACAGAAAGTAAAATATACATACAACGGGTACATCGACCGCAACCTGGCCGTACCCCAAAATAATAATACAAACAGGCAGTGACGGCAGTCCACATGTCGGACGCTCGCCCCGCAATATCAAATGTACATAATACAACCACATCTGTACTAGCATTGCATCCAGGCTATCCCCCACGACCGATCCGCAACACCACAGCAAAAACAGAACATCAACGTGAAAGTCACGTTCGCAAATCCGTCTAACCGGGCTATAGCAGTTTGACTGGATTTACCGATCAAGTGACATTCACGGTCGCAGATATAATGTAAATACTGTGAAATAATGTGTTTAAAATATCCGATCGATCAAACTTTAACAAGTGGGCCCCAAAGCATTACTGTAGCAGATCAGGAAATTCTGGGCCCAATATTAATATTCCAAAACCCATATTTGAAGCCCACAAGGACACTGTAGAAATTTGGTGCAGGGATCTCCACAGCGCGCGGCGGAACAGCGGCGCTAAGGGGGTATTTGCGGCGGTTCCGCGCTCCCACAGTGGAATCACTTCATCGAATTTTTACAGAGCTCTTATATTATCATGTACATCAATTTTATACAACCTGAAAATTTTTCGACACCAAAAATTTTCAACAGAAAACTGATGCAAGCAAGGATGCGGTTTTGGAACTTTTTGATCGATCGGAAATGCAAACACATTAGAAAAAGCTAGACTAAGTTAATGGCGAGGCTCTGATACCACTGTAAGTGCACGGCGGCGCCCCGGCCGTCAATCCGACGGCCAAAAGCGGAAGCGGTGATAAACTTTAAATTTTACTTGAACTGGCAAACCGCCGCGCACTAATACCCGGATCGAACCATTAACTAGTCCTAGCTATCTACAAGAAAGGGAATAGAGATATACCGACGATCCAAGTCCTCCGGTCTTCTCGTCATAGTCCTGATCTCCTGCGGAATGTCCCGTCTCCTCCTCGTCGCCGGAAGTGCACCACATCGCCTACTTCTTTTACGGGCTCCCACCTCAATGCCGAGGCAACTCGGGCACGAAGCCGGCTACTCGACGTGCCCAAGATTTGCTGTAGAATATGGTGTAGAGAAGAAGTCTCATTTGGGGTTGTAGGAATTGCCTTTTTGGTGGAGGGAAGATACAAGAACTATGTGGAGGAACTTTGGGGATTTTGGAGATTGATCTTATGGGATTTTGCAAAGCTAAATGAATAAAATCCCACACACAATGAAATGGCAGCCCCTCCCCAAGCTTTGGCCGGCCATGACATCAAGAGGGAGAGAGAGTGTGTAGTGTAAAAGGAATGAGGGAGGTTCACACACAATAATACAAGTGAGAGAGGTCAAAAATGATATCATGAAAGGAAATGATTATCAACAAAGCCATACTCCACCAACCTCATCATCACAACAAAGGTCAAGCCATCATGACACTATCATGAAGCAAAGTCAAGGGATGGTGCACATCATTAAAGCCATCATGATGCAACAAGATGCAAAGAACCCCCTCCACAAATGCCTATTTGCAACAATGCAAATAAACCCTCCTCCACCAAACTTCGGCCAATGAACGGAACAATGGAAATCGGCCGAAACGGAAAGCAAACTGGCAACTCCAGAAAACTGGTCCCGTAATAAATTACAGGAAAACCCCGATACTGTGCATACACACCCGCATTTGTATTCCGACCGAAATACAAATGCAGTGAGACAAAATCTCCACTGTACTATACTAGGATTCGGCTTAAACCAAAGCCGGCTAGTAATATCCGTTCGATCCTGATCCGTGCAATACCGCACGTATCTGATCGAACCCTGCTGATTGAAAAGAATTCTTGATGTGTATTATAAAATTGTAAAGAAATCACAACCAAAAATTATTTGACCGCAATCAACTACGGTGTCGGATGTAGATTGTAAGTCAGTGCGGATCGTCCACAGGGACAGTGTAATCGTTTTTCTTTTGAATTAGATGAGTTGAAACTTTAATGAAAAGAAAAGAAAACAATTCATGATTTAAATTTTGTATTTCAAGAAAAAGAAAATATCTAGATCTAAGAAAGCATTAAAAGATAGAATCAAGAATTGATCGTTTGTTGATTTTTCCAAACCAAATATCAAGAATCGAAATGAGGCTCGTAGGAATCGATCGGATCTATAGATGTGATGTAATCTTAGAATTACGTATTCTTATCCTTCGATGAATTGATACTAGATCGATGATGATCGATGAGAATTAGAGACTTCTTGTGAAACTAGGGTTTCATCTTATCTCTTGTTCTTTCATTGATATCATTCATATACTAGCCTCTAGTAAATTCAAGAAACGATCGTAGATCCCTAATTTCGAGCGACCAAAATCAAGAAAGCATCGCTACGAAACTAGGTCATCGATTCTTGAACTTGCTAGGGTTTACAAAACACGTAGGACTTAAAAATAGTATTAAGATTTGTTACATCATCATTCTACAATCGTCTCGACTCCTTTACGAGCGGAGTTTTACTCAAACATCACAACAAGAGCAACAATTACAAATTGAGATCTAATCATGATGCAAGAATTAAAAGAAAGCAAGATTAAAGAATTTCACCTTTTATTTATATCTACAATTTCATTACATTCGCTCAAGAACTACAAGAGGAAGAATTCGATCGTCGACTTGGCTTCGCTCGTTTCCGTGGATCGCGGATCGGCTTGGATCACTTGCCCGATTGAAGATCGGCTCGGCTCCTAAAAGGTTGAAGGCTTCTCGCTTGATTTGGTACTCAAGATCTTGAAGTTGGAGTGGAATTAGGGTTAGGGTTTCGCACAAGCCTTGTCACTAGACTTGTGGAAGAAGATGGTGTAGAATGAACCAATGATTATTGATTAGCCTTTAACCCTAGGTCTAGGTTCCTATTTATAGATAACTAACCCTAGATCTAGGATTTCAAATTCCAAGTTTCCCTCCTAAAGTTTGTTGAGAGAATTCAAATTTCCCTCCAAAAGTTAGTTAGGAGAGAAGCTTCTAGATGTGATTAGTTAGGAGGAGCTTCTAGAAGAGGATTAGTTTAGGAGCTTAATTAGGATTAGCCTTCTTTAATCTTCTTTGCTGATCTGGCAGTAGGTTCGAGAGAATTCTGGAAAATGTCATGCATTTATGGAATGTGGACCCTGACATAAGCATTATTCCCAAAACTTGACGGCTGACGTGGCAGAACCGCCGCGGTTCCGCGGCGCAAGCCATCTCCTGCCGCGGAACCGCGGCTCTCTTGAGGGATTGGGGCTTGGGCTTTCTGGGTTGAACTTGGGCTCACTTTTGGGCCTTCATTTGATATATAGAATTATCTAATTCCTTCTGCACTGCTACCAGATCTGAAATGATTTAGTTGGTGTAATGTTGATCAGCTCTTTGGTTTTTCTTCCGTATTTTCCTGCATAGACTCAAGACAAGTGTTGCGCAAATACAGAAATGATGCGATGCCATAAAATGCGGTTAATTTCCTTTAAAGTGTCGGTTTAAAAGTCTAACACATGCAATCTCATATTTTGTGACAGATTTGCTAATATGTAGAATATGAATGCCGAACACTTCTAAATGTATGCAAATGTTACGGAAATTGCCGGCTAAAATATACAATATTTTCGACTGATCAAATACCCCCAAACTTAATTTCGATCGTCTCGAGCGAATGTTTTATTAAAAAGAGAAGGAGAAAATAAAGAAAGAGAAAAACTAACTAGCACACTTTCGTAGGCAACACGATTGCACTGAGCACGTGCAACAAGCCTTTAAACCTCTAGGTGTCCCTAGTAGGAGGAGTGTTGTCTCCTGAGCGTTTTCAGCGGATTGCACCCATAAAATCCAATAATAAAAGCAAGATCATGAATATTACATTTGAAGAAAAGAATTGTAAAAGAAAGACTTTGAAAATTAGGGTTTCTAACTAAGCTAGCTTTTCGGTTGTCATGAGCCCTATCTTAATGGTCATGAAAAGATGTCAGAAATCACGTCCTCCCTCAATAAAACATCGTCTTATTCTTCATTCCTATCTGTTTTCCAAACATCGATCATATAACCCTGCGTGTGTGTAAAGACATCCCTACACCCGGAGAATTCAATTCAAGCTATCATACTCTTACCCATCAACCTCAGTATATATTTTTTTCTCGATGAGCTCACACACTTTCATGCGACCGTTAATACTTCTTGAGGTACTAACCGACCGATTACTCATGTGCTTGCTTATTTGGTGTATTTTCCTAATCTTGCACCACCTTAGGTATAGCAGTGACTCCCAGACCAGTTGGCCTTAGGGCACTAGATGAAAAGGCACCCTTGCTATATATTTTTTTTATTTCCCTTGGTGATAACAAAACCAGTGTCCATTTTTGTCACCATTTTTTTTTTCATACTTTTGGCTTTAAGACAAGAGCATTTCAAGGTATCCTCTACTATCCCAGGCTTTAAGACGTGTGTAAGTGCGAATAGCAGGGTAGCAACGTTCAAAATGTTTGGCTTCCAGAATAGAAACTATTTTTCAGACTTATTTTTATCCTCAGATTAGTGACGTCCTTCATCTTACTAACCCTTGGGACAATGGCTCATAACTACTTATTACTAGTTCGTATAAGAAAACTTCTAATTTTCTTAGTTTTCTTAAATTTTTCTAATCTCATGGATGTAATTTTTCACTATCTCAACTTTTATTATCTTATTTATGTACAAAAATATTTTTATAGTTTTGAAAATTTTTAAATTTTTAAGGGTTTTCGAAAATGTTTTGTGCTTATGCAAATGATATGCAAATGATGCGAAAATAAGCACAAACCTCCCCCAAACTTTTTTTCAACAGTGTCCTCACTGTTGCCTTCCGCTAAATTTACAAAACCTGTAAGCTTGGGAGGAATTTATTAGCGGGGGCAAAATATTTAAGTGAAGAACCTCCCCGAAACTTATTTTTGGCTCAAAATTTTGTAAAACTTTTCTTTTCAAGAGCCAGAAAAAATATCCCCCCAAACTTGAGTTATGCAATGTTAATCTTTTAAAATCACAAGTGGGGGTCAAAAATCAGTGGTCGATGCCAAGCTTTGCAAAGACCGAAGGTTAACACCAACCATTCAAAAATTTTATCAATGCAGTGCTCGGGTTGGTGGAAGAAAAAGTGGGGAAAAGGTAAGTGGTGGAATAGAATGTGTGTGCGTCTCATTTTGGAGAGACGATGCAGTGAATGTGATGGATTGCTCGCATTCTTTTTACAGTTCAGAAGAAGTGGTGGAGGTTCAATTTCAGTGATTGGAAGATGATTCATCTCAACACCCGTGTCATTCAAAAATGCGAGTTCATCAGCGAAGATCTCCTCAAAAGTTCCATCTATACCCCGATGAATAATGTCATCACAAAGTGCGGGGTGATCTTCAGACTCTAAAAACAGTTCATAATCAGTGTTAATTGTTGACCCGGACATCTCAGTGGAAGAGTCCGTATGTGTATGATACATAGTTGGGTCAAACAATAACGAATGAAAAGAGTCAAGATCGATATTAGGAGGATCATCAAATTCGCTGCTGTCGACATCCATTAAGTCGACAGAACAGACCTGAGCAGTAGGTTCGGAGGGTACACTTCCCAACTTGTAAATGTTCAGTTCTATTGACCTATTCACGAAAGATAGGGTCATAGAACCGTTACGACAGTTGATAATAGCATTGGAAGTGGCCAAAAAGGGGCGACCTAAAATCACCGGAATTTGATTCCGTGGGTTCGCTACAGGTTGTGTATCAATTACAATAAAATCTACCGGGAATATAAATTCTCCGATTTTTATTAACACATCCTCCAGTTCACCCCTAGGTTTGGTGATAGATCGGTCAGCCATCTGGAGAGTGCAATTGGTTGGCTTCAACTCTCCGATCCCTAATTGCTCATAGACTGAGTATGGAAGCAAGTTAACATTAGCGCCAAGGTCTAGTAGAGCACGGTTGATGTGTT
The DNA here is from genome assembly GCA_030015575.1 of Agapanthus africanus. NCBI lineage: Eukaryota > Viridiplantae > Streptophyta > Magnoliopsida > Asparagales > Amaryllidaceae > Agapanthus > Agapanthus africanus. The sequence goes on from CM057341.1 coordinate 340,904,829, forward strand.
TTTCCCCAATAGAAACAGAAATAGTAGGATATCCTGGATCCTTACGTTTCCTCGGTAATTGTTGGGGGAAAGCCGTGTCTATTGTTTTTTCCATGAATATCTTCTTGGGCGCTGGATTCTTCCTCTTCCTAGTGCACAAGTTCTTAAGAGTTTTCGCATAGGAAGGAACTTGTTGGATGGCATCTAGGAGAGGGATGTTGGTGTTTACTTGCTTAAAAATGTTCATAATCTTCTCCATATGTGGGCTCGGTGTGTTAGCCCTTAACCGATTAGGATAAGGTGCTTTAGCAATAAGCGCTGGGTCCATCATAGGAGAAGGAAGTGGGTGTGGAACCGATCCCAAAAAAGAAGTGGGGATCGTCCGTGGAGGAGAAAAAGAGGTGGGCTGTAGTGGCGAGCCTTTTGGGAAACGAAGAGTAGGCTCGGAAGAAGATGGTGGGGTAGAAGAACTGGGTTTAGAAGTGTGTGTGTGAGGAAAGGTCTCAGCCGGGGTGTTATTGATTGATTTATCAGTATCATCAAACTCTTCCCCAACATGAGTGTCGAGCACTCTTCCAGATCTCAACGTGATTGCATCCACATCGTGTAAATAGTTAGGATTAGGTAAAGGTTGAGCTGGAAGTTTCCCTTTCTCTCTTGCACTCATTTCAGCTTTTAAACGTGCAATTTCTTCTTCCATCGATTTAATACTCTCGCTTTGGGACGCAGAGTTTTTCTTTATATAATCGACAGAAGACTTTATTTCAGCCGAAACTTGCATGATATTTGTTAAGACCAAATTCATGCATTGTGCAAATGAATAGGATTCATCAGTCCCGGTCAACTGCAAAGGACTAGATGGTGCGGAAGTGTTGACCGGATTTTTAAAATTTTGTGCTTGAAAGGGGTGCTGACTCAATTGTGGTGGCTGCTGTTGTGGTGGAGGGACCCTTTGGAAATTGTTTTGGGTTGGAACCGTGTTTTGAAATTGGGATTTGTTCCAATCAAAGTTAGGGTGATTCCTCCAACCCTGATCATATGTGGAGGAAGATGGATCGTTTCTAGGTCTTTGAAATGATGCATTGGTATGCTCAGGACCTTGAAACGGACATTCTTCCGTCAAGTGAGACGGATCAGAACAACAACCACATACAGTTTTGGAGAGTGATATTTGACTTAGGGCGGCTGCTAAAAATTTGTTTTCCATAGCGTCAAATTTCTTGTGTAAAGCTGAAATTTCAGCTCTAATTCCTATGGAAATATCATTGCCATCCCTAGACGATTGACTCACACCCTCCCACTGTAAAGATTTTTCAGCGAAATCTTCTAGAAATTTCCAGGCTTCCCCATCATCTTTGGTCATAAAGTTGCCTTGACACATTGATTCAAGGGTCTGTCTTGTGTAAGGAGTAATGCCCTCATAAATGATTCGGCAAAGATCCCATCTCGGGATGCCGTGATGTGGACATTGGACTAACAGATCCTTGAAGCGGTCAAGACATTTTGAAAATGTTTCATTTGGAAGCTGGGTGAATTGATAGATTTCGCTACGGACTCGAGCTGTCTTTTGATGTGGGTAAAATTTCTTCAGGAATGCTTTGACGAATTCATCCCAATTTGAAATGGAATGTGCGGTAGTGTTATATAGCCACTTCTCGGCTAAATCGCACAAAGTGAATGGGAGAAGACGTAGACGGAAAGCATCCACAGAAAGCTGTGAAGTACCCATCATTGCGCATACATTTTCAAATTTCGTGATAAACACGTATGCGTCTTCAGACTCGAGACCGTGAAATTTTGGTAGAAGGTTGATGTATTGGGGTTTTATTTGAAAATTTTCCCCGTTGGCTGGTGGAATGGAAAGACAAGTGGAAAGTGGGCCTCGTGTAGGATAGCATCTCTCTTGGAGAGAGATGCGAGGTGGAATCTGCGCACCCACGGACGGCGGCAGAGTAGTGGAAAAGAAGTTCGATGTAGGTGGATCCATCGATGTGGGTGTGGTGGTGGGTAAAAGAAAGGTAAGTGTAGAAATACCGACTTTTGGGTCGATGAGGGAAACGCGGACTAACGGGCACTAGAAACCCGTGTCCAGCCTATCTTGCACTAAAAAGGGTTAGTACAAGTGGCAGCGTGAATTTATAATTAGGGGAAATGATGTATGCGGTGTTTGTTTTGAAAAGATACGGATTTTTGAAAAAATATGATGCAACAAAACAAATGCAACACACAAACCCTAGAATCTAGTGTTCACCTAGGTCAAACTCTAGACCGCTCCTAACTGCCAAAAGACAAGTCGCAGGATAAAATCCTCCACTGCCTCTTTGTCCCCCTGTGGCCGGATAAGTGCCAGGTAAGTGGGAAGGAACCACCACTACAGTGGGCCTAATTAATAACCACTAGCCTTAGACACACTCGCCTTAGGCACCACAAGAAAACTCGGATAAGCAATGAATTACCCACGGCCTTCTCTTGTCCTAATTGAGCGCGACGGTCCTTAGAGTCATCTCTAGATTTCTTTTAATTAATGAGGGTCAATGCGGATGCAAGTTTGTGATTTTCGGGGCCTAGGAAGGGTAATGAAATCCCCACCTAATTTGGATTTGGTCGTGCCCCTTAATTTCCGTATTAATATGCAAACAACCAAGAATCAAAAACACGCACAAATTTTTATTTTGCTTTGCGGCGCTGCGATTTATTTGCAAAGAAACCTGCAGCAAATTGTCAATTGGAGCAGACAGAGGAGGAGATAAGAAAGATAGAGACTCACAGAGCAAAATTTGCACAGAGAGGAGTTAGGTTAGCCGCGGATCCGCCGTGTTTGAGGGGTATATGCCGCGGATGAGCGGTCCTTTTAGGGGATCACTGTACAATCTTTTCTGCACAAGCTCCTGTTAAGCTGCTGAGTCCACTGGAATTTTCAGAAAAAATTTTCTCCAGCTCCAATGATTCCAGATTTTCTCGCAATCAAATCACAACACACGTATTAGTGTTTGCACGAATTTTTTTGATCTAAAATTTATAATGGAATAAATTGCTCAACTCAAATTTCAAAATACGAACTATTAGCGCACTATCCCCGGCAACGGCGCCATTTGATTGAAAAGAATTCTTGATGTGTATTATAAAATTGTAAAGAAATCACAACCAAAAATTATTTGACCGCAATCAACTACGGTGTCGGATGTAGATTGTAAGTGAGTGCGGATCGTCCACAGGGACAGTGTAATCGTTTGTCTTTTGAATTAGATGAGTTGAAACTTTAATGAAAAGAAAAGAAAACAATTCATGATTTAAATTTTGTATTTCAAGAAAAAGAAAATATCTAGATCTAAGAAAGCATTAAAAGATAGAATCAAGAATTGATCGTTTGTTGATTTTTCCAAACCAAATATCAAGAATCGAAATGAGGCTCGTAGGAATCGATCGGATCTATAGATGTGATGTAATCTTAGAATTACGTATTCTTATCCTTCGATGAATTGATACTAGATCGATGATGATCGATGAGAATTAGAGACTTCTTGTGAAACTAGGGTTTCATCTTATCTCTTGTTCTTTCATTGATATCATTCATATACTAGCCTCTAGTAAATTCAAGAAACGATCGTAGATCCCTAATTTCGAGCGACCAAAATCAAGAAAGCATCGCTACGAAACTAGGTCATCGATTCTTGAACTTGCTAGGGTTTACAAAACACGTAGGACTTAAAAATAGTATTAAGATTTGTTACATCATCATTCTACAATCGTCTCGACTCCTTTACGAGCGGAGTTTTACTCAAACATCACAACAAGAACAACAATTACAAATTGAGATCTAATCATGATGCAAGAATTAAAAGAAAGCAAGATTAAAGAATTTCACCTTTTATTTATATCAACAATTTCATTACATTCGCTCAAGAACTACAAGAGGAAGAATTCGATCGTCGACTTGGCTTCGCTCGTCTCCGTGGATCGCGGATCGGCTTGGATCACTTGCCCGATTGAAGATCGGCTCGGCTCCTAAAAGGTTGAAGGCTTCTCGCTTGATTTGGTACTCAAGATCTTGAAGTTGGAGTGGAATTAGGGTTAGGGTTTCGCACAAGCCTTGTCACTAGACTTGTGGAAGAAGATGGTGTAGAATGAACCAATGATTATTGATTAGCCTTTAACCCTAGGTCTAGGTTCCTATTTATAGATAACTAACCCTAGATCTAGGATTTCAAATTCCAAGTTTCCCTCCTAAAGTTTGTTGAGAGAATTCAAATTTCCCTCCAAAAGTTAGTTAGGAGAGAAGCTTCTAGATGTGATTAGTTAGGAGGAGCTTCTAGAAGAGGATTAGTTTAGGAGCTTAATTAGGATTAGCCTTCTTTAATCTTCTTTGCTGATCTGGCAGTAGGTTCGAGAGAATTCTGGAAAATGTCATGCATTTATGGAATGTGGACCCTGACATAAGCATTATTCCCAAAACTTGACGGCTGACGTGGCAGAACCGCCGCGGTTCCGCGGCGCAAGCCATCTCCTGCCGCGGAACCGCGGCTCTCTTGAGGGATTAGGGCATGGGCTTTCTGGGTTGAACTTGGGCTCACTTTTGGGCCTTCATTTGATATATAGAATTATCTAATTCCTTCTGCACTGCTACCAGATCTGAAATGATTTAGTTGGTGTAATGTTGATCAGCTCTTTGGTTTTTCTTCCGTATTTTCCTGCATAGACTCAAGACAAGTGTTGCGCAAATACAGAAATGATGCGATGCCATAAAATGCGGTTAATTTCCTTTAAAGTGTCGGTTTAAAAGTCTAACACATGCAATCTCATATTTTGTGGCAGATTTGCTAATATGTAGAATATGAATGCCGAACACTTCTAAATGTATGCAAATGTTACGGAAATTGCCGGCTAAAATATACAATATTTTCGACTGATCACCTGCCATATATCCATACGGCCTATAGTACAAACTGTCTGATCCTGATCCGTGCAATACCGCACGTATCTGATCGGACCTTGCCATATCTCCATACGGCCTCTACAACCTTTCGCCCGAAAGCTGAGTAACTGAATGTGGGGGACTCTAAAGACTCGTCAACACCTTGGTTGTGGATTTAACCACTAGAACGTCATAGGTATAAGCCAATACGTAACGGGCTACCAGGTACTGACTAAAAGGGATGTCTGTGAGCGAACTCAGCCTGACAACCCTACTGAGCCTGTCAGTGACAATATCCGTACAGTCCGGTCCGTTCGTCTATGAGCATCGCATGGCGGGCCTAGGGGGTTGGTAAAAATCAGACCCCCAAAAGCGGTACAAGTCGTGTCGGAGTGTAGCCCAGAACACCCTGAGATACTACTGGAATACCTACCAGTAAATCTCCTTGCCTCGGCCGAGGGCTTCGTGTAATGGCTCTCCTAGACACAGCACGACCTCACCCCCAATACCGGGAGAGACGAACCCCTGAAGATACGCTCACTGCCTCCATGTGGCTCGGGACTGTACCCAACTAAAACCTGTTTGCACGACTCCTTTGAGCCGTGGTAGGGTAGTAATCAAAGTACAGTGGGAACTCACACGAGACAAATGACGATCCCCAGGTCGATGAACTAACCTGCACACATGTCACCAGGGAACTGCCATCTGACGTCTGGTATATGACCAACTAGCATGTTCCCGGCGAGTCCTGTCCGGTGTACTCATAACCCAATGAGCACCTGTATACATCTTAGGTGAACCAACTTACACCAGTGGCTTGTGAGACCGGCCACCGCCCCTCGTCGGGGTCTCGACTGTATACACTAGTCTACTATGGAGAATCGATGCCCTGTCTCGAAACTCTCACGACTAGGGACCTTTTAAGGATATGCTTATAGACCACCAGCTCCCACTTATATGATCGCCCTCATACTGCTCGTGGTCAAGCAAGAATCCTAGGGGCTCTATCAACGTGTAATAGCGACGTGTCAGGTCACTTAAAACAGTACATGATGATAAAGGTAAACCAGATAGCATACTATCATCTCGAGTAAGACTGTCCTACCGGGATAGGTCTTCCATCAATCATTACAATCACGTACCTGTGACCTAATAATTGACTCTGAGGGCACTATCTCCAACAGTAGGTTGAAAACTGTACTTATGGCAAAGAAGAATTACACTGGTGTTTAATTCTCCTTACCTAACCATCCACTGATATAGGTAAATGTCATGGACATAATTTCAAAAAGGTATATCTCATTCTATAAAAATAGACGTACAGATATATCAATTTGAAATTGGTGCATAACAGCGGATATTCAAAACCAAATATTTGTCGTCCGGCAAACAACCCAGGTGACTTCCTCAAATATCACCAATTACAACGAATCCCGATATAATGAGAATGTCACCCAATTACCAATAACTTACTCCCACTCATCATCTGTAAAACTATACAGATGTGAGAATCAAACCTGGTAAATACATACCCTGGAACAAAGACTAATTAGGAAATCAGTTTTCTATTAACAATGCACAGTGAAACTAAAACAAGAATATGTTTCGAAAGGGTATCCGGGTATTCCTAGTAATGCCTCTTCCATTATCAGATTCATAACTATAACCGTATATTTCTTTGCCGTCTCTCCAAATCCCTTTATATGTCTTTAGTCATTGCCTTCTGTACACCCTCTTAGGCTAAATGGTTTTCTTCCTTCCCTACCTTTCGGCACCAGCCTATGCTTTGGAAGAAGACTATCCAATAAGCATAATGGGTGTACTGTTCTAATCCTAGGAGCACTCGCAACCCGAGAGAAGGTAAAGATAAAAGACACCTGAATAAACCTTATTCCTATTTCTCCTGAACAAGAATCCATCCCCGAACTGGAACAAGTTCCTTCGAGTTCATATATAACCATACGATGGAGTATCCAAATTACTGTGGATCTTCGTAGTGATACGGAATGTTCAGGAGAAATACAAAGGTGAAGTAGGAGTGGCGATGAAATACTTGGTTTTGGTCGTGAATAGCAGTCGCAATTTACTCTGCCCTCTTTCTAATCCCTTTATTTGTCTTTACTTAATACCTTCTGTACACCATCGTTAGGCCAATTGGTTTTCTTCAATCCCTACCTTTCGGCACCTGCCTATGGTTTGGAAGAAGACTATCCAATTAGCATAATATGTGTACTATCCCCTAATCCAAGGGGCACTCGCAACCTGAGAGAATGTAAAAGGAAAAGACAACTGAATAGTCCTATTCGTTTTCTCCAGAACCAGAAACCATCCTCGAATCTGGAACAAGTTCTTTCGAGTTCTTATATAACCATACGATGGTTTTATCCAATGGAAGTGGACGTTCGTAGTAATACGGGGTGTCCTGGAGAGAAGGGTAAAAGTAGGAGTGGCAATGAGGTATGCAACTTAGAAAATCCAAAAGCCAGTGTTTAAGAAGGTTCGGTTAATCTTGGTCAGTGAGTCATAGTCAAGGGTCGGGTCATGGTCGCTGCCAAAGAGAAAGAGAAAAGAAACACTCTGCGTGCACTCTAACCTAGATCAGAATGGTTATCACTTTATCTAATCAGGAAACCTCCCACTATAACCTCAAATTCTCCTCCAAATCTCAAAGAAGAATTAGTCGGGAACACCCGAGGAGTAAACCAACTCATCAGTGGGAATCGGGATCCAACTATCATCGCACGATAATGTGATGGAATCCACTCACGTTATCACACTCCAGAAGGTATGCGCATATCTGGCAAGTTTCAGTTTCTTTAGAAACCCCCGATGTGATTTTTACCCCATGCTCTTATGACCTTGACGAAGGCCAACAAATCATAAGTCACATGTCAGGTTCTACCCGTCATTGTCCAAATTAATTTAAACCCACCGGTACAAGCCCTTGACGAAGGCCAACAAGGCTATACGACTATCCCAAACCAACGCATCTATCTATGCAGCAGAAAGGTAACAAGCAGCTACCATTCACTATGCCTTGACGAAGGCCAACAAACAAAGCATGAATACTACGTGCTACCCGTCTAAAATGACCGAAGGCTACGAATGGTTTTTGGCGAAAAACATTTAACGTAATGAACTTGATATCGTTGAAGGAACCGGATAGCTTTTTATAAAAATATAGTGGCGAAAACCTTTGCTAAAGAAGTCACTCCTGGTGAAGGGATCTCGGCTCTTTCCCCGTAGAATGAGGTGCGGGATATTCCAACTGAATACCATGATGCAAAGCAAAAGTAATCGACTATAGTGAAGTTATTGCCCTGACGCAAACTTCTGTCCAAGGGGTCACTCCCGGTGAAGGGATCTCGGCCCTTGCCTCATCGACTGGGCTGCTGGATATTCATAACCGAATACCACTGTGCAAAACAAAAGAGAACGTCCTTGCAATAACAGCTTTTTGAAAAATTGTTCCAACAACATCAGAATAGGTTTGTTTAGCTTGCATTGATCCGAATCAATGCAGTCCCATCAATTGATCACACCAATAAAGAACGAAAATATGATGTACTTATATGCCATCCGCATTCGCCACTGGGTCCCGTCATCACCCGTTAGGTTACTTAACTAACGACAGAGCGGGGACTGGACTAGCGCGGATGCAAAACATATACAACATCTACTAGTATATATATCAATATATAATAATCGCTCAAGGCGTGATAAAAATGCAACATCACAGAAATGTAATAAGCATCACAGAACAATACAGATAATCTGGAAGCCCCGGGTTTCACAGAGCCGCTACTGAAACCCGACGTTCCTCTGGTCGTATGGATAGCCTGTGCAATGAAATCCTAGACCCCTATGGGCGCAGCAAGTTACCCGCAAAAACCTGAAGCGAGGAAGCCCCCTTCAGCAACGTGAATGGACCACCCAGGACTTCACGGAATCTGGTAACTTGGGCACCCCTCCTTGGGTCAACCTGTACCCCCTACGAGTGTGGCGAATAGCCCACCAATTCTAGAGTAAAGCCCCTCCGTCTCAACGCCTTGAGATGCGGGCCCGTTGCCCTCTAAAACCCGGTTACCCGTGCACCCCACCGCGGGGTAATCCTAGTACAGAAATAAAATATGTACAACGGGTACATCGACCTCAGCCCGGTCGTGCCCCAAAAGAATAATATACAAACAGGCAGTAACGGCAGTCCACATGTCAGACGCTCGCCCCGCAATATCAAATGTACATATACAGCCAAACTGTACTACCATTGCATTCAGGCTATCCACCACGAAAAATCCGCAACATCACAGCACAACATAGAACATCAACGTGAATGTCACGTTCGCAAATCCGTCTAAAAGGGCTATAGCAGTTAGACAGGATTTACTGATCAAATGACATTCACGGTCGCAGATATAATGTAAATACTGTGAACTAACATGTTTAAAATTTTCGATCGACAAAATTTCCCGAAGTGGGCCACAAGTACAATACCCAGTACTCAAAATAAATCTGGGCCCAAACAGAATATACCATAAACCCCAATTCCAAGTCAGAGACCAACTGAAGAAATTTGGTGCCCTGTGGCTATAGTACGGCGGCGGATCCGCGGCCAAAACGTGGTTTTGGCTGTGGATCAGCCACGATACAGTAAAATCAGCCCACCAAATTTTCTCAGTTTTCTTAGAAAAGCCTGCTCATATTTCTGCAACATACCAAATAATTTTTCGAGCACAAATGAAAATCGACAGTAACTGCAATTTTGAAATTGTGGTTTTTGGAATTTTTGTTCGATCGAAATTCTAAACATGCTAGACCAAGCTAGTAAAGGTTAACGACGTGGCTCTGATACCATGTAAGTCTATGGTAGCGCCCTGGCCATCTGCCCGAGGCCAAAATGCGGAAACAAAAACTTTTTCTAAACTAGAAACCGGCGCTACCGCGGACTATAAACCCAGATCGGACCATTAACCTACTACTAGCTAACTAGAGAAAGAGGTAGAGAGCTATACCGAGCGATCCGTGCCCTTCGGTCTTCGGTCACCATCCCGATCTCCTCGAGGCATCTCCGGTCTCGATCTCCTCGTCGGAAGGGCACCACATCACCGAGTCTTTTTACGGGCTCACACCTCTGAACCGAGGCAACTCGGACACGAAGTTGGCAAGCTGACGTGTCCAAGATTGCTGTAGACTAAGTGTAGAACGCTATCTCTCGAGGGGTTATTGAAGTTTCCATTTGTAGTGGAGAAGGAGATATGAACTTTGGAGATGGTGTAAGGAATTTTGTTGCAAGCAAAATGAGAATGAATTCCTCTTTTTCACACACATTTTTCTCTCTCCCTAATAGTGGCCGGCCATGCTCAAGGAATAAGGAGGGAAAGGGGTGGAGCAGAAGAAAAAGGAGTCACACCAAAATCCTAATCAATCCACTCACAATCCCATCTCAAAAAAGCAAGTCATGATGAACAAAAGGAATCAAAGCACAAATAATGCAACATAAGAAAGCAAGCTTTCTAGAACCATATGAAGCAACCATGTGCCACAAAAACCCTCTCCATTACTAATTGCATATTTGGAAAAAGAACCCCCTCCATCAAAGGAATTTCAGCCAAGAAGGAATAAAGAAAAACTGGCCGAAACAGAATGCAAACTGGAAACTTCAAGAAAAAAACGATCCCGTAATAAATTCCAGGAAAACCCCGCGGCTGTATATACATACCCGCATTTGTATTCCGACCGAATACAAATGTAATGAGACAAAATCTACACTGTATAATACTAGGATCCGGCTTAAACCAAAGCCCGCTAGTATTATCCGTCCAAACCATGACACGTGCACAAGTGCACGCATACGTTCGAACCCTGCAATAAATCCATACGGCCTCTACAACGTTTCGCCCGAAACTTGATAAACTGTCTGTGGGGGACTCTAAATACTCGTCAATACTTTGGCTGTGGATTTAACCACTTGCACGTCAGAGGTATTAGCCATACGTAACGGGCTACCAGGTATTGATCAAAAGGGACGTCGATGAGCGAACTCATCCTGACACCCTACTGAGCCTGTCAGTGAGAATATCCGTACAGTCCAGTCCGTTCGTCTATGAGCATCGCATGGCGGGCCTAGGGGGTTGGTAAAAGTCAGACCCCTAAAAGCGGTACAAGTCGTGTCGTAGTGGAGCCCAGAACACCCTAAGATACTACTGGATTACCTACCAGTAAATCTTCTTTCTTGGCCAAGGACTTCGTGTAATGGCTCTCCTAGACACAACGCGATCTCACCCCCTATACATGGAGAGACGAACCCCTGCCGATCCGCTCACTGCCTCCATGTGGCTCGGGACTGTACCCAACTAAAACCTGTTCGCACGACTCCTTTTAGCCGTGGTAAGATAGTAATCAAAGTACAGTAGGAACTCACACGAGACAAATGACGATCTCAGGTCGATGAACTAACCTGTACACATGTCACCAGGGAACTGCTATCTGACGTCAGGTATAATACCAACTAGCATGTTCCCGGCGAGTCCTGTCCGGTCTACTCATAACCCAATGAGCACCTGTATACATCTTAGGTGAACCAACTGACACCAGTGGCTTGTGAGACCGGCCCCCGCCCCTCGTCGGGGTCTCGACTGTATACACTAGTCTACTCTGGAGCATCGATGCCCTGTCTCGAAAACTCCCACGACTAGGGACCTTTTAAGGATGTGCTTATAGACCCCAGCTCCCACGTATATGATCGCCATCATACTGTTGGCCGTCAAGCAAGAATCCTAAAGGCTCTATCAACGCGCAATAGTGATCTGTAAGGTCACCTAAAGCAGTACACGATGATAAAGATTAACCAGATAGCATACTATCACCTTGAGTAAGACCGTCCTACCGGTATAGGTCCTCCCTCAATCATTGCAATCACGTGCCTGTGATCCAATAATTGACTCTGAGGGCACTATATCCAACAACCTTGAGAAGGATTCTTTCCTGGACACTGCTGCAATGAGATTTACACCCAGGATCAGTTGTCTCGCAAGTATTCAGAGGGCCAGAGGCTGACGCCAGTAACGTGCTGCTTTACGAGTGGTCGTGATGATTGGCTGAAGGATGACCAGAGATGTGCCAGAACGGAATCGTCCCCGTTAGCACACCTGACTGAGCCGATGAGCCGATGGATTGCGAGATTGGTAATCTGAAGAGAAAATGAGTACCCAGAGACAGAGGACGCCAGACCGTGAGCAGGAAGCAAGCGAATATTCTTGTTCTGCCGGTTTTAGGCGCACCTATTCATTTTTCGACATTATAGGAGCTATACCTCAATGTCATTTATTGCGATTTGCGTTTGTGATCCTAGTATCACGCTTATATCGCTTGGATTTGAGTTTTGAGGATTGAGTTTCATGATATCGTTTTCGTGCACCATTGTTGCACCTACTGGGTATTTATATTTTGCGCATAGTTATTACACTTGAGATATGCTTTATAAACCATTGTGTTGATTTATGATTTGTGCACAGTTATTGCACTTAAATATCATTTTGTGCCTTGGCTGCACATGTTTATGATTTCGTGGATATCCTACAGTTGAGTTGGTTTTGTGCTTATGGTACGCATTCGATTTGGTTTTTGCACTCGGTATAGTTCATATATGCTTGCAGTGCATTGATACGTTTTTTGTGCACCACAGTTGCACCTGAGTTCGTTTTGATGTCATTTGAGATATTTATTTTGATTTCATGCCCAGGGCATGCATATGATTTGATTTATGCTTTCGGCATAGTTTTCATGCACTTTTAGTATTTTGATTTGCTTTTTTGCACGCTGATGCACATGGTTGTGAGATTATATACCACGGTATACCTGATGTTGATTTGGATTGAAATGTGTTGTATACCGTCGATTTCGATTTTGATACTCGATATTTGTTTTGTGCACCTTATGCACCTGATTGGATTCTTGCACATATTTGACACGCTTGGATTGGACTTTGCGCATGATCGGTGCTTGATATTGGATTTCATGATTTCGTGCATGTTGCATGCACATGATTGAGAATTTCGTGCACAATAGATGCACCAGGTATTGTTGTCGTGCACACCCGTTGCAGTGGACAAATACCTTTGTGCACACCCGTTGCACTTAGTTTTGCTTTGTGAGTATAGTGGCACCTGTATTTGGGTTGATTTCCGTGCGCATTAGACGCATGCGATTGTTGGATACGCCTTATGAGGCTGATTTTGGTTTGGAGCACTTTGTTTTCGTTTTGGACACCATATTATATTATGGCCAAACAGGACTGATCGGAGGACAGTACCTGAGTACTTTGCATGCATTAAAAGCTTACCAAGAGGTTTTCAAAGGAGCTATAGTTTCGCTATTTCCTACGTGTCCATGAGCAATGCGAACGTTTATAAAAGAAAGCCTTTTGGGATATTTTGAAAAACGACGGAACGTGTATTTAGGAAAACATATATGGACATATATTCTTATTTTAAAATGAGCGTCCGTCACTTATGTCGTGAGTTACGCATCACGCGGCGAGTCAGAAAGGATTTTTCATGTATTTTGTTCAGATTTTAGACTTTTCAAGGATGCGTACTATACACGTATTATAGTATTTAACTAGTGTATATTGGATTTCAGTAGTGGATTTCGAGACCTGTATCTCTGCTGTAACTCCGAGGATATGCGTGAAAATCCGATGATTTGCGTGACGCTTGACAGAGTTTGGTTTTTGAGTTTCGTACTCGTTTTCTTGCGCACTTGACGCGCTGTGTTGTTTCTGCATCTTCCGTGATTTCGGAGACCCGTTGATTTGAGTTGATTATTGAAATGTTTTCGATTTTGGGGGTTTAAATTTAAATTCGGGGAGCGAATTTCTTTAAGGTGGAAGATTGTAACATTTCAGAAAATATGAAATATTATTTTTGGAATTTAATATTAAAATAATATTTTTCCCGAAAACTGCCCGATTTGCGAAATTGGGGTTTTCGAAAAATGGTATAAATATATACCAATAATTGTGAAATAAATGAAAATTAAAATTATTTATTCATTTAATAATATAATTAAAGGATTTGGCATTTTTAAAATTTATTATATGTAGTTTCGATAAAAACCCGATTAGTGCACTCCTAATCGCGATTAAGCCATTCCGTGTTTCTACAGTTTTTCATGGTAAATGCACCATGACATGTTACATGTTATTTCATGGTGTTGTTTTATTTGGGTATATGTGTTTTGGTGAGAAAAGAGAAAGAAAAGGTGTCATTATGAGTGAGGGAAGAGAAAGGGGACATAATGATGACTTGGGGAGAGAGAGAGTGTGAGAATAATTGAGAGAGGGGGGGCTGCCTCCATTTTCATTCCTCCACCATTTTCATCTCCTTCTTCATTTTACTCACCCTCATCTCCCTCCACCTTCAAGACCTAGATCCATCTCCAAATAATCCCCAAAACCCTAAAACCTTTTCATAAAAAATGATCCCCTTTTCATTCTCATCACATTGAACCAAACAAAGTGGGATTTTAGCAACATTGGGACTACTAGGGTTCTCTTGAGTTCATCCATGAGGTATATCTCTTTCCATGTTAGTTTAGTTTGAATTCTTAGCTTCTAGTTTAGTTTAGAGATGGTTTGGTGGTGATTTGTGGAAATTAGAAAATCCTAGTGAGGGTTTGAGTGAAATTATGGGTTGATGATGTTTGAGTGGCTGTGGAGGGGTTGTATAATACCTGAGAATGAGTATGGGAAACCAAAATACGGATTTAGGAATTGATCCATGTCGGTTTTGTGAGGATTTAGGGTGTGCAGAGAAATCTGGAGCAACCCGGGGGATTTTTAAGGGTAGCAAACAATACCAGGGACCTAGATACACTACCAGGAGACCACCATGACAAAACGAACCCCATCCAAGCCTCTGAAACCGAGGTGGCCAGATTTTGGTGGGTAGTGGCCAGCCATGGGGTGAGGAATTGGATCCAGGTTCCTCCAGTAGGTCATATACATCATATACAACACTCGAGACTTGTTTGTGCACCTTGTTTTGGCCTGAGTCAAAATCTGGGAGCACTTTATGTTAGTTATATGTATGCCCTAGAGGCCATTACTATATATAGGATGTATATTGTAGTGGATGTTTGGACATATATAGGGAGGACTTTCTTGCTCGACATGATAGTATGCTATCTGGTTGCTCTTCACCTTAACGTGTACATTGATTGTCTCTCTGTTACATGTTGGTAAAGCCCTTAGGATGTGTACTTGACAACCTGGACTATGATACGGATCATACTAGTGGGGACATGGTAGTCCATAAGTACATCCTTCAAGGTCCCTAGTCGTGGGTGTATCGAGACGGGGCATCGATATACCAGAGTAGACTAGCGTATACCTTCTCGACCCATACAGATGGGCGATGGATGATCCCATATCCATTGGTGTTTGACATCAAAGATGATATACGGGTGCTCAGTGGAGACTGGGTACACTGGACGGACTCACCGAGAACTCCCAGATGGTATTATACCTTACGTCAGATGGCAGTTCTCTGGTGACACTGGTGCAGGTTAGTCTGTAGACCCGAGATCGTCATAGAGTCTTGTGTGATTCCTACCGTGCTTTGATTTCCACCTTACCACGTCCAAGAGAGCGTGAAAAATGGTGGTTTTTGGATACAGTACCGAATCACATGGAGGCAATGAGCGATAGGAGGGGATTCGTCTCTCCCGGTATAGGGAGTTGATGTTGCGCTGTGTTCGATTGGCTATAACGGAAATCCCTGGCCAGGGTTGCTGAGATTTACTAGTAAGTGTTACCAGTAGTTTCTCGAACTGTTATAGACCTCATATCGACACGACTTATCGAGCTACTGGGGCTGACGTTTACCACCCCTAGGCGAGATATGCGACATATCAGACGACAAGACCGGACTGTACGGTAAGTGTTACTGGTTGGATTCACAGGAGTGTGAGCGGTCTTGCTCGTTGATCTTCTGATCGCTCAATACCCGGGTGGCCGTTACGTTTAGCAGACCGCTTGCGGCTTATGGGTGTTTGATATGATCATCACCTACTGCCGGCGTATTGACGAGTCTTTAGAGTCCTACACAGGGGTTTCCTGGTTCAAGCGAAATGAAATAGGAGCGCATATGAGATATGTGAGGGACAGAGAATAATACCAGTATGTGATACTGTATTCGATTCTCACGATTTGTGACATTGATTGGTTATATGCGATATAGCCGGGTTATCGGATCAAGTGTTGATTCGATAAGTTGTTACTATTGATATTAGTCGGTTATATACAGTATGACCGGATCATTAAATCAATTGTTGATTTAATGATTTAATGTATAATTATATATTTGATATATTACTTTACATTAACTAGTATTGGTTCACTTAAGATTATTTTTCTCACTAGATTGTGCACATTGTATATTTGATATATGTTTGTGCACTAGATTGTATCATGTTGAATGATACATGCAAACTTGGGTATGTGTTTGATGTACACCATGTTTAGTTAATGGTTAGGGTTTTATTTTCTTTATTTATTTTGATTAAACAAAATGGTGGCTTTTCTTGTATTATACTTGAAGCTTCATGAAGCTTTTAGCATCTTTGAAAAGTCTAGCCATTTTGTTTTGTTCTTAAACCTAACCATTACCTAAACTTTGGTTTGCTCTCTACATGAGTTAAACTTACCCATGGTTGCATTATGATAAGATTCACTTGAATTTTCTTTTAAGTTAATTCTTTTTCTCGTTTTCCTTCTTCTTCTTCTTCATGAAGAGAAGAAAACCTTGCTAGAAATTTCCAAGTGATGAATCTAAGTGAGAAATCAAAATCCAAAGTGAACCCGCTTCCTATTTCTTCATCCTCTACCACTTTCCATGTTGTATAGGGTGTTTTCTTCACAAGGTTCATGACCAAGTGAAGGTGGAGCTTGAGTTTGAGTCGTCTCGACGTAGATAATCTTTGGCATCGAAGTCAATGACCTAGCCCGATCATTTCTCCGACGAAACCATCGCTAGAGTCCGAGATTCCGATGATCACAGCGGAGGGACGTCATCACGGAGCTTTAAAAGTGGAGGACCGGATCTACAAAGGTTGTAATCCCTTTCACTGTTTAGTAAAGTTGTTTGCTAGCTTGTTGTTTCTCCTATCCTCTAGTTAACGATCTTGCATTAGGGTTTCTCGGCACATAAATTTTTGAATTTGGCATGGTTGATGCCTTGTGGAACCTCTTGAGTGTGCCTAGGAACCCTACAGTGGTATCAGAGCCTAGATAGAGCTTTAGGCTAAGTGTAGACGATGTTTTAAGTCCGATCGAAACACGAAACCCTAATCCGACCCCTTCTCTGTACAATTTTTAAAACAGTGAATTTTAGTGAATTAAAATGCTCAGAAAATAGAGCAGGCAATTCTAAGGCAAACTGCAGAAAACGACAAGCTAAAGCTACAGTATCGCCGCGGAACCGCGGCAGTAACCTACTTTTGGCGGCGGTTCCGCGGCCGTATGTGCTGATAATGCGCTTTATTTTCTACAGTAATGCCCGTAGCTGTTTCCTCTGTTTTCTGGGAATTTTTAATCTATACTCAACAGTGGAGTTTTCTGGGTTGTTTTGGGGACTCGATGTTTCGATCGGATTGTTTAACTTTGTTTATCTTTTTCCGGGTATTTTAGAACATGTTAAAAGGTTCGACCGGATATAAATACCCAATTTTTCTCCTGTCGGGAAATTTCCAAGTGTTGGATTTTTCCGTAGTTTAAGAACGTTCGAAGTAGTGCAAGTAACGCGATGGACCCTCTAGAAGACAACAAACCTTAAGTCGATTATGTGACCGTTTTGAACTGCCCTTTGAACCTTAGGGTTTGGGGCAGTACGGCGTGCCATATTTGAGGCATTGGCTTGACCCTTCTACGGCTGGACCGTCGGTACTGTGGTATGAAGTGAATGTTTTTAAACTTATTTCATGTGTTCAGCAGTTTCGGGAAAAATTGGGTGTTTGATTGTTCGATCGGAAAGTTTAACATTGTTTAATTATCTGGAATGTGATACAATATTTGGAATTCACAAGTAGTTATGAGATAACTGAATATAAATCTAGCAGTTTAGTCTCACTTGATCGGTTGCCACGGAATTTTGATGTGATCAAAAGTCCGTCGCAATCACGTTTCTTATGCGCATACTCGCCGGGTAAACATAATAGATAGCCACGCCCCATAGCCCCGACCAAGTGACTGTAGGAGAACCCCGTCGCCAAAAACCTCCGTTCGGGTGCTCGCGGCAGCGGTGTTCCGCCTTAGTGCACTTCGTCGACGGCATCCGGGGGTGCGGCCGTCTACTAAAGTTTGCGACGAGCATTCGTTCAGGATGTCGGGAATCTTGTTGAATTGCCCGACTTGATATTGAAAAGAGTTTTCTATGATGAGACTGAAATGCGGGGTTTATAATTGTTAGGCATGCGATGTCTAAGAAATTCATTTGATTAGGCATGCGATGTCTAAGTAGGTTGCGGATTCCAACTGTTGTAGTTTTACACTTTCTTTTCTGCGACCGTAAGTGTAATATGTGATATCGCCAGTTTCGTTGCTATATGTCAACGACAATTGGGATGGGCATATTTACTTAGGTTGATGACATGTGATGTTATATGCTGCTGAATATGTTATATTGGATCGTCGTGTTTGAATAGCCCGGGGGTTTTTATGTGAGATGAGTGTTTTTCATTTTCATTCATGTAAAAACTTGTATGTAATATTCTTTTATTGGGGAACTTCCAGGTTGCGGAAGATGTCACTGTTGATGTATATTATTTACTTTTCCGCACTAGGATAGACCCAAGGAGGAGAGCACAAGTAACCGGGTTCTGGAGTCCAGTGGGAGACCAACTCGAGGAGTCGAGTCCGGGTCTCCTAACTCTAGAATTGGTAGGGTTGCTTGCCGCTCTCGTAGGGGTCTAGGGATGTGGGTTTGGCTATTCATCGCGACCGTGGAATCCGTGT
This sequence comes from Agapanthus africanus, assembly GCA_030015575.1. Taxonomy (NCBI): domain Eukaryota; kingdom Viridiplantae; phylum Streptophyta; class Magnoliopsida; order Asparagales; family Amaryllidaceae; genus Agapanthus; species Agapanthus africanus. The sequence goes on from CM057341.1 coordinate 340,923,731, forward strand.
TTTATACAGGCTCAAAATAAAACACGGACGTCCTTGTATATCCAATATTTCATATGATATTTTCTGCTGCGATATCTGTGATGTGATCATTTGATATGTTCTGTGATAAATATTGTATATAGTATATATGATATATTATATAGACGTTACTTATGTTTTACACCCGCGCTAGCACTGCCCCGCTCTGCCGTTAGTTACCTAACCTAACGGTGCACGAGGGGACATCGAGGCGAATGCGGATGGCATAAGTGTACGTTGTATTTATCTGTGATGTTTAGGTGTTTAAATGATGGGACGTCATTAATATGATTAATGAAAATAAAAGAAACCTAAATGATGTTGTGGAATCGAATTTTCAAAAACAGGTAGCTACAGTTCTTGCTTTGCATCGTGGTGTTCCTTGTAGAACATCCTGCACCTTAATCGATGAGGAAAGGGCCGAGATCCCTTCACCGGGAGTGACCCCTTTAGCAATAACTGGCAGATGCTACGACCCTCGGTTTGTCTTTTGATTGCTTCTATAGTTTTTGCTTTGCACAGTGATATATATGATATATCCCGCACCTCATTCGACGAGGAAAGGGCCGACGATCCCTTCACCGGGAGTGACCCCTTTAGCAAAACTAGAAAAAGCCTCAAAAACACTCCATTTTAAAATTATTTGATTCTACAACGATATTAAGTTCATTACGCAATAGGTTTTCAAAAAAACCTGTCGTAGCCCTCCGTCATTTCAGATAAGTCCTACTTACTATTCGTGCTACGTTTGTTGGCCTGCGTCAAGGCATAGTGTGCGGTAGCTAACTAGTATTTATCTGTTTATGCATACGATGCAGATTGGATTAGGGTAGTCGTGAGACTTTGTTGGCCTGCGTCAAGGGTCGTGCAGGTGGGTTTAATTCAATAAAGAAATGACGGGTTGAACTTGACTAGCGAACTATGGTTTGTTGGCCTGCGTCAAGGTCATAGGACGCTAGGGGCAAAATATTATCGGGAATTTCAAGTGTTGAAATTTGCAATGAGATTGCATACCTTCTATGAGATAGTTGGATCCCGATACCCGCTGCGAGTAAGAGTTACTCCTGGCAGAGTTTTACACATTATAATTAGCCGATCAAGTAGGTGTCTAGAAAGGTGTTAACGAGGTTACGCCTCTGGGAAAACGAGGTTTACTTTAATTAGGTTCGTGCGAAAGCACGGGGGACCTCCCTCAAAGTACCGACACTAGCCAGGCTTAAAGATTGGCGAACTTGTAGCGTGTAATTAATCCCGGCTAGTCTTTCCTTTTAGGGTTTGAAGGAAGATTTGATAAAAACATTTGGAGCCATTCTGATTAGATAAAATAATAACCAATCTGATCTTGCAAGAGCATACGCTGAGTGTTTTCTTCTCTCTCTCTCCAGGTAGCGACCATATCACGCCTTAATCAAGATAATAATACGGATATATTGACCGAACCCGCTTGTTATACTGAGCTGGGGAACGTTGGTCCCGCTCCAACTTATAATTGTTATAAGACAGAGCAGGAAATCGGGGAATACCAGATTTCCCATGCCGCCTAAACGAAGAAAGTACATACCGATGCATCAACTTCGGGTGTGTTCATTACAGAGAACTATTTCTCAGTATCCTTTATGTCCTGGGTATGTGATACCAGATCAGGATCCCGCATATGTAATCTGTTACATGGGCTATAGACAGGTAGAGAACTGAGGACGGGTGATATGTTTCATTAGATAGAAAATGGTGCAAGTGTTGCAGCCAAGTCTGTTGGTCACTGTCACCCTGTATTACCAGAATACATTGATTCTGAACGAATGTTATTAGATACCGAACCTGATATACAACATCATATCAGTCTCTTTATTAGTAAATAAGTGATATAATTTTGTATTGTTGGATAATGTTATGAACATTTTCTATATCAAGAGTTGATCGGTTCAGGCACGTTATCTAAAAGCATTGACATTCTAAATCAAACTACAGTTCTTAGTATACAGAACACACACAAGAGGAAGAGTTCAGAAATGAACGAATCCTTCTTAAGGCATTGTAGACTAGGTCATATCAATGCGACCCGACTAGCTGAAGTTACATTTAGATGCATATTTAAATCTGTTTGAATTTACATCTTATTAAACTTGCCAGTCATGTCGCAAAGATAAGATGACCACAGCTCTGATTATTCGAAACAGAGAAGGAGTTAGTGAACTCTTGGGATTGATACATGCTGATGTATGAAGGTCCCCTGTCTACACATACCAAGACCGGTTCTTTGTACTTCATTACATTCTCTGATGATCTCTCAAGATTCAGACATATGTTCCTGTTGAAACACAAGTCCGAAGCTTTTGAGATATTCACAGAATATAAGTTAGAAGTTGAGAACCAAAATACGGGTAAAAGTATTATGTCCTTCGATGAGATCAAGGAGGAGAATACTTAAGCATGGAATTTCTGGACTATTCTAAAGGAGAATGAGATTCTCTCTCAGCATTACTCCTCCGTATACACCACAGCACGTCGGTGTATCGGGGTGGAGCAATAGCACCCTATGTGATATGGTGTGCTCTTTGATGAGTACTACTGAGTTTCCTATTTCCTTTTGGGAGTTATGCGCTTGAGAAGCTGCATACCTATTGAATAGGGTTCAAATCAAATCAGTTGCCTACCACTTCATATGTGATATGGAAAAGGAAGAGCCCATATCTTAAGTTTGTTAAGATTTGGGGTTGTCCGGACTATGTCTAAAAGCAAAATCCGGAAAAGTTCGAGGCAAGGTCTGTTATGTAGAACTGGAAAGGTTCCAGCTATACAAACTGCAGCTGATGATTTGGTAGAACCAAAGGATTCAATAGTTTCCAACGAACCTCAGCCTCTCCGCCGATCTAGTAGGGTTCCTCACCCACCTGAGAGATTCTTCGGTTTCTCTATGACAGTGGGAGCGAGGATTGCATCATGAGATGATGACCCAACTAATTTCGAGCTGGCCATCAGGAGTGGGACTCTGTAAGAATGGCTGGATGCTTAGCGATCTGAGATGGAATCCTTATACACCAACAAAGTATGGACTTTGGTTGCTTTATCTGAAGGGTTAAATCCCCATCAGGAGCGAGTATATCTTGAGAAGATTACTTGGTGTACATGGAAAAGTTGAGACTTTCAAAGCTATGCTGAAGTCCATCCAGATCCTACTTGCCACTGCTACTTAATACGGTTACGATATCTGGTGGTTGGGTGTCATGACTGCTTTTCTAAATGATGTTTTAGAAAAGGGCGTCTATAAGTACACAGCCAGAGGGCTTCGTAGACAGTACAAGCAGCGGAAAGGTGTGCAAGATGCTTTATAGGATAAAGCAGGCATCGCGGAGTTGGAACATCTGTTTTGATGTAGTAGTCAAATAGTTTGACTTCATCAAAGTAGTAGATGATCCTTGTATAAACGAAAAGGTAGTAGAGAGTATGGTGGTGATCCTCGTAGAGCACGTGGATGCCATACTCTTGATAGGGAAGGAGTTTCCTATGCTACGCTCGGTCAATCTCCACTTATCACAATAATTCTCCATATAGGATCAAAGTGATACCTCCTAAATCCTGGGTTTAGGATCTGTGAGATAGATCTAAATGGATGTTAGGATACTCACTAGTTGTAGTAAGATGGTATCAATCGATCCTGGGGAGAATCAATGGAAAGGTTCCAGGGTTATAAGGACGACTGAGTGTCAGTCGCAGGCATTGTCTTTACCCTCAGTGGAGGAACGGTATGCTGGAAGTGTTCCAAGCTAGATACCGTGACTTACTAGATGATTAAAGGCAAGATACATCGCTATTAAAGATACTACCAAAGAGGAAGTTTGCGTGTATAATAGTTCATAAGATGAACTAGGTTCCTACCATTGTGTGACAAAGGAAGTGTGGCTTTGGCCCAGGAACCCTGGTCCCATCAGTGATCCAGACATATTCTAAGGCAGTGTCACCTGATCGTGGAGATGGTTGATCTCCAGGGGATCGAGCTTAGGAGAGTAGACTCAAAGGACAACACGGTGGATCCACTCACAAAGGCCTTTTCCCAGAGAGAGACTTTTATGGGATGGTTGAGTATGAGATACTACAACCACTGCTATCAGATGGCCCTAGTGCAATTGGGAGATTGTAAGTTATATGTATGCCCTAGAGGCCATTACTATACATAGGATGTATATTGTAGTGGATGCTTGGACATATATAGGGAGGACTTTCTTGCTCGACATGATAGTATGCTATATGGTTGCTCTTCACCTTAACGTGTACGCTGATTGTTTCTCTGTTACATGTTGGTAAAGCCCTTAGGATGTGTACTTGACGACCTGGACTATGTTGCGGATCATATTAGTGGGGACATGGTAGTCCATAAGTACATCCTCAAGGTCCCTAGTCGTGGGTGTATCAAGATGGGGCATCTATATACCGGAGTAGACTAGCGTATACCTTCTCGACCCATACAGATGGGCGATGGATGATCCCATATCCATTGGTGTTTGACATCAGAGATGATATACGGGTGCTCAGTAGAAACTGGGTACACTGGACGGACTCGCCGAGAACTCCCAGATGGTATTATACCTTACGTCAGATGGCAGTTCTCTGGTGACACTGGTGCAGATTAGTCTGTAGACCCGAGATCTTCATAGAGTCTTATGTGATTCCTACTGTGCTTTGATTTCCACCTTACCCGTCCAAGAGGGCGTGCAAAACGGTGGTTTTTGGGTACAGTCCCGAATCACATGGAGGCAATGAGCGATAGGAGGGGATTCATCTCTCCCGGTATAGGGAGTTGATGTTGCGCTGTGTTCGATTGGCTATAACCGGAAAACCCTGGCCAGGGTTGCTAAGATTTACTGGTAAGTGTTACCAGTAGTTTCTCGAACTGTTATAGACCTCATATCGACACGACTTATCGAGCTACTGGGGTCTGACATTTACCACCCCTAGGCGAGATATGCGACATATCAGACGACGAGACCGGACTGAACGGTAAGTGTTACTGGTTGGATTCACAGGAGTGTGATGTCACGTCCCGAAAGTACGGAACATGACCGGCACTTAAACTACGAAACGTCTCGAGGCGTACGTAATCCAAGTAAGCCGAAAAACCAGAAATGCAAACCAAGAAAAGTATTAGAGTGAAGGAAAACCAATTTAAACAAGTAGTTTTAATAGCATAAGCCGAATTATGCGGTTTTAAAAAAAAACATCAATATTTCCCGAAAATTTCGGCAGAGTCTCCTTTGTAAATACTGGCTCCCAAACGGGATACAACATGAATAGTATACGAAATCAATAAAAGGCATCCCCAAGCGGGAGCTTGCTCTTCGTCAATCGACGGTCACAACCACACAAGCAATAAAATATACAACGCCAACGGCGAGGATCAAAAACTCAAAACCACAAGAAAACCACAGAAATAAAACGCGCGACTCTAAGGTCGAAAGAATAACATCACTGGTCTCTATCTCTGAAATAAATACATGTTTGGTTGATGGAACTTCTAGATACAACAGAGTAATAATATACAAGTTATAAAATGGGGGGTACGATACAAATAAACCCACCTACTAGCAAATTACCCGAACGAAACTAAGCCCGCAAAGCCGTAAAGAAACCTGTACGACAAACCTGCAAGAAACTGGGGCACAACGGGGGTGAGTTGCCAACTCGTGAATAGAAAAACATCTACGAATAGAAAATCGCATGTATGACGCAATCCTAGGTCATACGATCAATATATATAATCCTCAAATAAAACTAGCAGTCTATAACAATGACTAGGGTAAATATCTAACCCGGGTGTAATCTCATGTGCCCGTGTCAGTGCCTCAGGTAGCAATATATCATATGAATGAGGTATGAATGCATGAAAACAGATTACATGTAAATGAAGAAACCGTTTTCATAATTTAGTGAGATTTCCTTTGTATTTTTAAAAATGAGGTATCATAAAGAAATCAGCATCAACAGTGTCTAGCATCGACACAAAACATAAATCTCAATGTCTCAAAATCTCAGGCTCCGGCTATCCGGACTGACCTGTATCATCAAATCTCAATACCTCAATATCTCAAAATCTCAATGTCTCAATCTCAATATCTAGGGCGCCGTCAGTCCAGACCGGCCCCTACCATCCATCTCAAGACCACGATGGTATCCTCCGGATATCCGACGCGTCGGGTAATATCACCGGTAGGTAGTGCTCCCCTGCCAGGCTCAACGTCAGCAACACGACCTTCTTGCCACGGGGTACCTTACCGGGCCCACCATGTACCCGAAACGGTTCATCCATCTCCTCGAATCGGGTCTCGAAATCCATCAGCAAACTCATGGTGGACGACTCATACATCATGGGAAAACCGCATTTTTATTTAAAAAAAGAGAGAAAGCAGTTTATATATATTTTGCGGTTTTCCTCCAAATCCAGAAAATATCATGGAAATCTGAATCATCAATAGCATGTAAAACCATGAATATAAGCATGAGTATCCATGAATGCGACATATAATGAATAACAATATGCATGAAGTGACAAGTAACAACTACAATGTCTAAACTAGCATATAAGGCAAGCAACTAATCATCATGTCAAAACTACTAGTTAACAAGCTACATTAGGCGATAATATTTTCTAAGGTGTGCGTGACATGGCAATTACCGATGAAGATGTGTGTGAGCCGGCAAGTAAGTGTACGTGGTACATACGCATCATCGGTAATGGTGCTGGTGTCCTAACAGCATGATATCAACAATGGAATATGAATCATAATATAAACATGCGATGCGGAGCGAACAGCAATAATGAGCGGGAGCTAAATACTAAACGCGACGATAACTAATCTGCATTATTCTAATATAAGTTCTACAATAGTTCCTTTTGAAATAACACGAATCGCGGTGTTTTGAAAATAAGGGCTACGGTGTTTTTAAGAAAAGATACGTCTTTTGAAATAACCGTAGAATCCCTTGACCTGTCATTTAAAATACTCACGATTCGTAAGCTTTTGAAATAGGTAGGAGTCGAATCTAATCTAACAACTAAACTAAACTAAAGGGCTAAGCTAACAAGCTGGACTACAGGTAAGGAAATCGCCTAACCTCTGAGTCGATACGTATACATACCTATATATATATTAGTCGGTGATCCCGCCTCAATAATATCATATCCGATACCATATCTATAATCAGACATCCCAAGTCAAGAGTGCGGATCAATCATCAAAATTTGGCTCGTACGTAAATCCGTCGTACGGCATCCCCAAATCTAGGTATGGGTCAATATCATATTCATCACCCTATTCATCTAGTATCCTCTTTATCCAAGATCATAGTCCAGGGTACTGACCTATGTCTAGTACAATACTAATATCATCAATATAGTCATGATCTGACTACTGATCGACAGTCTCGTACAAACCGATATCATCAGCACATATCATCCTCAAGGGGTATACATCGCCCAATACGACCTAGTATCAATATCCTAGCATATCATATCTCATATCACGATCACATGTCGACCATTTTATTTATAACACTATTCACCCGTATCGTCATCCCAAGATCCGCTATAACACCAGGATGTACCTCAAGTACGAATCCTGCCATATCACCGATATCACAACCACAAAACAAATCTCATTGACTCAGCTAAATCCCAAGTATCATCCTCAAATCCGTATGTGAACACATAGTCCCATACCCATGTGAACACATAACTATAAAGAATCCCATGAGCACATATAAATAGGAATGTATGCAAGTATGTATGTGTGTATGTGTAGTGCAACACTACCCTAGGGTTCGCAACACTAAAATAATCCAACACCCCAATATCCATCCTAAACATCGTTATTAATCCCAAATAACATATAATAATTGTTGGTGTGTATACGCATCCGTATACACCACCACGGACTGCGGGGGTGCTATACGCCATCCACCCGACTTCTTCCCGTAGATATAAATCTACTCACCCGGTCCTCGCTCGCCAGTGCCGATGTCGCCACGCGCTTGCTTGTCGTCTCGAAGTCCACATGGGGTACCTACATATCATAACGCACCGTAACGCATTAAAATCCGACTCAGGACCAAAACGACTCACGAATCCCACATAGGTCAAAACCTATGGTTTGCTTCCACAAATCAACCTAAAAACCCTCGACGTCGGCGTACAAACGCCAAACCATCGAGAAAAACCCAAACACACTCATTTGTACAATCACAAGCACTAATTATAATATAAAATAGCTTAAAATTCACAAAAACCCCAAATTCACTTAAAAAGCCATTTTTCCGAAAATCTAGCAAGCAAATATTACCCGTTTTAGCAGAAAACCCGACGTTTAAACAAATCTAATGGCCATAATACTTATTAAACATCTTTAAAAAGTCATAAAAACAATTTCCATAATTTAATCTCACTAAATTCCATTAACCCCAAAATTCTAGTTTACAAAATACCCAAATTTTAACAATTTTATAGCAAAATGCACAAACAACAATTTAGGTTGGATTTGCAAGATCTAAGTTGCTAAACAACAAATTAAGATGTTAATAATGTGATAAAAACCCTAACCATAATTTAATCTCACCTATATATGCATTTCATAAAAAACCTAGTTTGCATAAAAAGCTTATTTATTGAAAATTTTAAATTAACAAATTGCAACTAGCAACTAGATTAGGTTTTACATTCAATAAGATGTTAAACTAAACATTGAATCCCTAATGATATAATAAAAACCCTAATTGAAATCACAACTCTTACTAGATTTTTCAAAACATTCAATTAATCCCAAACTATTAACTAATTATGCTTGATTTAAAGTATTCAAACAACAATTAGCCATAAGGTTAAGAATTTACCGCACAATCATCTTGAGATCTAGCACAAATCTAGCCTCCCAAACATGCTTCTCTTCACCAAGATCCATACTAGAATGGTCAAGTATAAATGGGTAGGGATTCGATTTTGATTTTGTGGAATTTTTGAGGCATTTTTGATCCTTTTTGATGGAATTTTGAAGAGAAAAGAGAAGAAGAAATGAGGTGAGGCTGAAGAAGAGGGGGGGCTCGATAAAGTGCAGGTAGGGGAAGTGTGGGGGGTGTGTGAGGTGGGGAAAAGTCAAGTGGGGAAGGTTCAAGTCAACACAAATGTCAAAAGTCCATACTCATTTATCTATTTCTTTTCATTTCCCTTTTCTTTTCATTTGTTTTGCTTCTCTCATTTTTTTTTTGTGGGAACTTGGGTAATGGGCTGCCATGGGCTCAGCCAAGGAGGGGAATTGGGTTTGTGTGGGTGAGGGAAAAATAATCAATGATATACCCCAATTTCCATTAACACTAAATTCACCGGAAAAAGCCTTTTTCTTCGATATTTTCTAAACCGTTTTGGCAAACGATTTTATTTCTAAAACCACATGATAAAATTTTATTTAATGTGTCATGATGCACAAAATTTGTTTTAACTCATTCCAATTTGTAATTTTCCCTAATTAAATGTATTAGTGACGGCTTAAAATAATAATAAAATAATTTTTTTCAGAAAATTTGAAATTTCACCAGTGGCTCAATAAATACCAAATACTAGCAATTACATAGCTAGAATATGTATATTTAATTTTTATAATAAGATATTTGCATTTTGAATTTTTACAGAAAACCCCCTTATTTTACCAATTTTCCGAAATTTCACCGAAACGATTTTCAAAACGCTACATGTGAGCGGGCTTGCTCATTGATCTTCTGATCGCTCAATACCCGGGTGGCCGTTATGTTTAGCAGACCGCTTGCGGCTTGTGGGTGTTGATTGAGAGAGTTAAAGTTAACCGCAATCAAGACGGTGTCGCTATGCAGCTAGCCGGTTGAGCACGGGTCGATCCACAGGGAGATGGTTGTATGTCCTTTCTTGTTTTAGAAGAGTCAATAAAGAATGAGTATAAGTTTGTTCAATCTAACCTATGTGTATTATTTGCAAGTATAAAGTTATTAAGAAAAGATACGATAATGTAAGCTAAAGAAATCCGTACTCAAAACCTTTGAGCCGAGTCTTGACCAATTGAAGCTAGAGCAATCGGCAACAACGTGGATTAGGGGATTTAAGCGCGGTATTCGTGGAATCCGGCTTATTTACCCTTGTCCTTCCGTTCTTGTCTCTTGCTTTCGCCTCCGGCCAAACCGAACGCAACCGGTCGCGGTTAGGAATCACCGTTATCTTGTTAGGGTAGGGTGCCTAAAGGAGCGCTTGCGTAACGTTTGGGCGGAGTTCAATGGAAAATAACGGGAAAAGGAAATGAGCAAAGAAAATCTTAACTTACAATACCGTATTGATTCTTAACAACGACAATAATTACAACATTCACAAAGAGAACCAAAAAGAGCAAAAGAAAAGAACAAAGAAAAGAGAAGATTACAAATAATTAAGTGCATGAATTTAAATTGCAAGAAAGTAAAGCAAGATAATAAAAAGAAAGTAATAAATAAGCAATAAAAAGAAATAGAAACTAGAACTCAAGACAAGCATGGGATCAATAGCCAACCCTTAAACTTGCAAGCTCAATCAAGAGGTTGCAAGATCAAGAGAAGGGTACAGAACGCATGTGAAATGAAGCGCTAATTCCATAAGAAAATACGACCCTTGAGATCGATAACAAACCCTTAACCTTTCAAGCTCAATGAAGAGGTTGAATGATCAAGAGAAAGCAAGAATCTCAAGGGGAAAGTTAAACTAACAAGAAAGATACAAAAACCCTCATATTCATTAACATCCACACAATGCTCTCACTACATTTCTATAGAGGAAGAATGAAGAAGAAGAAGAAGAACAAAACTAAAACTTACAAAAGAGGAACAAAGAATGAACACCAAAAGCTTGGCAAGTTCTGGGGTATTTATAGGAGGTGAACTGAAAACCTAGGGCAACAATCTGCCTCAATATGAAGTCCCCAAACTACCCCTGAAATACGACAGAGAGAGAACCCCACATGGCCGCGGATCCGCGGCCTAAGCCTGCTTAGGCCGCGGTTCCGCGGCCGTCTTGATGAGTTGGGCCACCATCTTTTGTGTGCTCCCCTGGTTCTCTGTCCTACGTTATTGTTCATATACCAAATTGCAGTATGCTTCCACAGTTGCATCAGATTTGCAATGGTCCAAAGTGGCAACAAAAATAATACTTTTGACCTTTTCTCCCTCGAGCTCCGCGCACCCATTGATTCTTCTGCTGCCCCTCTCATGCTCTGTGCTTGTCCAAGACACGAATGACCGCTGTCATATGTCTTGTCTCTGGAACCGGTATGCAGCACTGGACGGATATGGATGACCGGAACCCGGCTTTTATCTGTTGTCAACAGATGTTCTATATTTGGTGTAACTGTGGAGATTTTGTCTTGACTTGCAATATTTGTACTGGAAACCTGCAATCTGTAAATATGTAACAAACACGAATTAAAAGCACCTACCTATAAACACACGAGCATAAGAATGGGCGGTATAAAATGCAGTATTCTGTTATGAACAAATACCCCCAAACATAACTTTTTCTCGTCCCGAGCAAAACCAATTATTCACAAAAAAGAAAATCCTAACCGCTCTTTCGCAGGGAACGCGATTGCACTGAGCACGTGCAACAAGCCGTTAAACCTCTAGGTGTCCCTAGTAGGAGGAGTGTTGTCTCCTGAGGGTTTTCAGTGGATACTACCCACAAAATCCTGTCAAGCTAGTGTCATAAGTTAACATTGATACTACTCCTACAGTTTAGTATTTACGTTAGAAATTCTATCATCCTAAGTTAGAAATATCCAACCCTAATGCTTCACACCTCCTATCTATTTAACTTTAGATCATATACGTTCCAAAAAAGGTTTAGAAAGATGTTGGTATCTCCTGAGTTTTCCTTCTAGAGTGTGGTATCAAATTAGGGATTTTTATCACCTTTACAGAAAACACATGTCTTATTCTTTATTTCTATCTCTTATCCAAACATCAATTGTATACCCCTACGTGTGTGTATATTTGCACCCCTATACTCAAGAATTCAATTCAAGCTATAATACCCTTGCCTTAATACCTAATACTACTTCTTTTCATTTAATGATGGACGGTGTTGCTCACACACCTTTCATGCGACTATTAATGCTTCTTGAGGCACTAACGGCCGATTACTGAATATGTTAACTTAAAGCGTAAATAGCAGTTTCCAGGTCTTGACTTTATTCTATTTTTTTCTTTTTCTTTTCCTTTTTCTTTTTCTTTTTCAAGACCGGATATATTTTTCAACACGCTCTTTTGGTGTTTAGCTTTAAATACCGTTTTTTCTTTCATACTAGGCTTTCAGGCAAGAGTATTTTTAGGTATCCTCTACTATCCCAAGTTTCAAGGTGCGTGTAAGTGCAGTTTGTAGGGTATATACTTTCTTAATTTGAACTTGAGAAAAGAAACTATTTTTCAGACTTATCCTCCAGTAAAGCTTCAATACTTTCCTCCCATCTTGACTTAACTCAAGAACTGAACTCAAGATTACCTATTTCTCAAAAAAAACTTTAAGGACGTATATTTACCAAAGTTAGACAGAATGAGGGTTATTTTTAGGATGTTCAATCCCTAAGCCTAGAATTTAGTTATTTCTATCATATCAACTAAACTTTCGGAATAAAGATCTAAGTTACCTTATTAGTTAACTTGACGACAAAGCTTTTATATTTTTTTGGAAAATTTTCGATTTTTGTGGGTTTTTAATTAAGGTATGCAAATGCAAAATATACAAATGAATGCGAAGGAAGAAAGCTTACCGAGCACACCCCCAAACTTAAACTTGACAGTGCCCTCACTGTCAGGCTACACCAAGAGGGTCAAAATTGTCGGCGCTCCCTAGAAACAAATTATATACAAACAAAAAAAGGAAAACAAAAAATATATACAAAAAAGGAGTCCCCCCCAAACTTAAGTAAAACAGTGTTTTCACTGTTAAGCGTTGAAGTTCAGGATTAGGGGGGAAAGAGAACAGTATCAAGCTATACAAGGCCTTACACAGGCCAAAAGTTAGTACCAACCATTCAAAGATCTTATCGTGATAAAGTAGTGGCTGGTGAAAGAAGGCGTAGAGAAAAGAAATGGAGAATACGCGAGACCGTATGGAGATAGAAGTGGTATACGGTCTCGGTATATGAGAGGAAGAAGAATGGCGGAAGGGAAAAAGAAGTGGAATACGAACTTGAGGGTGCAAATGGAGTAAATAGATTAGCACAATTTGTGATGATCGATGTGTGAAAAGCGATTGTGCTAATATATTTACCCGTCGAGAAATGGGGTCAAATCCCTCAAGATTCGTGAGAAACCATGGGTACGCCGAACTCGGTAAACCAGACATATAAAATGTAAGTGAGACGGGTTCTTGCAAGGTCGGAACGATGGAAAGGATGGAGGAAAGTGATCGAGGAGGGGTATCGGTTAAGGTTTCGGGAGGGTGCACACAGTCAATGAAAGGAACAGGATGAATTAGAAAATCCGACTCATCAATTAAAACTGGTTCATCCTCAAAGCTATCCTCAAAATTCTCCTCAAAATTTAGCACATCCATGCATTTCTCTTCAAAATTCAGACGCATATGGGGTTCGGGAAAAACAGTTAATGACTCAGGATGATGAATTGGAGAGAAAAACTCTGCCAGATCCACAGGTTCATCATCCAAAATATTCCCGGCGTCAATATCCTTAATCAAGTGAAAGTCAATTTTCTCCGACATCTCATCAAAAGCATGGATTTCAATCAATTCAGGTTCTAAGATGGAGGTGTAGAGGTCAAAAGGATTGTTTGTGGTTTCACTTGGCAAGGTCCCTTCATAATCTGGCAAATCAAACCCTACAAAGTCGCACAACTCATTAAACATTCTATCTTCAATTGATGATGCAGTTGGGACACTTGATAGACTTTCAACACAGGAGTTGCGGGATTCAATTTGAAACGGGTAGGTTTGATTTGGAAGGGGGTACAGCTCACTCTCTCCACTCAAATTCACAGCCTGTCCGACCGCCTCTTCATACATTGGAAAATTTGGAGCTAGTTGAAAACTAGCTACCGGGTCACTAGGTTGTATGAGGGCGGCCATGGACGCATCCAAATCCATCATCTGTTTGTACGACGCTACCCTAAAGTCTTCCAACGACTGTTCCAGACTAGACATAGGTTGTGATGGGGTTTCAGTAAAAGATACGAAGTTGTTTGGATACTGGAAACTCCCAAATGGCGGTTCTGAAGCAATGTCTAGGGAAGGTGAAAAAGTAGGGTAGGATTGGTCGGAATTGAATGGCTGGACAGGAGCAGGATCAACATTTGGATAAGAAGGTGAATGGAATTGTTGATCCCAAGAATCTGTAGTGGTGAAAGGAGTGAAAGATCGGCTACGGGATTGTTCAATACGTTCAGCGATGGACAAAGGACGACTTGCGAAAGGGGTATCAACATAAGCGGGTGGGGGAGGTTGAAAAGGTTGATACGGAGTGGATTGCGAAGGGCAAGTGTTTTTCCTAGACGCGTCTATCCGATCTTTCAAAGAGATTTTGGGCATGGAGGGATCGTTTGACGTTCGGCCAAAGCAAGAACCGTAAGAAGTAATGTCTGGTTGTGGGTACCAAAGTTCGGCAAGAGTTTTGCGAAGTGGGGTACCCATGATATGAAGAGAGAAAGAAAGAAAGGCAGAGAAAAGGAGAGGGAAAAGAATGTGATATTTTTTATTTTTTAAATTTTTTTTTTAGATATTAACAAAAGAATGAAATATACACACAAAAAAGAATAGGGACAAAAACAATCACGACACGAAAATACCACACACCTAATCGTTCTAGGGTTCACCTAAGTCAACTAGACCTGCTCCAGAACTTGATTGTCGAAGTAAAACTGTGTCGAGAAACGGGCTCAAGATACACTGATCACGAGGCCAGGTAAGTGCAGAGATAAGGGGAGGTTTTCCAACGCTTTCGCGAAGTTCCTTAATTAAATAACCCTTTCTCTTTTGGCGGTTTCGCCGTTAACACTTTCCTAGACACCCCGTAAACAATATACCGTTAAGCGAGGTTCTAAACACAGTTAACTTCTCCTAGTGAGCGCGAAGTCCTTAAGGCTTAAAGTCTAATTTCTTTTAAAATTTGTGCGGGTAAACGTTATGCTCAAGTTCGTGATTTGTGGGCCACGGAAAAGGTGATGAAATCCTTTACCGTATATTGTGGGGTTCGCTTGCCCTTAAGTCCGTATTAATGTATGCAATGCGCAATTCAATAAAAATTCTATAAAGAATCAAAAAATCGTTTTTTAGTTTAAGCGCGGCACTGCAACAAATACGGGTTAGTCAATTTTTAGCGTTTGTTAGCGAACTTGCAAAGAATCCTGCAAAGAATAGTATATTGGATGCGTCGGATTTGAGAAGAAGGTGTTAGTAAAGTACGTACCGTTAAGTTTTTGGGTTAGGAAATCCCCGTTGAATCAAATCCGGTAAGCTTGAAAAGTTCGCTTGCGCGGGTCAAACTACCCGGATCTTTGGCACTGTACTTTGCAATCACCTTAGCCTTGAATGTACACTTTGCACCCCACAATCGCAGTTTGCAAATCTGCAAAAATCTGCACTCTTGCCCACAAAAATGATCAAAAAAAAACAAAAAGAATATTTTTTTTTATATATATATACAAAAAGAATATTAACCCGAATAATAAGAAAGAAATACGCTACCGTTTCCCCGGCAACGGCGCCATTTGATTGAGAGAGTTAAAGTTAACCGCAATCAAGACGGTGTCGCTATGCAGCTAGCCGGTTGAGCACGGGTCGATCCACAGGGAGATGGTTGTATGTCCTTTCTTGTTTTAGACGAGTCAATAAAGAATGAGTATAAGTTTGTTCAATCTAACCTATGTGTATTATTTGCAAGTATAAAGTTATTAAGAAAAGATACGATAATGTAAGCTAAAGAAATCCGTACTCAAAACCTTTGAGCCGAGTCTTGACCAATTGAAGCTAGAGCAATCGGCAACAACGTGGATTAGGGGATTTAAGCGCGGTATTCATGGAATCCGGCTTATTTACCCTTGTCCGTCCGTTCTTGTCTCTTGCTTTCGCCTCCGGCCAAACCGAACGCAACCGGTCGCGGTTAGGAATCACCGTTACCTTGTTAGGGTAGGGTGCCTAAAGGAGCGCTTGCGTAACGTTTGGGCGGAGTTCAATGGAAAATAACGGGAAAAGGAAATGAGCAAAGAAAATCTTAACTTACAATACCGTATTGATTCTTAACAACGACAATAATTACAACATTCACAAAGAGAACCAAAAAGAGCAAAAGAAAAGAACAAAGAAAAGAGAAGATTACAAATAATTAAGTGCATGAATTTAAATTGCAAGAAAGTAAAGCAAGAAAATAAAAAGCAAGTAATAAATAAGCAATAAAAATAAATAGAAACTAGAACTCAAGACAAACATGGGATCAATAGCCAACCCTTAAACTTGCAATCTCAATCAAGAGGTTGCAAGATCAAGAGAAGGGTAGAGAACGCATGTGAAATGAAGCGCTAATTCCATAAGAAAATACGACCCATGAGATCGATAACAAACCCTTAACCTTTCAAGCTCAATGAAGAGGTTGAATGATCAAGAGAAAGCAAGAATCTCAAGGGGAAAGTTAAACTAACAAGAAAGATACAAAAACCCTCATCTTCATTAACATCCACTCAATGCTCTCACTACATTTCCATGGAGGAAGAATAAAGAAGAAGAAGAAGAACAAAACTAAAACTTACAAAAGAGGAACAAAGAATGAACACCAAAAGCTTGGCAAGTTCTGGGGTATTTATAGGAGGTGAACTGAAAACCTAGGGCAACAATCTGCCTCAATATGAAGTCCCCAAACTGCCCCCGAAATACGACAGAGAGAGGACCCCACATGGCCGCGGATCCGCGGCCGTCTTGATGAGTTGGGCCACCATCTTTTGTGTACTCCCCTGGTTCTCTGTCCTACGTTATTGTTCATATACCAAATTGCAGTATGCTTCCACAGTTGCATCAGATTTGCAATGGTCCAATGTGGCAACAAAAATAATACTTTTGACCTTTTCTCCCTCGAGTTCCGCGCACCCATTGAGGCTTGTGCTGCCCCTCTCGTGCTCTGTGCTTGTCCAAGACACGAATGACCGCTGTCATATGTCTTGTCTCTGGAACCGGTATGCAGCACTGGACGGATATGGATGACCGGAACCCGGCTTTTATCTGTTGTCAACAGATGTTCTGTATTTGGTGTAACTGTGGAGATTTTGTCTTGACTTGCAATATTTGTACTGGAAACCTGTAATCTGTAAATATGTAAGAAACACGAATTTAAAGCACCTACCTATAAACACACGAGCATAAGAATGGGCGGTATAAAATGCAGTATTCTGTTATGAACAGGTGTTTGATATGATCATCACCTACTGCCGGCGTATTGACGAGTCTTTAGAGTCCTACAAAGGGGTTTCCTGCCTCAAGCGAAACGAAATAGGAGCGCATATGAGATATGTGCGGGACCGAGAATAATACCAGTATGTGATACTGTATTCGATTCTCGCGATTTGTGACATTGATCGGTTATATGCGATATAGCCGGGTTATCGGATCAAGTGTTGATTCGATAAGTTGTTACTATTGATATTAGTCGGTTATATGAAGTATGACCGGATCATTAGATCAAGTGTTGATTTAATGATTTAATGTATAATTATATATTTGATATATTACTTTACATTAACTCGTATTGGTTCACTTAAGATTATTTTTCTCACTAGATTGTGCACATTGTATATTTGATATATGTTTGTGCACTAGATTGTATCATGTTGAATGATACATGCAAACTTGGGTATGTGTTTGATGTACACCATGTTTAGTTAATGGTTAGGGTTTTATTTTCTTTATTTATTTTGATTAAACAAAATAGTGGCTTTTCTTGTATTATGCTTGAAGCTTCAAGAAGCTTTTAGCATCTTTGAAAAGTCTAGCCATTTTGTTTTGTTCTTAAACCTAACCATTACCTAAACTATGGTTTGCTCTCTACATGAGTTAAACTTACCCATGATTGCATTATGATAAGATTCACTTGAATTTTCTTTTAAGTTAATTCTTTTTCTCATTTTCTTTCTTCTTCTTCTTCATGAAGAGAAGAAAACCTTGCTAGAAAATTCCAAGTGATGAATCCAAGTGAGAAATCAAAATCCAAAGTGAACCCACTTTCTATTTCTTCATCCTCTACCACTTGCCATGTTGTATAGGGTGTTTTCTTCACAAGGTTCATGACCAAGTGAAGATGGAGCTTGAGTTTGAGTCGCCTCGACGTAGATAATCTTCGGCATCGAAGTCAATGACCTAGCCCGATCATTTCTCCGAAGAAACCATCGCTAGAGTCCGGGATTCCGATGATCGCAGCGGAGGGACGTCATCACGGAGCTTTAGAAGTGGAGGACCGGATCTACAAAGGTTGTAATCCCTTTCACTTTTTAGTAAAGTTGTTTTCTAGCTTGTTGTTTCGCCTATCCTCTAGTTAACGATCTTGCATTAGGGTTTCTCGGCACATAAATTTTTGAATTTGGCATGGGTTATGCCTTGTGGAACCTCTTGAGTGTGCCTAGGAACCCTACACTTTAGTGTGGTTTTTGGCTATGTTTCCGTATTTTGAAATGTTTGGTTTTGATATTTGGATTTGTTTTTTGTTGTTGGATGTTTGTACATCAACAACTAGGGGTAATTTGTTTGTTTTGCATACGTGGCTATAGGTTCTAACCTATAGGCGATCCGTGTGCCGTTTTGGATTTCAGAACATGATTTTTATAGCGTTGCGATATGTGTTGTTATTGTAGGTACCTTCGCGTGGATTCCAAGGTGACGGAGCGTGGCGTCATCGAATTCGACAAGCAAAGACCAAGGTGAGTGGATCTATATCCACGGGGGAAGTCGGGTGGATGGAGTATAGCACCCCCGCAAGTTTTGATGGAAACCGATTCATAGTAAAGGATTAAGAAAACCTTTAATAGAAAACCAAAGATAGACTTAAAAGATAGTTAGAGAAACTATATTGGAAACAAATTGATAATTTGAATATGATACGGCTAATATGTGATGACGGGACTTGAGGATGATATTTGATGATATTTCCGTTTAGGGTACTATAGGACTAGATAGTCGACGTAGATGTGTCATCCGAACCATACCTATTTCTAAACTGAAAAACCGTATGCATCTTTTAAACAAATAGCTTAAGGAACGTTACGGATTTTCAAATGATATCTTTTCTTTAAAAACACCGTAGCTCCTAAATTCAAAACTACGATTCACATCTTTCAAAAACTGATCGTATGGTTCGGGTGTGTATGTTAGATTAGATACGTATGCCTATATTAAAGATAGAATATATTTGTAAAATTGACTTGATATGAGATATAAATGCGATGAAAAGAATATATGACGCAATATGATGATTTGATGATATGATGGTATACGGATGCAAGTCGATGGAGATGAATTATACCCTGCCGGTCCCCTGATATGAGATTATTATGGATGTGACCTGGGACATAGGTTTATTGAGATATTTATGTATGTTGTGAATCGTGAGTGATAGTCGTACGAGACGTTAGGTCCGTACCCCCTCGTCTTATGGGTTGATAGGATCCCTAATAGCTTAATGCCGCCATTCGATGATTTTCAGTGCGTGATGAGTTTGACTTGATGATTGATCCATACCCTTGACTAGAGATTTCCGTACGATGGATTATACCGTACGCGATGTTGTTAGGCTGGATGCCGATTTATAGATTCACTGACTCGATCATGTTAGACATGTTTACCTTATAGCTTTTAGTTGACGATTTACCTTATGATGCATTCATGTTATTCGCATTGCATTACTTATGCCTGTGCTAGTACACCTGCACCATTATCGATGATGCGTATGTCACACATACACAGATTGCCGGCTCACACATTTCATCATCGATAATTGCCATGTCACCATACAGTAGGGTTGCTGCATCATAACATACATATTGCACACTCAAGCTTGCGTATATATCTCTTGTACACCCATATTGGTTCACATATACATTGATACGTCTATATTTGTGCACATAAACATTGTATATCCATATTGGTGCACACATACATTGGTACATCTATACTTGCGCATATACATATTGTACCTACATAGATAACTGGTTTTATTAGGAAATTGGGAATCACGTGTTATATTTTAAAAACTGGAATCATTTAAAAGAGCGGTTTTCCCTCAATATGTCATATCACTGTTCCATATTGTATGATATACGGATATGCTTACATTTCTATTATATGTCGCATACATCATGCTTTATGATTTACGCATTGAGATATGCTGTTTTCATGAGATTTCTGGATTTGAGAACCGTGGTGATTTCAAAAGAAAGAATGTATTGTTTAGAAAACCCGGTTTCTCTTGATATGATATTTCAGTGCGTCTACCATGTGTTTTCTCGGTTCTGAGAGTGGCATGTAAAACCCGATTCGAGGAGCGGTAGGCACTGTCTGCGGGTACATGGTGGACCCGGTGAGGTACCCCGGGGCATGAAGACTCGTATATGTTAGACGGTGAGCCTGGCAAGGGAGCACTACGTACTGGTGATATTTTTTGGACTCGGTGGTTATCCGGAGGATACCGACCGGAGTAGCGAGATGGATATGAGGGCCTACCAGGGTGTGCGGCGCCTTAGGGCCGATCTGAGAATGCGGCGCCTGAGATATATGAGGATTTACGTGTCGATGCTGGACACGGTTTTCATGATGTTTCGAGTGTCGATGCTGGACACTCAGGTCCATGATTTTGATATGTCGCGAGGACACCCATTGATTTATATCCTCATACTTTCATGAATATGCTCTTATGATATTCACAAACATTGATTTTATGGTTGGACGAGATCCACACGCATACATGCATTGATATTACTGTTGGATGTTATTCACATGCTTATAGGCATTGACTACCTTGTTTGCACATTTACAGACCCGGTCACCCTAGATATCATAGTATTACCTTTATGATATAGTTGACATAGGAGTCGTTGTTTATTCGATTTCTACTTGATGTTTTTCTACTCACGAGTTGGCAACTCACACCCGTTGTGCCACTGTTCTTGCAGGTTGACCGCTTGGATCAGTAGCGGCTTTGCTGGCACATAACTTCATTTGGGTGTTTTACAGTGGTAGGTGGGGCATTTGTATCGTACCCACTCTTGTATTACATTTCATATTGTATCTAGTAAACTCCATCAATCAAAATTAGTAAATTGTATAAGTAATGAGACTTAGTGGGTTTGTGATTGCAAGACTTAGAGCGAAGGGTTTTCCGCTACTTGTGGTTTTGATGTCTTGCTTTTCTTTATCTTTTGTAGTGATCTTCGTCGTTGGGCGTCGTATACTTATATTAAGTATCTTGCGTGGTTGTGATCCGCCGTTTGGCGAAGAGCTAGCTCCCGATTGGGGATGCCATTATTCTTATTATGTATTTGTGGTTTTGGATCAAAATATACAAAGGAGGTGCTGCCTAAATTTTTAAAAGACGAAACATGTTTTCAAACTAGCAAATTTCACTTGCATTTTCATGTTCCTTTTCTATGCATTAAGAAAACTTGATTTCATTATACCTTTATTTCAAAACTTCACCTCCTTTATTTTCTTAAAGAGGTTTAGATTTTGGGTTTTCAGCTTACTTGAATTATATTATGCCTTTAGACGTTGCGTGATTTAAGTGCTGTTAACGAGCTAATATTTCGGGTCGTGATAAATTAGCTGAAGTTTAAAAACACATATAGCAATACAGAAAAAAAAAACTCGATTAGCCAAGAACATTAGAATTTCGATCGAATTATATTTTCCGTGTCTACCCCAAGCGCAACCTAGCACTCAATAACATACTGGGTAGAAACCAAATATTCCAGAAAACAGTACACATAAAAATAAGAATAACAGAGGAAATCCTAGTTGACTCGGTCTTGAATCGGCCGTGGATCTGCGGCTAAATGCACCGTTTGGCCGCGGTTCCGCGGCCTTCTTGACGATTCATGGTCTCGGATTTCTTGAGCATTCTTAAAAAACCCTACACTTAATTTTAAGAACCCTAAAACAATTTTTCTGGCACTTTTCAGAAAGAATAGAAACTGGGGTTTTATGTTTATCGAATTTCGGTTTTTCCGACGATCAAACTTCTAACACTTGCTAACAAGCTAGTAAATATTTAGTTGGCTCTGATACCACTGTAAGTCCATTCCACGCACCCCACATGTTCACGGGGAGGCAGAATTTTCAAAAAACGGTTTTCAAAAGCTTCGTGACATAGACTATACGCCAAGATCGTTGCTAAACCTTTACTAACAACAAAAACTTGAGGTCACAACTACATGTACATAAGTTATACCTTGCGTTCATGTCCTTCAGGTCTTCATTCCTCGCTGTCCTCCACCTCGTCATTCACTCCATGGATCGTATCGGATCGCCGCTTCCTCGTCGGACTCCTCTTGCCGAAGATGATCCACCCGAGAGAATGTGCATCGAGCTCCTACCTCAACCGAAGTTACTAGGGCATCATGTTCGCTACACAAGATGTCGTAGACAATGTAGAGTATGAAGATGGATTAGGATGTCATCTTTTACCGTTGGTTACTCAACACATGAGTGTTCTAGGGTTTGAGGGTGATGAAGATAGCTTGAGGAAATTTTGGTGAAGAAGAAGCATGAGAATGAGTTGTTTTTTTCTCTCCATTCTCTCAAGTGTTGCAAACTGAACCATATTCATTAATTCATCAATTAATTACTAATTAATAAAAAAATTAGGTTCAAGTTACAATAAATGAGTCATGGTGTTAAAACCTAACATGTGTCTCATGTAGCCATGCTCATTATCATGCAATTTACACCTCATTCCTCAATACATAAAATGAATAATCATTTATACTTAAATGATAAATACAAATTATTATATGTCATCTTCATTTAACATTTTTGACCAAATTACAAAAACGCCCCTCGTCCGTATATACATACCCGTATTCGTATTCCGAAAAATATGAATACAAAAGAGACGAAAATAATCCATCAATATAATATTAGAATCCGGCATAAACCAAAGCCCACTAGTATTGTCCGTCCGTATCATCATCCGTGTACAAGTACACGTACGTAATCAAACCCTGTCGTAAAACCATACGACCTCTACATCCTTTGCCCGAAGCAGGGAAACCCTTTGTGTAGGACTCTAAAGACTCGATACTACGCTGGCAGTGGGTTTAACTACAGGCCGCAAGCGGCACTAGCTGTACGTAACGGCCCCCAGGTATATGTCAATGAGAAGGCCGATGAGAATAACTCATCCGAACTCCAACTGAGCCTATCTATGATAATGTTCATACAGTCCGGTCTGTTCGTCTAATCGCTGTGGAACAGACCATCTGCGCTGCTGGGATGAGAAGTGTATACACTAGTCTATTCTGGAGTATCGATGCCATGTCTTGATAATCCTATGACTTGGGACCTGTATAAGGATGTGCTTATTGATTACCCAGCCCCCACAAGTATGACTGCCATCACAATGCTGGTAATCTAGCAAAAGATCCTAAGGGCTCTGCCAATATGTAAAAGCGATATGCTAAAAGAAACACATTCACATATTAAGGTAGAAACAAACCAGATGGCATACTACCATTCTGAGCAAGACTGTTAGTACAACCGTGAATATCCCAAGCTTCCATTATGTAATATACAAACAAGTATGATACAATAATGACCTCTAGGGCATATACACTGACACGTACAATACGCGGAAGACCACCTTACTCTCTGCCACCTTCTTGTAAACACAAGGTTCATCTACGTTTTTGATGAAGTCAAACTCTTTGACTGCGACATCAAAATAGATGTTCCAACTCCGCGATGCCTGCTTTAAACCGTAGATTGATTTAAGCAGATTGCACACCTTTCTGCTCCTTCCACTATCTACGAAGCCCTCTGGCAGAGCATGTACACGCTCTCTTCTAAATCACCATTTAGAAAGGTGGTCTTAACATCCATTTCCCAGATTTCTTAGCCATGGTACGCAGCGATGGCAAGTAGGATCCGGATGGACTTAAGCATAGCCACTGGAGAAAAGGTTTCGTCATAATCCACACCTGGTCGTTGACGAAAACCTTTTGCTACAAGTCTAGTTTTGAAAGTCTCCACTTTTCCATCTACACCAATTTTTTTCTTGAAGAACCACTTGCTCCCGATAGGTTTTACCCCTTCAGGAGCATCATCCAAAGTCCATACTTTGTATGTGTATATGGATTCCATCTCAGATCGCATTTCATCCAGCCATTTCACAGAGTCACCACTCATGATGGCCTGCTCGAAGCTCGTTGGGTCATCATCAACCATGATGCAATCCTCACTCCTACCATCAATGAGAAAACCGTAATATCTCTCAGATGGGTGAGGAACCCTACTAGATCGGCGGAGAGGCTGGGGTTCGTCGGGGACTATTGAATACTTCGGTTCCACTATTTGTTCTGTTGCAGTTTGTTCGGTTGGAACTTATTCCAACTCTATCTCTTTGCCACTAATTTCTTTTGCAAGAAATTCCTTTTCCAAAAAGGAGGTATACTGAGAAACAAACACCTTTTGTTCCTCAGCGTGGTAGAATCTACATCCTTGTGAATTCCTTGGATATCCCACAAATTTGCAAAGAACAGATCGTTCCGCGAGTTTGTCCGGATTTCGGCTTTTGACGTAGGCCGGACAACTCCATATCATAACTTGTTTAAGATGTGGTCTCTTCCTACTCCATATCTTAACTCGTTTAAGATGTGGTCTCTTCCTACTCCATATCTTATATGGTTTTGTAGGCACTGATTTAGATAGAAATTGATTCAATAGGTATGTTGATGTCTCAAACGCATAAACCGAAAAAGAAATAGGTAACTCAGTGGTGCTCATCATAGAGCGCACCATATCTAATAGGGTATGATTCCTCCCTTCCAATACACCGTTTTGCTGTGGTGTATTTAGAGGAGTAAGCTAAGAGAGAATCCCATTCTCTTTTAGGTAGTCCAAGAACTCATTGCTCAAGTATTCACCTCCCCGATCAGATCGAAGGATTTTAATACTTTTGCCCGTTTGGTTCTCAACTTCATGCTTATATTCTCTAAATTTCTCAAAATCTTCAGACTTGTGTTTCATCAGGAACACATGTCCGAATCTTGAGAGATCATCATTGAATGTAATGAAGTACGAGTAACCATCCCTGGCATGTGTAGACATGGGACCGCATACATCACTATGCATCAGTCCCAAGAGTTCCATAACCCTTTCTCCGTATCCACTAATCGGAGTTTTGGTCATTTTGCTTTTGAGACATGACTGGAAAGTGTCATAAGATGAAAATTCAAACGAATTCAAATATCCATCCTTATATAACTTAGCTAGTCGTGTCGCATTGATATGACCTAGTCTACAATGCCACAAGAAGGATTCGTTCATTTCTGAACTCTTCCTCTTGTGTGTGTTCGTTATGCTCAGAACTGTAGTTTGATTTATAACATAAATGCCATTGCACAACGTGCCTGATCCAATAAACTTTTGATTCAGGAAAATGTTCATAATATTATCCTGCAAAATAAAATTATATCACTCTTTACTTAATAAAGAAACTGATAAAATGTATCATATCAAGTTCGGCATGTAATAGCATTCATTCAAAATCAATGTATTACCACTTGGTAATACAAGGTGATATTCCCTAACTGATTTGGCTGCAGCTATTGCACCATTTCCAACCCTTATGTCTTTATCACCTTCTCCCAGTTCTCTACCTTTCCTTAGTCCTTGTAACAGATTACATATGTGGGATCCTGATCCGGTATCGAATACCCAGGACGTAGAGCAATATGAGAAACAGTTCTCTGTAACGAACACACCCGAAGAAAGTGCTTCAACATGTTCTTTCTTCAATCAGGTGGCATGGGAATCCTGGCATTCCCCTGTTTCCTGTTCAGCGTTATAACACTTATAAGAAAGAATAGAACCAACGTTTCCCAACTCAGTAAAATAAAGAGGTTCGGTCAATACATCAATATTATTATCTTGATTAAGGCGTGACATGGTCTCTACTTGGAGATTGAAATAAGAAAACACTTAGCGTATGCTCTTGCAAGATTAGATTGGTTATTATCTTATCTAATCAGGATGGCTCCTACTGCTTTTTATCAAGTCTTCCTTTAAACCCTAAAAGTTAAGACTAGCCGGGATTAATACACTCTACAAGTTCCCTAACCGTTTAGCCATGCCAGTGTTGGTAGTTTGAGGGAGGTTCCCCGTGCTTTCGCACGGACCTAATTAATGTAAACCTCGTTTTCCCAGAGGCATAACCCCGTTAACACCTTTCCAGATACCTAATGGGTTAACTAATTGTAAAGTGCAAAACTCTCCCAGGAGTAACTCTTACTCGCAGCGGGTATCGGGATCCAACTATCTCATAGAAGGTATGCAATCTCATTGCAAATTTCAACACTTGAAATTCCCGATAATATTTTGCCCCTAGCAGCCTATGACCTTAACATAGTCAACAAATCATAAGTGCTAGTCAGGTTCAACCCGTCATTTCGTGATTGAATTGAACCCACCCGTACGACCCTTAACATTGTCAACAAAGTCGTACGACTACCCTAATCCAATCGCATCACATGCTTAGCAGATAAGCACTAATCAGCCGCCGTACACTACACCTTAACATAGTCAACAAACGTAGCACGAATACTAAATAATACTTATATGAAATGACGGAGGGCTACGACAGGTTTTTATAAAATCTTTTGCGTAATGAACTTGATATCGTTGCGGAATTAAGTGTTTCTGAGGCTTTTACTAGTTTTGCTAAAGACGTCGCTCCCGATGAAAGGATCTCGGCTCTTTCCTCATCGAATGAGGTGCTGGATATTCTATAAGAAATACCGTTATGCAAAGCAAAAACTAAAAAAGCAATCAAAAATGAAACCGAACTGGTTGTAGCATCTGCTAGTTTCTCTAAAGAGGCCACTCTCGGTGAAGGGATCTCGGCACTTTCCTTATCGAATAAGGTGATGGATACTCTGTATGAAATACAGCTATGCAAAGCAAGAACTAGAGCTACCCTTTTTGAAAATTTGATTCCACAACATCTTTAGCTTTCTTTCTTTTCATTAATCTCATTAATGAAGTCCCATCATTTATGCTTCCTAAGCATCACAGATAAAGAAACGAAAATAGAATGTACACTTATACCATCTGCATTTGCCACAATGTCCTGTTATGCACCGTTAGGTTACATAACTAACAGCATAGCAGGGGGTACTAGCACGGGTGCAAAACATAAGCAACATTTATTATATATCATATATATAATATTTCATTCGTCTTAGAATATGCAGTGATCACATCACAGATATCAGCAGCAGAAGATAACATATGAAATATTGGATATATTAGGATTTCCGTGTTTTATATCAAGCCAGTAAAAAACACGGATTCCATGGTCACGATGAATAACCAAACCCACATCCATAGACCCCTACAAGAGCGGCAAGCGACCGCAGTAGGAGACCCGGTCTCGACTCCTCGAGATGGCCTCCTACTGGACCCTAGAACCCGGTTACTTATGCTCCCCTCCTTGGGTCAATCCTAATGCGGAAAAGTAAATAATATACATTAATGGTGACATCATCCTCAACCCGGAAGTGCCCCAATAAAATAATATTACATACATTGAATCTTACATGAATGAAAATGAAAAATTCTTATCTCACATAAAACCCCCGTCTGTTCAAACGCGACGATCCAATATAACATATTTCAGCAACACATAACATCACATGTGATCAACGTAAGTAAATATGCGTATCCCAATTGTCGTTGACGTATAGCAACGAAACCGGCAATACCCCACATATTACACTTACGGTCGTAGAAAAGAAAGTGAAAAACTACAACAATTGGAATCCGCAAATCCTTAGACATCATAAACCCGAAATATCACATTCTTCGGATTTCATAGCTAACCAAATGAATTTCTTACACATCATAAACCCGGAATATCTCATATTTCGAATTTCATGCCTACAATTATAAACCCCGCATTTTAGTCTCGTTATTGAAAACACTTTCCAATAACAAGTCGGGCAATTCAACAAGATTCCCGACATCTTGATCGAATGCTCGTCGGAAACTTTAGTAGACGGCCGCACTCCCGATACCGTCGACAAAGTGCACTTAGACGGAACACCGCGGCCGCGAGTACCCGTACAGATGCTTTTGTCAGTGGGGTTCTCCTACAGTCACTTGGTCGGGGCTATGGGGCATGGCTAACTAGTAAGGTTACCCAACGAGTATTCGCATACACTACGTGATTGCGACAGACTTTTGATCCACATCGAAATCCTGTGGCAACCGATCAAATGAGACAAAATTTCTAAGTTTATAAAATTCAAATTAGTTATCACATAACTAATAATCGTGGATTCCAAATATTGCATCACATTCAAAGATAGCTAGGCGAAGTTAGACAATTCGAGATTCAACGAATTCCCAAAATTTCCCAGAGAGCTCAACGCTTGAGCAGTGTTAAAAATACCCAGTATCATACCACAGTAACTACGAACCTGCAGCTGAAGGGTCGTCCCTTGCCTCCTTACTGGCGCCGCGGAACCGCGGCCAAAACCATGTTTTGGCCGCGGTTCCGCGGTCACTAAAGCGAGTTAGGGGCACGTTCTTCAGGTGGGTCCATACATTTCCCTGCATGATTTGTTGAATATTTCTAACATGAAAAATTCAAAATTTTTAAAAAATTTCCAAAGAGGGGTCTGATTTAGGGTTTTCGGTGTTCGATCGGATTTCTAACTTCGTCTAGACAACGCCTAATGCTCTAGCTTGGCTTTGATACCACTGTAGGACAGATAGCTACCCTATCCAATGGGGTCGCTGTGGCACATAAGGGTCCCTCAGCAGCTACTTTTTACATATGCCCCCTCGTGAGAACTATAACTTGCCGTAACATCTTCCGCTCTATGGACACCCTGGGGGTAAGAGCCTATACTTTGCCACACTGTCATACAGTGAGAACCCCCCATGGATCGGCATCCAATGCCTAGTAGCTCTGATACCACTGTAGGATTCCCTAGCACGACTAGAAGGTTTGGGAAGCCATCAACCATGCCATTTTATAAAAATTAGTGTGCTTTGAAACCCTAACACAAGATCTTAACTAGAGAATGAGGGTTAACCTTGAATGTAAACAACTTTACATGCTAAGTGAGTAAGGATTACAACCTTTGTAGTGTGGTCCTTCACTTCAATAGCTCCTTGTAGTAGTCCCTTTCGCTCCAAGTAGTGATCTTGCGGACTCTAGAGAGGCTCCACAAGGTGAAAGGAGGAAACTTTCTTGAAGTCTTCGAAACCGAAGATGATCTACGTCGAGTAGACACCAACTCAAGATATCTATTCACTAATATGGAATTAGTGAAGTAAACACCCTAAATTAAATGGCTGGTCTAGTAGAGGATGATGAAGTAGGAATTTTTCTCACTTTAGAATTTGTTTTCTCACTATTTTTCCTCACCTCTTCAAAACCTAGAGAGCTTGAAGGAGATGAAGAAGAAGATGAAGTGATGAATGAATTAGGTTAGAATGGCAACCATGGGTGAGTTAGTATCATATACTAACTCATGTAGAGACTAAAACATGGCTAATGATAATGGTTGGGTTAATAAATATATTAAGTAAAACAAAATTAGTGAACTAAGTCAATGGTTCCACAAGCTTCACAAGCTTCAACCATGTGCTCAATTTCCAACTAATTATTTGAATTACTTTAAATAAATAAATCCTCACATTATCATATATATGGTGTGAGTCTAATACACCCATTTTGCTTGTGTAACCAAGTATGACACAATAATATATATCACATATATATTATTTGTGCACAAAAAGAACAATACAATTAACATATATCATATATATATTAAATGTATCATAAGTGAGAAAAAGAAATGCTTAGTCAGCAAATATTAGTTAATGTAATTTAATATATCAAATATATAATTATATATTAAATTATTAAATCGACACTTGATTTAATAATCCGGCTATATCACATATAACCGACTAATATCATATATATCAATTTATCGAATCAACACTTGATCCGATAACCCGGCTATATCATATATAACCGGCCGATATCACATATCGCGAGAATAGAATACTATATCACATACACGTATTAATCTCCGTCCCGCACATATCACATATTTGCTCCTACTTCGTTTCGCCTGAGCCAGAAAACCACTATGTAGGACTCTAAAGACTCGTCAATACGCCGACAGTAGGTGATGATCATATCAGTCACCTACAAGTCGTCAGCGATGAACTAAACATAACAGCCACCCGGGTATTGAACGATCAGAAGATCATTAAGCATGCCTGCTCATAGTTTTGTGAATCTAATAAGTAACACTACCATACAGTCCAATCTGTCCGTCTAATATGTCACATATCTAGCCTAGGGGTAGTAAACTTCAGACCCTAGTAGCTCGATATGTCATGCCGATATGAGGCTTATAACCGTTTGAGAAACTACTGATAACACTTACCTGTAAATCTCAGCAACCCTGGCCATGTATTTCCTGTTATGGGCAATCGAGCATAGCTCAACATCAACCCCCTATACCGGGAGAGACGAAATCTCCTCCTATCACTCACTGCCTCCATGTGACTCGGGACTGTACCCAAAATCCACCGTTTTGCACGTTCTCTTGAACGTGGTAAAGTGGAAATCAAAGTACAGTAGGAATCACAAAAGACTCTATGACGATCTCGGGTCAACAGACTAACCTGCACCAGTGTCACCAGAGAACTGCTATCTGACATGAGATATATCACCATCTAGGAGTTCTCGGCGAGTCCTGTTTAGTGTACCCAGTCTCCACTGAGCACCCGCATACTATCATTGATGTCAAACACCAATGTATGTGGGATCATCCATCGCTCATCATATAGGTCAAGATATGTATATGCTAGTCTACTCTGGAATATCGATGCCCCGTCTCGATATTCCCACGACTAGGAACAATTATAAGATGTACTTACGGACTACCCTTGCCCCACTAGTATGATCTCCACCATAATCCTGGTGGTCAAGTACTCATCCTATGTGCTTTACCAACATGTGAGAGCAAAACAGTATAATAATACAAATCTACATGTTAAGATAAAGTGTATCCAGATATCATATTATCATCTTGAGCAAGAAAGTCCTCTCTATATATATCTAAGCATCCGCTATAATATACATCATATGTACAACAATGGCCTCTACGACATACATATAACTAACACAAGAGTTATATGAGATATTATCTCACCCATGTTTGTTATTCTCACTCATTGGTACACCATTCCATTCTCCACTTCATCTTCTTCTTCATCTCTTGATAGCTCTCTAGGTTTTCAAGAGGTGAAGAAATCTTGTGAGAAAAATTAATCTAAAGTGAGCAAAATTCCTACTTCATCAACCTACACTAAACTAGCCATTTAGTATAGGTTGTTTGCTTCACTAATTCCTAATTAGTGAAGAGGTAGCTTGAGTTAGAGTCTCCTCGACGTAGATCATCTTTGCCTCGAAGACTTCAAGCATGCTCGTTCATTTCTCTTTGAGGGGCCTAACTTGAGTCCGAGAGATCACTACTTAGAGCGAAAGGACTACTGCACGGAGCTATTGAAGTGAAGACTGGTCTATAAAGGTTGTATTCCTTATTCCTTTAGTGTAAAGTTGTTTACATGCTAATTTTCTCCTAATCCTATATTTAGATCTTAGGCTTGGGTTGTTTAGCACACTAGAAATTTTAAAATCGTCCATGCCTGATCAGTCGAAAATAATGCAATTTTAACATGGCAATTTCCCTATCTTTTGCACTCATCTAGAAGTGTTCGGTATTCATTTAGCACATATTAGCAAATCAGTCGTTAAATATCAGATTGCATGTGTTAGATTCTAAAACCGACATTTCTAAGGAAAATGACTGCATTTCATAGCATCGCATCATATCTATATTGCGCAACACTTGTCTCAAGATTTGTGCAGGAAATTGTAGGAGCAAAGCCAAAAGAGCTGATAAAAAATACGCTAACTCAATGATTTCAGATCTGGTAGCAATTCAAAAGGCAATATAAAAATCAACATATCAAAGAAAGGCCCACAACTCAGCCCAAAGCAGTACCAGAAGTTTCAAGCTCTGAAGCCTCCGAAGAGCCGCGGAACCGCGGCGGGAGCCAGCTTGAGCCGCGGTTCCGCGGCGGTTTGGACACGTCAGCAAGTCATTTTCAGTGCAAAATTCATCTCTCAGGTCCCACATCACTTTAATATAAGTCAAATTCCAGAATTCTCCAGAGTCTTCTGCCAGATCAGCAAAGATCATTAAGCATGCTAATCTTGATTAAGCTCCTAACTAATCACATCTAGAGGCTTCTCCTCTAAC
The DNA here is from genome assembly GCA_030015575.1 of Agapanthus africanus. NCBI lineage: Eukaryota > Viridiplantae > Streptophyta > Magnoliopsida > Asparagales > Amaryllidaceae > Agapanthus > Agapanthus africanus. The sequence continues at coordinate 340,956,332 of CM057341.1, forward strand.
TAACTTTTGGAGGGAAATTCAAAATCTCATCAACAAACTTTTGGAGGGAAACTTAAAATTCAAATCCTAGATCTAGGGTTTTGATGGCTATAAATAGGAACCTCGATCTAAGGGTTAAAAAAATATCAATCTTAGTTAATCTTAGTTGCTCATTCTTCAATTCTTCATCTTCTTCCACAAGTCTAGTGACAAGACTTGTGCGAAACCCTAAACCTAATTCCAATCAAATTCAAGATCCTGAGTACCAATCAAGTAAGAAGCCCTTCAACCTTTTAGGAGCGGAGCCGATCTCCAACTGAGCAAGTGATCGAAGCCGATCCGCGACTCACGGAGCCGAGCGAAGCCAAATCGACGATCGAGTTCTTCCTCTTGTAGTTCTTGAGCGAATGTAATGAAATTGTTAATATAAATAAAATGTGAAATTCTTTAATCTTGTTTTCTTTAAATTCTTGCATCATGATTCGATCTCAATTTGTGATTGTGGTTCTTGTTGTGATGTTCGTGTAAAACTCCGCTCGTAAATGAGTCGAGACGATCAATAGAATGATGACGTAACAAATCTTAATATGATTCTTGAGTCCTACGAGCTTTGTAAACCCTAGCAAGTTCAAGAATCGATGACCTAGTTTCGTTGCGATGCTTTCTTGATTGTGATCGCTCGAAATTAGGGATCTACGATCGTTTCTTGAATTTACTAGAGGCTAGAATGTGAATGATATCGACGAAAGAACAAGGGATAAGATGAAACCCTAGTTTCATAAGAAATCCCTAATTCTCGATCGATCATCATCGATCTAGTATCAATTCATCGAAGGATAAGAATACGTAATTGTAAGATTACATCACATCTATAGATCCGATCGATTCCTACGAGCCTCATTTAGATTCTTGATATTTGGTTTGGAAAAATCATCAAACTATCAATTCTTGATTCTATCTTTTTCTTGTTATTAGATCTAGATTTTCTAATTCTTGAACTTCAAATATAAATCATGAATTGTTTGTTTTCTTTTCATTAAAGTTTCAATTCATCTAATTCGAAAGACGAACTATTACACTGTCCCTGTGGACGATCCGCACTCACTTACAATCTACATCCGATACCGTAGTTGATTGCGGTCAAATATATTTTTTTGGTTGTGATTTTTATACAAATTTTACAAATACCGACAAACATGAAACTCTTATCGCTCAAATGAAACCGTTATCGAGAAGCAATTGATTCGATACTTACTTTTACAAACACAAACCAAGAAATCGAATTCAATCAAATGGCGCCGTTGCCTGGGATAGTGCGCTAATTGTTCGTATTTTGAAATTTGAGTTGAAACATTTATTCCATTACAATTTTTTTAGATCTAAACTCGCACAAACCCTAATACGTGTGTTGTGATTTGATTGCGAGGAAATCTGGAATCATTGGAGCTGGATAATTTTTTTTTTAAAGTACCAGAGAGCTGAGGGAGTCTACAGAAACTCTCTGATAAAATTTTGTGCAGTGTTCCCTTCAAACAGCCGCGTTTCCGCGGTCTTGACCGACCATCTGCGGCGGAACCACGGTCTCCTCAAGGAGTTGCTGCACCAAACTTCTTCAGGTGACTTCTTACCTACTCCTCTCTCCTCTTTTTAGCTCCAACTAATAATTTTCTGCAGGCTTCTTTGCAAAAATCGCAGCGCCGCAAAATAGCAAATTAAATTTGTGCGTTTTTTTGTTTCTTAGTTGTTTGCATAACTAATACGGAAATTAAGGGGAAAAGACCAAATCCAGATTAGGTGGGGATTTCATTACCCTTCCTAGGCCCCGAAAATCACAAAACTTGCATTCGCATTGACCCACATTAACTAAAAAATATTTAGAGATGACTCTAAGGACCGTCGCGCTCACTTAGGACAGAAGAAGGCCGTGGGTAATTCATTGCTTATCCGCGTTTTCTTGTGGTGTCTAAGGCAAGTTTGTCGAAGGCTAGTGGTTATTAATTAGGCCCACTACTTACGTAGTGGAGTACCTTCTCACTTACCTGGCACTTATCCGGCCACAGGGGGACAAAGAGGCAGTGGAGGATTTTATCCTGCGACTTGTCTTTTGGCAGTTAGGAGCGGTCTAGAGATTTGACCTAGGTGACCCCTAGAATTAGGGTTTTGTGTGTTACATTTGTTGTGTTGCATCATATTTTCCAAAATCCGTCCAATTTTCAAAACAAACACCGCATTCATTCATCATTCCCCTAATTATAAATTCACGCTGCCACTTGTACTAACCCTTTTTAGTACAAGATAGGCTGGACAACAAGATTCTAGTGCCTGTTTATTCCGCGTCCCCCGATCGACCCTAAAGTCGGTATTTCTACATTTACCTTTTCTTTACCCACCACCACTTCCACATCGATGGATCCGTCTCCATCGAACTTCTTTTCCACTACCCTGCCGCCGTCTGTTGGTGCGCAGAAGCCACCTCGCATCTCTCTCCAAGAGAGGTGCTATCCTACTCGAGGTCCACTTTCCACCTGTCTATCCATTCCACCAGCCAACGGGGAAAATTTTCAAATAAAACCCCAATACATCAACCTTCTACCAAAATTTCACGGTCTCGAGTCTGAAAATGTATACACCTTTATTAACAAATTTGAAAATGTATGCGCAATGATGGGTACCTCACAGCTTTATGTGGATGCTTTACGTCTTCGTATTCTCCTATTTACCTTGTGCGATTTAGCCGAGAAGTGGCTATATAACACTACCGCACATTCCATTTCAAATTGGCACGAATTCGTCAAAGCATTCCTTAAGAAATTCTACCCACATCAAAAGACAGCTCGAGTCCATAGCGAAATATATCAATTCACCCAGCTTCAAAATGAAACATTTTCAAAATGTCTTGAACGTTTGAAGGATCTGTTAGTCCAATGTCCACATCACGGCATCTCGAGATGGGAACTGTGCCGAATCATTTATGAGGGCATTACTCCTTACACAAGACAGACCCTTGAATCCATGTGTGAAGGCAAATTTATGACCAAAGATGATGGGGAAGCCTGGAAATTCCTAGAAAATTTCGCTGAAAAATCTTTACAGTGGGAGGGTATGAGTCAATCGTCTAGGGATGACAATGATATTTCCATAGGAGTTAGGGCTGACATTGCAGCTATACACAAGAAACTCGAGACTATGGAAAACAAATTTTTAGCCATCACCCTAAGTCAAATATCACTCTCCAAAACTGTATGTGGCTGCTGTTCTGATCCGTCTCACTTGACGGAAGAATGTCCGTTTCAAGGTCATGAGCATACCAATGCCGCATTTCAAAGACCTAGAAACGATCCATTTTCCTCCACATATGATCAGGGTTGGAGGAATCACCCTAATTTTGCTTGGAACTAATCACAATCTCAAAACACGGTTCCAACCCAACACAATTTCCAAAGGGTCCCTCTACCACAACAGCAGCCACCACTTCAATTGAGTCAGCACCCCTTTCAATCACAAAACTTCCAAAATCCGGCCAACACTTTTACACCGTCTAGTCCTTTGCAATTGACCGGTACAGATAATACCTCTGCACTAGCACAAACCTTGGATACTTTCATGAAATAATCCATCCAAGGAACGGCAAGTTTGCAATCTTCCATCGAGAATGTAATGAAGATCATTGGCTCTCAAAATGAGAATATCAAATCGATGGAAGCACAAATTGCACAACTAAAAGCCGAAATGAGTGCAAGAGAGAAAGGGAAACTTCCAGCTCAACCTTTACCCAATCCTGCCTATTCACATCTTGTGAATGCAACCACGTTGAGATCTGGAAGAGTGCTTGACAATCACCTTGGGGAAGAGTTTGATGACACCGATAAATCTATCAATGATACCCCAGCTGAGACCTTCCCTCGCACACACACTTCCAATTCTAACCCCAGTTCTTCTACCCCACCACTTTCTTCCGAGCCTATTCTTCGTTTCCAAAAAGGCTCGCCGCTTCAGCCCACCTCTTCTACTCCTCCACGGATGATCCCCACTTCTATTCTGGGATCGGTTCCACACACACTTCCTTCTCCTATGATGGACCCAGCACTTATTGCTAAAGCACCTTATCCTAATCGGTTAAGGGCTAACACACCGAGTCTACATATGGAGAAGATTATGAACATTTTAAAGCAAGTTAACATCAACATCCCTCTCCTAGATGCCATCCAACAAGTTCCGTCCTATGCGAAAACTCTTAAGAACTTGTGCACTAGGAAGAGGAAGACTCAAGTGCCCAAGAAGATATTCATGGCAAGGACTGTAGACACGGCTTTCCCCCAACAATTACCGAGGAAACGTAAGGATCCTGGATATCCTACTATTTCCATTTCTATCGGAGGAAAACACATTAACCGTGCTCTACTAGACCTTGGCGCAAGTGTTAACCTGCTTCCTTTCTCAGTCTATGAGCAGTTAGGGATCGGAGAGTTGAAGCCAACCCATTGCACTCTCCAGATGGCTGACCGATCAATCACCAAACCTAGGGGTGAACTGGAGGATGTGTTAATAAAAATCGGGGAATTTATATTCCTTGTGGACTTTATTGTAATTGATACACAGCCTGTAGCGAACCCACGGAATCAAATTCCGGTGATTTTAGGTCGCCCCTTTTTGGCCACTTTCAATGCAATAATCAACTGTCGTAATGGTTCTATGACCCTATCTTTCGGGAATAGGTCAATAGAGCTGAACATTTACAAGTTGGGAAGTGTACCCTCCGAACCTACTATTCAGCTCTGTTCTGTCTACTTAATGGATGTCGACAGCAGCGAATTTGATGATCCTCCTGATACCGATCTAGACTCTTTTCATATGTTATTGTTTGACCCAACTATGTATCATACACATACGGACTCTTCCACCAAGATGTCCGGGTCAACAATTAACACTGATTATGAACTGTTCTTAGAGTCTGAAGATCACCCCGCACTTTGTGATGACATTATTCATCGGCGTATTGATGGAACTTTTGAGGAAATCTTCGCTGAAGAACTCGCATTTTTGAATGACACGGGTGTTGAAATGAATCATGTCCAAATCACTGAAATTGAACCTCTACCCTCTCTTCTGAACTGTAAAAAGAATGCGAGTTATCCATCATATTCACTGCATCGTCTCTCCAAAATGAGACGCACACACACTCTCTTCCACCACTTAACCTTTCCCCACTTCTTCTTCCACCAACCAGAGCACTGCATTGATAAAATTTTCGAATGGTTGGTGTTGACATTCGGTCTTTGCAAAGCTTGGCATCGACCACTGATTTTTGACCCCCTTATATGATTTTCAAAGATTAACATTGCATAACTCAAGTTTGGGGGGAGTATGTTTTTCTGGCTCTTGAAAAGAAAATTTTTACAAAATGATGAGCCAAAAATAAGTTTTGGGAAGTTCTTCACTTAAATATTTTGCCCCCACTAATAAATTCCTCCCAGGCTTACAGGTTTTTCGAGATTTAGCGGATGGCAACAGTGAGGACACTGTTGAAAACAAGTTTGGGGGAGATTTGTGCTTATTTTCGCATCATTTGCATATCATTTGCAGAAGCACAAAACATTTTTCGAAAACCTATAAAAATTTTAAAATTTTCAAAAAGATAAAAACATTTTTTGTACATAAATAAGATAATAAAAGTTTAGATAGTGAAAAATTACATCCATGAGATTAGAAAAAATTTAAGAAAACTAAGAAAATTAGAAGTTTTCTTGTACGAACTAGTAATAAGTAGTTATGAGCCGTTGTCCCAAGGGTTGGTAAGATGAAAGACGTCACTAATCTGAGGATAAAAATAAGTCTGAAAAATAGTTTCCATTCTGGAAGCCAAACATTTTGAACGTTGCTACCCTGCTATTCGCACTTACACACGTCTGGAAGCCTGGGATAGTAGAGGATACCTTGAAATGCTCTTGTCTTAAACCCAAAAGTATGAAGGAAATAAAAAAATTAAAAAAAATGAATGAAGAAAATATAAAGTGGTGAGAAAAATGAACACTGGTTTTGTTATCACCAAGGGCAATAAAAAATATATAGCGAGGGTGCCTTTTCACCCAGTGCCCTAAGGCCAACTGGTCTGGGAGTCACTGCTATACCTGAGGTGGTGCAAGACAAGGAAAATACACCAAGTAAGCAAGCACAGGAGTAATCGGTCGGTTAGTACCTCAAGAAGTATTAACGGTCGCATGAAAGTGTGTGAGCAATCTCATCTAAATATTCATTAATTAAAAAGTACTGAGGCTGATGGGCAAGAGTATGATAGCTTGAATTGAATTCTCCGGGTGTAGGGATGTCCTTTACACACACGCAGGGTGATATGATCGATGTTTTGGAATAAAGATAGGAATGAAGAATAAGACGATGTTTTATTGAGGGAGGACGTGATTTCTGACATCTTTTCATGACCATTAAGATAGGGCTCATGACAACCGAAAAGCTAGCATAGTTGGAAACCCTAATTTTCAAGGCTTTTCTTTTACAATTCTTGTCTTTAAATGTAATATTCATGATCTTCCTTTTATTATTGGATTTTGTGGGTGCAATCCGCTGAAAACCCTCAGGAGACAACACTCCTCCTACTAGGGACACCTAAAGGTTTAAAGGCTTGTTGCACGTGCTCAGTGCAATCGTGTTGCCTACGAAAGTGTGCTAGTTAGTTTTTCTCTTTCTTTATTTTCTCCTTCTTTTTAATAAAAAGTTCGCTCGAGACGATCGAAAATAAGTTTGGGGGAATTTGATCAGTCGAAAATAATGCAATTTTAACACGGCAATTTCCCTATCTTTTGCACTCATCTAGAAGTGTTCGGTATTCATTTAGCACATATTAGCAAATCAGTCGTTAAATATCAGATTGCATGTGTTAGATTCTAAAACCGACATTTCTAAGGAAATTGACTGCATTTCATGGCATCGCATCATCTCTATATTGCGCAACACTTGTCTCGAGATTTGTGCAGGAAATTGCAGGAGCAAAGCCAAAAGAGCTGATCAAAAATACGGTAAGTCAATGATTTCAGATCTGGTAGCAATTCAAAAGGCAATATAAAAATCAACTTATCAAAGAAAGTCCCACAACTCAGCCCAAAGCAGTACCAGAAGTTTCAAGCTCTGAAGCCTCCAAAGAGCCACGGAACCGCGGCGGGAGCCGGCTTGAGCCGCGGTTCCGCGGCGGTTTGGACACTTCAGCAAGTCATTTTCGGTGCAAAATTCATCTCTCAGGGCCCACATCACTTTAATATAGGTCAAATTCCAGAATTCTCCAGAGTCTTCCGCCAGATCAGCAAAGATCATTAAGCATGCTAATCTTGATTAAGCTCCTAACTAATCACATCTAGAAGTTTCTCCTCTAACTATCTTTTGGAGGGAAATTCAAAATCTCCTCAACAAACTTTTGGAGGGAAACTTAAAATTCAAATCCTAGATCTAGGGTTTTGATGGCTATAAATAGGAACCTAGATCTAAGGGTTAAAAAAAAATCAATCTTAGTTAATCTTAGTTGCTCATTCTTCAATTCTTCATCTTCTTCCACAAGTCTAGTGACAAGACTTGTGCGGAACCCTAACCCTAATTCCAATCAAATTCAAGATCCCGAGTACCAATCAAGCAAGAAGCCCTTCAACCTTTTTAGGAGCGGAGCCGATCTCCAACCGAGCAAGTGATCCAAGCCGATCCGCGACTCACGGAGCCGAGCGAAGCCAAATCGATGATCGAGTTCTTCCTCTTGTAGTTCTTGAGCGAATGTAATGAAATTGTTGATATAAATAAAAGGTGAAATTCTTTAATCTTGTTTTCTTTAAATTCTTGCATCATGATTCGATCTCAATTTGTGATTGTGGTTTTTGTTGTGATGTTCGTGTAAAACTCCGCTCGTAAAGGAGTCGAGACGATCAATAGAATGATGACATAACAAATCTTAATATGATTCTTGAGTCCTACGAGCTTTGTAAACCCTAGCAAGTTCAGGAATCGATGTCCTAGTTTCGTTGCGATGCTTTCTTGATTGTGATCGCTCGAAATTTGGGATCTACGATCGTTTCTTGAATTTACTAGAGGCTAGAATGTGAATGATATCGACGAAAGAACAAGGGATAAGATGAAACCCTAGTTTCATAAGAAATCCCTAATTCTCGATTGATCATCATCGATTTGTTAGTTATATGTATGCCCTAGAGGCCATTACTGTATATAGGATGTATATTGTAGTGGATGCTGGGACATATGTAGGGAGGACTTTCTTGCTCGACATGATAGTATGCTATCTGGTTGAACTTTACCTTAACATGTATACTGATTGTCTCTCTGTTACATGTTGGTAAAGCCCTTAGGATGTGTGCTTGACTACCTGGACTATGATGCAGATCATACTAGTGGGGACATGGTAGTCCATAAGTACATCCTTCAAAGTCCCTAGTCGAGGGTGTATCGAGACGGGGCATCGATATACCAGAGTAGACTAGCGTGTACCTTCTCGACCCATACAGATGGGCGATGGATGATCCCATATCGATTGGTGTTTGACATCAGAGATGATATACGGGTGCTCAGTAGAGACTGGGTACACTGGACGGACTCGCCGAGAACTCCCAGATGGTATTATACCTCACGTCAGATGGCAGTTCTCTGGTGACACTGGTACAGAGTAGTCTGTTGACCCGAGATCATCATAGAGTCTTGTGTGGTTCCCACTGTGCTTTGATTTCCATCTTACCACGTCCAAGAGGGCGTGCAAAACGGTGGTTTTTGGGTACAGTCCCGAGTCACATGGAGGCAATGAGCGATAGGAGGGGATTCGTCTCTCCCGGTATAGGGAGTTGATGTTGCGCTGTGTTCGATTGGCTATAACAGGAAATCCCTGGCCAGGGTTGCTGAGATTTACTGGTAAGTGTTACCAGTAGTTTCTCGAATTGTTATAGACCTCATATCGACACGACTTATCGAGCTATTGGGGTCTGACGTTTACCACCCCTAGGCGGGATATGCGACATATCAGACGATCAGACCGGACTGTACGGTAGTGTTACTGGTCGGATTCACTGGAGTGTGAGCGGGCTTGCTCGTTGATCTTCAGATCGCTCAATACCCGGGTGGCCGTTACGTTTAGCAGACCGCTTGCGGCTTGTAGATGCTTGATATGATCATCATCTGCTGCCGGCGTATTGACGAGTCTTTAGAGTCCTACACAGAGGTTTCCTGGCTCAAGCGAAACGAAATAGGAGCGCATATGAGATATGTGCGGGACCGAGAATAATGCGTGTATGTGATACCGTATTTCATTCTCGCGATGAATGTGTCGAATGGTTATATGCGATATAACCTAGTTATCGAATCGAGGGTTGATTCGATAAGCCGATACATTGGATACTAGTCGGTTATATGGGATATGACCGGATCGCGAAATCAAGTGTTGATTTATTGATTTAATGCATAATTATATATTTGATATATTACTTTGCGTTAACTAGTATTGGTTCACTTAAGATGGATTTTCTCACTCGGATGTGCGCATTGTATATGCGATATACTTTTGTGCACTTGATTGTATCATGATTGATGATACATGTTATGCTAGGGTTTTTGTGTAAAGATCAAACCATGGTTACATGATTATGGTTAGGGTTTTGTTTTATTCACTTATTTATTTATCCATTTAATTTTCAAAATAAATGTGAAGAGAAAAGAATGGTGGCTTAATTTGTTATTTAGTTGAAGCTTCATGAAGCTTTGACTTTGTCCACCATTCTTATCTCATCCTTAACCCTAACCATTCCTTTAACCCTTGGTTAATTCTCTACACATAACCATAGTTAGGATTATGATAAGTTTGGATATTCTTTTCCTTTTAAATAACTTATCATAATTTCTTTCTTCTTCTTCTTCATCTTCTTCCATGAAGAAACCTCCACTTCATCAATGGTGATTGATGAAGATGAGTGAGAAATCCAATTCTAAAGTCTACCCACTTCCTATTTCTTCATCCTCTACCTCTTGCCAAGTAGTAGAGTGTGTTTCCTTCACAAGTTTTTAGGGCTTGGTGAAGGTGGAGCTTGATTTAGCGATGCCTCGACGTAGATCATCTTCGGCATGGACATCGATGACCTAGCTCGCTTTTTCTCCGACGAAGCCGACGCTTGAGCCCGGATTTGATTTGGACAGCGGAGAGGACCTCGTTGCGGAGCTATGGAGGTGGAGCACCGGATCTACAAAGGTTGTATTTCCGTATCTTGTAGTTAAGTGTTAACTAGTTAGCTTTTTCGCCTTGTTTTCTAGCAAACGATCTGTAGTCGGGTCTCTCGGCACCTAGAATTTTTGAAATTGCCATGGTCGATGGCTTGTGAGACCTCACTAGTGTGCCTAGGAACCCTACAGTGGTATCAGAGCCTAGCTAGAGCCTTAGGCGATGCGTAGACGGAGTTAGAAGTCCGATCGACCCGAAACCCCGACTTTAAAATGCTCTCTGGACATTTTTGTAAAATGTGGATTTTTGCAAATTAAAAATATGCAGAAAAACAAGCAGGTAAATCTAAGAATTACGATGCAAAAATTACCTAATGATCTTTCTAAAGTGCGGCGGAACCACGGCATTAGCGTGCTAATGCGGCCCTTCCGCCGCACTTTTGTCTTATCTGCCATTGAATTTTGCACAGTAACTCCTATTTTTCAGTGCTGGTTTTGCTGGGAATTTTTAATCTGAAATCAAGAGTTGAGTATTTTGGGTTGTATTGGGAGTTCATACATTTGATCGGATTGTCAAACTTTGTCTATGTGTCGTTCCGGATAATTTTTTGAATATGTTAAAAAGTTCGACCGGATATAAATACCCAATTTTTCCCCTGTCGGGAAATTTCCAAGTGTTGGATATTTCTGTAGTTTAATCACGTTCTAAGTAGTGCAAGTAACACGATGGTCCCTCTAGAAGACAACAAACCTTAACTCGATTATGTGACCGTCTTGAACTACCCTTTGAACCTTCGGGTTTGGGGCAGTACGGCGTGCCACATGTGAGGCGTTGGCTTGACCCTTCTACGGCTGGACCGTTGGTACTGAGGCACGAACTGAATGTTTTTAGACTTGTTTCACGTGTTGATCTGTATCGGGAAAACTTGGGTGTTCGATTGTTCGATCGAAAAGTTTAGCATTTTCTATTTATCCGGAATGTGATACAATAATTGGAATTCACAAATAGTTATGAGATAACGGAATGAATATTATAAACATAGCAGTTTAGTCTCACTTGATCGGTTGCTACGGAATTTTGATGTGATCAAAAGTCCGTTGCAATCACGTTGTGAACGCGGATACTCGCCGGTAAACTTAATAGACAGCCACACTCCATAGCCCCGACCAAGTGACTGCAGGAGAACCCCGTCGCCGAAAGCATCCGTTCGGGTGCTCGCGGCAGCGGTGTTCCGCCTTGGTGCACTTCGTCGACGGCATCGGGGGTGCGGCCGCCTACTAAAGTTTGCGACGAGCATTCGATCAGGATGTCGGGAATCTTGTTGAATTTCCCGACTTGATATTGAAAAGAGTTTTCGATAATGAGACTAAAATGCGGGGTTTATAATTGTTAGGCATGCGATGTCTAAGTATTTCATTTGGTCAGGCATGCGATGTCTGAGGAGGTTGCGGATTCCAACTGTTGTAGTTTTACATTTTCTTTTCTGTGACCGTAAGTGTAATATGTGATATCGCCGGTTTCGTTGCTATATGTCAACGACAATTGGGATGCGCATATTTACTTACGTTGATGACATCTGATGTTATGTGTTGCTGGATATGTTATATTGGATCGTCGTGTTTGAATAGCCGGGGGTTTTTATGTGAGATGAGTGTTTTTCATTTTCATTCATGTAAAAACTTGTATGTAATATTCTTTTATTGGGGCACTTCCAGGTTGCGGAAGTAGTCACCGTTTGTATATTATTTACTTTTCTGCACTAGGATAGACCCAAGGAGGGGAGCACAAGTAACCGGGTTCTGGGGTCCAGTGGGAGACCAACTCGAGGAGTCGAGTCCGGGTCTCCTAACCCTAGAATTGGTAGGGTTGCTTGCCGCTCTCATAGGGGTCTAGGGGTGTGGGATTGGCTATTCATCACGACCGTGGAATCCGTGTTTTATACTGGCTCGTATTGAAAACACGGACGTCCTAGTATATCCAATATTTCATATGTTTCTTCTGCTGTGATTTATCTGTGATCATGTGATGTTCTGTGACAGATATTATATATAGTATATATGATATATTATATAGACGTTGCTTATGTTTTACACCCGCGCTAGCCCTTCCTCGCTCTGGCGTTAGTTACCTAACCTAATGGTGCAGACGGGACATCGAGGCGAATGCGGATGGCATAAGCGTACGTTATATTTATCTGTGATGGTTAGGTGGACTTAAATGATGGGATATTCATTAATGACATTAATGAAAGAAAATAAACCTAATTGATGTTGTGGAATCGAATTTCAAAATAAAACAGGTAGCTACAGTTCTTGCTTTGCATCGCGGTGTTCATTATAGAACATCCTGCACCTTATTCGATGAGGAAAGGACCGAGATCCCTTCACCGGGAGTGACTCCTTTAGCAATAACTGGCAGATGCTACACCCTCGGTTTGTCTTTTGATTGCTTTTAAGAGTTTTTGCTATGCACAGTGATATATATGATATATCCCGCACCTCATTCGACGAGGAAAGGGCCGACGATCCCTTCACCGGGAGTGACCCCTTTAGCAAAACTAGAAAAGCTTCAAAAACATTCCATTTAAAAACCATTTGATTCCGCAACGAGATCAAGTTCAAAGTGTTAAAGGTTTTCACAAAAACCATTCGCAACTCTCCGTCATTTTAGGAAGTAGAGTACTTAGTATTCGTGCTGTGTTTGTTGACCATAGTCAAGGCACAGTGTACGGTAGCTAAGTGATGTCTTCCTACACAGCATATGATGCGATTAGTTAGGACAGTCATGTGGCTTTGTTGACCTTAGCCAAGGGTCATGTGGGTGGGTCTAATTAATCACGAAATGACGGGTAGAACTTGACTAGTACCTATGATTTGTTGACCTTAGCCAAGGTCATAGGTGCTAGGGGTAAAAACTATTATCGGGAGTTTCAAGTGTTGAAATTTGCAATGAGATTGCATACCTTCTATGTGATAGTTGGATCCCGATACCCACTGCGAGTAATTGTTACTCCTGGGAGAGTTTTGCACTTTACAATTAGCCGATCAAGTAGGTGTCTAGAAAGGTGTCAACGGGGTTACGCCTCTGGGAAAACGAGGTTTACAGTAATTAGGTCCGTGCGAAAGCACGGGGAACCTCCCTCAAAGTACCGACACTGGCCTGGCTGAAAGATTGGCGAACTTGTAGAGTGTAATTAATCCCGGCTAGTCTTTCCTTTTAAGGTTTGAAGGAAGATTTGCTAAAAACAGTGGGAGCCATCCTGATTAGATAAAATATATAACCAATCTGATCTTGCAAGAGCGCACGCAGAGTGTTTTCTTCTCTCTCTCTCCAGGTAGCGACCATATCACGCCTTAATCAAGATAATAATATGGATGAATTGACCGAACCCGCTTGTTATACTGAGCTGGGGAACGTTGGTCCCGCTCCAACTTATAATTGTTATAAGACAGAGCAGGAAATAGGGGAATACCAGATTTCCTATGCCGCCCAAACGAAGAGAGTGCATGTTGATGCATCATCTTCGGGTGTGTTCATTATACAGAACTGTTTCTCAGTATTCTTTACGTCCTGGGTATGTGATACCAGATTAGGATCCCAGATATGTAATCTGTTACATAGGGCTACAGAAAGGTAGAAAAACTGAGAACGGGTGATAAGTTTCATGAGACAGAAAACGGGGCAAGTATTGCAGCCAAGTCTGTTGGTCACTGTCACCCTGTATTACGAATACATTGATTCTGAACAAATGCTATTAGATACCGAACCTGATATACAAAATTATATCAGTATCTTTATTAGTAAAGAAAGGATATAATTTTGTATTGATGGATAATGTTTTGAACATTTCCTATATCAAAAGTTGATCGGTTCAGGCACGTTATCTAAAAGCATTGATGTTCTAAATCAAACTACAGTTCTTAGTATATGGAACACACACAAGAGGAAGAGTTCAGAAATGAACGAATCCTACTTGAGGCATTGTAGACTAGGTCAGATCAATATGACCCGACTAGCTAGAGTTACATATAGATGCATATTTAAATCAGTTTGAATTTACATCTTGTGAAACTCGCCAGTCATGTCACAAAGATAAGATGACCATAGCTCCGTTTACTGGAAACAGAGAAAGAGTTACTGAACTCTTGGGATGATACATGTTGATGTATGTAAGGTCCCCTGTCTACACATGCCAGGACTGGTTCTTTGTACTTCATTACATTCTCTGATAATCTCTCAAGATTCAGACATATGTTCCTGTTGAAACATGAGTCCGAGCCTTTTGAGATATTCACAGAATATAAGCGAGAAGTAGAGAACCAGATATACGGGTATAAGTATTATGTCCTATGATGATATCAAGGAGGAGAATACTCGAGCACGGAAATCCTGGACTATTTTAAAGGAGAATGAGATTCTCTCTCGGCATTACTCCTCCGTATACACCATAGCACGATGGTATATCGGGGCGGAGCAATCACACCCTATATGATAAGGTGTGCTCTATGATGAGTACTACTGAGTTACCTATTTCCTTTTTGGGTGTTATGCACTTGAGAAGTTGCATACCTATTGAATAGGGTTCGAATCAAATCAGTTACCTACCACTTCATATGCGATATGGAAAGGGAAGAGCCCATGTCTTAAGTTAGTTAAGATTTGGGGTTGTCCGGCCTATGTCTAAAAGGCAAAATCCGGACAAGCTCGAGGCAAGGTCTGTTATGTAGAACTGGAAATGTTCCAGCTATACAAACTGCAACAGATGATTTGATAGAACCAAAGGATTCAGTAGATTCCAACGGACCTCAGCCTCTCCGCCGATCTAGTAGGGTTCCTCACCCACCTGAGAGATACTTCGGTTTCTCTATGACAGTGGGAGCGAGGATTGCATCATGAGATGATGACCTAACTAGTTTCGAGCTGGCCATCAGGAGTAAGACTCTATAAGAATGGCTGGATGCTTAGTGATCTGAGATGGAATCCTTATACACCAACAAAGTATGGACTTTGGTTGCAATATCTGAAGGGTTAAATCCCCATCAGGAGCAAGTATATCTTGAGAAGATTGCTTGGTGTAGATGGAAAAGTTGAGACTTTCAAAGCTAGACTTGTTAAAGGTTTTCGTCATTGACCAGGCGTGGATAATAATGAAACCTTTTCCAGTACCTATGCTTAAGTCCATCCAGATCCTACTTACCACGGCTACATACCATGACTGCGATATCTGGTGGTTGGGTGTCTTGACTGCTTTTCTAAATGATGATTTAGAAGAGAGCGTCTATAAGTACACAGCCAGAGGGCTTCATAGACAGTGGGAGCAGCGGAAACGTGTGCAAGATGCTTTACAGGATAAAGCAGGCATCGCGGAGTTGGAACATCTGTTTTGATGAAGCGGTCAAAGAGTTTGACATCATCAAAATGGTAGATGAACCTTGTATATACAAAAAGGTAGTAGGGAGTATGGTGACGATCCTCATAGAGTACGTGGATGACATACTCTTGATAAGAAAGGAGTTTCTTATGCTACGCTCGATCAATCTCCGCTTATCACAAAGATTCTCCATATAGGATTAAAGTGATACCTACTAAATCCTGGATTTTGGATCTATGAGATAGATCTAAATGGATGTTAGGAAACTCACTAGATGTAGTGAGGTGGTGTCAATCGATCCTGAGGAGAATCACTGGAAGGGTTCCAGGGTGATAAAGACGACTGAATGTCAGTCACAGGCATTGTCTTTACCCTCAGTAAAGGGACGGTATGGTGGAAGAGTTCCAAGCTGGATACCGTGACATACTAGATGATAAAGGCAGGATACATCGCTACTTAAGATGCTACCAAAGAGGCTGTTTGGGTGTATATAGGTTCATGAGATGAACTATGTTCCTACCATTGTGTGACAATGGAGTTGTGGCTTATGTCAAGGAACGTCCGTCCCATCAGTGATCCAGACATATTCTAAGGCAGTATCATCTTATCATGGAGATAGTTGATCTCCAGGGTGATCGAGGTTTGGAGAGTAGACTCAGAGGACAACACAGCGGATCCACTCACAAAGGCCTGTTCCCAGAGAGAGACTTTTATGGGATGGTTGAGTAAGAGATACTGCAACCACTGCTATAAGATGGCCCTAGTGCAAGTGGGAGATTGTTAGTTATATGTATGCCCTAGAGGCCATTACTGTACATAAGATGTATATTGTAGTGGATGCTGGGACATATGTAGGGAGGACTTTCTTGCTCGACATGATAGTATGCTATCTGGTTGAACTTTACCTTAACGTGTATACTGATTGTCACTCTGTTACATGTTGGTAAAGCCCTTAGGATGTGTGCTTGACTACCTGGACTATGATGCAGATCATACTAGTTGGGACATGGTAGTCCATAAGTACATCCTTCAAAGTCCCTAGTCGAGGGTGTATCGAGACGGGGCATCGATATACCAGAGTAGACTAGCGTGTACCTTCTCGACCCATACAGATGGGCGATGGATGATCCCATATCCATTGGTGTTTGACATCAGAGATGATATACGGGTGCTCAGTAGAGACTGGGTACACTGGACGGACTCGCCGAGAACTCCCAGATGGTATTATACCTCACGTCAGATGGCAGTTCTCTGGTGACACTGGTACAGAGTAGTCTGTTGACCCGAGATCGTCATAGAGTCTTGTGTGGTTCCCACTGTGCTTTGATTTCCATCTTACCACGTCCAAGAGGGCGTGCAAAACGGTGGTTTTTGGGTACAGTCCCGAGTCACATGGAGGCAATGAGCGATAGGAGGGGATTCGTCTCTCCCGGTATAGGGAGTTGATGTTGCGCTGTGTTCGATTGGCTATAACAGGAAATCCCTGGCCAGGGTTGCTGAGATTTACTGGTAAGTGTTACCAGTAGTTTCTCGAATTGTTATTGACCTCATATCGACAAGACTTATCAAGCTATTGGGGTCTGACGTTTACCACCCTAGGCGGGATATGCGACATATCAGACGATCAGACCGGACTGTACGGTAGTGTTACTGGTCGGATTCACTGGAGTGTGAGCGGGCTTGCTCGTCGATCTTCAGATCGCTCAATACCCGGGTGGCCGTTACGTTTAGCAGACCGCTTGCGGCTTGTAGATGCTTGATATGATCATCATCTGCTGCCGGCGTATTGACGAGTCTTTAGAGTCCTACACAGAGGTTTCCTGGCTCAAGCGAAACGAAATAGGAGCGCATATGAGATATGTGCGGGACCGAGAATAATGCGTGTATGTGATACCGTATTTCATTCTCGCGATGAATGTGTCGAATGGTTATATGCGATATAACCTAGTTATCGAATCGAGGGTTGATTCGATAAGCCGATACATTGGATACTAGTCGGTTATATGCGATATGACCGGATCGCTAAATCAAGTGTTGATTTATTGATTTAATGCATAATTATATATTTGATATATTACTTTGCGTTAACTAGTATTGGTTCACTTAAGATGGATTTTCTCACTCGGACGTGCGCATTGTATATGCGATATACTTTTGTGCACTTGATTGTATCATGATTGATGATACATGTTATGCTAGGGTTTTTGTGTAAAGATCAAACCATGGTTACATGATTATGGTTAGGGTTTTGTTTTATTCACTTATTTATTTATCCATTTCATTTTCAAAATAAATGAGAAGAGAAAAGAATGGTGGCTTTATTTGTTATTTAGTTGAAGCTTCATGAAGCTTTGACTTTGTCCACCATTCTTATCTCATCCTTAACCCTAACCATTCCTTTAACCCTTGGTTAATTCTCTACACATAACCATAGTTAGGATTATGATAAGTTTGGATATTCTTTTCTTTTTAAATAACTTATCATAATTTCTTTCTTCTTCTTCTTCATCTTCTTCCATGAAGAAACCTCCACTTCATCAATGGTGATTGATGAAGATGAGTGAGAAATCCAATTCTAAAGTCTACCCACTTCCTATTTCTTCATCCTCTACCTCTTGCCAAGTAGTAGAGTGTGTTTCCTTCACAAGTTTTTAGGGCTTGGTGAAGGTGGAGCTTGATTTAGCGATGCCTCGACGTAGATCATCTTCGGCATGGACATCGACGACCTAGCTCGCTTTTTCTCCGACGAAGCCGACGCTTGAGCCCGGATTTGATTTGGACAGCGGAGAGGACCTCGTTGCGGAGCTATGGAGGTGGAGCACCGGATCTACAAAGGTTTTATTTCCGTATCTTGTAGTTAAGTGTTAACTAGTTAGCTTTTTCGCCTAGTTTTCTAGCAAACGATCCGTAGTCGGGTCTCTCGGCACCTAGAATTTTTGAAATTGCCATGGTCGATGGCTTGTGAGACCTCACTAGTGTGCCTAGGAACCCTACACGATTTAGTATCAATTCTTCGAAGGATAAGAATACGTAATTGTAAGATTACATCACATCTATAGATCCGATCGATTCCTACGAGCCTCATTTAGATTCTTGATATTTGGTTTGGAAAAATCATCAAACTATCAATTCTTGATTCTATCTTTTTCTTGTTATTAGATCTAGATTTTCTAATTCTTGAACTTCAAATATAAATCAAGAATTGTTTGTTTTCTTTTCATTAAAGTTTCAATTCATCTAATTCGAAAGACGAACTGTTACACTGTCCCTGTGGACGATCCGCACTCACTTACAATTTACATCCGACACCGTAGTTGATTGTGGTCAAATATTTTTTTTTGGTTGTGATTTCTATACAAATTTTACAAATACTGACAAACATGAAACTCTTATCGATCAAATGAAACCGTTATCGAGAAGCAATTGATTCGATACTTACTTTTACAAACACAAACCAAGAAATCGTTTCAATCAATGCCTTCCGAGACCTTCTGTCACGACCCAAAATTTGACCCGTAACCGGCACTTAAACTACGTAACGTCTACATGCGTACGCAACTCAAGTAAGCCAAAACCCAGAAATCTAAACCACCCAAAACTGGATCAACGGAAAAAACATAGTTTTAAACATTCCGAAATCTTCAAGTAAAAATCTTTAAGTTTAGTTTTCGTTCTTAAAAATTTCGGCAGCACCTCCTTTGTAAAAACTAGCCCCGAAAACGGGTACAACATAGATAATAATAAAAGCATCCCAAACGGGTGAAAATCACGCCCAACGGCGGAGACAACCACCACAAACATATATACGACGCCGAAGCGAAAAAATATAAAAGAAAACTGCATAAAGAAGTAAAACTTTTCAACAAAACCGGCTCCCACAAGCACGGCACCCAAAGTCACCACAAAATATAACACTGAATCCTCACAAGTCGTCTCTAAGTCATATACAACATAGTGGTAGATGGAGAATACTAGGTCCAACAAAAGATATACAACGTATAAACAGATAACCGCAAACCGACCTAAAAGCAAGGCCTCACAGCCAACCGTAGCGGTATCCGCAAAAGTAGAGATGATAAGACGTCCTGCCGCGACTACTCATAGGGTAAGTCGAGTTGGGAACTCACCCACGTTGTGCCACAGTTTCTTGCAGGTTTTGCCGTTCAGGTTTCATTATGGCTTTGCTGGCACTACTTCCATTTCTGGGTGATTTGCTTGGTAGGTGGGTTCACTTGTATCGTGACCATCATTATATTTTGTATATTATTATTCTGTTGTATCTAGAAGCTCCATCAACCAAACATGTATTTATTTCAGTTAGAGACCATTGATGTTTATTCTTTCGACCTTAGAGTCACGCGTTGTATTTCTATGGATTTCATGCTGTTTTGAGTTTATTTTTATGTTGTGATCTTCGCCCTTCGGCGTTGTATATTATTTCCTGCGTGGTTGTGACCGTCGATTGACGAAGAGCTAGCTCCCGCTTGGGGATGCCTTTAATCATTATATATGCTTTCTCAGGTTTTATACCCGTTTGCGGTCTGTTTTTACAAAGGAAACTCTGACGAAATTTTTATAAAAGACTGGTGATTTTAAAATGCATATTTCGGCGTGTGTTGCAAACTATTTGATTTAAATTGGTTTTTTCTTCACTCTACTACTTTTCTTGGTTTGGATTTCTGGGTTTTTGGCTTACTTAGATTCCGTACGCCTCGAGACGTTTCGTAGTTTAAGTGCCGGTCATGTTCCGTACTTTCGGGTCGTGACAAAGTTGGTATCAGAGCGTTAGGTTTTACCTTCGAAGCGTAGGATGACCCTTGGTTGATGGAGTATGTAGCTTGAGTAGAGTGACGTACCGTACGTATGTTCCGCGGCATATTTACGATACGCTACTCCACTTAAGAAGCCTTAGGATGTACATTTCTTTGCTCATTATTATATTCATTCTTGATCTAGCCTCATCGGTGCCAGTTATGGTTTTGCTGCCATGATTACGGGCAGGGAGAGCTACGACTAGAGTTACATTCAGCTCGAGCTCGTCACGAACAAGGACTGACCAGGGCGTAATTCCGGCGACACACGATTGCAGAGATGTGTCTTTTTATTGTGTTTTCGCGCCACGAGCGTTTGATGGATCACTGTATGAGATTACTCGGACGTGTAGATCAACACCAGAAGATTGGGCCATTGACAGAGGCCAGCCAGATTTTGATGACCGTTGATGTATTGCTTATTCATGATGATTGAGGCACTGTTCAGCGTGCAGATGAGTGAGCCAGTCGTTGCTGCGAACGACGAGATATCGCTCCAGATGTTGGAGCTATTGTAGTACAAGTTGTACTAAAAGATGATAGGAGGTCGCTAGTCACCGAGGATAAATGACTAGGACATGTAGTTCGTTCGCTACCCCGATGCGAGGTCATCAGATAGATTGATTCCAGCTAGAGACGACTTCACACGGATACGTTGAGAGTCGATAGAGGAGATCGAATGTCAGAAACCTAGTATTCCAAGTTTAAAGTATTTGAAAAGACATGCAGGAAATTCTATGGACCCTCTAGAAGAATGAAACCCCCACTCGACATAATGACCGTGTGAAAGCCTTTGAACCTTAGGGTTTGCGGCAGTTCCACGGCGCCATTAGTGAGGCTTGGGTTTGCCCTTCTACGGCTGGACCACCGATGCTGTGGTATGTACTCGATACTATTAAACTATACCTAAGATGTTGAGCTCTTGGGGGATTATGAGGTTTTGACGAATCGATCGGATGGTTCAACTTCATTCGGATGCTAGGTGGTGAGATGCGTTTCTTGGGAGACTCCAGATACGAGGATAGCCGTTGGAGCTCAGTCCATGCAGCTACGACGAGATGAGTCCGAAGCAGTCGACATTAGAGAAAAGTGGAGTAAGAGGTTCGTACAAGATCTGGATAAGATGACGTTCCACTCCGCCGACATCAGAGATGTGATACGCATGCCGAGGCATTGTACTTGGATATACCTTCCAGAAGGAGTCGCGATGAGTACGCAGCCATTCCGGAACAAGAAACAGATATATTAAAGGACGATGACTTCCGAAATGTTCGGCAGAGATGAGATTTGGGAGAGATCTCGACAGGACCTTTCTGGAATAAATTACGAGAAGACTTGGATCCAGGAGTGGTCATGTTACGCACACCGGCAGGCCAGAGTTGATGATCGTCGACGAGACATGCTATGAGTGACCACGACAGTTGGCCAGAGATTCTTGGAGGATGTGCTTGAGCGGGACTATTCCGCCATATTTGATTTCGGTATTTTGGGCGGTCTATTCACATGACTGATTTTGATGATTGAGTTTCATGATATTTGTTTTCATGCACCATGGTTTCCCCTACTGAGTATTTACGATTTTTGTACAGTTGTTGCATTTGATATCGTTTTCGTGCCTTGGTTTCACATGTTTATGATTTTATGGGTTTCATATAGTTGAGTTGATTTTGTGCATATGTACGCACACGATTTGGTTTTTGCACTCGGTGTAGTTAACCTATGCTTGCAGTGCAGGGATGCGCATTTGTGCACCACAGTTGCACTGGACTTCAATTTCGATTGTGATGTTCGATATTTGTTTTGTGCACCTCGTGCACCTGATTGGATTTTGCACATGTTCGATACTTGATATTGTATTTCATGACTTCGTGCAGGATGGATGCACCTGATTTAGGTTTTCGCGCATGTTGGGCGCATGTTAAGAGATGCGATTTTGGTGCACAGCAGATGCACTAAACCGAGATTCTTCGTGCATGTCAGATGCACCTGTATTTGCTGTCAGGCACACCAGTTTCCCTTGACAGATGTTTCATGCACACCCGATGCACTTAAATATTGTTTCTGTGAGCATGCATTGCGCTATGATGCGTTTTATGCATTGATGATTTCGGAGCCCCGACGACTTGGACTTTCATTTGAAATGTTTTAGAAATTGGGGGTTTAAATTTAAATTCGGGGACCGAATTTCTTTATGGGGGAAGAATGTAACATTTCAAAAAATTAAAATATTATTTTCGGGGATTTTTAAAATTTAATATTAATTTTTAATGAATATTTTAATATTTCGGTATAATTAAATACCGATATATGGGAAAAAATTTGAAAAAATTATGGAAAATTCTAAAATAGGGTATTTTATGGAATTATGCCATTTTAAAAGTTTTTATGGTTCATTATATGCTAATTTAGTGCTAATCGCGATTAAAAATCGCTAATCGGTTTTTAATATTTTTGTGCAAAACATGCACATATCATTTTTCCACACTTGCTACATTTTCTTACTTGTTTTGGGTGCATAGGTTGTTTTGGGTTTACTATTGTGAGGAGAAGGAAAAGAAAAGAAAAAGTGAAAGAATGATTAAGAGAGTGAAAGAGTGGGTGAGGGTTACTTTTGACTTTTTGAACCATACTCCCCATCATTTCTTCTTCTCATTTTCTCTCCCCTCATTCCTTGAGCTGCTGCTGCTTCCTCCCTTCCTTCTTCCTCCTCCATCCTCAAAGCCCCATAACACCATGAAATTCACCCCAAAACTCCATTCCCACTTCACAAGCTTGAGAGGAACACATTGGAACAAGAAAGAGATGATTTTGAGGACTTTGAGCAACTCAAGAATATTCTTGAGTTGCCAAATGAGGTAATTTCTTCACCATTAGAGTAGTATTTCGATTCCTTATGCATCCATACTTGCTTCATGTCGATATTGTGTGTTTTGATGAACTTTAGAAATTTCAAGTTAGGGTTTAGGGTTTGATTTGAAATCAAAGATGAATTGAGGTGTAATTAGAGACTACAAACCCTGTTGTGATGTTATATTGGACTAAACCAGAGACTAGAACCCGGAATACGGATTTATGAAAACGATATCGGGAAAAACTGTAATTCTGTGAGTGTTTTTGGTAATCTGCTAACACCCGAGCCACCTGAAAATTATTTTGGATTCACAGTGAGATGTGCAGGCACCCAGGAACCATCACCCAAAGCCCTAGCCCCTAACCCTTTAACCTGGCCACCAACTAATCCCTTCTGGCCGCAATTTGTGGCCAGAGCATGGGTTCTGGGGTCCGTTCTTTTTCTGTAGCTTTATACCCTATAAAATAGACCCTTGGCATATGCAACTTTGACTGTTTCCACATATGGTAGAATCTGGGGTAATTTTCATATGTTGGCGCATGGTTTATGACTTGTTTTAGCATGGATTTTGGTATTTGGTGATTCTTTTCTGTCGGGTGGCGTTTGAACGTCAACGGCAAAGGGTTATTGGTCGTGTTTGCATGCGAGACTGTAGGTTTTTACCTATGAGAATAGAGTATGCCGTTTTGGTTTTCCGATGCGATTTTCATGTGATTTTGCGATTGTGTTATCTTTGTAGGTACCCTACGTGATTTCGAGGCTTTGATGATGAAGATGGCGGCATTGGCATCAGCACACAAGAAGCAAGGTAAGTAGATTTATATCTACGGGGAGAAGTCGGGTGTATGGCGTATAGCACCCCCGCAGTTCGTGGTGATGTATACGAATACGTATATACACATATATTTATTATACGTTGATGGAGATTATTGATGATAAAGATGGATTTTTAGTGTTCTTGGATTGGTTTAGTGTAGTTACGAAACCATAGAGTAGTGGTTGCACCCACACTCACACAGGCACACACATACTTGCATACTTTCTTTCTTTTGTCTGTGCATATATGGAGATGTGTATATTTACACATGGGTATGGGACTATGTGTTCATATACTAGATTCGAGGATAGTACTTGGGATTTGAGATGAGTCGATGAGATTTGATTTGAGGCCGTGAGATCGGTGATTTGGCAGGGTTCGTATTTGAGATACGACATGACGTTGTAGCGGGTCCTTTGACGTAGTGTTTCACACACGTGCATGCATACATAGGTGGTATCAGTATTGTCCTAGATATAGATAAGTACCTGGATTATGATCTTTGATAAAGGGGATACTGGATGAATAGTGTAATGAATGTATTATTGACCCGTACCTATATTTGGGATGCCGTACGACGGATTTACGTACGAGCTATATATTGATGATAGATCCGCACTCTTGACTTGGGAATGTCTGATTATAGATATTGTATCGGATGTGATATTATTGAGGTGAGCTGACCGACTAATATATATATATATATATATATATGTATGTATGTATGTATGTATATATGTATCGACTCAGATGTTAGACGGTTTCCTTACCTTCAGTTAGCCTGTTAGCTCAGCCTTATTGTTTAATGTTGTTGTTAGACTAGATTTGATTCCTACCTATTTCAAAAACTAACGAATCGTGGGTATTTTAAAAGACAGGTCAAGGGATTCTACGGATATTTCAAAGAACGTATCTTTTCTTTAAAACACCGTAGCCCTTATTTTCAAAACACCGCGATTCGTATTATTTCAAAAGGCACTACTGAATGATTTATATTTGTGTTAAAAGCAGATTAGTTATAATTGTGTTTACTATTCAGCTCCCGCACATTATTGTTGTCCGCTCCGCATCGCATACTTATATTATGATTTATATACCATTATTGATATCATATTGTTAGGACACCAGCACCATTACCGATGATGCGTATGTTCCACGTACACTTACTTGCCGGCTCACACACATCATCATCGGTAATTTCCATGTCACGTACACTTTAGAAAATACTATTACATTGACATAGCTTGTTAGGTAATAGCTTCGACATGATATTAGTGTACTTGCCTTATATACCAGTTTAGACATTGCAGTTATTATTTGCTACTTCATGCATATCGTTATTCACTCTTATGCCGCATTCATGGATTTTATGCCTATATTCACTGTTTACATGCTATTGATGATTTAGATTCGGTTTTTCATGAGATTTCTTGGATTTGGGGGAAAACCGCAAGAACATATATAAACTTCTTCTCTCTTTCTTTTTAAAATGAAAAATGCGTTTTTCCCATGATGTATGAGTCGTCCACCATGAGTTTGCTGATGAATTTTGAGACTCGATTCGAGAAGTTGGATGAATCGTCTCGGGTACATGGTGGACCCGGTAAGGTACCCCGGGGCAAGAAGTTCGAGTAGTAGACGATGAGCCTGGCAGTGGAAGACTACATACCGGTGATTTTACCTGACACGTCGGATATCCGGAGGATACCGTCGTGGTCTTGTGATGGATGGTAGGGGTCGGTCTGGACTGACGGCGCCGTAGATAGTGAGATTGCGACACTGAGATATTGAGATATTGGGATTTATGTTTTGTGTCGATGCTAGACACTGTTTATGCTGATTTCATTTATGATACCTCGTTTTAAAAATACAGAAATCTCACTAAGTTATGAAAGCAGTTTCTTCAGTACTTGCATTCTATTTTCATGCATTCATACATCATCCATATGATATATTTCTACCCGAGGCACTGACACGAGCACATGGGATTACACTTGGGTTAGATATTTACCCTTGCCACCTTTTCATGCTCTAGACTTGTCATTTGAGGATTTTATATATAGTGATCGTATGACCTAGGATTGCGTTGTTCATGCGATTTCTGTTCGTAGATGTTTTCTACTCACGAGTTGGAAACTCACCCCCGTTGTGCCACAGTTTCTTGCAGGTTTTGCCGTACAGGTTTCATTACGGCTTTGCTGGCACTACTTCCATTTCCGGGTGATTTGCTTGGTAGGTGGGTTCACTTGTATCATGACCATCATTATATTTTGTATATTATTATTCTGTTGTATCTAGAAGCTCCATCAAGCAAACATGTATTTTTTTTCAGATAGAGACCATTGATGTTTATTCTTTCGACCTCAGAGTCGCGCGTTGTATTTCTATGGATTTCATGCTGTTTTGAGTTTCCTTTTCTGTTGTGATCCTCACCCTTCGGCGTTGTATATTATTGCCTGCGTGGTTGTGACCGTCGATTGACGAAGAGCTAGCTCTCGCTTAGGGATGCCTTTATTCATTATATATGCTTTATCAGGTTTTATACCCGTTTGGGGTTTGTTTGTACAAAGGAAACTCTGCCGAAATTTTTAGAAAAGACCGGTGATTTTAAAATGCATATTTCGGCGTGTGTTGCAAACTATTTGATTTAAATTGGTTTTTCCTTCACTCTACTACTTTTCTTGGTTTGTATTTCTGGGTTATCGGCTTACTTAAATTACGTACGCCTCGCGACGTTTCGTAGTTTAAGTGCCGGTCATGTTCCGTACTTTCGGGTCGTGACACATACAATTTAGTGCTCGTGGTATATGAACCGTCAGTAATGTGTTATATCTAAAGTACAACAGATACTATTATTTGCAATGACATCCGTATGAAATTAACCAATATACAATAACAAGCAGTGATCAGTCGAAAATATTGCATTGTTAACACGTCAATTTCCCTATCATTTGCACTCATCTAGAGGTGTTCGGTATGAATAATACACATGTTAGCAAAACAACCGTAAAATACCAAATTACCTGTGTTATACTTTAAAACCGACATTTTGAGGGAAATTGAGTGTTTATCGTGGCATCGCATTATCTTTGTGTAGCGCAACACTTGTTTCGAGAATGTGTGCAGGAAATTCCAGGAGAAAAGCCAAATCTGTGAAAATAATGCTGATAAAATACGCCAACTCAAAGACTTGGGATCTGGCAATGAACTGAAGAGAATTATAAGATTCAGCACATTAGAAAATAACCCCAAAGACAGAAGAAGAGTTACCACAGATTTTGAAGCACTAAGGCTCCTAAAAGGCCGCGGATCCGCGGCCGGAGCAAGGTATGTGCCGCGGATCCGCGGTCACGTGACAGTGATGTCATCAAAGCTCAGTTGCAGATTTCTCCTCTCAATGTCTACACCTCATCAAGCTATGTCAACTTCCAGAAATCTCTAGAGTCTTCTGCCAGATAAGCAAGCTCCTTATTCAAGCTAAACTTCCAAGCTTCCAAAGCAAGCTTCTCACTTAACAAACTAAGCCTAGAAGCTTCTCCCTAACCTCTAAGCTTAAGAAGGAAGCTAAGCCTAACTAACTACTTCTAGAGGCTTCTATCTAACAACCTAGCTTACAAGGGAAGCTAACCTAAACCTAGCTTCTAAAGGAAGCCAAAGCAAGAAAAGGCTATAAAAGGAACCCTAAGTCTTCACTTCTAAGGTTGTTCAATAGTTGTTGATTCCTACATCCATCTCCCCCCACAAGTTGAGTGACACAACTTGTACTTCAAAAACTAACCCTAATTCAAATTCCAAAGCCAAAATCAAGAACTTCGAGTACCAAATCAAGCATGAAGCCTTCAATCCTTTAGAAAGCGACGCCGTACATCATCGGAGCAAGTGATCCAAGGAGATCCGCGACTCAAGGAGAAGAGCGAAGCCGAAATCGACGATCGAGTTCTTTCCTATTGTAAATCTTGAGAGAATTGTAACGAAATTGTTGATAAATAAAGGTGAAATTCTTTTAACTTGCTTTCTTTACATTCTTTCATCATGATTCAATCTCAATTCTGGATTGTGTTTGTTATTATGATGTTTGAGTAAAACTCCGCTCCTAAAGGAGTCAGGACGATCAATAGATGATGATGATTTAGATTCTTGTACAATTCTTAAGTCCTATGAGTTCGTAAACCCAAGCAAATTGAAGAATCGACGACCTAGTTTCGACGTGATGCTTTCTTGATTGTGTTCACTCGAAATTAGGGATCCACGATCGATTCTTGAATTTACTAGAGGCTAGAATGTGAATGATATCGACGAAAGGACAAGGGATAGAAGATGAAACCCTAGTTTTCTAAGAAATCCTTAATTCTCGTTGATCATCATCAATCTAGTATCAATTCATCGATGGATAAGAATATGTAATCAATAGATTTCATCACATCTATAGATCCGATCGATTCCTACGAGCCTCACTTCGATTCTTGATTCTTGGATTGGATATCATCACTTCTCAATTCTTGATTTTAATGTTTTCTTGTTAATTAGATTAGATCTAGATGATTCTTGAATTCATTTTACAAATCTTGAATTGAATTGTCTTTTCTCTTTTCTTTAAATTTTCAATTCATCTAATTTGAAATATGAACGGATTACACTTTCCCTGTGGACGATCTGCACTTACTAACGCGCTATGAATTGACACCGTTATTGATTGCGGTCAAAAAAATTTCTTTGGTTGTGATTTCTAGACATTTTCTACCGACACACACCGGAAATCGTATCAAATCAAATGGCGTCGTTGCCTGGGATAGTGCGCTAATGCATTCATTTTTGAAATTTGAGTTGAAAAATTTATTCCATCATAATTTTGAGATCAAAATTCGCGCAAACACTAAACGATTCGTTGTGATTTGTTGCAAGGAAATCTGGAGTCTGAAGTGCAATTAGAAAAATATTTGGAATATTCCAGAGGACTCAGGAGGTGAATAGAATCATTGTATAAAATTTTTGTGCAGGAATTCTTCAAACTCGCGGCGGATCCGCGTCATTAAGCGCTTATTGTGGCTGAACCGCGGCGGGACTGTAGCAGTGCTGCACGAAAATTGCTCTGTAAAATCCTCACTTTCTTATCTCCTTCTCAATCTGCTCCATTAACAATTTGCTGTAGGTTTCTTTGCAAAATTCGCAGCGCCCCAAAAAAAGCAATAAAAATTGTTCGTGTTTTTGATTTCCTTGTTGTTTGCATATTAATACGGAATTTAAGGGGCACGGCCAAATTCAGATTAGGTGGGGAGTTCATTACCCTTCTTAAGCCCCGAAAATCACAAACTTGCATCCGCATTACCCTCATTAACTAAAAGAAATCTAGAGATGAATCTAAGGACTGTCGCGCTCACTTATGAGAAGAGAAGGCCATGGGTAATTCATTGCTTATCCGCGTTTCTTTTGTGGTGTCTAAGGAAAGTGTGTCGAAGGCTAGTGGTTACTTAATTAGGCCCACTACTTACGTAGTGGAGAACCTCCCACTTACCTGGCACTTACTTGGCCACAGGAGAGACAAAGAGGCAGTGTAGGATTGATCCTGTGACTTGTCTTTTGGCAGTTAGGAGCGGTCTAGAGCCTTGACATAGGTGACCATTAGACATAGGGTTTTGCTTGTGCATTTATTGTGATTTGCATCATTTTTCAAAATTCCGTATTCTTTTTCAAAACAAACACCACTTTACCTTTCCCCTAATTATATTAACGCTGCCACTTGTACTAAACCCTTTAGTGCAAGATAGGATGGACACGGGATTCTAGTGCCCGTTTAGTCCGCGTTCCTTCTATCGACCCCAAAGTCGGTATTTCTACATTTACCTCTTCTTTACCCACCACCACTCCCATTTTGATGGACGATTCTCCATCGAAGTTCTTTACCACTACTCTGCCACCGTTCGCAAGTGCGCAGAATCCACCCCGCATCTCTCTCCAAGAGAGGTGCTATCCTACATGAGGTCCTCTTTCGACCAGTCTCTCCATTCCACCAGCCAACGGGGACAATTTTGAAATAAAACCCCAATACATCAACCTTCTACCCAAATATCACGGTCTCGAGTCTGAAGACGCATATGCCTTTATCACCAAATTTGAAAATGTATGCGCAATGATGGGTACCTCACAGCTTTCTGTAGATACTATGCGTCTACGTCTTCTCCTATTTACCTTGTGCGATATAGCCGAGAAGTGGCTGTATAACACTACCGCACATTCCATTTCAAACTGGGAAGAATTCGTCAAATCATTCCTTAAGAAATTCTACCCCTATGATAAAACAACTCGAGTCCGTAGCTGTTGGGGTAAAAATTTGCACCCCGGTTGACCGAGTCAAAGTCAAGGTCAACCCCAAGCCAGGTGGGCCCAAGCTCAGGTCATGCGGGCCCATGCCCAAGTCGAGCCCGCGGCCAGCCTCCCCATGCCAACAACAAAATAATGTAATAAATAATTTTTTTGTAATTTTTTATACATGAATGTATGCAAAATGGGCATAAAGCCAATATTTTGTAAGCCCATGGCTTATGTGCAAAAATGAAATGGCACATGAGCCATGTGATAGGAAAAATGTCATTTTGTAAAGCCCAAGGGGCTATATGTAAATATGTAATCCTATAAAAGGCAACATGATGATGAATAAAAAGAATAGTTTTCATTCTCTCAAAAACCTATGGTTTGTGCCTCTTTCCCCTTTCTGAAGGTTTCAAACCTTCTTCTTTTTTGTGAATTAAATCAAAGAGTTTTACTATCCCTTTTCCAAAACTAAATAGTTTTTCACCACAAAACCCATGAAGGGGAACTTGGATCTGTCATTAGATCTCAAAAAGAAGAGATTTTTAGATCTCACATCTCTTGATCCAGCCAACAGAGGAGGAAGAAGAAGAACCCATTTTCTCAACCAAAACATTTTTAGGGGTTTAACTCCACTCTAAACCCTATTTTTGGGACTAAAAGCCCCTTTTTCTCGCCAGCGCCCTGCTCTCCAGCACAGAGCGCCCACGTGCCGACACGTGGCGCGCTTGCGCTCAAGCGCCCAGTGCTCGAGCGCAGAGCGCCCACGTGCCGAGACGTGGCGCGCTTGCGCTCCAGCGCCCAGCGCTGGAGCGCAAAAAGCTGGAGCGCAAAGCGCCCACGTGCCGCCACGTGGCGTGCTTGCGCTCAAGCTCCCAGCGCTCGAGCGCAAAGGGCCCACGTGCCGACACGTGGCGCGCTTGCGCCTACGCGCACAGCACCTAAGCGCACAACGCCTAAGCGCACAGCGCTCAAGGCGCTGGCCCCACGCATCCATTGGATGCCTTTTCCCCCTCTTTTTTTTATATATATACATATATATATATATATACATACATATGCACACATATGTACACATACACATACTCCACGAAATTTCCCCTGTTAGAAAAAAATTTCTAACGGGGCGCTGCCCCGCACCCCGTAAGGGGGCTGCTCGTCCCCTTGACCCCCAGCCTGCTATCCCGGTAGCGGGACCCCCGTAAAAACTCTGCGTGGCTCCCGATATATCCAAACCCCCCTTTCAAAACACAACACACGTACACGGCACATTGAGTTCGCATGACCAGTATAACCCGTCAATCGGAGGTTCTCTCGCTCGAAAGGCGAAGGGTAATTAACGACAGCTTAGTCCGCGGCTATCGGAGATTCGGATCCCCACAATCATTAAACCCCGGCCTATCCTAGTCAGGGGGAATCTGTAGTACGCCTGACCAGCGCGCGTGTTTCCATCTCAATGGGGTGACGAAAAACACCCTACAGATTCTGGCACGCCCGGTGGGACCAATCTCTCCTGCCATATTTCGGGTTAAGCATTCATGCGAACTCAGTCAATATACATACCTATATTTATACTGAAATAATACTTTTTCATGCAGGTTTTCAAGCAATCACCTTTCAACAATGTCTCCAAAGATGAACTCAGCTCCCATCTCCTTCACGATGAAAATAGACTCCAGGACGGTCTTTCTGGCCAGTCTCGGGCGACAATGTGAGGAGCCGCTGCTACCATTTGGTTCTATTATGTTCATGCCAGTTGGCGCCATCCCGGCTCCTCAAGCCCCGGTGACAGACTAACCGGTCTCGAAAGGCAAGAGGCCAAATGTGGTGGTCTCGAAGGCGCCCCAACTCAAACGCAAATCGGTGTATGAACGACTCTCTCTGGCCCCAGCTGGGGGCAAGGCCATCAACACCAACAAAGTAACAGGGCCTCTCGAGCAAGCTCCGGCGGTGCCCCTGACAACTGCTCGATCGGGTGTTTTCTCTAAGCTCCCCGGTAATCGACTCACGGTGGCTCCCAGGAAATGGATGCCCGCCGAGCCCTTAAAATTGAAAAGTTAAGGCAGAAAAGTCTCAGATATAGAGCCGACAAAAGGGCTAGGGCTCCTGCTAGGCTGAACCTCATGAGGTTCGAAGAACAGGGTTACCTCGACGAAGATGGGGAAATGGATGGGTATGTGGTCCACACTGTCTACATGGTGGGCACGCGCAGCAAGAGCAAGGACGGGGCCATCACATCTCAAATCCAATCTGGCTTGAATGTGGTTGCCGCTTCCCAAGAACAGCCGCCCCCGCTGGGTGATGAAAACCTTCTCGATGAGGATGATAGGCGGAAAGACCTTTTGGTCCATGAGGAGTCGAGCTCGGAAAGCGAAGATGAGCCAACTTTCCAGCATAAGAATGCGGAGCAGCAACTTCTCCAAGAGCTCCGAAAACAGGTCAGAAGCAAAGACAAGGAGATGGCCAAGCTCTACTCAAAGATCGACGACTTGACAAATGTCGTCTTACGTCTTACGGCCCAACTTGCCTCTCAGCCGCCCAATCAAGCACAGGGCTCTGCTCATGAACCGAGAAACGTTGTCCCGAGACAGCCGGTGCCTATTCCCTCAAATCCAAAGGTGGGCGGACCGCATGAAAGTCAATCGCATCTTATCCCTGGAAATGTCTTGGCTACCGATGACAGTAGCCCGCTAACTCAAGATCAAATCACGGATTTGGTTGCCAGCAAAGTCAAAACATTGGTGGCCAAAGCCGAAGCGCAAAAAGATATCAGCCGTAGTGGGAGACCATATCCTGCTCAGTATGATCTGGTAGAATTTCCTAGCGGCTATGTCATCCCCAAATTCGGAAGATTCGATGGGACGGGAAATGCGAATCAGCACATCACCACTTCAAAGCCCCATGCGGGAATACTGGGGGCAATGATGCGCTTCTCCTCCGCCAGTTTGTTAAAAGCTTGACCGATGTTGCTTTCGACTGGTACGCGAGCATACCGGATGGCCCCGTTACTACTTTCGTCCAAATGGAATCTTTGTTTCGACAAAGGTTCATGAGCGTTAGCGATAAGATCACCATTGCCGAGCTCGTAAGGACCAAGCCCAAGAATAACGAGAGCTGCACGGATTTTATAACCCGATGGCGCAATCTCTCCGTCAAATGCGAACCGCCGATAGAGCAGGACCAATCTGTCAGTCTCCTCGTCGGAAATGTCAACAATTGGATGGCCCCGTTTTTATGCAACACGGGTCTCAAAACATTCCAAGAGCTGACCAGGAAAGTTCAGATGCTGGAGCACTCAAAACAGGAGTCCTCCTCGGATTCCCAAAATAACAATAGGTCCTGGAGAAACCGAAATGACGATAATCGGAAAGGCGTAAACTCCGATGATTCTGAATCTTTCAACACTTTGGCTAACCGAAATAAGCAAGGGATGAGCGGGCCTAGCGCCAACCAGCCTCGGAAGCCATTGTTCGGAGAGGGAGGAGAATCTCCACTGAAAGAGAAGCTGGATAAGGTCTATTCCTTCAGAAGGGACAAAATCCGTAAAATATTCAAAAACGCCCTGAAGAATGGTCTACAACTACCAGAATCAAAAAGACCGTAGGAAGCGAATAGGACCAACGAACCCAAATACTGCCCCTATCACAGAGTGATATGTCATGCCATTGAGGACTGCTTCGTATTCAAAGATTGGGTCGAAAAACAATACAAGGCAGGAGAGATAGAACTGTCTAAAGGCGTGTTAACAAACAGTCCAGCTACGACCGCCAATTTCAGACAAACGGAGACCGAAGTTTTTCGTGAAACTGATTCTCTCAGACATCTGCCTTTCTCTGAAAACAGTCGACCACCACGTCATTAAACTGGGAACAATCGACCACCACGTCATTAAACTGGGAACAATCGACCTCTAAGTCGTTAAACTGAGAATGTAAAAATATATATATATATATGTAAATAAACAAAAAAAATGTGTAAATAAAAGTAAAATAAAGAAAAGCCGAAATGTTGGGGCAACTCGCAATAAAAATCAGCGAGTAAAAATAAAAATGAAAATAAAGCCGAAATGATGGGGCAACCGTGAATAAATAGCCGAAATGATAGGGCAATCACGACCATCGCTATAAGAAAAGCTGAAATGATAGAGCAATCGCGGTAAAACAAAAAAAAAACAAAAAACAAAACAAAACAACGGCGAATGATGAGTCGCTCCTGGTACCATATTCCATTGCAGCGATGCAGACGCCAACAAAAATTCAAATTCCCAAAACTCTCACAGCCCTACGGCTAGTCCCCAAATTGACTGCCGTATACAATCCACGGGCTCAAATAATTCTCAGCATACCCATGCCCCACCGCAACCATCAGTTACGCGGTTGGTCTTCGCCTTTGGAATTAAGGTCCATTGAGAAGACCCACTCATGTATCCTCACGATACATGGGGAGAACAAACCTTTATGGGATCCTTATGACTCACGAAGGAGAAACACACTTAGGAGTCCCCATGACTCCTAAGGAGAAAATACACCTGCGAGATCATTACGACTCGCAGGGAGAAAATGCTTTTCTAGGACCCTCACGGCCTACAAAATTGAAAAGCCTTAGGTGATAGGGATCTAAACCTGTCTCCTAAGCCATCGCTCCCCAATCCCCAAGTGGCGAATGATGAGTCGCAGCTGGTACCATATTCCATAGTAGCGATGCAGACGCCAACAAAATTCCAAACTCAAATCCCAAACGGCGAATGATGAGTCACTCCTGGTACCATATTCCAGCGCAGCGATGCAGACGCCAACCAAATTCCAAATCCCATACCCCAACGGCGAATGATGGGTCGCTCCTGGTACAATATTCCAGTACAGCGATGCAGACGCCAACCAAATTCCAAATCCCATACCCCAACGGCGAATGATGAGTCGCTCCTGGTACCATATTCCAGTGCAGCGATACAGACGCCAACAAAGACCCAAATTTTTTCCGGCCCTACGGTTTGGGTCATACATCCTGCAAAACCGTATACAATCCACGGGCGTAAAACAACCCCAATCTCTCCCAGGTCCTACCGGTGAGACCACATTCAAAGTCCTACCAAAAATAATAAAAAAAATAAAATAAAAAAGGTATGTCCACAAGCAAAATGGGCACGGATGAAAACCCGAAAGGGCTCCGTGAGTAAAAACAGCAGGACTGCCGGAGAGTTTGTGAAAACCTGAAAGGGCGCAAACTCATGTAAAAGAGAACGAAATGCACTCACAAAGCCCTCTCAACTTTGTGAGGAGAAAACTCCCGCGTGAGATCCTTACGACTCACAAAGGAGCAACACACTTAAGAGTCCCCACGACTCCTAAGGAGAAAATGCACTTACGGGATCCTTACGACCCGTAGGGAGAAAATGCTTTGTGAGACCCTTACGACTCCCAAAATTGAAAAGTCTTAGGTGATAGGGACCTAAAACCTGTCTCCTAAGCCATCATTTCCTAATAAGCAAACGCAAATGATGATTCTCTCCTGGTACAATATTCCAGTGTAGCGATGCTGATGCCAAACAAAAAAAACCAATTCCCGAATCCTCTCATGACAAATGATGATTCGCTCCTGGTACCATATTCCAGTGTAGCGATGCTGATGTCAACCCAAATCAAATCAAACTAACAACCTCTACGGCAAAATCATGCTCCGTCCCAGAATTTACGCCGTGTCGAAACCATGCTTCGCCTCAGGATATCTACCTTCCCTGTCGGAATTATGCTCCGCCTCGGAATCGAATCAACCAACAAGCTGTACGTCGGAATCAAGCTTCGTCTCAGAATGTGCACCCCGTGTCGAAATCATGCTTCGCCTTGGTGTATCTTCCTTCCCTGTCGGAATTATGCTTCGGCTCAGAATCAACCAACGACCTCCTCATCGGAATTATGCTCCGCCTCGGAATCAACTCAACCAGCAAGCTCTGCGTCGGAATTTTGCTTCGTCTCAGAATGCACCCCGTGTCAAAAAGATGCTTCGCCTCGGTGTATCTGCCTTCCCTGTCGGAATTATGCTTCGGCTTGGAATCAACCAACGACCTCCTCGTCGGAATTATGCTCCACCTCGAAATCAAGTCAACCAGCAAGCTCTGCGTCGGAATTATGCTTCATCTCAGAATGCACCCCGTGTCGAAATGATGCTTCGCCTCGGTGTACCTGCCTTCCCTATCGAAATTATGCTTCGCCTCGGAATCAAGTCAACCAGCAAGCTCTGCGTCAGAATTATGCTTCGTCTCAAAATGCACCCCGTGTCGAAATGATGCTTCGACTCGGTGTACCTGCCTTCCCTGTCGAAATTATGCTTCGTCTCGAAATCAAGTCAGCCAACAAGCTCTGCGCCGGAATCATGCTCCGTCTCAGAATGTACCCCGTGTCGAAATCAATGCTTCGCCTCGGAATATTTGCCTACCTTGTCGGAATTATACTTCGCTTAGGAATCTACCTCTGCATCGAAATCATGCTTCGGTCAGAATGTCTGCCGCTCTTCGGAATGAGGCTCCGAATCCTGGAATCATGCTCCGCTCTTCAGAATGATGCACCGAATCCTGGAATCATGCTCCGCTCTTCGGAATCATGCTCCGATCCCTGGAATGATGCTCCGCTTATCGGAATGATGCTCCGATCCCTGGAATCATGCTCCGCTCATCGGATTGATGCTCTGATCCCTTGGAATCATGCTCCGCTCATCGGAATGATACTCTGATCCATGGAGTCATGCTCCGCTCTTCGGAATGATGCTCCGAATCCTGGAATCATGCTCCA
This sequence comes from Agapanthus africanus, assembly GCA_030015575.1. NCBI lineage: Eukaryota > Viridiplantae > Streptophyta > Magnoliopsida > Asparagales > Amaryllidaceae > Agapanthus > Agapanthus africanus. The sequence continues at coordinate 340,993,459 of CM057341.1, forward strand.
CAAATTGGAATGATGCTCCGATCCCCGGGAATCACGCTCCCCGAGGGATACTCCGACCTTGGAATTATGCTCCGCGACTCAGAATGATGCTCCGATTCCCGGGAATCATGCTCCCCGGGATGATGCTCCGCCCCGGAATGTTGTTCCACCTCGAAGTCCAGCTTCAAGATCCATCAATTTCATGCACACAACCTAAATGTGCGGTGTGCATTTATTGATGGGGGGCAATTTGTTAGGGAAAAAATTTGCAACCTGGTTGACCGAGTCAAAGTCAAGGTCAACCACAAGCCAGGTGGGCCCAAGCTCAGGTTAAGCGGGCCCATGCCCAAGTCGAGCCCGCGGCTAGCCTCCCCATGCCAACAACAAAATCATGTAATAAATAATTTTTATGTAATTTTTTATACATGAATGTATGCAAAATGGGCATAAAGCCAATATTTTGTAAGCCTATGGCTTATGTGCAAAAATGAAATGGCACATAAGCCATGGGATAGGCAAAATACCATTTTGTAAAGCCTAAGGGGATATATGTAAATATGTAAGCCTATAAAAGGCAACATGATGATGAATAAAAAGAATACTTTTCATTCTCTCAAAAACCTAGGGTTTGTGCCTCTTTCCCCTTTCTGAAGGTTTCAAACCTTCTTCTTTTTTGTGAATTAAATCAAGAGTTTTACACTCCCTTTTCCAAAACTAAATAGTTTTTCACCACAGAACCAACAAAGGGGAACTTGGATCTGTCATTTGATCTCAAAAAGAAAAGATTTTTAGATCTCACATCTCTTGATCCAGCCAACAGAGGAGGAAGAAGAAGAACCCATTTCCTCAACCAAAACATTTTTAGGAGTTTAACTCCACTCTAAACCCTATTTCTGGAACTAAAAGCCCCTTTTTCTCGCCAGCGCCCAGCGCTCAAGCACAGAGCGCCCACGTGCCGACATGTGGCGCGCTTGCGCTCCAGCGCCCAGCGCTCGAGCGCAGAGCGCCTACATGCCGACACGTGGTGCGCTTGCGCTCGAGCGCAGAGGGCCCACGTGCCGACACGTAGCGCGCTTGCGTCTAAGCGTACATCACCTAAGCGCACAGCGCTCAAGGCGCTGGCCCTACTCATCCCTTGGATGCCTTTTCCCCCCTCTTTATATATATATATACACATATATATTTATATATATATATTGTTAGTATATATGACCTAGAGGCCATTACTGTATCATACTAGTATGTATATTACTTAATGGAAGCTTGGGATATTCATAGTTGTATAAACAATCTTGCTCAAAATGGTAGTATGCTACTTGGTTTGTTTCTACTTTAATGTGTACATGTGTTTATTTTATTATATCACCTATACGCATTAGTGGAGTCCTTAGGATCTTTGCTTGATTACCAGCGTTGTGATGGCAGTCACACTCGTAGGGGCTGGGTAATCCATAAGCACATCCTTATACATGTCCCTAGTCGCAGGACTATCGAGACAGGGCATCGATACTCCGGAGTAGACTAGCGTATGCGCTTCTCATCCCAGCAGGGGAGACGGTCTGTCCTACAGCCGTCAGTACGTCGTACTTGAGATAGTATGCGGGTGCTCGTTAGGTTACGAGTACACTGGACATGACTCGTCGGGAAATGAATGGTTGGTATTATACCTATCGTCAGTTGTCAGTTCCTAGGTGACATGAGTACAGCTTAGTCCGCTGACTTTACACTGTCACTTCGCCTCGAGTGTGTTCCCACTGTACTTTGATTACTACCCTACCACGGCTCAAAGGAGTTGTGCAAACAGATAGTAGTTGTGTGCAGTCCCAAAGCACTTGGAGGCAGTGACAGTTAGACAGGATTCGTCTCTCCCGGTATTGGGGGTTGACATCGCGCTGTGTCTAGGAGAGCCATTACACGAGTAGTCCCTGGCCAGGGCAAGCGAGATATACTGGTAGGCTTCCAGTGTTATCTCAGGGTGTTTTGGGCTTCACTCCGACACGACTTGTACCGCTATTAGGGGACTGGCGTTTACCGCCCCCTAGGCCCGCCATGCAATGTATCAGACGAACAGACCGGACTGTACGGAGACTGTCACATTCAGGCTCAGTAGGAGTTCAGATGGGTTTCACCTCGTCAGTCTTCTTGTCGGCAACTACCTAGGGACCGTTACGCACAGCTAGTGCCGCTTGTGGTCTGTGCTTAAACCCACAGCCAGCGTAGTGTCGAGTCTTTAGAGTCCCACACAGAAAGCTATTCGCCTTTAGGCAAAAGAGTATAGGTCGCATGGTTTTGCGACAGGGTTCGGTCACATCCGTGCACTTGTGCATGTTTAGTGTCCGGACAGTTAACACTAGCGGGCTTTGGTTTAAGCCAGATCCTAGTGTACGTTTTGGGATTGATTTTATCTCGTATGTATTCGTGTTCCTCGTAACGCGGATGCGGGTGTGTATGCACAGTTGACGGAGAGACAGAGGCAGAGGATTCTCATTAGGGTTGTTGACTGTTGACTGTTGACCATTGACTTTTTGCTAAACCCTAATGACAATATGATATATGATTAACAATAATATTAATTAAGTATTATGGTGACATGGTTGTTGAGGGGTTGACTTTGTGGACTTGTTGACTTTGTTGACCGGTTGATTAGGTTGGACTAGTTGACCATCATGATGACAATGGCTATCATTTCATGGCAAAGACTTTTGCTTGCTTGTTTCTCTTGTGCAAAATGAGTGCATGAAATGATATGGCTATTGTATCTTAAATCATCACATAATACTTGATTGCTATGATTTGTTATGATGGCTTTGGATTATGAGAGCCAAGAGAGAAAAGTCTTGCTCATTTTATCTTTTCCATTCTCTCTCTTGGCTTGAGCTCTCATCCTCTTCCTCTTGCTCTCTCTCTTTCTCTAGTCTATGGTTCACTTTTCTCATGTGTTGAGAAGCAAGAACCATAGAGAAAAATCCCAACACACTCTCCTCTACTCACTCTAGTTCACAAGGTTTAGCAAACCGAGTGAACTAGTTTCTTCAAAGTTCGAAGAAGAAGCCAAAGGTAGAAGCTTTCGGGTGGATCGATCTTCGGCGCAAGGAGACGACGGGGTGAAGCCGATCCGTACACCATCGAGGCTTTAAGACGAAGGAGTTCAAGAAAAGAAAGGTATAACCCCCTAACTGAGTAGTTAACAACTCCTAGTTAGATTGTTAGGTAGATAGTTTAACAAAGATCCGTTTTGAGTCCATGTTACTGCCTCTAGAAAATTGTTTATCATCAAATTCCGCAAGCCCGTAAGTACCGGGAGAGGTAGCATGGACTTACAGTGGTATCAGAGCCTAGTTAAACACTACCTAACATGTTAGCATAGTAACTAGAAATTCGATCGGTGAAAAAGTCGCGAAATACACCCGGATTTCATGTTTGCTGTCGATTTTTAAAGTTATGTAAAAATTATAAATCATGCTTCAAAAATCGACTCAGGGTTTTTATAGTGCACTGAAGAAAAACGATCAAGAGATCTCATCAAAGCGCCGCGGAAACGCGGCCGATTGAACTCCTCTGTAGATTTTCTTCACTGCAGTATAATTAGTGGGGTATTTTGGGAATTTTGGTATATGTTTTTTCAGCCCAGATTTTCCAGAAAGAAAAATTTGTTTTTGGGGCTTTAAAAACCGTATTTTGATCGAGTTTCTAAAGACTAAGGCTGTCGGGTTTATTTCTGTGATGTGATATTTGTATTGAACGTCTGCTAATCGCTATATGTCGATTAGTGGGGGTTATACAAATCTGTGATCTGTAATGTTATTGGTATGTGTATATGAATTCATTGGATTGTCGCGGGTGAATAGCCGGGGGTTGTGAGACGAGAGTTTTCTTTTCTTTCAATTCATGTAAATTTGTAAATTGATGTAATAATTATTTGTATGGCCACACAACCGGGTCGGGGTTGTAGCCGTCATTGTGTAATTTCTTTTTACTGTTTTTGCTCCTAGGATAGACCCATGGAGGGGGTGCACAAACTACCGGGTATCCCGAAGTGCCGAGTGGCCTACTCACGGTGTTGAGTGAGGTTGCTTCTCTTCGGGTACTTGGCGGGTAGTTTGCCGCACCCGTAGGGGTCTTGGGTGGGGTATTGGCTATTCACCGCGACCGTGTAATCTGCTTTTCTTTACAGGCTCGTACGAATTGCGGGTTCCTAGTATATCTAATGTGTTCATCTGTGATCTGAAATGGCTATCATTGCAATATATCTATATATGATATTATTTAGGCGTTGCTTATGTTTTACAGCCGCGCTAGCCCAGCCCCCGCTCTGTTGTTAGTTAAGTAACCTAACGGGTAATGACGGGGCCCCATGGCGAATGCGAATGGCATAAGCGTACGTCATATTTTGGTTGTTTTCTGCAATGGTAGGATTAAATGATGGGACGCATTAAAAGAACTAATGCAAGAAAAATATGCATTAAAAGAACTAATGCAAGAAAATAAACCAAGTAAAAGTCGTTGGAACATTTCGAAAAACCACTCGGTTCTTTTCAAAACCAACTTTTAAATGTGGAGCTTGAGCCACTCCTTTTAAAAGCTATCATGGTTCCATCGATTATATCAAGTTCACTACGTTCACGGTTTCGCCAAAACCATTCGTAGCCCTCCGTCGTTTCATATGAATATTCAATAGTATTCAAGCTATGTCTGTTGACCTTCGTCAAGGCATAGTGATTGGTAGCTGTTGGGTGTTCATATGTAGCATAGATAGATGCGTTGGTTTGGGACAGTCGTATTACCTTGTTGACCTTCGTCAAGGGTATATACGGGTGGGTTCAAATTAACCTGGATAATGACGGGTAGAACTTGACATGTGACTTATGATTTATTGACCTTCGTCAAGATCATAAGAGCATGTGGAAAAAATCTACATCGGGAGTTTCATAAGTACTGAAACTTGCTAGCAATGCATACCATTTGGAGTGTGATGATTCTGGTAGGATTCCTTCAGTTTTGTCACGCGATGATATTTGGATCCCAATCCTACTGTGAGTATATGCTACTCCTCGGGAACTTTTTCACTTAACGATCAATGCTATAAACCAAGTAGGTGTCTAGAAAGGTGTTAGCGGGGCTACGCCCACAGGGAAAAGAGGTTATTTAATTAAGGAACTTCGCGAAAGCGTTGGAAAACCTCCCTCGAAGTACCGACACTGGCCTGGCTGAATGGTTAAGCAAGTATTGTACGGTGAGATTGATCCCGACTAATTCTTCCTTTATGGTTTGAGGAGGGATTCGAGAGATAGTGGGAGCCATCCTGTTTAGATAAATTAAAAACCAATCTAAACTTGCAAGAGCATCATGCTGAGTGTTTTCTTTTCTCTCTCTTAATTGCAGCGACCCTGTGACCGCACCTAGGTTACATCTAGATAATAAAATGACTGAATCTGACTGTCATAACTTGCAAAGGTCTGTCCAGATGTCCATTGCCCATGACAAGCTGGGACGCCTCTTGACTAATCCAAACCCTGCCGTCTCAGGTCCAGTTTCCCCTGTCACGGATATTCATATCCGCAAGACATCGGAAAAGGAATGTGCGAAAGCCAAGTGCCTCGTGTTAGCCTCAGTTGATGGTAAATGCTAGAGGCAGCACGAGAAGATGGACTTAGTATCTATCTTCCTCCATAACAAAGATTTATATAGAGAGCAATCTCGTATCGCAAGATATGAGACCTCGAACGAATTGCTTCAAGCGAGGTTGGCTATCGGGTCATCTGCAAGGGACAACGTCCTTGCAGAGACCAGCTATTTTGAGCTCACGCACCTGAAGACCACGTTGAAGAACGAGTCAGGTGTTGACTTGATTCTACAGTCTCTACCTTCTACCCTGAAGGAAACCAGGGAAATAGGAGGAAAGGGAAGGGCAAAAGTTTCAGGAATGGATGTAGTGAAAGAAGGACGTTCCTATTGTTGTGAGAATGAACATTGGCAGAAGGATTGCAGGGCTAGCAAAGCCAGTAGCCAGAATTCGAAGCATGTTGTGGCTTCGGCTTCGGGTGTGTTAGTGATTGAGAACTGTATATCAGTTAACCCTACTTCCTGGGTATTGGATACCGGATCAAGATCTCACATCTGTAATTCGTTACAGGCTTTGAGAAACCGTAGGGTTATCAGGAAAGGTGATGTGACTCTCAGGGTTGCTAACGGAATGAGCATGGATGCTGTATCCGTAGAGGAATATCACCTTGGACTGACAACTGGGCAGATATTGATTCTGCGTGACTGTTTGTATGTACCAGGTGCGACTTGTAATAACATATCTGTGTCCTTACTTTCTAAGGAAGGATATGATTTTACTTTTGTAAGCGATGTAGTAAACATCCACCTAAATCAAGTACTGATTGGGTCAGGTGCATTAAATAACGATATATACGTATTGAATCAAGTTCAGATATTCAGTGTCCAGAACACACTTAAAAGAAAGTCTCCAGAATTAAATTAGGCTTTCTTATGGCATTGTAGACTGGGTCACATCAATAAGACACGGTTAACAAAGTTACATAAAGAAGGATACTTGGATCCGTTCGAGTACCAGTCTTATGCCACTTGTGAATCTTGTCTCATGGGAAAGATGACAAAGACTCCGTTCACTGGACACGGAGTAAGAGCGAGCGAGCTCTTAGGACTCTTACACAGTGACGTGTGTGGTCCAATGTCTACACATGCGCGAAGCGGTTATTCGTACTTCATTACTTTCACAGATGATTTCTCTAGGTATGGACATGTCTTCTTAATGAAGCACAAATCCGAGGCCTTTAAGAAATTTCGGGAATACAAGAATGAAGTTGAAAAACAAACAGGCAAAAGTATAAAGACACTGAGATCTGATCGAGGTGGTGAATACTTGAGTGCCGAGTTTCTGGAATACTTAAAAGAGAATGGAATTCTCTCTCAGCGTACTCCTACATACACGCCACAACACAACGGTGTATCGGAAAGACGGAATCGGACCCTATTGGATATGGTTCGTTCCATGATGAGTAAGGCTGAGTTACCGCGATCTTTCTGGGGTTATGCACTAGAAACAGCTGCATATCTCTTGAACAAAGCTCCAACCAAGACTGTGCCTACCACCCCATATCAGATGTGGAGTGGGAAGAAACCCTGTCTTAAATATCTTAAGACATGGGGATGTCCAGCTTTTGTAAAAAAGCAGCATGCGGACAAGCTCGAGGCACGTTCAGTACAGTGTAAGTTTGTGGGATACCCAAAGAACTCCAGGGGGGTATCTTTTCTATTCTGCTGAGGAACAAAAGGTTTTTGTTTCTCAACATGCCCGCTTCTTGGAAACTGAGTTTTTGGAAACCCAGATAAGTGGGAGCGCAATAGAACTGGGAGAAATTACAGAACCACAAGCTATTACTGAAAGCTTGGAAGAGCCAGTAGTTTCAGGAGAACCGGACATTCCTGCGCCACTCCGCAGGAGTAGTAGGAAGTCTCATCCGCCCGAGAGATACTATGGTTTTCTCATAGACGGGGATAGAGAGGATTGCACCATGGATTATGGTAAGCCTACTAGCTTCCAGCAAGCCATTCAGAGCGGTGACTCGGTAAAATGGCTGGAAGCAATGCGGACCGAAATGGAGTCCATGTACACCAACAAAGTTTGGACTTTGGACTTTGATCCAGAAGCGGTAAAACCCGTAGGCTGCAAATGGATCTTCAGAAAGAAGATTGGTGTAGATGGGCAGGTTGAAACCTATAAAGCTAGGCTCGTTGCAAAGGGTTTTCGTCAAAGACCTGGTTTGGACTATGACGAAACCTTTTCTCCGGTAGCCATGCTCAAATCCATTCGGATCCTTCTTGCCATTGCTGCCTTCCACGATTATGAAATCTGGCAGATGGACGTAAATACGGCTTTTCTAAATGGAAATTTGGAAGAGTGCGTCTATATGGATCAGCCAGAAGGATTCATTCAGAGTGGGAGCAGCGGTAAAGTGTGCAAGTTACTCAAGTCCATCTATGGACTGAAGCAGGCATCGCGGAGTTGGAACATCTGCTTTGATGATACTGTCAAGGAATTCGACTTTATCAAGAACCCAGATGAACCATGCATCTACAGTAAGATTGTAGGGAGAACTGTGGTATTCCTCGTCTTGTACGTAGATGACATTCTCCTAATAGGAAATGATATTCCTATGCTACAGTCAGTCAAAGGATTCTTGTCGCAGAGGTTCTCCATGAAGGACCTGGGCGATGCCAACTACATTCTGGGGATCCAGATCTATCGTGATAGATCTAAAAGGATGTTGGGCCTTTCACAGCCCAGGTACATTGACACCATACTGAAAAGATTCAGTATGGAAGATTCCAAGCGCGGTAATTTACCGGCTTGTCACGGGATCACCCTCTCCAAAGAGATGTCTCCCAAGACTGATTTGGAAAGGGATCGCATGTCTATTATACCTTACGCTTCTGCGGTAGGCTCTATAATGTATGCGATGTTATGTACCAGACCAGATGTAGCATACGCATTGAACGTTGTAAGCCGGTATCAGTCAGACCCAGGGGAGGAACACTGGATAGCGGTAAAAAACATTCTTAAGTACCTGAGAAGGACTAAGGAGATGTTCTTGGTGTATGGCGGAAAAGACCTCCAGATCGAGGCCTTTGCTGACTCCAGCTTCCAGAGTGACAAGGATGACTCCAAGTCCATGTCGGGTTGTGTCTTTACCCTCAATGGAGGGGCGGTTTGCTGGAAGAGTTCCAAGCAGGAGACCGTTGCTGACTCAACTATGGAAGCGGAGTACATAGCTGCTTGCGATGACGTAAAGGAAGCTGTCTGGATGAAGAAGTTCCTCACGGAGCTTCAGGTGGTTCCTACCATTGTTGATCCAATACCGCTGTATTGCGACAACAACGGCGCTATAGCTTTAGCGAAGGAACCCAGGTCCTATCAGAAGTCCAGGCACATTTTGAGGCCGTACCACCTGATCAGGGAGATCATTGATTGCCGGAGATCGAGGTAAAGAGAGTAAATTCAGAAGATAACACTGCAGATCCACTCATGAAGGCCCTTCGCCAGACTCAGTTCGAGCGGCTGATCGAGATGATAGGTCTTCGATACGCCAGTACCTGGCCTTAGTGCAAGTGGGAGATTGTGAGTGTATATGCCCTAGAGGCCATTACTGTATCATACTAGTATCTATATTACTTAATGGAAGCTTGGGATATTCATAGTTGTATAAACAATCTTGCTCAAAATGGTAGTATGCTACTTGGTTTGTTTCTACTTTAATGTGTACATGTGTTTATTTTATTATATCACCTATACGCATTAGTGGAGCCCTTAGGATCTTTGCTTGATTACCAGCGTTGTGATGGCAGTCACACTCGTGGGGGCTGGGTAATGCATAAGCACATCCTTATACAGGTCCCTAGTCGCAGGACTATCGAGACAGGGCATCGATACTCCGGAGTAGACTAGCGTATGCGCTTCTCATCCCAGCATGGGAGACGGTCTGTCCCACAGCCGTCAGTACGTCGTACTTGAGATAGTATGCGGGTGCTCGTTAGGTTACGAGTACACTGGATAGGACTCGTCGGGAACTGAATGGTTGGTATTATACCTATCGTCAGTTGTCAGTTCCCAGGTGACATGAGTACAGCTTAGTCCGCTGACTTGACACTGTCACATCGCCTCGAGTGTGTTCCCAATGTACTTTGATTACTACCCTACCACGGCTCAAAGGAGTCGTGCAAACAGGTAGTAGTTGGGTGCAGTCCCGAAGCACTTGGAGGCAGTGACGGTTAGATAGGATTCGTCTCTCCCGGTATTGGGGGTTGACATCGCGCTGTGTCTAGGAGAGCCATTACACGAGTAGTCCATGGCCAGGGCAAGCGAGATATACTGGTAGGCTTCCATTGTTATCTCAGGGTGTTCTGGGCTTCACTCCGACACGACTTGTACCGCTATTAGGGGACTGACGTTTACCGCCCCCTAGGCCCACCATGCGATGTATCAGACGAACAGACCGGACTGTACGGAGACTGTCGCATTCAGGCTCAGTAGGAGTTCAGATGGGTTTCACCTCGTTAGTCTTCTTGTCGGCATCTACCTGGGGACCGTTACGCACAGCTAGTGCCGCTTGCGGTCTTTGGTTAAACCCACTGCCAGCGTAGTGTCGAGTCTTTAGAGTCCCACACAGAAAGATATTCACCTTTAGGCAAAAGAGTAGAGGTCGCATGGTTTTGCGACAGGGTTCGGTCACATCTGTGCACTTGTGCATGTTTAGTGTCCGGACAGTTAACACTAGCGGGCTTTGGTTTAAGCCAGATCCTAGTGTACGTTTTGGGATTGTTTTTATCTCGTATGTATTCGTGTTCCTCAGAACGCGGATGCGGGTGTGTATGCACAGTTGACGGAGAGACAGAGGCAGAGGATTCTCATTAGGGTTGTTGACTATTGACTGTTGACCATTGACTTTTTGCTAAACCCTAATGAGAATATGATATATGATTAACAATAATATTAATTAAGTATTATGGTGACATGGTTGTTGAGGGGTTGACTTTGTTGATTTGTTGACTTTGTTGACCGGTTGACTAGGTTGGACTAGTTGACCATCATGATGACAATGGCTATCATTTCATGGCAAAGACTTTTGCTTGCTTGTTTCTCTTGTGCAAAATGAGTGCATGAAATGATATGGCTATTGTAGCTTAAACCATCACATAATACTTGATTGCTATGATTTGTTATGATGGCTTTGGATTATGAGAGCCAAGAGAGAAAAGTCTTGCTCATTTTATCATTTCCATTCTCTCTCTTGGCTTGAGCTCTCATCCTCTTCCTCTTGCTCTCTCTCTTTCTCTAGTCTATGGTTCACTTGTCTCATGTGTTTAGAAGCAAGAACCATAGAGAAAAATCCCAACACACTCTCCCCTACTCACTCTAGTTCACAAGGTTTAGCAAACCGAGTGAACTAGTTTCTTCAAAGTTCGAAGAAGAAGCCAAAGGTAGAAGCTTTCGGGTGGATCGATCTTCGGCGCAAGGAGACGACGGGGTGAAGCCGATCCGTACACCATCGAGGCTTGAAGACGAAGGAGTTCAAGAAAAGAATGGTATAACCCCCTAACCGAGTAGTTAACAACTCCTAGTTAGGCTGTTAGGTAGATAGTTTAACAAAGATCCGTTTTAAGTCTATGTTACCGCCTCTAGAAAATTGTTTTTCATCAAATTCCGCAAGCCCGTAAGTACCGGGAGAGGTAGCATGGACTTACATATATGTACATATGCATACATATGTACACATACAGATACTACACGACATTGCCCCTGTTAGAAAAAAATTTCTAACGGGACGCTGCCCCGCTCCCCGCAAGAGGTAGCGGGACTATCCGGGTAGCAGGACCCCCGTAAAAACTCTGCGTGGCTCCCGATATATCCAAACCCCCTTCCAAAACACAATATACGTACACTGCACAGTGAATTCGCATGACCAGTTTAACCCGTCAATCGGAGGTTCTCTCGCTCGAAAGGCGAGGGGTAATTAACGGCAGCTTAGTCAGCGGCTGCCGGAGATTCGGATCCCCACAATCATTAAACCCTCGCCTACCCTAAGCAGCGGGAATCTGTAGTACGCCTGACCAGCCCGCGTATTCCCATCTCAATGGGGTGACGAAAAACATCCTACAGTAGCGAAATCAATCAGTTCACCCAGCTTCCAAATGAACCATTTTCAAAATGTCTTGAACGCTTCAAGGATCTGTTAGTCCAATGTCCACATCACGGAATCCCTAGATGGGATCTGTTCCGAATTATGTATGAGGGCATTAATCCTAACAAAAAACAAACCCTTGGATTAATGTGTCAAGGAAATTTTATGACCAAAGATGATGGGGAAGCCTGGAAATTCCTAGAAGATTTCGCTGAAAAATCTTTACAGTGGAAGGGTGTGAGTCAATCGTTTAGGGTGGCAATAACCAATCGGAAGTTTCCATAGGAGTTAGAGCTGACATTTCAGCGATGGAAAAGAAACTCGAGACTATGGAAAACAAATTTTTAGCCGCCGCCCTAAATTAAATGTCACTCTCCAAAACTGTATGTGGATGCTGTTTTGATCTTTCTCATCTCACGGAAGAATGTCCACTAAATTCTCCATTTCAAGGTCACGAGCATACCAATGCTACTTTCCAACAACGGCCTAGAAACGATCCATTTTCTTCCACATATAATCAGGGTTGGAGGAATCACCCTAACCTTGCTCGGAACCAATCACAAACTCAAAACACGGTTCCAAATAAAACAATTTCCAAAGGGTCCCTCCACCACAACAGCAACCACCACAATTGAGTCAGCACCCCTTCCAAGCACAAAACTTCCAAAATCCGGTCAATACAACTGCACCTTCTAGTCCTTTGCAGTTGACCGGGACTGATGAATCCTCTTCATTTGCACAATACATGAATTTGGTCCTAACAAATATCATGCAAGTTTCGACTGAGATGAAGTCTTCTATCGATGACATGAAAAGAAATACTGTCTCTCAAAATGAGACTATAAAATCGATGGAAGAAGAAATTGCACGATTAAAACCCGAAATGAGTGCAAGAGAGAAAGGGAAACTTCCATCTCAACCTCTACCCAATCCTGGCTATTCACATCATGTGAATGCAATCACGTTGAGATCTCGAAGAGTGCTTGACAATCACGTTGGGGAAGAGGTTGATGATACAGAAAAATCTATCAATGATACCCCGGCTGAGACCTTTCCTTCCACTTCTACTTCTAATTCTGACTCCACTTCTTCTACCCCACCACCTTCTTCCGAGCCTATTCTCCATTTTCCTCAAGGCTCAACACCTCAGCCCAGCTCTTCTAGTCCACCGAAAACGATCCCCACTCCTATTCTTAGATCGTTCCCACCCACACGATCTTCTCCAGTGTTGGACCCTGATCTTATTGCTCAAGCTCCTTACCCGAATCGGTTAAGGGGAAACACACTGAGTCCGCAAATGGAGAAGATCACTGAAATGTTTAAACAGGTTAATATCAACATCCCTCTTCTAGATGCAATCCAACAAGTCCCCGCTTATGCGAAAGTTCTTAAAGACTTGTGCACTAGAAAGAGGAAGACTCAGATGCCCAAGAAGATATTCATAGCAAAGACTGTAGACACGGCTTTCCCCCAGCAATTACCGAGGAAACATAAGGATCCTAGATATCCTACTATTTCCATTTCTATTGGGGAAAAACACATCAACCGTGCTCTACTCGACCTTGGCGCAAGTGTTAACCTGCTGTAGGGTTCCTAGGCACTCTTGTGAAGGTTCAAAAGGCATCAAACATGCCCGGATTAAATTTTAGACGTGCCGAACAACCCAAAGCCGGGATCTTTGCTAGATTATTAGGGTTTAACATGCAATAAGATAACTTTTATCTAAGTGTGAGGGATTACAACCTTTGTAGTCCGCTCCTTCACTTCACAAGCTCCGAGTAGAAGTCCCTTTGCCGCGATCCACGATCTCCCGGACTCATGAGAGGCTCCACGACTCGAACGATCCATTCTAGCTTGTCGTATTCCAAATCTCCGATGATCTACCTTGAAGTTGCTACGACTCAAGCTTTCTCACTCTTAAAGAAGAGAACACACTAATCCCATGGGCTAGATGAGATGAGGATGAGAGAGTAGTAATTTTGCTTTCCTTTTTATATCATTTTCTCATTTTATTTCATCACTTGAAGAAAAACTAGCAAGCTTTCATGAAGAAGCAAGAAGATGATAATGAAAAGATAATCATAATCTTTTTCTTTTGTGATGAATAGAAATATAAATCATATGATTGATATATAACCATGGTCAAGGATGAATGGATAAGAATGAGTAGAGAGTTAACTAGAGATAGGGTTTGGTTGGGTTAAAAGAATGTGTCATTCTAAATATCTTAAGAATGACAAAACAAGAAAGCTTCTAGAAGGAACTTGAAGCTACTAACCCTAATCAAACCCTAACCTCAATTAATCATCCTTAAACATGTTTAACAATTAATCATATCATGTCACAATAATATATATCACATATATATTATATATTTGCAACAAAAGAAAATAATACAATTAACATATATCGCATATATATCAATGTATCATCCACTGAGAAAATGAAATAATAAAGCAAGCCAATATTAGTAAATATAATAATATATCATATATATTATTATATATTAAATCATCGAATCAACACTTGATCCGACGATCCGGCTATATCGAATATAACCGACTAATATATCATGTACCGATTCATCGAATCAACACTTGATCCGATGACCCGGTTCATATCCATATATCGCGAGAATATAATACGGTATCCCATATCGCATTATTCACGCTCCTGCGCATATCACATATGCGCCACTACTCCGTTTCGCCTGAGCCAAGAAACCTCTGTGTAGGACTCTAAAGAATCGTCAATACGCCGGTAGCAGGTGATGATCATATCAAACACCCACAAGCTGCAAGCGGTCAGCTAAACGTAACAGCCACCCAGGTATTGAGCGATCAGAAGATCAACAAGCTAGCCTGTGCGTTCTCCTGTGAATCCAACCAGTAACACTCCTGTACAGTCCGGTCTGTTCGTCTGATATGTCGCATATCAAGTCTAGGGGTGGTATACGTCAGACCCCAGTAACCGATAAGTCGTGTCGATGTGTGGCTCATAACGGGTCAAGAAACTGTTGGAGGTAGTGCCCTCAGAGTCAATTATTGGATCACAGGTACGTGATTGCAATGATTGAGGGAGGACCTATCCCGGTAGGACAGTCTTACTCGAGATGATAGTATGCTATCTGGTTTACCTTTATCATCGTGTACTGTTTTAGGTGACATGACACGTCGCTATTACACGTTGATAGAGCCCCTAGGATTCTTGCTTGACCACCTGCAGTATGAGGGCGATCATATAAGTGGGAGCTGGGGGTCTACAAGCATATCCTTAAAAGGTCCCTAGTCGTGGGAGTTTCGAGACTGGGCATCGATACTCCATTAGTAGACTAGTGTATACAGTCGAGACCCCGACGAGGGGCGGTGGCCGGTCTCACAAGCCACTGGTGTCAGTAGGATCACCTAAGATGTATACAGGTGCTCATTGGGTTATGAGTACACCGGACAGGACTCGCCGGGAACATGCTAGTTGGTCATATACCAGACGTCAGATGGCAGTTCCCTGGTGACATGTGTGCAGGTTAGTTCATCGACCTGGGGATCGTCATTTGTCTCGTGTGAGTTCCCACTGTACTTTGATTACTACCCTACCACGGCTCAAAGGAGTCGTGCAAACAGGTTTTAGTTGGGTACAGTCCCGAGCCACATGGAGGCAGTGAGCGTATCTTCAGGGGTTCGTCTCTCCCGGTATTGGGGGTGAGGTCGTGCTGTGTCTAGGAGAGCCATTACACAAAGTCCTTGGCCAAGGCAAGGAGATTTACTGGTAGGTATTCCAGTAGTATCTCAGGGTGTTCTGGGCTACACTCCGACACGACTTGTACCGCTTTTGGGGGTCTGACTTTTACCAACCCCCTAGGCCCGCCATGCGATACTCATAGACGAACGGACCGGACTGCACGGATATTGTCACTGACAGGCTCAGTAGGGTGTCAGGATGAGTTCGCTCATCGACGTCCCTTTTAGTCAATAGCTGGTGGCCCGTCACGTATTGGCTTATACCTCTGACGTGCTAGTGGTTAAATCCACAGCCATAGTATTGACGAGTCTTTAGAGTCCACCACACTTTCAGTTACTCTGCTTTCGGGCGAAACGCTGTAGAGGCTGTATGGAGATATGGCAGGGTCCGATCAGATACATGCGGTATTGCACGGATCAGGATCGGACGGTTTGTACTAGTATCCGTATAGGATTATGGCAGGGTTCGATCAGATACGTGCGGTATTGCACGGATCAGGATCGAACGGATAATACTAGCCGGCTTTGGTTTAAGCCGGTCCTAGTTTAGTACAGTGTAGGTTTTGTCTCTTTGCATTTGTATCCGGACGGAATACAGATGCGGGTGTGTATGCACAGTATCGGGGTTTTCCTGTAATTTATTACGGGAGCATTTTTCTGGAGTTGCCAGTTTGCATTCCGTTCCGGCCGGTTTTCCTTTGTTCTTTCCCGGCCGGACTTTTCCGATGGAGGGGGTTATTTGCAAGTTCGCAAATAACACTTTGTGGAGGGTTTTATTGCATATATATATTGATTATGATAGCTTTCTTTTCTTTGCACCATGACTTGCTTTGACTTGTGATTTGAGTGGGCATAGTTTTAATAGTGTGAAGTATGGTGTATGTTTGTTTATGGTCACTCTCTTTTCTTCTCCTACCATCACCTCCCTTCATGGATAAATTCATTTTCCTCCACCATTCCAAGTGGGATTGGCCGGCCATTCTTTTGAGAATGGGAGTGAGTTCATTTTGAGATGAGAGGTTGTTTTCATATCATTATAACATGCTACACAAATTCCATCTCCAATTGAAAAGTCTAGTTCATGTTTCCTCCATCAAAAGGCAACCAATACCCCAAAAAGAGACTACGTTTCTACACTACATTTCCTACAGCAAATCTTGGGCACGTCGAGTAGCCGGCTTCGTGCCCGAGTTGCCTCGGCATTGAGGTGGGAGCCCGTAAACGAAGAAGGCGATGTGGTGCACTTCCGGCGACGAGGAGGAGACGGGATTTCTCCGCAGGAGATCGGGACCATGACGAGAAGACCGGAGGACTTGGATCGTCGGTATATCTCTAACCCATCTTCAAGTTAGCTTAGACTAGTTTAATGGTTACGATCCGGTGAAAGTGCGCGGTGGTGCCGGTTTGCAAAGTCCGCAAAATTTAAGTTATTCACCGCTTCCGCATTCCGGCGTCGGATTGACGGCCGGGGCGCCGCCGTGCACTTACACTGGTATCAGAGCCTCGCCATTAACTTAGTCTAGCTTTGTGTAATGTGTTTTTCAGTTCCGATCGATCGAAATGTCCAAAAACCCGTATTTGCCCACGACAGTTTCTGTTGAAATTTTTTGGTCTCGAAAAATTTTTCAGGTTGTAAAATATTGATGTACTGGAAAATCTAAGAGTTCTGTAAAAATTTGATGAAGTAACTCCACAGTTGGAGCGCGGAACCGCCGCGAAAACCCCCTTTGTGCGGCCCTTCCGCCGCGCACTATTCACATCACTTCACCATTTTTTTACAGAGGCCTTATGGGCTTAAAATATGGGCTTTGGAATATTAAAGTTGGGCCAATTGTTTCTGTGAGTGCTACAGTTTTCTTTGGGGCCCACTTGTTAATTGTTTGATCAATCGGAAAATTTTAAACACATTTTTCACAGTATTTACATTATATCTGCGACCGTGAATGTCACTCGATCGGTAAATCCTGTCTAACTGCTATAGCCCGGTTAGACGGATTTGCGAACGTGACTTTCACGTTGATGTTCTATGTATTTGCTGTGATGTTGCGGATCGGTCGTGGGGGATAGCCTGGATGCAATGCTAGTACAGTTTTGGTTGTATAATGTACATTTGATATTGCGGGGCGAGCGTCCGACATGTGGACTGCCGTCACTGCCTGTTTGTATTATTCTTTTGGGGCACGACCTGGTTGCGGTCGATGTACCCGGTGTATGTATATTTTACTTTCTGTACTAGGATTACCCCGCGGAGGGGTGCACGGATAGCCGGGTTCTAGAGGGCAACAAGCCCGCATCTCATTGCATTGGGACGGAGGGGGCTTCACTCTAGGATTGGCGGGCTATTCGCCGCACTCGTAGGGGGTACAGGTTGACCCAGGAGGGGTGCCCAAGTTGCCGGATTCCGTGAAGTGCTGGGTGGTCCATTCACGGCGCTGAAGGGGGCTGCCTCGCTTCAGGTTTTGGCGGGTGACTTGCCGCGCCCGTAGGGGTCTAGGATTTCATTGCACAGGCTATCCACACGACCAGGGGAACGTCGGGTTTCAGCGGCTCTGTGAAACCCGGGGATCCCAGATATCTGTATTGTTTCTGTGATGCTGTTCATTCTCTGTGATGTTGCATTTCTTTCACGCCTTGAGCGAAATATAATATATTGGTATATATATTAGTAGATGTTGTATATGTTTTGCATCCGCGCTAGTCCAGTCCCCGCTCTGTCGTTAGTAAGCTAACCTAACGGGTAATGACGGGACCCAGTGGCGAATGCGGATGGCATATACGTACATCAATATATTTTCGTTCTTTTTGGTGTGATCAATTGATGGGACTGCATTGATTCGGATCAATGCAAGTTTAAAAACAAACCTAATCTGATGTTGTTGGAACACTTTTTCAAAAAGCTGTTATTGCAAGGACGTTCACTTTTGTTTTGCACCGTGGTATTCAGTTAGAATATCCTGCTCCTCAGTCGACGAGGCAAGGGCCGAGATCCCTTCACCGGGAGTGACCCCTTGGACAAAAAGTTTGCGTCAGGGCATTAACTTCACTATAGCCGATTACTTTTGCTTTGCACCGTGGTATTCATTTGGAATATCCTGCACCCCATTCTACGGGGAAAGAGCCGAGATCCCTTCACCGGGAGTGACCTCTTTGGCAACGGTTTTCGTCACTATATTTTCAAAAAGCTATCCGTTCCTTCAACGATATCAAGTTCATTACGTTAAAGGTTTTCGCCAGAAACCATTCGTAGCCCTCCGTCGTTTCATATGGGTAGTCAATAGTATTCAAGCTGTGTATGTTGGCCAAAGT
Organism: Agapanthus africanus; assembly: GCA_030015575.1. Taxonomy (NCBI): domain Eukaryota; kingdom Viridiplantae; phylum Streptophyta; class Magnoliopsida; order Asparagales; family Amaryllidaceae; genus Agapanthus; species Agapanthus africanus. Next base: position 341,012,186 of record CM057341.1, read on the forward strand.
CAAGGCACAGTGTTTGGTAGCTGTTGGTTATTCATATGCAGCATAGATAGATGCGTTGGTTTGGGACAGTCGTGCTGCCATTTTGGCCAAAGTCAAGGGTATGTACGGGTGGATTCAAATTAACCTGGAGAATGACGGGCAGAACTTGACATGTGACTTATGATATGTTGGCCAAAGTCAAGGTCATAAGAGCATGGGGCAGAAATCACATCGGGAGTTTCAAAAGAACTGAAACTTGCCAGATATGCGCATACCTTCTGGAGTGTGATAGCGTGAGCGGATTCCGTCACGTTATCATGCAATGATAGTTGGATCCCGATTCCCACTGATGAGTTAGTTTACTCCTCGGGTAACCCCGACTAATTCTTCTTTCAGGTTTGGAGGAGAATTTGAGGTACAGTGGGAGGATTCCAGATTAGATAAATTGGTGACCATTCTGATCTAGGTTAGAGTGCACGCTGAGTGTTTCTTTTCTCTCTCTCTTTGGCAGCGACCATTGACCCGACCCTAAGACTTTGACTCAGTGACCAAGTTGACCGAACCTTCTTAAACACCGGCTTTTGGATTGTCTGAGTTGCAAACCTCATTGCCACTCCTACTTTTACCCTTTTCTCCAGGACACCCCGTTTTACTACGAACGTCCACTTCCATTGGACAAAACCATCGTATGGTTAGATACGAACTCGAAAGAATTTATTCGAGGATGGTTTCCGGTTCTGGAGAAAACGGATAGGATTATTCAGTTGTCTTTTCCTTTTACCCTCTCTCAGGTTACGAGTACTCCTTGGTTTAGGGGTAGTACACCTATTACGCAAATTGGATTGTCTTCTTCCAAACCTTAGGCTGGTGCCGACCGGTAGGGAATGAAGAAAACCAATTAGCATAACGATGGTGTGCAGAAGGTATTAAGTTCAGACAAAGCAAGGGATTAGTAAGAGGGCAAAGTAAATTGCAACAGATATTCACGACCAAACCAAATATTTCGTTACCACTCCCACATCACCTTTGTATTTCTCCAGGACACTCCGTATCACTACGAAGATCCACAGTTTATTTGGATACTCCATCGTATGGTTATATACGAACTCGAATGGAACTTGTTCCAGTTCGGGGATGGATCCTGGTTCAGGAGAAATAGGAATAAAGTACATTCAGGTGTCTTTTATCTTCACCCTCTCTCATTGCGAGTGTTCCTAGGATTGGGACAGTACACCCATTATGCTTATTGGATAGTCTTCTTCCAAACCATAGGCTGGTGCCGAACGGTAGGGAAGGAAGAAAACCATTTGGCCTAAAAGGGTGTGCAGAAGGTAAAGACTAAAGACATATGAAGGGATTTGGAGAGGTGGCAAAGAACTATACGGTTATAGTTGTGAATCTGGATAATGGTAGAGGCATTACTAGGAATACCAGGATACCCCATCGAAACATTTCAATGTTTCAGTTTCACTGTGTAATGTTAAAAGAAAACTGATTTCCCGATTAGATACTTACTCCAGGGTATGTATTTACCAGGTATGATTCTCACATCTGTATGGTTTTACAGATGATGAGTGGGAGTAGGTTATTGGGAATTGGGTGATCATCCTCATTATATCGGGATTCGTTGTAATCGGTGATATTTGAGGAAATCACCTGGGCAGTTTGCCGGTCGGCAAATATTTGGTTTTGAATATCCGCTGTTATGCACCAATTTCAAATTGATATATCTGTACGTCTATTTTCATAGAGTGAGATATACCTTTCTGAAATTATGTCTACGACATTTACCTATATCAGTGGATGGTTAGGTAAGGAGCATTAAACAGCGGTGTAATTCTTCTTAACCATAAGTACAGTTTTCAACCTACGACATACAGTGAAAGAGTTGTTAGACTCAGCGGACTTATACAGAGTATTGTATGTTGTCCAGTGTCCATTAGGACAGAGGGGTTGGTCCTCATACTATATTCTGTTTACTTTTAACTTCTCTAGTTCTTAGACATGTGTTTCGTAGAAACACAGGGTCTAAGTTTTGAGGAGTTATAGGTATTTGAATAGAGTAGAGAACCAGGTGTAGCAAGTATCGGGATTCTTCAAGGTGATCGAAGATGTAGATACTTGTGTATGGTATTCAGTTGATAGTAATGATAAAGAGAAATTGCTTCTCTTTCAGGTTACTCATAATTGGAAATGCTTCCTAAGTTGAGTAACGCTGATCGGCCTCCTTCCATTTAGTTGACATGCGCTGGGGACAGCTGCATGATTTGAATCTGGTTCAATTATATCAGTGCCTCTGTTTCTATATTGGATATAGAACAGTTCATATCTTAACGATGTTAAGGTACGGGGAGTTGTCCGGCTTATGCTTTAGACCAGACACTGGACAACTCAATGCACGTTTCTGTAATGGCTGTTTGTGGGTTGACCCAGGCTATGACGCGGGTTGACTTTCTACCATCTGGATGAATAATAGCAATATTGTTCTAGACTCGCCACAGTTTTATTAAAAATGGATTTTTTCAGAAAACAGTAGTGGGAGTATGGTAGAACTGGAAGTGATTCCAGAACCACAAACGATTACTGAAGATTTGACAAGGAACCTAAAGATTCAATCTGGATTGACATTCCATTGGCCACTCCGCAGATACGGTGGGTAACTTCAGGCACCCGAGAGGCACTCCGGTAGCCTCAAGGACGGTGACAGGGAAGTTCTTGTTTACCCACACTTGCCATTGCTGTTGTTCCAGGCTGCGAGACCCGGTGGGAGGATGAGTATAGTGTCGTTCTAAACTAGCTTTAGAAGTGCACGTCTATATGACTCTGCCAGAGGGTTGTCGTAGTCAGTGGGAGCAGCGGAAGCATTGGTGGACATCAGGCTTATGTCTATTTATAGACTAAAGCAGATATAGCGGAGATAGATCATCTATTTCTGATGTCACAGTCATAGGTTTGACTTCATCAGAATAGGAGATGGATCTGTTGAGAAGGTAGTAGGATGTGATGTCATGGTATTTGGATGACATACACAAAGTAGGAAAGGAAACTCCTACACTACGATCGGTTATACTTTGGTCGTCACACAGTTGTTTCTCCACAAAGGAAATGGATTTTATATCAGACATACTGGTTACTAGATCTATGGTTTTAGATCTAGATTTGGGTGGTTTCCCAATCAGGGTACTTGACAGCATTCTAAGAGTATTTAGGATGGACGACTCCTGGCACGGTAGTGTACCTGCAGGTAATGGAGTCACCCTCTCCAAAGGTGTCTTACAGACTAAAAGGGAGAGGGACGTGCATGATTGGCAGATCATTTGCTTAGGCAATTGAGTCAATCATGAGATGTGAAGTACCACACCAGATGTTGTTCTTGCACTAGATGCAATAAGTTGACATTAATCCATTCCTGGAGAAACAGTCGGAAGCAGTTTTAGAACATAAGTGGATGTTCTAGGGATATGGTAACGACAGCCTCATTCAGGAAACTGTTATCATTCCAGGCTTCCAAGGTGACATGGACGACAAGGAGGTTGTCAGAGTTATAGTTTTCCCTCTGACGAGGGGCAGTATTTTGGACAGGTAATCCAAGGCAATACTGAGGGAGGCATGGCGCGCAGGACACTGATTAAGTTCAGTTGTCAATACAGTCTAAGAAGTTTGGATTTGGAGTTCATTTATGAGCTAGGTCCCATCAGACATCCAGACATATTCTAAGACTGATTTTGCTCATTTCGGGAGATGGCTTTCTCCGCGAACTTGAGATATAGAGAGACATGGAAAGAAACAACTAAGCGGATCCACTCACTGAGGCTATTCCTCGAACGCAATAGTTCCGCAAACGAGCTTTGTGAGACTGACTAGTAGAGGAGTTGGGTGTTCGGTATCACACGGGCTGTGAGTATGCGACATCGCAATAATTAGCCTTGAGTGCAAGTGGGAGATTGTTGGAGGTAGTGCCCTCAGAGTCAATTATTGGATCACAGGTACGTGATTGCAATGATTGAGGGAGGACCTATCCCGGTAGGACAGTCTTACTCGAGATGATAGTATGCTATCTGGTTTACCTTTATCATCGTGTACTGTTTTAGGTGACATGACACGTCGCTATTACACGTTGATAGAGCCCCTAGGATTCTTGCTTGACCACCTGCAGTATGAGGGCGATCATATAAGTGGGAGCTGGGGGTCTACAAGCATATCCTTAAAAGGTCCCTAGTCGTGGGAGTTTCGAGACTGGGCATCGATACTCCATTAGTAGACTAGTGTATACAGTCGAGACCCCGACGAGGGGCGGTGGCCGGTCTCACAAGCCACTGGTGTCAGTAGGATCACCTAAGATGTATACAGGTGCTCATTGGGTTATGAGTACACCGGACAGGACTCGCCGGGAACATGCTAGTTGGTCATATACCAGACGTCAGATGGCAGTTCCCTGGTGACATGTGTGCAGGTTAGTTCATCGACCTGGGGATCGTCATTTGTCTCGTGTGAGTTCCCACTGTACTTTGATTACTACCCTACCACGGCTCAAAGGAGTCGTGCAAACAGGTTTTAGTTGGGTACAGTCCCGAGCCACATGGAGGCAGTGAGCGTATCTTCAGGGGTTCGTCTCTCCCGGTATTGGGGGTGAGGTCGTGCTGTGTCTAGGAGAGCCATTACACAAATTCCTTGGCCAAGGCAAGGAGATTTACTGGTAGGTATTCCAGTAGTATCTCAGGGTGTTCTGGGCTACACTCCGACACGACTTGTACCGCTTTTGGGGGTCTGACTTTTACCAACCCCCTAGGCCCGCCATGCGATACTCATAGACGAACGGACCGGACTGCACGGATATTGTCACTGACAGGCTCAGTAGGGTGTCAGGATGAGTTCGCTCATCGACGTCCCTTTTAGTCAATAGCTGGTGGCCCGTCACGTATTGGCTTATACCTCTGACGTGCTAGTGGTTAAATCCACAGCCATAGTATTGACGAGTCTTTAGAGTCCACCACACTTTCAGTTACTCTGCTTTCGGGCGAAACGCTGTAGAGGCTGTATGGAGATATGGCAGGGTCCGATCAGATACATGCGGTATTGCACGGATCAGGATCGGACGGTTTGTACTAGTATCCGTATAGGATTATGGCAGGGTTCGATCAGATACGTGCGGTATTGCACGGATCAGGATCGAACGGATAATACTAGCCGGCTTTGGTTTAAGCCGGTCCTAGTTTAGTACAGTGTAGGTTTTGTCTCTTTGCATTTGTATCCGGACGGAATACAGATGCGGGTGTGTATGCACAGTATCGGGGTTTTCCTGTAATTTATTACGGGACCATTTTTCTGGAGTTGCCAGTTTGCATTCCGTTCCGGCCGGTTTTCCTTTGTTCTTTCCCGGCCGGACTTTTCCGATGGAGGGGGTTATTTGCAAGTTCGCAAATAACACTTTGTGGAGGGTTTTATTGCATATATATATTGATTATGATAGCTTTCTTTTCTTTGCACCATGACTTGCTTTGACTTGTGATTTGAGTGGGCATAGTTTTAATAGTGTGAAGTATGGTGTATGTTTGTTTATGGTCACTCTCTTTTCTTCTCCTACCATCACCTCCCTTCATGGATAAATTCATTTTCCTCCACCATTCCAAGTGGGATTGGCCGGCCATTCTTTTGAGAATGGGAGTGAGTTCATTTTGAGATGAGAGGTTGTTTTCATATCATTATAACATGCTACACAAATTCCATCTCCAATTGAAAAGTCTAGTTCATGTTTCCTCCATCAAAAGGCAACCAATACCCCAAAAAGAGACTACGTTTCTACACTACATTTCCTACAGCAAATCTTGGGCACGTCGAGTAGCCGGCTTCGTGCCCGAGTTGCCTCGGCATTGAGGTGGGAGCCCGTAAACGAAGAAGGCGATGTGGTGCACTTCCGGCGACGAGGAGGAGACGGGATTTCTCCGCAGGAGATCGGGACCATGACGAGAAGACCGGAGGACTTGGATCGTCGGTATATCTCTAACCCATCTTCAAGTTAGCTTAGACTAGTTTAATGGTTACGATCCGGTGAAAGTGCGCGGTGGTGCCGGTTTGCAAAGTCCGCAAAATTTAAGTTATTCACCGCTTCCGCATTCCGGCGTCGGATTGACGGCCGGGGCGCCGCCGTGCACTTACAGAAACTACTAGTAACACTTACCAGTAAATCTCCATATCAGCCCTGGCCAGGGACTTCCAGTTATAGCCAATCGAACACAGCACAACATCAACTCCCTATACCGGGAGAGACGAATCCCCTCCTATCGCTCATTGCCTCCATGTGATTCGGGACTGGACCCAAAAGCCACCGTTTTGCACGCCCTCTTGGACGTGGTAAGGTGGAAATCAAAGCACAGTGGGAATCACACAAGACTCTATGACGATCTCGGGTCTACAGACTACCCTGTACCAGTGTCACCGGAGAACTGCCATCTGACGTGTGGTATATCACCATCTGGGAGTTCTCGGCGAGTCCGTCCAGTGTACCCAGTCTCCACTGAGCACCCGTACACCATCTCTGATGTCTAACACCGATGGATATGGGATCATCCATCGCCCATCATATGGGTTAAGATGCGTATACGCTAGTCTACTCTGGTGTATCGATGCCCTGTCTCGATATACCCTCGACTAGGAACAGTTATAGGATGTACTCATCGACTACCACGGCCTCACTAGTATGATCTCATCATAGTCCCAGTAGTCGAGTACAGATCCTAAAGGCTTTATCAACATGTGAGAGTAAAACAGTAAACCAATACAAGTCAACATGTTAAGATAAAGTGAAACCAAATAGCATACTATCATGACGAGCAAGAAAGTCATCTCTATATATAACCAAGCATCCATTATAATATACATCATATGTACAACAATGGCCTCTAGGGCATATACATAACTAACAATCTCCCACTTGCACTAAGGCAAGCTGCTGTAGTATCTCATACCTAGCATCCCGAATAAACTCTCAAACTATATCTGGGGAATAGCCTTCGTGAATGGATCCGCAGTGTTGTCCTTCGTATCTACTCTCCTGACCTCGATTTCCCGGCGATCAACTATCTCCCTGATCAGGTGATACCGCCTCAGAATATGTCTGGACTTCTGATGGGACCTGGGTTCCTTGGCTAAAGCCACAGCTCCATTGTTATCGCAATACAGAGGTATTGGATGCTCAATGGATGGAACCACACCAAGTTCACTAATGAACTTCTTGATCCAGACAGCCTCTTTGGCAGCATCGTTGGCAGCGATGTATTCAGCCTCCATCGTTGAGTCTGCAACGGTATCCTGTTTGGAACTCTTCCAACATACCGCCCCTCCATTGAGGGTAAAGACAAAACCCGAATGCGACTTAGAGTCGTCCTTATCACTTTGGAAGCTGGAATCGGTAAAGGACTCCACCTGGAGTTCTCCGTTTCCATACACCAAGAACATCTCCTTAGTCCTTCGTAAGTACTTGAGAATGTTCTTCACAGCTGTCCAGTGACTCTCTCCAGGATCTGCTTGATACCGACTCACTACACTTAGCGAGTATGCTACATCGGGTCTGGTACATAGCATCGCATACATGATAGAGCCTACTGCCGAAGCATAGGGTATCCCTTGCATGCGAGCTCTCTCCAAATCAGTCTTGGGAGACATCTCTTTGGAGAGAGTGAGTCCAGAGATTGTGGGTTGGTTCCCACGTTTGGATTCTTCCATACTAAACCTCTTTAGTATGGTGTCAATGTACCTGGATTGGGACAATCCCAGTATCCGTTTAGATCTATCTCTATAGATCATGATTCCCAATATGCAGGAGGCATCACCTAGATCTTTCATTGAGAATCTCTGTGATAAGAAGAGCTTGACTGATTGCAGCATAGGAATATCATTTCCTATCAAGAGTATATCATCCACGTACAATACGAGGAAGACAACCTTACCCTCTGCTACCTTCTTATAGATACAAGGTTCATCTATATTTTTGATGAAGTCAAACTCTTTGACTACAACATCAAAACAGATGTTCCAACTCCGCGATGCTTGCTTTAACCCATAAATGGATTTAAGCAGCTTGCACACCTTTCCGCTGCTCCCACTATCTACGAAGCCCTCTGGCTGAGTCATGTACACGCTCTTTTCTAAATCACCGTTTAGAAAGGCGGTCTTAACATCCATTTGCCAGATTTCGTAGTCATGGTATGCAGCAATGGCAAGTAAGATCCGGATGGACTTAAGCATAGCCACTGGAGAAAAGGTTTCGTCATAATCCATACCTGGTCGTTGACGAAAACCCTTTGCTACAAGTCTAGCTTTGAAAGTCTCAACTTTTCCATCTACACCAAATTTCTTTTTAAAGATCCACTTGCTCCCAATGGGTTTTACCCCTTCAGGAGCAAGTTCCAAAGTCCATACTTTGTTGGTGTACATGGATTCCATCTCAGATCGCATTGCATCCAGCCATTTCACAGAGTCACCACTCGTGATGGCCTGCTCGAAACTAGTCGGTTCATCATCATCCATGATGCAATCCTCGCTTCTACCATCAATGAGAAAACCGTAGTATCTCTCAGGTGGACGAGAAACCCTGATAGATCGGCGGAGAGGCTGGGGTTCGTCGGGTATTACTGAATCCTCTGGTTCCACTAAATCATCTGTTGTAGTTTGTTCTGCTGGAACTTCTTCCAGTTCTACCTCAGAGCCACTAATCTCTTTTGCGAGAAATTCCTTTTCTAAAAAGGTGGCGTGCCGAGAAACAAACACCTTTTGTTCTTCGGTGTGGTAGAAGATATACCCGCGCGAATGTTTGGGATATCCAATAAACTTGCACAGAATAGACCTTGCGCCGAGTTTGTCCGGATTTTGTGTTTTCACATATGCCGGACAACCCCATATCCTAACATAATTAAGATATGGTCTCTTTCCTTTCCATATCTCATATGGAGTGGTTGGCACAGATTTGGTGGGAACCATATTCAATAGGTCTGCAGCTGTCTCCAGTGCATACCCCCAGAAGGAAATAGGTAACTCAGCTGTACTCATCATAGAGCGCACCATATCTAATAGGGTGCGATTCCTCCGCTCAGATACACCGTTGTGCTGTGGTGTATAAGGAGGAGTACGCTGAGAGAGAATCCCATTCTCTTTTAGATAATCTAGGAACTCACCGCTTAAGTATTCACCTCCTCGATCAGATCGAAGAATCTTAATACTTTTACCCGTTTGATTCTCTACTTCGTGCTTATATTCTCTGAATTTCTCAAAAGCTTCAGATTTGTGTTTCATCAAGAACACATGTCCGTATCTAGAGAGATCGTCAGTGAATGTAATGAAGTAGGAAGAACCGTTCCTGGCATGCGTAGACATGGGACCACAAACATCACTATGTATTAGTCCTAAGAATTCATTAACTCTTTCTCCGTGTCCACTAAACGGAGCTTTGGTCATTTTTCCTTTGAGACATGAATGGCAAGTATCATAAGATGATAATTCGAACGGATTCAAATAACCATCTTTATGTGACTTAGCCAGTCGTGTCGCATTGATGTGACCAAGTCTACAATGCCACAAGTAGGATTCGTTCATATCTGAACTTTTCCTCTTGTGTATGTTTTGTATATTCAGGACTGTATTCTGATTTAGAATGAATATGCCATTATGTAACGAGCCTGATGCAATCAACTTTTGATCTAGGAATATGTTCATAACATTATCCTGTACTACAAAATTATATCCTTCTTTACTCAATAAAGAAACTGATATAATGTTGCACATCATGTTCGGTATATAATAGCACTCATTTAGAATCAGTGTATTACTACTTGGTAATACAAGGTGATATTCGCCAACTGCTTTGGCTACAATACTTGCACCGTTCCCTACTTGAACGGAATGATCACCTTTTCCCAGTTCTCTATCTTTACGTAGCCCATGTAACTGTTTACATATGTGGGATCCTGATCCGGTATCTAATACCCAGGACGTAGGGTGAACTGAGAAACAGTTCTCAATAACTAACACACCCGAAGAAGATGCATCAACATGCATGTTCTTTTGGGCGGCGTGAGAATCCAGATATTCTCCTGTTTCCTGTTCAGTCTTATAACTCTTATAACAAAGAACGGGTCCAACGTTCCCTTGCTTAGTACAATAATCGGGTTCAGTCAATACATCCATATTATTATCTTGATTATTGCCTGACATGGTCGCTACCTGGAGAGAGAGAGAAGAAAACACTTTAGCGTATGCTCTTGCAAGATTAGATTGGTTATTATCTTATCTAATCAGGATGTCTCCTACTGGTTTTATCAAATCTACCTTAAAACCCTAAAAGGTAAGATTAGCCGGGATTAATTACACCCTACAATTTCGTCAATCTTTCAGCCAGATCAGTGTCGGTACTTTGAGGGAGGTTCCCCGTGCTCTCGCACGGACCTAATTAATGTAAACCTCGTTTTCCCAGAGGCGTAACCTCGTTAACACTTTTCTAGACACCTACTCGATCGGCTAATTGTCTTGTGTAAAACTCTCCCAGGAGTAACTCTTATTCGCAGTGGGTATCAGGATCCAACTATCTCATAGGAGGTATGCAATCTCATTGCAAATTTCAACACTTGAAATTCCAGATAATGTTTTTTACCCCTAGCATCCTATGACCTTGACGCAGGCCAACAAACCATAGTGCGCTAGTCAAGTTCAACCCGTCATTTCTTGATTCAATTAAACCCACCCGCACGACCCTTGACGCAGGCCAACAAAGTCGCACGACTACCCTAATCGAATCTGCATCATATGCATAAACAGATATATACTAGTTATCTACCGCACACTACGTCTTGACGCAGGCCAACAAGCGTAGCACGAATACTAAATAATATGTATCTGAAATGACGGAGGGCTACGCAGGTTTTTCAGAAAACCCTGAGCGTAATGAACTTGATATCGTCGTAGAATCGAGTATTTTTGAAAAGGAGTGTTTTTGAGGCTTTTCTTAGTTTCGCTAAAGGGGTCACTCCCGGTGAAGGGATCGTCGGCCCTTTCCTCATCGAATAAGGTGCAGGATATATCATATATACCGCTGTGCAAAGCAAAACACTAAAAGCAATCAAAAGACAAACCGCGTTTTGTAGCATCTGCCAGTTTTGCTAAAGGAGTCACTCCCGGTGAAGGGATCTCGGTCCTTTCCTCATCGAATAAGGTGCTGGATATATCGCATATATCACTGTGCAAAGCAAAACTGTAGCTACCCTTTTTATAAAGTTTTGATTCTACAACATCTTTAGGTTTCTTTTCTTTTATTAATCTCATTAATAAAATACCCATCAGCTTATGCTTCCTAAGTATCACAGAAGAAACGAAAGCAGTAATATTTATATATCAGCATATATATATAGTATAAGCATTCGTCTCAGGCAGTAATATGATCTCATCACAGTACATTGCAGCAGAAGAACATATATGAAATATTGGATATACTAGGACGTCCGTGTTTTCAATACGAGCCTGTATAAAACACGGATTCCACGGTCGCGACGAATAGCCAAACCCACATCCCAAGACCCCTACGAGAGCGGCAAGTAACACTGCCAATTCCAGGGTTAGGAGACCCGGTCTCGACTCCTCGAGATGGCCTCCCACTGGACCCTAGAACCCGGTTACTTGTGCTCTCCTCCTTGGGTCTACCTAATGCGGAAAAGTAAATAATATACACTGGTGACATCAACCGCAACCAGGAAGTGCCCCAAAAAGAATATTACATTACAAATGAATTTTACATGAATGAAAATAAAAACCCTCATCTCACATAAAACCCCCGGCTATTCAGAACGCGACGATCCAATATAACATATCACAGCAACACATAATATCACATATCATCAACGTAAGTAAATATGCGCATCCCAATTGTCGTTGAATCATATAGCAACGAAACCGGCGATATCACATATTACACTTACGGTCACAGAAAAGAAAGTGTAAAACTACAATATTTTGAATCCACAATCACTTTAGACATCGTAAATCCGAAATATCACATACTCCGTATTTCATGCCTAACTCTATGAATTCCACATATTGTATTACATTCCAAATAAATCGACAGTATTAAACTTTTCGAATAGATAATCAAACACCCAAAATTTCCCAAACTGCTCAACACTTGAGCGGGGTTCAAATAATCCCAGAATATGTCACAGTACTGGTGATCCAGCCGTAGAAGGGTCAAGCCAACGCCTCATATGTGGCACGCCGTACTGCCCCAAACCCGAAGGTTCAAAAAGCAGTTCAAGACGGTCACTTAATCGAGTTAAGGTTTGTGTCTTCTAGAGGGCCCACCGCTTAACTTGTACAATTTTTCCAAAAGATTTAAACCCGAATAAATTTCAACACTTGAAAATTTGCCGTACCGGGAAACAGTAAGTTAATGATATCCGTTCAAATAGTTTAACAGTTTCTAAATATCCGGAAAGAAATACGAACTTAAATATTCCGATCGAATCTAATATTACCAAATAAACCCCAGATTTAAACAATACTGGAATCACTGTTAAAAATATCCAGAAACATCAACAAGTACCTACGGTCATAACCATCAAAGCCACGTGTCATGATCGCACTTTCTCGCCGCGGAAGCGCCGCGCAAGCCATGCTTGCGCCGCGCTTCCGCCGCCGTTTGGTGGATTTAGGGGCTCGGATTTTATGGTAGTTCTTAGAATTCCCTGCTGATTTTTTTACATATTTTTAATTCAGAAAAATCCCAGAATTTAAAAAATTTTCAGAGAGGGGTCATTTTGCGTCGTTTCGGGTTCGATCGGAGTTTTAACTTCGTTAACACATCGCCTAATGCTCTAGCTAGGCTCTAATACCACTGTAGGGTTCCTAGGCACTCTTGTGAAGGTTCAAAAGGCATCAAACATGCCCGGATTAAATTTTAGACGTGCCGAACAACCCATAGCCGGGATCTTTGCTAGATTATTAGGGTTTAACATGCAATAAGATAATTTTTATCTAAGTGTGAGGGATTACAACCTTTGTAGTCCGCTCCTTCACTTCACAAGCTCCGAGTAGAAGTCCCTTTGCCGCGATCCACGATCTTCCGGACTCATGAGAGGCTCCACGACTCGAACGATCCATTCTAGCTTGTCGTATTCCAAATCTCCGATGATCTACCTTGAAGTTGCTACGACTCAAGCTTTCTCACTCTTAAAGAAGAGAACACACTAATCCCATGGGCTAGATGAGATGAGGATGAGAGAGTAGTAATTTTGCTTTCCTTTTTATATCATTTTCTCATTTTATTTCATCACTTGAAGAAAAACTAGCAAGCTTTCATGAAGAAGCAAGAAGATGATAATGAAAAGATAATCATAACCTTTTTCTTTTGTGATGAATAGAAATATAAATCATATGATTGATATATAACCATGGTCAAGGATGAATGGATAAGAATGAGTAGAGAGTTAACTAGAGTTAGGGTTTGGTTGGGTTAAAAGAATGTGTCATTCTAAATATCTTAAGAATGACAAAACAAGAAAGCTTCTAGAAGGAACTTGAAGCTACTAACCCTAATCAAACCCTAACCTCAATTAATCATCCTTAAACATGTTTAACAATTAATCATATCATGTCACAATAATATATATCACATATATATTATATATTTGCAACAAAAGAAAATAATACAATTAACATATATCGCATATATATCAATGTATCATCCACTGAGAAAATGAAATAATAAAGCAAGCCAATATTAGTTAATATAATAATATATCATATATATTATTATATATTAAATCATCGAATCAACACTTGATCCGACGATCCGGCTATATCGAATATAACCGACTAATATATCATGTACCGATTCATCGAATCAACACTTGATCCGATGACCCGGTTCATATCCATATATCGCGAGAATATAATACGGTATCCCATATCGCATTATTCATGCTCCTGCGCATATCACATATGCGCCACTACTCCGTTTCGCCTGAGCCAAGAAACCTTTGTGTAGGACTCTAAAGAATCGTCAATACGCCGGTAGCAGGTGATGATCATATCAAACACCCACAAGCTGCAAGCGGTCAGCTAAACGTAACAGCCACCCAGGTATTGAGCGATCAGAAGATCAACAAGCTAGCCTGTGCGTTCTCCTGTGAATCCAACCAGTAACACTCCCGTACAGTCCGGTCTGTTCGTCTGATATGTCGCATATCAAGTCTAGGGGTGGTATACGTCAGACCCCAGTAACCGATAAGTCGTGTCGATGTGTGGCTCATAACGGGTCGAGAAACTACTAGTAACACTTACCAGTAAATCTCCATATCAGCCCTGGCCAGGGACTTCCAGTTATAGCCAATCGAACACAGCACAACATCAACTCCCTATACCGGGAGAGACGAATCCCCTCCTATCGCTCATTGCCTCCATGTGATTCGGGACTGTACCCAAAAGCCACCGTTTTGCACGCCCTCTTGGACGTGGTAAGGTGGAAATCAAAGCACAGTGGGAATCACACAAGACTCTATGACGATCTCGGGTCTACAGACTACCCTGTACCAGTGTCACCGGAGAACTGCCATCTGACGTGTGGTATATCACCATCTGGGAGTTCTCGGCGAGTCCGTCCAGTGTACCCAGTCTCCACTGAGCACCCGTACACCATCTCTGATGTCTAACACCGATGGATATGGGATCATCCATCGCCCATCATATGGGTCAAGATGCGTATACGCTAGTCTACTCTGGTGTATCGATGCCCTGTCTCGATATACCCTCGACTAGGAACAGTTATAGGATGTACTCATCGACTACCACGGCCCCACTAGTATGATCTCATCATAGTCCCAGTAGTCGAGTACAGATCCTAAAGGCTTTATCAACATGTGAGAGTAAAACAGTAAACCAATACAAGTCAACATGTTAAGATAAAGTGAAACCAAATAGCATACTATCATGACGAGCAAGAAAGTCATCTCTATATATAACCAAGAATCCATTATAATATACATCATATGTACAACAATGGCCTCTAGGGCATATACATAACTAACACCTGCTACCTTTCTCGGTATCCGAGCAGTTAGGGATCGGAGAGTTGAAACCAGCCCATTGCACTCTCCAGATGGCTGCCCGATCAATCACCAAACCTAGGGGAGAACTGGAGGATGTGTTAATAAAAATCGGGGAATTTATATTCCCTATGGACTTTATTGTAATTGATACACAGCCTGTAGCGAACCCACGGAATCAGATTCCGGTGATTTTAGGTCGCCCCTTTTTGGCCACTTCCAATGCTATCATCAACTGTCGTAATGGCTTTATGACCCTATCTTTCGGGAATAGGTCAATAGAGCTGAACATTTACAAGTTGGGAAGTGTACCCTCCGAACCTACTGCTCAAGTATGTTCTGTCGAATTAATGGATGTCGACAGCAGTGAATTTGACGATCCTCATGATACTGATCTTGACCCTTTTCATACGTCGTTGTTTGACCCAACTATGTATCATACACATACGGACTCTTCCACCGAGTTGTCCGGTTCAACAACTAACACTGATTATGAACTGCTTTTAGAGTCTGAAGATCACCCCGCGCTTTGTGATGACATTATTCTTCGGGGTATTGATGACACTTTTGAGGAAATCTTCGCTGATGAACTCGCATTTTTAAATGATACGGGTGTTGAGATGAATCATCTCCAAAACATTGAAATTGAGACTCCACCCCTTTTTCTGAACTGTAAAAAAGAATGCGAGTAATCCATCACATTCGCTGCATGTCTCTCAAAAATGAGACGCACACACATTCTATTCCACCACTTACCATTTCCCCACTTCTTCTTCCACCAACCAGAGCACTACATTGATAAAATCTTCGAATAGTTGGTGTTAACTTTTGGTCTTTGCAAAGCTTGGCATCGACCAATAGTTTTGGACCCCCTCTTGTGATTTTCAAAGTTTAACATTGCTTAACTCAAGTTTGGGGGGGGGGGTATAGTCTGGCTCTTGAAAAGAAAATCTTTATAAAATGATGAGCCGAAAAATAAGTTTAGGGGAGGGTCTTCACTTAAATATTTTGCCCCCGTTAATAAATTTCTTCCCAAGCTTGCAGGTTTTTCGAGATTTAGCGCATGGCAACAGTGAGGACACTGTTGAAAACAAGTTTGGGGGAGGTTTGTGCTTATTTACACATCATTTGCATCATACTTTGCATAAGCACAAAACATTTTTAAAACCTATAAAAATTTATAATAATATTTTTGAACATAAATAAGATAATAAAAGATTAGATAGTGAAAAATTACATCCAAAAGATTGGAAAAATTTAAGAAAACCTAGAAAATTAGAAGTATTCTTATACGAACTAGTAATAAGTAGTTATGAGCCGTTGTCCCAAGGGTTAGTAAGATGAAAGAAGTCACTAATCTGAGGATAAAAATAAGTCTGAAAAATAGTTTCTATTCTGGAAGCCAAACATTTTGAACGTTGATACCCTGCTATTCGCACTTACACACGTCTTGAAACTCGGGATAATAAAGGATACCTTGAAATGCTCTTGCCTAAAAGCCAAAGTATGAAGGAAATAAAAAATGAATAAAATATAAAAATGGTGAAGAAAAATGAACACTGGTTTTGTTATCGCCAAGGCAGCAATAAAAAAATATAGCGAGGGTGCCTCTTCACCTAGTGCTTTAGACCAACTGGTCTGGGAGTCACTGCTAAGCCTTAGGTGGTGCAAGACGAGAAAAATACACCTAATAAGCAAGCACGTAAGTAATCGGTTGGTTCGTACCTCAAGAAGTATTAACGGTCGCATGAAAGTGTGTGAGCAAATTCATCTAAATATTCATTAATTAAAAAGTACTGAGGCAGATGGGCAAGAGTATGATAACTTGAATTGAATTCTCCCGGTGTAGGGATGTTCTTTACACACACGTAGGGTTATATGATCGATGTTTGGAAGAAAGATAGGAATGAAGAATAAAGACGATATTTTATTGAGGGATGATGTGATTTCTGACATCTTTTCATGACTATTAAGATAGGGCTCATGACAACCGAAAAGCTAGCATAGTTGGAAATCATAATTTTCAAAGTCTTTCTTTTACAATTATTTTCTTTAAATGTAATATTCACGGTCTTCCTTTTATTATTGGATTTTGTGGGTGCAATCCGCTGAAAACCCTTAGGTGAAACACTCCTCCTACTATGGACACCTAGAGGTTTAAAGGCTTGTTGCACGTGCTCAGTGCAATCGTGTTTCCTACGAAAGTGTGCTAGTTAGTTTTTCTCTTTCTTTATTTTCTCCTTCTCTTTTTAATAAAACAGTTCGCTCGAGACGACCGAAAAAAAGTTTGGGGGAATTTGATCAGTCGAAAATATTGCATTGTTAACACGTCAATTTCCCTATCATTTGCACTCATCTAGAGGTGTTCGGTTTGAATATTACACATATTAGCAAAACAGCCGTAAAATACCAAATTACATGTTTTATACTTTAAAACCGACATTTTGAGGGAAATTAAGTGTTTATCATGGCATCGCATTATCTTTGTGTAGCGCAATAATTGTTTCGAGAATCTGTACAGGAAATTCCAGGAGAAAAGCCAAATCTGTGAAAATAATGCTGATAAAATACGCCAACTCAAAGACATGGGATCTGGCAATGAACTGAAGAGAATTATAAGATTCAGCACATTAGAAAATAACCCCAAAGACAGAAGAAGAGTTACCAAAGATTTTGAAGCACTAAGGCTCCTAAATGGCCGCGGATCCGCGGCCGGAGCAAGGCAAGTGCCGCGGATCCGCGGTCACGTGACAGTTACGTCATCAAAGCTCAGTTGCAGATTTCTCCTCTCAATGTCTACACCTCATCAAGCTATGTCAACTTCCAGAAATCTCTAGAGTCTTTTGCCACATCAGCAAGCTCCTTATTCAAGATAAACTTCCAAGCTTCCAAAGCAAGCTTCTCACTTAACAAACTAAGCCTAGAAGGTTCTCCCTAACCTCCAAGCTTAAGAAGGAAGCTAAGCCTAACTAACTACTTCTAGAGTCTTCTACCTAACTACCTAGCTTACAAGGGAAGCTAACCTAAACCTAGCTTCTAAAGGAAGCCAAAGCTAGAAAAGGCTATAAAAGGAATCCTAAGGTTTCACTTCTAAGGTTGTTCAATAGTTGTTGATTCCTACATCCATCTCCCCCCACAAGTTGAGTGACACAACTTGTACCTCCAAACCTAACCCTAATTCAAATTTCAAAGCCAAAATCAAGAACTTCGAGTACCAAATCAAGCAAGAAGCCTTCGATCCTTTAGAAAGCGATGCCGGACTTCATCGGAGCAAGTGATCCAAGGAGATCCGCGACTCAAGGAGACGAGCGAAGCCGAAATCGACGATCGAGTTCTTTCCTCTTGTAAATTTTGAGAGAATTGTAACGAAATTGTTGATAAATAAAGGTGAAATTCTTTTATCTTGCTTTTTTTACATTCTTGCATCATGATTCAATCTCAATTCTTGATTGTGTTTGTCATTATGATGTTTGAGTAAAACTCCGCTCTTAAAGGAGTCGAGACGATCAATAGATGATGATGATTTAGATTCTTGTACAATTCTTAAGTCCTATGAGTTTGTAAACCCTAGCAAATTGATGAATCGACGACCTAGTTTCGACGCGATGCTTTCTTGATTGTGTTCGCTCGAAATTAGGGATCCACGATCGATTCATGAATTTACTATAGGCTAGAATGTGAATGATATCGACGAAAGGACAAGGGATAGAAGATGAAACCCTAGTTTCGCAAGAAATCCCTAATTCTCGTTGATCATCATCGATCTAGTATCAACTCATCGATGATAAGAATATGTAATCAATAGATTTCATCACATCTATAGATCCGATCGATTCCTACGAGCCTCACTTCGATTCTTGATTCTTGGATTGGATATCATCACTTCTCAATTCTTGATTTTAATATTTTCTTGTTAATTAGATTAGATCTAGATGATTCTTGAATTCATTTTACAAATCTTGAATTGAATTGTCTTTTCTCTTTTCTTTAAATTTTCAATTCATCTAATTCGAAATACGAACGGATTACACTTTCCCTGTGGACGATCCGCACTTACTAACGCGCTACAAATCGACACCGTTATTGATTACAGTCAAAAAAATTTCCTTGGTTGTGATTTCTATACATTTTCTACCGACACGAACCGAGAATTCGTATCAATCATGCAGCTAACATATCATATTCGCCCCGACGCATAACGCCATACGGGCGATTTCCCCGTAGATGTTAAATCTACTCGCCGATGGTCTCGAGCTATGAAAATCCGACCACTTGCTTCCCCTTGTCCGCAGCACCCGAACTCCCTGCTTGCGAACCTAAAATTTCACAAATACAACACATAAGCTAAATATCCTATAATGACGAAAAGACAACGAAACGCGATGAAAACGCCCGGAAAATTACACTGCGCTCTTAGCGCATCTATCGCACACGACATCGGCCAAAAACCCTAACTGGGGTCGCTAAACTACAAAACACCAAGCCTAGACCCCGATCGTCCCGATCGTTCAACACAACATAAATAATTACGAGGAATACAATAGATATGAACTCGCAACGACCAATCGAACCCACGTCGGAAAAACCCCGAAATCTAGTAAGCAAACTATCGCAATAGTTTCAAGCTAACGCATATCTAGCGATTACAAACACCTTATAATAGCTTAACCAAGCTATCTAAACGATTCCTATATTTTTAACACTTGCTAATTAATTTTTAGCAAAAACCTAGTAAGCAAATTGCATAATTAAACAAAGTGCTTATAGCAAAAATTAACATTTTCTACTAGCTTAATCTTTTACTAATCACAAATTAACACTTTAAATGAACATTAAACACTTAAACAAACTTTAACCCTAACATGAATTTCTTAAAACAAATATAAATGAATTAATCTTGATTTAAATGCTAAACTAAACACATAATTAGCTAACTAAAATAGCTAGATTAAGATTAAAACAAATATATAAGGATTAAGGTAAGAATTATACCTCCCCAAGAACACCAAAATGAAACTCAATCCCTCATCATAGAATCAAAATAACAATGCTTTGTTGAAGGTCCAAGAAAGATTTGTGAAGGAAAATATGGTTTTATTTTTATTTAGGATTTTTATGGATTATTTTAGGAATTTTTCTTGAAGAATTTTGAAGAAATAATGAAGAAATGAGCTTCGGAAATGTTTTGGACAGAAATTTGAGGAGGGCTCGGTGAAGGAGAGGTTGGGGTATTTTTGTGAATTTTGGGTGAAGAAATTGCTAGGAAAATGAGTAATAAATGCTAATAAATGCACTTTGCCACCTTTACACCTTTTCTTTTCTTTTTAAAATAATTCCTTTTGCACTCCTAAAATATCTAGATATTTAAAAAAGAAGTTTCCAAAATTTTCTAGTGAGAAAAATTAATTTATTCCCAAGAGAAGAAATTTCCCGATTTACCTGCACAAAATACCGCTTAAAATAATATTTTATTTGGGAAAAATTCTATTTGAACCAAAACCTCCCAAGTACTCCCAAAGTTCGCGCACAAGATTTATTTTAGATAAACTAGCTGTCGGCAAG
This sequence comes from Agapanthus africanus, assembly GCA_030015575.1. Taxonomy (NCBI): domain Eukaryota; kingdom Viridiplantae; phylum Streptophyta; class Magnoliopsida; order Asparagales; family Amaryllidaceae; genus Agapanthus; species Agapanthus africanus. The sequence goes on from CM057341.1 coordinate 341,032,807, forward strand.
TTTATACGGACGTTTGATCGAAATCGGGTTAAAACGGGAAATACCGACAATTTTGACCTAAAACGGGAAAATTCGCAAAACGATTTCTAAAACGTTACAATCTCCCCTCTTATAGAAATTCGGTCCCCGGATTAAAATTTAACTACGCGTACCTTCAAAGAGATGAGGGAATTTCTTCCGCATCTCGCTCTCGGCATCCCAAGTGATCTCCTCACTAGTCGGGCTACGCCAAAGAACCTTCACAGATGGCAAGAAATTTGACCGAAGTTTCTATACCTGCCGATCCAATATAACTACCGGCTGCTCAGTGAATGAAAGATCATGCTCAAGCTGAACGGTCTCGTGCTGAATAATGTGAGAAGGATCATGAAGGTATCTACGAAGCATCGATACAGGGAAAACGGGATGCACATCCGTAAAACAAGGCGGGGGCACCAAACGATAAGCAACAGAACCCACTCGCTCAAGGATCTCGAAGGTACCAACAAATTTAGGACTGAGTTTCCCCCTCTTCCCGAATCGCATAACGCCCTTCATCGGAGAAATCCTCAGGAATACATGATCCCCCAGTGCGAACTCAAGTCTGCGACGACGACGGTCGGCATAAGATTTCTGCCTGCACTGGGATGCTCTCATCCTGTCCTGAATCAGCTGGATCTTCTCCGTAGTCTCCTGAACTAGCTGGGGTCCCAAAACCAGACTCTCACTAAGCTCGGTCCAACAGACCGGCGATCGACACTTCCTACCATATAAAGCCTCAAAAGGTGTCATCTGGATAGTCTCCTGAAAGCTGTTGTTGTAGGAGAACTCAATCAACGGCAAGTGACCATCCCAACTGCCACCAAAATCAAGCACACATGCACGGAGCATATCCTCCAGAGTCTGAATAGTACGCTCTGACAGACAATCGGTCTGTGGATGAAAAGCGGTACTAAAACTCAGCTGTTAGTGTATATGCCCTAGGGGCCATTATTGTATCATACTAGTTTGTATATTACTTAATGGAAGCTTAGGATATTCACATGTATATAACAGTCTTCCTAAACATGGTAGTATGCTACTTGGTTTTTCTGTCTTAATATGTATGTACGTATTGATAGAGCCCTTAGGATCTTGCTTGACTACCAGCGTTGTGATGGCAGTCAAACTAGTGGGGGCTGGGTAGTCTATAAGCACATCCTTTTTCAGGTCCCTAGTCGTAGGATTATCGATACTCCGGAGTAGACTAGTGTGTACGCTTCTCATCCCAGTTGGGGAGATGGTCTGTCCCAATGCCGTCAGTACGTCGTACTGGAGATAGTATACAGATGCTCGTTGGGTTACGGGTACACCGGACAGGACTCACGGGGAACTGTTGGTTGGTATTATACCCGTCGTCAGTTAACAGTTCCCAGGTGACATGAGTACATCATAGTCCGCAGACTTGACACTGTTGCTTCGCCTCGATTGTGTTCCCATTGTTCTTCGATTGCTACCCTAACACGGCACAAAGGAGTCGTGTAAACAGGTAGCAGTTGGGTGCAGTCCCGAAGCATTTAGAGGCAGTGGCGGTTAGATAGGATTCGTCTCTCCCAGAATTGGGAGTTGATATCACGCTGTGTCAGAGAGCCATTACGCAATGTCCCTAGACAGGGCAAGCGAGATTTACTGGTAGGTTTTCCAGTAGTTTATCAAGGTCTAATGGGCTTCGCTCCGACACGACTTATACTGCTTTTAGGCGACTGACGCTTGCCGCCTCCCTAGGCCGGATATGCGATAGTCTTAGACGAACAGACTGGACTGTACGGAGATTGTCACAACAGACTCAGTAGGAGTTCGGATGGGTTTCCTCATCGGCCTTTTATCGACATCTACCTGGGGACCGTTACGTACAGCTAGTGTCGCTTGAGGTCTATGGTTAAACCCACTGCCAGCGTAGTAGTCGAGTCTTTAGAGTCCCACACAGAGAGTTTCCCTGTTCCAGGCGAAACGATATAGAGGTCATATGGTTTTACGACAAGGGTTCGGACGCATACGTGTTTAAACGCGCATACGTCGTTCGAACTGTTTTTTCTAGTCGGCTTTGGTTTAAGCCAGATTCTATTATCCGATTATTGGATTTATACAGTCTAAAGTTTTTCCGTGTTTTCACGGATAGGAGGGGTGTTCTCGTAATTTTACGGGAAGCTTCTAGAAGCATGGTGACTTGTGGGTTTAGGTGGCATTTATATTAAATGCATTTGTGACTCACTAGATGAATCATACAAGTGAGTTAATGAAGCATTGAATTGCTTAATGACTCACTTGATGATTCATTGCAATATTAAATGAAGCATGATAATAAATCACTTAGATTTATTTATTTGATAAATCTTATGCTTCATGATATATTAGAAGTGAGAAACAATTATATCATTATTCATGCTTATCTTCTCTCTCCTCAAGCTCACTCTTTCTTCAAACCCTAATCCTACCCCTCTTGAGTTGAGATCAAGGATTAGATAAACTAATTAATCCATAACCAATCTCTATATCATCTAGGTACCTTTGATTAGCAACTAAAGAAACCTAGTTACCTCAAGTTTAGAGGTGAAGCTTGGTGTAGAAGCTCTCGGGTGGATCGTCTACTACTTGGAGAAGGCCGAGGAGGAGGTGGAGAACGAAAAGACGATGGACACGGTTCATTAGGTATAATCACTTCTCATAGTAGTTTAGAACTCCTATGCATATGTTAGTTATCGTTTAGCAACGATTCTTGCGGTTAGTCGATGTTAGTACATAGAACATGATCGTTTTTCAAATTTCTGCCTCCCCGCACATCGTGGGGTGTAGTACATCGACTTATAGTGGTATCAGAGCCTCGCTAAACAATAATTAACTCATTAGCAAAGTCGTTACAATTTTGAACGCGAAACGAACCGGAAAAAACATCGATATCACATAGTTTCTGTCGATTTTAAAATGAGGTCTAAAAATTTTTCAGGGATCTGAAGAATAACCTACAGAGAAACATAAGAACACTGAAAAAAATTGGGTTCATGAATCGGCCAAACAGCCGCGGAACTGCGGCCGATCCCACCGATCCGCCGCGGTTCCGCGGCTGAGTTGGAGCCGATTCAGCCCAAGTTTTTCCAGTGGCTCTTCTCTGATATTTTTGTGTTTTCTGGAATGTTTATATTCTGCTCAAGTCTCAGGTGCACAGAGAAGTTTTCGAGTAGAATCTAATATGTTTGCTCGATCGAAATTATACGATGTTTGCTACTTTGATTATATCTGTGAACTGTTTAATGTGTTCGTAAACCTCCCCTAACTGCTAGTATGTCGGTTGGCAGGGGGTTGCACATTTCTGTGATGATTTTAACGTTTTGTGATTATGAACTGTATTGGATTGTTGTGATGATTAGCCGGGGTTTTGTGATGGGTTAATATTTTAATTCATTCGATGTAATTGTAATATGTTGTAATATTATTTTGTGGGGCGCATCCAGGTTGCGGTTGTAGCCACCGTTGTATTATTTCATTTTATTGTTTTTGCTCCTAGGACAGACCCAAGGTGGGGTGCACAAACTACCGGGTACTTTGAAGTGTTTAGTGGCCTATTCACGTTGTTGAGGGAGACCGCTTCACTTCGGGTACTTGGCGGGTAGTTTGCCATACCCGTAGGGGTCTAGGGTGGGGTAATGGCTATTCATCACAACTGTGTAATCCGTCTTTCGTTGCACGCTCAAAAGAAACGCGGATTGCTTGCATATCCAATAATGTTCATCTGTGATCTGGAATGCCTATTATTGCGTCTGACGAATGTACAATATCTATATATGATAGCTATTTAGACGTCACTTATGTTTTACACCCGCTCTAGCCCAGCCCCCGCTCTGTCGTTAGTTAAGTAACCTAACGGGTGATGACGGGGCCCCGTGGCGAATGCGGATGGCATAAGAGGACGTTGTATTTTCGTTGTTTTCTGCAATGATAGTATAATGATGGGACACATTATTATTAATGCAAAGAAAATAAACCAAAGTTTAATCGTTGGAACAATTTAAAAGAAACCACTCGGTTATTTTTAAAAACAGATATTTTTAATTACGGAGCTTTAACCACTCCTTTTAAAAAGCTATCAGGTTCCTTCGGTTATATCAAGTTCACTACGTTCACGGTTTCGCCAAAACCATTCGTAGCCCTCCGTCATTTCATTTGGGTATTCAGTAGTATTCAAGCTATGTATTTTGGCCAAAGTCAAGGCATAGAGTTTGGTAGCTGCTGGGTATTCATTTGTTGCATAGATAAATGAGTTAGTTTGGGACAGTCGTATTATCATTTGACCAAAGTCAGGGGTATATACGGATGGGTTCAAAATGACAAGATAATGACGGGTAGAACTTGACATGTGACTTATGACATTTTAACCAAAGCCAAGGTCATAAGAGCATGGGGCAAAAATTGATATCGGGAATTTCTAAAGAAACTGAAATTTGCAAAGAGATGCATACCATATGGAGTTTGATGAATGTTGGTTGGTTTCCTTCAGCATTATCAGACGATGATATTTGGATCCCGATCCTACTGTGAGCATATGCTACTTATCAGGATATTCGTCACTTAACGATCAATGCTATAAACCAAGTAGGTGTCTAGAAAGGTGTCAGTGGGGCTACGCCTCCAGAGAAAAGAGGTACTTAAATTAAGGAACTTCGCGAAAGCGTTGGAAAACCTCTCTCGAAGTATCGACACTAGCCTGGCTGAACGGCAAGTATTGTACGGTGAGAATAGTCCTGGCTAATTCCTCTTTTTTGGTTTGAGGAGGGATTCGAAAAACAGTGGGAGCCATCCAGTTTAGATAAACTAAAAACCACTATAAACTTGCAAGAGCATCATGCTAAAGTGTTTTCTTCTCTCTCTCCTAATTGCAGCGACGATGAAAATGACTGGACTTAAGTTACTTTTAGAAAAAAAAATACTTACAGGGCCAAACTATAAAGATTGGCTGCGGAATGTCAAAATGGTTTTGACCTACGACAGATTGGGGTATCTCCTCACCGCTAAGGCACCTGCCGTCCTAGGTCCCAAATCCAGTAATGCGGATAAGGAAATCCGCAAAACCTGGGAGTTAGATTGCGCGAAGGCCAAGTGGATCGTGCTTTCCTCGATGAACAATGAACATCAAAAGAGGCACGAGGATATGGATCAAGATGCCATATTTCTCCATACAAAGGAACTTTATGGAGAGCAATCTCGTATAGCAAGATACGAGACCTCGAAGAACCTGTTTCAAGTGAGGTTGGCCGTCGGATCATCGGTAGGAGAACATGTCCTAAAGATGATTGGCTAGATTGAAGAGCTCGCAGAACTTGGGACGACTTTGGATAATGAGCTCTATACAAACCTTATTCTCCAGTCCCTCCCTTCCACCTACACCCAGTTTATTCTGAACTTCAACATTCAAAGAAAAGAAGTTGAACTTTCAGAACTCCTTAACATGTTGAGGAGTGCAGAGGGCACCTTGCAGAAGGCAAGGGAAACACACACTATGTTTGTTCGCGGTGCTTCTTCTTCCGGGCCCAAGGGTAAGGCCAAAGGAAGGAAGAATAAGGCCGCCACCAAACCTAGAGGAGGTGTTAGTAAGGTGGGAGCGAAGGGAAAGAAAAAGATAGCTGGACTTAATTGCAAGAGCATCATGCTAAAGTGTTTTCTTCTCTCTCTCCTAATTGCAGCTACCATGAAAATGACTGGACTTAAGTTACTTTTAGAAAAAAATATACTGACAGGGCCAAACTATAAAGATTGGCTGCGGAATGTCAAAATGGCTTTGACCTACGACAGATTGGGGGGTATCTCCTCACCGCTAAGGCACCTGCAGTCCCAGGTCCTAAATCCAGTAATGCGGATAAGGAAATCCGCAAAACCTGGGAGTTAGATTGCGCGAAGGCCAAGTGCATCGTGCTTGCCTCGATGAACAATGAACATCAAAGGAGGCACGAGGATATGGATCAAGATGCCATATTTCTCCATACAAAGGAAATTTATGGAGAGCAATCTCGTATAGCAAGATACGAGACCTCGAAGAACCTGTTTCAAGCGAGGTTGGCCGTCGGATCATCGGTAGGAGAACATGTCCTAAAGATGATTGGCTAGATTGAAGAGCTCGCAGACCTTGGGACGACTTTGGATAATGAGCTCTATACAGACCTTATTCTCCGGTCCCTCCCTTCCACCTACACCCAGTTTATTCTGAACTTCAACATTCAAAGAAAAGAAGTTGAACTTTCAGAACTCCTTAACATGTTGAGGAGTGCAGAGGGAACCTTGCAGAAGGCAAGGGAAACACACACTATGTTTGTTCGCGGTGCTTCTTCTTCCGGGCCCAAGGGTAAGGCCAAAGGAAGGAAGAATAAGGCCGCCACCAAACCTAGAGGAGGTGTTAGTAAGGTGGGAGTGAAGGGAAAGAAAAAGATAGCGGTGCCAGTAGTGGCTCAGGATGAATGCTTCCATTGTCATAGGAAAGGGCAATGGAAGAAAGATTGCAAGGCGTGGAACGCCAAGAACCAGGGACCGAAGCAAGCTTTGGTTTCGACTTCAGGTGTGTTTGTAATTGAGAATTGTTTGTCAATCAACTCTACTTACTGGGTATTGGATACCAGATCAGGATCACATATATGCAATTCATTGCAGGCACTGAGAAACCGTAGAGTGCTGAAGGATGGTGATATGATCCTCAAGGTTGCTAACGAAGTTACCGTGGGAGCTGTGTCCGTCGGGGATTATCTACTAAGATTGACGAGTGGACACATTTTGGTTTTACATAATTGTTTTTGTGTACCTAGTTTGACGTGTAATATCATATCTGTTTCCTTGTTATCAAATAAAGGTTATGATTTCACGTTTGTAAGCGATGTTGTTAACATCCACCTTAATCAAAGTTTGATTGGGTCCGGTACACTAGATAACGGTATATATGTCTTAAACCAATTCCAGATTTTCAATGTCCAGAACACACTAAAAAGAAAGTCTCCAGATTTAAATAAGGCTTTCTTATGGCATTGTAGACTAGGTCACATCAATAAGACAAGGTTAACTAAGTTACATAGAGAAGGATATTTTGATTCGTTCGAATATCAATCTTATGCCACTTGTCAATCAAGTCTCAAAGGAAAGATGACAAAGACTCCATTCACTGGACAAGGAGTAAGGGCGAGCGAGCTCTTAGGACTCATACACAGCGATGTATGTGGTCCAATGTCTACACATGCAAGAGGTGGTTTTTCCTATTTCATTACTTTTACGGATGATTACTCTAGGTATGGATTCGTTTTCTTAATGAAACATAAATCCGAGACTTTTGAGAAATTCCATGAGTATAAGAATGAAGTAGAAAACCAAACCGGCAAAAGTATCAAGACACTAAGATCTGATCGAGATGGTGAATACTTAAGTGCCGAGTTCCTAGGTTACCTAAAAGAGAAAGGAATTCTCACTCAGCTTACTCCTCCATACACTCCACAGCATAACGGTGTATCGGAGAGACGGAATCGAATCCTATTGGATATGGTACGTTCCATGATGAGTAATGCTGAGTTACCGCGATCTTTCTGGGGTTATGCGCTAGAATCAGCAGCATATCTTCTGAACAGGGCTCCTACCAAGACTGTGCCTAATACTCCATTTCAGATATGGAGTGGGAAGAAACCCCATCTTCAGCATATAAAGATATGGGGATGTCCAGCTTTTGTTAAAAAGCAGCATGCGGACAAGCTCGAGGCACGATCAGTATAGTGTAAGTTTGTGGGATATCCAAAGAACTCCAAGGGATATTATTTCTATTACACAGAGGAACAAAAGGTTTTTGTTTTTCGTAATGCCCATTTTCTAGAACAACAGTTTTTAGAAAAGGAAATAAGTGGGAGCGAAATAGAACTGGAAGAAATTCCAGAACCACAAACTACTAGTGAAAGTTTGGTAGAACCAGTAGTTCAAAAAGAACAGGACTTTCCCGCACCCCTCCACAGAAGTAGTAGGCCGTCTCATCCGCCTGAGAGATACTACGGTTTTCTCATCGATGGGGATGGAGAGGATTGCATCATTGATGATGATGAACCTACTAGCTTCCAGTAGGCCATCCAGAGCGGCGACTCGGTACGATGGCTAGATGTAATGCGAAACGAAATGGAGTCCATGTACACCAACAAAGTATGGACTTTGGACTTTGCTCCAGGTGGGGTAAAACCCATAGGATGCAAATGAATCTTCAAGAAAAAGATTGGTGTAGATGGGCAGGTGGAAACCTATAAGGCTAGACTTGTTGCAAAGGGTTTTCGTCAAAGACCTGGTTGGACTATGACGAAACCTTATCTCCAGTGGCTATGCTCAAATCCATTCGTATCCTTCTTGCAATTGCTGCCTTCCATAATTATGAAATCTGGCAGATGAACGTAAAGACGGCTTTTCTGTATGGTAATTTAGAAGAGTGCGTCTATATGGATCAGCCAGAGGGTTTCAATCAGAGTGGGAGCAGCGGGAAAGTATGCAAGTTGCTTAAGTCCATTTATGGACTGAAGCAAGCATCGCGGAGTTGGAACATCCGTTTTGATGAAACAGTCAAAGAATATGACTTTATCAAAAATCCAGATGAACCATGTATATATAGTAAAGTTGTAGCAAGAAGTGTCGTATTCCTCGTCTTGTACGTGGATGACATTCTATTGATAGGAAATGACATTCCTATGCTACAATTTGTCAAAGGATTCTTGTCACACAGGTTCTCCATGAAAGACCTGGGTGATGCCTCTTGCATTCTGGGGATCCGGATCTATCGTGATGGATCCCGATCTATCGTGATAGATCCAAAAGGATGTTGGGACTTTCGCAGTCCAGGTATATCAACACTATACTGAAAAGATTCAGTATGGAATATTCTAAGCGCGGTAATCTACCGGATTGTCACGGAATCACTCTATCCAAAAAGATGTCTCCCAAGACTGATTTGGAAAGGGATCGCATGTCTATTATACCCTACGCTTCTGCGGTAGGCTCTATAATGTATGCGATGTTGTGCATCAGACCAGATGTAGCTTACGCACTCAGTGTGGTAAGCCGATATCAGTCAGACCCAGGGGAGAATCACTGGATAGCAGTAAAGAACATTCTCAAGTACCTGAAAAGGACTAAGGAGATGTTATTGGTTTACAACGGAAAAGACCTCAAGTTAGAGGCCTTTGCTGATTCCGGCTTCCAGAGTGATAAAGACGATTCCAAGTCCATGTCGGGTTATGTCTTTACCCTCAATGGAGGGGCGGTGTGCTGGAAGAGTTCCAAGCAGGACATCGTTGCTGACTCGACTATAGAAGCGGAGTATATTGCTGCTTGCGATGCCGCAAAAGAAGCGGTCTGGATGAAGAAGTTCCTAACAGAACTTCAGGTGGTTCCTACTATAGTTGATCCAATACCTCTGTATTGCGACAACAACGGAGCTATAGCTTTAGCGAAGGAACCAAGGTCCCATCAGAAGTCCAGACACATCTTAAGGCGGTATCACCTGATCAGGGAGATCATTGATCGTCGGGAGATCGAGGTTCGGAGAGTTTCTACTGAAGAGAACATTGTTGATCCAATCACGAAGGCCCTACCTCTGATTCAGTTTGGGAGGCTACTCGAGATCATCGGTCTTCGATATGCCAGTACATGGCCCTAGTGCAAGTAGGAGATTGTTAGTGTATATGCCCTAGGGGCCATTATTGTATCATACTAGTTTGTATATTACTTAATGGAAGCTTGGGATATTCACATGTATATAACAGTCTTGCTAAACATGGTAGTATGCTACTTGGTTTTTCTATCTTAATATGTATGTACGTATTGATAAAGCCCTTAGGATCTTGCTTGACTACCAGCGTTGTGATGGCAGTCACACTAGTGGGGGCTGGGTAGTCTACAAGCACATCCTTTTTCAGGTCCCTAGTCGTAGGATTATCGAGACAGGGCATCGATACTCCGGAGTAGACTAGTATGTAAGCTTCTCATCCCAGTTGGGGAGATGGTCTGTCCGACAGCCGTTAGTACGTCATACTGGAGATAGTATACAGGAGCTCGTTGGGTTACGGGTACACCGGACAGGACTCACGGGGAACTGTTGGTTGGTATTATACCCGTCGTCAGTTAACAGTTCCCAGGTGACATGAGTACAACATAGTCCGCAGACTTGACACTGCTGCTTCTCTTCAAGTGTGTTCCCACTGTTCTTAGATTGCTACCCTACCACGGCTCAAAGGATTCTTGCAAACAGGTAGCAGTTGGGTGCAGTCCCGAAGCATTTGGAGGCAGTGGTGGTTAGATAGGATTCGTCTCTCCCGGTATTGGGAGTTGATAACGCGCTGTGTCAGAGAGCTATTACGCAAATTCCCTGGCCAGGGCAAGCGAGATTTACTTGTAGGTTTTCCAGTAGTTTCTCAAGGTGTAATGGGCTTCGCTCCGACACGACTTATACCACTTTTAGGGGACTAACGCTTGCCGCCCCCCTAGGCCGGATATGCGATAGTCTTAGACGAACAGACCGGACTGTACGGAGATTGTCACAGCAGGCTCAGTAGGAGTTCGGATGGGTTTCCTCATCGTCCTTCTTATTGACATCTACCTGGGGACCGTTACGTACAGCTAGTGCCGCTTGCGGTCTGTGGTTAAACCCACTGCCAGCGTAGTAATCGATTCTTTAGAGTCCCACACAGAGAGTTTTCCTGCTCCAGGCGAAACGATTTAGAGGTCGTATGGTTTTACGATAAGGGTTCGGACGCATACGTGTTTAAACGTGTTAGTGTATATGCCCTAGAGGCCATTACTGTATCATACTAGTTTGTATATTACTTAATGGAATCTTGGGATATTCACAGTTGTATAGACAATCTTGCTCAAAATAGTAGTATGCTACTTGGTTTGTTTCTACTTTAATGTGTACATGTGTTTCTTTTAGTATATCACCTATACACATTAGTGGAGCCCTTAAGATCTTTGCTTGATTACCAGCGTTGTGATGGGAGTCACACTCGTGGGGGCTGGGTAATCCACAAGCACATCCTTATGCAGGTCCCTAGTCGTAGGACTATCGAGACAGGGCATCGATACTCCGGAGTAGACTAGCGTATGCGCTTCTCATCCCAGCATGGGAGACGGTATGTCCCACAGCTGTCAGTACGTCATACTTGGGATAGTTTGCGGGTGCTCATTAGGTTACGAGTACATTGGACAGGACTTGTCGGGAACTGTTGGTTGGTACTATACCTATCGTCAGTTATCAGTTCCCAGGTGACATGAGTACAGCTTAGTCCGCTGACTTGACACTGTCACTTCGCCTCGAGTGTGTTCCCACTGTACTTTGATTACTACCCTACCACGGCTCAAAGGAGTCGTGCAAACAGGTAGTAGTTGGGTGCAGTCCCGAAGCACTTGGAGGCAGTGACGGTTAGACAGGATTCGTCTCTCCCGGTATTGGGGGTTGATATCGCGTTGTGTCTAGGAGAGCCATTACACAAAGTCTCTGGCCAGGGCAAGCGAGATATACTGGTAGGTTTCCAATGTTATCTCAGGATGTTCTGCGCTATACTCCGTCACGACTTGTACACCTATTAGGGGACTGACGTTTACCGCCGCCTAGGCCCGCCATGCGATATTCTCAGACAAACTGACCGGACTGTATGGAGATTGTCACATACTGGCCCAGTAGGAGTTCAGATGGGTTTCACCTCGTAAGTCTTCTTATCGGCATCTACCTGGGGGCCGTTACGCACAGCTAGTGCCGCTTGCGGTCTGTGGTTAAACCCACTGCCCGCGTAGTGTCGAGTCTTTGAAATCCCACACAGAGGGTTATTCGCCTTTGGGCAAAACAGAGTTGAGGTCGCATGGTTTTGCGACAGGGTTCGTTCACATCCACGCACTTGTGCACGTTTAGTGTCCGGACGGTCATTACTAGCGGGCTCTGGTTTGAGCCAGATCCTAGTATATATTTTGCGTTTAGTTTTATCTCATTGTGTTCATGTTCCTCAGAACACGAATACGGGTGTGTATGCACAGTTGTTTGAGGCGGAGGAAGAGGATTTTCATTAGGGTTTCGGAACGGGTGTGTATGCACAGTTGACAGTTGTCTTTTTCCAAACCCTAATGAATATGTGAAATATCAATTAATAATATTAATTAAATGAAATTGTGTCATGGTTTGGGTTGTTGACTTGTTGACCTTGGTTGACTAGTTGACCATGTTTGAAACATTGACCATCATCATTACTTTTCAAGATACTTTTTGATCTTTGCAAAAAACATTTAACATGATATGATAAAGGTCTCATCAAACCAACCATCACTTTTTTCAGTTTGGATTAATATTATTAATTAGATAATTCACATATATTGTTATGGTTGTAAAAAACCCATTCTCATTCTATCATAACCATTCTCTCTCTTCCTTTCATCTTCCTCCTCCTCTAGTTCAAGGAGAATCATTCTCATGAGTTGAGAAATCTCTCCTTGGAGATAAAACACCCAAACCCACTCTCTACTCATCCTAAGGTTGAAGGTCCAGCAAGCCAGAGACTTTAGTTTTCTCAAAGTTCGAGAAAGGAGCTCAAGGAAGAAACCCTCAGGTGGATCCATCTTCGACAAGAGAAGGCGACGAGGAAAGCACCATCCCACCACTGCAAAGAGTCCAAGAAGAAGGAGTTCAAGTTGAGGTATAACCCCTAACCGAGTAGATAACTCTCTTGTTAGTTGCTAGTGTGTAGTTTAGCCAAGATCCGTATTTTGTAGTCCATGTTACCATGACCCGAAAAATCGTTTTTCACCATTTCCGCAAGCCCGAAAGAACCGGGAGAGGTAACGTGGACTTACAGTGGTATCAGAGCCTAACTAAACACACCCTAGCATGTTAGCAAAGTATCTAGAATTTCGACCGGACAAAAAAACGCGAAACACCCCAAGAAAACCTAGTTTCTGCCGATTTTTATTTCTGCTCTAAAATTAATTAATCATGTCTTATAAATTGGCTCAAGCTTTTTTATGAACAGGAAAGAAAAATGATCCAACGAACCGACCAACTCACCGCGGTTCCTCGCTTCTGCCGCGGATCCACGACCGAGTTGACTCGGCCGTGGATCGTTTCTCCTGCAGTTTGTTTCTGGTGGTGTTTTGTGATTTTTGAGATGGTTTGTTTCTGCCCAGAATTTCCAGAGAACAAATTTGTTTTTGGGGTGGTTACAAATCCGTATTTTGGTCGATTTTCAGTAGACTTTGGCTAATGGGTTGTATCTGTAACGTTATATATGTATTTAACGTCTGCTAATCGCTATACGTCGATTAGTGGGGGTTATACATATCTGTGATCTGTGATGTTGATGGTATGTGTATATGAATTTGTTGGATTATCGCGGATGAATAGCCGAGGGTTGTGAGATGAGAGTTTCGTTTATCTTTCAATTATTGTGATATGTAAATTGATGTAATATTGTTTGTTTGGCCGCACAACCGGGGTGAAGTTGTAGCCATCATTGTATAATTTCTTTTTACTGTTTCTGCTCCTAGGATAGACCTATGGAGGGGGCGCACAAACTACCGGGTATCTCAAAGTGCCGAGTGGCCTACTCACGAGTTGAGAGAGGTTGCTTCGCTTCGGGTATTTGGCGGGTAGTTTTCCGCAACCGTAGGGGTCTAGGGTGGGGTTTGGCTATTCATCACGACCGTGTAATCCGCTTTTCGTTGCAGGCTCGAACGGAATGCGGGTTCCTAGTATATCCAATGTATTCATCTATGATCTGGAATGGCTATCATTGCATCTGACGAATGTATATATCTATATGTAGATATCTATTTAGGTGTTGCTTATGTTTTGCATCCGCGCTAGTCCAGCCCCCGCTCTTTCGTTAGTTAAGTAACCTAACGGGTGATGACGGGGCCCCGTGGCGAATGCGGATGGCATAAGCGTACGTCATATTTTCGTTGTTTTCTGCAATGGTAGAATTAAATGATGGGACACATTAAAATTAATGCAAGAAAATAAACCAAGTAAAAGTCGTTGGAACACTTTCAAAACCACTCGGTTCTTTTCAAAAACTAACTTTTAAATGCGGAGCTTGAACCACTCCATTTAAAAGCTATCTCGTTCCATCGATTATATCAAGTTCACTACGTTCACGGTTTTGCGAAAACCATTCGTAGCCCTCCATCATTTCAGTTAAATATTCAGTAGTATTCAAGCTATGTATTTTGACCTCACGCCAAGGCATAGTGATTGGTAGCTGCCGGATATTTATCTGTTGCATAGATAGAATGCATTGGTTTGAGACAGTCGTACTGCCATTTTGGCCTACGTCAAGGGTAGGTACGGGTGGGTTTAAATTAACCTGGATAATGATGGGAAGAACTTGACATGTGACTTATGACATTTTGACCTTACGCCAAGGTCATAAGAGCATGGGGCAAAAATCCACATCGGGAGTTTCAAAAAACTGAAACTTGCTAGCGTTGCATACCATTTGGAGTGTGATGATTCTGGTAGGATTCCTTCAGTTTTGTCACACGATGATATTTGAATCCCGATCCTACTGTGAGTATATGCTACTCCTCGGGAAATTTCTCACTTAACGATCTATGCTATAAACCTAGTAGGTGTCTAGAAAGGTGTTAGCAGGGCTACACCCCCAGGGAAAAGAGGTTATTTAATTAAGTAACTTCGCGAAAGCGTTGGAAAACCTCTCTCGAAGTACCAACACTGGCCTGGCTGAACGGTTAAGCAAGTATTGTACGGTGAGATTGATCCCGACTAATTCTTCCTTTATGGTTTGAGGAAGGATTCGAGAGACAGTGGGAGCCATCCTGTTTAGACAAATTAAAAACCACTCTAAACTTGAAAGAGCATCATGCTAAAGTGTTTCTTCTCACTCTCCTAATTGCAGCGACCAAACATCATGACTGGACTTAAGTTACTACTAGATAAAAACATACTGACAGGGCCAAACTACAAAGATTGGCTCAGGAATGTCAAAATGGCAATCACTTATGACAAGTTGGGGTATCTCCTTACCACCAAAGCTCCCTCTGTCCCAGGTCCCAAAACCAGCGTCGCGGATAAGGAAATCCGTAAGACCTGGGAAATCGACTGCGCGAAGGCCAAGTGCCTCGTGCTTACCTCTATGGACAATGAACACCAGAGGAGGCACGAGAATATGGACCTTGAATCCATATTTCTCCATACAAAAGAACTGTATGGAGAGCAATCCCGTATCGCCAGATACGAAGTCTCGAAAAAGCTGTTTTCGGCAAGATTGGCCGTCGGATCATCGGTAGCGGAACACGTGCTTATGATGATTGGTTTCATTGAGGAGCTCGCGGACCTTGGGACCACGTTTGAGAATGAGCTCTACACGGACTTGATTCTACGCCCAGTGTATCCTGAACTTCAACTTGCAAGAAAAAGAAGTTGAACTTTCAGAACTCCTCAACATGCTGAGGAGTGCAGAGGGCACCCTACAGAAAGGTAGGGAAACATCCACTTTGTTTGTAGGAGGATCTTCCTCTTCTAGGTCCAGGGCGAAAGCCAAGGGAAATAAGAAGAAAACCCCCACCAAACCATGGGGCGGTGTTAGTAAAGTGGATACGAAGGGAAAGGAAAAGGCAACAAAGGTAGCGGGAAAGCTTGTGGGAAAGGAAGAATGCTTTTACTGTCACAAGAGTGGACACTGGAAAAAGGATTGCACGGCTTGGAAGGCCAGAACCCAGGATCTGAAGAAAGTTGCGGCTTCAGCTTCAGGTGTGTATGTTATTGAAAACTTTCTATCAATAAACTCTACTTCCTGGGTATTAGATACCGGATCAGGATCACATATCTGTAATTCTTTGCAGGCATTAAGAAGGCGTAGAGTTTTGAAGGCAGGTGATATGACCCTCAGAGTTGCAAATGGAGATGGCATGGATGCTGAGTCTGTGGGGGACTATCACCTGGGATTGTCAGATGGGCATGTTTTGGTTTTACGTGATTGTTATTTTGTACCCAATGCAACTTGTAATATCATATCTGTATCTTTATTAACTAAAGAAGGTTATGAATTTGCATTTGTAAGTAATGTTGTGAACATTCACCTTAATCAAGTTTTGATTGGGTCAGGTACATTAAACAATGGTATATACGTATTAAACGAACCACAGATTTTCAATATCCAGAATACACACAAAAGAAAGTCTCCAGAAATCAATCATACTTTCTTATGGCATTGTAGACTGGGTCACATCAATGAGAGAAGGTTGACAAAGTTTCATACAGAAGGATATTTGGATTCGTTCGAATATCATTCATATACAACTTGTCAATCCTGTCTCAAAGGAAAGATGACAAAGACTCCGTTCACTGGACACGGAGTAAGAGCGAGCGAGCTCTTGGGACTCGTACACAGCGACGTGTGCGGTCCAATGTCTACGCATGCGCGAAGAGGTTATTCTTACTTCATTACTTTTACGGATGGTATTTCAAGGTTCGGACATGTCTTCTTAATGAAGCATAAATCTGAAGCCTTTGAAAAGTTCCAGGAATACAAGAATGAAGTATCAAAACAAACAGGCAAAAGTATTAAAACACTAAGATCTGATCGAGGCGGTGAATACTTAAGTGCCGAGTTCCTGGATTACTTAAAAGAGAATTGAATTCTCTCTCAGCTTACTCCTCCATACACTCCGCAACATAACGGTGTATCGGAGAGACGGAACCGAACCATATTGGATATGGTACATTCCATGATGAGTAACGCTGAGTTGCCGCGATCATTCTGGGGATTTGCGCTAGAGTCAGCCGCATACCTTTTGAACCGAGTTCCAACTAAGACTGTGCCTACCACACCATACGAGTTATGGAGTGGGAAGAAACCCTATCTTCAATATCTGAAGATCTGGGGATGTCCAGCTTTTGTCAAAAAGCAACATGCGGACAAACTCGAGGCACGCTCAGTACTGTGCAAGTTTGTGCGATACCCAAAGAACTCCAGAGGGTATCTTTTCTATCATGCAGAGGAACAAAAGGTTTTTGTTTCTCGTAATGCCCATTTTCTAGAACACCAGTTCTTAGAAAAGGAAATTAGTGGGAGCGCAATAGAACTGGAGGAAATTCCAGAACCACAGACTATTACTGAAAGCTTAGTAGACCCAGAAGGTTTGAAAGAACAGGACATTCCTACGCCGCTCCGCAGGAGTAGCAGGCAGTCTCATCCGCCTGAGAGACACTACGGTATTCTCATAGACGGGGATAGAGAGGATTGCATCATTAATTATGATGAGCCGACTACCTTCCAGCAGGACATTCAGAGCGTTGACTCGGTAAAATGGCTGGATGCAATGCGCACCGAAATGGAGTCCATGTACACCAACAAAGTATGGACGTTGGACGTTGCTCCAGATGGGGTAAAACCCGTAGGATGCAAGTGGATCTTCAAAAGGAAGATTGGTGTAGATGGACAGGTTGAGACCTATAAGGCTAGACTTGTTGCAAAGGGTTTTCGTCAAAGACCTGGTTTGGACTATGACGAAACCTTTTCTCCAGTGGCTACGCTGAAATCCATTCGGATCCTTCTTACGATTGCTGCCTTCCACGAATATGAAATCTGGCAGATGGACATAAAGACCGCTTTTCTAAATGGAAATTTAGAAGAGAGTGTCTATATGGACCAGCCAGAGGGTTTCATTCAGAATGGGAGCAGCGGAAAGGTGTGAAAGTTTCTTAAGTCCATTTATGGACTAAAGCAGGCATCGCGGAGTTAGAACATCTGTTTTGATGAGACGGTCAAAGAATTTGGCTTTATCAAAAATCCAGATGAACCATGCATCTATAATAGATTTGTAGCAAGAACTGTCGTATTCCTCGTTTTGTACGTGGATGACATTCTTTTGATAGGAAATGACATTCCTATGCTACAATCTGTCAAAGGGTTCTTGTCACACAGGTTCTCCATGAAAGACCTGGGTGATGCCTCATACATTCTGGGGATCTGGATCTACCATGACAGATCCAAGAGGATATTAGGACTTTCACAGTCCAGGTACATCGACACCATACTGAAAAGATTCACTATGGAAGATTCCAAGCACGGTAATCTACTGGCTTGTCACGGGATCACCCTCTCCAAAGAGATGTCTCCCAAGACTGATTTGGAAAGTGATCACATGTCTATTATACCCTACGCTTCTGCGGTAGGCTCTATAATGTATGCGATGTTGTGTACCAGACCGGATGTAGCTTATGCACTTAGTGTGGTAAGCCGGTATCAGTCAAACCCTGGGGAGAAGCACTGGATAGCGGTAAAGAACATTCTAAAGTACCTGAGAAGGACTAAGGAGATATTCTTGGTGTATGGCGGAAAAGACCTCCAGATTGAGGCCTTTGCTGACTCCAGCTTCCAGAGTGAAAAAGATGATTCCAAGTCCATTTCGGGTTTTGTCTTTGCCCCTCAATGGAGGGGCGATGTGTTGGAAGAGTTCCAAACAGGAAACCGTTGCTGACTCGACTATGGAAGCGGAATATATCGCTGCATCTGATACCGCAAAAGAAGCCGTCTGGATGAGGAAGTTCTTGAAAGAACTTCAGGTGGTTCCGTCCATTGTTGATCTAATACCTCTGTATTGCGACAACAACGGGGCTATAGGTTTAGCGAAGGAACCCAGGTCCCATCAGAAATCCAGACACATCTTGAGGCGGTATCACCTGATCAGGGAGATCGTGGATCACCAGGATATCGAGGTTCGGAGTGTTGCTTCAGAAGATAACACTGCAGATCCACTCACAAAGACCTTACCCCAGACTCAGTTCGAGCGGCTGATCGAGATGATAGGTCTTCGATACGCCAGTACATGGCCTTAGTGCAAGTGGGAGATTGTTAGTGTATATGCCCCAGATGCCATTACTGTATCATACTAGTTTGTATATTACATAATGGAAGCTTGGGATATTCACAATTGTATAGACAATCTTGCTCAAAATAGTAGTATGCTATTTGGTTTGTTTCTACTTTAATGTGTACATGTGTTTCTTTTAGTATATCACCTATACACATTAGTGGAGCCCTTAGGATCTTTGCTCGATTACCAGCGTTGTGATGGCAGACACACTAGTGGGGGCTGGGTAATCCACAAGCACATCCTTATACAGGTCCCTAGTCGTTGGGCTATCGAGACATGGCATCGATACTCCGGAGTAGACTAGCGTATGCGCTTCTCCTCCCAGCATGGGAGACGGTCTGTCCCACAGCCGTCAGTACATCGTACTTGGGATAGTATGCGGGTGCTCCTTAGGTTACGAGTACACTGGACAGGACTCGTCGGGAACTGTTGGTTGGTATTATACCTATCGTCAGTTATCAGTTCCCAGGTGACATGAGTACAGCTTAGTCCGCGGACTTGACACTGTCACTTCGCCTCGAGTGTGTTCCCACTGTACTTTGATTACTATCCGGCCGCGGCTCAGAGGAGTCTTGTAAACAGGTAGTAGTTGGGTGCAATCCCGAAGCACTTGGAGGCAGTGACGGTTAGACAGGATTCGTCTCTCCCGGTATTGGGGGTTGATATCGCGCTGTGTCTAGGAGAGCCATTACACAAAGTCCCTGGCCAGGGCAAGCGAGATATACTGGTAGGTTTCCAGTGTTATCTTAGGGTGTTCTTGGCTACACTCCGACACGACTTGTACCGCTATTAGGGGACTGACGTTTACCGCCCCCTAGGCCCGCCATGCGATATTCTTAGACGAACAGACCGGACTGTACGGAGATTGTTACATACTGGCTCAGTAGGAGTTCAGATGGGTTTCACCTCGTCAGTCTTCTTATCGGCATCTACCCGGGGGTCGTTGTTAGTGTATATGCCCTAGAGGCCATTACTGTATCATACTAGTTTGTATATTACTTAATGGAAGCTTGGGATATTCACAGTTGTATATACAATCTTGCTCTAAATGGTAGTATGCTACTTGGTTTGTCTCAGCTTTAATATGTGCATGTGTTTCTTTTAGCATATTGCTGATATACATATTAGTAGAGCCCTTAGGATCTTTGCTTGATTACCAGCGTTGTGATGGCGCTCACACTCGTGGGAGCTGGGTGATCTTTAAGCACATCCTTATACAGGTCCCTAGTCGTTGGACTATCGAGACAGGGCATCGATACTCCGGAGTAGACTAGCGTATGCGCTTCTCATCCCAGCATGGGAGACGGTCTGTCCCACAGCCGTCAGTACGTCGTACTTGAGATAGTATGCGGGTGCTCGTTAGGTTACGAGTACACTGGACAGGACTCGTCGGGAACTGTTCGTTGGTATTATACCTATCGTCAGTTATCAGTTCCCAGGTGACATGAGTACAGCTTAGTCCGCTGACTTGACACTGTCACTTCGCCTCGAGTGTGTTCCCACTGCACTTTGATTGCTACCCTACCACGGCTCAAAAGAGTCATGCAAACAGGTAGTTTTTAGGTGCAGTCCCGAAGCACTTGGAGGCAGTGACGGTTAGACAGGATTCGTCTCTCCCGGTATTGGGGGTTGACATCGCGCTGTGTCCAGGAGAGCCATTACACGAGTAGTCCCTGGCCAGGGCAAGCGAGATATACTGGAAGGTTTCTAGTGTTATCTCAGGGTGTTCTGGGCTACACTCCGACACGACTTGTACCGCTATTAGGGGACTGACGTTCACCGCCCCCCTAGGCCCGCCATGCGATATATCAGACGAACAGACCGGACTGTACGGAGATTGTCACATACAGGCTCAGTAGGAGTTCGGATGGGGTTCACCTCGTCAGTCTTCTTATCGACATCTACCTGGGGACCGTTACGTACAGCTAGTGCCGCTTGCGGTCTGTGGTTAAACCCACTGCCAGCGTAGTGTCGAGTCTTTAGAGTCCCACACAGAGAGCTATTCGCCTTTAGGCAAAATGAGTAGAGGTCGCATGGTTTTGCGACAGGGTTCGTTCACATTCGCGCACTTGTGCACGTTTGCTGTCCGGACAGTTTATACTAGTGGGCTTTGGTTTAAGCCGGATCCTAGTATATGATTTGGGATTGGTTTTTCTCATTGTATTCATGTTCCTCGGATCACGAATGCGGGTGCGTATGCACAGTTGCTTGAGATTTTGAGGGAGAGGACCTTGATTTGGGTTAATGGCTATTGTCATTTTGTTAACCCTAATGCTTTTGTGTGTGTTATAGTTAATTGATAATTAGTTTGATAATTGTGCATGGTTATGGTTGTTGACCATTTGACCTCCTTGACTTGTTGACCTAGGTTGACACTTTGACCATCATCATTTCTTTTGGAAGATACTTTTTGATCCTTGCAAATTGAAATGATAATGGTCATGTCACGATTAACCATGACAATTATCTAGCTAATTATTTAATTAAAATAATATACACATATTAGTGAGAATGGTTCATATTATTCTCATTCCATCATATCTTTTCTCTCTCTTGTTCTTCCTCTCCCTCAAGCTCTCTCCCTCTCATGTGTTGAGAAATACTTGAGCTTGAGAAAAACCCTCTCTTGATCATCTTTACTCTCATCTAGGGTTCAAGGACTAGCACTTCTTGCACCCTAGTTACTTCTAGCTTGGAGTTGAAGCCAAAGGTTGAGGCTTTCGGATGGATCTTTCTTTGACGGGAGAAGACGACAAAGGTGACCTCCTTCCACCACTCCAAGGAGCAAGGAGAGAAGGACTCAAAGCCCAAGGTATAACCTTTCTAGCACTTAGCTAGTTTCTAGTTAGCTTTAGCTTGTTTTTGTTTAGCAAAGATCTTTCATAATCTAGTCCATGTTGCCTAAGCTCATAAAAATCCGATTTTTATTCCATTTTCCGCCTCCCCGCAAGCACCGGAATGGGCAACGTGGACTTACAGTGGTATCAGAGCCTAACTAAACATAAACTAGCTAGGTAGTGAAGTGTGTCGAAGTTCGAAATGGAAAAATCGAAAAACCAAAATATCAAAACCCTAGTTTTCTGTTAAAATTTTTTCTGGTCAAAATAAAATTTGTTATACTCTAAAAATCATCTCAGGGTTTTGTGAAGAAATCCACCAAAAACGATCCAAAGATTCGACCAAAGAGCCGCGGTCCCGCGGCAATAGCAAGCTATTGCCGCGCAACCGCGGCCATCTTGGCTCTTCTCTGGGTCGAGTTTGGTGCAGTGTATTTCTGGCTTGGTTTTAGGATTTTTAAGATGGTTTATATGTGCCCAGATTTTCCAGAATAGAAATTTGATTTTGGGGGCCTATAAATCCGTATTTTTTTTCCGAACTTGAATACACTTTGACTAAAAGGTTATATCTGTGATGTTTACATGTATTGAACGTCGGCTAATCGCTATATGTCGATTAGTCGGGGTTATACATATCTGTGATCTGTGATTGATGATGGTATGTGTATATGAATGGGTAGGATTGTCGCGGATGAATAGCCGGGGTGGATGTGAGATGAGTGTTGCTTTTTCTTTCATTCATTGTAATATGTAAATTGATGTAATATTATTATTTGTTTGGCCGCACAACCGGGTCGGGGTTGTAGCCGTCATTGTATAATTCTTTTTACTGTTTTTGCTCCTAGGATAGACCCAGGGAGGGGGTGCACAAACTATCGGGTATCTCGAAATGCCGAGTGGCCTACTCACGGTGGTGAGGGAGGTTGCTTCGCTTCGGGTACTTGGCGGGTAGTTTGCCGCACCCGTACGGGTCTTGGGTGGGGTATTAGCTATTCACCGCGACCGTGTAATCCTCTTTTCATTGCAGGCTCGAACGGATTGCGGATTCCTAGTATATCAAATGTATTCATCTGTGATCTGTAATGTCTATCATTGCTATATATTTATATATGATAACTATTTAGGCGTTGCTTATATTTTACAGCCGCGCTAGCCCAGCCCCCGCTCTGTCGTTAGTTAAGTAACCTAACGGGTGATGACGGGGCCCCGTGGCGAATGCGAATGGCATAAGCGTACGTCATATTTTGGTTGTTTTCTGCAATGGTAGGATTAAATGATGGAACGCATTAAAAGAACTAATGCAAGAAAATAAACCAAGTAAAAGTCGATTGGAACACTTTGAAAACCACTCAGTTCTTTTCAAAACTAAACTTTTAAACGCGGGGCTTGAACCACTCCTTTTAAAAGCTATCTCGTTCCATCGATTAGATCAAGTTCACTACGTTCACGGTTTCGCCAAAACCATTCGTAGCCCTCCGTCATTCCACATGAATGGTCAAAAAGTATTCAAGCTATGTATTTTGGCCAAAGTCAAGGCATAGTGATTGGTAGCTATTGGGTATTCATGTGCAGCATAGATAGATGCGTTGGTTTGGGACAGTCGTGCTGCCATTTTGGCCAAAGTCAAGGGTAGGTATGGGTGGGTCCAAATTAACCAGGAGAATGACGGGTAAAACTTGACATGTGACTTATGATATTTTGGCCAAAGTCAAGGTCATAAGAGCATGGGGCAAAAATCCACATCGGGAGTTTCATAAGTACTGAAACTTGCTAGCGCTGCATACCATTTGGAGTGTGATGATTCTGGTAGGATTCCTTCGGTATTTATCACGCGATGATATTTGGATCCCGATCCTATGTGAGTATATGCTACTCCTCGGGAAAACTCTCACTTAACGATCAATGCTATAAACTTAGTAGGTGTCTAGAAAGGTGTTAGCGGGGCTACGCCCACAGGGAAAAGAGATTACTTAATTAAAGAACTTCACGAAAGCGTTGGAAAACCTCCCTCGAAGTACCGACACTGGCCTGGCTGAATGGTTAAGCAAGTATTGTACGGTGAGATTGATCCTGACTAATCCTTTCTTTACGGTTTGAGAAGGGATTCGAGAGACAGTGGGAGCCATCCAGTTTAGACAAATTAAAAACCACTCTAAACTCGCAAGAGCATCATGCTAAAGTGTTTCTTTTCTCTCTCCTAATTGCAGCGACCATTCAACATGACCGGACTTAAGTTATTACTAGATAAAAACTTATTGACAGGGCCAAACTACAAAGATTGGCTCAGGAATGTCAAGATGGCAATCACTTATGACAAGTTGGGGTATGTCCTTACCACCAAAGCTCCCTCTGTTCTAGGTCCCAAAACCAGTGTCGTAGATAGGGAAATCTACAAGACCTGGGAAATAGATTGCGCGAAGGCCAGATACCTCGTACTTGCCTCGATGGACAACGAACATCAGAGGAGGCACGAGAATATGGACCTAGAGTCCATATTTCTTCATACAAAATAACTGTATGGAGAGCAGTCTCGTATCGCAAGATACGAAGTGTCGAAGAAGTTGTTTTCGGCAAGGTTGGCCGTCGGATCATCGGTAGCGGAACACGTGCTTAAGATGATTGGCTACATTGAGGAGCTCGCGGACCTTGGGACCACGTTGGAGAATGAACTCTATACTGATTTGATTCTCCAGTCCCTTCCTTCCACTTACGCCCAGTTTATTCTTAACTTCAACATACAAGGAAAGGAGGTTGAACTTTCCGAGCTTCTGAACATGTTGAGGAGTGCTGAGGGCACCCTACAGAAGGGTAGGGAGACATCCACTTTGTTTGTAGGAGGATCTTCCTCTTCTAGGTCCAGGGCGAAAGCCAAGGGCAAGAAGAAGAAAGCCCCCGCCAAACCAAGAGGCGGTGTCGGTAAAGTGGATACGAAGGGAAAAGGTAAAGCAACAAAGATAGCGGGAAAGCTGGTGGGGAAGGAAGAATGCTTCTATTGTCACAAAAGTGGTCACTGGAAACAGGATTGCAAGGCTTGGAAAGCCAGAACACAGGATTTGAAGCGAGTTGCAGCTTCAGCTTCAGGTGTGTATGTTATTGAAAACTGTCTATCAATAAACTCTACATCCTGGGTATTGGATACCGGATCAGGATCTCATATCTGTAATTCTTTGCAGGCGTTGAGAAAGCGTAGAGTTTTGAAGGCAGGTGACATGACCCTCAGAGTTGCAAACGGTGCTAGCATGGATGCTGAGGCCGTGGGGGACTATCACCTGGGATTGTCGGATAGACACTTTTTGGTTTTGCGTAGTTGTTATTATGTACCAAATGCAACCTGTAATATCATTTCTGTATCTTTATTATCTAAAGAAGGTTATAAATTTGCATTTGTAAGTAATGTTGTGAATATTCACCTTAATCAAGTTTTGATTGGGTCAGGTACATTGAACAACGGTATATACGTATTAAACCAGCCACAGATTTTCAATGTCCAGAATACACACAAAAGAATGTCTCCAGAAATCGATAAAACTTTCTTATGGCATTGTAGACTGGGTCACATCAATGAGAGAAGGTTGACTAAGTTACATGCAGAAGGATATTTGGATTCGTTCGAATATCAATCGTATGCAACTTGTCAATCCTGTCTCAAGGGAAAGATGACAAAGACTCCGTTCACTGGACACGGAGTAAGAGCGAGCGAGCTCTTGGGACTTGTACACAGCGACGTGTGCGGTCCAATGTCTACACATGCGCGAAGCGGTTATTCTTACTTCATTACTTTTACGGATGACTTTTCAAGATACGGTTATGTCTTCTTAATGAAACATAAATCCGAGGCTTTTGAAAAATTCCAGAAATATAAGAATGAAGTAGAAAAACAAACAGGCAAAAGTATCAAGGCACTGAGATCTGATCGAGGTGGTGAATACTTGAGTGCCGAGTTCCTGGGTTACTTAAAAGAGAATGGAATTCTCTCTCAGCTTACTCCTCCATACACTCCGCAACATAACGGTGTATCGGAGAGACGGAACCGAACCCTATTGGATATGGTACGATCCATGATGAGTAATGCTGAGTTGCCGCGATCGTTCTGGGGATATGCGCTAGAATCAGCTGCATACCTTTTGAACCGAGTTCCAACTAAGACTGTGCCTACTACACCATCTCAGATGTGGTGTGGGAAGAGACCCTATCTTAATCACATTAAGACATGGGGATGTCCAGCTTTTGTAAAAAAGCTGCATGCGGACAAGCTCGAGGCACGCTCAGTACAGTGCAAGTTTGTGGGATATCCAAAGAGCTCCAAGGGATATTACTTCTATTGCGAAGAGGAACAAAAAGTCCTTGTTTCTCGCCATGCCCACTTTCTAGAACACCAGTTCATAGAAAAAGAATTAAGTGGGAGCGCAATAGAACTGGAAAAAATTCCAGAACCACGAGCTATTACTGAAAGCTTGGTTGAACCAGAGGGTTCGAAAGATCAGGACATTCCCACGGCACTACGCAGGAGTAGTAGGCAGTCTCATCCGCCCGAGAGATACTACGGTTTTCTCATTGACGGGGATAGAGACGATTGCATCATAGACTTTGATGAGCCTACTAGCTTCCAGCAAGCCATTCAGAGCGTCGACTCGGTAAAATGGCTGGATGCAATGCGGACCGAAATGGAGTCCATGTACACCTACAAAGTATGGACGTTGGACATTGCTCCAGATGGGGTAAAACCCGTAGGATGCAAGTGGATCTTCAAAAGGAAGATTGGTGTAGATGGACAGGTTGAGACCTATAAAGCTAGACTGGTAGCAAAGGGTTTTCGTCAGCGACCTGGTTTGGACTATGACGAAACTTTTTCTCCAGTAGCTATGCTGAAATCCATTCGGATCCTTCTTGCCATTGCTGCCTTCCACGATTATGAGATTTGGCAGATGGACGTAAAGACAGCTTTTCTAAATGGACATTTAGAGGAGTGTGTCTATATGGATCAGCCAGAGGGTTTCATTCAGAGTGGGAGCAGCGGAAAGGTGTGCAAGTTGCTTAAGTCCATTTATGGACTAAAGCAGGCATCGCGGAGTTGGAACATCTGTTTTGATGAGACGGTCAAGGAATTTGGCTTTATCAAAAATCCAGATGAACCATGCATCTATTGTAGATTTGTAGCGAGAACTGTAGTATTCCTCGTTTTATACGTGGATGACATTCTCTTAATAGGAAATGACATTCCTATGCTACAATCTGTCAAGGGGTTTTTGTCACACAGGTTCTCCATGAAAGACCTGGGTGATGCCTCAAACATTCTGGGTATCCGGATCTACCATGACAGAATCAAGAGGATATTAGGACTTTCGCAGTCCAGGTACATCGACACCATACTGAAGAGATTCAGTATGGAAGATTCCAAGCGCGATAATCTACCGGCTTGTCACGGGATCACTCTCTCCAAAGAGATGTCTCCCAAGACTGATTTGGAGAGGGATCGCATGTCTATTATACCCTACGCTTCTGCGGTAGGCTCTATAATGTATGCGATGTTGTGTACCAGACCGGATGTGGCTTATGCACTGAGTGTGGTAAGCAGGTATCAGTCAAACCCTGGGGAGTAACATTGGATAGCAGTGAAGAACATTCTCAAGTACCTGAGAAGGACTAAGGAGATGTTCTTGGAGTATGGCGGAAAAGACCTGCAGATTGAGGCCTTTGCTGACTCTAGCTTCCAGAGTGACAAGGATGATTCCAAGTCCATGTCGGGTTTTGTCTTCACCCTCAATGGAGGGGCGGTGTGTTGGAAGAGCTCCAAACAGGAAACCGTTGCTGACTCGACTATGGAAGAGGAATACATCGCTGCATCTGATGCCGCAAAAGAAGCTGTCTGGATAAGGAAGTTCTTGAGAGAACATCAGGTGGTTCCGTCCATTGTTGACCCAATACCTCTGTATTGCGACAACAACGGGGCTATAGCTTTAGCGAAGGAACCCAGGTCCCATCAGAAATCTAGACACATCTTAAGGCGGTATCACCTGATCAAGGAGATCGTAGATCGCCAGAAGATCGAGGTCCGGAGAGTTGCATAAGAGGATAACACTGCAGATCCATTCACCAAGGCCTTGCCCCAGACTCAGTTCGAGCGGCTGATCGAGATGATAGGTCTTCGATACGCCAGTACATGGCCTTAGTGCAAATGGGAGATTGTTAGTGTATATGCCCTAGAGGCCATTATTGTATCATACTAGTTTGTATATTACTTAATGGAAGCTTGGGATATTCACAGTTGTATATACAATCTTTCTCGAAATGGTAGTATGCTAATTGGTTTGTCTCTGCTTTAATATGTGCATGTGTTTCTTTTAGCATATTGCTGATATACATATTAGTAGAGCCCTTAGGATCTTTGCTTGATTACCAGCGTTGTGATGGCGCTCACACTCGTGGGAGCTGGGTGATCCTTAAGCACATCCTTATACAGGTCCCTAGTCGTTGGACTATCGAGACAGGGCATCGATACTCCGGAGTAAACTAACGTATGCGCTTCTTATCCCAGCGTGGGAGACGGTCTGTCCCACAGCCGTGAGTACGTCGTACTTGAGATAGTATGCGGGTGCTCGTTAGGTTACGAGTACACTGGACAGGACTCGTCGGGAACTGTTGGTTGGTATTATACCTATCGTCAGTTATCAGTTCCCAGGTGACATGAGTACAGCTTAGTCCGCTGACTTGACACTGTCACTTCGCCTCGAGTGTGTTCCCACTGCACTTTGATTGCTACCCTACCACGGCTCAAAGGAGTCGTGCAAACAGGTAGTTTTTGGGTGCAGTCCCGAAGCACTTGGAGGCAGTGACGGTTAGACAGGATTCATCTCTCCCGGTATTGGGGGTTGACATCGCGCTGTGTCCAGGAGAGCCATTACACGAGTAGTCCCTGGCCAGGGCAAGCGAGATATACTGGTAGGTTTCCAGTGTTATCTCAGGGTGTTCTGGGCTACACTCCGACACGACTTTTACCGCTATTAGGGGACTGACGTTCACCGCCCCCCTAGGCCCGCCATGTGATGTATCAGACGAACAGACCGGACTGTACGGAGATTGTCACATACAGGCTCAGTAGGAGTTCGGATGGGGTTCACCTCGTCAGTCTTCTTATCGACATCTACCTGGGGACCGTTACGTACAGCTAGTGCCGCTTGCGGTCTGTGGTTAAACCCACTGCCAGCGTAGTGTCGAGTCTTTAGAGTCCCACACAGAGAGCTATTCGCCTTTAGGCAAAATGAGTAGAGGTCGCATGGTTTTGCAACAGGGTTCGTTCACATTCGCGCAGTTGTGCACGTTTGCTGTCCGGACAGTTTATACTAGCGGTCTTTGGTTTAAGCCGGATCCTAGTATATGATTTGGGATTGGTTTTTCTCATTGTATTCGTGTTCCTCGGATCACGAATGCGGGTGCGTATGCACAATTGCTTGAGATTTTGAGGGAGAGGACCTTGATTAGGGTTAATGGCTATTATCATTTTATTAACCCTAATGCTTATCTGTGTGTTATAGTTAATTGATAATTAGTTTGATAATTGTGCATGGTTATGGTTGTTGACCATTTGACCTCCTTGACTTGTTGACCTTGGTTGACACTTTGACCATCATCATTTCTTTTGGAAGATGCTTTTTGATCCTTGCAAATTGAAATGATAATGGTCATGTCATGATTAACCATGACAATTATCTAGCTAATTATTTAATTAAAATAATATACACATATTAATGAGAATGGTTCATATTATTCTCATTCCATCATATCTTTTCTCTTTCTTGTTCTTCCTCTCCCTCAAGCTCTCTCCCTCTCATGTGTTGAGAAACACTTGAGCTTGAGAAAAACCCTCTCTTGATCATCTTTACTCTCATCCAGGGTTCAAGGACTAGAACTTCTTGCACCCTAGTTACTTCTAGCTTGGAGTTGAAGCCAAAGGTTGAGGCTTTCGGGTGGATCTTTCTTTGACGGGAGAAGACGACAAAAGTGACCTCCTTCCACCACACCAAGGAGCAAGGAGAGAAGGACTCAAAGCCCAAGGTATAACCTTTCTAGCACCTAGCTAGTTTCTAGTTAGCTTTAGCTTGTTTTTGTTTAGCAAAGATCCTTCATAATCTAGTCCATGTTGCCTAGGCTCATAAAAATCCGATTTTTATTCCGTTTTCCGCCTCCTCGCAAGCACCGGGATGGGCAACGTGGACTTACAGTCGTTACGCACAGCTAGTGCCGCTTGCGGTCTGTGGTTAAACCCACTGCCAGCATAGTGTCGAGTATTTGGAGTCCCACACAGAGGGTTATTCGCCTTTGGGCAAAACAGAGTTGAGGTCGCATGGTTTTGCGACAGGGTTCGTTCACATCCGCGCACTTGTGCACCTTTGGTGTCCGGACAGTCATTACTAGCAGGCTCTGGTTTGAGCCAGATCCTAGTATATGTTTTGGGGTTAGTTTTATCTCATTGTTTTCATGTTCCTCGGAACACGAATGCGGGTGTGTATGCACAGTTGTTTGAGGCGGAGGAAGAGGATTTTCATTAGGGTTTCGGAACGGGTGTGTATGCACAGTTGACAGTTGTCTTTTTCCAAACCGTAATGAATATGTGAAATAGAAATTAATAATATTAATTAAATGAAATTATGTCATGGTTTGGGTTGTTGACTTGTTGACCTTGGTTGACTAGTTGACCATGTTTGAAAAATTGACCATCATCATTACTTTTCAAGATGCTCTTTGAGCTTTGCAAAAAACAATTAATGTGATATGATAATGGTCTCATCAAACCAACCATCACCTTTTTCAGTTTGGATTAATATTATTAATTAGATAATTCACATATATTGTTATGGTTGTAAAAAAAACATTCTCGTTCTATCATAACCATTCTCTCTCTTCCTTTCATCTTCCTCCTGCTCTAGTTCAAGGAGAATCATTCTCATTAGTTGAGAAACCTCTCCTTGGAGATAAAACACCCAAAGCCACTCTCTACTCATCCTAAGGTTGAAGGTCCAGCAAGCCGGCGACTTTAGTTTTCTCAAAGTTCGAGAAAGGAGCTCAAGGAAGAAACCCTCAGGTGGATCCATCTTCGACAAGAGAAGGCGACGAGGAAAGCACCATCCCACCACTACAAAGTGTCCAAGAAGAAGGAGTTCAAGTTGAGGTATAACCCCTAACCGAGTAGATAACTCTCTTGTTAGTTGCTAGTGTGTAGTTTAGCCAAGATCCGTATTTTGTAGTCCATGTTACCATGACCCGAAAAATCGTTTTTCACCATTTCCGCAAGCCCGAAAGAACCGGGAGAGGTAACGTGGACTTACAAAACACGCATACGTCGTTTGGACAGTTTTTACTAGTCGGCTTTGGTTTAAGCCAGATTCTAGTATCGGATTATTGGATTTATACAGTCTAAAGTTTTTCCGTGTTTTCACGGATAGGAGGGGCGTTCTCGTAATTTTACGGGAAGCTTCTAGAAGCATGGTGACTTGAGGGTTTTGGTGGCATTTATATTAAATGCATTTGTGACTCACTAGATGAATCATACAAGTGAGTTAATGAAGCATTAAATTGCTTAATGACTCACTTGATGATTCATTGCAATATTAAATGAAGCATGATGATAAATCACTTAGATTTATCTATTTGATAAATCTTATGCTTCATGATATATTAGAAGTGAGAAACAATTATATCATTATTCATGCTCATCTTCTCTCTCCTCAAGCTCACTCTTTCTTCAAACCCTAATCCTACCCCTCATGAGTTGAGATCAAGGATTAGATAGACTAATTAATCCATAACCAATCTCTATATCATCTAGGTACCTTTGATTAGCAACTAAAGAAACCTAGTTACCTCAAGTTTAGAGGTGAAGCTTGGTGTAGAAGCTCTCGGGTGGATCGTCTACTACTTGGAGAAGGCCAAGGAGGAAGTGGAGAACGAAAAGACGAAGGACACAGTTCATTAGGTATAATCACGTCTCATAGTAGTTTAGAACTCCTATGCATATGTTAGTTATCGTTTAGCAACGATTCTTGCGGTTAGTCGATGTTAGTACATAGAACATGATCGTTTTTCAAATTTCCGCCTCCCCGCACATCGTGGGGTGTAGTACATCGACTTACATCAGCTGGGTACTTAAAGCTTCCTGAAGCTTCTGCCAAAGACGGCTAGTAAACTGGGTGCCTCTGTCCGATACTATGCATGTGGGAACACCGTGCAAACGCACAATCTCATCTATGTACAACTGAGCATACTGAGCATAACCGAAAGTGGTCTTCACTGGAAGGAAGTGAGCCGCTTTCGTCAACCGGTCTACAATAACCCAAATGGAGTCATACCCTCGACTGGTCCTGGGTAGACCCACAATGAAGTCCATGGAAATCTGCTCCCATTTCCACTCCAGAACGGGTAAAGGCTGGAACTCACCAGCCTTTCTCTGATGCTCAGCCTTGACTTGCTCACAAGTCAGGCACCTCGAAACGAAGTCCGATATATCACGCTTCATCCCTTCCCACCAGTAGAAGTCCCTCAAGTCACAGTACATCTTGGTGGAACCTGGATGAACGCTAAAGGCCGACTGATGTGCCTGCTCTAGGATCTCGCGTCTCAGCCCATCATCATCTGGAACACACAAGCGAGTCCCGCATCGTAGCACACCCTGGTCATCAATCATGAACTCCGAAACTCTTCCCTGCCGAACAAGCTCAAGAATCTCAGTCAAACGGGCATCAATGTGCTGCGCCATACGGATACGATCAAGTAGTAGTGGACGGGCGCGGACATGAGCAAGCTGTCCCCCAGCGGAAGTGAACTCGAACTGCACTCTACCATCACACAAGAGCTGCCAATCTGCAGAAGACTGACGCTGAACTGCGCTTAACTGGGACAAGCTACCCCCGGGCCTACGACTCAAAACATTAGCTACCACATTCGCCTTGCCCGGATGATAAAGGATCTCACAATCATAATCTTTCGCTAGCTCCATCCATCGGCGTTGTCTCAGGTTCAGATCCCGCTGCTGGAATATATACTTCAAGCTCTTGTGATTCGTGAAGATCTGGCACGCCTCCCCGTACAAGTAGTGTCTCCAAATCTTCAACACAAAGACCACCGCAGCCATCTCAAGATCGTGAGTGGGGTAATTCTTCTCGTGCTTCTTCAGCTGCTTAGAAGCGTAAGCAATCACTCTATCGTGCTGCATCAATACACAGCCAAGCCCTACTCGAGAAGTATCACAATAAACAACATAGCCGCCTGATCCAGAAGGTAAAGATAGAACTGGTGCTGTCGTCAACCGAGTCTTCAACTGCTGAAAACTCTTCTCGCACGCATCAGTCAAAAGAAAAGGAATTCCCTTCCGGGTCTGTCCAATCAGCGGTGCAGCGATACTCGAGAAATCCTGCAAAAAACGACGATAATAACCAGCTAAGCCCAAAAGGCTGCTTACCTCCGTCACCGATACAGGTCTGGGCCAAAGCTATACAGCCTCGATCTTCCTCGGGTCCATAAGAATACCATCACCAGTCACCACATGACCCAGGAAGTCCACACTATCAAGCCAAAATGCACACTTTGAGAATTTAGCATACAACTGGTGCTCCCTTAATATCTGCAAAGCAATTCTCAAGTGCTGCTCATGCTCCTCACGACTCCTAGAGTACACCAGTATATCATCAATAAACACAATAATGAACTGGTCGAGGAACGGCCTAAAAATCATATTCATCAGATCCATGAACGCTGCTGGCGCATGGGTGAGGCCAAACGACATCACCAAAAACTCATAATGTCCATAGCGCGTACGAAAAGAAGTCTTCGGAATGTCATCATTCCGAACCCGCAACTGATGATAACCCAAATGTAAATAAATCTTAGAAAAATGTTTCGCACCCTGGAGCTGATCAAATAAATCGTCAATGCGAGGTAAAGGATACCTGTTCCGCACCGTAACTCGGTTCAATTGACGATAATCCACACACAGCCTCAAACTGTCGTCCTTCTTCTTGATGAACAGAACAGGAGCTCTCCACGGCGAAACACTCGAACACACAAGTCCTAAATCAAGCAACTCTTGCAATTGATCTTTAAGCTCTCTAAGCTATGCCGGAGCCATCCGATAAGGCGGTATAGAAATAGGCTCCGTGCCAGGAATCAGATCAATGCAGAACTCAATATCGCGCTCTGGCGGCAACCTAGGTAACTCATCGGGAAAGACATCGGGGTACTCTCGCACGGTAGAAACCTGGTCAAACGACTCCACTGTGGCTCCAGTATCATGAATAAAAGACAAGAATCCCCGACATCCCCTCCTCAAAAGCAGACTAGCGCATAGGAGAGAAATCAAACTGTGAAGGGCGGTACCACGGTCCCCCTGCACAACAAAAAATGACTCGCCGGGAAAACAAAATCTAACTGTCTTCCCACGGCAGTCCATGGACGCATGGCAAGTAGCTAGCCAGTCAATTCCCAAAAGAACGTCGAAGTCCAACATCTCGAGAAGGATCAAGTCGACGGAAAGATCTCTGTCTCCTAAACGGACAGCACACGATCGGAACACGTGTCGCGCAACAAACGACTCTCCCATAGGAATTGTCACGACAGGTGGCTGATCCAGCAAACATGACTCTCGGCCTAACCTCGGCACGAAGTGCATAGAAACATACAAATGCGTAGATCCCGGATCGGAAAGAACATGTGCATCATAAGAACATACAGAAAGGGTACCTGAAACCGCAGCATTTGATGCCTGAGCATCCTGGTGAGTCAAGGCAAAAATCCGTGCCTGCCCTCTACCGGCTACAGGCTATCCTCTGCCTCTGCCACCTCGTGCTCTCGGCATAAAACCACCGCGACCACGACCTCTCTGAGCAGGAGTCTGACGCGGCTCAACAACAGGAATAAGAAGCAACGCTCTCTGAGGCGGGGAAGGTGGTAAGGTATCCTGGGGAATTGCTGGCCCTCTCTGATGCACCACGGTACAATCCTTCACTAGGTGCTGTAAACTGCCACATCCAAAACACCCACGTGTCGACGGCTGACCCTCCTTGGAAAAAGTACTGAACAACTGGCCATGTCCCACGTCTCTGCTACTCCCGGTGTCTGATCGAGCTCTGTCTCAGAATCTAAACCTCTGCCTCCTGGCTGCTATACCAATACGAGCCCACTTTGGTTTCGGAATGACCGATGGCTCAGCTAGATGCTCTTCCACCAAAAGGGCTGCATCCACAGATGCCGCATATGTGTCGCAATGCTGAATGCTGATGGCTAGGAACCACTGGGTAAGCAGGCCTCGAACAAAGCTCTTCACCCTCATCTCCTCAGTCGCCACCAAGTATAGAGCATACACAGACAGCTCGGTAAACAGTACATCATACTCAGAGACCGTCATCCCCGGAGTCTGACGTAACGACTCAAATTTGCGCGCTCGCGCATCCGTAACGCTCGGTGGAAGAAAACGGGTGAGAAATACTGTCACAAACTCAACCCACATCATAGGAGAAAGTCCAGCGGCTATGCCCCTCTCCAACGACTCACACCACTTCTGGGCCAGACCCTCCAGCCAGAAACTCGTGAACTCCACCCACCTCTCGTCGGAGTATCGGAGCGAACGACAAATCCTGGCCATCCGGTCGATAAACGACTGCGGATCCTCAGTAGCATCTGTGCCAGTAAACACCGGAGTCCTCAGCCTCATGAACTCTGTCAGTGACACGGTTATAACCTCCGGAGTTGTAACTGTGACTGCTGGAACTGTAGGTACCATCGTGGTCCCTGCAAAAGTTGGAACAACAGCCTGCCCCTATGCTCGAATGGCCTCTACTAAAGTCCCCACAATCTGGCGCAGGTCCTGCATACCAGCCCTAATCATAGAAATGTGCTCCAGTACCACAGGTGTATCGCCCTGGTCAGTCCTCGCCTCATACGAGTCGACTCTGACCTCGGTCCACGCGGCTGATCTCTGAGCCCTCGTAGTCTTCGGCGGCATATAGGCTGGAAATTGAAACAAGATTCGATAAGGAA
This sequence comes from Agapanthus africanus, assembly GCA_030015575.1. Taxonomy (NCBI): domain Eukaryota; kingdom Viridiplantae; phylum Streptophyta; class Magnoliopsida; order Asparagales; family Amaryllidaceae; genus Agapanthus; species Agapanthus africanus. The sequence goes on from CM057341.1 coordinate 341,068,557, forward strand.
ACGGAAATCGAATCATAAAGATGTATATCAATCACGGAAGGAATTTCAATCAATAAGTCCTAAGGTCACTTAGGCGGAGTACCGTGTCGTAAGTATGTCGCGGAACATACACACGCTACATCACTCTGCTTAAGCTACCTACTCCATCATACCGAGGTCATCCTACACTCCGAAAGGTAAAACCTAGCACTCTGATACCAACTTTGTCACGACCCAAAATTTGGCCCGTAACCGGCACTTAAACTACGTAACGTCTACAGGCGTACGCAACTCAAGTAAGCCGAAACCCAGAAATCTAAACCACCCAAAACTGGATCAACGGAAAAAACATAGTTTTAAACATTCGGAAATTTTCAATTAAAAATCCTTAAGTTTAGTTTTCGTTCTTAAAAATTTCGGCAGCACCTCCTTTGTAAAAACTAGCCCCGAAAACGGGTACAAGATAGATAATAATAAAAGCATCCCAAACGGGAGCAAATCACGCCCAACGGCGGAGAGAACCACCACAAACATATATACGACGCCGAAGAGAAGAAATATAAAACAAAACAGCATAAAGAAGTAAAACTTTTCAACAAAACCGGCTCCCACGAGCACGGCACCCAAAGTCACCACAAAATATAACACTGAATCCTCACAAGTCGTCTCTAAGTCATATACAACATAGTGGTAGATGGAGAATACAAGATCCAACAAAAGAGATACAAGGTATAAATAGATAACCGCAAACACACCTAAAAGAAAGGCCCCACAGCCAACCGTAGCGATATCCGCAAAAGTAGAGATGATAAGATGCCCTGTCGTGACTACTCGGAGGGTAAGTCCTGCAAAACACTGTGGCACAACGTGGATGAGTTGCCAACTCGTGAACAGTAAATAATATCATACAGTAATCGCAAGTATGCACGAACAACGATCTATCTATCACATGTAATCTGATATCATAAGTATGATAAGTGAATATGCAACAATCATGTAAATGTACATCATCAGGGTACTACAACTACATGAAGCAATGCATATCAATATAATCCTGAGTGTGGGATGATATAATATAAAATCTCATGCAAAATCATCAGCATGGAAAAAAACCAGTGTCCCTCACTGACACATCAAATACCAAATCCTCAGTCACCGCATCCTCAGATCGGCCCTCACATCCTGTAAGTCTCATGGAACCTGAGTGTCTATCATCGACACCCGAAACATCATGAAAACATGTACCTATAAGTATATATATATATATATGAGGATATCAACCCCGTATGTCCACCGACTATACGTAAAAATCATGGAAACCTGAGTGTCTAACACCGACACTCGAAACATCATGAAACCCGTGTCTAGTATCGACACGTAAATCCTCATAACTCAGGTGCTGTCACCACAACTGGCCCTGACGATATGTCGTACATCACTCCGGTCGGTATCCCCACGATAACCGCCGAATCCAAATACAATCACCGGTAGGTACTTGCCCGCTTTCCAGGCTCATCGTCTATACCACGAACATCTTGCCGAGGGGAACCGTACCGGTCCCCACCACGTACCCGCACACAGCCCACCCACTTCTCGCATCGGGCATATATCACAAATCTCAGAACCGAGAAATCTCATGGTGGACGCATCAAATATCATATCAAGAGAAACCGGGTTTTCAAACAATACATAGTTTCTTGAAAATACCCCCTCTGTTCTCAAATCCATAAATCATATGAAATCCATATCTCAATGTGTAAAATCCATATAAAACTTATATATGCAACATAAAACAACAATATGAGCATATAAAGGAAAAACCACTCTTTAAATTGAATATGGCTTTAAAACATATCATGCAGTTCCCAAATCCTTCGAAAACAAATGCAGCATCATATAAGGTGTACATGTAAGTGTAGAAAGCTTTAAATATCTACATGTAAGCAAGTATGTATGATACATTTCATAAGCGCAATGATCAACAACTCAATATCACATATCAAAACAATACCACTTTGGGTACATAGAACTATAGCGAAAGTATGCGGGTGTACTGGTCAATATGTGTCCATGATGTACATGTAACTGTAATAGACTATGTGGGTGTACATGTCAATATGTATGCAAAATGTACAAGTAGCTATAGTAAGGTATACGCGAAATGGATTAAGAGTTACTATCTTAACTATCTATGTCAAACACAATAACACGTATGTAGGTGGTTTGTGCGTGTCATGGCAATTACTGACGATGTGGGCGTAGCATACAATTTAGTGCTCGTGCAACATGAACCGTCAGTAATGTGTTATATCTAAAGTACAACAGATACTATTATGCAATGACATTCATATGAAATTAACCAATTTGCAATAACATGCAGCTAACATATCATATTCGCCCCGACGCATTACGCCATACGGGCGATTTCCCCGTAGATGTTAAATCTACTCACCGAAGGTCTCGAGCTATGAAAATCCGACCACCTGCTTCCCCTTGTCCGCAGCACCCGAAGTCCCTGCTTGTGAACCTAAAATTTCACAAATATAACACATAAGCTAAATATCCTATAATGACGAAAAGACAACGAAACGCGATGAAAACGCTCGGAAAATTACACTGCGCGTTTAGCTCATCTATCGCGCACGACATCGGCCAAAAACCGTAACTGGGGTCGCTAAACTACAAAACACCAAGTCTAGACCCTGATCATCCCGATCGCGCAACACAACACAAATAATTACGAGGAATACAATAGATATAACCTCGCAACGACCAATCGAACCCACCTCGGAAAACCCCGAAATGTAGTAAGCAGTCTATCGCAATAGTTCGCACTAGTTTCAAGCTAACGCATATCTAGCGATTACAAAATCCTTATAATAGCTTAACTAAGCTATCTAAACCATTCCTATATTTTTAACACTTGCTAATTATGTTTTAGCAAAAACCTAGTAAGCAAATTGCATAATTAAACAAAGTGCTTATTAGCAAAAATTAACATTTTCTACTTGGTTAATCTTTTCCTAATCACAAATTAACACTTTAAATGAACATTAAACACTTAAACAATCTTTAAACCTAACATGAATTTCTTAAAACAAATATAAATGAATTAATCATGATTTAAAATCTAAACTAAACACATAATTAGCTAACTAAAATAGCTAGATTAGGATTAAAACAAATATATACGGATTAAGGTAAGAATTATACCTCCCCAAGAACACCAAAATGAAACTTAATCCCTCCTCATAGCATCAAAAAAACCATGCTTTGTTGAAGATCCAAGAAGGATTAGTGAAGGAAAAGATGGTTTTATTTTTATTTAGGATTTTTGTGAATTATTTTAGGAATTTTTCTTCAAGAATTTTGAAGAAATAATGAAGAAATGAGATTGGGAAATGTTTTGGACAGAAATTTGAGGAGGGCTCGGCCAAGGAGAGGTTGGGGTATTTTTGTGAATTTTGGGTGAAGAAATTGCTAGGAAAATGAGTAATAAATGCTAATAAATACACTTTGCCACCTTTACACCTCTTCTTTTATTTTTAACATAATTCCTTTTACACTCCAAAAATATCAAGATATTTTTAAAAAAAAAGTTTCCAAAATTTTCTAGTGACAAAAATTAATTTATTCCCAAGAGAAGAAATTTCCCGATTTACGTACACAAAATACCGCTTAAAATAATATTTTATTTGGGAAAAATTCTATCTGAACCAAAACCTCCCAAATACTCCCAAAGTTCGCGCGCAAGCTTTATTTTAGCTAAACTAGGTGCCGGCAAGCTTATACGGACGTTTGATCGAAATCGGGTTAAAACGGGAAATACCGATAATTTTGCCCTAAAACGGGAAAATTCGCAAAACGATTTCTAAAATGTTACAATTTGTAGTAGTGCTAAAGAACCTTACAAGATTAGGATCTTTTGTTCATTTGGATGCTTCGGTGTGAGGTCATCAATTGATTTACATCAGATAGAAGAGGCCCTCACCCAGATGTGCTGTGAGTCGATCAAGAAAGGGCATTATTCGTTGGATACTCCGATATAAGATCAGTTAGTTGGCCAGCTTTGGATAGAAGGACCTCACCCAGATGCGTTGTGAGTCGATCTAGAAGTAACGAGCGTAAGCTCATCACTCCGATGATTTGGATGAGTTCCCGAGAATATAATTGGCCTGCTGCTATTTGTAGAGGATTGGAGATGCCGAGTTCATAGTTTCGAAACAGACTCTAAGGATAAGTACAGCCGATGGAGCGCCGCCCACATAGATAGGAAAAGATGATTCCAATTTGGTATACACTGAAGGAAAGCGGAGTAAGAGGTTCATACGAGATCTAGACGAGATGACGTTCCACTCCGTTGATATCAGAGATTTGATATGCATATAGAGACATTGAATGCCACTATAATTTCAGGGAAAAGTCATGAAGAGAATGCAGCTGTTCTGGAACAAGAAATTAATATAGTAAAGAGTGTCATCTTCCAGGCAGTTCTGCAGGGACAAGATTGAGTGGAGACCCCGACAGAATCTTTCTGGAATACTAATCAAGAAGACTTGGAACCAGGATCGATTGTATCACGCACACTCAGTGGGCCGTAGTTTCCCATGATTGACGAGACATGTTATGAGTGAACATGATAATTGGCCAGGAGATCTTTAGAGGATGTGCCAAAGCGGAACTATTTCCGTCATCACTCTGTATCGGGATGTTGAGTCGAGAAGTCATGTAACTAGCAATCCACAGTGAGAGACGAGAACCTAAGGGCACGAGGCGCCAGACCGTGAACAGGAAGCAGGTAGATTTATTTCTCTGCTAGCTTGGATGCACCGACACCCTTCGACATTGGAGGAGGAGCATATCAATGACAGTATTTACGATTTGGTGATTCGAATATCAAGTTTCTATTGTTTTGGATTTTGGTATTTTGGCGATTTGTTTCGTGATTGATTTTTCTTATGTGCACCACAGTTGCACTTGATTTGTATTTTATATATCAGTTGTGTTGATTGTTTTTTTCATGCATATTCATTACACCTGATTTTGATTCTTACACATTATGAGGTATTTGATTTTGATTTCGTACACCTTGATTTAATTGATTGATTTCATGAATATGGTATGCACATGATTTGACTTATGCATTCGGGTAGTTTACGCGGGCTTTCAGTACTTTGACTTGGTCTTGGATCACACATATATACAGGTTTACGAGTGTATATGCTACCGTATACTTGATTTGATTTAGAGTATATCGTATACAGTCAATTTCGACTTTTATATTCGATATTTGTTTTTGTGCACCTTATGCACTAGATTTGGTTTCTTGCGCACACATGGCACACTAGATGTGATTTTGTGTACACCAGATGCACTTAATCGAGATTCTTCATGCATATCAGATGCACCTGATTTTGTTGTCGTGCACATCCGTTGCATTGACAGATGTTTTCGTGCACACCCGTTGCATATAATTTTGTTTCCGTACACATTCATGGCATCTGTCTTTGGTTTTGATTTCCGTACACACTAGACACCCGTGGTATTCTTTGTTTACATTTTTGGGATAATTTCCTTCTGAGCATCATGTTTTCATGACTCACATTCTACGGTTTAGTAACCAAACAGGACTGGTTTGAGGACAGTACCTGAGTAGTTTTACATGCATCGATAATTGCCGAAGGGATTTCCAAAAAAGAGCTATAGTCTCCATATTTTCTTACGTGACCATGATGACACGAAACTTTACGAAGGAAACCCTTCTAAATTACTTTCAAAAGGCGAAACGTATACGTTAAGTAAAGGATATATATCGCTATTTTTCTTATGATGAACGTCTGCAACTTATGCCGTGATACGTGCATCGCACGACAATTTAAAAAGGGATTTTTGCATGTACTTTATTCCAGTTGTCTTAAGGATTTCACCATGATGTGTAATATATATATATATATATATCATGTTGGTTTTCGTATTGGATTTTGACATTTATACCTTCACCATAACTCCAATGATTACGTGATGCTTGACGGAGTTTTGATTTTGAGTTCTACACACGTTTTTTATGCGCATGCATTGTGCTAAGATGTGTTTTATGTATTCATGATACTCAGAGCCCCGACGATTTGATTGTTTTGCTTAAATGTTTTATTATCTGTGGGGTTTAAATTTAAATTCGGGGACCGAATTTATCTAAGGGGGGAAGATTGTAACATTTCAAAAAATTAAATATTATTTTTAAGAATTTAAATAATCGAAATAATAATTTCTATGAATATTATTAAATACAAGAATTAGTTTTAATGAAAGGGTATAATTATATACCGATAATTTGTAAAATATTTGAAACATTAATAAGAATTATTGATTTGAAGGTATTTATGCGACTTGGGCATTTTATGAATTATCATACAATTATTTGTAAATATGTTAATTTCTAAACACGATTAGTGTAATAATTTTTCATTAAGTATGATATATGCATGACATGCACCATGACATGTTATAAACACTTGTTTCATATTTGTGACCATGACTTTGTTTGAATTTGTATGGTTTTTTTTTGTTTTAAATAAAAAGGAGAAATGAAAATAAAAAGAAATAATTAAGAGGTTGCGACATGTGAGCATGGCTAGGATGGAAAGAGTGAGAAAGAATTCTACACTCTTCTATTATCTTCTTCACCTCTTCATCTCTTTATTTTCTTCATCTCCTCCTCCTTCATTCTCCTCTCCCTCCACCTCCTCAAACCTCCATGGCCACCCTCAAAACCACCATCAAACTTCATACTCCCTTCATAAAAAATGATCCTAACCACACTACCAACCCTATGGAGGCATCAAGATTAGACTTTGAAGACTTTGAGCAACTCGAGAATATTCTTGAGTTGCCATATGATGTAATTCCTATACCCTCGGTTAAGTTCTTAGTTTTCCTTAGGTTCTAGTGTATTATAGAGTTAAACTTATGTAGTTTTGTGATGTTGGAATTTTCCAGGATGAGATTTTGGGAATGGTTATGACTTGTGAAGTTAGATGTGAGGCTGGATTAGGGACCACAACCATCATAGTGCTTGAATTATGGACCAAAACAGAGAGTAAAAACCCAAGACTTGAGTTTAGATCATCCAATGTCGGTTTTGTGGATTTTGGTAGGACTACAAGGAATCTGGACCAATCAGGGATGATTATAGGAAAAACAAACAACTTCATAGACCTAATAGGACCACTAGTAGACTGCCACGAGAAAACGAGACCATAATTCCCAATCATGGCCGGTGAAACCGGGATTTTTCATGATCTCGCCGGGTCATTTTTGTGGGATGGTGTTGTGTTTTTTCCAGTAGCTCACATACCTTATAGAATAGCTCCCTATATTGTTTGTTTTGCTCCACACTACCTAAGTCAAAATCTAGAAACTTGTTCTCTAAGTTACTGTTTTGGTTTTGTGATTTTAAATGACTTAAGTTTTGATATTTGTGTTTTATCTCGATCGATTGGCATTCGTACGTCGATATCAAGGGTTATTTGGTTGTTTTTGCACGTGTAGACCATAGGTTCTAACCTATGTGTGTTTCACGTGCCGCTGTAGTTTTCGTGTTTGATTCGCATTTATGATATAATGTATTGGAAACTGTAGGTATCCCATGTGGATTTCGTATGACAAGGGAGAGCATGGCGTCATCGACTTCGGCAAGCGAAGATCGAGGTGAGTAGATATATATCTATGGGGGATGTCGCGTGGATGGCGTATAGCACCCCTGCAAATTCGTCGATTTGGATGTGTATAGTATATATATGTGAGTCAATGTGAAGTACAGATACTTAGAAATTAAGGTCTTATAGGAGACCATAGGTTAGATTAAGCATACTTGGAAGACAGTGCTTTTAGTTTAGTTTCTTAGTCGCGAAACCTTTGTGTATAGGTTTTCACATACACACGCGCGCGCATACATGAGATATGATATATGGGTGTATATGTTTATATGTGTGTGTGTGTGTGTGCATATATATATATATATATATATATATGGATGCGTTGATACATACACACATACATATACATATACACGGATGATGAGGATAGTATGGGATATGTGGAGATGAGTCGATATGATCGGGCATGTTGCCGTGAGATTTTGATATGTGATTGAGTCGTGAGGGAGCGATATGTATTCATACATATGATAATATATGAATTGATGATATTAGCATGTACGGGACCTTAGATCTGTACCCTTGATCATGATATTGTACGAGGATGATACCGTACGAACGATGTTATTATATATGATTTGTCCCGTACCCTCGATTTTGAGGATTCCGTATGATGGATATTACCGTATGAGACATATAAGATGATTGATCCGCACTCCTGACTCGAGGATTCCATACTATATATTATACAGTACGTGACGCTATGAGGCTGGATCGCCGACTACTAGGTATATCGACTCGGAATATATGTAGATTTTTCTTATCCTTCTGACTAGGTTTTTAGTTTAGTCTTTTTAGTTGTTTAGATTGATGCCGGACTTGGCTTGGGTCATACCTATTTTTAGAACTAACGAATCGTGAGTATTTTTAAAAAACAACCCGAGGGATGCTACGGATTTTTCAAAAGACATATCTTTTCTCAAAAACACCGTAGCCCTACTTTTCTAAAAACCAAGATTCGTGCTATTTCGAACACTAAAACCGCATGACTCATACACCGATATGTATATTTTATAATGTTACTTTTATTATTCACTTTTTTCTTATATTTATGTTGTTCTCATTGCATTGCATATTTTTACATATGTTTATTTAGCTATTATGAATCCCGTCTGTTAGGACACCAGCACCATTACCGATGATGCGCATGTTTTGTTTGCTATAATGCCCTCAAGGTAATTATCATAGTCGTAGGCAAGTGATTATGATGATTGAGGGAGGACCTATACCGGTAGAGCAGTCCTACTCGAGATAATATAGTATGCTATCTACTTTGTCTTTATCATCATGTATAGCATTAGGTGGCATTACAGATCACTATTATATGTTTATAGAGCCCATAGGATTCTTGCTTGATTACCAGCATTATGATGGCGATCATATACGTGGGAGCTGGGTAGTTTATAAGCGCATCCTTAAATGTCCCTAGTTGTGGGAGTATCGAGACTGGGCATTAATACTCCAGAGTAGACTAGCGTATACTGATCGAGACCCCGACGAAGTGCGGTGGATAGGTCTCAAAAGCCAATGGTGTTAGTTTGTTCACCTAAGATAGTATACAGGTGCTCATTTGGTTATGAGCACACTGGACGGACTCGCCGGGAACCTGCTTGTTGGTATTATACCTACTGTCAGATAGAAGTTCCCAGGTGACATGTGTACAGGTTAGTCTGTTGACCTGAGATCGTCATTTGTCTCGTGTGAGTTTCCACTGTGCTTTGATTACTACCCTACCATGGCTCAAAGGAGTCGTGCAAACAGGTTTTAGTTGGGTACAGTCCCGAACCACATGGAGGCAGTGAACGGATCTTCGGGGATTTGTCTCTCCCGGTATTTGGGGTTGATGTCGCATAGTGCACGGGTGGCCATCACTAAAAATCCTCGGCGGGGGTAGTCGAGAATTGCTGATCTAGGATCAGTAGTTTCTCAGGTGGTGATGGGTTTCATACTGACACTAAATGTTGCGTTATTAGGGGTCTGACTTTATCCACCCCCTAAACTCGATATTCGATACTCATAGATGAATGAACCGGACCGTACGGATATTGTCACGGTCAGGCTCAGTCGGGGTTTGGGATGAGTTTCCTCATCGACCACCCTTTTGCTCAATACCTGGGTAGCCATTACATACAGCTAGTGCCGCTGACGTACTTGTGGTTAAACCCACTACCAGCATATTGACGAGTTTTTAGAGTCCCACATAGAGGGTTTTCCTGCTTCGGGCGAAATGATGTAGAGGCCGTTTTGTTTTACGGCACGGTTCGATCATATATGTTCATTTGTGCACGTATCATGATTCGGACGGATAATACTAGTAGCTTTGGTTTAAGCTAGATTCTAGTATTGAATTGTTGGATTATTTTCGTCTCATTGTATCGTATTTTTCAGAATACGGATACGGGTATGTAAATACGGATGAGGCGTATTCTTATAATTTCATTACAAGATGCTTCTAGAAGATGCCACCACATTATTGTTTTAACCATTTGGATAAATGGTTAATGAGGTGGAGGATGACTCATGTTTGGCACTAAATGAAGCATGCTCTCTTAAGTGACTCATGGGGTGAGTCATGTAGTGACTCATTCTATACTATTGAAGTATGCTTGATTTATGATAAGTGTTGTGAGAATTTTCTTCACTTGATGCTTCATCTTTTTTCCTCACAACACTTAGCCATTTTCCTTTCTTGAGTTGCTACACTCTCACCCTCATGCTTCATCTTCTTCCTCCACCCATCAAGTCTCATGTGTTGAGAAACCTTAGGTATTTAGAGACAAACTAATCCATCATTAGATTTTATATCTTCTAGGCTATCAAGTTTAGTAAAGTAGATACCTTAGTTACCTCGGTTATGAGGTTGGAGCTCGATTCATAGACTCTCAGGTAGATCATCATTGATGGAGGGAGACCGGAGATCAAGCTTGATCAAGGAGCCTCTTGGAGCTTGGGATGATGGTTGAAGAACGAAGGACGCGGATCTACTCGGTATAACTATCTAACTCCTTTTTACGTATTGCTAGTTTAGGGTTAAGGGTAGATCCGGGTAGCGGGTTGTGGTAGCGCCAGTTTAGAAAATTTTTGTTCCGTAATTGGCCACAGATTGATGGTCGGGGCACTGCCGTAACCCAACATGGTATCAGAGCCAACCCTTTAACCCGTAGCTAGCTTGTTTAGACGATGTTAAAGTATTGAAATCGAAACAACTCCGAAACAATACCCATTGTATTCCAGTTTCTGTCGATTTTTATAAGTCTTGGAAATTTTTTTTAAACAATTGCAGAAAGCTATTTTGGTGACAACTAGAACACCCTAAAAATACAAGCCCAAAACCCCAAAATTGGCCCGGTGAAATTTGTTAAAATCCCAGTTTGGCCGGTCCAAAATTGAGGTGTGGACTTAGAATTTTTGGTGTGTACTGGTCACTGGAATATTGGTTAAGTGGTATCGTTTGTTTTGCCCAGTTTGGATATTAAGTTATCTTTTTGGTTTGGGGGCAATTCAGGGTGTTTCGAAGTCGATAAATTAACACTGTTTAAATGTTTACCAGTACATGCATTTCTATCTGCGACCGTGAATGTCATTAGAGCGGTACAACTCGTTTAATTGATATATGTCTTTTAGACGGGTTTGCGAACGTGACATTCACGTTAATGTTCTGTGTTGTGCTGTAGTTGTGGTTGGAATGTCATGGTGGATAGCCAGTGGTGCAATGGTAGTACAGTTTAGTTTCATTTGTGCATTTGATATTGCGGTGCGAGCGTCCGACTTGTGGACTGCCGTCTTTTCCAGCTTGTATATTATTTGTTTGGGGCACGACCGGGTTGAGGTCGATGTCACCCTTGTACTTACTATTTTCTTTTCTGTACTAGGATTACCCCAAGGTGAGGTGCACAAATAGCCGGGTTCTAGAGGGCAACGGGTCCACATCTCATGGCATTGAGACTGAGGGGACCTTACTCGTAAAAGGTATAGTTTGAACCACGGAGGGGTGCCCAAGTTACCGGATTCCGTGAAGTGCTGGGTGGTCCACTCATTTTGATGATTCGGGTTGCCTCGCTTTTGGGATTGGCGGGTAACTTGCCATGCTCGTAGGGGTCTAGGTTTTCATTGCACAGGCTATCCACACGATAGGGAACGTCGAGTCTCATTTGCGGCTCATGTGAAACCCGAGGCTCCCGGATTATCCACCACTCTGTGTTGCTTCTGTGATGTTACTTTATATCAGGTTTAGGACGAATGTTTTATATATTTATGTATATACTAGTATATGTTGTGTATGTTTTGCACCCGCGCTAGTCCAGTCATCGCTCAGTCGTTAGTTATGTAACCTAACGGGTGATGACAGGACCCAGTGGCGAATGCGGATGGTATATACGTACAATTTATTTTCGTTCTTTTATTTGGTGTGATATGTTTAACCGATGGGACTGCGTTGATTCTGATTAACGCAAGGATAAAAAAAACCTATATGATGTTGTTAGAACCAAGTATTTTGAAAAGTGATATTACAGACATTTTCTTTTGCTTTGCACAGTAGTATTCGATTGGGAATATCCTGCACCTCATTCGACGAGGCAAGAGCTGAGATCCTTTCACTGGGAGTGACCCCTTGAGCAAAAGTTTACTTCAACGTAATAACTTCACTATAGTCGTTCCTTTTTGCTTTGCATCGTGGTATTCAGTTTGGAATATCCTGCACCTCATTCGATGAGGAAAGAGCCGAGTTCCCTTCACCGGGAGGGACCTCTTTCGCAAAAGTTTTCGCCACTATAGATTTATAAAACCACTTGGATTTCTTAAACGAGATCAAGTTCATTACGTTAATTGTTTTTTGCCAAAAACCAGTCGTAGCCCTCCGTCATTTCCTACGAGTAGTACTTAGTATTCGTGCTGCCTGTGTTGAGTCCGTCAAGGCATAGTGTAAGGTAGCTGGGTCGTGCTTGTTTGTACCATAGATATGCGATTGGGTATGACAGTCGTGCGGCTTTGTTGACTCCATCAAGGGATCGTAGCCGTGGGTTTAATGCAATCATGATAATGACGGGTTGAACGTGACTAGGACTCTTTGATTTGTTGACTCCGTCAAGGTCACTTGGGTTCTAGGGGTAAAAATTATTTCAAGAATTTCAAACATACAAGAAACATGCCAGGCATGCGCATACCTTCTGGAGTGTGATGACTTGTGTGGATTCTATCACGTTATCATGCGATGATAGTTGGATCCCAATTCTCACTGATAAGTAGGATTACTCCTAGGGTGATTTTAGATGATCCCGACTAATTCTTCTTTTTGGTTTGAAGGAGAATTCGAGGAAATAGTGGGAGACATCCTGATTAGATAAAGTGATTAACCATTCTGATCTAGGTTAGAATGCACGCTGAGTGTTTCTTTTTTCTCTTTCTCTCTGGAAGCGACCATGGCCCGACCCTAGACTAGAACTTATAAACTAAGTTAACCGAACCTTCTTAAAACACATTAGCTTTTGGATTGTCATAGTTGCATATATCATTGCCGCTCCTACTCTTACCTTTTGAATTTCTTCGGAACATTCCGTATCACTACGAAGATCCACATTTATTGGATAAGACCATCGGATAGTTACATATGAACTCGAAGAAACTTGTTTCAGGTCGAGGATGGTTTCATGTTCTAGAGAAATAGTTTTAGTGTATATGCCCTGGGGGCCATTATTGTATCATACTAGCTTATATATTATTTAATGGAAGCTTGGGATATTCACAGTTATATTAACAGTCTTGCTAAACATGGTAATATGCTACTTGGTTTGTTTCTATCTTAATATGTGTATATGTTAGAATATCGAGAATATATATTGATAGAGCCCTTAGGATCTTGCTTGACTACCAGCGTTGTGATGGCAGTCACACTAGTAGGGGCTAGGTAGTCTACAAGCACATCCTTTTTCAGGTCCCTAGTCGTAGGATTATCGAGACAGGGCATCGATACTCCGGAGTCGACTAGTGTGCATGGTTCTCATCCTAGTTGGGGAGATGGTCTGTCCCACAGCCATCAGTATGTCGTACTGGAGATAGTATACAGGTGCTCTTTAGGTTACGGGTACACCGGACAGGACTCGAAGGGAACTGTTGGTTGGTATTGTACCCGTCGTCAGTTAACAGTTCCCAGGTGACATGAGTACAACATAGTCCGTAGACTTAACACTGCTGCTTCGCCCCGAGTGTGTTCCTACTGTTCATAGATTGCTACCTTACCATGGCTCAAAGAAGTCGTGCAAACAAGAAGCAGTTGGGTGCAGTCCCGAAGCACTTGGAGGCAGTGGCGGTTAGATAGGATTCGTCTCTCCCGGTATTGGGAGTTGATATCGCGCTGTGTCTGGAGAGCCATTACGCAAAGTCCCTGGCCAGGGCAAGCGAGATTTACTGGTAGGTTTTCCAGTAGCTTCTCAAGGTGTGATAGGCTTCACTCCGACACGACTTATACCTCTTTTAGAGGACTGACGCTTGCCGCCCCTAGGCCTCCTGATATGCGATAGTCATAGACGAGCAGACCAGACTGTACGGAGATTGTCACATCTGGCTCGGTAGGAGTTCGGATGGGTTTCCTCATCGGCCTTCTTATCGACATCTACCTATGGACCGTTATGTACAGCTAGTACCGCTTGCGGCCTGTGGTTAAACCCACTGCCAGCGTAATAGTCGAGTCTTTAGAGTCCCACATAGAGAGTTTCCCTGCTTCGGGCGAAACGATATAGAGGTCGTATGGTTTTACGACAGGGTTCAGAGACATACGTGTTTTTACGCACGTATGATGTTCGGACATTTTATACTAGCGGGCTTTAGTTTAAGCCAGATTCTAGTATTGGATTATTGGATTTATAGAGTCTCAGTATTTCCGTGTTTTCACGGATGGAAGGGGCGTTCTCATAATTTGTCGAGAAGCTTCTAGAAGGTTGATGAGGTGGAGAGCTTAGGTGTTGTTTGCATTAAATGGATTTGTGACTCATGGATATGATTCATCAAATGAGTTAATGAAGCATTAATGGTTTTAATGACTCATTAGATGATTCATTTGTATTAAATGAAGCATGAAGATATTTGTGCAAAGATATTTTTGTGCAAGATAATTTATGCTTCAGGATATATACATAAATGAGTTTATTTTCATTTCATAATTACTTTCACCTTCTCTCTCTTCAACCCTTAACCCTAATCCTCACATGTGTTGATATCTTAGGGTTAGCAAGACTCATCGATCCTTAATTCTTTTCTATATCCTCTAGGTTGTTTTGATTAGCACTCATAGTTTCCTAGTTACCTCAAGTGTGAGGTTAAAGCTTGGAGAAGTAGCTCTCGGGTGGATCTTCTATCACAAATAGGAAGCCGACGAGGAGGTGGTCTATGAGAACGAGAAGGACTTGGATCATTTGGTATAATCTTCTTTCATAGTAGCTAATCCCTCCTATGTTGTTCTTAGTTAGGGTTTGGAAAAAATCGGTAAAGTTAGTCGATGTTAGTTTAAACAAAATGATTGTTTTTCCTATTCCGCCTCCCCGCATCATGTGGGGTGTCTAACGACGACTTACAGTGGTATCAGAGCCTCGCTAAACCATAACTAACATGTTGGCGAAGTCGTTAGAAATTCGTGTAGGTTATAGTGCCCTGAGAGTCAATTATTGGATCACAGGCACGTGATTGCAATCATTGAGGGAGGACCTATACCGGTAGGACAGTCTTACTCAAGATGATAGTATGCTATCTGGTTTATCTTTATCATCGTGTACAGGTTTAGGTGATATTACAGATCACTATTACACGTTGATAGAGCCCTTAGGATTCTTGCTTGACCACCAGCAGTATGATGGCGATCATATACATGAGAGTTGGATAGTCTATAAGCGCATCCTTAAAGTGGTCCCTAGTCATAGGAGTTTCGAGACTGGGCATCGATACTCCATCAGTACACTAGTGTATACAGTCGAGACCCCGACGAGGGGCGGTGGCCGGTCTCACAAGCCATTGGTGTCAGTTGGTTCACCTAAAATGTATACATGTGCTCATTGGGTTATGAGTACACTGGACAGGACTCTCCAGGAACATGCTAGTTGGTTTTATACCTGACGTCAGATAGCAGTTCCCTGGTGACATGTGTACAGGTTAGTTCATCGACCTGAGATCGTCATTTATCTCGTGTGAGTTCCCACTGTGCTTTGATTACTACCCTACCACGGCTCAAAGGAGTCATGCAAATAGGTTTTATTTGGGTACAGTCCCGAGCCACATGGAGGCAGTGAGCGGATCGGCAGGGGTCTCGTCTCTCCCGGTATTGGGGGTGAGATCGCGCTGTGTCTAGGAGAGCCATTACGCGAAGTCCTTGGCCAATGCAGGAGATTTACTGGTAGGTATCTCAGGGTGTTCTGGGCTACACTCCGACACGATTTGTACCGCCTTTGGGGCTCTGACTTTTACCAACCCCTAGGCCCGACATGCGATGCTCATAGACGAACGGACCGGACTGTATGGATATTTTCACTGACAGGCTCAATACGGTGTCAGGATGAGTTTACTCATCGACCTCCCTTTTGGTCAATATCTGGTAGCCTGTTACGTACGACTAGTACTACTGACGTGCTAGTGGTTAAATCCACAGCCAAAGTAATGATGAGTCTTTAGAGTCCCCCACAGACAGTTTCATAAGTTTCGAGCGAAACGTTGTAGAGTCCGAATAGATTTATGGCAGGGTTAGAACATACGCGTTCACTATTGCACGTGTCATGGTTCGAACGGATTATACTAGCGGGCTTTGGTTTAAGCCGGATCCTAGTATTTTATTGTGTAGATTTTGTCTCATTGCATTTGTATTCGGTCGGAATACAAATGTCGGTATGTATATATAGTCGCGCGGTTATCCTGTAATTAATTACGGGATCGCTTTTTGAAGTTGCCATTTTGCATTCCGTTTCGTCCATTTTTCTTTCCTCCATTCTTGGCTGAAATTCTTTTGTTGAAAGGGGGTTCTTTTTGCAAATGTGCAATTAGTAAAGGAGGGGTTTTTTAGTGGTGGACGGTGCTCCAGCAGTTCTTGGAATGCTTCTAGAGGGCTTGCTTTCTTTTGTTGCATTATTTGTGCTCATTGCTTGCATTAATGTGATGAGATTTGAGAAAGACTTTGGTGTGACTTTTTTTCCTTGTTATCATCCATTTTCTTTTGCTTTTGCTCATTCTTTTTCCCTCCTAAAATCCTACATGGCCGGCCACTTGAAGAGGCAGCCCCTTTCTTTTTGGGGTGAGAAATTTTTGATTCATTTCATTGAAAAGAAAACTCCTAAGCTCCATTTTTCCATTGCTCATTTCATTTCCACCCAAAAGGTAACTTCAATCAACCCTTGAGACAATATGATCTACGTATAGTCTACAGCAATCTTGGACACGTCGGCTAGCAAACATCGTGTCCGAGTTGCCTCGGTTCAGAGGCAGGAGCCCGTAAAAGGACTCGATGATGTGGTGCCCTTTCCGACCAGGAGAACTGACCTCGGAGATGCCACGAGGAGCTTGGGATGGTGGCCAAAGACGGAAGGACATGGATCGATCGGTATAACCTTTCCAACCCTTCTCTAGTTGCTAGTTATAGGTTAATGGTTCGATCCGGGATTAAAGTCTGCGATAGCGCCGGTTTCTAGTTTAGAAAAAGTTTTCGTTTCCACATTTTGGCCTCGGACAGACGGCCGGGGCGCTACCGTAGACTTACATGGTATCTGAGCCACGCCATTAACCTTTACTAGCTTGTTCTAACGCATTCAAAACATCGATCGATCGAAATTTCCGAATCGTGTTTTCATTTCAATGTGCTTGCTGTCTATTTTCAAAATTGGTCAAAAAAATATTTTAGGCATCTTAAAAATACATGTAGGCATAACTAAAGCTACAGAAAATGTTTGGAGACCTAACTCCAAAATTCCACTGCGGATCCGCCCCTCAATGTCGCATTTGGCGGCCCTTCCGCGGCCCTTTTATGGGTACAGTAACCCAAATTTTTCTGGGGCCTTATTTCATGGAAATATGATTTTTGTGATATATTGTTTTGGCCCAGATTATTTTGAGTGCTGGAATTGTACATGGGGCCCACTTCGGGAAGTTTTTTCGATCGGAATTTTAAATACGTTAGTTATAGTACTTACATTATATCTGCGACCGTGAATGTCATTCGAGCAGTAAATCTTGTCTAATTGCTATAGTCCTTTTAGACGGGTTTGCGAACGCGACATTCACGTTGATGTTCTGTGTTGTGCTGTGATGTTGCGGATATGTCGTGGTGGATAGCCTGATGTAATGTAGTACAGTTTGGTTGTATTTGTACATTTGATATTGCGGGGCGAGCGTTCGACATGTGGACTTCCGTCACTGCGTGTTTGTATATTATTCTTTTAGGGCACGACCGGGCTGAGGTCGATGTACCCGTTGTATATATTTTACTTTTTGTACTAGGATTACCCCGCGGTGGGGTGCACCGATAACCGGTTTCTAGAGGGCAACAAGCCCGCATCTCATAGCTTTGAGACGGAGGGGGTTTTACTCTAGAATTGGCGGGCTATTCACCGCACTCGTAGGGGGTATGGGTTGACCCAAGGAGGGATGCCCAAGTTACCGGATTCCGTGAAGTGCTGGGTGTTCACTTTGTTGAAGGGGGCTGCCTCGCTTCAGGTTTTGGTGGGTAACTTGCCGCACCCATAGGGGTCTAGGATTTCATTCCACAGGCTATCCATACGACCAGGGGAACGTCTGGTTTCAGTAGCGGCTCTATGAAACCCGGGGATCCCAGATTATCTGTATTGTTCTGTGATACTTATTACATTTCTGTGATGTTGCATTTTATCACGCCTTGAGCGATTATTAAATATTGATATATATACTAGTAGATGTTGTATATGTTTTACACCCGTGCTAGTCCAGTCACCGCCCTGTCGTTAGTTAAGTAACCTAACGGGTGATGACGGGACCCAGTGGCGAATGCGGTTGGCATATACGTACATCGTATTTTCGTTCATTATTGGTGCGATCAATTGATGGGACTGCGTTGATTCGGATCAATGCAAGCTAAACAAACCTATTCTGATGTTGTTGAAACATTTTTCAAAAAGCTGTTATTGCAAGGACGTTCACTTTTGTTTTGTACAGCGGTATTCGATTATGAATATCCAGCACCTCAGTCGACGTGGCAAGGGCCGAGATCCCTTCACCAGGAGTGACCCCTTGGACAGAAGTTTGCGTCAGAGTAATAACTTCACTATAGTCGATTACTTTTTGCTTTGCATCGTGGTATTCAGTTGGAATATCCTGTAGCTCATTCTACGGGGAAAGAGCCGAGATCCCTTCACCGGGAGTGACCTCTTTAGCAATGTTTTTCGCCACTATATTTTTATAAAAAGCTATCCGGTTCCTTCAACGATATCAAGTTCATTACGTTAAAGGTTTTTCACCAAAAACCATTCGTAGTCCACCGTCATTTCAGACGGGTAGCACTTAGTATTCATGCTATGTTTGTTGGCCAAAGTCAAGGCATAGTGTATGGTACTTATTTATTACTTTTCTGTTGCATAAATAGATGCGCTGGTTTGGGACAGTCGTACTACTTTTTTGGCCAAAGTGAAGGGTAGGACGGGGGGGGGGGGTTCAAATTAACCTGGAAAATGACGGGTAGAACTTGACATGTGACTTATGATTTATTGGCCAAAGTCAAGGTCATAAGAGCATGGGGTAAAAATCACATCGGGAGTTTCTAAAGAAACTGAAACTTTCTAGATATGCGCATACCTTCTGGAGTGTGATAACGTGAGTGGATTCCGATGATAGTTGGATCCTGATTCCCACTGATGAGTTGGTTTACTCCTCGGGTGATCCCGACTAATTTTTCTTTCAGGTTTGGAGGAGAATTTGAGGTTACAGTGGGAGGTTTCTTGATTAGATAAATTGATAACTATTCTGATCTAGGTTAGAGTGCACCCAGAGTGTTTCTTTTCTCTCTCTCTCTCTCACAGCGACCATGGCCCGACCCTAGACTATGACTCGGTGACCAAGTTAATCGAACCTTCCTAAAACACTGGCTTTTGGATTGTCAGAGTTGCATACCTCATTGCCACTCCAACTTTTACCCTTTTCTCCAGAACACCCAGTATTACTATGAACATCCACTTCCATTGGATAAAACCATCGTATGGTTATATACGAACTCGAAGGAACATGTTCCAGATTCGAGGATGATTTCTGGTTCTGGAGAAAATGAATAGGACTATTCAGTTGTCTTTTCCTTTTACCTTCTCTCAGGTTGCGAGTGCTCCTTGGATTAGGACGGTATACCTATTACGCTAATTGGATAGTCTTCATCCAAACCATAGGCAGGTGCCGAATGGTAGGGCATGAAGAAAACCATTTAGCCTAAATGGTGTATAGAAGGTAAAAAGTAAAGACTAATAAAGGCATTAGAAAGAGGGCAAAGTAAATTGCGACTGCTATTCAAGACCAAACCAAGTATTTCACCGCCACTCCTACTTTACCTTTGTATTTCTCCAGGACACTCCGTATCACTACGAAGATCCACAGTTATTTGGATACTCCATCGTATGGTTATATACGAACTCGAAAGGAACTTGTTCCAGTTCGGGGATGGATTCTGGTTCAGGAGAAATAAGAATAAGGTTTATTCAGTTGTGTTTTATCTTTACCTTCTCTCGCATTGCGAGTGCTCCTAGGATTAGGACAGTACACCTATTACGCTTATTGGATAGTCTTCATCCAAACCATAGGCTGGTGCCGAACGATAGGGAAGGAAGAAAACCATTTAGCCTAACGAAGGTGTACAGAAGGTAACGACTAAAGACAAATAAAGGGATTTGGAGAGATGGCAAAGAAATATACGGTTACAGTTGTGAATTTGATAATGGAAGAGGCATTACTAAGAATACCCGGATACCCCTTCGAAACATTTACATGTTTCAGTTTTACTGTGTATTGTTAAAAGAAAACTGATTTCCCAATTAGCCCATGCTCCAGGGTATGTATTTACCAGGTTTGATTCTCACATCTGTATGGTTTTTACAGATGATGAGTGGGAGTAAGTTATTTGGGAATTGGGTGATCATCCTCATTATATCGGTATTCGTTGTAATTGGTGATATTGGAGGAAATCACCTGGTTGTTTGCCGGACGGCAAACATTTTGGTTTTGAATATCCGTTGTTATGCACCAATTTCAAATTGATATATTTGTACGTTTATTTTTATAAAGTGAGATATAACTTTTTGAAATTATGTATATGACGTTTACCTATATCAGTGGATTGTTAGGTAAGGAGCATTAAACAGCGGTGTAATTCTTTTTAACCATAAGTACAGTTCTCAAACTACGACACACAGAGAATGAGTTATTAGACTCAGGGGACTTATACAAAGCATTGTATATTGTCCAGTGTCCATAAGAACAGAGGGGTTGGTACTCGTACTATATTCTGTTCACTTCTGACTTCTCTAGTTCTTAGACACGTGTTTCGTAGAAATGCAAGGTCTAAGTTTTGAGAAGTTATAGGTATAAGAATAAAGTAGATAACCAGGTATTGCAAGTATCTGGATTCTTCAAGGTGATCGAAGATGTAGATACTTGTGTATAGTATTCAGTTGATAGTAATGATTATGAGAACTTGCTTCTCTTTCAGGTTACTCATATCTGGATGCATTCCTAAGTTGAGTAATGCTGATCAGCCTCTCTTCATTTAATTAACATGCACTGGAGACAGATGCATGATTTGAATCTGGTTCCAATTAAATCAGTGCCTTTGTTTCTATATTGGATATAGAACAGTTCATATATTAACGATGTTATGGTACGGGGAGTTGTCCGGCTTATGCTTAAAACCAGACTCTGGATAACTCAAGGCACGTTTCTGTAATGGCTGTTTGTGGGTTGACCCGGGCTATAACGAGGGTTGACTTTCTACCATCTGGAATATCAATAGTGATATTGTTCTTAACTCGCCACAGTTTAAATAAATATGGATTTATTCAGAAAACAGTAGTGGGAGTATGGTAGAACTGGAAGTGATTCCAGAACCGCAAACGATTACTGAAAATTTGATAAGAACCTAAAGATTCAATCTGGTTTGACATTCCATTGGCCACTCCACAGATATGGTGGGTAACTTCAGGCACTCAAGAGGTAATTCAGTATGCTCAAGGACGGTGACAGGGAAGTTCTTGTTTACCCAGACTTGCCATTGCTGTTGTTCCAGACTGTGAGACCCGGTAGGAGGATGAGTATAGCGTCGTTCTAAACTGGCTTTAGAAGTGTACGTGTATATGACTCTGCCAGAGGGTTATCGTAGTCAGTGGGAGCAGCGAAAGCATAGTGGACAAGTAGCTTATGTCTATTTCTGGACTAAAGCAGATATAGCGGAGATAGATCATCTATTTCTAATATGACAGTCATAGGTTTGACTTCATCAGAATAGGGGATGGATCTGTTAAGAAGGTAGTAGGGTGTGATGTCCTGGCATTTGGATGACATACACATAGTAGGAAGTGAAATTCCTATACTACGATCGGTTATACTTTGGTTGTCACACAGTGGTTTCTCCACATAGGACTTGGATATTATATCAGATATTCTGGTTACTAGATCTATGGTTTTAGATCTAGATTTGGGTAGTTTCTTAATCTGGGTACTTAGACAGCATTCTACAACTATTTTAGAATGGACGACTCCTGGCGCGGTAGTATATATACCTGCGGGTAATGGAGTCACCCTCTGTAAAGGAGTCTTACAGACTAAAGGGGAGAGGGATGTGGATGATTGGCAGATCACTTGCTTAGGCAATTGAGTTGATCATGACATGTCAAGCACCACACCAAATATTGTTTTTGCACGAGATGAAATAAGTTGGTATTGATCCAATCCTGGAGAAACATTCGGAAGCAGTTTTAGAACATAAGTGGATGTTCTAGGGATATGATAATGACAGCCTCTTTCGGGAGACGGTTATCATTCCAGACTTCCAAGGTGACCTGGATGACAGAGTGACCGTCAGAGTTATAGTTTTCCTTCTAACGAGGGGCAGTTGTTTGGGCAGGTGGTCCAAGCGGATACTGAGGGAGGCATGGCGCAGGATACTGATTAGGTTCAGTTGACGATACAATTTAAGAAGTTTGGATTTGGAGTTCATTTATGAACTAGGACCCATCAGATATCCAGACATATTCTAAGAGACGTATTGCACATTTCAGGAGATGGCTTTCTCCGTACACTTGAGATAAAGAGAGACATAGAAAGAAACATCAGAGCAGATCCACTTACTGAGGCTATTTCTCGGACGCAATAGTTTTACAAACGAGCTTTGTGAAACTGATTAGTAGAGGAGTTGGGTGTTCGGTATCACACGGGCTGTGAGTACGCGACATCGCAATAATTAGCCTTGAGTGCAAGTGGGAGATTATTGGATATAGTGCACTAAGAGTCAATTATTAGATCACAGGCACGTGATTGCAATCATTGAGGGAGGACCTATACCGGCAAGACAGTCTTACTCAAGAAGATAATATGCTATCTGGTTTATCTTTATCATCGTGTACAGCTTTAGGTGATATTACAGATCACTATTACACGTTGATAAAGCTCTTAGGATTCTTGCTTGACCACCAGCAGTATGATGGCGATCATATACGTGAGAGTTGGGTGCTCTATAAGCACATCCTTAAAGTGGTCCCTAGTCGTAGGAGTTTCGAGACTGGGCATCGATACTCCATCAGTAGACTAGTGTATACAGTCGAGACCCCGACGAGGGGCGGTGGCCGGTCTCACAAGCTATTGGTGTCAGTTGGTTCACCTAAGATGTATACAGGTGCTCATTGGGTTATAAGTACACCGGACAGGACTCGCCGGGAACATTTTAGTTGGTATTATACCTGACGTCAGATAGCAGTTCCCTGGTGACATGTGTACATGTTAGTTCATCGACCTGAGATCGTCATTTGTCTCGTGTGAATTCCCACTGTGCTTTGATTACTACCCTATCACGGCTCAAAGGAGTCGTGCAAACAAGTTTTATTTGGGTACAGTCCCAAGCCACATGGAGGCAGTGAGCGGATCGGCAGGGGTTTCGTCTCTCCTGGTATTGGGGGTGAGATCGCGCTGTGTCTAGGAGAGCCATTACATGAAGTCCTTGGACAAGGCAGGAGATTTACTGGTAGATATTCCAGTAGTATTTCAGGGTGTTCTGGGCTACACTCCGACACCATTTGTACCGCTTTTGGGGGTCTGACTTTTACCAACCCCTTAGGCCCGACATGCGATGCTCATAGAAGAATGGACCGGACTGTACGGATATTGTTACTGACAGGCTCAGTAGGGTGTTAGGATATGTTTACTCATCGACCTCCATTTTAGTCAATACCTGGTAGCCCGTTACGTACGGCTAGTACTACTGACGTGCTAGTGGTTAAATCCACAGCCAAATTATTGACGAGTCTTTATAGTGTCCCACAGACAGTTTCTCATGTTTCGGGCGAAACGTTGTAGAGGCCGTATGGATTTATGGCAGGGTTTGAACATACGTGTGCACTAGTGCACGTGTCATGGTTCGGACGGATTATACTAGCGGGCTTTGGTTTAAGCCGGATCCTAGTATTTTACTGTGTAGATTTTGTCTCATTGCATTTGTATTCGGTCGGAATACAAATTCAGGTATGTATATACAGTCGCGGGGTTATCCTGTAATTTATTACGGGATCGCTTTTTGAAGTTGCCAGTTTGCATTCCGTTTCGGCCATTTTTCTTTCCTCCATTCTTGGTTGAAATTCTTTTGTTGAAAGGGGGTTCTTTTTGCAAATGTGCAATTAGTAAAGGAGGGGTTTTTTAGTGGTGGCCGGGGCTCCAGCAGTTCCTGGAAGTCTTCTAGAGGGCTTGCTTTCTTTTATTGCATTATTTGTGCTCATTGCTTGCATTAATGTGATGGGATTTGAGAAAGAATTTGTTGTGACTTATTTTCCTTGTTATCATCCATTTTCTTTTGCTTTTGCTCATTCTTTTTCCCACCTAAAATCATACATGGACGGCCACTTGAAGAGGCAGCCCCATTCTTTTTGGGGTGAGGAATTTTTGATTCATTTCATTAAAAAGAAAACTCCTAAGATCTATTTTTCCATTGCTCATTTCATCTCCATCCAAAAGGCAACTTCAATCAACCCTTGAGACAAAGTGATCTACGTATAGTTTACAGCAATCTTGGACACGTCGGCTAGCAAACTTCGTGTCCGTGTTGCCTCGGTTCATACGCGAGAGCCCATAAAAAGACTCGATGATGTGGTGCCCTTTCCGACCAGGAGACCGGAGCTCGGAGATGCCGCGAGGAGCTTGGGATGGTGGCCAAAGACCGAAGGACACGGATCGATCAGTATAGCCTTTCCAACCCTTCTCTAGTTGATGTTAGTTATATGTATGCCCTAGAGGCCATTACTATACATATGATGTATATTGTAGTGGATGCTTGGACATATATAGGGAGGACTTTCTTGCTCGACATGATAGTATGCTATCTGGTTACTCTTTACCTTAACGTGTATACTGATTGTCTCTCTGTTACATGTTGGTAAAGCGCTTAGGATGTGTACTTGACTACCTGGACTGTGATGCGGATGATACTAGTGGGGACATGGTAGTCCATAAGTACATCTTTCAAGGTCCCTAGTCGTGGGTGTATCGAGACGGGGCATCGATATACCAGAGTAGACTAGCGTATACCTTCTCGACCCATACAGATAGGCGATGGATGATCCCATATCCATTGGTGTTTGACATCAGAGATGATATACGGGTGCTCAGTGGAGACTGGGTACACTGGACGGACTCGCCGAGAACTCCCAGATGGTATTATACCTTACGTCAGATGGCAGTTCTCTGGTGACACTGGTACAGGTTAGTCTGTAGACCCGAGATCGTCATAGAGTCTTTTGTGATTCCTACTGTGCTTTGATTTCCACCTTACGACGTCCAAGAGGGCGTGCAAAACGGTGGTTTTTGGGTACAGTCCCGAATCACATGGAGGCAATGAGCGATAGGAGGGGATTCGTCTCTCCCGGTATAGGGAGTTGATGTTGTGCTGTGTTCGATTGGCTATAACCGGAAATCCCTCGCCAGGGTTGCTGAGATTTACTGGTAAGTGTTACCAGTAGTTTCTCGAACTGTTATAGACCTCATATCGACACGACTTATCGAGCTACTGGGGTCTGACGTTTACCACCCCTAGGAGAGATATGCGACATATCAGACGACGAGACCGGACTGTACGGGAGTGTTACTGGTCGGATTCACAGGAGTGTGAGCGGGCTTGCTCTTTGATCTTCTGATCGCTTAATACCCGGGTGGCCGTTACGTTTAGCAGACCGCTTGCGGCTTGTGGGTGTTTGATATGATCATCATCTACTGCCGGCGTATTGACGAGTCTTTAGAGTCCTACACAGAGGTTTCCTGGCTCAAGTGAAACGAAATGGGAGCGTATATAAGATATGTACGGGACCGAGAATAATACCAGTATGTGATACTGAATTCTATTCTCGCGATTTGTATCATCGGACGGTTGTATAAGATATAACCGGGTTACCGAATCAAATGTTGATTCGATATATTGATACACTTGATATTAGTCGGTTATATGCAGTATGACCGGATCATTAAATCAAGTGTTGATTTAATGATTTAATGTATAATTATATATTTGATATATTACTTTACATTAACTAGTATTGGTTCACTTAAGATGATTTTCTCACATGAATGTGCACAAGTTGTATATGTGATATATTTTTGTGCACTTGTTTGTATCATGTTTGATGATACATGCAAACTTGGGTGTGTGTATGCTATACACCAAGTTTAGGTTTATGGTTAGACTTTTATTTATTTATTTATTTTTTTTGGCAAGAAACAAAATGGTGGTGGCTTTCTTTGTTTTATTCTTGAAGTTTCATGAAGCTTCAACCATTTTGTTTTTTCCTTAACCTAACCATTTCACCTAAACCTTAGTTTATTCTCTACATTAGTTACCTCATCCATGGTTGCTAAATGATAAGCATCACTTGATTTTCTTTATTTTTATTCATTCATTCTTTTCTTTCTTCTTCTTCTTCTTCATGAAGAAAAGAAAAGCTCGCTAGAAAATTCTAAGTGATGAAATCAAGTGAGAAATCCAAATCCAAAGTGAACCCACTTCCTATTTCTTCATCCTCTACCACTTGCCATGTTGTATAGGGTGTTTTCTTCACAAGGTTCATGACCAAGTGAAGATGGAGCTTAAGTTTGAGTCGCCTCGACGTAGATCATCTTCGGCATCGAAGTCAACGACCTAGCCCGCTCATTTCTCCGATAAAACCAATGCTAGAGTATGGGATTCCGATGATCGCAGCGGAGGGACGTCTATATGGAGCTTTGGAAGTGGAGGACTGGATCTACAAAGGTTGTAATCCCTTTCTCTTTTTAGTAAAGTTGTTTGCTAGCTTCTAGTTTCGCCTATCCTCTAGTTAACGATCTTTCATTAGGGTTTCTCGGCACATAAATTTTTGAATTTGGCATGGTTGATGCCTTGTGGAACCTCTTGAGTGTGCCTAGGAACCCTACAGTGGTATCAAAGCCTAGCTAGAGCCTTAGGCGAAGTTTAGATGATGTTAGAAGTCCGATCAAGCCCGAAACCCTAATCCGAAAACCTTCTCTGTACATTTTCTGTAACTGTGGATTTTTCCAGATTAAAAATTCTCAAAAAAATCAGCAGGGTTTTTTAGTAAATACTGTGCAGCATGTGCACCCAAATCGTTCAAAGCGCCGCGGAACCGCGGCCCCACCCTGGCTTGGGCGGCGGTTCCGCGGCCATAATGGTCAATCACTGCACGTGGTTTGCACAGTAATGTCCTTCTGTTATTCCTTTGTTTTTTGGGAAGTTTTAATTTGCGCTCAAGAGTTGAGTTTTCTAGGTTGTTTTGGGGACTCGATGATTCGATCGGATTGTTTAATTTTGTCTATGTGTTTTTCCGGGTAATTTTAGAATATGTTAAAAGGTTCGACCGGATATAAATACCCACTTTTTCCCCTGTCGGGAAATTTCCAAGTGTTGGATCTTTCCGTAGTTTAAAGAAGTTCTAAGTAGTGCAAGTGACGCGATGGACCCTCTAGAAGACAACAAACCTTAACTCGATTATGTGACCGTCTTGAACCGCCTTTTGAACCTTAGGGTTTGGGGAAGTACGGCGTGCCACATGTGAGGCGTTGGCTTGACCCTTTTACGGCTGGACCGTTGGTACTGTGGCATGAAGTGAATGTTTTAAAACTTATTTCATGTGTTGAGCTGTTTCGGGAAAACATCGGTGTTTGATTGTTCGATTGGAAAGTTTACCATTTTCTATTTATCTGGAATGTGATACAATATTTGGAATCCACAAGTAGTTATGAGATAATTGAATGAATGTTATAAATCTAGCTGTATAGTCTCAATTGATCGGTTGCCACGGAATTTCGATGTGATCAAAAGTCCGTCGCAATCACGTTGTGTACGCGGATACTCGCCGGGTAAACTTAATAGACAGCTACACCCCTTATTCCCGACCAAGTGACTGTAGGAGAACCCCGTCGACGAAAGCATCCGTTCGGGTGCTCGCGGTAGCGGTATTCCGCCTTTGTGCACTTCGTCGACGGTATCGGGGGTGCGGCCGCCTACTAAAGTTTGCGATGAGCATTCGATCAGGATGTCGGGAATCTTGTTGAATTGCCCGACTTGATATTGAAAAGAGTTTTCGATAATGAGACTAAAATGCGGGGTTTATAATTGTTAGGCATGCGATGTCTAAGGAATTCATTTGATTAGGCATGCGATGTCTAAAAGAGTTTGCGGATTCCAACTGTTGTAGTTTTACACTTTCTTTTCTGTGACCGTAAGTGTAATATGTGATATCGCCGGTTTCGTTGCTATATGTCAACGACAATTGGGATGGGCATATTTACTTACGTTGATGACATGTGATGTTATGTGTTGCTGGATATGTTATATTGGATCGTCGAGTTTGAATAGCCGGGTTTTATTTATGTGAGATGAGTGTTTTTCATTTTCATTCATGTAAAAACTTGTATGTAATATTCTTTTATTGGGGCAATTCCAGGTCGTGGAAGATGTCACCGTTGATGTATATTATTTACTTTTCCGCACTAGATTAGACCCAAGGAGGAGAGCACAAGTAACCGGGTTCTGGAGTCCAGTGGGAGACCAACTCGAGGAGTCGAGTCCGGGTCTCCTAACTCTAGAATTGGTAAGGTTGATTGCCGCTCTCGTAGGGGTCTAGGGGTGTGGGTATGGCTATTCATCACGACCGTGGAATCCGTGTTTTATGAAGGCTCAAAATAAAACACGGACGTCCTAGTATATCCAATATTTCATATGTTTCTTCTGCTGCAATATCTGTGATGTGACCATTTGATGTGCTGTGATAAATGCTGTAAATAGTATATATGATATATTATATAGACGTTACTTATGTTTTACACCCGCGCTAGCCGTGCCCCGCTCTGCCGTTAGTTACCTATGTTGGAGATAGTGCCCTCAGAGTCAATTATTGGATCACAGGCACGTGATTGCAATGATTGAGGGAGGGCCTATCCCGGTAGGACAGTCTTACTCGAGATGATAGTATGCTATCTGGTTTACCTCTATCATCCTGTACTGCTTTAGGTGACCTGACAGGTCGCTATTACACGTTGATAGAGCCCCTAGGATTCTTGCTTGACTGCCAGCAGTATGAGGGCGATCATATACGTGAGAGCTGGTAGTCTATAAGCACATCCTTAAATGGTCCCTAGTCGTGGGAGTTTCAAGACAGGGCATCGATACTCCAGAGTAGACTAGTGTATACAGTCGAGACCCCGACGAGGGGCGGTGGCCGGTCTCACAAGTCACTGTTGTCAGTTGGTTCACCTAAGATGTATACAGGTGCTCATTGGGTTATGAGTACACCGGACATGACTCGCCGGGAACATGCTAGTTGGCCTTATACCTGACGTCAGATAGCAGTTCCCTGGTGACATGTGTACAGGTTAATTCATCGACCTGAGGATCATCATTTGTCTCGTGTGAGTTCCCACTGTACTTTGATTACTACCCTACCACGCTCAAAGGAGACGTGCAAACAGGTTTTAGTTGGGTACAGTCCCGAGCCACATGGAGGCAGTGAGCGGATCTTCGGGGGTTCGTCTCTCCCGGTATTGGGGGTAAGGTCGCGCTGTGTCTAGGAGAGCCAGAACATGAAAAGTCCTTGGCCAAGGCAGGAGATTTACTGGTAGGTATTCCAGTAGTATCTCAGGGTGTTCTGGGCTGATCTCTGATACGACTTGTACCGCTTTTGGGGGTCTGACTTTTACCAACCCCCTAGGCCCGCCATGCGATGCTCATAGACGAACGGACCGGACTGTACGGATATTGTCACTGACAGGCTCAGTAGGGTGTCAGGATGAGTTCGCTCATCGACGTCCCTTTTGGTCAATAGCTGGTGGCCCGTCACGTATTGGCTTATACCTCTGACGTGCTAATGGTTAAATCCACAACCATGGTGTTGACGAGTCTTTAGAGTCCCCCACATTCAGTTGCTCAAGTTTTCGGGCGAAACGCTATAGAGGCCGTATGGAGATATGGCAGGGTTCGATCAGATACGTGCGGTATTGCACGGATCAGGATCGGACGGATAATACTAGCCGGCTTTGGTTTAAGCCGGATCCTAGTATAGTGCAGTGTAGATTTTGTCTCATTGCTTTTGTATTTCGGTCGGAATACAGATGCGGGTGTGTATACACAGTATCGGGGTTTTCCTGTAATTTATTACGGGACCAGTTTTCTGGAGTTGCCAGCCTGCTTTCCGTTTCGGCCATATTTCTTTGTATCCTTCATTGGCCGAAGATTGGTGGAGTAGGGTTTATTTGCAATTGTGCAAATAAGCATATGTGGAGGGTGGTGATTGCATATTATTGTATCATGATGGTGCACCATCACTTACCTTTCTTTGTTCATGATGGCTTGACCTTTTGGAGTCATCATGCTTGAGATGATGGTTGTGTTGGAGTGTTGGTTTAGGCTAGTGATCATTTCTTTGCATGATAGCCTTTTCTCTCTCTCCCTTGGATAATAGTGTGTGGCTCCCTCATTCTTTGGCTCTCTCCCCCTCATTCTCTCCACTCCACCAAGCATGGCCGGCCTTGGCTTTTGGGGGCTGTCCAAAAATTTCTAGTGGGGATTTTTGTTCTTTTCATGTTAGAAAAATCCCCAAGTTCATCTAGAAAAAGTTCACATATCATTCCTCCACCAAATAGCAACCTCCACTACTCCAAAATGAGACATGAGTTCTACACACATTCTACAGTAAACCTTGGGCACGTCGGCTCGCCAACTTCGTGCCCGAGTTGCCTCGGTATAGAGGTGGGAGCCCGTAAAAGAAGCCGGCGACGTGGTGCCCTTTCCGGCGAGGAGGTGGAGATCGGACATTCCGCGGGAGATCGGGACGACGATGAGAAGACGGGAGGACACGGATCGCTCGGTATATCTTTCTTCCCCATCTTGTAGTTAGCTAGAACTAGTTAATGGCCCGATCCGGGTTTTAGTGCGCGGTGGTGCCGGTTTGAAAAGTCTAAAGTTAACCATCGCTTCCGCATTTGGCCTCGGGATGGAGGCCGGGACGCCGCCGTGCACTTACCGTGGTATCACAGCCTCGCCATTAACATAGTCTAGCTTTGTCTAATGTGTTTTACGTTTCCGATTGAACAAAACTCCAAAACCCGTATTTTTCCTAGCAACAGTTTTCTGTCGAAATTTTTTTGTCTCGAAAATTTTTTCAGGTTGTCTCAGAATACTGTGCAGGAAATTATAAGACATCTGTGAAAATTTGGTAGAGTGTTACTGTAGAACCCTCGCGGAACCGCGGCCAAACCCCCATTGGCGCCGCGGTTCCGCCGCAGTTCCGTGAGTTCACTGGACCAATTTTTCACAGTGGTCTTTTTACAGGAAAATAGGGGTTTTGGTATACTTTGTTTGGGCCCAGAATTTTTGTGAGTGCTACAGTATTGCTTGGGGGCCCACTTGGTAAAATTTGATCGATCGGATATTTTAAACACATTAGTTCACAGGATTTACATTATATCTGCGACCGTGAATGTCACTTGATCGGTAAATCCTGTCTAACTGCTATAGCCCGGTTAGACGGATTTGCGAACGTGACCTTCACGTTGATGTTTTGTGTATTGCTGTGATGTTGCGGATCGGTCGTGGGGGATAGCCTGGTTGCAGTGGTAGTACAGTTTTGTTGTATTATGTACATTTGACATTGCGGGGCGAGCGTCCGACATGTGGACTACCGTCACTGCATGTTTGTATTATTCTTTTGGGGCACGACCAGGTTGCGGTCTATGTATCCGTTGTATGTATATTTTACTTTCTGTACTAGGATTACCCCGCGGAGGGGTGCACGGATAGCCGGGTTCTAGAGGGAAACAAGCCCGCATCTCATGGCATTGAGACGGAGGGGGATTCACTCTAGAATTGGTGGGCTATTCGCCGCACTCGTAGGGGGTATAGGTTGACCCAGGAGGGGTTCCCAAGTTACCGGATTCCGTGAAGTGCTGGGTGGTCCATTCACGTTGCTGAAGGGGGCTGCCTCGCTTCAGGTTTTGGTGGGTAACTTTCCGCGCCCGTAGGGGTCTAGGATTTCATTGCACAGGCTATCCAAACGACCAGGGGATCGTCGGGTTTTCAGTAGTGGCTCTGTGAAACCCGGGGATCCCAGATATCTGTTTTATTCTGTGATGCTGTACATTTCTGTGATGTTGCATTTTATCACGCCTTGAGCGAAATATTATATATTGATACATATATTAGTAGATGTTGTATATGTTTTGCATCCGCGCTAGTCCAGTCCCCGCTCTGTCGTTAGTTAGCTAACCTAACGGGTAATGACGGGACCCAGTGGCGAATGCGTATGGCATATACGTACATCAGTATATTTTCGTTCTTTGTGGTGTGATCAATTGATGGGACTACGTTGATTCGGATCAATGCAAGATAAACAAACCTAATCTGATGTGGTTGGAACACTTTTCAAAAAGCTGTTATTGCAAGGACGTTCTCTTTTGTTTAGCATCGTGGTATTCAGTTGGAATATCCTGCTCCTCAGTCGACTAGGCAAGGGCCGAGATCCCTTCACCGGGAGTGACCCCTTGGCCAAAATTTTGCGTCAGGGCAATAACTTCACTATAGCCGATCACTTTTGCTTTGCATCGTGGTATTCAGTTGGAATATCCTGCACCTCATTCTACGGGGAAAGAGCCGAGATCCCTTCACCGGGAGTGATCTCTTTAGCAAAGGTTTTCGTCACTTTATTTTTAAAAGCTATCCGTTCCTTCAATGATATCAAGTTCATCACGTTAAAGGTTTTCACCAGAAACCATTCGTAGCCCTCCATCATTTCAGTTAAATATTCGGTAGTATTCAAGCTATGTATTTTGACCTCACGCCAAGGCGTAGTGTTTGGTAGCTGCTGGGTATTTATCTGTTGCATAGATAGATGCGTTGGTTTGGGACAGTCGTACTACTATTTTGGCCTACGTCAAGGGTATGTACGGGTGGGTTCAAATTAACCTGGACAATGATGGGTAGAACTTGACATGTGACTTATGATATTTTGACCTCACGCCAAGGTCATAAGAGCATGGGGCAAAAATCACATCGGGAGTTTTAAAAGAAATGAAACTTGCCAGATATGCGCATACCTTCTGGAGTGTGATAGCGTGAGCGGATTCCGTCACGTTATCATGCGATGATAGTAGGATCCCGATTCGCACTGATGAGTTAGTTTACTCCTAAGGTGACCCCGACTAATTCTTCTTTATGGTTTGGAGAAGAGTTTGAGGTGACAGTGGGAGGTTTCCAGATTAGATAAATTGGTAACCATTCTGATCTAGGTTAGAGTGCACGCTGAGTGTTTTCTTTTCTCTCTCTCTTTGGCAGCGACAATTGACCCGACCCTAAGACTATGACTCAGAGACCAAAATTAACCGAACCTTCTTAACACTGGCTTTTGGATTGTCATAGTCGCTAACCTCATTGCCACTCCTACTTGTACTCTTTTCTCCAGGACACCCCGTATTACTACGAACGTCCACTTCCATTGGACAAAACCATCGTATGGTTATATACGAACTCGAAGGAATTTATTCGAGGATGGTTTCCAGTTCTGGAGAAAACGAATATGACTATTCAGTTGTCTTTTCCTTTTACCTTCTCTCAGGTTGCGAGTACTCCTTGGTTTAGGAGATAGTACACCTATTACGCAAATTGGATAGTCTTCTTCTTCCAAACCTTAGGCTGGTGCCGACCGGTAGGGAATGAAGAAAACCAATTAGCATAACGATGGTGTACAGAAGGTATTAAGTTAAGACAAAGCAAGGGTTTAGTAAGAGGGCAAAGTAAACTGCGACTGCTATTCACGACCAAACCAAGTATTTCTTCGCCAATCCTAAATCACCTTTGTATTTCTCCAGGACACTCCGTATCACTACGAAGATCCACAGTTTATTGGATACTCCATCGTATGGTTATATACGAACTCGAAAGGAACTTGTTCCAGTTCGGGGATGGATTCTGGTTCAGGAGAAATAGGGATAAGATTTATTCGGGTGTCTTTTATCTTCACATTCTCTCGCATTGCGAGTGCTCCTAGGATTAGGACAGTACACCCATTATGCTTATTGGATAGTCTTCTTCCAAACTATAGGCTGGTGTCGAACGGTAGGGAAGGAAGAAAACCATTTGGCCTAAAGGGGTGTGCAGAAGGTAATGACTAAAGACATATAAAGGGATTTGGAAAGATGGCAAAGAATTATACGGTTACAGTTGTGAATCTGGATAATGGAAGAGGCATTACTAGGAATACCAGGATACCCCTTCGAAACATTTCAATGTTTCAGTTTCACTGTGTACTGTTAAAGGAAAACTGATTTCCCAATTAGTCCTTACTCCAAGGTATGTATTTACCAGGTATGATTCTCACATCTGTATGGTTTTAAAGATAATGAGTGGGAGTAAGTTATTGGGAATTGGGTGATCATCCTCATTATATCGGAATTTGCTGTAATCGGTGATATTTGAGGAAGTCACCTGGGTTGTTTGCCGGACGGAAAATATTTGGTTTTGAATATCCGCTGTTATGCACCAATTTCAAATTGATATATCTGTACGTCTATTTTCATAGAGTGAGATATACCTTTTTGAAATTATGTCTATGACATTTACCTATATCAGTGGATGGTTAAGTAAGGAGCATTAAACAGCGGTGTAATTCTTCATAACCACAGTACGGTTTTCAACCTACGACACACAGTGAATGAGTTATTAGACTCAATGGACTCATACAGAGTATTGTATGTTGTCCAGCGTCCATCAGGACAAAGGGGTTGGTCCTCGTACTATATTCGGTTTACTCATGACTTCTCTAGTTTTTAGACAGGTGTTTCGTACAAACACAGGGTCTGAATTTTGAGAAGTTATAGGTATTTGAATAAAGTAAAGAACCAGGTGTTGCAAGTATCGGTATTCTTCAAAGTAATCGAAGATGTAGATACTTGTGTATGGTATTCAGTTGATAGTAATGTTTAAGAGAACTTACTTCTCTTCCAGGTTACTCATAATTGGAAGTACTCCTAAGTTGAGTAATGCTGATCGGCTTCACTCCATTTACTAGACATGCACTGGAGACAGCTGCATGATTTGAATCTGGTTCAATTAAATCAGTGCCTCTGGTTCTATATTGGATATAGAACAGTTCGTATCTTAACGATGTTAAGGTACGGGGAGTTGTCTGGAATATGCTTAAAAACCAGACTCTGGATAACTCAAGGCACGTTTCTGTAATGGCTGTTTGTGGGTTGACCCAGGCTATGACGAGGGTTGACTTTCTACCATCTGGAAGATCAATAGTGATATTGTTCTTGACTCGCCACAGTTTTAATAAAAATGGATTTTTTTTCAGAAAACAGTAGTGGGAGTATGGTAGAACTGGAAGTGATTTCAGAACCACAAACGATTACTGAAGATTTGATAGGAACCAAAAAATTCAATCTGGTTTGACATTCCATTGGCCACTCCGCAGATAAGGTGGGTAACTTCAGGCACCCGAGAGGTACTCCGGTAGCCTCAAGGACGGTGACATGGAAGTTCTTGTTTACCCAGACTTACCATTGCTGTTGTTCCAGACTGTGAGACCCGGCAGGAGGATGAGTATAGCGTCGTTCTGAACTAGCTTTAGAAGTATACGTCTATATGACTCTACCAGAGGGTTGTCGTAGTCAGTGGGAGCAGCGGAAGCATTGGTGGACAGGTAGCTTGTGTCTATTTATAGACTAAAGCAGATATAGCGGAGATAGATCATCAATTTCTGATGTGACAGTCATAGGTTTGACTTCATCAGAATAGGGGATGGATCAGTTGAGAAGGTAGCAGGGTGTGATGTCCTGGTATTTGATGACATACACAGAGTAGGAAGTGATATTCCTATACTATGATCGGTTATTCTTTGGTCGTCACACAGTGGTTTCTCCACATGGGACTTGGACATTATATCAGACATACTGGTTACTAGATCTAGATTTAGGTGGTTTCCCAATCAGGGTACTTAGACAGCATTCTAAGAGTATTTAGAATGGACGACTCCTGGCACGGTAGTATACCTGCAGGTGATGGAGTCACCCTCTCTAAAGGTGTCTTATAGACTTAAGTAGAGAGGGATGCGCATGATTGGCAGATCACTTGTTCAGACAATTGAGTCAATCATGAGATGTCAAGTACAACACCAGATGTTGTTTTTGCACTAGATGCAATAAGTTGACATTGATCCAATCCTGGAGAAACAGTCGGAAGTAGTTTTAGAACATAAGTGGATGTTCTAGGGTTATGATAACGACAGCCTCAATCAGGAGACAGTTATCATTCCAGGCTTCCAAGATGACTTGGACGACAGGGAGGTTGTCAGAGTTATAGTTTTCCTTCTGACGAGGGGCAGTATTTTGGACAGGTGGTCCAACGAAATACTGAGGGAGGCATGGCGCAGGATACTGATTAAGTTCAGTTGACGATACAGTCTAAGAAGTTTGGATTTGGAGTTCATTTATGAGCTAGGTCCCATCAGACATCCAGACACATTCTAAGACAGGTATTGCTCATTTCGGGAGATGGCTTTCTCCGCGAACTTGAGATATAGAGAGACATAGAAAGAAACATCAAAGCGGATCCACTCACTGAGGCTATTCCTCGAACGCAATAGTTTCGCAAGCGAGCTTTGTGAGACTGACTAGTAGAGGAGTTGGGTGTTCGGTAACACACGGGCTGTGAGTATGCGACATCGCAATAATTAGCCTTGAGTGCAAGTAGGAGATTGTTGGAGATAGTGCCCTCAGAGTCAATTATTGGATCACAGGCACGTGATTGCAATGTTTGAGGGAGGACCTATCCCGGTAGGACAGTCTTACTCGAGATGATAGTATGCTATCTGGTTTACCTCTATCATCCTGTACTGCTTTAGGTGACCTGACAGGTCGCTATTACACGTTGATAGAGCCCCTAGGATTCTTGCTTGACTGCCAGCAGTATGAGGGCGATCATATACGTGAGAGCTGGTAGTCTATAAGCACATCCTTAAATGGTCCCTAGTCGTGGGAGTTTCGAGACAGGGCATCGATACTCCAGAGTAGACTAGTGTTTACAGTCGAGACCCCGACGAGGGGCGGTGGCCGGTCTCACAAGTCACTGGTGTCAGTTGGTTCACCTAAGATGTATACAGGTGCTCATTGGGTTATGAGTACACCGGACAGGACTTGCCGGGAACATCCTAGTTGGCCTTATACCTGACGTCAGATAGCAGTTCCCTGGTGACATGTGTACAGGTTAGTTCATCGACCTGAGGATCGTCATTTGTCTCGTGTGAGTTCCCACTGTACTTTGATTACTACCCTACCACGCTCAAAGGAGACGTGCAAACAGGTTTTAGTTGGGTACAGTCCCGAGCCACATGGAGGCAGTGAGCGGATCTTCGGGGGTTCGTCTCTCCCGGTATTGGGGGTGAGGTCGCGCTGTGTCTAGGAGAGCCAGAACATGGAAAGTCCTTGGCCAAGGCAGGAGATTTACTGGTAGGTATTCCAGAAGTATCTCAGGGTGTTCTGGGCTGATCTCTGACACGACTTGTACCGCTTTTGGGGGTCTGACTTTTACCAACCCCCTAGGCCTGCCATGAGATGCTCATAGACGAACGGACCGGACTGTACGGATATTGTCACTGACAGGCTCAGTAGGGTGTCAGGATGAGTTCGCTCATCGACGTCCCTTTTGGTCAATAGCTGGTGGCCCGTCACGTATTGGCTTATACCTCTGACGTGCTAATGGTTAAATCCACAACCATGGTGTTAACGAGTCTTTAGAGTCCCCCACATTCAGTTGCTCAAGTTTTCGGGCGAAACGCTATAGAGGCCGTATGGAGATATGGCAGGGTTCGATCAGATACGTGCGGTATTGCACGGATCAGGATCGGACGGATAATACTAGCCGGCTTTGGTTTATGCCGGATCCTAGTATAGTGGAGTGTAGATTTTGTCTCATTGCTTTTGTATTTCGGTCGGAATACAGATGCGGGTGTGTATACACAGTATCGGAGTTTTCCTGTAATTTACTACGGGACCAGTTTTCAGGAGTTGCCAGCTTGCTTTCCGTTTCGGCCATATTTCTTTGTATCCTTCATTGGCCGAAGATTGGTGGAGGAGGGTTTATTTGCAATTGTGCAAATAAGCATATGTGGAGGGTGGTGATTGCATATTATTGTATCATGATGGTGCACCATCACTTGACTTTCTTTGTTCATGACGGCTTGACCTTTTGGAGTCATCATGCTTGAGATGATGGTTGTGTTGGAGTGTTGGTTTAGGCTAGTGATCATTTCTTTGCATGATAGCCTTTTCTCTCTCTCCCTTGGATAATAGTGTGTGGCTCTCTCATTCTTTGGCTCTCTCTCCCTCATTCTCTCCACTCCACCAAGCATGGCCGGCCTTGGCTTTTGGGGGCTGTCCAAAAATTTCTAGTGGTGAGTTTTGTTCTTTTCATGTTAGAAAAATCCCCAAGTTCATCTAGAAAAAGTTCACATATCATTCCTCCACCAAATGGCAACCTCCACTACCCCAAAATGAGACATGAGTTCTACACACATTCTACAGCAAACCTTGGGCACGTCGGCTCGCCAACTTCGTGCCCGAGTTGCCTCGGTATAGAGGTGGGAGCCGGTAAAAGAAGCCGGCGACGTGATGCCCTTTCCGGCGAGGAGGTGGAGACCGGACATTCCGCGGGAGATCAGGACGACGATGAGAAGACCGAAGGACATGGATCGTTCGGTATATCTCTCTTCCCCATCTTGTAGTTAGCTAGAACTAGTTAATGGCCCGATCTGGGTTTTAGTGCGCGGTGGTGCCGGTTTGAAAAGTTTAAAGTTAACCATCGCTTCTGCATTTGGCCTCGGGATGGAGGCCGGGGCTGTTCATATCAGATTTTTGCATTTTCATACCGCCCAATTTTTATCACATTGTATATCGGTAGATACTCTTGAGCCGTGTTTGCTAGTCAATTGCAGGATACAGGTTCTCAGTTCTAAAACGGTGAAATTCATGGAAAACACAATACATTCCGGGTTCCTGCCAACCACAGATAAAACACGGTCTCCGCTCTTCATCCGTATGTTGCTAGATATCAATAGGAAGACAAAAGGTCAAATCAATGTCATTCTCATACACAAGGCTCAATGGTAGAACAAGATTCAAGAGATCTACACGGAGCTCGAGGCAAATCATGACAAAATCTTGACAAAAAGTCCACCTTTCCCTCAACAGAAATTCTGGAAAAATCGTGGAGCCAAATTGAGAAAATATATGTACCAGAATAATGTAGACATCAGATCAGGCCAGCACCAAAAGTTGGAGGGTCCAACTCTTCCAAAGGGCCGCGGATCCGCGGCCAAAGTGGGGTCCAGGCCGCGGATCCGTGGCCATTCTGGCGCCAAAGACAGAAAGTTTCCAGGGGTAGGATGGTCTTTTCAGATGGGTTCTGGTGGTTGCCCTAGGGTTTCAATTTTTGGCCTATAAATAGCACAGAACTTTGTGAAGGAAGGGGTCCATTCTTGTATTCTCAGTTTGCCTAGTTTTAGTGTTGTTCTTCTTCCTCTTCTCACCTCTTCTCCATTAAACTTGTAGTGAGCTTTTGAGTGAAGAGTGATGAATAAAGAAGACCATTTTTTATCGTGCTTGTCTCTTTCTTTACTTGTTGTAATGTGTTGTAATTTTAATTGTTAAGTAGTTGTTGTTACTTGCTTGATTGTTTCTTTCTTCTCTCTTTTTCTTTATCCTTACATACGACAATGATACTTATGCTCGATCCTCGCCAAGGTGAGGTCGCAAACAGTTAGTCGTATTCTTCTAATCTCCTTCTTTCTATCTTCCTCTTTTGTTTTGTTTTGTTTTTCCTATCATGAAGTGTGAGTAGTTTTTTACTTGTTAGGGTAGGATAAGGGAAGTTTGAGAGAAGGAAATCTCTCTCACTCTTTCCTTGCCCAACAACTTAAATCGACTCCCGTTAATTGAACCACAATCCGCTCCTTACGGCACCCTATCCTATATGATCGCGGTGATTCCGTAGTGAGACCGGTTGTGGTTGAATTAACCGGAGGTTATGGATAAGAGCCAAGAACGGACGGACAAGCACCAAAAGGAAGACTTATGCGTTGGAAAGCCTAGCTTATACTCACAAAGTCCTTCCTAGTCGTGCTAATCCCCGTTGTTGCCGATTACCGTAACACCGATATTAAGTGGGGCAACGAAAGATGTGGAGACTCCTAACTCAAACTAACCTAATCCTAACCCTAACAAGCTCTTTTTAAATATCAACTTAACACTTAGATACTCACAAACAAAATCTGAACAACCTGACTTAACTCGTCGAAAAACACATAGAAAAAGATTCCCATCTCCCTGCGGACGACCCGTACTCAACCGGCTAGCTACAAGCGAAACCGTCTTGATTGCGGTATTTAAAACTAGAACTTGACACGAACATATCCTAACAATCAAATGGCGCCGTTGCCGGGGAGACGGTAGTTTATTTCTTTGTGTAATTTCGGGTTAATTTGTAAGTAAAATAAAAAAAAACCAACAAAAAAATATACTTTGTAAAAATCATCTTGTTATTCTTGATTAGCTTTTGTGCACGTGTGCAGGAAAATACTATGTTCGAGTTCAGTGGCCAAGACGTTGAAAATACGGAGTTCAAGTACAGTGCCAAAGACGTGGGAAGATAGACCCACAGTTCGTGGCTACACCGCGACGGACAAAAACGAAGCATCCGGTCTACTGTAAAAATCTGGAGCAGATACAGAGAGTATATAAGAATTCCACACATCCAGAAAAGCAGAGGACCCCAACCAGAACCCACACCAGAAAAATGACAGCACAGATCCTCATTTCCGCCGCGGAACCGCGGCATTAGGGCCTTATTGCCGCGGAACCGCGGCCACTTGGTGGGGTCAGTGTGCCATCTTCTCTCTGTAAGTCCCTCTGCCTCTCTCCACTCCTCTGAACTCCACTGAACTGTGTTTTCTGCAGCTTTCTTTGCGCAAATTCTTCTCCCCCTTCCAATAAACTGTTCTTGTGCAGGATTCTTTGCGCCGCAAATAAAAATTGTTTGCAGTTGATTTGTTACTGTTTTGCATTCTTTAAATACGGACTTAAGGGGCTTGAAACCAATCCAGATTGGGTGGGGATTTCATCACCCTTCCCAGGACCCCAAAAATCACTAAAGCATATGTATTGTCCATTGTAAATTAAAAAATACTAGACTTCAGCCCTAAGGACTTCACGCTCATTAGGAGAAGATAAACCTTGTTTAGAACCTCGCTTAACCGTATATTGTTTACGGGGTGTCTAGGAAAGTGTTAAAGGCGCAACCGCCGAAAGAGAAAGGGTTATTTAATTAAGGAACTTCGCGAAAGCGTTGGACAACCTCCCCTTATCTCTGCACTTACCTGGCCTCGTGATCAGTGTATTTTTAAGCCCGTTTCTCGACATTGTTTAACTTCGACAATCAAGTTCAGGAGCAGGTCTAGTAGACCTAGGTTACCCTAGATCTAGGTGTGATTGTACATATCTTGTTTGTGATTGCTTAAGCCGTATTTCCGTACATACTTCTGTAAATCTCTTTCTAAAAACAAAAAAAAAAGAAAAAAAATCAAAAACTTTTATGAAAACTTGCCCTTTTGTCGCCAAATCCATTTTCACCCACCACCCATCGCCTTTCTCAATTGACGTTTTCTTACCCTCACCTTCTCCGCTTTGACTATACTAAACTCGTTTAGTGTATGTCCGCTTGGACTCAGGACACTAGCACCCGTCTAGTCCGCGTTACGTTAGTCGCGACCGACTACGCGATCGACTCCGAAGTCGATACTCCGTCCACTCCTCTTTCTCCTCTTCCTTTGCCGGCCAACTCCGACGTTGACCGGAATTCTGTTCATACATCTTCACCTTCACCTTCACCTTCACCAACCTCTTCTTCCGCGATGTCGGGATTTAATTCGAACATCTCTTTGACCACCCCTGGATTGGCTCCACCTCCTACGGAGACCAATATTCCACCACCTCCGCCTGTTGTAGCGCCGCAGCGAATTGCGCTCCAGGATCGTTTCTACCCCACCCGTTCTGCACTTCCCACCTGCCTTTCTCTTCCTCCGGCCAATGGGGACAACTTTGAAATTAAGCCCCATTTCATCAACATGCTTCCACGTTTTCATGGGCTTGAATCTGAAGATGCCTATATCTTCATCAACAAATTTCAAAATGTCTGTGCCATGATGAAAACAACCCAGCTGTCGGACGATGCTATACGTCTACGGGTCATTCCGTTCACTCTATGCGATCTCGCTGAAAAATGGCTGTATAGCACCGCTTCCCACTCAATCACCAGCTGGGACGAGTTTGTTAAAGCGTTTCTGAAAAAATTCTATCCAAATCATAAGACCGCAAGAATTCGAAATGAAATCAACCAATTCTCCCAGCTTCCTTCTGAACCCTTCTGGAAGTGCTTTGACCGATACAAAGACCTTCTTGTTCAGTGTCCTCACCACGGTATAGAGAAATGGCAGCTCTGCCAAACCTTATACGAGGGACTGAACCCAGCAACGAAGCAGTTGCTGGAAACCATCTGTCAGGGCCACTTCCTATCAAAATCTGACGAGGAAGCGTGGCAGTTATTTGAC
Source organism: Agapanthus africanus (assembly GCA_030015575.1). NCBI lineage: Eukaryota > Viridiplantae > Streptophyta > Magnoliopsida > Asparagales > Amaryllidaceae > Agapanthus > Agapanthus africanus. The sequence continues at coordinate 341,111,620 of CM057341.1, forward strand.
GATCTTGCGGAGCAAACGCTACAGTGGGAGAGCACCAGACCGACTTCTTCTTCTTCTACCTCCACTTCTACCGGTCAGTCTAGCGTAGGGATCCACCAACTCGATGTCTATATTGCGATGAAAGTTGAAATGGCTGCAATAACACAAAAGCTTGAAGCAATAGAGAGCAAATTTTCTGCTCCTGCCCCCACACCTGTTCTCCCCCTTCGTACCATCTGCGCTTGTTGTTCCGATCCATCCCACTTGACCGAAGAGTGTCCTTACAATCCACCCCCGCAAGGACAGGATCTGGTTAATGCTGCCTTCCAGCAAAGACCGAGGAATGATCCATACTCTTCCACCTATAATCCCGGTTGGAGGAACCACCCCAATTTCGCCTGGAATCAGAATCAGAATCAATTCCAGGAAAACAATTTCCAAAGGGCCCCTCCGCCGCAACAACAAGCGCAGCAACAAACTCAACACCAATATCAGCAGCCCTTCCAACCCCAACCTTTCCAAAATCAGACGAACAACTTTGCACCAAACAATTCTTTTCCACCAAACAACAACTTTGTTCCGTCCAACAACGATAAGGTTTACTCGCTCGAGCGAAGTCTGGAGGCGTTCGTTAAACAGTCGACTCAATCCACCGCCAACATCCAGTCTTCGATTCAATCCTTAGTGCAACACACTGCCGCACACGGGCAAAGCATCAAGACCATCGAGGCCCAGATTGCACAGCTGAACGCGGCCTTGAGCGAGCGAGAGAAGGGGATGCTCCCGTCCCAGCCACTTCCAAATCCCGGTCACCCACATAATGCACATGTTGCTCTTGAACAACAAAACCATAATGTGAGTGCCGTGACTACACTGAGATCGGGAAGGATGCTGCAAAACAACATTGGCAAGCAAATCAACGATGACACCCCGGCCGCTTCTTCTTCTTCTTCTTCTTTTTCTTCTTCGTCTTCTGAGCCTATTCTCCATTCTTCAACAGGCTCTCCTTCCTCTTCTTCTGCTCTGAACGGACCCACTTCTCACTCCACGAAAACACCTATTCTGGGATCCGTTCCAACTCCAAAATCTCCTCCTCCAGCATTAGACTCAACCAATTTTCAAAATGTTCCATTTCCAAACCGGTTGAGGTCTAACAAACAAAATCCACAAATGGAGAAGATTTTGGAGTTATTCAAGCAAGTTAACATTAACATTCCTCTTTTAGATGCTGTCCAACAAGTCCCGTCTTACGCTCGATCCTTGCCAAGGTGAGGTCGCAAACAGTTAGTCGTATTCTTCTAATCTCCTTCTTTCTATCTTCCTCTTTTGTTTTGTTTTGTTTTTCCTACCATGAAGTGTGAGTAGTTTTTTACTTGTTAGGGTAGGATAAGGGAAGTTTGAGAGAAGGAAATCTCTCTCACTCTTTCCTTGCCCAACAACTTAAATCGACTCCCGTTAATTGAACCACAATCCGCTCCTTACGGCACCCTATCCTACATGATAGCGGTGATTCCGTAGTGAGACCGGTTGTGGTTGAATTAACCGGAGGTTATGGATAAGAGCCAAGAACGGACGGACAAGCACCAAAAGGAAGACTTATGCGTTGGAAAGTCTAGCTTATACTCGCAAAGTCCTTCCTAGTCGTGCTAATCCCCGTTGTTGCCGATTACCGTAACACCGATATTAAGTGGGGCAACGAAAGATGTGGAGACTCCTAACTCAAACTAACCTAATCCTAACCCTAACAAGCTCTTTTTAAATATCAACTTAACACTTAGATACTCACAAACAAAATCTGAACAACCGGACTTAACTCGTCGAAAAACACATAGAAAAAGATTCCCATCTCCCTGCGGACGACCCGTACTCAACCGGCTAGCTACAAGCGAAACCGTCTTGATTGCGGTATTTAAAACTAGAACTTGACACGAACATATCCTAACAATCAGGGGCGCCGCCGTGCACTTACAACCTAACCTAACCGTGCACGAGGGGACATTGAGGCGAATGCGGATGGCATAAGTGTACGTCGTATTTATCTGTGATGTTTAGGTGACTTAACTGATAGGACTTCATTAATATGAATAATGAAAATAAAAGAAACCTAAAAGATGTTGTGGAATCGAATTTTCAAAAACAGGTAGCTACAGTGCTTGCTTTGCATCGCGGTGTTCCTTGTAGAACATCCTGCACCTTATTCGATGAGGAAAGGGCCGAGATCCATTCACCGGGAGTGACCCCTTTAGCAATAACTGGCAGATGCTACACACTCGGTTTGTCTTTTGATTGCTTCTATAGTTTCTGCTTTGCACAGTGATATATATGATATTTCCCGCACCTCATTCGACGAGGAAAGGGCTGACGATCCCTTCACCGGGAGTGACCCCTTTAGCAAAACTAGAAAAGCCTCAAAAACACTCCATTTTAAAATCATTTGATTCTACAACGATATCAAGTTCATTATGCAATAGGTTTTCAGAAAAACCTGTCGTAGCCCTTCGTCATTTCAGTTAAGTTGTATATAGTATTCGTGCTACATTTGTTGGCTTTCGTCATGGTGTAGTGTGCGGTAGCTATATGCTGCTTATCTGTTGCATACGATGCGATTGGATTAGGGTAGTCGTACGGCTTTGTTGGCTTTCGTCAAGGGTCGTGCGGGTTGGTTTAATTCAGTCAAGAAATATACGGGTTGAACTTGACTAGCAGGCTATGGTTTGTTGGCTTTCGTCAAGGTCATAGCACGTTAGGGGCAAAATTATCGGGAATTCCAAGTGTTGAAATTTGCAATGAGATTGCATACCTTCTATGAGATAGTTGGATCCCGATACCCGCTGTGAGTAAGAGTTACTCCTGTGAGAGTTTTACACATTACAATTAGCCGATCAAGTAGGTGTCTAGAAAGGTGTTAACGAGATTACGCCTCTGGTAAAACGAGGTTTACATTAATTAGGTTCGTGCAAAAGCACGGGGGACCTCTCTCAAAGTAACGACACTGGCCTGGCTGAAAGATTGGCGAACTTGTAGTATGTAATTAATCCCGGCTAGTCTTTCCTTTTAGGGTTTGAAGGAAGATTTGATAAAAACAGTAGGAGCCATCCTGATTAGATAAAATAATAACCAATCTGATCTTGCAAGAGCATACGCTGAGTGTTTTCTTCTCTCTCTTTCCCGGTAGCGACCATATCACGCCTTAATCAAGATAAAATTATGGATATATTGACCGAACCCGCTTGTTATACTGAGCTGTGGAACATTGGTCCCGCTACAACTTATAATTGTTATAAGACAGAGCAGGAAATTAGGGAATACCAGAATTCCCGTGCCGCCCAAACGAAGAAAGTGCATACTGATGCATCATCTTCGGGTGTGTTCAATACAGAGAACTGTTTCTCAGTATCCTTTACGTCCTGGGTATATGATACCGGATCAGGATCCCGTATATGTAATCTATTACATGGGCTACAGATAGGTAAAGAACTGAGGACGGGTGATAAGTTTCATGAGACAGAAAACGGTGCAAGTATTGCAGCCAAGTCTGTTGATCACTATCACCCTGTATTACCAGAATACGTAGATTCTGAACGAATGTTATTAGATACCGAACCTGATATACAACATCATATCAGTCTCTTTATTAGTAAAGAAAGGATATAATTTTGTATTGTTGGATAATATTTTGAACATTTCCTATATCAAAAGTTGATCGGTTCAGGTACGTTATCTAAAAGCATTGATGTTCTAAATCAAACTACAGTTCTTAGCATACAGAACACACACAAGAGGAAGAGTTCAGAAATGAACGACTTCTTCTTAAAGGTATTGTAGACTAGGTCATATCAATGCGACCCGACTAGCTGATGTTACATTATGGTGCATATTTAAATTAGTTTAAATTTACATCTTATGAAACTTGCCGGTCATGTCACAAAGATAAAATGACCACAACTCTGTTTATTGGAAACAGAGAAAGAGTTAGTGAACTTTTGGGATTGATACATGCTGATGTATGAAGGTCCCCTGTCTACACATGCCAAGACCGGTTCTTTTTACTTCATTACATTCTCTGATGATCTCTCAAAAATCAGACATATGTTCCTATTGAAACACAAGTCCGAACCTTTTGAGATATTCACAGAATATAAGTTAGAAGTAGAGAACCAAAATACGGGTATAAGTATTATGTCCTTTGATGAGATCAAGGAGGAGAATACTTGAGCACGGAAATCCTGGACTATTCTAAAGGAGAATGAGATTCTCTCTCAGCATTACTCCTCCGTATACACCATAGCACGATGGTATATCGGGGCCGAGCAATAGCACCCTATGTGATGTGGTGTGCTCTATGATGAGTACTACTAAGTTTCCTATTTCCTTTTGGGAGTTATGCACTTGAGAAGCTGCATACCTATTAAAAAGGGTTTCAATCAAATCAGATGCCTACCACTTCATATGTGATATGGAAAGGGAAGAGCCCATATCTTAAGTTGGTTAAGATTTGGGGTTGTTCGGGCTATGTCTAAAAGCAAAATCCGGACAAGCTCGAGGCAAGGTCTGTTATGTAGAACTGGAAAGGTTCCAGCTATACAAACTACAGAAGATGATTTGGTAGAACCAAAGGATTCAGTAGATTCCAACGAACCTCAGCCTCTCCGCCGATCTAGTAGGGTTCCTCACCCACCTGAGAGATACTTCGGTTTCTTTATGACAGTGGGAGTGAGGATTGCATCATGAGATGATGACCCAACTAGTTTCGAGATGGCCATCAGGAGTAGGACTCTGTAAGAATGGCTGGATGCTTAAGTGATCTGAGATGGAATCCTTATACACCAACAAAGTATTGACTTTGGTTGCTTTATCTGAAGGGTTAAATCCCCATTAGGAGCAAGTATATCTTGAGAAGATTACTTGGTGTACATGGAAAAGTTGAGACTTTCAAAGCTAGACTTGTTAAAGGTTTGCATCATTGACCAAGTGTGGCTAATAATGAAACCTTTTCATAGGGCCTATGCTTAAGATCCATCCAGATCCTACTTGCCACTGCTACATACCATGACTACAATATCTGGTGGTTGGGTGTCATGACAGCTTTTCTAAAATGATGTTTTAGAAGAGAGCGTCTATAAGTACACAGCCAGAGGGCTTCGTAGACAGTGGGAGCAGCGGAAACGTGTACAAGTTGCTTTATAGGATAAAGCAGGCATCGCGGAGTTGGAACATCTGTTTTGATGTGGTAGTCAAAGAGTTTGACTTCATCAAAAGGGTAGACGAACCTTGTATATACAAAAAGGTAGTAGGGAGTATGGTGGTGATCCTCGTAGAGTACGTGGATGACATACTCTTGATAGGGAAGGAGTTTCCTATGCTACGCTCCGTCAATCTCCGCTTATCATAAGGATTCTCCATATAGGATCAAAGTGATATCTCCTAAATCCTGGGTTTTGGATCTATGAGATAGATCTAATTGGATGTTAGGATACTCACTAGTTGTAGTGAGAAGGTATCAATTGATCCTAGGGAGAATCATTGGAAAGGTTCCAGGGTGATAAGGACGACTGAATGTCAGTCGCAGGCATTGTCTTTAACCTCAGTAGAGGGACGGTATGTTGGAAGAGTTCCAAACTAGATACCGTGACTTACTAGACGATTAAAGGCAAGATACATCGTTACCAAGGATGCTACCAAAGAGGCAGTCTGGATATATGTATATAAGTTCATGAGATGAACTTCGTTCCTACCATTGTGTGACAATGGAGTTGTGGCATTAGCCAAGGAACTACCGTTCCATCAGAAATCCAGATATAATTCTTATGCAGTATCACCTGATCATGGAGATAGTTGATTTCTAGGGTGATCGAGGTAAGGAGAGTAGACTCAGAGGAAAACACGGCGGATCCACTCACAAAGGCCTTTTCCCAAAGAGAGACTTTTATGGGATGGTTGAGTATGAGATACTACAACCACTGCTATCAGATGGCCCTAGTGCAAGTGGGAGATTGTTAGTTATATGTATGCCCTAGAGGCCATTACTATACATAGGATGTATATTGTAGTGGATGCATGGACTTATATAGGGAGGACTTTCTTGCTCGACATGATAGTATGCTATCTGGTTACTCTTTACCTTAACGTGTATACTGATTGTCTCTCTATTACATGTTGGTAAAGCCCTTAGGATGTGTACTTGACTACCTGGACTGTGATGCGGATCATACTAGTGGGGACATGGTAGTCCATAAGTACATCCTTCAAGGTCCCTAGTCGTGGGTGTATCGAGACGGGGCATCGATATACCAGAGTAGACTAGCGTATACCATCTAGACCCATACAGATGGGCGATGGATGATCCCATATCTATTGGTTTTTGATATCAGAGATGATATACGGGTGCTCAGTGGAGACTGGGTACACTGGACCGACTCGCCGAGAACTCTCAGATGGTATTATACCTTACGTCAGATTGCAGTTCTCTGGTGACACTGGTACAGCTTAGTCTGTAGACCCGAGATCGTCATAGAGTCTTGTGTGATTCCCACTGTGCTTTGATTTCCACCTTACCACGTCCAAGAGGGCGTGCAAAATGGTGGTTTTTGGGTACAGTCCTAAATCACATGGAGGCAATGAGCGATAGGAGGGGATTCGTCTCTCCCGGTATAGGGAGTTGATGTTGTGCTGTGTTCGATTGGATATAACCGGAAATCCCTGGCCAGTGTTGCTGAGATTTACTGGTAAGTGTTACCTGTAGTTTCTCGAACTGTTATAGACCTTATATCGACACGACTTATCGAGCTACTGGGGTCTGACGTTTACCACCCCTAGGCGAGATATGCGACATATCAGACGACGAGACCGGATTGTACGGGAGTGTTACTGGTTGGATTCATAGGAGTGTGAGCGGGCTTGCTCGTTGATCTTCTGATCGCTCAATACCCGGGTGGCCATTACGTTTGGCAGACCGCTTGCGGCTTGTGGGTGTTTGATATGATCATCACCTACTGCCGGCGTATTGACGAGTCTTTAGAGTCCTACACAGAGGTTTCCTGGCTCAAGCGAAACGAAATAGGAGCGCATATGAGATATGTGCTGGACCGAGAATAATAGCAGCATTGTTCAGACCATAATATTGCATTTATCATTCCCTTATTCTTATCCTTTTTATAAATATACAGGTACTCTTGACGCACGTTTGTTGCATATTACAGGATACAGGTTTCTGGAGCAAATACAGTGAAAAAGACACAAAACAACAGAAAAGGGACTTTTGACCAGCAATTAGACGGATCCTAGTCAAGCCCAGGTGCAAGGCAACGAATGTCAAGGTGAAACGGTTAAAAGACCAATACAAGTCTTCACTGAAGATCTGGAAAAGAACCAGAAGCCCAAAAGAGAAAATAAGTGAAGAAACAGAAGCCCAAAGAGCCACTGAACCGAGCCCAAAAAGTACAGGGCCCAACTCCTTTGTTTGGCCGCGGATCCGCGGCCAAACCCAGCCTGGAGCCGCGGATCCGCGGCCATACAAGGCCCGTGTCGGTGCATAGTTTCTGAGGCGGCGCGTCGGTGCAGATGTTAGGATTTTACGTGGGCAAATCTGTAATTTTGCATGTGCGAGAGTCTGTAGCCCTAGGTTTCCTATTTTCCTATAAATTGTAATTTTAGATCTGTAAAACCCTATGCCTCTTTTCAATAAATAAAATTCAGAAATTCTGGAAGTGACATTCAGATCTGTTCTTTATCGCTTGGAGGGAGCCATCACCATTAGTAAGTGTTTTTCTTTTAGTCTTTTAATGTTATTTCATCCCCTAATGAGCGAGTAGTCTCCTCGCTTGTTAGGATTAGCCTTAGGGAAAGGGTTGAGAGATGAGATCTCTCACCCCTTTCAATGCCATATTAAACTAACCCATTAAGAACTCCATGCATGCGCGCACAACCGCTCCCTGCGGCACCCTACCCCTCGAGGTAACGGTGAACCGCAGTATAAAGGGCCGGTTGCGTGCGTTTTCCATGGGGGTTAGGGTAATTAACGATAAAGAAAGGATACGAATCTAGAGGAAGAAAACATCTTCCCAAAAGAGTCGTATCCACTTTATCGATAATTACTATAACACCTAATGGATCTAAAATACGGCATTGAAAGCGGTGAGGAAACATCAATCTCCAAAACTTCCTCTAAGCCTAACCCTAGCAAGAATTTAAATTAGATTAATTAAGTTTTAGATCTAGATTTTTATAAAACCAATCAAAACGACAAATAGAATCAACTCGTTAAGACATACTAAAGGAATTTACCCGTCTCTGTGGATCGACCCGCACTCACCGGCTAGCTGCGAAGCGACGCCGTCCTGATTGCGGTAATTACAATTTTTGACACCAATCAAATGGCGCCGTTGCCGGGGACGGCGTAATCTTTCTTTTTGTGAATTTTCGGGTTGATATAAATTTAAAAAAATCATAAAAATCTGAAAATATAAAAAAATAAAAAAAAAATTTATCAAATTTGATCTGTTTGAAGGGTGTATATTTTTGAATCTTGCAGGAACAGCGTCGAATCGCGGATCTGGAATTTTACAGAGGCCAAAACATAAATTGGTACATAAGAACAGAGAGGAACTGAAGGTACAGAACCACAGAATTTTTTCCAGGGGCCGATCTCTCCACTTTACCGCGTTTCAGCCGCATAAGGGGGCCATCCGCCGTGGTTCCGCGCCTGTTCTGACACGTCAGCACCTGAAATTTTGTCGGTTGGTTCTCTCTTTCTTCTCTCTGCAACCTACAATATATCTCTCTGTAAAAAGTTTTCTGCAGGAATTCTTTGCGTAAAGAATCTTCTACCCCCTTATAAATAACAGATTTTCTGCAGGTTTCTTTGCGCCGCGCTAAAAACTGATTGCAAGTGAAATTTTATCTGTTTTGCATAATTTAATCGGACTCTAAGGGGCTATTTGACCAAACTCAGATTGGGTGGGGATTTCATCACCCTTCCCAGGACCCCAGAAAACACCTAAAGCATTTTGCATCGACCACCTTTAATTAAAAAAAGATTAGACTCAGACCTAAGGACAGCGAGCTCAATAGGAAAAGGACTAGGGTAGGCATCGGCCGTTTATCCTAACCGACATTGCGGTGTCTAGGCTAGTGGTTATTAATTAGGCCCACTGTAGTGGTGGTTCCTTCCCACTTACCTGGCCGTATTTGTCCGTGAAGAGGCGGTTTGAGGTCTATTTCTAGCCCTAGTTAGGAGCTGTCTAGTAGACCTAGGCGACCCTAGATCTAGGCCTGATTGTGCATGTGTGGTTGATTCATTTGTGTCACGAGTCCCATTTTCTAAAGCCTTAATGCAAAACTCTCCAAAAAAAAAAAAAAATTTAAAGAAAAATCTTTTTAAAACTTGCAAAAATTTTGTCGCTTAGAAATCCTTGCATTCTTCTATCATGGGTACCCCACATCATAAATCTCTTGCCGAATCTTGGTATCCCGAACCTAACTTTGCGTCGTTCGTCAATTGTTTCGGTCAATTTAAAAACGATCCCTCCTTGCCAAAAATTTCTTTGAAAGATCAAATAGAGGCGTCTAGGAGAAATAGTTTGACTTTTCAACCCACTTCGTGTCAACCGAGTCAACCTATATGTTGATACCACTTCTTCAAGTCCTTCTGTCACTCCTAGGCCGATGTCCATTGCTGAGCATATTGCTCAATCTCGCAGTCGATCTTTCACCCCTCTCCACTCATCTAGTTTTAGGGATCCGCACGATTATTCACCTTCTTATCCATATGTTGACCCTACTCCTGTCTTACCACCCACTTTCTACCAGTCATACCCGACCTTCCCACCTTCACTAGACGCTGTTTCGACACAGCCATTAGGGAGTTTCACATACCCAACTAATTTTGAATCTTTTACTGAAACCCCCTCACCACCTAAGTCTAGTTTGGAAGAGTCGTTGGAAGCATATATTGCTGTAACAAATAAAATAATGAGGAATGTGGAAGCATCCATGGCCGCCCTTATGCAACCTAGTGAACCGGTAGCTAGTGTCCCGCTAGCTCCGAATTTTTCAATGTATAAGGCGGCTGTTGGACAGAATGAGAATGAGAGAGGATTTTCAAATCAAACCTACCCTTACCCAATTGAAGCCCACAACTCCGGTTTTCCATCGATTGTTCCAAATGATTCACCAGTTGAAAATAAAAATGAGTTGTGCGATTTTGTAGTGTTTGATTTGCCAAATTGTGAGGAACCCCTTTCGAGTGAAACCGCACCTAATCCTTTCGATCTTTACACCTCCACTCTAGAACCTATATTGATAAATATCCATGCTGTGGATGAAGTGTCTAAAGAAATTGATTTTCACTTGATTGAGGATATAGACGCCGGGGATATTTCGGATGATGAACCTGTCGATTTAATAGAAATTTTATGTTCAAATCATCATCCTGAGTTATTAAATGTTTCCCCCGAATCTCATATGCGTCTAGATTTTGATGACAATGGCATAGATGGATTAAATATTGAGGAGAGTCTTGAGGATAATATCGAGGTTGAACCATTTTTATTTGATGTGTCGGATTTTCCAATTCAGCCTCCTGAACCTTTGACTGTTATATCACCCTCCCTCCTTCCTATTGTTCCGACCGAACAAATGACCGTTACGCTTTCATCTCCTATACCAAATTCGGCGTACCCATGTTTTCTTGCGAATCTTGAGGGATTTGACCCCATTGCACGACGAGTTGGTAGGTTAGCGCAATCGCTTTTAACACATCGGTCATCACACATTGCGCTAATTTATTCACTCAATTTACACCCTCAAGATCGCACTCCACATCTTTCTTCTTTCCGTCTTTCTTCTCCCCCACCGAGACCAGATTCTACTATTCTTCTTTCCACATGGTCTCGCGTGCTTTTCATCTCTTTTCTTTCCATCCCATTCTTGCACCAACTCTACCATTACCATGATAAGATTTTTGAATGGTTGGTGCTAACATTTGGCTTGTGTAAGGCCAAGCTTAACTTTGGGGGGCATCTTGTTGTATATATGTATATATCCTTTTGTTTTCTTTTTCTATAAAAAAAAAAATTTCAAAACATAAAAAAAAACATTTATTATAAATAAATAAACAGGGGAGTATCGGTATTTTGACCCTCTTGGTTTAGCATGACAGTGAGGACACTGTCAAGTTCAAGTTTGGGGGTATGCTCGGTACGTCTTCTTCCTTCGCATTCATTTGTACATATTTTTGCATTTGCATACTTATTTGAAAACCCATAAAAATTTGAAAAAATTCAAAAAAAAATTAAAAATAATTGTATTCAATTTTGGCTAATTGACTTGAGTTTGACTAATAGGTTAACTGGTTAGGAACAACTAGATCTTAGACTTAGTGAATTAAAAACCCTAAAAATAACATTTCTTAAAGTTTAACGGTAGAAAGTATATGCCTTGTAGTTTATTTAGAAATAGGCAAAGTTTGGGTTCACTTCTTGGGCTAAGTCGAAACAAGGGAAGAGTATTGATGTTCTAATTAAAGTATAAGTTTGAAAGATAGTTCCTAGCTTAAGTCTAGATTCTGAAAATGTATACCCTACAATTTGCACAATCACGCATCTTGAAACTTGGAATAGTATAAGAGACCTTGAAATGCTCTTGTCTAAAGTCCTTAGTACGAAGAAAATAAAAGAAAAAGTTTGAATAAAGAAAAAAAAATGGACACTGGTTTTTGTGATTACCTAAGGCTGTAAAAAATAGAAAAATATTTAGCGGGGGTGCCTTATCACCTAGTGCCTTAGACCAACTGGTTTGGGAGTCACTGCTAAAGCCTTGGGTGTTGCAAGGACTAGGAAGTACGCTTTAAAGTGCAAACGCATTTTGTAATCGGTCGTTGGTACCTCAAGAAGTATTAACGGTCGCATGAAGGATGTGTAAGCAAATTTCATTTAAATTCACCAATTAATAAGTACTTTGGACAATGGACAAGGACATGATTGCTTGAATTGAATTTCCAAGTGTAGGGGTGATCTATACACACACGTAGGGGTATGTGATTGGAATCTAGATAAGAGAAAGGAATGAAGAATAGAACTTGTATCTTTAATAGAGTTAATAGAAATTCCTAAGTGGAGATGAAACCCTAGAAGGAAGACTTAAGAGATGCCGAAAGCTAAGTAGGTCTACATAACATATATAATCTTAAGTTAAATAATGAGAAAGCATGAAGAATATGGGTGGATAATTTACAAGTATAAGATAATAGAATTCCTTGTTAGAAAACCTAATTGGAGAACAAAAGTCAATGGGCCAAGTTGATAGGATTTTGTGGGTGTAATCCGCTGAAAACCCTCAGGAGACAACACTCCTCCTACTAGGGACACCTAGAGGTTTAACGGCTTGTTGCACGTGCTCAGTGCAATCGCGTTTCCCTGCGAAAGTGCGGTTAGGATTTTAGTGAATAAATAATAAGTTTGCTCGAGGACGAGCAAAAGGTAAGTTTGGGGGTATTTGTTCAAACCATAATATTGCATTTATCATTCCCCTATTCTTATCCTTTTTATAAATAAACAGGTACTCTTGACGCACGTTTGTTGCATATTACAGGATACAGGTTTCTGGAGCAAATACAGTGAAAAAGACACAAAACAACAGAAAAAGGACTTTTGACCAGCAATTAGACGGATCCTAGTCAAGCCCAGGTGCAAGGCAACGAATGTCAAGGTGAAACGGTTAAAAGACCAATACAAGTCTTCACTGAAGATCTGGAAAAGAACCAGAAGCCCAAAAGAGAAAATAAGTGAAGAAACAGAAGCCCAAAGAGCCACTGAACCGAGCCCAAAAAGTACAGGGCCCAACTCCTTTGTTTGGCCGCGGATCTGCGGCCAAACCCAGCCTGGAGCCGCGGATCCGCGGCCATACAAGGCCCGTGTCGGTGCATAGTTTCTGAGGCGGCGCGTCGGTGCAGATGTTAGGATTTTACGTGGGCAAATCTGTAATTTTGCATGTGCGAGAGTCTGTAGCCCTAGGTTTCCTATTTTCCTATAAATTGTAATTTTAGATCTGTAAAACCCTATGCCTCTTTTCAATAAATAAAATTCAGAAATTCTGGAAGTGACATTCAGATCTGTTCTTTATCGCTTGGAGGGAGCCATCACCATTAGTAAGTGTTTTTCTTTTAGTCTTTTAATGTTATTTCATCCCCTAATGAGCGAGTAGTCTCCTCGCTTGTTAGGATTAGCCTTAGGAAAAGGGTTGAGAGATGAGATCTCTCACCCCTTTCAATGCCATATTAAACTAACCCATTAAGAACTCCATGCATGCGCGCACAACCGCTCCCTGCGGCACCTTACCCCTCGAGGTAACGGTGAACCGCAGTATAAAGGGCCGGTTGCACGCGTTTTCCATGGGGGTTAGGGTAATTAACGATAAAGGAAGGATACGAATCTAGAGGAAGAAAACATCTTCCCAAAAGAGTCGTATCCACTTTATCGATAATTACTATAACACCTAATGGATCTAAAATACGGCATTGAAAGCGGTGAGGAAACATCAATCTCCAAAACTTCCTCTAAGCCTAACCCTAGCAAGAATTTAAATTAGATTAATTAAGTTTTAGATCTAGATTTTTATAAAACCAATCAAAACGACAAATAGAATCAACTCGTTAAGACACACTAAAGGAATTTACCCGTCTCTGTGGATCGACCCGCACTCACCGGCTAGCTGCGAAGCGACGCCGTCCTGATTGCGGTAATTACAATTTTTGACACCAATCAAGCATGTGATACTGAATTCTATTCTCGCGATTTGTATCATCGGACGGTTATATAAGATATAGCCGGGTTACCGAATCAAATGTTGATTCGATATATTGATATACTTGATATTAGTCGGTTATATGAAGTATGACCGGATCATTAAATCAAGTGTTGATCTAATGATTTAATGTATAATTATATATTTGATATATTACTTTACATTAACTAGTATTGGTTCACTTAAGATGATTTTCTCACTTGAATGTGCACAAGTTGTATATGTGATATATTTTTGTGCACTTGTTTGTATCATGTTTGATGATAGATGCAAACTTGGGTGTGTGTATGCTATAGACCAAGTTTAGGTTTATGGTTAGACTTTTATTTATTTATTTATTTGTTTTGGCAAGAAACAAAATGGTGGTGGCTTTCTTTGTTTTATTCTTGAAGTTTCATGAATCTTCAACCATTTTGTTTTTTCCTTAACCTAACCATTTCACCTAAACCTTAGTTTATTCTCTACAATAGTTACCTCACCCATGGTTGCTAAATGATAAGCATCACTTGATTTTTTTTTATTTTTATTCATTCATTCTTTTCTTTCTTCTTCTTCTTCTTCATGAAGAAAAGAAAAGCTTGCTAGAAAATTCTAAGTGATGAAATCAAGTGAGAAATCTAAATCCAAAGTGAACCCACTTCCTATTTCTTCATCCTCTACCACTTACCATGTTGTATAGGGTGTTTTCTTCACAAGGTTCATGACCAAGTGATGATGGAGCTTGAGTTTGAGTCGCCTCGACATAGATCATCTTCGGCATTGAAGTCAACGACCTAGCCCGCTCATTTCTCCGATGAAACCAACGCTAGAGTCCAGGATTCCGATGATCGCAGCGGTGGGACGTCTACATGGAGCTTTGGAAGTGGAGGACCGGATCTACAAAGGTTGTAATCCCCTTCTCTTTTTAGTAAAGTTGTTTGCTAGCTTCTAGTTTCGCGTATCCTCTAGTTAACGATCTTGCATTAGGGTTTCTCGGCACATAAATTTTTGAATTTGGCATGGTTGATGCCTTGTGGAACCTCTTCAGTGTGCCTAAGAACCCTAGAGTGGTATGAGAGCCTAGCTAGAGCCTTAGGCGAACTGTAGATGATGTTAGAAGTCCGATCGAGCCCGAAACCCTAATCCGAAACCCTTCTCTGTACATTTTTTGTAACTGTGGATTTTTCCAGATTAAAAATTCTCAAAAAAATCAGCAGGGTTTTTTAGGAAATACTGTGCAGCATGTGCACCCAAATCGTTCAAAGCGCCGTGGAACCGCGGCCCCACCCTGGCTTGGGCGGCGGTTTCGCGGCCATAATGGTCAATCACTGCACGTGGTTTGCGCAGTAATGTCCTTCTGTTATTCCTTTGTTTTTTGGGAAATTTTAATTTGCGCTCAAGAGTTGAGTTTTCTGTGTTGTTTTGGGGACTCGATGATTCGATCGGATTGTTTAATTTTGTCTATGTGTTTTTCCGGGAAATTTTAGAATATGTTAAAAGGTTCGACCGGATATAAATACCCACTTTTTCCCCTGTCGGGAAATTTCCAAGTGTTGGATCTTTCCATAGTTTAAAGACGTTCTAAGTAGTGCAAGTGACGCGATGGACCCTCTAGAAGACAACAAACCTTAACTCGATTATGTGACCGTCTTGAACTACCCTTTGAACCTTAGGGTTTGGGGCAGTACGACGTGCCACATGTGAGGCGTTGGCATGGCCCTTCTACGGCTGGACCGTTGGTACTGTGGCATGAAGTGAATGTTTTTAAACTTATTTCATGTGTTGAGCTGTTTTGGGAAAATTTGGGTGTTTGATTGTTCGATTGGAAAGTTTAACATTTTCTATTTATCTGGAATGTGATACAATATTTGGAATCCACAAGTAGTTATGAGATAACTGAATGAATGTTATAAATCTAGCTGTATAGTCTCAATTGATCGGTTGCCACGGAATTTTGATGTGATCAAAAGTCCGTCGCAATCACGTTGTGTACGCGGATACTCGCCGGGTAAACTTAATAGACAGCTACACCCCTTAGCCCCGACCAAGTGACTGTAGGAGAACCCCGTCGCCGAAAGCATCCGTTCGAGTGCTCGCGGTAGCGGTATTCCGCCTTGGTGCACTTCGTCGACGGTATCGGGGGTGCAGCCGCCTACTAAAGTTTGCGACGAGCATTCGATCAGGATGTCGGGAATCTTGTTGAATTGCCCGACTTGATATTGAAAAGAGTTTTCGATAATGAGACTAAAATGCGGGGTTTATAATTGTTAGGCATGCGATGTCTAAGGAATTCATTTGATTAGGCATGCGATGTCTAAAAGAGTTTGCGAATACCAACTGTTCTAGTTTTACACTTTCTTTTCTGTGACCGTAAGTGTAATATGTGATATCGCCGGTTTCGTTGGTATATGGCAACGACAATTGGGAGGGGCATATTTACTTACGTTGATGACATGTGATGTTATGTGTTGCTGGATATGTTATATTGGATCGTCGTGTTTGAATAGTCGGGTTTTTTTTATGTGAGATGAGTGTTTTTCATTTTCATTCATGTAAAAACTTGTATGTAATATTCTTTTATTGGGGCATGATTGTTAGGGATTCTGCGTGTTCAAGTTTAGTTAATTACCGCAATCAAGACGGTTTCGCTTGTAGCTAGCCGGTTGAGTACGGGTCGTCCGCAGGGAGATTGGAATCTTTTTCTATGTGTTTTAACGAGTTAAGTCCGAGAGTCCAGATTTGTTTGTGATTATCTAAGTGTTAAACTGATATGTAAAGAGAGCTTGTTAGGGTTAGGATTAGGTTAGTTTGAGTTAGGGGTCTCCCACATCTTTCGTTGCCCCTCTTAATATCGGTGTTACGGTAATCGGCAACAACGGGGATTAGCACGACTAGGAAGGAACTTGCGAGTATAAGCTAGGCTTTCCAACGCATAAGTTCTTCTTTTTGGTGCTTGTCCGTCCGTTCTTGGCTCTTAGCCATAACCTCCGGTTAATTCAACCACAACCGGTCTCACTACGGAATCACCGCTATCATGTAGAATAGGGTGCCGTAAGGAGTGGATTGTGGTTCAATTAACGGGAGTCGAATTAAGCTGTCGGGCAAGGAAAGAGTGAGAGAGATCTCCTTCTCTCAAACTAACCTAATCCTAACCCTAACAAGCTCTCTTTACATATCAGTTTAACACTTAGATAATCACAAACAAATCTGGACTCTCGGACTTAACTCGTTAAAACACATAGAAAAAGATTCCCATCTCCCTGCGGACGACCCGTACTCAATCGGCTAGCTACAAGCGAAACCGTCTTGATTGAGGTAATTAACTAAACTTGAACACGCAGAATCCCTAACAATCAAATGGCGTCGTTGCCGGGGAGACGGTAGTTTATTTCTTTGTGTAATTTCGGGTTAACTTGTGAATATAAAAACAACCAAAACAAAACAAAAAAAAATATACTTTGTAAAAAATCATCTTGTTATTTTTGATTACCTTTTGTGCAAGTGTGCAGGAAAATACGAAGTTCAAGATCGGCGCCAAAGACGTCGGATAATACGGAGTTCAAGTTCAGTGCCAAAGACGTGGGAAGATAGACCCACATTTCGCGGCTCCACCGTGATGGATCAAAACGAAGCAAACGGTCTACTGTAAGATTCTGGAGCGGTTCCAGTGAGCAACTAAAGATTCAGCAAATCCAGACAAGCAGAGGACAAGCACAGCAGCCCACACAAAAAATTTGAAGCTCCAATTCCACCCCATAGCCGCGGAACCGCGGCATAAGGTGGTGTTTGGCCGCGGATCCGCGGCCACTTGGTGGCTTCAGAGCCCCAAAATCTCTCTGTAAGTCCCTCTTCTCCTCTCCACTCCTCTGAACTCCAATAAACTGTGTTTTCTGCAGATTTCTTTGCGCAAACTCTTCTCCCCCTTCCAATAAACTGTTCTTGTGCAGGATTCTTTGCGCCGCGCTAAAAATAAAAATTGTTTGCTGTTGATTTGTTACTGCTTTGCATTTCTTAATACGGACTTAAGGGGCTTGAAACCAATTCAGATTGGGTGGGGATTTCATCACCCTTCTCAGGACCCCAAAAATCACAAAAGCATATGCATTGTCCATTGTAAATTAAAAAATACTAGACTTCAGCCCTAAGGACTTCGCGCTAATTAGGAGAAGATAAACCGTGTTTAGAACCTCGCTTAACGGTATATTGTTTACGGGGTGTCTAGGAAAGTGTTAACGGCGCAACCGCCAAAAGAGAAAGGGTTATTTAATTAAGGAACTTCGCGAAAGCGTTGGACAACCTCCCCTTATCTCTGCACTTACCTGGCCTCGTGATCAGTGTATCTTAAGCCTGTTTCTCGACACTGTTTAACTTCGACAATCAAGTTCAGGAGCAGGTCTAGTAGACCTAGGTGACCCTAGATCTAGGTGTGATTGTGCATATCTTGTTTGTGATTACTTAAGCCGTATATCCGTACATATTTCTGTAAATCTGTTTCAAAAAAAAAACAAAAAAAAAGAAAAAAAAAGAAAAAAATCAAAAAGTTTTATAAAAACTTGCCCTTTGTCGCCAAAATCCATTTTTTTTACCCATCACCTTTCTCCATTGACGTTTTCTTACCCTCACCTTCTCCGCTTTGACTATACTAAACTCGTTTAGTGTATGTCCGCTTGGACTCGGGACACTAGCGCCCGTCTAGTCCGCGTTACGTTAGTCGCTACCGACTACGCGATCGACTCAGACGTCGATACTCCGTCCACTCCTCTTTCACCCCTTCCTTTGCCGGCCAACTCCGACGTTGACCGGAATTCTGTTCATACATCTTCACCTTCACCTTCACCAACCTCTTCTTCCGCGATGTTAGGATTTAATCCGAACATCTCTTTGACTACCCCTGGATTGGCTCCACCTCCTACGGAGACCAATATCCCACCACTACGGCCTGTTTTAGCGCCGCAGCAAATCGCACTCCAGGATCGTTTCTATCCCACCCGTTCTGCACTTCCCACCTGCCTTTCTCTTCCTCCGGTCAATGGGGACAACTTTGAAATTAAGCCCCACTTCATCAACATGCTTCCACGTTTTCATGGGCTTGAATCTGAAGATGCCTATATCTTCATCAATAAATTTCAAAACGTCTGTGCCATGATGAAAACCACCCAGCTGTCGGACGATGCTATACGTCTACGGGTCATTCCGTTCACTTTATGCGATCTCGCTGAAAAATGGCTGTATAGCACCGCTTCCCACTCCATAACCAGTTGGGACGAGTTTGTTAAAGCGTTTCTCAAAAAGTTCTATCCGAATCATAAGACCGCAAGGATTCGAAATGAAATCAACCAATTCTCTCAGCTTCCTTCTGAACCCTTCTGGAAGTGCTTTGACCGGTACAAAGACCTTCTTGTTCAGTGTCCTCACCACGGTATAGAGAAATAGCAACTCTGCCAAACCTTATACGAGGGCCTGAACCCAGCAACGAAGCAGTTGTTGGAAACCATCTGTCAGGGCCATTTCCTATCGAAATCTGACGAGGAAGCGTGGCAGTTCTTTGACGACCTTGCGGAGCAAACGCTACAATGGGAGAGCACCAGACCGACTACTTCTTCTTCTACCTCCACTTCTACCGGTCAGTCTAGGGTAGGAATTCACCAACTTGATTTCTCTATTGCGATGAAAGCTGAAATGGCTGCAATAACTAGAAAGCTTGAAGCGATAGAGAGCAAATTTTCCGCTCCTGCTCCTGCCCCTGTTCTCCCCCTTCGTACCATTTGCGCTTGTAGTTCCGATCCTTCCCACTTGACCGAAGAGTGTCCTTACAATCCACCCTCGCAAGGACAGGATCAGGTTAATGATGCATTCCAGCAAAGACCGAGGAATGATCCATACTCTTCCACCTACAATCCCGGGTTGAGGAACCACCCCAATTTCGCCTGGAATCAGAATCAGAATCAATTCTAGGGAAACAATTTCCAAAGGGGCCCTCCGCCGCAACAACAAGCACAACAACAAACTCAGTTTCAGCAGCCCTTCCAACCCCAACCTTTCCAAAATCAGACGAACAACTTTGCACCCAACAATTCTTTTCCACCAAACAACTTTGTTCCGTCAAACAACGATAAGGTTTCCTCGCTCGAACGAAGTCTGGAGGCGTTCGTTAAACAATCGACCCAATCCACTGCCAACATCCAGTCTTCCATTCAGTCCTTAGTGCAACACACTGCCGCACACGGGCAAAGCATCAAGACCATCGAGGCCCAGATTGCACAGCTGAACGCGGCCTTAAGCGAGCGAGAGAAGGGGAAGCTCCCGTCCCAGCCACTCCCAAATCCCGGTCACCCACATAATGCACATGTTGCTCTTGAACAACAGAACCATAATGTGAGTGCCGTGACCACACTAAGATCGGGAAGGATGCTGCAAAACAACATTGGCAAACGAATCAACGATGGCACCCCGGCCGCTGCTTCTTCTTCTTCTTCTTCTTCTTCTTCTTCTTCTTCATCTTCTAAGCCTATTCTCCGTTCTTCACAAGGCTCCCCTTCCACTTCTTCTGCTCTGAATGGACCCACTTCTCACTCTACGAAAACACCTGTTCTGGGATCCGTTCCAACTCCACAATCTCCTCCTCCAGTATTAGACTCAACCAATTTTCAAAATGTTCCATTTCCAAACCGGTTGAGGTCTAATAAAACAAATCCTCAAATGGAGAAGATTCTGGAGTTATTTAAGCAGGTTAACATTAACATTCCTCTTTTAGATGCTGTCCAACAAGTCCCGTCCTACGCGAAAATCTTAAAGGACTTGTGCACGAAAAAGAGGAAGTCTCAGGTACCCAAGAAAGTTTTCTTGGCTAGTGCAGTGAGTGATGCCCTTACCCAATCTTTACCACAAAAACGGAAGGACCCTGGCTGTCCTACGATTTTAATTACTATTGGGGATAAGAACATCAACCGCGCACTATTAGATCTTGGTGCCAGTGTTAACCTGCTTCCGTATTCAGTATACGAGCAATTAGGCGTCGGAGAGCTGAAACCCACACACTGCACTCTCCAAATGGCCGACCGATCGATCACCCATCCTAGGGGTGAGCTAGAGGATGTGTTAATCAAAGTCGGGGACTTCATATTCCCCGTTGACTTCATTGTATTAGATACACAGCCTGTAGCTAACCCCCGGAATCAAATTCCGGTGATACTCGGTCGCCCATTTCTCGCAACCTCAAATGCTGTAATCAATTTTCGCAATGGTTCGATGAACCTCTCTTTTGGAAATATGACGATTGAACTCAACATTTTTAGGTTGGGGAATCAGCCCACCGAACCTAATGCTCATATACTGGACGTCTGCTCGATCCAGGAGATCACCCCAGAAGAGTGTGAATTCGAGGAGTTTCTGTTTGATCACGATAATCTTGACGCCACTAGTGCGTTTCTCTTCGAACCTGCTGCTGTTTCTGCGCCCGACAACGACTACGAGTGTTTCACGTTTTCAAACGATCTTAGCTGCGCACAACCCGAGTTTGAATCCTTCGACTTTCCGGATGAGTTACCTGAACCATCCAACTCGGTTGCCTACACTCGTTTTGAACCTTTGCTGGAGTCCTTTGAGTTCGAGACCTCTGCACCAATCTTGCCTTCCATCGTTTCACCTCCAACGCTTGAACTCAAGCCTTTGCCGTCTCACCTTAAGTACGCTTACTTAGGTGAGAACGAGACCCTCCCTGTCATCATTTCGGCTTCTCTAGCTCCCGAGCAAGAGAAAGCCCTTCTCACGGTCTTGCACAGCAACAGGCAAGCTTTTGGCTGGTCCATGGCGGACATCAAGGAGATTAGTCCCCTAATCGTTGAGCATCACATTCATCTGATGGATGATGCCAAACCAGCCCGGGATCCACAAAGACGTCTCAATCCAGTCATGAAAGAGGCTGTGAAGAAGGAGATCGTAAAAAGTCTAGATAGTGGTATTATTTACCCTATCTCTGATAGCCAGTGGGTTAGCCCCATTCATGTTGTCCCCAAGAAGTCGGGCATCACGGTCATAACCAACGAGGCGAACGAGTTAATCCCTACTCGCACCCAAACTGGGTGGCGAGTATGCATTGATTACAGAAAACACAACGCCGCAACGCGGAAAGACCACTTTCCGCTACCTTTCATTGACCAGATGCTTGAACGATTGGCCGGACACGAGTACTACTGCTTTCTTGATGGCTACTCTGGCTATAATTAAATTCCCATCGCCGAAAAAGACCAGGACAAGACGACTTTCACTTGTCCTTTCGGCACGTTTGCATATCGACGCATGCCCTTTGGGTTATGCAATGCGCCCGCTACCTTCCAGCGGTGTATGATGGGTATCTTCTCAGACATGGTGGAAAAATTTCTGGAGATTTTCATGGATGACTTCTCCATCTTCGGCGATTCCTTCAACGAGTGTTTGCTGCATCTTGACGCTGTCCTTACCCGATGTAAGGACAAGAATCTCACTTTGAACTGGGAGAAATGCCACTTCATGGTGCGCGAAGGTATTGTCTTAGGACATATCATCTCGCAAAATGGCATAGAGGTTGACAAAGCAAAGATTGAGGTCATTTCCAATCTACCTCCTCCCCGATGCGTCAGAGATATCCGAGCCTTCCTTGGCCATGCCGGTTTCTATAGACGGTTCATCAAGGACTTTAGCAAGATTGCTAGACCCTTGACTCTTTTGCTGGCCAAGGACACGCCATTCGACTTCAACTCGAGCTGTGTGACTGCATTCGAGTCACTAAAACGCTCACTCACTTCTGCTCCCGTTCTTTCTTTACCTGACTGGACGCACCCATTTGAGATTATGTGCGATGCATCCGACTTTGCCATTGGTGCTGTCCTTGGGCAACACATCAACAAGATGCCACACGTAATCTATTATGCGAGCCGAACCCTGAACGACGCACAACTCAATTATACAACAACTGAGAAGGAATTCTTAGCTGTTGTATTTGCTTTAGAAAAGTTCAGGCCCTACCTCATCGGCTCTCCAGTCATTGTCTACACAGACCATTCTGCTCTACGCCATCTTTTTGCGAAGAAAGATGCAAAATCTCGGTTAATCCGTTGGATCCTCTTGCTTCAAGAGTTTGACCTTGTCATTAAGGACAAACGAGTATGTGAAAACGTGGTTGCCGACCATCTCTCACGACTTCCTTCTTCGCCTTCGCTTCCAATTCCGATCAACGATGTTTTCCCGGATGAACAGCTCTTGACAGTATCTTGCGAACCTTGGTTCGCAGATATTGTGAACTATTTGGCCACGGGATTACTACCGACTGAATGGTCAAGGCAGGACAGACTTCGCTTCTTATCCCAAGTAAAACACTTTTACTGGGACGAACCCTATCTGTTCAAGTACTGTCCCGACCAGATTATTCGTCGGTGTGTCCCTGACGAGGAATTCAAGAGTGTGCTGTCATTTTGCCACAATCAAGCGTGTGGCGGGCATTTTGGCCCCAGAAAGACAGCTGAAAAGATCTTGCAATGTGGTTTCTACTGGCCACAACTCTTCAAAGACGCTCATGACTATTGCAAGACTTGCTCCCGGTGCCAACACATGGGCCGGATATCCCGGAGGAACGAGATGCCGCTCCAACCGATCTTGGTTGTGGAGATTTTCGATGTTTGGGGGATAGATTTCATGGGGCCGTTTCCCAGCTCTTTCAGGAACTTGTACATCCTTCTCGCTGTTGATTACGTCTCTAAATGGGTCGAGGCTGTGCCCAGCCGGACTAACGACAACAAGGTTGTCGTTAGGTTTCTTAAAGAAAACATTTTCTCCCGTTTTGGGCACCCCCGAGCGATCATTAGCGACAATGGAAGTCATTTCTGCAACAAAACTTTCGAAGCCTTGATGCGGAAATACTCCATTAATCATAAGCTCTCTACGCCCTACCACCCACAAACCTGCGGGCAGGCCGAAGTTTCAAATCGGCAAATCAAGCAGATACTGGAGAAGACGGTTTCCAAGAACCGTAAGGATTGGTCGCTGAAACTCACTGATGCCCTTTGGGCATTTCGAACCGCTTATAAGACCGACCTTGGCATGTCTCCCTATCGGCTTGTGTACGGAAAAGCCTGCCACCTACCTGTCGAAATAGAGCATCGCGCATTTTGGGGGATAAAGGAGCTGAATCTGTCTCTCGAAGATGCGGGGAGCCATCGGAAGCTGCAGTTGAACGAACTGAGCGAGCTTAGGGATGAGGCTTACGATAACGCGGTTGTCGTTAAGAACCGAACGAAGGTGTTTCACGATAAACACCTTTTGCGCAAAACTTTCGTACCTGGTCAGCAGGTACTGCTTTACGACACCCGACTTCACTTCCATCCTGGAAAGCTCAGATCTCGCTGGAAAGGGCCATATTTGGTGCGGAATGTATATCCGCAGGGCGCTGTGGATTTGGAAAATCCAAAGGACGGTTCATTTTTCAAAGTGAACGGACACCGACTCAAACCGTACCTTAGCGCCGAACCAACAGAGGAGCTCCTGTTCTTACAGGAGCCGGTTTACCCTTCCTGATCTTCCTCTGCCTACCTCCAAACTTCGGTTATCCAGCCAAGAATAGTGGTCACTGTTCCAAATAAGTTTGCGGGTATGTATAAATCATTTTGTATATATTTGTGGATATTCTTTTTCTTTTTTTTTAAAAACAAAAAAAAATAAAAATTGTGTATCGCTAACCGACAATTTTGACCCTTCAAATGATCTCTTCATGCAATGACAGTGAGGACACTGTCCAGTTTAAGTTTGGGGGTACGCTCGGTACGCATTTCTTACCTTCGCATTCATATGTATATTTTGCATCTGCATATTAAAATCTATAAAATCCATAAAAATCTAAAAATTTTCTAAAAACATAAAAACTTTTCTGTCAAGTTAGCTAGTGGGAGGACTCTGATTCAACATTTCGACGGTTTTGTTTGATAAAATAAGAATAACTAAATCTTATATTTAGATTTTGAAAACCTGAAAGATAACCCTCCTTTAAAGTTAACTATAGCTGATATACGTCTTTACATCACACTACACGTGTCGTGAGTTTTTGGAAACCGGAGGTTATGGCTAAGAACCAAGAACGGACGGACAAGCACCAAAAGGAAAAACTTATGCGTTGGAAAGCCTAGCTTATACTCGCAAGTTCCTTCCTAGTCGTGCTAATCCCCGTTGTTGCCGATTACCGTAACCTCCGGTTAATTCAACCACAACCGGTCTCACTACGGAATCACCGCTATCATGTAGAATAAGGTGCCGTAAGGAGCGGATTGTGGTTCAATTAACGGGAGTCGAATTAAGCTGTCGGGCAAGGAAAGAGTGAGAGAGATTTCCTTCTCTCAAACTTCCCTTATCCCACCCTAACAAGTATGTAACTACTCACACGTCATGATACGGAAAAATAAAAAAAACAAAAGAGGAAGATAGAAAGAAAGAGATTAGAAGATAACAACTAGCTATTTGCGACCTCACCTTGGCAAGGATCAAGCGTAAGCATCATGGCTGTGTTAAGGATAAAGGAAAAGAGAGAAGAAAGAAACAACAAGAAATAACAACAACTAGTTAACAAATGAAAATTACAATAATTAACAAGAGAACGAGACAAGCATAATAATAAACGGTTCTTCTTTATTCATCATTCTTCACTCACAAGCTCACTACAAGTTTTAATGGAGAAGAGATGAGAAGAGGAAGAAGAACTTGTATTCTAAAACCTAGAGAGAAAAAAATACAAGATTATGGACCCCCTTTCCTTCACAAAGTTCTGGGCTATTTATAGGCTGAAAAATGAAAACCTAGGGCAACCACCAGAACACAAACAAAAAGACCAAAATACCCATGGAAAAGTTTCATCTGCCGCCACCATACGGCCGCGGATCCGCGGCCTAAGCATGCTTAGGCCGCGTTTCCGCGGCCATATAGATGAGTTGGAGGCTCATTCTTTTTGTGCTTCCCGGGTCTTCATTGTACTTAATTCTGGTATATGTATTTTCTCAATTTGTCTTCACGATTTTTCCAGAATTTCTGTTGAGCCAAAAGTGTTTTGATGTGGATGTTTTTGTCATGATTTCCTCGAGCTCCGTGTAGATTTCTTGGATCTTGTGCTGCCATTGAGCCTTGTGCATGAAAACGACATTGATTTGCCATTTTGTCATCCTAAACTGGTATCTGTCAACATACGGATGAAGAGCGGAGACCATGTTTTCTCAGTGGTTGGCAGGAACCCGGATTTTGTCGTGTTTTCCATGAATTTCACCGTTTTAGAACCGAGAACCTGTATCCTGCAATTGACTAGCAAACACGGCTCAAGAGTATCTACCGATAAGGAATGTGATAAAAATTGGGCGGTATAAAAATGCAAAAATCTGATATGAACAGGGCACTTCCAGGTTGCGAAAGATGTCACCGTTGATGTATATTATTTACTTTTCCGCACTAGGATAGACCGAAGGAGGAGAGCACAAGTAACCGGGTTCTGGAGTCCAGTGGGAGACCAACTCGAGGAGTCGAGTCCGGGTCTCCTAACTCTAGAATTGGTAGGTTTGCTTGCCGCTCTCGTAGGGGTCTAGGGGTGTGGGTATGGATATTCATCACGACCGTGGAATCCGTGTTTTATGAAGGCTCAAAATAATACACGGACGTCCTAGTATATCCAATATTTCATATGTTTCTTCTGCTGCAATAACTGTGATGCGATCATTTGATGTGCTGTGATAAATGCTGTATATAGTATATATGATATATTATATAGACGTAACATATGTTTTACACCCGCGCTAGCCCTGCCCCGCTCTGCCGTTAGTTACCTAACCTAACGGTGCACGAGGGGACATCGAGGCGAATGCGGATGGCATAAGTGTACGTCGTATTTATCTGTGATGTTTAGGTGACTTAACTGATGGGACTTCATTAATATGATTAATGAAAATAAAAGAAACCTAAAAGATGTTGTGGAATCGAATTTTCAAAAACAGGTAGCTACAGTTCTTGCTTTGCATCGCGGTGTTCCTTGTAGAACATCCCGCACCTTATTCGATGAGGAAAGGGCCGAGATCCCTTCCCCGGGAGTGACCCCTTTAGCAATAACTGGCAGATGCTACACACTCGGTTTGTCTTTTGATTGCTTCTATAGTTTCTGCTTTGCACAGTGATATATATGATATATCCCGCACCTCATTCGACGAGGAAAGGGCCGACGATCCCTTCACCGGGAGTGACCCCTTTAGCAAAACTAGAAAAGCCTAAAAAACACTCCATTTTAAAATCATTTGATTCTACAACGATATCAAGTTCATTACACAATAGGTTTTCAGAAAAACCTGTCGTAGCCCTCCGTCATTTTAGATAAGTTGTATATAGTATTCGTGCTACATTTGTTGGCTTTCTTCAAGGTGTAGTGTGCGGTAGCTATACGCTGCTTATCTGCTGCATACGATGCGATTGGATTAGGGTAGTCGTACGGCTTTGTTGGCTTTCGTCAAGGGTCGTGCGGGTTGGTTTAATTCAGTCAAGAAATGTACGGGTTGAACTTGACTAGCGGGCTATGGTTTGTTGGCTTTCGTGAAGGTCATAGCACGTTAGGGGAAAAATTATCGGGAATTTGAAGTGTTGAAATTTGCAATGAGATTGCATACCTTCTATGAGATAGTTGGATCCCGATACCCGCTGCGAGTAAGAGTTACTCCTGTGAGAGTTTTACACATTACAATT
The DNA here is from genome assembly GCA_030015575.1 of Agapanthus africanus. Taxonomy (NCBI): domain Eukaryota; kingdom Viridiplantae; phylum Streptophyta; class Magnoliopsida; order Asparagales; family Amaryllidaceae; genus Agapanthus; species Agapanthus africanus. Next base: position 341,139,109 of record CM057341.1, read on the forward strand.
AGCCGATCAAGTAGGTGTCTAGAAAGGTGTTAACGAGGTTACGCCTCTGGGAAAACGAGGTTTACATTAATTAGGTTCGTGCGAAAGCACGGGGGACCTCCCTCAAAGTACCGACACTGGCCTGGCTGAAAGATTAGCGAACTTGTAGTGTGTAATTAATCCCGGCTAGTCTTTCCTTTTAGGGTTTGAAGGAAGATTTGATAAAAACAGTGGGAGCCATCCTGATTAGATAAAATAATAACCAATCTGATCTTGCAAGAGCATACCCTGAGTGTTTTCTTCTCTCTCTCTCCAGGTAGCGACCATATCACGCCTTAATCAAGATAATATTACGGATATATTGACCGAACCCGCTTGTTATACTGAGCTGGGGAACGTTGGTCCCGCTCCAACTTATAATTGTTATAAGACAGAGCAGGAAATTGGGGAATACCAGAATTCCCGTGCCGCCCAAACGAAGAAAGTGCATACTGATGCATCATCTTCGGGTGTGTTCAATACAGAGAACTGTTTCTCAGTATCCTTTACGTCCTGGGTATGTGATACCGGATCAGGATCCCTCATATGTAATCTGTTACATGGGCTACAGATAGGTAAAGAACTGAGGACGGGTGATAAGTTTCATGAGACAGAAAACGGTGCAAGTGTTGCAGCCAAGTCTGTTGGTCACTATCACCCTGTATTACCAGAATACGTAGATTATGAACGAATGTTATTAGATACCGAACCTGATATACAACATCATATCAGTCTCTTTATTAGTAAAGAAAGGATATAATTTTGTATTGTTGGATAATGTTTTGAACATTTCCTATATCAAAAGTTGATCGGTTCAGGTACGTTATCTAAAAGCATTGATGTTCTATATCAAACTACAGTTCTTAGCATACAGAACACACACAAGAGGAAGAGTTCAGAAATGAACGACTTCTACTTAAAGGTATTGTAGACTAGGTCATATCAATGCGACCCGACTAGCTGATGTTACATTAAGATGCATATTTAAATTAGTTTAAATTTACATCTTATGAAACTTGCCGGTCATGTCACAAAGATAAAATGACCACAGCTCTGTTTATTGAAAACAGAGAAAGAGTTAGTAAACTTTTGGGATTGATACATGCTGATGTATGAAGGTCCCCTGTCTACACATGCCAAGACCGGCTCTTTTTACTTCATTACATTCTCTGATGATCTCTCAAGAATCAGACATATGTTCCTGTTGAAACACAAGTCCGAACCTTTTGAGATATTCACAGAATATAAGTTAGAAGTAGAGAACCAAAATACGGGTATAAGTATTATGTCCTTTGATGAGATCAAGGAGGAGAATACTTGAGCACGGAAATCCTGGACTATTCTATAAGAGAATGAGATTCTCTCTCAGCATTACTCCTCCGTATACACCATAGCACGATGGTATATCGGGGCGGAGCAATAGCACCCTATGTGATGTGGTGTGCTCTATGATGAATATTACTGAGTTTCCTATTTCCTTTTGGGAGTTATGCACTTGAGAAGCTGCATACCTATTAAATAGGGTTTCAATCAAATCAGATGCCTACCACTTCATATGTGATATGGAAAGGGAAGAGCCCATATCTTAAGTTGGTTAAGATTTGGGGTTGTCCGGGCTATGTCTAAAAGAAAAATCCGGACAAGCTCGAGGCAAGGTCTGTTATGTAGAACTGGAAAGGTTCCAGCAATACAAACTACAGCAGATAATTTGGTAGAACCAAAGGATTCAGTAGATTCCAACGAACCTCAGCCTCTCCGCCGATCTAGTAGGGTTCCTCACCCACCTGAGAGATACTTCGGTTTCTCTATGACAGTGGGAGCGAGGATTGCATCATGAGATGATGACCCAACTAGTTTCGAGCTGGCCATCAGGAGTAGGACTCTGTACGATTGGCTGGATGCTTAAGTGATCTGAGATGGAATCCTTATACACCAACAAAGTATGGACTTTAGTTGCTTTATCTGAAGGGTTAAATCCCCATTAGGAGCAAGTATATATTGAGAAGATTACTTGGTGTACATGGAAAAGTTGAGACTTTCAAAGCTAGACTTGTTAAAGGTTTGCATCATTGACCAGGTGTGGCGAATAATGAAACCTTTTCATAGGGCCTATGCTTAAGATCCATCCAGATCCTACTTGCCACTGCTACATACCATGACTATGATATCTGGTGGTTGGGTGTCATGACAGCTTTTCTAAAATGATGTTTTAGAAGAGAGCGTCTATAAGTACACAGCCAGAGGGCTTCGTAGACAGTGGGAGCAGCGGAAACGTGTACAAGTTGCTTTATAGGATAAAGCAGGCATCGCGGAGTTGGAATATCTGTTTTGATGTGGTAGTCAAAGAGTTTGACTTCATCAAAAGGGTAGACGAACCTTGTATGTACAAAAAGGTAGTAGGGAGTATGGTGGTGATCCTCGTAGAGTACGTGGATGACATACTCTTGATAGGGAAGGAGTTTCCTATGCTACGCTCCGTCAATCTCCGCTTATCACAAGGATTCTCCATATAGGATCAAAGTGATACCTCCTAAATCCTGGGTTTTGGATCTATAAGATAGATCTAATTGGATGTTAGGATACTCACTAGTTGTAGTGAGAAGGTATCAATTGATCCTAGGGAGAATCACTGGAAAGGTTCCAGGGTGATAAGGACGACTGAATGTCAGTCGCAGGCATTGTCTTTACCCTCAGTAGAGGGACGGTATGTTGGAAGAGTTCCAAGCTAGATACCGTGACTTACTAGACAATTAAAGGCAAGATACATCGTTACCAAGGATGCTACCAAAGAGGCAGTCTGGATATATATATATATAAGTTCATGAGATGAACTTCGTTCCTACCATTGTGTGACAATGGAGTTGTGGCTTTAGCCAAGGAACTACAGTCCCATCAGAAATCCAGATATAATTCTTAGGCAGTATCACTGGATCATGGAGATAGTTGATCTCCAGGCTGATCGAGGTATGGAGAGTAGACTCAGAGGACAACACGGCAGATCCACTTACAAAGGCCTTTTCCCAAAGAGAGACTTTTATGGGATGGTTGAGTATGAGATACTACAACCACTGCTATCAGATGGCCCTAGTGCAAGTCGGAGATTGTTAGTTATATGTATGCCCTAGAGGCCATCAATATACATTGGATGTATATTGTAGTGGATGCTTGGACATATATAGGGAGGACTTTCTTGCTCGACATGATAGTATGCTATCTGGTTACTCTTTACCTTAACGTGTATACTGATTGTCTCTCTGTTACATGTTGGTAAAGCCCTTAGGATGTGTACTTGACTACCTGGACTGTGATGCGGATCATACTAGTGGGGACATGGTAGTCCATAAGTACATCCTTCAAGGTCCCTAGTCGTGGGTGTTTCGAGACGGGGCATCGATATACCAGAGTAGACTAGCGTATACCTTCTCGACCCATACAGATGGGCGATGGATGATCCCATATCCATTGGTGTTTGACATCAGAGATGATATACGGGTGCTCAGTGGAGACTGGGTACACTGGACGGACTCGCCGAGAACTCCCAGATGGCATTATACCTTACGTCAGATGGCAGTTCTCTGGTGACACTGGTACAGGTTAGTCTGTAGACCCGAGATCGTCATAGAGTCTTGTGTGATTCCCACTGTGCTTTGATTTCCACCTTACCACGTCCAAGAGGGCGTGCAAAATGGTGGTTTTTGGGTACTGTCCCGAATCACATGGAGGCAATGAGCGATAGGAGGGGATTCGTCTCTCCCGGTATAGGGAGTTGATGTTGTGTTGTGTTCGATTGGCTATAATCGGAAATCCCTGGCCAGGGTTGCTGAGATTTGTAAGTCCATGCTACCTCTCCCGGTACTTTCGGGCAGGCGGAATTTGATGAAAAACAATTTTCTAGAGGCGGTAACATGGACTCAAAACCGGATCTTTGTTAAACATCTAACTAGCAACCTAACTAGGAGTTGTTAACTACTCGGTTAGGGGGTTATACCTTTCTTTCTTGAACTCCTTCGTCTTCAAACCTCGATGGTGTACGGATCGGCTTCACCCCGTCGTCTCCTTGCGCCGAAGATCGATCCACCTGAAAGCTTCTACCTTTGGCTTCTTCTTCGAACTTTGAAGAAACTAGTTCACTCGGTTTGCTAAACCTTGTGAACTAGAGTGAGTAGAGGAGAGTGTGTTGGGATTTTTCACTATGGTTCTTGGTTCTCAATACATGAGACAAGTGAACCATAAACTAAAGAGAGGGAGAGCAAGAGGAAGAAGATGAGAGCTCAAGAACACAAGAGAGAGAAAGGAAATGAAAGAATGAGCAAGACTTTTCTCTCTTGGCTCTCATAATCCAAAAACATCATAACCAATAATATCAATCAAGTATTAGTGATGGTTTAAGCTACAATAGCCATATCATTTCATGCACTCATTTTGCATAAGAGAACAAGCAAGCAAAAGTCTTTGCCATGAAATGATAGCCATTGTCATCATGATGGTCAACTTGTCCAACCTAGTCAACCGGTCAACAAAGCCAACAAGTCAACAAAGTCAACCCCTCAACAACCATGTCACTATAATACTTAATTAATATTATTGTTAATTACATATCATATTCTCATTAGGGTTGAGCAAAAAGTCAATAGTCAACAGTCAACGGTCAACAACCCTAATGAGAATCCTCTGCCTCTGTCTCTCCGTCAACTGTCCATACACACCCGCATCCGCGTTCCGAGGAACACGAATACATACTGGATAAAACCAATCCCAAAACGTACACTAGGATCTGGCTTAAACCAAAGCCCGCTAGTGTTAACTGTCCGGACACTGTACGTGCACAAGTGTACGGATGTGACCGGACCCTGTCGCAAAACCATGCGACCTGTCACAAAACCATGCGACCTGTCACAAAACCATGCGACCTCTTCTCTTTTGCCTAAAGGCGAATAGCTTTCTGTGTGGGACTCTAAAGACTCGACACTACGCCGGCAGTGGGTTTAACCATAGACCGCAAGCGGCAGTAGCTGTGCGTAACGGTCCCCATGTAGATGCCGACAAGAAGACTGACGAGGTGAAACCCATCTGAACTCCTACTGAGCCTGAATGTGACAGTCTCCGTACAGTCCGGTCTGTTCGTCTGATACATCGCATGGCGGGCCTAGGGGGGCGGTAAACGTCAGTCCCCTAATAGCGGTACAAGTCGTGTCGGAGTGAAGCCCAAAACACCCTGAGATAACACTGGAAGCCTACCAGTATATCTCGCTTGCCCTGGCCAGGGACTACTCGTGTAATGGCTCTCCTAGACACAGCGTGATGTCAACCCCCAATACCGGGAGAGACGAATCCTGTCTAACCGTCACTGCCTCCAAGTGCTTCGGGACTGCACCCAACCACTACCTGTTTGCAAGACTCCTTTGAGCCGTGGTAGGGTAGTAATCTAAGTACAGTGGGAACACACTCGAGGTGAAGTGACAGTGTCAAGTCAGCGGACTAAGCTGTACTCATGTCACCTGGGAACTGATAACTGACGATAGGTATAATACCAATCGGTCAGTTCCCGACGAGTCCTGTCTAGTGTACTCGTAACCTAACGAGCACCCGCATACTATCTCCAGTACGACGTACTGATGGCTGTGGGACAGACCATCTCCCACTCTGCGATGAGAAGCGCATGCGCTAGTCTACTCCGGAGTATCGATGCCCTGTCTCGATAGTCCTGCGACTAGGGACCTGCATAACGATGTGCTTATAGATTACCCAGCCCCCACTAGTGTGACTGCCATCACAACGCTGGTAATCAAGCAATGATCCTAAGGGCTCCACTAATGCGTATAGGTGATATAATAAAATAAACACATGTACACATTGAAGTAGAAACAAACCAAGTAGCATACTACTATTTTGAGCAAGATTGTTTATACAAGGTGAATATCCCAAGCTTCTATTAAGTAATATACAAACTAGTATGATACAGTAATGGCCTCTAGGGCATATACACTAACAATCTCCCACTTGCACTAAGGCCATGTACTGGCGTATCGAAGACCTATCATCTCGATCATCCGCTCGAACTGAGTCTGGGGCAAGGCCTTGGTGGATGGATCTGCAGTGTTATCTTCTGAAGTAACCCTCCGAACCTCGATCTCCTGGCGATCCACGATCTCCCTGATCAGGTGATACCGCTTCAAGATGTGTCTGGATATCGGATGGGACCTGGTTTCCTTCGCTAAAGCTATAGCCCCGTTGTTGTCGCAATACAGAGGTATTGGATCAACAATGGACGGAACCACCTGAAGTTCTTTCAAGAACTTCCTCATCCAGACAGCTTCTTTTGCGGCATCAAATGCAGCGATGTATTCCGCTTCCATCGTCGAGTCTGCAACGGTTTCCTGTTTGGAACTCTTCCAATACACCGCCCCTCCATTGAGGGTAAAGACAAAACCCGACATGGACTTGGAATCATCCTTGTCACTCTGGATGCTGGAGTCAGCAAAGGCCTCGATCTGGAGGTCTTTTCCGCCATACACCAAGAACATCTCCTTAGTCCTTCTCAGGTACTTGAGAATGTTCTTTACCGCTATCCAGTGTTTCTCCCCGGGGTTTTGACTGATACCGGCTTATTACACTAAGTGCATAAGCTACATCCGGTCTGGTACACAATATCGCATACATTATAGAGCCTACCGCAGAAGCGTAGGGTATAATAGACATGCGATCCCTCTCCAAATCAGTCTTGGGAGACATCTCTTTAGAGAAGGTGATCCCGTGACAAGCCGGTAGGTTACAGCGCTTGGAATCTTCCATACTGTATCTTTTCAGTATGGTGTCGATGTACCTGGACTGTGAAAGTCCTAATATCCTTTTGGATCTATCACGATGGATCCGGATCCCCAGAATGTATGAGGCATCACCCAGGTCTTTCATGGAGATCCTGTGTGACAAGAACCCCTTGACAGATTGTAGCAGAGGAATGTCATTTCCTATTAAGAGAATTTCATCCACGTACAAAACGAGGAATACTACAGTTCTCGCTACAAATCTACTATAGATGCATGGTTCATCTGGATTTTTGATAAAGCCAAATTCTTTGACTGTCTCATCAAAACAGATGTTCCAACTCCGCGATGCCTGCTTTAGTCCATAGATGGACTTAAGCAACTTGCACACCTTTCCGCTGCTCCCACTCTGAATGAAACCCTCTGGCTGGTCCATATAGACACACTCCTCTAAATTTCCATTTAGAAAAGCGGTCTTTACGTCCATCTGCCAAATCTCATAATCGTGGAAGGCAGCAATGGCTAGAAGGATCCGAATGGATTTCAGCATAGCCACAGGAGAAAAGGTTTCGTCATAGTCCAAACCCGGTCTTTGACGAAAACCCTTTGCAACAAGTCTAGCTTTATAGGTCTCAACCTGTCCATCTACACCAATCTTCCTTTTGAAGATCCATTTGCATCCTACGGGTTTTACCCCGTCTGGAGCAACGTCCAACGTCCATACTTTGTTGGTGTACATGGACTCCATTTCGGTCCGCATTGCATCCAGCCATTTTACCGAGTGAACGCTTTGAACGGCCTGCTAGAAGCTAGTAGGCTCATCATAATCTATGATGCAATTCTCTCTATCCCCGTCTATGAGAAAACCGTAGTATCTCTCGGGCGGATGAGACTGCCTACTACTCCTGCGGAGCGGCGTAGGAATGTCCTGTTCTTTTGAACCCTCTGGTTCCACTAAGCTTTCAGTAATAGCTCGTGGTTCTGGAATTTCTTCCAGTTCTACTGTGCTCCTACTTATCTGGTTTTCTAAAAACTCAGTTTCCAAGAAGTAAGCATGACGAGAAACAAAAACCTTTTGTTCCTCATCGCAGTAGAAGAAATATCCCTTGGAGTTCTTTGGATATCCCACCAACTTGCACTGTACTGAGCGTGCCTCGAGCTTGTCCGCATGCTGCTTTTTAACAAAAGCTGGACTTCCCCATGTCTTAATGTGATTAAGATAGGGTCTCTTCCCACACCACATCTCATATGGTATGGTAGGCACAGTCTTAGTGGGAACTCGGTTCAAAAGGTATGCAGCTGATTCTAGCGCATACCCCCAAAATGATCACGGTAACTCAGCGTTACTGATCATGGACCGTACCATATCCAATAGGGTTCGGTTCCGTCTCTCCGATACACCGTTATGTTGCGGAGTGTATGGAGGAGTAAGCTGAGAGAGAATTCCGTTCTCTTTTAAATAGTCCAGGAACTCGGCACTCAAGTATTCACCACCTCGATCCGATCTTAGAATCTTGATACTTTTTCCGGTTTTTTTTTCTACTTCATTCTTATATTCCTGGAATTTTCCAAAAGCTTCGGACTTATGTTTCATTAAGAAGACATAACCGTACCTTGAAAAGTCATCCGTAAAAGTAATGAAGTAAGAATAACCGCTTCGCGCATGTGTAAACATTGAACCGCACACGTCGCTGTGTACGAGTCCTTAGAGCTCGCTCGCTCTTACTCCGTGTCCAGTGAACGGAGTCTTTGTCATCTTTCCTTTGAGACAGGATTGACAAGTGGCATACGATTGATATTCGAACGAATCCAAATATCCTTCTGTATGTAATTTCGTCAACCTTCTCTCATTGATGTGACCCAGTCTACAATGCCACAAGAAAGTCTGATTGATTTCTGGAGACTTTCTTTTGTGTGTATTCTGGACATTGAAAATCTGTGGTTGGTTTAATACGTATATACCATTGCTCAATGTACCTGACCCAATCATAACTTGATTAAGGTGAATGTTTACAACATTGCTTACTAACGCAAATTCGTAACCTTCTTTAGAAAACAAAGATACAGAAATGATATTACAAGTTGCGTTGGGCACAAAAAAGCAATTACGCAAAACCAAAACATGTCCATCTGACATTCCCAGGTGATAGTCCCCCACGGCCTTAGCATCCATGCTAGCTCCGTTTGCAACTTTGAGGGTCATGTCACCTGCCTTCAAAAACCTACGGTTTCTCAACGCCTGCAAAGAATTACAGATATGAGATCCTGATCCGGTATCCAATACCTAGGAAGTAGAGTTTATTGAAAGACAGTTATCAATAACATACACACTTAAAGCTGAAGCCGCAACCTGCTTCAGTTCCTGTGTTCTGGCTTTCCAAGCCCTGCAATCATTCTTCCAGTGTCCCTTCTTATGACAATAGAAACATTCTTCTTTATCCACAAGCTTTCCCACTTTCTTTGTTGCTTTTGCCTTTCCCTTCGTATCCACTTTACTAACACCGCCCCTTGGTTTGGCGGGGGCTTTCTTCTTCTTTCCCTTGGCTTTCGCCTTGGACCTAGAAGAGGAAGATCCTCCTACAAACAAAGTGGATGTTTCCCTACTTTTCTGTAGGGTGCCCTCTGTGCTCCTCAGCATGTTGAGGAGTTCTGAAAGTTCAACTTCCTTTTCTTGTAAGTTGAAGTTCAGGATAAACTGGGCGTAAGTGGAAGGAAGGGACGGGAGAATCAAGTCCGTATAGAGCTCATTCTCCAACGTGGTCCTAAGGTCCGCGAGCTCTTCTATGTAGCCAATCATCTTAAGCACGTGTTCCGCTACCGATGATCCGACGGCCAACCTTGCCGAAAATAACTTCTTCGACACTTCGTATCTTGCGATACGAGAATGCTCTCCATACAGTTCTTTTGTATGGAGAAATATGGACTCGAGGTCCATATTCTCGTGCCTCCTCTGATGTTCATTGTCCATAGAGGCAAGCACGAGGCACTTGGCCTTCGCGCAGTCGATTTCCCAGGTCTTACGGATTTGCTTATCCGCGACGCTGGTTTTGGGGCCTGGGACAGGGGGAGCTTTGGTGGTAAGAAGATACCCCAGCTTGTCGTAAGTGATTGCCATCTTGACATTCCTGAGCCAATCTTTGTAGTTTGGCCCTGTCAGTATGTTTTTATCTAGAAGTAACTTAAGTCCAGTCATGTCGATTGGTCGTTGCAATTAGGAGAGAGAGAAGAAACACTCAGCATGATGTTCTTGCAAGTTTAGAATGGTTTTTAGTTTGTCTAAACAGGATGGCTCCCACTGTCTCTCGAATCCCACCTCAAACCAAAAAGGAAGAATTAGTCGGGATCAATCTCACCGCACAATACTTGCTTAACCGTTCAGCCAGGCCAGTGTCGGTACTTCGAGAGAGGTTTTCCAACGCTTTCGCGAAGTTCCTTAATTAAATAACCTCTTTTCCCTGGGGGCGTAGCCCCGCTCACACCTTTCTAGACACCTACTAGGTTTATAGCATTGATCGTTTAGTGAGAAATTTCCCGAGGAGTAGCATATACTCACAGTAGGATCGGGATCCAATTATCATCGCGTGACGAAACTGAAGGAATCCTACCAGAATCATCACACTCCAAATGGTATGCAACATTAGCAAGTTTCAGTTCTTTTGAAACTCCCGATGTGGATTTTTGCCCCAAGCTCTTATGACCTTGACTTTGGCCAACAAATCATAAGTCACATGTCAAGTTCTACCCGTCGTTCTCCAGGTTAATTTGAATCCACCCATACCTACCCTTGACTTTGGCCAACAAGGCAGTATGACTGTTCCAAACCAACGCATCTATCTATGCTGCACATGAATACCCAATAGCTACCAATCACTATGCCTTGACTTTGGCCAACAAACATAGCTTGAATACTATTGACTATTCATGTGAAACGACGGAGGGCTACGAATGGTTTTGGCGAAACCTTGAACGTAGTGAACTTGATATAATCGATGGAACGAGATAGCTTTTAAAAGGAGTGGCTCAAGCTCCGCATTTAAAAGTTGGTTTTGAAAAGAACCGAGTGGTTTTTCGAAAGTGTTCCAACGACTTTTACTTGGTTTATTTTTCTTGCATTAGTTCTTTTAATGCGTGATATTCTTGCATTAGTTCTTTTAATGCGTCCCATCATTTAATCCTACCATTGCAAAAAACAACCAAAATATGACGTACGCTTATACCATTCGCATTCGCCATGGGGGCCCGTCATTACCCGTTAGGTTACTTAACTAACGACAGAGCGGGGGCTGGGCTAGCGCGGCTGTAAAACATAAGCAACGCCTAAATAATATCATATATAGATATATTGCAATGATAGCCATTTCAGATCACAGATGAACACATTGGATATACTAGGAACCCGCAATTCGTACGAGCCTGTAACGAAAAGCAGATTACACGGTCGCGGTGAATAGCCAATACCCCACCCAAGACCCCCACGAGTGCGGCAAACTACCCGCCAAGTACCCGAAGCGAAGCAACCTCCCTCAACTCCGTGAGTAAGCCACTCGGCCCTTCGGGATACCCGGTAGTTTGTGCACCCCATCCATGGTCTATCCTAGGAGCAAAAACAGTAAAAAGAAATTATACAATGACGGTTACAACCCCGACCCGGTTGTGCGGCCATACAAATAATTATTACATCAATTTACAAATTTACATGAATTGAAAGAAAAGAAAACTCTCGTCTCACAACCCCCGGCTATTCACCCGCGACAATCCAATGAATTCATATACACAAACCAATAACATTACAGATCACAGATTTCTATAACCCCCACTAATCGACATATAGCGAATAGCAGACGTTAAATACAAATATCACATCACAGATAAAAACCCGTCAGCTTAAGTCTTTAGAAACTCGATCAAAATACGGTTTTTAAAGCCTCAAAAACAAAATTTCCTTTCTGGAAAATCTGGGCTGAAAAAACATATACCAAAATTCCTAAAATACCCCATAGAACAAACTGCAGTGAAGACGATCCAGAGAGGAGCTTAATCAGCCGCGGAACCGCGGCAATAGCAAGCTATTGCCGCGTTTCCGCGGTGGTTTGGTGAGATCTCTGGACCGTTTTTCTACAGTAGACTATAATAACCCTGAGTCGATTTTTAAAGCATGATTTATTACTTTTACAGTACTTTGAAAACCGACAGCAAGTTTGATTTTTGGTGTATTTCGTGACTTTTTCTTTGATCGATCTTCTAGTTACTTTGCTAACATGTTAGATAGAGTTTAACTAGGCTCTGATACCACTGTTAGTCCATTCTACCTCTCCCGGTACTTTCGGGCAGGCGGAATTTGATGAGAAACAATTTTCTAGAGGCGGTAACATGGACTCAAAACCTGATCTTTGTTAAACATCTAACTAACAACCTAACTAGGAGTTGTTAACTACTCGGTTAGGGGGTTATACCTTTCTTTCTTGAACTCCTTCGTCTTCAAACCTCGATGGTGTACGGATCGGCTTCACCCCGTCGTCTCCTTGCGCCGAAGATCGATCCACCTAAAAGCTTCTACCTTTGGCTTCTTCTTCGAACTTTGAAGAAACTAGTTCACTCTATTTGCTAAACCTTATGAACTAAAGTGAGTAGAGGAGAGTGTGTTGGGATTTTTCTCTATGGTTCTTGGTTCTCAACACATGAGACAAGTGAACCATAAACTAAAGAGAGGGAGAGCAAGAGGAAGAAGATGAGAGCTCAAGAACATAAGAGAGAGAAAGGAAATGAAAGAATGAGCAAGACATTTCTCTCTTGGCTCTCATAATCCAAAAACATCATAACCAATAATATCAATCAAGTATTAGTGATGGTTTATGCTACAATAGCCATATCATTTCATGCACTCATTTTTCACAAGAGAACAAGCAAGCAAAAGTCTTTGCCATGAAATGATAGCCATTGTCATCATGATGGTCAACTAGTCCAACCTAGTCAACCGGTCAACAAAGTCAACAAGTCAACAAAGTCAACACCTCAACAACCATGTCACTATAATACTTAATTAATATTATTGTTAATTACATATCATATTCTCATTAAGGTTGAGCAAAAAGTCAATAGTCAACAGTCAACGATCAACAACTCTAATGAGAATCCTCTGCCTCTGTCTCTCCGTCAACTGTGCATACACACCCGCATCCGCGTTCCGAGGAACACGAATACATACTGGATAAAACCAATCCCAAAACGTACACTAGGATCTGGCTTAAACCAAAGCCCGCTAGTGTTAACTGTCCGGACACTGTACGTGCACAAGTGCACGGATGTGACCGGACCCTGTCGCAAAACCATGCGACCTGTCACAAAACCATGCGACCACTACTCTTTTGCCTAAAGGCGAATAACTTTCTGTGTGGAACTCTAAAGACTTGACACTACGCTGGCAGTTGGTTTAACCACAGACCGCAAGTGGCACTAGCTGTGCGTAACGGTCCCCAGGTAGATGCCGACAAGAAGACTGACGAGGTGAAACCCATCTGAACTCCTACTGAGCCTGAATGTGACAGTCTCCGTACAGTCCGGTCTGTTCGTCTGATACATCGCATGGCGGGCCTAGGGGGGCGGTAAACGTCAGTTCCCTAATAGCGGTACAAGTCGTGTCGGAGTGAAGCCCAAAACACCCTGAGATAACACTGGAAGCCTACCAGTATATCTCGCTTGCCCTGGCCAGGGACTACTCGTGTAATGGCTCTCCTAGACGCAGCGTGATGTCAACCCCCAATACCGGGAGAGAAGAATCCTGTCTAACCGTCACTACCTCCAAGTGCTTCGGGACTGCACCCAACTACTACCTGTTTGCACGACTCCTTTGAGCCGTGGTAGGGTAGTAATCTAAGTACAGTGGGAACACACTCGAGGCGAAGTGACAGTGTCAAGTCAGCGGACTAAGCTGTACTCATGTTACATGGGAACTGATAACTGACGATAGGTATAATACCAACCGGTCAGTTCCCGATGAGTCCTGTCCACTGTACTCGTAACCTAACGAGCACCCGCATACTATCTGCAGTACGACGTACTGATGGCTGTGGGACAGACCATCTCCCACTCTGGGATGAGAAGCGCATGCGCTAGTCTACTCCGGAGTATCGATGCCCTGTCTCGATTGTCCTGGGACTAGGGACCTGCATAAGGATGTGCTTATAGATTACCCAGGCCCCACTAGTGTGACTGCCATCACAACGCTGGTAATCAAGCAAAGATCCTAAGGGCTCCACTAATGCGTATAGGTGATATAATAAAATAAACACATGTACACATTGAAGTAGAAACAAACCAAGTAGCATACTACTATTTTGAGCAAGATTGTTTATACAAGGTGAATATCCCAAGCTTCCATTAAGTAATATACAAACTAGTATAATACAGTAATGGCCTCTAGGGCATATACACTAACAAGATTTACTGGTAAGTGTTACCAGTAGTTTCTCGAACTGTTATAGACCTCATATCGACACGACTTATCGAGCTACTGGGGTCTGACGTTTACCACCCCTAGGCGAGATATGCGACATATCAGACGACGAGACCGGACTGTACGGGAGTGTTACTGGTTGGATTCACAGGAGTGTGAGCGGGCTTGCTCGTTGATCTTCTGATCGCTCAATTCCCGGGTGGCCGTTACGTTTGGCAGACCGCTTGCGGCTTGTGGGTGTTTGATATGATCATCACCTACTGCCGGCGTATTGACGAGTGTTTAGAGTCCTACACAGAGGTTTCCTGGCTCAAGCGAAATGAAATAGGAGCGCATATGAGATATGTGCGGGACCGGGAATAATACCAGTATGTGATACTGAATTCTATTCTCGCGATTTGTATCATCGGACGATTATATAAGATATAGCCGGGTTACCGAATCAAATGTTGATTCGATATATTGATACACTTGATATTAGTCGGTCATATGCAGTATGACCGGATCATTAAATCAAGTGTTGATTTAATGATTTAATGTATAATTATATATTTGATATATTACCTTTCATTAACTAGTATTGGTTCACTTAAGATGATTTTCTCACTTGAATGTGCACAAGTTGTATATGTGATATATTTTTGTGCACTTGTTTGTATCATGTTTGATGATACATGCAAACTTGGGTGTGTGTATGCTATACACCAAGTTTAGGTTTATGGTTAGAATTTTATTTATTTATTTATTTGTTTTGGCAAGAAACAAAATGGTGGTGGCTTTCTTTGTTTTATTCTTGAAGTTTCATGAAGCTTCAACCATTTTGTTTTTTCCTTAACCTAACCATTTCACCTAAACCTTAGTTTATTCTCTACATTAGTTACCTCACCCATCGTTGCTAAATGATAAGCATCACTTGATTTTCTTTATTTTTATTCATTCATTCTTTTCTTTCTTCTTCTTCTTCATGAAGAAAAGAAAAGCTTGCTAGAAAATTCTAGGTGAAGAAATCAAGTGAGAATTCCAAATCCAAAGTGAACCCACTTCCTATTTCTTCATCCTCTACCACTTGCCATGATGTATAGGGTGTTTTCTTCACAAGGTTCATGGCCAAGTGAAGATTGAGCTTGAGTTTAAGTCGTCTCGACGTAGATCTTCTTCGGCATCAAAGTCAACGACCTAGCCCGCTCATTTCTCCGATGAAACCAATGCTAGAGTCCGGGATTCCGATGATCGCAGCGGAGGGACGTCTACATGGAGCTTTGGAAGTGGAGGACCGGATCTACAAAGGTTGTAATCCCTTTCTCTTTTTAGTAAAGTTGTTTGCTAGCTTCTAGTTTCGCCTATCCTCTAGTTAACGATCTTGCATTAGGGTTTCTCGGCACATAAATTTTTGAATTTGGCATGGTAGATGCCTTGTGGAACCTCTTAAATGTGCCTAGAAACCCTAAAGTTGCTAGTTATAGGTTAATGGTTCGATCCAGAATTAAAGTCTGCGATAGCGCCGGTTTCTAGTTTAGAAAAAGTTTTCGTTTCCGCATTTTGGCCTCGGACAGACGGCCGGGGCGCTACCGTAGACTTACAATTCGATCGCAAAACGAACCGGAAAAAACATCATTTTCACATAGTTTCTGTCAATTTTAAAACGGGGTCTAAAATTTTTTCAGGGACCCTTAAAAATACAAGAAGGGAATTATAAGATTACTGGAGAAATTTGGTATCGTGACTCGGCCAAACCGCCGTGGAAACACGGCCGATCCAAGCGATCCGCCGCGGATCCGCCACCGAGTTGAAGCCGAGTCGGCCCAAATTTGCACAGTAATTCTTCTGTGTTGATGTTGTATTTTTTGGGATGTTTTTTTTTGCTCAGGTTTCATGTGCACAGGGAACTGTTTGGAGTAGAATCATTTGTGTTTGCTTGATCGAAATTCAAAGATGTTTGTCTAACTTGATTATATCTGTGATTGGTTTAATGTGTTCATAAACCTCCCCTAACTGCTAGTATGTCGGTTAGCAGGGGGCTGCACATTTCCGTAATAGTTTTTACTGCTTTGTGTTTGTGGACTTGTTGGATTGTCGTGAATGGATAGCCGGGGATGTGAGAAGAGTGTTTCTTTCATTCAAATGTAATTTGTAAATTGTTGTAATATTCTTTTGCGGGGCACTTCCGGGTTGAAGTTGTAGCCACCGTTGTATTATTTCATTTACTGTTTTCTGCTCCTAGGATAGACCCAAGGTGGGGTACACAAACTACCAGGTACTTTGAAGTGTTTAGTAGACAACTCACATTGTTGAGGGAGAACGCTTCACTTTGGGTACTTGGCGGGTAGTTTGCCGTACCCGTAGGGGTCTAGAGTGGGGTTTTGGATATTCATCGCGACTGTGTAATCCGTCTTTCTTTGAAGGCTCAAAAGGAATGCGGATTCGTAGAAAATCCAATATGTTCATCTGTGATCTGGAATGCCTATTATCGCGTCTGACGAATGTACAATATCTATATATGATAGCTATTAGACGTCACATATGTTTTACACCCGCGCTTGCCCAGCCCCCGCTCTGTCGTTAGTTAAGTAACCTAACGGGTGAATGACGGGGCCTAGTGGTGAATGCGGATGGCATAAGAGGACGTTGTATTTTCGTTTTTTTTCTGCAATGATAGGTTAATTGATGGGACGCATTATATTAATGCAAGGAAAATAAACCAAAGTTGAATCGTTGGAAAAGTTTAAAAGAAACCACTCGGTTATTTTAAAACAGAAGATATTTTTAATTACGGAGCTTAACCCCTTCTTTTGAAAGCTATCAGGTTCCTTCGGTCATATCAAGTTCACTACGTTCACGGTTTCGCCAAAACCATTCGTAGCCCTCCGTCATTTCATTTGGGTATTCAGTAGTATTCAAGCTATGTATTTTGACCAACGCCAAGGCAAAGTGTTTGGTAGTTGCTGGGTATTTATTTGTTGCATAGATAGATGAGTTAGTTTGGGACAGTCGTATTATCATTTGGCCAACGTCAGGGGTATGTACGGATGGGTTCAAATTAACAAGATAATGATGGGTAGAAGTTGACATGTGACTTATGACATTTTAACCAACGCCAAGGTCAAAAGAGCATGGGGCGGAAATTTATATCGGGAATTTCTAAAGAAACTGAAATTTGCAAAGAGATGCATACCATTTGGAGTGTGATAATTTTGGTAGGATTCCTTCAGCTTTATCACACAATGATATTTGGATCCCGATCCTACTGTGAGTATCCGCTACTCATCAGGAGATTCGTCACATAACGATCAATGCTATAAACCAAGTAGGTGCCAAGAAAGGTGTCAGCGGGGCTACGCCCCCAGAGAAAAGAGTTTATTTAATTAAGGTACTTCGCGAAAGCGTCGGAAAACTTCCCTCGAAGTACCGACACCGGCCTGGCTGAACGGTTAAGCAAGTATTGTACGGTAAGAATAGTCCTGGCTAGTTCTTCCTTTTTGGTTTGAGGAGGGATTCGAGAAACAGTGGGAGCCATCCTGTTTAGATAAACTAAAAACCACTCTAAACTTGCAAGAGCATTATGCTAAAGTGTTCCCTCTCTCTCTCAGTTGCAGCGACCCACAACAGACAGGCCTTAAGTTACTATTAGAGAAAAATATTCTGACAGGGCCAAACTATAAAGATTGGCTCTAGAATGTAATGATGGCTTTGACTTATGACAAATTGGAGTAAGTCCTTACTGCTAAGGCACCTGCTGTCCCTGGTCTAGAATACAGTATTGCGGATAAGAAAATCCACAAGACCTTGGAGTTAGATTGCGCAAAGGCCAAATTCATCGTGCTTGCCTCTATGAATAATGAACATCAGAGGAGGCACGAGGATATGGATCTTGAATCCATATTTCTCCACACAAAGGATCTCTATGGAGAGCAATCCCGTATAGCTACATACGAGACCTCGAAGAACTTGTTTCAGTCGAGGCTGGCCGTCGGATCATCTGTAGGAGAACATGTCCTAAAGATGATTGGCTATATAGAAGAGCTCGAGGACCTCGGTACGACTTCCGAGAACGAGCTCTATAAAGACTTGGTTCTTCAGTCCCCTCCTTCCACCTACGCCCAGTTTATTCTGAATTTCAACATTCAAGGAAAAGAAGTTGAACTTTCAGAACTCCTGAATATGTTGAGGAGTGCAGAGGGCACCTTGCAGAAGGCAAGGGAAACACCCGCTATATTTGTTCGCAGTGCTTCCTCTTCCGGGTCCAAGGCTAGGGCCAAAGGAAGGAAGAAGAAGGCCGCTACCAAACCAAGAGGAGGTGTTGGTAAGGTGGGAGTCAAGGGAAAGGAAAAGGTTGCTGTGCCAGTAGTGGCAAAAGACGAGTGCTTCCACTGTCGTAGGAAAGGTCATTGGAAGAAAGATTGCAAAGCTTGGATTGCCAAGAACCAGGAACCGAAGCAAGCTGTGGCTTCGACTTCAGGTGTGTTTGTAATTGAAAATTGTCTGTCAATCAACTCTACTTCCTGGGTATTGGATACCGGATTAGGATCTCATATATGCAATTCATTGCAGGCACTGAGAAACCGTAGAGCGCTGAAGGTTGGTGATATGACCCTCCAGGTTGCTAACGGAGCTACCGTGCGTGTTGTGTCCGTAGGGGATTATCACCTTGGATTGACGAGTGGACATATTTTGGTTTTGCATAACTGTTTTAGTGTACCCAGTTTAACGTGTAATATCATATCAGTTTCGTTGTTATCAAAAGAAGGTTATGATTTTACGTTTGTAAGCGATGTTGTTGACATCCACCTTAATCATGGTTTGATTGGGTCCGGTATACTAGATAATAGTATATATGTGTTAAACCTATTACAGATTTTCAATGTCCCGAACACACTAAAAAGAAAGTCTCCAGATATAAATCGGGCTTTTTTATGGCATTGTAGACTAGGTCACATCAATGAGACATGGTTAACTAAGTTATATAGAGAAGGATATTTGGATCCGTTCGAATATCAATCTTATGCAACTTGTTAATCATGTCTCAAAGGAAAGATGACAAAGACTTCATTCACTGGACATGGAGTAAGAGCGAGCGAGCTCTTAGGATTCTTACACAGCGATGTATGTGGTCCAATGTCTACACATGCAAGAGGTGGTTTTTCATATTTCATTACTTTTACGGACGATTACTCTAGGTACGGATTCATTTTCTTGATGAAACATAAATCCGAGGCCTTTGAGAAATTCCAAGAATATAAGAATGAAGTAGAAAACCAAACAGGCAAAAGTATCAAGACACTGAGATCTGATCGAGGTGGTGAATACTTAAGTGCCGAGTTCCTAGGTTACCTAAAAGAGAAAGGAATTATCTCTCAGCTTACTCTCCCATACACTCCACAGCACAACGGTGTATCGGAGAAACGGAATCGAACCCTATTAGATATGGTACGTTCCATGATGAGTAATGCTGAGTTACCGCGATCTTTCTGGGGTTATGCGCTAGAATCAGCTGCATATCTTTTGAACAGGGCTCCTACCAAGACTGTGCCTACCACCCCATATCAAATGTGGAGTGGGAAGAAACCCTATCTTCAGTATCTGAAGATATGTGGATGTCCATCTTTTGTTAAAAAACAGCATGCGGACAAACTCGAGGCACGATCAGTACAGTGTAAGTTTGTGGGATATCCAAAGAACTCCAAGGGGTATTTCTTCTATTACGCAGAGGAATAAAAGGTTTATGTTTCTCGTAATGCCCATTTTCTAAAACAGCTGTTTTTAGAAAAGGAAACAAGTGGGAGCGAAATAGAACTGGAAGAAATTCCAAAACCACAAAATACTACTGAAAGTTTGGTAGATCCAGAAGTTCAAGAAGAACAGGACATTCCCGCACCCCTCCGAAGGAGTAGTAGGCCGTCTTATCCGCCTGAGAGATAGTACGGTTTTCTCATAGACGGGGATAGATAAGATTGCATCATTGATGATGAACCTACTAGCTTTCAGCTGGCCATCCAGAGCGGCGACTCAGTAAGATGGCTGGATGCAATGCGGACCGAGATGGAGTCCATGTACACCAACAAAGTATGGACTTTAGACTTTGCTCCAGATGGGGTAAAACCCATAGGATGCAAATGGATCTTCAAGAAAAAGATTGGTGTATATGGACAGGTGGAAACCTATAAGGCTAAACTTGTTGCAAAGGGTTTTCGTGAAAGACCTGGTTTGGACTATGACGAAATTTTTTCTCCAGTGGCTATGCTCAAATCAATTCGGATCCTTTTTGCTATTGCTGCCTTCCATGATTATGAGATCTGGAAGATGGACGTAAAGACGGCTTTTCTAAATAGTAAGTTAGAAGAGTGCGTATATATGGATCAGCCAGAAGGTTTCAATCAGAGTGGGAGCAGCGGGAAAGTGTGCAAGTTACTTAAGTCCATTTATGGACTGAAGCAGGCATCGCGGAGTTGGAACATCTGTTTTGATGTAACGGTCAAAGAATATGACTTTATCAAAAATCCAGATAAACCATGTATATATAGTAAAATTGTAGCACGAATTGTCGTATTCCTCGTCTTGTACGTGGATGACATTCTTTTGATAGGAAATGACATTCCTATGCTACAATCTGTCAAAGGATTCTTGTCACACAGGCTCTCCATGAAAGACCTGGGTGATGCCTCTTACATTCTGGGGATCCGGATCTATCGTGATAGATCCAATAGGATGTTAGGACTTTCGCTGTCCATGTATATCAACACTATACTGAAAAGATTCAGTATGGAAGATTCTAAGCGCGGTAGTTTGCCGGTTTGTCACGGAATCACCCTCTCCAAAGAGATGTCTCCAAAGACTGATTTGGAAAGGGATCGAATGTCAGTTATACCCTACGCTTCTGCGGTAGGCTCTATAATGTATGCGATGTTGTGCACCAGACCAGATGTAGCTTACGCACTGAGCGTGGTAAGCAGGTATCAGTCAGACCCAGGGGAGAAGCACTGGATAGCAGTAAAGAACATTCTCAAGTACCTGAGAAAGACTAAGGAGATGTTCTTGGTTTACGGCGCAAAAGACCTCATGATCGAGGCCTTTGCTGATTCCAGCTTCCATAGTGACAAGGATGACTCCAAGTCCATGTCAGGTTATGTCTTTACCCTCAATGGAGGGGCGGTGTGCTGGAAGAGTTCCAAGCAAGACACCGTTGTTGACTCGACGATGGAAGCGGAGTATATCGCTGCTTGCGATGCCGCAAAAGAAGCGGTCTGGATGAAGAAGTTCCTCACAAAACTTCAGGTGGTTCAATCGATTGTTGATCCAATACCTCTGTATTGTGACAACAATGGGGCTATAGCTTTAGCAAAGGAACCCAGGTCCCATCAGAAGTCCAGACACATATTGAGGCGGTATCACCTGATCAAGGAGATCATAGATCGCCAGGAGATCGAGGTCCGGAGAGTTGCTACAAAGGAGAACACTGCAGATCCATTCACAAAGGCCTTACCTCAGACTCAGTTCGAGAGACTATGAGAGATGATAGGTCTTCGATACGCCAGTACATGGCCCTAGTGCAAGTGGGAAATTGTTAGTGTATATGCCCTAGGGGCCATTCTTGTATCATACTAGCTTGTTTATTATTTAATGGAAGCTTGGGATATTCACAGTTATATTAACAGTCTTGCTAAATATGGTAATATGCTACTTGGTTTGTTTCAATCTTAATATGTGTATATGTTAGCATATCGAGAATACATATTGATAGAGCCCTTAGGATCTTGCATGACTACCAGCATTGTGATGGCAGTCACACTAGTGGGGGCTGGGTAGTCTACAAGCACATCCTTTTTCAGGTCCCTAGTCGTAGGATTATCGAAGCAGGGCATCGATACTCCGTAGTAGACTAGTGTGTACGCTTCTCACCCCAGTTGGGAAGATGGTCTGTCCCACAGCCATCAGTACGTCGTACTGGAGATAGTATACAGGTGCTCGTTGGGTTACGGGTACACCGGACATGACTCGCATGGAACTGTTGGTTGGTATTATACCCGTCGTCAGTTAACAGTTTCGAGGTGACATGAGTACAGCATAGTCCGCAGAGTTGACACTGCTGCTTCGCCTCGAGTGTGTTCCTACTGTTCTTAGATTGCTACCCTACTACAGCTCAAAGGAGTCATGCAAACAGGTAGCAGTTGGGTGCAGTCCCGAAGCATTTGGAGGCAGTGGCAGTTAGATAGGATTCGACTCTCCCGGTATTGGGAGTTGATATCGCGCTGTGTCTGGAGAGCCATTACGCAAAGTCCCTGGCCAGGGCAAGCGAGATTTACTGGTAGGTTTTCCAATAGCTTCTCAAGGTGTGATGGGCTTCACTCCGACATGACTTATACCACTTTTAGGGACTGACGCTTGCCGCCCCCTAGGCCCGATATGCGATAGTCATAGACGAACTGATCGGACTGTACGGAGATTGTCACATCAGGCTCAGTAGGAGTTCGGATGGGTTTCCTCATCGGCCTTCTTATCGACATCTACCTGGGGACCATTACGTACAGCTAGTACCGCTTGCGGCCTGTAGTTACACCCACTGTCAGCGTAGTAGTCGAGTCTTTAGAGTCCCACAAAGAGAGTTTCCCTTCTTCGGGCGAAACGATATAGTGGTCGTATGGTTTTACGACAGGGTTCGGACACATACGTGGTTTTACGCACGCACGATGTTCGGAAAGTTTTTACTAGCGGGCTTTAGTTTAAGCCAGATTCTAGTATTGGATTATTGGATTTATACAGTCGCAGTATTTTCGTGTTTTCACGGATGGGAGGGGGGTTCTCGTAATTTGTCAAGAAGCTTCTAGAATGATGATGAGGTGGAGAGCTTAGGTGTTGTTTGCATTAAATGGATTTGTGACTCATGGTTATGATTCATCAAATGAGTTAATGAAGCATTAATGGTTTTAATGACTCATTAGATGATTCATTTGTATTAAATGAAGCATGAAGATATTTGTGCAAAGATATTTTTTTGCAAGATATTTTATGCTTCATGATATATACACAAATGAGTTTATTTTCATTTCATAATTACTTTCACCTTCTCTCTCCTCAAGCTCTCTCTCTTCAACTCTAACCCTAATACTCTTATGTGTTGAGATCCTAGGGTTAGCAAGACTCATAGATCCCTAATCCTATTCTATATTCTTTAGGTTGCTTTGATTAGGACTCATAGTTTCCTAGTTAGCTCAAGTGTGAGGTTAAAGCTTGGAGAAGTAGCTCTCGGGTGGATCTTCTATCACAAAGAGGAGGCCGACGAGGCGGTGGTCTACGAGAACAAGAAGAACTTGGTTCATTAGGTATAATCGTCTTTAATAGTAGCTAATCCCTCCTATGTTTTTGGTTAGTTAGGGTTTGGCAAAGATCCGTAAAGTTAGTCGATGTTAATTTAAACAAAATGATTGTTTTTCCTATTCCGCCTCCCCGCATCATGTGGGGTGTCTAACGTTGACTTACAAATAGAATAGGACTATTCAGTTGTCTTTTCTCTTTACCTTCTTTCAGGTTGCAAGGGCTCCATGTTTTTAGGAGAGTACACCTATTGAGCTTATTGGATAGTCTTCTTCCAAAACTCAGGCTTGTGCCGAAAGGTCGGGAAGGATGAAAACCAATTAGCCTATGTGTGGTGTACAGAAGGTAATAAGTAAAGACATATAAAGGGATTAGAAAGAGGACAAAGGAAATTGCAACTGTTATCATTCACGACGAAACCGTGTATATCATCGCCACTCCTACTTCACCTTTGCATTTCTCCGGAACACTCCGTATCACTACGAAGATCCACATTTATTGGATACGCCATCGTATAGTTACATACGAACTCGATGAAACTTGCTTCAGATTCGAGGATGGTTTTCGGTTCAGAAGAAATCGAATAGTATATTCGGGTTGTCTTTAGTCTTTACCTTCGCTCAAGTTGCGAGGGCTCTTAGGATTAGAAGAGTACACCTATTACGCTTATTGGATAGTTTTCTTCCAAACAATAGGCTGATACTGAAAGGTATGGAATGAAGAAAACCAATTAGCCTAAGTGTGGTATACAGAAGGTAATGAATAAAGACAAATAAAAGGATTCGAGTGAGGACAAGGAAATATACGGTTAGAGTCATGAATCGGGATAGTGGAAGTGGCATTAGTAGGAATACCAGGATACCCCTTCGAAACATTTTCATGTTTCAGTTTCACTGTGCAGAGTTAACTGAAAACTTTTTTCCCAATTAGATTCTAACTCCTGCGTATGTATTTACCAGATTTGAATCTCACATCTGTAGGGTTACTAGGCACTATCACAAGGGTCTACGAGGCATAAACCATGCCCGATTTAAAATTTAGACGTGCCGAACAACCCTTAACAAAATCTTTAAACTAGAGATTAGGCGAAAACAAGCATGTTAAACACTTTAACACTATGTGAGAGGGATTACAACCTTTGTAGATCCGGTCCTTCACTTCTAAAGCTCCGTGTTGAGGTCCCTTCGCTGCGATCATCGTGTTCCGGACTCTCGAGAGGCTCCACGAAGAGAAAGATGCAAGCTTGCTTCCGATCTTCGATAACAAAGATGATCTACCTTGAAGTTTCATTAACACAAGCTCTAACTCACTAAATGAAGTGAACACCCTAATCTAAATGGCAAGGGTAGATGAGGATGATGAAGTAGGATTTTAGCTCTCATTTGTTTTCTATTTCTCACTCATTTTCATCAACTTTGAAAAAGCTAGAAAGCTTTTCCATGAAGAACTCAAGGAAGAAGATGAAGAATCCTTTTTTGTGATGAATAATGAAAAATGTAATAATGATTACTTATGCAACCATAATAGCTAATAATATAAGCTAACCCATGTAGAGACTTAACCAAGGGTTTGGGTTTGGGTTGGGTTAACAATGAGTCACCAAAAATATCAACATAATATCTTAGCTCATGACAAAAGAAAAACCTTCTAAAATGTTCATGAAAGAACTAACCCAATTCAAGCCCTAACCTTGTTTAATCTCCACTAAACATGTTGCATTATTAATCATATCATGTTACAATATTATATATCATATATATAATATTTATTGTAACAAAATAAAATAATACAATTAACATATATCGCATATATATCAATGTATTACCCGAGTGAGAAAAAGAATCTTTTAGTGAGCTAATATTAGTTAATGTAATTTAATATATCATATATATAATTATACATTAAATCATCGAATCAACACTTGATCCGACAATCCGGATATATCGTATATAACCGACTAATATATCATTTACCGATTCATCGAATCAACACTTGATCCGATGACTCGGCTGATATCAAATATCACGAGAATAGAATACGGTATCTCATATCCCATTATCCTCGGTCCTGCACATATCACATATGTGTCCCTACTCCGTTTTGCCTGAGCCAAGAAACCTCTATGTAGGACTCTAAAGAATCGTCAATACGCCGGCAGTAGGTGATGATCATATCAAACACCCACAAGCTGCAAGCGGTCAGCTAAACGTAACAGGCACCCAGGTATTGAGCACTCAGAAGATCAACAGGCAAGCCTGTACATTCTCCTGCGAATCCAATAAGTAACACTCCCGTACAGTCTGGTCTCGTCGTCTGATATGTCGCATATCTCGCCTTGGGGTGGTAAACGTCAGACCCCAGTAGCTTGATAAGTCGTGTCGATATGAGGTCTATAAAGTTCGAGAAACTACTGATAACACTTACCAGTAAATCTCAGCAACCCTGGCCAGGGATTTCCAGTTATAGTCAATCGAACACAGCACAACATCAACTCCCTATACCGGGAGAGGCGAATCCCCTCCCATCGCTCATTGCCTCCATGTGATTCGGGACTGTACCCAAAAGCCACCTTTTTGCACGCCCTCTTGGACGTGGTATGATGGAAATCAAAGCAAAGTGGGAATCACCCAAGACTCTCTGACGATATCGGGTCAAGCGACTACTCTGTACCAGTGTCACCGGAGAACTGCCATCTGACGTGGGGTATAATACCATCTGGGAGTTCTCGGCGAGTCCGTCCAGTATACCCAGTCTCTACTGAGCACCTGTATACCATCCTTGATGTCAAACACCAATGGATATGGGATCATCCATCGCCCATCATGTGGGTCAAGATGCGTATACGCTAGTCTACTCTGGTGTATCGATGCCCTGTCTCGATAAACCCTCGACTAGGAACATTTATAGGATGTACTCGTCGACTACCGTGGCCCTACTAGTATGATCTCATCATAGTCCCCGTAGTCGAGTACATATCGTAAGGGCTTTATCAACATGTAACATAGAGACAATCAGAGTACATGTTAAGATAAAGTACAACCAGATAGCATACTTTCATGTCGAGCAACAAAGTCCTCCCTATATATGTCCAAGCATCCATTACAGTATACCTCATATATACAGTAATGGCCTCTAGGGCATACATATAACTAACAATCTCCCACTTGCACTAGGGCCATCTGTTGTGGTATCACATACCCAACAATTAGCTGTGGTTGAAGTATCTCATACTCAACCATCCCATAAAAGTCTCTACTGGGAAAAGGCCTTTGTGAGTGGATCCGCGCTGTTGTCCTCTGTGTCTACTCTCCTTACCTCGACCTCCCCGGTGATCAACCATCTCCATGATCAGGTGATACTGCCTAAGAATTATATCTGGATTTCTGATGGGACGGGGTTTCTTGGCATAAGCCACAACTCCATTATCACACAATGGTTGGAACGAAGTTCATCTCATGAACTTATATATCCAGACTGCCTCTTTGGTAGCATCCTTGGTAATGATGTATCTTGACTTTAATCGTCTAGTATGTCATGGTATCTAGCTTGGAACTCTTCCAACATACCGTCCCTCCACTGAGGGTAAAGACAATGCTTGCGACTGACATTCCGTAGCGCTTATCACCCTGGAACCTTTCCAGTGATTCTCCCCAGGATCGATTGATACCATCTTACTACAACTAGTGAGAATCCTAACATCCAATTAGAACTATCTCATATATCCAAAACCCAGGATTTAGGAGGTATTACTTTGATCCTATATGGAGAATCCTTGTGATAAGCGAAGATTGACCGAGCGTAGCATAAGAAACTCTTTCCCTATCAAGAGTATGTTATCCACGTACTCTACGAGGATCACCACCATACTCTCTACTACCTTTTTGTATATACAAGGTTCATCTACCATTTTGATGAAGTCAAACTCTTTGACTACCACATCAAAACAGACGTTCCAACTCCGCGATGCCTGCTTTATCGCATAAAAAAAATTGCACACGTTTCTGCTGCTCTCACTGTCTACGAAGCCCTCTGGCTGTGCACTTATATACGCTCTCTTCCAAATCATCATTTAGAAAAGCAGTCATGACACCCAACCACCAAATATCATAGTCATGGTATGTAGCAGTGGCAAGTAGGATCTAGATGGACTTAAGCATAGCTTTGAAAGTCTTAACTTTTCCATGTACACCAAGTAATCTTCTCAAGATATACATGCTCATGATGGGGATTTAACCCTTCAGATAAAGCAACCAAAGTCCATACTTTGTTGGTGTATAAGGATTCCATCTCAGATCACTAAGCATCCAGCCATTCTTACAGAGTCCCACTCCTGATAGCCAGCTCGAAACTAGTTGGGTCATCATCTCATGATGCAATCTTCGCTTCCACTGTCATAGAGAAACCGAAGTATCTCTCAGGTGGGTGTGGAAGCCTACTAGATTGGCGGAGAGGCTGAGGTTCGTTAGAATCTATTGAATCCTTTGGTTCTACCAAATCATCTGCTGTAGTTTGTATAGCTGGAACTCTTTCCAGTTCTACATCATGACCACTAATTTTTCAACAAAAAAATTCCCTTTCATAAAGGAGGCATGCTGAGAAACAAAACAACTTTTGTTCCTCGGTTTGGTAGAAGATATTCCCTTGCGAATGCTTGGAATATCCAACAAACTTCTACAGATCTGACTTCGCCTTGAGTTTGTCCGGATTTTGCTTTTTAGAAATAGGCCGGACAACCCAAAATCTTAACTTACTTAAGATATGGGCTCTTCCCATTCCATATCACATATGATGTTGTAGGCAACTGATTTGATTTGAACCCTATTCAATACGTAAGCAGCTTCTCAGGTGCATAACTCCTAAAAGGAAATAGGAAACTCAGTAGTACTCATTATAGAGCACACCATATCGCATACGGTGCTATTGCTCCTGTAGGGATCCTAGGCACCCTAGTGAGGTCTCACAAGTGATCAAACATGCACAAATCAAATTTTACGGGTGCCTACAAACCCTAATACGGATCGTTTACTAGATATCTAGGCGAAACGATGAAAATAAACAACTTTATCTAAAAGGAAAGGAGCTACAACCTTTGTAGATCCGGTCCACCACTTCGTATGCTCCGTGATGATCTCCCTCCGCTATCCAAATCGAACTCACGACTCTAGCATTGGCATCATCGAAGAATGGGCGGGCTTGATCGTCGGTTCGATGCCGAAGATGATCTACGTCGAGGCATCGCTCGAACAAGCTCAAACTTCACCAAGTCGGAAAAACTTGTGAACGAAACACCCTATACTACTTGGCAAGAGGTAGAGGATGAAGAAATAGGAAGTGGGTAAACTTTAGATTTGGATTTCTCACACTTTTCCATCAATCACCATTGATGGTCAAGCTTTCTCTTTCTTGCTCAAGATGAAGAAGAAGAAGAAAAGATATGATAAGTTAAATTAAAAATAGAAAAGAAAATACAATACTTATCATATCTTTAACCATGGTTTAGTGTAGAGACTTAACTTAGATTAGATGAGTGGTTAGGGTTAGGCATGAGACAAGAATGGTGACTAAGTCAATGCTTCATGAATCTTCAACTAAAAACAAATATAGCCACCATTCATTTCTCTTTTTCTTTTCAAATTAAATAAATAAATAAAAAGATAAATGAATAAGCAAATGAAATGATACCCTAACCACTAACTAACCATGGTTCAATACTTTACACAAAACCAAGAAAGAATGTATCATCAAACATGATACAATCATGTGCACAAAAATATATCACATATACAATGTGCAATACAAGTGAGTAAATCCATTTAAAGTGAACCAATACTAGTTAACGCAAAGTAATATATCAAATATAAAATTATACATTAAATCATTAAATCAACACTTGATTCAATGATCCGGTCATGTCGCATATAACCGGCCAGTATCCAACGTATCGGCTTATCGAATCAATCCTTGATTCGATAACTAGGTTATATCGCATATAACTAATCGATACATTCATCGCGAGAATAGAATACGGTATCACATACACGCATTATTCTCGGTCCCGCACATATCT
Source organism: Agapanthus africanus (assembly GCA_030015575.1). Lineage (NCBI taxonomy): Eukaryota > Viridiplantae > Streptophyta > Magnoliopsida > Asparagales > Amaryllidaceae > Agapanthus > Agapanthus africanus. Next base: position 341,168,717 of record CM057341.1, read on the forward strand.
CATATGCGCTCCTATTTCGTTTCTCTTGAGCCAGGAAACCTCTGTGTAGGACTCTAAAGACTCGTCAATACGCCGGCAGCAGATGTTGATCATATCAAACACCCACAAGCCGCAAGCGGTCTGCTAAACGTAACGGCCACCCGGGTATTGAGCGATCAGAAGATCGATGAGCAAGCCCGCTCACACTCCTGTGAATCCAACCAGTAACACTTACCGTACAGTCCGGTCTGTTTGTCTGATATGTTGCATATCTCGCCTAGGGGTGGTAAACGTCAGACCCCAATAGCTCGATAAGTCATGCCGACGTAGGGTCCATAACATTCGTGAAACTACTGATAACTCTTACCAGTATATCACTGCAACCCTGGCCAGGGATTTCCTGTTATGGCCAGTCGAGCATGGCGCAACATCAACCCCCAATACCGGGAGAGACGAATCCCCTCCTATCGCTCATTGCCTCCATGTGAATCGGGACTGTACCCAAAAACCACCTGTTTGCACAACTCAGTAGAGCCGTGGTAGGGTGGAAATCAAAGCACAGTGGGAGACACACAAGACTCTATGACGATCTCGGGTCTACAGACTAAGCTGCACCAGTGTCACCAGAGAACTGCCATCTGACGTGAGGTATAATACCATCTGGGAGTTCTCGGCGAGTCCGTTAATTGTACCCAGTCTCCACTGAGCACCCGTATACCATCTCCGATGTCAAACACCAATGGATATGGGATCATCCATCGCCCATCGCATGGGTCGAGAAGATATATGCTAGTCTACTCCGGAATATCGATGCCCCGTCTCGATATTCCCTCGACTAGGAACATTTCAAGGATGTACTCATGGACTACCCAGGCCCCACTAGTATGATCTACATCATAGTCCTGGAAGTCGAGTACACATCCTATGGGCTTTATCAACATGTAATCAGAGAGACAGAAAGTATACATGTTAAGATAAAGTGCAACCAGATAGCGTACTATCATGTCGAGCAAGAAAGTCCTACCTATATATGTCCCAGCATCCACTACAATATACATCCAATGTACAGTAATGGCCTCTAGGGCATACATATAACTAACAATCTCCCACTTGCACTAGGGCCATCTGTAGCAGTGGTTGCAGTATCACATACTCAACCATCCCCTAAATTGTCTCTCTTTGGGAAAAGGCCTTCGTGTGTGGATCCGCCGTGTTGTCCTCTGAGTCTACTCTCCTAACCTCGATCACCCTGGAGATCAACTATCTCCATGATCAGGTGATGCTGCCTCAGAATTTGTCTGGGTCACTGATGGGACCAGGGTTCCAGGGCCGAAGCCACACTTCCATTGTCATACAATGGCAGGAACCTCGTTCATCTTATGAACCAATATACACCCAAACTGCCTCTTTGGTAGTATCTTTAATAGCGATGTTACCAGCCTTTATCGTCTAGTTTGTCACGGTATCTAGCTTGGAAATCTTCCAACATACCGTCCCTTTACTGAGGGTAAAGACAATGCCTGTGACTGACATTCAGTCGTCTTTACCACTCTGGAACCTTTCCAGTGATTCTCGCCAGGATCGATTGATACCATCTCACTACAACTAGTGAGTATCCTAACATCCAATTAGATCTATCTCATAGATCCAAAGCTTAGGATTTAGTAGGTATCACTTTGATCCTATATGGAAAATCTTTGTGATAAGCGGAGATTGATCGAGCGTAGCATAGGAAACTCCTTCCCTAACAAGAGTATGTCATCCACGTACTCTACGAGGATCGTCACCATACTCCCTACTACCCTTTTATTTATATAAGGTTCATCTACCATTTTGATGATGTCAACTTCTTTGACTAATCCATCAAAACAGACGTTCCAACTCCGCGATGCCTGCTTCATTATGTAAAGCAACTTGCACACGTTTCCGCTGCTCCCACTGTTTACGAAGACCTCTGGCTGTGTTCTTATAGACGTTCTCTTCTAAATCAGTATTTAGAAAAGCAGTCATGGCACCCAACCGCCAGATATCGTAGTCATGGTATGTAGCCGTGGTAAGTAGGATCTGGACAGACTTAAGCATAGCTACTGGAAAAAGGTTTCATCATTATCCACGCCTGGTCGATGACGAAAACCTTTAACAAGTCTAGCTTTGAAAGTCTCAACTTTTCCATCTAAACCAAGTAATCTTCTCAAGATATACTTGCTCCTGATGGGGATTTAACCCTTCAGATATAGCAGCTAAAGTCCATACTTTACTGGTGTACATGGATTCCATCTCAGATCGCTAAGCATCCAGCCATTCTTACAGAGTCCCTACTCTCGATGGCCTGCTCGAAACTAGTTGGGTCATCATCTCATGATGCAATCCTAGCTCCCACTTGTCATCGAGAAACCGAAGTATCTCTCAGGTGGGTGAGGAACCCTACTAGATCGGTGGAGAGGCTGAGGTTCGTTGGAAACTATTGAATTCTCTGGATCTGTCAAATCATTAGCAATTTTGTACAGCTGGAACCTTTCCAGTTCTACAGAACTGATCTTGCCTCGATCTTGTCCGGATTTTGCTTTTGACATAGGCCGGACAATCCAAAATCTTAACTTACTTAAGAGATAGGATCTTCCCATACCATATCTCATATGGAGTGGTAGGCATTGAATTGATTCAAACCTAATTCAATAGGTATGCAGCTTCTTAAGTGCATAACCCCCAAAAAGGAAATAGGTAACTCAGTAGTACTCATCATAGAGCACACCTTATCATATAGGGTGTGATTGCTCCGCCCCGATATACCATCGTGCTATGGTTTATACGGAGGAGTAATGCTGAGAGAGAATCTCATTTTCTTTTAGAATAGTCCAGGAATGCTATGCACAAGTATTCTCCTCCCTGATCTCATCATAGGACATAATACTTAAACCCGTATTTTGGTTCTCTACTTCCTGCTTATATTCTGTGAATACCTCAAAAGGTTCGGACTTATATTTCAACAGGAATATATGACTGAATCTTGAGAGATTATCAGAGAATATAATGAAGTATAAAGAACCAGTCCTGGCATGTGTAGACAGGAGACCTTACATACATCATCATGTATCAGTCCCAAGAGTTTACCAACTCTTCCTCTGTTTCCAGTAAACAGAGCTGGTGTCATTATATTATTGTGACATGACTGGCAAGTTTCACAAGATGTAAATTCAAACTGATTTAAATATGCATCTAAATGTAACTTCAGCTAGTCGGGTCGCATTGATATGACCTAGTCTACAATACCTCAAGAAGAATTCGTTCATTTCTGAACTCTTCCTCTTGTGTGTGTTCTGTATACGAGGAACTGTATTTTGATTTAGAACGTCAATGCTTTTAGATAACGTGCCTGAACCGATCAACTTTTGATATAGGAAATGTTCAAAACATTATCCATCAATACAAAATTATATCCTTTCTTTACTAATAAAGAGACTGATATGATTTTGTATATCAGGTCCGGTATCTAATAGCATTTGTTCAAAATCAATGTATTCGTAATACAGGGTGACAGTGACCAACAGACTTGGCTGCAACACTTGCCCCGTTTTCTGCCTCATGAAACTTATCACCCGTTCTCAGTTTTTCTACCCTCTTGTAGCCCTATGTAACAGATTACATATCTGGGATCCTGATCCGGTATCATATACCCAGGATGCAGAGGATACTGAGAAACAGTTCTTTGTAATGAACACACCCGAAGGAGATGCATCATATGCACTTTCTTCGTTTGGGCGGCATAGGAATTCTGGTATTCCCCTATTTCCTGCTCTGTCTTATAACAATTATAAGTTGGAGCGGGACCAACGTTCCCCAGCTCAGTATAACAAGCGGGTTCGGTCAATACATCCGTATTATTATCTTGATTAAGGCGTGATATGGTCGCTACCAGGAGAGAGAGAGAAGAAAACACTCTGCGTGCGCTCTTGCAAGATCAGATTGGTTATATATTTTATCTAATCAGGATGGCTCCCACTGTTTTTATCAAATCTTCCTTCAAACCCTAAAAGGAATGACTAGCCGAGATTAATTACACTCTACAAGTTCGCCAATCTTTCAGCCAGGCCAGTGTCGGTACTTTGAGGGAGGTTCCCCGTGCTATCGCACGGACCTAATTACAGTAAACCTCGTTTTCCCATAGGCGTAACCCCGTTGACACCTTTCTAGACACCTACTTGATCGGCTAATTGTAAAGTGCAAAACTCTCCCAGGAGTAACAATTACTCGCAGTGGGTATCGGGATCCAACTATCACATAAAAGGTATGCAATCTCATTACAAGTTTCAACACTTGAAACTCCCGATAAAGGTTTTTACCCCTGGCACCTATGACCTTAACTATGGTCAACAAATCATAAGTACTAGTCAAGTTCTACCCGTCATTTCGTGATTAATTAGACCAACCCACATGACCCTTAACTAAGGTCAACAAAGTCACGCGACTGTCCTAACTAATCGCATCATATGCGGTGTAGGAAGACATCACTTAGCTACCGTACACTGTGCCTTGACTATGGTCAACAAACACAGCACGAATACTAAGTACTCTGCTTCCTAAAATGACGGAGGGTTGCGGCTGGTTTTTGTGAAAACCTTTAACGCTTTGAACTTGATCTCGTTGCGGAATCAAATGGTTTTTAAATGGAATGTTTTTAAGGCTTTTCTAGTTTTGCTAAAGGGGTCACTCCCGGTGAAGGGATCGTCGGCCCTTTCCTCGTCGAATGAGGTGCGGAATATATCATATATATCACTGTGCAAAGCAGAAACTATAGAAGCGATCAAAAGACAAACCGAGGGTTGTAGCATCTGCCAGTTATTGCTAAAGGAATCACTCCCGGTGAAGGGATCTCGGTCCTTTCCCTATCGAATAAGGTGCAGGATGTTCTACAAGGAACACCACGATGCAAAGCAAGAACTGTAGCTACCTGTTTTATTTTGAAATTCGATTCCACAACATCAATTAGGTTTATTTTCTTTCATTAATCTCATTAATGAATATCCCATCAATTAAGTCTACCTAACCATCACAGATAAATATAACGTACGCTTATGCCATCCGCATTCGCCTCGATGTCCCGTCTGCACCGTTAGGTTAGGTAACTAACGCCAGAGCGAGGCAGGGCTAGCGCGGGTGTAAAACATAAGCAACGTCTATATAATATATCATATATACTATATATAATATCTGTCACAGAACATCACATGATCACAGATAAATCACAGCAGAAGAAACATATGAAATATTGGATATACTAGGACGTCCGTGTTTTCAATACGAGCCAGTATAAAACACGGATTCCATGGTCGTGATGAATAGCCAAGCCCACACCCCTAGACCCCTACGAGAGCGGCAAGCAACCCTACCAATTCTAGGGTTAGGAGACCCGGACTCGACTCCTCGAGTTGGTCTCCCACTGGACCCCAGAACCCGGTTACTTGTGCTCCCCTCCTTGGGTCTATCCTAATGCGGAAAAGTAAATAATATACATCAACGGTGACAACTTCCACAACCTGGAAGTGCCCCAATAAAAGAATATTACATACAAGTTTTTACATGAATGAAAATGAAAAACACTCATCTCACATAAAAACCCCCCAGCTATTCAAACACGACGATCCAATATAACATATCCAGCAACACATAACATCATATGTCATCAACGTAAGCAAACACGCGTATCCCAATTGTCGTTGACATATAGCAACGAAACCGGCGATATCACATATTACACTTACGGTCACAAAAAAGAAAGTGTAAAACTACAACAGTTGGAATCCGCAACCACCTCAGACATCGTATGCCTGATCAAATGAATTCTTTAGACATCGCATGCCTAACAATTATAAACCCCGCATTTTAGTCTCATTATCGAAAACACTTTTCAATATCAAGTCGTGCAATTCAACAGGATTCCCGACATTCTGATCGAATGCTCGTCGCAAACTTTAGTAGGCGGCCGCACCCCCGACGCCGTCGACAAAGTGCACCAAGGCGGAACACCGCTGCCGCGAGCACCCGAACGGATGCTTTCGGCGACGGGGTTCTCCTACAGTCACTTGGTCGGGGCTATGGAGTGAGGCTGTCTATTAAGTTTACCCGGCGAGTATCCGCGTACGCTACGTGATTGCGACAGACTTTTGATCACATCAAAATTCCGTAGCAACCGATCAAGTGAGACTAAACTGCTACGTTTATAATATTCATTCCGTTATCTCATAACAATTTGTTAATTCCAATTATTGTATCACATTCCGGATAAATAGAAAATGCTAAACTTTTCGATCGAACAATCGAACACCCAAGTCTTCCCGATACAGCTCAACACATGAAATAAGTCTAACAACATTCAGTTCGTGCCTCAGTACCAACGGTCCAGCCGTAGAAGGGTCAAGCCAACGCCTCACATGTGGCACGCCGTACTCCCCCAAACCCGAAGGTTCAAAGGGCAGTTCAAGACGGTCACATAATCGAGTTAAGGTTTGTTGTCTTCTAGAGGGTCCATCGCGTTACTTGCACTACTTAGAACGTCGTTAAACTACGGAAAAATCCAACAATTGGAAATTTCCCGGCAGGGGAAAAAGTGGGTATTTATATCCGGTCGAACTTTTTAACATATTCTAAAAATACCCGGAAAAGCACACCGACAAAATTAGACATTCCGATCGAATACACTGAGTTCCCAATATAACCCAGAAAATAAAACTCTGGAATAAATATTAAAATATTCCCAGGAAAACCAGCACTGCATACTAAGAATTACTGTGCAAATTTCATCAAATAAAGATACATTATGGCCGCGGATCCGCCGCATAAGCCATGCTTATGCGGCGGAAACGCGGCTCTTCGATGGAAACAGGAGCTCGAATTTCACAGTATGTCGTAGATCTTCCTGCTGATTTTTCTGCATATTTTTAATTTCGAAAAAACCACGATTTCAGAAAAAGTCCAGAGAGCTATATTAGGGTTTGGGTTTTGATTCGATCGGAGTTCTAATTCTGTCGGGACTTCGCCTAAGGCTCTAGCTAGGCTCTGATACCACTGTAGGGATCCTAGGAACCCTAGTGAGGTCTCACAAGTTATCAAACATGCACAAATCAAATTTTACGGGTGCCTACAAACCCTAATACGGATCGTTTACTAGATATCTAGGCGAAACGATGCAAATAAACAACTTTATCTAAAAGGAAAGGAGCTACAACCTTTGTAGATCCGGTCCACCACTTCATATGCTCCGCGATGATCTCCCTCCACTGTCCAAATCGAACTCACGACTCTAGCATTGGCATCATCGAAGAATGGGCGGGCTTGATCGTCGGTTCGATGCCGAAGATGATCTACGTCGAGGCATCGCTAGAACAAGCTCAAACTTCACCAAGTCGGGAAAACTTGTGAAGGAAACACCCTATAATACTTGGCAAGAGGTAGAGGATGAAGAAATAGGAAGTGGGTAAACTTTAGATTTGGATTTCTCACACTTTTCCATCAATCACCATTGATGGTCAAGCTTTCTCTTTCTTGCTCAAGATGAAGAAGAAGAAGAAAAGATATGATAAGTTAAATTAAAAATAGAAAAGAAAATACAATACTTATCATATCTTTAACCATGGTTTAGTGTAGAGACTTAACTTAGGTTAGATGAGTGGTTAGGGTTAGGCATGAGACAAGAATGGTGACTAAGTCAATGCTTCATGAATCTTCAACTAAAAACAAATATAGCCACCATTCATTTCTCTTTTTCTTTTCAAATTAAATAAATAAATAAAAAGATAAATGAATAAGCAAATGAAATGATACCCTAACCACTAACTAACCATGGTTCAATACTTTACACAAAACCAAGAAAGAATGTATCATCAAACATGATACAATCATGTGCACAGAAATATATCACATATACAATGTGCAATACAAGTGAGTAAATCCATTTAAAGTGAACCAATACTAGTTAATGCAAAGTAATATATCAAATATATAATTATACATTAAATCATTAAATCAACACTTGATTCAATGATCCGGTCATGTCGCATATAACCGGCCAGTATCCAACGTATCGGCTTATCGAATCAATCCTTGATTCGATAACTAGGTTATATCGCATATAACTAATCGATACATTCATCGCGAGAATAGAATACGGTATCACATACACGCATTATTCTCGGTCCCGCACATATCTCATATGCGCTCCTATTTCGTTTCGCTTGAGCCAGGAAACCTCTGTGTAGGACTCTAAAGACTCGTGAATACGCCGGCAGCAGATGTTGATCATATCAAACACCCACAAGCCGCAAGCGGTCTGCTAAACGTAACGGCCACCCGGGTATTGAGCGATCAGAAGATCGACGAGCAAGCCCGCTCACACTCCTGTGAATCCAACCAGTAACACTTACCGTACAGTCCGGTCTGTTCGTCTGATATGTCGCATATCTCGCCTAGGGGTGGTAAACGTCAGACCCCAATAGCTCGATAAGTCATGCCGACGTAGGGTCCATAACATTCGTGAAACTACTGATAACTCTTACCAGTATATCACTGCAACCCTGGCTAGGGATTTCCTGTTATGGCCAGTCGAGCATGGCGCAACATCAACCCCCAATACCAGGAGAGACGAATCCCCTCCTATCGCTCATTGCCTCCATGTGAATCGGGACTGTACCCAAAAACCACCTGTTTGCACAACTCAGTAGAGCCATGGTAGGGTGGAAATCAAAGCACATTGGGAGACACACAAGACTCTATGATGATCTCGGGTCTACAGACTAAGCTGCACCAGTGTCACCAGAGAACTGCCATCTGACGTGAGGTATAATACCATCTGGGAGTTCTCGGCGAGTCCGTTCAGTGTACCAAGTCTCCACTGAGCACCCGTATACCATCTCCGATGTCAAACACCAATGGATATGGGATCATCCATCGCCCATCGCATGGGTCGAGAAGATATACGCTAGTCTACTCTGGAATATCGATGCCCCGTCTCGATATTCCCTCGACTAGGAACATTTCAAGGATGTACTCATGGACTACCCAGGCCCCACTAGTATGATCTACATCATAGTCCTGGAAGTCGAGTACACATCCTATGGGCTTTATCAACATGTAATCAGAGAGACAGAAAGTATACATGTTAAGATAAAGTGCAACCAGATAGCGTACTATCATGTCGTGCAAGAAAGTCCTTCCTATATATGTCCCAGCATCCACTACAATATACATCCAATGTACAGTAATGGCCTCTAGGGCATACATATAACTAACAGCTCCGCCCAGATATACCATCGTGCTATGGTGTATACGGAGGAGTAACGCTGAGAGAGAATCTCATTCACCTTTAGAATAGTCCAGGAATCTCCATGCTCAAGTATTCTCCTCCTTGATCTCATCAAAGGACGTAATACTTATACCCGTTTTTGATTCTCTACTTCTAACTTATATTCTGTGAATATCTCAAAAGCTTCGGGCATGATTTTCAACAGGAACACATGTGCGAATCTTGAGAGAACATCAGTGAATATAATAAAGTATAAAGATTCGGTCTTGGCATGTGTAGACAGGGGACCTTCATACATCAACATGTATTAATTCCAAAAGTTCACTAACTCTTTCTCTGTTTCCAATAAATAGAGCTGTGGTCATCTTATCTTTGTGACATGACCGGCATGTTTCACAAGATGTAAATTCAAACAGATTTAAATATGCATCTAAATGTAACTTAGCTAGTCGGGTCGCATTGATATGACCTAGTCTACAATGCCTCAAGAAGGATTCGTTCATTTCTGAACTCTTCCTCTTGTGTGTGTTCTTTATACTAAGAACTGTAGTTTGATTTAGAACATCTATGCTTTTAGATAACGTACCTGAACCGATCAACTCTTGATATAGGAAATGTTCAAAATATTATCCAACAATACAAAATTATATCCTTTCTTTACTAATAAAGAGACTGATATGATGTTGTATATCAGGTTCGGTATCTAATAACATTCGTTCTGAATCAATGTATTTGCTAATACAGGGCGATAGTTACCAACAGACTTGGCTACAACACTTGCATCGTTTCTATCTGATGAAACTTATCACCCGTTCTCAGTTCTCTACCTATCTGTAGCCCATGTAACATATTACATATCTGGGATCCTGATCCGGTATCTTATACCCAGGACATAAAGGATACTGAGAAACAGTTCTTTGTAATGAACACACCCGAAGAAGATGCATCAGCATGCACTTTCTTCGTTTGGGCGGCACGGAAATTCTGGTAATCCCCAATTTCCTGCTCTGTCTTATAACAATTATATGTTGGAGCAGAACCAAAGTTCTCCAGCTCAGTATAACAAGCGGTTTCGGTCAATACATCTGTTTTTTAACTTGATTAAGGCGTGACACGGTCGCTACCTGGAAAGAGAGAGATGGAAACACTCAGCGTATGCTCTTGCATGATTGGATTGGTTATCTAATATATCTAATCAGCATGTCTCCCACTGTTTTACTCAAATCTTCCTTCAAACCCTAAAAGGAAAGACTAGCCGGGATTAATTACACGCTACAAGTTCGCCAATATTTCAGCCAAGCCAGTGCCGGTACTTTGATTGAGGTTCCCCGTGCTTTCGCACGGACCTAATTAAAGTAAACCTCGTTTTCCCAGGGGCGTAACCCCGTTGACACCTTTCTAGACACCTACTTGATCAACTAATTGTAATATGTAAAACTCTCCAAGGAGTAACTCTTAATCACAGCGGGTATCGGGATCCAACTATCTCATAGAAGATATGCAATCTCATTGCAAATTTCAACACTTAAAATTCCCAATAATATTTTACCCCAAGCCTCCTATGACCTTGACAAAGGCCAACAAACCATAGGCTGCTAGTCAAGTTCAACCCGTCATTTCTTGATTGAATTAAACCCACCCGTACGACCCTTGGCAAAGGCCAACAAGGTCGCACGACTACCCTAATCCAATCTGCATCATATGCATAAGCAGATAAGTACTATTCAGCTACCGCACACTATGCCTTGACAAAGGCCAACTAACGCAGCAGGAATACTAAACAGTGTTTATCTGAAATGACGGAGGGCTACGACAGGTTTTTAAGAAATCCTTTGCGTAATGAACTAGATATCGTTGTAGAATCGAGTGATTTTTAAATGGAATGTTTCTGAGGCCTTTTCTAGTTTTGCTAAAGAGGTCACTCCCAGTGAAAGGATCGTCGGCTCTTTCCTCATCGAATAAGGTGCAGGATATTTCAAAAATACCGCAGTGCAAAGCAAGAACTATAGAAGTAATCAAAAAACAAACCGAGTTTGTAGCATCTGCTTGTTTCACTAAAGAGGTCACTCCCGGTGAAGGGATCTCGGCTCTTTCCTTATCGAATAAGGTGCTGGATGTTCTACAAGGAACACCGCTATGCAAAGCAAGAACTAGAGCTACCAGTTTTTAAACAAGTTTCTACAACATCTTAGGTTTCTTTTATTTCATTAATCTCATTAATGAAGTCCCATTTTATTATGCTTCACAAGCATCAGATATGAAACGAAATCAACAATATATAATATATATCTCATATATATAATATAAACATTCGTCTCAGGTAGTAATATGATCTCCGTAAGTGCACGAAAGCGCCCCGGCCATCTGAACGAGGCCAAAATGCGGAATCAAAAACTTTTCTATAAACCAGAACCGGTGCTATCGCGGACTTTGAACCCGGATCAGGCCATTAACCTACTCATAGCTAACTAGAGAATGGGTAGAGAGATATACGGAGCGATCCGTGTCCTTCGGTCTTCTCGTCGTCATCCCGATCTCCCCGAGGAATCTCCGGTCTTCATCTCCTCGTCGGAAGGGCACCACATCGCCGGGTTCTTTTACGGGCTCCCACCTCTGTACCGAGGCAACTCGGGCATGAAGTTGGCGAGTCGACGTGTCCAAGAATGCTGTAGGCTAAGTGTAGAATGGTTTTGTCTCATGGGGTTACTAGAAGTTGCCATTTTAGATATTAAGGTGGAGGAATGAACTTGGGAGATGAGGTAAGTGTTTTGGGTAAGCAAAATGAGATGAAATCCTACACTCTAAATTTTTGGACAGCCACCACAACATGTGGCCGGCCCTTCTTTTGTTAAGGGGAGAGAGAGAAAAGTCAAGTGGGGGAAGCAATAATGCAAGAGTGAATAAAGAGTGATGATGAGAAAAATATGATCACAACCAAGTCTCCACTCCATCAACCATCTCTCATCTCATCACAAAAGTCAAGCAATGATTAACCAAGGAAGTCAAAGGATGGTGGAACCATCATGAACCATGAAAAGTCTTCTCCATTATAGATTGCACAATTGCATATAACCCCCTTTTCCACCAATTTTCAGCCAAAGAAAGAAACAAAGGAAAATGGCCGAAACGGAAAGCAAACTGGCAACTTCAGAAAAACGATCCCGTAATAAATTACAGGAAAACCCTGCGACTGTATATACATACCCGCATTTGTATTCCCACTGAATACAAATGCAATGAGACAAAATCTACACTGTACAATACTAGGATCCGGCTTAAACCAAAGCCCGCTAGTATTATCCGTCCGATCATGATCCGTGCAAAACCGCATGTATATGATTGAACCCTGCCATATCTCCATACGGCCTCTACAGCGTTTCGCCCGAAACTTGAGAAACTGTCAGTGGGGGACTCTAAAGACTCGTCAATACTTTGGCTGTGGATTTAACCACTAGCTCGTCAGAGGTATTAGCCATACGTAACGAGCTACCAGGTATTGACGAAAAGGGACGTCGATGAGCGAACTCATCCTGACACCCTACTGAGCCTATCAGTGACAATATCCGTACAGTCCGGTCCGTTCGTCTATGAGCATCGCATGGCGGGCCTAGTGGGTTGGTAAAAGTCAGACCCCCAAAAGCAGTACAAGTCGTGTCAGAGTGTAGCCCAGAACACCCTGAGATATTACTGGAATACCTACCAGTAAATCTCCTGCCTTGGCCAAGGACTTCGTGTAATGGCTCTCCTAGACACAGCGCGACCTCACCCCCAACACCGGGAGAGACGAACCCCTGCAGATCCGCTCACTCCCTCCATGTGGCTCTGGACTGTACCCAACTAAAACCTGTTTGCACGACTCCTTTGAGCCGTGGTAGGGTAGTAATCAAAGTACAATGGGAACTCACACAAGACGAATAACGATCTCAGGTCAATGAACTAACCTGTACACATGTCACCAGGGAACTGCTATCTGACGTCTGGTATAAGACCAACTATCATGTTCCCGGCGAGTCCTGTCCGGTGTACTCATAACCCAATGAGCACCTGTATACATCTCAGGTGAACCAACTGACACCAGTGGCTTGTGAGACCGGCCACCGCCCCTCGTCGGGGTCTCGACTGTATACACTAGTCTACTCTGGAGTATCGATGCCCTGTCTCGAAAACTCCCACGACTAGGGACCTTTTAAGGATGTGCTTATAGACCCCAGCTCCCACGTATATGATCGCCATCGTACTGCTGGCCATCAAGAAAGAATCCTAAGGGCTCTATCAACGCGTAATAGTGACTTATAAGGTCACCTAAAGCAGTACACGATGATAAAGATAAACCAGATAGCATACTATCATCTTGAGTAAGATTGTCCTACCGGTATAGGTCGTCCCTCAATCATTGCAATCACATGCCTGTAATCCAATAATTGACTCTGAGGGCACTATCTCCAACAATCTCATCACAGAACATTGCAGCAGAAGAACATATATGAAATATTGGATATACTAGGACGTCCGTGTTTTAATACGAGCCTGTATAAAACACGGATTCCACGGTCGCAATGAATAGCCAAACCCACATCCCTAGACCCCTACGAGAGCAGCAAGCAACACTGCCAATTCTAGGGTTAGGAGACCCGGTCTCGACTCCTCGAGATGGTCTCCCACTGGACCCTAGAACCCGGTTACTTATGCTCCCCGCCTTGGGTCTACCTAATGCGGAAAAGTAAATAATATACAATAGTGATATCATCCTCAGCCCGGAAGTGCCCCAATAAAAGAATATTACATACAAATGAATTTTACATGAATGAAAATGAAAACCCTCATCTCACATAAAACCTTCAGCTATTCAGAACACGACGATCCAATATAACATATCACAGTAACACATAACATCACATGTCATCAACGTAAGTAAGTATGCATACACCGATTGTCGTCGATGTATAGCAACAAAAACCGGCGATACAACTACATACTACACTTACGGTCACAGAAAAGAAAGTGTAAAACTACAACAGTTGGAATTCGCAACCACTATAGACATCGCATGCCTAACCAAATGAATTCCTTAGACATCGTATGCCTAACAATTATAAACCCCGCATTTTAGTCTCATTATCGAAAACACTTTTCAATATCTAGTCGGGGAATTCAACAATATTCCCGAACACCTGATGGAATGCTCGTCGCAAACTTTAGTTGACGGCCGCACCCCCGTGTGCCGTCGACGAAGTGCACTAAGGCGGAACACCGCTGCTGCGAGCAACCGAACGGATGCATTTGGCGACGGGGTTATCCTACAGTCACTTAGTCGGGGCTATGGGGCATGGCTGTTTATTAAGTTTACCCGGTGAGTATCCGCGTACGCTACGAGATTCCGACGGACTTTTGATCACATCAAAATTCCGTGGCAACCGATCATCTGAGACTGAACTGCTAGATTTATATCATTCAAATTAGTTATCTCATAACTACTTGTGGATTCCAAATATTGTATCACATTCCAGATAAATAGACAATGTTAAAATTTCCGATCGAATAATCAAACTCCCAAGTTTTCCCAAATAGTTCTCAACACTTGAAATTAGTTTAAAGACATCCATCACATGCCACAGTACCAATGGTCCAGCCGTAGAAGGGTCAAGCCAACGCCTCATATGTGGCACGCCGTACTGCCCCAAACCCTAAGGTTTAGAGGTGGTTCAAGACGGTAACATAATCGAGTTAAGGTTTGTTGTCTTCTAGAGGGTCCACCGCGTTACTTGAACGACTTAGAACATTCTTAAACAACGGAAAAATCCAACGCTTGGAAATTTTCCGGCAGGGGAAAAAATGAGTTATTGATATCTGTTCGAACTTTTTAACACGTTCTATAAATTACCCGGACAAACTAAACGAAGTTAAATTATCCGATCGAATCAACGAGTCCCCAATACAACCCAGAAAACTTAACACTTGAGTATAATTAAAAATTCCCAGAAGAATCAGGAAGTAACAAAGGTTATTACTGTAGAAAGCGGATCCAATAATCTTACTGTTTCGCCGTGGAACCGCCGCGCAAGAAAGGGTACGACCGCGGTTCCGCGGCGCTTTAAGCGCATTAATGGATCATTTTGCACAGTAATTCCTAAAATACCCTGCTGAATTTTTTGAGCATTTTTAATACAGAAAAAATCACATTTTTTGAAAAATATCCAGAGAAGGGTATAAATCGGGGTTTCCGGGTTCGATCGGACTTGAAACTTCGTCTAGACTTTGCCTAAAGCTCTATCTTAGCTCTGATACCACTGTAGGGTTACTAGGCACTCTCACAAGGGTCTACGAGATATCAACCATGCCCGATTTAAAATTTAGACGTGCCGAACAACCCTTAACAAGATCTTTAAACTAGAGATTAGGTGAAAACAAGCATGTTAAACACTTTAACACTAAGTGAGAGGGATTACAACCTTTGTAGATCTGGTCCTTCACTTCTAAAGCTCCGTGTTGAGGTCCCTTCACTGCAATCATTGTGTTCCGGACTCTCGAGAGCCTCCACGAAGAGAAAGATACAAGCTTGCTTCCGATCTTCGATAACAAAGATGATCTACCTTTAAGTTTCATTAACACAAGCTTTCACTCACCAAATGAAGTGAACACCCTCATCTAAATGGCAAGGGTAGATGAGGATGATGAAGTAGGATTTTGTCTCTCATTTGTTTTCTATTTCTCACTCATTTTCATCAACATTGAAAAAGCTAGAAAGCTTTTCCATGAAGAACTCAAGAAAGAAGATGAAGAATTCTTTTGTGATGAATAATGAAAAATGTAATAGTGATTACTTATGCAACCATTGTTACTAATAATATAAGCTAACCCATGTAGAGACTTAACCAAGGGTTTGGGTTTTGGTTGGGTTAAAATTGAGTCACCAAAAATATCAACATAATATCTTAGCTCATGACAAAAGAAAAACCATCTAGAATGTTCATGAAAGAACTAACCCAATTCAAACCCTAACCTTGTTTAATCTCCAGTAAAAATGTTGCATTAGTAATCATATCATGTTACAATATTATATATCACATATATAATATTTATTGAAACAAAATAAAATAATAGAATTAATATATAACGCATATATATCAATGTATTACCCGAGTGAGAAAAAGAATCTTTTAGTGAGCTAATATTAGTTAATGTAATTTAATATATCATATATATAATTATACATTAAATCATCGAATCAACACTTGATCGGACAATCCGGCTATATCGCATATAACCGACTAATATATCATTTACCGATTCATCGAATCAACACTTGATCCGATGACCCGGCTGATATCAAATATCGCGAGAATAGAATACGGTATCTCATATCACATTATCCTCGGTCCTGCACATATCACATATGTGCCCCTACTCCATTTTGCCTGAGCCAAGAAACCTCTTTGTATGACTCTAAAGAATCGTCAATACGCCGGCAGTAGGTGATGATCATATCAAACACCCACAAGCTGCAAGCGGTCAGTTAAATATAACAGCCACCCAGGTATTGAGCGCTCAGAAGATCAACAAGGAAGCCTGTACATTCTCCTGCGAATCCAATCAGTAACACTCCCGTACAGTCCGGTCTCGTCGTCTGATATGTCGCATATCTCTCCTAGGGGTGGTAAACGTCAGACCCCAGTAGCTTGATAAGTCAGGTCGATATGAGGTCTATAACAGTTTGAGAAACTACTGATAACACTTACCAGTAAATCTCAGCAACCCTGGCCAGGGATTTCCAGTTATAGTCAATCGAACACAGCACAACATCAACTCTCTATACCGGGAGAGACAAATCCCCTCCTATCGCTCATTGCCTCCATGTGATTCGGGACTGTACCCAAAAGCCACCTTTTTGCACGCCCTCTTGGATGTGGTATGATGGAAATCAAAGCACAGTGGGAATCATACAAGACTCTATGACGATCTCGGGTCAAGCGACTACTCTGTACCAGTGTCACCGGAGAACTGCCATCTGTCGTGAGGTATAATACCATCTGGGAGTTCTCGGCGAGTCCGTCCAGTGTACCCAGACTCTACTGAGCACCTGTATACCATCCTTGATGTCAAACACCGATGGTATGGGATCATCCATCGCCCATCATATGGGTCAAGATGCGTATACGCTAGTCTACTCTGGTGTATCTGCTCTCTGTTTTATGCTTGCAACTTTAGTTGTTTGCCCTGTCTCGATACACCCTCGACTAGGAACAGTTATAGGATGTACTCGTCAACTACCGTGGCCCCACTAGTATGATCTCATCATAGTCCCAGTAGTCGAGTACATATCCTAAGGGCTTTATCAACATGTAACATAAAGACAATCAGAGTACATGTTAAAGTAAAGTACAACCAGATAGCATACTATCATGTCGAGCAAGAATGTCCTCCCTATATATGTCCAAGCATCCATTACAATATACATCATATGTACAGTAATGGCCTCTAGGGCATACATATAACTAACAACATCTGTATAGCGTTACAGATGATGAGTGGGGTAAGATATTGGGAATTGGATGATCATATCCTCATTATATCGAAGTTCTTTGTAATTGGTGATATTTGAGGAAACCACCTGGCATTTTCCGGACGACAAATATTTGGTTTTGAATATCCCTTGTTATGCACCAATTTCAAACCGATATATCTATACGTTTATTTTATAAAGTGAGATATAACTTTTTGAAATTATGTCTGTGACATTTACCTATAGAAGTTGGAGATTATGTATGGTGCATTCAACAACGGTGTAATTCTTCTTAACCATAGTACATTTTTCAACCTACGACACACAGGATTTGTATTATTAAACTCGGGGGACTTATACAAAGTATTGTATGTTGTCCAGTGTCCATTAGGACAAAAGGGTTGGTACTCGTACTATATTCTGTTTACTTTTGACTTCTCTAGTTTTAGACAAGTATTTCGTTGGAATATATGGTCCAAATTTGAGAAGTTATAGATATAAGAATAAAGTAGAGAACCATATGTTGCAAAGTATCAGGGTTCTTCAAGATGATTGAAGATGTAAATACTTGTGCTAAGTATTCCGTTGATAGTAATGGTTTTGAGAACTTGCTTCTCTTTCATGATACTCATAGAAGGATGCATTCCTTGATGAGTAATGCCGAATGGCCTCTTTCCATCTAGTTAATATGCACTGGAGACAGCTGCATGTATTTTGAATCTGGTTCCATTTAAATTAGTGCCTCTGTTTCTTTATGGATATAGAATGGATCATATCTTAACGTTGTTAAGGTATATAGTGTTTTCCAGCATTTGCTTAAAACCAGAATCTGGACTAACTCAAGGCATGTTTCAGTAATGGAAGTTTGTCAGTTATCCCGGGCTTTGACGAGGGTTAACTTTCTACCATCAGGAAGATCAATAGTTATATTGTTCTTGATTCGCCACAAGTTTTTATAAAATGAATTATTTTGAGAAAACATTATTGGAGTATGGTAGAACTAGATATTATTCCAGAACCACAAACGATTACTGAAAATTTAATAGAAACTACAGATTCAATTGGATTCAACATTCCATTAGCCACTCCGCAGATATGGTGGGTAACCTTAGGCACCCGAGAGGTACTTCGGTCTTCTCAGAGACGGTGACAAGGAGGTTCTTGTTAACCCAGACTTGCCATTTCTACTGTTCTAGACTTTAAGACCCTGCAGAAGGATGAGTATAACGTCGTTCTAAACTAGCTTTAGAAGTGCACGTCTATCTGACTCTGCCAGAGATTTGTTGTAGTCAGTGGGAGCAGCGGAAGCATATTGAGCAAGTAGCTTATGTCTATTTATAGACTAAAGCATGTATAGTGGAGATAGATCATTTATTTTTGATGTGACAGTCATAGAGTTTGACTTCATCAAATAGAAGATGGATCTGGTAAGAAGGTAGTAGAGAGTGTTATCCAGATATTTGGATGACATGCACTTGGTAGGAAGTGATATTCCTACAGTACGATCGGTTATGTACCGTGGTTTTCACAAGGTGTTTTCTCCATATAGGATATGGATATAATATCAGGCATTCTGGTAACTAGATCTATGGTTTAGATCTAGATTTGGGAAGTATACCAATTTGGGTACTTTGACATTATTCTAAAAGTATTTTAGAATGGACGACTCCTGGAGAGCTGGTTGTACCCGTAGGACATGGAGTCACCTTCTCTAAAAGTTGACTTAAATACTAAAGGGGAGAGGGATTTGCATGATTGGCATATCAATTGCTTGCACAATTTAGTCAATCATGTCATGTCAAGTACCACACTAGATGTTGATTTTGCACTAGTTGCAATAAATATATATATTAATCCAATCCTGGAGAAACGTTGGGAAGCAGTTTATGAACATAAGTGGTTGTTCTAAGGAAATGGTAACAGCAGCCTCCTTTGGAAGACGGTTATCATTTCACGCTTTCAAGTGACCTGGATGACAGGATGGCTGTCAGAGTTCTAGTTTTTTCCTCTTTTGAGGGACAGTATGTTGGACAGTTGGTCCAAGCGGATATTGAGGAAGGCATGGCGCAAGATACTGATTAAATTCAGTTGGATGATAGAGTCTAAGAAGTTTGTTGGATTTATGGTTCATTTATGAATTGGGTCCTATCATATATCCAGACAAATTCTAAGACATGTATCACTCATTTCGGGAGATAGTCATTCTCCACGAAGTTGAGATATATAGAGATATAAAAAGAAACATTGGAGTGGATCCACTCACTGAGGTTATTTCTCGAACACAATAGTTTCGCAAACGAGCTTTGGTAAACTGAGTAGTAGAGAAGTTGGGTGTTCGGTATCACACGGGCTGTGAGTATGCTACATCTCAATAATTAGCCTTAAGGGCAAGTGGGGGATTGTTGGCTATAGTGCCCTCAAGGCAATTATCATAGACGCAGGCAGATGATTATGATGATTGAGGGAGGACCTATACCGGTAGAGCAGTCTTACCCGAGATGATAGTATGCTATCTGGTTTGTCTATATCATCATGTATAGTAATAGGTGGCATTACAGATCACTATTACATGTTGATAGAGCCCATAAAATTCTTGCTTGACTACCAGCATTATGATGGCGATCATATACGTGGGAGCTGGGTGGTCTATATGCGCATCCTTAAATGTCCCTAGTCGTAGGAGTATCGAGACTGGGCATTGATACTCCAGAGTAGACTAATGCATATTGATCGAGACCCCGATGAGGGGCGGTGGCTAGATCTCACAAGCCATTGGTGTTAGTTTGTTCACCTAAGATAGTATACAAGTGCTCATTTGGTAATGAGTACACTGGACAGACTCTCCGAGGACCTGCTAGTTGGTATTGTTGTTAGTTATATGTATACCCTAGAGACCATTTTTGTACATATGATGTATATTATAGTGGATGCTTATATATATAGAGAGAGGACTTTCTTGCTCGACATGATAATATGCTATCCGGTTGCTCTTTATCTTAACATGTTGACTTATATTATATTGACTTGCTCTCACATGTTGATAAAGCCCTTAGGATATGTACTTGACTACCAGGATTATGATGGAGATCATACTAGTGGGGCCAGGTGTAACATTTCAGAAAAATGAAATATTATTATTTAGGAATTTTTATAATTAAATAATAATTATTATGAATATTTTAATAATACGGTATAATTAAATACCGATAAATTGAGAAAAATTTAGAAAATTATAGAAATTATTGAAATGAGGATGTTTTAAGTGATTTAGGCGAATTATGAATTTTTATGACTAATTATATGCACTTTTAACGCTAATCGCGATTAAATATCGCTAATCGTGCATTAATGGTGTTTTGTGCACATGACATGCACATGTCACATTTTTCACACTTGTTACATTTTTCTATCATGGCTTTTTCCTTATTTCTATCATGCATGGCTTTTTAAATGAAAAGAAAAGAGAAGAAGGCAAAAACAAAAGAATAGGAAAATGTATCATGATGACAAGAGTGATGGGCATGCGAGAGAGAGGGTGAGGGGTCAAACCTAGGCATGGCTCATTGTTTCTCTCTTCATCTCTTCCCCATTTCTTCTCCCCCTTCACCCATGGCAGCCCCATCTCCCTCCTCCACTTCAAGTATCACGTCGTTAATGTACGGAACATGACCATCACTTAAACTACGAACCGTCTAAAGGCGTACGTAATCTAAGTAAGCCGAAAACCCAGAAATCCAAACCATGAAAAGTAGTAGAGTGAAGGAAAAACCAACTTAAAACAAGTAGTTTTAATAGCATAAGCCAAATTATGCGTTTTAAAAACATCAAGTATTTTCTGAAAATTTCGGCAGAGTCTCCTTTGTAAATACTGGCCCCCAAACATGATACAACATAAATAGTATATGAAATCAATAAAAAAGGCATCCCCTAGCGGGAGCTAGCTCTTCGTCAATCGACGGTCACAACCACACAAGCAATATAATATACAATGCCAAGGGTGAGGATCAAAACTCAAAAGGAAACTAAAAACAGCAAGAAATCCATAGAAATACAATGCGCGACTTTAAGGTCGAAAGAATAAACATCACTGGTCTCTATCTCTGAAATAAATACATGTTTGGTTGATGGAACTTCTAGATACAACTGAATAATAATATACAAGTATAATGATGGGTACGATACAAATAAACCCACATACTAGCAAGTCACCCGAAAAGTAGCAGTGCCAGCAAAGCCGTAATGAAACCTGTACGGCAAAACCTGCAAGAAACAGTGGCACAACGGGGGTGAGTAGAAAAACATCTACGAACAGAAATCGCATGAACAACGCATTCCTAGGTCATGCGATCAAAATATATAATCCTCAAATATATAATCTGCAGCCTATAACAATGGCTGGGGTATACCTCTAAACAACTATAATACCAAGTGCTCGTGTCAGTGCCTCAGATAGCAATATATATCATATGGACGATGTATGAATGCATGAAACAGAATGCATGTACTGAAGAAACTGCTTTCATAAATTAGTGAGATTTCTGTATTTTTAAAGCGAGGTATCATAAATGAAATTAGCATAAACAGTGTCTAGCATCGACACAAAACAGTATCCAAATATCTCGATATCTCTGTGTCGCAATCTCTGTACCTCAATATCTCAAAATCTCAATGTCTCAATCTCATTATCTAGGGCGCCGTCAGTCCAGACCGGCCTCTACCATCAATCTCAAGACCACGACAGTATCCTCTGGATATCTGACGCGTCGGGTAAAATCACCGGTCGGTAGTCTTCCCCTGCCAGGCTCATCGTCATCACCACGAGCTTCTTGCCCCGGGGTACCTTACCGGGCCCACCATGTACCCGAGACGGTTCATCCAACTCCTCGAATCAGGTTCGAAATCCATCAGCAAACTTATGGTGGACGACTCATATATAATGGGAAAACCATGCTTTTTATTTAAAAAGAGTGAGAAAAGAAGTTTATAAATGTTTTTGCGGTTTTCCCCCAAATCCAGGAAATCTCATGAAAATCCGAATCCAAATCATCAATAGCATGTAAATAGTGAATATAGGCATAAAAATCCAAGAATGCGGCATAACAGTGAATAATAACATGCATGAAGTAGCAAGTAATAACTATCATGTCTAAACTAGCATATAAGGCAAGTACACTAATATCATGTCTAAACTATTAGCTAACAACCTATGTCCAATGAAATAGTATTTTCTAAAGTGTACGAGATATGGCAATTACCGATGAAGATGTGTGTGAGCCGGCAAGTAAGTGTACGTGGTACATACGCGTCATCGGTAATGGTGCTGGTATCCTAACAGCATGATATCAACAATACAATATGAAATCACAATATAAGTATGCGATGCGGAGCGAACAGCAATAACGAGCGGGAGCTAAATACTAATCACAACGATAACAAATCTGCATTTAATGTAAATCTAGTCTAACAACTACACTAAACTATACGGGTGAGCTATCAAGCTAAACTAAAGGTAAGGAAGCCGCCTAACGTCTGAGTCGATACATATGTAAATATATATATTAGTCGGTGATCCCGTCTCGATAATATCACATTCATCATATTATTCATCTGGTATCCTCTTTATCAAGATCATAATCCGGGTACTGATCTACGTCTAGTACAATACCAATATCATCAATATAATCATGATCTGACTACTGATCGACAGTCTCGTACAACCCGATATCATCAGCACATACCATCATAAGGAAGTATACATCGCCCAATGCGGCCTATCATAAACATCCTAACATATCATATCTCATATCACGATCACATGTCGACCATTTTATTTATATCACGATTCCCATGATATCGTCGTCTAAAGACCCGCTATAACATCATGATGTATCTTAAATACGAATCCTGCTATATCACCGATCTCACGGTCTCAAATCAAATCTCATCGACTCATCTCAAATCCCAAATACTATCCTCAAATCCAGTATATGATCGCATAGTCCCATACCCATGTGAACACATAAATACATATTCCCGTATAAGCACAAATGAAAGAAGAATGTATGCAAGTATGGGTGTGTATGTGTATGTGTGGTGCAACCACTACTCTAGGGTTTCGCAACACTTAACCTATCCAATCACACCTAAAATCTATCTTTATCATCAATAAACTAAACAATATATAATCAATATATGTGTGTATACGTGTTCGTATACATCACCACGAACTGCGGGGGTGCTATACGCCATCCACCCGACTTCTCCCCGTAGATATAAATCTACTCACCTGGTCCTCGCTCGCCGGTGCCGCCGTCGCTACGCTCTTTCTTTTCGTCTCAAAGTCCACATGGGGTACCTACATGTCACAACGTATCGTATCGCATAAAAACTAAATCCGAAATCAAAACGGTATACGAAAACCAATTCGGCACGCTTATCACGCATAGGTCAAAACCTATCGTCTACGCATGCATGAATAGCTAAACCAACCCTCGATGTCGATATACAAACGTCAAACCATCGAGAAAAACCCAAACACACTCATTTACACATTCACAAACACTAATTATAATATGAAATAGGTTAAAATTCACAAAAACCCCAAACTCACTTTAAAAGCTATTTTTCCGAAAACCTAGCAAGCAAGGTTTACCATTTTTTGTACAAAACATGATGTTTTAACAATTCTAGTGACCAAGATGATAACTTAATATATTAATTATGCCATAGAAACCATTACGTAAATTTTAAACCCACAATTTAATTCAATTTCAAAAACCTAGTTTGCAATTTTAACCAATTTCGACCATTTTATAGCAAAAATGCACATACAACAATCTAGCTTGGATTTGCATGATCTAAGTTGCTAAACAATATATTAAAATGTTAATAAAGTCATCAAAATCTTAATTAGATTTTAAATCACCCATTTGCAACTAAAAACTAAAGCCTAGTTTGCTTAAATAACTAAATTTGGACTTTTAGATGCAACAATTTACAAATTATCTTCTAGATTAGGTTTAACATGTCTTAACATGCTAACTACACTATGCAACCTTAAACAAGTGACAACAACCTTATTCAATTTAAAACCCTAACTGTTTAATTCAAACTCCTTCTCTTTAGATTTCCAAACTTGCAATTAAACCATATTTAAGCACCTAATAAGCTACATTAAGGAATATAAACAAACAATTGAACAATAGGTTAGGATTTATACCTCAAAACCATCTTGAGATCAACATGAAACTAGACCTCCAAATTGGAATCCTTGCACCAAGATCCATGCTCAAAGAGTTAAGGGAAAATGGGTAGGGCTTTGATTTGAATTTTAGCTTTGATTTTTGATGGAAATTGGTTCATTTTTGATGGAAAATGATAGGAGAAGAGGGAAAGAGGGGCTGCTGTTGGAGTTCTGGAATTTTCGGCCAGAATTGAGGGGAGTAGGAGAGAGAGGGAGGGGTTGAAAGTGAGGAGAAAAGACAAGGCCCACATTGACTTTCTTTCATTTTCTTTTCTTTTCATTGTTGAAGTAATGAAAAGTGAGGTGATTGGAGAGGGGCAGAGGGAGAGGGCTGTCAAAGGGGGCCCGGCCACATGGGGAGAGAAAGAGAGGGTGAGGTGTGGGTATGTGGGTTAGGGAAAAAGATAAATGTACTACCCCAATTCCCATCAACACAACATTCACTAATTAAGCCCTTTTTTCTTCGATATTTCTAAAATGGTTTTGGCAAACGATTTCATTTCAGAAACAATATTTTGCAGGCCAGTTTAGTGTGTCATGAATTATAAAATTTGAATCAACCAATTACAATTTGTAATTTTCCCTAATTAAATGTATTAGTGACGGCTTAAAACAATATTAAAATAATTAATTTCGGAAAATTTTTCAGAAAATTAGAAATTTTACCAGTGGCTGAATAAATACCAAATACTAGCAATTACATAACTAGAATATGTATATTTAATTTTATAATAAAAATATTTGTATTTTGACTTTTTACAGAAAACCCTCTTATTTTATCGATTATTCCGAAATTTCACCGAAACGATTTTCAAAACGGTACAATCTTCCCCCCTTAAAGAAATTCGGTCCCCGAATTTAATTTAAAAATCCCCCCAAATACTAAAACATCTAAGCAAACCATCAAGTCGTCGGGGCTCCGAAATCATAAATACATAAAAAAAATCGTAGCGCAGCGCATGCGCATGAAAAATGAGCATATAACTCAAAATCAAAACTCTGTCAAGCATCCTGCAATCATCGGAGTCCTGGTAAAGAAACAAATGTCAAATCCAGTACAAAACCAATATGCTATAACTCGAAACTATACATGTAAATATCAAATCTATATATGTAAATATCTGAAGGAAATGCATGCCAAATTTTTTAAGGTCGCTGTGCAATGCGCATAACACTGCATAGTGGCGGACGTCTATCATAAGAAAATAACCATATACATATATACCTTTTGTTTAAAATGTACGTTCTGCCGTTTTGGAAACAATTTAGAAGGGTCTCCTTATTTTAAACATTTCGTGTCATATCAGACACGTAGGTAAATACTGAGACTATAGCTCGCTTTTTTTGGAAATCCCTTCAATAACTATCAATGCATGCAAAATATATTCAGGTACTGTCCTCTGACTAGTCCTGTTCAGTACAAAAACTCATAGCAATCATCATAAAAACGTACTGCTCCATAAGAAATCAATCCCAAAATATGCATATAAATACTATGTGCGTCTGGTGCGCACGGAAATCAAAATCCATGAATGTGCCATAAATGCGCACAGAAACAGTATCAAAGTGCATCGGGTGTGCACGAAACACCTGTCAAGGGCAACGTGTGTGTCTGACAGCAAAACCAGGCACTTCTGATATGCACGAAGAATCTCGATTTGGTGCATCTGGTGTGCACCAAAATCGCATCTCAAAACATACGCTCAACATGCGCGAAAATCCAAATCAGGTGCATCCATCATGCACGAAATCATGAAATCCAATATCAAGCGCCGAACATGCGCAAAATAAAATCAGGTGCACAAGGTGCACTAAACAAATATCGAGTATCACAATCGAAATCGAAGTCCAGTACATCTAAGTGCAAAAAATGCGTATCACCGCACTGCAAGCATATGTGAATCATACCGAGTGCAAAAACCAAATCGTGTGCGTATATACGCACAAAATCAACTCAACTGTATGAAACCCATAAAATCATAAACGTGAGAAACCAAGGCACGAAAATGATATCAAGTGCAATAACTGTGCAAAAATCGTAAATACTCAGCAGGTGCAACCATGGTCCATGAAGACAAATATCATGAAACTCAATCTTCAAAATCAATCATGCGAATAGATCGCCTAAAATACCCAAAATCAAGTATGGCGGAATAGTCCCGCTCAAACACATCCTCCAAGAATCTCTGGCCAACTATCGTGGTCACTCATAGCATGTCTCGTCGACGATCCTGAACTCTGGCCTGCCGGTGTGCGTAACATGACCGCTCCTGGGTCCAAGTCTTCTCGTAATTCATTCCAGAAAGGTCCTGTCGAGATCTCTCCCAAATCTCGTCTCTGCCGAACTGTCCGGAAGTCATCGTCCCTTACTAGATCTGTTCTCGTTCCGGAACGGCTGCATACTCATCGTGACTCCTTCTGAAAGGTATATCCAAGTACAATGCCTTGGCATGCGTATCGCATCTCTGATGTCGGCGGAGTGGAACGTCGTTTCATCAAGATCTCGTACGAACCTCTTACTCCACTTTCTCTAATATCGACTGCTTCGGACTCGTCTCGTCGTGGCTGCATAGAGTGAGCTCCAACGGCTATCCTCGTATCTGGAGTCTCCTAAGAAATGCATCTCACTACCTGGCATCCGAATAAAGTAGAACCATTTGATAGATTCGTCAAAACCTCATAATCCCCCAAGGGCTCAACATCCTGGGTACAGTTTAATAGTATCAAGTACGTACCACAACATCGATGGTCCAGCCGTAGAAGGGCAAACCCAAGCCTCACTAATGGCGCCGCGGAACTGCCGTAAACCCTAAGGTTCAAAGGCTTTCACACGGTCATTAAGTCAAGTTAGGGTTTCATTCTTATAAAGGGTCCATAGAATTGCCTGCATGCTCTTCCGAATACTTTAAACTTGGAATAATAGGTTTCTGACATTCGATCGTTTCTGTCGACTCTCAACGTCTCCGCGTGAAGTCGTCTCTAGCTGGAATCAATCTATCTGATGACCTCGCATCGGGGTAGGAGAACGAACCACATGTCCTAGTCATTCATCCTCGGATGACTAGCGACCTTCTATCATCTCTTAGTACAACTCGTACTACAATAGCTCCAACATCTGGGATGATATCTCGTCGTTCGCAGCAATAACTGGCTCACTCGTCTGCATGCTAAACAGTGCCTCAATCATCATGAATAAGCAATACGCCAACGGTCATCAAAATCTGGCTGGCCTCTATCATTGGCTCAATCCTCTGGTGCTGATCTGCACGTCCGAGTAATCTCATACAGCGATCCATCAAACGCTCGTGGCGCGAAAACACAATAAAAAGACACATCTCTGCAATCGTGTGTCGCCGGAATCACGCCCTGGTCAGTCCTCGTTCAAAACGAGCTCGTGCTGACCGCAATTCTAGCTGTAGCTCTCCCTGCCCATAATCGTGGCAGCAAAACCATAACTGATACCGATGAGGCTAGATCAGGAATGAATATAATACTGAACAAAGAAATGTACATCCTTAGGCTTCTTAAGTGGAGTAGCGTATCGTAAGTATGCCGCAGAACATACCCACGGTACGTCACTCTACTTTAGTCACCTATTCCATCAACCAAGGGTCATCATACGCTCCGAAGGTAAAACCTAACGCTCTGATACCAACTTTGCCACGTCCCGAAATTACGGAACATGACCGGCACTTAAACTACGAAACGTCTCGAGGCGTACGTAATCTAAGTAAGCCGAAAACCCAGAAATCCAAACCAAGAAAAGTAGTACGGTGAAGGAAAAACCAACTTAAAACAAGTAGTTTTAATAGCATAAGCCGAATTATGCGTTTTAAAAACATCATGTATTTTCTGAAAATTTCGGCAGAGTCTCCTTTGTAAATACTGGCTCCCAAACGGGATACAACATGAATAGTATACGAAATCAATAAAAAAGGCATCCCCAAGCGGGAGCTAGCTCTTCGTCAATCGACGGTCACAACCAAACAAGCAATATAATATACAACGCCAAGGGCGAGGATCAAAACTCAAAAGGAAACTCAAAACAGCAAGAAATCCATAGAAATACAATGCGCGACTCTAAGGTCGAAAGAATAAACATCACTGGTCTCTATCTCTGAAATAAATACATGTTTGGTTGATGGAACTTCTAGATACAACTGAATAATAATATACAAGTATAATGATGGGTATGATACAAATAAACACACCTACTAGCAAGTCACCCGAAAAGAAGCAGTGCCGGCAAAGCCGTAATGAAACCTGTACGGCAAAACCTACAAGAAACTGTCGCACAACGGGGGTGAGTTGCCAACTCGTGAGTAGAAAAATATCTACGAGCAGAAATCGCATGAACAACCCAATCCTAGGTCATATGATCATAATATATAATCCTCAAATATATAATATGCGGCCTATAACAATGGCTAGGGTATACCTCTAAACAACGGTAATACCAAGTGCTCGTGTCAGTGCCTCAGATAGCAATATATATCATATGGATGATGTATGAGTGCATGAAACAGAATGCATGTACTGAAGAAACTGCTTTCATAAATTAGTGAGATTTCCGTATTTTTAAAACGAGGTATCATAAATGAAATCAGCATAAACAGTATCTAGCATCGACATAAAACAGTATCCAAATATCTCGATATCTTTGTGTCGCAATCTCTGTACCTCAATATCTCTCAATCTCACTATCTAGGGCGCCTTCAGTCCAGACCGGCCCCTACCATCAATCTCAAGACCACGACGGTATCCTCCGGATATCCGACGCGTCGGGTAAAATCACCGGTCGGTAGTCTTCCCCGGCCAAGCTCATCGTCATCACCACGAGCTTCTTGCCCCGGGGTACCTTACCGGGCCCACCATGTACCCGAAACGGTTCATCCAACTCCTCGAATCGGGACTCGAAATCCATCAGCAAACTCATGGTGGACGACTCATACATTATGGGAAAACCGCGCTTTTCATTTAAAAAGAGAGAGAAAAAAAGATTATAAATTTTTTTGCGGTTTTCCCCCAAATCCACGAAATCTCATGAAAATCCGAATCCAAATCATCAATAGCATGTAAACAGTGAATATAGGCATAAAAATCCATGAATGCAGCATAACAGTGAATAATAACATGAATGAAGTAGCAAGTAATAACTATCATGTCTAAACTAGTATATAAGGCAAGTACACTAATATCATGTCTAAAGTATTTGCTAACAACCTATGTCAAATGAAATAGTATTTTCTAAAGTGTCCATGACATGGCAATTACCGATGAAGATGTGTGTTAGCCGGCAAGTAAGTGTACGTGATACATACGCGTCATCGGTAACGGTGTTGGTGTCCTAACAACATGATATCAACAATACAATATGAAATCACAATATAAGTATGCGATGCGGAGCGAACAGCAATAAGGAGCGGGAGCTAAATACTAATCACAACGATAACAAATCTGCATTTAATGTAAATCTAGTCTAACAACTACACTAAACTATAGGGCTGAGCTATCAAGCTAAACTAAAGGTAATGAAGCCGCCTAACGTCTGAGTGGATACATATGTAAATATATATATTAGTCGGTGATCCCGCCTCGAAAATATCACATCTCATGCCATATCTATAATCAAATATTCCCAAGTCACGAGTGCGGATCAAACATCAATATATAGCTCGTACGTAAATCCGTCGTACGGCATCCTAAATCTGGGTACGGTCAATATCACATTCATCATATTATTCATCTGGTATCCTCTTTATCAAGATCATAATCCGGGTACAGATCTACGTCTAGTACAATACCAATATCATCAATATAATCATGATCTGACTACTGATCGACAGTCTCGTACAACCCGATATCATCAGCACATATCATCATAAGGAAGTATACATCGCCCAATGCGGCCTATCATAAACATCCTAACATATCATATCTCATATCACGATCACATGTCGACCATTTTATTTATATTACGATTCCCATGGTATCGTCATCTAAAGATCCGCTATAACATCATGAAGTATCTCAAATACGAATCCTGCTATATCACCGATCTCACGGTCTCAAATCAAATCTTATCGACTCACCTCAAATCCCAAATACTATACTCAAATCCAGTATATGATCACATAGTCCCATACCCTTGTGAACACATAAATACATATTCCCGTATAAGCACAAATGAAAGAAGAATGTTTGCAAGTATGGGTGTGTGTGTGTGTGTATGTGGTGCAACAACTACTCTAAGGTTTCACAACACTAAACCTATCCAATCACACATAAAATCTATCTTTATCATCAATAAACTCAACAATATATAATCAATATATGTGTGTATACGTGTCCGTATACATCACCACGAACTACGGGGGTGCTATACGCCATCCACCCGACTTCTCCCCGTAGATATAAATCTACTCACCTGGTCCTCGCTCACCGGTGCCGCCGTCGCTACGCTCTTGCTTGTCGTCTCAAAGTCCACATTGGGTACCTACATGTCACAACGTATCGTATCGCATAAAAACCAAATCCGAAATAGAAACGGTATACGAAAACCAACTCGGCAAGCGTATCACGCATAGGTCAAAACCTATCGTCTACGCATGCAAGAATAGCTAAACCAACGCTCGATGTCGATGTACAAACATCAAACCATCGAGAAAAACCCAAACACACTCATTTGCACATTCACAAATACTAATTATAATATGAAATAGGTTAAAATTCACAAAAACCCCAAACTCAGTTTAAAAGCTATTTTCCGAAAACCTAGCAAGCAAGGTTTACTGTTTTTGTACAAAACATGATGTTTTAACAATTCTAGTGACCAAGATGATAACTTAATATCTTAATTATGCCATAGAAACCATTACGTAAATTTTAAACCCACAATTTAATTCAATTTCATAAACCTAGTTTGCAATTTTAACCAATTTCGACCATTTTATAGCAAAAATGCACATACAACAATCTAGCTTGGATTTTCATGATCTAAGTTGCTAAACAACATATTAAAATGTTAATAAAGTCATCAAAATCTTAATTAGATTTCAAATCACCCATTTGCAACTAAAAACTAAAACCTAGTTTGCTTAAATTACTAAATTTGGACTTTTAGATGCAACAATTTACAAATTATCTTCTAGATTCGGTTTAACATGTCTTAATATGCTAACTACACCATACAACCTTAAACAAGTGACAACAACCTTATTGAATTTAAAACCTTAACTTTTTAATTCAAACTCCTTCTCTTTAGATTTTCAAACTTGCAATTAAACCATATTTAAGCACCTAATAAGCTACATTAAGGAATTTAAACCAACAATTGAACAATAGGTTAGGATTTATACCTCAAAACCATCTTGAGATCAACTTGAAACTAGACCTCCAAATTGGAATCCTTGCACCAAGATCCATGTTAAAAGAGATAAGGGAAAATGGGTAGGGCTTTGATTTGAATTTTGGCTTCGATTTTTGATGGAATTGGTTCATTTATGATGGAAAATGAGAGGAGAAGAGGGAAGGAGGGGCTGCTGTTGGAGTTCTGGAATTTTCGGCCAGAATTGAGGGGAGTGAGGAGAGAGAGGGAGGGGTTGAAAGTGAGGAGAAAATACAAGGCCCACATTGACTTTCTTTCTTTTTCTTTTCTTTTCATTGTTTAAGTAATGAAAAGTGAGGTGATTGGAGAGAGAGAGGGAGAAGGCTGTCAAAGTGGGGCCGACCACATGGGGAGAGGAAGAGAGGGTGAGGTGTGGGTGTGTGAAAAAGATAAATGTATTAACCCAATTCCTATTTACACAACATTCACTAATTAAGCCATTTTTCTTCGATATTTCTAAAACCGTTTTGGCAAACGATTTCATTTCAGAAACAATATTTTGCAGGCCAGTTTAGTGTGTCATGAATTATAAAATTTGTATCAACCCATTCCAATTTGTAATTTTCCCTAATTAAATGTATTAGTGACGGCTTAAAATAATATTAAAATAATTAATTTCGGAAAAATTTTTAGAAAATTAGAAATTTTACCAGTGGCTCAATAAACACCAAATGCTAGCAATTACATAGCTAGAATATGTATATTTAATTTTATAATAAAGATATTTGTATTTTGACTTTTACAGAAAACCCCCTTATTTTACCGATTTTTCCGAAATTTCACCGAAACGATTTTCAAAACGTTACATCAAGCCTCAAAACACCCCCAAAACAAACCCAAAACCCTATCTCCATTTCACAAAAAGCATGCACAAGCTCAAGGTTAGCACATTGGACCAAGAAAAATCAAATTTTTAGGACTTTGGGCAATTCAAGAAAATTCTTGAGTTGCCAATTGAGGTAATTTCTGCACCTTTAGAATAGTATTTAAATTCTTTAGGCATCCATGTATGTTTAGTATCGATATCGAGTGGTTTTGTGAACCTAGAAATTTCTAGATGAGGGTTTTGAGAAATTTTGAATTGTGAAGTGTAATTGAGTTTAGTAGAGACCTTACGACCTCTGTAGGGATTGTATCTTGGAATGAAACCATAGAATAAACCCCGGAATACGAACTTAGAAACCCTGACATCGGAAAACTGTGAAAATATGATGGTAATTGGAAATCTACTAACACTCGGGGACCAGAAAATTTAATTAGCAAAGACAGTGATACATGCAGGCACCTAAGAAGCTACCACAGAGACCCGAGCCCCAACCCCCAAGCCAAGGCCGCAAATTTATTCGTTCTGGCCACAATTTGCGGCCAAAGTTGGGGCAAATTGGTCAGTTTTTGTTCTGTGGCTCCTTTATCAGTAAAATATACCCTCCATATATGCAAAATTGGATAATTTGGCCTAGGGTAAAGTCTGGAGCGGATTTTCAAGATTTCTGGTTTCGTTTGCGGCTTTTTAATGAATTTGAATTTAGTATTTGGATTTTTGTTTCCGTCGTATGGCGTTTGAACGCCAACGACTGGGGTTATTGGTTGTGTTTTGCTTTGCGAGATTATAGGTTTTAACCTATCGGTGCTTCGTGCGACATTTTGGTTTTCATAGGTGATTTCGTTTACGATGCTATATATGATATGTAGGTACCTCACGAGGACTTCATGATGACAAGCAGGCGCATGGCGACATCGGCATCGGCAAGCGAAGATCAAGGTGAGTAGATATATCTACGGGGGAAGTCGGGTGGATGGCGTATAGCACCCCCGCAAAGTTGTGAGAATTGATGTGATATGATATGGATATACATTAATATGTTGTTGAGAGAAATGAACACTTAGAAAGAGAAGCTTTAGGAGATCATGGGTTTAGTGTTAGCGAGAATTGAAGAAAGTACTTTAGTAGATTTCTTAGTCATGAAACCCTAGAGTAAAGATTTGCATACACGCACACACACATTCGCATACATTTACTTCCTTGTGCGTATATCGGGATGTGTATATATGTATATACGCATGGGTATGGGACTATGCATATACATATTCATATGCACATGTATGGATATTGAGAATGGTATGTGGTATTTGGAAATGAGTCGATGAGATTGGGCATGGTGCCATGAGATCGGTGATCTGATTTGGTTCATATTAGGAGATACGACATGATTTTATAGCGGATCCTTAGGCGATGTGTTTTCACACATACACGTACATTTATGTTGATGATACTAATAGCGTACTAGACTTAGATCAGTACCTCATGTTCACGATATGTGATGATAAGGATACCAGATGGACAATGAGATAAATATGATATTTGACCCGTACCCTAATTTGGGATGCCGTATGATGGATTTACCGTATGAGGTATTGATGATATATCCGCACTCTTGACTTGAAGATGTCATATTAGATGGTGTATCGTATAGGATACTATTGAGGCGGGATCGCCGACTATTATATAGATAGATATATATATATCGACTCAGATGTAGCTGGTTTCATTACCCTTTTCGATTAGCCTATTAGCTCAGTCCTATAGTTTGTTTGTAAATTTTAGAATATATTCGATTCATACCTTTTTCAAAACTAATGAATCGTGTGTATTTTAAAGACAGGACATGGGATTCTACGGATATTTCAAAAGACGTATCTTTTCTTAAAAACACCGTAGCCGTTATTTTCAAAACACCACGATTCATATTATTTCAAATGGCAAACAGTATTACACAAGTACGGCGATGTAGATTCCTTATTATTATGTTACCATTCATGTCCCGCATGTTATTGTTGTATTTACTATTAGTTTGCCACTTGTCATGTAGTTATCGTTTCATTGTATGTTTATGGTGTATTTAGTGATTATGAGACCATGCTGTCAGGACACCAGCACCATTACCGATGATGCTTATGCTCCACATACACTTACTTGCAGGCTCATACACATCTTCATCGGTAATTTCCATGTCACGTACACTTTAGAAAATACTATTTCATTGACATAGCTTGCTAACTGATAGTTGCAACATGATTTAGCTTTCATATGCTAGTTAATTATTGCATGATATCAGATGCATCTATATATTCATTGGTTATACAGTATTATGGAGATTTATACCGGTTTTCATTGTTATTGACATGGTGACTTGATGATTTCGGATTCTTCTTGATATTTTCTGGATCTGGAAACCGGATGTGAAAATTTTGTAAACTGATGAATTATTTTAAAGAGAAAAATGCGGTTTTACTTGATATGTTGAGTATTGTCCACCATGATGTTTTCTCGGTTCTGAGATGTTTTCGAAACCCGATTCGAAGAGTTGGATAAACCGTCTCGGGTATATGGTGGGCCCGGTAAGGTACCCCGGGGCAAGAAGCTCGAGTTGTAGACGATGAGCCCGGCAGGGGCAGACTGCCTACCTGTGATTTTACCTGGCGTGGCAGATATCCGAAGGATACCGTTCGTGGTCGTGTGATTGATGATATGGGCCGATCCGGACTGACGAGCCCGAGGTATTGAGATATTGAGATTTGAGACACTGAGATATTGAGACTTGAGACACTGAGATATTGAGATTTGATGATACAGGCCGGTCCGGATAGCCGGAGCCTGAGGTATTGAGATACTGAGATTTATGTTTTGTGTCGATGCTTGACACTGTTTTATCTGTCGATTTCATTGATGATACGCGATATATACACATACAGAAATCTCATTAAATAAACAAAACAATTGTCTCATTCACGATGTATTCTGTTTCATTTGTAATGCATTCATACATCATATATCTGATATGTTGCTATCTGAGACACTTACACGAGCACGTAGCATTGCACTTATATATAGATGGATCAGGATTTTGTTTGAGGATATTAATCGATATGACCTAGGATAGCGTCATACATGCGATTTCTGCTCTGTGATGTTTTCTACTCACGAGTCGGCAACTCAACCCCATTGTGCCACAGTTTCTTGCAGGTTTTGCCGTACAGGTTTCCTTTCGGCTTTGCTGGGACACTGTTCCTTCCGGATGATTGCTTAGGTAGGTGGGATCTTTTGCATCAGGACCACCATTGTATATTTTTTATTTCAGTTGTATCTAGTAAAACTCCATCAACCAGACTTGTATATTGATAGAGATAGATGACTAGTGTATATTCATTTGACCTTAGAGTCGCGTGGTATATTATTATAGTTTTCCTTGGGTCTTCTTGATGATGTTGGATTTTTATCCTGAGTTTGATCCCCGCCTTTCGGCATTGTATATTATATTGCTTGTGTGGTTGTGACCGTCAATTGACGAAGAGCTAGCTCCCGCTTGGGGATACCTTTATTCATTATATATACGTTATCAGGTTTGTAACTTTTTGGGGTCAGTTTTTACAAAGGAAACTCTGCCGAAATTTTTAGAAAAGGCTTGAGATTTAAAAAATGCATACCTCGGCTTATGTTTTTAAACTTCTTGCTTTAAAAATTGGTTTTTCTTTCACTCTACTGCATTACTTGGTTTTGATTTCTGGGTTTTGGCTTCCTTAGATTACGTACACCTCGAGACGTTTTGTAATTTAAGTGCCAGTCACGCTCGGTGCTTTTCGGGTCGTGACACCAGGGTAGTCGGTAAGTACATCCTTTAATAATTCCTTGTCATGGGAGTATCGAGACTGGGCATCGATATTACAGAGTAGACTAGCGTATACGTATCTTCACCCATATGATGGGCGATGGATGATCCCATATCTATTGGTCTTTGACATCAAGGATAGTATACAGGTGCTCATTGGAGACTGGGTACACTGGACAAGACTCGCCGAGAACTCCTAGATGGTGATATACCGCACGTCAGATAGCAGTTCTCTGGTGACACTGGTGTAGGTTAGTCTGTTGACCCGAGATCGTCATAGAGTCTTGTGTGATTCCTACTGTGCTTTGATTTCCACCTTACCACGTTCAAGAGGACGTGCAAAATGGTGGTTTTTGGGTACCGTCCCGAGTCACACGGAGGCAGTGAGCGATAGGAGTGGATTTTGTCTCTCCCGGTATAGGGGATTGATGTTGCGCTGTGCTCGATAGGCCATAACACCAAATCCCTGGCCAGGGTTGTCAAGATTTACTTGTAAGTGTTATCAGTAGTTTCTCGAACTATTATGAGACTCATATCGGCATGAATTATCAAGCTCTTAGGTCTGACGCCTAGGCTAGATATGCGACATATCAGACGGACAGACCAGACTGTACGGTAGTTTTACTGATTGGATTCACAGGAGTGTGAGCAGGCTTGCTTGGTGTGAAGGGTTACCCTAGCACCCCGGCCAACTCACGTGGTCAAACGCGGAACAAAAATTTTCTTGCAAATAAAACTTGGCGCTAGACTACACCTTAAAACCGGATCTTTCCATAAAACCTACTTAGCAAAAGAAGAAGAGCTATCTACTATGATAGAAACCTCACCAAACGAACCAAGTCTTTCGGTCTTCTTTCTTCATCCTTCGCTCCTTGCATCCACCTTGAACATGCTTGAACTCCAACTCCGGCTCCATCGGTCCTCCGGGATCGAGCTTGTTCTTCGGCCTCCTTTTGTCGTAGATGATCCACCCGGGGAGTATGATCGTTGGCTCTAGCTCTTTGCAATATGTCAAAAGAGAAACTAGAGAACTTGGGATGCTAGTCCAAGTGGTCTAGGATGTAGTGGGGTTGTCTAAGTGTTATCTATCTCCTTTCTAACCTCATCACTTGTTTCTCAACACATGAGAATGTTAATGAAGAAGAAAAAGATGAAGGTGGAGCAAAGCAAGAGGAGGGAGGAACTTGAGAGAAAAATGGGAGCTCAAGAAATTATGAACCATAGCATGAAATAGAAAATACACACATAGGTTTTGTGTATGAATTCTTTCATTAAACAAATTAGCAACAATGATTTAATAGTAACTCCAAAATGAATTATAAATTCATTTGACTACTATTGAAGCATGGTCATCCCTTTTCCTCCCATACTCTTTAGTTTACACCTTATTTCCAACTATGAAATAAAAGGAAAATACATAATGAGGTGGCCACCTTCTAGAAGTAAATCTGTAGTAAATACGGATTTCAGTCTACTGTACAAATATACCGGCAATAGGATAAAAATACGAATGCACAAAAGAGATAGAATAACACGAAGAACGTAATACTAGAATATATATATCGAAATACATATACGTAAATTATTAAATCAATACCTGATTTAATAATCCAGCCAAAACACGAGCCGGCTAGTATTACAAACTGTCCGATCGAAAATTCGAGTACCAAGTACATCAATCGATCGATCACTGCACGTATCCAATACAGCTACTACATCATTTCGCCTGAATCAGGGAAACCCTCTGTGTGGGACTCTAAAGACTCGACAGTACTCCGGCAGTGGGTTTAACCACAAGCACGTTAGCGGCACTAGCTGTACGTAACGTCTACCTAGGTACCTATCGAAAAGAAGGCTGATGAGCAAACTCATCCGGATCTCCTACTGAGCCTATCCGTAACAATATCTGTACAGTCCGGTCTCTTCGTCAGAGAGTATCGTATACCGGGTGTAGGGGATGGTGAACGTCAGACCCTAATAACCTTATAAGTCGTGCAGATGTGGCTCAGGACCAATCCGGGAAACAACTGATCAGCCTATCAGTAGATCCCAACTGCCTTGGCCAAGGTCTTATGGTCCTGACCAATCGAACCACAGTGCGATATCGACTCCCTATACCGGGAGAGACGAATTACCGACAATCGCTCACTGCCTCCATGTGGCTCGGGACTGAACCCAACCAAAACCTGTTTGCACGACTCAGTATAGCCGTGATAGGGTAGTGATCAAAGCTCAGTGGGAACTCACACGAGACAAATGCCGATCTCGGGTCCAAATACTAATATGTACACATGCCGCCTGAGAACTTCCATCCGACGATAGGTATAGTACGACATTAAAGTTCTCGGCGAGTCCGTCCTGTGTACTCACACCCAGTTAGCACCTGTATACGATCTTTGGTGCATCAGACCAATGGCCGCGGTGTTGGATATATATATGCCCTAGAGGCCTTCATTGTATAGACTATTAGGGACATGTATGTACATGACAATCTTGCTTATGATAGTACGCTATTTGGTTTGTCTTTATCTTAAACATGTGATATATTTTACTTATAAACATGTTGATAAAGCCCATAGGGTGTTTTCCTGACTGCCGGCGTTATGATGGCAGTCATACTTGTGGGAGCTGGATAGTCAATAGGCACATCCTTAAATGTCCCTGGTCGCAGGAGTATCGAGACTGGGCATAGATGCTCCAGAGTAGACTAGTGTATACATATCTAGACCCTGACGAGGGGCGATGGATTGGTCCCGCGGCCATTGGTGATGTGCACATAAGATTGTATACAGATGCTCACTTCATGTGAGTACATCGGACATGACTCGCCGAGAACTGACTGGATGGTATTATACCTAACGTCATATAGCAGTTCTCAGGTGACATGTGTGCAGATAGTCTGTTGACTTAAGGTCATCATTTGTCTCGTGTGAGTTCCCACTGTGCTTTGATTACTATCCTACCACGGCTCAAAGGAGTCGTGCAAACAGGTTTTAGTTGGGCACAGTCCCGAGCCACATGGAGGCAGTGAGCGACTGTTAGGGATTCGTCTCTCCCGGTCTAGGGAGTTGATATCGCACTGTGATCGGTTGGTCATTACCATAAGTCCCTGGCCATGGCTGATTGAGAATTACTGATGGACTGATCAGTAGATTCTCGGATGGTCTTGAGCCATGCCGGCACGACTTTTACGGTTATTAGGGGTCTGACGTTCACCACCTCCCTAGACCATACATGCGATACTCTTAGACGAACTGACCAGACTGCGCAGATATTGTCACGGACAGGCTCAGTAGGAGTTCGGATGGGTTTTCTCATCGGCCTTCTTATCGACATCTACCTGGGGACCGTTACATACAGCTAGTGCCGCTTGCGGTCTGTGGTTAAATCCCCTGCCAGCGTAGTAGTCGAGTCTTTAGAGTCCCACACAGAGATTTCCCTACTCCAGGTGAAACGATATAGAGGTCGTATGGTTTTACGACAAGGGTTCGGACGCATACGTGTGTTTACACACTTACGACGTTCGGACAGTTTTTACTAGCCGGCTTTGGTTTAAGACAGATTCTAGTATCAGGTTATTGGATTTATACAGTCTAAAGTTTTTCCGTGTTTTCACGGATAGGAGGGGCGTTCTCGTAATTTTACGGGAAGCTTCTAGAAGCATGGTGACTTGAGGGTTTAGGTGGCATTTTCATTAAATGCATTTGTGACTCATTTTGTGTGATTCATCATATCATTAATGCATCATTAAATGCTTAATGACTCATATAGTGAATCACACATATTGAATTAATGTAGCATGATGATTAATCACATTTATTCATATATTTGATTAAACATTATGCTTCATATATTCAAGTGAGAAACAATTCCATTATCATTATCATGTTCACCTTCTCTCTCCTCAAGCTCACTGTCTCTTCAAACCCTAATCCTACCACTCATGTGTTAAGATCAAGGATTAGAATAGACTAATCAATCCATAACCTCACTCTATATCATCTAGGTTCCTTTGATTAGCAACTAGAGAAACTTAGTTACCTCAAGATTAGAGGTGAAGCTTGGATTAGGGCTCTCGGGTGGATCATCTATCACGTAGAGGAGGCCGAGGAGGATGTAGAGAACGAAAAGACGAAGGACTAGGTTCACTAGGTATAATCTCTTTTCATAGTAGTTAAGAACTTCTATGGTTATTGTTAGTTATCGTTTAGTAAAGATCTTCGGTTAGTCGACATTAGCATATAGAACAAGATCGTTTTTCAAATTTCCGCCTTCCCGCAACTCATGGGGTGTTGTACATCGACATACAGTGGTATCAGAGCCTCACTAAACAATAATTAACTCATTAGCAAAGTCGTTACAACTTCGAACGCGAAACGAACCGGAAAATACATCGATATCAGCAAGTTTCTGTCGAATTTAAAATGAGGTCTAAAAATTTTTCAGGGACCTCCAGAATTATCTACAGGAAATTATAAGAACACAGGAAAAAATTGGGAGCATGAATCGGCCAAACAGCCGCGGAACTGCGACCGATACCACTGATCCACCACGGATCCGCGGCCGAGTTGAAGCCGATTCATCCCAATTTTTCCCAGTGGCTCTTTTGTGATGTTTTATCTTTTCTGGAATGATTTATTTTCTGCTCAAGTCTCAGGTTTAAAGAGAAGTTTTGGAGTAGAATCTACTGTGTTTGATCGATCGAAATTATACGATGTTTGCTAATTTGATTATATCTATGAAATGTTTAATATGTTCGTAAACCTCCCCTAACTTCTAGTATGTCGGTTGGCAGGGGGTTGCACATTTCTGTAATGTTTTAACGGTTTGTGATTATGAACTTAATTGGATTGTTGTGATGATTAGCCGGAGTTTTTAGATGGGTTATAATATTCATTTATTCGATGTAATTGTAATATGTTGTAATATTATTTTGCGGGGCACATCCAGGTTGCGGTTGTAGCCACCGTCGTATTATTTCATTTTAGTGTTTTTGCTCCTAGGATAGACCTAAGGTGGGGTGCACAAACTATCGGGTACTTTGAAGTGTTTAGTGGCCTACTCACGTTGTTGAGGGAGACCGCTTCACTTCGGGTACTTTGCGGGTAGTTTGCCGTACCCGTAGGGGTCTAGGGTGGGGTAATGGCTACTCATCACAACTGTGTAATCCGTCTTTCGTTGCAGGCTCAAAAGAAACGCGGATTGCTTGTATATCCAATAATGTTCATCTGTGATCTGGAATGCCTATTATTGCGTCTGACGAATATACAATATCTATATTTGATAGCTATTTAGACGTCACTTATGTTTTACACCCGCGCTAGCCCATCCCCCGCTCTGCCGTTAGTTAAGTAACCTAACGGGTGATGACGGGACCCCGTGGCGAATACGGATGGCATAAAAGAACGATGTATTTTCGTTGTTATCTATAATGATAGGTTAATGATGGAC
Organism: Agapanthus africanus; assembly: GCA_030015575.1. Classification (NCBI taxonomy): domain Eukaryota; kingdom Viridiplantae; phylum Streptophyta; class Magnoliopsida; order Asparagales; family Amaryllidaceae; genus Agapanthus; species Agapanthus africanus. Next base: position 341,211,239 of record CM057341.1, read on the forward strand.
TGCATTATTATTAATTCAAAGAAAATAAAACCTAAACTAAATCGTTGGAACAATTTCAAAACCACTCGGTTTTATTCAAAAAGCAAATTTGAAATGCGGAGCTTAAACCACTCCTTTTAAAAAGGGCTATCTTGGTTCCTTCGATCATATCAAGTTCACTACGTTAACGGTTTTTTGCCAAAAAACAGCCGTAACCCTCCGTCGTTTCAAATAAACAGCACATCATATTCATGCTATGTTTGTTGGCCTACGTCAAGGCATAGTGTATGATAGCAATGTGTTGCTTATTTGTTGCATAGATAGATGCATTAGTTTAGGACAGACGTACAGCCTTGTTGGCCTACGTCAAGGGCATGTACGATGTACCTAAATTAATCAGGACAACGACAGGTAGAACATGACTTGCATTTTATGATTTGCTGGCCTACGTCAAGGTCATAAGAGCTTGGGGTAAAAATCACATCGGGAGTTTTCAAACATAAAAGAAACTTGCAGATTTAGCATACCTTCTGGAGTGTGGTGACTAGAGTGGCTTCCATCTAGGGCATCATGCAATAATAGTTTGATCCCGATCCCACTAATGAGTAGGATTACTCTCAGGAAATTTTCTCATTTAACAATCAATGCTATAAACCAAGTAGATGTCTAGAAAGGTGTTAAAGGGGCTACGCCTCCAGGGAAAAGAGGTTCTTCAATTAAGGAACTTCGCGAAAGCGTTGGAAAACCTCCCTTAAAGTACCAACACTGGCCTGGCTGAAAGGTTAAGCAAGTATTGTAACGTGTGATTAAATCCTGGCTAGTTCTTCTTTTAGGTTTTGAAGAAGGATTTGAGGAAACAGTGGGAGCCATCTTGTTTAGATAAACTAATAACCAATCTAAACTTGCAAGAGCATATGCTGAGTGTTTCTTTTCTCTCTCTCTGGAAGCTACCATGACAGGACTAAAACTATTACTCGAAAAAAATATACTGACCGGACAGAATTATAAAAATTGGCTAGGGAACGTCAACATTGCACTGACTTATGAAAAAGTAGCATATGTTACCACCGCTGTTCCTCCCCTTATCCCAGAACAAGATTCCTCAGTTGCGGACAAGGAGGTTCGCAAAACCTGGGATGTAGACTGTGAGAGAGCTAAGTGTATCGTGCTGGCGTCCATGAACAATGAACTCCAGAAACAGCACAAGAGTATGGATATTATATCCATCTTTCTCCATTGCAAGGAATTGTATGGGGTGCACTCCCGTATCGCGAGGTACGAGACCTCAAGGAAACTCTTCCAGATGAGGTTAGCTCCAGGATCACCTGTAGGAGAGCACGTCCTCAAAATGATCAGCCTCGTTGAGGAACTCGCAAACCTGGGATGCGTGCTAGAGAATGATTTGTACATCGACTTAATTTTGCAGTCCCTTCCGCACACCTTCTCTCAGTTCGTGCTGAACTTCAACATGCACGAAATGGAAGCTGATCTTCGGAAGCTCCTCACCATGTTGAGGGCAAAAGAGACCTCCTTGAAAAAGGGGAAGACCCCTGTTCTGTATGTTGGCCAATCATCCTCTTCTAAATCTAAAGCGAAAGCTAAAGGGAAGAAGAAGATGAAAGCCACCAAACCGAAAGGAGGGGTCAAGAAGGTGCAGGGAACGAACAAGGCAGGAAGGGTGAAGGTGGATAAGAACGAATGCTATTATTGTCACAAGCAAGGGCACTGGAAGAAGGATTGTTTGGCCTTCAAAGCCAAGGAAAAGAAGCAAGCCGTTGCTTCTGCTTCAGGTGTGTTTGTGATCGAAAATTGTCTTTCAGTAAACTCTACATCATGGGTACTTGATAACGGTTCTGGTTCCCACATCTGTAATTCTTTGCAGGATCTGAGAAATAGTAGAGCATTGGGGACAGGTGATATGACTCTCCGGATGCGAAATGGAATGCATGTAGATGCTATTGCAATAGGGGAATATCACCTAGGGTTGACTAGTGGGCACATTTTGAAGTTGTACAGCTGTTTTTGTATTCCCAGAATGTTGTGTATTATTATTTCAGTATCTTTGTTATCTAATGAAGGATATAATTTTGTGCTTGAAAGAAATGTCATGAACATTCTCCTAAATCAAGAACTGATTGGATTTGGCACACTGGAAAACGGCATATACATACTTAATCAACCTCAAATTTTCAATATTCAAAACAAGCTTAAAAGAAAGGCTCCAGATTCAAATCAAGCCTTCCTATGGCATTGTAGACTTGGTAATATAAACGAAACAAGGTTGACTAAGTTACATAAAGATGGATATTTAGATCCGTTTGAATAGTCATCATATGCAACTTGTCAATCATGTATCAAAGGAAAAATGATCAAATCTCAGTTCACCGGACACGGAGAAAGATCCACAGAACTCTTGGGACTTGTACACAGTGATGTATGTGGTCCAATGTCTACGCATGCACGAAGCGGTCACTCCTACTTCATCACTTTTACTGATGACTTCTCTAGGTATGGACATTTGTTCTTAATGAAGCATAAATCCGAGGACTTTGAGAAGTTTAAGAAGTATAAAAATGAAGTAGAAAAACAGACTGGTAAAAGCATCAAGACACTTCGATCTGATCGAGGTGGAGAATACTTAAGTACCAGTTTCCTTGATTGCTTAAAAGAGTGTAACACCTGAGGTTAGGGTTAGTAGTAATTAAGTGTTAATTTGGGGTTTTTGGTAAAAAGTTTACCAAAACGGGATTCTAGTAATTTATCTGGGTTTATGGTTATTTTTGTGGAATTTTATCGCAACCATACACACTTGTGCACGTTAACTAGGGTTAAGACTAGGGTCGCCACACATTTGGGCTTGTAGGTTAGCTATGTTTAATTTGACCATGGTGGGCTAGGTCCATGGTTAAGATAATTGTGTTGTTTTGAGCTAATTAGTTTAATTAGGGATGGATGGCTTTGACCATGGGGTTTTGGAGAGTTTAAGGTTGACTTAGAGTGAGGGTGAGGGATGTGATGTGTCATGATGATTTAAGGTTAAGTCTCCTCACCCCATTTTACAACTTTTTCACCTCTCTCTCACTCACTCACTCACACTACAGATCAGCCAAAAGTTGCATCAGATCAGCCACCAAAAACAGCAGCACATCAGCCTTTCAGCCCTATTTTTGATCATTTCAGCCTTTTTATTTGCATCAGCATCAGCAGCAACAGCTGCTACTTCAGCCCCCTCAACCTCAAACCACAAACACACAACACTACCACCTCACTCACACTCAATTTCAGCCTTAAAACAACACCAACAACAACACCACAAACTTTCAGCTTCAGCCAAACTCCTCCCAGCCTGCATCAGCATCAGCAGTTGCAGCACCAGCCTCAGCCCACACCATACCACACCACACACCACACCATACCACATACCATACCACACCACATCAGCCCACACCACACCATATCAGCCCCAGCAACAGCAACAACAACAGCAACAGCAACAACAACATTTCAACATCAGCATCAGCCCGGTGAAGCTCAGCACATTCCAGCCACGTTTTGGAGCACCCACTCTCTCCTTCTTCTCCTTCTCCTCGGTTGCAAGGTTCTCAGAGGGTATAACTCCTAAACTCCTCCCAATTTATGTAGCTTATATGCTCGTTTAGCTAGTTTTAGTGATAAATGGAATTTTAGTGCTAGAATTGTGTAGTAATGCTAAATCTAGTTCCTTGGAGTGTTTGTAGCTAAATAAAACCTTTTTAGTGTTAATTAGTCTGTTTAAGCCTTTTAGTGTCATTAAAATTAGATGGTTAGCCTTAAATAGCTAAAGTTTCGGTAATCTAGCTTAATTGGTGTCCATATCGCGCTTTAGTAGTGATTTGGGTGATTTATGAGGATTTTGGGCAAAGTGAGAGTTGCGTTAGTTAGAATAACCCTCTTAGGTGCTAGTGAGGCCAGTCGACCAGAGAAATTCCCCAGACTCCATAAAAACACCCGATTTACCCGACTTGGCGTATTTTGGCAGTTTTAGTGACTTTTTAACCTCTATAGGATCTGTTGTTGACCCGAACCCTTCAGAATAAAATTGGGAAGACTGTAGCATGGTGAGACTAGTAGACACACACTCACAAAACACGGGGACCCCTTTCCCTATTCTGGCCGCAGATTTATTATATTTGGCCGCAAATTGTGGCCAGAATGGAGGTGGGGGTGTTGGGTTTTGGTGTGTGGGTTTACTCTGGGTAGCTAGGGTTTTTGGTATCTGTAACTTTTCATTTTGGGTCCAGAGGCAAAATCTGAAGCTAGTTGTGTGTTTTCGATGTTTTAAGTCTTGTGCGACACGCGTGTGATACGCGTGGTTCTGTGGCGCGCTGCGCGACACAGCGTGTCAGCTTAGGTTCTGGTGGGTTCGTGCGCGTCGCGTCGTGTCGTGTCCACACGTGTTTAGTTTCACGCACGCGTATTCCTTTTATCGATATATCGCGTTTTGCAGGATTTTTCCTTATATGGTGACTCTTTGTAAATTCTAGGTTCGCCGGCAGGAACTTCGAGAGCATCAGAGAAGGGCAAGCAGGTGGTTGGACACACTTAGCGCAGGATCACGGGTGAGTAGATTTAACATCTATGGGGACGATCGTTTGGATGGCGCGAGTCGCCCGTTAGATTTAATAAACTTATAGTCAGTAAACTTGATAGTACTTGTGACATTAGAATAATAGTAATAAAACTTGCATGATATTTGCTGCAGTTAGACCCATATGTTATACCCACATATGCAAATTCATTTGTAGGACACATGCACCATTACCAGGTTTTATATGCAGCACGAGCACTATTCATGTGGACACACACACTCTGGTAATTGCCATGTCACGACACTAGATAACCTTAACCTGAAACATGTTAATTGCTTAGAAATATGATATTGCATTAAATATTTAAAATGAAACCATAAGAATTACCATACCTGTGCATATATATTATCATATCATCTGCTCATGCTTAGTGCAAATCATACATTGCAAATTGATACCATAAGCATCCATAGTCATCGACATATGCATTTTTGATGATTTCATGGGATTTATGATATTTCTGGATTTTGGATGGAAGCCGCAAGATTTCAACTGATAACTGTTTAAAAATATAAAAGTTGCAGTTTTCCAGTGATGTAAAGTGTCGTCCACCATGAGTTTGCTGTGGTTTTCGAGATCCGTGTCGAGGAGTGGAGGAACTGTCACGGATGCATGGTGGGCCCGGTACGGTACCCCGGGGCAAGAAGATCGCAGGAGATGGCGTTGAGCCTGGCAGGGGACGGATTACCTACCGGTGACTTCATTTGTCACGGCGGATACCTAGAGGGTACCGACCGTGGTCGCTGGATTAAGATATGGATATTGTTATGGATCAGCCGGATGGCTGAGGCCAGAGATACTGGACATGGATATATGAGATTTGGACAGCTTTGAGGTGTCGTTGCTGGACACGGATTTTATTGATTTCTTGGATATTATACTGATGTTTAAAAACGAAATTTCAAATAAAGCAAGGAATAACTCTTATACTTACATGAGGAGATCTTTGGTTGACTCGTATAGCACACATTCATGATAGTACTTTTCATGTGGCATACATACCTGTTATTACATCCATGTGATATATATACTTGCTAGTACACTGTTGATGCATACATACCTGCTAGAACATGTAGCCATACCTGCTTTAGGGATGCCAGGACACTTGTGTGCATGCATACGATAGCCTTAGTAGATGTTATTTATTACTCACGAGCTGGCAACTCACCCCCGTTGTGCCACAGCCTTTCTGCAGGTCCACTCCGTCAGCACTGTAGCGGCGGATACTTTTGCTTCTTTTGCACTTTTTTCCTTGACTCGAGGCTTTTGCTCTTAGGTGGGTTATTATCAGTTTGTACCACCTTGTTTATTTGTTGTATCTAGAACACTCCATCTACTACTACTATCATTTCAGTTGTACCTGTTTTATTTGGATTACTGTATATTGACCTAGATGTGAGATTGTGAGACTTGGGAATTTAGCTTATGATATATCTGGGTCGAGCTCACTGGAGTTGACATGCTATTTCTTATGCACTGTTATTCCTTTATATATCTGCTTGCACCGTTGGGCTGATTTTACAAGTGAAATTCTGCTGGAATTTTTGGAAAAAGGAAAGTTATTTTAAAAAGGCAATTCGATTAGGTAATGAAGTAAATGCTTAGGTAATTTGGTTTTCCTTCAGTCTAAAAATCTTAATTGGGGTTTGTATTCTGGGCTTCGGCTTACTTATTTTACGGACGCCTTGAGACGTTTCGTAATCTAAGTGCCGGTCGCGTTCCGTACCTTGCGGGTCGTGACAAAGTTGGTATCAGAGCGATAGGTTTCACCTTCCTGAGTGTAGGATGACCCTTAGTAGATGGAGTAAGTGACTTAAGCAGAGTAGCGTAGCGTACGTATGTCCGGGGCATACTTGCGATGCGATACTCCGCCTAGGTGACTTTAGGACATACTTGCTTGAAATTCATTCTTCGATTCCATGTATCCTGTGATTCTCTTGCGCTGTTCTCATTATCCTGTTTCCTGTACCAGTCACTATGCCACAGAGGGCTACCAGAGCACAGAGGGATGCTGCCCGAGACGAGATTTGAGATGGCTCATCCGAGACTAGGACTGAGCAGGGTGGCATGCCTCCGCCACAGGGACAGACCGATCCACCTTCCCCAGGCCGGATGGATAGGCTTGAGACGGGTATGGAGGAGTTGCGACAGATGATGGGGAGTATACAGGAGCTCCGTCAGATGGTAGGATCCTTAGTTGCAGCCAGTCGTACACCGAGGCCGGAGGATGCACCTACTACATCCCAGACTACCTTGGTACCTGCTCCTACTACTACCACCATGACTATCCTGATTTTGCTACAGGAGTTCATGAGGCTGAGACCTCCAGTTTTCACGGGTACCAATGCAGCGGAGGACCCCCAGACGTTCTTTGACAGCTTGGCCAGGATTTGCCGATCGCTGAGATGTTCTGATGATCGCTGGGTAGAGCTTGCAAGTTTCCGACTAGAGGGTCTCGCACAGATATGGTGGGAGTCAGTTCTGAGAGGTCTATCGCCCATGACCTGGACCGAGTTCACAGCAGTTTTCCTTGCCCGTTTCCTTCCGGAGAGCGTTCGCGACGCCAGGGCTCGTAGTTTCGAGGCCTTGGTCAAGACACCTGGGATGACGGTGTCTGAGTATGACGTTCAGTTCACGCAGTTGTCCCGATATGCCCCGTACCTGGTAGATACCGAAGCAAAAAGGGTGAAGAGGTTCATACAGGGACTCGATGCCCAGCTATATCTTGCCATTGGCGCCCAGCATTTCGATACCTACTCGGCAGCAATGGATACAACATTGCGGATGGAGACACGTGTTTCAGCGACGTCGGCCGTTCCCGGGTCGAAGAGGATTCGTACCGGCACACCAGATCAGAGACAACATGCCAGATTCATTCCGAGAGATAGGGCCGGCAGAGGGTTCGGACGAGGCCAGTTGTACGGATCGTATACACAGGGACATCACTATCCTGCATGTTACACACACACCGTTAGTAATTGCCATGACACTCACACTGTAGAATTTACATCGGATCATAATATTGTAGCTCATCTATATGTGACATGACTTGATATTCATACTTGATGCATATACCACATCGGATCATAATATTGTAGCTCATCTATATGTGACATGACTTGATATTCATACTTGATGCATATATCACATCGGATCATTATATTGTAGCTTATCTATATGTGACTTGACATGATATTCATATTTGATGCACATATCATATCGGATCATTGACTTGCTTACTGGTTTGCATTACATGTGATTTCTGGATTTGGGAACCGTGGCTATTTCAAATATGTAATCATTTAAAAACCCGGTTCCCTTGATATGATATTTCGGTGCGTCCACCATGTGTTTCCTCGGTGCTAGAGTGATATATGTGAACCCGAATCGAGGAGCCGGTTGAGGCCGATTATGGGTACATGGTGGACCCGGTATGGTACCCAGGGCGAGAACGATTTCGCTGTGTAGTAGACGGTGAGCCTGGCAGAGGGACTACTACCTACCGGTGATTGGTTGGACCTGACAGTTATCCGGAGGATACTGATCAGAGTCGATAGATGGATGTGGGGTGATCCGTACTGCCGGGGCCGAAGGCCGATACCGCAGACGGAGCCCGTGGGCTGACCCGGATTGACGGGGCCCGATGGATGAGGATTTGTGTATCGATGCTGGACACGAGTATTTACGATATTTGGGTGCCGATGTTGGGCACTCAGGATTCTCAGAGATTTACAGGATTTGAGGGCCGATGAGGGTGCCGGCGCCTGAGTTATTTGGGGGATCTGGGTGCATTGATGGACACCGATTATATATTCCACGTTGACATTCCGTGTAGATGTTATTGCCCATGCTCAGCATTTATTATTGTACCTCATCCTGTAGTTATATTACCTTATGGAGCACTTGCATGATTATTGCACATACTGCTTATCACATATTGATATCATCTGTTGGCATATGTTAGAGTAGCGCAGTACGTGCATGCTCGCGATTACCTTTATATGTTATCTCTATTCACGAGTTGGCAACTCACCCCCGTTGTGCCACAGTGTTTGCAGGTTGCCCTTCGGAGTAGTCGCGGCAGGCTGCGTTTTGCATCTTTTGACACAGATACCCCCATAGTTGGTGTACTAGCTCTTTTGCTGATAGGTGGGTGTTGTGCGGTATCTGTTTATCTTTCAGTTATGTACAATGTTGTATCTAGTATTCTCCATCTACCATGTATGTATTTGACTTAGAGATAGTATGAGGACGGTGATGTATATTTACTTGTTTTCTGGTGTCGAGCTCGTTGTGAGCCGACTGTACTTGCAGTTTATTCTATCTGTGATGTTCCCACTTGTGGAACTTGATCTTCGCTACGGCGTCGTATATTGCTATCTTGGTGACTGGTTACTTAGATTTCTTAACAAGTTAGTAAGTGCTTTCATTTTAAAACTTATAACACTCTATACTTTTATTGGTTTGTTTTCTGGGTTTTCGGTTCACTTAGTCGCGTTACGCCTGTAGACGTTACGTGGTTAAGTGCAGGTCACGGGCCAAACTTTGGGTCGTGACAAAGTTGGTATCAGAGCGTAGGTTTTACCTTTCGGAGTGTAGGATGACCCTGGTATGATGGAGTAGGTAGCTGCAGCAGGGTAGCGTAGCGTGTGTATGTTCCGCGGCATACTCATGACACGGTACTCCGCTTACGCGACCTTAGGAATTGTTGATTTAAATTCCGTCTTGAGTAGATACATTCTTGCGATTCTATTTCCGTATCCTTATCGAATCCTATTGTTCCTTTCAGCCATTATGCCGCCAAAGACTACGAGGGTGCAGAGAGCGGCCGCGAGGGCCGAGATTCGAGTTGGCTCGTCCGAGACGAGGACTGATCCGGGTAGTACACCGGTTTTGCCCGAGCAGGCTGTTCCTGCCGTGATAGATCAGATTGCTATGTTAAGGGCTGGTGTGCAGGAGATACGCCAGACGATAGGATCCAGTATGCAGGAGATGCGCCAGATGATGGGATCTCTAGTTGAGACACTTCGAGCGCAGCGACCAGAGGTAGTTCCACCCGTTGTAGAGACCGCGGTGGTACCTACAGTTCAGGAAGTTGCACCTGCGACTACAGAGGTTATTACAGTATCGCTGTCAGAGTTTATGAGGCTGAAGCCTCCGGTCTTCACAGGCACCGATATGGCCGAAGATCCACAATCTTTCATTGATAGGATGGCGCGGATATGTCGTTCACTTAGATGCGCAGATGCGAGATGGGTTGAGTTCGCGAGCTTTCGCCTGGAAGGTCTTGCGCAGAAATGGTGCGAATCAGTCGAGAAGGGTAGAGCAGCAGGTCTTCCTCCTATGACCTGGACAGAGTTCGTGGCGCTATTCCTTGCCCGCTTTCTTCCCCTGAGTGTCAGAGATGCTAGAGCACGCAGGTTCGAGTCCTTACGCCAGACGCCAGAGATGTCAGTGGCAGAGTACGATGTGCTGTTCACCGAGCTATCAGTTTATGCTCCGTACCTAGTGGCGACCGAGGAGTTGCGAGTTAAGAGATTTGTCCGAGGCTTGCTTACACCACTATTCCTTGCTATCAGCACGCAGCATTACGAGACATACGCAGCAGCAGTAGATGTAGCATTATTAGTTGAGGAGCGCCTTGGTGAGACTTCGGCAGTTCCAGAGCCGAAGAGAGTTCGTGTAGATACGTCAGTGCAGAGACGGCCTTTTCGGCGTCGTGACAGGCACCTTGCAAGTGGCAGAGATTCGAGGCGAGGCCGATTATTTAGCTCCTATCCCCAGGAGGGTCAGCGACCATCATCGGGATGTTACCGTTGCGGGAGTTCTTATCATCGTGTGCGAGATTGTCCTGAGGTACCCCGGAGTGAGGCGGCAGCACCGCATGTTACATTACCACCTTCACCACCCCAGACGGCATTGCCGATAGTACCTACTGTTACTCCGCGTCAGACGCATGCACAGAGAGGTCGTGGTCGCGGAGGATTTGTTCATAGAGGACGAGGTGACCGAGGCAGAGGGCAGCCAGCGGCCGGTAGGGGACAGTTAGTTGCAGGTGGAGGACAGGCGCGAGTTTTTGCTTTGACGCATCAGGACGCGCAGGCGTCCAATGCGGTGGTCTCAGGTATCCTTCCTGTATGTTCGGTTGATGCACACGTGTTATTCGATCCCGGATCCACGCACTCGTACGTATCCACACACTTTGTGCCGAGTTTGGGTAGAGAGTCCGGTTTACTTGACCAGCCGCTTGTTGTGACTACTCCTGTAGGAGAGTCGTTTGTTGCTAGGCACGTGTTCCGATCCTGTACCGTCCGTATTGGCGAGAGAGAGTTGCCTGTCGATTTGATCCTTTTTGAGATCTTGGACTTCGACGTTCTTTTGGGCATGGATTGGTTTGCCACGTGCTTTGCTTCTGTTGACTGCCGCGAGAAGACAGTTCGATTTTGTTTTCCCGGCGAGTCGGTTGTTGTTGTGTTGGGGGACCGTGGTGTTACCCCTCACAGTGTGATTTCTTCTTTTCGCGCTGGACAGCTTTTGCGGAAGGGATGTCAGGGATTTCTCGCCTATGTTTGCGATACTAGAGCTACAGAGGTTCCGATGGATCAGGTTCCGGTTGTTAGCGAGTTCCCTGATGTGTTCCCTGACGAGCTTCCTGGGCTATCGCCCGAGCGTGATATTTCTTTCTGTATTGATTTGGTTCCTGGCACGGGGCCTATTTCTGTACCGCCTTATCGGATGGCCCCGGCGGAACTTAGAGAATTGAAGGGTCAGTTGCAAGATTTGCTGGATAAGGGACTTATTCGACCCAGTGTTTCTCCTTGGGGTGCTCCAGTCCTGTTCGTCAAGAAGAAGGATGGCAATATGCGTTTGTGTATCGATTACCGCCAGCTGAACAGGGTGACAGTGCGGAACCGGTATCCTTTTCCACGCATCGACGATTTGTTCGACCAGCTTCAGGGGGCAGGATACTTTTCGAGGATCGATTTGCGATCAGGCTACCATCAGCTGCGGGTTCGACAGGAGGACATTCCTAGGACAGCCTTCCGCACACGTTACGGCCATTATGAGTTTTTGGTGATGTCGTTCGGACTCACCAACGCGCCAGCAGCATTCATGGACTTGATGAACCGCATTTTCCGGCCGTATCTTGATCTGTTCATCATAGTGTTCATTGACGATATCTTGGTGTATTCTTGGAGTAGAGAGGAGCACGAGCAGCACCTGCGGATTACACTGCAGACCTTGAGGGAGCATCAGCTTTTCGCCAAATTCTCCAAGTGTGCTTTCTGGCTAGACAGCGTAGACTTCTTGGGGCACGTGATTACACGAGATGGTATATGTGTAGACCCGAGAAAGATCGAGGCAGTTCGGAGTTGGCCTAGACCCACGTCAGTGACGGAGGTTCGTAGCTTTCTAGGGCTGGCAGGCTATTACAGGCGATTTGTGCAGGACTTCTCTCGCATTGCTACACCTTTGACCGGGTTGACCCGGAAGGGAGTTCGCTTCGATTGGACGGAGGAGTGTGAGCACAGTTTCCAGCAGCTACAGGCTCTACTGACTACGACACCGGTGCTATCATTGCCATTAGGATCAGGCGGATTTGTGATCTACTGTGATGCTTCATGAGTAGGGCTGGGGTGCGTTTTGATGCAGCATGACAGGGTGATCGCGTATGCTTCGCGGCAATTAAAGAAACATGAATAGAATTACCCCACTCATGATCTGGAGATAGCTGCAGTGGTCTTTGCACTTAAGATCTGGCGACATTATTTGTATGGAGAGTCGTGCCAGATATTCACTGACCACAGGAGCTTAAAGTATATATTTCAGCAGCGAGACCTGAACCTTAGACAGCGCCGATGGATGGAGTTGTTGAAGGACTACGATTGTGAGATCTTGTATCACCCGGGCAGGGCGAATGTAGTGGCGGATGCTTTGAGCAGAAGGCCCGGGGGTAGTCTATCCTGCTTGAGCGCAGTGCAGAGGCAGTCGTCGGCGGATTGGCAGATCTTATGCGACAGCCGGGTACAGTTCGAGTTTACGCCGATCGGAGGACAGATTGCGCATGTTCGTGCACGCCCACAGTTGCTTGACCGTATATATGAGGCACATCATAGTGATGACCGCTGTTAAGAGATCAGGACACAGATGGGACATGGAAGATTTTCCGAGTTCGTCATCGGTGATCAGGGGATACTACGATTTGGAGCTAGACTGTGCGTACCAGATGCTGAGGGATTGCGGCGCGAGATTCTTGAGGAGGCACATCGGTTGGTATATAGTGTTCATCCCGGTTCCACCAAGATGTACCATAACTTGAGAGATGTTTACTGGTGGGACGGAATGAAGAGAGACATTGCAGATTTTGTGTCGAGATGCCTGACTTGTCAGCAAGTCAAGGCTGAGCACCAGAGGCCCGCGGGAGAGCTACAGCCGTTACCCATTCCGGAGTGGAAATGGGAACAGATCTCTATGGATTTCATTGTGGGTCTACCCAGGACTAGTCGAGGGTATGACTCCATCTGGGTGATCATGGATCGTTTGACGAAAGCGGCTCACTTCCTACCGTGAAGACGACTTTCGGATTTGCTCAGTATGCCCAGATTTACATTGATGAGATTGTACGACTGAACGGAGTTCCGACTTGTATCGTGTCCGATAGAGGCACCCAGTTTACCAGCCGGTTCTGGAAAAGGCTTTGGGCACTCGCTTGAGTTTCAGCACAGCATTCCATCCGCAGACCGACGGACAGTCAGAGCGGACTATTCAGACTCTCGAGGACATGCTCAGAGCATGCGTATTAGATTTCGGAGGTAGCTGGGATCATCATTTGCCCTTAGTAGAGTTCTCCTACAACAACAGCTACCAGGAGACCATTCAGATGGCACCGTTTGAGGCTCTTTATGGGAGGAGATGCAGATCGCCCACCTGTTGGACGGAGCTCAGTGAGAGTAGTATCTTAGGGCCGCAGATTGTGGAGGAGACGGCCGCGAAGATCCAGTTGATTCGCGATAGGATGAAAGCAGCCCAGAGTAGGCAGAGGTCTTATGCGGACCGTCATCGGCGCAGACTTGAGTTTTCTGTTGGTGATCATGTTTTCTTGAGGGTCTCCCCAATGAAAGGCGTGATGAGATTTGGGAAGAAGGGGAAGCTTAGTCCTAGATATGTGGGCCCCTTCGAGATCCTTGAGCGTATTGGTGCGGTTGCGTATCGATTAGCCCTTCCGCCCAGTTTTCCAGACGTGCACCCCGTATTTCAAGTTTCGATGCTCCGCAGATATCTTCATGATCCTTCGCATGCGATTCAGCACCCGACGATCCAGCTGGAGCGCGACCTTTCCTATGCAGAGCAGCCGGTGATGATCTTGGATCGACAAGTGAAGAAATTGAGATCGAAACAGATACCGTCCGTCAAGGTCCTTTGGCGTGGCCAGAGCGGCGAGGAGGACACTTGGGAGACCGAGAGCGAGATGAGGAAGGGGTATCCCTATCTTTTTGAAGGTGCGTATAGTTAGATTTTTAAATTCGGGGACCGAATTTCTTTAAGGGGGGTAGATTGTAACACTTTGAATTTCCGTTTGAATGTCTTTCGTGATAATTAGTGATCGTACGTGTTATTATATATGTGTTTATAGGATTATTAGTTATATTTAGTAGTGTTAGCATATTGGGAATTTTTCTTGTGTTAATGCACACATGCACACTTAGCCATTTTGTGACTTAGGGTTATGGTAGCATGTTAACCCTTCTTGTGTTGCATGGTTGCTAAATTATTCCCCACCATTTTAATCTTTTCAAAACCCCATTTTATAATTCAAATCCAATAAACAAATGAGCATGGTGTTAGGTATGAAACTTTGACTTTTTGACCCCCTTTTCTTCTCTCTTCTCTCTCTTTCCCTCATTCTGAAATCCAGCAGCAATTCCAGCAGCAAAACCCCCCATTTTTCTCCATATCCTCTTCTCTTTTCATTCCCCTTTGATCCATACACAAAACCCTATAGATATCAACTCATTTCCTTCACAAAATCATGGAAAAGTGAGCTTTTTGAGGTGTTTGAAGCAAATCTGCACACTAGAGGGAAAAGCTGAGACTTTTGGGGTTTTACAAGGTTCTTAGAAGGTATTAACTCATATTAGCACTTCTTTTCCGTAGACTTGTTGTATTCTTTAGTAAAAATCTAATTTTTGTGCATTTTTGGTGATATTAAAGGATATTTTTGATTCGCATGTTAGATTAGGGTTTTGTTAGTTGTGTTAGCTCTATTAGGTGTTATTAGAGCTATTTTAGGCCAGGTTTGTTTAAGTTTGCACAAAAATACCCTAAAGTTCCATTTTATTGCAAAAGTATTGATTTTAACTAGAAATAAGGCCCTGTAGGATCTACTGCTACCCGAGATATTTCAGAGTGAAACTAGAGGTTACTGTAGCATGTATGGGGGGTATAGAGTGCACACACCAAACCTGGGAGCCCAATTCCCTACCCAGGCCGCCGAAATATACATTCTGGCCGCAAATTGCGGCCAGATGGGGGTGTTTTGGGTTGGGGTTTGGGGTGTGGGTGTCTGCTGCTATGTGGGTTGTTTTGGTATATGTAGTTTTACAATATCTGTTCTGTATCAAAATCTGGAGTAGAATACCCTTTTTCCCGTATTTTCAATCTTTCGCGACACGCGTGATACGTGTGTATGGGTTTTGGGTTTCTGCGTATCGCGACGCGTCGGAGTGACTTCAGACGCGTAATCACACGTTTTAGTGTATCGCGCACACGCGCGCTTGGTTCACGACACGAGTTACTAGTTCGGCTTTAATGTCGTGTTTGTGTGATGTCAAGCTTATGTATGGGGTATTGTGTAATTCTAGGTTCGGAGGCGAGTACGGCGGATGCCGCGCAGAAGGGGAAACAAGTTGTTGGCTATGCCTAGCGAGAGACTACGGTGAGTAGATTTAACATCTATGGGGATATCGCCCGCATGGCGTTCTACGTCAGGGCTGATAGGACCTTATAGCTATATTCACATACATTGACTGTTCATGGCTACTATTTAGTGCATACTGCATTCCCTGCTATATGGTTATAAACTAGAATTGATAGAACACCGCAACATTACTAACGGTCCATGTTGCACGAGCACTATCCTGCATGTTACACACACACCGTTAGTAATTGCCATGACACTCACACTGTAGAATTTACATCGGATCATAATATTGTAGCTCATCTAAATGTGACATGACTTGATATTCATACTTGATGCATATACCACATCGGATCATAATATTGTAGCTCATCTATATGTGACATGACTTGATATTCATACTTGATGCATATATCACATCGGATCATTATATTGTAGCTTATCTATATGTGACTTGACATGATATTCATATTTGATGCACATATCATATCGGATCATTGACTTGCTTACTGATTTGCATTACATGTGATTTCTGGATTTGGGAACCGTGGCTATTTCAAATATGTAATCATTTAAAAACCCGGTTCCCTTGATATGATATTTCGGTGCGTCCACCATGTGTTTCCTCGGTGCTAGAGTGATATATGTGAACCCGAATCGAGGTGCTGGTTGAGGCCGATTACGGGTACATGGTGGACCCGGTATGGTACCCCGGGGCGAGAACGGTTTCGCTGTGTAGTAGACGGTGAGCCTGGCAGAGGGACTACTACCTACCGGTGATTGGTTGGACCTGACAGTTATCCGGAGGATACTGATCAGAGTCGATAGATGTATGTGGGGTGATCCGTAGTGCCGGGGCCGAGGGCCGATACCACAGACGGAGCCCGTGGGCTGACCCGGATTGACGGGGCCCGATGGATGAGGATTTGCGTGTCGATGCTAGACACGAGTATTTATGATATTTGGGTGCCGATGTTGGGCACTCGGGATTCTCAGAGATTTACAGGATTTGAGGGCCGATGAGGGTGCCAGCGCCTGAGTTATTTGGGGGATCTGGGTGCATTGATGGACACCGATTATATATTCCACGTTGACATTCCGTGTAGATGTTATTGCCCATGCTCAGCATTTATTATTGTACCTCATCCTGTAGTTATATTACCTGATGGAGCACTTGCATGATTATTGCACATACTGCTTATCACATATTGATATCATCTGTTGGCATATGTTAGAGTAGCGCAGTACGTGCATGCTCGCGATTACCTTTATATGTTATCTCTATTCACGAGTTGGTAACTCACCCCCGTTGTGCCACAGTGTTTGTAGGTTGCCCTTCGGATTAGTCGCGGCAGGCTGCGTTTTGCATCTTTTGACACAGATACCCCCATAGTTGGTGTACTGGCTCTTTTGCTGATAGGTGGGTTTTGTGTGGTATCTGCTTATCTTTCAGTTATGTACAATGTTGTATCTAGTATTCTCCATCTACCATGTATGTATTTGACTTAGAGACAGTGTGAGGACGGTGATGTATATTTACTTGTTTTCTGGTGTCGAGCTCGTTGTGAGCCGACTGTACTTGCAGTTTATTCTATTTGTGATGTTCCCACTTGTGGATCTTGATCTTCGCTACGGCGTCGTATATTGCTATCTTGGTGACTGGTTACATAGATTTCTTAACATGTTAGTAAGTGCTTTCATTTTAAAACTTATAACACTCTATACTTTTATTGGTTTGATTTCTGGGTTTTCGGTTCACTTAGTCGCGTTACGCCTGTAGACGTTACGTGGTTAAGTGCCGGTCACGGGCCAAACTTTGGGTCATGACATGTGTGATATGTGCGGGACCGAGATTAATGCGCGTATGTGATACAGCATTCTATTCTCGCGACTTGTGACATCGGTCGGTTATATGTTATATAGCCGGGTTATCGGATCAAGTGTTGATTCGATAAATTGTTGCATTTGTTATTGGTCGGTTATATGAGATATAGCCGTATTATTAAATCAAGTGTTGATTTAATAATTTAATTTAGAATTATATATTTTGTATATTAAATTACATTAACTAATATTAGCTCACTTAAGTATTTCTTTTTCTCACTTATGATACATTAATACATATGTGATATATGTTAATTGTATTGTTTTCATTTTGCACACAAAATATATATGTGATACATATTAGTGTGTCATGTTAGGTTTCACATGCAACAAGTGTGTATGAGATTCACACCATTCTTGATGTTACGTTAGGTTTTATTTATTTAAACTTAAACAAAATTAGTGGAAAATGGATTAATGGTTCAAGCTTGGAGAATCTTGTGGAACCATTGACCAAGTCCACCAATTTTGTCATACTTAAGATATTTATTAACCCAACCATTACATTAACCTATGGTTTAGTCTCTAGAATGCATGACATATACTCACCATGGTTGCATTTCTAACCTAATGTGAATTATTCATTCATCACTTGATCATCTTATTCTTCATCTCATGCTTGCTCTCTTGATTTTGAATAAGTGATGAAATATAGTGAGAAAATAAAATGTAAAGTGAGCAAAATTCCTAAATTCCTACTTCATCGTCCTCTACTATTAGCCATTTAGTCTAGGGTGTTTGCTTCACTAATTCACATATTAGTGAAGAGGTAGCATAAGCTTGAGTCTCCTCGACGTAGATCATCTTCGGTCTCGAAGACATTGAGCAAGCTTGTTCATTTCTTCATGTGAACCCTCTCTTGAGTCCGGGTCTTCACAACTTGCAGCAAAGGGTGTACTACACGGGGCTTTAGAAGTGAAGGACCGGTCTATAAAGGTTGTATTCCGCATTCACTTAGATGTAAAGTTTTTACAATGTTTGATTCGTATTATTCTCTAGTTAAACATCCATGGTTTTGGGTTCCTTGGGATGGCATTTTTTTAATTCGGCATGGAAGATGCCACTCGAAACCCCGCAGTCGTGCTTGGGAACCCAGCACCTGGGTAGCCGTTACGTACATCTATTATCGCTGCCGTGCTTGTGGTTAAACCTACTACCAGCGTATTGACGAGTCTTTAGAGTGCCACACAGAGGGTTTCCCTTCTTCGGCCGAAACGATGTAGAGGCCGTATGGTTTAACGGCAGGGTTCGATCATATACGTGCACTTGTGCACGCATCATGTTTCAGACGGATAATAATAGTGGCTTTGGTTTAAGCCGGATTCTAGTATTGAATTGTTGGATTATTTTTGTCTCATTGTATTCGTATTTTTTGGAATACGGATACGGGTATGTATATACGGATGATGGGTATTCTTGTAATTTTATTACAAGATGCTTCAAGAAGATGCTACCTCATTATTGTTTTAACCATTTGGATAATTGGTTAATGAGGTGGAGGATGACTCATGTTTGGCATTAAATGAAGCATGCTCTCTTAAGTGACTCATGAGGTGAGTCATGTAGTGACTCATTCTACACTATTGAGGTATGCCTGATTTATGATAAGTGTTGTGAGAATTTTCTTCACCTGATGCTACATCTTTTTTCCTCACAACACTTAGCCATTTTCCTTTCTTGAGTTGCTAAACTCTCATCCTCACGCTTCATCTTCTTCCTCCACCCATCAAGTTTCATGTGTTGAGAAACCTCGGGTGTTTAAAGAGAAACTAATCCATCATTAGATTCTACATCTCCTAGGCTATCAAGTTTAACAAGCTAGATACCCTAGTTACCTCGGTTATGAGGTTGGAGCTCGATTCATAGACTCTCAGGTGGATCATCATTGATAGAGGGAGACCGGACATCAAGCTTGATCAATGAGCTTCTTGGAGCTTAGGATGATGGTTGAAGACCGAAAGACACGGATCAACTCGGTATAACCATCTAACTTCTTTTTACGTATTGCTAGTTAAGGGTAGATCCGGGTAGCGGGTTGTGGTAGCGCCGGTTTAGAAAATTTTTGTTCCGCAATTGGCCATGGATTAATGGCCGGGGCACTGCCGTAACCCAACATATTCCACGTGCACTTGCTTGCCAGCTCACAAACATCATCATCGGTAATTGCCATGTCACGTGCACTTTAGAAAATATTATTTCATTGATATAACTTGCTAGTTAGTAGTTTCAACACAGTATTAGTGTGATTGCTCTCGTATGCTAGTTTAGATATTGCATTCCTTACTTAGATATTCCATGCATTTATATATTCATTCTGTTAAGCAATATTGTGGGGCTTTATGCCGATATTCATGGTTTATTGACTCATGATTTTGAGATTTCAAATTTTCCATAAGATTTCTAGATTTCGAGGAAAACCGCAAGAATTATATAAACTTATTATCATTTTTAAAATATGCAAGTTGCGGGTTTCCCGTGATATGATGTATATGGCATCCACCATGAGTTTTCTTGATTGAATTAGTTTTCGAGACCCGATTTGAGGAGTAGGATGAACCGTTTCGGGTACATGGTAGACCCGGTAAGGTACCCAGGGGAAAGAAGCTCGAGTTGTAGACGATGAGCCTGGCAGGGGAGGACTACCTACCAGTGATAGTTGGCACGGCGAATATCCGAAGGATACCGACCGTAGTCGTGAGATTGGATGATAAAGGCCGATCTGGACTAACGGAGTCCGAGATTTAAGGATTTTGTGTCGATGTTTGACACGGATTTCTGTCGATTTCATTGATGATACTCCAGATTTTATACAAAATTTTTACTAAGATAAGAACTCAGTTTTCTCACAGGTATACCCCGATTTCATGAGTATTTCCTGATGCATTCATATATCATACACTACTACAATATAGGGTTGCCCCTACGGACTAAGGAATCCGTAGGGCCACATCGTTGTCCCTACGGTGCCTTACGTTCTAATTTTTTGTTTGGCCCTACGGAGCCGCAAACCGTGGACCTACAGTTTTGTCCGTAGGGGCATCTAAATAGGTTATTAATATAAATAAAAGCACAGAAAAATTATTCATCATTTCCAAAATTTCTCTCTCTCACTCCCGCGCCTCTCATCTCCTGTTCCCGCGCCTCGTCGCCACCGCGCTCGCGCCTCGTCGCCACCTTCGTCGGTCGTTCCCATACCTTCTTCGACTTCCCGCGCCTCGTCGCCACCTTCGCAGATCATCGTCGACCACCAATTTCTGCCGTCTCCTCCACCGCACGCACGGTTTGCAATTAAATCTCAAATAATTTTTAATTTTGACGATGTAGTCTAGGGTTCAGGCCAGGTTCGGGTAGGGTTGAGGGTTTGGCATCGGCGTCGACGTCGGCATCGGGTTCGGTTAGGGTTAGGGTTCGGTTGTGGTGTTCGGTTGGGGTTGGGGTGGGGGTTGGGGTTGGGGTTAGGGCTGGGGCTGGAGCTGGGCTGGGGCTGGTTGGGGTTGGGGTTAGGGCTGGGCTGGGGCTGGGGCTAGGGTTCGGTTGGGCTGGGGCTGGGGCTGGGGCTGGGGATGGGGCTGGGGCTAGGGTTGGGTTGGGGTTGGGGCTAGGCTAGGGCTGGGGCTAGGGTTCGGTTGGGGTGGGGCTGGGGATATTTCTATCTGGGATAAACTAAAAGGGAGTTTTGTGCAATTAACAGAAAACAAGAAAGATGTGAAAAAATAACAATATGTAATATTACAACTATCCGATCCAAATTTCTCGTTTTCCTTATCCTAATATAAATATATATTTGTTGATTACCTTGACATTTCCAGCTTCTTTAATAGCCTCTATGATTTTAACTTGATCAACGAAATGCTCATGATATTTGTAGCCCAGCATAGAGATCACCATATCAAATTTCTTTGTTGCCTCCACCAAGCTCTTGTGATCATGCATATCACCCTACATATATTCAACATATATATCATCAGATCTTTCTAAAATCAATGACCTTTAATTCAAAAAAACAAACACACACACAGGGAGTGAATTAATAAACAAAAGAGGGTCCACTTTTCGTTAGGTGTTGTCAAAAGTTTATATCCTCCATCAATTATCAAGCTACCGAGGACGAAAAGCCACCTTTGTTAGTAGAGAGTCAAGGTAATAGAATTGTCATTATAGATCATAGTCAATTGTTTTTCCTATCATATTCTTGATCCAGATGCTAATCAACTTGTTAATTGGTTACTGTTTTTATGACGTATTTGTCTATATTTGTTTACAGTGGCCTTTCATTTGGATGAACATGCTTTTTTGATGCATGTTTCAGTCATGTGAATTCATATGTTGCGTATAACGCTTTATGATATCAGTATCCTATATTTGCAGTTTTAATTGTTGATTGT
The DNA here is from genome assembly GCA_030015575.1 of Agapanthus africanus. NCBI lineage: Eukaryota > Viridiplantae > Streptophyta > Magnoliopsida > Asparagales > Amaryllidaceae > Agapanthus > Agapanthus africanus. Next base: position 341,233,033 of record CM057341.1, read on the forward strand.
TATAGATGAATGCCATTGCAATAATAGTTTTTGGTAGACGAATGCCACTGCAATGTAGGATGATCAGTTCTATCAATCTTGATCTCAATGGTTTAAAATCATGTTACACATACAACACGAATGCACAACAAACGCATAATTAGAGAGTGATTCAAGATGTTCAAGTTAAAACTAATATATGATAGTCGATGATAATATGAAACCTTCATATTCGCATCGATACTCATATATGAAACTAAAAGCGCCACTTAGTCCCCGTCAATCGGTTAACATACGTGCGATTTTCGTCGTGACAGAGAACTATACGAAGGTTGTTAAATATCAGACGGTATAGCTCCATACTAACAACCGTCGTATAGTCTACGCGACGAGAAAATTCAATCGTATGGTAACCGATAGCTTTGTCCCGTGTGGACAAGTTAGGAATGTATAAAGCAAACACCTTCATTCACTTGTGTTTTAATCCGTTTCGAGATATTTCGTCGGTACCTTTCCGCTGGTTCTCCGTGTACAAAGATAGATTAGATGTTCATTTCAACGTTGTTTCACAGCTTTCAAATAATTATCTATTCTATTACAGTGTACTCGGAGAACAGGGGTGAGGTGCTGCCGAAATTTACTCGAAACGGTTGAAAGCACAAGTGATGGGTGTTCGCTCTTTACATTCTTAATGGGATAGAAACCTTACCCCCGACAGCCGGAACACACATACAACAAGAATACACAACAAACGCATAATTAGAGAGTGATTCGAGATGTTCAAGTTAAAACCAATATATGATACTCGATGATAATATGAAACCTTCATATTCTCATCGATACTCATATATGAAACTAAAAGCGCCACTTAGTCCCCGTCTATCGGTTAACATACGTTCGATGTTCGTCGTGACATAGAACTATACGAAGCTTGTTAAATATCGGAAGATATAGCTCGATACTAATAACCGTCGTATAGTCTACGCGACGAGAAAATTCAATCGTATGGTAACCGATAGATTTGTCCCGTGTGGACAAGTTAAGAATGTATAAAGCAAACACCTTCATTCACTTGTGTTTTCATCCGTTTCGAGATATTTCGTCGGTACCTTTCCGCTGGTTCTCCGTGTACAAAGATAGATTAAATGTTCATTTCAACGTTGTTTCACGGCTTTGAAATGATTATCTATTCTATTACAGTGTACTCGGAGAATGGCGGGGAAGTGCTGCCGAAATTTACTCGAAACGGTTGAAAGCACAAGTGATGGGTGTTCACTCTATACATTCTTAATGGGATAGAAACCTTACCCCCGACAGCTGGAACACACACATACAACAAGAATACACAACAAACGCATAATTAGAGAGTGATTCGAGATGTTCAAGTTAAAACCAATATATGATACTCGATGATAATATGAAACCTTCATATTCTCATTGATACTCATATATGAAACTAAAAGCGCCACTTAGTCCCCGTCTATCGGTTAACATACGTGCGATGTTCGTCGTGACATAGAACTATATGAAGCTTGTTAAATATCGGACGATATAGCTCGATACTAACAACCGTCGTATAGTCTACGCGACGAGAAAATTCAATCGTATGGTAACCGATAGATTTGTCCCGTGTGGACAAGTTAAGAATGTATAAAGCAAACACCTTCATTCACTTGTGTTTTCATCCGTTTCGAGATATTTCCTCGGTACCTTTCCGCTGGTTCTCCGTGTACAAAGATAGATTAGATGTTCATTTCAACGTTGTTTCACGGCTTTGAATTGATTATCTATTCTATTACAGTGTACTCGTGGGTGTATCGAGATGGGGCATCGATATACCAGAGTAGAATAGCGTATACCTTCTCGACCCATACAGATGGGCGATGGATGATCCCATATCCATTGGTGTTTAACATCAGAGATGATATACGGGTGCTCAGTAGAGACTGGATACACTGGATGGACTCGCCGAGAACTCCTAGATGGTATTATACCTTACGTCAGATGGCAGTTCTCTGGTGACACTGGTACAGAGTAGTCTGTTGACCCGAGATCGTCAAAGAGTCTTGTGTGGTTCCCACTGTGCTTTGATTTCCACCTTACCACGTCCAAGAGGGCGTGCAAAACGGTGGTTTTTGGGTACAGTCCCGAATCACATGGAGGCAATGAGCGATAGGAGGGGATTCGTCTCTCCCGGTATAGGGAGTTGATGTTGCGCTGTGTTCGATTGGCTATAACCGGAAATCCCTCGCCAGGGTTGCTGAGATTTACTGGTAAGTGTTACCAGTAGTTTCTCGAACTGTTATAGACCTCATATCGACACGACTTATCGAGCTATTGGGGTCTGACATTTACCACCCCTAGGCAAGATATGCGACATATCAGACGACGAGACCGGACTGTACGGTAAGTGTTACTGGTTGGATTCACAGGAGTATGAGCGGGCATGCTCGTCGATCTTCTGATCGCTCAATACCCGGGTGGCCGTTACGTTTAGCAGACCGCTTGCGGCTTGTGGGTGTTTGATATGATCATCACCTGCTGCCGGCGTATTGACGAGTCTTTAGAGTCATACAGAGTGGTTTCCTGGCTCAAGCGAAATGAAATAGGAGCGCATATGAGATATGTGCGGGACCGAGAATAATACCAGTATGTGATACTGTATTCTATTCTCGCGATTTGTATCATTGGACGGTTATATATGATATAGCCGGGATACCGAATCAAGTGTTGATTCGATACGTTGATACACTTGATATTAGTCGGTTATATGCGATATAACCGGATCATTAAATCAAGTGTTGATTTAATGATTTAATGTATAATTATATATTTGATATATTACTTTACATTAACTAGTATTAGTTCACTTAAGATGGATTTTCTCACTTGATGTGCACATTGTATATATGATATAGTTTTGTGCACTAGATTGTATCATGTTTGATGATACATGCAAACTTGGGTATATGTTTGTATTAAACCATGGTTAGTTAATGGTTAGGGTTTCATTTGATTTATTTGCTTATTTATTTATTCATTCATTCATTTTGGCAAAAAGAGAAATGGTGGCTTGCTTTGTTTTACATTGAAGCTTCAAGAAGCTTTGAAAAAGTCTACCATTTTTGTTTCATGTCTAACCTAACCATTCACCTAACCTTAGTTTACTCTCTACACATAAGCATGGTTGCTAATATGATAAGAATCACTTATTTTCTATTATTGAAAAAGACTTATCATATTATCTTCTTCTTCTTCTTCTTCTTCAAGAAGAAGAAAACATTCTAGCATCAATGGCACTTTGAGAAAAAGAGTGAGAAATCCAATTCTAAAGTGAACCCACTTCCTATTTCTTCATCCTCTACCACTTGCCAAGTAGTATAGGGTGTTTTCTTCACAAGTTTCATGGCTTGGTGAAGTTGGAGCTTGATCTTGTGTTGCCTCGACGTAGATCATCTTCGGCATCGAAGTCGACGACCTAGCCCGATCGTTTCTCCGATGAAATCAACACTAGAGTCCGAGATCCGATGATCGCAGCGAGGGGACATCATCACGGATCTTAGGAAGCGGAGGACCGGATCTACAAAGGTTGTATTTCCGTTCACTTAGCACTAAAGTAGTTTAGTAGCTTGTAGTATCGCCTAAATTCTAGTTAACGATCCGTATTAGGGTTTGTAGGAACAAGAAAAAATTTGTATTTGGCATGGTTGATGCCTTGTGAGACCTCATTAGCGTGCCTAGGAACCCTACAGTGGTATCAGAGCCTAGCTAGAGGCTTAGACGAAGTGTAGACGATGTTAGAATTCCGATCGAACCCCGAAACCCTAAAAATGACCCCACTCTATACATTTTTACAAAACTGGGTTTTTTCCAGATTAAAAATTCTTAAAAAATTCAGCAGGAAATTCTAAGAATTACGGTGCAAAAATGACCAAGTGATACGGCTAAAGCGCGGCGGAACGGCGGCAGAAGCTTGGCTTCTGCGGCGGTTCCGCGGCCAAATAATGAGATTAGACATCCATTTTTGCACAGTAATTTGTCTCTTCAGGTGCTGAGTTTTCTGGAATGTTTTAATTTGCACTCAAGAGTTGAGTTTTCTGGGGTGTTTTGGAGCTTCGTGGATTCGATCGGATTGTCTAATCTTGTCTATGTGTTTTCCGGATAATTTTATAATATGTTAAAAAGTTCGACCGGATATAAATACCCACTTTTTCCCCTGCCGGGAAATTTCCAAGTATTGGATCTTTCCGTAGTTTAATGACGTTCTAAGTAGTGCAAGTAACGCGATGGTCCCTCTAGAAGACAACAAACCTTAACTCGATTATGTGACCGTCTAGAACTGCCCTTTAAACCTTAGGGTTTGAGGTAGTACGGAGTGCCACATGTGAGGCGTTGGCTTGACCCTTCTACGGCTGGACCGTTGGTACTGAGGCATGAAGTGAATGTTTTTAAACTTGTTTCATGTGTTGAGCTGTTTCGGGAAAACTTGGGTGTTCGATTGTTCGATCGGAAAGTTTGACATTTTCTATTTATCCGGAATGTGATACAATATTTGGAATCCACAAGTAGTTATGAGATAACTGAATGAATGTTATAAGCATAGCACTTTAGTCTCACTTGATCGGTTGCCACGGAATTTTGATGTGATAAAAAGTCCGTCGCAATCTCGTAGCATACGCGGATACTCGCCGGTAAACTTAATAGACAGCCTCACCCCAAAGCCCCGACCAAGTGATTGTAGGAGAACCCCGTCGCCGAAAGCATCCGTTCGGGTGCTCGCGGCAGCGGTGTTCCGCCTTGGTGCACTTCGTCGACGGTGTCGGGGGTGCGGCCGTCTACTAAAGTTTGCGACGAACATTCGATAAGGATGTCGGGAATCTTGTTGAATTGCCCGTGTAACGTTTTGAAAATCGTTTCGGGGAAATTTCGAAAAATCGGTAAAATAAGGGGGTTTTCTGTAAAAATTCAAAATACAAATATCTTATTATAAAACTTAAATATATATATTCTAGCTATGTAATTGCTAGTATTTGGTGTTTATTGAGCCACCGGTGAAATTTCAAATTTTCTGAAAAAAAAATTATTTTAATATTATTTTAAGCCGGTAAGAAAATACATTAAATTAGCAATAAATACAAATTTAAATAGGCTAATTTTAATCTTTAAAATCATGTTAATTAAAATCTAGTTGTAATATAATTTTTTAGTATTTTATTTCAAGTTTTAATTGATTTATTTTATGGAAAACAAAAATATAGTTATTTTGAACTAAAACTTGCAAATATGGTATTGTGGGGGGTCTTTTGGCATAGAATTTTTTTGTAAAATCTCTCACACTCACCCTCACTCCCCTTGGCCGGCCCCACACTATTGTAGCAGCCCAAGAATTTTATTTCTCTCTTTTTGACCTTAAATCATGTGAGAAATGGGTTAAAATAAGGTTTTTATATATAGTGAAGTAGGTGGGGGTATTATGGTAATTTGGGAGGGGCTTTGACTTGGATTCTTTTCCACAACTCCCCCACACCTCTCCCCACTCCCTCCTCAGCCGAAATTCCTGCACCAACAGCCCTCTTTCTTCCCCCCATTGTTGAATCTCTTTTGCTTCAAAAAAATTCATCAAATACCCATCAAAAAAATCCCAAAATCTAAATCTAGTTCTTACCCATTTTAGTGTAGCCTTAGATGCATGGATCTTGGTGCAAGGATTTCATTTTGGAGGTCTAGATTTCATGTTGATCTCAAGATGGTTATGAGGTATAAATCTTGTTCTTTTTTTTGAGTTGTTTGTTATTACTTCAAATTATGTTAACGAAGGGTTTAGTTTAGATTTTAAATTTCAAGTCCAAATTCAAGATTAGGGTTTATGAAATTGAAGTGAGGTTTTGTTTTGGAGTTGAATGGTGATTAATTGTGCATGGTTATGTGATGTATTTTTGTATCTTAAGGCATGCAAAATGTAATCTTGTTGCTTAGTGCTAATTGTAACATTAAAATATCCAATTTAGCTTTAATTAAGCAAACTAGTTTTTAGCTTTTGGTTCCAAATGGGTGATTTAAAATCTAATTAAGGTTTTGATGACTTTATTAACATTTTAATTTGTTGTTTAGCAATTTAGATCATGCAAAACCAAGCTTAATTGATGAATTGAGAATTTTGCTATAAAAGGTGTTAAAAATTGATATTTTTGCAAACTAGGATTTTGGAAATTATGCAAATTTATGAGAATAAATTATAGAAATGGTTTATATGACTTAGTTATGATATTTAGTGGATATTGTGGCCGCTAAATTTGTTTAAATATCGAGTTTTGTACTAAAACGGTTAATTTTGCTTGCTAGATTTTCGGAAAAATAGCTTTTAAAGTGAGTTTGAGGTTTTGTGAATTGCAACCTATTTCATATTATAATTAGTGTTTTTGAATGTATAAATGGGTGTGTTTGGGTTTTTCTCGATGGTTTGGCGTTTGTACGCCGACGTCGAGGGTTTTTGGGTCGATTTGTGAAAGCAACCATAGGTTTTGACCTATGTGGGATTCGTGCGTCGTTTTGGTCATGAGTCGGATTTTAATGCGGTATGGTGCGTTATGATATGTAGGTACCCCATGTGGACTTCGAGACGACAAGCAAGTGCGTGGCGACGTCGGCACCGGCGAACGAGGACCAGGTGAGTAGATTTATATCTACGGGGAGAAGTCGGGTGGATGGCGTATAGCACCCCCGCAGTCCGTGGTGGTGTATACGGATGCGTATACACACCAACAATTTATTATATGTTATTTGGGATTAATAACAATGTTTAGGATGGATATTTGGTGTTCTTGGATATTTAGTGTCGTGAAACCCTAAAGTAGTGGTCGCACCACACATGCACACACCAACCCATACTGGCATACTTTCTTCTTTCATTTTTGCTTACAGGAATATATAGTTATGTGTTCACATGGGTATGGGACTATGTGTTCACATACGGATTTGAGGATGATACCTGGGATTTATGATGAGTCGATGAGATTTGATTTTGAGGCCGTGAGATCGGTGATATATCAGGGTTCGTATTTGAGATACGACATGACGTTGTAGCGGGTCCTTGACGTAGTGTTTCACACACGTGCATGCATACTCAGGCGGTATCAGTATTGTACTAGACGTAGATCAGTACCCCGATCATGATTTTGATAAAGAGGATACCAGGTGAATAGTATGAGGAATGTGATATTGACCCGTACCCAGATTTGGGGATGCCGTACGACGGATTTACGTACGAGCTATATTTTGATGATTGATCCGCACTCTACACTTGGGATGTCTGACTATAGATATAGTATCGGATATGATATTATTGAGGCGGGATCACCGACTAATATATATACAGGTATGTATATGGATCGACTCAGATGTTAGGCGGTTTCCTTACCCGTAGTCCAGCTTGTTAACTTAGTCCTTTAGTTTAGTTTAGTTGTTAGATTAGATTCGATTCTTACCTATTTCTAAAACTAACGAATCGTGGGTATTTTAAAGGACAGCCCAAGGGATCCTACGGATATTTCAAAAGACGTATCTTTTCATAAAAACACCATAGCCCATATTTTTAAAACCCCATGATTCGTGTTATTTCAAAAGGCACCATTTGTAGGATTTATATTAGGGTAATGCAGTTTAGTTATCGTTGTGTCTAGTATTCCGTTCATTATTGATGTTTGCTCCGCATCGCATACTTATGTTATAATTTCTTATTGCATTGTTGATGTCATATTGTTAGGACACCAGCACCATTACCGATGATGCGTATGTACCACGCACACTTACTTGCCGGCTCACACACATCTTCATCGGTAATTGCCATGTCACGTACACCTTAGAAAATATTATTGCTTGACTTAGCTTGTTAGTTAGTAATTTGACATGATATTAGTGTACCTGCCATATATGCCAGCTTAACATTGTAGTTATTACTTGTCACTTCATGCATACTGTTATTCATTGTTATGCCTATATTCATGGTTTTACATGCTATTGATGATTTGGATTCGGATTTCCATGAGATTTTCTAGATTTGGGGGGGAAAACCGCAAAACTTATATAAACTGATTTCTCTCTTTTTAAATAAAAAGTGCGGTTTTTCCCATGATGTATGAGTCGTCCACCATGAGTTTGCTGATAGATTTCGAGACCCGATTCGAGGAGACGGATGAACTTTTTCGGGTACATGGTGGACCCGGTAAGGTACCCCGGGGCAAGAAGCGCGTGATGATGACGATGTGAGCCTGGCAATGGAGCACTACCTACCGGTGATTTTACCCGACGCGTCGGATATCCGGAGGATACCGTCATGGTCTTGAGATGGATGGTAGAGGCCGGTCTGGACTGACGGCGCCCTAGATATTGAGATTGAGACATTGAGAATTTGAGATATTGAGGTACTGAGATTTGATGATACAGGCCAGTCCGGATAGCCGGAGCCTGAGGTTTTGAGACATTGAGATTTATGTTTTGTGTCGATGCTAGACACTGTTGATGCTGATTTCATTTATGATACCTCATTTTTAAAAATACAAAGGAAATCTCACTAATTTATGAAAACAGTTTCTTCATTTACATGTATTCTGTTTTCATGCATTCGTACCTCATTCATATGATATATTGCTACCTGAGGCACTGATATGGGCATATGAGATCACACTCGGGTTAGATATTACCCTAGCCATTGTTATAGGCTGCATGTTTTTCATATATTTGAGGATATATTATGATCATTGACCTAGGTTGCGTTATTTATGCGATTTCTGTGCGTAGATATTTTTCTATTCACGAGTTGGCAACTCACCCCCGTTGTGCCCCAGTTTCTTGCAGGTTTGCCGTACAGGTTTCATTACGGTTTTGCGGGCATAGTTTCCTTCGGGTGATTTGCTAGTAGGTGGGTTTACTTGTATCGTACCCCTATTATATATCTTGTATATCATTATTCTGTTGCATCTAGAAGTTCCATCAACCAAACATGTATTTATTTGAGATAGAGACCAGTGATGTTTATTCTTTCGACCTTAGAGTCGCGCGTTGTATTTATGTGGTTTTCTTGTGGTTTTTGAGTTTCCTTATGAATTTTGATCCTCGCCCTTGGCGTTGTATATTATATTGCTTGTGTGGTTGTGACCGTCGATTGACGAAGAGCTAGCTCCCGCTTGGGGATGCCTTTTTATTGATTTCGTATACTATTCATGTTGTATCCCATTTGGGGGCCAGTATTTTCAAAGGAGACTCTGCCGAAATTTTCGGGAAATTTTTGATGTTTTTAAAACCGCCTAATTCGGCTTATGCTATTGAAACTACTTGCTTTAAGTTAGTTTTTCCTGCACTCTACATCTTTCTTGGTTTGGATTTCTGGGTTTTCGGTTTACTTAGATTACGTACGCCTCGAGACGTTCGTAGTTTAAGTGCCGGTCATATTCCGTACATTCGGGTCGTGACAAAGTTGGTATCAGAGCGTTAGGTTTTACCTTCGGAGCGTAGGATGACCCTTGGTTGATGGAATATGTGACTAAAGTAGAGTGACGTACCGTAGGTATGTTCCGCGGCATATTTACGATACGCTACTCCACTTAAGAAGCCTTAGGATGTACATTTCTTTGCTCAGTATTATATTCATTCTGATCTAGCCTCATCGGTACCAGTTATGGTTTGCTGCCACGATTACGGGCAGGGAGAGCTACGGCTAGAGTTGCGGTCAGCACGAGCTCGTTACGAACGAGGACTGACCAGAGCATAATTCCGGTGACACACGATTGTAGAGATGTGTCTTTTGATTGTGCTTTCGTGCCACGAGCATTTGATGGATCGCTGTATGAGATTACTTGGACGTGCCGATCAGCACTAGAGGATTGAGCCACTGATAGAGGCCAGCCAGATTTTGATGACCATTGGTATATTGCTTACTCATGATGATTGAGGCACTGTTCAGTGTGCAGACGAGTGAGCCAGTTGCTGCTGCGAGTGACGAGATATCGCCCCATATGTTGGAGCTATTGCGGGACGAGTTGTACTAATAGATGCTAGAAGGTCGCTAGTCACCCGATGATGAATGACTAGGACAGGTGGTTCGTTCGCCTACCCCGATGCGAGGTCATCAGATAGATTGATTCCAGCTAGAGACGACTTCACTCGGAGACGTTGGGAGTCGACAGAGACGATCGAATGTCAGAAACCTATTATTCCAAGTTTAAAGTAGTCGGAAAGACATGCAGGCAATTCTATGGTCCCTCTAGAAGAATGAAACCCTAACTCGACTTAATGACCGTGTGAAAGCCTTTGAACCTTCGGGTTTGCGGCAGTTCTACGGCGCCATTAGTGAGGCTTGGGTTTGCCCTTCTACGGCTGGACCACCGATGCTGTGGTATGTACTCGATACTATTAAACTGTGCCCAAGATGTTGAGCTCTTAGGGGATTATGAGGTTTTGACGACTCGATCGGATGGCTCGACTTAATTCGGATGCTAGGTGGTGAGATGCATTTCTTGGGAGACTCCAGATACGAGGATAGCCGTTAGAGCTCAGTCCATGCAGCCGCGACGAGACGAGTCCAGAGAAGACGACATTAGAGGAAAGTGAAGTAAGAGATTCGTACCAGATCCAGATGAGATGACGTTCCACTCCCCCGACATCAGAGATGCGATGCGCATGCCGAGGCATGGTACTTGGATTTACCTTCCAGAAGGAGTCGTGATGAGTATGCAGCCGTTCTGGAACGAGAACAGATCTAGTAAGGAACGATGACTTTCGGATAGTTCGGCAGAGGCAAGATTTGGGAGAGACCTCGACAGGACCTTTCTGGGACAAATTACGAGAAGACTTGGACCCAGGAGTGGTCGTGTTACGCACACCAGCAGGCCAGAGTTCATGATCATCGACGAGACGTCCCACTGGTGACCGCGACTGTTGGCCCGAGATTCTTAGATGATGCACTTGAGCGGTACTATTCCGCCATTATTGATTTCGATGTTTTGGGTGATTTATTCGTATGATTTGATTTTGATGATTGAGGAATTACGATCTTTGCACAGTGTTGCACTTGATATCGTTTTCGTGCTTGGTTTCACATGTTTGCGATTTTACGGTTTTAGACATTTGAGTTGATTTTGTGCGTATATACGCACACGATTTGGTTTTTGCACGCGGTATAGTTCATATATGCTTGCAGTGCAGTGTTACGTATGTTGTGCATTTAGATGCCCTGGACTTTGATTTCGATGGTGATGTTCGATATTTGTTTTGTGCACCTTGTGCACCTGATTTGATTTTGCGCATGTTCGGCACTTGATATTGGATTTCATGATTTCGTGCACGATGGATGCAACTGATTTGGATTTTCGCGCATGTTGGGCGCATGTTTTGAAGTGTGATTTTGGTGCACACCAGATGCACTAAATCGAGATTTTTCATGCATGTCAGATGCACCTGATTTTGCTGTCAGGCACACATGTTGCCTATGACAGATGTTTCGTGCACACCCGATGCACTTAGAAGTTGTTTCTGTGCATACGTATGGCACATATTTGGATTTTGATTTCCGTGCGCACAAGACGCACGTAGTATTCATACGCGTATTTTGGGGATTGATTTTTCTTATAGAGCAGTACGTTTTTATGATATTGCTATGTGTTTTCGTACTGAGCAGGACTAGTCAGAGGACAGTACCTGAATATGTTTTACATGTATAGTTTCGAGTTATATCATATTGGTTTTGCTTTGGATTTGGTATTGATGTCTTCCCCATGACTCCGATGATTGCGGGATGCTTGACGGAGTTCTGGTTTGAGTTATATGCTCATTTCTCATGCGCATGTATTGCGCTATGATGCGTTTTATGTACTTATGATTTCGGAGCCCCGACGACTTGATGGTTTTGCTTAGATGTTTTTGTATTTGGGGGGAGTTTGAATTTAAATTCGGGGACCGAATTTCTTTAAGGGGGAAGATTGTAACATTTTGAAAATCGTTTCGGTGAAATTTCGAAAAATCGGTAAAATAAGGTGGTTTTCATTAAAAATTCAAAATACAAATATCTTATTATAAAAATTAAATATACATATTCTAGTTATGTAATTGCTAGTATTTGGTGTTTATTGAGCCACTGGTGAAATTTCAATTTTTCTGAAAAAAAATATTTATTTTAATATTATTTTAAGCCGGTAAGAAAATACATTAAATTAGCGATAAATAAAAATTTAAATGGGCGAATTTTAATCTTTAAAATCATGTTAATTAAAATCTAGTTGTAATATAATTTTTTAGTATTTTATTTCAAGTTTTAATTGATTTATTTTATGGAAAACAAAAATATAGTTATTTTGAACTAAAATTTGCAAATATGGTATTGTGGGGGGTCTTTTTGCATAGAATTTTTTTGTAAAGTCTCTCACACTCACCCTCACTCCCCTTGGCCGGCCCCACACTATTGTAGCAGTCTAAGAATTTTATTTCCCTCTTTTTGACCTTAAATCATGTGAGAAATGGGTTAAAATAAGGTTTTATATATAGTAAAGTAGGTGGGGGGTATTATGGTAATTTGGGAGGGGTTTTGACTTGGATTCTTTTCCACAACTCCCCCACACCTCTCCCCACTCCCTCCTCAGCCGAAATTCCTGCACCAACAGCCCTCTTTCTTCCCCCCATTGTTCCATCTCTTTTGCTTCAAAAAAATTCATCAAATACCCATCAAAAAAATCCAAAAATATAAATCTAGTTCTTACCCATTTTAGTGTAGCCTTAGATGCATGGATCTTGGTGCAAGGATTTCATTTTGGAGGTCTAGATTTCATGTTGATCTCAAGATGGTTATGAGGTACAAATCTTGTTCTTTTTTTTGAGTTGTTTGTTATTACTTCAAATTATGTTAATGAAGGGTTTAGTTTAGATTTTAAATTTCAAGTCCAAATTCAAGATTAGGGTTTATGAAATTGAAGTGAGGTTTTGTTTTGGAGTTGAATGGTGATCAATTGTGCATGGTTATGTGATGTATTTTTGTATCTTAGGGCATGCAAAATGTAATCTTGTTGCTTAGTGCTAATTGTAACATTAAAATATCCAATTTAGCTTTAATTAAGCAAACTAGTTTTTAGCTTTTGGTTCCAAATGGGTGATTTAAAATCTAATTAAGGTTTTGATGACTTTATTAATATTTTAATTTGTTGTTTAGCAACTTAGATCATGCAAAACCAAGCTTAATTGATGAATTGTGAAATTTGCTATAAAAGGTGTTAAAAATTGATATTTTTGCAAACTAGGATTTTGGAAATTATGCAAATTTATGAGAATAAATTATAGAAATGGTTTATATGACTTAGTTATGATATTTAGTGGATATTGTGGCCGCTAAATTTGTTTAAACATCGAGTTTTGTACTAAAACGGTTAATTTTGCTTGCTAGATTTTCGGAAAAATAGCTTTTAAAGTGAGTTTGAGGTTTTTGTGAATTGCAACCTATTTCATATTATAATTAGTGTTTTTGAATGTATAAATGGGTGTGTTTGGGTTTTTCTCGATGGTTTGGCATTTGTACGCCGACGTCGAGGGTTTTTGGGTCGATTTGTGAAAGCAACCATAGGTTTTGACCTATGTGGGATTCATGCGTCGTTTTGGTCATGAGTCGGATTTTAATGCGGTATGGTGCGTTATGATATGTAGGTACCCCATGTGGACTTCGAGACGACAAGCAAGCGTGTGGCGACGTCGGCACCGGCGAACGAGGACCAGGTGAGTAGATTTATATCTACGGGGAGAAGTCGGGTGGATGGCGTATAGCACCCCCGCAGTCCGTGGTGGTGTATACGGATGCGTATACACACCAACAATTTATTATATGTTATTTGGGATTAATAACGATGTTTAGGATGGATATTTGGTGTTCTTGGATATTTAGTGTCGTGAAACCCTAGAGTAGTGGTCGCACCACACATGCACACACCAACCCATACTGGCATACTTTCTTCTTTCATTTGTGCTTACGGGAATATATAGTTATGTGTTCACATGGGTATGGGACTATGTGTTCACATACGGAATTGAGGATGATACTTGGGATTTATGATGAGTTGATGAGATTTGATTTTGAGGCCGTGAGATCGGTGATATAGCAGGGTTTGTATTTGAGATACGACATGACGTTGTAGCGGGTCCTTGACGTAGTGTTTCATACACATGCATGCATACTCAGGCGGTATCAGTATTGTACTAGACGTAGATCAGTACCACGATCATGATTTTGATAAAGAGGATACCAGGTGAATAGTATGAGGAATGTGATATTGACCCGTACCCAGATTTGGGGATGCCGTACGACGGATTTACGTACGAGCTATATTTTGATGATTGATCCGCACTATTGACTTAGGATGTCTGACTATAGATATGGTACCGGATATGATAATATTGAGGCGGGATCACCGACTAATATATATACAGGTATGTATATGGATCGACTCAAATGTTTGGCGGTTTCCTTACCCGTAGTCCAGCTTGTTAACTTAGTCCTTTAGTTTAGCTTAGTTGTTAGATTAGATTCGATTCTTACCTATTTCTAAAACTAACGAATCGTGGGTATTTTAAAGGACAGCCCAAGGGGTCCTACGGATATTTCAAAAGACGTATCTTTTCATAAAAACACCGTAGCCCCTATTTTCAAAACCCCATGATTCGTGTTATTTCAAAAGGCACCATTTGTAGGATTTATATTAGGGTAATGCAGTTTAGTTATCGTTGTGTCTAGTATTCCGTTCATTATTGCTGTTCGCTCCGCATTGCATACTTATGTTATAATTTCTTATTGCATTGTTGATATCATATTGTTAGGACAACAGCACCATTACCGATGATGCGTGTGTACCACGTACACTTACTTGCCGGCTCACACACATCTTCATCGGTAATTGCCATGTCACGTACACCTTAGAAAATATTATTGCTTGACTTAGCTTGTTAGTTAGTAATTTGACATGATATTAGTGTACATGCCTTATATGCCAGCTTAACATTGTAGTTATTACTTGTCACTTCATGCATACTGTTATTCATTGTTATGCCTATATTCATGGTTTTACATGCTATTGATGATTTGGATTCGGATTTCCATGAGATTTTCTGGATTTGGGGGGGAAAACCGCAAAACTTATATAAACCGATTTCTCTCTTTTTAAATAAAAAGTGCAGTTTTTCCCATGATGTATGAGTCGTCCACCATGAGTTTGCTGATGGATTTCGAGACCCGATTCGAGGAGACGGATGAACCGTTTCGGCTACATGGTGGACCCGGTAAGGTACCCCGGGGCAAGAAGCGCGTGATGATGACGATGTGAGCCTGGCAGGGGAGCACTACCTACCGGTGATTTTACCCGACACGTCGGATATCCGGAGGATACCGTCGTGGTCTTGAGATGGATGGTAGGGGCCGGTCTGGACTGACGGTGCCCTAGATATTGAGATTGAGACATTGAGATTTCGAGATATTGAGGTACTGAGATTTGATGATACAGGCCAGTCCGGATAGCCGGAGCCTGAGGTTTTGAGACATTGAGATTTATGTTTTGTGTCGATGCTAGACACTGTTGATGCTGATTTCATTTATGATACCTCATTTTTAAAAATACAAAGGAAATCTCACTAATTTATGAAAACAGTTTCTTCATTTACATGTATTCTGTTTTCATGCATTCGTACCTCATTCATATGATATATTGCTACATGAGGCACTGACACGGGCACATGAGATCACACTCGGGTTAAATATTACCCTAGCCATTGTTATAGGCTGCATGTTATTCATATATTTGAGGATATATTATGATCATTGACCTAGGTTGCGTTATTTATGCGATTTCTGTGCGTAGATATTTTTCTATTCACGAGTTGGCAACTCACCCCCGTTGTGCCCCAGTTTCTTGCAGGTTTGCCGTACAGGTTTCATTACGGTTTTGCGGGCATAATTTCCTTCGGGTGATTTGCTAGTAGGTGGGTTTACTTGTATCGTACCCCCATTATATATCTTGTATATCATTATTCTGTTGCATCTAGAAGTTCCATCAACCAAACATGTATTTATTTGAGATAGAGACCAGTGATGTTTATTCTTTCGACCTTAGAGTCGCGCGTTGTATTTATGTGGTTTTCTTATGGTTTTTGAGTTTCCTTTTGAATTTTGATCCTCGCCCTTGGCGTTGTATATTATATTGCTTGTGTGGTTGTGACCGTCGATTGACGAAGAGCTAGCTCCCGCTTGGGGATGCCTTTTTATTGATTTCGTATACTATTCATATTGTATCCCATTTGGGGGCCAGTATTTTCAAAGGAGACTGCCGAAATTTTCGGGAAATTTTTGATGTTTTTAAAACCGCCTAATTCGGCTTATGCTATTGAAACTACTTGCTTTAAGTTGGTTTTTCCTGCACTCTACATCTTTCTTGGTTTGGATTTCTGGGTTTTCGGTTTACTTAGATTACGTACGCCTCGAGACGTTCGTAGTTTAAGTGCCGGTCATGTTCCGTACTTTCGGGTTGTGACAGCCCGACTTGATATTGAAAAGAGTTTTCGATAAATGAGACTAAAATGCAGGGTTTATAATTGTTAGGCATGCGATGTCTAAGGAATTCATTTGATTAGACATGCGATGTCTATGCAGGTTGCGGATTCCAACTGTTGTAGTTTTACACTTTCTTTTCTGTGACCGTAAGTGTAATATGTGATATCGCCGGCTTCGTTGCTATATGTCAACGACAATTGGGATGCGCATATTTACTTACGTTGATGACATGTGATGTTATGTGTTGCTGGATATGTTATATTGGATCGTCGTGTTTGAATAGCCGGGGTTTTTTTCTGTGAGATGAGTGTTTTTCATTTTCATTCATGTAAAAACTTGTATGTAATATTCTTTTATTGGGGCACTTCCAGGTTGCGGAAGATGTCACCTTTTGTATATTATTTACTTTTCCGCACTAGGATAGACCCAAGGAGGGGAGCACAAGTAACCGGGTTCTGGAGTCCAGTGGGAGACCAACTCGAGGAGTCGAGTCCGGGTCTCCTAACTCTAGAATTGGTAGGGTTGCTTGCCGCTCTCGTAGGGATCTAGGGGTGTGGGTTTGGCTATTCATCACGACCGTGGAATCCGTGTTTTATACTGGCTCGTATTGAAAATACGGACGTCCTAGTATATCCAATATTTCTTATGTTTCTTCTGCTGCGATATCTGTGATGTGATCTTGTGATATGTTCTGTGATGGATACTGTATATAGTATATATGATATATTATATAGACGTTACTTATGTTTTACACCCGCGCTAGCCCTGACCCGCTCTTTCGTTAGTTATCTAACCTAACGGTGCATGAGGGGACATCGAGGCGAATGCGGATGGCATAAGTGTACGTCGTATTTATCTGTGATGTTTAGGTACTTAAATGATGGGACTTCATTAATATGATTAATGAAAGTAAAAGAAACCTAAAAATGTTGTAGAATCGAATTTTAAAATAAAACAGGTAGCTACAGTTCTTGCTTTGCACAGCGGTATATATGATATATCCTGCATCTTATTCGATGAGGAAAGGGTCGACGATCCCTTCACCGGGAGTGACCCCTTTAGCAATAACTGGCAGATGCTACACACTCGGTTTGTCTTTTGATTGCTTCTATAGTTTCTGGTTTGCACAGTGATATATATGATATATCCCGCATCTCATTCGACGAGGAAAGGACCGACGATCCCTTCACCGGGAGTGACTCCTTTAGCAAACTAGAAAAGCCTCAAAAACACCCCATTTTAAAATCATTTGATTCTACAACGATATCAAGTTCATTACGCAATAGGTTTTCAGAAAAAACCTGTCGTAGCCCTCCGTCATTTCAGATAAGTTGTATATAGTATTCGTGCTACATTTGTTGGCTTTCGTCAAGGTGTAATGTGCGATAGCTATATGCTGCTTATCTGCTGCATACGATGTGATTGGATTAGGGTAGTCGTGCGGCTTTATTGGCTTTCGTCAAGGGTCGTGCGGGTGGGTTTAATTCAATCCAGAAATGTACGGGTTGAACTTGACTAGCGGGCTATGGTTTGTTGGCTTTCGTCAAGGTCATAGCACGTTAGGGGCAAAATATTATCGGGAATTTCAAGTGTTGAAATTTGCAATGAGATTGCATACCTTCTATGAGATAGTTGGATCCCGATACCCACTGCGAGTAATTGTTACTCCTGGGAGAGTTTTACACATTACAATTAGCCGATCAAGTAGGTGTCTAGAAAGGTGTTAACGAGATTACGCCTCTGGGAAAACGAGGTTTACATTAATTAGGTTCGTGCGAAAGCACGGGGGACCTCCCTCAAAGTACCAACACTGGCCAGGCTGAAAGATTGGCGAACTTGTAGCGTGTAATTAATCCCGGCTAGTCTTTTCTTTTAGGGTTTGAAGGAAGATTTGATAAAAACAGTGGGAGCCATCCCGATTAGCTAAAATAATAACCAATCTATTCTTGCAAGAGCGCACGCTGAGTGTTTTCTTCTCTCTCTCTCCAGGTAGCGACCATATCACGCCTTAATCAAGATAATAATACGGATGTATTGACCGAACCCGCTTGTTATACTGAGCTGGGGAACGTTGGTCCCGCTCCAACTTATAATTGTTATAAGACAGAGCAGGAAATTGGGGAATACCAGATTTCCCGTGCCGCCCAAACGAAGAAAGTGCATATAATGCATCTCCTTCGGGTGTGTTCATTACAAAGAACTGTTTCTCTATATCCTCCACGTCCTGGGTATTTGATACCGGATCAGGATCCCAGATATGTAATCTGTTACATAGGGCCACAGAAAGGTAGAGAACCGAGAACGGGTGATAAGTTTCATGAGGCAGAAAACGGGGCAAGTGTTGCAGCCAAATCTGTTGGTCACTGTCACCCTGTATTACAAATACATTGATTCTAAATGAATGCCATTAGATATCGAACCTGATATACAAAAGCATATCAGTCTCTTTATTAGTAAAGAAATGATAAAATTTTGTATTGTTGGATAATGTTTTGAACATTTCCTATATCAAAAGTTGATCGGTTCAGGCACGTTATCTAAAAGCATTAATGTTCTAAACCAAACTACAGTTCTTAGTATACAGAACACACACAAGAGGAAGAGTTCAGAAATGAACGAATTCTTCTTGAGGTATTGTAGACTAGGTCATATCAATGCGACCCGACTAGCTGAAGTTACATATAGATGCATATTTAAATCAGTTTGAATTTACATCTTGTGAAACTTGCCAGTCATGTCACAAAGATAGGATGACCATAGCTCCGTTTACTGGAAACAGAGAAAGAGTTAGTGAACTCTTGGGATGATACATGTTGATATATAAAGGTCCCCTGTCTACACATGCCAAGACCGGTTCTTTGTACTTCATTACATTCTCTGATGATCTCTCATGATTCAGACATATGTTCCTGTTGAAACACAAGTCCGAACCTTTTGAGATATTCACGGAATATAAGTTAGAAGTAGAGAACCAAAATGAGGGTATAAGTATTATGTCCTTTGATGCGATCAAGGGGGGAGAATACTTGAGCACGGAATTCCTGGACTATTCTAAATGAGAAAGAGATTCTCTCTCAGAATTACTCCTCCGTATACTCCATACCACGATGGTATATCGGGGCGGAGCAATTGCACCCTATTCAATATGGTGCTCTCTATGATGAGTACTACTGAGTTACCGGTTTCCTTTTGGGAGTTATGCGCTTGAGAAGCTGCATAACTATTGAAATTAGGTTCGAATCAGATCACAGCCTACCACTCCATATGAGATATGGTATGGGAAGATCCCATATCTTAAGCTAGTTAAGATTTGGGGTTGACTGGCCTATGTCTAAAAGCAAATTCCGGACAAGCTCGAGGCAAGGTCAGTTATGTAGAACTGGAAAGGTTCCAGCTATACAAACTATAGCAGATGATTTGGTAGAACCAAAGGATTCAGTAGTTTCCAACGAACCTCAGCCTCTCCGCCGATCTATTAGGTTTCCTCATCCGCCTGAGAGATACTTCGGTTTCTCGATGACAGTGGGAGCGAGGATTGCATCATGAGATGATGACCCAACTAGTTTCGAGCAGGCCATCGAGAGTAGGGACCCTGTAAGAATGGCTGGATGCTTAGCGATCTGAGATGGAATCCTTATACACCAACAAAGTATGGACTTTAGTTGCTTTATCTGAAGGGTTAAATCCCCATCAGGAGCAAGTATATCTTGAGAAGATTACTTGGTGTACATGGAAAAGTTGAGACTTTCAAAGCTAGACTTGTTAAAAGGTTTGCTTCATTGACCAGGTATGGATTATGTTGAAACCTTTTCTAAGGATCTATGCATAAGTCCATCCAGATCCTACTTGCCACGGCTACATACCATGACTACGATATCTGGTGGTTGGGTGTCATGACTGCTTTTCTAAATAATGTTTTGGAAGAGAGCGTCTATAAGTACACAGCCAGAGGGCCTCGTAGACAGTGGGAGCAGCGGAAACGTGTGCAAGATGTTTTATGTGATAAAACAGGCATCGCGGAGTTGGAACATCTGTTTTGATGAGTTAGTCAAAGAGTTTGACATCATCAAAATGTTAGATGAACCTTGTATATACAAAAAGGTAGTAGAGAGTATGGTAGTGATCCTCGTAGAGTACGTGGATGACATACTCTTGATAGGGAAGGAGTTTCCTATGCTACGCTCGATCAATCTCCGCTTATCACAATGATTCTCCATATAGGATCAGAGTGAAACCTCCTAAATACTGGGTTTTGATCTATGAGATAGATCTAATTGGATGTTAGGATACTCACTAGATGAAGTGAGATGGTATCAATTAATCCTGGGAAGAATCACTGGAAGGGTTCCAGGGTGATAAGGACCACTGAATATCAGTCACAGGCATTGTCTTTACCCTCAGTGGAGGGACGGTATGTTGGAAGAGTTCCAAGCTAAATACCGTGGCTTACTAGACGATAAAGGCTAGATACATCGCTACTTAAGATACTACCAAAGAGGCAGTCTGGATGTATATTGGTTCATGAGATGAACTTAGTTCCTCCCATTGTGTGATAATGGAGTTGTGGCTTATGCCTAGGAACGCCCGTCCCATCAGTGATCCAGACATATTCTAAGGCAGTATCACCTGATCATGGAGATGGCTGATCTACAAGGTGATCGAGGTAAGGAGAGAAGACTCAGAGGACAACACGGCGGATCCACCCACAAAGTCCTTTTCCCAGAGAGAGACTTTTTATGGGATGGTTGAGTATGGCATACTACAACCACTGCTATCAGATGGCCCTAGTGCAAGTGGGAGATTGTTAGTTATATATATGCCCTAGAGGCCATTACTGTACATAGGATGTATATTGTAGTGGATGCTTGGACATATATAGGGAGGACTTTCTTGCTCGACATGATAGTATGCTATCAGGTTATATTTCCGTTCACTTAGCACTAAAGTAGTTTAGTAGCTTGTAGTATCGCCTAAATTCAAGTTAACGATCCGTATTAGGGTTTGTAGGCACAAGAAAAATTTTTTATTTGGCATGGTTGATGCCTTGTGAGACCTCATTAGCGTGCCTAGGAACCCTACACTCGTCTATCGATTAACATACGTGCGATGTTCGTCGTGACATAGAACTATACGAAGGTTGTTAAATATCGGACGATATAGCTCGATACTAACAACCGTCGTATAGTCGATGCGACGAGAAAATTCAATCGTATGGTAACCGATAGATTTGTCCCGTGTGGACAAGTTAAGAATGTATAAAGCAAACATCTTCATTCACTTGTGTTTTCATCCGTTTCGAGATATTTCGTCGGTACCTTTCCGCTGGTTCTCCGTGTATAAAGATATATTAGATGTTCATTTCAACGTTGTTTCACAGCATTGAAATTATTATTTATTCTATTATAGTGTACTCGGAGAACAGCGGGGAGCTGCTGCCGAAATTTACTCGAAACGGTTGAAAGCACAAGTGATGGGTGTTCACTCTATACATTCTTAATGGGATGGAAGCCTTACCCCCGACAGCCGGAACACACACATACAACAAGAATACACAACAAAAGCATAATTAGAGAGTGATTCGAGATGTTCAAGTTAAAACCAATGTATGATACTCGATGATAATATGAAACCTTCATATTCTCATCGATACTCATATATGAAACTAAAAGCGCCACTTAGTCCCCGTCTATCGGTTAACATACGTTCAATAATTTATTCTTTTCAACGACAAACGCACACAGAAAGCATATACACGGATTTTCTCCTTTGTCAGTAACTATCCCGTTCTTATGTTTCTCAATATAGTCACCATAACCTACAATTTATATGTTATACTGTCTAACATGGCCCATGAGTATGTCAGAGTTAAGGACTGGATGTATGTGGATTGGCAACAATGTATGCAACCTAAGTTTGTCGCAGGAGTTGCTGCATTCATTGAATTTGCACGCGCACATAATAGGATCATAATAGAGAAGATTCTCAGTCCGTGCGATAGATGTGGTAATAAGTACTGGCAGAAGGTAGAATCGGCAGAGCTTCATATTGTAAAATATGGGTTTACCAGACTTTATACAATTTGGAAATATCACGGGGAAGGAAAAGAATGCAGTAATGCGGCAGAAGAAGAGGGAGAACACGATAATGCAGCAGGAGAAGAAGAAGAATTCGGTATTGCGGCAGAAGGAGAAGAAGGTAATTTATTTCCATCAGAAGAGATGATGGATATGGTAGAGGCTGCCCTAGGTGAATCTATTCGTATCGAACATGATATTCCTTCCGGTCAAGGACCGCGTGCGGATAAATATGAAAATTTCATTAATGATGCTAGAAAACCAATTTATGAGAATGCGAAGTATTCCACCCTCTCATGGTTCGTCCAACTTTTCCAGATTATGTTCCTAAATGGATGGAGCAACAAGTCATTCACAATGTTTCTTTCGTTCTTGAAAGATTCTATGCCCCCAGGAAATAACGTGCCCGACAGCTGGTACGGAGCCCAGAAGATGATGTCTGATTTGGTTCTAAAGTGAGAGAAAATTCAAGCATGTCCTAAAAATTGTGTGTTGTACCGGAAAGAGAATTCAGATTTGAAAGAGTGTCCAACATGCGGAAAGGCCAGGTATAAGCCGAAAGATTCTGATAAGAAGCCTGATTTACCTGTCAAGATAGCACGATACTTTCCCATAACACAGAGGCTACAGAGTCTATTCAGGTGCAAGAAAACAGCCGAGGCAGTGATTTGGCATCACCGTGCTCCTCCAAGTGAAGATGGAAAAATGAGCCATCCAAGAGATTCACCGGCATGGAAGGATTTCAATAGGAGGCACACAATATTCAGTAGCGATCTTCGCAATGTCCGGCTCGGACTGGCTACTGATGGCTTCTGCCCATTCAACTATATGGTTGGAAGTCACAGCACATGGCCCGTTGTAATGATAATTTATAATCTGTCGCCTTGGTTGGCTATGGACCAATCATACTTTATGATTCCTCTTCTTATCGACGGACCAAACTCAACGGGGAACAATATCGACGTCTATCGCCGACCTCTGATCAAGGAGTTGAAATCTTTGTTCATTGATGGTGTAGAGACATATGATGCAAACACAAATACAACCTTCATACTGCGTGCGGCTTTAATGTGGACAATTAATGACTTTCCTGCGTATGGAATGCTATCAGGTTGGTCCGTACATGGTCACAAAGCATGTCCTCATTGCCATGAACACACAACATCGAAATTCTTGAATTTTAGCAAGAAGGTTTGTTATTGCGGCCATTGACGTTTCCTGCCTCCAGAACACCCTTATAGATTAGACACGGTTCACATTGATGGTCATCAGGAGCTTCTTGGACCACCATCCCCATTGTCCCGAGAGGACGTGACTGCTCAATGGGATGGTTACAATAATGTGACCTTCGCGATGGATCTGACGAAACAGGTCAAACCACAATTTTGGAACAAGTTAAGCATTTTCTTCGAGATTCCGTACTGGTCAACAAATTTAGCGCGTCATTGTCTGGACGTCATGCATATAGAGAAGGGAGTATCAGAGCACATACAGTTGGAGATAGTGCCCTCAGAGTCAATTATTGGATCACGGGCACGTGATTGCAATGATTGAGGGAGGACCTATCCAGGTAGGACAGTCTTACTCAAGATGATAGTATGCTATCTGGTTTACCTTTATCATCGTGTACTGCTTTAGGTGACCTGACAGGTCGCTATTACACGTTGATAGAGCCCCTAGGATTCTTGTTTGACTGCCAGCAGTATGAGGGCGATCATATACGTGAGAGCTGGTAGTCTATAAGCACATCCTTAAAAGGTCCCTAGTCGTGGGAGTTTCGAGACAGGGCATCGATTCTCCAGAGTAGACTAGTGTATACAGTCGAGACCCCGACGAGGGGCGGTGACCGGTCTCACAAGCCACTGGTGTCAGTTGGTTCACCTAAGATGTATACAAGTGCTCATTGGGTTATGAGTACACCGGACAGGACTCGCCGGGAACATGCTAGTTGGTCTTATACCTGACGTCAGATAGCAGTTCCCTGGTGACATGTGTACAGGTTAGTTCATCGACCTGAGGATCGTCATTTGTCTCGTGTGAGTTCCCACTGTACTTTGATTACTACCCTACCATGCTCAAAGGAGACGTGCAATCAGGTTTTAGTTGGGTACAGTCCCGAGCCACATAGAGGCAGTGAGCGGATCTTCAGGGGTTCGTCTCTCCCGGTATTGGGGGTGAGGTCGCGCTGTGTCTAGGCGAGCCAGTACATGAAAGTCCTTGGCCAAGGCAGGAGATTTTCTGGTAGGTATTCCAGAAGTATCTCAGGGTGTTCTGGGCTACACTCCGACACGACTTGTACCGCTTTTGGGGGTCTGACTTTTACCAACCCCCTAGGCCCACCATGCGATGCTCATAGACGAATGGACCGGACTGTACGGATATTGTCACTGACAGGCTCAGTAGGGTGTCAGGATGAGTTCGCTCATCGACGTCCATTTTGGTCAATAGCTGGTATCCCGTCACGTATGGCTAATACTTCTGACGTGCTAGTGGTTAAATCCACAACCATAGTATTGACGAGTCTTTAGAGTCCCCCACATTCAGTTGCTCAAGTTTTCGGACGAAACGCTGTAGAGGCCTTATGGAGATATGGCAGGGTTCGATCAGACAGGTGCGGTATTGCACGAATCATGATCGGACTGTTTATACTAGCGGGCTTTGTTTTAAGCCGGATCCTAGTATAGTACAGTGTAGATTTTGTCTCATTGCATTTGTATTTTGGTCGGAATACAAATGCGGGTATGTATATACAGTAGCGGGGTTTTCCTGTAATTTATTATGGGATCAGTTTTTGGAGTTGCCAGTTTGTTTTCCGTTTCGGCCAATTTTCTTTGTATCTTTCATTGGCCGAAGATTGGTGGAGGAGGGCTTATTTGCATTTGTGCAAATAAGCAATTTTGGAGGGTTGTCTTTGCTTATCTTTGTATCATGATAATTCCTCCACCATTTGACTTCTTCTTCTTCTCATCATGGTTGTTGATGATTAGTTGATGGAGTATTGGTTTTGGTTGTTGATCATTGCTTGACTTTGGAGTAATGATGATGGTTGGTTGAGTGTGGGTTTGAGTGTGTGATCATTTCCTTTCATGATAACCTTTTTGATCTCTCTCTCTTGCCTTATTCTTGGGAGGCTCTCTCTCATTTGTTTCTCCTCTCTCCCTTTCTTGCATGGCTGGCCAAGCCAAGAGGGGCTGCCCATATTTTTTGTGGTGGGATTTTTGGCCATTTAGCTACACAAAAATCCCAAAGTTTCATCTCCAAAAAGTCTAAGTTCATTTCCTCCACCAAAGGCAACTTCCAATACCCCAAATGAGACATAGAGCACAACACTTATTCTACAGCAAATCTTGGGCACGTTGACTCGCCAGCTTCATGCCCGAGTTGCCTCGGACCAGAGGTGGGAGCCCGTAAAAGAAGCCGGTGAAGTGGTGCCCTTCCGGCAACGTGATGGAGACCGGAGATTCCGCGGGAGATCGGGACGACGACGAGAAGACTGGAGGACACGGATCACTCGGTATATCTCTCTTCCCATCTTGAGGTTAGCTAGGACTAGTTTAATGGCCAGATCCGGGTTGATAGTGCGCGGTGGTGCCGGTTTGAAAATTTAAAGTAAAGCATCGCTTCCGCTTTCCGGTGTTGGATTGACGGCCGGGGCGCCGCCGTGCACTTACAGTGGTATCAGAGCCTCGCCATTAACCTAGTCTAGCTTTGTCTAATGTGTTTACACTTTCGATCGAACAAAATTCCAAAAACCCTCGTTTTCTTTGCATCAGTTTTCTGTCGATTTTTTTCTGGCTCGAAATTTTTTTCAGTATGTTGCAGAATGATGTACTGTGAATTCTAAGCAGTCTGAGAAAAATTGGTCGCGTAACGTCATCATATCACTGCGGAACCGCGGCCAAACCCACGCATTGGCCGCGGTTCCGCCGCAGTATTGACTGTTCATTGGTCCAATTTTTCACAGAGGGATTTTGGGCTGAAAATAAGGGTTTTGGAACATTCTTTTTGGGCCCAGAATTTCTTTATGTGCTACAGTAGTGCTTGCGGCCCACTTGGTAAAATTTGATCGATCGAAAATTTTAAACACATTAGTTCACAGTATTTACTTTTATCTACGACTGTTAATGTCACTTGATCGGTAAATCCTGTCTAACTGCTATAGCCCGGTTAGACGGATTTGCGAACGTGACATTCACGTTGATGTTCTGTGATTATGCTGTGATGTTGCGGATTGGTCGTGGGGGATAGCCTGGATGCAATGCTAGTACAGTTTTTGTTGTATTATGTACATTTGATATTGCGGGGCGAGCGTCCGACATGTGGACTGCCGTCACTGCCTGTTTGTATATTATTCTTTTGGGGCACGACCAGGTTGCGGTCGATGTACCCTTGTATGTATATTTTACTTTCTGTACTAGGATTGCCCCGCGGAGGGGTACACGGATAGCCGGGTTCTAGAGGGCAACGGGCCCGCATCTCATGGCATTGAGACGGAGGGGGCTTTACTCTAGAATTGGCGGGCTATTCGCCGCACTCGTAAGGGGTACAGGTTGACCCAGGAGGGGTGCCCAAGTTACCGGATTCCGTGAAGTGCTGGGTGGTCCATTCACGTTGCGGAAGGGGGATTCCTTGCTTCAGGTTTTGGCGGGTAACTTGTCGCGCCCGTAGGGGTCTAGGATTTCATTGCACAGGCTATCCACACGACCAGGGGAACGTCGGGTTTCAGTAGCGGCTCTGTGAAACGCGGGGATCCCAGATATCTGTATTGTTCTGTGATGCTGTACATTTCTGTGATGTTGCATTTTATCACTCCTTGAGCGAAAATTATATATTAAATATATATTAGTAGATGTTGTATATGTTTTGCATCCGCGCTAGTCCAGTCCCCGCTCTGTCGTTAGTTAGCTAACCTAACGGGTAATGACGGGACCCAGTGGCGAATGCGGATGGCATATACGTACATCAGTATATTTTCGTTCTTTGTGGTGTGATCAATTGATGGGACTGCGTTGATTCGGATCAATGCAAGTTAAACAAACCTAATCTGATGTTGTTGGAACACTTTTCAAAAAGCTGTTATTGCGAGGACGTTCACTTTTGTTTTGCATCGTGGTATTCAGTTGGAATATCCTGCTCCTCAGTCGACGAGGCAAGGGCCGAGATCCCTTCACCAGGAGTGACCCCTTGAACAGAAGTTTGCGTCAGGGCAATAACTTCACTATAGCCGATTACTTTTTCTTTGCATCGTGGTATTCAGTTGGAATATCCTGCACCTCATTCTACGGGGAAAGAGCCGAGATCCCTTCACCGGGAGTGACCTCTTTAGCAAAGGTTTTCGTCACTATATTTTTATAAAAGCTATTCGTTCCTTCAACGATATCAAGTTCATTACGTTAAAGGTTTTCGCCAGAAACCATTCGTAGCCCTCCGTCGTTTCATATGGATAGTCAATAGTATTCAAGCTGTGTTTGTTGGCCAAAGTCAAGGCACAGTGTTTGGTAGCTATTGGGTATTCATATGCAGCATAGATAGATGCGTTGGTTTGGGACAGTCGTATAGCCTTGTTGGCCAAAGTCAAGGGCTTAAACGGGTGGATTCAAATTAACCTGGAGAATGACGGGTAGAATTTGACATGTGACTTATGATTTGTTGGCCAAAGTCAAGGTCATAAGAGCATGGGGAAAAAATCTCATCGGGAGTTTCTAAAGAAACTGAAACTTGCCAGATATGCGCATACCTTCTGGAGTGTGATAACGTGAGCGGATTCCATCACTTTATCATGCGATGATAGTTGGATCCCGATTCCTACTGATGAATTGGTCCACTCCTCGGGACATCCCGACTAATTCTTCTTTTAGGTTTGGAGGAGAATTTGACGGTACAGTGGGAGGTTTCCAGATTAGATAAATTGGTAACCATTCTGATCTAGGTTAGAGTGCACGCTGAGTGTTTCTTTTCTCTCTCTCTCTCTCTGGCAGCGACCATTGACCCGACCCTAAGACTATGACTCAGTGACCAAGTTGACTGAACCTTCTTTAACACTGGCTTTCGGATTGTCAGAGTTGCAAACTTCATTGCCACTCCTACTTTTACCCTTTTCTCCAGAACACCCCGTATTACTACGAACGTCCATTTCCATTGGACAAAACCATCGTATGGTTATATACGAACTCGAAGGAATTTATTCGAGGATGGTTTCCGGTTCTGGAGAAAACGAATAGGACTATTCAGTTGTCTTTTCCTTTTTACCTTCTCTCAAGTTGCGAGTACTCCTTGGTTTAGGAGATAGTACACCTATTACGAAAATTGGATAGTCTTCTTCCAAACCATTGGCAGGTGCCGAACGGTAGGGAAGGAAGAAAACTAATTAGCCTAAACGGTGTACAGAAGGTATTATGTAAAGACAAAGAAAGGGATTAGATGGAGGGCAAAGTAAATTGCGACTGCTATTCACGACCAAACCAAGTATTTCATTACCACTCCCACTTCACCTTTGTATTTCTTCAGGACACTCCGTATCACTACGAAGATCCACAGTTTATTGGATATTCCATCGTATGGTTATATACGAACTCGAAAGGAACTTGTTCCAGTTCGGGGATGGATTCTGGTTCAGGAGAAATAGGAATAAGGTTTATTCAGGTGTCTTTTATCTTCACCTTCTCTCGCATTGCGAGTGTTCCTAGGATTGGGACAGTACACCCATTATGCTTATTGGATAGTCTTCTTCCAAACCATAGGCTGGTGCCGAACGGTAGGGAAGGAAGAAAACCATTTGGCCTAAAGGGGTGTGCAGATGGTAATGACTAAAGACACATTAAGGGATTTGGAGAGGTGGCAAAGAGATATACGGTTACAGTTGTGAATCTGGACAATGGAAGAGGCATTACTAGGAATACCGGGATACCCCATCAAAACATTTCAATGTTTCAGTTTCACTGTGTACTGTTAAAAGAAAACTGATTTCCCAATTAGACACTTGCTCCAGGGTATGTATTTACCAGGTTTGATTCTCACATCTGTATGGTTTTACAGATGATGAGTGGGAGTAAGTTATTGGGAATTAGGTGATCATCCTCATTATATCGGAATTCGTTGTAATTGGTGATATTTGAGGAAGTCACCTGGGGTTGTTTGCCGGACGGCGAATATTTGGTTTTGAATATCCGTTATAATGCACCAATTTCAAATTGATATATCTGTATGTCTATTTTTATAGAGTGAGATATGCCTTTTTGAAATTATGTCGATGACATTTACCTATACCAGTGGATGGTTAGGTAAGGAGTATTGAACAGCGGTGTAATTCTTCTTAACCATAAGTACAGTTTTCAACCTACGACACACAGTGAATGAGTCACTAGACTCAGGGGACTTATACAGAGTATTGTATGTTGTCCAGTGTCCATTAGGACAGAGGGGTTGGTCCTCGTACTATATTCTGTTTACTTATGACTTCTCTAGTTCTTAGACAGGTGTTTCGTAGAAACACAGGGTCCATGTTTTGAGAAGTTATAGGTATATGAATAAAGTAGAGAACCAGATATTGCAAGTATCGGGATTCTTCAAGGTGATCGAAGATGTAGATACTTGTGTGTTGTATTCAGTTGATAGTAATGATTAAGAGAACTTACTTCTCTTTCAGGTTACTCATAATTGGAAGCATTCCTAAGCTGAGTAACGCTGATCGGCCTCCTTCCATTTAGTTGACATGCACTGGAGACAGCTGCATGATTTGAACCTGTATTGGATATAGAACAGTTCATATCTTAACGATGTTAAGGTACGGGGAGTTGTCTGGCATATGCTTAAAACTAGACTCTGGATAACTCAAGGCATGTTTCTGTAATGGCTGTTTGTGGGTTGACCCAGGCTATGACGAGGGTTGACTTTCTACCATCTGTAAGATCAATAGTGATATTGTTCTAGACTCGCCACAGTTTTAATAAAAATGGATTTTTTCAGAAAACAGTAGTGGGATTATGGTAGAACCGGAAGTGATTCCAGAACCGCAAACGATTACTGAAGATTTGATAAGAACCTAAAGATTCAATCTGGTTTGACATTCCATTGGCCACTCCGCAGATACGGTGGGTAACTTCAGGCACCCGAGAGGTACTCCGGTAGCCTCAAGGACGGTGACAGGGAGGTTCTTGTTTACCCAGACTAGCCATTGCTGTTGTTTCAGATTGTGAGACCCGGCAGGAGGATGACTATAGCGTCGTTCTAAACTAGCTTTAGAAGTGTACGTCTATATGACTTTGCCAGAGGGTTGTCGTAGTCAGTGGGAGCAGCGAAAGCATTGGTGGACAAGTGCCTTATGTCTATTTATAGACTAAAGCAGATATAGCGGAGATAGATCATCTATTTCTGACGTGACAGTCATGGGTTTGACTTCATCAGAATAGGGGATGGATCTGTTAAGAAGGTAGTAGGGTATGATGTCCTGGTATTTGGATGACATACACAGAGTAGGAAGTGATATTCCTATACTACGATCGGTTATAGTTTGGTCGTCACACAGTGGTTTCTCCACATGGGACTTGGACATTATATCAGACATACTGGTTACTAGATCTAGATTTGGGTGGTTTCCCAATTAAGGGTACTTAGACAGCATTCTATGAGTATTTAGAATGGACGACTCCATGTACGGTATTGTACCTGCAGATGATGGAGTCACCCTATCTAATGGTGTCTTACAGACTAAAGGGGAGAGGGATGTGCATGATTGGCAGATCACTTGCTTAGGCAATTGAGTCAATCATGAGATGTCAAGTACCACACCAGATGTTGTTTTTGCACTAGATGCAATAAGTTGACATTGATCCAATCCTGGAGAAACAGTCGGAAGCAGTTTTAGAACATAATTGGATGTTCTAGGGATATGATAACGACAGCCTCATTCGGGAGACAGTTACCATTCCAGGCTTCCAAGGTGACTTGGACGACAGGGAGGTTGTCAGAGTTATAGTTTTCCTTCTGACGAGGGGCAGTATTTTGGACAGGTGGTCCAAGGAAATACTGAGGGAGGCATGGCGCAGGATACTGATTAAGTTCAGTTGACGATACAGTCTAAGAAGTTTGGATTTGGAGTTCATTTATGAACTAGGTCCCATCAGACATCCAGACACATCTAAGACAGGTATTGCTCATTTCGGGAGATGGGTTTCTCCGCGAACATGAGATATAGAGAGACATAGAAAGAAACATCAAAGCGGATCCACTCACTGAGGCTATTCCTCGAACGCAATAGTTTCGCAAACGAGCTTTGTGAGACTGACTAGTAGAGGAGTTGGGTGTTCGGTATCACACGGGCTGCGAGTATGCGACATCGCAATAATTAGCCTTGAATGCAAGTGGGAGATTGTTGGAGATAGTGCCCTCAGAGTCAATTATTGGATCACAGGCACGTGATTGCAATGATTGAGGGAGGACCTATCACGGTAGGACAGTCTTACTCAAGATGATAGTATGCAATCTGATTTATCTTTATCATCGTGTACTGCTTTAGGTCACCTGACAGGTCGCTATTACACGTTGATAGAGCCCCTAGGATTCTTGCTTGACTGCCAGCAGTATGAGGGCGATCATATACGTGAGAGCTGGTAGTCTATAAGCACATCCTTAAAAGGTCCCTAGTCGTGGGAGTTTCGAGACAGGGCATCGATTCTCCAGAGTAGACTGTGTATACAGTCGAGACCCGGACGAGGGGCGGTGACCGGTCTCACAAGCCACTGGTGTCAGTTGGTTCACCTAAGATGTATACAGGTGCTCATTGGGTTATGAGTACACCGGACAGGACTCGCCGGGAACATGCTAGTTGGTCTTATACCTGACGTCAGATAGCAGTTCCCTGGTGACATGTTTACAGGTTAGTTCATCGACCTGAGGATCGTCATTTGTCTCGTGTGAGTTCCCACTGTACTTTGATTACTACCCTACCACGCTCAAAGGAGACGTGCAAACAGGTTTTAGTTGGGTACGGTCCCGAGCCACATAGAGGCAGTGAGCGGATCTTCAGGGGTTCGTCTCTCCCGGTATTGGGGGTGAGGTCGTGCTGTGTCTAGGAGAGCCAGTACATGAAATTCCTTGGCCAAGGCAGGAGATTTACTGGTAGGTATTCCAGTAGTATCTCAGGGTGTTCTGGGCTACACGCCGACACGACTTGTACCGCTTTTGGGGGTCTGACTTTTACCAACCCCCTAGGCCCGCCATGCGATACTCATAGACGAACGGACCGGACTGTACGGATATTGTCACTGACAGGCTCAGTAGGGTGTCAGGATGACTTCGCTTATCGACGTCCCTTTTGGTCAATAGCTGGTAGCCCGTCACGTATGGCTAATACCTCTGACGTGCTAGTGGTTAAATCCACAGCCATAGTATTGACGAGTCTTTAGAGTCCCCCACATTCAGTTGCCCAAGTTTTCAGGCAAAACGCTGTAGAGGCCGTATGGAGATATGGCAGGGTTCGATCAGACAGGTGCGGTATTGCACGGATCATGATGGGACGGTTTATACTAGCGGGCTTTGTTTTAAGCCGTATCCTAGTATAGTACAGTGTAGATTTTGTCTCATTGCATTTGTATTTTGGTCGGAATACAAATGCGGGTATGTATATACAGTATCGGGGTTTTCCTATAATTTATTACGGGATCAGTTTTTGGAGTTGCCAGTTTGTTTTCCGTTTCGGCCAATTTTCTTTGTATCTTTCATTGGCCGAAGATTGGTGGAGGAGGGCTTATTTGCATTTGTGCAAATAAGCAATTTTGGAGGGTTGTCTTTGCTTATCTTTGTATCATGATAATTCCTCCACCATTTGACTTCTTCTCTTCTCATCATGGTTGTTGATGATTAGTTGATGGAGTATTGGTTTTGGTTGTTGATCATTGCTTGACTTTAGAGTAATGATGATGGTTGGTTGAGTGTGGGTTTGAGTGTGTGATCATTTCCTTTCATGATAACCTTTTTGATCTCTCTCTCTTGCCTTATTGTTGGGAGGCTCTCTCTCATTTTTTCCCCTCTCTCCCTTTCTTTCATGGCCGGCCAAGCCAAGAGGGGCTGCCCATATTTTTTGTGGTGGGATTTTTGGCCATTTAGCTACACAAAAATCCTAAAGTTTCATCTCCAAAAAGTCTAAGTTCATTTCCTCCACCAAAGGCAACTTCCAATACCCCAAATGAGACATAGAGCACTACACGTATTCTACAGCAAATCTTGGGCACGTCGACTCGCCAGCTTCTTACCCGAGTTGCCTCGGACCCGAGGTGGGAGCCCGTAAAAGAAGCCGGCGACGTGGTGCCCTTCCGGCGACGTGATGGAGACCGGAGATTCCGCGGGAGATCGGGACGACGACGAGAAGACCGGAGGACTCGGATCACTCGGTATATCTCTCTTCCCATCTTGAAGTTAGCTAGAACTAGTTTAATGTCCCAATCCGGGTTGATAGTGCGCGGTGGTGCCGGTTTGAAAATTTAAAGTAAAGTATCGCTTCCGCATTCCGGCGTCGGATTGACGGCCGGGGCGCCGCCGTGCACTTACACATACTTAACTTGCTTCTTTGTAAGGACGGAAAATCGAAAGACAACCTGAATGCTCGGATTGATCTACAGGAGTGGGGAATAAGAAGTGAATTGCACCCTAGAACGGTAGCGGGTAAACCGGGCAAGTTTGTACTTCCCAATGCCGCTTATCATATGTCACAACCGGAGAAGAAAATATTCCTGCAGGTGTTGCATGATTTGAAATTTCCCACAGGTTTCTCAGGATCATTCAGCAAGAAAATAAAATTTGTAAAGGGTAAGATCGATGGGCTAAAAAGTCATCATCACCATGTTATCGTGAAGCACCTTCTTCCATTAGCCCTCAGGTCTTATCTCCCCGAATCGGTTGGTCTACTAATCAATGACCTATGTTGTTTTTTCAGGGAGTTGTGTGCTAAAACACTGGAGGTTGTGACGCTGGATTAACTAGAAAATTCTAGTTGGAGGGGATGCGTCCGCATCCGGGACCCCGGCTGTTCCTCACCAGAGGAACTATCGTCCCGCTCGTGCTACTGCCCGGGCCGAGGCTCGTGCTTTAGTCACCGGAGGTATATATCACACTTCAATTTTCGTTTAAGCTTGATATCTTAATACAACTTTGTCTTAATATTGATTGTCTTGATATTTCTTGCAGACGCAGGACCTCCCCATCCCCAGAGGGGGACTCAAGGCCCGAATCAGTCCCATAGGCTGAGGCCTGACAGACCTAGGGGGAGGCAGCATTCCCCCTCTTTTTTACCCTTGACTATCACTATACCGGTCCTCATGCCGAGTGGTTCGGCCGGTATATGGGGGACGAGAGCCGGCTCCTGAAGAACTATCCACTTCACGTTGAGTGGGGCAAGCAGCACCGGTGCTCATTCGCCCTCTTCTTTGATCAGGCTAGGGTACGTATTAATATATATTTTCATTTGATTTATCCAATATATTTATTATTAACACTTGCAATCTAATAACAATGTTTTTTTTTGTATTTTCAGTCGGATTACGATTTTCAGCCTGTACCCGACCCTAATCACCCTGAGAGGGTACTCGACCTTCATGCTCTGTACAATGGCCTGATGAAGAAATTGCAGACCAAGGTCCGATATAACAGGAATGAGCTGAAGGTCGACTGCTACTCCCTGTGTATGGCTACCCGCGAGGCAGAGAGAGCGGCCCTCCTATCTACTCCGGCGTTTGCGAGAGTCGACGTAGAGACATGGCCTCTATTGTGTGAATATTTCGACTCTCAACGCAAACAGGTATGTATTTAAATGTAATTCATTGTTTAGGATATAAGTTATGTTTTTGTGTTCCTTAATTAGAAAACTAAATGTTAATGCGTTGTGCAGAAACAGGCCGCTCAGAATACAGAGATTAGGAAGTCGGCGAAGAGGGGCCGCCCCACTTACACAGGTTGCTCGAGGAATATTACTCGAGCCATGGAGTTATCGGTAAATTACAATAGACCGGCCTTTGTGATATAATGAAATATTAAGACTTATTTTCTAATATATCTAATATTAAGAGTTATTTTCTAATATTGCAGACAGATCAGACCCTGGCGTAAGGTGGTACACGGAGAGTGCTGTCCGCATACCTTGTCGTCCATGGCACCTCGACAGATCCCGCCACGGGCGAGCTTCGATATCCCGACGTCGCTACCCAGGAGTATTGCGTAAGTGTTAATATTTATTCTACCCATATTTGAAATTTTATTTTTCGAAGGTTCAAATTTAAATTTTATACTTATACTTTACTGCTTAATGTGGGTGTAGGAGCGGGTGGTTGAGCAGGCCGAGGCCTCGGGGATCGATTTTACCGGACAGAGCGATCCGAAGCTGCTGACCCCAGTCCTGGACGCCGCACACGGAGGGCACCACGGAGGTTGGGAGAGAGGCCGGGGACTGGGCCCTAGCAGGGTCCATATGAGGTTGGACTCCACCCCGGCGGTTACTTCCTCCGTCTCTAGTGAGCGACGTGTCCAGCAGGAACTGGAGAGCTTGAAGGCCACCGTTTAGGAGTTGAAGGAGATGTTGGTATGTATAATACTTTATAGTAAAATATCATGTCATATTATAGATATCAACATATCCAATATTAGTACGTAGCCTGAGCTTATTTGGTTGTAGACTTAGGTTTGATTAATCATACATACATATCTAATTAAAATAAACTACGGTTATCCAAACTAGATATCCAAATGGGGTTTCGAAATAACTTGATAATGATACGAATTCGAATAATACACAGTTCTTACACTCTTATTACACACGTTAGGTCCAGAGGTGACAGGGTACATCGGCCGAGCCTCCACATGCATCTCCTTCGGCCGTGGCTCCGCAAGCCACTACATCGGCTGCGGTTCCGCAGACAGCTCCTATAGATCCAACGCCCGCTCAGACTCCCGCAGCCATGGCTCCGCAAGCCACTACCTCGACGGCGGCTGCGCAGACCACATCGCCAGCTCCACAGCCCGCTCAGACTCCCGCACGTGCCGAATTGCATGATTTATTGACCGAGGAGCAGGCACGCCAGATTTTAGCGTTTTTCAGAGGTGGAGCTGGATCGAGCTAGGGTAGCTTTTTGATTCTTATTTTTTGAAACATGTATTTATTTATATGATACATATTGTACTACATTTTGGACGATATTGATATTGGTGGTCCTACGGTGTTTATATTTATATCATATTCAGTTTTTTGGTTTCTTTTGTATATTATATGCGTGAGATGTGATTATGAATACTGCGATATATGTTGTATGATGATTAATTTTATATTTGATTGATGTATATATTATTTTGCACAGGGTGAGAAAAATCAGGCAGCCCTTTTTTTTTTAAAAAAAGATACTAAGTACCTACGGATTAATCCGTAGGTACCAAGTTGCCCCTACGGATTAAACCGTAGGAGCAAAATATCAGAATAACTGATATTTTCCTCCCTGATCTCAGTATCAGGGGGTTGGTAGTGCCCCTACGGATATATCCGTAGGGGCAAACAAAAGCCCCACGGAGTTATCCGTAGGGGCAAAATATCAGGATTTCTGATATTTTGCCCCTACGGATATGTACCTACGTATGTATCCGTTGGGGCTATTGCTTGGCCCTACGGATTAATCCGTAGGTACAAGTAATATATTTTAAAAAACCGTAAATAAAATAATTTTTTTGCCTCTACGGCCTACTCCGTAGGTGAAACGGGACCTACACAGAACTCCGTAGGGGAAAGTTTTTGTCCGTAGGGGAAACTTCAGGGCTTCAACTTGCACCTACGGCGTTTGTACCTATAGGGTATTTTATTGGCCCTACGGATATATCCGTAGGGGCCGTGGTTTGCCCCTATGGGTAAATCCGTAGGTGTAACCCTCATTTGTAGTAGTGATATATATGACATGTTGCTACTTTGTGACACTGACACAAGTACTTGGTATTATATTTATGTTTCAGTGTTATATTATGAGTATATTATGGTATGACCTAGGAGATCGTCATACATTCGGTTTCTAACCGGTGATGTCTTCTACTCACGAGTTGGCAACTCACCCCGTTGTGCCACATTTTCTTACAGGTTTAGTCGTACAGGTTCCGTAGCGGCTTGCTGGCACTTCACTTTCTTGTAGGTGATTGTTTGATAGGTAGGATACATTTGCTTCGTGATCACCAGTATATATTTGTATATTTATTTTAGTTGTATCTAGTAAGCTCTATCAACCAGACTTGTATATTTAGTAGAATTAGATGACCACAGTTTGTATATTCTTTCGGCTTTAGAGTCGTGCTAATGTATTTCATTATTATTTCTGATTTTTCTGTATGATGTTTAGTTTTCTTGCTTTGTTTGTGAGTTTTGATCCTCGCATTCGGCATTGTATATTTGCTTTACTTGCATGGTTATTTCCGCCATTTGGCGAAGAGATAGCTCCCGCTCGGGGATGTGTTATTTATATTGTTTGTATCATTTTCGGGTTATGTTTTACAAAGGAGGTGCTGGCCAAATTTTCAATGGCAAAAAGGTTTTGAAGTTAAATATGAACAATGTGTTTTCATATACTATTATCTATGTTTTATAGAAAGAACTTGATTTCAGTAACCTTATTTCAAAACTGCACCTCAACTATTTTTCCCTAAAATGGTTTAGATTTCTGGGATTTTGGCTTACTTGAATTAGGTGGGGTCCTATAGACTTCATATGATTCAAGTGCCAGTCATGTGCCTTTTCCCGGTCGTGACAACACCTAATGGATTAGCTAATTGTAAAGTGCAAAACTCTCCAGGAATAACTCTTACCCGCAGTGGGTATCGGGATCCAATTATCTTATAGAAGGTATGCAATCTCATTGCAAATTTCAGCACTTGAAATTCCCAATATTTTTTTACTCCTAGCATCCTATGACCATGACGCAGGTCAACAAACAATAGGGCGCTAGTCAAGTTCAACCCGTTCATTTCATGATCGAATTAAAGCCACCCGTACGACCCTTGACGTAAGACAATAAGGTCGTACGACTACCCCAATCCAATCATATCACATGTTAGCAGATAAGCATTAATCGGCTACTACACAATACGTCTTGATGCAGGACAACAAACGTAGCACAAATGCTAAATAGTACTTATCTAAAATGACAGAGGGCTACGTTGATTTTTAAGAAAACGTTTAGCGTAATGAACAAGATATCGTTGTAGAATCATGTGATTTGAAAAGGATTGTTTTAATCTCCGCTATAAAAATCGAGGAGTTTTCAAAAACAAACCCAATAGCATATGCTAGCTTTTTCTAAAGAGGTCACTCTCGGTGAAAGAATCTCGGCTCTTTCCTCATCGAATGAGGTGCTGGGTATCTACCAAGGAATACCACTATGAAAAACAAGAACTCCAGAAGCTATCATAATAAACCGAATGGGTTGTAGCATTTGCTAGTTTCGCTAATAAGGTCACTCCCAGTGAAGGGATCTCTGCTTTTTCCTCATTGAATGAGGTGCTGGATATCCATCAAGGAATACCACTATACAAAGCAAGAACTAGAGCTACCTTTTTCAAAAAAATTGATTCTACAACATCTTTAGGTTTATTTTCTCTCATTAATCTCATTAATGAATCCCATCATTTAATGTTTCCTAAACATCACAGAAAAATGAAAAGAAAATAGAACGTACGCTTACTCCATCCGAATTCGCCAAGGGGCCCCGTCATGCACCGTTAGGTTACTTAACTATCGGCAGAGCGGGAGTTGGATTAGCGCGGGTGCAAAACATAAGTAACAGTTATTATATATTATATATATAATAAAAGCATTCGTCTTACACAGTTATATGATCAACATCACAGAACCAAGTAGCAGAAGCAACATATGAAATATTGGATATACCAGGAGGTCCGTCTTTTAAATGAAGCCAATAATGTAAAACACGGCTACCACGGTCGTGATGAATAGCCAATCCCATATCCTTAGACCCCTATGAGAGTGGCAAGCAGCCCTACCAATTATAAAATTAGAAGACCCGGTCTCAACTACTTAAGATGGTCTCCTACTGGACTCAAAAACCCGGTTACTTGTGCTCCTCGCCTTGGGTCTATCTTAAAGCGGAAAAGTAAATAATATACATCAGTGGTGACATTTTCCTCAACCCGAAAGTTCCCCAATAAAAGAATATTATATACAGATTTTACATGAATGAAAATAAAAAACTATCATCTCACATAAAACACCCCGGCTATTTAATCACGACGATCCAGTATAACATATCACAGCAACATATAATATCACATATCGTCAACGTAAGTAAATATACGTATTTTGAATGTCGTTGACATATAGCAACGAGATCGGGATACCCCACATATTACACTTATGGTCGCAGAAAAGAAATGAAAACTACAATATTTAGAATCTGCAAATACCATAGACATCATAAACCCGGAATATCTCATATTCCGAATTTCATTCCTAATTTATAAACCTTGCATTTTAGTCTCAAATTGAAAACTCTTTTCAAAAAACTGTCGGATAATTCAACAAGATTCTTGACTAAGTGATCGCGTACTATACGCTATTGCGTCGGGGTTTTGATCCGAATCAAGAGTCCGTGGCAATCAATCAAATGAGACTAAACGGCTAGATTTACAATATACAAACTAGTTTTCACAAAACTAATTATTGTGAATTCCAATTATTGTATCACATATCATCATCATTTAAACGACACTAAACATTTCGATCAATTTCTCAAACACCCACAAAATCCAGAGAGCTTAACAACTTGAGTCTCATTAAAAACATCTAGAGAGTGCACAATTATAAGATGGAACAGCAGAAGAAAAACCAAACCCTAATATCCTAAAAGTGTGGCGAAACCACGGCCAAACTAGGGTTTTGGCAGTGGTTCCAATGCACTTTTGAGGAATTAGGGCTTGAAATTTCTTGGGGTTCCATAAAAAAGCCTGCATATTTTTCTGGATATTTTAATCAAGAAAATTTCAACTTTTGAAAAAATAGACAGAAACATGCCAAATCCGATTTCGAAAATTCGATCGAACACTTTAACATCGTAAAGACTTACCCTAAATTTCTAGCTTGGCTCTGATACCATGAAGGTGTTCACCAGCACCATGGTAGGGTAAAAACGGGCATTGAGCATTCCATTTAAAAAAAATTCATGTCGGTGATCAACACTATCCAAGATCTAACTAGAAGTTTAGGGTTTTAACATAATGATATCAAAAACTACTATAGAAAGGAAGAAGTATACGACCTTTGATGACCTTGTCCTTCCCTTCTTAAGCTCCGGGTTTTAGTCCCTACAACTCCTCGTAGCTCCACTTGAAGATTGATCGAGCTAGCTCCTTCATCCCCCAAGTCGAAGATGACCGACCCGATGTTTCTATAGCCAAGCTACCTCTTCACTTATACCCTTTAAGTGAAGGAAACACTCTAGACCAAATTGCTAGTCTAGTTTAGGATGGTGAAGTAGGGAATTTAAGCTCACTAGGGTTGGTTCAAAGCCATATGATTCACATCACATGTGAGGGTTTATGGCTTTGATGTGGAGGAAGAAGGAGATAGTGAGAATGGAGAGAGCTTAAACAAGATGAGCTCTTCCACTCACCCAAAATGAAACCAAGAGAATGAATGAGTGTTGAATGGCATCCCCTTGGACTACCCCCATTCAAGCATGGAATATTTTGCAATAATAAATTGCAACCATGCTTGAATAGTAAGTCAAGAGTGAAAAACAAATGATATGTGCCATGCTACACCCATGCTCAAAATATCTCATGTGTCTCCTGAAAGGTTCTTTAGCACAACTACTAGGTTTCGGAAGGCATTAACCATGCCATTTAAAAAAATTCTAGTGTGCTAAATAAACCCTAAACCAAGGATCTAACTAGAGAATTATGGTGATGCTAATATGTAAACAACTTTACACTAAGTGAATGAGGAATGCAACCTTTGTTGACCGGTCCTTCACTTCAAAAGCTCCATGTAGTAGTCCCTTCGCTCTAAGTAGTGCTCTCCCGGACTCTCGTTAGGCTCCACTAGGCGAAAGGAACAAGCTTACTTGAAGTCTTCGAGGCCGAAGATGATCTACGTCAAGGAATCTCCAACTCAAGCCAGCTCTTCACTAATTAGGAATTAGTGAAGCAAACAACCTATAATAAATGGCTAGTCTAGTGTAGGTTGATGAAGTCGGGATTTTGCTCACTTTAGAATTATTTATCTCACTAATTTTCTTCACCTCAAGAAAAGCTTGAGAGCTTTCTTGAGATGAAGAAGAAGATGAAGTGAGATGAAGAAGAAGATGAAGTGTATAATGAATCAATGGCTAATGGAAATCATGGGTGAGAAAATATCACATATTACCCATGCAGAGACATAACCATAGCTAAAAATAATGGTTGGGTTAATAAATATCTAATGTAAAATAAAATTAGTGGACTAAGTCAATGGTTTCCACAAGCTTCCAACCATGCTTCATGTCCACCAAATTTTGATTTTCCTTAAATAAATATAAACCCTTAATTATCAATGGAATGGTGTGAGTCTCATAGACCTATGTAGAATGTATCATCAAGCATGACACAAATAAATAAATACATTTAACATATATCACATATATATTAAATGTATAAGTGAGATAAAGAAATTCATAAGTAAGCTAATATTAGTTAATGTGAATTAATATATCAAATATATAATCATACATTAAATTATTAAATCAACACTTGATTTAATAATCCGGCTATATCACATATAACCGACTAATATCATTTGTATCAAGTTATCGAATCAACACTTGATTCGATAAACCGGCTATATCATATATAACCGACCGATATCATATATCGCGAGATTAGAATACGGTATCACATACACGTATTAATCTCGATACCGTACATATCATATATGTGCCATACTTCATTTCGCCTGAGCCAGGAAACCTCTGTGTAGGACTCTAAAGACTCGTCAATACACCGACAGTAGGTGATGATCATATCAGTCATCCACAAGCCGTCAGCGGTACTAGCTGGACATAACAGCTAACCGGGTATTGAGCGATCAAAAGATCAACAAGCAGGCTTGCTCATACTCCTGTGAATCCAATAAGTAACGCTATCA
Source organism: Agapanthus africanus (assembly GCA_030015575.1). Taxonomy (NCBI): domain Eukaryota; kingdom Viridiplantae; phylum Streptophyta; class Magnoliopsida; order Asparagales; family Amaryllidaceae; genus Agapanthus; species Agapanthus africanus. Next base: position 341,275,802 of record CM057341.1, read on the forward strand.
TACTGTCCGGTCTCTTTGTCTGATATGTCGCATATCTATCCTGAGGGTGGTAAACATCAGACCCCAATAGCTTGATAAGTCATGCCGATGTGAGGCTCATAACGGGTCGAGAAACTACTGATAACACTTACCAGTAAATCTCATAATCATCCCTGGCCAGGGACTTCCTGTTATAGCCAATCGAGCACAGCGCAACATCAACTCTCAATACCGGGAGAGACGAAATATCCTCCTATCGCTCATTGCCTCCATGTGACTTGGGATTGTACCCAAAAGCCACCGTTTTGCATGTTCTCTTGAACGTGGTCAGGTGGAAATCAAAGCACATTTGGAATCACACAAGACTCAATGACGATCTCGGGTTTACAGACTAAGTTGTACCAGTGTCACCGGAGAACTGCTATCTGACGTGAGGTATAATACCATCTAGGAGTTCTCGGCGAGTCCTATTCAATGTTCCCAGTCTCTACTGAGCACCCGTATACAATCTTTGATGTCAAACACCAATGGGTGTGGGATCATCCATCGCCCATCATATGGGTCAAGAAACGTATACGCTAGTCTACTGTGGAATATCGATGCCCTGTCTCGATACTGTTTGTTATATGTATTCCCTAGAGGCCGTTGTTGTACAAGTGATGTATATTATAGTGGATGTTTGGACATATATAGAGAAGACTTTCTTGCTCGACATGATAGTATGCTATCTGGTTGCTCCTTATCTTAACATGTTGACTTATATTATTATATTGTCTTGCTCTCACATGTTGGTAAGGCCCTTAGGATATGTACTAGACTACCATAACTATGATGGAGATCATACTAGTGGGGCCAAGGGTAGTTGGCAAGTACATCCTTTAATTGTTCCTAGTCGTCGGAGTATCGAGACAGGGCATCAATATTCCAGAGTAGACTAGCGTATATGTATCTTGACCCATATGATGGGCGATGGATGATCCCACATTCATTGGTGTTTGACATCAAGGATAGTATACGGGTGCTTAGTTGAGACTGGGTACACTGGACATGACTCGCCGAGAACTCCTTGATGGTGATATACCTCACGTCAAATAGCAGTTCTCTGGTGACACTGGTGCAGGTTAGTCTGTTGACCCGAGATCGTCATAGAGTCTTGTGTGAATCCCACTGTGCTTTGATTTCCACCTTACCACGTCCAAGAGGACGTGCAAAACGGTGGCTTTTGGGTACAGTCCCGAATCACATGGAGGCAGTGAACGATAGGAAGGGATTTCGTCTCTCCCGATATAGGAGGTTGATGTTGCACTGTGCTCGATAAACCATAACATCAAATCCCTGGCCAGGATTGCTGAGATTTACTGGTAAGTGCTATCAGTAGTTTCTCGAACTGTTATGAGCCTCACATCGGCATGACTTATCAAGCTACAGTGGTCTGATGTATACCACCCCTATGCTAGATAAGCGACATATCTGACGGACAGACCGTACTATACGGTAGTGTTACTGATTGGATTCACAGGAGTGTGAGCAGGCTTGCTTGTTGATCTTCTGATCGCTCAATACTCGGGTGCCCGTTATGTTTAGCTTACCGCTTGCGGCTTGTGAGTGTTTGATATGATCATCACCTACTGCCGGCGTATTGACGAGTCTTTAGAGTCCTACACAGAGGTTTCCGGGCTCAGGGGAAACGGAGTAGGAGCACATATGTGATATGTGCGGGACCGAGATTGATACGAGTATGTGATACCGTATTGTATTCTCGCGATTTATGTTATCGTCCGGTTATTTGTGATATTGCCGGGTCATCGGATCAAGTGTTGATTCGATGAGATGATACATTTTATATTAGTCGGTTATATGTGATATAGCCGGATTATCGGATCAAGTGTTGATGCGATAATTTAATGTATAATTATATATGCGATATATTAAATTGCATTAACTAATATATATGCTCACTTAAGTATTTCATATTCTCACTTTGGATACATTTAACATATATGTTTATTGTATCATTTTCTTTTGTTACATTATATATTATATATGTGATATATAATATTGTGACTTGCAAGGTTATACATGCAACTAGGGTTTATGAGATTCACACCATAACTAGATATTAGGGTTAGGTTAATTATCTTAATTAGTTCTAAATTGTGGATTAAAGTTATGATATTTTGTCATGGTTGACTTGGTCCACTCTTTTGATATTTATCAAGATATTTGTTAACCTAACCCTAACCCTAGCTTATGGTTTATTCTCTACATGAGTTAGCCATGTTACATTTAACCCATGGTTACATTTCTAGCCTCATCACAATTCATTCCCACTTGAGCTTCTTCTTGTTCTTCTTCATTGATCTTTTGCTCTCTTGATTTTCTTTATGTGATGAAAAATAGTGAGAATTAAAATTCTAAAGTGAGCAAAAACCCTACTTCATCATCCTCATCTATTCTAGCCACATAGATTAGGGTGTTTACTTCACTAATACCTCATTACTGAAGTGTTATCTTGAGTTTGTGTTGCTTCGACGTAGATCATCTTGGATTGTGAAGACTACAAGCAAGGATGCCTCATTCACCTCATGAAGACTCTCTAGAGTTCGGGAGCATGATGATCGCAGCGAAGGGACCTCAACTCGGAGCTTTAGATGTGAAGGAGAGGACTACAAAGGTTGTAATCCCTAATCACTTAGTAGTAAAGTGTTTACTTGATGTTTCCATTTGATTCTCTAGTTAAAGATCTTGTCTTGGGTTGTTTAAACATGGCAAAAATTTAAATTTGTCATGGATGATGCCACCCAAAACCTTGTTGTCTTGTTTAGGAACCCAACAGTCGTATCAGAGCCTAGATAGAGAATTAGACGGATTGTGTAGGATTACGAAGCCGAAATCACTCCGTAACTTGAAACATGAATACCTATTTTCTGTCTTTTTTCAAAAGTGTTGTAAAAATTATTTAAACAACTGCAGAATGTTATATGTGATATGATATGAACATAGAAGAAATTCGAACCAGAGAGCTCGGTTTTTGGCCGGCGACTTTGGGAGAATGTCCGGCGAGCTCGGTCTTCTTGTAGGATTTGGGCTTCGAATTTCTACTGTGTTCTAGTCTATGGGTTTTAATGTTTCAGGTATTATTTGTTTTTGTTAAATTTGCATGTGATGTTATCTTTATGCAAAACCAATTCGGTGTGTTTCTTATTCGTAATTCTAGTTTTAGTTTCGCGTATTATAGACCGTGTTAAAAAGTTCGAACGGTTATCAATAACTCACTTTTTCCCTTACTGGAAACTTTTCCAAGTTTTGGATTTTCCTTAGTTTAAAACTTTTAGAAAATCATGCAAGCGATTTTATGGACCGTCTAGAAGAACGAAACCTTAACTCGATTCATTGTGACCGTCAAAACCGCCACTAAACCCTAGGGTTTGTTGTAATTTAGCGATGCCACATGTGAGGCATTGGTTGACCCATCTACGCCGGTCCGTTGGAGCTGTGGCATGTTCTGGGACTTTTTGAACTCCGCTCAAGTGTTGAGCGGTTTGGGAAATTTTTTGTGTTTATTTATTCGATTGGAAAGTTTAACATTGTCTAGTTATCTGAGATTGTGATACAATAATTGGAATCTACACTAATTAGTTATGTGATAATTAATTAGATGCGTGCAAGTTTAACATTTCGGTGTCGGGTAAAATCGGGAATCTTGTTGAATTACCCGACTTGTTTTGAAAAGTGTTTTTATAGTTGAGACCTAAATGTATGAGTTTCATTGTTAGGCATGAAATCCGTAATATGTGATATTCTGGGTTTATGATGTCTAAGGCAGAGTCGATTCCAATTGTTGTAGTTTTTCACTTTCTTTTCTGCGACCGTAAGTGTAATATGTGGTGTATCGCCGGTTTCGTTGCTATAGATCAACGACAATTGGGATACGCATATTTACTTACGTTGATGACATGTGATGTTATGTGTTGCTGTGATATGTTATATTGGATCGTCGCGTTTTGAATAGCCGGGTTTTCTTATGTGAAATGGGAGTTTTTCATTTTCATTCATGTAAAATTCAAATGTATGTAATATTCTTTTATTGGGGCACTTCCGGGTTGAGGTTGATGTCACCATTGTATATTATTTACTTTTCCACATTAGGATAGACCCAAGGAGGAGAGCACAAGTAAACGGGTTCTAGGGTCTAGTGGGAGGCCATCTCGAGGAGTCGAGACCAGGTCTCCTAACCCTAGAATTGGGAGGGTTACTTGCCGCTCTCGTAGGGGTCTAGGGATGTGGGTTTGGCTATTCATCACGACCGTGGAATCCGTGTTTTTTACTGGCTTGATATAAAACACGGACATCCTAATATATCCAATATTTCATATGTTTCTTCTGCTGCTCTGTGATGTGATCACTGTGGATTCTGAGACGAATGGATATATATTATATATGAGATATATAGTAGACGTTGCTTATGTTTTGCACCCGTGCTAGTCCCGTCCCGGTATGCCGTTAGTTAAGTAAGCTAACGGTGCATAACGGAACATTGTGGCGAATGCGGATGGCATAAACGTACGTGATATTTTCATTTCATTTTCTGTGATGCTTAGAAAGCTTTAAATGATGGGACTTCATTAATGAGATTAATGAAAGAAAATAAACCTAAAAGATGTTGCGGAATAAAATTTTAAAAAAAAGGGTAGCTACAGTTCTTGCTTTGCATAGTGATATTTGTGATATATCCCGCACCTTATTCGATAAGGAAAGAGCGAGATACCTTCACCGGATTGACCTCTTTAGCAATAACTGACAGATACTACAATACTCGGTTTGTCTTTTGATTGCTTTTGGAGTTTTTGCTTTGCAAAGTGATATATGTGATATATCCTGCACCTTATTCGATGAGGAAAGAGCTGTGATCCCTTCACCGGGAGTGGCCTCTTTAGCAAAACTAGGAAAAGCCTCAAAAGCACTCCTTTTCAAAATCATTCGATTCCGCAACGATATCAAGTTCAAAGAGTTATAGATTTTCTTAAAAACCATCCGCAACCCTCTTCCATTTTTGGAAGTAGAGTACTTAGTATTCATGCTGCGTTTGTTGACCTTAGCCAAGGCGCAGTGTATGGTAGCTAAGTGATGTCTTGCTATATAGCATATGATGCGATTAATTAGGACAGTCATGTCACTTTGTTGACCTTAGCCAAGGGTCATGTGGGTGGGTCTAATTAATCACGAAATAACGGGTAGAACTTGACCAGTACTTGTGATTTGTTGACCATAGCCAAGGTCATAAGCTACTAGGGGTAAAAACCATATCGGGAGTTTCAAGTGTTGGAACATGCAATGAGGTTGCATACCTTCTATGAGATAGTTGGATCCCGATCCCACTGCGGGCAAGAGTTGCTCCTGGGAGAGTTTTACACTTTACAATTAGCTAAACCATTAGGTGTCTAGATAGGTGTTAACGGGGTTACGCCTCTAGGGAAGACAAGGTTTATATTAATTAGGTTCGTGCGAAAGCACGGGGAACCTCCCTCAAGTACCGACACTGGCATGGCTGAATGGTTAGCGAAGTTGTAGATTGTAATTAATCCCGGCTAGTCTTCACTTTTAGGGTTTGGTGGAAGACTTGATAAAAAGCAGTGGGGCCATCTTGATTAGATAAGATAATAAACCAATCTAATCTTGCAAGAGCATACGCTAAAGTGTTTTCTTCTCTCTCTCTCCAGGTAGCGACCATGTCACGTCTTAATCAAGATAATAACATTGATGTATCGACCTAACCTTCTTATTACACTGGGCTGGGGAACGTTAGTTCCTTTCTTTCTTATAAGAGTTATAAGATTGAACTGGAAATAGGGTAATGCCAGGATTCCCATGCCACCCGATTGAAGAAAGTACATGTTGATGCATTTTCTTCGGGTGTGTTCATTACAGAGAACTGTTTCTCCCTTTGCTCTACGTCCTGGGTATTGGATACCGGGTCAGGATCCCTTATATGTAATCTATTACATAGGCTAAGCAAAGGTAGAGAATTTGAAGAATGTGATAAAGATATAAGGGTTGGAAATGGTGCAATTGTTGCAGTTAAATCCGTCGGGGAATATCACCTTGTATTACCAAGTGGTAATACATTGATTCTGAACGAATGCTACTACATGACGAACCCGATATGCAACATTATATCAGTTTCTTTATTGAGTAAAGAGGGATATAATTTTTTATAACAGGATAATGTTATGAACATTTTCCTGAACCAAAAGTTGGTTGGATCAGGCACTCTGTGCAATGGCATTTATGTTCTAAATTAATCAACGGTTCTGAGCATAACAAACACACAAGAGGAAGAGTTCAGAGATGAACGAATCCTTCTTGTAGCATTGTAGACTAGTTCATATAAATGCGACACGACTCGCTAAGTTACTTAAAGATGGTTATTTGAATTCGTTTGAATTTTCATCTTATGACACTTTACAGTCTTGTCTCAAAGGAAAAATGACCAAAACTCCGTTTAGTGGACACATAGAAAGAGTTAGTGAACTTTTGGGACTGATACATAGTGATGTATGTTGTCACATGTCTACCATGCGAGGGATGGTTCTTCGTACTTCATTACATTCCCTGACGATCTCTCTAGATTCAGACATATGTTCCTGATGAAACACAAATCTGAAGCTTTTGAGAAATTTAGAGAATATAAACAAGAAGTTGAGAACCAAACGGGAAAGAGTATTAAAGTCCTTCGATCTGATCAAGGAGGTGAATACTTGAGCATTGAATTCCTGGACTTCCTATAAGAGAATGGGATTCTCTCTCATCTTAATCCTCTGTATACACCACAGCACAACGGTGTATCGGAACGGAGGAACCGAACCCTATTAGATATGGTGCGCTCTATGATGAGCAATGCTGAGTTGCCTATTTCCTTTTGTGGTTATGCACTGAATACAATAGCATACCTACTGAATAGAGTTCCCACAAAATCAGTGCCTACCACTCCATATGAGATATGGAATGGGAAGAAATCATCTCTTAAGCGAGTTAAGATATGAGGTTGTCCGGCCTATGTCAAAAGAAAAAATCCGGACAAACTCGAGGCATGATCTGTTCTTTGCAAATTTGTAGGATATCCAAAGAATTCTTATGGATATCATTTCTACGTCGGAGAGGAACAAAGGTTGTTTGTTTCTCAACATGCCACCTTTTTAGAAAAGGAATTTATTGTAAAAGAAATTAGTGGCATAGAGGTAGAGCTGGAAGAAGTTCCAACTGCACAAACTGCGATAGAACAAATGGTGGAACCGGAGGATTTAGTTGTTCCCGATGACCCCAGCCTCTCCACCGATCTAGTAGGGTTTCTCACCCACTTGAGAGATACTACGATTTTCTTATTGATGGTGGGAGCGTGGATTGTATCATGGTAGTTGATGAACAAACTAACTTCGAGCAGGCCATCACGAGTGGTGACTCTGTGAAATGGCTGGATGTAATGCGGTTCGAGATGGAATCCATGTACACCAACGAAGTATGGACTTTGTAAGATGCTCCTGAAAGGGTAAAACCCATTGGGAGTAAGTGGATCTTCAAGGAAAAACTTGGTGTATAAGGGAAAGTGGAGATATTCAAAGCTAGACTTGTTGCAAAAGGTTTTCATCAACAACCAGGTGTGGATTATGACGAAACCTTTTCCCCAGTGGCTATGCTTAAATCCATCAGGATCATGCTTGCCATCGCTGCATATTATGACTACGAAATCTGGCAAATGGATGTTAAGACCTCCTTTCTAGATGGTGATTTAGAAGAGAGCGTGTACATGACTCAGCCAGAGGGCTTCGTAGATAGTAGGAGTAGCGGGAAGGTGTGCAAGCTGCTTAAATCCATTTATGAATTAAAGCAGGTATCGAAGAGTTGGAACATCTTCTTTGATGTCGTAGTCAAAGAGTTTGAATTCATCAAAAACGTAGATGAACCTTGTGTCTACAAGAAGGTGGCAGAAAGTAAGGTGGTCTTCCTTGTGTTGTACGTAGATGACATACTCTTGATAGGAAATGACATTCCAATGCTGCATTTAGTAAAGCTCTTCTTATCACATAGATTCTCAATGAAAGATCTAGGTGATGCCTCCTACATTTTAGGAATTAAGATATATAGAGATAGATCTAAACGGATTTTGGGATTGTCCCAATCCAGGTACATTAACACCATACTAAAGAGTTTAGTATGGAAGATTCCAAGCGTGGGTTTTTACCCACGATCTCAGGAATCACCCCCTCCAAAGAGATGTCTCCTAAGACTGATTTGGAGAAGGATTGCATGCAAGGGATACCCTATGATTCGGCGGTCGGGTCAATCATGTATGCGATGCTATGTACCAGGACCGATGTAGCATACTCACTAGGTGTAGTGAGTAGGTTGTAGGGTTCCTTGGCACTCTAACAAGGTTCTACAAGGCATCAACCATACTCGATTTAAAAAAATAGATGTGCCGAACAACCCTGATTTATATCGTTTACTAGAGGTAAGGCGAAAACTAGCAAGCAAACAACATTAACTACATGTGAAAGGGATTACAACCTTTGTAGATCCGGTCCTTCACTTCTAAATCTCCGTGTTGACGTCCCTTCGCTGCGATCATCGGGATCTCGGACTCCAGCGATGGTTTCTTTGGAGAAATGAACGGGCTAGGTCGTTGACTTCGAGGCCGAAGATGATCTACGTCGGGGAGACTCAAACTCAAGCTATTCCTTCACTTGGTCATGAACTTTGCGAAGAGAACACACTCTACTACATGGCAAGCGGTAGAGGAGGAAGAAGTAGGAAGTGGGCTCACTTTAGAATTGATTTTCTCACACTTTTTCTCATGGCACCATTGGAGCTAGTAAGTTTTTCATAGAGCTTGATGAAGAAGAAGAAAAAGAAAGAATAATTATCCAAATGAAAAACTTATCCAATGAATTATTGCGCCATGGCTGAGTTAAGCCCTCATGCTTAACTCATGTAGAGAATTAACCAAAGTATGAGGTTAAGGGTTGGGTTAACTAATATCCTAAGGAATGACAAAAGAGTTGACTTTGTCAATGTTGCATACAAGCTTCTACAAGCTTGATAACATTGACTAAAGTCTCCTCTCTTTTGTTATTCTTAAGGAAATAAGTAAACCCTAATTTAACCTAAACTTGATATAAGTCTTATACACCCATCTTGTATGTATCATCAAGCATGATACAAACATGTACACTTGCATATATCACATATAAACAATGTGCACAATCTAGTGAGAAAATAAATCATAAGTGAGCTAATACTAGTTAATGTAATGTAATATATCAAATATATAATTATACATTAAATTATTAAATCAAATCTTGATTTAATAATCCGGCTATAACCGACTAATATCAAAAGTAACAACTTAACGAATCAACACTTGATCCGATAACCCGGCTATATTGCATACAACCGATCAATGTCACAAATCGCGAGAACAGAATACGGTATCTCATACCGTATCAATCTCGGTCCCGCACATATCACATATGCGCTCCTATTTCGTTTCGCTTGAGCCAGGAAACCCCTATGTAGGACTCTAAAGACTCGTCAATACGCCGGCAGTAGGTGATGATCATATCAATCACCCACAAGCCGCAAGCGGTCTGCTAAACGTAATGGCCCACCCGGGTATTAAGCGATCAGAAAATCAACAAGCAAGCCTGCTCACACTCCGGCGAATCCAATCAGTAACACATACCGCACAGTCCGGTCTGTTCGTCTGATATGTCGTATATCTTGCCTAGGGGTGGAAAACGTCAGACCCCAGTAGCTTGATAAGTCATGCCGATGTAAGGTCCATAACAAGCATGAAACTACTGATAACACTTACCAGTAAATCAGTGCAACCCTAAACAGGGATTTCCAGTTATGGCAAGTCGAGCATAGCGCAACATCAACCCCCAATACCGGGAGAGACGAATCCCCTCCTATCGCTCATTGCCTCCATGTGAATCGGGACTGTACCCAAAAACCACCTGTTTGCACGACTCAGTAGAGCCGTGGTATGGTGGAAATCAAACCACAATGGGAGACACACAAGACTCTATGACGATCTCGGGTCAACAGACTAAGCTGTACCAGTGTCCCCAGAGAACTGCCATCTGACGTGAGGTATAATACCATTTGGGAGTTCTCGGCGAGTCCTTTCAGCGTACCCAGTCTCCATTGAGCACCCGCATACCATCTCTGATGTCAAACACCAATGGATATGGGATCATCCATCGCCCATCACATGGGTCGAGAAGATATACGCTAGTCTACTCTGGAATATCGATGCCCCGTCTCGATATTCCCACGACTAGGAACATTGAAGGATATAATCATGGACTACCCAGGCCCTACTAGTATGATCTACATCATAGTCCTGCAAGTCGAGTATACATCCTAAGGGCTTTATCAACATGTAACAGAGAGACAGTAAGTATACATGTTAAGACAAAGAGCAACCAGATAGCGTATTATCATGTCGAGCAAGAAAGTCCTACCTATATATGTCCCAGCATCCACTACAATACACATCTCATGTACAGCAATGGCCTCTAGGGCATACATATAACATAAATCTCCCACTTGCACTAGGGCCATCTGTAGCAGTGGTTGTAGTATTTCATACTCAACCATCCCATAAAAGTCTCTCTCTAGGAAAAGGCCTTTGTGAGTGGATCCGCCGTGTTGTCCTCTGAGTCTTCTCTCCTAACCTCAATCACCCTGGAGATCAACTATCTCCATGATCAGGTGATACTGCCTTGGAATATGTCTGGGTCACTGATGGGACCGGGGTTCCTTGGCCAAAGCCTCAACACCATTGTCATACAATGGTAGGAACCTAGTTCATCTCATGAACTAATATACACCCAAACATCCACTTTGGTAGTATCTTTGATAGCGATGTCACCAGCCTTTATCTTCTAGTTTTCCACGGTATCTAGCTTGGAACTCTTCCAACATACCATCCCTCCACTAAGGGTAAAGACAATGCCTGCGACTGACATTCAGTCGTCCTTATCACCCTGGAACCTTTCCAGTGATTCTCCTCAGGATCGATTGATACCATCTTACTACATCTAGTGAGAATCCTAATATCCATTTAAATCTATCTCATAGATCCAAAACCCAGGATTTAGGAGGTATCACCTTTATCCTATATGGAGAATCTTTGTGAAAAGTGGAGATTGACCGTGCGTAGCATATGAAACTCTTTTCCTATCAAGAGTATGTTGTCCACGTACAATATGAGGATGATCACCATACTCCCTACTACCCTTTTTGTATGTACAAGGTTCATCTACCATTTTGATGAAGTCAAACACTTTGACTACCACATCAAAACAGACGTTCCAACTCCGCGATGCTTGCTTTAACCTGTAAAGAAACTTGCACACGTTTCCGCTGCTCCCACTGTTTACGAAGCCCTCTGGCTGTGTACTTATAGACGTTCGCTTCTAAATCAATATTTAGAAAAGAAGTCATGACACCCAACCACCAGATGTCGCAGTTATGGTATGCAGCAATGGCAAGTAGGATCCGGATGGACTTAAGCACAGCCACTGGAAAAGGTTTCATCATTATCCACACCTGTCCGATGACGAAAACCTTTAACAAGTCTAGCTTCGAAAGTCTCAACTTTTCCATCTACACCAAGTAATCTTCTCAAGATATACTTGCTCCTGATGGGGATTTAACCCTTCAGATATAGCATCCAAAGTCCATACTTTGTTGGTGTTCATGGATTCCATCTCAGATCGCTAAGCATCCATCCATTCATACAGAGTCCTCACTCTCGATGGCCCGCTCGAAACTAGTTGGGTCATCATCTCATGATGCATTCCTCGCTCCCACTGTCATTGAGAAACCGAAGTATCTCTCAGGTGGGTGAGGAACCCTACTATATCGGCGGAGAGGCTGAGGTTCGTTGGAAACTATTGAATCCTTTGGTTCTACCAAATCATCAGCTGCAGTTTTGTATAGCTTGGAAATCCTTCCAGTTCTACAGAACTGACCTTGCCTCGATCTTGTCCGGATTTTGCTTTTGACATAGGCCGGACAATCCCAAATCTTAACTTACTTAAGAGATGGGCTCTTCCCATACCATACCTCATATGGAGTGGTAAGCATTGATTTGATTCGAACCCAATTCAATAGGTATGCAGCTTCTCAAGTGCATAACCCCCAAAAGGAAACAGGTAACTCAGTAATACTCATCATAGAGCACACCATATCTCATAGGGTGCGATTGCTCCGCCCCGATACACCGTTGTACTGTGGTGTATACGGAGGAGTAATGCTGAGAGAGAATCTCATTCTCCTTTAGAATAGTCCAAGAATTCCATGCACAAGTATTCTCCTCCCTGATCTCATCATAGGACATAATACTTATACCCGTTTTGGTTCTCTACTTTTGACTTATATTCTTTGAATTTCTCAAAAGCTTCAGATATGTGTTTCAACAGGAACATGTGTCCAAATCTTGAGAGATCATCAGTGAATGTAAGGAAGAACAAAGACCAGTCCTGGCATATGTAGACTGGGGACCTTCATACATCACTATGTATCAGTCGCAAGAGTTTACAAACTCTTTCTCTGTTTCCAGTAAACAGAGCTACGGTCATCTTATCTTTGTGACATGACTGGCAAGTTTCACAAGATGTAAATTCAAACTGATTTAAATATGCATCTAAATGAAACTTAAGCTAGTCGGGTCACATTGATATGACCTAGTCTACAATGCCTCAAGAAGGATTCGTTCATTTCTGAACTCTTCTTCTTGTGTGTGTTCTGTACGTAAGGAACTGTAGTTTGATTTAGAATGTATATGCTTTTAGATAACATGCCTGAACCGATCAACTATTGATATAGGAAATGTGCAAAACATTATCCAACAATACAAAATTATATCCTTCTTTAATAAATAAAGAGATTGATATGATGTTGTATATCAGATTCGGTATCTAATAGCATTCGTTCAGAATCAATGTGTTTAGTAATACAGGGTGATAACTGCCAATACTTTGGCTGCAACAATTGCATCATTTTCAATTACTTGAAACTTATCACCCGTTCTCAGTTCTCTACCTTTCTGTAGCCCTATGTAACAGATTACATATCTGGGATCCTGATCCGGTATCAGATATCCAGGACGTAGAGAATACTGAGAAACAGTTCTATGTAATAAACATACCCGAAAAAGATGCATCATCATGCACTTTTTTCATTTTTGCGGCATGGGAAATCTTGTATTCCCCTATTTCCTGCTCGATCTTATAACAATTATAAGTTGGAGCGGGACCAACGTTCCCCAGCTCAGTATAATAAGCGGGTTCGGTCAATACATCTATATTATTATCTTGATTAAGGCGTGACATGGTCGCTAGCTGGAGAGAGAGAGAAGAAAACACTCTGCGTGCGCTCTTGCAAGATTAGATTGGTTATATATTTTATCTAATCAGGATGGCTCCCACTGTTTTTATCAAATCTTCCTTCAAACCTTAAAAGGAAAGACTAGCCGGGATTAATTACACTCTACATGTTCGCCAATCTTTCAGCCAGGCCAGTGCTGGTACTTTGAGGGAGGTCCCCCGTACTTTTGCACCGACCTAATTAAAATAAACTTCGTTTTCCCAGGGGCGTAACCCCATTGACACCTTTCTAGACACCTACTTGATCGGCTAATTGTAAAGTGCAAAACTCTCCCAGGAGTAACAATTACTCGCAGTGGGTATCAGGATCCAACTATCATATAGAAAGTATGCAATCTCATTGCAAATTTCAATACTTGAAACTCCCGATAAAGGTTTTTACCCCTAGGACTTATGACCTTAACTATGGTCAACAAATCATAAGCACTAGTCAAGTTCTACCCGTCATTTCATGATTAATTAGACCCACCTACATGACCCGTAACTAAGGTCAACAAAGTCACGCGACTGTCCTAACTAATCGCATCATATGCGGTGTAGGAAGATATCACTTAGCTACCGTACACTGTGCCTTGACTATGGTCAACAAACACAGCACGAATACTAAGTACTCTACTTCTTAAAATGACGGAGGGTTGCGGATGGTTTTTAAGAAAACCTTTAATGCTTTGAACTTGATCTCGTTGCAGAATCAAATGGTTTTAAATGGAGTGTTTTTGAGGCTTTTGCTAGTTTCGCTAAAGAGGTCACTCCCGGTGAAGGGATCTCGGCTCTTTCCTCGTCGAATGAGGTGCAGGATATTCACAATACCACTATGCAAAGCAAGAACTGGAAAAGCCGTCAAAAGACAAACCGAAAGTTGCAGCATCTGCTAGTTACCGCTAAAGAGGTCACTTCTGGTGAAAGGATCTCGGCTCTTTCCTTATCGAATAAGGTGCTGGATGATCTACAAGGAACACCGCTATGCAAAGCAACAACTAGAGCTACCTGATTTTTTAAATTCGATTCCACAACATCTTTTAGGTTTATTTTCTTTCATTAATCTCATTAATGAATGTCCCATTATTTAAGTCCACCTAAACATCACAGATAAATATAACGTACACTTATGCCATCCGCATTCGCCTCGATGTCCCGTCTGCACCGTTAGGTTAGGTAACTAACGGCAGAGCGAGGCAGGGCTAGCGCGGGTGTAAAACATAAGAAACGTCTATATAATATATCATATATACTATATACAATATCTATCTGAACATATCATATGATCACATCACAGATAACGCAGCAAAAAATATCATATGAAATATTGGATATACTAGGACGTCCGTGTTTTATTTTGAGCTTGTATAAAACACGGATTCCACGGTCGTGATGAATAGCCAATCCCACACCCCTAGACCCCTACGAGAGCGGCAAGCAACCCTACCAATTCTAGAGTTAGGAGACCCGGACTCGACTCCTCGAGATGGTCTCCCACTGGACCCTAGAACCCGGTTACTTGTGCTCCTCTCCTTGGGTCTATCCTAATGCGGAAAAGTAAATAATATACAATGGTGACATCATCCTCAGCCCGGAAGTGTCCCAATAAAAGAATATTACATACAAGTTTTTACATGAATGATAAAGAAAAAACACTTATCTCACATAAAAAAAACCCCGGCTATTCAAACACGACGATCCAATATAACATATCCAGGAACACATAATATCTCATATCATCAACGTAAGAAAGTATGCGTATCCCGATTGTCGTTAATGTATAGCAACGAAGCCGGCGATACACAACATACTACGCTTACGGTCACAGAAAAAAAAGTGTAAAAGTACAACAGTTGGAATCTGCAAACTCTTTAGACATCGCATGCCTAACCAAATGAATTCCTTAGACATCGCATGCCTAACAATTATAAACCCCACATTTTAGTCTCATCATCGAAAACTCTTTTCAATATCAAGTCGGGCAATTCAACAAGATTCCCGACATCCTGATCGAATGCTCGTCGCAAACTTTAGTAGACGGCCGCACCCCCGATGCCATCGACGAAGAGCACTAAGGCGGAACACCGCTGCAGCAAGCACCCGAAAGGATGCTTTTGGCTACGGGGTTCTCCTACAGTCACTTGGTCGGGGCTATGGGGCATGGCTATCTATTAAGTTTACACGGCGAGAATCCGCGTACGCTACGTGATTGCAACGGACTTTTGATCAAATCAAAATCTTGTGGCAACCGATCAAATAAGACTAAAGTGATAGATTTATAACATTCAAATTAGTTATCTCATAACTACTTGTGGATTCCAAATATTGTATCACATTCCAGATAAATAGACAACGTTAAACTTTCCGATCGAATAATCAAACACCCAAGTTTTCCCAATAGCTCAACACTTGAGAAGAGTTTAAAAACATCCATTTCATGCCACAGTACCAACGGTCCAGCCGTAGAAGGGTCAAGCCAACGCCTCACATGTGGCACGCCGTACTGCCCCAAACCCTAAGGTTCAAAAGGCAGTTCAAGGCTGTCACATAATCGAGTTAAGGTTTGTTGTCTTCTACAGGGTCCATCGCGTTACTTGCACGATTTATACGTTCTTAAAAAAGGGAAAAAATCCAATACTTGGAAATTTTCCGGGTCGGGGAAAAAGTGAGTTATTGATATCCGGTCGAACTTTTTAACACTTTCTAAAATTACCCGGACAAAATAAACAAAGTTAAATAATCCGATCGAATCATCGAGCCCCCAATAAAACCCAGAAAACTCAACTCTTGAGTATAAATTAAAAATTCCCAGAAGAATGAGTAAACAGATAAGGAGGTTACTGTGCAAAATAGAGAGAATAATGTGACTGTACGGCCGCGGAACCGCCGCAGGAGCATGCTCATGACGCGGTTCCGCGGCGCTTTGATCGACTTAGAAGCACGTGTTGCACAGTATTTCCTAGAAAACCCTGCTGATTTTTATGAGTATTTTTAATTCACAAAATATCACAATTTCAAAAAATGTACAGAGAAGGGTTTAAATTAGGGTTTCGGGGTTCGATCGGATTTCTAACTTTGTCTACATTTCGCCTAAAGCTCTAGCTAGGCTCTGATACCACTGTAGGGTTCCTTGGCACTCTAACAAGGTTCTACAAGGTATCAACCATGCCCGATTTAAAAAAATAGATGTGCCGAACAACCCTGATCTAGATCGTTTACTAGAGTTAAGGCGAAAACTAGCAAGCAAACAAATTTAACTACAAGTGAAAGGGATTACAACATTTGTAGATCCGGTCCTTCGCTTCTAAAGCTCCGTGTTGACGTCCCTTCGCTGCGATCATCGGGATCCCGGACTCTAGCGATGGTTTCTTCAGAGAAATGAACGGGCTAGGTCGTTAACTTCGAGGCCGAAGATGATCTACGTCGGGGAGACTCAAACTCAAGCTATTCCTTCACTTGGTCATGAATTTTGTGAAGAGAACACACTCTACTACATGCAAAGCGGTAGAGGATGAATAAGTAGGAAGTGGGCTCACTTTAGAATTGATTTTCTCACACTTTTTCTCACGGCACCATTGGAGCTAGTAAGTTTTTCATGGAGCTTGATGAAGAAGAAGAAGAAGAAAGAATAATTATCCAAATGAAAAACTTATCCAATGAATTATTGCACCATGGTTGAGTTAAGCCCTCATGATTAACTCATGTAGAGAATTAACCAAAGTATGAGGTTAAGGGTTGGGTTAACTAATATCCTAAGGAATGACAAAAGAGTTGACTTTGTCAATATTGCATACAAGCTTCTACAAGCTTGATAACATTGACTAAACTCTCATCTCTTTTGTTATTCTTAAGGAAATAAGTAAACCCTAATTTAACCTAAACTTGATATAAGTCTCATACACCCATCTTGTATGTATCATCAAACATGATACAAACATGTACACTTGCATATATCACATATAAACAATATGCACAATCTAGTGAGAAAATAAATCATAAGTGAGCTAATAGTAGTTAATGTAATGTAATATATCAAATATATAATTATACATTAAATTATTAAATCAACTCTTGATTTAATAATCCGGCTATAACCGACTAATATCAAAAGTAACAACTTATCGAATCAACACTTGATCCGATAACCCGGCTATATTGCATACAACCGATCAATGTCACAAATCGCGAGAAGCGAATACAGTATCTCATATCGTATCAATCTCGGTTCCGTACATATCACATATGTGCTCCTACTCCGTTTCGCTTGAACCAAGAAACCCCTGTGTAGGACTATAAAGACTCGTCAATACGCCGGCAGTAGGTGATGATCATATCAATCACCCACAAGCCGCAAGCGGTCTGCTAAACGTAACGGCCACACGGGTATTAAGCGATCAGAAGATCAACAAGCTAGCCTGCTCACACTCCTGCGAATCCAATCAGTAACACTTACCGCACAGTCCGGTCTGTTCGTCTGATATGTCGCATATCTTGCCTAGGGGTGGTAAACATCAGACCCCAGTAGCTTGATAAGTCATGCCGATATAAGGTCCATAACAAGCATGAAACTACTGATAACACTTACCAGTAAATCAGTGCAACCCTGGCCAGAGATTTCCAGTTATGGCCAGTCGAGCATAGCGCAACATCAACCCCTAATACCGGGAGAGACGAATCCCCTCCTATCGTTCATTGCCTCCATGTGAATCGGGACTGTACCTAAAAACCACCTGTTTGCACGACTCAGTAGAGCCGTGGTAGGGTGGAAATCAAAGCACAGTGGCAGACACACAAGAATCTATGACGATCTCGGGTCAACAGACTAAGCTGTACCAGTATCACCAGAGAACTGCCATCTGACGTGAGGTATAATACCATCTGGGAGTTCTCGGCGAGTCCATTTAGTGTACCCAGTCTCCACTGAGCACCCGCATACCATCTCTGATGTCAAACACCAATGGATATGGGATCATCCATCGCCCATCATATGGGTCGAGAAGATATACGCTAGTCTACTCTAGAATATCGATGCCCCGTCTCGATATTCCCGCGACTAGGAACATTGAAGGATGTACTCATGGACTACCCAGGCCCCACTAGTATGATCTACATCATAGTCCTGCAAGTCGAGTACACATCCTAAGGGCTTTATCAACATGTAACAGAGAGACAGTGAGTATACATGTTAAGATAAAGAGCAACCAGATAGCGTACTATCATGTCGAGTAAGAAATTCCTACCTATATATGTCCCAGCATCCACTACAATACACATCTCATGTACAGCAATGGCCTCTAGGGCATACATATAACTAACATAGGTATCTAGCAGTTCCTGGAGAGAATCACAGGACAGCTGTGAAGAACATTCTTAAGTACTTGAGAATGACTAAAGATATGTTATTGGTGTATGGTAAGGGAGAACTCAAAGTGGAGTCCTTTACCGATTCAAGATTCCAGAGTGATAAGGACGAGTCTAAGTCGGTCTCGGGTTTTGTCTTTACCCTATATGGAGGGGCGGTGTGTTGGAAGAGTTCCAAACAGGAAACCGTTGCAGACTCGACGATGGAGGTTGAATACATCGCTGCCAACGATGCTGCCAAAAAGGCTGTCTGGATAAAGAAGTTCATAACTGAACTTGGTGTGGTTCCGTCCATAGAGTATCCAATACCTTTGTATTGCGATAACAATGGAGCAGTGGCTTTGGCCAAGGAACCCAGGTCCTATTAGAGATCCTGGCATATTCTGAGGCAGTATCACCTGATCTGGGAGATTGTTGATCGCCGGGAGATCGAGGTCAGGAGAGTAGACTCGAAGGACAACACTGCGAATCCACTCACGAAGGCCATTCCCCAGACACAGTTTGAGAGACTCTTCGGGATGTTGGGTGTGAGATACTACAATAGCTGGCCTTAGGGCAAGAGGGAGATTGTTAGTTATATGTATGTCCTAGAGGCCATTGTTGTACATGTGATGTATATTATAGTGGATGCTTGGACACATATAGAGAGGACTTTCTTGCTCGACATGATATTATGCTATCTAGTTTCTCTTTATCTTAACATGTTGACTTATATTATTATATTGTCTTGCTCTCACATGTTGGAAAAGCCCTTAGGATAAGAACTAGACTACCAGAACTATGATGGACATCATACTAGTGGGGCCAAGGGTAGTTGGCAAGTACATCCTTTAATTGTTCCTAGTCATCGGAGTATCGAGACAGGGCATCGATATTCCAGAGTAGACTAGCGTATACGTATCTTGACCCATATGATAGGCGATGGATGATCCCACATCCATTGGTGTTTGACATCAAGGAAAGTATATGGGTGATCAGTGGAGACTGGGAACACTGGACAGGACTCATTGAGAACTCCTGGATGCTGATATACCTCACGTCAGATAGCAGTTCTCTGGTGAAACTGGTGCAGGTTAGTCTGTTGACCCGAGATCGTCATAGAGTCTTGTGTGATTCCTACTGTGCTTTGATTTCCATATTACCACATCCAAGAGGACGTGCAAAACGGTGGCTTTTGTGTACAGTCCCGAATCACATGGAGACAGTGAGCGATAGGAGGGGATTTCGTCTCTTCCGGTATAGGTGGTTGATGCTGCGCTGTGCTCGATAGGCCATAACATCAAATCCCTGGCTAGGGTTGCTGAGATTTACTGGTAAGTGTTATCAGTAGTTTCTCAAACTGTTATGAGCCTCACATCGCCATGACTTATTAAGCTACTGCGGTCTGACGTATACCACCCCTAGGCTAGATATGCGACATATCTGACGGACGGACTGGAATGTACGGTAGTGTTACTGATTGGATTCACAGGAGTGTGAGTAGGCTTGCTTGTTGATCTTCTTATCGGTCAATATCCGGGTGGCCGTTACGTTTAGCTGACTGTTTACAGCTTGTGGGTGTTTGATATGATCATCACCTACTGCCGGCGTAATGACGAGTCTTTAGAGTCCTACACAGAGGTTTCCGGACTCAGGCGAAACGGAGTAGCAGCATATATGTGATATGTGCGGGACCGAGATTGATACGAGTATGTGATACCGTATTATATTCTTGCGATTTATGTTATCGGCCGGTTATATGTGATATAGCCGGGTCATCGGATCAAGTGTTGATTCGATGAGATGATACATTTTATATTAGTCGGTTATATGTGATATAGCCGGATTATCAGATCAAGTATTGATTCAATAATTTAATGTATAATTATATATGTGATATATTAAATTACATTAACTAATATATATGCTCACTTAAGTATTTCATATTCTCACTTTGGATACATTTAACATATATGTGATATATGTTTATTGTATCATTTTCTTTTGTTACATTATATATTATATATGTGATATATAATATTGTGACATGCTAGGTCATACATGCAACTAGGATTTATGAGATTCACACAATAACTAAAGATTAGGGTTAGGTTAATTATCTTAATTAGTTCTAAATTGTGGATTAAAGTTATGATATTTTGTCATGGTTGACTTGGTCCACTCTTTAGATATTAATCAAGATATTTGTTAACCTAAGCCTAACCCTAGCCTATGGTTTATTCTCTACATGGGTTAGCCATGATACATTTAACCCATGGTTGCATTTCTAACCTCGTCACAATTCATTCTCACTTGCGCTTCTTCATTGATCTTTTGCTCTCTTGATTTTTTTTATGTGATGAAAAACAGTGAGAATTAAAATTCTAAAGTGAGCAAAAACCCTACTTCATCATCCTCATCTATTCTAGCAACTTAGATTAGGGTGTTTACTTCACTAATTCCTCATTAGTGAAGTGTTAGCTTGAGTTTGTGTTGCTTCGACGTAGATCATCTTGGATTGGGAAGACTACAAGAAAGGATGCCTCATTCACCTCATGGAGCCTCTCTAGAGTCCGGGAGCATGATGATCGCAGCGAATGGACCATAACTCGGAGCTTTAGAAGTGAAGGAGAGGACTACAAAGGTTGTAATCCCTAATCACTTAGTAGTAAAGTGTTTACTTGATATTTCCATTTGATTCTCTAGTTAAAGATCTTTTCTTGTCTGGATTAAATATAGCAAAAATTTAAATTTGGCATGGATGATGCCACCCGAAACCTTGTTGTCGTGTTTAGAAACCCAACAGATACTCCCACGAGTAGGAAAAATTAAAGGATGTACTTACGGATTACCTTGGCCCCACTAGTATGATCTCCATCATTATCCTAGTAGTCAAGTACACATCCTAAGGGCTTTATCAACATGTAATAGAGAGACAATAAGTGTACATGTTAAGATAAAGAACAACCAGATAGCATACTATCATGTCGAGCAAGAAAGTCCTCCCTATATATGTCTCAGCATCCACTATAATATATATAATATGTACAATAATGGCCTCTAGGGCATACATACAACTAACAATCTCCCACTTGCACTAAGGCCAGTTGTTGTAGTATCTCATATCCAACGTCCCATAAAAGTCTTTCTTACTGAAAGGCTTTGGTGAGTGGATCCACCGTGTTATCCTTCGTCTCAACTCTCCTGACCTTGATCCCCTGGAGACCAACCATCTCTCTAATCAGTTGATATTTCCTCAGAATATGTCTGAATCACTAATGTGACCGGGGTTCCTAGGCCAAAGCCATAACTCTATTGTTGTCACAATACCAGCTATTGGACGCTCAATGGTAGGAACCATGTATATCTCATGAACAAGAAATATCCAGACAGCCTCTTTGGCAGCATCGTTGGTAGCGATGTATTCAACCTTTGGCGTCTAGTTTGGCACGGTATCTATCTTGGAACTCTTCCAACTTATCGTCTCTCCACTGAGGATAAAGACAAAGCCTGAGACTGGCTATCAGTCGACCTTATCACTCTGGAAGCTCGAATCGGTAAAGGACTCCCACTGGAGTTTACCGTTACCATACACCAAGAACATTTCTTTAGTCCTTCCCAAGTACTTAAGAATGTCCTTCAAAGCTGTCCAGTGATTCTCCTAAGATCCGATTGATTCCTAATCACTACACCTAGTGAGTTAGTTACATCTGGTCTGGTATATAACATCACATAAATGATAGAGCCTACTGGCAAAGCATAGGGTATCCCTTGCACGTGAGCTCTCTCCAAATCAGTCTTGGCAGACATCTTTTTAGAGAGAGTGATTCCTATGTGAGTGGGAGAACTGCCATGCTTAGAATCTTCTATACTAAACCCCTTTAGTATGGTGTTAATGTACCTGGATTGGGACAATCCCAACACCCATTTAGATCCATCTCTATAGATCTTAATCCCCAATATGTAGGAAGGATCACCCAGATCTTTCATGGAGAATCCTTGTGATAAGAGGAGCTTGACCGAGTGTAGTATAGGAACACCATTTTCTATCAATAATATGTCATCTACATACAATAGGATGAAGACAGTAATACTCTCTACAACCTTATTGTATATACTATTGGATATAGTGCCCTCAAAGTCAATTATTGGATCGCAGGTACGTGATTGCAATGATTGAGGAGGACCTATACCGATATGACAGTCTTTGTCACGACCCGAAAGAGCACGTGACTGGCCCTTGGATCCTATGAAGTCTATAGGACTCCATCTGATCCAAGTAAGCCAGAAGCCCAGAAATCTAAAACAATTTAAGGAGTAAATAAAGGAACTGGTTTTTAATAAGTAAAGAAAGCATTTTTGAAATCAAAGTTTTTCAAATACTAAGCCGAAAATGCATTTTCTAAAAAATGTGTAGTCTTTTCTGAAAATTTCGGCAGAGTTTCCTTTGTAAAAACTGGCCCCGAACGGGGTACAACAAGAATAATATATATGAAATGATAAAAGGCATCTCCAAGCGGGAGCTAGCACTTCGTCAATCGACGGTCACAACCACGCAAGTAATAATAATATACAACGCCAAAGGGCGAGGATCAAAACCCAAAAAGAAACTCAAAACAGCCAGAAAACCATAATACTACAAGCGCAACTCTAAGGTCGAAAGAATACATCACTGTTTTCTAAGTCTGAAACAATATACAGATTTTGGTTGATGGAATGACTAGATACAACTGAAAAATACATGTACAAGGGTGGTTCTGATGCAAAGGAACCCACCTACCAAAGCAAGTCACCCGTATGGAAGCATTGTTCCAGAAATGCCGCTATGGAATCTGTACGGCAAAAACCTGTAAGGACTGTGGCACAACGGGGGTGAGTTGCCAACTCGTGAATAGAAAATATCAACAAGCAGAAATCGAATGTATGACCAATCCTAGGTCAATACGATCAGATATAAATAAACCGCAATATGAATAAGTCTGCAGCATGCTAAACTGGCAATGTAATCTCTATACATGAGTGTAGTGCCAAGTGCTTGTGCCAGTGCCTCGGGTAATAGCATAACATAAATATGAGGTATGATCAATGTAATCAATCTGCATGTACGTGGATCCCATCCACTCGTCACCCAATGACAATAACCATCATGCATGTAAATATCATCAGCATATGAATGGAAATATGAGGATATAAACCACCAGTGTCCCTCGCGACACGTCAAAAAATCATGGAACCGGAGTGTCCAGCATCGACACTCGAAAACATCATGAAAACTGTTCCCAGCATCGGCACGCAAATCCTCATATATCGGGCTCCGTCAGTCCGGACCAGCCCACGGGCTCCGTCTGCGGAATCGGCCCTCGGCCCCAGCAGTACGCCCATATCCATCTATCGACTCTGGTCGGTATCCTCCGGATAGCCGCCAAGTCGAACCAATCAGTGGTAGGTACTCGCCACCCTGCTAGGCTCATCGTCTACTCCACGAAAAACATTTCTTGCCCCGGGGAACCATACCGGGTCCACCATGTACCCGCAATCGGCCCCATCCGCCTCCTCGAATCGGGTTCACATGTCGCTCTCAGCTCCGAGAAAACACATGGTGGACGCACTAAAATATCATATCAAGGGTAACCGGGTTTTTAAAACAGTTATATATTCTTTTTTGAAATACCCACGGTTCCCAAATCCAGAAATATCATGGAACAACATATCTCTATGCGTATAATCAGAAAGCAAGATGTATGCGACATGTAAAAGAAATGTAAGCATATCATTATGTCATGCAAGAATCATATACTGAATGCAACAGTACTACAGTGTAGTGACATGGCAATTATCGATGATGAAGTGTGTGATCCGGCAAACAAGTGTACGTGGAACATACGCATCATCGATAATGGTGCTGGTGTCCTAGGAGCATGACTGTAATATATCAATAAACACAAGCAATGCAATGCAAATAGCATGAGTATGCGGAATCGAATAATCAACGCAACAGTAAAGAACCTGCCTCAATAAATATATCATGCAGCCTTGCCTTTTGAAATAAGACGAATCGGGGTTTTTGGTAAAATAAGGGCTACGTGTTTTAAGAAAAGATGCGTCGTTTGAAAATATCCGTAGAATCCCTTTTTCCTATCTTTAAAATATCCCCGATTCGTTAGTTTTGAAATAGGTATGACTCGGGTCTAGTCTAACACCTACTATGCGAACTACGGACCCAACTATCAAGTCAATCGGGAGGGGTATGGAAACCACCTAAATCTGAGTCGATATACATATATATATATACAATAGTCGGTGATCTCGCCTCAATAGTATCACGTATGATACAGTATATCATATAACATCCTCGAGTCATGAGTGCGGATCTAATCAACAATATATATAGCTCGTACGTAAATCCGTCGTACGGCATCCCAAATCTGGGGTACTGACCTAAGCCTAATACAAATGACATCGTCAATATATGCAAGCACGTGTACGAAACACTTTGTCAAAAGACCCGCTAAGTCATCATGTCGTATCTCGAATACGAACTCTGTCATACCGCCGATCTCACGGCCTCAAATCAAATCTCATCGACTCATCGTAATCCCACGTATCATCCTCAAATCCCGTATATGAACACATAGTCCCATACCCATGTGTAGATATACACACCTCCATGTGCGCATAGGTAAAAGAAAGAATGTATGCAAGTATATGTGTACGTGTATGTGTGGGTGCAATCACTATTCTAGGGTTTCGCACTATACTAAACCAATACATCCTTATCATCAATAATCCAGTATTACCATCAATAATAATCTTAAACAACACATAAAAAATATATGTGTCTATACGTATTCGTATACATCACCACGGACTGCGGGGGTGCTATACGCCATCCACCCGACTTCCCCCGTAGATATAATCTACTCACCTTGCTTCTCGTGTGCCGATGCCGATGTCGCCATTTTCATCTTCTTCGCCTCAACATCACGTAGGGTACCTACAAGTATATCACAAACGCTAAAGCACATGAAAATCACATCGGAAAACCAAAACAGCACACGCTACCCGCATAGGTAAAGACCTATCGTCTTGCATGTAAACACGATCAATATCCACTTATCGTTGACGTCCAAACGCCACCCGACAGAAACGAATCACCAAATACCAAAATCCATGCTAAAACAAGTCGTAAATCATGCGCCAACATAGGAAAATCAACCCAGATTTTACCCTGATTGGAACCAGACAAAATTGCATATGCCATGGGTCAAGACTATTGGAAATAGGGCCATGCACCAAAAATGAGGCCAAACCCCCCTGCTCTGGCCGCAATTTGCGGCCAAATGGGATTAATTGGTGGCCGGGAACAGGAGTTTGGGCTAGGGTTTGGTGTGGTGGTTCCAGGGTGCCTGCACATCTCACTGTCAACTCAGTTTTATTTTAGGGGTCTCGGGGTGATAGCAGATTCCTAAATACGATCACAGATTCACAGTTTTTCCCCGACATCGTCTCAATATCCATGTTCTGGGTTTTAGCTTCTGGTTCGGTTCAATCTATCATCACACCAGGGGTTCTAGGGTCACCACAAGCCTCAATTTTACTTTTGATTTCAGGTTTAACCCTAAACCCTAACTAGAATTCTCCAAAGTCCACAAAACGACACCATATCGACATGAAACTAAAATTGATGCACAAGAAATGAAATACTACTCTAATAGGTGCAGAATTTACTTCTTTTGGCAACTCAAGAAAATTCTTGAGTTGCTCAAAGTCCTCCAAATCCATTTTTGCTATGTTCAATGTGTAGCTAGTGAGCTCGGGAACACTTTTTGTGAAATGGGAATAGGGTTTTGGGGTGGATTTCATGGTGGATCTAGGGTTTTTGTGAAGAGGGAGAGAGAGGGAGAGGGGCAGCAGCAGCTCAAGGAGAGGGAGAGGAGAGAGAATGAGAAGGGGAAAATGATGGGAGTATGGTTCAAAAAGTGATGGTTGACTTAGTCTCTCTCTCTCTCATGAAACCTTTATCTTTTCTTTTTCTTTTCCTTTTTCTTTTCCTTCTCACTCCATTACAAACCCTAACCAACCATACCCCAAAACATGTAACAAGTGTAACAAGTGTGGAAAATGATATGTGCACATTTTGCACAAAAATGCCAAAAATCTGATTAGCGATTTTTAATTGCGATGAGCACTAAATTGGCACATAACAAATCATAAAAACTTAATAATGGCATAATTACGCTATTTTAGAATTTCCATAATTTTTCCCCATTTATTTGTATTTAATTACACCGGAATATTAAAATATTCATTAAAATAATATTAAATTATAAAAATTTCCAGAAATAATATTTTATTATTTTGAAACTTTAAAATCTACCCACCTTAAAGAAATTTGGTCCCCGAATTTAAATTTAAACCCCCAAATACTAAAATATTTCGATACAAATTCCAAGTCGTCGGGGCTCCAAATCATCAATACATAAAACATCATAGCACAATGCATGCGCATGAGTACTGAGCAGATAACTCAAAAGAAAAACTTTGTCAAGCATCCCGCAATCATCGGAGTCATGGTAAAGGCACAAATGTCAAATCCAATACAAAACCAATATGATATAAATCAGAACTTTACATGTAGACATCAAATCTATACATGTGAATAGCTGATATAAATGCATGCCAAATCTTTTTAAGTCACTGTGCGATGCGCATAACACTGCACAGTGGCGGACGTATGCTATAAGAAAATAACCATATACGTATATATATCTTTTGTTTAAAATGTGTGTTCCGGCGCTGTGAAAACAATTTAGAAGGGTTTCCTTGTTTTTAAACGTCTCGTACCGTATCTGACACATAAGCCAATACTGAGACTATGGCTCACCCCCCTTTTTTTTTGGGAAATCCCTTCGATAACTATCAATGCATGCAAAATATATCCAGGCACTGTCCTCTGACTAGTCCCGGTCAGTACGAAAACAAATATCAAATATCATAAAAATGTATTGCTCCAAAAGGAATAAATCCCAAAAATACACATAACACCACCCTGTGCGTCTGGTGTGCACGGAAATCAAAATCCATATATGTGCCATACAGGTGCACAAAACAACATCTAGGTGCAACGGTTGTGCACGAAGCATCTGTCATAGGCAACGTGTGTGCCTGACAGCCAAATCAGGTGCATCTGACATGCACGAAAAATCTCGATTTAGTGCATCTGGTGTGCACCAAAATCGTATCTCAAAACATGCGCCCAACATGCGCGAAAATCCAAATCGGTGCATCCATCATGCACGAATGAAAATCTAAACCCTGCGCACTCAACATGCACGGAATCACTAAATCCAGTAGCAATGCCGAACATGCGTAGGTCCAATCAAAAGCACGAAGTGCAAGAATCAATCATCAATATCAGGGTCAAAATCGACGATATACAATGCGGCTTAATCAAAATCAGGTGTATTGCGATGGAAAATCTCACAACCGTGTGCATCAGCGTGCACAAATCAAATCAAAACACTAAAAGTGCATGAAAACTATGCTGGAATCGTAAATCAAATCACCGGCATAAAATAGGCATGAAATCACAATCAATACCTCAAGAGTAATAACTATGCGCAGGGTATAAATACCCAGTAGGTGCAACCATGGTGCATAAAATCAAATATCATGGAACTCAGTCATCAAGATTAAATCATGCGAATAGATCGCCCAAAATACCGAAATCCAAAGTGACGGATACGTGATAGTCAAATCACAAAATCACAAATCATAAATACCGTCGTCGGTATATCTTCCTTCAAATTCAAGAAGGTGCCGGTACATCCAACTCTAGCGGCGCAAGATATCTACTTGCCTCTTGCTCGCGGCCGGCGTCCTCTTCCTCTGGTTCCTTGTCTTCCCTGCGGATTACCAATCTCGCAATCCATCGGCTCATCGGCCCTGTCTGGTGTGCTAATGGAAACGATTCCATTCTGGCACTACTCTGGTCATCTCTCGGTCAATCCTCACGACCGCTCGCAAAGCAGCACATCTATGGCGCCGACCTCTGGTCCTCTGAATGCACATCACACATCGGCTCCTGGTGCAAATCTTATTGCAGCAGTGTACTGGAAGGAATCCTGCTCAAGGTCTCTTCTGATCTCGCCTAAGCCAAACTGTACGGAGGCTGGTACTCTGGCATAATCTTTTCTCGCTCTCTGGACATCTGCGTCCTTAGTACAACATCTACTCAGAAGCTGGTCGCATCCCTGCGCCTCTGTATGCATATCGACCTTTAATCTTAACGGGGAGTAGTAACAGTTCGTCTGCATCTCGTACGAACATCTTGTCCTGCTTGTCTGTATCATCGTCCATTTCGACGTCGCGTCTCTATCTGCGCACTGCAATGTCCTCGGCTACGGTCCATCCGAAGTCCCTCACCCGGACTCGAAATCACGAACTCGGTATCTTCATCACTCAGTAGAAGAAATCTAGCCGAACACGTCCTCAGCGTGCGTATCGCATCTTTGATGTCAGTGGAGTGGAACGTCATCGCGTCGAAATCTCATGCAAACTCTTTACTCCACTTGTACCAAGGTCGACTGATTCGGACTCGTCTACTCGTGGCTGCATGGGCTACGCTCCAACGGCTATGCTCGTATCTAGAGTTTCCCAAGCAATATGTCCCATCACAATATCTGAAAGATGTCGAACCATCCGATCGAATCGTCAGAACCTCATAATCCACCAAGAGCTCAACACCTTGGGTACAGTTTAATAGTATCGAGTACATACCACAGAATCGGTGGTCCAGCCGTAGAAGGGCAAACCCAAGCCTCACTAATGGAGCCGCGGAACTGCCGCAAACCCTAAGGTTCAAAGGCTTTCACACGGTCATTATGTCGAGTTAGGGTTTCATTCTTCTAAAGGGTCCATAGAATCGCTTGCATATCTTTCCGAATACTTTAAACTTGGAAAATGGGTTCCTGACATTCGATCGTCTCAATCGACTCTCAACGAATCTGCGTGAAGTCGCCTCTAGCCGGAATCAATATATCTGATGACCTTTCATCGGGGTAAGCGAACGAACCACATGTCCTAGTCATTCATCCTCGGTGACTAGCGATTCACCATCATATCTCTAAGTATATGCTCATGCTGCAGTAGCTCCAACATCTGGGAGATATCTCGTCATTTGCTGCAAAAACTGGCTCATTCGTCCGTACGCTGAACAACGTCTCAATCACTATGAATAAGTGATATATCAATGGTCATCACATCCTAGCTGGCCTCTATCAGTGGTTCAATCCTCTGGTACCGATAGGTACGCCCGAGAAATCTCGTAAAAGCGATCAGTCAAACGCTCATGGCGCGAAAACACAATAAGACGACGCCTCTATATGCAATTTTATGTCTCTGGAAACACGCCCTGGTCAGTCCTCATCCACGATGAGCTCAAGCTGATGCAAATCGAGCCATAGCTCACTCTGCCCGTGCAATCGTGGCAGCAAAATCATAACCAGTATCGATGAGGTTAGATCATAGGAAGGAATATAATACTGTGCAAGGAAATGTACATCCTAAGGTTTCTTAAGCGGAGGGGCGTGTCGTATGTATGCCATGGAACATACGTACGGTACGTCACTCTACTCAAGCTACCTACTCCATCAACCAAGGGTCATCCTATGCGACGAAAGTTCGGGTATAATACCCCCTCGACTAAGTCTAAGTTCCGTAAGGTCAAGCCTAAGTTCCGTATATAGATAAACGCCCTAGGCTCCACATAGTCAAACATAGACTCGAACCAAGGTTAATCTAGAGCACTGATACCAACTTTGTTACGACACGAAAGAGCACGTGACTAGCCCTTGGATCCTACGAAGTCTATAGGACTCCATCTGTTCCAAGTAAGCCAAAAGCCCAGAAATCTAAAACCATTTAAAGAGTAAATAAAGGAACTGGTTTTTAATAAGTAAAGAAAGCATTTTTGAAATCAAAGTTTTTCAAATAACTAAGCCGAAAATGCATTTTTTAAAAAATGTGTAGTCTTTTCGAAAAATTTCGGCAGAGTTTCCTTTGTAAAAACTGGCCCCGAACGGGGTACAATAAGAATAATATATATGAAATGATAAAAGGCATCCCCAAGCAGGAGCTAGCTCTTCGTCAATCGACGGTCACAACCACGCAAGTAATAATAATATACAACGCCATAGGGCGAGGATCAAAACCCAAAAAGAAACTCAAAACAGCCAGAAAACCATAATACTACAAGCGCGACTCTAAGGTCGAAATAATACATCACTGTCTTTTAAGTCTGAAACAATATACAGATTTTGGTTGATGGAATGACTAGATATAACTGAAAAATACATGTACAAGGGTGGTTCTGATGCAAAGAAACCCACCTACCAAAGCAAGTCACCCGTATGGAAGCGGTGTGCCAGAAATGCCGCTATGGAATCTGTACGGCAAAAACGTGCAAGGACTGTGGCACAACGGGGGTGAGTTGCCAACTCGTGAATAGAAAATATCTACAAGAAGAAATCGAATGTATGACCCATACTATGTCAATACGATCAGATATAAATAAACCTCAATATGAATAAGTCTGCAGCATGCTAAACTGGCAATGTAATCTCTATACATGAGTGTAGTGCCAAGTGCTTGTGCTAGGGCCTCAGGTAATAGCATAACATAAATATGAGTTATGATCAATGTAATCAATCTGCATGTACGTGGATCCCATCCACTCATCACCCAATGACAATAACCATCATGTATGTAAATATCATCAGCATATGCATGGAAATATGAGGATATAAACCACCTGTGTCCCTCGCGACACGTCAAAAAATCATGGAACCGGAGTGTCCAGTATCGACACTAGAAAACATCATGAAAACTGTGCCCAGCATCGGCACGCAAATCCTCATATATCGGGCTCCGTCAGTCCGAACCAGCCCAAGGGCTCCGTCTGCGGAATCGGCCCTCGGCCCCAGCAGTACATCCATATCCATCTATCGACTCTGGTCGGTATCCTCCGGATAACGTCCACGTCTAACCAATCACCGGTAGGTACTCGCCACCCTGCTAGGCTCATCGTCTACTCCACGAAAAACATTTCTTGCCCCGGAGAACCATACCGGGTCCACCATGTACCCGCAATCGGCCTCATCCGCCTCCTCGAATCGGGTTCACATGTCGCTCTCAGCACCGAGAAAACACATGGTGGACGCACTGAAATATCATATCAAGGGTAACCGGGTTTTTAAAACAGTTATATATTCTCTTTTGAAATACCCACGGTTCCTAAATCCAGAAATATCATGGAACAACATATCTCAATGCGTATAATCAGAAAGCATGATGTATGTGACATGTAAAAGAAATATAAGCATATCATTATGTCATGCAAGAATCATATATTGAATGCAATAGTACTACAGTGTAGTGACATGGCAATTATCGATTATGAAGTGTGTGAGCCGGCAAAGAAGTGTACGTGGAACATACGCATCATCAATAATGATGCTGGTGTCCTAGCAGCATGACTGTAATATATACATTAACACAAGCAATGCAATGCAAATAGCATGAGTACACAGAATCGAATAATCAACGCAACAGTACAGAACCTGCCTCAATAAATATATCATGCAGCCTTGCCTTTTGAAATAAGACGAATCATGGGTTTTGGTAAAATAAGGGATACGTGTTTTAAGAAAAGATGCGTAGTTTGAAAATATCCGTAGAATCCCTTTTGCCTATCTTTAAAATATCCCCGATTCGTTAGTTTTGAAATAGGTATGACTCCGGTCTAGTCTAACACCTACTATGCGAACTACGGACCCAACTATCAAGTCAATCGGGAGAGGTATGGAAACCACCTAAATCTGAGTCGATATACATATATATAAACAATAGTCGGTGATCTCTCCTCAATAGTATCACGTACGATACAGTATATCATATAACATCCTCGAGTCATGAGTGCGGATCTAATCATCAAAATATATAGCTCGTACGTAAATCCGTCATACGGCATCCCAAATCTGGGGTACTGACCTAAGCCTAGTACAAATGACATCATCAATATATGCAAGCACGTGTATGAAACACTTCGTCAAAGGACCCGCTAAGTGATCATGTCGTATCTCGAATACGAACTCTGCCATACCGCCGATCTCGCGGCCTCAAATCAAATCTCATCGACTCATCGTAATCCCACATATCATCCTCAAATCCCCTATATGAACACATAGTCCCATACCCACGTATAGATATACACACCTCCATGTGCGCACAGGTAAAAGAAAGAATGTATGCAAGTATATGTGTACGTGTATGTGTGGGTGCAACCACTACTCTAGGGTTTCGCACTATACTAAACCAATGCAATTTTATCATCAATAATCCATTATTACCATCAATAATAATCTTAAACAACACATTATAAATATATGTGTGTATACGTATTCGTATGCATCACCACGGACTGCGGGGGTGCTATACGCCATCCACCCGACTTCCCCCGTAGATATAATCTACTCACCTTGCTTCTCGTGTGCCGATGCCGATGTCGCCATTTTCATCTTCTTCGCCTCAACATCAAGTAGGGTACCTACAAGTATATCACAAACGCTAAAGCATATGAAAATCACATCGGAAAACCAAAACAGCACACGCTACCCGCATAGGTAAAAACCTATCGTCTCGCATGTAAACACGATCAATATCCACTTGTCGTTGACGTCCAAACGCCACCCGACAAAAACGAATCACCAAATACCAAAATCCATGCTAAAACAAGTCGTAAATCATGCGCCAACATAGGAAAATCAACCCAGATTTTACCCTGATTGGAACTAGATAAAATTGCATATGCCATGGGTCAAGACAGCTGGAAATAGGGCCATGCACCAAAAACGAGGCCAAACCGCCCTGCGCTGGCCGCAATTTGCGGCCAGATTGGATTAATTGGCGGCCGGGAACAGGAGTTGGGGGCTAGGGTTTGGTGTGGTGGTTCCAGGGTGCCTGCACATCTCACTGTCAATTCAGTTTTATTTTAGGGGTCTCGGGGTGATAGCACATTCCTAAATACGATCACATATTCACAGTTTTTCCCCGACATCGTCTCATAAATCCGTATTTTGGGTTTTAGCTTCAGGTTCGGTCCAATCTATCATCACACCAGGGGTTCTAGGGTCACCACAAGCATCAATTTCACTTTTGTTTTCAGGTCTAACAATAAACCCTAACTAGAATTCTCCAAAGTCCACAAAACGACACCATATCGACATGAAACTAGAATTGATGCACAAGAAATGAAATACTACTCTAATAGGTGCATAATTTACCTTTTTTGGCAACTAAAGAAAATTCTTGTGTTGCTCAAAGTCCTCCAAATCCATTTTTGCTAGGTTCAATGTGTAGCTAGTGAGCTCGGGAACACATTTTGTGAAATGGGAATAGGGTTTTGGGGTGGATTTCATGGTGGATCTAGGGTTTTTGTGAAGAGGGAGAGAGTGGGAGAGGGCCAGCAGCTGTTCAAGGAGAGGGAGAGGAGAGAGAATGAGAAGGGGAAAATGATGGGAGTATGGTTCAAAAAGTGAAGGTTGACTTAGTCTCTCTCTCTCTCATGAAACCTTTATCTTTTCTTTTCCTTTTTCTTTTCCTTCTCACTCCATTGCAAACCCTAAGCAACCATACCCCAAAACATGTAACAAGTGTAACAAGTGTGGAAAATGATATGTGCACATTTTGCACAAAAATGCCAAAAATCTGATTAGCGATTTTAATCGCGATGAGCACTAAATTAGCACATAACAAATCATAAAAACTTAAAAATAGCATAATTCCATAAAATACCCTATTTTAGAATTTTCCATAATTTTTCCGCATTTATTTGTATTTAATTATACCGGAATATTAAAATATTCATTAAAATAATATTAAATTGTAAAAATTTCCAAAAATAATATTTTATTATTTTGAAACGTTACAGTCTTGGTCGAGATGATAGTATGCTATCTAGTTTGTCTTTATCATCGTATACATGCTTTAGTTCTCTATTGCATGTTGATAGAGCCCATAGGATTCTTGCTTGACTGCCAGCAGTATGATGGCGATCATATACGTGGGAGCTGGGGTCTGTAAGCACATCCTTAAAGTGTCCCTAGTCGTGGGAGTTTCGAGGCAAGGCATCGATACTCCAGAGTAGACTACTGTATACAGTCGAGACGCCGACGAAGGGCTGTGGCCGGTCTCACAAGCTATTGGTGTTAGTTGGTTCACCTAAGATGCATATAGGTGCTCATTAGGTTATGAGTACACCGGATAAGACTCGCCGGGAACATGCTATACACGATAGCTCCAGTTGTAAAAGTTTTTGTTCCGCATTTGGCGTCTGTTAGACGGCCGGGGCGCTAATGTGGACTTACACTGGTATCAGAGCCTCGCCATTAAGCTTTACTAACTTGTACTAACGCGTTTAAAACATCGATCGAACAGATTTTCGAAAACTACAATTTTCAGTGCAAAAGTTTCTGTCGATTTTTAATCTAGTCTAAAAATTATTTTGCATATCACAGAAAATTGTGCAGGCTTTTTGAAGCATTCTGGTAAAATTTGGGCACGTGATCCCACAGTACTGCCGCGGATCTGCGGTCAAAGCTAGGTTTTGACCGCGGAACCGCGGCCAGTATGTGGGAACAGTGAGCAAAATTTTTCCATTGAGTTTGTCTTAGGAAATTGTGGTTTTTGGTATATTTCTTTTGGGCCCAGATTTTTTACTGTACTGCAGATGTACGTGGGGCCCACTTCGGGAAATTTTATCGATTGAAATTTAAACGTATTAGTTTACAGTACTTGCATTATATCTCCAACCGTGAATGTCATTCGAGCGGTAAATTGCGTCTAATTGCTATAGTCCTTTTAGACGGATTTGCGAACGTGACATTCGCGTTGATGTTCTGTGTTGTGTTGTGATGTTGCGGATTTGTCGTGATGGATAACAATGTGCAATGTTAGTGCAGTTTGAATTTAATTGTACATTTGATATTGCGGGGCGAGCGTCCAACATGTGGAATGCCGTCATTACCTGTTTGTATAATATTCTTTTGGGGCACGACCGGGCTGAGGTCGATGTACCCGTTGTACATATTTTTTCCATTTCTGTACTAGGTTTACCCCGAGACGGGGTGCACGGATAGCCGGGTTCTAGAGGGTAACGGGTCCGTATCTCATGGCTTTGAGAGGCAGAGGGGCCTCACTCTAGAATTGGCAGACTATTCGCCGCACTCGTAGGGAGTACAGGTTGACCCAAGGAGTGGTGCTCAAGTAACAGGATTCCATGAAGTACCGGGTGGTCCATTCACTATGATGTAAGGGGCTGTCTCGCTTCAGGTTTTGGCGGGTAACTTGCCGCACCCGTAGGGTTCTAGGTTTCATTGCACAGGCTATGCACACGACCAGGGGAACGTCGGGTTTCAGTAGCGGCTCTGTGAAACCCGGGGATCCCAGATTATCTGTATTGTTCTGTGATGATTATTACTTTTCTGTAATGTTGCATATTATCACGCATGGAGCGATTACTATATATTGGTATATATACTATTAGATGTTGTATATATTTTACACCCGCGCTAGTTCAGTCCCCGCTCTGTCGTTAGTTAAGTAACCTAACGAGTGATGACGGGACCCAGTGACGAATGCGGATGGCATATACATACATTTTATTTTCGTTCTTTTCTAGTGTGATTAAATGATGGGACTGCGTTGATCCTGATCAATGCAAAGGAAAACAAACCTGTTTGGCAGTTGTTGTAACAGTTTTAAAAGTGTTATTACAAAGATGTTTCCTTTTGTTTTGCATAGTGATATTCGGTTGGAATATCCTGCACCACATTCGACGAGGCAAGGGCCGATATCCCTTCACCGGGAGTGACCCCTTGGGCAGAAGTTTGCGTCAGGGTAATAACTTCACTATAGTGGATTACAAGTTGCTTTGAATCGCGGTATTCAGTTAGAATATCCTGCACCTCATTCCATGAGGAAAGAGCCGAGTTCCCTTCACCGGGTGTGACCTCTTTAGCAAAGGTTTTCGCCACTATATATTTATAAAAAGCTATCCGGTTCCTTCAACGATATCAAGTTCATTACGTTAAAGGTTTTTCGCCAAAAGCAATTCGTAGCCCTCCGTCATTTCAGACGGGTAGCACGTAGTATTCATGCTATGTTTGTTGGCTAAAGTCATGGCATAATGTATGGTAGGTATTTGTTACTTTTCTGTTGCATAGATAGATGCGTTGGTTTGTGACAGTCGAACTGCCTTTTTGGCTAAAGTCAAGGATAGGTACGGGTGGGTTCAAATCAACCTGGATAATGACGGGTAGAACTTGACATGTGACTTATGATTTGTTGGCTAAAGTCAAGGTCATAAGAGTATGGGATAAAAACACATCGGGAGTTTCTAAAGAAACTGAAACTTGTCAGGCATGCGCATGCCTTCTGGAGTGTGATAACTTGAGTGGCTTCCATCAAGTTATCATGCGATGATAGTTGGATCCCGATTCTCACTGATGAGTTGGTTTACTCTTCGGGTGATCCCGACTAATTATTCTTTCAGGTTTGGAGGAGAATTTGAGATTACAGTGGGAGGTTTCCTTATTAGATAAAGTGATAACCATTCTGATCTAGTTTAGAGTGCACGCAAAGTGTTTCTTTTCTCTCTCTCTTTGGCAGTGGCCTTTGACCGACCCTAGACTATGACTCATTGACCAAGTTGACCGAACCTTCTTAAAATACTGGCTTTTGGATTGTCTAAAGTTGCATAAATCATTGCCCCTCCTTCTTTTACCCTTTGTATTTCTCAGAACACCCCGTATTACTACAAACATTCACTTCTATTGGATAGATCCATCGTATGGTTATATACGAACTCGGAGGGACTTCTTCAAGGATGGATCCAGGTTCAGGAGAAATAGAATTGGTTTATTCAGTTGTCTTTTATTATCACCTTCTCTCAGTTTGCGAGGGCTCCTCAGTTTAAGAGAGTTCACCTATTACGCTTATTGGATAGTCTTCTTCCAAACCATAGGCAGGTGCCGAAAGGTAGGGAATGAAGAAAACCAATTAGCCTAAGTAGGGTATACAGAAGGTAATAACTAAATACAAAATAATGGGATTAGAAAGAGGGCAAAGTAAATTGCGACTGCTATCATTCACGACCAAACCGCGTACTTCATCGCCACTCCTATTTCATCTTTGCATTTTTCCCCAGTTCGGAAGAAATAGAATAAGGTATTATTCAGTTGTCTTTTATCATCACCTTCGCTCAAGTTGTGAGTACTCCTAGATTGAGGAGGGTACACCTATTATGCTTACTGGATAGTCTTCTTCCAAATCATAGGCTGATGCCGAACGGTAGGGAAGGAAGAAAACCACTTAGCCTAACGATGGTGTACAGAAGGTAATGAATAAAGACAAATAAAGGGATTTGGAGAGATGGCAAAGAAATATACGGTTAAAGTCATGAATTGGATTATGGAAGAGGCATTACTAGGAATACCAGGATACCCCTACGAAACATTTTCCTGTTTCAGTGCATTGTTAAAGGAAAACTGTTTTCCCGATTAGATACTTACTCCAGGGTATGTATTTACCAGGTTTCATTCTCATATCTGTATGGCTTTACAGATGATGAGTGGGAGTAAGTTATTGGGAATTAGGTGATCATCCTCATTATATCGGAATTTATTGTAATTGGTGATATTTGAGGAAATCGCTTGGGTACAGTTTTCAACCTACGACGCACAGGTTTTGAGTTATTCAACTCAGAGACTTATACAAAGTATTGTATGTTGTCCAGTGTCCATCAGGACAAAGGGGTTGGTCTTCGTACTCTGTTCTGTTTTCTTATAACTTCTTTAGTTTTTAGACAAGTGTTTCGTAGAAATACAATGTCCAAATTTTGAGAAGTTGTGAGTATGGGAATAAAGTAGAGAACCAGGTGTCCCAAGTATCGGGATTCTTCAAAGGAATCGAAGATGTAGATTCTTGTGATAGGTATTCAGATGATAGTAATGATTTTGAGAAACTTGTTTCTCTTTCAGGTTACTCATAATTGGATGGATTCCTAAGTTGAGTAATGCTGATTAGCCTCTCTCCATTAAGTTGATATGCACTGGAGACAGCTGCATGATTTGAATCTGGTTCCAATTATATAAGTGCCAAAGTTTCTATATTGGATATAGAATGGTTTATATCTTAACGATGTTAAGGTACAGTGAGTTGTCCAGCTTATGCTTATAACCAGACTCTGGATAACTAAAGGCACGTTTCTGTAATGGCAGTTTGTGGGTTGACCCAGGCTATGTCGAGGGTTGACTTTCTACCATCTGGAAGATCAATAGTGATATTGTTCTTGACTCGCCACAGTTTTAGTAAAATGGATTTTTTCAGAAAACAGTGGTGGGAGTATGGTAGAACTGGAAGTGTTTCCAGAACCGCAAACGATTACGGAAAATTTAATAGGACCTATATATTCAATCAGGTTTGACATTCCAATAGCCACTCCGCAGATATGGTGGGTAACCTCAGACACCCGAGACGTACTCCGGTAGCCTCAAGGAAAGTGACAGGGAGGTTCTTGTTTACCCAGACTTGACACTACTGTTGTTCCAGACTAAGAGACCCGCCAGGAGGTTAAGTATAGCGTCATTCTAAACTCGTTTTAGAAGTGCACGTATATATTATTCTGCCAGAGGGTTGTTGTGGTCAGTGGGAGCAGCGGAAGCATAGTGGGCAAGTAGCTTATGTCTATTTATAGACTTGAGCAAATATAGCGGAGATAGATCATCTATTTTTGATGTGACAATCATGGGTTTGACTTCATCAGAATAGGGGATGGATCTGTTAAGAAGGTAGTAGGGTGTGATGTCCTGGTATTTGGATGACATACACAGAGTAGGAAGTAAAATTCCTATACTACGATCGGTTGTACTGTGGTCGTCACACAGTTGTTTCTCCACACAGGATATGGATATAATATCAGACATTCTGGTTACTAGATCTATGGTTTTAGATCTAAATTTGGGTAGTCTCCCAATGTGGGTACTTTGACAGTATTCTAATAGTATTTTAGAATAGATGACTCCTGGCATGTTGGTGTACCTGCAGGTGATGGAGTCACCCTCTCTAAAGGTGTCTTACAGACTAAAGGAGAGAGGGATGTGCATGATTGGCAGATCACTTTCTTAGGCAATTGAGTCAATCGTGAGATGTCAAGTACCACACAAGATGTTGTTTTTGCACTAGATGCGATAAGTTTATATTAATCCAATACTGAAGAAACATAAGGAAGCGGTTTTAGAACATAAGTGAATGTTCTAGGGATTTGATGACGGCAGCCTCCTTCGGGAGACAGTTATCATTCCAGGCTTCAAAGGTGACATGGATGATAGGGTGATTGTCAGAGTTATAATTTTCCCTCTGACGAGAGACAGTATTATGGACAGATGGCCCAAGAGGATACTGTGGGAGGCAAAGTGCTGGACACTGATTAGTTTCAGTTGTCGATACAGTCTAAGAAGTTTGGATTTGGAGTTCATTTATGAACTAGGTCCCATCAGATATCCAGACATATTCTAAGACAGGTATTACTCGATTCGGGAGATGGCTTTCTCCGCGAACTTGAGATTAAGAGAGACATAGAAAGAAACATCAGGGCGGATCCACTCACTGAGGCCATTTCTCGAACACAATAGTTTTACAAACGGGGTTTGTGAAACTGATTAGTAGAGGAGTTGGATATTCGATATCACACGGGCTGTGAGTATGCGACATTGTAATAATTAGCCTTAAGTGCAAATGGGAGATTGTTGGATATAGTGCCCTCAAAGTCAATTATTGGATCGCAGGTACGTGATTGCAATGATTGAGGAGGACCTATACCGATATGACAGTCTTGCTCGAGATGATAGTATGTTATCTGGTTTGTCTTTATCATCGTATACATGCTTTAGTTCTCTTTTGCATGTTGATAGAGCCCATAGGATTCTTGTTTGACTGCCAGCAGTATGATGGCGATCATATACGTGGGAGCTGGAGTCTGTAAGCACATCCTTAAAGTGTCCCTAGTCATGGGAGTTTCGAGATAGGGCATCGATACTCCAGAGTAGACTAGTGTATACAGTCGAGACCCCGACGAGGGGCGGTGGCCGGTCTCACAAGACATTGGTGTTAGTTGGTTCACCTAAGATGTATACAGGTGCTCATTGGGTTATGAGTACACCGGATAGGACTCGCCGGGAACATGCTAGTTGGTATTATATATATCGTCAGATAGCAGTTCCCTGGTGACATGTGTACAGGTTAGTTTGTCGACCTGAGATCGTCATTTGTCTCGTGTGAGTTCCCACTGTGCTTTGATTACTACCCTACCACGCTTAAAGGAGACGTGCAAACAGGTTTTAGTTGGGTACAGTCCCGAGCCACATGGAGGCAGTGAGCGGATCGTCGTGGATTCGTCTCTCCCGGTATTGGGGGTTGATGTCGCACAGTGCACGGGTGGCCATCAATAGAAATCCTTGGCCAGGGTATTGAAGAATTACTGATTTGGATCAGTAGTTTCTCAGGAGGTGATGGGCTTCATACCGACACGAATTATCGCGTTATTAGGGGTCTGATTTTATCCACCCCCTAGACTCGATATGCGTTACTCTTAGACGAACGGACCGGACTGTACGGATATTGTCACTGTCAGACTCAGTAGGGTTTCTGGATGAGTTCGCTCGTCAACTTCCCTTCCGATCAATACATAGGCAACCGTTACGTACAGCTTGTACCTCTGACGTGCTAAGGGTTATACCAAGTGCCAGTGTGTTGATGAGTCATTAGAGTTCCCCACAGACAGTTTCCCAAGTTCGGGCGAAACATTGTAGAGGCCGTATGGTTTTATGGCAGGGTTCGGAAAAAGCACGTGCGTTTACGCACGTGTCATATTTCGGGCAGATAATACTGGTAGGCTTTGGTTTAAGCCGGATCCGAGTATTATACTGTGTAGATATAATATCTTTGTCTTAGTTGCATTTGTATTCGGTCGTAATAAAAATGCGGGTATGTTTATACTGTTACGGGGTTATCCTGAAATTCGTTTCGGGATCGCTTTTAGAAGTTGCCAGTTTCCTGTTTTCTATCACCCGTATTAAACATTCGGTTAAATGCGGATTTATCTTTCGTCACTTGGGTGAGTCATGAGGGTGAGTCGTGGTTCTAAATAGTTCTAGATTTGGTGACTTGGTTTTGGTTCAATGTATGCATTAATTGTTTTGAAGACTAGGTTATGATGATTCATTAGTTCATTAATGTTTATGCAAGGTGTTATCTTTGACTCATGCCTTTCTTTTTGTGCTAATAGTCACCCTCTCCCTTCCTACACTCACCCCCCAATCTCCTCAAATGTGGAAGGCCCCTCTCTTGTGAGAAGGATGGTTGTTCATTTGGAAAAAAGATTATGGTTTTGGTTCATGGAAATTAATATACTCATTTCTCATTTTCATCCGATCCAAAAGGTAACTTTATTAACCGTTCATCGATAGCTTTGGATGTAACGAGACAAAGTGTTCTACTCATTCTCTACATCAACCTTGGTCATCTCTTTTAGCAAACTTGATGATCGAGTTGCCTCGGTTCAGAGGCGGGAGCCCGTTTAAAGATCCGTTGACGTGGTGCCACCTGGACGAGGAGACTGGAGATC
Organism: Agapanthus africanus; assembly: GCA_030015575.1. Taxonomy (NCBI): domain Eukaryota; kingdom Viridiplantae; phylum Streptophyta; class Magnoliopsida; order Asparagales; family Amaryllidaceae; genus Agapanthus; species Agapanthus africanus. The sequence continues at coordinate 341,318,297 of CM057341.1, forward strand.
GAGGAGATTGGAGCAGCCGCAACATAGCGTGGGATGATGGTTAAAGACTGAAGGACTCGGATCGTTCGCTATAACCTTTCTACCTACTTTGTAGTTTGTTAGTTTAGCAATAATGGCAGATCCGGGTTATAGTACACGATAGCGCCAGTTGTAAAAGTTTTTGTTCCACATTTGGCGTCTGTTAGACGGCCGGGGCGCTAATGTGGACTTACATATACAAGGTTCATCTATCTTTTTGACGATGTCAAACTCTGTGACCGCTACATCAAAACAGATGTTCCAACTCCGTGATACCTGCTTCAACCCGTTGATTGAATTAAGCAGCTTGCACACCTTTCCGCAGCTCCCACTGTCTACGAAGCCTTCTAGCTGTCATATACACGCTCTATTCTAAATCACAATTTAGAAAAGCGGTCATGACGTGCAACTGCCAGATTTCATAGTCATGGCATGCAACGATAGCAAGTAGGATCCGGATGGACTTAAGCATAGCCACTGGAGAAAAGGTTTCATCATAATCCACACCTGGTTATATGACGAAAACCTTTTGATACAATTCTAGCTTTGAAAGTCTCAACTTATCCATCTACATCAAGTATCTTTCTCAAAGAACCACTTGCTCCCGTTAGGTTTTACCCCTTCAGGAGCAACATGCAAAGTCCATACTTTGTTGGTGTACATGGATTCCTTCTCAGATCGTATTGCATCCAGCCATTTCACAGAGTCCCTACTCGTGAAGGCCTGCCTAAATCTGGTTAGGTCATCATCTATTATGATGCAATCCTCGCTCCTACTGTCATTGAGAAAACCGTAGTATCTCTCAGGTGGATGAGGAACCCTACCAGATCCGTGGAAAGGCTGAGGTTTGTTGGAAACTATCGAATCCTCCGGTTCCACTAAATCATCAATCGTAGTTTGTATAGCTGGAACTCCTTCCAGTTCTACCTCATGACCACTAATTTGTTTTTCAAGAAATTCCTTTTTATAAAAAGGAAGCATGCCTAGAAACAAAACATCTTTTGTTCCTCTGTGTGGTAGAAGATATACCTTCGCGAATGTTTGGGATATCCTACAAACATACTGAACTGACCTTGCCTCGAGTTTTTCCGGATTTTTCCTTTCAACATAGGCCAAAAAACCCATATCTTAACTCATTTAAGACATGGACTCTTCCCATACCATATCGCATATGGAGTGGTAGGCACCGACTTGGTTGGAAACCCATTCAATAGGTATGCAGCTTTCTCTAGTGCATAACTCCAAAAGGAAATAGGTAATTCAGCAGTACTCATCATAGAGCGCATCATATCTAATAGGATGCGATTCTTCCGTCCCGATACACCTTTGTGATGTGGTGTATACGGAGGAGTAAGCTGATAGAGAATCTTATTCTCTTTTAGATAGTCCAGGAACTCCATGCTCAAGTATTCTCCTCCTCGATCAGATCGAAGGATTTAATACTTTTACCCATCTGGTTCTCAACTTTATGTTTATATTATTTTTGAATTTCTCAAAAGCTTCAGACTTGTGTTTCAACAGGAACACATGTCCGAATCCTGAGAGACGGTCAGTGAATATAATAAAGTACGAGGAACCATCCCTGGCATGTGTAGACATGGACCACACACATCACCATGTATAAGTTCGAAGAGTTCAGTAACTCTTACTCTGTTTCCTCTAAATGGAGTTTTGGTCATTTTATCTTTGAGACATGACTGGCAAGTTTCATAAGATGTAAATTCGAATGGATTCAAATATGCATCCTTATGTTACCTAGCTAGTCATGTCACATTGATATGACCAAGTCTACAATGCTACAAGAAGGATTCGTTCACTTCTGTACTCGTCCTCTTGTGTGTGTTCTGTGTACTTAGAACTGTAGTTTGATTTAGAACCTATATGTTATTACATAACGTGCTTCACCCAATCAACTTTTGATTCAGGAAAATGTTCATAACATTATCCTGCAATACAAAATTATTTCTTTCTTTAATTTAATAAAGAAACTGATGTAATGTTGTATATCAGGTTTGGTATGTAATAACATTCGTTCATAATCAATGTATTTACCATTTGGTAATACAGGGTGATATTCGCCAACTGATTTTGTTGCAACAATTGCACTATCACCCGATCCTAGTTCTCTACCTCTCCAAACCCATGTAACAGATTACATATGTTGGATCCTGATTCGATATCAAATACCCAGGACATAGAGTATACTGAGAAACAGTTCATGGTAACTAACACACCTGAAGAAGATGCATCAATATGAACTTTCTTCAATCGGGTGGCATGGGAATCCTAGTATTGCCTTATTTCCTGCTCTGACTTATAACAATTATAAGGAAGAGCGGAACAAACGTTCCCCAACTCAGTATAATAAGCAGGTTCGGTCAATACATCCATATGATTATCATGATTAAGGCTTGTCACAGTCGCTATCATGAGAGAGAAAGAAGAATACACTCTGCGTGCGCTCTTGCAAGATTAGATTGGTTATTATTTTATCTAATCAGAATGGCTCCCACATTTTTTATCAAATCTTCCTTCAAACCCTAAAAGGTAAGACTAGCCGGGATTAATTACACCCTACAAGTTCGCTAACCATTCAGCCAAGCCAGTGTCGGTACTTTGAGGGAGGTTCCCTGTGCTTTCGCACGGACCTAATTAAAATAATCCTCGATTTCCAAGAGGCATAACCTCGTTAACACCTTTCTAGACACCTAATGGGTTAGCTAATTGTAAAGTGCAAAACTCTCACAGGAGTAACACTTACTCGCAGTAGGTATCGGGATCCAACTATCTCATAGAAGGTATGTAATCTCATTGCAAATTTCAACACTTGAAATTCCAGATAATATTTTGCGCCAAACGATCTATGATCTTGAAAAGGTCAACAAACCATAAATCGCAAGTCAAGTTCAACCCATACATTTCGTGATTGAATTAAACCCACCCGCATGACCCTTGACAAGGTCAACAAGGACGCATGACTACCCTAATCCAATTGCATCATATGCTTTTGTAGATAAGCACTAATTAGCTACCGTACACTACGCCTTGACAAGGTCAACAAACGCAGCACGAATACTAAATAGTCCTTATTTGAAATGGCGGAGGGATACGACAGGTTTTTTTAAGAAAACCTTTTGCGTAATGAACTCGATATCGTTAAAGAATCGAGTGTTTTTGAAAAGGAGTGTTTTTTATAGCTTTTACTAGTTTCGCTAAAGAGGTCACTCCCGGTGAAGGGATCTCGGCTCTTTCCTCATCGAATGAGGTGCTGGATATTCATCAAGGAATATCACTATGAAAAGCAAAAACCAGAGAAGCAATCAAAAACAAAACCAAGTGGGTTGTAGAATCTACTAGCTTCTGCTAAAGAGGTCACTCCCGGTGAAGGGATCTCAGCTCTTTTCTCATCGAATGAGGTGCTGGATATTCTACATAGAATACCATTTTGCAAAGCAAGAACTAGAGCGACCCTTTTTGAAATTTTGATTCCACAACATCATTAGGTTTCTTTCTTTTCATTAATCTCATTAATGAAGTCCCATCATTTATGCTTCCTAAGTATCACAGATAATGAAACAAAAATAGAACATACGCTTATACTATCCGCATTCGCCACAGTGTCCCGTTATGCAACGTTAGGTTACTTAACTAATGGCATAGCGGTGCGGGACTAGCGCGGATGTAAAATATAAGCAACGTTTATTATATATCACATATATAATATACCATTCATCTCAGACATAAAGTGATCACATCACAGAATATTAGCAGCAGAAGACAACATATAAAATATTGGATATACTAGGAGTTCCGTGTTTTAAATTAAGCCAGTAAAAAATACAGATTCCACGGTCGTGATGAATGGCCAAACCCACATCCTTAGACCCCTATGAGAGCGGCAAGAAACCCTGCCAATTCTAGAGTTAAGAGACCCGATCCCGACTCCTCGAGATGGTCTTTCACTGGACTCTAGAACCCAGTTACTTATTCTCCCCACCTTGGGTCTATCATAATGCGGAAAAGTAAATAATATACATCAATGGTGATATCATCCTCAAACTGGAAGTGTCCCAATAAAAGAATATTACATATTAGTTTTTACATGAATGAAAATGAAAAACTCTCATCTGACATAAAAACTCCCGGCTATTCAAACACGACGATCCAACATTAACATATCACAGCAACACATAACATTACATGTCATCAACGTAAGTAAATATGCGTATCCCAATTGTCGTTGACGTATAGCAACGAAACCGGCGATACTCCATATATTACAATTACGGTCATAGAAAAAAAGTGAAAAACTACAACAATTGGAATCCGCAACATCCTTAGACATCATAAACCCAAAATATCACATACTTCGGATTTCATGCCTAACCAAATGAATTCCTTAGAGATCATAAACCCGGAATATCTCATATTCCGAATTTCATGCCTAACAATTATAAACCCCGTATTTTAGTCTCGTTATTGTAAATGCTTTTCAATAACAAGTCGGGCAATTCAACAAGTTTCCCGACATCCTGATCGAATGCTCGTCGGAAACTTTAGTAGGCGGCCGCACCCCCGATGCCGTTGACTAAGTGCAGTTAGGCGGAATACCGTGGCCGCGAGCACCCGGACGGATGCTTTTAGCAACGGGGTTCTCCTACAGTCACTTGGTCTGGACTATGGGGCATGGCTATCTAGTAATGTTATCCGGCAAGTATCTGCGTACGCTACATGATTGCGACGGAGTTTTGATCAATATCACAACCCTGCGGCAACCGATCAAAAGAGACAAAATTGCTAGGTTTACAAAATTCAAACCAGTTTTCATAAAAACGATTATTATGGATTCCAAATATTGTATCACATATCACAGATAGCTAAGCGTTGTTAAACATTTCGATCGAATCAAAAAACACCCACGTTTCCCAGAGAGCTCAACACTTGAAAAGCTTTAAAAATACCCAAAACATGCAAACAGTACCTACGGACCAACAATAGAAGTCCCGACCCTTGCCTCACTAATGGTGCCGTGCAACCGCCGCCAAAGGCATGCTTTGGCCATGATTCCGCGAACATTGAGTCGAGTTAGGGTTTCGTTCTTTTAGGGGATCTATAGAATTACCTGCATGATTTTTTGAATATTTTTAACTTGGAAAAATCGAACATTTGGAAAAATTTCCAGAGAGCTTGGGATTTTGTTGTTTCGATGTTCGTTCGAACTTTTAACATCATCTATACAACGCCGAATGCTCTAGCTCGGCTCTGATACCAGTAAAAGGTTCCTTAGCACTACTACTAGGTTTCGGAATGCATCAACCATGCCATTTCAAAAAATTCTATTGTGCTAAATAACCCTAAACCAAGGATCTAACTAGAGAATTAGGGTGAAGCTAATATGTAAACAACTTTACACAAAGTGAATGAGGAATACAACCTTTGTAGACTGGTCCTTCACTTCAAAAGCTCCGTGTAGTAGTCCCTTCGCTCCAACTAGTTGTTTTCCGGACTCTCGTTAGGCACCACTAGGCGAAAGGAACATGTTTGCTTGAAGTCTTCGAGGTCGAAGATGATCTACATCGAGGAATCACCAACTCAAGCTACATCTTCACTAATTAGGAATTAATGAAGCAAACAACCTATACTAAATGGCTAGTCTAGTGTAGGTTGATGAAGTAGGATTTTTTCTCACTTTAGAATTATTTATCTTACTAATTTTCTTCACCTCAAGAAAAGCTAGAGAGCTTTCTTGAGATGAATAAAAAGATGAAGTGTAGAATGAATCAATGGCAAATGGCAACCATGGGTGAGATAATATCACATATTACCCATGTAGAGACTTAACCATGGCTAAAGATAATGGTTGGGTTGATAAATATCTAATGTAAAAAAAAATTAGTGGACTAAGTCAATGGTTTCCAGAAGCATCCAACCATGCTTAATTTCCGCCTAATTTTGATTTTCCTAAATAAATATAAACTCTTAATTATCAATGGAATGGTGTGAGTCTTATACACCCATGTAGAATGTATCATCAAGCATGACACAAATAAATAAATACATTTAACATATATCACATATATATTAAATGTATAAATGAGATAATGAAATTCTTAATTGAGCTAATATTAGTTAATGTAAATTCATATATCAAAAATATAATCATACATTAAATTATTAAATCAACACTTGATTTAATAATCCGGCTATATCATATATAACCGACTAATATCATTTGTATCAACTTATCGAATCAACTCTTGATTCGATAACCCGGCTATATCACATATAACCGACCGATATCACATATCGCGAGATTAGAATACGGTATCACATACACATATTAATCTCGGCACCGTACATATCATATATGTGCCCTACTTCGCTTCTCCTGAGCCAGGAAACTTCTGTGTAGGACTCTAAAGACTCGTCAATACGCCGACAGTAGGTGATGATCATATCAGTCACCCACAAGCCATCAGCGGTACGAGCTGGACGTAACGGCTATCCGGGTATTGAACGATCAGAAGATCAACAAACAGGCTTGCCCATACTCCCGTGAATCCAATAAGTAACACTGCCATACAGTCCGGTCTCTTCATTCTATATGTCGCATATCTATCCTGAGGGTGGTAAACGCCAGACCCCAATAGCTTGATAAGTCATACCGATGTGAGGCTCATAACGGGTCGAGAAACTACTGATAACACTTACCAGTAAATCTCATAATCAGCCCTGGCCAAGGACTTCCTGTTATAGCCAGTCGAGCAAAGCGCAACATTAACCCCCGATACAGGGAGAGAGAAAATCCCCTCCTATCGCTCATTGCCTCCATGTGACTTAGGACTATACCCAAAAACCACCGTTTTGCACGTTCTCTTGAACGTGGTAGGGTGGAAATCAAAGAACAGTAGGAATTACACAAGACTCTATGATGATCTCGGGTCTACAGACTAACCTGTACCAGTGTCACCAGAGAACCGCTCTCTGACGTAAGGTATAATACCATCTAAGAGTTCTCGGCGTGTCCTGTTCAGTGTACCCAGTCTCCACTGAGCACCCGTATACAATCTTTGATGTAAAACACAAATGGATGTGGGATCATCCATCACCCATCATATGGGTCAAGAAACGTATACGCTAGACTACTCTGGAATATCCATGCTCCGTCTCGATACTCCCACGACTTGGAACAATTAAAGGATGTACTTACAAACTACCCTGGCTCCACCAGTATGATCTTCATCATAATCGTGATAGTCAAGTACACATCCTAAGGGCTTTATCAACATGTAATAGAGAGAAAATAAGTGTCCATGTTAAGATAAAGAGTAACCAGATAGCATACTTTCATGTCGAGCAAGAAAGTACTCCCTATATATGTCCAAGCTGAAAGGTTACGCTAGCGCCCCGGCCAACTTCCGTGGCCAAATGTGGAACAAAAATTTCACTACAAATTGAAAATTGGCGCTAGAATAAACATAAACCAGATCTTTCCATAAACCTAACTAGCAAAAAGGAAGTTATCTACTATGAGAAGAGTTTATACCAAGAGGCACAAGCCCTTCGGTTCTTCACTCCACTCCTTTATTATGCTCCTTATAGTGTCCATGATCAAGCTTGAACTTCGGCCTCCTCATGTCAATGATGATCCACCCGAGAGTGCCTACCAAGAGCTCCTACCTCCTAATTGAGGTAACTAGAATACTTAGCTTGCTAATCTAAGTAGACTAGAGTGTGTAGAGAGTGATTACGGAATGCTTTGTCTCACTAACCCTAGGTTTCTCAACTCATGAGACAATTAGGGTTAGTATTAGAAGAAGAGAGCAAGGAGAAGATGAGAGTGTAGAGTGAGCTTCTAAAATGAAGAATGGCTAAGTGAATGAGATAATAATGCAAGCAAAAATATCTCCACAAAATATCAACCATGGAAGGATAGTGAACCATGAGTCATGTAATGAGTCATTAAGCTAGCCATGCTTCATTTAATGAAAATGCACACCTCATTTCTCCACCTCATTAATCCATTATCAAAAATGGTAAATCTAAATAATGAGGTGTCTTCTTCTAGAAGCATCTTGTACAATTACAAGAATGACCCTCATCGTATATACATACCCGTATTCGTATTCCGAAAAATACGATTACAAAGAGACAAAATAATCCAAGAATATAATAATAGTATCCGGCTTAAACCAAAGCCCGGTAGTATTATCCGCCCGAACATCATACATGCACAAGTGTACGTATGTGATCGAACCCTGCCATAAAACCATACAGCCTCTACATCGTTTCGCCTGAAGTAGGGAAACCCTCTGTGTGGGACTCTAAAGACTCAACTGTACGCTGGTAGTGGGTTTAACCACAAGCACGTCAGCGGCACTAGCTGTACGTAACGGCTACCTAGGTACCTGTCGAAAAGGAAGGCCGATGAGCAAACTCGTCCGAACTCCTACTGAGCCTAACCGTGACAATCTCCGTACAGTCTGGTCTCTTCGTCTAAGAGTATCGCATACCGGGTTTAGGGGATGGTATACGTCAGACTCTAATAACCCGATAATTCATGCTGATGTGGCTCAGGACCAATCCGGGAAACTATTGATCAACCTATCAGTAAATCCTAACTGGCTTGGCCAAGGTCTTATAGTCCTGACCAATCGATCATAGTGCGATATCAACTCCCAATACCGGGAGAGACGAATCCCCAACAATCGCTTACTGCCTCTATATGGCTCAGGACTGTACCTAACCAAAACCTGTTTGCACGACTCAGTAGAGCCATGGTAGGGTAGTGATCAAAGCACAATGGAAACTCACATGAGGCAAATGACGATCTCAAGTCCAAAGAGTAATCTGTACACATGTCACAAGAGAACCGCCATCTGATGATTGGTATAATACAATCTAGAGGTTCTCAGCGAGCCCGTCTAGTGTACTCACCTTAAGTGAGCACCTGTATACAATCTTAGGTGATCACACCAATGGTTGTGGGACAAACCACTGCCCCTCGTCTGGGCTCGAAATGATTACGCAAGTCTACTCCGGAATATCGATGCCCGATCTCGATACTACCTCGACTTGGGAATTTTAAGGATGTGCTTATAGGCTACCCTGCTCCCACAAGTATGATCGCCATCACAACACAGGTAGTCAAGAAAGATCCTATTGGCTTTATCAGCATGTGGTCGACATATATAACCTATGCACATGTTAAGATAATGTCAAACCATAATAGTATATTACTGTATCGAGTCTTTATCAATATATGCAAGCTAGATATAACAACAATAGAAATAAATACACATATCCTGACAAAGACAAGTCAAATAATATACTATAAAACTGAGCAAGATTGTCCTGTATATACATCTCCCTAGCATCCATATGTATACATATAGAATACTGGCCTCTAAGGCATATATATCCAGCAATCTCCTACTTCCACTAAAGGCCAGTAATTGGCGTACCGAACACCCAACGTCTGCACTAAGGCCTGCTGCTGGCGTATCGCATACCCAACCTCTTAAAAATTCGCTTGAACTGCCCTTGAGGGAGGGTCTTTGTAAATGGATCTGCCGTGTTCTCCTTCGTATCCACTCTCCGGACCTCGATCTCCTAGCGATCTATGATCTCCCTGATCAGGTGATACCGCCTTAAGATGTGCCTGGGTTTCTGATGGAACCATGGTTCCTTCGCTAAAACTATAGCCCCATTTTTATCACAGTACACAGGTATCAGATCAACAATGGACGGAACTACCTGAAGTTCAGCTATGAACTTTTTCATCTAGACCACTTCTTTTGCGGCATCGCTTGCAGCAATGTATTCAGCCTCCATCGTTGAGTCTGCGATGGTGTCCTGTTTGGAACTCCACTAACACACCGCCCCTCCGTTGAGGGTAAACATAAAACCAGAGACTGACTTGCTGTCATCCTTGTCACTCTGAAAGCTGGAATCGGTAAAGGATTCGATCCTGAGGTCTCCATTGCAGTACACTAAGAACATATCCTTAGTCCTTTTCAGGTACTTGAGAATGTTCTTCACAGCCTTCCAATGATCTTCACCTGGGTTCGACTGATACCGGCTCACCACGCTTAGCGCGTAAGCTACATCTGGTCTTGCACATAGCATCACATACATTATAGATCCTAACGCCGAAGCATAGGGTATAGTACTCATGCAAACCCTTTCCTTATCGGTCTTGGGAGACACTTCCTTGGAGAGGGTGATTCCGTGCAATGCGGGTATATTACCGCGCTTGGAATCTTCCATAGTAAATCTCTTTAGTATGGTCTCTATGTACCCGAACTATGAAAGTCCCAGAAATCTCTTGTATCTATCTATGTAAATCTTGATCCCAAAAATGTACGAGGCATCACCCAGGCCCTTCATAGAGAACCTTTGTGATAGGAACAGCTTAACCGATTGTAGCATAGGAATGTCATTTTCTATCAAAAGAATGTCGTCCACGTACAAGACTAGGAATGAGACAGTTCATCCTACAATCTTCTTATAAATACATAGCTCATCCTCGTTCTTGATGAAGTCAAATTCCTTGACTGTTTCATCAAAACAGATGTTCCAGCTCCGCAATGCCTGCTTCAATCCATAAATGGATTTGAGCAACTTGTATACCTTTCCGCTGCTCCCACTGTCTACAAAACCTTCTGGCTGGTTCATGTAAACCCACTCTTCCAAACTTCCATTAAGGAAAACCGTTTTTACATCCATCTGCCAGATCTCATAGTCATAGAAGGAAGCAATGGTAAGTAGGATCCGAATGGATTTGAGCATAGCCACTAGAGAAAAAGTTTCGTCATAGTCCACACCTGGTCGTTGACGAAAATCTTTTGCAACAAGTCTAGCCTTATAGGTTTCCACCTGCCCATCTGTAAGTCGATGTACAACACCCCAATACTTATGGGGAGGCGGAAATATGAAAAACAATCTTGTTCTTTGGTTAAACATCGACTAACCGCATGAATCGTTTGCTAAACAATACTTAACAAAACCTATAGAGTTCTAAACTACTATGTTAAGAGATTATACCAAACGGTTCTAGTCCTTCGTCTTTACGTTATCTACGGCCTCTTTGGATCTCCACGTCCTCCTCGGCTTCCTTCCGTGATAGACGATCCACCCGAGAACCCTAATCCAAGCTATAACCTCTAAACTTGAGGATACTTAGTTTCTCTAGTTGCTAAATAGAGTAGCTAAGGTGATGTAGAGATAGGTTATGGAGTAATTAGTCTTTCCTAATCCTTGTTCTCAACTCATGAGGGGTAGGATTAGGGTTTGGTGAAGGAGAGAGAGCTTGAAGAGAGAGAGTGTGAAGATGATAATGATAATAATAATAATGAAATAGCTTCTCACTAGATATATGAAACATAATGAATTAAAAAGAAAAGAATAATATGAGATTATTCATCATGTTTCATAAATGAAAGTGGGTGATTCATTATGTGAGTCATTAAGCATTTAATAATGCATTAATGACATGATGAATCACTCACAATGAGTCACTAAATCATTAAATGAAAATGCCACCTCTCCCTCCAAGTCATCACCTTCTAGAAGCTTCTCAGAAAATTACGAGAACGCCCCTCCAATCCGTGAATACACGGAAAAACTTTAGACTGTACAAATCCAATAACCTGATACTAGAATCTGGCATAAACCAAAGCCGGCTAGTAAAAACTGTCCGAATGTCGTACGTGCGTTTAAACACGTATGCGTCCGAACCTTTGTCGTAAAACCATACGACCTCTATATTTTTTCGCCTGGGTTTGGGAAATCTCTGTGTGGGACTCTAAAGACTCGACTACTACGCTGGCAGTGGGTTTAACCACAGATCGCAAGCGGCACTAGCTGTACGTAACGGTCCCCAGGTAGTTGTCGATAAGAAAGCCGATGAGGTAACCCAACTGAAATCCTACTGAGCCTGTCCGTGACAATATCCGAGCAGTCTGGTCTGTTCGTCTAAGAGTATCGCATGTATGGTCTAGGGAGGTGGTGGACGTCAGACCCCTAATAACCGTACAAGTCGTGTCGGTAAGGCTCTATCACCATCCGAGAATCTACTGATCAATCTATCAGTAATTCTTAATCAGCCCTGGCCAAGGACTTATGGTAATGACCAACCGATCACCGTGCGATATCAACTCCCTATACCGGGAGAGACGAATCCCTAACAGTCACTCACTGCCTCCACGTGGCTCGGGACTGTGCCCAACTAAAACCTGTTTGCACGACTCTTTTGAATCGTGGTAGGGTAATAATCAAAGCACAGTGGGAACTCACACGAGACAAATGATGACCTTAAGTCAACGGACTATCTTCACACATGTCACCTGAGAACCGCTATCTGACGTTAGGTATAATACCATCCAGTTAGTTCTCGTCGAGTCCTGTCCGGGGTACTCACACCCAGTGAGCATCTGTATACAATCTTAGGTGTACTCCACCAATGGCTGCGGGACCAGTCTATCGCCCCTCCTCAGGGTCTAGATATGTATACACTAGTCTACTCCGGAGTATCGATGCCCAATCTCGATACTCCTGCGACAAGGGACATCTAAGGGTGTGCCTATTGACTATCCAGCTCCCACTAGTATGACTGCCATCACAACGCCGGTAGTTAGACAAACACCCTATGGGCTTTATCAACATATATATATATATATATATATAGACACCAAGTAAAATATATCATACGTTAAGATAAAGATAAACCAAATAGCGTACTATCATATCAAGCAAGACTGTCATGTACATACATATCCCAAGCATCCTATACAATGTAGGCCTCTATGGCATATATATCCAACAATCCCCCACTTGCACTAAGGCCTATAATTGGTGCAATGAGTACCCACTGTCTCTACAAAATCCAGTTGTTGGCGTACCGTATGCCCAACATCTCAATCAACCTCTCGAACCGCACTTGAGGGATGGCATTGGTGAATGGATCTGCCGTGTTTTCTTTTGTGTCCACTCTCCGTATCTCGATCTCCCAACGATCCACGATCTCCCTGATCAGGTGAAAACGCCTTAAGATATGCCTGGATTTCTGATGGGACCTTGGTTCCTTCGCTAAAGCTACGGCGCCATTGTTATCGCAATACAAAGGTATTGGTTTGGCAATGGACGGAACCACCTGAAGTTCAGAAATGAACTTCCTCATCCAGACAGCCTCTTTTGCGGCTTCACTAGCAGCTATATACTCAGCCTCCATAGTTGAGTCTGCGACGGTATCCTGTTTGGAACTCTTCCAACATACCGCCCCTCCATTGAGGGTAAACACAAAACCCGAAATGGATTTAGAATCATCTTTGTCACTTTGGAAGCCGGAGTCAGTAAAAGCCTCTACCTCGAGGTCCCCACTACCGTAAATCAAGAACATCTCCTTAGTTCTTCTCAGGTACTTGAGAATGTTCTTCACCGCTATCCAATGTTTCTCACCTGGGTCAGATTGATACCTGCTTACCACACTAAGTGCGTAAGCTACATCTGGTCTGGTACATAACATCGCATACATTATTGATCCTACCGCCGAAGCGTAGGGTATAATGCTCATGAGAGCCCTCTCTTCATCAGTCTTTAGAGACATCTCTTTGGAGAGGGTGATTCCGTGACAAGCGGGCATATTGCCACGCTTGGAATCTTCCATACTAAATCTCTTTAGTATGGTGTCAATATACCTGGACTGTGAAAGTCCCAACATTCTATTAGATCTATCACGATGGATCTTAATGCCCAGAATGTATGATGCATCTCCCAAGTCTTTCATAGAGAATTTCTGTGACAAGAAGAGCTTTACCGATTGTGGCATAGGGATATCATTCCCTATTAGTAGTATGTCGTCGACGTATAAAACTAGGAAGACTACTGCTCCTTCTACAATTTTCCTATAAATACATGGTTCATCTACATTTTTGATAAAGTCAAACTCTTTGACTGTCTCATCAAAGCAGATGTTCCAACTCCGTGATGCTTGCTTTAATCCATAAATGGATTTAAGCAACTTGCAGGCTCTTCCGCTGCTCCCACTGTCTAAGAAACCTTCCGGTTGATCCATGTAAACACTTTCTTCTAAATGTCCATTTAGAAAAGCTGTTTTTACGTCCATCTGCCAGATTTCATAGTCATGGAAGGCAGCAATCGCAAGCAGGATCCGAATGGATTTAAGCATTGCTACAGGTGAAACGGTTTCATCATAGTCCAATCCCGGTCTTTGACGAAAACCTTTTGCTACGAGTCTAGCTTTGTAGGTTTCCACTTGTCCAAATGCACCAATCTTCTTTTTGAAGATCCATTTGCATCCAACTGGTTTTACTCCAGGAGGAGCAACTTCTAAATCCATACTTTATTGGTGTACATGGATTCCATTTCGGATCTCATAGCATCCAGCCATTTCATCGAGTCACTACTCGTAATAGCCTGCTGAAAACTAGTAGGCTCATCATCATCGATGATGCAATCCTCTCGATCCCCATCAAGAAGAAAACCATAGTATCTTTCAGGGGGATGAGAAAGCCTACTAGATCTTCGGAGTGGCGTTGGTTCGTCATGTTCTATTGAAATCTGAGATTCTTCTAAGTCCTCGGTAGCAGTTTGAGGTTCTGGAATTGTCACGACCCGAAAGAGCACGTGACTGGCCCTTGAACCATATGAAGTCTATAGGACCCCATCTGATCCAAGTAAGCTAAAAGCCCAGAAATCTAAAACCATTTAAAGAGTAAATAAGGAAAACTGGTTTTAAGAAGTAAGGAAATCATGTTTCAAAAATCAATGTTTTTAAATAACTAAGCCGAATATGTATTTTTAAAATGTGTTACCTTTCCTGAAAATTTCGGCAGAGTTTCTTTTGTAAAAACTGGCCCCGAACGGGGTACAACAAGAATAATATATATGAAATGATAAAAGGCATCCCCAAGCGGGAGCTAGCTCTTCATCAATCGACGGTCACAACCACGCAAGCAATGATAATATACAACGCCAAAGGGCGAGGATCAAAACCCAAAAGAACTCAAAATAGCCAGAAAACCGTAATACTACAAGCGCGAATCAAAGGTCGAAATAAAACAACATTGTTTTCTAAGTCTGAAACAATATACAAGTTTTGGTTGATGGAATTTCTAGATACAATGAATAATACATGTACAATGGCGGTTCTGATACAAAAGAACCCACCTACCCAAGCAAGTCACCCATAAGGAAGCAGTGTGCCAGAAATGCCGCTATGGAATCTGTACGGCAAAACCTGTAAGAACTGTGGCACAACGGGGGTGAGTTGCCAACTCGTGAATAGAAAATATCTACAAGCAGAGATCGAATGCATGACCCATCCTAGGTCAATACGATCAGATATAAATAAACCTCAATATGAATAAAGCTGAAGCATTCTAAACTGGCAATGTAATCTCTATACATGAGTGTAGTGCCAAGTGCTCGTGCCAGTGCCTCAGGTAATAGCATAACATAAATGTAAGGTACAATCAATGAAATCAATCTGCATGTACGTGGATCCCGTCCACTCGTCACCCAATGACAATAACCGCCATGCATGTAAATATCATCAGCATATGCATGGGAATAATATGAGGATATAAGCCATCCGTGTCCATCGCGACACGTCAAAATCATGGAACCGGAGTGCCCAGCATCGACACTCGAAAACATCATGAAAACTGTGCCCAGCATCGGCACGTAAATCCTCATATATCGGGCTTCGTCAGTCCGGATCGGCCCATGGGCTCTGTCTGCGGTATCGGCCCTCGGCCCCGGCAGTACGCCCATATCCATCTATCGACTCTGGTCGGTATCCTCCGGATAACCGCCAGGTCCAACCAATCACCGGTAGGTACTCGCCACCTGATTAGTTTGATTTAGCGTGCTTGCGCTTTCTAAAAGATAGATCAAAAATATTTGTAACCGCAATCAAGAACGGCGTCGCTTTGCAGCTAGCCGATGAGTACGGGTCGGTCCACAGGGATTTTGTGAATCTCCTAGTCGTGCTTACGAGTTAATTCTGAAGGGTGTTCGGATTAATTATTAAATCTAAAAATCTAATTAACCTAGGGCAATTATCTAGATCTACTCTTGCTAGGGCTAGGTTTAGGGATGATTTGGAAATGTAATTAAATCTCACCGCTTTCAATACCCGAATGAAGATCTATGAGGAGTTATGGTAATTATCAATAAAGTGGATTAGATCCGTTCGGGAAGGTGTTCCTTCCTCTAGGTTCTTGTCCTTCCTTTAGAGATCCTTACCCTAACCTCCATGAAAAACATCACACCCGGGCCTTTATACTACGGTATCACCGCTACCTCGAGGGCTAGGGTGCCGTAGGGAGCGGTATGTGCATGTATGCATGGAGTCCTATTGTAAATGTTTGGTGGGCAAGAAAGGGATGAGAGATCTCATCTCTCAAAATCCTTCCCCAAAGCTAACTCTAAACAAGTTCCTAGGGCATGAAATTAAATCTACCTAGGGCAAGGAATTGAAATCTACACTAGAGCAAGAAATTAAATTACTTACAGATGGCTCTCTCCAAACATCAACGCAGGGTTGTCAAATCTGAATTTCTGAATTAAAGAGAGGCACCGATGCTCTCCAAAAGATTTCTGAATTTTTATTAAAAGGAGGCATGCCTTTTACAGATCTAAAATTACAATTTATAAGCAAACAGGAGAATTAGGGTTTCAGAGTCTCGTAGATGTGCAATTACAGATTTGCCCTCGAAAAATCCCAACACTCGAACCGTCGCACCGACACAAGAAATCGGTGCCGGCACGTGCAATAAACGGCCGCGGATCCGCGGCATTGGTTGGCTTGGGCCGCGGATCCGCGGCCCTTTGGTGGTCTTGGGCCGCCAAACTTTTGGGCTTTCTTCAGTGGTTCTTGGGCTCTGAATTTTTATATGTATTTTCTCTGTTGGGCTTCTGGGTCTTCTCCAGATCTTCAGTGAAAACTTGTTCGTATCTTTTGACCGTTCACTTGACATTTTGGACCTTGTACTGTTCTTCGTCTAGGCTTGACTAGGATCCGTCTAATAGTTGGTCAAAAGTCCCTTTTTCTGTTGTTTTGTGTCTTTTTCACTGTATTTGCTCCAGAAACCTGTATCCTGTAATATGCAACAAACGTGCGTCAAGAGTACCTGTTTATTTATAAAAAGGATAAGAATAGGGGAATGATAAATGCAATATTATGGTCTGAACAAATACCCCCAAACTTACCTTTTGCTCGTCCTCGAGCAAACTTATTATTTATTCACTAAAATCCTAACCGCACTTTCGCAGGGAAACGCGATTGCACTGAGCACGTGCAACAAGCCGTTAAACCTCTAGGTGTCCCTAGTAGGAGGAGTGTTGTCTCCTGAGGGTTTTCAGCGGATTACACCCACAAAATCCTATCAACTCGGCCTACTGACTTTTGTTCTCCAATAAGGTTTTCTAACAAGGAATTCTATTATCTTATACTTGTAAATTATCCACCCATATTTTTCATGCTTTCTTATCATTTAACTTAAGATTATATATATCCTGCAGACTTACTTAGCTTTCGGCATCTCTTAAGTTTTCCTTCTAGGGTTCCATCTCCACCTAGGAATTTCTATCAACTCTATTAAAGATACAAGTTCTATTCTTCATTCCTCTCTCTTATCTAAATTCCAATCACATACCCCTACGTGTGTGTAGAGATCACCCCTACACTTAGAAATTCAAATCAAGCAATCGTACTTTCGTCCATTGTCCAAAGCACTTATTAATTCATGAATTTTGAATTTCGCTTACACATCCTTCATGCGACTATTAATACTTCTTAAGGTACCAACAACCGATTACAAGATGCGTTAGCACATTAAAGCGTACTTCCTAGTTTTGCAACACCCAAGGCTTTAGCAGTGATGTCACGACCCGCAGGGTACGGACGTGACTGGCACTTAAGTTTACGAAACGTCTCAAGGCGTCCGTAAAATAAGTAAGCCAAAGCCCAGAACCAAAACCAAATGAGCAAAAGAGTGAAGAAAACCCAATCAATTGAAGCGAGTTTATCAAATAAGTCATATAAAAACCCTTTTTAAAAACAATATCAATTTTTCCGAAAATTTCGGCAGAGTCTCCTTTGTAAATACTGGCCCCCAAAATGGGTACAACAAGAATATATGAATCCAACAAATAAGGCATCCCCAAGCGGGAGCTAGCTTTTCGCCACAAGGCGGTCACAAATCCCACGCAATATAAAAGCAACAATATGCGAAATAATCATAATGAAGCATAAGAAAAACATCATGTCGACTCAAGTGAGCTCGACCCCAAAATACAGCATAAAAGTCCACAAACCTCACAGTCTCATCTCTAGGTCAATATACAATAATACTGGTAGATACAGTAGATGGAGTACACTAGATACAAAGAATATACAAGGTGGTACAAAAATAATAACATAACCCACCTAAGAGCAAAATCTCGAGTCCAGGCAAAAGAGGCAAAAGAAGCAAGCGCACCCACCGCTACTGTACTGACGGAGCGGACCTGCAAAAGGCTATGGCACAACGGGGGTGAGTTGCCAACTCGTGAGTAATAAATAACATCTACACAGGCTATCGAATGCATGCACACAAGTATCCTAGCATGTATAATACAGGTATGGCAGGACATAATAGCAGGTATGTATGCAATATGAATAAACTAGCAGGTATGAATGCAATGTGAATCCACTCATGATCTGAATGTGTAAGTATAAGAAATCATGTTTTTCCCTTTAAGAATGTCTTTTGAAATACCATCACAATACCAATAGAATCAACAAGAACCTGCGTCCAGCAACGACACCTCAAAACTATCTCAAATCTCATATATCCATGTCATAGTATCTCTGGCCTCAGCCATCCGGCGACCCAGCTCAATATCAAAATCTCATCATCTCGCGGCCACGGTCGGTATCCTCTGGATATCCGCCGTGCCAAACAGTCACCGGTAGGTAATCCATCCCCTGCCAGGCTCAACGTCAACACCACATTCCTCTTGCCCCGGGGTACCTTACCGGGCCCACCATGTACCCGTGACGGTTCCTCCACTCCTCGACACGGATCTCGAAAACCACAGCAAACTCATGGTGGACGACACTTTACATCACTAGAAAACCGCAATTACATATTTTAAAAACATAATAAGTTTAGAAATTTTGCGGCTTTCCCCCGAAATCCAGAAATATCATAAAATCTCAAGAAATCCTCATAAATGCATATATGAATGGTGATGAATGGATATGATATCAATAATTAAGCTACGATGTATGATTAATAGTCTAGGCATGAACAAATAATATAATGAGGTACATGTACATGAATGGCAATCCTACGATTTCATTTTAAGGAATTAAAGGCAATAGCACAGGTTCAAGCATCAATTAGTAAAAGGTTTCAAATTATAGGTTATCTAGTGGGGTGGCATGGCAATTACCAGGGTGTGTGTGTAAGCATGAATAGTGCTCGTGCTGCATATAAAAACCCTGGAAATGGTGCAGGTGTCCTATAAAACGGTTTCGTATAGGTATGTCAATATAGGGCATGAATGTAGCAAATAATCATACAAGTATTACACTCCTAATTACTAACATTACTAAGAATCTTTTAAGTTACTAAAACTATCGGGCGGCTTGCGCTATCCAACGATAGTCCCCCGTAGATGTTACATCTACTCACCGAAATCCCTAGCTAGCGGCGTCAAATCACCGCTTTCCCCTTTCGAGCCGCGTCTGACGTCTCCGCGACCGAACCTGGAATTTACATCAATACCAAACATAAGGTTACATATTAGGAACGATGCAAAAGCCAAACGAAGATACTAACATTCACAAGCTAGGTACAACGTGCACAAGGTGCGCGGAACACACGCGAAAATCGCAAAAACTGCAAAAATCGCCGATTTGGTCGCCCGGCAAAACTAAAACCCGACTACTCAAAAATCCGCACTCACGCATCCTAAATGTCATAGGATAAGCCAACAAAATACTCTAGATATCTCAATTAAATCGCCACAATAATATAATAAAAACCTAGTAAGCTAGAAGTTTGCAAAATTGGTGCAAACATCGACAATTAGCGAGAAAATTAACACAATCCAACACAACAATCCAAACTAACCCACTAGCTTGCCATTACACTAATTTTAAACCATTAACTATGCTTAAAAACCTAATTTCCATAAACAAAACATTTCTTGATTTTCATAATTAGCAACCTTAATGAAAATTTCACACAACTTTAACATAGATTAGCCTAATATGAAGCCACTCAAGCAAAGTAACCATATAAATTGTTTAAGTAAACAACTAAGTTAATTAAAAGACTTAATTAACTAAATAATGGTTTCTAAAACCCTAGTTTAATTTCAACCATGAACTTTTAAAAATCTAGAATGAAACTAACACTAATTTAACACTAAAACAATCTAATTTAAGAAACTTAACAAAAGAATTTAATTAGGAAGAATTTATACCTCAACTAGAGATCTAGCAAGAACAATTTGCCTCCAAAGATGCCTCCTTTCACCAAGATTTAAACTAAAGTGGGTGTGAGAAGAGATGGATTAAGGTTTTGTGTTGAATTAGTGAAGGATTTGTTGATTTTTGATGGTTTTTGAGATGAATTTGAGAACAAAATAGAGGGGAAAAATGAAGGGGGAGGGCTGCAGATTTTTGGCCGGAACAAGGGAGTGGGGGAGTGGTGTGGTGTGTGGAAAAAGTCTTGGTCAACCCACACCAAACAAGTAAAGACCCATACCTAATAAAAAAATCCAAAATCCTTAAAAAAACACCTATTTTCTACACAAAAATGAAGTCAAAGAGGAAAGCATTTTTTTTTCTTGGGTTTGCTGGAAAAGGGCCGGCCTAGGGCTGAGGGAAGAGAGAGAGAGGTTTTACAAAAGAAATTTTATGCAAAAAGACCCCCTACAAGTCCAAAATTGCAAGTTTTAGCTTAAAATTCAATAAATTTCGTTTTCCATAATAAAAATTTGTTAAAACTTAAAATAAATTACTAAAAATTTATGTTACAACTAAATTTTAATTAACATGATTTTAAAGCTTAAATTTAGCCCATTTAAATTTGTATTTATCGCTAATTTAATGTATTTTCTTACCGGCTTAAAATAATATTAAAAATTTGAAAAATAGGGAAAAAATTTTAAATGACCAAAATTTCATAAGTAACTCATTAGCTACTAAGAAAAAGCAATTACCTATCCATTTTAGGTATAATTAGTCCTAAACTGCAAAATAACAAAAAGACGGTTTTCGGAAAAATACCGAATTTTCACCGATTTTCAGGAAAACTCCAAAACGACTTTTCAAGACGCTACAATCTTCCCCCCCTTAAAGAAATTCAGTCCCCGAATTTAAAAATATAGCTACGCGTACCTTCAAAGAGATGGGGATATTTCTTCCTCATCTCGCTCTCGGTCTCCCAGGTAACCTCCTCGCTGCTCGGGCTACGCCAAAGGAACTTGACGGTTGGTATAATCTTCGATCTCAACTTCTTCACCTGCCGATCCAGGATGGCCACCGACTGCTCTGCAAAAGAAAGGTCGCGCTCCAGCTGGACTGTCTGGTGCTGAATCGCATGCGAAGGGTCGTGAAGGTACTTGCGGAGCATCGAAACATGGAAGACGGGGTGAACATCGGGAAAGCTGGGTGGAAGGGCTAAACGATATGCAACATCGCCAACATGCTCGAGGATCTCGAAGGGACCTACGAATCTAGGGCTAAGCTTCCCCTTTCGCCCAAAACGCATCAAGCCCTTCATCGGAGAAACCCTCAGAAAAACATGGTCGCCAACTGCGAACTCTAACCTGCGACGGCGCCTGTCTGCATAGGATTTCTGTCTGCTCTGAGCTGCCCTCATCCGGTCTCGAATCAACTGTATCTTCGCTGTCGTCTCCTCAACAAGCTGCGGCCCCAAAATACTGCTCTCGCTGAGCTCTGTCCAACAGACGGGCGATCTGCATCTCCTCCCATACAATGCCTCGAAAGGTGCCATCTGAATAGTATCCTGGAAGCTGTTGTTGTAGGAGAACTCCACTAGAGGTAAATGACGATCCCAGCTACCGCCGAAGTCTAAAACGCACGGTCTGAGCATGTCCTCGAGAGTCTGAATGGTCCGCTCTGACTGTCCGTCGGTCTGCGGATGAAACGCTGTGCTGAAGCTCAAACGA
This sequence comes from Agapanthus africanus, assembly GCA_030015575.1. NCBI lineage: Eukaryota > Viridiplantae > Streptophyta > Magnoliopsida > Asparagales > Amaryllidaceae > Agapanthus > Agapanthus africanus. Next base: position 341,340,530 of record CM057341.1, read on the forward strand.
GTGCCCAAAGCCTCCGGAAGTCTCTGCCAAAGTCGGCTGGTGAACTGGGTGCCTCGATCTGACACGATACAAGTCAGTATGCCATGCAACCGCACGATCTCGTCGATGTAAAGCTGGGCATACTGAGCGAAGCTGAAAGTGGTCTTCACTGGCAGGAAGTGAGCCGCTTTCGTCAATCGATCTACGATCACCCAGATGGAGTTGTACCCTCGACTGGTCTTGGGTAGACCCACAACAAAGTCCGTCGAAATCTGCTCCGATTTCCACTCTGGAATGGGTAACGGCTGTAGCTCTCCTGCGGGCCTCTGGTGCTCGGCCTTGACTTGCTGACAAGTCAGGCATCTCGATACAAACTCCGCAATGTCCCTTTTCATCCCGTCCCACCAGTAGGTCTCTCTCATATCATGGTACATCTTGGTGGAACCGGGGTGGACACTATACACTGATCGGTGTGCCTCCTCAAGAATGTCGTGCCGTAATCCATCAGCATCTGGTACGCACAGTCTAGATCCATAGCGTAAAATCCCCTAATCGTCAATCACGAACTCGGAAAATCTGCCCTGTCCCATCGGTGCCATGATCTCTGAGCAACGGTCGTCACTGCGCCGTGCCTCATATATACGGTCAAGCAACTGTGGGCGTGCACGAACATGCGCGAGCTGTCCCCCTGTCTGAGTGAACTCGAACTCAACTCGGCTGTCGCATAAAATCTGCCAATCTGCTGACGACTGTCTCTGCACTGCGTGCAAAAAGGATAGGCTACCCCCGGGCCTCCTGCTCAAAGCATCTGCCACCACGTTCGCCTTGCCTGGGTGATATAAGATCTCGCAGTCAAAGTCTTTCACCAACTCCATCCAACGACGCTGTCTGAGGTTTAGATCTCGCTGCTGAAATATGTACTTTAAGCTCTTGTGATCTGTGAATATCTGACACGACTCGCCGTATAGGTAATGTCGCCAAATCTTCAATGCAAAGACCACTGCAGCTATCTCCAAATCGTGAGTGGGGTACTTCTGTTCATGCTTCTTCAGCTGCCGAGAAGCATAAGCGATCACCCGGCCATGCTGCATCAATACGCATCCTAATCCCACTCGCGAAGCATAGCAGTAGACCACAAATCCGCCTGATCCCGATGGCAAAGATAATACCGGCGCCGTAGTCAAACATGTCCGCAGCTGTTGAAAATTGCGCTCGCACTCCTCCGTCCAGACGAAAGGAACTCCCTTCCGGGTCAAACCGGTCAAAGGTGCAGCTATACGGGAGAAGTCCTGAACAAAACGCCTGTAGTAGCCTGCCAGGCCTAGAAAACTACGGATCTCAGTAACCGATGTAGGTCGGGGCCACTGCTGAACAGCCTCAATCTTCTTCGGGTCCGCACAAATGCCGTCTCTCGTAATCACGTGACCCAAGAATCCGACGCTGTCCATCCAGAATGCACACTTGGAGAACTTTGCGAACAGCTGGTGCTCACTCAGAGTCTGTAACGCAATCCGCAAGTGCTGCTCGTGCTCCTCTCTGCTCCGGGAGTACACCAAGATATCGTCGATAAACACGATGATGAACAAGTCAAGATACGGCCTGAATGTACGGTTCATCAAATCCATGAATGCTGCTGGGGCGTTGGTGAGTCCGAACGACATCACCAAAAACTCGTAGTGGCCATAACGTGTACGGAAGGCTGTCTTCGGTATATCCTCCTGTCGGACTCGCAGCTGGTGGTATCCTGATCGTAAGTCGATCCTCGAAAAATAACCCGCGCCCTGGAGCTGGTCGAACAAATCATCAATGCGTGGCAACGGATATCTGTTCCGAATGGTAACTTTGTTCAGCTGGCGGTATTCGATACATAAGCGCAAACTTCCATCCTTCTTCTTGACAAACAGGACCGGAGCACCCCACGGAGAAACACTTGGTCGAATAAGCCCCTTATCTAACAGATCCTGCAACTGATCCTTCAGCTCTCGAAGCTCTGCCGGGGCCATTCGATAAGGCGGTATAGAGATAGGCCCCGAGCCGGGAATCAAATCGATGCAGAACTCAATGTCGCGCTCAGGTGGTAGCCCAGGTAGCTCATCAGGGAACTCATAAACAACCGGGACCCGGTCCAACGGAACCTCTGCAGCTCGAGTATCACAAATATACGCTAAGAATCCCTGACATCCCTTCCGCAAGAGCTGACCAGCGCGAAGAGACGAAATCAAGCTAGGAAGGGTGACGCTGCGGTCTCCCTGAATAACAAGGACTGGCTCTCCCGAAAAGCTAGATCTTACTGCCTTCTCACGACAGTCCACCGAAGTATAACAAGTGGCTAGCCAATCCATGCCCAGAAGCACATCAAAGTCCAACATATCGAGGAGAATCAAATCAACCGATGACTCCCTCTCCCCGATACAAACGGAACACAATCGAAAAACAAAACGAGCGACAAACGACTCGCCTACCGGGGTAATAACAACAAGCGGATGATCTAACGACGACGACTCACGGCCCAACATCGGTGCAAAGTGTGTAGAGACGTACGAATGTGTCGAACCTGGGTCAAATAATACCCGTGAGTCGAAAGAACATACGGATAAGGTACCTGTCACAACGGTATTGGATGCCTGCGCATCCTGCGGTGTCAAAGAAAAAACTCGGGCCTGTCCTCCACCGATAGCGGGCTGACCTCGACCTCGGCCTCTGCCTCCTCGTCCTCTCTGAACAGGACCGCCGCGTCCACGGCCTCTGGGTGCACCTAACTGGCGTGGAGCATCGCCGGTGGTAGGAAGTAGGGCTCTCTGAGGAGGGGTTGGTGATGGTGGTAGGGTCACATGTGGAACTGTCGCCGCTCCCTGTCGTCTCGCCGGACAGTCTCTGTTACGATGATGCAGGCTACCACACCAAAAACATCCTAACCATGGTTGCTGATCGTATGGGTGAAGGCGATATAACTGGCCCCTAAAGAATCCGCCACGGCCTCTGCGAACCCTCCTAGGTGCTAACGTATCAGTGCGAATCCGACTCGGTCTCGAAACGACCGCAGGGGGAGTAATATCCGATCTCTGTGCTCGATTGATCTCTACTAAAGATTCCACCATCTGTCGTAACTCCTCCATACCAGTCTCGAGCCTATCCATACGGCCTGGGGAAGGTGGATCGGTCTGTCCCTGCGGCGTAGGCATACCACCCTACTCAGTCCTAGTCTCGGACGAGCCAGCTCGAATCTCATCTCGGGCGGCAGCTCTCTGCGCCCTCGTAGCCTTCGGCGGCATAGTGGCTGGTACAGAAAAAGGATAATAAGAACAGTGCAAAAGAATCATAGGATACACGGAATTGAAGAAGGAATTTCAAGCAAGTATATCCTAAAGTCACTTAGGCGGAGTACCGTATCGCAAGTATGCCGCGGACATACGCACGCTACGTTACCCTGCTTAAGTCACTTACTCCATCTACCAAGGGTCAACCTACACTCAAAAAGGTAAAACCTATCGCTCTGATACCAACTTTGTCATGACCCGCAGGGTACGGACGTGACTGGCACTTAAGTTTACGAAACGTCTCAAGGCGTCCGTAAAATAAGTAAGCCAAAGCCCAGAACCAAAACCAAATGAGCAAAAGAGTGAAGAAAACCCAATCAATTGAAGCGAGTTTATCAAATAAGTCATATAAAAACCCTTTTTAAAAACAATATCAATTTTTCCGAAAATTTCGGCAGAGTCTCCTTTGTAAATACTGGCCCCCAAAATGGGTACAACAAGAATATATATGAATCCAACAAATAAGGCATCCCCAAGCGGGAGCTAGCTCTTCGCCACAAGGCGGTCACAAATCCCACGCAATATAAAAGCAACAATATGCGAAATAATCATAATGAAGCATAAGAAAAATATCATGTCGACTCAAGTGAGCTCGACCCCAAAATACAGCATAAAAGTCCACAAACCTCACAGTCTCATCTCTAGGTCAATATACAATAATACTGGTAGATACAGTAGATGGAGTATACTAGATACAAAGAATATACAAGGTGGTACAAAAATAATAACATAACCCACCTAAGAGCAAAATCTCGAGTCCAGGCAAAAGAGGCAAAAGAAGCAAGCGCACCCACCGCTACTGTACTGACGGAGCGGACCTGCAAAAGGCTATGGCACAACGGGGGTGAGTTGCCAACTCGTGAGTAATAAATAACATCTACACAGGCTATCGAATGCATGCACACAAGAATCCTAGCATCTATAATACAGGTATGGCAGGACATAATAGCAGGTATGTATGCAATATGAATAAACTAGCAGGTATGAATGCAATGTGAATCCACTCATGATCTGAATGTGTAAGTATAAGAAATCATGTTTTTCCCTTTAAGAATGTCTTTTGAAATACCATCACAATACCAATAGAATCAACAAGAACCTGTGTCCAGCAACGACACCTCAAAACTATCTCAAATCTCATATATCCATGTCATGGTATCTCTGGCCTCAGCCATCCGGCGACCCAGCTCAATATCAAAATCTCATCATCTCGCGGCCACGGTCGGTATCCTCTGGATATCCGCCGTGCCAAACAGTCACCGGTAGGTAATCCGTCCCCTGCCAGGCTCAACGTCAACACCATATTCCTCTTGCCCCGGGGTACCTTACCGGGCCCACCATGTACCCGTGACGGTTCCTCCACTCCTCGACACGGATCTCGAAAACCACAGCAAACTCATGGTGGACGACACTTTACATCACTAGAAAACCGCAATTACTTATTTTAAAAACATAATAAGTTTAGAAATTTTGCGGCTTTCCCCCGAAATCCAGAAATATCATAAAATCTCAAGAAATCCTCATAAGTGCATATATGAATGGTGATGAATGGATATGATATCAATAATTAAGCTACGATGTATGATTAATAGACTAGGCATGAATAAATAATATGATGAGGTACATGCACATGAATGGCAATCCTACGATTTCATTTTAAGGAATTAAAGGCAATAGCACAGGTTTAAGCATCAATTAGTAAAAGGTTTCAAATTATAGGTTATCTAGTGTGGTGGCATGGAAATTACCAGGGTGTGTGTGTAAGCATGAATAGTGCTCGTGCTGCATATAAAAACCCTGGCAATGGTGCAGGTGTCCTATAAAACGGTTTCGTATAGGTATGTCAATATAGGGCATGAATGTAGCAAATAATCATACAAGTATTACACTCCTAATTACTAACATTACTAAGAATCTTTTAAGTTACTAAAACTATCGGGCGGCCTGCGCTATCCAACGATAGTCCCCCGTAGATGTTACATCTACTCACCGAAATCCCTAGCTAGCTGCGTCCAATCACCGCTTTCCCCTTTCGAGCCGCGTCTGACGTCTCCGCAACCGAACCTGGAATTTACATCAATACCAAACATAAGGTTACATATTAGGAACGACGCAAAACCCAAACGAAGATACTAACATTCACAAGCTAGGTACAACGTGCACAAGGTGCGCGGAACACACGCGAAAATCGCAAAAACTGCAAAAATCGCCGATTTGGTCGCCCGGCAAAACTAAAACCCGAATACTCAAAAATCCGCACTCACGCATCCTAAATATCATAGGATAAGCCAACAAAATACTCTAGATATCTCAATTAAATCGCCACAATAATATAATAAAAACCTAGTAAGCTAGAAGTTTGCAAAATTGGTGCAAACATCGACAATTAGCGAGAAAATTAACACAATCCAACACAACAATCCAAACTAACCTACTAGCTAGCCATTACACTAATTTTAAACCATTAACTATGCTTAAAAACCTAATTTCCATAAACAAAACATTTCTTGATTTTCATAATTAGCAAACTTAATGAAAATTTCACACAACTTTAACATAGATTAGCTTAATATGAAGCCACTTAAGCAAAGTAACCATATAAATTGGTTAAGTAAACAACTAAGTTAATTAAAAGACTTAATTAACTAAATAATGGTTTCTAAAACCCTAATTTAATTTCAACCATGAACTTTTAAAAATCTAGAATGAAACTAACACTAATTTAACACTAAAACAATCTAATTTAAGAAACTTAACAAAAGAATTTAATTAGGAAGAATTTATACCTCAACTAGAGATCTAGCAAGAACAATTTGCCTCCAAAGATGCCTCCTTTCACCAAGATTTAAACTAAAGTGGGTGTGAGAAGAGATGGATTAAGGTTTTGTGTTGAATTAGTGAAGGATTTGTTGATTTTTGATGGTTTTTGAGATGAATTTGAGAACAAAAGAGAGGGGGAAAATGAAGGGGGAGGACTGCAGATTTTTGGCCTGAACAAGGGAGTGGGGGAGTGGTGTGGTGTGTGGAAAAAGTCTTGGTCAACCCACACCAAACGAGTAAAGACCCATACCTAATAAAAAAATCCAAAATCCTTAAAAAAACACCTCTTTTCTACACAAAAATGAAGTCAAAGAGGAAAGCATTTTTTTTCTTGGGTTTGCTGGAAAAGGGCCGGCCTAGGGCTGAGGGAAGAGAGAGAGAGGTTTTACAAAAGAAATTTTATGCAAAAAGAACCCCTACAAGTCCAAAATTGCATGTTTTAGCTTAAAATTCAATAAATTTCGTTTTCCATAATAAAAATTTGTTAAAACTTAAAATAAATTACTAAAAATTTATGTTACAACTAAATTTTAATTAACATGATTTTAAAGCTTAAATTTAGCCCATTTAAATTTGTATTTATCGCTAATTTTATATATTTTCTTACCGGCTTAAAATAATATTAAAAAATTGAAAAATAGGTAAATTTTTTTAAATGACCAAAATTTCATAAGTAACTCATTAGCTACTAAGAACAAGCAATTACCTATCCATTTTAGGTATAATTAGTCCTAAACTGCAAAATAACAAAAAAGACGGTTTTCGGAAAAATACCAAATTTTCACCGATTTTCAGGAAAACTCCAATACGACTTTTCAAGACGCTACAAGTGACTCCCAAACCAGTTGGTATAAGGCACTAGGTGATGAAGCACCCTCGCTAAATATTTTTCTATTTTTGCAGCCTTAAGTAATCACAAAAACCAGTGTCCATTTTTTTCTTTATTCACTTTTTTTTATTTTCTTTATACTAAGAACTTTAGACAAGAGCATTTCAAGGTTTCTTCTACTATTCCAAGTTTCAAGATGCGTGATTGTGCATTTTGTAGGGTACACGTTTTCAGAATCTAGACTTAAGCTAGGAACTATTTTTCAAACTTATACTCTAATAAGAACATCAATACTCTTCCCTCATTTTGACTTAGCCCAAGAAGTGAACCCAAAATTTGCCTATTTCTAAATAATCTATAAAGACATATACTTTCTACCGTTAAATTTTATGGAATGTTATTTTTAGGGTTTTTAATTCACTAAGTCTAAGATCTAGTTGTTCCTAGCCAGTTAACCTATTTGTCAAACTCAAGTTAATTAGCCAAAATTGAATACAATAATTTTTATAATTTTTGAAATTTTTCAATTTTTATGGGTTTTTAAAATAAATATGCAAATGCAAAAATATGTACAAATGAATGCGAAGGAAGAAAACGTACCGAGCATACCCCAAAACTTGAACTTGACAGTGTCCTCACTGTCATGCTAAACCAAGAGGGTCAAAATACCGATACTCCCCTGTTTATTTATTTATAATTTTTTTATTGTTAAGGAAAACAAATATATATACAGAAAGGCCCTCCCCCAAACTTCATTTAAACTATGTTAGACATTACTGCCAAACTTTGCATCGGCCAAAAGTCAACACCAACCAGTTGAAAAATTTATGAGTAAAGAATATTGGTTGGTGGAAAAATAAGTTGTGGTGGACCGCAAAGAATTGGGAAAGATAGAAGTAGTGGTATGGGAGGTGTGGAGGTAAATATACAGGTGATGGTGATGAATCGAAACGAGAATGTAAATGATCAGCAATCTGTGGAGTATTTGCATTCTCGTAGCTTATTAAAAGAAATGGGGGTATTTCAACTTCTAAGGGAGGAGGTTGACTTACCACAATACCCCCAAGATGTTCCTGTGGGTCCTCTAGTGACCTGGCATCATCCATCAATTGTGTATGATATTCAATTATGAGGGAACTGATCTCCTCGATGTCCGCCATAGTCCTACCGAAAACTTGCCGCCTATCTTGTAAGACTGTTAAGAGGGCGTTCTCTAGCTCTAGGGCTAAAGAGGCCGATATGATAATGGGAAAGGTCTCATTCTCACCTATGTAAGCATATCTAAGGTGAGACGGCAAGGGCGTGAGTTCGAGTTTTAGAGGCGAAAGAATCATTGCGGAATCTACCTCGAACTCAAAGGACTCCAACACAGGTTCGAAATCACTGCAGACAACCGATTCGGATGGCTCGACTAACTCATCCAAAAATTCAAAAGCCTCATATTCGGGCTGTGAGTCGTCATCATCCAAAAAAGTGAAACATTCATAATCAATTTCGGTTGTGTCAACGGTAGTAGGCTCAAGGAGGGACGCACTAGTGGCGTCAAAACTGTTTTCATCAAGTAGAAATCTCTCAAGCTCGCAGTCCTCCTGCGTGATTTCGTGAATAGAGCAAACTTCTCGTGTACTAGTTTTAGGTACGGGGGGCAGACTTCCCATCTTATAAATATTGAACTCACTAGACCTCTTTCCGAAGGATAGAGTCATGGAGCCATTGCGACAATTTATTACAGCATTGGAAGTGGCCAAAAATGGTCGACCAAGAATCACCGGAATTTGGTTTCTTGGGTTAGCAACAGGTTGTGTATCCATAACGATAAAATCAACGGGGAATATGAACTCCCCAACTTTGATCAACACATCCTCTAGTTGACCCCTTGGATAGGTGATTGATCGATCAGCCATTTGGAGAGTACAACGAGTGGGTTTCAACTCTCCAACCCCTAATTGTTCGTACACGGAGTATGGAATCAGGTTAACACTAGACCCAAGATCTAGAAGTGCTCGATTAATTTTCTTATCCCCAATTGTGATGGAAATCGTAGGACAGCCGGGGTCCTTTCGTTTTTGGGGTAAGGTTTGATGGTGGTTAATAGCATTGCTCACTGCACTAGCCACTAGCACTTTCTTGGGTACTTGAGATGCTTTTCTCTTTGAGGTGCATAAGCCCTTTAAAATTTTCGCGTATGAAGGGACTTGTTGGATTGCATCCAAGAGAGGTATATTTATGCTAACCTGCTTAAATAATTCCACAATCTTCTCCACTTGTGCAGTTGGTTTATTAGGACTCAACCTGTTTGGAAATGGTGCATTTTGAAAATTAGCTGAGTCAAATGTCTGTGGAGTAGACTGTGGATTAGAAACGGATCCCGGTGTAGATGTGTTCGTGTTGTGAGAAATGGGTCCGTTAGAGCTAGACGAAGTAGAGCCGTGCGAAGGGTGGAGAATAGGCTCTAAAGAAAAAGGTGAAGAAGAAAGTGAAGAAAGTGAAGAAAATGAAGAAGGGGAAGGTGACGATGGAGAAGAAGAAGAAGATGAAGAACCACCGGCGGGGATGTCATCACTAGTTCCCACATTATTTTGCAACACTCTTCCCGATCTCAAACTGGTCACCGCATTAACATTGTGATTGTGATATGCGTTTTGTGGGTGACCGGGATTTGGCAATGGTTGAGATGGAAGCTTTCCCTTTTCTCTCTCGCTCAACGCAGCAGTTAATTGTGCGATTTGTGCCTCAATAGATTTAATACTTTGATCGTGTGAGGCATTGTTATGCATTAAAGATTGAACATAACTTTCAAATCTTGCTGCGGATTCTGTAGATTGCTTAAGAAATGCTTCTAGACTTTTCTCGAGCGAGCTAACCTTATCATCATTAGGTTGAACCAAATTGTTCGTTTGATTTGCATAAGGTTGTTGTTGGAAAGGTTGCTGGTTTTGAGTTTGTGAGGGTGCTTGTTGTTGTTGTGGAGGAGGTCTTTGAAAATTATTATTCCCTTGGAACTGTTGATTTGGGTGACACCTCCACCCCTGGTTGTATGTCGAAGAGTACGGATCATTTCTTTGTCGTTGCTGAAATGCAGCATTGACTTGATCCTGTCCTTGAATGGGTGCATTATAAGGACACTCTTCGGTTAGGTGCGACGGGTTCGAACAACAAGTACAAACAGTTCGTGTGGGTAGAGTAGGGGCAGGAGAAGACGATGAGATTTTGGTCTCAATGGCTTCTAGCTTTTTCATAAGTGAGGCGATCTCGGCCTTCATAGCAATCGACATATCTACTTGATGTATGCCTGCCCTAGATTGACCACTAGAAGATGATGTGGTCTTAGTACTCTCCCACTGAATTGTTTGCTCACTTAGATCCTCAAGAAACTGCCACGCTTCGTCACTAGACTTGGAGAGAAAATGACCTTGACATATTGTTTCTAGCAACTGCTTCGTTGCTGCGTTCAATCCCTCGTATAATGTTTGGCAAAGTTGCCAACTTTCTATCCCATGATGAGGGCATTGAACGAGTAGGTCTTTAAATCTCTCGAAGCACTTCCAAAATGGTTCGGAAGGAAGCTGTGAAAATTGTATTATCTCGTTACGGATTCTAGCAGTTTTGTGATGAGGATAGAACTTTTTCAGAAAAGCTCTCACAAACTCATCCCAATTTCTAATGGAGTGTGATGCGGTGCTGTATAGCCACTTCTCGGCTAGGTCACATAAGGTAAAAGGAATGACCCTTAGCCTTATTGCGTCATCACTTAATTGGGTTGTCTTCATCATGGCGCAAACGTTTTGGAATTTATTAATGAAAATATATGCATCTTCGGATTCCAAACCATGAAACTTAGGTAACATATTGATGAAGTGTGGTTTTATTTCAAAATTATCCCTATTTGCCGGTGGGGGTGAAAGACATGTAGGTAAAGAAGTGCGGACGGGGTAGAAGAGATCCTGGAGCGCGACTCGTGCGGGCGCTACAACAGGCGGAAGATTCGGGTTATTCGCACCTGGCGGAGGTGGAATCATTCCCATCGGTAAGGTATCGTTGGGGTTGAATCCCGACATACCTTCGAAAGAAGAATTTGAAGGTGGAGGTAAGGAAATGGACGGAATGTCGACGAAGGGTTCGTCGAAGGGTTCGTTGGTCGGTACCAACGAAACACGGACTAATCGGGTGTTAGTATCCCTAGTCCAAAATGACATACACTAAAGGGTAGTGCAGTCAGAAAAAATAGAAAAAACAGAATGTGGGGGTAAGATAACGTCAATGGAGGAGAAATGGTGGAAGTGAGGTGCAAGTTTTCTTAGCGGCAAGTTGCAAGTTTTGAAAAGATTTTTCTTTAATTTTTTTTTTTTGAGAGTTTTGCAAGAAGGTTTTAGAAAATGGGACTCGTGACACAAATGTATCAACCACACATGCACAATCAGGCCTAGATCTAGGGTTGCCTAGGTCTGCTAGACAGCTCCTAACTAGGGCTAGAAATAGGACCTCAAACCGCCTCTTCACGGACAAATACGGCCAGGTAAGTGGGAAGGAACCACCACTACAGTGGGCCTAATTAATAACCACTAGCCTAGACACCGCAAAGTCGGTTAGGATAAACGGCCGATGCCTATACTAGTCCTTTTCCTATTGAGCTCGATGTCCTTAGGTATGAGTCTAATCTTTTTTTTTAATTAATTGTGATCGATGCAAAATGCTTTAGGTGTTTTCTGGAGTCCTGGGAAGGGTGATGAAATCCCCACCCAATCTGAGTTTGGTCAATTAGCCCCTTAGAGTCCAGTTAAATTATGCAAAACAATAAAATTTCACTTGCAATCAATTTTAGCGCGGCGCAAAGAAACCTGCAGAAAATCTGTTATTTAGAAGGGGGAAGAAGAATTTTAGCGCAAAGAACCCTGCAGAAGAATTTTTACAGACAGAGATATGGAGTTGACAGAGGGAAGAAGGAGGACGCAAACCCTGCACTTTTGATGTGCTGATGTGGCAAACCCGCGGCGGTTCCGCGGTGTGGGGCCCCCTTCTGCGGCGGAAACGCAGTGGAGCAGAGGGATCGGGCGCTGGAAAAAATTCTGCTGTTCTGTGCCTTCACTTCCTCTCTGTTCTTATATGTACTTTTCTGTTTTTCCCTCTGTAAATTCCAGATCCGCGATTCGTTGTTGTTCCTGCAAGATTCAAAAGATACACCCTTCAAACAGATCAAAGTTGATAATTTTTGTATTTTTTATATTTTAGGATTTTTATAATTTTTAAGATTTATATCAACCCGAAAATTCACAAAAAGAAAAATTACGCCATCCCCGGCAACGGCGCCATTTGATTAATGTGTCAAAACTTGTATTTACCGCAATCAGAAACGGCGTCGCTTTGCAGCTAGCCGGTGAGTACGGGTCGATCCACAGAGACGGGTAAATTCCTTTTATGTGTTTTAACGAGTTGATTCAATTTGTCGTTTTGGTTGGTTTATAACAATCTATGAAAACTAGATCTAATTAATCTAATTAAAAGTCTTGCTAGGGTTAGGGTTAGGGGAAGTTTTGGAGATTAACGTTTTTCATCACCGCTTTCAATGCCTACTTTTTTTAGATCTATTAGGTGTTAAGTTAATTATCAATAAAGTGGATACGAATCTTTTGGGAAGATGTTTCTTCCTCTAGATTTGTATCCCTCCTTTGTTGATAATCACCCTAACCCCCACGGAAAACGCGCCCAACCGGCCCTTTATACTACGGTTCATCGTTACCTCGATGGGTAGGATGCCACAGGGAGCGGTTGTGCTCGTATGCGTGGAGTTCTAATTCGTTAGGTTAAAGTGGCATTGAAAGGGGTGAGAGATCTCATCTCTCAACCCTTTCCCTAAGGCTAACCCTAACAAGCGAGGAGACTACTTGCTCATTAGGGGATGAGAAAACATTGTAATTAAAAGACCAGAAATAAAATACTTACTAGGTAGACGGCTCCCTCCAAACAAGAAGAACAGATCTGAATTTTTTCTCTCAGAAATTCTGAATTTTATTGATTGAAAAGAGGCATACCATTTACAGATCTAAAATTACAATTTATAAGCAAACAGGAGAATTAGGGTTTCAGAGTCTCGTAGATGTGCAATTACAGATTTGCCCTCGAAAAATCCCAACATTCGAACCGTCGCACCGACACAAGAAATCGGTGCCGACACGTGCAATAAACGGCCGCGGATCCGCGGCATTGGTTGGCTTGGGCCGCGGATCCGCGGCCCTTTGGTGGTCTTGGGCCGCCAAACTTTTGGGCTTTCTTCAGTGGTTCTTGGGCTCTGTATTTTTATATGTATTTTCTCTGTTGGGCTTCTGGGTCTTCTCCAGATCTTTAGTGAAAACTTGTTCGTATCTTTTGACCGTTCACTTGACATTTTGGACCTTGTACTGTTCTTCGTCTAGGCTTGACTAGGATCCGTCTAATAGTTGGTCAAAAGTCCCTTTTTCTGTTGTTTTGTGTCTTTTTCACTGTATTTGCTCCAGAAACCTGTATCCTGTAATATGCAACAAACGTGCGTCAAGAGTACCTGTTTATTTATAAAAAGGATAAGAATAGGGGAATAATAAATGCAATATTATGGTCTGAACACCACCCTGCCAGGCTCATCGTCTAATCCACGAAAAACATTTCTTGCCCCGGGGAACCATACCGGGTCCACCATGTACCCGCAATCGGCCTCATCCGCCTCCTCGAATCGGGTTTCACATGTCGCTCTCAGCACCGAGAAAACACATGGTGGACGCACTGAAATATCATATCAAGGGTAACCGGGTTTTAAAACAATTACATATCTCTTTTTGAAACACCCACGGTTCCCGAAAACTAGAAATATCATGGAAACAACATATCTCAATGCGTATAATCAGAAAGCATGACGTATGCGACATGTAAAGAAATGTAAGAAGCATACACTGAATGCAACAGTACTACAGTGTAGTGACATGGCAATTATCGATGATGAAGTGTGTTAGCCGGCAACCAAGTGTACGTGGAACATACGCATCATCGATAATTGTGCTGGTGTCCTAGCAGCATGACTGAAATATATCAACAATACAAGCGATGCAATGCAAACAGCATGAATATGCGGAATCGAATAATCAACGCAACAGTAGAGAACCTGCCTCAATGGATAAATCCTGCAACCTTGCCTTTTGAAATAAGACGAATCAGGGCTTTTGGTAAACTAAGGGCTACGATATTTTAAGAAAAGATGCGTCATTTGAAAATACCCGTATAAACCCTTCTTCCTATCTTTAAAATATTCCCGATTCGTTAGTTTTGAAATAGGTATGACTCGGGTCAATCTAATGTCTACTAAGTAATCTAAACAGGAGGGGTATGAAACCACCTACATCTGAGTCAACATTCACATATATATACAATAGTCGGTGATCTCGCCTCAATAGTATCACGTATGATACGGTATATCATATAACATCCTCGAGTCATGAGTGCGGATCTAACATCAATGTAAAGCTCGTACGGTAAATCGTCGTACGGCATCCCAATAGCTGGGTACGGGTCAATATCACATTCATCTCACCACATATCAGGTATCACTACCATCATATAACACAATCTAGGGTACAAATCTAAGTCTAGTACCATCGACACCATCTATATAAAAATGGATGCGGGGTAAAACACATGCCCAAGGCCCTGCCAAAACCACCATGTCGCTTCTCAAATACAAACTCTGTGATATCGCCGAATCTCACGACCTCAAGTCAAACTCATCAACTCATCTCAATCCTGTATATGAACACATAGTCCCATACCCATGTGTAGATATACACCTCCAAATACGCACAGATAAATGAAAGAATGCATGCAAGTATATGTGTATGTGTATGTGTGCAACCCCTACTCTAGGGTTTCGCACTATACTAAACCAATACATTCTTATCACCAATAATACCATTATTACCATCAATAATCCTAACAACACATAATAAATATATGTGTGTATACGTATTCGTATACATCACCACGGACTGCGGGGGTGCTATACGCCATCCACCCGACTTCTCCCCGTAGATATAATCTACTCACCTTGCTTCTCGTGTGCCAATGCCGATGTCGCTATCTTCATCTTCTTTTCCTCAACATCACGTAGGGTACCTACAAGTACATCACAACGCTAAAGCACATGAAAATCACATCGGAAACCAAAATAGCACACGCTACTCACATAGGTAAAAACCTATCGTCTCGTATGTAAACACGTTCAATATCCGCTTGTCGTTGACGTCCAAACCCTACACGACTGGAACGAAACACCAAATACCAAAATCCATGCTAAAACAAGTCGTAAACCATGCACCAACATAGGAAAATCATCCCAGATTTTACCCTAGATGGAATCAGTCAAAACTAGACATACCCTGGGTCAAGACTAGAGGAATTAGGGCCATGCACAAAAATTGACACAAATCCCTCCTGCTCTTGCCGCAATTTGCGGCCATAAGGAATAAATTTGCGGCCTCACTATGGGGTTGGGGGTTAGGGTTTGGTGTGGTGGTTCCATGGTGCTTGCACATCTCACTGTCAACTCAGTTTCATTTTTGGGGTCTCGGGGTGATAGCAGATTACACAAAACACTCCCAGATTTACAGTTTTCCCCGATATCGATTCCGTAATTCCGTATTCTGGTTTCAATTTCAGGTTTGGGTCTAAACTAACATCGCACCAGGGTTTCTAAAGTGACCACCATCCTCAAATTCATCTTTGATTTCAGTTTTACCCTAAACCCTAACTTGAATTCTCCAAAGTCCACAAAACGACAAAATATCGATATGAAACTAATATGGATGCAATAAGAATTGAATTACTAAACTAGGGGTGCAGAATTTACCTCCTTTGGCAACTCAAGAAAATTCTTGAGTTGCTCAAAGTCCTCCAAATCCAATCTTGCTAGGTTCAATGTGTAGCTAGTGAGCTTGGGAGCAAGTTTTATGAAGTGGGAATGGGGTTTTGGCTTTGATTTCATGGTGGATCTAGGGTTTTTATGAAGAGGGAGAGTGAGGGAGAGGGAGGGGCAGCAGCTCAAGTGAAAGAGGGGAGAGAAAATGAGAAGGGAAATGATGAGGGGGGGCATGGGTCAAAAGAGGTTTGACCTAGTCATTCTCTCTCATCATCAACCTTTTTCTTTCTTCTATTCTTTTCCTTCTCACTCCAATAGTGAATCCAAAAGAACAACCATGGTAATAAAAGTGTAACACAAGTGTAACAAGTGTGGAAAATGATATGTGCACATTTTTGCACAAAAAGCTAAAAATCCAATTAGCGATTTTTATTCGCGATTAGCACTATATTAGCATATAACTAATCTTAAAAACTTTAAAATGGCATAATTCCATAAAATACCCTATTTTTAGAATCTTCCATAATTTTTCCAAAATTTTCCCCATTTATTTCTTTTTAATTATACCGGAATATTAAAATATTCATTAAAATAATATTAAATTATAAAAATTCCCGAAAATAATATTTTATTATTTTGGAAACGTTACAATCTACCCCCCTTAAAGAAATTCGGTCCACGATTTTAAATTTAAAACCCCCAAATACTAAAACATTTCGACACAAATTCCAAGTCATCGGGGCTCCGAAATTAGCAATACATAAAACGTATCATAGCACAATGCATGCGCACGAGTATTGAGCAGATAACTCAAAAGCAACACTCCATCAAGCATCCCGCAATCATCGGAATCATGGTAAAGACACAAATGTCAAATCCAATACAAAACCAATATGATATAGATCAGAACTATACATGTAGACATCCAATCTATACATGTGAATAGCTGATGTAAATGCGTGCCAAATCTTTTTAAGTCGCTGTGCGATGCGCGTAACACTGCACAGTGGCGGACGTTTTTCATAAGAAAATAACTATATACGTATATATATATCTCCTTTGTTTAATAGGTACGTTCTGCCGTTTTGAAAACAATTTAGAAGGGTTTCCTTGTTTCTTTTTTAAATGTTTCGTGTCATATCGGACACGTAGGTATATGTATATCGAGACCATAGCTCGCTCTTTGGAAATCCCTTCAAACTATCAATGCATGCAAAATATATCCAGGTACTGTCCTCTGACTAGTCCTGCTCAGTATGAAAACAATATCCAATATCATAAAAAAATGTACTGCTCCAAAAGGAATAAATCCCAAAAATGCACATAACACCACCCTGTGCGCCTGGAGCGCACAGAAATCAAAATCCATATATGTGGCATACAAGTGCACAAAACAACATCTAGGTGAAACGGGTGTGCACGAAGCATATGCCATAGGCAACGTGTGTGCCTGACAGCCAAAATCCGGTGCTTCTGACATGCACGAAGAATCTCGATTTAGTGTATCGGGCGTGCACCAAAATCGTATCTAAAAACATGCGCCCAACATGCGCGAAAATCTAAATCAATGCATCCATCGTGCACGAATGAAATCTAAACCCTGCGCACTCCACATGCACGGAATCACAAAATCCAATAACAAACGTCGAACATGCGTAAGTCCAATCAAAAGCACGAAGTGCAATAATCATAAATATCAGGGTCAAAATCGACGATATATAATGCGGCCCAATCAACATCAAGTGTACCGTGATGGAAAATCTCACAACCGTGTGCATCAGCGTGCACAAATCAAATCAAAACACTAAAAGTACATGAAAGCTACGCTGGAAGCGTAAATCAAATCACCGGCATAAAATAAGCATGAAAGTCACAATCAATACCTCAAGAATAATAACTCTGCACAAAATAAGAATACCCAGTAAGTGCAACCATGGTGCACAAAATCAAATATCATGGAACTCAGTCATCAAGACTAAATCATGCGAATAGATCGCCCACAATACCGAAATCCAAAGTGACGGATACGTGATATTCAAATCACAAAATCACAAATGATAAATCATAAATACCGTCGTCGGTATACCCTTCTTCAGGGTCGAGAAGGTACCGGTACATCCGATGCTAGCGGCGCAAGATATCTACTTGCCTCTTGCTCGCGGTTGGCGTCCTCTGCCTCTGGTTCCTGATCTTTCCTTTAGATTACCAATCTCGCAATCCATCGGCTCATCGGCCCGGTCAGGTGTGCTGACAGGAACGATTCCTCTCTGGCACTTTTCAGGTCATCTCTCGGTCAATCCTCACGACCGCTCGTAAAGCAGCACATCTCTGGCGCCGACCTCGGGTCCTCTGAATGCACATCACGCATTTTCTCCTGGTGCAAATCTTCTTGCAGCAGTGTACTGGAAGGAATCCCTGCTCAAGGTCTCTTCTGATTTTGCCTAGGCCAGACTGTACAGGGCTGGTACTCCGGCATAATCTTTTCTCACTCTCTGGACGTCTGCGTCCTTAGTACAACATCTCCTCGGAAGCTGGTCGCATCCCTGCGCCTCAGTGTGCATATCCGACCTTTAATCTTAACGGGGTGTAGCACCAGCTCGTCTGCATCTCGCACGAACTTCTTGTCCCGCTTGTCTGTATCATCGACCATTTGACGTCGGGTCTTTATCTGCGCACTGCAATGTCCTCGGCTACTGTCCCTCCGAAGTCTCTCATACGGACTCGAAATCATGAACTCGGTATCTTCGTCACTCAGTAGGAGATATCTAGCCGAACACGTCCTCAGCGTGCATATCACATCTCTGATGTCGGCGGAGTGGAACGTCATCTCGTCGAAATCTCATGCGAACTCTTTACTCCACTCTGCTTCAATATCGACTGATTCGGACTCATCTCACCGTGGCTACACAGACTGCGCTCCAACGGCTATGCTCGTATCTGGAGTCTCCCAAGCAGTGTCCCATCACAATATCCGAAAGATGTCGAACCTTCCGATCGACTCGTCAGAACTTCACAATTCCCCAAGAGCTCAACATCTCGGGTACAGTTTAATAGTATCGAGTACATACCACAGCATCGGTGGTCCAGCCGTAGAAGGGCAAACCCCAGCCTCACAAATGGCGCCGCGGAACTGCCGCAAACCCTAAGGTTCAAAGGCTTTCACACGGTCATTATGTCGAGTTAGGGTTTCATTCTTCTAGAGGGTCCATAGAATCGCTTGCATGTCTTTCCGAATACTTTAAACTTGGAAAATGGGTTCCTGACATTCGATCGTCTCAATCGACTCTCAACGAATCTGCGTGAAGTCGCCTCTAGCTGGAATCAATCTATCTGATGACCTTGCATCGGGGTAAGCGAACGAACCATATGTCCTAGTCATTAATCCTCGGTGACTAGCGACTTGATTAGTCGAAAATATTGCATATTTGAGCCGGCAATTTCCTCATCATTTGCATTCATATAGAAGTGTTCGGTATCCGTATTTCACATATTAGCAAATCTATCGCAAATTATCAGATTACATGTATTAGACCTTAAAACCGGCATTTCTAGGGAAATTGGCTGCATTGCATGGCATCGCAATATTTCTATATGTCGCAACCCGTGTTTCGAAGTCTGTGCAGGAAAAGGAGAAGCCCGCTCAAATTTACACCGCTCAAAAGATACGTCAACCCACTAATTTCAGATCTGGTATCAATCCAAAGGAGCAATCACAATTCAGCATATCAGACAAAGCCCCAAATAGCAGTACAAGACCACTCCAGAAAGCACAAAGCCCAAGGCTCCAATATGGCCGCGGAACCGCGGCCATAGCCGGCTTAAGCCGCGGTTCCGTGGCGGCATGATGACATCATCACCTGAATTTTGTACCACAATGCTTCTTACAGGGCCCACTGCTCAGAAATGTATCTCAGTTTCCAGAAGACTCCAGAGGTTTCTGCCAGATCAGCAAACAAGGGTTTCCAAGCTTAATTAATCCTAGCTTAAACCCTAAGCTAGCTCCTAACAAACTATCTTCTAGAAGACTCAACAAACTTTTGGAGGGAACTACCATTTCAAACCTAAACCTAGGGTTTGGGAGCTCTATAAATAAGACCCTAGGCTCACTTGTAAAATAATCTTTGATCCCCAATCTAGTATCAAACTAGAGCCATTCTATCTCTTTCTTCATCTTCTTCCACAAGTCTAGTGACAAGGCTTGTGTGAAACCCTAACCCTAAATTCCAATCAAAAAGCCAAGATTCCGAGTACCCATCAAGCAAAAAGCCTTGCAACCTTTTATGAGCCGAGCCGATCTTCAACGGAGCAAGTGGTCAAAGCCGATCTGCGACTCACGGAGCCGAGCGACGCCAATTCAACAACTTAGATTCTTCCTCTTGTAGTTCTTGAGCGATTGTAATCAAAGTGTTGATATAAATAAAAGGTGATATTCTTTTATCTTGTTTTCTTTAAATTCTTGCATCATGAATCAATCTAAAATTCTAGTTATAATTCTTGTTGTGATGTTTGAGTAATACTCCGCTCGTCGAGGAGTCGAGACGATCAATAGAATGATGTTGTAATATATCTGAAAACGATTCTTGATTCCTACGAGTTTTGTAAACCCTAGCAAGTTCAAGAATCGACGACCCATTTTGTTGCAATGCTTTCTTGATTGATATCGCTCGAAATTGGGAAATTACGATCGTTTCATGAAAATTGCTAGAGGCTAGAGTGTGAATGATATCGATGAAAGAACAAGGGTTAAAAGATGAAACCCTAGTTTCATCAAGAAAGCCCTAACTCTCGTCGATCATCATCGACCTAGTATCAATCCTTCGAAGGACAAGAACACGTTATCTTTAGATTACATCACGTCTATAAATCCGATCGATTCCTACGAGCCTCTTTTAGATTCTTGACTGTTGATTGGAAATATCATCAATACACCGATTCTTGATTGTTTAACATTTTCTTGATTCTTGAATAAGAATAGTGACACTTGATATGAATCATTCTTGAATCATGTTTTCTTTTACCGTTACTTAACTTTTCAATTCAAACATATTAAAAAATATAAATGAATCGTGCAATCCCTATGGACGATCCGCACTCATTCATGAACTACAATTGACACCGTAGTTTGATTGCGGTCAAAATAATTTTTGGTTGTGATTTCTTTACAATTTTCTACAAACCCAACGGAAAATCTACCAATCAAAATGGCACCGTTGCCGGGGATCGCGCGCTAATTCATTTACATTTTTAGTTTGAAGTGAAAGAATTATTACATTCTACTTCTTGAAATCAAAATTCGTACAAACTCTTATACGTGTGTTGTGATTGATTGCAAGGTGATCTGGAGCATTCTGTGCTGTGGAAATTTTTTTTTGAATATACCGGAGAACAGAGGGAAGCAACAGGAGCTTCCTAGTGAATTTTGGTGCAGAGATCACACCAGAGGACCGCGTTTCCGCGGCCATTGCCTACCATTTGCGGCGGAACCGCCGCGCATTTGGGGGTTCTCTGCAAAATTTTTAGTGCAGGTGACTTCTTGCTCTCTCCCCTCTCTTTTAGCTCCAACTAACACTTTGCTGCAGGATTCTTTGCAAATAATCGCAGCGCCGCAAAAGCAAAATTAAATTTGTGCGTGATTTTGATTTCTTGGTTGTTTGCATTCTAATACGGAATTTAAGGGGCACGGCCAAATCCAAATTAGGTGGGGATTTCATTACCCTTCCTAGGCCCCGAAAATCGCAAAACTTGCATCCGCATTACCCTCATTAACTAAAAAAAATCTAGAGAAGACTCTAAGGACTGTCGCGCTCAATTAGGACAAGAGAAGGCCGTGGGTAATTCATTGCTTATCCGCGTTTTCTTATGGTGCCTAAGGCGAGTGTGTCTAAGGCTAGTGGTTTTTAATTAGGCCCACTACTTACGTAGTGGAGTACCTTCCCACTTACCTGGCACTTATCCGGCCACAGGGGGACAAAGAGGCAGTGGAGGATTCTATCCTGCGACTTGTCTTTTGGCAGTTAGGAGCGGTCTAGAGCCGGACCTAGGTGACCACTAGATTCTAGGGTTGTGTGCTGCATTTGTTTTGTCGCATCATTTTTTCAAAAATCCGTCCCTTTTTCAAAGCAAACACCACATTTATTCATTTTCCCCTAATTATAAGTCAACGCTGCCACTTGTACTAACCCATTTTAGTGCAAGATAGGCTGGACAGGGGATTCTAGTGCCCGTTTAGTCCGCGTACCCTTTATCGACTCCGAAGTCGATATTTCTCCATTTACCTTTCCTTTACCCACTACCACACCCACACCGATGGATCCGAATCCATCAAACTTCTTTAACCCTAATCTGCCGCCGTCCGTTGGTGCGCAGAATCCACCCCGCATCTCTCTCCAGGAGAGGTGCTATCAACTCCGAGGTCCTCTTTCGACCTGCTTATCCACACCACCAGCCAATGGGGATAACTTTGAGATTAAGCCCAAGTATATCAATCTTTTACCCAAATTCCACGAACTCGAGACTGATGACGCTTACGTTTTCATTACCAAATTTGAAAACGTATGCGAAATGATGGGTACGTCACAACTTTCAGTGGATGCTATGCGTCTACGACTTCTTCCATTTACTTTGTGCGATATAGCCGAGAAGTGGCTATATAACACTACCGCACACTCTATTACGAATTGGGAAGAATTCGTCGCTGCATTCCTTAAGAAATTTTACCCAATCCAAAAGACAGCTCGAATCCGTAGCGAACTGAATCAATTTGCCCAGCTCCCTGCTGAACCATTTTAAAAATGCTTTGAACGTTTCAAGGATCTATTGGTTCAGTGTCCTCATCACGGCATCCCGAGATGGGAATTATGCCGAATCATTTATGAGGGCATTAACCCAAGCACTAAACAGAGCCTTGAAAATATGTGTCAAGGTACTTTTATGACCAAAGATGATGGGGAAGCTTGGAAGTACCAAGAAGAGTTCGCTGAAAAATCACTACAGTGGGAGAGTGGAACCCAACCATTGAATAGGGGTGGCGTACACCAAATAGATGTGTCCCTAGGTGTTCGAGCTGAAATGGCAGCAATGCAAATGAAGCTCGACGCTATGGAACACAAATTTGCAGCAGCCTCCCTAAACCCAGTGTCACTCCCCAAAACTGTTTGTGGGTGCTGTTCTGATCCGTCTCATTTAACGGAAGAATGTCCATTAAACTCTGCGTTTCAAGGTCACGAGCATTCTAATGCCGCATTTCAAAGACCTCGAAACGATCCATATTCTTCCACGTACAATCAGGGTTGGAGGAATCACCCGAATTTTGCTTGGAACCAAAACCAATCTCAAAACACGGTTCCAAACACGAATAATTTTCAAAGGGCTCTTCCTCCACCACAACAGCAACCCCTTCAACTCACTCAGCACCCCTATCAGTCACAAAATTTCCAAAACCAGGGCAACACTCCTGCACAGTCTAATCCTATGCAGTCCTGTTCTGATGAGTTCTCTCAATTCACTCAAACCATGAAATCACTTTTGTCAAATTTCATAGAGGTTTCGGCTGAGGTTAGATCTTCCGTCGGTGAGATAAAGAAAAACTCAGCGTCCCAAGCTGAGAGTATCAGAACGATGGAAGCTGAAATCGCACGACTTAAAGCCGAAATGAGTGCGAGAGAAAAAAGGAAACTTCCCTCTCAACCCCTACAGAATCCTGGGCATTACAATGTAAATGCCGTCACAACGTTGAGATCGGGAAGAGTGCTGAACAATCATGTCGGGGAAGGTATTGATGATACTGAAAATCATATCAACACCCCGGCTGAGACCTTTCCACACACACACACTTCTCCTTCTGATCCTTCTTCTTCTACCACACCACTTTCTCGCGAGCCTATTCTCCATTTCCCACTAGGCTCGACACCTTCTCCAAAACCTTATAGTTCTCCACAGACGGTCCCCACACCTCTTTTGGGACCACGTCTACCCCCTCTTCCTTCTCCTGTGATGGACCCTGCGCTTATTGCGAAAGCTCCTTACCCGAACCGGTTAAGGGAAAATAGAACGAGTCCTCATATGGAGAAAATAATGGAAATGTTCAAACAGGTTAACATCGATATCCCTCTCCTAGATGCGATTCAACAAGTCCCCGCTTATGCGAAAATTCTTAAGGACTTGTGCACTAGGAAGAGGAAGGTTCAAGTGCCAAAGAAGGTCTTTATGTCTAATGATATCAGCACTGCTTTTATACCCCAGCTTCCAAAGAAAAGAAAGGACCCAGGATGTCCTACAATATCGATTTCGATTGGGGGTAAAAACATAAATCGTGCTCTTTTAGACCTTGGCGCAAGTGTTAACCTGCTCCCTTATTCTGTCTATGAGCAATTAGGGATTGGAGAGCTGAAACCTGCTCATTGCACTCTCCAGATGGCAGACCGATCTATCACCAAACCAAGGGGTGAATTAGAGGATGTATTGATAAGGGTCGGGGAATTTGTTTTCCCTGTAGACTTCATTGTGCTCGACACACATCCTGTAGCAAACCCCCGGGGCCAAATTCCGGTGATTCTGGGTCGTCCTTTCCTTGCCAATTCCAACGCTGTTATAAACTGTAGAAATGGTTCAATGAACTTATCATTTGGAAATATGACCATTGAACTAAACATCTATAGAGTTGGAAGTCATCCATCAGAACCCTCTGCTCATATTTTAGATGTGTGCTCTGTCCATGAGATCGCTCCCGATAGTTGTGGAGCCGAGGAACTTTGCTTTACTGATCTCGACGACATTAACACATCTCTGTTTGATTTCACACATGATCTTAGTGAGGACACTTTCTCTACACTTGAGTCCTGCACTTCTGACTTTTCTCCACCCGAGTCTGTATCTTTCACAGGCTCTGAGCTTCTTTGTAAATCCAAAAATCACTCAATGATCCCTCCTTCTATCATTTCTCCGCCTGAGTTAGATCTCAAAATTTTACCTTCTCACCTGAAATATACATATCTAGGTGAGAATGAGTCTTTACCGGTTATCATATCCGCTTCTTTTGCATCAGAGCAAGAGAATGCACTTTTATCGGTATTGAGATCTAACAAAGAGGCGTTTGGTTGGAGTATGGCGGACATCAAAGGGATTAGTCCCTTGATAGTTGAACATCATATACATATGATGGATGATGCCAGACCGACCCGAGAACCACAGAGACGGTTAAATCCCGTCATGAAGGAAGCTGTCATGAAAGAGATCGTCAAATGTTTAGATAATGGTATCATATACCCCATCTCCGATAGCCAGTGGGTGAGTCCTATACATGTCGTTCCTAAGAAATCCGGCATCACAGTTATAACCAATGAGGCAAATGAGTTGATTCAGACACGCGCCCAAACTGGGTGGCGTGTATGTATTGATTATAGAAAACTCAATGCTGCCACGAGGAAAGACCACTTTCCTCTACCATTCATTGATCAGATGCTGGAACGCTTAGCGGGACGAGAGTATTATTGTTTTATGGATGGATACTCAGGCTACAATCAGGTCCCCATCGCCAAAAAGGATCAAGATAAAACCACTTTTACTTGTCCTTTTGGTACCTTTGCTTACAGTCGCATGCCCTTTGGGTTATGCAATGCTCCCGCTACCTTTCAGCGGTGTATGATGGGGATATTCTCTGATATGGTAGAGAATTTTCTGGAGATCCTTATGGACGATTTCTCGATTTTTGGAGACTCTTTTTCTGATTGCCTAGCGAATCTTGACGCTGTTCTTACTCGTTGCAAAGAGAAGAACTTGACTTTGAACTGGGAAAAATGCCATTTTATGGTCCAAGAAGGAATAGTACTTGGACATGTCATTTCACAGAAAGGCATTGAGGTAGACAGAGCTAAAGTAGATGTCATTCAAAACCTACCTCATCCCAAAAGCGTCAAAGATATTCGCTCTTTCCTTGGCCATGCGGGCTTTTATAGGAGATTCATTAAGGACTTTAGCAAAATTGCTAGACCTTTAACTCTTCTCCTGGCCAAGGATACGACCTTCCATTTTGACTCGGATTGCGAGACAGCTTTCGACTCACTTAAAGACTCACTCACTTCAGCCCCCGTGCTTTCATCACCAAATTGGGACTACCCCTTTGAGCTGATGTGTGACGCATCTGATTTTGCAGTAGGTGCAGTCTTAGGACAGCACATTGAAAAGATGCCACACGTGATTTACTATGCAAGTAAGACCCTGAATGATGCGCAAATCAATTATACAACCACAGAAAAAGAACTCTTAGCGGTTGTATTTGCATTAGAAAAATTCAGGCCTTACTTAATTGGCTCTCCTATAGTTGTGTATACTGACCATTCCGCTTTAAAACATCTTCTGGCGAAGAAAGATGCAAAAGGTCGACTAATACGTTGGATCCTTCTTTTACAAGAATTCGATCTTGTTATCAAAGATAAGAAAGGATGTGAAAACGTAGTAGCTGACCATCTTTCACGCATCATTTCTTCCCCTGTGACCCTGCCGATCAATGATTCATTCCCTGATGAACAACTCTTGAGCATATCCGCTGAACCATGGTTCAGGGATATTGTGAACTATCATGCCACGGGACTGATACCCAGCGATTGGTCAAAACAGGACAAATACCGTTTTCTTTCCCAAGTAAAACACTTTTACTGGGACGAGCCCTATTTGTTTAAATATTGTCCTGATCAGATCATTCGCCGGTGTGTCCCGAATGAAGAGTTCAAGAGTGTTCTTTCTTTTTGTCATGATCAGGCCTGTGGGGGTCACTTTGGTCCTAGAAAGACAGCGGAAAAGGTTTTGCAATGTGGATTTTATTGGCCGACCTTATTCAAGGACGCATTTGAGTATTGCAAAACCTGTACACAATGTCAGTATACGGGTAGAATATCCCAGAGGAATGAAATGCCTCAGCAACCCATCTTGGTTGTTGAAATATTTGATGTTTGGGGCATTGATTTTATGGGTCCTTTTCCCAACTCCTTTGGGAATTTGTACATTTTGCTGGCGGTTGATTATGTCTCCAAGTGGGTAGAAGCCATTCCATGTCGCACTAATGACAAGAAAGTTGTCATTAAGTTCTTAAAAGAGAATATCTTCTCGCGATTTGGACACCCACGTGCTATCATTAGCGATAATGGGACACATTTCTGCAACAGATCTTTTGAGACTCTGATGCGAAAATACTCAATCAACCACCGACTTTCTACACCCTATCATCCCCAAACAAGCGAGCAGGCTGAAATCTCAAACAGACAAATCAAACTTATCCTGGAGAAGACTGTTGCTAAAAATAGAAAAGACTGGTCGACCAAACTGACGGATGCTCTTTGGGCATTTCGAACTGCATATAAAACCGACCTAGGAATGTCTCCATATAGGATAGTGTTCGGGAAAGCATGTCATTTACCTGTCAAGATAGAGCATAAAGCATTGTGGGCTATAAAAGAAATAAATTTTGATCTAAACCTTGCTTGTAACTTTCGGAAGCTGCAAATAAACGAGCTAAGCGAACTCCGCGATGAAGCTTATGATAACGTTGTAATCACAAAGAATAGGACTAAGGTTTTTCACGATAAAAACATTTTGAGGAAAACATTTTCACCTGGTCAACAAGTCCTTCTTTATGATTCACGATTACACCTTCACGCGGGTAAGCTCCGATCTCGATGGAAGGGACCTTTTGTTTTGCGGTCTGTATACCCGCACGGGACAGTAGAAGTAGAAAATGTTAAAAACGACATCTTTTTCAAAGTAAATGGACATAGACTAAAGCCGTATTTTTCCACTGACCCCACGGAGGAGCTCTTGTTCTTACAAGAGCCAGTTTATTTGGATTAAAATTCCTCCGTCTCACCTTCATGTCCAGTATATCATTGCATCATTTTTTGAATGAAGGTGAGTGAAAAGAGTAAGTTTGGGGGAAGTTCTTCACTTATATATTTTGCCCCCACTAATAATTCCCCCCAGGCTTACAGTTTTGTAGGTATAGCATTTGGCAACAGTGAGGACACTGTTGAAAACAAGTTTGGGGGAGGTTTGTGCTTATTTTTGCATCATTTGCATATCATCTGCATAAGCACAAAACATTTCTTTAAAAATCAATAAAAATTGAAAAATTTTCAAAACCCATAAAAAATTTAAAAATTTTCAAGTATAAAAATAATTTTAATATTTACACTTTTTTGTATATAAATAAGATAATGAAAGTTTAGATAGTGAAAAGTTACATCCATGAGATTAGAAAAATTTGAGAAAACTAAGAAAATTAGAAGTTTTCTGATACGAACTAGTAATAAATAGTTATGAGCCGTTGTCCCAAGGGTTAGTAAGATGAAGGACGTCACTAATCTGAGGATAAAAATAAGTCTGAAAAATTGTTTCTATTCTGGAAGCCAAACATTTTGAACGTTGCTACCCTGCTATTCGCACTTACACACGTCTTGAAGCCTGGGATAGTAGAGGATACCTTGAAATACTCTTGTCTTAAAGCCAAAAGTATGAAGGAAATAAAAAAAAAATGAATAAAAAAAATATAAAGTGGTGAGAAAAATGGACACTGGTTTTGTTATCACCGAGGGCAATAAAAAAATGTATAGCAAGGGTGCTTCTTCACCTAGTGCCCTAAGGCCAACTGGTCTGGGAGTCACTGCTATGCCTAAGGTGGTGCAAGACGAGGAAAATACACCAAATAAGCAAGCACAGGAGTAATCGGTCGGTTAGTAGCTCAAGAAGTATTAACGGTCGCATGAAAGTGTGTGAGCAATCTCATCTAAATATTCATTAATTAAAAAGTACTGAGGCTGATGGGCAAGAGTATGATAGCTTGAATTGAATTCTCCGGGTGTAGGGATGTCTTTACACACACGCAGGGTGATATGATCGATGTTTTGGAAGAAAGATAGGAATGAAAAATAAGACGATGTTTTATTGAGGGAGGACGTGATTTCTGACATCTTTTCATGACCATTAAGATAGGGCTCATGACAACCGAAAAACTAGCTTAGTTGGAAACCCTAATTTTCAAGGCTTTTCTTTTACAATTCTTGTCTTTAAATGTAATATTCATGATCTTCCTTTTATTATTGGATTTTGTGGGTGCAATCCGCTGAAAACCCTCAGGAGACAACACTCCTCCTACTAGGGACACCTAGAGGTTTAAAGGCTTGTTGCACGTGCTCAGTGCAATCGTGTTGCCTACGAAAGTGTGCTAGTTAGTTTTTCTCTTTCTTTATTTTCTCCTTCTCTTTTTAATAAAACATTCGCTCGAGACGATCGAAATTAAGTTTGGGGGAATTTGATTAGTCGAAAATATTGCATATTTGAGCCGGCAATTTCCTCATCATTTGCATTCATATAGAAGTGTTCGGTATCCGTATTTCACATATTAGCAAATCTATCGCAAATTATCAGATTACATGTATTAGACTTTAAAACCGGCATTTCTAGGAAATTGACTGCATTGCATGGCATCGCAATATTTCTATATGTCGCAACCCGTGTTTCGAAGTCTGTGCAGGAAAAGGAGAAGCTCGCTCAAATTTACACCGCTCAAAAGATACGTCAACCCACTAATTTCAGATCTGGTATCAATCCAAAGGAGCAATCACAATTCAGCATATCAGACAAAGCCCCAAATAGCAGTACAAGACCACTCCAGAAAGCACAAAGCCCAAGGCTCTAATATGGCCGCGGAACCGCGGCCATAGCCGGCTTAAGCCGCGGTTCCGCGGCGGCTTGATGACATCATCACCTGAATTTTGTACCACAATGCTTCTTACAGGGCCTACTGCTCAGAAATGTATCTCAGTTTCCAGAAGACTCCAGAGGTTTCTGCCAGATCAGCAAACAAGGGTTTCCAAGCTTAATTAATTCTAGCTTAAACCCTAAGCTAGCTCCTAACAAACTATCTTCTAGAAGACTCAACAAACTTTTGGAGGGAACTACCATTTCAAACCTAAACCTAGGGTTTGGGAGCTCTATAAATAAGGCCTTAGGCTCACTTGTAAAATAATCTTTGATCCCCAATCTAGTATCAAACTAGAGCCATTCTATCTCTTTCTTCATCTTCTTCCACAAGTCTAGTGACAAGGCTTGTGTGAAACCCTAACCCTAAATTCCAATCAAAAAGCCAAGATTCCGAGTACCCATCAAGCAAAAAGCCTTGCAACCTTTTATGAGCCGAGCCGATCTTCAACGGAGCAAGTGGTCAAAGCCGATCCGCGACTCACGGAGCCGAGCGACGCCAATTCAGCAACTTAGATTCTTCCTCTTGTAGTTCTTGAGCGATTGTAATCAAAGTGTTGATATAAATAAAATGTGATATTCTTTTATCTTGTTTTCTTTAAATTCTTGCATCATGAATCAATCTAAAATTCTAGTTATAATTCTTGTTGTGATGTTTGAGTAATACTCCGCTCGTCGAGGAGTCGAGACGATCAATAGAATGATGTTGTAATATATCTGAAAACGATTCTTGATTCCTACGAGTTTTGTAAACCCTAGCAAGTTCAAGAATCGACGACCCATTTTGTTGCGATGCTTTCTTGATTGATATCGCTCGAAATTGGGAAGTTACGATCGTTTCTTGAAAATTGCTAGAGGCTAGAGTGTGAATGATATCGACGAATGAACAAGGGTTAAAAGATGAAACCCTAGTTTCATCAAGAAAGCCCTAACTCTCGTCGATCATCATCGATCTAGTATCAATCCTTCGAAGGACAAGAACACGTTATCTTTAGATTACATCACGTCTATAGATCCGATCGATTCCTACGAGCCTCTTTTAGATTCTTGACTGTTGATTGGAAATATCATCAATACACCGATTCTTGATTGTTTAATATTTTCTTGATTCTTGAATAAGAATAGTGACACTTGATATGAATCATTCTTGAATCATGTTTTCTTTTATCGTTACTTAACTTTTC
Organism: Agapanthus africanus; assembly: GCA_030015575.1. Taxonomy (NCBI): domain Eukaryota; kingdom Viridiplantae; phylum Streptophyta; class Magnoliopsida; order Asparagales; family Amaryllidaceae; genus Agapanthus; species Agapanthus africanus. The sequence goes on from CM057341.1 coordinate 341,371,280, forward strand.
AATTCAAACGTATTAAAAAATATAAATGAATCGTGCAATCCCTGTGGACGATCCGCACTCATTCATGAACTACAATTGACACCGTAGTTTGATTGCGGTCAAAATAATTTTTGGTTGTGATTTCTTTACAATTTTCTACAAACACAACGGAAAATCTACCAATCACGACTCACTATCATATCTCTAAGAATATGCTCATGCTGCAGTAGCTCCAATCATATGGGCGATATCTCATCATTAGCAGCAACGACTGGCTCATTCGTTTATACGCTAAACAGCGCCTCAATCACCCTGGATAAGCGATAATATCAACGGTCTTCACATCCTGGCTGGCCTCAATCAGTGGCTCAATCCTTTGGTGCCGATCGGCACATCCGGAAATCTCGTAAAAGCGATCAATCCAACGCTCATGTCGCGAAAACACAATAAGACGACTCCTCAATATGCAATCGTATGTCTCGGGAATCACGCCCTTGTCAGTCCTCGTCCACGACGAGCTCATGCTGACGCAACTCGAGCCGTAGCTCACTCTGCCCGTGCAATCGCGGCAGCAAAACCATAACTAGAATCGATGAGGATAGATCATAAGAAGGAATATAATACGGTGCAAGGAAATGTACAAGCTAAGGTTTCTTAAGCGGAGTGGCGTGTCGTAAGTATGCCGCGAAACATACCCACGGTACGTCACTCTACTTTAGTCACCTATTCCTTCAACCAAGGGTCATCCTACACGGCGAAAGTTCGGGTCTAATACCCCCTCGACTAAGTCTAAGTTCCGTAAGGTCAAGCCTAAGTTCCGTATATAGATAACGCCCTAGGCTCTACATAGTCAAACTTAGACTCGAACCAAGGTCAACCTAGCGCTCTAATACCAACTTTGTCACGACCCGAAAGAGCACATGACTGGCCCTTGAACCATATGAAGTCTAAAGGACCCCATCTGATCCAAGTAAGCCAAAAGCCCATAAATCTAAAACCATTTAAAGAGTAAATAAGGAAAACTGGTTTTAAGAAGTAAGGAAATCATGTTTCAAAAATCAATGCTTTTAAATAACTAAGCCGAATATGTATTTTTAAAATGTGTAACCTTTCCTGAAAATTTCGGCAGAGTTTCCTTTGTAAAAACTGGCCCCGAACGGGGTACAACAAGAATAATATATATGAAATGATAAAAGGCATCCCCAAGCGGGAGCTAGCTCTTCGTCAATCGACGGTCACAACCACGCAAGCAATGATAATATACAACGCCAAAGGGCGAGGATCAAAACCAAAAAGAACTCAAAACAGCCAGAAAACCGTAATACTACAAGCGCGACTCTAAGGTCGAAATAATACAACACTGTTTTCTAAGTCTGAAACAATATACAAGTTTTGGTTGATGGAATTTCTAGATACAATGAATAATACATGTACAATGGCGGTTCTGATACAAAAGAACCCACCAACCCAAGCAAGTCACCCATAAGGAAGCAGTGTGCCAGAAATGCCGCTATGGAATCTGTACGGCAAAACCTGCAAGAACTGTGGCACGACGGGGGTGAGTTGCCAACTCGTGAATAGAAAATATCTACAAGCAGAGATCGAATGCATGACCCATCCTAGGACAATACGATCAGATATAAATAAACCTCAATATGAATAAAGCTGAAGCATTCTAAACTGGCAATGTAATCTCTATACATGAGTGTAGTGCCAAGTCCTCGTGCCAGTGCCTCAGGTAATAGCATAACATAAATGTGAGGTACAATCAATGAAATCAATCTGCATGTACGTGGATCCCGTCCACTCGTCACCCAATGACAATAACCGCCATGCATGTAAATGTGATCAGCATATGCATGGGAATAATATGAGGATATAAGCCATCCGTGTCCATCCCGACACGTCAAAATCAAGGAACCGGAGTGCCCAGCATCGACACTCGAAAACATCATGAAAACTGTGCCCAGCATCGGCTGGTAAATCCTCATATATCGGGCTACGTCAGTCCGGATCGGCCCACGGGCTCTGTCTGCGGTATCGGCCCTCGGCCCCGGCGGTACGCCCATATCCATCTATTGACTCTGGTCGGTATCCTCCGGATAACCGCCAGGTCCAACCAATCACCGGTAGGTACTCGCCACCCTGCCAGGCTCATCGTCTACTCCACGAAAAACATTTCTTGCCCCGGGGAACCATACCGGGTCCACCATGTACCCGCAATCGGCCTCATCCGCCTCCTCGAATCGGGTTTCACATGTCGCTCTCAGCACCGAGAAAACACATGGTGGACGCACTGAAATATCATATCAAGGGTAACCGGGTTTTAAAACAATTACATATTCTCTTTTTGAAGCACCCACGGTTCCCGAAAACCAGAAATATCATTGAAACAACATATTTCAATGCGTATAATCAGAAAGCATGACGTATGCGACATGTAAAGAAATGTAAGCAACATACACTGAATGCAACAGTACTACAGTGTAGTGACATGACAATTATCGATGATGAAGTGTGTGAGCCGGCAACCAAGTGTAAGTGGAACATACGCATCATCGATAATTGTGCCGGTGTCCTAGCAGCATGACTGAAATATATCAACAATACAAGCGATGCAATGCAAACAGCATGAATATGCGGAATCGAATAATCAACGCAACAGTAGAGAACCTGCCTCAATGGATAAATCCTGCAACCTTGCCTTTTGAAATAAGACGAATCAGGGCTTTCGGTAAACTAAGGGCTACGATATTTTAAGAAAAGATGCGTCATTTGAAAATACCCGTATAAACCCTTCTGCCTATCTTTAAAATATTCCCGATTCGTTAGATTTGAAATAGGTATGACTCGGGTCAATCTAATGTCTTCTAAGTAATCTAAACAGGAGGGGTATGAAACCACCTACATCTGAATCAACATACACATATATATACAATAGTCGGTGATCTCGCCTCAATAGAATCATGTATGATACGGTGTATCATATAACATCCTCGAGTCATGAGTGCGGATCTAACATCAATGTAAGGCTCGTACGGTAAATCGTCGTACGGCATCCCAATAGCTGGGTACGGGTCAATATCACATTCATCTCACCACATATCAGGTATCACTACCATCATATCACACAATCTAGGGAACAAATCTAAGTCTAATACCATCGACACCATCTATATAAAAATGGATGCGGGGTAAAACACATGCCCAAGGCCCTGCCAAAACCACCATGTCGCTTCTCAAATACAAACTCTGTGATATCGCCGAATCTCACGACCTCAAGTCAAACTCATCAACTCATCTCAATCCCGTATATGAACACATAGTCCCATACCCATGTGTAGATATACACCTCCAAATACGCACAGATAAATGAAAGAATGCATGCAAGTATATGTGTATGTGTATGTGTGCAGCCCCTACACTAGGGTTTCGCACTATACTAAACCAATACATTCTTATCACCAATAATACCATTATTACCATCATTAATCCTAACAACACATAATAAATATATGTGTGTATACGTATTCGTATACATCACCACGGACTGCGGGGGTGCTATACGCCATCCACCCGACTTCTCCCCGTAGATATAATCTACTCACCTTGCTTCTCGTGTGCCAATGCCGATGTCGCTATCTTCATCTTCTTTGCCTCAACATCATGTAGGGTACCTACAAGTATATCACAATGCTAAAGCCCATGAAAATCACATCGGAAACCAAAATAGCACACGGTACTCACATAGGTAAAAACCTATCGTCTCCCATGTAAACACGTTCAATATCCGCTTGTCGTTGACGTCCAAACGCCACACGACAGGAATGAAACACCAAATACAAAAATCAATGCTAAAACAAGTCGTAAACCATGCACAAACATAGGAAAATCATCCCGGATTTTACCCTAGATGGAATCAGTCAAAACTAGACATGCCCAGGGTCAAGACTAGAGGAATTAGGGCCATGCACAAAAATCGACACAAATCCCTCCAGCTCTGGCCGCAATTTGCGGCCAGAAGGAATAAATTTGCGGCCTCACTATGGGGTTGGGGGCTAGGGTTTGGTGTGGTGCTTCCATGGTGCCTGCACATCTCACTGTCAACTCAGTTTCATTTTTGGGGTCTCGGGGTGATAGCAGATTACACAAAACACTCCTAGATTTACAGTTTTCCCCGATATCGATTCCGTAATTACGTATTCTGGTTTCAATTTCAGGTTTGGGTCTAAACTAACATCGCACCAGGGTTTCTAAGGTCACCACCATCCTCAAATTCATCTTTGATTTCAGTTTTACCCTAAACCCTAACTTGAATTCTCCAAAGTCCACAAAACGACACAATATCGATATGAAACTAATATGGATGCAATAAGAATTGAATTACTAAACTAGGGGTGCAGAATTTACCTCCTTTGGCAACTCAAGAAAATTCTTGAGTTGCTCAAAGTCCTCCAAATCCAATCTTGCTAGGTTCAATGTGTAGCTAGTGAGCTTGGGAACAAGTTTTGTGAAGTTGGAATGGGGTTTTGGCTTTGATTTCATGGTGGATCTAGGGTTTTTGTGAAGAGGGAGAGTGAGGGAGAGGGAGGGGCAGCAGCTCAAGTGAAAGAGGGGAGAGAAAATGAGAAGGGAAATGATGAGGGGGGGGCATGGGTCAAAAGAGGTTTGACCTAGACATTCTCTCTCATCATCATACTTTTTCTTTCTTCTATTCTTTTCCTTCTCACTCCAATATTGAATCCAAAAGAACAACCATGGCAATAAAAGTGTAACACAAGTGTAACAAGTGTGAAAAATGATATGTGCACATTTTTGCACAAAAAGCTAAAAATCCAATTAGCGATTTTTAATCGTGATTAGCACTATATTAGCATATAACTAATCTTAAAAACTTTAAAATGGCATAATTCCATAAAATACCCTATTTTTAGAATTTTCCATAATTTTTCCAAAATTTCCCCCCATTTATTTGTATTTAATTATACCGGAATATTAAAATATTCATTAAAATAATATTAAATTATAAAAATTCCCGAAAATAATATTTTATTATTTTGGAAACGTTACAGGAATTTCTTCCTATTCTACCGTGCTCCCACTAATTTCTTTTGCAAGAAATTCGCTTTCTAAGAAGACAATGTGACGAGCGACAAACACCTTTTGTTCTTCAGTGTGGTAGACCATGTACCCCCTTGAATGCTTGGGGTATCCTACAAACTTGCATAAAACCGATCGTGCCTCGAGCTTGTCCGGATTATGCTTTTTAACATATACCGGACACCCCCATATCTTGATATACTTGAGATATGGTCTCTTCCCGCTCCACATTTCATATGGAGTGGTAGGCACAGACTTAGTTGGAACTCTATTCAATAAGTTTGCTGCTGATTCTAGAGCAAATCCCCAGAAGGAAAGTGGCAACTCAGCACTACTCATCATTGAACGCACCATATCTAATAGCGTGCGATTCCTCCTTTCTGATACACCATTATGCTGAGGTGTATAAGCCGGAGTAAGCTGAGAGAGAATTCCATTCTCTTTTAAGTATTCAAGGAAACTGGTACTTAAGTATTCTCCACTTCGATCAGATCGAAGTGTCTTGATGCTTTTACCAGTTTATTTCTCTACTTCATTTTTATACTCCTTAAACTTCTCAAAAGCCTCGGATTTATGCTTCATTAAGAACACATGTCCATACCTAGAGAAGTCATCAGTAAAAGTGATGAAGTAGGAGTGACCATTTCGTTCATGCGTAGACATCGGACCACATACATCGCTGTGTATAAGTCCCAAGAGTTCAGTGGCTCTTTCTCCGTGTCCGGTGAACGGAGATTTGGTCATTTTTCCTTTGATACATGATTGACAAGTTGCATATGATGAATCTTCAAATGGATCTAAATATCCATCTTTATTTAACTTAGTCAACCTTGTTTCATTTATATGACCAAGTCTACAATGCCATAAGAAGGCTTGATTCGAATCTGGAGCCTTTCTTTTACGCGTGTTTTGAATATAGAAAATTTGAGGTTGATTAAGTATGTATATGCCATTTTCCAGTGTGCCATACCCAATCAGTTCTTGATTTAGGTGAATGTTCATAACATTTCTTTCAAGCGCAAAACTATATCCTTCATTCGATAACAAAGATACTGATATAATATTACACAACATACTGGGAATACAAAAACAGCCGTACAACACCAAAATGTGTCCACTAGTCAACCCTAGGTGATATTCCCCTATTGCAATTGCATCTACATGCATTCCATTGCCATACGGAGAGTCATATCACCTGTCCCCAGCACTCTACTATTTCTCAGATCCTGCAATGAATTACAGATATGAGAACCAGAACCGGTATCAAGTACCCATGATGTTGAGTTAACTGAAAGACAATTTTCGATTACAAACACACCTGAAGTTGAAGCAACTACTTGCTTCATGTCCTTGGCTTGGAAGGCCCGACAATCCTTCTTCCAGTGCCCTTGCTTGTGACAATAGAAGCACTCGTTCTTTTCTGTCTTCACCCTTCCTGCCTTGTTCGTACCGTGCACCTTCTTGACCCCACCTTTCAGTTTGGTGGCTTTCATCTTTTTCTTCCCTTTAGCTTTCGCTTTAGATTTAGAAGAAGATGATTGGCCAACATACAGAACTGGGGTCTTCTCCTTTTTCAAGGAGGTCTCTGCTACCCTCAACATATTGAGGAGCTTTGGAAGATCCGCTTCCATTTCGTGCATGTTGAAGTTCAGCATGAACTAAGAGAAGGTGTGGGGAAGGGACTGGAAAATCACGTCGATATACAAATCATTCTCTAGCACGCATCCCAGATTTGCGAGTTCCTCAATTTGGATGATCATTTTGAGGACGTGCTCTCCTACAGGCGATCCTGGAGCTAACCTCATCTGGAAGAGTTTCCTTGAGGTTTCGTACCTCGCGATACGTGAGTGCTCTCCATACAACTCTTTGACATGGAGAAAGATGGATACAATATCCATGCTCTCGTGCTGTTTCTGGAGTTCATTGTTCATGGACGCCAGCACGATACACTTAGCTCGCTTACAATGTAGATCCCAGGTTTTGCGGACATCCCTGTCCACAACTGAGGAATCTGGTCCAGGGATATGGGGAGGAACAGTGATGGTAACATATGCTACTTTGTCATAGGTCAGTGCAATATTGATGTTCCTTGGCCAATCTTTATAGTTCTGCCCGGTCAGTATATTTTTTCGAGTAATAGTTTTAATCCAGTCATGGTAGCTGCCAGAGAGAGAGAGAAAAGAAAACACTCAGCATATGCTCTTGCAAGTTTAGATTGGTTTATTAATTTATCTAAACAGGATGGCTCCCACTCTTTCCTCAAATCCTTCTTGAAAACCTAAAAGAAGAACTTGTCAGGATTTAATCACACGTCACAATACTTGCTTAACCTTTCAGCCAGGCTGGTGTTGGTACTTCGAGGGAGGTTTTCCAACGCTTTCGCGAAGTTCCTTAATTAAAGAGCCTTTTTTCCCTGGAGGCGTAGCCCCTCTAACACCTTTCTAGGCACCTACTTGGTATATAGCATTGATTGTTAAGTGAGAGAAATTCCCGAGAGTAATCCTACTCATCAGTGGGATCGGGATCCAACTATCATTGCATGATGCCCTAGATGGAAGCCACTCTAGTCACCACACTCCAGAAGGTAAGCTAAATCTGCAAGTTTCCTTTATGTTTGAAACTCCCGATGTGATTTTTACCCCAAGCTCTTATAGACCTTGACGTAGGCCAACAAGTCATAAGACGCAAGTCAAGTTCTACCCGTCGTTGTCCTGATTAATTTAAGTACATCGTACAAGCCCTTGACGTAGGCCAACAAGGTGTACGTCTGTATTAAACTATTGCATCTATCTATGCAACAAATAGGCACACACACTGCTACCATACACTATGCCTTGACGTAGGCCAACAAGCATAGCATGAATACGATGTGCTGTCTATCTGAAACGACGGAGGGTTACGGCTGGTTTTTGGCAAAAAACCATTAACGTAATGAACTTGATATGATCGAAGGAACTAAGATAGCTTTTATTAAAAGGAGTGGTTTAAGCTCCGCATTTAAAATTTGCTTTTTCAAGAAAACCGAGTGGTTTTTAGAAATTGTTCCAACGATTCAGTTTAGGTTTTATTTTCTTTGCATTAATAATAATGCGTCCCATCATTAACTTATCATTACAGATAACAACGAAAATACAACGTCCTCTTATGCCATCCGCATTCGCCACGGGGTCCCGTCATCACCCGTTAGGTTACTTAACTAACGGCAGAGCGGGGACTGGGCTAGCGCGGGTGTAAAACATAAGTGACGTCTAAATAGCTATCATATATAGATATTGTACATTCGTCAGACGCAATAATAGGCATTCCAGACTACAGATAAACAATATTGGATTTGCAAGCAATCCGCATTTCTTTTGAGCCTGTAATGAAAGACGGATTACACAGTTGTGATGAATAGCCATTTTCCCACCCCAGACCCCTACGGGGACAACAAACTACCCGCCAAGTACCAGAAGTGAAGCGGTCTGCCTCAACACTTCAAAATACCCGGTAGTTTATGCACCCCACCTTGGGTCTATCCTAGGAGCAAAAACAGTAAAAAGAAATAATACAACGGTGGCTACAACCGCAACCTGGATGTGCCCCGCAAAATAATATTACAACTTATTACATTTACATCAAATGAATAAATACAATAACCCATCACAAAACCCGGCTAATCACCACAACAGTCCAATACATTTTATATACACAAACAGTTATATTTCACATCACAGATATGTGCAACCCCCTGCCAACCGACATACTAGCAGTTAGGGGAGGTTTACGAACACATAAAACATTTCACAGATATAATCCAACATGCAAATACCGTATAATTTCGATCGATTAAAAACATTTAATTTAGCTCCAATACTTCTCTGTAAATCTGAAACCTGAGCAAAAATTAAAAATTACCAGAAAATACCAAATATCACAGAGAACCCACACAGGAAATTTGGGCTGAATCGGCCACAACTCGGCCGCGGAATCGCGGCGGATCGGTGGGATCGGCCGCGGTTCCGCGGCGCTTTGGCCGATTCAGGAGCCCAATTTTCTTGGGTGTTCTTATACTTTCATTTAGGTCATTCTGAAGGTCCCTGAAAAATTTTTGGACCTCATTTAAAATTCGACAGAAACTTCAAGATATAGGGGTTTTTCCGGTTTGTTTTTCCGTTCGAAATTCATACAATTTTGCAAGTGTGTTAATTATTGTTTAGTGAGGCTCTGATACCACTGTAAGTCGATGTACAACACCCCAATACTTATGGGGAGGCGGAAATATGAAAAACAATCTTGTTCTTTGGTTAAACATCGACTAACCGCATGAGTCGTTTACTAAATAATACTAAACAAAACCTATAGAGTTCTAAACTACAATGTTAAGAGATTATACCAAACAGTTCTAGTCCTTCATCTTTACGTTATCTACGGCCTCTTTGGATCTCCACGTCCTCCTCGGCTTCCTTCCGTGATAGACGATCCACCCGAGAACCCTAATCCAAGCTATAACCTCTAAACTTGAGATTACTTAGTTTCTCTAGTTGCTAAATAGAGTAGCTAAGGTGATGTAGATATAGGTTATGGAGTAATTAGTCTTTCCTAATCCTTGTTCTCAACTCATGAGGGGTAGGATTAGGGTTTGGTGAAGGAGAGAGAGCTTGAAGAGAGAGAGTGAGAAGATGATAATGATAATAATAATAATAATGAAATAGCTTCTCACTAGATATATGAAACATAATGAATTAAAAAGAAAAGAATAATATGAGATTATTCATCATGTTTCATAAATGCAAGTGGGCGATTCATTATGTGAGTCATTAAGCATTTAATAATGCATTAATGACATGATGAATCACTCACAATGAGTCACTAAATCATTAAATGAAAATGCCACCTCTCCCTCCAAGTCATCACCTTCTAGAAGCTTCTCGGAAAATTACGAGAACGCCCCTCCAATCCGTGAAAACATGGAAAAACTTTAGACTGTACAAATCCAATAACCTGATACTAGAATCTGGCTTAAACCAAAGCCGGCTAGTAAAAACTGTCCGAATGTCGTACGTGCGTTTAAACACGTATGCGTCCGAACCTTTGTCGTAAAACCATACGACCTCTATATCTTTTCGCCTGGGTTTGGGAAATCTCTGTGTGGGACTCTAAAGACTCGACTACTATGCTGGTAGTGGGTTTAACCACAGACCGCAAGCGGCACTAGCTGTACGTAACGGTCCCCAGGTAGTTGTCGATAAGAAAGCCGATGAGGTAACCCAACTGAAATCCTACTGATCCTGTCCGTGACAATATCCGCGCAGTCCGGTCTGTTCGTCTAAGAGTATCGCATGTATGGTCAAGGGAGGTGGTGGACGTCAGACCCCTAATAACCGTACAAGTCGTGTCGGTATGGCTCTATCACCATCCGAGAATCTACTGATCAATCTATCAGTAATTCTCAATCAGCCCTGGCCAGGGACTTATGGTAATGACCAACCGATCACCATGCAATATCAACTCCCTATACCGGGAGAGACGAATCCCTAACAGTCACTCACTGCCTCCACGTGGCTCGGGACTGTGCCCAACTAAAACCTGTTTGCACGACTCCTTTGAATCATGGTAGGGTAATAATCAAAGCATAGTGGGAACTCGCACGAGACAAATGATGACCTTAAGTCAGCGGAATATCTTCACACATGTGACCTGAGAACTGCTAGCTGACGTTAGGTATAATACCATCCAGTCAGTTCTCGTCGAGTCCTGTCCGGTGTACTCACACCCAGTGAGCATCTGTATACAATCTTAGGTGTACTCCACCAATGGCTGCGGGACCAGTCCATCGCCCCTCCTCAGGGTCTAGATATGTATACACTAGTCTACTCCGGAGTATCGATGCCTAATCTCGATACTCCTGCGACCAGGGACATCTAAGGGTGTGCCTATTGACTATCCAGCTCCCACTAGTATGACTGCCATCACAACGCCGGTAGTTAGACAAACACTCTATGGGCTTTATCAACATATATATATATATAGACACCAAGTAAAATATATCATACGTTAAGATAAAGACAAACCAAACAGTGTACTATCATATCAAGCAAGACTGTCATGTACATACATATCCCAAGCATCCTATACAATGTAGGCCTCTAGGGCATATATATCCAACACCATCTACACCAAACTTCTTCTTATAGAACCATTTTCATCCAACGGGTTTTACCCCAGGTAGAGCAACTTCCAGGGTCCACGCTTTATTGGCATACATGGACTCCATTTCAGATCGCATAGTATCCAGCCACTTATCAGAGCCCCTGCTGATAATGGCATGCCTGAAACTAGTAGGATCATCTTCTTCCAAGATGCAATCCTCTCGATCCCCGTCAATGAGAAAACCGTAATATCTTTCGGGCAGATGAGAAATCATACTAGATCTGCGGAGTGGCTGAGGTTCGTTGGGTATTTCTGAATCTAAGGGTTCTACCAAATCTTCTGCTACAGTTTGCGGTTCTTGACTTTCATCTAGTTCCACTGTACTCCCACTAATTTTCTTTGCAAGAAATTCCCTTTCTAAAAAGGTAGCGTGGCGAGATACTAACACCTTCTATTCGTCAGTGTGGTAGAACAGATACCCTTTGGAATGCTTAGGGTATCCCACGAACTTGCACAATACTGACCTCGTCTCGAGTTTATCTGGATTCTGCTTTTTAACAAAAGTAGGACACCCCATATCTTAATGTAATTAAGACACGGTCTCTTCCCACTCCATATTTAATATGGGGTGGTAGGCACTGATTTGGATGGTGCTCTATTTAATATGAATGCAGCTTATTCAAGAGAAAACCCCCAGAAAGAAAGAGGTAACTCGGCATTACTCATCATGGAGCGAACCATATCCAATAAAGTACGATTCCTTCGCTCTGATACGCCATTGTGCTGTGGTGTATACGGAGGAGTAAGCTGAGGGAGAATGCCATTCTCTTTTAGAAAGTCCTGGAATTCTGTACTTAAGTACTCTCCCCCTCTATCAGATCGGAGGATCTTGATACTTTTGCCAATCTGGTCCTCTACTTCGCTTCTAAATTTTTTGAATTTCTCAAAAGATTCAGATTCATGTTTCATTAGATACACATATCCGAACCTAGAGAGATCGTAAGTGAATGTGATGAAGTACGAGAACCCACCCCGTGCATGTATAGACATTGGACTACATACATCACTGTGTATGAGTCCAAAGTGCCCTCCTGCTCTTTCTCCATGTCCGTTGAATGGTGATTTAGTCATCTTTCCTTTGAGACAAGACTGACAAGTTTCATAAGATGAAAACTCGAACGTGTTCAAATAACCATCTTTACGTAACTTACTCGGTCTTTTCTCTCCGATATGACCAAGTCTACAATCCTACAAGAAGGATTCGTTCATTTCTAAACTCTTCCTCTTACGTGTGCTTTATATATTGAAAACTGTATTTTGATTTAGAACATAGATAACATTAAACAGTGTACCTTCTACAACTATACCTTATCAAGGTAAAGGTTCATGATATTTCTATTAAGAACAAAGTTATATCCATCTTTATTAAGTAAAGACACTGATATGATGTTGAAAACCATGGAAGGCACATAGTAACAATTTTTCAAAATCAAAGCATTGCCATTTGGCAATACTAAGTGATATTCACCGATGGTAGTAGTATCAACTTGTGTTCCGTTCCCTACTCTGAGGGACATATCACCTGGTACAACTATCCTACTTTCTCTCAGTCCCTGCAATAAATTACAGATATGAAATCCTGATCTGGTATGTAGTACCCAGGAGTTAGGACTGACCGAAAAACAGTTCTCAATAACTAGAACACCTGAAGAAAACAAATAGTATGCTTCTTCTTCGATGGGGTCATCATGGAATTCATGCTTTCTTTTTTCCCTTGCTCGTACTCATGACTGCTGTCACAGTTTAGAGGCGAATTGACGTTCCCCAGCCCCGAATAAGAATTCGGATCGTTCAAGCGATACATTTTATTATCTTGATTAGGGCGTAAATGGTTGCTACCTGGAGAGAGAGAAAAGAAACACTTAGCGTGCGCTCTTACAAGATTAGATTGGTTATTAATTTATCTAATCAGGATGGCTCCCACTGTTTCCTCGAATTCTTCTTCAAACCTTAAAAGAAGAATTAGTCGGGATTAATCGCACGTCACAATACTTGCTTAACCTTTCGGCCAGGCTGGTGTCGGTCATTTGAGGGAGGTTTTCCAACGCTTTCGCGAACTTTCTTAATTACATAACCTCTTTTCCCTAGAGGCGTAGCCCCGCTAAAACCGTTCTAGACACCTACTTGGTTTATACCATTGATTGTTTAGTGAAATAATCTCCCAAGAGTAATACTACTCATCAGTGGGATCGGGATCCAACTATCATTGTGTGATGCACTAGATGGAATCAACTCTAGTCACCACACTCCAGAAGGTATGCTGAATCTGCAAGTTTCCTGCATCTTTGAAACTGCCGATGTGGTTTTTGCCCCAAGCGCTTATGACCTTGACTTTAGCCAACAAATCATAACGCGCAAGTTAAGTTCTACCCGTCATTGTCCTGATTGATTTAGACCCACCCGCACACACCCTTGACTTTGGCCAACAAGAAGGTATGACTGTCCTAAACCAATGCATATATCTATGCTACGGATAAGCGACGTATAGCTACCATACACGATACCTTGACTTTGGCCAACATACACCGCATGAATACTTTGTGTTTTCATCCGAAATGACGGAGGGCTACGGCTGGGTTTTTGGCGAAAAACCCATTAACGTAATGAACTTGATATCGTTGAAGGAACCTGAGTAGTTTTGAAAAGAAGTGGTTTAGGCTCCGCTTTTGAAAACTAGTGGTTTTGAAGAAAACAGAGTAATCTATAGTATAGACATTTGCTCAAGAGGTCAGTCTCTGCGAAGGGATCTCGCCTCTTGCCTCGTGGAATGAGGTGCTGGATATTCACAACCGAATACCACTATGGAAAGCGAAAGAATATAACTGTATTTTTCGAAATTTGTTCCAAAAACATCTTTTTGGTTTATTTTCTTGCATTAATCAAAATTAGTCCCATCAATTAACCCTATCACACCAGAAAAGAACGAAAATACAATGTACGTATATGCCATCCGCATTCGTCACTGGGCCCCGTCATCACCCATTAGGTTACTTAACTAACGACAGAGCGGGGGCTGGACTAGCGCGGGTGTAAAACATATACAACATCTACTAGTATATATATAAATATATAACATTCGTCCCAGGCATGATAATAAGCAACATCATAGAATCTCAGACAAAAATACAGAATGGTAGATTATCTTGGAGCCCCGGGTTTCATTTGAGACGGAAATAAAACCCGACGTTCCCGGTCGTGTGGATAGCCTGTGCAATGAAAAAATGGACCCCTACGAGCGTGGCAAGTTACCCGCCAATCCCAAAAGCATGGCAACCCCCTTCAACAAAGTGAATGGGCCACCCGGCACATCACAGAATTCGGTAACATGGGCGCCCCTTCGTGGGTCAAACTATACCCCATACGAGTGCGGCGAATAGCCCGTAAAAACTAGAATGAATCCCCTCCATCCCAACGCCATGAGATGCGGGCTTGTTGCCTTCTACAACCCGTCTATTCATGCACTCCACTGCGGGGTAATCCTAGTACAGAAAAAGAAAATAATATGTACAAATGGTGATATCGACCTCAACCCGGTCATGCCCTAATCAAATAATATACAACATGGCAAAGACGGCTGTCCACATGTCGGACTCTCGCCCCGCAATAACAAATGTACAAATGAATATAAACTGTACTGCTAACATTGCACCACATTCTATCCACCATGACTATCCAACCACAATCACAGCACAAGAACAGAACATCAACGTGAATTTCATGTTCGCAAACTCGTCTAAAAGAACATATAGCAATTAGACGAGTCATACCGATCGAATGACATTCATGGTCGCAGATAAAAGTGAATGTTCTGATAAACAATTAAACAGTGTTAAATTATCGACTTTGAAACACCCCGAATTGCCCCTGAATAAAAGATAACATAATATCCAAACTGGATTAAACTAGCAATTCCACTGAACCAATATTCCTGAGACTAGACCACACCCAAAATTTCAAACCCAGAAGCCTATACAAAACTGGCCACATTGGATTTTAGGAAATCTGGCCGGCCCTATTTTCGAATCTGGAGTTCGGGTTTGGGGTGTGTTCTAGTGGTAATCTAAGTAGTCTTCTGCATTTGCTAAAATATTTTTTTGAAGAATCTAAAAAATCAACAGAAACTGGAATACATCGGGGTGTTGTTTCGGAGCTGTTTCGGTTTCGATACTTTAACATTATCTAAAACTGCTAGTGTAGGGTTTATAGGCTGGCTCTGATACCATGAAGGGTTACGCTAGCGCCCCGGCCAACTTTCATGGCCAAATGCGGAACAAAAATTTTACTATGAATCGAAACTAGGCGCTAGAATAAACCTAAACCGGATCTTTCCATAAACCTAACTTGCAAAAAGGAAGCTATCTACTATGAGAAGAGTTTATACCAAGAGGATTAAGTCCTTTGGGTCTTCACTCTACTCCTTTAGTATGCTCCTTGCAGTGTCCATGATCAAACTTGAACTTCGGCCTCCTCGCGTCCAAGATGATCTACCCGAGAGTGCCTACTAAGAGCTCCTACCTCCTAATTGAGGTAATGATCGCATGCTTTTGGCATGTCGAATTTTAAAGTTCTATGGTTTAACCGCGATCAGGACGGTGTCACTTCGCAGCTAGCCGGTTGAGCACGGGTCGATCCACAGGGATACGGAGAGTTGTAAGTTCTTGTTTTCACGAGTTAATGCGCGGGGCAAAATTGTTCGTATCTAACCTATGTGTTTATATGCAAGGTATAAATTGTTAGGATTAGATAGGCTAGTATAAGTTAAGGAAATCCGTACTCAATCCTTTAAGCCAAGCTCGACCACTAAAGCTAGAGCAATTGGCAATAACGTGGATTAGGGTACTTAAGCAAGGTATTTAAGAAATCCGGCTTATTGACCCTTGTCCGTCCATTCTTGTCGCTTGCTTTTGACTACGGCCAATCCGAACGCAACCGGTCGTGGCTAGGAAACACCGATAACTTGGTAGGGTAGGGTGCCTAACAGAGCTCTTTTGTAAGGTTTGGGTGGAGTTTAATGGAAAAGATCGGGTAAAGGAAATGAGAAACGAAAGCTTAACTTACAATATCAGTTTCTTTCCTAACAACATCAATATTCACAACCATTATAATAACAAATAAAAAGAGCAAAAGAAAAGATACACAAAGAAAAGAAAAGAGTAACCAACATTATAAGTAAGTAAGTGCAAGGAAATTAAAGAACAAGTATGTAAAGGGCATGGAATTAAATTGCAAGAAATTAAAAGAGCAAGAATATAAATGCAAGTAAGTAAAAGAGAACACTAAGAACCATAGAACCATTATAAGCCATGGGTTCAATAACCTAATCTTAAACTTGCAAGCTCAATGAAGAGGTTGCAAGATCAAGAGGAGGCAAAGAACCCAAGGGAAATGAAGGCAAAGAAGAATGCTTTATTGATCTTGAAGTAATGTTACAACCCCTTGAGATCAATAACCAAAGCTTAAACTTGTAAGCTCAATGAAGAGCTTGCAAGATAAGGTTAAGGCAGAGAGCTCAAGGGGGATTAGCTATTTACAAGAACAAAAGAGAAAAGAAAACTTGAGTGTAACAGAAATGAGAACAAAGAATGACCCCCCTACCTTGCTCATTCATCTGCTATATATAGGCCACAAATAAGATTAAACAAACAATACAGGAAACATGACGTGCCAGCAAGGGAGGGCCCACAGAAAACTAGGGAAATTTGGAGGCAGGGTGCTGGCCACATCTGTTTTATGGGGCAAGTGCTCGGCCAAATTCCTAGATCTTGGGCTCGTATTTGCTATGTGCACTAATGTTGTCCCCCACATCACTCTGGTGCTGCTAGATTTCTCTAATTTAACCCGGTCTGCTGTTCAGTCGAAAATATTGCACTTTTGAGATAACATTAACCTTACTTTTCTTAAATATTTAAATTTGTTTACTATAAATATAGAACATATTTGGATTTATCTGCAAAATACTATTTACCATATGTTTATATATTATAATTAACATTATGAAGGAAAATATATACATTTTATATTTATATAATATTTTAGTAATTGAAAATATGTATATCATATCGAATATTCTAATCAAGATTCTTAAAAGATATAATATCATAGAAATGGTTATAATAATATTTCAAAATATGTGCATAATATTTTAGTAATTAAAAGTTGCATAGCATATTAAATATTCTTAATCAAGTTTCTTAAAGATTTATTACTATATATAATGATTAAGATATTCTCTCTAATTTAATAAATAGTACTAACATTATTCATGAAGATATTGTGCAAGATTTAGCTCAGGTCAAGAGATAAAGATGTTCAAGATATCAGAATCAAAAATCAGCCAAAATCATAAAATCAATACTGGCAGAGACTCAGAATCTAGGCATGGAAATCACCATATTAGGAAATCACCATATTAGGTAATCACCATATTAGGTAACTTGGTTTTCTGATTTGAGAGCTATATAAAGGACCGAAGGCTAAACTTAGAGAGCATCACCTTTACCACAGAGAAAATCACCGTCAAAGAACAAGTGATCCATGACAGGACCACGATTCGACGTGATAGGGCGACGTGAAAATCGACGGAGCATCTACATCTTACGGGGCAGAGATCGAGAGCAACTTCTTCCTCTTGTAATCTAAATTCGTAGGATTTGTACTTGTGAAGTTGATTAATAAAAGTAGATAATTTTGTTTAATTATTTATTTTCTGTATTATTTCTGCATTATGATTTCTTTAACTATCCTTTCTTCTTCTATTCCTAACATGCGCGAGTAATTCTCCGCTTGTTAGGGTTCGTAAGATTAGGATAGATCAATGGATGATTAAAATCTTTTAACTCTTTTTACGTCCTATAAAGTTTATAAATTTTATCAAATGAATTTTTAACATCTTAATCAGGTGCGCTATCAATTCATTGGTAGTCATGACCGTGATTTGAGAATAGATTAACAATTATTTTGGTAAAGGCTAGACGTGAACGATGATCCATGTAAAGAAAGGGGTTAAGAGTGGGAACCCTATTCCCTCCGAAAACCATAAATCTACATGTATCATCGTCGATCTAGTTTTAAATCTATTATAGGATAAAATGAGTAATCTTTAATTAATTATCCATGACTACTAAATCTTAACGAACCCTACAAACCTTTTTCTTATATATTTTACATCCGTAATAAATTTAGATCTTAAATAAACTATCCTCTTCTCTTCGTTTATTTTATTCAACACGTCTAAAGTAAGATAAAAAGATTCTACGTTTCCCAGCGGACGACCCGTACTCTTCTCGGCTAGCTACAAGCGATACCGTTATTTATTGCGGTTATTCTACAAAAACTTTTTCACATCAATCATCTGCACTCTTGGATTTTGGAGGGAAACTTCAAGCTTTTGGTCACATCATAAATTTTTGCATTAACTCACACATCACTTCTCATGCACACTTACCATACCACTTGCATCATGGCAACCCCCCACTAGGTCCAAGCCATCAAAGAGCTAGTGCACAACTTGTTATGTGTTGGATCAAAATGTGTGTACACTAGTTTATTTGCAAAAACTCTTTGATTATTAATCGGTTTGCAGTTCTGGTTGCAGGGTCAGCTCACAAATGTAATATCCGTGATTTTGAATGTATTTCCAGTATTTTGTCACGGATACCTGTAATGTGTAATTACTGAGCAGACACTGTTAATAGTACCGAAACAAAACAAAACAGATAATGAATGAGCGGTATTAAAATGCAGTTTTTTTGTGATAAACAAATAACCCCAAACTTATCTTTTGGTCGTCCCGAGCAAAACAAAATCCTAAACTCACTTTCGCAGGGAACGCGATTGCACTGAGCGCGTGCAACAAGCCGTTAAACATCTAGGTGTCCCTACTAGGAGGTGTGTTGTCTCATGAGTGTTTTCAGCGGATTACACCCACAAAATCCCGTCAAGCTAGTTTCATAAGTTAACATTGATTCTACTCCTACAGTTTAGTATCTAGGTTAGAAATTCTATTATCCTAAGTTAGAAATATCCAACCTTGATGTTTCACGCCTCCTATTTATTTAACCTTAGATCCTATACGTTCCAAAAAAGTTTAGAAAGATATTGGTATCTCCTGAGTTTTCCATCTAAAAGCATGGTCTCAAATCAGGGATTTTTATCAACGTTATGAAAAACATAACTCTTATTATTTATTCCTATATTTCCTCCAAATATCGATCGTATACCCCTACGTGTGTGTGAATTTTCACCCTTACACTCAATAATTCAATTCAAGCTATAGTACCCTTGCACTAATACCTAATACTACTTCTTTTCATTAATGATGGACGGTGTTGCTCACTAAAAGCCGATTACTGAATGTATGAGCTTAAAGCGTAAATAGCAGTCTCCAGGTCTTGACTTTATATTTTTTTCTTTTTCTTTTCAAGACCGGATATATTTTCATTGATGCTCTTTTGGTGGTTAGTTTTAAATACCTTTTTTTTCTTTCATACTAGGTTTTCAGGCAACAGTATTTCTAGGCATCCTCTACTATCCCAAGTTTCAAGGTGCGTGTAAGTGCATTTTATAGGGTATATACTTTTTAAATTTGGACTTAAGAATATAAACTATTTTTCAGACTTATCTTTCAGTAAACCTTCAATACTTTCCATTCATCTCGACTTAACTAAAGAACTGAACTCAAGATTAACTATTTCTCAAAAAAAAACTGTAAGGACGTATAATTACCAAGGTAAAACAGAATGAGGGTTATCAATTCCTAAGCCTAGTATTTAGTTATTTCTAACGTATCAACTAAACTTTCGGAATAGAAATCTATGTTACCCTATTAGCTAACTTGACGACAAAGATTTTGATTTTTATAGGTTTTTAAATAAGTATGCAAATGCAAAATATACAAATGAATGCGAAGGAAAGAAAGCTTACCGAGCACACCCCCAAACTTAATGTAACATTTCAGAAAAATAAAATATTATTTTGGGAATTTTTATAATTAAATAATATTATATTAAATATTTAATATGGCGGTATAATTAAATATCGATAAATTGGGAAAAATTTGGGAAATTATGGAAATTACTGAAATGAAGATGCTTTATATGAATTATGCAAATTATAAGTTTTTATGATTTGTTATACACTATTTAGTGCTAATCGCGATTAAATATCGCTAATCACGCATTAATCTTGTTTTGCGCAAAACATGCACCATGTCATTTCAACACTTGTTACATTTTAACATGGCTTTTTCTCATTTTTTTTCATGCATAGTTTGTGGTTAAATGAGAGAGAAGAGAAAAGAAAAAGGAAAAGAAAAGAAAAAGAAAAGTCAAAAGGTATCTTGATGACAAGAGGGATGGCATGAGAGAGAGAGGGTGAGGGGTCAAACCATAGGCATGGCTCATTGTTTCTCTCTTCATCTCTTCACCATTTCTTCTCCCTCTTCACCCATGGAAGCCCCCATCTCCCTCCCCCACTTCAAGCCTCAAACTACCCCCAATACAAATCCAAAACCCCATCTCCATTTTACAAAATGCTTGAACAAGCTCATGGGAAGCACATTGGACCAAGAAAAATCGAATTTTGAGGACTTTGGGCAACTCAAGAATTTTCTTGAGTTGCCAATTGAGGTAATTTCTGCACCATTGGTATTGTTTTTCATCCACCTTAGCTTCTATTGTTAGTTAGAACCGATATATCGATATTTAGTGAACTTAGAAAATTCCTAGATGAGGTTAGGGTTTTGAATTTAATCCAAAGGGGAAATTGAGTGTAGTAGTGACCTTAAAACCCCTTTATTGATATCATATTGGACTAAAACCTGAGACTTAACCCCAATTGCGAACTTTAAATTCTGCCGACATCGGAAAACTATGAAAATATGATGGTAATTGTAAATATGCTAACACTCGGGGGCCTGAAAAATTATTTAGCAAACACAAAGGAGTGTGCAGGGACCTAGTAAGCATCACCCAAGACCCCAGCCCCTATACCCTCACCCAGGCCGCAAATAAATTCTCTTTGGCTGCAAATTGCGGCCAGACCAGGTCCATTTTGGTTCGTGCTTGTTCTGTAGATCCATCTCCAGTAAACTAGACCCTTTACATATGAAAAATTGACCAATTTGGCCTAGGGTAAAGTCTGGGATCATTTCCTTGTTTTGTTGTTTTGATTCGGGGTTATATTTTTCGTATTTTGGATTCTGGATTTTAGTGATTGTGTTTTGTCTCGATCGATTGGCGTTTGTACGTCGATGTCGAGGGTTATTGGTTCTTCTTGTATGTGTAGACCATAGGTTTTGACCTATGGGTGATTCGTGCGACATTTTGGTTTTGGTGCGCGATTTCATTTACGATGCTATATATGATATGTAGGTACCTTACGTGGATTTCGAGACGACGAGGATGAGCGTGGTGTCATCGACTCCAGAGAGCGAAGATAGAGGTAAGTAGATTATATCTACGGGGGATGTCGGGTGGATGGTGTATAGCACCCCCGTAAATTCGTAAGAAATGATCTGATGTGGTATAGATATACGTTTATGTGTGATTGTGAGATATGGATACTTAGTGAGCAAGCTTTAGGAAATCATGGGTTGGTTTTAGCAAGATTTGAGGAAAGTGCTTTAGTGGATTTCTTAGTCGCGAAGCCCTAGAGTAAAGATTTGCATACACGCACATACACATACTCGCATACATTTACTTCCTTATGCGTATTGTAGACACATATATATATTGGTATTCGTATGCTTGGGTGATGAGGATGTTATATGATACTTGGGAATGAGTCGATATGATCGGGCATGATGTTGTGAGATATTTAATATGTGACCGAGATATGTCATGATGTTATAGCAGATCGTGGGACGAAGATACCATGTGGATGATGATATATATATGATAGTTGACATATGATCGAGATATGAGATGAGATATGTTATGATATTTATAATGGATCGCTTGGGCGATGTATACTTCTATATGATAATATGTGTTGATGACATCGGATTGTATGAGGCTTTAGATCAGTAGTCAGATCATGATATTGTTGATGATATTAGTAGTGTACTCGACTTAGATCAGTACCCCTGCTCACAATATGTGATGATGTGGATACCAGATGAATAATGAGATAAATGTGATATTTGATCCGTAACCAAATTTGGGATGCCGTACGATAGATTTACCGTACGAGATATAGTTATGAGGATAGATCTGCACTCTTGACTCGAGAATTTCATAGTATTTATCGTATCGTACGTGATACTGTTGAGGCGAGATCACCGGCTACTAGATATATATATATAAATCGACTCAGATTTAGATGGACCCCCTTACCCTTTTGACTGGGCTCTAGTCATACTCATTTTCAAAAGTGGAGAATCGTGAGTATTTTAAATACCAAACTGTATGACTCGTATATTGGGTAGGTATATTTTTCAGTGTTGCTGTTACTACATCACTTTCTATATATTCATGTTTCTTCGCATGGCATTCTTGTATATATGTTATTTGTAATTATCATGAAACCATGCTGTCAGGATACCAACACCATTACCGATGATGCGTATGCTCCACATACACTTGCTGCCGGCTCACACACATCATCATCAGTAATTGCCATGTCACGTACACTTTAGAGAATACTATTTCTTTGACATAGCTTGCTAGCTGATAGTTACAATATGTTATAGCTTTCATATGCTAGTTTAACTATTGCACTCATTGCATGATATCAGATGCATTTATAAATTCATTGGTTATGCAGTATTATAGAGATTTATGCCAGTTTTCACTTTTTATTGACAAGGTGATTTGATGATTTCGGATCCTTCTTGAGATTTTTTGAATTTGGAAACCGCATGTGAAAGTTTTATAAACTGATGATTTATTTTAAACAGAAAAATGCGGTTTTCCTTGAAATGATGAGTCTTGTCCACCATGATGTTTTCTCGGTTATGAGATGGTTTTCGAGACCCGATTCGAGGAGTTGGATGAAACGTCTGCGGGTATATGGTGGACCCGGTATGGTACGCCGTGGCAAGAAGCTCGAGTTGTAGACGATGAGCCCGGCAGGGGCAGACTGCCTACCGGTGATTTTACCTGGCGCGACGAATATCCGGAGGATACCGTTCGTGGTCGTGTGAATTGGTGATATGGGCCGATCCGGATTGACGGAGCCCGAGATATTGAGATATTGAGATTTGAGACACTGAGATATTGGTATTTGAGATATCGAGATTCTGAAATATTGAGATACTGAGATTTTTGTTTCGTGTCGATACTTGACACTGATTTCTCTGTTGATTTCATGATGTATACTGTTTCCATTTGTCATGCATTCATACATCATATATCTGATATGTTTCTATTTGAGACACTGACACGAGCATGTAGTATTACACTTATACATAGATAGACCAGGATATTATTTGAGGATATTACTTGATATGACCTAGGATAGTGTCATATATGCGATTTCTACACGTAGATGTTTTCTACTCACGAGTTGGCAACTCACCCTTGTTGTGCCAAAATTTTCATACAGGTTAGATATACAGGTTTCATTGGCAGCTTTCTAGGATATAATTTCATTCAGGATGATTTGCTTTGGTAGGTGGGTTCTTTTGCATCAGGACCACCATTGTTTATTTGCTATTTCAGTTGTATCTAGTAAAACTCCATCAACCAGATTTGTATATTTGATAGAGATAGAAGACCAGACTTGTATTTATTTCGACCTTAGAGTCGCGCGTTGTATTATTATGGTTTTCTTGTTGTTTTGAGTTTCCTTTTGAGCTTTGATCCTCGCCCTTGGCGTTGTATGTTATATTGCATTGTGTGGTTTTGTCCGTCAATTGACGAAGAGCTAGCTCCCGCTTGGGGATGCCTTTATTCATTATATATGGTTTATCAGGTTTTGTACCCGTTTGGGGTCTGTTTTTACAAAGGAAACTCTGCCGAAATTTTCAAAAAAGACTTGTGATTTTAAAAATGCATACCTCGGCTTATGTTGTTAAACTTCTTGCTTTAAAATTGGTTTTTCCTTCACTCCACTGCTTTAATTGGTTTTGATTTCTTGGTTTTGGCTTACTTAGATTACGTACGCCTCGAGACGTTTCGTAATTTAAGTGTCGGTCATGTTCCGTACTTTTCGGGTCGTGACAAAGTTCGTATCAGAGCGTTAGGTTTTACCTTCGGAGTGTAGGATGACCCTTGGTTGATGGAGTAGGTGACTCAAGTAGAGTGACGTACCATGTGTATGTTCCGCGGCATACTTACGATACGATACTCCGCTTAAGAAGCCTTAAGATGTACATTTCCTTGTACAGCATTATATTCATTCATATGATCTATCCTCATCGGTACCAGTTATGGTTTTGTTACCACAGTTGTACGGGCGTGGAGAGCTATGGTTAGAGTTGCGGTCAGCACGAGCTCGTCACGGAAGAGGACTGACCAGGGCGTGATTCCAGGGACATACGATTGCATATACGTATCGTTTATTTGTGTTTTCGTGCCATTAGCGTTGATGGATCGCTTCTACGAGATTTCTCGGACGTGCAGATCAGCACCAGAGGATTTGGGCTACCGCTAGAGGCCCGCCAGATTGTGATGACCGTCAATGCACTGACTATTCTTGATGATGGAGGCACTGTTCAGCATGCAGACGAATGATTCAGTTGTTGCTGCGAATGATGAGTTATCACCCCAGATATTTGGAGCTTTTGCCGCACGAGTTATAAGTAGAGACATGATAGAAGATCGCTAGTCACCAAAAATGAAAGACTAGGACATGTGATTCATTGCCTACCCCGATGCGAGGACATCAGATTGATTGGTTCCAGCTAGAGACGACTTCACGCTTATACGTTGAGAGTCGATATAGACGATCAAATGTCAGGAATCCGTTTTCCAAGTTTAAAGTATTCGGAAAACAATGCAAGTAATTCAACAGACCCTCTAGAAGAATGAAACCCTAACTCGACATAATGACCATGGAACGCCGGTGAACCTTAGGGTTTGCGGCAGTTCAGCGGTGCCATTAGTGAGTCTTGGGTTTGCCCTTCTACGGTTGGTCCATAGGTGCTGTGGCATATATTCGATACTATTAAATTGCACCCAAGATGTTGAGCTCTTGGGGGATTATAGAGCCTTGACGAATCGATCGAAAAGTACGACATCATTCGGATATCATGTGATGGGATACATTACTTGGGAGACTCCAGATACGAGTATAGCCGTTGGAGCGCAGTGCATGCAGCCACGAGGAGACGAGTCCGAATCAGTCGACATTGGAGGAAAGTGGAGTAAGAGGTTCGTACGAGATCGTGACGAGAGGACGTTCCACTCCGCTGACATCAGAGATGTGATACGCAGGCAAAGGCGTTGACTATGGGTATATCTTCCAGGAGGAGTCGCGATGAGTATGTAGCCGTTCCGGAACAAGAAAACATGATTAATAAAGGACGACGACTTTCAGGCAGTTCGGCAGAAACGAGATTTGGGAAAGTACTCAACGGGACCTTTCTGGAATAAATTACGAGAAGACTTGGACCCAGAAGCGGTCATATTACGCACACCCAGCAGGCCAAAGTTCGTCATCGTCGACGAGACATGTTATGAGTGACCATGATAGTTGGCTAGAGATCTTTAGAGGATGTGCCAGAGCGGAATGCTTCCATTATCGTTTCCATATTGAACCGTTGAGCCGAGGTGCTATGCACTTAGCAATCTGCAGTGAGAGACGAGAGCCTAAGGGCACCAGACGATAGACCACGAACAGTAGGCAAGTAGATATCTTTCTCTGCTAGCATTGGATGCGCCGACACCTTCTCGACCTTGAAGGAAGGACATATTGACGACAGTATTTACGATTTGTAACTTCGTGAGTTGATTATCACGTATCCGTCATTTTTGGATTTCGGTATTTTGGGTGATTTATTGCATGATTGAGTTTTGATGACCGAGCTACATGATATTTGCTTTTGTGCACCATGCTTGCACCTACTGGTTATTTATATTTTATGCATAGTTATTACACTTGATATATGTTTTATACACCGTTATGTTGATTTATAATGTGTGCACAGTTATTGCGCTTGATATCGTTTTGTGCCTTGGCCGCACATATATATGATTTCATGGATTTCATACAGTTGGGTTGATTTTGTGCATTGATACGTATTTTGTACACCACAGTTGCACCTGACTTCGATTTTGATGTCATTCGATATGTTGATTTTGACTTCATGCCTATGTCATGCATGTGATTTGACTTATGCTTTTGGCATAGTTTTCATGCACCTTTAGTATTTTGATTTGCTTTTGTGCACGCTAATGCACATGGTTGTGAGATTATATACCGCCGTAAACCTGATTTATATGTGGATTGGAAATATGTTGAATACCGTCGATTTCGATTGTGATACTCGATATTTTTTTTGTTCACCTTATGCACCTGATTTGGATTTTCACACATGTTGGGCGCATGATATGAGATATGATTTTGGTGCACACCAGATGCACTAAATCGGGCTTTTTTGTGCATATCAGATGCACCTGATATTGTTGTCGTGCACACCCGTTGCACTGGATAGATGCTTTGGTGCACACCCGTTGCACTTAGATGTTGTTTCTGTGCACCTGTATGGCATATTCATGGGTTTCAATTTCCATGCGCACCAGACGCACGTAGCATTCATGTGTACATTTTGGGATTGATTTCTTATGGAGCAGTACGTTTTTATGATATTTGCTATTTGTTTTCGTACTGAGCAGGACTAGTCAGAGGACAGTACCTGGATATATTTTGCAGGCATTGATAGTTATCGAAGCGATTTCCAAAAAGGGAGTTAAAGCCTCAGTATTTACCTACGTTTCTGATATGACACGAAACGTTTAAAACAAGGAAACACTTCTAAATTGTTTTCAAAAACGGCGGGACGTACATATTTAACAAAGGATAAGTACATATATAGTTATTTTCTTACAATGGGAGTCCGCCACTGTGTAGTGTTATGCGCATCGCACAGCAACATGAATGGTTTGGCATGCATTTCCTTTAGATGTTTACATTTATAGTTTTGATGTAGATCATATTGGTTTTCATATTGGATTTGACATTTGTGTCCTCACCAAGACTCCGATGATTGCGAGATGCTTGATGGAGTTTTGATTTTGAGATATCTTCTCATTGTTCATGCGCATGCATTGCGCTACGATGCGTCTATGTATTGATGAATTCGGAGCCCCGACGACTTGGAATTTTTACTGAAATGTTTTAGTATTTGAGGGGTTTAAATTTAAATTCGGTAAACGAATTTCTTTAAGGGGGGAAGATTGTAACATTTCAGAAAAATAAAATATTATTTTTGGGAATTTTTATAATTAAATAATATTATATTGAATAGTTAATAAGGCAGTATAATTAAATACCGATAAATTGGGAAAAATTTGGGAAATTATAGAAATTACTGAAATGAAGGTGCTTTATGTGAATTATGCAAATTATAAGTTTTTATGATTTATTATACACTATTTAGTGCTAATCGCGATTAAATATCGCTAATCGCGCATTAAGCTTGTTTTGCGCAAAACATCACTAGTAAAATAGGGGGTTGCCCCTACGGATGGAATTATCCGTTGGGGCAGATTTTACTTGGCCCTACGGATTACTCCGTAGGGCTAAAGGGTTGCCCCTACGGGCACTGACGTTCAAGAATAAAAAAATTAATTCTTAATTTGGTGTTTGCCCCTACGGTGGCGCAAACAAAGGACCTACGGATATATCCGTAGGGGAAAGTAAATATCGATTTATTAAGACCCCAGACCGATCGCCTACGCTCACTTTCTCTCTCTCTCTCTCGATCGGGCGCGAGAAAAATCCCCAAATCGCCACGCCGTCGTCACCACCGTCGTTCTCCTCGTCGCCACCGCCGGTTTCGTCGCCACCGCAGTTCTCGTCGCCACCGCGGTTCAGGTCGTCGCCCCAGCCCCAGCAGCAGCCGTTCTGGTGAGTAAATCTCGAGGTAAATTAAAGAATTTTTGGATTATTTTGGGCTTAGGGTTCATGGCTGGGTCTGGGGTTGCGCGCGCGAGTTGGGGTTGGGCAGGGGTCGCGGTCGCGGTCGCGGTCGGGGTCGGGGTCAGGGTAGGGTTAGGGTTGGGGTTCGGCTGCTGCTGGGGTGGGGCTGGGGTTAGGGTTTGCCTTAGGGTTGGTGTTGGGGTTTAGCTGGCCACGCTGGGGTTAGGGTTGGGCTGGGGCTGGGGGCTGGGGCTGGGGCTGGGGGCTGGGGCTGGGCCACGCGGGGTTTTGGGATCTTTGTAATTTGCTTGCTCTGTTTGGGGTTTCAGTTGATCCTCATTAAAAAATTGGTGATTGATCTCTTCAATCATATTATTATCTGTAGTTAAAATTTTTGTGAAGCCTTCAGAGTTTGGAAAAATCTAGAATTACCGTTGAAATTCTGGCAACATTCAAAAACTGTGTATATGATGTGTGTGTGTGTATGCATGTATATACATTTGAAATTTATCTTTCTTCTATGATATAAAACGGTTAAACCGAAGAAAATTACTGGGGGAATTTTTGCTAAAATAACTTGATCAAGTGATGGGATAATTTCATTTGGTAATCTTTTACTTATTTTACATCTCTTATTTTTTCATGCAAAAATCTGAATAGGTTTCTTGCAATTTTGCCTATCGATCAATTATTATATTTATTTCTATTTTTTGTGGATGATTTGGCTTCAATTGAATGGAGGCGATGATGGCTTGCCCTCAAGCTTCCACTTTTATGAGCTTTATAGTTATGAGATTGGCGAGGCAAGCTGGTTTGTAGCCATCTTATTTCTTTTCCTAAATTCAAATCCAAATATAAACTGTCTGATTGAGAGAGAGAGAGTATGGGAGATTATGTATTATTCAATGTGTTTGGAAGCTGGCATGTTCTGAGCGTCATCTCTGCATGAAAGCTATGGTTTTGCAAAGGGTTTGCCCTAACTATTTTCTGTGGGGAAGCTGAAGGCCTGAAGCTTCATCAAACTCAGGATTGGATTCTGTTCGGGTATTGTAAATTCTTGTGAAAGTTCCGTTCAAGATTTGTTCAGAGCTTGCATAACATCCTTTTCATCTTTATGAGATCTTTATGCAGTCATTTTTTTGGGTTTATATATTTCTCGAGCCCGTTTGACTTTGGACTTAGGATAACCCCAAATCTCTTTCTTATTTTGATTCCTAAGCTGGCATATCTGAGGCTCGTATTCCAGTATCGTTGCTGGAAAAGCTAGGGTTGCGAACATTTTTGCAACGATAATTTCTGTATGACAGCTTAAGCACACATAAAACTTAAACAATCTTGAAGCACTGCAGTTTTTCACTAAACTACCTAAAAGTTTTTATATTGCTGCAAGCTTCCTTAAAGTGCTGCATCTAAGTGTATTTTAGTGGGAAAACCCTTGAAAGCCAAACTTCATGGGGTTTGCTGTTTGCCTTCTCTGTAGCTAGTTTGAGGTTTATTTAGTTTTGGATTTTTTTTGCAACACTCTCTGAGTTCCAAATCAACAAAAAGCTGAATGTTGAATCACAAGCAAGAAGCAGCCAAACTGGCCCTAAAGTAATCCTGAGTGATGATAATTTTCCAGGGAGTTTAAAATTTATAGAAATGGCGAGGCAACATTGGATTGTCTGCAAGTATTCAAGCAACCTGTTTGCAGCCATCATGCTATTTGTGATCCCAGTATAAAACTCAAACATGCCTCTTAGTTAGTTTACTTTAATTTGTTATTTATGTGTGTGTGTCAACATTGGATTGTCCCAAGTATAAAACCAAACCCACAAAACATCAAAACTGTCTCCGACAATCTTATGGTCATTAGACATAAGATTTATGCATATAGGTAACATCTGCCAATATGCCATATCCAGACCGCAATCTATTTTTGCCTATTGGCTAATATGAAAATATCGGCCCGCGTATATGACATAATCAAAGTTGTTAAATCTTAATACGGTTTGTGTTTCGTTTTTTTATTTATCAGTTCTATCAATGTTGCGTATAACGCTTTATGATATCAGTATCCTACATTTGTAGTTTTAATTGTTGATTGTTATAGATGAATACCATTGCAATAATAGTTTTTGGTCGATGAATGCTATTGCAATGTAGGATGATCAGTTCTATCAATCTTGATCTCAATGGTTTAAAATCATGTTACACATACAACACGAATGCACAACAAACGCATAATTAGAGAGCGACTCAAGATATTCAGGTTAAAACCAATATATGATACTCGATGATAATATGAAACCTTCATATTCCCATCGATACCAATATACGCCTCGATATCTTTCCCTCTCGTTCCCAAAATTTTCTCTCGTTCCCGCGTCTCCAATTTTCTCTTCGTCGCCACCGCGCGCCCTCCGTTCTCAGCCCGCCACCGCCCTCGTTCTTCCTCGCCGAGTTCCTCGTCGCCGATATTTGTGCCTACATTGATGCCTCAAGCAACGAATCAAATGATGTGGATCACAAACTAATTAAATAAATTTTGAATACCAATCTGGACTGGGATTTGAATACCAATCCTAGTTTGCTATATTTTTTTATATATAGTAGATGGTGATACTTCTTTAAATAAAAACAACCCTACACTTAAGCGAAATCATAAATCGAAATACACATATATAGAATACAACTCATACATGGGTATCCTCAAATCTAACTTTCATTGAATTTGCACGCGCACTTAAAATAACAACCTTTATACTAAAAAAATTATGTATGCCATTACTTAGTAGTTTATGGTTTTAAGACGCAAAAGCCATTTGAGAAATACTTTTTCTACCCACTATTAATCCATATTCTCAATATAGTCATTGAATTTGCACGCGAACATCATAAGAAGGAGAATACAGTAATGTGGCAGAAGGAGAAGACAGTAATGTGGCGGAAGAAGAAAAAAATGACATTCCTCGTTCTCTGTTTCAGCATCAATCTTCTGATATGAACTAATGATGGCTTTCACATTGGCTTTTCCCTTTAGAGACTTCTTAGTGTCCAATGGAAAGCATACATCAGATTTGTGCAGGTCGGGTTCTTCTATGACTTTTAAGAGTCTCAACTGATTCTGTAAATTACACTCTAGTTGGGTGGTACTTTTACCACTTCTCACTGCAGGTGCGCTCTCTAATATCCATTTTGAATGTAATATTATCGATATTCAAAATGGATATTAGAGAGCGCACCTGCAGTGAGAAGTGGTAAAAGTATCACCCAACTAGGGTGTAATTTACAGAATCAGTTGAGACTCTTAAAAGTCATAGAAGAACCCGACCTGCACAAATCTGATGTATGCTTTCCATTGGACACTAAGAAGTCTCTAAAGGGAAAAGCCAATGTGAAAGCCATCATTAGTTCATATCAGAAGATTGATGCTGAAACAGAGAACGAGGAATGTCATTTTTTTCTTCTTCCGCAACATTACTGTCTTCTCCTTCTGCCACATTACTGTATTCTCCTTCTTATGATGTTCGCGTGCAAATTCAATGACTATATTGAGAATATGGATTAATAGTGGGTAGGAAAAGTATTTCTCAAATGGCTTTTGCGTCTTAAAACCATAAACTACTAAGTAATGGCATACATAATTTTTTTAGTATAAAGGTTGTTATTTTAAGTTTTCCCTTATAGAGATATGATCTAACTGCATCTATCAACTATAAGTGTGCAGAAAATTATGATAAGAAATCATAAGAAAGGGTCGTAGCCATGCATAACCTTGAATCTACATACCAAATCATGCAAAAGCATGCACTTATTGTCACCTTGCCTTAGAATATAAAATATCTTGGAAGACTATAAGCGAGCATTTAAATCTTGATAGCTTTTGACTTCAACATATATTTTTCTCAAGTACCATGAAATATACTTGCTCCGTATAAACCGTTTTCAGGAAGATGGATTAATAATGACAAATTATCCATTGTGGCTCACTAGGTTAGCATTTTCTCTTCTATTGACCATCTTTCTAATCTGCTTGGTAAATTTATTCGGAACCGGCTGCGAATCATTAAAAGACATGCATAAGAAAGAAAACTAAAATACAGATATATAGCATACCGATACATCGAAACTTCATAGTTGCGATGGCAATCCAGAGATATTTATTTCTACACACGTGGTGCGCGTGCGAATGCGTCAGGCATCATGGACAAATATTTCAGAACATGGAAAGTATTATTCGTATAAAGTAATTAAAACTTTTAAACACCTTGGGTAGATATTTTCTTAGTTGATGCAATCATATCATGAGGACTAAATTTAAGCTATTATACATATGCTTATGTATTTTTCTAATCTAATATATCACACACACAGAGAGAGAGAGAGGGGGGGAGAACACCAGGTAGATAGAGAAATCAGGTAGCAGGATCCTGAAGAAATGGAGTCTATAGCATTGCTCATCATCATCATCCGTGATCCCTTTGAAAAAATATTATCAAAGGGATCATGGATGATGATGATGAGCAATGCTATGGACTCTATTTCTTCAGGATCCTGCTACCTGATTTCTTTACCTACCAGGTGTTCTCTCTCTCTCTCTGTGTGTGTGTGTGTGATATTTTAGGTTAGAAAAATACATATGCATATGTATAATAGCTTAAATTTAATCCTCATGATATGATTGCATCACCTAAGAAAATATCTACCCAAGGTGTTTAAAAGTTTTAATTACTTTATACGAATAATACTTTCCATGTTCTGAAATATTTGTCCATGATGCCTGACGCATTCGCACGCGCACCACGTGTGTAGAAATAAATATCTCTGGATTGCCATCGCAACTATGAAGTTTCGATGTATCGGTATGCTATATATTTGTATTTTAATTTTCTTTCTTATTCATGTATTTTAATGATTCGCAGCCGGTTCCGAATAAATTTACCAAGCAGATTAGAAAGATGGTCAATAGAAGAGAAAATGCTAACCTAGTGAGCCACAATGGATAATTTGTCATTATTAATCCATCTTCCTGAAAACGGTTTATACGGAGCAAGTATATTTCATGGTACTTGAGAAAAATATATGTTGAAGTCAAAAGCTATCAAGATTTAAATGCTCGCTTATAGTCTTCCAAGATATTTTATATTCTAAGGCAAGGTGACAATAAGTGCATGCTTTTGCATGATTTGGTATGTAGATTCAAGGTTATGCATGGCTACGACCCTTTCTTATGATTTCTTATCATAATTTTCTGCACACTTATAGTTGATAGATGCAGTTAGATCATATCTCTATAAGGGAAAACTTAAAATAACAACCTTTATACTAAAAAAATTATGTATGCCATTACTTAGTAGTTTATGGTTTTAAGACGCAAAAGCCATTTGAGAAATATTTTTCCTACCCACTATTAATCCATATTCTCAATATAGTCATTGAATTTGCACGCGCACATAATAAGAAGGAGAAGACAGTAATGTGGCAGAAGGAGAAGACAGTAATGTGGCGGAAGAAGAAAAAAATGACATTTCTCGTTCTCTGTTTCAGCATCAATCTTCTGATATGAACTAATGATGGCTTTCACATAGGCTTTTCCCTTTAGAGACTTCTTAGTGTCCAATGGAAAGCATACATCAGATTTGTGCAGGTCGGGTTCTTCTATGACTTTTAAGAGTCTCAACTGATTCTGTAAATTACACCCTAGTTGGGTGATACTTTTACCACTTCTCACTGCAGGTGCGCTCTCTAATATCCATTTTGAATGTAATATTATAGATATCCATGCCTGTTTATGTCAAAATTACTTATATTGTCAATGTTTGATTGTCTAGTTGTTGGTGATGCGTCCATATCAGGGACAGAGGCCACTCCCGTTCCTCCAGGTATGTTTATATATTATATAGGGCATGTATATTGATTTAGAATGCTATATCATAAATATACACACATTTCTTTTGCTCTTAGTCGTCCAACTCATTATCATGGGCTGCTTGATGAGATTAGATTTGCGCCTGATGATCTACAAGAGCTTGTTCACTCCCTGTCATATGTGTAAGCAGCGCTATATGCGAGTTTACCTTGTTAGTATGCATGTACTGAAATTAATTAATATTATTCAAATTTTGATACATGCAGATACCAGAGGAGCACATCTTCTATCTCTGTAGGTAAGGCTTTGAATTTGTTGATTTTGGTATTTCTTGTCAATTTTATAGACCAGTATGTGCTAAATATAATGTTCTGACAGTTGCTAGGGGGAAGGCAACATTCGAGGCTGCTGACCCCAGTCCTGGACGCCGCACACGGACGGCACCACGGAGGTTTGGAGATAGGCCGAGGACTGGGCTCTAACAGGGCCCATATGAGGTTGGACTCCACCCCGGTGGTTACTTCCTCCGTCTCCAGTTAGCGACGTATCCAGCAGGAACAGGAGAGCTTGAAGGCCACCGTTCAGGAGTTGAATGAGATGCTGGTATGTATACTACTTAATAGTAAAATATAATGTCTTATTATAGATATCAACATATCCAATATCAGTACATAGCCTGAGCTTATTTGGTTGTAGACTTATGTTTTATTAATCATACATACATATGTAATTAAAATAAACAACGCTTTTCCAAACTAGATATCCAAACAGGGTTTCGAAATAACTTAATAATGAAACGGATTCGAATAATAAACAGTTCTTACACGCTTCTTACATACGTTATATCCAGACGCGACAGGGTAGATCGGCCGAGCGTCCACACGCATCTCCTTCGGCTGCGGTTCCGCAGACAGCTCCTGTAGCTCCACCGCCCACTTAGACTCCCGCTCGCGACGAATTGCAGAGTTTATTGACCGAGGAGCAGGACCGAGCTGGACCGAGCTAGGGTAGATTTTTGGTTCTTTTTTTTTGAAACATGTATTTATTTATATCATACACATTGTACTACATTTTGAAACGATATTGATATTGGTTTGTATTTATATCATATTCAGTTTTTGTGTTTCTTTTGTATATTATATATATGCGTGAGATGTGATTATGAATACTGCGATATATGATTTGATTGATGTATACATTATTGTGCACAGGGCGGGAAAAAATCTAGCAGCCCATTTTTTAAAAAAAAATACAGACAATATGTACCTACGGATTAAGCCGTAGGTATATATGTTGCCCCTACGGGCATATCCGTAGGGGCAAACTATCAGGAAACCTGATATTTTCCCACCTGATATCAGTGCAGGGTGTTGGGAGTACCCCTACGGATATGTCCGTAGGGGCAACTGTTTATCCCCTACGAATTTATCCGTAGGGGCAAATTATCAGGTTTCCTGATATTTTCCCCCCGATCTCAGTGCAGGGTGTTGGGAGTAGCCCATACGGATGTCTCCGTAGGGGCTACATTATATCCCCTACGGATGTATCCGTAGGGGTCTAAACAGGACCTACGGGTATATCCGTAGGTATATACAATATATTAAAAAAAAATTACATATATGATTTTATTACCCCTACGGGGTTCTCCGTAGGGGCAATAACACCTACTGTTATATCCGTAGGGGCTTAAATTTGTCCGTAGGGGCAAGTTCAGGGACTCAACTTGCACCTGCGGCCTTTGCACCTACGGGGTCTTTTTTCGCCCCTACGTATATATCCGTAGGGGCAGTGGGTTGCCCCTACCGATAAATCTGTAGGGGCAACCCTTCTTTGTAGTAGTGCATGCACCATGTCATTTCAACACATGTTACATTTTATCATGGCTTTTTCTCATTTTTTTCATGCATGGTTTGTGGTTAAATGAGAGAGAAGAGAAAAGAAAAAGGAAAAGAAAAGAAAAAGAAAAGTCAAAAGGTATCATGATGACAAGAGGGATGGGCAAGAGAGAGAGACGGTGAGGGGTCAAACCATAGGCATGGCTCATTGTTTCTCCCTTTATCTCTTCACCATTTCTTCTCCCACTTCACCCATGGCAGCCCCCATCTCCCTCCTCCACTTCAAGCCTCAAATCACCACCAAAACAAACCCAAAACCCCATCTCCATTTCACAAAAAGTTTGCACAAGCTCAAGAGAACCACATTGGACTAAGAAAAATCGAATTTTGAGGACTTTGGGCAACTCAAGTATTTTCTTGAGTTGCCAATTGAGGAAATTTCTGCACCATTGGTATTGTTTTTCATTCACCTTAGCTTCTATTGTTAGTTAGAACCGATATATCGATGTTTAGTGAACTTAGAAAATTCCTAGATGAGGTTAGGGTTTTGAATTTAATCCAAGGTGAAATTGAGTGTAGTAGTGACCTTAAAACCCCTTTAGTGATATCATATTGGACTAAAACCTGAGACTAAACCCCAATTGCGAGCTTTAAATTCTGCCGACATCGGAAAACTGTGAAAATATGATGGTAATTGTAAATCTGCTAACACTCGGGGGCCTGAAAAATTATTTAGCAAACACAGAATAGTATGGATGCATCTAGTAAGCATCACCCAAGACCCCAGCCCCTATACCATCACCCAGGCCGCAAATAAATTCCCTCTGGCCGCAAATTACGGCCAGACCTAGTCCATTTTGGTTCGTGCTTGTTCTGTAGATCCATTTCCATTAAACTAGACCCTTTACATATGTAAAATTGACCAATTTGGCCTAGGGTAAAATCTGGGACCATTTCCTTGTGTTGTTGTTTTGATTCGGGGTTATATTTTTCGTATTTTGGATTTTGGATTTTAGTGATTGTGTTTTGTCTCGATCGATTGGCGTTTGTACGTCGATGTCGAGGGTTATTAGTTCTTCTTGCATGTGTAGACCTATGGGTGATACGTGCGACATTTTGGTTTTCATGCGTGATTTCATTTACGATGCTATATATGATATGTAGGTACCTCACGTCGACTTCGAGACGAAGAGGATGAGCATGGCGTCATCGACTCCAGAGAGCGAAGATAGAGGTGAGTAGATTATATCTACGGGGGAAGTCGGGTGGATGGCGTATAGCACCCCCGCAAATTCATAAGAAATGATCTGATGTGGTATAGATATACGTTTATGTGTGATTGCGAGATATGGATACTTAGTGAGCAAGCTTTAGGAAACCATGGGTTGGTTTTAGCGAGATTTGAGGAAAGTGCTTTACTGGATTTCTTAGTCGCGAAACCCTAGAGTAAAGATTTGCATACAGGCACATACGCATACTCGCAAACATTTACTTCCTTATGCGTATTGTGGACACATATATATTGGTATTCATATGCTTGGGTGATGAGGATGTTATATGATACTTAGGAATGAGTCGATATTGTTGGAGATAGTGCCCTCAGAGTCAATTATTGGATCACAGGCACGTGATTGCAGTGATTGAGGGGAGGACCTGTCCCAGTAGGACAGTCTTACTCAAGATGATAGTATGCTATCT
This sequence comes from Agapanthus africanus, assembly GCA_030015575.1. Taxonomy (NCBI): domain Eukaryota; kingdom Viridiplantae; phylum Streptophyta; class Magnoliopsida; order Asparagales; family Amaryllidaceae; genus Agapanthus; species Agapanthus africanus. The sequence continues at coordinate 341,408,957 of CM057341.1, forward strand.
GGTTTATCTTTATCATCGTGTACTGTTTTAGGTGACCTTACGAGTCACTATTGCACGTCGATAGAGCCCCTAGGATTCTTTCTTGACTACCAGCAGTATGAGGGCGATCATATACGTGAGAGCTAGAGTCTATAAGCACATCCTTAAATGGTCCCTAGTCATGGGAGTTTCGAGACAGGGCATCGATTCTCCAGAGTAGACTAGTGTATACAGTCGAGACCCTGACGAGGGGCGGTGGCTGGTCTCACATGCCACTGGTGTCAGTTGGTTCACCTAAGATGTATACAGGTGCTCATTGGGTTATGAGTACACCGGACAGGACTCGCCGGGAACCTGCTAGTTGGTATTATACCTGACGTCAGATAGCAGTTCCCTGGTGACATGTGTACAGGTTAGTTCATCGACCTGAGATCGTCATTTGTCTCGTGTGAGTTCCCACTGTGATTTGATTACTACCCTACCACGGCTCAAAGGAGTCGTACAAACAGGTTTTAGTTGGGTACAGTCCCGAGCCACATGGAGGCAGTGAACGGATCTGCAGGGGTTCGTCTCTCCCGGTATTGGGGGTGAGGTCGCGCTGTGTCTAGGAGAGCCAGAACATGAAAAGTCCTTGGCCAAGGCAGGAGATTTGCTGGTAGGTATTCCAGTAGTATCTCAGGGTGTTCTGGGCTACACTCCGACACGACTTGTACCGCTATTGGGGGTCTGACTTTTACCAACCCCTAGGCCCGCCATGCGATGCTCATTGACGAACGGACCGGACTGTACGGATATTGTCACTGACAGGCTCAGTAGGGTGTCAGGATGAGTTTGCTCATCGACGTCCCTTTTAGTCAGTACCTGGTAGCCCGTTACGTATTGGCTGATACCTCTGACGTGCTAGTGGTTAAATCCACAACCATAGTATTGATGAGTCTTTAGAGTCCACCACACACACAGTTACTCAGGTTTCGGGCGAAACGCTGTAGAGGCCGTATGGAGATATGGCAGGGTTCGATCCGATACGTGCGGTATTGCACGGATCGTGATCGGACGGTTTTTACTAGCCGGCTTTGGCTTAAGCCGGATCCTAGTATTAGACAGTGTAGATTTTGTCTCTTTGCATTTGTGTTCAGTGGGAATACAAATGCGGGCATGTATTTGCAGTAGCGGGGTTTTCCTGTAATTTATTACGGGATCAGTTTTCTGAAGTTGCCAGTTTGCATTCCGTTCCGGCCGGTTTTCTTTTATTCCTTCACGACCGGACTTTTGATGGAGGGGGTTATTTGCACATTTGCAAATAACATTTTTTGGAGGGTTTCTTGTAAAATGGTAGCTTCATGATGAGATTCCATTCTAGTCTTATTCATTTCTTTTCATATGATGGTTGTTTTGATTTGATGAGAAATGAAATGGGTGTGACCATTTTATATTGTTTTATTCTTTTTTTTCCTTCTCTTGATATACATTTTTAGAGATGCCTTTTTCTCTCTCCAATCTTTTTCCTGAGGAGATTGGGCCGGCCACTTTGAGGAGAAGGGGAGAATGAGGGAATTCATATTATGTGTGGAAATTGATTCATCTCATTTTTCCATTCTTTTGCTTGCCAAAATTCCAAAGCTCTTTCCATGGTTCATTCTCTATTCCTCCATCCATGGCAACTTATAAAACCCTAAAGAGACAACCCACTAAACTATATCTACAGCAAGTCTTGGACGCGTCGGCTAGCCAACTTCGCGCCCGAGTTGCCTCGGTCAAGAGGTGGGAGCCCGTAAAAGATTCCGGCTACGTGGTGCCCTTTCCGACGAGGAGGAGATGAACGGAGTTTCCGCGGGAGATCGGAATGGAGACGAAGACCGAAGGAAACGGATCGCTTGGTATAGCTTCTCTACTCTTTTCTAGTTTGCTAGTTGCTAGGTTAATGGCCTGATCCGGGTGAAAAGTGCGCGGTGGTGCCGGTTTGCTAGTTTGCAAAGTTTTTTGTTTCCGTGTTTCCGGCGTCGGATCGACAGCAGGGGCGCCGCCGCGGACTTACAATGGTATCAAAGCCACGCCATTAACCATGCCTAGCTTGCTCTAGTATGTTTAAAGACTCGATCGAACAAAATCCCAAAAACCGTATTTTTTTAGTGCATGTGATCTCTGTTGAAATTTTTCCAGCTCCAAAAATTTTTCAGGTCATTGCAGAAAGACATGCAAGCAATTCTAAGAATTCTGGGAAAATACGATTCACTGATTCCTTACTATGACCCCGGAAACGCGGCCAAACCCCTGGTTTGGCCGCGGTTCCGCGGTGGGTAAATGGAATCGTTGTACCATATTTTCACAGTAAGCTTCTGAGTTGAAAATAGGGGTTTGGGGATATTCTTTTTGGGCCCATATTTTCTGTAAGTGCTACAGTACTACTTGGGGCCCACTTCGATAAATTTGTTCGATCGGATATTTTAAACATGCCAGTTCACAGTATTTACATTATATCTGCGACCGTGAATGTCACTTGATCGGTAAATCCTGTCTAACTGCTATAGCCCTTTTAGACGGATTTGCGAACGTGACATTCACGTTGATGTTCTGTGTTGTGCTGTGTTGTTGCGGATTGGTCGTGGGGATAGCCTGGATGCAATGTTAGTACAGTTTTTGTTTTATATGTACATTTGATATTGCGGGGCGAGCGTCCGACATGTGGACTGCCGTCACTGCCTGTTTGTATTATTCTTTCGGGGCACGACCAGGTTGCGGTCGATGTACCCGTTGTATGTATATTTTACTTTCTGTACTAGGATTGCCCCGCGGAGGGGTGCACGGATAGCCGGGTTCTAGAGGGCAACGAGCCCGCATCTCATGGCATTGAGACGGAGGGGGCTTTACTCTAGAATTGGCGGGCTATTCGCCGCACTCGTAGGGGGTACAGGTTGACCCAGGAGGGGTGCCCAAGTTACCGGATTCCGTGAAGTGCCGGGTGGTCCATTCACGTTGCTGAAGGGGGCTGCCTCGCTTCAGGTTTTGGCGGGTAACTTGCCGCGCCCGTAGGGGTCTAGGATCTCATTGCGCAGGCTATCCACACGACCAGGGGAACGTCGGGTTTCAGTAGCGGCTCTGTGAAACCCGGGGATCCCAGACATCTGTATTATTCTGTGATGCTGTACATTTCTGTGCTGTTGCATTTTATCACGCCTAGAGCGAAAATTATATATTATATATATACTAGTAGATGTTGTATATGTTTTGTATCCACGCTAGTCCAGTCCCCGCTCTGTCGTTAGTAAGCTAACCTAACGGGTGATGACGGGACCCAATGGCGAATGCGGATGGCATATACGTACGTCAGTATATTTTCGTTCTTTGTGGTGTGATCAATTGATGGGACTGCGTTGATTCGGATCAATGCAAGATAAACAAACCTATTCTGATGTTGTTGGAACACTTTTCAAAAAGCTGTTATTGCAAGGGCGTTCTCTTTTGTTTTGCATAGTGGTATTCAGTTGGAATATCCTGCTCCTCAGTCGACGAGGCAAGGGCCGAGATCCCTTCACCGGGAGTGACCCCTTGGACAGAAGTTTGCGTCAGGGCAATAACTTCACTATAGTCGATTACTTTTGCTTTGCATCGTGGTATTCAGTTGGAATATCCTGCACCTCATTCTACGGGGAAAGAGCCGAGATCCCTTCACCGGGAGTGACCTCTTTAGAAAAGGTTTACGTCACTATATTTTTAAAAGCTATACGTTCCTTCAACGATATCAAGTTCATTACGTTAAAGGATTTTTGCCAGAAACCATTCGTAGCCCTCCATCATTTCAGTTAGATATTCGGTAGTATTCAAGCTATGTATTTTGACCTCACGCCAAGGAATAGTGTTTGGTAGCTGCTGGGTATTTATCTGTTGCATAGATAGATGCGTTGGTTTGGGACAGTCGTACTACTATTTTGGCCTACGTCAAGGGTATGTACGGGTGGGTTCAAATTAACCTGGACAATGATGGTTAGAACTTGACATGTGACTTATGATATTTTGACCTCACGCCAAGGTCATAAGAGCATGGGGCAAAAATCCACATCGGGAGTTTCAAAAGAACTGAAACTTGCCAGATATGCGCGTACCTTCTGGAGTGTGATAGCGTGAGCGGATTCCGTCACGTTATCATGCGATGATGGTTGGATCCCGATTCCCACTGATGAGTTGGTTTACTCCTCGGGTGATCCCGGCTAATTCTTCTTTCAGGTTTGGGGAAGAATTTGACGTTACAGTGGGAGGTTTCCAGATTAGATAAAGTGATAACCATTCTGATCTAGGTTAGAGTGCACGCTGAGTGTTTCTTTTCTCTCTCTCTTTTGCAGCGACCATTGACCCGACCCTAGATTATGACTCAGTGACCAAGTTGACCGAACCTTCTTAACACTGGCTTTTGGATTGTCAGAGTTGCAGACCTCATTGCCACTCCTACTTTTACCCTTTTCTCCAGGACACCCCATATTACTACGAACGTCCACTTCCATTGGAAAAAACCATCGTATGGTTATATACGAACTCGAAAGAATTCGATGATGGTTTCCGGTTCTGGAGAAAACGAATAGGACTATTCAGTTGTCTTTTCTTTTTGCCTTCTCTCAGGTTGCGAGTACTCCTTGGTTTAGGAGTAGTACACCTATTACGCAAATTGGATAGTCTTCTTCCAAACCTTAGGCTGGTGCTGAACGGTAAGGAATGAAGAAAACCAATTAGCATAACGATGGTGTGCAGAAGGTATTAAATAAAGACAAAGAAAGGGATTAGTAAGAGGGCAAAGTAAATTGCGACTGATATACACGACCAAACCAAATATTTCTTCGCCAATCCTAAATCACCTTTGTATTTCTCCAGGACACTCCGTATCACTACGAAGATCCCAAGTTTATCGGATAATCCATCGTATGGTTATATACGAACTCGAAAGGAACTTGTTCTAGTTCGGGGATGGATCCTGGTTCAGGAGAAATAGGAATAAGGTTCATTCGGTTGTCTTTTATCTTCACCTTCTCTCGCATTGCGAGTTCTCCTAGGATTAGGACAGTACACCCATTATTCTTATTGGATAGTCTTCTTCCAAACCATAGGCTGGTGCCGAACGGTAGGGAAGGAAGAAAACCATTTGGCCTAAAGGGGTGTACAGAAGGTAATGACTAAAGACATATAAAGGGATTTGGTGAAATGGCAAAGAATTATACGGTTACAGTTGTGAATCTGGATAATGGAAGAGGCATTACTAGGAATACCAGGATACCCCATCGAAACATTTCAATGTTTCAGTTTCACCGTGTACTGTTAAAAGAAAACTGATTTCCCAATTAGACACTTGCTCCAGGGTATGTATTTACCAGGTATGATTCTCACATCTGTATGGTTTTACAGATGATGAGTGGGGGTAAGTTATTGGGAATTAGGTGATCATCCTCATTATATCGGAATTCGTTGTAATTGGTGATATTTGAGGAAGTCACCTGGGTTGTTTGCCGGTCGGCAAATATTTGGTTTTGAATATCCGTTGTTATGCACCAATTTCAAATTGATATATCTGTACGTCTATTTTCATAGAGTGAGATATTCCTTTTTGAAATTATGTCCGTGACATTTACCTATATCAGTAGATGGTTAGGTAAGGAGCATTGAACAGCGGTGTAATTCTTCTCAACCATAAGTACAGTTTTCAACCTACGACACACAGTGAATGAGTTGTTAGACTCACAGGACTTATACAGAGTATTGTATATTGTCCAGTGTCCATCAGGACAGAGGGGTTGGTCCTCGTACTATATTCTGTTTACTCATGACTTCTCTAGTTCTTAGACATGTGTTTCGTAGAAATAAAAGGTCTAAGTTTTGAGGAGTTATAGGTATAAGAATAAAGTAGAGAACCAGGTATTGCAAGTATCGGGATTCTTCAAGGTGATCGAAGATGTAGATGCTTGTGTATGGTATTCAGTTGTTAGTAATGATTAAGAGAACTTGCTTCTTTTTCAGGTTACTCATAATTGGAAGCATTCCTAAGTTGAGTAACGCTGATCGGCCTCTCTTCCATTTAGTTAACATGCACTGGAGACAGCTGCATGATTTGAATCTGGTTCAATTAAATCAGTGCCTCTGTTTCTTGGATATAGAACAGTTCATATCTTGACATTGTTAAGATACGGGGAGTTATCCAGCTTATGCTTAAAACCAGACTCTGGATGACTCAAGGCACGTTTCTGTAATGGCTGTTTGTGGGTTGACCCGGGCCATGACGAGGGTTGACTTTCTACCATCTGGAAGATCAATAGTGATATTGTTCTTGACTCGCCACAGTTTTAATAAAAATGGATTTTTTCAGAAAACAGTAGTGGGAGTATGGTAGAACTGGAAGTGATTCCAGAACCGCAAACGATTACTGAAGATTTGATAAGAACCTAAAGATTCAATCTGGTTTGACATTCCATTGGCCACTCCGCAGATATGGTGGGTATCCTCAGGCACTCGAGAGGTACTTCGGTATGCTCAAGGACGGTGGCAGGGAGGTTCTTTGTTTACCCAGACTTGCCATTGCTGTTGTTCAAGACTGTGAGACCCGGCAGGAGGATGAGTATAGCGTCGTTCTAAACTTGCTTTAGAAATATACATGTATATGACTCTGCCAGAGGGTTGTCGTAGTCAGTGGGAGCAGCGGAAGCATTGGTGGACATCAGGCTTATGACTATTTATAGACTAGAGCAGATATAGCGGAGATAGATCATCTATTTCTGATGTGAGAGTCATAGGTTTGACTTCATCAGAATAGGGGATGGATCTGTTGAGAAGGTAGTAGGGTGTGATGTCCTAGTATTTGAATGACATACACTGAGTGGGAAGTGATATTCCTATACTACGATCGGTTATACTTTGGTCGTCACACTGTGGTTTCTCCACGTAAGACTTGGATATTATATCAGACATTCTGGTTACAAGATCTATGGTTTTAGATCTAGATTTAGGTGGTTTTCCAATCCGGGTACTTAGACAACATTCTAAGAGTATTTAGAATGGATGACTCCTGGCACGGTAGTATACCTGCAGGTGATGGAGTCACCCTCTCTAAAGATGTCTTGCAGACTAAAAGGGAGAGGGATACGCATGATTGACAGATCACTTGCTTAGGCAATTGAGTCAATCATGAGATGTCAAGTACCACACCAGATGTTGTTCTTGCAGTACGTGCAAAAAGTTGATATTGATCCAATCCTGGGGAAACAGTCGGAAGCAGATTTAGAACATAAGTGGATGTTCTAGGGAAATAATAACGGCAGCCTCCTTTAAGAGACGGTTATCATTCCAGGCTTCCAAGGTGACCTGGACGGTAGAGTGGCCGTCAGAGTTATAGTTTTCCCTCTGACGAGGGGCAGTATTTTGGACAGGTGGTCCAGGCTGGATACTGAGGGAAGGTATGGCGCAGGATACTGATTAAGTTCAGTTGAAGATACAGTCTAAGAAGTTTGGATTTGGAGTTCATTTATGAGCTAGGTCCCATCAGATATCCAGACATTCTAAGACAGGTATTGCTCATTTCGGGAGATGGCTTTCTCCGCGAATATGGGATATAGAGAGAGATATAGAAAGAAACATCACAGCGGATCCACTCACTGAGGCTATTCCTTGAACGCAATAGTTTCGCAAACGAGCTTTGTGAGACTGACTAGTGGAGGAATTGGGTGTTCGGTTTCACACGGGCTGTGAGTATGCGACATCGCAATAATTAGCCTTGAGTGCAAGTGGGAGATTGTTGGAGATAGTGCCCTCAGAGTCAATTATTGGATCACAGGCACGTGATTGCAATGATTGAGGGGAGAACCTGTCCCAGTAGGACAGTCTTACTCAAGATGATAGTATGCTATCTGGTTTATCTTTATCATCGTGTACTGTTTTAGGTGACCTTACGAGTCACTATTGCACGTCGATAGAGCCCCTAGGATTTTTGCTTGACTACCAGCAGTATGAGTGCGATCATATACGTGAGAGCTGGAGTCTATAAGCACATCCTTAAATGGTGCCTAGTCGTGGGAGTTTCGAGACAGGGTATCGATTCTCCAGAGTAGACTAGTGTATACAGTCGAGACCCCGATGAGGGGCGGTGGCCGGTCTCACAAGCCACTGGTGTCAGTTGGTTCACCTAAGATGTATACAGGTGCTCATTGAGTTATGAGTACACCGGACAGGACTCGCCGGGAACCTGCTAGTTGGTATTATACCTGACGTTAGATAGCAGTTCCCTGGTGACATGTGTACAGGTTAGTTCATCGACCTGAGATCGTCATTTGTCTCGTGTGAGTTCCCACTGTGCTTTGATTACTACCCTACCACGGCTCAAAGGAGTCGTGCAAACAGGTTTTAGTGGGGTACAGTCCCGAGCCACATGGAGGCAGTGAACGGATCTGCAGGGGTTCGTCTCTCCCGGTATTGGGGGTGAGGTTGCGCTGTGTCTAGGAGAGCCAGAACATGAAAAGTCCTTGGCCAAGGCAGGAGATTTGCTGGTAGGTATTCCAGTAGTATCTCAGGGTGTTCTGGGCTACACTCCGACACGACTTGTACCGCTATTGGGGGTCTGACTTTTACCAAATCCCTAGGCCCGCCATGCGATGCTCATTGACGAACGGACCGGACTGTACGGATATTGTCACTGACAGGCTTAGTAGGGTGTCAGGATGAGTTCGCTCATCAACGTCCCTTTTAGTCAGTACCTGGTCGCCCGTTACGTATTGGCTGAAACCTCTGACGTGCTAGTGGTTAAATCCACAACCATAGTATTGATGAGTCTTTAGAGTCCACCACACACACAGTTACTCAGGTTTCGGGAGAAACGCTGTAGAGGCCGTATGGAGATATGGCAGGGTTCGATCCGATACGTACGGTATTGCACGGATCGTGATCGGACGGTTTTTACTAGCCGGCTTTGGCTTAAGCCGGATCCTAGTATTAGACAGTGTAGATTTTGTCTCTTTGCATTTGTGTTCAGTGGGAATACAAATGCTGGCATGTATTTGCAGTAGCGGAGTTTTCCTGTAATTTATTACGGGATCAGTTTTCTGAAGTTGCCAGTTTGCATTCCGTTCCGGCCGGTTTTCTTTTATTCCTTCACGACCGGACTTTCGATGGAGGGGGTTATTTGCACATTTGCAAATAACATTTTTTGGAGGGCTTTCTTGTAAAATGGTAGCTTCATGATGAGATTCCATTCTAGTCTTATTCATTGCTTTTCATATGATGGTTGTTTTGATTTGATGAGAAATGAAATGGGTGTGACCATTTTATATTGTTTTATTCTTTTTTTTCCTTCTCTTGATATACATTTTTTGAGATGCCTTTTTCTCTCTCCAATCTTTTTCTTGAGGAGATTGGGCCGGGCACTTTGAGGAGAAGGGGAGAATGAGGGAATTCATATTATGTGTGGAAATTGATTCATCTCATTTTTCCATTCGTTTGCTTGCCAAAATTCCAAAGCTCTTTCCATGGTTCATTCTCTATTCCTCCATCCATGGCAACTTCTAAAACCCTAAAGAGACAACCCACTACACTATATCTACAGCAAGTCTTGGACGCGTCGGCTAGCCAACTTCGCGCCCGAGTTGCCTCGGTCAAGAGGTGGGAGCCCGTAAAAGATTCCGGCTACGTGGTGCCCTTTCCGACGAGGAGGAGATGAACGGAGTTTCCACGGGAGATCGGAGTGGAGACGAAGACCGAAGGATACGGATTGCTTGGTATAGCTTCTCTACTCTTTTCTAGTTTGCTAGTTGCTAGGTTAATGGCCCGATCCGGGTGAAAAGTGCGCGGTGGTGCCGGTTTGCTAGTTTGCAAAGTTTTTTGTTTCCGCGTTTCCGGCGTCGGATCGACAGCCGGGGCGCCGCCACGGACTTACAGATATGATCGGGCATGATGCCGTGAGATATTTAATATGTGACCGAGATATGTCATGATGTTATAGCAGATCGTGGGACGAAGATACCATGTGGACAATGATATATATATGATAGTTGACATATGATCGAGATATGAAATGAGATATGTTATGATATTTATAATGGATCGCTTGGGTGATGTATACTTCTATATGATAATATGTGTTGATGACATCGGATTGTATGAGGCTTTAGATCAGTACGCAGATCATGATATTGTTGATGATATTAGTAGTGTACTCGACTTAGATCAGTACCCCTGCTCACGATATGTGATGATGTGGATACCAGATGAATAATTGAATAAATGTGATATTTGATCCATAACCAGATTTGGGATGCCGTACGATTGATTTACCGTACGAGATATAGTTATGAGGATAGATCCGCACTCTTGACTCGAGAATTTCATAGTATTTATCGTATCGTGCGTGATACTGTTGAGGGGAGATCACCGACTACTAGATATATATATAAATCGACTCAGATTTAGGTGGATTCCCTTACCCTTTTGACTGGGCTCGAGTCATACTCATTTTCAAAAGTGTAGAATCGTGAGTATTTTAAATACCAAACTGTATGACTCGTATATTGGGTAGGTATATTTTTCAGTGTTGCTGTTACAACATCACTTTCTATATATTCATGATGTTTCATCGCATGGCATTCTTGTATATATGTTATTTGTAATTATCATGAAACCATGCTGTCAGGACACCTGCACCAATACCGATGATGTGTATGCTCCACATACACTTGCTGCCGGCTCACACACATCATCATCGGTAATTGCCATGTCACGTACACTTTAGAGAATACTATTTCATTGACATAGCTTGCTAGCTCATAGTTGCAATATGTTATAGCTTTCATATGCTAGTTTAACAATTGCACTCATTGCATGATATCAGATGCATTCATATATTCATTGGTTATGCAGTTTTATGGAGATTGATGTCGGTTTTCACTGTTTATTGACATGGTGATTTGATGATTTCGGATCCTTCTTGAGATTTTCTGGATTTGGAAAGCGCATGTGAAAGTTTTATAAACTGATGATTTATTCTAAAGAGAAAAATGTTGTTTTTCTTGATATGATAAGTCTTGTCGACTATGATGTTTTCTCAGTTCTGAGATGGTTTTCGAGACTCGATTCGAAAAGTTGGATGAACCGTCTGCGGGTACATGGTGGACCTGGTATAGTACCCCGGGGCAAGAAGCTCGAATTGTAGACGAAGAGCCCGGCAGGGGCAGACTGCCTACCGGTGATTTTACCTAGCGCGGCAGATATCCGGAGGATACCGTTCGTGGTCATGTGATTTGATGATATTGGCCGATCCGGACTGACGGAGCCCGAGATATTAAGATATTAAGATTTGAGACACTCAGAATTGGGATTTGAGATATCAAGATTCTGAGATATTGAGATACTGAAATTTTTGTTTCATGTCGATCCTTGACACTGATTTCTCTGTTGATTTCATGATGTATACTGTTTCCATTTGTCATGCATTCATACATCATATATCTGATATATTGCTATCTGAGGCACTAACACGAGCATGTAGTATTACACTTATACATAGATGGACCAGGATATTATTTGAGGATATTACTTGATATGACCTAGGATAGCGTCATACATGCGATTTCTACTCGTAAATGTTTTCTACTCACGAGTTGGCAACTCACCCCCATTGTGCCAAATTTTTCTTACAGGTTAGATGTACATGTTTCATTTGCAGATTGCTGGCATATAATTTCATTCGGGGTGATTTGCTTTGGTAGGTGGGTTCTTTTGCATCAGGACCACCATTTTTTATTTGCTATTTCAGTTGTATCTAGTAAAACTCCATCAACCAGATTTGTATATTTGATAGAGATAGAAGACCAGACTTGTATTTATTTCGACCTTAGAGTCACGAGTTGTATTATTACGGTTTTCGTGTTATTTTGAGTTTCCTTTTGAGCTTTGATCCTCGCCCTTGGTGTTGTATGTTATATTGCATTATGTGGTTTTGTCCGTCAATTAACGAAGAGCTAGCTCCTGCTTGGGGATGCCTTTATTCATTATAGATTCTTTATCAGGTTTTGTACCCATTTGGGGTCTGTTTTTACAAAGGAAACTCTGCCGAAGTTTTCAGAAAAGACTTGAGATTTTAAAAATGCATATCTCGGCTTATGTTGTTAAACTTCTTGCTTTAAACTTGGTTTTTCCTTCACTCCAATGCTTTAATTGGTTTTGATTTCTGGGTTTTGGCTTACTTAGATTACATACGCCTCGAGACGTTTCGTAATTTAAGTGCCGGTCATGTTCCGTACTTTTCAATTTGTGACACTTAAACTGGACAATGCCCTCACTGTCAGGCTACACCAAGAGGGTCAAAATTGTCGCAGCTCCCCTGATTTTTTTTATTAACAGAAAAAGAAAACAAAATGTATATATATAAAAAAAGCACCCACAAACTTAAGTAAAACAATGTTTCCACTGTTAAGCGTTAAAGTTCAGGATTAGGGGGAGAGAACAATATTATCTATACAAGGCCTTACGCAGGCAAAAAGTTAACACCAACCATTCAAAAATGTTATCGGGATAATGCCCGGGCTGGTGAAAGAATGCGGAGAGGAAAGAAATGGAGAATACACGAGACCATATGGGGATAGGGGTGGTATACAATCCCGGTATATGAGGAGAAGAATGACGGAAGAGAGAAAAAAGCGAAATACGAACTTGAGGGTGAAAATGGAGTGAATAAATTAGTACAATTTGTGATGACCGATGTGAAAAAGCGTTTGTACTAATCTATCAACCCGTCGAGAAATTGGGTCAAATCCCTCAAGATTCGTAAGAAAACATGGGTAAGCCGAACTTGGTAAACCAGATATAAGAGCTGAAATTGATACGGTGTCTTGCAAGGTCGGAATGATGGAAAGAATGGAGGGGAGTGATCGAGGAAGGATATCAGTTAAAGGTTCGGGAGGGTTTACACAGTCAATGAAAGGGACAGGATGAATTGGAAAATCCGACTCATCAAGTAGAACTGTTTCATCCTCATTACTATCCTCAAAATTCTCCTCAACAAATAGCTCATCCATGCATTTATAATTAAAATCAAGACGCATATGAAGTTCGGGAAAAACAATTAATAACTCGGGATGATGAATTGGGGAGAAAAACTCATCCAAAACTGTAGGTTCATCATCCGAAATATTTCCTGCATCAATATCCTTAATCAAGTGATACTCAAATTTCTCAGACACTTCCTCAAAAGCATGGATTTTGATCAATTCAGGTTCTAAAGTGGAGGTGTAGAGATCAAAAGGATTGGGCATGGTTTCACTCGACAAGGTCCTTTCACAATCAGGCAAATCAAATACTACAAAGTCGCACAACTCATTAGTCATTCTATCTTCAATTGGTGGATCATTAAGGAAACTCGATAGACATTCAAAACTGGAGTTATGCAATTCAATTGGGAACGGGTCGGTCTGATTTGGAAGGGTGTACTGCTCACTCTCACTACTCAAATTCTCAGCCTGTCCTATCGCCTCATCATACATTGGAAAATTTGGAACTAGTTGGAAACTAGCTACCGGGTCACTAGGTTGTACGAGGGCGGCCATAGACGCATTCAAATCCATCATCTATTGGTACGACGCTACCCGAAAGTCTTCCAATGACTATTCCAGACTAGACATGGGTTGTGAACGGGTTTCAGTAAAAGATTCAAAGTTGTTTCGATACTGGAAACTCCCAAATGGCTGTGCAGAAGCAATGTCTAGGGAAGGTGTAACAGTTAGGTAGGTTTGGTAGGAATCGAATGGTTGGACAGGATGATGATAAGAAGGTGGTTGGAATTGTTGATCAAAAGAATTGGAGGTGGTGAAAGGAGTGAAGGATCGGTTACGAGATTGTTCAATTTGGTCCGCGATGGACATTGGTCTTGGAGTAGGAACATGACTCGAAAAAGGGGTATCAATAAAATGGTTGATATGAAGTGGATTGCGGAGTTCATGTGGTTGTCCTAGACGCGTCTATGCGATCTTTCAAAAAAAATTTGGGTATGGAGGGGTCGTTCGACGTTCGACAAAAGCAAGAGCCGTAAGAAGTAATGTCTGGTTGTGGGTACCAAAATTCGGCAAGAGTTATTCTAGGCGGGGTACCCATGATGAAGAGAAGAAGAGGAGGAGGAGGAGGAAAAAGAATGTGTTATATATATATATATATATATATATATATTTTTAATGTTAGTTATCAACAAAAAGAATGAAATATAGACTCAAAAAGTAACTGGACAAAAAGCAATCACGACACAATACCATACACCTAATCGTTCTAGGGTTCACTTTGGTCAACTAGACCTGCTCAAGAACATGATTGTCGAATTAAACTGTGTCGAGAAACAGGCTCAAGATATACTGATCACGAGGCCAGGTAATTGCAGAGATAAGGTGAGGTTTTCCGACGCTTTTGTGAATGTCCTTAATTAGATAACGCTTTCTTTTTCGGCGGTTTTGCCGTGAACACTTTCCTAGACACCTCGTGAATGATATACCGTTAAGCGGTGTTCTAAATACAGTTAACTTCTCCTGGTGAGCACGAGTCCTTAAAGGCTTAAAGTCTAATTTCTTTTAAATTTTGTGCGGGTAAACGTTATGCTCAATTCGTGATTTGTGGGCCACGGAAAAGGTGATGAAATACTTTACCGTATGTTATGGGATTCGCTTGCTCTTAAGTCTGTATTAATGGATGCAATGCGCAGTCAAATAAAAAAATTATTCAAAAAAATCAAACAATCAACTTTTACGTTTATGCTCGTCAGTGCAACAAATACGGGTTAGTCAAATTTTAGTATTTGCTAGCGAACTTGTAAAGAATCCTGCAAAGATATTATAGTGGACGTATTGGATTTGAGAAGAAGATGTTAGTAAAATACGCACCGTTAAGTTTTTGCATTAGGAAACCCCCATTAAAGTGAATCCGAATAGGTTGGATGAAGGGTTACCCAAGACGGCTGCAAGGTTTGGGGAGGCATCGTCCATGCCAAATTAAAATTTTGCCGTTTTAGCTAACCCTAAACTAGATCGTCTATTAGAAATAATACGGAATAATCTATACAAACACTTTGCAATATATAAAGAGTGCGGGAATACAACCTTTCTAGACTGGTCCTTCACTTCAAACAGCTCCGTCTAGTAGTCCCCTCCACCGCGATCTCAAGCTCCGGACTCTTGAGAAGCTCCGTTGAAAATACGAACATGCTTGCTTCGAAGACTTCGAGGCCGATGATGATCTACGTCGGGGAGACACAAACTCAAGCTATTCCTTCACAAGGTCAAGAACTTTGTGAAGAGAACACCCTATACTACATGGCAAGTAGTAGAGGATGATGAAGTAGGAAGTCGGCTCAGTTTAGAATTGATTTTCTCACACTTTTTCTCATAGCACCATTAGAGCTAGCAAGCTTTTTCATGAAGCTTGATGAAGAAGAAGAAGTCTCACAATTATTCATCCAAATGAAAACTTATCCAATGAATAAATGTAACCATGGGTGAGTTTAAGCCCTCATGCTTAACTCATGTAGAGATTTAACCAAGGTGTGAGGTTAAAGGTTGGGTTAAATAATATCTAAGAAAATGACAAAAGAGTGGACTTTGTCAAAGTTTCTACAAGCTTCTTGAAGCTTGATAATTTTGACTAAGTTTATCTCTTCTGTTAAATTCTTAAAAAAGAAAACCCTAATTTAACCTAATCATAGTATAAGTCTCATACACCCATCTTACATTTATCATCAACCATGACATAATGCACGTACACAAACATACATATCACATATGTACAATGTGCACACAAAGTGAGAAAACAAATCATATGTGAGATAATACTAGTTAATGTAATGTAATATATCACATATATAATTATACATAAAATTATTAAATCAACTCTTGATTTAATAATCCGGCTATAACCGACTAATATCATGTGTAACAACTTATCGAATCAACACTTAATCCGATAACCCGGCTATATCATATACAACCGATCAATGTCATAAATCGCGAGAATAGAATACGGTATCTCATATCGTATCAATCTTGGTCCCGCACATATCACATATGTGCTCCTACTCCATTTCGCTTGATCCAGAAAACCCCTGTGTAGGACTCTAAAGACTGGACAATACGCCGGCAGTAGGTGATGATCATATCAAACACCCATAAGCAGCAAGCGATCTGCTAAACGTAACGGCCACCCGGGTATTGAGCTATCAGAAGATCAACAAGCAAGCTTGCTAGTACACCCGCGAATCCAATCAGTAACACTACCGTACAGTCCGGTCTCTTCGTCTGATATGTCGCATATTTCGTTTAGGGGTGGTAAACGTCAGACCCCAGTAACTCGATAAGTCGTGTCGATATGAGGCCCATAACGGGTCGAGAAACTACCGATAACACTTACCAGTATATCTCTGAAGCTGCCTTGGCCAAGGACTTCCTGTTATAGCCAATCGAGCACAACGCAACATCAACTCCATATATCGGGAGAGACGAAACCCATCCTAGCGCTCATTGCCTCCATGTGACTCGGGACTGTACCCAAAAGCCACCGTTTTTCACGCCCTCTTGGATGTGGTAAGGTGGAAATCAAAGCACAGTGGGAATCACACAAGACTCTATGACGATCTCGGGTCTACAAACTAACCTGTACTAGTTTCACTAGAGAACTGCCATCTGACGATAGGTATAATACCAACTGGGAGTTCTCGGCAAATCCGTCCAGTGTACCCAGTCACCAATGAGCACCCGTATACTGCCTCTGATGTCAAACACCAATGGATATAGGATCATCCATCGCCCATCTGTATGGGTCGAGAAGCTATACGCTAGTCTACTCTGGTATATCGATGCCCTGTCTCGATACACCTACGACTAGGAACATTTAAAGGATGTACTTAGCGACTACACTGTCCCCACTAGTATGATCTGCATCATAGTCCTGGTAGTCAAGTACTCATCCTAAGGACTTTATCAACATGTAACATAGAGACAATCAGAGTACATGTTAAGATAAAGTGCAACCAGATAGCATACTATCATATCGTGAAAGAAAGTCCTCCCTATATATGTCTAAGCATCCACTGCAATATACATCGTATGTACCATAATGGCCTATAGGGCATACATATCACTAACAATCTCCCACTTGCACTAGGGCTATTTGTTGTAGTATATCATACCCAACAATCAGCAGTGGTTGAAGTATCTCATACTCAACCATCCCATAAAAGTCTCTACTGGGAATAGGCCTTTGTGAGTGGATCCGCCCTGTTCTCCTCTGTATCTACTCTCCTAATCTCGATCTCCCTAGAGATAAACCATCTCCATGATCAGGTGATACTTCCTAAGAATATGTCTGGATCTCTGATGGGTTGGGGGTTCCTAGGCCAAAGCCACAACTCCATTGTCACACAATGGTAGGAACGAAGTTCATCTCATGAACTATATACATCCAGAGTAACTCTTTGGTAGCATCCTTGGTAGCAATGTATCCAGCCTTTATCGTCTAGTGTGTCACGGTATCTAGCTTGGAACTCTTCCAACATACCATCCCTCTACCGAGGGTAAAGACAATGCCTGTGACTGACATTCAGTCGTCCTTACCACCCTGGATCCTATCCAGTGATTCTCCCCAGGATCGATTGATACCATCTCACTACATCTAGTGAGAATCCTAACATCCAATTAGATCTATCTCATAGATCCAAAACCCAGGATTTAGGAGGTATCATATTGATCTATATGGAGAATCCTTGTGACAAGAGGAGATTGACCGAGCGTAGCATAGGAAACTCCTTTACTATCAAGAGTATGTCATCCACGTACAATACGAGGATCATCACCATACTCCCTACTACCTTTTTGTATATACAAGGTTCATCTACTATTTTGATGAAGTTAAACACTTTGACTACCACATCAAAACAGATGTTCCAACTCCGCGATGCCTGCTTTAACTCATAACGCAACTTGCATACGTTTTCGCTGCTCCCACTGTCTACGAAGTCGTCTGGCTATGTACTTATAGACACTATCTTCTAAATCATCATTTACAAAAGCAGTCATGACACCCAACCGCCAGATATCGTAGTTCTGGTATGTAGCAATGGCAAGTGTGATCCGGATGGATTTAAGTATAGGGACTAGAAAAGGTTTCATCATTATCCATATTTGTTCAACGACGAGATCCATTTACAACTAGTCTTAGCTTTGAAAGTCTCAATTTTTCCATGTACACCAAGTAATCTTCTCAAGATATACTTGCTCCTGATGGGGATTTAACCCTTCAGATAAAGAAACCAAAGTCCATACTTTGTTGGTGTAAATGGATTCCATCTCAGATCGCATAGCATCCATCCATTCTCACAGAGTCCCCACTCTTGATGGCCAGCTTGAAATTATTTGGGTCATCATCTCATGATGCAATCCTTGCTCCCACTGTCATAGAGAAAACCGAAGCATCTCTCAGGTGGGTGAGGAACCCTACCAGATCGGCGGAGAGGCTGAGGTTCGTTAGAAGCTATTGAATCCTCCAGGTTTACCAAATCATTAGCTGCAGATCTCCCTCATGACCGCTAATTTCTTCACAAGAAATTCCCTTTCCAAACGGTGGCATGCTGAGAAACAAAACACCTTTTGCTCCTCAGTTTGGTAGAGGATATTTCCTTGCGAATGCTTGGGATATCCAACAAACTTCCACAGAACTGACCTTGCCTCGAGCTTGTCCGGATATTGCTTTTTGACATATGCTGGACAACCCCAAATTTTAACATCCTTAACAGATGGTCTCTTCCCATACCATATCACATATTGAGTGGTAGGCACCTGATTTGGTTGGAACCCTATTCAATAGGTATGCAGCTTCACAAGTGCATAACCCCCAAAAGGAAATTGGCAACTCAGTAGTATTCATCATAGAGCACACCATATCATATAGGGTGCGATTGCTCTGTCCCGATGCACCAACCTGCTGTGGTGTATACGGAGGAGTATTACTGAGAGAGAATCTCATTGTCCTTTAGAATAGTCCAGGAATTCCGTGCTCAAGTATTCTCTTCCGTGATCACATCAAAGAACATAATATTTATACCCGTTTTGGTTCTTTACTTCTAACTTATATTCTGTGAATATCTCAAAAGGTTCAGACTTGTGTTTCAACAAGAACATATGTGCAAATCTTGAGAGATCATCAGTGAATGTAATGAAGTACTAAGAACCAGTCCTGACATGTATAGAAAGGGGACCTTCATACATCAGCATGTATCAATCCCAAGAGTTCACTAACTCTTTCTCTGTTTCCAATAAACGGAGCTATGGTCATGTTATCTTTGTGACATGACTGGCAAGTTTCACAAGAAGTAAATTCAAACTTATTTAAATATGCATCTTTATGTAACTTAGCTAGTCGGGTCGCATTGATATGACCTAGTCTACAATGCCACAAGAAGGATTTGTTCATTTCTGAACTCTTCCCCTTGTGTGTGTCACGTACGTTAAGAACTGTAGTTTGATTTAGAACGTATATGCTTTTAGATAACGTGACTGAACCGATCAACTCTTGATATAAAAAATGTTCAAAACATTGTCCAAGAATACAAAATTATATCCTTCTTTACTAATAAAGAGACTGATATGATGTTGTATGTCAGGTTCGGCATCTAATAACATTCGTTCAGAATCAATGTATTTGGTAATACAGGGTGATAACTACCAACATGTAAGTCCACGGTAGCGCCCCGGCCGTCTAACAGACGGCAAATACGGAACAAAATTTTTTTACAAACTGGCGCTATCGCGTACTATAACCCGGATCTGCCATTAAAGCTAAACTAACAAATTACAAAGTGAGTAGAAATGTTATACCGAATGATCCGAGTCCTTCGGTCTTCAACCATCATCCCACGCTTTGTTGCGGCTGTTCCAATCTCCTGAATCTCCAATCATCTCGTCCAGGTGGCACCACGTCGACGGATCTTTAAACGGGCTCCCGCCTCTGAACCGAGGCAACTCGGTCGTCATGTTTGCTAAAAGAGACGACCAAGATGATGTAGAGAATGAGTAGAACACTTTGTCTCGTTACGTCCAAGGCTATGGACGAACGGTTAAGGAAGTTGCCTTTTGGAATCGGGTGAAATGAGAAATGAGGCTTATCTAATTTCCATGAGTCCAAAACAATATCTTTTCAAAACCACAACCATGAACCATTCATCAAGAATGGTCGGCCACTTATAGAGAAGGAGGAGGGTGAGTGTTGGAGGGGGGTGACCACAAAGCAAAAGATCTAGATCAAAATATCTTAAGCAAAACCAAAATGCATTAATGGAAAACAATGACTCATAACCTTAGTCATCCATCCATTAAAAGAACCATTAATGAACAAATGAGTCATGAAGCCTATTCACCATCCTAGTCATCATCTAGAAACATCTAGAACCACGACTCACCCTCAAGAAGAAAAGATAAATCCGTATTTAACCGACTGTTAAATACGGCCGATAGAAAACTGGAAACTGGCAACTTCCGAAAGCGATCCTGAAACGAATTTCAGGATAACCCCGTAACGGTATAAACATACCCGCATTTGTATTACGACCGAATACAAATGCATCTGAGACAAAGATATTATATCTACATAGCATAATACTCGGATCCGGCTTAAACCAAAGCCGACCAGTATTATCTGCCCGAAAAATGACACGTGCGAAAACGCACGTGCATTTTCCAAACCCTGCCATAAAACCATACGGCCTCTACAACATTTCGTCCGAACTTGGGAAAGTGTCTGTGGGGGACTCTAATGACTGATCAACACATTGGCACTGGGTATAACCTCTAGCACGTCAGAGGTACAAGCTGTACGTAACGGTTTGCCTTTGTATTTATTGGAAGGGAAGCTGACGAGCGAACTCATTTCTAAACCCTACTGAGCCTAACAGTGACAATATATATACAGTCCGGTCCGTTCGTCTATGAGTATCGCATATCTGCCTAGGGGCTGGTAACGTCAGACCCCCAATAGCAGTATAAGTCATGTCACAGAGTGGCCCAGAACACCCTGAGATACTACTGGAGTACCTACCAGTAAATCTCCTGCCTCGGCCGAGGGCTTTGTGTAATGGCTCTCCTAGACACAGCGCGATCTCACCCCCAATACCGGAAGAGACGAATCCCCTGCCGATCCGCTCACTTGCCTCCATATGGCTCGGGACTGTACCCAAAAAAGACATGTTTGCACGACTCCTTTGAGCCGTGGTAGGGTAGAAATCAAAGCACAGTGGGAACTCACACGAGACAAATGACGACCTCAGGTCGATGAACTAACCTGTACACATGTCACCAGGGAACTGCTATCTGACGATATGTATAATACCAATTAGCAGGTTCCCGGCGAGTCCTGTCCGGTGTATTCATAACCCAATGAGCACCTGTATACATCTTAGGTGATCAAATTGACACCAGTGGCATGTGAGACCGGCCACCGCCCCTCGTCGGGGTCTCGACTGTATACACTAGTCTACTCTGGAGTATCGATGCCCTGTCTCGAAACTCCCATGACTAGGGCACTCTAAGGATGTGCTTACAGACCCCAGCTCCCACGTATATGATCGCCATCATACTGCTGGCAGTCAAGAAAGAATCCTATGGGCTCTATCGTCATGCAATAGTGAACTAAAGCATGTATACGATGATAAAAACAACCCAGATAGCATACTATTATCTCGAGCAAGACTGTCATATCGGTATAGGTCCTCCCTCAATCATTGCAATCACGTACCTGCGATCCAATACTTGACTTTGAGGGCACTATCTCCAACAATCTCCCACTTGCACTTAAGGCTAATTATTGCGATGTCGCATACTCACAGCCCATGTGATACCGAACATCCAACTCCTCTACTAATCAGTTTCACAAAACTAGTTTGTAAAACTCTTGTGTTCGAGAAATAGCTTCAGTGAGTGGATCCGCCCTGATGTATTTTTCTATGTCTCTGTTAATCTCAAGTTCGCGGAGAATGCCATCTCCCGAATCGAGTAATACCTGTCTTAGAATATGTCTGGACATCTGATAGGACCTAGTTCATAAATGAACTCCAAATCCAAACTTCTTAGACTGTATCGATAACTGAATCTAATCAGTTTCCAGCACCATGCCTCCCACAGTATCCTCTTGGACCACCTGTCCATAATACTGTCCCTTGTCAGAGGGAAAACTATAACTCTGACAATCACTCTGTCATCCATGACACCTTTGAAGCCTGGAATGATAACCGTCTCCCGAAGGAGGCTGCCGTCATCAAATCCGTAGAACATTCACTTATGTTCTAAACCTGCTTCCTAATGTTTCTCCAGGATTGGATTAATATTAACTTATCGCATCTAGTGCAAAAACATCATCTGGAGTGGTACTTGACATCTCACAATTGACTCAATTGCCTAAGCAAGTGATCTGTCAATCATGCATATCCCTCTCCCCTTTAGTCTGTAAGACACCTTTAGAGAGGGTGACTCCATCACCTGCAGGTACACCACCATGCCATGAGTCATCTATTCTAAAATACTATTAGAATACAGTCAAAGTACCCACATTGGGAAACTACCCAAATCTTGATCTAAAACCATAGATCTAGTAGCCAGAATGTCTTATATTATATCCTTGTCCTGTCTGGAGAAACAACTGTGTGACGACCACAGTACAACCGATCGTAGTATAGGAATTTTACTTCCTACTCTGTTTATGTCACCCAAATACCATGACATCACACCCTACTACCTTTTTAACAGATCCATCCCCTAATCTGATGAAGTCAAACCCATGACTGTCACATCAAAAATAGATGATCTTATTTCCGCTATATCTGCTGAAGCCTATAAATAGACATAAGTTACTTGCCCACTATGCTTCCGCTGCTCCCACTGACTACGACAACCCTCTGGCAGAATAATATATACGTGTGCTTCTAAAACTAGTTTAGAACGACGCTATACATATCCTCCTGCCGGGTCTCATATCCTGGAACAACAGTAGTGTCAAGTCTGGGTAAACAAGAACCTCCCTGTCACCTTCCTTGAGGCTACCTGAGTACCTCTCGGGTGTCTGAGGTTACCCACCATATCTGCGGAGTGGCTATTGGAATGTCAAGCCTGATTGAATATATAGGTCCTATTAAAGTTTCCGTAATCGTTTGCGGTTCAGGAATCAGTTCCAGTTCTACCATACTCCCACTACTGTTTTCTGAAAAAGTCCATTTTACTAAAACTGTGGCGAGTCAAGAACAATATCCCTATTGATCTTCCAGATGGTAGAAATGTCAACCCTCGTCAACGTCAGGGTCAACCCACAAACTGCCATTACAGAAACGTGCCTTGAGTTATCCAGTATCTGGTTTTAAGCATAAGCTGGACAACTCCCCGTACCTTAACATCGTTAAGACATGAACCATTCTATATGCAATATAGAATTAGAGGCACTAATTTAACTTGAACCAAATTCAAAACATGCAACTGTCATTAGTGCATATCAACTTAATGGAGAGAGGTTAATTACTCAACTTAGGAATACATCCAATTATGAGTAACCTGAAAGAGAAACAAGTTTCTCAAAACCATTACTATTAACTGAATACCAATCACAAGAATCCACATCTTCGATCTCTTTGAAGAATCCCGATACTTGCGATCCCTCGTTCTTTACTTTATTCTTATACCCACAACTTCTCAAAACTTAGACATTGTATTTCTATGAAACACTTGTCTAATAACTTAGAGAAGTCACAAGTAAACAGAACATAGTACGAGGACCTACCCCTTTGTCCTGATGGACACTGGACAACATACAATACTCTGTATAAGTCCGCTGAGTTGAATAACTCAAAATATGTGCGTCGTAGGTTGAAAACTGTACCCAGGTGATTTCCTCAAATATCACCAATTACAACGAATTCCGATATAATGAGGATGATCACCAAATTCCTAATAACTTACTCCCACACATCATCTGTAAAACCATACAGATGTGAGAATGTAACCTGGTAAATACATACCCTGGAGTAAGTATCTAATCGGGAAATCAGTTTTCTTTTAACAATGCGCAGTGAAACTGAAACATTAAAATGTTTCATAGGGGTATCCTGGTATTCTTAGTAATGCCTCTTCCATAATCTTATTCATGACTATAACCGTATATTTCTTTGCCATATCTCCAAATCCCTTTATTTGTCTTTAGTCGTTACCTTCTGTACACCATCGTTAGGCTAAATGGTTTTCTTCCTTCCCTACCGTTCGGCACCAGCCTATGATTTGGAAGAAGACTATCCAGTAAGCATAATAGGTGTACCCTCCTAATCCTAGGAGTACTCACAACTTGAGAGAAGGTGATGATAAAAGACAACTGAATAATACAGTATTCTATATCTCCAGAACTGGGGAAAAAGCAAAGGTGAAATAGGAGTGGCGATGTAGTACGCGGTTTGGTCATGAATGATAACAGTCGCAATTTACTTTGCCCTCTTTCTAATTCCTTTATTTTGTCTTTACATATTACCTTCTGCACACCCTACATAGGCTAATTTGTTTTCTTCATTCCCTACCTTTCGGTACCTGCCTATGTTTGGAATAAGACTATCCAATAATCGTAATAGGCGTACTCTCCTAAACCAAGGAGCGCTCGCAACCTGAGAGAAGGTGATAATAAAAGACAACTGAATAAACTAATTCCATTTCTCCTGAACCTGGATCCATCCTCAAAGAAGTCCCTTCGAGTTCGTATATAACCATACGAAGGATCTATCCAATGGAAGTGGATATACGAAGTAATACGGGGTGTTCTGAGAAATTCGAAAGGTAAAAGAAGGAGCGGTAATGACTTATGCAACTCAGACAATCCAAAAGCTAGTATTTTAAGAAGGTTCGGTCAACTTGGTCACTGAGTTATAGTCTAGGGTCGGTCAAAGGTCGCTGCGAAAGAGAGAGAGAAAAGAAACACTCTGCGTGCACTCATACCTAGATCAGAATGGTTATCACTTTATCTAATCAGAAAACCTCCCACTGTAGTCTCAAATTCTCCCCCAAACCTAAAAGAAGAATTAGTCGGGATCATCCGAAGAGTAAACCAACTCATCAGTGAGAATCGGGATCCAACTATCATCGCATGATAACTTGATGGTAGCCACTCAAGTTATCACACTCCAGAAGGTATGCGCATGCCTGGCAAGTTTCTTTATATTTGAAACTCCCGATGTGATTTTTGCCTCATGCACTTATGACCTTGACGAAGGCTAAAATATCATAAGTCACATGTCAAGTTCTACCCGTCATTGTCCAGGTCAATTTGAACCCACCCGTACATACCCTTGACGAAGGCCAAAATAGTAATACGACTGTCCCAAACCAACGCATCTATCTATGCTACAAATGAATACCCAGCAGCTACCAAACACTATGCCTTGGCGAAGGTCAAAATACATAGCTTGAATACTACTGAATACCCAAAAGAAACGACGGAGGGCTACGACTGGTTTTTGGCGAAAAAACCTTTAACGTAATGAACATGATCTTGTTGAAGGAACCTGATAGCTTTTTATAAAAATATAGTGGCGAAAACCTTTTGCTAAAGAGGTCACTCCCGGTGAAGGGATCTCGGCTCTTTCCTCGTGGAATGAGGTGCGGGATAGTCTAACTGAATACCGCGATGCAAAGTAACTTGTAATCGACTATAGTAAAGTTATTACCCTGACGTAAACTTCTGCCCAAGGGGTCACTCCCGGTGAAGGGATCTCAGCCCTTGCTTTATCGAATGAGGTGCAGGATATTCTAACTGAATACCGCTATGCAAAACAAAAAGAAACATCTTTGTAATAACACCTTTTAAAACTGTTCCAACAACATCAAATATAGGTTTGTTTTATCCTTGCATTGATAAGAATCAATGTAGTCCCATCAACCAATCACACCAGAAAAGAACGAAAATAAAATGTACGTATATGCCATCCGCATTCGTCACTGGGTCCCGTCATCACCCGTTAGGTTACTTAACTAACGACAGAGCGGGGGCTGGACTAGCGCGGGTGTAAAACATATACAACATCTAATAGTATATATACTAATATACAATAATCGCTCCAGGCGTGATAATATGCAACATTACAGAAAAGTAATAAGTATCACAGAACAATACAGATAATCTAGGATCCCCGGGTTTCACAGAGCCGCTACTGAAACCCGACGTTCCCCTGGTCGTGTGGATAGCCTGTGCAATGAAACCTAGACCCCTACGGGTGCGGCAAGTTACCTGCCAAAACCTGAAGCGAGGTAGTCCCCACAGCATAGTGAAGGGAACACCCGACACTTCACGGAATCCGGTAAATGGAGCACCCCTCCTTGGGTCAACTTGTACCCCCTACGAGTGCGGCGAATAGTCTGCCAATTCTAGAGTAAGGTCCCTTTGCCTCTCAAAGCCATGAGATACGGACCCGTTGCCCTCCAGAACCTGGCTATCCGTGCACTCCGTCGCGGGATAAACCTAGTACAGAAATAAAAATATGTACAACAGGTACATCAACCTCAACCTGGTCGTGCCCCAAAAGAATATTATACAACAGGCAGTGACGGCAGTCCACATGTTGGACGCTCGCCCCGCAATATCAAATGTAAAAATAAATCCAAACTGCACTATCATTGCACCCTGCTATCCACCACGACAAATCCGCAACATCACAGCACAACACAGAACATCAACGCGAATGTCACGTTCGCAAACCCGTCTAAAATAACTATAGCAATTAGACGCGGTTTACCGATCAAATGACATTCCCGGTCGGAGATATAATGTAAATACTGCATACTAACAAGTTTAAAATTTCGATCGAATAAATTTCCCGAAGTGGGCCCCACGTACATCTTTTGTACAGTTACAACATCTGGGCCCAAAAGAACTATACCAAAAACCACAATTTCCAAAATTAGGCTCTCTGGAAGAAGTTGGTTCACTGTTCCCACTAAAGCGCCGCGGTTCCACGGTCAAACCCTAGGTTTGATCGCGGATCCGCGGTGGCCTTGTGGGATCACGTGCCCAAATTTTTCCACAAAGCTTAAAAAACCCTGCACAGTTTTCTGCTATATGTAAAATAATTTTTAGAACCTTTTAAAAATCGACAGAAACCTGTGTACATGAAAATTGCGATTTCGGAAATTCCGTTCGATCGATCTTTTAAACGCGTTAGCACAAGTTAGTATAGCTTAATGGTGAGTCTCTGATACCACTGTAAGTCCACGGTAGCGCCCCGGCTGTAACACCCGAGTTCACTTATACCAATTCCAGTTTCCGTAATTACCTATCCATGGTCTTTTCTTGATTTAGCGTGTTTGGGTCGAATGGTAGTTACTTGGTACATCGCATTCGACCCGACCCGCTTGCTTGAAGCTGTTTAATTCTTATTTATAGATTACCTTGACTTGTTGCATGGACTCATGCATCTCACGATTAATACTTACGGGCATTTCAGCGGGCGTTGCACCTTTTATCATATAACATTTTAAGTCACAGAAAATAAATTAGAATTGCATTTCATAGCCTGCATGATACCCCTAATCATGTGGTAGCATCCGCGCATCTTGTTCTCGTCCCGTTCAGTGAAACGGACGTATTTGGATGGCTACGCGCACGTACGTGCATCCGTTCTTGTGGGTATGCATTTTCTTTAACTGAGCATCCATTTTGAAATTTGGAAGTTGCATATATTTTTAATATTTTAAATCTGAATTTTTAGACCCGACCTGGGCGTGTTTTGGAGTAAGTTTGTATTTCCCAAAATCTCAAAACGGACTAATATTATATTCCATATTTCATTATAATTTTTCAACTAAGAAAATATTTACTATATTTTCGTTAACAGATTTATATCTCTTTAAATATATATATATATATATATATATATATATATATATATTTTTATATCTTAAAAAGATTATATCTCTCTCTCCTTTTCTCTCTCTACCATCTCTCTAAAAATGACGGTGGCCAACGCGTGGGCCCCACAACCCTAGCAAGAGCAGGAAGAAGAAGAAGTGCGAGACGACGATTCTATTCTCATCGGAAGTCACCCAGATTGCCACATCGTGCTCGATCATCCGAGCATCGGCCGTTTCCATCTCGAAACCCAGAGCCTCTCCGTGACCGATCTGGATTCGGTTCATGGCACCTGGGTTTCAGGGGAAAAGATTGGGGCTTAGACTGCTGCTGTTGATTTTGCGGGAGGATGATACGGTGAAGCTCAGGGCGTCTACGAGGGTTTATGAGCTGCATTGGGTGCCTTTGAGTAGTGCTTTTGAGATGGAGAATCCGAGGAAACCCAACAGGTTCTCCATCCTCAGTCTATGCATCCTGCTAGAGAAAGTGATATACCTGTTCGAGTCCAGAACTCCTACAACCCTCAAGCTCCCGGCTGTTTTGACAAGTATCATCTTAAAATCAAATATCACCATGCTTGATATTGTGCGCACACGAATGCTTGGTTAATATGGTTTTTTTAGCAAAGGTTTTTTTTCTACATTTGAAGAGTTGGGCATCTCAGTGGATTGTGTTGCTACAAGTGAAGTTAGCATCTCATTAACATTAGACCCTGCAAAATTCTGCAGCACCGAACAAATCCAGCAAGCATCTGAACTCGATCACCTTGTTGAAGAACTGGAAAAAAATTGCAGTGGTTAATCTTCTCCAGAATAGATCAATAATCTCTCTCATCGGGAATGTGCAGCGATCTTCGCTGATACTGGAAAAGGAATTTAGTGTTTTAAACAAGAATGGGACCAATCTTCAGATGATTTCTCAAGGAGCTTCTAAGGCTTGCTGCTGCTGGCTTTTCTAGTGGGAAGCATGATCATGCAAAGGGTTGTAGAGGAGCCGATAATGGTGAAGAAGGATTTAAGTTTCGTTTACACAAAAGCTAGCCTTGATGCTTTTGTTGAATTGGGAAAACTGGATAGCGTTTCTTTTAATCTGGATGCTGAAGGAGAGGTGGAAGTTGGGAAACACGCGGATTGT
The DNA here is from genome assembly GCA_030015575.1 of Agapanthus africanus. NCBI lineage: Eukaryota > Viridiplantae > Streptophyta > Magnoliopsida > Asparagales > Amaryllidaceae > Agapanthus > Agapanthus africanus. The sequence continues at coordinate 341,437,967 of CM057341.1, forward strand.
CACTTTGTACAGCCAAATCACAAGCTGAAACTGACGGTCTCATTACTGTTGCCTGAGTCTGACTACAATTGGAAGCTTGGAGTGTTCGACGATATCAAGCCCGACTTTCTTGGAAAAGGCTTTACAAAATTTGTTCCTGCAGAGGACAAGTCTCTCCAACAGTTAACAAAATTACATGTGCCATGAGCTTGGGTTTTACAAGATTTCATATGGTTCCAAGTCTTCTTGCATTGGCTGGTTCCGTTCCGGGTACGCGTGTGTGCATCGCAGCTTTTACCGACATTGAACGTCGCAGCGTGTATCCGTATCGCGATCCATCAGGCAAGTGAAACTTGCTACATGCTACTATCTTATTTATACAAATTTATTTCATGATTGAACCTGTAAATTGAACCTAAGGCTATTAGTTTCCATTCTTGCGTTTCGATGTCAAATTATATCATTATAAGACTCGGGTTTAAATTATAACTTGTTGCACCTTGAAGTACAATATCACATACTCACATCCGTGGTTGGATTGATTACATGTTAACCGCGTAACACATAGCACTGTTAAATAGTTTCTACCCCGAATACCCGGTTGCATCCATTGAGCATATTTTATATATCGTTGCATCTCTAGACAAGTTAACCCATAATAACGAGATTTAACAATTCTATATTTGATTAAGTGTAGGATATTTAAAGTTGGAACTACAATCCTAACTCAAATCTATAACTGTGCATCCTCATGCTTTAATCTGTACCCTTGCATACATCATCACCGTGTTTCATTTTTATTGTTTCATCAGTACCCATGCTTGTTTGGTATATACATGTTTATATTAGTTTGATTTATGAGCATCCACATAGTATTTTGTGCTGTCTGACATGACCTGTTGCACTTCCTATTTGTTCTGACATGGTACCGTACACTCTTGACATGACATGACACCTAAATACACTACTTGACTTTACCTGAAGTACGATGGCTTAACCTGTTACCTGATCTTGTGTCTAATGCCAACAAACCTGACATGTAGTCCTTACGGACCGTTCCTGTTGTCTATCCAGACAAACCTGCACCTACCTGATTCTGAGTTGGCATTAGTTCTTGATTACTGAATACCTGACTTGACATACATAACTTGGGGGTATGGGGAAATCAATGATGAAATCCTGACTTGTAACTCGACAGTTGCTTCCTTTTTCTGATCAGTTTTAGAGGTTAGGCCCGCCTCGTGACGATGCTGCTGACATCGTTGGTCTGTACCCTTTTCCTGTTAGTGCATAGCGGCACGTCTCGGTTTCATCCTGAGAGTCTGTAGACCGTGGTCCCGGGCATGGACGGGATACTATTGAGTTACATCGATGATTCATCAAATTGATTTCAAAGACTTTAGAATAGATAACCCAATAGAACAGTTTAGTTTACTCACTGCACACTACCCTTCACTGCCCTGATTTACATTACTGTTACACCTGCTTTTCATTCATGATTTTATTTGCATTTCCTGTTACCATGTTTGTATTTTATTACTTGATGACATGACGCGCTGACGTCTGGGTTTTGCATGGCCCAGATCCTCTACCTTTGTTGCAGACTGATCAGAAGTTTTGCCGCTGTTAAACCGAGCGGTAAGGATCCTGTTGGTATCCAGCCTTACCTTCTTGGTGTTTATTTGATCCTTTGCTTCCGCATACTATATTATTTCTTGATTCATTTATTTTGGCTCATGGACATGTACTAGATAGTTCAGTTTACTTTCCTGTTCTTGATATCTCTACAGCCGTAATGTGACTGTGGAAGGATTTTTCCTATCTACAGGTAGCATGGTTGGCTATGTCACGTGCCCATCTTAGCGTACTCTGGAAAGCGGGGCGTGACATGGTTCTTTTGGTATCAGAGCCATAGGATATAGGTTAAACGAGTTTGATTCTTTTTGTAGTTGGGTATTGAACCCAATACACGAATCGGAATACTCGTGATTAGGAACATGTCCTGCCACCCTGTTATCGTGGTTCTTGAATCATATCCTTCTTTTATCCTTTGGCTTGGCGATATGCAAACAACTTTGCATCTCGGCTTGAAACCTTTTTGGATTCATCATTGTTTCTCCCTGTTTCTTGATTCTGATACTAGGATTTGGGCGACTTGAGGGGAGTTTTGTAAGTGTACCCATGAACTGCAGCATGGTTACAATGCGGTACTTTATTTGAGTAACTTGGAGTCCTGGTCTTGATTCACTTCCTTGTTTCATAGTTGTTATATTACTTGTTTTTCTCGGTTTTATTGCTTACCAGTTATTGTTCCATCGCCAGCTTGAATCAGGTTTACCGTGCTTAATCCTCTTCAGTATCTTGACTTCGGATGAAGTCATCTCGGTATCTTACTTGTTCTTGTTTTTCCCCGCATTAGGATTATTCAATTCTGATGCATCCCTTGCTTGTTGTTGAGTTGGGAATGAATTTTCGCGGCACTTTCCACGCTCATATTGATTGTAAGGAAAGGAAAGTGATTCTCCAGATTCCAGGACATCCGGAGTTTGTTTTACTGGAGGAAGCAATTCTGTCGGGCCCGTCGAGTTTAGGGTTAGGCCGATAAACAGTGTTCTTCGTCGATGGAAGTTGATAAAGAAGAAGCGCCAGATGTAGTTCGGGAGTTCATGGACGTGTTTGAGGACATGTCGGTTTTACCGCCAAATTGAGATGTGGAGTTCGCGATTGATCTTGTTCTTGATGCAGCGTCAATCTCAAAGGCGTACTATCCGATAGCACCAGTGGGGTCGGAAGAAGTCGTGAATTGGGTTACCGAATTGCTTGGTAAGTATTGGATTCGCAGCAGAAATCTAATTTGGGAAGCTCCAATTCTTCTAGTAAAGAAGATGATGTCCCAAGGAGGATGTGCATCGATTATCGAGAATTGAACCGGGTGAGTATTAAGAACAAGTACCCGATCCCTCGCATTGGCGAATTGTTCGAGCAACTCAGTGGCGCGAGGGTATTCTCGAAACTGGATTTCCGATCCGGATATCATCAGGTCCAAGTTAAATCAGGAGATATTTGCAAGACTGCGTTCCGACCTCGGTATGGACATTACGAGTATTTAGTGATGCCCTTCGGAGAAACGAATACGCCGGCAATATTTATGGACTTGATGAACCGAATCATTCACCGTTCTTGGACCAGTTTGTAGTGGTGTTCATCGATGATATTCTGGTCTACTCAGGGAGCAAGGAAGAGCATGTAGAACACTTGAAGATCATACTGCAGACATTAAGGCAAGAAAGATTGTATGCAAGAATGAGCAAGTGTGAATTTTGTCTTGAAGAAGTAAAGTTTTGGGGGCATGTTGTATCCGGAGTTGGAATCGCCGTTGGCCCTGAAAAGATTGCAGCAGTTCAAGACTGGCCGATTCCGAAGAACGTTGTAAAGATCAGAAGTTTCTTGGACTTGCAGGATAATATAGAAGGTTCGTGAAGAATTTTTTTTTGCTCGTTTGGGCAGAGCCTCTGACCAAGCTTACGTACAAGAAAGTACCCTTTGTATGGACGAGTAAGTGTGCGTCAGCTTATGAGGCGTTGGAGCAAGGTTTGATAACCTCTTTTGTTTTAACCGTGCCAGACAGTTCCGGAGGATTGGTGTTTCGCAGCAACGCATCTGGGAAAGAATTGGGATATGTTTTGGTGCAGCACGGGAAGGTTACAACTTACGCATCGAGACAGTTGAAGACCCATGAGAACAATTACCCAACTCATGACTTGGAGTTAGCAGCGGGGAGTTTCGCTTTGAAGATTTGGAGACACTACTTATTGGGCGAAAGGGGTCGAATTATTCACCGATCATAAAAGCCTAAAGTACATGTTCGCTCAGGAGGAGCTAATTGTGAGACAACGAGGATGGTTGAAGCTGACGGCTGACTACGATCTCAATCTTAAGTACCATCCGAGGAAGTTAATGTCATACGGATGCGCTCAGTCGGTTGCCAGCTTTTCAGATGTCGACTACGCAGAAGAAACTCGTTGAAGACTTTCGAAGATTTGTTTTGGAGGTTGTATTACCGCATTCTTCGGGACAGTTGTTGTCGCTGCAAGTACAGTCGTCGTTGATCGAGGATATTAAAGCAGTGCAATTGCAGGACCAAGATTGCAAAGGTTTCGAGAACAGGTTGAAGCCGGACTTCGAACGGACTACTGCTTCATGAAGATGGTTCGTTGCGGTATGGTAGCCATTTGTTTGTGCCAAAAGGAGATATTCACGAGGGTGTTATGAAGGAGGCACACAATTCCGCGTATTCTACACATCCAGGAGGCATGAAGTTATACCGCGGTCTACGACAGCAATTCTGGTGGGAAGGCATGAAACGGGAGATTGCTCGCTTTGTGGCAAAGAGCTTGGTGTGTCAGCAAGTCAAGGCTGAACATCAAAGGGTTACTTGTTTATTGCAACCACTTCTGGTTCCTCAGTGGAAGTGGGAACATATAACCATGGATTTCGTGACGGCTTTACCGCGGAGTCCAAAGGGTAACAATGCAGTTTGGGTGATTGTTGGTAGATTGACCAAGGCAGCTCATTTCAAACGTTTTCGAGTTGGTCAATCAACAGAAACTTTGGCAGAACGGTACATGCAGGAGATTATAAGATTGCATGGAGTACCTGTGAGCATCGTGTCCGACCATGACACCCGATTCTTATCACACTTCTGGAGAAGCTTACAGGAAAGTTAGGGGACACGATAGAAGTTTAGCACAACTTATCATCCTCAAACAGATGACCAGTCGGAGAGAACGATCCAAACTCTTGAAGACATGTTGAGAGCTTGCATGTTAGATTTCAAGGGTTCATAGGAGGATCATCTACACTTGGTGGAGTTTCGTACAATAACAGCTTTCAGGCGACTATTCAGATGGCTCCATTTGAAGTATTATATGGTCGCAAGTGTCGTTCACACGTTTATTGGGACGATGTTGGAGAACGAAGATTGTTGGGACCGGATTTGAACATGCAAACAGTGGAGCATGTTAACACTATCCGGAATCATATGAAGGCAGCGCAAGATCGGCCGAAGAGTTGGGTTGATACGTCGAGAGGACCTCTAGAGTTCGCTGTGGGTGATTTAGTATTCTTAAAGATGTCACCGACTAAAGGGGTGATCCGTTACGGAAGTCGAGGAAAGTTTAGTCCTCAATTCGTTGGACCTTTTAAGATTATGGAGCGTATTGGAGAAGTGGCATATTGTTGGTGTTACCGCAATCTTTGGAGAATGTTCATGACGTGTTTCTTGTAACTCAACCCCGTAAGTATGCTCGAGAGGAAATACATGTATTGGATCATTCGAAACTGACTGTACGAGAAGATTTAACCTTTGAGGAGTGACCGATGTAAATTGTGGATCGAAGAGAAAAGGTTCTTATGAACAAAGTTATCCCTCTTGTGCTTGTTTCTTGGAATAATCGCTAGCATGGAGGACCAACTTGGTAACGAGAAGATGAAATCCGGCAGATGTTTCCACATCTATTCTTGAGATTTCTTGTTTCTTTATCCTACCTTGTTCTTGGAATTTCGAGGACGAAATTCTTTTGTAGTTGGGTATAATGTAACACCCGATTTCACTTATACCAATTCCAGTTTCCGTAATTACCTATCCATGGTCTTTTCTTGATTTAGCGTTTTTGGGTCGAATGGTAGTTACTTGGTACATCGCATTCGACCCGACCCGCTTGCTTGAACCTGTTTAATTCTTATTTATAGATTAATTTGACTTGTTGCATGGACTCGTGCATCTCACGATTAATACATACGGGCATTTCAGCTGGCATTGCACCTTTTATCATATAACATTTTAAGGCACAGAAAATAAATTAGAATTGCATTTCATAGCCTGCATGATACCCCTAACCATGTGGTAGCATCCGTGCATCTTGTTGTCGTCCCGTTCAGTGAAACAGACGTGTTTGGATGGCTACGCGCACGTACGTGCATCCATTCTTGGGGGTATGCATTTTCTTTAACTGAGGATCCATTTTGAAATTTGGAAGTTGCATATATTTTTAATATTTTAAATCTGAAATTTTAGACCAGACCCGGGCGTGTTTTGGAGTAAGTTTGTATTTGCCAAAATCTCAAAACGGACTAATATTATATTCCATATTTCATTATAATTTTTCAACTAAGAAAATATTTACTATATTTTCCTTAACAGATTTATATCTCTTTAAAATATATATATAAATATATATATATATATATATATATATATATTTATATCTTAAAAAGATTATATCTCTCTCTCCTTTTCTCTCTCTACCATCTCTCTAAAAATGACGGTGGCCAACGCGTGGGCCCCACAACTCTAGCAAGAGCAGGAAGAAGAAGAAGTGCGAGATGACGATTCTATTCTCATCGAAAGTCACCCAGAATGCCACATCGTGCTCGATCATCCGAGCATCGGCCGTTTCCATCTCGAAATCCAGAGCCTCTCCGTGACCGATCTGGATTCAGATCATGGCACCTGGGTTTCAGGGGAAAAGATTGGGGCTTAGATTGTTGCTGTTGATTTTGCGGGAGGATGATACGGTGAAGCTCAGAGCGTCTACGAGGGTTTATGAGCTGCATTGGGTGCCTTTGAGTAGTGCTTTTGAGATGGAGAATCCGAGGAAACCCAACAGGTTCTCCATCCTCAGTCTATGCGTCCTGCTAGAGAAAGTGATATACCTGTTCGAGTCCAGAACTTCTACAACCCTCAAGCTCCCCGCTGTTTTGACAAGTATCGTCTTAAAATCAAATATCACCATGCTTGATATTGTGCGCACACGAATGCTTGGTCAATATGGTTTTTTTAACAAAGGTGTTTTTTTCTACGTTTGAAGAGTTGGGCATCTCAGTGGAATGTGTTGCTACAAGTGAAGTTAGCATCTCATTAACATTAGACCCTGCAAAAGTCTGCAGCACCGAAAAAATCCAGCAGGCATCTGAACTCGATCACCTTGTTGAAGAACTGGAAAAAATTTGCAGTGGATAATCTTCTCCAGAATAGATCAATAATCTCTCTCATCGGGAATGTGCAGCGATCTTCGCTGATACTGGAAAAGTCATTTAGTGTTTTAAAGAAGAATGGGACCAATGTTCAGATGATTTCTCAAGGAGCTTCTAAGGCTTGCTGCTGCTGGCTTTTTTAGTAGGAAGTATGATCATGCAAAGGGTTGTAGAGGAGCCGATGATGGTGAAGAAGGATTTAAGTTTCATTTACACAAAAGCTAGCCCTGATGCTTTTGTTGAATTAGGAAAAATGTATAGCGTTTCTTTTAATCTGGATGCTGAAGGAGAGGTGGAAGTTGGGAAACACGCGGATTGTCACTTTGTACAGCCAAATCACAAGCTGAAACTGATGGTCTCATTACTGTTGCCTGAGTCTGACTACAATTGGAAGCTTGGAGTGTTCCAGGAAATCAAGCCCGGCTTGCTTGGAAAAGGCTTTACAAAATTTGTTCCTGCAGAGGACAAGTCTCCCCAACAGTTAACAAGATTACATGTGCCATGAGCTTGGCTTTTACAAGATTTCATATGGTTCCAAGTCTTCTTGCATTGGCTGGTTCCGTTCCGGGCACGCGTGTGTGCATCGCAGCTTTTACCGACATTGAACGTCGCAGCGTGTATCCGTATCGCGATCCATCAGGCAAGTGAAACTTGCTACATGCTACTATCTTATTTATACAAATTTATTTCATTATTGAACCTGTAAATTGAACCTAAGGCTATTAGTTTCCATTCTTGCGTTTCGATGTCAAATTATATCATTATAAGACTCGGGTTTAAATTATAACTTGTTGCACCTTGAAGTACAATATCACATACTCACATCCGTGGTTGGATTGATTACTAGTTAACCGCATAACACATAGCACTGTTAAATAGTTTCTACCCCGAATACCCGGTTGCATCCATTGAGCATATTTTATATATCATTGCATCTCTAGACCAGTTAACCCAAAATAATGAGATTTAACAATTCTATATTTGTTTAAGTGTAGGATATTTAAAGTTAGAACCACAACCCTAACTCTAATCTATAACTGTGCATCCTCATGCTTTAATCTGTACCCTTGCATATATCATCACCGTGTTTCATTTTTATTGTTTCATCAGTACCCATGCTTATTTGGTTTATACATGTTTATATTAGTTTGATTTATGAGCATCCACATAGTATTTTGTGCTTCCTGACAAGACCTGTTGCACTTCCTATTTGTTATGACATGGTACCGTACACTCTTGACATGACATGACACCTAAATACACTACTTGACTTTACCTGAAATACCATGGCTTGACCTGTTACCTGATCTTGTGTCTAATGCCAACAAACCTGACATGTAGTCCTTACGGACCGTTCCTGTTGTCTATCCAGACAAACCTGCACCTACCTGATTCTGAGTTGGCATTAGTTCTTGATTACTAAATGCCTGACATGACATACATAACTTGGGGGTATGGGGAAATCAATGATGAAATCCTGACTTGTAACTCGACAGTTGCTTTCTTTTACTGATCAGTTTTAGAGGTTAGGCCCTCCTCGTGACGATGCTGCTGACATCGTTGGTCTGTACCCTTTTCCTGTTAGTGCCTAGCGGCACGTCTCTGTTTCATCTCGAGAGTCTGTAGACCGTGGTCCCGGGCATGCACGGGATACTATTGAGTTACATCGATGATTTATCAAATTGATTTCAAAGACTTTAGAATAGATAACCCAATAGAACAGTTTAGTTTACTCACTGCACACTACCCTTCACTGCCCTGATTTACATTACTGTTACACCTGCTTTTCATTCATGATTATATTTGCATTGCCTGTTACCCTGTTTGTATTTTATTACTTGATGACATGACGCGCTGACGTCTGGGTTTTGCATGGCCCAGATCCTCTACCTTTGTTGGAGACTGATCAGGAGTTTTGCCGCTGTTAGATCGAGCGGTAAGGATCCTGTTGGTATCCAGCCTTACCTTCCTGGTGTTTATTTGATCCTTTGCTTCCGCATACTATATTATTTCTTGATTCATTTATTCTGGCTCATGGACATGTACTAGATAGTTCAGTTTACTTTCCTGTTCTTGATATCTCTACAACCGTAATGTGACTGTGGAAGGATTTTTCCTATCCAAAGGTAGCATGGTTTCCTATGTCACGTACCCATCTTAGCGAACTCTGGGAAGCGGGGTGTGACATGGTTCTTTTGGTATCAGAGCTATAGGATATAGGTTAAACGAGTTTGATTCTTTTTGTAGTTGGGTATTGAACCCAATACACGAATCAGAATACTCGTGATTAGGAACATGTCCTGCCACCCTGTTATCGTGATTCTTGAATCATATCCTTCTTTTATCCTTTGCCTTGGCGATATGCAAACAACTTTGCATCTCGGCTTGAAACCTTTTTGGATTCACCATTGTTTCTCCCTGTTTCTTGATTCTGATACTATGATTTGGGCGACTTGAGGGGAGTTATGTAGGTGTACCCATGAACTGCAGCATGGTTACAATGCGGTACTCTATTTGAGTAACTTAGAGTCCTAGTCTTGATTCACTTCCTTGTTTCATAGTTGTTATATTACTTGTTTTTCTCGGTTTTATTGCTTACCAGTTATTTTTCCATCGCCAGCTTGAATCAGGTTTACCGTGCTTAATCCTCTTCAGTATCTTAACTTCGGATGAAGTCATCTCGGTATCTTACTTGTTCTTGTTTTTCCCCGCATTAGGATTATTCAATTCTGGTGCATCCCTTGCTTGTTGTTGTCTTGGGAATGAATTTTCGCGGCACTTTCCACGCTCATATTGATTGTAAGGAAAGGAAAGTGATTCTCCAAATTCCTGGACATCCGGAGTTTATTTTACTGGAGGAAGCAGTTCTGTCAGGCCAGTCGAGTTTAGGGTTAGGCCGATAAACAGTGTTCTTCATCGATGGAAGTTGATAAGGAAGAAGCGCCAGCTGTAGTTCGGGAGTTCATGGACGTGTTTGAGGACATGTCGGTTTTACCGCCAAATTGAGATGTGGAGTTCGCGATCGATCTTGTTCCTGATGCAGCGTCAATCTCAAAGGCGTACTATCCGATAGCACCAGTGGGGTTGGAAGAAGTCGTGAAGTAGGTTACCGAATTGCTTGGTAAGGATTGGATTCGCAGCAGAAATCTAATTTGGGAAGCTCCAATTCTTCTAGTAAAGAAGATGATGTCACAAGGAGGATGTGCATCGATTATCGAGAATTGAACCGGGTGACTATTAAGAACAAGTACCCGATCCCTCGCATTGGCGAATTGTTCGAGCAACTTAGTGGCGCGAGGGTATTCTCAAAACCGGATTTCCGATCCGGATATCATCAGGTCCGAGTTAAATCAGGAGATATTTGCAAGACTGCGTTCCGGCCTCGGTATGGACATAACGAGTATTTAGGGATGCCCTCCGGAGAAACGAATACGCCGGAAATATTTATGGACTTGATGAACCGATTCTTTCACCGTTCTTGGACCAGTTTGTAGTGGTCTTCATCGATGATATTCTGGTCTACTCAGGGAGCAAGGAAGAGCATGTAGAACACTTGAAGATCACACTGCAGACAATAAGGCAAGAAAGATTGTATGCAAGAATGAGCAAGTTCGAATTTTGGCTTGAAGAAGTAAAGTTTTGGGGGCATGTTGTATCCGGAGTTGGAATCGCCGTTAGCCCCGAAAAGATTGCAGCAGTTCAAGACTGGCCGATTCCGAAGAACGTTGTAAAGATCAGAAGTTTCTTGGACTTGCAGGATAATATAGAAGGTTCGTGAAGAATTTTTTTTTCTCGTTTGGGCTGATCCTATGACCAAGCTTACGCACAAGAAAGTACCATTTGTATGGACGAGTAAGTGTGCGTCAGCTTTTGAGGCATTGGAGCAAGGTTTGATAACCGCTTTTGTTTTAACCGTGCCAGACAGTTCCGGAGGATTGGTGTTTCGCAGCAACGCATCTGGGAAAGAATTGGGATATGTTTTGGTGCAGCACGGGAAGGTTACAACTTACGCATCGAGACAGTTGAAGACCCATGAGAACAATTACCCAACTCATGACTTGGAGTTAGCAGCGGGGAGTTTCGCTTTGAAGATTTGGAGACACTACTTATTGGGCGAAAGGGGTCGAATTATTCACCGATCATAAAAGCCTAAAGTACGTGTTCGCTCAGGAGGAGCTAATTGTGAGACAACGAAGATGGTTGAAGCTGACGGCTGACTACGATCTCAATCTTAAGTACCATCCGAGGAAGTTAATGTCATACGGATGCGCTCAGTCGGTTGCCAGCTTTTCAGATGTCGACTACGCAGAAGAAACTCGTTGAAGACTTTCGAAGATTTGTTTTGGAGGTTGTATTACCGCATTCTTCGGGACAGTTGTTGTCGCTGCAAGTACAGTCGTCGTTGATCGAGGATATTAAAGCAGTTCAATTGCAGGACCAAGATTGCAAAGGTTTCGAGAACAGGTTGAAGCCAGACTTCGAACGGACTACTGCTTCATGAAGATGGTTCGTTGCGGTATGGTAGCCATTTGTTTGTGCCAAAAGGAGATATTCACGAGGTTGTTATGAAGGAGGCACACAATTCTGCGTATTCTACACATCCAGGAGGCATGAAGTTATACCGAGGTCTACGACAGCAATTCTGGTGGGAAGGCATGAAACAGGAGATTGCTCACTTTGTGGCAAAGAGCTTGGTGTGTCAGCAAGTCAAGGCTGAATATCAAAGGGTTACTGGTTTATTGCAACCACTTCCGATTCCTCAGTGGAAGTGGGAACATATAACCATGGATTTCATGACGGCTTTACCGCGGAGTCCAAAGGGTAACAATGCAGTTTGGGTGATTGTTGGTAGATTGACCAAGGCAGCTCATTTCAAACCTTTTCGAGTTGGTCAATCAACAGAAACTTTGGCAGAACGGTACATGCAGGAGATTGTAAGATTGCATGGAGTACCTGTGAGCATCGTGTCCGACCATGACACCCGATTCTTATCACACTTCTGGAGGAGCTTACAGGAAAGTTTGGGGACTCGATGGAAGTTTAGCACAACTTATCATCCTCAAACAGATGACTAGTCGGAGAGAATGATCCAAACTCTTGAAGACATGTTGAGAGCTTTCATGTTAGATTTCAAGGGTTCATAGGAGGATCATCTACACTTGGTGGAGTTTCGTACAACAATATCTTTCAGGCGACTATTCAGATGGCTCCATTTGAAGTATTATATGGTCGCAAGTGTCGTTCACAAGATTATTGGGACGATGTTGGAGAACGAAGATTGTTGGGACCGGATTTGATCGTACAAATAGTGGAGCAAGTTAACACTATCCGGAATCATATGAAGGCAGCGCAAGATCGGCAGAAGAGTTGGGTTGATTCGTCGAGAGGATCTCTAGAGTTCGCTGTGGGTGATTTAGTATTCTTGAAGATGTCACTAACTAAAGGGGTGATCCGTTATGGAAGTCGAGGAAAGTTTAGTCCTCAATTCGTTGGCCCTTTTAAGATTTTGGAGCGTATTGGAGAAGTAGCGTATCGTTGGTGTTATCGCAATCTTTAGAGAATGTTCATGACGTGTTTCTTGTAACTCAACCCCGTAAGTATGCTCGAGAGGAAATACATGTATTGGATCATTCGGAACTGACTGTACGAGAAGATTTAACCTTTGAGGAGTGACCGATGTAAATTGTGGGTCGAAGAGAAAAGGTTCTTATGAACAAAGTAATCCCTCTTGTGCTTGTTTCTTGGAATAATCGCTTGCATGGAGAACCAACTTGGGAACGAGAAGATGAAATCCGGCAGAAGTTTCCACATCTATTCTTGAGATTTCTTGTTTCTTTATCCTACCTTGTTCTTGGAATTTCGAGGACGAAATTCTTTTATAGTTGGGTATAATGTAACACCAGATTTCACTTATACCAATTCCAGTTTCTGTAATTACCTATCCATGGTCTTTTCTTGATTTAGCGTGTTTGGGTCGAATGGTAGTTACTTGGTACATCGCATTCGACCCGACCCGCTTGCTTGAACCTGTTTAATTCTTATTTATAGATTACCTTGACTTGTTGCATGGACTCGTGCATCTTACGATTAATACATACGGGCATTTCAGCTGGCATTGCACCTTTTATCATATAATATTTTGAGTGACAGAAAATAAATTAGAATTGCATTTCATAGCCTGCATGATACCCCTAACCCTATGGTAGCATCCGCGCATCTTGTTCTCGTCCAGTTCAATGAAACAGACGTGTTTGGATGGCTACGCGCACGTACGTGCATCCGTTCTTGGGGGTATGCATTTTCTTTAACTGAGCATCCATTTTGAAATTTGGAAGTTGCATATATTTTTAATATTTTAAATCTGAATTTTTAGACCCGACCCGGGCGTGTTTTCGAGTAAGTTTATATTTGCCAAAATCTCAAAACGGACTAATATTATATTCCATATTTCATTATAATTTTTCAACTAAGAAAATATTTACTATATTTTCCTTAACTGATTTATATCTCTTTAAAAATATATATATATATATATATTTATATCTTAAAAAGATTATATCTCTCTCTCTTTTTCTCTCTAAAAATGACGGTGGCCAACGCGTGGGCCCCATAACCCTAGCAAGAGCAGGAAGAAGAAGAAGTGCGAGACGACGATTCTATTCTCATCGAAAGTCACCCAGATTGCCACATCGTGCTCGATCAACCGAGCATCGGCCGTTTCCATCTCGAAATCCAGAGCCTCTCCGTGACCGATCTGGATTCGGTTCATGGCACCTGGGTTTCAGGAGAAAAGATTGAGGCTTAGATTGCTGCTGTTGATTTTGCGGGAGGATGATACGGTGAAGCTCAGAGCGTCCACGAGGGTTTATGAGCTGCATTGGGTGCCTTTGAGTAGTGCTTTTGAGATGGAGAATCCGAGGAAACCCAACAGGTTCTCCATCCTCAGTCTATGCGTCCTGCTAGAGAAAGTGATATACCTGTTCGAGTCCAGAAATCCTACAACCCTCAACCTCCCGGCTGTTTTGACAAGTATCGTCTTAAAATCAAATATCACCATGCTTGATATTGTGCGCACACGAATTCTTGGTCAATATGGTTTTTCTAGCAAAGGTTTTTTTTTCTACATTTGAAGAGTTGGGCATCTCAGTGGAATGTGTTGCTACAAGTGAAGTTAGCATCTCATTAACATTAGACCCTGCAAAAGTCTGCAGCACCGAACAAATCCAGCAGGCATCTGAACTCGATAACCTTGTTGATGAACTGGAAAAAAATTGCAATGGTTAATCTTCTCCAGAATAGATCAATAATCTCTCTCATCGGGAATGTGCAGCGATCTTCGCTGATACTAGAAAAGTCATTTAGTGTTTTAAAGAAGAATGGGACCAATGTTCAGATGATTTCTCAAGGAGCTTCTAAGGCTTGCTGCTGCTGGCTTTTCTAGTGGGAAGCATGATCATGCAAAGGGTTGTAGAGGAGCCGATGATGGTGAAGAAGTATTTAAGTTTCATTTACACAAAAGCTAGCCCTGATGCTTTTGTTGAATTGGAAAAAATGAATAGCGTTTCTTTTAATCTGGTTGCTGAAGGAGAGGTGGTAGTTGGGAAACACGCGGATTGTCACTTTGTACAGCCAAATCACAAGCTGAAACTGACGGTCTCATTACTTTTGCCTGAGTCTGACTACAATTGGAAGCTTGGAGTGTTCCAGGATATCAAGCACGACTTGCTTGGAAAAGGCTTTACAAAAATTTTTCCTGCAGAGTACAAGTCTCTCCAACAGTTAACAAGATTACATGTGCCATGAGCTTGGCTTTTACAAGATTTCATATGGTTCCAAGTCTTCTTGCATTGGCCGGTTCCATTCCGGGCACGCGTGTGTGCATCGCAGCTTTTACCGACATTGAACGTCGCAGCGTGTATCCGTATCGCGATCCATCAGGCAAGTGAAACTTGCTACATGCTACTATCTTATTTATACAAATTTATTTCATGATTGAACCTGTAAATTGAACCTAAGGCTATTAGTTTCCATTCTTGCGTTTCGATGTCAAATTATATCATTATAAGACCCGGGTTTAAATTATAACTTGTTGCACCTTGAAGTACAATATCACATACTCACATCCATGGTTGGATTGATTACTAGTTAACCGCGTAACACATAGCACTGTTAAATAGTTTCTATTCCGAATACCCGGTTGCATCCATTGAGCATATTTAATATATTATTGCATCTCTAGACCAGTTAACCCATAATAACGAGATTTAACAATTCTATATTTGTTTAAGTGTAGGATATTTAAAGTTGGAACCACAACCCTAACTCTAATCTATAACTGTGCATCCTCATGCTTTAATCTGTACCCTTGCATATATCATCACCGTGTTTCATTTTTATTGTTTCATCAGTACCCCTGCTTGTTTGGTTTATACATGTTTATATTCGTTTGATTTATGAGCATCCACATAGTATTTTGTGCTTCCTGACATGACCTGTTGCACTTCCTATTTGTTATGACATGGTACCGTACACTCTTGACATTACATGACACCTAAATACACTACTTGACTTTACCTGAAGTACCATGGCTTGACCTGTTACCTGATCTTGTGTCTAATGCCAACAAACCTGACATGTAGTCCTTACGGACCGTTCCTGTTGTCTATCCAGACAAACCTGCACCTACCTGATTCTGAGTTGGCATTAGTTCTTGGATACTGAATACCTGACTTGACATACATAACTTGGGGGTATGGGGAAATCAATGATGAAATCCTGACTTCTAACTCAACAGTTGCTGGCTTTTACAGATCAGTTTTTGAGGGTAGGCCCGCCTCGTGACGATGCTGCTGACATCGTTGGTCTGTACCTTTTTCCTGTTAGTGCCTAGCGGCACGTCTCGGTTTCAGCCCGAGAGTCTGTAGACCGGGGTCCCCGGCATGCACGGGATACTATTGAGTTACATCGATGATTCATCAAATTGATTACAAAGACTTTAGAATAGATAACCCAATAGAACAGTTTAGTTTACTCACTGCACACTACCCTTCACTGCCCTGATTTACATTACTGTTACACCTGCTTTTCATTCATGATTATATTTGCATTGCCTGTTACCCTGTTTGTATTTTATTACGTGATGACATAACGCGCTGACGTCTGGGTTTTGCATGGCCCAGATCATCTACCTTTGTTGCAGACTGATCAGGAGTTTTGCCGCTGTTAGACTGAGCGGTAAGGATCCTGTTGGTATCCAGCCTTACCTTCCAGGTGTTTATTTGATCCTTTGCTTCCGCATACTATATTATTTCTTGATTCATTTATTCTAGCTCATGGACATGTACGTATAGTTTAGTTTACTTTGCTGTTCTTGAAATCTCTACAGGCGTAATGTGACTGTGGAAGGATTTTTCCTATCCACAGGTAGCATGGTTGGCTATGTCACGTGCCCATCTTAGCGTACTCTGGAAAGCGGGGCGTGACACCGGCCGTCTAACAGACGCCAAATGCGTAACAAAAACTTTTTACAAATTGGCGCTATCGCGTACTATAACCCGGATCTGCCATTAAAGCTAAACTAACAAATTACAAAGTGGGTAGAAATCTTATACCGAACGATCCGAGTCCTTCGGTCTTCAACCATCATCCCACGCTTTGTTGCGGCTACTCCGATCTCCTGAATCTCCAATCTTCTCGTCCAGGTGGCACCACGTCGACGGATCTTTAACCGGGCTCCCGCCTCTTAACCGAGGCAACTCGGTCGTCAAGTTTGCTAAAAGAGATGACCAAGATGATGTAAAGAATGAGTAGAACACTTTGTCTCGTTACGTCCAAGGCTATGGACGAACGGTTAATGAAGTTGCCTTTTGGAATCGGGTGAAATGAGAAATGAGGCTTATCTAATTTCCATGAGTCCAAAACAATATCTTTTCAAAACCACAACCATGAACCATTCATCAAGAATGGCCGGCCACTTATAGAGAAGGAGGAGGGTGAGTATAGGAGAGGGGGTTGACCACAAAGCAAAAGATCTAGATCAAAATATCTTAAGCAAAACCAAAATGCATTAATGGAAAACAATGACTCATAACCTTAGTCATCCATCCATTAAAAGCACCATTAAGGAAAAAATGAGTCATGAAGCCTAGTCACCATCCTAGTCATCATCTAGAAACATCTAGAAGCACGACTCACCCTCAAGAAGAAAAGATAAATCCGTATTTAACCGACTGTTAAATACGGCCGATAGAAAACTGGAAACTGGCAACTTCCAAAAGTGATCCTGAAACGAATTTCAGGATAACCCTGTAACGGTATAAATATACCCGCATTTGTATTACGACCGAATACAAATGCATCTGAGACAAAGATATTATATCTACATAGCATAATACTCGGATCTGGCTTAAACCAAAGCCGACCAGTATTATCTTCCCGAAAAACGACACGTGCGAAAACGCACGTGCATTTTCCGAACCCTGCCATAAAACCATACGGCCTCTACAACGTTTTGTCCGAACTTGGGAAAGTGTCTGTGGGGGACTCTAATGACTCATCAACACATTGGCACTGGGTATAACCTCTAGCACGTCAGAGGTACAAGCTGTACGTAACGGTTTGCCTGTGTATTGATTGGAAGGGAAGCTGACGAGCGAACTCATCTATAAACCCTACTGAGCCTAACAGTGACAATATATATACAGTCCGGTCCGTTCTTCTATGAGTATCGCATATCTGTCTATGGGCTGGTAACTTCAGACCCCTAATAGCAGTATAAGTCGTGTCAGAGAGTGGCCCAGAACACCCTGAGATACTACTGGAGTACCTACCAGTAAATCTCCTGCCTCGGCCGAGGGCTTTGTGTAATGGCTCTCCTAGACACAGCGCGATCTCACCCCCAATACCGGGAGAGACGACCCCTGCCGATCGACTCACTTGCCTCCATGTGGCTCGGGACTGTACCCAAAAAGGACCTGTTTGCACGACTCCTTTGAGCTGTGGTAGGGTAGAAATCAAAGCACAGTGGGAATTCACACGAGACAAATGACAACCTCAGATCGATGAACTAACCTGTACACATGTCACCAGGGAACTGCTATCTGACGATATGTATAATACCAATTACCAGGTTCCCGGCGAGTCCTGTCCGGTGTACTCATAACCCAATGAGCACCTGTATACATCTTAGGTGATCAAACTGACACCAGTGGCTTGTGAGACCGGCCACCGCCCCTCATCGGGGTCTCGACTGTCTGGAGTATCGATGCCCTGTCTCGAAACTCCCACAACTAGGGACACTTTATGGATGTGCTTACAGACCCCAGCTCCCACGTATATGACTTTCATATCGGTATAGGTCCTCCCTCAATCATTGCAATCACGTACCTGCGATCCAATAATTGACTTTGAGGGCACTATCTCCAACACAACATACTTGGCTGCAACACTTGCACGATTTTTAACTCTTAAAACTTATCACCCGTTCTCTATATATGTATAGCCCATGTAACAGATTACATATGTAGGATCCTGATCCGGTATCTCATACCCAGAACGTAAAGGATACTGAGAAATAGTTCTCTGTAATGAACATACCCGAAGATGACGTATCAACATACGCTTTCTTCGATTGGGAGGCACGGGAATTCTGGTAATCCCCTATTTCCTGCTCGATCTTATAACAATTATATGTTGGAGCGGGACCAACGTTCCCTAGCGCAGTATAACAAGCGGGTTCGGTCAATACATCCGTATTATTATCTTGATTAAGGCGTGACATGGTCGCTACCTGAAGAGAGAGAGAAGAAAACATTTAGCGTATGCTCATGAAAAATTAGATTGGTTATCAATATATCTAATCAGGACGGCTCCCACTGTTTTAGTCAAATCTTCCTTCAAACCCTAAAAGGAAAGACTAGCCGGGATTAATTACACCCTACAAGTTCTCGAATCTTTCAGCCAGGCCAGTACCGGTACTTTGCGGGAGGTTCCTCGTGCTTGCGCATGGACCTAATTAAAATAAATCTCGTTTTTCCAGAGGCGTAACCCCATTGACACCTTTCTAGACACCTACTTGATCGGCTAATTGTAATGTGTAAAACTCTCCTAGGAGTAACTCTTCCTCACAGTGGGTATCGGGATCCAACTATCTCATAGAAGGTATGCAATCTCATTGCAAATTTCAACACTTGAAATTCCAAATAATATTTTACCCTTAGCATCCTATGACCTTGACGGAGGTCAACAAACCATAGGCTACTAGTCAAGTTCAGCCCGTCATTTCCGGATTGAATTAAACCCACCCGCACGACCCTTGACGGAGGTCAACAAGGCCGCACGACTACCCTACTCCAATCTGCATCATATGCATAAAAAGATAAATACTAGTCAGCTACCGCACACTATGCCTTGACGGAGGTCAACAAACATGGCACGAATACTAAGTAGAAATTATCTGAAATGACGGAGGGCTACACAAGTTTTTAAGAAAACCATGAGCGTAATGATCTTGATATCATTGTAGAATCAAATGATTTAAATGGAGTGTTATTAAGGCTTTTACTAGTTTTGCTAAAGAGGTCACTCCCGGTGAAGGGATCATCGGCTCTTTCCTTATCGAATAAGGTGCAGGATATTTTACAAATACCACTATGCAAAGCAAAAACTATAAAATCAATCAAAAGACAAACCGAGTTTGTAGCATCTTTCAGTTATTGCTAAAGAGGTCACTCCCGGTGAAGGGATCTCGGCTCTTTCCTTATCAAATAAGGTGCTGGATGTTCTACAAGGAACACCGCTATGCAAAGTAACAACTTGAGCTACCTGTTTTTGAAAATTCGATTCCATAAAATCTTTAGGTTTCTTTTATTTCATTAATCTCATTAATGAAGTCCCATCATTTTAAGTTACCTAAACATCACAGATAAATACAACGTACGCTTATGCCATCCGCATTCGTCTCGATGTCCCTTCGTGCACCGTTAGGTTAGGTAACTAACAGCAGAGCGGGGCAGTGCTACCGCGGGTGTAAAACATAAGCAACGTCTATATAATATATCACATATACTATATTATGTATCCATCTAAACATATCGAATGGTTACATCACAGATATCGCAGCAGAAGAACAACATATGAAATATTGGATATCTTAGGATTTCCGTGTTTTATTTTAAGCCTGTATAAAACACGGATTCCACGGTCGTGATGAATAGCCAATCCCACACCCCTAGACCCCTACGAGAGCGGCAAGCAACCCTGCCAATTCTAGAGTTAGGAGACCCGGTCTCGAATCCTCGAGATGGTCTCCCTCTAGACTCTAGAACCCGGTTACTTGTGCTCCCCGCCTTGGGTCTATCCTAATGCGGAAAAGTAAATAATATACAATGGTGACATCATCCTCAACCCGGAACTGCCCCAATAAAAGAATATTACATACAATGAATTTTACATGAATGAAAATGAAAAACTCTAATCTCACATAAAACCCCGGCTATTCAAATACGAAGATCCAACATAACATATCCAAGAAACACATAACATCAACGTAAGTATAGATGCGTATCCCAATTGTCGTTGACATATAACACCGAAACCGGCGATACACCACATATTACACTTACGGTCGCAGAAAAGAAAGTGAAAAACTACAACAGTTGGAATCCGAACCACCTTAGACATCATAAACCCAACGTATCACATACTTTGGATTTCATGCCTAACCAAATTAATTCCTTAGACATCGCATGCCTAACAATTATAAACCCCTCATTTTAGTCTCGATCTCGAAAACACTTTTCAATATCTAGTCGGGCAATTCAACAAGATTCCCGACATCCCGAACGAATTCTCATCGGAAACTTTAGCAGATGGCCGCACCCCCGGTGCCGTCGACGAAGTGCACTAAGGCGAAACACCGCTGCCGTGAGCACCCGAACGGATGCTTTTGGCGACGGGGTTCTCCTTTAGTCACTTGGTCGGGGCTATAAGGCGTGGCTAGCTATTAAGTTTACCCGGCGAGTATCCGCGTACACTACGTGATTGCGACGAACTTTTGATCACATCAAAATCCCGTGGAAACCGATCATCTGAGACTAAATTGCTAGATTTATAACATTCATTCTAGTTATCTCATAACTATATGTGGATTCTAAATATTTTACCCCATCACATAATATCCGGATGAATTTAAACTCTTCGATCGATTCATCAAAGTCCCACAATTTTCCAACAGCTCAACACTTGAGCACAGTTTTAGTAATACCCAGAAGATGCCACTGTACCTATGAACCAGCCGTAGAAGGGTCAAACCAACGCCTCACATGTGAAACGCTAAACTATCACAAACCCTAGGTTTCAAGTGATGGTTTTGATGGCCACATAATCGAATTAAGGTTTATGTTCTTCTAGAGGGTCCACAGAATCACTTTCATATTTTCCGAATACGTTAAACTTGGAAAAATGGGTTTTTGACATTCGATCGAACTTTTTAACATTGTCTAGACAATATGTGAAACACCTGAAACAATGTTAAAACTACGAATACGAAACACTCCGAATTGCTTATAGTGTAAAATTACATCATATGCAAAATTAGAAAAAATAAACAACACCTGAAACATCAAAACCAAGTCACTGGAACACAGGAAAAATTTCAGGAGAGGGGCTTGGATTGGGCCGATATGGTCCATATGGTGGTCGGCCCATTTTGCAAGAAACCCCCTGAAAATTTTACAGTGTTCATGATATATCCCATACATCACTCTGTACTTGTTTAAATTTTTTTTTATATAACTTTAAAAAATCGACAGCAAGCAGGTTTTCCGTTTCAAGTTTCGGAGTAGTTTCGGTTTCGTAATCTTAACAAAATCCGTATTAATTTCTAGCATGGCTCTGATACCACTGAAGGGTTACCTAAGACAGCAGCAAGGTTTCAGGAGGCATCGTCCATACCAAATTAAAATTTTGCCGTTTTAGCAAATCCTTCACTTCAAATAGCTCCGTGTAGTAGTCCCCTCCACTGCGATCTCAAGCTCCGGACTTTAGAGAAGATCCGTTGAAAATACGAACATGCTTGCTTCGTAAACTTCGAGGCCGAAGATGATCTACGTCGGGGAGACACTAACTCAAGCTATTTCTTCACTAGGTCAAGAACTTTGTAAAGAGAACACCCTATACTACATGGTAAGTAGTAGAGGATGATGAAGTAGGAAGTGGACTCACTTTAGAATTGATTTTCTCACACTTTTTCTCATAACACTATTAGAGCTGGCAAGCTTTTTCATGGAGGTTGATGAAGAAGAAGAAGTCTCACAATTATTCATCCAAATGAAAACTTATCCAATGAATAAATGTAACCATGGGTGAGTTAAGCCCTCATGTTTAACTCATGTAGAGATTTAACCAAGGTGTGAGGTTAAAGGTTGGGTTAAATAATATCTAAGAAAATGACAAAAGAGTGGACTTTGTCAAAGTTTCTACAAGCTTCTTCAAGCTTGATAACTTTGACTAAGTTTATCTCTTTTCTTAAATTCTTAAAAAAGAAAACCCTAATTTAACCTAATCATGGTATAAGTCGCATACACCCATCTTGCATGTATCATCAACCATGACACAATGCATGTACACAAACATACATATCAGATATGTACAATGTGCACACAAAGTGAGAAAACAAATCATAAGTGAGCTAATACTAGTTAATGTAATGTAATATATCAGATATATAATTATACATTAAATTATTAAATCAACTCTTGATTTAATAATCCGGCTATAACCGACTAATATCATGTGTAACAACTTATCGAATCAACACTTGATCCGATAACCTGGCTATATCGCATACAACCGATCAATGTCACAAATCACGAGAATAGAATACGGTATCTTATATCGTATCAATCTCGGTCCCGCACATATCACATATGTGCTCCTACTCCGTTTCGCTTGAAGCAAGAACCCTTGTGTAGGACTCTAAAGACTCGTCAATACGCCGGCAGTAGGTGATGATTATATCAAACACCCATAAGCCGCAAGCGGTCTGCTAAACGTAACGGCCACCCCGGTATTGAGTGATCAAAAGATCAACAAGCAAGCCTGCTAGTACTCCTGTGAATCCAATCAGTAACACTACCGTACAGTCCGGTCTCTTCGTCTGATATGTCGCATATCTCGTCTGGGGGTGGTAAACGTCAGACCCCAGTAACTCGATAAGTCGTGTCGATATGAGGCTCATAAAGGGTCGAGAAACTACTGATAACACTTACCAGTATATCTGTGAAGCTTCCTTGGCCAAGGAATTCTTGTTATAGACAATCGAGCACAGCGCAACATCAACTCCCTATACCGGGAGAGACGAAACCCCTCCTATCGCACATTGCCTCCATGTGGCTCGGGACTATACCCAAAAGACACCGTTTTGCATGCCCTCTTGGACGTGGTAAGGTGGAAATCAAAGCACAGTGGGAATCACACAAGACTCTATGACGATCTCGGGTCTACAGACTAACCTGTACCAGTGTCACCAGAGAACTGCCATCTGATGATAGGTCTAATACCATCTGGGAGTTCTCGGCGAGTCCGTCCAGTGTACCCAGTCTCCACTGAGCACCCGTATACTGTCTCTGATGTCAAACACCAATGGATATGGGATCATCCATCGCCCATCTGTATGGGTCGAGAAGCTATACGCTAGTCTCCTCTGGTATATCGATACCCTGTCTCGATACACCTACGACTAGGGACATTTGAAGGATGTACTTACCGACTACACTGTCCCCGCAAGTATGATCCGCATCATAGTCCTGGTAGTCAAGTACTCATCCTAAGGGATTTATCAACAGGTAATATAGAGACAATCAGAGTACATGTTAAGATAAAGTGCAACCAGATTGCATTGTAGGGTGTTTTTAGTCACCCCATTGAGATGGGAATACGCGCGCGCTCGTCAGGCGTACTACAGATTCCCCCTGCCTAGGGTTGGAGGGGGTTTATTGATTGTGGGGATCCGAATCTCCGGCAGCCGCGGACTAAGCTGCCGTTAGTTACCCCTCGCCTTTGGGGCGAGGGAACCTCCGATTAACGGCTTAAACTGGTCATGCGAACTCAATGTGCAGTGTACGTATGTGTTGTTTTGGAGGGGGGTTTGGATATATCGGGAGCCACGCGGAGTTTTTACGAGGGTCCCGCTACCTGGATAGCGGGCTGGGGGTCAACGGGGCTAGCAGCCCCCTTGCGGGGTGCGGGGCAGCGCCCCTGCCCAAAACATTTTTGAGCGGGACAGTGTTGTGAAGTGTGTGTATCGGTAAATATATAAACATGTATACATATATATAAAAAAAGGGAAAAACCGCCTAAAGGACACGTGGGATCAGCGCCTTGAGCGCTGTGCGCTTAGGTGCTGTGCGCTTAGGCGCTAGCGCACCACGTGTCGGTATATGGGCGCTTTGCACTTAAGCGCTGTGCGCTTGAGCGCAAGCGCGCCACGTGTCGGCATGTGGACGCTTTGCGCTTGAGCGCAGGCACGCCACTTGTCGGCATGTGGACGCTTTGCGCTTTTGCGCTGGAGCGCTAGGCATTCGAGCGCTAGCGCGCCACATGTCGGCATGTGGGCGCTTTGCGCTTGAGCGCTAGCGCGCCACGTGTCGACACGTGGGCGCTTGGCGCTTGAGCGCTGGGCGCTGGAGCGCTTGGGCGCCGACGAGAAAAAGAGGCTTTTAGCCCCAAAAATTCTTGGAAGAGAAATTAGGATGGAGTGAAAACTCCTAAGCTGTTTTGAAGCTGATGAAGAGCTTCTCTTTTTGAGCCCTAGTTCTTCCCCAAAGTAGGGTTTCTGGAGATAGGTCTCCTTCTTCCTCCACTGTTGGCAGGATCTTGAAGATCAAGAGATGTGGGATGTTAAAAATCTCTTGTTTTTAAGATCTAATGGAAGATCTGAGTTACCCGTTATGGGTTTTATGGTGAAAAACTATTTAGTTTCATAAAATGAAGAGTAAAACTCTTGATTTAATTCAAAAGAAAGAAGAAGCTTTTAGAACCTTGTGGAAGGAGAGAAATCTCAGATCTAAAATATTTTTTGGAGAGAGAAAAAAGTTATTGAGATATTTCATTATCTTTGACTTTATAGGCCATATACTTTACACAAAACCCCTTGGGCTTCACAAAATGGCATTTTGCCTATCCCATGGCTCATGTGCCATTTCTTTTTGCACATATGCCATGGGCTTTACAAAAATTTGGCTTTATGCCTAATTTTCTTACATTTATTCATAAACTAAAATAAAAGAAATACAACAAAATTATTTATTACAAAATTTGCATTTTGGCATGGGGGGAGGCCGGCCGCTACATGTTCGGGCTCGCTCCGGGCATTGGCCCACTTGACCTGGGCTTGGGCCCACCTGGCTTGAAGTTGACTTTGATTTTGACTTGGTCAACTGGGGTGTAAATTTTTACCCCAACAAATTGCCCCCCATCAATAAATGCACGCCACACATGTGGGTCGTGTGCATGAAATTGATGGATCTTCTTTCACGTGGAGGCGACCTGATTTGGTTCCCGCTTTTGCGAAGCTAGCACTGCCCTTTTTATGACTTGGACGGTCGATGCTGCCCTTTTTGTGACTTGGACAGTCGGTGCTGCCATTTTAGCGACGTGGACGGCCCTTTTGCGACATGGACGGTCGGTTCTGCCCTTTTTACGATGTGGACGGTCGGTTTTGCCCTTTTTGCGACTTGGACGGTCGGTGCTGCCCTTTTAGCGACTTGGACGGTCGGTGCTGCCCTTTTAGCGATGTGGACGGTCGGTGCTGCCCTTTTTGCGACTTGGACGGTCGATGCTGCCCTTTTTGCGACTTGGACGGTCGATGCTGCCATTTTAGCGACGTGGACGGTCGGTGCTGCCCTTTTAGCGACGTGGACGGTCGATGCTGCCATTTTAATGACTTGGATGGTCGGTGCTGCCCTTTTTGCGACTTGGACGGTCGGTTCTGCCCTTTTTGCGACTTGGATGGTCGTTGCTGCCCTTTTAGCGACGTGGACGGTCGGTGATGCCATTTTAGCGACGTGGACGGCCGATTCTGGATTTGACTTGCCCCGCTTCTTGCGGCATCAGGGATGAAGTTGACTTGTTTTTGAGGTGGAATTTGATTCTGCCAGGGAGGTCATTGGTTGTTTTGCTGACTTGATGTGATTTAGGTTGACATCAGCATCGCTACGCTGGAATATGGTACCAGGAGCGAATCATCATTTGTCATGACAGGATTTGGGGATGTTGGTTTTGGTTTGGCATCAGCATCGCTGCACTGGAATATGGTACCAGGAGCGAATCATCATCTGCCATGAGGAGATTTCCTTCGTTCCCAGTTTAACGACTTAGGGGTCATCTGTTCCCAGTTTAACGACTTAGGGGTCATCTGTTCCTAGTTTAAAGACTTAGGGGTCTATTGGATTGGAGTTAGGGATTTTGGGGTTAGGGTAGGCATCAGCGTTGCTAACACTGAAGCACACGTGCCAGGAGCAATTCATCATTTGCCTATTCCTGTTCGGGGAGCGATGGCTTAGGAGACAGGTTTAGGTCCCTATCACCAAAGGCTTTTCAATTTTATAGGCCGTGAGGGTCTCATAAAAGCATTTTCTCCCTACGAGTCGTAAGGATCCCGCAGGTGTATTTTCTCCTTAGGAGTCATGAGGACTCCTAAGTGTGTTTTTCCTTTATGAGTCGTAAGGGTCCCACAAAGGTTTGTTCTCCTCATGTATCATGAGGACACATGAGCGGGTCTTCTCAATGGAGCATCATTCCAAAGGCGGAGACCAGCCGCGTAACTGGTGATTGTGGTGGGACATAGTTATGACGAGAATTATTTGAGCCCGTAGATTGTATACGGCAGTCAATTTGGGGACTGGCCGTAAGGCTGGAGAATTTGGAGAAATTGGATTTTGGTTGGCGTCTGCTTCGCTACACTGGAATATGGTACCTGGAAAGACTCATCATTCGCCGTTTAGGGACTTGGAATTTGGATCTTGTTTGGCATCAGCATTGCTGCACTGGAATAATGCCAGTAGAAACTCATCATTTGCCTTGGGAGGACTTGGGATTTAGGTTTCTGGTCGGCTTCAGCACTGCTAACACTGAAGCGCAATGCCAGGAGCGACTCATCATTTGCCGTTTCCCGTTGGGGAACGTTGGCTTAGGAGACAGGTTTGGGTCCCTATCACCTAAGGTTTTTTGATCTTATGAGTCGTGAGGGTCTCATAAAAGCATTTTCTCCCTACAAGTCGAGAGGAGCTCGCAGGTGTATGTTCTACTTAGGAATCGTGAGGATTCCTAAGTGTGTTGCTCCTTTGTGAGTCGTAAGGATCTCACGCAGGGGTTTTCTCCTTATAAGGTCGAGAGGACTTTGCGAGTGTATTTCATCTCTTTTCACGAGTTTGCACCCTTTCGGGTTTTCACAAACTCGCCGGTAGTCCTGCTGTTTTTACTCACGGAGCCCTTTCGGGTTTTCATCCGTGCCCGTTTTGCTTGTGGACATACCTTTTTTTTTGTTTTTTGTTTTTTTCCTTTTTTTCTTTTTTTTTTGCCGCTGGTGGGACTTTAAAAGTAGTCTCAACGGCAGGATTTGGAAGAGATAGGGGTCATTTACGCCCGTGGATTGTATACGGTTTTGCCGGATGTATGATTCAGACCGTCGGGCTGATGTGCTCAATTCGCCTGCGACATGGAGCATTCACGTATAGTATTTCTTGAGATATCGGCCATTGATGGGTGGCATGGGCCTTTCTCCCTCGGCACTTATTACTTGGTAGGATCCTCCGTCGAACACTTTTTCGATGACGTATGGTCCTTCCCAGTTTGGCTCAAATTTTCCCTTAGCATGTCGATTGGGGATGATCGGTCTTTTGAGGACCAAAACCAACTCACCTTTCTTGAAAGCGTGGAGATGGGTTATCTTGTCATAGGCCCGTGACATTTGGGCTCAGTACAACTTCAGATTTTGTTGTCCTGCAAGCCTCTTTTCTTCGAGGGCGTCGAGCTCTTCGAGCCGAAGGAGCACGTTTTCCTGCTCCGTCAATTGGTGCTGAATGGCCATTCTTAAGCTTGGAACTTCGACTTCGAGGGGGAGGACCGCCTCCACTCCGAAGAGCAATGAGTATGGAGTGGACTGAGTTGGAGTACGGTGCGTGGTACAATATGCCCACAACGCCTCGTGAAGCTTGAGATTCCAGTCTCTCTTGTTGGCTGAAGCATTTTTCCTCAGGAGCTTGCATAGAGTCTTATTGAAGGCATCGGCCAGCCCATTGGCTCTTGGATTATAGGTGGAGGAATATCTCCAGTTTATCTTGTGTTGAGTAGCGAATCTTCTGACTTTGAATCTCTTGAAAGAAGACCCGCTGTCAGAAATGATTCTTCTTGGTGTACCGAAGCGGTATAGAATATTATGCTGGAAGAATGTCAGAATGTCTTCTGTCATGACTTATTTTAGCGGGACAGCTTCAGCCAATGTGGAGAAGTAGTCTGTTGTAGCAAGTATGAACCGGTGGCCTTCGGACGACGGAGGATCAATTGAACCAACTATGTCGGTGCCCCAAACATCAAAGGGCCACGACGCCACCGTAGGATGCATCGGATTGGGATGCTTGTGAATGAAATCACCGTGAATTTGGCAGATATAACATTTCTTTGCATGCTATCTGGAATCCCGTATCATGGTGGGCCAGTAATACCCGAGCCGTTTGATTTGAAGTCGCATTTGGGGCCAGATTGGTGAGCACCGCAAACGCCCGAGTGAACATCTTTCATGACATTTTAGGCTTCAGCCAATGACAGACACCTGAGCCAGAGTTGGTCATATGACCTGTGCTATAACGCGTCATTTACAAACACGTATCGGAGGGCTCTTTTCTTCAGCTGAATCCTCGCAGATTTTTCTTCAGGCAGCTTGTCGTATCGGAAGTACTATATGAAGGGTTCTCTCCAATCGGGCTCGTCTTGGATGATCGAAGCTTCTTTGGCAGGACTGCTCTTCTGTTCCGCGCTTTCCTCCTCTCGTAGAGAGACTGAGGGTAGAATTTGTCGGCTCCTGACTGTGATCAGAATTTCGTCCATGTCAGGATCAGCCAGCTCCTTGGTTAGGCGAGGGAGTATGTCAGCTTTTCCGTTCAACGCTCTGGGGATTCTCATTAGTTCAATATGAATGAACCGTTTCATGATTTCCACCACCCGGCTTCTCTAGCAAGCTAACTCGGGTTTGTATATCTTATAGTCGCCGCTTACTTGGCTGACGACAAGCTGGGAGTCACCGTAAACCCGTAGCCGATGGATTTCTATTTCTATGGCGAGCTCCAAACCAGCTATCAGAGCTTCATACTCAGCTTCATTGTTTGTCCGAGGCTCGGTGAGAGCGAAAGAATGCCGTAGGGTTCCCATTGATGGCGTGATGAACACCAATCCTATCCCGGCTTTTACCTCCGGGAGGCATGATCTGCCAGAGCTCCTTATTGATGAGGCCCCATCGAAGTAGTGCTCCCAACATGGCTCATCTTCCTCGAGGTGCAGTACTTGTTCGTCGAGTAACTCACAATTTAGCGGCGACCCTTTTGGTATGGGGTGAGCAGCGAGAAAGTCTACAAGAGCTTGCCCTTTTACTGCTTTCTGAGGAGTATAAAGTATGTCAAACTCAAGTAGCATAACAGCCCATCTTGCCATTTTGCCGGCTAGGCTCGCTCTGGTCATCAAGTGTTTGAGCGGGTCGACCTTGGAGATCAGCATAACCCGATGAGCGAGCAAATAGTGCCTCAGCTTCTTCACAGCAAATATCAGAGCCAGGAATTGCTTTTCGATTGGGGAATAGTTGTGTTCCGCCCCAACTAGAGTTCGACTGAGGTGGTAGAGGGCATTTTCTTTTCCCTCCTCGTTATTCAGGGCAAGAAGCGCACCGAGTGACTCATCTAGCACGGCAGTGTAGAGAATCAACGATTTATTTAGAATGGGGGCGGCCAGCACTGGAGGGTACAACAAGTATTGTTTGATGCTTTCGAACGCTGCTTGACATTCGGCATCCCAGATAAAAGGAGCACCTTTCTTCATGAGCTTTGAGAAGGGCATACACCTTCCCGATAAATTTGAGATAAACCTCCGTATATAAGAAAGCTTGCCTTGAGAAGATCTTAGCTGCGTCAGACTCTTCGGAGGGGGCATCTCCATGATGGCCTTTATCTTTGATGGGTCAACTTCGATCCCTCGATGCCGGACTATAAAACCCAGGAATTTTCCCGATGACACGCCAAAAGCGCATTTCAGAGGATTCATCTTCAGATCGTATTCCCTCAATCTGGTGAGAACGGTCCTAAGATCTTGGATATGATCGGCCTTGGTTTTAATCATGACGACCAGATCATCAACATAACATTCGATGACTTTATGAATTAGGTCATCAATGATATTGGTCATTGCCCTTGGGTATGTAGCACCTGCGTTCTTCAGTCCAAAGGGCATCACCTTGTAGCAGTATATTCCGATCGAGGTTCGGAATGCTGTGTGCTTCTCATCCTCAGGCGACATTTTGATCTGATTATACCAAGACGAGCCATCCATAAAGGTGAACAGTTCGTAATTTGAGGTGTCATCGACCATCATTTCCATGACCAGTAGCGGGAAGTCGTCTTTAGGACATGCCTTGTTGAGGTCCCTGAAATCGACACAAACTTGGATCTGCCCATTTTTCTTCTTCACTTGGACTATGCATGCGATCCAGTCCGCATATTTCTCTTCCCTGATGAAGCCGGCATCGATGAGCTTCTTGGTTTCCTCGATGACCTTTTCTTCTAGTTCCCTTCTCATTCTTCGAGGAGCTAGTTTGACTGGCTTAGCATCAGGAGATATAGCCAGCTTATGCACGGCCGCTTCAGGGGAAAGTCCAGGCATTTCTTTATACGTCCAAGAGAAGCAGTCGATGAACTCATGCAGCAGGGCGATTATCTGTGCTTTCATTTCCTCCAACAAAAGTGAGCTGATGTAGGTCGGCCTTAGATCATCGGGCGTTCCTAAGTCAATCTCGGTTAGCTCGTCAAAGGTTGCTTGTCCGCCATCTTCGAGCTCTTGAGGAGCTTCTTCGGGCTCGATTAGCTCATCTTCATCATTTGACTCTTCGCCGGCTTCCCCAATATGGGTCATGTAGCATGCCTTAGATTCTGGCTGGATGAAACCTATGCCCCGCCTATCTGGAATTCGTCCATCGATGAGTGCTCGGACCTGAGGTGGATGCCATATCCCTTCGTAAAACATTGCTTCAGACTCCGTTTAATATAACCGGCATCTGCACTTTTTAAAGTATTCCCGCATCTCGGGCGCATAGTATCTGGGATTAAGGACGGCTCTTATGCCTCTCTCATATGGAAGGCACGTGACAGACAAATCGTCCGGGTGCACAACGGGGTTTGACCTATAAAATAGGATGCCTTTCTGCCCACTTTTCTTTTCGGGGACGTAAAAACTTTTCAGCTGGTCCACGGTGGGGACTGACAACGCAACGAGCACTTTGCCCATCTGCTCCGGTACCCTTGTGATGGCTAGGGACCCGTCTGCAATTTTGAAGGTCTCTTGTAGTTTCGCTTGTTGCATGGGGGTCCAATCTGCACCGCTATTGGACGGCAGGTCCTCTTCCTCCGACTCTTCAGTATCGCTGCCAAGATGAGGGCGGATTTTGCTGCTAGATGGGCCTTCAGTAACAGATTCATCCGTATCGCTACCGAAACAAGGGCAAGTATTACGGAAGGACGGACTTCCAGCGTCGGACTCATCAGTGTCGCTAACGAAATGCGGGAGCAATTGGGCGTTTTTGCTTTTGAAAGTGACCGTCGGCTTAGATTTTCCTTTGAGTCTTGGGGCTGCTCTATCCTCAGTCAGTTGTGGCTTAGCATTTTGGTGGTTCATAAAGTACCGAGAATCTTCATATCGGACTTCATGCACACCGAACGGCTGGATGTCTCTGTCAATGCGTCTTTCTTCATTTTTAGTATACTTCATGCATTGATGGAGAGTTGACGGGACGATGCCGTAATCGTGGAGCCACGGCCGTCCCAAGAGAATCTTATAAGACGTGTCGGTGTCGATCACGTATATCTTAGCTTCAGTTTGCAGATCCCCGAATTTGATTGGCAGAGCTATGGACCCCAGAACTTGCTGGCAATTTTGGTTGAAGCCTTGAATGACAATCCTTTCCCTTGACAGGTGTCGGACGTCCATTGACAAACTCTTCAGAGTTCGCAAGTTCATGATGTTCACTGAGGACCCCGGATCAATCAATATGCGATTAATTCGATCTCCGTCGTTGTACCCGGTCACGTAAAGCGGCCGATTCTGCTCAGCCGTTGCCAGTAGCAAGTGACCATCCTTAAATGTGACTGTGGCGGCATGCAAAGCGTGCTGGGCTTCTTTCATATTAATTTCCGCAAAGTGAGCCTGATACCGCTTGGGGTTTTGTAGAGCGTGAATGAGAACATCTCTAATCTCCTTAGACAGGACCAAGGCGTCGTAGATGCTAAGGATAGACGGAAGTTTCCGGAGATGAGCCAAGACATTATAGTCCACCGAGGAAGGACTTATGTTTTCATTAGCCGGTTCTCTGCCATCTTCTTCATTAGCGACTTGTTTTTCCTTCCCTTTTGGGGCGTTTCCCTGATTTGGCGGTAGAGCCCTGCCGCTTCTGAGCTGGATTTGATTGGCCTTTGTGGCAAGCTCCTCGTCCTCTTCGGGAAAACAGAGCTCATCCTCAGAGTCGCTGCCCAGATGGATGGCATAGCAGGTCACTATAGAGATCTCTTCATTGGAGACTTCTACTAACTCCTCCAGAATTTTAGCCGCTCGTACAGGGAGGAACTCCTTCAATTGAATCAGAGTTCTTTCTTTCTGTTCATATTCTTCGAGGGAATCGATATATTTTTGAATGGTCGATCTCCCTGCAGACTCCTTTTCGCGCCGAGCTGCACTCTTCTTCTTCTTGAACTTCTTGGATTTTGAGCCTAATGGAGCGGCATTGGCAGCTGGACTGGTAGGCTTCTTCTGCCTTTCCCATTCCGTCATGGGCTCTTTCCGAAGTAGCTTTAGCATCTTCTTCGTCTTATTAGATATGTGCGTACTCCACGGAGGCTGCGGTGGGTCCATTTCATCTCTCAGGGTAGCGGGTTCGGCTGTCTGCTCCCAGAAGGCTTCAGTTTTTGTCTGTATGAAGTTGGTGGTTGCAACTTGATTGTTCACCAACACACTTTTGGACAGCTCGATCTCTTCAGCCTTGTACTGCTTCTCGACCCAGTCCTTGAAGATTTAGCAATCCTCGATCGCATGGCTCACTACTCGGTGGTACGGGCAATACAGGGGATTGTCGGTCATTTTTGCTTCTTGGGGTCTTTTCGACTCCGGCAATTGTAGGCCGTTGTTCAAGGCATCTTTAAATATCTTGCGGACCTTGTCCCTTCTAAATGAGTAAACCTTGTTCTTTTTCTCCTCTAGGGAAGGCCCATCTCCTCCCAGTAATGGCTTTCGAGACCGGTTGGTTTTGGATTCGCCCGCCCTTCGTTTTTCTTCATTGTGGGAGGCATTGAAGACATTGGTACTGCTGGAACTACCGCTTCTACGGTTGTCGTCCTACTTGTTTTTCCAATACTTGTCTCTCTGAGAGTCCGGGGTAGACTCGAGTGTTCCAGCATTTGGACTTTCTTGGTTATTTCTTGAAACGTCTTGAGGCCTGCTGTACACAAGAACGGGACCATCCAATTGCTGAGGTTCCCAATGAGAAGGCTGATGGACTGGTCCTGCTCCAGCGGTGGTTCGCACTTCACTGTGAGATTACGCCATCGAGCGATAAAGTCAGTGTTGCTTTCATTCTTCCCCGGCTTGGTCCTCACAAGGTCGGCAATGGAGATTTTATCACTGACGCTCATGAACCTTTGCCGAAACAGAGACTCTATTTAGGCAAAGGTAATGACGGACCCATCTGATATACTCGCGTACCAGTCGAAGGCGACACCGGTCCGGCTGATGACAAACTGACGAAGAAGGAGCGCGTCATTCCCCCCTGTATTTCCGCACGATGATTTGAAGTGGGCGACGTGCTGATTGCATTCCCAGTTCCGTCGAATCTTCCGAACTTAGGAATGACGTAGCCACTTAGGAAGTCGATCAGATCGTACTGTGCGGGATATGGTCGCCTACTTCTGCCAATTTCTTTCTGAGTTTCAGCTTCAGCCACGAATGTTTTAACTTTGCTGGTGACCAAATCCATTATCCGATCTTGTGTTAGCGGGATAGTGCCATCTGGGGCCAAGGCATCCCCAGAAGCAGAATGTGGCCGGCTTTCGTGTGGCTCGACATTCTTAGACCCATAGGAATAGGCATTGGCTGCTTCGGATTGTCATCACCCGGCTGATTAGTAGCGACTTGTGCTTGATTGGGAGGCGTTCGAGCAATTTGAGCCATAAGCTGCATCACAACGTTTGTTAGGTCGTCAATTTTCAAATAGAGCTTAGCCACCTCTTTATCCTTGCTCCTGAGCTGTTTTCGAAGCACTTGCTCCGCGGTCCTGTGGCGGAAAGTAGGCTCTTCCTCGTTGTCTGAGCTTGACTCTGCATATTAGTGTGCCTAGGAACCCGGCATCAACCATGCCAATTTCAAATTTTTTCGGTGCCGAGAAACCCTAATATAGATCGTTAACTAGAGATTAGGCGAAACATGCAAGTAGTAAACAACTTTACTGCTAAGTGAAAGGGACTACAACCTTTGTAGATCCGGACCTCCACTTCCTTAGCTCCATGATGATGTCCCTCCGCTGCGATCATCGGATCCCGGACTCTAGCGATGGTTTCGTCGAAGAAATGATCGGGCTAGGTCGTCGACTTCGATGCCGAAGATGATCTACGTCGAGGCAACTCAAGATCAAGCTCCACCTTCACCAAGTCATGAAACTTGTGAAAAAAACACCTTATACTACATGGCAAGTGGTAGAGGATGGAGAAATAGAAAGTGGGTTCACTTTGGTTTTGGATTTCTCACTTGATTTCAACACTTGATATTTTTCAAGCAAAGCTTTTCTTTTTCTCTTGAAGAAGAAGAAGAATAATGAAAAAGAATAATCAATTAAAACAAAATCAAGTGATGGTTATCATTTTGTAACCATGGGTGAGTGTAGAGAATAAACTAGGGTTAAGTTGAATGGTTAGGTTAAAGGAAAGAAACAAAATGGTTACTTCTTCAAAGCTTCATGAAGCTTCAACAAAAGACAAAGCAAGCCACCATTTCATTTTCCTTTGCCAAAATGAATAAAGAGAATAAATAAATAAGTAAATCAAAACCCTAACCATTAACATAACCATGGTTTAATCATACACACCCAAGTTTACATGTATCATCAAACATGATACAAACTAGTGCACAAAACTATATCATATATACAATGTGCACATCAAGTGAGAAAATCTATCTTAAGTGAACCAATACTAGTTAATGTAAAGTAATATATCAAATATATAATCAAACATTAAATCATTAAATCAACACTTGATTTAACGATCCGGTCATATCGTATATGACCGACTAATATCCAATGTATCGACTTATCGAATCAATTCTCGATTCGATAACTAGGTTATATCGCATACAACCATTCGATACATTCATCACGAGAATAGAATACGGTATCACATACACGCATTATTCTCGGTCCCGCACATATCTCATATGCGCTCCTATTTCGTTTCGCTTGAGCCAGGAAACCTCTGTGTAGGACTCTATAGACTCGTCAATACGGCGGTAGCAGGTGATGATCATATCAAACACCCACAAGCCGCAAGCGGTCTGCTAAACGTAACGGCCACCCGGGTATTGAGCGATCAGAAGATCGACGAGCAAGCCCGCTCACACTCCTGTGAATCCAACCAGTAGCACTTACCGTACAGTCCGGTCTGTTCGTCTGATATGTCGCATATCTCGCCTAGGGGTGGTAAACGTCAGACCCCAATAGCTCGATAAGTCGTGTCGATATGAGGTCTATAACAGTTCAAGAAACTACAGGTAACACTTACCAGTAAATCTCAGCAACCCTGGCCAGGGATTTCCGGTTATAGCCAATCGAACACAGCGCAACATCAACACCCTATACCGGGAGAGACGAATCCCCTCCTATCGCTCATTGCCTCCATGTGATTCGGGACTGTACCCAAAAACCACCGTTTTGCACGCCCTCTCGGACATGGTAAGGTGGAAATCAAAGCACAGTGGGAATCACACATGACTCTATGACGATCTCGGGTCTACAGACTAACCTGTACCAGTGTCACCAGAGAACTGCCATCTGACGTAAGGTATAATACCATCTGGGCGTTCTCGGCGAGTCCGTCCAGTGTATCCAGTCTCTACTGAGCACCCGTATATCATCTCTGATGTCAAACACCAACGGATATGGGATCATCCATCGCCCATCTGTATGGGTCGAGAAGGTATACGCTAGTCTACTCTGGTATATCGATGCCCCGTCTCGATACACCCATGACTAGGGACCTTGAAGGATGTACTTATGGACTACCATGTCCCCACTAGTATGATAAACATCATAGTCCAGGTAGTCAAGTACACATCCTAAGGGCTTTACCAAAATGTAACTGAGAGACAATCATTGTACACGTTAAGGTAAAGAGCAACCAGATAGCATACTATCATGTCGAGCAAGAAAGTCCTCCCTATATATATCCAAGCATCCACTACAATATACATCCTATGTATAGCAATGGCCTTTAGTGCATACATATAACTGACAATCTCCCACTTGCACTAGGGCCATCTGATAGCAGTGGTTTTAGTATCTCATACTCAACCATCCCATAAAAATCTCTCTGGGAAAAGGCCTTTGTGAGTGGATCCGCCGTGTTGTCCTCTGCGTCTGTTCTCCTAACCTTGGTCACCCTGGAGATCAACCATCTCCATGATCAGGTGATACTGCCTTAGAATATGTCTGGGTCATTGATGGGACCGGGGTTCCCGGGCCAAAGCCACACTTCCATTGTCATACAATGGTAGGAACCTAGTTCATCTCATGAACCAATATACACCCAAACAGCCTCTTTGGTAGCATCTTAAGTAGCGATGTATCCTGCCTTTATCGTCTAGTAAGCTACGGTATTTAGCTTGGAACTCTTCCAACATACCATCCCTCCACTGAGGGTAAAGACAATGCCTGTGACTAACATTCAGTCGTCCTTATCACGCTGGAACCCTTCCAGTGATTGCCCCCAGGATCGATTGATACCATCTCACTACAACTAGTGAGAATCCTAACATCCAATTAGATCTATCTCATAGATCCAAAACCCAGGATTTAGGAGGTATCACTTTGATCCAATATGGAGAATCATTGTGATAAGCGGTGATTGACCGAGTGTAGCATAGGAAACTCCTTTCTTATCAAGAGTATGTCATCCACGTACTCTACGAGGATCACCACCATACTCCCTACTACCTTTTTGTATATACAAGGTTCATCTACCATTTTGATGAAGTCAAACTATTTGACTAATACATCAAAACAGATGTTCCAACTCCGCGATGCCTGCTTTATCCTATAAAGCATTTTGTACACGTTTCCGTTGCTCCCACAGTCTACGAAGCACTCTGAATGTGTACTTATAGACGCTCTCTTCTAAAACATCATTTTAGAAAAGCCGTCATGACACCGAACCGCCAGATATCGTAGTCATGGTATGTCGCCGTGACAAGTAGGATCCGGATGGACTTAAGCATAGGCACTGGAAAAAGGTTTCATCATTATCCACGCCTGGTCGATGACGAAAACCTTTAACAAGTCTAGCTTTGAAAGTCTCAACTTTTCCATCTACACCAAGTAATCTTCTCAAGATATACTTTCTCCTGATGGGGATTTAACCCTTCAGATAATGCAACCAAAGTCCATACTTTGTTGGTGTATAAGGATTCCATCTCAGATCACTAAGCATCCAGCCATTCTTACAGAGTCTCACTCCTGATGGCCAGCTCGAAACTAGTTGGGTCATCATCTCATGATGCAATCCTCGCTCCCACTGTCATAGAGAAACTGAAGTATCTCTCAGGTGGGTGAGAAACCCTACTAGATCGGCGGAGAGGCTGAGGTTCGTTGGTAACTATTGAATCCTTTCGTTTTATCAAATCATCTGCTGTAGTTTGTATAGATGGAACCTTTCCAGTTCTACATTACAGACCATGCCTCGAGCTTGTCCGGACATAGGCCGGTCAACCCCAAATCTTAACTAGCTTAAGACATGGGCTCTTCCCATACCATATCTTATATGGAGTGGTAGGATGTGATCTGATTCGAAACTAATTCAATAGGTATGCAGCTTCTCAAGTGCATAACCCCCAAAAGGAAATAGGAAACTCAGTAGTACTCATCATAGAGCACACCATATTACATAGGGTGCTATTGCTCCATCCCGATATACTATCGTGCTATGGTGTATATAGAGGAGTAATGCTGAGAGAGAATCTCATTCTCCTTTAGAATAGTCCAGGAATTCCGTGCTCAAGTATTCTCCTCCCTGATCTCATCAAAGGACATAATACTTATACCCTTATTGGTCCTCTACTTCTAACTTATATTCTGTGAATATCTCAAAAGGTTCGGACTTGTGTTTCAACAGGAACATATGTCTGAATCTTGAGAGATTATCAGAGAATGTAATGAAATACAAAGAACCGGTCTTGGCATGTGTAGACAGGGGACTTTCATACATCAGCATGTATCAATCCCAAGAGTTTACTAACTCTTTCTCTGCTTCCAATAAACCGAGCTGTGGTCATCTTATCTTTGTGACATGACTGGCAAGTTTCATAAGATGTAAATTCAAACTAATTTAAATATGTATCTAAATATAACTTCAGCCAGTCGGGTCGCATTGATATGACCAAGTCTACAATACCTTAAGAAGGATTCGTTCATTTCTGAACTCTTCCTCTTGTGTGTGTTCCGTATACTAAGAACTGTAGTTTGATTTAGAACATCAATCCTTTTAGATAACGTGCCTGAACCGATCAACTTTTGATATAGGAAATGTTTAAAACATTATCCAACAATACAAAATTTTATCATTTCTTTACTAATAAAGAGACTGATATGATTTTGTATATCAGGTTCGGTATGTAATAACATTCTTTCAGAATCAATGTATTTGGAATACAGGGTGACAGTGACCAACAGACTTGGCTGCAACACTTGCACCGTTTTCTGTCTCATGAAACTTATCACCCGTTCTCAGTTCTCTACCTTTCTGTAGCCCTATTTATCAGATTACATATCTGGGATCCTGATCCGGTATCAAATACCCAGGACGTAGAGGATACAGAGAAACAGTTCTTTGTAATGAACACACCCGAAGATGATGCATCAGCATGCACTCTCTTCATTTGGGCGGCACGGGAATTCTGGTAATCCCCAATTTCCTGCTCTGTCTTATAACAATTATAAGTTGGAGCGGGACCAACTTTCCCCAGCTCAGTATAACAAGCGGGTTCGGTCAATATCCGTATTATTATCTTGATTAAGGCGTGATATGGTCGCTACCTGGAGAGAGAGAGAGAAGAAAACACTCAGCGTATGCTCTTCCAAGATCAGATTGGTTATTATTTTATCTAATCAGGATGGCTCCCACTGTTTTTATCAAATCTTCCTTCAAACCCTAAAAGGAAAGACTAGCCGGGATTAATTACACGCTGCAAGTTCGCCAATCTTTCAGCCAGGCCAGTGTCGGTACTTTGAGGGAGGTCCCCCGTGCTTTCGCACGAACCTAATTAATGTAAACCTCGTTTTCCCAGAGGCGTTACCCCGTTGACACCTTTCTAGACACCTACTTGATCGGCTAATTGTAATGTGTAAAACTCTCCCAGGAGTAACTCTTGCTCGCAGCGGGTATCGGGATCCAACTATCTCATAGAAGGTATGCAATCTCATTGCAAATTTCAACACTTGAAATTCCCGATAATTTTTTCCCTAGCACCCTATGACCTTGACGGAGGTCAACAAACTATAGGCTACTAGTCAAGTTCAACCCGTCATTTCTTGATTGAATCAAACCCACCCGCATGACCCTTGA
This sequence comes from Agapanthus africanus, assembly GCA_030015575.1. Lineage (NCBI taxonomy): Eukaryota > Viridiplantae > Streptophyta > Magnoliopsida > Asparagales > Amaryllidaceae > Agapanthus > Agapanthus africanus. The sequence continues at coordinate 341,478,106 of CM057341.1, forward strand.
CGGACGTCAACAAGGTCGCACGACTACCCTAATCCAATCTGCATCATATGCATAAGCAGATAAATACTAGTTAGCTACCGCACACTACGCCTTGACATAGGTCAACAAACGTAGCACGGATACTAAGTAGGACTTATCTGAAATGACGGAGGGCTGCAACAGGTTTTTCTAAAAACCTATTGCGTAATGAACTTGATATCTTTGTAGAATCAAATGATTTTAAAATGGAGTGTTTTTTAGGCTTTTCTAGTTTTGCTAAAGGGGTCACTCCCGGTGAAGGGATCGTCGGCCCTTTCCTCGTCGAATGAGGTGCGGGATATATCATTTATATCACTGTGCAAAGCAGAAACTATAGAAGCTATCAAAAGACAAACCGAGTGTGTAGCATCTGCCCGTTATTGCTAAAGGGGTCACTCCCGGTGAAGGGATCGTCGGCCCTTTCCTCATCGAATAAGGTGCAGGATATATCATATATACCGCTGTGCAAAGAAAGAACTGTAGTTACCTATTTTATTTTTGAAATTCGATTCCACAACATCTTGGGTTTCTTTTTCTTTCATTAATAATATTAATGAAGTCCCATCATTTAAGTTACCTAAACATCACAGATAAATACGACGTACACTTATGCCATCCGCATTCATCTCGATGTCCCCTCGTGCATCGTTAGGTTAGGTAACTAACGGCAGAGCGGGGCAGGGCAAGCGTGGGTGTAAAACATAAGTAACGTCTATATAATATATCATATATACTACATACTGTATCTATCACAGAACATCACATGATCACATCAGAGATAACGCAGAAGAAGAAATATATGAAACATTGGATATACTAGGACGTCCGTGTTTTCAATACGAGCTAGTATAAAACACGGATTCCATGGTCGCGATGAATAGCCAAACCCACACCCCTAGACCCCTACGAGAGCGGCAAGCAACCATACCAATTCTGGAGTTAGGAGACCCGGACTCGACTCCTCGAGTTGGTCTCCCACTGGATTCCAGAACCCGGTTACTTGTGCTCTCCTCCTTGGGTCTATCCTAGTGCGGAAAAGTAAATAATATACAAAGGGTGACATCTTCCGCAACCTGGAAGTGCCCCAATAAAAGAATATTACATACAAGTTTTTACATGAATGAAAATGAAAAACACTCGTCTCATATAAAAACCTCCGGCTATTCAAACACGACGATCCAATATAACATATCCAGCAACACATAACATCACATGTCATCAACGTAAGTAAACATGCGTATCCCAATTGTCGTTGATGTTAGTTGTATGTATGCCCTAAAGGCCATTACTATACATAGGATGTATATTATAGTGGATGCTTGGACATATATAGGGAGGACTTTCTTACTCGACATGATAGTATGCTATCTGGTTGATCTTTACCTTAACGTGTACACTGATTGTCTCTCTGTTACATGTTGGTAAAGCCCTTAGGATGTGTACTTGACTACCTGGACTATGATGCGGATCATACTAGTGGGGACATGGTAGTCCATAAGCACATCCTTCAAGGTCCCTAGTCGTAGGTGTATCGAGACGGGGCATCGATATACCAGAGTAGACTAGCGTATACCTTCTCGACCCATACAGATGGGCGATGGATGTCCCATATCCATTGGTGTCTGACATCAGAGATGATATACGGGTGCTCAGTGGACACTGGGTACACTGGACGGACTCGCCGAGAACTCCCAGATGGTATTATACCTTACATCAGATGGCAGTTCTCTGGTGAGACTGGTACAGGTTAGTCTGTAGACCCGAGATCGTCATAGAGTCTTGTGTGATTCCCACTATGCTCTGATACCACTGTAGGGTTCCTAGGCACACTAATGAGGTCTCATAAGGCATCAACCATGCCAAATTCAAATTTTTCCGGAGCCGAGAAACCCTAATACGGTTCGTTAACTAGAGATTAGGCGAAACATGCAACTAGTTAACAACTTAACTAAGAGTGAACGAAAATACAACCTTTGTAGATCCGGTCCTCCACCTTCATAGCTCCGTGATGATGTCCCATCGCTGCGATCATTGGATCCCAGGCTCTAGCGTCGGCTTCATCGGAGAAATGGGCGGGCTAGGTCGTCGACTTCGATGCCGAAGATGATCTACGTCGAGGAAACTCAAGATCAAGCTCCAACTTCACCAAGTCATGAAACTTGTGAAGAAAACACCCTTTACTACATGGCAAGTGGTAGAGGATGAAGAAATAGGAAGTGGGTTCACTTTAGAATTGGATTTCTCACTCTTTTTCTCAAGTCACCATTGAAGCTAGCAAGCATCTTTCTTCTTGAAGAAGAAGAAGATGATAATATGATAAGAATAATTGAATAAAATGGAAAATAATGTGATTCTTATCATATTAGCAACCATGGTTGAGTGTAGAGAATCAACTAGGATTAGGTGAATGGTTAGGTTAAGCAAAAGAAACAAAAATGGTCAAAGCATCTCAAAGCTTCAAGAAGCTTCAAGTGTAAAACAAAAAGCCACCATTTTATTTTCTTTTGCCAAAAAGACTAAAGTAAATAAATAAGTAAATGAAACCCTAACCATTAACCTAATCATAGTTTAAAGCATACACACAACCAAGTTTGCATGTATCATCAAACATGATACAATCTCGTGCACAAAAATATATCACATATACTACATGTGCACATCAAGTGAGAAAATCCATCTTAAGTGAACCAATACTAGTTAATGTAAAGTAATATATCAAATATATAATTATGCATTAAATCATTAAATCAACACTTGATTTAACGATCTGTTCATATCGCATATGACCGACTAGTATCCAATGTATCGGTTCAACCCCAGAAAACTCAACTGTGGAGTATGTTTTAAAAATTCCCAGAAAATACAGCACTAAACTATAGGAATTACTGTGCAAAATTCACAAAATAATGTGACATAATGGCCGTGGAACCGCCGCACGAGCCATGCTCGTGCCGCGGTTCCGCCGCGCTTTAGTCGAGTTGCGCGCACGTGTTCCACAGTAACTTCTAGAAAACCCTGCTGTATTTTTTGGATATTTTTAATTTACAAAACTCCCAGTTTTTAAAAAATTTACAGAGAAGGGTAAAATTGGGGAATATCGATTATTCGATCGGTTTATTTAATTTCGTCTATGTGTTTTTCCGGATAATTTTAGAATATGTTAAAAAGTCCGACCGGATATAAATACCCAATTTTTCTCCTGTTGGGAAATTTCCAAGTGTTGGATTTTTCCGTGGTTTAAAGACGTTCTAAGTAGTGCAAGTAACGCGATGGACCCTCTAGAAGACAACAAACCTTAACTCGATTATGTGACCGTCTTGAACTGCCCTTTGAACCTTAGGGTTTGGGGCAGTATGGCGTGCCACATGTGAGGCGTTGGCTTGACCCTTCTACGGCTGGACCGTTGGTACTGTGGCATGAAATGGATGTTTTTAGACTTATTTCATGTGTTGAGTTATTTCGGGAAAACTTGGGTGTTTGACAATTCGATCGGAAAGTTTAACATTTTCTGTTTATCTGGAATGTGATACAATATTTGGAATCCACAAGGAGTTATGAGATAACTGATTTGGATGTTATAAACATAGCAGTTTATTCTCACTTGATCGGTTGCCACGGAATTTTGATGTGATTAAAAGTCAGTCGCAATCACGTAGCGTACGCGGATATTCGCCGGGTAAACTTAATAGACAGCCACGCCCCATAGCCCCGACCAAGTGACTGTAGGAGAACCCCGTCGCCGAAAGCATCCGTTCGGATGCTCGCGGCAGCGGTGTTCCGCCTTGGTGCACTTCGTCGACGGCATCGGGGGTGCGGCTGCCTAATAAAGTTGGCGACGAGCATTCGATCAAAATGTCGGGAATCTTGTTGAATTGCCCGACTTGATATTGAAAAGAGTTTTCGATAATGAGACTAAAATGCGGGGTTTATAATTGTTAGGCATACGATGTCTAAGGAATTCATTTGGTTAGGCATGCGATGTCTAAAAAGGTTGCGGATTCCAACTGTTGTAGTTTTACACTTTCTTTTCTGTGACCGTAAGTGTAATATGTGATATCGCCAGTTTCGTTGCTATACGTCAACGACAATTGGGATACGCATATTTACTTACGTTGATGACATGTGATGTTATGTGTTGCTGGATATGTTATATTGGATCGTCGTGTTTGAATAGCCGGGGTTTTTTATGTGAGATAAGTGTTTTTCATTTTCATTCATGTAAAAAATTGTATGTAATATTCTTTTATATTGGGGCACTTCCAGGTTGCGGAAGTTGTCACCTTTTGTATATTATTTGCTTTTCCGCACTAGGATAGACCCAAGGAGGAGGGCACAAGTAACCGGGTTCTGGAGTCCAATGGGAGACCAACTCGAGGAGTCGGGTCCGGGTCTCCTAACTCTAGAATTGGTAGGGTTTCTTGCCGCTCTCGTAGGGGTCTAGGGGTGTGGGTTTGGCTATTCATCGCGACCGTGGAATCCGTGTTTTATACTGGCTCGTATTGAAAACACGGACGTCCTAGTATATCCAATGTTTCATATGATTTTTCTGCTGCGTTATCGGTGATGTGATCATGTGATATGTTCTGTGATGGATACTGTATATAGTATATATGATATATTATATAGGCGTTACTTATGTTTTACACCCGCGCTAGCCCTGCCCCGCTCTGCCGTTAGTTACCTAACCTAACGGTGCACGAGGGGACATCGAGGTGAATGCGGATGGCATAAGTGTACGTCGTATTTATCTGTGATGTTTAGGTACTTAAATGATGGGACTTCATTAATATGATTAATGAAAGTAAAAGAAACCTAAAGATGTTGTAGAATCGAATTTCAAAAATAAAACAGGTACAGTTCTTGCTTTGCACAGCGGTATATATGATATATCCGGCACCTTATTCGATGAGGAAAGGGCCGACGATCCCTTCACCGGGAGTGACCTCTTTAGCAATAACTGGCAGATGCTACAACTCTCGGTTTTTCTTTTGATTGCTTCTATAGTTTCTGCTTTGCACAGTGATATATATGATATATCCCGCACCTCATTCGACGAGGAAAGGGCCGACGATCCCTTCACCGGGAGTGACCCCTTTAGCAAAACTAGAAAAGCCTCAAAAACACTCCATTTTAAAATCATTTGATTCTACGACGATATCAAGTTCATTACGCAATAGGTTTTCAGAAAAACCTGTCGTAGTCCTCCGTCATTTCAGATAAGTTGTATATAGTATTCGTGCTACATTTGTTGGCTTTCGTCAAGGTGTAGTGTGCGGTAGCTATATGCTGCTTATCTGCTGTATACGATGCGATTGGATTAGGGTAGTCGTGCGGCTTTGTTGGCTTTCGTCAAGGGTCGTGCGGGTGGGTTTAATTCAATCAAGAAATGTACGGGTTGAACTTGACTAGCGGGCTATGGTTTATTGGCTTTCGTCAAGGTCATAGCACGTTAGGGGCAAAATTATCGGGAATTTCAAGTGTTGAAATTTGCAATGAGATTGCATACCTTTTATGAGATAGTTGGATCCCGATACCCACTGCGAGTAAGAGTTACTCCTGGGAGAGTTTTACACATTACAATTAGCCGATCAAGTAGGTGTCTAGAAAGGTGTTAACGAGGTTACGCCTCTGGGAAAACGAGCTTTACATTAATTAGGTTTGTGCGAAAGCACGGGGCACCTCCCTCAAAGTACCGACACTGGCCTGGCTGAAAGATTGGTGAACTTGTAGCGTGTAATTAATCCCGTCTAGTCTTTCCTTTTAGGGTTTGAAGGAAGATTTGATAAAAAACAGTGGGAGCCATCCTGATTAGATAAAATAATAACCAATCTATTCTTGCAAGAGTGCACGCTGAGTGTTTTCTTCTCTCTCTCTCCAGGTAGCGACCATATCACGCCTTAATCAAGATAATAATACGGATTATTGACCGAACCCGCTTGTTATACTGAGCTGGGGAACGTTGGTCCCGCTACAACTTATAATTGTTATAAGACAGAGCAGGAAATAGGGGAATACCAGAACTCCTATGCTGCCCAAACGAAGAAAGTACATATGATGCATCCTCTTCGGGTGTGTTCATTACAAAGAACTGTTTCTCTTTATCCTCTACGTCCTCGGTATATGATACCGGATCAGGTCCCGCATATGTAATCTGTTACATGGGCTACAGAAAGGTAGAGAATTGAGAACGGGTGATAAGTTTCATGAGACAGAAAACGGGGCAAGTGTTGCAGCCAAGTCTGTTGGTCACTGTCACCCTGTGTTACCAATACATTGATTCTGAACGAATGTTATTAGATACCGAACCTGATATACAAAATCATATCAGTCTCTTTTTTAGTAAAGACAGGATATAATTTTGTATTGTTGGATTATGTTTTGAACATTTCCTATATCAAGAGTTGATCGGTTCAGGCACGTTATCTAAAAGCATTGATGTTCTAAATCAAACTACAGTTCTTAATATACAGAACACACACAAAAGGAAGAGTTCAGAAATGAACGAATTCTTCTTAAGGTATTGTAGACTAGGTCATATCAATGCGACCCGACTAGCTGAAGTTACATATAGATGCATATTTAAATCAGTTTGAATTTACATCTTGTGAAACTTGCCAGTCATGTCACAAAGCTAAGATGACCATAGCTCCGTTTACTGGAAACAGAGAAAGAGTTAGTGAACTCTTGGGACTGATACATGATGATGTATGTAAGGTCTCCTGTCTACACATACCAGGACCGGTTCTTTGTATTTCATTACATTCTCTGATGATCTCTCAAGCCTCAGTCATATGTTCCTGTTGAAACATAGGTCCGAAACTTTTGAGATAATCACCGAATATAAGTTAGAAGTAGAGAACCAAAAAACCGGGTATAAGTATTATGTCCTATGATGAGATCAAGAAGGGGAATACTTGTGCATAGAATTCCTGGACTATTCTAAAGGAGAATGAGATTCTCTCTCAGCATTACTCCTTCGCTATAAACCATAGCATGATGGTATATCGGGGCGGAGCAATTGCACCCTATTCGATATGGTGCGCTCTATGATGAGTACTACTGAGTTACCTGTTTCCTTTTTTTGGTTATGCACTTGAGAAGCTGCATACCTATTGAATTAGGTTCGAATCAGATCACAGCCTACCACTCCATATGAGATATGGTATGGGAAGAGCCCATGTCTTAAGCTAGTTAAGATTTGGGGTTGACCGGCCTATGTCTAAAAGCAAATCCGGACAAGCTCGAGGCAAGGTCTGTAATGTAGAACTGGAAAGGTTCCAGCTATACAAACTACAGAAAATGATTTGATAAAACCAAAGGATTCAATAGTTACCAACGAACCTCAGCCTCTCCGCCGATCTAGTAAGGTTTCTCACCCACCTGAGAGATACCTCTGTTTCTCTATGACAGTGGGAGCGAGGATTGCATCATGAGATGATGACCCAACTAGTTTCGAGCAGGCCATCGAGAGTAGGGATTCTGTAAGAATGGCTGGATGCTTAGCGATCTGAGATGGAATCCATGTACACCAACAAAGTATGGACTTTGGTTGCTATATCTGAAGGGTTAAATCCCCATCAGGAGCAAGTATATCTTGAGAAGAGTACTTGGTGTAGATGGAAAAGTTGAGACTTTCAAAGCTAGATTTGTTAAAGGTGTTCGTCATCGACCAGGTATGGATTATATTGAAACCTTTTCTAAGGATCTATGCTTAAGTCCATCCAGATCCTACTTGCCACGGCTACATTCCATGACTACGATATCTGGTGGTTGGGTGTAATGACAGCTTTTCTAAATAATGTTTTAGAAGAGGGCGTCTATAAGTACACAGCCAGAGGGCTTCGTAGGCAGTGGGAGCAGCGGAAACGTGCACAAGTTGCTTTATAGGATAAAGCAGACATCACGGAGTTGGAACGTTTATTTTGATGTAGTTGTCAAAAAGTTTGACTTCATCAAAATGGTAGATGAACCTTATATATACAAAAAGGTAGTAGGGAGTATGGTGGTGATCCTCGTAGAGTACGTGGATGACATACTCTTGGTAAGAAAGGAGTTTCCTATGCTACGCTCGGTCATCTCCGCTTATCACAATGATTCTCCACGTAGGATCAAAGTGATACCTGCTAAATCCTGGGTTTTGGATCTATGAGATAGATCTAATTGGATATTAGGATACTCACTAGTTGTAGTGAGACGGTATCAATTGATCCTGGGGAAAATCACTGGAAAGGTTCCAGGGTGATAGGGACGACTGAATGTCAGTCACAGGCATTGTCTTTACCCTTAGTGAAGGGACGGTATGTTGGAAGAGTTCCAAGCTAGATACCGTGGCATACTAGACGATAAAGGCTGGATACATCGCTACTTAAGATGCTACAAAAGAGGCAGTCTGGATGTATATTTGTTCATGAGATGAACATAGTTCCTCCCATTGTGTGACAATGGAGTTGTGGCTTCTTCCATGGAATGTCCGTCCCATCAGTGATCCAGACATATTCTAAGGCAGTATCACCTGATCATGGAGATGGTTGATCTCCAAAGAGATCAAGGTTAGGAGAGTAGACTCAGAGGAAAACACAGCGGATCCACTCACAAAGGCCTTTTCCCAGAGAGAGACTTTTATGGGATGGTTGAGTATGAGATACTACAACCACAGCTATCAGATGGCCCTAGTGCAAGTGGGAGATTGTTAGTTATATGTATGCCCTAGAGGCCATTACTATACATAGGATGTATATTGTAGTGGATGCTTGGACATATATATGGAGGACTTTCTTGCTCGACATGATAGTATGCTATCTGGTTGATCTTTACCTTAATGTGTACACTGATTGTCTCTCTGTTACATGTTGGTAAAGCCCTTAGGATGTGTACTTGACTACCTGGACTATGATGCGGATCATACTAGTGGGGACATGGTAGTCCATAAGCACATCCTTCAAGGTCCCTAGTCGTAGGTGTATCGAGACGGGGCATCGATATACCAGAGTAGACTAGCGTATACCTTCTCGACCCATACAGATGGGCGATGGATGATCCCATATCCATTGGTGTTTGACATCAGAGATGATATACGGGTGGTCAGTGGAGACTGGGTACACTGGACGGACTCGCCGAGAACTCCCAGATGGTATTATACCTTACGTCAGATGGCAGTTCTCTGGTGACACTGGTACAGGTTAGTCTGTAGACCCGAGATCGTCATAGAGTCTTGTGTGATTCCCACTGTGCTTTGATTTCCACCTTACCACGTCCAAGAGGGCGTGCAAAACGGTGGTTTTTGGGTACAGTCCCGAATCACATGGAGGCAATGAGCGATAGGAGGGGATTCGTCTCTCCCGGTATTGGGAGTTGATGTTGCGCTGTGTTCGATTGGCTATAACCGGAAATCCCTGGCCAGGGTTGCTGAGATTTTCTGGTAAGTGTTACCAGTAGTTTCTCGAACTGTTATAGATCTCATATCGACACGACTTATCGAGCTATTGGGGTCTGACGTTTACCACCCCTAGGCGAGATATGCGACATACCAGACGACGAGACCGGACTGTACGGTAAGTGTTACTGGTTGGATTCACAGGAGTGTGAGCGGGCTTGCTCGTCGATCTTCTGATCGCTCAACAGCCGGGTGGCCATTCCGTTGAGCAGACCGCTTGCGGCTTGTGGGTGTTTGATATGATCATCACCTGCTGCCGGCGTATTGACGAGTCTTTAGAGTCCTACACAGAGGTTTCCTGGCTCAGGCGAAACGAAATAGGAGCGCATATGAGATATGTGCGGAACCGAGAATAATGCGTGCATGTGATACCGTATTCTATTCTCGCGATGAATGTATCGATTTGTTGTATGCGATATAACCTAGTTATCGAATCAAGAATTGATTCGATAAGCCGATACATTGGATATTAGTCGGTCATATGCGATATGACCGGGTCGTTAAATCAAATGTTGATTTAATGATTTAATGCATAATTATATATTTGATATATTACTTTGCATTAACTAGTATTGGTTCACTTAAGATGGATTTTCTCACTTGATGTGCACATGTAGTATATGTGATATATTTTTGTGCACTAGATTGTATCATGTTTGATGATACATGCAAACTTGGTTGTGTGTATGCTTTAAACTATGATTAGGTTAATGGTTAGGGTTTCATTTACTTATTTATTTACTTTATTCTTTTTGGCAAAAGAAAATAAAATGGTGGCTTTTTGTTTTACACTTGAAGCTTCTTGAAGCTTTGAGATGCTTTGACCATTTTTGTTTCTTTTGCTTAACCTAACCATTCACCTAACCCTAGTTGATTCTCTACACTCAACCATGGTTGCTAATATGATAAGAATCACATTATTTTCCATTTTATTCAATTATTCTTATCATATCATCATCTTCTTCTTCTTCTTTTTCAAGAAGAAAGAAGCTTGCTAGCTTCAATGGTGACTTTAGAAAAAGAGTGAGAAATCCAATTCTAAAGTGAACCCACTTCCTATTTCTTCATCCTATACCACTTGCCATGTAGTATAGGGTGTTTTCTTCACAAGTTTCATGACTTGCTGAAGTTGGAGCTTGATCTTGAGTTGCCTCGACGTAGATCATCTTCGGCATCGAAGTCGACGACCTAGCCCGCCCATTTCTCCGATGAAGCCGACGCTAGAGCCCGAGATCCGATGATCGCAGCGAGGGGCCATCATCACGGAGCTATGGAGGTGGAGGACCGGATCTACAAAGGTTGTATTTTCGTTCACTCTTAGTTAAGTTGTTAACTAGTTGCATGTTTCTCCTAATCTGTAGTTAACGATCCGTATTAGGGTTTCTCGGCACCGGAAAAATTTGAATTTGGCATGGATGATACCTTGTGAGACCTCATTAGTGTGCCTAGGAACCCTACAGTTGACATATAGCAACGAAACCGGCGATATCACATATTACACTTACGGTCACAGAAAAGAAAGTGTAAAACTACAACAGTTGGAATCCGCAACCTCTTTAGACATCGCATGCCTAATCAAATGAATTCCTTAGACATTGCATGCCTAACAATTATAAACCCCGCATTTTAGTCCCATTATCGAAAACTCTTTTCAATATCAAGTCGGGCAATTCAACAAGATTCCCGGCATCCTGATCGAATGCTCGTCGCAAACTTTAGTAGACGGCCGCACCCCCGATACCATCGACGAAGTGCACTAAGGCGGAACACCACTGCCTCGAGCACCCGAACGGATGCTTTCGGTGACGGGATTCTCCTACAGTCACTTGGTCGGGGCTATTGGGTGTAGCAGTCTATTAAGTTTATCCGGTGAGTATCCGCGTACACTACGTGATTGCGACGGACTTTTGATCGTATCAAAATTCCGTGGCAACCGATCAAGTGAGACTAAACTGCTATGTTTATAACATTCATATTAGTTATCTCATAACTACTTGTGGATTCCAAATATTGTATCACATTCCAGATAAATAGAAAATGTTAAACTTTCCGATCGAACATCCAAACACCCAAGTTTTCCCGAAACATCTCAATACATGAAATAAGTTTAAGAACATTCACTTCGTGCCACAGTACCAACGGTCCAGCCGTAGAAGGGTCAAGCCAACGCCTCACATGTGGCACGCCGTACTGCCCCAAATCCTAAGGTTCAAAGGACAGTTGAAGACGGTCACATAATCGAGTTAAGGTTTGTTGTCTTCTAGAGGGTCCATCGTATTACTTGCACTACTTAGAACGTTATTAAACCATGGAAAGATCCAACACTTGGAAATTTCCCGACATGGGAAAAATTGGGTATTTATATCCGGTCGAACCTTTTAACAAATTCTAAATATCCGGAAAACATTACGAAATTAAAAATTCCGATCGAAACAACGACTACAAAATAAACCACATAATACTCAACACTTGAGTCGGATAAAAATACCCATAAAATATCAGGGAATTAAAAAGAAACATTACTGTGCAAATTTAAGAGGGTGACGTCACAAAATGGCGGCGGAACCGCCGCACGAGCCATGCTCGTGTCGCGGTTCCACGGCGGTTTGAGCTCCAAATAGTGTCGATTTTGCACAGTAATTCTTACAATTTCCTGCCGATTTTTTTAGGAATTTTTAATTCGGAAAAATCCCAGATTTTAAAAATGGACCAGAGAGGGGTGTATTTCGTCGTATTTGGGTTCGATCAGGGTTTTAACTTCGTTAACGCATCGCCTAGGAACACAAATGAGGTCTCACAAGGCATCAACCATGCCAATTTCAAATTTTTTCGGTGCCGAGAAACCCTAATATAGATCGTTAACTAGAGATTAGGAGAAACATGCAAGTAGTAAACAACTTTACTGCTAAGTGAAAGGGGCTACAACCTTTGTAGATCCGGTCCTCCACTTCCTTAGCTCCATGATGATGTCCCTCCGCTGCGATCATCGGATCCCGGACTCTAGCGATGGTTTCGTCGAAGAAATGATCGGGCTAGGTCGTCGACTTCGATACCGAAGATGATCTACGTCGAGGTAACTCAAGATCAAGCTCCACTTTCACCAAGTCATGAAACTTGTGAAGAAAACACCCTATACTACATGGCAAGTGGTAGAGGATGAAGAAATAGGAAGTGGGTTCACTTTGGTTTTAGATTTCTCACTTGATTTCAACACTTGATATTTTTCAAGCAAAGCTTTTCTTTTTCTCTTGAAGAAGAAGAAGAAGAATGAAAAAGAATAATCAATTAAAACAAAATCAAGTGATGGTTATCATTTTGTAACCATTGGTGAGTGTAGAGAATAAACTAGGGTTAAGTTGAATGGTTAGGTTAAAGGAAAGAAACAAAATGGTTACTTTTTCAAAGCTTCATGAAGCTTCAACAAAAGACAAAGTAAGTCACCATTTCATTTTCCTTTGCCAAAATGAATAAAGAGAATAAATAAATAAGTAAATCAAAAATCTAACCATTAACATAACCATGGTTTAATCATACACACCCAAGTTTACATGTATCATCAAACATGATACAAACTAGTGCACAAAACTATATCATATATACAATGTGCACATCAAGTGAGAAAATCTATCTTAAGTGAACCAATACTAGTTAATGTAAAGTAATATATCAAATATATAATCATACATTAAATCATTAAATCAACACTTGATTTAACGATCCGGTCATATCGTATATGACCGACTAATATCCAATGTATCGACTTATCGAATCAATCCTCGATTTGATAACTTGGTTATATCGCATACAACCATTCGATACATTCATCGCGAGAATAGAATACGGTATCACATACACGCATTATTCTCGGTCCCGCACATATCTCATATGCGCTCCTATTTCGTTTCGCTTAAGCCAGGAAACCTCTGTGTTGGACTCTAAAGACTCGTCAATACGCCGGTAGCAGGTGATGATCATATCAAACACCCACAAGCCGCAAGCGGTCTGCTAAACGTTACGGCCACCCGGGTATTGAGCGATCAGAAGATCGACGAGCAAGCCCGCTCACACTCCTATGAATCCAACCAGTAACACTTACCGTACAGTCCGGTCTGTTCGTCTGATATGTCACATATCTCGCCTAGGGGTGGTAAACGTCAGACCCCAATAGCTCGATAAGTTGTGTCGATATGAGGTATATAACAGTTCAAGAAACTACAGGTAACACTTACCAGTAAATCTCAGCGACCCTGGCCAGGGATTTCCGGTTATAGCCAATCGAACACAGCGCAACATCAACTCCCTATACCGGGAGAGACGAATCCCCTCCTATCGCTCATTGCCTCCATGTGATTCGGGACTGTACCCAAAAACCACCATTTTGCACATCCTCTTGGACGTGGTAAGGTGGAAATCAAAGCACAGTGGGAATCGCACAAGACTCTATGACGATCTCGGGTCTACAGACTAACCTGTACCAGTGTCACCAGAGAACTGCCATCTGACGTAAGGTATAATACCATCTGGGAGTTCTCGGCGAGTCCGTCCAGTGTACCCAGTCTCCACTGAGCACCCGTATATCATCTCTGATGTCAAACACCAACGGATATGGGATCATCCATCGCCCATCTGTATGGGTTGAGAAGGTATACGCTAGTCTACTCTGGTATATCGATGCCCCGTCTCGATACACCCACGACTAGGGACCTTGAAGGATGTACTTATGGACTACCATGTCCCCACTAGTATGATCCGCATCATTGTCCAGGTAGTCAAGTACACATCCTAAGGGCTTTACCAACATGTAACAGAGAGATAATTACTGTACACGTTAAGGTATAGAGCAACCAGATAGCATACTATCATGTCGAGCAAGAAAGTCCTCCCTATATATGTCCAAGCATCCCCTACAATATACATCCTATGTATATCAATGGACTCTAGGGCATATATATAACTAACATGCATGGACCGAGAGGTCTTTCTGCCTATCTTCCTCCTCGAGAGGGTTTTCATCATCTGGCGGAGGCGGCTGTTCTTGGGAAGCGACAACCACATTCAAGCCAGATTGGACTTGGGATGTGGTGGCCCCATCCTTGGTTTTACTGCGAAGGTTGTCGCTGGGACGCCCGCCCGCCATATAGACCGTATGGATAATATATCCAGCCCCCTTTTTATTGTCGGCAGCTGATTTCACAGATCGCTGTCTTGACCCCCTCTGTTTCAGTAGCGGGCAGATTGAAGGCGGATGGCCTGACCGGATTCTTTAATGGTGCTGACGCTTCTTTTCTGGATTTGCCCCCCTGCTTTCGCGCGGCACAGAGCGCCTGACATACTCTTGAAGAGACAGTGTCATACTTTTTCTGTTGGGGCTGGGACACGTCTCTTTGTAGCGACGTTCGTACCGCTGTCTTCTTGATTGTGGCGGTCATGGCATTTTTTTGAACCAACTTCAGAGGTTCGAAGGAATTGATGATCTTTATGGCCGACTCAGCCATCGTCACAGAGTAACCCTGCTCTTGGAACTTCACAAGATTCCACTTGGCCGAAGCCCTGACCCTCTTGTTGGCTCGATACCTGAGCCGCATCTGCCTTAACTTTTCTGTTCTAAGCACCTGACATACTTTTGCTCTTTGGGAAGACTCCGTAGACCGGGCAATGGAGGATTTTGGAGATACGCTCGATTGTGCATTTGTTGGAGTCATCACCCGAGCTTGTCCACAACACTTAATGTTGCCCTTTGTACTAGAAGTTTTGCCCCCGGCTGGAGCGCCAGAGAGTCTTTCAGACACCATTTTAAGCTTCAGTTGCGGTGCCTTAGCGATCACAACATTCTGCCTCTTTCCCCTTGAGACCGGCTTGCCACCTGTTTTGCAGGGATTTCTGCCAGATGAGTGCTTCCGGCAGGGTAGATGATGACGGAGCCAAACTGGCGGGGCAGTTCCTCCCACTGTCGACTGAGGCTTGCGGGGAGAACCACACGAGCATTGACCTTGACCACGTACGAGATCGGGGTCATGTTGGAAGCTGAATTCGTCTTGGGAGACATTGTCGTCGAAAGTTGATTGCTGCACGGAAAATACATCATTTCGGTATAGGAAATCGATATGTATATTGATTGAGTTCGCATGAACATTTAACCCGAAATATGGGAGGAGAGATTGGTCCCATTGGGCGTGCCAGAACCTGTAGGGTGTTTTTAGTCACCCCATTGAGATGGGAATACGTGCGCCCTTGTCAGGCGTACTACAGATTCCCCTGCCTAGGATAGGCGGGGGTTTATTGATTGTGGGGATCCGAATCTCTAGCAGCCGCGGACTAAGCTGCCGTTAATTACCCATCGCCTTTGGGGCGAGGGAACCGAGTTTTAACGGGTTAAACTGGTCATGCGAACTCAATGTGCAGTATACGTGTGTGTTGTTTTGGAGGGGGTTTGGATATATCGGGAGCTATGCAGAGTTTTTACGGGGGTCCCGCTACCCGGATAGCGGGCTGGGGGTCAAGGGGGCTAGCAGCCCCCTTGCAGGGTGCGAGGTAGCGCCCCGGCCGAAATTTTTTTTGAGCAGGACAGTGTTGTGGAGTGTGTGTGTATCTTTACATATATACATATATAAAAAAAAGGGAAAAAGCGTCCAAAGGACGCGTGGGATCAGCGCCTTGAGCGCTGTGCGCTTAGGTGCTGTGCGCTTAGGCGCTAGCGCGCCACGTGTCAGCATATGGGCGCTTTACGTTTGAGCGCTGGGCGCTTGAGTGCAGGCGCGCCACGTGTCGGCACGTGGGCGCTTTGCGCGTGAGCGCAGGGTGCTGGAGAGCAGGCGCGCCACGTGTCGGCATATGGGCGCTTTGCGCTCGAGCGCAGGGCGCTGGAGTGCTAGGCGCTCGAGCGCTAGCGCACCACGTGTCGGCACGTGGGCGCTTTGCGCTGGAGCGCTGGGCGCTGGAGTGCGAAGCGCTAAAGCGCCAGCGCGCCACGTATCGACACGTGGGTGCTTGGCGCTTGAGCGCTTGGGTGCCGACGAGAAAATGAAGCTTTTAGCCCCAGAAATTCTCGAAAGAGAAATTAGGGTGGAGTGAAAACTCCTAAGCTGTTTTGAAGCTGATGAAGGGCTTCTCCCTTTGAGCCCTAGTTCTTCCCCAAAGTGGGGTTTCTGGAGATGGGTCTCCTTCTTCCTCCTTTGTTGGCAGGATCTTGAAGATCAAGAGATGTGAGATGTTAAAAATCTCTTCTTTTTAAGATCTAATGGAAGATCTGAGTTCCCATTTATGGGTTTTGTGGTGAAAAACAATTTAGTTTTATAAAATGAAAAGTAAAACTCTTGATTTAATTCAAAAGAAAGAAGAAGATTTTAGAACCTTGAGGAAGGAGAAAGATCTCAGATCTAAAAATTTTTTTGGAGAGAGAAAAAATTTATTGAGATATTTCATTATCTTAGCCTTTATAGACACACTTTACACATAGCCCCTTGGGCTTCACAAAATGGCATTTTGCCTATCCTATGGGTCATGTGCCATTTCCTTTTGTACATAAGCCATGGGCTTTACAAAAATTTGGCTTTATGCCTAATTTTCTTACATTTATTCATAAAATAAAATAAAATAAATACAACAAAATTATTTATTACAAAATTTGCATTTTGTCATGGGGGGAGACCGGCCGCTTCATGTTCGGGCTCGCTCCGGGCATTGGCCCACTTTGACCTGGGCTTGGGCTCACCTCGCTTAGGGTTGACTTTGATTTTGACTTGGTCAGCCAGGGTGTAAATTTTTACCCCAATAAGCATACTATCATATCGAGCAAGAAAGTCCTCCCTATATATGTCCAAGCTTCTACTACAATATAAATCGTATGTACCGTAATGGCCTCTAGGGCATACATATCACTAACATTGGAAAGTTCGCTTGCGCGGGTCAAACTACCCGGATATTTGGCACTGTACTTCGCAATCACCTTACCCTTGAATGTGCACTTTGCTCCCCACGATCGCAGTTTGCAAATCCGGAAAAAATTTGAAATGTCGAAAAACGGATTTTAGTGAAAAAAAGCGATATGAATGCCCAAATACCTGCACACCCAAAATTATAAAAAACAAGCAATAAAATTGGGACAAAATTAAAACACTTGAGCAAAGGGAAAATATTTGGAGCAAAAGGAGGTGGTAAGGCCGGCGAGCTCGGATTTGGAGGGTATGTCGCCGGTTTTCTCTGTGAATTGGGGCTCCAAATTATTTCAGTGTTATAATTCTTCTACTAGTGTATTAATGGTATTGCTTATCTTTTCTTTTAAGTTCCAAAATGGTTGTAGGTCCAATTTCCAGAGAACAAAATGTTAGAATTGTTAGTTTTGGTTTTTTTGTTTTGGTTTTGAAATTTTTAGTTTTTTTTTTTTGAAAAATTGTGTTAGATGATATTAATAAGATTAACTCGAAATAACAAGAATAAAAACGTTACCGTCTCCCCGGCAACGGTGCCATTTGATCGCACGCTTTTGGTGTGTCCAATTTTAAAGTTCTAAGGTTTAACCACGATCAGGACGGTGTCGCTTCGCAGCTAGACGGTTGAGCACAGGTCGATCCACAGGGAGACGGGGAGTTTTAAGTTATTGTTTTCAAGAGTTAATGCGCGGGGCAAAATTGTTCGTATCTAACCTATGTGTTTATATGCAAAGTATAAATTATTAGGATTAGATAGGTTAGTGTAAGTTAAGGAAATCCGTACTCAATCCTTCGAGCCAAGCTCGACCACTAAAGTTAGAGCAATTGGCAACAATGTGGATTAGGGTACTTAAGCACGGTTTTTAACAAATCCGGCTTATTGACCCTTGTACGTCCGTTCTTGTCACTTGCTTTTGCCTCCGGCCAATCCGAACGCAACCGGTCGCGGTTAGGAAACACCGATACCTTGGTAGGGTAGGGTACCTAACGGAGCGCTTGCATAAGGTTTGGAAGGAGTTTAATGGAAAAGATCGGGAAAAGGAAATGAGAAACTAAAGCTTAACTTACAATATCGGTTTCTTTCCTAACAACAACAATATTCACAACCATTATAATAACAAACAAAAAGAGTAAAAGAAAAGACACAAAGAAAAGAAAAGAAAAGAGTAACCAATATTACAAGTAAGTAAGTGCAAGGAAATTAAAGAACAAGTACGTAAAGGGCATGGAATTAAATTGCAAGAAATTAAAACAGCAAGAATATAAATGCAAGTAAGTAAAAGAGAACACTAAGAACCATAGAACCATTACAAGCCATGGGTTCAATAACCTAATCTTAAACTTGCAAGCTTAATGAAGTGGTTGCAAGATCAAGAGGAGGCAAGAACCCAAGGGAAATGAAGGCAAAGAAGAAAGCTTTTTTAATCTTGAAGTAATGATACAACCACTTGAGATCAATAACCAAAGCTTAGATTTGCAAGCTCAATGAAAAGATTGTAAGATCAAGTTAAGGCAGAGAGCTCAAGGGGGACTAGCTATTTACAAGAACAAAAGAGAAAAGAAAACTTGAGTGTAACAAAAATGAGAACAAAGAATGACCCCCTCCCTTGCGCACTCATCTGCTATATATAGGCCACAAAAAAGATTAAACAAACAATACAAGAAACATGACGTGGCAGCAAGGGAGGGCCCATAGAAAACTATGGCAATTTGGAGGTAGGGGGCCGGCCACATCTGTTTTATGGGGCAAGTGCTCGGCCAAATTCCGAGATCTTGGGCTCGTATTTATTGTGTGCACCAATGTTGTCCCCCACATCAATCTGGTGCTGCAAGATTTCTCTAATTCAACATGGTCTACACTCTTGGATTTTGCAGGGAAACTTGAAGCTTTTGGTCACATCACAACTTTTTGCATTAACTCACACATCATTTTTCATGCCCGCTTGCCATACCACTAGCATCATGGCAGCCCCCCACTAGGTCCAAACCATCAAAGAGCTAGTGCACAACTTCTCATGTGTTGGACCAAAATGTGTGTACACTAGTTTATTTGCAAAAACTCTTTGATTATTTATCGGTTTGCAGTTCTGGTTGCAGTGTCAGCTCATAAATGTAATATACGTGATTTTGAATGTTTCTCCAGTATTTTGTCACGGATATCTGTAATCTGTAATTACTGAGCAGACACTGTTAATAGTACCGATACAAAACAAAACAGATAATGAATGAGCGGTATTAAAATGCAGTTTTCTGTGATAAACAGGTAACTAGAATACTTTCTTGCTAGTCTAAGTAGACTAGAGTGTGTAGAGAATGATTATGGAATGCTTTGTCTCATTAACCCTAGCTTTCTCAACTCATGAGACAATTAGGATTGGTATTAGAAGAAGAGAGCAAAGAGAAGATGAGTGTAGAGTGAGCTTCTAAAATGAAGAATGGCTAAGTGAATGAGATAATAATGCAAGCGAAAATATCTGTACAAAATATCAACCATGGAAGAATAGTAAACCATGAGTCATGTAATGAGTCATTAAGCTAGCCATACTTCATTTAATGAAAATGCACACCTCTTTTCTCCGCCTCATTAATCCATTATCAAAAATGGTAAATCTATATAATGAGGTGTTTTCATCTAGAAGCGTCTTGTACAATTACAAGAATGTCCCTCTTCGTATACACTGCCCCTCGTCAGGGTCTCGAAATGTATACGTAAGTCTACTCTGGAATATCGATGACCGATCTCGATACTCCCTCGACTTGGGACTTTTAAGGACGTGCTTAAAGACTACCCTGCTACCATAAGTATGATCGCCATCATAACGCAGGTAGTCAAGCAAGATCCTATGTGCTTTATCAACATGTGGTCGACATATATAACATATGCACATGTTAAGATAAAGTCAAACCATAGTAGTATATTACTGTATAAAGTCTTTATCAATATGTGCAATCTAGATATAACAACAATAGAAATAAATAGACATATCCTGACAAAGACAAGTCAAATAATATACTATAAAACTGAGCAAGATTGTCTTGTACATACATATCCCTAGCATCCATATGTATACATATACGATACTGGCCTCTACGGCATATATATATCCAACATAAGCATCCACTATAATATACATCATATGTACAATAATGGCCTCTAGGCCATACATACAACTAACATCTCCCATTTTCCACCTCGTCATTTCTATTTTCACAAAATAGAAAATGATGCCATATATGTGATCAACCATGACACATTATTATATATATATATATATATCACATATATATATACATATATACAAATGTTTATTTAGTGAGCAATAATATTAGTTAATTTATAATTATATCAAATATAATTAAATTTCATATTATTAAATGAACACTTAATTTAATAATCCTTTTATATCATATATAACCGACTAATATCATTTATCTGTATATCACATTATCAAATCAACACTTGATTCGATAATCTGGTTATATCACATTGTAACATTTCAAAAAAATAAAATATTATTTTTGGGAATTTTTATAATTTAATATTAATTTCTAATGAATATTTTAATATTTCGGTATAATTAAATACCGATAAATGGGGAAAATTTCGGAAAAATTATGTAAAATTCTAAAATAGGGTATTTTATGGGATTATGCCATTTTTAAGTTTTTATGATTAACTATATGCTAATTTAGTGCTAATCGCGATTAAAAATCGCTAATCGGATTTTAAGCATTTTTGTGCAAAACATGCACATATCATTTTTCCACACTTGTTACATTTTCTTACATGTTGTGGGTGTATGGTTGCCTAGGGTCACGATTGTGAGGAGAAGGAAATAAAGAAAAAGGATAAGAAAAGAAAAGAAAAGGTAAGGTATGATTATGAGAGAGAAAGAGTGGGTCAACCCCTTTGTTTTGAGCCACCCCCATCATTTCTTCTTCTCAATTTCTCTCTCCCTCCTTCAAATGAGCTGCTGCTGCTCATGCTCCTCCCTATTCCTCCTCCCTCTTCAAGCCTAGATCCACCATGAATACAACTCCAAAACCCTATTCCCATTTCACAAAAAATGTTCCCAAACTCACTAGCTACACATTGGACCCAGAAAGAGAGGATCTTTAGGACTTTGAGCAACTCAAGAAAATTCTTGAGTTGCCAAAGGAGCTAATTTCTATACCCTTAGAGTAGTATTTCGATTTCTTGTGCATCTATACTTGTTTCATGTCGATATTGTGTGTTTTGAGGACTTTGGAAATTTCAAGTTAGAGTTTAGGGTTTAAATTGAAATCAAAGGTGAATTGAGGTATAGTTAGAGATTAAAACCCCTATTGTGAAGTTATATTAGACCAAACCAGAGAATATAACCCATAATACGGATTTACGGAAACGATATCGGGGAAAACTGTAATTCTGCGAGTGTATTTGGAAATCTGCTATCACCCGAGCTACCTGAAAATAATTTTGGTTTGACAGTGAGATGTGCAAGCACCTAGGAACCACCATCCAAAGCCCTGGCCCTTAGCTCCTTCTTCAGGCCGCCAATTTATCCCTTCTAGCCGCAAATTGCGGCCAGAACAGGTTGGAACCCCTTCGTTTTTGTTCCAGGGCCCTATCTCCAGTAAATTGGACCTATGGTATATGCAACTTTGACTGATTCCATCTAGGATGGAATCTGGGGTAGTTTTCTTGTGTTGGCGCATGGTTTACGACTTATTTTAGCATGGATTTTGGATTCGGTGATTCGTTTCTATCGGGTGGCGTTTGAACGTCAACGGCAAAGGGTTATTGATCGTGTTTTCATGCGAGACTATAGGTTTTTACTTATGAGAGTAGCGTGTGCCGTTTTGGTTTTTCAATGTGATTTTTATGTGCTTTAGCATTTGTGATATCCTTGTAGGTACCCCACGTGATGTCGAGGCATTGAAGATGAATATGGAGGCATCGACATCGGCATACGAGAAGTAAGGTGAGTAGATTTATATCTACGGGGAGAAGTCGGGTGGATGGCGTATAGCACCCCCGCAGTTCGTGGTGATGTACACGAATACGTAAACACACACATATTGATTATATTGTTTGAAATTATTGATGATAAAGAAGGATTCTAGGTATGATTGGATTGTTTTTGTGTTGCGAAACCCTAGAGTAGTGGTTGCACCACACATACACATACACCCATACTTGCATACATTCTTCTTTCATATGTGCTTATATGGGAATATATATTTATGTGTTCACATGGGTATGGGACTATGTATTAATATACTGGATTTAAGGATAGTATTTGGGATTTGAGGCGAGTCGATGAGATTTTATTTGAGACCGTGAGATCGGTGATATGGCAGGATTCGTATTTGAGATAGGTCATGATGTTATAGTGGATCTTTGGACGACGATATCATGTGAATGGTGATATACATAGAATAGTTGACTTGTGATCGAGACATAAGATAAGATATGTAAGATAGCTATAATGGGTCACATTGGATGATGTATACTTCTTTATGATGATATGTGCTGATGATATCGGTTTGTACGAGATTGTCGATCAGTAGTCAGATCATGATTATATTGATGATATTAGCATTGTACTAGACGTAGATCAGTACGCCGGATTATGATCTTTGATAAAGAGGATACCAGATGAATAATGTGATGAATGTGATATTGACCCGTACCCAGATTTGGGATGCCAAACGACGGATTTGTTAGTTATATGTATGCCCTAGAGGCCATTGCTATACATAGGATGTATATTGCAGTGGATGCTGGGACATATATAGGGAGGACTTTCTCGCTCGACATGATAGTATGCTATCTGGTTACTCTTTACCTTAACGTGTACACTGATTGTCTCTCTGTTACATGTTGGTAAAGCCCTTAGGATGTGTACTTGACTACCTGGACTATGATGCGGATCATACTAGTGGGGACATGGTAGTCCATAAGTACATCCTTCAAGGTCCCTAGTCGTGGGTGTATCGAGACGGGGCATCGATATACCAGAGTAGACTAGCGTATACCTTCTCGACCCATATAGATGGGCGATGGATGATCCCATATCCATTGGTGTTTGACATCAGAGATGATATACGGGTGCTCAGTAGAGACTGGGTACACTGGACGGACTCGCCGAGAACTCCCAGATGGTATTATACCTTACGTCAGATGGCAGTTCTCTGGTGACACTGGTACAGAGTAGTCTGTTGACCCGAGATCGTCATAGAGTCTTGTGTGGTTCCCACTGTGCTTTGATTTCCATCTTACCACGTCCAAGAGGGCATGCAAAATGGTGGTTTTTGGGTACAGTCCCGAGTCACATGGAGGCAATGAGCGATAGGAGGGGATTCGTCTATCCCGGTATAGGGAGTTGATGTTGCGCTGTGTTCGATTGGTAATAACCGGAAATCCCTGGCCAGGGTTGCTGAGATTTACTGGTAAGTGTTACCAGTAGTTTCTCGAACTGTTATAGAGCTCATATCGACACGACTTATCGTGCTATTGGGGTCTGACGTTTACCACCCCTAGGCGAGATATGCGACATATCAGACGATCAGACCAGACTGTACGGTAAGTGTTACTGGTTGGATTCACTGGAGTGTGAGCGGGATTGCTCGTCGATCTTTTGATCGCTCAATACCCGGGTGGCCGTTACGTTTAGAAGACCGCTTGCGGCTTGTGGGTGCTTGATATGATCATCACCTGCTGCCGGAGTATTGACGAGTCTTTAGAGTCCTACACAGAGGTTTCCTGGCTCAAGCGAAACGAAATAGGAGCGCATATGAGATATGTGCGGGACCGAGAATAATGCGTGTATGTGATACCGTATTCCATTCTCGCGATAAATGTATCGAATGGTTGTATGCGATATAACCTAGTTATCCAATCAAGGGTTGATTCGATAAATCGAGACATTGGATATTAGTCGGTTATATGCGATATGACCGGATCACTAAATCAAGTGTCGATTTAATGATTTAATGCATAATTATATATATTTGATATATTACTTTGCATTAACTAGTATCGGTTCACTTAAGATGGATTTTCTCACTCGGATGTGCACATTGTATATGTGATATATTTTGTGCACTTGATTGTATCATGTTTGATGATACATGTTAACTTGGTCAAGTGTAAAGATTAAACCATGGTTAGTTAATGGTTAGGGTTTTCATTTATTCTTTCATTTATCTTTTAATTTGGATTAAAAGAAATGAAAAGAGAAAAGAAAAACAAAAGAGTTTCTTTCATTAAGCTTGTTGAAGCTTCATGAAGCTTTGACCAAAGAAACCCTTTTGTCTTCATCTCATTAACCCTAACCATTCATTTAACTATAGTTAGCTCTCTACACTTTACCATGGTTACAATTATGATAAGAATGGATTTTCTATTCTATTCTAATTAACTTATAACATTTTCTTCTTCTTCTTCTTCATCTTCTACTTGAAGAAACCTTGACTTCATCAATGGTGATTGATGAAAAAGAGTGAGAAATCCAATTCTAAAGTGAACCCACCTCCTATTTCTTCATCCTCTACCTCTTGCCAAGTAGTATAGGGTGTTTCCTTCACAAGTTTTCTCGACTTGGTGAAGTTGGAGCTTGATCTAGTGATGCCTCGACGTAGATCATCTTCGGCACGAAGCCGACGACCTTGCCCGCCCATTTCTCCGATGAAGCCGATGCTAGAGCCCGAGTTTCCATTTGACAGCGAGGAGACTTCATTGCGGAGCTATGGAGGTGGAGGACCGGATCTACAAAGGTTGTATTTCCGTTCTCTTAGTAAAATAGTTACTAGTTGCATCATTCGCCTAAATTTCTAGTTAACGATCCGTATTAGGGTTTCTCGGTACCCGTAAAGTTTGAAATTGGCATGGTTGATGCCTTGTGAGACCTCATTTGTGTGCCTAGGAACCCTACAGTGGTATCTGAGCCTAGCTAGAGTCTTAGGCGATGCGTAGACGAAGTTTGAAGCCCGAACGAACCCGAAACCCTAAACCAAACATGCTCTCTGTACTTTTTCTAAAATCTGGGATTTTTCCACATTAAAAATGCTTAAAAAATTCAGCAGGGAATTATAAGAATTACGGTGCATAATTTGACTCATGACCAGTACAAAGTGCGGCGGAACCGCGGCAGAAGCATGCCTTCTGCGGCGGTTCCGCGGCCAAAGGATGACATCATCATCCACTGTTTGCACAGTAACTCCTATTTTATTATGCTGGATTTTCTGGGAATTTTTAATATTTATTCAAGAGTTGAATTTTCTGGGGTTGTTTTGGGGATTCGGTGTTTCGATCGGGGTATCAGATTTTGTCTATGTGGCATTCCGGATAAATTTTAGAATATGTTTAAAAGTTCGACCAGATATAAATACCCAATTTTTCCCCTGTCGGGAAATTTCCAAGTGTTGGATTTTTCCGTAGTTAAACGACATTCTAAGTAGTGCAAGTAACGCGATGGACCCTCTAGAAGACAACAAACCTTAACTCGATTATGTGACCGTCTTGAACTGCCTTTTGAACCTTCGGGTTTGGGGCAGTACGGCGTGCCACATGTGAGGCGTTGGCTTGACCCTTCTACGGCTGGACCGTTGGTACTGAGGCACGAACTGAATGTTTTTAGACTTATTTCATGTGTTGAGATGTATCGGGAAAACTTGGGTGTTCGTTTGTTCGATCGGAAAGTTTAACATTTTCTATTTATCTGGAATGGGATACAATAATTGGAATTCACAATAAGTTATGAGATAACTGAATGAATATTATAAACATAGCAGTTTAGTCTCACTTGATCGGTTGCCACGGAATTTTGATGCGATCAAAAGTCCGTCGCAATCACGTAGCGTACGCGGATACTCGCCGGGTAAACTTAATAGACAGCCTCGCTCCATAGCCCCGACCAAGTGACTGTAGGAGAACCCCGTCGCCGAAAGCATCCGTCCGGGTGCTCGCGGTAGCGGTGTTCCGCCTTGGTGCACTTCGTCGTAGGTATCGGGGGTGCGGCCGTCTACTAAAGTTTTTGACGAGCATTCGATCAGAATGTCGGGAATCCTGTTGAATTCCCCGACTTGATATTGAAAAGTGTTTTCGATTTTGAGACTAAAATGCGGGGTTTATAGTTGTTAGGCATGCGATGTCTAAGTAATTCATTTGGTCAGGCATGCGATGTCTGAGGTGGTTGCGGATTCCAACTGTTGTAGTTTTACACTTTCTTTTCTCTGACCGTAAGTGTAATATATGATATCGTCGGTTTCGTTGCTATATGTCAACGACAATTGGGATGCGCATATTTACTTACGTTGATGACATGTGTTGTTATGTGTTGCTGGATATGTTATATTGGATCGTCGTGTTTGAATAGCAGGGTTTTTTTTATGTGAGATGAGTATTTTTTCATTTTCATTCATGTAAAAACTTGTATGTAATATTCTTTTATTGGGGCCCTTCCAGGTTGCGGAAGTTGTCACCCTTTGTATATTATTTACTTTTCCGCACTAGGATAGACCCAAGGAGGAGGGCACAAGTAACCGGGTTCTGGAGTCCAGTGGGAGACCAACTCGAGGAGTCGAGTCTGGGTCTCCTAACTCTAGAATTGGTAGGGTTGCTTGCCGCTCTCGTAGGGGTCTAGGGGTGTGGGTTTGGCTATTCATCACGACCGTGGAATCCGTGTTTTATACTGGCTCGTATTGAAAACACGGACGTCCTAGTATATCCAATATTTCATATGATTCTTCTGCTGCGATATCTATGATGTGATCTTATGATGTTCTGTGATAGATACAGTATATAGTATATATGATATATTATATAGACGTTACTTATGTTTTACACCCGCGCTAGCCCTGCCCCGCTCTGCCGTTAGTTACCTAACCTAACGGTGCACGAGGGGACATCGAGGCAAATGCGGATGGCATAAGTGTACCTCGTATTTATCTGTGATGTTTAGGTACTTATATGATGGAACTTCATTAATGTGATTAATGAAATAAAAGAAACCTAAGATGTTATAGAATTGAATTTCAAAATAAAACAGGTAGCTACAGTTCTTGCTTTGCACAGCGGTATATATGATATATCCTGCACCTTATTCGATGAGGAAAGGACCGAGATCCCTTCACCGGGAGTGACTCCTTTAGCAATAACTGGCAGATGCTACACACTCGGTTTTTCTTTTGATTGCTTTTAAGAGTTTTTGCTTTGAACAGTGGTATATATGATATATCCCGCACCTCATTCGACGAGGAAAGGACCGACGATCCCTTCACCGGGAGTGACTCCTTTAGCAAAACTAGAAAAGCCTCAAAAACACTCCATTTCAAAATTCATTTGATCCTACAACGATATCAAGTTCATTACGCAATAGGTTTTCAGAAAAACCTGTCGTAGCCCTCCGTCATTTCAGATAAATCCTGTTTAGTATTCGTGCTGCGTTTGTTGACCTTGTCAAGGCGCAGTGTGCGGTAGCTAACCAGTATTTATCTGCTTATGCATATGATGCAGATTGGGTTAGGGTAGTCGTGCGGCCTTGTTGACCTTGTCAAGGGTCGTGCGGGTGGGTTTGATTCAATCAAGAAATGACGGGTTGAACTTGACTTGCGGTCTATGGTTTGTTGACCTTGTCAAGGTCATAGATCGTTTGGGGCAAAACATTATCGGGAATTTCAAGTGTTGAAATTTGCAATGAGATTGCATACCTTCTATGAGATAGTTGGATCCCGATACCCGCTGTGAGTAAGAGTTACTCCTGGGAGAGTTTTATACATTACAATTAGCCGATCAAGTAGGTGTCTAGAAAGGTGTCAACGGGGTTACGCCTCTGGGAAAACGTGGTTTACATTAATTAGGTTCGTGCGAAAGCACGGGGGACCTCCCTCAAAGTACCGACACTGGCCTGGCTGAAAGATTGGCGAACTTGTAGTGTGTAATTAATCCCGGCTAGTCTTTCCTTTTAGGGTTTGAAGGAAGATTTGATAAAAAGCAGTGGGAGCCATCCTGATTAGATAAAATAATAACCAATCTATTCTTGCAAGAGCGGACGCTGAGTGTTTTCTTCTCTCTCTCTCCAGGTAGCGACCATATCACGCCTAAATCAAGATAATAATACGGATTATTTGACCGAACCCGCTTGTTATACTGAGCTGGGGAACGTTGGTCCCGCTCCAACTTATAATTGTTATAAAACAGAGCAGGAAATTGGGGATTACCAGAATTCCCGTGCAGCCCAAACGAAGAGAGTGCATGCTGATGCATCATCTTTGGGTGTGTTCATTACAAAGAACTGTTTCTCAGTATCCTTTACGTCCTGGGTATGAGATACCAGATCAGGATCCCAGATATGTAATCTGTTACATTGGGCTACAGAAAGGTAGAGAACTGAGAACGGGTGATAAGTTTCATGAGGCAGAAAACGGGGCAAGTGTTGCAGCCAAGTCTGTTGGTCACTGTCACCCTGTATTACAAATACATTGATTCTGAACGAATGTTATTAGATACCGAACCTGATATACAAAATCATATCAATCTCTTTATTAGTAAAGAAATGATAAAATTTTGTATTGTTGGATAATGTTTTGAACATTTCCTATATCAAAAGTTGATCGGTTCAGGCACGTTATCTAAAAGCATTGATGTTCTAAATCAAACTACAGTTCTTAGTATACAGAACACACAAAAGAGGAAGAGTTCAGAAATGAACGAATCCTTCTTGAGGCATTGTAGACTAGGTCATATCAATGCGACCCGACTGGCTGAAGTTACATTTAGATGCATATTTAAATTAGTTTGAATTTACATCTTATGAAACTTGCGAGTCATGTCACAAAGATAAAATGACCTCAGCTCTGTTTATTGGAAACAGAGAAAGAGTTAGTGAACTCTTGGGATGATACATGTTGATGTACAAAGGTCCTCTGTCTACACATGCCAAGACCGGTTCTTTGTACTTCGTTACATTCTCTGATAATCTCTCGAGATTCAGACATATGTTCCTGTTGAAACATAAGTCCGAACCTTTTGAGATATTCACAGAATATGATTTAGAAGTAGAGAACCAAAACGGGTATAAGTATTATGTCCTTTGATGAGATTAAGGAGGAGAATACTTGAGCATGGAAATCCTGGATTATTCTAAAGGAGAATGAGATTCTCTCTCAGAATTACTCCTCCGTATACACCATAGCACGATGGTATATCGGGGCAGAGCAGATGCACCCTATATGATATGGTGTGCTCTATGATGAGTACTACTGAGTTACCTATTTCCTTTTGGGAGTTATGCACTTGAGAAGCTGCATACCTATTGAATAGGGTTCAAATCAAATCCGTTGCCTACCACTTCATATTTGATATGATAAGGGAAGAGCCCATATCTTAAATAAGTTAAGATTTGGGGTTGTCCGGCTTATGTCTAAAAGCAAAATCCGGACAAGCTCAAGGCAAGATCTGTTATGTAGAACTGGAAATGTTCCTGCTATACAAACTTCAGCTGATGATTTGATAGAACCAATGGATTCAATAGTTACCAACGAACATCAGCCTCTCCGCCGATCTAGTAAGGTTCCTCACCCGCCTGAGTGATACTTCGGTTACTCTATGACAGTGGGAGCGAGGATTGCATCATGAGATGATGACCCAACTAGCTTCGAGCTGGCCATCAGGAGTAAGACTCTGTAAGAATGGCTGGATGCTTAGTGATCTGAGATGGAATCCTTATACACCAACATAGTATGGACTTTGGTTGCTATATCTGAAGGGTTAAATCCCCATCAGGAGCAAGTATATCTTGAGAAGATTACTTGGTGTAGATGGAAAAGTTATGACTTTCAAAGCTAGACTTGTTAAAGGTTTTCGTCATCAACCAGGCGTGGATAATGATGAAACCTTTTCCAGTGGCTATGCTTAAGTCCATCCAGATCCTACTTACCACGGCTACATACCATGACTACGCTATCTGGTGGTTGGGTGTCATGACAGCTTTTCTAAATGATGTTTTAGAAAAGGCAGTCTATAAGTACACAGGCAGAGGGCCTCGTAGACAGTGGGAGCAGCGGAAACGTGTGCATGATGCTTTATAGGATAAAGCAGGCATCGCGGAGTTGGAACATCTGTTTTGATGGATTAGTCAAAGAAGTTGACATCATCAAAATGGTAGATGAACCTTGTATAAACAAAAAAGGTAGTAGGGAGTATGGTGACGATCCTCGTAGAGTACGTGGATGACATACTCTTGATAGGGAAGGAGTTTCCTATGCTACGCTCGATCAATCTCCGCTTATCACAATGATTCTCCAGATAGGATGAAAGTGATACCTCCTAAATCCTGGGTTTTGGATCTATGAGATAGATCTAATTGGATGTTAGGATTCTCACTAGTTGTAGTGAGATGATATCAATCGATCCTGAGGAGAATCACTGGAAGGGTTCCAGGGTGATAAAGACGACTGAATGTCAGTCACAGGCTTTGTCTTTACCCTCAGTGGAGGGATGGTATGTTGGAAGAGTTCCAAGCTAGATACCATGGCATACTAGACGATTAAGGCTGGATACATCGCTACTTGAGATGCTACCAAAGAGGCTGTTTGGGTGTATAATAGTTCATGAGATGAACTTCGTTCCTACCATTGTGTGACAATGGAGTTGTGGCTTACGCCAAGGAACGCCCGTCCCAACAGTGATCCAGATTTATTCTAAGGCAGTATCACCTGATCATGGAGATGGTTGATCACAAAGCGTGATCGAGGTTTGGAGAGTAGACTCAGAGGACAACACAGCGGATCCACTCACAAAGGCCTGTTCCCAGAGAGAGATTATTATGGGATGGTTGAGTATGAGATACTACAACCACTGCTATCAGATGGCCCTAGTGCAAGTGGGAGATTGTTAGTTATATGTATGCCCTAGAGGCCATTGCTATACATAGGATGTATATTGCAGTGAATGCTGGGACATATATAGGGAGGACTTTCTCGCTCGACATGATAGTATGCTATCTGTTTACTCTTTACCTTAACGTGTACACTGATTGTCTCTCTGTTACATGTTGGTAAAGACTTTAGGATGTGTACTTGACTACCTGGACTATGATGCGGATCATACTAGTGGGGACATGGTAGTCCATAAGTACATCCTTCAAGGTCCCTAGTCGTGGGTGTATCGAGACGGGGCATCGATATACCAGAGTAGACTAGCGTATACCTTCTCGACCCATATAGATGGGCGATGGATGATCCCATATCCATTGGTGTTTGACATCAGAGATGATATACGGGTGCTCAGTAGAGACTGGGTACACTGGACGGACTCGCCGAGAACTCCCAGATGGTATTATACCTTACGTCAGATGGCAGTTCTCTGGTGACACTGGTACAGAGTAGTCTGTTGACCCGAGATCGTCATAGAGTCTTGTGTGGTTCCCACTGTGCTTTGATTTCCATCTTACCACGTCCAAGAGGGCGTGCAAAATGGTGGTTTTTGGGTACAGTCCCGAGTCACATGGAGGCAATGAGCGATAGGAGGGGATTCGTCTCTCCCGGTATAGGGAGTTGATGTTGCGCTGTGTTCGATTGGCTATAACCGGAAATCCCTGGCCAGGGTTGCTGAGATTTACTGGTAAGTGTTACCAGTAGTTTCTCGAACTGTTATAGACCTCATATCGACACGACTTATCGAGCTATTGGGGTCTGACGTTTACCACCCCTAGGCGAGATATGCGACATATCAGACGATCAGACTGGACTGTACGGTAAGTGTTACTGGTTGGATTCACTGGAGCGTGAGCGGGCTTGCTCGTCGATCTTCTGATCGCTCAATACTCGGGTGGCCGTTAAGTTTAGCAGACCGCTTGCGGCTTGTGGGTGCTTGATATGATCATCACCTGCTGCCGGCGTATTGACGAGTCTTTAGAGTCCTACACAGAGGTTTCCTGGCTCAAGCGAAACGAAATAGGAGCGCATATGAGATATGTGCGGGACCGAGAATAATGCGTGTATGTGATACCGTATTCCATTCTCGCGATAAATGTATCGAATGGTTGTATGCGATATAACCTAGTTATCGAATCAAGGACTGATTCGATAAATCGATACATTGGATATTAGTCGGTTATATGCGATATGACCGGATCATTAAATCAAGTGTTGATTTAATGATTTAATGCATAATTATATATATTTGATATATTACTTTGCATTAACTATTATCGGTTCACTTAAGATGGATTTTTTCACTCGGATGTGCACATTGTATATGTGATATATTTTGTGCACTTGATTGTATCAAGTTTGATGATACATGTTAACTTGGTCAAGTGTAAAGATTAAACCATGGTTAGTTAATGGTTAGGGTTTTCATTTATTCTTTCATTTATCTTTTAATTTGGATTAAAAGAAATGAAAAGAGAAAAGAAAAACAAAAGGGTTTCTTTCATGAAGCTTGTTGAAGCTTCATGAAGCTTTGACCAAAGAAACCCTTTTGTCTTCATCTCATTAACCCTAACCATTCATTTAACTATAGTTAGCTCTCTACACTTTACCATGGTTACAATTATGATAAGAATGGATTTTCTATTCTATTCTAATTAACTTATAACATTTTCTTCTTCTTCTTCTTCATCTTCTACTTGAAGAAACCTTGACTTCATCAATGGTGATTGATGAAAAAGAGTGAGAAATCAAATTCTAAAGTGAACCCACCTCCTATTTCTTCATCCTCTACCTCTTGCCAAGTAGTATAGGGTGTTTCCTTCACAAGTTTTCTTGACTTGGTGAAGTTGGAGCTTGATCTAGTGATGCCTCGACGTAGATCATCTTCGGCACGAAGCCGACGACCTTGCCCGCCCATTTCTCCGATGAAGCCGATGCTAGAGCCCGGGTTTCCATTTGGACAGCGAGGAGACTTCATTGCGGAGCTATGGAGGTGGAGGACCGGATCTACAAAGGTTGTATTTCCGTTCTCTTAGTAAAATAGTTTACTAGTTGCATCATTCGCCTAAATTTCTAGTTAACGATCCGTATTAGGGTTTCTCGGCACCCGTAAAGTTTGAAATTGGCATGGTTGATGCCTTGTGAGACCTCATTAGTGTGCCTAGGAACCCTACAGGATTTACGTACGAGCTATATATTGATGATTGATCGGCACTCCTGACTTAGGAATATCTGATTATAGATATGGTATCGGATGTGATATTATCGAGGCGGGATCACCGACTAATATATATATATATTCATCTGTGTGTGTCTGTGTGTGTGTGTGTGTGTCGACTCAGATGTTAGGCGGTTTCCTTACTTTCAGTTAGCCTGTTAGCTCAGCCCTATAGTTTAGTGTAGCTGTATGACTCATATGATATTAAGTGCAGGTTAGTTATCCTTGTGTCTAGTATTCTTCTCCCGCACATTATTGCTGTTCGCTCCGCATCGCATACGTATATTGTGATTCGTATACCATTGTTGATATCATGCTGTTAGGATACCAGCACCATTACCGATGATGCGTATGCTCCACGTACACTTACTTGTCGGCTCACACACATCATCATCGGTAATTGCCAAGTCACGTACACTTAGAAAATACTATTTCATTGACATAGCTTGTTAGCTAATAGTTTATACATGATATTAGTGTACTTGACTTATATGCTAGTTTAGACATTGTAGTTGTTACTTGCTACTTCATGCATATTGTTCTTCACTGTTATGCCGCATTCATAGATTTTATGCCTATATTCATTGTTTTACATGCCATCGATGATTTGGATTCGGATTTTCATGAGATTTCCTAGATTTGGGGGAAAACCGCAAAAACATTTGTAAACTTCTCTTCTCTCTCTTTTTAAATGAAAAGTGCGGTTTTCCCATGATGTATGAGTCGTCGACCATGAGTTTGCTGATGGATTTCGAGACCCCATTCGAGGAGTTGGATGAACCGTTTCGGGTACATGGTGGACCCGGTGCGGTACCCCGGGGCGAGAAGGTCGCAGAGAATAGCGTTGAGCCTGGCAGGGGAGTACTACCGATCGGTGATTTTACCCAACGCGTCGGATATCCGGAGGATACCGTCGTGGTCTTGTGATTGATAGTAGGGGCCGGTCTGGACTGACGGCGCCCTAGATAGTGAGATTGAGGCACTGAGATTTTTGAGATATTGAGGTACCGAGCCTCAGATATTGAGATTGAGATTTATGTTTTGTGTCGATGCTAGACACCGTTTATGCTAATTTCATTATGATACCACGTTTTAAAAATACACAAATCTCACTAAGTTATGAAAGCAGTTTCTTCATTTACATGTATTCTGTTTTCATCCATTCATACCTCATCCATATGATATATTGCTACCTGAGGCACTGACACGGGCACATGGGATTACACTTGGGTTAGATATCCACCCTAGCCATTGTTATAGGCTGCAGGTTATATATTTGAGGATATATTATGATCATATGACCTAGGATTGCGTTATTCATGCGATTTCTGTTCGTAAATGTTTTCTACTCACGAGTTGGCAACTCACCCCCGTTGTGCCACAGTTTCTTGCAGGTTTTGCCGTACAGGTTCCATTACGGCTTTGCTTGCACTACTTCTATTTCCGGGTGATTTGCTAGTAGGTGGGTTCACATTTATCATGACCATCAGTATAATTTGTTTATTATTATTCAGTTGTATCTCGTAAATTCCATCAACCAAACATGTATTTATTTCAGATAGAGACCAGTGTTGTTTATTCTTTCGACCTTAGAGTCGCGCGTTATATTTTTATGGATTTCATGCTGTTTTGAGTTTCCTTTTTTGCTGTGATCCTCGCCTTTCGGCGTTGTATATTATATTGCTTGCGTGGTTGTGACCGTCGTTTGACGAAGAGCTAGCTCCCGCTTGGGGATGCATTTTTCATTATATAAGTTTTATCAGGTTTTGTACCCGTTTGGGGTCAGTTTTTACAAAAGAAACTCTGCCGAAATTTTTATAAAAGACTTGTGATTTTAAAATGCATATTTCGGCATATGTTGCAAACTACTTGATTTAAACTGGTTTTCCTTCACTCTACTACTTTTCTTGGTTTGTATATCTAGGTTTTCGACTTACTTGGATTACGTACGCCTCGAGACGTTTCGTAGTTTATGTGTTGGTCATGTTCCGTACTTTCGGGACGCGACAAATTGGAATCAGCGCGTTAGGTTTTACCTTCGGAGTGTAAGATGACCCTTGGTTGATGGAGTAGGTGACTAAAGTAGAGTGACGTACCGTGGGTATGTTCCGCGGCATATTTGCGATACGCTTCTCCTCTTAAAAAGCCTTAGAATGTACATTTCTTTGTTCAGTATTATATTCATTCATGATCTAGCCCCATCGGTACTAGTTATGTTTTTGCTGCCACGATTACGGGCAGGGAGAGTTACGGCTAGAGTTGCGTTCAGCACGAGCTCGTCACGAACGAGGACTGACCAGGGCGTAATTCCGACGACACACGATTGCAGAGATGTGTCTTTTTACTGTGTTTTCGCGCCATGAGCATTTGATGGATCGTTGTATGAGATTACTCAGACGTGCAGAGGATTGGGCCACTGATAGATGCCAGCCAGATTTTTAGGACCGTTGATGTATTGCTTATTCATGATGATTGAGGCACTGTTCAGCGTGCAGACGAGTGAGCCAGTTGTTGCTGCGAACGACGAGATATCGCCCCAGATGTTGGAGCTATTGCAGTACGAGTTGTACTAAGAGATGATAGAAGGTCGCTAGTCATCGAGGATGAATGACTAGTACATGGAGTTCGTTCGCCTACCCCGATGTGAGGCCATCAGATAGATTGATTCCAGCTAGAGACAACTTCACGCGGAGACGTTGAGAGTCGACAAGCGATCGAATGTCATAAACCTATTATTCCAAGTTTAAAGTATTCGGAAAGACATCCAGGTAATTCTATGGACCCTCTAGAAGAATGAAACCCTAACTCGACATAATGACCGTGTGAAAGCCTTTGAACCTTAGGGTTTGCGGCAGTTCCGCGGCGCCATTAGTGAGGCTTGGGTTTTCCCTTCTACGGCTGGACCACCGATGCTGTGGTATGTACTCGATACTATTAAACTGTACCCAAGATGTTGAGCTCTTGGGGGATTATGAGGTTTTGACGAATCGATCGGACGGTTCGACTTCATTCGGATGCTATGTGGTGAGATGCACTTCTTGGGAGACTCCAGATACATGGATAGCCGTGGGAACTCATTCTATGCAGCCATGACCAGACGAGTCCGAAGCAGTCGACATTAGAGAAAAGTGGAGTAAGAGGTTCGTACAAGATCTGGATGAGATGACGTTCCACTCTGCCGACATCAGAGATGCGATACGCATGCCGAGGCATTGTTCTTGGATATATCTTCCAGAAGGAGTCGCGATGAGTATGCAGCCATTCCGGAACAAGAAACAGATTTAGTAAAGGGTGACGACTTCCGGACAGTTAGGCAGAGACGAGATTTGGGAGAGACCTCGACAAGACCTTTCTGGATTAAATTACGAGAAGACTTGGACCCAGGAGTGGTCATGTTACGCACACCAGCAGGCCAAAGTTCAGGATCGTCGATGAGAAATGCTATGAGTGACCACGATAGTTGGCCAGAGGTTCTTGGAGGATGTGCTTGAGCGGGACAATTCCACCATACTTGATTTCAGTATTTTAGGCGATCTATTCACATGATTGATTTTGATGATTGAGTTTCATGATAATTGTTTTCATGCACCATGGTTGCCCCTACTGAGTATTTACGATTTTTGCACAGTTGTTGCACTTGATATCATTTTCGTGCCTTGGTTTCTCATATTTATGATTTTATGGGTTTCATATAGTTGAGTTGATTTTGTGCATATGTACGCACGCGATTTGGTTTTGCACTCGGTATAGTTCACATATGCTTGTAGTGCAGTGGTACGCATTTTGTGCACCACAGTTGCACTGGACTTCGATTTCGATTGTAGTGTTCGATATTTGTTTTGTGCACCTTGTGCACTTAATTGGATTTTGCACATGTTCGGCGCTTGATATTGGATTTCATGATTTCGTGCATGATGGATGCACCTGATTTGGATTTTCGCGCATGTTGGGCGCATGTTATGAGATGTGATTTTGGTGCACACCAGATGCACTAAATCGTGATTCTTCGTGCTTGTCAGATGCACCTGTTTGTGCTGTCAGGCACACACGTTGCCCTTGACAAATGTTTCGTGCACACCCGAAGCACTTAGATATTGTTTCTATGTGCATGTATGGCACATTCATGGATTTTGATTTCCGTGCGCACCAGACACACGTAGTATTCATATGCATATTTTGGGATTGATTTCTTATGGAGCAGTACGTTTTTATGATATTTGATATGTGTTTTCGTACTGAGCAAGACTAGTCAGAGGACAGTACCTGAATATATTTTGCTTGCATTGATAGCTATCGAAGGGAATTCCAAAAAGCGAGCTATAGTCTCAGTATTTACCTACGTGTCTGATATGACACGAAACGTTTAAAATAAGGAAACCCTTCTAAATTGTTTTCAGAAACGGCGGAACATATATATTAAACAAAAGGTATATACGTATAGAGTTATTTTCATATAATTGGCGTCCGCCACGGTGCAGTGTTATGCGCATTGCACATCGATTTTAAAAGATTTGGCATGCATTTCCTTTAGATACTTACATGTATAGTCCCGATTTATATATCATATTGATTTTGCTTTGGTTTTGGTATTCGTGTCTTTACCATGACTCCGATGATTGCGGGATGCCTGACGGAGTTTCGATTTTGAGTTATCTGCTCATTACTCATGCGCATGTATTGCGCTATGATGCGTTTTATGTGTTGATGTTTTCGGAGCCCCGACGACTTGAACATTTTATTGAAATGTTTTAGATTTAAGAGGTTTAAATTTTAATTCGGGGACCGAATTTCTTTAAGGGGGGAAGATTGTAACATTTCAAAAAAATAAAATATTATTTTTGGGAATTTTTATAATTTAATATTAATATTTAATGAATATTTTAATATTTCGGTATAACTAAATACCGATAAATGGGGAAAATTTCAGAAAAATTATGGAAAATTCTAAAATAAGTTATTTTATGGGATTATGCCATTTTTAAGTTTTTATGATTAATTACATGCTAATTTAGTGCTAATCGCGATTAAAAATCGCTAATCGGATTTTTAGCATTTTTTGTGCAAAACATGCACACATCATTTTTCCACAATTTTTACATTATCTTACATGTTGTAGGTGTATGGTTGCCTAGGGTCACCATTGTGAGGAGAAGGAAATAAAGAAAAAGAAAATGTAAGGTATGATTATCAGAGAGAAAGAGTGGGTCAACCCTTTTGTTTTGAGCCACCCCCATCATTTCTTCTTCTCATTTTCTCTCTCCCTCCTTCAAATGAGTTGTCGCTGCTCATGCTCCTCCGTCTTCAAGCCTAGATCCACCATGAATACAACTCCGAAACGCTTTTCCCATTTCACAAAAAATGTTCTCAAGTTCACTAGTTACACATTGGACCTAGAAAGAGAGGATCTTGAGGACTTTGAGCAACTCAAGAAAAATTTTGAGTTGCCAAAGAAGATAATTTCTTAACCTTTAGAGTAATATTTCGATTTCTTATGTATCTATACTTGTTTCATGTCGATATTGTGTGTTTTGAGGTCTTTGGAAATTTCAAGTTAGGGTTTAGGGTTTAAATTGAAAACAAAGGTGAATTGAGGTATAGTTAGAGATTATAACCCCTATTGTGAAGTTATATTGGACCAAACCAGAGAATATAACCCAGAATACGGATTTATGGGAACGATATCGGGGAAAACTGTAGTTCTGCGAGTGTATTTGGAAATCTGCTATCACCCGAGGTACCTGAAAATAATTTTGGTTTGACAGTGAGATGTGCAGGCACCTAGGAACCACCACCCAAAGCCCTAGCCCCTAACTCCTTCTTCAGGCCGCCAATTTATCCCTTCTGGCCTCAAATTGCGGCCAGACCAGGTTGGAACCCCTTCGTTTTTGTTCCAGGGCCCTAACTCCAGTAAATTGGACCTATGGTATATGCAACTTTGACTGATTCCATCTAGGATAGAATCTGGGGTAGTTTTCTTGTGTTGGCGCATGGTTTACGACTTGTTTTAGCATGGATTTTGGTATTTGGTGATTCGTTTCTGTCGGGTGGCGTATGACCGTCAACGGCCAAGGGTTATTGATTGTGTTTGCATGCGAGACTATAGGTTTTTACCTATAAGAGTAGCGTGTGCCGTTTTGGTTTTCCGATTTGATTTTTATGTGCTTTAGCGTTTGTGATATCCTTGTAGGTACGCCACGTGATGTCTAGGCATTAAAGATGAAGATGGCGGCATCGGCATCGACACACGAGAAGCAAGGTGAGTAGATTTATATCTACGGGGAGAAGTCGGGTGGATGGCGTATAGCACCCCTGCAGTTCGTGGTGTTGTATACGAATACGTATACACACATATATTGATTATATTGTTTGAAATTATTGATGATAAAGATGGATTCTAGGTATGCTTGGATTGGTTTAGTGTTGCGAAATCCTAGAGTAGTGGTTGCACCACACATACACACACACACCCATACTTGCATACATTCTTCTTTCATATGTGCTTATATGGGAATATATATTTATGTGTTCACATGGGTATGAGACTATGTGTTCATATACTGGATTTTAGGATAGTATTTGGGATTTGAGGTGAGTCGATGAGATTTGATTTGAGACCGTGAGATCGGTGATATGGCAGGATTCGTATTTGAGATACGTCATGATGTTATAGCGGATCTTTGGACGACGATATCATGTGAATGGTGATATACATAGAATAGTTGACTTATGATCGAGACATGAGATAAGATATGTAAGATAGCTATAATGGGTCGCATTGGGCGATGTATACTTCTTTATGATGATATGTGCTGATGATATCGGTTTGTATGAGACTGTCGATCAGTAGTCAGATCATGATTATATTGATGATATTAGCATTGTACTAGACGTAGATCAGTACGCTGGATTATGATCTTTGATAAAGAGGATACCAGATGAATAATGTGATGAATGTGATATTGACCCGTACCCAGATTTGGGATGCCGTACGACGGATTTACGTACGAGCTATATATTGATGATTGATCCGCACTCCTGACTTGGGAATATCTGATTATAGATATGGTATCGGATGTGATATTATCGAGGCGGGATCACCGGCTAATATATATATATATATATATGTGTGTGTGTGTGTGTGTGTGTGTGTGTCGACTCAGATGTTAGGCGGTTTTCTTACCTTCAGTTAGCCTGTTAGCTCAGCCCTATAGTTTAGTGTAGCTGTATGACTCATATGATATTAAGTACAGATTAGTTATCGTTGTGTCTAGTATTCTGCTCCCGCACATTATTGCTGTTCGCTCCGCATCGCATACTTATATTGTGATTCGTATACCATTATTGATATCATGCTGTTAGTACACCAGCACCATTACCGATGATGCGTATGCTCCACGTACACTTACTTGCCGGCTCACACACATCATCATCGGTAATTGCCATGTCACGTACATTTAGAAAATACTATTTCATTGACATAGCTTGTTAGCTAATAGTTTAGACATGATATTAGTGTACTTGCCTTATATGCTAGTTTAGACATTGTAGTTGTTACTTACTACTTCATGCATATTGTTATTCACTGTTATGCCGCATTCATGGAGTTTATGCCTATATTCATTGTTTTACATGCCATCAAAGATTTGGATTCGGATTTTCATGAGATTTCCTGGATTTGGGGGAAAACCGCAAAAATATTTATAAACTTCTTTTCTCTCTCTTTTTAAATGAAAAGTGCGGTTTTCCCATGATGTATGAGTCGTCCATCATGAGTTTGCTGATGGATTTCGAGACCCGATTCGAGGAGTTGGATGAACCGTTTCGGGTACATGGTGGGCCCGGTGCGGTACCCCGGTGCGAGAAGGTCGCAGAGGATGGGGTTGAGCCTGGCAGGGGAGTACTATCGACCGGTGATTTTACCCGACACGTCGGATATCCGGAGGATACCGTCGTGGTCTTGAGATTGATGGTAGGGGCCGGTCTGGGCTGACGGCGCCCTAGATAGTGAGATTGAGACACTGAGATTTTTGAGATATTGAGGTACCGAGCCTGAGATATTGAGATTGAGATTTATGTTTTGTGTCGATGCTAGACACTGTTTATGCTGATTTCATTATGATACCTCGTTTTATAAATACAGAAATCTCACTATGTTATGAATGCAGTTTTTTCATTTACATGTATTCTGTTTTCATGCATTCATACCTCATCCATATGATATATTGCTACCTGAGATACTGACACGGGCACATGGGATTACACTTGGGTTAGATATTCACCCTAGCCATTGTTATAGGTTGCAGGTTATATATTTGATGATATATTATGATCGTATGAACTAGGATTGCGTTATTCATGCGATTTCTGTTCGTAGATGTTTTCTACTCACGAGTTGGCAACTCACCCCCATTGTGCCACAGTTTCTTGTAGATTTTGCCGTACAGGTTCCATTACGGGTTTGCTGGCACTACTTCCATTTCCGGGTGATTTGCTAGTCGGTGGGTTCACTTGTATCGTGACCATCAGTATATTTTGTATATTATTATTCAGTTTTATCTAGTAAATTCCATCAACCAAACATGTATTTATTTCAGATAGAGACCAGTGTTGTTAATTCTTTCGACCCTAGAGTCACGCGTTATATTTCTATGGATTTCATGCTGTTTTGAGTTTTCTTTTCTGCTGTGATCCTCGCCTTTCGGCGTTGTATATTATATTTCTTGCGTGGTTGTGACCGTCGTTTGACGAAGAGCTAGCTCCCGCTTGGAGATGCATTTTTCATTATATATGTTTTATCAGGTTTTGTACCCGTTTAGGGTCAGTTTTTACAAAGGAAACTCTGCCGAAATTTTTAGAAAAGACATGTGATTTTAAAACGCGTATTTCGGCTTATGTTGCAAACTACTTGATTTAAACTGGTTTTCCTTCACTCTACTACTTTTCTTGGTTTGGATTTCTGGGTTTTCGGCTTACTTAGATTACGTATGCCTCGAGACATTTCGTAGTTTAAGTGCCGGTCATGTTCCGTACTTTCGGGACGTGACACACATATAACCTGACATATAACAAATAACTTCGAGATTACAATACGATATCACATACTCGTATTTAATCAGGCCCATGCAAATATCAACATATATGCCCTACTCGTTCCACTTGAACCATGAAACATCTTTGTGGGACTCTGAAGACTCGTCAATATGCCAGCAGTAGGTGATGATCACATCAGTCACCTATATGCCGTCAGCGGTACTAGATGGACATAACGGCTACCCAGGTATTTAGGGAATAGAAGATCAACAAGCTGGCTTGTCCAAACTCCCATGAAGCCATTAAGCAACGCATACCGTACAGTCCGGTCTCTTCATCTGATATGTCACATATCAAGTATAAGGGTGGAATCGTCAGACCCCAGTAACGTGATAAGCCATGTCGATATCTGGCTCATAACGGTTTTAGAAACTACCGATAACTCTTATCAGTAAATCTCATCAGCAGCCCTGGCCAAAGACTTTCAGTTATAGCCAATCAAGTATAGCGCGACATCAACCCCCAATACCGAGAGAGACGAAACCCCTCCTATCGCTCATTGCCTCCATGCGACTCGGGACTGTACCCAAAATCCACCTGTTTGCATGACTCCTTTGAGCCGTGCTAGGGAGGAAATCATAGCACAGTGGGAGTCACACAAAACTCTATGACGATCTCAGTTCTGCAGACTAACCTACACCAGTGTCACCAGAGAAATACTGTCTGACGATAGATATAATACCAACTACGAGTTCTCAGTGAGTCCGTTCTTTGTACCCATTCTCTAATGAGAACCTGTGTACAATCTTTGATGTCAAACACTAATGGTT
Source organism: Agapanthus africanus (assembly GCA_030015575.1). Classification (NCBI taxonomy): domain Eukaryota; kingdom Viridiplantae; phylum Streptophyta; class Magnoliopsida; order Asparagales; family Amaryllidaceae; genus Agapanthus; species Agapanthus africanus. Next base: position 341,521,483 of record CM057341.1, read on the forward strand.
ATGGGATCAACCATCACCCTCTAAAGGTCAAGAAACGTACACACTAGTCTACTTTGGAATATCGATGCCTTGTCTCGATATTCCCTCGACTAGGAACACTTGAAGGATGTGCTTGTGGACTACCCAGGTCCCACTAGTATGATCTGCATCATAATCCTGGTAGTCAAGATAAAATCCTAAGTACTTTATCAATATGTATGGGAGAGACAGTATAAGAATACTGGTCTACATATTAAGATAAAGGTAACCTGATAGCGTACTATCATGTCGAGCAAGAAAGTCCTCTATATATATGTCCAAGAATCCACTATATCATACAATAATGGCCTTTAGGGCATACATATTCCTAACACTCACCCTCTTATGCCATAGCTTCTTGCAGGGCCGATCGTTCGAAATCGTTGCAGCTTGGGACATACTAATACTTTTGGGCGTGGTCTTTTGTTTAGGTGGGTTGCGAGTATTCTTTTGTCTACCATCTTTTGTACTTTTTCAGTGTATCTAGTATACTCCATCTACCATATGTATATTTGATTTAGATAGGGGACTGAGAGATTGTATTATATTTAACTCTAGGTGTCATGCTCGTATGAGCCGATTGTTGTGGTTGTGTTTTATTATTGTTTTCTTTTCTTTCTTGATTTATTCTTTGCCAGTGGCCTCGTATATTTTAACTACGTGGTTATGTTGATTCCAAGTGGGGATGCTTGTATATAATATTGCTTATGTATCGGTTTGGATCAAAATTTACAAAGGAGGTGTTGCCGAAATTTGTAACGATAACTTGTTTTCAAAAATGTTTTGAAATAACTCTTTGACGTTTTAAATTAACATCTCTTTTCTAAAATTTCACCACTTTATCTTTACTTATGGTTTAGATTCTGGGATTCAGCTAACTTGAATTGCATTATGCTTTTGGACGTTGCGTGATTTAAGCGCCGGTCACGTTACTTATTTTGGTCGTGACAGATATGTTCCTGGCCAGAAGTGATATCTTATCACCATGAGTCAGTTAGACAACATGAGATATACAACAATTTTTTGAGGTGGTGCTTGGAAGATCACCAAAGGTGCTAGGTCGTAGAAACAGGTATTAAGTTGGAAACTGTCGTGACCCATAAATAGCATGTGACCAGCACTTAAATCATGCAACGTCTAAAAGCGTAGCGTAAATCAAGTAAGCCGAAGACCAGAAAAACTAAACCTTTTTGCGGAAAATAGCAGGGGTGCAGTTTTGAAATAAAGGTATAATGATCATTTTTCGTCTTTAAAAATTTGGGCTGCACCTCCCTTTTATATTTTGATCCAAAAACATATATACAACAATATATAGGCATCCCCAAGTGGGAGCTAGCTCTTCGCCAATAGGCGGAAACACAACCATGCAACAACAACAAATACGACGCCCAACGGCGAAGATCAATCCAGAAAGAACAATAAACAAGCAAGACATCAAAAGATCAAAGAAAGCGAACATATACCTATCGCTCTAAGTCTCGCAAATACCAGTCTGTATAAGTCTACCAATATACAATTCTAGTTTCTGATCTAATGGAATTTATTTAGATACAACAGAACCATAACAGTACAAGAGTGGGCACGATCCAATATGTTTCCCACCTACCAAACCAAAACACACGGATGAAGCTGTGTGCCAGCAATACTGCTACTGATCCCAAGCGGTCAAACCTGCAAGAACTGTGGCACAACGGGGTGAGTTGCCAACTCGTGAGTGGAAAATATCAGCAGGTAGAAAATCGAATAAAATAACGATTTCCTAGGTCACTATATCTTGAAGGTAATACTATGATATCTAGCGTGACCACAAATGCATATATGTTCAAGATCGAGCCAATGCCAATAGCATACATAAATAAACATCTTACATCATATGCCTATATACATGTGTATATCATCCACGTGCTTATCAACGACACAACTCAATATCATGGAACCTGAGTGTCCAACACCGACACTCGAAATATTATGAAAATATATGCCTGTATGTATAAGGATATCAACCACATGTGTCCATCAACGACACATCAAAACCATGGAACCTGAGTGTCCAACACCGACACTCGAAACATCATGAAAACCCATGTCCAGCATCGACACGTAAATCATCATATCTCAGGCAACGCATACACAGATCAGCCCTCATATATATCTCATCTCAGGTGCCGCATACTCAGATCGGCCCTCATATCCATCTCATATCACAACTCCAAAACGGTATCCTCCGGATATCCGCCGAGTTTTATACAATCACCGGTAGGTAGTGCTCCCTTTGCCAGGCTCATCATCTACTCAACAAAAATCATTTCTTGGCCCGGGGCACCATACCGGGTCCACCATGTAACCGCAAACGGATCATCCATCTCCTCGAATCGGGTCTCGAAAACCAATTTCAGAACAGAGAAAACTTATGGTGGACGCATCGAAATATCATATCAAGTGAAACCGGGTTTTTAAAATGATAAATAATTTCCTTTGGAATATAACCACGGTTCTCAAATCCAGAAATCTCATGAAAACAACATCTCAATGCATATAACTATAAAGTACGATGTGCAACACAGAACAGTATTATGATCATATCAAGTATATCATGCAAACGTGTCATATGATAGTGTTGAACAATAAATATACTACACAGTTAAGAATAATATCATGATATGGCAGTTCTACTGTGTAAGTGGCATGGCAATTACCGATGAAGAATGTGTGTGAGCCAGCAAATCTGTGTAAGTGTAACATGCGCATCAACGGTAATTGTGCAGGTGTACTAGCAAATGATATCATATAGCATTAAATACTGGAATATGGTATGTACATCACGAGAGGTAATATCCTACACAACAGGGACAATCAAAGGTATATCTATCTACATATGAACTATACGGTCACATTTAGAGATACGAATCGTAGTTTTGAATGTGAGGACTACGGTGTTTCTATAAAATGTCAGCATTTGAAAATCCGTACCGCCCTTGAGGTTTCTATTTAAAAGATGCATACGATTCGTCAGTTTTGGAAATAGGTATGGTTTAGGTGACATCTTTACATCGGCGATCCCGCCTCATAACATCCGATAAGATTATAATCCTCGATCAACATTCTCAATTCACAAGCACATATCAATCATCCGGTAAAACACATCGCGTACAATAATCCATCGTACGGTAACATCAAACAGAATAGGGATTCTATTGTCCTATTCATCAATAAGGTTATGGATCTATAGTCTCGTGCGTCACATCTTATCTATCTCATATCATGCCACTATAATTCCCATACTCGAGCTCTTTTGATTCTATATAACTCATGCATCACATCCACATATATGTATATATATATAACGACAACTTCATGCCATCGCTATAATAGTCTCACTATATATCTTGTAATGATCCTATCATCTACTACTAATTCTTGGATCGTATTCATAATTCATAGTTAGGTTCTCCAAACAATATGTATATCGGTGTCCATTTATAATTGCGGGGTGCTATACGCCATCCACCCGACATTCCCCATAGATATAAATCTACTCACCTGCTATACTCCTTGCTTAGCCGAACTTGATGTGCTTCGTCGTCTCGAAAATCCACGCGAAGTACCTATAATCAATAAACAATCGCAATGAAAACAAAAATAAATATCCGAAAACCGATACGGCACACGGTTCGCTCATAGGTTAGAACCTATAGCTACGCATGCAAAATCAACCAAATAACCCTTGACGTATAAACGTCCAACGACGGAATCCAAACTCAAATACCAAATCCCAAGTTTCAGAAATCGGAAAACGAAATTCAACAACTAAGGAAATCTATCCCAAATTTTAACTCAGGTCAAATTAGCAAATTTTGCATATAGGGTTGGTCAAGATATCAGATAACACTGCCATTCACCAAAAATCACAAGGTTTCACTCCGATGTGGCCGCAATTTGCGGCCACGATGAATTTATCTGCGCCCTGGAAAATGAATTAGGGGCTCGGTCTTCAAGGGGTGCTTCTAGGTTGCCGGCTCATCTCTCTGTGATCGTTAAATATTTTTCAGGTCCTCCGGGTCATAGCAAATCTCAAACTCCTAAATTCCATAAAATACAATATCGGCCAATTTCAAAGTTCGTGTTTTGATTTCTATTGTCCGATCTTTGCCAATAAAACAATCTATAAGGTCTTGAAACACTCACTACGCCTCTATTTACCACTTAACAGCATCTTGGAAATTTCCAAGATCACATAACCTAACTAATACGAAATCTAAACTAACTAGGATATTTAACATAAACACTAATCTAAAAGTGTATGGATTAACTCAGTTGGAAACTTAGGAAGGTTCTTGAGTTGCCCAAACTCTTCAAAATCCAAACTTGGATGGTTTAAAGGATTTAGAATGAGGTTGTGTATGTTTTGTGTGAAGGTGACATGCAGTTTTGAACAAGGATTTGAGATGATGCATGAGGTAGAGAAAATGAAGAAGATAGGATTGAAGAAACAATGGGGAATGAGGATGAAGGAATGGAGTAGCCAAGTCAAACCCTCTTTCTTCTTAAGCTCACTCTCTCACTCACATCAACCCCCTACACTCACTCTCCAAAATATATGCTTCTCATTCTTCTCTTTTGTTTCATTCTCTTTGCTTTTCTTTTCTTTTCTTTTGCTTTCTTTTCCCTTCTCTTTTTCTATCCCACAAATCACAAGTCACAAAATGTAAGTCTACGGTAGCGCCCCGGATGTCGATCCGAGGCCAAAATGCGGAAACAAAAACTTTTTCAAAACTTGAAACTGGCGCTAACGTATACTATAAATCCGGATCGAACCATTAACGTATAACTAGCAACTAGAGAAAGGTTAGAAAGGTTATACCGATCGATCCGTGTCCTTCGGTCTTTAGCCGCCATCCCAAGCTCCTCGCGGTATCTCCGGTCTCCGGTCTCCTCGTCGTATGGGCACCACATCAAGAAGCCTTTTTACGGGCTCCCGCTTCATCTGAAGCAACTCGGACACGAAGTTTGCTAGCCGACGTATCCACGGTTGAAGTAGAGTAGTGTAGAACCCTTTGTCTCAAGTCATCCAAGCTAATGGATGATGGTTAATGGAAGTTGCCATTTGTAGTGAAGATGGAGGAATGAACTTTGGAGATGAGCCAAGGAATTTTGTTGTAAGAAAATGAGATTAATCCTCACATAAAAAAGAAATGGACAGCCCCATAAAAGAGCTCGGCCACTTGCTGGAAACTCAAATGGGGAGGTGAGTGTAGGAGCAAAGAAAAGGTGACCATAAGCAAAAAGGAAACCTCACATCCATTATCCAAATCAATCCAATCTCAATTAGTGCAAACATTGAAACAAAGCACATCTAGAACCTCCAAGATGGTTCAGCAATCTGCTGGGGCCTCCGCACCACAAAAAACCCCTTGCATTTTGCTAAATGCCACTTTTGCAAGAAAACCCCCTCTCCTCACAAAAATTCAGTCATGAAAGAATAAAGGAAAAATGGCCGAAACGGAATGCAAACTGGCAACTTCAAAAAGCGATCCCGTAATAAATTATAGGATAACCCCACGACTGTATATACATACCCACATTTGTATTCTGACCGAATACAAATGCAATGAGACAAAATCTACACAGTATAATACTAGGATCCGGCTTAAACCAAAGCCCGCTAGTATTATTCGTCCGAACCATGACACGTGCACAAGTGCACGCGTATGTTCGAACCCTGCCATAAATTTATACGTCCTCTACAACGTTTCGTCCGAAACTTGAGAAACTGTCTGTGGGGGACTCTAAAGACTCGTCAATACACTGGCTATGGATTTAACCACCAGCACGTCAGTGGTACTAGCTGTACGTAACGGGCTACCAGGTAATGACCAAAAGGGAGGTCGATGAGCGAACTCAACCTGACACCCTATGAGCCTGTCAAAGACAATATCCGTACGGTCCGGTTCGTTCGACTATGAGTATCGCATGTCGGGCCTAGGGGGTTGGTAAAAGTCAGACCCTCAAAAGCGGTACAAGTCTTGTCGGAGTGTAGCCCAGAACACCCTGAGATACTACTGGAATACCTACCAGTAAATCTCATTCCTTGGCCAAGGAATTCGTGTAATGGCTCTCCTAGACACAGCGCGATCTCACCCCCAATACCATGAGAGACGAAACCCCTGCCGATCCGCTCACTGTGTCACGACCCAAAGTTTGGCCCGTGACCGGCATTTAACCACGTAACGTCTACAGGCGTAACGTAACTAAGCGAACCGAAAACCCAGAAATAAAACCAGTAAAAGTATAGAGTGTTTTAAGCTTTAAATGGAAGCATTTACTAAAGTGTTAAGAAAACTTAAGTAATCAATCACCAAGATACAATATACGATGCCGTAGCGAAGAAAATGAGCAACAAGTGGGGAACCTCACAGATAGGATAAACTGCATAAGTAAAGTCGGCTCACAACGAGCTTGACACCAGTATACAAATAATATACATCGTCCTCACAACTGGTCTCTAAGTCAATACATAAGTGGTAGATGGAGAATACTAGATACAACAATGTACATCACTGAAAGATAAACAGATACCGCACAAAACCCACCTATCAGCAAAAGAGCTAGTGCACCAACTGTAGGGGTATCTGTGTTAAAAGATGCAAGAACGCAGCCAGTCGCAACTACTCCAAAAGGCAACTTGCAAACACTGTGGCACAACGGGGGTGAGTTGCCAACTCGTGAATAGAAGATAACATATAAAGGTAATCGCGAGTATGCACGTGCTGCGATACTCTAACTTATGCCAACAGGTAACATCTATATGATGAACTGGATGCTTAAATTATGCAATAAGTGTGATCTAATAACATCTCCATGTGATGAGCAAAATATGTGATAATCAGGTATAGCAATGTAATCTAACAACCCTATATAGAATGAGCAGGGTATGCAATAATCGTGCGAGCATGAGTAATATATCAGGTACAATAGATACAGGATGAGATATCAAATACTACATACTGAGCGTAGGAAATATAACATCTACACGGAATGTCATCGTGGAAAGTATAATCGGTACCCATCAATGCACCCAAATCCCAATACAACTCAGGCGTCGTCATCCTCCTCGGTCCTCAAATCCTGTAAATCTCATATAATCGTGAGTGCCCAACATCGGCACCCAAAATATCAAGAAATACTCGTGTCTAGCATCGACACGCAAATCCTCATATATCGGGCATCCTTCAATCCGTGTCAGCCCACGGGATCTGTCTGCGGTATCGGCCCTAGGCCCCGGCAGTACGACTCGTCCCGTATCCATCTATCGACTCTGGTCAGTATACTCCGGATAACCGTCAGGTCCATCCAATCACCGGTAGGTAGTAGTCCCTCTGCCAGGCTCACCGTCTACTACACAGCGAAACCGTTCTCGCCCCGGGTACCATACCGGGTCCACCATGTACCCGTAATCGGCCCCATCCAACTCCTCGATTCGGGTTCACATATATCACTCTAGCAACGAGAAAACACATGGTGGACGCACCGAAATATCATATCAAAGGAAACCGGGTGTTTATATAATTAACTATCTCCTTTTGAAATATCCACGGTTCCCCAAATCCAGAAATGACATGGAAACAACATATCTCACTGCGTAAATCTAAGAAAGTATGAAGATATCAATATATGTGTGCACTGGTATGAGTATACAGTGTGCATGTGCGCAGGTATGAAGATATCAATATATATGTGCACAGGTATGAGTATACAGTGTGCATGTGCGCAGGTATGAAGATATCAATATATGTGGGCACTGGTATGAGTATACAGTGTGCATATGCGCAAGTATGAATATAACATATGCTGATATGTGGCAAATCATGACGACATCAATAAAGCGTAATCAGTGTGATATATGATTTATAGCAATCCTATAATGTGAGTGTCATGGCAATCACTAACGGTGTGAGTGTAGCATATAAATTGCGCTCGTGCAACTTGAACCGTTAGTGACAGTGCAGTGTTATATGCTATCATTTCTATATGCAACAATGAGGTATGCTACTGTAGTCCATATGAACCTTTACAACTAAACATCCTAACATGCCCTGACGCTTAACGCCATACGGGCGATTTCCCCGTAGATGTTAAATCTACTCACCTGGTCGTGCGCTAGTCGTAGCCGACCACTTGCTTCCCTTTCTTAGCTTCGTCCGACGTACCCGCCGCCGAACCTGGAATTTACACAAGAATCCATATATAAGCAACCAACTCGCAAGACGCGATATCTAAGACAAGCGATACGCTCGCGTCACGAACTAAACGCGCGTGTGTACGGTACGCTAAAACGTGTGTACGCGTCTAAAACTAACCCGACACGTCGCGACGCACTGGATCACAGAACCCACTCGTGTATCGCACGAACCAAACGTACTCAAAATACGACATAACGTCCCAGATTTTCCTACAGAGAGAAACTCACAAAATTGCACATACCACTGGCCCTAAAATAACAGCAGACTCCTACCCACACAGACCCAACCCAAGACTCCCCTATCTGGCCGCAAATTGCGGCCAGAACGAATAAACCGGCGTCCTCAAAGCAGAGTGGGGGCTTCTTACTTCGGTGGTGTGGTCTATACCTATCAGTGTTCTTCAGTTTCCTCAATTTTTCTCTGAAGTGCCCGGGTCTAAAGCAGATCACTGAAAGGTGAAATTTCACTTAAAAACATTAAATTCTGGACAAATTGAAACCCTATGGTATTTTGGTGAAATCTGGAGTTTAACTAGGTTTGCATGGCCTTAATAACACCAAATTAGGCTAGGTTAACCAACACTAACAGCACTTAACCATAAGTCTACACAAATCACCATTTAAAGCACAAAATCTCACTTTTTGCACTAATCGAAGCTAAACTACACACACGTTAAGCAAACACGAAGTTGGGCTCAGATTTTATACCTTACAAGACCCTCGGTGCAAGGAGAATGGAGGAGAAAGAGAAGAGGTGAGCTGCTGCTGCTGCTACTGTCTGCTATGCTGCTGCTGATGCTGTAGCTGCTGTTGATGCTTCTACAGCTGCTGCTTCTGATGTTGCTGGGGATGCTGCTGCTGTGTGAGGGTGTGTATGTGTGTGAGTGAGAGTGAGAGAGTTGTGAGAATGAGGAGGAAAGAAATGAGGCACCCTAGTCAACCCCTCTCTCTCTCTTTCATTAAATGAGAATGGCTCAAGCTACATTGCCCATACTCTCTCTCTCCCTCCAAGTCAACAAAATCCACATCATTTCTCATATATAAAAAGAAAACAACACACATAAATAAAAACCAAAGTTCACTTAATAAGAATCAACTAACTTAAAGAAAATGGGCTAATCCATCATGCTAGCTAATCATGGTTTAACCCTAAATCTAAACCTTAGTTTACATGCACAAGTGTGTGTGCACCTAGAAAAATTCTAATAAAATACACATTAAATAGGATAAAATATTTGAAACTTAATTTGGTAAACTTTTATTAAAACTATATATTAAAATATAACTAACCCCTAAACACAACCTAAGGTGTCACAATCTTCCCCCCTTAAAGAAATTCGTCCCCGAATTTAAAAATACAAGGCTACGCATACCTTCAGTAAGATGAGGGAACTTCTTCCGCATCTCGCCCTTGGCCTCCCAACTGATCTCTTCACCATTCGAGCTGCGCCAAAACACCTTTACTGATGGCAAGACCTTCGATCGAAGTTTCTTCACCTGCCGGTCCAACATTACGACTGGCTGTTTGGTGAACGAAAGATCGCGCTCGAACTAAATGGTCTGAGGCTGAGTCAAGTAAGAACGGTCATGAAGGTAATTGCAAAGTATCGACATAGGAAATACAGGGTGAATACTCAATAATCTGGGTGAAAGTGCCAAATTAAAGGCAACGAACCAACTCGCCTTAAGGATCCTAAAAAGACTTACTATCCTGAGATAAGCTTCCCAAAACTCAACAGGTCAATTATCGGAAAATTCCGTAGGAATACATGATCTGCCATTTCGAACTCGAATCTGCGACCATCTTGGTCAGCATATGAGCTCTGTCCGAAATGGACAATTCTCATCCTGACCTAAAACAACTGGATCATCTCCGAAGCCTCTAGACTAGCTGAGATCCAAAATCCTACAACACGGAGTTAGGAAAACAGACTGGTGATCGATACGACCTAACCCCTAAACCTAAAGGTTGCCAATTGGCGTGTCTCCTGATAACTGTTATCGAAGGAGAACCTTAACGATGTCGAGTGACGATCCCCAACAGCCGACAACAATTAATACATACGCACAACTTAACAAAGAACAACTGAGCAAACCGAGTATCACCGGATGACAAGCATTCGAATGGAGTCACATCCTGACTAAATCTGGTTAGACACCATAACGAAATTCGGGAAGACCTGCTCTCGTTCCCACTTCGGAACGGTTAAAGGTTGCAACTCTCCCGCCAGTCTCAGTTGCTCAACTCAAGCACACAACAAAACAGACACCTTGAAACGAATCCCGAGACCTCTCTTTCTGTCCCTGCCCACCTGTAACTACCTCACAAGTCATATTAACAGTTGGTGGGGCTTGAATGAGTACAGAGATTTGACCGATATGCCTGCCCTAGGATTCCACGTCTCTACCCTATAATAGCAGGTACACAAGCGTGTCCCTAACCTAGCACACCCTTGCCACAAGTCAAGGATTCTAAATCATTACCCAGCCGAGTAGGCTCCAGTATCTCTGACGAACGAGCGTTAGCGGGCAGTGTCTCGCGAAAGCGATTTAAGAAAAGTGGCTGGGCGCGGACATGAGCAGCTGTCTCCTCAGTAGAGACGAACTTAAGCTGTACTCAACGATCGCACAAGAACTGTGAATCTGGGGAGGACTATCACAACAACCAAAATCCGCTGCAGGAAGATGTACATTAAGCTCTGGTGGTCCGTGAAAAATCTGACACGATTCTCGAACAAGTAGTGTCTCCAATCCCCAACGCAAAACCACCGCGGCCATCTCCAGATCATGGGTGAGGATATCCTTCTCGTACTTCCTCCAAATGTAGGGAAGCAAAAGCGATAACTCTATTGTGTCACCTCAGTACACATTTGAGCCCTACTCACGAAACATCATAGTTAAACCACAAAGTCGCCCGAACCAAAAAGCAAAGAAAGAACTGATGCAGTTGTTAACCGAATCTTCAACTGCCGAAACTCCGTACACAAGCCTCCGTCCAAAGAAAAGAAACCTCCATTCCAGTCAATTTAGTCAACGGTACAGCACTACACTAGCAATCTTGCTTGAAACGGCGGTAAAAACCTGCTAAGCCCACAATCTGCGGACCTCCGTCCTGCTCACAAGTCTGGGCCTAAACTGTATGACCACGATCTTCCTCGGAACCATACAAAACCGTCTCCGTAACTACAAGACCTAGAAGTCAACACAACAAGCCTGAAAGAACACCCCGAGAACCTAGCAAACCGTTGGGGCTCTCCCGTATCTGCAAAACAGATCCTCAAGTGCTACTCCTATCCTTCAAGACACCTTAAATAGACCAGGATGTCGTAAATAACACAATAATAACTGGTCAAGGAACGGCCCAAAGAAAACCAGTTCATCGCATCTACGACTGCTGCTAGGGCATTGGTGAATCCAATGACACACCAAAACACACAAAGCTCGTAGCACGCACAAGGCAGTCTTCGGAATGTCATCACTCCGAACCCGCAACAATGATGACCTAATCCCAAACAAACTTAGTCAAAGTCTCGCACCTTGATGCTGATCGAAGAAATCGTCAATGCGACGTATAGGATACCTATCCGCACTGTAAGCCGATTCAAGTGACGATCCATCAATACCCAACCTCAATCTGTCGTCTTTCTCTTTGACGAACAGAAATAGGAGCTCCCTAATGCGAAACACTCATACGCACAAACTCCCTCAACAACAACTTTGCAGCAGATCCTTAAGCTACATAAGCCTCGACGGCTCATCTGGAACAACGTCGGAAAACTCTCACACTAAAGAAAACCGGCCCAACACACCAACTGTGGCTACAATATCACGAATAACGCTAAGAATCCACGACATCTCCTCAAAAGCCGACTAGCGAAAAAGGCTGAATTCAAGCTGTAAGAGGCGGCACCACTATCCACCTGCACCACAAGAACTGACTCGCCCCGGAAAACAAAACCTAATTGTTTCCTCACGGTAGTCCACAACGCCTAGCACGTAGCTGACCAGTCCGTGCCCAGGAGATTGCAAGTCCAACATCTTTAGGAGGATCGAAAAAACAGACGAATCTCTATCTCCTATCCGATGGGCACACGACCGAACTACGTGTTGCGCAACAAAACGGTCACTTACAGAAGTTAACACAACAAACGGCTGATCTACCTAGCACGACTCTCTTCCTAAACTCGGCACGAAGTGTGGAAACATACGAGAACATGGATCCGGATCAAACAATTCGTGTGCAACAAAAGGACATACTGGAAGAGTACCTTAAAGCTCTGTGATGGACGCCATCGCGTCCCGATGAGTCGAAGCGAAAAGTTGTGCCTGTCCTTCATCTGCGACTGATCGAACTCCTCCTCTACTAGCCTGACCCCTCTGCGCGAACCCTCCGCGTCCACGACGTCTCAGAATACGACCCTGACGTGGCGTGAAGGAACACTGCCTGATGAGGTGTTGAAGGCTTCCGCATCGTAAACATCTACGCGTTGACTGCTGTCCTTCCTGGGGATGAGAGCCAAACGACAGTCCTCGTCCTAAGCCTCTGCTCTGGGCTGGTACACCAGTACGATTCCACAACTGTTCCGGAACTCTCACGGTCTATGGAAGACGTGTCTCGTAAATTGGGGCTGCCTCCACCGGTGCTATGTAGGGGACGGAATACTGCATGATGATCGCAAGGAACAACTGGGTAACAGGGGTAACAACCACCTGTCGCTGCGCTCGAACAACCTCCACCAATGAGCTCATCATCTGGCGCAAGCCCTGCATCTCTGCCACTAATCTAGCGATCTGATATGTCGTAGGGGAAACAATCTGTCCTGGTACAATAGGAGTACTACTCGGATCGGTCCTCGTCTCAGATGGATCAACTCGAACCTCGGCTCTCACGGCCGCTCTCTGCACCCTCGTAGTCCTTGGCGGCATAAAGGCTGAAAAGAAGGTAGGATTCAATGAGGATACGAAAATCGAATCACAAGAATGTATACAATCATGAGGGAATTTCAATCAATAAGTCCAAAGGTCGCTTAGGCGGAGTACCGTGTCGTGAGCATGCCGCGGAACATACGCACGCTACGCCACTCTGCTGCAGCTACATACTCCATCATACCAGGGTCATTCTACACACCGAAGGTAAAACCTACGCTCTGATACCAACTTTGTCATGATCCAAAGTTTGGCTCGTGACCGGCACTTAACCACGAAACGTCTACAGGCGTAACCCGACTAAGCGAACCGAAAACCCAGAAATCAAACCAGTAAAAGTATAGAGTGTTTTAAGCTTTAAATGGAAGAATTTACTAAAGTGTTAAGAAAACTTAAGTAATCAATCACCAAGATACAATATACGACGCCGTAGCGAAGAAAATGAGCAACAAGTGGGGAACATCACAGATAGGATAAACTGCATAAGTAAAATCGGCTCACAACGAGCTCGGCACCAGAATACAAATAGTATATATCGTCCTCACAACTGGTCTCTAAGTCAATACATAAGTGGTAGATGGAGAATACTAGATACAATAATGTACATCACTGAAAGATAAACAGATACCGCACAAAACCCACCTATCAGCAAAAGAGCTAGTATAACAACTGTAGTGGTATCTGTGTCAAAAGATGCAAGAACGCAGCCTGCCGCGACTACTCCAAAGGGCAACCTGCAAACACTGTTGCACAACGGGGGTTAGTTGCCAACTCGTGAATAGAAGATAACATATAAAGGTAATCGCGAGTATGCACGTGCTGCGATACTCTAACTTATGCCAACAGGTAATATCTATATGATGAACTGGATGCTCAAATCATGCAATAAGTGCGATCTAATAACATCTCCATGTGATGAGCAAAATATGTGATAATCAGGTATAGCAATGTAATCTAACAACCCTATATAGAATGAGCAGGGTATGCAATAATCGTGCAAGCATGGGTATTATATCATGTACAATAGATACAGGATGAGATATCAAATACTACATACTGAGCGTGGGAAATATAACATCTACACGGAATGTCATCGTGGAAAGTATAATCGGTACCCATCAATGCACCCAAATCCCAATACAACTCAGGCGTCTTCATCCTCCTCGGTCCTCAAATCCTGTAAATCTCATATAATTGTGAGTGCCCAACATCGGCACCCAAAAAATCAAGAAATACTCGTGTCTAGCATCGACACACAAATCTTCATATATCAGGCATCCGTCAGTTCGGTTCAGCCCACGGGATCTGTCTGCGGTATCGGCCTTCGGCCCCAGCAGTACGAGTTGTCCCGTATCCATCTATCGACTCTGGTCAGTATCCTCTGGATAACCGCCAGGTCCAACCAATCACCGGTAGGTAGTAGTCCCTCTGCCTGGCTCACCGTCTACTACACAGCGAAACCGTTCTCGCCCCGGGGTACCATACCGGGTCCACCATGTACCCGTAATCGGCCTCATCCAACTCCTCGATTCGGGTTCACATATATCACTGTAGCACCGAGAAAACACATGGTGGACGCACCGAAATATCATATAAATGGAAACCAGGTTTTTAAATAGTTAACTATCTCCTTTTGAAATATCCACGGTTCCCCAAATCCAGAAATAACATGGAAACAACATATCGCAATGCGTAAATCTAAGCAAGTATGAAGATATCAGTATATGTGTGCACTGGTATGAGTATACAGTGTGCATGTGCGCAGGTATGAAGATATCAATATGTGTGTGCACTGGTATGAGTATACAGTGTGCATGTGCGCAGGTATGAAGATATCAATATATGTGGGCACTGGTATGAGTATACAGTGTGCATGTGCGCAAGTATGAATATAACATATGCTGATATGTGGCAAATCATGACGACATCAATAATGCGGAATCAGTATGATATATGATTTATAGCAATCCTATAATGTGAGTGTCATGTCAATCACTAACGGTGTGAGTGTAGCATATAAATCGTGCTCGTGCAACGTGAACCGTTAGTGACAGTGCAGTGTTCTATGCTATCATTTCTATATGCAACAATGAGGTATGCCACTGTAGTCCATATGAACATTTACAACTAAACATCCTAACACGCCCTGACGCTTAACGCCATACGGGCGATTTCCTCGTGGATGTTAATTTACTCACCTGGTCGTGCGCTACTCATAGCCGACCACTTGCTTCCCTTTCTTAGCTTCGTCCGACGTATCCGCCTGCGAACCTGGAATTTACACAAGAATCCATATATAAGCAACCACTCCGCAAGACGCGATATCTAAGCCAAACGATACGCTCGCGTCGCGACCGAAACGCGCGTGTGTAGATACGCTAAAACGTGTGTACGCGTCTAAAACTAACCCGACACGTCGCGACGCGCTGGATCACAGAACCCACTCGCGTATCGCGCGAACCAAACGTACTAGAAATACGATATAACGTCCCATATTTTCATATAGAGAGAAACACACAAAATTGCATATACCACTGGCCCTAAAATAACAGCAGATTCCTACCCACACAGACCCAACCTAAGACTCCCCTATCTGGCCGCAAATTGCGGCCAGAACGAATAAACTGGCGGCCTCAAAGTAGAGTGGGGGCTTCGTACTTTGGTGGTGTGGTCTATACCTATCTAGTGTTCTTCAGTTTCCTCAATTTTTCTCTGAAGTGCCCGGGTCTAAAGCAGATCACTGAAAGGTGAAATTTCACTTAAAAACACTAAATTTTGGACAATTGGAACCCTATGGTATTTTGGTGAAATCTGTGGTTTAAATAGGTTTGCATGGTATTAATAACACCTAATTAGGCTAGGTTAACCAACACTAACAGCACTTAACCATAAGTCTACACAAATCACCATTTCAAGCACAAAATCTCACTTTTTGCACTAATCGAAGCTAAACTACACACACGTTAAGAAAACACGAAGTTGGGCTCAGAATTTATACCTTACAAGACCCTAGGTGCAAGGAGAATGGAGGAGAAGGAGAAGAGATGAGCTGCTGTTGCTGCTGCTGCCTGCTATGCTGCTGTAACTGCTGCTGATGCTGGAGCTGCTGCTGATGCTTCTGCAGCTGCTGCTCCTGAAGTTGCTGGGGCTGCTGCTGCTGTGTGAGGGTGTGTATGTGTGTGAGTGAGAGTGAGATAGTTGTGAGAATGAGGAGGAAAGAAATGAGGCACCCTAGTCAACCCCCCTCCCTCTCTCATTAAATGAGCATGGCTCAAGCCACATTGCCCATACTCTCTCTCTCTCCTTCCAAGTCAACAAAATCCACATCATTTCTCATATATAAAAAGAAAACAACACACATAAACAAAAACCCAAATTCACTTAATAAGAATCAATTAACTTAAAGAAAATGGGTTAATCCATCATGCTAGCTAATCATGGTTTTACCCCAAATCTAAACCTTAGTTTACATGCACAAGTGTGTGTGTGCCTAGAAAAATTCTAATAAAATACTCATTAAATAGGATAAAATATTTGAAACTTAATTTGGTAAACTTTTATTAAAACTATATATTAAAATATAACTAACCCCTAAACACAACCTAAGGTGTTACACACTGCCTCCATGTGGCTCGGGACTGTACCCAACTAAAACCTGTTTGCACGACTCCTTTGTGCCGTGGTAGGGTAGTAATCAAAGCACAGTGGGAACTCACACGATACAAATGATGATCTCAGGTCGATGAACTAACCTGTACATATGTCACCAAGGAACTGCTATCTGACGTCAGGTATAATACCAACTAGCATATTCCTGGCGAGTCATGTCCGGTGTACTCATAACCCAATGAGCACCTGTATACATCTTAGGTGAACCAACTGACACCAATGGCTTGTGAGACCTGTCACCGCCCCTCGTCGGGGTCTCGACTGTATACACTAGTCTACTCTGGAGTATCGATGCTCTGTCTCGAAAACTCCCACGGCTAGGGAACTTTTAAGGATGTGCTTATAGACCCCAGCTCCCACGTATATGATCGCCATCATACTGCTGGCCGTCAAGCAAGAATCCTAAGGCTCTATCAATGTGTAATAGTGATCTGTAAGGTCACCTAAAGCTGTACACGATGATAAAGATAAACCAGATAGCATACTATCATCTTGAGTAAGACTGTCCTACCGGTATAGGTTCTCCCTCAATCATTGCAATCACGTGCCTGCGATCCAATAATTGACTTTGAGGGCACCATATCCAACAATCTTCCAGTTGCACTCAAGGCTAATTATTGTGATGTCGCATACTCACAGCCCGTGTGATACCGAACACCCAACTCCTTTACTGATCAGTCTCACAAAGCCCGTTTGTGAAAACTACTACGTTCGAGGAATAGCCTCGGTGAGTGGATCCGCCCTGATGTTTCTTTCTATGTCTCTCTTAATCTCCAGTTCACGGAGACAGCCATCTCCCGATATGAGCAATACCTATCTTAGAATATGTCTGGATATCTGATGGGACCTAGTTCATAAATGAACTCCAAATCCAAACTTCTTAGACTGTATCGTCAACTGAAACTATTCAGTATCCTGCGCCATGCCTCCCTCGGTATCCGCTTGGACCACCTGTCCAAACAACTGCCCCTCATCAGAGGGAAAACTATAACTCTAACAGTCACTCCGTCATCTAGGTCACCTTGGAAGCCAGGAATGTTAACCGTCTCCCGAAAGAGGCTTCCGTTATCATATCCCTAGAACATCCACTTATGTTCTAAAGCTGCTTCCGAATGTTTCTCTAGTATAGGATTAACATCAACTTATTGCATATAGTGCAAAAAACAATATCTGGTGTGGTACTTGATATCTCGTGATTGACTCAATCGCCTAAGCAAGTGATATGTCAATCATGCACATCCCTCTCCCCTTTAGTCTGTAAGACACCTTAAGAGAGGGTGACTCCACCACCTGCAGGTATACTACCGTGCCAGGAGCCGTCCATTCTAAAACACCTCTAGAATACTGTCTAAGTACCCAGATTGGGAAACTACCCAAATCTAGATTTAAAACCATAGTTCTACTAAGCAGAATGTCTGATATAATATCCAAGTCCTATGTGGAGAAACCACTGTGTGACAACCAAAATATAATCGATCGTAGTATAGGAAATTCACTTCCTACTCTGTGTATGTCATCCAAATACCAGGACATCACACCCTACTACCTTCTTAACAGATCCATCCCGTATTCTGATGAAGTCAAACCTATGACTGTCACCTTAGAAATAGAAGATCTATCTCCGCTATATCTGCTTTAGCCTATAAATAGACATAAGCTACTTGTCCACTATACTTCCGCTGCTCCCACTGACTACGACAACCCTCTGGCAGAGTCATATACACGTGCGCTTCTAAAACTAGTTTAGAACGATGCTATACTCATTCTCCTGCCGGGTCTCATAGCCTGGAACAACAGTAGTGTCAATTCTGGGTAAACAAAAACCTGCCCGTCACCGTCTTTGAGCATATCGAAGTACCGCTCGAGTGCCTAAGGTTACCCACCATATCTGTGGAGTGGCCAATGGAATGTCAATCCAGATTGAATCTTTATGTCCTATTAAATTTTCAGTAATCGTTTATGGTTGTGGAATCACTTCCAGTTCTACCATACTCCCACTACTGTGTTCTGAAAAAATCCATTTTACTAAAACTGTGGCAACTCAAAAACAATATCACTATTGATCTTTCAGATGGTAGAAAGTGTAGGGTTCCTAGGCACTCTCAAGAGGTCTCACAAGGCATCAACCATGCCAATTTCAAATTTTAGGGGTGCCGAGAAACCCTAATACGGATCGTTAACTAGATGTCTAGGCGAAACAATGAAACTAGTTTACAACTAAACTAAAAGAACGGAAATACAACATTTGTAGATCCGTTTCTCCACCTCCATAGCTCCATGATGAAGTCCTCTCCGCTGTCCAAATCGAACCATGACTCTAGCATCGGCTTCAACGGAGAAAAAGCGGGCTAGGTCATCGACGGCGATGCCGAAGATGATCTACGTCGAGGCATCACTAGATCAAGCTCCACCTTCACCAAGCCATGAAAACTTGTGAAGGAAACACCCTATACTACTTGGCAAGAGGTAGAGGATGAAGAAATAGGAAGTGGGTTCACTTTAGAATTGGATTTCTCACTCATTTTCAAGAGTTGCCATTGATGGAGCAAGGTTCTTCATCTTGAAGATGAAGAAGAAGAAGAAGAAAAAGTTATGATAAGTTAATTCAAAAAGAAATTTAAAAGAATACTTATCATAATCAAACCATGGTCAAGTGTAGAGAATAAATCATGGTTAGTGGGAATGGTTAGGGTTAAGCATGAGACAAAATGGTGACTTAGTCAAAGCTTCATGAAGCTTCAATATGCTTCCAAAGAAAGCCACCATTTTTCTTTATGCTTAATATTTTTCCAAAAAGAATAAATAGATAAATAAATGAATAAGAAAACAAAAGGAAAAACCTAACCATTTCACAACCATGGTTTAATCTTTACACAAACCCTAGTGAGCATGTATCATCAAACATGATACAAACTTGTGTACAAAAGTATATCACATATACAATGTGCACAATCCAAGTGAGAAAATCCATTTAAAAGTGAACCAATACTAGTTAATGCAAAATAATATATCAAATATATAATTATGCATTAAATCATCAAATCAACATTTGATTTAACGATCCGGTCATATGGCATATGACCGACTAATATCCAATGTATCGTTTTACCGAATCAATCCTCGATTCGATAACTAGGTTATATCGCATACAACCATTCGATACATTCATCGCGAGAATAGAATACGGTATCACATACACGCATTATTCTCGGTCCCGCACATATCTCATATGCGCTCCTATTTCGTTTCGCTTGAGCCAGGAAACCTTTGTGTAGGACTCTAAAGACTCGTCAATACGCCGGCAGCAGGTGATGATCATATCAAACACCCACAAGCCGCAAGCGGTCTGCTAAACGTAACGGCCACCCGGGTATTGAGCGATCAGAAGATCGACGAGCAAGCCCGCTCACACTCCAGTGAATCCAACCAGTAACACTTACCGTACAGTCCGGTCTGTTCGTCTGATATGTCGCATATCAAGTCTAGGGGTGGTAAACGTCAGACCCCAATAACCGATAAGTCGTGCTGATGTGAGGCTCATAACGGGTCGAGAAACTACTGGTAACACTTACCAGCAAATCTCTGATCAGCCCTGGCCAGGGACTTCCCTGTTACGGCCAATCGAGCACAGCGCAACATCAACCCCTATACCGGGAGAGACGAATCCCCTCCTATCGCTCATTGCCTCCATGTGATTCGGGACTGTACCCAAAAGCCACCGTTTTGCACGCCCTCTTGGACGTGGTAAGGTGGAAATCAAAGCACAGTGGGAACCACACAAGACTCTATGACGATCTTGGGTCAACAGACTACTCTGTACCAGTGTCACCAGAGAACTGCCATCTGACGTAAGGTATAATACCATCTGGGAGTTCTCGGCGAGTCCGTCCAGTGTACCCAGTCTCCACTGAGCACCCATATATCATCTCTGATGTCAAACACCAATGGATATGGGATCATCCATCGCCCATCTGTATGGATCGAGAAGGTATACGCTAGTCTACTCTGGTATATCGATGCCCCGTCTCGATACACCCACGACTAGGGACTTTGAAGGATGTACTTATGGACTACCATGTCCCCACTAGTATGATCTGCATCATAGTCCAGGTAGTCAAGTACACATCCTAAGGGCTTTACCAACATGTAACAGAGAGACAATCAGTATACACGTTAAGGGAAAGATGTAAGTCCACGTTGCCCACCCCGGTGCTTACGGGGAGGCGGAAAACTTAGTAAAAATCGGATTTTTATCAACTATAGGAAACATGGACTATGCTTTAAGGATCTTTACTAAACAAAAACTTGCTAAAGCTAACTTGAAAGTAGCTAAGTGGTAGAAAGGTTATACCTTTGGTCTCTTAGTCCTTCTCTCCTTGCTCCTTGGAGTGGTGGAAGGAGGTCACCTTGCTCGTCTCCTTACGCCGATGAAAGATCCACCCGAAAGCCTCAACCTTTGGCTTCAACTCCAAGCTAGAAGTAACTAGGGTTCAAGAAGTGCTAGTCCTTCAACCCTAGATGAGAGTAGAGAAGATCAAGAGAGGGTTTTTCTCAAGCTCAAGTGTTTCTCAACACATGAGAGGGAGAGAGCTTGAGGGAGAGGAAGAACAAGAGAGAGAAAGGATATCATAGAATGAGAAATAATTGAGCCATTCTCACTAATATGTGTGAATTATTTTAATTGAATAATTAGCTAGATAATTGTCATGGTTAATCATGACATGACCATTATCATTTCAAAATGCAAAGATCAAAAAGCATCTTCCAAAAGAAATGATGATGGTCAAAGTGTCAACCTAGGTCAACAAGTCAAAGAAGTCAAATGGTCAACAACCATAACCATGGACAATTATTAAACTAATTATTAATTAAACAATAATACACACATAAACATTAGGGTTAATAAAATGACAATAGCCATTAACCCTAATCAAGGTCCTATCCCTCAATCTCAAGCAACTGTGCATACGCACCCGCATTCGTGATCCGAGGAACACGAATATACTGAGAAAAACCAATCTCAAATCATATACTAGGATCCGGCTTAAACCAAAGCCCGCTAGTATAAACTGTCCGGACAGCAAACGTGCACAAGTGCGCGAATGTGAACGAACCCAGTCGCAAAACCATGCGACCTCTACTCATTTTGCCTAAAGGCGAATAGCTCTCTGTATGGGACTCTAAAGACTCGACACTACGCTGGCAGTGGGTTTAACCACAGACCGCAAGCGGCACTAGCTGTACGTAACGGTCCCCAGGTAGATGTCGATAAGAAGACTGACGAGGTAAACCCCATCTGAACTCCTACTGAGCCTGTATGTGACAATCTCCGTACAGTCCGGTCTGTTCGTCTGATACATCGCATGGCGGGCCTAGGGGGGCGGTGAACGTCAGTCCCCTAATAGCGGTACAAGTCGTGCCGGAGTGAAGCCCAGAACACCCTGAGATAACACTGGAAACCTACCAGTATATCTCGCTTGCCCTGGCCAGGGACTACTCGTGTAATGGCTCTCCTGGACAAGCGCGATGTCAACCCCCAATACCGGGAGAGACGAATCCTGTCTAACCGTCACTGCCTCCAAGTGCTTCGGGACTGCACCCAAAAACTACCTGTTTGCACGACTCCTTTGAGCCGTAGTAGGGTAGTAATCAAAGTGCAGTGGGAACACAGTCGAGGCGAAGTGACAGTGTCAAGTCAACGGACTAAGCTGTACTCATGTCACCTGGAAACTGATAACTGACGATAGGTATAATACCAACCAACAGTCCCCGACGAGTCCTGTCCAGTGTACTCGTAACCCAACGAGCACCCGTATACTATCTCAAGTACGACGTACTGACGGGTGTGGGACAGACCGTCTCCCTCACTGGGATGAGAAGCGCATACGCTAGTCTACTCCGGAGTATCGATGCCCTGTCTCGATAGTCCAACGACTAGGGACCTGTATAAGGATGTGCTTATAGATCACCCAACTCCCACGAGTGCGAGCGCCATCACAACGCTGGTAATCAAGCAAAGATCCTAAGGGCTCTACTAATATGTATATCAGCAATATGCTAAAAGAAACCCATGCACATATTAAAGCAGAGACAAACCAAGTTGCATACTACCATTTCGAGCAAGATTGTATATACAACTGTGAATATCCCAAGCTTCCATCAAGTAATATACAAACTAGTATGATACAGTAATGGCCTCTAGGGCATATACACTAACAATCTCCCACTTGCACTAAGGCCATGTACTGGCGTATCGAAGACCTATCATCTCGATCAGCCGCTCGAACCGAGTCTGGGGCAAGGCCTTGGTGAATGGATATGCTGTGTTATCCTCTGATGCAACTCTCCGGACCTCGAACTCCTGGCGATCCACGATCTCCCTGATCAGGTGATACCGCCTTAAGATGTGTCTGGATACCTCTATAGCCCCGTTGTTGTCGCAATACAGAGGTATTGGTTCAACAATGGACGGAACCACCTGAAGTTCTCTCAAGAACTTCCTCATCCAGACAGCTTCTTTTGCGGCATCAGATGCAGCGATGTATTCCGCTTCCATTATCGAGTCAGCAACGGTTTCCTGTTTGGAGCTCTTCCAACACACCGCCCCTCCATTGAGGGTGAAGACAAAACCCGACATGGACTTGGAATCATCCTTGTCACTCTGGAAGCTGGAGTCAGCAAAGGCCTCAATCTGTAGGTCTTTTCCGCCATACGCCAAGAACATCTCCTTAGTGCTTCTCAGGTACTTGAGAATGTTCTTTACTGCTATCCAATGTTTCTCCCCTGGGTTTGACTGATACCTGCTTACCACACTCAGTGCATAAGCCACATCCGGTCTGGTACACAACATCGCATACATTATAGAGCCTACCGGAGAAGCGTAGGGTATAATAGACATGCGATCCCTCTCCAAATCATTCTTGGGAGACATCTCTTTGGAGAGGGTGATCCCGTGACAAGCCGGTAAATTGCCGCGCTTGGAATCTTCCATACTGAATCTCTTCAGTATGGCGTCGATGTACCTGGACTGCGAAAGTCCTAATATCCTCTTGGATCTGTCACGGTAGATCCGGATACCCAGAATGTATGAGGCATCACCCAGGTCTTTCATGGAGAACCTGTGTGACAAGAACCCCTTGACAGATTGTAGCATAGGAATGTCATTTCCTATTAAGAGAATGTCATCCACCTATAAAACGAGGAATACTACAGTTCTCGCTACAAATCTACAATAGATGCATGGTTCATCTGGATTTTTGATAAAGCCAAATTCCTTGACCGTCTCATCAAAACAGATGTTCCAACTCCGCGATGCCTGCTTTAGTCCATAAATGGACTTAAGCAACTTGCACACCTTTCTGCTGCTCCCACTCTGAATGAAACCCTCTGGCTGATCCATATAGACACACTCCTCTAAATGACCATTTAGAAAAGCTGTCTTTACGTCCATCTGCCAAATCTCATAATCGTGGAAGGCAGCAATGGTAAGAAGGATCCGAATGGATTTCAGCATAGCTACTGGAGAAAAGGTTTCGTCATAGTCCAAACCGGGTCGCTGACGAAAACCCTTTGATACCAGTCTAGCTTTATAGGTCTCAACCTGTCCATCTACACCAATCTTCCTTTTGAAGATCCACTTGCATCCTACGGGTTTTACCCCGTCTGGAGCAATGTCCAACGTCCATACTTTGTTGGTGTACATGGACTCCATCTCGGTCCGCATTGCATCCAGCCATTTTACCGAGTCGACGCTCTGTATGGCTTGCTGGAAGCTAGTAGGCTCATCACAGTCTATGATGCAATCCTCTCTATCCCCGTCAATGAGAAAACCGTAGTATCTCTCGGGCGGATGAGACTGCCTACTACTCCTGCGGAGTGGCGTGGGAATGTCCTGATCTTTCGAACCCTCTGGTTCAACCAAGCTTTCAGTAATAGCTCGTGGTTCTGGAATTTCTTCCAGTTCTATTGCGCTCCCACTTAATTCTTTTTCTATGAACTGGTGTTCTAGAAAGTGGGCATGGCGAGAAACAAGGACTTTTTGTTCCTCTTCGCAATAGAAGTAATATCCCTTGGAGTTCTTTGGATATCCCACAAACTTGCACTATACTGAGCGTGCCTCGAGCTTGTCCGCATGCTGCTTTTTTACAAAAGCTGGACATCCCCATGCCTTAATATGATTAAGATAGGGTTTCTTCCCACACCACATCTGATATGGTGTAGTAGGCACAGTCTTAATTGGAACCCGGTTAAAAAGGTATGCAGCTGATTCTAGCGCATATCCCCAAAACGATCGCGGCAACTCAGCGTTACTCATCATGGACCGTACCATATCCAATAGGGTTCGGTTCCGTCTCTCCGATACACCATTATGTTGCGGAGTGTATGGAGGAGTAAGCTGAGAGAGAATTCCATTCTCTTTTAAGTAACTCAGGAACTCGGCACTCAAGTATTCACCACCTCGATCAGATCTCAGTGTCTTTATACTTTTGCCTGTTTGTTTTTCTACTTCATTCTTATATTCCTGGAATTTTTCAAAAGCCTCGGATTTATGTTTCATTAAGAAGACATAACCGTACCTTGAAAAGTCATCCGTAAAAGTAATGAAGTAAGAATAACCGCTTCGCGCATGTGTAGACATTGGACCGCACACGTCGCTGTGTACGAGTCCCAAGAGCTCGCTCGCTCTTTCTCCTTGTCCAGTAATCGGAGTCTTTGTCATCTTTCCCTTGAGACAGGATTGACAAGTTGCATACGATTGATATTCGAACGAATCCAAATATCCTTCTGTGTGTAACTTAGTCAACCTTCTCTCATTGATGCGACCCAGTCTACAATGCCATAAGAAAGTTTTATTGATTTCTGGAGACTTTCTTTTGTGTGTATTCTGGACATTGAAAATCTGTGGCGGGTTTAATACGTATATACCGTTGTTCAATGTACCTGACCCAATGAAAACTTGATTAAGGTGAATGTTCACTACATTACTTACAAATGCAAATTCATAACCTTCTTTAGATAATAAAGATACAGAAATGATATTACAGGTTGCATTTGGTACATAATAACAACTACGCAAAACCAAAAAATGTCCATCTGACAGTCCCAGGTGATAGTCCCCCACGGCCTCAGCATCCATGCTAGCACCGTTTGCAACACTGAGGGTCATGTCACCTGCCTTCAAAACTTTACGCTTTCTCAACGCCTGCAAAGAATTACAGATATGAGATCCTGATCCGGTATCCAATACCCAGGATGTAGAGTTTATTGATAGACAGTTTTCAATAACATACACACCTGAAGCTGAAGCTGCAACTCGCTTCAAATCCTGTGTTCTGGCTTTCCAAGCCTTGCAATCCTGTTTCCAGTGACCACTTTTGTGACAAAAGAAGCATTCTTTCTTCCCCACCAGCTTTCCCGCTATCTTTGTTGCTTTAGCTTTTCCCTTCGTATCCACTTTACCGACACCGCCTCTTGGTTTGGCGGGGGCTTTCTTCTTCTTGCCCTTGGCTTTCGCCCTGGACCTAGAAGAGGAAGATCCTCCTGCAAACAAAGTGGATGTCTCCCTACCCTTCTGTAGGGTGCCCTCAGCAGTCCTCAACATGTTCAGAAGTTCGGAAAGTTCAACCTCTTTTCCTTGCATGTTGAAGTTAAGAATGAACTGGGCGTAAGTGGAAGGAAGAGACTGGAGAATCAAATCAGTATTGAGTTTATTCTCCAACGTGGTCCCAAGGTCCGCGAGCTCCTCAATGTAGCCAATCATCTTAAGCACGTGTTCCTCTACCGATGTGGTCGCACGCTTTTGGCGTGTCGGATGTTCAAAGAATTTAAGTGTAACCGCGATCAGGACGGTGTCGCTTTGCAGCTAGCCGGTGAGCACGGGTCGGTCCACAGGGAGATGGTGTTATCTTACCTTCTTGTTTTAGACGAGTCAATAAAGAATCTGTATGTTTGTTTGATCTAACCTATGTGTTTATCTGCAAGTATAAAGTTGTTAAGAAAAGATACGAGATTGTAAGCTAAGAAATCCGTACTCAAAACCTTTGAGCCGAGTCTTGACCAATTGAAGCTAAGCAATCGGCAACAACGTGGATTAGGGGATTTAAGCGCGTTATTCGTGGAATCCGGCTTATTTACCCTTGTCCTTCCGTTCATGTCTCTTGCTTTCGCCTCTGGCCAAACCGAACGCAACCGGTCGCGGTTAGAAATCACCGTTACCTTGTCAGGGTACGGTGCCTAACGGAGCGCTTGCGTATGGTTTGGACGAAGTTCAAATGGAAAATAACGGGAAAAGGAATTGGCAAAGAAATGTTAACTTATAAAACCGTATTAATTCTTAACAATAACAATAATTACAACATTCACAATATGAACATAAGAGAACAAAAAGAAAAGAACAAAGAAAAGAAAAGATACAAGTAATAAAATTGCATGAATAAAATTGCAAGTAATAAAAGACAAGGTAATAAATGCAAGTAATAAATAAGCGATAAAAAGAACACGGAAGTAGAACCCAAGCCAAGCATGTGCTCAATAGCCAACCCTTAAACTTGCAAGCCCAATGAAGAGGTTGCAAGATCAATGGAAGGGTAAAGAACGCATGTGAAGTGAAGAACTAGTCCCGTGAGAAAATACGACCCTTAAGATCAATAACTAACTCTTACCCGTTCAAGCTCAATGAAGAGGTTGAATGAGCAAGAGAAAGCAAGAATCTCAAGGGAGAGAAGAAACACAAGAGAATGATACAAAACCCTCATCTTCATTAATCTCCACTCAAAAAGCTCTCACTACAATTTTCATGGAAAAAGAATGAAGAAGAAGAAGAAGAACTATACAAAAAAACTACAAAAGAGTGGACACAAAATTGGACCCTTGGCTTAGCTCAAAACTGCTGTATTTATAGGCAGAGGGTCGAAGATCTAGGGCAACCACCAGAACACATATGAAAATACCAAACTGCCCCCAAAAGCCCATGCCCTGACTCCTCTGTACGGCCGCGGATCCGCCGCCTATGCCCCCTATTGGCCGCGGATCCGCGCCCCTATTGAGGAGTTAGGGTGTGGGCTTCTGCGTACTTCCCTGGTCTTCTGTCCCCTGTTGTCTGGTACATATATTTTCTGATAATTTCTTCCAGAATATTTTCAGATTCTTAGTCCAAGATTGCATTATCTTTTTCACTTTTGACTTCTATCTCCCTCGAGCTCCGTGCACCCATTGATTCTTGTGCAGCCCCTCTTGTGCTCTGTGCTTGTCCGAGACACGAATGACCGCTGTCATATGTCTTGTCCCTGGAACCGGTACGCAGCACCGGACGGATATGGATGACCGGAACCTGGCTTTTATCTGTTGTCAACAGATGTTCTGTATTTGGTGTAACTGTGGAGATTTTGTCTTGAATTGCAATATTTGTACTGGAAACCTGTATTCTGTAAATATGTAACAAACACGGATTAAAAGCACCTACCTATAAACAACCGAGCGTAAGAATGGGCGGTATAAAATGCAGTATTCTGTGATGAACAAATACCCCCAAACTTAACTTTTGCTCGTCCCGAGCAAAACCAATTATTCACAAAAAAGAAAATCCTTACCGCACTTTCGCAGGGAACGCGATTGCACTGAGCATGTGCAACAAGCCGTTAAACCTCTAGGTGTCCCTAGTAGGAGGAGTGCTGTCTCCTGAGGGTTTTCAGCGGATACTACCCACAAAATCCGGTCAAGCTAGTTTTGTAATATAACTAAGATTCAAACCCCTAAAGTTTTGTTTCAGAAAATAACAATTCTATAATCCTAAGTCTAGACTATCGAACCTTTATTTTTCACACCTCGCTTCAAATTTAACTACAGATTTTATATGTCTTTACGTGCAGTGCAAATAGTGTCGTTAAGTTCCCGAAAGGTCGAATAAAGTCATTATGTCACACAATAAATCCCAGATAACAATTTTAAAAGGATTACATAAGTTTTATAAAGAGTTAAGCATTTTTCAAGTTTCGTTTTCCAGTAAAGTTTCAACTTCAGAATTTCTATCTTCCCTAACAGGAAACTAGGTCTTATTCTTCACTCCACCTTTTTCTTGTTTTCATTTCATACACACCTCTGTGAACGTGCAATAGTCTTTATCATAGAATAAAACCTTCATATCTCTGTTAAATTTTTTTATAAAAGCCTGTCTTTTATCAAGATTATTCTCACACAAAGAACCGTTAGGAATTTTAACTCGGAGAGAACACTTGCTTGACTTTGTTTTTATCTGGACTTTCTAGGCTTCTTTGCGAGCTTTGGGCCAATGCACCTAAACCAGTTGGTTTTAGGGCATTAGGTGTAGAAACACCCCGGCGGACTTAATTACTCAAGTTACCCAGGTCCAAAAACAAAAGACAGTTTAGCGTGAAAATCATGATGATTCAATACGAACGGAGATATAACCGGTAGTTCAATTATTTTTTTGGATAAAAGACGTGTTTAGTGGGTTTGGTGTGTAATTATTCCAATCAAGTTTCAGATGGGTTATTTTTCAGACTTAGTTCCAATTACGGCATCAATAACATTCCTTCATATTCGCTTTACTTCATAAACTATTCTTGACATTACTTATTTCAGAACAAACCTATTTGATCCTCAGAAAATTATTTATCTGTTTAAAAGTTTTTAAACATAAAAGACTTGTCTTCTAATTTCCAAGACTCACGACACGTGTAGTGTGATGTAAAGACGTATATCAGCTATAGTTAACTTCAAAGGAGAGTTATCTTTCAGGTTTTCAAAATCTAAACATAAGATTTAGTTATTCCTATTTTTTTTCAAACAAAAACCGTCGAATGTTGAATCAGAGTTCTTCCACAAGCTAACTTGACAAAAAAGTTTTTATATTTTTAGAAAATTTTCAGATTTTTATGGATTTTATGGATTTAATATGCAGATGCAAAATATACATATGAATGCGAAGGAAGAAAGCTTACCGAGCACACCCCCAAACTTAAACTTGACAGTGCCCTCACTGTCAGGCTATACCAAGAGGGTCAAAATTGCCGGCGCTCCTTAAAAACAAATTATATACAAAACAAAAAAGAAAACAAAAAATATATACAAAAAAAATGTCCCCCCCAAACTTAAGTAAAACAGTGTTTCCACTGTTAAGCGTTGAAGTTCAGGATTAGGGGGGAAGGAACAGTATCAATCTATACAAGGCCTTACACAGGCCAAAAGTTAACACCAACCATTCAAAGATTTTATCATGGTACAGCAGTGGTTGGTGAAAGAAGGTGAAGAGGTAAGAAATGGAGATTACGCGAGACCGCTTGTGGAGAGAAGTGGAATGCGGTCTCGGTATATGAGGGGAAGAAGAATGGCGGAAGGGAAAAAGAAGTAGAATACGAACTTGAGGGTGCAAATGGAGTAAATAGATTAGCACAATTTGTGATGACCGATGTGTGGAAAGCGATTGTGCTAATATATTTACCCGTCGAGAGATTGGGTCAAATCCCTCAAGGTTCGTGAGAAACAATGGGTACGCCGAACTTGGTAAACCAGACATATGAAATGTAAGTGATACGGGTTCTTGCAAGGTCGGAACGATGGAAAGGATGGAGGGAAGTGGTTGAGGAAGGGTATCGGTTAAGGGTTCAGGAGGGTGTACACAGTCAGTGGAAGGATTAGGATGAATTGGAAAATCCGACTCATCAATTAAAACTGTATCATCCTCAGTGCTATCCTCAATATTCTCCTCAAAATTCAGCTTATCCATGCAAATTTCATCAAAATCAAGACGCATATGGGGTTCGGTAAAAACATTTAAAGAATCGGGATGATGATTTGAAGAGAAAAAACTCAGCCAAATCTACGGGTTCATCATCCAAAATGTTCCCAGCGTCAATATCCTCAATCAAGTGAAAATCAAAATTCTCTGACACCTCATCAAAAGCATGGATATTAATCGATTCTGGTTCTAAGATATAGGTGTAGAGGTCAAAAGGATTAGGTATGGTTTCACTTGGAAGGGACCCTTCACAATCGGGCAAATCAAACACTACGAAATCGCACAACTCATTCATCATTCTATCTTCAATTGATAAATCATGTGGGATACTCGATAGACTTTCAAAACAGGAGTTGTGGGATTCAATTTGGGATGGGTAGGTTTGATTTGGAAGGGGGTACATCTCACTCTCTCCACTCAAATTCACAGCCTGTCCTGCCGCCTCATCATACATTGAAAAAGTTGGAGCTAGTTGAAAACTAGCTACCAGGTCACTAGGTTGTATATGGGCGGCCATGGACGCATTCAAATCCATCATCTGTTGGCTTGACGCTACCCTAAAGTCTTCCAACGACTGTTCCAGACTAGACATGGGTTGAGAAGGGGTTTCAGTAAAAGATTCAAAGTTGTTTGGATACTGAAAATTCCCAAATGGCGGTTCAGAAACTATGTCTAGGGAAGGTGAAAAAGTCGGGTAGGACTGGTAGGAATTGAATGGCTGGACAGGAGCAGGATCAACATTTGGATAAGAAGGTGAATGGAATTGTTGATCCCAAGAGTTTGAAGTGGTGAAAGGAGTGAAAGATCGGCTACGAGATTGTTCAATACGTTCAGCGATGGACAAAGGACGACTTGCAGAAGGGGTATCAACATAAGCGGGAGTGAATGTTTGAAACGGTTGATACGAAGTGGAATGAGGAGTGCAAGTGTTTGTCCTAGACGCTGCTATGCGATCTTTCAGTGAAACTTTGGGCATGGAGGGGTCGTTCGAAGTTTGGCCAAAGCAAGAACCGTAAGATGTAATGTCTGGTTGTGGGTACCAAAGTTCGGCAAGAGTTTTGCGTGGTGGGGTACCCATGATATGAAGAGAGAGAATGAAAGAAAGGCAGAGAAAAGGAGGGGAAAAAGGATGTGATTTTTTTTTTATTTAGTTAGTTGTTAGCAAAAGAATGAAGTATACACAAAAAAGAATATGGACAAAAATCACGACACAAAAATACCACACACCTAATCGTTCTAGGGTTCACCTAGGTCAACTAGACCTGCTCGAGAACTTGATTGTCGAAGTAAAACTGTGTCGAGAAACAGGCTCAAGATACACTGATCACGAGGCCAGGTAAGTGCAGAGATAAGGGGAGGTTTTCCAACGCTTTCGCGAAGTTCCTTAATTAAATAACCCTTTCTCTTTTGGCGGTTTCGCCGTTAACACTTTCCTAGACACCCCGTAAACAGTATACCGTTAAGCAAGCTTCTAAATACAGTTAACTTCTCCTAGTGAGCGCGAAGTCCTTAAGGCTTAAAGTCTAGTTTCTTTTAAAATTTGTGCGGGTTATCGTTATGCGCAAGTTCGTGATTTGTGGGCCACGGAAAAGGTGATGAAATCCTTTACCGTATGTTGTGGGGTTCGCTTGCCCTTAAGTCCGTATTAATTGATGCAATGCGCAATTCAAAAAATTCTTATAAAGAATCAAAACAATCGTTTTTTTAGTTTAAGCGCGGCGCTGCAACAAATACGGGTTAGTCAAGTTTTAGCGTTTGCTAGCGAACTTGCAAAGAATCCTGCAAAGAATAGTATATTGGAAGCGTCGGATTTGAGAAGAAGGTGTTAGTAAAGTACGTACCGTTTAAGTTTTGGGTTAGGAAACCCCCGTTGAATCAAATCCGGTAAGCTTGAAAAGTTCGCTTGCGCGGGTCAAACTACCCGGATCTTTGGCACTGTACTTTGCAATCACCTTAGCCTTGAATGTACACTTTGCTCCCCACAATCGCAGTTTGCAAATCTGCAAAAATCTGCACTCTTGCCCACAAAAATGATCAAAAACGACAAAAAGAATTTTTTATTTTTTTTTATATTTTATATACAAAAAGAATATTAACCCGAATAACAAGAAAGAAAATACGCTACCGTCTCCCCGGCAACGGCGCCATTTGGCCGCACGCTTTTGGCGTGTCGGATGTTCAAAGAATTTAAGTGTAACCGCGATCAGGACGGTGTCGCTTTGCAGCTAGCCGGTGAGCATGGGTCGGTCCACAGGGAGATGGTGTTATCTTACCTTCTTGTTTTAGACGAGTCAATAAAGAATCTGTATGTCTGTTTGATCTAACCTATGTGTTTATCTGCAAGTATAAAGTTGTTAAGAAAAGATACGAGATTGTAAGCTAAGAAATCCGTACTCAAAACCTTTGAGCCGAGTCTTGACCAATTGAAGCTAAGCAATCGGCAACAACGTGGATTAGGGGATTTAAGCGCGGTATTCATGGAATCCGGCTTATTTACCCTTGTCCTTCCGTTCTTGTCTCTTGCTTTCGCCTCCGGCCAAACCGAACGCAACCGGTCGCGGTTAGGAATCACCGTTACCTTGTCAGGGTACGGTGCCTAACGGAGCGCTTGCGTATGGTTTGGACGAAGTTCAAATGGAAAATAACGGGAAAAGGAATTGGCAAAGAAATGTTAACTTATAAAACCGTATTAATTCTTAACAATAACAATAATTACAACATTCACAATATGAACAAAAGAGAACAAAAAGAAAAGAACAAAGAAAAGAAAAGATACAAGTAATAAAATTGCATGAATAAAATTACAAGTAATAAAAGACAAGGTAATAAATGCAAGTAATAAATAAGCGATAAAAAGAACACGGAAGTAGAACCCAAGCCAAGCATGTGCTCAATAGCCAACCCTTAAACTTGCAAGCTCAATGAAGAGGTTGCAAGATCAAGGGAAGGGTAAAGAACGCATGTGAAGTGAAGAACTAGTCCCGTGAGAAAATACGACCCTTGAGATCAATAACTAACTCTTACCCGTTCAAGCTCAATGAAGAGGTTGAATGAGCAAGAGAAAGCAAGAATCTCAAGGGAGAGAAGAAACACAAGAGAATGATACAAAACACTCATCTTCATTAATCTCCACTCAAAAAGCTCTCACTACAATTTCCATGGAAAAAGAATGAAGAAGAAGAAGAAGAACTATACAAAAAAACTACAAAAGAGTGGACACAAAATTGGACCCTTGGCTTAGCTCAAAACTGCTGTATTTATAGGCAGAGGGTTGAAGATCTAGGGCAACCACCAGAACACATATGAAAATACCAAACTACCCCCAAAAGCCCATGCCCTGACTCCTCTGTACGGCCGCGGATCCGCCGCCTATGCCCCTATTGGCCGTGGATCCGCGCCCCTATTGAGGAGTTAGGGTGTGGGCTTCTGCGTACTTCCCTGGTCTTCTGTCCCCTGTTGTCTGGTACATGTATTTTCTGATAATTTCTTGCAGAATATTTTCAGATTCTTAGTCCAAGATTGCATTATCTTTTTCACTTTTGACTTCTATCTCCCTCGAGCTCCGTGCACCCATTGATTCTTGTGCAGCCCCTCTTGTGCTCTGTGCTTGTCCGAGACACGAATGACCGCTGTCATATGTCTTGTCCCTGGAACCGGTACACAGCACCGGACGGATATGGATGACCGGAACCCGGCTTTTATCTGTTGTCAACAGATGTTCTGTATTTGGTGTAACTGTGGAGATTTTGTCTTGAATTGCAATATTTGTACTGGAAACCTGTATTCTGTAAATATGTAACAAACACGGATTAAAAGCACCTACTTATAAACAACCGAGCGTAAGAATGGGCGGTATAAAATGCAGTATTCTGTGATGAACACGATGATCCGACGGCCAACCTTGCCGAAAAAAGCTTCTTCGACACTTCGTATCTTGCGATACGAGACTGCTCTCCATACAGTTCTTTTGTATGGAGAAATATGGACTCTAGGTCCATATTCTCGTGCCTCCTCTGATGTTCGTTGTCCATCGAGGCAAGTACGAGGCATCTGGCCTTCGCGCAATCTATTTCCCAGGTCTTGTTGATTTCCCTATCTACGACACTGGTTTTGGGACCTGGGACAGGGGGAGCTTTGGTGGTAAGGACATACCCCAGCTTGTCGTAAGTGATTGCCATCTTGACATTCCTGAGCCAATCTTTGTAGTTTGGCCCTGTCAATATGTTTTTATCTAGTAATAACTTAAGTCCGGTCATCTTGAATGGTCGCTGCAATTAGGAGAGAGAAAAGAAACACTTTAGCATGATGCTCTTGCAAGTTTAGAGTGGTTTTTAATTTGTCTAAACTGGATGGCTCCCACTGTCTCTCGAATCCCTTCTCAAACCGTAAAGAAAGGATTAGTCAGGATTACTCTCACCGTACAATACTTGCTTAACCGTTCAGCCAGGCCAGTGTCGGTACTTCGAGAGAGGTTTTCCAACGCTTTCGCGAAGTTCCTTAATTAAGTAACCTCTTTTCCCTGTGGGCGTAGCCCCGCTAACACCTTTCTAGACACCTACTAAGTTTATAGTATTGATCGTTAAGTGAGAGTTTTCCCGAGGAGTAGCATATACTCACAGTAGGATCGGGATCCAAATATCATCGCGTGATAAAACCGAAGGAATCCTACCAGAATCATCACTCTCCAAATGGTATGCAAAGCTAGCAATTTTCAGTACTTATGAAACTCCCGATTTAGATTTTTGCCCCATGCTCTTATGACCTTGACTTTGGCCAAAATATCATAAGTCACATGTCAAGTTCTACCCGTCATTCTCCTGGTTAATTTTGACCCACCCGTACCTACCCTTGACTTTGGCCAAAATGGCAGCACGACTGTCCCAAACCAACGCATCTATCTATGCTGCACATGAATACCCAATAGCTACCAATCACTATGCCTTGACTTTGGCCAAAATACATAGCTTGAATACTTTTTGACCATTCATGTGGAATGACGGAGGGTTACGGATGGTTTTGGCGAAACCGTGAACGTAGTGAACTTGCTCTAATCGATGGAACGAGATAGCTTTTAAAAGGAGTGGTTCAAGCTCCGTGTTTAAAAGTTTGGTTTTGAAAAGAACCGAGTGGTTTTCAAAGTGTTCCAATCGACTTTTACTTGGTTTATTTTCTTGCATTAGTTCTTTTAATGCATCCCATCATTTAATCCTACCATTGCAGAAAACAACCAAAATATGACGTATGCTTATGCCATTCGCATTCACCACGAGGCCCCGTCATCACCCGTTAGGTTACTTAACTAACGACAGAGCGGGGGCTGGGCTAGCGCTGCTGTAAAACATAAGCAACGCCTAAATAGTTATCATATATAAATATATAGCAATGATAGACATTACAGATCACAGATGAATACATTGGATATAATAGGAATCCGCAATCCGTTCGAGCCTGCAACGAAAAGCGGATTACACGGTCGCGGTGAATAGCCAAATACCCCACCCAAGACCCCTACGGGTGCGGCAAACTACCCGCCAAGTACCCGAAGTGAAGCAACCTCCCTCACCACCGTGAGTAGGCCACTCGGCACTTCGAGATACCCGGTAGTTTGTGCACCCCCTCCATGGGTCTATCCTAGGAGCAAAAACAGTAAAAAGAATTATACAATGACGGCTACAACCCCTACCCGGTTGTGCGGCCATACAAATAATAATATTACATCAATTTACATATTACAAATGAATGAAAGAAAAGCAACACTCATCTCACATCCACCTCGGCTATTCACCCGCGACGATCCAACCCATTCATATACACATACTAATATCAAACACAGATCACAGATATGTATAACCCCGACTAATCGACATATAGCGATTAGCCGACGTTCAATACATGCAAACATCACAGATATAACCATCATAGTCAAAGTGTAGTGAAGTTCGGAAAAAATACGGAATTATAGGCCCCCAAAAATAAATTTCTATTCTGGAAAATCTGGGCACATATAACATATCTTAAAAATCCTAAAACCAAGCCAGAGATACACTGCACCAAACTCGACCCAGTGAGGAGTCCAAACGGCGGCGGTTCCGCGGCAATAGCTTGATATTGCCGCGGAAACGCGGCGGTTTAGTCGACTCACTGGACCGGGTTTTGTGGTTATCTTTAAAAAACCCTGAGACGATTTTAGGTGTATAACAAATTTTGTTTTGACCAGAAAAATTTTTAACAGAAACTAGGGTTTTTGAAAACTCGGTTTTTGGATTTTTCGGTTTCGAACTTCGTTACACTTCACTACCAAGCTAGTTTATGTTTAGTTAGGCTCTGATACCACTGTAAGTCCACGTTGCCCACCCCGGTGCTTACGGGGAGGCGGAAAACATAGTAAAAATCGGATTTTTATCAACTATAGGCAACATGAACTATGCTTTAAGGATCTTTACTAAACAAAAACTTGCTAAAGCTAACTTGAAAGTAGCTAAGTGGTAGAAAGGTTATACCTTTGGTCTCTTAGTCCTTCTCTCCTTGCTCCTTGGAGTAGTGGAAGGAGGTCACCTTGCTCGTCTCCTTACGCCGAAGAAAGATCCACCCGAAAGCCTCAACCTTTGGCTTCAACTCCAAGCTAGAAGTAACTAGGGTTCAAGAAGTGCTAGTCCTTCAACCCTAGATGAGAGTAGAGAAGATCAAGAGAGGGTTTTTCTCAAGCTCAAGTGTTTCTCAACACATGAGAGGGAGAGAGCTTGAGGGAGAGGAAGAACAAGAGAGAGAAAGGATATCATAGAATGAGAAATAATTGAGCCATTCTCACTAATATGTGTGAATTATTTTAATTGAATAATTAGCTAGATAATTGTCATGGTTAATCATGACATGACCATTATCATTTCAAAATGCAAAGATCAAAAAGCATCTTCCAAAAGAAATGATGATGGTCAAAGTGTCAACCTAGGTCAACAAGTCAAAGAAGTCAAATGGTCAACAACCATAACCATGGACAATTATTAAACTAATTATTAATTAAACAATAATACACACATAAACATTAGGGTTAATAAAACGACAATAGCCATTAACCCTAATCAAGGTCCTATCCCTCAATCTCAAGCAACTGTTCATACGCACCCGCATTCGTGATCCGAGGAACACGAATATACTGAGAAAAACCAATCTCAAATCATATACTAGGATCCGGCTTAAACCAAAGCCCGCTAGTATAAACTGTCCGGACAGCAAACGTGCACAAGTGCGTGAATGTGAACGAACCCTGTCGCAAAACCATGCGACCTCTACTCATTTTGCCTAAAGGCGAATAGCTCTCTGTGTTCGACTCTAAAGACTCAACACTACGCTGGCAGTGGGTTTAACCACAGACCGCAAGTGGCACTAGCTGTACGTAACGGTCCCCAGGTAGATGTCGATAAGAAGACTGACGAGGTGAACCCCATCTGAACTCCTACTGAGCCTGTATGTGACAATCTCCGTACAGTCCGGTCTGTTCGTCTGATACATCGTATGGCGGGCCTAGGGGGGCGGTGAACGTCAGTCCCCTAATAGCGGTACAAGTCATGCCGGAGTGAAGCCCAGAACACCCTGAGATAACACTGGAAACCTACCAGTATATCTCGCTTGCCCTGGCCAGGGACTACTCGTGTAATGGCTCTCCTGGACACAGCGCGATGTCAACCCCCAATACCGGGAGAGACGAATCCTGTCTAACCGTCACTGCCTCCAAGTGCTTCGGGACTGCACCCAAAAACTACCTGTTTGCACGACTCCTTTGAGCCGTGGTAGGGTAGTAATCAAAGTGCAGTGGGAACACACTCGAGGCGAAGTGACAGTGTCAAGTCAACGGAGTAAGCTGTACTCATGTCACCTGGAAACTGATAACTGACGATAGGTATAATACCAACCAATATTCCCCGACGAGTCCTGTCCAGTGTACTCGTAACCCAACGAGCACCCGTATACTATCTCAAGTACGACGTACTGACGGCTGTGGGACAGACCGTCTCCCACACTGGGATGAGAAGCGCATACGCTAGTCTACTCCAGAGTATCGATGCCCTGTCTCGATAGTCCAACGACTAGGGACCTGTATAAGGATGTGCTTATAAATCACCCAGCTCCCACGAGTGCGAGCGCCATCACAACGCTGGTAATCAAGCAAAGATCCTAAGGGCTCTACTAATATGTATATCAGCAATATGCTAAAAGAAACACATGCACATATTAAAGCAGAGACAAACCAAGTAGCATACTACCATTTCGAGCAAGATTGTATATACAACTGTGAATATCCCAAGCTTCCATCAAGTAATATACAAACTAGTATGATACAGTAATGGCCTCTAGGGCATATACACTAACAAAAGAGCAACCAGATAGCATACTATCATGTCGAGCAAGAAAGTCCTCCATATATATGTCCAAGCATCCACTACAATATACATCCTATGTATAGTAATGGCCTCTAGGGCATACATATAACTGACAATCTCCCACTTGCACTAGGGCCATCTGATAGCAGTGGTTGTAGTATCTCATACTCAACCATCCCATAAAAGTCTCTCTCTGGGAAAAGGCCTTTGTGAGTGGATCCGCCGTGTTGTCCTCTGAGTCTACTCTCCTAACCTCGATCACCCTGGAGATCAACCATCTCCATGATCAGGTGACACTGCCTTAGAATATGTCTGGATCACTGATGGGACCGGCGTTCCTTGGCATAAGCCACAACTCCATTGTCACATAATGGGAGGAACAAAGTTCATCTCATGAACTAATATACACCCAGACTGCCTCTTTGGTAGCATCTTAAGTAGCGATGTATCCAGCCTTTATCGTCTAGTATGCCACGGTATCTAGCTTGGAACTTTTCCAACATACCGTCCCTCCACTGAGGGTAAGGACAATGCCTGTGACTGACATTCAGTCGTCTTTATCACCCTGGAACCCTTCCAGTGATTCTCCCCATGATCTATTGATACCATCTCACTACAACTAGTGAGAATCCTAACATCCAATTAGATCTATCTCATAGATCCAAAAACCCAGGATTTAGGAGGTATAACTTTGATCCTATATGGAGAATTATTGTGATAAGCGGAGATTGATCGAGCGTAGCATAGGAAATTCCTTCCCTATCAAGAGCATGTCATCCACGTACTCTACGAGGATCGTCACTATACTCCCTACTACCTTTTTGTTTATACAAGGTTCATCTACCATTTTGATGATGTCAAACTCTTTGACTACTTCATCAAAACAGACGTTCCAACTTCGCGATGCCTGCTTTATCCTATAAAACATCTTGCACACGTTTCCGCTGCTCCCACTGTCTACGAAGCCCTCTGTCTGTGTACTTACAGACGCACTCTTCTAAATCAATATTTAGAAAAGCAGTCATGACACCCAACCGCCAGATATCGTAGTCATGGTATGTAGCCGTGGCAAGTAGGATCCGGATGGACTTAAGCATAGGCACTGGAAAATGTTTCATCATTATCCACGCCTGGTTGATGACGAAAGCCTTTAACAAGTCTTGCTTTGAAAGTCTCAACTTTTCCACCTACACCAAGTAATCTTCTCAAGATATACTTGCTCCTGATGGGGATTTAACCCTTCAGATATAGCAACCAAAGTCCATACTTTGTTGGTGTACATGGATTCCATCTCAGATCACAAAGCATCCAGCTATTCTTACAGAGTCCCACTCCTGATGGCCAGCTCGAAACTAGTTGGGTCATCATCTCATGATGCAATCCTCGCTCCCACTGTCATAGAAAAACCGAAGTATCTTTCAGGTGGGTGAGGAACCCTACTAGATCGGCGGAGAGGCTGAGGTTCGTTGGTAACTATTGAATCCTTTGGTTCTTTCAAATCAACAGCTGCAGTTTGTATAGCTGGAACATTTCTAGTTCTACATAAAAGATCTTGCCTCGAGCTTGTCCGGATTTTGCTTTTAAACATAGCCCGGACAACCCCAAATCTTAACTAGCTTAAGACATGGGCTCTTCCCTTTCCATATCACATATGAAGCGGTAGGCATCGGATTTGATTTGAACCTAATTCAATAGGTATGCAGCTTCTCAAGTGCATAACTCCCAAAAGGAAATAGGTAACTCAGTAGTACTCATCATAGAGTACACCTTATCATATAAGGTGTGATTGCTCCGCCCCGATATACCATCGTGCTATGGTGTATACAGAGGAGTAATGCTGAGAGAGAATCTCATTCTCCTTTAGAATAGTCCAAGAATTCCGTGCTCAAGTATTCTCCGCCCTGATCACATCATAGGATATAATACTTATACCCGTATTTTGGTTCTCTACTTCTATCTTATATTCTGTGAATATCTCAAAAGGTTCGGACTCATGTCTCAACAGAAACATATGACTGAATCTAAAGAGATTATCAGATAATGTAATGAAGTACAAACAACCGGTCTTGGCATGTGTAGACAGGGGACCTACATACATCAACATGTATCATCCCAAGAGTTCATTAACTCTTTCTCTGTTTCCAGTAAACGGAGCTATGGTCATTTTTTTTTTACCATGACTGCCAAGTTTCACAAGATGTAGATTCAAACTGATT
Source organism: Agapanthus africanus (assembly GCA_030015575.1). NCBI lineage: Eukaryota > Viridiplantae > Streptophyta > Magnoliopsida > Asparagales > Amaryllidaceae > Agapanthus > Agapanthus africanus. Next base: position 341,562,685 of record CM057341.1, read on the forward strand.
TAAATATGCATCTAAATGTAACTTTAGCCAGTCGGGTCGCATTGATATGACCTAGTCTACAATGCCTCAAGAAGGATCCGTTCATTTCTGAACTCTTCCTCTTGTGTGTGTTCTGTATACTAAGAACTGTAGTTTGATTTAGAACATCAATGCTTTTAGATAACGTGCCTGATCCGATCAACTTTTGATATAGGAAATGTTCAAAACATTATCCAACAATACAAAATTTTATCATTTCTTTACTAATAAAGAGACTGATATGATTTTGTATATCAGGTTCGGTATCTAATAACATTCGTTCAGAATCAATGTATTGGTAATACAGGGTGACAGTGACTAACAGACTTGGCTGCAACACTTGCCCCGTTTTCTGCCTCATGAAACTTATCACCCGTTCTCAGTTCTCTACCTATCTGTAGCCCTATGTAACAGATTACATATCTGGGATCCTGATCTGGTATCACATACCCAGGACGTAGAGGATACAGAGAAACAGTTCTTTGTAATGAACACACCCGAAGGAGATGCATCATATGCACTTTCTTCGTTTGGGCGGCACGGGAAATCTGGTATTCCCCAATTTCCTGCTCTGTCTTATAACAATTATAAGTTGGAGCGGGACCAACGTTCCCCAGCTCAGTATAACAAGCGGGTTCGATCAATAATCCGTATTATTATCTTGATTAAGGCGTGATATGGTCGCTACCTGGAGAGAGAGAGAAGAAAACACTCAGCGTGCGCTCTTGCAAGAATAGATTGGTTTTTATTTTATCTAATCAGGATGGCTCCCACTGCTTTTTATCAAATCTTCCTCCAAACCCTAAAAGGAAAGACTAGCCAGGATTAATTACGCACTACAAGTTCGTCAATCTTTCAGCCAGGCCAGTGTCGGTACTTTGAGTGAGGTCCCCCGTGCTTTCGCACGAACCTAATTAATGTAAACCTCGTTTTCCCAGAGGCGTAACCTCGTTGACACCTTTCTAGACACCTACTTGATCGGCTAATTGTAATGTGTAAAACTCTCCCAGGAGTAACAATTACTCGCAGCGGGTATCGGGATCCAACTATCTCATAGAAGGTATGCAATCTCATTGCAAATTTCAACACTTGAAATTCCCGATAATATTTTGCCCCTAACGTGCTATGACCTTGACGAAAGCCAACAAACCATAGCCCGCTAGTCAAGTTCAACCCGTACATTTCTTGATTGAATTAAATCCACCCGCACGACCCTTGACGAAAGCCAACAAAGCCGCACGACTACCCTAATCCAATCGCATCGTATGCAGCAGATAAGCAGCATATAGCTACCGCACACTGCACCTTGACGAAAGCCAACAAATGCAGCACGAATACTATATACAACTTATCTGAAATGACGGAGGGCTACGACAGGTTTTTCTGAAAACCTATTGCGTAATGAACTTGATATCGTTGTAGAATCAAATGATTTTAAAATGGAGTGTTTTTGAGGCTTTTCTAGTTTTGCTAAACGAGTCACTCCCGGTGAAGGGATCGTCGGTCCTTTCCTTGTCGAATGAGGTGCGGGATATATCATATATATCACAGTGCAAAGCAGAACTCTTAAAAGCAATCAAAAGACAAACCGAGTGTGTAGCATCTGCCAGTGATTGCTAAAGGAGTCACTCCCGGTGAAGGGATCTCGGTCCTTTCCTTATCGAATAAGGTGCAGGATATATCACATATACCTCTGTGCATAGCAAGAACTGTAGCTACCCTTTTTATTTTGAAATTCGATTCTACAACATCTTTAGGTTTCTTTTTCTTTCATTAATCACATTAATGAAGTCCCATCATTTAAGTACCTAAACATCACAGATAAATACGACGTACACTTATGCCATCCGCATTTGCCTGGATGTCCCCTCGTGCACCGTTAGGTTAGGTAACTAACGACAGGGCAGGGCAGGGCTAGTGCGGGTGCAAAACATAAGTAACGTCTATATAATATATCATATATACTATATACTGTATCTATCAGAGAACATCACATGATCACATCACAGATATCGCAGCAGAAGAAACATATGAAACATTGGATATACTAGGACGTCCGTGTTTTCAATACGAGCCAGTATAAAACACGGATTCCACGGTTGTGATGAATAGCCAATCCCACACCCCTAGACCCCTACGAGAGCGGCAAGCAACCCTACCAATTCTAGAGTTAGGAGACCCGGACTCGACTCCTCGAGTTGGTCTCCCACTGGACTCCAGAACCCGGTTACTTGTGCTCCCTTCCTTGGGTCTATCCTAGTGCGGAAAAGTAAATAATATACAAAGGGTGACATCTTTCGCAACCTGGAAGTGCCCCAATAAAAGAATATTACATACAAGTTTTTACATGAATGAAAATGAAAAACACTCATCTCACATAAAAAACCCCGGCTATTCAAACACGACGATCCAATATAACATATCCAGCAACACATAACATCACATGTCATCAACGTAAGTAAATATGCGCATCCCAATTGTCGTTGACATATAGCAACGAAACCGGCGATATCACATATTACACTTACGGTCACAGAAAAGAAAGTGTAAAACTACAACTGTTGGAATCCGCAACCTCTTTAGACATCGCATGCCTAATTAAATGAAATACTTAGACATCGCATGCCTAACAATTATAAACCCCGCATTTTAGCCTCATTATCGAAAACACTTTTCAATACCAAGTCGGGCAATTCAAAAAGATTCCCGACATCCTGATCGAATGCTCGTCGCAAACTTCAGTAGGCGGCCGCACCCCCGACGCCGTCGACAAAGTGCACCAAGGCGGAACACCGCTGCCGCGAGCACCCGAACGGATGCTTTCGGCGACGGGGTTCTCCTACAGTCACTTGGTCGGGGCTATGGAGTGAGGCTGTCTATTAAGTTTACCCGGCGAGTATCCGCGTACGCTACGTGATTACGACGGACTTTTGATCACATCAAAATTCCGTGGCAACCGATCAAGTGAGACTAAAGTGCTATGTTTATAACATTCATTCAGTTATCTCATAACATTTTGTGAATTCCAATTATTGTATCACATTCCGGATAAATAGAAAATGTTAAACTTTCCGATCGAAAAATCGAACACCCAAGTTTTCCCGATACAGCTCAACTCATGAAATAAGTTCAAAGACATTCACTTCGTGCCTCAGTACCAACGGTCCAGCCGTAGAAGGGTCAAGCCAACGCCTCACATGTGGCACGCCGTACTGCCCCAAACCCTAAGGTTCAAAGGGCAGTTCAAGACGGTCACATAATCGAGTTAAGGTTTGTTGTCTTCTAGAGGGACCATCGCGTTACTTGCACTACTTAGAACGTCTTTAAACCACGGAAAAATCCAACACTTGGAAATTTCCCGACAGGGGAAAAGTTGGGTATTTATATCCGGTCGAACTTTTTAACATATTCTAAAATTTACCCGGAAAACATATAGACAAAGTCCGACAATCTGATCGAATAAACGAATCCCCAAAACAACTCAGAATATTCAACTCTTGAATAAATATTAAAAATTCCCAGAAAATCCAAAACCTGAAAACATGAATTACTGTGCAAACATTGTTGGATGATATGACAATTTGGCCGCGGAACCGCCGCACAAGCCATGCTTGTGCCGTGGTTCCGCCGCGCAATGAGGGAATCATGGGTACGGGCTTCACAGTAATTCTTACAATTCCCTGCTGAATTTTCTGCATATTTTTAATCTGGAAAAATCCCAGAAATTGAAAAAAGTCCAGAGAGCATATTATATTAGGGTTTCGATGTTCGATCGGGTTTCAAACGTCGTCTAGGCATCGCCTAAGGCTCTAGCTAGGCTCTGATACCACTGTAGGGTTCCTAGGCACTCTCAAAAGGTCTCACAAGGCATCAACCATGCCAATTTCAAATTTTAGGGGTGCCGAGAAACCCTAATACGGATCGTTAACTAGATGTCTAGGCGAAACAATGAAACTAGTTTACAACTAAACTAAAAGAACGGAAATACAACCTTTGTAGATCCGTTTCTCTACCTCCATAGCTCCATGATGAAGTCCTCTCCGCTGTCCAAATCGAACCATGACTCTAGCATCGGCTTCAACGGAGAAAAAGCGGGCTAGGTCATCGACGGCGATGCCGAAGACGATCTATGTCGAGGCATCACTAGATCAAGCTCCACCTTCACCAAGCCATGAAAACTTGTGAAGGAAACACCCTATACTACTTGGCAAGAGGTAGAGGATGAAGAAATAAGAAGTGGGTTCACTTTAGAATTGGATTTCTCACTCATTTTCAAGAGTTGCCATTGATGGAGCAAGGTTCTTCATCTTGAAGATGAAGAAGAAGAAGAAGAAAAAGTTATGATAAGTTAATTCCAAAAAGAAATTTAAAAGAATACTTATCATAATCAAAGCATGGTCAAGTGTAGAGAATAAATCATGGTTAGTGGGAATGGTTAGGGTTAAGCATGAGACAAAATGGTGATTTAGTCAAAGCTTCATGAAGCTTCAATATGCTTCCAAAGAAAGCCACCATTTTTCTTTATGCTTAATATTTTTCCAAAAAGAATAAATAGATAAATAAATGAATAAGAAAACAAAAGGAAAAACCTAACCATTTCACAACCATGGTTTAATCTTTACACAAACCCTAGTGAGCATGTATCATCAAACATGATACAAACTTGTGTACAAAAGTATATCACATATACAATGTGCACAATCCAAGTGAGAAAATCCATTTAAAAGTGAACCAATACTAGTTAATGCAAAGTAATATATCAAATATATAATTATGCATTAAATCATCAAATCAACATTTGATTTAACGATCCGTTCATATCGCATATGACCGACTAATATCCAATGTATCGTTTTATCGAATCAATCCTCGATTCAATAACTAGGTTATATCGCATACAACCATTCGATACATTCATCGCGAGAATGGAATACGGTATCACATACACGCATTATTCTCGGTCCCGCACATATCTCATATGCGCTCTTATTTCGTTTCGCTTGAGCCAGGAAACCTCTGTGTAGGACTCTAAAGACTCGTCAATACGCCGGCAGCAGGTGATGATCATATCAAACACCCACAAGTCGCAAGCGGTCTGCTAAACGTAAGGCCACCCGGGTATTGAGCGATCAGAAGATCGACGAGCAAGCCCGCTCACACTCCAGTGAATCCAACCAGTAACACTTACCGTACAGTCCGGTCTGTTCGTCTGATATGTCGCATATCAAGTCTAGGGGTGGTAAACGTCAGACCCCAATAACCGATAAGTCGTGCCGATGTGAGGCTCATAACGGGTCGAGAAACTACTGGTAACACTTACCAGCAAATCTCTGATCAGCCCTGGCCAGGGACTTCCCTGTTACGGCCAATCGAGCACAGCGCAACATCAACCCCCTATACCGGGAGAGACGAATCACCTCTTATCGCTCATTTCCTCCATGTGATTCGGGACTGTACCCAAAAGCCAACGTTTTGCACGCCCTCTTGGACGTGGTAAGGTGGAAATCAAAGCACAGTGGGAACCACACAAGACTCTATGACGATCTCGGGTCAACAGACTACTCTGTACCAGTGTCACCAGAGAACTGCCATCTGACGTAAGGTATAATACCATCCGGGAGTTCTCGGCGAGTCCGTCCAGTGTACCCAGTCTCCACTGAGCACCCGTATATCATCTCTGATGTCAAACACCAATGGATATGGGATCATCCATCGCCCATCTGTATGGGTCGAGAAGGTAAACGCTAGTCTACTGTGGTATATCGATGCCCCGTCTCGATACACCCACGACTAGGGACTTTGAAGGATGTACTTATGGACTACCATGTCCCCACTAGTATGATCTGAATCATAGTCCAGGTAGTCAAGTACACATCCTAAGGGCTTTACCAACATGTAACAGAGAGACAATCAGTATACACGTTAAGTTAAAGAGCAACCAGATAGCATACTATCATGTCGAGCAAGAAAGTCCTCCCTATATATGTCCAAGCATCCACTACAATATACATCCTATGTATAGTAATGGCCTCTAGGGCAAACATATAACTAACAGAAAGTTAATCCTCGTCATAGCCCGGGTCAACCCACAAACTTCCATTACAGAAACGTGCCTTGAATTATCCAGAGTCTGGTTTTAAGCATAAGCCGGAAAACTCCCCGTACCTTAACATCGTTAAGATATGAACCATTATATATCCAATATAGAAACATAGGCACAGATTTAATTGGAACCAGATTCAAATCATGCAGGTGTCTCTAGTGCTTGTCAACTAAATGGAGAGAGGCTGATCAGCGTTACTCAACTTAGGAGTGCATCCAATTATGAGTAACCTGAAAGAGAAATAAGTTTCTCAAAACCATTACTATCAACTGAATACCATACACAAGTATATACATCTTCGATCATCTTGAAGAATCCTGATACTTCCAATACCTGGTTCTCTACTTTATTCATATACCTATAACTTCTCAAAACTCGGATCTTGTATTTCTACGAAACACATGTCTAAGAATTAGAGAAGTCGCAAGTAAACAGAATATAGTACGAGTACCGACCCCTCTTTCCTAATGGACACTGGACTATATACAATACTCTGTATAAGTCCCCTGAGTCTAATAACTCATTTCCTGTGTGTCGTAGGTTGAAAACTGTACTTATGGTTAAGAAGAATTACACCGCTGTTCAATACTCCTTACCTAACCATCCACAGATATAGGTAAATGTCATGGAAATAATTTGAAAAAGTTATATCTCACTTTATAAAAATAAACGTACAGATATATCAATTTGAAATTGGTGCATAACAACGGATATTCAAAACCAAATATCTGCCGTCCGGCAAACAACCAAGGCGGTTTTCTCAAATAGCACCAATTACAACGAATCCCTATATAATGAGAATGATCACCTAATTCCCAACAACTTACTCCCACTCATCATCTGTAAAACCATACAGATGTGAGAATCATACCTAGTAAATACATACCCTAGATCAAGGACTAATTGGGCCAGTTTTCTATTAACAATACACAGTGAAACTGAAACATGTAAATGTTTCGAAGGGGTATTCGGGTATCCTAGCAATGCCTCTTCCATTATCAGATTCACAGCTGTAACCGTATATTTCTTTGCCATCTCTCCAAATCCCTTTATATGTCTTTAGTCATTACCTTCTGCACACCATCGTTAGGCTAAATGGTTTTCTTCCTTCCCTACCATTCGGCACCAGCCTATGGTCTGGAAGAAGACTATCCAATAAGCGTAATAGGTGTAAAGTCGTAATCCTAGGAGCACTCGTAATGTGAAAGAAGGTAAAGATAAAAGACAACTGAATAAACCTTATTCCTATTTCTCTTGAACCAGAATCCATCCCCGAACTGGAACAAGTCCTTTCGAGCTCGTATATAACCATACGATGGAGTATCCAATAAACTGTGGATCTTCGTAATGATACGGGGTGTTCTGGAGAAATACAAAGGTGAAGTATGAGTGGCGATGAAATACGTAGTTCGGTCATGAATAGAAATCGCATTTTACTTTGCCCTCTTTCTAATCCCTTTATTTGTCTTTACTTAATACTTTCTGCACACCACACTTAGGCTAATCGGCTTTCTTCATTCCCTACCGTTCGGCACCTGCCTATGGTATGGAAGAAGACTATACAATTAGCGTAATGGGTGTACCCTCCTAAACCACGGAGTCTTCGCAACCTGAGAGATGGTAAAAGGAAAACACAACTGAATAGTCCTATTCATTTTCTCCAGAACCAGAATCCATCCTCGAATCTGGAACAAGTTCCTTCGAGTTCGTATATAACCATACGATAGATTTATCCAATGGAATTGGATGTTCGTAGTAATACGGGGTGTTCCGGAGAAATGCAAAGGGTAAAAGAAGGAGTGGCAATGAGGTATGCAACTCTGACAATCCAAAAGCCAGTGTTTTAAGATGGTTCGGTTAATCTTGGTCACTGAGTCATAGTCTAGGGTCGGGCCATGGTCGCTGCCAAAGAGAGAGAGAAAAGAAACACTCAGCGTGCACTCTAACCTAGATCAGAATGGTTATCACTTTCTCCAATCAGGAAACCTCCCACTGTAACCTCAAATTCTCCTCCAAACTTGAAAGAAGAATTAGTCGGGATCACCCGAAGAGTAAACCAACTCATCAGTGTGAATCGGGATCCAACTATCATCGCATGATAACGTGATGGAATCCACTCACGTTATCACACTCCAGAAGGTATGTACAAGCCTGGCAAGTTTTAGTTTCTTTAGAAACTCCCAATGTGATTTTTACCCCATGCTCTTATGACCTTGACGAAGGCCAACATATCATAAGTCACATGTCAAGTTCTACCCGTCATTATCCAGCTTAATTTGAACCCACCCGTACATACCCTTGACGAAGGCCAAAATAGTAGTACGACTGTCCCAAACCAACGCATCTATCTATGCAGCAGAAAAGTAACAAATAGCTACCATACAATATACCTTGACGAAGGCCAACATACATAGCATGAATACTAAGTGCTACCTTTCTGAAATGACGGAGGGCTACGAATGGTTTTTGGCGAAAAACCTTTACCGTAATGAACTTGATATCGTTGAAGGAACGAAATAGCTTTTTATAAAAATATAGTGGAGAAAACCTTTGCTATAGAGGTCACTCCCGGTGAAGGGATTTCGGCTCTTTCCCCGTAGAATGAGGTGCAGGATATTCCAACTGAATACCACGATGCAAAGCAAGAAGGCAATCGGCTATAGTGAAGTTATTACCCTGACGTAAAATTCTGTCCAAGGGGTCACTCTCGGTGAAAGGATCTCGGCCCTTGCCTCGTGGACTGAGGTGTTGGATATTCATAACCGAATACCACTGAGAAAAATAAAAGAGAACGTCCTTGCAATAACAGCTTTTTGAAAAATTGTTCCAACAACATCAAACAGGTTTGTTTAGCTTGCATTAATCCGAATCAATGCAGTCCCATCAATTGATCACACCATTAAAGAACGAAAATACGATGTACGTATATGCCATCCGTATTCGCCACTGGGTCCCGTCATCACCCGTTAGGTTACTTAATTAACGACAGAGCGGGGACTGGAATAGCACGGATGTAAAACATATACAACATCTACTAGTATATATATCAATATATAATAATCGCACAAGGCTTGATAAATGCAACATCACAGAAATGTAATAAGCATCACAAAACAATACAGATAATCTGGGAGCCCCGGGTTTCATAGAGCCGCAACTGAAACCCGACGTTCCCCTGGTCGTGTGGATAGCCTGTGCAATGAAAACCTAAAAACCTACGGATGCGGCAAGTTACCCGCCAAAACCTTAAGCGAGGCAGCCCCCTTCAACAAAGTGAATGGACCACCCAGCACTTCACGGAATCCGGTAACTTGAGCACCCATCCTTAGGTCAACCTATACCCCGTACGAGTGCGGCGAATAGCCCCCCAATTCTAGAGTGAAGCCCCATCCATCTCAAAGCAATTAGATGCGGGCTCGTTACCCTCTAAAACACGGCTATCCGTGCACCCCACCGTGGGGTAATCCTAGTACAGAAAGTAAAATATATACAACGGGTACATCGACCTCAGCCCGATCGTGCCCCAAAAGAATAATATATAAATAGGCATTGACAACAGTCCACATGTCGGACGCTCGTCCCGCAATATCAAATATACAAATACAACCAAACTGTACTATCATTGCATCCAGGCTATCCACCACGACAAATACGCAACATCATAGCACAACACAGAACATCAACGTGAATGTCACGTTCGCAAATCCGTCTAAAAGAGCTATAGCAATTAGACAAGATTTACCGCTCGAATGACATTCACGGTCACAGATATAATGTAAGCACTGTGAACTAATATATTTAAAATTTTCGATCGACGCAATTTCCCAAAGTGGGCCCCAAGCACAAGTCCAGTACTCAAAAATATTCTGGGCCAAAACAAAATATACCAGAAACTACAATTCTAAGAGAAAGACCACCTGAAGAAAATTGGTGCAATGAAGCCCTAGAACGGCGGTGGAACCGCGGCTAAAACGAGGGTAAGGCCGCGGTCTGCGGCGTTCCTGAGGGATCGTCCTACAAAATTTCTACAGTGTTCTTAAGAAAGCCTGCCTGATTTTCTGACATACTGAAAATAATTTTTTGACGACATAATAAATTCGACAGAAACTTTAGTATTAGAAATGCGGTTTCGGAAATTTTGATTGATCGATATTTTAAACACGTTAGAAAATGCTAGTAAAGGTTAATGGCGTGGCTCAGATACCATGTAAGTCTACGGTAGCGCCCCGGCCGTCGATCCGAGGCGAAAATTCGGGAACAAAAACTTTTCAAAACTTGAAACTGGCGCTAACGTATACTATAAATATGGATCGAACCATTATCCTATAACTAGCAACTAGAGAAAGGTTAGAAAGGCTATACCGATCGATCCGTGTCCTTCGGTCTTTAGCCGCCATCCCAAGCTCCTCGCGGCATCTCCGATCTCCGGTCTCCTCGTCTTAAGGGCACCACATCAAGAAGTCTTTTTACGGGCTCCCGCTTCATCCGAAGCAACTCGGGCACGAAGTTTGCTAGCCGACGTGTCCAAGGTTGAAGTAGAGTAGTGTAGAACCCTTTGTCTCAAGTCATCCAAGCTAATGGATGATGGTTAATGGAAGTTACCATTTGCAGTGAAGATGGAGGAATGAACTTTGGAGATGAGCCAAGGAATTTTGTTGTAAGAAAATGAGATTAATCCTCACACCAAAAAAAAAATGGACAGCCCCATAAAAGAGCTCGGCCACTTGCTGGAAACTCAAATGGGGAGGTGAGTGTAGGAGCAAAGAAAATGTGACCATAAGCAAAAAGGAAACCTCACATCCATTATCCAAATCAACCTAATCTCAATTAATGCAAACATTGAAACAAAGCACATCTAGAACCTCCAAGATGGTTCGGTAGTCTACTGGAGCCACAACACCACAAAAAACCCTTGCATTTTGCTAAATGCCACTTTTGCAAGAAAACCCCCTCTCCTCACAAAAATTCAGTCATGAAGGAATAAAGGAAAAATGGCCGAAACGGAATGCAAACTGGCAACTTCAAAAAGCGATCCCATAATAAATTACAGGATAACCCCGCGACTGTATATACATACCCGCATTTGTATTCTGACCGAATACAAATGCAATGAGACTAAATCTACACAGTTTAATACTAGGATCCGGTTTAAACCAAAGCCCGCTAGTATTATCCGTCCGAACTATGACACGTGCACAAGTGCACGCGTATGTTCGAACCCTGCCATAAATCCATACGGCCTCTACAACGTTTCGCCCGAAACATGAGAAACTGTCTGTGGGGGACTCTAAAGACTCGTCAATACACTGGCTGTGGATTTAACCACTAGCACGTCAGAGGTACTAGCTGTACTTAACGGGCTACCAGGTATTGACCAAAAGGGAGGTCGATGAGTGAACTCATCCTGACACCCTACAGAGCCTGTCAGTCATAATATCCGTACAGTCCGGTTCATTTGTCTATGAGTATCGCATGTCGGGTCTAGGGGGTTGGTAAAAGTCAGACCCCCAAAAGCGGTACAAGTCGTGTCGGAGTGTAGCCCAGAACACTCTGAGATACTACTGGAATACCTACCAGTAAATCTCGTGCCTTGGCCAAGAACTTCGTGTAATGGCTCTCCTAGACACAGCGCGATCTCACCCCCAATACCGGGAGAGACGAAACCCCTGCCGATCCGCTCAGTGCCTCCATATGGCTCAGGACTATACCCAACTAAAACCTATTTGCACGACTCCTTTGAGCCATGGTAGGGTAGTAATCAAAGAATGGTGGGAAATTAAAGGAAACAAATGACGATCTCAGGTCGATGAACTAACCTGTACACATGTCACCAGGGAACTGCTATCTGACGTCAGGTATAATACCAACTAGCATGTTCCTGCCTCCTGTCCAGTGTACTCATAACCCAATGAGCACCTGTAAACATGTTAGGTGAACCAACTGACACCAATGGCTTGTGAGACCGGCCACCGCCCCTCGTCGGGGTCTCGACTGTATACACTAGTCTACTCTGGAGTATCGATACCCTATCTTAAAAACTCACACGACTAGGGACCTTTTAAGGATGTTCTTATACACCCCAGCTCCCACGTATGTGATCGCCATCATACTGCTGGCCATCAAGCAAGAATCCTAAGGGCTCTATCAATGTGTAATAGTTGTTAGTGTATATGCCCTAGAGGCCATTACTGTATCATACTAGTTTGTATATTACTTAATGGATGCTTGGGATATTCACCTTGTATATACAATCTTGCTCAAAATAGTAGTATGCTACTTGGTTTGTTTCTACTTCAATGTGTACTTGTGTTTATTTCAGTATATCACTTATACGCATTAGTGGAGCCCTTAGGATCTTTGCTTGATTACCAGCGTTGTGATGGCAGTCACACTAGTGGGGGCTGGGTAATCTATAAGCACATCCTTATTCAGGTCCCTGGTCGCAGGACTATCGAGACAGGGCATCGATACTCCGGAGTAGACCAGCGCATGCGCTTCTCATCCCAGTGTGGGAGACGGTCTGTCCCACAGCCGTCAGTACGTCGTACTTGAGATAGTATGCGGGTGCTCGTTAGGTTACGGGTACACTGGACAGGACTCATAGGGAACTGACTAGTTGGTATTATACCTATCGTCAGTTATCAGTTCCCAGGTGACATGAGTACAGCTTAGTCCGCTGACTTGACACTGTCACTTCGCCTCGGGTGTGTTCCCACTGTACTTTGATCACTACCCTACCACGGCTCAAAGGAGTCGTGCAAACAGGTGGTGGTTGGGTGCAGTCCCGAAGCACTTGGAGGCAGTGACGGTTAGACAGGATTCGTCTCTCCCGGTATTGGGGGTTGACATCGCGCTGTGTCTAGGAGAGCCATTACACGAGTAGTCCCTGGCCAGGGCAAACGAGATAAACTGGTAGGTTTCCAGTGTTATTTCAGGGTGTATTGGGCTTCACTCCGGCACGACTTGTACCGCTATTGGGGGACTGACGTTTACCGCCCCCTAGGCCCGCCATGCGATGTATCAGACGAACAGACCGGACTGTACGGAGAATGTCACGCTCAGGCTCAGTAGGAGTTCAGATGGGTTTCGCCTCGTCGGTCTTCTTGTCGGCATTACCTGGGGACCGTTACGCACAGCTAGTGCCGCTTGCGGTCTGTGGTTAAACCCACTGCCAGCGTAGTGTCGAGTCTTTAGAGTCCCACACAGAAAGCTTTTCGCCTTTAGGCAAAAGAGTAGAGGTCGCATGGTATTGCGACAGGTCGCATGGTTTTGCGACAGGGTTCGGTCACATCCGTGCACTTGTGCACGTACAGTGTCCGGACAGTTTACACTAGCGGGCTTTGGTTTAAGCCAGATCCTAGTGTACCTTATGGGATTGGATTTATCCAGTTTGCATTCGTGTTCCTCGGAACGCGGATGCGGGTGTGTATGCACAGTTGACAGGGAGGCAGAGGCAGCGGATTCTCATTAGGGTTGTTGACAGTTGACCGTTGACTTTTTGACTTTATGCTCAACCCTAATGAGAATATGATATGTGATTAACTATTATATTAATTAAGTATTATGGTGATATGGTTGTTGACTTGTTGACTTTTGTTGACTTGTTGACTTTGGTGACTTGTTGACTTTTGTTGACTTGTTGACCGGTTGACTAGGCTTGACTAGTTGACCATCATGATAACCATGGTTATCATTTCATGCCAAAGACTTTTTCTTGCTTGTTCATTTGAGTAAAATGAGTGCATGACATGATAAGGTTATGGTTACTTCAACCATCACATAAGACTTTTGTTGATATGATGAGTTATCATTGCTTTGGATTATGAGAGGCTGAGAGACAAAATACTTGCTCATTCCTTCTTGCTCATTCTCTCTCTTGTTCTTGAGCTCTCCTCTTGCTCTCACCCTCAACCTCTTGCTCCCTCTCTTGATCTATGGTTCTCTTGTCTCATGAGTTGAGAATCAAGAACCATAGATAAAATCCCATTCTAAATCATCTCTACTCATTCTAGTTCACTAGGTTTAGCAAACCAAGTGAACTAGTTTCTTCAAAGAACGAAGAAGGAGCTAAAGGTTGGAGCTTTCAAGTGGATCTATCTTCGGCGTAGGGAGACAACGAGAAGGAGCCATCGAACCACCATCGGAGCTTGAAGAGAAGGAGTTCAAGTTTAGGTATAACCATCTTCATCCGAGTAGCTAACTCTCTTTAGCTTAGTTTGCTAGTTTTAGTTTAGACAACGATCCCGACCATAGTTTAGTCCATGTTGCCTCTTGCGATAAAAATTCGTTTTTTATACCGTTTCCGCCTCCCCGTAAGAACCGGGGGTCGCAATATGGACTTACAGTGGTATCAGAGCCTAACTAAACTTAAACTAGCTTGGTAGTGAAGTGTAACGAAGTTCGGAACCGAAAAAAAATCACAAAACCGGATAATCACAAAAACTGAGTTTCTGTTGAAATTTTTTCTGCTCAAAATGAAAAACTTTATACTCCTAAATTCGGCTCAGGGTTTTGTGTGAACACCCAAGAAAAACGATACAGTGATTCGCCTAAAGTGCCGCGCTTCCGCCGCGTGATCCTTCATAGACGCCGCGGAACCGCCGCGACTTGGTGTCTTCTCTGCATCGTTTTTCATGCAGTGTGTTTGTGTGTTGGTTTTGGGATTTTTAAAATATATTATATGTGCCCAGATTTTCCAGAAAAGAAATTTCCTTTTGGGGTCCTATAATTCCGTATTTTTTCCGAACTTCACTGCACTTTGACTATGATGGTTATATCTGTGATGCTTGCATGTATTGAACGTCGGCTAATCGCTATAAGTCGATTAGTCGGGGTTATACATGATCTGTAATGTGCTGGAATGTGTATATGAATGTGTTGGACTGTCGCGGGTGAATAGCCGGGGTGGATGTGAGATGAGCTTTTGTTTTTCTTTCATTCATTGTAAATGTAAATTTATGTAATAATATTATTTGTTTGGCCGCACAACCGGGTCGGGGTTGTAGCCGTCATTGTATAATTCTTTTTACTGTTTTTGCTCCTAGGATAGACCCATGGAGGGGTGCACAAACTACCAAGTACTTGGCGGGTAGTTTGCCGCACCCGTAGGGGTCTTGGGTGGGGTATTTGGCTATTCACTGCGACCGTGTTATCCGCTTTTCGTTTCAGGCTCGAAAGGATTGCGGATTGCTAGTATATCCAATGCATTCATCTGTGATCTGTAATGTCTATCATTGCTTACTATTTAGGCGTTGCTTATGTTTTACAGACGCGCTAGCCCAGCCCCCGCTCTGTCGTTAGTTAAGTAACCTAACGGGTAATGACGGGGCCCAGTGGCGAATGCGAATGGCATAAGCGTACGTCATATTTTGGTTGTTTTCTGCAATGGTAGGGTTAAATGATGGGACGCATTAAAAGTACTAATGCAAGAATATCACGCATTAAAACAACTAATGCAAGATAATAAACCAAGTTAAAGTCGTTGGAACACTTTCGAAAAACCACTCGGTTCTTTTCAAAATAACTTTTAAATGCGGAGCTTGAGCCACTCCTTCTAAAAGCTATCTCGTTCCATCGATTAAATCAAGTTCACTACGTTCACGGTTTCGCCAAAACCATTCGTAGCCCTCCGTCGTTTCGTATGAATATTCAATAAGTATTCAAGCTGTGTTTGTTGACCTTCGTCAAAGCATAGTGATTGGTAGCTATTGGGTATTCGTATGTAGCATAGATAGATGCGTTGGTTTGGGACATTCGCATTACCTTGTTGACCTTCGTCAAGGGTACATACGGGTGGATTCAAATTAACCTGGATAATGACGGGCAGAACTTGACATGTGACTTATGATTTGTTGACCTTCGTCAAGGTCATAAGAGCATGGGGCAAAAATCCACATCGGGAGTTTCATAAGTACTGAAACTTGCTAGATTTGCATACCATTTGGAGTGTGATGATTCTGGTAGGATTCCTTCAGTTTCGTCACGCGATGATATTTGGATCCCGATCCTACTGTGAGTATATGCTACTCCTCGGGAAATTTCTCACTTAACGATCAATGCTATAAACCTAGTAGGTGCCTAGAAAGGTGTTAGCGGGGTTACGCCCCCAGGGAAAAGAGGTTATTTAATTAAGGAACTTCGCGAAAGCGTTGGAAAACCTCCCTCGAAGTACCGACACCGGCCTGGCTGAACGGTTAAGCAAGTATTGTGCGGTGGGATTGATCCCGGCTAATTCTTCCTTTATGGTTTGAGGAGGGATTCGAGAAACAGTGGGAGCCATCCTGTTTAGACAAATTAAAAACCATTCTAAACTTGCAAGAGCATCATGCTGAGTGTTTCTTCTTCTCTCTCCTAATTGCAGCGACCAATCAACATGACTGGACTTAAGTTACTCCTAGATAAAAACAAACTGACAGGGCCAAACTACAAAGATTGGCTCAGGAATGTCAAGATAGCAATCACTTATGACAAGCTGGGGTATCTTCTTACCACCAAAGCTCCCCCTGTCCCTGGTCCAACTTCCAGCGTCGCGGATAAGGAAATCCGCAAGACTTGGGAGATTGATAGCGCGAAGGCCAAGTGCCTCCTGCTTGCCTCGATGGACAACGAACATCAGAGGAGGCATGAGAATATGGACATGGAGTCCATATTGCTCCATACAAAAGAACTGTATGGAGAGCAATCACGTATCGCAAGATACGAAGCGTCGAAAAAGTTATTTTCGACAAGAATGGCCGTCGGATCATCAGTAGCCGAGCATGTGCTAAAGATGATCGGCTTCATTGAGGAGCTCGCTGACCTAGGGATCACATTGGAGAGTGAGCTATATACGGATATAGTTCTCCAGTCCCTTCCTTCCACTTACGCCCAGTTTATACTGAACTTCAACCTACAAGAAAAAGAGGTTGAACTATCAGAGCTCCTCAACATGCTGAGGAGCGCAGAGGGCACCCTACAGAAAGGTAGGGAAACATCCACTTTGTTTGTAGGAGGATCATCTTCTTCTAGGTCCAAGGCAAAAGCCAAGGGAAAGAAGAAGAAGGCCCCCGCCAAACCAAGGGGCGGTGTTGGTAAAGTGGATACGAAGGGAAAAGGCAAAGCAACAATGTTAGCGGGAAAGCTTGTGGATAAGGAAGAATGCTTCTATTGTCATAAGAAAGGACACTGGAAGAATGATTGCAGGGCCTGGAAGGCCAGAACACAGGAATTGAAGCAGGTTGCAGCTTCAGCTTCAGGTGTGTATGTTATTGAAAACTGTCTTTCAATAAACTCTACTTCCTGGGTATTGGATACCGGATCAGGATCTCATATCTGTAATTCTTTGCAGGCGTTGAGAAACCGTAGTGTTTTGAAAGCAGGTGACATGACCCTCAGAGTTGCAAACGGAGCTAGCATGGATGCTAAAGCCGTGGGGGACTATCACCTGGGAATGTCAGATGGACATGTTTTGGTTTTGCGTAATTGCTTTTTTGTACCCAACGCAACTTGTAATATCATTTCTGTATCTTTAGTTTCTAAAGAAGGTTATGAATTTGCGTTTGTAAGTAATGTTGTAAACATTCACCTTAATCAAGTATTGATTGGGTCAGGTACTCTGAGTAATGGTATATACGTGTTAAACCAACCACAGATTTTTAATGTCCAGAATACACACAAAAGAAAGTCTCCAGAAATAAATCAGACTTTCTTATGGCATTGTAGATTGGGTCACATCAATGAGAGAAGGTTGACGAAGTTACATACAGAAGGGTATTTGAATGCGTTCGAATATCAGTCGTATGCCACTTGTCAATCCTGTCTCAAGGGAAAGATGACAAAGACTCCGTTTACTGGACATGGAGTAAGAGCGAGCGAGCTCTTGGGACTCGTACACAGTGACGTGTGCGGTCCAATGTCTACACATGCCCGAAGCGGACATTCTTACTTCATTACTTTTACGGATGACTTCTCAAGGTACGGTTATGTCTTCTTAATGAAACATAAGTCCGAGGCCTTTGGAAAATTCCAGGAGTATAAGAATGAAGTAGAGAAACAGACCGGCAAAAGTATTAAGATTCTAAGATCGGATCGAGGTGGAGAATACTTAAGTGCCGAGTTCCTGGACTATTTAAAAGAGAACGGAATTCTCTCTCAGCTTACTCCTCTTTACACCCCGCAACATAACGGTGTATCGGAGAGACGGAACCGAACCCTATTGGATATGGTTCGGTCCATGATGAGTAACGCTGAGTTACCGCGATCATTCTGGGGATATGCACTAGAAGCAGCTGCGTATCTCTTGAACAAGGCTCCTACCAAGACTGTGCCCACCACCCCATATGAGATGTGGACTGGGAAGAAACCCTGTCTTAATTATCTTAAGGTATGGGGATGTCCAGCTTTTGTAAAAAAGCAGCATGCGGACAAGCTTGAGGCACGTTCAGTACAGTGTAAGTTTGTGGGATACCCAAGGAACTCCAGGGGGTATCTTTTCTATTCCGCTGAGGAACAAAAGGTTTTTGTTTCTCAGCATGCCCGCTTCTTGGAAACTGAGTTTTTGGAAACCCAGATAAGTGGGAACACAATAGAACTGGAAGAAATTCCAGAACCACAGACTGTTACTGAAAGCTTAGTGGAACCAGAGGGTTCAACAGAACAGGACATTCCTACGCCGCTCCGCAGGAGTAGTAGGCAGTCTCATCCGCCCGAGAGATACTGCGGTTTTCTCATAGACGGGGATAGAGAGGATTGCATCATAGATTATGATGAGCCTACTAGCTTCCAGCAGGCCGTTCAGAGCGTTGACTCAGTGAAATGGCTGGATGCAATGCGGACCGAAATGGAGTCCATGTACACCAACAAGGTATGGACGTTGGACATTGCTCCAGACGGGGTAAAACCCGTAGGATGCAAGTGGATCTTCAAAAGGAAGATTGGTGTAGATGGACAGGTTGAGACCTATAAAGCTAGGCTGGTAGCAAAGGGTTTTCGTCAAAGACCTGGCTTGGACTACGACGAAACCTTTTCTCCAGTAGCCATGCTGAAATCCATTCGGATCCTTCTTGCCATTGCTGCCTTCCACGATTATGAGATCTGGCAAATGGACGTAAAGACAGCTTTTCTAAATGGAAATTTAGAGGAGTGTGTCTATATGGACCAGCCAGAGGGTTTCATTCAGAATGGGAGCAGCGGAAAGGTGTGCAAGTTGCTTAAGTCCATCTATGGACTAAAGCAGGCATCGCGGAGTTGGAACATCTGCTTTGATGAGACGGTCAAAGAATTTGGCTTTATCAAAAATCCAGATGAACCATGCATCTATAGTAGATTTGTAGCGAGAACTGTAGTATTCCTCGTTTTATACGTGGATGACATTCTCTTAATAGGAAATGACATTCCTATGCTACAATCTGTCAAGGGGTTCTTGTCACACAGGTTCTCCATGAAAGACCTGGGTGATGCCTCATACATTCTGGGTATCCGGATCTACCGTGACAGATCCAAGAGGATATTAGGACTTTCACAGTCCAGGTACATCGACACCATACTGAAGAGGTTCAGTATGGAAGATTCCAAGCGCGGTAACCTACCGGCTTGTCACGGGATCACCCTCTCTAAAGAGATGTCTCCCAAGACTGATTTGGAGAGGGATCGCATGTCTATTATACCCTACGCTTCTGCGGTAGGCTCTATAATGTATGCGATGTTGTGTACCAGACCGGATGTAGCTTATGCACTGAGTGTGGTAAGCCGGTATCAGTCTAACCCAGGGGAGAAACACTGGATAGCGGTAAAGAACATTCTCAAGTACCTGAGAAGGACTAAGGAGATGTTCTTGGTGTATGGCGGAAAAGACCTCCAGATCGAGGCCTTTGCTGACTCCAGCTTCCAGAGTGACAAGGATGATTCCAAGTCCATGTCGGGTTTTGTCTTTACCCTCAATGGAGGGGCGGTGTGTTGGAAGAGTTCCAAACAGGAAACCGTTGCAGACTCGACGATGGAAGCGGAATACATCGCTGCATCTGATGCCGCAAAAGAAGCTGTCTGGATGAGGAAGTTCTTGAAAGAACTTCAGGTGGTTCCGTCCATTGTTGATCCAATACCTCTGTATTGCGACAACAACGGGGCTATAGCTTTAGCGAAGGAACCCAGGTCCCATCAGAAATCCAGGCACATCTTAAGGCGGTATCACCTGATCAGGGAGATCGTAGATCGCCAGGAGATTGAGGTTCGGAGAGTCGCTTCAGAAGACAACACTGCAGATCCATTCACCAAGGCCTTGCCCCAGACTCAGTTCGAGCGGCTGATCGAGATGATAGGTCTTCGATACGCCAGTACATGGCCTTAGTGCAAGTGGGAGATTGTTAGTGTATATGCCCTAGAGGCCATTACTGTATCATACTAGTTTGTATATTACTTAATGGATGCTTGGGATATTCACCTTGTATATACAATCTTGCTCAAAATAGTAGTATGCTACTTGGTTTGTTTCTACTTCAATGTGTACTTGTGTTTATTTCAGTATATCACTTATACGCATTAGTGGAGCCCTTAGGATCTTTGCTTGATTACCAGCATTGTGATGGCAGTCACACTAGTGGGGGCTGGGTAATCTATAAGCACATCCTTATTCAGGTCCCTGGTCGCAGGACTATCGAGACAGGGCATCGATACTCCGGAGTAGACCAGCGCATGCGCTTCTCATCCCAGTGTGGGAGACGGTCTGTCCCACAGCCGTCAGTACGTCGTACTTGAGATAGTATGCGGGTGCTCGTTAGGTTACGGGTACACTGGACAGGACTCGTAGGGAACTGACTAGTTGGTATTATACCTATCGTCAGTTATCAGTTCCCAGGTGACATGAGTACAGCTTAGTCCGCTGACTTGACACTGTCACTTCGCCTCGGGTGTGTTCCCACTGTACTTTGATCACTACCCTACCACGGCTCAAAGGAGTCGTGCAAACAGGTGGTGGTTGGGTGCAGTCCCGAAGCACTTGGAGGCAGTGACGGTTAGACAGGATTCGTCTCTCCCGGTATTGGGGGTTGACATCGCGCTGTGTCTAGGAGAGCCATTACACGAGTAGTCCCTGGCCAGGGCAAACGAGATATACTGGTAGGTTTCCAGTGTTATCTCAGGGTGTATTAGGCTTCACTCCGGCACGACTTGTACCGCTATTGGGGGACTGACGTTTACCGCCCCCTAGGCCCGCCATGCGATGTATCAGACGAACAGACCGGACTGTACGGAGAATGTCACGCTCAGGCTCAGTAGGAGTTCAGATGGGTTTCGCCTCGTCGGTCTTCTTGTCGGCATTACCTGGGGACCGTTACGCACAGCTAGTGCCGCTTGCGGTCTGTGGTTAAACCCACTGCCAGCGTAGTGTCGAGTCTTTAGAGTCCCACACAGAAAGCTTTTCGCCTTTAGGCAAAAGAGTAGAGGTCGCATGGTATTGCGACAGGTCGCATGGTTTTGCGACAGGGTTCGGTCACATCCGTGCACTTGTGCACGTACAGTGTCCGGACAGTTTACACTAGCGGGCTTTGGTTTAAGCCAGATCCTAGTGTACCTTATGGGATTGGATTTATCCAGTTTGCATTCGTGTTCCTCGGAACGCGGATGCGGGTGTGTATGCACAGTTGACAGGGAGGCAGAGGCAGCGGATTCTTATTAGGGTTGTTGACAGTTGACCGTTGACTTTTTGACATTATGCTCAACCCTAATGAGAATATGATATGTGATTAACTATTATATTAATTAAGTATTATGGTGATATGGTTGTTGACTTGTTGACTTTTGTTGACTTGTTGACTTTGGTGACTTGTTGACTTTTGTTGACTTGTTGACCGGTTGACTAGGCTTGACTAGTTGACCATCATGATAACCATGGTTATCATTTCATGCCAAAGACTTTTTCTTGCTTGTTCATTTGAGTAAAATGAGTGCTTGACATGATAAGGTTATGGTTACTTCAACCATCACATAAGACTTTTGTTGATATGATGAGTTATCATTGCTTTGGATTATGAGAGGGTGAGAGACAAAATACTTGCTCATTCCTTCTTGCTCATTCTCTCTCTTGTTCTTGAGCTCTCCTCTTGCTCTCACCCTCAACCTCTTGCTCCCTCTCTTGATCTATGGTTCTCTTGTCTCATGAGTTGAGAATCAAGAACCATAGATAAAATCCCATTCTAAATCATCTCTACTCATTCTAGTTCACTAGGTTTAGCAAACCAAGTGAACTAGTTTCTTCAAAGAACGAAGAAGGAGCTAAAGGTTGGAGCTTTCAAGTGGATCTATCTTCGGCGTACGGAGACAACGAGAAGGAGCCATCGAACCACCATCGGAGCTTGAAGAGAAGGAGTTCAAGTTTAGGTATAACCATCTTCATCCGAGTAGCTAACTCTCTTTAGCTTAGTTTGCTAGTTTTAGTTTAGACAACGATCCCGACCATAGTTTAGTCCATGTTGCCTCTTGCGATAAAAATTCGTTTTTTATACCGTTTCCGCCTCCCCGTAAGAACCGGGGGTCGCAATATGGACTTACAATAGTGATCTGTAAGGTCACCTAAAACTGTACACGATGATAAAGATAAACCAGATAGCATACTGTCATCTTGAGTAAGACTGTCCTATCGGCATTGGTCCTCTCTCAATCATTGGATCGCAATCACGTGCCTGCGATCCAATAATTGACTTTGAGGGCACCATATCCAACACAAAACTCACAAACACATACGCAACTTGCACACGACATGGTGTACTAACCATGGAAAAAATGTAAAAATACGGATTTGGCCAAATTGAGATTAGTAGTGCACTAATCGATTTAAATTGAAATTTGCATATTATTAATTATAAAAATACCAAAATCCGATAAATATCATTAAAATAATTAAATCATTTTAATTTCCACTATTTTGCAAATATTGGTATATACTTATATCATTTTGCGAAAAAACCCCTATTCGCCAATTGAATAGTTTTCGCGAAGTATATTATTTTAATATTAAATTCCAAAAATAATAATTTTATATTCTTGAAATGTTACAATCTTCCCCCCTTAAATAAATTCGGTCCCCGAATTTAAATTTAAACCCCTAAATATTAAAACATTTCAATAATCAACTCAAATCAACGGGGCTCCGAAATCACGGAATACAAAAAAATACCACAGCGCATCGTGTGCGCTTGAAAACGAGTACGAAACTCAGAATCAAACTCCGTCAAGCGTCACACAATCATCGGAGTTACAATGGAGATACAGATCTTAAAATCCACCACTGAAATGCAATATACTATAATCAAAATCATATTACGTATATCGTACGCATCCCTTTAAAATCCTCTGAAAACTGGATAAAACACATGCAAAAATCTTTCCTGAATCGTCGTGTGATGCGTCGCTCATGGCACAAGTGGCGGACGATCATTTGTAAAGTAGTAAATATATACTTATATATATTTTTCTCAAATTATACGTCCCGCCTTTTGAAATATTCCAGAAGGTTTTCCTTGTAAAATTTCATGTGACTCGCGGACACGTAAGAAATAGCGAGACTATAGTTCCTTTTTGAAAACCTCTTGGTAAAATTTTATTCTAGCAAAAGTACTCAGGTACTGTCCTCAGACCAGTCCTGCTCGGTTACTATACAATATAGTATCCATCATCAAAATGCGAAACTCATAAATAAAATCAGCCTCAAAAGGCGTATCCAAAATCACGTGCGTCTGGTGCGCACGAAAAACCAATTCCAATACAAGTGCCATAAATATGCTCAAAGCAAAACTAAGTGCAACGGGTGTGCATGAAAGCATCTGTCCAGTGCACCAGGTGTGTACGACAACAACATCAAGTGCATCTAGATTGCACGAAAATCTTAATCAAGTGCAACAACCATGCACGAATGAAGTCTCCATCAAGTGCATCCAACTTGCGTGAACAAAAATCTTAATCAAGTGCATCCAACATGCACGAATAAAAATCTCATCAAGTGCATCCAACATGCATGAATAAAAATCTCAATCAAGTGCATCCTGTGTGCACAAACCACATCTCATGCGCTCAGTGTGCGCAAAAATCTAAATCAAATGCGTCAGGTCCATATAAAACATCTCGTGCAATACTGTGCACGATAATGAACATCAAGTGTAGACGCGCATAAAAACATCAATCTGGTGCAACAAATGCACGAAATACAATCTGGTGCAACAATGCACGAAAACAAATCTGGTGCAACACACGCACGAAAACTCATCAATATCTCAAATGATCACAATAACAACACCGAGCATGCCAAGGTCTTTAAAATCATAAACGTATGCAACTACGTGCGCAAAACTGCATCAATGCACCGCAAGCACATGTGAGCTATACCGAGTAAAAAAATCAAATCGACAGTCTCGAAATCCACAAAATCTTAAGTACGTGCAGCAAAGGCACAAAATCAATCTCAATTGTAATGGATATGCACAAATCGTAAAATAACACAACGGTGTATAAAACATATGTCGAGTGCAATAACTGTGCACAAAAATAAATATCCAGTAGGTGCAGCCTGTTGGCTATAGTGCCATCGAGTCAATTATTGGATCGCAGGCATGTGATTGCAATGATTGAGGGAGGACCTATACTAGTAGAACAGTCTTACTCGAGATGATAGTATGGTATCTGGTTTGTCATTATCATCGTGTACATACTTCAGGTGACATTACAGATCACTATTACATGTTGATAGAGCCCATAGGATTCTTGCTTGACTACCAGCAGTATGATGGCGATCACATACATGAGAGTTAGGTGGTCTATAAGCACATACTTAAATTGTCCCTGGTCGTAGGAGTTTCGAGACTGGGCATGGATACTCCATGAGTAGACTAGTGTATAGGGATCGAGACCCCGACGAGGGGCGGTGGCCGGTCTTACAAGCCATTGGTGTCAGTTGATTTACCTAAGATGTATACAGGTGCTCATTGGGTTATCAATACACCGGACGGACTCGCCGGGAACATGCTAGTTGGTATTAAACCTATTGTCAGATAACAGTTCCCAGGTGACATGTGTACAGGTTAGTCTATCGACCTGAGATCGTTACTTGTCTCGTGTGAGTTCCCACTGTGCTTTGATTTCTACCCTACCATGGCTCAAAGGAGTCGTGCAAACATGTTTTAGTTGGGTACAGTCCCAAGCCACATGGAGGCAGTGAGCGGATTGTCAGGGGATTCGTCTCTCCCGGTATTGGGGGTTGATATCGCGCTGTGTTTGGAGAGCCATTACACAAAATCCCTGGCCAGGGTAAGTGAGATTTACTGGTAGGTATTCCAGTAGTTTCTCAGGGTGTTCTAGGCTACACTCCGATACGACTTATACTGCGATTAGGGGTCTGATGTTTACCATCCCCCTAGGCCCGATATGCGATACTCATAGACGAACGTACCAGACTGTACGGAAATTGTCACTATCCGGCTCAGTAGGGTTTCTGGATGAGTTCGCTCGTCGGACTCCTTTTCGCTCAATAACTGGACAGCTGTTACGTACAGCTAGTGCCACTGACGTGCTTGTGGTTAAATCCACTGCCAGCGTATTGACGAGTCTTTAGAGTCCCACAAAGAGGGTTTTCCTGATTCGGATGAAATGTTGTAGAGGCCATATGGTTTTATGGCAAAGTTCGATCATATACGTGCGCTTGTGCACGGATCATGATCGGACGGATCCTACTAGTGGTCTTTAGTTTAAGCCAGATCCCATTATTAGATTGTTGGATTACTTTCGTCTTTTAGTATTCGTATTCAGTCGGAATATGGATGCGGATATGTATATACGGATGTGGGGTATTCTTGTAATTCGTTACAAGATTTCTTTAGTTGATGCCATGTTCATTTCTTGGATTAAACATTTTAGTTTAAATGTTTAATGGTGGAAATTGTGACTCATTCTTGGCGTGACGTAGCTTTTTTCTTGGCTAAGATATTTGTGTATAGTGTTGTGAGATATTATATGAAAGCTTGTGAAATATTTTTGGTGTGACTTTTCTTTTGTTGCCATCACAATATCACACAACACACACACAAGTAAAGAGGCAGCCATCTCATTCCTTTTGGCTTTGCTTGCTCTTTTCTTCCCTTGAGCTCACATCTTTCACCATGGTCATTTTCTTCAACCTCCACTCTATCCCTCTCATGTGTTGAGAATCTTAGAGTGTCATGAGACAAAGTAATCACAAACTATCTCTACTTCTTCTTGGGCACCTAGGCTAGCAAACTAGTTGCGTCGGTTTTTGAAGCGGGAGCCCGTATAAAGAACCATCGACGTGGATCTTCTTCGACGAAGGGAGACCGGAGATCGAACTACATCGAGGCAGCCACTACGAGCTTGGACAGAGTTTGAAGACCGAAGGACACGGATCGATCGGTATAAGCTCTTTAAACCACTTTACATTTTACTAGTATAGGGTTAATAGCATGATCCGTCGATTAGGGTTACGTTAGCGCCGAGTTTTAAAAGTTTTTGTTCCACGTTTGGCCACGGATTGATGGCCGGGGCGCTGTCGTAACCCAACATTGTAACAGAGCCAACCCATTAACCGCATACTAGTTGGTTTAGAAAATGTTAAACTATCGAAACCGAAACAACTCCAATTCACTGCACTGCACATTCCAGTTTCTGTCGAATTTCATTTGGTCCTCTAAAATTTTTTTAGTAACTGCAGAAGAGTACTGACATGACCACTTGACTACAACCCAAATACGAACCAATTCCACCTCTACAAAAAAAAGCACACTGCTCTAAAAACCGGCATGCCCGGTTATTTCATTGAGTTTGGGTTTCGTATTTGGGTTGTGTTCTGGTCTCTGGAATCTTGTTTCGGTGGTATTGCTAGTTTAACCCAGTTTTGATATGGATTTATCTAGTTGTTTGGGGGCTATTCGTGGTTATTTCGAAGTCGATATTTCTAATATTGTTTAAAGTTTATAGTACTTACATTACTATCTGCGACCGTGAATGTCATTCAAGCGGTACAACTTGTCTAATTGCTATTGTTCTTTTAGACGGGTTTGCGAACGTGACATTCACGTTGATGTTCTGTGTTGTGCTGTGTTTGTTGCGGATTTGTCGTGGTGGATAGCTTGGGTGCAATGTTAGTACAGTTTAGTTTTATTTGTACATTTGATATCGTAGGGCGAGCATCCGACTTGTGGACTGTCGTCACTACCTGTTTGTATATTATTCTTTTGGGGCACGACCGGGTTGAGGTCGATGTCACCATTGTACATATTTTCTTTTCTGTACTAGGATTACCCCACGATGGAGTGCATGGATAGTCGGGTTCTGGAAGGTAATGGGTCCACATGTCATAGCGTTGAGATGGAGGGGGCCTCAATCTCGAAATGGCGGGTTATTCGCCGCACTCGTAGGGGGTACAGGTTGACCGAAGGGGGGTGCCTAAGTTACCGAATTCCGTGAAGTGCTGGGTGGCCCATTCACTTTGATGAAGGGGGCTGCCTTGCTTCTGGTTTTGGCGGGTAACTTGCCGCACCCATAGGGGTCTAGGTTTTCATTGCACAGGATATCCACACGACCAGGGGAACGTCGGGTTTCACTTGTGGCTCAATGGAAAACCGGGGCTCCCAGATTATCTGTATTGTTCTGTGATGCATATTAATTATCTGGGATGTTGCATTTATCATACCTGGAGCGATTATTATATATTGTTATATATACTAGTAGATATTGTATATGTTTTACACCCACGCTAGTCCAGTCCCCGCTCTGTTGTTAGTTAAGTAACCTAACGGTTGATGACGGGACCCAGAAGCGAATGCGGATGGCATATACGTACATTTTATTTTTGTTCTTTTTTGGTATGATTTATTGATAGGACTGCATTGATTCTGATCAATGCAAGGAAAACAGACCTATTTGAGGTTGTTGGAACAATTTTCAAAAAGCTGTTATTACAAGGACGTTTTCGTTTGTTTTGCACAGCGGTATTCAGTTGGAATATCCAGCACCTCATTCCACTAGGCAAGAACCGAGATCCTTTCACCGGGAGTGACCTCTTGGGCAGAAGTTTGCGTCAGGGTAATAACTTCGCTATAGTCGATTACTTTTTTGCTTTCCATCGTGTTATTCAGTTAGAATATCCTGCACCTATTCCACGAGGAAAGATCCGAGATCCCTTCATCGGGTGTGATCTCTTTAGCAAAAGTTTTCGCGACTATAAATTTATAAAACCACTCGGTTCCTTCAACGATATCAACTTCATTACGTTAAAGGTTTTTGGCCAAAAACCAGCCGTAGCCCTCCGTCATTTCTTACAAGTGTTACTTAGTATTCGTTCTGCGTTTGTTGACTATATCAAAGTGTAGTGTGCGGTAGCTAAGTAGTGCTTGTTTGTGGCATATAAATATGCAATTGCTTAAGATAGTCGTGCAGCCTTGTTGACTATGTCAAGGGCTCGTATGGGTGGGTTTAATGCAATCCTGGATAATGACGGGTTGAACTTGACTAGGATTCTTTGATTTGTTGACTGTGTCAAGGTCACTTGGGTCCTAGGGGTAAAAATCACATCGAGAGTTTCAAACAGACAGGAAACTTTCCAGGCATGAGCATACATTCTAGAGTGTGATAACTTGAGTGGATTCCATCAGGTTATCACACTATGATAGTTGGATCCCGATTTCCACTGATGAGTTGGTTTACTCCTCGGGTGATTTTAGATAATCCCGACTAATTCTTCTTTCAGGTTTGGAGGAGAATTTGAGGATACAGTGGAAGACATCCTGATTAGATAAATAGATAACCATTCTAATCTAGGTTAGAGTGCATGCCGAGTGTTTCTTTTCTCTCTCTCTTTGGCAGCGACCATGACCCGACCCTAGAGTACAACTCAGTAACCAAGTTAACCAAACTTTCTTAAAACACTGGCTTTTGGATTATCTGAGTTGCATACCTTATTGCCACTCCTACTTTTACCTTTTGATTTTCTCCGGAACATTCCGTATCACTACGAAGATCCACATTTTATTTGGATATGACCATCGTATAGTTACATACGAACTCGAAGGAACTTGTTCCAGTTCGAGAATGGTTTCTGGTTCTGGAGAAATTGAATAGGACTATTCAGTTGTCTATTCCTTTTACCTTCTCTCAGATTGTGAGGGCTCCTAGGATTAGGAGAGGGTACACCTATTGCGCTTATTGGATAGTCTTCTTCCAAACCATAGGCAGGTGCTGAAAGGTAGGGAAAGAAGAAACCAATTACCCTAAGTGTGGTGCACAGAAGGTAATAAGTAAAGACAAATAAAGGGATTAGAAAGAGGGGAAATAAAATTGCGACTGCTATCAATCATGACCAAACCACGTATTTCATCGCCACTCCTACTTCACCTTTGATTTTCTCCAGAACACCCCGTATCGCTACGAAGATCCACATTTATTGGATAATCCAGCATATAGTTACATACGAACTCGAAGGAACTTGTTCCAGTTCGAGGATGGATTCTGGTTCAGGAGAAATAGAATAAGGATTATTCAGTTGTCTTTTACCTTTACCTTCTATCAGGTTGCGAGGGCTCTTAGGATTAGGAGAGTACACCTATTATGCTTATTGGATAGTCTTCTTCCAAACCATAGGCTGGTGCCAAACGGTCGGGAAATAAGAAAACCATTTAGCCTAAGGGGGGTGTACAGAAGATAATGAGTAATGACAAATAAAGGGATTTGCAGAGATGGCAATGAAATATACGGTTATAGTCATGAATATGGATAATGGAAGAGGCATTTCTAGGAATACCCGAATACCACTTCGAAACATTTTCATGTTTCATTTTCTCTATCCGTTGTTAATTGAAAACTGATTTCCCAATTAGTCCTTACTCCACGGTATGTATTTACCAGGTTTGCTTCTCACATCTGTATGGTTTTACAGATGATGAGTGGGAGTAAGTTATTGGAAATTTGGTGATCATATCCTCATTATATCAGAATTCGTTGTAATTGGTGATATTTGAGGAAATCATATGGGGTTGTTTGCCTGACGGCAAATATTTGGTTTTTAATATCCGTTGTTATGCACCAATTTCAAACTGATATATCTGTACGTTTATTTTATAAAGTGAGATATAACTTTTTGAAATTATATCCATGACATTTACCTATATCAATTGATGGTTAGGTAAGGAGCATTCAATAGTGGTGTAATTCTTCTAAACCATAAGTACAGTTTTCAACCTACGATGCACAGGGCTTGAGTTATTCAACTCAGGGGACTTATACAAAGTATTGTATATTGTCCAGTGTCCATTAGGATAGAGGGGTTGGTTCTCGTACTAAATTCTGTTTACTTGTGACTTCTCTAGTTTTAGAAAAGTATTTCGTAGAAATACAAGGTCCAAGTTTTGAGAAGTTATAGGTACAAGAATAAAGTAGAAAACCATGTGTTGCAAATATCGAGATTCTTCAAGGTGATCAAAGATATAGATACTTGTATTTGGTATTCAGTTAATAATAATAGTTTTGAGAACTTGCTTCTCTTTCAGGTTACTCATATCTGGATGCACTCCTAAATTGAGTAATGCTGATCGGACTCTTTCCATTTGGTTGACATGCACTGGACACAGCAGCATGATTTGAATCTGGTTTCAATTAAATCAATGCCTCTGTTTATATATTGTATATAGAATGGTTCATATCTTAACGGTGTTAAGGTATATGGAGTTGTCCGGCTTATGCTTAGAACCATACTCTGGATAACTCAAGGCACGTTTCAGTAATTGTTGTTTGTGGGTTTTCCCTGGTTATGACGATGGTTAACTTTCTACCATCTGAAAGATTAATAAAGATATTGTTCTTGACTCGCCACAGTTTTAGTAAAATGGACTTTTTCAAAAAACAGTAGTGGAGTTATAGTAGAACTGGAAGAGATTCCTGAATCACAAACGATTACTAAAAATTTAATAAGACCAAAAGATTCAATCAGGTTTGACATTCCATTAGCCACTCCGCAGATATAATGGATATCCTCAGACGCCCGAGAGGTACTTTGATATTGTCAAAGACGGTGACAAGGAGGTTCTTGTGTACCCAAATTTGACACTACTGTTGTTCCAGACTATGAGACCCGGCCGGAGGATAAGTTTAGCGTCGTTCTAAACTAGCTTTAGAAGTACACATGTGTATGACTCTGCCAGAGGGTTGTTGTAGTCAGTGGGAGCAGCGGAAGCATAGTGGACAAGTAGTTTATGTTTATTTATAGACTAAAGCAGATATAACGGAGATAGATCCGTCTATTTTTGATGTGACAGTCATTGCCTTTGACTTCGTCAGAATAGGGGATGGATCTGTTAAGAAGGTAGTAGGGTGTGATGTCCTGGTATTTGGATGACATGCACTTTATAGGAAGTAAAATTCCTATCCTACAATCGGTTATACCGTGGTTGTCATACAGTGGTTTCTCCATATACGATATGGATATTATATTAGACATTCTGGTTACTAGATCTATGGTTTTAGATCTAGATTTGGGTAGTTTCCCAATCTCGGTACTTATACAGTATTCTAAAGATGTTTTATAATGGACGACTCCTGGCATGGTGGTGTACCTGCAGGTGATGGAGTCACCCTCTCTAAAAGTGTTTTACTGACTAAAGGGGGAAAGATGTGCATAATTGTCATATCACTTTCTTAGGCAATTGAGTCAATCATGAGATGTCAAGTACCGCACCAGATGTTGTTTTTGCACTAGATGTAATAAGTTTATCCAATCTTGGAGAAATGTTACAAAGCAGTTTTAGAACATAAGTGGATGTTCTAAGTATATGGTAACGGCAGCCTCCTTCGGGAGACGGTTATCATTCCAGGCTTCCAATGTGACCTGGATGATAGAGTGACTGTCAGAGTTATAATTTTCCATTTTCACGAGGGGCGGTGTTCATACCATAATATTGCATTATTATATTCCCCATTCTTATTCTTTTTATAAATAAACAGGTCCTTTTGACGTATGTCTACTACATGTTACAGGTTACAGGTTCTTGGACAGAAAACAGTGAAAACAATGTAAAGACAACGAAAATATGGACTTTTGACCAACAAACAGAGGACTCTTGATCAAGCCTACATCAAAGAACAGTTCACAATCAACAAGGCAAGGCGAGGTCCAAAATAATAAGGCAAACGGTTAAAAGATCCATTGCAAAATGTTCACTGAAGATCTGGAATTTATAAAGAAGCCCAATTGATAAAAGGAACAAAGAACCAGGAAGCCCAGAAGAACATAAAGTGGCCCAGGAAAAATTATCAACTGAGCACACTAATGGGCCGCGGAACCGCGGCCCAAGCCCTACCCATGCCGCGGTTCCGCGGCCATTAAGAGCCTTCTCTTAAAGAAAATTTTACCATGATGTTGAGACGGTTCTGAAAAGATTCCCTGGGGCTATTTTTGTAATTTTAGACATGCGGATCAAGATGTAACCTAGGGTTTCTATTTCCTTTAAATAGGAACCCAAAACATTGTAATTCTTATGCCTCCTTTTAATAAAAATTCCAAAGTTCTTTATGGAGAGCATCGGTGCCTCTCTTCAATTCAGAAATTCAGATCTGACAACCCTGCTTTGATGTTTGGAGAGAGCCATCTGTAAGTAATTTAATTTCTTGCCCTAGTGTAGATTTCAATTCCTTGCCCTATGTAGATTTAATTTCATGCCCTAGGAACTTGTTTAGGGTTTAGCTTTGAGGAAGGATTTTGAGAGATGAGATCTCTCATCCCTTTCTTACCCACCAAATATTTACAATAGGACTCCATGCATACACGCACATACCGCGCCCTACGGCATCTTACCCCTCGAGGTAATGATGACACCGTAGTGTAAACGCCCTGTTGTGGTGTTTTCCATGGAGGTTAGGGTAAGGATCTCTAAAGGAAAGATAAGAACCTAGAGGAAGGAACATCTTCCCGAACGGATCTAATCCACTTTATTGATAATTACCATAACTCCTCATAGATTTTTATTCGGATAGAGAAAGCGTTGAGATTTATTTGAATTTCCAAACCATCCCTAAACTTAGCCCTAGAAAGTATAGATCTAGATAATTGCCCTAGGTTAATTAGGTTTTTTAGATTTAATAATTAATCCGAACACCCTTCGGAATTAACTCGTTAGCGCGATTAGGAGATTCACAACATCCCTGTGGACCGATCCGTACTCACCGGCTAGCTGCAAAGCGAAGCCGTTCTTGATTGCGGTTACAAATATTTTTGATCTATCTTTTAGAAAGCGCAAGCACGCTAAATCACTCAAATCAAATGGCGCCGTTGCCGGTGATGGCGTAGAATTTTCTTTTCGCAATTTCAGGTTAATCATAATTTAAAAAATCATAAAAATCTGAAAAAATCGAAAAATATAAATATATATATATATTTTGTTATTTTTGGAAGGGATACTTTGTGGTTGAATTTTTGCAGGATATACAGAATCGGATCTGGAAAGTTCCAGAAAGCGAAACAGATCAAGGGGTATCGGAACAGAAGGGATTTTAACTAACAGAAGAGCACAAAAATTTTGG
The DNA here is from genome assembly GCA_030015575.1 of Agapanthus africanus. Lineage (NCBI taxonomy): Eukaryota > Viridiplantae > Streptophyta > Magnoliopsida > Asparagales > Amaryllidaceae > Agapanthus > Agapanthus africanus. The sequence continues at coordinate 341,596,346 of CM057341.1, forward strand.
AGTCTTGAACCATCCATACGACCGCGTTTCCGCGGCCAAAACCCACCTTAGGCCGCGGAACCGCGGCCATCTTGTCGATTCGTCGCACCAAAAAAATTCTGGGGAACTGTGCTGTTAATGTGACCGCGAAATCGCGGTGGGAGCCATGTTTTGCCGCGGAAGGGCGGTGGAATTGTGACATCATCAGACCAACTTTGCTCTGTAAGATCTTCTGTTCATCCTCTGTATATTTTGAAATATATTTTCTGGAAATGCCTGGAGAATTTTGTGCACTTTAGAAATATATTCCCTTCCAAATAACGATCTTGTGCAGGATTTTTGGGCCCCGCTTGAAATAAAATAGATTGCAAGTAATATTTTGCTGTTGTATATCTTTTCTATAAAATATTTTGCTGTTGCATATCTTTTCTCTACAAATCTTTTTGCAACAATTTTTTTCCAAATAAAGAGAAAAAAAATCAATGAAAAATGAAAATAAAAAGGACAAATATTTTATAGAACTTGCAAAATTTTTTAGCCCCAAATAAATCCTTGCACCATCCTACCTTCCTTCTTGTCACTTTTCTTCTTCTAACATGGGTACCCTACACAATAAATCATTAGCCAAACTTTGGTATCCCGAACCTAATTTTGCGTCATATGTTAATTTGTTCGGTCGATTCAAAGACGATCCTTCCATACCCAAAATTTCGCTGAAAGATCAAATAGAAGCGTCTAGGAGAAATAGTTTGACTTTTCAACCCACATTGTGTCAACCGAGTCAACCTTTACCACCTACATATGTTGATACCACTTCTTCAAGTCCTTCTGTCACTCCTAGGCCGATGTCCATTGCTGAGTATATTGCTCAATCTCGCAGTCGATCTTTCACCCCTCTCCACTCATCCAGTTCTAGGGATCAACACGACTATTCACCTTTTTATCCATATGTTGACCCTACCCTTGTCCAATCACCCACTTCCTACCTGTCATACCCGACTTTCCCACCTTCACTAGACACTGTTTCTACACAGCCATTAGGGAGGTTCACATATCCAACCAATTTTGAATCCTTTACCGAAACCCCCTCACCACCTAAGTCTAGTTTGGAAGAGTCGTTGGAGGCTTATATTGCTGCAACAAATAAAATGACTAGGAATGTGGAAGCGTCCGTGGCCGCCCTTATGCAACCTACTGAAGCGGTAGCTAGTTTCCCGCTAGCTCAAAAATTTTCAATGTATAAGGAGGCGGTTGGACAGAGTGAGAATGAGAGAGGATTTCCAAATCAAACCTACCCATACCCAATTGAATCCAACAACTTCAATTTTCAAACATGTGTCCAAAATGATGAGTTGAACGAATTTGTAGTGTTTGATTTGCCAGATTATGAGGAACCCCTTTCGAGTGAAAGCGCACCTAATCCGTTTGACCTTTACACCTCCACTCTAGAACCTAAATTGATAAACATCCATGCTTTTGAGGAGGTGTCTAAAGTAATTGATTTTCACTTAATTGTGGATATAGACGCCGGGAATATTTCGGATGATGAACCTGTCGATTTAAATGAAATGTTATGTTCAAATCATCATCTTGAGTTATTAAATGTTTCTCCCGAATCTCATATGCGTCTTGATTTTGATGACAATGGCATGGATGAGTTAAATATTGAGGATAGTATTGAGGAGAGTCTTGAGGATAATATTGAGGTTGAATCATTTTTGTTTGATGTGTCTGATTTTCCAATTCATCCTCCTGAACCTTTGACTGTTATATCACCCTCCCTCCTTCCCATCGTTCCGACCCCGCTTGAAGACTGTGAGCTTGAAACCTTCTCCTTTGAATCTGACACAATTCTCACAGACGATAACACCTACGAGTGTTTCACTTTTTCGGACGATGTTGATGACTCACCGCCCGAGTTTGAGTCCTTTACATTTTCAGATGAGCCATCAAACTCGGTTGATTATAGTAGTTTCGAACCATTAATGGAATCTTTCAAGTTCGAAACAGTTTATTACGGTGAGAATGAGACTATCCCTAATTTACTCACTGTCGTCTTTTCCATTATTCCGACCGAACAAATGACCGTTACGCTTTCATCTCCTATACCAAGTTCGGCGTACCCATGTTTTCTTGCGAATCTTGAGGGATTTGATCCTATTTCTCGACAGGTTGATAAGTTAGCGCAATCGCTTATAACATATCGGTCATCACATATTGTGCTAATTTATTCACTCGATTTACACCCTCAAGTTCGCGCGACCCTTCTTTCTCTTTTCCGCCCTTCTTCTCCCCCACCGAGACCATATTCTACCATTCTTCTTTCCACACGGTCTCGCGTGTTTCTCATTTCTTTTCTTTCCATCCCATTCTTGCACCAACTATACCATTACCACGATAAGATTTTTGAATGGTTGGTGCTAACCTTTGGCTTGTGTAAGGCCAAGCTTAAGTTTGGGGGGAACCTTTGTATATATGTATATATATTTTTTTTGTTTTCTTTTTCTATAAAAAAAAAATTCAAAACATTAAAAATAAAAAAAAATTATAAATAAATAAACAGGGGAGTGCCGGTATTTTGACCCTCTTGGTTTAGCATGACGGTGAGGACACTGTCAAGTTCAAGTTTGGGGGTATGCTCGGTATGTCTTCTTCCTTCATATTCATTTGTACATATTTTTGCATTTGCATATTTATTTGAAAACCCATAAAAATTGAAAAAATTCAAAAATTTATAAAAATTAATGTATTCAATTTTGGTTTATTTGACTAGAGTTTGACAGATAGGTTAACTGGTTAGGAACAACTAGATCTTAGACTTAGTAAATTAAAAACCCTAAAAATAACCTTCCTTAAAGTTTAACGGTAGAAAGTATATGCCTTGTAGTTTATTTAGAAATAGGCAAATTTTGGGTTGACTTCTTGGGCTAAGTCAAAATGAGGGGAGAGTATTGATGTTCTTATTAGAGTATAAGTTTGAAAAATAATTCCTAGCTTAAGTCTAAATTCTGAAAATGTATACCCTACAATTTGCACAATCACGCACCTTGAAACTTGGAATAGTAGAAGAGACCTTGAAATGCTCTTGTCTAAAGTCCTTAGTACAATGAAAATAAAAGAAGAAAAAAGTGAATAAAGAAAAAAAATGGACACTGGTTTTTGTGATTACTTAAGGCTGTAAAAAAATAGAAAAATATTTAGCGGGGGTACTTCATCATCTAGTGCCTTAGACCAACTGGTTTGGAAGTCACTGCTAAAGCCTTGGGTGTTGCAAAACTAGGGAGTACGCTTTAAAGTGCTAACGCATCTTGTAATTGGTTGTTGTTACCTCAAGAAGTATTAACGGTCGCATGAAGGATGAGTAAGCAAATTTCATTTAAAAATTCACTAATTAATAAGTGCTTTGGACAATGGACGAGAGTACGATTGCTTGATTTGAATTTCCAAGTGTAGGGGTGATCTATACACACACGTGGGGATATGTGATTAGAGTTTAGATAAGAGAAAGGAACGAAGAATAGAACTTGTATCTCTAGTAGAGTTGATAGAAATTCCTAAGTTGAGATGAAACCCTAGAAGAAAACTTAAGAGATGCCGAAAGCTAAGTTGGTCTACATAACATATATAATCTTAAGTTAGATGATGAGGAAGTGTGAAGAATATGGGTGGATGATTTACGAGTCGAAGTTAATAGAATTCTTAGTAAGAAAACCTAATTGGAGAACAAAAGTCAATGGGCCGAGTTGATAGGATTTTGTGGGTGTAATCCGCTGAAAACCCTCAGGAGACAACACTCCTCTTACTAGGGACACCTAGAGGTTTAACGGCTTGTTGCACGTGCTCAGTGCAATCGCGTTTCCCTGCGAAAGTGTGGTTAGGATTTTAGTGAATAAGAATAAGTTTGCTCGAGGACGAGCAAAAGATAAGTTTGGGGGTATTTGTTCATACCATAATATTGCATTATTATATTCCCCATTCTTATTCTTTTTATAAATAAACAGGTGCTTTTGACGTATGTCTGCTACATGTTACAGGTTACTGGTTCTTGGACAGAAAACAGTGAAAACAATGTAAAGACAAGGAAAATATGGACTTTTGACCAACAAACAGAGGACTCTTGATCAAGCCTACATCAAAGAATAGTTCACAATCAACAAGGCAAGGCGAGGTCCAAAATAATAAGGCAAACGGTTAAAAGATCCATTGCAAAATGTTCACTGAAGATCTGGAATTGATAAAGAAGCCCAATTGATAAAAGGAACAAAGAACCAGGAAGCCCAGAAGAACATAAAGTGGCCCAGGAAAAATTATCAACTGAGCCAACTAATGGGCCGCGGAACCGCGGCCCATGCCCTACCCATGCTGCGGTTCCGTGGCCATTAAGAGCCCTCTCTTAAAGAAAATTTTACTATGATGTTGAGACGGTTCTGAAAAGTTTCCCTGGGGCTATTTTTGTAATTTTAGACATGCGGATCAAGATGTAACCTAGGGTTTCTATTTCCTTTAAATAGGAACCCAAAATATTGTAATTCTTATGCCTCCTTTTAATAAAAATTCCAAAGTTCTTTATGGAGAGCATCGGTGCCTCTCGTCAATTCAGAAATTCAGATATGACAACCCTGTTTTGATGTTTGGAGAGAGCCATCTGTAAGTAATTTAATTTCTTGCCCTAGTGTAGATTTCAATTCCTTGCCCTAGGTAGATTTAATTTCATGCCCTAGGAACTTGTTTAGGGTTTAGCTTTGAGGAAGGATTTTGAGAGATGAGATCTCTCATCCCTTTCTTACCCACCAAATATTTACAATAGGACTCCATGCATACACGCACATACCGCGCCCTACGGCATCTTACCCCTCGAGGTAACGATGACACCGTAGTGTAAACGCCCGGTTGTGGTGTTTTCCATGGAGGTTAGGGTAAGGATCTCTAAAGGAAGGACAAGAACCTAGAGGAAGGAACACCTTCCCGAACGGATCTAATCCACTTTATTGATAATTACCATAACTCCTCATAGATCTTCATTCGGGTAGAGAAAGCGTTGAGATTTACTTGCATTTCCAAACCATCCCTAAACCTAGCCCTAGCAAGAGTAGATCTAGATAATTGCCCTAGGTTAATTAGGTTTTTTAGATTTAATAATTAATCCGAACACCCTTCGGAATTAACTCGTTAGCGCGATTAGGAGATTCACAACATCCCTGTGGACCGACCCGTACTCACCGGCTAGCTGCGAAGCGACGCCGTTCTTGATTGCGGTTACAAATATTTTTGATCTATCTTTTAGAAAGCGCAAGCATGCTAAATCACTCAAATCAGGCGGTAGTTTGGAAAGGTGGTCTAAGCGGATACTGAGGGAGGCATGGCGCAGGATACTGATTAAATTCAGTTGACAATACAGTCTAAGAAGTTTGCTGGATTTGGAGTTCATTTGTGAACCAGGTCCCATCAGATATCCAGACATATTCTAAGACAGGTATTGCTCATTTCGGGAGATGGCTTTCTCCGCGAACTTGAGATAAAGAGAGACATAGAAAGAAACATTAGAGCAGATCCACTCACCGAGGCTATTTCTCGAACGCAATAGTTTTACAAACTAGCTTTGTAGAGCTGATTAGTAGAGAAGATGGGTGTTCTGTATCACACGGCCTGTAAGTATGCGACACCACAATAATTAGCCTTAAGCGCAAGTGGGAGATTGTTGGCTATAGTGCCCTCAAGTCAATTATTGGATCGCAGGCACGTGATTGCAATGATTGAGGGAGGACCTATACCGGTAGAACAGTCTTACTCGAGATGATAGTATGCTATCTGGTTTGTCTTTATCATTGTGTACATGCTTCAGGTGACATTACAGATCACTATTACTTGTTGATGGAGCCCATAGGATTCTTGCTTGACTACCAGCAGTATGATGGCGATCATATACGTGAGTGTTGGGTGGTCTACAAGCACATCCTTAAAGTGTCCCTAGTCATGGGAGTTTCGAGACCGCGCATCGATGCTCCATGAGTAGACTAGTGTATACGGATCAAGACCCTGACGAGGGGCGGTGGCCGGTCTTACAAGTCATTGATGTCAGTTGGTTCCCCTAAGATGTATACAGGTGGTCATTGGGTTATGAGTACACCGGACGGACTCGCCGGGAACATGCTAGTTGGTATTATACCTATTGTCAGATAGCAGTTGCCAGGTGACATGTTACAGGTCAGTCTATCGACCTGAGATCATTATTTGTCTCGTGTGTGTTCCCACTGTGGTTTGATTACTACCCTACCACGGCTCAAAGGAGTCGTTCAAATAGGTTTTAGTTGGGTACAGTCCCGAGCTACATGGAGGCAGTGAGCGGATCGTTAGGGGATTCGTCTCTCCCGGTATTGGGGGTTGATATCGCGCTGTGTTTGGAGAGCCATTACACAAAATCCCTGGCCAGGGTAAGTGTGATTTACTGGTAGATATTCCAGTAGTTTCTCTGGGTGTTCTAGGTTACACTCCGACACGACTTATACTGCTATTAGGGGTATGACGTTTACTATCCCCTAGGCCCGATATGCGATACTCATAGACGAATGGACCGGTCTGTATGGATATTATCACCGTAAGGCTCAGTAGGGTTTCTGGATGAGTTCGCTCGTCGACCTCCCTTTCGCTCAATACATAGGCAGCCGTTACGTATAGCTAGTGCCACTGACGTGCTTATGGTTAAACCCACTGCCAGCGTATTGACGAGACTTTGGAGTCCCACACAGAGCGTTTCCCTGGTTCGGGCGAAACGTTTTAGAGGCTGTATGGTTTTATGGTAGGGTTCGATCATATACATGCACTTGTGCACGGATCGTGATCAGACAGATTCTATTAGTAGGCTTTGGTTTAAGCCAGATCCTAGTATTAGATTATTGGATTACTTTCGTCTCGTAGTATTCGTATTCAGTCGGAATATGGATACAGGTATGTATATACGGATGAGGGGTAATCTAGTAATTCGTTACAAGATTTCATTAGTTGATGCCATGTTCTTTTCATGGATTAAACATTTTTGTTTAAATGTTTAATGGTGGAAATTGTGACTCATTCTTGGCGTGACATAGCTTTTGTCTTGGTTAAGATATTTGTGTATAGTGTTGTGAGATATTATGTGAAGGCTTGTGAGATATTTTTAGTGTGACATTTCTTTTATTGCCATCACAATATCACACACAACACACACACAAGTAAAGAGGCAGCCATCTCATTCTTTTTGTCTTTGCTTGCTCTTTTCTTCTCTTGAGCTCACATCTTTCACCATAGGCATCTTCTTCAACCTCCAGTATATCCCTCTCATGGGTAATCACACACTATCTCTACTTCATCTTAGGCACCTAGGCTAGCAAACTAGTTGCTAGAGTTGCTTCGGCTTTTGAAGCGGGAGCCCGTATAAAGAACCCTCGACGTGGATCTTCTTCGACGAAGGGAGACCAGAGATTGAACTACATCAGGTCAGCCACGACGATCTTAGACAAAGGTTGAAGACCAAAGGACACGGATCGATCGGTATAACCTCCTTAAACCTCTTTATAGTTTACTAGTATAGGGTTAATGGCACGATCTGTCGATTAGCGTTACATTAGCGCCGAGTTTTAAAAGTTTTTGTTCCGCGTTTGGCCACGGATTGATGGCTGGGGCGCTGCCGTAACCCAACACAGCGATGGCACACAAAAATATAAATCACGAAACCCATTCATCAAAACTCAAATCCAGGCGATAAAAGTGTGATACTAAGATCAGAAAACACAAATCGCAATAAATAACATTGAGGTACACCTCCTACAATATCGAAAATATGTCAGTGCGCCCAAACCCGGAAGAGCAAGATCATCTACTTGCCTCCTGCTCACGGTCCGGCGTCTTCAGTCTCTGGGTTCCCGTTTCCCTCTGGATTACAAATCTCGCAATCCTCCTTCTCGTCGGCCCGGTCAGGTGTACTAACCAAATAGTCCCGCTCTGGAACTCCTCTGATCACCGTTTGGCCAATCAACATGACCACTCACAAACGGCACGTTACTGACGGCAACATCTGGCCCTCTGAATATGCACGATATAACTGGTCTTGGGTGCAAATCCTTATCGCTGCGGTGTCCTAGAAAGAACCTACTCAAGAACTTTTCCGATCTCACCTATGCCGAACTATACGAAGTTTGGCACTCTTTCATAACTCTTTTCTCATAACTGACTGCTGCGTCCTCAGCATGGCTTTCCTTTGAAATTTGGCGGTATCTAACGCCTCTGCACACAAATCAATCCTCTGGCATCAACAGAGAGTAACAACCGCTCGTTAACATCTCGCACGAACCTCATGTTCCACTTGTCTTTATTATTGTCCACTTTGATGTCGTCTCTTGCTATCTGACTATTGCAATTCATTCTCGGCTACAGTCAATCCGGAATCTCTCATACAGACTCGAAATACGAACTCGGTATCTTCACCACTCCGTAGAAGATAACTAGCCGGACATGTCCTCGGGAAACTCTTCTAAATCATCGGAGGAATACACTTATTCGTCCATTCTCGATCAATTCACAACGCATCTGGGTGAGGTCATTCTATCTGAAACTGGTCAACTTACCGATCACACATCGGAGCACCCGACGAACCACGTCCTCTCCTGATCAATCTACTCGAGATCTAAGTAAGATCCTTCAACTGGAATTATTCGACTCAACTGAGCCTGTGTCGGCACATCAAATCAGACAAATCATATCAGTCGCTCAACTCAAGATAGACTAGCTATCTCTTTTCACATCTCTGCCTGAAAGCTCCATTGGTTTCAGATCATAAACTCTGTAAGCGACATCACATCAATCTTAGCAACAGCTGGATCATCTGTCTGAATGGTATACAATACTATGATCTCAAGGGTAGGCTGTACATCAACAGTCCTCTCAATCTGGTAGCCTCTATCAATGGCCCGATCATCCGATGTAAAACCGAAAACTCGCCTCAAACGAGAGATCACAACACCAACACTATACCTACACGTCACTATGTCTCCAGAAAACATCATGGTCAGTCCTCGTCCGTGACGGGCTCACCCTGACCGCAACCGTAGCAGCAGCTCTCTCTGCGCTCAAACCATGGTGACAGGAACCTCAAGCAGGTATCGATGAAGATAAATGAAATGAACGAAAGAAATCATCATATCCCAAATGGATATATGATCATAGGAACGAATAGAATCAGAGATCTCAAGTTATGTGCATCCTAAGGTTACTTAAGTGGAGTATCGTATCATAAGTATGCCGCGGAACATACGCATAGTACGTCACTCTAGTCAAGCTACCTACTCCATCAATCAAGGTCAACTTATGAAACGAAAGTTCGGATCTAATACACCCCGTCAAGCCTAAGTTCCGTATGGTCAAGCCTAGGTTCCGAAATATATACGCCCTAGACTCCGCATAGTCAAACCCAGACTCAAACCATGGTTAAACTTAACGCTCTGATACCAACTTTGTCACGACCCATAAATAGCACGTGACTGGCACTTAAATCACGCAACGTCTAAAGGCGTAGGTAAATCAAGCCGAAGCCCAGAAAAACTAAACCATTTTGCGGAAAATAGCGGGAGTGCAGTTTTGAAATGAAGGTATAATGAATCATGTTTCCTCTTTAAAAATTTGGGCAGCACCTACCTTATATATTTTGATCCAAAAACATATATACAACAATATATAGGAATCCCCAAGCGGGAGCTAGCTCTTCGCCAACATGCGGAAACACAACCACACAACAACAACGTATATGATGCCCAACGGCGAAGATCAATCCAGAAAGAACAATAAACATGCAAGACATCAAAAGCTCAAAGAAAGCGAACATATATCTATCGCTCTAAGTCTCGCAAAGACCACTATGTCTAATTCTACAAATAATCAATTCTAGTTTTTGATCTGATAGTGTTTGTCTAGATACAACAGAATAATAACAGTACAAGAGTGGGCACGATCCAATACGTGTCCCACCTACCAAACCAAAACACCCGGATGAAGCTGTGTGCCAGCAATACCGCTACTGATCCCAAACGGTCAAACATGCAATAACTGTGGCACAACGGGGTGAGTTGCCAACTCGTGAATAGAAAATATCAGCAGGTAGAAAATTGAATAAAACAACAATTTCCTAGGTCACTATATCCTGAAGATAATACTATGATATCTCGGGTGACCACAAATACATTTATCTCAACGATCGAGTCATTGCCAATAGCATAAATAAATAAACATCCGACATCATATGCCTATATACATGTGAATATCATCCACGTGCCCATCAACGACACAACTCAATATCATGGAACCTGAGTGCCCAACACCGACACTCGAAACAACATGAAAACATGTGCCTGTATGCATGAGGATATCAACCACGTGTGTCCATCAACGACACATCAAAATTATGGAACCGGAGTGTCCAACACCGACACTCGAAACATCATGAAAACCCATGTCCAGCATCGACACGTAAATCCTTATATCTCAGGCACCGCATACTCAGATCGGCCCTCATATATATCTCATCTCAGGCACCGCATACTCAGATCGGCCCTCATATCCATCTCATATCACAACTCCAAAACGGTATCCTCCGGATATCCGCCGAGTTCTATACAATCACCGGTAGGTAGTGCTCCCTCTGCCAGGCTCATCGTCTACTCCACAAAAATCATTTCTTGCCCCGGGGTACCATACCGGGTCTACCATGTACACGCAAACGGATCATCCATCTCCTCGAATCGGGTTCGAAAACCAATCTCAGAAGCGAGTAAACTCATGGTGGACGCATTGAAATATCATATCAAGAGAAACCGAGTTTTTAAAATGATACATAATTTCCTTTGGAATATAACCACGGTTCTCAAATCCAAAAATTTTATGAAAACAACATCTCAATGCATATAACCATAAAGTACGATATGCAAAATAGAACAGTAATATGAGCATATCAAGTGTATCATGTAAATGCGTCATATGATAGTGCTGAACAATGCATATACTACAAAGTTAAGAATAATTTCATGATATTGCAACTCTACTGTGTAAGTAGCATGGCAATTACCGATGAAGAATGTGTGTGAGCCGGCAAATCTATGTAAGTGTAACATGCGCATCAATGGTAATTGTGCAGGTGTACTAGCAAATGATATCATATAGCATTAAATAGTGAAATATGGTATGTACATCACGAGGGGTAATATCCTACACAACAGGGACAATCAAAGGTATATCTATCTACATGTGAACTATATGGTCACTTTTAAAGATACGAATTAGTTTTTAAAGTGGGGACTACGGTGTTTTAATAAAATGTCCGCATTTGAAAATCCGTAGCGTCCCTTGAGGTTCCTATTTAAAAGATGCATACGATTCGTCAGTTTTGGAAATAGGTATGGTTTAGGATACATCTTTACATCGGCGATCCCGCCTCATAAAATCCGATATGACAATAATCCTCGATCAACATTCTCAATTCACAAGCACGGATCAATCATCCGGTAAAACACATCGCGTACGGTAATCCATCGTACGGTAATATCAAACGGAATAAGGATTCTATCGTCCTATTTATCAATAAGGGTACGGATCTATAGTCTCGTACGTCACATCTTTTCCATCTCATCAAATCTCTATCTCGATCATACATCGTTCTTGCAATCGATCTCATATCATGCCACTATAATTCTTATGCTAGAGCTCTTTCGATTCTATATAACTCATGCATCACATCCACATATATGCATATATATATATATATATATATATAACGTCAACCTCATGTCATCGCTATAATAGTCTCACTATATATCTTGTAATGATTATATCATTTACTACTAATTCTTGGATCGTATTCATAATTCATACTTAGGTTCTCCAAACAATATGTATATCGGTTTCCATTTATAATTGCGGGGGTGCTATACGCCATCCATCCGACTTCCCCCGTAGATATAAATCTACTCACTTGCTAAACTCCTTGCTTAGCCGAAATCGATGTGCTTCGTCCTCTCGAAAATCCACGCGAAGTACCTATAATCAATACACAATCGTAATGCAAACAAAAATCATTATCCGAAAACCGATATGGCACACGGTTCGCTCATAGGTTAAAACCTATAGCTTCGCATGCAAAATCAACCAAATAATCCTTCCATTGATGTATAAACGTCCAACAACAGAATCCAAACTCAAATACCAAATCCCAAGTTTCAGATATCGGAAAACGAAATTCAACAACTAAGGAAATCTATCCCAAATTTTAACTCAGGTCAAATTAGCAAATTTTGCATATAGTGTTGGTCAAGATATCAGATAACAATGCCATACACCAAAAATCACATGGTTTCACTCCGATGTGGCCGCAATTTGCGGCAACAATGAATTTATCTGCGGCCTGGAAAATGAATTAGGGGCTCGGGCTTCAAGGGGTGCTTAAAGGTTGATTGCTCATCTCTCTGTGATCGCTAAATATATTTCAGGTCCTCCCGGTCATAGCAGATCTCAAACTCCTATCACAAATTCCACAAAACACGATATCGGCCAATTTCAAAGTTCGTGTTTTGATTTCTATTGTCCTGTCTTGGCCAATAAAACAATCTATAAGGTCTTGAAACACTCACTACATCTTTATTTACCACTTAACAGCAACTTAGAAATTTCCAAGATCACATAACCTAACTAATACGAAATCTAAACTAACTAGGATATTTAACATAAACACTAATCTAAAAGTGTATGGATTACCTCAATTGGCAACTTAGGAAGATTCTTGAGTTGCCCAAAGTCTTCAAAATCCAAACTTGGATGGTTTAAAAGGCTTCGAATGAGATTGTGTATGTTTTGTGTGTAGATGGCATGTAGTGTTGAACAAGAATTTGAGATGATGCATGAGATAGAGAGAATGAAGAAGATGAAGAAGATAGACTTGAAGAAACAATGGGGAATGAGGATGAAGGAATGGAGTAGCCAAGTCAAACCCTCTCTCTTCTTAAGCTCACTCTCTCACTCACATCAACCCCCTACACCCACTCTCCAAAATATATGCTTCTCATTCCACTCTTTTGTTTCATTCTCTTTGCTTTTCTTTTCTTTTCTTTTTCTTTCTTTTCCCTTCTCTTTTCCCTATCTCACAAATCATATGTCACAAAACTCACAAACACATACACAACATGCACATAAGATGTTGCACTAACCATGGAAAAAATGTAAAAATATGGATTTGGCCAAATTGCGATTAGTAGTGCACTAATCGATTTAAATTGAAATTTGCATATTATTAATTATAAAAAAGCCAAAATCCAATAAATATCATTATAATACTTGTTGGAGATAGTGCCCTCAGAGTAAATTATTGGATCACAGGCGCGTGATTGCAATGATTGAGGGAGGACCTATCCCAGGAGGACAGTCTTACTCGAGATGATAGTATGCTATCTGGTTTATCTTTATCATCGTGTACTGCTTTAGGTGACCTGACATGTCGCTATTACACGTTGATAGAGCCCATAGGATTCTCGCTTGACGGCCAGCAGTATGATGGCGATCATATACGTGGGAGCTGGTAGTCTATAAGCACATCCTTAAAAGGTCCCTAGTCGTAGGAGTTTCGAGACAGGGCATCGATACTCCATTAGTAGACTAGTGTATACAGTCGAGACCCCGACGAGGGGCGGTGGCCGGTCTCACAAGCCACTGGTGTCAGTTGGTTCACCTAAGATGTATACAGGTGCTCATTGGGTTATGAGTACACCGGACAGGACTCGCCGGGAACCTGCTAGTTGGTCTTATACCAGACGTCAGATAGCAGTTCCCAGGTGACATGTGTACAGGTTAGTTCATCGACCTGAGATCGTCATTTGTCTCGTGTGAGTTCCCACTGTGCTTTGATTACTACCCTACCACGGCTCAAAAGAGTCGTGCAAACAGGTTTTAGTTGGGTACAGTCCCGAGCCACATGGAGGCAGTGAGCGGATCTGCAGGGGTTCGTCTCTCCCGGTATTGGGGGTGAGGTCGCGCTGTGTCTTGGAGAGCCATTACGCAAAGCCCTCGGCCGAGGCAGGAGATTTACTGGTAGGTATTCCAGTAGTATCTCAGGGCGTTCTGGGCTACGCTCCGACACGACTTGTACCGCTTTTGGGGGTCTGACTTTCACCAACCCCCTAGGCCCGCCATGCGATACTCATAGACGAACGGACCGGACTGTACGGATATTGTCACTGACAGGCTCAGTAGGGTGTCAGGATGAGTTCGCTCATCGACGTCCCTTTTGGTCAATAGCTGGTGGCCCGTTACGTATTGGCTTATACCTCTGACGTGCTAGTGGTTAAATCCACAGCCATTGTATTAACGAGTCTTTAGAGTCCACCACACTTTCAGTTACTCAGCTTTCGGGCGAAACGCTGTAGAGGCCGTATGGAGATATGGCAGGATCCGATCAGATACGTGCGGTATTGCACGGATCAGGATCGGACAGTTTTGTACTTGTGGCCGTATGGTTATATGGCAGGGTTCGATCAGATACGTGCGGTATCGCACGAATCAGGATCGAACGGATTTTACTAGCCGGCTTTGGTTTAAGCCGGTCCTAGTTTAGTACAGTTTAGATTTTGTCTCATTGCATCTGTATCCGGTCGGAATACAGATGCGGGTGTGTATGCACAGTGTCGGGGTTTTTCCTGTAATTTATTACGGGACCAGTTTTCTGGAGTTGCCAGTTTGCATTCCGTTCCGGCCGGTTTTCCTTTGTTCTTTCCCGACCGGACTTTTCCGATGGAGGGGGTTATTTGCAAGTTTGCAAATAACACTTTGTGGAGGTTTTCTTTGCATATTGTTTGATTATGATATCTTTCATCCATGCTTGCTTTATGTTGATTAGAAAGGGTATGGGTTTAAAGTGGAAAGCATGGTTGAATGTTTATTTGTCTCTTGATATGGTTACCTCCTCTTTTCACCCTACACTCACCTTCCTTCTTACTTCTTATTACCTCCTCCACCCTTCTCATTTTGGAGATGACAAGTTTCTCATTTAGAAAAGAAGAAGAAGAAAAGGAAAGAGAGAAAGAAAAAGAATGAGAGAGTTCATCTTAGTTTTGTGAGGAATTCTTCATCTCCTTCTTCTTCTTGTTTCGGAAAAATGAAAGCACCATTTTTCCTAACCCCAATCCTCCATCATGGCAACTACAAACCCCAAGTGAGACAACCATCTTCTACACTACATTCTACAGCATATCTTGAGCATGTCGAGTTGCCGGCTTCATGCTCGAGTTGCCTCGGTATTGAGGCGGGAGCCCGTAAAAGACGAAGGCGATGTGGTGCCCCTTCCGGCGAGGAGGCGACGATGTGGAGCCAAGACTTTCCGCGGGAGATCGGGATGATGAAGAGAAGACCGGAGGACTCGGATCACTCGGTATACTTCTCACCCTATCTCTTGTTTGCTAGCGTAGGTTAATGGTTATCGATCCGGGTTTTCTTTGTCCGCGGTAGCGCCGGTTTCCGAGCAAGGAAAATTTTTTATTCCGCAATTTGGCCTCGAGTAAGACGGCCGGGGCGCTGCCGTGGCGCAACATGGTATCAGAGCCACGCCATTAACCTTACCTAGCTTCGTTTGATGTGTTTGCATTTCCGATCGACCAAAATTTCCAAAAACCGTATTTTTTGTTCACATCAGTTTCTGTTGAAATATTTTGGTCTCGAAAAATTTTTCAGGTTGTAAAATATTGATGTATTGGAAAATCTAAGAGCTCTGTAAAAATTCGATGAAGTGACTCCACAGTTGGAGCGCGGAACAGCCGCTAAAACCCCCTTTGTGCGGCCCTTCCGCCGCGCACTATTCACATCACTTCACCATTTTTTTACAGAGGCCTTCTGGGCTTAAAATATGGGCTTTGGAATATTAAAGTTGGGCCAATTGTTTCTGTGAGTGCTACAGTTTTCTTTGGGGCCCACTTGTTAATTGTTTGATTGATCGGAAATTTTTAAACACATTATTTCACAGTATTTACATTATATCTGCGACCGTGAATGTCACTCGATCGGTAAATCCGGTCTGACTGCTATAGCCCGGTTAGACGGATTTGCGAACGTGACTTTCACGTTGATGTTCTATGTTTATGCTGTGTTGTTGCGGATCGGTCGTGGGGGATAGCCTGGATGCAATGCTAGTGCAGTTTTGTTGTATTATGTACATTTGATATTGCGGGGCGAGCGTCCGACATGTGGACTGCCGTCACTGCCTGTTTGTATTATTCTTTTGGGGCACGACCTGGTTGCGGTCGATGTACCCGGTGTATGTATATTTTACATTCTGTACTAGGTTTGCCCCGCGGTGGGGTGCACGGATAGCCGGGTTCTGGAGGGCAACGAGCCCGCATCTCAGGGCATTGAGACGGAGGGGGCTTCAGTCCAGGATTGGAGGGCTATTCGCCGCACTCGTAGGGGGTACAGGTTGACCCAGGAGGGGTGCCCAAGTTACCGGATTCCGTGAAGTGCTGGGTGGTCCGTTCACGGTGCTGAAGGGGGCTGCCTCGCTTCAGGTTTTGGCGGGTGACTTGCCGCGCCCGTAGGGGTCTAGGATTTCATTGCACAGGCTATCCACACGACCAGGGGAACGTCGGGTTTCAGCAGCGGCTCTGTGAAACCCGGGGCTTCCAGATATCTGTATTGTTCTGTGATGCTGTACATTTCTGTGATGTTGCCTTTTATTCACGCCTTGAGCGAAATACTATATATTGGTATATATATTAGTAGATGTTGTATATGTTTTACATCCGTGCTAGTCCAGTCCCCGCTCTGCCGTTAGTTAGCTAACCTAACGGGTGATGACGGGACCCAGTGGCGAATGCGGATGGCATATACGTACGTCAGTATATTTTCGTTCTTTGTGGTGTGATCAATTGATGGGACTGCATTGATTCGGATCAATGCAAGATATACAAACCTAATCTGATGTTGTTGGAACATTTTTCAAAAAGCTGTTATTGCAAGGACGTTCACTTTTGTTTTGCATCGTGGTATTCATTTGGAATATCCTGCTCCTCAGTCGACGAGGCAAGGGCCGAGATCCCTTCACCGGGAGTGACCCCTTGGACAGAAGTTTGCGTCAGGGCATTAACTTCACTATAGCCGATTACTTTTGCTTTGCATCGTGGTATTCAGTTGGAATATCCTGCACCTCATTCTACGGGGAAAGAGCCGAGATCCCTTCACCGGGAGTGACCTCTTTAGTAAAGGTTTTCGTCACTATATTTTATAAAAGGCTATGCAGTTCCTTCAACGATATCAAGTTCATTACGTTAAAGGTTTTTCGCCAAAAACCATTCGTAGCCCTCCGTCATTTCTTATGGGTATTATTTAGTATTCGTGCTGCGTTTGTTGACTCCGTCAAGGCGTAGTGTACGGTAGCTAAGTGGTGCTTGTTTGTTGCATAAGTGGGATTGGTTAGGACAGTCGTGCGGCCTTGTTGACTCCGTCAAGGGCACGTACGGGTGGGTTTAATGCAATCCAGAAAATGACGGGTTGAACTTGACTAGGACTTTTTGATTTGTTGACTCCGTCAAGGTCACTTGAGTCCTAGGGGTAAAAAATCACATCGGGAGTTTCAAAAGAACTGAAACTTGCCAGGCATGCGCATACCTTCTGGAGTGTGGTGACTTGAGTGGATTCCGTCAAGTTATCATGCGATGATAGTTGGATCCCGATTCCCACTGATGAGTTGGTTTACTCCTCGGGTGATCCCGACTAATTCTTCTTTCAGGTTTGGAGGAGAATTTGAGGTACAGTGGGAGGTTTCCTGATTAGATAAAGTGATAACCATTCTGATCTAGGATAGAGTGCACGCTGAGTGTTTCTTTTCTCTCTCTCTGGCAGCGACCATTGACCCGACCCTGGACTATGACTCAGTGACCAAGTTGACCGAACCTTCTTAACACTGGCTTTTGGATTGTCAGAGTTGCAGACCTCATTGCCACTCCTACTTTTACCCTTTTCTCCAGGACACCCCGTATTACTACGAACGTCCACTTCCATTGGACAAAACCATCGTATGGTTATATACGAACTCGAAGGACTTCGAGGATGGTTTCTGGTTCTGGAGAAAACGAATAGGATTATTCAGTTGTCTTTTCTTTTCACCTTCTCTCGTTGCGAGTACTCCTTGGTTTAGGAGATAGTACACCTATTACGCAAATTGGATAGTCTTCTTCCAAACCTTAGGCTGGTGCCGACCGGTAGGGAATGAAGAAAACCAATTAGCATAACGATGGTGTACAGAAGGTATTAAGTTAAGACAAAGCAAGGGATTAGTAAGAGGGCAAAGTAAATTGCAACTGATATTCACGACCAAATCAAGTATTTTCTTCGCCAATCCTAAATCACCTTTGTATTTCTCCAGGACACTCCGTATCACTACGAAGATCCACAGTTTATTGGATATTCCATCGTATGGTTATATACGAACTCGAAAGGAACTTGTTCCAGTTCGGGGATGGATTCTGGTTCAGGAGAAATAGGAATAAAGTACATTCAGGTGTCTTTTATCTTCACCTTCTCTCGCGTTGCGAGTGCTCCTAGGATTAGGACAGTACACCCTTTATGCTTTTTGGATAGTCTTCTTCCAAACCATAGGCTGGTGCCGAACGGTAGGGAAAGAAGAAAACCATTTGGCTTAAAGGGGTGTACAGAAGGTAATAACTGAAGACATATAAAGGGATTTGGAAAGGTGGCAAAGAATTATACGGTTACAGTTGTGAATCTGGATAATGGAAGAGGCATTACTAGGAATACCAGGATACCCCAACGAAACATTTCAATGTTTCAGTTTCACTGTGTAATGTTAAAAGAAAACTGATTTCCCGATTAGACACTTACTCCAGGGTATGTATTTACCAGGTTGGATTCTCACATCTGTATGGTTTTACAGATGATGAGTGGGAGTAAGTTATTGGGAATTGGGTGGTCATCCTCATTATATCGGGATTCGTTGTAATCGGTGATATTTGAGGAAGTCACCTGGGTTGTTTGCCGGTCGGCAAATATTTGGTTTTGAATATCCGCTGTCATGCACCAATTTCAAATTGATATATCTGTACGTCTATTTTCATAGAGTGAGATATACCTTTTGATATTATGTCGATGACATTTACCTATATCAGTGGATGGTTAGGTAAGGAGCATTAAACAGCGGTGTAATTCTTCTTAACCATAAGTACAGTTTTCAACCTACGACACACAGTGAAAGAGTTGTTAGACTCAGCGGACTTATACAGAGTATTGTATGTTGTCCAGTGTCCATCAGGACAGAGGGGTTGGTCCTCGTACTATATTCGGTTTACTTATGACTTCTCTAGATTTTAGACAGCTGTTTCGTGGAAACACAGGGTCTAAGTTTTGAGGAGTTATAGGTATTTGAATACAGTAGAGAACCAGCTGTAGCAAGTATCGGGATTCTTCAAAGAGATCGAAGATGTAGATACTTGTGTATGGTATTGAGTTGATAGTAAAGAGAAATTGCTTCTCTTTCAGGTTACTTATAATTGGAAGCATTCCTAAGTTGAGTAACGCTGATCGGCCTCCTTCCATTTAGTTGACATGCACTGGAGACAGGTGCATGATTTGAATCTGGTTCAATTAAATCAGTGCCTCTGGTTCTATATTGGATATAGAACAGTTCATATCTTAACGATGTTAAGGTACGGGGAGTTGTCCGGCTTATGCTTAAAACCAGACTCCGGATAACTCAAGGCACATTTCTGTAATGGCTGTTTGTGGGTTGACCCAGGCTATGGCGAGGGTTGACTTTCTACCATCTGGCAGATCAATAGAAATATTGTTCTAGACTCGCCACAGTTTTATTAAAAAATGGTTTTTTCAAAAACAGTAGTGGGAGTATGGTAGAACTGGAAGAGATTCCAGAACCGCAAACGATTACTGAAGATTTGATAAGGAACCTAAAGATTCAATCTGATTTGAAATTCCATTGGCCACTCCGCAGATAAGGTGGGTAACTTCAGGCACTCGAGAGGTACTCCGGTAGCCTCAAGGACGGTGACAGGGAAGTTCTTGTTTACCCACACTTGCCATTGTTGTTGTTCCAGGCTGCGAGACCCGGCAGGAGGATGAGTATAGCGTCGTTCTAAACTAGCTTTAGAAGTGCACGTCTATATGACTCTGCCAGAGGGTTGTCGTAGTCAGTGGGAGCAGCGGAAGCATTGGTGGACATCAGGCTTATGTCTATTTATAGACTAAAGCAGATATAGCGGAGTTAGATCATCTGTTTCTGATGTGACAGTCGTGGGTTTGACGTCATCAGAATAGGGGATGGATCTGTTGAGAAGGTAGTAGGAAGTGATATTCCTATACTACGATCGGTTATACTTTGGTCGTCACACAGTGTTTTCTCCACAAGGGACTTGGACATTATATCAGACATACTGGTTACTAGATCTATGGTTTTAGATCTAGATTTGGGTGGTTTCCCAATCAGGGTACTTTGACAGCATTCTAAGAGTATTTAGAATGGACGACTCCTGGCACGGTAGTGTACCTGCAGGTAATGGAGTCACCCTCTCTAAAGGTGTCTTACAGACTAAAGGGGAGAGGGATACGCATGATTGACAGATCACTTGCTTAGGCAATTGAGTCAATCATGAGATGTCAAGTACCACACCAGATGTTGTTCTTGCACTAGATGCAATAAGTTGATATTAATCCAATCCTGGAAAAACAGTAGGAAGCAGTTTTAGAACATAAGTGAATGTTCTAGGGATATGATAACGGCTGTCTCCTTTAGGAGACGGTTATCACTCCAGGCTTCCAAGGTGACATGGACGACAAGGAGGTTGTCAGAGTTATAGTTCTCCCTCTGACGAGGGGCAGTATTTTGGACAGGTGGTCCAAGGCAATACTGAGGGAAGCATGGCGCAGGATACTGATTAAGTTCAGTTAACGATACAGTCTAAGAAGTTTGGATTTGGAGTTCATTTATGAACTAGGTCCCATCAGACATCCAGACGTTCCAAGACAGGTATTGCTCATTTCGGGAGATGGCTTTCTCCGCGAACTTGAGATATAGAGAGACATAGAAAGGAACATCCTGCGGATCCACTCACTGAGGCTATTCCTCGAACGCAATAGTTTCGCAAACAGGCTTTGTACGACTGACTAGTAGAGGAGTTGGGTGTTCGGTATCACACGGGCTGTGAGTATGCGACATCGCAATAATTAGCCTTGAGTGCAAGTGGGAGATTGTTGGAGATAGTGCCCTCAGAGTAAATTATTGGATCACAGGCGCGTGATTGCAATGATTGAGGGAGGACCTATCCCAGGAGGACAGTCTTACTCGAGATGATAGTATGCTATCTGGTTTATCTTTATCATCGTGTACTGCTTTAGGTGACCTGACATGTCGCTATTACACGTTGATAGAGCCCATAGGATTCTCGCTTGACGGCCAGCAGTATGATGGCGATCATATACGTGGGAGCTGGTAGTCTATAAGCACATCCTTAAAAGGTCCCTAGTCGTAGGAGTTTCGAGACAGGGCATCGATACTCCATTAGTAGACTAGTGTATACAGTCGAGACCCCGACGAGGGGCGGTGGCCGGTCTCACAAGCCACTGGTGTCAGTTGGTTCACCTAAGATGTATACAGGTGCTCATTGGGTTATGAGTACACCGGACAGGACTCGCCGGGAACCTGCTAGTTGGTCTTATACCAGACGTCAGATAGCAGTTCCCAGGTGACATGTGTACAGGTTAGTTCATCGACCTGAGATCGTCATTTGTCTCGTGTGAGTTCCCACTGTGCTTTGATTACTACCCTACCACGGCTCAAAAGAGTCGTGCAAACAGGTTTTAGTTGGGTACAGTCCCGAGCCACATGGAGGCAGTGAGCGGATCTGCAGGGGTTCGTCTCTCCCGGTATTGGGGGTGAGGTCGCGCTGTGTCTTGGAGAGCCATTACGCAAAGCCCTCGGCCGAGGCAGGAGATTTACTGGTAGGTATTCCAGTAGTATCTCAGGGCGTTCTGGGCTACGCTCCGACACGACTTGTACCGCTTTTGGGGGTCTGACTTTCACCAACCCCCTAGGCCCGCCATGCGATACTCATAGACGAACGGACCGGACTGTACGGATATTGTCACTGACAGGCTCAGTAGGGTGTCAGGATGAGTTCGCTCATCGACGTCCCTTTTGGTCAATAGCTGGTGGCCCGTTACGTATTGGCTTATACCTCTGACGTGCTAGTGGTTAAATCCACAGCCATTGTATTGACGAGTCTTTAGAGTCCACCACACTTTCAGTTACTCAGCTTTCGGGCGAAACGCTGTAGAGGCCGTATGGAGATATGGCAGGATCCGATCAGATACGTGCGGTATTGCACGGATCAGGATCGGACAGTTTTGTACTTGTGGCCGTATGGTTATATGGCAGGGTTCGATCAGATACGTGCGGTATCGCACGAATCAGGATCGAACGGATTTTACTAGCCGGCTTTGGTTTAAGCCGGTCCTAGTTTAGTACAGTGTAGATTTTGTCTCATTGCATCTGTATCCGGTCGGAATACAGATGCGGGTGTGTATGCACAGTGTCGGGGTTTTTCCTGTAATTTATTACGGGACCAGTTTTCTGGAGTTGCCAGTTTGCATTCCGTTCCGGCCGGTTTTCCTTTGTTCTTTCCCGACCGGACTTTTCCGATGGAGGGGGTTATTTGCAAGTTTGCAAATAACACTTTGTGGAGGTTTTCTTTGCATATTGTTTGATTATGATATCTTTCATCCATGCTTGCTTTATGTTGATTAGAAAGGGTATGGGTTTAAAGTGAAAAGCATGGTTGAATGTTTATTTGTCTCTTGATATGGTTACCTCCTCTTTTCACCCTACACTCACCTTCCTTCTTACTTCTTATTACCTCCTCCACCCTTCTCATTTTGGAGATGACAAGTTTCTCATTTAGAAAAGAAGAAGAAGAAAAGGAAAGAGAGAAAGAAAAAGAATGAGAGAGTTCATCTTAGTTTTGTGAGGAATTCTTCATCTCCTTCTTCTTCTTGTTTCGGAAAAATGAAAGCACCATTTTTCCTAACCCCAATCCTCCATCATGGCAACTACAAACCCCAAGTGAGACAACCATCTTCTACACTACATTCTACAGCATATCTTGAGCATGTCGAGTTGCCGGCTTCATGCTCGAGTTGCCTCGGTATTGAGGCGGGAGCCCGTAAAAGACGAAGGCGATGTGGTGCCCCTTCCGGCGAGGAGGCGACGATGTGGAGCCAAGACTTTCCGCGGGAGATCGGGATGATGAAGAGAAGACCGGAGGACTCGGATCACTCGGTATACTTCTCACCCTATCTCTTGTTTGCTAGCGTAGGTTAATGGTTATCGATCCGGGTTTTCTTTGTCCGCGGTAGCGCCGGTTTCCGAGCAAGGAAAATTTTTTATTCCGCAATTTGGCCTCGAGTAAGACGGCCGGGGCGCTGCCGTGGCGCAACAATACTTAAATCATTTTAATTTCCACTTATTTTCCAAATATGAGTATATACTTATACCATTTTGCGAAAACCCTCTCTTCGCCAATCAAATAGTTTTCGCGAATTATATTATTTTAATATTAAATTCCAAAAATAATATTTTTACATTTCTGAAATGTTACAGAAACCTTGTATATGACTGCAGAATATGAAGACACAGTGGCAGTGACCAAAGGCGGTGTTGATTCCAAACTATGGCACCAAAGGCTCAGATACATAAGCGAAAAAGGAATGAAGTTGCTAGCATCAAAAGGACAACTATTTGAAATGAAGACTGTAGATATCGGCTAGTGTGAGGAAGTTGTCTATGGCAAGCAGAAAACTGTTAGCTTTTCAAAAGATAGAAGGCTGCCAAAAATGATAAATTGGAGCGGGTGCATCCAAATATATGGGGACCAGTCCCGGTTCAGTCTCTTGGAGGCTCTCGCTACTATATCATTTTTATTGACGAGTCCACCAGAAAAGTATGGGTTTATTTTTTGAAAAATAAATCTGATGTGCTTGCTACATTTAAAAGGTGGAAAACTGAATTTGAAAATTAGACTGGTCTAAAAATCAAGTGTCTGAAATCTGACAATAATGGTGAGTATGACAGTACGAAGTTAATGGCATTTTGTACAGAAAATGGAATCAGGATGATAAAAACTATTCCGGGAACTCCCGAACAGAATGTCGTCGCTGAAAGAATGAACAAAATCTTGAATGAGTGTGCTGGAAGCATGAGACTACATTCAGAATTACCAAAGCATTTTTCGGCAGTGCAGTTATCACAGCAACTTACTTAATAAATCGAGGACCTTCAATTCCGTTGGGTTTCCAGATACCAAAAGATGTATAGACTGGGAATGAGATAAATTTGTCTCATTTGAGAGTTTTTGGCTGTGTTTCATATGTATAAATAGATTCTGATAAAAGAGACAAGCTTGATCCTAAGTAGAAAATTCTATTTTATTGGTTATGATTCTGACTATTTTGCTTATCGGTTTTAGGATGATCAAAATAGAAAAATAATAAGATACAAGGATGTAACGTTTAATAAAAATGTATTGTATAAGGATAGACTTATAGCAGGATCTGACAGTGCAGGAAAAGAGCCAGAAGAAAGTGAAAAGGCTGTGTTAGAAGAGACCATGGATAGAGAAGTAGCTACAAGATCTCAAGGAAATCTTGAAAACTCTACAGCAGAACAGGAAGTGGAACAAGAACAAACCACTCCTCAAGTGGTTTTAAGGAGATCAGAAATGGTGTTTATACCCTAACAACGATATTTTCCTTCTTTACATTATTTACTGTTGACTGATATTGGTGAACCATAATATTTTGATGAAGCAATATAGGTGAAAGATTCTGTCAAGTTGGAGTAAGCCATGAGAAATGAGATGGATTCTATAGAGAAAAATAGAAAATGATTACTAATTCAGTTGCCAGATGAAAAGAAATCTTTATAGAACAAATGAGTTTACCGGATCAAAAATGAGAATGATCGCTGCACGAGATACAAAACAAGGTTAGTAGTAAATGGTTTTCAGCAGAAGAAAGATATTAACTATACTGAATTTTTTTCTCCTGTATTCAAATTAACTACTATCGGATTGGTGCTAAGTATTGTTGTTGCTGATGTCACGATCCAAAATTTAGGCACGTGACCAGCACTTAAACCACGTAACGTCTACAGACGTAACGCAATTTAAGTAAGCTGAAAACCCAGAAATCTAAACTGTAACATTTCAAAAAAATAAAATATTATTTTTGGGAATTTTCATAATTTTTAATGAATATTTTAATAGTCGGTATAATTAAATACCGATAAATGGTGAAAATTCCGGAGAAAATTTTAGAAATCCTAAAATAGGGTATTTTGTGGAAATATGTCATTTTAAGTTTTTATGGTTGAGTATATGTTATTTTTGTGTTAATTGCGATTGAAGATCGCTAACCGGATTTTTGGCTTTTGTGCAATGTGCACATAACATTTCCACACCTGTCGCATTTGGTTCATGTTTTGGACTCATGGTGGCTTAGGGTTGAACCATGTTTAGATGACTATGGTGGGTTTAAACCTTTAGGCTAAGTTAAGTGGGTTAATCAGGGTTTGGTTTGGTTCATGGTGAATGGGATGATGAGAGTTAACTCATCTCATTTCAAAACCTTGGTTTGCCTCTCAAACACACACATGCCAACCTCTCTACATCAGACATATACACCCACACATCAGCCACCCTAGCTGCTGCTACAAGCTGCAACACCATCAGCCCCACACCCAACATCAATAGCGCATTTTCAGCCACCAGATTAGCAGCTACAGCAGCTATATCAGCGCAAATTCAGCAGCCCTACACCAGCCCCTAAGACTTTCA
Organism: Agapanthus africanus; assembly: GCA_030015575.1. Lineage (NCBI taxonomy): Eukaryota > Viridiplantae > Streptophyta > Magnoliopsida > Asparagales > Amaryllidaceae > Agapanthus > Agapanthus africanus. The sequence continues at coordinate 341,622,232 of CM057341.1, forward strand.
GCCCCCCCAGCTGACCTGCACACTCCCATCATCACTTTTCAGCCCCCAATAACTGCAGCCACCAGCCCATCAACACTTTCAGCCACAATAGCTGACCTGCACACTCCCAAACCACACTTTTCAGCCCCCAATAGCTGACTTCAGCCACAAAACAGCCCCTACACCTTCAGCTGCTGAAAACATGCATCAATTCAACACCTTTCAGCCACAATATCTGACCCATCAGCAATTACTTCAGCCACCAGAACAGCCCCCTAACCTACAGCTATATTAGCTGCTGAAACCATGCATTTCAGCTCATTGTATCAGCAAAACAGCAGCACCATCATTGCATCAGCCTAATTCCTGCCCAACTTCAGCCACAAGGTCAGCAATAGTTGCTACAATACACCACCCCATATCAGCCACAACAACAGCACCAATATTAAGCAATAGCCCAACACTTCTGCTGCTGCAGTACACACAGAAACACAAAAGAAAAAGGAAATTGCAAGCAGAAGCAACAGCTGCAGAACCAGCCCAGCAACACCATAAACCCCTGCAGCAACATACAACACCACCACACCACCACAACCTTTCCCACAACACCAAAACCACAACAACAGCAACCAAAACAACAATTCCTGCGGCAGCAGTTTTGCAGTTTCAGCCCAGAACAGCAACTTGAAGCTGCTACAGAGCACTTCAGCAGCCCTTCCTCCTCCTTCTCTTTCCCTTCTCCTTCATCCTAGGACCCCTTGAGGTGTAATCTTGCAACCCTACTCCATTATCATGGTTATCTAACTGAAACTTAGTGTTATTAAGTAGATTAGTGCTAGTTTAGATAAATCTGAGTGAGACTTGACCAAGTGTTGGTTTTGATGATTAGGGTAACCTTATTAGGTGCATTTGAGACTAGATTAACCAAGATTACCCCAGATTTCCAGTTAGTTACCATACTTGTTATACTTGGCATATATTAGCGATGTGTCGACTTTGTAACCTTTCTAGAAACTTCTATCAACCCAGACCTCCTGAAATAAAATTGACTTGGTTGTAAGCTGTGTAGGCACCCTGGAACCATCCCACAAAACCCTAGCCCCAACCACCTTACTCCGGCCGCAGATTTAATCCCTATGGCCTCAATTTGTGGCCAGAGAAGGGTAAAACTGCATCGTTTTGCGTGCACAGCTCTATTTCATGTAAACTTCACCACTGGTATGTCTAGTTTTGACTGGTTCCAGTTAGGGTGAAATCTGGGTTGATTTTCATGAGTTGGCATATGATTTACGATCTGTTTTCGTATGGATTTTGGGTATTTAGTGATTCGTGTCTGTCGGGTGGCGTTTGAACGCCAACGACCAGTGAACTTTGGCTGTGTTTGCACGCGAGGCTGTAGGTTTTTACCTATCGGTGTAGCGTGTACTATTTTGGTTTCCAACATGGTTTTCATGTGTTTTAGCGTGTGATATCCTTGTAGGTACCCCACGTGGCGTCAAAGCGTTGGAGATGCAAATGGCGACATCGGCACCGGCACACATAAGCAATATGAGTAGATTTATATCTACGGGGAGAAGTCGGGTGGATGGCGTATAGCACCCCCGCAGTCCGTCGTGATGTATACGGATGCGTATACACACCAACAATTTATTACATGTTATTTGGGTAATAATGATGTTTAGGATGGATATTTGTGCGTTGGATTGGTTTAGTATCACGAAACCCTAGGGTAGTGGGTGCACTACATATACATACACACACATACATACTTGCATACATCCTTACTTCATATGTGCATAGACGGGATTCTATAAATATGTGTTCACATGGGTATGGGACTATGTGTTCACATACGGATTTGAGGATGATACATGGGATTGTGATGAGTCGATGATATTTGATCTGAGATTATGATATCCGTGATTGGCAGGATTCGTACTTGATATATGTCCTGATACGATAGCGGGTCTTGAATGACGATGTCATGTGCATAGTAATTTATATATATAAAATGATCGACATGTGATTATGTTACGAGATATGACATGATATGATATGACAAGATAATTAGGATAGGCCGCCTTCGGCGATGTATACTCTTTGGTGACGATATATGATGATGATATCGATTTGCTAGAGACTGTCGATCATTAGTCAGATCTTGTTTATTAGTGATGATGTTAGCATTGTACTAGACGTAGGTCAGTACCCAGATTATGATATTTGATAAAGAGAATACTAGGTGAATGATATGATGAATGTGATATCGACCCGTACCCAGATTTGGGGATGCCGTACGACAGATTTACGTATGAGCTATATTTTGATGTCTGATCCGCCCTTGTGACTTGGGAATAACCGATTATAGAGATATGGTATCGGATGTGATATTATCAAGGCGGGATCACCGACTATATATATATATATGTATCGACTCAGAGGTTAGGCGGTTTACCTTACCTGCAGTTAACCTATTAGTTCAGCCTTATAGTTGGTGTAGCTATAGGACTCTTATGACATTAGATGCAGTTTAGCTATCCTTGTGTTTAGCATTCAGCTCCCGCATATTAGTGTTGTTACGCTGCATCGCATACTTATTGTGATTCATATTCCATTTGGATATCATGCTGTTAGGACACTAGCACCATTCTGATGATGCGTATGTACCACGTACACATATTTGCCGGCGCACACACATCTTCATCGGTAATTGCCATGTCACGAACACTTAGAAAATATTATTGCTAGATTTAGCTTGTTATCTAGTAGTGACATGACATTAGTATGCTTGCCTTATATGCCAGCTTGACATTGTAGTTATTACTTGTCACTTCATGCATACTCTTATTCATTATATGCTGCGTTCATGGATTCTCATGCTTATATTCATGGTTTACATGCTATTGATGATTCGGATTTCCATGATGTTTTCTGGATTTGGAGGAAAACCGGAAAACATATATAAACTGCTTTCTCTCTTTTTAAATGAAAATGCGGTTTTCCCATGATGTATGAGTCGTCCACCATGAGTTTTGTTGATGGATTTCGAGACCCGATTCGAGGAGGCGGATGAACCATTTCGGGTACATGGTGGGCCCGGTGCGGTACCCCGGTGCAAGAAGATCGTAGGAGATGGCGTTGAGCCTGGCAGGGGAGCATGACCGACCGGTGATATTACCCGACGCGTCGGATATCCGGAGGATACCGTCGTAGTCATGAGATGGATGGTAGGGGCCGATCTGGACTGACGGCGCCCTGGATTTTATGATTGAGACATTGAGTTTTCGAGATACCGAGGTACAGAGATTGTGATACAGAGATATCGAGATATTGAGATTTATGTTTTGTGCCGATGCTAGGCACTGTTTTATGCTGATTTCATTATGATACCTCAATTTAAAAATACAGAAATCTCACAAATTTATGAAAGCAGTTTTCTTCAGTACATGCATTCTGTTTCATGCATTCATACATCATCCATATGATGCATTGCTACCTGATGCACTGATACGGGCACATGGGTTTATACTTGGGTTAGATATTTACCCTAGTCATTGTTATAGGTTGCTGGTTATATATTTGAGGATTATATTATGATCGTATGACCTAGGATTGCGTCATACATGCGATTTTCTGTTCGTAGATCTTTTTCTACTCACGAGTTGGCAACTCACCCCCGTTGTGCCCCAGTTTCTTGTAGGTGTTGCCGTACAGGTTCCATTACGACTTTGTGGGCACTGTTCCTTTCGGGTGACTTGCTAGTAGGTGGGTTTATTGTATCGTACCCATCATTATACATTGTATATTATATTTCTGTTGTATCTAGAAGTTCCATCAACCAAACATGTACTTATTTGAGATAGAGATCAGTGATGTTTATTCTTTCGACCTTAGAGTCGCGTGTTATATTTCTATGGGTTTCAGGCTGGTTGAGTTTCCTTTTCTGTTGTGATCCTCGCCTTTACGCATTGTATATTATGTTGCTTACAGGTTGATTTGATATGGTTCTTCCTACTCTCTTCTACTTTTCTTGGTTTGGATTTTTGGGTTCGGCTTACTTAGAATACGTACGCCTCAAGACGTTCGTAGCCTAAGTGCCGGTCATGTTCCGTACTTTCGGGACGTGACATAAACTATCAAAAATAGTAAGTGATAAGAACATTGTTAAAACCATTTGTAAAACTCAAGTAAAAATCTTTAAAGTTTAAATTTATTTTCATAAAAATTTTGGCAGCACCTCCTTTGTAAAAACTAGCCCCGAAACGGGTACAAACAGTAAGTCTACGCCAGCGCCCCGGCCGTCTTTCCGAGGAAAAATGCGGAACAAAATTTTTCTTACGAACTGGCGCTAACACAAACTTAAAACCCGGATCGTTCTATTAACCGTAAACTAGTATACTGTAAAAGCGGGTTTAGAGATTATACCGATCGATCAGTGTCCTTCGGTCTTTATCCTCTGCCCCAAGCTTGTTGCGGTTGCGCCGATGAACTTCGCTCCCCAATCTCGCTCGATCTACCATCTCCTCCTCGCCGAAAACTGCACCACATCATCGAATCTTTATACAGGCTCCCGCCTCTAAACCGAGGAAACACGGACACGAAATTTTCTACCCGACGTGTCCAAGGTTGAAGTAGAGATAATGTAGAATACTTTGTCTCGATGGTTAATCGAAGTTGCCAAAATAGAGGGAAGATTAAATGAATGAGTCGTGCCCATCTAGAAAAATGATGGGGCTCCCTCTCGTTGAGTGCTTGGCCAGAAGGCAGTGGGAATGAGTGGGGGTAAGCAGAAGGCAAGAAGTGGGTAATGATAAGGAAAAATCAACATATAATATCCAAGCTCAAAACAAAACAACAATAATGCACAAATGAATGAGTCGTGCCCATCTAGAAAAATCAAGAGGCTTCATGAAAATTCTGGAGCCCCTGCACCACACAAAACACCCTCCATTTACGAAAACCACATTTGCAAAAAAACCCCTCCACCAACTAGAATTCAGCCAAGAAGGAAAAAAAGAAAACCGGCCGAAACGAAATGCAAACTGGCAACTTCAAAAAGCGATTCCGTAATAAATTACAGGATAACCCTACAACTGTATATACATACCCGCATTTGTATTTCGATCGAATACATATGCAACGAGACAAATTCTACATAGTATAATACTAGGATCCGGCTTAAACCAGAGCCCTCTGGTATTAACCGTCCGAACCATGACACGTGCACAAGTGCACGCTTATATTCGAACCCTGCCATAAAACCATATGGCCTCTACAATGTTTCGCCCAAACTGGGAAACTTTCTGTGGGGGACTCTAAAGACCCGTCAATACTCTGGCAGTGGGTTTAACTACAAGCCGTCAGTGGTAATAGCTGTACGTAACGGCTGCCCATGTATCAAGAGAAAGGGAAACCGATGAGCGAACTCATCCTGGAACCCTACTGAGCTTATGTGCGACAATATCCGTACAGTTTGGTCCATTCGTCTATGAGTATCGCATATCGGGCCTAGGGAGCTGGTGAACGTTAGACCCCCAAAAGATGTATAAGTCGTGTCGGAGCGTAGCCTAGAACACCCTGAGATACTAATGGAATACCTACCAGTAAATATCACATGCCATGGCCATGGGCTTCGTGTAATGGCTCTCCTAAACACAGCGCGATCTCACCCCCAACGTTGGGAGAGACGAATCCCCTGCCGATCCGCTCAATGCCTCCATGTGGCTCAGGACTGTACCCAACTAAAACCTGTTTGCACGACTTCTTTGATCCGTGGTAGGGTAATAATCAAAGCACATTGGGAACTCACACGAGACAAATGACGATCTTAAGTCGATAGACTAACCTGTACACATGTCACCTGGGAATTGCTATCTGACGACAGGTTTTAATAACCAACTAGCATGTTCCGGACGAGTCCTGTCCGGTGTACTAATAACCCAATTAGCACCTGTATACATCTTAGGTTAACCAACTAACACCAATGGCATGTAAGACCGGCCATCGCCCCTCGTTGGGGTCTCGACTGCATACACTAGTCTACTCTGGAGTATCGATGCCCTATCTCGAAACTCCCGCGACTAGGGACCACTTTTGAGAATGTGCTTATAGACTACCCAACTCTCACGTATATGATCGCCATCATACTGTTGGTGTTGGAGATAGTGCCCTCAAAGTCAATTATTGGATCGCAGGTACGTGATTGCAATGATTGAGGTAGGACCTATACCGATATGACAGGCTTGCTCGAGATGATAGTATGCTATCTGGTTTGTCTTTATCATCGTATACATGCTTTAGTTCACTATTGCATGATGATAGAGCCCATAGGATTCTTTCGTGACTACCAGCAGTATGATGGCGATCATATACGTGGGAGCTGGGGTCTATAAGCACATCCTTAAAGTGTCCCTAGTCGTGGGAGTTTCGAGACAGGGAATCAATACTCCAGAGTAGACTAGTGTATACAGTCAAGACCCCAACGAGGGGCGATGGCCAGTCTCACAAGCCATTGGTGTCAGTTGGATCACCTAATATGTATATAGGTGCTCATTGGGTTATGAGTACACCGGACAGGACTCGCCGGGAACCTGCTAGTTGGTATTATACCTATCGTTAGATAGCAGTTCCCTGGTGACATGTGTACAGGTTAGTTCATCGACCTGAGGTCGTCATTTGTCTCGTGTGAGTTCCCACAGTGCTTTGATTTCTACTCTACCACGGCTCAAAGGAGTCGTGAAAACAGGTCTTTTTTGGGTACAGTACCGAGCCACATGGAGGCAAGTGAGCGGATCGGCAGGGGATTCGTCTCTCCCGGTATTGGGGGTCAGATCGCGCTGTGTCTATGAGAGCCATTACACAAAGCCCTCGTCCGAGGTAGGAGATTTACTGGTAGGTACTCCAGTAGTATCTCAGGGTGTTCTGGGCTATTCTATGACATGACTTATACCGCTATTGGGGGTCTGACGTTACCAGCCCCTAGGCCGATATGCGATACTCATAGAAGAACGAACCGGACTGTATGTATATATTCACTGTTAGGCTCAGTAGGGTTTCTGGATGAGTTCGCTCGTCAGCTTCCCTTCCAATCAATACATAGGCAACCGTTACGTACAGCTTGTACCTCTGACGTGCTAGTGGTTATACCCAGTGCCAGTGTGTTGATGAGTCATTAGAGTCCCCCACAGACCGTTTCCCAAGTTCGGGCGAAACGTTGTAGAGGCCGTATGGTTTTATGGCAGGGTTCGGAAAATGCACGTGCGTTTTCGCACGTGTCATTTTTCGGGCAGATAAAACTGGTAGGCTTTGGTTTAAGCCGGATCCCAGTATTATACTGTGTAGATATAATATCTTTGTCTCAGTTGCATTTGTATTTGGTCGTAACACAAATACGGGTATGTTTATACTTTTACGGGGTTATCCTGAAATTCGTTTCAGGATCACTTTTGGAAGTTGCCGGTTTCCAGTTTTCTATCACCCGTCTTTAACATTCGATTAAATGCGGATTTATCTTTTCTTCTTGAGGTGAGTCATGAGTGTAGAAGTTTCTAGAAGGTCCTAGATTTGGTGACAAGGCTTGATGATTCATTGGTTGCATTAAATGGATGATGACTAAGTTAGTGAGTCGTTATTGCATTTAATGGTTTTTTTGTGATGTGTTAAGGTGTCTCATTTCTTTTCATGATTGATCTTTATCTTGTAGTCACCATCCGCTCTCCTACACTCATCTCCCCCTCTTGTATAAGTGGCCAGCCCCTCCCCTCTTGTGAGGACATGGTTGTTGATTGAAAAAAGGTATAAGTTTTGGTGCATAGAAATTAGATGTGATCAGTTTCTCTTTTCACCCGATCAAAAAGGAAACTTCATTAACCGTTTGTCCATAGCTTTGGACGTAACGAGGCAAAGTGTTCTACTCATTCTTTACTACATCTTGGTCGTCTCTTTTAGCAAACTCGACGACCGAGTTGCCTCGGTTCAGAGGAGGGAGCCCGTTTAATGATCCGTCGACGTGGTGCCACCTGGACAAGAAGACCGAAGATTTAGGAGATCGGAGCAGCCGCAATAAAGTGTGGGATGATGGTTGAAGACCGAAGGACTCGGATCGTTCGGTATAACATTTCTACCTACTTTGTAGTTTGTTAGTTTAGCTTTAATGGCAGATCCGGGTTATAGTACGTGATAGTGCCAGTTGTAAAAAGTTTTTGTTCCGCATTTGGCGTCTGTTAGACGGCCGGGACGCTACCGTGGACTTACAGTGGTATCAAAGCCTCACCATTAAGCTTTACTATGTTGTACTAACATGTTTAAAACATCGATCGAACGGATTTTCGAAAACCGCAAATTCCAGGGTTAAAGTTTCTGTCGATTTTAAACAGTGTCGAACGGATTTTACATATCGCAGAAAACTAAGCAGGCTTTTCTAAGCATTCTGGAAAAATATGGGCACGTGATCCCACAAGAACTCCGCGGATCCGCGGTCAAACCTAGTGTTTGACCGTGGAACAGCGGCGCTTTTGTAGGAACAGTGCTCTATCTTTTTCCAGAGAGCTTTATTTTGGAAATTATGGTTTCTGGTACTGTTCTTTTGGGCCCAGATTTTGTAACTGTACAGCAGATGTACGTAGGGCCCACTTCGGGAGGTTTTGTCAATCGAAATTTTAAACTTGTTAGTATGCAGTACTTATATTATATCTCCGGCCGGGAATGCCATTTGAGCGGTAAACCGCGTCTAATTGCTATAGCTCTTTTGGACGGGTTTGCGAATGTGACATTCGCGTTGATGTTCTGTGTTGTGCTGTGATGTTGCGGATTTGTCGTGGTGGATAGCTGTATGCAATGGTATTGCAGTTTCAATTTATTTGTACATTTGATATTGCGGGGCGAGCGTCCAACATGTGGACTACCGTCATTGCCCGTTTGTATAATATTCTTTTGGGGCACGACCGGGATGAGGTCGATGTACCCGTTGTATATATTTTAATTTCTGTACTAGGTTTATCCCGCGATGGAGTGCACGGATAGCCGGGTTCTGGAGGGCAACGGGTCCGTATCTCATTGCTTTGAGAGGCAGAGGGGCCTCACTCTAGAATTGGCAGACTATTCGCCGCACTCGTAGGGGGTACAGGTTGACCCAAGGAGGGGTGCTCTGGTTACCGGATTCCGTGAAGTGCTGGGTGATCCATTCACTTTGCTGTAGGGGGCTGCCTCGCTTCAGGTTTTGGCGGGTAATTTGCCGCACCCGTAGGGGTCTAGGTTTCATTGCACAGGCTATCCATACGACCAAGGGAACGTCGGGTTTCAGTAGCGGCTCTGTGAAACCCGAGGATCCCAGATTATCTGTATTGTTCTATGATGCTTATTACTGTTCTGTAATGTTGCATATTATCATGCCTGGAGCGATTATTGTATATTAGTATATATACTATTAGATGTTGTATATGTTTTACACCCGCGCTAGTCCAGCCCCCGCTCTGTCGTTAGTTAAGTAACCTAACGGGTGATGACGGGACCCAGTGACGAATGCGGATGGCATATACGTACATTTTATTTTCGTTTTTTTCTGGTGTGATTAGATGATGGGACTGTGTTGATTCTGATCAATGCAAGGATAAAACAAACCTATATTTGATGTTGTTGGAACAACTTTAAAAAGTGTTATTACAAAGACGTTTCCTTTTGTTTTGCATAGCGATATTCAGTTAGAATATCCCGCACCTCATTCGACGAGGCAAGGGCCGAGATCCCTTCACCGGGAGTGACCCCTTGGGCAGAATTTTGCGTCAGGGTAATAACTTCACTATAGTCGATTACAAGTTGCTTTGCATCGCGGTATTCAGTTAGAATATCCTGCACCTCATTCCACAAGGAAAGAGCCGAGATCCCTTCACCGGGAGTGACCTCTTTAGCAAAAAGGTTTTCGCCACTATATTTTTTATAAAAAGCTATCAGGTTCCTTCAACAAGATCAAGTCCATTATGTTAAAGGTTTTTCGCCAAAAACCAGCCGTAGCCCTTCGTCATTTCTTATGGATGGTTAGTAGTATTCAAGCTATGTTTGTTGGCCAAAGTCAAGGCATAGTGTTTGGTAGCTGCTGGGTATTCATCTGTTGCATAGATAGATGCGTTGGTTTGGGACAGTCGTTCTGCCTTGTTGGCCAAAGTCAAGGGCATGTGCGGGTGGGTTCAAATTGACCTGGACAGTGACGGGTAGAACTTGACATGTGACTTATGATTTGTTGGCCAAATTCAAGGTCATAAGAGCATGAGGTAAAAATCACATCGGGAGTTTCAAACATACAGGAAACTTGCCAGGCATGCACATACCTTCTGGAGTGTGATAACTTGAGTGGCTTCCATCAAGTTATCATGCGATGATAGTTGGATCTCGATTCTCACTGATGAATTGGTTTACTCTTCGGATGATCCCGACTAATTCTTCTTTCAGGTTTGGAGGATAATTTGAGATTACAGTGGGAGGTTTCCTGATTAGATAAAGTGATAACCATTCTGATCTAGGTTAGAGTGCACGCAGAGTGTTTCTTTTCTCTCTCTCTTTGGCAGCGACCTTTGACCGACCCTAGACTATGACTCGGTGACCAAGTTGACCGAACCTTTTTTAAATAGTGGCTTTTGGATTGTCTAAAGTTGCATAAGTCATTGCCGCTCCTTCTTTTACCCTTTGTATTTCTCAGAACACCCCGTATTACTACGGACATCCACTTCCATTAGATAGATCCATCGTATGGTTATATACGAACTCCAAGGGACTTCTTCGAGGATGGATCCATGTTCAGGAGAAATAGAATTGGTTTATTCAGTTGTCTTTTATTATCACCTTCTCTCAGGTTGCGAGCGCTCCTTAGTTTAGGAGAGTACACCTATTACGCTTATTGGATAGTCTTATTCCAAACCGTAGGCTGGTGCCGAAAGGTAGGGAATGAAGAAAACCAATTAGCCTAAGTAGGGTGTACAGAAGGTAATAACTAAAGACAAAATAAAGGGATTAGAAAAAGGGCAAAGTAAATTGCGACTGTTATCATTCACGACCAAACCGCGTACTTCATCGCCACTCCTATTTCACCATTGCTTTTTTCCCAGTTCGGAAGAAAAAGAATAAGGTATTATTCAGTTGTCTTTTATCATCACCTTCTCTCAAGTTGCGACTACTCCTTGGTTTAGGAGGGTACACCTATTATGCTTACTGGATAGTCTTCTTCCAAACCATAGGCTGGTGCCGAACGGTAGGGAAGGAAGAAAACCATTTAGCCTAACGATGGTGTACAGAAGGTAATGAATAATGACAAATAAAGGGATTTGGAGAGATGGCAAAGAAATATACGGTTATAGTCTTGAATTGGATTATGGAAAGGGCATTACTAGGAATACCATGATACCCCTACGAAATATTTTCATGTTTCAGTGCATTGTTAAAGGAAAACCGATTTCCCGATTAGATACTTACTCCAGGTATGTATTTACCAGGTAAGATTCTCACATCTGTATAGTTTTACAGATGATGAGTGCGAGTAAGTTATTGGGAATTAGGTGATCATCCTCATTATATCGGAATTCGTTGTAATTGGTGATATTTGAGGAAATCGCCTGGGTACAGTTTTCAACCTACGACGCACAGGTTTTGAGTTATTGAACTCAGCGGACTTATACAGAGTATTGTATGTTGTCCAGTGTCCATTAGGACAAAGGGGTAGGTTCTCGTACTATGTTCTGTTTACTTATGACTTCTCTAGTTTTTAGACAAGTGTTTCGTAAAAATACAAAGTCTAAGTTTTGAGAAGTTGTGGGTATAAGAATAAAGTAGAGAACCACATATCGCAAGTATCGGGATTCTTCAAAGAGATTGAAGATGTAGATTCTTGTGATATGTATTCAGATGATAGTAATGGTTTTGAGAAACTTGTTTCTCTTTCAGGTTACTCATAATTGGATGGATTCCTAAGTTGAGTAATGCCGATTAACCTCTCTCCATTAAGTTGATATGCACTGGAGACAGTTGCATGGTTTGAATCTGGTTCCAGTTAAATTAGCGCCTCTATTTCTATATTGTGTATAGAATGGTTCATATCTTAACGATGTTAAGATACGGAGAGTTGTCGGGCTTATGCTTAAAACCAGACTCTGGATAACTTAAGGCACGTTTCTGTAATGGCAGTTTGTGGGTTAACCCAGGCTATGTCGAGGGTTAACTTTCTACCATCTGGAAGATCAATAATGATATTGTTCTTGACTCGCCACAGTTTTAGTAAAATGGTTTTTTCAGAAAACAATAGTGGGAGTATGGTAGAACTGAAAGAGATTCCAGAACCGCAAACGATTACGAAAAATTTAATAAGACCTATATATTCAATCAGGTTTGACATTCCAGTAGCCACTCCGCAGATATGGTGGGTAACCTCAGACACCCGAGAGGTACTCCGGTAGCCTCAAGGACGGTGACAGGGAGGTTCTTGTTTACCGAGACTTGACACCACAGTTGTTCCAGACTATGAGACCCGGCAGGAGGATATGTATAGCGTCATTCTAAACTAGCTTTAAAAGTGTACGTATATATTATTCTGCCAGAGGGTTGTCGTAGTCAGTGGGAGCAGCGGAAGCATAGTGGGCAAGTAGCTTATGTCTATTTATAGACTTGAGCAGAAAAAGCGGAGATAGATCATCTATTTTTGATGTGACAGTCATGGGTTTGACTTCATCAGAATAGGGGATGGATCTGTTAAGAAGGAAGTAGGGTGTGATGTCATGGTTTTTGGATGACATACACAGAGTAGGAAGTAAAATTCCTATACTACGATCGGTTGTACTGTGGTCGTCACACAGTTGTTTCTCCAGAAAGGATATGGATATAATAACTGACATTCTGGTTACTAGATCTATGGATTTAGATCTTGATTTGGGTAGTTTCCCAATGTGGGTACATTGACAGTATTCTAAAGGTATTTAGAATAGATGACTCCTGGTATGGTGGTGTACCTGCAGGTGATGGAGTCACCCTCTCTAAAGGTGTCTTATAGACTAAAGGGGAGAGGGATGTGCATGATTGGCAGATCACTTGCTTAGGCAATTGAGTCAATCATGAGATGTCAAGTACCACACCAGATGTTGTTTTTGCACTTGATGCGATAAGTATATATTAATCCAATCCTGGATAAACATAAGGAAGCAGTTTTAGAACATAAGTGCATGTTCTACGGATTTGATGACGGTAGCTTCCTTCGGGAGACAGTTATCATTCCAGGTTTCAAAGGTAACATGGTTGACAGAGTGATTGTCAGAGCTATAGTTTTCCCTATGATGAGGAACAATATTATGGACAGGTGGTCCAAGAGGATACTGTGGGAGGCTTGGTGCTGGATACTGATTAGGTTCAGTTATCAATAAAGTCTAAGAAGTTTGGATTTGGAGTTCATTTATGAACTAGGTCCCATCAGATATCCAGATATATTCTAAGACAGGTATTACTCGATTCGGGAGATGGTTTTCTCCGCGAACTTGAGATTAAGAGAGATATAGAAAGAAACATCAGGGCGGATCCACTCACTGAGGCTATTTCTCGAACACAATAGTTTTACAAACGAGCATTGTGAAACTGATTAGTAGAGGAGTTGGATATTCGGTATCACACGGGCTGTGAGTATGCGACATCGCAATAATTAGCCTTAAGTGCAAGTGGGAGATTGTTGGAGATAGTGCCCTCAAAGTCAATTATTGGATCGCAGGTACGTGATTGCAATGATTGAGGCAGGACCTATACCGATATGACAGTCTTGCTCGAGATGATAGTATGCTATCTGGTTTGTCTTTATCATCGTATACATGCTTTAGTTCACTATTGCATGATGATAGAGCCCATAGGATTCTTGCTTGACTACCAGCAGTATGATGGCGATCATATACGTGGGAGCTGGGGTCTATAAGCACATCCTTAAAGTGTCCCTAGTCGTGGGAGTTTCGAGGCAGGGCATCGATACTCCAGAGTAGACTAGTGTATACAGTCGAGACCCCGACGAGGGGCGATGGCCGGTCTCACAAGCCATTGGTGTCAGTTGGATCACCTAAGATGTATACAGGTGCTCATTGGGTTATGAGTACACCGGACAGGACTCGTCGGGAACCTGCTAGTTGGTATTATATCTATCGTCAGATAGCAGTTCCCTGGTGACATGTGTACAGGTTAGTTCATCGACCTGAGCTCGTCATTTGTCTCGTGTGAGTTCCCACTGTGCTTTGATTTCTACCCTACCATGGCTCAAAGGAGTCGTGCAAACAGGTCTTTTTTAGGTACAGTCCCGAGCCACATGGAGGCAAGTGAGCGGATCGGCAGGGGATTCGTCTCTCCCGGTATTGGGGGTGAGATCACGCTGTGTCTAGGAGAGCTATTACATAAAGCCCTCGGCCGAGGCAAGAGATTTACTGGTAGGTACTCCAGTAGTATCTCAGGGTGTTCTGGCTGACACGACTTATACCGCTATTGGGGGTCTGACGTTACCAGCCCCTAGGACGATATGCGATACTCATAGACGAACGAACCAGACTGTATGTATACTGTCACTGTTAGGCTCAGTAGGGTTTCTGGATGAGTTCGCTCGTCAGCTTCCCTTCTAATCAATACATAGGCAACCGTTACGTACAGCTTGTACCTCTGACGTGCTAGTGGTTATACCCATAGCTAGTGTGTTGATGATTCATTAGAGTCCCCCACAGACCGTTTCCCAAGTTCGGGCGAAACGTTGTAGTGACTGTATGGTTTTATGGCAAGGTTCCGAAAATGCACGTGCGTTTTCGCACGTGTCATTTTTCGGGCAGATAATACTGGTGGGCTTTGGTTTAAGCCGGATCCCAGTATTATACTATGTAGATATAATATCTTTGTCTCAGTTGCATTTGTATTCGGTCGTAATACAAATGCGGGTATGTTTATACTGTTACGGGGTTATCCTGAAATTCGTTACGAGGTTATCCTGAAATTCGTTTCAGGATCACTTTTGGAAGTTGCCAATTTCCAGTTTTCTATCACCCGTCTTTAACATTCGGTTAAATGCGGATTTATCTTTTCTTCTTGAGGTGAGTCATGAGTGTAGAAATTTCTAGAAGGTCCTAGATTTGGTGACAAGGCTTGATGATTCAATGGTTGCATTAAATGGATGATGACTAAGTTAGTGAGTCATTATTGCATTTAATGGTTTTTTTGTGATGTGTTAAGGTGACTCATTTCTTTTCATGATTGATCTTTATCTTGTGGTCACGTTCCCCTCTCCTACACTCACCTCCCCCTCTTGTATAAGTGGCCGACCCCTCTCCTCTTGTGAGGACATGGTTGTTGATTGAAAAAAGGTATAAGTTTTGGTGCATAGAAATTAGATGTGATCAGTTTCTCTTTTCACCCGATCCAAAAGGCAACTTTATTAACTATTCGTCCATATCTTTGGACGTAACGAGACAAAGTGTTCTACTCATTCTCAACTTCATCTTGGTCGTCTCTTTTAGCAAACTTGACGACCGAGTTGCCTCGGTTCAGAGGCGGGAGCCCGTTTAAAGATCCGTCGACGTGGTGCCACCTGGACTAGAAGACCGGAGATTTAGGAAATCGGAGCAGCCGCAACAAAGCGTCGTATGATGGTTGAAGACCGAAGGACTCGGATCGTTCGGTATAACATTTCTACCCACTTTGTAGTTTGTTAGTTTAGCTTTAATGGCATATCCGGGTTATAGTACGCGATGGCGCCAGTTGTAAAAAGTCTTTGTTCCGCATTTGGCGTCTGTTAGACAACCAGGGCGCTACCATGGACTTACAGTTGGTAGTCAAGTAAGAATCCTATGGGCTCTATCAACATGCAATAGTGATATATCATGTCACCTAAAGCAGCACACATATGATAAAGATAAACCAGATAGCATATAATCATCTCGAGTAAGACTGTCCTACCGGTATAGGTCCTCCTTCAATCATTGCAATCACGTGACTGCGATCCAATAATTGACTTTGAGGGAACTATATCCAACAATCTCCCACTTTCACTTAAGGCTAATTATTGCGATGTCGCATACTCACAGCCCGTGTGATACCGAACACCTAACTACTCTACTGATCAATTGTTGGATATAGTGCCCTCAAAGTCAATTATTGGATCGCGGGTACGTGATTGCAATGATTGAGGAGGACCTATACCGGTAGCACAGTCTTACTCGAGATGATGTATGCTATCTGGTTTGCCTTTATCAGTCGTGTACAGGTTCAGCTGACTGATCGCTGTTACACGTCGATAGAACCCTTAGGATCTTGCTTGACTACCAACAATATGATGGCGATCATATACATGGGTGCTGGGGTCTATAAGTGTTGGAGATAGTGCCCTCAGAGTCAATTATTGGGTCACAGGCACGTGATTGCAATGATTGAGGGGAGGACCTATCCCGGTAGGACAGTCTTACTCGAGATGATAGTATGCTATCTGGTTTATCTTTATCATCGTGTACTGCTTTAGGTGACCTTACGAGTCGCTATTACACGTTGATAAAGCCCCTAGGATTCTTGCTTGACTTCCAGCAGTATGAGGGCGATCATATAAGTGGGAGCTGGGGTCTATAAGCACATCCTTAAATGGTCCTTAGTCGAGGGAGTTTCGAGACAGGGCATCGATTCTCCAGAGTAGACTAGTGTATACAGTCGAGACCCCGACGAGGGGCGGTGGCCGGTCTCACAAGCCACTGGTGTTAGTTGGTTCACCTAAGATGTATACAGGTGCTCATTGGGTTATGAGTACACCGGACAGGACTCGCCGGGAACCTGCTAGTTGGGATATACCAGACGTCAGATAGCAGTTCCCAGGTGACATGTGTACAGGTTAGTTCATCGACCTGGGATCGTCATTTGTCTCGTGTGAGTTCCCACTGTACTTTGATTACTACCCTACCACGGCTCAAAGGAGTCGTGCAAACAGGTTTTAGTTGGGTACAGTCCCGAGCCACATGGAGGCAGTGAGCGGATCTGCAGGGGTTCGTCTCTCCCGGTATTGGGGGTGAGGTCGTGCTGTGTCTAGGAGAGCCAGAACATGAAAAGTCCTTGGCCAAGGCAGGAGATTTGCTGGTAGGTATTCCAGTAGTATCTCAGGGTGTTCTGGGCTACACTCCGACACGACTTGTACCGCTTTTGGGGGTCTGACTTTTACCAACCCCCTAGGCCCGCCATGCGATGCTCATAGACGAACGGACCGGACTGTACGGATATTGTCACTGACAGGCTCAGTAGGGTGTCAGGATGAGTTCGCTCATCGACGTCCCTTTTGGTCAATACCTGGTGGCCCGTCATGTATTGGCTTATACCTCTGACGTGCTAGTGGTTAAATCCACAGCCACAGTATTGACGAGTCTTTAGAGTCCACCACACAGACAGTTACTCAAGTTTCGGGCGAAACGCTGTAGAGGCCGTATGGAGATATGGCAGGGTTCGATCAGATACGTGCGGTATTGCACGGATCGTGATCGGACAGTTTTTACGAGCCGGCTTTGGCTTAAGCCGGATTCTAGTTTTAGATAGTGTAGTTTTGTCTCTTTGCATTTGTGTTCAGTGGGAATACAAATGCGGGCATGTATTTGCAGTAGCGGGGTTTTCCTGTAATTTATTACGGGATCGGTTTTCTGGGGTTGCCAGTTTGTATTCCGTTCCGGCCGGTTTTCCTTTTTTCCTTCTCGGCCGGACTTTTCGTTGGAGGGGGGTTAATTGCAAGTTTGCAATTAACTTTGTTGTGAGGGGTTTTCTTGCATATGTTGCTTTTGATGAGACTTGCTTCATGATGAGATTCTTTTTTAATCTCATCACTTGCTTTTCTTGTGATAGGTTGTGAAGGGATTGAAATGAGAATGAAGTGTGACCCTTTTTACATGCTTATCTCTCATTTTCCTTTTCTTCATATTGTTATATACCATTCTCTTTTCTCTCTCCAATCTAATTTTGATGGAGAGGGGGCCGGCCACTTTAGAGGGAGGGAGAGGATCATTTCTTTTGAGTGAGGAAAAATACTTCATATCTTTTTCCATGCTACCAAGTTCATAAGCACATTTTCTTGAGTTGCTTTTCTTCTTCTCCTCACATCCTTCCATCATGACAACCTCAAAACCCCAAAAGAGACAAGCTTCTACACGATTTCTATAGCAAGCCTTGGACGCGTCGGCTAGCCAACTTCGCGCCCGAGTTGCCTCGGTCAAGAGGCGGGAGCCCGTAAAACATTCCGGCTACGTGGTGCCCTTTTCCGATGAGCGAGGAGGTGACGGAGATTCCGCGGGAGATCGGAGCGGAGACGAAGACCGAAGGACACGGATCGTTTGGTATAGCATCTCTACTCTTTTCTTTTTGCTAGCTAGCTAGGTTAATGGCCCGATCCGGGTGAAAAGTCCGCGGCGGTGCCGTTTTGCAAAGTCCGCAAATTTTTGTTTTCCGCGTTTCCGGCGTCGGATCGACGGCCGGGGTGCCCCCGCGGGCTTACAATGGTATCAGAGCCACGCCATTAACCTGCCCTAGCTTGCTCTAGTATGTTTAGTGCTCGATCGAACGAAAATCCCCAAAAACCGTATTTTGTGCACATGTGTTCTCTGTTAAAATTTTTTGAGCTCCTAAAATTTTTCTGGTGATTGCAGAGACATGTACAACCAATTATAAGAAATCTGGGAAAATACGATCCATCAATTCCTCAGTTCCACCGCGGAAGCGCGGCCAAAACCCTGGTTTGGCTAGGCTTGCGCGGCGGATAAGAGGAATTGTGGCACCAAATTTTCCCAGTAAGCTTGTGGTATAGAAATAGGGCTTTTGGGATATTTTATTTGGGCCCAGATTTTCTGTAAGTGCTACAGTTCTTTTTGGGGGCCCACTTTGATAAATTTGTTCGATCGGATATTTTAAACATGCTAGTTCACAGTTTTTACATTATATCTGCGACCGTGAATGTCACTTGATCGGTAAATCCCGTCTAACTGCTATAGCTCGGTTAGACGGATTTGCGAACGTGACTTTCACGTTGATGTTCTGTGATTGTACTGTGTTGTTGCGGATCGGTCGTGGGGGATAGCCTGGTTGCAGTGGTAGTACAGTTTTGTTTTATATGTACATTTGATATTGCGGGGCGAGCGTCCGACATGTGGACTGCCGTCACTGCCTGTTTGTATTATTATTTTGGGGCACGACCAGGCTGCGGTCGTTGTACCCGTTGTATGTATATTTTACTTTCTGTACTAGGATTACCCCGCGGAGGGGTGCACGGATAGCCGGGTTCTGGAGGGCAACAAGCCCGCATCTCATGGCATTGAGACGGAGGGGGCTTCACTTTAGAATTGGCGGGCTATTCGCCGCACTCGTAGGGGGTATAGGATTGACCCAGGAGGGGTGCCCAAGTTACCGGATTCCGTGAAGTGCTGGGTGGTCCATTCACGTAGCTGAAGGGGGCTGCCTCGCTTCAGGTTTTGGCGGGTAACTTGCCGCGCCCGTAGGGGTCTAGGTTTTCATTGCACAGGCTATCCACACGACCAGGGGAACGTCGGGTTTCAGCGGCTCTGTGAAACCCGGGGATCCCAGATATCTGTATTGATCTGTGTTGCTATACATTTCTGTGTTGCTTTTTATCACGCCTTGAGCGAAAATTATATATCATATATTTTAGTAGATGTTGTATATGTTTTTCATCCGCGCTAGTCCAGTCCCCGCTCTGTCGTTAGTTAGCTAACCTAACGGGTGATGACGGGACCCAGTGGCGAATGCGGATGGCATATACGTACGTCAGTATATTTTCGTTCTTTGTGGTGTGATCAATTGATGGGACTGCATTGATTCGGATCAATGCAAGTTAAACAAACCTAATCTGATGTTGTTGGAACACTTTTTCAAAAAAGCTGTTATTGCAAGGGCGTTCTCTTTTGTTTTGCATCGTGGTATTCAGTTGGAATATCCTGCTCCTCAGTCGACGAGGCAAGGGCCGAGATCCCTTCACCGGGAGTGACCCCTTGGACAAAAGTTTGCGTCAGGGCATTAACTTCACTATAGCCGATTGCTTTTGCTTTGCACCGTGGTATTCATTTGGAATATCCTGCACCTCATTCTACGGGGAAAGAGCCGAGATCCCTTCACCGGGAGTGACCTCTTTAGCAAAGGTTGTCGTCACTATATTTTTTAAAAGCTATCAGTTCCTTCAACGATATCAAGTTCATTACGTTAAAGGTTTTCGCCAGAAACCATTCGTAACCCTCCGTCATTTCATATGGATGGTCAATAGTATTCAAGCTGTGTATGTTGGCCAAAGTCAAGGCACAGTGTTTGGTAGCTGTTGGGTATTCATATGCAGCATAGATAGATGCGTTGGTTTGGGACAGTCGTACTGCCATTTTGGCCAAAGTCAAGGGTATGTACGGGTGGGTTCAAATTAACCAGGAAAATGACGGGTAGAACTTGACATGTGACTTATGATATGTTGGCCAAAGTCAAGGTCATAAGAGCATGGGGTAAAAATCACATCGGGAGTTTCAAAAGTACTGAAACTTGCCAGATATGCGCATACCTTCTGGAGTGTGATAACGTGAGCGGATTCCGTCACGTTATCATGCGATGAGAGTTGGATCCCGATTCCCACTGATGAGTTGGTTTACTCCTCGGGTTATCCCGGCTAATTCTTCTTTCAGGTTTGGGGAAGAATTTGACGTTACAGTGGGAGGTTTCCAGATTAGATAAATTGGTAACCATTCTGATCTAGGTTAGAGTGCACGCTGAGTGTTTCTTTTCTCTCTCTCTGGCAGCGACCATTGACCCGACCCTAGACTATGACTCAGTGACCAAGTTGACCGAACCTTCTTAACACTGGCTTTTGGATTGTCAGAGTTGCAGACCTCTTTGCCACTCCTACTTTTACTCTTTTCTCCGGGACACCCCGTATTACTACGAACGTCCACTTCCATTGGACAAAACCATCGTATGGTTATATACGAACTCGAAGGAATTCGAGGATGGTTTCCGGTTCTGGAGAAAACGAATAGGACTATTCAGTTGTCTTTACCTTTTACCTTCTCTCAGGTTGCGAGTACTCCTTGGTTTAGGAGATAGTACACCTATTACGCAAATTGGATAGTCTTCTTCCAAACCTTAGGCTGGTGCCGAACGGTGGGGAATGAAGAAAGCCAATTAGCCTAAACGGTGTACAGAAGGTATTAAGTTCAGACAAAGCAAGGGATTAGTAAGAGGGCAAAGTAAATTGCGACTGCTATTCACGACCAAACCATGTACTTCTTTGTCAATCCTAAATCACCTATGAATTAAGTACATTCGGTTGTCTTTTATCCTCACCTTCTCTCGCATTGCGAGTGCTCCTAGGATTAGGACAGTACACCCATTATGCTTATTGGATAGTCTTCTTCCAAACCATAGGCTGGTGCCGAACGGTAGGGAAGGAAGAAAACCATTTGGCCTAAAGGGGTGTACAGAAGGTAATGACTAAAGACATATAAAGGGATTTGGAGAGGTGGCAAAGAATTATACAGTTATAGTTGTGAATCTGGATATTAGAAGAGGCATTACTAAGAATACCAGGATACCCCATCGAAACATCTCAATGTTTCAGTTCCACTGTGTACTGTTAAAAGAAAACTGATTTCCCGATTAGACACTTACTCCAGGGTATGTATTTACCAGGTATGGTTCTCACATCTGTATGGTTTTACAGATGATGAGTGGGAGTAAGTTATTGGGAGTTAGGTGACCATCCTCATTATATCGGGATTCGTTGTAATCGGTGATATTTGAGGAAGTCACCTGGGTTGTTTGCCGGTCGGCAAATATTTGGTTTTGAATGTCCGTTGTTATGCACCAATTTCAAATTGATATATCTGTACGTCTATTTTTATAGAGTGAGATATACCTTTCTGAAATTATGTCTATGACATTTACCTATACCAGTGGATGGTTAGGTAAGGAGCATTGAACAGCGGTGTAATTCTTCTTAACCAAAAGTACAGTTTTCAACCTACGACACACAGTGAATGAGTTGTTAGACTCAGCGGACTTATACAGAGTATTGTATATTGTCCAGTGTCCATTAGGACAGAGGGGTTGGTCCTCGTACTATATTCTGTTTACTTTTAACTTCTCTAGTTCTTAGACATGTGTTTCGTAGAAACACAGGGTCTAAGTTTAGAGGAGTTATAGGTATAAGAATACAGTAGAGAACCAGGTATCGCAAGTATCGGGATTCTTCAAGCTGATCGAAGATGTAGATACTTGTGTATGGTATTCAGTTGATAGTAATGATTAAGAGAACTTGCTTCTCTTTCAGGTTACTCATAATTGGAAGTACTCCTAAGTTGAGTAACGCTGATCGGCCTCTCTTCCATTTAGTTGACATGCACTGGAGACAGCTGCATGATTTGAATCTGGTTCAATTAAATCAGTGCCTCTGTTTCTTGGATATAGAACAGTTCATATCTTGACATTGTTAAGATACGGGGAGTTGTCCGGCTTATGCTTGAAACCAGACTCTGGACAACTCAAGGCACGTTTCAGTAGTGGCTGTTTGTGGGTTGACCCGGGCTATGACGAGGGTTGACTTTCTACCATCTGGAAGATCAATAGTGATATTGTTCTTAACTCGCCACAGTTTTATTAAAAATGTTTTTTTTTCAGAAAACAGTAGTGGGAGTATGGTAGAACTGGAAGTGATTCCAGAACCACAAACGATTACTGAAGATTTGATAAAGAACCTAAAGATTCAAGCTGGTTTGACATTCCATTGGCCACTCCACAGATAAGGTGGGTAACCTCAGGCACCCGAGAGGTACCTCGGTATGCTCAAGGACGGTGGCAGAGAGGTTCTTGTTTACCCAGACTTGCCATTGCTGTTGTTCCAGGCTGCGAGACCCGGCAGGAGGATGAGTATAGCGTCGTTCTAAACTTGCTTTAGAAGCGTACGTCTATATGACTCTGCCAGAGGGTTGTCGTAGTCAGTGGGAGCAGCGGAAGCATTGGTGGATATCAGGCTTATGTCTATTTATAGACTAAAGCAGATATAGCGGAGATAGATCATCTATTTCTGATGTGACAGTCATGGGTATGACTTCATCAGAATAGGGGATGGATCTGTTAAGAAGGTAGTAGGGTGTAATGTCCTGGTATTTGATGACATACACAGAGTAGGAAGTGATATTCCTATACTACGATCGGTTATACTTTGGTCGTCACACAGTAGTTTCTCCACATAGGAATTGGATCTTATATCAGACATTCTGGTAACTAGATCTATGGTTTTAGATCTAGATTTGGTGGTTTCCCAATCTGGGTACCTTGACAGCATTCTATGAGTATTTAGAATGGACGACTCCTGGCACGGTAGTGTACCTGCAGGTAATGGAGTCACCCTCTCTAAAGGTGTCTTACAGACTAAAGGGGAGAGGAATGTGCATGATTGGCAGATCACTTGCTTAGGCAATTGAGTCAATCATGAGATGTCAAGTACCACACCAGATGTTGTTCTTGCAGTCGATGCAATAAGTCGATATTGATCCAATCCTGGAGAAACAGTCGGAAGCAGTTTTAGAACATAAGTTGATGTTCTAGGAAATTGATAACGGCAGCCTCCATTAGGAGACGGTTATCATTCCAGGCTTCCAAGGTGACCTGGATGGCAGAGTGGTTGTCAGAGTTATAGTTTTCCATCTGACGAGGGGCAGTATTTTGGACAGATGGTCCAGGTGGATACTGAGGGAAGGCATGGCGCAGGATACTGATTAAGTTCAGTAGACGATACAGTCTAAGAAGTTTGGATTTGGAGTTCACTTATGAGCTAGGTCCCATCAGACATCCAGACGTTCTAAGACAGGTATTGCTCATTTCGGGAGATGGCTTTCTCCGCGAACATGAGATATAGAGAGACATAGAAAGAAACATCAAAGCGGAACCACTCACTGAGGCTATTCCTCGAACGCAATAGTTTCGCAAACGAGCTTTGTGAGACTGACTAGTAGAGGAGTTGGGTGTTCGGTATCACACGGGCTGTGAGTATGCGACATCGCAATAATTAGCCTCGAGTGCAAGTGGGAGATTGTTGGAGATAGTGCCCTCAGAGTCAATTATTGGGTCACAGGCACGTGATTGCAATGATTGAGGGGAGGACCTATCCCGGTAGGACAGTCTTACTCGAGATGATAGTATGCTATCTGGTTTATCTTTATCATCGTGTACTGCTTTAGGTGACCTTACGAGTCGCTATTACACGTTGATAAAGCCCCTAGGATTCTTGCTTGACTTCCAGCAGTATGAGGGCGATCATATAAGTGGGAGCTGGGGTCTATAAGCACATCCTTAAATGGTCCCTAGTCGAGGGAGTTTCGAGACAGGGCATCGATTCTCCAGAGTAGACTAGTGTATACAGTCGAGACCCCGACGAGGGGCGGTGGCCGGTCTCACAAGCCACTGGTGTCAGTTGGTTCACCTAAGATGTATACAGGTGCTCATTGGGTTATGAGTACACCGGACAGGACTCGCCGGGAACCTGCTAGTTGGGATATACCAGACGTCAGATAGCAGTTCCCAGGTGACATGTGTACAGGTTAGTTCATCGACCTGGGATCGTCATTTGTCTCGTGTGAGTTCCCACTGTACTTTGATTACTACCCTACCACGGCTCAAAGGAGTCGTGCAAACAGGTTTTAGTTGGGTACAGTCCCGAGCCACATGGAGGCAGTGAGCGGATCTGCAGGGGTTCGTCTCTCCCGGTATTGGGGGTGAGGTCGTGCTGTGTCTAGGAGAGCCAGAACATGAAAAGTCCTTGGCCAAGGCAGGAGATTTGCTGGTAGGTATTCCAGTAGTATCTCAGGGTGTTCTGGGCTACACTCCGACACGACTTGTACCGCTTTTGGGGGTCTGACTTTTACCAACCCCCTAGGCCCGCCATGCGATGCTCATAGACGAACGGACCGGACTGTACGGATATTGTCACTGACAGGCTCAGTAGGGTGTCAGGATGAGTTCGCTCATCGACGTCCCTTTTGGTCAATACCTGGTGGCCCGTCATGTATTGGCTTATACCTCTGACGTGCTAGTGGTTAAATCCACAGCCACAGTATTGACGAGTCTTTAGAGTCCACCACACAGACAGTTACTCAAGTTTCGGGCGAAACGCTGTAGAGGCCGTATGGAGATATGGCAGGGTTCGATCAGATACGTGCGGTATTGCACGGATCGTGATCGGACAGTTTTTACGAGCCGGCTTTGGCTTAAGCCGGATTCTAGTTTTAGATAGTGTAGTTTTGTCTCTTTGCATTTGTGTTCAGTGGGAATACAAATGTGGGCATGTATTTGCAGTAGCGGGGTTTTCCTGTAATTTATTACGGGATCGGTTTTCTGGGGTTGCCAGTTTGTATTCCGTTCCGGCCGGTTTTCCTTTTTTCCTTCTCGGCCGGACTTTTCGTTGGAGGGGGGTTAATTGCAAGTTTGCAATTAACTTTGTTGTGAGGGGTTTTCTTGCATATGTTGCTTTTGATGAGACTTGCTTCATGATGAGATTCTTTTTTAATCTCATCACTTGCTTTTCTTGTGATAGGTTGTGAAGGGATTGAAATGAGAATGAAGTGTGACCCTTTTTACATGCTTATCTCTCATTTTCCTTTTCTTCATATTGTTATATACCATTCTCTTTTCTCTCTCCAATCTAATTTTGATGGAGAGGGGGCCGGCCACTTTAGAGGGAGGGAGAGGATCATTTCTTTTGAGTGAGGAAAAATACTTCATATCTTTTTCCATGCTACCAAGTTCATAAGCACATTTTCTTGAGTTGCTTTTCTTCTCCTCCTCACATCCTTCCATCATGACAACCTCAAAACCCCAAAAGAGACAAGCTTCTACACGATTTCTATAGCAAGCCTTGGACGCGTCGGCTAGCCAACTTCGCGCCCGAGTTGCCTCGGTCAAGAGGCGGGAGCCCGTAAAACATTCCGGCTACGTGGTGCCCTTTTCCGATGAGCGAGGAGGTGACGGAGATTCCGCGGGAGATCGGAGCGGAGACGAAGACCGAAGGACACGGATCGTTTGGTATAGCATCTCTACTCTTTTCTTTTTGCTAGCTAGCTAGGTTAATGGCCCGATCCGGGTGAAAAGTCCGCGGCGGTGCCGTTTTGCAAAGTCCGCAAATTTTTGTTTTCCGCGTTTCCGGCGTCGGATCGACGGCCGGGGCGCCCCCGCGGGCTTACAATAAGCACATCCTTAAAGTGTCCCTAGTCGTAGGAGTTTCGAGACAGTGCATCGATACTCCAGAGTAGACTAGTGTATACAGTCGAGACCCGGACGAGGGGCGGTGGCCGGTCTCACATGCCATTGGTGTTAGTTGGTTCTCCTAAGATGTATACAGGTGCTCATTGGGTTATGAGTACACCGGATAGGACTCGCCGGGAACATGCTAGTTGGTATTATACATATGGTCAGATAGCAGTTCCCTGGTGACATGTGTACAGGTTAGTTTGTCGACCTGAGATCGTCATTTGTCTCGTGTGAGTTCCCACTGTGCTTTGATTCTACCCTACCAGGCTCAAAGGAGACGTGCAAACAGGTTTTACTTAGGTACAGTCTCGAGCCACATGGAGGCAGTGAGCGGATCGTCGGGGATTCGTCTCTCCCGGTATTGGGGGTTGATGTCGCACAGTGCACGGGTGGCCATCACTAGAAATCCTCGGCCGGGGTAGTGGAGAATTACTGATTTGGATCAGTAGTTTCTCAGGAGGTGATGGGCTTCATACCGACACGAATTATCGCGTTATTAGGGGTCTGACTTTATCCACCCCCCTAGACTGGATATGCGATACTCTTAGATGAACGGACCGGACTGTACGGATATTGTTACAGTCAGGCTCAGTAGGGTTTCTAGATGAGTTCGCTTGTCAGCTTCCCTTCCGATCAATACATAGGCAACCGTTACGTACAGCTAGTACTTCTGACGTGCTTGTGGTTATACCCAGTGCCAGTGTGTTGATGAGTCATTAGAGTCCCCCACAGACTGTTTCCCAGTTCGGGCGAAACGTTGTAGAGGCCGTATAGTTTTATGGAAGGGTTCGGAAAATGCACGTGCGTTTACGCACGTGTCATTTTTCGGGCAGATAATACTGGTAGGCTTTGGTTTAATCCGGATCCGAGTATTATATTGTGTAGATATAATATCTTTGTCTCAGTTGCATTTGTATTCGGTCGTAATACAAATGCGGGTATGTTTATACTGTTACGGGGTTATCCTGAAATTCGTTTCGGGATCGCTTTTGAAAGCTGCCAGTTTCCAGTTTTCTATCACCCGCTTTAACATTCGGTTAAATGCGGATTTATCTTTTCTTCATGAGTTTGGAAGTTTCTAGAAGCTTCTAGAAGATGGTGACTATGCTTGTGAGTCATTAGTGTATTGATTGTTCATTTAATGTTTTGATGACTAGAGTTTATGGTTCATTGTATCCTTTAATGATATGCAAGGTGTGTAATATGACTCATTCTCTCATTTATTGCTATGGTTACACTCCTTGAATCCTACACTCACCTCCCTCTCCTAAAATGTGGCCGGCCCTTCATTGTGAAGGTGATGATTGATTCATTTTGAAAAAAGTATATGAAATTTTCTTCATGGAATCTTCATAGATTGATTTACCATTTTCATCCGATCCAAAAGGCAACTTCATTAACCGTTCATCCATAGTTTTGGATGTAACGAGACAAAGTGTTCTACTCATTCTCTACATCAATCTTGGTCATCTCTTTTAGCAAACTTGATGATCGAGTTGCCTCGGTTCAGAGGCGAGAGCCCGTTTAAAGATCCGTCGACGTGGTGCCACCTGGACGAGGAGACTGGAGATTCGGGATATCGGAGCAGCCGCAACAAAGCGTGGGATGATGGTTGAAGACCGAAGGACTCGGATCGTTCGGTATAACATTTCTACCCACTTTGTAGTTTGTTAGTTTAGCAATAATGGCAGATCCGGGTTATAGTATACGATAGCGCCAGTTAAAAAAGTTTTTGTTCCGCATTTGGCATCTGATAGATGGCCGGGGTGCAACCGTAGACTTACATCAATCTCACAAAGCTTGTTTGTAAAACTATTGTGTTCGAGAAATAGCCTCAGTGAGTGGATCCGCTTTGATGTTTCTTTCTATGTCTGTCTTAATCTCAAGTTCGCGGAGAAAGCCATCTCCCAAAATGTGCAACACCTGTCTTAGAATATATCTGGATATCTGTTCATACCAGAATATTGCAATTTATACCGCCCATTCTTACGCTCGTTTGTTTATAGGCAGGTGCTTTTGATCAGTGTTTGCGACATAACTGCAGAATACAGGTTTTCGGCTCTGAATAGTGAATATCATGGAAAAGTACGACAAATTCTGGATTACTGCCAACAACTGATAAAACACGGGTCTCCGCTCTCTATCCGTGTGTTGCCACATACCAGTTAAGGGACAAGATGGCAAATCGATTGTCATGTCATGCACAAGGCTCAATGGCAACACAAGATCCAAGAAATCTATGCGGAGCTCGAGGAAATCATGGCAAAAGATCCACATCACATCATATTTTTTGTTCTACTAAAATTCTGGAATAATTGTGAAGAGTTTCTGAGAAATGTCATATACCACACTGAAGAGGACAACAAACCAGGAAAAATCCCAAAACCCCAGAACCCACCACCACTATACGGCCACGGAACCGCGGCTTAAGCAGGCTTAGGCAGCGGATCCGCGGCCATGTGGGGTCCTCGTTCTGTCGTTTTTTGGGGGCATTTTGGGTACTTCATTTTATGGCAGATTGTTGCCCTAGGTTTTTAGTTCACCTCCTATAAATACCCCAGAACTTGCCAAGCTTTTGGTGTTCATTCTCTGTTCTTCTTTTTGTTAGGATTTAGTCTTTTTCTTCTTCTTATTCATCTTGTCTCCATGAAAATTGTAGTAAGAGCTTTTTGAGTGGAAGATCAATGAAGATGAGGGCTTTTGTATCATTCTCTTTTGTTTAACTTTCCCTTGAGATTCTTGCTTTCTCTTGATCATTCAACCTCTTCATTGAGCTTGAATGGTTAAGGGTTAGTTATTGATCTCAAAGGTCGTATTTTCTTATGGAATTAGCGCTTCATTTCACATGCGTTCTCTACCCTTCTCTTGATCTTGCAACCTCTTGATTGAGCTTGCAAGTTTAAGGGTTGGCTATTGATCCCATTCTTGTCTTGAGTTCTAGTTTCTTGTTCTTTTTATCGCTTTTTATTACTTGCTTATTATTATCTTGCTTTACTTTCTTGCAATTTAATTCATGCACTTAATTACTTGTAATCTTTTCTTTTCTTTGTTTTTTTCTTTTGCTCTCTTTTGTTCATTTTGTGAATGGTTGTAATTATTGTTGTTAAGATGAAATACGGTATTGTAAGTTAATATCTTCTTTCTCATTTCCTTTTCCCGTTATTTTCCATTGAACTCCGCCCAAACCATACGCAAGCGCTCCGTTAGGCACCCTACCCTAACAAGGTAACGGTGATTCCTAGCCGCGACCGGTTGCGTTTGGTTTGGCCGGAGGCGAAAGCAAGAGACAAGAACGAAAGGACAAGGGTAAATAAGCCGTATTCCACGAATACCGCGCTTAAATCCCCTAATCCACGTTGTTGCCGATTGCTTTAGCTTCAATTGGTCAAGACTCGGCTCAAAGGTTTTGAGTACGAATTTCTTTAGCTTACAATCTCGTATCTTTTTCTTAACAACTTTATACTTGCAAATAGTACACATAGGTTAGATTGAACAAACACATACAAATTCTTTATTGACTCGTCTAAAACAAGAAAGGACATACAACCATCTCCCTGTGGATCGACCCGTGCTCAACCGGCTAGCTGCATAGCGACACCGTCCTGATCGCGGTAAACTTTGGAACTTTGAACATCCGACACGCCAAAAGCGTGCGATCAAATGGCGCCGTTGCCGGGGAGACGGTAGCGTATTTTCTTTCTTGTTATTCGGGTTAATATTCTTTTTGTATATATTTATAAAAAAAAATAATAATAAAAATAAAAATCTTTTTTTTTTTTTGATCATTTTTGTGGGCAAGAGTGCAGATTTTTGCGGATTTGCAAACTTCGATTGTGGGGAGCAAAGTGTACGTTCAAGGCTAAGGTGTTTGCAAAATACAGTGCCAAAGATCCGGGTAGTTTGACCCGCGCAAGCGAACTTTTCAAGCTTACCGGATTTGATCCAACGGGGGTTTCCTAACCCAAAAACTTAACGGTACGTACTTTACTAACACCTTCTTCTCAAATCCGACGCATCCAATACACTATTCTTTGCAGGATTCTTTGCAAGTTCGCTAGCAAACGCTAAAAATTGACTAACCCTTATTTGTTGCAGTGTCGTGCTTAAAATAAAAAAACGATTGTTTGATTCTTTATAGAATTTTTATTGAATTACGTATTGCATACATTAATACGGACTTAAGGGCAAGCGAACCCCACAACATACGGTAAAGGATTTCATCACCTTTTCCGTGGCCCACAAATCACGAACTTGAGCATAACGATTACCCGCACAAAATTTAAAAGAAACTAGACTTTAAGCCTTAAGGACTTCGCGCTCACTAGGAGAAGTCAACTGTGTTTAGAACCTCGCTTAACGGTATATTGTTTACGGGGTGTCTAGGAAAGTGTTAACGGCGAAACCGCCAAAAGAGAAAGGGTTATTTAATTAAGGAACTTCGCGAAAGCGTTGGAAAACCTCCCCTTATCTCTGCACTTACCTGGCCTCGTGATCAGTGTATCTTGAACCCGTTTCTCGACACAGTTTTACTTCGACAATCAAGTTCTGGAGCAGGTCTAGTTGACCTAGGTGAACCCTAAAACGATTAGGTGTGTGGTATTTTTGTATAGTGATTGTTTTTGTCCATATTCCTTTTTGTGTGTATATTTCATTCTTTTGTTAATATCTATAAAAAAAAAATTCACATTTCCCCCCCTCCTTTTCTCTGCCTTTCTTTCTTTCTCTCTTCATATCATGGGTACCCCACCTCGCAAAACTCCTGCCGAACTTTGGTACCCACAACCAGACATTACTTCTTACGGTTCTTGCTTTGGCCGAACGTCGAACGATCCCTCCTTGCCCAAAATCTCTTTGAAAGATCGGATAGCAGCGTCTAGGACAAACACTTGCACTCCTCATTCCACTTTGTATCAACCTTTTCAACCTCCCACACCCGCTTATGTTGATACCCCTTTTGCAAGTCGTCCTTTGTCCATCGCTGAACATAATGAACAATCCTGTAGCCGATCTTTCATTCCTTTCACCACTACAGACTCTTGGGATCAACAATTCCATTCACCTTCTTCTCCAAATGTTGATCTTGTTCCTGTCCAACCATTCAATTCCTACCAGTCCTACCTGACTTTTGCACCTTCCCTAGACATTGCTTCTGAACCGCCATTT
The DNA here is from genome assembly GCA_030015575.1 of Agapanthus africanus. Classification (NCBI taxonomy): domain Eukaryota; kingdom Viridiplantae; phylum Streptophyta; class Magnoliopsida; order Asparagales; family Amaryllidaceae; genus Agapanthus; species Agapanthus africanus. Next base: position 341,653,666 of record CM057341.1, read on the forward strand.
GGGAGTTTTCAGTATCCAAACAACTTTGAATCTTTTACTGAAACCCCTTCCCAACCCATGTCTAGTCTGGAACAGTCTCTGGAAGACTTTAGGGTAGCGTCGTACCAACAGATGATGGACTCGAATGCGTCCATGGCCGCCCTCATACAACCTAGTGACCCGGTAGCTAGTTTTCACCTAGCTCCAAATTTTTCAATGTATGATGAGGCGGCAGGACAGGCTGTGAATTTGAGTGGAGAGAGTGAGATGTATACCCTTCCAAATCAGACCTAACCGTTTCAATTTGAATCCCATAACTCCAGTTTTGAAAGTCTATCAAGTGTCCCAACTGAATTATCAATTAAAGATAGAATGTTTAATGAGTTGTGCGACTTTGTAGGGTTTGATTTGCTAGATTGTGAAGGGACCTTGCCAAGTGACACCACAAACAATCCTTTTGACCTCTACACCTCCATCTTAGAACCTGAATTGATTGAAATCCATGCTTTTGATGAGATGTCGGAGAAAATTGACTTTCACTTGATTAAGGATATTGACGCCGGGAATATTTTGGATGATGAACCTGTAGATCTGCCAGAGTTTTTCTTTCCAATTCATCATCCCGAGTCATTAAATATTTTTCCCGAACCCCATATGCGTCTGGATTTTGAAGAGAAATGCATGGATGTGCTAAATTTGGAGGAGAATTTTGAGGATAGCTTTGAGGATGAACCAGTTTTAATTGATGAGTCGGATTTTCCAATTCATCCTGTTCCTTTTATTGACTGTGTACACCCTCCTGAACCTTTAACCGATGACCTTCCTCAATCACCTACCTCCATCCTTTCCATCGTTCCGACCTTGCAAGAACCCGTCTCACATTCATTTCATATGTCTGGTTTACCAAGTTCGGCGTACCCATGGTTTCTCACGAATCTTGAGGGATTTGACCCCATTTCTCGACGGGTAAATATATTGGCACAATCGCTTTTCACACATCGATCATCACAAATTATGCTAATCTATTTACTCCATTTGCACCCTCAAGTTCGTATTCCACTTCTTTTTCCCTTCCGCCATTCTTCTTCCTCTCATATACCGAGACCGTATACCACTTCTATCTCCATACGGTCTCGCGTATTCTCCATTTCTTTTCTCTACGCCTTCTTTCACCAGCCACTACTTTATCACAATAAGATCTTTGAATGGTTGGTACTAACTTTTGGCCTATGTAAGGCCTTGTATAGCTTGATACTGTTCTCTTTCCCCCCTATTCCTGAACTTCAACGCTTAACAGTGGAAACACTGTTTTACATAAGTTTGGGGGGCACTCCTTTTTTGTATATATTTTTTTGTTTTCCTTTTTTGGTTTGTATATAATTTGTTTCTAGGGAGCGCCGACAATTTTGACCCTCTTGGTGTAGCCTGACAGTGAGGGCACTGTCAAGTTTAAGTTTGGGGGTGTGCTCGGTAAGCTTTCTTCCTTCGCATTCAATTGTATATTTTGCATTTGCATACCTTATTAAAAACCCACAAAAATTAAAAAATTTCCAAAAAAATAAAAAAACTTTGTCGTCAAGTTAGCTAATAGGGTAACTTAGATCTTTATTCCGAAAGTTTAGTTGATATGATAGAAATAACTAAATTCTAGGCTTAGGGATTGAAAACCCTAAAAATAACCCTCATTCTGTCTAACTTTGGTAAGTATACGTCCTTAAAGTTTTTTTAAGAAATAGGTAATCTTGAGTTCAGTTCTTGAGTTAAGTCAAGATGAAGGGAAAGTATTGAAGCTTTACTGAAGGATAAGTCTGAAAAATAGTTTCTTTTCTTGAGTTCAAATTTAGAAAGTATATACCCTACAATTGCACTTACACGCACCTTGAAACTTGGGATAGTAGAGGATACCTTGAAATACTCTTGTCCGAAAGCCTAGTATGAAAGAAAAAACGGTATTTAAAGCTAAACACCAAAAGAGCATGTTGAAAAATATATCCGGTCTTGAAAAAGAAAAAGAAAAAGAAAAAGAAAAATAGAATAAAGTCAAGACCTGGAAACTGCTATTTACGCTTTAAGCTCACACATTTAGTAATCGGCCGTTAGTGCCTCAAGAAGCATTAATAGTCACATGAAAGGTGTGTGAGCAACACCGTCCATCATTAAATGAAAAGAAGTAGTATTAGGTATTAGGGCAAGGGTATTATAGCTTGAATTGAATTCTTGAGTGTAGGGGTGCAAATATACACACACGTAGGGGTATACAATTGATGTTTGAATAAGAGATAGAAATAAAGAATAAGACTTTTGTTTTCTGTAAAGTTGATAAAAATCCCTGATTTGAGGCCGCACTTTAGAAGGAAAACTCAAGAGATTCCAACATCTTTCTAAACTTTTTTGGAACGTATAGGATCTAAAGTTAAATAGATAGGAGGTGTGAAAATAAGGGTTGGATATTTCTGACTTAGGATAATAGAGTTTCTAATGTAACTACTAAACTGTAGGAGTAGAATCGACGTTAACTTATGAAACTAGCTTGACGGGATTTTGTGGGTGTAATCCGCTGAAAACCCTCAGGAGACAACACTCCTCCTACTAGGGACACCTAGAGGTTTAACGGCTTGTTGTACGCGCTCAGTGCAATCGCGTTCCCTGAGAAAGTGCGGTTAGGATTTTATTTTTGTGAATAAATTGGTTTTGCTCGGGATGAGTAAAAGTTAAGTTTGGGGGTATTTGTTCATACCAGAATATTGCAATTTATACCGCCCATTCTTACGCTCGTTTGTTTATAGGCAGGTGCTTTTGATCAGTGTTTGCGACATAACTGCAGAATACAGGTTTTCGGCTCTGAACAGTGAATATCATGGAAAAGTACGACAAATTCTGGATTACTGCCAACAACTGATAAAAGACGGGTCTCCGCTCTCTATCCGTGTGTTGCCACATACCAGTTAAGGGACAAGATGACAAATCGATTGTCATGTCATGCACAAGGCTCAATGGCAACACAAGATCCAAGAAATCTACGCGGAGCTCGTAGAAATCATGGCAAAAGATCCACATCACATCACATTTTTTGTTCTACTAAAATTCTGGAATAATTGTGAAGAGTTTCTGAGAAATGTCATATACCACACTGAAGAGGACAACAAACCAGGAAAAATCCTAAAACCCCAGAACCCACCTCCACTATACGGCCGCGGAACCACGGCTTAAGCAAGCTTAGGCCGCGGATCCACGGCCATGTGGGGTCCTCGTTCTGTCGTTTTTTGGAGGCATTTTGGGTACTTCATTTTATGGCAGATTTTTGCCCTAGGTTTTCAGTTCACCTCCTATAAATACCCCAGAACTTGCCAAGCTTTTGGTGTTCATTCTTTGTTCTTCTTTTTGTTAGGATTTAGTCTTTTTCTTCTTCTTCTTCATCTTGTCTCCAAGAAAATTGTAGTGAGAGCTTTTTGAGTGGAAGATCAATGAAGATGAGGGCTTTTGTATCATTCTCTTTTGTTTAACTTTCCCTTGAGATTCTTGCTTTCTCTTGATCATTCAACCTCTTCATTGAGCTTGAATGGTTAAGGGTTAGTTATTGATCTCAAAGGTCGTATTTTCTTATGGAATTAGCGCTTCATTTCACATGCGTTCTCTACCCTTCTCTTGATCTTGCAACCTCTTGATTGAGCTTGCAAGTTTAAGGGTTGGCTATTGATCCCATACTTGTCTTGAGTTCTAGTTTCTTGTTCTTTTTATCGCTTTTTATTACTTGCTTATTATTATCTTGCTATACTTTCTTGCAATTTAATTCATGCACTTAATTACTTGTAATCTTTTCTTTTCTTTGTTCTTTTCTTTTGCTCTCTTTTGTTCATTTTGTGAATGGTTGTAATTATTGTTGTTAAGATGAAATACGGTATTGTAAGTTAATATCTTCTTTCTCATTTCCTTTTCCTGTTATTTTCCATTGAACTCCGCCCAAACCATACGCAAGCGCTCCGTTAGGCACCCTACCCTGACAACGTAACGGTGATTCCTAACCGCGACCGGTTGCGTTTGGTTTGGCCGGAGGCGAAAGCAAGAGACAAGAACGGAAGGACAAGGGTAAATAAGCCGTATTCCACGAATACCGCGCTTAAATCCCATAATCCACGTTGTTGCCGATTGCTTTAGCTTCAATTGGTCAAGACTCGGCTCAAAGGTTTTGAGTACGAATTTCTTTAGCTTACAATCTCGTATCTTTTTCTTAACAACTTTATACTTGCAAATAGTACACATAGGTTAGACTGAACAAAAACATACAAATTCTTTATTGACTCGTCTAAAACAAGAAAGGACATACAACCATCTCCCTGTGGATCGACCCGTGCTCAACCGGCTAGCTGTATAGCGACACCGTCCTGATCGCGGTAAACTTTAGAACTTTGAACATCCGACACGCCAAAAGCGTGCGATCAATATCTTATGGGACCTAGTTCACGAATGAACTCCAAATCCAAACTTCTTAGACTGTATCGTCAACTGTACTTAATCAGTATCCTGCGCCATGCCTCCCTCAGTGTCCTCTTTGACCACCTGTCCAAAATACTTCCTCTCGTCGGAGGGAAAACTAGAACTGTGACAGTCACTCTGTCATCCAGGTCACCTTGGAAGCCTGGAATAATAACTGTCTTCCAAAGGAGGCTACTGTTATCAAATCCTTAGAACATTCACTTATGTTCTAAAACTGCCTCCGAATGTTCCTCCAGGATTGGATCAATATCAACTTATTGCATCTAGTGCAAAAACAACATCTGGTGTGGTACTTGACATCTCATGATCAACTTAATTGTCTAAGCAAGTGATCTGCCAATTATGCACATCCCTCTCCCCTTTAATCTGTAAGACACCTTTAGAGAGGGTGACTCCATTACTTACTGGTACACCACCATGCCAGGAGTCATCCATTCTAAATACCTTTATAATGCAGTCTAAGTACCCAGATTGGGAAGCTACCCAAATCTAGGTCAAAAACTATAGATCTAGTAACCAGAATGTCTGATATAATATCCATATCCTATGTGGAGAAACTACTATGTGACAACCACAGTACAACCGATCGTAGTATAGGAATTTTACTTCCTACTCTGTGTATGTCATCCAAATACCAGGACATTACACCCTACTACTTTCTTAATAGATCCATCCCCTATTCTTATGAAATCAAAGCCCATGACTGTCACATCAAAAATAGATGATATATCTCCGTTATATCTGCTTTAGACTATAAATAGACATAAGCTACTTGTCCACTATGCTCCCGCTGCTCCCACTGACTACGACAACTCTTTGCCAGAACAATATACACGTGCACTTCTAAAACTAGTTTAGAACGACGCTATACTTATCCTCCTTCCGGGTCTCATAGTGTCACGACCAAAATTTGGCCCGTGACGGCCCTAATACTACGCAATGCCTAAAGACGTAACGTAGTAAAAGAAAGCCAAAACCCAGAAATCTAAACCAAGAAAATACGGAAAAGATAATATAAGTTTTTGAAACATTTGAAATCGCAACCCAAATTCTTTAAAAGTCCTACTTTATTTCTTTAAAGTTTTAGCAACACCCATTTTTGTAAAAACTAGCTCAAGACGGAAAACAATAACATCATAAATATACGACGCCGTAGCGAAGAAATAAGAGGCAATAGAGAGAAAGCTGTATATAAAAGACAATAAATCCACAATAATATACAATATCGTCCTCACCAAGTCTCTAAGTCAACAATACAATAGTAGATGGAGAGTACAAAATACAACGAATGTACAATATGAAATACAGATAATCATCCAACCCACCTAAGAAAAACGGTATACTGTGAGCTGATGCGATATCTGTAGCAAAAGATGATAGCTGAATAGCTGAATAGCTGAATAGCCTGCCTCGACTACTTTGTGGAACAACCTGAAACACCTATGGCACAATGGGGGTGAGTTGCCAACTCGTGAATAGTAGATAACATATGCAGGTAATCGCAGGAATGTACGTACAGCATGAATCTAAGATATGCGATTACAGTAATAACAGGTCATGTGAAAGCAAAGTAATGGAGATGTACACTAGAAGGTACAATCAATATATGAAGCAATGATGACATGATAATAGTATGCAATAACTATGCAATAGGGATATGAGAAAGCAAATATGCAACTATCATAAGGGTACACTAACAGGTACTACCAATATATGAATCTGTGCAAAGAATAGATAAGTGTGAGGTATGGGGTGGAATATGTCATTTCTACAGAAACCTGACATCGTGGCAGGATCACAATCCTTCAAGACACTCAAATCCCAAATCCTCAAATCAGCCCCCAAGTTGGGCTCTCATATCATATAAGTCTCACATCTCCTCAATGTACAATATCGAATAGATCTCCTATATCCCGAATGTACAAATCATTAATCTCTTTCATATCCAATATCCAATCTCAATGAATCACCTATATCCCAAGTCGAATCTCAAATAATTTCTAACATCCTATATATATATATATATATTTGCAGAAGTAAAATATGATGGGGGCAATACACATATATTAGCGTCTTATTCCACTGATATTGGTATAAGCGTATATATAACAACGGCTAAATCCCCTGTTATATATACAAAGGTATTAAAAGAAATATCATGAAAACAATGTGCCAAGCATTGACACAGAAATCCTGATCACGTATCATACGCTATCCCGAAAGCACGAGTGCCTAGCTCTGACCCTCGCCTTTCGACGTATGCATACGTACATGACTCCCAGCGGTGTCTCCGTGATCCCCCGCCGAGTCATGGGTACTGTCACCGATAGGTACTCGCCCGCCTCCAGGCTCAATCGGCAAAATCCATCGATCTTTTTGCCGAGGGGAACCATACCGGGCCCCACCATGTACTCTCATACGGCAACCACACCTCGTATGGAGTATATAATCAGCACCGATAAAACTCATGGTGGACGCGCAAATATCATATCACGGAAACCGGATTTTTCAATGTATGCATAATATCATGAACTCCCACGGTTCCCAAATCCAGAAAACACCATGTAAAATCCAAATAAACAATGAGCAAATCCAGGAACAAATAAATGCGATATATCTGAATGTGAGCATATAAATGAGAACATGTAGCTGAAACCAGATGTATGCGAAATCAATAAGGTACAGCTAAGTATAGGTATCTACTTATAAGTAAAATATGTGCATGGTATACCTGTAGCTGTATCGCAAGGTGTATATGTACCTATCACTAATGGTAAGATACACTACAGGTATACCGATAAGCTAGATGTCATGTATGATAAGCAATATAGTATCACTAAGGGGTTGTGTGTGACATGGCAATTATTGACGATGTGTGTGTAGCATACAATCCGTGCACGTGCAACATGAACCGTCAATAATATGTGCAGTGTCCTACGTCTGCTAGTCACAGTACAACTATATCAAGGAAAACAGTAAAGGCGCAATTCTAACAATGACGTAGAATAAGCGACAGGTATTTGAATCCTAGCCCAGACGCATAACGCCATGCGGGCGATTCCCCTGTAGATGTTAAATCTACTCACCTACGCTCCACGCTAGGTGAATCCTACCATCTGCTTCCCATGTAGGAGTGTCCGTAGTCCCTGCATGCAAACCTGCAAATAAGACACAGAAATCATTTATAAGACAAATATTCCGCGAAACGCGATATCGAACCAAAACGAGAAACACGCGTTGCGAACTAAACACGCGTGTGCACGGTACGCTAAAACGTGTGTATACGCGTCTAAAACTATCGCGACACGCCGCGATACGCTGGATCACAGAACCCACTCACGTATCGCGCGTATCGCGCAAACACAACGGACATGAAAAACGATATATGATCCCAGATTTTCCAACAGGTCAAATATTACAAAACTAGACATACCACTGGCCTAGAAATAACAGCAGACTCCTATCCAAGCAAACCACACCCAAAAACTCCCACATCTGGCCGCAATTTGCGGCCAGAAAGATTAAACCGGCAGCCTAGGTAGGGGGTTAGGGGTTCGTGCTCTGGTGGTGAGGTCAGGGTATATCTAGTGTGCTCAAGTTTTCTCAATTTTAACCTGAAGGTCCCGGGTCAAAAGCAGATCACAAAAAGGTGAAATATCACTTTAAAACACTAAATTTAGCACAATTAGAAACCCTATGGTATTTTGGTGTAATCTAGGGTTCACCTAGGTTTACATCTCCCTAGTAACACCTAATTAGTCTAGGTTAACCAACACTTAAATCACATGCACAAAACTTCACACCAATCACTAAAAATAGCACAAAATCTCAGTTTTATCCCAAACCGAAGCTACTTCTACACAAACTTAGCAAACAAGGAAGTAGGTTAAGGATTATACCTCACACGACCCTACGATGCAAGGAGAAAGGAGGAGGAAAAGATCTGGAGTTGTTGTGGCTGCTGGAGCTGCTACTGCTGCTGCTGCTCCATGCTACTGCTGATGCTGATGCTTGCTGATGCTTCTGCTGAGCTGCTGCTGCTTCAGATGCTGCTGCCTCTTCTGCTACTGTTGGGGCTGAGTGAGTATGGGTGTGAGTGTGTGATAGTATGAGGGAGTGAGAGAATGAGAGAAGTGAGAAATACTTGAGAGGCAAGGAAATTATGGCATCAAGTGTCAACCCCCCTCTCTCTCTCTCTTCATTAAATGAAGGCATGGGCAAAGCCATGATGCCCCATCATACACTCTCTCTCTCTCCCACCAAGTCAACACCCAAAACAAAAATTCAAAATAAAACCCTTATTATTTTAACAACCATGCACACTTAAAACCCATAACACTTAAAACAAAACTAAAAGCTAGATTAGAGAAAATGGTTAGTTAACCATGATTGCTAATCATGTTTAACCCAAAAAAAACAACCCTAGTTATCATGCACAAATGTGTGCAAGCCTAGGAAAAATCTAATAAAATATTCATTAAATAGGATAAAATATTTGGAAATCATTTTGGTAGACTTTTTATTAAAAACTATATATTAAAAATATAATTAGCTACAAAACACAATCTAAGGTGTTACAATCTCTCCCCCTTAAAAGAAATTCGTCCCCGAATTTAAAAATATACCGATACGCGTACCTTCAAAGTGAAGATTACAACTCTCAAATCTCGCTCGCAGCCTCCTAAGTGATTACCTTACTATACGGCTACGTCCAAGAAAACCCTTCACAGATGGCAAGACTCTTGACTGATGTTCCTCCACCTGCCGAGCCATTAACACAACTGGCTGCTGGTGAACGAAAGATCGCATCCAAGCCAAAAGGTTTGGTGACAAATTATGTGAGAAAGGTAATGATGGTAATTGTAAAGTATCATCACAAGGAATACGGGGTGAAAATTCAATAATCTGGGCGGAAGTGCCAAATTAAAGGCAACGAAACTAACTCGCTTATAGGATCTTAAAAGGACCTAAATCCTGGGACAAGCTTCCCAAAATCCAACACGTCATTCATCGAAAAGTCCGTAGGAATACATGATCTGTCCCTGCGAACTCGACTCTATGACCAAGGCAGTCGGCATAAGACTTCAGTTCGCAATGGACAATTCCCATCCTGACCTAACACAACTGGACCATCTCCGAAGTCTCTAGACTAGCTGGGGTCCAAAGTCCAACTTACACAGAGTCAGAAAAACAACAGACTGGTGATCGACACGACCTAACCCCTAAGCCTAAGGGTGGCCAATTGGAGTGTCTCCTGATAACGGCTATCGAAGGAGAACCCTAACGATGGCGAGTGACGATCCCCAACTGCTGACAACAATCAAAACAAACACACCACTTAATAAAGAAAAACTGAGCAAACTGAGTATAACCGGACGACAAGAATCCGAATGGAGTCACACCCTGACTAAACTTGGGTAGAAACCATTACGAAATTCATGGGGATCTGCTCCCACTCCTACTTCGGAATGGTTAAAGATTGCGATTCTCCAGCCGGCCTCAGATGCTCAACCCAAACACTCAACAAAACAGACACCTTCAAACGAAACCTGAAACTTCTCTTTACATCCCTGTCCACCCATAACTATCTCACAAGTCACGTCCCTGTTGGTGGAACCTGAATGAATACTGAGAGTTGACTGATATGCCTATTCTAGGGTTTCACGTCTCCTCCCGATGAAACCAGGTACACAAACGCGTCCTTAACCTACCACACCATTGTCACAAATCAAGATCTCCGAATCATTACCCAGCCGAGTATGCTCAAGTACCACTGACGAACAAGCATGGGCGGGCAGTGTCTCGCGAAAACGATTTAAGGAAGGTGGTCGGGCACGGACATGAGCAAGCTGTCCCCTCCGTAGAGACGAACTTAAGCTGTACTCGATGATCACACAAGAACTGTAAATCTGCAGAAAACTATCACAACAATCAAAATCCGCTGCAGGAAGATGTACATTAAGCTCTGGTTGTCCGTGGAAAATCTGACACGACTCTCAACCAAGTAGTGTCTCTAAATCTCCAACGCAAAACAACCGCGGCCATCTCCAGATCATGAGTGGAATATCCTTCTCGTACTTCCTCCAAATGTAGGGAAGCAAAAGCGATGACTCTGTAGTGTCTCATCAGTACACACTCGAGCCCAGTCAAGAAACATTACAGTTAAACAACAAAGTCGCCCGAACCAAAAGCAAAGAAAGAACTGATGCAGTTGTTAACCGAATCTCCAACTGCCGAAAACTCCGTACACATGCCTCAGTCCACAGAAAAGAAACCTCCCTTCCGGTCCATTCAGTCGACGGTGCAACACTACTCTAGCAGTCCTGCATGAAACGGCGGTAAAACCTGCTAAGACCAACAATCTACGGATCTTCGTCCAGCACACAAGTCTGGGCCTAAGCTGTACGGTCACGATCACCCTCGGGACCATACAAAACCATCTCCCGTGACTACAAGACCTAGGTGTCAACACAAAACAAGCCTGAAGAAACACTCCGAGAATTTAGCAAACTGCTGGTGCTCTCCCAGTATCTGCATAACAAATCCTTAAGTGTTGCTCCTGTTCCTCAAGACACATTAGATAGACCAGAATGTTGTAAATAACACAACAATAACTGGTCGAAGAACGGCCTGGAGAAATCTGGTTCATCACATTTACAAATGCTGCCAGGGCACTGGTGAGTCTAATGACACACCAAAACACATAAAGCCCGTAGCACGCACAAGGCAGTCTTCGGAATGCCGTCACTCCGAACCGCAATAATGATGACCTGATCCCAAGCAAACTTAGAAAATGTCTCCCACTCTGGAGCTGATCGAAGAAATCGTCAATGCGAGGTAAGGGTTACCTATCCACACCGTAAGCCGGTTCAATTAACGATTCGTCGATACGCAACCTTAAATTGCCGTCTTTCTCCTTGACGAAAAGAAATAGGAGCTTCCACAAGCGAAACACTCAGACGCGCAAAACTCCCAAACCACAACTCTGCAGCTGATCCTTAAGCTCCCAAGCTTCGCCGGCTCATTCGGAACAACGTCGGAAAACTCTTGCACGAAAGGAACTCGGTCCAACAATCCCACTGTGGCTCCGGTATCACAAATGAACGCCAAGAATCCACGACATCTCCTCAGTAGCCGACTAGCGAAAAAGGCTGAATTCAAGCTGTGAGAGGCGGCACAACTATCCACCTGCACAACAAGAACTGACCTGCCGGGAAAACAAACTTGACTGTTTCCTCACGGTAGTCCACAGACGCCTAGCACGTAATTAATTAGTCCGTGCCTAGGAGAACGTCAAATCCAACATCTCTAGAAGTATCAAAACGACGGAAGAATCTCTATCTCCTATCCGGTTGGCACACAACTGAAATACGTGTCGCGCAACAAAAGAATCGCGGACAGAAGTTAACACAACTATGACTAATCTACCCAACCACGGTACAAGCATGAAAAACAAACGAATACATGAAAAGAACATATAAATCAAGGGTACCTGAAAACTCCACATTGGACGTCTGCGCGTCCCGATGAGTAGAAGCAAACTCCTGTGTCTGCCCTCTACTCGCAGCTGGATGAACTCCTCTGGAAGACTGAGCCCTCTGAGCAAATCTTCCACGTCCACGGCCTCTCTGAATACGACTCTGACGAGGTGCTAAGGAACAATCCCTGACGAAGTGCTGAAGGCTCCTGCATCGAAAACATCCACGCGCTGACCGCTGACCATCCTGGGGATGAGAGCTGAACGACTGTCCTCGTCCTAAGCCTCTACTACTCCCGCGACGGCCACGAAATCTGTCTTGACGACCAAACCTCTGCCTCTGGGCTGGTACACTGGTACGAGTCCTCCACTATCCTGGAATATGTGCCTCGTCAACTGGAGCTGCAACCACTGGTGCTATATAGGTCACGGACTGCTGCATGCTGATCGCAAGTGACAACTGAGTAACAGGGGTGACAACCTCCTGTCGTAGCTCCCGAACGACATCAACCAATGAACTCATAGTCTGGCGGATGTCCTGCATCTCTGCCAAAAGTCTATCAATAGTATATGTCGTCGGCTGATCCGTCTGCACCTGTGCAACTAGAGTGCCATCCTGGTCAGCACTCGTCTCACCCGAGCCAACTCTGACCTCGGCCCTCGCTGCATCACTCTGAGTCCCCATAGTCATCGGCGGCAAGGCTATGATTAGATATAAGATTCGATGAGAATAAGGAATCGAATCTCAAGGATATGAATCATCAGGGAAGGAATTCCAAGCAAATTGTACTTAGGTTACTTAATGCAAAGTACCGCACCGTGGGTATGCTGCAGACATACACACACCACGTTACTCTGCTTAAGCTACCTACTCCATCATACTAAGGTCATCCTACACTCCGAAAGGTAAAACCTAGCGCTCTGATACCAACTTTGTCACGACCCAAAATTGGCCCGTGACGGCCCTAATACTACGCAACCCCTAAAGACGTAACGTAGTAAAAGAAAGCCAAAACCCAGAAATCTAAACCAAGAAAATACGGAAAAGATAATATATGTTTTTGAAACATTTGAAATCGCAACCCAAATTCTTTAAAAGTCCTACTTTATTTCTTTAAAGTTTTAGCAACACCCCCTTTTTGTAAAAACTAGCTCAAGATGGAAAACAATAACATCATAAATATACGACGCCGTAGCGAAGAAATAAGAGGCAATAGAGAGAAAGCTGTATATACAAGACAATAAATCCATAATAATATACAATATCGTCCTCACCAAGTCTCTAAGTCAACAATACAATAGTAGATGGAGAGTACAAAATACAATGAATGTACAATATGAAATACATATAATCATCCAACCCACCTAAGCAAAACGGTATACTGTGAGCTGATGCGATATCTGTAGCAAAAGATAATAGCTGAATAGCTGAATAGCCTGCCTCGACTACTTTGGGGAACAACCTGAAACACCTGTGGCACAACGGGGTGAGTTGCCAACTCGTGAATAGTAGATAACATATGCAGGTAATCGCAGGAATGTACGTACAGCATGAATCTAAGATATGCGATTACAGTAATAACAGGTTAAGTGAAAGCAAAGTAATGGAGATGTACACTAGCAGGTACAATCAATATATGAAGGAATGATGACATGATAATAGTATGCAATAACTATGCAATAGGGATATGAGAAAGCAAATATGCAACTATCATAAGGGTACACTAACAGGTACTACCAATATATGAATCTGTGCAAAGAATAGATAAGTGTGAGGTATGGGATGGAATATGTCATTTCTACGGAAACCTGACATCGTGGCAGGATCACAATCCATCAAGACACTCAAATCCCAAATCCTCAAATCAGCCCCCAAGTTGGGCTCTCATATCATATAAGTCTCACATCTCCTCAATTTACAATATCGAATAGATCTCCTATATCCCGAATGTACAAATCATCAATCTCTTTCATATCCAATATCCAATCTCAATGAATCACCTATATCCCAAGTCGAAACTCAAATAATTTCTAACATCCTATATAAATATATATATATATATATATATATATATATATTTGAAGAAGTAAAATATGATGGGGGTAATACACATATATTAGCGTCCCATTCCACTAATATTGGTATAAGGGTATATATAACAACGGCTAAATCCCCTGTTATATATACAATGGTATTAAAAGAAATATCATGAAAACAATGTGCCAAGCATCGACACAGAAATCCTGATCACGTATCAAAAGCTATCCCGAAAGCACGAGTGCCTAGCTCTGACCCACGCCTTTCAACGTATGCATACGTACATGACTCCCAGCGGTGTCTCCGTGATCCCCCGCCGAGTCATGGGTACTGTCACCGGTAGGTACTCGCCCGCCTCCAAGCTCAATCGGCAAAATCCATCGATCTTCTTGCCGAGGGGAACCATACCGGGCCCCACCATGTACTCTCATACGGCAACCACACCTCATATGGAGGATATAATCAGCACCGATAAAACTCATGGTGGACGCGCAAATATCATATCAAGGAAACCGGAATTTTCAATGTATGCATAATTTCATGAACTCCCACGGTTCCCAAATCCAGAAAACACCATGTAAAATCCAAATAAACAATGAGCAAATCCAGGAACAAATAAATACGATATATCTGAATGTGAGCATATAAATGAGAACATGTAGCTGAAACCAGATGTATGCGAAATCAATAAGGTACAGCTAAGTATAGGTATCTACTTATAAGTAAAATATGTGCCTGGTATACCTGTAGCTGTATCACAAGGTGTATATGTACCTATCTCTAATGGTAAGATACACTACAGGTATACCGATAAGCTAGATGTCATGTATGATAAGCAATATAGTATCACTAAGGGGTTGTGTGTGACATGGCAATTATTGACGATGTGTGTGTAGCATACAATCCGTGCTCGTGCAACATGAACCGTCAATAATATGTGCAGTGTCCTATGGCTGCTAGTCACAGTACAACTATATCAAGGAAAACAGTAAAGGCGTAATTTTAACAATGACGTAGAATATGCGACAGGTATTTGAATCCTAGCCAAGACGCATAACGCCATGCGGGCGATTCCCCTGTAGATGTTAAATCTACTCACCTACGCTCCACGCTAGGTGAATCCTACCATCTGCTCCCCTCTGTAGTAGTGTCCGTAGTCCCTGCCTGTAAACCTGCAAATAAGACACAGAAATCATTTATAAGCCAAATATTCCGCGAAACGCGATATCGAACCAAAACGAGAAACTAGCGTTGCGAACTAAACGCGCGTGTGCACGATACGCTAAAACGTGTGTATACGCGTCTAAAACTATCGCGACACGCCGCGATACGCTGGATCACAGAACCCACTCACGTATCGCGCGTATCGCGCAAACACAACGGACATGCAAAACGATATATGATCGCAGATTTTCCTACAGGTCAAATATTACAAAACTAGACATACCACTGGCCTAGAAATAACAGCAGACTCCTATCCAAGCAAACTACACCCAAAAACTTCCACATCTGGCCGCAATTTGCGGCCAGAAAGATTAAACCGGCGGCCTGGGTAGGGGGTTAGGGGTTCATGCTCTGGTGGTGAGGTCAGGGTATATATAGTGTGCTCATGTTTTCTCATTTTTAACCTGAAGGTCCCGGGTCAAAAGCAGATCACAAAAAGGTGAAATATCACTTGAAAACACTAAATTTAGCACAATTAGAAACCCTATGGTATTTTAGTGTAATCTAGTGTTCAACTAGGTTTACATGGCCCTAGTCGCACCTAATTAGTCTAGGTTAACCAACACTTAAATCACATGCACAAAACTTCACACCAATCACTAAAAATAGCGCAAAATCTCACTTTTATCCCAAACCGAAGCTACTTCTACACAAACTTAGCAAACAAGGAAGTAGGTTAAGGATTATACCTCACACGACCCTACGATACAAGGAGAAAGGAGGAGGAGAAGATCTGGAGTTGTTGTGGCTGCTGGAGCTGCTGCTGCTGCTCCATGCTACTGCTGATGCTGCTGCTTCTGCTGAGCTGCTGCTGCTGCCTCTTCTGCTGCTGCTGGGGCTGAGTGAGTATGGGTGTGAGTGTGTGATAGTATGAGGGAGTGAGAGAATGAGAGAAGTGAGAAATACTTGAGAGGCAAGGAAATTATGGCATCAAGTGTCAACCTCTCTCTCTCTCTCTCTTCATTAAATGAAGGCATGGGCAAAGCCATGATGCCCCATCATACATTCTCTCTCTCTCCCACCAAGTCAACACCCAAAACAAAAATTAAAAATAAAACCCTTATTATTTTAACAACCATGCACACTTAAAACCTATAACACTTAAAAAAAAACTAAAAGCTAGATTAGAGAAAATGGTTAGTTAACCATTATTGCTAATCATGTTTAACCCAAAAAAAACAACCCTAGTTATCATGCATAAGTGTGTGCAAGCCTAGGAAAAATCTAATAAAATATTCATTAAATAGGATAAAATATTTGGAAATCATTTTGGTAAACTTTTTATTAAAAACTATATATTAAAAATATAATTAGCTACAAAACACATTCTAAGGTGTTACACATAGTCTGGAACAACAGCAGTGTCAAGTCTGGGTAAACAAGAACCTCCCCGTCACCGTCGTTGACGATACCGGAGTACCTCTCGGGTGCTTGAGGTAACCCACCATATATGCGGAGTGGCTAATGGAATGTCAAACCTGATTGAATCTTTAGGTCCTATTAAATTTTCTATAATCGTTTGCGGTTCTGGAATCTCTTCCAGATCTACCATACTCCCACTACTGTTTTCTGAAAAAATCCATTTTACTAAAACTGTGGCGAGTCAAGAACAATATCACTATTAATCTTCCAGATGTGAGAAAGTCGACCCTCGTCAAAACCCGGGTCAACCCACAAACTGCCATTACAGAAACGTGCCTTGAGTTATTCAGAGTCTGATTTTAAGCATAAGCCGGACAACTCCATATACCTTAACATCATTAAGATATGATCCATGCTATATACAATATAGAAACAGAGGCACTGATTTAATTTGAACCAGATTGAAATCATGCAGCTGTCTCCAGTGCATGTCAACTAAATGGAGCGGGGCCGATCAGCATTACTCAACTTAGGAATGCATCTAATTATGAGTAACCTGAAAGGGATGCAAGTTCTCTAAAACATTGCTATCAACTGAATACCATACAAAAGCACCTATATCTTCGATCACCTTGAAGAATCCCGATACTTTCTACACCCGGTTCTCTACTTTATTCTTATACCTATAACTTCTCAAGACTTAGACCTTGTATTTATATGAAGCACATGTCTAAAACTAAAGAAGTCACAAGTAAACAGAATATAGTACGAGGACCTACCCCTTTGTCCTAATGGACACTGGACAATATACAATACTTTGTATAAGTCCCCTGAGCTGAATAACTCAAACCCTGCACGTCGTAGGTTGAAAACTGTACCCAGGCGATTTCCTCAAATATCACCAATTACAACGAATTTCGATATAATGAGAATGATCACCTAATTCCCAATAACTTACTCCCACTCATTATCTGTAAAACCATACAGATGTGAGAATCATACCTGGTAAATACATACCCTGGAGCAAAGACTAATTGAGAAATCAGTTTTCTATTAACAATACACAGTTAAACTGAAACATGAATATGTTTCGAAGGGATATCCGGGTATTCCTTGTAATGCCTCTTCCATTATTTTTATTCTTGACTATAACCGTATATTTCCTTTGCCATCTCTCCAAATCCCTTTATTTGTCTTTAGTCGTTACCTTCTGTACACCATCGTCAGGCTTAATGGTTTTCTTCCTTCCCTATCTTTCGGCACCAGCCTATGGTTTGGAAGAAAACTATCCAATAAGCATAATAGGTGTACTCTCCTAATCCTAGGAGTACTCGCATACTGAGAGAAGGTGATGATAAAAGACAACTGAATAAACCTTTATTCTATTTCTTCTGAACCAGAATCCATCCTCGAAATGGAACAAGTTCCATCGAGTTCGTATATAACCATATGATGGATTATCCAAATAACTGTGGATCTTCGTAGTGATACGGGGTGTTCTGGAGAAATACAAAGGTGAAATAGGAGTGGCGATGAAATACTTGGTTTGGTCGTGAATAGCAGTCGCAATTTACTTTTCCCTCTTTCTAATCCCTTTATTTGTCTTTACTTATTACCTTCTGTACACCACTGTTAGGCTAATTAGTTTTCTTCATTCCCTACCTTTCGGCACCTGCCTATGGTTTGGAAGAAGACTATCCAACAAGCGTAATAGGTGTACTGTCCCCTAATCCTAGGAGCCCTCATAACCTGAGAGAAGGTAAAAGGAAAAGACAACTGAATAGTCTTATTCTATCTCTCCAGAACCAGAATCCAACCTCGAATCTGGAACAAATTCCTTTGAGTTCGTATATAACCATACGATGGATTTATCCAATAGAAGTGGACAACTGTAGTAATACGGGGTGTTCTGCAGAAATGCAAAAGGTAAAAGAAATATTGGCAATGATGTATGCAACTCAGACAATCCAAAAGCCAGTGTTTTAAGAAAGTTCGGTTAACTTGGTTACTGAGTCATAGTTTAGGGTCGGGCCATGGTTGCTGCCAAAGAAAGAGAGAAAAGAAACACTCTGCGTGCACTCTAACCTAGATCAGAATGGTTATCACTTTATCTAATCAGGAAACCTCCCACTGTATCCTCTAATTCTCCTCCAAACCTGAAAGAAGAATTAGTCGGGGTCACCCGAGGAGTAAACCAACTCATCAGTGGGAATCGGGATCCAACTATCATCGCATGATAACGTGATGGAATCCACTCACGTTATCACACTCCAGAAGGTATGCGCATGCCTGGCAAGTTTCAGTTTCTTTAGAAACTCCCGATGTGATTTTTACCTCCAAGAGGTTTATGACCTTGACTTTGGCCAACAAATCATAACCCGCAAGTCATGTTCTACCCGTCATTGTCCTGATTGATTTAGACCCATCCGCACACACCCTTGACATTGGCCAACAAAGTGGTACGACTGTTCTAAACCAATGCATCTATCTATGCAACAAAAAAGTAACAAATAGCTACCATACTCTATGCCTTGACTTTGGCCAACAAACATAGCATGAATACTAAGTGCTACCCGTCTGAAATGAAGGAGGGCTACGAATGGTTTTTGGCGAAAAACCTTTAACGTGTTGAACTTGATATCGTTGAAGTAACCGGATAGCTTTTTATAAATATAGTAGCGAAAACCTTTGCTAAAACGGTCACTCCCGGTGAAGGGATCTCAGCTCTTTCCCCGTAGAATGAGGTGCAGGATATTCCAACTGAATACCACGATGCAAAACAAAAAGTAATCGACTATAGTGAAGTTATTACCCTGACGCAAACGTCTACCCAAGGGGTCACTCCCGGTGAAGGGATCTCGGCCCTTGCCTCGTCGAATGAGGTGCTGGATATTCATAACCGAATACCGCTATGCAAAACAAATGAAAGCGTCCTTGCAATAACAGATTTTTTAAAAATGTTCCAACAACATCTATATAGGTCTGTTTTCTTTGCATTGATCTGAATCAACGCAATCCCAACAATTAATCACACCAATAAAGAACGAAAATAAAATGTACGTATATGCCATCCGCATTCGCCACTGGGTCCCGTCATCACCCGTTAGGTTACTTAACTAACGACGGAGCGGGGACTGGACTAGCGCGAGTGTAAAACATATACAACATCTACCAGTATATATATATCAATATACAATAATCACTCAAGGCGTGATAAATGCAACATCACAGAAAAGTAATAAGCATCACAAAACAATACAGATAATCTGGGATCCTCGGGTTTCATAGAGCCACAAATGAAACCCGACGTTCCCCTGTCGTGTGGATAGCCTGTGCAATGAAAACCTAGACCCCTACGAGTGCGGCAAGTTACCCTCCAAAACCAGAAGCGAGGCAGCCCCCTTCAGCATCGTGAAGGGACCACCCAGCACTTCACGAAAACCGGTAACTTGAGCACCCCTCCTTGGGTCAACCTATACCCCGTACGAGTGCGGCGAATAGCCCGCCAATCCTAGAGTGAGGTCCCCTCCCTCTCAAAGCCATGAGATGCGGACCCGTTGCCCTCCAAAACCCGGCTATCCGTGCACTCTACCGCAGGGTAATCCTAGTACAGAAAGAAAAATATATACAACGGGTACATCGACCTCATCCCGGTCGTGCCCCAAAAGAATAATATACAAACAGGCAGTGACGGAAGTCCACATGTCGGACGCTCGCCCCGCAATATCAAATGTACAAATATATCCAAACTGCACTACCATTGCACGCAAGCTATCCACCATGACAAATCCGCAATATCACAGCACAACACAAAACATCAACGTGAATGTCACGTTCGCAAACCCGTCTAAAAGAGCTATCGCAATTAGACAAGATTTAACGCTCGAATGACATTCACGGTCACAGATGGTAATGTAATGCACTGCAAAACTTTAAAAAATGTTAAAAATATTGACTCCGAAATAACCCCGAATAGCCCAAACAACTTGATAAAAACCATATCCAAACTGGGCCAAATAAAAAACACCACAGAACCTACTTCCCAGAGACCAGAACAACACCCAAAACACGAACACCAAAGGCCTTACCAGGGCCGGCGACGTAGGAAAACAGGGTATGGTGGCCGGCCGGAATCCGGCAAGGTAGGTCCGTTTTTGGGGTGAGTTCTTATGTCATCTAGAATAGTCTTCTGCACTTATTGAAATAATTTTTCTGGACCTTTTAAAAACAACAAAGAACTAAAAATTCTTTGAGGTCGTTTGGGTTTCGTTCCGGTTTCTATACTTTAACATTGTCTAAACCAACTAGTTAACGGTTAATAGTATAGCTCTGATACCACTATAAGTCTACGCCAGCGCCCCGGCCGTCTTTCCGAGGCCAAATGCGGAACAAAAAACTTTTTACGAACTGGCGCTAACGCAAATTTAAAAGCCGAATCGTTCTATTAACCGTAAACTAGTATACTATAAAAGCGGGTTTAGAGATTATACCGATCGATCCGTGTCCTTCGGTCTTTATCCTCTGCCCTAGCTTGTTGCGGTTGCGCCGACGAACTTCGCTCCCCGATTTCGCTCGATCTACCGTCTCCTCCTCGCCGAAAACTGCGCCGCATCATCGAATCTTTATACGGGCTCCCGCTTCTAAACCAAGGCAACTCGGACACGAAGTTTGCTAGCCGACGTGTCCAAGGTTGAAGTAGAGATAGTGTAGAATACTTTGTCTCGAGGTTTAATCGAAGTTGCCAAAATGGAGGGAAGATGAAATGAGCTTTTAAAATGAGCTTGGGGATTTTTTTTGCTATGAATCAAAATGAATCATTCTCACACAAAATGATGGGGCTCCCTCTCTGTTGAGTGCTCGGCCAGAAGGCAGTGGGAAAGAGTGGGGGTGAGCACAAGGCAAGAAGTGGGTAATGATAAGGAAAAATCAACATATAATATCCAAGCTCAAAACAAAGCAACAATAATGCACAAATGAATGAGTCATGCCCATCTAGAAAAATCAAGTGGCTTCCTGAAAATTCTGGAGCCCCTGCACCACACAAAACACCCTCCATTTACAAAAGCCACATTTGGAAAAAAAAACCTCCACCAACTAGAATTCAGCCAAGAAGGAAAAAAAGAAAAATGGCCGAAACGGAATGCAAACTGGCAACTTCAAAAAGCGATCCCGTATTAAATTACAGGATAACCCCGCAACTGTATATACAAACCCGCATTTTTATTTCGACCGAACACAAATGTAACGAGACAAATTCTACACAGTATAATACTAAGATCCGGCTTAAACCAAATCCCTATAGTATTATCCATCCGAAACATGATACGTGCACAAGTGCACGCGTATATTCGAACCCTGCCATAAAATCTTACGGCCTCTACAACGTTTCGCCCGATCTGGGAAACTTTCTATGGGGGACTCTAAAGACCCGTCAATACTCTTGAAGTTGGTTTAACCACAAGCCTTTAGTGGTACTTGATGTACGTAACCGCTGCCCTTGTATCGAGAGAAAGGGAAACCGATGAGCGAACTCATCCTGGAACCCAACTGAGCTTATGTGTGACAATATCCATACAGTCCGGTCCGTTCTTCTATGAGTATTGCATATCTGGCCTAGGGAGCTGGTAAACGTCAGACCCCCAAAAGCGGTATAAGTCGTGTCGGAGTGTAGCCCAGAACACCCTGAGATACTAATGGAATACCAACCAGTAAATCTCACTTGCCATGGCCATGGACTTCGTGTAATTGCTCTCCTAAACACAGCGCGATCTCACCCCCAATGTTGGGAGAGACGAATCCCCTGCCGATCCGCTCACTGCCTCCATATGGCTCGGGACGGTACCCAACTAAAACCTGTTTGCACGACTCTTTTGAGCAGTGGTAGGGTAATAATCAAAGCACAGTGGGAACTCACATTGGAAAAATGATGATCTCAGGTCGATAGACTAACCTGTACACATGTCACCTGGGAATTGCTATGTGACGACAGGTTTTAATAACCAGCATGCATGTTCCCGGCGAGTCCTGTCCGGTGTACTCATATCCCAATGAGCACCTGTATACATCTTAGGTGAACTAACTAACACCAATAGCTTGTGAGATCGGCCATCACCCCTCGTCAGGGTCTCGACTGCATACACTAGTCTACTCCGGAGTATCGATGCCCTATCTCGAAACTCCCGCGACTAGGGACCACTTTTGAGGATGTGCTTATAGACTACCCAACTCTCACGTATATGATGTAGGGTTACCAGGCACTGTCACAAGGGTCTATAAGGCATCAACCATGCCCGATTTAAATTTTAGACGTGCCGAACAACCTTAATCAAGATCTTAGACTAGAGATTAGGTGAAACAAATAGCAAGTAAACAATTTTACTTCTAAGAGTTAGGGATTACAACTATTGTAGTCCGTTCCTTCACTTCTTAAGCTCCGTGTTGAGGTCCCTTCACTGCGATCATCGAGTATTCGGACTCTAGAGAGGCTCCACAAAAAAAAGATGCAAGCTTGCTTCCGATCTTCGATAACTAAGATGATCTACCTTGAAGAAACTCAAACCCAAGCTCTTGCTTTGCTAATCAAGTATTAGCAAAGCAAACACCCTAATCTAAACTGCTAGAATAGATGAGGATGATAAAGTAGTAATTTCGCTCTAATTTTTTTTCGATTTCTCACTCATTTTCATCACTTTTGAAAAAACTAGAAAGCTTTTCATCAAAGAGGAAGAAGAAGAAGAAGCAAAACCATTTGTGATGAATAACGAATCAAGTGTGAGGTTAGAATTGCAACCATGGGTTAAGTAAAAAGACTTAACCCTTGTAGAGATTTTACTACGGTGAATGGTTGAGTTGGGTTAAGCAAATATCTACACAAAATATCCAAAGTCAAAGTCAAAGCTTCAAGAAGCTTCTTGAAAGCTTCATGCAAGCTTAACCCTGATCCAAACCCTAACCACAATTAAACTCCACAAAACATGTTGCATTTATTACCATAACATGTTACAATATTATATATCACATATACAATAATTATTGCAATAATATAAAATAATACAATTAACATATATCACATATATATCAATGTATTACCCGAGTGAGAAAAAGAATCTTTAAGTGAGCTTATATTAGTTAATGTAATTTAATATATCAAATATGTAATTATACATTAAATTATCGAATTAACACTTGATCCGATAATCCGGCTATTTCACAAATAACCGACTAATATAATCTGTATCGGTTCATCGAATAAACACTTGATCCGATGACCCAGCTATATCACATATACCCGGCCGATATCACATATCGCGAGAATCTAATACGGTATCACATATTCGTATTGTTCTCGGTCCCGCACATATCACATATATGCTCCTACTCCGTTTTGCCTGAGCCAAGAAACCTCTGTGTAGGACTCTAAAGAATCGTCAATACGCCAGCAGTAGGTGATGATCATATCAAACACCCACAAGCTGCAAGCGGTCAGCTAAACGTAACAGCCACCTAGGTATTGAGCGATCAGAAGATCAACAAGCAAGCCTGTACATTCTCCTGCGAATCCAATCAGTAACACTCCCGTACAGTCCGGTCTCTTCGTCTGATATGTCGCATATCTCGCCTATGGGTGGTAAACGTCAGACCCCGGTAGCTTGATAAGTCGTGTCGATATGAGGTCTATAACAGTTTGAGAAACTACTGATAACACTTACCAGTAAATCTCAGCAACCCTGGCCAGGGATTTCCAGTTATAGCCAATCAAACACAGCGCAACATCAACTCCCTATATCGGGAGAGACGAAACCCCTCCTATCGCTCATTGCCTCCATTTGATTCGGGACTGTACCCAAAAGCCACCGTTTTGCATGCCCTCTTGGACGTGGTATGATGGAAATCAAAGCACAGTGGGAATCACACAAGGCTCTATGACGATCTCGGGTCTACAGACTAACCTGTACCAGTGTCACCAGAGAACTACCATCTGACGTGAGGTATAATACCATTTGTGAGTTCTCGGCGAGTCCGTCCACTGTACCCAGTCTCCTCGGAGCACCCGTATACCTTCTCTGATGTCAAACACCAATGGATATGGTATCATCCATCACCCATCATATGGGTCAAGAAGCGCATACGCTAGTCTACTCTGGAGAATCGATGCCCTGTCTCGGTACTCCCACGACTAGGAACATTTGAAGGATGTACTTGGCGACTACACTGTCCCCACTAGTATGATCTGCATCAAAGTCCTGGTAGTCAAGTACTCATCCTAAGGGCTTTATCAACATGTAACATAGAGACAATCAGAGTACATGTTAAGATAAAGACAAACGAGATAGCGTACTATCATGTCAAGCAAGAAAGTCCTCCCTATATATGTCCAAGCGTCCACTACAATATACATCGTATGTACAGTAATGGCTTCTAGGGCATACATATAAGTAACAATTTCCCACTTGCACTAGGGCCATCTATTGTGGTATCGTATACCGAACAATCAGCTGTGGTTGAAGTATCTCATACTCAACCATCCCATAAAAGTCTCTACTAGGAAGTAGGCCTTTGTGAGTGGATCCGCGCTGTTGTCCTCTGTGTCTACTCTCCTTACCTCGACCTCCCCGGAGATCAACCATCTCCATGATCAGGTGATACTGCCTAAGAATTATATCTGGATTTCTGATGGGACGGGGGTTCCTAGGCCAAAGCCATAACTCCATTGTCACACAATGCTTGGAACGAAGTTCATCTCATGAACTTATATATATCCAGACTTCCTCTTTAGTAGCATCCTTGGTAACGATGAATCTTGCCTTTAATCATCTAGTAAGTCACGGTATCTAGCTTGGAACTCTTCCAGCATACCGTCCATCCATTGAGGGCAAAGACAATGCCTGCGACTGACATTCATTCGTCCTTCCGCACCCTGGAACCTTTTCCAGTGATTCTCCCCAGGATCGATTGATACCATCTCACTACAACTAGTGAGAATCATAACATCCAATTAGATCTATCTCATAGATATAAAACCCAGGATTTAAGAGGTATCACCTTGATCCTATATGGAGAATACTTGTGATAAGCGGAGATTGACCGAGCGTAGCATAGGAAACTCCTTCCCTATCAAGAATATGTCATTCACGTACAATACGAGGATCACTACCATACTCTCTATTACCTTTTTGTATATACAAGGTTCATCTACCATTTTGATGACGTCAAACTCTTTGACTACCACATCAAAACAGATGTTCCAACTCCGCGATGCATGTTTTATCGCTTAAAACATCTTGCACATATTTCCGCTGCTCCCACTATCTACGAAGCTCTCTAGCTGTGTACTTATAGACGCTTCCAAAACATCATTTAGAAAAGCTGTCATGACACCCAACCACCAGATATCGTAGTCATGGTATGTAGCAGTGGGAAGTAGGATCTGGATGGACTTAAGCATAACTTTGAAAGTCTCAACTTTTCCATGTACACCAAGTAATCTTCTCAAGATATACTTGCACCTGATGGGGATTTAACCCTTCAGATAAAGCAACCAAAGTTTGTTGGATATAGTGCCCTCAGAGTCAATTATTGGATCACAGGCACGTGATTGCAATGATCGAACGAGGACCTATGCCGGTAGGATAGTCTTACTCAAGATGATAGTATGCTATCTGGTTTGCCTTTATCATCGTGTACTGTTTTAGGTGACCTTGCAGGTCACTATTGCGCATTGATAAAGCCCTTAGGATTCTTGCTTGACGGCCAGCAGTATGATGGCGATCATAGACATATGAGCTGGGGTCTATAAGCACAACCTTAAAAGGTCCTTAGTCGAGGGAGTTTCGAGACAGGGCATCGATACTCCAGAGTAGACTAGTGTATACAGTCGAGACCCCGACGAGGGGCGGTGGCCGGTCTCACAAGCCACTGGTGTCAGTTGGTTCACCGAAGATGTATATAGGTGCTCATTGGGTTATGAGTACACCGGACAGGACTCGCCGGGAACATGCTAGTTGGTCTTATACCTGACGTCAGATAGCAGTTCCCTGGTGACATGTGTACAGGTTAGTTCATCGACCTGAGATCGTCATTTGTTTCGTGTGAGTTCCCACTGTACTTTGATTACTACCCTACCACGGCTCAAAGGAGTCGTACAAACAGGTTTTAGTTGGATACAATCCCGAGCCACATGGATACGGTGAGCGGATCTGCAGGGGTCCGTCTCTCCCGGTATTGTGGGTGAGGTCGCGCTATGTCTAGGAGAGCCATTACACAAAGCCCTCGGCCGAGGAAGGAGATTTACTGGTATGTATTCCAGTAGTATCTCAGGGTGTTCTGGGCTACACTCCGACACGACCATTACCGCTTTTGGGGGTCTTACTTTTACCAACCCCCTAGGCCCGCCATGCGATGCTCATAGACGAACGGACCGGACTGTACGGATATTGTCACTGACAGGCTCAGTAGGGTGTCAGGATGAGTTCGCTCATCGAACTCCCTTTTGGTCAATACTTGGTAGCCCGTTACGTACGGCTAATACGTCTGACGTTCTAGTGGTTAAATCCACAGCCAAAGTATTGATGAGTCTTTGGAGTCCCCCACAGACAGTTTCTCAAGTTTCGGGCGAAACGCTGTAGAGGCCGTATGGATATATGGCAAGGTTCGATCATGTGCGTGCGGTATTGCACGGATCATGATCGGACAGATAATACTAGCGGGCTTTGGTTTAAGCCGGATCCTAGTATTGTGCAGTGTAGATTTTGTCTCGTTGCATTTGTATTCGGTCGGAATACAAATGCGGGTATGTATATACAGTCGCGGGGTTTTCTTGTAATTTTTTACGGAATCGCTTTTTGAAGTTGTCAGTTTGTATTTCGTTTCGGCCATTTTCCTTTGTTTCTTTCCTTGGCTGAAAATTGGTGGAGGAGGGCTTATTTGCAAATGTGCAAATTAGCATTGTGGATGGTAGTCTTTGTAAATAGTTGTATCATGATGGTTCAACCATCATTTGACTTCTTTGCTCATCATTGCTTGCTATGGGTTTTTGGAGTGAGCTTTAGTTGTGATGATTATTCCTCATCATCACATATTTTCTCTTGCTTGCATTATTGCTCCCCCTCCTTGACATTGCTCCCTCTTTCATTCTCCAATCAAAGGGGCCAACCACACTTGTGGGGGCTGTACAATTTCTGTGTGGGGGCTTTATCATCTCATTTGCTCACACAAAAATCATATAGCACCATTTCAAAGCACATCTCTTTCTACACTTCCAAATGGCAACTTCTTACAACCACTAGAGACATAGTGATCTACACTTCATCTACAGTATTCTTGGACACGTCGACTCGCCAACTTCGTGTCCGAGTTGCCTCGGTCCAGAGGTGGGTGCCCATAAAATAACCCGGCGATGTGGTACCCTTCCGACGAGGAGATGAAGACCGGAGATTCCGCGGGGAGATCGGGATGACGACGAGAAGACCGAAGGACACGGATCGCTCGGTATAGCTCTCTACCCATTCTCTAGTTCGCTAGTAGTAGGTTAATGGCCCGATCCGGGTTTAAAGTCCGCGGTAGCGCCGGTTCTAGTCTAAAGAAAAGTTTTATATTCCGCATTTTGGCCTCGTTCAGACGGCCGGGGCGCTGCCGTGCACCAATATGGTATCAGAACCACGCCATTAACCTAGTCTAGCTTGCTCTAACGTGTTTACAAGTTCAATCGAACGGATTTTCTGAAATATTCATTTTCAACTCAAGTTCTCTGTCGAATTTTTTTGGGCTCGAAAAATTATTTTAAGTGTTGCAGAAATTTGTGCAGGGAAATTTAAGAATTCTGTGAAAAAAATTGTAGCGTAATACAGTAGAAGGACCGTGGAACCGCGGCCAAACCCCACTTCTGGACGCGGGTCCACCGCAATACAGTGTCTTCACTATACCATTTTTTCACAGAGCTCTTTAAAATTGTAAATGGGGTTTTCTGTATATTCATTTTGGGCCCAGATTTATTTTGAGTGCTACAGTAGTGCTTGTGGCCCACTTCGGAAAATTTGGTCGATCGAAAATTTTAAACATGTTAGTTCACAGTATTTACATTATATCTGCGACCGTGAATGTCACTTGATCGGTAAATCTTCTCTAACTGCTATAGCCCTTTTAGACGGATTTGCGAACGTGACATTCACGTTGATGTTCTGTTTTGTGCTGTGATGTTGCGGATTGTCGTGGTGGATAGCCTGGATGCAATGTTAGTACAGTTTGGTTATATATGTACATTTGATATCGCGGGGCGAGCGTCCGACATGTGGACTGCCGTCACTGCCTGTTTGTATATTATTCTTTTGGGGTACGACCGGGCTGAGGTCGATATACCCGTTGTATGTATTTTTCTTTCTGTACTAGGATTACCCCGCGGTGGGGTGCACGGATAGCCGGGTTCTAGAGGGCAACGGGCCCACATCTCATGGCTTTGAGACGGAGGGGGCTTTACTCTAGAATTAGCGGGCTATTCGCCGCACTCGTAGGGGGTATAGGTTGACCCAGGAGGGGTGCCCAAGTTTCCGGATTCCGTGAAGTGCTGGGTGGTCCATTCACGTTGCTGAAGGAGGCTGCCTCGCTTCAGGTTTTGGCGGGTAACTTGCCGCACCTGTAGGGGTCTAGGATTTCATTGCACAGGCTATCCACACGACCAGGGGAAC
This sequence comes from Agapanthus africanus, assembly GCA_030015575.1. Taxonomy (NCBI): domain Eukaryota; kingdom Viridiplantae; phylum Streptophyta; class Magnoliopsida; order Asparagales; family Amaryllidaceae; genus Agapanthus; species Agapanthus africanus. The sequence goes on from CM057341.1 coordinate 341,682,920, forward strand.
GTCGGGTTTCATTAGCGGCTCTATGAAACCCGGGGATCCCAGATATCTGTATTGTTCTGTGATGCTTATTACATTTCTGTGATGTTGCATTTTATCACGCCTTGAGCGAATATTATATATTGTTATATATACTAGTAGATGTTGTATATGTTTTTCAGCCGCGCTAGTCCAGTCCCCGCTCTTTCGTTAGTTAAGTAACCTAACGGGTGATGACGGGACCCAGTGGCGAATGCGGATGGCATATACGTACATCCTTATTTTCGTTCTTTTGTGGTGTGATCAATTGATGGGACTGCGTTGATTCTGATCAATGCAAGCTAAATAAACCTATTCTGATGTTGTTGGAACAATTTTTCAAAAAGCTGTTATTGCAAGGACATTCTATTTTGTTTTGCACAGTGGTATTCAGTTATGAATATCCAGCACCTCAGTCGACGAGGCAAGGGCCGAGATCCCTTCACCGGGAGTGACCCCTTGGACAGAAGTTTGCGTCAGGGTAATAACTTCACAATAGCCGATTGCCTTTTGCTTTGCATCGTGGTATTCAGTTGGAATATCCTGCACCTTATTCTACGGGGAAAGAGCCGAGATCCCTTCACCGAGAGTGACCTCTTTAGCAAAGGTTTTCGTCACTATATTTTTATAAAAAGCTATCCGGTTCCTTCAACGATATCAAGTTCATTACGTTAAAGGTTTTTCGCCAAAAACCAGCCGTAGCCCTCCGTCATTTCAGATTAGTATTGCTTAGTATTCGTGCTACGTATGTCGTGCTCAGCCGAGGCGTAGTGTGCGGTAGCTCTGTAATCCTTTTCTGTCTTTTGGATATGTGATTGGTTAGGACAGTCGTACAGTCATTTTGGCTCAATCATGGAATCGTACGGGTGGGTCTAATGTAATCAAGATATTGACGGGTTGAACTTGACTAGGATCCTTTGATATGTTGGCTGAGTCAAGGTCACTTGGGTCCTAGGGGTGAAAATCACATCGGGAGTTTCTAAAGAAAATGAAACTTGCCAGATATGCGCATACCTTCTGGAGTGTGGTGACGTGAGTGGATTCCGTCATGTTATCATGCGATGATAGCTGGATCCCGATTCCCACTGATGATTTGGTTTACTCCTCGGGTGATCCCGACTAATTCTTCTTTCAGGTTTGGAGGAGAATTTGAGGTTACAGTGGGAGGTTTCCAGATTAGATAAATTGGTAACCATTCTGATCTAGGTTAGAGTGCACGCTGAGTGTTTCTTTTCTCTCTCTCTTTGGCAGCGACCATGACCCGACCCTAGACTATGACTCAGTGACCAAGTTGACCGAACCTTCTTATAAGACTGGCTTTTGGATTGTCAGAGTTGCATACCTCATTGCCACTCCTACTTTTACCCTTTTCTCCAGGACACCCCGTATTACTATGAACGTCCACTTCCATTGGATAAAACCAACGTATGGTTATATACGAACTCGAAGGAATTTATTCGAGGATGGTTTCTGGTTCTGGAGAAATCGAATAGGACTATTCAGTTGTCTTTTCCTTTTACCTTCTCTCAGGTTGCTAGTGCTCCTTGGATTAGGACAGTACACATATTACGCTTATTGGATAGTCTTCTTCCAAACCATAGGCAAGTGCCGACCGGTAGGGAATGAAGAAAACCATTTAGCCTAAAAGGTGTACAGAAGGTATTAAGTAAAGACATATCAAGGGATTAGTAAGAGGGCAAAGTAAATTGCGACTGCTATTCACGACCAAACCAAGTATTTCATTACCACTCCCACTTCACCTTTTTATTTTTCCAGGACACTCCGTATCACTACGAAGATCCACAGTTATTTGGATACTCCATCGTATGGTTATATACGAACTCGAAGGAACTTGTTCCAGTTCGGGGATGGATTCTGGTTCAGGAGAAATAGGAATAAGGTTTATTCGGTTGTCTTTTATCTTCACCTTCTCTCGCATTGCGAGTGCTCCTACGATTAGGACAGTACACCCATTATGCTTATTGGATAGTCTTCTTCCAAACAATAGGCTGGTGCCGAACGGTGGGGAAGGAAGAAAACCATTTAGCCTAAGAGGGTGTACAGAAGGTAATGACTAAAGACATATGAAGGGATGTGGAGATGGAAAAGAAATATACGGTTACAGTTGTGAATCTGATAATGGAAGAGGCATTACTAGGAATACCCGGATACCCCTTCGAAATATTTTCATGTTTCAGTTTCACTGTGCATTGTTAATAGAAAACTGATTTCCCAATTAGACACTTGCTCCAGGGTATGTATTTACCAGGCTTGATTCTCACATCTGTATGGTTTTACAGATGATGAGTGGGAGTAAGTTATTGGGAATTAGGTGATCATCCTCATTATATCGGGATTCATTGTAATTGGTGATATTTGAGGAAATCACCTGGGTTGTTTGCCGGACGGAGAATATTTGGGTTTTAATATTATCACGTCCCGAAAGTACGGAACATGACCGGCACTTAAACTACGAAACGTCTCGAGGCGTACGTAATCTAAGTAAACCGAAAACCCAGAAATCCAAACCAAGAAAAGAAGTAGAGTGAAGGAAAACCAATTTAAAACAAGTAGTTTTAATAGCATAAGCAGAATTATGCGGTTTTTAAGAACATCAAAAATTTTTACTGAAAATTTCGGCAGAGTCTCCTTTGTAAAATACTGGCCCCCAAACGGGATACAACATGAATAGTATACGAAATCAAGAAAAAGGCATCCCCAAGCGGGAGCTAGCTCTTCGTCAATCGACGGTCACAACCACACAAGTAATATAATATACAACGCCAACGGCGAGGATCAAAACTCAAAAGGAAACTCAAAACCACCAGAAATATAACTAGCGACTCTAAGGTCGAAAGAATAAACAACACTGGTCTCTATCTCAATAAATACATGTTTGGTTGATGGAATTTACTAGATACAACGGAATAATATTATACAAGGTAATATGATGGGTACGATACAAGAAAAACCCACCTACTAGCAAGTCACCCGAATGAAACTGAGCCCGCAAAGCCGTAATGAAACCTGTACGGCAAACCTGCAAGAAACTGGGGCACAACGGGGGTGAGTTGCCAACTCGTGAATAGAAAAACATCTACGCACAGAAATCGCATAAAATAACGCAATCCTAGGTCAACGATCATAATATAGCCTCAAAAATGTATATAACATGCAGCCTATAACAATGGCTAGGGTAAATATCTAACCCGAGTGTAAACTCATGTGCCCGTGTCAGTGCCTCAGGTAGTTATATATCATATGAATGAGGTATGAATGCATGAAAACAGAATACATGTAAATGAAGAAGCTGTTTTCATAAATTAGTGAGATTTCCTTCGTATTTTTAAACTGAGGTATCATAAATGAAATCAGTATCAATAGTGTCTAGCATCGACACAAAACATAAATCTCACTGTCTCGAAATATCAATGTCTCAATCTCAATATCTAGGGCGCCGTCAGTCCAGACCGGCCCCTACCATCCATCTCAAGACCACGACGGTATCCTCCGGATATCCGACGCGTCGGGTAATATCACCGGTCGGTAGTGCTCCCCTGCCGGGCTCAACGTCAACACCACATTCCTCTTGCCCCGGGGTACCGCACCGGGCCCACCATGTACCCGAAACGGTTCCTCCACTCCTCGAATCGGGTCTCGAAATCCATCAGCAAACTCATGGTGGACGACTCATACATCATGGGAAAACCGCACTTTTTATTTTAAAAGGGAGAAAAGGTTTATTTATGTTTTTGCGGTTTTCCTCCAGATCCAAGAAATCTTATGAAATCCGAATCCAAGTCATCAATAGCATGTAAACAGTGAATACAGGCCTGAGAATCCATGAATGCGACACAACAGTGAATAATAACATGCATGAAGTAGTAGGCAATAACTACAATGTCTAACTAGCATATAAGGAAAGTACACTAATATCATATCTAAACTATTAGCTAACAACCTATGTCAAATGAAATAGTATTTTCTAAAGTGTTCGTGACATGTCAATTACCGATGAAGATGTGTGTGAGCCGGCAAATAAGTGTACGTGGTACATACGCATCATCGGTAATGGTGCTGGTGTCCTAACAGCATAATATCAATAATGGAGTATGAAACATAAAATAAGCATGCGATGCGAAGCGGACCACAAAAGAAGAGCGGGAGCTGAAAACTAGACGCAACTATAACTAATCTGCATTAATCTAATATAAGTCCTACAAATGGTGCCTTTTGAAATAACACGAATCATGGGGTTTTGAAAATAGGGGCTACGGTGTTTTTATGAAAAGATAAGTCTTTTGAAATATCCGTAGGATCTCTTGACCTGTCTTCTAAAATACGCATGATTCGTAAGCTTTGAAATAGGTAAGAATCGAATCTAATCTAACAACTAAACTAAACTAAAGGGCGAAGCTAACAAGCTGGACTACAGGTAAGGAAACCGCCTAACGTCTGAGTCGATACATATACATACCTGTATATATATTAGTCGGTGATCCCGCCTCAATAATATCATATCCGATACCATATCTATAATCAGACATCCCAAGTCAAGAGTGCGGATCAATCATCAAGATATAGCTCGTACGTAAATCCGTCGTACGGCATCCTCCAATTCTGGGTACGGGTCAAAATCACATTCATCATACTATTCACCTGGTATCCTCTTTATCAATATTATGATCTGGTACTGATCTACGTCTAGTACAATACTGATATCGCCTAAGTATGCATGCACGTGTGTAAAAACTACGTCAAGGACCCGCTACAACGTCATGTCGTATCTCAAATACGAACCCCGCTATATCACCGATCTCACGGCCTCAAATCAAATCTCATCGACTCATCATAAATCACAAGTACTATCCTCAAATCCGTATGTTAACACACAGTCCCATACCTATGCGAACACATAACTATATATTCCCGAATAAGCACAAAAGAAAGAAGAAAGTATGCAAGTATGGGTGGGTGTGTGCAAGTGTGGTGCGACCGCTACTCTAGGGTTTCGCGACACTCAATCATCCAAGAACACCAAATATCCATATTTATCATCAATAACTCAAACAATATATAACCAATATATATATGTGTGTATACGTGTCCGTATACATCACCACGAACTGCGGGGGTGCTATACGCCATCCACCCGACTTCTCCCCGTAGATATAAATCTACTCACCTGGTCCTCGCTCGCCGGTGCCGACGTCGCCACGCGCTTGCTGGTCGTCTCGAAGTCTACATGGGGTACCTACATATCATAACGCACCGTATCGCATTAAAACTAAATTCGACATCGAAACGGCATACGAAAATCAAATCGGCACGCGTATCATGCATAGGTCCAAACCTATCGCCTACGCATGCAAGAATAGTCAAACCAACCCTCGATGTCGATGTACAAACGTCAAACCATCGAGAAAAATCCAATCACACTCATTTGCACATTCACGAACACTAATTTTAATATAAACTAGGTTAAAACTCACAAAAACCCTAATTTCACTTAAAAAGTCATTTTTTCCGAAAATCTAACAAGCACAATTCGTCGTTTTTGTACAAAACATGATGTTTAAATGAATGTAGTGGCCAATATATTTATTAAATATCTTAAATAAGTCATATAAACAATTTCCGGAATTTAATCTTATTAAATTCCAAAAACCCTAATATTCTAATTTACAAAATACCCTTTTTAACAATTTCATATCAAAAATGCACAAACTACAATTTAGGTTGGATTTCCATGAACTAAAGTGTTAAACTACACATAATAAAGTTAATAATATGATAAAAACCCTAACCATATTTTTAATCTCATATTTCGAATTAAATCAGAAAAACTAGTTTGCAACAAAAAGCTTAATTTGGACATCTTTCAAGTAACAACTAGTAATTAACAACTAGATTAGTTTTCTACAAAACTAAATATGTTAATCCACCTCACAAAACCATACACAATCAAACACAACTCATTTCCACAACAAACCCTAACTTGAAATCTTTAATCATGCAATTAAACTCACATAACCCAAATTAACACTTAATTAACTTAGCTTTAAGAAATTAAGTAACAAACTAAGCAAAAAGTTTAGAATTATACCCAAAAACATTTGAAGATCCACAAGCATCCATGGCCCTCCAAAATGCTCTCTTTTCACAAGGATCCATGCTATACGGGCTAAGCTAAAATGGGTAGGAGTCGGATTTAATTTTTGGGATTTTTTGATACATTTTGGGGCAATTTTTGATGAAGTTTCGAAGAGAGAAGAGAAAGGAATTGGGGGGGGGGGTTGTTGCTGCAGTAGGAGAGGGGGGGCTGCTGGAATTGGAGTGGGAGAGGCGAGAGAGGGAGGTAGAGAAAGTGGGGGAAGAAGTCAAAGTCAATTCAAGGTCAAAGGTCCACCTCATTTCTCCATTTTCTTTTCTTTTCTTTCATGTCTTTCCTTTGAAATTCAAGTGGGGAAAATAAATGGGGGCTGCTGAATTCTTCAAGGGGAGAAGTGAATGGGAGTGTGTGGATGTGGGTACGGGTGTGGGGTGATGAAAAATGATAAATACAATACCCCAAACATCCATTTACGCCAAAAAAGCCTTTTTTCTTCAATAATTTCTAAACCGTTTTGGCAAATGATTTCGTTCCAAAAACCACATGATAAAATTTTATTTAATGTTTTATGATGCACAAATTTTTTTTCAACTCATTCCAATTTGTAATTTTCCCTAATTAAATGTATTAGTGACGGCTTAATATAATAATAAAATAATATTTTTTTCAGAAAATTTGAAATTTCACCAGCGGCTCAATAAACACCAAATAATAGCAATTACATAGCTAGAATATGTATATTTAATTTTTATAATAAGATATTTGTATTTTGACTTTTTACAGAAAACCCCCTTATTTTACCGATTTTTCGAAATTTCACCGAAACGATTTTCAAAACGTTACAATCTTCCCCCTTTAAAGAAATTCGGTCCCCGAATTTAAATTAAAACTCCCCCCAAATACTAAAACATCTAAGCAAAACCATCAAGTCGTCGGGGCTCCGAAATCATAAATACATAAAACAAATCGTAGCGCAGCGCATGCGCGTGAAAAATAAGCATATAACTCAAATCAAAACTCCATCCAGCATCCCGCAATCATCGGAGTCATGGTGAAGACACAATGTCCAAATCCAAAATGAAAATCAGTATGATATAACTCGAAACTTTACATGTAAAATATATTCAGGTACCGTCCTCTGACTAGTCCTGCTCAGTACGAAAACAAATGGCAATATCATAAAAACGTACTGCTCTATAAGATAAATCAATCCCAAAATATGCGTATGAATACTACGTGCGTCTGGTGCGCACGGAAATCAAAATCCAAATAGGTGCCATACATATGCACAGAAACAACATCTAAGTGCATCGGGTGTGCACGAAACATCTGTCGTAGGCAACATGTGTGCCTGACAGCAAAATCAGGTGCATCTGACATGCACGAAAAATCTCGATTTAGTGAATCTGGTGTGCACCAAAATCACACTTCAAAACATGCACCCAACACACGCGAAAATCCAAATCAGGTGCATCCATCGTGCACGAAATCATGAAATCCAATATCAAGTGCCGAACATGCGCAAAATCAAATCAGGTGCACAAGGTGCACAAAACAAATATCGAACAACACCATCGAAATCAAAGTCCAATGCATCTAAGTGCACAAAAGGCGTATCACTGCACTGCAAGCATATATAAACTATACAGAGTGCAGGAACCAAATCGTGTGCGTGAATACGCACAAAATCAACTCAAATGTCTAAAACCGTAAAATCACAAACATGTGAAACCCAAGCACGAAAACGATATCAAGTGCAACACTGTGCAAAGATCATAAATCCTCAATCATCAAAATCAAATCATTCGAGTAAATCACCAAAAACATCGAAATCAATAATGGCGGCATAGTACCGCTCAAGCGCATCCTCTAAGAATCTCGGGCCAACTGTCGCGGTCACTAATGGGACATCTCGTCGATGATCATGAACTCTGGCCTGCTGGTGTGCGTAACCATGACCACTCCTGGGTCAAGGTCTTCACTGTGAATTACCAATCTTTCGGTCCATCGGCTCATCGGCCCTGTCGAGTGTGCTAACGGGGATGATCCAGTTCTGGCACGTCTCTTGTCATCTCCCGGTCAATCATCATGACCACTCGTAAGACAGCATATCACTGGCGTCGGCCTCTGGCTCTCTGAATGCACGTAACACATCTGATCCGGGGTGCAAATATCATTGCATCAGTGGCCTGGAAGGAATCCTGCTCACGGTCTATTCCATGCCTCGTCTCTGCCAACTGTCCGGAAGTCGTTGTCCTTTCCTATATCTGCATCTTGCTCTGGAACGACTGCATACTCATCGCGACTCCTTCTGGAAGGTAAGTCCAAGTACCATGCCTCGGCATGCGCATCGCCTCTCTGATGTCGGCGGAGTGGAACGTCATCTTATCTAGATCTGGTGCGAACCTCTTACTCCACTTTTCTATAATGTCGTCTGCTTTGGACTCGTCTCGTCGCGGCTGCATGGACTGAGCTCCAACGACTATCCTCGTATCTGGAGTCTCCCAAGAATGCATCTCACCACCAAGCATCCGATTGAAGTCGAACCATTCGATCGATTCGTCAAAACCTCATAATCCCCCAAGAGCTCAACATCTTGGGCACAGTTTAATAGTATCGAATATATATACCACAGCATCGGTGGTCCAGCCGTAGAAGGGCAAACCCAAGCCTCACTAATGGCGCCGTAGAACTGCCGCAAACCCGAAGGTTCAAAGGCTTTCACACGGTCATTAAGTCGAGTTAGGGTTTCATTCTTCTAGAGGGACCATAGAATTGCCTGCATGTCTTTCCGACTACTTTAAACTTGGAATAATAGGTTTCCGACATTCGATCGTCTCTGTCGACCTTCACGTCTCTGCGTGAAGTCGTCTCAAGCTGGAATCAATCTATCTGATGACCTCGCATCGGGGTAGGCGAACGATCCACATGTCCTAGTCATTCATCCTCGATGACTAGCGACCTTCTATCATCTCTTAGTACAACTCGTTCTGTACTAACGCCAGCATCTGGGGCAATATCTCGTCGTTCGCAGCAATAACTGGCTCGCTCGTCTGCACGCTGAACAGTGCCTCAACCATCATGAATAAGCAACACACCAACGGTCATCAAAATCTAGCTGGCCTCTGCCAGTGGCCCAATCCTCTGATACTGATCGGCACATCCGAGAAATCTCATAAAGGCGATCCGCCAAACGCTCGTGGTGCGAAAACACAAACAAAAGACACCTCTCTACAATCGGGTGTCGCCGGAATTTCGCCCTGGTCAGTCCTCGTCCGTGACGAGCTCGTGCTGACCGCAACTCTAGCCGTAGCTCTCCCAGCCCGTAATCATGGCAGCAAAACCAAACTGGTAACGATGAGGCTAGATCAGGAAGGAATATAATACTGAACAAGGAAATGTACATCCTAAGGCTTCTTAAGTGGAGTGGCGTGTCGTAAATATGCCGCGGAACATATCAACGGTACGTCACTCTACTTTAGTCACCTATTCCATCAACCAAGGGTCATCCTACGCTCCGAAGGTTAAAACCTAACGCTCTGATACCAACTTTGTCACGTCCCGAAAGTACGGAACATGACCGGCACTTAAACTACGAAACGTCTCGAGGCGTACGTAATCTAAGTAAACCGAAAACCCAGAAATCCAAACCAAGAAAAGAAGTAGAGTGAAGGAAAACCAATTTAAAACAAGTAGTTTTAATAGCATAAGCAGAATTATGCGGTTTTTAAGAACATCAAAAAATTTTACTGAAAATTTCGGCAGAGTCTCCTTTGTAAAATACTGGCCCCCAAACGGGATACAACATGAATAGTATACGAAATCAAGAAAAAGGCATCCCCAAGCGGGAGCTAGCTCTTCGTCAATCGACGGTCACAACCACACAAGTAATATAATATACAACGCCAACGGCGAGGATCAAAACTCAAAAGGAAACTCAAAACTACCAGAAATATAACGAGCGACTCTAAGGTCGAAAGAATAAACAACACTGGTCTCTATCTCAATAAATACATGTTTGGTTGATGGAATTTACTAGATACAACGGAATAATATTATACAAGGTAATATGATGGGTACGATACAAGAAAAACCCACCTACTAGCAAGTCACCCGAATGAAACTGAGCCCGCAAAGCCGTAATGAAACCTGTACGGCAAACCTGCAAGAAACTGGGGCACAACGGGGGTGAGTTGCCAACTCGTGAATAGAAAAACATCTACGCACAGAAATCGCATAAAATAACGCAGTCCTAGGTCAATGATCATAATATTGCCTCAAAAATGTATATAACATGCAGCCTATAACAATGGCTAGGGTAAATACCTAACCCGAGTGTAAACTCATGTGCCCGTGTCAGTGCCTCAGGTAGCAATATATCATATGAATGAGGTATGAATGCATGAAAACAGAATACATGTAAATGAAGAAACTGTTTTCATAAATTAGTGAGATTTCCTTCGTATTTTTAAACTGAGGTATCATAAATGAAATCAGTATCAACAGTGTCTAGCATCGACACAAAACATAAATCTCACTGTCTCGAAATATCAATGTCTCAATCTCAATATCTAGGGCGCCGTCAGTCCAGACCGGCCCCTACCATCCATCTCAAGACCACGACGGTATCCTCCGGATATCCGACGCGTCGGGTAATATCACCGGTCGGTAGTGCTCCCCTGCCGGGCTCAACGTCAACACCACATTCCTCTTGCCCCGGGGTACCGCACCGGGCCCACCATGTACCCGAAACGGTTCCTCCACTCCTCGAATCGGGTCTCGAAATCCATCAGCAAACTCATGGTGGACGACTCATATATCATGGGAAAACCGTACTTTTTATTTTAAAAGGGAGAAAAGGTTTATTTATGTTTTTGCGGTTTTCCTCCAAATCCAAGAAATCTCATGAAATCCGAATCCAAGTCATCAATAGCATGTAAACAGTGAATATATGCATGAGAATCCATGAAAGCGACACAACAGTGAATAATAACATGCATGAAGTAGTAGGCAATAACTACAATGTCTAACTAGCATATAAGGCAAGTACACTAATATCATGTCTAAACTATTAGCTAACAACCTATGTCAAATGAAATAGTATTTTCTAAAGTGTTCGTGACATGTCAATTACCGATGAAGATGTGTGTGAGCCGGCAAATAAGTGTACGTGGTACATACGCATCATCGGTAATGGTGCTGGTGTCCTAACAGCATGATATCAATAATGAAGTATGAAACATAAAATAAGCATGCGATGCGAAGCGGACCACAAAAGAAGAGCGGGAGCTGAAAACTAGACGCAACTATAACTAATCTGCATTAATCTAATATAAGTCCTACAAATGGTGCCTTTTGAAATAACACGAATCATGGGGTTTTGAAAATAGGGGCTACGGTGTTTTTATGAAAAGATAAGTCTTTTGAAATATCCGTAGGATCTCTTGACCTGTCTTTTAAAATACGCATGATTCGTAAGCTTTGAAATAGGTAAGAATCGAATCTAATCTAACAACTAAACTAAACTAAAGGGCTAAGCTAACAAGCTGGACTACAGGTAAGGAAACCGCCTAACGTCTGAGTCGATACATATACATACCTGTATATATATTAGTCGGTGATCCCGCCTCAATAATATCATATCCGATACCATATCTATAATCAGACATCCCAAGTCAAGAGTGCAGATCAATCATCAAGATATAGCTCGTACGTAAATCCGTCGTACGGCATCCTCCAATTCTGGGTACGGGTCAAAATCACATTCATCATACTATTCACCTGGTATCCTCTTTATCAATATTATGATCTGGTACTGATCTACGTCTAGTACAATACTGATATCGCCTAAGTATGCATGAACGTGTGTAAAAACTACGTCAAGGACCCGCTACAACGTCATGTCGTATCTCAAATACGAACCCCGCTATATCACCGATCTCACGGCCTTAAATCAAATCTCATCGACTCATCATAAATCCCAAGTACTATCCTCAAATCCGTATGTGAACACACAGTCCCATACCTATGTGAACACATAACTATATATTCCCGAATAAGCACAAAAGAAAGAAGAAAGTATGCAAGTATGGGTGGGTGTGTGCAAGTGTGGTGCGACCGCTACTCTAGGGTTTCGCGACACTCAATCATCCAAGAACACCAAATATCCATATTTATCATCAATAACTCAAACAATATATAACCAATATATATATGTGTGTATACGTGTCTATATACATCACCACGAACTGCGGGGGTGCTATACGCCATCCACCCGACTTCTCCCCGTAGATATAAATCTACTCACCTGGTCCTCGCTCGCCGGTGCCGACGTCGCCACGCGCTTGCTGGTCGTCTCGAAGTCCACATGGGGTACCTACATATCATAACGCACCGTATCGCATTAAAACTAAATTCGACATTGAAACGGCATACGAAAATCAAATCGGCACGTGTATCACGCATAGGTCCAAACCTATCGCCTACGCATGCAAGAATAGTCAAACCAACCCTCGATGTCGATGTACAAACGTCAAACCATCGAGAAAAATCCAATCACACTCATTTGCACATTCACGAACACTAATTTTAATATAAACTAGGTTAAAACTCACAAAAACCCCAATTTCACTTAAAAAGTCATTTTTTCCGAAAATCTAACAAGCACAATTCGTCGTTTCTGTACAAAACATAATGTTTATCTGAATGTAGCGGCCAATATATTTATTAACTATCTTAAATAAGTCATATAAACAATTCCCGGAATTTAATCTCATTAAATTCCAAAAATCCTAATATCCATGAACTAAAGTGTTAAACTACACATAATAAAGTTAATAATATGATAAAAACCCTAACCATATTTTTAATCTCATATTTCGAATTAAATCAAAAAAACTAGTTTGCAACAAAAAGCTTAATTTGGACATTTTTCAAGTAACAACTTGTAATTAACAACTAGATTAGTTTTCTACAAAACTAAATATGTTAATCCACCTCACAAAACCATACACAATCAAACACAACTCATTTCCACAACAAACCCTAACTTGAAATCTTTAATCATGCAATTAAACTCACATAACCCAAATTAACACTTAATTAACTTAGCTTTAAGAAATTAAGTAACAAACTAAGCAAAAAGTTTAGAATTATACCCAAAAACATTTGAAGATCCACAAGCATCCATGGCCTTCCAAAATGCTCTCTTTTCACAAGGATCCATGCTATACGGGCTAAGCTAAAATGGGTAGGAGTCGGATTTGGGTTTTGGGATTTTTTTGATGGATTTTGGGACAATTTTTGATGAAGTTTTGAAGAGAGAAGAGAAGGGAAATGGGGGGGGGGGGCTGTTGCTGCAGTAGGAGAGGGGGGGCTGCTGGAATTAGAGTGGGATAGGAGAGAGAGGGAGGTAGAGAAAGTGGGGGAAGAAGTCAAAGTCAATTCAATGTCAAAGGTTCACCTCATTTCTCCATTTTCTTTTCTTTTCTTTCATTTCTTTCCTTTGAAATTCAAGTGGGGAAAATAAATGGGGGCTGCTGAATTCTTCAAGGGGAGAAGTGAATAGGAGTGTGTGGATGTGGGTACGGGTGTGGGGTGATGAAAAATGATAAATACAATACCCCAAACATCCACTTACGCCAAAAAAAAGCCTTTTTTCTTCAATAATTTCTAAACCGTTTTGGCAAATGATTTCGTTCCAAACACCACATGATAAAATTTTATTTAATGTTTTATGATGCACAAAATTTGTTTCAGCTCATTCCAATTTGTAATTTTCCCTAATTAAATGTATTAGTGACGGCTTAAAATAACAATAAAATAATATTTTTTTCAGAAAATTTAAAATTTCACCAACGGCTCAATAAACACCAAATAATAGCAATTACATAGCTAGAATATGTATATTTAATTTTTATAATAAGATATTTGTATTTTGAGTTTTTACAGAAAACCCCCTTATTTTACCGATTTTTCGAAATTTCACCGAAACGTTTTTCAAAACGTTACAAATATCCGTTGTTATGCACCAATTTCAAATTGATATATCTGTACGTCTATTTTTATAGAGTGAGATATACCTTCTTGAAATTATGTCCGTGACATTTACCTATATCAGTGGATGGTTAGGTAAGGAGAATTAAACAGCGGTGTAATTCTTCTTAATCATAAGTACAGTTTTCAACCTACGACACACAGGGTTTGAGTTATTGGACTTAGGGGACTTATACAGAGTATTGTATATTTTCCAGTGTCCATTAGGACAGAGGGTTTGGTCCTCGTACTATGTTATGTTTACTTGTGACTTCTCTAGTTCTTAGACATGTGTTTCGTAGAAATGCAATGTCTAAGTTTTGAGAAGTTATAGGTATAAGGATAGCGCAGAGAACCAGATGTTGCAAGTATCGGGATTCTTCAAGGTGATCGAAGATGTAGATACGTGTGTATGGTATTCAGTTAATAGTAATGATTAAGAGAACTTGATTCTCTTTCAGGTTACTCATAATTGGAAGCACTCCTAAGTTGAGTAATGCTGATCGGCCTCTCTCCATTTAGTTGACATGCACTGGAGACAGCTGCATGATTTGAATCTGGTTCCAATTAAATCAGTGCCTCTGTTTCTATATTGGATATAGAACGGTTCATATCTTAACGATGTTAAGGTACGGGGAGTTGTCCGGCTTATGCTTAAAACCAGACTCTGGATAACTCAAGGCACGTTTCTGTAATGGCTGTTTGTGGGTTGACCCGGGCTATGACGAGGGTTGACTTTCTACCATCTGGAAGATCAATAGTGATATTGTTCTTGACTCGCCACAGTTTTAATAAAAATGTATCTTTTTTAGAAAACGGTTGTGGGAGTATGGTAGAACTGGAAGTGATTCCAGAACCGCAAACGATTACTGAAAATTTGATAAGAACCTAAAGATTCGATCTGGTTTGACATTCCATTAGCCACTCCGCAGATATGGTGGGTAACCTCAAGCACCCGAGAGGTACTCCGGTAGCCTCAAGAACGGTGACAGGGAGGTTCTTGTTTACCCAGATTTGCCATTGCTGATGTTCCAGACTGTGAGACCCGGCAGGAGGATGAGTATAGCGTCGTTCTAAACTAGCTTTACAAGTGTATGTGTATATGATTCTGCCAGAGGGTTGTCGTAGTCAGTGGGAGCAGCGGAAGCATATTGGACAAGTGGCTTATGTCTATTTATAGACTAAAGCAGATATAGCGGAGATAGATCAACTATTTCTGATGTGACAGTCATAGGTTTGACTTCATCAGAATAGGGGATGGATCTGTTAAGAAGGTAGTAGGGTGTGATGTCCTGGTATTTGGATGATATACACAGAGTAGGAAGTGAAATTCTTATACTACGGTCGGTTATAATTTGGTTGTCACACAGTGGTTTCTCCACATAGGATATAAATATTATATCAGACATTCTGGTTACTAGATCTATGGTTTTAGATCTAGATTTGGGTGGTTTCCCAATTTGGGTACTTAGACAGCATTCTAAAGGTATTTAGAATGCACGACTCCTGGCACGGTAGTGTACCTGCAGGTGATGGAGTCACCCTCTCTAAAGTAGTCTTACAGACTAAAGGGGAGAGGAATGTGCATGATTGGCAGATCACTTGCATAGGCAATTGAGTTAATCAAGAGATGTCAAGTACCACACCAGATGTTATTTTTGCAGTACATGCAATAAGTTGATATTGATCGAATCCTGGAGAAACATTCGGAAGCAGTTTTAGAACTTAAGTGAATGTTCTAGGGATATGATAACAACAGCCTCATTCGGGAGACAGTTTTCATTCCAGGCTTCCAAGGTGACCTAGATGACAGAGTGGCTGTCAGAGTTATAGTTTTCCCTCTGACGAGGGGTAGTATTTTGGACAGGTGGTCCAGGTGGACACTGAGGGAGGCATGATGCAGGATACTGATTAAGTTCGGTTGATGATACAGTCTAAGAAGTTTTGATTTGGAGTTCATTCATGAGCTAGGTCCCATCAGACATCCAAACATATTCTAAGACAGTTATTGCTTATTTCGGGAGATGGATTTCTCCGCGAACTTGAGATAAAGAGAGTCATAGAAAGAAACATCTGAGCGGATCCACTCACTGAGGCTATTCCTCGAACGCATTAGTTTCGCAAACGGGTTTTGTGAGACTGATTAGTAGAGGAGTTGGGTGTTCGGTATCACACGGGCTGTGAGTATACGACATCGCAATAATTAGCCTTGAGTGCAAGTGGGAGATTGTTGGATATAGTGCCCTCAGAGTCAATTATTGGATCACAGGCACGTGATTGCAATGAATGAGCGAGGACCTATGCCAGTAGGACAGTCTTACTCAAGATGATAGTATGCTATCTGGTTTTCCTTTATCATCGTGTACTGTTTTAGGTGACCTTGTAGGTCACTATTGCGCATTGATAAAGCCCTTAGGATTCTTGTTTGACACGCAGCAGTATGATGGCGATCATATACGTGGGAGCTGGGGTCTATAAGCACATCCTTAAAAGGTCCTAAGTCGAGGGAGTTTCGAGACAGGAAATCGATACTCCAGAGTAGACTAGTGTATACAGTCGAGACCCCGACGAGGGGCGGTGGCCGGTCTCACAAGCCACTGGTGTCAGTTGGTTCACCTAAGATGTATACAGGTGCTCATTGGGTTATGAGTACACCGGACAGGACTCGCCGGGAACATGCTAGTTGGTCTTATACCTGACGTCAGATAGTAGTTCCCTGGTGACATGTGTACAGGTTAGTTCATCGACCTGAGATCGTTATTTGTCTCGTGTGAGTTCCTACTGTACTTTGATTACTACCCTACCACGTCTCAAAGGAGTCGTGCAAACAGGTTTTAGTTGGGTACAGTACCGAGCCACATGGAGACGGTGAGCGGATCTGCAGGGGTTCGTCTCTCCCGGTATTGGCGGTGAGGTCGCGCTGTGTCTAGGAGAGCCATTACACAAAGCCCTCAGCCGAGGCAGGAGATTTACTGGTAGGTATTTCAGTAGTATCTCAGGTTGTTCTGGGCTACACTCCGACACGACTTGTACCGCTTTTGGGGGTCTGACTTTTACCAACCCCCTAGGCCCGCCATGTGATGCTCATAGACGAACGGACCGGACTGTACGGATATTGTCACTGACAGGCTCAGTAGGGTGTCAGGATGAGTTCTCTCATCGACCTCCGTTTTGGTCAATACTTGGTAGCCCGTTACTTACGGCTAATACCTCTGACGTGCTAGTGGTTAAATCCACAGCCAAAGTATTGACGAGTCTTTAGTGTCCCCCACAGACAGTTTGTCAAGTTTCGGGCGAAACGCTGTAGAGGCCGTATGGATATATGGCAGGGTTCGATCATATACGTGCGGTATTGCACGGATCATGATCGGACAGATAATACTAGTGGGCTTTGGTTTAAGCCTGATCCTAGTATTGTGCAGTGTAGATTTTGTCTCATTGCATTTGTATTCGGTCGGAATACAAATGCGGGTATGCATATACAGTCGCGGGGTTTTCCTGTAATTTCTTACGGGATCGCTTTTTGAAGTTTCCAGTTTGTATTTCATTTCGGCCATTTTCCTTTGTTTCTTTCCTTGGCTGAAAATTAGTGGAGGAGGGCTTATTTGTAAATGTGCAAATTAGCATTGTGGAGGGAGGTCTTTGTAAATGGTTCTATCATGATGGTTCAACCATCATTTGACTTCTTTGCTCATCATTGCTTGCTATGATGAGAAGTGTGATGGGTTTTTAGAGTGAGCTTTAGTTGTGATGATTATTCCTCATCATCACATATTTTCTCTTGCTTGCATTATTGCTCCCCCTCCTTGACTTTGCTCCCTCTCTCATTCTCCAATCAAAGGGGCCGGCCACACTTGTGGGGGCTGTCCAATTTTTGTGTGGGGGCTTTATCATCTCATTTGCTTACACAAAAATCATATAGCACCATTTCAAAGCACATCTCCTTCTACACTTCCAAATGGCAACTTCTTACAACCCCTAGAGACATAGTGATCTACACTTCATCTACAGTATTCTTGGACACGTCGAGTCACCAACTTCGTGCCTGAGTTGCCTCGGTCCAGAGGTGGGAGCCCGTAAAAGAACCCGGCGATGTGGTGCCCTTCCGACGAGGAGATGAAGACCGGAGATTCCGCGGGGAGATCGGGATGACGACGAGAAGACCGAAGGACACGGATCGCTCGGTATAGCTCTCTACCCATTCTCTAGTTCGCTAGTAGTAGGTTAATGGCCCGATCCGGGTTTAAAGTCCGCGGTAGCGCCGGTTCTAGTCTAAATAAAAGTTTTTATATTCCGCATTTTGGCCTCGTTCAGACGGCCGGGGCACTGCCGTGCACCAACAAAGTCCATACATTGTTGGTGTATAAGGATTCCATCTCAGATCACTAAGCATCCATCCATTCTTACAGAATCCCACTCCTGATGGATAAATCGAAACTAGTCGGGTCATCATCCCATGATGCAATCCTTGCTCTCACTGTCATAGAGAAACCGAAGTATCTCTCAGGTGGGTGAGGAACTCTACTATATCGGCGGAGAGGCTGAGGTTCGTTGGAAACTATTGAATCCTTCGGGTTTACCAAACCATCAGCTGCAGTTTATATAGCTGGAACTCTTTCCAGTTCTACCTCATGACCACTAATTTCTTCATAAGAAATTCCCTTTCACAATGGTGGCATGCTGAGAAACAAAACACCTTTTGTTCCTCGGTTCAGTAAAAGATATTCCCTTGCGAATGCTTGGGACATCCAACAAACTTCCACAGAACTGACCTTGCCTCGAGCTTGTCTGGATTATGCTTTTAGACATAGGCCGGACAACTCCAAATCTTAACATACTTAAGATATGGGCTCTTCCCATTCCATATCATATATGAAGTGGTAGGCAGCCTATTTGATTGGAACCCTATTCAATAGGTATGCAGCTTCTAAAGTGCATAACTCCCAAAAGGAAATAGTAAACTCAGTAGTACTCATCATAGAGCGCACCATATCTAATAGGGTGTGATTGCTTCGCCCCGATATACCGACGTTCTATAGTGTATTCGGAGGAGTAATGCTGAGAGAGAATCTCATTCTCCTTTAGAATAGTCCAGGAATCCCGTGCTCAAGTATTCTCCTCCCTGATCTCATCATAGGACATAATACTTATACGTGTTTTTGGTTCTCTACTTCTAACTTATATTCTGTGAATATCTCAAAAGCTTCGGACTTGTGTTTCAACAGGAACATATGTTTGAATCTTGAGAGATCATCAGCGAATGTGATGAAGTACAAAGAACCGGTCCTGGCATGTGTAGACAGGGGACCTTACATAAATCATCATGTATCAATCCCAAGAGTTCACTAACTCTTTCTTTATAAACAGAGCTGTGGTCATATTATCTTTGTTACATGACCGGCAAGTTTCACAAGATGTAAATTCAAAATAATTTAAATATGCATCTAAATGTAACTTCAGCTAGTCGGGTCACATTGATATGACCTAGTCTACAATACCTCAAGAAGGATTCATTAATTTCTGAACACTTCCTCTTGTGTGTGTTCTGTACTTTAAGAACTGTAGTTTGATTTAGAACGTGTATGCTTTTAGATAACGTGCCTGAACTGATCAACTCTTGATATAGGAAATGTTCAAAACATTATCCAACAATACAAAATTATATCCATCTTTACTAATAAAAAGACTGATATGATGTTGTATATCAGGTTCGGTATCTAATAACATTCATTCAGAATCAATGTATTCTGGTAATACAGGGAGATAGCTACCAACAGACATGTCTTGCAACAATTGCACCGTTTCCAACTCTTGAAACTTATCACCCGTTCTCAGTTCTGAACCTATCTGCAGCCCATGTAACATATTACATATCTGGGATCCTGATCCTGTATCTCATACCCAGGACGTAAAGGATACTGAGAAACAGTTCTCTGTAATGAACACTCCCGAAGAAGATGCATCAGCATGCACTTTCTTCGTTTGGACGGCACGGGAATTCTGGTAATCCCCAATTTCCTGTTCTGTCTTATAACAATTACAAGTTAGAGCGGGACCAACGTTCCCTAGCGCAGTATAACAAGCGGGTTAGGTCAATACATCCGTATTATTATCTTGATTAAGGTGTGATATGGTCGCTACCTGGAGAGAGAGTGAGAGAAGAAAACACTCAGCGTATGCTCTTGCAAGATTAGATTGCTTATTAATATATCTAATCAGGATGTCTCCCACTATTTTAGTCAAATCTTCCTTCAAACCCTAAAAGGAAAGACTAGCCGGGATTAATTACACCCTACAAGTTCGCCAATCTTTCAGCCAGGCCAGTGCCGGTACTTAGAGGGGGTTTCCCGTGCTTTCGCACGGACCTAATTAAAGTAAACCTCGTTTTCCCAGGGGCGTAACCCCGTTGGCACCTTTCTAGACACCTACTTGATAGGCTAATTGTAACGTGTAAAACTCTCCCAGGAGTAACTCTTACTCGCAGTGGGTATCGTGATCCAACAATCTCATAGAAGGTATGCAATCTCATTGCAAATTTCAACACTTCAAATTCCCAATAATATTTTACCCCAAGCGTCCTATGACCTTGACGCAGGCCAACAAACCATAGTCCGTTAGTCAAGTTCAACCCGTCATTTCCCGATTGAATTAAATCCATCCGGACGACCCTTGACGCAGGCCAACAAAGTCGCACGACTACCCTAATCCAATCGCATCATATGCTTTAGCAGATAAGCATAAATAGTTACCACACACTACGCCTTGACGAAGGCCAACAAACGCAGCATGAATACTAAGTAGTACTTATCTGAAATGACGGAGGGCTACGGCAGGTTTTTAAAAAAACCCTTTGCGTAATGAACTTGATATCATTGTAGAATCGAGTGAATTTTGAAAAGGAGTATTTTTGAGGCTTTTCTAATTTCGCTAAAGAGGTCACTCCAGGTGAAGGGATCTCGGCTCTTTCCTTATTGAATAAAGTGCAGGATATTTCACAAATACCTCTATGCAAAGTGAAAACTATAGAAGTAATCAAAAGACAAACCGTCTTTGTAGCATCTGCTAGTTTCACTAAAGAGGTCACTTCCGGTGAAGGGATCTCGGCACTTTCCTTATCGAATAAGGTGCTGGATATTCTACAAGGAATACCGCTATGAAAAGCAAGAACTAGAGCTACCAGTTTTTAAACAAGTTTCTACAACATCTTTAGGTTTCATTTATTTCATTAATCTCATTAATGGAGTCCTATTTTATTATGCTTCACAAGCATCAAATTTGAAACGTAATCAACAATATACAATATATATCTCATATATATAATATAAACATTCATCTCAGGTAGTAATATGATCTCAACACAGAACATTGCAGCAGAAGAACATATATGAAATATTGGATATACTAGGAGGTTCGTGTTTTAATACGAGCATGTATAAAACACGGATTCCACGGTCGCGATAAATAGCCAAACCCACATCCCTAGACCCCTACGAGAGCGGCAAGTAACCCTGCCAGTTCTAGAGTTAGGAGACCCGGTCTCGACTCTTCGAGATGGTCTCCCACTGTACCCTAGAACCCGGTTACTTGTGCTCCCCGCCATAGGCCATTCCTAATGCGGAAAAGTAAATAATATACAATGGTGACATCATCCTCAGCCCGGAAGTGCCCAAATAAAAGAATATTACATACAATGAATTTTACATGAATGAAAAAGAAAAACTCTCATCTCACATAAAACCCCCGGCTATTCAAAACACGACGATCCAATATAACATATCACAGCAACACATAATATCACACATCATCAACGTAAGTAAATATGCGTATCCCAGTTGTTGTTGATGTATAGCAACGAAACCGGTGATACACCACATATTACACTTACGGTCGCAGAAAAGAAAGTGTAAAACTACAACAGTTGGAATCCGCAACCTTCTTAGACATCGCATGCCTAACAAATGAATTTCTTAGACATCTCATGCCTAACAATTATAAACCCCGTATTTTAGTCTCAATATCGAAAACACTTTTCAATATCTAGCCGTGTAATTCAACAAGATTCCCGATAACCTGATCGAATGCTCGTCGAAAACTTTTGTAGACGGCCGCACCACCAATGTCGTCGATGAAGTGAACTAAGGTGGAACACTACTGCCGCGTGCACCCGAACGGATGCTTTTGGCGACGGGGTTCTCCTACAGTCACTTGGTCAGGGCTGTGGGGCGTGGCTATCTATTAAGTTTACCCGGCGAGTATCCGCGTACGCTACATGATTGCGACGGACTTTTGATCGCATTAAAATCCCTTGGCAACCGATCATCTGAGACTAAACTACTAGATTTATAACATTCAAATTAGTTATCTCATAACTGCTTGTGGATTCCAAATATTGTATCACAATCCAGATAAATAGACAATGTTAAACTTTTCAATCGAATAAACAAACGCCCAAAATTTTCCTTTTTGCTCAACACTTGAACTTAGTTTAAAAACATCCATCACATGCCAAAGTACCAATGGTCCAGCCGTAGAAGAGTCAAACCAACGCCTCACATGTGGCAACGCCGTACTGCCCCAAACCCTAAGGTTTAGAGGCGGTTCAGATGGTCACATAATCGAGTTAAGGTTTGTGTTCTTCTAGAGGGTCCACCGCGTTACTTGCACGACTTTGAACGTTCTTTTACTAAGGAAAAATCCAATGCTTGGAAATTTTCCGACAGGAGAAAAAGAGAGTTATTGATATCCGTTCGAACTTTTTAAAACGTTCTAAAATTACCCGGAAAAACTTAAACGAAGTTAAACTTTCCGATCGAATCAACGAATACAAAAGATCTCCAGAAAACTCAACACTTGAGTAAAATAAAAAATTCACAGAAGCATGAAAAAGTACCCAAGAATCATACCTTGAAGTACGAGCCCCCGACTCCTTATGATGGCCGTGGAACCGCCGCCAAACCCATGGTTTGGTCGCAGTTCCGCGCTCCCATGAAGGAATTGGGGCTTCTCACTTCATAGGAATTCTTAGAATTCGCTGCTTATTTTTCTGAGTATTTTTAATATGAAAAAATCAACATTTTTAAAAATTTCAAGAGAAGGGGTAAATCGCGACGTTTCAGGGTTCAGTCGGACTTTTGGCTTCGTCTAAACAACGGCTAAAGCTCTAACCTGGCTCTGATACCATTGTAGGGTTACTAGGCACTGTCACAAAGGTCTATTAGGTATCAACCATGCCCGATTTAAATTTTAGACGTGCCGAACAACCCTAACAAAGATCTTAGACTAGAGATTAGGTGAAAAAAATAGCAAGTAAACAACCTTACTTCTAAGAGTTAAGGATTACAACTTTTGTAGTCTGTTCCTTCACTTCTAAAGCTTCGTATTGGGGTCCCTTCGCTGCGATCAGCGAGTATCCGGACTCTAGAGAGGCTCCACAAAAGAAAGATACAAGCTTTCTTCCGATCATCGATAACTAAGATGATCTACCTTGAAGAAATTCAAACCCAAGCTCTTGCTTTGCTAATAAAATATTAGCAAAGCAAACACCCTAATCTAAATGGCTAGAATAGATGAGGATGATGAAGTAGGAATTTAGCTCTCATTTTTTTTCGATTTCTCACTCATTTTCATCACTTTTGAAAAAGCTAGAAAGCTTTTCATCAAAGAGGAAGAAGAAGAAGAAGCAAAACCATTTGTGATGAATAATGAATCATGTGTGAGGTTAGAATTGCAACCATGTGTTAAGTAAAAAGACTTAACCGTTGTAGAGATTTTACTATGGTGAAGGGTTGGGTTGGGTTAAGCAAATATCTAAACAAAATATCCAAAGTCAAAGTCAAAGCTTCAAGAAGCTTCTTGAATGCTTCATGCAAGTTTAACCCTAATCCAAACCCTAACCACAATTAAACTCCACAAAACATGTTGCATTTATAACCATAACATGTTACAATATTATATATCACATATACAATATTTATTGTAGCAATAT
This sequence comes from Agapanthus africanus, assembly GCA_030015575.1. Lineage (NCBI taxonomy): Eukaryota > Viridiplantae > Streptophyta > Magnoliopsida > Asparagales > Amaryllidaceae > Agapanthus > Agapanthus africanus. The sequence continues at coordinate 341,707,066 of CM057341.1, forward strand.
AAAATAATACAATTAACATATATCACATATATATATCAATGTATTACCCCAGTGAGAAAAAGAATCTTTAAGTGATCTTATATTAGTTAATATAATTTAATATATCAAATATATAATTATATATTAAATTATCGAATCAACACTTGATCTGACAATCCGGCTATTTCAGAAATAACCAACTAATATAATATGTATCAGTTCATCGAATCAACACTTGATCCGATGACCCGGCTATATCACATATACTCGGCCGATATCACATATCGCGAGAATCTAATACGGTATCACATACTAGTATTGTTCTCGGTCCCGCACATATCACATATGTGCTCCTACTCCGTTTTTCCTGAACCAAGAAACCTCTGTGTAGGACTCTAAAGAATCGTCAATACGCCGGCAGGAGGTGATGACCATATCAAACACCTACAAGCTGCAAGCGGTCAGCTAAACGTAACATCCACCAAGGTATTGAGTGATCAGAAGATCAACAAGCAAGCCTGTACATTCTCCTGCGAATCCAATCAGTAACACTCCCGTACAGTCCGGTCTCTTCGTCTAATATGTCGCATATCTCGCCTAGGGGTGGTAAACTTCAGACCCCGGTAGCTTGAAAAGTCGGGCCGAAATAAGGTCTATAACAGTTCGAGAAACTACTGATAACACTTACCAGTAAATCTCAGCAACCCTGGCCAGGGATTTCCAGTTATAGCCAATCAAACACAGCGCAATATCAACTCCCTATACTGGGAGAGACGAAACCCCTCCTATCGCTCATTGCCTCCATGTGATTCGGGACTGTACCCAAAAGCCACCGTTTTGCACGCCCTCTTGGACGTGGTATGATGGAAATCAAAGCACAGTGGGAATCACACAAGACTCTATGACGATCTCGGATCTACAGACTAATCTGTACCAGTGTCACCAGAGAACTTCCATCTGACGTGAGGTATAATACCATCTGGGAGTTCTCGGCGAGTCCGTCCGGTGTACACAGTCTCCACAGAGCAACCGTATACCTTCTCTGATGTCAAACACCAATGGATATGAGATCATCCATCGCCTATCATATGGGTCAAGAAGCGCATACGCTAGTGTACTCTGGAGTATCGATGCCCTATCTCGATACTCCCATGACTAGGAACATTTGAAGAATGTACTTGGCGACTACACTGTCCCTACTAGTATGATCCGCATCATAGTCCTGGTTGTCAAGTACTCATCCTAAGGGCTTTATCAGCATGCAACATAGAGACAATCCGAGCACATGTTAAGATAAAGAGCAACTATTCATATCATAATATTGCATTACTATATTCCCCATTCTTATGCATTTTATAAATAAACAGGTGCGTTTGACCCATGTCAGCTACATAGTACAAGTTACAGGTTCTAGGAGCAAAAACAGTGAAAAAGATAAAAGACGATGCAAAAGTGAGACTACAACCAACAAATAGAAGGATCTTGATCTAGCGTACACAAAAGATCCGTACAAGGCAACGCAAGGTCCGAGATTTCGAAGCAACAGTAAAAGTCCACTACGATTCACTGGGAGATCTGGAAGGAACCTAGAATCCAATTTTAGAAAAGTACTGAAGATATAGGAAGCCCAAAAAGCCCACCACCAGCACATAAAATTTCAGCAGATGAACCTACCATTGGGCCACGGAACCGCGGCCCAACTCTTACCGCGGCCGCGGTTCCATGGCAATCCAGAGCCCGGAGTTGGTAAATTTTTTACCAAAATGAAGTGGCGGCGCTGACTAGTCTTCCTAGGGGTATTTTTGTAAATGCAGACGCGCGGCAATTGTAAACCTAGGGTTTCCTATGTCCTATAAATAGAAGCCCAAATCATTGTATTAGTTCACGCCTCTTTTCATCAATAAAATTTCAGATTTCTTTTGAAGTTTGGAGAGCATCAATCTGTAAGTAGGTTTAATTTCTGCCCTAGTTCTAGTTTTAATTTCTGCCCTAGGTAATTTCTTTTCTTTCCCTAGTTTAATCTAGTTTAGAATTTTTATTAACTTGCAGTAGATCTTTCATCTCTTAAATCAAAACAAAATAAAAATTATGTCTTTCGTAGATCCCTCAATGAGCGAGTAGTTTCCTCGCTTGTTACGGTTAGGAATAGGGAAGGGTTTGAGAGATGAAGATCTTTCACCCCTTTCTTTGCCAATCTCTTATGAACAATTAGGACTACATGCATACTTTCATATTCTGCTCCTTACGACACTCTACCACGAGGTAACGGTGATACCGTAGTATAAAAGACCGTATTTGAATGTTTTCCATGAAGGTTAGGGTATGGATTGATAAAGGACGGACAAGGATCTAGTGGAAGAAACATCTTCCCAATCATCCTAATTCCCTTTAGTAATAATTACCATAACTCCTAATATGATATCTAATTTAGGGCATTGAAAGAGGTGTAGATCTTTATTTACCAAACTTTACCTAAAGGTAATCCTAGCAAGTTTCCTAATCCTAGTATAACTCAACTTAGTTTTTAGATTTAATTAAAAGATCCAACATCCTTTGGAATTATCTCGTAAGAACATTTAGGAAATTTACAACATCCCTGTGGACCGACCCGTATTCACCGGCTAGCTGCCAAGCGACGCCGTTCTTGATTGCGGTAACATTTATTTTTGATCTATAAAATCTCTTTAAATCAAATGGCGCCGTTGCCGGGGATGGCGTAAAAATTTCCATTTTGTAATTTTGGGTTAATATAAAATATAAAAACCATAAAAATTGAAAAAATCAAAAATATAAAAATTCTATCATCTTTTATTGTTTGAAGGGTTTCTTGTGTGAATCTTTGCAGGATCGACGGATCTGGAAAAATCCTGAGTGCGAAACAGAAAAAGGTACATCAGAACAGAAAGGAGCTGAAACATAGAACACCACAATTTTTCTGGAGATCTGCGCCGCCATTTCCACCGCTAAACCGCGGCCAGAAGTAGGTTTTTTGCGGCTAATCCGCGGTCCGTCCTTGACTTGAGCGCACGAAAATTCTCTGTTTGTTTCCTCTTTCTCCCCTCTGCAAATTCCCATATATTTTTTGCCAAATCTTCTGCAGGATTCTTTGCACTTAAAAATCTTCCCCTTCCAATAATTGATTTTCTGCAGGATTCGTTGCGCCGTGCTAAAAAGCTAATTGATTGCAAGTGATTTACTGCTTTGTATATTTTAATCGGACTTTAAGGGGCTTTTGACCAATTAAGATTAGGTGGGGATTTCATCACCCTTCCCAGGACTCCAGAAATCACATAAGGCATTTGCATTGACCATTCTTAATTAAAAAAATACTAGACTCAGCCCTAAGGATGTCGCGCTCAATAGGACAGAGGACTAGTTATAGGCATCGTCCGTTTATCCTAACCTGACTTTGCGGTGTCTAGGCAAGTGTATCCAAGGCGAGTGGTTACTTAATTAGGGCCACTACTTGTAGTGGAGAGCCTCCCACTCACCTGACACTTACTTGGCCGCAATTGGCGGTGAAGAGGCGGTTTGAGGTCCTATTTCTAGCCCTTTGGAACAGTTAGGAGCTATCTAGATGACCAAGGTGACCCTATATCTAGGCCTGATTGTGCATTTGTGGTTGATTTTTTGTCAAAGTCTTTTCAAAAATCTTTTTGCAAAAAGCTCCACAGAAAAAAAAGAAAAAAAAAGAAAAAGGAAAAATCTTTTCAAAAACTTGCAACTTGTCGCTAAAGAAATCTTTGCACTCACTTACACCACTTCTTCTCATTGACGTTTTCTTACCTCACATTCTGTCTTTCACCTTTTGGACTACACTGCCCCTTTAATGTATGTCCGGTTGGACTAGGGACACTAGCGCCCGATTAGTCCGTGTTTCGTTGGTACCGACCGACGAACCTTTCGACTCCAAAGTCGAAATCCTTTACACTTCTTCACTTTCACCTTCAAATTCTTCTTCCGAAGGTATGTCGGGATACAACCCTAACAACACCTTACCGACGGGAATGATTCCACCTCCGTTAGGTGCTAATAACCCGAATCACCCGCCTGTTGAAGCGCCCCAACAAGTCGCGCTCCAGGATCTTTTCTACCCAATCCGCACCGCCCTACCTACTTGTCTTTCACTCTCACCGGCAAATGGGGACAATTTTGAGATCAAACCCCACTTCATCAATATGCTACCAAAATTTTACCGATTGGAATCCGAAGATGCATATATCTTTATCAACAAATTCCAAAACGTTTGTGCTATGATGAAAACAACCCAATTATCCGATGATGCTATAAGACTAAGGGTCATTCCTTTCACCTTATGTGACTTAGACGAGAAGTGGCTATACAGTACCGCGTCACATTCAATTAAGAATTGGGAAGAGTTTGTGAAAGCTTTTCTTAAAAAGTTCTATCCTCATCATAAAACTGCTAGAATCCGTAATGAGATTATACAATTTTCCCAGCTTCCTTCCGAACCATTTTGGAAGTGTTTTGAAAGATTCAAAGACCTCCTTGTTCGATGCCCTCACCATGGGATCGAAAATTGGCAACTTTGCCAAACATTATACGAGGGATTGAACCCGGCAACGAAGCAGTTGTTAGAAACCATTTGTCAAGGTCTCATTCTATCCAAATCTAGTGAGGAAGCATGGCTGTTTCTTGAGGATCTTAGTGAACAAACAATTCAGTGGGAGAGCACCAAGACCACATCATCTTCTTCTATTGGTCAGTCTAGGGAAGGCATACATCACCTAGATATATCGATTGCTATGAAGGCCGAGATGGCCGCTGTTACGAAAAAGCTAGAAGCGATTGAGACCAAAATCTCATCGCCTTCTCCTGCCCCTGTTGTGCCTCCATGAACTGTTTGTGCTTGTTGTTCGGATCCATCACATCTCACAGAAGAGTGTCCTTACAATTCATCTACTCAAGGACATGATCAAGTCAATGCTGCCTTTCAGCAACGATAAAGAAACGATCCATACTCTTCGACATACAATCCGGGTTGGAAGAGTCACCCAAATTTCGCTTAGAACCAAAATCAACAATTCCAAGGAAACAACAATTTTCAAAGGCCTCCTCCTCCACAACAACAAGCACCTCCAAAAACTCAATTTCAATAACCTTTCCAACAGCAACCTTACCCTAATAAACTGAACAATTTTGTGCCCAACAATTCTTACCCGCCAAACAATTTTGTTCCACCTAATAATGACAAGGTTAACTCGCTCGAAAGAAGTCTAGATGCGTTCCTAAAGCAATCTACACAATCCGCAGCAAGGTTAGAGACTTCTATTCAATCTTTGGTGCAAAACAGTGCCTCACACGATCAAAGCATCAAATCTATTGAGGCACAAATTGCACAACTCAATACTGCGTTGAAAGAGCGAGAAAAAGGAAAGCTTCCATCTCAACCACTGCCAAATCCCGGTCACGTACATGTTGCATATGAATAGCAGAATCATAACGTAAATGCTGTGACCACGTTGAGAGCCGGAAAAGTGTTGCAAAATAATGTGCGTATTAACAATGACGCCCCTGCCGGTGGTCCTTCTTCATCTTCTTCACCTTCTTCTTCTTCTTCTTCTTCATTAGAGCCTATTCTCCATCCTTCACACGGCTCTACTTCTTCTAGCTCGAATGGACCTACTTCTCACAACACGAACACATCTACACGGGGATCCGTTCCAACTCCACAATCTGATCCGCAAAAATTGGACTTAACAACTTTTCAAAATGTTCCTTTTCCAAACCGGTTGAGATCCAATAAACCAACTCCATAAATGAAGAAGGTTGTAGAGTTGTTCAAACAGGTTAGCATAAATATCCCTCTCTTGGATGCAATCCAACAAGTTCCTTCATATGAAAAAATCCTAAAGGACTTATGCACCAAAAAGAGGAAGTCACAAGTACCAAAGAAAGTTTTCGTGGCTAATGCTGTTAGCGATGCTCTTGTCCAATCTTTACCCCAAAAGCACAAGGACCCCGGTTGTCCTACTATTTCGATAACAATTGGGGACAAGAACATCAATAGAGCACTATTAGATCTTGGTGCTAGTGTCAATTTGCTACCTTATTCTGTGTACGAGCAATTAGGCGTTGGAGAGCTCAAGCCCACTCATTGTACTCTCCAAATGGCCGACCGATCAATCACCCATCCTAGGGGAGAGTTGGAGGATGTGTTAATTAGAGTAGGGGATTTCATTTTCCCCGTTGACTTTATTGTTATGGATACACAACCTGTCGCTAACCCCCGAAGTCAAATTCCGGTGATACTTGGTCGACCATTCCTTGCGACTTCTAACGCGGTGATCAATTGTCGTAACGGTTCAATGAATCTATCTTTTAGCAATATGACAATTGAACTCAACATTTTTAAGTTGGGAAATCAGCCTTGCGAGCCTAATTCTACCGTACTTATTGTTTGCTCGATCAATGAGATCACGGAGGAGGACTGTGAGTTCGAAAATTTTATGTTTGATCACAGCAGTGTTGACCCCACTAGTGCGTTCCTCCTAGAATCGGACACAGCTTTCATGACGGACAATGATTATGAGTGTTTCACCTTTATAGACAATTTTGAAGACTCACCACCCGAGTTTTAGTCTTTTGCTTTTTCGGATGAGTTAGTTGAACCATCCGACTCGGTTGCGTACACTCTATTTGAACCTTTGATGGAATCCTTCGAGTTTGAAACAATTACACCATTGTTACCATCTATTGTTTCACCTCCTAAACTCGAACTAAAGCTTTTGCCGTCGCACCTTAAATATGCTTATCTTGGTGAGAATGAGAACCTGCCTGTCATCATATCGGCCTCTCTAGCCCTTGAGCAAGAGAAGGCCCTTTTAGTGGTCTTACAAAATAATCGGTAAGCTTTTGGCTGGTCTATGGCGGACATCAAGGGGATTAGCCCCCTCATAGTCGAACATCATATACACTTGATGGATGATGCCAAGCCGGTAAGGGATCCACAAAGACGCTTCAACCCTATAATGAAAAAGGCTGTCAAGAAGGAGATTGTTAAATGTCTTGATAGTGGTATCATTTACCCTATCTCGGATAGCCAATGGGTTAGCCCCATTCATGTTGTGGCAAAGAAATCGGGTATCACGGTCATTACCAATGAGGCAAATGAGTTAATACCTATTCGCACCCAAACTTGGTGGCGAGTTTGCATCGACTATAGAAAACCCAATGCCGTGACAAGGAAAGACCACTTTCCTTTACCTTTCATTGACCAAATGCTAGAACGATTGGCTGGGCATGAGTTTTACTGCTTTTTGGATGGCTATTCCGGATATAACCAAGTCCCCATAGCCAAAGAGGTTCAAGACAAGACCACATTTACTTGTCCTTTTGGCACTTTTGCTTATCGACGCATGCCCTTTGGGTTATGCAATGCACCCGCTACATTTCAGCGGTGTATGATGGGGATCTTTTCAGACATGGTTGAAAAGTATTTGGAGATCTTTATGGATGACTTCTCCATTTTTGGTGACTCCTTCGACGAGTGTTTGCTACACCTTGACGCAGTTCTTACCCGCTGTAGGGATAAGAACCTATCTTTAAATTGGGAAAAGTGCCACTTTATGGTACGAGAAGGTATTGTCTTAGGACATGTCATCTCGCAAAACGGCATAGAGGTTGATAAAGCCAAGATTGAGGTCATTTCTAATCTTCCTCCTCCAAAATGCATCAAAGACATCCGAGCTTTCCTTGGCCATGTCGACGGTTCATTAAGGATTTTAGCAAGATTGCTCGACCCTTGACTCTCTTATTGGCCAAGGACACAACATTTGATTTTGACTCAATCTGCATGGAAACGTTCGAGTCATTGAAACACTCTCTCATTTCTACGCCCATTCTCTCATCTCCAGACTGGACGCATCCCTTCGAAATTATGTGCGACGCATCAGATTTTTCCATTGGTGCTGTTCTTGGACATCACATTAATAAAATGCCGCATGTGATTTATTACGCTAGCCGTACATTAAATAAGGCCCAACTAAACTACACAACAACAGAGAAAGAGTTTTCAGCAGTTTTGTTTGCACTTGAAAAATTTCGGCCTTATTTAATCGGCTCTCCAGTTATTGTTTATACAGACCATTCAGCTCTTCGCAACCTTTTTCCGAAGAAGGACGCTAAATCGAGGCTAATACGTTGGATCCTCTTACTGCAAGAGTTTGACCTTGTCATAAGGGACAAAAGAGGATGTGAAAACGTAGTGGCCGATCACCTTTCACGACTTCCTTCTTCGTCTACACTTGAACTTCCAATCAAAGATGTTTTTCCCGATGAGAAACTCTTAACCGTTTCTTGCGAACCATGGTTCGCTGATATAGTAAACTACTTAGCCACCGGTTTGATACCTAAAGATTGGTCGAAACAGGATAAACATCGATTCTTGTCCCAAGCAAAGCATTTTTACTGGGATGAACCTTATCTTTTTAAATACTGTTCCGACCAAATCATTCGTCGGTGTGTACCGAAAACGAGTTTAAGAGTGTGTTGTCTTTTTGCCACGATCAAGCGTGTGGCGGGCACTTTGGCCTAAAGAAGACAGCTGAGAAAATCTTGCGATGTAGTTTTTATTGGCCACGACTCTTTATGGCTGCATATGAATACTGCAAGACATGCTCCCGGTGCCAACACTTGGGCCGGATATCGCGGAGAAACGAAATGCCGCTCCAACCAATTTTGGTTGTGGATGTTTTTGATGTTTGCGGAATTGACTTAATGGGACCATTTCCTAATTCTTTTGGGAATGTGTATATTCTTTTGGCTGTTGACTACGTTTCAAAGTGGGTCGAGGCTGTGCCTAGCCGAACGAATGACAGCAAGGTTGTCGTTCGATTTCTTAAAGAACATATCTTTTCTCGATTTGGGCGCCCTCGAGCGATTATAAGTGATAATGGTTCTCACTTTTGCAATAGGACTTTTGAGTCCTTAATGCGCAAATATTCTATTACCCACAAGCTGTCAACGCCATACCATCCCCAAACATGTGGGCAAACCGAGCTCTCGAATCGGCAAATTAATCAAATCTTGGAGAAAACGGTTTCTAAAAACCGTAAAGATTGGTCACTCAAACAGATCGATGCACTATGGGCTTTCCGTACAGCATACAAGACCGATCTTAGTATGTCTCCATACCGGCTTGTTTACGGGAAGGCCTGCCACCTCCCAGTTGAGATTGAGCATAAAGCATTTTGGGTTATCAAAAAGTTGAATTTATCATTAGGAGATGCGGGCAGCAATCGAAAGCTGCAGTTAAATGAACTAGAAGAGCTGCGGGATGAGGCTTATGATAATGCCGTAATTGTTAAAAACCGAACTAAGGTGTTCCATCATAAGCACCTTTTGCGAAAAACATTTAAACCTGGTCAACAGGTTTTACTCTATGACACTCGGTTACATTATCACCCCGGCAAGCTCCGTTCTAGGTGGAAAGGACCATTTATAGTTCACAACGTTTATCTGCACGGTGCAGTCGATCTTGAAAATCCGGAGGACGGTACGTTATTCAAAGTAAATGGACATCGATTGAAACCGTTCCTCACGGCGGACCCATCGGAGAAGCTTCTGTTTTTGCAGGAGCCGATCTACACCAATTAAATCTCCTCGACTTTCACCCCCGAATTTCCAATCAATTTTTCCAAAACTTTATTTCAAATAAGTTTGGGGGTGTGTATCATTTGTAAATATGATTTTTAATAAGCAGGAAATTGCCGACATTATCAACCCACTTGGTGCAGCATGACAGTGAGGACAGTGTCTAGTTTAAGTTTGGGGGTATCCTCGGTAAGTTTTCTTCCTTCACATTCATATGTATATTTTTGCATTTGCATCCTTGTATAAAAATCATAAAAATTGAAAAAGTGAAGAAAAAAAAAATAAAAAAAATAGAAAAGGAAAAACCCATAAAAATTGAAAAAATTATAAAAATTAATGTATTCAATTTTGGCCTTATATGATTTGAGGTTAACTGGTTAGGAACAATTAGATCTTAGACTTAGTAAATTAAAAACCCTAAAAATAACCTTTCTTAAAGTTTAACGGTAGAAAGTATATGTCTTTCTAGTTTATTTAGAAATAGGCAAATTTTGAGTTTACTTCTAGGGCTAAGTCGAAACAAAGGAAAAGTATTGATATTTTTATTAGAGTATAAGTGAAAAATAATTCCTAGCTTAAGTCTAGATTCTGAAAATATATACACTACAATTTGCACAATCACGCACCTTGAAACTTGGAAGAGTAGAAGAGACCTTGAAATGCTCTTGTCTAAAGTCCTTAGTATGATGGAAAAAAAAGAAATACAAGTGCGAATAAAAGAATAAAAAAATGAACACTGGTTTTTGTGATTACTTAAGGCTGCAAAATAGAAAAAATATTTAGCGAGGGTGCTTCATCACCTAGTGCCTTAGACCAACTGGCTTGGGAGTCACTGCTAAAAAGCCTTGGGTGTTGCAAGACTAGGAATTACGCTTTAATGTGCAAACACATCTTGTAATCGGTTGTTGGTACCTCAAGAAGTATTAACGGTCGCATGAAGGATGTGTAAGCAAAATTCATTTAAAGATTCACCAATTAATAATTACTTTGGACAACGGACAAGAGTATAATTGCTTGATTTGAATTTCCAAGTGTAGGGGTGATATATACACACACGTGGGGATATGTGATTGGAGTTTAGATAAGAGAAAGAAATGAAGAATAGAACTTGTATCTTTAGTAAAGATGATAAAAATTCCTAAGTGGAGATGGAACCCTAGAAGGAAAACTTAAAAGATGCCGAGAGCTAAGTAGGTCTACAGAACATATATAATCTTAAGTTAAATGATGAGGAAGTGTGAAGAATATGGGTAGATAATTTATGAGTCGACGATAATAGAATTCCTTATTAGAAAACCTAATTTGAGAATTAAAGTCGAAAAGCCGAATTGACAGGATTTTGTGGGTACTATCCGCAGAAAACCCTCAGGAGACAACACTCCTCCTACTAGGGACACCTAGAGGTTTAACGGCTTGTTGCACGAGCTCAGTGCAATTGCGTTTCCCTGCGAAAGTGAGGTTAGGTTTTTGTCGAGAATAAAACTAGGTTTGCTCGAGGACGAGCAAAACATAAGTTTGGGCGTATTTGTTCATATCATAATATTGCATTACTATATTCCACATTCTTATGTATTTTACAAATAAACAGGTGCTTTTGACCCATGTCTGCTACATAGTACAGGTTACAGGTTCTACGAGAAAAAATAGTGAAAAAGATAAAAGAAGATGCAAAAGTTAGACTACAACCAACAAATAGAAGGATCTTGATCAAGCGTACACAAAAGATCAGTACAAGGCAACGCAAGGTCCAAGATTTCGAAGCAACGGTAAAAGACCACTACGATTCACTGGGAGATCTGGAAGGAACCTAGAAGCCAATTTGAGAAAAGTACTGAAGAAATAGGAAGCCTAAAAAGCCCACCACCAGCACATAAAATTTCAGCAGATGAACCTACCATTGGGCCGCGGAACCGCGGCCCAACCCTTGCTGCGGCCGCGATTCCGCGGCCATCCAGAGCCCGGAGTTGGTAAATTTTTTACCAAAATGAAGTGGCGGCGCTGACTACTCTTCCTAGGGGTATTTTTGTAAATGCAGACGTGCGGCAATTGTAAACCTAGGGTTTTCTATGTCCTATAAATAGAAGCCCAAATCATTGTATTAGTTCATGCCTCTTTTCATCAATAAAATTTCAGATTTCTTTTGAAGTTTGGAGAGCATCAATCTGTAAGTAGGTTTAATTGCTGCCCTAGTTCTAGTTTTAATTTCTGCCCTAGGTAATTTCTTTTCTTGCCCTAGTTTAATCTAGTTTAGAATTTTTATTAACTTGCAGTAGATATTTCATCTCTTAAATCAAAACAAAATAAAAATTTTGTCTTTCGTAGATCCCTAAATGAGCGAGTAGTTTCCTTGCTTGTTAGGGTTAGGAATAGGGAAGGGTTTGAGAGATAAAGATCTCTCACCCCTTTCTTTGCCAATCTCTCATGAACAATTAGGACTCCATTCATACATTCATATTCTGCTCCCTACGGCACTCTACCACGAGGGAACGGTGATACCGTAGTATAAAAGACCGGATTTGAATGTTTTCCATGAAGGTTAGGGTAAGGATTGATAAAGGACGGACAAGGATCTAGAGGAAGAAACATCTTCCCAATCATACTAATTCCCTTTATTAATAATTACCATAACTCCTAATATGATATCAAATTTAGGGCATTGAAAGAGGTGTAGATCTTTATTTACCAAACTTTACCTAAACCAAATCCTAGCAAGTTTCCTATTCCTAGTATAACTCAACTTAGTTTTTAGATTTAATTAAAAGATCCAACACCCTTTGGAATTAGCTCGTAAGAACATTTAGGAAATTTACAACATCCCTGTGTACCGACCCGTATTCACCGGCTAGCTACCAAGCGACGTCGTTCTTGATTGCGGTAACATATATTTTTGATCTATAAAATTTCTTTAAATCATTAACCAGATAGCGTACTATCATGTCGAGCAAGAAATTCCTCCCTATATATGTCCAAGCGTCCACTACAATATACATCGTATGTACAGTAATGGCCTCTAGGGCAGACATATAACTAACATATGATCGCCATCATACTGTTGGTTGTCAAGAAAGAATCATATGGGCTCTATCAACGTGCAATAGTGATATATCATGTCACCTAAAGTAGTACATGTATGATAAAGATAAACCAGATAGCATGCAATCATCTCGAGTAAGACTGTCCTACCGATATAGGTCCTCCCTCAATCATTGCAATCACGTGCCTGTGATCCAATAATTGACTTTGAGGGCACTATATCCAACACAAACATAACTTATAAGTAAGCAACATGTGATATAAACAAAGCACCCCCATGTTAGTTATATGTATGCCCTAGAGGCCATTACTGTACATACGATGTATATTGTAGGGTATGCTGGGACGTATAGGGAGGACTTTCTTGCTCGACATGATAATATGATATCTGGTTGTACTTTATCTTAACATGTACTCTGATTGTCTCTAATACATGTTGATAAAGCCCTTAGGATATATACTCGACTACTGGGACTATGATGAGATCATACTAGTGGGGCCACGATAGTCGACGAGTACATCCTATAACTGTTCCTAGTCGAGGGTGTATCGAGACAGGGCATCGATGCACCAGAGTAGACTAGCGTATACGCATCTTGACCCATATGATGGACGATGGATGATCCCATATCCATCGGTGTTTGACATCAAGGATGGTGTACGGGTTCTCAGTGGAGACTGGGTACACTAGACGGACTCGCCGAGAACTCCCAGATGGTATTATACCTCACGTCAGATGGCAGTTCTCCGGTGACACTGGTACAGAGTAGTCTGTTGACCCGAGATCGTCATAGAGTCTTGTGTGATTCCCACTGTGCTTTGATTTCCACCTTACCACGTCCAAGAGGGCGTGCAAAACGGTGGTTTTTGGGTACAGTCCCGAATCACATGGAGGCAATGAGCGATAGGAGGGGATTCGTCTCTCCCGGTATAGGGAGTTGATGTTGTGCTGTGTTCGATTGGCTATAACCGGAAATCCCTGGCCAGGGTTGCTGAGATGTACTGGTAAGTGTTATCAGTAGTTTCTCGAACTGTTATAGACCTCATATCGACACGACTTATCGAGCTACTGGGGTATGACGTTTACCACCCCTAGGCGAGATATGCGACATATCAGACGACGAGACCGGACTGTACGGGAGAGTTATTGATTGGATTCACAGGAGTACTAGAAGGCTTGCTTGTTGATCTTCTGATCGCTCAATACCCGGGTGGCCGTTACGTTTAGCAGACCGCTTGTGGCTTATGGGTGTTTGATATGATCATCACCTACAGCCGGTGTATTGACGAGTCTTTAGAGTCCTACACAGGGGTTTCCTGGCTCAAGCGAAACGGAGTAGGAGCGCATATGAGATATGTTCGGGACCGAGATTGATACGATATGAGATACCGTATTCTATTCTCGCGATTTGTGACATTGATCGGTTGTATGCGATATAGCCGGGTTATCGGATCAAGTGTTGATTCGATAAGTTGTTACCTTTGATATTAGTCGGTTATAGCCGGATTATTAAATCAATAGTTGATTTAATAATTTAATGTATAATTATATATTTGATATATTACATTACATTAACTAGTATTAGCTCACTTAAGATTTATTTTCTTACTAGTTTGTGCACATTGTTTATATGTGATTTATGGAAGTGTACATGTTTGTATCATGCTTGATGATACATCAAAGATGGGTGTATGAGACTTGTACCAAGATTAGTTTTAATATTAGGGTTATTCTTTTATCATAACATTTAACAGAAGGGTTAAACTTAGTCAAAGTAATCAAGCTTGAAGAAGCTTGGAGAAACTTTGACAAAGTCCACTCTTTTGTCATTTGTCTTGATATTCTTTAACCTAACCCTTAACCTAATCCCTTGGTCAATTCTCTACATGAGTTAAGCATGATAGCTTAACTCACCCAAGGTTACATTATTGAGGATAATAATTCATATGATGGATTTTTATTCCTTCTTCTTCTTCTTCAAAAAGCTCCATGAAAAACTTGCTAGCTTTAATGGTGCCATGAGAAAAAGTGTGAGAAAATCAATTCTAAAGTGAGCCCACTTCCTACTTCTTCATCCTCTACCACTTTCCATGTAGCAGGGTGTGTTCTCTTCACAAAGTTCATGACCTAGTGAAGGAATAGCTTGAGTTAGTGTCTCCCCGACGTAGATCATCTTCGGCCTCGAAGTCAACGAAGCAAGCACGTTCGTTCTTCTTGTGGATCTTCTCCAGAGTCCGAAGTTCACGATCGCAGCGAAGGGGACATCTACACGGAGCTATTGAAGTGAAGGACTAGATCTACAAAGGTTGTATTCCCTTTCACTTGTAGTTAAAGTTGTTAACTTGCTAGTTTTCGCCTAAACCCTAGTTTAAAGATCCGTATTAGAGTTGTTCGGCACGGCTAAAATTTTAATCGGGTATGGTTGATGCCTCGTAGACCCTTGTGCGCGTGCCTAGCAACCCTACCGTGGTATCAGAGCCAAGCTAGAGCATTAGGCAAAGTCTAGGCGATGTTTAATGTCCGATCGAACCCGAAAACCCCGATATAAACCCTTCTCTGTACATTTTTTGAAAATGTGATTTTTTATGAATTAAAAATGCTCATAAAAACAAGCAGGAAAAACTAAGAATTAGTGTGAAGTACGGTCCAGTAAGTCCCTGAAATGACCGCGGAACCGCGTCTAAACCAAGGGTTTGGCGGCGGTTCCGCGGCCAAAATTTGGACTTAGTCCCTCATATTTCATATATTTATTCTTAGGTCCTTTCTTGTCAAGTTTTTATGGGAATTGTTTTATTCCACTCAAGTGTTGAGTTATCTAGGGTTGTATTGGGGACTCATTGATTCGATCGGATAATTTAACTTTCTTTAGTTTGTTCCGGATATTTTTAGAAACTGTTAAAAAGTTCGAACGGATATCAATAACTCACTTTTTCCCGACCCAGAAAATTTCCAAGTGTTGGATTTTTCCGTTGTTTGAGAACGTCTGAATCGTGCAAGTTACGCAATGGACCCTCTAGAAGACAACAAACCTTAACTCGATTATGTGACCGTCTTGAACTGCCTTTTGAACCTTAGGGTTTGGGACAGTACGGCGTGCCACATGTGAGGCGTTGGCTGGACCATTGGTACTGTGGCATGTGATGGATGTTTTTAAACTCCCCTCAAGTGTTGAGTTATTGGGAAAACTTGGGTGTTTGATTATTCGATCGAAAAGTTTAACATTGTCTATTTATCTGGAATGTGATACAATATTTGGAATCCACATGTTGTTATGAGATAACTAATTTGAATGTTATAAATCTAGCACTTTAGTCTCATTTGATCGGTTGCCATGCGATTTTGATCTGATCAAAAGTCCGTTACAATCACGTAGCGCACGCGGATACTCGCCGGGTAAACTTAATAGATAGCCACGCCCCATAGCCCCGACCAATTGACTGTAGGAGAACCCCGTAGCAAAAAGCATCCGTTCGGGTGCTCGCAGCAGCGGTGTTCCGCCTTAGTGCACTTCGTCGAAGGCACACGGGGGTGCGGCCGTCTACCAAAGTTTGCGACGAGCATTCGATCGTGATGTCGGGAATCTTGTTGAATTGCCCGACTAGATATTGAAAAGTGTTTTCGATAAATGAGACTAAAATGCGAGGTTTAAAATTGTTAGGCATGAGATGTCTAAGGAGGTTGCGGATTCGAACTGTTGTAGTTTTACACTTTCTTTTCTGCGACCGTAAGTGTAATATGCGATATCGCCGGTTTCGTTGCTATATGTCAACGACAATTGGGATGCGCATATTTACTTACATTGATGACATGTGATGTTATGTGTTGCTGGATATGTTATATTGGATCGTCGCGTTTTGAATAGCCGGGGGTTTTATGTGAGATGAGGGTTTTTTCTTTTTCATTGATGTAAAATTCATTGTATGTAATATTCTTTTATTGGGGCACTTCCAGGATGAGTTTGATGTCACCATTTGTATATTATTTACTTTTCCGCACTAGGTTAGACCCAAGGAGGAGAGCACAAGTAACCAGGTTCTGGAGTCCAGTGGGAGACCAACTCGAGGAGTCAAGTCCGGGTCTCCTAACTCTAGAATTGGAAGGGTTGCTTGCCGCTCTCGTAGGGGTCTAGGGTTGTGGGTTTGGCAATTCATCGCGACCATGGAATCCGTGTTTTATAGAGGCTCAAAATAAAACACGGACGTCCTAGTATATCCAATGTTTCATATGTTTCTTCTGCTGCGATATCTGTGATGTGATCATTTGATCTGTTGTGATAGATACTGTATATAGTATATATGATATATTATATAGACGTTACTTATGTTTTACACCGGCGTTAGCCCTGCCCCGCTCTGCCGTTAGTTACCTAACCTAACGGTGCACGAGGGGACATCGAGGCGAATGCGGATGACATAAGTGTACGTCGTATTTATCTGTGATGTTTAGGTGACTTAAATGATGGGACTTCATTAATATGATTAATGAAAGAAAAGAAACCTAAAAGATGTTGTGGAATCGAATTTTCAAAAACTGGTAGCTACAGTTCTTGCTTTGCATCGCGGTGTTCCTTGTAGAACATCCTGCACCTTATTCGATAAGGAAAGGGCCGAGATCCCTTCACCGGGAGTGACCCTTTTGGCAATAACTGGCAGATGCTACAACCCTCGGTTTGTCTTTTTATTGCTTCTATAGTTCATGCTTTGCATAGTGGTATATATGATATACTCTGCACCTTATTCGATGAGGAAAGGGTCGACGATCTCTTCACCGGGAGTGACCCCTTTAGCAAAACTAGAAAAAGCCTAAAAAACACTCCATTTTAAAATTATTTGATTCTACAACGATATCAAGTTCATTACGCAATAAGTTTTCAGAAAAACCTGTCGTAGCCCTCGGTCATTTCAGATAAGTCCTACTTAGTATTCGTGCTACGTTTGTTGGCCTGCGTCAAGGCGTAGTGTGCGGTAGCTAACTAGTATTTATCTGTTTATGCATATGATGCAGATTGGATTAGGCTAGTCGTGCGACTTTGTTGGCCTGCGTCAAGGGTCGTGCGGGTGGGTTTAATTCAATCAAGAAATGACGGGTTGAACTTGACTAGCGGACTATGGTTTGTTGGCCAGCGTCAAGGTCATAGGACGCTAGGGGCAAAATAGTATCGGGAATTTCAAGTGTTGAAATTTGCAATGAGATTGCATACCTTCTATGAGATAGTTGGATCCCGATACCCGCTGCGAGTAAGAGTTACTCCTGGGAGAGTTTTACACATTACAATTAGTCGATCAAGTAGACGTCTAGAATGGTGTTAATGGGGTTATGCCTCTAGGAAAACGAGGTTTACTTTAATTAGGATCGTGTGAAAGCACGGGGGACCTCCCTCAAAATACCGACACTGGCCTGGCAGAAAGATTGGCGAACTTGTAGCGTGTAATTAATCCCGGCTAGTCTTTCCTTTTAGGGTTTGAAGGAAGATTTGATTAAAACAGTGGGAGACATCCTGATTAGATATATTAGATAACCAATCTAATCTTGCAAGAGCATACGCTGAGTGTTTTCTTCTCTCTCTCTCCAAGTAGCGACCATATCACGCCTTAATCAAGATAATAATACAGATGTATTGACCGAACCCGCTTGTTATACTGCGCTGGGGAACGTTGGTCCCGCTCCAACTTATAATTGTTATAAGACAGAGCAGGAAATTGGGGATTACCAGAATTCCCGTGCCGCCCAAACGAAAAAAGTACATGCTGATGCATCATCTTCGGGTGTGTTCATTACAGAGAACTGTTTCTCAGTATCCTTTACGTCCTGGGTATGAGATACCGGATCAAGATCCCGCATATGTAATCTGGTACATGGGCTACAGATAGATAGAGAACTGAGAACGGGTGATAAGTTTCATGAGACAGAAAACGGTGCAAGTGTTGCAGCCAAGTCTGTTGGTCAATGTCACCCTGTATTACCAGAATACATTGATTCTGAACAAATGTTTTTAGATACTGAACCTGATATACAAGATCATATCAGTCTCTTTATTAGTAAAGAAAGGATATAATTTTGTATTGTTGGATAATGTTTTGAAAATTTCCTATATCAAGAGTTGATCGGTTCAGGAACGTTATCTAAAAGCATTGAAGTTTTAAATCAAACTACAGTTCTTAGTATACAAAACACACACGAGAGGAAGAGTTCAGAAATGAACAAATTCTTCTTGAGGCATTATAGACTAGGTCATATCAATGCGACCCGACTTGCTAAGTTACATTTAGATGCATATTTAAATCAGTTTAAATTTACATCTTATGAAACTTGCTAGTCATGTCACAAAAATAAGATGACCACAGCTCCGTTTATTGGAAACAGAGAAATAGTTATTAAACTCTTGGGATTGATACATGCTGATGTATGAAAGTCCCCTGTCTACACATGCCAAGACCAGTTCTTTGTACTTCATTACATTCTCTGACACTAGTAAAATAGGGGTTTGCCCCTACGGATGAAAATATCCGTTGGGGCAGATTTTACTTGGCCCTACGGATTAATCCGTAGGGCTAAAAGGTTGCCCCTACGGGCACAGACGTCCAAGAATAAAAATATTAATTCTTAATTTGGTGTTTGCCCCTACGGAGCCGCAAACAAAGGACCTACGGGTATATCCGTAGGGGCAAGTAAATATCTATTTAACAAAACCCCAGATCGATCGCCTACGCTCACTTTCTCTCTCTCTCTCAATCGCGCGCGAGAAAAAACCCCAAATCGCCTCCGTCGTCGCCACCGTCGCCTCCGTCGTCGCCAGCGCCTGTTTCGTCGCCACCGTCGTCGCCACCGCCGGTTTCGTCGCCAAGTCGCCACCGTCGTCGCTCCAGCCCACCAGCAGCCGTTCAGGTATAAATCTCGAGGTAAATTAAAGCATTTTTGGATTATTTTGGGCTTAGGGTTCATGGCTGGGTCTGGGTTGCGCGCGCGAGAGTTGGGGTTGGGCAGGGGTCGCGGTGGCGGTCGGGGTCGGGGTCGGGGTAGGGTTAGGGTTGGGGTTCGGCTGCTGTTGGGGTGGGGCTGGGGTTAGGGTTACGGTGGGGCTGGGGTTAGGGTTACGGTAGTGGGGCTGGGGTTAGGGTTACGGTGGGGCTGGTTGAATGGCTATTCTGATTAGTTGACAAATACAATGTTAATCATAATTTACTCGACACAGATGGTAGAAAATCAGAAAAAGATCAAGAAAAAAATAATCGATTTTGATTTTAACATGCAGGGTGTTGATGCAAGATGTAATATCTAGTAGCAGATGCTAGGTATATAGACTAAAGAATAGTTGTAAATGAACCGCTAGCAAGAAAATCCTATAATTATACGTACACATCGCTTGACTCATGAATCCTGAAGCTCTTTCTTTTGGGGGATAAAACTAGTTATATTCCTGCATTGCCTAGAAATAGCAGTGAGTTGGTTAAAACTTTTCAAACACAACCCCCCACCCCCCAAAAAAAAGAAAGAAAGAAAGGACAAGGAAAAAAAAAGAATAGCAACAAGCAATACAAGCTAGCAACCGTAAATAACTGCTGAGATTATGTCTACCTTGGCAATTTGAACAATGATGGTCTTGTCTGGATTGTTAAGATCCACTTTATGGGGGTGAGGAACACATTTTACAACTGTATTTATGATTTTCATTCTGTCAAGTGTTGAAATAAAAATCAACACTTGACAATCAATCCAAGATGCTCAATAACTTGCTTCAAAACCATAATCTAATCTTGATGATGCTCAATATTAGCGATTTCCATGATCACGACACGTGGCAGATGACGTGTCTCATAACGCTTTATGATATCAGTATCCTATATTTGTAGTTTTAATTGTTGATTGTTATAGATGTATACCATTGCAATAATAGTTTTTGGTTGATGAATGCTATTGCAATGTAGGATGATCAGTTCTATCAATCTTGATCTCAATGGTTTAAAATCATGTTACACATACAACACGAATGCACAACAAATGCATAATTAGAGAGCGACTCGAGATATTCAGGTTAAAACTAATATATGATACTCGATGAGAATATGAAACCTTCATATTCCCATCGATACCCATATATGAAACTAAAAGCGCCACTTAGTCCCCGTCTATCGGTTAACATACGTGCGATGCTCGTCGTGACCTAGAACTATAGGAAGGTTGTTAAATATCGGACAGTATAGCTCGATACTAACAACCGTCGTATAGTCTACGCGACGAGAAAATTCAATAGTATGGTAACCCATAGATTTGTCCCGTGTGGACAAGTTAAGAATGTACAAAGCAAACGCCTTCATTCACTTGTGTTTTCATCCGTTTCGAGATATTTCGTCGGTATCTTTCCGCTGGTTCTCCGTGTACAAAGATAGATTAGATGTTCATTTCAACGTTGTTTCACAGCTTTGAAATGATTATCTATTCTATTACAGTGTACTCGGAGAACAGCGGGGAGGTGCTGCCGAAATTTACTCGAAACGGTTGAAAGCACAAGTGATGGGCGTTCGCTCTATACATTCTTAATGGGATAGAAGCCTACCCCCGACAGCCGGAACACATACATACAAACGCATAATTAGAGAGCGATTCGAGATGTTCGGGTAAAAACCAATATATGATACTCGATGATAATATGAAACCTTCATATTCCCATCGATACCCATATATGAAACTAAAAGCGCCACTTAGTCCCCGTCTATCGGTTAACATACGTGCAATGCTCGTCAAGACCTAGAACTATATGAAGGTTGTTAAATATCGGACAGTATAGCTCGATACTAACAACCGTCGTATAGTCTACGCGACGAGAAAATTCAATCGTATGGTAACCCATAGATTTGTCCCGTGTGGACAAGTTAAGAATGTATAAAGCAAACGTCTTCATTCACTTATGTTTTCATCCGTTTCGAGATATTTCGTCGGTATCTTTCCGTTGGTTCTCCGTGTACAAAGATAGATTAGATGTTCATTTCAACGTTGTTTCACAACTTTGAAATGATTGTCTATTCTATTACAGTGTACTCGGAGAACAGCGGGGAGGTGCTGCCGAAATTTACTCGAAACGGTTGAAAGCAAAAGTGATGGGCGTTCGCTCTATACATTCTTAATGGGATAGAAGCCTACCCCCGACAGCCGGAACACATACATACAAACGCATAATCAGAGAGCAATTCGAGATGTTCGGGTTAAAACCAATATATGATACTCGATGATAATATGAAACCTTCATATTCCCATCGATACCCATATATGAAACTAAAAGCGCCACTTAGTCCCCATCGATACCAATATATGATCTTCGACCGATCATGAAGTTACGTGGGTTAGAAATGACATCGACGATGAAATCCAAGTAGATATGTATGATGCGCCCACGAAACGAAAAAGGTTATCAGTAATGTTATATTATTACTTCACATTTTACGCTCTAGATCATATATAGTCAATACTTTTAATGATTGTCTAATGCGTCCACGAACCGTTTATCTAGATTTGATGACGATGTCGGGAGCAGCGAGGGGCGGCAGGAGCTCCAGCCGCGGCAGAGGCAGAGGCAGAGGCAGAGGCAGAGCGGTTCTGCCGCCCGGAGTGCTCCGTAGGGAGCTTCAGAGGGCCGGTCTTGCATCCAGATCGGAGACCCCTTCGGATGCCTCCTTCCTTGTGGATTTTGCCACACCTCCAGGTATACTGCACGCATATCCATTTTCAATGTAATATTACAGATATTCATGCATGTTTATGTCAAAATTACTTATATTGTCAATGTTTGATTGTCTAGTTGTTGGTCCTGCGTCCACATCTGGGACAGAGCCCACCCCCGCTCCTCCAGGTATGTTTATATATCATATAGTGTATGTATATTGATTTAGAATGCTATATCATAAATATACACATTCCTTTTGCTCTTACTTAGCAATTTTTATTATTGTCTAGCTGTAGGTGGTGACACCACCGCACCTGCGGGTATGTTTATATGTCCTATAGTGCATGCATATTGATTTAGAACTTTATATTATTGATCTACACATTCTTTTTGCAATTACTTATAAAATCTATTTTTAATTGTCTAGTTGTTGGTCCTGCGTCCACATCTGGGACAGAGGCCACCCCCGCTCTTCCAGGTATGTTTATATATCATATAGTGTATGTATATTGATTTAGAATGCTATATCATAAATATACACATTCCTTTTGCTCTTACTTAGCAATTTTTATTATTGTCTAGCTGTAGGTGGTGACACCACCGCACCTGCGGGTATGTTTATATGTCCTATAGTGCATGCATATTGATTAAGAACGTTATATTATTGATCTACACATTCTTTTTGCAATTACTTATAAAATCTATTTTTAATTGTCTAATTATAGGTGGTGCGTCCACACCTTCCACAGGGGCCACTCCTGCCGCTTCCATACCCTCCGCATCGTCTGCAGGTTAGTATGAATAAATTTAAAATATTTATTTATTTTACATATGCTCTATAGAATAAATATGAACTTCATGGAGATTTAGCGTCGATGTTTATTTTATAGTTGGAGGGGATGCGTCCGGGTCCGGGACCCCGGTTGTTCCTCACTGGAGGAACTATCGTCCCGCTCGTGCTGCTGCTCGGGCCCAGGCTCGTGCGCTATTCACCGGAGGTATATATCACACTTGAATTTTTGTTTAACCTTGATTTCTTAATACAACTTTGTCTTATTATTGATTGTCTTGATATTTCGTGCAGACGCGGGGCCTCTCCATCCCCAGAGGGGGACTCGAGGCCCGAATCAGTCCCATAGGCTGAGGCCTGATAGAGCTAGGGGGGAGGCAGCATTCCCCCTATTTTTTACCCTTGAGTATCGCTATACCGGTCCTCATGCCGAGAGGTTCGGCCGGTATTTGGGGGACGAGAGCCGGATCGTGAAGAACTATCCACTTCACGTTGAGTGGGGCGAGCAGCACCAACGCTCATTCGCCCTCTTCTTTGATCAGGCTCGGGTATGTATTAATATATATTTTCATTTGATCTATCCAATATATTTATTATTAACACTTGCAATCTAATAACAATGTTTTTTTTTGTATTTTCAGTTGGATTACGATTTTCAGCCTGTAGCCGACCCTGATCACCCGGGGAGGGTGCTCGACGCTCATGCTCTGTACAATGGCCTGATGAAGAACATGCAGGCCAAGGTCCGATACAACAGGAATGAGCTGAAGGCCGACTGCTACTCCCTGTGGATAGCGACCCCCGAGGCAGAGAGAGCGGCCCTCCTATCTACTCCGGCGTTTGCGAGAGTCGACGTAGAGACATGGCCTCTATTGTGCGCTTATTTCGACTCCGAACGCAAACAAGTATGTATTTTAAATTTAATTCATTATTTATGATATAATTTATTTCTTTGTGTTTCTTAATTAGAAAACTAAATGTTAATGCGTTGTGCAGAAACAGGCCGCTCAGAATACGGAGAACAGGAAGTCGGCGAAGAGGGGTCGCCCCACTTACACAGGTGGCTCGAGGAACATTACTCGAGCCATGGAGTTATCGGTAAATTAAGAGTTATTCTCTAATATTCTGCAATATTAAGAGTTATTCTCTAATATTTCTAATATTAAGAGTTACTTTCTAATATTGCAGACATCTCGGACCGTGGCGTCAGGTGGTACACCGAGCGTGCTGTCCGCATATCTTGCCGTCCACGGCACCTCGACAGATCCCGCCACGGGCGAGCTTCGATGTCCCGACGTCGCTACCCAGGAGTACTGCGTAAGTGTTAATATTTTTTCTACCCAAATTTGAAATTTTAGTTTTGGAAGGTTCAAGTTTAAATTTTATACTTATACTTTACTGCTTAATGTGGGTGTAGGAGCGGGTGGTTGAGCAGGCCCAGGCCTCGGAGATCGATTTTACCGGACAGAACGATCCGAGGCTGCTGACCCCAGTTCTGGACGCCGCACACGGAGGGCACCACGGAGGTTGGGAGAGAGGCCGGGGATTGGGCCCTAGCAGGGCCCATATGAGGTTGGACTCCACCCCGGCGGTTACTTCCTCCGTCTCCAGTGACCGGCATGTCCATCAGGAACTGGATAGCTTGAGGGCCACCGTTCAGGAGTTGAAGGAGATGCTGGTATGTATACTACTTTATAGTAAAATATCATTTCATATTATATACATATCAACATATCCATAATTAGTACGTAGCTTGAGCTTATTTGGTTTTAGACTTAAATTTGATTAATCATACATACATATGTAATTAAAATAAACAACGCTTTTCCAAACTAGATATCCAAACAGGGTTTCGATATAACTTAATAATGAAACGAATTCGAATAATACACAGTTCTTACACGCTTCTTACACACGTTATGTCCAGACGCGACAGGGTAGATCGGCCGAGCCTCCACATGCATCTCCTTCGGCTGCGGCTCCGCAAGCTACTACATCGGCTGCGGTTCCGCAGACAGCTCCTGTAGCTCCACCGCCCACTCAGACTCCCGCAGCCGTGGCTCCGCAAGCGACTACCTCGACGGCGGCTGCGCAGACCACATCGCCAGCTCTACATGCCGCTCAGACTCCCTTATATGTAGCATTGCAGAGTGTATTGACCGAGGAGCAGGCGCGCGTTATTCTAACATTATTCGGAGGTGGAGCTGGACCGAACTAGGGTAGCTTTTTGGTTCTTATTTTTTGAAACATGTATTTATAAAACATTGTACTACATTTTGAAACGATATTGATATTGGTTTGTATTTATATCATATTCAGTTTTTGTGTTTCTTTTGTATATTATATATATGCGTGAGATGTGATTATGAATACTACAATATATGATTTGATTGATGTATATATTATTGTGCACAGGGCGGGAAAAAATCAAGCAGCCCATTTTTAAGAAAAAAAATACAGACAATATGTACCTACGGATTAAGCTGTAGGTATATATGTTGCCCCTACGGGCATATCCGTAGGGGCAAACTATCAGGAAACCAGATATTTCCCCACCTGATATCAGTGCAGGGTGTTGGGAGTGCCCCTACGGATATGTCCGTAGGGGCCAATGTTTATCCCCTACGAATTTATCCGTAGGGGCAAAATATCAGGTTTCCTGATATTTTCCCCCCTGATCTCAGTGCAGGGTGTTGGGAGTGCCCCTACGGACTTATCCGTAGGGGCCACTTTCTATCCCTACGGAGTTATCCGTAGGGGTAGAATAAGGACCTACGGCTTTATCCGTAGGTATATACAATATATTCAAAAAAAAAATACATATATGATTTGATTACCCCTACGGAGTACTCCGTAGGGGCTATAACACCTACAGAGATATCCGTAGGGGCTAAAATTTTCCCGTAGGGGCAAGTTCAAGGCCTCAACTTGCACCTGCGGCCTTTGCACCTACGGGGTCTTTTTTCGCCCCTACGTACATATCCGTAGGGGCAGTGGGTTGCCCCTACCGATAAATCCGTAGGGGCAACCCTTATTTGTAGTAGTGTGATGATCTCTCAAGATTCAGACATATGTTCTTGTTGAAACATAAATCCGAAACTTTTGAGATATTCACAGAATGTAAGTTAGAAGTAGAGAACCAAAATACGGGTATAAGTATTATGTCCTTTGATGTGATCAGGGAGGAGAATACTTGAGCACGGAATTCCTGGACTATTCTAAAGGAGAATGAGATTCTCTCTCAGCATTACTCCTCCGTATACACCACAGCACATCGGTGTATCGGGGCGGAGCAATAGCACCCTATGTGATATGGTGTGCTCTATGATGAGTACTACTGAGTTTCCTATTTCCTTTTGGGCGTTATGCACTTGAGAAGCTACATACCTATTGAATAGGGTTCAAATCAAATCAGTTGCCTACCACTTCATATGTGATATGGAAAGGGAAGAGCCCATATCTTAAGTTTGTTAAGATTTGGGGTTGTCCGGCCCATGTCTAAAAAGCAAAATCTTTACAAGCTCGAGGAAAAGTCAGATCTGTGGAAGTTTGTTGGATATCCCAAGCATCAGCAAGGGAAAATCTTCTACCAAACCGAGGAACAAAAATGTTTTGTTTCTCAATATGCCACCTTTATGAAAGGAAATTTCTTGTGAAGAAATTAGTGGTCATGAGGTAGAACTGGAAGGAGTTCCAGCTATACAAACTACAGCAGATGATTTGGTAGGACCAAAGAATTTAATAGTAACCAACGAACCTCAGCCTCTCCGCCGATCTACTAGGGTTCCTCACCCACCTGAGAGATACTTCGGTTTCTCTATGACAGTGGGAGCGAGGATTGCATCATGAGATGATGACCCAACTAGTTTCGAGCTGGCCATCAGGAGTGGGCCTCTGTAAGAATGGCTGG
The DNA here is from genome assembly GCA_030015575.1 of Agapanthus africanus. NCBI lineage: Eukaryota > Viridiplantae > Streptophyta > Magnoliopsida > Asparagales > Amaryllidaceae > Agapanthus > Agapanthus africanus. The sequence continues at coordinate 341,734,052 of CM057341.1, forward strand.
ATGCTTATTGATCTGAGATGGAATCCTTATACACCAACAAAGTATGGACTTTGGTTGCTTTATCTGAAGGGTTAAATCCCCATCAGGAGCAAGTATATCTTGAGAAGATTACTTGGTGTACATGGAAAAGTTAAGACTTTCAAAGCTATGCTTAAGTCCTTCCAGATCCTACTTGCCACGGCTACATACCATGACTACGATATCTGGCGGTTGGGTGTCATGACTGCTTTTCTAAATGATCATTTGAAAGAGAGCGTCTATAAGTACACAGCCAGAGGGCTTCGTAGACAGTGGGGGCAGCGGAAACGTGTGCAAGATGTTTTATATGATAAAGTAGGCATCGCGGAGTTGGAACATCTGTTTTGATGTGGTAGTCAAAGAGTTTGACTTCATCAAAATGGTAGATGAACCTTGTATATACAAAAAGGTAGTAGGGAGTATGGTAGTGATCCTCGTAGAGTACGTGGATGACATACTCTTGATAGGGAAGGAGTTTCCTATGCTACGCTCCGTCAATCTCCGCTTATCACAAGGATTCTCCATATAGGATCAAAGTGATACCTCCTAAATCCTAAGTTTTGATCTATGAGATAGATCTAATTGGATGTTAGGATTCTCACTAGTTGTAGTAAGATGGTATCAATCGATCCAGGGGAGAATCACTGGAAAAATTCCAGAGTGATAAGGACGACTGAATGTCAGTCGCAGGCATTGTCTTTACCCTCAATGGAGGGACGGTATGTTGGAAGTGTTCCAAGCCAGATACCGTGACATACTAGACGATTAAAGGCAAGATACATCGTTACCAAGGATGCTACCAAAGAGGCAGTCTGGATAGATATTAGTTCAGGAGATGAACTTCGTTCCTACCATTGTGTGACAATGGAGTTGTGGCTTTAGCCAAGGAACTACCGTCCCATCAGAAATCCAGATATAATTCTTAGGCAGTATCACCTGATCTTGGAGATGGTTGATCTTCAGGCAGATCGAGGTAAGGAGAGTAGACACAGAGGAAAACAGCGCAGATCCACTCACAAAGGCCTTTTCCCCAGTAGAGACTTTAATGGGATGGTTGAGTATGAGATACTTTAACCACAGCTAATTGTTGGGTATGTGATACCACAACAGATGGCCCTAGTGCAAGTGGGAGATTGTTAGTTATATGTATGCACTAGAGGCCATTACTGTACATATGATGTATATTATAGTGGATGCTGGGACGTATATTAGGAGGACTTTCTTGCTCGACATGATAGTATGCTATCTGGTTGTACTTTATCTTAACATGTACTCTGATTGTCTTTAATACATGTTGATAAAGCCCTTAGGATATGTACTCGACTACTGGGACAATGATGAGATCATACTAGTGGGGCCACGGTAGTCGACGAGTACATCCTATAACTGTTCCTAGTCGAGGGTGTATCGAGACAGCGCATCGATGCACCAGAGTAGACTAGCGTATACGCATCTTGACCCATATGATGGGCGATGGATGATCCCATATCCATCAGTGTTTGACATCAAGGATGGTGTACGGGTGCTCTGTGGAGACTGGGTACACTGGACGGACTGGCCGAGAACTCCCAGATGGTATTATACCTCACGTCAGATGGCAGTTCTCTGGTGATACTGGTATAGAGTAGTCTGTTGACCCGAGATCGTCATAGAGTCTTGTGTGAGGGCGTGCAAAACGGTGGTTTTTAGGTACAGTCCCGAATCACATGGAGGCAATGAGCGATAGGAGGGGATTCGTCTCTCCCGGGTATAGGGAGTTGATGTTGTGCTGTGTTCGATTGGCTATAACCGGAAATCCCTGGCCAGGGTTGCTGAGATTTACTGGTAAGTGTTATCAGTAGTTTCTCGAACTGTTATAGACCTCATATCGACACGACTTATCGAGCTACTGGGGTCTGACGTTTACCACCCCTAGGTGAGATATGCGACATATCAGACGACGAGACCGGACTGTACGGGAGTGTTACTGATTGGATTCACAGGAGTACTAGCAGGCTTGCTTTTTGATCTTCTGATCGCTCAATAGCCGGGTGGCAGTTACGTTTAGCAGACCGCTTGCGGCTTGTGGGTGTTTGATATGATCATCACCTACTGCCGGCGTATTGACGAGTCTTTAGAGTCCTACACAGGGGTTTCCTGGCTCAAGCGAAACGGAGTAGGAGCGTATATGAGATATGTGCGGGACCGAGATTGATACGATATGAGATACCGTATTCTATTCTCGTGATTTGTGACATTGATCGGTTGTATGCGATATAGCCGGGTTATCGGATCAAGTGTTAATTCGATAAGTTGTTACTTTTGATATTAGACGGTTATAGCCGGATTATTAAATCAAGAGTTGATTTAATAATTTAATGTATAATTATATATTTGATATATTATATTGCATTAACTAGTATTAGCTCACTTAAGATTTATTTTCTCACTAGTTTGTGCACATTGTTTATATGTGATATATGCAAGTGTACATGTTTGTATCATGCTTGATGATACATCAAAGATGGGTGTATAAGACTTGTACCAAGATTAGTTTTAAGATTAGGGTTATTCTTTTATCATAACATTTAACAAAAGGGTTAAACTTAGTCAAAGTAATCAAGCTTGAAGAAGCTTGGAGAAACTTTGACAAAGTCCACTCTTTTGTCATTTGTCTTGATATTCTTTAACCTAACCCTTAACCTAATCCCTTGGTCAATTCTCTAAATGTGTTAAGCATGATAGCTTAACTCACCCATGGTTACATTATTGAGGATAATAATTCATATGATGGATTTTTATTCCTTCTTCTTCTTCAAAAAGTTCCATGAAAAGCTTGCTAGCTTTAATGGTGCCATGAGAAAAAGTGTGAGAAAATCAATTCTAAAGTGAGCCCACTTTCTACTTCTTCATCCTCTACCACTTTCCATGTAGTAGAGTGTGTTCTCTTCACAAAGTTCATGACCTAGTGAAGGAATAGTTTGAGTTAGTGTCTCCCCGACGTAGATCATCTTCGGCCTCGAAGTCAACGAAGCAAGCACGTTCGTTCTTCTTTTGGATCTTCTCCAGAGTCCGAAGTTCACGATCGCAGCGAAGGGGACATCTACACGGAGCTATTGAAGTGAAGGACCGGATCTACAAAGGTTGTATTCCCTTTCACTTGTAGTTAAAGTTGTTAACATGCTAGTTTTCGCCTAAACCCTGGTTTAAAGATCCGTATTAGAGTTGTTCGGCACGGCTAAAATTTTAATCGTGCATGGTTGATGCCTCGTAGACCCTTGTGCGCGTGCCTAGCAACCCTACACCCCAAACGAGAGCAAATCACGCCCAAGGGCGGAAACAACCACCACAAGCAGATATACGACGCCGAAGCGAAGAAAAAGACAATATAGAGTGAAACAACATAAAAGATAAAACTGCATAAAAAGGCCAGCTCACACGAGCACGACACCAGAGTCACAAAATAATATACAATATCGTCCTCACATCTCGTCACGTTGTCAATACATGAAGTAGTAGATGGAGAGTACTAGATACAATAAGATATACAATAAACATCATTGGATAACCGCAAAACCCACCTATAGAAAAACTACTCACAGTCAGCAGTAGCGGTATCCGCTGAAAAAAGATACAATAAGAAAACCCTGCCGCGACTACTCTGAGGGTAAACCTGCAAAACACTATGGTACAACGGGGGTGAGTTGCCAACTCATGAACAGTAAAGAACATCATGCAGGTAATCGCAGGTATGCACGTACTGCGACAATCTATCATATGCAAACTGATAATATCAATATGGTAATATGGATATGCAAAAATCATGAAAGGTAATCTATCAGGTACTACAAATACATGAAGCTATGCATATCAATGAATGCTGAGTATGGAATAAAACATATCATCATCAATGAATCATCATCGTGGAAAAATCAGTGTCCATCAACGACACTCCAAATCCCAGTACCTCAGGCACCGTCACTCTGATCGTCCTTCAGATCCTGTAAGTCTCATGGAACCTGAGTGTCCAATATCGATACTTGAAAATATCATGAAAACTCGTGTACAGTATCGACACGTAAATCCACATATCATTGGCTCCGTCTGCGGGATCGGCCTGCGGGCTCCGGCAGAACGGGTCGGCCCATATCCATCTCATAACTCCGGTCGGTATCCTCCAGATATCCACCGAGTCCAAATACTATCACCGGTAAGTAGTGCTCCCCCTTCCATGCTCATCGTCTACTCCTTGAACTTCTTGCCCCGGGGTACTCTACCGGGTCCACCATGTAAGTGCACGGCGGCACCCCGGCCGTCGATCCGACGCCGGAATGCGGAAACGAAAAACTTTGCAAACTAGCAAACCGGCACCACTGCGCACTTTTAACCTGAATCGGGCCATTAACCTAGCTACTAGCAAACTAGAAAATGGGTAGAGAGTTATACCAAGCGATCCGTGTCCTTCGGTCTTCGTCTCCACTCCGATCTCCCGCGGAATCTCCGTGCATCACCTCCTCGTCGGAAAGGGCACCACGTAGCCGGGTTCGTTTACGGGCTCCCACCTCCGGACCGAGGCAACTCGGGCGCGAAGTTGGCTAGCCGACGCATCCAAGGGATGCTGTAGACTAGTGTAGAATCTATGTCTCTTTGGGGTAGTGAAGTTGCCATGGATGTGGAAGAGAAGAGAATAATGGAGAATGAACTTTGGAGAAGGGACTCTCTTTTAGCATGAATGAAAATGAGATGCCTAATATTTCTCTCTACCAAAATGAACTCCCTCTTCCCCCACCTATAGTGGCCGGCCCCTCTCCAAAGAATGGTGGTTTTTCAATTAACCAAAAAGGAGAGATTATCAAGAGAAGAAAAGGCATCATAATGAGAAGAAATTGGTCACACTCATTTCTAATCTCAACCCCACTCAATCTCCTCACAATAAATACAATGGATGAGATAGAAAAAGAATCTCATGATTATGAAGGCACAAATGCAAGAAACCCCTCCACAAATAAGTTATTTGCAAACTACAAATAACCCCCTCCACCAGAAAGTCCGGTCGCAAAGGAACAAAGGAAAACTGGCCGGAACGGAATGCAAACTGGCAACTTCAGAAAACTGATCCCGTAATAAATTACAGGAAAACCCCACTACTGCATATACATGCCCGCATTTATATTCCCACTGAACACAAATGCAAAGAGACAAAACTACACTGTCTAATACTAGGATCCGGCTTAAGCCAAAGCCGGCTAGTAAAATCCATCCAATCACGATCCGTGCAATACCGCACGTATCTGATCGAACCCTGCCATATCTCCATACGGCCTCTACAGCGTTTCGTCCGAAACCTGAGTAACTGTGTATGGTGGACTCTAAAGACTCGTCAATACTATGGCTGTGGATTTAACCACTAGCACGTCAGAGGTATTAGCCATACGTGACGGGCCACCAGCTATTGACCAAAAGGGACGTCGATGAGCGAACTCATACTGACACCCTACTGAACCTGTCAGCGACAATATCCGTACAGTCCGGTCCGTTCATCTATGAGCATCGTATGGCGGGCCTGGGGGTTGGTAAAAGTCAGACCCCCAATAGCGGTACAAGTCATGTCGGAGTGTAGCCCAGAACACCCTGAGATACTACTGGAATACCTGCAAGCAAATCTCCTGCCTTGGCCAAGGACTTTTCATGTACTTGCTCTCCTAGACACAGCGCAACCTCACCCCCAATACCGGGAGAGACGAACCCCTGCAGATACGCTCACTGCCTCCATGTGGCTCGGGACTGTACCCAACTAAAACCTGTTTTCACGTCTCCTCTGAGCGTGGTAGGGTAGTAATCAAAGCACAGTAGGAACTCACACGAGACAAATGACGATCTCAGGTCGATGAACTAATCTGTACACATGTCACCAGGGAACTGCTATCTGACGTCAGGTATAATACCAACTAGCAGATTCCCGGCGAGTCCTGTCCGGTGTACTCATAACCCAATGAGCACCTGTATACATCTTAGGTGAACCAACTGACACCAGTGGCTTGTAAGACCGGCCACCGCCCCTCGTCGGGGTCTCGACTATATACACTAGTCTACTCTGGAGAATCGATGCCCTGTCTCGAAACTCCCACGACTAGGGACCTTTTAAGGGTGTGCTTATAGACTCCAGCTCTCACGTATATGATCGCCCTCATACTGCTGGTAGTCAAGCAAGAATCCTAGAGGCTCTATCAATGTGCAATAGCGACTCGTAAGGTCACCTAAAGCAGTACACGATGATAAAGATAAACCAGATAGCATACTATTATCTTGAGTAAGACTGTCCTACCAGGATAAGTCCTCCCTCAATCATTGCAATCACGTGCCTGTGATCCAATAATTGACTCTAAGGGCACTATCTCCAACAATCACCTACTTGCACTCAAGGCTAATTATTGCGTTGTCGCATACTCACAGCCCGTGTGATACCGAACACCCAACTCCTCTATTAATCAGTCTCACAAAGCTCGTTTGCGAAACTATTGCGTTCGAGGAATAGCCTCAGTGAGTGGATCCGCTTTGGTGTCTCTTTCTATGTCTCTCTTTATCTCAAGTTCGCGGAGAAAGCCATCTCCCGAAATGAGCAATACCTGTCTTAGAATGTCTGGATGTCTGATGGGACCTAGCTCATAAATGAACTCCAAATCCAAAATTCTTAGACTGTATCGTCAACTGAACATAATCAGTATCCTGAGCCATCCTTCCCTCAGTATCCGCCTGGACCACCTATCCAAAATACTGCCCCTCGTCAGAGGGAAAACTTAAACTCTGACGGCCACTCTGCCGTCCAGGTCACCATGGAAGCCAGGAATGATAACCGTCTCCTAAAGGAGGCTGTCATTATCATATCCCTAGAACATCCACTTATGTTATAAAACTGCTTCCGACTGTTTCTCCAGGATTGGATCAATATCAACTTATTGCATCTACTGCAAGAACAACATCCGGTGTGGTACTTGACATCTCATGATTGACTCAATTGCCTAAGCAAGTGATCTGCCAATCATGCACATCCCTCTCTACTTTAGTCTATAAGACACCTTTAGAGAGGGTGACTCCATCACCTGCAGGTACACTACCGTGCCAGGAGTCGTCCATTCTAAATACTCACAGAATGCTGTCTAAGTACCCAGATTGGGAAACTACCCAAATCTAGATCTAAAACCATAGATCTAGTAACCAGAATGTCTGATATAATATCCAAGTCCTTTGTGGACAAACCACTGTGTGACAACCAAAGAATGACCGATCGTAGTATAGGAATTTCACTTCCTACTCTGTGTATGTCATCCAAATACCAGGACATCACACCCTACTACCTTCTTAACAGATCCAACCCCTATTATGATGAAGTCAAACCTATGACTGTCACATCAGAATTAGATGAACTTTCTCCGCTATATCTGCTTTAGTCTATAAATAGACATAAGCCTCCTGTCCACCAATGCTTCCGCTGCTCCCACTGACTACGACAACCCTCTGGCAGAGTCATATAGACGTACACTTCTAAAGCTAGTTCAGAACGACGCTATACTCATCCTCCTGCCGGGTATCACAGTCTGGAACAACAACAATGGAAAGTCTGGGTAAACAAGAACCTCCTTGTCACCGTCCTTGAGGCCACCGGAGTACCTCTCGAGCGCCTGAGGTTACCCACCATATCTGCGGAGTGGCCAATCGAATGTCAAACCAGATTGAATCTTTAGGCTCTTATCAAATCTTTAGTAATCGTTTGCAGTTCTGGAATCACTTCCAGTTCTACCATACTCCCACTACTGTTTTCTGAAAAAATCCATTTTTATTAAAACTGTGGTGAGTCAAGAACAATATCACTATTGATCTTCCAGATGGTAGAAAATCAACCCTCGTCATAGCCCGGGTCAACCCACAAACAGCCATTACAGAAACGTGCCTTGAGTTATCCGGAGTCTGGTTTTAAGCATAAGCCGGACAACTCCCCGTACCTTAACAATGTCAAGATATGAACTGTTCTATATCCAATATAGAAACAGAGGCACTGATTTAATTGAACCTGATTCAAATCATACAGCTGTCTCCAGTGCATGTCAACTAAATGGAATGAGGCCATCAGCGTTACTCAACTTAGGAATGCTTCCAATTATGAGTAACCAGAAAGAGAAGCAAGTTCTTATTACTATCAACTGAATACCATACACAGGTATCTACATCTTCGATCACCTTGAAGAATCCCGATACTTGCAATACCTGGTTCTCTACTCTATTCTTATACCTATAACTTCTCAAAACTCAGACCCTGTGTTTCTACGAAACACCTGTCTAAGAACTAGAGAAGTCATAAGTAAACTGAATATAGTACGAGGACCAACCCCTCTGTCCTAATGGACACTGGACAATATACAATACTCTGTACAAGTCCCCTGAGTCTAGTGACTCATTCACTGTGTGTCGTAGGTTGAAAACTGTACTTATGATTAAGAAGAATTACACCGCTGTTTAATTCTCCTTACCTAACCATCCACTGATATAGGTAAATGTCATAGACATAATTTCAAAAAAGTATATCTCACTATATAAAAATAGACGTACAGATATATCAATTTGAAATTGGTGCATAAGAACGGATATTCAAAACCAAATATTCGCCGTCCGGCAAACAACCCAGGTGACTTCCTCAAATATCACCAATTACAACGAATTCCGATATAGTGAGGATGATCACCTAATTCCCAATAACTTACTCCCACTCATCATCTGTAAAACTATACAGATGTGAGAATCAAACCTGGTAAATACATACCCTGGAGCAAGTGTCTAATTGGGAAATCAGTTTTCTATTAACAGTACACAGTGAAACTGAAACATTGAAATGTTTCGATGGGGTATCCCGGTATTCCTAGTAATGCCTCTTCCATTATCTAGATTCACAACTATAACCGTATATTTCTTTTGCACCTCTCCAAATCCCTTTATATGTCTTTAGTCATTACCTTCTGCACACCCCTTTAGGCCAAGTGGTTTTCTTCCTTCCCTACCGTTCGGCACCAGCCTATGGTTTGGAAGAAGACTATCCAATAAGCTTAATGGGTGTACTGTCCTAATCCTAGAGCACTCGCAATGCGAGAGAAAGTGAAGATAAAAGACACATGAATAAACCTTATTCCTATTTCTCCTGAACCAGGATCCATCCCCGAACTGGAACAAGTTCCTTTCGAGTTCGTATATAACCATACGATGGAGTATCCAATAAACTTGGGATCTTCATAGTGATAAGGAGTGTCCTGGAGAAATACAAAGGTGATTTAGGATTGGCGAAGAAATACATGGTTTGGTCGTGAATAGCAGTCGCAATTTACTTTGCCCTCTTACTAATCCCTTTCTTTATCTTAACTTAATACCTTCTGTACACCGTTTAGGCTAATTGGTTTTCTTCATTCCCTACCGGTCGGCACCAGCCTAAGGTTTGGAAGAAGACTATCCAATTTGCGTAATAGGTGTACTATCTCCTAAACCAAGGAGTACTCGCAACCTGAGAGAAGGTAAAAGGAAAAGACAACTGAATAGTCCTATTCGTTTTCTCCAGAACCGGAAACCATCCTCGAATTCCTTCGAGTTAGTATATAACCATACGATGGTTTTGTCCAATGGAAGTGGACGTTCGTAGTAATACGGGGTGTCCTGGAGAAAAGGGTAAAAGTAGGAGTGGCAATGAGGTCTGCAACTCTGACAATCCAAAAGCCAGTGTTCTAAGAAGGTTCGGTCAACTTGGTCACTGAGTCATAGTCTAGGGTCGGGTCAATGGTCGCTGCCAAAGAGAGAGAGAAAAGAAACACTCAGCGTGCACTCTAACCTAGATCAGAATGGTTATCACTTTATCTAATCTGGAAACCTCCCACTGTAACCTCAAATTCTTCTCCAAACCCGAAAGAAGAATTTGTCGGGATCACCCGAGGAGTAAACCAACTCATCAGTAGGAATCGGGATCCAACTATCATCGCATGATAACGTGACGGAGTCCGCTCACGTTATCACACTCCAGAAGGTATGCGCATATCTAGCAAGTTTCAGTTTCTTTATAAACTCCCGATGTGATTTTTTCCCCATGCTCTTATGACCTTGACTAAGGCCAACAAATCATAAGTCACATGTCAAGTTCTACCCGTCATTGTCCAGGTTAATTTGAACCTACCCGTACAAGCCCTTGACTAGGGCCAACAAGGCTATACGACTGTCCCAAACCAACGCATCTATCTATCCTGCATATGAACACCCAATACCTACCAAACACTATGCCTTGACTATGGCCAACAAACACAACTTGAATACTATTGACTATCTATATGAAACGACGGAGGGCTACGAATGGTTTCTGGCGAAAACCTTTAACGTAATGAACTTGATATCGTTGAAGGAACTGATAGCTTTATAAAAATATAGCGACGAAAACCTTTGCTAAAGAGGTCACTCCCGGTGAAGGGATCTCGGCTCTTTCCCCGTAGGATGGGATGCAGGATATTCCAACTGAATACCACGATGCAAAGCAAAAGTAATCGGCTATAGTGAAGTTATTGCCCTGACGCAAACTTCTGTCCAAGGGGTCACTACCGGTGAAGGGATCTCGGCCCTTGCCTAGTCGACTGAGGAGCAGGATATTCCAACTGAATACCACGATGCAAAACAAAAGAGAACGCCCTTGCAATAACAGCGTTTTGAAAAGTGTTCCAACAACATCAGAATAGGTTTTTTTTATCTTGCATTGATAAGAATCAACGCGGTCCCATCAATTGATCATACCACAAAGAACGAAAATAATGACGTACGTATATGCCATCCGCATTCGCCACTTGGTCCCGTCATCACCCGTTAGGTTAGTTACCTAACGACAGAGCGGGGACTGGACTAGCGTGGATGCAAAACATATACAACATCTACTAGTATATATATAAATATATAATATTTCGCTCAAGACGTGATAAAAAAAAATGCAGCATCACAGAAATGTAACCAGCATCACGGAGCAATACAGATATCTGGGATCCCCGGGTTTCACAGAGCCGCTACTGAAACCCGACGTTCCCCTGGTCGTGTGGATAGCCTGTGCAATGAAATCCTAGACCCCTATGGGCGCGGCAAGTCACCTGCCAAAACCTGAAGCGAGGCAGCCCCCTTCAGCAACGTGAATGGACCACCCAGCACTTCACGGAATCCGGTAACTTGGGCACCCCTCCTGGGTCAACCTATACCCCCTACGAGTGCGGCGAATAGCCTGCCAATTCTAGAGTAAAGCCCCCTCCGTCTCAATGCCATGAGATGCGGGCTCGTTGCCCTCTAGAACCCGGCTACCCGTGCACCCCTCCGTGGGGTAATCCTAGTACATAAAGTAAAATATACATACAACGGGTACATCGACCTCGACCCGGTCGTGCCCCAAAAGAATAATACAAACAGGCCGTGACGGCAGTCCACATGTCGGACGCTCGCCCTGCAATATCAAATGTACATATAAAAAAAAACTGTACTAACATTGCATCCAGGCTATCCCCCACGACCGATCCGCAACATCAAAGCACAACACAGAACATCAACGTGAATGTCACGTTTGCAAATCCGTCTAAAAGGGCTATAGCAGTTAGACAGGATTTACCGATCAAATAACATTCACGATCGCAGATATAATGTAAATACTTTGAACTAGCATGTTTAAAAAATCCGATCGATCAAATTTATCAAATTGGGCCCCAAGCACTACTGTAGCTCTCACAGAAAATATGGGCCCATAAAGAATGTTCCAAAACCCATATTTTCAAGTCAGAGAACTACTGTAGAAATCTGGAGCAATGATGACACTTTTCGGCGGCGGAACCGCGGCCAAAAGGGGGTTAAGGCCGCTGTTCCGCGGCTATATAGTGGCATCACGTGACCAATTTTCTACAGTGTTCTCCATATACCCTGCACACATTTCTGAAACATCCTGAAAAATTTTTAGAGCCCAAAAAATTTCGACAGAAACTGTGCAAGTGTTATCGGGTTTTCGGAAAATTCGTTCGATCGAGTTCTAAACATACTAGAGCAAGCTAGGCTAAGTTAATGGCGTGGCTCTGATACCAATGTAAGTGAATGGCGGCGCCCCGGCCGTCGATCCGACGCCGGAATGCGGAAACGAAAAATTTGCAAACTAGCAAACCGGCACCACCGCGCACTTTTAACCCGGATCGGGCCATTAACCTAGCTACTAGAAAACTAGAAAATGGGTAGAGAGTTATACCAAGCGATCCATGTCCTTCGGTCTTCGTCTCCACTCCGATCTCTCGCGGAATCTCCGTGCGTCTCCTCCTCGTCGGAAAGGGCACCACATAGCCGGGTTCGTTTACGGGCTCCCACCTCTGGACCGAGGCAACTCGGGCGCGAAGTTGGCTAGCCGACGAGTCCAAGGGATGCTGTAGACTAGTGTAGAATCTATGTCTCTTTGGGGTAGTGAAGTTGCCATGGATGTGGAGGAGAAGAGAATAATGGAGAATGAACTTTGGAGAAGGGACTCTCTTTTAGCATGAATGAAAATGAGATGCCTAATATTTCTCTCTACCAAAATGAACTCCCTCTTCCCCCACCTATAGTGGTTGGCCCCTCTCCAAAGAATGGTGGTTTTTCAATTAACCAAAAAGGAGAGATTATCAAGAGAAGAAAAGGCATCATAATGAGAAGAAATTGGTCACACTCATTTCTAATCTCAACCCCACTCAATCTCATCACAATAAATACAATGGATGAGATAGAAAAAGAATCTCATGATTATGAAGGCACAAATGCAAGAAACCCCTCCACAAATAAGTTATTTGCAAACTGCAAATAACCCCCTCCACCAGAAAGTCCGGCCGCGAATGAACAAAGGAAAACTGGCCGGAACGGAATGCAAACTGGAAACTTCAGAAAACTGATCCCGTAATAAATTACAGGAAAACCCCGCTACTGCATATACATGCCCGCATTTGTATTCCCACTGAACACAAATGCAAAGAGACAAAACTATACTGTCTAATACTAGGATCCGGCTTAAGCCAAAGCCGGCTAGTAAAATCCTTCCAATCACGATCCGTGCAATACCGCACGTATCTGATCGAACCCAGCCATATCTCCATACGGCCTCTACAGCGTTTCGCCCGAAACCTGAGTAACTGTGTGTGGTGGACTCTAAAGACTCGTCAATACGATGGCTGTGGATTTAACCACTAGCACGTCAGAGGTATTAGCAAATACGTGACGGGCCACCAGCTATTGACCAAAAGGGACGTCGATGAGCGAACTCATCCTGACACCCTACTGAGCCTGTCAGCGACAATATCCGTACAGTCCGGTCCATTCGTCTATGAGCATCGCATGGCGGGCCTAGGTGGTTGGTGAAAGTCAGACCCCCAATAGCGGTACAAGTCGTGTCGGAGTGTAACCCAGAACACCATGAGATACTACTGGAATACCTACCAGCAAATCTCCTGCCTTGGCCAAGGACTTTTCATGTACTGGCTCTCCAAGACAGCGCGACCTCACCCCCAATACCGGGAGAGACGAACCCCTAGAGATACGCTCACTGCCTCTATATGGCTCGGGACTGTACCCAACTAAAACCTGTTTGCACGTCTCCTTTGAGTGTGGTATGGTGGTAATCAAAGCACAGTGGGAACTCACACGAGACAAATGACGATCTCAGGTCGATAAACTTACCTGTACACATGTCACCAGGGAACTGCTATCTGACGGCAGGTATAATACCAACTAGCAGGTTCCCAGCGAGTCCTGTCCGGTGTACTCATAACCCAATGAGCACCTGTATACATCTTAGGTGAACCAAATGACACCAGTGGCTTGTGAGACCGGCCACCGCCCCTCGTCGGGGTCTCGACTGTATACACTAGTCTACTCTGGAGAATCGATGCCCTGTCTCGAAACTCCCACGACTAGGGACCTTTTAAGGATGTGCTTATAGACTCCAGCTCTCACGTCTATGATCGCCCTCATACTGCTGGTAGTCAAGCAATAATCCTAGGGGCTCTATCAACGTGCAATAGCGACTCGTAAGGTCACCTAAAGCAGTACACGATGATAAAGATAAACCAGATACCATACTATCATCTTGAGTAAGACGGTCCTACCGGGATAAGTCCTCCCTCAATCATTGCAATCACGTGCCTGTAATCCAATAATTGACTCTGAGGGCACTATCTCCAACACACCATGTACCCACACACGTCCTCATCCAACTCCTCGCATCGGGTTTCTAGCACAAAGCTCAGAACCAAGAAAACTCATGGTGGACGCGGCGAAATATCATATCATGAGAACCAGGTTTTCAAAACAATGCATATTTTCTTGAAATTTCCCCACTGTTCTCAAATCCAGAAAATCACATGAAATCCATATCTCAATGCGTAAATCCATGTAATATGATATATGCAACATAAAACAGTAATATGACATATCGAGGGAAAACCGCTCTTTTAAATGAATCAAGTTTTAAATATATCATGTGGTTCCCAATTTCTCCAAAAATCCAATGCAACATCATATAAAGGTCAGCATGTAGCTATAGCAAGGTATATGTGTAAGCATGTATGTATGTACGCAAGTATGTATGTACACAAGTATGTGTGTACGCATAATGCAATTCATATGCGCAATAGAGCAAGAATCATGTCTAATGATAAGGTAAGCTATGCAATGTATTATTCATGGCAATTCTATAGTGTGAGTATCATGGCAATTACCGACGGTGTGTGTGTAGCATACAATTAGTGCTCGTGCAACATGAACCGTCAGTAACAGTGTTATGTCTCATTAATACTATGTCCGTATACAACAGGAAAATGAGATATGCAACAATAGTACACATGCAGAACCAATGTACATATAGTTATAACTAATAGTCATATCATTGAATCTAGCCCAGACGCATAACTCCATATGGGCGATTCCCCTGTAGATGTTAAATCTACTTACAGATGATCTTGAGCTAAGTAAAGTCAACCACTTGCTTTCCCTTCTTCGCGGCGTCCGTAGTCCCCGCCTGCGATCCTAAAATCATACAACAACTGTTAGTTATATGTATGCCCTAGAGTCCATTACTTTACATGCGATGTATATTGTAGTGGATGCTTGGACATATATAGGAAGGACTTTCTTGCTCGACATGATAGTATGCTATCTGGTTGCACTTTATCTTAACATGTAAACAAATACTATTTTGTGATCACATGTTGATAAAGCCCTTAGGATGAGTACTTGACTACCAGGACTATGATGTAGATCATACTAGTGGGGATAGGATAGTCGATAAGTACATCCTTCATATGTTCCTAGTCGTGAGAGTATGGAGACAGGGCATCGGTACTCCAGAGTAGACTAGCGTATGTGCTTCTCGTCCCATATGATGGGTGGTGGATGACCCCATATACATTGGTGTTTGACATCAGAGAAGGTATACGGGTGCTCAGTGGAGACAGGGTACACTGGACGGACTTGCCGAGAACTCCTATATGGTATTATACCTAGCGTCGGATAGCAGTTCTCTGGTGACACTGGTACAGGTTAGTCTGTAGACCCGAGATCGTCATAGTGTCTTGTGTGATTCCCACTTTGCTTTGATTTCCACTATACCACGGTCAAGAGATCGTGCAAAATGGTGGCTTTTGGGTACTGTCCCAAATCACATAGAGGCAATGAGCGATAGGAGGGGTTTCATCTCTAGCGGTATTGGGGGTTGATGTTGTGCTGTGTTCGATCGGCTATAACTGGAAATCCCTGGCCAGGGTTGCTGAGATTTACTGGTAAAAGTTATCAGTAGTTTCTCGAACTGTTATGGACCTCATATCGACAAGACTTATCGGCTACTAGGGTCTGACGTTTACCACCCCTAGACTGTGATATGCGACATATCAGACAAAGAGACCGGACTGTACGGTAGAGTTACTGATTGGATTCGGAGGAGTTATAGCAGGCTTGCTTGTTGATCTTCTGATCGCTCAATACCCGGGTGGCCGTTACGTTTAGCAGACCGCTTGCGGCTTGTGGGTGTTCGATAAGATTGTGATCGCATATTGACGAGTCACCTACTGCCGGCGTATTGACGAGTCTTTAGAGTCCTACATAGAGGTTTCCTGGTTCATGCGAAACGGAGTAGGAGCACATATGTGATATGTGCGGGACCGAGATTAATACGAGTATATGATACCGTACGAAGCAAGCTTTTCCGTTTCTTTATGGGAGCCTTTCTAGAGTCCGGAAGATCGTGATCGCAGCGAAGGGACAACTACACGGAGATATTGAACTGAAGGACCAGTCTACAAAAGTTGTATTCTTTATTCACTTAGATGTAAAGTGTTTACATATCATGTTTACCCTAAGTCTCTAGTTAAGATCTTGGTTAGGGTTTGTTTAGCACCCCAAAAATATCAAAGTAGCAAGATTGATGCTTGCCAAAACCTTGCTAAGGTTCTAAGCTAACCCTACAGTGGTATCAAAGCTAAGCTAGAGCATTAGGCGTTGTCTAGACGAAGTTAAAAGTCCGATCGAACCCCGAAACATCTTTTTTCAAACCCTCTCTGGAAATTTTCTAAAAAGTTGGTTTTTTCCATATTAAAAATACTCACAACATTAAGCAGGTGATTCTATGGATATCTGAGAAGTACGACTCCCTGAATCCATCAAGCCACCGCGGAACCTCGGCCAAATCAAGCTATTGGCGGCACTTCTGCGGCATAACATGAGGATTGAAGGATCGTACTTCAGCAGGTGATCCGTAGGTATTACATCATGCTTCTGGGAATTTTTAATATTACTTAAGTGTTGAGTTTTCTGGAGATCTTTAGTAATCGTTGATTCGATCGGAAAATTTAACATCGTTGAGTTTTTCTGGGTAATTTAGAACGTGTTAAAAGGTTCGAATGGATATCAATAACTCACTTTTTTCCCTGTCGGAAAACTTTCAAGTGTTGGATTTTTCCTGAGTTTAAAACTTTCAGAAAATCATGCAAGAGAATCTGTGGACCCTCAAGAAGAACGTAACCTTAACTCGATTATGTGACCGTCAAAACCACCACTGAACCATATCATTTGTGGTAGTTTAGCGTTGCCACATGTAAGGCGTTGGTTTGACTCTTCTACGGCTGGTTCATAGCGGCTGCGACATGTTCTGGGACTTTCTGAACTCCGCTCAAGTGTTGGGCTATTTGGGAAATCTTGGGTGTTTGTTTATTTGATCGGAAAGTTTAACATTGTCTATTTATCTGGAATGTGATACAATATTTGGAATCTACATGTAATTATGAGATAACTAATTTGAATGTTATAAATATATCAGTTTAGTCTCAGTTGATCGGTTGCCACGTGATTTTGATGGGATCAAAAGTCCTTCGAAATCACGTAGCATACGCGGATACTCGCTGGGTAAACTTAATAGATAGCCACACCCCATAGCCCCGACCAAGTTACTGTAGGAGAACCCCGTCTCCAAAAGCTTCCGTTCGGGTGCTCGCAACAGCGGTGTTCCGCCATAGTGCACTTCGTCGACAGCATCGGGGGTGCAGCCGTCTACTAAAGTTTCCAATGAGCAGTCGATCAGGATGTCGGGAATCTTGTTGAATTGCCCGACTTGATATTGAAAAGTGTTTTCGATATTGAGACTAAAATGCGGGGTTTATAATTGTTAGGCATGCGATGTCTAAGGAGTTCATTTGGTTAGGCATGTGATGTCTAAGGTGGTTGAGGATTCCAACTGTTCTAGTTTTAAACTTTCTTTTCTGCGACCGTAAGTGTAATATGTGGTGTATCGCCGGTTTCGGTGCTATATGTCAATGATAGCTGGGATACGCATATTTACTTACGTTAATGATATGTGATGTTATGTGTTGCTGTGATATGTTATATTGGATCGTCGTGTTTTGAATAGTCGGGGGTTTTATGTGAGATGAGTGTTTTTCATTTTCATTCATGTAATAGCTTGTATGTAATATTCTTTTACTGGGGCACTTCCGGGTTGAGGATGATGTCACCATTTTATATTATTTACTTTTCCGCATTAAGATAGACCTAAGGCGGGGAGCACAAGTAACCGGATTCTAGGGTCCAGTGGGAGACCATCTCGAGGAGTCGAGACCGAGTCTCCTAACTCTAGAATTGGTAGGGTTACTTGCCGCTCTCGTAGGGGTATAGGGATGTGGGTTTGGCTATTCATCGCGACCGTGGAATTCATGTTTTATACTGGCTTAACTTAAAACACGGAATTCCTAGTATATCCAATATTTCATATGTGATTCTTCTGCTGCTGATATCTGTGATGTGATCATTTTATAAATATATCTGAGACGAATGCCTATATTATATATATGAGATATAATAAATATTATTGCTTTCGTTTCTTCTGTGATGCTTAGGAAGCATAAATATATGGGACTTCATTAATGAGATTAATGAAAGAAAAAGAAAGCTAAAGATGTTGTAGAAACTTGTTTAAAAACTGGTAGCTCTAGTTCTTGCTTTGCATAGCGGTATTCCTTGTAGAATATCCAGCACCTTATTCGATAAGGAAAGAGCGAGATCCCTTCACCGGGAGTGACCTCTTTAGCGAAACTAGCAGATGCTACAAACACGGTTTGTCTTTTGATTGCTTCTATAGTTTTTGCTTTGCATAGTGGTATTTGCGAAATATCCTGCACCTTATTCGATAAGGAAAGAGCCGAGATCCCTTCACCTGGAGTGACCTCTTTAATAAATCTAGTAAAAGCCTAAAAAACACTCATTTTATAAAATTCACTCGATTCTACAACGATATCAAGTTCATTACGCTTATGGTTTTCTTAAAATCCTGCGTAGCCCTCCGTCATTTTAGGAAATAGAGTGCTTAGTATTCGTGCTGCGTAAGTCGACCATAGCCGAGGCGTAGTGTACGGTGGCTAAGTGATGTTTTTCCTATACAGCATATGATGTGATTAGTTAGGACAGTCACATGATTATGTCGACCAAGCCGAGGGTCATGTGGGTGGGTCTAATTAACCACGAAATGACTGATATAACTGGAATAGTGCTTATGATATGTTGACCATAGCCAAGGTCATAGGTGCCAGGGGTAAAATATTATCGGGAATTTCAAGTGTTGAAATTTGCAATGAGATTGCATACCTCCTATAAGATAGTTGGATCCCGATACCCGCTGCGAGTAAGAGTTACTCCTGGGAGAGTTTTACACATTACAATTAGCCGATTAAATAGGTGTCTAGAAAGGTGTTTACGGGGTTACGCCCCTCGGAAATGAGGTTTATTTTAATTAGGTCCGTGCGAAAGCACGGGGAACATCGCTCAAAGTACCGACACTGGCCTGGCCGAAAGATTGGCGAACTTGTAGGGTGTAATTAATCTCGGCTAGTCTTACCTTTTAGTGTTTGAAGGAAGATTTGACTAAAACAATGGGAGCCATCCTGATTAGATAAAATAATAACTAAATCTAATCTTGCAAAAGTGCACGCTGAGTCTTTTCTTCTCTCTCTCTCTCCTGGTTGCGACTATGTCACGCCTTAATCAAGATAATAATATGGATGCATTGACCGAACCTGCTTATTATACTGAGCTAGGGAACGTTGGTTCCGCTCAATCTTATAATTCTTATAAGTCCGAGCAGAAAATAGGGGAATATCCGGATTCCCATACCACCCAATTCGAAGAAAGTGCATGTTGATTCATATTCTTCGGGTGTCCTTATTACCGAGAACTGTTTCTCAGTATCCTCTACATCCTAGGTATATGATACCGGATCAGGATCCCGCATATGTAATATGTTACATGGGCTACAGAAAGGTAGAGAACTGAGAATGGGTGATATGTCTCTGAGTGTTAGAGAATGGTGCAATTGTTGCAGCAAAATCAGTTGGCAGATATCACCTTGTATTAATACACTGATTCTGAACAAATGTTATTACATACCGTACCTGATATACAACTTTACATCATGTTCTTTACTGAGTTAAAGAAGGATATAATTCTATATTGGAGGATAATGCTGTGAACATTTTCCTGGATCAAGAGTTGATTATATCAGGCACGTTATATAATAGCATATAAGTTCTAAATCAAACCACGGTTCAAATCATACGAACACAGACATGAGGAGTAGTACAGAAATGAACGAATTCTTCTTGAGGCATTGTAGACTAGGTCATATCAATGCGACACAACCAGCTAAGTTACATAAAGATAAATATGAGAATCTGTTCGAATTTTGATCTTATGCTACTTGCTAGTCTTGTCTCAAAGATAAAATGACCAATACTCCGTTTACTGGAAACAGAGAAAGAGTTACTGAATTCTTGGAACAGATACATGATGATGTATATGGTCCCATGTCTACAAATGCCAAGGTTGGTTCTCTTGAGAACCAAACGGGTAAAAGTATTAAAGTCCTACGATGTGATCGAGGAGGCGAATACTAGTGTATGGAGTTCTTAGAGTTTCTTAAAGGAGAATGTGATTCTTTCTCAGCTTACTCCTTCGTATACACCACAACACAACGGTGTATCGGGGCGGAGGTATCGCATCCTATGAGATAAGGCGCGCTCTATGATGAGTACTGCTGAGATACCTGTTTCTTTTTGGTGTTATGCACTTGAGAAGCTGCATACCTATTGAATGGAGTTTCATCCAAATCAGGGCCTACCACTACATATGATATATGGTATGGGAAGAGACCATGTCTTAAAAGAGTTAAGATATAGGGTTGTCCGTCCAATGTTGAAAGGTAGAATCCGGACAAGCACGAGGCAAGGTCGGTTGTGTAAGTTTGTCAGGATATCCTAAACATAAGTGAGGGAATATCTTCTACCTAACTGAGGAGCAAAAGGTGTTTTGTTTCTCAGCATGCCACCTTTTTAGAAAAGGAATTTCTTGTGAAGAAATTAAGTGGTCATGAGGTAGAACTGGAAGGAGTACCATCTAGACAAACAAACAGTTGATAATTTGGTGAAACCAAAGGATTCAATAGTATCCAACGAAGCTCAGACTCTCCGCGAATCTGGTAGGGTTCCTCATCCAATCGAGAGATACTACGATCTTCTCAGTGACAGTAGGAGCGAGGATTTCATCATGAGATGATGGCCCAACCGGGTTCAGGAAAATGGAACATCTGTTTTGATGTGATAGTCAAAAAGTTTGACTTCATCAAAATGGTAGATGAACCTTGTATATACAAGAAGGTTGTAGAGAGTAAGATTGTCTTCCATGTATTATACTTAGATGACATACTCCGGATAGGAAATGGTTTCCTATGCTACACTCGGTCAAGCTCCTCTTATAACGGGGATTCTCCATATAGGATCAAAGTGATACCTCCTAAATCCTGGGTTTTTGGATCTATGTTATAAATCTAAATGGATGTTAGGATTCTCACTAGGTGTAGTAAGATGGTATCAATCGATCCTAGGGAGAATCACTGGAAAGGTTCCAGGGTGATAAGGACGACTAAATGTCAGTCATAGGCATTGTCTTTACCCTCAGTGAAGGGACGGTATGTTGGAAGAGTTCCAAGCTAGATACCGTGACTTACTAAACAATAAAGGCTGAATACATCGCTACCAACGATACTGCCAAAGTGACTGTCTAGACATTTCTTGTTCATAAGATGAACAAGGTTCTTACCATTGAGCGTCCAATAGCTATTATTGTGACAACAATGGAGTTGTGGTTTTGGCCTAGGAACACCCGTCCCATAAAATTTCCAGACATATTTTGAGGCAAGTATCACCTGATCTGGGAGATGGTTGATATCCAAGGGATCGAGGTTAGGAGAGTTGACACGAAGGATGAACACAGCGAATCGACTCGCAAAGGCCTTACCCCTAGAGTGACTTCTCTATAATGGTTGAGTATGGGATACTACAAGCTCTGCTATATTGTTGGGTATTGGATACTACAACAAATGGCCTTAGTGCAAATGGGAGATTGTTAGTTATATGTATGCCTTAAAGGCCATTATTGTACATGCGATGTATATTGTAGTGGATGCTTGGACATATATAGGAAGGACTTTCTTGCTCGACATGATAGTATGCTATCTGGTTGCACTTTATCTTAACATGTAAACAAATACTGTTTTGTGATCACATGTTGATAAAGCCCTTAGGATGAGTACTTGACAACCAGGACTATGATGTAGATCATACTAGTGGGGACAGGGTAGTTGATAAGTACATCCTTCATATGTTCCTAGTCGTGGGAGTATCGAGACAGGGCATCGGTGTAAGTCCACGTTGCGACCCCCGGTTCTTACGGGGAGGCGGAAACGGTATAAAAATCAAATTTTTAGCGCAAGGGGCAACATGGACTAAGCAAAGTCGGGATCTTTAACTAAACTAAAACTAGCAAACTTTGCTAAAGAGAGTTAGCTACTCGGATGGAGATGGTTATACCTAAACTTGTCTTGAACTCCTTCGTCTTCAAAGCTCCGATGGTGGTCCGATGGCTTCTTCTCGTCGTCTCCGTATGCCGAAGATAGATCCACCTGAAAGCTCCAACCTTTAGCTCCTTCTTCGTTCTTTGAAGAAACTAGTTCACTTGGTTTGCTAAACCTAGTGAACTAGAATGAGTAGAGAAGATTTAGAATGGGATTTTATCTATGGTTCTTGATTCTCAACTCATGAGACAAGAGAACCATAGATCAAGAGAGGGAGCAAGAGGTTGAGGGTGAGAGCAAGAGGAGAGCTTAAGAACAAGAGAGAGAATGAGCAAGAAAGAAAATGAGGCTCTCTTTTGTCTCTCACCCTCTCATAATCCAATGTAATCATAACTCATCATATCAATAAAAGTCTTATGTGATGGTTGAAGCAACCATAACCTTATCATGTCATGCACTCATTTTACTCAAATGAGCAAGTAAGTAAAAGTCTTTGGCATGAAATGATAACCATGGTTATCATGATGGTCAACTAGTCAAGCCTAGTCAACCGGTCAACAAAGTCAACAAGTCAATAAAAGTCAACAAGTCAACAAAAGTCAACAACCAAGTCACCATAATACTTAATTAATATAATAGTTAATCGCATATCATATTCTCATTAGGGTTGAGCAAAAAGTCAAATAGTCAACGGTCAACTGTCAACAACCCTAATGAGAATCCGCTGTCTGTGCCTCCCTGTCAACTGTGCATACACACCCGCATCCGCGTTCCGAGGAACACGAATGCAAACTGGATAAATCCAATCCCATAAGGTACACTAGGATCTGGCTTAAACCAAAGCCCGCTAGTGTAAACTGTCCGGACACTGTACGTGCACAAGTGCACGGATGTGACCGAACCCTGTCGCAAAACCATGCGACCTGTCGCAATACCATGCGACCTCTACTCTTTTGCCTAAAGGCGAAAAGCTTTCTGTGTGGGACTCTAAAGACTCGACACTACGCTGGCAGTGGGTTTAACTACAGACCGCAAGCGGCACTAGCTGTGCGTAACGGTCCCCAGGTAATGCCGACAAGAAGACCGACGAGGCGAAACCCATCTGAACTCCTACTGAGCCTGAGTGTGACATTCTCCGTACAGTCCGGTCTGTTCGTCTGATACATCGCATGGCGGGCCTAGGGGGCGGTAAACGTCAGTCCCCCAATAGCGGTACAAGTCGTGCCGGAGCGAAGCCCAAAACACCCTGAGATAACACTGGAAACCTACCAGTATATCTCGTTTGCCCTGGCCAGGGACTACTCGTGTAATGGCTCTCCTAGACACAGCGCGATGTCAACCCCCAATACCGGGAGAGACGAATCCTGTCTAACCGTCACTGCCTCCAAGTGCTTCGGGACTGCACCCAACCACCACCTGTTTGCACGACTCCTTTGAGCCGTGGTAGGGTAGTGATCAAAGTACAGTGGGAACACACCCGAGGCGAAGTGACAGTGTCAAGTCAGCGGACTAAGCTGTACTCATGTCACCTGGGAACTGATAACTGACGATAGGTATAATACCAACTAGTCAGTTCCCGACGAGTCCTGTCCAGTGTACCCGTAACCTAACGAGCACCCGCATAATATCCCAAGTACGACGTACTGACGGCTGTGGGACAGACCGTCTCCCACACTGGGATGAGAAGCGCATGCGCTGGTCTACTCCGGAGTATCGATGCCCTGTCTCGATAGTCCTGCGACCAGGGACCTGCATAAGGATGTGCTTATAGATTACCAAGCCCCACTAGTGTGACGGCCGTCACATCGCTGGTAATCAAGCAAAGATCCTAAGGGCTCTACTAATGTGTATAGGCGATATACAAAAATAAACACATGTACACATTGAAGTAGAAACAAACCAAGTAGCATACTACAATTTTGAGCAAGATTGTATATACAAGGTGAATATCCCAAGCATCCATTAAGTAATATACAAACTAGTATGATACAGTAATGGCCTCTAGGGCATATACACTAACAATCTCCCACTTGCACTAAGGCCATGTACTGGCGTATCGAAGACCTATCATCTCGATCAGCCGCTCGAACTGAGTCTGGGGCAAGGCCTTGGTGAATGGATCTGCAGTGTTATCTTCTGAAGCGACTCTCCGAACCTCGATCTCCTGGCGATCTACGATCTCCCTGATCAGGTGATACCGCCTCAAGATGTGCCTGGATCTCTGATGGGACCTGGGTTCCTTCGCTAAAGCTATAGCCCCGTTGTTGTCGCAATACAGAGGTATTGGATCAACAATGGACGGAACCACCTGAAGTTCTTTCAAGAACTTCCTCATCCAGACAGCTTCTTTTGCGGCATCAGATGCAGCGATGTATTCCGCTTCCATCGTCGAGTCTGCAACGGTTTCCTGTTTGGAACTCTTCCAACACACCGCCCCTCCATTGAGGGTAAAGACAAAACCCGACATGGACTTGGAATCATCCTTGTCACTCTGGAAGCTGGAGTCAGCAAAGGCCTCGATCTGGAGGTCTTTTCCGCCATACACCAAGAACATCTCCTTAGTCCTTCTTAGGTACTTGAGAATGTTCTTTACCGCTATCCAGTGTTTCTCCCCAGGGTTAGACTGATACCGGCTTACCACACTCAGTGCATAAGCTACATCCGGTCTGGTACACAACATCGCATACATTATAGAGCCTACCGCAGAAGCGTAGGGTATAATAGACATGCGATCCCTCTCCAAATCAGTCTTGGGAGACATCTCTTTAGAGAGGGTGATCCCGTGACAAGCCGGTAGGTTACCGCGCTTGGAATCTTCCATACTGAACCTCTTCAGTATGGTGTCGATGTACCTGGACTGTGAAAGTCCTAATATCCTCTTGGATCTGTCACGGTAGATCCGGATACCCAGAATGTATGAGGCATCACCCAGGTCTTTCATGGAGAACCTGTGTGACAAGAACCCCTTGACAGATTGTAGCATAGGAATGTCATTTCCTATTAAGAGAATGTCATCCACGTATAAAACGAGGAATACTACAGTTCTCGCTACAAATCTACTATAGATGCATGGTTCATCTGGATTTTTGATAAAGCCAAATTCTTTGACCGTCTCATCAAAGCAGATGTTCCAACTCCGCGATGCCTGCTTTATTCCATAGATGGACTTAAGCAACTTGCACACCTTTCCGTTGCTCCCACTCTGAATGAAACCCTCTGGTTGGTCCATATAGAC
Source organism: Agapanthus africanus (assembly GCA_030015575.1). Lineage (NCBI taxonomy): Eukaryota > Viridiplantae > Streptophyta > Magnoliopsida > Asparagales > Amaryllidaceae > Agapanthus > Agapanthus africanus. The sequence continues at coordinate 341,759,722 of CM057341.1, forward strand.
ACACTCCTCTAAATTTCCATTTAGAAAAGCTGTCTTTACGTCCATTTGCCAGATCTCATAATCGTGGAAGGCAGCAATGGCAAGAAGGATCCGAATGGATTTCAGCATGGCTACTGGAGAAAAGGTTTCGTCATAGTCCAAGCCAGGTCTTTGACGAAAACCCATTGTTACCAGCCTAGCTTTATAGGTCTCAACCTGTCCATCTACACCAATCTTCCTTTTGAAGAACCACTTGCATCCTACGGGTTTTACCCCGTCTGGAGCAATGTCCAACGTCCATACCTTGTTGGTGTACATGGACTCCATTTCGGTCCGCATTGCATCCAGCCATTTCACTGAGTCAACGCTCTGAACGGCCTGCTGGAAGCTAGTAGGCTCATCATAATCTATGATGCAATCCTCTCTATCCCCGTCTATGAGAAAACCGTAGTATCTCTCGGGCGGATGAGACTGCCTACTACTCCTGCGGAGTGGCGCAGGAATGTCCTGTTCTGTTGAACCCTCTGGTTCCACTAAGCTTTCAGTAACAGTCTGTGGTTCTGGAACTTCTTCCAGTTCTATTGTGTTCCCACTTATCTGGGTTTCTAAAAACTCAGTTTCCAAGAAGCGGGCATGCTGAGAAACAAAGACCTTTTGCTCCTCAGCGGAATAGAAAAGATACCCCCTGGAGTTCCTTGGGTATCCCACAAACTTACACTGTACTGAACGTGCCTCAAGTTTGTCCGCATGCTGCTTTTTTACAAAAGCTGGACATCCCCATACCTTAAGATACTTAAGACAGGGTTTCTTCCCAGTCCACATCTCATATGGGGTGGTAGGCACAGTCTTGGTGGGAGCCTTGTTCAAGAGATACGCAGCTGCTTCTAGTGCATATCCCCAGAATGATCGCGGTAACTCAGCGTTACTCATCATGGACCGAACCATATCCAATAGGGTTCGGTTCCGTCTCTCCGATACACCGTTATGTTGCGGAGTGTATGGAGGAGTAAGCTGAGAGAGAATACCATTCTCTTTTAAGTAATTCAGGAATTCGGCACTTAAGTATTCTCCACCTCGATCCGATCTTAGAATCTTAATACTTTTGCCGGTCTGTTTCTCTACTTCATTCTTATACTCCTGGAATTTTCCAAAGGCCTCGGACTTATGTTTCATTAAGAAGACATAACCGTACCTTGAGAAGTCATCCGTAAAAGTAATGAAGTAAGAATGTCCGCTTCGGGCATGTGTAGACATTGGACCGCACACGTCACTGTGTACGAGTCCCAAGAGCTCGCTCGCTCTTACTCCATGTCCAGTAAACGGAGTCTTTGTCATCTTTCCTTTGAGACAGGATTGACAAGTGGCATACGACTGATATTCGAACGCATTCAAATACCCTTCTGTATGTAACTTCGTCAACCTTCTCTCATTGATGTGACCCAATCTACAATGCCATAAGAAAGTCTGATTTATTTCTGGAGACTTTCTTTTGTGTGTATTCTGGACATTAAAAATCTGTGGTTGGTTTAACACGTATATACCATTACTCAATGTACCTGACCCAATCAAAACTTGATTAAGGTGAATGTTTACAACATTACTTACAAACGCAAATTCATAACCTTCTTTAGAAACTAAAGATACAGAAATGATATTACAAGTTGCGTTGGGTACAAAAAAGCAATTACGCAAAACCAAAACATGTCCATCTGACATTCCCAGGTGATAGTCCCCCACGGCTTTAGCATCCATGCTAGCTCCGTTCGCAACTCTGAGGGTCATGTCACCTGCCTTCAAAACCCTACGGTTTCTCAACGCCTGCAAAGAATTACAGCTATGAGATCCTGATCCGGTATCCAATACCCAGGAAGTAGAGTTTATTGAAAGACAGTTTTCAATAACATACACACCTGAAGCTGAAGCTGCAACCTGCTTCAATTCCTGTGTTTTGGCCTTCCAGGCCCTGCAATCATTCTTCCAGTGTCCTTTCTTATGACAATAGAAGCATTCTTCCTTATCCACAAGCTTCCCCGCTATCTTTGTTGCTTTTGCTTTTCCCTTCGTATCCACTTTACTAACACCGCCCCTTGGTTTGGCGGGGGCTTTCTTCTTCTTTCCCTTGGCTTTCGCCTTGGACCTAGAAGAAGATGATCCTCCTACAAACAAAGTGGATGTATCCCTACCTTTCTGTAGGGTGCCCTCTGCGCTCCTCAGCATGTTGAGGAGTTCTGAAAGTTCAACCTCTTTTTCTTGTAAGTTGAAGTTCAGTATAAACTGGGCGTAAGTGGAAGGAAGGGACTGGAGAACTATATCCGTATATAGCTCACTCTCCAATGTGATCCCTAGGTCAGCGAGCTCCTCAATGAAGCCGATCATCTTTAGCACGTGCTCGGCTACTGATGATCCGACGGCCATTCTTGTCGAAAATAACTTTTTCGACGCTTCGTATCTTGCGATACGTGATTGCTCTCCATACAGTTCTTTTGTATGGAGCAATATGGACTCCATGTCCATATTCTCATGCCTCCTCTGATGTTCGTTGTCCATCGAGGCAAGCAGGAGGCACTTGGCCTTCGCGCTATCAATCTCCCAAGTCTTGCGGATTTCCTTATCCGCGACACTGGAAGTTGGACCAGGGACAGGGGGAGCTTTGGTGGTAAGAAGATACCCCAGCTTGTCATAAGTGATTGCTATCTTGACATTCCTGAGCCAATCTTTGTAGTTTGGCCCTGTCAGTTTGTTTTTATCTAGGAGTAACTTAAGTCCAGTCATGTTGATTGGTCGCTGCAATTAGGAGAGAGAAGAAGAAACACTCAGCAGATGCTCTTGCAAGTTTAGAGTGGTTTTTAGTTTGTCTAAACAGGATGGCTCCCACTGTTTCTCGAATCCCTCCTCAAACCATAAAGGAAGAATTAGCCGGGATCAATCCCACCGCACAATACTTGCTTAACCGTTCAGCCAGGCCGGTGTCGGTACTTCGAGGGAGGTTTTCCAACGCTTTCGCGAAGTTCCTTAATTAAAGAACCTCTTTTCCCTGGGGGCGTAGCCCCGCTAACACCTTTCTAGGCACCTACTAGGTTTATAGCATTGATCGTTAAGTGAGAAATTTCCCGAGGAGTAGCATATACTCACAGTAGGATCGGGATCCAAATATCATTAAGTGACGAAACTGAAGGAATCCTACCAGAATCATCACACTCCAAATGGTATGCAAATCTAGCAAGTTTCAGTACTTATGAAACTCCCGATGTGGATTTTTGCCCCATGCTCTTATGACCTTGACGAAGGTCAACAAATCATAAGTCACATGTCAAGTTCTGCCCGTCATTATCCAGGTTAATTTGAATCCACCCGTATATACCCTTGACGAAGGTCAACAAGGTAATGCGAATGTCCCAAACCAACGCATCTATCTATGCTACATATGAATACCCAATAGCTACCAATCACTATGCCTTGACGAAGGTCAACAAACACAGCTTGAATACTATTGAATATTCATACGAAACGACGGAGGGCTACGAATGGTTTTGGCAAAACCGTGAACGTAGTGAACTTGATTTGGTCGATGGAACGAGATAGCTTTTAAAAGGAGTGGCTCAAGCTCCGCATTTAAAGTTGTTTTGAAAAGAACCGAGTGGTTTTTCGAAAGTGTTCCAACGACTTTAACTTGGTTTATTATCTTGCATTAGTTCTTTTAATGCGTGATATTCTTGCATTAGTTCTTTTAATGCGTCCCATCATTTAATCCTACCATTGCAGAAAACAACCAAAATATGACGTACGCTTATGCCATTCGCATTCGCCACTGGGCCCCGTCATTACCCGTTAGGTTACTTAACTAACGACAGAGCGGGGGCTGGGCTAGCGCGTCTGTAAAACATAAGCAACGCCTAAATAATATCATATATAGATATACTGCAATGATAAACATTTCAGATCACAGATAAATACATTGGATATACTAGGAATCTGTAATTTGTACGAGCCTGTAACAAGAACAGATTACACGGTCGCGGTGAATAGCCAAAACCCCACCCAAGACCCCTACGGGTGCGGCAAACTACCCGCCAAGTACCCGAAGCGTAGCAACCTCCCTCATCTCCATGAGTAGGCCACTCGACACTTCGGCATACCCGGTAGTTTGTGCACCCCTCCATGGGTCTATCCTAGGAGCAAAAACAGTAAAAAGAAATTATACAATGACGGCTACAACCCCGACCCGGTTGTGCGGCCATACAAATAATTATTACATCAATTTACAAATTTACATGAATTGCAAGAAAAGAAAACTCTCGTCTCACAACCCCCGGCTATTCACCCGCGACAATCCAACATATTTATATACACATTCCAGCATCAAACACAGATCATGTATAACCCCGACCAATCGACTTATAGCGATTAGCCGACGTTCAATACATGCAAACATCACAGATATAACCATCATAGTCAAAGTGCAGTGAAGTTCGGAAAAAAATACGGAATTATAGGACCCCAAAAGGAAATTTATTTTCTGGAAAATCTGGGCACATATAATATATTTCAAAAATCCCAAAACCAACACAGACACACACTGCACGAAAAACGATGCAGAGAAGACGACAAACCGCGGCGCTTCCGCGGCACATGCCTACCTCGTGCGGCGGAAGCGCGGCTGTTTGAACGAAACAGTGGACCGTTTTTCATGGGTGTTCACACAAAACCCTGAGCCGAATTTAGGAGTATAAATTTTTTCATTTTGACCAGAAAAAATTTCAACAGAAACTCAGGTTTTGTAAAAGTTTGTTTTTTTTTTGATTTTTCCGGTTCCGAACTTCGTTACAGTTCACTACCAAGCTAGTTTAAGTTTAGTTAGGCTCTGATACCACTGTAAGTCCACGTTGCGACCCCCGGTTCTTACGGGGAGGCGGAAACGGTATAAAAATCAAATTTTTAGCGCAAGGGGCAACATGGACTAAGCAAAGTCGGGATCTTTAACTAAACTAAAACTAGCAAACTTTGCTAAAGAGAGTTAGCTACTCGGATGGAGATGGTTATACCTAAACTTGTCTTGAACTCCTTCGTCTTCAAAGCTCCGATGGTGGTCCGATGGCTTCTTCTCGTCGTCTCCGTACGCCGAAGATAGATCCACCTGAAAGCTCCAACCTTTAGCTCCTTCTTCGTTCTTTGAAGAAACTTGTTCACTTGGTTTGCTAAACCTAGTGAACTAGAATGAGTAGAGAAGATTTAGAATGGGATTTTATCTATGGTTCTTTATTCTCAACTCATGAGACAAGAGAACCATAGATCAAGAGAGGGAGCAAGAGGTTGAGGGTGAGAGCAAGAGGAGAGCTCAAGAACAAGAGAGAGAATGAGCAAGAAAGAAAATGAGGCTCTCTTTTGTCTCTCACCCTCTCATAATCCAATGTAATCATAATTCATCATATCAATAAAAGTCTTATGTGATGGTTGAAGCAACCATAACCTTATCATGTCATGCACTCATTTTACTCAAATGAGCAAGTAAGTAAAAGTCTTTGGCATGAAATGATAACCATGGTTATCATGATGGTCAACTAGTCAAGCCTAGTCAACCGGTCAACAAAGTCAACAAGTCAACAAAAGTCAACAAGTCAACAAAAGTCAACAAAAGTCAACAACCAAGTCACCATAATACTTAATTAATATAATAGTTAATCGCATATCATATTCTCATTAGGGTTGAGCAAAAAGTCAAATAGTCAACGGTCAACTGTCAACAACCCTAATGAGAATCCACTGTCTGTGCCTCCCTGTCAACTGTGCATACACACCCGCATCCGCGTTCCGAGGAACACGAATGCAAACTGGATAAATCCAATCCCATAAGGTACACTAGGATCTGGCTTAAACCAAATCCCGCTAGTGTAAACTGTCCGGACACTGTACGTGTACAAGTGCACGGATGTGACCGAACCCTGTCGCAAAACCATGCGACCTGTCGCAATACCATGCGACCTCTACTCTTTTGCCTAAAGGCGAAAAGCTTTCTGTGTGGGACTCTAAAGACTCGACACTACGCTGGCAGTGGGTTTAACCACAGACCGCAAGCGGCACTAGCTGTGCGTAACGGTCCCCAGGTAATGCCGACAAGAAGACCGACGAGGCGAAACCCATCTGAACTCCTACTGAGCCTGAGTGTGACATTCTCCGTACAGTCCGGTCTGTTCGTCTGATACATCGCATGGCGGGCCTAGGGGGCGGTAAACGTCAGTCCCCCAATAGCGGTACAAGTCGTGCCGGAGCGAAGCCCAAAACACCCTGAGATAACACTGGAAACCTACCAGTATATCTCGTTTGCCCTGGCCAGGGACTACTCGTGTAATGGCTCTCCTAGACACAGCGCGATGTCAACCCCCAATACCGGGAGAGACGAATCCTGTCTAACCCTCACTGCCTCCAAGTGCTTCGGGACTGCACCCAACCACCACCTGTTTGCACGACTCCTTTGAGCCGTGGTAGGGTAGTGATCAAAGTACAGTGGGAACACACCCGAGGCGAAGTGACAGTGTCAAGTCAGCGGACTAAGCTGTACTCATGTCACCTGGGAACTGATAACTGACGATAGGTATAATACCAACTAGTCAGTTCCCGACGAGTCCTGTCCAGTGTACCCATAACCTAACGAGCATCCGCATACTATCCCAAGTACGACGTACTGACGGCTGTGGGACAGACTGTCTCCCACACTGGGATGAGAAGCGCATGCGCTGGTCTACTCCGGAGTATCGATGCCCTGTCTCGATAGTCCTGCGACCAGGGACCTGCATAAGGATGTGCTTATAGATTACCCAGCCCCACTAGTGTGACGGCCATCACATCGCTGGTAATCAAGCAAAGATCCTAAGGGCTCTACTAATGTGTATAGGCGATATACAAAAATAAACACATGTACACATTGAAGCAGAAACAAACCAAGTAGCATACTACTATTTTGAGCAAGATTGTATATACAAGGTGAATATCCCAAGCATCCATTAAGTAATATACAAACTAGTATGATACAGTAATGGCCTCTAGGGCATATACACTAACAATCGGTACTCTAGAGTAGACTAGCGTATGCGCTTCTTGTCCCATATGATAGGCGGTGGATGATCCCATATCCATTAGTGTTTGACATCAGAGAAGGTATACGGGTGCTCAGTGGAGACTGGGTACACTGGACGGACTCGCCGAGAACTCCTAGATGGTATTATACCTATCGTCGGATAGCAGTTCTCTGGTGACACTGGTACAGGTTAGTCTGTAGACCCGAGATCGTCATAGAGTCTTGTGTGATTCCCACCGTGCTTTAATTTCCACCATAACATGGTCAAGAGATCGTGCAAAATGATGGCTTTTGGGTACAGTCCCGAATCACATGGAGGCAATGAGCGATAGGAGGGGTTTCGTCTCTCCCGGTATTGGGGGTTGATGTTGCGCTGTGTTCGATTGGCTATAACAAGAAATCCCTGGCCAGGGTTTCTGAGATTTACTGGTAAGAGTTATCAGTAGTTTCTCGAACTGTTATGGACCTCATATCGACACGACTTATCGGTTACTGGGGTCTGACGTTTATCACCCCTAGACTGTGATATGCGACATATCAGACGAAGAGATCGGACTGTACGGTAGTGTTACTGATTGGATTCGTAGGAGTTATAGCAGGCTTGCTTGTTGATCTTCTGATCGCTCAATACCCGGGTGGCCGTTACGTTTAGCAGACCACTTGCGGCTTGTGGGTGTTCGATATGATCATCACCTATTGCCGGCGTATTGACGAGTCTTTAGAGTCCTACATAGAGGTTTCCTGGTTCATGCGAAACGAAGTAGGAGAACATATATGATATGTGCGGGACCGAGATTAATACGAGTATGTGATACCGTATTCTATTCTCGCGATACGTGATATCGGCCAGTTATATGTGATATAGCCGGTTTATCGGAACAAATGTTGTTTCGATGAAATAATATATATATATATATTATATGCTCGCTTAAATATTTATTATTCTCACTTGTAATACATTTAACATATATAAGATATATGTTTATTGTATTGTTTTTCTTTTGTTGCATAAATATTATATATGTGATATATAATATTGTGACATGCTTGGTTATACATGCAACATGGATGTTTGAGAATTTTACCATGCTATATATTATGTTTGAGTTTAAATTCTTAAGTAATTCAAAAAGGAAGAAATGAGTCATTGTGAAGCTTCATGATAAACTTTGACAAACTCTTCTCTTTTTGTTTTGCTTAAGATATTTCTAAACTCAACCATTACACATAGCTATGGTTAACTCTCTACAAGAGTTAGTGGATGACATACACTAACCTTGGGTTGTTCTAACCTCGTCTTTTTCATTATTCATCTTCTTTCTCATTTTTGATTTTTGCTCTCTAGCTTTTGAGAAAAGAGAAGAAAATAGTGAGAAAATAAACAATAAAGTGAGCAAAATTCCAACTTCATCATCCTATACTATTAGCCATTTAGTTTAGGATGTTTGCTTCACTAATCTACACAATTAGTGAAGAGATAGCATGAGCTAGTGTCTCCTCGACGTAGATCATCTTCGGTCTCGAAGACTTCAAAGCAAGCTTGTTCGTTTCTTCGCGGGAGCCTCTCCAGAGTCCGGATGATCGTGATCGCAGTGAATGGGCTACTACATGGAGCTATTGAAGTGAAGGACCGGTCTACAAAGGTTGTATTCCTTGTTCACTTAGATATAAAGTGTTTACATATCATGTTTACCCTAAGTCTCTAGTTGAGATCTTGATTAGGGTTTGTTTAGCACCCCAAAAATTTCAAAGTAGCAATATTGATGCTTGCCAAAACCTTGCTAAGGTGCTAAGCTAACCCTACAACAACATAACAAGTGCACATTAGAAATCGACCAATAACACGTACAAAATACGTTTGACCGACGCACCAACTCCAAACAGACCCTCTAGTGTTCGCCAAGTGGTCAACATGTGTAGCGACGCCCCGGATCCAACCCAAGTGCAACAGCTACACCGGAACACGAACCGTGTCGGATAACGTAACGCGCGTAGTCGTAACACTAGAAATTACCAAAGTGATCCCAAATTTTGTATACAGTCAAAACTAAAAAATCAAGCAGTAGTAAACAACTTAAAACTACTGCAAGCAGCTACCCTACGAAACCCAAGCCCCAACTCCTCAAAACACCCGAGCTCACCGGATTTTCCTCCAATGTCGCCGGCCAAAACCGATCAGGTGGGGTTCGTGCTTCAGGTAAATGCTTAGGGTCTCTTGTACATCACTACTACATTGCTAGATTTTCCAGTATAAACTCGCGGTCACAGCAGATTACAGATATCCTAAATGACACTAAACATACGATATTTTGCACAAAACTAAAACTTTATGGTTCTAAACTGAAACTAATAAGCTACACAACCTTAAAACATCCTACTTAATAGTTAGAGGGCACTACCTTCCCAAACTTGCACCAAACCCTAGCTTTCCAAGCTCCAAGTGATCTCCATGACCTTTAGATCAAGTTTAATGAAGGGTTTAGTGAGTTTTGTGAAGTGTGGTGAGGATTGGTGAAGGTTTTAGTGAAGAACAAAGAAGTGTTTTAGTTGAGGGAGTGAGGGTGTGAGATATGAGAATGAGAGAATGAGATGAGAGTGAGGGTATATGTGTGTGAGTGAGGGATGAGAGAATGTGGGAGTGGGAATAGCATGAGCCATGCCTCCCTCTCTCTCTCCTCATTAGAGCTCCCATGATTGCCCCCATGCCTCATAATTCCCCTCTCTCTCACTCTCTCTCCAAAGTCAACCAATTAAAACCTAAACTAACACTAACTATCTATTACAACTTAAGGAAAAGAGTTTAATGTATCATGGCTACTTAAGCATGGTGAACACAAATTAACCCCAAGTTAACATGCACATGTGTGTGCAAGCCCGAATTAAATATTAATAAAATAATCATTAAATTTTGTAAAATATTTGAAAACTATTTTGGTCAACTTTTTACTAAAAAACCGCATTATCTCTTAATTAACACTAATCCCATTCTAAGGTGTTACAGCTGAGGATTTGCATCTAGAACAATGATCGAAAGAGATTTTACGTGTCATATCTTAAGTTTTAAAGTTAACCTCAATCAAGACGGCGTCGTGTGTAGCTTGCTGTGATGAGTACGGGTCGTCCTCAGGGAGATGGTGTTATGTTCTTGTTCTTACGAGTTAAGCCAAAGGTCCGAATTGTTCGAATCAACCCTATGTGTTTTTATATGCAAAATATAAGCTTGTTAGGGATATACATAGGTTAGTGTAAGTTAGGAAAATCCTTTCTCATTCCTTTGTGCCTAACTTGACTATTGAAGCTAGAGTAATCGACAACAACATGGATTAGGGTGTTTAAGCACGGTATTTGTGAAATACGACTTATTGACCCTTGTCCGTCCGTTCTTGTCTCTTGACTTTCGCCTTCGGCCAAACCAAACACAACCAGTCATGGTTAGGGATCATCGATACCGTGGTAGGGTAGGGTACCTAACGGAGCGTTTGCGTGAGATTTTGGCGGAGTTCAATAAGCAAATATCTATTAAGCCTTCGTTGGCCCTGCGGGGCTGTGCGCCGCCCTGTCCGTCAAAGAACCGTTCGCTTCGCTCTCTGATCCGGCTTGGAAAACATCCCCAGGAAGTACTTCAAAGGTCCAAGATCTTTGATATCAAAGACTTTGCCTAAGTACTTATACAACCATTCTCTTTCCCTAACAAGATCCACCATTCACAAACTATAACCAATATCAAAAGAAAGTATAAAAGAGAAGAGATCAAAGAAAACAACATTGCAAGTAAGTAAAATATTAGGAATATGTATGACCTATAGGCTATTATTGTATGATATAGTGGATGCTTAGACACACACAAACACACACACACACACACACACACACTCACACACATAGAGAGGACTTTCTTGCTCGACATGAAAGTATGCTATCTGGTTGCTCTTTATCATAACATGTACACTTGTATTGTTATATTGTCTCTCTGATACATGTGGCTAAAGCCCTTAGGATGTTAGCTTGACTGCCAAGACTATGATGCAGATCATTCTAGTGGGGCTTGTGTAGTCCGCGAGCACATCCTTTAACAGATCCTAGTCGAGAGAGTATCGAGACAGAGCATCGGTATTCTAGAGTGGACTAGTGTTTATGCTTTTTGACCCTGTATGGGGCGATGGTTGATCCGATAACCATTGGTGTTTGGCATAAAATATTGTACACTGGCGCTCATTAGAGAATGGGTACACCGAACAGGACTCGCCGAACTTTTAGATGGTACTGTACCTATCACCAGTTCTCTGGTGAAAATTGTACAGGTTAGTCTGTAGACCCGAGATCATTATAGTGTCTTGTGTGGTTCCCACTGAGCTTTGATTTCCTTCGTACCACGGCTCAAAGGAGCCATGCAAATAGGTGGATTTTTGGTATAGTTCCGAGTCACATAGAGGCAGTGAGCGATAATAGGGGTTTCGTCTCTCCCGGTATTGGGAGTTGATGTTGCGCTATGCTCGATTGTTTATAACAGCAAGTCCCTAGGCAGGGCTAATGAGATTTACTTGTAAGTGTTATCAGTAGTTTCTCGAATGGTTATAAGCTACACATCGGCATGACTTATGAAGTTACTGGGTCTGATGATTCCACTCGTAGAATCGATATGCGACATATTACACAAAAAGACCGGACTGTACGGTAAGTGTTTCTTATAGGCTCTACGTGAGTTTGGAAAGGTTTGTTTATTGATCTTCAATTCGTTCAATACCTGGGTAGCCGTTATGTCCAGCTAGTACCGCTGACGGCTTGTGGGTATCTGATGTGATCATTACATATTGTTGGCATGTTGATGAGTTTTTAGAGTCCCACAAAGAGGTTTCCTAGCTCAAGCGAAACGAAGTAGGGCACATATGTTTATATGTTCGGTAGCTTGATTAAATATGAGTATGTGATACCGTATTCTAATCTAGCGATATTTGATGTCAGTCAGATCATATGTGATACGACCAGATTATTGAATTAAGTGTTGATTCAATGATATATGTATATGTTGTTTATATTTGATATTTGCTGGATTATATTTGATATAGTCGGATTATTGAATCAAGTGTTTTGATATGTGTGTGTGTGTGTCTATATATATATATATATATATATATATATATATATATATATATATATAGTATAGGGTTGCCTAGCACGGCAGAAAGGTTTTGGGAGGTATCGTCCATGCCAAATTCAAAAAATTGTCGTTCTAGCTAACCCTAACCATGAATCGTTAACAAGAAATAATACGAAAACATATGCAAACACTTTGCAAGTTATAGTGCGCAAGGAATACAAACTTTGTAGACCGGTCCTTCACTTCAAATAGCTCTGTGTAGTAGTCCCGTTCGTTGCGATCATGAACTCCGAACTCAAGTGAGGCTCCCTTAAAGAAACGAACATGCTTGCTTCGAAGTCTTCAAGACCGAAAATGATTTACGTCGAGGAGACACTAACCCAAGCTATTTCTTCACTAATCATATAATTAGTGAAGCAAACACACTCTGCTAAATGGCAAGTAGTAGAGGATGATGAAGTAGGATGTGGGCTCACTTTAGATTTCATTTTCTCACACTTTTTCTCAAAACTCCATTGAAGCTAGAAACTTTTGATGAAGAAGAAGAAGATGAAGAAAATATCTCATCGATTATTCATCCAAATGAATTATTGCAACCATGGGTGAGTTAAAGCCATCATGCTTAACTCATATAAAGAATAAACCACACACTATGGTTAAGGGTTGGGTTTGATAAATATCTTCAACAAGACAAAAGAGTTGACTTTATCAAGGCTTATCCAAAAGCTTTTGTCCAAGCTTTACCATGACAAACTCAATCTCTTTTGAATCAGCTTAACATAAATAGAAACCCTAACTTAACCCTAGCATGGTATTAATCTCATACACCCATCTTGTATGTATCATCAAACATGACACAATACATGTACACAAATATACATATCACATATATACAATGTGCACATCTAGTGAGAAAAGAAATCATAAGTGAGCTTAATATTAGTTAATGTAATATAATATATCAAATATATAATTATAGATTAAATTATCAAATCAACTCTTGATTTAATAATCCGGCTATATCATATACAACCGACTAATACTATATGAATTAATTTATCGAATCAACACTTGATCCGATAACCCGGCTATATCATATATAACCGACCGATATAACATATCGCGAGAATAGAATACGGTATCTCATATCGTATCCACCTCGGTCCCGCACATATCACATATGTGCTCCTACTCCGTTTCGCTTAAGCCTGGAAAGCTCTGTGTAGGACTCTAAAGACTCGTCAATACGCCGGCAGTAGGTGATGATCATATCAAACACCCACAAGCTGCAAGCGGTCTGCTAAACGTAATGGCCACCCGGGTATTGAGCGATCAGAAGATCAACACGCAAGCCTACTCGTACTCCTAAGAATCCAATCAGTAACACGACCGTACGGTCCGGTCTCTTCGTATGATATGTCGCATATCACAGCCTGAGGGTGGTATAAGGACAGACCCCAATAGCCTGATAAGTCATGCCGATGCAAGGTCTATAATGGTTCGAGAAACTACTGATAACACTTACCAGTAGATCTCAACAACCCTGGCCAGGAATTTCTTGTTATGGCCAATCGAGCACAGCGCAACATCAACTCCCTATACTGGGTGTAACGCCTTGAAAAGTCGTTTTGGTGTTTTCCTGAAAATCGGTGAAAATTCGGTATTTTTCCGTAAACCGTCCTTTTTGTTATTTTGCAGTTTAGGACTAATTATACCTAATTTGGATAGGTAATTTCTTGTTTTTAGTAGCTAATGAGTTACTTATGAAATTTTGGTCATTTAAAAATTTTTCTCTATTTTTCAATTTTTTAATATTATTTTAAGCCGGTAAGAAATACATTAAATTAGCGATAAATACAAGTTTAAATGGGATAAATTTAAGCTCTAAAATAATGATAATTAAAATCTAGTTGTAACATAAATTTTTAGTATTTTATTTTGATTTTTAACTAATTTTTATTATAGAAAACGAAATTAATTGAATTTAAGCTTAAACTTGCAATTTTGGACTTGTAGGGGGTCTTTTTGCAAAAAAATTTTTGTGCACTCTCACACACACATCCTCACATCTCCTTGGCTGTCCCAAACTGCAGAAAATTTCCCCTCTCTCTTTTGTTTTAAAATTCTTTGGTTAGGGATGATTTGAGTTGAATGTGTATGTTTAAAATATTGTATGTTGAAGGTATGGTGCATTGACTTTGAGGGGAGTTGACCAAGACTTTTTTCCCACACCCACACCATCCCCTCTCCCTCATTTCTGGCCGAAATCTGTAGGAAATTTCCCCCCATTTCCTCTTCTCTTTCTCTCTCAAATTTCATCAAAATATTGCTCCAAAAAAATCAAAATTTAATCTCACAACTTAATTCCCATTCCTTATTCCTTTCACCTTGGGTTTTATAACTTGGCTCTTGGTGCTATGAGACCATCATTGAGGCAATTCTTCTTGCTAGATCTATAAAAATTTGAGGTATAATTTCTACTCTTTTAAGTTAATATGGTTAGAATTCTTTAATCTAGTTGTTTAGTGTTAATTTAGTGCTATTTTCATTCTAGTGTTGTTTAAAGTTAATGGTTGAGTTAACTAGGGTTTCTTGAAACCATTATTTAGTTAATTAAAGCTAATTAGCTATCTTGTTGTTTGCTAATCTAGGTTAATGAGGTTACTTTATTTGTGTGGGCTTCAAATTAGTGTTAATTTGGTATTGTCATGTTTAGTTTTGGATTGAAATTGCTGATTATGAAAATCAAGAAAGGTTTTACTTATGGAAATTAGGTTTTTAAGCATAGTTAATGGTTTAAAATTAGTGTAATGGCTAGCTAGTGGGTTAGTTTGGATTGTTGTGTTGGATTGTGTTAACTTTGTCGCTAATTGTCGATGTTTGCACCAAATTTGCAAACTTCTAGCTTACTAGGTTTTTATTATATTATTGTGGCGAATTAATTGCGATATCTAGATTATATTGTTGGCATATCCTATGACATTTAGGATGCGTGAGTGCGGATTTTTGAGTAATCGGGTTTTAGTTTTGCCGGGCGACCAAATCGGCGATTTTTGCAGTTTTTGCGATTTTCGCGTGTGTTCCGCGCACATTGTGCACGTTGTACCTAGCTTGTGAACGTTAGTATTTTCGTTTGGGTTTTGCGTCATTCTTGATATGTAACCTTATATTTGGTATTGATGTAAATTCCAGGTTCGGTCGCGGAGACGTCAGACGCGGCTCGAAAGGGGAAAGCGGTGATTGGACACAGCTAGCTAGGGATTCTGGTGAGTAGATGTAACATCTACGGGGGACTATCGTTGGATGGCGCAAGCCGCCCGATAGTTTTAGTAACTTAAAAGATTCTTAGTGATGTTAGTAATTAGGGGTGTAATACTTATAAGATTATTTGCTGCATCCATGCCTTATATTGACATACATATGCGAACCCATTTTATAGGACACCTGCACCATTGCCAGGGTTTTTATATGCAGCACGAGTACTATTCATGCTTACACACACGCCCTGGTAATTGCCATGCCACCACACTAGATAACCTATAATTTGAAACCTTTTAGTAATTGATGCTTAAACCTGTGCTATTGCCTTTAATTCCTTAAAATGAAATCGTAGGATTGTTATTCATGTGCATGTATCTCATCATATTATTTGTTCATGCCTAGTCTATTAATCATACATCGTAGCTTAATTATTGATACCATATGCATTCATCACCATTGATATATGCACTTATGAGGATTTCTTGAGATTTTATGATATTTCTGGATTTCGGGGGAAAGCCGCAAAATTTCTAAACTTATTATGTTTTTAAAATATGTAATTGCGGTTTTCTAGTGATGTAAAGTGTCGTCCACCATGAGTTTGCTGTGGTTTTCGAGATTCGTGTCGAGGAGTGGAGGAACCGTCACGGGTACATGGTGGGCCCGGTATGGTACCCCGGGGCAAGATGAATGTGGTGTTGACGTTGAGCCTGGCAGGGGACGGATTACCTACCGGTGACTGTTTGGCACGGCGGATATCCAGAGGATACCGACCGTGGTGAGATTTTGATATTGAGCTGGGTCAGCCGGATGGCTGAGGCCAGAGATACTATGACATGGATATATGAGATTTGTGATAGTTTGAGGTGTCGTTGCTGGACACAGGTTCTTGTTGATTCTATTGGTATTGTGCTGGTATTTCAAAAGAGATTCTTAAAGGGAAAAACATGATTTCTTATACTTACACATTCAGATCACGAGTTGACTCGCATTGCATTCATACCTGCTAGTATATTCATATTGCATACATACTTGCCATTATGTCCTGCCTTACCTGTATTTAGATGCTAGGATGCTTGTGTGCATGCATACGATAGCCTGTGTAGATGTTATTTATTACTCACGAGTTGGCAACTCACCCCCGTTGTGCCATAGCCTTTTTCAGGTCCGCTCCGTCAGTGCAGTAGCGGCGGGCGCTCTTGTTTCTTTTGCTGGACTCGAGGTTTTGCTCTTAGCTGGGTTATATCATTATTTTTGTACCACCTTGTATATTCTTGTATCTAGTGTACTCCATCTACTGTATCTACCAGCATTATTGTATATTGACCTAGAGATGAGACTGTGAGATTTGTGGACTTTTTATGCTGTATTTTGGGGTCGAGCTCACTTGAGTCGACATGCTGTTTTCTCATGCTTCTTTATGATTATTTTGCATGTTGTTGTTTTATATTGCGTGGGATTTGTGACTGCCTTGTGGCGAAGAGCTAGCTCCCGCTTGGGGATGCCTTATTTGTTGGATTCATATATATTCTTGTTGTACCCATTTTGGGGGGGGGCAGTATTTACAAAGGAGACTCTGCCGAAATTTTCGGAAAAATTGGTATTGTTTTTAAAAAGGGTTTTATATGACTTATTTGATAAACTCGCTTTCGATTGATTGGTTTTTCTTCACTCTTTTGCTTATTTGGTTTTGGTTACTGGCTTTGGCTTACTTATTTTACGGACGTCTTGAGACGTTTCGTAAACTTAAGTGCCAGTCACGTTCCGTACCTTGCGGGTCGTGACAAAGTTGGTATCAGAGCCAGGTTTTACCTTTTTGAGTGTAGGATGACCCTTGGTAGATGGAGTAAGTGACTTAAGTAGGGTAACGTAGCGTATGTATGTCCGCGGCATACTTGCGATACGGTACTCCGCCTAAGTGACTTTAGGATATACTTGCTTGAAAATTCCTTCTTCAATTCCGCGTATCCTATGATCCTATTGCACTGTTCTTATTATCCGTTTTCCTGTAACAGCCACTATGCCGCCGAAGGCTACGAGGGCACAGAGGGCTGCCGCCAGAGACGAGATTCGAGCTGGCTCGTCCGAGACTTGGACTGAGCAGGGTGGTATGCCTACGCCGCAGGGACAGACCGATCCACCTTCCCCAGGCCGTATGGATAGGCTCGAGACTGGTATGGAGGAGTTGCGACAGATGATGGGGAGTATGCAGGAGCTACGTCAGATGGTAGGATCCCTAGTTGCAGCCAGTCGTACACCGAGGCTGGATGACGCACCTACTACATCACAGACGACCATGATACCTGCTCCTACTACTACCACCATGGCCATTCCGGTTTCGCTACAGGATTTCATAAGGCTGAGACCTCCAGTATTCACCGGCACCGAGGCAGCGGAGGACCCACAGACGTTCCTTGACAGTTTAGCCAGGATCTGCCGTTCGCTGAGATGTTCGGATGATCGATGGGTAGAGCTTGCGAGTTTCCGACTAGAGGGTCTCGCGCAGACATGGTGGGAGTCAGTCTTGAGAGGTCGAGCTGCAGGTCTACCGCCTATGACTTGGGCCGAGTTTACAGCGGTCTTTCTAGCTCGTTTCCTCCCAGAGAGCGTTCGTGACGCCAGAGCTCGTAGCTTCGAGGCCTTAGTCAAGACACCTGGGATGACGATGTCTGAGTATGACATCCAGTTTACACAGTTATCCCGATATGCTCAGTATTTGGTGGATACCGAAGAGAAGATGGTGAAGAGGTTCGTACAGGGACTTGATGCCCAGCTATATCTTGCCATTGGCGCCCAGCACTACGACACTTATTCAGCTGCTATGGATACGGCATTGCGGATGGAGGCACGCATATCACAGACTTCGGCCGTTTCTGGGCCGAAGAGGATTCGCACCGATGTACCGTCTCAGAGGCAGCGCGCCAGATTCTTCCCGAGAGATAGGCCTGGCAGAGGATTTGGACGGGGACAGTTATATGGTTCTTATCCCCAGGGACAGCAGCCGTCGCCAGGGTGTTTTGGGTGCAGGAGTCCGCACCATCTTGTCAGAGACTGTCCGACGAGACGACAGGGAGCAGCGACAGTTCCGCATGTGACCCTACCACCATCACCACCCCCTCCTCAGAGAGCCCTACTTCCTACCACAGGCGATGCTCCACGCCAGTTAGGTGCACCCAGAGGCCGTGGACGCAGCGGTCCTGTTCAGAGAGGACGAGGAGGCAGAGGCCGAGGTCGAGGTCAGCCCGCTATCGGTGGAGGACAGGCCCGAATATTTGCTTTGACATCGCAGGATGCGTAGGCATCCAATGCCGTTGTGACAGGTACCTTGCCAGTTTGCTCTTTTGACGCGCGGGTATTATTTGACCCAGGTTCCACACATTCGTACGTCTCTAAACACTTTGCACCGATGTTGGGCCGTGAGTCGTCGTCGTTAGATCATCCGCTTGTTGTTAGTACTCCAGCAGGCGAGTCGTTTGTCGCTCGTTTTTTATTTCGATTGTGTTCCGTTCGTATCGGGGAGAGGGATTCATCAGTTGATTTGATTCTCCTCGATATGTTGGACTTTGATGTGCTTCTGGGCTTGGATTGGCTAGCCACTTGTTATGCTTCGGTGGACTGCCGTGAGAAGGCAGTCAGATTTAGCTTTCCGGGAGAGCCAGTCCTTGTTATTCACGGAGACCGCAGCGTCACCCTTCCCAGCTTGATTTCGTCTCTTCGCGCTGGTCAGCTCTTGCGGAAGGGAAGTCAGGGATTCTTAGCGTTTATTTGTGATACTCGAGCTGTAGAGGTTCCGTTAGACCGGGTCCCGGTTGTTTGCGAGTTTCCTGATGTTTTCCCTGATGAGCTACCTGGGCTACCGCCTGAGCACGATGTTGAGTTCTGCATTGATTTGATTCCCGGCTCGGGGCCTATTTCTATACCGCCTTATCGGATGGCCCAGGCAGAGCTTCGAGAGCTGAAGGATCAGTTGCAGGATTTGTTAGATAAGGGGCTTATTCGACCTAGTGTTTCTCCGTGGGGTGCTCCGGTCCTGTTTGTCAAGAAGAAGGATGGAAGTTTGCGCTTATGTATCGACTACCGCCAGCTGAACAAGGTTACCGTGCGGAACAGATATCCGTTGCCGCGCATTGATGATTTGTTCGACCAGCTTCAGGGTGCGGGGTATTTTTCGAGGATCGACTTGCGATCAGGATACCATCAGTTGCGAGTTCGACAGGAGGATATACCGAGGACAGCTTTCCGCACGCGCTACGGCCACTACGAGTTTTTGGTGATGTCGATCGGACTCACCAACGCCCCAGCAGCATTCATGGATTTGATGAACCGTACATTCAGGCCGTATCTTGACTTGTTCATCATCGTGTTTATCGACGATATCTTGGTGTACTCCCGGAGCAGAGAGGAGCACGAGCAGCACTTGCGGATTACGTTACAGACTCTGAGGGAGCACCAGCTGTTCGCAAAGTTCTCCAAGTGTGCATTCTGGCTGGACAACGTCGGATTCTTGGGTCACGTGGTTACGAAAGACGGCATTTGTGTGGACCCGAAGAAGATTGAGGCTGTTCAGCTGTGGCCCCGACCTACATCGGTTACTGAGATCCATAGTTTTCTAGGCCTGGCGGGCTATTACAGGCGTTTTGTTCAAGACTTCTCCCGTATAGCTGCACCTTTGACCGGTTTGACCCGGAAGGGAGTTCCTTTCGTTTGGACAGAGGAGTGCGAGCGCAGTTTTCAGCAGCTGCGGACATGTTTGACTACGGCGCCGGTATTATCTTTGCCTTCGGGATCAGGCGGATTTGTGGTCTACTGTGATGCTTCGCGAGTGGGATTAGGATGCTTATTGATGCAGCATGGCCAGGTGATCGCTTATGCTTCTCGGCAGTTGAAGAAGCACGAACAGAACTACCCTACTCATGATTTGGAGATGGCTGCAGTGGTCTTTGCACTGAAGATTTGGCGACATTACCTATACGGTGAGTCGTGTCAGATATTCACTGATCACAAGAGCTTAAAGTACTTATTTCAGCAGCGAGACCTGAATCTCAGACAGCGTTGTTGGATGGAGTTGGTGAAAGACTACGACTGCGAGATCTTATATCACCCGGGCAAGGCGAATGTAGTGGCAGATGCTTTGAGCAGGAGGCCCGGGGGTAGTTTATCCTTTTTGCGCGCAGTGCAGAGGCAGTCGTCAGCAGATTGGCAGATGTTATGCGACAGCCGAGTTGAGTTCGAGTTCACTCAGACAGGGGGACAGCTCGCGCATGTTCGTGCACGCCCACAGTTGCTTGACCGTATATATGAGGCACAGCACAGTGACGACCGTTGCTCAGAGATCATGGCACAGATGGGACAGGGCATATTTTCCGAGTTCGTGATTGACGATCGGGGGATTTTACGCTATGGATCTAGACTGTGCGTACCAGATGCTGATGGATTGCGGTGCGACATTCTTGAGGAGGCACACCGATCAGTGTATAGTGTCCACCCCGGTTCCACCAAGATGTACCATGATATGAGAGAGACCCACTGGTGGGACGGGATGAAGAGGGACATTGCGGAGTTTGTATCGAGATGCCTGACTTGTCAGCAAGTCAAGGCCGAGCACCAGAGGCCCGCAGGAGAGCTGCAGCCGTTACCCATTCCGGAGTGGAAATGGGAGCAGATTTCGATGGATTTCGTTGTGGGTCTACCCAGGACCAGTCGAGGGTATGACTCCATCTGGGTGATCGTGGATAGATTGACAAAAGCGGCTCACTTCCTGCCAGTGAAGACGACTTTCAGCTTCGCTCAGTATGCTCAGCTCTACATTGACGAGATCGTGCGACTACATGGCGTACCGACTTGTATCGTGTCAGATCGAAGCACTTAGTTTACCAGCCGACTATGGCAGAGACTCCAGGAGGCTTTGGGCACTCGTTTGAGCTTCAGCACAGCATTTCATCCGCAGACCGACGGACAGTCAGAGCGGACCATTCAGACTCTCGAGGACATGCTCAGAGCGTGCGTTTTAGACTTCGGCGGTAGCTGGGATCGTCATTTACCTCTAGTGGAGTTCTCCTACAACAACAGCTTCCAGGATACTATTCAGATGGCACCTTTCGAGGCATTGTATAGGAGGAGATGCAGATCGCCCGTCTGTTGGACAGAGCTCAGCGAGAGCAGTATTTTGGGGCCGCAGCTTGTTGAGGAGACGACAGCGAAGATACAGTTGATTCGAGACCGGATGAGGGCAGCTCAGAGCAGGCAGAAATCCT
Organism: Agapanthus africanus; assembly: GCA_030015575.1. Lineage (NCBI taxonomy): Eukaryota > Viridiplantae > Streptophyta > Magnoliopsida > Asparagales > Amaryllidaceae > Agapanthus > Agapanthus africanus. The sequence goes on from CM057341.1 coordinate 341,781,386, forward strand.
ATGCAGACAGGCGCCGTCGCAGATTAGAGTTCGCAGTTGGCGACCATGTTTTTCTGAGGGTCTCTCCGATGAAGGGCGTGATGCGTTTTGGACGAAAGGGGAAGCTTAGCCCTAGATTCGTAGGTCCCTTCGAGATCCTCGAGCGTGTCGGCGCTGTTGCATATCGTTTGGCCCTTCCACCCAGCTTTCCCAATGTTCACTCCATCTTCCATGTTTCGATGCTCCGCAAGTACCTTCACGACCCTTCGCATGCGATTCAGCACCCGACAGTCCAGCTAGAGCGCGACCTTTCTTTTGCAGAGCAGCCGGTGGCCATCCTGGATCGGCAGGTGAAGAAGTTGAGATCGAAGATTATACCAACCGTCAAGGTCCTTTGGCGTAGCCCGAGCAGCCAGGAGGTTACCTGGGAGACCGAGGGCGAGATGCGGAAGAAATTCCCTCATCTCTTTGAAAGTACGCGTAGTTATATTTTTAAATTCGGGGACCGAATTTCTTTAAGGGGGGAAGATTGTAACGCCTTGAAAAGTCGTTTTGGTGTTTTCCTGAAAATCGGTGAAAATTCGGTATTTTTCCGTAAACCGTCCATTTTGTTATTTTGCAGTTTAGGACTAATTATACCTAATTTGGATAGGTAATTTCTTGCTTTTAGTAGCTAATGAGTTACTTATGAAATTTTGGTCATTTAAAAATTTTTCCCTATTTTTCAATTTTTTAATATTATTTTAAGCCGGTAAGAAATACATTAAATTAGCGATAAATACAAATTTAAATGGGCTAAATTTAAGCTCTAAAATAACGATAATTAAAATCTAGTTGTAACATAAATTTTTAGTATTTTATTTTGATTTTTAACTAATTTTTATTATAGAAAACGAAATTAATTGAATTTAAGCTTAAACTTGCAATTTTTGACTTGTAGGGGGTCTTTTTGCAAAATTTTTTTTGTGCACTCTCACACACACATCCTCACATCTCCTTGGCTGTCCCAAACTGCAGAAAATTTCCCCTCTCTCTTTTGTTTTAAAATTCTTTTGTTAGGGATGATTTGAGTTGAATGTGTATGTTTAAAATATTGTATGTTGAAGGTATGGTGCATTGACTTTGAGGGGAGTTGACCAAGACTTTTTTCCCACACCCACACCATCCCCTCTCCCTCATTTCTGGCCGAAATCTGTAGGAAATTTCCCCCCATTTCATCTTCTCTTTCTCTCTCAAATTTCATCAAAATATTGCTCCAAAAAAATCAAAATTTAATCTCACAACTTAATTCCCATTCCTTATTCCTTTCACCTTGGGTTTTATAACTTGGGTCTTGGTGCTATGAGGCCATCATTGAGGCAATTCTTCTTGCTAGATCTATAAAAATTTGAGGTATAATTTCTACTCTTTTAAGTTAATATGGTTAGAATTCTTTAATCTAGTTGTTTAGTGTTAATTTTAGTGCTATTTTCATTCTAGTGTTGTTTAAAGTTAATGGTTGAGTTAACTAGGGTTTCTTGAAACCATTATTTAGTTAATTAAAGCTAATTAGCTATCTAGTTGTTTGCTAATCTAGGTTAATGAGGTTACTTTATTTGTGTGGGCTTCAAATTAGTGTTAATTTGGTATTGTCATGTTTAGTTTTGGATTGAAATTGCTAATTATGAAAATCAAGAAAGGTTTTGCTTATAGAAATTAGGTTTTTAAGCATAGTTAATGGTTTAAAATTAGTGTAACGGCTAGCTAGTGGGCTAGTTTGGATTGTTGTGTTGGATTGTGTTAACTTTGTCGCTAATTGTCGATGTTTGCACCAAATTTGCAAACTTCTAGCTTACTAGGTTTTTATTATATTATTGTGGTGAATTAATTGCGATATCTAGATTATATTGTTGGCATATCCTATGACATTTAGGATGCGTGAGTGCGGATTTTTGAGTAATCGGGTTTTAGTTTTGCCGGGCGACCAAATCGGCGATTTTTGCAGTTTTTGCGATTTTCGCGTGTGTTCCGCGCACCTTGTGCACGTTGTACCTAGCTTGTGAACGTTAGTATTTTCGTTTGGGTTTTGTGTCATTCTTGATATGTAACCTTATATTTGGTATTAATGTAAATTCCAGGTTCGGTCGCGGAGACGTCAGACGTGGCTCGAAAGGGGAAAGCGGTGATTGGACACAGCTAGCTAGGGATTCCGGTGAGTAGATGTAACATCTACGGGGGACTATCGTTGGATGGCGCAAGCCGCCCGATAGTTTTAGTAACTTAAAAGATTCTTAGTGATGTTAGTAATTAGGGGTGTAATACTTATATGATTATTTGCTGCATCCATGCCTTATATTGACATACATATGCGAACCCATTTTATAGGACACCTGCACCATTGCCAGGGTTTTTATATGCAGCACGAGCACTATTCATGCTTACACACACGCCCTGGTAATTTCCATGCCATCACACTAGATAACCTATAATTTGAAACCTTTTACTAATTGATGCTTAAACCTGTGCTATTGCCTTTAATTCTTAAAAATGAAATCGTAGGATTGTTATTCATGTGCATGTATCTCATCATATTATTTGTTCATGCCTAGTCTATTAATCATACATCGTAGCTTAATTATTGATACCATATGCATTCATCACCATTGATATATGCACTTATGAGGATTTCTTGAGATTTTATGATATTTCTGGATTTCGGGGGAAAGCCGCAAATTTTCTAAACTTATTATGTTTTTAAAATATGTAATTGCGGTTTTCTAGTGATGTAAAGTGTCGTCCACCATGAGTTTGCTGTGGTTTTCGAGATCCGTGTCGAGGAGTGGAGGAACCGTCACGGGTACATGGTGGGCCTGGTATGGTACCCCGGGGCAAGATGAATGTGGTGTTGACGTTGAGCCTGGCAGGGGACGGATTACCTACCTGTGACTGTTTGGCACGGCGGATATCCAGAGGATACCGACCGTGGTGAGATTTTGATATTGAGCTGGGTCAGCCGGATGGCTGAGGCCAGAGATACTATGACATGGATATATGAGATTTGTGATAGTTTGAGGTGTCGTTGCTGGACACAGGTTCTTGTTGATTCTATTGGTATTGTGCTGGTATTTCAAAAGAGATTCTTAAAGGGAAAAACATGATTTCTTATACTTACACATTCAGATCACGAGTTGACTCGCATTGCATTCATACCTGCTAGTATATTCATATTGCATACATACTTTCCATTATGTCCTGCCTTACCTGTATTTAGATGCTAGGATGCTTGTGTGCATGCATACGATAGCCTGTGTAGATGTTATTTATTACTCACGAGTTGGCAACTCACCCCCGTTGTGCCATAGCCTTTTTCAGGTCCGCTCCGTCAGTGCAGTAGCGGCGGGCGCTCTTGTTTCTTTTGCCTGGACTCGAGATTTTGCTCTTAGGTGGGTTATATCATTATTTTTGTACCACCTTGTATATTCTTGTATCTAGTGTACTCCATCTACTGTATCTACCAGCATTATTGTATATTGACCTAGAGATGAGACTGTGAGATTTGTGGACTTTTTATGCTGTATTTTGGGGTCGAGCTCACTTGAGTCGACATGCTGTTTTCTCATGCTTCTTTATGATTATTTTGCATGTTGTTGTTTTATATTGCGTGGGATTTGTGACCGCCTTGTGGCGAAGAGCTAGCTCCCGCTTGGGGATGCCTTATTTGTTGGATTCATATATATTCTTGTTGTACCCATTTTGGGGGGGCCAGTATTTACAAAGGAGACTTTGCCGAAATTTTCGGAAAAATTGGTATTGTTTTTAAAAAGGGTTTTATATGACTTATTTGATAAACTCGCATTCAATTGATTGATTTTTCTTCACTCTTTTGCTTATTTGGTTTTGGTTACTGGGCTTTGGCTTACTTATTTTACGGACGTCTAGAGACGTTTCGTAAACTTAAGTTCCAGTCACGTTCCGTATCTTGCGGGTCGTGACACTGGGAGAGACGAAACCCCTCCTATCGCTCGTTGCCTCCATGTGACTCGGCCCATTTTGGGGGGGCCAGTATTTACAATGGAGACTCTGCCGAAATTTTCGGAAAAATTGGTATTGTTTTTAAAAAGGGTTTTATATGACTTATTTGATAAACTCGCTTTCAATTGATTGGTTTTTCTTCACTCTTTTGCTTATTTGGTTTTGGTTACTGGGCTTTGGCTTACTTATTTTACGGACGTCTAGAGACGTTTCGTAAACTTAAGTGCCAGTCACGTTCCGTACCTTGCGGGTCGTGACACTGGGAGAGACGAAACCCCTCCTATCGCTCGTTGCCTCCATGTGACTCGGGACTGTACCCAAAAGCCACCATTTTGCACGTTCTCTTGAACGTAGTAAGGTGGAAATCAAAGCATAGTGGGAATCACACAAGACTCTATGAAGATCTCGGGTCTACAGACTAACCTGTACCATTGTCACGAGAGAACTGCTATTCGACGATAGGTACAATACCATCTAGGAGTTCTCGGCGAGTCCGTCCAGTATACCCAGTCTCCACTGAACACCCGCATACCTTCTCTGATGTCAAACACCAATGAATATGGGATCATCCATCGCCCATCATATGGGTCGAGAAGCGTATACGCTAGTCTACTCTTGTATATCGATGCCCTGTCTCGATACAATCTCCACTAGGAACATTTTAAGGATGTACTTAACGACTACTATGTCCCCACTAGTATGATCTGCATCATAGTCCTGGTAGTCAAGTACTCATCCTAAGGGCTTTATCAACATGTATTATAGAGACAATCAGTGTACATGTTAAGATAAAGAGCAACCAGATAACATAGTATCATGTCGAGCAAGAAAGTCCTCCTTATATATGTCTAAGCATCCACTACAATATACATCGTATGTATAGTAATGGCCTCTAGGGCATACATATTACTAACAATCTCCGACTTGCACTAGGGTTATCTGTTGTAGTATCTCATACCCAACAATCAGCAGTAGTTGAAGTATCTCATACTCAACCAACCCATAAAAGTCTCACCTTTGAATAGGCCTTTGTGAGTGGAACCTCCGTGTTGTCCTCTGTGTCTACTCTCATGAACATGGATCTTCCTGGAGATCAACCATCTCCACTGATCAGGTGATACTGCCTAAGAATATGTCTGGATCTCAAATGGGACGGGTGGTCCTAGGTCTAAGCCACAACTCTATTGTCACACAATGGTAGTAACGAAGTTCATCTAATGAACTAGTGTACATCCAGACAACCTCTTTGGTAGCATCCTTGGTAGCAATGTATCCAGCTTTTAACGTCTAATATGTCACGGTATCTAGCTTGGAACTCTTCCAACATACCGTCCCTCCACTGAGGCTAAAGACAATGCCTGTGACTGACATTCAGTCGACCTTATCACCCTGGAAGCTATCCAGTGATTCTTCCGAGGATCGATTGATACCATCTCACTACACCTAGTGAGAATCCTTACATCTACTTAGATCTATCTCATAGATCCAAAATCCAGGATTTAGGAGGTATCATGTTGATCCTATTTGGAGAATCATTGTGATAAGAAGAGATTGACCGTGTGTAGCATAGGAAACTCCTTTCCTATCAAGAGTATGTCATCCACATACAATACGAGGATCACCGCCATACTCCCTACTGCCCTTTTTGTATATACAAGGTTCATCTATCATTTTGATCAAGTCAAAGTCTTTGACTACCATATCAAAACAGATGTTCCAACTCCGGGATACCTGCTTTAACTCATAAAGCATCTTGCACATGTTTCCGCTGCTCCCACTGTCTACGAAGCTCTCTGGATGTGTACTTACAGACGCACTCTTCTAAATCACTATTTAGAAAAGCAGTCATGACACCCAACCGCCAGATATCGTAGTTATGGTATGTAGCAATGGCAAGTAGGATCTGGATGGATTTAAGCATAGCTTTGAAAGTCTCAAATTTTCCATGTACACCAAGTAATCTTCTCAAGATATACTTGCTCCTGATTGGGATTTAACCCTTCAGATAAAGCAACCAAAGTCCATACTTTGTTGGAGTATATGGATTCCATCTCATAGCATCCAGCCATTCTCACAGAGTCTCCACTCCTAATGGCCTGCTTGAAACTAGTTGGGTCATCTTCTCATGATGCAATCCTCGCTCCCACAGTCATAGAGAAAACCGAAGTATCTCTCAGATGGATGAGGAACTGTTCATACCAGAATATTGCATTTTATACCGCCCATTCTTACGCTCGTTTATTTATAGGCAGGTGCTTTTAATCAGTGTTTGCTACATATTTGCAGAATACTGGTTCTCAACTCTAAACAGTGAAATCCATGGAAAGTACGACAAATTCCGGATTACTGCCAACAACAGATAAAACACGGGTCTCCGCTCTTTATCCGTGTGTTGCCACATACCAGTTAAGGGACAAAATGGCAAATCGATTGTCATGTCATGCACAAAGCTCAATGTCAACACAAGATCCAAGAAATCTACGTGGAGCTCGAGAAAATCATGGCAAAAAGATCCACATCACATCACCTTTTGTTCTACTAAAATTCTGGAATAATTGTTAAGTGTTTCTGAGAAACGTCATATACCACACAGCAGACAACATGAAAACAGGGAAGCACACAAAAGATGGTGGCCCAACTCATCAAGACGGCCGCGGTTCCGCGGCCTAAGCAGGCTTAGGCCGTGGAACCACGGCCGTACGGCCTCCTCTCTCTGTCGTTTTTCATGGACAGTTTGGTCACTTCATTTAGGGGCAGATTGTTGCCCTAGGTTTCCCATTCCCCTCCTATAAATACCCCAGAACTGAGCTAAGCCAAGGGGTCCAATTTTCATGTCCATTCTTTTGCCTCTTTTTGTTAGGTTTTAGTCTTTTTCTTCTTCTTCTTCATTCTTCCTCCATGGAAATGTAGTGAGAGCATTGAGTGGATGTTAATGAAGATGGGGGCTTTTGTATCATTCTCTTTTGTTTAACTTCCCCTTGAGATTCTTCCTTTCTCTTGATCTTTCAACCTCTTCATTGAGCTTGAAAGGTTAAGAGTTTGTTATTGATCTCAAGGGTCGTATTTTTCTTATGGAATTAGCGCTTCATTTCACATGCGTTCTCTACCCTTCTCTTGATCTTGCAACCTCTTGATTGAGCTTGCAAGTTTAAGGGTTGGCTATTGATCCCATGCTTGTCTTGAGTTCTAGTTTCTAATTCATTTTATTGCTTATTTATTACTTGCTTTTTTATTATCTTGCTTTACTTATTTGCAATTTTAATTCATGCACTTACTTACTTGTAATCTTTTCTTTTCTTTGTTCTTTTTGTTCTCTCTTTTTTGTTCATTTTGTGAATGGTTGTAATAATTGTCGTTGTTAAGAATCAATACGATATTGTAAGTTAACGTTTCTTTGCTCATTTCCTTTTCCCGTTATTTTCCATTAAACTCCGCCCAAACGATACGCAAGCGCTCCGTTAGGCACCCTACCCTGACAAGGTAACGGTGATTCCTAACCGTGACCGATTGCGTTCGGTTTGGCCGGAGGCGAAAGCAAGAGACAAGAACGGAAGGACAAGGGTAAATAATCCGTATTCCACGAATACCGCGCTTAAATCCCTTAATCCACGTTGTTGCCGATTGCTCTAGCTTCAATTGGTCAAGACTCGGCTCAAAGGTTTTGAGTACGGATTTCTTTAGCTTACAATCTCATCTCTTTTTCTTAACAACTTTATACTTGCAAATAATACACATAGGTTAGATTGAACAAACATATACTCATTCTTTATTGACTCGTCTAAAACAAGAAAGGATATACAACCATCTTCCTGTGGATCGACCCGTGCTCAACCGGCTAGCTGCATAGCGACACCGTCTTGATTGCGGTTAACTTTAATTCTTTCAATCAAATGGCGCCGTTGCCGGGGAGACGGTAGCGTATTTTCTTTCTTGTTATTCGGGTTAATATTCTTTTTGTATATATTTAAAATATATATATATATATATAAATAAAATTCTTTTTGTTTTTTTTTGATCATTTTTGTGGGCAAGAGTGCAGATTTTTGCAGATTTGCAAACTGCGATTGTGGGGAGAAAAATGTACATTCAAGGCTAAGATGATTGCAAAGTACAGTGACAAAGATCCGGGTAGTTTGACCCGCGCAAGCGAACTTTTCAAGCTTACCGGATTTGATTCAACGGGGGTTTCCTAACCCAAAAACTTAACGGTACGTACTTTACTAACACCTTCTTCTCAAATCCGACGCATCCAATATACTATTCTTTGCAGGATTCTTTGCAAGTTCGCTAGCAAACGCTAAAAATTGACTAACCCGTATTTTTTGCAGTGCCGCGCTTAAACTAAAAAAAAAAACGATTTTTTGATTCTTTATAGAATTTTTATTAAATTGCGCATTGCATCAATTAATACGGACTTAAGGGCAAGCGAACCCCACAATATACGGTAAAGGATTTCATCGCCTTTTCCGTGGCCCACAAATCACGAACTTGAGCATAACGTTTACCCGTACAAATTTTAAAAGAAATTAGACTTTAAGCCTTATGGACTTCGCGCTCACTAGGAGAAGTTAACTGTGTTTAGAACCTCGCTTAACGCTATATTGTTTACGGGGTGTCTAGGAAAGTGTTAACGGCGAAACCGCCAAAAGAGAAAGGGTTATTTAATTAAGGAACTTCGCGAAAGCGTTGGAAAACCTCCCCTTATCTCTGCACTTACCTGGCCTCTTGATCAGTGTATCTTGAGCGCGTTTCTCGACACAGTTTTACTTCGACAATCAAGTTCTGGAGCAGTTCTAGTTGACCTAGGTGAACCCTAGAACGATTAGGTGTGTGGTATTTTTGTGTCGTGATTGTTTTTGTCCATATTCTTTTTTTTGTGTGTATATTTCATTCTTTTGTTAATACCTAAAAAAAATTAATTAAAAAAAAAATCACATTCTTTTCCCCCTCCTTTTCTCTGCCTTTCTTTCTTTCTCTCTTCATATCATGGGTACCCCACCTCGCAAAACTCTTGCCGAACTTTGGTACCCACAACCAGACATAACTTCTTACGGTTCTTGCTTTGGCCGAACATCGAACGACCCCTCCATGCCCAAAATTTCTTTGAAAGATCGGATAGAAGCGTCTAGGACAAACACTTGCATTCCGCAATCCACTTTGTATCAACCTTTTCAACCTCCCCCACCCTCTTATGTTGATACCCCTTTTGCAAGTCGTCCTTTGTCCATCGCTGAACATATTGAACAATCCTGTAGCCGATCTTTCACTCCTTTCACCACTACAGATTCTTGGGATCAACAATTCCATTCACCTTCTTATCCAAATGTTGATCCTGCTCCTGTCCAGCCATTCAGTTCCTATCAATCCTACCCAACTTTTGCACCTTCCCTAGACATTGCTTCAGAACCGCCATTTGGGAGTTTCCAGTATCCAAACAACTTCGAATCTTTTACTAAAACTCCATCACAACACATGTCTAGTCTGGAACAGTCGTTGGAAGACTTTAGGGTAGCGTCATGCCAACAGATGATGGATTTGAATGCATCCATGGCCGCTCTCATACAACCTACTGACCCGGTAGCTAGTTTCCAACTAACTCCAAATTTTCCAATGTATGAAGAGGCGGTCGGACAGGCTGTGAATTTGAGTGGAGAGAGTGAGCTGTACCCCCTTCCAAATCAAACCTACCCGTTTCAAATTGAATCCCACAACTCCTGTGTTGAAAGTCTATCTAGTGTCCCAACTGAATTATCAATTGAAGATAGAATGTTTAATGAGTTGTGCGACTTTGTAGGGTTTGATTTGCCAGATTGTGAAGGGACCTTGCCAAGTGAAACCACAAATAATCCTTTTGACCTTTACACCTCCATCTTAGAACCTGAATTGATTGAAATCCATGCTTTTGATGAGATGTCGGAGAAAATTGACTTTCACTTGATTAAGGATATTGACGCCGGGAATATTTTGGATGATGAACATGTAGATCTGGCAGAGTTTTTCTCTCCAATTCATCATCCCGAGTCATTAACTGTTTTTCCCGAACCCCATATGGGTCTGAATTTTGAAGAGAAATGCATGGATGTGCTAAATTTTGATGAGAATTTTGAGGATAGCTTTGAGGATGAACCAGTTTTAATTGATGAGTCGGATTTTCTAATTCATCCTGTTCCTTTCATTGACTGTGTGCACCCTCCCGAAACCTTAACCGATACCCCTCCTCGATCACTTTCCTCCATCCTTTCCATCGTTCCGACCTTGCAAGAACCCGTCTCACTTACATTTCATATGTCTGGTTTACCGAGTTCGGCGTACCCATGGCTTCTCACGAATCTTGAGGGATTTGACCCCATTTCTCGACGGGTAAATATATTGGCACAATCGCTTTTCACACATCGGTCATCATAAATTGTGCTAATCTATTTACTCCATTTGTACCCTCAAGTTCGTACTCCACTTCTTTTTCCCTTCCGCCATTTTTCTTCTTCTCATATACCGAGACCGTATCCCGCTTCTATCTCCATACGGTCTCGCGTATTCTCCATCTCTTTACTCTACGCCTTCTTTGACCAACCACTGCTTTATCATGATAAGATCTTTGAATGGTTGGTGCTCACTTTTGGCCTTTGTAAGGCCTTGTATAGCTTGATACTATTCTCTTTCCCCCCTAATCCTGAACCTCAACGCTTAACAGCGGAAACACTGTTTTACTTAAGTTTGGGGGGGGGACTCCTTTTTTGTATATATTTATTGTTTTCCTTTTTTTTGTTTGTATATAATTTGTTTCTAGGGAGCGCCGACAATTTTGACCCTCTTGGTGTAGCCTGACAGTGAGGGCACTGTCAAGTTTAAGTTTGGGGGTGTGCTCGGTAAGCTTTCTTCCTTCGCATTCATTTGTATATTTTGCATTTGCATACCTTATTAAAAAACCCACAAAAATTAAAAATTTTCCAAAAAATATAAAAACTTTGTCGTCAAGTTAGCTAATAGGGTAACTTAGATCTTTATTCCGAAAGTTTAGTTGATATGATAGAAATAACTAAATTCTAGGCTTAGGGATTGAAAACCCTAAAAATAATCCTCATTCTGTCTAACTTTGGTAAGTATACGTCCTTACAGTTTTTTTTTGAGAAATAGGTAATCTTGAGTTCAGTTCTTGAGTTAAGTCAAGATGAAGGGAAAGTATTGAAGCTTTACTGAAGGATAAGTCTGAAAAATAGTTTCCTTTCTTGAGTTTAAATTTAGAAAGTATATACCCTACAAACTGCACTTACACGCACCTTGAAACTTGGGATAGTAGAGGATACCTTGAAATACTCTTGCCTGAAAGCCTAGTATGAAAGAAAAAATGGTATTTAAAGCTAAACACCAAAAGAGCATGTTGAAAAATATATCCGGTCTTGAAAAAGAAAAATAAAAATAAAAATAAAAAGAAAAATAGAATAAAGTCAAGACCTGGAAACTGCTATTTACGCTTTAAGCTCACACATTCAGTAATCGGCCGTCAGTGCCTCAAGAAGCATTAATAGTCGCATGAAAGGTGTGTGAGCAACACCGTCCATCATTAAATGAAAAGAAGTAGTATTAGGTATTAAGGTAAGGGTATTATAGCTTGAATTGAATTCTTGAGTGTAGGGGTGCAAATATACACACACGTAGGGGTATACAATTGATGTTTGGATAAAAGATAGAAATAAAGAATAAGACTTGTGTCTTCTGTAAAGTTGATAAAAATCCCTGATTTGAGGCCGCACTTTAGAAGGAAAACTCAGGAGAACCAACATCTTTCTAAACTTTTTTTTGGAACGTATAGGATCTAAAGTTAAAACAGATAGGAGGTGTGAAACATAAGGGTTGGATATTTCTAACTTAGGATGATAGAATTTCTAACATAAATACTAAATTGTAGGAGTAGAATCGATGTTAACTTATAACACTAGCTTGACGGGATTTTGTGGCTGTAATCCGCTGAAAACCCTCAGGAGACAACACTCGTCCTACTAGGGACACCTAGAGGTTTAACGGCTTATTGCACGTGCTCAGTGTAATCGCGTTCCCTGCGAAAGTGCGGTTAGGATTTTATTTTTGTGAATAATTGGTTTTGCTCGGGACGAGCAAAAGTTAAGTTTGGGGGTATTTGTTCATACCAGAATATTTCATTTTATACCGTCCATTCTTACGCTCGTTTATTTATAGGCAGGTGCTTTTAATCAGTGTTTGCTACATATTTGCAGAATACTGGTTCTCAACTCTAAACAGTGAAATCCATGGAAAGTACGACAAATTCCGGATTACTGCCAACAACAGATAAAACACGGGTCTCCGCTCTTTATCCGTGTGTTGCCACATACCAGTTAAAGGACAAAATGGCAAATCGATTGTCTTGTCATGCACAAAGCTCAATGTCAACACAAGATCCAAGAAATCTACGCGGAGCTCGAGGAAATCATGGCAAAAAGATCCACATCACATCACCTTTTGTTCTACTAAAATTCTGGAATAATTGTTAAGAGTTTCTGAGAAACGTCATATACCACACAGCAGACAACATGAAAACAGGGAAGCACACAAAAGATGGTGGCCCAACTCATCAAGACGGCCGCGGTTCCGCGGCCTAAGCAGGCTTAGGCCGTGGAACCACGGCCGTACGGCCTCCTCTCTCTGTCGTTTTTCATGGGCAGTTTGGTCACTTCATTTAGGGGCAGATTGTTGCCCTAGGTTTCCTATTCCCCTACTATAAATACCCCAGAACTGAGCTAAGCCAAGGGGTCCAATTTTCATGTCCATTCTTTTGCCTCTTTTTGTTAGGTTTTAGTCTTTTTCTTCTTCTTCTTCATTCTTCCTCCATGGAAATGTAGTGAGAGCATTGAGTGGATGTTAATGAAGATGAGAGCTTTTGTATCATTCTCTTTTGTTTAACTTCTCCTTGAGATTCTTGCTTTCTCTTGATCTTTCAACCTCTTCATTGAGCTTGAAAGGTTAAGAGTTTGTTATTGATCTCAAGGGTCGTATTTTTCTTATGGAATTAGCGCTTCATTTCACATGCGTTCTCTACCCTTCTCTTGATCTTGCAACCTCTTGATTGAGCTTGCAAGTTTAAGGGTTGGCTATTGATCCCATGCTTGTCTTGAGTTCTAGTTTCTAATTCTTTTTATTGCTTATTTATTACTTGCTTTTTTATTATCTTGCTTTACTTATTTGCAATTTAAATTCATGCACTTACTTACTTGTAATCTTTTCTTTTCTTTGTTCTTTTTGTTCTCTCTTTTTTGTTCATTTTGTGAATGGTTGTAATAATTGTCGTTGTTAAGAATCAATACGATATTGTAAGTTAACGTTTCTTTGCTCATTTCCTTTTCCCGTTATTTTCCATTGAACTCCGCCCAAACGATACGCAAGCGCTCCGTTAGGCACCGTACCCTGACAAGGTAACGGTGATTCCTAACCGCGACCGATTGCGTTCGGTTTGGCCGGAGGCGAAAGCAAGAGACAAGAACGGAAGGACAAGGGTAAATAAGCCGTATTCCACGAATACCGCGCTTAAATCCCCTAATCCACGTTGTTGCCGATTGCTCTAGCTTCAATTGGTCAAGACTCGGCTCAAAGGTTTTGAGTACGGATTTCTTTAGCTTACAATCTCGTATCTTTTTCTTAACAACTTTATACTTGCAAATAATACACATAGGTTAGATTGAACAAACATATACTCATTCTTTATTGACTCGTCTAAAACAAGAAAGGACATACAACCATCTCCCTGTGGATCGACCCGTGCTCAACCGGCTAGCTGCATAGCGACACCGTCTTGATTGCGGTTAACTTTAATTATTTCAATCAGGAACCGTACTAGATCGGCGGAGAGGCTGAGATTCGTCGGGAACTATTGAATCCTTCGGTTCTACCAAATCGTCAGCTGTAGTTTGTATAGCTGGAACTCCTTCTAGTTCTACCTCATGAACACTAATTTCGTCACAAGAAATCCCTTTTCTAAAAAGGTGGCATGCTTGAGAAACAAAACACCTTTTGTTCCTCGGTGCGGAAGAAGATATTCCCTTGCGAATGCTTGGGATATCCAACAAACTTCCACAGAACTGACCTTGCCTCGAGCTTGTCCGGATTTTGCTTTTTACTTAGGCCAGACAATCCTAAGTCTTAACATCCTTAAGAGATCGGCTCTTCCCATACCATATCACATATGGAATGGTAGGCACCTGATTTGGTTGGAACCCTATTCAATAGGTATGCAGCTTCTCAAGTGCATAACTCCAAAAAGGAAATAGGCTTCTCAGTAGTACTCATCATAGAGCACACCATATCGCATAGGGTGCAATTTGCTCCGCCCCGATACACCGACGTGCTGTGGTGTATATGGAGGAGTAATGCTGAGAGTGTTAGTTATATGTATGCCCTAGAGGCCATTACTGTATATACGATGTATATTGTAGTGGATGCTTGGACATATATAGGGAGGACTTTCTTGCTCGACATGATTGTACGCTATCTGGTTGCTCTTTATCTTAACATGTACTTTGAATGTCTTTATGTTACATGTTAATAAAGCCCTTAGGATGAGTACTTGACTACCAGGACTATGATGCGGATTATACTAATGGGGACAATGTAGTCGCCAAGTACATCCTTCAAGTGTTCCTAGTCGTGGGAGTACCGAGACCGGGCATCGATACTTCAGAGTAGACTAGCGTATGCGCTTCTTGACCCATATGATGGGCGATGGATGATCCCATATCCATTGGTGTTTGACATCAGAGAAGGTATACGGGTGCTCAATGGAGACTGGGTACACTGGACGGACTCGCCGAGAACTCCCAGATGGTATTATACATCATGTCAGATGGTGGTTCTCTGATGACACTAGTACAGGTTCGTCTGTAGACCCGAGATCGTCATAGAGTCTTGTGTTATTCCCACTGTGCTTTGATTTCCATCATACCACGTCCAAGAGGGCGTCCAAAAAGGTGGCTTTTGGGTACAGTCCCGAATCATATGGAGGCAATGAGCGATAGGAGGTGTTTCATCTCTCCCGGTATAGGGAGTTGATGTTGCGCTGTGTTCGATTGGCAATAACTGGAAATCCCTGGCCAGGGTTGCTGAGATTTACTGGTAAGTGTTATCAGTAGTTTCTCAAACTGTTATAGACCTCATATCGACACGACTTATCAAGCTACTTGGGTCTGACGTTTACCACCCCTAGGCGAGATATGCAACATATCAGACGAAGAAACCGGACTGTACGGGAGTGTTACTGATTGGAATCGCAGGAGAATGTACAGGCTTGCTTGTTGATCTTCTGATCGCTCAATACCTGGATGACTGTTATGTTTAGCTGACCGCTTCAAGCTTGTGGGTGTTTGATATGATCATCACCTACTGCCGGCGTATTGACGATTCTTCAGAGTCCTACACAGAGGTATCTTGGCTCAGGAAAAACGGAGCAGGAGCACATATGTGATATGTGCGGGACCGAGAATAATACGAGTATGCGATACCGTATTAGATTCTCGCGATATGTGATATCGGCCGGGTATATGTGATATAGCCGGGTCATCGGATCAAGTGTTGATTCGATAAACTGATACAGATTATATTAGTCGGTTATTTATGAAATAGCCGGATTATCGGATCAAGTGTTGATTCGATAATTTAATATATAATTATATATTTGATATATTAAATTACATTAACTAATATAACCTCACTTAAAGATTCTTTTTCTCACTCGGGTAATACATTGATATATATGTGATATATGTTAATTGTATTATTTTATTTTGTTACAATAAATATTGTATATGTGATATATAATATTGTAACATGTTGTGGTTATAAATGCAACATGATTTGTGGAGTTTAAATATGGTTAGGGTTTGTATTAGGGTTAAGCTTTCATGAAGCTTTCAAGAAGCTTCTTGAAGCTTTGACTTTGATTTCGATATTTTGCATAGATATTTCCTTAACCCTACCCAACCCTTTAACTATAGTTAAATCTCTACATGGGTTAAGTCTTCATACTTAACCCATGGTTGCATTTCTAACCTCACACTTTATTCATTATTCATCACAAATGGTTTTGCTTCTTCTTCTTCTTCCTCTATGATGAAAAGCTTTCTAGCTTTTTCAAAAGTGATGAAAATGAGTGAGAAATCGAAAACAAATGAGAGCTAAATTCCTACTTCATCATCCTCATCTGTTCTAGCCGTTTAGATTAGGGTGTTTGCGTTGCTAATACTTGATTAGCAAAGCAAGAGCTTGGGTTTGAGTTTCTTCAAGGTAGATCATCTTAGATATCGAAGATCGGAAGCAAGCTTGCATCTTTCTTTTGTGGAGCCTCTATAGAGTCCGAATACTTGATGATCGCAGCGAAGGGATCTCAACACGGAGCTTTAAAAGTGAAGGAATGGACTACAAAGGTTGTATACCCTAACTCTTAGAAGTAAAGTTGTTTACTTGCTATTTGTTTCACCTAATCTCTAGTCTAAGATCTTGGTTAGGGTTGTTCGGCACGTCTAAAATATAAATCGGGCATGGTTGATTCCTTATAGACCCTTGTGACTGTGCCTAGTAACCCTACAAAGAGAGAATCTCATTCCTTTAGAATAGTCCAGGAATTCCGTGCTCAAGTATTCTCCTCCCTGATCTCATCATAGGACATAATACTTATACCTGTTTTTCGTTCTCTACTTCTAACTTATATTCTTTGAATTTCTCAAAATATTAAGACTTGTGTTTCAACAGGAACATATGTCCGAATCTTGAGATATGATCAGTGATTGTAATGAAGTACAAAGAACCAGTCCTGGCATGTGTAGACAGGGGACTTTCATACATCCGCATGTAACAATCCCAAGAGTTCACTAACTCTTTCTCTGTTTCCAATAAACAGAGCTATGGACATCTTATCTTTGTGACATGACTGGAAAGTTTCACAAGATGTAAATTCATACTGATTTAAATATGCATCTTAATGTAACTTAGCTAGTCTACAATGCATCAAGAAGGATTCATTCATTTCTGAACACTTCCCCTTGTGTGTGTTTTGTTCGTTAAGAACTGCGGTTTGATTCAGAACGTAAATGCTTTTAGATAACGTGCCTGAACCGATCAACTCTTGATATAGGAAATGTTCAAAACATTATCCAACAATACAAAATTATATCCTTCTTTACCAATAAAGAGACATATATGATATTGTATATTGTTAGTGTATATGCCCTGGAGGCCATTACTGTATCATACTAGTTTGTATATTACTTAATGGAAGCATGGGATATTCACAGTTGTATAGACAATCTTGCTCAAAATGGTAGTATGCTACTTGGTTTGTTTCTACTTTAATGTGTACATGTGTTTCTTTTAGTATATCACCTATACACATTAGTGGATCCCTTAGGATCTTTGCTTGATTACCAGCGTTGTGATGGCAGTCACACTCGTGGGGGCTGGGTAATCCACAAGCACATCCTTATACAGATCCCTGGTCGTAGGACTATCGAGACATGGCATCGATACTCCGGAGTAGACTAGCGTATGCGCTTCTCATCCCAGCAGGGGAGACGGTCTGTCCCACAGCCGTCAGTACGTCGTACTTGAGATAGTATGCGGGTGCTCGTTAGGTTACGAGTACATTGGACAGGACTCGTCGGGAACTGATTGGTTGGTACTATACCTATCTTCAATTATCAGTTCCCAGGTGACATGAGTACAGCTTAGTCCGCTGACTTGACACTGTCACTTCGCCTCGAGTGTGTTCCCACTGTACTTTGATTACTACCCTACCACGGCTCAAAGGAGTCATGCAAACAGGTAGTACTTGGGTGCAGTCCCGAAGCACTTGAAGGCAGTGATGGTTAGACTGGATTCGTCTCTCCCGGTATTGGGAGTTGATATCGCGCTGTGTCATGGAGAGCCATTACACATAGTCGTCCCTAGCCAGGGCAAGCGAGATATACTGGTAGGTTTCCAGTGTTATCTCAGGGTGTTCTGGGCTACACTCCGACACGACTTGTACCGCTATTAGGGGACTGACGTTTACCGCCCCCTAGGCCCACCATGCGATATTCTCAGACGAACAGACCGGACTGTATAGAGATTGGGGGCCGTTACGCACTGCTAGTGCCCCTTGCGGTCTGTGGTAAACCTACTGCCGGTGTAGTGTCGAGTCTTTAGAGTCCCACAAAGAGAGCTATTCTCCTTTAGGCAAAAGAGTAGAGGTCGCATGGTTTTGCGACAGGTTTCGGTCACATCCGTGCACTTGTGCACGTTTGGTGTCCGGACAGTTATTACTAGCGGGATTTGGTTTAAGCCAGATCCTAGTATACATTTTGGGATTGGTTTTATCTCGTTTGTATTCGTGTTCCTCTGAACACGGATGCGGGTGTGTATGCACGGTTGACAGAGACAGAGGCAGAGGATTCTCATTAGGGTTGTTGACTGTGACTTTTGCTAAACCCTAATGAGAATAAGAAATATGATTAATGATAATATTAATTAAGTATTATTGTGCCATGGTTGGGTTGGAAGGTTGACTTTGTTGACTTGTTGACTTTGTTGGCCGGTTGACTAGGTTGGACTTGTTGACCATCATCATGACAATGGCTATCATTTCATGGCATTGACCTTTGCTTGCTTGTTTGTTCACACATTGCATTTAATGCATGAAATGATATTTCCATTTGATATGATAACAACCATCACATAATACTCAATTATTATTATTTGTTATGATGATTTTGGATTATGAGAGCAAGGGTGAGAAAAGTCTTGCTAATTCTATCATATTCATTCTCTCTCATCCTCAAGCTCTCCCTCTTCCTCTTGCTCTCTCTAGCTCAAGGAAACTCCCTCTCATGAGTTGAGAACTATTTACTTAGAGATAAAAAACCTATAACACTTCTCTAATCATCCTAGTACACAAAGTCTAGCAAGCAAAGTGTTCTAGTTTCCTCTAGTTTGAGGTTGAAGCCAAAGGTAGAAGCTTTCGGGTGGATCCATCTTCGGCGCAAGGAGACGACGAGGTGAGACCGATCCGACCACCGCAAGGAGTTGAAGAGAAGGAGTTCAAGTTAAGGTATAAACCCCAACCGAGTAGGTAAAACTCCTAGTTAGGTTGTTAGATAGTTGTTTAACAAAGATCCGTATTTTGAGTCCATGTTACCCCCAAAGAGAAAATCGTTTTTCACCATTTCCGCAACCCTAAAGAATTGGGGACGGGTAACGTGGACTTACAGTGGTATCAGAGCCTAGTTAAACACTATCTAACATGTTAGCAAAGTAACTAGAAGTTCGATCGGAAAAAAAGTCACGAAACACGCCCGAAATGTATAGTTTCTGCCGATTTTTTTCCTGTTCAAAAAATAATTAATCTTACAGTAAAAATCGGCTCAGGCTTTTTATAACACACCCAAGAAAAATAGTCCATCGACTCGGTCAAAGCGCCGCGGAAACGCGGCAGGAGCATGCTCCCGCCGCGGATCCACGGCCGAGTTGACTCGGTCGTTGGAAATTTTTCATGCAGTGTGTTCTGTGGGGTGTTTTGGGATTTTTGGAATATGATTTTTCTGCCCAGATTTTCCAGAAAGCAAAATTTGTTTTTAAGGTTTAAAAATCCCTATTTTGATCGAACTTCTAAAGACTTAAGCTAACGGGTTTATATCTGTGATGTGATATATATATTGAACGTCTGCTAATCGCTATACGGCGATTAGTGGGGGTTATACATATCTGTGATCTGTAATGTTGATGGTATGTGTATATGAATTTATTGGATTGTCGCGGATGAATAGCTGGGGGGTTGTGAGATGAGAGTTTTTTCTTTATCTTTCAATTCATGTAATTTGTAATTGATGTAATATTATTTATTTGGCCGCACAACCGGGATGAGGTTGCAGCCGTCATTGTATAATTTCTTTTACTGTTTTTTCTCCTAGGATAGACCCATGGAGGGGGTGCACAAACTACCGGGTACCTCGAAGTGCCGAGTGACCTACTCACGTTGTTGAGGGAGGTTGCTTCGCTTCGGTTACTTGGCGGGTAGTTTGCCGCACCCGTAGGGGTCTAGGGTAGGGTATTAGCTATTCATCGCGACCGTGTAATCCGCTTTTCGTTACAGGCTCGTACGGAATGCGGATTCTTAGTATATCCAATGTGTTCATCTGTGATCTGGAATGGCTATCATTGCATCTGACGAATGTATATATCTATATATGATATCTATTTAGGCGTTGCTTATGTTTTGCATCCGCGCTAGTCCAGCCCCCGCTCTGTCGTTAGTTAAGTAACCTAACGGGTAATGACGGGGCCCCATGGCGAATGCGGATGGCATAAGCGTACGTCATATTTTCATTGTTTTCTGCAATGGTAGGATTAAATGATGAGACGCATTAAAATTAATGCAAGAAAATGAACCAAGTAAAAGTCATTGGAACACTTTCAAAACCACTCGGTTCTTTTCAAAAACCAACATTTAAATGCGGAGCTTGAACCACTCCTTTCAAAAGCTATCTCGTTCCATCGATTATATCAAGTTCACTACGTTCACGGTTTCGCCAAAACCATTCGTAGCCCTCCATCATTTCAGTTAAATATTCGGTAGTATTCAAGCTATGTATTTTGACCTCACGCCAAGGCATAGTGATTGGTAGCTGCCGGATATTTATCTGTTGCATAGATAGAATGCGTTGGTTTGAGACAGTCATACTGCTATTTTGGCCTACGTCAAGGGTAGGTACGGGTGGGTTCAAATTAACCTGGATAATGATGGGAAGAACTTGACATGTGACTTATGACATTTTGACCTCACGCCAAGGTCATAAGAGCATGGGGCAAAATTCCACATCGGGAGTTTCAAAAGAAACTGAAACTTGCTAGCGCTGCATACCATTTGGAGTGTGATGATTCTGGTAGGATTCCTTCAGTTTCGTCACTTAATGATATTTGGATCCCGATCCTACTGTGAGTATATGCTACTCCTCGGGAAATTTCTCACTTAACGATCAATGCTATAAACCTAGTAGGTGCCTAGAAAGGTGTTAGCGGGGCTACGCCCCCAGGGAAAAGAGGTTCTTTAATTAAGGAACTTCGCGAAAGCGTTGGAAAACCTCCCTCGAAGTACCGACACCGGCCTGGCTGAACGGTTATGCAAGTATTGTACGGTGAGATTGATCCCGACTAATTCTTCCTTTTTGTTTTGAGGAGGGATTCGAGATACAGTGGGAGCCATCCTGTTTAGACAAATTAAAAACCACTCTAAACTTGCAAGAGAATCATGCTGAGTGTTTCTTCTCTCTCTCCTAATTGCAGCGACCAATCGTCATGACCGGACTTAAGTTACTTCTAGATAAGAATATACTGACAGGGCCAAACTACAAAGATTGGCTCAGGAATGTCAAAATGGCAATCACTTACGACAAGCTGGGGTATCTCCTTACTACCAAAGCTCCCCCTTTCCCAGGTCCCACCTCCAGCGTCGCGGATAAGGAAATCCATAAGACCTGGGAGATCGATTGCGCGAAGGCCAAGTGCCTCGTGCTTGCCTCTATGGACAATGAACATCAGAGGAGGCACGAGAATATGGACCTCGAATCCATATTTCTCCATACAAAAGAACTGTATGGAGAGCAATCTCGTATGGCCAGATACGAAGTGTCGAAAAAGCTGTTTTCGGCAAGATTGGCCATCGGATCATCGATAGCGGAACACGTGCCTAAGATGATTTGCTTCATTGAAGAGATCGCGGACCTTGGGACCACGTTAGAGAACGAGCTCTATACGGACTTGATTCTCCAGTCCCTTCCTTCCACTTACACCCAGTTTATCCTGAACTTCAACTTGCAAGGAAAAGAAGTTGAACTTCCGGAGCTCCTCAACATGCTGAGGAGTGCAGAGGGCACCCTACAAAAAAGTAGGGAAACATCCACTTTGTTTGTAGTGTAAGTGCACGGCGGCGCCCCGGCCTCCATCCCGAGGCCAAATGCGGAAGCGATGGTTAACTTTAATTTTCTTGAACCGGCACCACCGCGCACTAAAACCCGGATCGGGCCATTAACTAGTTCTAGCTAACTACAAGATGGGGAAGAGAGATATACCGAGCGATCCGTGTCCTCCGGTCTTCTCGTCGTCGTCCCGATCTCCCGCGGAATGTCGGGTCTCCACCTCGTCGCCGGAAGGGGCACCACGTCGCCGGCTTCTTTTACGGGCTCCCGTCTCTATACCGAGGCAACTCGGACACGAAGTTGGCGAGCCGACATGCCCAAGGTTTGCTGTAAAATGTGTGTAGAACTCATGTCTCATTTTGGGGTAGTGGAGGTTGCCATTTGGTGGAGGAATGATATGTGAACTTTTTCTAGATGAACTTGGGGATTTTTCTAACATGAAAAGAACAAAAATCCCCACTAGAAATTTTTGGACAGCCCCCAAAAGCCAAGGCCGGCCATGCTTGGTGGAGTGGAGGGAATGAGGGAGAGTGAGTGAGTGAAAAAGGAAAGCCACACCAATAATCAAGTGAAAGGAAATGGTTATCATATTCAACCATCAACAAAAGCATGATGACTCCAAAGTCAAGCAATGATCACAAACAAATCCACACTCCACCTATAAATCAACAACCATGATTGCTACAAAAAGTCAAGCAATCATGAACCATGGAAGGTCAAAGGATGGGGCTTCATCATGAAACCATCATGACACAAAAGTATGCAAAGAACACCCTCCATATTGCTTATTTGCATAAATGCAAATAAGCCCTCCTCCACCAAACTTCGGCCAATGAACGATACAAAGGAAATTGGCCAAAACGGAAAGCAAACTGGCAACTTCAGAAAACTGGTCCCGTAATAAATTACAGGAAAACCCCGCTACTGTGCATACACACCCGCATATGTATTCCGACCGAATACAAATGCAATGAGAAAAAATCTACACTGTACTATACTGGGATCCGGCTTAAACCAAAGCCGGCTAGTAATAACCGTTCGATCCTGATCCGTGCAATACCGCACGTATCTGATCGAACCCTGCCATATCTCCATACGGCCTCTACAACGTTTCGCCCGAAAACTTGAGCAACTGAATGTGGGGGACTCTAAAGACTCGTCAACACCTTGGTTGTGGATTTAACCACTAGCACGTCAGAGGTATAAGCCAATACGTAACGGGCTACCAGGTATTGACCAAAAGGGACGTCGATGAGCGAACTCATCCTGACACCCTACTAAGCCTGTCAGTGACAATATCCGTACAGTCCGGTCCGTTCGTCTATGAGCATCGCATGGCGGGCCTAGGGGGTTGGTAAAAGTCAGACCCCCAAAAGCGGTACAAGTCGTGTCGGAGTGTAGCCCAGAACACCCTGAGATACTACTGGAATACCTACCAGTAAATCTCTTGCCTCGGCCGAGGGCTTCGTGTAATGGCTCTCCTAGACACAGCGCGACCTCACCCCCAATACCGGGAGAGACGAACCTCTGAAGATCCGCTCACTGCCTCCATGTGGCTCGGGACTGTACCTAACTAAAACCTGTTTGCACGTCTCCTTTGAGCGTGGTAGGGTAGTAATCAAAGTACAGTGGGAACTCACACGAGACAAATGACGATCCCCAGGTCGATGAACTAACCTGTACACATGTCACCAGGGAACTGCTATCTGACGTCAGGTATAAGACCAACTAGCATGTTCCCGGCGAGTCCTGTCCGGTGTACTCATAACCCAATGAGCACCTGTATACATCTTAGGTGATCCAACTGACACCAATGGCTTGTGAGACCGGCCACCGCCCCTCGTCGGGGTCTCGACTGTATACACTAGTCTACTCTGGAGTATCGATGCCCTGTCTCGAAACTCCCACGACTAGGGACCTTTTAAGGATGTGCTTATAGACCCCAGCTCCCACTTATATGATCGCCCTCATACTGCTGGTGGTCAAGCAAGAATCCTAGGGGCTCTATCAACATGTAATAGCGACATGTCAGGTCACCTAAAGCAGTACACGATGATAAAGATAAACCAGATAGCATACTATCATCTCGAGTAAGACTGTCCTACTGGGACAGGTCCTCCCTCAATCATTGCAATCACGTGCCTGTGATCCAATAATTGACTCTGAGGGCACCATCTCCAACAATCTCCCACTTGCACTCAAGGCTAATTATTGCGATGTCGCATACTCACAGCCCGTGTGATACCGAACACCCAACTCCTCTACTAGTCAGTCTCATAAAACTCATTTGCGAAACTAATGCGTTCGAGGAATAACCTCAGTGAGTGGATCCGCCTTAATGTTTCTTTCTATGTCTCTCTATATCTCAAGTTCGCGGAGAAACCCATCTCCCGAAATGAGCAATACCTGTCTTAGAATGTGTCTGGATGTCTGATGGGACCTAGCTCATAAATGAACTCCAAATCCAAACTTCTTAGACTGTATCGTCAACTGAACTCAATAAGTATCCTGTGCCATGCCTCCCTCAGTATTGCCTTGGACCACCTGTCCAAAATACTGCCCCTCGTCAGAAGGAAAAACTATAACTCTAACAACCTCCCTATCGTCCAAGTCACCTTGGAAGCTTGGAATGATAACTGTCTCCCGAATGAGGCTGTCGTTATCATATCCCTAGAACATCCACTTATGTTCTAAAACTGCTTTCGACTGTTTCTCCAGGATTGGATTAATGTCAACTTATTGCATCTAGTGCAAGAACAACATCTGGTGTGGTACTTGACATCTCATGATTGACTCAATTGCCTAAGCAAGTGATCTGCCAATCATGCACATCCCTCTCCCCTTTAGTCTGTAAGACACCTTTAGAGAGGGTGACTCCATCAACTGCAGGTACACTACCGTGCCAGGAGTCGTCCATTCTAATTACTCTTAGAATGCTGTCTAACTACTCTTAATTGGGAAACCACCCAAATCTAGATCTAAAACCATAGATCTAGTAACCAGTATGTC
This sequence comes from Agapanthus africanus, assembly GCA_030015575.1. NCBI lineage: Eukaryota > Viridiplantae > Streptophyta > Magnoliopsida > Asparagales > Amaryllidaceae > Agapanthus > Agapanthus africanus. The sequence continues at coordinate 341,806,330 of CM057341.1, forward strand.
TGATATAATGTCCAAGTCCCATATGGAGAAACCACTGTGCGACGACTAAAGTATAACCGATCGTAGTATAGGAATATCACTTCCTACTCTGTGTATGTCATCCAAATACCAGGACATCACACCCTACTACCTTCTTAACAGATCCATCCCCTATTCTGATGAAGTCAAACCTATGACTGTCACGTCAGAAATAGATGATCTATCTCCGCTATATCTGCTTTAGTCTATAAATAGACATAAGCCACTTGTCCACCAATGCTTCCGCTGCTCCCACTGACTACGACAACCCTCTGGCAGAGTCATATAGACGTACACCTCTAAAGCTAGTTTAGAACAACGCTATACTCATCCTCTTGCCGGGTCTCACGGTCTGGAACAACAGCAATGGCAAGTCAGGGTAAACAAGAACCTCCCTGTCACCGTCCTTGAGGCTACCGGAGTACCTCTCGGGTGCCTGAGGTTACCCACCTTATCTGCGGAGTGGCCAATGGAATGTCAAACCAGATTGAATCTTTAGGTTCTTATCAAATCTTCAGTAATCGTTTGCGGTTCTGGAATCACTTCCAGTTCTACCATACTCCCACTACTGTTTTCTGAAAAAAATCCATTTTTATTAAAACTGTGGCGAGTCTAGAACAATATCGTTATTGATCTTCCAGATGGTAGAAAGTCAACCCTCGTCATAGCCTGGGTCAACCCACAAACAGCCATTACAGAAACGTGCCTTGAGTTATCCAGAGTCTGCTTTAATCATAAGCCGGACAACTCCCCGTACCATAACTTCGTTAAGATATGAACTGTTCTATATCCAATACAGAAACAGAGGCACTGATTTAATTGAACCAGATTCAAATCATGCAGCTGTCTCCAGTGCATTTCAACTAAATGGAAGGAGGCCGATCAGCGTTACTCAACTTAGGAATGCTTCCAATTATGAGTAACCTGAAAGAGAAGCAAGTTCTCATAATCACTACTATCAACTGTATACTATACTCAAGTATCTACATCTCCGATCACTTTGAAGAATCCCGATACTTGCAATATCTGGTTCTCTACTTTATTCAAATACCTATAACTTCTCAAAATTCGGACCCTGTGTTTCCACGAAACACCTGTCTAAAAACTAGAGAAGTCATAAGTAAACCGAATATAGTACGAGGACCAACCCCTCTGTCCTGATGGACCCTGGACAACATACAATACTCTGTATAAGTCCCTTGAGTCTGATAACTCATTCACTGTGCATCGTAAGTTGAAAACTGTACTTATGGTTAAGAAGAATTACACCGCTGTTCAATGCTCCTTACCTAACCATCCACTGATATAGGTAAATGTCACAGACATAATATCAAAAAGGTATATCTCACTCTATAAAAATAGACGTACAGATATATCAATTTGAAATTGGTGCATAACAACGGATATTCAAAACCAAATATTTGCCGACCGGCAAACAACCCAGGTGACTTCCTCAAATATCACCAATTACAACGAATTCCGATATAATGAGGATGATCACCTAATTCCAAATAACTTACTCACACTCATCATCTGTAAAACCATACAGATGTGAAAATCATACCTGGTAAATACATACCCTGGAGTAAGTATCTAATCGGGAAATCAGTTTTCTTTTAACAGTACACAGTGAAACTGAAACATTGAAATGTTTCAATGGGGTATCCTGGTATTCCTAGTAATGCCTCTTCCAGATTCACAACTGTAACCGTATACTTCTTTGCCACCTCTCCAAATCCCTTTATATGTCTTTAGTCATTACCTTCTGTACACCCCTTTAGGCCAAATGGTTTTCTTCCTTCCCTACCTTTCGGCACCGGCCTATGGTTCGGAAGAAGACTATCCAATAAGCATAATGGGTGTACTGTCCTGATCCAAGGAACACTCGCAATGCGAGAGAAGGTGAAGATAAAGGACAACCGAATAAACCTTATTCCTATTTCTCCTGAACCAGAATCCATCCCCGAACCGGAACAAGTTCCTTTCGAGTTCGTATATAACCATACGACGGAGTATCCAAATAACTGTGGATCTTCGTAGTGATACGGAGTGTTCTGGAGAAATACAAAGGTGATGTGGGAGTGGTAATGAAATACTTGGTATGGTCGTGAATATTAGTCGCAATTTACTTTGCCCTCTTACTAATCCCTTGCTTTGTCTTAACTTAATACCTTCTGTACACCATCGTTATGCTAATTGGTTTTCTTCATTCCCCACCGTTCGGCACCAGCCTAAGGTTTGGAAGAAGACTATCCAATTTGCGTAATAGGTGTACTATCTCCTAAACCAAGGAGTACTCGCAATCTAAGAGAAGGTAAAAGGAAAAGACAACTGAATAGTCCTATCCGTTTTCTCCAGAACCTGAAACAATCCTCGAATAAATCCCTTCGAGTTCGTATATAACCATACGATGGTTTTGTCCAATGGAAGTGGACGTTCGTAATAATACGGGGTGTCCTGGAGAAAAGGGTAAAAGCAGGAGTGGCAATGAGGTGTGCGACTCTGACAATCCAAAAGCCAGTGTTTAAGAAGGTTCGGTTAATTTTGATCTCTAAGTCATAGTCTAGGGTCGGGTCAATGGTCGCTACCAAAAAGAGAGAGAGAAAAGAAACACTCAGCGTGCACTCTAACCTAGATCAGAATGGTTACCAATTTATCTAATCTGGAAACCTCCCACTGTAACGTCAAATTCTTCTCCAAACCTAAAAGAAGAATTAGTCGGGATCACCCGAGGAGTAAACCAACTCATCAGTGGGAATCGGGATCCAACTATCACCGCATGATAACGTGACGGAATCCGCTCACGCTATCACACTCCAGAAGGTATGCGCATATCTGGCAAGTTTCAGTTCTTTTGAAACTCCCGATATGATTTTTGCCCCATGCTCTTATGACCTTGACAATGGCCAACAAATCATAAGTCACATGTCAAGTTCTACCCGTCATTGTCCAGGTTGATTTGAACCCACCCGTACAAGCCCTTGACTAGGGCCAACAAGGCTATACGACTGTCCCAAACCAACGCATCTATCTATGCTACATATGAACACCCAATAGCTACCAAACACTGTGCCTTGACTATGGCCAACAAACACAGCTTGAATACTATTGACTATCCATATGAAACGACGGAGGGCTACGAATGGTTTCTGGCGAAAACCTTTAACGTAATGAACTTGATATCGTTGAAGGAACGGATAGCTTTATAAAAATATAGTAACGAAAACCTTTGCTAAAGAGGTCACTCCCGGTGAAGGGATCTCGGCTCTTTCCCCCGTAGAATGAGGTGCAGGATATTCCAACTGAATACCATGATGCAAAGCAAAAGTAATCGGCTATAGTGAAGTTATTGCCCTGACGCAAACTTTTGTCCAAGGGGTCACTCTCGGTGAAGGGATCTCGGCCCTTGCCTCGTCGACTGAGGAGCAGGATATTCCAACTGAATACCATGATGCAAAACAAAAGTGAACGTCCCTACAAATAACTGCTTTTTGAAAAGTGTTCCAACAACATCAGATTAGGTTTGTTTTACTTGCATTGATCCGAATCAATGCAGTCCCATCAATTGATCACACCAAAAAGAACGAAAATAATATGACGTACGTATATGCCATCCGCATTCGCCACTGGGTCCCGTCATTACCCGTTAGGTTAGCTAACTAACGACAGAGCGGGTACTGGACTAGCGCGGATGCAAAACATATACAACATATACTAATATATATACCAATATATTATATTCGCTCAAGGCATGATAAAATGCAACATCACAGAAATGTACAGCATCACAGAACAATACAGATATCTGGGATCCCCGGGTTTCACAGAGCCGCTGAAACCCGACGTTCCCCTGGTTGTGTAGATAGCCTGTGTAATGAAATCCTAGACCCCTACGGGCGCGGCAAGTTACCCGCCAAAACCTGAAGCGAAGCAGCCCCCTTCAGCGACGTGAATGGACCACCCGGCACTTCATGCAATCCGACAACTTGGGCACCCCTCCTGGGTCAACCTGTACCCCCTACGAGTGCGGCGAATAGCCCGTCAATTCTAGAGTGAAGCCCCCTCCGTCTCAATGCCATGAGATGCGGGCTCGTTGCCCTCTAGAACCCGGCTATCCGTGCACCCCTCCGCGGGGTAATCCTAGTACAGAAAGTAAAATATACATACAACGGGTACATCGACCGCAACCTGGTCGTGACCCAAAATAATAATACAAACAGGCAGTGACGGCAGTCCACATGTCGGACGCTCGCCCCGCAATAACAAATGTACATAATACAACAAAAACTGTACTAGCATTGCATCCAGGCTACCCCCCACGACCGATCCGCAACATCACAGCAATACACAGAACATCAACGTGAAGGTCACGTTCGCAAATCCTTCTAACCGGGCTATAGCAGTTAGACAGGATTTACCGATCAAGTGACATTCACGGTCGCAGATATAATGTAAATACTGTGAACTAATGTGTTTTGAATATCCGATCGATCAAATTTACCCAAGTGGGCCCCAAGCAATACTGTAGCAGTTAAAGAAATTCTGGGCCCAAAAAGAATATTCCAAAACCCCTATTTTCATCACAGGAGCTCTCTGGAAAAATTTGGTACACTGATCTGCATATACTGCAGCGGAACCGCGGCCCAAGCAAGGGTTTGGCCGCGGTTCCGCGGTCGTATGGAGCGATCACGTGATCAAATTTCTACAGAATTCTTATAATTCTCTGCACATCGTTCTGAGACAACCTGAAAAAATTTTGGACTTCAAAAAATTTCGACAGAAACTGATGTGAAGAAAAATACGGTTTTTGGAAAATTGTTCGATCAGAAATGTAAAACACATTAGACAATGCTAGACTATGTTAATGGCGAGGCTCTGATACCACTGTAAGTGCACGGCGGCGCCCCGGCCTCCATCCCGAGGCCAAATGCGGAAGCGATGGTTAACTTTAATTTTCTTGAACCGACACCACCGCGCACTAAAACCCGGATCGGTCCATTAACTAGTTCTAGCTAACTACAAGATGGGGAAGAGAAATATACCGAGCGATCCGTGTCCTCCGGTCTTCTCGTCGTCGTCCCGATCTCCCGCGGAATGTCGGGTCTCCACCTCGTCGCCGGAAGGGGCACCACGTAGCCGGCTTCTTTTACGGGCTCCCGCCTCTATACCGAGGCAACTCGGGCACGAAGTTGGCGAGCCGACGTGCCCAAGGTTTGCTGTAGAATGTGTGTAGAACTCATGTCTCATTTTGGGGTAGTGGAGGTTGCCATTTGGTGGAGGAATGATATGTGAACTTTTTCTAGATGAACTTGGGGATTTTTCTAACATGAAAAGAACAAAAATCCCCACTAGAAATTTTTGGACATCCCCCAAAAGCCAAGGCCGGCCATGCTTGGTGCAGTGGAGAGAATGAGGGAGAGTGAGTGAGTGAAAAAGGAAAGCCACACCAATAATCAAGTGAAAGGAAATGGTTATCATATTCAACCATCAACAAAAGCATGATGACTCCAAAGTCAAGCAATGATCACAAACAAATCCACACTCCACCTACAAATCAACAACCATGATTGCTACAAAAAGTCAAGCAATCATGAACCATGGAAGGTCAAAGGATGGGGCTTCATCATGAAACCATCATGACACAAAAGTATGCAAAGAACACCCTCCATATTGCTTATTTGCATAAATGCAAATAAGCCCTCCTCCACCAAACTTCAGCCAATGAACGATACAAAGGAAATTGGCCGAAACGGAAAGCAAACTGGCAACTCCAGAAAACTGGTCCCGTAATAAATTACAGGAAAACCCCGCTACTGTGCATACACACCCGCATCTGTATTCCGACCGAATACAAATGCAATGAGACAAAATCTACACTGTACTATACTGGGATCCGGCTTAAACCAAAGCCGGCTAGTAATAACCGTTCGATCCTGATTCGTGCAATACCGCACGTATCTGATCGAACCATGTCATATCTCCATACGGCCTCTACAACGTTTCGCCCGAAAACTTGAGCAACTGAATGTAGGGGACTCTAAAGACTCGTCAACACCTTGGTTGTGGATTTAACCACTAGCACGTCAGAGGTATAAGCCAATACGTAACGGGCTACCAGGTATTGACCAAAAGGGACGTCGATGAGCGAACTCATCCTGACACCCTACTGAGCCTGTCAGTGACAATATCCGTACAGTCCGGTCCGTTCGTCTATGAGCATCGCATGGCGGGACTAGGGGGTTGGTAAAAGTCAGACCCCCAAAAGCGGTACAAGTCGTGTCGGAGTGTAGCCCAGAACACCCTGAGATACTACTGGAATACCTACCAGTAAATCTCCTGCCTCGGCCGAGGGCTTCGTGTAATGGCTCTCCTAGACAAAGCATGACCTCACCCCCAATACCGGGAGAGACGAACCCCTGAAGATCCGCTCACTGCCTCCATGTGGCTCGGGACTGTACCCAACTAAAACCTGTTTGCACGTCTCCTTTGAGCGTGGTAGGGTAGTAATCAAAGTACAGTGGGAACTCACACGAGACAAATGACGATCCCCAGGTCGATGAACTAACCTGTACACATGTCACCAGGGAACTGCTATCTGACGTCAGGTATAAGACCAACTAGCATGTTCCCGGCGAGTCCTGTCCGGTGTACTCATAACCCAATGAGCACCTATATACATCTTAGGTGATCCAACTGACACCAATGGCTTATGAGACCGGCCACCGCCCCTCGTCGGGGTCTCGACTGTATACACTAGTCTACTCTGGAGTATCGATGCCCTGTCTCGAAACTCCCACGACTAGGGACCTTTTAAGGATGTGCTTATAGACCCCAGCTCCCACTTATATGATCGCCCTCATACTGCTGGTGGTCAAGCAAGAATCCTATGGGCTCTATCAACGTGTAATAGCGACATGTCAGGTCACCTAAAGCAGTACACGATGATAAAGATAAACCTGATAGCATATTATCATCTCGAGTAAGACTGTCCTACTGGGACAGGTCCTCCCTCAATCATTGCAATCACGTGCCTGTGATCCAATAATTGACTCTGAGGGCACCATCTCCAACATGTAGGAGGATCTTCCTCTTCTAAGTCCAAGGCGAAAGCCAAGGGAAAGAAGAAGAAAGCCCCCGCCAAACCAAGGGGTGGTGTTAGTAAAGTGGAAGCAAAGGAAAAAGAAAAGGCAACAAAGATTGCGGGGCAGCTTGTAGGAAAGGAAGAATGCTACTATTGTCATAAGAAGGGACACTGGAAAAAGGATTGCAGGGCTTGGAAGGCCAGAAACCAGGATCCGAAGCAAGTTGCGGCTTCGGCTTCAGGTGTGTATGTTATTGAAAACTGTCTTTCAATAAATTCTACTTCCTGGGTATTGGATACCGGATCAGGATCTCATATCTGTAATTCTTTGCAGGCACTGAGAAGGCGTAGGGTTTTGAAGGCAGGTGATATGACCCTCAGAGTTGCGAATGGAGCTGACATGGATGCTGAGTCCGTGGGGGACTATCACCTGGGAATGTCAGATGGACATGTTTTGGTTTTGCGTGATTGTTATTTTGTACCCAATGCAACCTGTAATATCATATCTGTATCTTTATTATCTAAAGAAGGTTATGAATTTGCATCATGTAAGTAATGTTGTGAACATTCAACTTAATCAAGTTTTGATTGGGTCGGGTACATTAAACAATGGTATATACGTATTAAACCAAACACATATTTTCAATGTCCAGAATACACACAAAAGAAATTCTCCAGAAATCAATCATGCTTTCTTATGGCATTGTAGACTGGGTCACATCAATGAGAGAAGGTTGACGAATTTACATACAGAAGGATATTTGGATCCGTTCGAATATCATTCATATGCAACTTGTCAATCCTGTCTCAAAGGAAAGATGACAAAGACTCCGTTCACTGGACACGGAGTAAGAGCGAGCGAGCTCTTGAGGCTCGTACACAGTGACGTGTGCGGTCCAATGTCTACGCATGCGTGAAGCGGTTATTCTTACATCATTACTTTTACGGGTTATTTTTCAAGGTTCAGACATGTCTTCTTAATGAAACATAAATCCGAAGCCTTTGGAAAATTCCAGGAATATAAGAATGAAGTAGAAAAACAAACCGGCAAAAGTATCAAGACACCGAGATCTGATCGAGGTGTTGAATACTTGAGTGCCGAGTTCCTGGATTACCTAAAAGAGAATGGAATTCTCTCTCATCTTACTCCTCCGTACACTCCGCAACATAACGGCCGTCCGGGGAGACGGAACCGAACCCTATTGGATATGGTACGTTCCATGATGAGGAACGCTGAGTTACCGCGATCATTCTGGGGATATGCGCTAGAATCAGCTGAATAGCTTTTGAACCGAGGTCCAACTAAGACTGTGCCTACCACACCATATGAGATATGGAGTGGGAAGAAACCTTATTTTCAATATCTGAAGATCTGGGGATGTCCAGCTTTTGTCAAAAAGCAGCATGCGGACAAACTCGAGGCACACTCAGTACTGTGCAAGTTTGTGGGATACCCAAAGAACTCCAGGGGGTATCTTTTCTATTACGCAGAGGAACAAAAGGTCTTTGTTTCTCGTAATGCCCACTTTCTGGAACACCAGTTCTTAGAAAAGGAAATAAGTGAGAGTGCAATAGAACTGGAAGAAATTCCAGAACCACAAACTATTACTGAAATCTTAGTAGAACCAGAGGATTCGAAAGAACAAGACATTCCTACGCCGCTCCGCAGGAGTAGTAGGCAGCCTCATCCGCCCGAGAGATACTACGGTTTTCTCATAGACGGGGATAGAGAGGATTGCATCATTGATTATGATGAGCCGACTAGCTTCCAGCAGGCCATTCAGAGCATTGACTCGGTAAAATGGTTGGATGCAATGCGGACCGAAATGGAGTCCATGTACACCAACAAAGTATGGACTTTGGACGTTGCTCCAGATGGGGTAAAACCCATAGGATGCAAATGGATCTTTAAGAGGAAGATTGGTGTAGATGGACAGGTTGAGACCTATAAGGCTAGACTTATTGCAAAGGGTTTTCGTCAAAGACCTGGTTTGGACTATGACGAAACCTTTTCTTCAGTGGCTATGCTGAAATCCATTCGGATCCTTCTTGCCATTGCTACCTTCCACGATTATGAGATTTGGCAGATGGACGTAAAGACCGCTTTTCTAAATGGAAATTTAGAGGAGTGTGTCTATATGGACCAGCCAGAGGGTTTCATTCGGAGTGGGAGCAGCGGAAAGGTGTGCAAGTTGCTTAAGTCCATTTATGGACTAAAGCAGACATCGCGGAGTTGGAACATCTGTTTTGATGAGACGGTCAAAGAATTTGGCTTTATCAAAAATCCAGATGAACCATGCATCTATACTAGAGTTGTAGCACGAACTGTCGTATTCCTCGTTTTATAAGTGGATGACATTCTCTTGATAGGAAATGACATTCCTATGCTACAAAGTGTCAAAGGGTTCTTGTCACACAGGTTCTTCATGAAAGACCTGGGTGATGCCACTTACATTCTGGGGATCCGGATCCATCGTGATAGATCCAAAAGGATGTTAGGACTCTCGCAGTCCAGGTACATTGACACCATACTGAAAAGATTCAGTATGGAAGATTCCAAGCGCGGTAACCTACTGGCTTGTCACAGGATCACCCTCTCCAAAGAGATGTCTCCCAAGACTGATTTGGAAAGGGATCGCGTGTCTATTATACCCTACGCTTCTGCGGTAGGCTCTATAATGTATGCGATGTTGTGTACCAGACCAGATGTAGCTTATGCACTGAGTGTGGTAAGCCAGTATCAGTCAAACCCTGGGGAAAAGCACTGGATAGCGGTAAAGAACATTCTCAAGTACCTGAGAAGGACTAAGGAGATGTTCTTGGTGTACGGCGGAAAATACCTCCAGATCGAGGCCTTTGCTGACTCCAGCTTCCAGAGTGACAAGGATGATTCCAAGTCCATGTCGGGTTTTGTCTTTACCCTCAATGGAGGGGCGGTGTGTTGGAAGAGTTCCAAAAAGGAAACCATTGCAGACTCAACAATGGAAGCGGAATACATCGCTGCTGCTGATGCCGCAAAAGAAGCCGTCTGGATGAGGATGTTCGTAACGGAACTTCAGGTGGTTCCGTCCATTGTTTATCCAATACCTCTGTATTGCGACAATAACGGGGCTATAGCTTTAGCAAAGAAACCCAGGTCCCATCAGAAGTCCAGACACATCTTGAGGCGGTATCACCTGATCAGGGAGATCGTGGATCGCCAGGAGATCGAGGTTCGGAGGGTTGCTACGGAAGATAACAATGCTGATCCACTCACGAAAGCCATACCCCAGACTCAGTTCGAGCGGCTGATCGAGATGATAGGTCTTCGATACGCCAGTACATGGCCTTAGTGCAAGTAGGAGATTGTTAGTGTATATGCCCTAGAGGCCATTACTGTATCATACTAGTTTGTATATTACTTAATGGAAGCTTGGAATATTCACAGTTGTATAGACAATTTTGCTCAAAATGGTAGTATGCTACTTTAATGTGTACATGTGTTTCTTTTAGTATATCACCCATACACATTAGTGGAGCCCTTAGGATCTTTGCTTGATTACCAACGTTGTGATTGCAGTCACACTCGTGGGGGCTGGGTAATCCACAAGCACATCCTTATACAGGTCCCTGGTCGTAGGACTATCGAGACAGGGCATCGATACTCCGGAGTAGACTAGCGTATGCGCTTCTCATCCCAGCAGGGGAGACGGTCTGTCCCACAGCCGTCAGTACGTCGTACTTGAGATAGTATGCGGGTGCTCGTTAGGTTATGAGTACACTGGACATGACTCGTCGGGAACTGATTGGTTGGTACTATACCTATCTTCAGTTATCAGTCTCCAGGTGACATGAGTACAGCTTAGTACGCTGACTTGACACTGTCACTTCGCCTCGAGTGTATTCCCACTGTACTTTGATTACTACCCTACCACGGCTCAAAGGAGTCGTGTAAACAGGTAGTAGTTGGGTGCAGTCCCGAAGCACTTGGAGGTAGTGACGGTTAGACAGGATTCGTCTCTCCCGGTATTGGGAGTTGATATCGCGCTGTGTCATGGAGAGCCTTTACACATAGTCGTCCCTGGCCAGGGCAAGCGAGATATACTGGTAGGTTTCCAGTGTTATCTCAGGGTGTTCTGGGCTACACTCCGACACGACTTGTACCGCTATTAGGGGACTGACGATTACCGCCGCCCTAGGCCCGCCATGCGATATTCTCAGACGAACAGACCGGACTTTACGGAGATTGTCACATTCAGGCTCAGTAGGAGTTTAGATGGGTTTCACCTCGTCAGTCTTCTTATCGGCATCTACCAGGGGGCCGTTACGCACAGCTAGTGCCGCTTGTGGTCTGTTGTTAAACCCACTGCTAACGTAGTGTCGAGTCTTTAGAGTCCCACACAGAGAGTTATTCGCCTTTAGGCAAAAGAATAGAGGTCGCATGGTTTTACGACAGGGTTCGGTCACATCCGTGCACTTGTGCACGTTTGGTGTCCGGACAGTTATTACTAGCGGGCTTTGGTTTAAGCCAGATCCTAGTATACGTTTTGGGATTGGTTTTATCTCGTTTGTATTCGTGTTCCTCGGAACGCGGATGCGGGTGTGTATGCACGGTTGACAGAGACAGAGGCAGAGGATTCTCATTAGGGTTGTTGACTGTTGACTTTTGCTAAACCCTAATGAGAATAAGAAATATGATTAATGATAATATTAATTAAGTATTATTGTGCCATGGTTGGGTTGAAAGGTTGAATTTGTTGACTTGTTGACTTTGTTGACCGCTTGACTAGGTTGGACTTGTTGACCATCATCATGACAATGGCTATCATTTCATGGCATTGACCTTTGCTTGCTTGTTTGTTCACACATTGCATTTAATGCATGAAATGATATTACCATTTGATATGATAACAACCATCACATAATACTCAATTATTATTATTTGTTATGATTATTTTGGATTATGAGAGCAAGGGTGAGAAAAGTCTTGCTAATTCTATCATATTCATTCTCTCACATCCTCAAGCTCTCCCTCTTCCTCTAGCTCTCTCTCTAGCTCAAGAAAACTCCCTCTCATGAGTTGAGAACCATTTCCTTGGAGATAAAAAACCCATAACACTTCTCTACTCATCCTAGAACACAAGGTCTAGCAAGCCAAGTGTTCTAGTTTCCTGTAGTTTGAGGTTGAAGCCAAAGGAAGAAGCTTTCGGGTGGATCCATCTTCGACGCAAGGAGACGACGAGGTGAGGCCGATCCGACCACCGCACGGAGTTGAAGAGAAGGAGTTCAAGTTAAGGTATAAACCCCAACCGAGTAGGTAAAACTCCTAGTTAGGTTGTTAGATAGTTGTTTAACATAGATCCGTATTTTGAGTCCATGTTACCCCCAAAGAGAAAATCATTTTTCACCATTTCCGCAACCCCAAAAAACCGCGGACGGGTAACGTGGACTTACATATATCAGGTTCGGTATCTAATAACATTCATTCAGAATCAATGTATTTGGTAATACAGGGTGATAACTGCCAACAAACTGCAACACTTGCACCGTTTCCAACTCTTGAAACTTATCATCCATTCTAAGTTCTCTACCTTTCTGTAGCCCATATAACAGATTACGTATGTGGGATCCTGATCCGGTATCTCATACCCAGCACGTAAAGGAAACTGAAAAACAGTTCTCTGTAATGAACACACCCGAAGATGATACATCATCATGCACTTTCTTCGTTTGGGGGGCACGAGAATTCTGGTAATCCCCTACTTCCTTCTCGGTCTTATAACAGTTATAAGTTGGAGCGGGACCAACGTTCCCCAGCGCAGTATAACAAGCGGGTTCGGTCAATACATCCGTATTATTATCTTGATTAAGGCGTGACATGGTCATTACCTCGAGAGAGAGAGAGAGAAGAAAAAACTCAGCATATGCTCTTGCAAGATTAGATTGGTTATTAATATATCTAATCAGGATGGCTCCCACTGTTTTAATCAAATCTTCCTTCAAACCATAAAAGGAAAGACTAGCCGGGATTAATTACACCCTACAAATTCGCCAATCTTTCAGCCAGGCCAGTGTCGGTACTTTGAGGGAGGTTCCCCGTGCTTTCGCACAGACCTAATTAAAATAAACCTCATTTTCCTAGGGGCATAACCCCGTTAACACCTTTCTAGACACCTACTTGATCGGCTAATTGTAATGTGTAAAACACTTCCAGGAGTAACTCTTACTCGCAGTGGGTATCGGGATCCAACTATCTCATAGAAGGTATGCAATCTCATTGCAAAATTCAACACTTGAAATTCCCGATAATATTTTGCCCCTAGCGACTTATGACCTTAACTTAGTAAACAAATCATAAGCGCTAGCCAAGTTCAACCCGTATTTCTTGATTGAAATAAACCCAATCGTACGATCCTTAACTGAGTCAACAAAATCGTACGACTACCCTAATCCAATCGCATCTTATGCTTTAGCAGATAGGCACTAATTAGCTACCGCACACTACGCCTTAACGTAGTCAACAAACGTAGCACGAATACTAAGTAGTACTTATCTGAAATGACGGAGGGCTACGACAGATTTTTAAGAAAACCATTTGCGTAATGAACTTGATATCGTTGTAGAATCGAGTGATTTTAAAAGGAGTGTTTTTTAGGCTTTTACTAGTTTTGCTAAAGAGGTCACCCACAGTGAAGTGATCTCGGCTATTTCTTTATCGAATAAGGTGCAGGAGATTTCACAAATACCACTATGCAAAGCAAAAACTATAGAAGCAATCAAAAGACAAACCGAGTGTGTAGCATCTGCTAGTTTCGCTAAAGAGGTCACTCCCGGTGAAGGGATCTCGGCTCTTTCCTTATCGAATAAGGTGCTGGATATTCTACAAGGAATACCGCTCTGCAAAGCAAGAACTAGAGCTACCAGTTTTCGAGATAAATTTCTACAACATCTTTAGGTTTCTTTTATTTCATTAATCTCAGTAATGGAGTGCCATTTATTATGCTTCACAAGCATCACACATGAAACGAAATCAACAATATAATATATATCACATATATATAATATAAGCATTCGTCTCAGGTAGTAATATTATCAAATCACAGAACATTGGAGCAGAAGAACATATATGAAATATTGGATATACTAGGATTTCCGTGTTTTATATCAAGCCAGTATAAAACACGGATTCCACGGTCGCGATGAAGAGCCAAACCTACATCCCTAGACCCCTACGAGAGCGGCAAGTAACCCTGCCAATTCTAGAGTTATGAGACCTAGTCTCGACTCCTCGAGATGGTCTCCCTCTGGACCCTAGAACCCAGTTACTTGTGCTTCCTGCCTTGGGTCTATCCTAATGCGGAAAAGTAAATAATACACAATGGTGACATCATCCTCAACCCGGAAGTGACCCAATAAAAGAATATTACATACAATGAATTTTACATGAATGAAAATGAAAAATTCTCATCTCACATAAAACCCCCGGCTATTCAATCACGACGATCCAATATAACATATCACAGCAACACATAACATCACATGTCATCAATGTAAGTAAATATGCGTATCCCAATTGTCGTTGACATATAGTAACGAAACCGGCGATACACTACATATTAGACTTACGGTCGCAGAAAAGAAAGTGAAAAACTACAATAGTTGGAATCCGCAACCACCTTAGACATCACATGCCTGACCAAATGAATTCCTTAGACATCGCATGCTTAACAATTATAAACCCGGCATTTTAGTCTCAATATCGAAAACACTTTTCAATATCTAGTCAGGCAATTCAACAAGATTCCGTACATCCTGATCAAATGCTCATCGGAAACTTTAGTAGACGGTCGCACCCCCCAATACCGTCGACGAAGTGCACTAAGGCAGAACACCGCTGCCGCGAGCACCCGAACGGATGCTTTTGGCGATGGGGTTCTCCTACAATCACTTGGTCGGGGCTATAGGGCATGGCTATCTATTAAGTTTACCCGGCGAGTATCCAGGTACGCTACGTGATTGCGACGGACTTTTGATCGCATCAAAATCCCGTGGCAACCGATCAACTGAGACTAAATTGCTATATTTATAACATTCAAATTAGTTATCTCATAGCTACATGTGGATTCCAAAAATTGTATCCCATCACATAATATCCGGACGACGTTAAACTTTTCGATCGATTCATCAAAGTCCTATAATTTCCCGACAGCTCAACACTTGAGCACAGTTTTAATAGTACTCAGAAGATGCCACAGTACCTATGAACCAGCCGTAGAAGGGTCAAACCAACGCCTCACATGTGACAACGCTAAACTACCACAAACCCTATGGTTCAAGTGGAGATTTTGACGGCCACATAATCGAGTTAAGGTTTACGTTCTTCTAGATGGTCCACAGAATCACTTGCATGTTTTTCCGAATACGTTAAACTTGGAAAAATGGGTTTTTTGACATTCGATCGAACTTTTTAACTTCGCCCAGACAATACGTGAATAACCCGAAACAATGTTAAAGCTAAGAATACGAAACACTCTGAATTGCTTATAGTTTAAGATTACATCACATGCAAAATTAGAAAAAATAAACAACACCTGAAACACCAAACCCAAGTCACTAGAACAGACCACTAAACTCAACCCATTCCACCATAGGAAATCCGGCGTCGCCGGATCTGGGGGCCTAGTCGCCGGCCAAGGTCCGAGGGGATGGGTTGGGTTTTCATGTGTGTTCATGATGTATCACATACAACATTCTGCAATTGTTAAAATAATTTTTTGACAACGTTTTAAAAACGACAAAAACTACGGTTTTCCGTTTCAAGTTTCGGATTTGTTTCGGTTTCATAATCTTAACAAAATCCGTATAAATTTCTAGCTAGGCTCTGATACCACTGTAGGGTTGCCTAGAACGGAAGCAAGGTTTCGGAGGCATCGTCCATGCCAAATTCAAAAAATTGTCGTTCTAGCTAACCCTAACCATGAATTGTTAACTAGAAATAATACGAAAACATATGCAAACACTTTGCAAGTTATAGTGAACGAGGAATACAACCTTTGTAGACCGGTCCTTCACTTCAAATAGCTCCGTGTTGTAGTCCCGTTTGCTGCGATCATGAACTATGGATTCAAGTGAGGCTCCTTTGAAGAAACGAGCGTGCTTGCTTCGAAGTATTCTAGGCCGAAGATGATCTACGTCGAGGAGACAATAGCCCAAGCTATTTCTTCACTAATCATTTAATTAGTGAAGAAAACATACTCTGCTAAATGGCAAATAGTAGAGGATGATGAAATAGGAAGTAGGCTCACATTAGATTTCATTTTCTCACACTTTTTCTCAAAACTCCATTGAAGGTAGAAGCTTTTGATGAAGAAGATGAAGAAAATATCTCATCAATTATTCATTCAAATGAATTATTGCAACCATGGGTGAGTTAAAGCCATCATGCTTAACTCATATAGAGAATAAACCACACGCCATGGTTAAGGGTTGGGTTTGATAAATATCTTTAACTAGACAAAAGAGTTGACTTTGTCAAAGCTTATCCAAAAGCTTTTGTCCAAGCTTTACCATGACAAACTCAATCTCTTTTGAATTAGCTTAACATAAATAGAAACCCTAACTTAACCCTAGCATGGTATTAATCTCATACACACATCTTGTATGTATAATCAAACATGACACAATACATGCACACAAATATACATATCATATATATACAATGTGCACATCTAGTGAGAAAAGAAATCATAAGTGAGCTTAATATTAGTTAATGTAATATAATATATCAAATATATAATTATATATTAAATTATCAAATCAACTTTTGAGTTAATAATCCGGCTATATCATATACAACCGACTAATACTATATGAATCAACTTATCGAATCAACACATGATCCGATAACCCGTCTATATCATATATAACCGACCGATATCACATATCGCGAGAATAGAATACGGTATCTCATATCGTATCAACCTCGGTCCCGCACATATAACATATGTGCTCCTACTCCATTTCACTTGAGCCTGGAAACCTCTGTGTAGGACTCTAAAGACTCGTCAATACGCCGGCAGTAGGTGATGATCATATTAAACACCGACAAGCCGCAAGCGGTTTGCTAAACGTAACGGCCACCCGGGTATTGAGCGATCAGAACATCAACAAGCAAGCCTGCTCGTACTCCATCGATCCAATCAGTAACACTACTATACAGTCCGGTCCTTTCGTCTGATATGTCGCATATCACAGCCTGGGGATGGTATAACGTCAGATCCCAATAGCCTGATAAGTCATGCCGATGCAAGGTCCATAACAGTTCGAGAAACTACTGATAACACTTACCAGTAGATCTCAACAACCCTGGCCAGGGATTTCTTGTTATGGCCAATCGAGCATAGCGCAACATCAACTCCCTATACCGGGAGAGACGAAACCCCTCCTATCGTTCATTGCCTCCATATGACTTGGGACTGTACCCAAAAGCCACCGTTTTGCACGTTCTCTTGAACGTGGTAAGGTGGAAATCAAAGCACAGTGGGAATCACACAAGACTCTATGACGATCTCGGGTCTACAGACTAACCTATACCAGTGTCACCAGAGAACTGCTATCCGACGATAGGTACAATACCATCTAGGAGTTCTCGGCGAGTTCGTCTAGTGTACCCAGTCTCCACTGAGCACCCGCATACCTTCTCTGATGTCAAACACCAATGGATATGGGATCATCTATCTCCCATCATATGGGTCGATAAGCGTATACACTAGTCTACTCTGGTATATCGATGCCCTGTCTCGATACACCCTCGACTATGAACATTTGAAGGATGTACTTAACGACTACTCTGTCCCCACTTGTATGATCTGCATCATAGTCCTGGTAGTCAAGTACTCATCCTAAGGGCTTTATCAACATGTATTATAGAGACAATCAGTGTACATGTTAAGATAAAGAGCAACAAGATAGCATACTATCATGTCGAGCAAGAAAGTCCTCCCTATATATGTCCAAGCATCCACTACAATATACATCGTATGTACAGTAATGGCCTCTAGGGCATACATATTACTAACATATATATATTTATATATATATATATATTAACTAGTATTGAATATTAGAGGGTTGTATGTGATATAACCAGATTATTGAATCAAGTGTTAATTTAATAATTTAATATACATATATATAAATGTTATTAGTCGGTTATATATGATATAACCAGATTATTGAATCAAGCGTTGATGTAATAATTTGATATATATTTATATATTTGATATATGTATATATTAACTGATATTAGCTCACTAAACAATTTTCTTCTCTTCAAATACATTTGTTTATATATGAGATATATATAATTATATGTATTATTTATTGTAACATGGTTGATGATATATAGAACTAGGATGTATGAGAATTACACATGAGGTTGTGATGAGTGGGATATTGGTTTTATTTATGAATTAAAGAAAATGAGCTATGAGTCATTTTTCTTGGATGCTTGTACAAGCTTTAAGAAGCCATGACTCATCACATTTCCTTTGTTTTATTCAAGATATTTTTCACACCATCTCATTACTTCACTTCATGGTTGATTCTCTCTCCATCCAAGTTCATCTCATCTTCTTCTTCACTTCCTCTTAGAGTTTTCGTGAGGTGAAAAAGAAAAGGAAAAAGAAAAAAAATTAGTCTGCAAAATTCATACTACATCAACCTGCATTTTACTAGCCCTTTAGTTTAGGTTGTTTGCTTCACTAATACTTTGATTAGTGAAGAGTGAGCTTGAGTTAGAGAGACTTCAAGATAGATCATATTCGGCCTCGAAGACTACAAAGAAAGCTCGTTCCTTTCAATAAGTGGAGTCTAAGAAGAGTTCTAGAGACTTCTACTTGGAGCTTTAGAAGTGAAGGACCGGTCTACAAAGGTCGTATGCTCTTTTCACTTAGTGTAGAACTTGATTGCTTACACTAAAACCCTATTTCTCTAGTTCGATTCTAGGTTAGTATACCATAGACCTCTAGATTTTTTTAAATTGCATACTTGATACTTATATAAACTTAGTGGAGGTGATAAGACATACTTTCATGGTATCAGAGACAAGCTAGAGAGTTAGGCGTAGTCTAGACAACGTTAACGTTTTCAATCGAAGTTTTGAAATCCGAAAATCATAGTTTCTGTCCATATTTTCAAAAGTTCAGATTTTCCAGATTAAAAATTCCCCGAAAATCATGCAGGTAATTGTATGGAGACCTAAGAAGAATGAGTTCCTAACTCTGTCAAATGGCCGTGGAACCGCTTCCTAAACCTTGGTTTGGCCGTGGTTCCACCATCGATTTAATGAGTTATGGAATCGTCTTTCTTATGCTGCTCCATTTTGTCATTCTGGACTTTCTGGGTATTTTTAGTGAGGCTCAAGTTGTTGAGCTATTTGTGATTTTCTGGTATTTGAAATATCAATCAAATATTTTAACATCGTCTAGAAAGTTTGGATATGTAATACAATATTTGGAATCCACATTTATTAGTTTTGTGAAAACTAATTAGCGTTTTGTAAAACTCACATTTTAGTCATGGATTGTCATAAAGTTTCAATTCGAATCAATTCTCTGTCGCAATCTAGTATTGTACGTGCACACTCACCGGGAAACACTATGTAATATTTCAGGAAAATAAAAATTTATTTTTGGAATTTAAATAATCACATAATAACTATTATGAATATTTTAAAGTATGGAGATTAGTTTTAATGAAAAGGTATAATTATATACCGAAAATTTGGAAAATATTTGGAAAATTAAGATAACTATTTATTTGAAGGTATTTATATGATTTGGGCATTTTATGAATTATTAAACAATAAATTGTAAATGGGTTATTTACTAAACTCGATTAATATTTCACTAATTTTGCATTTATCTAGTTTATGTGTTATGCATGCAACAAAACATGATGCAAACACTTGTCGCATATTTTTTGACCCAGCTTGCCTTTTTGTTTTCTTTAATGATTTGTCTAAAATGGGGAGAATAAGAAAAAGGGAATATAAAAGAAAAGAATTTAGGAGAGAGAGAGAGTGTGGGGATCATAAGAGTGTGAGAGAGAGTGAGAGAATTTTCTAGAGCCCCCATGGCTCTTCCTCCTTCATTTTCTCTTCTTCATTTTTCTTCTCTCCTCATTCTCCACCTCCTCCTTCATTCTCCACCTCCACTACACCCCATAAAATCAACACAAAACTCAAACAAAATACCTTGTCACTTCATAAAAGCTACTCCAAACTTCACTACAAACCCCATGGTGTGATCAAGTCAAGACATTGAAGACTTTGGGCTGCTGGGTTCCCTAGCACGACAGCGAGATTTCGTGGGGCATCTTCCATGCTGTTTTCAAAATTTGTCGTCCTATGGAACCCTAGGCTAAGGATGTTTAACTATAAAATCATACGAAACAACAATGTAAACAACTTTACATCTAAAGTGAATGAGGAATACAACCTTTGTAGATCGGTCCTTCACTTCTAAAGCTCCGTGTAGTAGTCCCTTCGCTCCAAGTAATGAACATCCGGACTCAAGTGAGGGTTCACATGAAGAAATGAACAAGCTTGCTCAATGTCTTCGAGGCCGAAACTGATCTACGTCGAGAAGACTCAAGCTCATGCTGTAGGGTTACTAGGAACTGTCACAAGAGTCTATAAGGCATCAACCATGCCCGATTTAAATTTTAGACGTGTCGAACAACCCTAACCAAGTTCTTAGACTAAAGATTAGGTGAAACAAATAGCAAGTAAACAACTTTACTTGTAAGAGTTAGGGATTAAAACCATTGTAGTCCGTTCCTTCACTTCTAAAATTCCTTGTTGAGGTCCTTTCACTGCGATCATCGAGTATCCGGACTCTAGAGAGGCTCCACAAAAGAAAGATTCAAGCTTGCTTCCGATCTTCGATAACAAAGATGATCTACCTTGAAGAAACTCAAACCCAAGCTCTTGCATTGCTAATCAAGTATTAGCAAAGAAAACACTCTAATCTAAGTGGCAAGAATAGATGAGGATGATGAAGTAGGAATTTAGATCTCATTTGTTTTCAATTTCTCACTCATTTTCATCACTAATGAAAAATCTAGAAAGCTTTTCACCAAGGAAGAAGAAGAAGAATATTATCAAAACCCCTTTGTGATGAATAATGAAAATCCAAGTGAGGTTAGAAATGCAACCATGTGTTAAGTATGAAGACTTAACCCATGTAGAGAATTAACCATGGTTAAAGAGTTGGGTTGGGTTAAACAAATATCTACAAAAACATCAACACATAATATCTTTACAAGAAACAAAACAAAAGCTTCTAGAAGCTTCTAGAAAAGATTAACCCAAATCAAACCCTAACCTTGTTTAATCTCCACTAATCATGTTGCATTTATAACCATAACATGTTACAATATTATATATCACATATACAATATTCATTGTATCAAAATAAAATAATACAATTAACATATATCACATATATATAAATGTATTACCGAGTGAGAAAAACAATCTTTAAGTGAGCTTATATTAGTTAATGTAATTTAATATATCAAATATATAATTATACATTAAATTATCAAATCAACACTTGATCCGATAATCCGGCTATTTCATAAATAACCGACTAATATAATCTGTATCAGTTCATCGAATCAACACTTGATCCAATGACCCGGCTATATCACATATACCCGGCCGATATCACATATCGCGAGAATCTAATACGGTATCGCATATACGTATTATTCTCGGTCCCGCACATATCACATATGTGCTCCTACTCCATTTTGCCTGAGCCAAGAAATCTCTTTGTAGGACTCTAAAGAATCGTCGATACGCCGGCAGTAGGTGATGATCATATCAAACACCCACAAGCTGCAAGCGGTAGCTAAACGTAACAGCCACCCAGGTATTGAGCGATCAGAAGATCAACAAGCAAGCATGTACATTCTCCTGCGAATCCAATCAGTAACACTCCCATACAGTCCGGTCTTTTCGTCTGATATGTCGCATATCTCGCCTAGTGGTGGTAAACGTAAGACCCCAGTAGCTTGATAAATCGTGTCGATATGAGGTCTGTAACAGTTCGAGAAACTACTGATACCACTTACCAGTAAATCTCAAGAACCTTGGCCACAGATTTCCAGTTATAGCCAATCGAACACAGAGAGAGACGAATCCCCTCCTATCGCTTATTGCCTCCATGTAATTCGGGACTGTACCCAAAAGCCACCTTTTTGCACGCCCTCTTGGACATGGTATGATGGAAATAAAGCACCGTGGGAATCACACAAGACTCTATGAGGATCTCGGGTCTACAGACTAACATGTACCAGTGTCACCAGAGAACTGCCATCTGACGTGAGGTATAATACCATCTTGGAGTTCTCGCCGAGTCCGTCCAGTGTACCCAATCTCCACTGAGCACCCGTATACCTTCTCTGATGTCAAACACCAATGGATATGGGATCATCCATCGCCTATCATATGGGTCAAGAAGCGCATATGCTAGTCTACTCTGGTATAACGATGCCCTGCTCAATACACCGACGACTAGGATCATTTGAAGGATGTACTTGGCGACTAAATTGTCCCCACTAGTATGATCCGCATCATAGTCCTAGTAGTCAAGTACTCATCCTAAGGGCTTTATCAACATGTAACATAGAGACAATCAGAGTACATGTTAAGATAAAGAGCAACCAGATAGCGTACTATCATGTCGAGCAAGAAAGTCCTCCCTATATATGTCCAAGCATCCACTACAATATACATCGTATGTACAGTAATCGCCTCTAGGGCATACATATAACTAACAATCTCCCACTTGCACTAGGGCTATCTGTTGTGGTATCGCATACCCAACAACCAGCTGTGGTTGAAGTATCTCATACTCAACCATCCTATAAAAGTCTCTACTGGGAAATAGGCCTTTGTGAGTGGATCCGCGTTGTTGTCCTCTGTGTCTACTCTCCTAATCTCGATCTCCCTGTGGATCAACCATCTCCATGATCCGGTGATACTGCCTAAGAATTATATCTAGATTTCTGATGGGACGGGGGTTCCTAGGCTAAAGCCATAACTTTATTGTCACACAATGGTCTGAACGAAATTCATCTCATGAACTTATATATATCCAGACCGCCTCTTTGGTAGTATCCTTGGTAACGATGTATCTTGCCTTTAATCATCTAGTAAGTCACGGTATCTAGCTTGGAACTCTTCCATCATACCGTCCCTCCACTGAGGGTAAAGACAATGCCGGCGACTGACATTCAGTCGTCCTTATCACCCTGGAACCTTTTCCAGTGATTCTCCCCAGGATCGATTGATACCATCTCACTACAACTAGTGAGAATCCTAACATCCAATTAGATCTATCTCATAGATCCATAACCCAGGATTTAGGAGGTATCACCTTGATCCTATATGGAGAATCTTTTTTATAAGAGGAGATTGACCGAGCTTAGCATAGGAAACTCCTTCCCTATCAAGAGTATGGCATCCATGTACTCTATGAGGATCACCACCATACTCTCTACTACCTTTTTGTATATACAAGGTTCATCTACCATTTTGATGAAGTCAAACTCTTTGACTAGCACATCAAAACAGACGTTCCATCTCCGCGATGCATGTTTTATCGCATAAAACAACTTGCACACGCTTCCGCTGCTCCCACTGTCTACGAAGCCCTCTGGCTGTGTACTTATAGACGCTCTCTTCTAAATCAATATTTAGAAAAACTGTCATGACACCCAACCGCCAGATATCATAGTCATCGTATGTAGCATTGGCAAGTAGGATCTGGATGGACTTAAGCATAGTTTCGAAAGTCTCAACTTTTCCATGTACACCAAGTAATCTTCTCAAGATATACTTGCTCCTGATGGGAATTTAACCCTTCAGATAAAGAAACCAAAGTCCATACTTCTTTGGTGTATAAGGCTTCCATCTCAGATCGCTTAGCATCCAGCTATTCTTATAGAGTCCCACTCCTGATGGCCTGCTCGAAACTAGTTGGGCCATCATCTCATGATGCAATCCTCGCTCCCACTGTCATAGAGAAAACCGAAGTATCTCTCAGGTGGGTGAGGAACCCTACTAGATCGGCGGACAGGCCGAGATTCGTTGGAAACTATTGAATCCTTTGGTTCTACCAAATCATTAGCTGCAGTTTGTATAGCTGGAACTCTTTCCAGTTCTACCTTATGACCACTCATTTCTTCACAAGAAAATCCCTTTCTCAAAGGTGGCATGCTGAGAAACAAAATACCTTTTGTTCCTTGGTTAGGTAGAAGATATTCCCTTGCAAATGTTTGGGATATCCAACAAACTTTCACAGAACTGACATTGCCTCGAGCTTTGTCCGGATTTTGTTTTTAGACATAGGCTGGACAACCCCAAATCTTAATATACATAAGATATGGGCTCTTCCCATTCCATATCACATATGAAGTGGTAGGCAACTGATTTGATTGGAACCCTATTCAATAGGTATGCAGCTTCTCAAGTGCATAACTCCCAAAAGGAAATAGGAAACTCAGTAGTACTCATCATAGAGCGCACCGTATCAAATAGGGTGTATTTGCACCACCCTGATACACCGACGTGCTGTGGTGTATACGGAGGAGTAATGTTGAGAGAGAATCTCATTCTCCGTTAGAAAAGTCCAGGAATTCCGTGCTCAAGTATTCTCCTCCTTGATCTCATCAAAGGACATAATACTTATACCCGTTTTGGGTTCTTTACTTCTAACTTATATTCTGTGAATATCTCAAAAGCTTTGGACTTGTGTTTCATTAGGAACATATGTCTGAATCTTGAAAGATCATCAGTGAATGTAATGAAGTACAAAAAACCAGTCCTGGCATGTGTAGACAGGGAACTTACATACATCAACATGTATCAATCCCAAGAGTTCACTAACTCTTTCTCTGTTTCCAATAAACAGAGCTATGGTCATCTTATCTTTGTGACATGAACGGCAAGTTTCACAAGATGTAAATTCAAACTAATTTTAAATATTCATCTAAATGTAACTTCAGCTAGTCGGGTCACATTGATATGACCTAGTCTACAATACCTCAAGAAGGATTCGTTCATTTCTGAACTCTTCCTCTTATGTGTGTTCTGTACAATAAGAACTGTGGTTTGATTTAGAACGTCTATGCTTTTAGATAACGTGCCTGAACCGATCAACTCTTGATATAGGAAATGTTTAAAACATTATCCAACAATACAAAATTATATCCTTCTTTACTAATAAAGAGACTGATATGATGTTGTATATCAGGTTCGGCATCTAATAACATTCGTTCAGAATCAATGTATTCTGGTAATACAGGGTGATAACTACCAACAGACTTGGCTGCAACACTTGCACCGTTTCTATCTCATGAAACTTATCAACCGTTCTCAGTTCTCTACCTATCTGTAGCCCAAGGAACAAATTACATATGTGGGATCCTGATCCGATATCAAATACCCAGGACATAAAGGATATTGAGAAATAGTTCTTTGTAATGAACACACCCGAAGAAGATGCATCAACGTGCACTTTCTTCGTTTGGGCGGCACGGGAATTCTGGTAATCCCCAATTTCCTGCTCTGTCTTATAAAAATTATAAGTTGGAGTAGGACCAACGTTCCCCAGCTCAGTATAACAAGCGGGTTCGGTCAATACATCTGTATTATTATCTTGATTAAGGCGTGACATGGTCGCTACCTGGAGAGGGAGACAAGAAAACACTCAGCGTATGCTCTTGCAAGATTAGATTGGTTATTAATATATCTAATCAGGATGTCCCCCACTGTTTTAGTCAAATCTTCCGTCAAATCCTAAAAGGAAAGACTAGACCGGATTAATTACACGCTACAAGTTCGCCAATCTTTTAGCCAGGCTAGTGTCGGTACTTTGAACGAGGTTCCCCGTGCTTTCGCACGGACCTAATTAAAATAAACCCTGTTTTCCCAGGGGCGTAACCCCGAAAACAACTATCTAGACACCTACTTGATCGGCTAATTGTAATGTGTAAAACTCTCCCACGAGTAACTCTTACTCGCAGCGGGTATTGGGATCCAACTATTTCATAGAAGGTATGCAATCTCTTTGCAAATTTCAGCACTTGAAATTCCCAATAATATTTTACCCCGAGCGATCTATGACCTTGACAAGGTCAACAAACCGTAGACCGCAAGTCAAGTTCAACCCGTCATTTCCCGATTGAATTAAACCCACCTGCATGACCCTTGACAAGGTCAACAAAGTCACACGACTACCCTAACTCAATCGCATCATATGCTTTTACAGATAAGCATAAATAGCTACCGCTCACTACGCCTTGACAAGGTCAACAAACGCAGCACGAATACTATGAAGTACTTATCTGAGATGACGGAGGGCTACGACATGTTTTTAAGAAAACCCTTTGCGTAATGAACTTGATATCGTCGTAGAATCGAGTGATTTTAAATGGAGTGTTTTTTAGGCTTTTCGAGTTTTGCTAAAGCGGTCACTCCCGGTGGTGGGATCGTCGGCTCTTTCCTTATCGAATAAGGTGCAGGATATTTCGAAAATACCACTATGCAAAGCAAGAACTATAGAAGCAATCAAAAGACAAACCGAGTGTGTAGCATCTGCTAGTCACGCTAAAGAGGTCACTCCCAGTGAAGGGATCTCGGCTCTCTCCTTATCTTATAAGGTGCTGGATATTGTATAAGGAATACCGCTATGCAAAGCAAGAACTAGAGCTACCAGTTTTTAAACAAGTTTCTACAACATATTTAGGTTTCTTTTATTTCATTAATCTCATTAATGAAGCCCCATTTTATTATGCTTCACAAGCATCACATTTGAAACGAAATCAACAATATATAATATATATCTCATATATATAATATAAGCATTCGTCTCAGGCAGTAATATGATCTCATCACAGAACATTGCAGCGGAAAAACACATATGAAATATTGGATATACTAGGACGTCCGTGTTTTAATATGAGCCTGTATAAAACACGGATTCGACGGTCGTGATGAATACCCAAACCTACATCCTTAGACCCCTACGAGAGCGGCAAGTAACCCTGCCAGTTCTAGAGTTAGGAGACCCGGTCTCGACCCCTCGAGATGGTCTCCCACTATACCCTAAAACCCGGTTACTTGTGCTCCCTGTCTTGGGTCTATCCTAATGCGAAAAAGGAAATAATATACTATGGTGACAACATCCTCAGCCCGGAAGTGCCCTAATAAAAGAATATTACATACAATGAATTTTACATGAATGAAAAAGAAAAACTCTCATCTCACATAAAAAAAACCCGGCCATTCAAAACTCGACGATCCAATATAACATATCACAGCAACACATAACATCACATGTCATCAACGTAAGTAAATATGCGTATCCCAATTATCGTTGATGTATAGCAACGAAACCGGCGATACACCATATATTACACTTACGGTCGCAGAAAAGAAAGTGTAAAACTACAACAGTTGGAATCCGCAACCTCCTTAGACATCGCATGCCTAACCAAATGAATTCCTTAGACATCGCATGCCTAACAATTATAAACCCCGCATTTTAGTCTCAATATCGAAAACACTTTTCAATATCTAGTTGGGCAATCCAACAAGATTCCCGACATTTTGACCGAATGCTCGTCGAAAACTTTAGTAGACGGCCGCACCCCCAATGCCGTCGATGAAGTGCACTAAGGCAGAACACCGCTGCCGCGAGCACTCGAACGGATGCTTTTGGCGACGGGGTTTTCCTACAGTCACTTGGTCGGGGCTATGGGGTGTGGCTGTCTATTAAGTTTACCCGGCGAGTATCCGCGTACGCTACGTAATTGCGACGGACTTTTGATCGCAACAAAATCCCGTGGCAACCGATCATCTGAGACTAAACTGCTAGATTTATAACATTCAAATTAGTTATCTCATAACTTCTTATGGATTCCAAATATTGTATCAAATTCCAGATAAATAGACAATGTTAAACTTTCCGATCGATTAATCAAACACCCATGTTTTCCCAAATAGCTCAACATTTGAGCGGAGTTCAAATATCTCAAAACATGTCACAGCCCCAATGAGCCAGTCGTAGAAGGGTCAAACCAACGCCTCACATGTGGCAACGCAAACGAACACAAACCCTAGGGTTCAAGTGGCAGTTTTGACGGTCACATAATCGAGTGAAGGTTACGTTCTTCTAGAGGGTCCACAGATACGCTTGCATATTTTTCCGAAAGTTTCAAACTCGAGAAAAAATCGAACACTTGAAAGTTTTCCGACAGGGGTAAAAGTGAGTTATTGATATCCATTCGAACTTTTTAACACGTTCTAAATTACCCGGACAAAACTAAACGAAGTTAAACTTTCCGATCGAATCAACGAATACAAAAAGATCTCCAGAACCCTCAACACTTGAGTAATATTAAAAATTCCAAGAAACATGTAGAAACACCAACGGATGTTACTGTAAAAAGCACTAACCCTAATTCAACTGTACGACCGCGGAACCGCCGCACAAGGCATGATCTTGCCGCGGTTCTGCGGCGCTTTAAGAGAATTAATGGCTCGTTTTTCACAGTAATCCTTAGAATTCCCTGCTTAATTTTCTAAGTATTTTTAATACAGAAAAAACAACATTTTAGAAATTTTCCAGAGAGGGGTCTAAACCGACGTTTCGGGGTTCGATCACACTTCAAACTTCGTCTAGACTTCGCCTAAAGCTCTAGCTTGGCTCTGATACAACTATAGGGTTACTAGGCACTGTCACAAGGGTCTATAAGGCATCAACCATGCCCGATTTAAATTTTAGACGTGCCGAACAAATCTAACCAAGATCTTAGACTAGAGATTAGGTGAAACAAATAGCAAGTAAACAATTTTACTTCTAAAAGTTAGGGATTAAAATCTTTGTAGTCCGTTCCTTCACTTCTAAAGCTCCGTGTTGAGGTCCCTTCACTGCGATCATCAAGTATCCGGACTCTAGAGAGGCTCCACAAAAGAAAGATGCAATCTTGCTTCCGATCTTCGATAATAAAGATGATCTATCTTGAAGAAACTCAAACCCAAGCTCTTGCATTGCTAATCAAGTATTAGCAAAGCAAACACCCTAATCGAAATGGCAAAAATAGATGAGGATGATGAAGTAGGAATTTAGCTCTCATTTGTTTTCAATTTCTCACTTGTTTTCATCACTAATGAAAAAGCTAGAAAGCTCACCAAGGAAGAAGAAGAAGAGTATTATCAAAACCATTTTGTGATGAATAATGAAATTCCAAGTGAGGTTAGAAATGCAACCATGGGTTAAGTATGAAGACGTAACCCATGTAGAGAATCAACCATGGTTAAAAGGTTGGGTTGGGTTTAACAAATATCAACACATAATATCTTTGCAAGAAACAAAACAAAAGCTTCTAGAAGCTTCTAGAAAAGATTAACCCAAATCAAACCCTAACCGTGTTTAATCTCCACTAATCATGATGCATTTATAACCATAACATGTTACAATATTATATATCACATATACAATATTTATTGTAACAAAATAAAATAATACAATTAACATATATCACATATATATCAATGTATTACCCGAGTGAGAAAAAGAATCTTTAAGTGGGCTTATATTAGTTGATGTAATTTAATAATCAAATATATAATTATACATTAAATTATCAAATCAACACTTGATCCGATAATCCGGCTATTTCATAAATAACCGATATATATAATCTGTATCGGTTCATCGAATCAACACTAGATCCGATGACCCGGCTATATCACGTATACCCGGCCGATATCACATATCGCGAGAATCTAATACGGTATCGCATACACATATTACTCTCGGTCCCGCACATATCACATATGTGCTTCGACTCCGTTTTGCCTGAGGCAAGAAACCTCTGTGTAGAACTCTAAAGAATCGTCAATACGCCGGCAGTAGGTGATGATCATATCAAACACCGACAAGCTGCAAGCGGTCAGCTAAACGTAACAGCCACCCACGAATTCAGTGATCAGAAGATCAACAAGCAAGGCTGTACATTCTCCTGCGAATCCAATCAGTAACACTCCCGTACAGTCCGGTCTCTTCATCTGATATGTCGCATATCTCGCCAAGGGGTGGTAAACGTCAGACCCCAGTAGCTTGATAATTCTTGTCGATATGAGGTCTATAACAATTCGAGAAACTACTGATAACACTTACCAGTAAATCTCAACAACCCTGGCCACGGATTTCCAGTTATAGCAAATCGAACACAGCGCAACATCAACTCCCTATACCTGGAGAGACGAATCCCCTCCTACCGCCCATTGCCTCCATGTGATTCGGGACTGTACACAAAAGCCACCTTTTTGCATGCCCTCTTGGGCATGGTATGATGGAAATCAAAGCACAGTGGGGATCACACAAGACTCTATGACGATCTCGGGTCTACAGACTAACCTGTACCAGTGTCACCAGAGAACTGCCATCTGACGTGAGGTATAATACCATCTGGGAGTTCTCGGCGAGTCCGTCCAGTGTACCCAGTCTCCACTGAGCACCCGTATACCTTCTCTGATGTCAAACACCAATGGATATGGGATCATCCATCGCCTATCATATGGGTCAAGAAGCGCATACGCTAGTCTACTTTGGTATATCGATGCCCTGTCTCGATACACCTATGACTAGGAACATTTGAAGGATGTACTTGCCGACTACATTGTCCCCACTAGTATGATCTGCATCATAGTCCTGGTAGTCAAGTACTCATCCTAAGGGCTTTATCAACATGTAACATAGAGACAATCAGAGTACATGTTAAGATAAAGAGCAACCAGATAGCATACTATCATGTCAAGCAAGAAAGTCCTCCCTATATATGTCCAAGCATCCACTACAATATACATCGTATGTACAATAATGGCCTCTAGGGTATACATATAACTAACACATTCTACCTCTTCACTAATATGGGAATTAGTGAAGCAAACACACTAAACTAAATGGCTAATAGTAGAGGATGATGAAGTAGGAATTTAGCTCACTTTAGATTTATCTTTCTCACAATATTTAATCACTTCATGAAAAGCAAAAGAGCATCAATGAGGAAGACGAAGATGAAGTGATGAATGAATGAATAAATCGCATGAGGTTATAAATGCAACCATGGGTGAGTATATGACATACACTACCCCTTGTAGAGACTAAACCATGGCTAATGTAATGGTTTGGTTAATAAATATTTTAAGTATGACAAAACTAGTAGACTTGGTCAATGGTTCCACAAGCTTCTCCAAGCTTTAACCATTAAACAAATTTCCATTAATTTTGATTAACATTAAATAAATAAAACCTCACATTATATCAAGTATGGTGTGAGTCTCATATACCCTTGTTGCATGTATAACGTTGGCATGATACACTTATATATATCATATATGTGTGTGTGTGTGTGTGCGCGTGCACGCGCGCGCAAAAAAGAGAACAATACAATTAACATATATGTTAAGTGTATCATAAGTGAGAAAAAATGAATACTTAAGTGAGCTAATATTAGTTAATGTAATTTAATATATCAAATATATAATTATACATTAAATTATTAAATCAACACTTGATTTAATAATCCGGCTATATCACATATAACCGACTAATATCAAATGTAACAACTTATCGAATCAACACTTGATTCAATAACCCGACTATATCAAATATAAACGACCAATGTCACAAATCGCGAGAATAGAATACGGTATCACATACGCGTATTAATCTCGGTTCGGCACATATCACATATGTGCTCCTACTCTGTTTCGCATGAACCAGGAAACCTCTGTGCAGGACTCTAAAGACATGTCAATACGCCGACAGTAGGTGATGGTCATATCAAACACCCATAAGTCGTCAGCGGTCTGCTAAACGTAACGGCCACCCGGGTATTGAGCGATCAGAAGATCATTAAGCATGCCTTCTCATACTCCGGTGAATCCAAACAGTAACACTACCATACAGTCCAGTCTCTTCGTCTGATATGTCGCATATCCAGCGTGGTGGTGGTAAACGTCAGACCCCAATAGCCCGATAAGTCATGTCATTGTGAAGCTCATAACGGGGCGAGAAACTACTAATAACACTTACCAGTAAATCTCATAACAGCTCTGGCCAGGGACTTCCTGTTATAGGCAATCAAGCACAGTGCAACATCATCCCCCAATACCGGGAGAGACGAAATCCCCGCCTATCGCTCATTGCCTCCATGTGACTCGGGACTGTACCCAAAAACCACCGTTTTGAACGTCCTCTTGAACGTCGTAAGGTGGAAATCAAAGCACAGTGGGAATCACACAAGACTCTATGACGATCTCGGATCGACAGACTAACCTGTACCAGTGTCACCAGAGAACTGCTATCTAACGTGTGGTATAATACCATCTAGGAGTTCTCGGCGAGTCCTGTTTAGTGTACCCAGTCTCCACTGAGCACTCGTATACTATCCTCGATGTCTAGCACCAAGGGATGTGGGATACGTATACGCTAGTCTACTCTGGAATATCGATGCCCCGTCTCGATATTCCCATGACTAGGAACAATTGTAGGATGTACTTCTGACTACCCTTGCCCCACTAGTATGATTTGCATCATAGTCCTGGTAGTCAAGTACACATCCTAAGGGCTTTACCAACAAGTCACAGAGAGACAATATAAGTGTACATGTTAAGATAAAAAGCAACCAGATAGCATACTATCATGTCGAGCAAGAAAGTCCTCCCTATATATGTCCCAGCATCCACTTTAATATACATCATATGTACAATAATGGCCGCTAGGTCATACATACAACTAAAAATCTCCCACTTGCACTAAGGCCAGTTGTTGTAGGATCTCATACCCAATGTCCCATAAAAGTCGTTCGTGGGAAAGGCCTCGGTGAGTGGATCCGCTGGGTTATCCTTCACGTCAACTCTCCTGACCTCGATCCCTTGGAGATCAACGATCTCCCTGATCAGGTGATACCACCTCAGAATATGTCTGGATCACTGATGGGACATGGGCTCCTAGGCCAAAGCCACAATTCCATTATCATACAATGGTAGGAACCATGTTCATATCATGAATAGGAAATACCCATACAACCTCTTTGGTAGCATCGTTGGTAGCGATGTATTCAGCCTTTATCGTCTAGATTGCCACGGTATATAGCTTGGAACTCTTCCAACTTACCGTCCCTCCACTGAGGGTAAAGACAAAATCTGAGACTGACTATTAGTCGACCTTATCACTCTGGAAGCTCGAACCAAGAACATTCATTTAGTGCTCCTCAAGTACTTAAGAATGTCCTTCATAGCTATCCAGTGATTCTCCCGAGATCCGATTGATTCCTGATCACTACACCTAGTGAACTACATCTGGTCTGGTACATAACATCGCATACATGATAGATCCTTACTGTTGAAGCATAGGATATCCCTTGTACGCAAACTCTATCCAAATCAGTCTCGAGAGACATGTTTTTGGAGAGTGTGATTCCTGAGTAAGTGGACGAACCACTATGCTTAGAATCTTCCATATTAAACCCTTTAGTACGGTGTTAATGTACCTGGATTTGGGACACTTTCAACATCCGCTTAGATTTATCTCATAGATCTCTATCCCCAAGATGTAGTAAGTATCAACCAGATCTATCCTGGAGAATCCTCGTGATAAGAGGAGCTTGACCGAGCGTAGCATAGGAAACCCCTTTCCTATCAAAAGTATGTCATCTACGTGTAATAGGAGGAAGACATTCTTACTTTCTACAACCTTCTTGTATATACAAGGTTCATCTACCTTTTGATGATGTCAAACTCTTTGACTGCTATCAAAATAGACGTTCCAACTCCGCGATGCATGCTTCAACTAAGAAGCTTGCACATCTTTCTGCCGCTCCCACTAGTCCACGAAGACCTCTGGCTGTCATGTACACGCTCCCTTCTAAATCGCATTTAGAAAAGCGGTCATGAAGTGCTTCTGCCAGATATTGTAGTCTTGGTATGCAGTGATGGAAAGTAGGATCTGGATGATCTTAAGCATATCCACTGTAGAAAAGGTTTCATCGTAATCTACACTTGGTTGTTTGAAGAAAACCATTTGTTACAAGTCTAGCTTTGAAAGTCTCAACTTTTCCATCTACACCAAGCATCTATCTCATAGATCCACTTGCTCCTGTTGGGTTTTACCCCTTCAGGAGCAACATGCAAAGTCCATACTTTGTTGGTGTATATGGATTCCATCTCAGATCTAATTGCATCCAGCCGTTTCACAGAGTCCCAACTTAGGAAGACTTGCTGAATCTAGTTGGGTCATCATCAACCATGATGCAATCCTCGCTCCCACTATTACTGAGAATAATCACATTATCTCTCAGGTGGGTGAGGAACCCTACCGAATTCACGGAGAGGCTGAGGTTCGTTGGAGACTACCGAATGCTCCTGTTCTACCAAATCATCAGTCGTAGTTTGTATAGCTGGAACTCCTTCCAGTTCTACTTCATGACCACTTAACTGTTTTTCCAAGAAATTCCTTTTTCTAAAAAGAGGTGGTCATGTTGAGAAACAAAACACTTTTGTTCCTCGGTTTGGCAGAAGATATTCCTTCAAAAATGTTTAGGATATCTAACAAACTTATAGAACTGACCTTGCCTCGAGTTTGTCCGGATTTTGCTTTTCAACATAGCCCAGACATCCACATATCTTAACTTTCTTAAGACATGGTCTCTTCATATACCATATCTCATATGGAGTGGTAGGCACTGATTTAGTGTGAACCTTATTCAAAAGGTTTGCATCTTCTCTAGTGCATAACTCCATAAGGAAATAGGCAACTCAGCAGTACTCATCATAGAGCGCACCATATCTCATAGGGTGCCATTGCCCCGCCCCGACACACCATTGTACTTTGGTGTATTTAGAGGAGTAATGCTGAGAGAGAATCTCATTGTCTTTTAGATTAACGAGGAATTCCATGTCTAAGTATTCTCCTCCTTGATCACATCTAAGGACTTAATACTTTTACCCATCTGGTTCTCATCTTCATGCTTATATTCTTTGAATTTCTCAAAAGGTTCAGACTTGTGTTTCAACAGGAACACACGTTTGAATCTTGAGAGATATTTAGTGAATATAATAAAGTACGAGGAACCAATCCCTAGCATGTGTAGACATGGATCGCATACATCAACATGTATCAATCCCAAGAGTTCACTAACTTTTTCTCCATTTCTACTAAACGGCGTATTGGTCATTTTATATTTGAGACATGACTGGAAAGTATCATAAGATGAAAGTTTGAACGGATTCAAATATTCATCCTTATGTGCCTTAGTTAGTCGTGTCTCATTGATATGACCTAGTCTACAATGTCACAAGAAGGATACGTTCATTTCTGAACTTTTCCTCTTATGTTTGTTTCGTATACTTAGAACTGTGGTTTGATTTAGAACGTATATGTTATTTCATAACGTGCCTGATCCAATCAACTCTTGATTCAGCACAATGTTCATAACATTATCCTGCAATAAAAGATCATATCTTTCTTTATCAAATAAAGAGACTGATATAATTTTTTATGTCTGGTTTGGTATGTAATAACATTTGTTCAGAATCAATGTGTTCTGATAATACAAGGTGATATTTGTGTTAGTTATATGTATGCCCTAGAGGCCATTACTGTACATAGGATGTATATTGTAGTGGATGCTGGGACATATATAGGGAGGACTTTCTTGCTCGACATGATAGTATGCTATCTGGTTACCCTTTACCTTAACGTGTATGCTGATTGTCTCTCTGTTACATGTTGGTAAAGCCCTTAGGATCTGTACTTGACTACCTGGACTATGATGCGGATCATACTAGTGGGGACATGGTAGTCCATAAGTACATCCTTCAAAGTCCCTAGTCGTGGGTGTATCGAGACGGGGCATCGATATACCAGAGTAGACTAGCGTATACCTTCTCGACCCATACAGATGGGCGATGGATGATCCCATATCCATTGGTGTTTGACATCGGAGATGATATACGGGTGCTCAGTAGAGACTGGGTACACTGGACGGACTCGCCGAGAACTCCCAGATGGTATTATACCTCACGTCAGATGGCAGTTCTCTGGTGACACTGGTACAGAGTAGTCTGTTGACCCGAGATCGTCATAGAGTCTTGTGTGGTTCCCACAGTGCTTTGATTTCCATCTTACCATGTCCAAGAGGGCGTGCAAAACGGTGGTTTTTTGGGTACAGTCCCGAGTCACATGGAGGCAATGAGCGATAGGAGGGGATTCGTCTCTCCCGGTATAGGGGGTTGATGTTGCGCTGTGTTCGATTGGCTATAACAGGAAATCCCTGGCCAGGGTTGCTGAGATTTACTGGTAAGTGTTACCAGTAGTTTCTCGAACAGTTATAGACCTCATATCGACACGACTTATCGAGCTATTGGGGTCTGACGTTTACCACCCCTAGGCGAGATATGCGACATATCAGACGATCAGACCGGACTGTACGGTAGTGTTACTGGTTGGATTCACAGGAGTATGAGCGGGCTTGCTCGTCGATCTTCTGATCGCTCAATACCCGGGTGGCCGTTACGTTTAGCAGACCGCTTGCGGCTTGTGGATGTTTGATATGATCATCATCCGCTGCCGGCGTATTGACGAGTCTTTAGAGTCCTACACAGAGGTTTCCTGGCTCAAGCGAAACGAAATAGGAGCGCATATGAGATATGTGCGGGACCGAGAATAATACCAGTATGTGATACTGTATTCGATTCTCGCGATGTGACATTGATCGGTTATATGCGATATAGCCGGGTTATCGGATCAAGTGTTGATTCGATAAGTTGTTACTAATGATACTAGTCGGTTATATGTGATATGACCGGATCGTTAAATCAAGTGTTGATTTAATGATTTAATGCATAATAATATATTTGATATATTACTTTGCATTAACTAGTATTGGTTCACTTTAAATGGATTTTCTCGCTCGGGTGTGCATTGTATATTCGATATAGTTTTGTGCACTTGCTTGTATCATGTTCGATGATACATGCCTTATGGTTAAGTGTTAAGAATTAAACTATAGTTAAGTGGGTGATTAGGGTTTTTGATTTCATTTTATTCATTTATCTTTTTGGAAAAAGAAAAGGCAAAATGAGGAAAACGGTTGCTTTCTTTTGTTCATTCATGAACCTTCATGACGACTTTGACCAAATGACCATTTTGTCTCATGCTTAACCCTAACCACTCACTTAAACCTTAGTTAACTCTCTACATCTAACCATGGTTCAATATATGATAAGGATTGGTTTTTCTTTTCTTTTCTAATTAATCTTATCATATTATTCTTCTTCTTCTTCCTTGCTTCAAGTGAAGAAAAGCTTACCTCATCAATGGTGATTGATGTTTTTGAGTGAGAAATCCAATTCTAAAGTTAACCCACTTCCTATTTCTTCATCCTCTACCTCTTGCCAAGTAGTAGAGTGTGTTTTCTTGACAAGTTTCTTGACTTGGTGAAGTCGGAGCTTGATTTAGCGATGCCTCGACGTAGATCATCTTCGGCATGGACATCGACGACCTAGCTCGCTTATTCTCCGATGAAGTCGACGCTAGAGCCCGGATTCTTTTTAGACAGCGGAGAGGACCTCATCTCGGAGCCGTGGAGGTGGAGGACCGGATCTACAAAGGTTGTATTTCCGATTCTTATAGTTAAGTGTTAACTAGTTAGCTTTTTCGCCTAGTTTTCTAGCAAACGATCCGTAGTCGGGTCTCTCGGCACCGTTAAAATTTTATATTGGCATGTTCGATGCCTTGTGAGACCTCATTAGGGTGCCTAGGAACCCTACAGTGGTATCAGAGCCTAGCTAGAGCCTTAGGCGATGCGTAGACGGAGTTAGAAGTCCGATCGACCCGAAACCCCGACTTTAAAATGCTCTCTGGACATTTTTGTAAAATGTGGATTTTTGCAAATTAAAAATATGCAGAAAAACAAGCAGGTAAATCTAAGAATTACGTTGCAAAAATTACCTAATGATCTTTCTAAAGTGCGGCGGAACCGCGGCATTAGCGTGCTAATGCGGCCCTTCCGCCGCACTTTTGTCTTATCTGCCATTGAATTTTGCACAGTAACTCCTATTTTTCAGTGCTCGTTTTCCTGGGAAGTTTTAATCTGAAATCAAGAGTTGAGTATTTTGGGTTGTATTGGGAGTTCATACATTCGATCGGATTGTCAAACTTTGTCTATGTGTCGTTCCGGATAATTTTTTGAATATGTTAAAAAGTTCGACCGGATATAAATACCCAATTTTTCCCCTGTCGGGAAATTTCCAAGTGTTGGATATTTCTGTAGTTTAATCACGTTCTAAGTAGTGCAAGTAACATGATGGTCCCTCTAGAAGACAACAAACCTTAACTCGATTATGTGACCGTCTTGAACTACCTTTTGAACCTTCGGGTTTGGGGCAGTACGGCGTGCCACATGTGAGGCGTTGGCTTGACCCTTCTACGGCTGGACCGTTGTTACTGAGGCACGAACTGAATGTTTTTAGACTTGTTTCATGTGTTGATCTGTATCGGGAAAACTTAGGTGTTCGATTGTTCGATCGAAAAGTTTAACATTTTCTATTTATCCGGAATGTGATACAATAATTGGAATTCACAAATAGTTATGAGATAACGGAATGAATATTATAAACATAGCAGTTTAGTCTCACTTGATCGGTTGCCACGGAATTTTGATGTGATCAAAAGTCCGTTGCAATCACGTTGTGAACGCGGATACTCGCCGGTAAACTTAATAGACAGCCTCACTCCATAGCCCCGACCAAGTGACTGCAGGAGAACCCCATCGCCGAAAGCATCCGTTCGGGTGCTCGCGGCAGCGGTGTTTCGCCTTGGTGCACTTCGTCGACGGCATCGGGGGTGCGGCCGCCTACTAAAGTTTGCGACGAGCATTCGATCAGGATGTCGGGAATCTTGTTGAATTTCCCGACTTGATATTGAAAAGAGTTTTCGATAATGAGACTAAAATGCGGGGTTTATAATTGTTAGGCATGCGATGTCTAAGTATTTCATTTGGTCAGGCATGCGATGTCTGAGAAGGTTGCGGATTCCAACTGTTGTAGTTTTACATTTTCTTTTCTGTGACCGTAAGTGTAATATGTGATATCGCCGGTTTCGTTGCTATATGTCAACGACAATTGGGATGCGCATATTTACTTACGTTGATGACATCTGATGTTATGTGTTGCTGGATATGTTATATTGGATCGTCGTGTTTGAATAGCCGGGGGTTTTTATGTGAGATGAGTGTTTTTCATTTTCATTCATGTAAAAACTTGTATGTAATATTCTTTTATTGGGGCGCTTCCAGGTTGCGGAAGTTGTCACCGTTTGTATATTATTTACTTTTCTGCACTAGGATAGACCCAAGGAGGGGAGCACAAGTAACCGGGTTCTGGGGTCAAGTGGGAGACCAACTCGAGGAGTCGAGTCCGGGTCTCCTAACTCTAGAATTGGTAGGATTGCTTGCCGCTCTCGTAGGGGTCTAGGGGTGTGGGTTTGGCTATTCATCACGACCGTGGAATCCGTGTTTTATACTGGCTCGTATTGAAAACACGGACGTCCTAGTATATCCAATATTTCATATGTTTCTTCTGCTGCGATATCTGTGATGTGATCATGTGATGTTCTGTGATAGATACAGTATATAGTATATTTGATATATTATATAGATATTACTTATGTTTTACACCCGCGCTAGCCCTGCCCCGCTCTGCCGTTAGTTACCTAACCTAACGGTGCATGAGGGGACATCGAGGCGAATGCGGATGGCATAAGTGTATGTCGTATTTATCTGTGATGTTTAGGTACTTATATGATGGGACTTCATTAATATGATTAATGAAATTAAAAGAAACCTGAGATGTTGTAGAATCGAATTTCAAAATAAAACAGGTAGCTACAGTTCTTGCTTTGCATAGCGGTATATGTGATGTATCCTGCACCTTATTCGATGAGGAAAGGACCGAGATCCCTTCACCGGAAGTGACTCCTTTAGCAATAACTGGTCGATGCTACGCCCTCGGTTTGTCTTTTGATAGCTTTTAAGAGTTTTTGCTTTGCACAGTGATATATATGATATATCCCGCACCTCATTCGACGAGGAAAGGACCGACGATCCCTTCACCGGGAGTGACTCCTTTAGCAAAACTAGAAAAGCCTCAAAAGCATTCCATTTCAAAATCATTTGATTCTACAACGATATCAAGTTCATTACGCAATAGGTTTTCAGAAAAACCTGTCGTAGCCCTCCGTCATTTCAGATAAGTACTAGTTAGTATTCGTGCTACGTTTGTTGACTATGTTAAGGCGTAGTGTGCGGTAGCTAATTAGTACTTATCTGCATAAGCATATGATGTGATTGGATTAGGGTAGTCGTGCGACTTTGTTGACTATGTTAAGGGTCGTGCGGGTGGGTTTAATTCAATCGGGAAATGACGGGTTGAACTTGACTAGCACTTATGATTTGTTGACTATGTTAAGGTCATATAGCTGCTCGGGGCAAAATATTATCGGGAATTTCAAGTGTTGAAATTTGCAATGAGATTGCATACCTTCTATGAGGTAGTTGGATCCCGATACCCGCTGCGAGTAAGTGTTACTCCTGGGAGAGTTTTATACATTACAATTAGCCGATCAAGTAGGTGTCTAGAAAGGTGTTAACGAGGTTACGCCTCTGGGAAAACGAGGTTTACATTAATTAGGTTCGTGCGAAAGCACGGGGGACCTCCCTCAAAGTACCGACACTGGCCTGGCTGAAAGATTGGCGAACTTGTAGAGTGTAATTAATCCCGGCTAGTCTTTCTTTTTAAGGTTTGAAGGAAGATTTGATAAAAACAGTGGGAGCCATCCTGATTAGATAAAATATATAACCAATCTGATCTTGCAAGAGCGCACGCAGAGTGTTTTCTTCTCTCTCTATCCTGGTAGCGACCATATCACGCCTTAATCAAGATAATAATACGGATGTATTGACCGAACCCGCTTGTTATACTGAGCTGGGGAACGTTGGTCCCGCTCCAACTTATAATTGTTATAAGACAGAGCAGGAAATAGGAGAATACCAGAATTCCTATGCCGCCCAAACGAAGAAAGTGCATATGATGCATCTCCTTCGGGTGTGTTCATTACAAAGAACTATTTCTCAGTATCCTCTGCATCCTGAGTATATGATACCGGAACAGGATCCCAGATATGTAATATGTTACATAGGGCTACAAAAGGGTAGAAAAACTGAGAACGGGTGATAAGTTTCATGAGGCAGAAAACGGGGCAAGTGTTGCAGCCAAGTCTGTTGGTCACTGTCACCCTGTATTACAAATACATTGATTCTGAACGAATGTTATTAGATACCGAACCTGATATACAAAATCGTATCTATCTCTTTATTAGTAAAGAAATGATAAAATTTTGTATTGTTGGATAATGTTTTGAACATTTCCTATATCAAAAATTGATCTGTTCAGGCACGTTATCTAAAAGCATTAATGTTCTAAATCAAACTACAGTTCTTAGTATACGGAACACACACAAGAGGAAGAGTTCAGAAATGAACGAATCCTTCTTGAGGTATTGTAGACTAGGTCAGATCAATGTGACCCGACTAGCTAGAGTTACATATAGATGCATATTTAAATCAGTTTGAATTTACATCTTGTGAAACTCGCCAGTCATGTCACAAAGATACGATGACCATAGCTCTGTTTACTGGAAGCAGAGAAAGAGTTAATAAACTCTTGGGATGATACATGTTGATGTATGTAAGGTCCCCTGTCTACATATGTCAAGACCGGTTCTTTGTACTTCATTACATTCTCTAATAATCTCTCGAGATTCAGATCTATGTTCTTGTTGAAACACAAGTCCGAACCTTTTGAGATATTCACGGAATATAAGTTAGAAGTAGAGAACTAATACGGGTATAAGTATTATGTCCTATGATGAGATCAGGGAGGAGAATACTTGTGCATGGAATTCCTGGACTATTCTAAAGGAGAATGAGATTCTCTCTCAGCATTACTCCTCCGTATACACCATAGCACGATGGTATATCGGGGCGGAGCAATCACACCCTATATGATATGGTGTGCTCTATGATGAGTAATACTGAGTTACCTTTTTCCTATTGGGAGTTATGCACTTGAGAAGTTGCATACCTATTGAATAGGGTTCAAATCAAATCAGTTGCCTACCATTTCATATATGATATGGAATGGGAAGGGCCCATGTCTTAAGTTAGTTAAGATTTGGGGTTGACCGGCCTATGTCTGAAAGCAAAATCCGGACAAGCTCGAGGCAAAGTCTGTATTGTAGAACTGGAAAGGTTCCAGCTATACGAACTACAGCAGATGATTTGATAGAACCAAGGGATTCAGTAGATACCAACGAACCTCAGCCTCTCCGCCGATCTAGTAGGATTCCTCACCCACCTGAGAGATACTTTGGTTTCTCTATGACAGTGGGAGCGAGGATTGCATCATGAGATGATGACC
The DNA here is from genome assembly GCA_030015575.1 of Agapanthus africanus. Lineage (NCBI taxonomy): Eukaryota > Viridiplantae > Streptophyta > Magnoliopsida > Asparagales > Amaryllidaceae > Agapanthus > Agapanthus africanus. Next base: position 341,849,031 of record CM057341.1, read on the forward strand.
CAACTAGTTTCGAGCAGGCCATCGAGAGTAAGACTCTGTAAGAATGGCTGGATGTTTAGTGATCTGAGATGGAATCTATGTACACCAACAAAGTATGGACTTTGGTTGCTATATCTGAAGGGTTAAATCCCCATCAGGAGCAAGTATATCTTGAGAAGATTACTTGGTGTATATGGAAAAGTTGAGACTTTCAAAGCTAGACGTGTTGAAGGTTTTCGTCATCGACCAGGCGTGGATAATGATAAAACCTTTTCCAGTACCTATGCTTAAGTCCATCCAGATACTACTTGCCACGGCTTCATACCATGACTACGATATCTGGTGGTGGGGTGTCATGACTGCTTTTCTAAATGTTGTTTTAGAAGAGTGCGTCTATAAGTACACAGCCAGAGGGCTTCGTAGACAGTGGGAGCAGCGGAAACATGTGCAAGATGCTTTATAGGATTAAAGCAGGCATCGCGGAGTTGGAACGTCTGTTTTGATGGATAAGTCAAAGAGTTTGACATCATCAAAATGGTAGATGAACCTTGTATAAACAAAAAGGTAGTAGGGAGTATGGTGGTGATCCTCGTAGAGTACGTGGATGACATACTCTTGATAGGGAAGGAGTTTCATATGCTACGCTCGATCAATCTCCGCTTATCACAATGATTCTCCACATAGGATCAAAATGATACCTCCTAAATCCTGGGTTTTTGGATCTATGAGATAGATCTAATTGGATGTTAGGATTCTCACTAGTTGTAGTGAGACGGTATCAACCGATCCTGGGGAGAATCACTGGAAGGGTTCCAGGGTGATAAAGACGACTGAATGTCAGTCGCAGGCATTGTCTTTACCCTCAGTAAATGGACGGTATGTTGGAAGAGTTCCAAGCTAGATACCGTGACATACTAGACGATAAAGGCTAGATACATCGCTACTTAAGATGCTACCAAAGAGGCTGTTTGGGTGTATATTGGTTCATGAGATGAACTATGTTCCTCCCATTGTGTGACAATGGAGTTGTGGCTTATGCCAAGGAACGCAGGTCCCATCAGTGATCCAGACATATTCTAAGGCAGTATCACTTGATCATGGAGATGGTTGATCTCCAGGGTGATCGAGGTTTGGAGAGTAGACTCAGAGGAAAACACAGCGGATCCACTCACAAAGGCCTGTTCCCAGAGAGAGATTATTATGGGATGGTTGAGTATGAGATACTGCAACCACTGCTACAGATGGCCCTAGTGCAAGTGGGAGATTGTTAGTTATATGTATGCCCTAGAGGCCATTACTGTACATAGGATGTATATTGTAGTGGATGCTGGGACATATATAGGGAGGACTTTCTTGCTCGACATGATAGTATGCTATCTGGTTACCCTTTACCTTAACGTGTATGCTGATTGTCTCTCTGTTACATGTTGGTAAAGCCCTTAGGATCTGTACTTGACTACCTGGACTATGATGCGGATCATACTAGTGGGGACATGGTAGTCCATAAGTACATCCTTCAAAGTCCCTAGTCGTGGGTGTATCGAGACGGGGCATCGATATACTAGAGTAGACTAGCGTATACCTTCTCGACCCATACAGATGGGCGATGGATGATCCCATATCCATTGGCGTTTGACATCGGAGATGATATACGGGTGCTCAGTAGAGACTGGGTACACTGGACGGACTCGCCGAGAACTCCCAGATGGTATTATACCTCACGTCAGATGGCAGTTCTCTGGTGACACTGGTACAGAGTAGTCTGTTGACCCGAGATCGTCATAGAGTCTTGTGTGGTTCCCACTGTGCTTTGATTTCCATCTTACCACGTCCAAGAGGGCGTGCAAAACGGTGGTTTTTTGGGTACAGTCCCGAGTCATATGGAGGCAATGAGCGATAGGAGGGGATTCGTCTCTCCCGGTATAGGGGGTTGATGTTGCGCTGTGTTCGATTGGCTATAACAGGAAATCCCTGGCCAGGGTTGCTGAGATTTACTGGTAAGTGTTACCAGTAGTTTCTCGAACAGTTATAGACCTCATATCGACACGACTTATCGAGCTATTGGGGTCTGACGTTTACCACCCCTAGGCGAGATATGCGACATATCAGACGATCAGACCGGACTGTACGGTAGTGTTACTGGTTGGATTCACAGGAGTGTGAGCGGGCTTGCTCGTCGATCTTCTGATCGCTCAATACCCGGGTGGCCGTTACGTTTAGCAGACCGCTTGCGGCTTGTGGATGTTTGATATGATCATCATCCGCTGCCGGCGTATTGACGAGTCTTTAGAGTCCTACACAGAGGTTTCCTGGCTCAAGCGAAACGAAATAGGAGCGCATATGAGATATGTGCGGGACCGAGAATAATACCAGTATGTGATACTGTATTCGATTCTCGCGATGTGACATTGATCGGTTATATGCGATATAGCCGGGTTATCGGATCAAGTGTTGATTCGATAAGTTGTTACTAATGATACCAGTCGGTTATATGTGATATGACCGGATCGTTAAATCAAGTGTTGATTTAATGATTTAATGCATAATAATATATTTGATATATTACTTTGCATTAACTAGTATTGGTTCACTTTAAATGGATTTTCTCGCTCGGGTGTGCACATTGTATATTCGATATAGTTTTGTGCACTTGCTTGTATCATGTTTGATGATACATGCCTTATGGTTAAGTGTTAAGAATTAAACTATAGTTAATTGGGTGATTAGGGTTTTTGATTTCATTTTATTCATTTATCTTTTTGGAAAAAGAAAAGGCAAAATGAGGAAAACGGTTGCTTTCTTTTGTTCATTCATGAACCTTCTTGAAGACTTTGACCAAATGACCATTTTGTCTCATGCTTAACCCTAACCACTCACTTAAACCTTAGTTAACTCTCTACATCTAACCATGGTTCAATATATGATAAGGATTGGTTTTTCTTTTCTTTTCTAATTAATCTTATCATATTATTCTTCTTCTTCTTCCTTGCTTCAAGTGAAGAAAAGCTTACCTCATCAATGGTGATTGATGTTTTTGAGTGAGAAATCCAATTCTAAAGTTAACCCACTTCCTATTTCTTCATCATCTACCTCTTGCCAAGTAGTAGAGTGTGTTTTCTTGACAAGTTTCTTGACTTGGTGAAGTCGGAGCTTGATTTAGCGATGCCTCGACGTAGATCATCTTCGGCATGGACATCGACGACCTAGCTCGCTTATTCTCCGATGAAGTCGACGCTAGAGCCCGGATTCTTTTTGGACAGCGGAGAGGACCTCATCTCGGAGCCGTGGAGGTGGAGGACCGGATCTACAAAGGTTGTATTTCCGATTCTTATAGTTAAGTGTTAACTAGTAAGCTTTTTCGCCTAGTTTTCTAGCAAACGATCCGTAGTCGGGTCTCTCGGCACCGTTAATATTTTATATTGGCATGTTCGATGCCTTGTGAGACCTCATTAGGGTGCCTAGGAACCCTACAATTTGCCAACTGACTTGGCTGCAACAATTGCACCATTCTCTACACTTAGAGACATATCACCCAATCCTATTTCTCTACCTATCTTAGCACATGTAACAAATTACATATGTGGGATCCTGATCCGGTATCGCATACCCAGGACGTAGAGTATACTGAGATACAGTTCTAGGTAATAAAATACTTGAAGAAGATACATCAACATGCACATTCTTCGATAGGGTGGAATAGGAATTCTGGCATTCCCCTATATCCTGTTTAGTCTTATAACAATTATAAGGAAAGATGGAACCATCGTTCCCCAGCTCAGTATAATAAGGAGGTTCGGTCAAAACATCCATATTATTATCTTGATTAAGGCGTGACATGGTTGCTACCAGGAGAGAGAGAGAGAAGAAAACACTCTGTGTGCGCTCTTGCAAAATTAGATTGGTTATTATCTTATCTAATCAGGATGGCTCCGACTGTTTTTATCAAGTCTTCCTTCAAACCTTAAAAGGTAAAAGACTAGCCGGGATTAATTACACCCTAAAAGTTTGCTAACCGTTCAGCCAGGCCAGTGTTGGTACTTTGAGGGAGGTTCCCCGTGCTTTCGCAAGGAACTAATTAAAGTAAACCTCATTTTCCCAGAGGCATAACCCCGTTAACACCTTTCTAGACACCTAATGGGTTAGCTAATTGTAAAGTGCAAAACTCTCCCAGGAGTAACTCTTACTCGTAGTAGGATCGGGATCCAACTATCTCATAAAAGGTATGAAATCTCATTGCATGTTTCAACACTTGAAACACCCGATATAATTTGCCCCTAGCGTCCTATGACCTTGATGAAAGCCAACAAACCATAGGCTGCTAGTCACGTTCAACCCGTACATTTCATGATTGAATTAAACCCACCCGCACGACCCTTGATGAAAGCCAACAAAGTCGCACGACTACCCTAACTCAATCGCATCATATACTTAAGCAGATAAGCATCAAATAGCTACCGCACACTACGCCTTGACGAAAGCCAACAAACGTAGAACGAATACTAAATAGTCCTTATATGAAACGACGGAGGGCTACGACAGGTTTTTAAGAAAAGCATTTGATGAACTTGATATCATTGCGGAATCGAGTGATTTTGGAAAGGAGTGTTTTTTAGGATTTTACAAGTTTTTCTAAAGAGGTCACTCCCGGTGAAGGGATCTCGGCTCTTTCCTTATCGAATAAGGTGCAGGATATTTTACAAGAAATACCCCTATGCAAAGCAAAAACACCAAAAGCAATCAAAAACGAAACCGAGCTGGTTGTAGCATCTGCTAGTTTTGCTAAAGAGGTCACTTCCGGTGAAGGGATCTAGGCTCTTTCCTTATCGAATAAGGTGCTGGATATTCTACAAGGAATACCACTATGCAAAGCAAAAACTAGAGCTACCCTTTTTGAAAATTTGATTCCACAACATCTTTAGTTTTCTTTTATTTCATTAATCTCATTAACGAAATCCCATCATTTATGCTTCCTAAGCATCACAGAAGAAATGAAACAGTAATATTTATTATATATATAATATAAGCATCCGTCTCAGAATATGCAGTGATCACATCACAAATATCGGCAGCAGAAGATAACATATGAAATATTGGATATACTAGGATTTCCGTGTTTTATATCAAGCCAGTAGAAAACACGGATTCCACGGTCATGATGAATAGCCAAACCCATATCCCTAGACCCCTACGAGAGCGGCAAGAAACCCTCCCAATTCTAGGGTTAGAGGACCCGGTCTCGACTTGTCATGGCCCGAAATATTAGCTTGTGACCGGCACTTAAATCACGCCACGTCTAAAGGCGTAACGTAATTCAAGTAAGCCAAAACCCAGAAATCTAAACCTTTTTAAGAAAATAAAGAGGTGAAGTTTTGAAATAAAGGTATAATGAAATCAAGTTTCTTAATGCATAGAAAAGGAACATGAATGCTGCAAGTAAAATTTATTAGTTTGAAAACATGTTTCGTTTTTTAAAAATTTGGGCAGCACCTCCTTTGTATTTTTTGATCCAAAACAACATATACAAGATAATGATAAAAGCATCCCCAAACGGGAGCTAGCTCTTCGCCAATCGGCGGATCCACAACCACGAAAAACATAAATATAAGTGTACGATGCCCAACTACGAAGTTCACCAAAAAAGATAAAGAAATAAGCAAGACATCAAAACCGCATGTAGCGGAAATACCCCTCGCTCTAAGTCTCGCAACCACAATCTCACTAAGTCTCATTACTTATACAATTACTAATTTTGATTGATGGAGTTGACTAGATACAATATGAAATATAAGTACAAGAGTGGGTACGATACAAATGCCCCACCTACCAATGCAGAACACCCATAAGAAGCTATATGCCAGCGATACCGCTACGGATCCATGCGGTCAACATGCAAGAACTGTGGCACAACGGGGTGAGTTGCCAACTCGTGAATAGAAATATATCAATAGATAGAAATCGAATAAACAACGACTCCTGGGTCAACTGTATCATAAAGGTAATACTATGATATTTAGGTTGACCGGGTCCTCATATGTGCCAACAATCTAATCAAGGTCTATCTGTATGTGGATATCGTCCAACAATATAAATAATGTATGTATTCATGTGGATCTCGTCCAACCATATAATCAATGTCTGTATGCACGTAAATATCATAAAAGAGTGTGCACGAAAGTATGAGGATATAAATCAACGGCGTCCCTCGCGACATGATTGAATGATATCTCGGTGTATATGTACAAAATGTGTAGAAATCACAACCAAAGAAATTTTTTTGACCGCAATCAATAACGTTGTCGATTGTAGCACGTTAGTGAGTGCGGATCGTCCACAGGGAAAGTGTGATCCGTTCGTAATTGAATTAGATGAGTCGAAAATTAAAGAAAAGAAAAGAAAAGACAATTCAATTCAAGATTTAAAAATGAATTTCAAGAATTATCAAAATCTAGATCTAATAACAAGAAAGCATTAAAGTCAAGAATGGAGAATTGATGATTTCCGATCCAATAATCAAGAATCGAAGTGAGGCTCGTAGGAATCGATCGAATCTATAGACGTGATGAAATCTATTGATTGCGTTTTCTTATCCATCGATGATTTGATACTAGATCAATGATAATCAACAAGAATTAGGGATTTCTTGCGGAAACTAGGGTTTCATCATCTATCCTTTTTCCTTTCGTTGATTTCATTCACATTCTAGGCTCTAGTAAATTCAAGAATCGATCGTCGATCCCTAATTAAGAGCGAACACAATCAAGAAAGCATCGCTCGAAACTAGGTCATCGATTCTTCAATTTACAAGAGTTTACAAAACTCACAGGACTTAAGAATCGTTTCAAGATTTGTAACATCATCATCTATTGAATCTCTCGACTCCTTCACGAGCGGAGTTTTACTCGAACATCACAACAAGAAATACAATCAAGAATTGAGATCGAATCATGATGCAAGAATGTAAAGAAAGCAAGATAAAAGAATTTCACCTTTAATTTATCAACAATTTCGTTACAATTCTCTCAAGAACTACAATGAGGAAAGAACTTGATAGTCAATTTGGCTTCGCTCGTCTTCGTGAGTCGCGGATCGTCTTGGATCACTTGCTCGGATGAAGATCGGCTTCGCTCCTAAAAGGTTGAAGGCTTCTTGCTTGAATTGTACTCGGGGATCTTGAATTTGGCTTGGATTTGAATGGATTAGGGTTAGGGTTTTGAATGTACAAGTTGTGTCACTCAACTTGTGTGAAGAATGGTTAATGAAAAACTTTGAACCCTAGATCCAGGTTTCCTTTTATAGCCATAATAACCTTAGATCTAGAATTCAAATTTCAAATTTCCCTCCAAAATGAATAACTTTTCCCTCCAAAATGAACCACCTCATTTGAATTTTCCCTCCAAAATGAACCACCTCATTTGGATTTTCCTTCCAAAATGAGGTTGTTAGAAAGAATCTTCTAGAAGAAGTTTGTTGGAGGGAATATTCTAGAATGAGGTTGTTACAAGGAGGCTTCTAGAAGAAGGTTGTTATAAGGAGGCTTCTAGAAGAAGCTTGTTGGAGAGAGCTTTCTAGAAGAAGGTTGTTGCAAGGAATATTCTAGAGTGAGTTTGTTATGCAGAGCCTTCTGGAAGAAGCCACGTGGTCTTTGAGAGTTTTCTAGAAGCAAGGGTTGCTACAAGAAGCTACGTAGAGAATGGTGAAGCACTGACTGATTGGTAGAGATTCTGCGTGTTTAAGTTTAGTTAATTACCGCAATCAAAATGGTTTCGCTTGTAGCTAGCCGGTTGAGTACGGGTCATCCGCAGGGAGATGGGAATCTTTTTCTATGTGCTTTAACGAGTTAAGTCCAATTTTCCAGATTTGTTTGTGATTATCCAAGTGTTAAAATGATATGTAAAGAGAGCTTGTTAGGGTTAGGATTATGTTAGTTTGAGTTAGGAGTCGCTCACTTCTTTCGTTGCCACTCTTAATATCGGTGTTACGGTAATCGGCAACAACGGGGATTAGCACGACTAGGAAGGAACTTGCGAGTATAAGCTAGGCTTTCCAACGCTTAAGTTCTTCCTTTTGGTGCTTGTCCATCCGTTCTTGGCTCTTAGCCATAACCTCCGGTTAATTCAACCACAACCGGTCTCACTACGGAATCGCCGCTATCATGTAGGATAGGGTGCCGTAGGGAGCGGATTGTGGTTCAATTAACGGGAGTTGATTTAAGATGTTGGGCAAGGAAAGAGTGAGAGAGATTTCCTTCTCTCAAACTTCCCTTATCCTACCCTAACAAGTATGGAAACTGCTCACACATCATAATGAAAAGAAAATAAAACAAAGAGGAAGATAGAAAGAAACAGATTAGAAGATAACAACTAGCTATTTGCGACCTCACCTTGGCAAGGATCAAGCGTAAGCATCATGGTTGTTTTAAGGATAAAGAAAAAGAGAAAAGAAAGAAACAACAATAAATAACAACAACTACTTATCAATTAACGATTACAAGCGATTAACATAAAAAGAGCAAGACAAGTATAATAACAAAATGAACTTCTTTATTCATCATTCTTCACTCACAAAAGCTCACTACAAGTTTTTCAATGGAGAAGAGATGAGAAGAGGAAGAAGAACAAGTATTCTAAATCCTAAAAAATACAAGATTAAGCACCACTTGGCTTCACAAGGTTCTGGACTATTTATAGGCAGGGGGATGGAAACCTAGGGCAAAATTCTGACCCTTCACGAAAAAACAAATATACCCCTGAAGTTTGGCCGACTGCGGCGCCAGTATGGCCGCGGAACCGCGGCCTAGACCCCCCATTGGTCGCGGTTCCGCGGCCGTATGGAGGAGTTGGGCCCTCCAACTTTCTGTGCTTCCCTGGTTTTCTCTGTACTTTATTCTGGTATATGTGTTTTCTCAGATTTTCTTCACGATTTTTCCAAAATTTCTGTTGAGCAAAAGGTGATTTGATGTGGATCTTTTTGTCATGATTTCCTCGAGCTCCGCGTAGATTTCTTGGATCTTGTGTTGCCATTGAGCCTTGTGCATGAAAATGACATTGATTTGCCATTTTGTCTCTTAAACTTGTGTGTGGCAACAGACGGATAAAGAGCGGAGATCCGTGTTTTATCTGTGGTTGGCAGGAACCCGGATTTTGTCGTGTTTTCCCATGAATTTCACCGTTTAGAGCCGAGAACCTGTATCCTGCAATTGACTAGCAAACACGGCTCAAGAGTATCTACCGATATGCAATGTGATAAAAATTGGGCGGTATAAAAATACAAAAATCTGATATGAACAAATACCCCCAAACTTATCATTTGCTCGTCACGAGCAAAGCCAATTTATTCACAAAAAATTTCCTAACCTCACTTTCGCAGGGAACGCGATTGCACTGAGCATGTGCAACAAGCCGTTAAACCTCTAGGTGTCCCTAGTAGGAGGAGTGTTGTCTCCTGAGGGTTTTCAGCGGATACTACCCACAAAATCCGGCCAAGTTGGTTTTGTAAAATAACTAAGATTCAAACCCTAAAGTTTTGTTTCAGAAAATAACAATTCTATTATCCTAAGTCTAAACTATCGAACCTTTATTTTTCACACCTCGCATCTTATTTAACTACAGATTTTATATGTCTTTATGTGCAGTGCAATTAGTGTCGTTAAGATTCCAGAAGGATCGATTTACGTCATAATAAAGCCCAGATAAATTTTTTTGAAAGGATCACATAAGTTTTATAAAGAGTTAAGCATTTTTCATGTTTCGTTTTCCAGTAAAGTTTCAACTTTAGAATTTCTATCTTCCTTAACAGGAAACAAGGTCTTATTTTTCACTCCACCTTTTTCTTGTTTTCATTTCATACACACCTCTGTGAACGTGCAATCCTTACGGTTCTTAGAAACCGTTTTCTCCAGTATCTGCTTGATTTGCCGATTTGAAACTTCGGCCTGCCCACAGGTTTGGGGGTGGTAGGGCGTAGAGAGCTTATGATTAATGGAATATTTCCGCATCAAGGCCTCGAAAGTCTTATTGCAGAAATGACTTCCATTGTCGCTAATGATCGCTCGGGGGTACCCAAAACGGGAGAAAATGTTTCTTTAAGAAACCTAACGACAACCTTGTTGTCGTTAGTCCGGCTGGGCACAGCCTCGACCCATTTAGAGACGTAATCAACAGCGAGAAGGATGTACAAGTTCCCAAAAGAGCTGGGAAACGGCCCCATGAAATCGATCCCCCAAACATCGAAAATCTCCACAACCAAGATCGGTTGGAGTGGCATTTCGTTCCTCCGGGATATCCGGCCCAAGTGTTGGCACCGGGAGCAAGTCTTGCAATAGTCATGAGCGTCTTTGAAGAGTTGTGGACAGTAGAAACCACATTGCAAGATCTTCTCAGCTGTCTTTCTGGGGCCAAAATGCCCGCCACATGCTTGATCGTGGCAAAATGACAGCACACTCTTGAATTCCTCGTCAGGGACACACCGACGAATAATCTGGTCGGGACAGTACTTGAACAGATAGGGTTCGTCCCAGTAAAAGTGTTTTACTTGGGATAAGAAGCGAAGTCTGTCCTGACTTGACCATTCAGTCGGTAGTAATCCCGTGGCCAAATAGTTCACAATATCTGCGAACCAGGGTTCGCAAGATACTGTCAAGAGCTGATCATCCGGGAAAACGTCGTTGATCGGAATTAGAAGCGAAGGCGAAGAAGGAAGTCGTGAGAGATGGTCGGCAACTACGTTTTCACATCCTCGTTTGTCCTTAATGACAAGGTCAAACTCTTGAAGCAAGAGAATCCAACGTATTAACCGAGATTTTGCATCTTTCTTCGCAAAAAGATGGCGCAGAGCAGAATGGTCTGTGTAGACAATGACTGGAGAGCCGATGAGGTAGGGCCTGAACATCTCTAAAGCAAATACAACAGCTAAGAATTCCTTCTCAGTTGTTGTATAATTGAGTTGGGCGTCGTTCAGGGTTCGGCTCGCATAATAGATTACGTGCGGCATCTTGTTTATGTGTTGTCCAAGGACAGCACCAATGGTAAAGTCGGATGCATCGCACATAATCTCAAATGGGTGCGTCCAGTCAGGCGAAGAAAGAACGGGAGCAGAAGTGTGTGAGCTTTTCAATGACTCGAATGCAGTCACACAGCTCGAGTTGAAGTCGAATGGCGTATCCTTGGCCAGCAAAAGAGTCAAGGGCCTAGCAATCTTGCTAAAGTCCTTGATGAACCGTCTATAGAAACCGGCATGGCCAAGGAAGGCTCGGATATCTCTGACGCATCGGGGAGGAGGGAGATTGGAAATGACCTCAATCTTTGCTTTATCAACCTCTATGCCATTTTGCGAGATGATATGTCCTAAGACAATACCTTCGCGCACCATGAAGTGGCACTTCTCCCAATTCAAAGTGAGATTCGTGTCCTTACATCGGGTAATGACAGCGTCAAGATGCAGCAAACACTCGTTGAAGGAATAGCCGAAGATGGAGAAATCATCCATGAAGATCTCCAGAAATTTTTCCACCATGTCTGAGAAGATTCCCATCATACACCACTGGAAGGTAGCGGGCGCATTGCATAACCCAAAGGGCATGCGACGATATGCAAACGTGCCGAAAGGACAATTGAATGTGGTCTTGTCCTGGTCGTTTTCGGCGATGGGAATCTGATTATAGCCGGAGTAGCCATCAAGAAAGCAGTAGTACTCGTGTCCGGCCAATCGTTCAAGCATTTGGTCAATGAAAGGTAGCGGAAAGTGGTCCTTCCGCGTTGCGGCGTTGAGTTTTCTGTAATCGATGCATACTCGCTACCCAGTTTGGGTGCGAGTAGGGATTAACTCGTTCGCCTCGTTAGTGATGACCGTTATACCTGATTTCTTAGGGACAACATGAATGGGGCTAACCCACTGGCTATCAGAGATAGGGTAATTGATACCACTATCCAGACATTTTACGATCTCCTTCTTCACAGCCTCTTTCATGACTGGATTGAGACGTCTTTGTGGATCCCGGGCTGGTTTGGCATCATCCATCAGATGAATGTGATGTTCAACGATCAGGGGACTAATCCCCTTGATGTCCGCCATGGACCAGCCAAAAGCTTGCCTGTTGCTGTGCAAGACCGCGAGAAGGGCTTTCTCTTGCTCTGGAGCTAGAGAAGCCGAGATGGTGACAGGGAGGGTCTCGTTCTCACCTAAGTAAGCGTACTTAAGGTGAGACGGCAAAGGCTTGAGTTCGAGCGTCGGAGCTGAAACAATTGAAGGCAAGATTGGTGCAGAGGTCTCGAACTCAAAGGACTCAAGCAAAGGTTCAAAACGAGTGTAAGCGACCGAGTCGGATGGTTCAGGTAACTCATCCGGAAATTCGAAGGATTCAAACTCGAGTTGCGAGCGGCTAAGATCGTTCAAGAACGTGAAACACTCGTAGTCGTTGTCGGGCGCAGAAACAGTAGCAGGTTCGAGGAGGAACGCACTAGTGGCGTTAAGGTTAGCATGATCGAACAGAAACTCCTCGAATTCACACTCTTCAGGGGTGATCTCCTGGATCGAGCAGACGTCTAGTATATGAGAATTAGGTTCGGAGGGCTGATTCCCCAACCTAAAAATGTTGAGTTCAATTGTCATGTTTCCAAAAGAGAGGTTCATCGAACCATTGCGACAATTGATCACAGCATTTGAGGTTGCAAGGAATGGGCGACCGAGTATCACCGGAATTTGATTCCGGGGTTTAGCTATAGGCTGTGTGTCTAATACAATGAAGTCAACGGGGAATAGGAAGTCCCCGACTTTGATTAACACATCCTCTAGCTCACCCCTAGGATGGGTGATCGATCGATCGGCCATTTGGAGAGTACAGTGCGTGGGTTTCAGTTCTCCTACGCCTAATTGCTCGTATACTGAGTACGGAAGCTGGTTAACACTGGCACCAAGATCTAATAGTGCGCGGTTGATGTTCTTATCCCCAATGGTAATAGAAATCGTAGGACAGCCAGGGTCCTTCCGTTTTTGTGGTAAAGATTGGGTAAGAGCATCACTCACAGCACTAGCCAAGAAAACTTTCTTTGGTACCTGAGACTTCCTCTTTTTCGTGCACAAGTCCTTTAAGATTTTCGCGTCGGATGGGACTTGTTGGACGACATCTAAAAGAGGAATGTTAATGTTAACCTGCTTAAATAACTCTAGAATCTTCTCCATTTGAGGATTTTGTTTATTAGACCTCAACCGGTTTGGAAATGGGACGTTTTTAAAATTGGTTGAGTCTAATGCTTGTGGAGGAGATTGTGGAGTTGGAACGGATCCTAGAACATGTGTTTTCGTGGAGTGAGAAGTGGGTCCGTTCAGAGCAGAAGAAGAAGAAGAAGAAGAAGAAGAAGAAGAAGAAGTAGAGCCTTTTGAAGAATGGGGAATAGGCTCAGAAGACGAAGAAGCAGGAGAAGAATAATAAGAAGAAGCGGCCGGGGTGTCATCGTTGATCCGTGTGCCAATGTTGTTTTGCAGCATCCTTCCCGATCTTAATGTGGTCACGGCACTCACATTATGGTTCTGTTGTTCAAGAGCAACATGTACATTCTGTGGGTGACCGGGATTTGGGAGTGGCTGGGACGGGAGCTTCCCCTTCTCTCGCTCGCTTAAGGCCGCATTCAGCTGTGCAATCTGGGCCTCGATGGTCTTGATGCTTTGCCCGTGAGCGGCAGTGTGTTGCACTAAGGACTGAATGGAAGACTGGATGTTGGCAGTGGATTGTGTCGATTGTTTAACGAACGCCTCCAGACTTCGTTCGAGCGAGGAAATCTTATCGTTGTTTGACGAAACAAAGTTGTTTGGTGGAAAAGAATTGTTGGGTGCATAGTTGTTCGTCTGATTTTGAAAAGGTTGGGGTTGGAAGGGCTGCTGAAATTGATGTTGAGTTTGTTGTTGCGCTATTTATTGCGGCGGAGGGGGCCTTTGGAAATTGTTGCCTTGGAATTGATTCTGATTCTGATTCCAGGCGAAATTGGGGTGGTTCCTCCAACCGGGATTGTAGGTGGAAGAGTATGGATCATTCCTCGGTCTTTGCTGGAATGCAGCATTAACCTGATCCTGTCCTTGCGATGGTGGATTGTAAGGACACTCTTCGGTTAAGTGAGAAGGATCGGAATAACAAGCGCAGATGGCACGAAGGGGAAGAACAGGGGCAGGAGCAGGAGAAGAAAATTTGCTCTCTATGGCTTCAAGCTTTCTCGTTATTGCAGCCATTTCAGCTTACATCGCAATAGAGACATCAAGTTGGTGAATTTCTACCCTAGACTGACCGGTAGAAGTGGAGGTAGAAGAAGAAGAAGTCGGTCTGGTGCTCTCCCATTGTAGCGTTTGCTCCGCAAGGTCGTCAAAGAATTGCCACGCTTCCTCGTCAGATTTTGATAGGAAGTGGCCCTTACAGATGGTTTCCAACAACTGCTTCGTTGCTGGGTTCAGGCCCTCGTTTAAGGTTTGGCAAAGTTGCCATTTCTCTATACCGTGGTGAGGACACTGAACAAGAAGGTCTTTGTACCGGTCAAAGCACTTCCAGAAGGGTTCAGAAGGAAGCTGAGAGAATTGGTTGATTTCATTGCGAATCCTTGCGGTTTTATGATTCGGATAGAACATTTTGAGAAACGCTTTAACAAACTCGTCCTAACTGGTTATGGAGTGGGAAGCGGTGCTATACAGCCATTTTTCAGCAAGATCGCATAAAGTGAACGGAATGACCCGTAGATGTATAGCATCGTCCGACAGTTGGGTAGTTTTCATCATGGCACAAAAGTTTTGGAATTTATTGATGAAGATATAGGAATCTTCAGATTCAAGCCCATGAAATCGTGGAAGCATGTTGATGAAGTGGGGCTTAATTTCAAAATTATCCCCATTGGCCGGCGGAAGAGAAAGGCAGGTGGGAAGTGCAGAACGGGTGGGATAGAAACGATCCTGGAGCGCGATTCGCTGCGGCGCTACAACAGGCGGTGGTGGTGGGTTATTGGTCTCCGTAGGAGGTGGAGCCAATCCAGGGGTAGTCAAAGAGATGTTCGGATTAAATCCTGACATCGCGGAAGAAGAGGTTGGTGATGGTGAAGGTGAAGATGTATGAACAGAATTCCGGTCAACGTCGGAGTTGGCCGGCAAAGGTAAAGGTGAAAGAGGAGTGGACGGAGTTTCGACGTCTGAGTCGATCGCGTAGTCGGTAGCGACTAACGTAACACGGACTAGGCGGGCGCTAGTGTCCCGAGTCCAAGCGGACATACACTAAACGAGTGTGGTATAGTCAAAGCGGAGAAGGTGAGGGTAAGAAAACATCAATGGAAAAAGGCGATGGGTGGTGGGTGAAAAATGGATTTTGGCGACAAAGGGCAAGTTTTTATAAAAGTTTATGATTTTTTCCTTTTTTTTTAATTTTATTTTTAGAAAGAGCTTTACAGAAATATGTACGGACTTACGGCTTTAAGCAATCATAAACAAGATATGCACAATCACACCTAGATCTAGGGTCACCTAGGTCTGCTAGACAGCTCCTAACTGTTCCAGAGGTCTAGAAATAGGACCTCAAACCGCCTCTTCTCCGTCAATTACGACCAGGTAAGTGCCAGGTAAGTGGGAGGTTGTCCAACGCTTTCGCGAAGTTCCTTAATTAAATAACCACTTGCCTTCGACACACTTGCCTAGACACCGCAAAAGTCAGATAGGATAAACGGCCGATGCCTGTAACTAGTCCTCTGTCCTATTGAGCGCGAAGTCCTTAGGGCTGAGTCTAGTATTTTTTAATTTAACAATGGTCAATGCATATGCTTTTTGTGATTTCTGGGGTCCTGGGAAGGGTGATGAAATCCCCACCCAATCTGAATTGGTTTCAAGCTCCTTAAGTCCGTATTAATGAATGCAAAACGGTAACAAATCAAATGCAAACAATTTTTATTTTTAGCGCGGCGCAAAGAATCCTGCACAAGAACAGTTTATTGGAAGGGGGAAGAGAATTTGCGCAAAGAATGCTGCAGAAAACATAGTTTATTGGAGTCCAACGGAGTGGGAGAGAGGAGAGAAACACTTACAGGGATTTCGGCACCCTGAGGCCACCAAACGGCCGCGGATCCGCGGCCTAAGCCAGCTTATGCCGCGGTTCCGCGGCAGTAGGGTAGAGTTGGGCTTCTGAAATTTTTGGGTGTGCTCTGTTGGGTGTCCTCTGCTTGTCTGGATGTGCTGAATTTTGACTTGCTTACTGTATCTGCTCCAGATTTTTACAGTAGACCGTTTACTTCGTTTTGATCCGTCGCGGTGTAGCCGCGAAATATGGGTCTATCTTCCCACGTCTTTGGCACTGAACTCGAACTCCGTATTATCCTGCACACTTGCACAAAAACTAATCAAAATTAACAAGATGATTTTTCTTTACAAAGTATTTTTTTTTGTTTTGTTTTTTTGGTTATATTTATATTCACAAGTTAACCCGAAATAACACAAAGAAATAAACTACCGTCTCCCCGGCAACGGCGCCATTTGATTGGTAGAGATTCTGCGTGTTTAAGTTTAGTTAATTACCGCAATCAAAACGGTTTCTCTTGTAGCTAGCCGGTTGAGTACGGGTCGTCCACAGGGAGATGGGAATCTTTTTCTATGTGCTTTAACGAGTTAAGTCCAATTTTCCAGATTTGTTTGTGATTATCCAAGTGTTAAAATGATATGTAAAGAGAGCTTGTTAGGGTTAGGATTAGGTTAGTTTGAGTTAGGAGTCGCTCACTTCTTTCGTTGCCACTCTTAATATCGGTGTTACGGTAATCGGCAACAACGGGGATTAGCACGACTAAGAAGGAACTTGCGAGTATAAGCTAGGCTTTCCAACGCTTAAGTTCTTCCTTTTGGTGCTTGTCCGTCCGTTCTTGGCTCTTAGCCATAACCTCAGGTTAATTCAACCACAACCGGTCTCACTACGGAATCACCGCTATCATGTAGGATAGGGTGCCGTAGGGAGCGGATTGTGGTTCAATTAACGGGAGTTGATTTAAGATGTTGGGCAAGGAAAGAGTAAGAGAGATTTCCTTCTCTCAAACTTCCCTTATCCTACCCTAACAAGTATAGAAACTACTCACACATCATAATGAAAAGAGAATAAAACAAAGAGGAAGATAGAAAGAAAGAGATTAGAAGATAACAACTAGCTATTTGCGACCTCACCTTGGCAAGGATCAAGCGTAAGCATCATGGTTGTTTTAAGGATAAAGAAAAAGAGAAAAGAAAGAAACAACAATAAATAACAACAACTACTTATCAATTAACGATTACAAGCGATTAACATAAAAAGAGCAAGACAAGTATAATAACAAAATGAACTTCTTTATTCATCATTCTTCACTCACAAAAGCTCACTACAAGTTTTTCAGTGGAGAAGAGATGAGAAGAGGAAGAAGAACAAGTATTCTAAACCCTAAAAAATACAAGATTAAGCACCACTTCGCTTCACAAGGTTCTGGACTATTTATAGGCAGGGGGATGGAAACCTAGGGCAAAATTCTGACCCTTCACGAAAAGACAAATATACCCCTGAAGTTTGGCCGACTGCGGCGCCAGTATGGCCGCGGAACCGCGGCCTAGACCCCCCATTGGCCGCGGTTCCGCGGCCGTATGGAGGAGTTGGGCCCTCTAACTTTCTGTGCTTCCCTGGTTTTCTCTGTACTTTATTCTGGTATATGTGTTTTCTCAGATTTTCTTCACGATTTTTCCAGAATTTCTGTTGAGCAAAAGATGATTTGATGTGGATCTTTTTGTCATAATTTCCTCGAGCTCCGCGTAGATTTCTTGGATCTTGTGTTGCCATTGAGCCTTGTGCATGAAAATGACATTGATTTGCCATTTTGTCTCTTAAACTGGTGTGTGGCAACAGACGGATAAAGAGCGGAGATCCGTGTTTTATCTGTGGTTGGCAGGAACCCGGATTTTGTCGTATTTTTCCATGAATTTCACCGTTTAGAGCCGAGAACCTATATCCTGCAATTGACTAGCAAACACGGCTCAAGAGTACCTACCGATATGCAATGTGATAAAAATTGGGCGGTATAAAAATGCAAAAATCTGATATGAACACTGACATCAGCATATAGCCGCGGATCCGCGGCGGTAAGCACCTATTGGCAGCAGATCCGTAGCCCATTGAAGGCCTCTATACATTTAACTTCTGTGGTATTCTTGGGCTGACTTTGTGGCACTTTTCTGATTAGTGGAATCTCATAAATATTTCTTGTTCACTGCCAGATCACAAGTCTTGGACTTGGCGTATTTTTATCAGCACTGTTAACTATTTCGGCTCTTCTCCTGGAATTTCCTGCACAGATTCTCAAGACAAGTGTTGCGCTATGCAAAGATAATGCATGCAATGATAAACACTCAATTTCCCTCAAAATGTCGGTTATAAAGTGTAACACAAGTTATTTGGTATTTTACAGATGTTTTGCTAATATGTGCTATATTCATACCGAACACCTTTAGATGATTGCAAATAGTAGGGAAGTTGACGTGTTAAAAATGCAATATTTTCGACTGATCAAATTCCCCCAAATGTATTTTTGGTCGTCTCGAGCAAACTGTTTTATTAGAAAGAGAAGGAGAAAATAAAGAAAAAAGAAAAACTAACCAGCACACTTTCGTAGGCAACACGATTGCACTGAGCACGTGCAACAAGCCTTTAAGCCTCTAGGTGTCCCTAGTAGGAGGAGTGTTGTCTCCTGAGGGTTTTCGGCGGATTGTACCCACAAAATCCATAAGAGGAAGACCGTGAAAGTTACATATGAAGATAAGAATTTTAAAAGAAAAGCTTTGAAAATTAGGGTTTCCAACTATGCTAGCTTTTCGATTGTCATGAGCCATATCTTAATAGTCATGAAAAGATGTTGGAAATCACATCCTCCCTCAATAAAACATCGTATTTATCCTTCATTCCTATCTTTCTTCCAAACATCGATCATATAACCCTACGTGTGTGTAATATACATCCATACACCCGGAGAATTCAATTCAAGCTATCATACTCTTGTCCATCCACCTCAATACTTTTTAATTAATGAATATTTAGATGGATTTGCTCACACACTTTCATGCGACCGTTAATACTTCTTGAGATACTAACCGACCGATTACTCATGTGCTTGCTTATACGGTGTTTTTCCTCGTCTTGCACGACCTAAGGCTTAGCAGTGACTCCCAGACCAGTTGGTCTAAGGCACTAGGTGAAGAGACACCCTCGCTATATTTTTTTATTGCTGCCTTGGCGATAACAAAACTAGTGTTCATTTTTCTCACCATTTTATATTTTATTCATTTTTTTTATTTCCTTCATACTTTGGCTTTTAGACAAGAGCATTTCAAGGTATCCTTTACTATCCCGAGTTTCAAGACGTGTGTAAGTGCGAATAGAAGGGTATCAACGTTCAAACTGTTTGCCTTCCAGAATAGGAACTATTTTTCAAACTTATTTTTATCCTCAGATTAGTGACTTCCTTCATCTTACTAACCCTTGGCACAACGGCTCATAACTACTTATTACTAGTTCGTTTAAGAAAACTTCTAATTTTCTTGGTTTTCTTAAATTTTTCTAATCTTTTGGATTTAATTTTTCACTATCTAATCTTTTATTATCTTATTTATGTACAAAAAAAAATTATTATTAATTTTTTTTTTAATTTTTTAAATTTTTATAGGTTTTCAAAAATGTTTTGTGCTTATGCAAAGTATGATGCGAAAATAAGCTCAAACCTCCCCCAAACTTGTTTTCAATAGTGTCCTCACTGTTTCCATCCGCTAAATCTGAAAAACCTGTAAGCTTGCTTGGGAGGAACTTTATTAATGGGGGCAAAATATTTAAGTGAAAATCTTCCCCCAAACTTATTTTTGGCTCATCATTTTTTGTGTAAAAATTTTCTTTTCAAGAGCCAGATTATACCTCCCCAAACTTGAGTTAAGACATGTTAATCTTTGAAAATCACATGAGGAGGTCAAGAATCATTGGTCGATGCCAAGCTTTGCAAAGACCGAAAGTTAACACCAATCAGTCGAAAATTTTATCAATGTAGTGCTCAGCTTGGTGGAAGAAGAAGTGGGGAAAGGGTAAGGGGTGGAATAGAATGTGCGTGCGTCTTATTTTGGAGAGACGATGCAGTGAATATGATGGATTACTCGCATTCTTTTTACAGTCCAGAGGAAGGGGTGGAGGTTCAATTTCATTGATTGGGAGATGATTCATCTCAACACCCGTGCTTTTCAAAAATGCGAGTTCATCAGCGAAGATCTCCTCAAAAGTCTCATCACTACCCCGAAGAATAATATCGTCACAAAGTGCGGGGTGATCTTCAGACTCTAAAAGCAGTTCATAATCAGTGTTAGTTGTTGACCCGGACAACTCGGTGGAAGAGTCCGTATGTGTGTGATACATAGTTGGGTCAAACAACGACGTATTAAAAGAGTCAAGATCAGTATCGTGAGGATCGTCAAATTCGCTGCTGTCGACATCCATTAATTCGACAGAACAGACTTGAGCAGAAGGTCCGGAGGGTACACTTCCCAACTTGTAAATGTTCAGCTCTATTGACCTATTCTCGAAAGTCAGGGTCATAGAGCCATTACGACAGTTGATGACATTGGAACTGGCCAAAAAGGGGTGACCTAAAATCACCGGAATCTAATTCTGTGGGTTCTCTACAGGCTGTGTATCAAGTACAATAAAGTCCACAGGGAATACAAATTCCCCGATTTTTATTAACACATCCTCCAGTTCACCCCTAGGTTTGGTGATTGATCGGTCAGCCATCTGGAGAGTTATGCTCGAGGGCTTTAACACTCCGATACCTAGTTGCTCATAGACTGAATATGGAAGCAAGTTAACACTAGCGCTAAGGTCTAGTAGAGCACGGTTGATGTGTTTTTCCCCAATAGAAATAGAAATAGTAGGACAGCCAGGGTCCTTATGTTTTCTTGGTAATTGTTGGGGGAAAGCCGTGTCTACAGTCTTTACCATGAATATCTTCTTGGGCACTTGAGTCTTCCTCTTCCTAGTGCATAAGTTCTTAAGAGTTTTCGCATAGGACGGAACTTGTTGGATAGCATCTAGGAGAGGGATGTTGATGTTAACTTGCTTAAACATGTCCACAAGCTTCTCCATTTGGGCATTGGGTTTGTTGGGCTTCAACCTATTTGGAAATGGAGCTCTATCAATAAGTGTTGGGTCCAACATTTATGGAGAATGTTGTGGGGGTGGGAAGGATGAAGTGGGTGGAGGGTTCGAGCCTTTGGGAAAACGGAGAATAGGCTCGGAAGAAGACGGCAAATTAGACGAAATAGGGTAAGAAATTGAAGTGTGAGTGGAAGCCTGGGGTTCACCTGATTCTTCAACATCAATCTGTTTACCCACATGATTGTCTAGCACTCTTCCAGATCTCAACATGGTAAGTGCATCCACATTTGTGTAAAGTGAAGGTCCAGGATCAGATAGGGGTTGAGCTGGAAGATTCCCTTTTTCTCTTGCACTCATTGCGGCTTTTAATTGTACAATTTATTCTTCCATCGATTTAATACTCTCACTTTGGGAGTCAGAGTTTTTCTGGATTTTATCGATGGAAGACTGAATTGTCAAAAGAAAGTTCATGAATGAAGAGGATTCATCAGTACCGGTCAACTGCAAAGGGTTAGACGGTGCAGGTGTGTTGACCGAATTTTGAAAGTTTTGTGTTTGGAAGGGGTGCTGACTCAATTGCGGTGGTTGCTGTTGCTGTGGAGGGGCCCTTTTGGAAAGTGTTCTGGTTTAGATCGGTGTATTGAGGTTGGTGTTGGATCCAAGAACAATCAGGGTGATTCCTCCAATCTTGATTATATGAGGAAGAAGAAGGATCGTTTCCAGGTCTTTGCTGAAATGCAGCATTAGTATGACCTTGAAACGGTACATTCAAAGGACATTCTTCCGTCAAATGTGATGGGTTTGAACAGCAGCCACACACGGTTTTAGGAAATGTGTATTGGTTTAGGGAGGCTGAAGAGATTTTGTTTTCTATAGCGTCGAGTTTCCTTTGTATTGCGACCATTTCGGCTCTCATTGTGACGGAAACAACGAGCTGGTTGATAACTTCCCTAGGCGATGGTGCTCTAACACTTTCCCATTGTAATGTGTTTTGAGCTAAATCTTCTAAGTATTTCCAAGCTTCACCATCATCTTCAGACAGGAATTGGCAATGACACATGGTTTCAAGCATCTATCTAGTAGTGAGATCAATACCCTCATAGATAATTCGACACAAATCCCATCTGGAGATTCCGTGACGAGGGCATTGTAAAAGAAGATCCTTGAACCATTCAAAGCATTTCCAGAATGGTTCATTGGGAAGTTGGGTGAATTTGAAGATTTCGCTCCGAACACGGCTGGTCTTGTGATTGGGATAAAATTTCTTAAGGAATGCTACAACAAATTCATCCCATTTTGAAATAGAATGTGCGGTTGTATTATAAAGCCACTTCTCGGCTAAGTCGCACCAAGTGAATGGGAGAAAATGTAGACGCAGAGCATCCACAGACAGTTGTGACGTTCCAATCATTGCGCATACGTTTTCAAATTTGGAGATAAAAGCGTATGCGTCTTCATAATCAAGACCGTGAAATTTGGGTAACAGTTCGATGAATTGGGGGTTGATTTCAAAATTTTCCCCGTTGGTTGGTGGTATAGAAAGACAGGTGGAAAGGGGAACACGTGAATGATAGCATCTCTCTTGAAGAGAAATGCGTGGAGGATTCTGCGCACCTGCAGGCGGTGGCAGAGTGGTGTAAAAGTTTGATGGATAACCGTCCATCGCGGTGGTGGTGGGAAAAAGAAAAGGTAGAAATACCGACTTTGGGGTCGATAAGGGAAAACGCGGACAAGACGGGAACTAGAATCCCGTGTCCAGCCGAGCTTGCACTAAAGGGTTTAGTACAAGTGGCAGCGTTGATATAATTAGGGGAAATGATGTGATTGGTGTTTATTTTGAAAAAGATACGGATTTTTGAAAAAAATGATGCAAATCAAAACAAATGCAACAAGCAACCCTAAGTCTAGTGGTCACCTAGGTCAAGGCTCTAGACCACTCCTAACTGCCAAAAGACAAGTCGCAAGATCAATCCTCCAGTGCCTCTTTGTCCCTCCTGTGGCCAGGTAAGTATCAGGTACGTGGGAGGTTCTCCACTACGTAAGTAGTGGGCCTAATTAAGTAACCACTTGCCTTAGACACACTTTCCTTAAACACCACAAAAGAAACGCGGATAAGCAATAGGTTACCCACGGCCTCCTTCTTTCCTAAGTGAGCGCGACGGTCCTTAGAGTCATGTCTAGATTTTTTTTAGTTAATGAGGGTAATGCGGATGCAAGTTTGTGATTTTCGGGGCTTAGGAAGGGTAATGAACTCCCCACCTAATCTGAATTTGGTGTTTGCCCCTTAATTTCCGTATTAATAATGCAAACAACCAAGATCAAACACGCACAATTTTTTTATTTTTGCGGCGCTGCGAATTTTGCAAAGAAACCTGCAGCAAATTTGTTATTGGAGCAGATTGAGAAGGAGATAAGAAAGTCAAGAAGTCACCTGAGAATTTCCGTACAGCGAACGCCTACTTTTGCCGTGGAACCGCAAAGAGCCTCTTAAACCGCGGATCCGCGGTCTGCTATCAAGATCTCTGCACAGAAATTATACAGAATGCCTCTGTTCACCTCCTTAGCTCTCTCGAATATTCAGAAATTTTTTTCCCAACCTCCATAGATTCCATATTTCCTCGCAACAAATCACAACAAATTGTTTAGTGTTTGTGCAAATTTAGATCTCAAAATTTTGATGGAATAAAATTTTCAACTCAAATTTCAAAAACGAACGAATTATCGCACTATCCCCGACAATGACGCCATTTGATTGATTGATATCTCGGTGTGTATGTAGAAAATGTGTAGAAATCACAACCAAACATTTTTTTTTGACCGCAATCAATAACGGTGTCGATTGTAGCGCGTTAGCGAGTGCGTATCGTCCACAGGGAAAGTGTGATCCGTTCGTAATTGAATTAGATGAATCGAAAATTAAAGAAAAGAAAAGAAAAGACAATTCAATTCAAGATTTAAAAATGAATTTCAAGAATTATCAAAATCTCGATCTAATAACAAGAAAACATTAAAGTCAAGAATGAAGAATTGATGATTTCCAATCCAATAATCAAAAATCGAAGTGAGGCTCGTAGGAATCGATCGAATCTATAGACGTGATGAAATCTATTGATTACGTTTTCTTATCCATCGATGATTTGATACTAGATCGATGATAATCAACAAGAATTAGGGATTTCTTGCGGAAACTAGGATTTCATCATTTATCCCTTGTCCTTTCATTGATTTCATTCATATTCTAGCCTCTAGTAAATTCAAGAATCGATCAGGATCCCTAATTAAGAGCGAACACAATCAAGAAAGTATCGCTCGAAACTAGGTCGTCGATTCTTCAATTTACAAGAGTTTACAAAACTCAGAGGACTTAAGAACCGTTTCAAGATTTGTAACATCATCATCTATTGAAACACAATCAAGAATTGTAACATCAAACATCACAACAAGAAACACAATCAAGAATTGAGATCGAATCATGATGCAAGAATGTAAAGAAAGCAAGATAAAAGAATTTCACCTTTTATTTATCAACAATTTCGTTACAATTCTCTCAAGAACTACAATGAGGAAAGAACTCGATCGTCGATTTGGTTTCGCTCGTCTTCGTAAGTCGTGGATCGTCTTGGATCACTTGCTCGGATGAAGATCGGCTTCGCTCCTAAAAGGTTGAAGGCTTCTTGCTTGAATTGTACTCGGGGATCTTGAATTTGGCTTGGATTTGAATGGATTAGGGTTAGGGTTTTGAATGTACAAGTTGTGTCACTCAACTTGTGTGAAGAATGGTTAATGAAAAACTTTGAACCCTAGATCCAGGTTTCCTTTTATAGCCATAATAACCTTAGATCTAGAATTCAAATTTCAAATTTCCCTCCAAAATGAACAACTTTTCCCTCCAAAATGAACCACCTCATTTGAATTTTCCCTCCAAAATGAACCACCTCATTTGGATTTTCCCTCCAAAATGAGGTTGTTAGAAAGAATCTTCTAAGAGAAGTTTGTTGGAGAGAATATTCTAGAATGAGGTTATTACAAGGAGGCTTCTAGAAGAAGTTTGTTATAAGGAGGCTTCTAGAAGAAGGTTGTTGGAGAGAGCTTTCTAGAAGAAGGTTGTTGCAAGGAATATTCTAGAGTGGGTTTGTTATGCAGAGCCTTCTGGAAGAAGCCACGTGGTCTTTGAGAGTCTTCTAGAAGCAAGGGTTGCTACAAGAAGCCACGTAGAGAATGGTGAAGCCCTGACGTCAGCATATAGCCGCGGATCCGCGGCGGGAAGCACCTATTGGCGGCAGATCCGTGGCCCATTGAAGGCCTCTATGCATTAAAATTCTGTGGTATTCTTGGGCTGACTTTGTGGCACTTTTCTGATGCGTGGAATCTCATAAATATTTCTTGTTCACTGCCAAATCACAAGTCTTGGACTTGGCGTATTTTTATCAGCACTGTTAACTATTTCGGCCCTTTTCCTGGAATTTCCTACACAGATTCTCGAGACAAGTTTTGCGCTATACAAAGATAATGCGTGCAATGATAAACACTCAATTTCCCTCAAAGTGTCGGTTATAAAGTATAACACAAGTTATTTGGAATTTTACAGATGTTTTGCTAATATGTGCTTTATTCATACCGAACACATTTAGATGATTGCAAATAGTAGGGAAATTGACGTGTTAAAAATGCAATATTTTAAACTGATCACGACACATCACAATCATGGAACCTTGGTGTCCAACATCGACACCCGAAAACATCATGAAACCCGTGTCCAGTATCGATACGTAAATCCTCATATCTCGGGCTCCGTCAGTCCGGATCAGCCTACGGGCTCCGTCAGTACGGATCGGCCCATACCATCTCTCGACTTCGGTTGATATCCTCCGGATATCCGCCGTGCCCAAATACTATCACCGGTAGGTAGTAGTCCCTCTGTCATGCTCACCGTCTAGTGCACAACATCCCTTTCTTGCTCCTGTGTACCATACCGGGTCCACCATGTACCCGCAATCGGCCTCATCCAGCTCCTCGAATCGGGTTTCACATGTCACACGTCTCAGAACCGAGAAAACGCATGGTGGACGCACTGAAATATCACATCAAGAGAAACCGGGTTTTTAAACAAAACACACTTTCTTTTAAAATGACCACGGTTCTCAAATCCAGAAATCTCATGAAAATGGCATAACTCAATGCGTAAAATCATAAAGCATGATGTATGCGACATATGATTGAAATGTAAGCATATCCGTATATCATGCAACATGGAACAGTGATGTATCATATTAAGGGAAAACCGCTCCATTAAATGATTCCAGTTTTGAAAATATGTCCTGCGGTTCCCAATACCTCCAAAGTCAGATGCAGCATCGTATAAAGGTGCACAGGTAACTATAGGAAGTAAATTATTCAAGGAGTCATATCAAGATGCAGCAATCCTACTGTGTAGTAACATGGCAATTATCGATGATGAAGTGTGTGAGCCGGCAATCTGTGTGCGTGTAACATACGCATCATCGATAATGGTGTAAGTGTACTAGCATAGGTATAAGTAATGCAATGTGAATAACATGAATGCAGCGTAAGGTAAATCACATTGAAATGCTGACTGGTACGTAAGTCCATGCTACCTCTCCCGGTACTTGCGGGCTTGCGGAATTTGGTGAAAAACGATTTTTAAGAGGCGGTAACATGGACTCAAAACCCGGATCTTTGTTAAACTGCTAACTAACAACCTAACAAGAGTTTACATACTCGGTTAGGGGGCTATACCTTTCTTGAACTCCTTCGTCTTCAACTCGTCCCGGAGTTCGGATCGGCCTCACCTCGTCGTCTCCTTGCGTCGAAGATGGATCCACCCGAAAGCTTCTACTTTTGGCTTGTTCTTCGGACTTTGAAGAAACTAGATCACTTGGCTTGCTAGGCCTTGTAAGCTAGAATGAGTAGAGAAGAGTATGTTGGGATTTTGCTCTATGGTTCTTACTTCTCAACACATGAGACAAGTGAACCATAGACTAAAGAGATAGAGAAAGAGGAAGAGGGTGAGAGCAAGAGCATGAGAGCTCAAAACCAAGAGAGAGAAAGGTCAAGCAAGAATGAGCCACTCTTTTGTCTTTCACCCTCTCATAATCCAAAAGCATCATTAGCCATAATGTCAACCAAGTATTATGTGATGGTTCATATCATGACAAAGACAATATCATTTCCATGCACTCATTTTGCAAACTACAACAAGCAAGCAAATGTCTTTGCATGAAAATGACAACCATTGTGATGATGATGGTCAACTAGTCCAACCTAGTCAACCGGTCAACAAAGTCAACAAGTCAACAAAGTCAACCCTCCAACAACCATGTCACTATAATACTTAATTAATATTATTGCTAAATATATATATATATATATCATATTCTCATTAGGGTTGAGCAAAAAGTCAATAGTCAACAGTCAACGGTCAACAACCCTATTGAGAATCCTCTGCCTCTGTCTCTCCGTCAACTGTGCATACACACCCGCATCCGCGTTCCGAGGAACACGGATGCAAACTGGATAAAACCAATCCCAATACGTACACTAGGATCTGGCTTAAACCAAAGCCCGCTAGTGTAAACTGTCCGGACACTAAACGTGCACAAGTACACGGATGTGACTGAACCCTGTCGCAAAACCATGCGACCTCTACTCTTTTGCCTAAAGGCGAATAGCTTTCTGTGTGGGACTCTAAAGACTCGACACTACGCTGGAAGTGGGATTAACCACAGACCGCAAGCGGCACTAGCTGTGCGTAACGGTCCCCAGGTAGATGCCGACAAGAAGACTGACGAGGTGAAACCCATCTGAACTCCTACTGAGCCTGAATGTGTCAATCTCCGTACAGTCCGGTCTGTTCGTCGGATACATCGCATGGTGGGCCTAGGGGGGCGGTAAACGTCAGTCCCCTAATAGCGGTACAAGTCGTGTCGGAGTGAAGCCCAATACACCCTGAGATAACACTGGAAGCCTACCAGTATATCCCGCTTGCCCTGGCCAGGGACTACTCGTGTAATGGCTCTCCTAGACACAGTGCGATGTCAACCCCCAATACCGGGAGAGACGAATCCTGTCTAACCATCACTGCCTCCAAGTGCTTTGGGACTGCACCCAACTACTACCTGTTTGCACGACTCCTTTGAGCCATGGTAGGGTAGTTATCAAAGTACAGTGGGAACACACTCGAGGCGAAATGACAGTGTCAAGTCAGTGGACTAAGCTGTACTCATGTCACCTGGGAACTGATAACTGACGATAGGTATAATACCAACCGGTTAGTTCCCGACGAGTCCTGTCCAGTGTACTCGTAACCCAACGAGCACCCGCATACTATCTCCAGTATGACGTACTGACGGCTGTGGGACAGACCGTCTCCCACACTGGGATGAGAAGCGCATGCGCTAGTCTACTCCGGAGTATCGATGCCCTGTCTCGATAGTCCTGCGACTAGGGACCTGCATAAGGATGTGCTTATAGATTACCCAGCCCCCACTAGTGTGACTGCCATCACAACGCTGGTAATCAAGCAAAGATCCTAAGGGCTCCACTAATGTGTATAGGTGATATACTAAAATAAACACATGTACACATTGAAGTAGAAACAAACCAAGTAGCATACTACCATTTTGAGCAAGATTGTCAATACAAGGTGAATATCCCAAGCTTCCATTAAGTAATATACATACTAGTATGATACAGTAATGGCCTCTACGGCATATACACTAACAATCTCCCACTTGCACTAAGGCCATGTACTGGCGTATCGAAGACCTATCATCTCGATCAGCCGCTCGAACTGAGTCTGGGGTAAGGCCTTCGTGAGTGGATCAGCAGTGTTATCTTCCGTATTTACTCTCTTCACCTCGATCTCCCGGCGATCAACGATCTCCCTGATCAGGTGGTACCGCCTCAAAATATGCCTGGACTTCTGATGGGACCTGGGTTCCTTCGCTAAAGCTATAGCGCCGTTGTTGTCACAATACAGCGGTATTGGATCAACACTGGTAAGAACCACCTGAAGTTCCGTGAGGAACTTCTTCATCCTGACAGCTTCCTTTGCGGCATCGCAAGCAGCTATGTACTCCGCTTCCATAGTTGAGTCAGCAACGGTTTCCTGCTTGGAACTCTTCCAGCAAACCGCCCCTCCATTGAGGGTAAAGACATAACCCGACATGGACTTGGAGTCATCCTTATCACTCTGGAAGCTGGAGTCAGCAAAGGCCTCAATCTGGAGGTCTTTTCCGCCATACACCAAGAACATCTCCTTAGTCCTTCTCAGGTACTTGAGAATGTTCTTTACTGCTATCCAGTGTTTCTCCCCTGGGTTCGACTGATACCGGCTTACAACGCTCAATGCGTATGCTACATCTGGTCTGGTACACAACATCGCATACATAATAGAGCCTACCGCAGATGCGTAGGGTATTGATGACATGCGAGCCCTTTCCAAATCAGTCTTGGGAGACATCTCTTTGGAGACGGTGATTCCGTGACAAGCCGGTAGATTACCGCGTTTGGAATCTTCCATACCGAATCGTTTCAGTATGGTGTCGATGTACCTTGACTGTGAAAGTCCCAACATCCTCTTAGATCTATCACGATAGATCTGGATCCCCAAAATGTAGTTTGCATCGCCCAGGTCCTTCATGGAGAACCTCTGCGACAAGAATCCTTTGACTGACTGTAGCATAGGAATATCATTTCCTATTAGGAGAATGTCATCGACGTACAAGACGAGGAATACCACATTTCTCCCTACAATCTTACTGTAAATGCATGGTTCATCTGGGTTTTTGACAAAGTCGAATTCTTTGACAGTATCATCAAAGCAGATGTTCCAACTCCGCGATGCTTGCTTGAGTCCATAGATGGACTTGAGCAATTTGCACACTTTACCGCTGCTCCCACTCTGATTGAATCCCTCTGGCTGATCCATATAGACGCACTCTTCCAAATTTCCATTTAGAAAAGCCGTCTTTACGTCCATCTGCCAGATTTCATAATCGTGGAAGGCAGCAATGGCAAGAAGGATCCGAATGGATTTAAGCATGGCTACCGGATAAAAGGTCTCGTCATAGTCCAAACCAGGTCTTTGACGAAAACCCTTTGCAACGAGCCTAGCTTTATAGGTTTCATCCTGCCCATCTACACCAATCTTCTTTCTGAAGATCCATTTGCAGCCTACGGGTTTTACCCCTTCTGGAACAAAGTCCAAAGTCCAAACATTGTTGGTGTACATGGACTCCATCTCGGTCCGCATTGCATCCAGCCATTTTACCGAGTCACCGCTCAGAATGGCTTGCTGGAAGCTAGTAGGCTCACCATAATCCATGGTGCAATCCTCTCTATCCCCATCTATGAGAAAACCGTAGTATCTCTCGGGCGGATGAGACTGCCTACTACTCTTGCGGAGTGGCGTAGGAATGTCCGGTTCCTTTGAACCTTCTGGTTCTACTAAGGTTTCAGTAATAGCTTGTGGTTCTGGAATTTCTTCCAGTTCTATTGCGCTCCCACTTATCTGATTTTCTAAAAACTCAGTTTCCAAGAAGCGGGCATGACGAGAAACAAGGACTTTTTGCTCCTCTACGTAATAGAAAAGATACCCCTTGGAGTTCTTTGGGTATCCCACAAACTTGCACTGTACTGATCGTGCCTCGAGCTTGTCCGCATGCTGCTTTTTTACAAAAGCTGGACATCCCCATGTCTTATAGGATTTAAGACAGGGTTTCTTCCCACTCCACATCTGATATGGTGTGGTAGGCACTGTCTTAGTAGGAACTTGGTTCAAGAGATGTGCAGCTGTTTCTAGTGCATAACCCCAGAAAGATCGCGGTAACTCAGCCTTACTCATCATGGAACGAACCATATCTAATAGGGTTTGATTCCTCCTTTCCGATACACCGTTGTGTTGTGGTGTGTATGGAGGAGTACGCTGAGAGAGAATTTCATTCTCTTTTAAGTAGTCCAGAAACTCGGCACTCAAGTATTCTCCACCTCGATCAGATCTTAGTGTCTTAATACTTTTGCCTGTTTGTTTTTCAACTTCATTCTTGTATTCCCGAAATTTCTCAAAGGCCTCGGATTTGTGCTTCATTAAGAAGACATGTCCATACCTAGAGAAATCATCTGTGAAAGTAATGAAGTATGAATAACCGCTTCGCGCATGTGTAGACATTGGACCACACACATCACTGTGTATGAGTCCCAAGAGCTCGCTCGCTCTTACTCCGTGTCCAGTGAACGGAGTCTTTGTCATCTTTCCCATGAGACAAGATTCACAAGTGGCATAAGACTGGTACTCGAACGGATCCAAGTATCCTTCTTTATGTAACTTAGTCAACCGTGTCTCATTGATGTGACCCAGTCTACAATGCCATAAGAAAGCCTGATTTAATTCTGGAGACTTTCTTTTAAGTGTGTTCTGGACACTGAATATCTGAGCTTGATTCAATACGTATATACCGTTATTTAATGTACCTGACCCAATCAGTACTTGATTTAGGTGGATGTTTACTACATCGCTTAGAAAAGCAAAATCATATCCTTCCTTAGAAAGTAAGGATACAGATATGATATTACAAGTCGCACCTAGTACATACAAACAGTTACGCAGAATCAATATCTGCCCAGTTGTCAGTCCTAGGTGATATTCCCCTACGGATACAGCATCCATGCTCATTCCGTTAGCAACCCTGAGAGTCATATCACCTTTCCTGATAACCCTACGGTTTCTCAGAGCCTGTAACGAATTACAGATATGAGATCCTGATCCGGTATCCAATACCCAGGAAGTAGGGTTAACTGACAAACAGTTCTCTATTACAAACACACTCGAAGCCGAAGCCACAATATGCTTCGAATTCTGGCTACTGGCTTTGCAAGCCCTGCAATCTTTCTGCCATTGTTCATTCCCGTTACAATAGGAACGTCCCTCTTTTACTATATCCAGTCCTGAAACTTTTGCCCTTGCTTTTCCTTTTTCTTCCCTGGTTTCTTTCAGGGTATAAGCAGAGGGCAGGGACTGTAGAATTAAGTCAGTACTTGACCCATTCTTCAACGTGGTCTCCAGGTCCGTGAGCTTAAAATAGCTGGTCTCTGTAAGGACGTTGTCCCTTACAGATGACCCGACAGCCAACCTCGCTTGAAGCAATTCGTTCGAGGTCTCATATTTTGCGATACGAGATTGCTCTCTATATAAATCTTTGTTATGGAGGAAGATAGAAACTGAGTCCATCTTCTCGTGCTGCCCCTGGTTTGCACCATCAACTGAGGCTAACACGAGGCACTTAGCTTTCGCACAATCCTTTTCCGATGTCCTTTGGATGTAAACATCCGTGACAGGGGAAACTGGACCTGAGACGGCAGGGGTTTGATTAGTTAAGAGGTGTCCCAGCTTGTCATGGGTAATGGACATCTGGACAGACCTTTGCCAGTCATAACAGTCAGATTCAGTCATTTTATTATCTAGATGTAACCTAGGTGCGGTCACTTGGTCGCTGCAATTAAGAGAGAGAGAAGAAAACACTCAGCATGATGCTCTTGCAAGTTCAGAGTGGTTTTTAATTTGTCTAAACAGGATGGCTCCCACTGTCTCTCGAATCCCTCCTCTAAACCAAAAAGGAAGAATTAGTCGGGATCAATCTCACCGTACAATACTTGTTTAACCGTTCAGCCAGGCTAGTGTCGGTACTTCGAGGGAGGTTTTCCAACGCTTTCGCGAAGTTCCTTAATTCAAGAACCTCTTTTCCCTGGCGGCGTAGCCCCGCTAACACCTTTCTAGGCACCTACTTGGTTTATAGCATTGATCGTTAAGTGAGAAATTTCCCGAGGAGTAGCATATACTCACAGTAGGATCGGGATCCAAATATCATCATGTGACGAAACTGAAGGAATCCTACCAGGATCATCACACTCCAAATGGTATGCAACACTAGCAAGTTTCAGTACTTTTGAAACTCCCGATGTGGATTTTTGCCCCATGCTCTTATGACCTTGACTAAGGCCAACAAATCATAAGTCACATGTCAAGTTCTACCCGTCGTTGTCCAGGTTGATTTGAACCCACCCGTATATACTCTTGACTATGGCCAACAAAGTAATACGACTGTCCCAAACCAACGCATTCTATCTATGCAACATATGAATACCCACCAGCTACCAAACACTGTGCCTTGACTAAGGCCAACAAACACAGCTTGAATACTGTTGATTATTCATATGAAACGACGGAGGGCTACGGATGGTTTTGGCGAAACCTTGAACGTAATGAACTTGATATAATCGAAGGAACGAAATAGCTTTTAAAAGGAGTGGCTCAAGCTCCGCATTTAAAAGTTAGTTTTGAAAAGAACCGAGTGGTTTTCAAAGTGTTCCAACGACTTGTACTTGGTTTATTTTCTTGCATCAGTTCTTTTAATGCGTGTTATTCTTGCATTAGTTCTTTTAATGCGTCCCATCATTTAATCCTACCATTGCAGAAAACAACCAAAATATGACGTACGCTTATGCCATTCGCATTCGCCAAGGGGCCCCGTCATTACCCGTTAGGTTACTTAACTAACGACAGAGCGGGGGCTGGGCTAGCGCGGCTGTAAAACATAAGCAACGCCTAAATAATATCATATATAGATATATACTGCAATGATAGCCATTTCAGATCACAGATGAATACATTGGATATACTAGGAATCCGCAATTCGTACGAGCCTGTAACGAAAAGCAAATTACACGGTCGCGGTGAATAGCCAATACCCCACCCAAGACCCCTACGGGTGCGGCAAACTACCCGCCAAGTACCCGAAGCGAAGCAACCTCCCTCAACTCCGTGAGTAGGCCACTCGGCACTTCGGCATACCCGGTAGTTTGTGCACCCCCTCCATGGGTCTATCCTAGGAGCAAAAACAGTAAAAAGAAATTATACAATGACGGCTACAACCCCGACCCGGTTGTGCGGCCATACAAATAATTATTACATAAATTTACAAATTTACATGAATTGAAAGAAAAGAAAACTCTCGTCTCACAACCCCGGCTATTCACCCGCGACAATCCAATGAATTCATATACACATTCCAATAACATTACAGATCACAGATTTGTATAACCCCCACTAATCGACATATAGCGATTAGCAGACGTTCAATACAAATATCACATCACAGAAAAACCCCGTCAGGTTAAGTCTTTTAGAAGTTCGATCAAAAATACGGATTTTCAGGCCCTAAACACAAAATTTTCGTTCTGGAAAATCTGGGAAGAAAATACATATTCCAAAAATCCCAAAACAGACCCAGAAGCACTCTGCAAGCAAAATTTTCCCCGACCGAGTTAACTCGGCCGCGGAACCGCGGCGGGAGCATGCTCCCGCCGCGTTTCCGCGGCTCATTGATAGATTCATGGGACGAAATTTCTTCGGTGTACACACAAAAGCCTGAGCCGATTTTTAAGATAAAATTTATCAATTTTTGAACAGAAAAAAATTCGGCAGAAACTTATCATATCGGGTTCGTTTTGCGACTTTTTCTTTGATCGATCTTCTAGCTACTTTGCTAACATGTTAGATAGAGTTTAACTAGGCTCTGATACCACTATAAGTCCATGCTACCTCTCCCGGTACTTGCGGGCTTGCGGAATTTGGTGAAAAACGATTTTTAAGAGACGGTAACATGGACTCAAAACCCGGATCTTTGTTAAACTGCTAACTAACAACCTAACAAGAGTTTACCTACTCGGTTAGGGGGCTATACCTTTCTTGAACTCCTTCGTCTTCAACTCGTCCCGGAGTTCGGATCGGCCTCACCTCGTCGTCTCCTTGCGTCGAAGATGGATCCACCCGAAAGCTTCTACCATTGGCTTGTTCTTCGGACTTTGAAGAAACTAGATCACTTGGCTTGCTAGGCCTTGTGAGCTAGAATGAGTAGAGAAGAGTATGTTGGGATTTTGCTTTATGGTTCTTGCTTCTCAACACATGAGACAAGTGAACCATAGACTAAAGAGAGAGAGCAAGAGGAAGATGGTGAGAGCAAGAGCATGAGAGCACAAAACCAAGAGAGAGAAAGGTCAAGCAAGAATGAGCCTCTCTTTTGTCTTTCACCCTCTCATAATCCAAAAGCATCATTAGCCATAATGTCAACCAAGTATTATGTGATGGTTCATATCATGACAAAGGCAATATCATTTCCATGCACTCATTTTGCAAACTACAACAAGCAAGCAAAAGTCTTTGCATGAAAATGACAACCATTGTGATGATGATAGTCAACTAGTCCAACCTAGTCAACCGGTCAACAAAGTCAACCAGTCAACAAAGTCAACCCTCCAACAACCATGTCACTATAATACTTAATTAATATTATTGCTAAATATATATATATATATCATATTCTCATTAGGGTTGAGCAAAAAGTCAATAATCAACAGTCAACGGTCAACAACCCTAATAAGAATCCTCTGCCTCTGTCTCTCCGTCAACTGTGCATATACACCCGCATCCGCGTTCCGAGGAACACGGATGCAAACTGGATAAAACCAATCCCAATACGTACACTAGGATCTGGCTTAAACCAAAGCCCGCTAGTGTAAACTGTCCGGACACTAAACGTGCACAAGTGCACGGATGTGACTGAACCCAGTCACAAAACCATGCGACCTCTACTCTTTTGCCTAAAGGCGAATAGCTTTCTGTGTGGGTCTCTAAAGACTCGACACTATGCTGGCAGTGGGTTTAACCACAGACCGCAAGCGGCACTAGCTGTGCGTAACGGTCCCCAGGTATATGCCGATAAGAAGACTGACGAGGTGAAACCCATCTGAACTCCTACTGAGCCTGAATGTGACAATCTCCGTACAGTCCGGTCGGTTCGTCTGATACATCGCATGGCGGGCCTAGGGGGGCGGTAATAGTCAACCCCCTAATAGCGGTACAAGTCGTATCGGAGTGAAGCCCAATACACCCTGAGATAACACTGGAAGCCTACCAGTATATCCCGCTTGCCCTGGCCAGGAACTACTCGTGTAATGGCTCTCCTAGACACAGTGCGATGTCAACCCCCAATACCGGGAGAGACAAATCCTGTCTAACCGTCACTGCCTCCAAGTGCTTCGGGACTGCTCCCAACTACTACCTGTTTGCACGACTCCTTTGAGTCGTGGTAGGGTAGTAATCAAAGTACAGTGGGAACACACTCGAGGCGAAGTGACAGTGTCAAGTCAGCGGACTAAGCTGTACTCATGTCACCTGGGAACTGATAACTGACGATACGTATAATACCAACCGGTCAGTTCCCGACGAGTCCAGTCCAGTGTACTCGTAACCCAACGAGCACCCGCATACTATCTCCTGTACGACGTACTGACGGCTGTGGAACATACCGTCTCCCATACTGGGATGAGAAGCGCATGCGCTAGTCTACTCCGAAGTATCGATGCCCTGTCTCGATAGTCCTGCGACTAGGGACCTGCATAAGGATGTGCTTATAGATTACCCAGCCCCCACTAGTGTGACTGCCATCACAACGCTGGTAATCAAGCAAAGATCCTAAGGGCTCCACTAATGTGTATAGGTGATATACTAAAATAAACACATGTACACATTGAAGTAGAAACAAACCAATTAGCATACTACCATTTTGAGCAAGATTGTCAATACAAGGTGAATATCCCAAGCTTCCATTAAGTAATATACATACTAGTATGATACAGTAATGGCCTCTAGGGCATATACACTAACATGGTACACATATCTAATATGATCGAGTCGGTGAATCTATCAATCGGCATCCAGCCTCACAACATCATGTACGGTATAATCCATCGTACGGCATCCTCTAGTCAAGGGTATGGATCAATCATCGAGTCAAACTCATCACGTCAGGAAAATCATCCAACGGCGGCATTAAACCAATAGGGATCCTATCATCCTATATGACAAATGAGGGGTACGGACCTAATGACTCGTACGGCAATCTCTCATGATTCCCAACA
This sequence comes from Agapanthus africanus, assembly GCA_030015575.1. NCBI lineage: Eukaryota > Viridiplantae > Streptophyta > Magnoliopsida > Asparagales > Amaryllidaceae > Agapanthus > Agapanthus africanus. The sequence goes on from CM057341.1 coordinate 341,886,151, forward strand.
TATATAAATATATCTATATACATATTTCCCTGGTCACATCCACAACAATCTCATATCAGGGGACCGGTAAGGTATCAATCATCTCAATCGACTCGCATCCATACACCATCATATCATCAACCCATCATATCACGTCTTATATTCTTTCCATCGCATTCATATCCTACATAAACTCAATTTTACCTAAACAATCTACCCTTACTATAGGCATACGTATATAATCTAACATACACGCCCGAACCATACAATCAGTTTTTAAAAGAAGCAAATCGTAGTTTTGAAAGTAGGGGCTACAATGTTTTTTAGGAAAAGATATCATTTGAAAATCCATAACGTCCCTCAAGGTATCTATTTAAAAGATGCATACGATTCTTCAGTTTGGAAATAGGTATGGTTCGGATGGCACATCTACGTCGGCTATCTAGTCCTATAGTACCCTAAACGGCAATATCATCAAACGTCATCCTTAAATTCCGTCAACACATATTTGTCGTTTCAAAACACTTCTAACTATCGTTTGGTTTATAATATGGTTTCTATAGCTATCTTTTAATATAACCCTAGATTGCTACTCTAGGTTTTCTTAACGATATGCTACAAATCGGTTTCCACCGAAACTTGCGGGGGTGCTATACGCCATCCACCCGACTTCCCCCATAGATATAGATCTACTCACATTGATCCTTGCTTGTCGAAGTCGATGATGCCACGCTCCGTCTCCTTGGAATCCACGTGAAGGTACCTACAATAACAACACATATCGCAACGCTATTAAAATCAAGTTCGAAAAATCCAATACGGCACGCGCATTTCTCATAAGTTAGAACCTATAGCTTACACGTACAAAATCAACCAAAAAAATCCTTGTTGTTGATGTACAGACATCCAACAACCAAATACGAATCCAAATATCAGAAATGAGCATCTCAAAATACGGAAAACATATCCAAAATCAAACTAATGTGCCCCAGATTTTGACTCAGGTCAAACTAGCCAAAGTTACACATATACAGGGTTTAGTGTACAGGTAACAAAGCCATGGACCAAACACGATGCTAAACCTCCCTGCTCTGGCCGCAAATTGCGGCCAGAATGGATCAATCTGCGGCCTGGGTTTGGAGTTGGGGTCCCGGGTCTCTAGGGTACACTCACAATCACCTGCTCATCTCACAGACTTTGCTAAATAATTTTCCAGGTCCCCGAGTCACTCCAGATTCCTAATTACCATCGTAATCACATAATTTTCCGATATCGACGAATATAAAGTTCATATTTTGGCGTTGGTCACTGGTCCAGGTCAAGAATTCTAACACTAAGGCTTAGTAATAGCCACTGCTCATCACCACAATACAACTCAAACCCTAATCCTCCTCTTGAAGTTTCCATGCTCACAAATCCACATCTTAACTCAATTTCTAACTAACTAGTATATAAAGAAACTTGAAAATAACTAAATGGTAGAAATTATATCTCATTTAGGCCACTCAAGAAAACCCTAGCTTCTCAAAGTTTGTCAAAATCCCACTTTGCTAGGTCTAAAGCGATGAGGGTAAGTAGGTGATCATTTTTTTTGAAAGGGGTATAGGGTTTTGAGGAGTATTTTGAGACGGATCTAGGGTTGAAGGTGGAGGGAAGTGATGAAGAAGAAGGAGAAGAAAAATAATGAGGAGGGGAAAGAATGGCTTCCCTCTCTCTCCCCTACTCTCACTCTCTCTTATTCTTACCCTCCTTTTCTCTCTCCAATCACTCTCTCTCTTTTTAACCATTTTCTTTTTCTTTTAAAACCAAACCTTATAATACCCTAAACAGTACAAGAAAACAACATGTAACCAAAATGCAATACGACATGGTGCACTAGCCATGAAAGACTGTAGAAACACGCATTTGGCTTAATCGCGATTAGCAGTGCACTAATCGGGTAAAATTTTAAAGTTGCATATAATTAATTATAAAAATGCCAAGTCCAATAAATATATTTTTAAATGAATAAATCATTTTAATCTCCATTTATTTCAAAATTATTGGTATATATTTATACCTATTTTCGAAAACCCCAATTTCGCAAATCAGGCGGTTTTCGGGAAATATATTATTTTAATATTAAATTCCAAAAATAATATTTTATATTTTCTGAAAAGTTACAGTCTTCCCCTTAAATAAATTCGGTCCCCGAATTTAAATTTAATCCCCCAAAATCTAAAACATTTCAATAATCAACTCAAATCAACGGGGCTCCGAAATCATGGAAGATGCAGAAATACTACAGCGCATCGCGTGCGCCTGAAAACGAATACGAAACTCAAAATCGAACTCCGTCAAGCGTCACGCAAATCATCAGATTTGCATGCATATCATCGGAGTTACAGTGGAGATACAGATCTCGAAATCCAATACTAAAATCCAACATCCACTAGTCAAATACCATACTATGTATTTAGTACGCATCCTTGAAAAACTCCAAATTTGAACAAAATACATGTAAAATCCTTCCTGAATCGCCATGTGATGCGTAAATCACGGCATAAGTGACGGACGCTCATTTGTAAAAATAATAATATATGTCCATATATGTTTTTTCTCAAATATACGTTCCGCCGTTTTTGAAATATCTCAAAAGGTTCCCCTTATAAACATTCGTGTCACTCACGGACACATAAGAAATAGCGAGACTGTAGCTCCTTTTTGAAAACCTCTTGTAACTTTTTAATACATGCAAAGTACTCAGGTACTGTCCTTAGATCAGTCCTGTTCGGCTACTATATAATATATAGTACCTATCATGAAAACAAAGTGCTCAAAAAGAAAAATCAGCCTCAAAAGGCGTATCCAACAATCACATGCGTCTGGTGCTCACAGAAATCAAATCCAAACACAGGTACCACGATATGCACAAAAGCCAAAACTAAGTGCAACGGGTGTGCACAAAAAAAATCTGTCCAATGCAACGGGTGTGCACAACAACACATCTGGCTCATCTATTATGCACGAAAACGACATCTGGTGCTTCAAATGCACGAAATACCATCAAAAAATCAACGCATAAAAAGCACACCAAGTGCACCAAGGTGTATAAATAAAAAAACGTGTGCAACTACGAGCACAAATCCATATCAATGCACTACAGGCACATGTGAGCTATACTGAGTGCAAAAATCACATCATCCGTATGAAATCCACGAAATCATAAAAACATGCTACGAAGGTACAAAATCGACATCAAACGCAATAGGTATGCATAAATCGCAAATCAACACAACGATGTATAAAATATATATCCAGTGCAATAACTATGCCCAAAAATGTAAATACCCAGTAGGTGCAGCATGGTGCACGAAAACGATATCATGAAACTCAATCCTCACAACTCAAATCCAAGCGATATAAGCATGATACTCGGATCACAATGCAAATCGCAACAAATGACTTTGAGGTACAGCTCCTATAATGTCGAAAAATAAATCGATACGCCTAAAACCGGCAGAACAAGAACATCTGCTTGCCTCCTACTCACGGTCTGGCGTCCTCAGTCTCTGGGTCCTGATTTGATCTCAAAAACTATCTAAAACCGCAATCATGAACGGCGTCGCATGAAGCTAGCCGGTGAGTACGGGTCGGTCCACAGGGATGTTGTGAATCTCCTAATCGCGCTAACGAGCTAATTCTGAAGGGTGTTCAGATTGATTATTAAATCTAAAAACCTAATTATTCTATACTGCGATTATCTAGATCTAAGTCTTGCTAGAGTTAGGTTTAAGAATGGTTTGAAGATGTAAATAAATCTCAACGCTTTCTATACCCAAATTAGGATCTAAGAGAAGTTATGGTAATTATCAATAAAGGGGATTAGATCCATTCGGGAAGGTGTTCCTTCCTCTAGGTTCTTGTCCTTCCTTTAGAGATCCTTACCCTAACCTCCATGGAAAACGCGCGCAACCGGGCCTTTATACTACGGTATCACCGCTACCTCGAGGGATAGGGTGCCGTAGGGCGCGGTGTTCGCGTGTATGCATGGAGTCCTATTGAAAATATATTATGGGCAAGAAAATGATGAAAGATCTCATCTCTCAAAAGCCTTTCCCAAAGCTAACATCTAATGCAAGGAATTAAAATCTAACTAGAGCAATTAAATAAAACTACTTACAGATGGCTCTCTCCAAATATCAACGCAGGATTGTCAGATCTGATTTAATGAAGTGAAAAGAGGCACCGATGCTCTCCAAAAGAATTCTAAAATTTATTAATGAAGGGAGGCATGAGAAAATACAATGAATTAGAGTTCCTATTTATAGAGGATAGGAAACCCTAGGTTACAATTGATTCACACGTCTGCTATTACAAAAATACCCCTTAAGAAAAGACCTATTCAACAATACGCGCACCGCCATAAATCTTCGCGCCGACACGGGCATAACCCGGCCGCGGTTCCGCGGCCAAAAGAAGAGTTTGACTTTTCATATTTCTGGTACTGGCTCTTATTGACATGTGCTTCCTGTTTCTGTATGTCTTTTCTCATATTGGCTTCTCGTTCTCTTCCAGATCTTTCCAGTGAATATCGTAGTGGACTTTACCCGTTTGCTTTGAAATCTTGGACCTTGCATTGCCTTGTACTTTGTGAATTTTTATCTTTGGTGTAGTCTTGATCAAGAGTCTTCTGTTTGTTGGTCAAAGTCCACTTTTGCATAGTCTTTTCATCGTTTTCTGTTCAAGAACCTGTAACCTGTAATATGTAGCAGACATGCGTCAAAAGCACCTGTTTATTTATAAAACGAATAAGAATGGGGAATATAATAATGCAATATTATGGTATGAACAGGTCCTTATCTTCTCTGTGGATTTACCAAACTCGCAATTCATCGACTCGTCGGCCCGTTCAGGTGTGCTAACGGGAAAGATTTTGCTCTAGCACTTCTCTGGCCATCTCTAGGCCAATCATCACGACCACTCGTAAAGCAGCACGTCACTGGCGTCGTCCTCTGGTCCTCTGAATACGTGACACAACTGATCCTAGGTGCAAATCTCATTGCAGCAGTGTCCAGGAAGGAATCCTGCTCAAGGTCTCTTCCGATCTTGCATATGCCGAACTGTACGGAGGCTGGTGCTCTTACATAATCTTTTCTCATTCTCTAGACATCTGCGTCCTCAACACATCATTTCCTCGGGAACTGGCCGCATCCCAACGCCTCTGTATGCATATCAGATCTCTAATCTCGACGGGGAATAACAACAGCTTGTCACCGTCTCGCACGAACCTCTGGTTCCACTCGTCTGTATCATCGTCCACTATGACGTCACGCTATGTTATCTGGGCACTACAACTGTTCCTGGCCACGGTCAATCCGGAGTCTCTCACACGGATTCGAAATCACAAACTCGGTATTTTCATCACTCTGTAGAAGATATCCTAGCCGAACACGCCCTCGGGAATTATGTTGGAGATAGTGCCCTCAAAGTCAATTATTGGATCGCAGGTACGTGATTGAAATGATTGAGGCAGGACCTACTCTGATATGACATTCTTGCTCGAGATGATAGTATGCTATCTGGTTTGTCTTTATCATTGTATACATGCTTTAGTTCGCTATTGCATGATGATAGAGCCCATAGGATTCTTGCTTGACTACCAGGAGTATGATGGCGATCATATACGTGGGAGCTGGGGTCTATAAGCACGTCCTTAAAGAGTCCCTAGTCGTGGAAGTTTCGAGACAGGGCATCGATACTCCAGAGTAGACTAGTGTATACAGTCGAGACCCCGACGAGGGGCGATGGCCGGTCTCACAAGCCATTGGTGTTAGTTGGTTCACCTAAGATGTATACAGGTGCTTATTGGGTTATGAGTACACCGGACAGGACTCGCCGGGAATCTGCTAGTTGGTATTATACATATCGTCAGATAGCAATTTCCTGGTGATATGTGTACAAGTTAGTTCATCGACCTGAGATCGTCATTTGTCTCATGTGAGTTCCCACTGTGCTTAGATTACCACCCTACCATGCTCAAAGGAGTTGTGCAAACAGGTTTTAGTTGGGTACAGTCCCGAGCCACATTGGAGGCAAGTGAGCGGATCATCGGGGATTCGTCTCTCCTGGTATTGGGGGTTGATATCGCGCAGTGCACGGATGGCCATCACTAGGAATCCTCGGCCGAGGTAGTGGAGAATTACTGATTTGGATTAGTAGTTTCTCAGGTGGTGATGAGTTTCACGCCGACACGATTTATCGCGTTATTAAGGGTCTGACTTTATCCACCCCCCTAGACTCGATATGCGATACTCTTTAGACGAATGGACCGGACTGTATATACATTGTCACTGTCAGGCTCAGTAGGGTTTATAAATGAGTTCGCTCGTCAGCTTCCCTTCCAATCAAAACATAGGCAAACCGTTACGTACAGCTTGTACCTCTGACGTGCTAGGGGTTATACCCAGTGCCAGTGTGTTGATGAGTCATTAGAGCCCCCCACAGACACTTTCCCAAGTTCGGGCAAAACGTTGTAGAGGCCGTATGGGTTTATGGCAAGGTTCGGGAAAAGCACGTGCGTTTTCGCACGTGTCGTTTTTCGGGAAGATAATACTGGTAGGCTTTTGTTTATGCCGGAACCCAGTATTATACTGTGTAGATATAATATCTTTGTCTCAGTTGCATTTGTATTCGGTCGTAATACAAATGCGGGTATGTTTATACTGTTACGGGGTTATCCTGAAATTCGTTTCAGGATCACTTTTGGAAGTTGCCAGTTTCCAGTTTTCTATCAGCCGTATTTAACATTCGGTTAAATACGGATTTATCTTTTCTTGATGAGGTGAGTCAGTGTTCTAGAAGGTTCTAGAGAGGGTGACAAGGCTTGTGAGTCATTAGGTCATTAATGGTGCATTTAATGACAAGGTGACTAGGTTAATTGTGATTGGCTTGCTTTAAATGCTTTCATACTTGGTGCTAAGATATTTGTTGTTGATCTTTTCCTTTGTGGTCACCTTCCCCCTCCTACACTCACCTCCCTCCCTCTCTATAAGTGGCCGCCCCCCCCTCTTAGCTCATGCTTGTTGTTCACTAGAAAAAAGATTATGATAGATTCGGGTTCATGAAAATTAGATAGCCTCTTTCTCATTTCACCCGATCCAAAAGGAAACTTCCATAACCGTTCGTCTGTGACTTTGGACGTAACGAGACAAAGTGTTCTACTCATTCTCTACTTCATCTTGGTCGTCTCTTTTGGCAAATTTGACTATCGAGTTGCCTCGGTTCAGGGCCGGGAGCCCGTTTAAAGATCCGTCGACGTGGTGCCACCTGGACGACAAGACTGGAGATCGAGGAGATCGGAGCAGCCGCAACAAGCGTGGGATGATGGTTGAAGACCGAAGGACTCGGATCGTTTGGTATAATGTTTCTATCCTTTTGCAATTTGTTAGTTTAGTTTTAATGGCAGATCCGGGTTATAGTACGCGATCGCACCAGTTGTAAAAGTTTTTGTTCCGCATTTGGCGTCTGTTAGACGGCTGGGGCGCTACCGTGGACTTACAGTGGTATCAGAGCCTCACCATTAAGCCATACTAACTTGTGCTAACACGTTTAAAAGTTCGATCGAACGGAATTTCCGAAACTACATTTTTCTGTACAAAAGGTTTCTGTTTATTTTTAAACTGTTCTAAAAATTATTTTGTATGTCACAGAAAAACAAGCAGGACTTTTTAAGCAATCCGTACAAATTTGGTCACGTGATCCCATAGAACCACCGCGGAACCGCGGTCAAACCTAGGGTTTGACCGCGCATCCGCGGCGGTTTAATGGGAACAGTGCTCCAAAATTGTACAGGGGCTTCTATGCAGGGAATTGTGGTTTCTGGTACTGTTCTTTTGGGCCCAGATTTTGTTACTGTACAGCAGATGTGCGTGGGGCCCACTTCGGGAAATTTTGTCGATCGAAATTTTAAACTTGTTAGTATGCAGTATTTACTTTATATCTCGGACCGGGAATGTCATTTGATCGGTAAACCACGTCTAATTGCTATAGTTGTTTTAGACGGGTTTCTGAACGTGACATTCGCGTTGATGTTCTGTGTTGTGCTGTGATGTTGCGGATATGTCGTGGTGGATAGCAGGGTGCAATGATAGTGCAGTTTGGATTTATTTGTACATTTGATATTGCGGGGCGAGCGTCCAACATGTGGACTGCCGTTACTGCCTGTTTGTATAATATTCTTTTGGGGCACAACCGGGTCGAGGTCGATGTACCCGTTGTACATATTTTTATTTCTGTACTAGGTTTATCCCGCGAAGGAGTGCACGGATAGCCGGGTTCTGGAGGGCAACGGGTTCGTATCTCATGGCTTTGAGAGGCAAAAGGACCTCACTCTAGAATTGGCAGACTATTCGCCGCACTCGTAGGGGATACAGGTTGACCCAAGGAGGGGTGCTCAATTTACCAGATTCCGTGAAGTGCTGGGTGTTCCATTCATTATGCTGTGGGGACTACCTCGCTTCAGGTTTTGGCGGGTAACTTGCCGCACCCGTAGGGGTCTAGGTTTCATTACACAGGCTATCCACACGACCAAGGGAACGTCGGGTTTCAGTAGCGGCTCTGTGAAACCCGGGGATCCCAGATTATCTGTATTGTTCTGTGATGCTTATTACTTTTCAGTAATGTTGCATATTATCTCGCCTGGAGCGATTATTGTATATTTATATATATACTATTCGATGATGTATATGTTTTACACCCGCGCTAGTCCAGCCCCCGCTCTGTCGTTAGTTAAGTAACCTAACGGGTGATGACGGGACCCAGTGGCGAATGCGAATGGCATATACGTACATTTTATTTTCGTTCTTTTCTGGTGTGATTGATTGATGGGACTGCATTGATTCTTATCAATGCAAGGATAAAACAAACCTATATTTGATGTTGTTGGAACAAATTTTAAAAGTGTTATTACAAAGATGTTTCCTTTTGTTTTGCATAGCGGTATTCAGTCAGAATATCCTGCACCTTATTCGACGAGGCAAGGGCCGAAATCCCTTCACCGGGAGTGACCCCTTGGGCAGAAGTTTACGTCAGGGTAATAATTTCAATATAGTCGATTACAAGTTGCTTTGCATCGCGGTATTCAGTTGGAATATCCTGCACCTCATTCCACGAGGAAAGAGCCGAGATCCCTTCACCGGGAGTGACCTCTTTAGCAAAACGTTTTCGTCACTATATTTTTATAAAAGCTATCAGATTCCTTCAACGAGATCAAGTTCATTACGTTAAAGGTTTTTCGCCAAAAACCAGCCGTAGCCCTTCGTCATATCTTATGGATGGTCAGTAGTATTCAAGCTATGTTTGTTGGCCAAAGTCAAGGCATAGTGTTTGGTAGCTGCTGGGTATTCATCTGTAGCATAGATAGATGCGTTGGTTTGGGACAGTCGTTCTGCCTTGTTGGCCAAAGTCAAGGGCATGTGCGGATGGGTTCAAATTGACCTGGATAGTGACGGGTAGAACTTGATATGCGACTTATGATTTGTTGGCCAAAATCAAGGTCATAAGAGCATGAGGTAAAAATCAATATCTGGAGTTTCAAATATACAGGAAACTTGCCAGGCATGCGCATACCTTCTGGAGTGTGATAACTTGAGTGGCTTCCATCAAGTTATCATACGATGATAGTTGGATCCCGATTCTCACGGATGAGTTGGTTTACTCTTCGGGTGATCCCGACTAATTCTTCTTTCAGGTTTGGAGGAGAATTTGAGATTACAGTAGGAGGTTTGCTGATTAGATAATGTAATAACCATTCTGATCTAGGTTAGAGTGCACGCAGAGTGTTTCTTTTCTCCCTCTCTTTGGCAGCGACCTTTGACCGACCCTAGACTATGACTCGGTGACCAAGTTGATCGAACGTTCTTAAAATACTGGCTTTTGGATTGTCTAAGTCGCATAAGTCATTATCGCTCCATCTTTTACCCTTTGTATTTCTCAGAACAACCCGTATTACTGCGGATATCCACTTCCATTGGATAGATCCATCGTATGGTTATATACGAACTCGAAAGGACTTCTTTGAGGATGGATCCAGGTTCAGGAGAAATGGAATTAGTTTATTCAGTTGTCTTTTATTATCACATTCTCTCAGGTTGCGAGAGCTCCTTGATTTAGGAGAGTACACCTATTACGCTTATTGGATAGTCTTATTCCAAACCAAAGGCAGGTGCCGAAAGGTAGGGAATGAAGAAAACCAATTAGCCTAAAGTAGGGTGTGCAGAAGGTAATATGTAAAGACAAGATAAAGGGATTAGAAAGAGGGCAAAGTAAATTGCGACTGTTATCATTCACGACCAAACCGCGTACTTCATCGCCACTCCTATTTCACCTTTAAAAGAATAAAGTATTATTCAGTAGTCTTTTATCATCAGCTTCTCTCAAGTTGCGAGTACTCCTAGGATTAGGAGGGTACACCTATTATGCTTACTGGATAGTCTTCTTTCAAACTATAGGCTGGTGCCGAACGGTAGGAAAGAAAGAAAACCATTTAGCCTAACGATAGTGTACAGAAGGTAACGACTAAAGACAAATAAAGGGATTTGGACAGATGGCAAAGAAATGTACGGTTAAGTCATAAATTGGATTGTGGAAGAGGCATTACTAAGAATACCAGGATACCCCTACGAAACATTTTTATGTTTCAGTGCATTATTAATGGAAAACTGATTTCCCGATTAGATACTTATTCCAGGGTATGTATTTACCAGGTTTCATTCTCATATCTGTATGGTTTTTACAGATGATGAGTGGGAGTAAGTTATTAGGAATAAGGTGATCATCCTCATTATATCGGAATTCGTTGTAATTGGTGATATTTGAGGAAATCACCTGGGTACAGTTTTCAACCTACGATGCACAGGTTTTGAGTTATTTAACTCAGCGGACTTATACAGAGTATTGTATGTTGTCCAATGTCCGTAAGGACAGAAGGGTAGGTACTCGTACTATGTTCTGTTTACTTATGACTTCTCTAGTTTTTAGACAAGTGTTTCGTAGAAATACAATGTCTGAGTTATGAGAAGTTGTGAGTATAAGAATAAAGTAGAGAACCGGATATCGCAAGTATCGGGATTCTTTAAAGAGATCGAAGATGTAGATTCTTGTGATTGGTATTCTGTTGATAGTAATGGTTTTGAGAAACTTGTTTCTCTTTCAGGTTACTCATAATTGGATGGATTCCTAAGTTGAGTAATGTTAATTAGCCTCTCTCCATTCAGTTGTTATGCACTGGAGACAACTGCATGATTTGAATCTGGTTCCAATTAAATTAGTGCCTCTGTTTTTATATTGGATATAGAATGGTTCATATCTTAACGATGTTAAGGTAAGGGGAGTTGTCCAGCTTATGCTTAAAACCAGACACTGGATAATTTAAGGCATGTTTCTGTAATGTCAGTTTGTTGGTTGACCCTGGCTTTGACGAGGGTTGACATTTCTACCATCTGGAAGATCAATAGTGATATTGTTCTTGACTCGCCACGGTTTTATTAAAATGGATTTTTTTTTCGAAAAACAGTTGTGGGAGTATGGTAGAACTGGAAGTGATTCCAGAACCGCAAACGATTACGAAAAATTTAATAGGACCTATATATTCAATCAGGTTTGACATTCCAATAGCCACTCCGCAGATATAGTGAGTAACCTCAGACACCCGAGAGGTACTTCGGTAGCCTTAAGGTCGGTGACAGAGAGGTTCTTGTTTACCCAGACTTGACACTACTGTTTGTTCCAGACTGTGAGACCCGGCAAGAGGATAAGTATAGCGTCGTTCTAAACTAGCTTTAGAAGTGTACGTATCTATTATTCTGCCAGAGGGTTGTCGTAGTCAGTGGGAGCAGCGGAAGCATAGTGGGCAAGTAGCTTATGTCTATTTATAGACTTGAGCAGTTATAGCGGAGATAAATCATCTAATTTTGATGTGACAGTCATGGGTTTGACTTCATCAGAATAGAGGATGGATCTGTTGAGAAGGTAGTAGGGTGTGATGTCCTGGTATTTGGATGACATACACAGAGAAGGAAGTAAAATTCTTATACTACGATCGGTTGTACTGTGGTCGTCACACAGTTGTTTCTTCACACAGGATATGGAGATAATATCCGACATTCTGGTTACTGGATCTATGGTTTAGATCTAGATTTGGGTAGATTCCCAATGTGGGTACTTTGACAGTATTCTAATAGTATTTTAGAATAGATGACTCATGGCATGGTAGTGTACCTGCAGGTGATGGAGTCACCCTCTCTAAAGGCGTCTTAGAGACTAAAGGAGAGAGGGATGTGCATGATTGGTAGATCACTTGCTTAGGCAATTGAGTCAATCGTGAGATGTCAAGTACCACACCAGATGTTGTTTTTTGCACTAGATGTGATATGTTTATATTAATCCAATCCTGAAGAAACATAAGGAAGCAGTTTTAGAACATAAGTGCATGTTCTACGGAATTGATAACGGCAGCCTCCTTCTGGAGACGGTAATCATTCCAAGCTTCAAAGGTGACATGGATGACAGAGTGATTGTCAGAGTTATAGTTTTCCCTCTGATGAGGGACAGTATTATGGACAGGTGGTCTAAGAGGATACTGTGGGAGGCATGGTGCTGGATACTGATTAGGTTTAGTTATCGATAAATTCTAAGAAGTTTGGATTTGGAGTTCATTTATGAACTAGGTCCCATCATATATCCAGACATATTCTAAGACGGGTATTACTTGATTCGGGAGATGGGTTTCTCCGCGAACTTGAGATTAAGAGAGATATAGAAAGAAACATCAGGGCGGATCCACTCACTGAGGCTATTTCTCGAACACAATAGTTTTACAAACGAGCTTTGTGAAACTGATTAGTAGAGGAGTTGGATGTTCATTATCACACGGGCTGTGAGTATGCGACATCGCAATAATTAGCCTTAAGTGCAAGTGGGAGATTGTTGGAGATAGTGCCCTCAAAGTCAATTATTGGATCGCAGGTACGTGATTGCAATGATTGAGGCAGGACCTATACCGATATGACAGTCTTGCTCGAGATGATAGTATGCTATCTGGTTTGTCTTTATCATCGTATACATGCTTTAGTTCGCTATTGCATGATGATAGAGCCCATAGGATTCTTGCTTGACTACCAGCAGTATGATGGCGATCATATACGTGGGAGCCGGGGTTTATAAGCACATCCATAAAGAGTCCCTAGTCGTGGGAGTTTCAAGATAGGGCATCGATACTCCAGAGTAGACTAGTGTATACAGTCGAGACCCCGACGAGGGGCGATGGCCGGTCTCACAAGCCATTGGTGTTAGTTGGTTCACCTAAGATGTATACAGGTGCTCATTGGGTTATGAGTACACCGGACAGGACTCGCCGGGAATCTGCTAGTTGGTATTATACATATCGTCAGATAGCAATTCCCTGGTGACATGTGTAAAAGTTAGTTCATCGACCTGAGATCGTCATTTGTCTCGTGTGAGTTCCTACTGTGCTTAGATTACTACACTACCACGCTCAAAGGAGTTGTGCAAACAGGTTTTAGTTGGGTACAGTCCCGAGCCACATTGGAGGCAAGTGAGCGGATCGTCGGGGATTCGTCTCTCCCGGTATTGGGGGTTGATGTCGCGTAGTGCACGGGTGGCCATCACTAGGAATCCTCGGCCGAGATAGTGGAGAATTACTGATTTGGATCAGTAGTTTCTCAGGTGGTGATGGGTTTCATGCCGACACGATTTATCGCGTTATTAGGGGTCTGACTTTATCCACCCCCCTAGACTCGATATGCGATACTCTTTCGACGAATGGACCGGACTGTATATGCATTATCACTGTCAGGCTCGGTAGGGTTTATAGATGAGTTCGCTCGTCAGCTTCCCTTCCAATCAATACATATGCAAACCATTACGTACAGCTTGTACCTCTGACGTGCTAGGGGTTATACCCAGTGCCAGTGTGTTGATGAGTCATTAGAGTCCCCCACAGATACTTTCCCTAGTTCGGGCGAAACGTTGTAGAGGCCGTATGGGTTTATGGAAAGGTTCGGAAAAAGCACGTGCGTTTTCGCACGTGTCGTTTTTCGGGCAGATAATACTGGTAGGCTTTGGTTTAAGCCGGAACCCAGTATTATACTGTGTAGATATAATATCTTTGTCTCAGTTGCATTTGTATTCGGTCGTAATACAAATGCGGGTATGTTTATACTGTTACGGGGTTATCCAGAAATTCGTTTCAGGATCACTTTAGGAAGTTGCCAATTTCCAGTTTTCTATCAGCCGTATTTAACATTCGGTTAAATGCGGATTTATCTTCTCTTGATGAGGTGAGTCAGTGTTCTAGAAGGTTCTAGAGAGGGTGACAAGTCTTGTGAGTCATTAGGTCATTAATGGTGCATTTAATGACAAGGTGACTAGGTTAATTGTGATTGGTTTGCTTTTAATGCTTTCATACTTGGTGCTAAGATATTTGTTGTTGATCTTTTCCTTTGTGGTCACCTTCCCCCTCCTACACTCACCTCCCTCCCTCTCTATAACTGGCCGGCCTCCCCTCCTCTCTTAGCTCATGGTTGTTGTTCACTAGAAAAAAGATTATGATAGATTCGGGTTCATGAAAATTAGATAGCCTCTTTCTCATTTCACCCGATCCAAAAGGCAACTTCTATAACCGTTCGTCCGTGACTTTGGACGTAGCGAGACAAAGTTTTCTACTCATTCTCTACTTCATCTTGGTCGTCTCTTTTGGAAAATTTGACTATCGAGTTGCCTCGGTTCAGAGGCGGGAGCCCGTTTAAAGGTCCGTCGACGTGGTGCCACCTGGACGACAAGACAGGAGATCGAGGAGATCGGAGCAGCCGCAACAAGCGTGGGATGATGGTTGAAGACCGAAGGACTCGGATCTTTTGGTATAACGTTTCTACCCCTTTGCAATTTGTTAGTTTAGCTTTAATGGCAGATCCGGGTTATAGTACGCGATAGCACCAGTTGTAAAAGTTTTTGTTCCGCATTTGGTGTCTGTTAGACGGCCGGGGCGCTACCGTGGACTTACAAATTCATCCCAACCATCGAAGAAATACTCAATACTCGCTCGTCCTCGATCAACTCACAACGCATCTGGGTGAGATCCTCTATCCGAAACTGGTCAGCTTACTGGTCTCTTATCACATGGAATCCGGACGGTGTTAAACTTTTCGATCGATTCATCGAAGTCCCATAATTTCCCGAAAGCTCAACAACAGAGCACAGTCTAAAAATATCTGGTACATACCACAGTACCTCTAGACCAGCCGTAGAAGGGCAAACCCAAGCCTCACTGATGGCACCGCTAAACTGCCGCAAACCCTAAGGTTCAAAGCGATTCCAAGGTCATCATGTCAAGTTAGGGTTTCATTCTTCTAGAGGGTCCACAGAATCACTTGCTTGTTCCTCCGAACACTTTAAACTTAGAAAAATGGGTTTCTGACACTCGTTCGAACATTTTAGCTTCGCCTATACAACATGTGAATACTCTTCGCCCGCATACTAAACAATGCCTTAGTCCTCAAGGAAAGACGATACATCAACGGTCATCTCTGGATCGGTCTGCTCTAGATTTGAGTAAGACTGTCCACACTGAAAATTTTCAACTCAACTGGGCCTGCGTCGGCGCATCAATCTGACAAATCACCTTCATCTCTAAACTCGGGATAGACTAGCTATCATTTGTCGCATCTCTGCCTGGAAGCTCCAGCGATCTCAGCTCGTAATGTCTGGAAGCGACATCGCATCAATTTCAGCAACAGCTGGGTCATCTGTCTGCACGGTAGACGGCATCATAATCTCTGAGGTATGCTGTACATCAACAGTCCTCTCACAACTGGAAACTCTAACAATGGCCCGATCATTCGGTGTAAAACCAAACACTCGCCCAAACAAGAGGTCACAACACAAACACTACATCGAGACGTTCCCACGTCACCAGAAAACACAATGGTCAGCCTTCGTACCAGACGAGCTCTCCCTGATCGCAACACTAGCAGCAGCTCAATCTGCGCTCAAACATGGTGACAGGAACCTCAATCGTGTATCGATGAAAACAGATCAAGGGCATGAATGGAAACGACAGATCCAGAATGGATACATGATCATAACAAGGAACAACATCAATGAGAGTATGATCATGGAACAAATAGAATCGAGGATCTCAAATGGATGTATAATCATGGGTTCGAAGAGAATCATAGATCTCAAAATATGTACATCCTAAGGTTTCTTAAGCGGGGTAATATATCGTAAATATTCCGCGAAACATACGTACGGTACATCACTCTACTCAAGCTACCTACTTCATCAATCAGGGTCAGCCTATGAAACGAAAGTTCGGGTCTAATACACCCCCCCGTTCATGTCTAAGTTCCGTAAGGTCAAGCCTAGGTTCCGAAATACATACCAGCCCTAGACTCCGCATAGTCAAACATAGACTCGAACAAAAGTAAAACCTAACGCTCTGATACCAACTTTGTCACGACCTGAAATATGAGCTCGTGACCGGCACTTAAACCACGCCACGTCTAAAGGCATAACGTAATTCAAGTAAGCCGAAACCCAGAAATCTAAACCATTTAAAGAAAATAAGGAGGTGAAGTTTTGAAATAAAGGTATAATAAAATCAAGTTTCTTAATGCATAGAAAAAAGGAACATGAATGCTGCAAGTAAAATTTATTATTTTGAAAACATGTTTCGTCTTTTAAAAATTTGGGCAGCACTTCCTTTTGTATTTTTTGATCCAAAACCACATATACAAGATAATGATAAAGGCATCCCCAAGCGGGAGCTAGCTCTTCGCCAATTAGTGGATCCACAACCACGCAAAGCATAAATATAAGTATACGACGCCAAACGGCGAAATTCACCAAAAAAGATAAAGAAATAAGCAAGACATCAAAACCGCAAGTAGCGAAAATACCCCTCGCTCTAAGTCTCGCAACCACAATCTCACTAAGTCTCATTACTTATACAATTACTAATTTTGATTGGTGGAGTTGACTAGATATAATATGAAATATAAATACAAGAGTCGGTATGATACAAATGCCCCACTTACCAATGAAGAACACCCAAAAGAAGCTATATGCCAGCGATACCGCTACGGATCCATGCGGTCAACCTGGAAGAACTGTGGCACAACGGGATGAGTTGCCAACTCGTGAATAGAAATATATCAACAGATAGAAATCGAATAAACAACGACTCCTAGGTCAACTGTATCATAAAGGTAATACTATGATATCTAGGGTGACCGGGTCATCATATGTACCAACAATGTAATCAAAGTCTATCTGATGTGGATATCGTCCAACAATATAAATAATGTATGTATGCATGTGGATCTCGTCCAACCATATAATCAATGCCTGTATGCACGTAAATATCATAAAAGAGTGTGCACGGAAGTATGAGGATATAAATCAACGGTGTCCCTCTCGACACATCAAAATTATGGAACCTGGGTGTCCAACATCGACACCTGAAAACATCATGAAACCTGTGTCGAGCATCGACACGTAAATCCTCATATCTCAGGCTCCGTCTGTCCGGATCGGCCCACGGGCTCCGTCAGTCCGGATCGGCCCATATCATCTCTCGACTCCGGTCGGTATCCTGCGGATATCCGCCGAGCCTAAATACAATCACCGGTAGGTAGTAGTCCCTCTGCCAGGTTCACCGTCTACTGCACATCATCACTTTCTTGCTCCGGGGTACCATACCGGGTCCACCATGTACCCGCAATCGGCCTCATCCAGCTCCTCGAATCGGGTTTCGCATGTCACACGTCTCAGAACCGGGAAAACGCATGCTGGACGCACTGAAATATCATATCAAGAGACACTGGGTTTTTAAACAATACATACTTTCTTTTAAAATGACCAGGGTTCTCAAATCCAGAAATCTCATGAAAACGGCATATCTCAATGCGTAAAATTATAAAGCAAGATGTATGTGACATATGATAGAAATGTAAGCATATCCGTATATCATGCAACATGGAAAAGTGATGTATCAAATTAAGGGAAAACCGCTCCTTTAAATGATTCCACTTTTGAAAATATGTCCTGCGGTTCCCAATATCTCCAAAGTCAAATGCAACATCGTATAAAGGTGAATAGGTAACTATAGCAAGTAAATTATGCAAGGAGTCATATCAAGATGCAGCAATCCTACTGTGTAGTGACATGGAAATTATCGATGATGAAATGTGTGAGCCGGCAATCTGTGTGCGTGTAACATACGCATCATTGATAATGGTGTAAGTGTACCAGCACAGGTATAAGTAATGCAATCCGAATAACATGAATGCAGCATAAGGTAAATCACATGCAAATGATGACTGGTACACGTATCTAATATGACCGAGTCGGTGAATCTATCAATCGGCATCCAGCCTCACAACATCACTTACGGCATAATCCATCGTACGACATCCTCTAGTCAAGGGTTTGGATCAATCATCTGTTGGAGTTAGTGCCCTCAGAGTCAATTATTAGATCACAGGCACGTGATTGCAATGATTGAGGGAGGACCTATCCCGGTAGGACAGTCTTACTCGAGATGATAGTATGCTATCTGGTTTATCTTTATCATCGTGTACTGCTTTAGGTGACCTGACATGTCGCTATTACACGTTGATAGAGCACCTAGGATTCTTGCTTGACGACCAGCAGTATGATGGCGATCATATACGTGGGAGCTGGTAGTCTATAAGCACATCCTTAAAAGGTCCCTAGTCGTGGGAGTTTCGAGACTGGGCATCGATACTCCATTAGTAGGCTAGTGTATACAGTCGAGACCCCGACGAGGGGCGGTGGCCGGTCTCACAAGCCACTGGTGTCAGTTGGTTCACCTAAGATGTATACAGGTGCTCATTGGGTTATGAGTACACCGGACAGGACTCGCCGGGAACATGCTAGTTGGTCTTATACCAGACGTCAGATAGCAGTTCCCTGGTGACATGTGTACAGGTTAGTTCATCGACCTGAGGATCGTCATTTGTCTCGTGTGAGTTCCCACTGTGCTTTGATTACTACCCTACCACGGCTCAAAGGAGTCGTGCAAACAGGTTTTAGTTGGGTACAGTCCCGAGCCACATGGAGGCAGTGAGCGGATCTTCAGGGGTTCGTCTCTCCCGGTATTGGGGGTGAGGTCGCGCTGTGTCTAGGAGAGCCATTACGCAAAGCCCTCGGCCGAGGCAGGAGATTTACTGGTAGGTATTCCAGTAGTATCTCAGGGCGTTCTGGGCTACACTCCGACACGACTTGTACCGCTTTTGGGGGTCTGACTTTCACCAACCCCCTAGGCCCGCCATGCGATACTCATAGACGAACGGACCGGACTGTACGGATATTGTCACTGACAGGCTCAGTTGGGTGTCGGGGTGAGCTTCCTCATCGACGTCCCTTTTGGTCAATAGCTGGTGGCCCGTCACGTATTGGCTTATACCTCTGACGTGCCAGTGGTTAAATCCACAGCCATAGTATTGACGAGTCTTTAGAGTCCACCACACTTTCAGTTACTCAGCTTTCGGGCGAAACGCTGTAGAGGCCGTATGGAGATATGGCAGGGTCCGATCAGATACGTGCGGTATTGCACGGATCAGGATCGGACGGTTTGTACTAGTAGCCGTATAGGTATATGGCAGGGTTCGATCAGATACGTGCGGTATTGCACGGATCAGGATCGAACGGATATTACTAGCCGGCTTTGGTTTAAGCCGGTCTTAGTTTAGTACAGTGTAGATTTTGTCTCATTGCATTTGTATCCGGACGGAATACAGATGCGGGTGTGTATGCACAGTATCGGGGTTTTCCTGTAATTTATTACGGGACCAGTTTTCTGGACTTGCCAGTTTGCATTCCGTTCCGGCCGGTTTTCCTTTGTTCTTTCCCGGCCGGACTTTTCCGATGGAGGGGGTAATTTGCAGTTTTGCAAATTACATTTGTGGAGGGGTTTTCTTGCATTATGATTGATTATGATAGCTTTCTTATCTTTCAACCATGCTTGCTTTATTGTGATTTGAAGGGTTATGGAGTGAATAGGAGAAGAAGCATGGTTGAATGTTTTCTTGTCTAGGATGTGGTCACCTTTCTTTAGCTCCTACACTCACCTCCCTTTGCATTATGTTTTTCTTTCCTCCACCCTTCTCATTCTCACTAGAAGATGATAAGTTTCCATGAGAAAAGTGAGAAGAAGAGAGAAGAAGAAAGAGTGCTTCATTCTTGAGAGTTTCCTTCTTGTTCTTGCTTTCATGCAAGGAAAAATGAAAGCACCATATTTTCCTTGTCCTCATTCCTCCATCCAAAGGCAACAAACCCCAAAGTGAGACTATGATTCTACACTACACATTCTACAGCAAATCTTGAGCATGTCGAGTTGCCGGCTTCATGCTCGAGTTGCCTCGGTATTGAGGCGGGAGCCCGTAAAAGACGAAGGCGATGTGGTGCCCTTTCCGGCGAGGAGGCGACGATGTGGAGGCAACACTTTCCGCGGGAGATCGGGACGATGACGAGAAGACCGGAGGACTCGGATCACTCGGTATACTTCTCACCCCATCTCTAGTTAGCTAGCGTAGGTTAATGGTAAACGATCCGGGTTTTCTTTGTCCGAGGTAGCGCCGGTTTCCGAGCAAGGAAAAAATTTTATTCCGCAATTTGGCCTCGAGTAAGACGGCCGGGGCGCTGCCGTGGCGCAACATGGTATCAGAGCCACGCCATTAACCTTACCTAGCTTCGTTTGATGTGTTTGCGTATCCGATCGACCAAAATCTCAAAAAACCGTATTTAGTGTACATCAGTTTTCTGTCGATTTTTTCCGGGCTCGAAAATTTTTTCATGTGGTTGCAGAATGATGTACAGGGAAATATAAGAGATCTGATAAAATTTTGTAGCCTGAATCCTTCATTGCGCCGCGGAAGAGCGGCCAAAGCATTGCTTTGGCCGCGCTTCCGCCGCGGGTTAAAATCTTCACTTTACCAAAATTTTTCAGATTGTCTTGAACTTGAAAATGGGGCTTTTGGGATATTAAATTTGGGCCCAGGTTTTCTGTGACTGCTACAGTATTGGTTGGGGGCCCACTTGTTAATTGTTTGATCGATCGGATATTTTAAACACATTATTTCACAGTATTTACATTATATCTGCGGCCGTGAATGTCACTCGATCGGTAAATCCGGTCTAACTGCTATAGCCCGGTTAGACGGATTTGCGAACGTGACTTTCACGTTGATGTTCTATGTTTATGCTGTGATGTTGCGGATCGGTCGTGGGGATATCCTGGATGCAATGCTAGTACAGTTTTGTTGTATTATGTACATTTGATATTGCGGGGCGAGCGTCCGACATGTGGACTGCCGTCACTGCCTGTTTGTATTATTCTTTTGGGGCACGACCTGGTTGCGGTCGATGTACCCGGTGTATGTATATTTTACTTTCTGTACTAGGGTTGCCCCGCGGTGGGGTGCACGGATAGCCGGGTTCTGGAGGGCAACGGGCCCGCATCTCAGGGCATTGAGACGGAGGGGGCTTCAGTCCAGGATTGGCGGGCTATTCGCCGCACTCGTAGGGGGTACAGGTTGACCCAGGAGGGGTGCCCAAGTTACCGGATTCCGTGAAGTGCTGGGTGGTCCATTCACGGTACTGAAGGGGGCTGCCTCGCTTCAGGTTTTGGCGGGTGACTTGCCGCGCCCGTAGGGGTCTAGGATTTCATTGCACAGGCTATCCACACGACCAGGGGAACGTCGGGTTTCAGCAGCGGCTCTGTGAAACCCGGGGCTTCCAGATATCTGTTTTGTTCTGTGATGCTGTACATTTCTGTGATGTTGCATTTTATTCACGCCTTGAGCGAAATACTATATATTGGTATATATATTAGTAGATGTTGTATATGTTTTTCATCCGCGCTAGTCCAGTCCCCGCTCTGCCGTTAGTTAGCTAACCTAACGGGTGATGACGGGACCCAGTGGCGAATGCGGATGGCATATACGTACGTCAGTATATTTTCGTTCTTTGTGGTGTGATCAATTGATGGGACTGCATTGATTCGGATCATTGCAAGTTTAAACAAACCTATTCTGATGTTGTTGGAACACTTTTCAAAAAGCTGTTATTGCAAGGACGTTCACTTTTGTTTTGCATCGTGGTATTCATTTGGAATATCCTGCTCCTCAGTCGACGAGGCAAGGGCCGAGATCCCTTCACCGGGAGTGACCCCTTGGACAGAAGTTTGCGTCAGGGCATTAACTTCACTATAGCCGATTACTTTTGCTTTGCATCGTGGTATTCAGTTGGAATATCCTGCACCTCATTCTACGGGGAAAGAGCCGAGATCCCTTCACCGGGAGTGACCTCTTTAGTAAAGGTTTTCGTCACTATATTTTATAAAAAGTTATGCAGTTCCTTCAACGATATCAAGTTCATTACGTTAAAGGTTTTTCGCCAAAAACCAGTCGTAGCCCTCCGTCATTTCAGATTAGTATTACTTAGTATTCGTGCTGCGTATGTCGTGCTCAGCCGAGGCGTAGTGTTCGGTAGCTATGTAGTGCTTTTCTGTTGCATGGATATATGATTGGTTAGGACAGTCGTACGGTCATTTTGGCTCAGTCAAGGACTCGTGCGGGTGGGTCTAATGCAATCAAGATAATGACGGGTTGAACTTGACTAGGATCCTTTGATATGTTGGCTCAGTCAAGGTCACTTGGGTCCTAGGGGTAAAAATCTCATCGGGAGTTTCAAAAGAACTGAAACTTGCCAGGCATGCGCATACCTTCTGGAGTGTGGTGGCGTGAGTGGATTCCGTCACGTTATCATGCGATGAGAGTTGGATCCCGATTTCCACTGATGAGTTGGTTTACTCCTCGGGTGATCCCCGACTAATTCTTCTTTCAGGTTTGGAGGAGAATTTGAGGTACAGTGGGAGGTTTCCAGATTAGACAAAGTGATAACCATTCTGATCTAGGTTAGAGTGCACGCTGAGTGTTTCTTTTCTCTCTCTCTGGCAGCGACCATTGACCCGACCCTGGACTATGACTCAGTGACCAAGTTGACCGAACCTTCTTAACACTGGCTTTTGGATTGTCAGAGTTGCAGACCTCATTGCCACTCCTACTTTTACCCTTTTCTCCAGGACACCCCGTATTACTACGAACGTCCACTTCCATTGGACAAAACCATCGTATGGTTATATACGAACTCGAAGGACTTCGAGGATGGTTTCTGGTTCTGGAGAAAACGGATAGGATTATTCAGTTGTCTTTTCTTTTCACCTTCTCTCAGGTTGCGAGTACTCCTTGGTTTAGGAGTAGTACACCTATTACGCAAATTGGATAGTCTTCTTCCAAACCTTAGGCTGGTGCCGACCGGTAGGGAATGAAGAAAACCAATTAGCATAACGATGGTGTGCAGAAGGTATTAAGTTAAGACAAAGCAAGGGATTAGTAGGAGGGCAAAGTAAGTTGCGACTGATATTCACGACCAAACCAAGTATTTCTTCGCTAATCCTAAATCAACTTTGTATTTCTCCAGGACACTCCGTGTCACTACGAAGATCCATAGATTATTGGATACTCCATCGTATGGTTATATACGAACTCGAAAGGAACTTGTTCCAGTTCGGGGATGGATTCTGGTTCAGGAGAAATAGGAATAAAGTACATTCAGGTGTCTTTTATCTTCACCTTCTCTCGCATTGCGAGTGTTCCTAGGATTAGGACAGTACACCCTTTATGCTTTTTGGATAGTCTTCTTCCAAACCATAGGCTGGTGCCGAACGGTAGGGAAGGAAGAAAACCATTTGGCTTAAAGGGGTGTACAGAAGGTAATGACTAAAGACAAATAAAGGGATTTGGAGAGGTGGCAAAGAATTATACGGTTATAGTTGTGAATCTGGATAATGGTAGAGGCATTACTAGGAATACCAGGATACCCCATCGAAACATTACAATGTTTCAGTTTCAACTGTTTACTGTTAAAAGAAAACTGATTTCCCGATTAGACACTTACTCCAGGGTATGTATTTGCCAGGAATAATTCTCACATCTGTATGGTTTTACAGATGATGAGTGGGAGTAAGTTATTGGGAATTGGGTGATCATCCTCATTATATCGGGATTCGTTGTAATCGGTGATATTTGAGGAAGTCACCTGGGTTGTTTGCCGGTCGGAAAATATTTGGTTTTGAATATCCGCTGTTGTGCACCAATTTCAAATCGATATATCTGTACGTCTATTTTCATAGAGTGAGATATACCTTTTGATATTATGTCGATGACATTTACCTATATCAGTGGATGGTTAGGTAAGGAGCATTAAACAGCGGTGTAATTCTTCTTAACCATAAGTACAGTTTTCAACCTGCGACGCACAGTGAAAGAGTTGTTAGACTCAGCGGACTTATACAGAGTATTGTATGTTGTCCAGTGTCCATTAGGACAGAGGGGTTGGTCCTCATACTATATTCTGTTTACTTTTAACTTCTCAAGTTCTTAGACATGTGTTTCGTAGAAACACAGGGTCTAAGTTTTGAGGAGTTATAGGTATTTGAATAGAGTAGAGAACCAGGTGTAGCAAGTATCGGGATTCTTCAAAGAGATCGAAGATGTAGATACTTGTGTATGGTATTCAGTTGATAGTAATGATGAAGACAGATTGCTTCTCTTTCAGGTTACTCATAATTGGAAGCATTCCTAAGTTGAGTAACGCTGATCGGCCTCCTTCCATTTAGTTGACATGCACTGGAGACAGCTGCATGATTTGAATCTGGTTCAATTAAATCAGTGCCTCTGGTTCTATATTGGATATAGAACAGTTCATATCTTAACGATGTTAAGGTACGGGGAGTTGTCCGGCTTATGCTTAAAACCAGACTCCGGATAACTCAAGGCATGTTTCTGTAATGGCTGTTTGTGGGTTGACCCAGGCTATGACGAGGGTTGACTTTCTACCATCTGGCAGATCAATAGAAATATTGTTCTAGACTCGCCACAGTTTTATTAAAAATGGATTTTTTCAAAAAACAGCAGTGGGAGTATGGTAGAACTGGAAGTGATTCCAGAACCGCAAACGATTACTGAAGATTTGATAAGGAACCTAAAGATTCAATCTGATTTGACATTCCATTGGCCACTCCGCAGATAAGGTGGGTAACTTCAGGCACCCGAGAGGTACTCCGGTAGCCTCAAGGACGGTGACAGGGAAGTTCTTGTTTACCCACACTTGCCATTGTTGTTGTTCCAGGCTGCGAGACCCGGCAGGAGGATGAGTATAGCGTCGTTCTAAACTAGCTTTAGAAGTGCACGTCTATATGACTCTGGCAGAGGGTTGTCGTAGTCAGTGGGAGCAGCGGAAGCATTGGTGGACTTTGTGCTTATGTCTATTTATAGACTAAAGCAGATATAGCGGAGTAAGATCATCTGTTTCTGATGTGACAGTCATGGGTTTGACGTCATCAGAATAGGGGATGGATCTGTTGAGAAGGTAGTAGGAAGTGATATTCCTATACTACGATCGGTTATACTTTGGTCGTCACACAGTGTTTTCTCCACAAGGGACTTGGACATTATATCAGACATACTGGTTACTAGATCTATGGTTTTAGATCTAGATTTGGGTGGTTTCCCAATCAGGGTACTTTGATAGCATTCTAAGAGTATTTAGAATGGACGACTCCTGGCACGGTAGTGTACCTGCAGGTAATGGAGTCACCCTCTCTAAAGGTGTCTTACAGACTAAAGGGGAGAGGGATACGCATGATTGACAGATCACTTGCTTAGGCAATTGAGTCAATCATGAGATGTCAAGTACTACACCAGATGTTGTTCTTGCACTAGATGCAATAAGTTGATATTAATCCAATCCTGGAAAAACAGTAGGAAGCAGTTTTAGAACATAAGTGAATGTTCTAGGGATATGATAACGGCTGTCTCCTTTAGGAGACGGTTATCACTCCAGGCTTCCAAGGTGACATGGACGACAAGGAGGTTGTCAGAGTTATAGTTCTCCCTCTGACGAGGGGCAGTATTTTGGACAGGTGGTCCAAGGCAATACTGAGGGAGGCATGGCGCAGGATACTGATTAAGTTCAGTTAACGATACAGTCTAAGAAGTTTGGATTTGGAGTTCATTTATGAACTAGGTCCCATCAGACATCCAGACGTTCCAAGACAGGTATTGCTCATTTCGGGAGATGGTTTTCTCCGCGAACTTGAGATATAGAGAGACAAAGAAAGAAACATCATAGCGGATCCACTCACTGAGGCTATTCCTCGAACGCAATAGTTTCGCAAACGGGTTTTGTGAGACTGACTAGTAGAGGAGTTGGGTGTTCGGTATCACACGGGTTGTGAGTATACGACATCGCAATAATTAGCCTTGAGTGCAAGTGGGAGATTGTTGCAGTTAGTGCCCTCAGAGTCAATTATTGGATCACAGGCACGTGATTGCAATGATTGAGGGAGGACCTATCCCGGTAGGACAGTCTTACTCGAGATGATAGTATGCTATCTGGTTTATCTTTATCATCGTGTACTGCTTTAGGTGACCTGACATGTCGCTATTACACGTTGATAGAGCCCCTAGGATTCTTGCTTGACGACCAGCAGTATGATGGCGATCATATACGTGGGAGCTGGTAGTCTATAAGCACATCCTTAAAAGGTCCCTAGTCGTGGGAGTTTCGAGACTGGGCATCGATACTCCATTAGTAGGCTAGTGTATACAGTCGAGACCCCGACGAGGGGCGGTGGCCGGTCTCACAAGCCACTGGTGTCAGTTGGTTCACCTAAGATGTATACAGGTGCTCATTGGGTTATGAGTACACCGGACAGGACTCGCCGGGAACATGCTAGTTGGTCTTATACCAGACGTCAGATAGCAGTTCCCTGGTGACATGTGTACAGGTTAGTTCATCGACCTGAGGATCGTCATTTGTCTCGTGTGAGTTCCCACTGTGCTTTGATTACTACCCTACCACGGCTCAAAGGAGTCGTGCAAACAGGTTTTAGTTGGGTACAGTCCCGAGCCACATGGAGGCAGTGAGCGGATCTTCAGGGGTTCGTCTCTCCCGGTATTGGGGGTGAGGTCGCGCTGTGTCTAGGAGAGCCATTACGCAAAGCCCTCGGCCGAGGCAGGAGATTTACTGGTAGGTATTCCAGTAGTATCTCAGGGCGTTCTGGGCTACACTCCGACACGACTTGTACCGCTTTTGGGGGTCTGACTTTCACCAACCCCCTAGGCCCGCCATGCGATACTCATAGACGAACGGACCGGACTGTACGGATATTGTCACTGACAGGCTCAGTTGGGTGTCGGGGTGAGCTTCCTCATCGACGTCCCTTTTGGTCAATAGCTGGTGGCCCGTCACGTATTGGCTTATACCTCTGACGTGCCAGTGGTTAAATCCACAGCCATAGTATTGACGAGTCTTTAGAGTCCACCACACTTTCAGTTACTCAGCTTTCGGGCGAAACGCTGTAGAGGCCGTATGGAGATATGGCAGGGTCCGATCAGATACGTGCGGTATTGCACGGATCAGGATCGGACGGTTTGTACTAGTAGCCGTATAGGTATATGGCAGGGTTCGATCAGATACGTGCGGTATTGCACGGATCAGGATCGAACGGATATTACTAGCCGGCTTTGGTTTAAGCCGGTCTTAGTTTAGTACAGTGTAGATTTTGTCTCATTGCATTTGTATCCGGACGGAATACAGATGCGGGTGTGTATGCACAGTATCGGGGTTTTCCTGTAATTTATTACGGGACCAGTTTTCTGGAGTTGCCAGTTTGCATTCCGTTCCGGCCGGTTTTCCTTTGTTCTTTCCCGGCCGGACTTTTCCGATGGAGGGGGTAATTTGCAGTTTTGCAAATTACATTTGTGGAGGGGTTTTCTTGCATTATGATTGATTATGATAGCTTTCTTATCTTTCAACCATGCTTGCTTTATTGTGATTTGAAGGGTTATGGAGTGAATAGGAGAAGAAGCATGGTTGAATGTTTTCTTGTCTAGGATGTGGTCACCTTTCTTTAGCTCCTACACTCACCTCCCTTTGCATTATGTTTTTCTTTCCTCCACCCTTCTCATTCTCACTAGAAGATGATAAGTTTCCATGAGAAAAGTGAGAAGAAGAGAGAAGAAGAAAGAGAGCTTCATTCTTGAGAGTTTCCTTCTTGTTCTTGCTTTCATGCAAGGAAAAATGAAAGCACCATATTTTCCTTGTCCTCATTCCTCCATCCAAAGGCAACAAACCCCAAAGTGAGACTATGATTCTACACTACACATTCTACAGCAAATCTTGAGCATGTCGAGTTGCCGGCTTCATGCTCGAGTTGCCTCGGTATTGAGGCGGGAGCCCGTAAAAGACGAAGGCGATGTGGTGCCCTTTCCGGCGAGGAGGCGACGATGTGGAGGCAACACTTTCCGCGGGAGATCGGGACGATGACGAGAAGACCGGAGGACTCGGATCACTCGGTATACTTCTCACCCCATCTCTAGTTAGCTAGCGTAGGTTAATGGTAAACGATCCGGGTTTTCTTTGTCCGAGGTAGCGCCGGTTTCCGAGCAAGGAAAAAATTTTATTCCGCAATTTGGCCTCGAGTAAGACGGCCGGGGCGCTGCCGTGGCGCAACATCATCGAGTCAAACTCATCACGTACGGAAAATCATCGTACGGTGGCATTAAACCAATAGGGATCCAATCATCCTATATGACAAATGAGGGGTACGGACCTAACGTCTCGTACGACAATCTCTCATAATTCACAACATATATAAATATATCTATATACATATGTCCCAGTTCACATCCATAACAATCTCGTATTAGGGGACCGGTAAGGTATCAATAATCTCAATCGACTCGCATCCGTAAACCATCATATCATCAACCCATCATATCACGTCTTATATTCTTTCCATCGCATTCATATCCCATATAAAGTCAATTCTACCTAAACAATCTACCCTTACTATAGGCATACATATCTAATCTATCATACACGCCCGAACCATACAATCATTTTTTAAAAGAAGCAAATTGTAGTTTTGAAAGTAGGGGCTACGGTGTTTTTAAGAAAAAGATATCATTTGAAAATCCGTAACGTCCCTCAAGGTATCTGTTTAAATGATGCATACGATTCTTCAGTTTGGAAATAGGTATGGTTCGGATGACACATCTATGTCGGCTATCTAGTCCTATAGTACCCTAAACGGCAATATCATCAAACGTCATCCTCAAATTCCGTCATCACATATTAGTCGTATCAAAACACTTCTAACTATCTTTTGGTTTATAATATGGTTTCTATAGCTATCTTTTAATTATAACCCTAGATTGCTACTCTAGGTTTTCTTAACGATATGCTACAAATCGGTTTCCACCAAAACTTTGCGGGGGTGCTATATGCCATCCACCCGACTTCCCCCGTAGATATATATCTACTCGCATTGATCCTTGCTTGTCGAAGTAAATGACGCCACGTTCCGTCGCCTCCAAATCCATGTGAAGGTACCTACAATAACAACACATATCGTAATGCTATTAAAATCAAGTTCTAAAATCCAGTACGGCACGCGCATTTCTCATAGGTTAGAACCTATAGCTTACGCGTACAAAATCAACCAAACAACCCTTGTTGTTGATGTACAGACATCCAACAACCAAATACGAATCCAAATATCAAAAATGAGCATCTCAAAATACGGAAAACATATCTAAAATCACACTAATGTGTCCCAGATTATGACTCAAGTCAAACTAGCCAAAGTTGCACATATACAGGGTCTAATCTATAGTTAACAAAGCCATGGACCAAACACGACGCCAATTCTCCCTGCTCTGGCCGGAAATTGCGGCCAGAAAGGATTAATCTGCGTCCTGGGTTTGGAGTTGGCGTTCCGAGTCTCTAGGGTACACTCACAATCACCAACTCATCTCACTGTCTTTGCTAAATAGTTTTCCAGGTCCCCGAGTCACTCCAGATTCCTAAATACCATTGCAATCTCACAATTTTCCCATATCGACGAATCTAAAGATCGTATTTTGGAGTTGGTCACTTGTCCAGGTTAAGAATTGTAACATTAAGGCTTAGTAATAGCCACTACTCATCACCACAACACAACTCAAACCCTAATCCTCCTCTTGAAGTTTCCATGCTCACAAATCCACATCTTAACCCAATTTCTAACAAACTAGAATATAAAGAAACTTGAAACTAACTAAATGGTATAAATTATACCTCATTTAGCCCACTCAAGAAAACCCTAGCTTCTCAAAGTTTGTCAAAATCCCACTTTGCTAGGTCCAAAACGATGAGGGTAAGGAGGTGATCATTTTTTGTGAAAGGGGTCTAGGGTTTTGAGGAGTATTTTGAGATGGATCTAGGGTTAAAGGTGGAGGGAAGTGATGAAGAAGAAGGAGAAGAAAAATAATGAGGAGGGGAAAGAATGACTGCCTTCTCTCTCTCCCACTCTCACTCTCTCTTATTCTCACCCTCCTTTTCTCTCTCTAATCACTCTCTCTTTTTAACCCTTTTCTTTTTCTTTTAAAACCAAACCATATAATACCCCAAAACAATACAAGAAAACAACATGTAACCAAAATGCAACATTACATGGTGCACTAGCCATGAAAGACTGTAGAAACACGGATTTGACTTAATCGCGATTAGTAGTACACTAATCGGGTAAAATTTTAAAGTTGCATATAATTAATTATAAAAATGCTAAGTCTAATAAATATATTTTTAAATGAATAAATTATTTTAATCTCCATTTATTTCACAATTATTGGTATATATTTAGACCTCTTTTCGAAAACCCCAATTTCGCAAATCGGGCGGTTTTCGGGAAATATATTATTTTAATATTAAATTCCAAAAATAATATTTTATATTTTCTGAAATGTTACACGACTACTCGAGATGGTATCCCACTGGACCCTAGAACCCGGTTACTTGTGCTCTCCACCTTGGGTCTATCCTAATGCGGAAAAGTAAATAATATACATTAATGGTGACATCATCCTCAACCTAGAAGTGTCCCAATAAAAGAATATTACATATATTGAATTTTACAAGAATGAAATTGAAAAACTCTCATCTCACATAAGACCCCCGGCTATTCAAAATACGATGATCCAATATAACATATCAAAGCAACACATAACATCACATGTCATCAACGTAAGTAAATATGCGTATCCTAATTGTCGTTGACGTATAGCACCGAAACAGGCGATACACCACATATTACACTTATCGTCAAGAAAAGAAACTGAAAAACTATAACAATTGGAATCGTCACTTCCCTTAGACATCATAAACCCAGAATATCACATATTCTGGATTTCATGCCTAACAATGCAAATCTTACATTTAGGTCTAATCTATGAAAACACTTTTCAAAGTAATTCGGGTAATTCAACAAGATTCCCAATTCCACCAGAGACCGAAATGTTAAACTTGCATGCAACTAATTACTTTTCACAAAACTAATTAGTGTAGATTCCAATTATTGTATCACAATCTCAGATAACTAGACAATGTTAAACATTCCGATCGAATATAAAAACACCCAAAATTTCCTAAAAAGTTCAACACTTGAGCGGAGTTTGAAAGGTACCCAGAATATGGCACAGCTCCTATGGACCAGCCGTAGAAGGGTCAACCCTTGCCTCACCTATAGCGCCGCAGAGCTACCAATAAACCCTAGGGTTTATTGGCGGTTCTGGCGATCACAGAATCAAGTTATGGTTTCGTTCTTCTAGAGGGTCCACAGAATCATCTGCATGATTTTCTGAATGTTTTAAACCTGTAAAATTCCAACACTTGGAAAATTTCCAGTGAGGGAAAAATTAGGTTATTAATATCCGTTCGAACTTTTTATCACCGTCTAAAATACTCAAAACAAAATTATAATTACGAATACGAAACACTCCGAATTTCTTATACTGTAAGAACACATCAAATGCAACCTTAGGAAAAACAAGCAACACCTGAAACACCAAAACCCTGAGACTGGAACACAGAAAAATTTCAAAGCCAAAATTCGTGATAAAACCGGCCTGCTCGGATTTTAGCTTGATGTGCTCGGCCAAAATCCTATTGCCTCGAATTTCTTATGTGTTCATGTCATATCACATACAACATTCTACAGTTGCTAAAATAATTTTTAGAGCACATTTGAAAATCCACAGAAACTAGGTTAGTTTGTTTCAAGTTTCGGAGTCGTTTCGGTTTCGTAATCTAACAAATATCGTGTAATTCTCTAGCTTGGCTCTAATACCACTGCTGGGTTCCATAGAATGACAGCGAGGTTTCGATCGGCATCTTCCATGCCGTTTTCAAAATTTCCTATCCTAAGGAACCCCAGGCTAAGGATGTTTAACTAGAGAATCATACGAAACAACAATGTAAACAACTTTACATCTAAAGTGAATGATGAATACAACCTTTGTAGACCGGTCCTTCACTTCTAAAGCTCCATGTAGTTGTCCCTTCACTCCAAGTAGTGAACATCCGGACTCAAGTGAGGGTTCACATGAAGAAATGAACGAGCTTGCTCAATGTCTTCGAGGCCGAAGATGATCTACATCATTGAGACTCAAGCCCATGCTACCTCTTCACTAATATGTGAATTAGTGAAGTAAACACCGTAAACTAAATGGCTAATAGTAGAGGATGATGAAGTAGGAATTTTGCTCACTTTAGATTTATTTTTCTCACAATATTTCATCACTTCATGAAAAGCAAAAGAGCTTCAATGAGGAAGAAAAGATGAAGTGATAAATGAATGAATAAATCTCATTAGGTTAGAAATGCAATCATGAGTGCGTATATGACATACACTAGCCCTTGTAGAGACTTAACCATGGCTAATGTAATGGTTGTGTTAATAAATATCTTAAGTATGACAAAATTAGTGGACTTTGTCAACAGTTCCACAAGCTTCTCCAAGCTTTAACCATTAAACCAATTTGCATTAATTTTGATTAACTTTAAATAAATGAAACCTCACATTGTATCAAGCATGGTGTGAGTCTCGTATATCCTTATTGCATGTATAACCTAAGCATGACACACTAATATATATCACATATATATGTGTGTGCAAAAAAGAAAACAATACAATTAACATATATCACATATATGTTAAGTGTATCATAAGTGAGAAAAAATGAATACTTAAGTGAGCTAATATTAGTTAATGTAATTTAATATATAAAATATATAATGATATATTAAATTATTAAATCAACACTTGATTTAATAATCCGGCTATGTCACATATAACCGACTAATATCAAATGTAACAACTTATTGAATCAACACTTGATTCGATAACACGGCTATATCACATATAACCGACCAATGTCAGAAATCGCGAGAATAGAATACGGTAACACATACGCATATTAATCTCGGTCCCACACATATCACATATGTGCTCCTACTCCGTTTCGCATGAACCAGAAAACCTCTGTGTAGGACTCTAAAGACTCGTCAATACGCCGGCAGCAGGTGATGATCATATCAAACACCCACAAGCTGTCAGCGGTCTGCTAAACGTAACGGCCACCCGGGTATTGAGCGATCAGAAGATCATCAAGCATGCCTGCTCATACTCCTGTGAATCCAAACAGTAACACTACCGTACAGTCCGGTCTCTTTGTCTGATATGTCGCATATCCAGCCTGGGGGTGGTAAACGTCAGACCCCAATAGCCCGATAAGTCGTGCCGATGTGAGGCTCATAACGGGTCAAGAAACTACTGGTAACACTTACCAGTAAATCTTATTACAACCTTGGCCAGGGACTTCCTGTTATAGCCAATCGAGCACAACGAAACATCAACCCCCAATACCGGGAGAGAAGAAATCCCTTCCTATCGCTCATTACATTCATGTGACTCGGGAATGTACCCAAAAACCATCGTTTTGCACGTTCTCTTGAATGTGGTAAGGTGGAAATCAAAGCACAGTGGGAATCATAGAAGACTTTATGACGATCTCGGTTCGACAGACTAACCTGTACTAGTGTCACCAGAGAACTGCTATCTGACGTATGGTATAATACCATCTAGGAATTCTCAGCGAGTCTTGTTCAGTGTACCCAGTCTCCACTGAGCACCCGTATACTATCGTTGATGTCAAACACCAATGGATGTGGGATTATCCATCGCCCATCATATGGGTCAAGATACGTATACGCTAGTCTGCTCTGGAATATCGATGCCCCGTCTCCATATTCCCACGACTAGGAACAATTATAGGATGTACTTGCCGACTACCCTTGCCTCACTAGTATGATCTGCATCATAGTCATGGTAGTCAAGTACACATATTAAGGGCTTTACCAACATTTCACAGAGTGACAATATAAGTGTACATGTTAAGATAAAGAGCAACCAGAAAGCATACTATCAGGTTGAGAAAGAAAGTCCTCCCTATATATGTCCCAGCATCCACTATAATATACATCATATGTACAATAATGGTCTCTAGGGCATACATACAACTAACATGGGCATCTCGAGAATATTCTTGAGTTGCCAAATGAGGTAATCTCTACACCCATAAGTTATAATTTGAGTTTCTTTAACCTCTATAGTAGTTTAGAATTTAGTAATTGAGGTTTAGTGATCTTGGAAAATTCCAAGATGAGGGTTAGGAGATTTTATGAGTTTGTGAAGTGTAATTGAGGTTAGTAGAACCATAAAACCTTTCTAGTGTTAGAATTCTGGGCAAAACCAGAGGCTACACCCTAAACTATGAACTTTAGATTTCCTCGATATCGGAAATTTTGGAATTTAGTGATGGTATTTAGAGATCTGCTGCTACCCTGAGATCCTAAAAATTATATAGCGATTACTGTGAGTCGTGCAGGCAACCTAGAAGCTATCCACAAGACTCGAGACCCAAACCTTTTGTTATGGCCGCAAATTTTCTCTATCTGGCTGCAAATTGCGGCTAGAGTGCCAGCTTTGGTTCTCGTTCTTGGTTTATGGCTCCATTAACTGTTAATTTGACTTATCCTATATGCAAAATTTGCTAATTCCACTTGAATCAAAATCTGGAGATGTTTTTCTGAGTTGCTGTTTTGGTTTTGCGACTTTTCATGACTTGGATTTTTGTATTTGAGTTCTGAACCAATGGTTTGACGTTTGTACGTCAGCATCAAGGATTTATGGTTATTTTTGCATACGTAGTTCGTAGGTTCTAACCTATGTACCCATCGTATGCGATATCGGATTTCTCGTATTTGATTTTCGATTACGATACGACATTCATTGAAATGTAGGTACCTTCGCATGGACATCGTACGACAAGGCAGAGCGTGGCATCTTTGACTTCGTCAAGCGAGGATCAAGGTGTGTAGATGTATATCTACGGGGAAAGTCGGGTGGATGGCGTATAGCACCCCCGCAATTTCGTAGGGTAGGACGCGGATATGATATATTTACATATGTGTTATTGTGAGATATGAATACTTAGAAAGAAGGGCTTTAGGAGACCATAGGTTAGTCTGATGCTACTTGGATGAGAGTGTTAGTTTAGTTTCCTAGTTGCGAAACCATAGAGTATAGGATGTCACATACATGCAAACACGCACATTTGACCTTGTGCATGTGTGTGTGTATGTAGGTGTGTGTGTGTAGGTTATATATATATATATATATATATATATATATATAGAGAGAGAGAGAGAGAGAGAGACACACACAGACACACATACATACATGCATACATATACACGTGAGATGATGGATAATATGTGATATGTGGATATGAGTAGATGTGAATGGGCATGATGCCGTGAGATCTGTGATACGTGATTGAGTCGTGATATGATATACGACATGATATTATAATGGATCGTTGGGCGATGTGTATCATACATACGATGATATATGTTTGAATGCACTAGACTTTTGAACAGTACCCCTAATTGTAACATTTCAAAAAAATTTAAATATTATTTTTGGGAATTTTTAAAATTTAATATTAATTTTTAATGAATATTTTAATATTTCGGTATAATTAAATACCGATAAATGGGGAAAATTTTCGGAAAATTATGGAAAATTCTAAAATAGGGTATTTTATGGGATTATACCATTTTTTAGTTTTTATGGTTAATTATATGCTAATTTGGTGCTAATCGCGATTAAAAATCGCTAATCGGTTTTTTAGCATTTTTGTGCAAAACATGCACATATAATTTTTTTCTACACTTGTCACATTTTCTTACATGTTGTGCGTAGATGGTGGCTTAGGGTTACCATTGAGTGAGAAGGAATAAAAGAAAGGAAAAGAAAAGAAAAAGGTAAGTATGATGATGAGAGAGAGAGAGAGTGGGTTACTTTTGATTTTTTTGAACCATCCCCCATCATTTCTCTTCTCATTTTCTCTCTCCCTCTCCCTCATGAGCTGCTGCTCCAGCTCCTCCCTCTTCCTCCTCCCCCTCTTCAAGCTTAGATCTACCATGGAAACAACCCCGAAACCCCATTTCGACTTTACAAAACTTGTTCACAAGCTCGAGAGGATCGCATTGGACTAAGAAAGAGCGGATCTTAAGGACTTTGAGCAACTCAAGAATTTTCTTAAGTTGCCAAAGGAGGTAAATTATGCACCATTAGTATAGTATTTCAATGCCTTGTGCATCTATACTAGTTTCATGTCGATATTGTGTGTTTTGATGGACTTTGGAAAATTCAGGTTAGGGTTTAGGGTTTGATCTGAAATCAAAGATGAATTGAGGTGTGGTTAGAGACTATAACCCCTGGTGTGATGTTATATTGGACCAAACCAGAGAATTTAACCCAGAATACGGATTTAGTGAATCGATATCGGGAAAAACCGTAAATCTGGGACTGTTTTTGGAAATCTGCTTTCACCCCGAGACTCCTAAAATAAAATTGGTTTGACAGTAAAATGTGCAGGCAACTAGAAACCACCACACAAAGCCCTAGCCCCTAATTCCTTGTTCAGGCCATAGATTTAATCCCTCTGGCCGCAAAGTGCGGCCAGAGCAGGTTGGAACCCCCTCGTTTTTGTTTTGTATCCTTTTACCCTATAAACTTGACCTTTGGTATATGCAACTTTGACTAATTCCATCTAGGGTAGAATCTGGGATAGTTTTCTTATGTTGGCGCTTGGTTTACGACTTGTTTTGGCATGGATTTTGATATTTGGTGATTCGTTTCTGTCGGGTGGCGTTTGAACGCCAACGGCAAAGGGTTATTGATCGTGTTTGCATGTGAGACTATAAGTTTTTACCTATGGGCGTATCATATGCCATTTTGGTTTTCCGATGTGATTTTCATGTGCTTTAGCATTTGTGATATACTTGTAGGTACCCCACGTGACGTCGAGGCATTGAGGATAAAGATGGAGATATCGGCATCGGCACAACAAGAAGCAAGATGAGTAGATTTATATCTATGGGGAGAAGTCGGGTGGATGGCGTATAGCACCCCCGCAGTTCGTGGTGATGTATACGAATACGTATACACACATATTTATTGATTATATATTGTTTTAGATTATTAATGATAAAGATGGATTCTAGGTGTGATTGGATTAATTTAGTGTTGCGAAACCCTAGAGTAGAGGTTGCACCACACATACACACACACGCCCATACTTGCATACATTCTTCTTTCACATGTGCTTATATGGGATTATATATTTATGTGTTCACATGGGTATGGGACTATGTGTTCATATACTAGATTTGAGGATAGTATTTGGGATTTGAGGTGAGTCGATGAGATTTGATTTGAGACCGTGAGATCGGTGATATGGCAGGATTCGTATTTGAGATACGTCATGATGTTATAGCGGATCTTTGGACGACGATACCATGTGAATAGTGATATAAATAAAATGGTCGACATGTGATCGTGATATGAGATGTGATATGCTAGGATATTGATAATACGCCGTATTGGGGGATGTATACCTCTTTATGATGATATGTGCTGATGATATCGGTTTGTATGAGACTGTCGATCAGTAGTGAGATCACGATGATATTGATGATATTAGTATTGTACTAGACATAGATCAGTACCCGGATTATGATCTTTGATAAAGAGGATACCAGATGAATAATAAGATGAATGTGATATTGACCTGTATCCAGATTTGGGATGCCGTATGACGGATATGCGTACGAGCTATATATTGATGTTTGATCCGCACTCTTGACTTGGGAATATCTGATTATAGATATGGTATCGGATGTGATATTATCGAGGCGGGATCACCTACTGATATATATATATATATATATCGACTCAGATGTTAGGCGGTTTTCTTACCTTCAGTTAGCCTGTTAGCTCAGCCCTATAGTTTAGTGTAGTTGTTAGACCATATTAGTTGTCGTTGTGTCTAGTATTTCAGCTCCCGCTCATTATTGTTGTTCGCTCCGCATCGCATACTTATATTGTGATTTCATATTGCATTGTTGATATCATGCTCTTAGGACACCAGCACCATTACCGATGATGCGTATGTACCACGTACACTTACTTGCCGGCTCACACACATCTTCATCGGTAATTGCCATGTCACGAACACTTTAGAAAATACTATTTCATTGACATAGCTTGTTGGTTAATAGTTTAGATATGATATTAGTGTACTTTCCTTATATGCTTGTTTAGACATTGTAGTTATTACTTGCTACTTCATGCATGATATTATTCATTGATATGCCGCATTCATGGATTTTATGCCTATATTCACTGTTTACATGCGATTGATGATTTGGATTCAGATTTTCATGAGATTTCCTGGATTTGGGGGAAAACCGCAAAAACATTTATAAACTTCTTTTCTCTATCTTTTTAAATGAAAAGTGAGGTTTTCCCATGATGTATGAGTTGTCCACCATGAGTTTGCTGATGGATTTCGAAGCTCGGTTCGAGGAGTTGGATAAACCGTTTCGGGTACATGGTGGGCCCGGTAAGGTACTCCGGGGCAAGAAGTTCGAGTAGTAGACGATGAGCATGGCAGGGGAGCACTACCTACCGGTGATTTTACCCGACGCGTCGGATATCCGGAGGATACCATCGTGGTCTTGAGATTGATGGTAGGGGCCGGCCTGGACTGACAGCGCCCTAGATAGTGAGATTGACATACAGAGATTTTGAGATATTGAGGTACTGAGATTGCGACACCGAGACATCGAGATATTTGTATTTATGTTTTGTGTCGATGCTAGACACTGTTTATACTGATTTCTTTTATGATACCTCGTTTTTAAAAAGATACAGAAATCTCACTAATTTATGAAAGCAGTTTTCTTCAGTACATGTATTCTGTTTCATGCATTCATACATCATCCATATGATACATTGCTACCTGAGGCACTGACACGAGCACTTGATATTACAGTTGATTAGAGGTATACCCTAGCCATTGTTATAGGCTGCAGGTTATATATTTGAGGATATATTATGATCATATGACCTAGGATTGCGTTGTTCATGCGGTTTCTGTTCGTAGATGTTTTTCTACTCACGAGTTGGCAACTCACCCCCATTGTGCCACAGTTTCTTGCAGGTTTTGCCGTACAGGTTTTATTACAGGTTTACTGGCACTGCTTCTTTCGGGTGACTTGCTAGTAGGTGGTTTTATTTGTATCGTACCCATCATTATATCTTGTATATTATTATTCAGTTGTATCTAGTAAATTCCATTAACCAAACATGTATTGATTTCAGATTGAGACCAGTGTTGTTTATTCTTTCGACCTTAGAGTCGCGCGTTATATTTCTTTGGATTTCATGCTGTTGAGTTTCCTTTCTGTTGTGGTCCTCGCCTTTTGGCGTTGTATATTATATTGCTTGCATGGTTGTGACCGTCGATTGACGAAGAGCTAGCTCCCGCTTGGGGATGCCCTTATTCATTATTTATGCTTTATCAGGTTTTGTACCCGTTTGGGGTCTGTTTTTACAAAGGAAACTCTGCCGAAATTTTTTGAAAAGACTTGTGGTTTTTAAAATGCATATTTCAGCATATGTTGCAAACTACTTGATTTAAATTGGTTTTTCCTACACTCTACTACTTTTCTTGGTTTGAATTTCTGGGTTTTCGGCTTACTTAGATTACGTACACCTCTTGACGTTTCGTAGTTTAAGTGCCGGTCATATTCCGTACTTTCGGAACGTGACACTAATCATGATATTGTACGATAATGATACCATATGAATAATGAGGTATATGTGATATTTGACCCGTACCCCGATTTTAGGATGCCGTACTATGGATTTTACCGTACGAGGTATATATATGATGATTGATCCACGCTCTTGACTCGAGAATGTTGTACTATATATTACACAGTACGTGACGCTATGATGATGGATCGCCGACTACTAGGTATATTGACTCGGTCTATATATTTAGATTTTCTTATACTTCTGACTCGGTTCTTAGTTTAACCTTTTTAGTTGTTCAGATAGATGCTAGACTTGGTTCGAGTCATACCTATTTTCAAAACCAATGAATCGTGAGTATTTTGAAAATACACCCGTGGGATGCTACGGATTTTTCAAAGGGCATATCTTTTCTTAAAAACACTATAGCCCCTACTTTTCTAAAAACCACGATTCATTTATTCGAAACACTAAAACCGTATGACTCGTACCATATATGTATATTATATGCTTCATTTACTATTCACCTTTCTGTTATATTTATGTTGTCTTCATTTCATTGCATAATTATTACATATGTTTCTGCTAGCCATTATGCACCCCGTCTGTTAGGACACCTGCACCATTATCGATGATGCGCATGTTTCCTATACATTTACTTGCCGGCTCACACACATCATCATCGGTAATTGTCATGTCACGTACACTTTGGAATACATTATTTCATTAGTTTAACCTGCATGTTGGTAGTTTCAACACATTATTAGTATGCTTACTCTCATATGCCATTTTAGATATTGTATTACTTATTTAGAACACCATTTGCATTTGCATCTATACATTCTAGTTAATTATTGATCATTGGCTTTATGTCAGTATTTACTATCTCATTATATACTACATATGCTGTGATTTTCTTGGAGATTTCCGTATTCATGAGATTTCTCGATTTTGATGAAAACCGCAAGAATTTTATAAACCTATTATCATTTTTAAAATAGAAATTTCTGGTTTTCTCGTGATATGATGTGTATGGAGTCCACTATGAGTTTTCTAGGTTCTTGAGTTGTATCATATAACCTATTCGAGGAGGGGGATACACCGTCTGCGGGTACATGGTGGACCCGGTGCGGTACCTCGGGCAAGAAGATTGCATAGATGGCCTTGAGCCTTGTAGGGGAGCACTACTGACCGGTTATTATTGACGTGGCGGATATCCGGAGGATACGACCATAGTCGTGTGATTTGATGATATGGGTCGATCCGGACCGACGGAGCCCGAGATGTTGAGATATTAAGATTTTGAGATTTTGAGATATACATATATTGTGTTGATGCTTGACACGGATTTTCTGCCGATTTCACTGATGATGTTCCAGTTTTATTATACAAGTTTTACTAAGTTAAAAATGCAGATTTTCTTATATCAAAATTTCGGGGTTAATTGTCTCATTCATGATGCATTCATACATCAAATATATGACTTGTTGCTACTTAGTGACACTGACACGAGTACTTGGTATACACCTATGCTTAGATTATTACCCTTGCCACTACTAGATGTCCAGTGTTTTATTGTGAGTATATTATCGTATGACTTAGGAGATCGTCATATATACGATTTCTACCCGGTGATGTCTTCTACTCACGAGTTGGAAATTCACCCCCGTTGTGCCACAGTTTCTTGCAGGTTTTGCCGTACAGGTTCTGTAGCGGCTTGCTGGCACATCAGTTCTTTCGGGTAATTGCTTTCGTAGTTGGGTTAGCTTGCATCGTGACCACCATCGCTATTGTACCTGTTATTTAATTCAGTTGTATCTAGTAAGCTCCATCAACCAGACTTGTATATTTGATAGACTTAGAAAACCAGTTGTATATTTTTTCGACCTTAGAGTCACGCGCTTGTATTATTATAGTTCTTCTCTAGTTTTCTTGAGGATGTTTGGTTTCCTTTCTGAGTTTTAATCCTCGCCTTCGGCGTTGTATATTTGTAATGCTTGCGTGGTTGTTTCCACCAAATTGGTGAAAAGCTAGCTCCTGCTTGGGGATGCCTTTTTATTATTGCTTATGATTATTCTTGTTTTGTACCCGTTTGGGGCTAGTAATTGCAAGGGAAATTCTGCCGAATTTTTTGGAAAAACTTGATGCTTTTAAAATGGTTACTACGACTTTTAAAGTGATTTTCTATGTTAACTTTTAAACAAGTTTTCCTTCATTCTATTTTCTTTAAATGGTTTAGATTTCTAGGCTTTAGCTTACTTAGATTACGTTACGCCTCTAGACATTGCGTAATTTAAGTGCTATTCACGTTCCGTACATTTGGGTCATGACAAAGTCGATATCAGAGCGCTAGGTTTATCCTTGGTCTGAGTCTAGGTTGACCTTGGTTGATAGAGTAGGTGACTTAAGTAGAGTGACGTACCGTGTGTATGTTCTGCGGCATACTTACGATACGCAACTCCGCTTGAGAAGCCTTAGAATATACATTCCTTTGATTTTGTATTTCTATTCGTTCCTATGAACTATCCTCATCGATGTCGGATTATGGTTTCTGTTACCATGGCTACATGAGCAGAGTGAGCTGCGGCTAGAGTTGCAGTCAGCACAAGCTCGTCATGAATGAGGACTGACCAGGTTGTTTTCCTGTAGTATACGAAACACGTCAATATATGCTTATTGGAATTTTGCCATTAACGAGCGTTCGAGATCTGTCCCAGATGATTAGGCTATTGCCAGAGGCCAGCCGTATCGTAAAGACTACTAGGGTTCCGTTAACTCCAGATGGTTATGGCGTGGTCTACCATGAGGACAGAGGAGCTAGCTGATGCTGAATTTGATAAGATATCTCCCCTAGACGTTGAAGCTATTGCAGCATGAGTTTATACTTAGGGATATGATAGAAGATCGCTAGTCACCCTTGGATAAGACTAGGACCTTTTATTAGTTAGATGCTTTGATGCGAGATCAACTGATTGACTAACTTCTGTTAGAAGAGGCCCTCACACAGACATGCTGTGAGTCGACCAAGAAAAGGCGTTATTCATTGGATGCTCCGATATAGGATCAGTTAAATGACCATCTCCAGATAGAAGGATCTTACCCAGATGCATTGAGAGTCGATCAAAAATGGATGAATGAAGAGTATTCCTACGACGATTTAGAAGAGTTCCCGAGGACGTAGTTGGCCAGATACCTAGCACAAGATATTGAGTTGTCGAGTTCGTAGTTTCGGAAAGGGAGACTCTAGGTATGAGTGCAGCCGTTTGTAGCGCAGTCCACACAGCTACGAAGAGACGATTCCGAATTGGTCCATACGGAAAGAAAGCGGAGTAAGAGGTTCGTACGGGATCTTGATGAGAGGACGTTCCACTCCGTTGACACCAAGGATGTGATACGCACGCAGAGGCGTTGAATACAGATATATCTTCCAGAAGAAATTCATGAAGAGGACGTAGCTGTCCCGGAAGAAGGAATGGGTTAAGAAAAGGGTGATAACTTCCGGACAGTTTTGCAAAGACGAGATTTGGGAGAGACCCCGACAGAATATTTCTTGAATACTACACAAGAAGACTTGGAACCAGGATCGGTTGTATCACGCACATTCAATGGGCCAGAGTTGTCGTCATTGATGATGCATGTTGTGAGTGACCATGCTAATTGGTCAGGAGATCTTCTGAAAAGCGCCAGAATCGGGCTGTAGAGCCGAAGAGGCATATAACTGGTAATCCACGGAGAGAGATGAGAACCTAAGGGAAGAAGGCACCAGACCATAAACAGGAGGCAAGTAGATATCTTGCTCTGCTGGCTTTGGATACACAAGTACCCTTCGACCTCGAAAGAGGGACACTTTGACGATAGTATTTACGATTTGCGATTTGCAGTTTGATGATTCGAATATTAAGTTTCCGTCTGTAACGTTTTGAAAATCGTTTCGGTGAAATTTCGAATAAACGGTAAAATAAGGGGGGTTTCTGTAAAAAGTCAAAATGCAAATATTTTTATTATAAAATTAAATATACATATTCTAACTATGTAATTACTAGTATTTGGTGTTTATTGAGCCACTGCTGAAATTTCAAATTTTCTGAAAATTTTTCCGAAATTAATTATTTTAATATTATTTTAAGACGGTAAAAAAATACATTAAATTAGCGATAAATACAAACTTAAATGGGCTAATTTTAATATTTAAAATCATGTTAATTAAAATCTAGTTGTAATATAATTTTTTTGTATTTTATTTCAAGTTTTAATTGATTTATTTTATGGAAAACAAAAATATAGTTATTTTGAACTAAAACTTGCAAATATGGTATTGTGGGGGGTCTTTTTGCATAGAATTTTTTTGTAAAGTCTCTCACACTCACCCTCACTCCCCTTGGCTGGCCCCACACTATTGTAGCAGCCCAAGAATTTTATTTCCCTCTTTTTGACCTTAAATCATGTGAGAAATGGGTTAAAATAAGGTTTTTATATATAGTAAAGTAGGTGGGGGTATTATGGTAATTGGGAGGGGCTTTGACCTTAGAATTTCCACCCCAATTTCCTTACCTCATTCCAGCCCCTC
This sequence comes from Agapanthus africanus, assembly GCA_030015575.1. Classification (NCBI taxonomy): domain Eukaryota; kingdom Viridiplantae; phylum Streptophyta; class Magnoliopsida; order Asparagales; family Amaryllidaceae; genus Agapanthus; species Agapanthus africanus. Next base: position 341,930,895 of record CM057341.1, read on the forward strand.
TACTGGCCGAAATTCTGCTACAACAGCCCCCATCTTTTTCCCCCATTTTCCATCTCTTTTGCTTCAAAAATTGCCTCAAAATCCATCAAATAAATCCCAAAATCCAAATCCAACTCCTACCCATTTCTCATTAGCCAAACTTACATGGATCTTGGGAACAAGTTGGCATTTTAGAGGCTTTGATTTCCATAATTGATCTCTTGATCATGAGGTATAATTCTAACATTTTTCTTAAATTGTTGTTAATTGCTTTAGGTTAGCTTAATTATATGTTTAAATAGGTTTTTATTTTAGTTCTAAGTGCATGATTTGAAATTCAAGAGTGGGATTTGAATTCAAATTGGGGTTTTGTGTTGTGAGTTTAGGGTTGTGTGATGTATTTGACATATTAGGTTATGCTAAATCCAATTTAAGTTGCTAGTTTGCATATTTGTTGATTTAAATTGTGATAATTATATAAATTGTAAACTAGGTATTTGGAATTTGATTAAATAATGGAGATAAAAATCTAATTAGGGTATTCATGGCATTATTAACATTTTTAAGTGTAGTTTAATACTTTAGTTCATGAAAATCCAAGTTAGATTGTAGTTTGTGCATTTTTGCTATAAAATTGTTAAAATTTAGGTATTTTGTAACTAGAATTTTGGTGTTAATGAAATTTATTGGGAATAAATTATAGAAATGGTTTAGATGATTTAATTAAGATGTTTAATAAGTATTATGGCCGCTAGATTTATTTAAATATCGAGTTTTGTACTAAAACGGTTAATTATGCTTGCTAGATTTTCGGAAAAATAGCTTTTAAAGTGAGTTTGAGGTTTTTGTGAATTGCAACCTATTTCATATTATAATTAGTGTTTGTGAATGTGTAAATGAGTGTGTTTGGGCTTTTTCTCGATGGTTTGGCATTTGTACGCCGACGTCGAGGGTTTTTGAGTTGATTTGTGAAAGAAACCATAGGTATTGACCTATGTGGGATTCGTGTGTCGTTTTGATCATGAGTCGGATTTTAATGCGATACGGTGCGTTATGATATGTAGGTACCCATGTGGACTTCGAGACGACAAGCAAACGCGTGGTGACGTCGGCACCGGTGAGCGAGGACCAGGTGAGTAGATTTATATCTACGGGGAGAAGTCGGGTGGATGGCGTATAGCACCGCCGCAGTTCGTGGTGATGTATACGAATACGTATACACACATATATATATTGTTTATTTTGTTGAGTTATTGATGATAAATATGGATATTTGGTGTTCTTGGATGTTATAGTGTCGCGAAACCCTAGAGTAGCGGTCACACCACACTTGCACACACCCACCCATACTTGCATACTTTCTTCTTTCATTTGTGCTTACGGGAATATATTGTTATGTGTTCACATGGGTATGGGACTATGTGTTCACATACGGATTGAGATGAGTCGATGAGATTTGTGTTGAGATTGTGATATCGGTGATATGGCAGGATTCGTACTTGAGGTACGTCCTGGTGTTATAGCGAATCTTGGGGCGACGATACGGGTGAATAATGTTATAAATAAAGTGGTCAACATGTGATCGTGATATGAGATATGATATGCTAGGATATTGATCCTAGGTTGTATTGGGCGATGTATACCCCTTGATGATGATATGTGCTGATGATATCAGTTTGTACGAGACTGTCGATCAGTAGCCAAATCTTGTCTATATTGATGATATCAGTATTGTACTAGACATAGGTCAGTACCCTAGACTATGATCTTAGATAAAGAGGATACCAGAGGAATAGTGTGAGGAATATGATATTGACCCGTACCCAGATTTGGGGATGCCGTACGACGGATTTACGTACGAGCTATATCTTGATAATTGATCCGCACTCTTGACTTGGGATGTCTGATTATAGATATGGTATCGGATATGATATTATTGAGGCGGGATCATCGACTAATATATATACAGGTATGTATATGGATCGACTCAGATGTTAGGCGGTTTCCTTACCTGTAGTCCAGCTTGTTAGCTTAGCCCTTTAGTTTAGTTTAGTTGTTAGATTAAATTCGATTCTTACCTATTTCAAAACTAACGAATCGTGGGTATTTTAAAAGACAGCCCAAGGGATCCTACGGATATTTCAAAAGACGTATCTTTTCATAAAAACACCATAGCCCCTATTTTCAAAACCCCATGATTCGTGTTATTTCAAAAGGCACCATTTGTAGGACTTATATTAGATTAATGCAGATTAGTTATAGTTGCGTCTAGTATTCAGCTCCGCTCATTATTGTGGTTCGCTTCGCATCGCATGCTTATATTATGTTTCATACTCCATTATTGATATCATGCTGTTAGGACACCAGCACCATTACCGATGATGCGTATGTACCACGTACACTTACTTGCCGGCTCACACACATCTTCATCGGTAATTGCCATGTCACGTACACCTTAGAAAATATTATTGCTTGACATAGCCTATTAGCTAATAGTTTAGACATGATATTAGCGTACTTGCCTTATATGTTAGTTTAGACATTGTAGTTATTACCTGCTATTTCATGCATACTGTTATTCATTATTATGCCGCATTCATGGATTCTCATGCATATATTCACTATTTTACGTGTTATTGAGGTTTTGGATTCGGATTTCCATGAGATTTTCTGGATTTGGAGGAAAACCGCAAAAACATAAATAAACCTTTTCTCTCTTTTAAAATAAAAAGTGCGGTTTTCCCATGATGTATGAGTCGTCCACCATGAGTTTGCTGATGGATTTCGAGACCCGATTCGAGGAATGGAGGAACCGTTTCGGGTACATGGTGGGCCCGGTGCGGTACCCTGGGGCAAGAGGATCGTGTTGTTGACGTTGAGCCTGGCAGGGGAGCACTACCGACCGGTGATATTACCCGACGCGTCGGATATCCGGAGGATACCGTCGTGGTCTTGAGATGGATGGTAGGGGCCGGTCTGGATTGACGGCGCCCTAGATATTGTGATTGAGATATTGAGATTTTGAGATATTGAGGTACAGAGATTGTGATACAGAGATATCGAGATATTTGGACACTTGTTTTGTGTCGATGCTGGGCACTGTTTTATGCTGATTTCATTTATGGTACCTCACTTTTAAAATACAGAAATCTCACTGATTTATGAAAGCAGTTTTCTTCAGTACATGCATTCTATTCCATGCATTCATACCTCATTCATATGATATATTGCTACCTGAGGCACTGACACGGGTACATGAAATCACACTCGGGTTAGATATTACCCTAGCCATTGTTATAGGCTGCATGTTATTCATATATTTGAGGATATATTATGATCATTGACCTAGGTTGCGTTATTTATGCGATTTCTGTGCGTAGATGTTTTTATATTCACGAGTTGGCAACTCACCCCCGTTGTGCCCCAGTTTCTTGCAGGTTTGCCGTACAGGTTTCATTACGGCTTGCGGGCATAGTTTCCTTCGGGTGATTTGCTAGTAGGTGGGTTTACTTGTATCGTACGCCCATTATATAACTTGTATATTATTACTCTGTTGTATCTAGAAGTTCCATCAACCAAACGTGTATTTATTTTGAGATAGAGACCAGTGATGTTATTCCTTCGACCTTAGAGTTGCGCGTTATATTTGTGTGGTTTTCTTGTGGTTTTGAGTTTCCTTTTGAATTTTGATCCTCGCCGTTGGCGTTGTATATTATATTGCTTGTGTGGTTGTGACCGTCGATTGACGAAGAGCTAGCTCCCGCTTGGGGAAGCCTTTTTATTGATTTCGTATACTATTCATGTTGTATCCTGTTTGGGAGCCAGTATTTACAAAGGAGACTCTGCCGAAATTTTCAGGAAATATTTAATGTTTTTAAAAAAAGGCATAATTCGGCTTATGCTATTAAAACTACTTGATTTAAATTGGTTTTCCTTCACTCTACTACTTTTCTTGGTTTGGATTTCTGGGTTTTCGGCTTACTTAGATTACGTACGCCTCGAGACGTTCGTAGTTTAAGTGCCGGTCATATTCCGTAATTGCGGGACGTGACACCGTCGTTTTGGATTTCTTTATTTTTGGGTGATTTATTTTCATGATTGAGATTTGTGCACTACAGTTGCACTCGACTTTGATTTTATGTCGTTTGAGATGTTTGATTTTGATTTCATACCTATGGTATACATATACATATGATTTGACTTATGCTTTCGGTGTAGTTTTCATGCACTTTTAATACCTTGATTTGGTTTTGTGCATGCTAATGCACATGTTTATGAGTTTATGCACAGCGGTATACTTGAGTTTGGATTGATGTATGTTGTATACCGTCGATTTTGATTGAGATGTTCGATATTGTTTTCGTGCACCATGTGTACTTGACTGAGGTTTTTGCGCACCCTTGATGTACTTGATGCGATTTTGTGCACACCAGGTGCACTAAATCGAGATTTTTGTGCAGATTTGATGCACCTGATGTTGTTGTCGTGCACACCCGTTGCACTTGACAGATGTTTTTGTGCACACCCGTTGTAATCAATTTTATTTCTGTGCATATTCATGACACCAGTATTTGGTTTCGATTTCCATGCGCATCAGACACACGTGGTATTTTTGTATGCTATATTTGAGATTGATTTTATTTTGAGTATTATGTTTTTAGGACATATATTATATTGTATAGGAACCGAGCAGGACTGCTCTGAGAACAGTACCTAAGTGTTTTTGCATGCATCGATAATTGCTAAAGGGATTTCCAAAAAGGAGCTATAGTCTCAATATTTTCCTACGTATCTAAGATGGCACGAGAACTTTACAAAGGAAACCATTCTAAATTATTTTCAAAAGGAGGAATGTGTATGTTAAACAAAAAGTATATATATAGCTATTTTCCTTAAAATGAACGTCCGCTGCTTAGGCCGTGATACGTGCATTACACGGCGATTGGAAAAATGGTCATGCATGCATTTCTATACAGATGTTTGACGATTTCACAACGATGCGTACTATATACACGTTATGGTTTTGATTATAACATGTAGGTTTTCGCATTGGATTTTGATATTTATACTTTTGCCATAACTCCGATGATTGCGTGATGCCTGACGGACTTTTGATTTTGAGTTTTACACTCGTTTTCATGCGCATTTATTGCGCTAAGATATGTTTTATGTATTCATGATACTCAGAGCCCCGAAAACTTTATGTTTTTGCTCAAATGTTTTAGTATTTGGGAGGAGTTTTAAATTTAAATTTGGGGACAAAATTTATTTAAGGGGGGAAGATTATACCATTTTAGGAAAATAAAATATTATTTTAGGAATTTAAATAATCAAGTAATAACTATTATGAATATTTTAAAGTATGGAGATTAGTTTTAATGAAAAGGTATAAATACATACCGATAATTTAGAAAGTATTTAGAAAATTAATATAACTATTGATTTGAAGGAATTGATGTGATTTGGGCATTTTATGAATTATTATACAATAAATTGTAAATGGGTTATTTACTAAACTCGATTAATATTTCACTAATTTTGCATTTATCTGGTTTATGTGTTATGCATGCAACAAAACATGATGCAAACACTTGTCACATATTTTACGACCATGGTTGCCTTTTTGTTTTCTTTAATGATTTTTCTAAAATGGGGAGAATAAGAAAAAGGGAATATAAAAGAAAAGAAAAGAATTTAGGGGAGAGAGTGTGTGTGGGGACCATGAGAGTGTGAGAGAGAGAGTGAGAGAATTTTCTAGAGCCCTCATTTCCCTTCCTCCTTCATTTTCTCTTCTTCATTTTTCTTCTTCCCTCATTCTCCACCTCCTCCTTCATTCTCCACCTCCACTACACCCCATAAAATCAACACAAAACTCAAAATAATACCATGCTCACTTCACAAAAGCTACTCCAAACTTCACTACAAACCCTATAGTGTGATCAAGTCAAGACTTTGAGAACTTTTGGTAACTCAAGAATTTTCTTAAGTTACCAAATGAGATAATCTCTACAACCATAAGTTATAATTTGAGTTTTTTTTAACCTCTATAGTAGTTTAGAACTTAGTAATTGAGGTTTAGTGATCTTGGAAAACTCCAAGATGTGGGTTAGGAGATTTTATGAGTTTGTGAAGTGTAATTGAGGTTAGTAGAGACCATAAAAACTTTCTAGTGTTAGAATTCTGGGCAAAACCAGAGGATACAACCTAAACCATGAACTTTAGATTTCCCTGATATCGGAAATTGTGGGATTTGGTGGTATTTAGAGATTTGTTGCTACCCTAAGATCCTAAAAATTATATAGCGATTACTGTGTGAGTCGTGCAAGCAACCTAGAAGCTATCCACAAGACCCGAGACCCAAACCTTTAGTTATGGCCGCAAATTTTCTCTATCTGGCCGCAAATTGCGGCCAGGGTGCCAGCTTTGGTTCTCGTTCTTGGTTTATGGCTCCATTATATGTTAATTTGACTTATCCTATATGCAAAATTTGCTAATTCCACCAGAATCAAAATCTGGAGATGTTTTTCTGAGTTACTGTTCTTGTTTTGCGACTTTTCATGACTTGGATTTTGGTATTTGAGTTCTGAACTGATGGTTTGACGTTTGTACGTCAGCATCGAGGTTTATGGTTATTTTTGCATACGTAGTTCGTAGGTTCTAACCTATGTACCCTTCGTATGCCATATCGGATATCTCATATTTGATTTTCTGTTATGATATGACATTTATTCAAATGTAGGCACCTTCGCATGGACATCATACGACAAGGCAGAGCGTGGCGTCTTTGACTTCGTCAAGCGAGGATCAAGGTGAGTAGATGTATATCTACGGGGGAAGCCGGGTGGATGGCGTATAGCACCCCCGCAATTTCGTAGGGTAGGACGCGGATATGATATATTTACATATGTGTTATTGTGAGATGTGAATACATAGTAAGAAGGGCTTTAGGAGACCATAGGTTAGTTTGATGCTACTTGGATGAGAGTGTTTTAGTTTAATTTCTTAGTTGCGAAACCATAGAGTATAGGCTGTCACATACACGCACACACACACATTTGACCTTGTGCATGTGTGTGTGTGTAGGTGTGTGTGTGTGTGTAGGTTATACACACACACACACACGCGAGATGATGGGTAGTATGTGATATGTGGATATGAGTCGATAAGAATGGGCATGATGCCGTGTGATCTGTGATACGTGATTGAGTCGTGATATGATATACGACATGACATTATAATGGATCGTTGGGCGACGTGTATCATACATACGATGATATATGTTTGATGATATTGAAATGCACTAGACTTTTGAACAGTACCCCTAATCATGATATTGTACGATAATGATACCATATGAATAATGAGGTATATATGATATTTGACCTGTACCCCGATTTTGGTATGCCCTACTATGGATTTTACCGTACGAGTTATATATATGATGATTGATCCGCACTCTTGACTCGAGGATGTCGTACTATATATTACACAGTACGTGACGCTATGAGGCTGGATCGCCGATTACTAGGTATATCGACTTGGTCTATATATTTAGATTTTCTTATACTTCTGACTCGGTTCTTAGTTTAGCCTTTTTAGTTGTTTAGATAGATGCTAGACTTGGTTCGAGTCATACCTTTTTTCAAAACCAATGAATCGTAACTATTTTCAAAAGACACCCGAGGGATGCTACAGATTTTTCAAGGGGCATATCTTTTCTCAAAAACACAGTAGCCCCTACTTTTCTAAAAACCACGATTCATGTATTTTAAAAAATAAAACCGTATAACTCGTACCCGATATGTATATTATATGCTTCATTTACTATTCACCTTTCTGTTATATTTATGTTGTCTTCATTGCATTGCATAATTATTACATGTGTTTCTGCAAGCTATTATGCACCCAATCTGTTTGGACACCAGTACCATTACCAATGATGTGCATGTTCCACGTACACTTACATCCCGGCTCACACACATCATCATCGGTAATTGCCATGTCGCGTACACTTTAGAATACGTTATTTCATTAGTTTAACCTGCTAGTTGGTAGTTTGAACACATTATTAGTATGCTTACTCTCATATGCCAGTTTTGATATTTTATTACTTACTTAGAACACCATTAGCATTTGGATATGTACATTCTAGTTATACATCGATCATTGGCTTTATGTCGGTATTTACTATCTTATTGTATACTGCATACGCTGTGATTTTCTTGGAGATTTATGTATTTATGAGATTTCTGGATTTTGGGGAAAACCGCAAGAATTATATAAACCTATTATCATTTTTAAAATAGAAATTTGTGGTTTTCTCATTATATGATGTGTGTGGCGTCCACCATGAGTTTTCTCGGTTCTTGAGCTGTATCATATACCCGATTCGATGAGGGGGATGCACCGTCTGCGGGTACATGGTGGACCCGGTGCGGTACCTCGGGGCAAGAAGATCACATAGATGGCGTTGAGCCTGGCAGGGGAGAACTACCGATCGGTTATTATTGACGCGGCGGATATCCATAGGGTACCGACCGTAGTCGTGAGATTTGATGATATGGGCCGATCCGGACTGACGGAGCCCGAGATATTGAGATATTCAGATTTTGAGACATTAAGATTTTGAGATATACATATATTATGTCGATGCTTGACACAGATTTTCTTCCGATTTCAATGATGATGTTCCAGTTTTATTATACAAGTTTTACTAAGTTAAAAATGCGGATTTTCTTATATCCAAATTTCAGGGTTGATTGTCTCATTCATGATGCATTCATACATCAAATATATGACTTGTTGCTACTTAATGACACTGACATGAGTACTTGGTATACACTTCTGCTTAGATTATTACCCTTGCCACTACTAGATGTCGAGTGTTTTTTTGTGATTATATTATCGTATGACCTTGGAGATCGTCATACATACGATTTCTACCCGGTGATGTCTTCTACTCACGAGTTGGAAACTCACCCACGTTGTGCCACAGTTTCTTGCAGGTTTTACTGTAAAGGTTCCGTAGTGGTTTGCTGGCACATCAATTCTTTCGGGTAATTGCTTTGGTATGCGGGTTACCTTGCATCGTGACCACCGTCGCTATTGTACCTGTTATTTATTTCAGTTGTATCTAGTAAGCTCCATTAACCAGACTTGTATATTTGATAGACTTAGAAAACCAGTTGTACGTTCTTTCGACCTTAGAGTCGCGCGCTAGTATTATTATGGTTCTTCTCTGTTTTTCTTGAGGATGTTCGGTTTTCTTTTTGAGTTTTAATTCTCTCCTTCGGCATTGTATATTTGTAATGCTTGCGTAGTTGTTTCCGCCAAATTGGCGAAGAGCTAGCTCCCGCTTGGGGATGCCTTTTTGTCATTGCTTATGATTATTCTTGTTTTATACTCGTTTGGAGCCAGTAATTACAACGGAAATTCTGCCGAAATTTTTGGAAAAACTTGATGCTTTTAAAATGGTTACAACGACTTTTAAAGTGATTTTTTATGTTAAATTTCAAACAAGTTTTCCTTCATTCCATTTTCTTTAAATGTTATAGATTTCTCAGCTTTGGCTAACTTAAATTACGTTACGGCTCTAGACGTTGCGTAATTTAAGTCCCAGTCATGTTCCGTACATTCGGGTCGTGACACACTACTAGATAGCCATGCCCCATAGCCCCAACCAAGTGACTATAGGAGAACCCCATGGCTAAAAGCATCCACTCGGGTGCTCCCGGCCATGGTGTTCTGCCCAAGTGCACTTTGTCGACGGCATCGGGGTTGCGGCCATCTACTAAAATTCCCGACGAGCATTCGATCAATTAATCGGGAATCTTGTTGAATTACACGACTTGTTTTTGAAAAGTGTTTTCAATTCGAGACTTGGATGCAAGGTTTATAAGGTTAGGCATGAAATCCGGAGTATGTGATATTCCGGGTTTATGATGTCTAAGGTTGATGCGGATTCTAATTATTATAGTTTTCATTTCTTTTCTGCGACCGTAAGTGTAATATGTGGAGTATCCCCGATCTTGTTGCTATATGTCAACGACATTAGGGATACACATATTTACTTACGTTGATGACATGTAATATTTTTTTATTGGGATACTTCCAGGTTGAGATTGTTTCCACCTTTTATGTTTATTATTTACTTTTCCACATTAGGATAGACCCAAGACGGGGAGCATAAGTAACCGGGTTCTAGAGTCCAATAGGAGGCCATCTCGAGGAGTCGAGATCGGGTCGCCCAGCTTTAGAATTGGCAGGATTACTTTCCGCTCTCATATGGATCTAATGATGTAGGGTTGGCTATTCATCACGACCATGGAATTCGTGTTTTTCATTACCGGCTAAATCTAAAACACGACCACCTAGTATATCCTATATTTCATATGTTTGCTTCTGCTGGTTCCTGTGTATGATGTGATCGTCTAAACTGCGTGAGACGAATGCTACACACACACACAAATATATATATAGATGTATATATATATATAGATGTATATATGATATACTAGTAGACACTATATATGTTTTGCATCCGCGCTGGTTCTGACCCCGCCCTGCCGTAAGTTAAGTAACCTTACAGTGAAGACCCGGGTCCCTGTGGCGAATGCAGATGGCATATATGTGTGTTTTATTTTCATTTCTTTTGTGGTATTTAGGAAACATAAATGATGGGACGTCATTAATGAGATTAATGAAAAGAGAATAAAGATGTTGTAGAATCAAATTTTTCAAAAAGGTAGCTCTAGTTCATGCTTTGCATAGGGGTATTCCATTATGAATATCCAGCACCTCATTCGATGAGGAAAGATCCTAGATCCCTTCACAGGGAGTAACCTCTTTAGCAAAACTACCAAATCCTACAACCCACTCGGTTTGTTTTGAAAACTACTCGATTTAAAAGCGGAGCTTAAACCACTCCTTTTCAAATCACTAGATTCTATAACGATATCAAGTTCGTTACGTTAAAGATTTTCTTCAAAACCAGTCGTAACCCTTCATCATTTCAGATAAGTGCTATTTAGTATTTGTGCTACGTTTGTTAGCCTCCGTCAAGGAGTAGTGTGCCGTAGCTGATTAGTGCTTATCCGCCGCATATGATGCAACTGGATGAATTTAGTCGTACGATCTTGTTGGCCTTCGTCAAGGGCCGTGCGGGTGGGTTTAATTCAATCACGAAATGACGGGTTGAACTTGACTCACGACCTATGGTTTGTTGGACTCCGTCAAGATCATATGTCGTTAGGGGTAAAAACAAATATCGGGAATTTCAAGTGTTGAAATTTGCAATGAGATTGCATACCTTCTATATGATAGTTGGCTTCCGATGCCCACGGCGAGTTAGTGTTACTCCTGGGAGAGTTTTTCACTTTACAATTAGCTAATCCAGTAGGTGTCTAAGAAAAGTGTTAATGGGGTCATGACACTGTGGAAACAATTTTCTTTAATTAGTTCCATCCAAAAGCATGAGGGGACACCCTCGGAGTACTAATACCTGTCTGGCTGACCGATGGGCGAACATGTAGGGTGTTATTAATCCCAGCTAATCTTACCTTTTGGGGTTTGAAGGAAGATTTGATAAAAACAGTAAGAGCCATACTAATTACATAAAATAATTGTTGGATATGTATGCCCTAGAGGCCATTATTGTATATGTATACATGTAGATGCTTGGACATATGTATGTACAGGACAGTCTTGCTTGATACGATAGTATACTATTTGGTTTGTCTTTATCTTAACATGTGCATATGTTTACTTGCAATTACGTATCATTTATACATGTTAATAAAGCCTGTTGGATCATTGCTTGACTGCCGGCGTTATGATGGCGATCATACTTGTAGGAGATGGGTAGTCGATAAGCACATCCTTAAAAGGTCCCTAGTCGTGTGAGTATCGAGACTGGGCATCGATATTCCGGAGTAGAATAGTGTATACGATTCTAGACCCCGACGAAGGGCGATGGTTGCTCCTGCAGCCATTGGTCTTTCGCACCTAAGATCGTATACAGGTGCTCACTGGGTGTGAGTACACTGGACGGACTCGCCGAGAACTTCTAGATGGTACTATACCTTTCGTCAGATAGCAGTTCTCAGGCGACATGAGTACAGGTTAGTCTTCAGACCTGAGATCATCATTTGTCTCATGTGAGTTCCCATTGTACTTTGATCACTACCTTACCACGGCTCTACTGAGTCATGCAAACAGGTTTTGGTTGGGTATAGTCCCGAGTCATATAGAGGCAGTAAGCGATTGTTGGGGATTCGTCTCTCCCGGTATAGGGAGTTGATTTCGCACTGTGTTCGATTGGCCAGGACCATATGATCTTGGCCAAGGAAGTTGGGATTTAATGATAGGTTGACCAGTAGCTTCCCGGATTGGTTCTGAGCCATATGAGCACGAACTATCGGGTCATTAGAGTTTGACGTTTACCACCCCTAGACCCGGTATGCGATACTCTCAGACAAAAAGACCAGACTATACGAAGATTGTTACAGATAGGCTTAGTAGGGATCCAGATGAATTTGCTCGTAGGCCTTCCTTTTTGACAGGTCCCCGGGTAGCTATTGTGTACAGCTAGTGCCGCTGACATGCTTGTGGTTATGGATTTATCCAGTATCCCATTGCCCGCATAGTGTCAAGTCTTTAGTGTCCCACACAGAGGATTTCTCTTGTTCAGATGAAATGATGTAGTAGCCGTATTGGATACATGCTGGGTTTCGATCAATTGATTATACTATGCACCCGGACTTTCGATCGGACAGTTGATAATACTAGCCGGCTTAGGATTGAGCCGGATTATTAAATCATGTATTAATTTATATTTTTTCTTTTTTGTTGATAATACTATGCACCCGGAATTTCAATCGGACAGTTGGATACATATATTTTTTCTTTTTTGTACTAGGATTACCCCGCGGTGGAGTGCTTGAATAGTCGGGTTCTAGAGGGCAACGGGCCCTCATCTCATGGAGTTAAGACGGAGGAGGCCTCACTGTAGAATTGGTGGGCTATTCACCACACTCATAGGGGGTATAGGATGACCCACGAAGGGGTGCTCAAGTTACCGGATTCCGTGAAGTGCTGGGTGGCCCATTCCCTTTGTTGATTGGGGTTGCCTCACTTCTGGAATTGGCAGGTAACTTGCCGTGATCATAGGGGTCCATGTTTTCATTCCACGGGCTATCCACACGATTGGGATCATCGTGTCTCATTTGTGGCTCAAATGAAACCCGAGGATCCAAGATAATCCACCATTCTGTGTTGCTTGTTGTTGTTCTGTGATGTTGCTCTTATCAAGCCTAGGACGAATGTTATATATATATATATATAATAGTAGATGTTGTATATGTTTTGCACCCGCGCTAGTCCAGTCCTTGCTTTGCTGTTAGTTAAGTAACCTAACGGTGCATGATGGGGCCCCGTGGCGAATCCGGATGGCATATACGTACATTGTATTTTCGTTCTTTTCTGGTGTGATAGGAATTAATTGATAGGACCGCATTAATTTTGATTAATGCAAGATAAGAAACCTAAAAGATGTTGTTGGAACATATTTCGAAAAACTAGAGTAATATCCTAAACCTTTGCATAGTGGTATTTGGTCAAGAATATCCAGCAGCTCATTCAAGGAGGCAATAGCCGAGATCCCTTCGCGGGGAGTGACCTATTGAGCAAAGGTTTATACTATAGAATGCTCGGTTTTCTTCAAAACCACAAGTTTCCAAAAGCAGAGCCTAAACCACTCCTTTTCAAAACTAATTGGTTCCTTCAACGATATCAAGTTCATTAAGTTAACGGTTTTTCGCTAAAAACCAGCTGCAGGCCTCCGTCATTTTCTAAGAGTACTACTTAGTATTCATGCTATGTTTGTTGACTCCGTCAAAGCGTAGTGTACGGTAGCTAAGTAGTTATTGTTTGTAACATTAGATGTGATTGGTTAGGACAGTCGTGTAACCTTGTTGACTCCGTTAATGGTTATGCGGGTGGGTTTAACGCAATCATGATAATGATGGGTTGAACTTGACTATGTCTCTTTGTATTGTTGACTCCATCAAGGTCACTAGAGTAAGTCGATGCCGCGCGCCCCCCGGGTTCACAGGGTGGCGGAGTTTGCAAAAATGATTTTTATATGTTTTGTAACATCAACTATACTCCAGGATCGATACTAAATCCTAACTAACAAAACTTGTAAGAAGTTTAACTACTATGTATGAAAGTTATACCTCAAGTTACTAGTTCTTTTTGTTCCTGTTGTTCTCCTCCTCTTCGTGAGCTCCTTGTAGTGAGTATGGATCGCACATCCTCGTCGGCCTCCTCAAGTCGAAGAAGGTCCACCCAAGAATGCCTACCTTGAGCTTCTACCTCTAAGATGAGGTAACTAGGTAACCTAGTGTGCTAATCTAAGTGACCTAGAGGATATAGAGAGTGATTAAGGATTTATTAGTCTCACAAACCTTATGATTCTCAACACATGAGACAATTAGGGTTTGAGAGGAAGAAGAAGAGAGCTTGAGGAAACAAAGAGTGTTTGTGATAATGAAATGAATATCACTTAGTTTGTGAATAAAAATGAAGCATACAAATATCTCACCAAAAATATCGAGCAAAAAATATGGCATGCTTCATTAACTCACAATGGTGAATCACCCACATGAGTTATACTTCATTTAATAAAAATATATACCTCATTTCCTCCACCTCATTAAAGTTTTAATCTAAATATAAAAACTCTAATGAGGTGTCCCCTTCTAGAAGCCATCTCGAATAAATTACAAGAATGCCCATCATCCGTATATACATACCCGTATCCGTATTTCGAGAAACACGAATACAATTAGAAGAAACAAATCCAATAATCTAATACTAGGATCCGACTTAAACCAAAGCCCACTAGTATAATGCGTCCAAACATAATACGTGCTTAAGTACATGTATATGTTCGAACCTTGTCGTAAAACCATACGACCTCTACATCATTTCGCCAGATGCAGATAAACCCTCTGTGTGGGACTCTAAATACTCGACACTATGCTGGCTGTCGGTTTAACCACAAGCACGTCAGCGGTACTAGCTGCTCGTAACGGCTACCTAGGTATCTTTCGATAAGAAGGCCGATGAGCAAACTCATCCGAACTCCTACTGAACCTATATGTGCCAATCTTCGTACAGTCTGGTCTGTTCGTCTAAGAGTATCGCATATCGGGCCTAGGGGGAGGTAAATGTCAGACCCCTAATAGCGCAATAAGTCATGTCGGAGTGTAGCCTAAAATACCCTGAGAAAATACTGGAGTACCTACCAGTAAATCTCGCTTGCCTTGGACAGGGACATTGTGTAATGGCTATCCGAACACAGGACGACATCAATCCCCAATATCGGGAGAGACGAATCCTATCTAACCGCTACTGCCTCCAAGTGCTTGTGGACTGCACCCAACTACTACCTATTTGCACGACTCAATAAAGCCGTGGTATGGTAGTAATCTAAGAATAGTAGGAACACACTCGAGGCGAAGTAGCAGCATCAATTCAACGAACTAAGCTGTACTTATGTCACCTAGGAACTGCAACCTGACGATAGGTATAGTACCAACCAGCAGTTCCCCATGAGTCCGTCCAGTGTAACTTATAACCCAATAAGCACCTGCATACCATCTCCAGTACGACGTACTAATGGCTGTGGGACGGACCATCCCCTATGCTGGGATGAGAAGCATATACACTAGTCTACTCTGGAGTATCGATGCCCTGTCTCGATAATCCTACGACTAGGGATTTGTATAAGGATGTGCTTATAGACTACCTAGCCCCCACTAGTGTGACTGCCATCACAACGTTGGTAGTCAAGCAATGATCCTAAGGGCTCTATCAATAAGTATTAGCGATACGTTAAAAGAAACATATACATATATTAAGATAGAAACAAACCAAGTAGCATACTACCATTTTGTGAAAGACTGTCATAAAATCAGTGTATATATCCCAAGCTTCCAAAATGTAATATACAAACTAGTACTATACAACAATGGCTTTTAGAGCATATAACACTAACAATTTCCCACTTGCACTAAGTCCATGCGTTGGCATATCGCAGACCTATCATCTTGAATAGCCTCTCGAATTGCGTCTAAGGGATGGCCTTTGTGAGTGGAACAGCTGTGTTGTTCTCCGTATCAACTCTCCGCACCTCGATCTCCCGACGATCCATGATCTCCCTGATCAGGTGATACCGACTCAAGATGTGTTTAGACTTCTGATGGGATCTGGGATCCTTCGCTAAAGTTATAACCCTATTGTTGTCACAATACAGAGACATTGGATCATAAATGGACGGAACCACCTAAAGTTCTGTTAAGAACATCCTCATCCAGAATTATTCTTTTGCGGCGTCACAGGCGGCGATATACTCCGCTTCCATCATCGAGTCGGCAACGGTGTCTTTCTTGGAGCTCTTTCAAAAGACCGCCCCTCCATTGAGGGTAAGACATAACCTGACATGAACTTGGAGTCATCTTTGTCACTCTCAAAGCTGGAGTAAGCAAAAGGACAAATCTGGAGGTCTTTTCCGCCGTACACTAAGAACATCTCCTTAGTTCTTCTCAGGTACTTCGGAATGTTATTTATGTAGGGTTCCTAGGCACACTATAGAGGTCTCACATAGCATCAACCATGCCAATTTTAAATTTTACGGGTGCCGAGAAACCCTAATACGGATCGTTGACTAGAAGTTTAGGCGATAAACGAAACTAGTTAACAACTTAACTATAGATAAGAAGCTAAATCCTTTGTAGATCTGGATATCCACTTCCTTGGCTCCATGTAGGCGTCCTCTCGCTGTCCATCTCGAATCCCGGACTCAATCGTCGGCTTGATCGAAGAAATGGGCGGACTAGGTCGTCGGCTTCATGCCGAAGATGATCTACGTCGAGGCATCACAAGTTCAAGCTCCGACTTCCCAATTTTGTGAAACTTGTGAAGAAAACACCCAAAACAACTTGGCAAGAGGTAGAGGGTGAAGAAATAGGAGGTGGCTTCACTTTAGAATTGGATTTCTCACTTTAGATCTCAAGTTGCCATTGATGGCATCAAACTTTCTATCTTGAAGAAGAAGATCAAGAAGAAGAAAGAATATGATAAGTGTTTAGTTAAAATGAAATATAATTCAATACTTATCATAAGCTAACCATAGTAGAGTGTAGAGAATAGACCATGGTTGCTTGGATGGGTTAGGGTTAAGCATGAAGACAAGAATGGTTAAGAAGTCAAAGCTTCATGAAGCTTCAACTAGAAACAAACATAGCCACCATTCTTATCTAAATCTTTTCCAAATGAATAAACAAATAAATAAATGAAAAAGCAAAACCCTAATTATCTCTTAACCATGGTTTAATCCTTTACACTTAACCACATGATCAAGTATCATCAAACATGATACAAATATGTGCACAAAAGTATATCACATATACTTCTTGCACATTAAGTGAGAAAATCCATTTAAAGTGAACCAATAATAGTTAATGCAAAGTAATATATCAAATATATAATTATACATTAAATCATTAAATCAACACTTGATTTAACGATCCGGTCATATCGCATATAACCGACTAGTATCCTATGTATCGGCTTATCGAATCAATCCTTGATTCGATATCTAGGTTATATCGAATATAACCAATCGATACAACCATCGCGAGAATGGAATACGGTATCACATACACGCATCATTCTCGGTCCTGTACATATCTCATATGCACTTCTATTTCGTTTCGCTTGAGCCAGGAAACCTCTGTGTAGGACTCTAAAGACTCGTCAATACGCCGGTAGCAGATGATGATCATATCAAGCACCCACAAGCCGCAAGCGGTCTGCTAAACGTAACGGCCATCCGGGTATTGAGCGATCAGAAGATCGACGAGCTAGCCTGCTCACACTCCTGTGAATCCAACCAGTAACACTTACCGCACAGTCCGGTCTGTTCGTCTGATATGTCGCATATCAAGTCTATGGGTGGTAAACGTCAGACCCCAATAACCGATAAGTCGTGCCGATATGAGGCTCATAACGGGTCGAGAAACTACTGGTAACACTTACCAGCAAATCTGTGATCAGCCCTGGCCAGGGACTTCCCTGTTACGGCCAATCGAGCACAGCGCAACATCAACCCCCAATACCGGGAGAGACGAAACCCCTCCTATCGCTCATTGCCTCCATGTGACTCGGGACTGTACCCAAAGACCACCGTTTTGCACGCCCTCATGGACGTGGTAAGGTGGAGATCAAAGCACAGTGGGAATCACACAAGACTCTATGACGATCTCGGGTCTACAGATTAACCTGTACAAGTGTCACTTGAGAACTGCCATCTGACGTGAGGTATAATACCATCTGGGAGTTCTCGGCGAGTCCGTCCAGTATACCCAGTCTCCACTGAGCACCCGTACACCATCTCTGATGTCAAACACAAATGGATATGGGATCATCCATCGCCCATCTCATGGGTCGAGAAGCGTATACGCTAGTCTACACTGGTATATCGATGCCCCGTCTCGATACACCCACGACTAGGGACCTTGAAGAATGTACCTATAGACTACCATGTCCCCACTAGTATGATCTGCATCATAGTCTAGGTAGTCAAGTACACATCCTATGGGCTTTATCAACATGTAACTATAAGACAGTTTAAAAAGACAAGTGTACATGTTAAGATAAAGAGCAACCAGATAGCATACTATCATATCGAGCAAGAAAGTCATCTCTATATATGTCCAAGCATCCAATATAATATACATCATCTGTACAATACTGGCCTCTAGGGCATACATACAACTAACAATCTCCCACTTGCACTAGGGCCAGCTGCTGTAGTATCGCATACCCAGCATCCCGAAGAGTCTCTCAAACTGTATCTAGGGAATGGCCTTCGTGAGTGGATCCGCCGTGTTGTTCTTCGTGTCAACCCTCCTGACCTCGATCTCCCGGCGATCAACTATCTCCCGTATCAGGTGATACCGCCTCAGAATATGCCTGGATCGCTGATGGGACCTGGGTTCCTTGGCCAAAGCCACCGCTCCATTGTTATCGCAATACAAAGGTATTGGATGCTCAATGGATGGAACCACTCCAAGTTCAGTAATGAACTTCTTGATCCAGACAGCTTCTTTAGCAGCATCGTTGGCAGCGATGTATTCAGCCTCCATCGTCAAGTCTGCCACGGTTTCCTGCTTGGAACTCTTCCAGCTAACCGCCCTCCGTAAAGGGTAAAGACAAATCCCGACTGCAACTTAGAGTCGTCCTTATCACTCTGGAAGCTCGAATCGGTAAAGGACTCCACTTGGAGTTCTCCGTTACCATATACCAAGAGCATCTCTTTAGTCCTTCGTAAGTACTTGAGAATGCTCTTCACAGCTGTCCAGTGACTCTCTCCAGGATCAGCTTGATACCTGCTCACTACACTTAGTGAGTATGCTACATCGGGTCTGGTACATAGCATCGCATACATGATAGAGCCTACAGCCGAAGCATAGGGTATCCCTTGCATGCGAGCTCTCTCCAAATCAGTCTTGGGAGACATCTCTTTGGAGAGAGTGACTCCAGAGATCGTGGGTAAGTTCCTACGCTTGGATTCTTCCATACTAAACCTCTTTAGTATGGTGTCAATGTACCTGGATTGGAACAATCCCAAAATCCGTTTGGATCTATCTCTATAGATCCTAATTCCCAATATGCAGGAGGCATCACCAAGATCTTTCATTGAGAATCTTTATGATAAGAAGAGCTTGACCGATTGCAGCATAGGAATATTATTTCCTATCAAGAGTATGTCGTCCATGTACAATACGAGGAAGACAACCTTACTCTCTGCCACCTTCTTGTAAATACAAGGTTCATCTGGATTTTTGACGAAATCAAACTCTTTGATAACGACGTCAAAGCAGATGTTCCAACTCCGCGATGCTTGCTTTAATCCATAAATGGATTTAAGCAGCTTGCACACCTTCCCGCTGCTCCCACTGTCTACGAAGCCTTCTGGCTGAGTCATGTACACGCACTCTTCTAAATCACCATTTAGAAAGGCGGTCTTAACATCCATTTGCCAGATTTCGTAATCATGATATGCAGCGATGGCAAGCATGATCCGGATGGATTTAAGCATAGCCACTGGAGAAAAGGTTTCGTCATAGTCCACACCTGGTTTTTGACGAAAACCCTTTGCAACAAGTCTAGCTTTGAAAGTCTCCACTTTCCCATCTACACTAAGTTTCTTCTTGAAGATCCACTTGCTCCCGATGGGTTTTACCCCTTCAGGAGCAACATCCAAAGTCCATACTTTGTTGGTGTACATGGATTCCATCTCGGACCGCATAGCATCCAGCCATTTCACTGAGTCCCTACTCGTGATGGCCTGCTCGAAGCTAGTTGGGTCATCATCCTCCATGATGCAATCCTCGCTCCCACCATCCATGAGAAAACCGTAGTATCTCTCAGGTGGGCGAGGAACCCTACTAGATCGGCGGAGAGGCTGGGGTTCGTCGGGTACTACTGAATCCTCTGGTTCCACTAAATCTTCTGTTGTGTTTTGTTCAGCTGGAATCTCTTCCAGTTCTACCTCAGAGCCACTAATCTCTTTTGCAAGAAATTCCTTTTCTAAAAAGGTGGCATGTTGAGCAACAAATACTCTTTGTTCCTCACTGTGGTAGAAGATATACCCTCGCGAATGTTTGGGATATCCAACAAATTTACACAATACAGACCTTGCCTCGAGTTTGTCCGGTTTTTGTCTTTTGACATAGACCGGGAAACCCCATATCTTTATAAAATTAAGATATGGTCTCTTCCCTTCCCATATCTCATATGGTGTGGTAGGCACAGATTTGGTGGGAACCCTGTTCAGTAGGTATGCTGCTGTTTCCAGTGCATATCCCCAGAAGGAAACAGGTAACTCAGCTACACTCATCATAGAGCGCACCATATCTAATAGGGTGCGGTTCCTCCGCTCCGATACACCGTTGTGCTGTGGTGTATATGGAGGAGTTAGCTGAGAGAGAATCCCATTCTCTTTTAGGAAGTCCAGGAATTCAATGCTCAAGTATTCTCCTCCTCGATCAGATCGTAGGATTTTAATACTTTTTCCGGTTTGGTTCTCAACTTCTTGTTTATATTCTCTAAATTTCTCAAAAGCTTCTGATTTGTGTTTCATCAGGAACACATACCCGAACCTAGAGAGATCGTCAGTGAATGTAATGAAGTACAAAGAACCATCCCTGGCATGTGTAGACATGGGACCGCATACATCACTATGTATAAGTCCCAAGAGTTTGGTAACTCTTTCTCCGTGTCCCGTAAACGGAGTTTTGGTCATCTTGCCTTTGAGACATGATTGGCAAGTGTCATAAGATGAAAATTCAAACGGATTTAAATATCCATCCTTATGCAACTTAGCCAGTCGTGTCGCATTGATGTGACCCAGTCTACAATGCCACAAGAAGGATTCGTTCAGTTCTGAACTCTTCCTCTTGTGTGTGTTTGTTATGCTCAGAACTGTTGATTGGTTTAGAACATAAATGCCATTGCACAACGTGCCTGATCCAACCAACTTTTGGTTACGGAAAATGTTCATAACATTATCCTGTAATACAAAATTATATCCCTCTTTACTTAATAAAGAAACCGATATAATGTTGCATATCTGGTTCGGCATGTAATAGCATTCGTTCAGAACCAATGTATTACCAGTTGGTAATTCAAGGTGATATTCCCCGACAGTCTTAGCTGCAACAATTGCACCATTTCCAACTCTAATGTCTTTATCACCTTCTCCAAGTTCTCTACCTTTCCTAAGCCCATGTAACTGATTACATATATGGGATCCTGATCCAGTATCTAATACCCAGGACGTAGGGCAAATGGAGAAACAGTTCTCTGTAACGAACACACCCGAAGAAATTGCATCAACATGTACTTTCTTCATTCGGGTGGCATGGGAATCCTGGTATTCCCCTATATCCTGTTCAGTCCTATAACTCTTATAGGAAAGAACGGAACCAACGTTCCCCAGCACAGTATAACATGCGGGTTCGGTCAATACATCCATATTATTATCTTTATTAGGGCAAGAAATGGTCGCTACCTGGAGAGAGAGAGAAGAAAACACTTTAGCGTATGCTCGTGCAAGATCAGATTGGTTATTATCTTATCTAATCAGGATGGCTCCCACTGCTTTTTATCAAATCTTCCTTCAAACCCTAAAAGGAAAGATTAGCCGGGATTAATTACACACTACAAGTTCGCCAATCTTTCAGCCAGGCCAGTGTCGGTACTTTGAGGGAGGTCCCCCGTGCTTTCGCACGAACCTAATTAATGTAAACCTCATTTTCCCAGAGGCGTAACCTCGTTAACACCTTTCTAGACACCTACTTGATCGGCTAATTGCAATGTGTAAAACTCTCCCAGGAGTAACTCTTACTCGCAGTGGGTATCGGGATCCAACTATCTCATAGAAGGTATGCAATCTCATTGCAAATTTCAACACTTAAAATTCCCGATAATATTTTGCCCCAAGCATCCTATGATCTTGACGGAGGTCAACAAACCACAGGGTGCAAGTCAAGTTCAACCCGTCATTTCTTGATTGAATCAAACCCACCCACACGACCCTTGACGGAGGTCAACAAGGTCATACGACTACCCTAATCCAATCTGCATCACATGCAAAAGCAAATAAATACTAGTTAGCTACCGCACACTACGCCTTGACGGAGGTCAACAAACGTAGCACGAATACTAAGTAGGATTTATCTGAAATGACGGAGGGCTACGTCAGGTTTTTCTGAAAACCTATTGCGTAATGAACTTGATATCGTTGTAGAATCAAATGAAGTTTTGAAATAGAGTGATTTTGAGGCTTTTCCAGTTTTGCTAAATGGGTCACTCCCGGTGAAGGGATCGTCGGCCCTTTCCTCGTCGAATGAGGTGCGGGATATATCATATATATCGCCGTGCAAAGCAGAAACTATAGAAGCAATCAAAAGTCAAACCGAGTGTGTAGCATCTGCCAGTTATTGCTAAAGGAGTCACTCCCGGTGAAGGGATCTCGGTCCTTTCCTCATCGAATAAGGTGCAGGGTATATCATATATACCGCTATGCAAAGCAAGAACTGTAGCTATCTGTTTTGTTTAAAATTTGATTCTACAACATCTTAGGTTTCTTTTACTCTCATTAATCACATTAATGAAGTCCCATCATTTAAATACCTAAACATCACAGATAAATACGACGTACACTTATGCCATCCGCATTCGCCTCGATGTCCCCTCGTACACCGTTAGGTTAGGTAACTAACGACAGAGCAGGGCAGGGCTAGTGCGGGTGCAAAACATAAGTAACGTCTATATAATATATCATATATACTATATACTGTATCTATCACAGAACATCACATAATCACATCACAGATATCGCAGCAGAAAATACATATGAAATATTGGATATACTAGGACGTCCGTGTTTTCAATACGAGCCGGTACAAAACACGGATTCCACGGTCGTGATGAATAGCCAATCCCACACCCCTAGCCCCCTACGAGAGCGGCAAGCAACCCTACCAATTCTAGGGTTAGGAGACCCGGACTCGACTCCTCGAGATGGTCTCCCACTGGACCCTAGAACCTGGTTACTTGTGCTCCCCTCCTTGGGTCTATCCTAATGCGGAAAAGTAAATAATATACAAAGGGTGACAGCTTCCGCTACCTGGAAGTGTCCCAATAAAAGAATATTACATACAAGTTTTTACATGAATGAAAATGAAAAACATTCATCTCACATAAAAACCCCCGGCTATTCAAACACGACAATCCAATATAACATATCCAGCAACACATAACATCACAAGTCATCAACGTAAGTAAATATGCGCATCCCAATTGTCGTTGACATATAGCAACGAAACCGGCGATATCACATATTACACTTACGGTCACAGAAAAGAAAGTGTAAAACTACAACAATTGGAATCCGCAACCTCTTTAGACATCGCATGCCTAATCAAAATAAAATACTTAGACATCACATGCCTAACAGTTATAAACCCCGCATTTTAGTCCCATTATCGAAAACTCTTTTCAATATCAAGTGAGACTAAACCGCTAGATTTATAACATTCATCCAGTTATCTCATAACTGTTTGTGAATTCCAATTATTGTATCCCATTCCGGATAAATAGAAACTATTAAACTTTCCGATCGAACATTCGAACACCCAAGTTTTCCCGAAACTGTCCAACACATGAAATAGGTTCAAAGACATTCACTTCATGCCTCAGTACCAACGATCCAGCCGTAGAAGGGTTAAGCCAACGCCTCACATGTGGCACGCCATACTGCCCCAAACCCGAAGGTTCAAAGGGCAGTTCAAGACGGTCACATAATCGAGTTAAGGTTTGTTGTCTTCTAGAGGGACCATCGCGTTACTTGCACTACTCAGAACGTCCTTAAACCACACAAAAATCCAACACTTGGAAATTTTTCGGCAGGGGAAAAGTTGGGTATTTATATCCGGTCGAACTTTTTAACATATTCAAAAAATTATCCGGAAAGTCACAGACAAGATTAGACAATCCGATCGAAACTCCGAGTCCCCAATACAACCCTAAAAATTCAACTCCTGGAAAAATATTAAAAATTCCCAGAAAACTCAGCATCATAAAATAGGAATTACTGTACAAAAATGAAATGATGACGTCATAAGATGGCCGCGGAACCGCCGCAGAAGCCAGGCTTCTGCCGCGGTTCCGCCGCCGTTTGGACGAATTTGGTGATCGTGTTTCACAGTAATTCTTAGAAAGTCCTGCTGAATTTTCTGCATATTTTTAATGTCGAAAAAGACCAGATTTCAGAAATTGTCCAGAGAGCATTTTAGGGTTTTGGTGTTTGGTTCGATCGGACTTCTAATTCCGTCTAAGCATTGCCTAAGGCTCAAGCTAGGCTCTGATACCACTGTAGGGTTCCTAGGCACACTATAGAGGTCTCACATGGCATCAACCATGCCAATTTTAAATTTTACGGGTGCCGAGAAACCCTAATACGGATCGCTGACTAGAAGTTTAGGCGATAAACGAAACTAGTTAACAACTTAACTATAGATAAGAAGCTACAACCTTTGTAGATCCGGATATCCACTTCCTTGGCTCCACGTAGGCGTCCTCTCGCTGTCCATCTTGAATGGGTTAGGGTTAAGCATGAAGACAAGAATGGTTAAGAAGTCAAAGCTTCATGAAGCTTCAACTAGAAACAAACATAGCCACCATTCTTATCTAAATCTTTTCCAAATGAATAAACAAATAAATAAATGAAAAAGCAAAACCCTAATTATCTCTTAACCATGGTTTAATCCTTTACACTTAACCACATGATCAAGTATCATCAAACATGATACAAATATGTGCACAAAAGTATATCACATATACTTCTTGCACATTAAGAGAGAAAATCCATTTAAAGTGAACCAATACTAGATAATGCAAAGTAATATATCAAATATATAATTATACATTAAATCATTAAATCAACACTTGATTTAACGATCCGGTCATATCGCATATAACCGACTAGTATCCTATGTATCGGCTTATCGAATCAATCCTTGATTCGATATCTAGGTTATATCGAATATAACCAATCGATACAACCATCGCGAGAATGGAATACGGTATCACATACACGCATCATTCTCGGTCCTGTACATATCTCATATGCACTTCTATTTCGTTTCGCTTGAGCCAGGAAACCTCTGTGTAGGACTCTAAAGCCTCGTCAATACGCCGGTAGCAGATGATGATCATATCAAGAACCCACAAGCCGCAAGGGGTCTGCTAAACGTAACGGCCATCCGGGTATTGAGCGATCAGAAGATCGACGAGCTAGCCCGCTCACACTCCTGTGAATCCAACCAGTAACACTTACCGCACAGTCCGGTCTGTTCGTCTGATATGTCGCATATCAAGTCTAGGGGTGGTAAACGTCAGACCCCAATAACCGATAAGTCGTGCCGATATGAGGCTCATAACGAGTCGAGAAACTACTGGTAACACTTACCAGCAAATCTCTGATCAGCCCTGGCCAGGGACTTCCCTGTTACGGCCAATCGAGCACAGCGCAACATCAACCCCCAATACCGGGAGAGACGAAACCCCTCCTATCGCTCATTGCCTCCATGTGACTCGGGACTGTACCCAAAGACCACCGTTTTGCACGCCCTCATAGACGTGGTAAGATGGAGATCAAAGCACAGTGGGAATCACACAAGACTCTATGACGATCTCGGGTCTACAGACTAACCTGTATAAGTGTCACCTGAGAACTGCCATCTGACGTGAGGTATAATACCATCTGGGAGTTCTCGGCGAGTCCGTCCAGTGTACCCAGTCTCCACTGAGCACCCGTACACCATCTCTGATGTCAAACACTAATGGATATGGGATCATCCATCGCCCATGTCATGGGTCGAGAAGCGTATACGCTAGTCTACACTGGTATATCGATGCCCCGTCTCGATACACCCACGACTAGGGACCTTGAAGGATGTACCTATGGACTACCATGTCCCCACTAGTATGATCTGCATCATAGTCCAGGTAGTCAAGTACACATCCTAAGGGCTTTATCAACATGTAACTATAAGACAGTTTAAAGAGACAAGTGTACATGTTTAGATAAAGAGCAACCAGATAGCATACTATCATATCGGGCAAGAAAGTCATCTCTATATATGTCCAAGCATCCAATATAATATACATCATCTGTACAATACTGGCCTCTAGGGCATACATACAACTAACAATTTACTGCTATCCAGTGCTTCTCCCGAGGGTTTGACAGATACCAGCTTACCACGCTTACTGTGTAAGTAACATCTGGTCCGGTATACAAAATTGCATACATTATAAAGCCTACCGCAGAAGCGTAGGGTATAATAGACATGCGATCCCTTTCCAAATCAGTCTTGGGAGACATCTCTTTGGAGAGGGTGATTCCATTACAAGCCGGTAGATTACCGCGCTTTGAATTTTCCATACTGATGAAAGTCTACACTAGCACCACCATAAGGTTCTAGAAGCATCAAATATGCCGCATTTAAAAATTTCTAGGTGCTAAGTTAGACAAACCAAGATACTAACTAGAATATTAGGGTTAAACTATGATGATATGATAAAACTAAGAGAAGGAAAATGGCTATAACCTTTGATGACCGTGTCCTTCTCTTCTAAAGCTCCGGGATGTAGTCCACGCGACTCCACTAGGCTCCACTTCAAGTTGGCGCAAGCTTCCTCCGATGATCTTCGTGCCGAAGATGATCCACCCGAATTCCGCCAATCCAAACTACCTCTTCACTAAACTCTTAAGTGAAGGCAATACACTACACTTGAATGCTAATCAAGTGTAGGATGATGAAGTAAGGGTTTTGTTTGCTCACTAGTTTTGTTCAAGCTTCATGGTTCACATCACATGTGAGGGATAGAAGCTTAAAATGTGAAGCGGAAGAATAAGAAGCTAGAGAGCAAGAGAAAATAGCTAAGGCATCAACATAGAATGAAGCATGGCTCCACATGAAAACCCCTCACTTATTCAAGGATCCATTATTTTTCAAATTGAAAAATAGAGCCATGCTTAAATAGTGAGTCAAGAGGAAATAAAATATATTAAAAGCCATGCTTCATCTATATTCTCCATGTCTTCTCAATTTCTACATCATTATTCAATTTTCGCAAAATAGAATAAGCAACCATGCTACATATAATACACACACATATCAAATATATATATATATATAAATATTAAGTTAAGCAAATAATTAGTGAGAAATAATAATAGTTAAGATATAATTATATCAAATATAATATATATCATATTATTAAATCAACACTTGATTTAATAATCCAGTTATATCACATATAACCGACTAATATCATTTATCTGTATATCACATTACTGTTAGTTATATGTATGCCCTAGAGGCCATTATTGTACATGATTGTATATTCTAGTGGATTCTTGGACATATATAGGGAGGATTTTCTTACTCGACATGATAGTATGCTATCTGGTTACTTTTTATCTTAACATGTACACTTGTACCGTCTCTCTGTTACATGTTGATAAAGCTCTTAGGATGTGTACTTGACTACCAGGACTATGATGCAGATCATACTAGTGGGGCCAGGGTAGTCCGTAAGTATATCCTTTAATTTTTCCTAGTCGAGGGAGTATCGAGACGGGGCATTGATATTCCACAGTAGACTAGTGTGTACGATTCTTGACCCTGTATGGGGCAATGGTTGATCTCACAACCATTGGTGTTTGACATAAGAGAATGTGCATAGGTGCTCATTACAGAATGGGTACACCGAACGGATTCATCGAGAAGTCCTAGATGGTATTATACCTCACATCAGATAGCAGTTCCCTGGTGACACTGGTACAGGTTAATCTGTAGACCCGAGATCATCATAAAGTCTTGTGTGATTCCCACTATGATTTGATTTCCACCCTACCACGCTCAAGTGGAGTTGTGCAAACAGGTTGTTTTTCGGTACAGTCCCGAGTCACATTAAGACAATGAGCGATAGGAGGGGATTTCGTCTCTCCAGGTATTGGGGGGTGATGTTGCATTATGGTTGATTGGCCATAACAGGAAATCCCTGGCCAGGGTTGCTGACATTTACTGGTAAGTGTTATCAGTAGTTTCTCGAATCGTTATGAGCCTCACATTGGCATGAATTATCAAGCTATTGGGGTTAGAGGTTTACCATCCCCAGGCTAGATATGCGACATATCAGATGAAAAGACCGGACTGTACGGTAGTGTTACTTATAGACTTTATGGGAGTTTAGACAAGCTTGCTTTCTAACCTTATGATCGCTCAATAACCGGGTAGCCATTACGTCCAGCTAGTACCGCCGAAGGCTTGTAGGTAACTGATATGATCATTACCTACTACCGGCTATTGACGAGTCTTAAGAGTCCTACACAGATGTTTTCTTGCTCAAGCGAAATGAAGTAGGGCACATATGTGATATGTGCGGGACTAAGATTAATATGTGTATGTGATACCGTATTCTAATCACGCGATATATGATATCGGTTGGTTATATGGGATATAGCCGAGTTATTGAATCAAGTGTGGATTCGATAAGTTGATATAAATAATATTAGTTGGTTATATGTGATATA
This sequence comes from Agapanthus africanus, assembly GCA_030015575.1. Lineage (NCBI taxonomy): Eukaryota > Viridiplantae > Streptophyta > Magnoliopsida > Asparagales > Amaryllidaceae > Agapanthus > Agapanthus africanus. The sequence goes on from CM057341.1 coordinate 341,960,113, forward strand.
GCCGGATTATTAAATCAAGTGTTAATGTAATAATTTAATATATAATTATATATTTGATATATTAATATATATTAACTAATATTAGCTCATTTAAGATTTTCTTTTCTACTAACACATTTAAATATATATATGTGATATATATATTAATGTATTCTTTTTGTATCATGCTTGATGATACATTGTACATGGGTGTATGAGACTCATACCATATTTATGATAATTAGGGTGATTATTTATATAGGGAATAAACAAAATTAGGTGGAAATTGTCATAGGTTGGATGCTTGTAGAAGCTTGTGGAATCAATTGACTTAGTCTACTAATTTTGTTTTACTCTAGATATTTATTAACCCAACCATTATCTTTAGCCATGGTTAATTCTCTACAAATATCATTTGATGATATTATCTCACCCATGGTTGACAATGGTTGCCATTGATTCACCACTTCTTCTTCTTCTTCATCTCAATTTAGCTCTCTAGGTTTTCTTGAGGTAAAGAAAGAGAGAGAGAAAAATAATTATAATGTGAGAAAAAATCCTACTTCATCAATCTATACCAAACTAGCCATTTAGTATAGGTTGTTTTCTTCACTAATTCTCAATTAGTGAAGAGGTAGCTTGAGTTGGAGATTACTCGACGTAGATCATCTTCGGCCTCGAAGATGTTTAAGAAAGCTTGTCCCTTTCTCCTAGTGGAGCCTAACGAGAGTCCGGGAGACCACTACATGGAGCGAAGGGACTACTACAAGAAGCTTTAGAAATGAAGGACCGGTCTACAAAGCTTGTATTCCTTGTTCACTTAGAGTAAAGATATTTACTTGCTTAGTTAAACCTTAATTCTCTAGTTAGATCCTTGCTATGGGTTACTTAGCACTCTAGATTTTTTAAAAATTACATACTCGATGCTTTATAAAACCTACTGAGGGTACTAAGGAACCCAGCAGTGGTATCAGAGCCAAGCTAGAGCATTAGGAGTTGTCTAGGCAAAGTTAAAGTGTTCGATCGACTTTTCGATACCTAATTTTCCCTACTCTCTGGAAATTTTTTCAAATGTTAGATTTTTCCAAATTAAAAATATTCAGGAAAATGTGCAGGGTTTTCTATAGATCCCCAAGAAAAACGATGGCCAAACTCGACCAAACGACCGCGGACGTGCGGCCAAAACAAACTTTTGGTGACGGTTCAGCAGCGCCGTTGGTGAGGCATGGAGCCTGCTTTCTTGAGAAGATCCGTAGGTACTAGTGGCACTGTCTGGGTATTTTTAACTGTGACTCGAATGTTGAGGTCTCTGGGAATTTTGGGAGTTTGTTGATTCAATCGAATTTTTAACATCGTCTAGATATCTGTGATATGTGATACAATATTTGGAATACACAATAATTAGTTTTGTGAAAACTAGTTAGCGTTTTATAAATCTAGAAATTTAGTCTCCTTTGATCGGTTGCCGCGGGGTTTTGAAACTCCATCGTAATCACGTAGTGTACGCGGATACTCACCGGGTAACATTACTAGATAGCCACAGCCTATAGCCCCAACCAAGTGACTGTAGGAGAACCCCGTTGCCAAAAGTGTCCCCTCGGGTGCTCGTGGCCATGGTGTTCCGCCTAAGTACACTTCGCCGTCGGCATCGGGGGTTCAGCCGTCTACTAAAGTTTCCGACGAGCATTCGATCAGGTTGTCGGGAATATTTTTGAATTACACGACTAATTATTTAAAAGTGTTTTCAATATTTAGACTAAATAGCAGGGTTTATAACGTTAGGCATAAAATTCAGAATATGAGATATTTCGGGTTTATGATGTCTAAGGAACTCACTTGTTTAGGCATGAAATCCGAAGTATGTGATATTTCGGGTTTATGATGTCTAAGGATGTTGTGGATTCCAATTATTGTAGTTTTCACTTTCTTTTCTGCGACCGTAAGTGTAATATGTGATGTATCGCTGGTTTCGCTGCTATACGTCAACGACAATTGGGATACGCATATTTACTTACGTTGATGACATGTGATGTTATGTGCTGCTGTGATATGTTATATTCGACCGTTGTGTTTGAATAGCTGGGGTTTTTTGCGTGAGATGAGGGTTTTTCTTTTTCATTCATGTAACTTGTATATAATATTCTTTTATTGGGACACTTCCGGGTTGAGGATGATGTCACCATTGATGTATATTATTTACTTTTCCGCATTAGGATAGACCCAAGGTGGGAAGCACAAGTAACCGGGTTCTAGGGTCCAATAGGAGACCATCTCGAGGAGTCAAGACCGGGTCTCCTAACTCTAGAATTGGCAGGTTTGCTTGTCGCTCTCGTAGGGGTCTAGGGATGTGGGTTTGGCTATTCATCACGACCGTGGAATCCATGTTTTTTACTGGCTTAATTTAAAACGCGGAACTCTTAGTATATCCAATATTTCATATGTTGACTTCTACTGCTATGTACTGTGATGAGATCATATAACTGCGTGAGACGAATGTTTATTACTATATATATGATATATAATAAACGTTGTAAGTCCACGTTGCCCACCCCGGCTACTTGCGGGGAGGCGAAAAACGGAATAAAAATCAATTTTTTATCAACTTAGGCAACATGGACTAGACAAAGAAGGATCTTTGCTAAACAAAAACAAGCTAAAGCTAACTAGAAACTAGCTAAGTGTTAGAAAGGTTATACCTAGGGCTTTATGTCCTTCTCTCCTTGCTCCTTGGAGTAGTGGAAAGAGGTCACCTTTGTCGTCTTCTCACGTGGAAGAACGATCCACCCGAAAGCCTCAACCTTTGGTTTCAACTCCAAGCTAGAAGTAACTAGGATGCAAGAAGTGCTAATCCTTGAACCCTAGATGAGAGTAGAGATTATCAAGAAGAGATTTTTCTCAAGCTCAAGTGTTTCTCAACACATGAGAGGGGAGAGCTTGAGGGAGAGGAAGAACAAGAGAGAGAAAGGAAATAATAGAATGAGAGAAAATATGAAGTATTCTCTCATATATGTGTGAATTATTGTAATTAGATAATTAGCTAGATAATTGTCATGGTTAATCAAGACATGACCATTATCATTTCATTTTTAATGCAATTTGCAAGAATCAAAGAGCATCTTCCAAATGAAATGATGATGGTCAAAGTGTCAACCTAGGTCAACAAGTCAAGGAGGTCAAATGGTCAACAACCATAACCATGCACAATTATTTAAACTAATATCAATTAACCATAATACACATATAAGCATTAGGGTTAATAAAATAACAATAGTCATTAACCCTAATCAAAGTCCTCTCCCTCTGTTTCAAACAACTGTGCATACGCACCCGTATTCGTGATCCGAGGAACACGAATACAAAGAGATAAAACCAATCCCAAATCATATACTTGGATCCGGCTTAAACCAAAGCCCGCTAGTATAAGCTGTCCGGACAGCAAACGTGCACAAGTGTACGGATGTTAACGAACCCTGTCGCAAAACCATGCGACCTCTACTCATTTTGCCTAAAGGCGAATAGCTCTCTGTGTGGGACTCTAAAGACTCGACACTACGCTGGCAGTAGGTTTAACCACAGACCGCAAGCGGCACTAGCTGTACGTAACGGTCCCCAGTAGATCTCGATAAGAAGACTGACGAGGTGAACCCCATCTGAACTCCTACTGAGCCTGTATGTGACAGTCTCCGTACAGTCCGGTCTGTTCGTATGATACATCGCATGGCGGGCCTAGGGGAGCGGTGAACGTCAGTCCCCTAATAGCGGTATAAGTCGTGTCGGAGTGTAGCCCAGAATACCCTGAGATAACACTGGAAACCTACCAGTATATCTCGATTGCCCTGGCCAGGGACTACTAGTGTAATGGCTCTCCTAGACACAACGCGATGTCAACCCCCAATACCGGGAGAGACGAATCCTGTCTAACCGTCACTGCCTCCAAGTGCTTCGGGACTGTACCCAACTACTACCTGTTTGCACGACTCCTTTGAGCCGTGGTAGGGTAGTAATCAAAGTACAGTGGGAACACACTCGAAGCGAAGTGACAGTGTCAAGTCACCGGACTAAGCTGTACTCATGTCACCTGGGAACTGATAACTGACGATAGGTATAATACCAACCAACAGTTCCCGACGAGTCCTGTCCAGTGTACTCGTAACCTAACGAGCACCCGCATACTATCTCAAGTACGACGTACTGACGGCTGTGGGACAGACCGTCTCCCATGCTGGGATGAGAAGCGCATACGCTAGTCTACTCCGGAGTATCGATGCCCTGTCTCGATAGTCCAACAACTAGGGACCTGTATAAGGATGTGCTTATGGATTACCCAGCCCCCACGATTGTGAGCGCCATCACAACGCTGGTAATCAAGCAAAGATCCTAAGGGCTCTACTAATATGTATATAAGCGATATGCTAAAAGAAACACATGCACATATTGAAGTAGAGACAAACCAAGTAGCATACTACCATTTCGAGTAAGATTGTATATACAACTGTGAATATCCCAAGCTTCCATCAAGTAATATACAAACTAGTATGATACAGTAATGGCCTCTAGGGCATATACACTAACAATCTCCCACTTGCACTAAGGCCATGTACTGGCGTATCGAAGACCTATCATCTCGATCAGCCGCTCGAATTGAGTCTGAGGCAAGGCCTTGGTGAATGGATCTGCTGTGTTATCTTCTGAAGCAACCCTCCGAACCTCGATCTCCTGACGATCCACGATCTCCTGGCGATCCACGATCTCCCTGATCAGGTGATACCGCCTTAAGATGTGTCTGGATTTCTGTTGGGACCTGGGTTCCTTCGCTAAAGCTATAGCCCCGTTGTTGTCGCAATACAGAGGTATTGGGTCAACAATGGACGGAACCACCTGAAGTTCTTTCAAGAACTTCCTCATCCAGACAGCTTCTTTTGCGGCATCAGATGCAGCGATGTATTCCGCTTCCATAGTCGAGTCAGCAACGGTTTCCTGTTTGGAGCTCTTCCAACACACCGCCCCTCCATTGAGGGTGAAGAAAAAACCCGACATGGACTTGGAATCATCCTTGTCACTCTGGAAGCTGGAGTCAGCAAAGGCCTCAATCTGGAGGTCTTTTCCGCCATACACCAAGAACATCTCCTTAGTCCTTCTCAGGTACTTGAGAATGTTCTTTACTGCTATCCAATGTTTCTCCCCAGGGTTTGACTGATACCTGCTTACCACACTCAGTGCATAAGCCACATCCGGTCTGGTACACAACATCGCATACATTATAGAGCCTACCGCAGAAGCGTAGGGTATAATAGACATGCGATCCCTCTCCAAATCAGTCTTGGGAGACATCTCTTTGGAGAGGGTGATCCCGTGACAAGCCGGTAAATTACCGCGCTTGGAATCTTCCATACTGAATCTCTTCAGTATGGTATCGATGTACCTGGACTGCGAAAGTCCTAATATCCTCTTGGATCTGTCACGGTAGATCCGGATACCCAGAATGTATGAGGCATCACCCAGGTCTTTCATGGAGAACCTGTGTGACAAGAACCCCTTGACAGATTGTAGCATAGGAATGTCATTTCCTATTAAGAGAATGTCATCCACGTATAAAACGGGGAATACTACAGTTCTCGCTACAAATCTACAATAGATGCATGGTTCATCTAGATTTTTGATAAAGCCAAATTCCTTGACCGTCTCATCAAAACAGATGTTCCAACTCCGCGATGCCTGCTTTAGTCCATAAATGGACTTAAGCAACTTGCACACCTTTCTGTTGCTCCAACTCTGAATGAAACCCTCTGGCTGGTCCATATAGACACACTCCTCTAAATGTCCATTTAGAAAAGCTGTCTTTACGTCCATCTGCCAAATCTCATAATCGTGGAAGGCAGCAATGGCAAGAAGGATCCGAATGGATTTCAGCATAGCTACTGGAGAAAAGGTTTCGTCATAGTCCAAACCAGGTCGCTGACGAAAACCCTTTGCTACCAGTCTAGCTTTATAGGTCTCAACCTATCCATCTACACCAATCTTCCTTTTGAAGATCCACTTGCATCCTACGGGTTTTACCCCATCTGGAGCAATGTCCAACGTCCATACTTTGTTGGTGTACATGGACTCCATTTCGGTCCGCATTGCATCCAGCCATTTTACCGAGTTGACGCTCTGAATGGCTTGCTGGAAGTTAGTAGGCTCATCACAATCTATGATGCAATCCTCTCTATCCCCGTCAATGAGAAAACCGTAGTATCTCTCGGGCGGATGAGACTGCCTACTACTCCTGCGGAGTGGCGTGGGAATGTCCTGATCTTTCGAACCCTCTGGTTCTACTAAGCTTTCAGTAATAGCCTGTGGTTCTGGAATTTCTTCCAGTTCTATTGCGCTCCCACTTATTTCTTTTTCTAAGAACTGATGTTCCAGAAAATGGGCATTACGAGAAACAAGGACTTTTTGTTCCTCCGCGTAATAGAAAAGATACCCCCTGGAGTTCTTTGGGTATCCCACAAACTTGCACAGTACTGAGCGTGCCTCGAGTTTGTCCGCATGCTTCTTTTTGACATAAGCTGGACATCCCCAAATCTTCAAGTATTGAAGATAGGGTTTCTTCCCACTCCATAACTCATATGGTGTGGTAGGCACAGTCTTAGTGGGAACTCGGTTCAAAAGGTATGCAGCTGTTTCTAGCGCATATCCCCAGAATGATCGCGGCAACTCAGCGTTACTCATCATGGACCGTACCATATCCAATAGGGTTCGGTTCCGTCTCTCCGATACACCGTTATGTTGCGGAGTGTATGGAGGAGTAAGCTGAGAGAGAATTCCATTCTCTTTTATGTAACCCAGGAACTCTGCACTCAAGTATTCACCACCTCGATCAGATCTTAGTGTCTTGATACTTTTGCCTGTTTGTTTTTCTACTTCATTCTTATATTCCTGGAACTTTTCAAAAGCTTCGGATTTATGCTTCATCAAGAAGTCATGTCCGAACCTTGAGAAATCATCCGTAAAAGTAATGAAGTAAGAATAACCGCTTCGCGCATGTGTAGACATTGGACCGCACACGTCGCTGTGTACGAGTCCCAAGAGCTCGCTCGCTCTTACTCCTTGTCCAGTGAACGGAGTCTTTGTCATCTTTCCCTTGAGACAGGATTGACAAGTTGCATACGATTGATATTCGAACGGATCCAAATATCCTTCTGTATGTAACTTAGTCAACCTTCTCTCATTGATGTGACCCAGTCTACAATGCCATAAGAAAGTTTTATTGATTTCTGGAGACTTTCTTTTGTGTGTATTCTGGACATTGAAAATCTGTGGTTGGTTTAAAATGTATATACCGTTGTTCAATGTACCTGACCCAATCAAAACTTGATTAAGGTGAATGTTCACTACATTACTTACAAATGAAAATTCATAACCTTCTTTAGATAATAAAGATACAGAAATGATATTACAGGTTGCATTTTGGTACATAATAACTACTACGCAAAACCAAAAAGTGTCCATCTGACAGTCCCAGGTGATAGTCCCCCACGGCCTCAGCATCCATGCTAGCACCGTTTGCAACTCTGAGGGTCATGTCACCTGCCTTCAAAACTCTACGCTTTCTCAACGCCTGCAAAAAATTACAGATATGAGATCCTGATCCGGTATCCAATACCCAGGATGTAGAGTTTATTGATAGACAGTTTTCAATAACATACACACCTGACGCTGAAGCCGCAACTCGCTTCAAATCCTGTGTTCTGGCCTTCCAAGCCTTGCAATCCTGTTTCCAGTGACCACTTTTGTGACAATAGAAGCATTCTTCCTTCTCCACCAGCTTTCCCGCTACCTTTGTTGCTTTTCCTTTTCCCTTCGTATCCACTTTACTGACACCACCTCTTGGTTTGGCGGGGGCTTTCTTCTTCTTGCCCTTGGCATTCGTCCTGGACCTAGAAGAGGAAGATCCTCCAACAAACAAAGTGGATGTCTCCCTACTTTTCTGTAGGGTGCCCTCTGCACTCCTCAGCATGTTGAGGAGCTCTGAAAGTTCAACTTCCTTTTCCTGTAAGTTGAAGTTCAGGATGAACTGGGCGTAAGTGGAAGGAAGGGACTGGAGAATCAAGTCCGTATAGAGCTCATTCTCCAACGTGGTCCCAAGTTCTGCGTGCTCCTCTATGTAGCCAATCATCTTAAGCACGTGTTCCGCTACCGATGATCTGACGGCCAACCTTACCGAAAACAACTTCTTCGACACTTCGTATCTGGCGATACGACACTGCTCTCCATATAGTTCTTTTGTATGAAGAAATATGGACTCTAGGTCCATATTCTCGTGCCTTCTCTGATGTTCGTTGTCCATCGAGGCAAGTACGAGGCATTTGGCCTTCGCGCAATCTATTTCCCAGGTCTTATAGATTTCCCTATCTACGACACTGGTTTTGGGACCTGGGACAGGGGGAGCTTTGGTGGTAAGGAGATACCCCAGCTTGTCGTAAGTGATTGCCATCTTGACATTCCTGAGCCAATCTTTGTAGTTTGGCCCTGTCAATATGTTTTTATCTAGTAAAAACTTAAGTCCGGTCATGTTGAATGGTCGCTGCAATTAGGAGAGAGAATAGAAACACTTTAGCATGATGCTCTTGCAAGTTTAGAGTGGTTTTTAGTTTGTCTAAACAGGATGGCTCCCACTGTCTCTCGAATCCCTTCTCAAACCGTAAAGAAAGGATTAGTCAGGATCAATCTCACTGTACAATACTTGCTTAACCGTTCAACCAGGCCGGTGTCGGTACTTCGAGGGAGGTTTTCCAACGCTTTCGCGAAGTTCCTTAATTAAGTAACCTCTTTTCCCTGTGGGCGTAGCCCCGCTAACACCTTTCTAGACACCTACTAGGTTTATAGCATTGATCGTTAAGTGAGAGTTTTCCCGAGGAGTAGCATATACTCACAGTAGGATCGGGATCCAAATATCATTGCGTGATAAAACCGAAGGAATCCTACCAGAATCATCACACTCTAAATGGTATGCAGCGCTAGCAAGTTTCAGTACTTATGAAACTCCCGATGTGGATTTTTGCCCTATGCTCTTATGACCTTGGCGTGAGGTCAAAATGTCATAAGTCACATGTCAAGTTCTTCCCATCATTATCCCGGTTAATTTGAACCCACCCATACCTACCCTTGACGTAGGCCAAAATGGCAGTACGACTGTCTCAAACCAAGGCATTCTATCTATGCAACAGATAAATATCCGGTAGCTACCAATCACTATGCCTTGGCGTGAGGTCAAAATACATATCTTGAATACTACCGAATATTTAACTGAAATGATGGAGGGCTACGGATGGTTTTGGCGAAACCGTGAACGTAGTGAACTTGATATAATCGATGGAACGAGATAGCTTTTAAAAGGAGTGGTTCAAGCTCCGCGTTTAAAAGTTTAGTTTTGAAAAGAACCGAGTGGTTTTCAAAGTGTTCCATTTGACTTTTACTTGGTTTATTTTCTTGCATTAGTTCTTTTAAGGCGTCCCATCATTTAATCCTACCATTGCAGAAAACAACCAAAATATGACGTACGCTTATGCCATTCGCATTCGCCACGGGGCCCCGTCATCACCCGTTAGGTTACTTAACTAACGACAGAGCGGGGGCTGGGCTAGCGCGGCTGTAAAACATAAGCAACGCCTAAATATATAGCAATGATAGACATTACAGATCACAGATGAATACATTGGATATACTAGGAATCCGCAATCCGTTCGAGCCTGCAACGAAAAGCGGATTACACGGTCGCGGTGAATAGCCAAATACCCCACTCAAGACCCCTACGGGTGCGGCAAACTACCCGCCAAGTACCCGAAGCGAAGCAACCTCCCTCACCACCGTGAGTAGGCCACTCGGCACTTCGAGATACCCGGTAGTTTGTGCACCCCCTCCATGGGTCTATCCTAGTAGCAAAAACAGTAAAAAGAATTATACAATGACGGCTACAACCCCGACCCGGTCGTGCGGCCATACAAATAATAATACATCAATTAACATGTTACAATGAATGAAAGAAAAAGAAACACTCATCTCACATCCACCCCGGCTATTCACCCGTGACAATCCAACGCATTCATATACACATACCATCATCAAACACAGATCACAGATATGTATAACCCCGACTAATCGACATATAGCGATTAGCCGACGTTCAATACATATAAACATCACAGATATAACCCTTATAGTCAAAGTGTAGTGAAGTTCGATAAAAATACGGATTTATAGGCCCCCAAAAACAAATTTCTATTCTGGAAAATCTGGGCACTTATAAACCATCTTAAAAATCCCAAAACCATGCCAGAAGAACACTGCACCAAACTCGACCCAGAGACGAGCCAACTCGGCCGCGGTTGCGCGGCAATAGCTTGCTATTGCCGCGGAACCGCGGCGCCTTGGTCGTGTCACTGGACCGGGTTTGGTGGCTTTCTTCACAAAACCCTGAGACGATTTTTGGAGTATGATAAATTTTATTTTGAGCAGGAAAAAATTTAACAGAAAGTTAGGGTTTTGAAAACTCGGTTTTGCGATTTTTCCGATTCGAACTTTCAAACACTTTACTACCTAGCTAGTTTATGTTTAGTTAGGCTCTGATACCACTGTAAGTCCACGTTGCCCACCCCGGCTACTTGCGGGGAAGCGGAAAACGGAATAAAAATCAAATTTTTTATCAACTTAGGCAACATGGACTAGATAAAGAAGGATCTTTGCTAAACAAAAACAAGCTAAAGCTAACTAGAAACTAGCTAAGTGTTAGAAAGGTTATACCTAGGGCTTTATGTCCTTCTCTCCTTGCTCCTTGGAGAAGTGGAAAGAGGTCACCTTTGTCGTCTTCTCACGTCGAAGAAAGATCCACCCGAAAGCCTCAACCTTTGGCTTCAACTCCAAGCTAGAAGTAACTAGGGTGCAAGAAGTGCTAATCCTTGAACCCTAAATGAGAGTAGAGATTATCAAGAAGAGGTTTTTCTCAAGCTCAAGTGTTTCTCAACACATGAGAGGTGAGAGCTTGAGGGAGAGGAAGAACAAGAGAGAGAAAGGAAATAATAGAATGAGAGAAAATATGAAGTATTCTCTCATATATGTGTGAATTATTGTAATTAGATAATTAGCTAGATAATTGTCATGGTTAATCAAGTCATGACCATTATCATTTCATTTTTAATGCAATTTGCAAGGATCAAAGAGCATCTTCCAAATGAAATGATGATGGTCAAAGTGTCAACCTAGGTCAACAAGTCAAGGAGGTCAAATGGTCAACAACCATAACCATGCACAATTATTTAAACTAATATCAATTAACCATAATACACATATAAGCATTAGGGTTAATAAAATAGCAATAGTCATTAACCCTAATCAAAGTCCTCTCCCTCTGTCTCAAACAACTGTGCATACGCACCCGTATTCGTGATCCGAGGAACACGAATACAAAGAGATAAAACCAATCCTAAATCATATACTAGAATCCGGCTTAAACCAAAGCCCGCTAGTATAAGCTGTCCGGACAGCAAACGTGAACAATTGCACGGATGTGAACGAACCCTATCGCAAAGCCATGCGCCTCTACTCATTTTGCCTAAAGGTGAATAGCTCTCTGTGTGGGACTCTAAGGACTCGACACTACGCTGGCAGTGGGTTTAACCACAGACCGCAAGCGGCACTAGCTGTACGTAACGGTCCCCAGGTAGATGTCGATAAGAAGACTGACGAGGTGAACCCCATCTGAACTCCTACTGAGCCTGTATGTGACAGTCTCCGTACAGTCCGGTCTGTTCGTCTGATACATCGCATGGCGGGCCTAGGGGGGCGGTGAACGTCAGTCCCCTAATAGCGGTATAAGTCGTGTCGGAGTGTAGCCCAGAACACCCTGAGATAACACTGGAAACCTACCACTATATCTCGCTTGCCCTGGACAGGGACTACTCGTGTAATGGCTCTCCTAGACACAACGCGATGTCAACCCCCAATACCGGGAGAGATGAATCCTGTCTAACCGTCACTGCCTCCAAGTGCTTCGGGACTGTACCCAACTACTACCTGTTTGCATGACTCCTTTGAGCCGTGGTAGGGTAGTAATCAAAGTACAGTGGGAACACACTCGAGGCGAAGTGACAGTGTCAAGTCAGCGGACTAAGCTGTACTCATGTCACCTGGGAACTGATAACTGACGATAGGTATAATACCAACCAATAGTTCCCGACGAGTCCTGTCCAGTGTACTCGTAACCTAACGAGCACCCGCATACTATCTCAAGTACGACGTACTGACGGCTGTGGGACAGACCGTCTCCCACGCTGGGATGAGAAGCGCATACGCTAGTCTACTCCGGAGTATCGATGCCCTGTCTCGATAGTCCAACGACTAGGGACCGTATAAGGATGTGCTTATGGATTACCCAGCCCCCACGATTGTGAGCGCCATCACAACGCTGGTAATCAAGCAAAGATCCTAAGGGCTCTACTAATATGTATATAAGCGATATGCTAAAAGAAACACATGCACATATTGAAGTAGAGACAAACCAAGTAGCATACTACCATTTCGAGCAAGATTGTATATACAACTGTGAATATCCCAAGCTTCCATCATGTAATATACAAACTAGTATGATACAGTAATGGCCTCTAGGGCATATACACTAACAAACGTTGCTTATGTTTTACACCCGCTCTACTCCAGCCCTCGCTCTGCCAGTAGTTAAGTAACCTAACGGTGAAGACGGGGCCCAGTGGCGAATGCGGATGGCATAAGCGTACGTTCTATTTTCGTTTCTTTATCTGTGATGTTTAGGAAACATAAATGTTGGGACTTCATTAATAAGATTAATGAAAAGGAAAGAAACCTAATGATGTTGTAGAATCAAATTTTTAAAATGGTAGCTCTAGTTCATGCTTTGCATAGTTGTATTCGTTGTAGAATACCCAACACCTTATTCGATAAGGAAAGAGCCTAGATCCCTTCACCGGGATTGACCTTTTTAGAAAAAGCTAGCAGATGCTACAACCACTCGGTTTATTTTGAAAAACAATTGATTTTAAAAGCAGAGATTACTCCTTTTCAAATCACTCAATTCTATAACGATATCAAGTTCATTACGCAAAAGGTTTTCTTAAAAACCTGTCGTAGCCCTCCGTCATTTTAGATAAGTGCTATTTAGTATTCGTGCTAAGTTTCTTGGCCTCCGTCAAGGCATAGTGTGCGATAGCTGATTATTGCTTTTCTGCTAAAGCATATGATGCGATTGGATTAGGATAGTCGTGCATCTTTGTTGGCCTCAGTCAAGGGTCGTACGGGTGGGTTTAATTCAATCACGAAATAAACGGGTTGAACTTGACTAACATACTATGGTTTGTTGTCCTCCGTCAAGGTTATAGGACGCTAGGGGCAAAATATTATTAGGAAATTGAAGTGTTGAAATTTGCAATGAGATTTGATACCTTTTATGAGATAGTTGGATCCCGATACCCACTGCGAGTAAGTGTTACTCCAAGGAGAGTTTTGCACTTTACAATTAGCTAACTCATTAGGTGTCTAGAAAGGTGTCAATAGGGTTATGCCTCTGGGAGAAAGAGCTTCATTTTAATTATGTCCGTGCGAAAGCACGGGGAATGTCACGCCCCGCTTCCCAGAGTACGCTAAGATGGGCACGTGACATAGCCAACCATGCTACCTGTGGGTATGAAGTATCCATCCACAGTCACATTACGGCTGTAGAGATATCAAGAACAAAAGTAAAACTATCTAGCATATGTCCATAAGCCAAAATAAAATGAGTCAAGAATAAATAATGCTGAAGCAAGAGATCCAATACAAGAATAACTGGAATGTATGTCCCATAATGCGGGCTCACATCAGGAATAAAATGTTGAAAAGTAAAAGAACTAACTACAACTGAATCCTCACTGCTCAGCCTGCTGGCGGAAGTACTCCTGTTCGGATTGCAGCAAAGGTACGGAATCTGGGCCATGCAAAACCCAGACGTCAGCGCGTCATGTCATCATGCAATAAAATATAAACAGGGTAACAAGACATGCAAGTATAATCATAAATGGTAAAGTAGGTGTAACAACAATATAAATCAAGGCAGTGAAGGCAGTGTACGGTGAGTAATCTAAACTGGTCTATTTGGGTTGAATAGTCTCAAGTCTTTGAAATCAATTTGATGAATCATCGATGTAACTCAATAGTATCCCGTGCATCCCCGGGACCACGTTCTAAGACTCTCGGGCTGAAACCGAGACGTACCGCTAGGCACTAAAAGGAAAAGGTAAAGACGAACGATGTCAGCGGCATCATCCCGAGGCGGGCCTAGCTTCTAAAACTGATCAGTAAAAGCAAGCAACTGTCGAGTTACAAGTCAGGTTTCATAATTAATTTTCCCATACCCCCAAGTTATATGTGGTCAAGTCATGTATTAAATAATCTAGAGCTAATGCCAACATAAGATCAGGCAGGTACAGCTTAGTCTGGATAGACAACAGGAACGGTCCGTAAGGACCACAGGTCAGGTTTGTTGGCATTAGACACAAGATCAGGTAACAGGTAAGACCATGGTACATCAGGTCAAGCCAGGTAATATATAAAGGTGTCACGTTATGTCAAGAGTTGTACGGTACCATGTCGGGTCAAGTAATATGTGTAGCAAGTCACGTCAGGGTATACAAGATATCATGTGGGTGCTCATAATCAACTAGCATAATCATGGTTATAAATAACAAGCATGGGTATCATCAGAATAATAAATTGGCACATGTAATAGGTTAAGCAATATGTGCAGATTAAACTACTTAGCTGTACGGTTATCAGTTTGTGTTTAAGTGATATTTTCAAAATTACAAGAATACAGTATGACAAATATGGATGTTAAAATCAGGTTAATAAGTATTAAGTAATCTAGGGATGCAATGACATGTATAATATGTTCAATGGATGCAATTATAACTAAAACTGGTTAAAGATGCACATGGATGTCCGATAGAGTAAAACTAGAGAAAAGGGTATCAAAGACTATGTACAATAGTTATTATGTGATTAAAATGTAACTGTGGTTACTATGTATAGTCAACTAAATGCAACAGTTAGGTTTCATGTTTTGAATCTAAAATATGTAAACGGGTCGTCGCACTGTTAACTTGGAATTCAAGACTTTAGATTTAATATGAAATTAGATAAATAAATATAGGAATAGCATGTAGCAAGTTTCACTTGCTTCGACGGATCGCGATACGGATAACGCAACGTCTCGCGTCGGCGGGAAAAGTCGCGACGCGCGCACGGTACACAGAATGAGTCCAAACGATGAACAGTGGGATCACACGGGTCAGAGGTTCTCGCTGGGTCGTCGGGATCGTCGCCGTCGTCAGAATATCAGTGATCTACAGTAAAGATCTCTCAGAAAAGAAAAGACATGCACAGAAAATAGAAACACAGAGAAGAAGAGAAGAGAAGAGTGGAAGAAGAAGAAGGAGAAGAAGGGATAGCTTACTTGGTTGTAGAAGGGTGAGCTGGTGATGGCGGTGAGGCAACGTCGGTGAGGGGCGCCGGCGAAGGGTGTTGAAGAGTTAGGGTTTGGTTAGGGTTTTGGGCTCGGGTTTGAGGTTGTTGGGGTTTGTGTGCAAGATTTTGGGTGCTGGAGGGAGAGCAGAGGAGAGGGAGGAGATGGCGATGGCGATGGGGATGGTCGACGATGATGGAAGGCGGCGCTGGGTTCTTGGGTTATCCTTGGGAGTGTGCGCAGGAGAGAGACCCTGGAAGAAGGAGAGAAGGAGAATAAGATGGTGATGAGGGCGACGAGGAGGCGAGGAGGATGTCATCGAGGCTGAGGAGCGGGGAAAAATAGAGTTAGGGTTTTTCTTTGGTGGTTGTCTCGTGGCGAGGATGCATGGGCTGTTTAAAGGAAACAGCGAAGAAGAAGAAGTCACAGAGGGAGGTGACGAGATGCGAGGCGCGGTGACGAGAATCGAGGAATACACAGTATTCGGGAGAGGTGAGATGGTGGGCGCGAGAGGAGAGAGAAAGAGAAGGGAGAGAGAGAGAGCTGCGTCGCTGAGAGAGAGAGAAAGAAAGAGAGGGAGTGATCTGCGCTCGTGGGGCCCAGGTGCACGCAAAGGGAAAGCTTTGATTGGCTGGAGGATTAAAAATTTTGTTTGGAAAATAAGAAAAGATACTCTGATTGGTTGAGAAGTGAGATTAGATTAGGAAAAAGTATACAAAAGATTTACTGGTTTAAGCAAATGTAATTTCGCTGGCTTAGGAAAATTGTGATTGGCTGAAAAATATTTTAGGCTGATTTAAAAGATTTAGAATAAATAGGATTTGGCGGGATGCAAAAATATTTCAGAATTGCGCCCGGGTCGGGTATAAAATTTTGGATTTGAATTATGAAAATTATTGGCAAGTTCCAAAAATTGAAATGAATGATTATGTATTGAAAAAACATACCCCCAAGAACGGACGCACGTACGTGCGCGTAGTCATCCAAACACGTCCGTTACACTGAACGGGACGAAAACACGATGTAAGGACGCTGCCACAGGATTAGGGGTATCAAGCAGGCCATGACATGTATTTTTAAATTATTTTTAAGGGACTTAAATTGTTATATGCAACAATATGTAATGTTTGTGTAATCTATAACTAGGAAACAACGAGCTCAAGTAAACGGGTCGAATATAAAGTAAATTACCATTTGCAACCAAACATGATAAATGAAACAAATACCACAAACAACACATACGGTAACTGAAATTGGTATAACTGGACTCGGTTGTTACATTATACCCAACTACAAAAGAATTTCGTCCTCGAAATTCTAAGAACACAAAAGGATAAACAACCAACATTACAAGAAAAGATGGGGAAACTTCTGCCGGATTTTATCTTCTCATTCCCAAGTGGACTCTCCATGTGAGCGATTACCCCAAGAAACAAGTACAAGAGGGATAACCTTGTTCTTAAGAACCTTTTCCCTTCGATCCACAATCGCAACCGGTCGCTCCTCAAAAGTCAACTCTTCTCGTACAGTTGGCTCCGAATGATCCAACACATGTGTTTCATCTTGAACATATTTACGGAGTTGAGATACGTGAAATACATCATGCACATTCGCCAAGGTCTGCGGTAACGCCAAACGATACGCTACCTCACCAACACGCTCCAAAATCTCAAAGGGTCTGACGAATCGAGGGCTGAGCTTTCCTCGACTTCCGAAACGAATCACCCGTCTAGTCGGTGATATCTTCAAGAATACCAAATCACCCATGGCGAACTCTAGAGGTCTTCTCGACGTATCTGCCCAACTCTTCTGTCTGTCTTGTGCTGCTTTCATATGATTCCGAATTGCATTAACTTTCTCAACTGTCTGCACAACCAAATCTGGTCCCAACAATCTTCGTTCACCGACATCGTCCCAACAAACAGGTGAACGACACTTGTGACCATACAAAGTTTCGAATGGTGCCATCTGAATAGTTTCCTGGAAACTGTTGTTGTAAGAAAACTCCACCAAATGTATATGATCCTCCCATGAACCCTTGATGTCCAACATGCACGCTCTCAACATATCTTCAAGAGTTTGGATTGTTCTCTCCGACTGGCCATCTGTTTGAGGATGATAAGCTGTACTAAACTTCAATCGAGTCCCCAAACTTTCCTGTAAGCTCCTCCAAAAGTGTGATAAGAACCGAGTGTCACGGTAGGACACGATGCTCACCGGTACTCCATGCAATCTTACAATCTCCTTCATGTACCGTTCTGCCAAAGTTTCTGTTGATTGACCAACCCGAAAAGGAATGAAATGAGCTGTCTTGGTCAATCGATCAACAATCACCCAAACTGCATCGTTGCCTTTTGGACTCCGCGGTAGAGCTGACACGAAATCCATGGTTATATGTTCCCACTTCCACTGAGGAATTGGAAGTGGTTGCAATAAACCAGCAACCCTTTGATGTTCAGCCTTAACTTGCCGACACACCAAGAATTTTGCCACAAAGCGGGCAATCTCCCATTTCATGCCTTCCCACCAGAAATGCTGCCGTATATCTCGGTACATCTTCGTGCCACTTGGATGTACGGAATATCCTGAACTGTTGATCGCACGCGGAATGCGTGTCGGATGTTCAAAGTTCTAAAGTTTACCGCGATCAGGACGGTGTCGCTATGCAGCTAGCCGGTTGAGCACGGGTCGATCCATTGGGAGATGGTTGTATGTCCTTTCTTGTTTTAGACGAGTCAATAAAGAATTTGTATGTGTTTGTTCAATCTAACCTATGTGTATTATTTGCAAGTATAAAGTTGTTAAGAAAAAGATACGAAATTGTAAGCTAAAGAAATTCGTACTCAAAACCTTTGAGCCGAGTCTTGACCAATTGAAGCTAAGCAATCGGCAACAACGTGGATTAGGGGATTTAAGCGCGGTATTCGTGGAATACGGCTTATTTACCCTTGTCCTTCCGTTCTTGTCTCTTGCTTTCGCCTCCGGCCAAACCGAACGCAACCGGTCGCGGTTAGGAATCACCGTTACCTTGTTAGGGTAGGGTGCCTAACGGAGCGCTTGCGTATGGTTTGAGCGGAGTTCAATGAAAAATAACGGGAAAAGGAAATGAGAAAGAAGATATTAACTTACAATACCGTATTTCATCTTAACAATAATAATTACAACCATTCACAAAATGAACAAAAGAGAGCAAAAGAAAAGAACAAAGAAAAGAAAAGATTACAAGTAATTAAGTACATGAATTAAATTGCAAGAAATTAAAGCAAGATAATAATAAGCAAGAAATAAAAAGCGATAAAAAGAACAAGAAACTAGAACTCAAGACAAGCATGTGATCAATAGCCAACCCTTAAACTTGCAAGCTCAATCAAGAGGTTGCAAGATCAAGAGAAGGGTAGAGAACGCATGTGAAATGAAGCGCTAATTCCATAAGAATATACGACCCTTGAGATCAATAGCTAACCCTTAACCATTCAAGCTCAATGAAGAGGTTGAATGATCAAGAGAAAGCAAGAATCTCCAGGGGAAGAAGAAACAAAAGAGAATGATACAAAAAGCCCTCATCTTCATTGATCTCCCACTCAAAAAGCTCTCACTACAATTTTCATGGAAAAAGAATGAAGAAGAAGAAGAAAAAGACTAAATCCTAAAAAGAAAGAAGAACAAAGAATGACCCTTGGCTTAGCTCAAATCTGGAGTATTTATAGGAAGGGAGCTGGAGACCTAGGGCAAGAATCTGCCCCTAAAGGAAAAGACCAAACAGCCCCTGAAAATTGACGCAGAGAGGAGACCACATGGCCGTGGATCCGCGGCCAAGACCCCCCTTTGGCCGTGGATCCGCGGCCGTCTTGATGAGTTGGGTCGTCGTATTTTGGGTGCTTCCCCGGTTTCCTGTCCCCTGTTGTCTGGTACATGTATTTTCTGATAATCTTTCCAGAATATCTTCAGAATTCTTAGTCCAAGATTGCTATCTTTTCTTAACTTTTTGACTTTATCTCCCTCGAGCTCCGCGTACCCATTGATTCTTGTGCAGCCCCTCTCGTGCTCTGTGCTTGTCCCAGACACGAATGACCACTGTCATATGTCTTGTCTCTGGAACTGGTACTCGGCACTGGACGGATATGGATGACCGGAACCCGGCTTTTATCTGTTGTGACAGATGTTCTGTATTTGGTGTAACTATGGAGATTTTATCTTGATTTGCAATATTTGTACTGGAAACCTGTATTCTGTAAATATGTAACAAACACGGATTACAAGCACCTACCTATAAACACACGAGCATAAGAATGGGCGGTATAAAATGCAGTATTCTGTTATGAACAACTGTGTGCCTCCTTCATAAGCTCTTCGCGAGTATCTCCCTTTGGCACACACAAACGGCTACCATATCTCAACGAACCATCTTCATGGATCAGTAAGTCAGTTCGAAGTCCAGCTTCAACCTGTTCTCGAAACTTTTGCAATCTAGGGTCCTGCGATTGCGCTGCCATAATGTTCTCAATCAACGACGAATGTACTTGCAGCTGCATCAACTGTCCCGAAGAACACGGTAGCACAACCTCCAAATCAAATCTCCGAAATTCTTCAATGAGTTCCTTCTGAGCAGTCAACGTCTGAATTGCTGGTAACCGACTGAGCGCATCCGGCACGACATTAACTTTCTCCGGATGGTACTTAAGATCAAGATCGTAGTCAGCCATCAGCTCCAACCATCTACGTTACCTCATATTAAGCTCCTTCTGTGTGAACACATACTTCCAGCTCTTATGATCAGTGAAAATCTCGACGCTTTCACCCAAAAGGAAGTGTCTCCAAATCTTCGAAGCGAAGATCACAGCCGCAAGATCCAAGTCGTGAGTTGGGTAATTCTTCTCATGGGTCTTCAACTATTTCGATGCGTACGCTACAACCTTCCCATGCTGCATTAAAACACATCCCAATCATTTCCCAGATGCGTCGCTGTGAATCACCAATCCTCCGGAACTGTCTGGCACGGTCAGAATAGGAGAGGTTATCAATTTCTGCTTCAACGCCTCGAAAGCTGATGCACACCTATCCGTCGACAAAAAAGGTAGCTCCTTGCGCGTAAGCTTGGTCAACGGCTCCGCCAGATGAGAAAAGTTCTCCATAAATCTTCTGTAATACCCGGCGAGTCCAATAAAACTTCTTATCTCCGCAACATTCTTCGGAATCGGCCAATCTCGAACTACTGCAATCTTTTCAGGATCGACGGCGATTCCATCGCCAGACACAACATGCCCCAAAAACTTTACTTCTTCCATCCAAAACTCGCACTTGCTCATCTTCGCATTTAATTTCTCTTGTCTCAACGTCTGCAGTGCGATCTTCAAATGTTCAGCATGCTCTTCAATACTCTTCGAATAGACCAGAATATCGTCAATGAACACCACAATAAACTGGTCCAAGAATGGTGAAAAGATTCAATTCATCAAGTCCATGAATATCGCCGGTGCATTCGTTACTCCGAAGGGCATCACTAAGAACTCGTAATGTCCATACCGAGTTCGGAACGCCGTCTTGCAAATATCTTCAGTTTTCACTCGGACCTGATGATATCCGTATCGCAAATCCAGCTTCGAGAATACCCTCGCGCCACTAAGCTGCTCAAATAATTTGCTAATTCGAGGGATCGGGTACATGTTCTTAATAGTCACCCGGTTTAATTCTCGATAGTCGATGCACATCCTTCTTGTGCCATCTTTCTTCTTGACTAGAAGAACTGGAGCTCCCCAAGGCGAGTTACTGCTTCGAATCCAACCCTACTCAAGTAATTCAGTAACCTGCTTCTTAACTTCTTCCAACTCCACTGGTGCCATTGGATAATACGCTTTAGAAACTGGCGCTGCACCAGGAACAAGGTCAATCGCGAACTCCACGTCTCGCCTCGGCGGTAAACCTGATATGTCTTCAAACACATCCATGAAATCTCGAACAACAGCTGGCGCTTCACTTTTATCAACCTCCATTGATGCATGAATATTAGCTGTCGGCCTAGCCCTAAACTCGACTGGCCCGACAGAACTGCTTCCTCCAGTGAAGATAAACTCGGGATGTCCGGGAATCTGGAAAATTACTTTCTTTGCCCTACAATCAATGTGAGCATAGAAAGTGCCGAGAAAATCCATTCCCAAGACGACTTCATAGCTGCCCGTATCAATCACCAAGAAATCTGCAAAAAGCTCCCGTCCGCAAACAACAACTGCACAATCTTTACACTCTCTACTAGATATGATTTTCGCATTCCCAGTGTGTATGTCCTAGAAACTGGACAGAGTGGTGCAAGTGATCGAGTGTGTAGCAATAAACTTGGACGACATAAAACAATGGGATGCACCAGAATCAAATAACGCTGATGCGGGAAAACCATGAACATGTAGAATACCTGAAACAACTACTCCTGAAGCCTTAGCTTCCTCAGCCGTCAAGGTAAAAGCTCGAGCCTGATTAGGTCCTTGAGTCAGCTGCTTCTGTCCCTGAAACGGTTTCTGCGGTGGCTTCTGAACATCATCCCTTGTGTGAAGCTTCGACGGGAAAGAGTTAATAGTATGATCCGCCGATCCACAAACCAAACAAAGTCCCCGCATTCTTCGACATTCCCTTTGCAAATGTCCGGGTAGATGACAGTAACTACAAATCACGCTCTTTCTTCTATCAATGACAACAGGCTTCTTCATCGGTGTTACACCACGACGGTCCACTGGAATACCTATGCGTCCGTGAGCTTGGTTCGGTACAAATGTCGGCTTCCTTACTGTAACTGCTGTCTGCTGTGAACTCCCAGTCTACCCAGATAAGCTCTGCTGTTCTCGGGCTGCCGTAAGTACCTGTGAGAAAGTAGTCAAACCCAGGGAGATAATCTGCCTCTGGATGTCCACGTCCAAACTGCGCATGAACCTCCTTGCCCTATCCGCATCGTTGGCAACTAAAGGTCAAGCGAACCTACTGGGCCGCGTCCACTCAGCTGCATGTACATCTACAGGTGCACCGTTCTTCTTTAGACTGATAAACTTCTCTTCCATTTCCTCCCGTGCGGTCGGTGGGAAGAACTTCTCCAGTAAACTCTTTGAAAAATCCACCAACTTGATCGGCTTGGGCAAGCGGGTCTCCTCCACAAGCCACCATTCATGGGCGTAATCCACCAACTGGATTCGTACTGCATCCACCCTTTTATCATCTGGGATCTGTGCCGCAATGAGTAGATTCTCCGTGTCAACCAGCCACTGCTCCGCTGGCAACGGTCCCTCCAAACCAGTAAAGACAGACGGACCCAGCCTTCTAAAATCTGCTACGGTTCCCACACAATCTACTGGTCTGACCCCAACATTGTTCACGGACTGCTGAACGGTCCGTAAACCTTCCTGAAACGATTCAGCTTGCTGCTGGATCAGCTCGGTCTGCCGCTTTTGATTCTCTAATATCTCTCGTATTACTCCAAGCATAGCGGCTTCGTCAACACGCCTTTGGTACGTCTTCAGATTCTTGTCTGCCATATTCCTGAAATCAAAACACCCAAGAATTAGCATGATAACAGATTCAAAATGTAGATCAAGGCTAGAACTCCGAGTTACTTAAATAGAGTACCGCATTGTAACTATGTCGCTGTATCATAGATACAATTACATAACTGCTCCCAGGTCGCCTAAGTTCTAGAGATAAACAAGGAACCAGGTTTCGAGTCGATATGCAAAGGAAGTTTGCATACCGTAATAGTATAATCAGGAGGAGGTTAAGATTCAAGAACGGTAAAACGGCAAGGTGGCAGGACATGTTCCTTAATCACGAATATTCTGATTCATGTATTGGGTCCAATACCCAACTACAAAAGAATCAACCCGATTAACCTATGGCTCTGATACCAAAAGAACCTTGTCACGCCCCGCTTCCCAGAGTACGCTAAGATGGGCACGTAACATAGCCAACCATGCTACATGTGGGTAGGAAGTATCCATCCACAGTTACATTACGGCTGTAGAGATATCAAGAACAAAAATAAAACTATCTAGCACATGTCCATAAGCCAAAATAAAATGAGTCAAGAATAAATAATGCGGAAGAAAGAGATCCAATACAAGAATAACTGGAATGTATGTCCCATAATGCGGGCTCACATCAAGAATAAAATGCTGAAAAGTAAAAGAACTAACTACTACAGAATCCTCACTGCTCAGCCTGCTGCCTGAAGTACTCATGTTCGGACTGCAGCAAAGGTACGGAATCTGGGCCATGCAAAACCCAGACGTCAGCGCGTCATGTCATCAAGCAATAAAATATAAACAGGGTAACAAGATATGCAAGTATAATCATAAATGGTAAAGCAGGTGTAACAACAATATAAATCAAGGCAGTGAAGGCAGTGTACGGTGAGTAATCTAAACTGGTCTATTTGGGTTGAATAGTCTCAAGTCTTTGAAATCAATTTGATGAATCATCGATGTAACTCAATACTATCCCGTGCATGCCCGGGACCACGTTCTAAGACTCTCGTGTTGAAACCGAGACGTGCCGCTAGGCACTAAATGGAAAGGGTAAAGTCGAACGATGTCAGCGGCATCATCCCAAGGCGGGCCTAGCCTCTAAAACTGATCAGTAAAAGCAAGCAACTGTCGAGTTACAAGTCAGGTTTCATCATTGATTTCCTCATACCCCCAAGTTATATGTGGTCAAGTCATGTATTAAATAATCTAGAGCTAATGCCAACACAGGATCAGGCAGGTACAAGTTTGTCTGTATAAACAACAGGAACGGTCCATAAGGACCACAGGTCAGATTTGTTGGCATTAGTCACAAGATCAGGCAACAGGTAAGACCATGGTACATCAGGTCAAGCCAGGTAATATATAAAGGTGTCACGTTATGTCAAGAGTTGTACGGTACCATGTCGGGTCAAGTAATATGTGTAGCAAGTCACGTCAGGGTGTACAAGATATCATGTGGGTGCTCATAATCAACTATCATAATCATGGTTATAAATAACATGCATGGGTATCATCAGAACAATAAATTGGCACATGTAATAGGTTAAGTAATAGGTGCAGATTAAACTACTTAGCTGTACGGTTATAAGTTTGTGTTCAAGAGATAGTTTCAACATTACATGAATACAGTATGACAAATATGGATGTTAAAATCAGGTTAATATGTATTAAGTAATCTAGGGATGCAATGACATGTATAATATGTTCAATGGATGCAATTATAACTAAAACTGGTTAAAGATGCACACGGATGTCCGATAGAGTAAAAATAGAGAAAAGGGTATCATAGACTATGTATAATAGTTATTATGTGATTAAAATGTAACTGTGGTTAATAGGTATAGTCAACTAAATGCAACAGTTAGGTTTCATGTTTTGAATCTAAAATATGTAAACGGGACGTCGCACTGTTAACTTGGAATTCAAGACTTTAGATTCTATCTATAGATTTAATATGAAATTAGAAAAATAAATATAGGAATAGTATGAATAGCATGTAGCAAGTTTCACTTACCTCGACGGATCGCGATACGGAAAACGGAACGTCTCGCGTCGGCGGGAAAAGTCGCGATGCGCGCACGGTACACGAAATGAGTCCAAACGATGAACAGTAGGATCACACGGGTCAGAGGTTCTCGCAGGGTCGTCGGGATTGTCGCCGTCGTCAGAATATCAGTGATCTATAGTAAAGATCTCTCAGAAAAGAAAAGACATGCACAGAAAATAGAAACACAGAGAAGAAGAGAAGAGAAGAGAGGAAGAAGAAGAAGGAAAAGAAGGGATAGCTTACTGGGTTGTAGAAGGGTGAGCTGGTGATGGCGGCGAGGCAACGGCGGCGAGGGGCGCCGACGAAGGGTGTTGAAGAGTTAGGGTTTGGTTAGGGTTTTGGGCTCGGGTTTGAGGTTGTTGGGGTTTGTGTGCAAGATTTTGGGTGCTGGAGGGAGAGCAGAGGAGAGGGAGGAGATGGCGATGGCGATGAGGATGGTCTACGGGGATGGAACGCGGCGCTGGGTTCTTGGGTTATCCTCGGGAGTGTGCGCAGGGGAGAGACCCTGGAAGAAGGAGAGAAGGAGAATATGATGGTGATGAGGGCGACGAGGAGGCGAGGAGGATGTCGACGAGGGCTGAGGAGCGGGGAAAAATAGAGTTAGGGTTTTTCTTTGGTGGTTGTCTCGTGGCGAAGACGCATGGGCTGTTTAAAGGAAACAGCGAAGAAGAAGAAGTCACAGAGGGAGGTGACGAGATGCGAGGCGCGGTGACGAGAATCGAGGAATACACAGTTTTCGCGAGAGGTGAGAAAGTGGGCGCGAGAGGAGAGAGAAAAAGAAGGGAGAGAGAGAGAGAGCTGCGTCGCTGAGAGAGAGAAAGAAAGAAAGAGAGAGAGATCTGCGCTCGTGGGCCCAGGTGCACGCAAAGGGAAAGCTTTGATTGTCTGGAGGATTAAAAATTTTGTTTGGAAAATAAGAAAAGATACTCTGATTGGTTGAGAAGTGAGATTAGATTAGGAAAACGTATACAAAAGATTTTCTGGTTTAAGCAAATGTAATTTCGCTGGCTTAGGAAAATTGTGATTGGCTGAAAAAAATTTGGCTAATTTAAAAGATTTAGAATAAATAGGATTTGGCGGGATGCAAAAATATTTCAGAATTGCGCTTTGGTCGGGTCCAAACTTTTCGATTTGAACTATGAAAATTATTGGCAAGTTCCAAAAATTGAAATGAAGGAATATGTAATGAAAAAGCATACCCCCAAGAACGGACGCACGTACGTGCGCGTAGTCATCCAAACACGTCCGTTACACTGAACGGGACGAAAACACGATGTAAGGACGCTGCCATAGGGTTAGGGGTATCAAGCAGGCCATGACATGTATTTTTAAATTATTTTTAAGGGACTTAAATTGTTATATGCAACAATATGTAATGTTTGTCTAATCTATAACTAGGAAACAACGAGCTCAAGTAAACGGGTCGAATATAAAGTAAATTACCATTTGCAACCAAACATGATAAATGAAACAAATACCACAAACAACACATACGGTAACTGAAATTGGTATAACTGGACTCGGTTGTTACAGGGAACCTCACTCAAAGTACCAAAACTGGCCTGGCTGACTGGTTAGCGAACATATAGGGTGTAATTAATCCTGGCTAGTCTTACCTTTTAGGGTTTGAAGGAAGATTTAACAAAAATAGTGGGAACCATCCTGATTAGATAAAATAATAACTAATCTAATCTTGCAAGAGAATACGTAGAGTTTTTTCTTTTCACTCTCTCCAGGTAGCGACCATGACACACCTTAATCAAGATAACAATATTGATGTTTTGAGCGAACCTGCTTACAAAACTGAGCTAGGGAATGTTAGTTCCGCTCTATCTTATAACCGTTATAAGTCTGAGCAGGACATAGGGCAATACCAGGATTCCCATGCCACCGGATCGAGGAAAGCGCATGTTGATGCATCTTCTTCGGGTGTGTTCATTACCGAACTGTTTCTCACTATACTCTACGTCCTGAGTATTAGATACCGGATCAAGATCCCACATATGTAATTTGTTACATGTGCTTTGTAGAGGTAGAGAACTGAGAAAGGGTGATATAACTCTAATAGTAGGGAATGGTGCAATTGTTGCAGCGAAATCAGTTGGCAAATATCACCTTGTATTACCAAATGGTAATACATTGATTTGGAATGAATGTTATTATATACCGAATCTGATATGCAACATTATATCAGTCTCTTTATTAAGTAAAGAAGGATATAATTTTGCATTATAGGATAATGTTATGAACATTTTCCAAAATCAAAAGTTGATTGATCAGCCACGTTGTGCAATGGCATATACGTTCTAAATCAAACCACAGTTCTAAGTATACAGAACACACACAAGTGGAAAAATTTAGAAAAGAACGAATCCTACTTGTGGAATTGTAGAATAGGTTATATCAATGCGACACGAATAGCTAAGTTACATAAAGATGGATATTTGAATTCGTTCGAATTTACATCTTATGGAACAAGCCAGTCATGTCACAAAGGTAAAATGACCAAAACTCCATTTACTCGACACGGAGAAAGAGCTACTGAACTCTTGGGACTGATGCATAGTGACGTATGTTGTCCCATGTCTACACATGCCAAGAATGGTTCCTCATACTTTATTACATTCACTGACGATCTCTCAAGATTCGGACATGTGCTCCTATTGAAACACAAGTCTGAAAATTTTGAGAAATTCAAAGAATATAAGTGTGAAGTTGAGAACCAAACGGGTAAAAGTATTAAAATCCTTCGATCTGATCGGGGAGGAGAATACTTGAGCACGGAGTTCCTGGATTATCTAAAAAGAGAATGGGATTCTCTCTCAGCTTACTCCTCTGTTTACACCATAGCACAACGGTGTATCGGAGCCGAGGAATCGCAACCTATTAGATATGGTTCGTTTTATGATGAGTACTGCAGAGTTTCCTATTTCCTTTTAGGGCTATACACTTGAGAAAGCTGCATACCTATTGAATAGGGCTCCCACTAAATCAGTGCCTACCACTTCATATGCGATATGGTATGGGAAGAGACCATCTCTTAAATGAGTTAAGATATGGGGTTGTCCGGCCTATGTTGAAAAGCAAAATCCAGAAAAACTCGAGACAAGGTCAGTTCTGTGTAAATTTGTTGGATATCCCAAACATTCACGAAGGTATATCTTCTACCACACCAAGGAACAAAAGGTGTTTTGTTTCTCGACATGCCACCATTTTAGAAAAAGAATTTTTTGAAACACAAATTTGTGGTCATGAACTAGAAATGGAAGAAGTTCCAGCTACAAAAACTACGACTGATGATTTGGTAGAGCCGGAGGATTTAATAGTCGCCAATGAACCTCAGCCTCTCTACCGATCTGGTAGGGTTCCTCATCCACTTGAGAGATACTACGGTTTTCTCGGTGACGGTGGGAGCGAGGATTGCATCATGGAAGATGATGACCCAACTAGCTTCGAGCAGGCCATCACTAGTGGGACTCTGTGAAATGGCTGGATGCTATGCAATCTGAGATGGAATCCATATATACCAACAAAGTATGGACTTTGGAAGTTGCACATGAAAGGGTAAAACCCATCAGGAGCAAGTGGATCTTTGAGAAAGATACTTGGTGTAGATGGAAAAGTTGAGACTTTAAATGCTAGACTTGTAGCAAAAGGTTTTCATATATAACCAAGTGTTCATTATGATGAAACCTTTTCTCCAATGGCTATGCTTAATTCCATCCGGATCCTACTTGCCATCGCTGCATACCATGACTACGAAATCTGGCAGTTGGACGTCAAGACAGCTTTTCTAAATGGTGATCTAGAAGAGAGCGTGTAGATGACACAGTCAGAGGGCTTCATAGACAGTGGGAGCAGCGGATAGGTATGCAAGCTGCTTAAATTAATCTATGGATTAAAGCAGGCATCGTGGAGTTGGAACATCTGTTTTGATATAGCGGTCAAAGAGTTTGACTTCATAAAAAACGTAGATGAACCTTGTATGTATAAGAAGGTTGTAGAAGGTTGTCTTTCTCGTATCGCACGTAGATGACATACTCTTGATAGGAAACGGTGTTCCTTTGGTACACTCAGTCCAGCTCCTCTTATCACAAAGGTTCTCCATGAAGGATTTGGGTGATGGCTCTTACATCCTGGGGAGAATCACTGGACAGCTGTGAAGAACATTCTTAAGTACTTGAGAAGCACTAAAGAAATGTTCTTAGTAAATGGTAACGGTGAACTTCAGTGGGAGTCCTTTACCGATTCGAGCTTCCAGAGTGATAAGGACGACAGTAAGTCGGTCTCGGGTTTTGTCTTTACACTCATAGGACGGACGGTATATTGGAATAGTTCCAAGCTAGATACCGTGGCAGACTCGATGATGGAGGCTGAATACATAGCTACTAATGATGCTGCTAAAGAGGCTTTCTAGATGCATATGCTCATGAGATGAACATGGTGAGGTTCCTACAATTAAGAATCCAATACTTGTATATTGTGATGACAATGAAGTTGTGTCTTAGGCTTAGGAACCCCGGTCCCATCAGCGATCCAAACATATTCTGAGGCAGTAGCACCTGATCAAAGAGATGGTTGATCTCCAGGAGATCGAGGTCAGGAGATTTGAAATGAAGATTAACATGGCATATCCACTCATGAAGGCATTTCCTAAGAAGTACTTTTATGGGATGTTTGGTATGAGATACTACAACAACTGGCCCTAGTGCAAGTGGGAGATTGTTAGTTATATGTATGCTCTAGAGGCCATTATTGTACATGATTGTATATTATAGTGGATGCTTGGACATATATAGGAAGGACTTTCTTGCTCGACATGATAGTATGCTATCTAGTTACTCTTTATCTTAACATGTATACTTGTACTGTCTCTCTGTTACATGTTGATAAAGCCCTTAGGATGTGTACTTGACTACAAGGACTATGATGCATATCGTACTAGTGGGGCCAGGATAGTCTGTAAGTACATCCTATAATTGTTCCTAGTCGTGGGGGTATCGAGACGGGGCATCGATATTTCAGAATAGACAAGTGTGTACGATTCTTGACCCTGTATGGGGCGATGGTTGATCCCACAACTACTGATAACTCTTATCAGTAAATCTCAGGAGCAGCCCTGGCCAGGGACTTCCATTTATAGCCAATCGAGCATAGCGCAACATCAACCCCTAATACCAGGAGAGACGAAACCCCTCCTATCGCTCATTACCTCCATATGAATCAATATTGCACCAAAAATCCATTTGTTTTCATGACTCCTTTCAGCCGTGGTAGGGAGGAATTCAAAGCACAGTGGGAGCCACACAAGACACTATGACGATCTCGGGTCTACAGACTAACCTGTACCAGTGTCACTAGAGGACTGCTATCTGACGATAGGTATACTACCAACTAGGAGTCCTCGGCGAATCCTGTTCGGTGTACCCATTCTCTAATGAGCACCTGTGTACAATCTTTGATGTCAAACACCGATGGCTATAGGACCAACCACCGCCCTATACAGGGTCAAGAAACGGTCACACTAGTCTACTCTGGAATATCGATGCCCTGTCATGATATTCTCTTGACTAGGAACAATTAAAGGATGTGCTTTTAGACTACATAAGTCCCAGCAGTATGATCTCCATCATAGTCCTGGTAGTCAAGCTACATCCTAAAGGCTTTACCAACATGTGAGAGAGAGACAGTATAAGAATACCCATCTACATGTTGAGATAAAGGCAACCAGATAGCATATTATCATGTCGAGAAAGAAAGTCCTCTATATATATGTCCAAGCATCCATTATAATATACAACAATGTACAATAATGGACTCTAGGGCTTACATATTCCTGACAATCTCCCAATTGCACTAAGGCCAGTTGTTGTAGTATCTCATACCCAACATCCTAAATAGTCTATCGAATTGCATCTGGTGGAGGGCCTACATGAATCGATCTGCTGTGATGTCCTTCGTGTTAACACTCCTGACCTCGATCTCCCAACGGTCAACTATCTCCCAGATAAGGTAATACTGCCTTAAAATATGTCTGGATCATTGATAGGACTGGGGTTCCTTGGACAAAGCCATAGCTCTATTGTTATCACAATACACAGGTATTGGATGCTCAATTGATGGAACCACACCAAGTTCAGTAATGAACTTCTTCATCTAGACAGCCTCTTTGGCAGTATCGTTGGCAGCGATATATTCAGCCTCCATCGTCGAGTCTGCTACGGTGTCTTGTTTGGAACTCTTCCAACACAACGTCCCTCCATTTAAGCTAAAGACAAAACCCGAGACCGACTTACTGTCGTCCTTATCACTCTGGAAGCTCGAGTTGGTAATGGACTCCACCTAGAGTTCACCGTTACCATACACTAAGAACATTTCTTTAGTCTTTCTCAAGTAATAAAGATTGTTCTTCACAGCTGTCCAGTGCCTTTCTCTAAGATCTGATTGATACCTACTCACTACACATAGTGAATCAGCTACATCCGGTCTCGTACATAACATTGCATACATGATAGAGCCTACAGCCGAAACATAGGGTATCTCTTGCATGCGAGATCTTTCCAAATCAATCTTGGGAGACATCTTTTTGGAGAGAGTGATTCCTGAATAAGCGGGTACATTACCACGCTTAAAATTTTCCATACTAAAACTCTTTAGTATGGTGTCTATATACCTAGATTGGGATAATCCCGACATCCTCTTAGATCTATCTATATAGATCTTAATTCCCAGAATGTAGTAGGCATCACCTAGATCTTTCATGGAGAACTTGTGATAAGAAGAGCTTGACCGAGTGTAGCATAGGAACATCGTTTCCTATCAAGAGCATGTCATCTACGTACAATAAGAGGAAGACAACCTTACTCTCTACTATCTTCTTATATATACATGGTTCATCTATATTTTTGATGAAGTCAAACTCTTTGACAGTTTCATCGAAACAGATGCTCCAGCTCCGCGATGCCTGCTTTAATCCGTAGATGGATTTAAGCAGCTTGCACACGCTCTCCCACTGTCTACGAAGCCCTCTTACTCTGTCATGTACATGCTTTCTTCTAAATCACCATTTAGAAAAGCGGTCTTGACGTCCAACTACCAGATTTTGTAGTCATGGTATGCAGCAATAGCAAGTAGGATACTGATGGACTTAGCATAGCCTCTAGAGAAAAGGTTTCGTCACAGTCCACACCTGGTCGTTGACAAAGCCTTTTGCTACAAGTCTTGCTTTGAAAGTCTCAACTTTTCCATCTACACCAAAATCTTTTCTTTAGTGGTCTATATGGATTCTATCTAAGATTTCATAGCATCCAGCCATTTCATAGAGTCTCCACTTGTGATCGCTTGCTTTAAACTAGTTGGGTCATCAACTTCTATGATGCAATCCTCGCTGCCACCGTCCTCGAAAAAACCGTAGTATCTCTCAGGTGGATGAGGAACCATACTAGATCTACGGAGTGGCTGAGGTTCATCGGGGACAATTGAATCCTTCGGTTTGTAGGGTCCCCTAGCACGACTACGGGGTTCCGGATGGCATCGACCATGCCGTTTTCAAATTTTCTAGCGTGCTAAAGAACCCGACACCAAGATCTTAACTAGAGAACCCGAAAGAGAAAACAACCTTTGTAGACCGGTCCTTCACTTTAATAACTCCATGTAGTAGTCCCTTCGCTCCAAGTAGTGATCTCCCAGACTCTAGAAATGCTCCACAAGATGAAAGGAACAAGATTTCTTGAAGTCTTCGAGGCCGAAGATGATCTACGTCGAAAAGATACCAACTCAAGCTACGTCTTCACTAATTAGGAATTAGTGAAGCAAACAATCTAAACTAAATGGCTAGTTTAGTGTAGGTTGATGAAGTAGAATTTTGCTCACTTTAGAATTATTTTTCTCACTAATTTTCTTCACCTCCTCAAAACCTAGAGAGCTTACGGAGATGAAGAAGAAGATGAAGTGGAGAATCTCATGTGTGAATCAATGAGTGAGAATAGCAACCATGGGTGAGTTAATATCATATACTAACTCGTGTAGAGATTTAACAATGGCTAAAGATAATGGTTGGGTTAATAAATATCTCAAGTAAAAAAAATTAGTGGACTAAGTCAATGGGTTCTACAAGCTTCCCCTAAGCATCAACCATGACTAATTTCCAACTAATTTTCATTAACTTTAAACAAATAAAACCCTAAATTATTTCAAGCATGGTGTGAGTCTCATACACCCATGTAGCATGTAGCTACAAGCATGACACAATAATATATATCACATATATATTAAATGTGTACACAAGTGAGTAAAAGAAATGCTTAAGTGAGCAAATATTAGTTAATGTCTGTTAATATATCAAATATATAATTATACATTAAATTATTAAATCAACACTTGATTTAATAATCCGGCTATATCACATATAACCGACTAATATCATTTGTATCAACTTATCGAATCAACACTTGATTCGATAACCCGGCTTTATCTCATATAACTGACCGATTTCAAATATCGTGAGAGTAGAATACGGTATCACATACACGTATTAATCTCGGTACCGCACATATCATATATGTGCTCCTACTTCGTTTCTCCTGAGCTAGGAAACCTCTGTGTAGGACTCTAAAGACTCGTCAATACGCCGGTAGTAGGTGATGATCATATCAGTCACCCACAAGCCGTCGGCGGCACTAGCTGCACGTAACGGCCACCTGGGTATTGAGCTATTAGAAGATCAACAAGCACGCCTACTCATACTCCTATGAATCTAATAAGTAACACTACCGTACAGTCCGGTCTCTTAATCTTATATATCGCATATCTAGCCTGAGGGTGGTAAACGTCAGACCCCAATAGCTTAATAAGTCATGCCGATATGAGGCTCATAACGGGTTGAGAAACTACTGATAACACTTATCAATAAATCTCATAATCATCCCTGTCTAGGGACTTCCTGTTATAGCCAATCGAGCACAGCGCAACATCAACCCCCAATACCGGGAGTGACAAAACCCCCTCCAGTCGCTCATTGCCTCCATGTGACTCGGGACTGTACCCAAAAACCACCGTTTTGCATGTTCTCTTGAACATGGTAAGGTGGAAATCAAAGCACTGTGGGAATCACACAAGACTCTATGACAATCTCGGGTCGACAGACTAACCTGTACCAGTGTCACCAGAGACTTCCTATCTGACGTAAGGTATAATACCATCTAAGAGTTCTCGGTGAGTCCTGTTCAGTGTACCCAGTCTCCACTGAGCACCCGTATACAATCTTTCATGTCAAACACCAATGGATATGGGATCATCCATCACCCATCAAATGGGTCAAGAAACGTATACGCTGGTCTACTCTGGAATATCGATGCCCCGTCTCGATACTCCTATGACTAGGAACAATTAAAGAATGTACTTACGGACTACCCTGGACCCACTAGTATGATCTGCATCATAATCCCGGTAGTCAAGTACACATCCCAAGGGCTTTATCAACATGTCACAGAGAGACAGTATAAGTGTACATGTTAAGGTAAAGAGTAACCAGATAGCATACTATAATGTAGAGAAAGAAAGACGTCCTTATATATGTCCCAGCATCCACTATAATATACAATCATGTACAATAATGGACTCTAGGGCATACATACAACTAACACGGTTCTACTAAATCGTTAGTTGTAGTTTGTGTTTCTGGAACTTTTTCCAGCTCTACTTCATTGCCACTAATTTCTTTCACAAGAAATTCCTTTTTTCTTAAAAGGTGGCATGTTGAGCAACAAACACCTTTTGTTCCATAGTGTGGTAGAAGATATGCCCTCGTGAATGTTTGGGATATCCTACAAACTTGCACATTAATGACCTTGTCTCGAGCTTGTCTGGATTTTGCTTTCTGACATAAGCCGGACAACCCCATATCTTAATATAATTACGACATGGTCTCTTCCCCTCCCATATCTCAAAGGGAGTGGTAGGTACTGATTTAGTCGGAACTCTATTCAATAGGTATGCTGCAGTCTAATGCGCATAACCCAAAAGGAAATAGGTAACTCAGCAGTACTCATCATAGAGCGCACCAAATCAAATAGTGTGTGATTCCTCCGCTTCAATAATCCGTTGTGCTGTGGTGTATACGGAGGAGTAAGATGAGAGAGAATCCCATTCTCTTTTAATTAGTCATGGAATTCCGTGCTCAAGTATTCTCCTTCCCAATCAGATTGAAGGATTTTAATACTTTACATGTTTGGTTCTCTACTTCGTCCTTATATTCCTTAAATTTCTCTAAAAGTTCAGACTTGTGTTTCAACAAGAACACATGTCCGAATCTTAAAAGATCATCGGTGAATGTAGTAAAGTACGAAGAACCATTCCTGGATGTGTAGATATAGGACTGCATACATCACTATATATAAATCATAAGGGTCCAGTAGCTCTTTCTCCGTGTCCAGTAAACAGAGTTTTGGTCATCTTACCTTTGAGACATGACTCGCATGTTTCATAAGATGTAAATTCCAAAGGATTAATATATCCATCTTTATGTAACTTAGCTAGTCTTTTCCCATTAATATGACCTAGTCTACAATGCCACAAGTAAGCTTCATTCATTTCTGAACTTTTTCTCTTGTTTGTGTTATGTACGTTAAGGACTGTATTTTGATTCAGAACGTATATAACGTTACACAATATACAAAACCCAATGAACACTTGATTTTGGAAAATGTTCATAACATTATCCTCTAATATGAGATTATATCCTTCTTTAGTTAGCAAATAAACCGATATAATATTGCACATCATGTTTGGCACGTAGTAACAGTCTTTCAGAACCAATGTATTACCAGTTGGTAATACACGGTGATATTTGTTAGTGTATATGCCCTAGAGGCCATTACTATATCATACTAGCTTGTATATTACTTAATGGAAGCTTGGGATATTCACCTTGTATAAACAATCTTGCTCAATATAGTAGTATGCTACTTGGTTTGTTTCTAATTCAATGTGTACATGTGTTTATTTTAGTATATCACCTATACACATTAGTGGAGCCCTTAGGATCTTTGCTTGATTACCAGCGTTGTGATGGCAGTCACACTAGTGGGGGCTGGGTTATCTATAAGCACATACTTATGCAGGTCCCTAGTCGCAGGACTATCGAGACAGGGCATCGATACTCCCGAGTAGACTAGCGTATGCGCTTCTCATCCCAGTGTGGGAGATGGTTTGTCCCACAGCCATCAGTACGTCGTACTGGAGATAGTATGCGGGTGCTCGTTGGGTTACGAGTACACTGGACAGGACTCGTCGGGAACTGTTGGTTGGTTCTATACCTATCGTCAGTTATCAGTTCCCAGGTGACATGAGTACAGCTTAGTCCGCTGACTTGACACTGTCACTTCGCCTCGAGTGTGTTCCCACTGTACTTAGATTACTACCCTACCACGGCTCAAAGGAGCCGTGCAAACAGGTAGTAGTTGGGTGCAGTCCCGAAGCACTTGGAGGCAGTGACGGTTAGACAGGATTCGTCTCTCCCGGTATTGGGGGTTGACATCGTGCTGTGTCTAGGAGAGCCATTACACGAGTAGTCCCTGGCCAGGGCAAGAGAGATATACTGGTAGGTTTCCAGTGTTATCTCAGGGTGTTCTGGGCTTCACTCCGACACGACTTGTACCACTATTAGGGGACTGACGTTTACCGCCCCCTAGGCACGCCATGCGATGTATCTGACGAACAGAACGGACTGTATAGAGATTGTCACAGTCAGACTCAGTAGGAGTTCAGATGGGTTTCACCTCGCCAGTCTTCTTGTCGGCATCTACCTGGGGACCGTTACGCACAGCTAGTGCCGCTTGCGGTCTGTGGTTAAACCCACTGCCAGCGTAGTGTCGAGTCTTTAGAGTCCCACACAGAAAGTTATTCGCCTTTAGGAAAAAGAGTAGAGATCGCATGGTTTTGCGAAAGGTCGCATGGTTTTGCGACAGGGTTCGGTCACATCCGTGCACTTGTGCACGTACAGTGTCCAGACAGTTAACACTAGCGGGCTTTGGTTTAAGCCAGATCCTAGTGTACGTTTTGGGATTGGTTTTATCTCGTTTGTATTCGTGTTCCTCGGAACGCGGATGCGGGTGTGTATGCACAGTTGACAGAGAAACAGAGGCAGAGTATTCTCATTGGGGTTGTTGACTGTTGACTGTTGACAGTTGACTGTTGACAGTTGACTGTTGGTTAACCCTAATGAGAATAAGATATATGATTAACATTAATATTAATTAAGTATTATAGTGACATGGTTGTTGAGGGGTTGACTTTGTTGACTTGTTGACTTTGTTGACCGGTTGACTAGGTTGGACTAGTTGACCATCATCATGACAATGGCTATCATTCCATGGCAAAGACTTTTGCTTGCTTTTTTATTTATGCAAAATGAGTGCATGAAATGATATAGCCATTTTGACTTAAACCATTTACACAATACTTGATTACTATTTTTGTTATGATGGCTTTTGGATTATGAGAGGTGAGAATGAGAAGAGTATGGTTCATTCTATCATTTGCTTTCTCTCTCTTGAGCTCTCTCATTCTCAAGCTCTCCCTCTTCCTCTTGCTCTCTCTACCTCAAGGCAAACCATTCTCATTTGTTGAGACTCATTGCCTTAGAGATAAAAAGACACCAAAACATTTCTCTACTCATTCTAGTTCACAAGGTCTAGCAAGCCAAGTGATCTAGTTTCTTCAAAGTTCGAAGAAGAAGCCAAAGGTAGAAGCTTTCGGGTGGATCCATCTTCGGCGCAAGGAGACGACGAGGTGAGGCCGATCCGTACACCGGGAGGAGTCGAAGACGAAGGAGTTCAAGAAAGGTATAGCCCCCTAACCGAGTAGGTAAACTCTTGTTAGGTTGTTAGTTAGTAGTTTAACAAAGATCTGTATTGGTAGTCCATGTTACCACCCTCTTGAAAATCGTTTTTCACCAATTCTGCAACCCCGTAAGTACCGGGGAAGGGTAGCGTGGACTTACAGTGGTATCAGAGCCTAGTTAAACACTACCTAACATGTTAGCATAGTAACTAGAAATTCGATCGGAGAAAAAGTCGCGAAAAACACCCGTAAAACCAACTTGCTGTCGAATTTTTCCACTGTTCAAAAAATGATAAATCATGCTTTAAAATTCGGCTCAGGGTTTTTAGAACAAACTGCAAAAAAATGGTCTACTGATCCGATCAAAGAGCCGCGGAAACGCGGCGGGAGCCTGCTCCCGCCGCGGTTCCGCGGCCGAGTTGACTCGGCCGTGGGGAATTTTGGTTGCAGTCTGTTCAGTGGGGTATTTTGGGATTTTTGGTATATGTTTTTTCAGCCCAGATTTTCCAAAACCGTATTTTGATCGAGTTTCTAAAGACTAAGGCTAACGGGTTTATATCTGTGATGTGATATTTGTATTGAACGTTTGCTAATCGCTATATGTCGATTAGTGGGAGTTATACAAATCTGTGATCTGTAATGTTGATGGTATGTGTATATGAATTCATTAGATTGTCGCGGGTGAATAGCCAGGGGTTGTGAGATGAGAGTTTTCTTTTCTTTCAATTCATGTAATATGTAAATTGATGTAATATTATTTTTGGCCACACAACCGGGTCGGGGTTGTAGCCGTCATTGTATAATTTCTTTTTACTGTTTTTGCTCCTAGGATAGACCTAAGATGGGGTGCACAAACTACCGGGTATCTCGAAGTGCCGAGTGGCCTACTCACGTCGTTGAGGGAGGTTGCTCCACTTCGGATATTTGGCGGGTAGTTTGCCGCACCCGTAGGGGTCTAGGGTGGGGTATTGGCTATTCATCGCGACCGTGTAATCTGCTTTTCGTTACAGGCTCGTACGAATTGCGGATTCCTAGTATATCCAATGTGTTCATCTGTGATCTGAAATGGCTATCATTGCAATATATCTATATATGATATTATTTAGGCGTTGCTTATGTTTTGCAGCCGCGCTAGCCCAGCCCCCGCTCTGTCGTTAGTTAAGTAACCTAACGGGTAATGACCGGGCCCCGTGGCGAATGCGAATGGCATAAGCGTACGTCATATTTTGGTTGTTTTCTGCAATGGTAGGATTAAATGATGGGACGCATTAAAAGAACTAATGCAAGAAAAATACGCATTAAAAGAACTAATGCAAAGAAAAATAAACCAAGTAAAAGTCGTTGGAACACTTTCAAAAACCACTCGGTTTCTTTTCAAAATAACTTTTAAACGCGGAGCTTAAGCCACTCCTTTTAAAAGCTATCTCGTTCCATCGATTATATCAAGTTCACTACGTTCACGGTTTCTCCAAAACCATTCATAGCCCTCCGTCGCTTCACATGGATGGTCAATAGTATTCAAGCTATGTTTGTTGGCCAAAGTCAAGGCATAATGATTGGTAGCTATTGGGTATTCATGTGCAGCATAGATAGATGTGATGGTTTGGGGCAGTCGTTCTACCTTGTTGGCCAAAGTCAAGGGTATGTGCGGGTGGGCTCAAATTAACCTGGAGAATGACGGCTAGAACTTGACAAGTGACTTATGATTTGTTGGCCAAATCCACATCGGGAGTTTCAAAAGAACTGAAACTTGCTAGTGTTGCATACCACTTGGAGTGTGATGATTCTGGTAGGATTCCTTCAGCTTCGTCACGCGATGATATTTGGATCCCGATCCTACCGTGAGTATATGCTACTCCTCGGGAAATTTCTCACTTAACGATCAATGCTATAAACCAAGTAGGTGTCTAGAAAGGTGTTAGCGGGGCTACGCCCACAGGGAAAAGAGGTTACTTAATTAAGGAACTTCGCGAAAGCGTTGGAAAACTTCCCTCGAAGTACCGACACCAGCCTGGCCGAACGGTTAATCAAGAATTGTACGGTGAGATTGATCCTGACTAATTCTTCCTTTTTGGTTTGAGGAGGGATTCGAGAGACAGTGGAAGCCATCCTGTTTAGACAAACTAAAAACCACTCTAAACTTGCAAGAGCATCATGCCGAGTGTTTCTTCTTTCTCTCCTAATTGCAGCGACCAATCAACATGACTGGACTTAAGTTACTTCTAGATAAAAACATACTGACAGGGCCAAACTACAAAGATTGGCTCAGGAATGTCAAAATGGCAATCACTTATGACAAGTTGGGGTATCTCCTTACCACCAAAGCTCCCCCTGTCCCAGATCCCACCTCCAGCGTCGCGGATAAGGAAATCCGTAAGACTTGGGTGATCGATTGCGCAAAGGCCAGGTGCCTCGTGCTTGCCTCTATGGACAACGAACATCAGAGGAGGCACGAGAATATGGACCTCGAATCCATATTTCTCCATACAAAAGAACTGTATGGAGAGTAATCTCGTATCGCAAGATACGAAGTGTCGAAGAAGTTATTTTCGGCAAGGTTGGCCATCGGATCATCGGTAGCGGAACACGTGCTTAAGATGATTGGCTTCATTGAGGAGCTTGGGGAACTTGGGACCACGTTAGAGAACGAGCTCTATACGGACTTGATTCTCCAGTCCCTTCCTTCCACTTACGCCTAGTTTATCCTGAACTTCAACTTACAAGAAAAAGAAGTTGAACTTTCAGAACTCCTCAATATGTTGAGGAGTGCAGAGGGCACCCTACAGAAAGGTAGGGAAACATCCACTTTGTTTCTAGGAGGATCTTCATCTTCTAGGTCCAAGACGAAAGCCAAGGGAAAGAAGAAGAAAGCCTCCGCCAAACCAAGAGGTGGTGTTAGTAAAGTGGATACGAAGGGAAAAGCAAAAGCAACAAAGATAGCGGGGAAGCTTATAGGGAAGGAAGAGTGCTTTTTCTGTCATAAGAGTGGTCACTGGAATAAAGATTGCAGGGCTTGGAAAGCCAGGACACAGGAACTGAAGCAAGTTGCGGCTTCAGCTTCAGGTGTGTATGTTATTGAAAACTGTCTATCAATAAACTCTACTTCCTGGGTAATGGATACCGGATCAGGATCTCATATCTGTAATTCTTTGCAGGCGTTGAGAAACCGTAGGGTTTTGAAGGCAGGTGACATGACCCTCAAAGTTGCAAACGGAGCTAGCATGGATGCTAAGGCCGTGGGGGACTATCACCTGGGAATGTCAGATGGACATGTTTTGGTTTTACGTAATTGCTTTTTTGTACCCAACGCAACTTGTAATATCATTTCTGTATCTTTGATTTCTAAAGAAGATTATGAATTTGCGTTTGTAAGTAATGTTGTAAACATTCACCTTAATCAAGTTCTGATTGGGTCAGGTACATTAAGCAATGGTATATACGTACTAAACCAACCACAGATTTTCAATGTCCAGAATACACACAAAAGAAAGTCTCCGGAAATAAATCAGACTTTCTTATGGCATTGTAGACTGGGTCACATCAATGAGAGAAGGTTGACGAAGTTACATACATAAGGATATGTGAATCTGTTCGAATATCAATCGTATGCCACTTGTCAATCCTGTCTCAAAGGAACGATGACAAAGACTCCGTTCACTGGACACGGAGTAAGAGCGAGCGAGCTCTTGGGACTCGTACACAGCGACGTGTGCGGTCCAATGTCTACACATGCGCGAAGCGGTTATTCTTACTTCATCACTTTTACGGATGACTTTTCAAGGTACGGTTATGTCTTCTTAATGAAACATAAGTCCGAAGCCTTTGGAAAATTCCAGGAATATAAGAATGAAGTAGAAAAACAAACCGGCAAAAGTATCAAGATTCTAAGATCGAATCGAGGTAGTGAATACTTGAGTTCCGAGTTCCTGGACTATTTAAAAGAGAACGGAATTCTCTCTCAGCTTACTCCACAACATAACGGTGTATCGGAGAGACGGAACCGAACGCTATTGGATATGGTACGGTCCATGATGAGTAACGCTGAGTTACCGCGATCATTCTGGGGATATGCACTAGAATCAGCTGCATACCTTTTGAACCGAGTTCCAACTAAGACTGTGCCTACTACACCATATGAGATGTGGTGTGGGAAGAGACCCTATCCTAATCACATTAAGATATAGGGATGTCCAGCTTTTGTCAAAAAGCAGCATGCGGACAAGCTCGAGGCATGCTCAGTACAGTGCAAGTTTGTAGGATATCCAAAGAACTCCAAGGGATATTTCTTCTATTGCGAAGAGGAACAAAAGATTTATGTTTCTCGTCATGCCCACTTCTTGGAAACTGAATTTTTGGAAAATCAGATAAGTGGGAACACAATAGAACTGGAAGAAATTCCAGAACCACGAGCTATTACTGAAAGCTTAGTAGAACCAGAGGGTTTGAAAGATCAGGACATTCCTATGCCGCTCCGCAGAAGTAGTAGGTAGTCTCATCCGCCCGAAAGATACTACGGTTTTCTCATAGACGGGGATAGAGAGGATTACATCATAGATTATGATGAGCCGACTAGCTTCCAGCAGGCCATTCAGAGCGTTGACTCGGTAAAATGGCTGGATGCAATGCGTACCGAAATGGAGTCCATTTACACCAACAAAGTATGGACGTTGGACGTTGCTCCAGATGGGGTAAAACCCGTAGGATGCAAGTGGATCTTCAAAAGGAAGATTGGTGTAGATGGACAGGTTGAGACCAATAAAGCTAGATTGGTTGCAAAGGGTTTTCGTCAAGGACCTGGTTTGGACTATGACGAGACCTTTTCTCCAGTAGCTATGCTGAAATCCATTCGGATCCTTCTTGCCATTGCTGCCTTCCACGATTATGAGATTTGGCAGATGGACGTAAAGACCGCTTTTCTAAATGGAAATTTAGAGGAGTGTGTTTATATGGACCGGCCAGAGGGTTTCATTCAGAGTGGGAGCAGCGGAAAGGTGTGCAAGTTGCTTAAGTCCATCTATGGACTAAAGCAGGCATCACGGAGTTGGAACATCTGTTTGATGAGACGGTCAAGGAATTTGGCTTTATCAAAAATCCAGATGAACCATGCATCTATAGTAGATTTGTAGCGAGAACTGTAGTATTCCTCGTTTTATACGTGGATGACATTCTCTTAATAGGAAATGACATTCCTATGCTACAATCTGTCAAGGGGTTCTTGTCACACAGCTTCACCATGAAAGACCTGGGTGATGCTGTTAGTGTATATGCCCTAGAGGCCATTACTGTGTCATACTAGTTTGTATATTACTTAATGGATGCTTGGGATATTCACCTTGTATATACAATCTTGCTCAAAATAGTAGTATGCTACTTGGTTTGTTTCTACTTCAATGTGTACATGTGTTTATTTTTGTATATCTCCAATACACATTAGCAGAGCCCTTAGGATCTTTGCTTGATTACCAGCGATGTGATGGCCGTCACACTAGTGGGGCTGGGTAATCTATAAGCACATCCTTTTGCAGGTCCCTGGTCGCAGGACTATCGAGACAGGGCATCGATACTCCGGAGTAGACCAGCGCATGCGCTTCTCATCCCAGTGTGGGAGACGGTCTGTCCCACAGCCGTCAGTACGTCGTACTTGAGATAGTATGCGGGTGCTCGTTAGGTTACGGGTACACTGGACAGGACTCGTCGGGAACTGACTAGTTGGTATTATACCTATCGTCAGTTATCAGTTCCCAGGTGACATGAGTACAGCTTAGTCCGCTGACTTGACACTGTCACTCCGCCTCGAGTGTGTTCCCACTGTACTTTGATCACTACCCTACCACGGCTCAAAGGAGTCGTGCAAACAGGTAGTGGTTGGGTGCAGTCCCGAAGCACTTGGAGGCAGTGACGGTTAGACAGGATTCATCTCTCCCGGTATTGGGGGTTGACATCGTGCTGTGTCTAGGAGAGCCATTACACGAGTAGTCCCTGGCCAGGGCAAACGAGATATACTGGTAGGTTTCCAGTGTTATCTCAGGGTGTTTTGGGCTTCGCTCCGGCACGACTTGTACCGCTATTGGGGGACTGACGTTTACCGCCCCTAGGCCCGCCATGCGATGTATCAGACGAACAGACCGGACTGTACGGAGAATGTCACACTCAGGCTCAGTAGGAGTTCAGATGGGTTTCGCCTCGTCGGTCTTCTTGTCGGCATTACCTGGGGACCGTTACGCACAGCTAGTGCCGCTTGCGGTCTGTGGTTAAACCCACTGCCAGCGTAGTGTCGAGTCTTTAGAGTCCCACACAGAAAGCTTTTCGCCTTTAGGCAAAAGAGTAGAGGTTGCATGGTATTGCGACAGGTCGCATGGTTTTGCGACAGGGTTCGGTCACATCCGTGCACTTGTGCACGTACAGTGTCCGGACAGTTTACACTAGCGGGCTTTGGTTTAAGCCAGATCCTAGTGTACCTTATGGGATTGGATTTATCCAGTTTGCATTCGTGTTCCTCGGAACGCGGATGCGGGTGTGTATGCACAGTTGACAGGGAGGCAGAGGCAGCGGATTCTCATTAGGGTTGTTGACAGTTGACCGTTGACTATTTGACTTTATGCTCAACCCTAATGAGAATATGATATGTGATTAACTATTATATTAATTAAGTATTATGGTGATATGGTTGTTGACTTGTTGACTTTTGTTGACTTGTTGACTTTGTTGACTTGTTGACTTTTGTTGACTTATTGACCGGTTGACTAGGCTTGACTAGTTGACCATCATGATAACCATAGCCATCATTTCATGGCAAAGACTTTTGTTTACTTGCTCATTTGTGTAAAATGAGTGCATGAAATGATATGGTTGTGGTTGCTTCTAACCATCACATAAGACTTTTGTTAATATGATGAGTTATCATTGCTTTGGATTATGAGAGGGTGAAAGACAAAATACTTGCTCATTCTTTCTTGCTCATTCTCTCTCTTGTTCTTGAGCTCTCCTCTTGCTCTCACCCTCAACCTCTTGCTCCCTCTCTTGATCTATGGTTCTCTTGT
The DNA here is from genome assembly GCA_030015575.1 of Agapanthus africanus. Classification (NCBI taxonomy): domain Eukaryota; kingdom Viridiplantae; phylum Streptophyta; class Magnoliopsida; order Asparagales; family Amaryllidaceae; genus Agapanthus; species Agapanthus africanus. Next base: position 342,005,029 of record CM057341.1, read on the forward strand.
CTCATGAGTTGAGAATCAAGAACCATAGATAAAATCCCATTCTATTTCATCTCTACTCATTCTAGTTCACTAGGTTTGGCAAACCAAGTGAACTAGTTTCTTCAAAGAACGAAGAAGGAGCTAAAGGTTGGAGCTTTCAAGTGGATCTATCTTCGGCGTACGGAGACGACGAGAAAGAGCCATCGGACCACCATCGGAGCTTGAAGAGAAGGAGTTCAAGACAAGCTAGGTATAACCCCCATCCGAGTAGCTAACTCTCTTTAGCTAAGTTTGCTAGTTTTAGTTTAGTCAAAGATCCCGACTTTGCTTAGTCCATGTTGCCTCTTGCGCTAATAATTTGATTTTTATACCGTTTCTGCCTCCCCGTAAGAACCGGGGGTCGCAACGTGGACTTACAGTGGTATCAGAGCCTAACTAAACTTAAACTAGCTTGGTAGTAAAGTGTAACGAAGTTCGGAACCGAAAAAAAATCCAAAAACCTAACTTTTACAAAACCTGAGTTTCTGTTGAAATTTTTTCTGGTCAAAATGAAAAACTTTATACTCCTAAATTCGGCTCAGGGTTTTGTGTGAACACCCATGAAAAACGGTCCACTGTTTCGTTCAAACCGCCGCGCTTCCGCCGCATGAGGTAGGCATGTGCCGCGGAAGCGCCGCGGTTTGTCGTCTTCTCTGCATCGTTTTTCGTGCAGTGTGTGTCTATGTTGGTTTTGGGATTTTTGAAATATATTATATGTGCCCAGATTTTCCAGAAAAGAAATTTCCTTTTGGGGTCCTATAATTCCGTATTTTTTCCGAACTTCACTGCACTTTGACTATGATGGTTATATCTGTGATGTTTGCATGTATTGAACGTCTGCTAATCGCTATAAGTCGATTGGTCGGGGTTATACATGATCTGTAATGTGCTGGAATGTGTATATAAATATGTTGGATTGTCGCGGGTGAATAGCCGGGGGTTGTGAGACGAGAGTTTTCTTTTCTTGCAATTCATGTAAATTTGTAAATTGATGTAATAATTATTTGTATGGCCGCACAACCGGGTCGGGGTTGTAGCCGTCATTGTATAATTTCTTTTTACTGTTTTTGCTCCTAGGATAGACCCATGGAGGGGTGCACAAACTACCGGGTATGCCGAAGTGTCGAGTGGCCTACTCATGGAGATGAGGGAGGTTGCTACGCTTCGGGTACTTGGCGGGTAGTTTGCCGCACCCGTAGGGGTCTTGGGTGGGGTTTTGGCTATTCACCGCGACCGTGTTATCTGTTTTTGTTACAGGCTCGTACAAATTACAGATTGCTAGTATATCCAATGTATTTATCTGAGATCTGAAATGTTTATCATTGCAGTATATCTATATATGATATTATTTAGGCGTTGCTTATGTTTTACAGCCGCGCTAGCCCAGCCCCCGCTCTGTCGTTAGTTAAGTAACCTAACGGGTAATGACGGGGCCCCGTGGCGAATGCGAATGGCATAAGCGTACGTCATATTTTGGTTGTTTTCTGCAATGGTAGGATTAAATGATGGGACGCATTAAAAGAACTAATGCAAGAATATCACGCATTAAAAGAACTAATGCAAGATAATAAACCAAGTTAAAGTCGTTGGAACACTTTCGAAAAACCACTCGGTTCTTTTCAAAACAACTTTTAAATGCGGAGCTTGAGCCACTCCTTTTAAAAGCTATCTCGTTCCATCGACCAAATCAAGTTCACTACGTTCACGGTTTTGCCAAAACCATTCGTAGCCCTCCGTCGTTTCGTATGAATATTCAATAGTATTCAAGCTGTGTTTGTTGACCTTCGTCAAGGCATAGTGATTGGTAGCTATTGGGTATTCATATGTAGCATAGATAGATGCGTTGGTTTGGGACATTCGCATTACCTTGTTGACCTTCGTCAAGGGTATATACGGGTGGATTCAAATTAACCTGGATAATGACGGGCAGAACTTGACATGTGACTTATGATTTGTTGACCTTCGTCAAGGTCATAAGAGCATGGGGCAAAAATCCACATCGGGAGTTTCATAAGTACTGAAACTTGCTAGATTTGCATACCATTTGGAGTGTGATGATTCTGGTAGGATTCCTTCAGTTTCGTCACGCGATGATATTTGGATCCCGATCCTACTGTGAGTATATGCTACTCCTCGGGAAATTTCTCACTTAACGATCAATGCTATAAACCTAGTAGGTGCCTAGAAAGGTGTTAGCGGGGCTACGCCCCCAGGGAAAAGAGGTTCTCTAATTAAGGAACTTCGCGAAAGCGTTGGAAAACCTCCCTCGAAGTACCGACACCGGCCTGGCTGAACGGTTAAGCAAGTATTGTACGGTGGGATTGATCCTGACTAATTCTTCCTTTATGGTTTGAGGAGGGATTCGAGAAACAGTGGGAGCCATCCTGTTTAGACAAATTAAAAACCACTCTAAACTTGCAAGAGCATCATGCTGAGTGTTTCTTCTTCTCTCTCCTAATTGCAGCGACCAATCAACATGACTGGACTTAAGTTACTCCTAGATAAAAACAAACTGACAGGGCCAAACTACAAAGATTGGCTCAGGAATGTCAAGATAGCAATCACTTATGACAAGCTGGGGTATCTTCTTACCACCAAAGCTCCCCCTGTCCCTGGTCCAACTTCCAGCGTCGCGGATAAGGAAATCCGCAAGACTTGGGAGATTGATAGCGCGAAGGCCAAGTGCCTCCTGCTTGCCTCGATGGACAACGAACATCAGAGGAGGCATGAGAATATGGACATGGAGTCCATATTGCTCCATATAAAAGAACTGTATGGAGAGCAATCACGTATCGCAAGATACGAAGCGTCGAAAAAGTTATTTTCGACAAGAATGGCCGTCGGATCATCAGTAGCCGAGCACGTGCTAAAGATGATCGGCTTCATTGAGGAGCTCGCTGACCTAGGGATCACATTGGAGAGTGAGCTATATACGGATATAGTTCTCCAGTCCCTTCCTTCCACTTACGCCCAGTTCATACTGAACTTCAACCTACAAGAAAAAGAGGTTGAACTTTCAGAGCTCCTCAACATGCTGAGGAGCGCAGAGGGCACCCTACAGAAAGGTAGGGAAACATCCACTTTGTTTGTAGGAGGATCATCTTCTTCTAGGTCCAAGGTGAAAGCCAAGGGAAAGAAGAAGAAGGCCCCCGCCAAACCAAGAGGCGGTGTTAGTAAAGTGGATACGAAGGGAAAAGGTAAAGCAACAAAGATAGCGGGGAAGCTTGTGGATAAGGAAGAATGCTTCTATTGTCATAAGAAAGGACACTGGAAGAATGATTGCAGGGCCTGGAAGGCCAGAACACAGGAATTGAAGCATGTTGCAGCTTCAGCTTCAGGTGTGTATGTTATTGAAAACTGTCTTTCAATAAACTCTACTTCCTGGGTATTGGATACCGGATCAGGATCTCATATCTGTAATTCTTTGCAGGCGTTGAGAAACCGTAGGGTTTTGAAGGCAGGTGACATGACCCTCAAAGTTGCAAACGGAGCTAGCATGGATGCTAAAGCCGTGGGGGACTATCACCTGGGAATGTCAGATGGACATGTTTTGGTTTTGCGTAATTGCTTTTTTGTACCCAACGCAACTGGTAATATCATTTCTGTATCTTTAGTTTCTAAAGAAGGTTATGAATTTGCGTTTGTAAGTAATGTTGTAAACATTCACCTTAATCAAGTTTTGATTGGGTCAGGTACATTGAGTAATGGTATATACGTGTTAAACCAACCACAGATTTTCAACGTCCAGAATACACACAAAAGAAAGTCTCCGGAAATGAATCAGACTTTCTTATGGCATTGTAGATTGGGTCACATCAATGAGAGAAGATTGACTAAGTTACATACAGAAGGATATTTGAATGCGTTCGAATATCAATCGTATGCCACTTGTCAATCTTGTCTCAAAGGAAAGATGACAAAGACTCCATTTACTGGACAAGGAGTAAGAGCGAGCGAGCTCTTGGGACTCGTACACAGTGATGTATGCGGTCCAATTTCTACACATGCCCGAAGCGGACATTCTTACTTCATTACTTTTACGGATGACTTCTCAAGGTACGGTTATGTCTTCTTGATGAAACATAAGTCCGAGGCCTTTGGAAAATTCCAGGAGTATAAGAATGAAGTAGAGAAACAGACCGGCAAAAGTATTAAGATTCTAAGATCGGATCGAGGTGGAGAATACTTAAGTGCCGAATTCCTGAATTACTTAAAAGAGAATGGTATTCTCTCTCAGCTTACTCCTCCATACACTCCGCAACATAATGGTGTATCGGAGAGACGGAACCGAACCCTATTGGATATGGTTCGGTCCATGATGAGTAACGCTGAGTTACCGCGATCATTCTGGGGATATGCACTAGAAGCAGCTGCGTATCTCTTGAACAAGGCCCCCACCAAGACTGTGCCTACCACCCCATATGAGATGTGGACTGGGAAGAAACCCTGTCTAAAGTATCTTAAGGTATGGGGATGTCCAGCTTTTGTAAAGAAGCAGCATGCGGACAAGCTTGAGGCACGTTCAGTACAGTGTAAGTTTGTGGGATACCCAAGGAACTCCAGGGGGTATCTTTTCTATTCCGCTGAGGAGCAAAAGGTCTTTGTTTCTCAGCATGCCCGCTTCTTGGAAACTGAGTTTTTAGAAACCCAGATAAGTGGGAACACAATAGAACTGGAAGAAGTTCCAGAACCACAGACTGTTACTGAAAGCTTAGTGGAACCAGAGGGTTCAACAGAACAGGACATTCCTACGCCACTCCGCAGGAGTAGTAAGCAGTCTCATCCGCCCGAGAGATATACTACGGTTTTCTCATAGACGGGGATAGAGAGGATTGCATCATAGATTATGATGAGCCTACTAGCTTCCAGCAGGCCGTTCAGAGCGTTGACTCAGTGAAATGGCTGGATGCAATGCGGACCGAAATGGAGTCCATGTACACCAACAAGGTATGGACGTTGGACATTGCTCCAGACGGGGTAAAACCCGTAGGATGCAAGTGGATCTTCAAAAGGAAGATTGGTGTAGATGGACAGGTTGAGACCTATAAAGCTAGGCTGGTAGCAAAGGGTTTTCGTCAAAGACCTGGCTTGGACTACGACGAAACCTTTTCTCCAGTAGCCATGCTGAAATCCATTCGGATCCTTCTTGCCATTGCTGCCTTCCACGATTATGAGATCTGGCAAATGGACGTAAAGACAGCTTTTCTAAATGGAAATTTAGAGGAGTGTATCTATATGGACCAGCCAGAGGGTTTCATTCAGAGTGGGAGCAGCGGAAAGGTGTGCAAGTTGCTTAAGTCCATCTATGGACTAAAGCAGGCATCGCGGAGTTGGAACATCTGCTTTGATGAGACGGTCAAAGAATTTGGCTTTATCAAAAATCCAGATGAACCATGCATCTATAGTAGATTTGTAGCGAGAACTGTAGTATTCCTCGTTTTGTACGTGGATGACATTCTCTTAATAGGAAATGACATTCCTATGCTACAATCTGTCAAGGGGTTCTTGTCACACAGGTTCTCCATGAAAGACCTGGGTTATGCCTCATACATTCTGGGTATCCGGATCTACCGTGACAGATCCAAGAGGATATTAGGACTTTCACAGTCCAGGTACATCGACACCATACTGAAGAGGTTCAGTGTGGAAGATTCCAAGCGCGGTAACCTACCGGCTTGTCACGGGATCACCCTCTCCAAAGAGATGTCTCCCAAGACTGATTTGGAGAGGGATCGCATGTCTATTATACCCTACGCTTCTGCGGTAGGCTCTATAATGTATGCGATGTTGTGTACCAGACCGGATGTAGCTTATGCACTGAGTGTGGTAAGCCGGTATCAGTCTAACCCAGGGGAGAAACACTGGATAGCGGTAAAAAACATTCTCAAGTACCTGAGAAGGACTAAGGAGATGTTCTTGATGTATGGCGGAAAAGACCTCCAGATCGAGGCCTTTGCTGACTCCAACTTCCAGAGTGACAAGGATGATTCCAAGTCCATGTCGGGTTTTGTCTTTACCCTCAATGGAGGGGCGGTGTGTTGGAAGAGTTCCAAACAGGAAACCGTTGCAGACTCGACGATGGAAGCGGAATACATCGCTGCATCTGATGCCGCAAAAGAAGCTGTCTGGATGAGAAAGTTCTTGAAAGAACTTCAGGTAGTTCCGTCCATTGTTGATCCAATACCTCTGTATTGCGACAACAATGGGGCTATAGCTTTAGCGAAGGAACCCAGGTCCCATCAGAGATCCAGGCACATCTTGAGGCGGTATCACCTGATCAGGGAGATCGTAGATCGCCAGGAGATCGAGGTTCGGAGAGTCGCTTCAGAAGATAACACTGCTGATCCATTCACCAAGGCCCTGCCCCAGACTCAGTTCGAGCGGCTGATCGAGATGATAGGTCTTCGATACGCCAGTACATGGCCTTAGTGCAAGTGGAAGATTGTTAGTGTATATGCCCTAGAGGCCATTACTGTATCATACTAGTTTGTATATTACTTAATGGATGCTTGGGATATTCACCTTGTATATACAATCTTGCTCAAAATAGTAGTATGCTACTGGGTTTGTTTCTACTTCAATGTGTACATGTGTTTATTTTTGTATATCGCCTATACACATTAGTAGAGCCCTTAGGATCTTTGCTTGATTACCAGCGATGTGATGGCCGTCACACTAGTGGGGCTGGGTAATCTATAAGCACATCCTTTTGCAGGTCCCTGGTCGTAGGACTATCGAGACAGGGCATCGATACTCCGGAGTAGACCAGCGCATGCGCTTCTCATCCCAGTGTGGGAGACGGTCTGTCCCACAGCCGTCAGTACGTCGTACTTGAGATAGTATGCGGGTGCTCGTTAGGTTACGGGTACACTGGACAGGACTCGTCGGGAACTGACTAGTTGGTATTATACCTATCGTCAGTTATCAGTTCCCAGGTGACATGAGTACAGCTTAGTCCGCTGACTTGACACTGTCACTCCGCCTCGAGTGTGTTCCCACTGTACTTTGATCACTACCCTACCACGGCTCAAAGGAGTCGTGCAAACAGGTAGTGGTTGGGTGCAGTCCCGAAGCACTTGGAGGCAGTGACGGTTAGACAGGATTCGTCTCTCCCGGTATTGGGGGTTGACATCGCGCTGTGTCTAGGAGAGCCATTACACGAGTAGTCCCTGGCCAGGGCAAACGAGATATACTGGTAGGTTTCCAGTGTTATCTCAGGGTGTTTTGGGCTTCGCTCCGGCACGACTTGTACCGCTATTGGGGGACTGACGTTTACCGCCCCCTAGGCCCGCCATGCGATGTATCAGACGAACAGACCGGACTGTACGGAGAATGTCACACTCAGGCTCAGTAGGAGTTCAGATGGGTTTCGCCTCGTCGGTCTTCTTGTCGGCATTACCTGGGGACCGTTACGCACAGCTAGTGCCGCTTGCGGTCTGTGGTTAAACCCACTGCCAGCGTAGTGTCGAGTCTTTAGAGTCCCACACAGAAAGCTTTTCGCCTTTAGGCAAAAGAGTAGAGGTTGCATGGTATTGCGACAGGTCGCATGGTTTTGCGACAGGGTTCGGTCACATCCGTGCACTTGTGCACGTACAGTGTCCGGACAGTTTACACTAGCGGGCTTTGGTTTAAGCCAGATCCTAGTGTACCTTATGGGATTGGATTTATCCAGTTTGCATTCGTGTTCCTCGGAACGCGGATGCGGGTGTGTATGCACAGTTGACAGGGAGGCAGAGGCAGCGGATTCTCATTAGGGTTGTTGACAGTTGACCGTTGACTATTTGACTTTATGCTCAACCCTAATGAGAATATGATATGTGATTAACTATTATATTAATTAAGTATTATGGTGATATGGTTGTTGACTTGTTGACTTTGTTGACTTGTTGACTTTTGTTGACTTGTTGACCGGTTGACTAGGCTTGACTAGTTGACCATCATGATAACCATAGCCATCATTTCATGGCAAAGACTTTTGTTTACTTGCTCATTTGTGTAAAATGAGTGCATGAAATGATATGGTTGTGGTTGCTTCTAACCATCACATAAGACTTTTGTTAATATGATGAGTTATCATTGCTTTGGATTATGAGAGGGTGAGAGACAAAATACTTGCTCATTCTTTCTTGATCATTCTCTCTCTTGTTCTTGAGCTCTCCTCTTGTTCTCACCCTCAACCTCTTGCTCCCTCTCTTGATCTATGGTTCTCTTGTCTCATGAGTTGAGAATCAAGAACCATAGATAAAATCCCATTCTATTTCCTCTCTACTCATTCTAGTTCACTAGGTTTGGCAAACCAAGTGAACTAGTTTCTTCAAAGAACGAAGAAGGAGCTAAAGGTTGGAGCTTTCAAGTGGATCTATCTTCGGCGTACGGAGACGACGAGAAGGAGCCATCGGACCACCATCGGAGCTTGAAGAGAAGGAGTTCAAGACAAGCTAGGTATAACCCCCATCCGAGTAGCTAACTCTCTTCAGCTAAGTTTTCTAGTTTTAGTTTAGTCAAAGATCCCGACTTTGCTTAGTCCATGTTGCCTCTTGCGCTAATAATTTGATTTTTATACCGTTTCCGCCTCCCCGTAAGAACCGGGGGTCGCAACGTGGACTTACAGATGCCTCATACATTCTAGGGATCCGGATCTATCGTGACAGATCCAAGAGGATACTAGGACTCTCACAGTCCAGGTACATCGACACCATACTGAAAAGATTCAGTATGGAAGATTCCAAGCGCGGTAATCTACCGGCTTGTCACGGGATCACCCTCTCCAAAGAGATGTCTCCTAAGACTGATTTGGAAAGGGATCGCATGTCTATTATACCCTACGCTTCTGCGGTAGGCTCTATAATGTATGCGATATTGTGTACCAGACAAATGTAGCTTATGCACTGAGTGTGGTAAGCCGGTATCAGTCAAACCCTGGGGAGAAACATTGGATAGCAGTAAAGAACATTCTCAAGTACCTGCGAAGGACTAAGGAGATGTTCTTGGTGTATGGCGGAAAAGACCTCCAGATCGAGGCCTTTGCTGACTCCAGCTTCCAAAGTGACAAGGATGATTCCAAGTCCATGTCGGGTTATGTCTTTACCCTCAATGGAGGGGCGGTGTGTTGGAAGAGTTCCAAACAGGAAACCGTTGCTGAATCGACGATGGAAGCGGAATATATCGCTGCTGCAGATGCCGCAAAAGAAGCTGTCTGGGTAAGGAAGTTCTTAACTGAACTTCAGGTGGTTCCGTCCATTGTTGATCCAATACCTCTGTATTGCGACAACAACGGGGCTATAGCTTTAGCGAAGGAACCAAGGTCCCATCAGAAGTCCAGACACATCTTGAGGCGGTATCACCTGATCAGGGAGGTCGCGGGTCGCCAGGAGATCGAGGTTCGAAGAGTTTCTGCGGAAGATAACACTGCTGATCCACTCACAAAGGCCTTACCCCAGACTCAGTTCGAGCGGCTGATCAAGATGATAGGTCTTCGATACGCCAGTACATGGCCTTAGTGCAAGTGGGAGATTGTTAGTGTATATGCCCTATAGGCCATTACTGTATCATACTAGTTTGTATATTACTTAATGGAAGCTTGGGATATTCACCTTGTATAAACAATCTTGCTCAATATAGTAGTATGCTACTTGGTTTGTTTCTACTTCAATGTGTACATGTGTTTATTTTAGTATATCACCTATACACATTAGTGGAACCCTTAGGATCTTTGCTTGATTACCAGCGTTGTGATGGCAGTCACACTAGTGGGGGCTGGGTAATCTATAAGCACATCCTTATGCAGGTCCCTAGTCGCAGGACTATCGAGACAGGGCATCGATACTTCGGAGTAGACTAGCGTATGCGCTTCTCATCCCAGTGTGGGAGATGGTCTATCCCACAGCCATCAGTACGTCGTACTGGAGATAGTATGCGTGTGCTCGTTGGGTTACGAGTACACTGGACAGGACTCGTCGGGAACTGTTGGTTAGTACTATACCTATCGTCAGTTATAAGTTCCCAGGTGACATGAGTACAGCTTAGTCCGCTGACATGACACTGTCACTTCGCCTCGAGTGTGTTCCCACTGTACTTAGATTACTACCCTACCACGGCTCAAAGGAGTCGTGCAAACAGGTAGTAGTTGGGTGCAGTCCCGAAGCACTTGGAGGCAGTGACGGTTAGACAGGATTCGTCTCTCCCAGTATTAGGGGTTGACATCGCGCTGTGTCTAGGAGAGCCATTACACGAGTAGTCCCTGGCCAGAGAAAGCGAGATATACTGGTAGGTTTCTAGTGTTATCTCAGGGTGTTCTGGGCTTCACTCCGACACGACTTGTACCGCTATTGGGGGACAGACGTTTACCGCCCCCTAGGCCCGCCATGCGATGTATCAGAAGAATAGACCGGACTGTATGGAGATTTTCACAGTCAGACTCAATAGGAGTTCAGATGGGTTTCACCTCGTCAGTCTTCTTGTCGGCATCTACCTGGGGACCGTTACGCACAGCTAGTGCCGCTTGCGGTCTGTGGTTAAACCCACTGCCAGCATAGTGTCGAGTCTTTAGAGTCCCACACAGAAAGCTATTCGCTTTTAGGCAAAAGAGTAGAGGTCGCATGGTTTTGCGACATGTCGCATGGTTTTGCGACAGGGTTCGGTCACATCCGTGCACTTGTGCACGTACAGTGTCCGGACAGTTAACACTAGCGGGCTTTGGTTTAAGCCAGATCCTAGTGTACGTTTTAGGATTGGTTTTATCTCGTTTGTATTCGTGTTCCTCGGAACGCGGATGCGGGTGTGTATGCACAGTTGACAGAGAGACAGAGGCAGAGTATTCTCATTGGGGTTGTTGACTGTTGACTGTTGACAGTTGACTGTTGACCATTGACTTTTGCTTAACCCTAATGAGAATAAGATATATAATTAACATTAATATTAATTAAGTATTATAGTGACATGGTTGTTGAGGGGTTGACTTTGTTGACTTGTTGACTTTGTTGACCGGTTGACTAGGTTGGACTAGTTGATCATCATCATGACAATGGCTATCATTCCATTGCAAAGACTTTTGCTTGCTTGTTTATTTATGCAAAATGAGTGCATGAAATGATATAGCCATTTTGACTTAAACCATTTACTCAATACTTGATTACTATTTTTGTTATGATGGCTTTTGGATTATGAGAGGTGAGAATGAGAAGAGTATGGTTCATTCTATCATTTGCTTTCTCTCTCTTGAGCTCTCTCATTCTCAAGCTCTCCCTCTTCCTCTTGCTCTCTCTACCTCAAGGCAAACCATTCTCATGTGTTGAGACTCACTGACTTAGAGATAAAAAGACACCAAAACATTCCTCTACTCATTCTAGTTCACAAGGCCTAGCAAGCCAAGTGATCTAGTTTCTTCAAAGTTCGAAGAAGAAGCCAAAGGTAGAAGCTTTCGGGTGGATCCATCTTCGGCGCAAGGAGACGACGAGGTGAGGCCGATCCGTACACCGGGAGGAGTCGAAGATGAAGGAGTTCAAGAAAGGTATAGCCCGCTAACCGAGTAGGTAAACTCTTGTTAGGTTGTTAGTTAGTAGTTTAACAAAGATCCGTATTGGTAGTCCATGTTACCACCCTCTTGAAAATCGTTTTTCACCAATTCCGCAACCCCGTAAGTACCGAGGAAGGGTAGCATGGACTTACAATATTCGCCAACTGCTTTGGCTACAACAATTGCACCATTCCCTACTGTTAGAGATTTATCACATTTTCCCAGTTCTCTACCTTTCTTTAGCCCATGTAACAAATTACATACATGGGATCCTCATCTGGTATCCAATACCCAGCACGTAGAGCAAACAGGGAAATAGTTCTCAGTTTCAGAAACCCCCGAAGACGATGCATCATCATGCTTATTCTTCGTACGGGTGGCATGGGAATACTGATATTTCCCAATTTCTTGTTCAGACTTATGACAGTCATAAGATAGAGCGGAAGCTAGCACAGTATAATAAGTAGGTTCGGTCAATACATCCATATTATTATCTTGATTAAGGCGTGTCATTGGTCGCTGCCTGGAGAGAGCGATTAAAAAACACTTTAGCGTGCGCTCTTGCTAGATTAGATTGGTTATTATCTTATCTAATCAGGATGGCTTCCACTGTTTTTATCAAATCTTCCTTCAACCCCTAAAAGGAAAGATTAGCCGGAATTAATTACACCCTACAAGTTCGCTAACCGATCAACCAGGCCAGTGTCTATACTCCGAGTGAGGTTCTCCGTGCTTTCGCACGGACCTAATTAAAATAAACCTCATTTTTCTAGATGCATAACCCCGTTAACACTTTTCTAGTCACCAACTGGATCAGCTAATTGTAAAATGCAAAACTCTCCCAGGAGTAACTCTTACATACAGTGGGTATCTGGATCCAACTATCATATAGAAGGTATGCAATCTCATTGCAAATTTCAACACTTGAAATTCCCGAAAATGGTTTTTACCCCTAGCATCCTATGACCTTGACAGAGGTCAACAAATCATAGGCCGCTAGTCATGTTCAACGCATTCATTTCGTGATTGAATTAAACCCACCCGCACGACCCTTGATGGAGGTCAATAAGGTCGTACTACTACTTTAAGCCAATCACATCACATGCAGCAGATAAGCACTAATCAGCTACTGCATACTACGCCTTGACAGAGGTCAACAAACGCAGGACGAATACTAGATAGCACTTATCTGAAATGACGAAGGGCTACGCCGGTTTTTAAGAAAACCCTTTGCGTAATAAACTTAATATCGTTGTAGAATCTAGTGATTTGCAGTGTTTTAAGCTCTGTTTTCAAAATTGAATAGTTTTGTAGCGTTTGCTAGTTTTTCTAAAGAGGTCACTCCCCGTGAAGGGATCTCGGCTCTTTCCTCATCGAATGAGGTGCTGAATATGTAGGGTTCCTAGGCACACTCAAGAGGTTCCACAAGGCATCAACCATGCCAAAATCAAATTTTTCTATGTGCCGAGAAACCCTAATGCAAGATCGTTAACTAGAGGTAAGGCGAAACATAGCAAGTTAACTACTTTAACTACAAGTGAAAGGGATTACAACGTTTGCAGATTCGGTCCTCCACTTCTTTAGCTACGTGTTGACGTCCCTCCGCTGCGATCATCGGGATCCCGGACTCTAGCGTCGGTTTCATCAGAGAAATGAAAGGGCTAGGTCGTTGACTTCGGTGCCGAAGATGATCTACGTCGAGGCGACTCAAACTCAAGCTCCATCTTCACTTGGTCATGAACCTTGTGAAGAAAACACCCTATACAACATGGCAAGTGGTAGAGGATGAAGAAATAGGAAGTGGGTTCACTTTGGATTTGGATTTCTCACTTGATTTCATCACTTGAAATTTTCTAGCAAAGGTTTTCTTCTTCATGAAGAAGAAGAAGAAGAAAGAAAAAGAATGAATAAAATAAAATAGAAAATCAAGTGAAGCTTATCATATTGCAACCATGGGTGAGTTAACACATGTAGAGAATAAACTATGGTTTAGGTTTATGGTTAGGTTAAAGCATAAAACAAAATGGTTAGACTTTTCAAAGATGCTTAAAAAGTTTCATGAAGCTTCAAGCATAAAACAAAGAAAAACCACCATTTTATTTTTGCCAAAAATAAATAAATAAATAAGTTCAAACCCTAACCATTAACCTAAACATGGTTTAAAGCATACACACACCCAAGTTTGCATGTATCATCAAACATGATACAAACTAGTGCACAAACATATATCATATATACAATGTGCACAATCTAGTGAGAATTTTTTTTTAAGTGAACCAATACTGGTTAATGTAAAGTAATATATCAAATATTTAATTATACATTAAATCATTAAATCAACACTTGATTTAATGATCCGGTCATACTGCATATAACCGACTAATATCAAGTGTATCAATATATCAAATCAACATTTGATTCGGTAACCCGACTATATCTTATATAACCGTCCGATGATACAAATCGCGAGAATAGAATTCAGTATCACATACTTGTATTATTCTCGGTCCCGCACATATCTCATATGCGCTCCTATTTCATTTCGCTTGAGCCAGGAAAGCTCTGTGTAGGACTCTAAGGACTCGTCAATACGCCGGCAGTAAGCGATGATCATATCAAACACCCACAAGCCGCAAGCGGTCTGCTAAACGTAACGGCCACCCGGGTATTGAGCGATCAGAAGATCAACGAGCAAGCCCGCTCACACTCCTGTGAATCTAACCAGTAACACTTACCGTACAGTCCGGTCTGTTCGTCTGATATGTCGCATATCTCGCCTAGGGGTGGTAAACGCCAGACCCCAGTAGCTTGATAAGTCATGCCGATGTAAGGTGCATAACAAGCGTGAAACTACTGATAATTCTTACCAGTATATCACTGCAACCCTGGCCAGGGATTTCCAGTTATGGCCAGTCGAGAATAGCGCAACATCAACCCCCAATACCGGGAGAGATGAATCCCTTCCTATAGCTCATTGCCTCCATATGAATCGGGACTGTACCCAAAAACCACCTGTTTGCACGACTCAGTAGAGCCGTGGTAGGGTGGAAATCAAAGCACAGTGGGAGACAAATAAGACTCTATGACGATCTCAGGTCAACAGACTAAGCTGTACCAGTGTCACCAGAGAACTGCCATCTGACGTGAGGTATAATACCATCTGGGAGTTCTCGGCGAGTCCGGTCAGTGTACCCAGTCTCCACTGAGCACCCGCATACCATCTCTGAGGTCAAACACCAATGGATATAGGATCATCCATCGCCCATCACATGGCTCGAGAAGATATACGCTAGTCTACTCTGGAATATCGATGCCCCGTCTCGATATTCCCACGACTAGGAACATTGAAGGATGTACTTATGGACTACGCAGGCCCCAGTAGTATGATCTGCATCATACTCCTGGAAGTCGAGCACATATCCTAAGGGCTTTATCAACATTTAACAGAGAGACAGAAAGTATACATGTTAAGATAAAGAGCAACCAGATAGCGTACTATCATGTCGAGCAAGAAAGTCCTACCTATATATGTCCCAGCATCCACTACAATATACATCCTATGTACAGTAATGGCCTCTAGGGCATACATATAACTAACAATCTCCCACTTGCACTAGGGCCATCTGTAGCAGTGGTTGCAGTATCTAATACTCAACCATCCCATAATAGTCTCTCTTTGGGAAAAGGCATTTGTGAGTGGATCCGCCGTGTTGTCCTCTGAGTCTACTCTCCTAACCTCGATCACCCTGGAGATCAACTATCTCCATGATCAGGTGATACTACCTCAGAATATGTTTGGGTCACTGATGGGACCGGGGTTCCTGGGCCAAAGCCCCACTTCCATTGTCCCACAATGGTAGGAACCTAGTTCATCTCATGAACTAATTTACACCCAAACTGCCTCTTAGGTAGTATCTTTGATAGCGATATCACCAGCCTTTATCGTCTAGTTTGCCACGGTATCTCTCTTGGAACCCTTCCAACATACCGTCCCTCTACTGAGGGAAAAGACAATGCCTGCGACTGACATTCAGTCGTCCTTATCACCCTGGAACTTTTCCAGTGATTCTCCCCAGGATCGATTGATACCATTTCACTACACCTAGTGAGAATTCTAATATCCATTTAGATCTATCTCATAGATATAAAATCTAGGATTTAGGAGGTATCACATAGTTCCTATATGGAGAATCCTTGTGATAAGAGGAGATTGACCATTCGTAGCATAGTAAACTCCTTTTCCTATCAAGAGTATGTTGTCCACGTACAATACGAGGATGACCACCTTACTCTCTACTACCTTTTTGTATGTACAAGTTTCATCTACCATTTTGATGAAGTCAAACTATTTGACTACTACATCAAAACAGATGTTCCAACTCCGCGATGCCTGCTTTATCCTGCAAAGCAACTTGCACATGTTTCCGCTGCTCCCACTGTTTACGAAGCCCTCTGGCTGTGTTCTTATAGACGTTGTCTTCTAAATCATTATTTAGAAAAGCAGTCATGGCACCCAACCACCAGATATCGTAGTCATGGTATGTAGCAATGGCAAGTAGGATCCGGATGGACTTAAGCATAGTCACTGGAAAAAGGTTTCATCATTATCCACGCCTGGTCGATGACGAAAACCTTTAACAAGTCTAGCTTTGAAAGTCTCAACTTTTCCATCTACACCAAGTAAACTTCTCAAGATATACTTTCTCCTGATGGGGATTTAACCCTTCAGATATAGCAGCCAAAGTCCATACTTTGTTTGTGTACTTGGATTCCATCTCAGATCGCTAAGCATCCAGCCATTCTTACAGAGTCCTTACTCTCGATGGCCTGCTCGAAACTAGTCGGGTCATCATCTCATGATGCATTCCTTGCTCCCACTGTCATCGAGAAACCAAAGTATCTCTCAAGCGGACGAGGAACCCTACCAGATCGGCGGAGAGGCTGAGGTTCATCGGGGACTATTGAATCCTTTTGTTCTATCAAATCATCAGCTGTAGTTTGTATAGCTGGAACCTTTCCAGTTCTACAGAACTGACCTTGCCTCGATCTTGTCCGGATTTTGCTTTTGACATAGGCCGGACAATCCCAAATCTTAACTTACTTAAGAGATAGGCTCTTCCCATACTATATCTCATATGGAGTGGTAGGCACTGATTTGATTCGAACCCAATTCAATAGGTATGCAGCTTCTCAAGTGCATTACCCCCAAAAGGAAATAGGCAACTCAGTAGTACTCATCATAGAGCGCACCATATCTAATATGGTGCGATTGCTCCGCCCCGATACACCGTTGTGCTGTGGTATATTAAGAGGAGTAATACGGAGAGAGAATCTCATTCTCCTTTAGAATAGTCCAGGAATTCTATGCACAAGTATTCTCCTCCCTGATCTTATCATAGGACATAATACTTATACCCGAATTTTGGTTCTCTACTTCTAACTTATATTCTGTGAATATCTCAAAAGCTTCGGACTTATGTTTCAGCAGGAACATGTGACTGAATCTTGAGAGATCATCAGAGAATGTAATGAAGTACAAAGAACCGGCATTGGCATGTGTAGACAGGGGACCTTACATACATCACTATGTATCAGTCCCAAGAGTTCACTAACTCTTTCTCTGTTTCCAATAAACAGAGCTATGGTCATCTAATCTTTGTGACATGACCGGCAAGTTTCACAAGATGTAAATTCAAACTGATTTAAATATGCATCTAAAATGTAACTTAAGCTAGTCGGGTCATATTGATATGACCTAGTCTACAATACCTCAAGAAGGAATCATTCATTTCTGAACTCTTCTTCTTGTGTGTGTTCTGTATGCTAGGAACTATAGTTTGATTTAGAACGTTAATGCTTTTAGATAACGTGCCTGAACCGATATAGGAAATGTACAAAACATTATTCAAGAATACAAAATTATATCCTTCTTTAATAAATAAAGAGATTAATATGATTTTGTATATCAGGTTCGGTATCTAATAGCATTTGTTCAGAATCAATGTATTTTAGTAATACAGGGTGACAGTGACCAACAGACTTGGCTGCAACACTTGCACTGTTTTCTGTCTCATGAAACTTATCACCCGTTCTCAGTTCTCTACCTTTATGTAGCCTATGTAACGGATTACATTTGCGGGATCCTGATCCTGTATCTAATACCTAGGACGTAGAGGACACTGAGAAACAGTTCTTTATAATGAACACACCCGTAGGAGATGCATCATATGCACTTTCTTCGTTTGGGCGGCAAAGGAATTCTATGATTCCCCTATTTCCTGCTCGGTCTTATAACAATTATAAGTTGGAGCGTGACCAACGTTCCCCAGCTCAGTATAACAAGCGGGTTCGGTCAATACATCCATATTATTATCTTGATTAAGGCGTGATATGGTCGCTACCTGGAGAGAGAGAGAAGAAAACACTCTGCGTGCGCTCTTGTAAGATTAGATTGGTTATATATTTTATCTAATCAGGATGGCTCCCACTGGTTTTATCAAATCTTCCTTCAAACCCTAAAAGGAAAGACTAGCCGGGATTAATTACACTCTACAAGTTCGCCAATCTTTCAGCCAGGCCAGTGCCGGTACTTTGAGGGAGGTTCCCCGTGCTTTCGCACGGACCTAATTAAAGTAAACCTCGTTTTCCCAGGGGCGTAACCCCGTTGACACCTTTCTAGACACCTACTTGATCGGCTAATTGTAAAGTGCAAAACTCTCCCAGGAGTAACAATTACTCACAATGGGTATCGGGATCCAACTATCATATAGAAGGTATGCAATCTCTTTGCAAATTTCAACGCTTGAAACTCCCGATAATGTTTTTTACCCCTAGTACCTATGACCTTGGATATGGTCAACAAATCATAAGCACTAGTCAAGTTCTACCCGTCATTTCGTGATTAATTAGACCCACCCACATGACTCTTGGCTAAGGTCAACAAAGTCACATGACTGTCCTAACTAATCGCATCATATGCTGTGTAGGAAGACAACACTTAGCTACCGTACACTACGCCTCGGCTATGGTCGACAAACGTAGCACGAATACTAAGTACTCTACTTCCTAAAATGATGGAGGGTTGCGGATGGTTTTTAAGAAAACATTTAACGCTTTGAACTTGATCTCGTTGCGGAATCAAATGGATTTTAAATGGAGTGTTTTTTAGGCTTTTCTAGTTTTGCTAAAGGGGTCACTCCCGGTGAAGGGATCGTCGGCCCTTTCCTCATCAAATAAGGTGCAGGATATATCATATATACCGATGTGCAAAGTAAAAAACTATAGAAGCAATCAAAAGACAAACCGAGGGTTGTAGCATTTGCAAGTTATTGCTAAATGGGTCACTCCCGGTGAAGGGATCTCGACCCTTTCCTTATCGAATAAGGTGCAGGATGTTCTACAAGGAACACCGCGATGCAAAGCAAGAACTGTAGCTACCTGATTTTTTATTTTTTTTTTGAAATTCGATTCCACAACATCTTTTAGGTTTATTTTCTTTCATTAATCACATTAATGAAGTCCCATCATTTAAGTCCATCTAAACATCACAGATAAATATAACGTACGTTTATGTCATCCGCATTCGCCTCGATGTCCCGTCTGCACCGTTAGGTTAGGTAACTAACGCCAGAGCGAGGCAGGGCTAGCACGGGTGTAAAACATAAGCAACGTCTGTATAATATATCATATATACTATATACAATATCTATCTGAACAAATCACATGATCACATCACAGATAACGCAGCAGAAAATAACATATGAAATATTGGATATACTAGGACGTCCGTGTTTTATTTTGAGCCTTAATAAAACACGGATTCCACGGTCGTGATGAATAGCCAATCCCACACCCGAAGACCCCTACGAGAGCGGCAAATAACACTACCAATTCTAGAGTTAGGAGACCCGGACTCGACTCCTTGAGATGGTCTTCCACTGGACCCTAGAACCCGGTTACTTGTGCTCCCCTCCTTGGGTCTATCCTAATGCGGAAAAGTAAATAATATACATCAACGGTGACATCTTCCGCAACCTGGAAGTGCCCCAATAAAAGAATATTACATACAAGTTTTTACATGAAAGAAAATGGAAAAACACTCATCTCACATAAAAAAAACCCGGCGATTCAAACACGACGATCCAATATAACATATCCAGCAACACATAACATCACATGTCATCAACGTAAGTAAATATGCCCATCCCAAAAGTCGTTGACATATAGCAATGAAACCGGCGATATCACATATTACACTTACGGTCACAGAAAAGAAAGTGTAAAACTACAACAGTTGGAATCCGCAAGCTCTTTAGACATCGCATGCCTAACCAAATGAATTCCTTAGACATCGCAAGCCTAACAATTATAAACCCCGCATTTTAGTCTCATTATCGAAGACTCTTTTCAATATCAAGTCGGGCAATTCAACAGGATTCCCGACATTCTGATCGAATGCACTTCGCAAACTTTAGTAGACGGCCGCACCCCCGATGCCGTTGACGAAGTGCTCCAAGGCGGAACACCGTTGCCGCGAGCACTCGAACGGATGCTTTCGGCGACGGGGTTCTCCTACAGTCACTTGGTCGGGGCTATGGGGTGTAGCTTTCTATTAAGTTTACCCGGCGAGTATCCGCGTACGCTACGTGATTGCGACGGACTTTTGATCACATCAAAATTCCGAGGCAATCGATCAAGTGAGACTAGACTGCTAGATTTATAATATTCAAATCAGTTATCTCATAACTACTTGTGGATTCCAAATATTGTGTCACATTCCAGATAAACAGAAAATGTTAAACTTTCCGATCGAACAATAAAACACCCAAGTTTTCCCGAAAAGCTCAACACATGAAATAAGTTTAAAAAAACATTCACTTCATGCCACAGTACCAACGGTCCAGCCGTAGAAGGGTCAAGCCAACGCCTCATATGTGGCATGCCATACTGCCCCAAACCCTAAGGTTCAAAGGGCAGTTCAAGACGGTCACATAATCGAGTTAAGGTTTGTTGTCTTCTAGAGGGTCCATCGCGTTACTTGCACTACTTAGAATGTTCTTAAACTGCGGAAAAATCCAACACTTGGAAATTTCCCGACAGGGGAAAACGTGGGTCATTCATATCCGGTCGAACCTTTTAACATGTTCTAAAATATCCGGAAAACACAGAAAAAGTTAAACTTTCCGATCGAATTAACGAAATCCCAATACAACCCAGAAAACTCAACTGTTGAGTAGAAGTTAAAAATTCCCAGAAAACACAGCACTTACAGATAGGAATTAATGTGCAAACCACGTGGCAAGATTCACCACTATGGCCGCGGAACCGCCGCGCAAGCCAGGGTGGAGCCGCGGTTCCGCCGCGCATTGGTCGAGTTGGGGTCACGTGTTGCACATTAACTTCTAGAAAACCCTGCTGAATTTTTTGACAATTTTTAATTCACAAAAATCCACGATTTCAAAAAAAGTACAGAGAGGGGTATTCGATTAGGGTTTCTGGTTCGATCGGACTTCTAACTTCGTCTACACTTCGCTTAAAGCTCTAGCTAGGCTCTGATACCACTGTAGGATTCCTAGGCACACTTAAAAGGTTCCACAAGGCATCAACCATGCCAAAATCAAATTTTTCTATGTGCCGAGAAACCCTAATGCAAGATCGTTAACTAGAGGTAAGGCGAAACATAGCAAGTTAACTACTTTAACTACAAGTGAAAGGGATTACAACCTTTGTAGATCCGGTCCTCCACTTCTTTAGCTCTGTGTTGACGTCCCTCCGCTGCGATCATCGGGATCCCGGACTCTAGCGTCGGTTTCATCGGAGAAATTAACGGGCTAGGTCGTTGACTTCGGTGCCGAAGATGATCTACGTCGAGGCGACTCAAACTCAAGCTCCATCTTCACTTGGTCATGAACCTTGTGAAGAAAACACCCTATACAACATGGCAAGTGGTAGAGAAAGAAGAAATAGGAAGTGGGTTCACTTTGGATTTGGATTTCTCACTTGATTTCATCACTAGAAATTTTCTAGCAAAGGTTTTCTTCTTCATGAAGAAGAAGAAGAAGAAAGAAAAAGAATGAATAAAATAAATTAGAAAATCAAGTGAAGCTTATCATATTGCAACCATGGATGAGTTAACACATGTAGAGAATAAACTAGGGTTTAGGTTGATGGTTAGGTTAAAGCATAAAACAAAATGGTTAGACTTTTTAAAGATGCTTAAAAAGCTTTATGAAGCTTCACGCATAAAACAAAGAAAAACCACCATTTTATTTTTGCCAAAAATAAATAAATAAATAAGTTGAAACCCTAACCATTAACCTAAACATGGTTTAAATCATACACACACCCAAGTTTGCATGTATCATCAAACATGATACAAACTAGTGCACAAACATATATCATATATACAATGTGCACAATCTAGTGAGAAAAATAATCTTAAGTGAACCAATACTAGTTAATGTAAATTAATATATCAAATATATAATTATACATTAAATCATTAAATCAACAATTGATTTAATGATCCGGTTATACTGCATATAACCGACTAATATCAAGTGTATCAATATATCGAATCAATATTTGATTCGGTAACCCGACTATATCTTATATAACCGCCCGATGATACAAATCGCGAGAATAGAATTCAGTATCACATACTGGTATTATTCTCGGTCCCGCACATATCACATATGCGCTCCTATTTTGTTTCGCTTGAGCCAGGAAAGCTCTGTGTAGGACTCTAAAGACTCGTCAATACACCGGCAGTAGGCGATGATCATATCAAACACCCACAAGCCGCAAGCGGTCTGCTAAAAGTAACGGCCACCCGGGTATTGAGCGATTAGAAGATCAACGAGCAAGCCCACTCACACTCCTGTGAATCCAACTAGTAACACTTACGGTACAGTCTGGTCTGTTCGTCTGATATGTCGCATATCTCGCCTAGGGGTGGTAAACGTCAGACCCTAGTAGCTTGATAAGTCATGCCGATGTAAGGTCCATAACAAGCGTGAAACTACTGATAACTCTTACCAGTATATCATTGCAACCCTGGCCAGGGATTTCCAGTTATGGCCAGTCGAGCATAGCGCAACATCAACCCCCAATACCGGGAGAGACGAATCCCCTCCTATCGCTCATTGCCTCCATGTGAATCGGGACTGTACCCAAAAACCACCTGTTTGCACGACTCAGTAGAGCCGCGGTAGGGTGGAAATCAAAGCACAGTGGGAGACACATAAGACTCTATGACGATCTCGGGTCAAAAGACTAAGCTGTACCAGTGTCACCAGAGAACTGCCATCTGACGTGAGGTATAATACCATCTGGGAGTTCTCGGCGAGTCCGTTCAGTGTACCAAGTCTCCACTGAGCACCCGCATACCATCTCTGATGTCAAACACCAATGGATATGGGATCATCCATCGCCCATCACATGGGTCGAGAAGATATACGCTAGTCTACTCTGGAATATCGATGCCCCGTCTCGATATTCACACGACTAGGAACATTGAAGGATGTACTCATGGACTACCCAGGCCCCACTAGTATGATCTGCATCATAGTCCTGGAAGTCGAGCACATATCCGAAGGGCTTTATCAACATGTAACAGAGAGACAGAAAGTATACATGTTAAGATGAAGAGCAACCAGATAGCGTACTATCATGTCGAGCAAGAAAGTCCTACCTATATATGTCCCAGCATCCACTACAATATACATCCTATATAAAGTAATGGCCTCTAGGGCATAGATATAACTAACAGAATATTCATCAAGTAATACTACAATGCAAAAAAAGAACTAGTGCAGCTGGCAAAACAAATCGAGTGGGTTGTAGCATTTGCTAGTTTCGCTAAAGAGGTCACTCCCGATGAAGGGATCTCGGCTCTTTTCTCATCGAATGAGGTGTTGGATATTCATCGAGGAATACCACTATGCAATGCAAAAACTAGATCTACCTGTTATTAAAAATCTGATTCTAAAACATTTTTAGGTTTCTTTTCTTTCATTAATCTCATTAATGAAGTCCCATCATTTAATGTTTCCTAAACATCACAGAAAAATGAAACGAAAATAGAACGTATGCTTATGCCATCTGAATTCGCCACGGGGCCCCGTCATACACCGTTAGGTTACTTAACTACCAGAAGAGCGGGGGCTGGACTAGCACGAGTGAAAAATATAAGCAACATTTATTATTTACCATATATGTAACATTCGTCTCACGCAGTTATATGATCGCATTACAGAACCAAGCAACAGAAGCAACATATGAAATATTGGATATACTAGGATGTCCGTGTTTTAAATTTAGCCAGTAATGTAAAACATGGATTCTACGGTTGTGATGAATAGCCAAACCCATATCCCGATACCCCTACGAGAGCGGCAAGTAACCCTACCAATTCTTGAGTTAGGAGACCCGGTCTCAACTCCTTAAGATGGTCTCTTACTGGACTCTAGAACCCGGCTATTTGTGCTCCCTGTCTTGGGTCTATCCTAATGTAAAAAAGTAAATAATATACATGAATGGTGACATCATCATCAACCCGGATGTGTCCCAATAAAAGAATATTACATACAGATTATATATGAATTAAAATAAAAACTCTCATCACACATAAAACCCCTCGGCTATTCATTCGTGACGATCTAATAAATCATATCACCAGCAACACATAACATCTCATGTCATCAACGTAAGTAAATATGCGTAACCCCCGAATCTCGTTGACATATAGCAACGAGATCGGGATACCCCACATATTACATTTACAGTTGCAGAAAAGAAATGAAAAACTGCAATAATTAGAATCCGTATATCCTTAGATATCATAAGCCCGGAATATCTCATATTCTGGATTTCATTCCTAACCTATAAACCTTGTATTTTAGTCTCAAATTGAAAGAACTTTTCAATCACTTTAGTCGGGTAATTCAACAAGATTCTCGACTACATTATCGAATACTCGTCAGAAACTTTAGTAGATGGCTTCACCCCCGATGCCGTCGACGAAGTGTACTTAAGGCGGAACACTATGGCCGCATACACCCGAGTGGGTGCTTTTGGCAACGGGGTTCTCCTACAGTCACTTGATCGGGGCTTTGGGGTGTGGCTGTCTACTAGAGTTACCCGGCATGTGTTCGCATACAATATGCAATTGCGACGGTGTTTTGATCCGAATCAAAACCCCGTGGCAACCGATGAACCGAGACTAAAACACTAGATTTACAATATACTAATTAATTTTCACAAAACTAATTATTCTGGATTCTAACAATTGTGTCACATATCATCAAAATCTATATGATGTTAAACATTTTGATCGGTTTAACAAACACCCACAAATTCCAGAGACCTCAACAACTTAGGAATTATTGAAAACATCCAGAGAGTGCATGATTACCCAATGGAGCAACACAGAAAGATTCGACCCATGAATCCATAAAGTTGCGGCGGAACCGCCGCCAAACTAGGGTTTGGGCTGCGGTTCCATGGTAGTTTGAAGGAGTTATGGGTTCAAATTTTCTGGGGTTCCTTAAAAAAGCCTGCACATTTTTCTAAATGTTTTTAATCACAAAAATTTCAACTCTTGAAAAATCGATAGAAACTTCAAAAATCTGCGGTTTCGAAAACCGATCAAACACTTTAACGTCGTAAAGACCTTCCCTAATGTTCTAGCTTGGCTCTGATACCATGAAAATCTACCCTAGCACCACCATGAGGTTCTTGTAGCATCAAACATGTCGCATTTAAAAATTTCTAGGTGCTAAGTTAGACTAACCAAGATACTAACTAGAATATTAGTGTTAAACTATTATGATATGATAAATCTAAGAGAAGGAAAGATGGCTACAGCCTTTGATGACCGTGTCCTTCTCTTCTAAAGCTCCACGATGTAGTCCACACGACTCTACTAGGCTCCACTTCGAGTTGGCGCAAGCTTCCTCCGATGATCTTCGTGCCGAAGATGATCCATCCGAAGTCCGCCAATCCAAGCTACCTCTTTACTAAACTCTTTAGTGAAGGCAACACACTACACTTGATTGCTAATCAAGTGTAGGATGGTGAAGTAGGGTTTTTTTTTGCTCACTAGTTTTGTTCAAGCTTCATGGTTCACATCACATGTGAGCGATTGAAGCTTGAAATGTGAAGAAGAAGAAGAAGATGAAGCTGGAGAGCAAGAGAAAATGGCTAAGGTATCAACATAGAATGAATCATGGCTCCACTTGAAAACCCCTCACTTATTCAAGCATCCATTATTTTTCAAATTGAAAAATACCATGCTTGAATAGTGAGTCAAGAGGAAATAAACTATAGTAAAAGCCATGCTTCATCCATACTCTCCATGTCTTCTCAATTTCCACCTAATTATTCAATTTTCACAAAACAGAATAAACAACCATGATACATATAATACACACACACACACATATCAAATATATATATATATATATATATATATATATTAAGTTAAGCAAATAATTGGTGAGCAATAATATTAGTTAAGATATAATTATATCAAATATAATATATATCATATTATTAAATCAACGCATGATTTAATAATCCGGTTATATCACATATAACCGACTAATATAATTTATCTGTATATCACATTACCAAATCAACTCTTGATTCGATAATCCGGTTATATCACATATAACCTGACCGACGACAGATAACTGCTAAATTACAATACGGTATCACATACACGTATTTAATCAGGCCCCGACACATATCAGATATGTGCCCTACATCGTTTCGCTTGAACCCGGAAACTTCTGTATGGGACTCTAAAGACTCGTCAATACGCCAGCAGTGGGTGATGATCACATCAGTCACCCACAAGCCATCAGCGGTACTAGCTGGACGTAACGGCTACCCAGGTATTGAGCGATATGAAGATCAACAAGCAAGCTTGTCCATACTCTCCATGAAGTCTATCAGTAACACTTACCGTACAGTCCAGTCTCTTCGTCTGATATGTCGCATATCATGTCTATGGGTGGAATCTTCAGACCCCAGCAACGTGATAACTCATGCCGATGTCTGGCTCATAACGGTTCGAGAAACTACTTATAACTAATCTCAAAAGCAGTCCTGGCTAGGGACTTCCAGTTATAGCCAATCGAGCATAGCGCAACATCTACCCCCAATACTGGGAGAGACGAAACCCCTCCTATCGCTCATTACCTCCATGTGACTCAGGACTGCACCCAAAATCCACCTGTTTGCACGACTCCTTTGAGCCGTGGTAGGGAGGAAATCAAAGCACAATGGGAGCCACACAATACTCTATGACGATCTCAGGTCTACAGACTAACATGTACCAGTGTCACTAGAGGATTGCTATCTGACGATAGGTAAACTACCAACTAGGAGTCCTTAGCGAGTCATGTTCGGTGTACCTATTCTCTAATGAGCACATGTGTACAATCTTTGATGTCAAACACCAATGGCTATGGGACCAACCATCGCCCTGCACAGGGTTAAGAAACGTATACACTAGACTACTCTGGAATATCGATGCCCTGTCTCGATATTCCCACGACTGGGAACAATTAAAGGATGTGCTTTTAAACTACACAAGTCCCAGTAGTATGATCTCCATCATAGTCCTAGTAGTCAAGCTACATCCTAAAGGCTTATTAACATGTGAGAGAGAGACAATATAAGAATACCAGTCTACATGTTAAGATAAAGGAAACCAGATAGCATACTATCATGTCGAGCAAGAAAGTTCTTTTTAAATATGTCAAATCATCCATTATAATATACAACAATGTACAATAATGGCCTCTGGGGCATACATATTCCTAACAACTGAATCACTTCAGTATGGTGTCGATGTACCTGGATTGAGAAAGTCTCAACATCCTTTTAGATCTATCACGATAGATCCGGATTTCCAGAATGTAAGAGGCATCACCCAGGTCTTTCATGGAGAACCTTTGTGACAAGAATCCTTTGACAGATTGTAGCATAAGAATGTCATTTCCTATCAAGAGAATGTCATCCACGTACAAGACGAGGAACACAACAGTTCTTGCTACAGTCTTACTATAGATGCATAGTTCATCTAGATTTTTGATAAAGTCAAATTCTTTGACTGTCTCATCAAAATAGATGTTCCAACTCCGCGACTTCTGCTTTAATCCATAAATGGATTTAAGCAACTTGTACAATCTCCCGCTGCTCCCAGTCTGAATGAAACCCTCTGGCTGATCCATATAGACGCGCTCTTCTAAATTTCAATTTAGAAAAGCGGTTTTTACGTCCATCTGCCATATCTCATAATCGTGGAAAGCAGTAATGGCAAGAAGGATCCGAATGGATTTGAGCATAGCTACTGGAGAAAAGGTTTCATCATAGTCCAAACCAGGTCTTTGACGAAATCCTTTTGCAACAAGTCTAGCCTTAAAGGTTTCAACCTGTCCATCTAGACCAATCTTCTTTCTGATGATCCATTTGCAACCTACGGGTTTTACCCCTTCTGGAGCAATGTCCAAAGTCTATACTTTGTTCGTGTGCATGGACTCCATCTCGGTCCGCATTGCATCTAGCCATTTTACCGAGTCCCTTCTCTGAATGGCTTGCTGGAAGCTAGTTGGCTCATCATTTTCAATGATGCAATCCTCTCTATCCCCGTCTATAAGAAAACTGTAGTATCTCTCGGGCAGATGAGACAGCCAACTACTCCTTCTGAGTGGCACGGGGATGTCCCATGCTTTTGAAACCTCTGGTTCTACCAGGCTTTTAGTAATTGCTTATGGTTCTGGAATTTCTTCCAGTTCTTTTGCGCTCGCACTTGTCTCTTTTTCTAAAAATTGAGTTTCCAAGAAGTGGGCATGAAGAGAAACAAAAACCTTTTGTTCCTCTGCGTAATAGAAAAGATACCCCCTGGAGTTCTTTGGGTATCCCATAAACTTACACAGTACTGAGCGTGCTTCGAGCTTGTCCGCATGCTGCTTTTTGGTAAAAGCTAGACATCCCCATATTTTCAGATACTAAAAACAAGGTTTCTTTCTGCTCCACATCTGATATAGTGTGGTAGGCACAGTCTTGGTAGAAACCTTGTTATAAAGGTATGCAGCTGATTCTAGTGCCTAGCCTCAGAAGGATCGCGGTAACTCAGCGTTACTCATCATGGAACGTACCATATTTAATAAGGTTCGTTTCTATCTCTTCGATACACTATTGTGTTGTGGTGTGTATGGAGGAGTATGATGAGGGAGAATTCCATTCTCTTTTAAGTAATCCAGGAACTCGGCGCTCAAGTATTCACCACCTCGATCAGATCTCAGTGTCTTGATAATTTGGCCGGTTTGTTTTTCCACTTCATTCTTATATTCTGACAATTTCTTAAAGGCCTCAGATTTATGTTTCATCAAGAAGACATTTCCATACCTAGAGAAATAATCCGTAAAAGTAATGAAATAGGAATAACCACATCTTGCATGTGTAGATATTAGACCACACACGTCGCTGTGTATGAGTTCCAAGAGCTCGCTCACTCTTATTCCGTGTCCAGTAAACGGAGTCTTTGTCATCTTTTGTTTGGGACATGATTGACAAGTTGCATAAGACTGATATTCGAACGGATCCAAATATCTCTCTTTATGTAACTTGGTCAACCGTGTTTCATTGATATGACCCAGTCTACAATGCAACATGAAAGCCTTATTTAATTCTAGAGACTTTCTTTTGTGTCTATTCTGGACGTTGAAAACTTGTAGTTGGTTTAATACGTATATACCGTTGTTTAGTGTACCCAACCCAATCAAATCTTGATTAAGGTGGATGTTTACGACATCGCTTACAAATGTAAAATCATAAGCTTCTTTAGATAACAAAGATACATAAATTATATTACAAGTCAAACTAGGTACAAAAATTTTTTTGCACAAAACCAAAAAATTACCACTTGTCATTCCTAAGTGATATTCCCCTACGGACTCTGCATCCACGCTCGCTCCGTTAGCAATCCTGAGGGTCATATCACCTGCCTTCAAAACTCTACAGCTTCTCAGTGCCTGCAAAGAATTACAGATATGAGATCTTGATACGGTATCTAATACCTAGGAAGTAGAGATGATTGACAGACAGTTTTCAATCACAAACACAACTAAAGCCGAAATCACAACCTGCTTCGCACCCTTGTTCTGGGCTTTCCAGGCCCAGCAGTTTTTCTGCCAATAGCCCTTCTTATGATAGTAGAAGCATTCTTCCTTCCCTACCGTCGACCTCCTAACTTTTTCCTTGCCCTTTGCCTCTACCTTACTAACACCGCCTTTCGGCTTGGTAGAGGCCTTCTTCTTTTTCCCATTAGCTTTCGCTTTGGATCTTGAAGAGGAAGATCCTCCAACAAGCAGACCAGGTGTTTCCCTCGACTTCTGCAGGGTGCTCTCAGTGCTCCTCATGTTGAGAAGTTCTGGAAGTGAAACTTCCTTCCCTTGAATGTTGAAATTTAAGATAAACTGGGCGTTGGTAGAAGGGAGGGACTGAAGAATCAAGTCAGTGTATAACTCGTTCTCAAACGTGGTCCCCAGGTCGGCGAGCTCCTTAATGTATCTGATAATCTTAAGGACATGGTCCCATATAGATGACCCGATAGCCAACCTCGCTTGAAATAACTTCCTTGAGGTCTCGTATCTTGCGATACGAGATTGCTATCCATATAAGTCTTTGGTATGGAGGAAGATGAATTCAAGATCCATCTTCTCGTACCGCCTCTAGTGTTCATTATCCATAGAGGCCAGCACGAGGTACTTGGCTTTCGCACTGTAAATTTCCTAGGTCTTATGGATCTCTTTATCCACGACACTGGAATCTGGACCTGGGACGGCAGGGGCTTTAGTAGTAAGAAGATAGCCCAGTTTGTCATATGTGATGGCCATCTTGACATTCCTGAGCCAATCTTTATAGTTTTGCCCCGTCAATATGTTTTTCTCTAAAAGTAACTTAAGGTCGGTCATCTTGGTCACTGCAATTAGGAGAGAGAGAAGAAATACTTTAGCATGATGCTCTTGCAAGTTTAGATTGGTTTTTAATTTATCTAAACAGGATGGCTCCCACTGTTTCTGGAATCCTCCTTCAAACCATAAAAGAAGAATTATTCGGGATTAATCGAACTTTTCAATTCTTGCTTAAACGTTCCGCCAGGCTAGTTTTGGTACTTCGAGGGAGGTTTTCAAACGCTTTCGTGAAATTCCTTAATTACATAAGCTATTTTTCCTGAAGGCGTAGCCCCGCTAGCACCGTTCTAGACACCTACTTGGTTTGTAGTATTGATTGTTTAGTGAAAAAATCTCCCGAGGAGTTCCTTGTACTCACAGCATGATCAGGATCCAAATATCATTGTGTGATAATTCTAAAGGATTCCTACCAAAATTATCACACTCCAAATGGTATGCAACACTAGCAAGTTTCAGTTTCTTTAGAAACTCCCGATGTGGATTTTTGCTCCATGCTCTTATGACCTTGACGAAGGCCAACATATCATAAGTCGCATGTTAAGTTCTACCCGTCATTGTCCAAGTTAATTTAAACCCACCCGTACATACCCTTGACGAAGGCAAAAAGAGTAGTACGACGGTCCCAAACCAACGCACCTATCTATGCTTCAGATGAATATTCAACAGCTACCAATCACTATGCCTTGGCGAAGGTCAAAATATAAAGCTTGAATACTACTGAATACCCAACTAAAATGATGGAGGGATACGGCTGGTTTAGGTGAAACCGTGAACGTAGTGAACTTGATATAATCGAAGGAACCTTGATAGCTTTTAAAAGGAGTAGTTTAGGCTCCGCATTTTAAAAATTTGCTTTTTGAAAAAACTGAGCTGTTTTAAAATTGTTCCAACAATTTAGCATTGGTTTGTTTGCTTTGCATTAATCAAGTGTAGTCCCATCATTTACGCCTATCATCACATAGAGAAACGAAAATATGACGTATTCTTATGCCATCCGCATTCGCCACTGGGCCCCATCTAACACCGTTAGGTTACTTAACTAATGCCAGAGCGGGGGCTAGACTAGAGCGGATGTAGAAGATAAGAAACATCTATTATATAACATATATAATATATGCATTCGTCTCACGCATTAATAGGCATTCCATATCACAGATGGATATATTGGATATACTAGGAATTCCGCGTTTCGTTTAAGCCGTAACGAAAGACGGATTCCACAATCGTGATGAATAGCCAAACCCTATCGTAGACGCTTACGGGTGCGACAAACTACCCGCCAAATACCTGTTCATATCAGATTTTTGCATTTTCATACCGCCCATTTTTTATCACATTGCATATCAGTAGATACTCTTGAGCCGTCTTTGCTAGTCAATTGCAGGATACAGGTTCTCGGTTCTAAAACGGTGAAATTCATGGAAAACACGACAAAATCCGGGTTCCTGCCAACCACAGATAAAACACGGTCTCCGTTCTTCATCCGTATGTTGCCACAGACCAGTTTTGGAGACAAAATGGCAAATCGATTGTCACCTTCATGCACAAGGCTCAATGGCAACAACAAGTTCCAAGAAATCTACGCGGAGCTCAAGAAAATCTTGACAAAAGTCCACCTTTCCCTCAACAGAAATTCTGGAAGAAATGTGGAAGTATTTTCAGAAAATACATATACCAGACAAGAGGGGACAGCAGACCGCGGAAGTACCAAGAACCCGACCACCTGACTCCACCATAGTGCGGCAGATCCACGGCATAAGCTGGCTTAGGCCGCGGATCCGTGGCCATATGGTGGCGGCAGTTGACCATTTTTTAGGGGTATTTTGGTCTTTGTATATGTGTTCTGATGGTTGCCCTAGTTTTTCATTTTTTGGCCTATAAATAGCCCAGAACTTTGTGAAGGAAAGGGTCCATTCTTGTATTTTCATTTTGCTAGGATTAGTTGTGTTTCTTCTTCCACTTCTCACCTCTTCTCCATTGAAACTTGTAGTGAGCTTGTGAGTGAAGAGTGATGAATAAAGAAGAACCATTTATTATCATGCTTGTCTCTTTATCTTGTTAATTGTTGTAATTTTTATTCATTAAGTAGTTGTTGTTATTTTCTTGTTGTTTCTTTCTTCTCTTTTTCTTTATCCTTAATACGACAATGATGCTTACGCTCGATCCTCGCCAAGGTGAGGTCGCAAATAGCTAGTCGTATTCTTCTAATCTCATTCTTTCTATCTTCCTCTTTTGTTTTGTTTTATTTTCCCGTATCATGATGTGTGAGTAGTTCATACTTGTTAGGGTAGGATAAGGGAAGTTTGAGAGAAGGAAATCTCTCTCACTCTTTCCTTGCCCAACAGCTTAATTCGACTCCCGTTAATTGAACCACAATCCGCTCCTTACGGCACCCTATCCTACATGATAGCGGTGATTCCGTAGTGAGACCGGTTGTGGTTGAATTAACCGGAGGTCATGGCTAAGAGCCCAGAACGGACGGACAAGCACCAAAAGGAAGGACTTATGCGTTGGAAAGCCTAGCTTATACTCGCAAGTTCCTTCCTAGTCGTGCTAATCCCCGTTGTTGCCGATTACCGTAACACCGATATTAAGAGGGGCAACGAAAGATGTGGAGACTCCTAACTCAAACTAACCTAATCCTAACCATAACAAGCTCTCTTTAAATATCAACTCAACACTTAGATAATCACAAACAAAATCTGAACTCTCGGACTAACATCTGAGTCGATACATATACATACCTGTATATATATTAGTCGGTGATCCCGCCTCAATAATATCATATCCGATACCATATCTATAATCAGACATCCCAAGTCAAGAGTGCGGATCAATCATCAAGATATAGCTCGTACGTAAATCCGTCGTACGGCATCCCCAAATCTGGGTACGGGTCAATATCATATTCCTCACACTATTCCTCTGGTATCCTCTTTATCCAAGATCATAGTCTAGGGTACTGACCTATGTCTAGTACAATACTAATATCCTCAATATACTCATGATCTGACTACTGATCGACAATCTCGTACAAACCGATATCGTCAGCACATATCATCATCAAGGGGTATACATCGTCCGATACGGCCTAATATCACTATCCTAGCATATTATGCCTCATATCACGATCACATGTCGACCATTTATTTATAACACTATTCACCCGTATCGCCGCCGCAAGATCCGCTATAACACCAGGACATACCTAAGTACGAATCCTGCCATATCACCGAGATCACAACCACAAACAAATCTCATCGACTCAGCTCAATCCCAAGTATCCTCCTCAGATCCGTATGTGAACACATAGTCCCATACCCATGTGAACATATAAATATATTCCCATACACGCACATATGAAATAAGGAATGTATGCAAGTATGTATATGTGTGTATGTGTAAGTGTAGTGCACCCACTACCTAAGGTTTCGTAACCATGCACCAATCCAACACCAATATCCATCTAAAATCATCAATAATAAATCCTAACAACATATCATAAATTGTTGGTATGTATACGCATCCGTATACATCACCACGGACTGCGGGGGTGCTATACGCCATCCACCCGACTTCTCCCCGTAGATATAAATCTACTCACCTGGTCCTCGCTGGCCGGTGCCGTCGTTGCCACGCGCTTGCTTGTCGTCTCGAAGTCCATATGGGGGTACCTATATATCATAACGCACCATATCTCATTAAAATCCGACTCATGATCAAAACGACGCACGAATCCCACATAGGTCAAAACCTAGGGTTGCTTTCACAAATCGACCCAAAAACCCTCAACGTCGGCGTACAAACGCCAGACCATCGAGAAAAACCCAAATACACTCATTTGCACATTCACGAACACTAATTTTAATGTAAAATAGGTTAAAACTCACGAAAACCCCAAATTCACTCTAAAAGCCGTTTTTCCGAAAAACTAGCAAGCAAAATTACCCGTT
The DNA here is from genome assembly GCA_030015575.1 of Agapanthus africanus. NCBI lineage: Eukaryota > Viridiplantae > Streptophyta > Magnoliopsida > Asparagales > Amaryllidaceae > Agapanthus > Agapanthus africanus. The sequence goes on from CM057341.1 coordinate 342,039,501, forward strand.
TTAGTACAAAACTCGATGTTTAAACAATTCTAGTGGCCATAATACTTATTAAATAACTTAAATAAGTCAATAAAACCATTTCCATAATTTAATCACATAAATTTGCATAATTTCCAAAATCCTAGTTTGCAAAAATATCAATTTTAACACTTTTTAATGTAAAATTCATAATTTTACAATTAAACTTGGTTTTGCATATTTTAAATGGTTAAACCACTCAATGTAATTTTTAAGATATGATGAAACCCTAACCATATTTTAATTCTCGATTTAACACAATATTTACAAAAACTAGTTTGCAATATTAACCAATTTCGACCATTTTATAGCAAAATGCACATACAACAAACTAGTTTGGATTTTCATGAAATAAAGTATTAAACTACACTTTAAAATATTATTAATACCATGCAAAACCTAATTAGATTTTAATCTCCATTATATAAGTATTTCATTAAAACCTAGTTAGCAAATTAGCATAATTAGAACAATTTAATAAAACAATTAGTAACCTAGTAATTAGCTTTACTTTAGCAAGCCCACTAGATATTAACCACACAATTAGATCATGATCAATTGACCTAAACCCTAACTTAGTATTTAAACCCTTCTCTTTAATTTCCAAAACATGAAATTAAACTATAATTAACACTTAATTCAATTTGCTTTAAGCAAAAACTAACAATTTCATTATAGGGTTATGATTTATACCTCCTAGAATCTTGAGATTTAGCATGAAATCTTAGCCTCCCAAATCATCATCTTGCTCCTTGATTCATGCTAGCTTGGGCCATGGGAAAATGGGTAGAGATTAGATTAGGGATTAGTGATGCTTTATGTGGATTTTTGAAGCAATTTTGTGGAGTTTTTGAAGAGGAAATGTGGTGGAGAAAATTTTGGGGCTGAAATGGGGGGGGTTTCGGCCAAGTTAGAGGGAGGAAGGGAGAGAGTGGGATGGTGCTTGAAGTCAAAGAAAATAAAGCCCATACCTCTTATCAACACCATACCTCTTATTCTATTCTTTTCATTTTTGAATTTCTTTCTTTTTTTTCTATTCTTACAAGAAGTGATTGGAGAGAGAGAGAGAGGGCTGTCTAAACTTAAAGGGGCCGGCCACATGGTAGAAAGATTAGTGTGTGTGTGTGTGTGTGAAGTAAAGAACACCAAACACCAATTCAATATGCACCAAAACCCTTTTATTTTCACAAAATAAGCCTTTTTCTTCGATATTTTCCAAACCGTTTTGGTAAACCATTTCATTTCAGAAACCACATGATAAAATTTTATTTAATGTGTTATGATGCACAAAATTTATTTCGGCTCATTCCAGTTTGTAATTTTCCCTAATAAAATATATTAGTGACGGCTTAAAATAATATTAAAATAATTAATTTCGGAAAATTTTCAGAAAATTTGAAATTTCACCAGTGGCTCAATAAACACCAAATACTAGCAATTTCATAGCTAGAATATATATATTTAATTTTGTAATAAAGATAATTGTATTTTGACTTTTTACGGAAAACCCCCTTATTTTACCGTTTTTTTCGAAATTTCACCGAAACGATTTTCAAAACGTTACACCCAATGAGCACCTGTATACATCTTAGGTGATCCAACTGACACCAGTGGCTTGTGAGACCGGCCACCGCCCCTCGTCGGGGTCTCGACTGTATACACTAGTCTACTCTGGAGTATCGATGCCCTGTCTCGAAACTCACACGACTAGGGACCATTTAAGGATATGCTTATAGACCCCAGCTCCCACTTATATGATCGCCCTCATACTGCTGGTGGTCAAGCAAGAATCCTAGGGGCTCTATCAACGTGTAATAGCAACTTGTCAGGTCACCTAAAACAGTACACAATGATAAAGGTAAACCAGATAGCATACTATCATCTCGAGTAAGACTGTCCTACCGGGATAGGTCCTCCATCAATCATTGCAATCACGTACCTGTGACCTAATAATTGACTCTGAGGGCACTATCTCCAACACGTCGGCTTGCCAACTTCATGCCCGAATTGCCTCGGTCAAGAGGTGGAAGCCCGTAAAATAACCCGGCGATGTGGTGCCCGTTCCGACGAGGAGATGAAGACCGGAGATTCCGCGAGGAGATCGGAGTGGAGGCCGAAGACCGAAGGACACGGATCGCTCGGTATAGCTCTCTACTCATTTTCTAGTTTTCTAGAGTTAGGTTAATGGCCCGATCCGGGATTTTAGTGCGCGGTGGTGCCGGATTCTAGGTTTTAGAAAAGTTTCGTTTCCGCATTCCGGCGTCGGATTGACGGCCGGGGTGCCGCCGTGCACTTACAAGGACTCGTCGGGAACTGTTGGTGGGTATTATACCTATCGTCGGGTAGCAGTTCCCAGGTGACATGAGTACAGCTTATTCCGTCGACTTGACACCGCTGCTTCGCCTCGAGTGTGTTCCCAATGTACTTTGATTACTATCCTACCACAGCTCAAAGGAGTCGTGCAAACAGGTAGTAGTTGGGTGCAGTCCCAAAGCACTTGGAGGCAGTGGCGGTTAGATAGGATTCGTCTCTCCCGGTATTGGGGTTGATATCGCACTGTGTTCGGAAGTCCATTACACAAAGTCCTTGGCCAAGGCAAGCGAGATTTACTGGTAGGTACTCCAGTAGTTTCTCAGGGTGTTTTGGACTATTCTCCGACATGACTTATTGCGCCACTAGGGGTCTGACGATTACCGCCACCTAGGCCCGATATGCGATACTCTTAGACGAACAGACCAGACTGTACAGAGATTGTCACATTCAGGCTCAGTAGGAGTTCGGATGGGTTTGCTCATCGGTCTTCTTATCGACACATACCTGGGTAGCCGTTACGTGCAGCTAGTACCGCTTACGCCTTGTGGTTAAACCTACTGCCAGTGTAGTGTCGAGTCTTTAGAGTCCCACATAGAGAGTTTCCCTGCACCGGGCAAAAGGTGTAATGGTCGTATGGTTTTACGGCAGGGCTTCGATCACTTGCATGTACTTATGAACGTAAGATGATCGGGCAGATAATACTAGTGGGCTTTGGTTTAAGCCGGATCCTAGTATTATAATTATCAATCAGTTTCGTCTTATTGTATTCGTGTTTCTCGAAACACGGATATGGGTATGTATATACGTATGAGAGGGGCATTCTTGTAATTACTCAAGATTGTTTTTTAAAAGGAGACACCTCATTAGGGTTATGACCATTAACTTGATTAAAACAATTATGTGGTGGAGGAAATTATTTGTTATAAATGATAATTGTGCCGCTACTTGGTTTGACTATTTAACTTAGATATTTTATGGCACTAGATATTTTGGGTGAGATATTTTTCTTGTCATGCTTGTAGTCATATCAAGAAAGCCATCTCAATTATCATAATGAAAATATTTTCTCTCTCCTCATGCTATCTCCTTCTTCTTCCTCTCCACCCTTAAGTCTCATGAGTTGAGAAACATAGGGTTCCAAGAGACAAAGCACTCCATCTTCTCACTCTACACCCTCTAGGACTTCTAGTTTAGCGAACTAGAAACCGTAGTTACCTCGGATTTGAGGTAGGAGCTCGGACTATAGACTCTCAGGTGGATCGTCTTTGACTCGAGGAGGCCGTCGAGGTTGCCCGATCCATTTTCGATCCTTGGAGCTGGCGACGAGTAGAGGACAGCGATGAAGACCCGAAGGACATGTATCGTGAGGTATAATTTCGTATCCGAGTAGTTAAACCTCAAGTAGTTTGCTAGCTATGGTTTATGTTCGATCCTTGGTTCTAGTCGGTGTTGCGAAGCCTGTAAAAATCATTTTTTTTCGATTTCCGTCTCCCTGCGAACATGTGGGGTGCACGACATCGACTTACAGTGGTATCAGAGCCTCTCATAAACCTTAGATAGCTTGTAGAAACGTTAGAAATCCATTGTTTTTGTCGCGCAAAAACTGCTGATAAAAACAGTTTCCAAAAATGATGTTTTAAGTTGTTTGCACACCCCGCGGTCTCACGGTTTGAACCGAGAAGCCGCTGTTGGATATAGTGCCCTCTAAGTCAATTATTGGATCACAGATACGTGATTGCAATGATTGAGGGAGGACCTATACCGATATGAAAGTCTTACTCGAGATGATAGTATGCTATCTGGTTTGTCTTTATCATCGTTTACATGCTTTAGTTCTCTATTGCATGTTGATAGAGCCCATAGGATTCTTGCTTGACTGCCAGCAGTATGATGGCGATCATATACGTGGGAGCTGGGGTCTGTAAGCACATCCTTAAAGTGTCCCTAGACGTAGGAGTTTCGAGACAGGGCATCGATACTCCAGAGTAGACTAGTGTATACAGTCGAGACCCCGACGAGGGGCGATGGCCGGTCTCACAAGCCATTGGTGTCAGTTGGTTCACCTAAGATTTGTTAGTTGTATGTATGCCCTAGAGGCTAGTATTGTACAGATGATGTATATTATATTGGATGCTTGGACATATATAGAGAGGACTTTCTTGCTCGATATGATAGTATGCTATCTGGTTGCTCTTTATCTTAACTTGTATACTTGTCTCTTGATACTGTCTTATAGCTACATGTTGATAAAGCCCTTAGGAGGTGTACTTGACTACTTGCACAGTGATGCAGATCATACTAGTGGGGCCATGGTAGTCCATAAGTACATCCTTTAATGTTCCTAGTCGTGGGTGTATCGAGACAGGACAACGATATACCAGAGTAGACTAGCGTATACGCTTCTCGACCCATGAGATGGGCGATGGATGATCCCATATCCATTGGTGTTTGACATCAGAGATGGTATATGGGTGCTCAGTGGAGACTGGGTATACTGGACGGACTCGCCGAGAACTCCCAGATGGTATTATACCTCACGTTAGATGGCAGTTCTCTGGTGACACTTGTGCAGGTTAGTCTGTAGACCCGAGATCGTCATAGTGTCTTGTGTGATTCCTACTGTGCTTTGATTTCCACCTTACCACGTCCAAGAGGGCGTGCAAAACGGTGGTTTTTGGGTACAGTCCCTAGTCACATGGAGGCAATGAGCGATAGGAGGGGTTTCGTCTCTCCCGGTATTAGGGGTTGATGTTGCGCTGTGCTCGATTGGCCATAACAGGGAAGTCCCTGGCCAGGGCTGAGTTAGAGATTTATTGGTAAGTGTTACCAGTAGTTTCTCGACCCGTTATGAGCCTCACATCGGCACGACTTATCGATTATTGGGGTCTGACGTTTACCACCCATAGACTTGATATGCGATATATCAGACGAGGAGACCGGACTGTACGGGAAGTGTTACCGGCAGGCTTTTACAGGAGTTGGAGAGGGATTGCTTGCTGATATTCTGATCGCTCAATACCCGGGTAGCCGTTACGTCCAGCTAGTACCGCTGACGGCTTGTGGGTGCGTGATGTGATCATCACCTACTGCCGGCGTATTGATGAGTCTTTAGAGTCCTACATAGAGGTTTTATTGGCTCAAGCAAAACGAAATAGGAGCGCATATGTGATATATGCAGGACCGAGAATAATGCGTATATGTGATACCGTATTCTATTCTCGCGATTTCTTGTATCGGTCGGTTATATGTGATATAGCCGGGTTATCGAATCAAGTGTTGATTCAATAAATCGATACATTGGATGTTAGTCGGTTATATGTGATATGACCGGATTATTAAGTCAAGTGTTGATTTAATAATTTAGTGTATAATTGTATATTAGATATACTAATTTACATTAACTAACACTTGTTCATTTAGGGTTTTTTCTCACATGTACACAACTTCTATATATATATGATATATATTAAAATGTGTTTTCTTTTTGTATCACGGTTGATGATACATATTTCATGGGTGTATGAGACTTACACCATGCTATTTATTAGTTTGGGTTTTAATATTTAAAGTAATTACAAAATTAGTGGAGGATTAGAAAAATGCATGAAGCTTGTGGATGCATTGACTAAGTCCACTTAAGTTTGTTTTTACTATGGATATTTGTTAACCCAACCATAAGGAGTAGCCATGGGTTAAGTCTCTACATGAGTTAGTATATGATACTCACTCACCATGGTTATCTTTCTCACTTGATCATTATCCTCATCTCTTTCTTTTGTTCATCTTCTTCTTCTTTGTTCAAAAGAAAAGCTTGCTAGGGTTTGATCCAAAGTGAGAAAGATTGTGAGAAATAAAATTCTAAAGAGAACCCACTTCCTATTTCTCCATCCTCTAGTAGACTAGCACATTAGTATAGGGTGTTTGCTTCACTAATTCTCTAGTTAGTGAAGTAGTAGCTTGAGTTGATATTCCCTCGACGTAGATCATCTTCGGCCTCGAAGACTTCAAGCAAGGACGCTTCTTTCGCCTCGTGAAGCCATGCAAGAGTCCGGGAGAACCACGATCGCAGCGAAGGGACTTCAACAAGGAGCTAATGAAGTGAAGGACCGATCTACAAAGGTTGTATTTCGTATTCACTTAGTGGTAAATGTGATTTACTAGCATGTGAAACCCTAATTCTCTAGCAATGATCTTGTTTAGGGTTATTCGGCACGGCTAAAATTTTAAACGGGCATGGTTGATGCATTGTATAACCTTATTAGAGTGCCTAGTAACCCTACAGTGGTATCAGAGCCTAGCTAGAGCATTAGGCGATGTGTTAACGAAGTTAAAACCCCGATCGAACCCGGAAATGTCAAGATAACCCCCTCTCTGTACATTTTTTATAAACTGGGTTTTTTCTGAATTAAAAATACCTAAAAAAATCAGCAGGAAATTCTAAGGTTACCATGAAAAACGAGACCTCAAATCCTCTACGTGGCCGCGGAACCGCGGCACTAAGACACCTTTGGCGGCGGTTCCGCGGCAGAAATGGAGTATTGGGGACGGTTCTTTATGCAGTAATATCCAATACTATTCCTGCATCTTTCTGGGTATTTTTATTCTGACTCAAGTGTTGAGTATTTTAGGGTTTATTTTGTAATCGTCGATTCGATCGGAGAATTTAATTTTGTTTTGTTATTCCGGATAATTTAGAAAGTATTAAAATGTTCGAACGGATATCATTAACTCAATTTTTCCCGGCACGAAAAACATTCAAGTGTTGAATTTTTCTCGGGTTTAAATCTTTCGGAAAAATGTGGAAGAAATGCGATGGACCCTCTAGAAGACAACAAACCTTAACTCGATTATGTGACCGTCTTGAACTGCCTTTTGAACCTTAGGGTTTGGGGCAGTACGGCGTGCCATATGTGAGGCGTTGGCTTGACCCTTCTACGGCTGGACCGTTGGTACTGTGGCATCGATTCTGGTATTTTTGAACTCCGCTCAAGTGTTGAGCTATTTAGGAAATCTTGGGTGTTTGATAATCTGGTCGGAAAGTTTAATACTGCCTATTTATCTGGAATGTGATACAATATGTGGAATTCATAAAGTTGCGCATGAAATGCGAAGTATGTGATATTTCGGATTTACGATGTCCAAAGTGATTGTGGATTCCAAATGTTGTAGTTTTACACTTTCTTTTCTGCGATCGTAAGTGTAATATGTGATATCGCCGGTTTCGTTGCTATATGTCAACGACAATTGGGATACGCATATTTACTTACGTTGATGACATGTGATGTTATGTGTTGCAGGATATGTTATATTGGATCGTCGCGTTATGAATAGCCGGGGGTTTTTATGTGAGATGAGAGTTTTTATTTTCATTCATGTAAAATTAAATGTATGTAATATTCTTTTATTGGGGCACTTCCGGGATGAGGTCGATGTCACCATTTGTATATTATTTACTTTTCCGCACTAGGATAGACCCAAGGAGGAGAGCACAAGTAGCCGGGTTCTGGAGTCCAGTGGGAGACTAACTCGAGGAGTCGAGTCCGGGTCTCCTAACTCTAGAATTGGAAGGGTTTCTTGCCGCTCTCGTAGGGGTCTAGGGGTGTGGCTTTGGCTATTCATCGCGACCGTGGAATCCGTGTTTTATAGAGGCTCAAAATAAAACACGGACGTCCTAGTATATCCAATGTTTCATATGTTTCTTCTGCTGCGATATCTATGATGTGATCATTTGATGTGCTGTGATAAATACTGTATATAGTATATATGATATATTATATAGACGTTACTTATGTTTTACACCCGCGCTAGCCCTGCCCCGCTCTGCCGTTAGTTACCTAACCTAACGGTGCACGAGGGGACATCGAGGCGAATGCGGATGGCATAAGTGTACGTCGTATTTATCTGTGACGTTTAGGTGACTTATATGATGGGACTTCATTAATGTGATTAATGAAAGAAAAGAAACCTAAAAGATGCTATAGAATCAAATTTTTCAAAAAATGGGTAGTTACAGTTTTTGCTTTGCATAGTGATATATATGATATATCCTGCACCTTATTCGATGAGGAAAGAGCCGAGATCCCTTCACCGGGAGTGACCTCTTTAGCAAAACTGGCAGATGCTGCAACTCTCGGTTTTTCTTTTGATTACTTTTAGAGTTTTGATTTGCATAGTGATATATATGATATGTCCTGCACCTTATTCGATGAGGAAAGAGCCGAGATCCCTTCACCGGGAGTGACCTCTTTAGAAAAACTAATGAAAGCCTCAAAATCACTCCATTTCAAAATTTCACTAGATTCTACAACGATATCAAGTTCATTACGCAATAGGTTTTCAGAAAAACCTATCGTAGCTCTCCGTCATTTCAGATAAGTCCTATATAGTATTCGTGCTACGTTTGTTGACCTCCATCAAAGCGTAGTGTGCGGTAGCTAACTAGTATCTATCTGCTTATGCATATGATGCAGATTGGATTAGGGTAGTCGTACGACCTTGTTGACCTCCGTCAAGGATCGCGCGGGTGGGTTTGATTCAATCAAGAAATGACGGGTTGAACTTGACTTGCACACTATGGTTTGTTGATCTCCGTCAAGGTCATGGGATGCTTGGGGCAAAATATTATCGGGAATTTCAAGTGTTGAGATTTGCAATGAGATTGCATACCTTTTATGAGATAGTTGGATCCCGATACCCACTGCGAGTAATTGTTACTCCTGGGAGAGTTTTACACAAGACAATTAGCTGATCAAGTAGGTGTCTAGAAAGGTGTCAACCGGGTTACGCCTCTGGGAAAACGAGGTTTACTTTAATTAGGTCCGTGCGAGGGGAACCTCCCTCAAAGTACCGACACTGGCCTGGCTGAAAGATTGGCGAAATTGTAGGGTGTAATTAATCCCGGCTAGTCTTTCCTTTTAGGGTTTGAAGGAAGATTTGATAAAAAACAGTGGGAGCCATCCTGATCAGATAAAATAATAACCAATCTGATCTTGCAAGAGCATACGCTAAAGTGTTTTCTTCTCTCTCTCTCCAGGTAGCGACCATATCATGCCTTAATCAAGATAATAATATGGATGTATTGACCGAACCCGCATGTTATACTGTGCTGGGGAACGTTGGTTCCGTTCTTTCTTATAAAAGTTATAAGACTGAACAGGATATAGGGGAATACCAGGATTCCCATGACACCCGTGTGAAGAAAGTACATGTTGATGTATTTTCTTCGGGTGTGTTCGTTACAGAGAACTGTTTCTCCATTTGCTCTACGTCCTGGGTATTAGATACCGGGTTAGGATCCCATATATGTAATCAGTTACATGGGCATAGAAAAGGTAGAGAACTTGGAGAAGGTGATAAAGAAATAAGGGTTGGAAATGGTGCAATTGTTGCAGCTAAAACCGTCGGGGAATATCACCTTGTTTTGCCAACAGGTAATACATTGATTCTGAACGAATGCTATTACATGCCGAACCTGATATGCAACATTATATCGGTTTCTTTGTTGAGTAAAGAGGGATATAATTTTGTATTACAGGATAATGTTATGAACATTTTTCTTAACCAAAAGTTGGTTGGATCAGGCACGTTGTGCAATGGCATTTATGTTCTAAATCAATCAACAATTCTGAGCATAACAAACACACACAAGAGGAAGAGTTCAGAACTGAACGAATCCTTCTTGTGGCATTGTAGACTGGGTCACATCAATGCGACACGACTAGCTATGTTGCATAAGGATGGATATTTAATTCCGTTTGAATTTTCATCTTATGATACTTGCCAGTCATGTCTCAAAGGCAAGATGACCAAAACTCCATTTACGGGACACGGAGAAAGAGTTACCGAACTCTTGGGACTGATACATAGTGATGTATGCGGTCCCATGTCTACACATGCCAGGGATGGTTCTTTGTGCTTCATTACATTCACTGACGATCTCTCTTGATTCGGATATGTGTTCCTGATGAAACACAAATCAGAAGCTTTTGAGAAATTTAGAGAATATAAACAAGAAATCGAGAACCAAACCGGGAAAAGTATTAAAATCCTTCGATCTGATCGAGGAGGTGAATACTTGAGCAATGAATTCCTGGACTTCCTAAAAGAGAATGGGATTCTCTCTCAGCTAACTCTTCCATATACACCACAGCACAACGGTGTATCGGAACGGAGGAACCGCACCCTATTAGATATGGTGCGCTCTATGATGAGTATAGCCGAGTTACCTATTTCCTTCGGGGGATATGCACTGGAGACAGCAGCATACCTACTGAATAGGGTTCCTACCAAATCTGTGCCTACCACCCCATATGAGATATGGGAGGGGAAGATACCATATCTTAATTTTATTAAGATATGGGGTTGCCCGGCCTATGTCAAAAGACAAAAACCGGACAAACTCGAGGCAAGGTCTGTTTTGTGTAAGTTTGTTGGATATCCCAAGCATTCGCAAGGGTATATCTTCTACCACAGTGAGGAACAAAGGGTGTTTGTTGCTCAACACGTCACCGTTTTAGAAAAGGAATTTCTTGCAAAAGAGATTAGTGGCTCTGAGGTAGAACTGGAAGAGGTTCCAGCTGTACAAACCACAACAGAAGATTTGGTAGAACCAGAGGATTCGGTAGTTCCCGATGAACCCCAGCCACTCCGCCGATCTAGTAGGGTTCCTCACCCACCTGAAAGATACTACGGTTTTCTCATGAATGGTGGGAGCGAGGATTGCATCATGGTTGATGATGACCCAACTAGTTTCGAGCAGGCCATCACGAGTGGAGACTCGGTGAAAAGGCTGGATGCAATGCAGTCAGAGATGGAATCCATGTACACCAACAAAGTATGGACTTTGGAAGTTGCTCCTGAAGGGGTAAAACCCATTGGGGGCAAGTGGATCTTCAAGAAAAAACTTGGTGTAGATGGGAAAGTGGAGACTTTCAAAGCTAGACTTGTTGCAAAGGGTTTTCGTCAAAGACCAGGTGTGGACTATGATGAAACCTTTTCTCCAGTGGCTATACTTAAATCCATCCGGATCATGCTTGCCATCGCTGCATATCATGACTACGAAATCTGGTAAATGGATGTTAAGACCGCCTTTCTAAACGGTGATTTAGAAGAGTGCGTGTACATGACTCAGCCAGAAGGCTTCATAGATAGTGGGAGCAGCGGGAAGGTGTGCAAGCTGCTTAAATCCATTTATGGATTAAAGCAAGTATCGCGGAGTTGGAACATCTGCTTTGACGTCGTTATCAAAGAGTTTGATTTTGTCAAAAACGTAGATGAACCTTGTATCTACAAGAAGGTGGCAGAGAGTAAGGTTGTCTTCCTCGTATTGTACGTGGACGACATACTCTTGATAGGAAATGACATTCCAATGCTGCAATCGGTCAAGCTCTTCTTATCACAAAGATTCTCAATGAAAGATCTAGGTGATGCCTCCTGCATATTGGGAATTATGATCTATAGAGATAGATCTAAAAGGATATTGGGATTGTCCCAATCCAGGTACATTGACACCATACTAAAGAGGTTTAGTATGGAAGAGTCCAAACGTGGGTTTTTACCCACGATCTCAGGGCTCACTCTCTCCAAAGAGATGTCTCCCAAGACTGATTTAGAGAGAGCTCGCATGCAAGGGATACCCAATGCTTCGGCAGTAGGCTCTATCATGTACGCGATGTTATGTACCAGACCCGATGTAGCATACTCACTAAGTGTAGTGAGTAGGTATCAAGCTGATCCTGGAGAGTCACTGGACAGCTGTGAAGAGCATTCTCAAGTACTTACGAAGGACTAAGGAGATGCTCTTGGTGTATGGTAATGGAGAACTCCAAGTGGAGTCCTTTATCTATTCGAGCTTCCAGAGTGATAAGGACGACTCTAAGTCGCACTCGGGATTTGTCTTTACCCTTTACGGAGGGGCGGTTAGCTAAGAGTTCCAAGCAGGAAACTGTGGCAGACTCGACGATGGAGGCTGAATACATCGCTGCCAACGATGCTGCCAAAGAGGCTGTCTGGATCAAGAAGTTCATTACTGAATTTGGAGTGGTTCCATCCATTGAGCATCCAATACCTTTGTATTGCGATAACAATGGAGCGGTGGCTTTGGCCAAGGAACCCAGGTCCCATCAGCGATCCAGGCATATTCTGAGGCGGTATCACCTGATCCGGGAGATAGTTGATCGCCGGGAGATCGAGGTCAGGAGGGTTGACACGAAGAACAACACTGCGGATCCACTCACGAAGGCGATTCCCCAGATACAGTTTGAGAGACTCTTCGGGATGCTAGGTATGCGATACTACAGCAGCTGGCCCTAGTGCAAGTGGGAGATTATTAGTTGTATGTATGCCCTATAGGCCAATATTGTACAGATGATGTATATTATATTGGATGCTTGGACATATATAGAGAGGACTTTCTTGCTCGATATGATAGTATGCTATCTGATTGCTCTTTATCTTAACATGTATACTTGTCTCTTGATACTGTCTTATAGCTACATGTTCATAAAGCCCTTAGGAGGTGTACTTGACTACCTGGACAGTGATACAGATCATACTAGTGGGGCCATGGTAGTCCATAAGTACATCCTTTAATGTTCCTAATCGTGGGTGTATCGAGACAGGGCATCGATATACCAGAGTTGACTAGCGTATACGCTTCTCGACCCATGAGATGGGCGATGGATGATCCCATATCCATTGGTGTTTGACATCAGAGATGGTATACGGGTGCTCAGTAGAGACTGGGTACACTGGACGGACTCGCCGAGAACTCCCAGATGGTATTATACCTCACGTCACACTTGTGTAGGTTAGTCTGTAGACCCGAGATCGTCATAGTGTATTGTGTGATTCCCACTGTGCTTTGATTTCCACCTTACCACGTCCAAGAGGGAGTGCAAAACGGTGGTTTTTGGGTACAGTCCCGAGTCACATGGAGGCAATGAGCGATAGGAGGGGTTTCGTCTCTCCCGGTATTGGGGGTTGATGTTGTGCTGTGCTCGATTCGCCGTAATAGGGAAGTCCCTGGCCAGGGCTGAGTTAGAGATTTACTGGTAAGTATTACCAGTAGTTTCTCGACCCGTTATGAGCCTCACATCGGCACGACTTATCGGTTATTGGGGTCTGACGTTTACCACCCCTAGACTTGATATGCGACATATCAGACGAGGAGACCGGACTGTACGGGAAGTGTTACCGGCAGGCTTTTACAGGAGTTGGAGAGGGATTGCTTGCTGATCTTCTGATTGCTCAATACCCGGGTAGCCGTTACGTCCAGCTAGTACCGCTGACGGCTTGTGGGTGCGTGATGTGATCATCACCTACTGCTGGCGTATTGACGAGTCTTTAGAGTCCTACATAGAGGTTTTACTGGCTCAGGCAAAACGAAATAGGATCGCATATGTGATATGTGCAGGACCGAGAATAATGCGTATATGTGATACCGTATTCTATTCTCGCGACTTCTTGTATCGGTCGGTTATATGTGATATAGCCGGGTTATCGAATCAAATGTTGATTCGATAAATCGATACATTGGATGTTAGTCGGTTATATGTGATATGACCGTATTATTAAGTCAAGTGTTGATTTAATAATTTAGTGTATAATTGTATATTAGATATACTAATTTACATTAACTAACACTTGTTCATTTAGGGTTTTTTCTCACATGTACACAACTTCTATATATATATGATATATATTAAAATGTGTTTTCTTTTTGTATCATGGTTGATGATACATCTTTCATGGGTGTATGAAACTTACACCATGCTATTTATTAGTTTGGGTTTTAATATTTAAAGTAATTACAAAATTAGTGGAGGATTAGAAAAATGCATGAAGCTTGTGGAAGCTTGTGGATGCATTGACTAAGTCCACTTAAGTTTGTTTTTACTATGGATATTTGTTAACCCAACCATAAGGATTAGCCATGGGTTAAGTCTCTACATGAGTTAGTATATGATACTCACTCACCATGGTTAACTTTCTCACTTGATCATTATCCTCATCTCTTTCTTTTGTTCATCTTCTTCTTCTTTGTTCAAAAGAAAAGCTTGCTAGAGTTTGATCCAAAGTGAGAAAGATTGTGAGAAATAAAATTCTAAAGAGAACCCACTTCCTATTTCTCCATCCTCTACTAGACTAGCACTTTAGTATAGGGTGTTTGCTTCACTAATTCTCTAGTTAGTGAAGTAGTAGCTTGAGTTGATATTCCCTCGACGTAGATCATTTTTGGCCTCGAAGACTTCAAGTAAGGACGCTTCTTTCGCCTCGTGAAGCCATGCAAGAGTCCGGGAGAACCACGATCGCAGCGAAGGGACTTCAACAAGGAGCTAATGAAGTGAAGGACCGATCTACAAAGGTTGTATTTCGTATTCATTTAGTGGTAAATGTGATTTACTAGCATGTGAAACCCTAATTCTCTAGCAACGATCTTGTTTAGGGTTATTCGGCATGGCTAAAATTTTAAACGGGCATGGTTGATGCATTGTAGAACCTTATTAGAGTGCCTAGTAACCCTACAAGATGTATACAGGTGCTCATCTCGTTATGAGTACACCGGACAGGACTCGCCAGGAACATGCTAGTTGGTATTATATATATCGTCAGATAGCAGTTCCCTGGTGACATGTGTACAGGTTAGTTTGTCGACCTGAGATCGTCATTTGTCTCGTGTGAGTTCCCACTGTGCTTTGATTTCTACCCTACCACGGCTCAAAGGAGTCGTGCAAACAGGTATTTTTTGGGTACAGTCCCGGGCTACATGGAGGCAGTGAGCGGATCGTCGGGGATTCGTCTCTCCCGGTATTGGAGGATGATGTCGCACAGTGCACGGGTGGCCATCACTAGAAATCCTCGGCCGAGGTAGTGGAGAATTACTGATTTGGTTCAGTAGTTTCTCAAGTGGTGATGGGCTTCATACCGACACGAATTATCGTGTTATTAGGGGTCTGACTTTATCCACCCCCCTAGACTCGATATGCGATACTCTTAGACGAACGAACCGGACTGTACAGATATTGTCACTGTCAGGCTCAGTATGGTTTCTGGATGAGTTCGCTCGTCAGCTTCCCTTCCAATCAATACATAGGCAAACGTTACGTACAGCTTGTACCTCTGACGTGCTAGAGGTTATACCCAGTGCCAGTGTATTGATGGGTCATTAGAGTTCCCCACAGACCGTTTCCTAAGTTTGGACGAAACGTTGTAGAGGCTGTATGGTTTTATGGCAGGGTTCGGAAAATGCACGTGTGTTTACGCACGTGTCATATTTCGGGCAGATAATACTGGTGGGCTTTGGTTTAAGCCGGATCCGAGTATTATACTGTGTAGATATAATATCTTTGTCTCAGTTACATTTGTATTCGGTCTTAATACAAATGCGGGTATGTTTATACTGTTACGGGGTTATCCTGAAATTCGTTTCGGGGTCACTTTTGGAAGTTGCCAGTTTCAAGTTTTCTATCACCCTCCTTTAATATTCGGTTAAATGCGGATTTATCTTTTCTTCATTTGGGTGAGTCATGAGGGTGAGTCATGTGGAAGCTTCTTGAATTGGTGACTAGGTTTATGTGTCACCATTATGCATTTAATGTTCTTTGCAAGGTGTCATTTGCATTAATGGGGTTTTGTTTGTGCTAAGATATTTCTACTTGATTTTTTACCTTGTGGTCACCTCCCCCTCTCCTACACTCACCCCCACCTCCTTATATAGTGGCCGGCCACCTCTTGGTGAGGTTAATGGTTGTTGGAAAAAAGATATAGTTTTGGTTCATGATAATTTGTATACTCATTTTCTCATTTACCCGATTCAAAAGGCAACTTCATTAACCGTTCGTCCATGGCTTTGGACGTAACGAGACAAAGTGTTCTACTCATTCTCTACATCATCTTGGTCGTCTCTTTTAGCAAACTTGACGACCGAGTTGCCTCGGTTCAGAGGCGGGAGCCCGTTTAAAGATCCGTCGACGTGGTGCCACCTGGACGTTAAGACTGGAGATTCAGGAGATCGGAGCAGCCGCAACATAGCGTGGGATGATGGTTGAAGACCGAAGGACTCGGATCGTTCGGTATAACATTTCTACCCACTTTGTAGTTTGTTAGTTTAGCTTTAATGGCAGATCCGGGTTATAGTACGTGATTGGTACGAAAAAAAGTGTGTTTGTAGTTAAAGTAACCGCAATCAGAACGGTGTCGCGCGTAGCTAGACCGAGGTGAGTACGGGTCGTCCTCTGGGAAACGTGGAACCTTTTACTTTTACTTTAGATGTGTTGAGAAAGAGAGGAGGGATAAAGAATTTTATAGAATGGTTTCTAGATCTACGTTAAACAAGAATGTAAAATATAGATCTAGATTATTTTAGAGATGTAGATAATATAATAAGAGGGCTTGTAGGTTTCGTTAGGATTTAGTAGTTATGGACGATTAATTAAAAGTTACCCTTTTTATCCATTAATATTTTTAAAACTAGAATGACGGTGATGCGTGTAGATTAGGGTTTCTGGAGGGAAAAAGAATCCCACTCTTAACCCTTATCTCGACACGGAACTCCGTTCATTATCTAGCCTTTACCAAAACAATCATTAATCTAATCTCTAATCGCGGTCGGAACTAGCAAAGAATTGCTAGCGCGCCCGATTAGGATGTTAATGATTCTTTTGATAAAGTTCCTAAACTTTATAGGACTTAAAAAGGGTTTAGCTATTTTCATCGTCCATTAGCCTACCCTAATCCTACGAACCCTAACAAGCGGAGAATTACTCGCGCATGTTGGGAAAAGAAGATGAAAAGATAGAGAGGGAAAACATAATGTAAAATGCAAAAGAATTAAATAAAACAACTACCTTTATTAATCAACTTGAACAATCTACACTTTGATTCCTTAGAAAATGATTACAAAGACTAGTTTGCTTCTCGATCTCTTCCAAGGAGGTAGACGAACAGTTGATGATCAGCCTGGATGCGTGAGCCGTCTTGGACTTCGTGATCTCTTCGGCTTGATGATTTTTCCAAGAGGCTCTTGGTGCCCTTTTATAGTGCAAAGCCAGAATCTTATTGTTGAAAACTTGGTAAAATTCTTCATATATTTATGCCAAAAAATCTTGCTTCCCAATTCCCTAGAAGTGCGGCGGATCCACGGCCCAAGGGTAGGTTTGGCCGCGGATCAGCGCTTAATGGTTGAGATCTCTCGACTGAATTTTTTGGGCTTTCATCTCATGAAATGTGGCAATCCTAGGCACCTTCAGAATTCAAAAATCTTTTCTCGGTTGCTTCCAGACTTGGTCTCCAAGTTTTGCTTCTTAATTTGGCAAGATTTCTTCAACAACTTGATTTGTTTGATAAATTCTGCATAACAACTTGGAAAATTCTGCACAATAATCTCAAATAATATTTAGTAGGCTTAGTTCTACTAGGATTTGGTCAATAGATTTATTTGCATACATTTTTCAACCAAATGATAACTAAAATATATTAACACATGGAAAATGGTGTTTTAACACATAAACCCTCATATGTATAATATATTAAAATAAAGTCCTTTTTTAATATAAAAATGGTAGGAAAAATGTAATACAAATGTGCAGTTTTATCAACTGAAAAAATACCCCCAAACTTATCTTTGATCGTCCCGAGCAAACTAGTTTATTTAAGAGGAGAAAAAGAAAGGAGAAAACTAAGCACACTTTCGTAGGCAACAAGATTGCACTGAGCACGTGCAACAAGCCGTTAAACCTCTAGGTGTCCCTAGTAGGAGGAGTGTTGTTCCTGAGGGTTTTCAGCGGATTAAACCCACAAAATCCTATAACAAAAGAAAGATGGTGAAATTTACATATAAAGACGAGAACCATAAAAGAAATACTTTGAAAAGAAGAGTTTCCAACTATGCTAGCTTTTCAGTTGTCATGAGCCCTATTTTAATAGTCATGAAAAGATGTTAGAACTCACATCATCCCTCAATAAAACATCGTCTTTATTCTTCATTCCTACCTTTCATCCAAACATTGATCATATAACCCCACGTGTGTGTAAAGAACATCCCTACACTCGGAGAATTCAATTCAAGCTATCACACTCTTGTCCATCTACCTCAGTACTTTTTAATTTAATGAATATTTAGATTTGCTCACACATTTTCATGCGACCGTTAATACTTCTTGAGGTACTAACCAACCGATTACTCATGTGCTTGCTGATTAGGTGATAATATTTTCCTCGTCTTGCACCACCTAAGGCTTAGCAGTGACTCTCAGACCAGTTGGCCTTAGGGCACTAGGTGAAGAGGCACCCTCGCTATATTTTTTTTATTGCTGCCTTGGCGATAACAAAACCAGTGTTCATTTTTTTTCTTTTCACCATTTTTATATTTTTTTCTTTTTTTTTTCCTTCATACTTTGGCTTTTAGACAAGAGCATTTCAAGGTATCCTCTACTATCCCGAGTTTCAAGACGTGTGTAAGTGCATATAGTAGGGTATCAACATTCAAATGTTTGGCTTCCAGAATAGAAACTATTTTTCAGACTTATTTTTATCCTCAGATTAGTGACTTCCTTCATTTTACTAACCCTTGGGACAACAGCTCATAACTACTTATTACTAGTTCGTGTAAGAAAACTTCTAATTTTCTTGGTTTTCTTAAACTATTCCTATCTTTTGGATGTAATTTTTCACTTTCTACTCTTTTGTTATAAAAAAATTAATTTTTTTTTTTAAAAATTTTTGAAAATGTTGTGCTTATGCAAAATATAATGCAAATTGATGTGTAAATAAGCACAAACCTCCCCCAAACCTGTTTACAGCAGTGTCCTCACTGATGTCATCCGTTAAACTCAAAAACCTGTAGACTTGGGAGGAAATTATTAATGGGGGCAAGAATATATGAAAGTGAAAATCCTCCCCCAAACTTATTTTAGGCTCACAATTTTGTAAAAATCACTTTCTTTCAAGAGCCAAAATATACTCCCCCCAAACTTGAGTTAAACAATTTTAATCTTTTAAAATCACAAGAGGGGGTCAAGGTTGTTGGTCAATGCCAAGCTTTGCAAAGACCGAAGGTCAACACCAACCATTCAAAAATTTTATCGATGAAGTACCAAGGTTGGTGGAAGAACATGTCACATTTTGACGTGAAGAAGTGGGGAGGTGACAAGATGTGTAATGGAAAAGGATTGCGTCTCAATTTGGAGAGACGACACAGTGATAGTAATGATGGATTACTCGCATTATCATGATTGTCCAAAAGAAGGGGTGGAGGTCCAATTTCTTCACCTTGGAGTTGATTCATCTCAACACCCGTGTCTTGTAAAAATACGAGTTCATCAGCGAAAATTTCCTCAAAGCTTTCATCGATACCCCGAAGAATAATGTCATCAGAAAAAATGGGGTGATCGTCAGACTCTATAAAAAGTTCCTCATCAGTGTTAGATGTTGACCCGGACAACTCGGTGGAAGAGTCCATATCAAGCAACAACAAATGAAAAGAATCAGTATCATAAGGTTGATCAAATTTGCTGCTGTCGACATCCATTAATTCGACAGAACACACATGAGCATAGGGTTCGGAGGGTTCACTTCCCAACTTGTAAATGTTAAGCTCAATTGATTTCTTTCCAAAGGATAGGGTCATAGAGCCGTTTCTACAATTGATTACTGCATTGGAAGTGGCCAAAAAGGGTCGACCGAGTATCACCGGGATTTGATTGCGTGGGTTTGCTACAGGTTGTGTATCTATAACGATAAAGTCCACAGGGAATATGAACTCCCCGACTTTGATTAACACATCCTCTAGCTCACCCCTAGGTTGGGTGATAGATCGATCAGCCATCTGAAGAGTGCAATGCGCAGGTTTTAACTCTCCGATCCCTGATTGCTCATAAACAGAATACGGAAGCAAGTTAACACTAGCACCTAGATCGAGTAGAGCACGATTGATATTTTTACCCCCAATAGAAATAGAAATTGTAGGACTTCCGGGGTCCTTTCGTTTCTTGGGTAGTTGTTGGGTAAAAGCTGTGCTAACATTACTCGTCATGAAAACCTTTTTAGGCACTTGAGTTTTTCTCTTCCTAGTGCACAAGTCTTTAAGGATTCTTGCATAAGATGGGACTTGTTGAATGGCATCTAGGAGAAGAATATTCACGCTCACTTGCTTAAACATTTCCACAATCTTCTCCATTTGCGGGTTAGGTCGGTTGGCCCTTAATCGGTTTGGAAATGGAGCTCGATCAATAAGTTTTGGGTCCAACGTTTGTGGAGAAGACTGTGGCGATGGATTCGATCCCAAAATTGGAGTGGGAATCGACTTAGATAGATTTGGTGAAATATTTGAGCCTTGGGGAAAACGGAGAATAGGCTCGGACGAAGGTGGGAGACTGGACGAAGGTGGGAGACTAGACGAAGAAGAAGAAGAAGGGGTATCAAATGTGTCACTATCATCAAGTTGCTCACCCACTTGGTTGTTCAGCACTCTCCCCGATCTCAACGTAGTGACGGCATTCACATTATGACTTTGTGAATGGCCAGGATTCGGTAAGGGTTGAGATGGGAGTTTCTTTTAGTGTATATGCCCTAGAGGCCATTACTGTATCATACTAGTTTGTATATTACTTGATGGAAGCTTGGGATATTCATAGTTGTATATACAATCTTGCTCGAAATGGTAGTATGCTACTTGGTTTGTCTCTGCTTTAATATGTGCATGTGTTTCTTTTAGTATATTGCTGATATACATATTAGTAGAGCCCTTAGGATCTTTGCTTGATTACCAGCGTTGTGATGGCGCTCGCACTCGTGGGAGCTGGGTGATCCATAAGCACATCCTTATACTGGTCCCTAGTCGTTGGACTATCGAGATAGGGCATCGATACTCCGGAGTAGACTAGCGTATGCGCTTCTCATCCCAGTGTGGGAGACGGTCTGTCCCACAGCCGTCAGTACGTCGTACTTGAGATAGTATACGGGTGCTCGTTGGGTTACGAGTACACTGGACAGGACTCGTCGGGGACTGTTGGTTGGTATTATACCTATCGTCAGTTATCAGTTCCCAGGTGACATGAGTACAGCTTAGTCCGTTGACTTGACACTGTCACTTCGCCTCGAGTGTGTTCCCACTGCACTTTGATTACTACCCTACCACGGCTCAAAGGAGTCGTGCAAACAGGTAGTTTTTGGGTGTAGTCCCGAAGCACTTGGAGGCAGTGACGGTTAGACAGGATTCGTCTCTCCCGGTATTGGGGGTTGACATCGCGCTGTGTCCAGGAGAGCCATTACACGAGTAGTCCCTGGCCAGGGCAAGCGAGATATACTGGTAGGTTTCCAGTGTTATCTCAGGGTGTTCTGGGCTTCACTCCGGCACGACTTGTACCGCTATTAGGGGACTGGTGTTCACCGCCCCCTAGGCCCGCCATGCGATGTATCAGACGAACAGACCGGACTGTACGGAGATTGTCACATACAGGCTCAGTAGGAGTTCAGATGGGGTTCACCTCGTCAGTCTTCTTATCGACATCTACCTGGGGACCGTTACGTACAGCTAGTGCCGCTTGCGGTCTGTGGTTAAACCCACTGCCAGCGTAGTGTCGAGTCTTTAGAGTCCCACACAGAGAGCTATTCGCCTTTAGGCAAAATGAGTAGAGGTCACATGGTTTTGCGACATGGTTCGTTCATATTCGCGCACTTGTGCACGTTTGCTGTCCGGACAGTTTATACTAGCGGGCTTTGGTTTAAGCCGGATCCTAGTATATGATTTGAGATTTGTTTTTCTCATTGTGTTCGTGTTCCTCGGATCACGAATGCGGGTGCGTATGCACAGTTGCTTGAGATTGAGTGAGAGGACCTTGATTAGGGTTAATGGCTATTGTCATTTTATTAACCCTAATGTTTATGTGTGTATTATTATTAATTAGTAATTAGTTTAATAATTGTCCATGGTTATGGTTGTTGACCATTTGACTTCTTTGACTTGTTGACCTAGGTTGACACTTTGACCATCATCATTTCTTTTGGAAGATGCTTTTTGATCTTTGCAAATTGAAATGATAATGGTCATGTCATGATTTACCATGACAATTATCTAGCTAATTATTCAATTAAATTAATTCACACATATTAGTGAGAATGGCTCTATTATTTTCTCATTCTCTCATTTCATTTCTCTCTCTTGTTCTTCCTCTCTCTCAAGCTCTCTCCCTCTCATGTGTTGAGAACCACTTAAACTTGAGAAAAACCCTCTCTTGATCTTCTTTACTCTCTTCTAGGGTTCAAGTATTAGCACTTCTTGCACCCTAGTTACTCCAAGCTTGGAGTTGAAACCAAAGGTTGAGGCTTTCGGGTGGATCTTTCTTTGACGGGAGAAGACGACAAGGTGACCTCCTTCTACTACTTCTAGGAGCAAGGAGAGAAGGACTAAAGACCAAAGGTATAACCTTTCTACCACTTAGCTACTTTGTAGTTAGCTTTAGCAAGTTTATGTTTAGCAAAGATCCTCACAAGCATAGTCCATGTTGTCTAAGTCCATAAAAATCCGATTTTTATTATGTTTTCCGCCTCCCCGTAAGCACCGGGGTGGGCAACGTGGACTTACAGTTTCCCTTTCTCACTCGCACTCATTGCGGCGTTTAACTGTGCGATTTGGTTTTCTATTGATTTGATACTCTCACCATGGGAGGAGGAGTTTTTCGTTAGGGCATCAATAGAAGACCTCATCTCAGCCTAATTTTGCATGGATTGTTTCATGAACATATCCAAAGTTTGTGCAAGTGAGTTGTCAATACCGGCAACTTGTGGTGTAGAAATGTTGGCCGGATTTTGGAAATTCTGTGACTGAAAGGGGGGCTGATTCTGTGGTTGTGGTTGCTGTGGAGGAGGTCTTTGATAATTGCTTTGTTGGTTTTGATTCCAAGCAAAGTTAGGATGATTCCTCCATCCTTGATTGTACGTGGAAGAATAAGGGTCGTTTCTAGGTCGCTGCTGAAAAGCAGCATTAGCTTGAAACGATGCATTCATAGGACATTCTTCCGTTAAGTGTGAAGGATCCGAACAGCAACCACAGACAGTCTTGGGAAGCGTGACCTGATTTAGGGAGACTGATGAAAGTTTGTTCTCAATAGAATCGAGTTTCTTCTGCATCGCTGCCATTTTGGCTTTTACTGCGATAGAAACATCGAGCTGGTGAATACCTCCCTTAGTTGAAGGTGGTCTTACGCTTTCCCACTGCAACGTGTGTTCAGCGAGATCTTCCAGATATTTCCATGCTTCACCATCATCTTTAGACATGAAATTGCATTGACACATTGTTTCAAACATCTGCTTTGTCGCTGGATTAATGCCCTCATATATAATCCGACATAAATCCCATCTTTGTATTCCGTGATGGGGGCATTGGACAAGCAGATCTTTGAAACGTTCAAAGCACTTCCAAAATGGTTCATTGGGAAGCTGGGTGAACTGGTTGATCTCGCTCCTAATGTGGGCAGTCTTATGGTTTGGGTAAAACTTCTTAAGAAATGCTACGACGAATTCATCCCAATTAGTGATAGAGTGTGCGGCAGTATTGTAAAGCCATTTTTCTGCCAAGTCGCACAATGTGAATGGGAGAAGACGTAAGCGCATAGCATCTAAAGTCAATTGTGAAGTACCCATCATTGCGCATACGTTCTCGAATTTGGTGATGAAAACGTACGCGTCTTCCGACTCAAGCCCGTGAAATTTGAGCAGCAGATTGATGTAGTGGGGTTTAATTTCGAAATTATCCCCATTAGGTGGTGGAAGAGATAGACAAGTAGGAAGAGGACCACGAATAGGATAGCATCTCTCCTGGAGAGAGATGCGCGGTGGATTCTGCGCACCTTCAGGCGGTGGCAGCGTGGTGTTATAATTAGATAGAGTGCCGTCCATCACGGTCGATGTGGTGTGTGGTGGGGGAAAAGAAGATGAAGAAGTACCGACTTCGGCGTCGATAGCAGGAACGCGGACAAGACGGGCACTAGGATCCCGTGTCCAGCCGAGCATGCACTAAGCGGGTTTAGTGCAAGTGGCAGCGTGTGTGTGGTTTAAAATTGGCTTGTTTTTGAAAAAGTGGGACTCAAGACAAATCACCCTACGATGCACAAGCAACCCTAGATCTAAGGTCACCTAGGTCAGTCTCTAGACCACTCCTAGACTTCCAAATGACAAGCCGCAGGATCAATCCTCTACCGCCTCCGTACTACCCTTGTAGCCAGATAAGTGGGAAGGAACCACGTCGTGGGCCTAATTAAAAACCACTAGCCTTTGTCACACTTTCCAAGGCACTACAAAAGTAATGCGGATAAACGATAGATTACCCACGACCTTCCTTTGTCCTTATTGAGCGCGACAGTCCTTAGAGTCTGGTCTAGATATTTTTTAAATTAATGAAGGGTTGATCTATATGCTCGGTTTGTGATTTGTGGGGCTTAGGAAGGGTGATGAAATCCCCACCTAATCTTGATTTGGTCTTTGCCCCTTAGAGTCCGTGTTAAATATGCAAAACAAAACCAATCACAAAACTTTTGCAAAAAGATTTTCGTACGGCGCAATTTTGCAAAGAATCCTGCAGAAAATAGATTTTATTGGATTTGAGAGGAGAGAGAAGGAGTTGAGAAAGATACCAGAGAAGATTGAAGCCCTAATTCCTCCAACTTGCCGCGATTCCGCCGCAGAAGGGGCACTTGATGAAAATTTTTGTATAGCCTTCTGTGCTCCTCTGGATCTCTAAAAATGTCTCTGTTCCCTGTTCCCCTTAATTCTGTGTCTCCAGATCTCCTTGCAAAAATTCACGCACAAATCGTTAAATATGCAATTTGCAGTTTTGTGTGAATAATGATATGACTCGTCTAAGAATTCAACACAAATAGTAAAAATAAAAAATTACGCACGTATCCCCGGCAACGGCGCCATTTGATTGGTACGAAAAAAAGTGTGTTTGAGGTTAAAGTAACCGCAATCAGAACGGTGTCGCGCGTAGCTAGACCGAGGTGAGTACGGGTCGTCCTCTGGGAAACGTGAAACCTTTTACTTTTACTTTAGATGTGTTGAGAAAGAGAGGAGGGATAAAGAATTTTATAGAATGGTTTCTAGATCTACGTTAAACAAGAATGTAAAATATAGATCTAGATTATTTTAGAGATGTAGATAATATAATAAGAGGGCTTGTAGGGTTCGTTAGGATTTAGTAGTTATGGACGATTAATTAAAAGTTACCCTTTTTATCCATTAATAGATTTAAAACTAGAATGACGGTGATGCGTGTAGATTAGGGTTTCTGGAGGGAAAAAGAATCCCACTCTTAACCCTTATCTCGACATGGAACTCCGTTCATTATCTAGCCTTTACCAAAACAATCATTAATCTAATCTCTAATCGCTGTCGGAACTAGCAAAGAATTGCTAGCGCGCCCGATTAGGATGTTAATGATTCTTTTGATAAAGTTCCTAAACTTTATAGGACTTAAAAAGGGTTTAGCTATTTTCATCGTCCATTAGCCTACCCTAATCCTACGAACCCTAACAAGCGAAGAATTACTCGCGCATGTTGGGAAAAGAAGATGAAAAGATAGAGAGGGAAAACATAATGTAAAATGCAAAAGAATTAAATAAAACAACTACCTTTATTAATCAACTTGAACAATCTACACTTTGATTCCTTAGAAAATGATTACAAAGACTAGTTTGCTTCTCGATCTCTTCCAAGGAGGTAGACGAACAGTTGATGATCAGCCTGGATGCGTGAGCCGTCTTGGACTTCGTGATCTCTTCGGCTTGATGATTTTTCCAAGAGGCTCTCGGTGCCCTTTTATAGTGCAAAGCCAGAATCTTATTGTTGAAAACTTGGTAAAATTCTTCATATATTTATGCCAAAAAATCTTGCTTCCTAATTCCCTAGAAGTGCGGCGGATCCGCGGCCCAAGAGTAGGTTTGGCCGCGGATCCGCGCTTAATGGTTGAGATCTCTCGACTGAATTTTTTGGGCTTTCATCTCATGACATGTGGCAATCCTAGGCACCTTCAGAATTCAAAAATCTTTTCTCGGTTTCTTCCAGACTTGGTCTCCAAGTTTTGCTTCTTAATTTGGCAATATTTCTTCAACAACTTGATTTGTTTGATAAATTCTGCATA
This sequence comes from Agapanthus africanus, assembly GCA_030015575.1. NCBI lineage: Eukaryota > Viridiplantae > Streptophyta > Magnoliopsida > Asparagales > Amaryllidaceae > Agapanthus > Agapanthus africanus. Next base: position 342,065,965 of record CM057341.1, read on the forward strand.
ACAACTTGGAAAATTCTGCACAATAATCTCAAATAATATTTAGTAGGCTTAGTTCTACCAGGATTTGGTCAATAGATTTATTTGCATACATTTTCCTACCAAATGATAACTAAAATATATTAACACATGGAAAATGGTGTTTTAACACATAAACCCTCATATGTATAATATATTAAAATAAAGTCCTTTTTTAAAATAAAAATGGTAGGAAAAATGTAATACAAATGTGCAGTTTTATCAACTGAACAGTACGCGATAGCGCCAGTCGTAAAAGTTTTTGTTCCGCATTTGGCGTCTGTTGGACGGCCGGGGCGCTATAGTGCACTTACAGTGGTATCTGAGCCTCACCATTAAGCTTTACTAACTTGTGCTAACACGTTTAAAACATCGATCGAACGGAATTTGGAAAATCACAATTTTCTGGGTTAAAGTTTCTGTCAATTTTAAATCAGGTCTAAAAATTATTTTGAGCACTTCAGAAAATACAGCAGGCTTTTCTAAGCAAACTGTACAAATTTGGTCACTTGATCACACAGAACCGCCGTGGATCCACGGTCAAACCTAGGGTTTGACCGCGGATCCGCGGCAAGTTAGTGGGAACAGTGAATCAAATTTGTACAGGGGCTTCTACACAGTGAATTGTGGTTTCTTTAATGTTTCTTTTGGGCCCATATTTGGTTACTGTACAGCAGAAGTTCGTGGGGCCCACTTCGGGAAGTTTTGTCGATCGAAATTTTAAACTTGTTAGTATGCAGTACTTATATTATATCTCCTACCGGGAATGTCATTTGATCGGTAAACCGCGTCTAATTACTATAGTCTTTTAGACGGGTTTGCGAACGTGACATTCGCGTTGACGTTCTGTGTTGTACTGTGATGTTGCGGATATGTCGTGGTGGATAGTAGTGTGCAATGGTAGTGCAGTTTGGATTTATTTGTACATTTGATATTGCGGGATGAGCGTCCAACATGTGGACTGGCGTCACTGCCTGTTTGTATAATATTCTTTTTGGGGCACAACCGGGTATAGGTCGATGTACCCGTTGTATATATTTTTATTTCTGTACTAGGTTTACCCTGCGACGGAGTGCATGGATAGCCGGGTTCTGGAGGGCAACGGGTCCGTATCTCATAGCTTTGAGAGGCAGAGGGACCTCACTCTAGAATTGGCAGACTATTCGCCGCACTCGTAAGGGGTACAGGTTGACCTAAAGAGGGGTGCTCAATTTACCGGATTCCGTGAAGTGCCGGGTGTTCCATTCACTATGCTGTGGGGACTACCTCGCTTCAGGTTTTGGCGGGTAACTTGCCGCACCCGTAGGGGTCTAGGTTTCATTACATAGGCTATCCACATGACCAGGGGAACATCGGGTTTCAGTAGCGGCTCTGTGAAACCCGGGGATCCCAGATTATCTGTATTGTTCTGTGATACTTATTACTTTTCTGTAATGTTGCATTTTATCACGCCTGGAGCGATTATTGTATATTGGTATATATACTATTAGATGTTGTATATGTTTTACACCCGCGCTAGTCCAGTCCCAGCTCTGTCGTTAGTTAAGTAACCTAACGGGTGATGACGGGACCCAGTGGCGAATGCAGATGGCATATACGTGCATTATATTTTCGTTCTTTTCTGGTGTAATTGATTGATAGGACTGCATTGATTCCTATCAATGCAAGGATAAAACAAACCTATATTTGATGTTGTTGGAACAAATTTTAAAAGGTGCTATTACAAAGATGTTTCCTTTTGTTTTGCATAGCGATATTCAGTTGGAATATCCAGCACCTCATTCGACGAGGCAAGGGCCGAAATCCCTTCACCGGGAGTGACCCCTTGGGCAGAAGTTTACGTCAGGGTAATAACTTCATTATAGTCGATTACAAGTTGCTTTGCATCGTGGTATTCAGTTAGAATATCCTGCACCTCATTCCACGAGGAAAGAGCCGAGATCCCTTCACCGGGAGTGACCTCTTTAGCAAAACGTTTTCGCCACTATATTTTTATAAAAAGCTATCAGGTTCCTTCAACGAGATCAAGTTCATTACGTTAAAGGTTTTTCGCCAAAAACCAGCCGTAGCCCTCCGTCATTTCTTTTGGGTATTCAGTAGTATTCAAGCTATGTATGTTGGCCTTCGTCAAGGTATAGTGTTTGGTAGCTGCTGGGTATTCATTTGTTGCATAGATAGATGCGTTGGTTTGGGACAGTCGTACTACTATTTTGTCCTTCGTCAAGGGTATGTACGGGTGGGTTCAAATTGACCTGGACAATGACGGGTAGAACTTGACATGTGACTTATGATATTTTGGCCTTCGTCAAGGTCATAAGAGCATGAGGCAAAAATTACATCGGGAGTTTCAAACATACAGGAAACTTGCCAGGCATGCGCATACCTTCTGGAGTGTGATAACTTGAGTGGATTCCATCAAGTTATCATATGATGATAGTTGGATCCCGATTCCCACTGATGAGTTGGTTTACTCTTCGGGTGATCCTGATTGATTCTTCTTTCAGGTTTGGAGGAGAATTTGAGATTACGGTGGGAGGTTTCCTGATTAGATAAATTGATAACCATTCTGATCTAGGTTAGAGTACACGTAGAGTGTTTCTTTTCTCTCTCTCTCTTTGGCAGTGACCTTTGACAGACCTTAGACTATGACTCAGTGACCAAAGTTGACCGAACCTTCTTAAAATACTAGCTTTTGGATTGTCTATAGTTGCATAAGTCATTGCCGCTCCTTCTTTTACCCTTTGTATTTCTCAGAACACCCCGTATTACTATGGACATCCACTTTCATTGGATAGATCCATCGTATGGTTATATACGAACTCGAAGGTACTACTTCGAGGATGGATCCAGGTTTAGGAGAAATAGAATAAGGTATTATTCAGTTTTCTTTTATTATCACCTTCTCTCAGGTTGCGAGGGCTCCTTAGTTTAGGAGGGTACACCTATTACGCTTATTGAATAGTCTTATTCCAAATCATAGGCAGGTGCCGAAAGGTAGGGAATGAAGAAAACCAATTAGCCTAAGTAGGGTGTGCAGAAGGTAATATGTAAAGACAAGATAAAGGGATTAGAAAGAGGGCAAAGTAAATTGCGACTGTTATCATTCACGACCAAACCGCGTACTTCATCGCCACTCCTTTTTCACCTTTGCCTTTCTCCCCAGTTTGGGAGAAATAGAATAAAGTATTATTCAGTTGTCTTTTATCATCACCTTCTCTCAAGTTGCGAGTACTCCTAGGATTAGGAGAGTACACCTATTATGCTTACTGGATAGTCTTCTTCCAAACCATAGGCTGGTGCCGAACGGTAGGGAAGGAAGAAAACCATTTAGCCTAACGAAGGTGTACAGAAGGTAATGACTAAAGACAAATAAAGGGATTTGGAGAGATGGCAAAGAAATATACGGTTATAGTCATGAATTGGATTATGGAAGAGGCATTACTAGCAATACCAGGATACCCCTACGAAACATTTTCATGTTTCAGTACATTGTTAAAGGAAAACTGATTTCCCGATTAGATACTTACTCCAAGGTATGTATTTACCAGGTATGATTCTCACATCTGTATGGTTTTACAGATGATGAGTGGGAGTAGGTTATTGGGAATAAAGGTGATCATCCTCATTATATCGGAATTCGTTGTAATTGGTGATATTTGAGGAAGTCGCCTGAGTTTTTGCCGGACGGCATGTATTTGGTTTTGAATATCCTTTGTTGTGCACCAATTTCAAAATGATATATCTATACGTTTATTTTTAATAAAGTGAGATATAACTTTTTGAAATTATGTCTGTGACATTTACCTATATCAGTTGAAGATTGGGTAAGGAGCATTGAACAACGGAGCAGTTCTTTACCATAAGTACAGTTTTCAACCTACGATACACAGGTTTTGAGTTATTCAACTCAGCGGAATTATACAGAGTATTGTATGTTGTCCAGTGTCCATCAGGACAAAGGGGTTGGTCCTCGTACTCTGTTCTGTTTACTTGCAACTTCTCTAGTTTTTAGACAAGTGTTTCGTAGAAATACAATGTCTAAGTTTTGAGAAGTTGTGGGTATAAGAATAAAGTAGAGAACCAGGTGTCGCAAGTATCGGGATTCTTCAAAGAGATCGAAGATGTAGATTCTTGTGATTGGTATTCAGATGATAGTAATGGTTTTGAGAAACTTGTTTCTCTTTCGGGTTACTCATAATTGGATGTATTCCTAAGTTGAGTAATGCTCATTAGCCTCTCTCCATAAAGTTGCTATGCACTGGAGACAGCTGCATGATTTGAATCTGGTTCCAATTAAATAAGTACCAAAGTTTCTATATTGAATATAGAATGGTTCATATCTTAACGATGTTAAGGTACGATGAGTTGTCCAGCTTATGCTTAAAACCAGACACTGGATAACTCAAGGCACATTTCCGTAATGGCAGTTTGTGGGTTGATCCTGGCTACGACGAGGGTTGATTTTCTACCATCTGGAAGATCAATAGTGATATTGTTCTTGACTCGCCGCAGTTTTAGTAAAATGGATTTTTTCAGAAAACAGTAGTCGGAGTATGATAGAACTGGAAGTGATTCCATAACCGCAAACGATTACGGAAAAATTTAATAGGACCTATATATTCAATCAGGTTTGACATTCCATTAGCCACTCCGCAGATATGGTGGGTAACCTCAGACACCCGAGAGGTACTCCGGTAGCCTCAAGGACGGTGACAGGGAGGTTCTTATTCACCCAGACTTGACAATACTGTTGTTCCAGGCTATGAGACCCAGCAGGAGGTTAAGTATAACGTCATTCTAAACTGGCTTTAGAAGTGTACGTATATATTATTCTGCCAGAGGGTTGTCGTAGTCAGTGGGAGCAACGGAAGCATAGTGGGCAAGCAGCTTATGTCTATTTATAGGCTTGAGCAAATATAGCGGAGATAAGATCATCTAATTTTTGATGTGACAGTCATGGGTTTGACTTCATCAGAATAGGGGATGGATCTGTTAAGAAGGTAGTAGGGTGTGATGTCCTGGTATTTGGATGACATACACAAAGTAGGAAATAAAATTCCTATACTACTATCGGTTATACTATGGTCGTCACACAGTTGTTTCTTCACAAAGGATATAAATATAATATCTGACATTCTGGTTACTAGATTTATAGTTTTAGATCTAGATTTGGGTAGTTTCCCAATGTGGGTACTTTGACAGTATTCTAATAGTATTTTAGATGACTCCTGGCATGGTGGTGTACCTGCAGATGATGGAGTCACCCTCTCTAAAGGTGTCTTACAGACTAAAGGGGAGAGGGACGTGCATGATTGGCAGATCACTTGCTTAGTCAATCGTGGGATGTCAAGTACCACACCAGATGTTGTTTTTGCACTAGATGCGATAAGTTTATATTAATCCAATCCTGAAGAAACATAAAGAAGCAGTTTTAGAACATAAGTGCATGTTCTATGGATTTGATGATGGCAGCCTCCTTTAGGAGACGGTTATCATTCCAGGCTTCCAAGGTGACAAGATGACAGAGTGATTGTCAGAGTTATAGTTTTCTCTCTGACGAGGGACAGTATTATGGACAGGTGGTCCAAGAGGATACTGTGGGAGGCATGGTGCTGGATACTGATTAGGTTCAATTATCAATACAGTCTAAGAAGTTTGGATTTGGAGTTCAATTATGAACTAGGTCCCATCAGATATCCAGACATATTCTAAGACAGGTATTACTCGATTCGGGAGATGGTTTTCCACGAACTTGAGATTAAGAGAGACATAGAAAGAAACATCAAGGCGGATACACTCACTGAGGTTATGAGTATGCGACAACGCAATAATAGTCTTAAGTGCAAGTGGGAGATTGTTTGATATAGTGCCCTCTAAGTCAATTATTGGATCGCAGATACGTGATTGCAATGATTGAGGGAGGACCTATACCGATATGAAAGTCTTACTCAAGTTGATAGTATGTTATCTGGTTTGTCTTTATCATCGTTTACATGCTTTAGTTCTCTATTGCATGTTGATAGAGCCCATAGGATTCTTGCTTGACTGCCAGCAGTATGATGGCGATCATATACGTGGGAGCTGGGGTCTGTAAGCATATCCTTAAAGTGTCCCTAGTCTTTGGAGTTTCGAGACAGGGCATTGATACTCCAGAGTAGACTAGTGTATACAGTCGAGACCCCGACGAGGGGCGATGGCCGGTCTCACAAGCCATTGGTGTCAGTTGGTTCACCTAAGATGTATTCCGGTGCTCATCTTGTTATGAGTAGACCGGACAGGACTCGCCGGGAACATGCTAGTTGGTATTATATATATCATCAGATAGCAGTTCCCTGGTGACATGTGTACAGGTTAGTTTGTCGACCTGACGTCGTCATTTGTCTCGTGTGAGTTCCCACTGTGCTTTGATTTCTACCCTACCACGGCTCAAAGGAGTCGTGCAAACAGGTATTTTTTGGGTACAGTCCCGAGCCACATGGAGGCAGTGAGCAGATCGTCGGGGATTCGTCTCTCCCGGAATTGGGGGTTGATGTCGCACAGTGCACGGGTGGCCATCACTAGAAATCCTTGGCCGAGGTAGTGGAGAATTACTGGTTTGGATCAGTAGTTTCTCAGGTGGTGATGGGCTTCATACCGACACGAATTATCACGTTATTAGGGGTCTGACTTTATCCACCCCCCTAGACTCGATATGCGATACTCTTAGACGAACGGACCGGACTGTACGGATATTGTCACTATCAGGCTCAGTAGGGTTTCTGGATGAGTTCGCTCGTCAGCTTCCCTTCCAATCAATACATAGGCAAACGTTACGTACAGCTTCTACCTCTGACGTGCTAGAGGTTATACCCAGTGCCAGTGTGTTGATGAGTCATTAGAGTTCCCCACAGACCATTTCCCAAGTTCGGGCGAAACGTTGTAGAGGCCGTATGGTTTTATGGCAGGGTTCGGAAAATGCACGTGCGTTTACGCACGTGTCATATTTCGGGCAGATAATACTGGTGGGCTTTGGTTTAAGCCGGATCCGAGTATTATACTGTGCAGATATAATATCTTTGTCTCAGTTGCATTTGTATTCGGTCGTAATACAAATGCGGGTATGTTTATACTGTTACGGGGTTATCCTGAAATTCGTTTCGGGGTCACTTTTGGAAGTTGCCAGTTTCCAGTTTTCTATCACCCACCATTAACATTCGGTTAAATGCGGATTTATCTTTTCTTCATTTGGGTAAGTCATGAGGGTGAATCATGTGGAAGCTTCTTGAATTGGTGACTAGGTTTATGTGTCACCATTATGCATTTAATGTTCTTTGCAAGGTGTCATTTGCATTAATGGGGTTTTGTTTGTGCTAAGATATTTCTACTTGATCTTTTACCTTGTGGTCACCTCCCCCTCTCCTACACTCACCCCCACCTCCTTATATAGTGGCCGGCCACCTCTTGGTGAGGTTAATGGTTGTTGGAAAAAAGATATAGTTTGGTTCATGATAATTTGTATACTCATTTTCTCATTTACCCAATTCAAAAGACAACTTCATTAACCGTTCGTCCATGGCTTTGGACGTAACAAGACAGAGTGTTCTACTCATTCTCTACATCATCTTGGTCATCTCTTTTAGCAAACTTGATGACCGAGTTGCCTCGGTTTAGAGGCGGGAGCCCGTTTAAAGATCCGTCGACGTGGTGCCACCTGGACAAGAAGACTGGAGATTCAGGAGATCGGAGCAGCCGCAACAAAGTGTGGGATGATGGTTGAAGACCGAAGGACTCGGATCATTCGGTATAACATTTCTACCCACTTTGTAGTTTGTTTGTTTAGCTTTAATGGCAGATCCGGGTTATAGTACGCGATAGCGCCAGTCGTAAAAGTTTTTGTTCCGCATTTGGCGTCTTTTAGACGACCGGGGCGCTACCGTGGACTTACAGCCGCGGGGTGAAGTGTGCGCATCCTGGGGACCCCCCGAGGGACTGAACGGCTGGGCCCACTCCCCATGACCACCACAAGGTGGTCTGGGCGGTGGGGACCTGAAACTGCCCCACCTTAGGCAGTTTCGGGTCTGCCTCACCCCCTGGCCACCTCGTGGTGGCCTCGGGGGTGGGGTACCCCCTCTAGGCCCCCCAACTCTAAGTTAATTCCATGCTCTAACTCTCCGTGAAGATTTGGGCGGGTTTCGAGTTCGTTTCGACTCCCGGATTGGCTTAAAACGATCGTTTTTGGAAGTTTAGCTCACTGGATTTTCAAGTTTTGGAAAATTGGTTAAGTTTGCTAATTGCGTGCATAATTCTAATGTCGCGGTTACTTTACAAGCTTTGTGATGTGTATATGTGTTTGGAAACGTCGTCTAATTGCTATACGTCGATTAGTCATAGTTGCACATATCTGTGATGTTGTTATGTTGGTTTGTGTATATGAACTTGTTGGATCGTCGTGGATGAATAGCCGGGGATGTGAGATGGGAGTTTTCATTCTTTCATTCGATGTAAATTTGTAAAGTGATGTAATATTATTTTTTCGGGGCACATCCGGGTTGAGTTTGTAGCCACCGTTGTATTATTTCTTTTACTGGTTTGTGCTTCTAGGATAGACCCAAGGTGGGGTGCACAAACTACCGGGTTCTTAAAGTGCCGAGTGGCTTACTTACTTTGTTGAGGGAGGTTGCTTCACTTTGGGAATTGGCGGGTATTTTTCCGCACTCGTAGGGGTCTAGGGTGGGCTTTGGCTATTCATCACGACCGTAGAATCCGTCTTTCGTTACGGGCTCAAACGAATCGCGGAATTCCTAGTATATCCAATATGTTCATCTGTGATCTGGATTGCCTATTATTGCATTAGACGAATGTATATATCTATATATGATATCAGTAGACGTTGCTTATTTTTTGCATCCACCCTAGTTCAGCCCCTGCTCTGTCGTTAGTTAAGTAACCTAACTGGTGATGATGGGGCCCAGTGGCAAATGCGGATGCATAAGTGGACGTGGTATATTCATCTTTTTCTGTGATGATATGTGTAATTGATGGGACTGCTGATTTATATGGAATTTTTTTAGATCAAAAATATTTTATAACCGCAATCAAGAACGGCGTCGCTTGGTAGCTAGCCGGTGAGTACGGGTCGGTTCACAGGGATTTTGTGTATTCTCTAATCGTTCTAACGAGTTAATTCCGATGGGTGTTGGATTGATTAAATCTAAAAACTAAATTTATCTAGATCTAAATCTTGCTAGGGTTAGGTTTAGGTTAAGTTTGGAAATGCAAAGATTTCCTCACCGCTTTCTATACCCAAATTAAGATCTCTTTAGGAGTTATGGTAATTATTAACAAAGGGGATTAGTACCATTGGGAAGAAACGGTGTTTCTTCCTCTAGGTTCTTGTCCTTCCTTTCTTAATCCTTACCCTAACCTCCATAGAAAACATGCTCAACCGGGCCTTTATACTACGGTATCACCGCTAACTCGAGGGATAGGGTACCGTAGGGAGCGGTGTGTGCATGTATGCATAGAGTCCTAATAATTATATGTGATGAATAAGAAAGGAGTGAGTGATCTTCATCTTTCAAGCCTTCCCCAAAGGTAACCCTAACAAGCGAGGAGACTACTCGCTCATTAGGGAATTGAAAAACATATCTAAACTATCTATCAAGGGCAAGGAATTAAAGATCTAACTAGGGCAGATAATAAAATTAACTAGGGGAAATAAAAAGAACTACTTACAAATTGATGCACTCCAAAACTTCAAAAGAATTCTGAATTTTATTAATAAAAGGAGGCATGACCTAATACAAGCATTTGGGTCTCTATTTATAGGACATAGAAAACCCTAGGTTTACAATCGCCACATGTGTGCTTTTACAAAAATACCCCTAGGAAGACTAGTCAGCGCCGCCAAGATTTTTGGTAAAAAAATTTGCCACTACGGGCTATACCCGGCCGCGGAACCGCGGCCGCAAGCCAGGTTTGGCCGCGGTTCCACGGCCAAATAAGGGTCTTGAATGCTGAATTTTTCTGTGACACTTCTGGTTGTATTTCTCTTCCTGTTTCTTCAGCTGGTTCTTCAGAATGTCTTCTATGTATCTTCCAGATCTCCATAGTGAATAATTGTAGTGGACTTTTACCATTTCTTCGTGTCGACGTCTTGAACCTTGCGCTGCCTTTGTGCTTTGTGAACTGATCTTCGTTTAGGCTTGATCAAGATCCTTCTATTTGTTGGTTGTAGTCTCACTTTTGCATCGTCTTTTGTCTTTTTCACTATTTTTGTTCCGAGAACCTGTGACCTGTAACTATGTAGAAGAAATGGGTCAAAAGCACATGTTTATTTGTAAAATGCATAAGAATGGGGTCTATAAGAATGCAATATTATGATATGAACAAATACCCCCAAACTTATCTTTTGCTCGTCCTCGAGCAAACCTAGTTTTATTCTCAACAAAATCCTAACCTCAATTTCGCAGGGAAACGCAATTGCACTGAGCTCGTGCAACAAGCCGTTAAACCTCTATGTGTCCCTAGTAGGAGGAGTGTTATATCCTGAGGGTTTTCAGCGGATACTACTAATCAGTCGAAAATAATGTATTTTTAACACGTCAATTTCCCTGCTATTTGCACTCATCTATAGGTGTTCGGTATAAATATAGCACATATTAGCAAAACAGTCGTAAAATACCAAATAACTTGTGTTATACTTTAAAACCGACATTTCTGAGGGAAATTGAGTGTTTATCATTGCATCACATTATCTTTGTACAGCGCACCACTTGTCTCGAGAATCTGTGTAGGAAATTCCAGGAAAAGAGCCAAAACAGTTAAAAGTGCTGAGAAAAATACGCCAAGTCAAAGACTTGAGATCTGGCAGTGATCAAGGAAGAATTATGAGATTCAACATGTCAGAAAATGTACCTAAAGCCAGCAGAAAGCAACACAGGAAATTTCATATACAGGGACCACTAATGGGCCACGGATCCGCGGCCATAACCCCATTCCCGCCGCGGTTCCGCGGCTCATTGATGATGTCAGCGCTTCGAATTTCCTCGCGTGCCTTTATGTAACAGTATTAGCTTCCAGAAGACTCCAGAATAACACGTGGCTTCATCCAGAAGGCTCGGCCTAACAACCTAGCTCTAGAATATTCCCTCCAGCTAACTTCTTCTAGAAGCCTCTCTCTAACAAACTTTTGGAGGGAAATTTGAAATTTGAATTCTAGATGTAAGGTTGAGGGGATTATAAAAGGAAACATAGATCTAGGGTTTTGGGTTGTTCATGAACCATTACACACACAAGTTGAGTGACACAACTTGTGCATTCAAACCCAAACCCTAATCCCCAATTCAAAATCCAAAGCCAAAAATCAAGAATACCGAGTACAATTCAAGCAAGAAGCCTTCAACCTTCTAGGAGGGAAGCCGATCTTCATCCGAGCAAGTGGTCCAAGATGATCCGCGACTCACGAAGAGGAGCGAAGCCAAATCGACGATCGAGTTCTTTCCTCATTGTAGATCTTGAGAGAATTGTAACAAAATTGTTGATAAATAAAAGGTGAAATTCTTTATCTTGCTTTCTTTACATTCTTGCATCATGATTAGATCTCGATTTGTGATTGTGTTCTTTGATATGATATTTGAGTAAAACTCCGCTCGTGAAGGAGTCGAAAGAATCAATAGATGATGATGATTAGATCTTGAAACGATTCTTAATTCCTATAAGTTTTGTAAACTTTAGTAAATTGAAGAATCGGCAACCTAGTTCCGAGCAATGCTTTCTTGATTGTGTTCGCTCTTAATTAGTGATCCACGATCGATTCTTTAATTTACTAGAGGCTAGTTTTTGAATGAGATTCATCGAAAGGACAAAGGATGAGATGAAGAAACCCTAGTTTCTTCTAAAGATCCTTAAATCTCGATTAATCGTCATCGATCTAGTATCAAATCATTAATGGATAAGAAAACGCAATCAATAGTTTTCATCACGTCTATAGATTCGATCGATTCCTACGAGCCTCACTTCGATTCTTGATTATTGGATTGGAAATCATCAATTCTTGATTCTTGATTTTAATGTTTTCTAGATTTTATATTTAGATCTAGTTAATTCTTGAACTTCAACTTTAAAATCTTGAATTGAATTGTCTTTTCTCTTCTCTTTAATCTTCAATTCATCTAATTCAAATTCGAACGGATCTCACTTTCCCTGTGGACGATCCGCACTCGCTAACGCGCTACAATCGACACCGTTATTGATTGCGGTCAAAAATTTCTTTGATTGTGAAACATCATTTCTTAAACATGACACATCGAGAAATTGAATCAATCACTACCCACAAAATCCTATCAATTAGGCCCATTGACTTCTATTCTCCAATTAGGTTTTCTAACAAGGAATTCTATTATCTTCGCCTCGTAAATTATCCACCCGTATTTTTCACGCTTCCTTATCATTCAACTTAAGATTATACATATCCTGTAAACTTACTTAGCTTTCGGCATCTCTTAATTTTTCCTTCTAGGGTTCTATCTCAACTTAGGAATTTTTATCATCTCTACTAAAGATACAAGTCCTATTCTTCATTCCTATCTCTTATCTAAACCCCAATCACATACCCCTACCTGTGTGTATATATCACCCCTACACTTGGAAATTCAAATCAAGCAATCATACTCTTTTCCGTTGTCCAAAGCACTTCTTAATTGGTGAATTTTTAGATGAATTTCGCTCACACATCCTTCATGCGATCGTTAATACTTCTTGAGGTACCAACAACCGATTACAAAATGTGTTTGCACATTAAAGCGTAATTCCTAGTCTTGTAACACCTAAGACTTATAGCAGTGACTCCCAAACCAGTTGGTCTAAGGCACTAGGTGATGAAGCACCCTCGCTAAATATTTTTTCTATTTTTTTTTGCAGCCTTAATTAATCACAGAAACCAGTGTTCATTTTTTTTATCTCTTTATTCACACTTGAATTTTTATTTTATTTTTCTTCGTACTAAGGACTTTAGACAAGAGCATTTCAAGGTCTCTCCTACTATTCCAAGTTTCAAGGTTCGTGTTTGTGCAATTTGTAGGGTTTATATTTTCAGAATTTAGACTAAAGCTAGGAATTATTTTTCAAACTTATACTTTAATAAAGATATCAATACTTTTCCCTTGTTTTAACTTAGCCCAAGAAGTTAACTCGAAATTTGCCTATTTCTAAATAAACTACAAAGACATACTTTTTACCATTAAATTTTAAGAAAGGTTATTTTTAGGGTTTTTAATTTACTAAGTTTAAGATCTAGTTGTTCATAGCCAGTTAACTTTTTTATTAAACTCAAGTCAATTAGGGCCAAAATTGAATACTTTAATTTTTATAATTTTTAAAATTTTCAATTTTTTATGGGTTTTTAAAATAAGTATGCAAATGCAAAAATATACACATGAATGCGAAGGAAGAAGGCTTACCGAGCATACCCCCAAACTTAACCTTGACAGTGTCCCCACTGTCATGCTACACCAAGAGGGTCAAAATGTCGGCACTCCCCTGTTTATTTACTTTTTTTTTTACTTTTTATATTTTTATTGTTAACAAAAAAAGAAAAAAATATATATATACATATATACAACAAGGTCCTCCCCAAACTAAACAAGGCCTTACACAGGCCAAAGGTTAGCACCAACCATTCAAAAATTTTATCGTGATAATGGTAGGGTTGGTGAAAGAATGGAGTGTAGAGAAAAGAAATGAGAAGCACACAAGACCGTGTGGAGATAGACGTGGTATACAGTCTCGGTGGAGAAGGAGAATAGCGGAAGAGAGAAAGGAGTGTAGCACGAACTTGAGGGTGTAAATTGAGTGAATAAATTAGCACAATTTGTGATGACCGATGTGTTAAAAGCAATTGTGCTAATCTATCAACCCGTCGAGAAATGGGGTCAAATCCCTCAAGATTCGCAAGAAAACATGCGTACGTTGAACTTGGTAAACCAAACATTGAAAGTGGAAGCGTGATGAATTCTTGCTCGGTCGAAACGATAGGAAGGACGAAAGGGAGTGATTTAGGGATAGTCTTAATCTCACCTAAGTAATCTGTCTCGAACTCGAAGGATTCCATGAATGGTTCGAAATGACTGTAAGCAACCGAGTTTGATGGTTCAACTAACTCATCTGAAAATTCAAAGGACTCAAACTCGGGCGGTGAGTCTTCAAAATCGTTTTGAAAAGTGAAGCACTCGTAATCGTTATTGGCTGTGAGAACTGTGTTAGATTCAAAGAGGTACGCACTAGTGGCGTCCAAACAGCTGTGATCGAATAGAAATCTTTCAAGCTCACAGTCCTCCTTCATGATCTTCGGTGTGGTCGGAACGATGGAAAGAAGGGGGTTTGATTTAGGAAGTATAACAGTTAAAGGTTCAGGAGGATGAATTGGAAAATCCGACACATCAAACAAAAATGGTTCATCCTCAATATTATCCTCAATACTCTCCTCAATACTATCCTCATAATCTCCTCAAAATTTAGCTTATCCATTCCATTGTCATCAAAATCAAGACGCATATGAAGTTCGGGAGAAACATTTAATGACTCAGGATGATGAATTGGAGATAAAATTTCAGTCAAATCTACGGGTTCATCATCCAAAATATTCCCGGCGTCTATATCCTCAATCAAGTGAAAATTAATTTTTTCAGACACCTCATCAAAAGTATGGATAATTATCAATTCAGGTTCTAGATTGGAGGTGTAGAGGTCGAAAGGATTAGTGATGGTTTCACTCAAAAGGGACTCCTCACAATCTGGCAAATCAAGCACTACAAAGTCGCACAACTCATTAAATATTTTATTTTCAACTGATGAATCATTTGGGACACTTATTTGAAAACCGGAGTTGTGCGATTCAATTGGGTATCGGTAGGTTTGATTTGGAAGTGTGTAGAACTCACTCTCACCACTCAAATTCTCACTCTGTCCAACCGCCTCCTCATACATTGGAATTTTTGGAGCTAGTTGGAAACTAGCTACCGGTTCACTAGGTTGCATAAGGGTGGCCATGGACGCATCCACATTCCTAATCATTTGGTTTGTCGCTACCATATAAGCTTCCAACGACTGTTCCAAACTAGACATGGGATGTGAAAGGGTTTCAGTAAAAGATTCAAAGTTGTTTGGATTCTGGAAACTCCCAAATGGCTGTGTAGAAGCAGTGTCTAGGGAAGGTGTGAAAGTTGGGTAGGACTGGTAGGAATTGAATGGTTGGACAGAAGTAGGATCAACATTTGGATAAAAAGGTGAATGGACTTGTTGATCCCTAGAACTGGATGTGTGGAGAGGAGTGAAAGATCGTCTACGAGATTGTTCAATATGCTCAGCAATAGTCATGGGTTTCGGAGTGACAATAGGACTCGAAAAAGGAGTACCAACGTAAGAAGGTAGTGAAGGTTGAAATGGTTGATACAAAGTGGATTGTGGAGTCGAACTGTTTCTCCTAGACGCTTCTATTCAATCTTTCAAAGAAATTTTGGCCATGGAGGGGTCGTCCGTAAATCGACCGAAACAATTCCCGTATGAAGCAAAGTTTGGTTCAGGGTACCAAAGTTCGGCAAGAGATTTGTGAGGTGGGGTACCCATGATGTAAGAAAGGAGAAGAAAACAAATGTGGGGTGCACGGATTTCTTAGCGACAAGTTGCAAGTTTTTGTAAAAAAAATTCCCTTTTTTTATGTGGTGCTCTTTGCAAAAAGATTTTCGATAAAAGGCTTTGACACAAATGCAATCAACCAAAAATGCATAATTAGGCCTAGATCTAGGGTCACCTAGGTCAGCTAGACAGCTCCTAACTGTTCCAAAGGGCTAGAAATAGGACCTCAAACCGCCTCTTCACCGCCAATTGCGGCCAGGTAAGTGCCAGGTGAGTGGGTGGCTCTGCAGTACAAGTAGTGGCCCTAATTAAGTAACCACTCGCCTTAGACATGTTAGTTGTATGTATGCCCTAGAGGTCAGTATTGTACAGATGATGTATATTATATTGGATGCTTGGACATATATAGAGATGACTTTCTTGCTCGATATGATAGTATGCTATCTGGTTGCTCTTTATCTTAACATATACACTTGTCTCTTTAAACTGTCTTATGGTTACATGTTGGTAAAGCCCTTAGGATGTGTACTTGACTACCTGGACTATGATGCAGATCATACTAGTGGGGACATGGTAGTCCATAAGTACATCCTTCATGGTCCCTAGTCGTGGGTGTATCGAGACGGGGCATCGATATACCAGTGTAGACTAGCGTATACGCTTCTCGACCCATGAGATGGGCGGTGGATGATCCCATATCCATTGGTGTTTGACATCAGAGATGGTATACGGGTGCTCAGTGGAGACTGGGTACACTGGACGGACTCGCCGAGAACTCCCAGATGGTATTATACCTCACGTCAGATGGCAGTTCTCAGGTGACACTTGTACAGGTTAGTCTGTAGACCCGAGATCGTCATAGAGTCTTGTGTGATTCCCACTGTGCTTTGATCTCCACCTTACCACGTCCATGAGGGCGTGCAAAACGGTGGTCTTTGGGTACAGTCCCGAGTCACATGGAGGCAATGAGCGATAGGAGGGGTTTCGTCTCTCCCGGTATTGGGGGTTGATGTTGCGCTGTGCTTGATTGGCCGTAACAGGGAAGTCCCTGGCCAGGGATGATCAGAGATTTGCTGGTAAGTGTTACCAGTAGTTTCTCGACCCGTTATGAGCCTCACATCGGCACGACTTATCGGTTATTGGGGTCTGACGTATACCACCCCTAGACTTGATATGCGACATATCAGACGAACAGACCGGACTGTACGGTTAGTGTTACTGGTTGGATTCACAGGAGTGTGAGCGGGCTAGCTCGTCGATCTTCTGATCGCTCAATACCCGGATGGCCGTTACGTTTAGCAGACCGCTTGCGGCTTATAGGTGCTTGATATGATCATCATCTGCTACCGGCGTATTGATGAGTCTTTAGAGTCCTACACAGAGGTTTCCTGGCTCAAGCGAAACGAAATAGGAGCGCATATGAGATATGTGCGGGACCGAGAATAATGCGTATATGTGATACCGCATTTCATTCTCGCGATGAATGTTTCGACTGGTTGTATGCGATATGACCTAGTTATCGAATCATTGATTCGATAAAACGATACATTGGATACTGGTCGGTTATATGCGATATGACCGGATCGTTAAATCAAGTGTTGATTTAATGATTTAATGTATAATTATATATATGATATATTACTATGCATTAACTGGTATTGGTTCACTTTAAATGGATTTTCTCACTTGATGTACATGTTGTATATGTGATATACTTTTGTGCACATCTTTGTATCATGTTTGATGATACTTGCTCATTAGGTTAAGTGTGAAGAATTAAACCATGGTTAAGAGATGATTAGGGTTTTGCCTTTTTATTTATTTGTTTGTTTATTTATTCAGAAAAGGTTTAGACGAGAATGGTGGCTTTCTTTGTCTCTTATTGAAGCTTCATGAAGCTTTGACTTAAGCAACCACTCTTGTCTTCATGCTTAACCCTAACTCATCCAAGTAACCATGGTATATTCTCTACACTTAACCTTAGTTAGGATATGATAAGTATTGTTTTCTTTTTCATTTTAAAAATCAGTTATCATATTCTTTCTTCTTCTTGATCATCTTCTTCTTCAAGAAAAGCTTAAGCCCATCAATGGCAACTTGAGCAAAAGTGAGTGAAATCCAATTCTAAAGTGAACCCACCTCCTATTTCTTCACCCTCTACCTCTTGCCAAGTTGTTTTGGGTGTTTTCTTCATAAGTTTCACAACTTGGTGAAGTTGGAGCTTGAACTTGTGCAACCTCGACGTAGATCATCTTCGGCACGAAGCCGACGACCTATTCCGCTCATTTCTCCGATGAAGCCGACGATTGAGTTCGGGATTCGAGATGGACAGCGAGAGGACACCTACGTAGAGCTAAGGAAGTGGAGAACCGGATTTACAAAGGTTGTAGTCTCTCTCCTTTAGTTAAAGTGTTAACTAGTTTCGTATTTCGCCTAAACATCTAGTCCACGATCCGTATTAGGGTTTCTCGGCACCCATAAAATTTGAAATTGGCATGGTTGATGCCTTGTGAGACCTCTATAGTGTGTCTAGGAACAGCCTACAGTGGTATCAGAGCCTAGCTAGAGCCTTAGGCGAGGTCTAGACGACGTTTGAAACCCGAACGAACCCGAAACCCAAAAACCCAAGTGCTCTCTGGACTTTTTCTAAAATCTCGGATTTTTCCAGATTAAAAATTGCTAAAAAATTCAACAGGGAAATCTATGAATTACGGTGCAAAAATTACTTGATGAACAGTCTACAGTGCGGCGGAACCGCGGCCTAAGCCTGCTTAGGCGGCGGTTCCGCGGCAACTTTATTAAATTATCATATAATATTTGCACAGTAACTGATATCTTCTGGTGTTGGATTTTCTGGGAATTTTTAAAATTTATTCAAGAGTTGAATTTTCTGGGGTGTTTTAGAGCTTCGATGTTTCGATCGGATTATCAAATTTCGTCTTTGTGTATTTCCGGATAATTTTTGAATTTGTTAAAAAAGTTCGACCGGATATAAATACCCAATTTTTCCCCTGTCGGGAAATTTCCAAGTGTTGGATTTTTCCGTAGTTTAAAGACGTTCTAAGTAGTGCAAGTAACGCGATGGACCCTCTAGAAGACAACAAACCTTAACTCGATTATGTGACCGTCTTGAACTGCCCTTTGAACCTTCGGGTTTGGGGCAGTACGGCGTGCCACATGTGAGGCGTTGGCTTGACCCTTCTACGGCTGGACCGTTGCTACTGAGGCACGAACTGAATGTTTTTAGACTTGTTTCATGTGTTGAGCTGTATCGGGAAAACTTGGGTATTCGACTGTTCGATCGGAAAGTTTAACATTTTCTGTTTATCTGGAATGTGATACAATAATTGGAATTCATAAACAGTTATGAGATAACTGAATGAATGTTATAAATCTAGCGGTTTAGTTTCACTTGATATTGAAAAGAGTTTTCGATAATGAGACTAAAATGCGGGGTTTATAACTGTTAGGCATGTGATATCTAAGTATTTCATTTGATTAGGCATGTGATGTCTAAAGAGGTTGCGGATTCCAACTGTTGTAGTTTTACACTTTCTTTTCTGTGACCGTAAGTGTAGTATGCTCATATCGCCGGTTTCGTTGCTATACGTCAACGACAATTGGGGTATGCATACTTACTTACGTTGATGACATGTGATGTTATGTGTTGCTGGATATGTTACATTGGATCGTCGTGTTTGAATAGCCGGGGTTTTTTATGTGAGATGAGTGTTTTTCATTTTCATTCATGTAAAAACTTGTATGTAATATTCTTTTTTTTGGGGCACTTCCAGGTAGCGGAAGTTGTCACCTTTTGTATATTATTTACTTTTCCGCATTAGGATAGACCCAAGGAGGGGAGCACAAGTAACCGGGTTCTGGGGTCCAGAGGGAGACCAACTCGAGGAGTCGAGTCCGGGTCTCCTAACCCTAGAATTGGCAGGGTTGCTTGCCGCTCTCGTAGGGGTCTAGGGGTGTGGGATTGGCTATTCATCACGACCGTGGAATCCGTGTTTTATACTGGCTCGTATTAAAAACACGGACGTCCTAGTATATCCCATGTTTCATATGTTTCTTCTGCTGCGATATCTGTGATGTGATCCTGTGATGTTCTGTGATAGATACAGTATATAGTATATATGATATATTATATAGACGTTACTTATGTTTTGCACCCGCACTAGCCCTGCCCTGCTCTGTCGTTAGTTACCTAACCTAACGGTGCACGAGGGGACATCGAGGCGAATGCGGATGGCATAAGTGTACGTCATATTTATCTGTAATGTTTAGGTATTTAAATGATGGGACTTCATTAATGTGATTAATGAAAGAAAAGAAACCTAAGATGTTGTAGAATCAAATTTCAAAATAAAACAGGTAGCTACAGTTCTTGCTTTGCATAGCGGTATATATGATATACCCTGCACCTTATTCGATGAGGAAAGGACCGATATCCCTTCACCGGGAGTGACTCCTTTAGCAATAACTGGCAGATGCTACACACTCGGTTTGTTTTTGATAGCTTCTATAGTTTCTGCTTTTCAAAGTGATATATATGATATATCCTGCACCTCATTCGACGAGGAAAAGGGCCGACGATCCCTTCACAGGGAGTGACCCCTTTAGCAAAACTAGAAAAGCCTCAAAATCATTCCATTTCAAAACTTCATTTGATTCTAGAACGATATCAAGTTCATTACGCAATAGGTTTCCAGAAAAACCTGTCGTAGCCCTCCGTCATTTCAGATAAGTCCTGTTTAGTATTCGTGCTGCGTTTGTTGACCTTGTCAAGGCGCAGTGTGCGGTAGCTAACCAGTATTTATCTGCTTATGCATATGATGCAGATTGAGTTAGGGTAGTCGTACGGCCTTGTTGACCTTGTCAAGGGTCGTGCGGGTGGGTTTAATTCAATCAAGAAATGACGGGTTGAACTTGACTTACGGTCTATGGTTTGTTGACCTTGTCAAGGTCATAGATCGTTTGGGGCAAAAGCATTATCGGGAATTTCAAGTGTTGAAATTTGCAATGAGATTGCATACCTTCTATGAGATAGTTGGATCCCGATACCCACTGCGAGTAAGAGTTACTCCTGGGAGAGTTTTACACGTTACAATTAGCCGATCAAGTAGGTGTCTAGAAAGGTGTTAACGAGGTTACGCCTCTGGAAAAACGAGGTTTACATTAATTAGGTTCGTGCGAAAGCACGGGGGACCTCCCTCAAAGTACCGACACTGGCCTGGCTGAAAGATTGGCGAACTTGTAGTGTGTAATTAATCCCGGCTAGTCTTTCCTTTTAGGGTTTGAAGGAAGATTTGAAAGTGGGAGCCATCCTGATTAGATAAGATAATAACCAATCTGATCTTGCACGAGCTTACGCTAAAGTGTTTTCTTCTCTCTCTCTCCAGGTAGCGACCATTTCATGCCCTAACAAAGATAATAATATGGATGTATTGACCGAACCCGCATGTTATACTGTGCTGGGGAACGTTGGTTCCGTTCTTTCCTATAAGAGTTATAGGACTGAACAGGATATAGGGGAATACCAGGATTCCCATGCCACCCGAATGAAGAAAGTACATGTTGATGCATTTTTCTCGGGTGTGTTCGTTACAGAGAACTGTTTCTCCATTTGCTCCACGTCCTGGGTATTAGATACCGGGTCAGGATCCCATATATGTAATCAGTTACATGGGCTTAGGAAAGGTAGAGAACTTGGAGAAGGTGATAAAGACATTAGAGTTGGAAATGGTGCAATTGTTGCAGCTAAGACTGTCGGGGAATATCACCTTGTATTACCAACTGGTAATACATTGGTTCTGAACGAATGTTATTACATGCCGAACCTGATATGCAACATTATATCGGTTTCTTTATTGAGTAAAGAGGGATATAATTTTGTATTACAGGATAATGTTATGAACATTTTCCGTAACCAAAAGTTGGTTGGATCAGGCACGTTGTGCAATGGCATTTATGTTCTAAACCAATCAACAGTTCTGAGTATAACAAACACACACAAGAGGAAGAGTTCAGATCTGAACGAATCCTTCTTGTGGCATTGTAGACTGGATCACATCAATGCGACACGACTGGCTAAGTTGCATAAGGATGGATATTTGAAACCATTCGAATTTTCATCTTATGACACTTGCCAGTCATGTCTCAAAGGCAAGATGACCAAAACTCCGTTTACGGGACACGGAGAAAGAGTTACCGAACTCTTGGGACTGATACATAGTGATATATGCGGTCCCATGTCTACACATGCCAGGGATGGTTCTTCGTACTTCATTACATTCACTGACGATCTCTCTAGATTCGGATATGTGTTCCTGATGAAACACAAATCAGAAGCTTTTGAGAAGTTTAGAGAATATAAACAAGAAGTCGAGAACCAAACCGGAAAAAGTATTAAAATCCTTCGATCTGATCGAGGAGGTGAATACTTGAGCAATGAATTCCTGGACTTCCTAAAAGAGAATGGGATTCTCTCTCAGCTGACTCCTCCATATACACCACAGCACAACGGTGTATCTGAACGGAGGAACCGCACCCTATTGGATATGGTGCGCTCTATGATGAGCACAGCTGAGTTACCTATTTCCTTCTGGGGATATGCACTGGAGACAGCAGCATACCTATTGAATCAATTTCCATCTAAATCTGTACCTACCACACCATATGAGATATGGAGTGGGAAGAGGCCATATCTTAAACGAGTTAAGATATGGGGTTGTCCAGCCTATGTCAGAAGACAAAATCCGGACAAGCTCGAGGCACGGTCAGTTCTTTGCAAGTTTGTGGGATATCCAAAGAACTCATATGGGTATTTTTTCTACCACAGTGAGGAACAAAAAGTGTTTGTTGCTCAACATGCCACCTTTTTAGAAAAGGAATTCCTTGAAAAAGAAATTAGTGGCAAAGTGGTAGAGCTGGAAGAAGTTCCAGATACACAAACCGTAACTGAAGATTTATTGGAACCAGAAGATTCAGTAGCTCCCAATGAACCTCAGCCTCTCCGCCGATCTAGTAGGGTTCCTTGCCAGCCTGTGAGATACTATGGTTTTCTCATGGATGGTGGAAGCGAGGATTGCATCATGGAGGATGATGACCCAACTAGCTTCGAGCAGGCCATCACGAGTGGAGACTCGGTAAAATGGCTGGATGCTATGCGGTCCGAGATGGAATCCATGTACACCAACAAAGTATGGACTTTGGAAGTTGCTCCTGAAGGGGTAAAACCCATTGGGAGCAAGTGGATCTTCAAGAAAAAACTTGGTGTAGATGGGAAAGTGGAGAATTTCAAAGCTAGACTTGTAGCAAAGGGTTTTCGTCAAAGACCAGGTGTGGACTCTGACGAAACCTTTTCTCCAGTGGCTATGCTTAAATCCATCCGGATCATGCTTGCCATCGCTGCATATCATGACTACGAAATCTGGCAAATGGATGTTAAGACCGCCTTTCTAAATGGTGATTTAGAAGAGTGCGTGTACATGACTCAGCCAGAGGGCTTCGTAGACAGAGGGAGCAGCGGGAAGGTGTGCAAGCTGCTTAAATCCATTTATGGATTAAAGCAAGCATCGCGGAGTTGGAACATCTGCTTTGACGTCGTTATCAAAGAGTTTGATTTCGTCAAAAACCCAGATGAACCTTGTATTTACAAGAAGGTGGCAGAGAGTAAGGTTGTCTTCCTCGTATTGTACGTGGACGACATACTCTTGATAGGAAATGACATTCCTATGCTGCAATCGGTCAAGCTCTTCTTATCACAAAGATTCTCAATGAAAGACCTTGGTGATGCCTCCTGCATATTGGGAATTAGGATCTATAGAGATAGATCCAAACGGATACTGGGATTGTCCCAATCTAGGTACATTGACACCATACTAAAAAGGTTTAGTATGGAAGATTCCAAGCGTGGGAACTTGCCCACGATCTTTGGAGTCACTCTCTCCAAAGAGATGTCTCCCAGGACCGATTTGGAGAGAGCTCGCATGCAGGGGATACCCTATGCTTCGGCTGTAGGCTCTATCATGTATGCGATGCTATATACCAGACCCGATGTAGCATACTCACTAACTGTAGTGAGCTGGTATCAAGCTGATCCTGGAGAGAATCACTGGACAGCTGTGAAGAGCATTCTCAAGTACTTGCGAAGGAATAAAGAGATGCTCTTGGTGTATGGTAACGGAGAACTCCAAGTGGATTCCTTTACCGATTCGAGCTTCCAGAGTGATAAGGACGACTCTAAGTCGCAGTCGGGATCTGTCTTTACCCTTTACGGAGGGGCGGTTAGCTGGAAGAGTTCCAAGCAGGAAACCGTGGCAGACTCGACGATGGAGGCTGAATACATCGCTGCCAACGATGCTGCCAAAGAGGCTGTCTGGATCAAGAAGTTCATTACTGAACTTGGAGTGGTTCCGTCCATTGAGCATCCAATACCTTTGTATTGCGATAACAATGGAGCGGTGGCTTTGGCCAAGGAACCCAGGTCCCATCAGCGATCCAGGCATATTCTGAGGCGGTATCACCTGATCCGGGAGATAGTTGATCGCCGGGAGATCGAGGTCAGGAGGGTTGACACGAAGAACAACACGGCGGATCCACTCACGAAGGCCATTCCCCAGATACAGTTTGAGAGACTCTTCGGGATGCTCGGTATGCGATACTACAGCAGCTGGCCCTAGTGCAAGTGGGAGATTGTTAGTTGTATGTATGCCCTAGAAGCCAGTATTGTACAGATGATGTATATTATATTGGATGCTTGGACGTATATAGTGATGACTTTCTTGCTCGATATGATAGTATGCTATCTGGTTGCTCTTTATCTTAACATGTACACTTGTCTCTTTAAACTGTCTTATGGTTACATGTTGGTAAAGCCCTTAGGATGTGTACTTGACTACCTGGACTATGATGCAGATCATACTAGTTGGGACATGGTAGTCCATAAGTACATCCTTCATGGTCCCTAGTCGTGGGTGTATCGAGACGGGGCATCGATATACCAGTGTAGACTAGCGTATACGCTTCTCGACCCATGAGATGGGCGGTGGATGATCCCATATCCATTGGTGTTTGACATCAGAGATGGTATACGGGTGCTCAGTGGAGACTGGGTACACTGGACGGACTCGCCGAGAACTCCCAGATGGTATTATACCTCACGTCAGATGGCAGTTCTCAGGTGACACTTGTACAGGTTAGTCTATAGACCCGAGATCGTCATAGAGTCTTGTGTGATTCCCACTGTGCTTTGATCTCCACCTTACCACGTCCATGAGGGCGTGCAAAACGGTGGTCTTTGGGTACAGTCCCGAGTCACATGGAGGCAATGAGCGATAGGAGGGGTTTCGTCTCTCCCGGTATTGGGGGTTGATGTTGCGCTGTGCTTGATTGGCCGTAACAGGGAAGTCCCTGGCCAGGGCTGATCAGAGATTTGCTGGTAAGTGTTACCAGTAGTTTCTCGACCCGTTATGAGCCTCACATCGGCACGACTTATCGGTTATTGGGGTCTGACGTATACCACCCCTAGACTTGATATGCGACATATCAGACGAACAGACCGGACTGTACGGTAAGTGTTACTGGTTGGATTCACAGGAGTGTGAGCGGGCTAGCTCGTCGATCTTCTGATCGCTCAATACCCGGATGGCCGTTATGTTTAGCAGACCGCTTGCGGCTTGTAGGTGCTTGATATGATCATCATCTGCTACCGGCGTATTGACGAGTCTTTAGAGTCCTACACAGAGGTTTCCTGGCTCAAGCGAAACGAAATAGGAGCGCATATGAGATATGTGCGGGACCGAGAATAATGCGTGTATGTGATACCGCATTTCATTCTCGCGATGAATGTTTCGACTGGTTGTATGCGATATGACCAAGTTATCGAATCATTGATTCGATAAAACGATACATAGGATACTGGTCGGTTATATGCGATATGACCGGATCGTTAAATCAAGTGTTGATTTAATGATTTAATGTATAATTATATATATGATATATTACTATGCATTAACTGGTATTGGTTCACTTTAAATGGATTTTCTCACTTGATGTACATGTTGTATATGTGATATACTTTTGTGCACATCTTTGTATCATGTTTGATGATACTTGCTCATTAGGTTAAGTGTGAAGAATTAAACCATGGTTAAGAGATGATTAGGGTTTTGCCTTTTTATTTATTTATTTGTTTATTTATTTAGAAAAGGTTTAGATGAGAATGGTGGCTTTCTTTGTCTCTTATTGAAGCTTCATGAAGCTTTGACTTAAGCAACCACTCTTGTCTTCATGCTTAACCCTAACTCATCCAAGTAACCATGGTTTATTTTCTACACTTAACCTTAGTTAGGATATGATAAGTATTGTTTTCTTTTTCATTTTAAAAATCACTTATCATATTCTTTCTTCTTCTTGATCATCTTCTTCTTCAAGAAAAGCTTAAGCCCATCAATGGCAACTTGAGCAAAAGTGAGTGAAATCCAATTCTAAAGTGAACCCACCTCCTATTTCTTCACCCTCTACCTCTTGCCAAGTTGTTTTGGGTGTTTTCTTCATAAGTTTCACAACTTGGTGAAGTTGGAGCTTGAACTTGTGCAACCTCGACATAGATCATCTTCGGCACGAAGCCGACGACCTATTCCGCTCATTTCTCCGATGAAGCCGACGATTGAGTTCGGGATTCGAGATGGACAGCGAGAGGACACCTACGTGGAGCTAAGGAAGTGGAGAACCAGATTTACAAAGGTTGTAGTCTCTCTCCTTTAGTTAAAGTGTTAACTAGTTTCGTATTTCGCCTAAACATCTAGTCCACGATCCGTATTAGGGTTTCTCGGCACCCATAAAATTTGAAATTGGCATGGTTGATGCCTTGTGAGACCTCTATAGTGTGCCTAGGAACCCTACAAGACACACTTGCCTCGACACCATAAAGTCAGGTTAGGATCAACGGCCGATGCTTACAACTAGTCCTCTGTCCTATTGAACGCGACGTCCTTAGGGCTGAGTCTAGTATTTTTTTTAAATTAATAATGGTCAATGGAAAATGCCTTATGTGATTTCTGGGGTCCTGGGAAGGGTGATGAAATCTCCACCCAATCTGGATTGGTTTCAAGCCCCTTAAAGTCCGATTAAAATTATGCAAAGCAGTAAAAATCACTTGCAATCAAATTTTTTTTAAGCGCGGCGCAAAGAATCCTGCACAAGATCAATTATTCGAAGGGGGGAGATTTTTTAGCGCAAAGAATCCTGCAGGAGATTTTACAGAAGAGATATGGAGATTTGCGGAGGTGGAGAGAGAAAACAAACAGAGATTTTTTTCACGTGCTAACTTGACCAAGGGGCGGCGGTTCCGCGGCCTAAAGGCAGTTGGGGCGGCGGTTCCGCGGTGGAAACGCAAGAGCAGGCCTCGAAATTATTCGCTGACGTCACCAACGCGCGGCGGAAGCGCGGTCGGAGCAAGGATCTCACGGCGGAAGCACGGTCGTCCTGTTGACTTGGCCCTCCAAATTTCTTCTGTTGTTCTGTTATGGAAATCCTCTGTTGTTCAAATCTTCGGTTTTCTGTTTCGCTTTCTGGATTTTTCCAGATCTGAACTCGATTGTAGATCCTGCAAAATTCAAACAAAAATACCCTTCAAACAATAAATGATAAAATTTTTATAATTTTTTTTTCTGTTTTTATGATTTTTCAAATTATATTAACCCGAAATTGCAAAAAGAGAATAACACGCCATCCCCGGCAACGGCGCCATTTGATTTATATGGAATTTTTTTAGATCAAAAATATTGTATAACCGCAATCAAGAACGGCGTTGCTTGGTAGCTAGCCTGTGAGTACGGGTCGGTCCACAAGGATTTTGTGTATTCTTTATTCGTTCTAACGAGTTAATTCCGATGGGTGTCGGATTGATTAAATCTAAAAACTAAATTTATCTAGATCTAAATCTTGCTAGGGTTAGGTTTAGGTTAAGTTTGGAAATGCAAAGATTTCCTCACCTCTTTCTATACCCAAATTAAGATCTCTTCAGGAGTTATGGTAATTATTAACAAAGGGGATTAGTACCATTAGGAAGAAACGGTGTTTCTTCCTCTAGGTTCTTGTCCTTCCTTTCTTAATCCTTACCCTAACCTCCATGGAAAACACGCTCAACCGGGCCTTTATACTACGGTATCACCGCTACCTCGAGGGATAGGGTGTCGTAGGGAGTGGTGTGTGCATATATGCATAGAGTCCTAATAATTATATGTGATGGGCAAGAAAGGGGTGAGAGATCTTCTTCTCTCAAGCCTTCCCCAAAGCTAACCCTAACAAGCGAGGAGACTACTCGCTCATTAGGGAATTGAAGAACATATCTAAACTATCTGTCTAGGGCAAGGAATTAAAGATCTAACTAGGGCGGATAAGAAATTACCTAGGGCAGATAATAAAATTAACTAGGGCAAATAAAAAGAACTACTTACAAACACTCCAAAACTTCAAAAGAATTCTGAATTTTATTAATGAAAGGAGGCATGACCTAATACAAGCATTTGGGTCTCTATTTATAGGACATAGAAAACCCTAGATTTACAATCGCCGCATATGTGCTTTTACAAAAATACCCCTAGGAAGACTAGTCAGCGCCGTAATGATTTTTGGTAAAAAAATTCGCCACTACGGGCTATACCCGGACACGGAACCGCGGCCACAAGCCAGGTTTGGCCGCGGTTCCGTGGCCAAATAAGGGTCTTGAATGCTGAATTTTTCTGTGACACTTCTGGCTGTATTTCTCTTCCTGTTTCTTCAGTTGGTTCTTCAGAATGTCTTCTATGTATCTTCCAGATCTCCACTGTGAATAATTATAGTGGACTTTTACCATTTCTTCGTGTCGACGTCTTGAACCTTGCGCTGCCTTTGTGCTTTGTGAACCGATCTTCGTGTAGGCTTGATCAAGATCCTTCTATTTGTTGGTCGTAGTCTCACTTTTGCATCGTTTTTTGTCTTTTTCATTGTTTTTGTTCCGAGAACCTGTGACATGTAACTATGTAGCAGACATGGGTCAAAAGCACCTGTTTATTTGTAAAATGGATAAGAATGGGGTCTATAAGAATGCAATATTATGATATGAACAACTGCATTACTTTAATGCAAAGCAAACAAGCCAAAGCTGAATCGTTGGAACAATTTTAAAACCACTCGGTTATTTTAAAACAGGAGACTTTTAAATGCGGAGCTTAAACCACTCCTTTTAAAAGCTATCAGGTTCATTCGATTATATCAAGTTCACTACGTTCACGGTTTTGCCAAAACCATTTGTAGCCCTCCGTCATTTCAGTTGAATATTCAGTAGTATTCAAGCCATGTATTTTGACCTTCGCCAAAGCATAGTGTTTGGTAGCTGCTGGATATTCATCTGTTGCATAGATAGATGCGTTGGTTTAAGACAGTCGTACTACTATTTTGGCCTTCGTCAAGGGTATGTACAGGTGGGTTCAAATTAACGTGGACAATGACGGGTAGAACTTGACATGTGACTTATGATATGTTGGCCATCGTCAAGGTCATAAGAGCATGGGGCAAAAATCCACAACGGGAGTTTCTAAGGAAACTGAAACTTGCTAGTGCTGCATACCATTTGGAGTGTGATAATGTTGGTAGGATTCTTTCAGGATTATCACACAATGATATTTGGATCCCGATCCTACTGTGAGTATCCGGTACACCTCGGGAGATTCTTCACTTAACGATCAATTCTATAAACCAAGTAGGTGTCTAGAACGGTGTTAGCGGGGCTACGCCTCCAGGGAAAGGAGGTTTTTTAATTAAGGAACTTCGCGAAAGCTTCGTAAAACCTCCCTCGAAGTACCGAAACTAGCCTGGCCGAACAGTTAAGCAAGTAATGTACGGTGAGATTAATCCTGACTAATTCTTCTTTTATGGGTTGAGGAAGGATTCGAGAAACAGTGGGAGCCATCCTGTTTAGATAAACTAAAAACCAATCTGATCTTGCAAGAGGATCATGCTGAGTATTTTCTTCTCTCTCTCTTAATTGCAGCGACCAGGTGACCAGATTAGATTACAGATAAATAATAAAATGACTGAGTTATACTATATTGACTGGTAAAGGTTTTTCCAGATGTCCATTACCTATGACAAGATGGACCACCTCATTTCTGCAGGGTTGCCTAGCACGGCAGCAAGGTTTCGGGAGGTATCGTCCATGCCAAATTCAAAAATTTTCCATTCTAGCTAACCCTAATTTTGAATCATTAACTAGAAATCGACAGAATAACATATGTAAACACTTTACATGCTAAGTGAGCAAGGAATACAATCTTTGTAGACCGGTCCTTCACTTCAATAGCTCTATGTAGTAGTCCCTTCACTGTGATCGTGAACTCCGGACTCTAGAGAGGCTCCCATGAAGAAACGAGCATGCTTGCTTCGATGTCTTCGAGGCCGAAGATGATCTACGTCGAGGAGACACTAACCTAAGCTATCTCTTCACTAATCATGGAATTAGTGAAGCAAACACCCTATACTAAATGGAAAGTAGTAGAGGATGATGAAGTAGGAATTTTGCTCACATTAGAAATCATTTTCTCACATTTTCCTCATGACTCCATTGAAGCTAGAAAGCTTTCATGAAGAAGAAGAAGAAGAAAAGAACTCATCATATGAATTATAGTTGAGGTTAGAAATGCAACCAAGGGTTAAGCATGTCATGCTTAACCCATGTAGAGAGTTAACCATAAGCTATGGTTAAAGGTTAGGTTAAGAAATATCTTAAGCTAGACAAAGAAAATGGACAAAGTCAAAGATGCTTACAGCCTTCTACAAGCTTTCAACAAATATCAACCAGGACAATTATCCATAATATTTGAATAACTTAATGATAAATATAAACCCTAATTTTAACCCTAGCATGGTTCAATCCTCATAAACCCTAGTTGCATTTGTAACATATATATATATATATATATATATATATATATCAATGTATCCAAAATGACAAAAAGAAATCATAAGTGATCTAATACTAGTTAATGTAATGTAATATATCAAATATATAATTATACATTAAATTATTAAATCAACACTTGATTTAATAATCCGGCTATATCACATATAACCAACTAATATCATAATGTAACATCTTATCGAATCAACACTTGATCAGATAACCCGGTTATATCACATATAACCAATCATGTCACACATCGCGAGAATAGAATATGGTATCACATACTCGTATCAATCTCGGTCCCGCACATATCACATATGTGCTCCTATTCCGTTTTGCTTGAGCCAGGAAACCCCTGTGTAGGACTCTAAAGACTCGTCAATATGCCGGCAGTAGGTGATGATCATATCAAACACCCATAAGCCGCAAGCGGTCTGCTAAACGTAACGGCCACCCGGGTATTGAGCGATCAGAAGATCAACAAGCAAGCCTGCTCACACTCCTGTGAATCCAATCAGTAACACTACCGTACAGTCCGGTCTCTTCGTCCGATATGTCGCATATCTCGTCTACGGATGGTGTCGTGTCGATATGAGGCTCATAACGGGTCGAGAAACTACTGATAACACTTACTAGTATATCTCTGAAGCAGCCTTGGCCAAGTACTTCCTGTTATAGCTAATCGAGCACAGCGCAACATCAACTCCCAATACCGGGAGAGGCGAAACCCCTCCTATCGCTCATTGCCTCCATGTGACTCGGGACTGTACCCAAAAGCAACCGTTTTGCACGTTCTCTTGAACGCGGTAAGGTGGAAATCAAAGCACGGTGGGAATCACACAAGACTCTATGACGATCTCGGGTCTACAGACTAACTTATACTAGTGTTACCAGAGAACTGCCATCTGACATTAGGTATAATACCATCTGAGAGTTCTCGGGGAGTTCGTTCAGTGTACCCAGTCTCCACTGAGCACCCGTATACTGTCTCTGATGTCAAACACCAATGGATATGGGATCATCCATCGCCCATATGTATGGGTCGAGAAGCTATACGCTAGTCTACTCTGGTATATCGATGCCCTGTCTCGATACACCCACGACTAGGAACATTTGAAGGATGCACTTAGCGACTACTCTGTCCTCACTAGTATGATTTGCATCATAGTCCTGGTAGTCAAGTACTCATCCTAATGGCTTTATCAACATGTAACATAGAGACAATCAGCGTACATGTTAAGATAAAGAGCAACCAGATAGCATACTATCATGTCGAGCAAAAAAGTCCTCCCTATATATGTCCAAGCATCCACTACAATATACATCATATGTATAGTAATAGCCTCTAGGGCACACATATAACTAACAATCTCCCACTTGCACTAGGGTCATCTGTTGTAGTATCTTATACCCAACAATCAACAGTGGTTGTAGTATCTCATACTCAACCGTCCCATAAAAGTCTCTCCTGGGAATAGGCCTTTGTGAGTGGATCCACCCTGTTCTCCTCTGTGTCTACTCTCCTAGCCTCGATCTCCCTGGAGATCATCCATCTCCATGATCAGGTGATACTGCCTAAGAATATGTCTGGATCATAGATGGGACGGGGGTTCCTAAGCCTAAGCCACAACTCTATTGTCACACAATGGTAGGAACGAAGTTCATCTCATGAACTAGTATACATCCATACTACCTCTTTGGTAGCATCCTTGGTAGCAATTTATCCGGCCTTTATCGTCTTGTTTTCCACGGTATCTATCTTGGAACTCTTCCAACATACCGTCCCTCCACTGAGGGTAAAGACAATGCCTGTGACTGACATTCAGTCGACCTTATCACCCTGGAAGTTATCTAGTGACTCTCCCCAGGATCGATTGATACCATCTCACTACACCTAGTGAGAATCTTAACATCCACTTAGATCTATCACATTGATCCAAAACCCAGGATTTAGGAGGTATCACCTTGATCCTATATGGATAATCCTTGTGATAAGAGGAGATTGACCGAGCGTAGCATAGGAAACTCCTTCCCTATCAAAAGTATGTCATCTACGTACTATACGAGGATCACCACCATACTCCCTACTACCTTTTTGTATATACAAGGTTCATCTACCATTTTGATGAAGTCAAACTCTTTAACTACCACACCAAAACAGATGTTCCAACTCCGTGATGCCTGTTTTATCCCATAAAGCAACTTGCACACGTTTCCGCTGCTCCCGCTGTTTACGAAGCCCTCTGGCTGTGTACTTATAGACGCTCCCTTCTAAATCACCATTTAGAAATGTAGTCATGACAGCCAACTGCCAGATATCGTAGTCATGGTATGTAGCAATGGCAAGTAGGATCTGGATGGACTTAAGCATAAGGACTAGAAAAGGTTTTATCATTATCCACATTTGGTCAACCTTTTGCAACAAGTCTTAGCTTTGAAAGTCTCAACTTTTCCATGTACACCAAGTAATCTTCTCAAGATATACTTGCTTCTAATGAGGATTTAACTCTTCAGATAAAGCAACCAAAGTCCATACTTTATTGGTGTATATGGATTCCATCTCAGATCGCTTAGTATCCAGCCATTCTCACAGAGTCCCCACTCTTGATGGCCTGCTCGAATCTAGTTGGGTCATCATCTCATGATGCAATTCTCACTCTCACTGTCATAGAGAAAACCGAAATATCTCTCAAGTGGATGAGGAACCCTACCAGATCGGCGGAGAGGCAGAGGTTCATTAGGAACTATTGAATCCTCCGGTTCTTCCAAATCATCAGCAGCAGTTTGTATAGCTGGAACTCCTTCCAGTTCTACCTCATGACCATTAATTTATTCATAAGAAATTCCCTTTCCAAAAGATGGCATGCTGAGAAACAAAACACCTTTTGCTCCTCAGTGTGGTAGAAGATATTCCCTTGCGGCTGCTTGGGATATCCAAAAAACTTCCACAGAACTGACTTTGCCTCGAGCTTGTCCGGATTTTGCTTTTAGACATAGGCCGGACAACCCCAAATCTAAACTTTCTTAAGAGATGGGCTCTTCCAATACCATATCACATATGGAGTGGTAGGCACCTGATTTGATTGGAATCTTATTCAATAGGTATGCCACTTCACAAGTGCATAACCCCAAAAGGAAATAGGCAACTGTTCACACCATAATATTGTATTATTATATTCCCCATTCTTATTCTTTTTATAAATAAACAGGTGCTTTTGACGCATGTCTGCTACATGTTACAGGTTACAGGTTCTTGGACAGAAAACAGTGAAAAAGATGAAAGATGATACAAAAGCGGGACTTTTGACCAACAAATAGAAGGATCCTAGTCAAGCCTAGACGAAGAACAGTTCACAATCAACAAGGCAACGCAAGGTCCGAAATGTCAAGGTAAACGGTTAAAAAGCCATTGCAAATTGTTCACTGAAGATCTGGAACCAATATAGAAGCCCAATTGACAAAAGAACCAAAGAACCAGAATCCCAAAAAGATCCAGAACATAACCCAAAATTTTAGGCAGCTAAGCTTTCCAAAGGGCCGCG
The DNA here is from genome assembly GCA_030015575.1 of Agapanthus africanus. NCBI lineage: Eukaryota > Viridiplantae > Streptophyta > Magnoliopsida > Asparagales > Amaryllidaceae > Agapanthus > Agapanthus africanus. The sequence continues at coordinate 342,100,084 of CM057341.1, forward strand.
GAACCGCGGCCCAAGCCCACCAATGCCGCGGTTCCGCGGCCATCCAATGCCCGGGCTTCATGATTTTTTACCAAGTTCTTTTAGCGGCACTGAAAAGTTGACCTAGGGTTATTTTTGTAAATTTAGACATGCGGATCAAAATGTAACCTAGGGTTTCCTATTCTCTATAAATAGGAACTCTAAAGCTTGTATTCTTTTCTATGCCTCCTTTTAATAATAAAATACAGATTTCTTTATGGAGAGCATCGGTGCCTCTTTTCAATTCAGAAATTCAGATCTGACAAACCTGCGTTGATGATTGGAGAGAGCCATCTGTAAGTAGATCTATTTAATTGCTCTAGTTTAGATTTTAATTCTTTGCCCTAGGTAGATTTAATTCCTTGCCCTAGGAAATTGTTTAGAGTTAGCTTTGGGGAAGGCTTTTGAGAGATGAGATCTCTCATCCTTTTCTTACCCATCATATATTTTCAATAGGACTCCATGCATACACGCACACACCGCGCCCTACGGCATCCTACCCCTCGAGGTAACGATGACACCGTAGTATAAAGGCCCGGTTGCGCGCGTTTTCCATGGAGGTTAGGGTAAGGATCTCTAAAGGAAGGACAAGAACCTAGAGGAAGGAACACCTTCCCGAATGGATCTAATTCCCTTTATTGATAATTACCATAACTCCTCATAAATCTTCATTCGGGTATAGAAAGCGTTGAGATTTACTTGCATTTCCAAACCATGCCTAAACCTAACCCTAGCAAGACTGGATCTAGATATTCTTAGTATAGAATAATTAGGTTTTTAGATTTAATAATTAATCCGAACACCCTTCGGAATTAACTTGTTAGCGCGACTAGGAGATTCACAAAATCCCTGTGGACCGACCCGTACTCACCGGCTAGCTTCATGCGACGCCGTTCTTAATTGCGGTAATAGATAAGTTTTCGAGATCAAATCAAATGGCGCCGTTGCCGGGGATGGCGTAGAACTTTCCTTTTTGCGATTTCGGGTTAATCTTAAATTAACAAAATCTAAAAAAACCAAAAAATTATAAAAATATATCAATTGTTATTTTTTTTTAGAAAGGGTACTTTGTTGTGTGAATCTTGCAGGAACAATCGAGACGGATCTGGAAATTTACAGAAGGCGAAACAGAAATCAGAAGATCAGAACAGAGGGGGATTTTCAAAACAGAACAATAGAAAAAATTTGGAGCATTGAACCCCTCAAAGCGCCGCCTTTCTGCGGCCATAACCTGCTTTAGGCCGCGGAACCGCGGCCTACTTGTCGATTCGTCGCGTGAAAAAAAATTTGGGGACCCGCGCCGCTTCGACCGCCGCCCTTCCACCGCGGGAACCCACATAAAGCCGCGGAAACGCGGTATTCTTGTGTCTTCAGCTCGGAAAAAAAGCTCTGTAAGCTTCTCTGTTCTTCCTCTGCAAAAATTTCCATATATTTTCTGAAAAATTCCTGTAAGATTTTGTGCGCTTTAAAAATCTTTCTCTATCCAAATAACAATCATGTGCAGGATTTTTGCGCCTCGCTTAAACTAGAAATTGATTGCAAGTAATCTTTTTTGTTGCATATCTTTTCTCGAATATCTTTTTGCAACAATTTTTCCAATTAAAGATAAAAAGAAAATGGAAAATTTTATTACAAAACTTGCCAACTTTTGCCGCAAATAAATCCTTGCACCAACTTTCTTTCTTTCCCCCTTTCTTCTAACATGGGTACCCCACATAATAAATCACTTGCCGAACTTTGGTATCCCGAACCTAATTTTGCGTCGGACGTCAATTTATTCGGTCAATTGAAAGACGATCCTTCCTTGCCTAAAAAATCTTTGAAAGATCAAATAGAGGCGTCTAGGAGAAACAGTTTGACTTTTCAACCCACTTTGTGTCAACCAAGTCAACCTTTACCACCTCCATATGTTGATACCACTTTTTCAAGTCCAGCTGTAACTCCTAAATCGATGTCCATTGCTGAGCATATTGCTCAATCTCGTAGCCGCTCTTTCACCCCTCTCCACTCATCTAGTTCTAGGGATCAACAAGTCCATTCATCTTTTTATCCACATGTTGACCCTACCCCTGTCCAACCACCCACTTCCTACCAGTCCTACCCGACTTTCCCACCGTCACTAGACACTGCTTCTACACAGCCTGTTGGGAGTTTTGCATATCCACACGATTTCGAATCTTTTACCGCAACCCCCTTACCACCCAAGTCTAGTTTGGAAGAGTCGTTGGAGGCATACATTGCAGCAACAAACAAAATGGTTAGGAATGTGGAAGCGTCCATGGCCGCCCTTATGCAACCTAATGAACCGGTAGCTAGTTTCCCGCTAGCTCCAAATTTTTCAATGCATAAGGAGGCGGTTGGACAGAGTGAGAATGAGAGAGGATTTCCAAATCAAACCTACCCATACCCAATTGAATCCAACAACTCCAATTTTCAAACATGTCTCCAAAATGATGAGTCGTGCGACTTTGTAGTGTTTGATTTGCCAAATTGTGAAGAACCCCTTTCGAGTGAAACCACACCTAATCCTTTCGATCTTTACACCTCCACTCTAGAACCTAAATGGATAAATATCCATGCTTTTGATGAGGTGTCTAAAGAAATTGATTTTCACTTGATTGAGGATATAGACGCCGGGAATATTTCGGATGATGAACCTGTCGATTTAATTGAAATTTTATGTTCAAATCATCATCCCGAGTCATTAGATGGTTCTCCCGAACTTCATATGCGTCTGGATTTTGATGATAATGGCATGGATGAGTTGAATTTTGAGGAGAATTATAAGGATAGTATTGAGGAGAGTTTTGAGGACCATATTGAGGTTGAACCATTTTTATTTGATGTGTCTGATTTTCCAATTCATCCTCCTGAACCTTTGACTGTTGTATCACCCTCCCTCCTTTCCATCATTCCGACCCCGCTTGAAAACTGTGAGCTTGAAAAATTTTCCTTCGAATCTGGCACAGTTCTCACAGACGATAACACTTACGAGTGTTTCACTTTTTCGGACGATGTTGATGACTAATCGCCCGAGTTTGAGTCATTTATATTTTCAGATGAGTTAGTTGAACCATCAGACTTGGTTGCTTACAGTTGTTTCGAACCATTAATGGAAACTTTCAAGTTCGAAACAGTTTACTACGGTGAGAAAGAGACTATCCCTAATTCACTCCCTGTCGTCATTCCTATTGTTCCGATCGTGCAAGTGACTGGTACGCTTTCATCTCCTATACCAAGTTTGGCGTACATATGTTTTCTTGCGAATCTTGAAGGATTTGACCCCATTTCTCGACGGGTTGATAGGTTAGCGCAATCGCTTTTAACACATCGGTCATCACAAATTGCACTAATTTATTCACTCGATTTACACCCTCAAGATCGTACTCCACTTCTTTCTTCTTTCCGCCATTCTTCTCCTCCACCGAGACCATATTCCACTCTTCTTCCCATACGGTCTCGTGTGCTTCTCATTTCTTTTCTTTCCACCCCATTCTTTCACCAACTCGATCATTACCACGATAAGATTTTTGAATGGTTGGTGCTAACCTTTGGCTTGTGTAAGGCCAAGCTTAAGTATGGGGGGGCCTTTTTGTATGTATATAATTTTTTGTTTTCTTTTTCTATTAAAAAATAAAAAAAATTCAAAACATTAAAAAAAAATTATAAATAAATAAACAGGGGAATACCGGCATTTTTGACCCTCTTGGTTTAGCATGACAGTGAGGACACTGTCAAGTTCAAGTTTGGGGGTATGCTCGGTACGTCTTCTTCCTTCGCATTCATTTGTACATATTTTTACATTTGCATACTTATTTTAAAACCCATAAAAATTGAAATATTTCAAAATTTTAAAAATTATTGTATTCAATTTTGGCTAATTGACTTGAGTTTGACAAATAGGTTAACTGCCTAGGAACAACTAGATCTTAGACTTAGTAAATTAAAAACCCTAAAAATAACATTTCTTAAAGTTTAACGGTAGAAAGTATATGCCTTGTAGTTTATTTAGAAATAGACAAATTTTGGGTTCACTTCTTGGGCTTAGTCGAAACGAAGGAAAAGTATTGATGTTCTTATTAGAGTATAATTTTGAAAAATAATTCCTAGCTTAAGTCTAGATTCTGAAAATGTATACCCTACAATTTGCACAATCACGCACCTTGAAACTTGGAATAGTAGAAGAGACCTTGAAATGCTCTTGTCTAAAGTCCTTAGTACAATGAAAATGAAAAAAAATATATAAAAGTGTGAATAAAGAATAAAAAAAAATGAACACTGGTTTTTGTGATTACTTAAGGCTGTAAAAATAGAAAAATATTTAGCGAGGGTGCTTCATCACCTAGTGCCTTAGACCAACTGGTTTGGGAGTCACTGCTAAAAAGCCTTGGGTGTTGCAAGACTAGGAATTACGCTTTAAAAGTGCAAACGCATTTTGTAATCGGTCGTTGGTACCTCAAGAAGTATTAACGGTCGCATGAAGGATGTGTAAGCAAAATTCATTTAAAAGTTCACCAATTAAGAAGTGCTTTGGACAACGGACAAGAGTACGATTGCTTGATTTGAATTTCCAAGTGTAGGGGTGATCTATACACACACATAGGGGTATGTGATTGGAGTTTAAATGAGAGAAAGGAGTGAAAAACAGAACTTGTATCTTTAGTAGAGTTGATAGAAATTCCTAAGTGGAGATGGAACCCTAGAAGGAAAACTTAAGAGATGCCGAAAGCTAAGTAAGTCTGCAGAACATATATAATCTTAAGTTAAATGATAAGGAAGCGTGAAGAATATGGGTGGATAATTTACAAGTCGAAGATAATAGAATTCCTTGTTAGAAAACCTAATTGGAGAATAAAAGTCGATGGGCCAAATTGATAGGATTTTGTGGGTAGTATCCGCTGAAAACCCTCAGGAGACAACACTCCTCCTACTAGGGACACCTAGAGGTTTAACGGCTTGTTGCACGAGCTCAGTGCAATCGCGTTTCCCTGCGAAAGTGCGGTTAGATTTTTGTAGAGAATAAAAAAATAAGTTTGCTCGAGGACGAGCAAAAGATAAGTTTGGGGGTATTTGTTCACACCATAATATTGTATTATTATATTCCCCATTCTTATTCTTTTTATAAATAAACAGGTGCTTTTGACGCATGTCTACTACATGTTACAGGTTACAGGTTCTTGGACAGAAAACAGTGAAAAAGAAGAAAGATGATACAAAAGCGGGACTTTTGACCAACAAATAGAAGGATCCTAGTCAAGCCTAGACGAAGAACGGTTCACAATCAATAAGGCAACGCAAGGTCCAAACTGTCAAGGCAAACGGTTAAAAAGCCATTGCAAATTGTTCACTGAAGATCTGGAACCAATGTAGAAGCCCAATTGACAAAAGAACCAAAGAACCAGAAGCCCAAAAGGATTCAGAACATAACCCAAAATTTTCAGCAGCTAAGCTTACCAAAGGGCCGCGGAACCGCGGCCCAAGCCCACCAATGCCGCGGTTCCGCGGCCATCCAATGCCCGGGCTTCATGATTTTTTACCAAGTTCTTTTAGCGGCGCTGAAAAGTTGACCTAGGGCTATTTTTGTAAATTTAGACATGCGGATCAAAATATAACCTAGGGTTTCCTATTCTCTATAAATAGGAACTCTAAAGCTTGTATTCTTTTCTATGCCTCCTTTTAATAATAAAATACAGATTTCTTTATGGAGAGTATCGGTGTCTCTTTTCAATTCAGAAATTCAGATCTGACAAACCTGCGTTGATGATTGGAGAGAGCTATCTGTAAATAGATCTATTTAATTGCTCTAGTTTAGATTTTAATTCTTTGCCCTAGGTAGATTTAATTCCTTGCCCTAGGAAATTGTTTAGAGTTAGCTTTAGGGAAGGCTTTTGAGAGATGAGATCTCTCATCCCTTTCTTACCCATCATATATTTTCAATAGGACTCCATGCATACACGCACACACCGCGCCCTACGGCATCCTACCCCGCGAGGTAACGATGACACCGTAGTATAAAGGCCCGGTTGCGCACGTTTTCTATGGAGGTTAGGGTAAGGATCTCTAAAGGAAGGACAAGAACCTAGAGGAAGGAATACCTTCCCGAATGGATCTAATCCCCTTTATTGATAATTACCATAACTCCTCATAAATCTTCATTCGGGTATAGAAAGCGTTGAGATTTACTTGCATTTCCAAACCAACCCTAAAACTAACCCTAGCAAGACTAGATCTAGATATTCTTAGTATAGAATAATTAGGTTTTTAGATTTAATAATTAATCCGAACAACCTTCGGAATTCACTCGTTAGCGCGACTAGGAGATTCACAAAATCCCTGTGGACCGACCCATACTCACCGGCTAGCTTCATGCGACGCCGTTCTTGATTGCGATAATAGATAAGTTTTTGAGATCAAATCAGCAACTCAGTAGTACTCATCATAGAGCACACCATATCACATAGGGTGCGATTGCTCCGCCCCGATACACCAACGTACTGTGGTGTATACGGAGGAGTAATGCTGAGAGAGAATCTCATTCTTCTTTAGAATAGTCCAGGAATTCCGTGCTCTAGTATTCTCCTCCCTGATCACGTCAAAGGACATAATAATTTTACCCGTTTTTGGTTCTCTACTTCTAACTTATATTCTTTGAATTTCTCAAAAGCTTCATACTCGTGTTTCAACAGGAACATATGTCCGAATCTTGAGAGATCATCGGTGAATGTAATGAAGTACAAAGAACCAGTCCTGGCATGTATAGACAGGGGACTTACATACATCATCATGTATCAATCCCAAGAGTTCACTAACTCTTTCTCTGTTTCCAATAAACGAGCTATGGTCATCTTATCTTTGTGACATGACTGGCAAGTTTCACAAGATGTAAATTCAAACTGATTTAAATATGCATCTTTATGTAACTTAGCTAGTCGGGTCGCATTGATATGACCTAGTCTACATTGCCTCAAGAAGGATTCGTTCATTTCTGAACTCTTCCACTTGTGTGCGTTTTGTACGTTGAGAACTATGGTTTGATTTAGAACATATATGTCATTACATAACGTGCCTGAACCGATCAACACTTGATATAGGAAATGTTCAAAACATTATCCAACAATACAAAATTATATCCTTCTTTACATCATAAAGAGACTGATATGATGTTGTATTTCAGGTTCGGTATCTAATAACATTCGTTCAGAATCAATGTATTTGGTAATACAGGGTGATAACTGCCAACATACTAGGCTGCAACACTTGCACCATTTCCAACTCTTGAAACTTATCACCCATTCTCAGTTCTCTACCTATCTGTAGCCCATGTAACATATTACATATGTGGGATCCTGATCCGGTATCTCATACCCAGGACGTAAAGGATATTGAGAAACAGTTCTCGATAATGAACATACCCGAAGAAGATGCATCAGCATGCACTTTCCTCGTTTGGGCGGCACGGGAATCCTGGTAATCCCATATTTACTGCTCGGTCTTATAACAATTATAAGTTGGAGCGGGACCAACATTCCTTAGCTCAGTATAACAAGCGGGTTCGATCAATACATCCATATTATTATCTTGATTAAGGCGTGACATGGTCGCTACCTGGAGAGAGAGAGAAGAAAGCACTCAGCGTATGCTCTTGCAAGATTAGATTGGTTATTATTTTATCTAATCAGGATGGCTCCCACTGTTTTAGTCAAATCTTCCATCAAACCCTAAAAGGAAAGACTAGCCGGGATTAATTACACCCTACAAGTTCGCCAATCTTTCAGCCAGGCCAGTGCCGGTACTTTGAGGGAGGTTCCCCGTGCTTTCGCACGGACCAAATTAAAATAAACCTCGTTTTCCCAGAGGCGTAACCCCGTTGACACCTTTCTAGACACCTACTTGATCGGCTAATTGTGATGTGTATAACTCTCCCAGAAGTAACTCTTACTCGCAGTGGTTATCGGAATCCAACTATCTCATAGAAGGTATGCAATCTCATTGCAAATTTCAACACTTGAAATTCCCAATAATATTTTGCCCCTAGCATCCTATGACCTTGATGAAAACCAATAAATCATAGACTGCTAGTCAAGTTCAACCCATACATTTCCTGATTGAATTAAACCCACCCGTACGACCCTTGACGAAAGCCAACAAAGTCGCACGACTACCCTAACTCAATTGCATCATATGCTTATGCAGATAAGAATAAATAGCTACCACACACTATGCCTTGACGAAAGCCAACAAACGTAGCACGAATAATATGAAGTACTTATCTGAAATGACGGAGGGCTACGACAGGTTTTTAAGAAAACCCTTTGTGTAATGAACTTGATACCGTCGTAGAATCGAGTGATTTTGTAAAGGAGTGTTTTTTAGGCCTTTACTAGTTTTGCTAAAGAGGTCACTCCCGGTGAAGGGATCTCGTCTCTTTCCTTATCGAATAAGGTGCAGGATATTTCACAAATACCACTATGCAAAGCAAAAACTATAAAAGCAATCAAAAAGCAAACCGAGTTTGTAGCATCTGCTAGTTTCGTTAAAGAGGTCATTCCCGGTGAAGGGATCTCGGCTCTTTCCTTATCGAATAAGGTGTTGGATATTCTACAAGGAATACCACTATGCAAAGCAAGAACTAGAACTACCAGTTTTTAAAATAAGTTTCTACAACATCTTTAGGTTTCTTTTATTTCATTAATCTCATTAATGAAGTCCCATTTATTATGCTTCCCAAGCAACACATATAAAACGAAAGCAGCAATATTAATTATATCTCATATATATAATATATAGGCATTCATCTCAGAATATAATCAATGATCACATCAAAGAATATCGCAACAGAACACAACATATGAAATATTGGATATACTAGGATTTCCGTGTTTTAGATTAAGCCTGTATAAAACACGGATTCCACGGTCATGACGAATAGCCAATCCCACACCCCTAGACCCCTACGAGAGCGGCAAGCAACCCTACAAATTCTAGAGTTAGGAGACCCGGTCTCGACTCCTCGAGATGGTCTCCAACTGGACACTAGAACCCGGTTACATGTGCTCCCCGTCTTGGGTCTATCTTAATGCGGAAAAGTAAATAATATACAATGGTGACATCATCCTCAACCCAGAAGTGCCTCAATAAAAGAATATTACATACAATGAATTTTATATGAATGAAAATGAAAAACTCTCATCTCACATAAAAACCCCAGCTCTTCAAACACGACGATCCAATATAACATATCACAGCAACTCATAACATAACATGTCATCAACGTCAGTAAATATGCGTATCCCAATTGTCGTTGACATATAGCACCGAGACCGGCGATACACCACATATTACACTTACGGTCGCAGAAAAGAAAGTGAAAAACTACAACTGTTGGAATCCGGAACCACCTTAGACATCATAAACCCGAAATATCTCATACTTTGGATTTCATGCCTAACCAAATGAATTCCTTAGACATCACATGCCTAACAATTATAAACCCCGCATTTTAGTCACGATATTGAAAACACTTTCCAATCACAAGTCGGGCAATTCAACAAGATTCCCGACATCCTGATCGAATGCTCGTCGGAAACTTTAGTAGACGCCCTCCCCCCCGATGTTGTCGACGAAGTGCACTAAGGCGGAACACCGCTGCCGCGAGCACTCGAACGGATACTTTTGGCGACGGGGTTCACCTACAGTCACTTGGTCGGGGCTATGGGGCATGGCTATCTATTAAGTTTACCCGGCGAGTATCCGCGTACGCTACGTGTTTGCAACGGACTTTTGATCTCATCGAAATCCCGTGGCAACCGATCAAACGAGACTAAACTGCTCGATTTATAACATTCAAATTAGTTATCTCATAACTACTTGTGGATTCCAAATATTGTATCCCATCATATGATATCTGGACGACGTTAAACTTTTCGATCAATTCATCAAAGTCCCACAATTTTCCGACAGCTCAACACTTGAGCACAGTTCAATAATACCCAGAATATGCCACAGTACCTATGCACCAGCCGTAGAAGGGCAAACCCAAGACTCACTCATGTCGCCATGGAAGTACGGCAAACCCTAAGGTATGTTCGCGGTTCCACGATCCAAAAAAGTCGAGTTAGGGTTTCATTCTTCGAAAGGGTTCATAGGAATACTTGCTTGTCTTTCCGAATACGTTAAACTTGGAAAAATGGGTTTTTGACATTCAATCGAACATTTTAACTTCGCCTGGACAATATGTGAATAACCCGAAACAATGTTAAAACTATGAATACGAAACACTCCGAATTGCTTATAATGTAAGATTACATCACATGCAAAATTAGCAAAAACAAACAACACCTGAAACACCAAACCCAAGTACCTGGAACACACCCAAAAAATTTAACCCATTCCTCCATTATTCATCCGAGGTCGCCGAACTTGGAGTGAAAGTCGCCGGTCATTTTCCGGCGGAGGGGGGTGAAATTTCTTGTGTGTTCATGATGTATCCCATACAACATTCTGCACTGGTTTAAAAAAAATTCTGAAAGCTTTCTAAAATCGACAGAAACTAGGGTTTCGCGTTTCAAGTTTCGGAGTTGTTTCGGTTTCGTAATCTTAACAAAATCCGTATAAATTTCTAGCCTTTCTCTGATACCACTGTAGGGTTGCCTAGCATGGCAGCAAGGTTTCGGGAGGTATCGTCCATGCCAAATTCAAAAATTTGTCGTTCTAGCTAACCCTAACTTTGAATCGTTAACTAGAAATCGACGGAATAACATATGTAAACACTTTACATGCTATGTGAGCAACCTTTTTAGACCGGTCCTTCACTTCAATAGCTCCGTGTAATATTCTCTTCGCTGTGATCGTGAACTCCGGACTCTAGAGAGGCTCCCATGAAGGAACGAACATGCTTGCTTCGATGTCTTCGAGGCCAAAGGTGATCTACGTCGAGGAGACACTAACCCAAGCTATCTCTTCACTAATCATGGAATTAGTGAAGAAAACACCCTATACTAAATAGCAAGTAGTAGAGGATGATGAAGTAGGAATTTTGCTCATATTAGAAATCATTTTCTCACATTTTTCCTCATGCCTCCATTGAAGCTAGAAAGCTTTGATGAAGAAGAAGAAGAAGAAAAGAACTCATCATATAAATTATAGTTGAGGTTAGAAATGCAACCAAGGGTTAAGCATGTCATGCTTAACCCTTGAAGAGAGTTAACCATAAGCTATGGTTAAAGGTTAGGTCAAGAAATATCTTAAGCTAGACAAAGAAAATGGACAAAGTCAAAGATGCTTACAAGCTTCTACAAGCTTTCAACAAATATCAACCAGGACAATTATCCATAATATTTGAATAACTTAATGATAAATCTAAACCCTAATTTTAACCCTAGCAAGGTTTAATCCTCATAAACCCTAGTTGCATTTGTAACCTAGCATGATACATTTAACATATATATATATATATATATATATATCAATGTATCCAAAATGAGAAAAAGAAATCATAAGTGAGCTAATACTAGTTAATGTAATGTAATATATCAAATATATAATTATACATTAAATTATTAAATCAATACTTGATTTAATAATCCGGCTATATCACATATAACCGACTAATATCATAATGTAACATCTTATCGAATCAACACTTGATCCGATAACCCGGCTATATAACATATAACCAATCATGTCACACATCGCGAGAATAGAATACGGTATCATATACTCGTATCAATCTCGGTCCGGCACATATCACATATGTGCTCCTACTCCATTTCGCTTGAGCCAGGAAACCCCTGTGTAGGACTCTAAAGGCTCGTCAATACGCCGGCAGTAGGTGATGATCATATCAAACACCCACAAGGCGCAAGCTGTCTTCTAAACGTAACGGCCACCCGGGTATTGAGCGATCAGAAGATCAACAAGCAAGCCTACTCACACTCCTGCGAATCCAATCAGTAACACTACCGTACAGTCCGGTCTCTTCGTCTGATATGTTGCATATCTTGTCTAAGGGTGGTAAACGTCAGACCCCAGTAACTCGATAAGTCGTGTCGATATAAGGCTCATAACGGGTCAAGAAACTATTGATAACACTTACCAGTATATCTCTGAAGCAGCCTTGGCCAAGGACCTCCTGTTATAGCCAATCGATCACAGCGCAACATCAACTCCCAATACCGGGAGAGACGAAACCCCTCCTATCGCTCATTGCCTCCATGTGACTCGGGACTGTACCCAAAAGCCACCGTTTTGCACGTTCTCTTGAACGTGGTAAGGTGGAAATCAAAGCACAGTGGGAATCACACAAGACTCTATAACGATCTCGGGTCTACAGACTAACCAGTACCGGTGTCACCAGAGAACTGACATCTGACGTTAGGTATAATAACATTTGGGAGTTCTCGGCGAGTCCGTTCAGTGTACCCAGTCTCCACTGAGCACCCGTATACTATCTCTGATGTCAAACACCAATGGATATGGGATCATCCATCGCCCATCTGTATGGGTCGAGAAGTTATACGCTAGTCTACTCTGGTATATCGATGCCCTGTCTCGATATACCCACGACTAGGAACATTTGAAGGATGTACTTAGCGACTACTCTGTCCCCACTAGTATGATCTGCATCATAGTCCTCGTAGTCAAGTACCCATCCTAAGGGCTTTATCAATATGTAACATAGAGACAATCAGCGTACATGTTAAGATAAAGAGCAACCAAATAGCATACTATCATGTCAAGCAAGAAAGTCCTCCCTATATATGTCCTAGCATGCACTACAATATACATCGTATATACAGTAATGGCCTCTAGGGCACACATTTAACTAACAATTTCTACTCAAGCCCCCGCCGTCCCAGGTCCAGTTTCCACCGTCACGGATGTCGATATCCGTAAGACAAGGGAATAAGACTGTGTGAATACCAAATGCCTCGTGTTGGCCTCAGTTGATGGTGTATACTAGAGGCAACACGTGAAGAAGAACTTATTTTCTATCTTCCTCCATAACAAAGTTTTATTTGGAGAGCAATCTCGTATCGCAAGATATGAGACCTCGAAGAAATTGCTTCAAGCGAGATTGGCTATCGGGTCATCTGTAGGGGACCACGTCCTTACAATGATCAGCTGTATTAAAAAGCTCACGGACCTGGAGACTACGTTGGAGAACGAGTCATATGCTGACTTGATTCTACAGTCACTACCTCCTACTTATGCCCAGGGGAAGAAAGTTATACTTCCAGTTGAGGGCACACTGAAGGAAAGCAGGGAGACACCCGCTCTGCTTATTGGGGAATTTCCCTCTTCTGGATCTAAGGCGAATACCAAGGGTGAGAAGAAGAAGACCTCCACAAAACCGATAGGCGGTGTCAGTAAGGTAGAGGGACAAGAAAGGGCAAAAGTTTCTGGGTTAACAGTAGGGAAGGAAGGATGTTCCTATTGTCATGGGAAATGGCATTGGTAGAAGGGATGCAGGGCTTGGAAAGCGAGAATCCAGGATCCGAAGCATGTTGTGGCTTCGACTTCGGGTGTGTTTGTGATTGAAAACAGTCTGCCAATTAACTCTACTTCTTGGGTACAAGATACCAGATCAGGATCTCATATCTGTAATTCATTACAGGCTTTGAGAAACCGTAGAGTTATCAGGGCAGGTGATATGACTCTTAGGGTTCCTAACGGAATGAGCGTGGACGTTGTATCCGTAAGGTATATCACTTAGAATTGACAAGTGGGCAGATATTGATTCTACATAACTGTTTGTGTGTACCTAGTCTAGTTTGTAAGCGATGTGGTCCACATCCACCTAAGTCAAAGTTTGATTGGGTCAGATACACTAGAGGACAATATATACGTGTTAAATAAAGCTCAGGTTTTCAACGTCCAGAACACACTTAAAAGAAAGTCTCCAGAATTAAATAAAACTTTCTTATGGTATTGTAGACAGGGCTACATCAATGAAACAACGTTGTCTAAGTTACATAGAGAGGGATATTTGGATCCGTTTGGATATCAGTCTTATGCAACTTGTCAATCTTGTCTCATAGGAAAAATGACAAAGACTCCGTTCACTGGACACGGAGTAAGTGCGAGCGAGCTCTTAGGACTCATACACAGCGACATGTGTGGTCCAATATCTACAGATGCAAGAAGTGGTTATTCCTATTTCATTACTTTTACGGATGATTTCTCTAGGTTAGGACATATCTTCTTGTGAAAGCATAAATCCTAACCCTTTGAAAAATTATGGGAATACAAGAATGAAGTGGAAAACAAACATGCAAAAGTATCAAGACACTGAGATCTGATCGACGTGGTGAATACTTAAATTGCCGAGTTCCTGGATTACTCAAAAGGGAATGGAATTCTCTTTCAGCTTACTCTTCCATACACACCACAACACAATGGTATATAGGAAAGGCGGAACAGAACCCTATAGGATATTGTTCGTTCCATGATGAGTAACGCTGAGTTGCCGCGATCCTTCTAAAGTTATGCACTAGAATCAGCTGCAAATCTTTTGAATAAGGTTCTTACCAAGACTGTGCCTACCACACCATATCAGATGTGGAGTGGGAAGAAACCCTATCTTCAGTATCTGAAGATATAGGGATGTCCAGCTTTTATTAAAAAGCAGTATGCGAAAAAGCTCGAGGCACGCTCACTACTGTATAGGTTGTGGGATAGCCAAAGAACTCCAGGAGGTATTTTTCCTAATACTTAGAGGAACAAAAGGTTTTTGTTCCTCGTCATGCCCACTTTTTAGAAAACCATTTTTTAAAAGGAAATAGTGGGAGCGCAATAGAACTGGAAGAAATTCCAGAACTACAAACTATTACTGAAAGTATGGTAGAACCAGAGGTTTCAAAAGAACCGGACATCTCTGCGCCAATCCGCAGGACTAGTAGGCAGTCTCATCCGCCTGAGAGATACTATAGTTTTCTCATAGATTGGGATAGAGAGGATTGCATCATTGACAATGATGAGCCAACTAGCTTCCAGTAAGCCATTCAAAGCGGCGACTCGGTAAAATGGATGAATGCAATGCAGACCGAAACGGAGTCCATGTACACTAACAAAGTATTCACTTTGAACATTGCTCCAGAAGGGATAAAAACCCGTAGGCTGCAAATGGATCTGCAGAAAAAAGATTGGTGTAGATGGATAGGTTGAAACCTATAAGGCTATACTTGATGCAAAAGGTTTTTCGTCAAAGACCTGGTTTGGACCATGATGAAACCTTTTCTCCGGTGCCTATACTCAAATCCATTTGGATCCTTCTTGCCATTTTTACCTTCCAAGATTTTGAGATCCGGCCGATGGATGTAGAGACGGCTTTTCTGAATGATGATTTGGAAGAATGCGTCTATATGGATCAGCCAGAGGGTTTCAATCAGAGTGGGAGCAGCGGGACAGTGTGCAAGTTGCTTAAGTCTATTTATGAACTAAAGCAGGCATCGCGGAGTTGGAACATCTGTTTTATTAAGACAGTCAAAGAATTCGACTTTATCAAAAATCAAGATGAACCATGCATTTATAGTAAGATTGTAGCAAGAACTGTGGAATTCCTCGTTGAGTACGTGGATTACATTATCTTGATAGGAAATGGCATTCCTATGCTACAATCAGTCAAAGTATTCTTGTCACAGAGGTTCTCCATCAAAGACCTGGGTGATGCCAACTACATTCTGGGGATCCAGATCTATCGTAATAGATCAAAGAGGATAGTGGGACTTTCACAGTCAAGGTACATCAACACCATACTAAAATTATTTAGTATGGATGACTCTAAGCACGATAGTCTACTGGCTTGTCACGGAATCATCCTCTACAAAGAGATGTCTCCAAAGACTGATTTGGAAAGGGCTCGCATCACATCTATACCCTACGCTTCTGCGGTAGGCTCTATAATGTATGCGATGTTATGTACAAGACCAGATGTTGCTTATGCACTAGCGTGGTAAATCGGTATCAGTTAAACCCATAGGAGAGGTACTGGATAGCAGTAAAGAACATTCTTAAGTACCTGAGAAGGATTAAGGAGATGTTCTTGATGTATGGCGGAAAAGACCTCAAGATCGAGGCCTTTGTTGACTCCAGCTTCCAGAGTGATAAGAATGACTCCAAGTCCATGTCGGGTTATGTCTATACCCTCAATGGAGGGGCGGTCTGTTGGAAGAGCTCCAAGCAGGACACCGTTGCAAACTCGACGATGGAAACAGAGTAGTTCGCTGCATGAGACGCCGCAAAAGAGGCAGTCTGGATGAGGAAGTTGTAAGTCCGTGCTACCTCTCCCGGTACTTTCGGGCATGCGGAATTTGGTGTAAAACGATTTTCTAGAGGCGGTAACATGGACTCAAAACCGGATCTTTGTTAAACTATCTACCTAACAACCTAACTACGAGTTGTTAACTACTCGGTTAGGGGGTTATACCTTTCTTTCTTGAACTCCTTCTTCTTCATCTCTTGATGGTGTACGTATTGTCTTTACCCCGTCGTCTCCTTGCGCCGAAGATCGATCTACCCGAAAGCTTCTACCTTTGGCTTCTTCTTCGAACTTTGAAGAAACTAGTTCACTTGGTTTGCTAAAACCTTGTGAACTAGAGTGAGTAGAGGAGAGTGTGATAGGATTTTCTCTATGGTTCTTGCTTCTCAACACATGAGACAAGTGAACCATAGACAAGAGAGAGAGCAAGAGGAAGAGGGTGAGAGCAAGAGAATGGGAGAGCTCAAAACCAAGAGAGAGAAAGATCATGAAAGATTATTAGCCTCTCTTTTCTCTTTCACCCTCTCATAATCCAAAAGCATCATGAGCCATAATGTTAATCAAGTATTATTATGTGATGGTTCATATCATGTCAAAGGAAATATCATTTCTATGCACTCATTTTTCAAACCACAACAAGCAAGCAAAAGTCTTTGCATGAAAATGACAACCATTGTGATGATGATGGTCAACTAGTCCAACCTAGTCAACCGGTCAACAAAGTCAACAAGTCAACAAAGTCAACCCCTCAACAACCATGTCACTATAATACTTAATTAATATTATTGCTAATTATATATATATATCATATTCTCATTAGGGTTGAGCAAAAAGTCAATAGTCAACAGTCAACGGTCAACAACCCTAATGAGAATCCTCTGCCTCTGTCTCTCCGTCAACTGTGCATACACACCCGCATCCGTGTTCCGAGGAAAACGAATACATACTGGTTAAAACCAATCCCAAAACGTACACTAGGATCTGGCTTAAACCAAAGCCCGCTAGTGTTAACTGTCCGGACACTGTACGTGCATAAGTGCACGGATGTGACCGGACCCTGTCGCAAAACCATGCGACCTGTCGCAAAACCATGCGACCTCTACTCTTTTGCCTAAAGGCGAATAGCTTTCTGTGTGGGACTCTAAAGACTCGACACTACGCTGGCAGTGGGTTTAACCACAGACCGCAAGCAGCACTAGCTGTGCGTAACGGTCCCCAGGTAGATGCCGACAAGAAGACTGATGAGGTGAAACCCATCTGAACTCCTACTGAGCCTGAATGTGACAATCTCCGTACAGTCCGGTCTGTTCGTCTGATACATCGCATGGCGGGCCTAGGGGGGCGGTAAACGTCAGTCCCCTAATAGCGGTACAAGTCGTGTCGGAGTGAAGCCTAATACACCCTGAGATAGCACTGGAAGCCTACCAGTGTATCTCGCTTGCCCTAGCCAGGGACTACTCGTGTAATGGCTCTCCTAGACACAGCGCGATGTCAACCCCCAATACCGGGAGAGACGAATCCTGTCTAACCGTCACTGCCTCCAAGTGCTTCGGGACTGCACCCAACTACTACCTGTTTGCACGACTCCTTTGAGCCGTGGTAGGGTAGTAACCAAAGTACAGTGGGAACACACTCGAGGCGAAGTGACAGTGTCAAGTCAGCGGACTAAGCTGTACTCATGTCACCTGGGAACTGATAAATGACGATAGGTATAATACCAACCGGTCAGTTCCCGACGAGTCCTGTCCAGTGTACTCGTAACCTAACGAGCACCCGCATACTATCTCCAGTACGACGTACTGATGGCTGTGGGACAGACCATCTCCCACTCTGGGATGAGAAGCGCATGCGCCAGTCTACTCCGGAGTATCGATTGTTAGTTATATGTATGCCCTAGAGGCCATTACTGTACATAGGATGTATATTGTAGTGGATGCTGAGACGTATATAGGGAGGACTTTCTTGCTCGACATGATAGTATGCTATCTGGTTGAACTTTACCTTAACGTGTATACTGATTGTCTCTCTGTTACATGTTGGTAAAGCCCTTAGGATCTGTACTTGACTACCTGGACTATGATGCGGATCATACTAGTGGGGACATGGTAGTCCATAAGTACATCCTTCAAAGTCCCTAGTCGTGGGTGTATCGAGACAGGGCATCGATATACCAGAGTAGACTAGCGTGTACCTTCTCGACCCATACAGATAGGCGATGGATGATCCCATATCCATTGGTGTTTGACATCAGAGATGATATACGGGTGCTCAGTAGAGACTGGGTACACTGGACGGACTCGCCGAGAACTCCCAGATGGTATTATACCTCACGTCAGATGGCAGTTCTCTGGTGACACTGGTACAGAGTAGTCTGTTGACCCGAGATCGTCATAGAGTCTCGTGTGGCTCCCACTGTGCTTTGATTTCCATCTTACCACGTCCAAGAGGGCGTGCAAAACGGTGGTTTTTGGGTACAGTCCCGAGTCACATGGAGGCAATGAGCGATAGGAGGGGATTCGTCTCTCCCGGTATAGGGGGTTGATGTTGCGCTGTGTTCGATTGGCTATAACAGGAAATCCCTGGCCAGGGTTGCTGAGATTTACTGGTAAGTGTTACCAGTAGTTTCTCGAATTGTTATAGACCTCATATCGACACGACTTATCAAGCTATTGGGGTCTGACGTTTACCACCCCTAGGCGAGATATGCGACATATCAGACGATCAGACCGGACTGTACGGTAGTGTTACTGGTCGGATTCACTGGAGTGTGAGCGGGCTTGCTCGTCGATCTTCAGATCGCTCAATACCCAGGTGGCCGTTACGTTTAGCAGACCGCTTGCGGCTTGTGGATGTTTGATATGATCATCATCTGCTGCCGGCGTATTGACGAGTCTTTAGAGTCCTACACAGAGGTTTCCTGGCTCAAGCAAAACGAAATAGGAGCGCATATGAGATATGTGCGGGACCGAGAATAATACCAGTATGTGATACTGTATTCGATTCTCGCGATGTGACATTGATCGGTTATATGCGATATAGCCGGGTTATCGGATCAAGTGTTGATTCGATAAGTTGTTACTGTTGATATTAGTCGGTTATATGCGATATGACCGGATCGTTAAATCAAGTGTTGATTTAATGATTTAATGCATAATAATATATTTGATATATTACTTTGCATTAACTAGTATCGGTTCACTTTAAAATGGATTTTCTCACTCGGGTGTGCACATTGTATATTCGATATAGTTTTGTGCACTTGCTTGTATCATGTTTGATGATACATGCATTATGGTTAAGTGTTAAGAATTAAACTATTGTTAAGTGGGTGATTAGGGTTTTTGATTTCATTTTATTCATTTATCTTTTTGGAAAAAGAAAAGGCAAAATGAGGAAAATGGTTGCTTTCTTTTGTTCATTCATGAACCTTCATGAAGACTTTGACCAAATGACCATTTTGTCTCATGCTTAACCCTAACCACTCATTTAAACCTTAGTTAACTCTCTACATCTAACCATGGTTCATTATATGATAAGGATTGGTTTTTCTTTTCTTTTCTAATTAATCTTATGATATATTCTTCTTCTTCTTCTTCCTTGCTTCAAGTGAAGAAAGCTCTCTTCATCAATGGTGATTGATGTTTTTGAGTGAGAAATCCAATTCTAAAGTTAACCCACTTCCTATTTCTTCATCCTCTACCTCTTGCCAAGTAGTAGAGTGTGTTTCCTTCACAAGTTATCATGGCTTGGTGAAGGTGGAGCTTGATCTAGCGATGCCTCGACGTAGATCATCTTCGGCACGAAGCCGACGACCGTGCCCGCTCATTCTCCGATGAAGCCGACGCTAAAGCCCGGATTTGATTTGGACAGCGGAGACGACTTCGTTGCGGAGCTATGGAGGTGGAGCACCGGATCTACAAAGGTTGTATTTCCGTTAAACTTTTAGTTAAGTGTTAACTAGTTAGTTTTTCGCCTAGTTTTCTAGCAAACGATCCGTAGTCGGGTCTCTCGGCACCTAGAATTTTTGAAATTGCCATGGTCGATGGCTTGTGAGACCTCACTAGTGTGCCTAGGAACCCTACAGTGGTATCAGAGCCTAGCTAGAGCCATAGGCGAAGTCCAGACGGAATTTGAAGTCCGAACGAACCCGAAACCCAATTCCTTATTTGCTCTCTGTCCTTTTTTCAAAAACTGGGATTTTTCCAGATTAAAAATTGCTAAAAAAATCAGCAGGGAAATCTAAGGGTTACGGTGAATTTTGATGACGTAACTCCATAGTCAAGGCGCGGATCCGCGGCACGAGCATGGCTCGTGCAGCGGATCCGCGGCGGTTTTGTCCTATTGTTCATCAAAATTTGCACCATAATCAATAATAGTCAATGCTGGTTTTTCTGGGAATTTTTAATATTTAATACAGAGTTGAATTTTCTGGAGTTGTTTTGGGGATTCGGTGTTTCGATCGGGGTATCAAATTTTGTCTATTTGGCTTTCCGGATAAATTTTAGAATATGTTAAAAAGTTCGACCGGATATAAATACCCAATTTTTCCCCTGTCGGGAAATTTCCAAGTGTTGGATTTTTCCGTAGTTTAACGACGTTCTAAGTAGTGCAAGTAACGCGATGGACCCTCTAGAAGACAACAAACCTTAACTCGATTATGTGACCGTCTTGAACTGCCCTTTGAACCTTCGGGTTTGGGGCAGTACGGCGTGCCACATGTGAGGCGTTGGCTTGACCCTTCTACAGCTGGACCGTTGGTACTGAGGCACGAACTGAATGTTGTTAGACTTATTTCATGTGTTGATCTGTATCGGAAAAACTTGGGTGTTCGAATGTTCAATCGGAAAGTTTAACATTTTCTAATTGTCTGGAATGTGATACAATAATTGGAATTCACAATAAGTTATGAGATAACTGAATGAATGTTATAAATCTAGCGGTTTAGTCTCACTTGATCGGTTGCCACGGAATTTTGATGTGATCAAAAGTCCGTCGCAATCACGTAGCGTACGCGGATACTCGCCGGGTAAACTTAATAGACAGCTACACCCCATAGCCCCGACCAAGTGACTGTAGGAGAACCCCGTCGCCGAAAGCATCCGTTCGGGTGCTCGCGGCAGCGGTGTTCCGCCTTGGTGCACTTCGTCGACGGTATCGGGGGTGCAGCCGTCTACTGAAGTTTGCGACGACTATTCGATCAGGATGTCGGGAATCCTGTTGAATTGCCCGACTTGATATTGAAAAGAGTTTTCGATTTTGAGACTAAAATGCGGGGTTTATAATTGTTAGGCATGCGATGTCTAAGTAATTCATTTGGTCAGGCATGCGATGTCTGAGATGGTTGCGGATTCCAACTGTTGTAGTTTTACACTTTCTTTTCTGTGACCGTAAGTGTAATATGTGATATCGCCGGTTTCGTTGCTATATGTCAACGACAATTGGGATGGACATATTTACTTACGTTGATGACATGTGATGTTATGTGTTGCTGGATATGTTATATTGGATCGTCGTGTTTGAATAGCCGGGGGTTTTTTATGTGAGATGAGTGTTTTTCATTTTCATTCATGTAAAAACTTGTATGTAATATTCTTTTATTGGGGCGCTTCCAGGTTGCGGAAGTTGTCACCGTTTGTATATTATTTACTTTTCCGCACTAGGATAGACCCAAGGAGGAGGGCACAAGTAACCGGGTTCTGGAGTCCAGTGGGAGACCAACTCGAGGAGTCGAGTCCGGGTCTCCTAACTCTAGAATTGGTAGGGTTGCTTGCCGCTCTCGTAGGGGTCTAGGGGTGTGGGTTTGGCTATTCATCACGACCGTGGAATCCGTGTTTTATACTAGCTCGTATTGAAAACACGGACGTCCTAGTATATCCAATATTTCATATGATTCTTCTGCTGCGATATCTGTGATGTGATCATGTGATGTTCTGTGATAGATACAGTATATAATATATATGATATATTATATAAACGTTACTTATGTTTTACACCCACGCTAGCCCTGCCCCGCTCTGCCGTTAGTTACCTAACCTAACGGTGCACGAGGGGACATCGAGGCGAATGCGGATGGCATAAGTGTACGTCGTATTTATCTGTGATGTTTAGGTACTTAAATGATGGGACTTCATTAATGTGATTAATGAAATAAAAGAAACCTAAGATGTTGTAGAATCGAATTTCAAAATAAAACAGGTAGCTACAGTTCTTGCTTTGCATAGCGGTATATGTGATATATCCTGCACCTTATTCGATAAGGAAAGGACCGAGATCCCTTCACCGGGAGTGACTCCTTTAGCAATAACTGGCAGATGCTACAACCTTCGGTTTGTCTTTTGATTGCTTTTAAGTGTTTTTGCTTTGCACAGTGATATATATGATATATCCCGCACCTCATTCGACGAGGAAAGGACCGACGATCCCTTCACCGGGAGTGACTCCTTTAGCAAAACTAGAAAAGCCTCAAAAACACTCCATTTCAAAATTCATTTGATTCTACAACGATATCAAGTTCATTACGCAATAGGTTTTCAGAAAAACCTGTCGTAGCCCTCCGTCATTTCAGATAAGTATTAGTTAGTATTCGTGCTGCGGTTGTTTGGCATGCGTCAAGGCGTAGTGTACGGTAGCTAACTAGTGCTTATCTGCCAGCATATGATGCGATTGGATTAGGGTATTCGTACGGCGTTGTTTGGCATGCGTCAAGGGTCGTGCGGGTGGGTTTAATTCAATCAAGAAATGTACGGGTTGAACTTGACTAGCAGACTATGGGTTGTTTGGCATGCGTCAAGGTCATAGCGAGCTAGGGGCAAAATATTATCGGGAATTTCAAGTGTTGAGATTTGCAATGAGATTGCATACCTTCTATGTGATAGTTGGATCCCGATACCCGCTGCGAGTAAGTGTTACTCCTGGGAGAGTTTTATACATTACAATTAGCCGATCAAGTAGGTGTCTAGAAAGGTGTCAACGGGGTTACGCCTCTGGGAAAAGGAGGTTTACATTAATTAGGTTCGTGCGAAAGCACGGGGGACCTCCCTCAAAGTACCGACACTGGCCTGGCTGAAAGATTGGCGAACTTGTAGTGTGTAATTAATCCCGGCTAGTCTTTCCTTTTAGTGTTTGAAGGAAGATTTGATAAAAAGCAGTGGGAGCCATCCTGATTAGATAAAATAATAACCAATCTATTCTTAACAAAGCGCACGCTGAGTGTTTTCTTCTCTCTCTCTCCTGGTAGCGACCATATCACGCCTTAATCAAGATAATAATACGGATTATTGACCGAACCCGCTTGTTATACTGAGCTGGGGAACGTTGGTCCCGCTCCAACTTATAATTGTTATAAGACAGAGCAGGAAATTGGGGAATACCAGATTTCCCGTGCCGCCCAAACGAAGAGAGTGCATGCTGATGCATCATCTTCGGGTGTGTTCATTATACAGAACTGTTTCTCAGTATCCTTTACGTCCTGGGTATGTGATACCAGATCAGGATCCCAGATATTTAATCTGTTACATAGGGCTACAAAAGGGTAGAAAACTGAGAACGGGTGATAAGTTTCATGAGGCAGAAAACGGGGCAAGAGTTGCAGCCAAGTCTGTCGGTCACTGTCACCCTGTATTACCAATACATTGATTCTGAACGAATGTTATTAGATACCAAACCTGATATACAAAATCATATCAGTCTCTTTATTAGTAAAGAAATGATATAATTTTGTATTGTTGGATAATGTTTTGAACATTTCCTATATCAAAAGTTGATCGGTTCAGACACGTTGTCTAAAAGCATTGACGTTCTAAATCAAACTACAGTTCTTTAGTATACAGAACACACACAAGAGGAAGAGTTCAGAAATGAACGAATCCTTCTTGAGGTATTGTAGACTAGGTCATATCAATGCGACCCGACTAGCTAGAGTTACATAAAGATGCATATTTAAATTAGTTTGAATTTACATCTTGTGAAACTCGCCAGTCATGTCACAAAGATAAGATGACCATAGCTCCGTTTACTGGAAACAGAGAAAGAGTTAGTAAACTCTTGAGATGATACATGTTGATGTATGTAAGGTCTCCTGTCTACACATGCCAAGACTGGTTCTTTATACTTCATTACATTCTCTGATGATCTCTCAAGATTCAGACATATGTTCCTGTTGAAACATAAGTCCGAACCTTTTGAGATATTCACAGAATATAAGTTAGAAGTAGAGAACCAAAACGGGTATAAGTATTATGTCCTTTGATGTGATCAAGGAGGAGAATACTTGTGCACGGAATTCCTGGACTATTCTAAAGGAGAATGAGATTCTCTCTCAGCATTACTCCTCCGTATACACCATTGCACGATGGTATGTCGGGGCGGAGCAGATACACCCTATCTGATATGGTGTGCTCTATGATGAGTACTACTGAGTTTCCTATTTCCTTTTGGGAGTTATGCACTTGAGAAGCTGCATACCTATTGAATAGGGTTCAAATCAAATCAGTTGCCTACCACTTCATATATGATAAGGGAAGAGCCCATGTCTTAAGCTAGTTAAGATTTGGGGTTGACCGGCCTATGTCTGAAAGCAAAATCCGGACAAGCTCGAGGCAAAGTTTGTTATGTAGAACTGGAAATGTTCCAGCTATACAAACTGTAGCTGATGATTTGAAAGAACCAAAGGATTCAATAGTTACCAACGAACCTCAGCCTCTCCGCCGATCTAGTAGGGTTCCTCATCCACCTGAGAGATACTTCGGTTTCTCTATGACAGTGGGAGCGAGGATTGCACCATGAGATGATGACCCAACTAGTTTCGAGCTGGCCATCAGGAGTGGGACTCTGTAAGAATGGCTGGATGCTTAGTGATCTGAGATGGAATCCATGTACACCAACAAAGTATGGACTTTGGTTGCAAAATCTGAAGGGTTAAATCCCCATCAGGAGCAAGTATATATTGAGAAGATTACTTGGTGTACATGGAAAAGTTGAGACTTTCAAAGCTAGAATTGTTAAAGGTTTTCGTCATCGACCAGGCGTGGATAATGATGAAACCTTTTCCAGTAGCTATGCTTAAGTCCATCCAGATCCTACTTGCCACGGCTACATACCATGACTACGATATCTGGTGGTTGGGTGTCTTGACTGCTTTTCTAAATGATGATTTAGAAGAGAGAGTCTATAAGTACACAGCCAGAGGGCCTCGTAGACAGTGGGAGCAGCGGAAACGTGTGCAAGATGCTTTATAGGATAAAGCAGGCATCGCGGAGTTGAAACATCTGTTTTGATGAATTAGTCAAAGAGTTCGACATCATCAAAATGGTAGATGAACCTTGTATATACAAAAAGGTAGTAGGGAGTATGGTGACGATCCTCGTAGAGTACGTGGATGACATACTCTTGATGGGGAAGGAGTTTCTTATGCTACGCTCGATCAATCTCCGCTTATCACAATGATTCTCCACTTAGGATCAAAGTGATACCTCCTAAATCCTGAGTTTTGGATCTATGAGATAGATTTAATTGGATATTAGGATTCTCACTAGTTGTAGTGAGATAGTATCAATTGATCCTGGGGAGAATCACTGGAAGTGTTCCAGGGTGATAAAGACGACTGAATGTCAGTCGCGGGCATTGTCTTTACCCTCAGTAAAGGGACGGTATGTTGGAAGAGTTCCAAGCTAGATACCGTGGCATACTAGACGATAAAGGCTGGATACATCGCTACTTAAGATGCTACCAAAGAGGCTGTTTGGGTGTATATTGGTTCATGAGATGAACTATGTTCCTCCCATTGTGTGACAATGGAGTTGTGGCTTATGCCAAGGAACGCCGGTCCCATCAGTAATCCAGACATATTCTAAAGGCAGTATCACTTGATCATGGAGATGGTTGATCTCCAGGGAGATCGAGGTTAGGAGAGTAGACTCAGAGGACAACACAGCGGATCCACTCACAAAGGCCTGTTCCCAGAGAGAGACTTTTATGGGATGGTTGAGTATGAGATACTGCAACCACTGCTATCAGATGGCCCTAGTGCAAGTGGGAGATTGTTAGTTATATGTATGCCCTAGAGGCCATTACTGTACATAGGATGTATATTGTAGTGGATGCTGGGACGTATATAGGGAGGACTTTCTTGCTCGACATGACAGTATGCTATCTGGTTGAACTTTACCTTAACGTGTATACTGATTGTCTCTCTGTTACATGTTGGTAAAGCCCTTAGGATCTGTACTTGACTACCTGGACTATGATGCGGATCATACTAGTGGGGACATGGTAGTCCATAAGTACATCCTTCAAAGTCCCTAGTCGTGGGTGTATCGAGACAGGGCATCGATATACCAGAGTAGACTAGCGTGTACCTTCTCGACCCATACAGATGGGCGATGGATGATCCCATATCCATTGGTGTTTGACATCAGAGATGATATACGGGTGCTCAGTAGAGACTGGGTACACTGGACGGACTCGCCAAGAACTCCCAGATGGTATTATACCTCACGTCAGATGGTAGTTCTCCGGTGACACTGGTACAGAGTAGTCTGTTGACCCGAGATCGTCATAGAGTCTCGTGTGGTTCCCACTGTGCTTTGATTTCCATCTTACCACGTCCAAGAGGGCGTGCAAAACGGTGGTTTTTGGGTACAGTCCCGAGTCACATGGAGGCAATGAGCGATAGGAGGGGATTCGTCTCTCCCGGTATAGGGGGTTGATGTTGCGCTGTGTTCGATTGGCTATAACAGGAAATCCCTGGCCAGGGTTGCTGAGATTTACTGGTAAGTGTTACCAGTAGTTTCTCGAATTGTTATAGACCTCATATCGACACGACTTATCAAGCTATTGGGGTCTGACGTTTACCACCCCTAGGCGAGATATGCGACATATCAGACGATCAGACCGGACTGTACGGTAGTGTTACTGGTCGGATTCACTGGAGTGTGAGCGGGCTTGCTCGTCGATCTTCAGATCGCTCAATACCCGGGTGGCCGTTAAGTTTAGCAGACCGCTTGCGGCTTGTGGATGTTTGATATGATCATCATCTGCTGCCGGCGTATTGACGAGTCTTTAGAGTCCTACACAGAGGTTTCCTGGCTCAAGCAAAACGAAATAGGAGCGCATATGAGATATGTGCGGGACCGAGAATAATACCAGTATGTGATACTGTATTCGATTCTCGTGATGTGACATTGATCGGTTATATGCGATATAGCCGGGTTATCGGATCAAGTGTTGATTCGATAAGTTGTTACTGTTGATATTAGTCGGTTATATGCGATATGACCGGATCGTTAAATCAAGTGTTGATTTAATGATTTAATGCATAATAATATATTTGATATATTACTTTGCATTAACTAGTATCGGTTCACTTTAAAATGGATTTTCTCACTCGGGTGTGCACATTGTATATTCAATATAGTTTTGTGCACTTGCTTGTATCATGTTTGATGATACATGCATTATGGTTAAGTGTTAAGAATTAAACTATTGTTAAGTGGGTGATTAGGGTTTTTGATTTAATTTTATTCATTTATCTTTTTGGAAAAAGAAAAGGCAAAATGAGGAAAATGGTTGCTTTCTTTTGTTCATTCATGAACCTTCATGAAGACTTTGACCAAATGACCATTTTGTCTCATGCTTAACCCTAACCACTCACTTAAACCTTAGTTAACTCTCTACATCTAACCATGGTTCATTATATGATAAGGATTGGTTTTTCTTTTCTTTTCTAATTAATCTTATGATATATTCTTCTTCTTCTTCTTCCTTGCTTCAAGTGAAGAAAGCTCTCTTCATCAATGGTGATTGATGTTTTTGAGTGAGAAATCCAATTCTAAAGTTAACCCACTTCCTATTTCTTCATCCTCTACCTCTTGCCAAGTAGTAGAGTGTGTTTCCTTCACAAGTTATCATGGCTTGGTGAAGGTGGAGCTTGATCTAGCGATGCCTCGACGTAGATCATCTTCGGCACGAAGCCGACGACCTTGCCCGCTCGTTCTCCGATGAAGCCGACGCTAGAGCCCGGATTTGATTTGGACAGCGGAGACGACTTCGTTGCGGAGCTATAGAGGTGGAGCACCGGATCTACAAAGGTTGTATTTCCGTTAAACTTTTAGTTAAGTGTTAACTAGTTAGTTTTTCGCCTAGTTTTCTAGCAAACGATCCGTAGTCGGGTCTCTCGGCACCTAGAATTTTTGAAATTGCCATGGTCGATGGCTTGTGAGACCTCACTAGTGTGCCTAGGAACCCTACATCGATGCCCTGTCTCGATAGTCCTGCGACTAGGGACCTGCATAAGGATGTGCTTATAGATTACCCAGCCCCCACTAGTGTGACTGCCATCACAACGCTGGTAATCAAGCAAAGATCCTAAGGGCTCCACTAATGTGTATAGGTGATATACTAAAATAAACACATGTACACATTGAAGCAGAAACAAACCAAGTAGCATACTACTATTTTGAGCAAGATTGTCAATACAAGGTGAATATCCCAAGCTTCCATTAAGTAATATACATACTAGTATGATACAGTAATGGCCTCTAGGGCATATACACTAACAATCTCCCACTTGCACTAAGGCCATGTACTGGCGTATCGAAGACCTATCATCTCGATTAGCCGCTCGAACTGAGTCTGGGGTAAGGCCTTCGTGAGTGGATCTGCAGTGTTATCTTCTGAATTTTGTCACGCCCCGCTTCCCAGAGTACGCAAGATTGGGCACGTGACATAGCCAACCATGCTACCTGTGGGTAGGAAGTATCCATCCACAGTCACATTACGGTTGTAAGGATATCAAGAACAAGATAAAACTAATCTAATACATGTCCAAATCCATAATAACAAGAATCAATAAACAATAAGTGCGGAAGCTAATGATCCAATACAATGAATAAACAGTACGTCCCATAATGCGGGCTCACATCTGAAATGAAATGAAATAAATAACTAAACACTAAGGAACTCACAGTTCAGCCTGCTGGCTGAAGTACTCCTGCTCGGTCGTCGACAGAGGTACAGAATCTGGGCCATGCAAAACCCAGACGTCAGCGCGTCATGATATCAAGTATATGGTATAAACATGGTAATAAGCAATGCAAGTATGAACATGAATAAAGCAGTAGTAAGAAATAACAAGCAGGGTAATGTGCAATGGTGACTAAACTGTCCTACAGGTTTTCTACTCTATAGTCTTTGAAACCAATTGATGAATCGTCGATGTAACTCAATAGTATCCCGTGCGTGCCCGGGACCACGGTCATGACCCTCGGGGCTGAATCCGAGACGTGCCGCTAAGCAGTAAAAGGTAGCAAGATGGACGAGTAGTGTCAACATCACCACTCCGGAGCTGGCCAAGCCCATAAGACTGATCAGAACAAGTATCGAACTGTTGAGTTACAAGTCGGTTTCACCTTTGATTTCCCCATACCCCCAAGCTATGTATGTCAAGTCAGGTATTCAGTAGTCAAGGACTAATGCCAACGCAAAGTCAAGTAAAAGTAGGTCTGTCTGGATCGACAGCAGGAATGGTTAGGTTTGTCGGCATTAGGCACGAGATCAGGAAACAAGTAATGTCATGGTACAACAGGATAAGTCGGTATGTATGTATATGTCAGGTGTAGCAGGGTCAGGCCAATATGTCGTGCAATCGGGTAAGTGCTCACAACAGGTATACAATCAATGATGAACAGCAGCAGGAAACAGTAATTAACCACAATATTCCATATAACCACAGTGATGTTTGTATTCTCTTATTAACAGGTTCAAGCATCTTTAGGGTGCGATAGCTACAAGGTAAAGCAATATCCACAATTATAAATTAAGGAACTACATGAAATTATACTAAATATAATAATTGTCTCATGAATGGTTTAACAGTTTAAGCAGATATGATTCAGTCGTCTTATATAGTTGAAATATGGGTTGATGTGGGTTGATTAATTACGAGGAACTGTTGTAACGATTCCATTATAAGGATACTGCAATAATATGATATCAAATGCCATCATTAAGTTATGGTATTTAAATAGTATGAGTTCAATTGCGTGGCAAGACTAGATCTCGCACGCTAGCATGTTCAAGCAAGTATTCAGATACTTGCCTCGACGGTTCTGCAATCTGGGACACGGATGCGATGTCGGCAAAAACACGATATGATAGCACGGGCCACGGATCGGGTCCCAACAGAGATCAACGGGATCACACGGACCAGGGGCTTCGCTGGAGCGTCGGGTTCGCCAAGACGGCACGGTCGGATTCCGGCAACGACAAAAGTAGCGAAGTTAGCAATACGATAGGATACACGCGAATAACGACCAGCAAGGGATTAAACGTGAATGGAAAACTAAAGGGGGCTTACCGGGAAGAACCGGGGGCAACTACGACGGGCCCGACGGCGATGGACGCGCCGGCGGTGAACAGGAGATGCGGCGAGGGCTGGAAAGTTTCCCGGGTCGCTGGAAAGGTGGTGGTGCAGTGCTGAGGGGGTGTACGGGCCGGGTTCTGGTCTCAGGGGAGAGGAAGTGGTCGGCGGTGGCACAGGCGACGACGAGGAGGGTCGACCGGGGCTTCTCCGGCGAACTGGAGATGGTGCAGGGTTGGGCTCAGGTTTGCTGTTCCGGCGAGGGGAGGAAGGAAACGACGACGAGGTCGGGACGAAGAGGGTGAGAAGGAGTCGTCGGCGACGAGAGGTGGTGTCGACGGCGAGGTCTGCGAGGTTGGAGGCGACGTCGGGTTGGGTGCAGGTGCGGGGATCGGCAGGAGAACGAGGGGAGGAAGGTGCGGTGAGTCTCGTGGTGGCGAGGGCGGCGACGGCGAGGTCGCGGGGGAACCGGCGGTGAGGTCGCGGGAAGCTAGGGTTAGGGTTTTCGTTGGTTCTCGTGGTCGCGTGGGGAAGAGGAGGCGGCTGCTGCATGGGTTAAATATAAGAAGAGAGAGAGAGAGATTGGAAAGAGAGGAAGAGAGAGATTGAGGGAGGAGAGAGAGAGAGATAGGGAAAAGGAGCGGGGCCCACGAGCTCAAATAGGAGCTCGTGATTGGCCACGAGATTAGATAGAGGAAAAAATACGTAGGATTTGTGAGGGATTTACAGTTAGGGAATTTTAGATTCTAATATATATATTTTAGATATTAAATTTAAATGGGCCATTTTGGCGCGAAATGAAACATTTCCAAATCGAGCCCGGGTTGTGCCCAAATGTTCCAAATTCAAATTATAGGATTTTAAGCGGGTTCCAAATTTTGAAAAGAGGTGTTTAATGATTAAAATGCATGCCCCCAAGTCGGACACTTGCACGCGCGCGTAGTCGTCCAAACTTGCCCGTTTAGCCAAACGGAACGGAATCTCGACACGCGGACGCTACCACGCGACTAGTGGCGACGAGTAGGCCAACATGGACATCTTAAATTTCATTTTAGGAGTTAAAATTTGTTATGTGCCAAAATGACTTAATCGGTTAAAATTTAGCAATAAACCCCAGAAAATCAGGAAAATTGGAATGAGCAATATATAACCCTCAACTAGTAATATAAATAGTATTATTGGGCTCGGGTGTTACATCATACCCAACTACAAAAAGAATTTCGTCCTTGAAATTCCAAGAATACAAGATAGCTAACTACTGGAGCAGGTGGGGAAATTTCTGTCGGATCTCGTCTTCTCGCTCCCATGTGGATTCTCCATGCAATCGATTACCCCAAGAAACTAGCTCAAGAGGGATAACCTTGTTCTTAAGAACCTTTTCTCTTCGATCCTTGATTTCAACCGGTCGCTCCTCAAAAATCAGGTCCTCTCGTACAGTCAACTCCGAATGATCCAAGACATGAGTCTCATCGCGAACATACCTCCGTAGTTGAGACACATGAAACACGTCGTGAACTCCTGCTAATGACGGTGGTAACGCCAACCGGTACGATACCTCTCCAACACGCTCCAATATCTCGAAGGGTCCAACGAATCGGGGGCTAAGCTTTTCTCGACTTCCAAAGCGAATCACTCCTCTAGTCGGTGATATCTTCAGGAATACCAAATCACCCACGGTGAACTCTGGAGGTCTTCTTGACGTGTCGGCCCAACTTTCTGTCTGTCTTGAGCTGCCTTCATATGCTTCCTGATTGTATTCACCTTCTCGACTGTCTGTACCACCAAATCTGGTCCTAGTAACCTTCGTTCACCAACATCATCCCAACAAACAGGTGAACGGCACTTGCGACCATACAGTGCCTCAAACGGGGCCATCTGAATAGTTGCTTGGAAGCTATTGTTGTACGAAAACTCCACCAGATGTAGATGATCTTCCCAAGAACCTTTGAAGTCCAACATGCAGGCCCTCAACATATCTTCAAGGGTCTGGATCGTTCTCTCCGATTGTCCATCAGTCTGAGGATGATAAGCTGTGCTAAACTTCAATCGAGTCCCCAAACTTTCTTGTAAACTTCTCCAAAAGTGCGACAAGAACCGAGTGTCCCGATCGGACACGATGCTCACCGGCACACCATGCAATCTGACAATCTCCTGCATGTATCGCTCTGCCAAAGTCTCTGTCGATTGACCAACCCGAAAAGGAATAAAGTGAGCTGCTTTGGTCAACCGATCGACAATCACCCATACAGCATTGTTGCCCTTTGGACTCCGCGGTAAAGTCATCACGAAATCCATGGTTATATGTTCCCACTTCCATTGAGGAATCGGAAGTGGTTGCAACAAACCAGCAACCCTTTGGTGTTCAGCCTTGACTTGCTGACACACCAAGCACTTAGCCACGAAGCGAGCAATTTCCCGTTTCATACCTTCCCACCAGAAATGCTGTCGAATATCTCGGTACATCTTTGTCCCTCCTGGATGTACAGAGTAAGATGAACTGTGTGCCTCCTTCATAAGCTCTTCATGCACATCTCCTTTTGGCACACACACACGGCTACCATATCTCAACGAACCATCTTCATGGATCAGTAAATCGGTTCGTAGTCCGGCTCCAACCTACTCTTGAAACTTTTGCAGTCTAGGATCCTGCGATTGTGCCGCTTTAATCTTCTCAACTAAGGACGATTGTACTTGTAATTGCATGAGCTGTCCTGTAGCATGTGGTAGCACAACCTCCAAGTCAAATCTCTGAAAATCCTCAATGATCTGTCTCTGTGCAGTCAATATCTGAATTGCTGGTAACCGGCTCAGCGCATCCGGCACGACGTTGACCCTCCCCGGATGGTACTTAAGATCGAGGTCATAGTCGGCCCTCAGCTCCAACCACCTGCGTTGACTCATGTTCAACTCCTTCTGAGTGAACACACATTTCAAACTCTTGTGATCTGTAAAGACTTCGACTCTCTCGCCCAATAGGTAGTGTCTCCAAATCTTCAGGGCGAAGATTACGGCTGCAAGCTCTAAGTCATGAGTCGGATAGTTCTTCTCATGAGTCTTCAGCTGTCTCGATGCGTAAGCGAGGACTTTCCCGTTCTGCATTAATACACATCCCAATCCCTTTCCAGATGCGTCGCTATGAATCACCAGTCCTCCTGAATTATCCGGTACGGTCAGGATCGGGGCGGTTATCAACTTCTGCTTCAACGTCTCGAAGGCCAATGCACATACATCTGTCCACACAAACGGTACCTCCTTACGCGTAAGCTTGGTTAACGGCTCAGCTAAACGAGCGAAGTTCTCTACAAATCTTCTGTAGTAACCGGCGAGTCCAAGAAAACTTCTTATCTCCGCAACATTCTTCGGAATAGGCCAATCTCGAACTGCTGCAATCTTCTCGGGATCAACGGCGATTCCATTGCCCGACACAACATGCCCCAGAAACTTCACTTCTTCCAGCCAGAATTCGCACTTACTCATCTTCGCGAATAATTTCTCTTGTCTCAGCGTCTGCAGTGCGATTCTCAAGTGCTCAGCATGCTCCTCCGGACTCTTCGAGTACACCAGAATATCGTCAATGAATACCACAATAAACTGGTCCAAGAACGGTGAAAAGATCCTGTTCATCAAATCCATGAATATTGCTGGCGTATTCGTCACTCCGAAGGGCATCACTAGATACTCGAAATGTCCATACCGAGTTCGAAACGCCGTCTTGCAAATGTCTTCTGCCTTCACTCGGACCTGATGATATCCTGATCGCAAGTCCAGTTTCGAGAATACCCACGCGCCACTAAGCTGCTCAAAAAGTTCTCCAATGCGAGGGATCGGGTACTTGTTCTTAATAGTCACCCGGTTCAATTCTCGATAATCAATGCACATCCTTCTCGTGCCATCCTTCTTCTTTACTAAAAGGACTGGAGCTCCCCAAGGTGAGTTGCTGCTTCGAATCCATCCTTTCTCGAGTAATTCACCCACTTGTTTCTTAACTTCTTCCAATTCCACCGGTGCCATCGGATAATAAGATTTTGATACTGGCGCTGCACCAGAAATAAGGTCAATCGCAAACTCCACATCTCGCTTCGGCGGTAAGCCCGAAATATCTTCAAACACATCCATAAAGTCGCGGACAACTGCCGGCTCTTCATTACTATCCACAACCATAGCCGCAAGAACATTGTTCGTCGGCCTAGCCCTAAACTCGACTGGCCCGACAGAACTGCTTCCTCCGATGAAAGTAAACTCAGGGTGTCCGGGAATCTGGAAAATTACTTTCCTTGCCCTACAATCAATGTGTGCGTGGAAAGTGCCAAGAAAATCCATTCCCAAGACTACTTCATAACTGCCTGTATCTATCACCAAGAAATCTGCAAAAAGCTCTCGTCCGCAAACAACAACTGTACAATCTCTACATTCCTTACTAGCTATGATTTTCCCATTCCCAGTGTGTATGTCCCACAAACTAGACAGGGTCGTGCAGGTGATCGAGTGTGTAGTTATAAATTTGGATGACATAAAACAGTGGGATGCTCTGAAATTAAGTAATGCCAAAGCGGGAAAGCCATGAACGAGTAAATTACCTGAAACCACTTCTCCCGATGCCTTAGCTTCCTTAGCTGTCAACGTGAACGCTCGAGCCTGATTAGATCCTTGATTCAACTGTCTCTGCCCTTGGAACGGTCGCTGCGGAGGCTTCTGAACATCATCTTTCGTGCGAGGCTTCGACGGACAAGCATCAACGGTGTGATCTGCCGCTCCACATCTAAAACAGAGTCCCAGCCTCATACGACACTTCTTTCGCACATGTCCGGGTTTATGGCAGTAGCTACAGATCACGCTCCCCTTCCGATCACCCACACTTGTTTTCTTCATTGGTGCTATGCTGCGCTTGTTCACCGGAATACTTCTACGTACGGACGTCTGATTCAGTGCAAATGCTGGTTCCAGCTCGATTTGTTCCTTTAGTTTCTCCAGCAATCCCCTTATCACTCTACGCCTGGCGGCTAAGACCGCACGCCCTGGGTCCATCTTCAAATTCTGACCGGCCATATTCCTGGAAATCAAAGTACCCAACATTAGCATGATGATAGATTTCGAGTATAGATCAAGGCTAGAACTCCAAGATACTTAAATAGAGTACTGCATTGTAGCTATGCCGCGGTATCATAGCCGCAATTACTTAACTCCACCCAAGTCGCCTAAGTCCTAGAGATAACAAGAAATTAGGTTTTCGAATTGACAATGCAAAGTAAGTTTGCATGTCGACATGATCCGGAAGAATGATTCAAGGACGGTAAAACAATCAAGGTGGCAGGACATGTTTCCTAATAACGGGTATTATGATTCGTGTATCGGGTGCAATACCCAACTACAGAGAATCGACCCAATTAACCTATGGCTCTGATACCAAAAGAACCATGTCACGCCCCGCTTCCCAGAGTACGCAAGATTGGGCACGTGACATAGCCAACCATGCTACCTGTGGGTAGGAAGTATCCATCCACAGTCACATTACGGTTGTAAGGATATCAAGAACAAGATAAAACTAATCTAATACATGTCCAAATCCATAATAACAAGAATCAATAAACAATAAGTGCGGAAGCTAATGATCCAATACAATGAATAAACAGTACGTCCCATAATGCGGGCTCACATCTGAAATGAAATGAAATAAATAACTAAACACTAAGGAACTCACAGTTCAGCCTGCTGGCTGAAGTACTCCTGCTCGGTCGTCGACAGAGGTACAGAATCTGGGCCATGCAAAACCCAGACGTCAGCGAGTCATGATATCAAGTATATGGTATAAACATGGTAATAAGCAATGCAAGTATGAACATGAATAAAGCAGTAGTAAGAAATAACAAGCAGGGTAATGTGCAATGTTGACTAAACTGTCCTACAGGTTTTCTACTCTATAGTCTTTGAAACCAATTGATGAATCGTCGATGTAACTCAATAGTATCCCGTGCGTGCCCGGGACCACGGTCATGACCCTCGGGGCTGAATCCGAGACGTGCCGCTAAGCAGTAAAAGGTAGCAAGATGGACGAGTAGTGTCAGCATCACCACTCCGGAGCTAGCCAAGCCCGTAAGACTGATCAGAACAAGTATCGAACTGTTGAGTTACAAGTCGGTTTCACCTTTGATTTCCCCATACCCCCAAGCTATGTATGTCAAGTCAGGTATTCAGTAGTCAAGGACTAATGCCAACGCAAAGTCAAGTAAAAGTAGGTCTGTCTGGATCGACAGCAGGAATGGTTAGGTTTGTCGGCATTAGGCACGAGATCAGGAAACAAGTAATGTCATGGTACAACAGGATGAGTCGGTATGTATGTATATGTCAGGTGTAGCAGGGTCAGGCCAATATGTCGTGCAATCGGGTAAGTGCTCACAACAGGTATACAATCAATGATGAACAGCAGCAGGAAACAGTAATTAACCACAATATTCCATATAACCACAGTGATGTTTGTATTCTCTTATTAACAGGTTCAAGCATCTTTAGGGTGCGATAGCTACAAGGTAAAGCAATATCCACAATTATAAATTAAGGAACTACATGAAATTATACTAAATATAATAATTGTCTCATGAATGGTTTAACAGTTTAAGCAGATATGATTCAGTCGTCTTATATAGTTGAAATATGGGTTGATGTGGGTTGATTAATTACGAGGAACTGTTGTAACGATTCCATTATAAGGATACTGCAATAATATGATATCAAATGCCATCATTAAGTTGTGGTATTTAAATAGTATGAGTTCAATTGCGTGGCAAGACTAGATCTCGCACGCTAGCATGTTCAAGAAAGTATTCAGATACTTGCCTCGACGGTTCTGCAATCTGGGACACGGATGCGATGTCGGCAAAAACACGATATGATAGCACGGGCCACGGATCGGGTCCCAACAGAGATCAACGGGATCACACGGACCAGGGGCTTCGCTGGAGCGTCGGGTTCGCCAAGACGGCACGGTCGGATTCCGGCAACGACAAAAGTAGCGAAGTTAGCAATACGATAGGATACACGCGAATAACGACCAGCAAGGGATTAAACGTGAATGGAAAACTAAAGGGGGCTTACCGGGAAGAACCGGGGGCAACTACGACGGGCCCGACGGCGATGGACGTGCCGGCGGTGAACAGGAGATGCGGCGAGGGCTGGAAAGTTTCCCGGGTCGCTGGAAAGGTGGTGGTGCAGTGCTGAGGGGGTGTACGGGCCGGGTTCTTGTCTCAGGGGAGAGGAAGTGGTCGGCGGTGGCACAGGCGACGACGAGGAGGGTCGACCGGGGCTTCTCCGGCGAACTGGAGATGGTGCAGGGTTGGGCTCGGGTTTGCTGTTCCGGCGAGGGGAGGAAGGAAACGACGACGAGGTCGGGACGAGGAGGGTGAGAGGGAGTCGTCGGCGACGAGAGGTGGTGTCGACGGCGAGGTCTGCGAGGTTGGAGGCGATGTCGGGTTGGGTGCAGGTGCGGGGATCGGCAGGAGAACGAGGGGAGGAAGGTGCGGTGAGTCTCGTGGTGGCGAGGGCGGCGACGGCGAGGTCGCGGGGGAACTGGCGGTGAGGTCGCGGGAAGCTAGGGTTAGGGTTTTCGTTGGTTCTCGTGGTCGCGTGGGGAAGAGGAGGCGGCTGCTGCATGGGTTAAATATAAGAAGAGAGAGAGAGAGATTGGAGAGAGAGGAAGAGAGAGATTGAGGGAGGAGAGAGAGAGAGATAGGGAAAAGGAGCGGGGCCCACGAGCTCAAATAGGAGCTCGTGATTGGCCACGAGATTAGATAGAGGAAAAAATACGTAGGATTTGTGAGGGATTTACAGTTAGGGAATTTTAGATTCTAATATATATATTTTAGATATTAAATTTAAATGGGCCATTTTGGCGCGAAATGAAACATTTCCAAATCGAGCCCGGGTTGCGCCCAAATGTTCCAAATTCAAATTATAGGATTTTAAGCGGGTTCCAAATTTTGAAAAGAGGTGTTTAATGATTAAAATGCATGCCCCCAAGTCGGACACTTGCACGCGCGCGTAGTCGTCCAAACTTGCCCGTTTAGCCAAACGGAACGGAATCTCGACACGCTGACGCTACCACGCGACTAGTGGCGACGAGTAGGCCAACATGGACATCTTAAATTTCATTTTAGGAGTTAAAATTTGTTATGTGCCAAAATGACTTAATCGGTTAAAATTTAGCAATAAACCCCAGAAAATCAGGAAAATTGGAATGAGCAATATATAACCCTCAACTAGTAATATAAATAGTATTATTGGGCTCGGGTGTTACAAATTTACTCTCTTTACCTCGATCTCCCGGCGATCAATGATCTCCCTGATCAGGTGGAACCGCCTCAAAATGTGCCTGGACTTCTGATGGGACCTGGGTTCCTTCGCTAAAGCTATAGCGCCATTGTTGTCACAATACAGCGGTATTGGATCAACACTGGTAGGAACCACCTGAAGTTTCGTGAGGAACTTCTTCATCCAGACAGCTTCCTTTGCGGCATCGCAAGCAGCTATGTACTCCGCTTCCATAGTTGAGTCAGCAACGGTTTCCTGCTTGGAACTCTTCCAGCAAACCGCCCCTCCATTGAGGGTAAAGACATAACCCAACATGGACTTGGAGTCATCCTTGTCACTCTGGAAGCTGGAGTCAGCAAAGGCCTCAATCTGGAGGTCTTTTCTGCCATACACCAAGAACATCTCCTTAGTCATTCTCAGGTACTTGAGAATGTTCTTTACTGCTATCCCGTGTTTCTCTCCTGGGTTCGACTGATACCGGCTTACAACGCTCAATGCGTATGCTACATCTGGTCTGGTACACAACATCGCATACATAATAGAGCCTATCGCAGATGCGTAGGGTATTGATGACATGCGAGCCCTTTCCAAATCAGTCTTGGGAGACATCTCTTTGGAGAGGGTGATTCCGTGACAAGCCGGTAGATTACCGCGCTTGGAATCTTCCATACTGAATCGTTTCAGTATGGTGTCGATGTACCTTGACTGTGAAAGTCCCAACATCTTCTTAGATCTATCATGATAGATCTGGATCCCCAGAATGTAGTTGGCATCGCCCAGGTCCTTCATGGAGAACCTCTGCGACAAGAATTCTTTGACTGACTGTAGCATAGGAATATCATTTCCTATTAGGAGAATGTCATCGACGTACAAGACGAGGAATACCACATTTCTCCCTACAATCTTACTGTAAATGCATGGTTCATCTGGGTTTTTGACAAAGTCGAATTCTTTGACAGTATCATCAAAGCAGATGTTCCAACTGCGCGATGCCTGCTTAAGTCCATAGATGGACTTGAGCAACTTGCATACTTTACCGCTGCTCCCACTCTGAATGAATCCCTCTGGCTGATCCATATAGACGCACTCTCCCAAATTTCCATTTAGGAAAGCCGTCTTTACGTCCATCTGCCAGATCTCATAATCGTGGAAGGCAGCAATGGCAAGAAGGATCCGAATGGATTTAAGCATGGCTACCGGAGAAAAGGTCTCGTCATAGTCCAAACCAGGTCTTTGACGAAAACCCTTTGCAACGAGCCTAGCTTTATAGGTTTCAACCAGCCCATCTACACCAATCTTCTTTCTGAAGATCCATTTGCAGCCTACGGGTTTTACCCCTTCTGGAGCAAAGTCCAAAGTCCAAACTTTGTTGGTGTACATGGACTCCATCTCGGTCCGCATTGCATCCAGCCATTTTACCGAGTCACCGCTCTGAATGGCTTGCTGGAAGCTAGTAGGCTCATCATAATTAACTGTACAATCCTCTCTATCCCCGTCTATGAGAAAACCGAAGTATCTCTCGGGCGGATGAGACTGCCTACTACTTCTGCGGAGCGGCGTAGGAATGTCCGGTTCTCCTGAAACGTCTGGTTCATCCAAGCTTTCAGTAACAGCTTGTGGTTCTGGAATTTCTTCCAGTTCTATTGCGCCCCCACTTATCTGATTTTCTAAAAATTCATTTTCCAAGAAGTGGGCGTGCGGAGAAACAAAAACTTTTTGTTCTTCTGCAGAATAGAAAAGATACCCCTTGGAGTTATTTGGGTATCCCACAAACTTACACAGTACTGAGCGTGCCTCGAGCTTGTCCGCATGCCGCTTTATTACAAAAGCTGGACATCCCCATACCTTAAGATACTTAAGACAGGGTTTCTTCCCACTCCACATCTGATATGGGGTGGTAGGCACAGTCTTGGTTGGAGCCTTGTTCAAGAGATATGCAGCTGCTTCTAGTGCATAACCCCAGAAAGATCGCGGTAACTCAGCCTTACTCATTATGGAACGAACCATATCCAATAGGGGCCGATTCCGCCTTTCCGATACACCGTTGTGTTGCGGTGTGTATGGAGGAGTAAGTTGAGAGAGAGTTCCATTCTCTTTGAAGTAGTCCAGAAACTCGGCACTCAAGTATTCTCCACCTCGATCCGATCTTAGAATCTTGATACTTTTGCCGATTTGTTTTTCAACTTCATTCTTGTATTCTTGAAATTTCCCAAAGGCCTCGGATTTGTGCTTCATTAAGAAGACATGTCCATACCTAGAGAAATCATCTGTGAAAGTAATGAAGTATGAATAACCACTTCGCGCATGTGTAGACATCGGACCACACACATCACTGTGTATGAGTCCCAAGAGCTTGCTCGCTCTTTCTCCGCGTCCAGTGAATGGAGTCTTTGTCATCTTTCCCATGAGACAAGATTCACAAGTGGCATAAGACTGATACTCGAACGGATTCAAGTACCCTTCTTTATGTAACTTAGTTAATCGTGTCTCATTAATATGACCCAGTCTACAATGCCATAAGAAAGCCTAATTTGTTTCCGGAGACTTTCTTTTAAGTGTGTTCTGGACACTGAAAATCTGAGCTTGATTTAACACGTATATTCCGTTCTGTAATGTACCTGACCCAATCAGAACTTGATTTAGGTGGATGTGTACTACATCGCTTACAAAAGTAAATTCATATCCTTCCTTAGAAAGTAAGGATACAGATATGATACTATAAGTCGCACCTGGTACATACAAACAGTTACGCAAAATCAATATCTGCCCAGTTGTCAGTCCAAGATGATATTCCCCTACGGATTCAGCATCCATGCTCATTCCGTTAGCAACCCTGAGGGTCATATCACCTTTCCTGATAACCCTACGGTTTCTCAGAGCCTGTAACGAATTACAGATATGAGATCCTGATCCGGTATCCAATACCCAGGAAGTAGGGTTAACAGACATACAGTTCTCAATTACAAACACACTCGAAGCCGAAGCCACAACATGCTTAGAATTCTGGCTACTGGCTTTGCAAGCCCTGCAATCCTTCTGCCAATGTTCATTCCCGTTACAATAGGAACGTCCCTCTTTAACTACATCCAGTCCTGAAACTTTTGCCCTTGCTTTTCCTTTTTCTTCCCTGGTTTCCTTTAGGGTATAAGCAGAGGGCAGGGACTGTAGAATTAAGCCAGTACTTGACCTAGTCTCCAACGTGGTCTCCAGGTCCATGAGCTCAAAATAGCTGGCCTCTGTAAGGACGTTGTCCCCTACAGATGACCCGACAGCCAACCTCGCTTGAAGCAATTCGTTCGAGGTCTCATATCTTGCGATACGAGATTGCTCTCCATATAAATCTTTGTTATGGAGGAAGATAGAAACTGAGTCCATCTTCTCGTGCTGCCTCTGGTTTGCACCATTAACTGAGGCTAACACGAGGCACTTGGCTTTTGCACAATCCTTCTCCGATGTCCTACGGATGTAAATAGCCGTGACAGGGGAAACTGGACCTGAGACGATAGGGGTATGATCAGTTAAGAGGTGTCCCAGCTTGTTATGGGCAATGGACATTTCAACAGACCTTTGCCAGTCATAGCAGTCAGGTTCAGTCATTTTATTATCTAGATGTAACCTAGGTGTGGTCACTGGGTCGCTGCAATTAAGAGAGAGAGAAGAAAACACTCAGCATGATGCTCTTGCAAGTTTAGATTGGTTTTTAATTTATCTAAACAGGATGGCTCCCACTGTCTCTCGAATCCCTCCTCAAACCATAAAGGAAGAATTAGTCGGGATCAATCCCACCGTACAATACTTGCTAAACCGTTCAGCCAGGCTAGTGTCGGTACTTCGAGGGAGGTTTTCCAACG
This sequence comes from Agapanthus africanus, assembly GCA_030015575.1. Classification (NCBI taxonomy): domain Eukaryota; kingdom Viridiplantae; phylum Streptophyta; class Magnoliopsida; order Asparagales; family Amaryllidaceae; genus Agapanthus; species Agapanthus africanus. Next base: position 342,142,868 of record CM057341.1, read on the forward strand.
CTTTCGCGAAGTTCCTTAATTAAATAACCTCTTTTCCCTGTGGGCGTAGCCCCGCTAACACCTTTCTAGACACCTACTTGGTTTATAGCATTGATCGTTAAGTGAGAAATTTCCCGAGGAGTAGCATATACTCACAGTAGGATCGGGATCCAAATATCATTGCGTGACAAAACTGAAGGAATCCTACCAGAATCATCACACTCCAAATGGTATGCAACGCTAGAAAGTTTCAGTTCTTTTGAAACTCCCGATGTGGATTTTTGCCCCATGCTCTTATGACCTTGACGAAGGTCAACAAATCATAAGTCACATGTCAAGTTCTACCCGTCAATATCCAGGTTAATTTGAACCCACCCGTATATACCCTTGACGAAGGTCAACAAGGTAATACGACTGTCCCAAACCAACGCATCTATCTATGCTACATATGAACACCCAACAGCTACCAATCACTATGCCTTGACGAAGGTCAACAAACATAGCTTGAATACTATTGAATATTCATACGAAACGACGGAGGGCTACGAATTGTTTTGGCGAAACCTTGAACGTAGTGAACTTGATATAATCGAAGGAACGAGATAGCTTTTAGAAGGAGTGGCTCAAGCTCCGCATTTAAAAGTTGGTTTTGAAAAGAACCGAGTGGTTTTTCGAAAGTGTTCCAACGACTTTAACTTGGTTTATTTTCTTGCATTAGTTCTTTTAATGCGTGATATTCTTGCATTAGTTCTTTTAATGCGTCCGATCATTTAATCCTACCATTGCAGAAAACAACCAAAATATGACGTACGCTTATGCCATTCGCATTCGCCACGGGGCCCCGTCATTACCCGTTAGGTTACTTAACTAACGATAGAGCGGGGGCTGGGCTAGCGCGGCTGTAAAACATAAGCAACGCCTAAATAATATCATATATAGATATATTGCAATGATAGCCATTTCAGATCACAGATGAACACATTGGATATACTAGGAACCCGCAATTCGTACGAGCCTGTAACGAAAAGCAGATTACACGGTCGCGGTGAATAGCCAATACCCCACCCAAGACCTCTACGGGTGCGGCAAACTACCCGCCAAGTACCCGAAGCGAAGCAACCTAGCTAAACCCCGTGAGTAGGCCACTCGGCACTTCGGCATACCCGGTAGTTTGTGCACCCCCTCCATGGGTCTATCCTAGGAGCAAAAACAGTAAAAAGAAATTATACAATGATGGCTACAACCCCGACCCGGTTGTGCGGCCATACAAATAATTATTACATCAATTTACAAATTTACATGAATTGAAAGAAAAGAAAACTCTCATCTCACAACCCCCGGCTATTCACCCGCGACAATCCAATGAATTCATATACACATTCCAGCAACATTACAGATCACAGATTTGTATAACCCCCACTAATCGACATATAGCGATTAGCAGACGTTCAATACAAATATCACATCACAGAAATACCCGTCAGCTTAAGTCTTTAGAAACTCGATCAAAATACGATTTTTAGAGCCCCAAAAACAAATTTTTCTTTCTGGAAAATCTGGGCTGAAAAAACATATACCAAAATTCCCAAAATACCCCACTAAGTATACTGCAGTAAAGAAAATTCACAGAGGAGTTAAAGTGGCCGCGGAACCGCGGCAATAGCAAGCTACTGCCGCGTTTCAGCGGCGCTTTGATGAGATCACTTGACCGTTTTTCTTCAGTGCAATATAAAAACCCTGAGTCGATTTTTGAAGCATGATTTATTACTTTTACAGAACTTTGAAAATCGACAGCATGTTTGAAATCCGGGTTCATTACGGGACTTTTTCTCCGATCGAATTTCTAGCTACTATGCTAACATGTTAGATAGAGTTTAACTAGGCTCTGATACCACTGTAAGTCCATGCTACCTCTCCCGATACTTTCGGGCATTCGAAATTTGGTGTAAAATGATTTTCTAGAGGCGGTAACATGGACTCAAAACCGGATCTTTGTTAAACTATCTACCTAACAACCTAACTACGAGTTGTTAACTACTCGGTTAGGGGGTTATACCTTTCTTTCTTGAACTCCTTCTTCTTCATCTCTTGATGGTGTACGGATTGGCTTTACCCCGTCGTCTCCTTGCGCCGAAGATCGATCCACCCGAAAGCTTCTACCTTTGGGGTCTTCTTCGAACTTTGAAAAAACTAGTTCACTTGGTTTGCTAAACCTTGTGAACTAGAGTGAGTAGAGGAGAGTGTGATGGGATTTTCTCTATGGTTCTTGCTTCTCAACACATGAGACAAGTGAACCATAGACAAGAGAGAGAGCAAGAGGAAGAGGGTGAGAGCAAGAGAATGGGAGAGCTCAAAACCAAGAGAGAGAAAGATCATGAAAGAATATTAGCCTCTCTTTTCTCTTTCACCCTCTCATAATCCAAAAGCATCATGAGCCATAATGTTAATCAAGTATTATTATGTGATGGTTCATATCATGTTAAAGGCAATATCATTTCCATGCACTCATTTTGCAAACCACAACAAGCAAGCAAAAGTCTTTGCATGAAAATGACAACCATTGTGATGATGATGGTCAACTAGTCCAACCTAGTCAACCGGTCAACAAAGTCAACAAGTCAACAAAGTCAACCCCTCAACAACCATGTCACTATAATACTTAACTAATATTATTGCTAATTATATATATCATATTCTCATTAGGGTTGAGCAAAAAGTCAATAGTCAACAGTCAACGGTCAACAACCCTAATGAGAATCCTCTGTCTCTGTCTCTTCGTCAACTGTGCATACACACCCGCATCCGTGTTCCGAGGAACACGAATACATACTGGATAAAACCAATCGCAAAACGTACACTAGGATCTGGCTTAAACCAAAGCCCACTAGTGTTAACTGTCCGGACACTGTATGTGCACAAGTGCACGGATGTGACCGGACCCTGTCGCAAAACCATGCGACCTGTCGCAAAACCATGCGACCTCTACTCTTTTGCCTAAAGGTGAATAGCTTTCTGTGTGGGACTCTAAAGACTCGATACTACGCTGGCAGTGGGTTTAACCACAGACCGCAAGCGGCACTAGCTGTGCGTAACGGTCCCCAGGTAGATGCCGACAAGAAGACTGACGAGGTGAAACACATCTGAACTCCTACTGAGCCTGAATGTGACAATCTCCGTACAGTCCGGTCTGTTCGTCTGATACATCGCATGGCGGGCCTAGGGGGGTGGTAAACGTCATTCCCCTAATAGCGGTACAAGTCGTGTTGGAGTGAAGCCCAATACACCCTGAGATAGCACTGGAAGCCTACCAGTGTATCTCGCTTGCCCTGGCCAGGGACTACTCGTGTAATGGCTCTCCTAGACACAGCGCGATGTCAACCCCCAATACCGGGAGAGACGAATCCTGTCTAACCGCCACTGCCTCTAAGTGCTTCGGGACTGCACCCAACTAATACCTGTTTGCACGACTCCTTTGAGCCGTGGTAGGGTAGTAACCAAAGTACAGTGGGAACACACTCGAGGCGAAGTGACAGTGTCAAGTCAGCGGACTAAGCTGTACTCATATCACCTGGGAACTGATAACTGACGATAGGTATAATACCAACCGGTCAGTTCCCGACGAGTCCTTTCCAGTGTACTCGTAACCTAACGAGCACCCGCATACTATCTCCAGTACGACGTACTGATGGCTGTGGGATAGACCATCTCCCACTCTGGGATGAGAAGCGCATGCGCCAGTCTACTCCGGAGTATCGATGCCCTGTCTCGATAGTCCTGAGACTAGGGACCTGCATAAGGATGTGCTTATAGATTACCCAGCCCCCACTAGTGTGACTGCCATCACAACGCTGGTAATCAAGCAAAGATCCTAAGGGCTCCACTAATGTGTATAGGTGATATACTAAAATAAACACATGTACACATTGAAGCAGATACAAACCAAGTAGCATACTACTATTTTGAGCAAGACTGTCAATACAAGGTGAATATCCCAAGCTTCCATTAAGTAATATACATACTAGTATGATACAGTAATGACCTCTAGGGCATATACACTAACAGAAGTTCTTAATTGAACTTTAGTTGGTTCCTTCTATTGTTGGTCCAATACTTTAGTATTGTGACAACAATGGCGCTATAGCTTTAGGGAAGGATCCCAGGTCCCATCAGAGATCCAGAAATATCTTGAGGCGGCAACACCTGATCAGGGAGATCGTTGATCCCAGGAGATCGAGGTGAGGAGAGTAGATATGGAGAACAACACTACAGATCCACTCACATAAGCCATCCCTCAGACAGTGTTCGAGAGGCTATTCGAGATCTTCGGTCTGCGATATGCCAGTATATGGCCTTAGTGCAAGTGGGAGATTGTTAGTGATATATGCCCTAGAGGCCATTATTGTTTCATACTGGATTGTATATTACTTAATGGGAGCTTGGGATATACACGGATATAGTAACAGTCTTTCTCGAAATGGTAGCATGCTACCTAGTTTGTTTCTAGCTCAATATGTGCATTTGTTTCTTTTAGCACATCGCTTATACATATTGGTAGAGCCCTTAGGATCTTTGCTTGATTATCAGCGTTGTGATGGCAGTCACACTAGTGGGGGCCGGGTAGTCTATAAGCACATCCTATACAGGTCCCTAGTCATAGGATTATCGAGATAGGGCATCGATACTCCACAGTAGACTAGTGTATACGCTTCTCATCCCAGCAGGGGAGATGGTATGTCCCACAGCCATTAGTACGTCGTACTGGAGATAGTATGCAGGTTCTCATTAGGTTATGAGTATACTGGACAGGACTCGTCGGGAACTGTTGGTGGGTATTATACCTATCATCGGGTAGCAGTTCCCAGGTGACATGAGTACAGCTTAGTCCGTCGACTTGACACTGTTGCTTGTTCAGACCATAATATTGCATTTTTCATTCCCCTATTCTTATCCTTTTTATAAATAAACAGGTACTCTTGACGCACGTTTGTTGCATATTGCAGGATACAGGTTTCTCGAGCAAATACAGTGAAAAAGACATAAAACAACAGAAAAAGGGACTTTTGACCAACAAGTAGACGGATCCTAGTCAAGCCGAATCGAAGAACAGTGCAAGGTCCAAAAAGTCAAGTGAAACGGTTAAAAAGCCCAATACAAGTCTTCACTAAAAATCTGGAGAAGAACCAGAAGCCCAAAAAAGAAAACAAGTGAAGAAACTGAATCCCAAAGAGCTAATGAACCCAGCCCACAAAGCACAAGGCCCAACTCCCTTACTTGGCCGCGGAACCGCGGCCAAACCCTACCTGGCGCCGTGGATCCGCGGCCATACAAGGCCCATGTCGGCGTAGATTCTCTGGGTTGTTGCGACGGTTCTGGTGTTGGGATTCTCAGGGGTCAAATCTGTAATTGCGCATGTGCGAGAGCCTGTAGCCCTAGGTTTTCTATTTTCCTATAAATTGTAGTTTTAGATCTGTAAAATGTATGCCTCTTTTCAATAAATAAAATTCAGAATTTCTGGGAGTAAATTTCAGATCTGTTCTTCTTGTTTGAAGGGAGCCGTCAACCTAGTAAGTCTTTTATTTCTTTTAATTATAATGTCTTCTCATCCCCTAATGAGCGAGTAGTCTCCTCGCTTGTTAGGGTTAGCCTTAGGGAAAGGGTTGAGAGATGAAATCTCTCGCCCCTTTCAATGCCACCTTCACCTAATGAATTAGAACTTCACGCATACGAGCACAACCGCTCCCTGCGGCATCCTACCGTTCGAGGTAACGATGAACCGTAGTATAAAGGGCCGGTTCCGCACGTTTTCCGTGAGGGTTAGGATAATTATCAACAAAGGTAGGGTACAAATCTAGAGGAAGAAACATCTTCCCAAAAGATTTGTATCCACTTTATTGATAATTAACTTAACACCTAATAGATCTAAAAAAGGAAGGTATTGAAAGCGGTGAGGAAAAACATTAATTTCCAAAACTTCCCCTAATCCTAACCCTAGCAAGATTCTTAATTAAATTAATTAGATCCAGTCTTCTAGTTTTATAAACCAACCAAAACTACAAATAGAATCAACTCGTTAAAACACTTTAAAGAAATTTACCCGTCTCTGTGGATCGACCCGTACTCACCGGCTAGCTGCGAAGCGACGCCGTTCTTGATTGCGGTAAACTCATATTTTTGAACTAATCAAATGGCGCCGTTGCCGGGGACGGCGTAATATTTCTTTTTGTGAATTTTCGGGTTGATATAAATTTTAAAAATCATAAAAATCTGAAAAAATAAAAAAATACAAAAAATTATCGAATTTGATCTGTTTGAAGGGTGTATCTTTTGGATCTTGCAGGAACGGCGAAGAATCAAGGATCTGGAATTTTACAGAGGGCTAATCAAAATTTGGTACCTAAAAACAGAGAGTAATTGAAAGAACAGAAACAAAGAAATTTTTTCACAGTGCGATCCCACCATTAGAGCGCGTTTCCGCCGCATAAGGGTTAAATTCGCCGCGCATCCGCGCCTGTTCGGCCACGTCAGCACCTGAAATTTTTTTGGGTTTGTTCCTCATTCTCCCCTCTGCAACCTCCATATCTCTATCTGTAAAAATTTTCTGCAGGGTTCTTTGCGCAAAAAAATCTTCTACCCCCTTCTAAATAACAGATCTCTGCAGGTTTCTTTGCGCCGCGCTAAAAAATTCTGATTGCAAGTGAAATTTTATTTGTTTTGCATAATTTAACCGGATTATAAGGGGCTATTTGACCAAATTCAGATTGGGTGGGGATTTCATCACCCTTCCCAGGACCCCAGAAAACACCTAAGCATTTTGCATCAACCACCTTTAATTAAAAAAGATTAGACTCAGACCTAAGGACAGCGAGCTCAATAGGAAAAGGACTAGGGTAGGCATCGGCCGTTTATCCTAACCGACATTGCGGTGTCTAGGCTAGTGGTTTTTAATTAGGCCCACTGTAGTGGTGGTTCCTTCCCACTTACCTGGCCGTTTTTTGTCCGTGAAGAGGAGGTTTGAGGTCTATTTCTAGCCCTAGTTAGGAGCTGTCTAGCAGACCTAGGCGACCCTAGATCTAGGCCTGATTGTGCATGTGTGGTTGAGTCAGTTGTGTCACGAGTCCGTTTTCAAAAACTTCTTTGCAAAACTCACACAAAAAAAAAAAAAAAATCTTTTCAAAACTTGCAATTTGTCGCGAAGAAACTTGAAACTCACTTCCACACTTCTTCTCACTGACGTTATCTTACCCCCACATTCTGTTTTTCTCTTTTTCTGACTGCACTACCCTTTAGTATATGTCATTTTGGACTAGGGATACTAACGCCCGATTAGTCCGTGTTTCGTTGGTACCGACCGACGAACCCTTCGACGAACCCTTCGTCGACATTCCGTCCACTTCCTTACCTCCATCTTCAAATTCTTCTTTCGAAGGTATGTCGGGACACGACCCCAACTATACCTTACCTACGGGAATGATTCCGCCTCCGCCAGGTGCGAATAACCCGAATCTCCCGCCTGTAGTAGCGCCCGCACGATTCGCGCTCCAGGATCTCTTCTACCCCGTCCGCACTTCCTTACCTACATGTCTTTCACCCCCACCGCCGAATGGGGATAATTTTGAAATAAAACCACATTTCATCAATATGCTGCCTAAGTTTCATGGTTTGGAATCCGAAGATGCATATATTTTTATTAATAAATTCCAAAACGTTTGCGGCATGATGAAGACAACCCAATTAAGTGATGACGCAATAAGGCTAAGGGTCATTCCTTTCACCTTATGTGATCTAGCCGAGAAGTGGCTATACAGCACCGCATCACACTCCATTAGAAATTGGGACGAGTTTGTGAGAGCTTTTCTGAAAAAGTTCTACCCTCATCATAAAACTGCTAGAATCCGAAACGAAATTATACAATTTTCACAGCTTCCGTCCGAACCATTCTGGAAATGCTTCGAGAGATTTAAGGACCTACTCGTTCAATGTCCTCATCATGGGATAGAAAATTGGCAACTTTGCCAAACATTATAGGGATTGAACGCAGCAACGAAGCAGTTGCTAGAAACAATTTGTCAAGGTCATTTTCTCTCCAAGTCTAGCGACGAAGCTTGGCAGTTTCTTGAGGACCTAAGTGAGCAAACAATTCAGTGGGAGAGTACCAAGACCACATCATCTTCTTCAGTTGGTCAATCTAGGGCAGGCATACATCAAATAGATATGTCAATTGCTATGAAGGCCGAGATGGCCTCACTTATGAAAAAGCTAGAAGCCATTGAGACCAAAATCTCATCGACTTCTCCTGCCCCTACTCTACCCACACGAACTGTTTGTGCTTGTTGTTCTAATCCATCACATCTCACCGAAGAGTGCCCTTATAATGCACCCATTCAAGGGCAGGATCAAGTCAATGCTGTATTCCAGCAAAGACAAAGAAACGATCCTTACTCTTCGACATACAATCAGGGATGGAGGAGTCACCCAAATTTCGCTTGGAACCAAAATCAACAAGTCCAAGGGAATAACAATTTTCAAAGAGCTCCTCCACAACAACAACAAGCACCCTTACAAACTCAAAACCAGCAACCTTTCCAACAACAACCTTATACAAATCAAACGAACAATTTGGTTCAACCTAATGATGATAAGGTTAGCTCGCTCGAGAAAAGTCTTGAAGCATTTCTCAAGCAAACGACAGAATCCGCAGCAAGATTTGAAAGTTATGTGCAATCTTTAATGAATAACAATGCCTCACACGATCAAAGTATCAAATCTATTGAGGCACAAATTGCACAATTAACTGCTGCATTGAGCGAGAGAGAAAAGGGAAAGCTTCCATCTCAACCATTTCCCAATCCCGGTCACCCACAAAACGCATATCACAATCACAATGTAAATGCGGTGACCATGTTGAGATCCGGAAGAGAGTTGCAAAATAATGTGGAAACTAGTGATGACATCCCCGCCGGTGGTTCTTCTTCCCCTTCTTCATTTTCTTCACTTCCTTCTTCACCTTTTTCTTTAGAGCTTATTCTCCACCCTTCACACGGCTCTATTTCTTCTGACTCAAACGGACCCATTTCTAACAACACGAACACATCCACACTGGGATCCGTTCCTATTCCACATTCTACTCCACAGACTTGTGACTCAACAAATTTTCAAAATGCACCATTTCCAAACAGGTTGAGTCCTAATAAACCAAATGCACAAGTGGAGAAGATTGTGGAGATCTTTAAGCAGGTTAGCATAAATATACCTCTCTTGGATGCTATCCAACAAGTCCCTTCATACGCGAAAATCTTAAAGGGCTTGTGCACCTCGAAGAGAAAGGTATCTCAAGTACCCAAGAAAGTGCTAGTGGCTAGTGCAGTGAGCAATGCTATTAACCACCATCAAACCTTACCCCAAAAACGAAAGGACCCCGGCTGTCCTACTATTTCAATCACAATTGGGGATAAGCAAATTAATCGTGCACTTTTAGATCTTGGGTCTAGTGTTAACCTGATTCCTTACTCCATGTACGAACAATTAGGGGTTGGAGAGTTGAAACCCACTCGTTGCACTCTCCAAATGGCTGATCGATCAATCACCTATCCAAGGGGTCAACTAGAGGATGTGTTGATCAAAGTCGGGGAATTCATATTCCCCGTTGACTTTATTGTTATGGATACACAACCTGTTGTTAACCCAAGAAACCAAATTCCGGTGATTCTTGGTCGACCATTTTTGGCCACTTCCAATGCCATAATAAATTGTCGCAATGGCTCCATGACTCTATCCTTCGGAAAGAGGTCTAGTGAGTTCAATATTTATAAGATGGGAAGTCTGCCCCCCGTGCCTAAAAATAGTACACGAGAAGTTTGCTCTATTCACGAAATCACGCAGGAGGACTGCGAGCTTGAAGGATTTCTATTTGATGAAAACAGTTTTGACGCCACTAATGCGTCCCTCCTTGAGCCTACTACTGTTGACACAACCGATGCTGATTATCAATGTTTCACTTTTTCGGATGACGACGACTCACAGCCCGAATATGAGTCGTTTGAATTTTTGGATGAGTCAGTCGAACCATCCGAATCGGTTGTTTGCAGTGATTTCGAACCTGTGTTAGAGTCCTTTGAGTTCGAGGTAGATTCCGCAATGGTTCTTTCGCCTCAGAAATTCGAACTCATGCCCTTGCCGTCTCACCGTAGATATGCTTACATAGGTGAGAATGAGACTTTTCCCATTATCATATCAGCCTCTCTAGCCTTCGAGCAAGAGAACGCTATTTTAAAAGTCTTACAAGATAGGCGGCAAGTTTTCAGTTGGACTATGGCGGACATCGAGGAGATCAGTTTCCTCATAAGTAAATATCATACACAATTGATGGATGATGCCATATCAATAGAGGACCCACAGGGACAGCTTGGGGGTATTGTGGTGAGCCGACTTCCTCCCTTAGAAGTTGAAATACCCCCATTTCTCTTAATTAGGTACGAGAATGCCAACACTCCACTGATTGCTGATCATTTACATTCTCGTATCGATGCATCACCATCACCTGTATATTCACCTCCACACCTCCCATTCCATTACTTCTATCTTCCCCAATTCTTTGCGGACCACCACAACTTATTTTTTCACCCATCAATATTCTTTACTGATAAATTTTTCAAATGGTTGGTGTTGACTTTTGGCCGATGCAAAGTTGGGCAGTATTGTCTAACATAGTTTAATTGAAGTTTGGGGGAGGGTCTTTTTGTATATATTTTTGTTTTCTTTTTCTCTAAAAAAAATAAAAATAAAAATTTCAAAACATAAAAAATAAAAAAATAATAATAAACAGGGGAGTGCCGGTATTTTGACCCTCTTGGTTTAGTATGACAGTGAGGACACTGTCAAGTTCAAGTTTGGAGGTATGCTCGGTACGTCTTCTTCCTTCGCATTCATTTGTACATATTTTTGCATTTGCATACTTATTTGAAAACCCATAAAAATTTGAAAAATTTGAAAAATTATAAAAATTAATGTATTCAATTTTGGCTAATTGACTAGAGTTTGACAAATAGGTTAACTAGCTAGGAAAAACTACATCTTAGATTTAGTGAATTAAAAACCCTAAAAATAACCTTCCTTAAAGTTTAACAGTAGAAAGTATATGGCTTGTAGTTTATTTAGAAATAGGCAAATTTTGGGTTCACTTCTTGGGCTAAGTCGAAACAAGGGAAGAGTATTGATGCTCTTATTAGAGTATAAGTTTGAAAAATAGTTCCTACCTTAAGTCTAGATTCTGAAAATATATACCCTACAATTTGCACTATCACGCACCTTGAAACTTGGAATAGTAGAGGAGACCTTGAAATGCTCTTGTCTAAAGTCCTTAGTACAATGAAAATAAAAGAAAAAAAAAGTGAATAAAGAAAAGAAAAAAAAAATGAACACTGGTTTTTGTGATTACTTAAGGCTGCAAAAATAGAAAAATATTTAGCGAGGGTGCTTCATCACCTAGTGCCTTAGACCAACTGGTTTGGGAGTCACTGCTAAAACCTTGAGTGTTGCAAAGACTAGGAAGTACGCTTTAAAGTGCAAACACATTTTGTAATCGGTCGTTGGTACCTCAAGAAGTATATTAACGGTCGCATGAAGGATGTGTAAGCAAATTTCATTCACCAATTAATAAGTACTTTGGACAATGGACTAGGGCATGATTGCTTGAATTGAATTTCCAAGTGTAGGGGTGATCTTTACACACACGTAGGGGTATGTGATTGGAATTTAGATAAAAGAGAGGAATGAAAGATAGAATTTGTATCTTTAATGGAGTTGATAGAAAATTCCTAAGTGGAGATAAAACCCTAGAAGGAAAACTTAAGAAATGCCGAAAGCTAAGTAGATCTGCAGGATATATATAATCTTAAGTTAAATAATGAGGAAGTGTGAAGAATATGGGTGGATAATTTGCGAGTCAAAAGATAATAGAATTCCTTGTTAGAAAACCTAATTAGAGAACAAAAGTCAATGGGCCAAATTGATAGGATTTTGTGGGTGTAATCCGCTGAAAACCCTCAGGAGACAACACTCCTCCTACTAGGGACACCTAGAGGTTTAACGGCTTGTTGCACGAGATCAGTGCAATCGCGTTTCCCTGCGAAAGTGCGGTTAGGTTTTTTGTAGAGAATAAAATAATAAGTTTGCTCGAGGACGAGCAAAAGGTAAGTTTGGGGGTATTTGTTCAGACCATAATATTGCATTTTTCATTCCCCTATTCTTATCCTTTTTATAAATAAACAGGTACTCTTGACGCACGTTTGTTGCATATTGCAGGATACAGGTTTCTGGAGCAAATACAGTGAAAAAGACACAAAACAACAGAAAAAGGGACTTTTGACCAACAAGTAGACGGATCCTAGTCAAGCCGAATCGAAGAACAGTGCAAGGTCCAAAAAGTCAAGTGAAACGGTTAAAAAGCCCAATACAAGTCTTCACTAAAAATCTGGAGAAGAACCAGAAGCCCAAAAAAGAAAACAAGTGAAGAAACTGAATCCCAAAGAGCTAATGAACCCAGCCCACAAAGCACAAGGCCCAACTCCCTTACTTGGCCGTGGAACCGCGGCCAAACCCTACCTGGCGCCGCGGATCCGCGGCCATACAAGGCCCATGTCGGCGTAGATTCTCTGGGTTGTTACGACGGTTCTGGTGTTGGGATTCTCAGGGGTCAAATCTGTAATTGCGCATGTGCGAGAGCCTGTAGCCCTAGGTTTTCTATTTTCCTATAAATTGTAGTTTTAGATCTGTAAAATGTATGCCTCTTTTCAATAAATAAAATTCAGAATTTCTGGGAGTAAATTTCAGATCTGTTCTTCTTGTTTGAAGGGAGCCGTCAACCTAGTAAGTCTTTTATTTCTTTTAATTATAATGTCTTCTCATCCCCTAATGAGCGAGTAGTCTCCTCGCTTGTTAGGGTTAGCCTTAGGGAAAGGGTTGAGAGATGAAATCTCTCGCCCCTTTCAATGCCACCTTCACCTAATGAATTAGAACTTCACGCATACGAGCACAACCGCTCCCTGCGGCATCCTACCGTTCGAGGTAACGATGAACCGTAGTATAAAGGGCCGGTTCCGCACGTTTTCCGTGAGGGTTAGGATAATTATCAACAAAGGTAGGGTACAAATCTAGAGGAAGAAACATCTTCCCAAAAGATTTGTATCCACTTTATTGATAATTAACTTAACACCTAATAGGTCTAAAAAAGGAAGGTATTGAAAGCGGTGAGGAAAAACATTAATTTCCAAAACTTCCCCTAATCCTAACCCTAGCAAGATTCTTAATTAAATTAATTAGATCCAGTCTTCTAGTTTTATAAACCAACCAAAACTACAAATAGAATCAACTCGTTAAAACACTTTAAAGAAATTTACCCGTCTCTGTGGATCGACCCGTACTCACCGGCTAGCTGCGAAGCGACGCCGTTCTTGATTGCGGTAAACTCATATTTTTGAACTAATCATTGCTTCACCTCAAGTGTGTTCCCACTGTACTTTGATTACTACCCTACCACGGCTCAAAGGAGTCGTGCAAACAGGTAGTAGTTGGGTGCAGTCTCGAACCACTTGAAGGCAGTAGCGGTTAGATGGGATTTGTCTCTCCCGGAATTGAGGGTTGATATCGCGCTGTGTTCGGAAGGCCATTACACAAAGTCCTTAGCCAAGGCAAGCGAGATTTACTGGTAGGTGCTCCAGTAGTTTCTCAGGGTTTTTTGGGCTATTCTCCGACATGACTTATTGCGCTACTAGGGGTCTGACGATTAGCGCCCCGTAGGCCCGATATGCGATACTCTTAGATGAACAGACCGAACTGTACAAAGATTGTCACATTCAGGCTCAGTAGGAGTTCGGATGGGTTTGCTCATCGGTCTTCTTATCGACACATACCTGGGTAGCCGTTACGTGCAGCTAGTACCGCTTGCGGCTTTTGGTTAACCCACTGCCAGCGTTGTGTTGAGTCTTTAGAGTCCCACATAGAGAGTTTTCCTGCACCGGGAAAAAGGTGTAGAGGCTGTATGGTTTTACGGTAAGGCTTCAATCACTTACATGTAATTGTGCACGTATGATGATCGGGCAGATAATACTAGTGGGCTTTGGTTTAAGCCGGATCCTAGTATTATATTGATGGATCAGTTTCATCTCATTGTATTTGTGTTTCTCGAAACACGGATACGGGTATGTATATACGGATGAGAAGGGCATTCTTGTAATTACTCAAGATTGTTTTCTAGAAGGAGACACCTCATTAGGGTTTTGACCATTAACTTGATTAAAACAATTATGAGGTGGAGGAAATTATTTGTTATAAATGATAATTGTGCTATGGCTACTTGGTTTGACTATTTGATTTAGATATTTTGTGAGATATTTTGTGGCACTAGATATTTTGGGTGAGATATTTTTCTTGCCATGCTTGTAGTCATATCAAGAAAGTCATCTCAATTATCATAATGAAAAACATTTTCTCTTTCCTCATGCCATCTCTTTCTTCTTCCTCTCCAACCTTAAGTCTCATGAGTTGAGAAACCTAGGGCTCCAAGAGACAAAGCACTCCATCTTCTCACTCTACACCCTCTAGGACTTCTAGTTTAGTGAACTAGTAGCCGTAGTTACCTCAGATTTAAGGTAGGAGCTCGGACTATAGACTCTCGGGTGGATCGCCTTTGACTCGAGGAGGCCGTCGAGATTGCCCGATCCATTTTCGATCCTTGGAGATGACGACGAGTATAGGACACCGATGAAGACCCGAAGGACATGTATCGTGAGGTATAACTTCGTATCCGAGTAGTTAAACCTTAATTAGTTTGCTAGCTATGGTTTATGTTCGATCCTTGGTTCTATTCAGTGTTGCGAAGCCCGTAAAAATCATTTTTTTCGATTTCCTCCTCCCCGCGAACACGTGGGGTACGCGACATCGACTTACAGCCGTTACGTCCAGCTAGTACCGCTGACAGCTTGTGGGTGACTGATGTGATCATTACCTACTACTGGCGTATTGACAAGTCTTTAGAGTCCCACACAGAGGTTTCCTAGTTCAAGCGAAACGAAGTAGGGCACATATGTGATATGTGCGGGACCTTGATTAAATACGTGTATGCGATACCATATTTTAATCTCGCGATATATTATATCGGTCGGTTATATGTGATATAACCGGGTTATTGAATCAAGTGTTGATTCGATAAATTGATATACATATAAATGATATTAGTCGGTTATATATGATATAGCCAGATTATTAAATCAAGTGTTGATTTAATAATTTGATATATATATATATATATATATATATATTTGATATGTTAATATATATTAACTAATATTCGCTCACTAAAGATTTTCTTCTCTTTATAATACATTTTATACATGTGTGATATATATATATGTGTGTGTGTATGTGTGTGTGTGTGTGTGTGTGTATTTATATATTGTGTCATGGTGGATGATACATTAGACATGGGTGTATGAGACACACACCAAGACTAAAGATATTTGGGTGATTATTTATTAAGAGTTAATCCAAAATTGGTGGAAATTGGGCATGGCATAGATGCTTGTGGAAATATGTAGAAGCCATGACTCAATCCAATAATTTTATTTTTACTCTAGATATTTTATAACTCAATCATTATCTTTAGCCCATGGTTAACTCTTGATTGAATGTTTTTCCGGTGTGTATATAAGAAAAGTGTAGAAATCATAACCAAAGAAATTTTTGACCGCAATCAATAACGGTGTCGATTGTAGCGCGTTAGCGAGTGCGGATCGTCCACAGGGAAAGTGAGATCCGTTCGAATTTGAATTAGATGAGTCGAAAATTAAAGAGAAAGAAAAGACAATTCAATTCAAGATTTAAAAGTGAATTTGAAGAATTATTAAAATCTAGATCTAATAACAAGAAAACATGAAAATCAAGAATCAAGAATTGATGATTTCCAATCCAATAATCAAGAATCGAAGTGAGACTCGTAGGAAGCGATCGAATCTATAGACGTGATGAAATCTATTGATTACGTATTCTTATCCATCGATGATTTGATACTAGATCGATGATGATCAACGAGAATTAGGGATTTCTTGCGGAAACTAGGGTTTCATCATCTATCCCTTGTCCTTTCGTTGATTTCATTCACATTCTAGCCTCTAGTAAATTCAAGAATCGATCGTGGATCCCTAATTAAAAGCGAACACAATCAAGAAAGCATCGCTCGAAACTAGGTCGTCGATTCTTCAATTTACTAAGGTTTACAAAACTCATAGGACTTAAGAATCGTTTCAAGATTTGTAACATCATCATCTATTGATTCTCTCGACTCCTTCACGAGCGGAGTTTTACTCAAACATCATAACAAGAAACACAATCAAGAATTGAGATCGAATCATGATGCAAGAATGTAAAGAAAGCAAGATTAAAGATCTTCGCCTTTATTATTCAACAATTCGTTACACTTCACTCAAACACTACAAGAAATTGAGGAGAGAACGAAATCATCGAATTTAGCGTCGCATCGTCTTCGTGAGTCGCGGATCGTCTTGGATCACTTTCTCGGTTGAAGATCGGCATCGCTCCAAAAGGATGGTTGAATTCTCGCTTGATTTGTACTCAGTGTTCTTGATTTTTGGCTTTGGATTTTGAATTGGGGATTAGGGTTTACAAGTTGTGTCACTCAACTTGTGTTAGGAATTGATGGATGAATCAACAACCTTGAGAGTGAAGCCTTAGGGTCCCTTTTATAGCCTTCACTAGGATTAGCTTCCTTTAGAAACTAGGTTTAATTTAGCTTTCCTTGTAAGCTTGGTAGTTAGGTAGAAGGTTCTAGAGTTAGTTAGTTAGGGGTAGCTTCCTTCATAAGCTTGGAGCTTAGGGAGAAGCTTCTAGGCTGTTAGGTAGTTAAGTGGCTTGCTTTGGAAGCTTGAGGATGTTTAGCTTGTACAAAGGGCCTTGTTGTTCTGTCAGAAGATTCTGGAGTTCTCTGGAGTTTGGAGTAGCTTAAATGAGTGTAGGCCTTGAGATAAGAATACTGAGACGGAGAGATGCTGACATCACCCCCACGTGGTCGCAGATCCGCCGCGCATGCCCTACTCCGGCCGCGGATCCGCGGCCCAATAGGATGCTTGGTGGATGAAACTTCTGTCTGATGTTGGTGCTGATCCATAGGCCTTTATTTTATGTATGGAATATTTTTACACCCTATTGTTCACAGCCAGATCACCAGTCTTGGACTTGGCATATTTTTATCAGCACTTTTTCACAGATTTGGTTCTTCTCCTAGAATTTCCTGCACAAATTCTCGAGACAAGTGTTGCGCTACACAAAGATTATACGATGCAATGATAAAACTCAATTTCCCTCAAAATGTCGGTTTTAATATATAACACAAGTTAATTGGTATTTTACAGCTGTTTTGCTAATATGTGCTATATTAATACCGAACACTTCTAGATGAATGCAAATGGTAGGGAAATTGTCGTGTTAAAAATACATTATTTTCGACAGATCAAATTCCCCCAAACTTATTTTCGGTCGTCTCGAGCGAACTGTTTTATTAAAAAGAGAAGGAGAAAATAAAGAAAGAGAAAAACTAACTAGCACACTTTCGTAAGCAACACGATTGCACTGAGCACGTGCAACAAGCCTTTAAACCTCTAGGTGTCCCTAGTAGGAGGAGTGTTGTTTCCTGAGGGTTTTCAGCGGATTGCACCCACAAAATCCAATAATAAAAGGAAGACCATGAATATTACATATAATGATAAGAATTATAAAAGAAAGACTTTGAAAAATAGAGTTTCCAACTATGCTAGCTTTTCGGTTGTCATGAGCCCTATCTTAATAGTCATGAAAAGATGTTAGAAATCACATCATCCCTCAACAAAACATCGTCTTTATTATTCATTCCTATCTTTCTTCCAAACATCGTTCATGTTGGCTATGTTAGTTATATGTATGCCCTAGAGGCCATTACTATACATAGGATGTATATTGTATTGGGTGCTTGGACATATATAGGGGGGACTTTCTTGCGCGACATGATAGTATGCTATCTGGTTACTCTTTACCTTAACGCGTACATTGATTGTCTCTCTGTTACATGTTGGTAAAGCCCTTAGGATGTGTACTTGACTACCTGGACTATGATGCGGATCATACTAGTGGGGACATGGTAGTCCATAAGTACATCCTTCAAGGTCCCTAGTCGTGGGTGTATCGAGACGGGGCATCGATATACCAGAGTAGACTAGCGTATACCTTCTCGACCAATACAGATGGGCGATGGATGATCCCATATCCATTGGTGTTTGACATCGGAGATGATATACGGGTGCTCAGTGGAGACTGGGTACACTGGACGGACTCGCCGAGAACTCCCAGATGGTGTTATACCTTACGTCAGATGGCAGTTCTCTGGTGACACTGGTACAGAGTAGTCTGTTGACCCGAGATCGTCATAGAGTCTTGTGTGATTCCCACTGTGCTTTGATTTCCACCTTACCACGTCCAAGAGGGCGTGCAAAACGGTGGTTTTTGGGTACAGTCTCGAATCACATGGAGGCAATGAGCGATAGGAGGGGATTCGTCTCTCCCGGTATAGGGAGTTGATGTTGCGCTGTGTTCGATTGGCTATAACCGGAAATCCCTGGCCAGGGTTGCTGAGATTTACTGGTAAGTGTTACCTCTAGTTTCTCGAACTGTTATAGACCTCATATCGACACGACTTATCGAGCTATTGGGGTCTGACGTTTACCACCCCTAGGCGAGATATGCGACATATCAGACGACGAGACCGGACTGTACGGTAAGTGTTACTGGTTGGATTAACAGGAGCATGAGCGGGCTTGCTCGTCGATCTTCTTATCGCTCAATACCTGGGTGGCCGTTACGTTTAGCAGACCGCTTGCGGCTTGTGGGTGTTTGATATGATCATCACCTGCTGCCGGCGTATTGACGAGTCTTTAGAGTCCTACACAGAGGTTTCCTGGCTCCAGCGAAACGAAATAGGAGCGCATATGAGATATGTGCGGGACCGAGAATAATGCGTGTATGTGATACCGTATTCTATTCTCGTGATGAATGTATCGATTGGTTGTATGCGATATAACCTAGTTATCGAATCAAGGATTGATTCGATAAGCCGATACATTGGATATTAGTCGGTTATATGCGATATGACCGGATCGTTAAATCAAGTGTTGATTTAATGATTTAATGTATAATTATATATTTGATATATTAGTTTGCATTAACTAATATTTGTTCACTTTAAATGGATTTTCTCACTTGATGTACACAAGTTGTATATGTGATATACTTTTGTGCACTTGTTTGTATCATGTTTAATGATACATGCTTACTTGTGTTTGTGTAAAGATTAAACCATGGTTATTTAAATGGTTAGGGTTTTGATTTTCATATCTATTTATTTATTCTTTTATTAAGGAAAAGATAAAGAGAAAAATGGTGGCTTTCTTTGTTTGTTGTTGAAGCTTCATGAAGCTTTGACTAAGTGACCATTTTGTCTCATGCTTAACCCTAACCATTCCACCTAACCATAGTCTATTCTCTACACATAACCATGGTTAGTATATGATAAGTATTCATATATTATTTTCCTTTTTGAAAAAAAACACTTATCATATTCTATCATCATCTTCTTCTTCTTCTTCAAGAAGAAACCTTGCCTCCATCAATGGCAACTAGTGAAAAAGAGTGAGAAATCCAATTCTAAAGTGAACCCACTTCCTATTTCTTCATCCTCTACCTCTTGCCAAGTAGTATAGAGTGTTTTCTTCACAAGTTTCTTGACTTGGTGAAGTTGGAGCTTGATCTAGTGTTGCCTCGACGTAGATCATCTTCGGCATCGAAGTCGACGACCTAGCCCGTCCATTTCTCCGATGAAGCCGACGCTAGAGTCCGGGATCCGATATGGACAGCGAGGGGACTTCATCACGGAGCCATGGAGGTGGAGAACCGGATCTACAAAGGTTGTAGCCTCTTTCTCTTAGTTAAGTTGTTAACTAGTTTCTTTTTCGCCTAAACTCTAGTTAACGATCCGTATTAGGGTTTCTCGGCACTTGTAAAATTTGAAATTGGCATGCTTGATACCTTGTGAGACCTCATTAGTGTGCCTAGGAACCCTACAGTGGTATCAGAGCCTAGCTAGAGCCTTAGGCGATGCGTAGACGGAGTTAGAAGTCCGATCGAACCGAAACCCTATTCTCAAAATGCTCTCTGTACATTTTTTGAAATCTGGAGTTTTTCGAAATTAAAAATATGCAAAAAAATCAGCAGGTAATTTGAAGAATTACTGTGGAGCCCGTACTCATGATTCCTCCAAAGCGCGGCGGAACCGCGGCAGAAGCATGGCTTCTGCGGCGGTTCCGCGGCCAATAAGTCTCTTCAGTCAACTATTTTTGCACAGTAACTTCTTTATTTTAATGCTGAGTTTTCTGGGAATTTTTAATATTTACTCAAGAGTTGAGTTTTCTGGGTTGTATTGGGGACTCGGTGTATCGATCAGATTGTCTAATTTTGTCTGTGTGTTTTTCCGGGTAATTTTAGAATATGTTAAAAAGTTCGACCGGATATAAATACCCACTTTTTCCCCTGCCGGGAAATTTCCAATTGTTGGATATTTCTGTAGTTTAATCACGTTCTAAGTAGTGCAAGTAACGCGATGGTCCCTCTAGAAGACAACAAACCGTAACTCGATTATGTGACCGTCTTGAACTGCCCTTTGAACCTTCGGGTTTGGGGCAGTACGGCGTGCCACATGTGAGGGGTTGGCTTGACCCTTCTACGGCTGGACCGTTGGTACTGAGGCATGAACTGAATGTTTTTAGACTTATTTCATGTGTTGAGCTGTATTGGGAAAACCTGGGTGTTCGATTGTTCGATCGGAAAGTTTAACATTTTCTATTTATCCGGAATGTGATACAACATTCGGAATTCACAAGTAGTTATGAGATAACTGAATGAATGTTATAAATCTAGTAGTTTAGTTTCACTTGATCGGTTGCCACGGAATTTTGATGTGATCAAAAGTCCGTCGCAATCACGTAGCATACGCGGATACTCGCCGGGTAAACTTAATAGACAGCCTCACTCCATAGCCCCGACCAAGTGACTGTAGGAGAACCCCGTCGCCGAAAGCATCCGTTCGGGTGCTCGCGGCAGCGGTGTTCCGCCTTGGTGCACTTTGTCGACGGCGTCGGGGGTGCGGCCTCCTACTGAAGTTTGCGACGAGCATTCGATCAGGATGTCGGGAATCTTGTTGAATTGCCCGACTTTATATTGAAAAGTGTTTTCGATTTTGAGACTAAAATGCGGGGTTTATAATTGTCAGGCATGCGATGTCTAAGGAATTCATTTGATTAGGCATGCGATGTCTAAAGAGGTTGCGGATTCCAACTGTTGTAGTTTTACACTTTCTTTTCTGTGACCGTAAGTGTAATATGTGATATCGCCGGTTTCGTTGCTATATATCAACGACAATTGGGATGCGCATATTTACTTACGTTGATGACATGTGATGTTATGTGTTGTTGGATATGTTATATTGGATCGTCGTGTTTGAATAGCCGGGGTTTTTTTTATGTGAGATGAGTGTTTTTCATTTTCATTCATGTAAAAACTTGTATGTAATATTCTTTTATTGGGGCACTTCCAGGTTGCCGAAGATGTCACCTTTTGTATATTATTTACTTTTCCGCACTAGGATAGACCCAAGGAGGGGAGCACAAGTAACCGGGTTCTGGAGTCCAGTGGGAGACCAACTCGAGGAGTCGAGTCCGGGTCTCCTAACTCTAGAATTGGTAGGGTTGCTTGCCGCTCTCGTAGGGGTCTAGGGGTGTGGGTTTGGCTATTCATCACGACCATGGAATCCGTGTTTTATACTGGCTCGTATTGAAAACACGGACGTCCTAGTATATCCAATAGGTCATATGATTCTTCTGCTGCGATATCTGTGTTGTGATCATGTGATATGTTCTGTGATGGATACAGTATATAGTATATATGATATATTATATAGGCGTTACTTATGTTTTACACCCGTGCTAGCCCTGCCCCGCTCTGTCGTTAGTTACCTAACCTAACGGTGCACGAGGGGACATCGAGGCGAATGCGGATGGCATAAGTGTACGTCGTATTTATCTGTGATGTTTAGGTAAATTTAAATGATGGGACTTCATTAATGTGATTAATGAAAGTAAAAGAAACCTAAAGATGTTGTAGAATCGAATTTCAAAAATAAAACAGGTAGCTACAGTTCTTGCTTTGCACAGAGGTATATGTGATATATCCTGTACCTTATTCGATGAGGAAAGGACCGAGATCCCTTCACCGGGAGTGACTCCTTTAGCAATAACTGGCAGATGCTACAACCCTCGGTTTGTCTTTTGATTGCTTCTATAGTTTCTGCTTTGTACAGTGATATATACGATATATCCCGCACCTCATTCGACGAGGAAATGACCGACGATCCCTTCACCGGGAGTGACTCCTTTAGCAAAACTAGAAAAGCCTCAAAAGCACTCCATTTTAAAATCATTTGATTCTACAACGATATCAAGTTCATTACGCAATAGGTTTTCAGAAAAACCTGTCGTAGCCCTCCGTCATTTCAGATAAGTACTAGTTAGTATTCGTGCTGCGGTTGTTTGGCATGCGTCAAGGCGTAGTGTACGGTAGCTTACTAGTGCTTATCTGCTAGCATACGATGCGATTGGATTAGGGTATTCGTACGGCGTTGTTTGGCATGCGTCAAGGGTCGTGCGGGTGGGTTTAATTCAATCAAGAAATGTACGGGTTGAACTTGACTAGCGGACTATAGGTTGTTTGGCATGCGTCAAGGTCATAGCACGCTAGGGGCAAAATATTATCGGGAATTTCAAGTGTTGAAATTTGCAATGAGATTGCATACCTTCTATGAGATAGTTGGATCCCGATACCCACTGCGAGTAAGAGTTACTCCTGGGAGTGTTTTATACATTACAATTAGCCGATCATGTAGGTGTCTAGAAAGGTGTTAACGAGGTTACGCCTCTGGGAAAACGAGGTTTACATTAATTAGGTTCGTGCGAAAGCACGGGGGACCTCCCTCAAAGTACCGACACTAGCCTGGCTGAAAGATTGGCGAACTTGTAGTGTGTAATTAATCCCGGCTAGTCTTTCCTTTTAGGGTTTGAAGGAAGATTTGATAAAAACAGTGGGAGCCATCCTGATTAGATAAAATAATAACCAATCTATTCTTGCAAGAGCGCACGCTGAGTGTTTTCTTCTCTCTCTCTCTAGGTAGCGACCATATCACGCCTTAATCAAGATAATAATACGGATTATTGACCGAACCCGCTTGTTATACTGAGCTGGGGAACGTTGGTCCCGCTCCATCTTATAATAGTTATAAGACCGAGCAGGAATTAGGGAATTACCAGAATTCCCGTGCCGCCCAAACGAAGAAAGTGCATATGATGCATCTCCTTCAGGTGTGTTCATTACAAAGAACTGTTTCTCTGTATCCTCTACGTCCTGGGTATTTGATACCGGATCAGGATCCCATATATGTAATCTGTTACACAGGGCTACAGAAAGGTAGAGAACTGAGAACGGGTGATAAGTTTCATGAGATAGAAAACGGGGCAAGTGTTGCAGCCAAGTCTGTTGGTCACTGTCACCCAGTATTCTGAATACATTGATTCTAAACGAATGTTATTAGATACCGAACCTGATATACAAAATCATATCAGTCTCTTTATTAGTAAAGAAATGATAAAATTTTGTATTGATGGATAATGTTTTGAACATTTCCTATATCAAAAGTTGATCGGTTCAGGCACGTGATCTAAAAGCATTGACGTTCTAAATCAAACTACAGTTCTTAGTATACGGAACACACACAAGAGAAAGAGTTCAGAAATGAACGGATTCCTTCTTGAGGCATTATAGACTAGGTCATATCAATGCAACCCGACTGGCTTAAGTTACATTTAGATGCATATTCAAATTAGTTTGAATTTACATCTTGTGAAACTTGCCAGTCATGTCACAAAGATTAGATGACCATAGCTCTGTTTATTGGAAACAGAGAAAGAGTTAGTTGACTCTTGGGATTGATACATGCTGATGTATGAAAGGTCCCCTGTCTACACATGCCAAGACTGGTTCTTTATACTTCGTTACATTCTCTGATGATCTCTCGAGACTCAGACATATGTTCCTGTTGAAACACAAGTCTGAACCTTTTGAGATATTCATAGAATATAAGCTAGAAGTAGAGAACCAAAATACGGGTATAAATATTATGTCCTTTGATGTGATCGAGGAGGAGAATACTTGAGCACGGAAATCCTGGACAATTCTAAAAGGAGAATGAGATTCTCTCCCAGCATTACTCCTCCGTATACACCATAGCACGATGGTATAACGGGGCGGAGCAATTGCACCCAATGCGATATGGTGTGCTCTATGATGAGTACTACTGAGTTTCCTATTTCCTTTTGGGAGTTATGCACTTGAGAAGTTGCATACCTATTGAATTGGGTTCCGATCAAATCAGTTGCCTACCACTTCATATGTGATATGGAAAGGGAAGAGCCCATATCTTAAGTTGGTTAAGATTTGGGGTTGTCCGGGCTATGTCTAAAAGCAAAATCCGGACAAGCTCGAGGCAAGGTCTGTTATGTACAACTGGAAAGGTTCCAGCTATACAAATTACAGCAAATAATTTGGTAGAACCAAAGGATTCAGTAGATTCCAACGAACCTCAGCCTCTCCGCCGATCTAGTAGGGTTCCTCACCCACCTGAGAGATACTTCGGTTCCTCTATGACAGTGGGAGCGAGGATTGCATCATGAGATGATGACCCAACTAGTTTCGAGCTGGCCATCAGGAGTGGGACTCTGTAAGAATGGCTGGATGCTTAGCGATCTGAGATGGAATCATTATACACCAACAAAGTATGGACTTTGGTTGCTACATCTGAAGGGTTAAATCCCCATCAGGAGCAAGTATATCTTGAGAAGATTACTTGGTGTACATGGAAAAGTTGAGACTTTCAAAGCTAGACTTGGTAAAGGTTTGCATCATTGACCAGGTGTGGATCATGATGAAACTTTTTCTAAAGATCTATGCTTAAGTCCATCCAGATCCTACTTGCCACGGCTACATACCATGACTACGATATCTGGTGGTTGGGTGTCATGTCTGTAAGTCCGCGGCGGCACCCCGGCCGTCGATCCGACGCCGGAAACGCGGAAACAAAAACTTTGCAAAACTTGCAACCGGCACCACCGCGCACTTTTCACCCGGATCGGGCCATTAACCTAGCTACTAGCAAACAAGAAAAGAGTAGAGAAGCTATACCAAGCGATCCGTATCCTTCGGTCTTCGTCTCCACTCCGATCTCCCGCGGAATCTCCGTCCATCTCCTCCTCGTCAGAAAGGGCACCACGTAGCCGGAATCTTTTACGGGCTCCCACCTCTGAACCGAGGCAACTCGGGCGCGAAGTTGGCTAGCCGACACGTCCAAGGGATGCTGTAGAATAGTGTAGTAGCCATGTCTCTTTGGGGTTTATGAGGTTGCCATTGATGGAGGTATTGAGAGGAGAATGATAAAGAGCAATGAGATATATGAAGCTAGTCTTTTTCAACCATGGAATGAAATGAAGATAGAAATTTGCCACTCCACAAAAACTTCCCTCCCCTTAGTGGCCGGCCTCTCCTCATCAAGAAGAAGATTGGAGAGAGAAAAAGGCATCTCCATGTATATATAAAAAGAATGATAATGTGAAAAAGAAAGCATAAAAGAAAATGGCTCAAATCAATTTCAACTCACATCCATTCACAAACCATGACATGAAAAGCCAAGGAAAAGACCATAAAAGAATCTCATCATGATGCTAGTCTCATCATATAGCCACAAATGCAAGAAAGCCCCTCACAAGTAAGTTAATTGCAAACATGCAATTAACCCCCCTCCAACGAAAAGTCCGGCCGTGAAGGAACAAAGAAAAACCGGCCGGAACGGAATGCAAGCTGGCAACTTCAGAAAACTGATCCCGTAATAAATTACAGGAAAACCCCACTACTGCATATACATGCCCGCATTTATATTTCCACTGAACACAAATGCAAAGAGACAAAATCTACACTATCTAATACTAGGATCCGGCTTAAGCCAAAGCCGGCTAGTAAAAACCGTCCGATCACGATCCGTGCAATACCGCACGTATCTGATCGAACCCTGCCATATCTCCATACGGCCTCTACAGCGTTTCGCCCGAAACTTGAGTAACTGTGTGTGTGGTGGACTCTAAAGACTCGTCAATACCTTGGTTGTGGATTTAACCACTAGCAAGTCAGAGGTATAAGCCAATACGTAACGGGCTACCAGGTATTGACCAAAAGGGACGTCGATGAGCGAACTCATCCTGACACCCTACTGAGCCTGTCAGTGACAATATCCGTACAGTCCGGTCCGTTCGTCTATGAGCATCGCATGGCGGACCTAGAGGGTTGGTAAAGTCAGACCCCCAAAAGCGGTACAAGTCATGTCGGAGTGAAGCCCAGAACACCCTGAGATACTACTGGAATACCTACCAGCAAATCTCTGCCTTGGCCAAGGACTTTTCATGTTCTGGCTCTCCTAGACACAGCGCGACCTCACCCCCAATACCGGGAGAGACGAACCCCTGCAGATCCGCTCACTGCCTCCATGTGGCTCGGGACTGTACCCAACTAAAACCTGTTTGCACGACTCCTTTAAGCCATGGTAGGGTAGTAATCAAAGCACAGTGGGAACTCACACGAGACAAATGACGATCTCAGGTCGATGAACTAACCTGTACACATGTCACCAGGGAACTGCTATCTGACGTCTGGTATAATCCCAACTAGCAGGTTCCCGGCGAGTCCTGTCCGGTGTACTCATAACCCAATGAGCACCTGTATACATCTTAGGTGAACCAACTGACACCAGTGGCTTGTAAGACCGGCCACCGCCCCTCGTCGGGGTCTCGACTGTATACACTAGTCTACTCTGGAGAATCGATGCCCTGTCTCGAAACTCCCACGACTAGGGACCTTTTAAGGATGTGCTTATAGACTCCAGCTCTCACTTATATGATCGCCCTCATACAGTTGGTAGTCAAGCAAGAATCCTAGGGGCTCTATCAACGTGTAATAGCGACTCATAAGGTCGCCTAAAGCAGTACACGATGATAAAGATAAACCAGATAGCATACTATCATCTTGAGTAAGACTGTCCTACTGGGACAGGTCCTCCCCTCAATCATTGCAATCACGTGCCTGTGATCCAATAATTGACTCTGAGGGCACTATCTCCCACAATCTCCCACTTGCACTCAAGGCTAATTATTGCGATGTCGCATACTCACAGCCCATGTGATACCGAACACCCAACTCCTCTACTAGTCAGTCTCACAAAGCTCGTTTGCGAAACTATTGCGTTCGAGGAATAGCCTCAGTGAGTGGATCCGCTCTGGTGTTTCTTTCTATGTCTCTCTATATCTCAAGTTCACGGAGAAAACCATCTCCCGAAATGAGCAATACCTGTCTTAGAATATGTCTGGATGTCAGATGGGACCTAGCTCATAAATGAACTCCAAATCCAAACTTCTTAGACTGTATCGTCAACTGAACTTAATCAGTATCCCGCGCCATGCCTTCCCTCAGTATCCACCTGGACCACCTGTCCAAAATACTGCCCCTCGTCAGAGAGAAAACTATAACTCTGACAGCCACTCTGCCATCAAGGTCACCTTGGAAGCCTGGAATGATAACCGTCTCCTAAAGGAGGCTGCCGTTATCAATTCCCTAGAACATCAACTTATGTTCTAAAACTGCTTCCGATTGTTTCTCCAGGATTGGATCAATATCAACTTATTGCACCTACTGCAAGAACAACATCTGGTGTGGTATTTGACATCTCATGATTGACTCAATTGCCTAAGCAAGTGATCTGTCAATCATGCGTATCCCTCTCCCCTTTAGTCTGCAAGATATCTTTAGAGAGGGTGACTCCATCACCTGCAGGTATACTACCGTGCCAGGAGTCATCCATTCTAAATACTCTTAGAATGCTGTCAAAGTACATAGATTGGGAAACCACCCAAATCTAGATCCAAAACCATAGATCTAGTGACCAGAATGTCTGATATAATATCCAAGTCCTATGTGGAGAAACCACTGTGTGACGACCAAAGTATAAACGATCGTGGTATAGGAATATCACTTCCTAATCTGTATATGTCATCAAATACCAGGACATCACACTCTACTACGTTCTTAACAGATCCATCCCCTATTCTGATGAAGTCAAACCTATGACTGTCAGATCAGTAACAGATGATCTATCTCCGCTATATCTGCTTTAGTCTATAAATAGACATAAGCCTGATGTCCACCAATGCTTCCGCTGCTCCCACTGACTATGACAACCCTCTGGCAGAGTCATATAGACGTACACTTCTAAAGCTAGTTTAGAATGACGCTATACTTATCCTCCTGCCGGGTCTCACAGTCTGGAACAACAGCAATGGCAAGTCTGGGTAAACAAGAACCTCCCTGCCACCGTCCTTGAGCATACCGAAGTACCTCTCGGGTGCCTGAGGTTACCCACTTTATCTGCGGAGTGGCCAATGGAATGTCAAACCAGATTGAATCTTTAGGTTCTTATCAAATCTTCAGTAATCGTTTGCGGTTCTGGAATCACTTCCAGTTCTACCATACTCCCACTACTGTTTTCTGAAAAAGTCCATTTTTTATTAAAACTGTGGCGAGTCAAGAACAATATCACTATTGATCTTCCAGATGGTAGAAAGTCAACCCTCGTCATAGCCCGGATCAACCCACAAACAGCCATTACAGAAACCTGCCTTGAGTTATCCGGATTCTGGTTTTAAGCATAAGCCGGACAACTTCCCATACCTTAACAATGTCAAGATATGAACTGTTCTATATCCAAGAAACAGAGGCACTGATTTAATTGAACCAGATTCAAATCATGCAGCTGTCACCAGTGCATGTCTACTAAATGGAAGGAGGCCGATCAGCGTTACTCAACTTAGGAGTGCTTCCAATTATGAGTAACCTGAAAGAGAAGCAAGTTCTCTTAAACATTACTATCATCTGAATGCCATATACAAGTATCTACATCTTCGATTACCTTGAAGAATCCTGATACTTGCAATACCTGGTTCTCTACTTTATTCATATACCTATAACTTCTCAAAATTCGGACCCTGTGTTTCTACGAAACACCTGTCTAAAAACCAGAGAAGTCATAAGTAAACCGAATATAGTACGAGGACCAACCCCTCTGTCCTTATGGACACTGGACAATATACAATACTCTGTATAAGTCCCCTGAGTCTAGTGACTCATTCACTTTGTGTCGTAGGTTGAAAACTGTATTTTTGGTTAAGAAGAATTACACCGCTGTTTAATGCTCCTTACCTAACTATCCACTGGTTTAGGTAAATGTCATAGACATAATTTCAAAAAGGTATGTC
Source organism: Agapanthus africanus (assembly GCA_030015575.1). Lineage (NCBI taxonomy): Eukaryota > Viridiplantae > Streptophyta > Magnoliopsida > Asparagales > Amaryllidaceae > Agapanthus > Agapanthus africanus. Next base: position 342,172,393 of record CM057341.1, read on the forward strand.
TCACTCTATAAAAATAGACGTACAGATATATCAATTTGAAATTGGTGCACAACAACGGATATTCAAAACCAAATATTTGCCGACCGGCAAACAACCCAGGTGGCTTCCTCAAATATCACCAATTCCAACGAATCCCGATATAATGAGGATGGTCACCTAATTCCCAATAACTTACTCCCCCTCATCAACTGTAAAACCATACAGATGTGAGAATCATACCTGGTAAATACATACCCTGGAGCAAGTGTCTAATTGGGAAATCAGTTTTCCTTTAACAGTACACAGTGAAACTGAAACATTAAAATATTTCGATAGGGTATCCTGGTATTCCTAGTAATGCCTCTTCCATTATCCAGATTCACAACTGTAACCGTATAATTCTTTGCCACCTCTCCAAATCCCTTTTTATGTCTTTAGTCATTACCTTATGTACACCCCTTTAGGCCAAATGGTTTTCTTCCTTCCCTACCGTTCGGCACCAGCCTATGGTTTGGAAGAAGACTATCCAATAAGCATAATGGGTGTACTGTCCTAATCCTAGGAGCACTCGCAATGCGAGAGAAGGTGAAGATAAAAGACAACCGAATAAAGCTTATTCCTATTTCCCCTGAACCAGGATCCATCCCCGAACTGGAACAAGTTCCTTTCGAGTTCGTATATAACCATACGATGGATTATCCAATAAACCTGGGATCTTCGTAGTGATATGGAGTGTCCTGGAGAATTACAAAGGTGATTTAGGATTGGCGAAGAAATACTTGGTTTGGTCGTGAATAGCAATCGCAATTTACTTTGCCCTCTTACTAATCCCTTTCTTTATCTTAACTTAATACCTTCTGTACACCGTTTAGGCTAACTGGTTTTCTTCATTCCCTACCGGTCGGCACCTGCCTAGGGTTTGGAAGAAGACTATCCAATTTGCATAATAGGTGTACTATCTCCTAAACCAAGGAGTACTCATAACCTGAGAGGAGGTAAAAGGAAAAGACAACTGAATAATCCTATTTGTTTTCTCTAGAACCAGAAACCATCCTCGAATAAATTCCTTCGAGTTCGTATATAACCATACGATGGTTTTGTCCAATGGAAGTGGACGTTCGTAGTAATACGGGGTGTCCCGGAGAAAAGGGTAAAAGTAGGAGTGGCAATGAGGTTTGCAACTCTGACAATCCAAAAGCCAGTGTTAAGAAGATTCGGTCAACTTGGTCACTGATTCATAGTCTAGGGTCGGGTCAATGGTCGCTGCCAAAGAGAGAGAGAAATGAAATACTCAGCGTGCACTCTAACCTAGATCAGAATGGTTATCACTTTATCTAATCTGGAAACCTCCCACTGTAACGTCAAATTCTTCCCCAAACCTAAAAGAAGAATTAGCCGGGATCACCCGAGGAGTAAACCAACTCATCAGTGGGAATCGGGATCCAACTATCATCGCATGATAACGTGACGGAATCCGCTCACGCTATCACACTCCAGAAAGTATGCGCATATCTGGCAAGTTTCAGTTCTTTTGAAACTCCCGATGTGGATTTTTGCCCTATGCTCTTATGACCTTGGCGTGAGGTCAAAATATCATATTTCACATGTCAAGTTCTACCCGTCATTGTCCAGGTTAATTTGAACCCACCCGTACATACCCTTGACGTAGGCCAAAATAGTAGTACGACTGTCCCAAACCAACGCATCTATCTATGCAACAGATAAATACCCGGTAGCTACCAATCACTATGCCTTGACGTGAGGTCAAAATACATAGCTTGAATACTACCGAATATTTAACTGAAATGACGGAGGGCTACGAATGGTTTCTGGCGAAAACCTTTAACGTAATGAACTTGATATCGTTGAAGGAACTGATAGCTTTATAAAAATATAGTGACGAAAACCTTTGCTAAAGAGGTCACTCCCGGTGAAGGGATCTCGGCTCTTTCCCCGTAGAATGAGGTGCAGGATATTCCAACTGAATACCACGATGCAAAGCAAAAGCAATCGGCTATAGTGAAGTTATTGCCCTGACGTAAACTTCTGTCCAAGGGGTCACTCCCGGTGAAGGGATCTCGGCCGTTGCCTCGTCGACTGAGGAGCAGGATATTCCAACTGAATACTACGATGCAAAACAAAAGAGAACACCCTTACAATAACAGCCTTTTTGAAAAGTGTTCCAACAACATCAGAATAGGTTTGTTTATCTTGCATTGATCCGAATCAACGCAGTCCCATCAATTGATCACACCACAAAGAACGAAAATATACTGATGTACGTATATGCCATCCGCATTCGCCACTGGGTCCCGTCATCACCCGTTAGGTTAGCTAACTAACGACAGAGCGGGGACTGGACTAGTGCGGATGCAAAACATATACAACATCTACTAGTATATATATAATATATAATTTTCGCTCAAGGCGTGATAAAATGCAACATCACAGAAATGTATAGCAACACAGATCAATACAGATATCTGGGATCCCCGGGTTTCACAGAGCCGCTGCCGAAACCCGACGTTCCCCTGGTCGTGTGGATAGCCTGTGCAATGAGATCCTAGACCCCTACGGGCGCGGCAAGTCACCCGCCAAAACCTGAAGCGAGGCAGCCCCCTTCAACGACGTGAATGGACCACCCAGCACTTCACGGAATCCGGTAACTTGGGCACCCCTCCTGGGTCAACCTGTACCCCCTACGAGTGCGGCGAATAGCCCGCCAATTCTAGAGTAAAACCCCCTCCGTCTCAACACCATGAGATGCGGGCTTGTTGCCCTCTAGAACCCGGCTATCCGTGCACCCCTCCTTGGGGTAATCCTATTACAGAAAGTAAAATATACACACAACGGGTACATCGACCGCAACCTGGTCATGACCCAAAAGAATAATACAAACAGGCAGTGACGGCAGTCCACATGTCGGACGCTCGTCCCGCAATATCAAATGTACATATAAAACAAAACTGTACTAATATTGCATCCAGGCTATCCCCACGACCGATCCGCAACATCACAGCAACACACAGAACATCAACGTGAATGTCACGTTCGTAAATCCGTCTAAAATGGCTATAGCATATAGACTGGATTTACCGATCGAGTGACATTCACGGTCGCAGATATAATGTAAATACTGAGAACTAGCATGTTTAAAATATCCGATCGAACAAATATTACCAAGTGGGCCCCAAAGCATTACTGTAGCACTTACAGAAAATCTGGGCCCAAAAGGAATATCCTAAAATCCCTATTTCCATGTCAAAAGCCCTCTGGAAAAATTTGCCACGATGAACAGTTAAAAGCGCGGTGGAACCGCGGCCCAAGCATGGGTTTGGCCGCGGTTCCGCGGCGGTGTAGTCGGATCTCGCGACCAAATTTTACCAGAATTCTTATTTTTCCATGCACAGTATTCTGCAACAACCTGAAAAAATTTTGGAGCAGAAAAAATTTCGACAGAAACACGATGCATTGAAAATACGGTTTTTGGGGATTTTGTTCGATCGAGTTCTAAACATACAAGAGCAAGCTAGGCATGGTTAATGGCGAGGCTCTGATACCATTGTAAGTCCGTGGCGGCACCCCTGCCGTCGATCCGACGCCGGAAACGCGGAAACAAAAACTTTGCAAAACTTGCAACCGGCACCACCGCGCACTTTTCACCCGGATCGGGCCATTAACCTAGCTACTAGCAAACAAGAAAAGAGTAGAGAAGCTATACCAAGCGATCCGTATCCTTCGGTCTTCGTCTCCACTCCGATCTCCCGCGGAATCTCCGTCCATCTCCTCCTCGTCGGAAAGGGCACCACGTAGCCGGAATCTTTTACGGGCTCCCACCTCTGGACCGAGCCAACTCGGGCGCGAAGTTGGCTAGCCGACGCGTCCAAGGGATGCTGTAGAATAGTGTAGTAGCCATGTCTCTTTGGGGTTTATGAGGTTGCCATTGATGGAGGTATTGAGAGGAGAATGATAAAGAGCAATGAGATATATGAAGCTAGTCTTTTTCAACCATGGAATGAAATGAAGATAGAAATTTGCCACTCCTCAAAAACTCCCCTCCCCTTAGTGGCCGGCCTCTCCTCATCAAGAAGAAGATTGGAGAGAGAAAAAGGCATCTCCATGTATATATAAAAAGAATGATAATGTGAAAAAGAAAGCATAAAAGAAAATGGCTCACATCAATTTCAACTCACATCCATTCACAAACCATGACATGAAAAGCCAAGGAAAAGACCATAAAAGAATCTCATCATGATGCTAGTCTCATCATATAGCCACAAATGCAAGAAAGCCCCTCACAAGTAAGTTAATTGCAAACATGCAATTAACCCCCCTCCAACGAAAAGTCCGGCCGTGAAGGAACAAAGAAAAACAGGCCGGAACGGAATGCAAGCTGGCAACTTCAGAAAACTGATCCCGTAATAAATTACAGGAAAACCCCACTACTGCATATACATGCCCGCATTTATATTTCCACTGAACACAAATGCAATGAGACAAAATCTACACTATCTAATACTAGGATCCGGCTTAAACCAAAGCCGGCTAGTAAAAACCGTCCGATCACGATCCGTCCAATACCGCACGTATCTGATCGAACCCTGCCATATCTCCATACGGCCTCTACAGCGTTTCGCCCGAAACTTGAGTAACTGTGTGTGTGGTAGACTCTAAAGACTCGTCAATACCTTGGTTGTGGATTTAACCACTAGCAAGTCAGAGGTATAAGCCAATACGTAACGGGCTACCAGGTATTGACCAAAAGGGACGTCGATGAGCGAACTCATCCTGACACCCTACTGAGCCTGTCAGTGACAATATCCGTACAGTCCGGTCCGTTCGTCTATGAGCATCGCATGGCGGGCCTAGGGGGTTGGTAAAGTCAGACCCCCAAAATTGGTACAAGTCGTGTCGGAGTGAAGCCCAGAACACCCTGAGATACTACTGGAATACCTACCAGCAAATCTCCTGCCTTGGCCAAGGACTTTTCATGTTCTGGCTCTCCTAGACACAGCGCGACCTCACCCCCAATACCGGGAGAGACGAACCCCTGCAGATCCGCTCACTGTCTCCATGTGGCTCGGGACTGTACCCAACTAAAACCTGTTTGCACGACTCCTTTGAGCCATGGTAGGGTAGTAATCAAAGCACAGTGGGAACTCACACGAGACAAATGACGATCTCAGGTCGATGAACTAACCTGTACACATGTCACCAGGGAACTGCTATCTGACGTCTGGTATAATCCCAACTAGCAGGTTCCCGGCGAGTCCTGTCCGGTGTACTCATAACCCAATGAGCACCTGTATACATCTTAGGTGAACCAACTGACACCAGTGGCTTGTGAGACCGGCCACCGCCCCTCGTCGGGGTCTCGACTGTATACACTAGTCTACTCTGGAGAATCGATGCCCTGTCTCGAAACTCCCACGACTAGGGACCTTTTAAGGATGTGCTTATAGACTCCAGCTCTCACTTATATGATAGCCCTCATACTGCTGGTAGTCAAGCAAGAATTCTAGGGGCTCTATCAACGTGTAATAGCGACTCATAAGGTCGCCTAAAGCAGTACACGATGATAAAGATAAACCAGATAGCATAATATCATCTTGAGTAAGACTGTCCTACTGGGACAGGTCCTCCCCTCAATCATTGCAATCACGTGCCTGTGATCCAATAATTGATTCTGAGGGCACTATCTCCAACAATGACTGCTTTTCTAAATGATGTTTTGGAAAAGAGCGTCTGTAAGTACACAGCCAGAGGGCTTCGTAGACAGTGGGAGCAGCGGAAACGTGTGCAAGTTGCTCTATAGGATAAAGCAGGCATCGCGGAGTTGGAACATCTGTTTTGATGTGGTAGTCAAAGAGTTTGACTTCATCAAAATGGTAGATGAACCTTGTATATACAAGAAGGTAGTAGGGAGTATGGTAGTGATCCTCGTAGAGTACGTGGATGACATACTCTTGATAGGGAAGGAGTTTCCTATGCTACGCTTGGTCAATCTCCGCTTATCACTAAGATTCTCCATATACGATCAAAGTGATACCTCCTAAATCCTGAGTTTTCATCTATGAGATAGATGTAATTGGATGTTAGGATACTCACTAGATGTAGTGAGATGGTATCAATCGTTCCTGGGGAGAATCACTGGAAAAGTTCCAGGGTGATAAAGATGACTGAATGTCAGTCACAGGCATTGTCTTTACCCTTGGTAAAGGGACGGTATGTTGGAAGAGTTCCAAGCTAGATACCGTGGCAAACTAAACGATAAAGGCTGGATACATCGCTACTTAAGATGCTACCAAAGAGGAAGTCTGGGTGTATATTGGTTCATGAGATGAATTTAGTTCCTCCCATTGTGTGACAATGGAGTTGTGGCTTATGCCAAGGAACGTCCGTCCCATCAGTGATCCAGACATATTCTAAGGCAGTATCACCTGATCATGGAGATGGTTGATCTCCAGGGTGATCAGGGTTAGGAGAGTAGACTCAAAGGACAACACGGCGGATCCACTCACAAAGGCCTTTTCCCAGAGAGAGACTTTTATGGGATGGTTGAGTATGAGATACTACAACTACTGCATACAGATGGCCCTAGTGCAAGTGGGAGATTGTTAGTTATATGTATGCCGTAGAGGCCATTACTATACATAGGATGTATATTGTATTGGGTGCTTGGACATATATAGGGAGGACTTTCTTGCTCGACATGATAGTATGCTATCTGGTTACTCTTTACCTTAACGTGTACATTGATTGTCTCTCTGTTACATGTTGGTAAAGCCCTTAGGATGTGTACTTGACTACCTGGACTATGATGCGGATCATACTAGTGGGGACATGGTAGTCCATAAGTACATCCTTCAAGGTCCCTAGTCGTGGGTGTATCGAGACGGGGCATCGATATACCAGAGTAGACTAGCGTATAACTTCTCGACCCATACAGATGGGCGATGGATGATCCCATATCTATTGGTGTTTGACATCGGAGATGATATACGGGTGCTTAGTGGAGACTGGGTACACTGGACGGACTCGCCGAGAACTCCCAGATGGTGTTATACCTTACGTCAGATGGCAGTTCTCTGGTGACACTGGTACAGAGTAGTCTGTTGACCCGAGATCGTCATAGAGTCTTGTGTGATTCCCACTGTGCTTTGATTTCCACCTTACCACGTCCAAGAGGGCGTACAAAACGGTGGTTTTTGGGTACAGTCCCGAATCACATGGAGGCAATGAGCGATAGGAGGGGATTCGTCTCTCCCGGTATAGGGAGTTGATGTTGTGCTGTGTTCGATTGGCTATAACCGGAAATCCCTGGCCAGGGTTGCTGAGATTTACTGGTAAGTGTTACCTCTAGTTTCTCGAACTGTTATAGACCTCATATCGACACGACTTATCGAGCTATTGGGGTCTGACGTTTACCACCCCTAGGCGAGATATGCGACATATCAGACGACGAGACCGGACTGTACGGTAAGTGTTACTGGTTGGATTCACAGGAGTATGAGCGGGCTTGCTCGTCGATCTTCTGATCGCTCAATACCCGGGTGGCCGTTACGTTTAGCAGACCGCTTGCGGCTTGTGGGTGTTTGATATGATCATCACCTGCTGCCGGCGTATTGACGAGTCTTTAGAGTCCTACACAGAGGTTCCCTGGCTCAAGCGAAACGAAATAGGAGCGCATATGAGATATGTGCGGAACCGAGAATAATACGTGTATGTGATACCGTATTCTATTCTCATGATGAATGTATCGATTGGTTGTATGCGATATAACCTAGTTATCGAATCAAGGATTGATTCGATAAGCCGATACATTGGATATTAGTCGGTTATATGCGATATGACCGGATCGTTAAATCAAGTGTTGATTTAATGATTTAACGTATAATTATATATTTGATATATTACTTTGCATTAACTAATATTTGTTCACTTTAAATGGATTTTCTCACTTGATGTACACAAGTTGTATATGTGATATACTTTTGTGCACTTGTTTGTATCATGTTTGATGATACATGCTTACTTGTGTTTGTGTAAAGATTAAACCATGGTTATTTAAATGGTTAGGGTTTTGATTTTCATATCTATTTATTTATTCTTTTATTAAGGAAAAGATAAAGAGAAAAATGGTGGCTTTCTTTGTTTGTTGTTGAAGCTTCATGAAGCTTTGACTAAGTGACCATTTTGTCTCATGCTTAACCCTAAACATTCCACCTAACCATAGTCAATTCTCTACACATAACCATGGTTAGTATATGATAAGTATTCATATATTATTTTCCGTTTTGAAAAAAACACTTATCATATTCTATCATCTTTTTCTTCTTCTTCTTCAAGAAGAAACCTTGCCTCCATCAATGGCAACTAGTGAAAAAGAGTGAGAAATCCAATTCTAAAGTGAACCCACTTCCTATTTCTTCATCCTCTACCTCTTGCAAAGTAGTATAGGGTGTTTTCTTCACAAGTTTCTTGACTTGGTGAAGTTGGAGCTTGATCTAGTGTTGCCTCGACGTAGATCATCTTCGGCATCGAAGTCGACGACCTAGCCCGCCCATTTCTCCGATGAAGCTGACGCTAGAGTCCGGGATCCGATATGGACAGCGAGGGGACTTCATCACGGAGCCATGGAGGTGGAGAACCGGATCTACAAAGGTTGTAGCCTCTTTCTTTTAGTTAAGTTGTTAACTAGTTTCTTTTTCGCCTAAACTCTAGTTAACGATCCGTATTAGGGTTTCTCGGCACTTATAAAATTTGAAATTGGCATGCTTGATGCCTTGTGAGACCTCATTAGTGTGCCTAGGAACCCTACAGGCTATAGTGCCCTCAAGGCAATTATCATAGTCGTGGACTTGTGATTATGATGATTGAGTAAGGACCTATACTGATAAAACAGTCTTACTCAAGATGATAGTATGCTATTTGGTTTTTCTTTATCATCATGTACATATTGATAGATCCCATAGGATTCTTGCTTGACTGCCAGCATTGTGATGGCGATCACATACATGGGAGATGGGGGTCTATAAGCACATCCTTAAATGTCCCTAGTCATAGAAGTATCGAGACTGGGCATCGGTACTCCAGTGTAGACTAGTGTAGACTGATCGAGACCCCGGCGAGGGGCGGTGGCCAGGTCTCACAAGCCATTGGTGTTAGTATGTTCACCTAAGATAGTATAGAGGTGCTCATTGGGTTATGAGTACACTGGACGGACTCACCGGGAACCTGCTAGTTGGTATTATACCTATTGTCAGATAGCAGTTCCCAGGTGACATGTGTACAGGTTAGTCTGTCGACCTGAGATCGTCATTTTTCTCGTGTGAATTCCCACTGTGCTTTGATTATCACCCGACCACGGCTCAAAGGAGTCGTGCAAACAGGTTTTAGTTGGGTACAGTCCCGAGCCACATGGAGGCAGTGATTGGATCGTCGGGGATTCGTCTCCACCGGTATTGGGGGTTGATGTCGCGTTGTGTACGGATGGCCATCACCATAAATTCGTGGCCACGGTGGACGAGAACTACCGATCCAGGATCGATAGTTTCTCAGGTGGTGATGGGTTTCATCCCGACACTAAATATTGCGTTGTTGGGGGTCTGACTTTATCCACCCCCCTAAACTCGATATGCGATACTCTTAGACGAACAGACCAGACTGTACGGATATTGTCACTGTCAGGCTCAGTAGGGGTTCAGGATGAGTTTGCTCGTCGGCCTCCCTTTCGCTCAATACCTGGGTAGCCGTTATGTACAGCTAGTGCCGCTGACATGCTTGTGGTTAAACCCACTGCCAGCGTATTAACGAGTCTTTAGAGTCCCACATAGAGGGTTTTCACGGTTCAGGCGATATGTTGTAGATGAGGTATGTTGATAACATACAGATGTCCGATTAAATATGTGCACTTGCTGCGCAGACTTTAATTGGACGATTGATAATACTAGCAGCTTAGGATTAAGCCGGTTTATTAAATCAGGTTTTGATTTAATAATTTCTATATGTATTTGTATATACGTATTCTAGTATTATTGTTCACTATTCGTTTTCTCTCTCGGCTATTCGTATTTTGGTACGAATACGCGTATATATGTATTTCGGTACATGTACCGGGAAGTATTCCATATTTTGTACAGAATAACTTCTAGAAGAAGATGCCACCTCATTATTGATTTTCCTTTAGAAAATTAATTAGGAAATGAGGTGGAAAAGGTGACTAAGTCAAGGCATGGGTCAAAGCATGGTGTATGACATGGTTTGGAATTGTTTAATGAAATTAAAAAATTGAAACATTTTTTGTGGGAATGAGAGGGGGGTCGGCCACTTTGGAGTGGGGATTTGATTTTTCATTTGGTTACATTATGCTTGCTACACTCCACTCTCTCATTCACTCAAAAATTCACAAAAGCCTTAACCATTCTAGCTCATGCCAAAAAGCTTCATCACATCCATTCATCTTCAATGGTTGCTCCCATGAGCACATGCTAGAGAGAAAATTGTAGTGACATATTCATACCCCCCCACTCTCCATCGCTAGAGACTTTGGAGCCTCGGTTACCTCGTTCGACGAGGTTGGAGCTTGCGCCGTTTCCCTCGGGTGGATCATTGGAGACAAAGGAAGACCGGCAGCCAAACATCATCAAAGGATCACTAGGAGCTTGGAATGAAGACCGAAGGACACGGATCAACTCGGTATAACCTTTCTAACTCTTAGTTAGCTCGCTAGTTTAGGGTTTAAGGTCGATCCGTAAATCAGGTAGCGGTAGTGCCAGTTTAGAAAATTTTTGTTCCTCATTTTGGCCGCGTTTCGACGGCCGGGGCGCTGCCGGGACCCAATATGGTATCAGAGCCACCCTTTAAACCCCTTACTTGCTTGTTTAAACGTGCTTAAAAGATCGATCGACGGAAATTGCCAAAATCACGTTTTCATTTTTCTGTTTGCTGTCGTTTTTCAAAAGTGTTCAAAAAATTATTTGCAATAGCTTAAAAATCCGTGCAGGCAATTCTAAGGGTACAAAAAAAATTTGAGCCCCTGAATCCTCTAAAGCATCGCGGAACCGCCGCACTTAACCCCCATTGGCGGCGGATCCGCGGCCATTTAGTGGCGAAGGGCTTCGAAATTTTTACTGTAGCCCCCTGATGTGAAATTGTGATTTTTGTGATATTCTGTTTTGGCCCAGGTTTCAGAGAAGTGTTGTTTTGCTATTAGGGCCAATTTGGAACTTAGTCAATCGATATTTTAAGTGGGCGTTTAACAGTACATACATTTATATCTGCGACCGTGAATGTCATTTGATCGGTAAACCCGTCTAACTACTATATGTTCTTTTAGACAGGTTTGCGGACGTGACATTCACGTTGATGTTCTGTGTTGTGTTGTGATGTTGGTTGGATCGTCGTGGTGGATAGCAATGGTGCAATGTTAGTACAGTTTTATTTCATTTGTACATTTGATATTGCAGGGCGAGCGTCCGACATGTGGACTGCCGTCACTGCCAGTTTGTATATTATTCTTTTGGGGCACGACCGGGCTGAGGTCGATGTCACCCTTGTATATTATTTTATTTTCTGTACTAAGATTACCCAGAGGTGGAGTGCAAGAATAGCCGGTTTCTAGAGGGCAACTGGTCCGCATCTCAAGGCATTCAGACGAAGGGGACCTTACTCTAGAATTGGCGGGCTATTCGCCGCTCTCGTAGGGGGTATAGGTTGACCCAGGAGGGGTGCTCAAGTTACCGGATTCCGTGAAGTGCTGGGTGGTCCATTCACGTTGCTGAAGGGGGCTGCCTCACTTCTGGTTTTGGCGGGTAACTTTCCGCACTCTTAGGGGTCTAGGTTTCATTGCACAGGCTATCCACACGACAGGGAACGTCGGGTCTCACTTGCGGCTCAAGTGAAACCCGGGGCTCCAGATTATCCACCATTTGTTGGGTTAGCCTAGCACCACATGAAGGGTTTGTGAGCATCACATGAACCAAATAGTGAATTTTAAGGTGCTAAGTTAACGAACAAAGAATCGTTCCTAGAATCGATTAGGGTTTCAAAATTTTTCCATATCAACATATGAAAGAAAAGCTAGGGTTTAGAGAGTACAACCTTTGTAGCTCCCTACGCTAGACTCCTCGGCTACTTGGGGTTTGAAAAAGCTCCGCTTGAACTCCTCGAGGTCACCGATGATCCACCCGGAATCCGCTTTGTCCAAGCTTTCAACTTTATCCGATCAAGTGAACGAAATCAAGTTAACACTCTAAACAAGTGGGCTGGACTTGTGTAGAATGGTGTTTGGTTCTCTTTCTCACTTCAAAATCTAATCTTGATGAGTATATTGCTCACTACTAAGAACTAGAGAGCAAAAGAGAGAGGTTGATGAAGATGATGGCTTTTTGAAGAAGATGATGAGTTCAACTCTTAATGAAAATAGAAAAATATATCAATATATATTTTCCATCTATCATCTCAAACCATGGTTGAATCATTATTGTACTAGAGTTAAAACACAAAAGGAAACATAACCAAAGGTTAAGTGGTGGGTGAGAATGGTTAGGTCAAAAGAAGTGTGTAGAACAAATCAATAATTGACCTTTTCTTTCCTTTTATGTTTTAGTATAAATACAATAATAATTCATAAATAAAACCATGGTGTGAGTCTTATATTGCCACCATTTTCATATATATACAACCATGAAAGATGTATGTATGTATGTATGTGTATATGTACATCCATATGTACATGAATCAAAAAGAAGGCATACATGCATGCATACATCCAACTAACTCAAGAAAGGATTTCAAGTGAGAAGCTAATGGTTAAATGATAAATCAACACTTGATTTATCAATCCGGCCATATCACATATGACCCCTACCAGAAGCAAGCCGCCCGATCAATATACGGTATCCCATACGCGCATTTCAATCGGGTCCATGTGCATATCGCATACGCGCACCACAACGTTTCGCCTGAACTAGGAAACTCCATTGTGGGACTCTGAGACTCGTCAATACTCCGGCAGTGGGTGATGCTCATATCAAGCACCCCCAAGCCGCAAGCGGTCAGCTAAACGTAACGGCCACCCGGGTATTGAGCGATCAGAAGAGAACAAGCGAACCTGCTACAACTCCCGTCGAGTCGATCGGCAACACTTCCCGTACAGTCCGGTCTCCTCGTCTGATATGTCGCATATCAAGTCTAGGGGTGGTAAACGTCAGACCCCAATAACCGATAAGTCGTGCCGATGTGAGGCTCATAACGGGTCGAGAAACTACTGGTAACACTTACCAGCAAATCTCTGAAACGGCCCTGGCCAGGGACTTCCCTGTTACGGCCAATCGAGCACAGCGCAACAACAACCCCCAATACCGGGAGAGACAAAACCCCTCCTATCACTCATTTCCTCCATGTGACTCGGGACTGTACCCAAAAACCACCGTTTTGCACGCCCTCATGGACGTGTTAAGGTGGAGATCAAAGCACAGTGGGAATCACACAAGACTCTATGACGATCTCGGGTCTACAGACTAACCTGCACAAGTGTCACCTGAGAACTGCCATCTGACGTGAGGTATTATACCATCTGGGAGTTCTCGGCGAGTCCGTCCAGTGTACCCAGTCTCCACTGAGCACCCGTATACCATCTCTGATGTTAAACACCAATGGATATGGGATCATCCATCGCCCATCTCATGGGTCAAGAAGCGTATACGCTAGTCTATACTGGTATATCGATTCCCCGTCTCGATACACCCACGACTAGGGACCTTGAAGGATGTACTTATGGACTACCATGTCCCCACTAGTATGATCTACATCATAGTCCAGGTAGTCAAGTACACATCCTAAGGGCTTTACCAACATGTAACTATAAGACAGTTTAAAGAGACTAGTATACATGTTAAGATAAAGAGCAACCAGATAGCATACTATCATATCGAGCAAGAAAGTCATCTCTATATATGTCCAAGCATCCAATATAATATACATCATCTGTACAATACTGGCCTCTAGGGCATACATACAACTAACAATCTCCCACTTGCACTAGGGCCAGCTGCTGTAGTATCGCATACCGAGCATCCCGATGAGTCTCTCAAACTGTATCTGGGGAATGGCCTTCGTGAGTGGATCCGCCGTGTTGTTCTTCGTGTCAACCCTCCTAACCTCGATCTCCCGGCGATCAACTATCTCCCGGATCAGGTGATACCGCCTCAGAATATGCCTGGATCGCTGATGGGACCTGGGTTCCTTGGCCAAAGCCACCGCTCCATTGTTATCGCAATACAAAGGCATTGGATCCTCAATGGATGGAACCACTCCAAGTTCAGTAATGAACTTCTTGATCCAGACAGCCTCTTTGGCAGCATCGTTGGCAGCGATGTATTCAGCCTCCATCGTCGAGTCTGCCACGGTTTCCTGCTTAGAACTCTTCTAGCTAACCGCCCCTCCGTAAAGGGTAAAGACAAATCCCGACTGCGACTTAGAGTCGTCCTTATCACTCTGGAAGCTCGAATCGGTAAAGGACTCCACTTGGAGTTCTCCGTTACCATACACTAAGAGTATCTCTTTAGTCCTTCGCAAGTACTTGAGAATGCTCTTCACAGCTGTCCAGTGACTCTCTCCAGGATCAGCTTGATACCTGCTCACTACACTTAGTGAATATGCAACATCGGGTCTGGTACATAGCATCGCGTACATGATAGAGCCTACAGCCGAAGCATAGGGTATCCCTTGCATGCGAGCTCTCTCCAAATCAGTCTTGGGAGACATCTCTTTGGAGAGAGTGACTCCAGAGATCGTGGGCAAGTTCCCACGCTTGGATTCTTCCATACTAAACCTCTTTAGTATGGTGTCAATGTACCTGGATTGGGACAATCCCAATATCCGTTTGGATCTATCTCTATAGATCCTAATTCCCAATATGCAGGAGGCATCACCAAGATCTTTCATTGAGAATCTTTGTGATAAGAAGAGCTTGACCGATTGCAGCATAGGAATATCATTTCCTATCAAGAGTATGTCGTCCACGTACAATACGAGGAAGACAACCTTACTCTCTGCCACCTTCTTGTAGATACAAGGTTCATCTGGGTTTTTGACGAAATCAAACTCTTTGATAACGACGTCAAAGCAGATGTTCCAACTCCGCGATGCTTGCTTTAATCCATAAATGGATTTAAGCAGCTTGCACACCTTCCCGCTGCTCCCACTGTCTACGAAGCCCTCTGGCTGAGTCATGTACACGCACTCTTCTAAATCTCCGTTTAGAAAGGCGGTCTTAACATCCATTTGCCAGTGTAGGGTTCCTAGGCACCCCTAATGAGGTCATACAAGGCATCGAACATGCCAAATTAAAATTTTAACGGTGCCGAGAGACCCGACTACGGATCGTTTGCTAGATGATTAGGCGAAAAAGCTAACTAGTTAACACTTAACTAATGAGAAACGGAAATACAACCTTTGTAGATCCGGTCCTCCACCTCCACGGCTCCGCAACGAAGTCGTCTCCGCTGTCTAAAACAAATCCGGGCTCTAGAGTCGGCTTCGTCGGAGAAAAAGTGAGCCAGGTCGTCGATGTCCATGCCGAAGATGATCTACGTCGAGGCATCGCTAAATCAAGCTCCACCTTCACCAAGCCCTAAAACTTGTGAAGGAAACACACTCTACTACTTGGCAAGAGGTAGAGGATGAAGAAATAGGAAGTTGGTAGACTTTAGAATTGGATTTCTCACTCTTAATCATCAATCACCATTGATGGACTTAGGTTTTCTTCACTTGAAGAAAAGAAGAAGAAGAAGAAGAAGCAAGTTATGATAAGAATATCTTTTATATAAAAGAAAATCATTTCTTATCATAACTTAACCTTAGTCAAGTGTAGAGAGCTAACCATAGTAAAATGAATGATTAGGGTTAAGCATGAGACAAGAAAAGTGTGACATAGTCAAAGTTTCAAGAAACTTCAAATAAATCCAAAATAAGCCACCATTTATCTTTCTTTTTCCTTTTTCCAAAAAGAATAAATAAGAAAGATAAATGAATAAATAAAAATCAAAACCCTAACCCATTCATTATCATGGTTCATTCTTTACACTTAACCAAGTTTGGCATGCATCATCAAACATGATACAAGCAAGTGCACAAAATCATATCGCATATGCAATGCGCACACCCGAGTGAGAAAATCCATTTTAAAGTGAACCGATACTAGTTAATGCAAAGTAATATATCAAATATACAATTATGCATTAAATCATTAAATCAACACTTGATTTAACGATCCGGTCATGTCGCACATAACCGACTGGTATCATCAGTAACAACTTATCGAATCAACACTTGATCCGATAACCCGGCTATATCGCATATAACCGATCAATGTCACATCGCGAGAATCGAATACAGTATCACATACCGTATTATTCTCGGTCCCGCACATATCTTATATGCGCTCCTATTTCGTTTCGCTTGAGCCAGGAAACCTCTGTGTAGGACTCTAAAGACTCGTCAATACGCCGGCAGCAGATGATGATCATATCAAACATCCACAAGCCGCAAGCGGTCTGGTAAACGTAACGGCCACCCGGGTATTGAGCGATCTGAAGATCGACGAGCAAGCCCGCTCACACTCCAGTGAATCCGACCAGTAACACTACCGTACAGTCCGGTCTGATCGTCTGATATGTCACATACCTCGCCTAGGGGTGGTAAACGTCAGACCCCAATAGCTCAATAAGTCGTGTCGATATGAGGTCTATAACTGTTCGAGAAACTACTGGTAACACTTACCAGTAAATCTTAGCAACCCTGGCCAGGGATTTCCTGTTATAGCCAATCGAACACAGCACAACATCAACCCCCTATACCGGGAGAGACGAATCCCCTCCTATCGCTCATTGCCTCCATGTGACTCGGGACTGTACCCAAAAACCACCGTTTTGCACGCCCTCTTGGACGTGGTAAGATGGAAATCAAAGCACAGTGGGAACCACACAAGACTCTATGACGATCTCGGGTCAACAGACTACTCTGTACCAGTGTCACCAGAGAACTGCCATCTGACGTGAGGTATAATACCATCTGGGAGTTCTCGGCGAGTCCGTCCAGTGTACCCAGTCTCTACTGAGCACCCGTATATCATCTCTGATGTCAAACACCAATGGATATGGGATCATCCATCGCCCATCTGTATGGGTCGAGAAGGTATACGCTAGTCTACTCTGGTATATCGATGCCCCGTCTCGATATACCCACGACTAGGGACTTTGAAGGATGTACTTATTGACTACCATGTCCCCACTAGTATGATCCGCATCATAGTCCAGGTAGTCAAGTACAGATCCTAAGGGCTTTACCAACATGTAACAGGGAGACAATCAGTGTACACGTTAAGGTAAAGATCAACCAGATAGCATACTATCATGTCGAGCAAGAAAGTCCTCCCTATATATGTCCCAGCATCCACTACAATATACATCCTATGTACAGTAATGGCCTCTAGGGCATACATATAACTAACAATCTCCCACTTGCACTAGGGCCATCTGTAGCAGTGGTTGCAGTATCTCATACTCAACCATGCCATAAAAGTCTCTCTCTGGGAAAAGGCCTTTCGTGAGTGGATCCGCTGTGTTTGTCCTCTGAGTCTACTCTCTAAACCTCGATCACCCTGGAGATCAATCATCTCCATGATCAAGTGATACTGCCTTAGAATATGTCTGGATCACTGATGGGACGGGCGTTCCTTGGCATAAGCCACGACTCCATTGTCACACAATGGGAGGAACATAGTTCATCTCATGAACCAATATACACCCAAACAGCCTCTTTGGTAGCATCTTAAGTAGCGATGTATCCTGCCTTTATCGTCTAGTATGTCACGGTATCTAGCTTGGAACTCTTCCAACATACCGTCCCTTTACTGAGGGTATAGACAATGCCTGTGACTGACATTCAGTCATCTTTATCACCCTGGAACCCTTCCAGTGATTCTCCCCAGGATCGGTTGATACCGTCTCACTACAACTAGTGAGAGTCCTAACATCCAACTAGATCTATCTCATAGATCCAAAAACCCAGGATTTAGGAGGTATCACTTTGATCCTATATGGAGAATCATTGTGATAAGCGGAGATTGATCGAGCGTAGCATAGGAAACTCCTTTCTTATCAAGAGTATGTCATCCACGTACTCTACGAGGATCGCCACCATACTCCCTACTGCCTTTTTGTTTATACAAGGTTCATATACCATTTTGATGATGTCAAACTCTTTGACTAATCCATCAAAACAGATGTTCCAACTCCGCGATGCCTGCTTTATCCTATAAAGCATCTTGCACACGTTTCCGCTGCTCCCACTGTCTACGAAGCCCTCTGGCTGTGTACTTATAGACGCTCTCTTCTAAATCATCATTTAGAAAAGCAGTCAAGACACCCAACCACCAGATATCGCAGTCATGGTATGTAGCCGTGGCAAGTAGGATCTGGATGGACTTAAGCATAGATACTGGAAAAGGTTTCATCATTATCCACACCTGGTCAATGATGCACACTTTTAACAAGTCTAGCTTTGAAAGTCTCAACCTTTCCATGTACACCAAGTAATCTTCTCAAGATATACTTGCTCCTGATGGGGATTTAACCCTTCAGATATAGCAACCAAAGTCCATACTTTGTTGGTGTATAAGGATTCCATCTCAGATCACTAAACATCCAGCCATTCTTACAGAGTCTTACTCTCGATGGCCTGCTCGAAACTAGTTGGGTCATCATCTCATGATGCATTCCTCGCTCCCACTGTCATAGAGAAACCGAAGTATCTCTCAGGTGGGTGAGGAACCCTACTAGATCGGCGGAGAGGCTGAGGTTCGTTGGTATCTACTGAATCCTTTGGTTGTACCAAATCATCTGCTGTATTTTGTATAGCTGGAACCTTTCCAGTTCTACATAACAGACTTTGCCTCGAGCTTGTCCATATTTTGCTTTTAGACATAGGCCGGACAACCCCAAATCTTAACTGTCTTAAGACATGGGCTCTTCCCATACCATATCTCATATGGGGCGGTAGGCAACGATTTGATTCGAACCCTATTCAATAGGTATGCAGCTACTCAAGTGCATAACTCCCAAAAGGAAATAGGTAACTCAGTGGTACTCATCATAGAGCACACCTTATCATATAGGGTGTTATTGCTCCGCCCCGATATACCATCGTGCTATGGTGTATACGGAGGAGTAATGCTGAGAGAGAATCTCATTCTCCTTTAGAATAATCCAGGAATTCCGTGCTCAAGTAATCTCCTCCTTGATCACATCAAAGGACATAATACTTATACCCGTATTTCGGTTCTCTACTTCTAACTTATATTCTGTGAATATCTCAAAAGGTTCGGACTTGTGTTTCAACAGGAACATAGGTCTGAAACTCGAAAGATCATCAGAGAACGTAATGAAGTATAAAGAACCAGTCCTGGCATGTGTAGACAGGAGACCTACATACATCAACATGTATCATCCCAAGAGTTCACTAACTCTTTCTCTGTTTCCAATAAACGGAGCTATGGTCATCTTATCTTTGTGACATGACTGGCGAGTTTCACAAGATGTAAGTTCAAATTAATTTAAATATGCATCTTTATGTGACTCTAGCCAGTCGGGTCGCATTGATCTGACCTAGTCTATAATACCTCAAAAAGGATTCGTTCATTTCTGAACTCTTCCTCTTGTGTGTGTTCTGTATACTAAGAACTATAGTTTGATTTAGAACATCAATGCTTTTAGATAACGTGCCTGAACCGATCAACTTTTGATATAGGAAATGTTCAAAACATTATCCAACAATACAAAATTTTATCATTTCTTTACTAATAAAGAGACTGATATGATTTTGTATATCAGGTTCGGTATCTAATAACATTCGTTCAGAATCAATGTATTGGTAATACAGGGTGACAGTGACCAACAGACTTGGCTGCAACACTTGGCCCGTTTTCTGTCTCATGAAACTTATCACCCGTTCTCAGTTCTCTACCTTTCTGTAGCCCTATGTAACATATTACATATCTGGGATCCTGATCTGGTATCACATACCCAGGACGTAAAGGATACAGAGAAACAGTTCTTTGTAATGAGTACACCCGAAGATGATGCATCATCATGCACTCTCTTCGTTTGGGGCGGCACGGGAAATCTGGTATTCCCCAATTTCCTGCTCTGTCTTATAACAGTTATAAGTTGGAGCGGGACCAAAGTTCCCCAGCTCAGTATAACAAGCGGGTCCGGTCAATAATCCGTATTATTATCTTGATTAAGGCGTGATATGGTCGCTACCAGGAGAGAGAGAGAAGAAAACACTCAGCGTGCGCTCTTGCAAGAATAGATTGGTTATTATTTTATCTAATCAGGATGGCTCCCATTGCTTTTTATCAAATCTTTCTTCAAACCCTAAAAGGAAAGACTAGCCGGGATTAATTACACACTACAAGTTCGTCAATCTTTCAGCCAGGCCAGTGTCGGTACTTTGAGGGAGGTCCCTCGTGCTTTCGCACGAACCTAATTAATGTAAACCTCGTTTTCCCAGAGGCGTAACCCCTTTGACACCTTTCTAGACACCTACTTGATCGGCTAATTGTAATGTATAAAACTCTCCCAGGAGTAACTCTTACTCGCAGCGGGTATCGGGATCCAACTATCTCATAGAAGGTATGCAATCTCATTGCAAATTTCAACACTTGAAATTCCCGATAATATTTTGCCCCTAGCTCGCTATGACCTTGACGCATGCCAAACAACCCATAGTCTGCTAGTCAAGTTCAGCCCGTACATTTCTTGATTGAATTAAACCCACCCGCACGACCCTTGACGCATGCCAAACAACGCCGTACGAATACCCTAATCCAATCGCATCATATGCTAGCAGATAAGCACTAGTTAGCTACCGTACACTACGCCTTGACGCATGCCAAACAACCGCAGCACGAATACTAACTAGTACGTATCTGAAATGACGGAGGGCTACGACAGGTTTTTCTGAAAACCTATTGCGTAATGAACTTGATATCGTTGTAGAATCAAATGAATTTTGAAATGGAGTGCTTTTGAAGCTTTTCTAGTTTTGCTAAAGGAGTCACTCCCGGTGAAGGGATCGTCGGTCTTTTCCTCGTCGAATGAGGTGCAGGATATATCATATATATCATTGTGCAAAGCAAAAACACTTAAAAGCAATCAAAAGACAAACCGAGTGTGTAGCATCTGCCAGTTATTGCTAAAGGAGTCACTCCCGGTGAAGGGATCTCGGTCCTTTCCTCATCGAATAAGGTGCAGGATATATCACATATACCTCTGTGCAAAGAAAGAACTGTAACTACCTGTTTTATTTTGAAATTCGATTCTACAACATCTTAGGTTTCTTTTATTTCATTAATCACATTAATGAAGTCCCATCATTTAAGTACCTAAACATCACAGATAAATACGACGTACACTTATGCCATCCGCATTCGCCTCGATGTCCCCTCGTGCACCGTTAGGTTAGGTAACTAACGGCAGAGCAGGGCAGGGCTAGCGCGGGTGTAAAACATAAGTAACGTCTATATAATATATCATATATACTATATCCTGTATCTATCACAGAACATCACATGATCACATCACAGATATCGCAGCAGAAGAAACATATGAAATATTGGATATACTAGGACGTCCGTGTTTTCAATACGAGCCAGTATAAAACACGGATTCCACGGTCGTGATGAATAGCCAAACCCACACCCCTAGACCCCTACGAGAGCAGCAAGCAACCCTGCCAATTCTAGAGTTAGGAGACCCGGACTCGACTCCTCGAGTTGGTCTCCCACTGGACTCCAGAACCCGGTTACTTGTGCTCCCCTCCTTGGGTCTATCCTAGTGCGGAAAAGTAAATAATATACAACGGGTGACAACTTCCGCAACCTGGAAGCGCCCCAATAAAAGAATATTACATACAAGTTTTTACATGAATGAAAATGAAAAACACTCATCTCACATAAAAAACCCCGGCTATTCGTACACGACGATCCAATATAACATATCCAGCAACACATAACATCACATGTCATCAACATAAGTAAATATGTCCATCCCAATTGTCGTTGACATATAGCAACGAAACCGGCGATATCACATATTACACTTACGGTCACAGAAAAGAAAGTGAAAAACTACAACAGTTGGAATCCGCAACCACCTCAGACATCGCATGCCTGACCAAATGAATTCCTTAGACATCGCATGCCTAACAATTATAAACCCCGCATTTTAGTCTCTTTATCGAAAACACTTTTCAATACCAAGTCGGGCAATTCAACAGGATTCCCGACATTTTGATCGAATGCTCGTCGCAAACTTCAGTAGACGGCTGCACCCCCGATACCGTCGACGAAGTGCACCAAGGCGGAACACCGCTACCACGAGCACCCGAACGGATGCTTTCGGCGACGGGGTTCTCCTACAGTCACTTGGTCGGGGCTATGGGGTGTAGCTGTCTATTAAGTTTTCCCGGCGAGTATCCGCGTACGCTACGTGATTGCGACGGAGTTTTGATCGCATCAAAATTCCGTGGCAACCGATCAAGTGAGACTAAAGAGCTATGTTTATAACATTCATTCAGTTATCACATAACATTTTGTGAATTCCAATTATTGTATCCCATTCCAGATAAATAGAAAATGTTAAACTTTCCGATCGAACAATCGAACACCCAAGTTTTCCCGATACAGCTCAACACATGAAATAAGTCTAACAACATTCCGTTCGTGCCTCAGTACCAACGGTCCAGCCGTAGAAGGGTCAAGCCAACGCCTCATATGTGGCACGCCGTACTGCCCCAAACCCGAAGGTTCAAAGGGCAGTTCAAGACGGTCACATAATCGAGTTAAGGTTTGTTGTCTTCTAGAGGGACCATCGCGTTACTTGCACTACTTAGAACGTCGTTAAACTACGGAAAAATCCAACACTTGGAAATTTCCCGACAGGGGAAAAATTGGGTATTTATATCCGGTCGAACTTTTTAACATATTCTAAAATTTATCCGGAAAGCCATATAGACAAAATTTGATACTCCGATCGAAACACTGAATCCCCAAAAACACATCAGAAACATTCAACTCTTGAATAAATATTAAAAATTCCCAGAAAACGCAGCTCTTTGAACTAGGAATTACTGTGCAAAGGAACAGGGCTGACGTCATCAAGGGGCCGCTGATCCGCCGCAGAAGCTATGCTTCTGCCGCTGATCCGCCGCGAAATTTACTGTTCACCATAAACTTTTTGCACCGTAATTCTTATTTTTCCCTGCTGAATTTTTTAGCAATTTTTAATTTGGAAAAACTCACTGTTTTCAAAAAAGTACAGAGAGCAAGATTGATTTGGTGTTTCGGGTTCGATCGGGTTTCAAATTCCGTCTAGACTTCGCCTAAGGCTCTAGCTAGGCTCTGATACCACTGTAGGGTTCCTAGGCACACTAGTGAGGTCACACAAGGCATCGAACATGCCAAATTAAAATTTTAACGGTGCCGAGAGACCCGACTACGGATCGTTTGCTAGATGATTAGGCGAAAAAGCTAACTAGTTAACACTTAACTAATGAGAAACGGAAATACAACCTTTGTAGATCCGGTCCTCCACCTCCACGGCTCCGCAACGAAGTCGTCTCCGCTGTCCAAAACAAATCCGGGCTCTAGAGTCGGCTTCGTCGGAGAAAAAGTGAGCCAGGTCGTCGATGTCCATGCCGAAGATGATCTACGTCGAGGCATCGCTAAATCAAGCTCCACCTTCACCAAGCCCTAAAACTTGTGAAGGAAACACACTCTACTACTTGGCAAGAGGTAGAGGATGAAGAAATAGGAAGTGGGTAGACTTTAGAATTGGATTTCTCACTCTTAATCATCAATCACCATTGATGGACTTAGGTTTTCTTCACTTGAAGAAAGGAAGAAGAAGAAGAAGAAGCAAGTTATGATAAGAATATCTTTTATATAAAAGAAAATCATTTCTTATCATAACTTAACCTTAGTCAAGTGTAGAGAGCTAACCATAGTAAAATGAATGATTAGGGTTAAGCATGAGACAAGAAAAGTGTGACATAGTCAAAGTTTCAAGAAACTTCAACTAAATCCAAAATAAGCCACCATTTATCTTTCTTTTTCCTTTTTCCAAAAAGAATAAATAAGAAAGATAAATGAATAAATAAAAATCAAAACCCTAACCCATTCATTATCATGGTTCATTCTTTACACTTAACCAAGTTTGGCATGCATCATCAAACATGATACAAGCAAGTGCACAAAATCATATCGCATATGCAATGCGCACACCCGAGTGAGAAAATCCATTTTAAAGTGAACCGATACTAGTTAATGCAAAGTAATATATCAAATATACAATTATGCATTAAATCATTAAATCAACACTTGATTTAACGATCCGGTCATGTCGCACATAACCGACTGGTATCATCAGTAACAACTTATCGAATCAACACTTGATCCGATAACCCGGCTATATCGCATATAACCGATCAATGTCACATCGCGAGAATCGAATACAGTATCACATACCGTATTATTCTCGGTCCCGCACATATCTCATATGCGCTCCTATTTCGTTTCGCTTGAGCCAGGAAACCTCTGTGTAGGACTCTAAAGACTCGTCAATACGCCGGCAGCAGATGATGATCATATCAAACATCCACAAGCCGCAAGCGGTCTGGTAAACGTAACGGCCACCCGGGTATTGAGCGATCTGAAGATCGACGAGCAAGCCCGCTCACACTCCAGTGAATCCGACCAGTAACACTACCGTACAGTCCGGTCTGATCGTCTGATATGTCGCATATCTCGCCTAGGGGTGGTAAACGTCAGACCCCAATAGCTCAATAAGTCGTGTCGATATGAGGTCTATAACTGTTCGAGAAACTACTGGTAACACTTACCAGTAAATCTCAGCAACCCTGGCCAGGGATTTCCTGTTATAGCCAATCGAACACAGCACAACATCAACCCCCTATACCGGGAGAGACGAATCCCCTCCTATCGCTCATTGCCTCCATGTGACTCGGGACTGTACCCAAAAACCACCGTTTTGCACGCCCTCTTGGACGTGGTAAGATGGAAATCAAAGCACAGTGGGAACCACACAAGACTCTATGACGATCTCGGGTCAACAGACTACTCTGTACCAGTGTCACCAGAGAACTGCCATCTGACGTGAGGTATAATACCATCTGGGAGTTCTCGGCGAGTCCGTCCAGTGTACCCAGTCTCTACTGAGCACCCGTATATCATCTCTGATGTCAAACACCAATGGATATGGGATCATCCATCGCCCATCTGTATGGGTCGAGAAGGTATACGCTAGTCTACTCTGGTATATCGATGCCCCGTCTCGATATACCCACGACTAGGGACTTTGAAGGATGTACTTATGGACTACCATGTCCCCACTAGTATGATCCGCATCATAGTCCAGGTAGTCAAGTACAGATCCTAAGGGCTTTACCAACATGTAACAGGGAGACAATCAGTGTACACGTTAAGGTAAAGATCAACCAGATAGCATACTATCATGTCGAGCAAGAAAGTCCTCCCTGTATATGTCCCAGCATCCACTACAATATACATCCTATGTACAGTAATGGCCTCTAGGGCATACATATAACTAACAGCCAGATTTCGTAGTCTTGATATGCAGCGATGGCAAGCATGATCCGGATGGATTTAAGCATAGCTACTGGAGAAAAGGTTTCGTCATAGTCCACACCTGGTCTTTGACGAAAACCCTTTGCAACAAGTCTAGCTTTGAAAGTCTCCACTTTCCCATCTACACCAAGTTTTTTCTTGAAGATCCACTTGCTCCCAATGGGTTTTACCCCTTCAGGAGCAACTTCCAAAGTCCATACTTTGTTGGTGTACATGGATTCCATCTCGGACCGCATTGCATCCAGCCATTTCACTGAGTCATTACTCGTGATGGCCTGCTCGAAACTAGTTGGGTCATCATCCTCCATGATGCAATCTTCGCTTCCACCGTCAATGAGAAAACCGTATTATCTCTCAGGTGGACGAGAAACCCTACTAGATCAGCGGAGAGGCTGGGGTTCGTCGGGCACTACTGAATCCTCTGATTCTACTAAATCATTGGAAGTAGTTTGTGGTGCTGGAACCTCTTCCAGCTCTACCGCTTTGCCACTAATTTCTTTTGCAAGAAATTCTCTTTCCAAAAAGGTGGCATGTTGAGCAACAAACACTCTTTGTTCCTCAGCTTGGTAGAAAAAAAATCCTTGAGAATTCTTTGGATATCCCACAAACTTGCAAAGAACTGATCGTGCCTCGAGTTTGTCCGGATTTTGCTTTTTGACATAGGCCGGACAACCCCATATCTTAATTCGTTTAAAATATGGTCTCTTCCCACTCCATATCTCATATGGTGTGGTAGGTACAGATTTAGACGGAACCAGATTCAATAGGTATATGGCTGTCTCAAGCGCATATCCCCAGAAGGAAATAGGTAATTCAGCATTGCTCATCATTGAACGCACCATATCTAATAGGGTGCGATTCCTTCATTCCGATACACCGTTGTGCTGTGGTGTATAAGGAGGAGTAAGCTGAGAGAGAATCCCATTCTCTTTTAGATAATCCAGGAATTCAATGCTTAAGTATTCACCTCCTCGATCAGATCGAAGAATCTTAATACTTTTGCCCGTTTGGTTCTCTACCTCGTGCTTATATTCTTTGAATTTCTCAAAAGCTTCAGACTTGTGTTTCAACAGGAACAAATGCCCGTATCTAGAGAGATCGTCAGTGAATGTAATGAAGTAGGAAGAACCGTTTCTGGCGTGTGTAGACATAGGACCGCATACATCACTATGTACCAGTCCTAAGAGTTCAGTAACTCTTTCTCCGTGTCCACTAAACGGAGTTTTGGTCATTTTTCCTTTGAGACATGAATGGCAAGTGTCATAAGATGATAATTTGAATGAATTCAAATATCCATTCTTATGTAACTTAGCTAGTCGTGTCTCATTGATATGGCCAAGTCTACAGTGCCACAAGAAGGATTCGTTCATTTCTGAGCTTTTCCTCTTGTGTGTGTTTTGTATATTGAGGACTGTATTTTGATTGAGAATGAATATGCCATTATGTAACGAGCCTGATGCAATCAACTTTTGATCTAGGAATATGTTCATAACATTATCCTTTACTACAAAATTATATCCTTCTTTACTTAATAAAGAAACTGATATAATGTTGCACATCATGTTCGGTATATAATAGCACTCATTCAGGACTAGTGTATCACCTTTTGGTAATACCAGGTGATATACGCCAACTGCTTTGGCTGCAACATTTACCTCATTCCCTACTTGAACGGAATGATCACCTTTTCCCAGTTCTCTACCTTTCCGTAGCCCATGTAACTGCTTACATATGTGGGATCCTGATCCGGTATCTAATACCCAGGACGTAGGGTGAACTGAGAAACAGTTCTCAATAACTAACACACCTGTATAAGATGAATCAACATGCATGTTCTTTTGGGCGGCTTGAGAATCTAGATATTCTCATATTCCCTGTTCAGTCTTATAACTCTTATAAGAAAGAACGGGTCCAACGTTCCCCTGCACAGTATAACATGCGGGTTCGGTCAATACATCCATATTTTTATCTTGATTAGGGCATGACATGGTCGCTACCTGGAGAGAGAGAGAAGAAAACACTTTAGCGTATGCTCTTGCAAGATCAAATTGGTTATTATCTTATCTAATCAGGATGGCTCCCACTGGTTTTTATCAAATCCTCCTTCAAACCCTAAAATGAAAGACTAGCCGGGATTAATTACACCCTACAACTTCGCCAATCTTTCAGCCAGGCTAGTGTCGATACTTTGAGGGAGGTTCCCCGTGCTTTCGCACGGACCTAATTATAGTAAACCTCGTTTTCCCAGAGGCGTAACCCCGTTGACACCTTTCTAGACACCTACTTGATCGGCTAATTGTAATGTGCAAAACTCTTCCAGGAGTAACTCTTACTCGCAGTGGGTATCGGGATCCAACTATCTCATAGAAGGTATGCAATCTCATTGCAAATTTCAACACTTGAAATTCCCGATAATGCTTTCGCCCCTAGCGATCTATGACCTTGACTAAGTCAACAAACCATAAATCGCTAGTCAAGTTCAACCCGTGCATTTCTCGATTGAATTAAACCCACCCGTACGACTCTTGACTAAGTCAACAAGGTCGTGCGAATGCCCTAATCCAATCACATCTCATGTTGTAACAGATAAACATTATTTAGCTACCGTACACTATGCCTTGACTAAGTCAACAAACATAGTACGAATACTAAATAATATCTATCTGAAATGACGGAGGGCTACGCAGGTTTTTCAGAAAAACCATGAGCGTAAAGAACTTGATATCGTTGTAGAATCAAGTAAAGTTTTGAAATGGAGTGATTTTGAGGCTTTTCTAGTTTTGCTAAAGGGATCACTCCCGGTGAAGGGATCGTCGGCCCTTTCCTCGTCGAATGAGGTGCGGGATATATCATATATATCACTTTGCAAAGCAAAACTCAAAAAGTAGTCAAAAGTCAAACCGAGTGTTGTAGCATCTGCCAGTTTCGCTAAAGGGGTCACTCCCGGTGAAGGGATCTCAGCCCTTTCCTCATCGAATAAGGTGCAGGGTATATCATATATACCGCTATGCAAAGCAAAACTGTAGCTACCCTTTTTATTTAAAATTTGATTCTGCAACATCTTTTAGGTTTCTTTTCTTTCATTAATCACATTAATGAAGTCCCATAATTTAAGTCACCTAAACATCACAGATAAATACGACGTACACTTATGCCATCCGCATTCGCCTCGATGTCCCCTCGTGCACCGTTAGGTTAGGTAACTAACGACAGAGCAGGGCAGGGCTAGTGCGGGTGCAAAACATAAGTAACGCCTATATAATATATCATATATACTATATACTGTATCCATCAAAACATATCAAATGATCACATCACAGATATCGCAGCAGAAACATAGATACAATGTGGGATATACTAGGACGTCCGTATTTAGTATTTAGCCAGAATAGAAAATACGGATTCCACAGTCGCGATGAATAGCCAAGCCCACACCCTGGACCCCTACGAGAGCGGCAAATGACCCTACCAATTCTGGAGTTTAGGAGACCCGGTCTCAACTCCTCGAGATGGCCTCCCACTGAACCCCAGAACCCGGTCACCTGTGCTCCCCTCCTTGGGTCCATCCTAATGCGGAAAAGTAAATAATATACAACACAGGTGGCATCGACCTCAACCCGGAAGTGCCCCAAATAAAAGAATATTACATTACATTTGAATTTACATGAATGAAAATATAAAACTCTCATCTCACATAAAAAAAACCCCGGCTATTCAATCGCGACAATCCTGCACATCATATCTTAGCAACACATAATATCCCAATATCATCAAAGTAAGTAAGTATGCATACCCCAATTGTCGTTGATGTATAGCAATGAAAACGGCGATATCGACATACTACACTTACGGTCACAGAAAAAAAGTGTAAAACTGCAATATCTGGAATCCACATTCTCTCTAGACATCATAAATGCGAAATATCACATACCTCGTATTTCATGTCTTATAATGTGAATTCCACACATTGCATCACATCCCGAATAAACAGACAGTATTAAAGTTTTCGAACGACCGATCAAGTACCCAAAATTCACTAAAGCTCAACACTTGAGCGAAGTTCAAAAACTTGGAGCGTGACACAGTAGTAGCGGTCCAGCCGTAGAAGGGTCAAGCCAACGCCTCACATGTGGCACGCCGTACTGCCCCAAACCCTAAGGTTCAAAGGGCAGTTCCAGACGGTCACATAATCGAGTTAAGGTTTGTTGTCTTCTAGAGGGACCACCACAAGACTTGCACGAACCTCCAAAGAATCTAAACCCCGTGAACAGTGAGCAAATGATACTCGTACAAACACTTCACTACTTTCTAATTTATCCGGAAAAGACACGAAATCAAAATTCCGATCGAATCGACGAGTCCAAAAACATCTCCAGAATTTTTCAGCACCTAAAACAGATTAAAAATACCCTAAAAATTATACTAGCAGAATTAAACATTACGGCATAAAAATTATAAAGTGACCTAGGAGTACGGCCGCGGAACCGCGGCCTAAGTAAGCTTAGGCCGCGTTTCCACGGCATTAAAGAGGGATCATGAAAAAAAATTTATGCCGTAATTCTTAGTTTTTCCTGCTGTAATTTTTACATATTTTTAAGTCTGAAAATAACCAGATTTTGAAAAAAAGTCCAGAGAGCATGCTAAATGCCGTATTTTCGGTTCGATCGGACTTTTAACTTCGTAAAAAGGTCGCCTAATGTTCTAGGCCGGCTCTGATACCAATGTTGGGTTAGCCTAGCACCACATGAAGGGTTTGGGAGCATCACATGAACCAAATAGTGAATTTTAAGGTGCTAAGTTAACGAACAAAGAATCGTTCCTAGAATCGATTAGGGTTTCAAAATTTTTCCATATCAACATATGAAAGAAAAGCTAGGGTTTAGAGAGTACAACCTTTGTAGCTCCCTACGCTAGACTCCTCGGCTACTTGGGGTTTGAAAAAGCTCCGCTTGAACTCCTCGAGGTCACCGATGATCCACCCGGAGTCCGCTTTGTCCAAGCTTTCAACTTTATCCGATCAAGTGAACGAAATCAAGTTAACACTCTAAACAAGTGGGCTGGACTTGTGTAGAATGGTGTTGTGGTTATCTTTCTCACTTCAAAATCCAATCTTGATGAGTATATTGCTCACTACTAAGAACTAGAGAGCAAAAGAGAGAGGTTGATGAAGATGATGGCTTTTCGAAGAAGATGATGAGTTCAACTCTTAATGAAAATAGAAAAATATATCAATATATATTTTCCATCTATCATCTCAAACCATGGTTGAATCATTATTGTACTAGAGTTAAAACACAAAAGGAAACATAACCAAAGGTTAAGTGGTGGGTGAGAATGGTTAGGTCAAAAGAAGTGTGTAGAACAAATCAATAATTGACCTTTTCTTTCCTTTTATGTTTTAGTATAAATACAATAATAATTCATAAATAAAACCATGGTGTGAGTCTTATATTGCCACCATTTTCATATATATACAACCATGAAAGATGTATGTATGTATGTATGTGTATATGTACATCCATATGTGCATGAATCAAAAAGAAGGCATACATGCATGCATACATCCAACTAACTCAAGAAAGGATTTCAAGTGAGAAGCTAATGGTTAAATGATAAATCAACACTTGATTTATCAATCCGGCCATATCACATATGACCCCTACCAGAAGCAAGCCGCCCGATCAATATACGGTATCCCATACGCGCATTTTAATCGGGTCCATGCGCATATCGCATACGCGCACCACAACGTTTCGCCTGGACTAGGAAACTCCATTGTGGGACTCTGAGACTCGTTAATACTCCGGCAGTGGGTGATGATCATATCAAGCACCCCCAAGCCGCAAGCGGTCAGCTAAACGTAACGGCCACCCGGGAATTGAGCGATCAGAAGAGAACAAGCGAACCTGCTACAACTCCCGTCGAGCCGATCGGCAACACTTCCCGTACAGTCCGGTCTCCTCTTCTGATATGTCGCATATTAAGTCTAGGGGTGGTAAACGTCAGACCCCAATAACCGATAAGTCGTGCCGATGTGAGGCTCATAACGGGTCGAGAAACTACTGGTAACACTTACCAGCAAATCTCTGAAACAGCCCTGGCCAGGGACTTCCCTGTTACGGCCAATCGAGCACAGCGCAACATCAACCCCCAATACCGGGAGAGACAAAACCCCTCCTATCACTCATTGCCTCCATGTGACTCGGGACTATACCCAAAAACCACCGTTTTGCACGCCCTCATGGACGTGGTAAGGTGGAGATCAAAGCACAGTGGGAATCACACAAGACTCTATGACGATCTCGGGTCTACAGACTAACCTGCACAAATGTCACCTGAGAACTGCCATCTGACGTGAGGTATTATACCATCTGGGAGTTCTCGGCGAGTCCGTCCAGTGTACCCAGTCTCCACTGAGCACCCGTATACCATCTCTGATGTCAAACACCAATGGATATGGGATCATCCATCGCCCATCTCATGGGTCGAGAAGCGTATACGCTAGTCTATACTGGTATATCGATGCCCCGTCTCGATACACCCACGACTAGGGACCTTGAAGGATGTACTTATGGACTACCATGTCCCCACTAGTATGATCTACATCATAGTCCAGGTAGTCAAGTACATATCCTAAGGGCTTTACCAACATGTAACTATAAGACAGTTTAAAGAGACTAGTATACATGTTAAGATAAAGAGCAACCAGATAGCATACTATCATATCGAGCAAGAAAGTCATCTCTATATATGTTTAAGCATCCAATATAATATACATCATCTGTACAATACTGGCCTCTAGGGCATATATACAACTAACACCATTCTGTATTGCTTCTGTAATGTTTCTGTGATGTTACTTTATATCATGCCTGGGACGAATGTTATATATATATATATATATATATATATATATATATACACTAGTAGATGTTGTATATGTTTTGCACCCGCGCTAGCCCAGTCCCCACTCTGTCGTTAGTTAAGTAACCTAACGGGTGATGACGGGACCCAGTGGCGAATGCAGATGGCATATACGTACATTTTATTTTCGTTCTTTTCTGGTGTGATTAATTGATGGGACTGCATAGATTCTTATCAATGCAAGGATAAAACAAACCTATATATGATGTTGTTGGAACCAAGTTTTTTTTAAAAATTGACATTACAGACGTTCTCTTTTGCTTTGCATCATGGTATTCAGTTTGGAATATCCTGCACCTCATTCGACGAGGCAAGGGCCGAGATCCCTTCATCGGGAGTGACCCCTTGAGTAAAAGTTTGCGTCAATATAATAACTTCACTATAGTCGATTACTTTTGCTTTGCATAGTGGTATTCAGTTTGGAATATCCTGGACCTCATTCTACGGGGATAGAGCCGAGATCCCTTCACCGGGAGTGACCTCTTTAGCAAAAGTTTTCGCCACTATATACTTATAAAAACCACTTAGATTCCTTCAACGAGATCAAGTTCATTACGTTAAAGGTTTTTCGCCAAAAACCAGCCGTAGCCCTCCGTCATTTCTTATAAGTACTTTTTGGTGTTCGTGCTATGTTTGTTGGCAAGCGTCAAGGCATGGTGTACGGTAGCTGAATAATACTTATTTGTAGCATGGATATGCGATTGATCGGGACAGTCGTACAGCTTTGTTGGAAAGCGTCAAGGGCTTGTGCGGGTGGGTTCGAGTTAATCCAGGACAATGACGGGTTGAACTTGACTAGTGACCTATAATTTGTTGGCAAGCGTCAAGGTTATAGGTCGTTAAGGGTAAAAATCATATCGGGAGTTTCAAACATACAGGAAACTTGCCAGGCTTGCGCATACCTTCTGGAGTGTGGTGACTTGAGTGGATTCCACCAAGTTATCATGCGATGATAGTTGGATCCCGATTCCCACTGATGAGTAGGATTACTCCTCGGGTGATTCCGACTAATTCTCCTTTTAGGTTTGGAGGAGAATTCGAGGAAACGGTGAGAGCCATCCAGATTAGATAAAATGATTAACCATTATGATCTAGGTTAGAGTGCACGCTGAGTGTTTCTTCTCTCTCTCTCTGGCTGCGACTATGACCCGACCTTTGACTAAAACTCATGAAACCAAATTGACTGAACCTTCTTAAAACACTTTGGCTTTAGGAATGTCACGGTGTCGCATATATCATTACCACTTCTATATCACCTTTGCATTTCTCCAGAACACCCCGTATTACTATGAACGTCCACTTCCATTAGATAAATCCATCGTATAGTTATATACGAACTCGAAGGATCTGATTCGAGGATGGATTCTGGTTCTGGAGAGATTGAATAGGATTATTCGGTTGTCTTTTCTCTTTACCTTCTCTCAGGTTGTGAGGGCTCCTAGGATTAGGAGAGGGTACACCTATTGATCTTATTGGATAGTCTTTTTCCAAACCATAGGTATATGCCGAACGGTAGGGAAGGAAGAAAACCAATTAAGCTTAAGTGTGGTGTACAGAAGGTAATAAGTAAAGACATATAAAGGGATTAGAATAATGGCAAAGGAAATTGCGATCACCATCATTCACAACAAAGACCATGTATACCCCTGTCACTCCTACATCCACTTTGCTTTTCTCTAGAACACTCCGTATCACTACGGATATCCACTTCCATTGGATAAATCCATCGTATAGTTACATACGAACTCGAAGGAAATTTTTCGAGGATGGATTCTGGTTTAGGAGAAATAGAATAGGATTATTCAGATGTCTTTTCCCATTACCTTCTCTCAGGTTGCGAGGGCTCTTAGGATTAGGAGAGTACACCTATTACGCTTATTGGATAGTCTTCTTCCAAACCTTAGGCTGGTGCCAAAAGGTAGGGAATGAATAAAACCAATTAGCGTAAAGGAGGTGTATAGAAGGTAATAAGTAAAGACATAATAAAGGGATTGGAGTGAGGGCAGGTAAGTATATGGTTACTGTCGTGAATCAGGATAGTGGAAGAGGCGTTACTAGGAATACTCGGTTACCCCTTCGAAACATTTTCATGTTTCAGTTTTACTGTGCGATGTTAATTGAAAATTGTTTTCCCAATAAGAACTAACTCCAGGGTATGTATTTACCAGATCAGTTTCTCACATCTGCATGTTATTACGGATGGTGAGTGGGAGTAAGATATTGGGAATTGGGTGATTAGATCCTCATTATATCGGAATTCGTTGTAATTGGTGATATTTGAGGAAATCATCTGGATTTTGTCGGATGGCAAATAATTGGTTTTGAATATCCGTTGTTATGCACCAATTTCAAACTGATATATCTGTACATTTATTTTATAAAATGAGATATAACTTTTTGATATTATGTCTGTGATATTTACCTATATCAGCTAGTGATTAGGTAAGGTGCATTCAACAGCGGTGTAATTCTTCTTAACTATACTACAGTTTTTCAACCTACGACGCACAAGGTTTGAGTTATTGAACTCAGGGGACTTATACAAAGTATTGTATGTTGTCCAGTGTCCATTAGGACAAAGGGGTTGGTACTCGTACTATATTCTGTTTACTTATGACTTCTCTAGTTCTGGACAAGTATTTCGTTGAAATGCAAAATCCAGATATTGAGAAATTATGGGTATAAGAATAAAGTAGAGAACCATTTGTTGGAAGTATCAGGATTCTTCGATGAAGTCGAAGATGTAGATACTTGTGTTTGGGATTCCATTGATAGTAATGGTTTTGAGAACTTGCTTCTCTTTGGGGTTACTCATATATGGATGCACTCCTAGATGAGTAATACTGAATGGCCTTTTTCCATTTGATTGATATGCACTGGAGACAGCTGCATGATTTTGAATCTGGTTTCAAATTAAATTAGTTCTTTTGTTTCTATATCAGATATATATATAATCAATTTATATCTTAACGATATTAAGGTATAGGGAGTTGTCCGGCCGATGCTTAAAACCAGAATCCGGATAAACTCAAGGCACGTTTCAGTAATGGCAGTTTGTGGGTTATCCCGGGCTTTGACGAGGGATAACTTTCTACCATCAGGAAGATCAATATTTATATTGTTCTTGACTCGCCACAGTTTTAGTAAAATGGATTTTTTTCCAGAAAAACAATAGTGGGAGTATAGTAGAACTGGAAGTGATTCCAGAACCATAAACGATCACTGGAAATTTAATAGAACCTAAGGATTCAATTGGATTTGATGTTCCATTAGCCACTCCGCAGATTTGGTGGGTAACCTCAGCCACCCGAGAGGTACTTTGGTCTTCTCAGAGACGGTGACAGGGAGGTTCTTGTTTACCCAGACTTGCCATTGCTGTTGTTCTAGACTATAAGACCCGGCAGGAGGATAAGTATAGTGTCGTTCTAAACTAGTTTTAGAAGTGCACATATATATGACTCTGCCAGAGGGTTGTTGTAGTCAGTGGGAGCAGCGGAAGCATAGTAGGCAAGTAGCTTGTGTCTATTTATATACTAAAGCAGGTATAGCGGAAATAGATCATCTATTTTTGATGTGACAGTCATAGGTTTTGAATTCATCCGAATAGGAGAAGGATCTGGTAAGAAGGTAGTAGGGTGTGATGTCCGAGGATTCGGGATGACATGCACTTAATAGGAAGAGATATTCCTGTACTACGATCGGTTATACTGTGGTTGTCACAAAGTTGTTTCTCCACATAGGATATAGATATAATATCAGGTTTTCTGGTTACTAGATCTACGGTTTTAGATCTAGATTTGGGAAGTATCCTAATCTGGGTACTTTGACATTAAATGGACGACTCCTGGCATGGTGGTCTACCTGCAGGTGATGGAGTCAACCTCTCTAAAGGTGTCATACAGACTAAAGGGGAGAGGGATCTACATGATTAACATATCACTTGCTTAGGCAATTGAGTTAATCATGAAATGTCAAGTACCACACCAGATATTGCTTTTTGCACTAGCTGCAATAAACATATTCAATCCTGGAGAAACATTGGGAAGCAGTTTATGAACATAAGTGAAAGTTCTTGGGATATGGTAACGGCAGCTTCCTTCTGGAGACGGTTATCATATCAGGCTTCCAAGGTGACCTGGATGACAGAGTGTCTGTCAGAGTTATAGTTTTTCCCTCTTTTGAGGGACAGTATGTTGGACAGGTGGTCCAAGCGGATACTGAGGAAAGGCAAGGCGCAGGATACTGATTAAATTCAGTGGACGATACAGTCTAAGTAGTTTGCTGGATTTGAAGTTTATTTATGAACTGGGTCCCATCAGACATCCAGACAAATTCTGAGACAAGTATTGATCATTTCAGGAGATAGCTTTCTCCGTGAAAATGAGATATAGAGAGATACAGAAAGAAACATTGGAGCGGATCCACTCACTGAGGCTATTTCTCGAACGCAATCATTTTCGCAAATAGGCTTTGCGAAACTGATTAGTAGAGAAGTTGGGTGTTCGGTATCACACGGGCTGTGGGTATGCGACATCGCAATAATTGGCCTTAAGTGCATGTGGGAGATTGTTGGCTATACTGCCCTCAAGGCAATTATCATAGTCGTGGACTTGTGATTATGATGATTGAGTGAGGACCTATACCGATAAAACAGTCTTACTCAAGATGATAGTATACTATCTGGTTTGTCTTTATCATCATGTACATATTGATAGAGCCCATAGGATTCTTGCTTGACTGCCAGCATTGTGATGGCGATCACATACATGGGAGATGGGGGTCTATAAGCACATCCTTAAATGTCCCTAGTCGTAGAAGTATCGAGACTGGGCATCGGTACTCTAGTGTAGACTAGTGTAGACTGATCGAGACCCCGACGAGGGGAGGTGGCCAGGTCTCACAAGCCATTAGTGTTAGTATGTTCACCTAAGATAGTATAGAGGTGCTCATTGGGTTATGAGTACACTGGACGGACTCACCGGGAACCTGCTAGTTGGTATTATACCTATTGTCAGATAGCAGTTCCCAGGTGACATGTGTACAGGTTAGTCTGTCGACCTGAGATCGTCATTTGTCTCGTGTGAATTCCCACTGTGCTTTGATTACTACCCGACCACGGCTCAAAGGAGTCGTGCAAACAGGTTTTAGTTGGGTACAGTCCCGAGCCACATGGAGGCAGTGATTGGATCGTCGGGGATTCGTCTCCACCGGTATTGGGGGTTGATGTCGCATTGTGTACGGATGGCCATCACCATAAATTCGTGGCCACGGTGGACGAGAACTACCGATCCAGGATCGATAGTTTCTCAGGTGGTGATGGGTTTCATCCCGACACTAAATATTGCGTTGTTGGGGGTCTGACTTTATCCACCCCCCTAAACTCGATATGCGATACTCTTAGACGAACAGACCAGACTGTACGGATATTGTCACTGTCAGGCTCAGTAGGGGTTCAGGATGAGTTTGCTCGTCGGCCTCCCTTTCGCTCAATACCTGGGTAGCCGTTATGTACAGCTAGTGCCGCTGACGTGCTTGTGGTTAAACCCACTGCCAGCGTATTAACGAGTCTTTAGAGTCCCACATAGAGGGTTTTCACGGTTCAGGCGATATGTTGTAGATGAGGTATGTTGATAACATACAGATGTCCGATTAAATATGTGCACTTGCTGCGCAGACTTTAATTGGACGATTGATAATACTAGCGGCTTAGGATTAAGCCAGTTTATTAAATCAGGTTTTGATTTAATAATTTCTATATGTATTTGTATATACGTATTCTAGTATTATTATTCACTATTCGTTTTCTCTCTCGGCTATTCGTATTTTGGTACGAATACGCGTATATATGTATTTCGGTACATGTACCGGGAAGTATTCCATATTTTGTACAGAATAACTTCTAGAAGAAGATGCCACCTCATTATTGATTTTCCTTTAGAAAATTAATTAGGAAATGAGGTGGAAAAGGTGACTAAGTCAAGGCATGGGTCAAAGCATGGTGTATGGCATGGTTTGGAATTGTTTAATGAAATTAAAAAATTGAAACATTTTTGTGGGAATGAGAGGGGTGGCGGCCACTTTGGAGTAGGGATTTGATTTTTCATTTGGTTACATTATGCTTGCTACACTCCACTCTCTCATTCACTCAAAAATTCATAAAAGCCTTAGCCATTCTAGCTCATGCCAAAAAGCTTCATCACATCCATTCATCTTCTATGGTTGCTCCCATGAGCACATGCTAGAGAGAAAATTGTAATGACATATTCATACACCCCCACTCACCATCGCTAGCGACTTTGGAGCGTCGGTTACCTCGTTCGACGAGGTTGGAGCTTGCGCCATTTCCCTCGGGTGGATCATCGGAAACAAAGGAAGACCGGCAACCAAACATCGTCAAAGGATCACTAGGAGCTTGGAATGAAGACCGAAGGACACGGATCAACTCGGTATAACCTTTCTAACTCTTAATTAGCTCGCTAGTTTAGGGTTTAAGGTCGATCCGTAAATCGGGTAGCGGTAGCGCCAGTTTAGAAAATTTTTGTTCCGCATTTTGACCGCGTTTCGACGGCAGGGGCGCTGCCGGGACCCAACAGATTATATAACCCTACGTGTGTGTAAAGAACATCCTACACCCGGAGAATTCAATTCAAGCTATCATACTCTTGTCCATCTGCCTCAGTACTTTTTAATTAATGAATATTTAGATAGATTTGCTCACACATTTTCATGCGGCTGTTAATACATCTTGAGGTACTAACCGGCCGATTACTCATGTGCTTGCTTATACAGTGATTTTTTCCTCGTCTTGCACCACCTAAGGCTTAGCAGTAACTCCCAGACCAGTTGGTCTAAGGTACCCTCGCTATATTTTTTTATTGCTGTCTTGGCGATAACAAAACCAGTGTTCATTTTTCTCACCATTTTATATTTTATTCATATTTTTTTATTTTCTTCATACTTTGGCTTTTAGACAAGAGCATTTCAAGGTATCCTCTACTATCCCGAGTTTCAAGACGTGTGTAAGTGCGAATAGCAGGGTATCAACGTTCAAAATGTTTGGCTTCCAGAATAGAAACTATTTTTCAGAATTATTTTTATCCTCAGATTAGTGACTTCCTTCATCTTACTAACCCTTGGGACAACGGCTCATAACTACTTATTACTAGTTCGTTTAAGAAAACTTCTAATTTTCATGGTTTTCTTAAATTTTTCTAATCTATTGGATGTAATTTTTCACTATCTAATCTTTTATTATCTTATTTATGTACAAAAAAAATTATTTTTTTGAAAATTTTTAAATTTTTATAGGTTTTAAAATTTTTAAATGATATGTTTTGTGCTTATGCAAAGTATATGCAAATGATGCGAAAATAAGCACAAACCTCCCCCAAACTTGTTTTCAACAGTGTCCTCACTGTTGCTATCTGCTATGTCTCAAAAAACCTGTAAGCTTGGGAGGAAATTTTTTAAATGGGGGAAATAAATTTGATCGTGCAAATCCTCCGCCAAACTTATTCTTGGCTCACAATTTTGAGTAAAAATTTTCTTTTCAAGAGCCAGATTATACCCCCCCCCCAAACTTGAGTTAAACAATGTTAATTTTTGAAAATCATAAGAGGGGGTAAAAAATTATTGGTCGATACCAAGCTTTGCAAATACCGAAGGTCAACACCAACCATTTAAAAATTTTATCAATGCAGTGCATCGGTTGGTGGAAGAAGAAGTGGGGAAAAGGTAAGTGGTGGAATAGAATGTGTTTGCGTCTCGTTTTGGAGAGAAGATGCAGTGATTGTGATGGATTACTCGAATTCTCTTTACAGTCCAGAAGAAGGGGTGGAGGTTCAATTTCTTTGTATTGAGGTGGATCCATCTCAACACCCGTGTCATTCAAAAATGCGAGTTCACCAACGAAGATTTCCTCAAAAGTCTCATCAATACCCCGAAGAATAATGTCATCACAAAGCGCGGGGTGATATTCAGACTCTAAAAACAGTTCATAATCAGTGTTAGTTGTTGACCCGGACATCTCGGTGGAAGAGTCCGTATGTGTATGATACATAGTTGGGTCAAACAATAACATATGAAAAGAGTCTAGATCGGTATCATGAAGATCATCAAATTCGCTGATGTCGACATCCATTAATTTGACAGAACAGACCTGAGCAGTAGGTTCGGAGGGTACACTTCCCAACTTGTAAATGTTCAGCTCAATTGACCTATTCCCGAAGGATAGGGTCATGGAACCATTACGACAGTTGATGATTGTAGGGTTGCTAGGCACGCGCACAAGGGTCTACAAGGCATCAACCATGCCCGATTAAAATTTTAGCCGTGCCGAACAACTCTAATACGGATCTTTAAACTAGAGTTTAGGGGAAAACTAGCAAGTTAACAACTTTAACTACAAGTGAAAGGGATTACAACCTTTGTAGATCTGGTCCTTCACTTCAATAGCTCCGTGTAGATGTCCCCTTCGCTGCGATCGAGAACTTCGGACTCTGGAGAAGATCCACAAGAAGAACGAACGTGCTTGCTTCGTTGACTTCGATGCCGAAGATGATCTACGTCGGGGAGACACTAACTCAAGCTATTCCTTCACTAGGTCATAAACTTTGTGAAGAGAACACACTCTACTACATGGCAAGTGGTAGAGGATGAAGAAATAGGAAGTGGGCTCACTTTAGAATTGATTTTCTCACTCTTTTTCTCATGGCACCATTGGAGCTAGTAAGCTTTTGGATGGAGCTTGATGAAGAAGAAGAAGAAGAAAGAATAATCCATCCAAATGAAAACTTATCCCAATGAATTATTGCACCATGGTTGAGTTAAGCCATCATGCTTAACTCATGTAGAGAATTAACCAAGGCATTAGGTTAAGGGTTGGGTTAACTAATATCCTAAGGAATGACAAAAGAGTTGACTTTGTCAATGTTTATCAAGCTTCATGAAGCTTGATAACTTTGACCAAAGTCTCACCTCTTTTGTTTTTTGTTAGGAAAATAGTAAAACCTAATTTAACCTTGAATTGGTTTAAGTCGCATACACCCAACTTGTGTGTATCATCAAGCATGACACAAACATGTACACTTGCATATATCACATATAAACAATGTGCACATTCAAGTGAGAAAATAAATCATAAGTGAGCTAATACTAGTTAATGCAATGTAATATATCAAATATATAATTATGCATTAAATTATTAAATCAACTCTTGATTTAATAACCCGGCTATAACCGACTAATATCATGTGTAACAACTTATCGAATCAACACTTGATCCGATAACCCGGGTATATCGCATACAACCGATCAATATCACGAATCGCGAGAATAGAATACGGTATCTCATATCGTATTAATCTCGGTCCCGCACATATCACATATGTGCTCATACTCCGTTTCGCTTGAGCCAGGAAACCCCTGTGTAGGACTCTAAAGACTCGTCAATACGCCGGCAGTAGGTGATGATCATATCAAACACCCACAAGCCGCAAGCGGTGTGCTAAACGTAACGGCCACCCGGGTATTGAGCGATCAGAAGATCAACAAGCAAGCCTGCTAGTACATCTGTGAATCCAATCAGTAACACTCCCGTACAGTCCAGTCTGGTCGTCTGATATGTCGCATATCTCGCCTATGGGTGGTAAACGTCAGACCCAGTAGCTCGATAAGTCGTGTCGATATGAGGTCTATAACAGTTCGAGAAACTGCTGATAACACTTACCTGTAAATCTCAGCAACCTTGGCCAGGGATTTCCGGTTATAGCCAATCGAACACAGCACAACATCAACTCCCTATACCGGGAGAGACGAATCCCCTCCTATCGCTCATTGCCTCCATGTGATTCGGGACTGTACCCAAAAACCACCGTTTTGCACGCCCTCTTCGACGTGGTAAGGTGGAAATCAAAGCACAGTGGGAATCACACAAGACTCTATGACGATCTCGGGTCAACAGACTACTCTGTACCAGGGTCACCAGAGAACTGCCATCTAACGTGAGGTATAATACCATCTGGGAGTTCTCGGCGAGTCCGTCCAGTGTACCCAGTCTCCACTGAGCACCCGTACACCATCCTTGATGTCAAACACCGATGGATATGGGATCATCCATCGCCCATCATATGGGTCAAGATGCGTATACGCTAGTCTACTCTGGTGCATCGATGCCCTGTCTCGATACACCCTCGACTAGGAACAGTTATAGGATGTACTCGTCGACTACCGTGGCCCCACTAGTATGATCTCATCAT
This sequence comes from Agapanthus africanus, assembly GCA_030015575.1. Classification (NCBI taxonomy): domain Eukaryota; kingdom Viridiplantae; phylum Streptophyta; class Magnoliopsida; order Asparagales; family Amaryllidaceae; genus Agapanthus; species Agapanthus africanus. The sequence continues at coordinate 342,215,284 of CM057341.1, forward strand.
AGTCCCAGTAGTCGAGTACATATCTTAAGGGCTTTATCAACTTGTATTAGAAACAATCAGAGTACATGTTAAGATAAAGTACAACCAGATAGCATACTATCATGTCGAGCAAGAAAGTCATCCCTATATACGTCCCAGCATCCACTACAATATACATCGTATGTACAGTAATGGCCTCTAAGGCATACATATAACTAACAATCTCCTACTTGCACTAGGGCCATCTGTTGTGGTATCACATACCCAACAATAAGCTGTGGTTGAAGTATCTCATACTCAGCCATCCCATAAAAGTCTCTACTGGGGAAAAGGCCTTTGTGAGTGGATCCGCGCTGTTGTCCTCTGTGTCTACTCTCCTAATCTCGATCTGCTTGGAGATCAACCATCTCCATGATCAGGTGATACTGCCTAAGAATTATATCTGGATTTCTGATGGGACGGTAGTTCCTTGGCTAAAGCCACAACTCCATTGTCATACAATGGCAGGAACGAAGTTCATCTCATGAACTAATATCTATCCAGACTGCCTCTTTGGTAGTATCCTTGGTAACGATGTATCTTGCCTTTAATCGTCTAGTATGTCACGGTATCTAGCTTGGAACTCTTCCAACATACCGTCTCTCCACTGAGTGTAAAGACAATGCCTGCGACTGACATTCAGTCGTCCTTATCACCCTGGAACCTTTCCAGTGATTCTCCCCAGGATCGATTGATACCTTCTAACTACAACTAGTGAGAATCCTAACATCCAATTAGATCTATCTCATAGATCAAAACTTAGGATTTAGGAGGTATCACTTTGATCATATATGGAGAATCTTTGTGATAAGCGGAGATTGATCGAGCGTAGCATAGGAAACTACTTCCCTATCAAGAGTATGTCATCCACGTACTCTACGAGGATCACCACCATACTCCCTACTACCTTTTTGTATATACAAGGTTCATCTACCATTTTGATGAAGTCAAACTCTTTGACTACCACATCAAAACAGATGTTCCAACTCCGCGATGCCTGCTTTATCACATAAAACATCTTGCACACGTTTCCGCTGCTCCCACTGTCTACGAAGCCCTCTGGCTGTGTACTTATAGACGATCTCTTCTAAAACTTTATTTAGAAAAGCTGTCATGACACCCAACCACCAGATATCGTAGTCTTGGTATGTAGCCGTGGCAAGTAGGATCTGGATGGACTTAAGCATAGGCCCCAGAAAAAGGTTTCATCATTAGCCACAATTGGTCTATGATGCAAACCTTTAACAAGTCTAGCTTTGAAAATCTCAACTTTTCCATGTACACCAAGTAATCTTCTCAAGATATACTTGCTCCTAATTAGGATTTAACCCTTCAGATAAAGCAACCAAAGTCTATACTTTGTTGGTGTACAAGGATTCCATCTCAGATCGCTAAGCATCCAGCCATTCTTACAGAGTCCCACTCCTGATGGCCAGCTCGAAACTAGTTGGGTCATCATCTCATGATGCAATCCTCGCTCCCACTGTCATACAGAAACCGAAGTATCTCTCTGGTGGGTGAGGAACCCTACTAGATCGGCGGAGAGGCTGAGGTTCGTTGGAATCTACTGAATCATTTGGTTCTACCAAATCATCTGCTGTAGTTTGTATAGCTGGAACTCTTTCCAGTTCTACCTCATGACCACTAATTTTTTCACAAGAAATTCCCTTTCACAAAGGTGGCATGTTTGAGAAACAAAACATTTTTGTTCCTCGGTTTGGTAGAAGATATTCCTTTGCTTATGCTTGGGATATCCAACAAACTTCCACAAATCTGACTTTGCCTCGAGCTTGTCCGGATTATGCTGTTAGACATATACTGGACAACCCAAAATCTTAACATACTTAAGATATGGGCTCTTCCCTTTCCATATCACATATGAAGTGGTAGGCAACTGATTTGATTTGAACCCTATTCAATAGGTATGCAGATTCTCAAGTATATAGCTCCCAAAAGGAAATAGGAAACTCAGTAGTACTCACCATAGAGCACACCATATCACATAGGGTGCTATTGCTCCGCCCCGATATACAATCGTGCTATGGTGTATACGAAAGAGTAATGCTGAGAGAGAATCTCATTCTCCTTTAGAATAGTCCAGGAATTCCGTGCTCAAGTATTCTCCTCCTTGATCACATCAAAGTACATAATACTTATACCCGTATTTTGGTTCTCTACTTCTAACTTATATTCTGTGAATATCTCAAAAGGTTCGGACTTGTGTTTCAACACGAACATATATCTGATTCTTGAGAGATCATCGGAGAATGTAATGAAGTAAAAAGAACCGGTCTTGGCATGTGTAGACAGGGGACCTTCATACATCAGCATGTATCAATCCCAAAAGTTCACTAACTCTTTCTCTGTTTTAAATAAACAGAGCAATGGTCATCTTATCTTTGTGACATGACCGGCAAGTTTCATAAGATGTAAATTCAAACTAATTTAAATATGCATCTTAATGTAACTTTAGCTAGTCGGGTCGCATTGATATGACCTAGTCTATAATACCTCAAGAACGATTCGTTCATTTCTGAATTCTTCCTCTTGTATGTGTTCTATATACTAAGAACTGTAGTTTGATTTAGAACATCAATGCTTTTAGATAACGTGCCTGAACCGATCAACTCTTGATATAGGAAATGTTCAAAACATTATCCAACAATACAAAATTATATCCTTTCTTTACTAATAAAGAGACTGATATGATGTTGTATATCAGGTTCGGTATCTAATAACATTCGTTCAGAATCAATGTATTCTGGTAATACAGAGTGACAGTGACCAACAGACTTGGTTGCAACACTTGCACCGTTTTCTGTCTCATGAAACTTATCACCCGTCCTTAGTTCTCTACCTGTCTGTAGCCCATGTAACAGATTACATATGCGGGATCCTGATCTGGTATCTCATACCCAGGACGTAAAGGATACTGAGAAACAGTTCTCTGTAATGAACACACCCGAAGATGATGCATCAGTATGCACTTTCTTCGTTTGGGTGGCACGGGAATTCTGGTAATCCCCAATTCCCTGCTCTGTCTTATAACAATTATAAGTTGGAACGGGACCAACGTTCCCCGGCTCAGTATAACAAGCGGGTTCGGTCAATATATCCGTATTATTATCTTGATTAATGCGTGATATGGTCGCTACCAGGAGAGAGAGAGAAGAAAACACTCAGTGTATGCTCTTGCAAGATCAGATTGGTTATTATTTTATCTAATCAGGATGGCTCCCACTGTTTTTATCAAATCTTCCTTCAAACCCAAAATAGAAAGACTAGCCGGGATTAATTACACGCTACAAGTTCGCCAATCTTTCAGCCAGGCCAGTGTCGGTACTTTGAGGGAGGTCCCCCGTGCTTTCGCACGAACCTAATTAAAATAAACCTCGTTTTCCCAGAGGCGTAACCCCGTTAACACCTTTCTAGACACCTACTTGATCGGCTAATTGTAATGTGTAAAACTCTCCCAGGAGTAACTCTTACTCGCAGTGGGTATCGGGATCCAACTATCTCATAGAAGGTATGCAATCTCATTGCAAATTTCAACACTTGAAATTCCCGATAATATTTTGCCCCAAGCCTCCTATGACCTTGACAAAGGCCAACAAATCATAGGCTGCTAGTCAAGTTCAACCCGTCATTTCTTGATTGAAATAAATCCACCCGCACGGCCCTTGACAAAGGCCAACAAGGTCGCACGACTACCCTAATCCAATCTGCATCATATGCATAAGCAGATAAGTACTATTCAGCTACCGTACACTACGCCATGACAAAGGCCAACAAACGCAGCACGAATACTAAACAGTCCTTATCTGAAATGACGGAGGGCTACGACAGGTTTTTCTGAAAACCTATTGCGTAATGAACTTGATATCGTTGTAGAATCAAATGATTTTAAATGGAGTGTTTTTGAGGCTTTTCTAGTTTTGCCAAAGGGGTCACTCCCGGTGAAGGGATCGTCGGCCCTTTCCTCGTCGAATAAGGTGCGGGATATATCATATATATCACTATGCAAAGCAAGAACTATAGAAGCAATCAAAAACCAAACCGAGGGTTGTAGCATTTGCCAGTCATTGCTAAAGGGGTCACTCCCGGTGAAGGGATCTCGGCCCTTTCCTCATCGAATAAGGTGCAGGATGTTCTACAAGGAATACCTCGATGCAAAGTAAGAACTATAGCTACCTGTTTTTGAAACTTCGATTCCATAACATCTTTAGGTTTCTTTTCTTTCATTAATCACATTAATGAAGTCCCATCATTTAAATCACCTAAACATCACAGATGAATACGACGTACACTTATGCCATCCGCATTCGCCTCGATGTCCCTTCGTGCACCATTAGGTTAGGTAACTAACGGCAGAGCGGGGCAGGGCTAGCGCGGGTGTAAAACATAAGTAACGTCTATATAATATATCATATATACTATATACAGTATCTATCACAGAACATCAAATGATCACATCACAGATATCGCAGCAGAAGAAACATATGAAACATTGGATATACTAGGACGTCCGTGTTTTATTTTGAGCCTCTATAAAACACGGATTCCACGGTCGCGACGAATAGCCAAACCCACACCCCTAGACCCCTACGAGAGTGGCAAGCAACCCTACCAATTCTAGAGTTAGGAGACCCGGACTCGACTCCTCGAGTTGGTCTACTACTGGACTCTAGAACCCGGTTACTTGTGCTCTCCACCTTAGGTCTATCCTAGTGCGGAAAAGTAAATAATATACAAATGGTGACATCGACCTCATCCCGGAAGTGCCCCAATAAAAGAATATTACATACATTTAAATTTACATGAATGAAAATAAAAACTCTCATCTTACATTAAAAAAACCCGGCTATTCAAAACGCGACGATCCAATATAACATATCCAGCAACACATAACATTACATGTCATCAACGTAAGTAAATATGCCCATCCCAATTGTCGTTGACATATAGCAACGAAACCGGCGATATCACATATTACACTTACGGTCGTAGAAAAGAAAGTGTAAAACTACAACAGTTGGAATCCGTAACTTCCGTAGACATCGCATGCCTAACCAAATGAATTTCTTAGACATCGCATGCCTAACAATTATAAACCCCGCATTTTAGTCTCATTATCGAAAACACTTTTCAATATCAAGTCGGGCAATTCAACAAGATTCTCGACATCCTGATCGAATGCTCGTTGCAAACTTTAGTAGACGGTCGCACCCCCGATGCCGTCGACGAAGTGCACTAAGGCGGAACACCGCTACCGCGAGCACCCGAACGGATGCTTTTGGCTACGGGGTTCTCCTACAGTCACTTGGTCGGGGCTATGGAGCATGGCTATCTATTAAGTTTACCCGGTGAGTATCCGCGTACGCTACATGATTGCGACGGACTTTCGATCACATCAAAATTCCGTGGCAACCTATCAAGTGAGACTAAACCGCTAGATTTATAACATTCAAATTAGTTATCTCATAACTAATTGTGGATTCCAAATATTGTATCACATTCCAGATAAATAGAAAATGTCAAACTTTCCGATCGAATAATCAAACACCCAAGTTTTCCCAAATGATTTTCAACACTTGAGGGGAGTTTAAAAACATCCATTTCATGCCACAGTACCAACGGTCCAGCCGTAGAAGGGTCAAGCCAACGCCTCACATGTGGCACGCCGTACTGTCCCAAACCCTAAGGTTCAATGGGCAGTTCAAGACGGTCACATAATCGAGTTAAGGTTTATTTTCTTCTAGAGGGTCCATCGCGTTACTTGCACTACTTAGGACGTTTTTAAACAACGAAAAAATCCAACTCTTGGAAATTTTCCGGGTCGGGAAAAAGTGAGTTATTGATATCCGGTCGAACTTTTTAACACTTTCTAAATTACCCGGAAAAACACAGACAAAGTTAAACTTTCCGATCGAATCGACGAACTCCCAATACAACCCAGAAAACTCAAGACTTGAGTATAAATTAAAAATTCCCAGAAAACACAGGAATTACAATTGGATATTACTGTGCAAACAGTGACCATTAAGGCTACATTATGGCCGCGGAACCGCCGCTCCAACCAGAGTACGGCCGCGGTTCCGCGACACATTAATCGAATTGGGGTCACGTGCTTCACATTAATTCATAAAAAACCCTGCTGAATTTTTTGGATATTTTTAATTTCGAAAAATGCACAGTTTCAGAAAATGTACAGAGAAGGGTGTAGTTTAGGGTTTCGGGGTTCGATCGGGTTTCTAACTTCGTCTAAACTTCGCCTAAAGCTCTAGCTAGGCACTGATACCACTGTAGCGTTGCTAGGCATGCGCACAAGGGTCTACGAGGCATCAACCAAGCCCGATTAAAATTTTAGCCGTGCCGAACAACTCTAATACGGATCTTTAAACTAGGGTTTAGGCGAAAACTAGCAAGTTAACAACTTTTACTACAAGTGAAAGGGATTACAACCTTTGTAGATCTGGTCCTTAACTTCAATAGCTCCGTGTAGATGTCCCTTTCGCTGCGATCGTGAACTTCGGACTCTGGAGAAGATCCACAAGAAGAACGAACGTGCTTGCTTCGTTGACTTCGAGGCCGAAGATGATCTACGTCGGGGAGACACTAACTCAAGCTATTCCTTCACTAGGTCATAAACTTTGTGAAGAGAACACACTCTACTACATGGCAAGTGGTAGAGGATGAAGAAATAGGAAGTGGGCTCACTTTAGAATTGATTTTCTCACTCTTTTTCTCATGGCACCATTGGAGCTAGTAAGCTTTTGGATGGAGCTTGATGAAAAAGAAGAAGAAAGAATAATCCATCCAAATGAAAACTTATCCCAATGAATTATTGCACCATGTTTGAGTTAATCCCTCATGCTTAACTCATGTAGAGAATTAACCAAGGCATTAGGTTAAGGGTTGGGTTAACTAATATCCTAAGGAATGACAAAAGAGTTGACTTTGTCAATATTTATCAAGCTTCATAAAGCTTGATAACTTTGACCAAAGTCTCACCTCTTTTGTTATTTGTTAGGAAAATAGTAAACCCTAATTTAACCTTGAATTGGTTTAAGGCTGATACACCCAACTTGTGTGTATCATCAAGCATGATACAAACATGTACACTTGCATATATCACATATAAACAATGTGCACATTCAAGTGAGAAAATAAATCATAAGTGAGCTAATACTAGTTAATGCAATGTAATATATATCAAATATATAATTATGCATTAAATTATTAAATCAACTCTTGATTTAATAACCCGGCTATAACCGACTAATATCATGTGTAACAACTTATCGAATCAACACTTGATCCGATAACCCGGGTATATCGCATACAACCGATCAATGTCACGAAATGCGAGAATAGAATATGGTATCTCATAACGTATTAATCTCGGTCCCGCACATATCACATATGTGCTCCTACTCCATTTCGCTTGAGCTAGGAAACCCCTGTGTAGGACTCTAAAGACTCATCAATACGCCGGCAGTAGGTGATGATCATATCAAACACCCACAAGCCGCAAGCGGTGTGCTAAACGTAACGGCCACCCAGGTATTGAGCGATCAGAAGATCAACAAGCAAGACTGCTAGTACTCCTGTGAATCCAATCAGTAACACTCCCGTACAGTCCGGTCTGGTCGTCTGATATGTCGCATATCTCGCCTAGGGGTGGTAAACGTCAGACCCCAGTAGCTCGGCAAGTCGTATCGATATGAGGTCTATAACAGTTCGAGAAACTGCTGATAACACTTACCAGTAAATCTCAGCAACCCTGGCCAGGGATTTCCGGTTATAGCCAATCGAACACAGCACAACATCAACTCCCTATACCGGGAGAGACGAATCCCCTCCTATCGCTCATTGCATCCATGTGATTCGGGACTGTACCCAAAAACCACCGTTTTGCATGCCCTCTTGGACGTGGTAAGGTGGAAATCAAAGCACAGTGGGAATCACACAAGACTCTATGACGATCTCGGGTCAACAGACTACTCTGTACCAGTGTCACCGGAGAACTGCTATCTGACGTGAGGTATAATACCATCTGGGAGTTATCGGCGAGTCCGTCCAGTGTACCCAGTCTCCACTGAGCACCCGTACACCATCCTTGATGTCAAACATCGATGGATATAGGATCATCCATCGCCCATCATATGGGTCAAGATGCGTATACGCTAGTCTACTCTGGTGCATCGATGCCCTGTCTCGATACACCCTCGACTAGGAACAGTTATAGGATGTACTCATCGACTACCGTGGCCCCACTAGTATGATCTCATCATAGTCCCAGTAGTCAAGTACATATCTTAAGGGCTTTATCAACATGTATTAGAGACAATCAGAGTACATGTTAAGATAAAGTACAACCAGATAGCATACTATCATGTCGAGCAAGAAAGTCCTCCCTATATACGTCCCAGCATCCACTACAATATACATCGTATGTACAGTAATGGCCTCTAGGGCATACATATAACTAACAATGATAGCATTGGAAGTGGCCAAAAAGGGGCGACCAAGAATCACCGGAATTTGATTCCGTGGGTTCGCTACAGGCTTTGTATCAATTACAATAAAGTCCACAGGGAATACAAATTCTCCGATTTTTATTAACACATCCTCCAGTTCACCCCTAGGTTTGGTGCTTGATCGGTCAGCCATCTGGAGAGTGCAATGGGCTGGTTTCAACTCTCCGATCCCTAACTGGTCGTAAACCGAGAAAGGAAGCAGGTTAAGACTTGCGCCAAAGTCGAGTAGAGCACGGTTGATGTGTTTCTCCCCAATAGAAATGGAAATAGTAGGATAGCCAGGATCCTTACGTTTCCTCGGTAGTTGTTGGGGGAAAGCCGTGTCTGCAGTCTTTGCCATGAATATCTTCTTGGGCATTTGAGTCTTCCTCTTTCTAGTGCATAAGTCCTTAAGAGATTTTGCATAAGCGGGGACTTGTTGGATTGCATCTAGAAGAGGGATGTTGATGTTTGTAAGTGCACGGCGGCGCCCCGGCCTCCATCCCGAGGCCAAATGCGGAAGCGATGGTTAACTTTAATTTTTCATGAACCGGCACCACCGCGCATTAAAACCTGGATCGGGCTATTAACTAGTCCTAGCTAACTACAAGATAGGGAAGAGAGATATACTGAGCGATCCGTGTCCTCCGGTCTTCTCGCCGTCGTCCCGATCTCCCGCGGAATGTCCGGTCTCCACCTCCTCGCCGGAAGGGCACCACATCGCCGGCTTCTTTTACGGGCACCCACTTCTATACCGAAGCAACTCGGGCACGAAGCTGGCGAGTCGACGTGCCCAAGATTTGCTGTAGAATAGTGAAGAGATCTATATCTCATTTGGGGTTTGTATGGAGTTGCCTTTTGAGATGGTAGAGGAATGGAGTTTTGGAGATGGAGCTAAATGGATTTTGTGCAATACAAATGAACAAAAACCCCTCACCAAAAAATGGGACAGCCCTCCCCTTCTTCCTTGGCCGGCCAAGTATTAGCAAGAGAGTGAGAGAGTGAGGAGGTGTAACAAAGAGGTAGCCACAAGAATAATGTAAGAGGGAGAAAAGGCCATCATAATAAGCAATGATCACAAAGAAACTCCAACACTCAACCAACCAATCATAACACCAAAAGGTCAAGCCATCATGACCTAAGAAGTCAATGTGATGGTGGAACTATCATGATACAAGGATATGCAAAGACCCCCTCCACAAATGCTTATTTGCACAAATGCAAATAAGCCCTCCTCCACCAATCTTCGGCCATTGAAATATACAAATGAAAATGGCCGAAACGGAAAGCAAACTGGCAACTCCAGAAAACTGGTCCCGTAATAAATTACAGGAAAACCCCGCTACAGTGCATACACACCCGCATCTGTATTCCGACCGAATACAAATGCAATGAGACAAAATCTACACTGTACCATACTAGGATCCGGCTGAAACCAAAGTCGGCTAGTATAATCCGTTCGATCCTAATCCGTGCAATACCGTACGTATCTGATCGAACCATGCCATATCTCCATACGGCCTCTACAGCGTTTCGCCCGAAAACTTGAGCAACTGAATGTGGGGGACTCTAAAGACTCGTCAACACCTTGGTTGTGGATTTAACCACTAGCACGTCAGAGGTATAAGCCAATACGTAACGGGCTACCAGGTATTGACCAAAAGGGACGTCGATGAGCGAACTCATCCTGACACCCTACTGAGCCTGTCAGTGACAATATCCATACAGTCTGGTCCGTTCGTCTATGAGCATCGCATGGTGGGCCTAGGGGGTTGGTAAAGTCAGACCCCCAAAAGCGGTACAAGTCGTGTCGGAGTATAGCCCAGAACACCCTGAGATACTACTGGAATACCTACCAGTAAATCTCCTGCCTTGGCCGAGGGCTTCGTGTAATGGCTCTCCTAGACACAGCGCGACCTCACCCCCAATACCGGGAGAGACGAACCCCTGAAGATCCGCTCACTACCTCCATGTGGCTCGGGACTGTACCCAACTAAAACCTGTTTGCACGTCTCCTTTGAGCGTGGTAGGGTAGTAATCAAAGTACAGTGGGAACTCACACGAGACAAATGACGATCCTTAGGTCGATGTACTAACCTGTACACATGTCACCAGGGAACTGCTATCTGACGTCAGGTATAAGACCAACTAGCAAGTTCCCGGCGAGTCCTGTCCGGTGTACTCATAACCCAATGAGCACCTGTATACATCTTAGGTGATCCAACTGACACCAATGGCTTGTGAGACCGGCCACCGCCCCTCGTCAGGGTCTCGACTGTATACACTAGTCTACTCTGGAATATCGATGCCCTGTCTCGAAACTCCCACGACTAGGGACCTTTTAAGGATGTGCTTATAGACCCCAGCTCCCACTTATATGATCGCCCTCATACTGCTGGTGGTCAAGCAAGAATCCTAGGGGCTCTATCAACGTGTAATAGTGACATGTCAGGTCACCTAAAGCAGTACACGATGATAAAGATAAACCAGATAGCATACTATCATCTCGAGTAAGACTGTCCTACTGGGACAGGTCCTCCCTCAATCATTGCAATCACATGCCTGTGATCCAATAATTGACTCTGAGGGCACTATCTCCAACAATCTCCCACTTGCACTCAAGGTTAATTATTGCGTGTCGCATACTCACAGCCCGTGTGATACCGAACACCCAACTCCTCTACTAGTCAGTCTCGCAAAGCCCGTTTGCGAAACTATTGCGTTCGAGGAATAGCCTCGGTGAGTGGATCCGCCTTGATGTTTCCTTCTATGTCTCTCTATATCTCATGTTCGCGGAGAAAGCCATCTCCCGAAATGAGCAATACCTGTCTTAGAATGTGTCTGGATGTCTGAGGGGATCTAGCTCATAAATGAACTCCAAATCCAAACTTCTTAGACTGTATCGTCAACTGAACTTAATCAGTATACTGCGCCATCCCTCCCTCCCTCAGTATTTCCTTGGACCACCTGTCTAAAATACTGCCCCTCGTCAGAAGGAAAACTATAACTCTGACAACCTCCTTGTTGTCTAGGTCACCTTGGAAGCCTGGAATGATAACTGTCTCCCGAAAGAGGCTGTCGTTATCATATCCCTAGAACATCCACTTATGTTCTAAAACTGCTTCCGTCTGTTTCTCCAGGATTGGATCAATGTAAACTTATTGCATCTAGTGCAAGAACAACATCTGGTATGGTACTTGACATCTCATGATTGACTCAATTGCCTGAGCAAGTGATCTGCCAATCATGCACATCCCTATCCCCTTTAGTCTGTAAGACACCTTTAGAGAGGGTGACTCCATCACCTGCAGGTACACTACCGTGCCAGGAGTCGTCCATTCTAAATACTCTTAGAATGCTGTCTAAGTACCCTGATTGGGAAACCACCCAAATCTAGATCTAAAACCATAGATCTAGTAACCAATATGTCGGATATAATGTCCAAGTCCTGTGTGGAGAAACCGCTGTGTGACGACTAAAGTATAACCGATTGTAGTATAGGAATATCACTTCCTAATCTGTGTATGTCATCCAAATACCATGACATCACACCCTACTACCTTCTCAACAGATCCATCCCCTATTCTGATGAAGTCAAACCTTTGACTATCACATCAGAAATTGATGATCTATCTCCGCTATATCTGCTTTAGTCTATAAATAGACATAAGCTACCTGTCCACCAATGCTTCCGCTGCTCCCACTGACTACGACAACCCTCTGGCAGAGTCATATAAACGTACACTTCTAAAGCAAGTTTAGAACGACGTTATACTCATCCTCCTGCCGGGTCTCACAGTCTGGAACAACAGCAATGGCAAGTGTGGGTAAACAATAACTTCCTTGTCACCGTCCTTGAGGCTACCGGAGTACCTCTCGGGTGCCTGAAGTTACCCACTTTATCTGCGGACTGGTCAATGGAATGTCAAGCCAGATTGAATCTTTAGGTTCCTATGAAATCTTCAGTAATCGTTTGTGATTCTGGAATCACTTCCAGTTCTACCATACTCCCACTACTGTTTTCTGAAAAAAAAATCCATTTTTATTAAAACTGTGGCGAGTTTAGAACAATATCACTATTGATCTTCCAGATGGTAGAAAGTCAACCCTCGTCATAGCTTGGGTCAACCCACAAACAGCCATTACAGAAACGTGCATTGAGTTATCCAGAGTCTGGTTTTAATCATAAGCCGGACAACTCCCCGTACCTTAACATCGTTAAGATATGAACTGTTCTATATCCAATATAGAACCAGAGGCACTGATTTAATTGAACCAGATTCAAATCATGCAACTGTCTCCAGTGCATGTCAACCAAATGGAAGGAGGCCGATCAGCGTTACTCAACTTAGGAATGCTTCCAATTATGAGTAACCTGAAAGAGAAGCAAGTTCTCTAAATCATTACTATCAACTGAATACCCTACACAAGTATCTACATCTTCGATCACCTTGAAGAATCCCGATACTTGCAATGCTTGGTTCTCTACTTTATTCAAAAACCTATAACTTCTCAAAATTCGGACCCTGTGTTTCCACGAAATACCTGTCTAAAAACTAGAGAAGTCATAAGTAAACCGAATATAGTACGGGAACCAACCCCTCTGTCCTGATGGACCCTGGACAACATACAATACTCTGTATAAGTTCCTTGAGTCTGATAACTCATTCACTGTGTGTCGTAGGTTGAAAACTGTACTTATGGTTAAGAAGAATTACACCGCTGTTTAATGCTCCTTACCTAACCATCCACTGATATAGGTAAATGTCACAGACATAATTTCAAAAAGGTATATCTCACTCTATAAAAATAGACGTACAGATATATCAATTTGAAAATGGTGCATTATAACGGATATTCAAAACCAAATATTTGCGACCGGCAAACAGCCCAGGTGATTTCCTTAAATATCACCGATTACAACGAATCCCGATATAATGAGGATGATCACCTAATTCCCAATAACTTACTCCCACTCATCATCTGTAAAACCATACAGATGTGAGAATCATACCTGGTAAATACATACCCTGGAGCAAGTGTCTAATTGGGAAATCAGTTTTCTTTTAACAGTACACAGTGAAATTGAAACATTGAAATGTTTCGTAGGGGTATCCGGGTATTCCTTGTAATGCCTCTTCCATTATCCAGATTCACGACTGTAACCGCGTAATTCTTTGCCACCTCTCCAAATCCCTTTATATGTCTTTAGTCATTACCTTCTGCACACCCCTTTAGGCCAAATGGTTTTCTCCCTTCCCTACCTTTCGGCACCAGCCTATGGTTTGGAAGAAGACTATCCAATAAGCATAATGGGTGTACTGTCCTAATCCTAGGAACACTCGCAATGTGAGAGAAGGTGAAGATAAAAGACAACCGAATAAACCTTATTTCTATTTCTCCTGAACCAGAATCCATCCCCGAACTGGAACAAGTTCCTTTCGAGTTCGTATATAACCATACGATGGAGTATCCAATAAACTGTGGATCTTCGTAGTGATACGGAGTGTCCTGGAGAAATACAAAGGTGATGTGGGAGTGGTAACGAAATACTTGGTTTGGTCATGAATAGCAGTCGCAATTTACTTTGCCCTCTTACTAATCCATTTCTTTGTCTTTACTTAATACCTTCTGTACACCATCGTTAGGCTAATTGGTTTTCTTCATTCCCTACCGGTCGGCACCTGCCTATGGTTTGGAAGAAGACTATCCAATTTGCGTAATAGGTGTACTAACTCCTAAACCAAGGAGTACTCACAACTTGAGAGAAGGTAAAAGGAAAAGACAACTGAATAATCCTATCCGTTTTCTCCAGAACCCGAAACCATCTTCGAATAAATCCCTTCGAGTTCGTATATAACCATACGATGGTTTTGTCCAATGGAAGTGGACGTTCGTAGTAATACGGGGTGTCCTGGAGAAAAGGGTGAAAGTAGGAGTGGCAATGAGGATTGCAACTCTGACAATCCAAAAGCCAGTGTTTTAGAAGGTACGGTCAACTTGGTCTCTGAGTCATAGTCTTAGGGTCGGGTCAATGGTCGCTGCCAAAGAGAGAGAGAAAAGAAACACTCAGCGTGCACTCTAACCTAGATCAGAATGGTTACCAATTTATCTAATCTGGAAACCTCCCACTGTACCGTCAAATTCTCTTCCAAACCTGAAAGAAGAATTAGTCGGGGTCACCTGAGGAGTAAACTAACTCATCAGTGGGAATCGGGATCCAACTATCATCGTATGATAACGTGACGGAATCCGCTCATGCTATCACACTCCAGAAGGTATGCGCATATCTGGCAAGTTTCAGCTTCCTTAGAAACTCCCGATGTGATTTCTGCCCCATGCTCTTATGACCTTGACTTTGGCCAACATATCATAAGTCACATGTCAAGTTCTACCCATCATTCTCCAGGTTAATTTGAGTCCACCCGTACATACCCTTGACTTTGGCCAAAATAGTAGTACGACTGCCCCAAACCAACGCATCTATCTATGCTGCATATGAATACCCAATAGCTACCAATCACTGTGCCTTGACTTTGGCCAACATACACAGCTTGAATACTATTGACCACCCATATGAAACGACGGAGGGCTACGAATGGTTTCTGGCGAAAACCTTTAACGTAATGAACTTGATATCGTTGAAGGAACGGATAGCTTTTTAGAAATATAGTGACGAAAACTGTTGCTAAAGAGGTCACTCCCGGTGAAGGGATCTCGGCTCTTTCCCCGTAGAATGAGGTGCAGGATATTCCAACTGAATACCACGGTGCAAAGCAAAAGTAATCGGCTATAGTGAAGTTATTGCCCTGACGCAAACTTTTTGTCCAAGGGGTCACTCCCGGTGAAGGGATCTCGGCCCTTGCCTTGTCGACTGAGGAGCAGGATATTCCAACTGAATACCACGATGCAAAACAAAAGTGAACGTCTTTGAAATAACAGCTTTTTGAAAAGTGTTCCAACAACATCAGATAAGGTTTGTTTTTAACTTGCATTGATTCGAATCAACGCAGTCCCATCAATTGATCACACCACAAAGAACGAAAATATACTGATGTGCGTATATGCCATCCGCATTCGCCACTGGGTCCCGTCATTACCCGTTAGGTTAGCTAACTAACGACAGAGCGGGGACTGGACTAGCGCGGATGCAAAACATATACAACATCTACTAGTATATATATCAATATATAATATTTCGCTCAAGGCGTGATAAAATGCAACATCACAGAAATGTACAGCATCACAGAACAATACAGATATCTGGGATCCCCGGGTTTCACAGAGCCACTACTGAAACCCGACGTTCCCCTGGTCATGTGGATAGCCTGTGCAATGAAATCCTAGACCCCTACGGGCGCGGCAAGTAACCCGCCAAAACCTGAAGCGAGGCAGCCCCCTTCAGCAACGTGAATGGACCACCCGGCACTTCACGGAATCCGGTAACTTGGGCACCCCTCCTGGGTCAACCTGTACCCCCTACGAGTGCGGCGAATAGCCCGCCAATTCTAGAGTAAAGCCCCTTCCGTATCAATGCCATGAGATGCGGGCTTGTTGCCCTCTAGAACCCGGCCATCCGTGCACCCCTCCGCGGGGCAATCCTAGTACAGAAAGTAAAATATACATACAACGGGTACATCGACCGCAACCTGGCCGTGCCCCAAAAAAATAATACAATCAGGCAGTGACGGCAGTCCACATGTCGGACGCTCGCCACGCAATATCAAATGTACATAATACAACAAAAACTGTACTAGCATTGCATCCAGGATATCCCCCACGACCAATCCGCAACATCATAGCAATATACAGAACATCAACGTGAAAGTCACGTTCGCAAATCCGTCTAACCGGGCTATAGCAGTTAGACAGGATTTACCGATCAAGTGACATTCACGGTCGCAGATATAATGTAAATACTGTGAACTAATGTGTTTAAAATATCCGATCGATCAAATTTTACCAAGTGGGCCCCCAAGCAATACTGTAGCACTCACAGAAATTCTGGGCCCAAACAAAGTATACCAAAACCCCTAATTTCAGCCCACAAGCCCACTGCAAAAAATTGGTGACGTGAATCCAAATTCCTGCGGCGGAACCGCGGCCAAAGAGGGGTTATGGCCGCGGTTCCTCGGTCGTACGGAAGGATCAGGTGACCAAAATTCTACAGTGTTCTTAGGATTCCCTGCACATCATTCTGCAACATACTGAAAAAATTTTGGAGCCAAAAAAAAATTCGACAGAAAACTGATGTGTATAAAAACGCGGTTTTGGAATTTTTGTTCGATCGGAAATGTAAAACACACTAGACAAAGCTAGACTATGTTAATGGCGAGGCTCTGATACCACTGTAACTGCACGGTAGCGCCCCGGCCTCCATCCCGAGGCCAAATACGGAAGCGATGGTTGACTTTAATTTTTTATGAACCGGCACCACCGCGCACTAAAACCCGGATCGGGCCATTAACTAGTCCTAGCTAACTACAAGATAAGGAAAAGAGATATACCGAGCGATCCGTGTCCTCCGGTCTTCTCGCCGTCGTCCCGATCTCCCGCGGAATGTCCGGTCTCCACCTCCTCGCCGGAAGGGCACCACGTCGCCGGCTTCTTTTACGGGCTCCCACCTCTATACCGAGGCAACTCGGGCACGAAGCTGGCGAGTCGACGTGCCCAAGATTTGCTGTAGAATAGTGAAGAGATCTATATCTCATTTGGGGTTTGTATGGAGTTGCCTTTTGAGATGGTGGAGGAATGGAGTTTTGGAGATGGAGCTAAATGGATTTTGTGCAATACAAATGAACAAAAACCCCTCACCAAAAAATGGGACAGCCCTCCCCTTCTTCCTTGGCCGGCCAAGTATTAGCAAGAGAGTGAGAGAGTGAGGAGGTGTAACAAAGAGGTAGCCACAAGAATAATGTAAGAGAGAGAAAAGGCCATCATAATAAGCAATGATCACAAAGAAACTCCAACACTCAACCAACCAATCATAACACCAAAAGGTCAAGCCATCATGAACCATCATGACCTAAGAAGTCAATGTGATGGTGGAACTATCATGATACAAGGATATGCAAAGACCCCCTCCACAAATGCTTATTTGTACAAATGCAAATAAGCCCTCCTCCACCAATCTTCGGCCATTGAAAGATACAAATGAAAATGGCCAAAACGGAAAGCAAACTGGCAACTCCAGAAAACTGGTCCCGTAATAAATTACAGGAAAACCCCGCTACTGTGCATACACACCCGCATCTGTATTCCGACCGAATACAAATGCAATGAGACAAAATCTACACTGTACCATACTAGGATCCAGCTTAAACCAAAGTCGGCTAGTATAATCCGTTCGATCCTGATCCGTGCAATACCGCACGTATCTGATCGAACCCTGCCATATCTCCATACGGCCTCTACAGTGTTTCGCCCGAAAACTTGAGCAACTAAATGTGGGGGACTCTAAAGACTCGCCAACACCTTGGTTGTGGATTTAACCACTAGCACGTCAGAGGTATAAGCCAATACGTAACGGGCTACCAGGTATTGACCAAAAGGGACGTCGATGAGCGAACTCATCCTGACACCCTACTGAGCCTGTCAGTGACAATATCCGTACAGTCCGGTCTGTTCGTCTATGAGCATCGCATGGCGGGCCTAGGGGTTGGTAAAGTCAGACCCCCAAAAGCGGTACAAGTCGTATCGGAGTGTAGCCCAGAACACCCTGAGATATTTCTAGAATACCTACCAGTAAATCTCCTACCTCGGCCGAGGGCTTCGTGTAATGGCTCTCCTAGACACAGCGCGACCTCACCCCCAATACCGGGAGAGACGAACCCTGAAGATCCGCTCACTGCCTCCATGTGGCTCGGGACTGTACCCAACTAAAACCTGTTTGCACGTCTCCTTTGAGCGTGGTAGGGTAGTAATCAAAGTACAGTGGGAACTCACACGAGACAAATAACGATCCTCAGGTCGATGAACTAACCTGTACACATGTCACCAGGGAACTGCTATCTGACGTCAGGTATAAGACCAACTAGGAAGTTCCCGGCGAGTCCTGTCCGGTGTACTCATAACCCAATGAGCACCTGTATACATCTTAGGTGATCCAACTGACACTAATGGCTTGTGAGACCGGCCACCGCCCCTCGTCGGGGTCTTGACTGTATACACTAGTCTACTCTGGAGTATCGATGCCCTGTCTCGAAACTCCCACGACTAGGGACCTTTTAAGGATGTGCTTATAGACCCCAGCTCCCACTTATATGATCGCCCTCATACTGCTGGTGGTCAAGCAAGAATCCTAGGGGCTCTATCAACGTGTAATAGCGACATGTCAGGTCACCTAAAGCAGTACACGATGATAAAGATAAACCATATAGCATACTATCATCTCGAGTAAGACTGTCCTACTGGGACAGGTCATCCCTCAATCATTGCAATCACATGCCTGTGATCCAATAATTGACCCTGAGGGCACTATCTCCAACAAAGTTAACCTGTTTCAAGATTTCAGTGATCTTCTCCATTTGTGGACTTGGTATGTTTCCCCTTAACCGATTCGGGTAAGGAGCTTGAGAAATAAGGTCGGGGTCCAACATTGGAGAAGATCGTGTAGGTGGAAACGATCTAAGAATAGGATTGGGGATCGTTTTCGGTGGACTAGAAGAGATGGGCTTAGGTGTCGAGCCGTAGGGAAAACGGAGAATAGGCTCGGAAGAAGGTGGTGGGGTAGAAGAACTGGGGTCAGAATTAGAAGTAGAAGTGGAAGGAAAGGTCTCAGCCGGGGTGTTATTGATAGATTTTTCGGTATCATCAATCTCTTCCCCAACGTGATTGTCAAGCACTCTTCCAGATCTCAACATGGTGATTGCATTCACATGATGTGAGTAACCAGGATTGGGTAAAGGTTGAGCTGGAAGTTTCCCTTTCTCTCTTGCACTCATTTCAACTTTTAATCGTGCAAATTCTTCTTCCATCGATTTTATAGTCTCATTTTGAGAGACAGTATTTCTTTTCATGTCATCGACAGAAAACTTCATCTCAGCCGAAACTTGCATGATATTTGTTAGGATCAAATTCATGTACTGTGCAAATGAAGAGGATTCATCAGCACCGGTCAACTGCAAAGGATTATTTGGTGCGGGTGTATTGACCGGATTTTGGAAGTTTTGTGCTTGGAAGGGGTGCTGACTCAATTGAAGTGGTTGCTGTTGTGGTGGAGGAGCCCTTTGGAAATTGTTTTGGTTTGGAACCGTGTTTTGAGTTTGTGATTGGTTCCAAGCAAAGTTAGGGTGATTCCTCCAACCCTGATTATAAGTGGAAGAAAATGGATCGTTTCTAGGTCTTTGAAAAGCAGCATTGATATGCTCATGACCTTGAAACGGAGAATTTAGTGGACATTCTTCCGTCAAATGAGAAGGATCATAACAACATCCACACACAGTTTTGGAGAGTGACATTTGATTTAGGGAGGCGGCTAAAAATTTATTTTCCACAGTCTCGAGTTTCTTATGTATAGCTGAAATGTCAGCTCTAACTCCTATGGAAACTTCCGATTGGTTATTGCCACCCCTAGACGATTGACTCACACCCTTCTACTGTAAAGATTTTTCAGCGAAATCTTCTAAGAATTTCCAGGCTTCCCCATCATCTTTAGTCATGAAAGTGCCTTAATACATGGATTCAAGGATCTGTTTTGTGGTAGGATTAATGCCCTCATATATGATTCTGCACAGATCCCATCTAGGGATTCCGTGATGTGGACATTGGACTAACAGATCCTTGAAGCGTTCAAGACACTTTGAGAATGTTTCATTTGGAAGCTGGGTAAATTGATTTATTTCGCTACGGACTCGAGCTGTTTTATGATTCGGATAGAATTTCTTTAGGAATGCTTTTACGAATTCTTCCCGGTTTGAGATAGAATGTGTGGTAGTGTTATACAGCCACTTCTCGGCTATATCGCACAAGGTAAATGGGAGAAGACGAAGACGCATAGCATCCACAGAAAGCTGTGAAGTACCCATCATTGCGCATACATTTTCAAATTTGGTGATAAAGACATATGCGTCTTCAGACTCGAGACCGTGATATTTAGGTAGAAGGTTGATGTATTGGGGTTTTATTTCAAAATTGTCCCCGTTGGCTGGTGGAATGGAGAGACAGGTCGAAAGAGGACCTCGCATAAGATAGCATCTCTCTTGGAGAGAGATGTGGGGTGGATTCTGCGCACCTGCGGACGGCGGCAGAGTAGTGGTAAAGAAGTTCCATGGAGAATTATCCATCGAAGTGGGTGTGGTGGTGGGTAAAGAAGAAGTAGACGTAGAATTACAGACTTCGGAGTCGATCGGGGGAACGCGGACTAAACGGGCACTAGAATCCCGTGTCCAGCCTATCTTGCACTAAAGGGGTTTAGTACAAGTGGCAGCGTTAATATAATTAAGGAAAATATGAAGTGGTGTTTGTTTTGAAAAATATACGGATTTTTGAAAAAATGATGCAAATCACAACAAATGCAACAAGCAACCCTAAGTCTTGTGGTCACCTAGGTTAAGGCTCTAGACCGCTCCTAACTGCCAAAAGACAAGTCGCAGGATCAATCCTCTACTGCCTCTTTTTCTCTCCTGTGGCCAGGTAAGTTGGAGGTTCTCCACTACGTAAGTAGTGGGCCTAATTAAGTAAACCACTTGCCTTAGACACACTTGCCTTAGACACCACAAAAGAAACGCGGATAAGCAATAGATTACCCATGGCCTTCTCCTGTCCTAAGTGAGCGTGACGGTCCTTAGAGTCATGTCTAGATTTCTTTTAGTTAATGAGGGTAATGCGGATGCAATTTTGTGATTTTCGGGGCTTAGGAAGGGTAATGAACTCCCCACCTAATCTGAATTTGGCCGTGCCCCTTAAATTCCGTATTAAAAAAATGCAAACAACCAAGATCAAACACGCACAATTTTTTCTTTTGCGGCGCTGCGAATTTTGCAAAGAAACCTGCAGCAAATTTGTTATTGGAGCAGACAGAGAAAGAGATAAGAAAGTCAAGAAAATACCAAAGAAGTTTCAAACAGCGAACAGCTATTCCCACCGCGGTTCCGCCGCGGGAAGCTTCTTATGCCGCGGATCCGCCGCGAGCCAATGAGGTCACTACACAAAAATTTAGGCAACGGCTTCTGTTTCCTCACAGAGATACCTGGAATATTCAGAAAAAAAAATTCCCAAGCTCCACAGATTGCAGATTTCATCGCAACAAATCACAACAAATCGTTTATTGTTTGCGCGAATTTTGATCTAAAAATTTTGATGGAATAAACTTTTCAACTCAAATTTCAAAAACGAACAAATTAGAACACGATCCCCGGCAACGGCGCCATTTGATTGCATGAATTTCCGGTGTGTATATAAGAAAAGTGTAGAAATCACAACCAAAGAAAATTTTGACCGCAATCAATAACGGTGTCGATTGTAGCGCGTTAGCGAGTGCGGATCGTCCACAGGGAAAGTGAGATCCGTTCGAATTTGAATTAGATGAGTCGAAAATTAAAGAGAAAGAAAAGACAATTCAATTCAAGATTTAAAAGTGAATTTCAAGAATTATTAAAATCAAGATCTAATAACAAGAAAACATTAAAATCAAGAATCAAGAATTGATGATTTCCAATCCAATAATAAAGAATCGAAGTGAGGCTCGTAAGAATCGATCGAATTTATAGACGTGATGAAATCTATTGATTACGTATTCTTATCCATCGATGATTTGATACTAGATCGATGATGATCAACGAGAATTAGGGATTTCTTGCGGAAACTAGGGTTTCATCATCTATCCCTTGTCTTTTCGTTGATTTCATTCACATTCTAACCTCTAGTAAATTCAAGAATCGATCGTGGATCCCTAATTAAGAGCGAACACAATCAAGAAAGCATCGCTCGAAACTAGGTCGTCGATTCTTCAATTTACTAAGGTTTACAAAACTCATAGGACTTAAGAATCGTTTCAAGATTTGTAACATCATCATCTATTGATTCTCTCGACTCCTTCACGAGCGGAGTTTTACTCAAACATCATAACAAGAAACACAATCAAGAATTGAGATCGAATCATGATGCAAGAATGTAAAGAAAGCAAGATTAAAGATCTTCACCTTTATTATTCAACAATTCGTTACACTTCGCTCAAACACTACAAGAAATTGAGGAGAGAACGAGATCGTCGAATTTAGCGTCGCATCGTCTTCGTGAGTCGCGGATCGTCTTGGATCACTTGCTCGGTTGACGATCGGCTTCGCTCCAAAAGGATAGTTGAATTCTCGCTTGATTTGTACTCGGTGTTCTTGTTTTTGGCTTTGGATTTTGAATTGGGGATTAGGGTTTACAAGTTGTGTCACTCAACTTGTGTTGGGAATTGATGGAGGAATCAACAACCTTGAAAGTGAAGCCTTAGGATCCCTTTTATAGCCTTCACTAGGATTAGCTTCCTTTAGAAGCTAGGTTTAATTTAGCTTCCCTTGTAAGCTTGGTAGTTAGGTAGAAGGTTCTAGAGTTCGTTAGTTAAGGGTAGCTTCTTTCATAAGCTTGGAGGTTAGGGAGAAGCTTCTAGGCTTTTAGGTAGTTGAGTGGCTTGCTTTGGAAGCTTGAGGATGTTTTGCTTGTACAAAGGGCCTTGCTGTTCTGTCAGAAGATTCTGGAGTTCTCTGGAGTTTGGAGTAGCTTAAATGAGTGTAGGCCTTGAGATAAGAATACTGAGACGAAGAGATGCTGACATCACCCCCACGTGGCCGTGGATCCGCCGCGCATGCCCTGCTCCGGCCGCGGATCCGCGGCCCAATAGGATGCTTGGTGGATGAAACTTCTGTCTGATGTTGGTGCTGATCCATGGGCCTTTATTTTATGTATGGAATATTTTTACACCCTATTGTTCACTGCCAGATCACCAGTCTTGGACTTGGCGTATTTTTATCAGCACTATTTCACAGATTTGGTTCTTCTCCTGGAATTTCCTGCACAGATTCTCGAGACAAATGTTGCGCTACACAAAGATTATGCGATGCAATGATAAACACTCAATTTCCCTCAAAATGTCGGTTTTAATATATAACACAAGTTAATTGGTATTTTAGAGCTGTTTTGCTAATATGTGCTATATTAATACTGAACACCTCTAGATGAGTGCAAATGGTAGGGAAATTGTCCTGTTAAAAATACATTATTTTTAACTGATCAACTCTCTACTTATCTCTTGAGATATTTCACTCACCCTAGTTCTACACAAGTTTATCCTCTCCATCTCATTCTTGCTTTCTAGCTTTTAGTGAGGTGAGAAAAGAAAAAGAGAAATTCATTTCTAAAGAGAGAAAAATTCCTACTTCATCTACCTACTCTCATCTAGCCCATAAAATTAGGTTGTTTGCTTCACTAATTCCTTTATTAGTGAAGAGGTAGTTTGAGTTAGAGTAACTTCAAGGTGGATCATCTTCAGTCTCGAAGACGACATAGCAAGCTCGTTCCTTTCACCGAGTGGAGCCTAAGAAGAGTTCTAAGGAGCACTACTTGGAGCTAAGGGACTACTACTTGGAGCTTTAGAAGTGAAGGACCGGTCAAAAAGGTTGTATTTCTTATTCACTTAGTGTAAAAGTTTGTTTACATGCTCATAAACCCTAATTCTCTAGTTCGATTCTAGGTAAGTATAGCTTAGCCCGCTAGATTTTTTTAAATTGCATACTTGATGCCTTTAGAAACCTAGTAGTGGTGCTAAGACAGACTTTCAGTAATCGTAGGCAAGTGATTATGATGATTGAGGGAGGACCTATACGGGTAGAACAGTCTTACTCGAAATGATAGTATGTTAGCTGGTTTGTCTCTATCATCATGTACATGCATTATGTGGTATTACAGATCACTATTTCATGTTGCTAGAGCCCATAGGATTCTTGCTTGACTACCAGCATTATGATGGCGATCATATACGTGGGAGCTGGGTGGTCTATAAGCACATCGTTAAATGTCCCTAGTCGAGGGAGTATCGAGACTGGGCATCGATACTCCGGAGTAGACTAGTGTATACTTTTCGAGACCCCGACGAGGGGCGGTGGCCGGTCTCACAAGCCATTGGTGTCAGTTAGTCACCTAAGATAGTATACAGGTGCTCATTGGGTTATGAGTTACGCTGGACGGACTCGCCGAGAACATGCTAGATGGTATTATACGTATTGCCAGATAGCAGTTCTCAGGTGACATGAGTACAGGTTAGTATGTCGACCTGAGATCGTCATTTTTCTCATGTGAGTTCCCACTGTACTTTGATTACTACCCTACCATGACTCAAAGGAGTCATGCAAACAGGTTTTAGTTGGGTGCAGTCCCGAACCACATGGAAGCAGTGAGCAAATCGTCGAGGATTCGTCTCTCCCGGTATTGGGGGTTGATGTCGCACTGTGCATGGGTGGCCATCACCAGAAATTCTTGGCCAAGGTAGACGAGAATTACTGATTTGGATCAGTATTTTCTCAGTGGGTGATGGGCTTCACACCGACACGAAATATCGCGTTATTAGGGGGTCTGACTTTATCTACCTCCCTAGACCCGATATGCGATACTCTTAGACAAACTGACCGGACTGTATGGAGATTGTCACTGAAAGGCTCAGTAGGGGTTCGGATGAGTTTGCTTGTCGGCCTTCCTTTCGCTCAATATCTGGGTAGCCGTTACATACAGCTAGTTCCGCTGACGTGCTTTTGGTTAAACCCACTGCCAGCGTATTGACGAGTCTTTAGAGTCCCACACAGAGAATTTCCCTGGTTCAGGCGAAATGGTGTATTAGCCGTATTTTGATACATGTAGGGTTCCGATCGAATGATTGTACTAGTAACCCGGACTTTCGATCGGATGGTTGATAATACTAGCCGGCTCAGGATTGAGCCGGATTGTTAAATCAGGTATTGATTTAATAATTTACGTATATGTATTTTGATATGTATATTCTAGTATTATGTTCTTTGTGTTATTCTATCTCTTTGGGTATTCGTATTTTGGTACAAATATAGGTATGTATATACAGTTAAATGTAATCCGTATTTATACGGAAAACAATCTAGAAGGTGGACACCTCATTTTGGATTATCCATTTATTAATTTAAATGAAAATGGGGTGTAAAGGTAAAGAAGAGAGAATGGTGAGAACCATGCTTGAATAGTATTGACAAATGAATTTTCAATTCATTTGTGCAAACTATTCAAGTATAGTTGCAATATTATATTTGGAAATTGTGTTTTACAAAACCATGCTTGAGTTTTTTCTCTCTCACAAGTTTTTTCACTCAGACTTTCCTCACTTGAGTTTTGCATGGTTGGTTTTTGAAAAACACTCTCACCATTTGCTTCTTCTCTCTTCACTACCTTTCTTGAGCTCCAACTCCTTCTTCTCCATCTTCTACCCTACCAACTCATATGTTGAGAATCAAGGGTAAAAGAGAGATAGATACACACTTAGAGAAACTCACTACATCCCAAGGCACTCTAGATTAGTAACCTAAAGTCCCTAGTTGTTTCACTAGATTCTTAATGTGGAGCTAGAGCCATGAGCTACATCCCTCGGAAGGATCATCTTCGACGGAGGAAGACCGGCGGCCAAGCTCGATCGAGGAGACCTCAAAGAGCCAAAGAAGTGGTTAGAAGACCGAAGAACACGAATCATTCGGTATAACACTTCTATCCTTTGTAGCCAGTTTTAGATTTATCATTCGATTCAATAGGATGGGTATCTAGCGCCAAAGTTTTTATACACTATTTTTGTTTCGCATCGGCCACGGTAGATGTCCAAGGCGCTAGCAAAACCCCAACAGCGTGGAAATCCTTTCATACCCCTATCCCTTGCCCAGACTTATGACAGTTGTCATAAGATAGAGTGGAACCAACGTTCCCCAGCCTAGTACAATAAGCGGGTTCGGTCAATACATCCATGTTATTATTTTGATTAAGACGTGACATGGTCACTACCTGGAGAGAGAGAGAAAAACACTTTAGCGTGTGCTCTTGCAAGTTAGATTGGTTATTATCTTATCTAATCAGGATGGCTCCCACTGTTTTATCAAATCTTCCTTCAAACCCTAAAAGGTAAGATTATCCAGGATTAATTACACCCTACAAGTTCGCTAATCAGTCATCCAGGCAAGTGTTGGTACTCCGAGGGAGTCTCCCCATGCTTTCACACAGAACTAATTAAATAACCTCATTTCTACAGAGATATAACCCCAATAACACTTTTCTAGTCACCTACTGGATTAGCTAATTGTAAAGTGGAAAACTTTCCCAAGAGTAACGCTTACTCGCAGTGGGTATCGGGATCCAACTATCGCATAGAAGTTATTCAATCTCATTGAAAATTTCAACACTTGAAATTCCCGATAATAGTTTTTACCCCTAATGACCTATGACCTTGACGCTTGCCAAAAATTCATAAGACGCTATTCATGTTCTGCTTGTCATTTCATGATTGATTCAAACCCACCCGCACGTACCCTTGACGCTTGCCAACAAAGCTGTGTGGCTGCTCCTACCAATCGCATCTATATGATGCATATAAGTATCACTCGGTTACCGTACACTATGCCTCGACGCTTGCCAACAAACATAGCACGAATACTAAACAAGACCTGTCTGAAATGACGGAGGGCTACGGCCGGTTTTTGATGAAAAACCTTTAACGCAATGAACTTGATATCGTTGTAGAATCAAGTGATTTGAAAAGGAGTGGTTTAAGCTCTGCTTTAAAAATCAAGTAGTTTTCAAAACAAACCGAGAGGGTTGTAGCATATGCTATTTTTCTCTAAAGAGTTCATTTCCAGTGAAGGGATCTTGGCTCTTTTCTTATCGAATAAGGTGCTGGATATTCATAATGGAATACCATTATGCAAAACAAAAACTAGAGCTATCTTTTCGAAAATTTGTGATTCTACAATATCTTTTAGGTTTCTTTTCTTTTCATTAATCTTATTAATGAAGTTCCATCATTTAAGTTTTCTAAACATCACAGAAGAAACGAAAATAAAACACACATATAAGCCATCCGCATTCGCCACAGGAACCCGGGTCTTCACCGTAAGGTTACTTAACTTACGGCAGGGCGGGGTCAAGGCTAGCACGGATGCAAAACATATATAGTGTCTACTAATATATCATATATATATAAGTAGCATTTGTCTCACGCATATATATGATCACATCACAGCACATCAAAGCAGAAGCAGATAAATGAAATACAGGATATACTAGGAGTTCCGTGTTTTAGATTAAGCTATTAACGAAAAACACGGATTCCACGGTCGTGATGAATAGCCAAGACCACACCCCTAGACCCCTACGAGAGTGGAAAACAACCCTGCCAATGTTGGCTTTAGTGCATTCAAGACAATTATTGTAATCGCAGGCAGGTGATTATGATGATTGAGGGAGGACCTATACGGGTAGAACAGTCTTACTCGAGATGATAGTATGCTATATGTTTTGTCTCTATCATCATGTACATGTATTATGTGGTATTACAGATCACTATTATATGTTGATAGACCCCATAGGTTCTTGCTTGAATACCAGCATTATGATGGCGATCATATATGTGGAAGCTGGGTGGTCCATAAGCACATCCTTAAATGTCCCTAGTCGAGGGAGTATCGAGACTGGGCATCGATACTCCGGAGTAAACTAGTGTATACTTTTCGAGACCCCGACGAGGGGCGGTGGCTGGTCTCACAAGCCATTGGTGTCAGTTAGTCACCTAAGATAGTATACAGGTGCTCATTGGGTTATGAGTTACACTGGATAGACTCGCCGGGAACATGCAAGATGGTATTATACCTATTGTCTGACAGCAGTTCTCAGGTGACATGACTATAGGTTAGTCTGTCGACTTGAGATCATCATTTGTCTCGTGTGAGTTCCCATTGTGCTTTGATTACTACCCTACCATGGCGCAAAGGAGTCGTGCAAACAGATTTTAGTTAGGTACAGTCCCGAGCTACATGGAAGCAGTGAGCGGATCGTCGGGGATTCGTCTCTCCCGGTATTGGGGGTTGATGTCGTACTGTGGACGGGTGGCCATCACCAGAAATGCTTAGCCAAGGTGGACGAGAATTACTGATTTGGAGCAGTAGTTTCTCAGTGGGTGATAGGCTTCACACCGACGTGAAATATCGCGTTATTATGGGTCTGACTTTATCCACCCCCTAAACCCGATATGCGATACTCTTAGACGAACAGACCAGACTATATGGAGATTATCTGTCACGACCCGAAAGTACGTAACATGACCAGCACTTAAATTACGAAACGTCTCAAGGCGTACGAAATCTAAGTAAGCCGAAAACCCAGAAATCCAAACCAAGAAAAGTAGTAGAGTGGAGGAAAAACCATTTTAAATCAAATAGTTTGCAACATACGCAGAAATATGCATTTCAAAATCACAAGTCCTTTCTAAAAATTTCGGCAGAGTTTCCTTTGTAAAAACTAACACCAAACGGGTACAAAACCTGATAAAGCATATATAATGAATAAAGGCATCCCCAAGCGGGAGCTAGCTCTTCGTCAATCGACGGTCACAATCACGCAAGCAATATAATATACAACGCCGAAGGGCGAGGATCACAAAAGAAAAGGAAACTCAAAATAGCATAAAATCCATAGAAATACAACGCGTGACTCTAAGGTCGAAAGAATAACAACACTGGTCTCTATCTGAAATAAATACATGTTTGGTTGTTGGAACTTCTAAATACAACTAAATAATAATATACCAAATATACTGATGGTCACGATACAAGTGAACCCACCTACTAGCAAATCACACGGAAATGGAAGTAGTGCCAGCAAAGCCGTAATGAAACATGTACAGCAAAACCTGCAAGAAACTGTGGCACAACGGGGGTGAGTTGCCAACTCGTGAATAGAAAACATCTACGAACAGAAATCGCATGTATGACGCAATCCTAGGTCATACGATCAATATATATCCTCAAATATATAACCAGCAGCCTATAACCATGGCTAGGGTATACCTCTAAACAACAGTAATACCAAGTGCTCGTGTCAGTGCCTCAGATAGCAATATATCATATGGATGATGTATGAATGCATGAAAACAGAATACATGTACTGAAGAAACTGCTTTCATAACTTAGTGAGATTACTGTATTTTTAAAAGCGAGGTATCATAAATGAAATCAGCATAAACAGTGTCTAGCATCGACACAAAACATAAATCCCAATGTATCAAAATCCCAGGCTCCGGCTATCCGGACTGGCCTGTATCATCAAATCTCAGTACCTCAATATCTCAAAATCTCAGTATCAATCTCACTATCTAGGGCGCCGTCAGTCCTGACCGGCCCCTACCATCAATCTCAAGACCACGACGGTATCCTCCGGATATCCGACACGTCGGGTAAAATCACCGGTCGGTAGTGCTCCCCTGCCAGGCTCAACGCCATCCTCTGTGACCTTCTCGCCCCGAGGTACCGCACCGGGCCCACCATATACCCGAAACGGTTCATCCAACTCCTCAAATCGGTCTCGAAATCCATCAGCAAAACTCATGGTGGACGACTCATACATCATGGGAAAACCGCACTTTTCATTTAAAAAAGGAGAGAGAAAAGAAGTTTATAAATGTCTTTGCGGTTTTCCCCCAAATCCAGGAAATCTCATGAAAATCCGAATCCAAATCATCGATGGCATGTAAACAGTGAATATAGGCATGAGAATCCATGAATGCGGCATAACAGTGAATAATAACATGCATGAAGTAGCAGGTAATAACTACAATGTCTAAACTAGCATATAAGGCAAGTACACTAATATCATGTCGAAACTATTAGCTAACAAGCTATATCAATGCAATAGTATTTTCTAAGTGTACGTGACATGGCAATTACCGATGAGAATGTGTGTGAGCCGGCAAGTAAGTGTATGTGGAATATACGCATCATCGGTAATGGTGCTGGTGTCCTAACAGCATGTTGTCAATAATGGTATATGAATCACAATATAAGTATGCGATGCGGAGCGAACAACAAAAATGTGCGGGAGCAGAATACTAGACACAACGATAACTAATCTGCATTTAATATAAATATAAATCATACAGTAGTGATTTTTGAAATAACACGAATCGCGGTGTTTTGAAAATAAGGGCTACGGTGTTTTTTAGAAAAGATACGTCCTTTGAAATATCCTTAGAACCCCTTGGCCTGTCTTTTAAAATACCCGCGATTCGTTAATTTTGAAATAGGTAGGAGTCTAATCTAGTCTAAAAACTATACTAAACTATACGACTGAGCTAACAAGCTAAACTAAAGGTAAGGAAACCGCCTAACATCTGAGACGATATATATATATATATATTAGTCGGTGATCCCGCCTCAATAATATCACATCCGATACCATATCTATAATCAGACATTCCCAAGTCAAGAGTGCGGATCTATCATCAATATATAGCTCGTACGTAAATCCGTCGTACTGCATCCCAAATCTGGGTACGGTCAATATCACATTCATCACATTATTCATCTGGTATCCTCTTTATCAAAGGTCATAATCCGGGGTACTGATCTACGTCTAGTACAATACTAATATCATCAATATAATCATGATCTAACTACTGATCGACAGTCTCGTACAAACCGATATCATCAGCACAAATCATCATAAAGAAGTATACATCGCCCAATGCGACCCATTATAGCTATCTTAATATATCTTATCTCATATCTCGATCACCAGTCAACTATTCTATATATATATATCATTATTCACGTGGTATCGTCATCCAAAGATCCGTTATAACATCATGGCGTATCTCAAATACTAACCCTGTCATATCACCGATCTCACAGCCTCAAATCAAATCCCGTCGACTCATCTCAAATCCCAAGTACTATCCTCAAATCCAGTATATGAACACATAGTCCCATACCTATGTGAACACATAAAAATATATTCCCATATACGCACATATGAAAGAAGAATGTATGCAAGTATGGGTGTGTGTGTATGTGTGGTGCAACCACTAGTCTAGGGTTTCGCATCACTAACCAATCCAATCACACCTAGAATCTATCTTTATCATCAATACTCTCAAACAATGTATAATCAATATATGTGTGTATACGTATTCGTATACATCACCACGAACTGCAGGGATGCTATACACCATCCACCCGACTTCTCCCCGTAGATATAAATCTACTCACCTTGCTTTTTGTGTGCCGATGCCGATGGCGCCATCTTTATCTTCAACGCCTCGACGTCACGTGAGGTACCTACAAGGATATCACAAACGCTAAAGCACATGAAAACCACATCGGAAACCAAAACGGCACACGCTACTCGCATAGGTAAAAACCTATAGTCCCGCATGCAAACATGACCAATAACCCATTGCCGTTGACGTTCAAACGCCACCCGACAGAAAAGAATCACCAAATACCAAAATCCATGCTAAAACAAGTCGTAAAACATGCGCCAACACAAGAAAACTACCCCAGATTCTATCCTAGATGGAATCAGTCAAAATTGCACATGCCAAGGGTCAAGTTTACTGGAAATATGGCCCAGAAACAAAAACAAGGGGGTTCCAACCTGGTCTGGCCGCAAATTACGGCCAGAAGGGATTTATCTGTGGCCTGGGGAAG
The DNA here is from genome assembly GCA_030015575.1 of Agapanthus africanus. Taxonomy (NCBI): domain Eukaryota; kingdom Viridiplantae; phylum Streptophyta; class Magnoliopsida; order Asparagales; family Amaryllidaceae; genus Agapanthus; species Agapanthus africanus. The sequence continues at coordinate 342,247,502 of CM057341.1, forward strand.
GAGATAGTGTCTAGGGTTTTGTGTGGTGGTTCCAGGATGCCTGCACATCTCACTTTCCAACCAAAATTATTTTAGGAGTCTCGGGGTGAAAGCAGATTTCAAAACACACCCACAGAATTATAGTTTTTCCCGATATCGATTCTATAAATCAATATTCTGGGTTCTAATCTCTAGTTTGGTCCAATGTAACTTCACAACAGGGGTTGTAGCCTCTAATTACACCTCAATTCATCTTTGATTTCAGATCAAACCCTAAACCCTAACTTGAATTTTCCAAAGTCCTCAAAACACACAATATCGACATGAAACAAGTATTGAAGCGCAAGGAATTGAAATACTATACTAGTGGTGCAGAATTTACCTCCTTTGGCAACTCAAGAATTTTCTTGAGTTGCTCAAAGTCCTTAAGATCCTCTCTTTCTAGATCCAATGTGTAGCTAATGAGCATGGGAACAATATTTGTGAAATGGGAATCGGGTTTTGGGGTGAATTTCATGGAGTAATGGGGGCTTGAAGGTGGAGGAATAGGAGGGAAGCAGTAGCAGCAGCAGCAAATGAAAGAGGGGGGGAAATGAGAGGAGGAAACAAGAGGGAATGGCCAAGTCAAACACCCTCACCTACTCTCTCTCTCTCACCATACCTATTTCTTTATTCCCTTTTCCTTTTCTTTTCTTTTCTTTTCATATTCTCTCACTCAAATAGTAAACCCAAAGTGATATGGTAGAAATGCACAAGTGTAGAGCACAAAAATGATATGTGCATGTTTTGCACAAAAATGCCAAAAATCCAATTAGCGATTTTTAATCGCGATTAGCACTAAATTAGTGTCAAACTAATCATAAAAACTTTAAAATGGCATAATTCCATAAAATACCCTATTTTAGAATTTTCCAAAATTTTCCCCATTTATCGGTATTTAATTATACCGAAATATTAAAATATTCATTAAAAATTAATATTAGATTTTAAAAATTCCCAAAAATAATATTTTATTTTTTTGAAATGTTACAATCTCCCCCCTTAAAGAAATTCGGTCCCCGAATTTAAATTTAAACCCCCAAATTCTAAAACATTTTAATAAAATGTCCAAGTCGTCGGGGCTCCGAAATCATCAACACATAAAACGCATCATAGTGCAATGCATGCGCATGAGTAATGAGCAGATTACTCAAAATCGAAACTCCGTCAAGCGTCCCGCATTCATCGGAGTCAAGGTAAAGACACGAATGCCAAATCCAAGGAAAACCAATATGATATAACTCGAAACTATACATGTAATTATCAAATCTATATATGTAAATATCTGAAGGAAATGCATGCCAAATCTTTTAAAGTCGTTGTGCAATGCGCATAACACTGCACAGTGGCGGACGTCTATCGTACGAAAATAACCATATACATATATCTTTTGTTTAAAATGTACGTTCCGCCGTTTTGGAAACAATTTAGAAAGGTTTCCTTGTTTTAAACGTTTCGTGTCATATCAGACACGTAGATAAATACTGAGACTATAGCTCACTTTTTGGAAATCCCTTCGATAACTATCAATGCATGCAAAATATATTCAGGTACTGTCCTCTGACTAGTCCTGCTCAGTACAAAAACTCATAGCAATCATCATAAAAACGTACTGCTCTATAAGGAATCAATCCCAAAATGTGCATATGAATACTACGTGCGTCTGGTGCGCACGGAAATCAAAATCCATACATGTGCCATACAGGTGCACAAAAACAATATCTAAGTGCATCGGGTGTGCACGAAACATCTATCAAGGGCAACAGGTGTGCCTGACAGTAAAAACAGGTGCATCTGACATGCACGAAGAATCTCGATTTAGTGCATCTGGTGTGCACCAAAATCGTATCTCATAACATGCGCCCAACATGCGCGAAAATCCAAATCAGGTGCATCCGTCGTGCATGAAATCATGAAATCCAATATCAAGCGCCGAACATACGCAAAATCCAATCCGGTGCACAAGGTGCACAAAACAAATATCGAACATCACAATCGAAATCGAAGTCCAGTGCATCTAAGTGCACAAAATGCGTATCCCTGCACTGCAAGCATATGTGAACTATACCGAGTCCAAAAACCAAATCGTATGCGTACATATGCACAAAATCAACTCAACTGTACGAAACCCATAAAATCATAAACATGAGAAACCAAGGCACGAAAACGATAACAAGTGCAACAACTGTGCAAAAATCGTAAATACTCAGTAGGTGCAACCATGGTACATGAAAATAAATATCATGAAACTCAATCATCAAAATCAGTCATGCGAATAGATCGCCCAAAATACCGAAATCAAATATGGAGGAATAGTTCCGCTCAAGCACATCCTCCAAGAATCTCTGGCCAACTGTCGTGGTTACTCATAGCATGTCTCATCGACGATCCTGAAATCTGGCCTGCTGGTGTGCGTAACATGACCACTCCTGGGTCCAAGTCTTCTCGTAATTTATTCCAAAAAGGCCCTGTCGAGGTCTCTCCCAAATCTCGTCTCTGCCAAACTGTCCGGTAGTCATCGTCCTTTACTATATCTGTTTCTGGCTCCGGAACGGCTGCATACTCATTGCGATTCCTTCTGGAAGATACATCCAAGTACAATGCCTCGGCATGCGTATCGCATCTCTAATGTCGGCGAAGTGGAACGTCATCTTATCCAGATCTTGTACGAACCTCTTACTCCACTTTTCTCTAATGTCGACTGCTTCGGACTTGTCTCGTCGTGGCTGCATGGACTGAGCTCCAACGGCTATCCTCGTATCTGGAGTCTCCCAAGAAGTGTATCTCACCACCAAGCATCCTTAGGAAGTCGAACCATTCGATCGATTCGTCAAGACCTCATAATCCCCCAAGAGCTCAACATCTTGGGTACAGTTAATAGTATCGAGTACATACCACAGCATCGGTGGTCCAGCCGTAGAAGGGCAAACCCAAGCCTCACTAATGGCGCCGCGGAACTGCCGCAAACCCTAAGGTTCAAAGGCTTTCACACGGTCATTATGTCGAGTTAGGGTTTCATTCTTCTAGAGGGTCCATAGAATTGCATGCATGTCTTTCCGAATACCTTAAACTTGGAATAATAGGTTTCTGACATTCGATCGCCTCTGTCGACTCTCAACGTATCCACGTGAAGTCGTCTCTAGCTGGAATCAATCAATCTGATGACCTTGCATCGGGGTAGCGAACGAACCACATGTCCTAGTCATTCATCCTTGGTGACTAGCGACCTTCTATCATCTCTTAGTACAACTCGTACTGCAATAGCTCCAACATCTGGGGCGATATCTCGCCGTTCGCAGCAACAACTGGCTCACTCGTCTGTACGCTGAACCGTGCCTCAATCATCGTGAATAAGCAATACATCAACGGTCATCAAAATCTGGCTGGCCTCTATCAGTGGCTCAAAACTCTGGTGCTAATCTGCACGTCCGAGTAATCTCATACAGCGATCCATCAATTGCTCGTGGCACGAAAACACAATAAAAAGACACATCTCTGCAATCGTGTGTCGCCGGAATTACTCCCTGGTCAGTCCTCGTTTGTGACGAGCTCGTGCTGACCGCAACTCTAGCCGTAGCTCTCCCTGCCCGTAATCGTGCCAGCAAAACCATAACTGGTACCGATGAGGCTAGATCATGAATGAATATAATAATGAGCAAAGAAATGTACATCCTAAGGCTTCTTAAGTGGAGTAGCATATCGTAAATATGCCGTGGAACATACGTACGGTACGTCACTCTACTCAAGCTATCTACTCCATCAACCAAGGGTCATCCTACGCTCCGAAGGTAAAACCTAACGCTTTGATACCAACTTTGTCACGACCCGAAAGTACGGAACATGACCGGCACTTAAATTACGAAACGTCTTAAGGCGTACGAAATCTAAGTAAGTCAAAAACCCAGAAATTCAAACCAAGAAAAGTAGTAGAGTAAAGGAAAAACCATTTTAAATCAAATAGTTTGCAACATACGCCGAAATATGCATTTTAAAATCACAAGTCCTTTCTAAAAATTTCGGCAGAGTTTCCTTTGTAAAAACTGACCCCAAACGGGTACAAAACCTGATAAAGCATATATAATGAATAAAGTCAACCCCAAGCGGGAGCTAGCTCTTCGTCAATCGACGGTCACAACCACGCAAGCAATATAATATACAACGCCGAAGGGCGAGGATCACAAAAGAAAAGGAAACTCAAAACAGCATAAAATCCATAGAAATACAACGCGCGACTCTAAGGTCGAAAGAATAACAACACTGGTCTCTATCTGAAATAAATACATGTTTGGTTGATGGAACTTCTAGATACAACTGAATAATAATATACCAAATATATTGATGGTCACGATACAAGTGAACCCACCTACTAGCAAATCACCCGGAAATGGAAGTAGTGCCAGCAAAGCCGTAATGAAACCTGTACGGCAAAACCTGCAAGAAACTGTGGCACAACGGGGGTGAGTTGCCAACTCGTGAATAGAAAACATCTACGAACAGAAATCGCATGTATGACGCAATCCTAGGTCATACGATCAATATATATCCTCAAATATATAACCAGCAGCCTATAACCATGGCTAGGGTATACCTCTAAACAACAGTAATACCAAGTGCTCGTGTCAGTGCCTCAGATAGCAATATATCATACGGATGATGTATGAATGCATGAAAACAGAATACATGTACTGAAGAAACTGCTTTCATAACTTAGTGAGATTACTGTATTTTTAAAAGCGAGGTATCATAAATGAAATCAGCATAAACAGTGTCTAGCATCGACACAAAACAAAAATCCCAATGTCTCAAAATCCCAGGCTCCGGCTATCCGGACTGGCCTATATCATCAAATCTCAGTACCTCGATATCTCAAAATCTCAGTATCAATCTCACTATCTAGGGCGTCATCAGTCCTGACCGGCCCCTACCATCAATCTCAAGACCACGACGGTATCCTCCGGATATCCGACGCGTCGGGTAAAATCACCGGTCGGTAGTGCTCCCCTGCCAGGCTCAACGCCATCCTCTGCGACCTTCTCACCCCGGGGTATCGCACCGGGCCCACCATATACCCGAAACGGTTCATCCAACTCCTCGAATCGGTCTCGAAATCCATCAGCAAAACTCATGGTGGACGACTCATACATCATGGGAAAACCGCACTTTTCATTTAAAAAAAGAGAGAGAAAAGAAGTTTATAAATGTCTTTGCGGTTTTCCCCCAAATCCAGGAAATCTCATGAAAATCCGAATCCAAATCATCGATGGAATGTAAACAGTGAATATAGGCATGAGAATCCATGAATGCGGCATAACAGTGAATAATAACATGCATGAAGTAGCAGGTAATAACTATAATGTCTAAACTAGCATATAAGGCAAATACACTAATATCATGTCGAAACTATTAGCTAACAAGCTATGTCAATGCAATAGTATTTTCTAAGTGTACGTGACATGGCAATTACCAATGAGGATGTGTGTGAGCCGGCAAGTATGTGTATGTAGAACATACGCATCATCGGTAATGGTGCTAGTGTCCAAACAGCATGTTGTCAATAATGGTATATGAATCACAATATAAGTATGCGATGCGGAGTGAACAGCAATAATGTGCGGGAGCTGAATACTAGACACAACGATAACTAATCTGCATTTAATATAAATATAAATCATACAGTAGTGCTTTTTGAAATAACATGAATCGCGGTGTTTTGAAAATAAGGGCTACGGTGGTTTTTAGAAAAGATACGTCCTTTGAAATATCCGTAGAACCCCTTGGCCTGTCTTTTAAAATACCCGCGATTCGTTAGTTTTGAAATAGGTAGGAGTCTAATCTAGTCTAACAACTACACTAAACTATACGGCTGAGCTAACAAGCTGAACTAAAGGTAAGGAAACCGCCTAACATCTGAGTCGATACATACATATATATATATATATATTAGTCGGTGATCCCGCCTTAATAATATCACATCCGATACCATATCTATAATCAGACATTCCCAAGTCAAGAATGCGGATTTATCATCAATATATAGCTCATACGTAAATATGTCGTACGGCATCCCAAATCTGGGTATGGTCAATATCACATTCATCACATTATTCATCCGGTATCCTCTTTATCAAATATCATAATCCAGGGTACTGATCTACGTCTAGTATAATACTAATATCATCAATATAATCATGATCTGACTACTGATCGACAGTCTCGTACAAACCGATATCATCAGCACAAATCAGCATAAAGAAGTATACATCGCCCAATGTGACCCATTATAGCTATCTTAACATATCTTATCTCATATCTCGATCACCAGTCAACTATTCTATATATATATATATATATATATATATATCATTATTCACGTGGTATCGTCATCCAAAGATCCGTTATAACATCATGGCGTATATCAAATACTAACCCTGTCATATCAGCGATCTCACGGCCTCAAATCAAATCTCGTCGACTCATCTCAAATCCCAAGTACTATCCTCAAATCCAGTATATGAACGCATAGTCCCATACATATGTGAACACATAAAAGTATATTCCCATATACGCACATATGAAAGAAGAATGTATGCAAGTATGGGTGTGTGTGTGTCTATGTGGTGCAACCACTACTCTAGGGTTTCGCATCACTAACCAATCCAATCACACCTAGAATCCATCTTTATCATCAATACTCTCAAACAATGTATAATCAATATATGTGTGTATACGTATTCGTATACATCGCCTTGAACTGCGGGGGTGCTATACGCCATCCACCCGACTTCTCCCCGTAGATATAAATCTACTCACCTTGCTTCTTGTGTGTCGATGCCGATGTCGCCATCTTTATCTTCAATGCCTCGACGTCACGTGGGGTACCTACAAGGATATCACAAACGCTAAAGCACATGAAAACCATATCGGAAACCAAAACGGCACACGCTACTCGCATAGGTAAAAACTTATAATCCCGCATGCAAACATGACCAATAACCCTTTGGCGTTGACGTTCAAACGCCACCCGATAGAAACGAATCACCAAATACCAAAATCCATGCTAAAACAAGTAGTAAAACATGCGCCAATACAAGAAAACTACCCCAGATTCTATCCTAGATGGAATCAGTCAAAATTGCACTTGCCAAGGGTCAAGTTTACTGGAAATATGGCCCAGAAACAAAAACGAGGGGATTCCAACCTGGTCTGGCCGCAAATTGCGGCCAGAAGGGATTTATCTGTGGCTTGGGGAAGGAGATAGGGGCTAAGGTTTTGTGTAGTGGCTCCAGGGTGCCTGCACATCTCACTGTCCAACCAAAATTATTTTAGGAGTCTCGGGGTGAAAGCAGATTTCAAAACACACACATAGAATTACAGTTTTTCCCGATATCGATTCTATAAATCCATATTCTGGGTTCTAATATCTAGTTTGGTCCAATGTAACTTCACAACAAGGGTTGTAGCCTCTAATTACACCTCAATTCATCTTTGATTTCAGATCAAACCCTAAACCCTAACTTGAATTTTCCAAAGTCCTCAAAACACACAATATCGACATGAAACAAGTATTGATGCGCAAGAAATTGAAATACTATACTAGTGGTGCAGAATTTACCTCCTTTGGCAAGTCAAGAATTTTCTTGAGTTGCTCAAACTCCTTAAGATCCTCTCTTTCTAGGTCCAATGTGTAGCTAGTGAGCATGGGAACAATATTTGTGAAATGGGAATAGGGTTTTGGGGTGAATTTCATGGAGTAATGGGGGTTTGAAGGTGGAGGAAGAGGAGGGCAGCAGTAGCAGTAGCAGTAAATGAAAGAGGGGGGGAAATGAGAGGAGGAAACAAGAGGGAATGGCCAAGTCAAACACCCTCACCTACTCTCTCTCTCTCTCTCACCATACCTATTTCTTTATTCCCTTTTCCTTTTTTTTCTTTTCATATCCTTCTCACTCAAATAGTAAACCCAAAGTGATATGGTAGAAATGCACAAGTGTAGAGCACAAAAATGATATGTGCATGTTTTGCACAAAAATGCCAAAAATCCAATTAGCGATTTTTAATCACGATTAGCACTAAATTAGTGTCAAACTAATCATAAAAACTTTAAAATGGCATAATTCCATAAAATACCCTATTTTAGAATTTTCCATAATTTTTCCAAAATTTTCCCCATTTATCGGTATTTAATTATACCGAAATATTAAAATATTCATTACAAATTAATATTAAATTATAAAAATTCCCAAAAATAATATTTTATTTTTTTGAAATGTTACATTATCACTGACAGGCTCAGTAGGGGTTCGGATGATTTTGCTCGTCGGACTTCCTTTCGCTCAATACCTGGGTAGCCTTCACGTACAGCTAGTGTCGCTGACGTGCTTATGGTTAAACACACTGCCAGCGTATTTACGAGTCTTTAGAGTCCCACACAGAGGGTTTCCCTGGTTCAGGCGAAATGATTTAGTAGCCATATTGGATACGTGCAGGGTTCTGATCGAATGATTTTACTAGTTACCCGGACTTCCGATCGGACGGTTGATAATACTAGCCTGCTCGGATTTGAGCCGGATTATTAAATCAGGTAATTATTTAATAATTTACGTATATGTATTTCGATATGTATATTCTAGTATTATATTCTTTGTGTTATTCTATCTCTTTGGGTATTCGTATTTCGGTACGAATACAGGTATGTATATACATTAGAGTGTAATCCGTATTTATACGGAAAAGATTCTAGAAGGTGGACACCTCATTTTAGATTTTATCCTTTTATTTTAAATGGAAAATATGGTGTAAAAGTATTAATGGGAGTAGGGTGAGAACCATGCTTCAATAGTGTTGCACAAATGAATTAACAATTCATTTGTGCAAACTATTCAAGCATGGTTGGATTTTAAAATTGAAAAAATGAGTTTTATAAAACTATGCTTCACATTATTTTCTCACTTGAGGTTTTAGATGAGAAATGGTTCATTCTTGCATTGTTTTCCATTCTCACCATTAAGCTTCACTCTCCTCACTTCCTTTGTTGAGCTCCTCCACCTTCATCTTCTACCTCCTCTCTACAATCTCATGTGTTGAGAATCAAGAGAGAATGTGAGATAGATACACACATTGAACACTCCACCACATCCTAGACACTTTAGATTAGCAATCTAAAGTCTCTAGTTGCTCTACTAGACTCTTAGTATGGAGCTAGAGCCATGGACTACATCCCTCCGGTGGATCATCTTCGACGGAGGAAGACCGGCGATCAAGCTCGATCTAGAAGACCCCTAGGAGCTAAGGAAGATGGTAGAAGACCGAAGGACACGGATCATTCGGTATAACGCTTCTATCACAGTAGTTTAGCTCATTGTAGTTAGCTAGTTTAGGTTTATGGTTCGATTCTACGACGGGTTCGTTAGCGCCAGTTTTTTAAACACCAAATTTTGTTCCGCATCGGCCAGGACGCTAGCAAACCCAACATGGTATCAGATCCATCCGATAAACCCTTACTAGCTAGTTTACACAAGGTTAAAATATCGATCGACCAAATTTTCCGAATCGTTTTTCCATTTCCACATGCCCGCAGCCGATTTTAAAACTTATTCAAAAAATCATTCCGATTTTCTTTAAAATACGTGCAGGCATATATAGAGAACCACAAGAAATTTGGGCACTTGACCCAACAATATTGTCGCGGAACCGCCGCATAACTTGCCTATTGGCAGCGGTTCCGCGGTCAATATGTGGCCAAAGTTTGCCAAATTTCTTCTAGCACTCTATAACTTGGAAATATGATTTTTGGGATATTTGGTTTTGGCCCAAATTTGTTTGAGTGCTGGTTTGCATTTAAGGCCAATTTGGAAAAGTTTTAGTCGATCGAAATTTTAAATACGTTTTTATCAGTGCATGTGTTAATATATGCGACCTTGAATATCATTGAGCGGTACAACCCGACCGGTTGCTATATGTTCAACTAGACGGGTTTGCGAACATGATATTCACGTTGATGTTCTATGTTGTGCTGATATTGTGGTTGGATTGTCGTGTTGGATAGACTATGGTGCAATGGTAGTGGTACAGTTCAGATTCATTTGTATATTCTTTATTGCAAGGCGAGCGTCCGACATGTGGACAGCCGTCTCTGCCAGATTGTATATTCTTTTATTGGGGCACAACCGGGTTGAGGTCGATGTCACTATTGTATATATGTTTTTCTTTTCAGTACTAGGATTACCTCGCAGTGGAGTGCTCGAATAGCCGGATTCTAGAGAGCAATGGGCCCGCATCTCATGGCGTTGAGACGGAAGGGGCCTGACTCTAGAATTGGTAGGCTATTCGCCGCACTCGTAGGGGTATAGAATGACCCACGGAGGGGTGCTCAAGTTACCAGATTTCGTGAAGTGCTAGGTGGCCCTTTCACTTTGTTGATTGGGGTTGCCTCACTCTAGGACTGGCGGGTAACTTGCCGCACTCGTAGGGGTCTTGGTTATACATTGCACAGGCTATCTACACGACCGGGGAACATCGGGTTTCACTTGCGGCTCAAATGAAACCCGGGGCTCCTAGATTATGCGTTTTTCTGTGTTGCTTATCACTTTTCTGTGATGTTGCTTATATCATGCTTGGGAAGAATGTTATATATATATATATATATATATATTTATGTATACTGGTAGATGTTGTATATGTTTTGCATCCGCGCTAGTCCAGTCCCCGCTCTGCCGTTAATTAAGTAACCTAACGGTGCATGACGGGGAACCATGGCGAATGCGGATGGCATATACGTACATTGTATTTTCGTTCTTTTCTGGTGTGATATGGATTGATTGGTGTGATATGGATTGATTGATGGAACTGCGTTAATTTTAATTAATGCAAGGAAAAATAAACCTAAATGATGTTGTTGGAACCAATTTTTGAAAACTGATATTACAGACGTTTCCTTTTTCCTTCCACGGCGGTATTCGGTTATGAATATCCAGCACCTCATTCGACGAGGCAAGAGCCGAGATCCCTTCATGGGGAGTGACCTCTTGGGCAAAAGTTTGCGTCATTGTAATAACTTCACTATAGTCGATTCTTTTGCTTTGCATCGTGGTATTTAATTAGGAATATCATGCACCTCATTCGATGAGGAAAGAGACGAGATCCCTTCATAGGGAATGACCTCTTTAGGAAAAGTTTACGCCACTATATATTTGTAAAACTACTCGGTTCCTCAACGATATCAAGTTCATTACGTTAAAGAGTTTTTCGCTAAAACCCCAGCCATAGCCCTCCGTCATTTCTTACAAGTATTACTTAGTATTCATGCTGTGTATGTTGATCTCTGTCAAGGCATAGTGAATGGTAGCTAGGTAATGCTTGTTTATTGCATAGATATGCGATTATTTAGGACAGTCGCACGGTCATGTTGACCTCTATCAAGGTCTTGTGCGGGTGGCTCTAAATTAATCCAGGGCAATGACGGGTTGAACTTGACTTGCGACTTATGACATGTTGACCTCTGTCAAGGTCATAAGCCGCTTGGGGCAAAAACCACATCGGGAGTTTCAAATATAAAGGAAACTTGCCAAGCATGCGCATACCTTCTGGAGTGTGGGGACATAAGTGGCTTCCATCAAGTTATCATACGATGATAGTTGGATCTCGATTCCTACTGATGAGTAGGTGTTATTCCTCGGGTGATTTTCAGATGATCCCGACTAATTCTCCTTTTAGGGTTTGAAGGAGAATTTGAGGAAACAGTGGGAGCCATCCTGATTAGATAAAATGATTAACCAATCTAATATAGGTTAGAGTGCACGCTGAGTGTTTATTTTCTCTCTCTCTCACTCTGTGGAAGCGACCATGGCCTGACCCTAAACTAAAACTCATGAACCAAGTTAACCGAACCTTCTTAAAACACTTTTTCTTTCGGATTGTCATTAAGTCGCATATATCATTGCTACTCCTACATCCTCTTTGCATTTCTCTAGAACACTCCGTATCACTATGAAGATCTATATTTGCTTGGGTATGCCATCGTATAGTTACATACGAACTCGAAGAAACTTTTTCAGTTCGAGGATGGTTTCCGGTTCTGGAGAAATTGAATAGAATTATTCGGTTGTGTTTTCTTTTTCCCTTCTCTAAGGTTGCGAGAGCTCCTAGTATTAGGAGAGTACACATATTACGCTTATTGGATTGTCTTCTTCCAAACCATAGGCAGGTGTCGAAAGGTAAAGAAGGAAGTAAACCAATTAGCCTAAGTGTGGTGTACAGAAGGTAATAAGTAAATACATATAAAGGGATTAGAGTGAAGGCAAAGGAAATTGCGACTACTATCATTCACGACAAATCCACGTATATCCCTGCTACTCCTACTTCACCTTAGCATTCTTCATAACACTCCGTATCACTATGAAGATCCATATTGATTGGGCATGCCATCATATTGTTACATACGAACTCGAAGAAACTTGTTTCTGTTCGAGGATGGATTCCAGTTCTGGAGAAATTGAATAGGATTATTCAGTTGTTTTTTCTCTTTACCTTCTCTCAGGTTGCGAGGGCCCTGGTATTAGGAGAGTACACCTATTACGCTTATTGGATAGTCTTCTTCCAAACCATAGGCAGGTGCCGAAAGGTAAGGAAGGAAGAAAACCAATTATCCTAAGTGTGGTGTACAAAAGGTAATAAGTAAAGACATATAAAGGGATTGGAGTGAGGGCAAGGAAATATACGGTTACTGTCATGAATCTAGATAGTGGAAGAGGCATTACTAGGAATACCCAGCCACCCCTTCGAAAAATTTTCATGTTTCAGTTTTACTGTGCACTGTTAATTGAAAATTGTTTTCCCAATTACATTCTGACTCCAGGGTATGTATTTACCATACTTGATTCTCACATCTGTATGGCGTTACAGATGCTGAGTGGGAGTAGAATATTAGGAATTGGGTGAATGTATCCTCAATATATCAGAATTCTTTGTAATTGGTGATATTTGAGGAAATCACATGGGTTTTGCCTAACGGCAAATATTTGGTTTTGAATATCCGTTGTTATGCACTAGTTTCAAACTGATATATCTGTACATTTATTTTATAAAATGATATATAACCTTTTGAAATTATGTTTATGACAATTACCTATATCAGTAGATGGTTAGGTAAGGTGCACTCAACAACGGCGTAATTCTTCTTAACCATAGTACAGTTTTTAACCTACGACACACAGGGTTTGAGTTATCAAACTCAGAGGACTTATACAAAGTACTGTATGTTGTCCGACGCCCATTAGGACAAAGGGGTTGGTACTCGTACTATATTCCGTTTACTCATGACTTCTCTAGTTTTAGACAAGTATTTCTTTGAAATATAAGGTCCAAATTTTGAAAAGTTATAGGTATAAGAATAAAGTAGAGAAACATATGTTGCAAGTATCAGGATTCTTCGAGGTGATCGAAGATGTAGATACCTATGCTAGGTATTCCGTCGTAAGTAATATATTTGAGAACTTGCTTCTCTTTCAGGTTACTCATACGTGGATGCGTTCCTTGATGAGTAATGCTACTTGGGATTCTTCCATTTTTTCGATATGAACTGGAAACGGCTGCATGTATTTTGAATCTGGTTCCAATTAAATTAGTGCCTTTGTTTCTATATTGGATATAAAATGGATTCATATCTTAACGATGATAAGGTATAAGGAGTTGTCCAGCTTATGCTTAAAACCAGAAACCGGTTAAACTCTAGGCACATTTCAGTAATGGCAGTTTGTAGGTTATCTCGGCCATTGACGAGGGTTAACATTCTACCATTTGGAAGATCAATAGTTATATTATTCTTGACTCGCTACCCGTTTTGGTAAAATGAATTCTTTTCAGAAAATATTAGTGGAAGTATGGTAGAACTGGAAGTGATTCCAGAACCACAAACGGTTACTGAAAATTTAATAGAACCTGAGAATTCAATTGGTTTCAACGATCCATTAGCCACTCCGCAGACTTGGTGGGTAACCTCAGCCACCCGAGAGGTACTTCGGTTTCCTCAAAGACGATGAAAGGAAGGTTTTGATGACCCAAGCTTGCCATTACTGTTGTTCTAGACAATGAGATCTGGAAAGTGGATGAGTATAACGTAGTTCTAAATTAGCTTTAGAAGTGCACGTATATATGACTCGGCGAGAGGGTTGTTGTAGTCAGTGGGAGCAGCGGAAGCGTGGTGGGCAAGTAGCTTATGTCTATTTATAAACTAAAGCAAGTATAGCGGAGATAGATCATCTATTTTTTATGTGACAGTCATAAAGTTTGACTTCAACAAAATAACAGATGGACCTGGTAAGAAGGTAGTAGGGAGTGATGTCCTGGTATTTGGATGACATGCTCTTGATAGGAAGTGATATTCCTATACTACGATCAGTTATACTGTGGTTGTCACAAGTTGTTTCTCCACATAGGACCTGGATAAAATATCAGGGATTCTGGTGACTGAATCTATGGTTTTAGATCTAGATTTGGGAAGTGTCCCAATTCGGGTACCTTGACACTTTTCTAAAGTGTTTGAAATGGACGACTCCTGGTGTGGTAGTGTACCCGCGGGTAATGGAGTCACCCTCTCTAAAGAGATGTCTTCGAGACTGATGAGGAGAGAAATTTGCATGATTGGCATATCTCTTGCTTAGGCAATTGAGTCAATCATAAGATACATAAGATATCAAGTACTACACCAGATAATGCTTTTGCACTATTTGCAATAAGCATATATTAATCCAATCCTGGAGAAACATTAGGAAGCAGTTAAGAACATAATACGATGTTCTTGGTATATGGTAATGGCAGCCTCCTTCAGGAGGCGGTTATCATTTTAGGCTTCCAAGGTGACCTGGATGACGAGTGACTGTCAGAGTTAAAGTTTACCCTTTTCTGAGGGGCAATATGTTGGACAGGTGGTCCAAGCGATACTGAGGATGGAATGGCGCAGGATACTAATTAAATTCAGTAGATGATACGGTCTAATAAGTTTGTTGGATTTGGAGTTCATCTATGAACTTGGTCCCATTAGATATCCAGACAAATTCTAAGACAGGTATCGCTCATTTTGGGAGATAGTCTTTTTCCGCGAAATTGAGATATAGAGAGATAAAGGTAGAAACATTGGAGTGGATCCACTCACTGAGGCTATTTCTCGAATGCGATAGTTTCGCAAACAAGCTTTGCGAGACTGATTAGTAGAGAAGTTGGGTGTTCGGTATCACACGGGCTGTGAGTATGCGACAACGCAATAATTAGCCTTAAGTGCAACTGGGAGATTGTTGGCTATAGCGCCTTCAAGGCAATTATTGTAATCGCGGGCAGGTGATTATGATGATTGAGGGAAGACCTATACGGGTATAACAGTCTTACTCGAGATGATAGTATGCTATATGTTTTGTCTATATCATCATATACATGCATTATGTAGTATTACAGATCACTATTACATGTTGATAGAGCCCATAGGTTCTTGCTTGACTACCAGCATTATGATGGTGATCATATATGTGGAAGCTGGGTGGTCTATAAACACATCCTTAAATGTCCCTAGTCGAGGGAGTATCGAGACTGGGCATCGATACTCCGGAGTAGACCAGTGTATACTTTTTGAGACCCCGACGAGGGGTGGTAGCCGGTCTCACAATCTATTGGTGTCAGTTAGTCACCTAAGATAGTATACAGGTGCTCATTGGGTTATGAGTTACACTGGATGGACTCGCCGGGAACATGTTAGATGGTATTATACCTATTATCATATAGCAGTTCTCAAGTGACATGAGTACAGGTTAGTCTTTCGACTTGAGATCGTCATTTGTCTCATGTGAGTTCCCACTGTGCTTTGATTACTACCCTACCACGGCTCAAAGGAGTCGTGCAAACAGGTTTTAGTTGGGTACAGTCCCGAGCCACATGGAGGCAGTGAGCAGATCGTTGGGGATTCATCTCTCCCGGTATTGGGGGTTGATGTCGCACTGTGCACGGGTGGCCATTTCTAAAAATCATTAGCCAAAGTGGACGAGAATTACTGATTTGGATCAGCAGTTTCTCAGTTGGTGATGGGCTTCACACCGACACGAAATATCGCGTTATTAGAGGTCTGACTTTATCCACCCCCTAGACCCGATATGCGATACTCTTAAGAAGAACATACCAGACTGTATGGAGATTGTCACTGACAGGCTTAGTAGGGGTCCGGATGAGTTTGCTCGTCGGCCTTCCTTTCGCTCAATACCTGGATAGCCGTTACGTATATCTAGTGCCGCTGACGTGCTTGTGGTTAAATCCACTGCCAGCCTATTGACGAGTTTTTAGAGTCCAACACATAGGGTTTCCCTGGTTTAGGAGAAATGATGTAGTAACCGTATTGGATACGTGCAGGGTTCTGATCGAATGATTGTACTAGTTACCCGGACTTTCGATCGGACGGTTGATAATACTAACCGTCCCGGGTTTGAGCCGGATTATTAATCATGTATTGATATTATAATTTACATATATGTATTTCGATATGTATATTCTAGTATTATGTTCTTTGTGTTATTCTATCTCATTGGGTATTCGTATTTCGGTACGAATACAGATATGTATATACAGTAAAGTGTAATCTGTATTTATATGGAAAACATTCTAGAAGGTGGACACCTCATTTTAGATTTTATCCATTTATTTTAAATGGAAAATAAGGTGTGTAAAGGTATTAAGGGGGTATGGTGAGAACCATGCTTCAATAGTGTTGCACAAATGAATTAACAATTCATTTGTACAAACTATTCAAGCATGGTTGGATTTTGAAATTGAAAAAAAATGAGTTTTATAAAACTATGCTTCACATTATTTTCACACTTGAGGTTTTTGATGAGAAATGGTTCATTCTTGCATTGGTTTCCATTCTCACCATTGAGCTTCACTCTCCTCACTTCCTTTCATTGGCTCATCCACCTTCATCTTCTACCTCCTCTCTACAATCTTATGTGTTGAGAATCAAGAAAGGAGGTGAGATAGATACACACATTGAACACTCCACTACATCCGAGACACTTTAGATTAGCAATCTAAAGTCTCTAGTTGCTCCACTAGACTCTTAGTGTGGAGATAGAGCCACATACTATATCCCTCGGGTGGATCATTTTCGACGGAGGAAGACCGGCGATCAAGCTCAATCCAGGAGACCCCTAGGAGCTAAGAAAGATGGTAGAAGACCGAAGGGCACGGATCATTCGGTATAACGCTTCTATCACAGTAGTTTAGCTCTTTGTAGTTAGCTAGTTTAGGTTTATGGTTCGATTCTACGACGGGTTCGTTAGCGCCAGTTTTTTAAACACCAAATTTTGTTCCGCATCGGCCACGGTAGATGGCCAGGGCGCTAGCAAACCCCAACGACCAATTTAAGAGTTAGGCAACCGGTCTTGACTCCTCGAGATGGACACCCACTGGACTTTAGAACCCGGTTACTTCTGCCCTCTGCCTTGGGTCTATCCTAATACGGAAAAGTAAATAATATACATTGAATGGAGACATCAACCTCAACCCGGAAGTGTCCCAATAAAAATAATATTACATACAAATTAAATTACATAAATGAATATTAAAAACGCCCATCTCACATTTGTTAGTGTATATGCCCTAGAGGCCATTATTGTATCATAGTGGATTGTATATTACTTAATGGAAGATTGGGATATTCACAGTAGTATTGACAGTCTTGCTCAAAATGGTAGTATGCTACTTGGTTTGTATCTATCTTAATATGTGTATATGTTTCTTTTAACGTATCGCTAATACATATTGATAGAGCCCTTAGGATCTTTGCTTGACTACCAGCGTTGTGATAGCAGTCACACTAGTGAGGGTTGGGTAGTCTACAAGAAAATCCTTATATAGGTCCCTGGTCGTAGGATTATCGAGACTGGGAATCGATACTCCAGAGTAGACTATTGTATAAGCTTCTCATCCCAGCAGGGGAGATGGTCTGTCCCACAGCCATTAGTACGTCGTACTAGAGATAGTATGCAGGTGCTCGTTAGGTTACGAGTACACTAGACAGGACTCGTCGGGAACTGTTGGTTGGTATTATACCCATCGTCAGTTAGCAGTTCCCAGGTGACATGAATACAACATAATCCGTTGACTTGACACTATTGCTTCGCCTCAAGTGTGTTCCCACTGTTCTTAGATTGCTACCCTACCACGGTTCTATTGAGTCATGCAAATAGGTAGTAGTTGGGTGCAGTCCCGAAGCACTTGGAGGAAGTGGCGGTTAGATAGGATTCGTCTCTCCCGGTATTGGGGGTTGATGTCGCGCTGTGTTCGGAACACCATTACACAAAGTCCCTGGCCAGGGCAAGTGAGATTTACTGGTAGGTGCTCCAGTAGTTTCTCATAGTATTTTGGACTGTACTCCGACACGACTTATACCTCTATTAGGGGTCTGACGCTTGCCGCCACCCCCCCCAGACCCGATATGCGACACTTTTAGACGAACAGACCGGACTGTACGAAGATTGCCACAGACAGGCTCAGTAGGAGTTCGGATAAGTTTCCTCATCGGCCTTCTTACCGACATCTACCTGGGGACTGTTACGTACAGCTAATACCACTTGCGGCCTGTGGTTAAACCCACTGCCAGCGTAGTGTCGAGTCTTTAGAGTCCCACACATAGGGTTTCCCTGCTTCGGGCGAAACGATATAGAGGTCGTATGGTTTTACGACAGGGTTCGAACATATACGTGTACTTGTGCACGTATGATATTCGGACAGTATATACTAGTGGGCCTTGGTTTAAGCCGGATCCTAGTATTAGATTATTGGATTTGTTTAGTCTCGGTATATTCGTGTTTTTCGTAAATATGGATGGGAGGGGCATTCTCATAATTTTTCGGGAAGCTTCTAGAAGAAGATGACTCATTAAGGTTTTTATCTTTTGATTTAAACTTAAATGAGGTGAAGGAAATGAGGTGTTGTTTTCATTAAATGAACCATGACTCATGGAGATGATTCATCTTATGAATTAAATGAAGCATGGTTGATATTTTGCTAGATATTTTTATGCTTCATAATTATTCAAACATGAGGCAAGCTTCATATCATTATCACAAACACTTTCTCTCTCCTCAAGCTCTCTCTTCTTCATCTTAACCTTAATTGTCTTATGAGTTAAGAATCCTAGGGTTAGTGAGACTAATAAATCCTTAATCACTCTCTATATTATCTAGGTCACTTAGATTAGCACTCTAAGCCACTCAGTTACCTCATCTTAGAGGTTAAAGCTCATAGTAGGCACTCTCGGGTGGATCTTCTTCAACTTGAGGAGGTCGACGAGGAGGAGGACAACAAGAACATGAAGGACTACTATCTTGAGGTATAATCATCTTACATAGTAGTTACAACTCCTTGTTTGATTGTTAGTTAGGGTTTAGCGAAGATCCTTATGCATAGTCGATGTTACCTTATTTGAAAATGATCGTTTTACCTATTCCGCCTCCCCGCATCTGGTGGGGTGAGTAACGTCGAATTACAGTGGTATCAGAGCCTAGCTAAACCATAACTAACATGTTAGAAAAGCCTTTAGAAATTCGATCATGGTTTTATCCCGAAAACACGACTTTTCATGTACTTTCTGTCGTTTTTAAATTCTGGTCTAAAAATATTTTCAGAGACCTAAAAAATACGTGCAGGGTTTTTGCAGATCACTGAAGAAATTTGGGCGTCTAAATCGGTTAGAAGACCGCTGATCCACGGCCGAACCAAGCGTTCTGTCACTATTCCGCGGCCGAGTCGACTCCGAGTTGGTCCAAATTTCCTCTGGTGGTCTACTGTGTTGTGTTGTGTTTTCTGGGATATTTTTTTTCTGCTCAGGTTTTTATGTGTACAGTGGAGTACTTCGAGTAGATTCAAATTTGGTTATTGATCGAAATTCTAAGAACTTTGTCTAATAAGATTATATCTGTGTTGTGATAAATGTGTTCGTAAACTTCCGCTAATTTCTATATGTCGCTTAGTTGGGGTTGCACATTTCTGTGATGGATATATTGGTTTGTGTATATGGACTTGTTGGATAGTCGTGAATGAATAGCCGGGGATGTGAGACGAGAGTTTCTTTCATTCAAATGTAAATTGTAAATTGTTGTAATATTTTTTTTTTGCGAGGCACATCCGGGTTGAGGTTGTAGCCACCGTTGTATTATTTCATTTACTGTTTATTGCTCCTAGGATAGAACCAAGGTGGGGTGCACAAACTACCGGGTACTTTGAAGTGCCAAGTAGCCTACTCACGTTGTTGAGGAAGACTGCTTCACTTCGGGTATTTGGCTGGTAGTTTGCCGCACCCGTAGGGGTCTGGGGTGGGGTTGGCTATTCATCACGACCGTGGAATCCGTCTTTCGTTATAGGCTAAAACGAAATGCGGAATTCCTAGTATATCCAATATGCTCATCTGTGATCTGGAATGCCTATTATTGTGTCTGACGAATGTACATATCTATATATGATATCTAGTAGGCGTTGCTTATGTTTTACATCCGCGCTAGTCCAGCCCCCGCTCTGTCATTAGTTAAGTAACCTAACGGGTGATGACGAGGCCCAGTGGCGAATGCGGATGGTATAAACGGACGTTGTACTTTCGTTGTTTTCTGCAATGGTAGGATAATTGATGGGACTGCATTACATTAATGAAAAGTAAACAAACCAAAGCTGAATCGTTGGAACAATTTTAAAACCACTCGGTTTTTCAAAACCAGTAAAACTTTTAAAATGCGGAGCTTAAACCACTCCTTTTAAAAGCTATCAGGTTCCTTCGATTACATCAAGTTCACTACGTTCACGGTTTCGCCGAAACCATACGTAGCCCTCCGTCATTTCAGTTGGATATTCAGTAGTATTCAAGTTATGTATTTTGACCTTCGCCAAGGCATAGTGATTGGTAGCTGCTGAATATTTATCTGTAGCATAGATAGATGTGTTGGTTTGGGACAGTCGTACTACTATTTTGGCCTTCGTCATGGGTATGTACGGGTGGGTTCAAATTAACCTAGATAATGACGGGTAGAACTTGACATGTGACTTATGATATGTTAGCCTTCGTCAATGTCATAAGAGCATGGAGCTAAAATCCACATCGGGGTTTTGTAAAGAAACTAAAATTTGCTAGTGTTGCATACCATTTGGAGTGTGATAATTTTGGTAGGATTCCTTCAACTTTATCACACGATGATATTTGGATCCCGATCCTACTGTGAGTATATGCTACTCCTCGGGAGATTTTTTTCCATTTAACGATCAATGCTATAAACCAAGTAGGAGTCAAGAAAAGTGTTAGCGGGGCTACGCCCCCAGGAAAAATAGGTTATTTAATTAAAGAACTTCGCGAAAACGTCGTAAAACCTCCCTCGAAGTACCGACACTGGCCTAACTGAATGGTTGAGCAAGTATTGTACGGTGAGATCAATCCTGACTAATTCTTCTTTTATGGTTTGAGGAAATATTCGAGAAACAGTGGGAGCCATCCTGTTTAGATAAACTAAAAACCATTCTAAACTTGCAAGAGCATCATGCTAAAGTGGTTATTCTCTCTCTCCTAATTGCAGCGACCAAAACATGACGGGCCTTAATTTATTATTAGATAAAAATATTTTGACAGAGCCAAACTATAAAGATTGGTTCAGGAATGTCAAGATGGCAATCACTTATGACAAGTTTGGCTATGTGATTGAAAGAATTTGAGTTAACCGCAATCAAGACGGTGTCGCTATGCAGCTAGCCGGTTGAGCACGGGTCAATCCACAGGGAGATGGTTGTATGTCCTTTCTTTTCTTAGACGAGTCAATAAAGAATCTGTATGTGCTTGATTCTAACCTATGTGTTTATTTGCAAGTATAAAGTTGTTAAGAAGAAAATACGAGATTATGAGCTAAGAAATCCGTACTCAAAACCTTTGAGCCGAGTCTTGACCAATTGAAGCTAGAGCAATTGGCAACAACGTGGATTAGGGGATTTAAGCGCGGTATTCGTGGAATCCGGCTTATTTACCCTTGTCCTTCCGTTCTTGTCTCTTGCTTTCGCCTCCGGCCAAACCGAACGCAACCGGTCGCGGTTAGGAATCACCGCTACCTTGTCAGGGTAGGGTGCCTAACGGAGCGCTTGCGTAACGTTTGGGCGGAGTTCAAATGGAAAATAACGGGAAAAGGAAATGAGGAAAGAAGTGTTAACTTACAATGCCGTATTTATTCTTAACAACAAAGATAATTACAACATTCACAAAATGAACAAAAGAGAGAGAACAAAAAGAACAAAGAAAAGAAAAGATTACAAGAAAGTGCAAGGAATTTAAGTGCATGAAATAAATTGGAGGTAATAAAAGTGCATGGAAATAAATTGCAAGTAATTAAAAACAAGAATGAAAAATGCAAGGAAGTAATTACAAGAACCGTAGAACTCAAAATAAGCATGGGATCAATAGCCAACTCTTAAACTTGCAAGCTCAATCAAGAGGTTGCAAGATCAAGGGAAGGGTAGAGAACGCATGTGAATTGAAGTACTAAGGAGTGAACAAAATACGACCCTTGAGATCAATAACTAACCCTTAACCATTCAAGCTCAATGAAGAGGTTAAATGATCAAGAGAAAGCAAGAATCTCAAGGGGAAGAAGGAACAAAAGAGAATGATACAAAACCCTCATCTTCATTGATCTCCCACTCAAAAGCTCTCACTACAATTTCACGGAAAAAGAATGAAGAAGAAGAAGAAGAACTATACAAAAAACACTACAAAAGAGGAACAAAAGAATGACCCTTGGCTTTGGCAAGTTCTGCTGTATTTATAGGCAGGGAGTTGAAGATCTAGGGCAACCATCAGATATAAAATGAAACACCCAAAATACCCCCAAAAACCCACCAGATGAGGCGCCGTAATGGCCGCGTTTCCGCGGCCAATACCCCCTATTGGCCGCGGAAACACGGCTCCCTGGGTGAGTCATGTCGTGGGATTTGGTCGGGGTCCCTGGTTGGATGTTTCCTCGTGTTTGCAAACTTCAAAATGCACAAAAGTCTTCTGGAATAACAGCAGATATCCAAGTCCAAGATTGCATTATCTTTTTCACTTTTGACTTCTCTCTCCCTCGAGCTCCGCGCACCCATTGATTCTTGTGCTGCCCCCCTCGTGCTCTGTGCTTGTCCGAGACACGAATGACCACTGTCATATGTCTTGTCTCTGGAACTGGTACTCGGCACTGGACGGATATGGATAACCGGAACCCGGCTTTTATCTGCTGTGACAGATGTTCTGTATTTGGTGTAACTATGGAGATTTTGTCTTGATTTTCAATGTATGGACTGAAAACCTGTACTCTGTAAATATGTAACAAACACGGATTAAAAGTACCTACCTATAAACACACGAGCATAAGAATGGGCGGTATAAAATGCAGTATTCTGTTGTGAACAAATACCCCCAAACTTAACTTTTGCTCGTCCCGAGCAAAACCAATTATTCGCAAAAAAGAAAATCCTAAGCGCACTTTCGCAGGGAACGCGATTGCACTGAGCATGTGCAACAAGCCGTTAAACCTCTAGGTGTCCCTAGTAGGAGGAGTGTTGTCTCATGAGGGTTTTCAGCGGATACTACCCACAAAATCCGGTCAAGTTGGTTTTGTACAATAACTAAGATTCAAACCCTAAAGTTTTTGTTTCAGAAAATAACAATTCTATAATCCTAAGTCTAGACTATCGAACCTTTATTTTTCACACCTCGCTTCTTATTTAACTACAGATTTTATATGTCTTTACGTGCAGTGCAATTAGTGTCGTTAAGTTCCAGAAAGATCGATTAAAGTCATCATGTCGCACAATAAAGCCCAGATAACAATTTTAAAAGGATCACATAAGTTTTATAAAGAGTTAAGCATTTTTCAAGTTTCGTTTTCCAGTAAGGTTTCAACTTCAGAATTTCTATCTTCCTTAACAGGAAACTAAGTCGTATTTTTCACTCCACCTTTTTCTTGTTCTCATTTCATACACACCTCTGTGAACGTGCAATAGTCTTTATCATAGAATAAAACCTTCATATCTCCGTTAAAATTTTTTTATAAAAGCCTGTCTTTTATCAAGATTATTCTCACACAAAGAACCGTTAGGAATTTTAACTCGGAGAGAACACTTGCTTGACTTTGTTTTAAACTGGACTTTCTAGGCTTCTTAGCGAGCTTTGGGCCAATGCACCCAAACCAGTTGGTTTTAGGGCATTAGGTGTAGAAACACCCCAGCGGACTTTATTACTCAAGTTACCTAGGTCCAAAAACAAAAGACAGTTTGACGTGAAAATCAGATGATTTAATACGAACGGAGATATAACCGGCAGTTCAATTATTTTTTTGGATAAAAGACGTGTTTAGTGGGTTTGGTGTGTAATCATTCCAATCAAGTTTCCGATGGGTTATTTTTCAGACTTAGCTCCAATTACGGCATCAATAACATTCCTTCATATTCGCTTTACTTCATAAACTATTCTTGACATTACTTATTTCAGAACAAACCTATTTGATCCTCAGAAAATCATTTATCTGTTTTAAAAGTTTAAACATGAAAGACTTGTCATCTAATTCCAAAAATTCACGACACGTGTAGTATGATGTAAAGACGTATATCAGCTATAGTTAACTTCAAAGGAGAGTTATCTTTCAGGTTTTCAAAATCTAAACATAAGATTTAGTTATTCCTATTTTTTCAAACAAAAACCGTCGAATGTTGAATCAGAGTTCTTCCACAAGCTAACTTGACAAAAAAGTTTTTATATTTTTAGAAAATTTTCAGATTTTTATGGATTTTATGGTTTTAATATGCAGATGCAAAATATACATATGAATGCGAAGGAAGAAAGCTTACCGAGCACACCCCCAAACTTAAACTTGACAGTGCCCTCACTGTCAGGCTATACCAAGAGGGTCAAAATTGTCGGCGCTCCCCCAAAAACAAATTATATACAAAACAAAAAAGGAAAACAAAAAATATATACAAAAGAGGTGTCCCCCCCAAACTTAAGTAAAACAGTGTTTCCACTGTTAAGCATTGAAATTCAGGATTAGGGGGGAAAGAAAACAGTATCAATCTATACAAGGCCTTACACAGGCCAAAAGTGAGCACCAACCATTCAAAGATCTTATCGTGATAAAGCAGTGGCTGGTGAAAGAAGGCGTAAAGAAAAGAGAGGGGAAATACGCGAGACCGTATGGAGATAGAAGCGGGATACGGTCTCGGTATATCAGAAGAAGAAGAATGGCGGAAGGGAAAAAGAAGTGGAATACGAACTTGAGGGTGGAAATGGAGTGAATAGATTAGCACAATTTGTGATGACTGATGTGTAAGAAGCGTTTGTGCTAATCTATTAACCCATCGAGAGATTGGGTCAAATCCCTCAAGATTCGTAAGAAACCATGGGTACGCCGAACTTGGTAAACCAGACATATGAAATGAAAGTAATACGGTTTCTTGCAAGGTCGGACCGATGGGAAGGATGGAGGGAAGTGATCGAGGAGGGGTATCGGTTAAGGTTTCGGGAGGGTGCACACAGTCAATGAAAGGAACAGGATGAATTGGAAAATCCGACTCATCAATTAAAACTGTTTCATCCTCAAAAATATCCTCAAAATTCTCCTCAAAGTTAAGCTCATCCATACAAATTTCATCAAAGTCCAGACGCATATGTTGGTCGGGAAAAACATTTAAGGACTCGGGATGACGATTTGAAGAGACAAACTCAGCCAAATCTACGGGTTCATCATCCAAAATATTCCCGGCGTCAATATCCTTAATTAAGTGAAAATCAAAAGTCTCTGACACCTCAACAAAAGCATGGATATTAATCGATTCTGGTTCTAGAGTGGAGGTGTAGTAGTCAAGAGGATTGGGTATGGTTTCACTCAAAAGAGACCCTTCACAATCGGGCAAATCAAACACTACGAAGTCGCACAACTCATTCATCATTCTATCTTCAATTGATAAATCATGTGGGATACCCGATAGACTTTCAAAACAGGAGTTGTGGGATTCAATTTGGGATGGGTAGGTTTGATTTGGAAGGGTGTACATCTCACTCTCTCCACTCAAATTCTCAGCCTGTCCTACCGCCTCCTCATACATTGGAAAATGTGGAGCTAGCTGGAAACTAGCTACCAGGTCAGTAGGTTGTATGAGAGCGGCCATGGACGCATTCAAATCCATCATCTGTTGGCTTGACGCTACCCTAAAGTCTTCCAATGACTGTTCCAGACTAGACATGGGTTGTGATGGGGTTTCAGTAAAATATTCAAAGTTATTTGGATACTAAAAACTCCCAAACGGCTGTTCTGAAGTAATGTCTAGGGAAGGTGCAAAATTAGGGTAGGATTGGTAGGAATTGAATGGCTGGACAGGAGTGGGATCAACATTGGGATAAGAAGGTGAATGGAATTGTTGATCCCAAGAATTTGTAGTGGTGAAAGGAGTGAAAGATCGGCTACGGGATTGTTCAATTCGTTCAGCAAGAGACATTGGTCTCGAGGTTACAACTGGACTTTCAAAAGGGGTATCAACGCAAGAAGGGGTGAATGTTTGAAACGGTTGATACGAAGTGGATTGCGGGGTCCAGTTGTTCGTCCTAGACGCGTCTATCCGATCTTTCAAAGAAATTTTTGGCATGGATGGATCGTTCGAAGTTCGACCAAAACAAGAACCGTATGAGGTAATGTCTGGTTGTGGGTACCAAAGTTCGGCAAGAGTTTTGCGAGGTGGGGTACCCATGATATGAAGAGAGAAAGAAAGAAAGGCAGAGAAAAGGTGGGGAAAAAGAATGTGAATTTTTTTTTTTTTTATATATATTAATAGAAGAATGAAATATACACAAAAAGAATATGGACAAAAATAATCACGACACAAAAAATACCACACACCTAATCGTTCTAGGGTTCACCTAGGTCAACTAGACCTGCTCCAGAACTTGATTGTCGAAGTAAAACTGTGTCGAGAAACGGGCTCAAGATACACTGATCACGAGGCCAGGTAAGTGCAGAGATAAGGGGAGGTTTTCCAACGCTTTCGCGAAGTTCCTTAATTAAATAACCCTTTCTCTTTTGGCGGTTGCGCCGTTAACACTTTCCTAGACACCCCATAAACAATATACCGTTAAGCGAGGTTCTAAACACAGTTAACTTCTCCTAGTGAGCGCGAAATCCTTAAGGCTTAAAGTCTAATTTCTTTTAAAATTTGTGCGGGTAAACGTTATGCTCAAGTTCGTGATTTGTGGGCCACGGAAAAGGTGATGAAATCCTTTACCGTATATTGTGGGGTTCGCTTGCCCTTAAGTCCGTATTAATGTATGCAATGCACAATTCAATAAAAATTCTATAAAGAATCAAAAAATAGTTTTTTTTTAGTTTAAGCGCGGCACTGCAACAAATACGGGTTAGTCAATTTTTAGCGTTTGCTAGCGAACTTGCAAAGAATCCTGCAAAGAATAGTATATTGGATGCGTCGGATTTGAGAAGAACGTGTTAGTAAAGTACGTACCGTTAAGTTTTGGGTTAGGAAACCCCCGTTGAATCAAATCCGGTAAGCTTGAAAAGTTCGCTTGCGCGGGTCAAACTACCCGGATCTTTGGCACTGTACTTCGTAAATCACCCTTGCCTTGAATGCACACTTTGCTCCCACAATCGCAGTTTGCAAATACGCAAAAATCTGCACACTTGCCCACAAAAATTATCAAAAAAAACAAAAAGAATTTTTTTTTATTTTTATAAATATATACAAAAAGAATATTAACCCGAATAACAAGAAAGAAAATACGCTACCGTCTCCCCGGCAACGGTGCCATTTGATTGAAAGAATTTGAGTTAACCGCAATCAAGACGGTGTCGCTATGCAGCTAGCCGGTTGAGCACGGGTCGATCCACAGGGAGATGGTTGTATGTCCTTTCTTGTCTTAGACGAGTCAATAAAGAATCTGTATGTGCTTGATTCTAACCTATGTGTTTATTTGCAAGTATAAAGTTGTTAAGAAGAAAATACGAGATTATGAGCTAAGAAATCCGTACTCAAAACCTTTGAGCCGAGTCTTGACCAATTGAAGCTAGAGCAATTGGCAACAACGTGGATTAGGGGATTTAAGCGCGGTATTCGTGGAATCCGGCTTATTTACCCTTGTCCTTCCGTTCTTGTCTCTTGCTTTCGCCTCCGGCCAAACCGAACGCAACCGGTCGCGGTTAGGAATCACCGCTATCTTGTCAGGGTAGGGTGCCTAACGGAGCGCTTGCGTAACGTTTGGGCGGAGTTCAAATGGAAAATAACGGGAAAAGGAAATGAGGAAAGAAGTGTTAACTTACAATGCCGTATTTATTCTTAACAACAAAGATAATTACAACATTCACAAAATGAACAAAAGAGAGAGAACAAAAAGAACAAAGAAAAGAAAAGATTACAAGAAAGTGCAAGGAATTTAAGTGCATGAAATAAATTGGAGGTAATAAAAGTGCATGGAAATAAATTGCAAGTAATTAAAAACAAGAATGAAAAATGCAAGGAAGTAATTACAAGAACCGTAGAACTCAAAACAAGCATGGGATCAATAGCCAACCCTTAAACTTGCAAGCTCAATCAAGAGGTTGCAAGATCAAGGGAAGGGTAGAGAACGCATGTGAATTGAAGTACTAAGGAGTGAACAAAATACGACCCTTGAGATCAATAACTAACCCTTAACCATTCAAGCTCAATGAAGAGGTTGAATGATCAAGAGAAAGCAAGAATCTCAAGGGGAAGAAGGAACAAAAGAGAATGATACAAAACCCTCATCTTCATTGATCTCCTACTCAAAAGCTCTCACTACAATTTCATGGAAAAAGAATGAAGAAGAAGAAGAAGAACTATACAAAAAACACTACAAAAGAGGAACAAAAGAATGACCCTTGGCTTTGGCAAGTTCTGCTGTATTTATAGGCAGGGAGTTGAAGATCTAGGGCAACCATCAGATATAAAATGAAACACCCAAAATACCACCAAAAACCCACCAGATGAGGCGCCGTAATGGCCGCGTTTCCGTGGCCAATACCCCCTATTGGCCGCGGAAACGCGGCTCCCTGGGTGAGTCATGTCGTGGGATTTGGTCGGGGTCCCTGGTTGGATGTTTCCTCGTGTTTGCAAACTTCAAAATGCACAAAAGTCTTCTGGAATAACAGCAGATATCCAAGTCCAAGATTGCATTATCTTTTTCACTTTTGACTTCTCTCTCCCTCGAGCTCCGCGCACCCATTGATTCTTGTGCTGCCCCCCTCGTGCTCTGTGCTTGTCCGAGACACGAATGACCACTGTCATATGTCTTGTCTCTGGAACTGGTACTCGGCACTGGACGGATATGGATGACCGGAACCCGGCTTTTATCTGCTGTGACAGATGTTCTGTATTTGGTGTAACTGTGGATATTTTGTCTTGATTTGCAATGTATGGACTGAAAACCTGTACTCTGTAAATATGTAACAAACATGGATTAAAAGTACCTACCTATAAACACACGAGCATAAGAATGGGCGGTATAAAATGCAGTATTCTGTTGTGAACACTATGTCCTTACTACAAAATCCCCTGCCGTCCCAGGTCCAGAATCCAGCGTCGCGGATAAGGAAATCCGCAAGACCTGGGAGATTGACTGCGCGAAGGCCAATTGCATCGTGCTTACCTCTATGGACAATGAACATCAGAGGAGGCATGAGAATATGGATTTTGAATCCATATTTCTCTACACCAAGGAACTGTATGGATAGCAATCTCGTATCGCCAGATACGAACCTCGAAGAAGCTATTTCAGTCGAGGCTAGCCGTCGGATCATCTGTAGGTGAACACGTCCTTAAGATGATTGGCTACATTGAGGAGCTCGCAGATCTCGGGACCACGTTAGAGAACGAGTTGTATACAGACTTGATTCTCCAGTCCCTTCCTTCCACCTACACCCAGTTTATCTTGCATTTCAATATTCAAGGTAAAAAAGTTGAACTTCCGGAACTCCTCAACATGTTGAGGAGTGCAGAGGGCACCCTGCAGAAAGTAAGGGAAACACACGCTCTGTTTGTTGGTGATGCTTCCTCTTCTAGGTCCAATGCGAAAGCCAAAGGAAAGAAGAAAAAGGTCCCTACCAAACCGAGAGGCGGTGTTGGTAAGGTGGAAGTCAAGGGAAAGGCTAGAGTGGCAGGGACGATAGTAGGAAAGGAAGAATGCTTCTATTGTCATAGAAAGGTCCATTGGAAGAAAGATTGCAAGGCTTGGAATGCCAAGAACCAGGACCCGAGGCAAGTTGTGGCTTCGGCTTCAAGTGTGTTTGTAATTGAAAACTGTCTGTCAATCAACTCTACTTCCTGGGTATTGGATACCGGATCAGGATCTCATATATGCAATTCTTTGTAGGCACTGAGAAGCCGTAGAGTTCTAAAGACCAGTGATATGACCCTCAGGGTTGCTAACGGAGCGAGCGTGGATGCTATGTCCGTAGGGGAATATCACCTTGGATTGACGAGTGGACATATTTTGGTTTTGCACAACTGTTTTTGTGTACCTAGTTTGACTTGTAATATCATTTCAGTATCTTTGTTATCAAATGAAGGTTATGATTTTACATTTATAAGCAATGTTGTAAACATCCACCTTAATCATGGTCTGATTGGGTCAGGTATTCTAAACAACGGTATATACGTATTAAACCAATTACTAATTTTCAATGTCCAGAACACACTTAAAAGAAAGTCTCCGGATACAAATCAGGCTTTCTTATGGCATTGTAGACTGGGTCACATCAATGAGACAAGGTTAACCAAGTTACATAAAGAAGGATATCTGGATCCGTTCGAGTATCAATCTTATGCAATTTGTCAATCATGTCTCAAAGGAAAGATGACAAAGACTCCGTTCACTTGACACGGAGTAAGAGCAAGTGAGCTCTTGGGACTCATACACATCGATGTGTGTGGTCCAATGTCTACACATGCAAGAAGTGGTTATTCCTATTTCATTACTTTTACGGATGATTTCTCTAAATATGGACATATTTTCTTGATGAAACATAAATCCGAGGCCTTTGAGAAATTCCGAGAATATAAGAATGAAATAGAAAACAAACCGGCAAAAGTATCAAGACACTGAGATCTGATCGAGGTGGTGAATACTTGAGTGCTGAGTTCCTGGATTACCTAAAAGAGAATGGAATTCTCTCTTAGCTTACTCCTCCATACACACCACAACACAACGGTGTATCGGAGAGACGAAACCGAACCCTATTAGATATGGTGCATTCCATGATGAGTAATGCTGAGTTACCGCGATCATTCTGGGGCTATGCACTAGAATCAGCTGCATATCTTTTGAACAAGGTTCCTACTAAGACTGTGCCTACCACACCATATCAGATGTGGGGTGGGAAGAAACCCTATCTTCAGTATCTCAAGCTATGGGGATGTCCAGCTTTGGTTAAAAAGCAGCATGCGGACAAACTCGAGGCATGATCAGTACTGTGTAATTTTGTGGGATACCCAAAGAACTCCAGTGGGTATCTTTTCTATAACGCAGAGGAACAAAACGTTTTTGTTTCTCGTCATGCCCACTTTCTGGAACATCAGTTTTTAGAAAAAGAAACTAGTGGGAGCGCAATAGAACTGGAAGAAATTCCAGAACCACAAGCTATTACTGAAAGCTTGATGGAACCATAAGTTTCAAGAGAACAGGACTGTTCCCGCCAAAAATTTCTGCGCAAAAGAGCCCAAGGTATCAAATGGCAGCGATACGCTTAAGGAAATGCGAACCAGTATCTTCCGGCCTGTATTTTTATAAACTCCCGAAGGAGGAACAGCTAAATTCTGATGATATTGGAAGCATCTCGAAAAGCCCTTCGATTTGATATATTATGGACTTCATAATTCATCCGGGATCAAAAGTTATGAGCAAATATGTTGTGCACTGTTCCCTGATTAAAAAATCAAGAATTACCTCAATGAGGTATCACGTGCTCACACGTGACCAATGGTCACGTGTTGACACGTGATAGTTAAAACAGAAATAAAAATAACGGCTGAAGAAGAACCCAATTGGGGGTCACGTGCCCACACGTGACCAATGGTCACGTGTTGACACGTGACAATTAAAACAGAAATAAAATAACAAATGTCTGAAGAAAATACCTCAATGAGGTATCACGTGCCCAC
Organism: Agapanthus africanus; assembly: GCA_030015575.1. Classification (NCBI taxonomy): domain Eukaryota; kingdom Viridiplantae; phylum Streptophyta; class Magnoliopsida; order Asparagales; family Amaryllidaceae; genus Agapanthus; species Agapanthus africanus. The sequence continues at coordinate 342,279,725 of CM057341.1, forward strand.
ACGTGACCAATGGTCACGTGTTGACACGTGATGGTTAAAACTGCAACATAAACAAGCGGCTGTTAAAAGAACCAATTGGGGGTCACGTGCTCACACGTGATCAAGGGTCACGTGCCAGCACGTGACAGGCTTTGAAAGCCTTACAGTTTAATAGAATTAAAATTCTAAATTTCTCTAAATCTTTCCAAATAGAATTAAAATTCTAAATTTCTCTAAATCTTTCCAAATGGAAAAGGATTATAGGGACCGTTGGATTAAAAATCCAAGGGTGATTAAAAATCACCAATTTATGGAAAGATTTGATACAAGGAATGATTTCCCCTATAATCTCACCAGAAATAACAAACATAATATCTTTGGATTTAAAATCCAACGGTGAATAAAATTCACTGAATGATCTAAAGGCTCATATTAAATATGAAAACAAATCAAATGTTTCAATGAGAGATTTGCTAAACAAATTGATTCTTTTCCTTCTCCTATAAATAGGAGCCAAGAAAAGAAGAGGAGGGGCACCCTTTTGGAGAGAAAAACAGAGAGAGGAGAATTTAATTCTCAAAAGGGAAGAAAAAAAAGGAGAATTTAATTCTCAACAAAGAAAACCCTAGGTGAGAAAAGGGAAAAAGATCAACTTCAAAAAGAGAATTTAATTCTCAAAATTTAAGAGTTAAACTCTTCTGCAAATAATGAACTTAGTTCTTCTTCTGGTTGAAAATCTGCACAGAGCACATCTCCCCATAAGTTGAGAATTTAATTCTCATCGGGTAGAGATCCTGCCATGCAGATCCTAAACTTAGAAGGGGAATTGAGTTTTGAGAATTTAATTCTCCTAAAACAAAACTAGGGTTTAACCCTAATCAAGAATTTAATTCTTTTACATATCTGGGAATTTAATTCCTTTAAAAAGAAATCAGGGTTTTATCCTAAATAAGAATTTAATTCTTTCACAATAGGAATTTAATTCCTCCAAAACAAAATTAGGGTTTAACTCTACAGAGAATTCAATTCTTAAAATAAGGAGACTTAAAAGATCTCTGTTCATGAAAAGAACTAGGGTCACGTGCCCCCACGTGACCCTTGAAAAGATCCCTGAAGAAAAGAAGCTTTGGGCGCTCTCACGTGTCCCCACGTGACCCCTCAGCAAGTGCTGTAATTATCGATGCATAAATCCCCATCACGTGCCAACACGTGATGCTCTAAAATAAAGATGAAAAGTGTTTAACACTTATTCGCAGATTTGAGGATAAAACAAAGGAGATCTGGCTCCACATTTAGGGCGCCCTAACGTGTCCCCACGTGACCCCTAACAAATCCCTTTAATATCCAATGTATGAATGCCTATCACGTGCCCACACGTGATGGCCAGGAAATGAAAATTTTTTAACACTTAATCGCAGAACGAAGAAAGGGGATCTGGTTCCACCTCTGGGCGCCCTCACGTGTCCCCACGTGACCCCTTGTTTCTTTAGTGTTTAACACAAATTCGAGAACTTTATTCTTAGTGTTTAACCACTAACTTGAGAACCCCATTTCCAGTGTTTAACACTGTTGCTTTTTGGTGTTTAACACTAATCTGAGGGATATATTTCCAGTGTTTAACACCATTTTTCCCTAGTGTTTAACACTATTTTTAACCAAATTGGTTAATTTTCCAGAGGCAAAGCCTCCCATTCAAAATTGAGTAAAAATCAGAACTATAATGTCTACTGCTCAATCAAAGACAAAATGTTCTCAAAGCCCTCAAACTCTTGTTTAGCATTGCTAAATTATGAGGGGCTGAACCCAGACAAATTTTCAACAGGCCAACAAGGGACCAACATTTCAAACTTAATTGGACTTAGCCCAAATTGGCCATAAGTCCTCAATTCAGATTTAACTGAGCCCATGTGCTCATAATCTAATTAATTGATCTTAGTCCCAAATTGGACTACAGATCTCCCAATCTACCTTGGTTCAAGGGTACATCTCTGAACTCCTCTGACATTTGTCGTTGTAATCCTTCAACGTCGTCAGAGAGGTGACGGGTCCCGACAACCACACATAATACGGACTGTGGGGTCCTTAAACTCATGCGTCCTTAAACCAGCACCCTTCCCCAAAATGGGAATGATGGACCACCATGTCCCTAAACTGGAGATGGACCACCATGTCCCTAAACTGGCGATGGACCATCATGTCCCTAAACTGGCAATGGACCACTATGTCCCTAAACTGGAACAATAGAGCCCAAGTGCTCTTTTGTCGGATCTAAACGATCCCGTTAAGTTGATCTTAGTCTCAAATCAGACTAACGTATCCTTAACAAACGTTTAAGTTGATCTTAGCCTCAAATATGGCTAACGCATCCTTAAACCAAAACTTTCAAAACAGACTTTAGTCCCAAATTGGACTATAGATCTCCGAACCAACTTTGGTTCAAGGGTACATCTCTGAACTCCTCTGACATCTGTCGTTGTAATCCTTCAACGTCGTTAGAGAGGTGATGGGTCCCGACGGCCATACATTCTATCGACCGCAATGTCATTAAACTAAACAATAGAGCCAATTGCTCTCCTGTCGGATCTAAACGATATCGTTAAGTTGATCTTAGTCCAAATCAGACTAACATATCCTTAACTAACGTTTAAGTTGATTTTAGTCTCAACAGAGGCTAACGTATCCTTAAACCCAAAACCCCCAAACCCAAATCTAAGAGAATACGGATTTGGACTAGTCCACGCCCTACGGGCGACGACATAACTCAGTCTCCGTATACAATCCACGGGCAACCAAACACAAAACAAACACCCACGACACAAAGTGACCACATGGAGAAGGAGAAAGTTGTTACCGCGATGCGGTAGCGTAATTAACTGCAGGGGCTTGCGCCTACAGGGAAGAGCGTCCCCACAATCAAAAAACCCTCAAGCGAGGGGGAATCTGACGAAGTCTGCTACATCGGCCGCATCCATCTAAACCTCCGATACACGGTGCCATAAATCAACTTGGCATTTTCGGAGAGGTGGACGGATAAAACCAAATAGCATCTGCCCCGAATCTCAGGCTAGACGTCCATGTCTTGGCCGCCGTTCGGAGGGGAACAGATTCTGGCACGCCCGATGGGACCTTTTCCTCTTTCCACTCCACACTTCGTGTGTCGTGTTCGCGAACGAATCGCGGTTTGCTGTGGTTGCCTGTGGATTCGAGGTACTAAGATTTGGTGTCTTGCTCCGTGCAGAAAACAGAAGATCAATGGCTTCAAACTGCACTGCCTGCAACTGCAACTCTCGCTCCGTCCTTGCTGGAGGAGTGACTTATTGGCCCCAAGCGGCCTCCCTTTTCAAGATGCCAGTGGAGCATGTAACTCAAGCCACCACTGGACTATTCTTCGGGACCATGCTCCCACCGATGAGCTTCGATGCCCCAATGAAGTTGCAAGAAGTCCCAAAGAAGTCGGTCTTTGATCGACTTACCACTGTCGCGGCCCCTCTCAACGGTCGCCCAACTCCAATACCTCAGTTTCCAACAGACTGGGCCAGAACGTCTACGAGCCCGTGATACCCGAAGCTGCCATCCTAAAGCGGATAGCCATCCCGGCTCAAGCAGACGAAATCATTGGAAAGGCTCCTCTTTCCAGGAAGTCAGTTTTTACAAGGCTGGCCATTCCGGTTGCTGCTCCAGGCGAGGTCCTCAAAGTTGCTTCCCCTGCCCAGAGGTCTGTCTTTAACGGGTTAGACCTTCCTTCTCAACGGGTGTCAATCTTCGACAGGCTAGCACCAATAACAGTCTCCCTTCAAAGCAGGGGGCATGGCGAAGTCACCCTTATAGCTGAAACAACTCCATCTTCAAGACACGCTCGACGTCGCCACTGGCGCCGAGTGAGGAAGGCTGGGGGCAACTCCCCCTCTGGGACGACTCCGCCAGCTCCGACGGTGGAGATCGAGGCCGTTGTTCCAACCGAGAACAGCTTTGAACTGCTCAACAAAGTGCGCAGAAACTCTCTTACTACATTGCTGAAGAAAACTCCTTCACCTGTGGAGAATACTCTAGAGAAGAAGCTGGAGCAGCCCCCTCAACGGCTGTCCTCTAAAATTTACAAGGTCTGGCGACAGGTCCAGGAGTCGGTGATTGATCAAGACTATCTCCGCCGACAGAAAAAGATGAAGGTTCGGCAGGAGAAAGACTACTCTGTCAGGCCAGAAAAAGCAACAGCTACTTGGGTGCCCACTACAACGGCCACCTCAACTTCGACCGCTCACAGAAGAAGGAGGCCAGAGAATATCCCTGTGTCTTTGGAAAACCGCAAAGATACTGAATCTAAACGCCCCAAGTCTGGGGGCATGGTGATGCATACTGTTTACATGGCATCTGGGAAGGAGGATAGCCGCGCTTCTACGGGTCACCGACCGCTCACCCGATCCGTGACAAAAGCCCAGGAGCAGCAACAGAAGCTTCAGGAGATAATGACTGCGATGGCCGCACTTACCGGGCTAAAAGAAAGCTCAGAAGCATCAGAACAGCGGCACGAACAAGAAACTGACGCTGAATTCCTACGCAGAGTCCTAGAAAAGAGGGACAGGGAAGCAGCAGAGCAAGCTGCTAACATAAAACAAATGGTGCTCCTCTTCCAAGATATGGTAGGGATGATGTTACAGCCGGACCCTCCAGCTGAAGAACCTCCGATCATTATTGAAGACGACAGAGGGCAAACATCGAATCATCCACCGGCTCTGCCAGCAGCCAAGGAGGAAACCATTTCCAAGGCCACACTGGATGACTATATAGCTCAGCAAATACGAGCTCATCAGGCGAGTGAAGCGGCCGGGCAAATTGTCAAAACTGGACGGCCCTATCCGAGCTGGTATGACCAAATCAGTTACCCGCCAGGATATACGATCCCTAAGTTCCACGTATATAAAAGGACAGGGAATCCCCATCAGCATGTCGCTCAATTCAGGGCTCTTTGTGGCAACACTGGAGGCGACGACAAGCTCTTGCTTCGCCAATTCGTCGGCAGCCTATCGGAGACGGCCTTTGAATGGTATTCGGAGCTACCTAACGACTCTGTCAAAACATTTGCGGAGATAGAGCTACTGTTTACACAAAGATTCGCGAGTGTTAGTGGACACACCCCGATAACAGCACTAATTAAGGCCCGGAGAAACGTGGGTCCAATACGCAACACGATGGCGGAACCTATGGTCAAAATGCGAACAACGCATAAAAGAGGCACCTGCGGTAGGCATGTTCGTGGGCACTCTTGATCCGCAAGCGACCATCTCGCAATTCATGATGTTCTTCAGGCCGACCACCTTCCAGGCCTTGATCGACAAATTAGCCCAAATGGACCAGATGGCCCATAGATCGTCTCCTCCAAAACTGGACTCTCGAAAGGAGAAAGGCAAAGAGAAAGCAAGCTTCATCGCCAACGCTCAACAACAGCCGAGAAACTTAAAGCCGATTGTTCGCCAAAACAACGTGCGTCCACGCCCATCCCTTGAGGAGAGACTGGGACGTTCTTACTCGTTCCCTCAAGACAAAACGAGAAGATTGTTCGAGCTGGTAGTGCGCAACAGACTCATCAATCTGCCGAGTCCAAAACGTCCGTTGCAGCCAGGCAATCTCAACAATCCTAATTACTGCCCTTACCATCAAGCAGTAAGCCATCCAATCGAAGATTGCTTCGTTTTCAATGGCTGGATTGAGGACCAATACCAGCAGGGCAAGTTCCCGATGTCCGAAAACTGGAAGGTGAACCCGCCACAACCTCATACCCCTAAAAAAGTGGACATGCCGGGGGCAACGTGCTCTTTTGTTGAAGAAGCCCCATGGGAGGTGGCCCTTTCAGCCAAAACCAAAAAGATGCTGAATGATCTCCAAACATGTCCGGCGATCGGGTGGAAGAATCCGCTAGAACCCCAGATCATCGAAGGGATGCTAAAGACGCGCCCAACTCCAAAGATCAGTGGTGATAGCCAAAGCTCGCACACCCAGCCGTCGAAATCTTCAAAAAAGAAGAAGAAATCCAAAAAGCCCGTGAAGCCTGGCGACAAGAGCACGGACCTGCAGAAACAAATCGACGCGCTGGAAGAGTATAACCAGAAGGCGCGGACTCCAATCACGCTTCAAGAATTTCTCAGCCACGTCCTTGAGGACGGAGAGGATGACAAAGACTCGTCGGATGAACTTGAGGATTATGTGGCAAGCTACCATATGATCTCTCACTCGTCGATAGACAGTGAGGAAGCTCCTTACACAGAGAAGATGGGGGCAGATCCTAAGCCAGAACTTCTAGGACCATCAGACGAAATGATTGATGCATTCCTGAACGAAGCCCGTCTTAAAAGCAAAGCTGATCGAGAGCGCGAGATGGCCATATTCGAGAAAGCCAAACGCCGGCGACTAGATGAAAGGGTCGAAACACTCCCACCGGATCAAAGTACATCCGACGCAAATGAAAGCAGGATTAAGACAAGGAAACGATTCGCCAAATCCATATCAATGGGGATGAAGCTGCCCTCTTTCAGAGAAAATTTTCCTGGCGGTATACATCTTGATGAAGCGGACGTGCATCCTAACTTCTGCTTATATCATCAGAAGATCGCACATTCTACTTAAGATTGCAACTCCTTTAAGTGTTGGTGGCAAGAGTATGTCGCACACAGGCGACACTTCAACAGGACAAAGCGTGAAGCTCGCAGACAGCAGAAAAATGCGACAGATGAGCATAAAAGAATTGCCGGCAATTGTCATAGGGTTGATCCCGGGGGATCGCGAGTTCTCACCTTCGGGAGCGACTCCGACGAAAAAATAGCCCTCGGCCCTCTCTTCAAGGAACCCATCTCTAAAATGAAAGAATTGAGGAGTTGCGAGAACGTTCAGCCGTGCAATCGCAGCTACCCGGAAAGAATCTCGGACCCGCAAACAAGGGATCGAACAAAAAGGATAAAGGGAAGGGGAAAACGGCCTTCGTCGCCAACGCTCAACAACAATCGAGTGACCCTAGACCGGTTGTTCGCCAAAGCAACAAGCTGCAACCCCTCTATGAAAAGTTGAAACGTCCTTACTCATTTCCCCGGGATGAAACAAGGCGGCTGTTCGAACTAGCAGTGCGCAACAGGCTTATCATTCTACCGGAGCCGAAACACCAGCTACAACTGAATGGTGTCAACAATCCTAATTACTGCCCTTACCACCAAGTATTGGGCCATCCGATCGAAAACTGCTACGTCTTCAAAAACTGGGTTGAGGACCAATACCAACAGAGCAAGTTCGCGCTGTCCGAAAACTGGAAGGTGAGCCCGCCACAGCCACATGATTCGAAAAAGATGGACATGCCGGGGGCATCATGCTCATTCATAGGGAAAGCTCCATAGACCGAAAATTCAGTAAACTAGAGATTCGCCTCAAATACGGCGACGGTGGACCGCTATGTCCTAAAACTGGCAATGGACCACTATGTCCTAAAACTGGCTAAGGACCGAAACGTCCTTAAACTAACAGTGGACCGCAATGTCCTAAAACTTGCAAAGGACCAAAACGTCCTTAAACTACTACCGTAGCATCCTCAGGCTGACGTAAAAAAAAACAAAAAAAACGGTATGTCCATAAGCAAAGTGGGCACGGATGAAAACCCGAAAGGGCTCCGTGAGTAAAAACAGCAGGGCTACCGGCGAGTGTTTGTGAAAACCTGAAAGGGCGCAACCTCGTTAGAAAAAAAAAGAAAAAAAACGGTATGTCCATAAGAAAAATGGGAACGGATGAAAACCCGAAAGGGCTCCGTGAGTAAAAACAGCAGGGCTACCGGCGAGTGTTTGTGAAAACCCGAAAGGGCGCAACCTCGTTAAAAGACACTTACAGGGTCCTCTCGATCTTCTAAGGAGAAACCACCCGCGTGAGATCCTTACGACTCACAGGGAAGCAACACACTTAGGGATCCTCACGATTCCTAAGGAGAAATTACACTTGCGAGATCCTCACGACTTGTAAGGAGAACTCTCTTATGGGACCCTCACGGCTCATAAGATTTGAAAGTCTTAAGTTACAGAAACCTGAACCTGTTCTTAAGCGAAAACCCCCCACAACCTCCGATACTGCCCTACAAGCGGATCAATACTGGCCCTTGTATACAATCCACGGGCGCGAATAAACATTTCCCTAACAAAGTCCCACCCGTGACTGGGGATATGTCCATATGGTGAACAACCCTTGTAAGTCCTCTCGACTTATAAGGAGAAAACCATTTTGTAAGATCCTTACGACTTACAGGGGAACATACACTTAGGAATCCTCACGATCCCTAAGGAGAAAACACACCTACGAGATCCTCACGACTTGTAGGGAGAAATACCTTTATGAGACCCTTACGGCTCATGAAGTCAAAAGCCTTAGTCGACCGGGATCCTAACCCTGTTTGCTATGCCACCTTTGTTCGACATCGACAGAGGCAAATGATGATTCGCTCCTGGCAATATCCCAGTTGTAGCGATGCTGATGCCTAAATCGGCATCAAATTCTAAGTCCTTTCATGGCAAATGATGATTCGCTCCTGGCAATATTCCAGTTGTAGCGATACTGATGCTGAGATTGGCGTCAGATTCCAAGTTCAACACTCGCGATAAAAAAAATCAGCGAGGCATACATGCATACGAAATAGCCGAAATAATGGTGCAACTTGCAAATAAAAATCAGCAAGTAAAAAAATGTATGCATGCAAAATAGCCGAAATGATTGGGCGACTCGCAATAAAAAACAGCGAGTAAAAATAAAATAAATAGCCGAAATGATTGGGCACCGCGAAAAATAACCGAAATGATGGGGCAATCGCAACCTTCGCGATATAAAAGCTGAAATGATAGAGCATCGCGGAAAGAATAAAAAAAATGATGAAAGATTGAAACTTTTTGCCCTATATGGGGATCACATCGATCGATGTATACAATCCAGGGGCACAAACAAAGAGGGAACCATACCTTCCCAACAGGCTCCACCAGAAAGCGAAGCTAAATCTCGATGGTTCATAGATAACCTAGAGACAACCTCGACATTTTTCGCAATATTGCAGACACAATGTCAACAAACGAAGCAAAAGAAGATCCCTAGCTTCAGGGTCTCGATGTCGATATTAACAACTTAGAGATCACCAACGGCATTTCTCCTCAATCCAACCGGATGCAGACTTGATGTCAATAACTGACCTCAGAGTCACAACGAAACGGAACCATGGCAAAGTCCCTAGTTCCAAATCTCAATGACCACATCTACAGCCTGGAGACCAACAACGGTGGGCCTCCTCATTCCAGCAGGACACAGATGTTACACCATCAAACGGAGCCACGGCATAGTCCTTAGTTCCAAATCTCGACAGTTCACAGACAACCTAGAGACCATCTCAGCATTCGTCTCGTTACAGAGGACGAGATGTCAACGACGGCGTTCCTCTGCAGTCCAGCAGGATGCAGATGCAACGTCAACAAAAGACCTCACGGTCGAAACAAAGTGGAGCGACGGCAAAATCCCAGCTTCACCTCAGCATTCGTCTCGATACAGCAGACGAGATGTCAACGACGGTGTTCCTCCGCAGTCCAGCAGGATGCAGATGCAACATCAACGAAAGACCCCATGGTCAGCAAAGCGGAGTGACGGCAAAATCCTAGCTCCACCTCAGCATTCGTCTTGTTACAGCAGACGCAATGTCAACAGCAGCGTTCCTTCGCAGTCCAGCAGGATGCAGACGCAGCGTCAAAAAAATACCTTACGGTCAAAGCAGACGAAGCAAAGGCCAAATTCCTAGCTTCAGGGTCTTGACGGTAACTCATATAAAACCTGAAAGACTATCGGAGATCATCCCACATAGAGTGGTCATCACCTCGACGTTCGTCTCGATACCGCAGACGAGATGTCACTACAGTGTCCTTCCTCCAACAGGATCCGGACACACCAAAGCAAATGAAGCAAAAGACCAAATTCCTAGTTTAAGGGTCTTGACGGCAAGTCATATAAAGCCTGAAAGACAATCGGAGATCATCTCGCACCAGAGCGGAGTGGTCACCACCTTGACGATCTTCTCGATACAGCAGATGAAATGTCACCCCAGCATTCTTCCCCCAGCAGGATTCGGACGCGCCAAAGCAAATGAAGCAAAAGGCCAAATTCCTAGCTTCAGGGTCTTGACGGCAAGTCATATAAAGCCTGAAAGACAATCGGAGATCATCTCGCACCAGAGCGGAGTGGTCACCACCTCGACGATCGTCTCGATACAACAGATGAAATGTCACCCCAGCGTTCTTCCCCCAGCAGGATTTGGACAAACCAAAGCAAACGAAGCGAAAGCCAAATTCCTAGCTCCAGGGTCTTAAAGGCAAGTCATATAAAGCCTGAAAGACAATCGGAGATCATCTCGAACCAGTACGGAGTGATCACCACCTCAACGTTCGTCTCGACACAGCAGACGCAACATCATCAAAAGGAGCCACGGCAAAATCCCTAGTTCCAAACCTCGACGGTTCAACAACAACCTAGAGACAACCGCGACATTCGTCTCGATACAGCAGACGCGATGCAGCAAACGAAGCAAAGGCCAAATTCCTAGCTTCAGGGTCTTAACGGCAAGTCATATAAAGCTTGAAAGACAATCGGAGATCATCTCGCACAAGCGCGGAGTGGTCACCACCTCGACGTTTGTCTCGATACAGCAAACGCAACATCACCAAAAGGAGCCACGGCAAAATCCCTAGTTCCAAACCTCGACGGTTTACCAGCAACCTAGAGACAACCGCGACATTCGTCTTAATACAGCAGACGCAATGCCAGCAAACGAAGCGAATGCCAAATTCCTAGCTTCAGGGTCTTAACGGAAAGTCATATAAAGCCCAAAAGACTATCGGAGATCATCCCACACCAGCGCGGAGTGGTTATGACTCATCGGGGCTCTCCAAAATGAGCCTAACCTCAAGTAAAAAGCGGCATGGCAAAATTCCTAACGCTTGCTCTTCCGACGGTCAAACTTCCTAGGAGGATTGCTTGAAGACGGCTTGTCCAGCCCCCGAAGGGATCAGAGACACGGCAGTCGCAGGGCTACTCAAACAGCACGATTGCCTATCGAGGGATACATCAGCCAATGCGACGGTACGACGGGCAAAACCCTAGTACCACAGACCCTAACGGACCTCTGTCGTAAAGAGCAGAGGTTAACTGTGACGTTAGGATATTCTTGCGAGATCTGCTCGATCCGTTTCGACTCGTGAGGAAATTGATGTCTTTGCGAGAACTTCTCGATTCGTCTCGACTCGTGAGATAAAGCCTTAGGCAGTAGGGATTAAAAAACCTGTTTCCTAAGCACTGAGACCCTGCAAGTCGGCCCAAAACGGTCTCTTGCATACTATCCACGGGTCACACTCTCCAAAGTTGAATCTCGACAAGGAGGGAAACAACCGCTTACGGGTCCTCTCGACTCGTAAGAGGGAAAACTTTCTTATAGGATCCTTACGACTTATAAGAGAAAACACACTTAGAAATCCTCACGACTCCTAAGGAGAAAATACACCTACGAGATCCTCACGATCCATAGGGAGAAAAGTCTTTGTGAGACCCTCACGGCTCATAAAGTTGAAAAGTCTTAGGAGACAGATCCTAACCCTCTCTCCTAAGCCATCACTGCCCTATAAAGAGTTCAAGAGGAACTGTTATCTACCATCTATGAGCCACACTTGCCAAAGCTACATGCCACTGAAATGGAGAACTTACTCAGGAGCATATAAACTACTTCACGCCAGAGTAAGACATAAAGAGATAGAAGGTGTCACGTCCCGAAAGTACGGAAAATGACCGGCACTTAAACTACGAAACGTCTCGAGGCGTACGTAATCTAAGTAAGCCGAAAACCCAGAAATCCAAACCAAGAAAAGTAGTAGAGTGATGGAAAACCAATTTAAAATCAAGTAGTTTCAATAGCATAAGCCGAATTATGCGGTTTTTAAAAGCATTAAAAATTTACTGAAAATTTCGGCAGAGTCTCCTTTGTAAATACTGGCCCCCAAACGGGATACAACATGAATAGTATACGAAAACAAGAAAAAAGCATCCCCAAGCGGGAGCTAGCTCTTCGTCAATCGACGGTCACAACCACACAAGCAATATAATATACAACGCCAACGGCGAGGATCAAAAACTCAAAAGGGAACTCAAAACCACCAGAAATATAACGAGCGACTCTAAGGTCGAAAGAATAAACAACACTGGTCTCTATCTCAATAGATACATGTTTGGTTGATGGAACTTCTAGATACAACAGAATAATGATATACAAGATATATAATGGGGGTATGATACAAGTAAACCCACCTACTAGCAAATCACCTGAATGAAACTGAGCCCGCAAGCCGTAAAGAACCTGTACGGCAACCTGCAAGAAACTGGGGCACAACGGGGGTGAGTTTCCAACTCGTGAATATGAAAACATCTACGTACAGAAATCGCATAAATAACGCAACCTAGGTCAATGATCATAATATATCCTCAAATATAAGTATAACAGGCAGCCTATAACAATGACTAGGGTAATATCTAACCCGAGTAAAATTTCATGTGCCCGTGTCAGTGCCTCAGGTAGCAATATATCATATGAATGAGGTATGAATGCATGAAACAGAATACATGTAAATGAAGAAACTGTTTTCATAAATTAGTGAGATTTCCTTCGTATTTTTAAACTGAGGTATCATAATGAAATCAGTATCAGCAGTGTCTAGCATCGACACAAAACATAAATCTCACTGTCTCGAAATATCAATGTCTCAAGCTCAATATCTAGGGCGCCGTCAGTCCGGACCGGCCCCTACCATCCATCTCAAGACCACGACGGTATCCTCCGGATATCCGACGCGTCGGGTAATATCACCGGTAGGTAGTGCTCCCCAGCCAGGCTCAACGTCAACACCACATTCCTCTTGCCCCGGGGTACCATACCGGGCCCACCATGTACCCGTGACGGTTCCTCCACACCTCGACACGGATCTCCAAAACCACAGCAAACTCATGGTGGACGACACTTTACATCACTAGAAAACCGCAACATTTTATATTTTAAAAGATCATAAGTTGTAAATTTTGCGGCTTTCCCCGAAATCCAGAAATATCATAAATCTCAAGAAATCATCACAAGTGCATATGTCAATGATAATGAACTAGGCATGAACAACTGAATAACCGTATGCATGAAGTGGTAGGTAATAACTACAATGTCTAATATGGCATATAAGGGAAGTACACTAATATCATGTCAAAACTACTAGCTAACAATCTAAGTCAAGCAATTATATTCTCTAAAGTGTACGTGACATGGCAATTACCGATGAAGATGTGTGTGAGCCGGCAAGTAGGTGTACGTGGTACATACGCATCATCGGTAATGGTGCTGGTGTCCTAACAGCATGATATCAATAATGGAATATGCAGCAAAATAAATATGCGAGGCAGAGCGAACAGCAATAATGTGCGGGAGCTGAATACTAGACACAACGATAACTAATCTACAATAATCTAATATAAGTCCTACGAATGGTGCCTTTTGAAATAACACGAATCATGGGGTTTTGAAAATAGGGGCTACGGTGTTTTTATGAAAAGATACCGGGGCGAAATTCCGGCGACACACGATTGCAGAGATATGTCTTTTTACTGTGTTTCCGCGCCACGAGCGTTTGGCGGATCGCCTTTATGAGGTTACTCGGATGTGCTGATCGACACTAGAGGATTGAGCCACTGACAGAGGCCAGCCAGATTTTGATGACCGTTGGTGTGTTGCTTACTCCTGATGATTGAGGCACTGTTCAGCGTGCAGACGAGCGGGCCAGTTGTTGCTGCGAGCGACGAGATATCGCCCCATATGTTGGAACTATGGCGGGGCGAGTTGTACGAATAGATGATAGAAGGTCGCTAGTCACCCGATGATGAATGACTAGGACAGGTGGTTCGTTCGCTTACCCCGATGCGAGGTCATCAGATAGATTGACTCCAGCTGGAGACGATTTCACGCGGAGACGTTGAGAGTCGACAGAGACGATCGAATGTCAGAAACCTATTATTCCAAGTTTAAAGTAGTCGGAAAGACATGCAGGCAATTCTATGGTCCCTCTAGAAGAATGAAACCCTAACTCGACTTAATGACCGTGTGAAATCCTTTGAACCTTCGGGTTTGCGGCAGTTCTACGGCGCCATTAGTGAGGCTTGGGTTTGCCCTTCTACGGCTGGACCACCGATGCTGTGGTATGTACTCGATACTATTAAACTGTGCCCAAGAGGTTGAGCTCTTGGGGGATTATGAGGTTTAACGACTCGGTCGGATGGCTCGACTTAATTCGGATGCTAGGTGGTGAGATGCATTTCTTGGGAGACTCCAGATACGAGGATAGCCGTTGGAGCTCAGTCCATATAGCCATGATGAGACGATTCCGAAGCAGTCGACATTAGAGAAAGTGGAGTAAAGAGGTCCGTACAAGATCTGGATAAGACGACGTTCCACTCCGCCGACATCAGAGATGCGATACGCATGCCGAGTCAGAGTACTGGATATACCTTCCAAAAGGAGTCGCGATGGGTATGCAGCCGTTCCGGAGCAAGATGCAGATATAGGAAAGGACAATGACTTCTGGACAGTTGGCAGAGACGAGACATGGAAGAGACCGTGAGCAGGATTCCTTCCAGGACACTGCTGCAATGATACTTGCACCCAGGATCAGATGTGTCACGTACATTCAGAGAGCCAGAGGCCGACGCCAGTGATATGCTGTCTTACGAGTGGTCGCAATGATTGACCAAGAGATGACCAGAGGAGTGCCAGAATGGGATCATCCCCGTTAGCACACCTGACAGGGCCGATGAGCCGATGGACCGAGAGATTGGTAATTCACAGTGGAGATCTTGACCCAGGAGTGGTCATTGTTACGCACACCAGCAGGCCAGAGTCCATGATCATCGACGAGACGTCCCACTAGTGACCACGACAGTTGGCCCGAGATTCTTAGAGGATGCACTTGAGCGGTACTATTCCGCCATTATCGAATTCGATGTTTTGGGTGATTTATTCGCATGATTTGATTTTGATGATTGAGAATTTACGATTCTTGCACAGTGTTGCACTTGATATCGTTTTCGTGCTTGGGTTTCACATGTTTGTGATTTTACGGTTTCAGACATTTGAGTTGATTTTGTGCGTATGCACGCACACGATTTCGTTCCTGCACTCTGTATAGTTTATATATGCTTGCAGTGCAGTGATACGCCTTTTGTGCACTTAGATGCACTGGACTTCGATTTCGATTGTGATACTCGATATTTGTTTTGTGCACCTTGTGCACCTGATTGATTTTGCGCACGTTCGGCGCTTGATATTGGATTTCATGATTTCGTGCACGATGAATGCACCTGATTTGGATTTTCGCGCATGTTGGGCGCATGTTTTGAAGGGTGATTTTGGTGCGTACCAGATGCACTAAATCGAGATTTTTTTCGTGCATGTCAGATGCACCTGATTTTGCTGTCAGGCACACATGTTGCCTACGACAGATGTTTCGTGCACACCCGATGCACTTAGATGTTGTTTCTGTGCGCATGTATGGCACATTCATGGATTTTGATTTCCGTGCGCACCAGACGCACGTAGTATTCATGTGCATATTTTGGGATTGATTTCTTATAGAGCAGTACGTTTTTATGATATTGCTATGTGTTTTCGTACTGAGCAGGACTAGTCAGAGGACAGTACCTGAATATATTTTGCATGCATTGATAGTTATTGAAGGGATTCCAAAAAGCGAGCTATAGCCTCAGTATTTACCTACGTGTCTGATATGACACGAAATGTTTAAAACAAGGAGACCCTTTTAAATTGTTTCCAAAACGGCGGAACGTACGTTTCAAACAAAGGTATATATGTATATAGTTATCTTCTTATGATAGACGTCCGCCACTGTGCAGTGTTATACGCGTTGCACAGCGACTTAAGAGATTTGGCATGCATTTCTTTCAGATACTTACAGATATAGATTCGATGTTTACATGTATAGTTTCGAGTTATATCATATTGGTTTGATTTGGATTTGGCATTGATGCCTTCTCCATGACTCCGATGATTGCAGGATGCTTGACGGAGTTTTGATTTGAGTTATATGCTCATTTTTCATGCGCATGCGCTGAGCTACGATTTGTTTTATGTATTTACAATTTCGGAGCCCCGACGACTTGATGGTTTTGGTTTAGATGTTTTAGTATTTGGGGAGAGTTTTAATTTAAATTCGGGGACCGAATTTCTTTAAGGAGGGAAGATTGTAACGTTTTGAAAATCGTTTCGGTGGAATTTCAAAAAAAACGGTAAAATAAAGGGGTTTTCTTTAAGGAGGGAAGATTGTCGCCGGAATTTCGCCCCGGTATCTTTTCATAAAAACACCGTAGTCCCTATTTTCAAAACCCCATGATTCGTGTTATTTCAAAAGGCACCATTCGTAGGACTTATATTAGATTATTGTAGATTAGTTATCGTTGTGTCTAGTATTCAGCTCCCGCACATTATTGCTGTTTGCTCTGCCTCGCATATTTATTTTGTTGCATATTCCATTATTGATATCATGCTGTTAGGACACCAGCACCATTACCGATGATGCGTATGTACCACGTACACCTACTTGCCGGCTCACACACATCTTCATCGGTAATTGCCATGTCACGTACACTTTAGAGAATATAATTGCTTGACTTAGATTGTTAGCTAGTAGTTTTGACATGATATTAGTGTACTTCCCTTATATGCCATATTAGACATTGTAGTTATTACCTACCACTTCATGCATACGGTTATTCAGTTGTTCATGCCTAGTTCATTATCATTGACATATGCACTTGTGATGATTTCTTGAGATTTATGATATTTCTGGATTTCGGGGAAAGCCGCAAAATTTACAATTCATCAATTAAGCTTCGTTTTGCATGAACCAAAGTCATTAAACCACTCATTATAATAGTTATAATGACATGAACACTTAATTATATTTTAATCTAAGCATTTGATAATTTTTCAAAAACTCTAGTTAGCAAAAACAAAACTTAATTTAGACATTTCCATGCAACAATATGAAATTTAACTACTAAATTACTTTCTACAAATTCTAAGATGGTAAGCTACCCATCACAACCATACACCAATTCACAATAACCTAACTTGCATTCAAACCCTTTTCTTGAATTCCAAAACGTGCAATTAAACTCACATATCCAAATAACACTTAAATAAATTAGCTTAAGAAATTAGTAACAATTTAAGCAACAAAAATGTTTAGAAATATACCCAAAAGCATATGAAGATCCACAAGCATCCATGGCACTCCAAAATGCTCTCTTTTCACAAGGATCCATGCTTGAAATGCTAAGGAATAATGGGTAAGTGTTGGATTTGGAAAAAGCTTTGAAATTGTATGGATTTTGAAGCTTTTTTGTGGATTTTTGAAGCAAAATAGTGTGGATTTTGGGGGGGGGAAGGGCTGCTGCTGAATTCATCCAAAAATGGGAGTGAGGAGAGAGAGGGAGGTAGAGAAAATAGGGGGGACAAAGTCAAGGTCAAAGCAAGTCAAAAGTCTAACTACTTTATCCATTTTCTATTCTTTTCTTTCATTTCCTTTCATTTGAAAATCAAGTGGGGAAAAAATAGGGTGGCTGCTGAATTCAGCCATGGGGAGGAGTAAGTGGGTGTGTGTGGGTGTGGGTACGGGTGTGGGGTGATGAAAAATGATAAATACAATACCCCAAACAACCATTTACGCTAAAAAAAAAGCCTTTTTCCTTCAATAATTTCTAAACCGTTTTGGCAAATGTTTTCGTTCCAAAAACCACATGATAAAATTTTATTTAATGTTTTATGATGCACAAAATTTGTTTCAACTCATTCCAATTTGTAATTTTCCCTAATTAAATGTATTAGTGACGGCTTAAAATAATAATAAAATAATATTTTTTTCAGAAAATTTGAAATTTCACCAGCGGCTCAATAAACACCAAATAATAACAATTATATAGCTAGAATATGTATATTTAATTTTTATAATAAGATATTTGTATTTTGACTTTTTACAGAAAACCCCCTTATTTTATCGTTTTTTTCGAAATTTCACCGAAACGATTTTCAAAACGTTACAGAAGGGTGCGGCTTATGAAGCTAAGGGTTAGGAACTATATCTCTTAAGAGTCAAGATTTGAGTCAATGATAAATGACGACGCTTGTGTCTGCTCGTTATCTTCTCAGATCAAGATCCTGAAAGATATATACCAATCCGAAACTGGTCATACGCCATGCATAACTCTGCACTACTTCACCCACGTACATACTTACGTGGGTAAAGTAGTGGGGGGCATTTGTTTCCGCCAAAAATTTCTACGCAAAAGAGCCCAAGGTATCAAATGGCAGCGATACGCTTAAGGAAATGCGAACCAGTATCTTCCGGCCTGTATTTTGATAAACTCCCAAAGGAGGAACAGCTAAATTCTGATGATATTGGAATCATCTCGAAAAACCCTTCGATTTGATATATTATGGGCTTCATAATTCATCCGGGATCAAAAGTTATGAGCAAATATGCTGTGCACTGTTCCCTGATTAAAAAATCAGGAATTACCTCAATGAGGTATCACATGCTCACACGTGACCAATGGTCACATGTTGACACGTGATAGTTAAAACAGAAATAAAAATAACGGCTGAAGAAGAACCCAATTGGGGGTCACGTGCTCACACGTGACCAATGGTCGCGTGTTGACACGTGACAATTAAAACAGAAATAAAATAACAAATGACTGAAGAAAATACCTCAATGAAGTATCACGTGCCCACACGTGACCAATGGTCATGTGTTGACACGTGATGGTTAAAACTGCAACATAAACAAGCGGCTGTTAAAAGAACCAATTGGGGGTCACGTGCTCACACGTGATCAAGGGTCACGTGCCAGCACGTGACAGGCTTTGAAAGCCTTACAGTTTAATAGAATTAAAATTCTAAATTTCTCTAAATCTTTCCGAATAGAATTAAAATTCTAAATTTCTCTAAATCTTTCCAAATGGAAAAGGATTATGGGGACCGTTGGATTAAATATCCAAGGGTGATTAAAAATCACCAATTTATGGAAAGATTTGATACAAGAAAAGATTTCCCCTAAAATCTCACCAGAAATAACAAACATAATATCTTTGGATTTAAAATCCAACGGTGAATAAAATTCACTGAATGACCTAAAGGCTCATATTAAATATGAAAACAAATCAAATCTTTCAATGAGAGATTTGCTAAACAAATTGATTCTTTTCCTTCTCCTATAAATAGGAGCCAAGAAAAGAAGAGGAGGGGCACCCTTTTGGAGAGAAAAACAGAGAGAGGAGAATTTAATTCTCAAGAAGGAAGAAAAGAAAGGAGAATTTAATTCTCAACAAAGAAAACCCTAGGTGAGAAAAGGGAAAAAGATCAACTTCAAAAAAAGAATTTAATTCTCAAAATTTAAAAGTTAAACTCTTCTGCAAATAAAGAACTTAGTTCTTCTTCTGGTTGAAAATCTGCACAGAGCACATCTCCCCATAAGTTGAGAATTTAATTCTCATCGAGTCGAGATCCTGCCATGCAGATCCTAAATTTAGAAGGGGAATTGAGTTTTGAGAATTTAATTCTCCTAAAACAAAACTAGGGTTTAACCCTAATCAAGAATTTAATTCTTTTACATATCTGGGAATTTAATTCCTTTAAAAAGAAATCAGGGTTTTATCCTAAATAAAAATTTAATTCTTTCACAATAGGAATTTAATTCCTCCAAAACAAAATTAGGGTTTAACTCTACAGAGAATTCAATTCTTAAAATAAGGAGACTTAAAAGATCTCTGTTCATGAAAAGAACTAGGGTCACGTGCCCCCACGTGACCCTTGAAAAGATCCCTGAAGAAAAGAAGCTTTGGGCGCTCTCACGTGTCCCCACGTGACCCCTCAGCAAGTGCTGTAATTATCGATGCATAAATCCCCATCACGTGCCAACACGTGATGCTCTAAAATAAAGATGAAAAGTGTTTAACACTTATTCGCAGATTTGAGGATAAAACAAAGGAGATCTGGCTCCACATTTAGGGCGCCCTCATGTGTCCCCACGTGACCCCTAACAAATCCCTTTAATATCCAATGGATGAATGCCTATCACGTGCCCACACGTGATAGCCGGGAAATGAAAAGTGTTTAACACTTAATCGCAGAACGAAGAAAGGGGATCTGGTTCCACCTCTGGGCGCCCTCACGTGTCCTCACGGGACCCCTTGTTTCTTTAGTGTTTAACACTAATTCGAGAACTTTATTCTTAGTATTTAACCACTAACTTGAGAACCCCATTTCCAGTGTTTAACATTGTTGCTTTTTGGTGTTTAACACTAATCTGAGGGATATATTTCCAGTGTTTAACACCGTTTTTCCCTAGTGTTTAACACTATTTTTAACCAAATTGATTAATTTTCCAGAGGCAAAGCCTCCCATTCAAAATTGAGTAAAAATCAGAACTATAATGTCTACTGCTCAATCAAAGACAAAATGTTCTCAAAGCCCTCAAACTCTTATTTAGCATTGCTAAATTATGAGGGGCTGAACCCAGACAAATGTTCAACAGGCCAACAAGGGGCCAACATTTCAAACTTAATTGGACTTAGCGCAAATTGGCTATAAGTCCTCAATTCAGATTTAATTGAGCCCATGTGCTCATAATCTAATTAATTGATCTTAGTCCCAAATTGGACTACAGATCTCCCAATCTACCTTGGTTCAAGGGTACATCTCTGAACTCCTCTGACATTTGTCGTTGTAATCCTTCAACGTCGTCAGAGAGGTGACGGGTCCCGACAACCACACATAATACGGACTGTGGGGTCCTTAAACTCATGCGTCCTTAAACCAGCACCCTTCCCCAAAATGGGAATGATGGACCACCATGTCCCTAAACTGGAGATGGACCACCATGTCCCTAAATTGGCGATGGACCATCATGTCCCTAAACTGGAACAATAGAGCCCAAGTGCTCTTTTGTCGGATCTAAACGATCCTGTTAAGTTGATCTTAGTCTCAAATCAGACTAACGTATCCTTAACAAACGTTTAAGTTGATCTTAGCCTCAAATATGGCTAACACATCCTTAAACCAAAACTTTCAAAACAGACTTTAGTCCCAAATTGGACTATAGATCTCCGAACCAACTTTGGTTCAAGGGTACATCTCTGAACTCCTCTGACATCTGTCGTTGTAATCCTTCAACGTCGTTAGAGAGGTGATGGGTCCCGACGGCCATACATTCTATCGACAGCAATGTCATTAAACTAAACAATAGAGCCAATTGCTCTCCTGTCGGATCTAAACGATCTCGTTAAGTTGATCTTAGTCCAAATCAGACTAACGTATCCTTAACTAACGTTTAAGTTGATCTTAGTCTCAACAGAGGCTAACGTATCCTTAAACCCAAAACCCCAAAACCCAAATCTAAGAGAATACGGATTTGGACTAGTCCACGCCCTACGGGCGACGACATAACTCAGTCTCCGTATACAATCCACGGGCAACCAAACACAAAACAAACACCCACGACACAAAGTTACCACATGGAGAAGGAGAAAGTTGTTACCGCGATGCGGTAGCGTAATTAACTGCAGGGGCTTGCGCCTGCAGGGAAGAGCGTCCCCACAATCAATTACCCCTCAAGCGAGGGGGAATCTGACGAAGTCTGCTATATCGGCCGCATCCGTCTAAACCTCCGATACACGGTGCCATAAATCAACTAGGAGGTGGACGGATAAAACCAAATAGTATCTGCCCCGAATCTCAGGCTAGACGTCCATGTCATGGCCGCCGTTCGGAGGGAAACAGATTCTGGCACGCCCGGTGGGACTTATTCCTCTTTCCACTCCACACTTCGTGTGTCGTGTTCGCGAATGAATTGTAGGGTTCCTAGGCACACTAATGAGGTCTCACAAGGCATCAACCATGCCAATTTCAAATTTTTCCGATGCCGAGAAACCCTAATACGGATCGTTAACTAGAGTTTTAGGCGATAACAAATGCGAGCAAACGACTTTACTCTAAAAGTGAACGGAAATACAACCTTTGTAGATCCGGTCCTCCACCTCCATAGCTCCGCGATGAAGTCCCCTCGCTGCGATCATCGGATCCTGGGCTCTAGGGTCGGCTTCATCGGAGAAATGGGCGGGCTAGGTCGTCGACTTCGATGCCGAAGATGATCTACGTCGAGGCAACACAAGATCAAGCTCCAACTTCACCAAGCCATGAAACTTGTGAAGAAAACACCCTATACTACTTGGCAAGTGGTAGAGGATGAAGAAATAGGAAGTGGGTTCACTTTAGAATTGGATTTCTCACTCTTTTTCTCATTTCACCATTGAAGCTAGCAAGCTTTTTCTTCTTGAAGAAGAAGAAGAAGAAGAAAAAGAATATGATAAGAATTGTATGAAAATAGAAAACAAAGTGATTCTTATCATATAGCAACCATGGTTAAGTGTAGAGAATAAACTAGGGTTAGGTGAATGGTTAGGTTAAGCAAAAGAAACAAAAATGGTTGAACTTTTTCTAAGCTTCATGAAGCATCAAAGAAAAGACAAACAAGCCACCATTTTATTTTCTTTTGCCAAAAAGAATAAAGTAAATAAATGAATAAATAAAAACTCTAACCATTTACTTAACCAAGGTTTAAATCAAACATACACCCAAGTTTGCATGTATCATCAAACATGATACAATCAAGTGCACAAAAATATATCACATATACAATGTGCACATCAAGTGAGAAAATCCATCTTAAGTGAACCAATACTAGTTAATGCAAAGTAATATATCAAATATATAATTATACATTAAATCATTAAATCAACACTTGATTTAACGATCCGGTCATATCGCATATAACCGACTAATATCCAATGTATCGGCTTATCGAATCAATCCTTGATTCGATAACTAGGTTATATCACATACAACCATTCGATACATTCATCGCGAGAATAGAATACGGTATCACATACACGCATTATTCTCGGTCCCGCACATATCTCATATGCGCTCCTATTTCGTTTTGCTTGAGCCAGGAAACCTCTGTGTAGGACTCTAAAGACTCGTCAATACGCCGGCAGCAGATGATGATCATATCAAACACCCACAAGCCGCAAGCGGTCTGCTAAACGTAACGGCCACCGGGGTATTGAGCGATCAGAAGATCGACGAGCAAACCCGCTCACACTCCTGTGAATCCAACCAGTAACACTTACCGTACAGTCCGGTCTCGTCGTCTGATATGTCGCATATCTTGCCTAGGGGTGGTAAACGTCAGACCCCAATAGCTCGATAAGTCATGTCGATATGAGGT
The DNA here is from genome assembly GCA_030015575.1 of Agapanthus africanus. Taxonomy (NCBI): domain Eukaryota; kingdom Viridiplantae; phylum Streptophyta; class Magnoliopsida; order Asparagales; family Amaryllidaceae; genus Agapanthus; species Agapanthus africanus. Next base: position 342,303,133 of record CM057341.1, read on the forward strand.
CTATAACAGTTCGAGAAACTACTGGTAACACTTACCAGTAAATCTCAGCAACCCTGGCCAGGGATTTTCGGTTATAGCCAATCGAACACAGCGCAACATCAACTCCCTATACCGGGAGAGATGACTCCCCTCCTATCGCTCATTGCCTCCATGTGACTCGGGACTGTACCCAAAAACCACCGTTTTGCACGCCCTCTTGGACGTGGTAAGGTGGAAATCAAAGCACAGTGGGAATCACACAAGACTCTATGACGATCTCAGGTCTACAGACTAACCTGTACCAGTGTCACCAGAGAACTGCCATCTGACGTAAGGTATAATACCATCTGGGAGTTCTCGGCGAGTCCGTCCAGTGTACCCAGTCTCCACTGAGCACCCGTATATCATCTCTGATGTCAAACATCAATGGATATGGGATCATCCATCGCCCATCTGTATGGGTCGAGAAGGTATACGCTAGTCTACTCTGGTATATCGATGCCCCGTCTCGATACACCCACGACTAGGGACTTTGAAGGATGTACTTATGGACTACCATGTCCCCACTAGTATGATCCGCATCATAGTCCAGGTAGTCAAGTACACATCCTAAAGGCTTTACCAACATGTAACAGAGAGACAATCAGTATACACGTTAAGGTAAAGAGTAACCAGATAGCATACTATCATGTCGAGCAAGAAAGTCCTCCCTATATATGTCCAAGCATCCACTACAATATACATCCTATGTATAGTAATGGCCTCTAGGGCATACATATAACTAACAATCTCCCACTTGCACTAGGGCCATCTGATAGCAGTGGTTGTAGTATATCATACTCAACCATCCCATAAAAGTCTCTCTATGGGAAAAGGCCTTTGTGAGTGGATCCGCCGTGTTGTCCTCTAAGTCTACTCTCCTAACCTCGATCTCCTTGGAGATCAACCTTCTCCATGATCAGGTGATGCTGCCTCAGAATATGTCTGGATCACTGATGGGACGGACGTTCCTTGGCATAAGCCACAACTCCATTGTCACACAATGGGAGGAACTAAGTTCATCACATGAACAAATATACATCCAGACTACCTCTTTGGTAGCATCTTAAGTAGCGATGTATCCAGCCTTTATCGTCTAGTATGCCACGGTATGTAGCTTGGAACTCTTCCAACATACCGTCCCTTTACTAAGGGTAAAGACAATGCCTGTGACTGACATTCAGTCGTCCTTATCACCCTGAAACACTTCCAGTGATTCTCCCCAGGATCGATCAATACCATCTCACTACAACTAGTGAGAATCCTAACATCCAGTTACTTCTATCTCATAGATCAAAACTCAGGATTTAGGAGGTATCAATTTGATCCTATACGGAGAATCATTGTGATAAGCGGAGATTGATCGAGCGTAGCATAGGAAACTCCTTCCCTATCAAGAGTATGTCATCCACGTACTCTATGAGGATCACCACCATACTCCCTACTACCTTTTTGTATATATAAGGTTCATCTACCATTTTGATGAAGTCAAACTATTTGACTACTACATCAAAACAGATGTTCCAACTCCGCGATGCCTGCTTCATCCTATAAAGCATCTTGCACACGTTTCCGTTGTTCCCACTGTCTACGAAGCCCTCTGGCAGTGTACTTACAGACGTTCTCTTCTAAAACATCATTTAGAAAAGCAGTCATGACACCCAACCACCAGATATCGTAGTCATGGTATGTAGCCCTGGTCAATGATGCATACCTTTTAACAAGTCTAGCTTTGAAAGTCTCAACTTTTCCATCTACACCAAGTAATCTTCTCAAGATATACTTGCTCCTGATGGGGATTTAACCCTTCAGATATAGCAACCAAAGTCCATACTTTGTTGGTGTACATGGATTCCATCTCAGATCGCAAAGCATCCAGCCATTCTTACAGAGTCACTACTCTCGATGGCCTGCTCGAAACTAGTTGGGTCATCATCGCATGATGCAATCCTCGCTCCCACTGTCATAGAGAAACAGAAGTATCTCTCAGGTGGGTGAGAAACCCTACTAGATCGGCGGAGAGGCTGAGGTTCGTTGGTATCTACTGAATCCTTTGGTTCTACCAAATCATCTGCTGTAGTTTGTATAGCTGGAACCTTTCCAGTTCTACATGACTGACCTTGCCTCGAGCTTGTCCGGATTTTGCTTTTAGACATAGGCCGGACAACCCCAAATCTTAACTAGATTAAGACATGGGCTCTTCCCATACCATATCAAATATGAAGTGGTAGGCAACTGATTTGATTTGAACCCTATTCAATAGGTATGCAGCTTCTCAAGTGCATAACTCCCAAAAAGGAAATAGGTAACTCAGTAGTACTCATCATAGAGCACACCTTATCATATATGGTGTGATTGCTCCGCCCCGATATACCATCGTGCTATGGTGTATACGGAGGAGTAATGCTGAGAGAGAATCTCATTCTCCTTTAGAATAGTCCAGGAATTCTATGCACAAGTATTCTCCTCCTTGATCTCATCAAAGGACATAATACTTATACACGTATTGGTTCTCTACTTCTAACTTATATTCTGTGAATATCTCAAAAGGTTCGGACTTGTGTTTCAACAGGAACATATGACTGAATCTTGAGCGATCATCAGAGAATGTAATGAAGTACAAAGAACCGGTCCTGGCATGTGTAGACGGGGGACCTTACATACATCAACATGTATCAATCCCAAGAGTTTACTAACTCTTTCTCTGTTTCCAATAAACAAAGCTATGGTCATTTTATCTCTATGACATGACCAGCAAGTTTCACAAGATGTAAATTCAAACTGATTTAAATTGCATCTTTATGTAACTTCAGCTAGTCGGGTCGCATTGATATGACCAAGTCTACAATACCTTAAGAAGGATTCGTTCATTTCTGAACGCTTCCTCTTGTGTGTGTTCCGTATACTAAGAACTGTAGTTTGATTTAGAACATCAATGCTTTTAGATAACGTGCCTGAACCGATCAACTTTTGATATAGGAAATGTTCAAAACATTATCCAACAATACAAAATTATATCCTTTCTTTACTAATAAAGAGACTGATATGATTTTGTATATCAGGTTCGGTATTTAATAACATTCGTTCAGAATCAATGTATTAGTAATACAGGGTGACAGTGACCAACAGACCTGGCTGCAACACTTGCCCCGTTTTCTGTCTCATGAAACTTATCACCCGTTCTCAGTTCTTTACCTATTTGTAGCCCATGTAACAAATTACATATGTGGGATCCTGATCCGGTATCTCATATCCAGGATGTAAAGAATACTGAGAAACAGTTCTGTATAATGAACACACCCGAAGATGATGCATCAGTATGCACTTTCTTTGTTTAGGCGGCACGGGAATTCTGGTAATCCCCAATTTCCTGCTCTGTCTTATAACAATTATAAGTTGGAGCGGGACCAACGTTCCCCAGCTCAGTATAACAAGCGGGTTCGGTCAATAATCCGTATTATTATCTTGATTAAGGCATGATATGGTCGCTACCTGGAGAGAGAGAGAAGAAAACACTCTGCATGCGCTCTAGCAAGATTAGATTGGTTATATATTTTATCTAATCAGGATGGCTCCCACTGTTTTTATCAAATCTTCCTTCAAACCCTAAAAGGAAAGACTAGCCGGGATTAATTACACACTACAAGTTCGCCAATCTTTCAGCCAGGCCAGTGTCGGTACTTTGAGGGAGGTTCCCCGTGCTTTCGCACGGACCTAATTAATGTAAACCTCGTTTTCCTAGAGGCGTAACCTCGTTAACACCTTTCTAGACACCTACTTGATCGGCTAATTGTAATGTATAAAACTCTCCCAGGAGTAACTCTTACTCGCAGTGGGTATCGGGATCCAACTATCTCATAGAAGGTATGAAATCTCATTGCAAATTTCAACACTTGAAATTCCGGATAATTTTGCCCCTAACCTCCTATGACCTTGACAAAGGCCAACAAACCATAGGATACTAGTCAAGTTCAACCCGTCATTTCTTGATTGAAATAAACCCACCCGCACGGCCCTTGACAAAGGCCAACAAGGTCGCACGACTACCCTAATCCAATCTGCATCATATGCATAAGCAGATAAGCACCAGTCAGCTACCGTACACTACGCCTTGACAAAGGCCAACAAACGCAGCACGAATACTAACTACTACTTATCTGAAATGACGGAGGGCTACGACAGGTTTTTCTGAAAACCTATTGCGTAATGAACTTGATATCGTTGTAGAATCAAATGAATTTTGAAATGGAGTGTCTTTGAGGCTTTTCTAGTTTTGCTAAAGGAGTCACTCCCGGTGAAGGGATCGTCGGTCCTTTCCTCTTGGAATGAGGTGCGGGATATATCATATATATCACTGTGCAAAGCAAGAACTATAGAAGCAATCAAAAGACAAACCGAGGGGTGTAGCATCTGCCAGTTATTGCTAAAGGAGTCACTCCCGGTGAAGGGATCTCGGTCCTTTCCTCGTCGAATGAGGTGCGGGATATATTATATACATCACTGTGCAAAGCAAGAACTGTAGCTACCTGTTTTATTTTTGAAATTCGATTCTACAACATCTTTAGGTTTCTTTTACTTTCATTAATCATATTAATGAAGTCCCATCATTTAAGTACCTAAACATCACAGATAAATACGACGTACACTTATGCCATCCTCATTCGCCTCGATGTCCCCTCGTGCACCGTTAGGTTAGGTAACTAACGGCAGAGCAGGGCAGGGCTAGCGCGGGTGTAAAACATAAGTAACATCTATATAATATATCATATATACTATATACTGTATCTAGCACAGAACATCACATAATCACATCACAGATATCGCAGCAGAAGAATCATATGAAACATTGGATACACTACGACGTCCATGTTTTCAATACGAGCCAGTATAAAACACGGATTCCACGGTCGCGATGAATAGCCAAACCCACACCCCTAGACCCCTACGAGAGCGACAAGCAACCCTACCAATTCTAGAGTTAGGAGACTCGGACTCGACTCCTCGAGTTGGTCTCCCACTGGACTCCAGAACCCGGTTACTTGTGCCCTCCTCCTTGGGTCTATCCTAGTGCGGAAAAGTAAATAATATACAAAAGGTGACAACATCCGCAACCTGGAAGTGCCCCAATAAAAGAATATTACATACAAGTTTTTACATGAATGAAAATGAAAAACACTCATCTCACATAAAAAAAAACCCGGCTATTCAAACACGACGATCCAATATAACATATCCAGCAACACATAACATCACATGTCATCAACGTAAGTAAACATGCGTATCCCAATTGTCGTTGACATATAGCAACGAAACTGGCGATATCACATATTACACTTACGGTTACAGAAAAGAAAGTGAAAAACTACAACAGTTGGAATCCGCAACCTCCATAGACATCGCATGCCTAATCAAATGAATTCCTTAGACATCGCATGCCTAACAATTATAAACCCCGCATTTTAGTCTCATTATCGAAAACACTTTTCAATATCAAGTCGGGTAATTCAACAAGATTCCCGACATCCTGATCGAATGCTCGTCGCAAACTTTAGTAGGAGGCCGCACCCCCGATACCGTCGACGAAGTGCACTAAGGCGGAACACCGCTGCCGCCAGCACCCAAATGGATGCTTTCGGCGACGGGGTTCTCCTACAGTCACTTGGTCGGGGCTATGGGGTGAGGCTGTTTATTAAGTTTACCGGCGAGTATCCGCGTACGCTACGAGATTGCGATGGACTTTTGATCACATCAAAATTCCGTGGCAACCGATCAAGTGAGACTAAAGTGCTATGCTTATAACATTCATTCAGTTATCTCATAACTACTTGTGGATTCCAAATATTGCATCACATTCCGGATAAATAGAAAATGTCAAACTTTCCGATCGAACAATCGAACACCCAAGTTTTCCCGAAACAGCTCAACACATGAAACAAGTTTAAAAACATTCACTTCATGCCTCAGTACCAACGGTCCAGCCGTAGAAGGGTCAAGTCAACGCCTCACATGTGGCACGCCGTACTACCCCAAACCCTAAGGTTCAAAGGGCAGTTCAAGACGGTCACATAATCGAGTTAAGGTTTGTTGTCTTCTAGAGGGACCGTCGCGTTACTTGCACTACTTAGAACGTCATTAAACTACGGAAAGATCCAACACTTGGAAATTTCCCGGCAGGGGAAAAAGTGGGTATTTATATCCGGTCGAACTTTTTAACATATTCTAAAATTATCCGGAAAACACATAGACAAGATTAGACAATCCGATCGAATCCACGAAGCTCCAAAACACCCCAGAAAACTCAACTCTTGAGGGCAAATTAAAAATTCCCAGAAAACTCAGCACCTGATGAGACAAATTACTGTGCAAAAATGGATGTCTAATCTCATTATTTGGCCGCGGAACCGCCGCAGAAGCCAAGCGTCTGCCGCGGTTCCACCGCGCTTTAACCGTATCACTTGGTCAATTTTGCACCGTAATTCTTAGAATTGCCTGCTGAATTTTTTAAGAATTTTTAATCTGGAAAAAACCCAGTTTTGAAAAAAAAATCAATAGAGGGTTGAAATTTAGGGTTTCGGGGTTCGATCGGGTTTCAAACATCGTCTACGCATCGCCTAAGGCTCTAGCTAGGCTCTGATACCACTGTAGGGTTCCTAGGCACACTAATGAGGTCTCACAAGGCATCAACCATGCCAATTTCAAATTTTTCCGATGCCGAGAAACCCTAATACGGATCGTTAACTAGAGTTTTAGGCGATAACAAATGCGAGCAAACGACTTTACTCTAAAAGTGAACGGAAATACAACCTTTGTAGATCCGGTCCTCTGCCTCCATAGCTCCACGATGAAGTCCCCTCGCTGCGATCATCGGATCCTGGGCTCTAGCGTCGGCTTCATCGGAGAAATGGGCGGGCTAGGTCGTCGACTTCGATGCCGAAGATGATCTACGTCGAGGCAACACAAGATCAAGCTCCAACTTCACCAAGCCATGAAACTTGTGAAGAAAACACCGTATACTACTTAGCAAGTGGTAGAGGATGAAGAAATAGGAAGTGGATTCACTTTAGAATTGGATTTCTCACTCTTTTTCTCATTTCACCATTGAAGCTAGCAAGCTTTTTTTTCTTGAAGAAGAAGAGGAAGAAGAAAAAGAATATGAAAAGAATTGTATGAAAATAGAAAACAAAGTGATTCTTATCATATAGCAACCATGGTTAAGTGTAGAGAATAAACTAGGGTTAGGTGAATGGTTAGGTTAAGCAAAAGAAACAAAAATGGTTGAACTTTTTCTAAGCTTCATGAAGCTTCAAAGAAAAGACAAACAAGCCACCATTTTATTTTCTTTTGCCAAAAAGAATAAAGTAAATAAATGAATAAATAAAAACCCTAACCATTTACTTAACCAAGGTTTAAATCAAACATACACCCAAGTTTGCATGTATCATCAAACATGAAACAATCAAGTGCACAAAAATATATCACATATACAATGTGCACATCAAGTGAGAAAATCCATCTTAAGTGAACCAATACTAGTTAATGCAAAGTAATATATCAAATATATAATTATACATCAAATCATTAAATCAACACTTGATTTAACGATCCGGTCATATCGCATATAACCGACTAATATCCAATGTATCGGCTTATCGAATCAATCCTTGATTCGATAACTAGGTTATATCACATACAACCATTCGATACATTCATCGCGAGAATAGAATACGGTATCACATACACGCATTATTCTCGGTCCCGCACATATCTCATATGCGCTCCTATTTCGTTTTGCTTGAGCCAGGAAACCTCTGTGTAGGACTCTAAAGACTCGTCAATACGCCGGCAGCAGATGATGATCATATCAAACACCCACAAGCCGCAAGCGATCTGCTAAACATAACGGCCACCCGGGTATTAAGCGATCAGAAGATCGACGAGCAAGCCCGCTCACACTCCTGTGAATCCAACCAGTAACACTTACCGTACAGTCCGGTCTCGTCGTCTGATATGTCGCATATCTTGCCTAGGGGTGGTAAACGTCAGACCCCAATAGCTCGATAAGTCGTGTCGATATGAGGTCTATAACAGTTCGAGAAACTACTGGTAACACTTACCAGTAAATCTCAGCAACCCTGGCCAGGGATTTCCGGTTATAGCCAATAGAACACAGCGCAACATCAACTCGCTATATCGGGAGAGACGACTCCCCTCCTATCGCTCATTGCCTCCATGTGACTTGGGACTGTACCCAAAAACCACCGTTTTGCACGCCCTCTTGGACGTGGTAAGGTGGAAATCAAGGCACAGTGGGAATCACACAAGACTCTATGACGATCTCGGGTCTACAGACTAACCTGTACCAGTGTCACCAGAGAACTGCCATCTGACGTAAGGTATAATTGTTAGTTATATGTATGCCCTAGAGGCCATTACTATACATAGGATGTATATTGTAGTGGATGCTTGGACATATATAGGGAGGACTTTCTTGCTCGACATGATAGTATGCTATCTGGTTGATCTTTACCTTAACGTGTACACTGATTGTTTCTCTGTTACATGTTGGTAAAGCCCTTAGGATGTGTACTTGACTACCTGGACTATGATGCGGATCATACTAGTGGGGACATGGTAGTCCATAAGTACATCCTTCAAAGTCCCTAGTCGTGGGTGTATCGAGACAGGGCATCGATATACCAGAGTAGACTAGCGTATACCTTCTCGACCCATACAGATGGGCGATGGATGATCCCATATCCATTGGTGTTTGACATCAGAGATGATATACGGGTGCTCAGTGGAGACTGGGTACACTGGACGGACTCGCCGAGAACTCCCAGATGGTATTATACCTTACGTCAGATGGCAATTCTCTGGTGACACTGGTACTGTGTAGTCTGTTGACCCGAGATCGTCATAGAGTCTTGTGTGGTTCCCACTGTGCTTTGATTTCCACCTTACCACGTCCAAGAGGGCGTGCAAAATGGTGGTTTTTGGGTACAGTCCCGAATCACATGGAGGCAATGAGCGATAGGAGGGGATTCGTCTCTCCCGGTATAGGGGGTTGATGTTGCGCTGTGTTCGATTGGCTATAACCGGAAATCCCTGGCCAGGGTTGCTGAGATTTACTGGTAAGTGTTAGCAGTAGTTTCTCGAACTGTTATAGACCTCACATCGACACGACTTATCGAGCTATTGGGGTCTGACGTTTACCACCCCTAGGCGAGATATGCGACATATCAGACGACGAGACCGGACTGTACGGTAAGTGTTACTGGTTGGATTCACAGGAGTGTGAGCGGGCTTGCTCGTCGATCTTCTGATCGCTCAATACCCGGGTGGCCGTTACGTTTAGCAGACCGCTTGCGGCTTGTGGGTGCTTGATATGATCATCATCTGCTACCGACGTATTGACGAGTCTTTAGAGTCCTACACAGAGGTTTCCTGGCTCAAGCGAAACGAAATAGGAGCGCATATGAGATATGTGCGGGACCGAGAATGATGCGTGTATGTGATACCGTATTTCATTCTCGCGATGAATGTGTCGAATGGTTGTATGCGATATAACCTAGTTATCGAATCATGGATTGATTCGGTAAGCCGATACATTGGATACTAGTCGGTTATATGCGATATGACCGGATCGTTAAATCAAGTGTTGATCTAATGATTTAATGCATAATTATATATTTGATATATTACTTTGCATTAACTAGTATTGGTTCACTTTAAATGGATTTTCTCACTTGAATTGTGCAAGTTGTATATGTGATATACTTTTGTGCACATGATTGTATCATGTTTGATGATACATGCTTATTTGGTTAAGTGTAAAGAACTAAACCATGGTTAAAATGATGATTAGGGTTTTGCTTATTCATTCTTTTATTTGTTTATTCATTTTGGAAATGATAAGAAAAGAATGGTGGCTTTATTTGTTGTTTTGTTGAAGCTTCATGAAGACTTTGACCAAGTGACCATTTTGTCTCATGCCTAACCCTAACAATTCCATTCAACCATGATTAACTCTCTACACATTACCATGGTTAATATTATGATAAAAATGATTTTATTATTCTTTTTGATAATAACTTATCATATTATCGTCTTCTTCTTCTTCATCTTCTACTTGAAGAAACCTTGACTTCATCAATGGTGATTGATGAAAAAGAGTGAGAAATCCAATTCTAAAGTGAACCCACCTCCTATTTCTTCATCCTCTACCTCTTGCCAAGTAGTATAGGGTGTTTCCTTCACAAGTTTTCATGGCTTGGTGAAGGTGGAGCTTGATCTAGTGATGCCTCGACGTAGATCATCTTCGGCATCGTCGTCGATGACCTAGCCCGCTTTTTCTCCGATGAAGCCGACGCTAGAGCCCAAGATCCGATTTGGACAGCGAAGAGACCTCATCGCGGAGCCATGGAGGTGGAGAACCGGATCTACAAAGGTTGTATTTCCGTTTACCATTTAGTTAAGTTGTTAACTAGTTTCTTTTGTCGCCTAAACTTCTAGCCAACGATCTAGTCTAGGGTTTCTCGGCACCGTAAAATTTGAAATTGGCATGGTTGATGCCTTGTGAGACCTCATTAGCGTGCCTAGGAACCCTACAGTGGTATCAGAGCTACTAGGCATTGGATGTCGACCTATGGGGGGTTCCCACTGTGTGACAGTGTGGCGAAGCATAGGCTCTTACCCCCAGGGTGTCCCGAGACCGGAAGGTGTTCCGGCGGGTTGTAGTCCTCGCGAGGGGGCATGCGTAAAAAGTAGCCGCTGAGGGACCCGTTGGTGCCACGGCGACCCCATTGGATGGGGTTGCTGCCTGACCTACAGTGGTATCAGAGCCTAGCTAGAGCCTTAGGCGATGTCTAGACGACGTTTGAAACCCGATCGAACATCGAAACCCTAATACAATATGCTCTCTGGACTTTTTTCAATTTCTGGGATTTTTCCAGATTAAAAATATGCATAAAATTCAGCAGGAAATTGTAAGAATTACTGTGAAGCCCGTACCCATGATTCCCTCATTGCGCGGTGGAACCGCGGCACAAGCAGGGCTTGTGCGGCGGTTCCGCGGCCAAATTGTCAAATCATCCAACTATTTTTGTACAGTAATTCATGTTTTCAGGTGCTGGATTTTCTGGGAATTTTTAATATTTATTCAAGAGTTGAATATTCTGGGTTGTTTTGGGGATTCGTTTATTCGATCGGATTGTCAAACTCTGTCTATGTGTCTTTCCGGATGATTTTTGAATATGTTAAAAAGTTCGACCGGATATAAATACCCAACTTTTCCCCTGTCGGGAAATTTCCAAGTGTTGGATCTTTCCGTAGTTTAATGAAATTCTAAGTAGTGCAAGTAACGCGATGGTCCCTCTAGAAGACAACAAACCTTAACTCGATTATGTGACCGTCTTGAACTGCCCTTTGAACCTTAGGGTTTGGGGCAGTACGGCGTGCCACATGTGAGGCGTTGGCTTGACCCTTCTACGGCTGGACCGTTGGTACTGAGGCATGAACTGGATGTTTTTAAACTTATTTCATGTGATGAGCTGTATCGGGAAAACTTGGGTTTTCGACTGTTCGATCGGAAAGTTTAACATTTTCTGTTTATCTGGAATGTGATACAATAATTGGAATTCACAATAAGTTATGAGATAACTGAATGAATGTTATAAACATAGCAGTTTAGTCTCACTTGATCGGTTGCCACGGAATTTTGATGTGATCAAAAGTCCGTCGCAATCACGTAGCGTACGCGGATACTCGCCGGGTAAACTTAATAGACAGCCTCACTCCATAGCCCCGACCAAGTGACTGTAGGAGAACCCCATCGCCGAAAACATCCGTCCGGGTGCTCGCGGTAGCGGTGTTCCGCCTTGGTGCACTTCGTCGACGGATTAGGCATGCGATGTCTAAAGAGGTTGCGGATTCCAACTATTGTAGTTTTACACTTTCTTTTCTGTGACCGTAAGTGTAATATGTGATATCGCCGGTTTCGTTGCTATATGTCAACGACAATTGGGATGCGCATATTTACTTACGTTGATGACATGTGATGTTATGTGTTGCTGGATATGTTATATTGGATCGTCATGTTTGAATAGCCAGGGGTTTTTATGTGAGATGAGTGTTTTTCATTTTCATTCATGTAAAAACTTGTATGTAATATTCTTTTATTGGGGCACTTCCAGGTTGCGGAAGTTGTCACCTTTTGTATATTATTTACTTTTCCGCACTAGGATAGACCCAAGGAGGGGAGCACAAGTAACCGTGTTCTGGAGTCCAGTGGGAGACCAACTCGAGGAGTCGAGTCCAGGTCTCCTAACTCTAGAATTGGTAGGGTTGCTTGCCGCTCTCGTAGGGGTCTAGGGGTGTGGGTTTGGCTATTCATCACGACCGTGGAATCCGTGTTTTATACTGGCTCGTATTGAAAACACGGACGTCCTAGTATATCCAATATTTCATATGTTTCTTCTGCTGCGATATCTGTGATGTGATCATGTGATATGTTCTGTGATGGATACAGTATATAGTATATATGATATATTATATAGGCGTTACTTATGTTTTACACCCGCGCTAGCCCTGCCCCGCTCTGCCGTTAGTTACCTAACCTAACGGTACACGAGGGGACATCGAGGCGAATGCGGATGGCATAAGTGTACGTCGTATTTATCTGTGATGTTTAGGTACTTAAATGATGGGACTTCATTAATGTGATTAATGAAATAAAAGAAACCTAAGATGTTGTAGAATCGAATTTCAAAATAAAACAGGTAACTACAGTTCTTGCTTTGCACAGCGGTATATATGATATATCCTGCACCTTATTCGATAAGGAAAGGACCGAGATCCCTTCACCGGGAGTGACTCCTTTAGCAATAACTGGCAGATGCTACACACTCGGTTTGTCTTTTGATTGCTTTTAAGTGTTTTGCTTTGCACAGTGATATATATGATATATCCCGCACCTCATTCGACGAGGAAAGGACCGACGATCCCTTCACTGGGAGTGACTCCTTTTGCAAAACTAGAAAAGCCTAAAAAACACTCCATTTTAAAATCATTTGATTCTACAACGATATCAAGTTCCTTACGCAATAGGTTTTCACAAAAACCTGTCGTAGCCCTCCGTCATTTCAGATAAGTTGTATATAGTATTCGTGCTGCATTTGTTGGCTTTCGTCAAGGTGCAGTGTGCGGTAGCTATATGCTGCTTATCTGCTGCATACGATGCGATTGGATTAGGGTAGTCGAGCGGCTTTGTTGGCTTTCGTCAAGGGTCGTGCGGGTGGGTTTAATTCAATCAAGAAATGTACGGGTTGAACTTGACTAGCGGGCTATGGTTTGTTGGCTTTCGTCAAGGTCATAGCACGTTAGGGGCAAAATATTATCGGGAATTTCAAGTGTTGAAATTTGCAATGAGATTGCATACCTTCTATGAGATAGTTGGATCCCGATACCCGCTGCGAGTAATTGTTACTCCTGGAAGAGTTTTACACATTACAATTAGCCGATCAAGTAGGTGTCTAGAAAGGTGTCAACAAGGTTACGCCTCTGGGAAAACGAGGTTTACATTAATTAGGTTCGTGCGAAAGCACGGGGGACCTCCCTCAAAGTACCGACACTGGCCTGGCTGAAAGATTGGCGAACTTGTAGTGTGTAATTAATCCCGGCTAGTCTTTCCTTTTAGGGTTTGAAGGAAGATTTGATAAAATGCAGTGGGAGCCATCCTGATTAGATAAAATAATAACCAATCTATTCTTGCAAGAGCGCACGCTGAATGTTTTCTTCTCTCTCTCTCTCCAGGTAGCGACCATATCACGCCTTAATCAAGATAATAATACGGAATATTGACCGAACCCGCTTGTTATACTGAGCTGGGGAACGTTGGTCCTGCTCCAACTTATAATTGTTATAAGACAGAGCAGGAAATTGGGGATTGCCAGAATTCCCGTGCCGCCCAAACGAAGAGAGTGCATGTTGATGCATCATCTTCGGGTGTGTTCATTACAAAGAACTGTTTCTCAGAATCCTCTACGTCCTGGGTATGTGATACCAGATCAGGATCCCAGATATGTAATCTGTTACATAGGGCTACAGTTAGGTAGAGAACTGAGAACGGGTGATAAGTTTCATGAGGCAGAAAACGGGGCAAGTGTTGCAGCCAAGTCTGTTGGTCACTGTCACCCTGTATTTCAAATACATTGATTCTGAACGAATGTTATTGGATACCGAACCTGATATACAAAATCATATCTATCTCTTTATTAGTAAAGAAATGATAAAATTTTGTATTGATGGATAATGTTTTGAACATTTCCTATATCAAAAGTTGATCGGTTCAGGCACGTTGTCTAAAAGCGTTGATGTTCTAAATCAAACTACAGTTCTTTAGTATACTGAACACACACAAGAGGAAGAGTTCAGAAATGAACGAATCCTTCTTGAGGCATTGTAGACTAGGTCATATCATTGCGACCCGACTAGCTGAAGTTACATGTAGATGCATATTTAAATCTGTTTGAATCTACATCTTGTGAAACTTGCTAGTCATGTCACAAAGATATAATGACACCAGCTCTGTTTATTGGAAACAGAGAAAGAGTTAGTGAACTCTTGGGATTGATACATGTTGATGTATGTAAAGTCCCATGTCTACATATACCAAGACCTGTTCTTTGTACTTCATTAAATTCTCTGATGATCTCTTTAGATTCAGACATATGTTCCTGTTGAAACACAAGTCCGAACCTTTTGAGATATTCACAGAATATAAGTTAGAAGTAGAGAACCAATATGGGTATAAGTATTATGTCCTTTGATGAGATCAAGGAGGAGAATACTTGAGCACGGAATTCCTGGATTATTGTAAAGGAGAATGAGATTCTCTCTCAGCATTACTCCTCCGTATACACCATAGCACGATGGTATATCGGGGCAGAGCAATCACACCCTATATGATAAGGTGTGCTCTGTGATGAGTACTACTGAGTTACCTGTTTCCTTTTGGGAGTTATGCACTTGAGAAGCTGCATACCTATTGAAAAGGGTTCAAATCAAATCAGTTGCCTACCACTCCATATGAGATATGGTATGGGAAGAGCCCATGTCTTAAGCTAGTTAAGATTTGGGGTTGTCCGGCCTATGTCTAAAAGCAAAATCCGGACAAGCTCGAGGCAAGGTCTGTTATTGTAGGGTTCCTAGGCATCCTAATGGAGTCTCACAAGGCATCGAACATGCCAAATTCAAAAATATGGAAGCCGAGAAACCCTAACACGGATCGTTTACTAGATATTTAGGCGAAACGGAAAACTAGTTAACTATTTAACTAAAGTTGAGATGCTACAACCTTTGTAGATCCGGATTTCCGCCTCCTTAGCTCCACGTGGTCATGTCCTCGCTGTCCATCATGAATCCTCGACTCGAACATCGGCTTAATCGGGAAAACAAGCGGAATAGGTCGTCGGCTTTGTGTCAAAGACGATCTACGTCGAGGTTGCACAAACTCAAGCTCCGACTTCACAAACTTGTGAAACTTGTGAAGTAAACACCCAAAACAACTTGGCAAGAGGTAGAGGGTGAAGAAATAGGAGGTGGGTTCACTTTAGAATTGGATTTATCTCACTAGATCTCAAGTTGCCATTGTTGTAGCAAGCTTGAAGAAGAAGAAGAAGAAGAGCTAGTTATGATAAGTTATCTTTTTAAAAGAAATAGAAAATCAAATACTTATCATAACTTAAACTAGGGTTAAGTGTAGAGAATTAACCATGGTCACTTGGATGGCTAAGGGTTAAGCATGAAGATAAGGATGGTTAGCAAAGTCAAAGCTTCATGAAGCTTCAACTTAAAACAAAAAGAGCCACCATTCTTATCTTAATTCATTTCAAATAAATAAATAAATAAATAAATGAATATGCAAAACCCTAATTATCAAATTAACCATGGATTAATTCTATACACTTAACTAAATGATCAAGTATCATCAAACACGATACAAAAATGTGCACGAAAGCATATCACATATACAATGTGCATCAAGTGAGAAAAATCCGTTTAAAGTGAACCATTACTAGTTAATGCAATGCAATATATCAAATATATAATTATGCATTAAATCATTAAATCAACATTTGATTCAATGATCCGGTCATGTCGCACATAACCGACTAGAATCCAATGTATCGATATATCGAATCAATGATTCGATAACTAGGTCATATCGAATATAACCAATCGAAACATATATCGCGAGAATGAAATGCGGTATCACATACACGCATTATTCTCGGTCCTGCACATAACTCATATGCGCTCCTATTTCGTTTCGCTTGAGCCAGGAAACCTCTGTGTAGGACTCTAAAGACTCGTCAATACGCCGGTAGCAGATGATGATCATATCAAGCACCCACAAGCCGCAAGCGGTCTGCTAAACGTAACGGCCACCCGGGTATTGAGCGATCAGAAGATCGACGAGCTAGCCCGCTCACACTCCTGCGAATCCGACCAGTAACACTTACCATACAGTCCGGTCTCTTCGTCTGATATGTCGCATATCAAGTCTAGGGGTGGTAAACGCCAGACCCCAATAACCCGATAAGTCGTGCCGATGTGAGGCTCGCAACGGGTCGAGAAACTACTGGTAACACTTACCAGCAAATCTCTGATCAGCCCTGGCCAGGGACTTCCCTGTTACGGCCAATCGAGCACAGCGCAACATCAACTCCCAATACCGGGAGAGACGAAACCCCTCCTATCGCTCATTACCTCCATGTGACTCGGGACTGTGCCCAAAGACCACCGTTTTGCACGCCCTCATGGACGTGGTAAGGTGGAGATCAAAGCACAGTGGGAATCACACAAGACTCTATGACGATCTCGGGTCTACAGACTAACCTGTACAAGTGTCACCTGAGAACTGCCATCTGACGTGAGGTATAATACCATCTGGGAGTTCTCGGCGAGTCCGTCCAGTGTACCCAGTCTCCACTGAGCACCTGTACACCATCTCTGATGTCAAACACCAATGGATATGGGATCATCCATCGCCCATCACATGGGTCGAGAAGCGTGTACGCTAGTCTACTCTGGTATATCGATGCCCCGTCTCGATACACCCACGACTAGGGACCTTGAAGGATGTACTTATGGACTACCATGTCCCCACTGGTATGATCTGCATCATAGTCCAGGTAGTCAAGTACACATCCTAAGGGCTTTACCAACATGTAACTATAAGACAGTATTAAGAGACTAGTGTACATGTGAAGATAAATAGCAACCAGATAGCATACTATCATGTCGAGCAAGAAAGTCATCTCTATATATGTCCAAGCATCCAATATAATATACATAATCTGTACAATACTTGCCTCTAGGGCATACATACAACTAACAATCTCCCACTTGCACTAGGGCCAGCTGCTGTAGTATCTCATACCGAGCATCCCGAAGAGTCTCTCAAACTGTATCTGGGGAATGGCCTTCTTGAGTGGATCCGCCGTGTTGTTCTTCGTGTCAACTCTCCTGACCTCGATCTCCCGGCGATCAACTATCTCCCGGATCAGGTGATACCGCCTCAGAATATGCCTGGATCGCTGATGGGACCTGGGTTCCTTAGCCAAAGCCACCGCTCCATTGTTATCGCAATACAAAGGTATTGGACGCTCAATGGATGGAACCACTCCAAGTTCAGTAATGAACTTCTTGATCCAGACAGCCTCTTTAGCAGCATCGTTGGCAGCGATGTATTCAGCCTCCATCGTCGAGTCTGCCACGGTTTCCTGCTTGGAACTCTTCCAGCTAACCGCCCCTCCGTAAAGGGTAAAGACAAAGCCCGACTGCGACTTAGAGTCGTCCTTATCACTCTGGAAGCTCGAATCGGTAAAGGACTCCACTTGGAGTTCTCCGTTACCATACACCAAGAACATATCTCTAGTCCTTCGCAAGTACTTGAGAATGCTCTTCACAGCTGTCCAGTGACTCTCTCCAGGATCAGCTTGATACCTGCTCACTACACTTAGTGAGTATGCTACATCGGGTCTGGTACATAGCATTGCATACATGATAGAGCCTACTGCCGAAGCATAGGGTATCCCTTGCATGCGAGCTCTCTCCAAATCAGTCTTAGGAGACATCTCTTTGGAGAGAGTGACTCCAGAGATCGTGGGCAAGTTCCCACGCTTGGACTCTTCCATACTAAACCTCTTTAGTATGGTGTCAATGTACCTGGATTGGGACAATCCCAAAATCCGTTTGGATCTATCTCTATAGATCCTGATCCCCAATATGCAGGAGGCATCACCAAGATCTTTCATTGAGAATCTTTGTGATAAGAAGAGCTTGACCGATTGCAGCATAGGAATATCATTTCCTATCAAGAGTATGTCATCCACGTACAATACGAGGAAGACAACCTTACTCTCTGCCACCTTCTTGTAGATACAAGGTTCATCTGGATTTTTGACGAAATCAAACTCTTTGATAACGACGTCAAAGCAGATGTTCCAACTCCGCGATGCTTGCTTTAATCCATAAATGGATTTAAGCAGCTTGCACACCTTCCCGCTGCTCCCACTGTCTATGAAGCCCTCTGGCTGAGTCATGTACACGCACTCTTCTAAATCACCATTTAGAAAGGCGGTCTTAACATCCATTTGCTAGATTTCGTAGTCATGATATGCAGCGATGGCAAGCATGATTCGGATGGATTTAAGCATAGCCACTGGAGAAAAGGTTTCGTCATAGTCCACACCTGGTCTTTGACGAAAACCCTTTGCTACAAGTCTAGCTTTGAAAGTATCCACTTTCCCATCTACACCAAGTTTCTTCTTGAAGATCCACTTGCTCCCAATGGGTTTTACCCCTTCAGGAGCAACTTCCAAAGTCCATACTTTGTTGGTGTACATGGAATCCATCTCGGACCGCATAGCATCCAGCCATTTCACTGAGTCCCTACTAGTGATGGCCTGCTCGAAGCTAGTTGGGTCATCATCCTCCATGATGCAATCCTCACTGCCACCATCAATGAGAAAACCGTAGTATCTCTCAGGTTGGCGAGGAACCCTACTAGATCGGCGGAGAGGCTGGGGTTCATCGGGAACTACGGAATCCTCTGGTTCAACCAAATCTTCTGTTGTAGTCTGTATTGCTGGAACCTCTTCCAGTTCTACCTCAATGCCACTTATCTGTTTCATAAGAAAACTTTTTTCTAAGAAAGTGGCATGTCGAGAAACAAACACTTTTTGTTTCTCGGAGTGGTAGAAGATATACCCTCGCGAATGTTTGGGATATCCAACAAACTTACATAGAACAGACCTTGCCTCGAGCTTGTCCGGATTTTGTGTTTTAACATAGGCCGGACAACCCCATATCTGAATAAAATTAAGACATGGTCTCTTGCCATTCCATATCTCATATGGAGTGGTAGGCACTGATTTGGTCGGAACTCTATTCAGTAGGTATGCAGCAGTCTCCAGTGCATATCCCCAGAAGGAAATAGGTAACTCAGCTGTACTCATCATAGAGCGCACCATATCTAATAGGGTGCGGTTCCTCCGTTCTGATACACCGTTGTGCTGTGGTGTATATGGAGGAGTCAGCTGAGAGAGAATCCTATTCTCTTTTAGGAAGCCCAGGAATTCATTGCTCAAGTATTCACCTCCTCGATCAGATCGAAGGATTTTAATACTTTTTCCGGTTTGGTTCTCAACTTCTTGTTTATATTCCCTAAATTTCTCAAAAGCTTCTGATTTGTGTTTCATCAGGAACACATACCCGAACCTAGAGAGATCGTCAGTGAATGTAATGAAATATGAAGAACCATCCCTGGCATGTGTAGACATGGGACCGCATACATCACTATGTATCAGTCCCAAGAATTCGGTAACTCTTTCTCCGTGTCCCGTAAACGGAGTTTTGGTCATCTTGCCTTTGAGACATGACTGGCAAGTGTCATAAGATGAAAATTCAAACGGATTTAAATATCCATCTTTATGCAACTTAGCTAGTCGTGTCGCATTGATGTGACCCAGTCTACAATGCCATAAGAAGGATTCGTTGAGTTCAGAACTCTTCCTCTTGTGTGTGTTTGTTATGCTCAGAACTGTTGATTGATTTAGAACATAAATGCCATTGCATAACGTGCCTGATCCAACCAACTTTTGGTTACGGAAAATGTTCATAACATTGTCCTGTAATACAAAATTATATCCTTCTTTGCTTAATAAAGAAACCGATATAATGTTGCATATCAGGTTCGGCATGTAATAGCATTCGTTCAGAACCAATGTATTACCAGTTGGTAATACAAGGTGATATTCCCCGACAGTCTTAGCTGCAACAATTGCACCATTTCCAACTCTAATGTCTTTATCACCTTCTCCAAGTTCTCTACCTTTCCTAAGCCCATGTAACTGATTACATATATGGGATCCTGACCTGGTATCCAATACCCAGGACGTAGGGCAAATGGAGAAACAGTTCTCAGTAACGAACACACGCGAAGAAAATGCATCATCATGTACTTTCTTCATTCGGGTGGCATGGGAATCCTGGCATTCCCCTATTTCCTGTTCATTCCTATAACTTTTATAAGAAAGAACGGAACCAACGTTCCCCAGCACAGTATAACATGCGGGTTCGGTCAATACATCCATATTATTATCTTTATTAAGGCATGAAATGGTCGCTACCTGGAGAGAGAGAAGAAAACACTTTAGCGTATGCTCGTGCAAGATTAGATTGGTTATTATCTTATCTAATCAGGATGGCTCCCACTGCTTTTTATCAAATCTTCCTCCAAACCTTAAAAGGAAAGACTAGCCGGGATTAATTACACGCTACAAGTTCGCCAATCTTTCAGCCAGGCCAGTGTCGATACTTTGAGGGAGGTCCCCCGTGCTTTCGCACGAACCTAATTAATGTAAACCTCGTTTTTCCAGAGGCGTAACCTCGTTAACACCTTTCTAGACACCTACTTGATCGGCTAATTGCAATGTGTAAAACTCTCCCAGGAGTAACTCTTACTCGCAGCGGGTATCGGGATCCAACTATCTCATAGAAGGTATGCAATCTCATTGCAAATTTCAACACTTGAAATTCCCGATAATATTTTGCCCCTAGCGTCCTATGACCTTGACGGAGGCCAAACAACCCATAGTCCGCTAGTCAAGTTCAACCCGTCATTTCCTGATTGAATTAAACCCACCCGCACGACCCTTGACGGAGGCCAAACAACGCCGTACGAATACCCTAATCCAATCGCATCATATGCTAGCAGATAAGCACTAGTTAGCTACCGTACACTGCGCCTTGACGGAGGCCAAACTACCGCAGCACGAATACTAACTAATACTTATCTGAAATGACGGAGGGCTACGCCAGGTTTTTCTGAAAACCATGAGCGTAATGAACTTGATATCGTTGTAGAATCAAATGAAGTTTTGAAATGGAGTGATTTTGAGGCTTTTCTAGTTTTGCTAAAGGAGTCACTCCCGGCGAAGGGATCTCGGTCCTTTCCTCGTCGAATGAGGTGCGGGATATATCATATATATCACTGTGCAAAGCAAAAACTCTTAAAAGCAATCAAAGCCAAACCGAGTGTGTAGCATCTGCCAGTTATTGCTAAAGGAGTCACTCCCGGTGAAGGGATCTCGGTCCTTTCCTCATCGAATAAGGTGCAGGGTATATCATATATACCGCTATGCAAAGCAAGAACTGTAGCTACCTGTTTTATTTAAAATCTGATTCTACAACATCTTAGGTTTCTTATCTTTCATTAATCACATTAATGAAGTCCCATCATTTAAATACCTAAACATCACAGATAGATATGACG
The DNA here is from genome assembly GCA_030015575.1 of Agapanthus africanus. Lineage (NCBI taxonomy): Eukaryota > Viridiplantae > Streptophyta > Magnoliopsida > Asparagales > Amaryllidaceae > Agapanthus > Agapanthus africanus. The sequence continues at coordinate 342,324,989 of CM057341.1, forward strand.
TACACTTATGCCATCCGCATTCGCCTCGATGTCCCCTCGTGCACCGTTAGGTTAGGTAACTAACGACAGAGCAGGGCAGGGCTAGCGCGGGTGTAAAATATAAGTAACATCTATATAATATATCATATATACTATATCCATCACAGAACATCACATGATCACATCACAGATATCGCAGCAGAAGAAACATATGAAATATTGGATATACTAGGACGTCCGTGTTTTCAATACGAGCCAGTATAAAACACGGATTCCACGGTCGTGATGAATAGCCAATCCCACACCCCTAGACCCCTACGAGAGCGGCAAGCAACCCTGCCAATTCTAGGGTTAGGAGACCCGGACTCGACTCCTCGAGTTGGTCTCCCACTGGACCCCAGAACCCGGTTACTTGTGCTCCCCTCCTTGGGTCTATCCTAATGCGGAAAAGTAAATAATATACAAAGGGTGACAGCTTCCGCTACCTGGAAGTGCCCCAAATAAAAGAATATTACATACAAGTTTTTACATGAATGAAAATGAAAAACACTCATCTCACATAAAAACCCCCGGCTATTCAAACACGACGATCCAATATAACATATCCAGCAACACATAACATCACATGTCATCAACGTAAGTAAGTATGCATACCCCAATTGTCGTTGACGTATAGCAACGAAACCGGCGATATGAACATACTACACTTACGGTCACAAAAAAGAAAGTGTAAAACTACAACAGTTGGAATCCGCAACCTCTTTAGACATCACATGCCTAACAGTTACAAACCCCGCATTTTAGTCTCATTATCGAAAACTCTTTTCAATATCGTACGGGACTAAACTGCTAGATTTATAACAATCATCCAGTTATCTCATAACTGTTTGTGAATTCCAATTATTGTATCCAATTCCGGATAAATAGAATATATTAAACTTTCCGATCGAACATTCGAACACCCAAGTTTTCCCGACACCGATCAACACATGAAATAGGTTCAAAAACATTCACTTCATGCCTCAGTACCAACGGTCCAGCCATAGAAGGGTCAAGCCAATGCCTCACATGTGGCACGCCGTACTGCCCCAAACCCGAAGGTTCAAAGAGCAGTTCAAGACGGTCACATAATCAAGTTAAGGTTTGTTGTCTTCTAGAGGGACCATCGCGTTACTTGCACTACTCAGAACGTCTTTTAACCACAGAAAAATCCAACACTTGGAATTATTCCGGCAGGGGAAAACCTGGGTATTTATATCCGGTCGAACTCTTTAACATATTCTACAGTTATCTGGAAAAACACTTAGACAAAGTTTGATATTCGGATCAAATCGTCGATTCCCAATATAACCCCAGAGCACTCAACCCTTAAATCAATTTAAAAATACCCAGAGAACTCACCAGAATTTATCAGGTATTACTGTGCAGTCAAACATGGCTGACGTCACTATATGACCGCGGAACAGCGGCAGAAGCCATGCTTCTGCCGCATTTCCGCGGCTCAAGGAACTGTTCATGGGAAACGTTTTACACAGTAATTCTTAGAATTCTTTGGTGAATTTTTTAAGCATTTTTAATATCAAAAATTCCCAGATTTCATGAAATGTCCAGAGAGCTCTTGGGCATCGGGGTTTCGGGTTCGTCCGGACTTCAAACTCCGTCTAGACTTCGCCTAAGGCTCTAGCTAGGCCCTGATACCACTGTAGGGTTCCTAGGCATCCTAATGGAGTCTCACAAGGCATCGAACATGCCAAATTCAAAAATATGGAAGCCGAGAAACCCTAACACGGATCGTTTACTAGATATTTAGGCGAAACGGAAAACTAGTTAACTATTTAACTAAAGTTGAGATGCTACAACCTTTGTAGATCCGGATTTCCGCCTCCTTAGCTCCACGTGGTCATGTCCTCGCTGTCCATCATGAATCCTCGACTCGAACATCGGCTTCATCGGGAAAACAAGCGGAATAGGTCGTCGGCTTTGTGTCAAAGACGATCTACGTCGAGGTTGCACAAACTCAAGCTCCGACTTCACAAACTTGTGAAATTTGTGAAGTAAACACCCAAAACAACTTGGCAAGAGGTAGAGGGTGAAGAAATAGGAGGTGGGTTCACTTTAGAATTGGATTTATCTCACTAGATCTCAAGTTGCCATTGTTGTAGCAAGCTTGAAGAAGAAGAAGAAGAAGAGCTAGTTATGATAAGTTATCTTTTTAAAAGAAATAGAAAATCAAATACTTATCATAACTTAAACTAGGGTTAAGTGTAGAGAATTAACCATGGTCACTTGGATGGCTAAGGGTTAAGCATGAAGATAAGGATGGTTAGCAAAGTCAAAGCTTCATGAAGCTTCAACTTAAAACAAAAAGAGCCACCATTCTTATCTTAATTCATTTCAAATAAATAAATAAATAAATAAATGAATATGCAAAACCCTAATTATCAAATTAACCATGGATTAATTCTATACACTTAACTAAATGATCAAGTATCATCAAACATGATACAAAAATGTGCACGAAAGCATATCACATATACAATGTGCATCAAGTGAGAAAAATCCGTTTAAAGTGAACCATTACTAGTTAATGCAATGCAATATATCAAATATATAATTATGCATTAAATCATTAAATCAACATTTGATTCAATGATCCGGTCATGTCGCACATAACCGACTAGAATCCAATGTATCGATATATCGAATCAATGATTCGATAACTAGGTCATATCGAATATAACCAATCGAAACATATATCGCGAGAATGAAATGCGGTATCACATACACGCATTATTCTCGGTCCTGCACATAACTCATATGCGCTCCTATTTCGTTTCGCTTGAGCCAGGAAACCTCTGTGTAGGACTCTAAAGACTCGTCAATACGCCGGTAGCAGATGATGATCATATCAAGCACCCACAAGCCGCAAGCGGTCTGCTAAACATAACGGCCACCCGGGTATTGAGCGATCAGAAGATCGACGAGCTAGCCCGCTCACACTCCTGCGAATCCGACCAGTAACACTTACCATACAGTCCGGTCTCTTCGTCTGATATGTCGCATATCAAGTCTAGGGGTGGTAAACGTCAGACCCCAATAACCCGATAAGTCGTGCCGATGTGAGGCTCGCAACAGGTCGAGAAACTACTGGTAACACTTACCAGCAAATCTCTGATCAGCCCTGGCCAGGGACTTCCCTGTTACGGCCAATCGAGCACAGCGCAACATCAACTCCCAATACCGGGAGAGACGAAACCCCTCCTATCGCTCATTGCCTCCATGTGACTCGGGACTGTGCCCAAAGACCACCGTTTTGCACGCCCTCATGGACGTGGTAAGGTGGAGATCAAAGCACAGTGGGAATCACACAAGACTCTATGACGATCTCGGGTCTACAGACTAACCTGTACAAGTGTCACCTGAGAACTGCCATCTGACGTGAGGTATAATACCATCTGGGAGTTCTCGGCGAGTCCGTCCAGTGTACTCAGTCTCCACTGAGCACCCGTACACCATCTCTGATGTCAAACACCAATGGATATGGGATCATCCATCGCCCATCACATGGGTCGAGAAGCGTGTACGCTAGTCTACTCTGGTATATCGATGCCCCGTCTCGATACACCCACGACTAGGGACCTTGAAGGATGTACTTATGGACTACCATGTCCCCACTAGTATAATCTGCATCATAGTCCAGGTAGTCAAGTACACATCCTAAGGGCTTTACCAACATGTAACTATAAGACAGTATTAAGAGACTAGTGTACATGTTAAGATAAATAGCAACCAGATAGCATACTATCATGTCGAGCAAGAAAGTCATCTCTATATATGTCCAAGCATCCAATATAATATACATAATCTGTACAATACTGGCCTCTAGGGCATACATACAACTAACAGTTATGTAGAACTGGAAATGTTCCAGCCATACAAACTGCAGCTGATGATTTGAAAGAACCAAAGGATTCAATAGTTACCAACGAACCTCAGCCTCTCCGCCGATCTAGTAAGGTTCCTCACCCGCCTGAGAGATACTTCGGTTACTCTATGACAGTGGGAGCGAGGATTGCATCATGAGATGATGACCCAACTAGTTTCGAACTGGCCATCAGGAGTGTGACTCTGTAAGAATGGCTGGATGCTTAGCGATCTGAGATGGAATCCATGTACACCAACAAAGTATGGACTTTGGTTGCTATATTTGAAGGGTTAAATCCCCATCAGGAGCAAGTATATCTTGAGAAGATTACTTGGTGTAGATGGAAAAGTTGAGAATTTCAAAGCTAGACTTGTTAAAGCTTTTCGTCATCGACCAGGCGTGGATAATGATGAAACCTTTTCAAGTGGCTATGCTTAAGTCCATCCAGATCCTACTTGCCACGGCTACATACCATGACTACGATATCTGGTGATTGGGTGTCATGACAGCTTTTCTAAATGATGTTTTAGAAGAGGGAGTCTATAAGTACACAGCCAGAGGGCCTCGTAGACAGTGGGAGCAGCGGAAACGTGTGCAAGATGTTTTATAGGATAAAGCAGGCATCGCGGAGTTGGAACATCTGTTTTGATGTAGTAGTCAAACAGTTTGACATCATCAAAATGGTAGATGAACCTTGTATATACAAAAAGGTAGTAGGGAGTATGGTGATGATCCTCGTAGAGTACGTGGATGACATACTCTTGATAGGGAAGGAGTTTCCTATGCTACGCTCGGTCAATCTCCGCTTATCACAATGATTCTCCAGATAGGATGAAAGTGATACCTCCTAAATCCTGGGTTTTGGATCTATGAGATAGATCTAATTGGATGTTAGGATTCTCACTAGTTGTAGTGAGATGGTATCAACCGATCCTGGGGAGAATCACTGGAAAGGTTACAGGGTGATAAACACGACTGAATGTCAGTCGCAGGCATTGTCTTTACCCTCAGTAAAGGGACGGTATGTTGGAAAAGTTCCAAGCTAGATACCGTGGCATACTAGACGATAAAGGCTGGATACATCGCTACTTCAGATGCTACCAAAGAGGCTGTTTGGGTGTATATTAGTTCATGAGATGAACTACGTTCCTACCATTGTGAGACAATGGAGTTGTGGCTTATGCCAAGGAACGTCGGTCCCATCAGTGATCCAAACATATTCTAAGGCAGTATCACCTGATCATGGAGATGGTTGATCTCCAGGGTGATCAAGGTTAGGAGAGTAGACTCAGAGGACAACACGGCGGATCCACTCACAAAGGCCTTTTCCCAGAGAGAGACTTTTATGGGATGGTTGAGTATCAGCTACTACAACCACTGCTGTCAGATGGCCTTAGTGCAAGTGGGAGATTGTTAGTTATATGTATGCCCAAGAGGCCATTACTATACATAGGATGTATATTGTAGTGGATGCTTGGACATATATAGGGAGGACTTTCTTGCTCGACATGATAGTATGCTATCTGGTTGATCTTTACCTTAACGTGTACACTGATTGTCTCTCTGTTACATGTTGGTAAAGCCCTTAGGATGTGTACTTGACTACCTGGACTATGATGCGGATCATACTAGTGGGGACATGGTAGTCCATAAGTACATCCTTCAAAGTCCCTAGTCGTGGGTGTATCGAGACAGGGCATCGATATACCAGAGTAGACTAGCGTATACCTTCTCGACCCATACAGATGGGCGATGGATGATCCCATATCCATTGGTGTTTGACATCAGAGATGATATACGGGTGCTCAGTGGAGACTGGGTACACTGGACAGACTCGCAGAGAACTCCCAGATGGTATTATACCTTACGTCAGATGGCAGTTCTCTGGTGACACTGGTACAGAGTAGTCTGTTGACCCGAGATCGTCATAGAGTCTTGTGTGGTTCCCACTGTGCTTTGATTTCCACCTTACCACGTCCAAGAGGGCGTGCAAAACGGTGGTTTTTGGGTACAGTCCCGAATCACATGGAGGCAATGAGCGATAGGAGGGGATTCGTCTCTCCCGGTATAGGGGGTTGATGTTGCGCTGTGTTCGATTGGCTATAACCGGAAATCCCTGGCCAGGGTTGCTGAGATTTACTGGTAAGTGTTACCAGTAGTTTCTCGAACTGTTATAGACCTCACATCGACACGACTTATCGAGCTATTGGGGTCTGACGTTTACCACCCCTAGGCGAGATATGCGACATATCTGATGACGAGACCGGACTGTACGGTAAGTGTTACTGGTTGGATTCACAGAAGTGTGAGCGGGCTTGCTCGTCGATCTTCTGATCGCTCAATACCCGGGTGGCCGTTACGTTTAGCAGACCGCTTGCGGCTTGTGGGTGCTTGATATGATCATCATCTGCTACCGGCGTATTGACGAGTCTTTAGAGTCCTACACAGAGGTTTCCTGGCTCAAGCGAAACGAAATAGGAGCGCATATGAGATATGTGCGGGACCGAGAATGATGCGTGTATGTGATACCGTATTTCATTCTCGCGATGAATGTGTCGAATGGTTGTATGCCATATAACCTAGTTATCGAATCATGGATTGATTCGGTAAGCCGATACATAGGATACTAGTCGGTTATATGCGATATGACCGGATCGTTAAATCAAGTGTTGATCTAATGATTTAATGCATAATTATATATTTGATATATTACTTTGCATTAACTAGTATTGGTTCACTTTAAATGGATTTTCTCACTTGAATTGTGCAAGTTGTATATGTGATATACTTTTGTGCACATGATTGTATCATGTTTGATGATACATGCTTATTTGGTTAAGTGTAAAGAACTAAACCATGGTTAAAATGATGATTAGGGTTTTGCTTATTCATTCTTTTATTTGTTTATTCATTTTGGAAATGATAAGAAAAGAATGGTGGCTTTATTTGTTGTTTTGTTGAAGCTTCATGAAGACTTTGACCAAGTGACCATTTTGTCTCATGCCTAACCCTAACCATTCCATTCAACCATGATTAACTCTCTACACATTACCATGGTTAATATTATGATGAGAATGATTTTATTATTCTTTTTGATAATAACTTATCATATTATCTTCTTCATCTTCTTCATCTTCTACTTGAAGAAACCTTGACTTCATCAATGGTGATTGATGAAAAAGAGTGAGAAATCCAATTCTAAAGTGAACCCACCTCCTATTTCTTCATCCTCTACCTCTTGCCAAGTAGTATAGGGTGTTTCCTTCACAAGTTTTCATGGCTTGGTGAAGGTGGAGCTTGATCTAGTGATGCCTCGACGTAGATCATCTTCGGCATCGTCGTCGATGACCTAGCCCGCTTTTTCTCCGATGAAGCCGACGCTAGAGCCCAAGATCCGATTTGGACAGTGAGGAGACCTCATCGCGGAGCCATGGAGGTGGAGAACCGGATCTACAAAGGTTGTATTTCCGTTTACCATTTAGTTAAGTTGTTAACTAGTTTCTTTTGTCGCCTAAACTTCTAGCCAACGATCTAGTCTAGGGTTTCTCGGCACCGTAAAATTTGAAATTGGCATGGTTGATGCCTTGTGAGACCTCATTAGCATGCCTAGGAACCCTACAATAATACCATCTGGGAGTTCTCGGCGAGTCCGTCCAGTGTACCCATTCTCCACTAAGCACCCGTATATCATCTCTGATGTCAAACACCAATGGGTATGGGATCATCCATCGCCCATCTGTATGGGTCGAGAAGGTATACGCTAGTCCACTCTGGTATATCGATGCCCCGTCTCGATACACCCACGACTAGAGACTTTGAAGGATATACTTATGGACTACCATGTCCCCACTAGTATGATCCGCATCATAGTCCAGGTAGTCAAGTACACATCCTAAGGGCTTTACCAACATGTAACAGAGAGACAATCAGTATACACGTTAAGGTAAAGAGTAACCAGATAGCATACTATCATGTCGAGCAAGAAAGTCGCCCGATAGTTTAGTACCTTAAAAAGATTCTTAGTGATGTTAGTAATTAGGGGTGTAATACTTGTATGATTATTTGCTACATTCATGCCCTATATTGACATACATATACAAAACCATGTTATAGGACACCTGCACCATTGCCAGGGTTTTTATATGCAGCACGAGCACTATTCATGCTTACACACACACCCTGGTAATTGCCATGCCACCACACTAGATAACCTTTAAATTGAAACCTTTTACTAATTGATACTTAAACTTGTGCTATTGCCTTTAATTCCTTAAAATGAAATCGTAGGATTGCTATTCATGTGCATGTACTTCGTCATATTATTTGTTCATGCCTAATATATTAATCACACATCGCAACTTGATTATTGATACCATATGCATTCATTATCATTGACATATGCACTTATGAGGATTTCTTGAGATTTTATGATATTTCTGGATTTCGGGGAAAAGCCGCAAAATTTCTAAACTTATTATATTTTTAAAATATGTAAATTGCGGTTTTCTAGTGATGTAAGTGTCGTCCACCATGAGTTTGCTGTGGTTTTCGAGACCCGTTTCGAGGAGTTGGATGAACCGTCTCGGGTACATGGTGGGCCCGGTAGGGTACCCCGGGGCAAGAAGCTCGTGGTGCTGACGATGAGCCTGGCAGGGGATGGATTACCTACCGGTGACTTCATTGGGCACGGCGGATATCCAGAGGATACCGACCGGGGCCGCGAGAGGATGTGATATTGATATTGAGACGGGTCAGCCGGATGGCTGAGGCCAGAGACACTATGACATGGATTTATGAGATTTGAGACAGTTTTTTAGGTGTCGTTGCTGGACACAGATTGTTGTCGATTCAATGAGTATTATGCTGGCATTTTAAAAGAGTTTCAAAAACAAAAAGAGATAAAATGTTTCTTATATATATACCTATCGAGACCTCAGATATTCATGTTGCATACATACACCTGCTAGTACACTAATGTTGTATACACACCTGCTAGTGCATCCAGTCATACCTGTATTTTAGATGCTAGGATGCTTGTGTGCATGCATATGATAGCCTTTGTAGATGTTATTTATTACTCACGAGTTGGCAACTCACCCCCGTTGTGCCACAGCCTTTTGCAGGTCCGCTCCGTCAGTACAGTAGCGGCGGGCGCACTTGTTCTTTTGTCTCCTTTGCCTGGACTCGAGGTTTTGCTCTTAGGTGGGTTATATCATTATTTTTGTACCACCTTGTATATTCTTTGTATCTAGTGCACTCCATCTACTGTATCTACCAGTATTATTGTATATTGACCTAGAGATGAGACGGTGAGGTTTGTGGACTTTTATGCTGTATTTTGGGGTCGAACTCACTTGAGTCGACATGCTGTTTTTCTTATGCTTCATTTTGATTATTTCGCATGTTGTTGCTTTATTTTGCGTGGGATTGTGACCGCCTTGTGGCGAAGAGCTAGCTCCCGCTTGGGGATGCCTTATTTGTTGGATTCATATATATTTTTGTTGTACCCATTTTGGGGGCCAGTATTTACAAAGGAGACTCTGCCGAAATTTTCGGAAAAATTGATATTGTTTTCAAAAAAGGGTTTTATATGACTTATTGATAAACTTGTTTTCAATTGATTGGGTTCTCTTCACTCTTTTGCTTATTTGGTTTGGTTTTCTGGGCTTTGGCTTACTTATTTTACGGACGTCTTTAGACGTTTCGTAAACTTAAGTGCCAGTCACGTTCCGTACCCTGCGGGTCGTGACAAAGTTGTTATCAGAGCGATAGGTTTTACCTTTTTGAGTGTAGGATGACCCTTGGTAGATGGAGTAAGTGACTTAAGTAGGGTAACGTAGCGTGTGTATGTCCGCGGCATACTTGCGATACGGTACTCCGCCTAAGTGACTTTAGGATATACTTGCTTGAAAATTCCTTCTTCAATTCTGTGTATCCTATGATTCTATTGCACTGTTCTTATTATCCATTTTCCTGTAACAGCCACTATGCCGCCGAAGGCTACGAGGGCACAGAGGGCTGCTGCCCGAGACGAGATTCGAGCTGGCTCGTCCGAGACTAGGACTGAGCAGGGTGGTATGCCTACGCCGCAGGGACAGACCGATCCACCTTCCCCAGGCCGTATGGATAGGCTCAAGACTGGTGTGGCGGAGTTCCGACAGATGATGGGGGGTATGCAGGAGCTACGTCAGATGGTAGGATCCCTAGTTGCAGCCAGTCGTACACCGAGGCCGGATGACACACCTACTACATCACAGACGACCATGATACCTGCTCCTACTACTACCACCGTGACCATCCCGGTTTCACTACAGGATTTCATGAGGCTGAGACCTCCAGTATTCACCGGCACCGAGGCAGCGGAGGACCCACAGACGTTCTTTGACAGTTTAGCCAGGATCTGCCGTTCGCTGAGATGTTCGGATGATCGATGGGTAGAGCTTGCGAGTTTCCGACTAGAGGGTCTCGCGCAGACATGGTGGGAGTCAGTCTTGAGAGGTCGAGCTGCAGGTCTACCGCCTATGATGTGGGCCGAGTTTACAGCGGTCTTTCTAGCTCGTTTCCTCCCAGAAAGCGTTCGTGACGCCAGAGCTCGTAGCTTCGAGGCCTTAGTCAAGACACCTGGGATGACGGTGTCTGAGTATGACATCCAGTTTACACAGTTATCCAGATATGATCCGTATTTGGTGGATACCGAAGAGAAGATGGTGAAGAGGTTTGTACAGGGACTTGATGCCCAGCTATATCTTGCCATTGGCGCCCAGCACTACGACACTTATTCAGCTGCTATGGATACGGCATTACGGATGGAGGCACGCATATCGCAGACTTCGACCGTTTCTGGGCTGAAGAGGATTCGCACCGATGTACCGTCTCAGAGACAGCGCGCCAGATTCTTTCCGAGAGATAGGCCTGGCAGAGGATTTGGACGGGGACAGTTATATGGTTCTTATCCCCAGGGGCAGCAGCCGTCGCCAGGGTGTATTGGGTGCGGGAGTCTGCACCATCTTGTCAGAGACTGTCCGGCGAGACGACAGGGAGCAGCGACAGTTCCGCATGTGACCCTACCACCATCACCACCCCCTCCTCAGAGAGCCCTACTTCCTACCACAGGCGATGCTCCACGCCAGTTAGGTGCACCCAGAGGCCGTGGACGCGGCGGTCCTGTTCAGAGAGGACAAGGAGGCAGAGGCCGAGGTCGAGGTCAGCCCGCTATCGGTGGAGGACAGGCCCGAGTATTTGCTTTGACACCGCAGGATGCGCAGGCATCCAATGCCGTTGTGACAGGTACCTTGCCAGTTTGTTCTTTCGATGCACGAGTATTATTCGACCCAGGTTCCACGCATTCGTACGTATCTACACACTTTGCACCGATGTTGGGCCGTGCGTCGTCGTCGTTAGATCATCCGCTTGTTGTTAGTACTCCGGTAGGCGAGTCGTTTGTCGCTCGTTTTGTTTTTCGTTTGTGTTCCGTTCGTATCGGGGAGAGGGATTCATCGGTTGATTTGATTCTCCTCGATATGTTGGACTTTGATGTGCTTCTGGGCATGGATTGGCTAGCCACTTGTTATGCTTCGGTGGACTGCCGTGAGAAGGCAGTCAGATTTAGCTTTCCGGGAGAGCCAGTCCTTGTTATTCAGGGAGACCGCAGCGTCACCCTTCCCAGCTTGATTTCGTCTCTCCGCGCTGGTCAGCTCTTGCGGAAGGGATGTCAGGGATTCTTAGCGTATATTTGTGATACTCGAGCTGCAGAGGTTCCGTTGGACCAGATTCCGGTTGTTTGTGAGTTCCCTGATGTTTTCCCTGACAAGCTGCCTGGGCTACCGCCTGAGCGCGATGTTGAGTTCTGCATTGATTTGATTCCCGGTTCGGGGCCTATTTCTATACCACCTTATCGGATGGCCCCGGCAGAGCTTCGAGTGCTGAAGGATCAGTTGCAGGATTTGTTAGAGAAGGGGCTTATTCGACCGAGTGTTTCTCCGTGGGGTGCTCCGGTCCTGTTTGTCAAGAAGAAGGATGGAAGTTTGCGCTTATGTATCGACTACCGCCAGCTGAACAAAGTTACCGTTCGGAACAGATATCCGTTGCCACGCATTGATGATTTGTTCGACCAGCTTCAGGGTGCGGGGTATTTTTCGAGGATCGACTTGCGATCAGGATACCATCAGCTGCGAGTTCGACAGGAGGATATACCGAGGACAGCTTTCCGCACGCGCTATGGCCACTATGAGTTTTTGGTGATGTCGTTCGGTCTCACCAACGCCCCAGCAGCATTCATGGATTTGATGAACCGTACATTCAGGCCGTATCTTGACTTGTTCATCATCGTGTTTATCGACGATATCTTGGTGTACTCTCGGAGCAGAGAGGAGCACGAGCAGCACTTGCGGATTACGTTACAGACTCTGAGGGAGCACCAGCTGTTCGCAAAGTTCTCCAAGTGTGCATTCTGGCTGGACAGCGTCGGATTCTTGGGTCACGTGGTTACGAGAGACGGCATTTGTGTGGACCCGAAGAAGTTTGAGGCTATTCAGCAGTGGCCCCGACCTACATCGGTTACTGAGATCCGTAGTTTTCTAGGCCTGGCGGGCTACTACAGGCGTTTTGTTCAGGACTTCTCCCGTATAGCTGCACCGTTGACCGGTTTGACCCGGAAGGGAGTTCCTTTCGTCTGGACGGAGGAGTGCGAGCGCAGTTTTCAGCAGCTGCGGACATGTTTGACTACGGCGCCGGTATTATCTTTGCCTTCGGGATCAGGCGGATTTGTGGTCTACTGTGATGCTTCGCGAGTGGGATTAGGATGCGTATTGATGCAGCATGGCCGGGTGATCGCTTATGCTTCTCCGCAGTTGAAGAAGCATGAACAGAACTACCCCACTCATGATTTGGAGATGGCTGCAGTGGTCTTTGCACTGAAGATTTGGCGACATTACCTATACGGCGAGTCGTGTCAGATATTCACCGATCACAAGAGCCTAAAGTATATATTTCAGCAGCGAGACCTGAACGTCAGACAGCGTCGTTGGATGGAGTTGGTGAAAGACTACGACTGCGAGATGTTATATCACCCGGGCAAGGCGAATGTGGTGGCAGATGCGTTGAGTAGGAGGCCCGGGGGTAGTCTATCCTTTTTGCGCGCAGTGCAGAGGCAGTCGTCAACAGATTGGCAGATGTTATGCGACAGCCGAGTTGAGTTCGAGTTCACTCAGACAGGAGGACAGCTCGCGCATGTTCGTGCACGCCCACAGTTGCTTGACCGTATATATGAGGCACAGCGCAGTGACGACCGTTGCTCAGAGATCATGGCACAGATGGGTCAGGGCAGATTTTCCGAGTTCGTGATTGACGATCAGGGGATTTTACGCTATGGATCTAGACTGTGCGTACCAGATGCTGATGGATTGCGGCGCGACATTCTTGAGGAGGCACACCGATCAGTGTATAGTGTCCACCCCGGTTCCACCAAGATGTACCATGATATGAGAGAGACCTACTGGTGGGACGGGATGAAGAGGGACATTGCGGAGTTCGTTTCGAGATGCCTGACTTGTCAGCAAGTCAAGGCCGAGCACCAGAGGCCCGCAGGAGAGCTACAGCCGTTACCCATTCCAGAGTGGAAATGGGAGCAGATTTCGATGGACTTCGTTGTGGGTCTACCCAGGACTAGTCGAGGGTATGACTCCATCTGGGTGATCGTGGATAGATTGACGAAAGCGGCTCACTTCCTGCCAGTGAAGACCACTTTCAGCTTCGCTCAGTATGCCCAGCTTTACATCGACGAGATCGTGCGGTTGCATGGCGTACCGACTTGTATCGTGTCAGATCGAGGCACCCAGTTCACCAGCCGACTTTGGCAGAGACTTCAGGAGGCTTTGGGCACTCGTTTGAGCTTCAGCACAGCGTTTCATCCGCAGACCGACGGACAGTCAGAGCGGACCATTCAGACTCTCGAGGACATGCTCAGAGCGTGCGTTTTAGACTTCGGCGGTAGCTGGGATCGGCATTTACCTCTAGTGGAGTTCTCCTACAACAACAGCTTCCAGGATACTATTCAGATGGCACCTTTCGAGGCATTGTATGGGAGGAGATGCAGATCTCCCGTCTGTTGGACAGAGCTCAGCGAGAGCAGTATTTTGGGGCCGCAGCTGGTTGAGGAGACGACAGCGAAGATACAGTTGATCCGAGACCGGATGAGAGCGGCTCAGAGCAGGCAGAAATCGTATGCAGACAGGCGCCGTCGCAGATTAGAGTTCGCAGTTGGCGACCATGTTTTTCTGAGGGTCTCTCCGATGAAGGGCGTGATGCATTTTGGGCGAAAGGGGAAGCTTAGCCCTAGATTCGTAGGTCCCTTCGAGATCCTCGAGCGTGTCGGCGCTGTTGCATATCGTTTGGCCCTTCCACCCAGCTTTCCCGATGTTCACCCCGTCTTCCATGTTTCGATGCTCCGCAAGTACCTTCACGACCCTTCGCATGCGATTCAGCACCCGACAGTCCAGCTAGAGCGCGACCTTTCGTTTGCAGAGCAGCCGGTGGCCATCCTGGATCGGCAGGTGAAGAAGTTGAATCGAAGATTATACCAACCGTCAAGGTCCTTTGGCGTAGCCCGGGCAGCGAGGAGGTTACCTGGGAGACCGAGGGCGAGATGAGGAAGAAATATCCCCATCTCTTTGAAGGTACGCGTAGTTATATTTTTAAATTCGGGGACCGAATTTCTTTAAGGGGGGAAGATTGTAGTGCCTTGAAAAGTCGTTTTGGTGTTTTCCTGAAAATCGGTGAAAATTCGGTATTTTTCCGAAAACCGTCTTTCTTGTTATTTTGCAGTTTAGGACTAATTATATCTAAAATGGATAGGTAATTGCTTGTTTTTAGTAGCTAATGAGTTACTTATGAAATTCTGGTCGTTTAAAAATTTTCCCTAATTTTTCAATTTTTTAATATTATTTTAAGCCGGTAAGAAAATACATTAAATTAGCGATAAATACAAATTTTTCTGGGCTAATTTTAATCTTTAAAATTATGTTAATTAAAATCTAGTTGTAACATAAATTTTTAGTATTTTATTTTGATTTTTAACTAATTTTTATTATAGAAAACGAAATTTATTGAATTTAAGCTTAAACTTGCAATTTTGGACTGTAGGGGGTCTTTTTGCATAAAAAATTTTTTGTGCACTCCCTCTCACTTCTCCCTCACCCTAGGCCGGCCATTTCCAGCAGCACATGGGGGAAAAAAATTCCATGCTCTTTGACTTGTGTTATTGTGTGGAAATGAGGGTTTTTTTAAAGGTTTTTGAATTGTTAAATGGGGTATGGTGCTTTGACTTTG
The DNA here is from genome assembly GCA_030015575.1 of Agapanthus africanus. Taxonomy (NCBI): domain Eukaryota; kingdom Viridiplantae; phylum Streptophyta; class Magnoliopsida; order Asparagales; family Amaryllidaceae; genus Agapanthus; species Agapanthus africanus. The sequence goes on from CM057341.1 coordinate 342,340,218, forward strand.
GGGGAGTTTGACTAGAGACTTTTTCCCACACCCACACCACTCCCCTCTCCCTCATTTCTGTCCAGAAAATCAGCAGCTCCCCCCCTTCATTTTCCTCTCTATTTTGTTCACAAATTCATCTCAAAAACCATCAAAAATCAACAAATCCTTTACAATTTCAAAGCAAAACCTTATTCCCTCTCTTCTCAAACCCAAATTGGCTCAAATCTTGGAGAAAGATGGCATCTTGGGAGGCTTTAGCAACATAGGGTTTGAACTTTTGAGGTATAACTTCTAATCAAATGGTTACATTGTAGTTAAAGTATGCTAATTAGAACTTTGAAAATTGTTTTAGTGTTAATTTTAGTGTTAATTGCATACTAGTTTTTTAAAGTTTGTGGTTTGAAATTAATTTAGGGTTTAGATCACCATTAAGAGATTAATTAAGCTATTTTGTTATCTAGTTATTTTGTTAGCTTAATCTAAGTGGTTAAATTGCTAATTGGGCTAAAATCTAGTGTTAATTTAGTGTTAGATTCTAATCTAGTTTTTAAAGGTTTATGGTTAGAGTTAAACTAGGGTTTTTAGGAACCATTATTTAGTTAATTAAAGCTAATTAGATATCTAGTTAATTACTAAACCAATCTTTAAGGTTACTTTGCTTAAGTGGCTTCATATTATGCTAATCTATGTTAAGCTTGTGTGAAATTTTCATTAAGATTGCTAATTACCAAATTCAAGAAGAGGTTTGTGTATGGAATGTGGATTTTGTAGCATGGTAAATAAGTTAAAATTTGTGTTTTTGGTGGCTAACTAGTTGTGTGGATTGGATGGTTGTGTTGGACCGTGATAACTTTGTCGCTATTGTCGATGTTTGCACCAAATTGCTATTCTAGCTTAGTAGTTTTTACTAAAGTGTTGTAATGAATTAATTGCGATGTCTTGATGACATTTTTAGCGTATCCTATGACATTTAGGATGCATGTGTGCGGATTTTTGAGTAGTCGGGTTTTAGTTTTGCCGGGCGACCAAATCGGCGATTTTTGCAGTTTTTGCGATTTTCGCGTGTGTTCCGCGCACCTTGTGCACGTTGTACCTAGCTAGTGAACATTGGTATTTTCGTTTGGGTTTTGCTTCATTCTTGATATGTAACCTTATGTTTGGTATTTATGTAAATTCCAGGTTCGGTCGCGGAGACGTCAGACGCGGCACGAAAGGGGAAAGCGGTGATTGGACACGGCTAGCTAGGGATTCCAGTGAGTAGATGTAACATCTACGGGGGACTATCGTTGTATGGCGGAAGTCGCCCGATAGTTTAGTACCTTAAAAAGATTCTTAGTAATGTTAGTAATTAGGGGTGTAATACTTGTATGATTATTTGCTACATTCATGCCCTATATTGACATACATATACGAAACCATGTTATAGGACACCTGCACTATTGCCAGGGTTTTTATATGCAGCACGAGCACTATTCATGCTTACACACACACCCTGGTAATTGCCATGCCACCACACTAGATAACCTTTAAATTGAAACCTTTTACTAATTGATACTTAAACTTGTGCTATTGCCTTTAATTCCATAAAATGAAATCGTAGGATTGCTATTCATGTGCATGTACTTCGTCATATTATTTGTTCATGCCTAATCTATTAATCACACATCGCAACTTGATTATTGATACCATATGCATTCATTATCATTGACATATGCACTTATGAGGATTTCTTGAGATTTAATGATATTTCTGGATTTCGGGGAAAAGCCGCAAAATTTCTAAACTTATTATATTTTTAAAATATGTAAATTGCGGTTTTCTAGTGATGTAAGTGTCGTCCACCATGAGTTTGCTGTGGTTTTCGAGACCCGTTTCGAGGAGTTGGATGAACCGTCTCGGGTACATGGTAGGCCCGGTAGGGTACCCCGGGGCAAGAAGCCCGTGGTGCTGACGATGAGCCTGGCAGGGGACGGATTACCTACCGGTGACTTCATTGGGCACGGCGGATATCCAGAGGATACCGACCGGGGCCGCGAGAGGATGTGATATTGATATTGAGATGGGTCAGCCGGATGGCTGAGGCCAGAGACACTATGACATGGATTTATGAGATTTGAGACAGTTTTTTAGGTGTCGTTGCTGGACACAGATTGTTGTCGATTCAATGAGTATTATGCTGGCATTTTAAAAGAGTTTCAAAAACAAAAAGAGATAAAATGTTTCTTATATATATACCTATCGAGACCTCAGATATTCATGTTGCATACATACACCTGCTAGTACACTAATGTTGTATACACACCTGCTAGTGCATCTAGTCATACCTGTATTTTAGATGCTAGGATGCTTGTGTGCATGCATACGATAGCCTTTGTAGATGTTATTTATTACTCACGAGTTGGCAACTCACCCCCGTTGTGCCACAGCCTTTTGCAGGTCCGCTCCGTCAGTACAGTAGCGGCGGGCGCACTTGTTCTTTTGTCTCCTTTGCCTGGACTCGAGGTTTTGCTCTTAGGTGGGTTATGTCATTATTTTTGTACCACCTTGTATATTCTTTGTATCTAGTGCACTCCATCTACTGTATCTACCAGTATTATTGTATATTGACCTAGAGATGAGACGGTGAGGTTTGTGGACTTTTATGCTGTATTTTGGGGTCGAACTCACTTGAGTCGACATGCTGTTTTTCTTATGCTTCATTTTGATTATTTCGCATGTTGTTGCTTTATTTTGCGTGGGATTGTGACCGCCTTGTGGCGAAGAGCTAGCTCCCGCTTGGGGATGCCTTATTTGTTGGATTCATATATATTTTTGTTGTACCCATTTTGGGGGCCAGTATTTACAAAGGAGACTCTGCCGAAATTTTCGGAAAAATTGATATTGTTTTCAAAAAAGGGTTTTATATGACTTATTGATAAACTTGTTTTCAATTGATTGGGTTCTCTTCACTCTTTTGCTTATTTGGTTTGGTTTTCTGGGATTTGGCTTACTTATTTTACGGACGTCTTTAGACGTTTCGTAAACTTAAGTGCCAGTCACGTTCCGTACCCTGCGGGTCGTGACACCTATGTATAGTAATGGCCTCTAGGGCATACGTATAACTAACACGAATCGCGGTTTGCTGTGGTTGCCTGTGGATTCGTGTGTCGTGTTTTTCTCGCGATCAAATAATCGCGGTGCGTATGTTTTTGGTTGCCCTTATGGGAGTGGATATTGAAGCCGGCATTTCGTCTCTATGAAGAATGGCATTTGGTCCCACCCCAGCAACTCAGTCTCTGTCATATCCGGCGGAGTCAAGTATGGGTCACTTGCAGCCTCAAATCTCTGCAATCCGGCTCTTCAAGAAATCAATGGGATTCTTTTTGAGTCGATGCTCCCACCTCGCACCCTCGGTGCCTCAACGCCGATGGAGGAAGCCCAGAGGATGTCTGTCAAGCACAAGCCTTGCCGACGGAATCGGTCCTCAAACAACTGGCACATGCCAAAGACCAAGGTCGACGTAGGGGGCAGAATATTCAAGCTCTTCAAGAAATCAACGGGATTCTTTTTGGGTCGATGCCCCCACCTCCCACCCTCGGTGCCTCAACGCCGATGGAGGAAGCCCAGAGGATGTCTATCAAGCAGCAGCCTTGCCGAAGGAATTGGTCCTCAAACAACAGGCACATGCCAAAGACCAAGGTCGACGCAGGGGGCAGAATATTCAAGCTCTTCAAGAAATCAACAGGCTTCGAACTGCACTAACTGCAACAGCCACTCTCACTCCATCCTTACTAGAGGAGTAACCTACGGGCCCCAAGCGGCCTCCATCTTCACTATGCCAGTGGAGCAGGCAACTCAAGCCACCACTAGGCTATTCTTCGGGACCATGCTCCCGCCAACGAGCTTCAGCGCTCCTATACCATCGCAAGAAGCTCCCAGGAAGTCGTTTTTCAGCGCTCCTGTGCTTATTTACGCCTTACTCTGCACATACAAAAATTGTGATAAGAAAATAGTAGAAAGTGAAAAATTATATTTAAAAGATAGGAATAGTTTAAGAAAAACAAGAAAATTAGATGTTTTCTTAAATGAAACTAGTAATAAGTAGCTATGAGTTGTTGTCCCAAGGGTTAGTAAAATGAAGGAAATTGCTAATCTGAGGATAAAAATAAGCTTGAAAAATAGTTCCTATTCTGGAAGCCAAACATTTGAGCGTTGATACCCTACTATACGCACTTACACATATCTTGAAACTCGAGATAGTAGAGGATACCTTGAAATACTCTTGTCTAAAAGCCAAAGTTTGAAGGAAATAATAAATGGAAAAGAAAAGATAAAATGGTGGGGAAAAAATGAACACTGGTTTTGTTATCACCGAGGCAGCAAAAAAAATATAGCGAGGGTGCTTTATCACCTAGTGCCTTAGACCAACTGGTTTGGGAGCCACTGCTAAGCCTTAGGTGTTGCAAGACGAGGAAAAACACCTAATTAGCAAGCACATGAGTAATCGGTCGGTTAGTACCTGATTGAATTAATTTCGTGATTGGATTTAAAAGTATCGAATCAAATAGTCCCCGGCAACGGCGCCATTTGATTGAAACGAATTCTCGTTGTGTATATTTGAGAAAATTGTAAAGAAATCACAACCAAAAATTATTTGACCGCAATCAACTACGGTGTCGGATTGTAGATTGTAAGTGAGTGCGGATCGTCCTCAGGGAAAGTGTAATCGTTCGTCTTTTCAAATTTAGATGAGTCGAAACTTTAAAGAAAAGAAAACAAACAATTCATGATTTAAATTTTGTATTTCAAGAAAAAGAAAATATCTAGATCTAATAAAAAGAAAAGATAGAATCAAGAATTTATAGTTTGTTGATTTTTCCAAACCAAATATCAAGAATCGAAATGAGGCTCGTATGAATCGATCGGATCTATAGATGTGATGTAATCTTACAATTACGTATTCTTATCCTTCGATGAATTGATACTAGATCGATGATAATCGATGAGAATTAGAGACTTCTTGTGAAACTAGGGTTTCATCTTATCTCTTGTTCTTTCATTGATATCATTCATATTCTAGCCTCTAGTAAATTCAAGAAACGATCGTAGATCCCTAATTTCGAGCGATCACAATCAAGAAAGCATCGCTACGAAACTAGGTCATCAATTCTTGAACTTGCTAGGGTTTACAAAACTCGTAGGACTTAAAAATAGTATTAAGATTTGTTACATCATCATTCTACAATCGTCTCGACTCCTTTACGAGCGGAGTTTTACTCAAACATCACAACAAGAACAACAATTACAAATTGAGATCTAATCATGATGCAAGAATTAAAAGAAAGCAAGATTAAAGAATTTCACCTTTTATTTATATCAACAATTTCATTACATTCGCTCAAGAACTACAAGAGGAAGAATTCGATCGTCGACTTGGCTTTGCTCGTCTCCGTGGATCGCGGATCGGCTTGGATCACTTGCCCGATTGAAGATCGGCTCGGCTCCTAAAAGGTTGAAGGCTTCTCACTTGATTTGGTACTCAAGATCTTGGATTTGGAGTGGAATTAGGGTTAGGGTTTCGCACAAGCCTTGTCACGAGACTTGTGGAAGAAAATGGTGTAGAATGAACCAATGATTATTGATTAGCCTTTAACCCTAGGTCTAGGTTCCTATTTATAGATAACTAACCCTAGATCTAGGATTTCAAATTCCAAGTTTCCCTCCAAAAGTTTGTTGAAGAAATTCAAATTTCCCTCCAAAAGTTAGTTAGGGGAGAAGCTTCTAGATGTGATTAGTTAGGAGGAGCTTCTAGAAGAGGATTAGTTTAGGAGGAGCTTCTAGAAAAGGATTAGTTTAGGAGCTTAATTAGGATTAGCCTTCTTAATCTTCTTTGCTGATCTGGCAGTAGCTTCTGGAGAATTGTCGAATTTGTGGTATCAGAAATGAATGTGGGCCCATATATGAGAATTGTAATGCAAATTTGAGGTACTGAAGTGGCAGATACGCCGCGGATCCGCGGCCCAAGAAGGATTATGCCGCTGATCCGCGGCAACTTGTGGGCTTTGGGCTTCCATCTTCCCTGTTAATTCTACATATACTATTTGGGCCTTGTTTTCATGTTCTGAATTTTGTAATTACTTCTTCATTGCTACCAGATCTGAAATGATTGAATTGGCGTAATGTTGATCAGCTCTTTGGTTTTCCTTCCGTATTTTCCTGCACAGACTCAAGACAAGTGTTGCGCAAATACAGAAATGATGCGATGCCATGAAATGTGGTTAATTTCCTTTAAAGTGTCGGTTTAAAAGTCTAACACATGCAATCTCATATTTTGTGACAGATTTGCTAATATGTAGAATATGAATGCCGAACACTTCTAAATGTATGCAAATGTTACGGAAATTGCCGGCTAAAATATACAATATTTTCGACTGATCAGTACCTCAAGAAGTATTAACGGTCGCATGAAGAATGTGTGAGAAAATTCCGTCTAAATATCTATTAAAAAGTACTAAGGTAGATGGACAAGAGTATGATTGCTTGAATTGAATTCTCTGAGTGAAGGGATGTCCAGTTCACACACGTAGGGGTATATGATCAATGTTTGGAAGAAAGGTAGGAATGAAAACTAAAGGCGATATTTTATTGAGGGATAATGTGATTTCTAACATTTTTTCATGACCATTAAGATATGGCTCATAGCAACTGAAAAGCTGGTAAAGTTGAAAACTCTTATTCTCAAGTTCTTTCTTTTATAGTTCTTATCTTTATATAACTTTCACCATCTCTCTTTTATTATACGATTTTGTGGGTGTAATACGCTGAAAACCCTCAGGAGACAACACCCCTCCTACTAAGGATATACGACTGGCGCCGAGTAAGGAAGACCGGGGGCAACTCTCCTTCTGGACTGACTCCGCCGACTCCAACGGCGGAAATTGATGTTGCTGTTCCAACTGGAAACAGCTTTGAACCACTTAGGAAGGTCCACAAGAACTCTCCGACCGCTGTGCTGAAAATATCTCCTCCACCTATGGAGAGCGCTACAAAGGTGAAGCCGGAAAAGCCCCCTCAACGGCTGTCCTCTAAAATCTACAAGGTCTGGCATCAAGTCCAAGACTCGGTAATTGATGAAGATTATCCCCGCCGACAGAAAAAGGTGAAAGTTCAGCGGGAAGAGGACCGTCCTATCAATCCACAAAAGGCGATAGCTACTTGGGTGCCCACGGCAAGTGACCCACGGCCGACGTTCGTCAGTGAGCTGCTATCTGAAGAAAGGGTGGCTGCGTTAAAAGACGTGCTTCTACAGCATAAAGATTGCTTCGCGTGGAACTATTCCGAGATGCCAGGATTAGATCCAGAGATTGCTATGCATAAATTAGCAATATCCCCGGATATCAAGCCAGTCAAACAGGCGCCGAGAAGGATGCGGCTCGAGCTGGAGATGAGCATTAACGCCGAAGTCAAGAAGCTGATCGATTCTGGGTTTATCCAGGAGGTACAGTATCCTGACTGGGTCGCCAACATCGTCCCGGTAATGAAGAAAAATGGGACAGTGCGCATATGTGTGGACTTCCGAGATCTCAATAAAGACTGCCCGAAGGACGATTTCCCAGTACCGGTCACCGAACTGATGATAGACAATACGTCCACTCATGAGGTTTTCTCCTTTATGGACGGTTCATCAGGGTACAATCAGATAAAGATGCATCCCGAAGACTAGAAGCACACCGCTTTCCGGACTCCTTTGGGTATATTCTGCTACAAAGTTATGCCTTTCGGTTTAAAGAACGCCGGTGCGACCTATCAAAGGGCCATGACGAAGATCTTCGATGATCTCATACATGAAATCGTCGAGTGCTATATCGACGACCTCGTAGTGAAGAGCATGTCATACGAAGGGCATTTAGAGCATCTGAAGACCGTATTTCAACGCCTTCGGCAATATAATTTGAAGATGAATCCCCTCAAATGCGCGTTCGGAGTCTCCTCGGGTAAATTCTTGGGATTCATCATCCGACACCGAGGTATCGAAATAGATCCATCTAAGATCAAGGAGATTATGGAAATGCCACCGCCAAGGACTCTCAAACAATTGCGGTCTCTCCAAGGGAAGCTCGCGTACATCCGGTGGTTTATCGCTAACCTGTCAGGCAAGTGCCGTCCTTACAGCTACCTGATGAAGAAGGGAACCCCGTTCGTCTGGGACCAAAAATGCCAGAGCGCGCTAGATGAGATCAAGCAGTACCTGCAGAACCCGCCGGTGTTAGCTGCTTTAGTCAAGGGAAAGCCCCTTATTCTTTATACAACAGCCCTAGAGGATTCCTTAGGCGCATTATGGGCACAAGAAAACGACCAAGGGAAGGAGAGAGCGCTCTACTATTTAAGCCGATTTCTTCTGGGGGCAGAAAGAAATTACTCCCCTATCGAAAAACATTGCCTGGCGTTCATCTTTGCGATAACAAAACTCCGGCACTATGCATTGGCACATGAAATCCATCTTATCTCGAAGGTGGACCCCCTTAAATATTTAATGTCGAAGGCCATATTGACAGGGAGACTCGCTAAATGGGCCCTGCTCTTGATGGAGTTTTCAATAACCTATCAGCCTCTTAAAGCATTAAAAGGCCAAGCCATCGCCGACTTCCTTGCTGAGCATCCCGTACCTGCCGGTTCCCTTCTGAATTGCGATTTTCCAGACGAACATGCGTTTGACGCGATCGACGGTGGTGATACCCGATGGGAACTTTATTTCGATGGAGCGTCCTCCATAAAGAAGCGCAAACAGAGTACCCCTATAATCAAGTCAGGGGTAGGCCTTATCTTCGTGACTCCATAAGGGGGGATAATGCGCTTTGCTTTCTCCTTAACAGAGCCGATGACAAACAATGAAGCCGAGTATGAAGCTTTGATAGCAGGCCTCGAGATCGCCATCGACATGGGAATTGAAAACCTCCTCATATACGGAGACTCCCAGCTGGTCGTTAGTCAAGTAAACGGCGACTACCAGACGTGCAAACCAGAGTTGGTGAAGTATGGCGAAAAGGTGCAATAGCTGTTGACCCAAATTCCCTCCTATACTTTGGAAAGCATACCGCGCGCGGAAAACAGAAAAGCAGACGCGTTAGCCAAGCTCGCTAAGGAACTGGCTGATGAGAACCTCGATGACGTAAGAATCGTGGTACAAAGCTGTCGGGTGCTCGCCCCAGCAAAAATATCTCCGGAATCACCCGAAGAGAAGGAAGCGACTGAGCAAATGACCCTGCAAATAAAAGACCGGGAAAAGGCCGAGGATTGGAGAGAAGTCTTTATAGACTACTTTAAGTCCCACCGAATGCCCGAAGAAGCGTCCTCAACACATCAGCTCATGAAACGAGCTCTATCTTTCGCTTTCGTCAACGATACTCTATACAAGAGATCGTTTGATTCTCTATGGCTGAGATGCTTAGGACCTGACGAAGCAGAAAGAGTCGTTCAGGAAGTTCATGACGGAATCTGTGGTTCTCATCAAGCAGGCCCGAAGATGAAGTTAAAAATTAAACGGATGGGTTACTACTGGCCCACGATGATCCAGGACTGCCTCGAATATGCGAAGCAATGCCACTCATGCCAAATCCATGGGGATTTCATCCACCAGCATCCGAATCCACTACATCCAACGGTGGCTAGCTGGCCATTCGAAATGTGGGGAACTGACATAGTCGGCCCCATCGAACCGGCATCGTCCAGGGGACATCGTTTCATCTTGGCGACGACTGATTACTTCTCCAAATGGGTAGAAGCAGTACCGTTGAGGGAAGTGAAGACGGAGAATATCCTCCACTTTTTCAAGACGCACATCATTTATCGGTTTGGAACGCCAAGATGGATCATCTCTGATAACGGGCCAGCCTACAGAAGCCACAAGATCAGCCGCTTCGCGCAACAACACAATATAGACTGGAGATATTCCTCAGTTTATAATCCCCGGGCTAACGGTCTAGCCGAGGCCTTCAACAAGACCTTGACAAAGATCATGAAGAAGACGGTGTCCCGAAATAAGAAAGACTGGCATGAGAGACTGCAAGAAGCTCTTTGGGCATATCGAACTACGTTCAAGACGGCCACGAGCGCGATGCCATACGCATTGGTATTCGGTACGGAAGCAGTACTCCCCCTCGAGATAGAGCTACCTTCTCTACGAATGGCAGTCCAACACGAGTTGACAAACGAAGAAAATGCTCACCTTCGGCTTGAGGAGCTTGACGCCCTTGATGAAACCCGGCTCATAGCGCATAAAAATCTGGAGGCTTACAAAGAGAAAATGACGCGCTCGTATGAAAGATCGACCAGGCCGAGGACATTCCGCCAAGGCGAACTCATGTTAGTGGTCAAAAGGCCTATGATCCCCAATCGCGCCAAGCGGGGAAAGTTCGAGCCGAACTATGAAGGCCCGTACATCATAGACAAGGTCTACCAGGGTGGAGCCTATCTACTCATGGATATGCACAGTGAAAGGCCTTTCAGGCCAATAAACGGCAGCTTCCTAAAGAAATACTATGCTTAATGAGCCACAGCCTAGGTCAATGATAGATGACGACGACTATGTCCGCTCGCTATCTTCTTAAGCTCAAGTTCTATAAGTAGTAGCCGGTCCTCTCCATGACGGACCGAAACGTCCTTAAACTAACGACGGACCGAAACGTCCTTAAACTAACGACGGACCAAAACGTCCTTAAACTAACGTCGGACCGGAACGTCATTAAACTAATGACGGACCGAAATGTCCTTAAAACTACTACCGCAGCATCCTTAGGCTGATGAGATGAATATAAAAAAATTATAAAAAATAAAAATATTAAAAAAATATTAAAAAAAACGGTATGTCCATAAGCAAAATGGGCACGGATGAAAACCCGAAAGGGCTCCGTGAGTAAAAACAGCAGGACTACCGGCAAGTGTTCATGAAAACCCGAAAGGGCGCGATCTCGTAAAAAAAAAGAAAATAAATAAATAATAAAGGTATGTCCATAAGCAAAATGGGCACGGATGAAAACCCGAAAGGGCTCCGTGAGTAAAAACAGCAGGACTACCGGCGAGTGTTTGTGAAAACCCGAAAGGGCGCAACCTCGTTAAAGGACACTTGCAGGGTCCTCACGACCTTGTAAGGAGAAACCACCCGCGTGAGATCCTTACAACTTACAAGGGAGCAACACACTTAGGGATCCTCACGATTCCTAAGGAGAAAATACACTCGTGAGATCCTCACGACTCGCAAGGAGAACTCTCTTATGGGACCCTCACGGCTCATAAGACTTGAAAGTCTTAAGTTACAGAGACCTAAACCTGTGCTTAAGAAAAATCCCCCATAACCTTCGACAATGCCCTACAAGCGGCTCATACTGACCCTTGTATACAATCCACGGGCGCGAATAAACATTTCCCCAGCAAAGTCCCACCCGTGACTAGGGGTATGTCAATATGGTGAACAACCCTTATAAGTCCTCTCGACTTATAAGGAGAAAGCCCTCTTGTAAGATCTTTACGAATTACAGAGGAACATACACTTAGGAATCCTCACGATTCCTAGGGAGAAAATACACCTACGAGATCCTCACGACTTGTAGGGAGAAATACCTTTGTGAGACCCTTACGGCTCATGAAGTCAAAAGCCTTAGTCAACAGGACCCTAACCCTACTTGCTAAGCCACCTTTGTTCAACATCGACAGAGGCGGATGATGATTCGCTCCTGGCCATATCCCAGTTGTAGCGGTGCTGATGCCGAAATCGGTGTCTAATTTCAGGTTTATGGCGAAAAGCCAGTAGGCCGCACGTGCATATGAAATAGCCAAAATGATGGGACAACCTGCAATAAAAAGCAGCAAGTAAAAATGTATGCACGCAAAATAGCCGAAATGATGGGGCAACTCGCAATAAAAAGCAGCGAGTAAAAATGAAATAAATAGCCGAAATGATTGGGCACCGCGAAAAATAGCCGAAATAATAGGGCAATCGCGACCTCCGCGATATAAAAGCTGAAATGATAGAGCATCGCGGAAAAAGAAATAAAATAAAAAAAAGTTTTAATTTATGCCCTACAAGTGATGTTACATTACACCCTGTATACAATCCAAGGGCGTAAATAAAGAAGTTACCATACTCCTCCCCCAGGTCTCATCATAAGAAGAAGCCAAAATCTCGACGGGCCGCAAATGACTTAGAGATCATCTCAGCACTCATCCCGTTGCAACGGATACAGCATCAAGCAAAGCGGAATAGCGGCAACTCCCAGTTCCACGGCTCGGCGATAGACAGATCACCAAGAGTCAAATCCCCACCCCGTGAAATGCGGATATAATCAAAAAAGAAATTCCTGGTTACGTGGAACGCGGATAACGTCACTCTTTGACCCCGTGGAAAACGTCCAGAGCGGATCCTGGTCCTCGCAGAGCACGGCAGTGAACCCGTGTGAAGCATCCAGAGCGGAGCCTAGTCCTCACCGAACACGGCAGTGAACCCGTGTGAAGCATCTAGTGCAAAATTCCTGGTCACGTGGAACACGGATAACGTCACTCTTTGACCCCGTGGAAAACGTCCAGAGCGGATCCTGGTCCTCGCAGAGCACGGCAGTGAACCCGTATGAAGCATCCAGAGCGGAGCCTAGTCCTCGCCGAACACGGCAGTGAACCCGTGTGAAGCATCTAGTGCAAAATTCCTGGTCATGTGGAACGCGGATAACATCACTCTTTGACCCCGTGGAAAACGTCCAGAGCGGATCCTGGTCCTCGCAGAGCACGGCAGTAAACCCGTGTGAAGCATCCAGAGCGGAGCCTAGTCCTCGCCGAACACGGCAGTGAACCCGTGTGAAGCATCTAGTGCAAAATTCTTGGTCACGTGGAACGCGGATAACATCACTCTTTGACCCCGTGGGAAACGTCCAGAGCGGATCCTGGTCCTCGCAGAGCACGGCAGTGAACCCGTGTAAAGCATCCAGAGCGGAGCCTAGTCCTCGCCGAACACGGCAGTGAACCCGTGTGAAGCATCTAGTGAAAAATTCCTGGTCACGTGGAACGCGGATAACGTCACTCTTTGACCCCATGGAAAACGTCCAGATCGGATCCTGGTCCTCGCAGAGCACGGCAGTGAACCCGTGTGAAGCATCCAGAGGGGAGCCTAGTCCTCGCCAAACACGGCAGTGAACCCGTGTGAAGCATCTAGTGCAAAATTCCTGGTCACGTGGAACGCGGATAATGTCACTCTTTGACCCCGCGGAAAACGCCCAGAGCGGAGCCTGGTCCTCGCCAAGCACGGCAGTGAACCCATGTGAAGCATCCAGAGCAAACACCGGACTGTGGAGTCCTTAAAATCCACGGACTATGACGTCCTTAACCTCGACCGTAATGTCTTAAAACTAACAATCAACCACCCTGATTCTATATTGATTCCACCTTGGTTTAGGGGTACATCTCTTCACTCCTTTGATACCTGGCGTTGTAATTCCTCAACGTCTTCAAAGAGGTGACGGGTCCCCGCAACCATACATCGGAGTATGGAGTCCTTAAATCTACGGACTATGACGTCCTTAACCTTGACCGTAATGTCTTAAAACTAACATCGGACTGTGGAGTCCTTAAATCCACGGACTATGACGTCCTTAACCTTGACCGTGATGTCTTAAAACTAACATCGGACTGTGGAGTCCTTAAATCCATGGACTATGACGTCCTTAACCTTAACCGTGATGTCTTAAAACTAACATCGGACTGTGGAGTCCTTAAATACACGGACTATGACGTCCTTAACCTTGACCGCAACGTCTTTAAACTACGATACTCTGAGCAACCCCTGACCCCGTGAAACACGGATAAGGGCGACCACATCCAGCACTTGCAGGTCCTCACGACCTGTAAGGAAGAAAACTCTCTTGTGAGATCCTTACGACTCCCAAGGGAAAACCCGCTTAAGAATCCTCACGATTCTTAAGAAGAACTTACACCTATGGGATCCTCTCGACCTGTAGGGAGAAAAAACTCTTTATGAGACCCTCGTGGCTCATAAAGCGCAAAAGTCTTAGGAAGCAGACCTTAACCCTGAATCCTAAGCCATCGCTGCCCTGCAAGGAGATCAAGATAAATTGTCCGCAAAACACATTCAATGAAAAGAGACACACCATTGAGAAGAAAAATGTATCTTTTATTCATAAACCAAAATGGATACAAAGTACAATTCATGAAAGAACAAAAAGAAGATACTCTCATTCATGAGTATGTACAAAAACAGAAAAGAAAGGAAAAGATACAAGTCTTCAAGCCGGCGGGTGATGTAGCAATTTTACCAGCTCATCTTTCTGTTGCTGAGTCACGGCTTCATGATTCAAGATCTCCAGAAGACGAGCCTCCGCCTGAGCCTGCTGGGCCTGATACGAAGCAAGCCGACCTTCAAGCTCTTTCTCGGTGGCCTTATGGGCTTCGACCCTTTCGCGAGTGAACGTGGCAGTTTTATCAAGAGCCACCACCTCTTTGACGGACTCCTGAAGCACCCGCCAGAGTTCATATGCTTTGTTGGCCTTGGCGGTAAGATTAGCGTGAAGCTCGCTCAGCGCCTGGGAAGCTAGCTCCCTCTCCGAGAATTTGCGACCAAGCCTCTTCTCGCATGACGTCATATTTGTCGCGCACCGTGCTATCAGACCCCGCAACTCCGCTTTTGCAGCCACGGCTTCCGAGGAAAGGCGAGAACATTCAAGGGCATGCAAGCGAGCCTCCACCTGCCGACAGAACTCCACCCAGACTCGCACCACTTCTTCGCTATGGTAGGTGTCAAGAAAAGGAAGAGAACCGTTAGCTTCGGCGGCAAACGCTTCAGCTGTGGTCGCGCTGCCAGCACGGAGCTCCTCAATCAAAGATGATAAGGAGACAAGGCTTAATTGGGCCAAGCGTTCTGAAGCCCGCAAAGCATAAGGGCCGGGCGGCATCACGATGCGCGATTCCAACGCCGAGGAGACTGGCAGGGCTGTTCAAATTTGAAAGATGTCAATAAAATTCTTAAGCAAAGAACGAATGGGAGTATAATGAAATGTCGCTTACCGACAGTCATGCAAGTAGGAGCTGAAGGTTCCCCTGGCCCTTCAATGACCTCGACCTCATCATCAGCTTCCAAAACTATAAGAGACATCAACGTCATTTCGCAAAAAAATGGCAACAATGCTATAATAAAAAAAATGGCGAATGATGCTAACCTTGCCCAGATAAAAGGACAATGCGCTGAGGGGAGATCGCCTGCGGAACTGCCATCTCCAATAAACGCTGAAATGATTGTCGAGGCGACAAATCAGCGATAGAAGCTGCCAAACCGCGCAATTCTGGGAAAGACAAAAGAGTTCAGACCACGGAAGGGTTGCTAATTTAAAATGCAGAGGGTTACCTTCAACACTCCTCCCGTTCTGAGTCGGGGGGATAGCGGCTTCGACAGCCTCTGCCGGAACCTCAGGCTCCAACAAAGGGAGGGTAGTCCCGACTACCTCCATCTCGGCCTCTGGGTCGCCTTCGAGAAGAGCCATTGGAGTGGTAACCTCTAAAGGAGCCTCCCCCAAAGGGGCAAGCACTCCCCGATCAAGAACCGCCACTGGAGGCTCTACCATAAGAAGAGCAGCCTCATCAGCCCCCTCCACATCGAGCAATGCTTCATCGGGAATTTCGACAGGCTTTAGCTTCAATGAGCCCGTAGGGAGCTCCCCCAGCGTCGAAGATTCTGCACAATTCAAATAAGAATAAGGATACATATATACAGGCGTAAATAATCTGAAAAACTACAAAAAAGAACAACAACGTACCGAAGCGCAAAGAAGCCTTCAATATGGCTTCTTCAAGCCGCTGCTCCTTCTCAAGGAGGCATGCTCGCCGGGGTTCAAGGGTAGACTCATGGCCGCCGGTCCACAAAGAAAGTGCGTCCGCTGCGTCTTCTGAAGCGGCCTGCTTCAGGGCCCTTTCCCCCCATTCCTCCAAAGGACCGATAAACCGCCGTCGAATCCACAAGGGGTCTTCGTAAAAGATTACAGCGGGATAGGGCTTCTTCGGAACCCTGACGTTATGAGACGCGTCTTTGGAACGCCGTATGGCCTCGGCCAACTGTGCGGCTTCCTTATCGGCCGAACTCAGGAAAAGAAGTCCAGCGTCCGACTCTTGCAAGGCCAATGGTTCGTCTTCAAGAATAGGCTCAGACTCCGCCAAAGAATCGAGCAAATTGGTGGCCACTTTCCTCCGCCGCTTGGACCCAGAGCCGGTCGCCGAGGATGACCGCTTCCTCCCCCGTGAAGCCTTAGGGCGGCACCGACCCACATCGCCCTCGACACCCTTATCCCTATTACTCTCTCTTGGTGCCACAACCGAGGATGACACCGCCATTGTCGATGCCACGGGGGGCGGTGCTGCCGCAGGCGGTGGTGCTACTACTGGGGCCCGTCTACCCCGCGATCGGGAACCTAGGGGCATACCAGCTGTTGGAGTAAGGTCTACCCCCGATTCCCCTGGGATGAGCGCGATGCCGGTATCCCTTAGAGGGAAGCGGACCGGAGCCCTCGATTGCAGCTTAGCTCCCGGAACCTGAGGAGGGGCGTCATGACCAAGAAGCACCCTCCTTTCCTCAAGAATAATTGGGCTGATCCGATGGAGATACCAACCCGTAAACGAGCCCACGCACCGGGGCATGTACTCAGCTTCAGGGACCATGAAGTGGGAGCCGGTGTTTAGCCTCACGAAATGATGAGCGGCATCGCGAACGGCATCAAGCGAAGGGATCGGTGGGACTATGAAAGCCTCGAAAGGAACACCCTGGTCGTATCCAAGCTGTCGGGCGAATCGATGCGGGTTGTACCGCATGAAAAGAGCTGCACTGTCCTGGCGAAACACCAAGTAGCCCGGTCTAATTGTATACAAGTGCGCGGCCTCCTAGGGCTTCAAAGAAGGTACGTTGTCTTTTGACCGGTCGCAGAGTTGTTGAACTGGACCTGAGGGAGTATACAAGACCCGATCATTAAAAACCATCCCGCCAGCGGCAGCGTAAGGAGAAATCAGCACCCGAATAGCCCCAAATTGGGTCGGGTCGGCGGCAGAAGCATCCACTAATCGCATAAGTCGCGGGAAGGGGTAAGCATCGTAAAATGTGGGCCTCTGATGCATAGAGAAAGCCTCCAACACGTGCATTTCGATCCAAGATGTGAAGTAATGAAGCGAAAAATTCACCACGTCTACGCCAGGGCTGGAAGTGTTAGCCGCAGCGCCCAACCCGTGGTAAAGATGCGCCAGCGCCGGGATGCGGATAGCCAACCGCGTCCCCTCAGCGATACAATGAGCCGGGTAGATAACCGAGGCTCTCATGAAGCGGCGATGCATGGGAATAACAAACCAACTGAGCCAGACACTGACAAACCCGATGAAGAACGTCTCCTCATCCATACCGGGTGCTGCAATGGACTCAAAAGACATCGGCGACATGATGGGGATATAGTATTGTGGTAGATCCGATTCAGTGGTCGGCAGCTTCTTCGGACCAAACCCAAAGGGGTCTTTGATGTTAGCAAACTTCGGAGCTGTCTTCGATACGACTCCTCGCGAAGGAAACAGGCAATGAAGCTCTTAAAAGTAACGCCCTGCTCCTCAGATTCGATGAACAATCAGTCGAAGATACCTAGCGCCTTGATCAAGCTGGGACGCTTGTGGCGAACGGCGTTCTCAGCAGACAAGCCATCAACCGGTGCAGGCTCGGGCTCAAAGACGTACTCGTCAGGAGGCAACAACTCCTCATACAGTGTACCCCTAATTGGCAATCCCGAGATTTCGTAAAATTCTGCCAGAGAAATCAAGACCTCGTGATCTCCTAGAATAAAAGTGTTGGTGGGAAGATTCCATTGATTCAAGAACGCCCTAACCCACCAAACATGAGGGGACCGATAATGGAAGAGTGACGCATACATTGCCTGGTAAAGCCCGACCTTCTGCAGCCGTGCACGATGGGTGGCAAGGATATAGAGAGCCCAGAGAAGGTAGCCCGTGGGGTGTCGAGGAGTGAGCCCTATCTTATAAATCTGTCCCCATGGGTGGGCCTCACCCTGACAAATGCGACGTCCCAGGATATCTATAGTGGGGACCGGATGGTTCAGGATACATGTTGTTGAAGGCTCGAGTCGTCCCGTTGGAGTCCAGTTGGGCATCTCCACAGCAAAACCCGTCCTCGGAGGGTCTATCGGCAAGAACGGGAAAGTAGGCTCTGTCAGTACTGCACAAAGGAAACTCCGGCGACCCTGGATGATATGACTGTACCAAGATCCCTATAGAAGTAGGCTGGTACAGTTCGGGTCATGAGCCCGGATCATCGCCATCGCTTCCTCGTCAGAGGGTGATTGAGGAAAAGCGGCTTCCGAGTGAGTGAAGGGAAAGCACAGAGCAGAAGCCATTGCACCTGAAAGAAAGTAAAAGAAAACTGTCAAAAGCAAAGCCAGCAATGGATATACATGCATGAACATGAAGACAGTTGAAGAAAGCGACAGCAGACTTTTTTTATGGGGCCATTGGCTACAAAACACAAAGGGCCCCACAAAATCAGGATGACGGCTCGTTCATAATGAGACTAAGCAATTGTAATAAGACAAAGGGGATATCCTCATTAAATAGAAGATGGGTTTCAAGCGGCCCTGCACATCCCCTAGAAGACAAATCTACCTTGGAATCTACATCAAATCCAACAGGATCAAAGGAATTAAATTCCCACAGAAGACATCATTGCAAGCTTATGTTCCATTAATTACAGAATGGCAACCTCGGGCAAAGAGACCCTAAGAAGCCTCCATATGAAGAAGCTGAGTTCTTCATAGGAATTGAATTCCTTATTAAGAAAAGGGAATTAAATTCCCAGAAACTTTTTTGGGGATGGAATTAAATTCCATAGATTTTAACCGCCACCATTATCTCCCTAAAGATCATATGAACCCTAAGAGATCTACTGTTGAAGACTAAATGGTTTCATATTTTGGTTGAAAAGCTTAAAGAAAGAACGAGTTCTTGTTAAAAGGGTAAAAAACCTTGCTTTGGATTTAAAATTCAGAGGAATATGAAAGTTCATCGTTTGTTCAAGAGCATTACCTGAAGAAAAGAGTCTTTTTGAACAGAGTTAAACTCTGACAAGGTTTCAAGGCAGAGAACTAAGCTCTGGAAGAAGAGAATTAAATTCTCAGAAAAAGTTTGCAAAGGGGAAGATAAGCAAAGTGGAGGCGTCTCTGAAATGACCCCTATATTTATAGGATGTGATGGAAACGCTTCATCTACCCGAGTCCCTAGAGGAATCCAACGGTCACCAAGGTGACAGCGTTGCACTCACGTGCAGACACGTGAGAACAACGCTGTGGGGGCATTTGTTTCCTGATTTAAAATCAGGAAGCTTACGAAGGAGGCATCACGTGCTAGCACGTGACCAGCAGTCACGTGTTGGCACGTGACATTTAAAAGCAGCGGCAATGGCAGATTCAGCTCCTTGATTAAATCAAAGAAAAGGCTCCAGAAAGGGTCACGTGCTCACACGTGACCAGGGGTCACGTGTTGGCACGTGACGGTCGGGCAGCAGACAGAAAACAGAGCGCAAAAGGAGAAGGAAAGCTTGTTCCAGGGGTCACGTGGCCACACGTGACCAGCTTTCAAAGCCTCTTTATTTAATAGAATTAAATTCTGAAAATAGAGCATTCAAATCTTTCCAAACGAGAATGATTATTTGGAACCGATTAGATTAAATATTTAAAGGTGATTAAATATCATCTATTTATGGAAAAATCTTGAACTTGGAAAGATTTCCCCTTAAAATCTAACTGGAATAACAAAGCAATATCTTTGGATTTAAAATCCAATGGTGAATAAAATTCACCTAATAATCCAAAGGTCCAAATGAATGATGAATGCAAATCAAATCTCTAATGAATACAAATCAAATCTCTCAATGAAAGATTCACTAAAACTAATTGATTCTGCTCCTTCTCCTATAAATAGGAGCCAAGAGACATAGAGAAAGGGATATAGAGAGAGAGAAATATAGAGCCTTGAGACTTTGGAAGAATTTGATTTTCTGCAGAAGAAAACCTTAGGTAAGAAAAAAGAGAATTTAATTCTCAAAAGAGTTTAACTCTTATAATAAAAAGAAGAACTTAGTTCTCTCTTTATTAGAGGATCTGCAAAGTGCACATCTCCCCATGAATTGAGAATTTAATTCTCATTGGGTTGAGATCCTGCCATGCAGATCCAAAGCATAGAGAGGGAATGGAAGTTTGAGAATTTAATTCTCATAGAATTATAGGAATTTAATTCCTTTGAAATAAAATTAGGGTTTAACCCTATGTTGTAGGAATTTAATTCCTTCAAAATGAACAGAACCAGGGTTTAACCCTAGTTAAAAACTTAATTCTGTCAAAATAACAGGAATTTAATTCCCTTAAGAAAGAAGAAATTAGGGTTTCACCCTATGACAGAACCTAATTCCTCACATATATGGGAATTCAATTCTTACAGAATATAAATCAGGGTTTAACCCTATCTAAGAGTAATTGTTTAAAAGAAAGTGGGAATTTAATTCCTCTAAAGTTATTACTAGGGTTTAACCCTATGATAGAATCCAGTGCTTCACATATATGAGGAATTTAATTCCTACAGAAAAGAAACCGGCGTTTAACTCCATCTAAGAATATAATTCTTTAAAAGAAAGAAGGAATTTAATTCCTCTAAAGTCAATTATTAGGGTTTAACCCTATGAAGAATTTAATTCTTAAACAAACATGCAAAGAGGCAGGGTCATGTACTACCACGTGACCCCTGAAAAGCTCCAAAGGGAGGGCGCTCTCACGTGCTACCACGTGACCCCTTTTGCCTTAGTGTTTAACACTAAATTGGAACCTCTGAATCCAGTGTTTAACATTGATTTGCCTTAGTGTTCAACACTAATTGAAGAACTCCATTTGCAGTGTTTAAACACTGACTTTCTTAGTGTTTAACACTAAATTAGATCTCTGTTGCCAGTGTTTAACACTGATTTGCTTTAGTGTTTAACACTAATTTGAAAGCCTCTGTTGCTGGTGTTTAACACCGACTATCTTTTAGTGTTAAACACTAACTTGTCAATCTCATTCCTAGTGTTCAACACTGGTTGGTCTTTAGTGTTTAACACTAGCTTCAGCCCAATTGGCTAAGTTCTAGAGGCAAAGCCTCTCCTTCAATGGACCAACAGAAAGCCAATATTCCAAACATGATTGGACTTAGCCCAAGATGGCCATAAGTCCTCAATCCAAACTTAACTGGGCCAATGGGCTCATAACATAATTAATTGGTCTCGGTCCCAAACTGGGTCAAAGACTATTTAATCTACCTTGGTTCAAGGGTACACATCTTCATTCCTTTGAAACTTGGCGTTGTAATTCCTCAACGTCTTCAAAGAGGTGACGGGTCCCGATAACCACACATTGACACGGACTATGGGGTCCTTAAACTCACGGACTATGACGTCCTTAACCTTGACCGGGATGTCTTAAAACTAACATCGGACTGTGGGGTCCTTAAACCCATGGACTATGATGTCCTTAACCTTGACCGTGATGTCTTAAAACTAACATCGGACGGTGGGGTCCTTAAACCCACGGACTATGATGTCCTTAACCTTGACCGCAACGTCTTAAAACTAACATCGGACCGCAATGTCCTTAAACTACCTATTGACCGCAACGTCACTAAACTAAACAACATGGCTCCCTTAATTGCTCTATTGTTGGATCTAAACGATCCCGTTAAGTCGATCTTAGTCTAAAAACTAGACTAACGTGTCCTTAACAAACGTTTAAGTCGATCTTAGTCTCCAATGAGGCTAACGTATCCTTAAACCAAAACCCCTAAACCCAAATCTAAGATAATACGGATTTGGACTAGTCCACGCCCTACGGGCGACGACATAACTCAGTCTCCGTATACAATCCACGGGCAACTAAACACAAAATAAACACACACGACACGAAGTGACCATCTGGAGAAGGAGAAAGTGGTTACAGCGATGCGGTAGCGTAATTAACTGCAGGGGCTTGCGCCTGCAGGGAAGAGCGTCCCCACAATCAAAAAAACCCTCAAGCGAGGGGGAATCTGACGAAGTCTGCTACATCGGACGCATCCGTTTAAACCTTCGATATACGGTGCCATAAATCAACTTGGCATCTTCGGAGAGGTAGACGGATAGCACCAATTAGCATCTGCCCCGAATCTCAGGCTTCGACGTCCCCGCGTCGCGCCGCCATTCGGAGGGGAACAAGGACATTCCCGCACCTCTCCGCAGGAGTAGTAAGTTGTCTCATCCGCCTGAGAGATACTACGGTTTTCTCATAGACGGGGATCGAGAGGATTGCATCATTGACAATGATGACCCTACTAGCTTCCAGCAAGCCATTCAGAGCGGCGACTCGGTAAAATGGCTGGATGCAATGCGGACCGAAATGGAGTCCATGTACACCAACAAAGTATGGACTTTAGACATTGCTCCAAAAGGGATAAAACCTGTGGGCTGCAAATGGATCTTCATAAAGAAGATTGGTGTAGATGTACAGGTTGAAACTTATAAGGCTAGACTTGTTGCAAAGGGTTTTCGTCAAAGACCCGGTTTGGACTATGACGAAACCTTTTCTCCAGTGGCTATGCTCAAATCCATTCGGATCCTTCTTGCCATTGCTGCCTTCCATGATTATGAGATCTGGAAGATGGACGTAAAGACGGCTTTTTTAAATGGTAATTTAGAAGAGTGCGTCTATATGGATCAGCCAGAGGGGTTTCATTCAGAGTGGGAGCAGCGGTAAAGTGTGCAAGTTGCTTAAGTCCATTTATGGACTAAAGCAGGCATCGCGGAGTTGGAACATCTGTTTTGATGAGACAGTCAAAGAATATGACTTTATCAAAAATCCAGATGAGCCGTGTATTTATAGTAAGATTGTAGCAGGAACTGTTGTATTCCTCGTCTTGTACGTGGATGACATTCTCTTGATAGGAAATGACATTCCTATGCTACAATCTGTCAAAGGATTCTTGTCACACAGGTTCTCCATGAAAGACTTGGGTGATACCTCTTTCATTCTGGGGATCCAGATCTATCGTGATAGATCTAAGAGGATATTGGGACTTTCGCAGTCCAGGCACATCGGCACCATACTGAAAAGATTCGGTATGGAAGATTCTAAGCACGGTAATTTACCGGCTTATCACGGAATCACCTTCTCCAAAGAGATGTCTCCCAAGACTGATTTGGAAAGGGATCGCATGTCTATTATACCCTACGCTTCTGCGGTAGGCTCTATAATGTATGCGATGTTGTGTACCGGACCAGATGTTGCTTACGCACTAAGCGTGGTAAGCCGGTTTCAGTCAAACCCAGGGGAGAACCACTGGACAGCAGTAAAGAACATTCTTAAGTACCTGAGAAGGACTAAGGATATGTTCTTGGTTTATGATGGAAAGGACATCCAGATCGAGGGCTTTGCTGACTCCAGCTTCTAGAGTGACAAGGATGACTCCAAGTCCATCTCAGGTTATGTATTTACCCTCAATGGAGGGGCGGTCTATTGGAAGAGTTCCAAGCAGGACACGTTGCTGACTCGACGATGGAAGCGGAGTATATCGCAGCTTCTGATGCCGCAAAAGAATCAGTCTGGATGAGGAAGTTCTTAACAGAACTTCAGGTGGTTCCATCCATTGTTGATCCAATACCTCTGTATTATGACAACAACGGGACTATAGCTTTAGCAAAGGAACCCAGGTCCTATCAGAAGTCCAGACACATCTTAAGGCGGTATCACTTGATCAGGGAGATCGTGGATCGCCGGGAGATCGAGGTTCGGAGAGTTGCTACAGAGGAAAACACTGCAGATCCATTCACAAAGGCCATCCCTCAGACGCAGTTCGAGAAACTATTCGAGATGATAGGTCTGCGATACACCAGCACATGGCCCTAGTGCAAGTGGGAGATTGTTAGTGTATATGCCCTAGAGGCTATTATTGTATCATACTGGATTGTATATTACTTAATAGAAGCTTGGGATATTCACAGTAGTATTGACATTCTTGCTCAAAATGGTAGTATGCTACTTGGTTTGTATCTATCTTAATATGTGTATATGTTTCTTTTAACGTGTCGCTAATACATATTGATAGAGCCCTTAGGATCTTTGCTTGACTACCAGCGTTGTGATGGCAGTCACACTAGTGGGGATTGGGTAGTCTACAAGCAAATCCTTATACAGGTCCCTGGTCGTAGGATTATCGAGACCGGGCATCGATACTCCAGATTAGACTAGTGTATACGCTTCTCATCCCAGCAGGGGAGATGGTCTGTCCCACAGCCATTAGTACGTCGTACTAAAGATAGTATGCTGGTGCTCGTTAGGTTATGAGTACACTGGACAGGACTCTTCGGGAACTGTTGGTTGGTATTATACCCATCGTCAGTTAGCAGTTCCAGGTGACATGAGTATAGCATAGTCCGTTGACTTGACACTACTGCTTCGCTTCAAGTGTGTTCCCAATGTTCTTAGATTGCTACCCTACCACGGCTCTATTGAGTCGTGCAAATAGGTAGTAGTTGGGTGCAGTCCCGAAGCACTTAGAGGAAGTGGCGGTTAGATAGGATTCGTCTCTCCCGGTATTAGGGGTTGATGTCGCTCTGTGTTCGGAACGCCATTACACAAAGTCCCTGACAAGGGCAAGTGAGATTTACTGGTAGGTGCTCCAGTAGTTTCTCATGGTGTTTTGGACTGTACTCCAACATGACTTATACCGCTATTAGGGGTCTGACGCTTACCGCCGCCCCTAGGCCAGATATGCGACACTCTTAGACGAGTAGACCGTACTGTACAAAGATTGCCACAGACAGGCTCAGTAGGAGTTCGGATGGGTTTCCTCATCGGCCTTCTTATCGACATCTACCTGGGGACCGTTACGTATAGCTAGTACCGCTTGCGGCCTGTGATTAAACCCACTGTCAGCGTAGTGTCGAGTCTTTAGAGTCCCACACAGAGGGTTTCCCTGCTTCGGGCGAAACGATATAGAGGTCGTATGGTTTTACGACAGGGTTCGAACATATACGTGTACTTGTGCATGTATGATATTCGGACGGTATATACTAGTGGGTTTGGTTTAAGCCGGATTCTAGTATTAGATTATTGGATTTGTTTAGTCTCGGTATATTCGTGTTTTTCGTAAATACGGATGAGAGGGGCATTCTCGTAATTTGTCGGGAAGCTTCTAGAAGAAGATGACTCATTAAGGTTTTTATCTTTTGATTTAAACTTAAATGAGGTGGAGGAAATAAGGTGTTGTTTTCATTAAATGAACCATGACTCATGGAGATGATTCATCTTATGAATTAAATGAAGCATAGTTGATATTTTGCTAGATATTTTTATGCTTCATAATTATTCAAACATGAGGCAAGGTTCATATCATTATCACAAACACTTTCTCTCTCCTCAAACTCTCTCTTCTTCATCTTAACCCTAATTGTCTCATGAGTTGAGAATCCTAGGGTTAGTGAGGCTAATAAATCCTTAATCACTCTCTATATTATCTAGGTCACTTAGATTAGCACTCTAAGCCACTTAGTTACCTCATCTTAGAGGTTAAAGCTCATAGTAGGCACTCTCGGGTGGATCTTCTTCAACTTGAGGAGGCCGACAAGGAGGAGGACAACAAGAACAAGAAGGACTAGTATCTTGAGGTATAATCATCTTACATAGTAGTTACAACTCCTTGTTTGATTGCTAGTTAGGGTTTAGCAAAGATCCTTATGCATAGTCGATGTTACCTTGTTTGAAAATGATCATTTTACCTATTCCGCCTCCCCGCATCTAGTGGGGTGACTAACGTCGACTTACAACATAACCCCCGGCTATTCAATCATGACGATCATAATATTTCATACCAACAAGTAGCCATCATCGATCATCATCGTAAGTAAATATGTGTACCCTTAATCTCGTTAACGTATAGCAACAAGATTTGGAATACCACATATTACACTTACGGTCAGAGAAAAGAAACACAAGAATCATAATATTTAGAATCCTTAATCCAATAGGCACCAAGTTTATTTTATCGCATAATATCATAACAACATGCCATAGCCCAAAAATTCACACTATTAGCCTCGAAACGAGTTCGGAAAAAATCCCGAATCGAAACCCGTTAACCCCCAAACTGCCTACACCTTTTGAGCCTTGATTCGGCCTCAAAGCGGGGCTGAATCTAGGGAGGAAATAGCTCCGGATAGGGGCTGAAATGCACTGGAACAGCCCCGAAACGGGGCTGATCCAGTGGCTATCCAGCCCCCATCTGGGGCTGATTCGGCCTCGGTTCGGCCCTGTTTCGGGGCCGAACCGAGCACAAATTGTTTGGGTATTGGGTGGTCAAGATAGTATACAAAACTCTGTAAGTCCATGATGCACACCCCACGTGTCGCGGGGAGGTGGAATACTTTAAAAACGTTTTTCTCGCACCAAAAGAAACTTGTTTTAGCTTTGCATCATGAACTTGTTCCACTTTTGGATCTTGTTTAAACCTTAGCTAACAAAAACCTAGACTAAGAGAGAGAGCTAACTACTAAGTAAAAGAGTTATACCCTCGTTCCTAGTCCTTCGGGTCTTGAAGTTGCTCCTTGCTCCTTGGTTCAACCTTCTTGTTGATCTCCTTTCTTGTGCTTCTTCTAGGTCCTTGAAGAGTTCGCTTGCCGGTCTTCTTTGCGTCAAAGATGGATCCACCCGAGAGCTATGATCAAGCTCTAACCTCAAAGAGATACCTTAGTGATCTAACTTGCTAAGAGAGAAGACTAAGTTGATGTAGAGTGAGTGTATTGGATTAATTGATCTTCAAGCTCATTGATTTGCAACACATGCAAGTGTTATGAGCTTGATGAAGAAGGAGAGAAGAAAAACCTAGGAGAGTGAAAGCTTTTGTCATAATGATCATCAAATGAGAAAAGAGAATGGCTAAGTATTGAGCCAATAATTCAACCATGAAATTATTAAATCATATAATTTACAACCATGCTCGAATAGTGGCTCCAAATGAAATAAACAAATAATTAGCCATGCCTTCAACCCATTCCTATAATATCTCCTAATTTCCACCTCATTAATTCTTTAATGAAAAAGAATAAAACAATAATGAGGTGTCCTTCTAAAAGCTCATTCTTGTGAATTTACAAGAATGTCCTTTTCCGTATTTTCATACCCATATCCGTATTCCGAAAAATACGGATACACTGAGATCAGTATAATCCAATACTAGTATCTGGCTTAAACCAAAACCCACTAGTATTATCCGTCCAATCGTCATTCGAGCAGCCAGTACACGAATGCGATCGAAACCCTGCCGTAAGACTATACGGCATCTACATCGCCTCGCCTGATCCAGGGAAAACCTCTGTGTGGGACTCCAAAGACTCGACAGTACGCTGGAAGTGGGTTTAACCATAAGTCCGTCAGTGGCACTAGCTGTACGTAACGGCAACCCAGGTACGTATCGAAAAGGAGGCCGACGAGCGAACTCGTCCGTAACCCCTACTGAGCCTGTCCGTGACAATATCCGTGCAGTCCGGTCTATTCGTCTGAGAGTATCGCATGTATGGTGTAGGGAGATGGTGAACGTCAGACCCCTAGCAACCGTACAAGTCGTGCCGGTGTGGCTCAAGACCATCCGAGAATCTACTGGTCAGTCCACCAGTAATTCTCAATCCGCCCTGGACAAGGACTTATGGTAATGACCAACCGATCACTGTGCGATATCGACTCCCTATACCGGAAGAGACGAATCCCTAACAGTCGCTCACTGCCTCCATGTGGCTCGGGACTGTACCCAACTAAAACCTGTTTGCACGACTCCTTTGAGCCGTGGTAGGGTAGTAATCAAAGCACAGTGGGAACTCACACGAGAGAAATGACGACCTTAAGTCGACAGACTATCTGCACACATGTCATCTGAGAACTGCTATCTAACGCTAGGTATAATACCATTTAGTCAGTTCTCGGCGAGTCATGTCCGGTGTACTCACACCCAGTGAGCATCTGTATACAATCTTAGGTGCACATCACCAATGGCTGCGAGTCCAATCCATCGCCCCTCGTCAGGGTCTAGATATGTATACACTAGTCTACTCTGAAGCATCGATGCCCAGTCTCGATACTCCTGCGACTAGGGACATTTAAGGATGTGCCTATTGACCATCCAGCTCCCACAAGTATGACTGCCATCACAACGCCGGTAGTCAGGCAAACACCCTACGGGCTTTATCAACATGTATACAATATATGAAATACAAAGTAATATATATCACATGTTAAGATAAATAGCATACTATCATATCAAGCAAGATTGTTATGTACATACATTTCACTAGCATCCTATATAATGAAGGCCTCTAGGGCATATATATCCAACAATCTCCCACTTGCACTAAGGCCTGTAATTGGCGCAATGAGTACCCACTGTCTGCACTAGATCCAGTTGTTGGCGTACCGCATGCCCAACATCTCAAACAGCCTCTCGAACTGGACTTGAGGGATGGCCTTGGTGAATGGATCTGCCGTGTTGTCTTTTGTGTCTACTCTCCGCACCGCGATCTCCCGGGGATCCACGATCTCCCTGATCAAGTGATACCACCTCAAGATATGCCTGGATTTCTGATGGGACCTTAGTTCCTTCGCTAATGCTACAGCCCCATTGTTATCGCAATACAAAGGTATTGGATTGGCAATGGACGGAACCACCTGAAGTTCAGAGATGGACTTCTTCATCCAGACAGTCTCTTTCGCGACATTGTTAGCAGCTATATACTCAGCCTCCATAGTTGAGTCTGCGACGGTATCCTGTTTGGAACTCCTCCAACATACCGCCCCTCCATTGAGGGTAAACACAAAACCCAAAACGGATTTAGAGTCATCTTTGTCACTTTGGAAGCTGGAGTCGGTAAAATCCTCGACCTGAAGGTCCCCATTACCGTAAACCAAGAATATCTCCTTAGTCCTTCTCAGGGACTTGAGAATGTTCTTTACCGCTATCCAATACTTCTCACCTGGGTCAGACTGATACCTGCTTACTACACTAAGTGCGTAAGCTACATTTGGTCTGGTACATAACATCGCATACATTATGGATCCTACTGCCGAAGCGTAGGGTATAATGCCCATGTGAGCCCTCTCTTCATCAGTCTTTGGAGACATCTCTTTGGAGAGGGTGATCCCATGACAAGCGGGTAAATTACCGCGCTTGGAATCTTCCATACTAAATCTCTTTAGTATAGTGTCAATATACCCGGACTGTGAAAGTCCCAACATCCTTTTGGATCTATCACGATAGATCTTAATGCCCAGAATGTAGGATGCATATCCCAAGTCTTTCATGGAGAATTTCTGTGACAAGAAAAGCTTTACTGATTGTAGCATAGGGACATCATTCCCTATCAGTAGTATGTCGTCGACATACAAAAAGAGGAAGACTACTGCTCCTTCTACAATCTTCCTATAAATGCATGGTTCATCTACATTTTTGATAAAGTCAAATTCTTTGACCGTCCCATCAAAGCAGATGTTCCAACTCCGCGATACTTGCTTTAATCCATAAATGGATTTAAGCAACTTGCACACCTTTCCGCTGCTCCCACTGTCTAAGAAACCTTCTGGTTGATCCATGTAAACACTTTCTTCTAAATGTCTATTTAGAAAAGCTGTTTTTACGTCCATCTGCCAGATTTCATAGTCATGGAACGCAACAATGGCAAGCAGGATTCGAATGGATTTAAGCATAGCTACTGGGGAAAAGGTTTCATCATAGTCCAATCCTGGTCTTTGACGAAAACCTTTTGCAACGAGTCTAGCTTTGTAGGTTTCCACTTGTCCAAATGCACCAATCTTCTTTTTGAAGATCCATTTGCATCCAACTGGTTTCACCCCAGGGGGAGCAACATCTAAAGTCCATACTTTATTGGTGTACATGGATTCCATTTCGGATCTCATAGCATCCAGCCACTTCACCGAGTCTTTACTCGTGATAGCCTGCTGAAAATTAGTAGGCTCATCATCATCGATGATGCAATCCTCCCGATCCCCATCTACAAGAAACCCATAGTATCTTTCAGGAGGATGAGAAAGCCTACCAGATCTGCGGAGCGGCATTGGTTTGTCGGGCTCTATTGAAACCTGATGTTCTACTAAGTCCTCGGCAGTAGTTTGAGATTCTGGAATTTCTTCCAGCTCTACCGTGCTCCCACTAATTTCTTTTGCAAGAAATTTGCTCTCTAAGAAGACAATGTGGCGAGCGACAAACACCTTTTGTTCTTCGGTATGGTAGACAATATATCCCCTTGAATGCTTGGGGTATCCCACAAACTTGCACAAAACCGATCGTGCCTCGAGCTTGTCCGGATTATGCTTTTTAACAAATGCCAGACACCCCCATATCTTGATATACTTGAGACATGGTCTCTTCCCGCTCCACATTTCATATGAAGTGGTAGGCACAGACTTAGTCGGAACTCTATTCAATAGGTATGCCGCTGATTCCAGCGCAAAACCCCAGAAGGAAAGTGGCAACTCAGCACTACTCATCATTGAACGCACCATGTCCAGTAGCGTGCGATTCCTCCTTTCTGATACACCATTATGCTGAGGTCTATACGGTGGAGTAAGCTGAGAGAGAATTCCATTCTCTTTTAAGCATTCAAGGAAACTGGTACTTAAGTATTCTCCACCTCGATCAGATCGAAGTGTCTTGATGCTTTTACCAGTCTGTTTCTCCACTTCATTTTTATACTCTTTAAATTTCTCAAAGGCCTCGGATTTATGCTTCATTAAAAACACATGTCCATATCTCGAGAAATCATCAGTAAAAGTGATGAAGTAAGAGTGACCGCTTCGTGCATGTGTAGACAGCGGACCATATACATCGCTGTGTACAAGTCCCAAGAGTTCCGTGGCTCTTTCTCTGTGTCCGGTGAACGGAGATTTGGTCATCTTTCCTTTGATACATGATTGACAAGTTACATACGATGAATAACGGATCTAAATATCCGTCTTTATGTAACTTAGTCAACCTTGTTTCATTTATATGACCAAGTCTACAATGTCATAGGAAGGCTTGGATTGAATCTGGAGCCTTCCTTTTAAGCGTGTTTTGAATATTAAAAACTTGAGGTTGATTAAGTATGTATATGCCATTTTCCAGTGTGCCAAACCCAATCATTTCTTGATTTAGGAGAATGTTCATGACATTTCTTTCAAGTGCAAAATTATATCCTTCATTAGATAACAAAGATACTGATATAATATTACAAAGCATACTGGGAATACAAAAACAGCTGTACAACACCAAAATGTGCCCACTAGTCAACCCCAGGTGATATTCCCCCATTGCAACAACATCTACGTTCATTCCATTGCCCATCCGGAGGGTCATATCACCTGTCTTCAGTGCTCTACGGTATCTCAGAGCCTGCAAAGAATTACAGATGTGAGAACCAGAACCGGTATCAAGTACCCATGATGTAGAGTTTACTGAAAGACAGTTTTCGATTACAAACACACCTGAAGCAGAAGCAGCAGCTTACTTCGTGTCCTTGGCTTTGAAAGCCATGCAATCCTTCTTCCAGTGCCCTTGCTTGTGACAATAGTAGCATTCATTCTTATCTGCCTTCACCCTTCCTGCCTTGTTCGTTCCCTGCACCTTCTTGACCCCTCCTTTCGGTTTGGTGGCTTTCATCTTCTTCTTCCCCTTAGCTTTCGCTTTGGATTTAGAAGAGCATGATTGGCAAAATACAGAACGGGGGTCTTCTCCTTTTTCAAGAAGGTCTCTGCTACCCTCAACATGTTGAGGAGCTTTGGAAGATGATTAGTCGAAAATATTGCATATTTCAGCCAGCAATTTCCTCATCATTTGCACTCATTTAGAAGTGTACGGTATTCATATTTCACATATTAGCAAAACTATCGCAAAATATCAGATTGCATGTGTTAGACTCTAAAACCGGTATTTTTAGGGAAATTGACCGCATTTCATGGCATCGCATCATTCCTATATTGCGCAACACTTGTTTTAAGATCTGTGCAGGAAAATCCAGAAGAAAGGCAAAAATTTATACGGAACCGATCAAACATTACGTCAACTCAATGATTTCAATTCTGGTATCAATCCAAAGGGACAAATAAAATTCAACATGTCAGATAAAACCCTAAACTTCAGTCCAAAGCAGCACCAGAAGTTTCAAAGCTCAAGCCTCCAACATGGCCGCGGAACCGCGGCCGGAGACTGCTTGCGCCGCGATTCCGCGGCCGTATTGCCTCATCACTTCCTCAATTTTAGTGCACAATGCTTCTCTCAGGGCCCGCACTTCAGAATGACATGTCAATTTCCAGAAGACTCCAGAGACTTCTGCCAGATCAGCAAGCTTTGGGATCAACACTAAACTAGCCTATCATTCTAGAAACTTCTCCTTAAACCCTAACTTAAACCCTAAGCTAAAGCCTAACAAACTCCTTCTAGAAGCCTCAACAAACTTTTGGAGGGAATTGTAACTTCAAACCTAGACCTAGGGTTTGGGTGATCTATAAATAAGACCCTAGGCTCACTTGTAAAAAGAAGCATTAAATGCATTAGAGGGGATTGATTCATTAAAATTGATTGATCCATTCACTCTCTTTCTTCATCTTCTTCTTCCACAAGTCTAGTGAGAGGACTTGTGTGAAACCCTAACCCTAATTCCAATCAAAAGCCAAGATCCCGAGTACCCATCAAGCAAGAAGCCTTGCAACCTTTTATGAGCCGAGCCGATCTTCAACAGAGCAAGTGGTCCAAGCCGATCTGCGACTCACGGAGCCGAGCGACGCCAATTCAACAATTTAGTTCTTCCTCTTGTAGTTCTTGAGCGACTGTAATCAAATTGTTGATATAAATAAAAGGTGATATTCTTTTATCTTTTTTTCTTTAAATTCTTGCATCATGATATCTTTTCAATTCTTGAATGCTTTCTGTGTGATGATGTTTGAGTAATACTCCGCTCGTCGAGGAGTCGAGAAGATCAATAGAATGGTGATGTAATATATCTTAAATCGATTCTTGAATCCTACGAGTTTTGTAAACCCTAGCAAGTTCAAGAATCGACGACCCAATTCGTTGCGATGCTTTCTTGATTGATATCGCTCGAAATTGGGGAGTTACGATCGTTTCTTGAAATTGCTAGAGGCTAGAATGTGAATGATATCGACGAAAGAACAAGGGTTAAACGATGAAACCCTAGTTTCATCAAGAAAGCCCTAACTCTCGTCGATCATCATCGATCTAGTATCAATCCTTCGAAGGACAAGAACACGAAATCTTGAGATTACATTACGTCTATAGATCCGATCGATTCCTACGAGCCTCATTTAGATTCTTGACATTTTGGTTGGAAATATCATCGAAACACCGATTCTTGATTTGTTTATCAGTTTCTTGATTCTTGATTAAACATCGTGACACCTGAATCAATCGATAAATTCTTGAATCATGTTTTCTTTTCCTTTCGATTAACTTTTCAATTCAAACAAATTAAATACAGAAACGAATCGCACAATCCCTGTGGACGATCCGCACTCGCTTACGATCTACAATCGACACCGTAATTGATTGCGGTCAAATATAATTCTTTGATTGTGAATTTTATTCAATATTACCGACACATAGAAACTTATTCGCTTATTTCGATTTACACAAACAAGAAATCATTACAATCAAATGAAACCGTTATCGGGAATCATTTGAGTATTTGATTTGATACACACAATCGGAAATATACGGATCAATCAGAAGATCAGCATCCATTTCGTGCATGTTGAAGTTCAGCACGAACTGAGAGAAGGTGTGGGGAAGGGACTGCAAAATCAAGTCGATGTACAACTCATTCTCTAGCATGCATCCGAGGTTTGCGAGTTCCTCAATGAGGCTGATCATTTTCAGGACGTGCTCTCCTACAGGTGATCCTGGAGCTAACTTCATCTGGAATAGTTTCCTTGAGGTCTCGTACCTTACGATACGGGAGTGCTCTCCATACAATTCCTTGCAATGGAGAAAGATGGATATAATATCCATACTTTCGTGATGTTTCTGGAGTTCATTGTTCATGGACGCCAGTGTAGGGTTACTAGGCACTTTAATAAGGTTCTACAAGGCATCAACCATGCCCGATTAAAATTTTAGCCGTGCCGAATAACCCTAAACAAGATCTTTGCTAGATAATTAGGATTTCACATGCAAGTAAATACAATTTACTACTAAGTGAATACGAAATACAACCTTTGTAGATCGGTCCTTCACTTCTAAAGCTCCTTGTCGTAGTCCCTTCGCTGCGATCATGGTTCTCCCGGGCTCTTGCATAGCTTCACGAGGCGAAAGAAGCGTCCTTGCTTGAAGTCTTCGAGGCCGAAGATGATCTACGTCGAGGGAATACCAACTCAAGCTACTACTTACTAACTAGAGAATTAGTGAAGCAAACACCCTAAACTAAAATGCTAGTCTAGTAGAGGATGGAGAAATAGGAAGTGGGTTCTCTTTAGAATTTTATTTCTCACAATCTTTCACTCACTTTTCAAAACCCTAGCAAGCTTTTTCTTTTTGCTCAAAATAGAAGAAGATGAACAAAAGAAAAGGATAAGGATAATTATCAAGTGAGTGAGCTAACCATGGTGAGTGAGTATCATATGCTAACTCATGTAGAGACATTACCATGGCTAATCCTAAATGGTTAGGTTAATAAAAATCTAAAGTAAAACAAAGTTAGTGGACTTTGTCAAAGCATCCATAAGCTTCTACAAGCTTCATGCTTGTGACAAAAACTCCACTAATTTGTAATTACCTTATATAATTATTAACCACCATTTAAAATAGAATGGTGTATGTCTTGCACACCCATGTATGATGTATCATCAACCATGATACAAAATGAAAAACACATTTTAATAGATATCACATATATACTAAAGTTGTGCACATGTGAGAAAAATCCTTAAGTGAACAAATGTTAGTTAATGTAAATTAGTATATCAAATATACAATTATACACTAAATTATTAAATCAACACTTGACTTAATAATCCGGTTATATCTCATATAACCGACTAACATTCAATGTATCGATTTATCGAATCAACCCTTGATTCGATAACCCGGCTATATCTCATATAACCGACCGATACAATAATCGCGAGAATAGAATACGGTATCACATACACGCATTATTCTCGGTCCCGCACATATCACATATGCGCTCCTATTTCATTTTGCCTGAGCCAGTAAAACCTCTATGTAGGACTCTAAAGACTCGTCCATACGCCGGCAGTAGGTGATGATCACATCAAGAACCCATAAGCCGTCAGCGGTACTAGCTGGACGTAACGGCCACCCGGGTATTGAGCGATCAGAAGATCAGCAAGCAAGCCCGCTCAAACTCCTGTATAAGCCTAATGGTAACACTTCCCGTACAGTCCGGTCTTCTCGGCTGATATGTCGCATATCAAGTCTAGGGGTGGTAAACGTCAGACCCCAATAACCGATAAGTCATGCCGATGTGAGGCTCATAACGGGTCGAGAAACTACTGGTAACTCTTACCAGTAAATCTCTAAATCAGCCCTGGCCAGGGACTTCCCTGTTATGGCCAATCGAGCACGGCGCAATATCAACCCCTAATACCGGGAGAGACGAAACTCCTCCTATCGCTCATTGCCTCCATGTGACTCGGGACTGTACCCAAAAACCACCGTTTTGCATGCCCTCTTGGACGTGGTAAGGTGGAAATCAAAGCACAGTGGGAATCACACAAGACTCTATGACGATCTCGGGTCTACAGACTAACCTGCACAAGTGTCACCAGAGAACTTCCATCTGACGTGAGGTATAATACCATCTGGGAGTTCTCGGCGAGTCCGTCCAGTGTACCCAGTCTCCACTGAGCACCCGTATACCATCTCTGATGTCAAACACCAATGGATATGGGATCATCCATCGCCCATCTCATGGGTCGAGAAGCGTATACGCTAGTCTACTCTGGTATATCGATGCCCTGTCTCGATACACCCACTGTTAGTTATATGTATGCCCTAGAGGCCATTACTGTACATAGGATGTATATTGTAGTGGATGCTGGGACATATATAGGGAGGACTTTCTTGCTCGACATGATAGTATGCTATCTGGTTACCCTTTACCTTAACGTGTATGCTGATTGTCTCTCTGTTACATGTTGGTAAAGCCCTTAGGATGTGTGCTTGACTACCTAGACTATGATGCGGATCATACTAGTGGGGACATGGTAGTCTATAAGTACATCCTTCAAAGTCCCTAGTCGTGGGTATATCGAGACGGGGCATCGATATACCAGAGTAGACTAGCGTATACCTTCTCGACCCATACAGATGGGCGATGGATGATCCCATATCCATTGGTGTTTGACATCAGAGATGATATACGGGTGCTCAGTAGAGACTGGGTACACTGGACGGACTCGCCGAGAACTCCCAGATGGTATTATACCTCACGTCAGATGGCAGTTCTCTGGTGACACTGGTACAGAGTAGTCTGTTGACCCGAGATCGTCATAGAGTCTTGTGTGGTTCCCACTGTGCTTTGATTTCCATCTTACCACGTCCAAGAGGGCGTGCAAAACGGTGGTTTTTGGGTACAGTCCCGAGTCACATGGAGGCAATGAGCGATAGGAGGGGATTCGTCTCTCCCGGTATAGGGGGTTGATGTTGCGCTGTGTTCGATTGGCTATAACAGGAAATCCCTGGCCAGGGTTGCTGAGATTTACTGGTAAGTGTTACCAGTAGTTTCTCGAACAGTTATAGACCTCATATCGACACGACTTATCGAGCTATTGGGGTCTGACGTTTACCACCCCTAGGCGAGATATGCGACATATCAGACGATCAGAGCGGACTGTACGGTAGTGTTACTGGTCGGATTCACTGGAGTGTGAGCGGGCTTGCTCGTCGATCTTCAGATCGTTCAATACCCGGGTGGCCGTTACGTTTAGCAGACCGCTTGCGGCTTGTGGATGCTTGATATGATCATCATCTGCTGCCGGCGTATTGACGAGTCTTTAGAGTCCTACACAGAGGTTTCCTGGCTCAAGCGAAACGAAATAGGAGCGCATATGAGATATGTGCGGGACCGAGAATAATGCGTGTATGTGATACCGTATTTCATTCTCGCGATGAATGTATCGATTAGGTTATATGCGATATACCCTAGTTATCGAATCAAGGGTTGATTCGATAAACCGATGCATTGCATACTAGTCGGTTATATACGATATGACCGGATCGTTAAATCAAGTGTTGATTTAATGATTTGATGCATAATTATATATTTGATATATTACTTTGCATTAACTAGTATCGGTTCACTTTAAAATGGATTTTCTCGCTCGGATGTGCACATTACATATGCGATATGATTTTGTGCACTTGCTTGTATCATGTTTGATGATATATGACTTTTTAGTTAAGTGTAAAGAATTAAACAATGGTTAAGTGGATAATTAGGGTTTTGGTTTTCTTATTCATTTATATATATATATATATATATACATATATATATATATATTTATTCTTTTTGGAATATATTCAGCATGAGAAGAAATGGAGGCTTTCTTTGTTTTTTTCATGAAGATTCATGAATGTTTGACTTTGTGACCATATTTGTCTCATGCTTAACCTAACCATTCCACTAAACCATGATTAATTCCCTACACCTAACTATAGTTAAAGTTATGATAATAATTGATTATTCTTTTCTTTTTGATATTCTTATCATAACTTGGATAAGCTTCTTCTTCTTCTTCCTTGACTTCAAGAAGAAAAGCTTCACCTCCATCAATGGTGAATTGAGCAAAAAAGTGAGAAATCCAATACTAAAGTCTACCCACTTCCTATTTCTTCATCCTCTACCTCTTGCCAAGTAGTAGAGTGTGTTTCCTTCACAAGTTTCTTGACTTGGTGAAGTGAGAGCTTGATCTTGCGATGCTTCGACGTAGATCATCTTCGGCATGGACATCGACGACCTAGCTTGCCCATTCTCCGACGAAGCCGACTCTAGAGCCCGGATTTGTTTTGGACAGCGGAGACGACTTCGTTGCGGAGCTATGGAGGTGGAGCACCGGATCTACAAAGGTTGTATTTCCGTATTCCCAATAGTTAAGTGTTAACTAGTTCTTTTTCGCCTAGACATCTAGTTATCGATCCGTTAACTAGGGTTTCTCGGCACCATATTTTTTGAATTTGGCATGTTCGATGCCTTGGGAGACCTCACTAGTGTGCCTAGGAACCCTACAGTGGTATCAGAGCCAAGCTAGAGCCTTAGGCGAAGTCTAGACGGAATTTGAAGTCCGAACGAACCGAAAACCCGACCCGGATCATGCTCTCTGTACATTTTTGAAAACAGAGGATTTTTCCACATTAAAAATATGCAGTAAAATCAGCAGAAAGATCTAAGAAACACTGTAAAATTCGTGGTCCTGATTCCACAAAAGTGGCGCGGATCCGCGGCCCTACAGTAGGATGATGCGGCGGATCCGCGGCGCTTTTGTCGCTTTGTGCATCTATTTCTGCACAGTAATTCTTATTCTTCTGTGCTGATTTTCCTGGGAATTTTTAATAATTTTTCCAGAGTTGTATTTTCTGCAGTTGTTTTGGGGATTCGGTGTTTCGATCGGGGTATCAAATTTTGTCTATGTGGCTTTCCGGATAAATTCTTGAATATGTTAAAAAGTTCGACCGGATATAAATACCCAATTTTTCCCCTGTCGGGAAATTTCCAAGTGTTGGATTTTTCCGTAGTTTAACGACGTTCTAAGTAGTGCAAGTAACGCGATGGTCCCTCTAGAAGACACAAACCTTAACTCGATTATGTGACCGTCTTGAACTGCCCTTTGAACCTTCGGGTTTGGGGCAGTACGGCGTGCCACATGTGAGG
Organism: Agapanthus africanus; assembly: GCA_030015575.1. Taxonomy (NCBI): domain Eukaryota; kingdom Viridiplantae; phylum Streptophyta; class Magnoliopsida; order Asparagales; family Amaryllidaceae; genus Agapanthus; species Agapanthus africanus. The sequence goes on from CM057341.1 coordinate 342,379,201, forward strand.
CGTTGGCTTGACCCTTCTACGGCTGGACCGTTGGTACTGAGGCACGAACTGAATGTTGCTAGACTTGTTTCATGTGTTGATCTGTATCGGGAAAGGTTGGGTGTTCGATTGTTCGATCGGAAAGTTTGACATTTTCTATTTATCCGGAATGGGATACAATAATTGGAATTCACAAGTAGTTATGTGATAACTAAATGAATGATATAAACATAGCAGTTTAGTCTCACTTGATCGGTTGCCACGGAATTTTGATGTGATTAAAAGTCCGTCGCAATCACGTAGCGTACGCGGATACTCGCCGGGTAAACTTAATAGACAGCCTCGCTCCATAGCCCCGACCAAGTGACTGTAGGAGAACCCCGTCGCCGAAAGCATCCGTCCGGGTGCTCGCGGTAGCGGTGTTCCGCCTTGGTGCACTTCGTCGACGGTATCAGGGGTGCGGCCGTCTACTGAAGTTTGCGACGAGCATTCGATCAGGATGTCGGGAATCTTGTTGAATTGCCCGACTTGATATTGAAAAGAGTTTTCGATTTTGAGACTAAAATGCGGGGTTTATAATTGTTAGGCATGTGATGTCTAAGGAATTCATTTGGTCAGGCATGCGATGTCTGAAGAGATTGCGGATTCCAACTGTTGTAGTTTTACACTTTCTTTTCTGTGACCGTAAGTGTAATATGTGATATCGCCGGTTTCGTTGCTATATGTCAACGACAATTGGGATACGCATATTTACTTACGTTGATGACATGTGATGTTATGTGTTGCTGGATATGTTATATTGGATCGTTGTGTTTGAATAGCCGGGGGTTTTTATGTGAGATGAGTGTTTTTCATTTTCATTCATGTAAAAACTTGTATGTAATATTCTTTTATTGGGGCGCTTCCAGGTTGCGGGAGTTGTCACCTGTTGTATATTATTTACTTTTCCGCACTAGGATAGACCCAAGGAGGAGGGCACAAGTAACCGGGTTCTGGAGTCCAGTGGGAGACCAACTCGAGGAGTTGAGTCCGGGTCTCCTAACTCCAGAATTGGTAGGGTTGCTTGCCGCTCTCGTAGGGGTCTAGGGGTGTGGGTTTGGCTATTCATCACGACCGTGGAATCCGTGTTTTATACTGGCTCGTATTGAAAACACGGACGTCCTAGTATATCCAATATTTCATATGTTTCTTCTGCTGCGATATCTGTGATGTAATCATGTGATGTTCTGTGATAGATACAGTATATAGTATATATGATATATTATATAGACGTTACTGATGTTTTACACCCGCGCTAGCCCTGCCCCGCTCTGCCGTTAGTTACCTAACCTAACGGTGCACGAGGGGACATCGAGGCGAATGCGGATGGCATAAGTGTACGTCGTATTTATCAGTGATGTTTAGGTACTTTAAATGATGGGACTTCATTAATGTGATTAATGAAATAAAAGAAACCTAAGATGTTGTAGAATCGAATTTCAAAATAAATCAGGTAGCTACAGTTCTTGCTTTGCACAACGGTATATGTGATATATCCTGCACCTCATTCGACGAGGAAAGGACCGAGATCCCTTCACCGGGAGTGACTCCTTTAGCAATAACTGGCAGATGCTACACACTCGGTTTGTCTTTTGATTGCTTTTAAGTGTTTTTGCTTTGCACAGTGATATATATGATATATCCCGCACCTCATTCGACGAGGAAGGGACCGACGATCCCTTCACCGGGAGTGACTCCTTTAGCAAAACTAGAAAAGCCTCAAAAACACTCCATTTTTAAAATCATTTGATTCTACAACGATATCAAGTTCATTACGCAATAGGTTTTCAGAAAAACCTGTCGTAGCCCTCCGTCATTTCAGATAAGTGCTGTTTAGTATTCGTGCTGCGTTTGTTGACCTCCGTCAAGGCGCAGTGTGCGGTAGCTAACCAGTATTTATCTGCTTATGCATATGATGCAGATTGAGTTAGGGTAGTCGTGCGGCCTTGTTGACCTCCGTCAAGGGTCGTGCGGGTGGGTTTAATTCGATCAAGAAATGACGGGTTGAACTTGACTAGTAGCCTATGGTTTGTTGACCTCCGTCAAGGTCATAGGGTGCTAGGGGTAAAATATTATCGGGAATTTCAAGTGTTGAGATTTGCAATGAGATTGCATACCTTCTATGAGATAGTTGGATCCCGATACCCGCTGCGAGTAAGAGTTACTCCTGGGAGAGTTTTATACATTACAATTAGCCGATCAAGTAGGTGTCTAGAAAGGTGTCAACGGGGTTACGCCTCTGGGAAAATGAGGTTTACATTAATTAGGTTCGTGCGAAAGCACGGGGGACCTCCCTCAAAGTACCGACACTGGCCTGGCTGAAAGATTGGCGAACTTGTAGTGTGTAATTAATCCCGGCTAGTCTTTCCTTTTAGGGTTTGAAGGAAGATTTGATAAAAAGCAGTGGGAGCCATCCTGATTAGATAAAATAATAACCAATCTATTCTTGACAGAGCGCACGCTGAGTGTTTTCTTCTCTCTCTCTCCTGGTAGCGACCATATCACGCCTTAATCAAGATAATAATACGGAATATTGACCGAACCCGCTTGTTATACTGAGCTGGGGAACGTTGGTCCCGCTCCAACTTATAATTGTTATAAGACAGAGCAGGAAATTGGGGAATACCAGATTTCCCGTGCCGCCCAAACGAAGAGAGTGCATGCTGATGCATCATCTTCGGGTGTGTTCATTATACAGAACTGTTTCTCAGTATCCTCTACGTCCTGGGTATGTGATACCAGATCAGGATCCCAGATATGTAAAATGTTAAATAGGGCTACAGATAGGTAGAGAACTGAGAACGGGTGATAAGTTTCATGTGGCAGAAAACGGGGCAAGTGTTGCAGCCAAGTCTGTTGGTCACTGTCACCCTGTATTACAAATACATTGATTCTGAACGAATGTTATTAGATACCGAACCTGATATACAAAATCATATCTGTCTCTTTATTAGTAAAGAAACGGTAAAATTTTGTATTGTTGGATAATGTTTTGAACATTTCCTATATCAAAAGTTGATCGGTTCAGGCACGTTATCTAAAAGCGTTGATGTTCTAAATCAAACTATAGTTCTAAGTATACGGAACACACACAAGAGGAAGAGTTCAGAAATGAACGAATTCTTCTTGAGGTATTGTAGACTAGGTCAGATCAATATGACCCGACTAGCTAGAGTTACATATAGATGCATATTTAAATCAATTTGAATTTACATCTTGTGAAACTCGCCAGTCATGTCACAAAGATAAGATGACCATAGCTCCGTTTACTGGAAACAGAGAAAGAGTTACTGAACTCTTGGGATGATACATGTTGATGTATGTAGATCCCCAGTCTACATATGCCAAGACCGGTTCTTTGTACTTCATTACATTCTCTGATAATCTCTCGAGATTCAGACATATGTTCCTGTTGAAACACAAGTCCGAACCTTTTGAGATATTCACAGAATATAAGTTAGAAGTAGAGAACCAGAATACAGGTAAAAGTATTATGTCCTTTGATGAGATCAGGGAGGAGAATACTTGTGCACGGAAATCCTGGACTATTCTAAAGGAGAATGAGATTCTCTCTCAGCATTACTCCTCCGAATACACCATAGCACGATGGTATATCGGGGCGGAGCAATCACACCCTATATGATAAGGTGTGCTCTATGATGAGTACTACTGAGTTACCTATTTCCTTTTGGGAGTTATGCACTTGAGAAGCTGCATACCTATTGAATAGGAATCAAATCAGTTGCCTACCACTCCATATGAGATATGGTATGGGAAGAGCCCATGTCTTAAGTCAGTTAAGATTTGGGGTTGTCCGGCCTATGTCTGAAAAGCAAAATCCGGACAAGCTCGAGGCAAGATCTGTTATGTACAACTGGAAAGGTTCCAGCTATACAAACAACAGTAGATGATTTGGTAGAACCAAAGGATTCAGTAGATTCCAACGAACCTCAGCCTCTCCGCCGATCTAATAGGGTTCCTCACCCACCTGAGAGATACTTCGGTTTCTCTATGACAGTGGGAGCGAGGATTACATCATGAGATGATGACCCAACTAGTTTCGAGCTGGCCATCAGGAGTGAGACTCTGTGAGAATGGCTGGATGTTTATCGATCTGAGATGGAATCCTTATACACCAACAAAGTATGGACTTTGGTTGCTATATCTGAAGGGTTAAATCCCCATCAGGAGCAAGTATATCTTGAGAAGATTACTTGGTGTACATGGAAAAGTTGAGACTTTCAAAGCTAGACTTGTTAAGGGTTTTCGTCATCGACCAGGCGTGGATAATGATGAAACCTTTTCCAGTGGCTATGCTTAAGTCCATCCAGATCCTACTTGTCACGGCTACATACCATGACTACGATATCTGGTGGTTGGGTGTCTTGACTGCTTTTCTAAATGATGATTTAGAAGAGAGCGTCTATAAGTACACAGCCAGAGGGCCTCGTAGACAGTGGGAGCAGCGGAAACGTGTGCAAGATGTTTTATATGATAAAGCAGGCATCGCGGAGATGGAACATCTGTTTTGATGAAGTACTCAAAGAGTTTGACATCATCAAAATGGTAGATGAACCTTGTATAAACAAAAAGGTAGTAGGGAGTATGGTGGTGATCCTCGTAGAGTACGTGGATGACATACTCTTGATAAGAAAGGAGTTTCTTATGCTACGCTCGATCAATCTCCGCTTATCACAATGATTCTCCATATAGGATCATGATGATACCTGCTAAATCCTGAATTTTGGATCTATGAGATAGATCTAATTGGATGTTAGGATTCTCACTAGTTGTAGTGAGACGGTATCAATAGATCCTGGGGAGAATCACTGGAAGGGTTCCAGGGTGATAAAGAGGACTGAATGTCAGTCACAGGCATTGTCTTTACCCTCAGTAAAGGGACGGTATGTTGGAAGAGTTTCAAACTAGATACCGTGACATACTAGACGATAAAGGCTGGATACATCGCTACTTAAGATGCTACCAAAGAGGCTGTTTGGGTGTATACTGGTTCATGAGATGAACTATGTTCCTCCCATTGTGTGACAATGGAGTTGTGGCTTATGCCAAGGAACGCCGGTCCCATCAGTGATCCAGACATATTCTAAGGCAGTATCACTTGATCATGGAGATGGTTGATCTCCAGGGAGATCGAGGTAAGGAGAGTAGATTCAGAGGACAACACAGCGGATCCACTCACAAAGGCCTGTTCCCAGAGAGAGACTTTCATGGGATGGTTGAGTATGAGATACTGCAACCACTGCTACAGATGGCCCTAGTGCAAGTGGGAGATTGTTAGTTATATGTATGCCCTAGAGGCCATTACTGTACATAGGATGTATATTGTAGTGGATGCTGGGACATATATAGGGAGGACTTTCTTGCTCGACATGATAGTATGCTATCTGGTTACCCTTTACCTTAACGTGTATGCTGATTGTCTCTCTGTTACATGTTGGTAAAGCCCTTAGGATGTGTGCTTGACTACCTAGACTATGATGCGGATCATACTAGTGGGGACATGGTAGTCTATAAGTACATCCTTCAAAGTCCCTAGTCATGGGTATATCGAGACGGGGCATCGATATACCAGAGTAGACTAGCGTATACCTTCTCGACCCATACAGATGGGCGATGGATGATCCCATATCCATTGGTGTTTGACATCAGAGATGATATACGGGTGCTCAGTAGAGACTAGGTACACTGGACGGACTCGCCGAGAACTCCCAGATGGTATTATACCTCACGTCAGATGGCAGTTCTCTGGTGACACTGGTACAGAGTAGTCTGTTGACCCGAGATCGTCATAGAGTCTTGTGTGGTTCCCACTGTGCTTTGATTTCCATCTTACCACGTCCAAGAGGGCGTGCAAAACGGTGGTTTTTGGGTACAGTCCCGAGTCACATGGAGGCAATGAGCGATAGGAGGGGATTCGTCTCTCCCGGTATAGGGGGTTGATGTTGCGCTGTGTTCGATTGGCTATAACAGGAAATCCCTGGCCAGGGTTGCTGAGATTTACTGGTAAGTGTTACCAGTAGTTTCTCGAACAGTTATAGACCTCATATCGACACGACTTATCGAGCTATTGGGGTCTGACGTTTACCACCCCTAGGCGAGATATGCGACATATCAGACGATCAGAGCGGACTGTACGGTAGTGTTACTGGTCGGATTCACTGGAGTGTGAGCGGGCTTGCTCGTCGATCTTCAGATCGTTCAATACCCGGGTGGCCGTTACGTTTAGCAGACCGCTTGCGGCTTGTGGATGCTTGATATGATCATCATCTGCTGCCGGCGTATTGACGAGTCTTTAGAGTCCTACACAGAGGTTTCCTGGCTCAAGCGAAACGAAATAGGAGCGCATATGAGATATGTGCGGGACCGAGAATAATGCGTGTATGTGATACCGTATTTCATTCTCGCGATGAATGTATCGATTAAGTTATATGCGATATACCCTAGTTATCGAATCAAGGGTTGATTCGATAAACCGATGCATTGCATACTAGTCGGTTATATACGATATGACCGGATCGTTAAATCAAGTGTTGATTTAATGATTTGATGCATAATTATATATTTGATATATTACTTTGCATTAACTAGTATCGGTTCACTTTAAAATGGATTTTCTCGCTCGGATGTGCACATTACATATGCGATATGATTTTGTGCACTTGCTTGTATCATGTTTGATGATATATGACTTTTTAGTTAAGTGTAAAGAATTAAACAATGGTTAAGTGGATAATTAGGGTTTTGGTTTTCTTATTCATTTATATATATATATATATATATACATATATATATATATATATTTATTCTTTTTGGAATATATTCAGCATGAGAAGAAATGGAGGCTTTCTTTGTTTTTTTCATGAAGATTCATGAATGTTTGACTTTGTGACCATATTTGTCTCATGCTTAACCTAACCATTCCACTAAACCATGATTAATTCCCTACACCTAACTATAGTTAAAGTTATGATAATAATTGATTATTCTTTTCTTTTTGATATTCTTATCATAACTTGGATAAGCTTCTTCTTCTTCTTCCTTGACTTCAAGAAGAAAAGCTTCACCTCCATCAATGGTGAATTGAGCAAACAAGTGAGAAATCCAATTCTAAAGTCTACCCACTTCCTATTTCTTCATCCTCTACCTCTTGCCAAGTAGTAGAGTGTGTTTCCTTCACAAGTTTCTTGACTTGGTGAAGTGAGAGCTTGATCTTGCGATGCTTCGACGTAGATCATCTTCGGCATGGACATCGACGACCTAGCTTGCCCATTCTCCGACGAAGCCGACTCTAGAGCCCGGATTTGTTTTGGACAGCGGAGACGACTTCGTTGCGGAGCTATGGAGGTGGAGCACCGGATCTACAAAGGTTGTATTTCCGTATTCCCAATAGTTAAGTGTTAACTAGTTCTTTTTCGCCTAGACATCTAGTTATCGATCCGTTAACTAGGGTTTCTCGGCACCATATTTTTTGAATTTGGCATGTTCGATGCCTTGGGAGACCTCACTAGTGTGCCTAGGAACCCTACACCCATGACTAGCAACATTAAAGGATGTACTTATGGACTACTCTGTCCCCACTAGTATGATCTGCATCATAGTCCAGGTAGTCAAGTACACATCCTAAGGGCTTTACCAACATGTAACTATAAGACAGTATCAAGAGACTAGTATACATGTTAAGATAAAGAGCAACCAGATAGCATACTATCATATCGAGCAAGAAAGTCCTCTCTATATATGTCCAAGCATCCAATATAATATACATCATCTGTACAATACTGGCCTCTAGGGCATACATACAACTAACAATCTGCCACTTGCACTAGGGCCAGCTGCTGTAGTATCGCATACCAAGCATCCCGAAGAGTCTCTCAAACTGTATCTGGGGAATGGCCTTCGTGAGTGGATCCGCAGTGTCGTTCTTCGTGTCAACCCTCCTGACCTCGATCTCCCGGCGATCTACTATTTCCCGGATCAGGTGATACCGCCTCAGAATATGCCTGGATCGCTGATGGGACCTGGGTTCCTTGGCCAAAGCCACCGCTCCATTGTTATCACAATACAAAGGTATTGGATGCTCAATGGATGGAACCACTCCAAGTTCAGTAATGAACTTCTTGATCCAGACAGCCTCTTTGGCAGTATCGTTGGCAGCGATGTATTCAGCCTCCATCGTCGAGTCTGCCACGGTTTCCTGCTTGGAACTCTTCCAGCTAACCGCCCCTCCGTAAAGGGTAAAGACAAATCCCGAGTGCGACTTAGAGTCGTCCTTATCACTCTGGAAGCTTGAATCGGTAAAGGACTCCACTTGGAGTTCTCCGTTACCATACACCAAGAGCATCTCTTTAGTCCTTCGTAAGTACTTGAGAATGCTCTTCACGGCTGTCCACTGACTCTCTCCAGGATCAGCTTGATACCTACTCACTATACTTAGTGAGTGTGCTACATCGGGTCTGGTACATAGCATCGCGTACATGATAGAGCCTACAGCCAAAGCATAAGGTATCCCTTGCATGCGAGCTCTCTCCAAATCGGTCTTGGGAGACATCTCTTTGGAGAGAGTGAGTCCAGAGATCGTGGGTAAGGTCCCACGCTTGGATTCTTCCATACTAAACCTCTTTAGTATGGTGTCAATGTACCTGAATTGGGACAATCCCAATATCCTTTTAGATCTATCTCTATAGATCATAATTCCCAGTATGCAGGAGGCATCACCTAGATCTTTCATTGAGAATCTTTGTGATAAGAAGAGCTTGACCGATTGCAGCATAGGAATGTCATTTCCTATCAAGAACATGTCGTCCACGTACAATACGAGGAAGACAACCTTACTCTCTGCCACCTTCTTGTAGATACAAGGTTCATCTACGTTTTTAACGAAATCAAACTCTTTGATAACGACGTCAAAGCAGATGTTCCAACTCCGCGATACTTGCTTTAATCCATAAATGGATTTAAGCAACTTGCACACCTTTCCGCTGCTCCCACTAGCAAAGAAGCCCTCTGGCTGAGTCATGTACACGCTCTCTTCTAAATCACCGTTTAGAAAGGCGGTCTTAACATCCATTTGCCAGATTTCGTAGTCATGATATGCAGCGATGGAAAGCATGATCCGGATGGATTTAAGCATAGCCACTGGAGAAAAGGTTTCATCATAGTCCACACCTGGTCTTTGACGAAAACCCTTTGCAACAAGTCTAGCTTTGAAAGTCTCCACTTTCCCATCTACACCAAGTTTTTTCTTGAAGATCCACTTGCTCCCAATGGGTTTTACCCCTTCAGGAGCATCTTCCAAAGTCCATACTTTGTTGGTGTACATGGATTCCATCTCGGACCGCATTGCATCCAGCCATTTCACTGAGTCCCCACTCGTGATGGCCTGCTCGAAGCTAGTTGGGTCATCATCCTCCATGATGCAATCCTCGCTCCCACCATCCATGAGAAAATTGTGGTATCTCTCAGGTGGGTGAGGAACCCTACTAGATCGGCGGAGTGGCTGGGGTTCATCGGGAACTACCAAATCCTCTGGTTCCACCAGATCTTCTGTTGCAGCTTTTGTAGCTGGAACCTCTTCCAGTTCTACCTCATAACCACTAATCTCTTTTGTAAGAAATTCCTTTTCTTAAAAAGGTGGCATGCCGAGAAACAAACACCCTTTGTTCCTCAGTGTGGTAGAAGATATACCCTTGTGAATTCTTGGGATATCCTACAAATTTGCATAGAACAGACCGTGCCTCGAGTTTGTCCGGATTTTGTCGTTTGACATAGGCTGGACAACCCTATATCTTAACATAGTTAAGACATGGTCTCTTCCCTTTCCATGTCTCATATGGAGTGGTAGGCACAGATTTGGTGGGGGCCATATTCAATAGATGTATGGTTGTTGCTAGCGCATACCACCAGAAGGAAATAGGTAACTTAGCTGCGCTCATCATAAAGCGCACCATATCTAATAGGGTGCGGTTCCCCCGTTTTGATACACCGTTGTGCTGTGGTGTATATGGAGGAGTCAGCTGAGAGAGAATCTCATTCTCTTTTAGGAAGTCCATGAATTCATTGCTCAAGTATTCACCTCCTCGATCAGATCGAAGGATTTTAATACTTTTCCCGGTTTGGTTCTCGACTTCTTGTTTATATTCTCTAAATTTCTCAAAAGCTTCAGACTTGTGTTTTATCAAGAACACATGTCCGTATCTTTGTTGGAGATAGTGCCCTCAAAGTCAATTATTGGATCGCAGGTACGTGATTGCAATGATTGAGGCAGGACCTATACCGATATAACAGTCTTGCTCGAGATGATAGTATGCTATCTGGTTTGTCTTTATCATCGTATACATGCTTTAGTTCACTATTGCATGATGATAGAGCCCATAAGATTCTTGCTTGACTACCAGCAGTATGATGGCGATCATATACGTGGGAGCTGGGGTCTGTAAGCACATCCTTAAAAGTGTCCCTAGTCATGGGAGTTTCGAGACAGGGCATCGATACTCCAGAGTAGACTAGTGTATACAGTCGAGACCCCGACGAGGGGCGGTGGCCGGTCTCACAAGCCACTGGTGTCAGTTGGATCACCTAAGATGTATACAGGTGCTCATTAGGTTATGAGTACACCGGACAGGACTCGCCGGGAATCTGCTAGTTGGTATTATACATATCGTCAGATAGCAATTCCCTGGTGACATGTGTACAGGTTAGTTCATCGACCTGAGATCATCATTTGTCTCGTGTGAGTTCCCACTGTGCTTAGATTACTACCCTACCACGCTCAAAGGAGTTGTGCAAACAGGTTTTAGTTGGGTACAGTCCCGAGCCACATTGGAGGCAAGTGAGCGGATCGTCGGGGATTCGTCTCTCCCGGTATTGGGGGTTGATGTCGCGCAGTGCACGGGTGGCCATCACTAGGAATCCTCGGCCGAGGTAGTAGAGAATTACTGATTTGGATCAGTAGTTTCTCAGGTGGTGATGGGCTTCATACCGACACGATTTATCGCGTTATTAGGGGTCTGACTTTATCCACCCCCCTAGACTCGATATGCGATACTCTTTAGACGAATGGACCGGACTGTATATACATTGTCACTGTCAGGCTCAGTAGGGTTTATGGATGAGTTCGCTCGTCAACTTCCCTTCCAATCAATACATAGGCAAAACGTTACGTGCAGCTTGTACCTCTGACGTGCTAGTGGTTATACCCAGTGCCGATGTGTTGATGAGTCATTAGAGTCCCCCACAGACACTTTCCCAAGTTCGGGCGAAATGTTGTAGAGGCCGTATGGTGATATGGCAAGGTTCGGAAAAAGCACGTGCGTTTTCGCACGTGTCGTTTTTTCGGGCAGATAATACTGGTAGGCTTTGGTTTAAGCCGGAACCCAGTATTATACTGTGTAGATATAATATCTTTGTCTCAGTTGCATTTGTATTTGGTCGTAGTACAAATGCGTGTATGTTTATACTGATACGGGGTTATCCTGAAATTCGTTTCAGGATCACTTTTAGAAGTTGCCAGTTTCCAGTTTTCTATCAGCCGTATTTTGACATTCGGTTAAAATGCGGATTTATCTTTTCTTGATGAGGTGAGTCAGTGTTCTAGAAGGTTCTAGAGAGGGTGACAAGGCTAGTGAGTCATTAGTGCATTAATGGAGCAATTAATGCTTGATGACTAAGGGTTAAGGTTCAATGTATGCATTGATTGCATTCATACTAGGTGTATTTGTGACTCATTGTTTCTTTCATGATCTTTTGCTTGTGGTCACCACTCCCTCCTCCTACACTCACCCCTTACCTCCTATAAGTGGCCGGCCACCCCCTTGAGGATTGATTATGGTTGCTAGAAAAAGATTGGTATTGTTTTGGACTCATGGAAATTAGATAAGCCTCATTTCTCATTTCACCCGATTCCAAAAGGCAACTTCATTAACCGTTCGTCCATAGCCTTGGACGTAACGAGATAAAGTGTTCTACTCATTCTCTACTTCATCTTGGTCGTCTCTTTTAGCAAACTTGACGATCGAGTTGCCTCGGTTCAGAGGCGGGAGCCCGTTTAATGATCCGTCGACGTGGTGCCACCTGGACGACGAGACTGGAGATTCAGGAGATCGGAGCAGCCGCAAAAAGCGTGGGATGATGGTTGAAGACCGAAGGACTCGGATCGTTCGGTATAACTCTTCTACCCTCTTTGTAATTTGTTATTTTAGCTTTAATGGCAGATCCGGGTTACGGTACATGATAGCGCCAGTTGTAAAAAGTTTTTGTTCCGTATTTGGCGTCTGTTAGACGGCCGGGGCGCTACCGTGGACTTACAATCTTGAGAGATCATCAGTGAATGTAATGAAGTACGAAGAACCATCCCTAGCATGTGTAGACATGGAACCGCATACATCACTATGTATCAGTCCCAAGAGTTCGGTAACTCTTTCTCCGTGTCCCGTAAACGGAGTTTTGGTCATCTTGCCTTTGAGACATGACTAGCAAGTGTCATAAGATGAAAATTCGAACGGTTTCAAATATCCATCCTTATGGAACTTAGCTAGTCGTGTCGCATTTATATGACCAAGTCTACAATGCCACAAGAAGGATTCGTTCATTTCTGAACTCTTCCTCTTGTGTGTGTTTGTTATGCTCAGAACTGTTGATTGATTTAGAACATAAATGCCATTGCACAATGTGCCTGATCCAACCAACTTTTGGTTTAGGAAAATATTCATAACATTATCCTGTAATACAAAATTATATCCCTCTTTACTCAACAAAGAAACCGATATAATGTTGCATATCAGGTTCGGCATGTAATAGCATTCGTTCAGAATCAATGTATTACCAGTTGGCAATACAAGGTGATATTCCCCGACGGTTTTAGCTGCAACAATTGCACCATTTCCAACCCTTATGTCTTTATCACCTTCTCCAAGTTCTCTACCTTTCCTAAGCCCATGTAACTGATTACATATATGGGATCCTGACCCAGTATCTAATACCTAGGACGTAGAGCAAATGGAGAAACAGTTCTCTGCAACGAACACACCCGAAGAAAATGCATCAACATGTACTTTCTTCATTCGGGTGGCATGGGAATCCTGGTATTCCCCTATATCCTGTTCAGTCTTATAACTTTTATAAGAAAGAACGGAACCAACGTTCCCCAGCACAGTATAACATGCGGGTTCGGTCAATACATCCATATTATTATCTTTATTAAGGCATGATATGGTCGCTACCTGGAGAGAGAGAGAAGAAAACACTTTAGCGTATGCTCTTGCAAGATCAGATTGGTTATTATTTTATCTAATCAGGATGGCTCCCACTGTTTTTATCAAATCTTCCTTCAAACCCTAAAAGGAAAGACTAGCCGGGATTAATTACACCCTACAATTTCGCCAATCTTTCAGCCAGGCCAGTGTCGGTACTTTGAGGGAAGTTCCCTGTGCTTTCGCACGGACCTAATTAAAGTAAACCTCATTTTCCCAGAGGCGTAACCCCGTTGACACCTTTCTAGACACCTACTTGATCGGCTAATTGTCCTGTGTAAAACTCTCCCAGGAGTAACAATTACTCGCAGTGGGTATCGGGATCCAACTATCTCATAGAAGGTATGCAATCTCATTGCAAATTTCAACACTTGAAATTCCCGATAATATTTTGCCCCTAACGTGCTATGACCTTGATGACGAAAGCCAACAAACCATAGCCCGCTAGTCAAGTCCAACCCGTACATTTCTTGACTGAATTAAACCCACCCGCACGACCCTTGACGAAAGCCAACAAAGCCGTACTACTACCCTAATCCAATCGCATCATATGCAGCAGATAAGCAGCATATAGCTACCGCACACTACACCTTGACGAAAGCCAACAAATGCAGCACGAATACTATATACAACTTATCTGAAATGACAGAGGGCTACGACAGGTTTTTCTTAAAACCTATTGCGTAATGAACTTGATATCGTTGTAGAATCTAATGAATTTTTGAAATGGAGTGATTTTGAGTCTTTCAATAGTTTTGCTAAAGAGGTCACTCCCGGTGAAGGGATCTCGACCCTTTCCTTATGGAATAAGGTGCAGGATATATCATATATATCACTATGCAAAGCAAAACTTCAAAAGCAATCAAAAATAAACCGAGTGTTGTAGCATCTTCCAGTTTTGCTAAAGAGGTCACTCCTGGTGAAGGGATCTCGGCTCTTTCCTCATCGAATAAGGTGCAGGATATATCATATATATCGCTATGCAAAGCAAAAAACTGTAGCTACCCTTTTTGAAAATTTGATTCTACAACATCTTTTAGGTTTCTTTTCTTTCATTAATCATATTAATGAAGTCCCATCATTTAAGTCACCTAAACATCACAGATAAATACAACGTACACTTATGCCATCCGCATTCGCCTCGATGTCCCCTCGTGCACCGTTAGGTTAGGTAACTAACGGCAGAGCGGGGCAGGGCTAGCACGGGTGTAAAACATAAGTAACGTCTATATAATATATCATATATACTATATACAGTATTTATCACAACATATCAAATGATCACATCACAGATATCGCAGCAGAAGAAACATATGAAACATTGGATATACTAGGACGTCCGTGTTTTATTTTGAGCCTCTATAAAACACGGATTCCACGGTCGCGATGAATAGCCAAACCCACACCCCTAGACCCCTACGAGAGCGACAAGCAACTATTCCAATTCTAGAGTTAGAAGACCCGGACTCGACTCCTCGAGTTGGTCTCCCACTGGACTCTAGAACCCGGTTACTTGTGCTCTCCTCCTTGGGTCTATCCTAGTGCGGAAAAGTAAATAATATACAAATGGTGACATCAACCTCATCCCTGAAGTGCCCCAATAATAGAATATTACATACATTTAATTTTACATGAATGAAAATAAAAACCCTCATCTCACATAAAACCCCCGGCTATTCAGAAACGCGACGATCCAATATAACATATCCAGCAACACATAACAACACATGTCATCAACGTAAGTAAATATGCGCATCCCAATTGTCGTTGACATATAGCAACGAAACCGGCGATATCACATATTACACTTACGGTCGCAGAAAATAAAATGTAAAACTACAACATTTGGAATCCACAATCTCTTTAGACATCGTAAATCCGAAATATCACATATTTCGCATTTCATGCCTAACTATATGAATTCCACATATTGTATCACATTCCAGATAAATAGACAGTATTAAACTTTCCGATCGAATAATCAAATACCCAAGATTTCCTAAATAGCTCAACACTTGAGGGGAGTTTAAAAACATCCATCACATGCCACAGTACCAATCGTCCAGCTGTAGAAGGGTCAAGCCAACGCCTCATATGTGGCAACGCCGTACTCCTCCAAACCCTAAGGTTCAAAAGGCAGTTCAAGACGGTCACATAATCGAGTTAAGATCTGTTGTCTTCTAGAGGGTCCATTACGTAACTTGCACGATTTAGACGTTCTTAAACTACGGAAAAATCCAACACTTAGAAATTTCCCGGGTCGGAAAAAAGTGAGTTATTGATATCCATTCGAACTTCTTAATACTTTCTAAATTATCCGGAAAAACATAACGAAATTAAATTTTCCGATCGAATCAACGAATACAAAATAAACCCAAGAACACTCAACACTTGAGTCAAATTAAAAATACCCATAAATTAGCAATTTTGCCTACGGACATTACTGTGCTAAATCGAGTGTATAAATACTCTTTACTGCCGCGGATCAGCGGCCCAAGCGCGGTACGCCCGCGGTTCCACGGCGGTTTGTACGGATTATGCCCTCGTTTTTCACTGCAATGTTTATATTTCCCTGCTGAATTTTTTAGGTATTTTTAATACAGAAAAATCACAGTTTTTAAAAAATGTCCAGAGAAGGGTATATTTCATCGATTCGGAGTTCGTTCGGAGTTTTAACTTCGTATACACGCCGCCTAATGCTCTAGCTAGGCTCTGATACCACTGTAGGGTTACTAGGCACTCTAATAAGGTTCTACAAGGCATCAACCATGCCCGATTAAAATTTTAGCCGTGCCGAATAACCCTAAACAAGATCTTTGCTAGATAATTAGGGTTTCACATGCAAGTAAATACAATTTACTACTAAGTGAATACGAAATACAACCTTTGTAGATCGGTCCTTCACTTCTAAAGCTCCTTGTCGTAGTCCCTTCGCTGCGATCATGGTTCTCCCGGGCTCTTGCATGGCTTCACGAGGCGAAAGAAGCGTCCTTGCTTGAAGTCTTCGAGGCCGAAGATGATCTACGTCGAGGGAATACCAACTCAAACTACTACTTCACTAACTAGAGAATTAGTGAAGCAAACACCCTAAACTAAAGTGCTAGTCTAGTAGAGGATGGAGAAATAAGAAGTGGGTTCTCTTTAGAATTTTATTTCTCACAATCTTTCACTCTCTTTTCAAAACCCTAGCAAGCTTTTTCTTTTTGCTCAAAGTAGAAGAAGATGAACAAAAGAAAAAGATGAGGATAATTATCAAGTGAGTGAGCTAACCATAGTGAGTGAGTATCATATACTAACTCATGTAGAGACATTACCATGGCTAATCCTAAATGGTTAGGTTAATAAAAATCTAAAGTAAAACAAAGTTAGTGGACTTTGTCAAAGCATCCATAAGCTTCTACAAGCTTCATGCTTGTGACAAAAACTCCACTAATTTGTAATTACCTTATATAATTATTAACCACCATTTAAAATAGAATAGTGTATGTCTTGCACACCCATGTATGATGTATCATCAACCATGATACAAAATGAAAAACACATTTTAATATATATCACATATATACTAAAGTTGTGCACATGTGAGAAAAATCCTTAAGTGAACAAATGTTAGTTAATGTAAATTAGTATATCAAATATACAATTATACACTAAATTATTAAATCAACACTTGACTTAATAATCCGGTTATATCTCATATAACCGACTAACATTCAATGTATCGACTATCGAATCAACCCTTGATTCGATAACCCGGCTATATCTCATATAACCGACCGATACAATAATCGCGAGAATAGAATACGGTATCACATACACGCATTATTCTCGGTCCCGCACATATCACATATGCGCTCCTATTTCGTTTTTCCTGAGCCAGTAAAACCTCTATGTAGGACTCTAAAGACTCGTCAATACGCCGGCAGTAGATGATGATCACATCAAGCACCCACAAGCCGTCAGCGGTACTAGCTGGACGTAACGGCCACCTGGGTATTGAGCGATCAGAAGATCAGCAAGCAAGCCCGCCCCAACTCCTGTATAAGCCTGACGGTAACACTTCCCGTACAGTCCGGTCTCCTCGGCTGATATGTCGCATATCAAGTCTAGGGGTGGTAAACGTCAGACCCCAATAACCGATAAGTCGTGCCGATGTGAGGCTCATAACGGGTCGAGAAACTACTGGTAACTCTTACCAGTAAATCTCTAAATTAGCCCTGGCCAGGGACTTCCCTGTTATGGCCAATCGAGCACAGCGCAACATCAACCCCCAATACCGGGAGAGACGAAACCCCTCCTATCGCTCATTGCCTCCATGTGACTCAGGACTGTACCCAAAAACCACCGTTTTGCACGCCCTCTTGGACGTGGTAAGGTGGAAATCAAAGCACAGTGGGAATCACACAAGACTCTATGACGATCTCGGGTTTACAGACTAACCTGCACAAGTGTCACCAGAGAACTGCCATCTGACGTGAGGTATAATACCATCTGGGAGTTCTCGGCGAGTCCGTCCAGTGTACCCAGTCTCCACTGAGCACCCATATACCATCTCTGATGTCAAACACCAATGGATATGGGATCATCCATCGCCCATCTCATGGGTCGAGAAGCGTATACGCTAGTCTACTCTGGTATATCGATGCCCTGTCTCGATACACCCACGACTAGGAACATTAAAGGATGTACTTATGGACTAGTATGATCTGCATCATAGTCCAGGTAGTCAAGTACACATCCTAAGGGCTTTACCAACATGTAACTATAAGACAGTATCAAGAAACTAGTATACATGTTAAGATAAAGAGCAACCAGATTGCATAATATCATATTGAGCAAGAAAGTCCTCTCTATATATGTCCAAGCATCCAATATAATATACATTATCTCTACAATACTGGCCTCTAGGGCATACATACAACTAACAGCCAGCACGATACACTTAGCTCTCTCGCAGTCTAGATCCCAAGTTTTGCGGACCTCCTTGTCCGCAACTGAGGAATCTGGTCCTGGGATAGGGGAGGAACAGCGGTGGTAATGTAGGGTTACTAGGCACACTAATGAGGTCTCACATGACATCAACCATGCCAAATTCAAAAAATTTCCGGTGCCGAAAAACCCTAATGCGATCGTTGACTAGTGTTTAAGGCGAAACATGCAACTAGTTAACAACTTAACTACTAAGTGAATGGAAATACAACCTTTGTAGATCCGGTCCACCACTTCTCTAGCTCCGTGTTGACGTCCCTTCGCTGCGATCACCGGGTCCCGGACTCTCGCGGTGGTTTCATCGAAGAAATGATCGGGCTAGGTCGATGACTTCGATGCCGAAGATGATCTACGTCGAGGCGACTCTAACTCGAGCTCCAACTTCACCAAGTCATGAAACTTGTGAAGAAAACACCCTATACTACATGGAAAGTGGTAGAGTATGAAGAAATAGGAAGTGGGTTCACTTTGGATTTTGATTTCTCACTTGGAATCATCACTTGACATTTTTGTTGAAAGTTTTTCTTCTCTTCACTTGAAGAAGAAGATGAAGAAGAAGAAAAAGAATAATAAAATTAATTCCAAAGGGAAAAATGAAGTGATGGTTATCATTTAGCAACCATGGGTGAAGCTAACTCATGTAGAGAATAAACTAGGGTTTAGGTAAATGGTTAGGGTTAAGGAATAAAACAAAATGGTCAAAGCTTTTTCAAAGCTTCATGAAGCTTCAATAAAATCCAAACAAAGCCACCATTTTATTTCTAGCCAAAATGAATAAATAAATAAGTCAAATGAAACCCTAACCATTTACTAAACATGGTTTAAAACAAGCATACACCCAAGTTTGCATGTATCATCAAACATGATACAATCAAGTGCACAAAAATATATCATATATACAATGTGCACAAACTAGTGAGAAAATAATCTTAAGTGAACCAATATTAGTTAATGCAAAGTAATATATCAAATATATAATTATACATTAAATCGTTAAATCAACACTTGATTTAACGATCCGGTCATATAGCATATAACCGACTAATATCAAGTGTATCAATGTATCGAATCAACACTTGATTCGGTAACCCGGCTATATCATATATAACCGTCCAATGATACAAATCACGAGAATAGAATACAGTATCAAATACTGATATTATTCTCGGTCCCGCACTTATCTCATATGCGCTCCTATTTCGTTTCGCTTGAGCCAGGAAACCTCTGCGTAGGACTCTAAAGACTCGTCAATACGCCGGCAGCAGATGATGATCATATCAAGCACGCACAAGCCGCAAGCGGTCTGCTAAACGTAACGGCCACCCGGGTATTGAGCGATCAGAAGATCAACGAGCAAGCCCGATCACTCTCTTGTGAATCCAACCAGTAACACTTACCGTACAGTCCGGTCTGTCCGTCTGATATGTCGCATATCTTGCCTAGGGGTGGTAAACGTCAGACCCCAATAGCTCGATAAGTCGTGTCGATATGAGGTCTATAATAGTTCGAGAAACTACTGGTAACACTTACCAGTAAATCTCAGCAACCCTGGCCAGGGATTCGGGACTGTACCCAAAAACCACCGTTTTGCACGCCTTGTTGGACGTGGTAAGGTGGAAATCAAAGCACAGTGGAAATCACACAAGACTCTATGACGATCTCGGGTCTACAGACTAACCTGTACCAGTGTCACCAAAGAACTGCCATCTGACGTAAGGTATAATACCATCTGGGAGTTCTCGGTGAGTCCGTCCAGTGTACCCAGTCTCCACTGAGCACCCGTATATGATCTCTGATGTCAAACACCAATGGATATGGGATCATCCATCGCCCATCTGTATGGGTCGAGAAGGTATACGTTAGTCTACTCTGGTATATCGATGCCCCGTCTCGATACACCCTCGACTAGGGACCTTGAAGGATGTACTTATGGACTACCATGTCCCCACTAGTATGATCCGCATCATAATCCAGGTAGTCAAGTACACATCCTAAGGGCTTTACCAACATGTAACAGAGAGACAATCAGTGTACACGTTAAGATAAAGAGCAACCAGATAGCATACTATCATGTCGAGCAAGAAAGTCCTCCCTATATATGTCCCAGCATCCACTACAATACACATCCTATGTACAGTAATGGCCTCTAGGGCATACATATAACTAACAGGTAACATATGCAACTTTGTCATAAGTCAGTGCAATGTTGACGTTCCTTAGCCAATCTTTATAGTTTGGCCCGGTCAGTGTATTCTTTTCAAGTAATAGTTTTAGTACTGTCATGGTAGCTGCCAGAGAGAGAGAAAAGAAACACTCAGCATATGCTCTTGCAAGTTTAGATTGGTTTATTAGTTTATCTAAACAGGATGGCTCCCACTGTTTCCTCAAATCCTCCTTCAAACCCTAAAAGAAGAATTGGTCAGGATTAATTGCACGTCACAATACTTGCTTAACCTTTCAGCCAGGCCAGTGTTGGTACTTCGAGGGAGGTTTTCCAACGCTTTCGCGAAGTTCCTTAATTATATAACCTCTTTTCCCTGGAGGTGTAGCCCCACTAACACCTTTCTATACACCTACTTGGTTTATAGCATTGATTGTTAAGTGAGAAAATCTCCCGAGAGTAATCCTACTCATCAGTGGGACCGGGATCCAACTATCATCGTATGATGCCTTAGATGGAAGCCACTCTAGTCACCACACTCCAGAAAGTGTGCTAAATCTGCAGGTTTCCTTTTTGTTTGAAACTCCCGATGTGATTTTTACCCCAAGCTCTTATGACCTTGATGTAGGCCAACAAATCATAAGATGCAAGTCAAGTTCTACCCATCATTGTCCTGATTAATTTAGATCCATCCGTACTCGCCCTTGACGTAGGCCAACAAGGTTGTATGATTGTCCTAAACTAATGCAACTATCTGTGAAACAAATAAGCAACACATTGCTACCATACACTATGCCTTGACGTAGGCCAACAAACATAGCATGAATACGATGTGCTGTTTATTTGAAACGACGGAGGGTTACGGCTGGTTTTTGGCGAAACCGTTAACGTAGTGAACTTGATATGATCGAAGGAACCATGATAGCCTTTTTAAAAGGAGTGGTTTAAGCTCCGCATTTAAAATTTGCTTTTTGAAGAAAATCGAGTGGTTTTGAAATTGTTCCAACGATTTAGTTTAGGTTTATTTTCTTTGCATTAATGAATTAATGGTGTCCCATCATTTAATCCTACCATTGCAGAAAACAACGAAAATACAACATACGCTTATGCCATCCGCATTCGCCACTGGGCCCCGTCATCACCCGTTAGGTTACTTAACTAATGACAGAGCGGGGGCTGGACTAGCGCGGGTGTAAAATATAAGCAACGCCTAATAAATATCATATATATATATATATATCCATTCGTCGCACGCAAAAATAGGCATTCCAGATCACAGATGAACATATTGGATATACTAGGAATTCCGTATTTCGTTTAAGCCCATAACGAAAGACGGGTTCCACGGTCGTGATGAATAGCCAAAACCCCACCCTAGACCCCTACGGGTGCGGCAAACTACCCGCCAAGTGCCAGAAGTGAAGCAGTCTCCCTCAACAACATGAGTAGGCCACTTAGCACTTCAAAGTACCCCGTAGTTTGTGCACCCCACCTTGGGTCTATCCTAGGAGCAAAAACAGTAAAAGAAATAATATAACGGTGGCTACAACCTCAACCCGGATGTGCCCCGCAAAAGAATATTACATCAATTTAACAAATTATATTGAATGAAAGAAAAAGAAAACACTCATCTCACACCCCCCGGTTATCCATCATCGACGATCCAATAAGATTCATATACACAAACCAATCAACACAGATATGTGCAACCCCCATTAATCGTCGTATAGCGAATAGTGGACGTTTCAAAACACATATAACATTACAGAAGAACCGATTAGCTAAAGTAATTAGAATTTCGAGCGATTAAGCAAATTTGAATCTACCCCAAGTCCAACACAGTACACAAAATATCTGGGCAGAAGCAAAATATCCCAAAAATCACAAATCCAGAAAATAAGAATAACAGAAAAAATTTGGACCGAATAGAAGTCGACTCGGCCACGAATCGGCGGCAGAACGCTAGGTTCTGCCGCTGTTCCGCGGTGGTCTGACCGATTCACGAGCCCAAATTTCTTCTGTGTTCTTAGAAAACCCCGCATGTATTTTTAAGCCATCTGAAAAAAATTTAAGACCAGATTTCAAAATCGACAAAAACATGCATTTTCGGATGTGATTTCGGGATTTTTCCGGCGATCGAATTTCTAACACTTTGCTAACAAGTTAGTTAAGGTTTAACATGGCTCTGATACCAGTGTAAGTCCATGATGCACACCCCACGTGTCGCGGAGAGGCGGAATACTTTAAAAACGTTTTTCTCGCACCAAAAGAAACTTGTTTTAGCTTTGCATCATGAACTCGTTCCACTTTTGGATCTTGTTTAAACCTTAGCTAACAAAAACCTAGACTAAGAGAGAGAGCTAACTACTAAGTAAAAGAGTTATACCCTCGTTCCTAGTCCTTCGGGTCTTGAAGTTGCTCCTTGCTCCTTGGTTCAACCTTCTTGTTGATCTCCTTTCTTGTGCTTCTTCTAGGTCCTTGAAGAGTTCGCTTGCCGGTCTCCTTTGCGTCAAAGATGGATCCACCCGAGGGCTATGGTCAAGCTCCAACCTCAAAGAGATACCTTAGTGATCTAACTTGCTAAGAGAGAAGACTAAGTTGATGTAGAGTGAGTGTATTGAATTAATTGATCTTCAAGCTCATTGATTTGCAACACATGCAAGTGTTATGAGCTTGATGAAGAAGGAGAGAAGAAAAACCTAGGAGAGAGAAAGCTTTTGTCATAATGATCATCAAATAAGAAGAGAGAATGGCTAAGTATTGAGCCAATAATTCAACCATGGAATTATTAAATCATATAATTTACAACCATGCTCGAATAGTGGCTCCAAATGAAATAAACAAATAATTAGCCATGCCTTCAACCCATTCCTATAATATCTCCTAATTTCCACCTCATTAATTCTTTAATGAAAAAGAATAAAACAATAATGAGGTGTCTCCTTCTAGAAGCTCATTCTTGTGAATTTACAAGAATGCCCTTTTCCGTATTTTCATACCCGTATCCGTATTCCGAAAAATACGGATACACTGAGATCAGTATAATCCAATACAAGTATCCGGTTTAAACCAAAGCCCACTAGTATTATCCGTCTGATCGTCATTCGAGCGGCCAGTACACGAATGCGATCGAAACCCTGCCGTAAGACCATACGGCATCTACATCGCCTCGCCTGATCCAGGGAAAACCTCTGTGTGGGACTCTAAAGACTCGACGGTACGCTGGCAGTGGGTTTAACCACAAGTCCGTCAGTGGCACTAGCTGTACGTAACGGCAACCCAGGTACGTGTCGAAAAGGAGGCCGAAGAGCGAACTCGTCCGTAACCCCTACTGAGCCTGTCCGTGACAATATCCATGCAGTTCGGTCTGTTCGTCTGAGAGTATCGCATGTATGGTCTAGGGAGGTGGTGAATTCTCAATCAGCCCTGGCCAGGGACTTATGGTAATGACCAACCGATCACTGTGCGATATCGACTCCCTATACCGGGAGAGACGAATCCCTAACAGTCGCTCACTGCCTCTATGTGGCTCGGGACTGTACCCAACTAAAACCTGTTTGCACGACTCCTTTGAGCCGTGGTAGGGTAGTAATCAAAGCACAGTGGGAACTCACACGAGACAAATGACGACCTTAAGTCGACAGACTATCTGCATACATGTCACCTGAGAACTGCTATTTGACGCTAGGTATAATACCATCTAGTCAGTTCTCGGCGAGTGCTGTCCGGTGTACTCACACCCAGTGAGTATCTGTATACAATCTTAGGTGCACATCACCAATGGCTGTGGGACCAATCCATCGCCCCTCGTCAGGGTCTAGATATGTATACACTAGTCTACTCTAGAGCATCGATGCCCAGTCTCGATACTCCTGCGACTAGGGACATTTAAGGATGTGCCTATTGACCATCCAGCTCCCACAAGTATGACTACCATCACAACGTCGGTAGTCAGGAAAACACTCTACGGGCTTTATCAACATGTATACAATATATGAAATACAAAGTAAAATATATCACATGTTAAGATAAAGACAAACCAAATAGCGTACTATCATATCAAGCAAGATTGTTATGTACATACATTTCCCTAGCATCCTATACAATGAAGGCCTCTAGGACATATATATCCAACAAACTCTTGGTCCGAACCAAGAATCCAATAGCTCCAGTGCAAACGAAAAGTTTATTTTTAAGCGATTTCAAAAACTAGTTTTTCAAAAATTGGATTAACTTGAATCAAAAAATCACAATTACAACTTTAACACTTTAGTTTGGCTCTGATACCATGAAAGTAGATGCTAGCACCTCTACTAGGGTTTTAAGAATATTAAGTATGCAATTTTAAAATTTCTAGAGGGTTAAGTCTACTTACAAGATCACACTAAAGGATTAAGGTTAGAAAGTTAGCAAACTAAAATTCTAATCTAAGTGAAAAGAAGGTACAACCTTTGTAGCCTAGTCCTTCACTTCAATAGCTCCTTGTATTAGTCCCTTGAACTCTTTTAAGGGCTCCACTTGAAGAAAGGAACGAGCTTTCTCGAAGTTCTCTTTGCCGAAAATGATCCACCTTGAAGCAACTCACACTCAAGCTCACACTTCACTAATCAAAATATTAGTGAAGAGAATAACCGAAACTAGTATGCTAGAAAAGTTTAGGTTGATAAAGTATGGTTTTTACTCACTACAAATATTTTATTTTTATTTTTCTCCTGAGTGAATAGTAACACAAGAGAAGAAGTGAAGAAGATGAGGATAAGGATGAGGATGTGCAAGTGTTGAGATAAGATTGAAAAATGATTAAGTTATATGAATTATAAAGAAAAGAGAATGAGTCATGGTTGCTAGGATGTTCTCAATTAATGACTCATTCTTCTTTTCTTTAATTCAAATAAGATATCATTACCTTCTTATCTTCAATCCTATATAATTCTCATACATCCGTCTTCTTTGTATCAACAACCATGATACAAAATGAATATATATTTATATCAAATATATATATATAAAGAGAAGAAAATCTTAAGTGAGCATAATATTAGTTAATATATATATCATATAAATATATATCAAATTATTGAATCAACACTTGATTCAATAATCCGGTTATATCATATATAACCCGGCTAATATCAATTAACGCTAGATTAGAATACGGTGTCATATACTCGTATTTAATCAAGCTCCCGCATATATCTCCATACATGCCCTACTTCATTTCGCTTGAGCTAGAAAACCTCTATGTGGGACTCTGAAGACTCACCAATACGCTAGCAGTAGGTAATGATCACATTAAAGACCTACAAGCCGTCAATGGTACTAGCTGGACGTAACGACTACCCAGGTATTGAACGAATAAAAGATCAACAAGTAAACTTTTCCAAACTCCCGTAGAGCCTATAAGCAACACTTAGCGTGCAATCCGGTCTCTTCATCTGATATGTCGTATATCGAGTCTGAGGGGTGGAATCGTCAGACCCCAATAACTTGATAAGTCTTGCCGATGTGTGGCCTATAACGAATCAAGAAACTACTGATAACACTTATTAATAAATCTCATCAGCCCTGGCCAGAAACTTGTTGTTATAGCCAATCGAGCAAAGCACAATATCAACTCCCAATACCGTGAGGGACGAAACCCTTCCTATCGCTCACTGCCTCCATATGACTCGGGACTGTACCCAAAAACTACATGTTTGCATGACTCAGTAGAGCCATGGTAGGGAGGAAATCAAAGCACAGTGGGAACCACACAAGACATTATGACGATCTCGGGTCTATAGACTAACATATACAAGTGTTACCAGAGAACTGCTATCTGGCGATAGGTATGGTACCATCTTGGTGTTCTCGATAAGTCCATTCAGTGTACTCATTCTCCAATGAGCACATGTGTACAATCTTTCATGTCAAACACCAATGGCTGTGGGATCAGGCATTGCCCCATACAGAGTCAAGAAAGTACATACTAGTCTAATCTGGAATATCGATACCCTGTCTCAATACTCCATCGACTAGGAACACTTCAAGGATGTTCTTGTAGACTACACAAGCCCCATTAGTATGATCTACATCACAGTCTTGGTAGTCAAGCAAAACATCCTAAGGGCTTTATCAACATGTATCGGTGAAATAGTAAACTAGAACAAATATACATGTTAAGATAAAGAGTAACCAGATAGCATACTATCATATTGAGTAAGAAAGTACTCTGCATATATGTCCAAGCATCCACTATAATATATAATAATGGACTCTGAGGCATACATATTCCTAACAATATCAATATCCCATGCTATACTTATGTTATATTCTTGATATCTATGTATTACTCTCATTCATTGTTTTGGTAATTCACAATATGAATTTGTATATACATGTGATCTATATCTTATTTCTCTTATACAATGTATATATAGTTAGTATATCAATATCTCAAGATTTGAGTTTGAGCTATATCTTGATATTGATATACTATTCATGATTGAGATATCAAAAACAATGAATGTTTGTATAATTGCGTTTACTATCTTTCTTATATTTCATAACGCTGTATATGATATGCTTGGTCGTGTTTGAGATTGATTTCCAGGATATTTTCACGACACAAGCATACAAAGGAGGATGAAGGATATCGAGCTTAAATTGGAATATCTAATGGAGGTTGGAGGATACGAACGAGTGCTTCACAATTTGCATATTCAAGCTTCGTCATGCTAAGTAGCCAAGGTTCAAGGGATTCAAGAGTTCAAGCTACGAATAGCCAAGAAGCTAGAAGCCAAGTCCGAGTTTGAAGCGTCAAAGATCGAAACCGAAGCAAAGTTCATTTGAAGATCAAATATCGACTTCAAGACGCAAGTGAGTGGAATGGCGTATTCAAGTTTGAAGCATCAAGTATCGAAGCTAATTGAAGATCAATCGAATAACGCAAAGTTCAAGCGAAGCGCTAAAGTTTCAAGAGCTCGTGTCGAAGTGTCGAAGATTCAAGATTTCGAAGAAATGCGACATCGACATAGGATTCTTTGTAAGTACTCTAATGAATATGGTTACTATCAATTAGAGCTCTTGTAAACTCACACACGCTTGTACAAATGTTTTACATTGCATGAACTTTGGGGGTTTTGATTTAAAATTATTTTTCATCACAAAACACACGTTTCTGAGTTTTTACACTTCAGTGTTTGTCCCCATTTGCTTCAGAAGTTTGTCGTTCTTCTGTGTTTTAACAAAATCCCCAAGTATCAGAAATATCAGTTTTCATACGTTTTGTGCTTAAGACATCTGTCCCTTGCTTGTTCAGACGTATGTCTTTTCTCTGTGTTTTCATATGGCCTATTTTTATGAGATACAGACGTATGTCCCTTGCTTCTTCAGACGTCTGTTTGTTTGTTCTCTGTGCTTTCATTGGAATGAATTTCTTTTAAGGAACAAACGTCTCAAGATATAGGCAACAAATGTCTATAGTTCAAAATCTTTGAAAATCATTTCTTCTTAAGACGTTTGTCCAATTTTTTCAGACATCTGTTTATTCTCTGTATTTTCTTTGGCTAACTTTGAAAACCCATGGCATACATTTGAACTTATATTCAACAGACGTCTACAGTATAAAGTTTTTGAAAATATAACCATTAGGATTTATTTTGTTAAATCTTTAGACGTATGTCCTTTTGTTCTTCAAACGTCTGTTTCTACAAGAAAAATACCGATTTGACTTATAACGGCTAGTTTTTTGTGTAGGGTAATAAAAGAGTTTTGGGTCAGTTTTTTAGCACCAATCACTCAATATTTCAGTTGATATTATTCCTAAGTGATCAAGAGAGAAAAATCTCATTTCTTGTGAGAGTAAAATTGATTTTCATTTGCTTATCTTCATTCACTCACACACACAAAATCAAGAGCTTATATTTGCAAATCCATACTTCTTAGAATATTAGAATTGAGCTTCAGAGGAACTCTATCAATAGTATTTGTGCTTCATTGTATCCTTCTCTTTTCTTTGTGTTTGGACTCTTGAGTGAAAGAGTGTCATTGTAATAGAGAGAAGCTTGTATTGAGATAAGAGCATGAAGAGCCATGTAGAGAGGAGTGTTGCTCATAGTGGCGAACAACTTGTGGTCTTTTTAGGAGACATGTGGTTTAGCCTCCACCGGAAGCGGGGTTGTGGGTTGCGGGTGCGCAACATGTGTGTTGATTGTTACTAAAAACGTGATGCGTTTTTATGATATGCGTTCTACTCAGTTCTCTACTTACCGCAATCAAGACGGGGTCACTTTGCAGCTAGCCGGTTGAGTACGGGTCGATCCACAGGGAGATGTGATTGTCAGAGGTTCTGCGTGTTCAAGTTTTAGTTTAAATACCGCAATCAAGACGGTTTCGCTTGTAGCTAGCCGGTTGAGTACGGGTCGTCCGCAGGGAGATGGGAGTCTTTTTCTATGTGTTTTAACGAGTTAAGTCCGAGAGTTCAGATTTTGTTGTGGTTATCTAAGTGTTGAGTTGATATTTAAAGCGAGCTTGTTAGGGTTAGGATTAGGTTAGTTTGAGTTAGGAGTCTCCATATCTTTCGTTGCCCCTCTTAATATCGGTGTTACGGTAATCGGCAACAACGGGGATTAGCACGACTAGGAAGGAACTTGCGAGTATAAGCTAGGCTTTCCAACGCATAAGTTCTTCCTTTTGGTGCTTGTCCGTCCGTTCTTGGCTCTTAGCCATAACCTCCGGTTAATTCAACCACAACCGGTCTCAATACGGAATCACCGCTATCATGTAGGATAGGGTGCCGTAAGGAGCGGATTGTGGTTTAATTAACGGGAGTCGAATTAAGCTGTTGGGCAAGGAAAGAGTGGGAGAGATTTCCTTCTCTCAAACTTCCCTTATCCTACCCTAACAAGTATGAACTACTCACACATCATGATACGGAAAAATAAAACAAAACAAAAGAGGAAGATAGAAAGAAGGAGATTAGAAGATAACGACTAGCTATTTGCGACCTCACCTTGGCGAGGATCGAGCGTAAGCATCATTGTCGTATTGAGGATAAAGAAAAAGAGAGAAGAAAGAAACAACAAGAAATAACAACAACTAGTTAACGAATTAAAATTACAACAATTATAGAAAAAGCAAGACAAGCATGATAATAAAATGATCTTCTTTATTCATCACTCTTCACTCACAAGCTCACTACAAGTTTAATGGAGAAGAGATGAGAAGAGGAAGAAGAAAAAACACTAAACCTAGCAAAATGAAAATACAAGAATGGCATGATTGCCTCGAGCTCCGCGTAGATTTCTTGGAACTTGTTGTTTCCATTGAGCCTTGTGCATGAAGGTGACAAGCGATTTGCCATTTTGTCTTCCTAAACTGGTATCTGGCAACATACGGATGAAGAGCGGAGACCGTGTTTTATCTGTGGTTGGCAGGAACCCGGATTTTGTCGTGTTTTCCATGAATTTCACCGTTTTAGAACCGAGAACCTGTATCCTGCAATTGACTAGCAAACACGGCTCAAGAGTATCTACCGATATGCAATGTGATAAAAATTGGGCGGTATGAAAATGCAAAAATCTGATATGAACAAATACCCCCAAACTTATCATTTGCTCGTCCCGAGCAAAGCCAATTTATTCACAAAAAATTTCCTAACCTCACTTTCGCAGGGAACGCGATTGCACTGAGCATGTGCAACAAGCCGTTAAACCTCTAGGTGTCCCTAGTAGGAGGAGTGTTGTCTCCTGAGGGTTTTCAGCGGATACTACCCACAAAATCCGGTCAAGTTGGTTTTGTAAAATAACTAAGATTCAAACCCTAAAGTTTTGTTTCAGAAAATAACAATTCTATAATCCTAAGTCTAGACTATCAAACCTTTATTTTTCACACCTCGCTTCTTATTTAACTACAGATTTTATATGTCATTACGTGCAGTGCAAATAGTGTCGTTAAGTTCTAGAAGGATCGATTAAAGTCATCATGTCGCACAATAAAGCCCAGATAACAATTTTAAAAGGATCACATAAGTTTTATAAAGAGTTAAGCATTTTTCAAGTTTCGTTTTCCAGTAAGGTTTCAACTTCAGAATTTCTATCTTCCTTAACAGGAAACTAAGTCGTATTTTTCACTCCACCTTTTTCTTGTTTTCAGTTCATACACACCTCTGTGAACGTGCAATAGTCTTTATCACAGAATAAAACCTTCATATCTCCGCTAAAAAAATTTTTATAAAAGCCTGTCTTTTATCAAGATTATTCTCACACAAAGAACCGTTAGGAATTTTAACTCGGAGAGAACACTTGCTTGACTTTGTTTTAAACTGGACTTTCTAGGCTTCTTAGCGAGCTTTGGGCCAATGCACCCAAACCAGTTGGTTTTAGGGCATTAGGTGTAACAACACCCCAGCGGACTTAATTACTCAAGTTACCTAGGTCCAAAAACAAAAGACAGAATGGCGTGAAAATCAGATGATTTAATACGAACGGAGATATAACCGGCAGTTCAATTATTTTTTTGGATAAAAGACGTGTTTAGTGGGTTTGGTGTGTAATCATTCCAATCAAGTTTCAGATGGGTTATTTTTCAGACTTAGCTCCGATTATGGCATCAATAACATTCCTTCATATTCGCTTTACTTCATAAACTATTCTTGACATTACTTATTTCAGAACAAACCTATTTGATCCTCAGAAAATCATTCATCTGTTTAAAAGTTTTTAAACATAACAGACTTGTCATCTAATTCCCAAAACTCATGACACGTGTAGTGTGATGTAAAGACGTATATCAGCTATAGTTAACTTCAAAGGAGAGTTATCTTTCAGGTTTTCAAAATCTAAACATAAGATTTAGTTATTCCTATTTTTTCAAACAAAACTGTCGAAATGTTGAATCAGAGTTCTTCCACTAGCTAACTTGACAGAAAAGTTTTTATATTTTTAGAAAATTTTCAGATTTTTATGGATTTTAAGGATTTTAATATGCAGATGCAAAATATACATATGAATGCGAAGGTAAGAAATGCGTACCGAGCGTACCCCCAAACTTAAACTGAACAGTGCCCTCACTGTCATTGCATGAAGAGATCATTTGAAGGGTCAAAATTTGTCGGTTAGCGAAACACAATTTTTTTTTTTGTTTTTTCTTTTGAAGAAAAGAAAAAGAAAAAGAATATACACAAATATATACAAAATGGTTTATACATACCCCCAAACTTATTTGGAACAGTGTCTACTGTTCTTGGCTGGATAACCGAAGTTTGGAGGTAGGCAGAAGAAGATCATTCAGGGTAAACCGGCTCCTGTAAGAACAGGAGCTCCTCTGTTGGTTCGGCGCTAAGGTACGGTTTGCATCGGTGTCCGTTTACTTTGAAAAGTGAACCGTCCTTTGGATTTTCCAAATCCACAGCGCCCTGCGGATACACATTTTGCACAAAATACGGCCCTTTCCAGCGAGATCTGAGCTTTCCTGGATGGAAGTGAAGTCGGGTGTCGTAAAGCAGTACCTGCTGACCAGGTACGAAGGTTTTGCGCAAAAGGTGTTTATCGTGAAACACCTTCGTTCGATTCTTAACGACAACCGCGTTATCGTAAGCCTCATCCCTAAGCTCGTTCAGTTCGTTCAACTGTAGCTTCCGATGGCTGCCCGCATCCTCAAGAGACAGATTCAGCTCCTTTATCGCCCAAAATGCGCGATGCTCTATTTCGACAGGTAGGTGGCAGGCTTTTCCGTACACAAGCCGATAGGGAGACATGCCAAGGTCGGTCTTATAAGCGGTTCAAAATGCCCAAAGGGCATCAGTGAGTTTCAGCGACCAATCCTTACGGTTCTTGGAAACCGTCTTCTCCAGTATCTGCTTGATTTGCCGATTTGAAACTTCGGCCTGCCCGCAGGTTTGGGGGTGGTAGGGCGTAGAAAGCTTATGATTAATGGAGTATTTCCGCATCAAAGCTTCGAAAGTTTTATTGCAGAAATGACTTCCATTGTCGCTAATGATCGCTCTGGGGTGCCCAAACCGGGAGAAAATGTTTTCTTTAAGGAACCTAACGACAACCTTGTTGTCGTTAGTCCGGCTGGGCACAGCCTCGACCCATTTAGAGACGTAATCAACAGCGAGAAGGATGTATAAGTTCCCAAAAGAGCTGGGAAATGGCCCCATGAAATCTATCCCCCAAACATCGAAAATCTCCACAACCAAGATCGGTTGTAGCGGCATCTCGTTCCTCCGGGATATCCGGCCCATGTGTTGGCACCGGGAGCAAGTCTTGCAATAGTCATGAGCGTCTTTGAAGAGTTGTGGCCAGTAGAAACCACATTGCAAGATCTTCTCAGCTGTCTTTCTGGGCCCAAAATGCCCGCCACACGCTTGATCGTGGCAAAATGACAGCACACTCTTGAATTCCTCGTCAGGGAGACACCGACGAATAATCTGGTCGGGACAGTACTTGAACAAGTAGGGTTCGTCCCAGTAAAAGTGTTTTACTTGGGATAAGAAGCGAAGTCTGTCCTGACTCGACCATTCAGTCGGGAGTAATCCTGTGGCTAAATAGTTCACAATATCTGCGAACCAGGGTTCGCATGATACTGTCAAGAGCTGTTCATCCGGGAAAACGTTGTTGATCGGAATTGGAAGCGAAGGCGAAGAAGGAAGTCGTGAGAGATGGTCGGCAACCACGTTTTCACATCCTCGTTTGTCCTTAATGACAAGGTCAAACTCTTGAAGCAAGAGGATCCAACGGATTAACCGAGATTTTGCATCTTTCTTCGCAAAAAGATGGCGCAGAGCAGAATGGTCCGTGTAGACAATGACTGGAGAGCCGATGAGGTAGGGCCTGAACTTTTCTAAAGCAAATACAGCAGCTAAGAATTCCTTCTCAGTTGTTGTATAATTGAGTTGTGCGTCGTTCAGGGTTCGGCTCGCATAATAGATTACGTGCGGCATCTTGTTGATGTGTTGTCCAAGGACAGCACCAATAGCAAAGTCGGATGCATCGCACATAATCTCAAATGGGTGCGTCCAGTCAGGTGAGGAAAGAACGGGAGCAGAAGTGAGTGAGCGTTTCAGTGACTCGAATGCAGTCACACAGCTCGAGTTGAAGTCGAAAGGCGTATCCTTGGCCAGCAAAAGAGTCAAGGGCCTAGTAATCTTGCTAAAGTCCTTGATGAACCGTCTATAGAAACCGGCACGGCCAAGGAAGGCTCGGATATCTCTGACGCATCGGGGAGGAGGCAGATTGGAAATGACCTCAATCTTTGCTTTGTCAACCTCTATGCCATTTTGTGAGATGATATGTCCTAAGACAATACCTTCGCGCACCATGAAGTGGCATTTCTCCCAGTTCAAAGTGAGATTCTTGTCTTTATATCGGGTAAGGACAGCGTCAAGATGCAGCAAACACTCGTTGAAGGAATCGCCGAAGATGGAGAAGTCATCCATGAAAATCTCCAGGAATTTTTCCACCATGTCTGAGAAAATTCCCATCATACACCGCTGGAAGGTAGCGGGCGCATTGCATAACCCAAAGGGCATGCGACGATATGCAAACGTGCCGAAAGGACAAGTGAATGTGGTCTTGTCCTGGTCTTTTTCGGCGATGGGAATTTGATTATAGCCGGAGTAGCCATCAAGAAAACAGTAGTACTCGTGTCCGGCCAATCGTTCAAGCATCTGGTCAATGAAAGGTAGCGGAAAGTGGTCTTTCCGCGTTGCGGCGTTGAGTTTTCTGTAATCAATGCATACTCGCCACCCAGTTTGGGTGCGAGTAGGGATTAACTCGTTCGCCTCGTTAGTGATGACCGTGATGCCTGACTTCTTGGGGACAACGTGAATGGGGCTAACCCACTGGCTATCAGAGATAGGGTAAATGATACCACTATCTAGACATTTTACGATCTCCTTCTTCACAGCCTCCTTCATGACTGGATTGAGCCGTCTTTATGGATCCCGGGCTGGTTTGGCATCATCCATCAGATGAATGTGATGCTCAACGATCAGGGGACTAATCCCCTTAATGTCCGCCATGGACCAGCCAAAAGCTTGCATGTTGCTGTGCAAGACCGCGAGAAGGGCTTTCTCTTGCTCTGGAGCTAGAGAAGCCGAGATGATGACAGGGAGGGTCTCGTTCTCACCTAAGTAAGCGTACTTAAGGTGAGACGGCAAAGGCTTGAGTTTGAGCGTTGGAGGTGAAACGATGGAAGGCAAGATTGGTGCAAAGGTCTCGAACTCAAAGGACTCCAGCAAAGGTTCAAAACGAGTGTAGGCAACCGAGTTGGATGGTTCAGGCAACTCATCCGGAAAGTCGAAGGATTCAAACTCGGGTTGTGCGCGGCTAAGATCGTTCGAGAACGTGAAACACTCGTAGTCGTTGTCGGGCGCAGAAACAGCAGCAGGTTCGAAGAGAAACGCACTAGTGGCGTCAAGATTATCGTGATCAAACAGAAACTCCTCGAATTCACACTCTTCTGGGGTGATCTCCTGGATCGAGCAGACGTCCAGTATATGAGCATTAGGTTCGGCGGTCTGATTCCCCAACCTAAAAATGTTGGGTTCAATCGTCATGTTTCCAAAAGAGTGGTTCATCGAACCATTGCGACAATTGATCACAGTATTTGAGGTTGCGAGAAATGGGCGACCGAGTATCACCGGAATTTGATTCCGGGGGTTAGCTACAGGCTGTGTGTCTAATACAATGAAGTCAACGGGGAATATGAAGTCCCCGACTTTTATTAACACATCCTCTAGCTCACCCCTAGGATGGGTGATCGATCGGTCGGCCATTTGGAGAGTGCAGTGCGTGGGTTTCAGCTCTCCGACGCCTAATTGCTCGTATACTGAATACGGAAGTAGGTTAACACTGGCACCAAGATCTAATAGTGCGCGATTGATGTTCTTATCCCCAATAGTAATTGAAATCATAGGACAGCCAGGGTCCTTCCGTTTTTGTGGTAAAGATTGGGTAAGGGCATCACTCACAGCACTAGCCAAGAAAACTTTCTTGGGTACCTGAGACTTCCTCTTTTTCGTGCACAAGTCCTTTAAGATTTTTGCGTAGGACGGGACATGTTGGACAGCATCTAAAAGAGGAATGTTAATGTTAACTTGCTTGAATAACTCCAGAATCTTCTCCATTTGTGGATTTTGTTTGTTAGACCTCAACCGGTTTGGAAATGGAACATTTTGAAATTTGGTTGAGTCTAATGCTGGAGGAGGAGATTGTGGAGTCAGAACGGATCCCAGAATAGGTGTCTTCGTGGAGTGAGAAGTGGGTCCGTTCAGAGCAGAAGAAGAGGGAGGGGAGCCTGTTGAAGAACGGAGAATAGGCTCAGAAGACGAAGAAGAAGAAGAAGCGGCCGGGGTGTTATCGTTGATCCGTTTGCCAATGTTGTTTTGCAGCATCCTCCCCGATCTCAGTGTCGTCACGGCACTCACATTATGGTTTTGTTGTTCAAGAGCAACATGTGCATTATGTGGGTGACCGGGATTTGGAAGTGGCTGGGACGGGAGCTTCCCCTTTTCTCGCTCGCTTAAGGCCGCGTTCAGCTGTGCAATCTGGGCCTCGATGGTCTTGATGCTTTGCCCGTGTGCGGCAGTGTGTTGCACTAAGGATTGAATGGAAGACTGGATGTTGGTGGTGGATTGAGTCGATTGTTTAACAAACGCCTCCAGACTTCGTTCGAGCGAGGAAACCTTATCGTTGTTTGACGGAACAAAGTTGTTTGGTGGAAAAGAATTGTTGGGTGAAAAGTTGTTCGTCTGATTTTGGAAAGGTTGGGGTTGGAAAGGTTGCTGATATTGATGTTGAGTTTGCTGTTGCGCTTGTTGTTGCAGTGGAGGGGCCCTTTGGAAATTGTTGCCCTGGAATTGATTCTGATTCTGATTCCAGGCGAAATTGGGGTGGTTCCTCCAACCGGGATTGTAGGTGGAAGAGTATGGATCATTCCTCGGTCTTTGCTAGAATGCAGCATTAACCTGATCCTGTCCTTGCGAGGGTGGATTGTAAGGACACTCTTCGGTCAAGTGAGAAGGATCGGAACAACAAGCGCAGATGGTACGAAGGGGGAGAACAGGGGTGGGGGCAGGAGCAGAAAATTTGCTCTCTATCGCTTCAAGCTTTCTTGTTATTGCAGCCATTTCAGCTTTCATCGCAATAGAGACATCAAGTTGGTGGATTCCTACCCTAGACTGACCGGTAGAAGTGGAGGTAGAAGAAGAAGACGTCGGTCTGGTGCTCTCCCACTGTAGCGTTTGCTCCGCAAGGTCGTTAAAGAATTGCCACGCTTCCTCGTCAGATTTTGATAGGAAGTGGCCCTGACAGATGGTTTCCAACAACTGTTTCGTTGCTGGGTTCAGGCCCTCGTATAAGGTTTGGCAGAGCTGCCATTTCTCTATACCGTGGTGAGGACACTGAACAAGAAGGTCTTTGTACCGGTCAAAGCACTTCCAGAAGGGTTCAGAAGGAAGCTGGGAGAATTGGTTGATTTCATTTCGAATCCTTGCGGTTTTATGATTCGGATAGAATTTTTTTAGAAACGCTTTAAAAAACTCGTCCCAGCTGGTGATTGAGTGGGAAGCGGTGCTATACAGCCATTTTTCAGCGAGATCGCATAGAGTGAACGGAATGACCCGTAGACGTATAGCATCGTCCGACAGCTGGGTGGTTTTCATCATGGCAAACACGTTTTGAAATTTGTTGATGAAGATATAGGCATCTTCAGATTCAAGCCCATGAAAACGTGGAAGCATGTTGATGAAGTGGGGCTTAATTTCAAAGTTGTCCCCATTGGCCGGAGGAAGAGAAAGGCAGGTGGGAAGTGCAGAACGGGTGGGATAGAAACGATCCTGGAGCGCGATTCGCTGCGGCGCTACAACAGGCGGTGGTGGTAGGATATTGGTCTCCGTAGGAGGTGGAGCCAATCCAGGGGTGGTCAAAGAGATGTTCGGATTAAATCCTGACATCGCGGAAGAAGAGGTTGGTGAAGGTGAAGGTGAAGATGTATGAACAGAATTCCGGTCAACGTCGGAGTCGGCCGGCAAAGGAAGGGGTGAAAGAGGAGTGGACGGAGTATCGACGTCTGAGTCGATCGCGTAGTCGGTAGCGACTAACGTAACGCGGACTAGACGGGCGCTAGTGTCCCGAGTCCAAGCGGACATACACTAAACGAGTTTAGTATAGTCAAAGCGGAGAAGGTGAGGGTAAGAAAACGTCAATGGAGAAAGGCGATGGGTGGTGGGTGAAAAATGGAATTGGCGACAAAAGGGCGAGTTTTTATAAAAGTTTTTGATTTTTTTCTTTTTTTTTTTAGAAAGATTTTTACAGAAATATGTACGGAAATACGGCTTAAGCAATCACAAACAAGATATGCACAATCATACCTAGATCTAGGGTAACCTAGGTCTACTAGACCTGCTCCTGAACTTGATTGTCGAAGTTAAACAGTGTTGAGAAACGGGCTTAAAAATACACTGATCACGAGGCCAGGTAAGTGCAGAGATAAGGAAAGGTTGTCCAACGCTTTCGCGAAGTTCCTTAATTAAATAACCCTTTCTCTTTCGGCGGTTGCGCCTTTAACACTTTCCTAGACACCCCGTAAACAATATACCGTTAAGCGAGGTTCTAAACACGGTTTATCTTCTCCTAATGAGCGCGAAGTCCTTAGGGCTGAAGTCTAGTATTTTTTTAATTTACAATGGACAATGCATATGCTTTTGTGATTTTTGGGGTCCTGGGAAGGGTGATGAAATCCCCACCCAATCTGGATTGGTTTCAAGCCCCTTAAGTCCGTATTAAAGAAATGCAAAGCAGTAACAAATCAACTGCAAACAATTTTTTTATTTGCGGCGCAAAGAATCCTGCACAAGAACAGTTTATTGGAAGGGGGAGAAGAGTTTGCGCAAAGAAATCTGCAGAAAACACAATTTATTGGAGTCCAGAGGAGTGGAGAGAAGAGAGAGACTCACCAGAAATTTTGGGGCCCTGAAACCACCAAGTGGCCGCGGATCCGCAGCCTAAGCCCTCTATTGCCGTGGATCCGCGGCAGTAAGGGGAGATTGGGACTTCATTTTTTGTGTGGGTGCTGGTATGGGTATCCTCTGCTTGTCTGGATCTTCTGAATTTTTACTTGCTCACTGTACCTGCTCCAGATCTTGACAGTAGACCGTTTGTTCCGTTTTGATCCGTCGCGGTGTAGCCACGAAATATGGGTCTATCTTCCCACGTCTTTGGCACTGTACTTGAACTCCGTCTTATCCGACATCTTTGGCGTCGATCTTGAACTTCGTATTTTCCTGCACACTTGCACAAAAGCTAATCAAAAAACAACAAGTTGGTTTTTTTTTTTACAATGTATATTTTTTTGTTTTGTTTTTCGGTGATATTCACAAGTTAACCCGAAATTACACAAGGAAATAAACTACCGTCTCCCCGGCAACGGCGCCATTTGATTGTCAGAGGTTCTGCGTGTTCAAGTTTTAGTTTAAATACCGCAATCAAGACGGTTTCGCTTGTAGCTAGCCGGTTGAGTACGGGTCGTCCGCAGGGAGATGGGAGTCTTTTTCTATGTGTTTTAACGAGTTAAGTCCGAGAGTTCAGATTTTGTTGTGGTTATCTAAGTGTTGAGTTGATATTTAAAGCGAGCTTGTTAGGGTTAGGATTAGGTTAGTTTGAGTTAGGAGTCTCCACATCTTTCGTTGCCCCTCTTAATATCGGTGTTACGGTAATCGGCAACAACAGGGATTAGCACGACTAGGAAGGAACTTGCGAGTATAAGCTAGGCTTTCCAACGCATAAGTTCTTCCTTTTGGTGCTTGTCCGTCCGTTCTTGGCTCTTAGCCATAACCTCCGGTTAATTCAACCACAACCGGTCTCACTACGGAATCACCGCTATCATGTAGGATAGGGTGCCGTAAGGAGCGGATTGTGGTTTAATTAACGGGAATCGAATTAAGCTGTTGGACAAGGAAAGAGTGAGAGAGATTTCATTCTCTCAAACTTCCCTTATCCTACCCTAACAAGTATGAACTACTCACACATCATGATACGGAAAAATAAAACAAAACAAAAGAGGAAGATAGAAAGAAGGAGATTAGAAGATAACGACTAGCTATTTGCGACCTCACCTTGGCGAGGATCGAGCGTAAGCATCATTGTCGTATTAAGGATAAAGAAAAAGAGAGAAGAAAGAAACAACAAGAAATAACAACAACTAGTTAACGAATTAAAATTACAACAATTATAGAAAAAGCAAGACAAGCATGATAATAAAATGATCTTCTTTATTCATCACTCTTCACTCACAAGCTCACTACAAGTTTAATGGAGAAGAGATGAGAAAAGGAAGAAGAAAAAACACTAAACCTAGCAAAATGAAAATACAAGAATGGCATGATTGCCTCGAGCTCCGCGTAGATTTCTTGGAACTTGTTGTTGCCATTGAGCCTTGTGCATGAAGGTGACAAGCGATTTGCCATTTTGTCTTCCTAAACTGGTATCTGGCAACATACGGATGAAGAGCGGAGACCGTGTTTTATCTGTGGTTGGCAGGAACCCGGATTTTGTCGTGTTTTCCATGAATTTCACCGTTTTAGAACCGAGAACCTGTATCCTGCAATTGACTAGCAAACACGGCTCAAGAGTATCTACCGATATGCAATGTGATAAAAATTGGGCGGTATGAAAATGCAAAAATCTGATATGAACAAGATGGTAGTATGTCCGTTCATATTTTAGACGAGTCAATGAAAGAATGTATATATGTGTTCAATTCTATCCTGAGTGTTTGTATGTATATTCAAGTAAGCTTGTTAGGGTTAAGGTTGGTTAGTAGAGTTAGGATTAGTCTTGTACTTATCTTTTGCCATTCTTAAAACGATGTTAGGATAATCGAAAATAGCGGGGATTAGGAGGACATAGGAATGGGATTTGCGAGTTTAAGCAAGCTTTCCAACGCTAAATCCATTCCTAGTGCACCTTGTCCGTCCGCTAAATACGCTTATTTCCAACCCTATGCCAAACACCCGCAACCATGTATCCAATTAAGTCACAACTACATATCACGTTGTAGTGCGCTTAAAGGACTTCTCGACTTAGGTCGCGGCTATATGTCACGTATAGCACGCCTAAGTAAGGAGGTTGCATTTATTTGGTCTAGGTTCGTTTTAGAATGTTTGGCGAAGAGAAGCATAAGGGATTTTTCCGTCCCTCATACTAACCTTCCTTAGCCCCTAACAAGTATGGAAATTATTCGCACATGAAAATGAAAAGAAAACAAAGCAAGAAAGAAGCAAAGAAAGAAAGGAAAAATACGGTTTTACAAGCTAACTACTTGGGTCCTCACCTAAGCAAGGAACTCCGTCGAGTATCATGGCTTGAAAATAATACGGATAAGAAGGGAAGAAAAATAAAACAAGCAAAGTGTTAGTTATATGTATGCTCTAGAGGCTATTATTGTACACATGATGTATATTATAGTGGATGCTTGGATATATATAGAGATGACTTTCTTGCACGACATGATAGTATGCTATCTGGTTACCTTTATCTTAACATGTAGACTTATATACTGTCTTGCTCTCACATGTTGATAAAGCCCTTATAATATGTACTTGACTACCAGGACTATGATGGAGATCATACTAGTGGGGCCAGGGTAGTTCACAAGTACATCCTTTAATTGTTCCTAGTCGAGAGAATATCGAGACATGGCATCGATATTCCAGAGTAGACTAGCGTATACGCTTCTTGACCCATATGATGGGCGATGGATGATCCCACATCCATTGGCGTTTGACATCAGAGATGGTATACGGGTGCTCAGTGGAGACTGGGTATACTGAACAGGACTCGCCGAGGACTTCTATGTAGTAGTATACCTATCGTCAGATAGCAGTCCTCTGGTGACACTGGTACAGGTTAGTCTGTAGACCTGAGATCTTCATAGAGTCTTGTGTGGCTCCTACTGTGCTTTGATTTCCTCCCTACCACGCTCAAGAGGAGTCGTGCAAACAGGTGGATTTTGGGTACAGTCCCGAGTCATATGGAGGCAATGAGCGATAGGAGGGGTTTCGTCTCTCCCGGTATTGGGGGTTGATGTTGCGCTATGTTCGATTGGCTATAACTGGAAGTCCCTGGCCAGGGCTGCTGCCGAGATATACTGATAAGTGTTATCAGTAGTTTCTCGAACCGTTATAGGCCAGACATCGACATGACATATCACATTACTTGGGTCTGACGATTTCCACCCCTAGACATGATATGCGACATATCAGACGAAGAGACCGGACTGTACGGTAGTGTTACTGATAGGCTTCATGGAGACTATGGACAGGCTTGCTTGTTGATCTTCATATCGCTCAATACCCGGGTAGCCGTTACGTCCAGCTAGTACCGCTGACGGCTTGTAGGTGACTGATATGATCATCACCTACTGCCGGCGTATTAACGAGTCTTTAGAGTCCCACACAGAAGTTCCTTGGTTCAAGAGAAACGAAGTAGGACACGTATGTGATATGTGTGTGGGCTCGATTAAATACGAGTATGTGATACCGTATTGTAATCTGGCAGTCATCTGTTATCAGTGCGGTTATATGTGATATAACCAGATTGTCGAATCAAGAGTTGATTCGATAATGTGATATACAGATAAATGATATTAGGCGGTCGTATATGATATAACCGGATTATTAGATCAAATGTTGATTTAATAATATGATATAAATTATATGTGATATAATTACATATTAACTAATATCATTAGCTCACTAATTAATCTTCATTAAATATATATTAATATATATGATATATATATATATATTAAAATGAAGCATGGCATTTTCTTTTCTATTTTGTGAAAATAGAAATGAGGTGTAAAATGAAGCATGGTTGCAAGCATGGGTTAAATACTTGTTTATTCATTCTTGACTCACTATTCAAGCATGGTTGCAATTTAATATTGCATAATTCCATGCTTGAATGAGTGAGGGGTCTTGATATTATTTTCATTCTTGCTCATTCCAAAAGGACTTAGCCATTTTTGCTCTCATGCTTGCTCTTGCTTCTTCTTCCTCCCCTTGCTTTTCCTCTAGCTTCAACCCTCACATGTGATGTGAATCATGAAGCTTGAGCACAAATTAGTGAGCTCTTAACATCCCCTACTTCATCATCTCACACCATTTTAGCAAATTAGTGTGATGTGTTTCATACACTGAAGGGTTTAGTGTAGTGGTAGCTTGAACTAGTAGGAGCTTCGAGGTGGATCATTTTTTGCGCGAAGGCTACGAAGGAAGCTTGTTCAAAGTCTCAAGAGAAGCCTTGTGGAGTCGCGGGACTACTACACGGAGCATATTGAAGAGAAGGACCGTCTACAAAGGTTGTATTCTTGATCTCTTTAGATGTAAAGATGTTTGCATTCTTTTCCGACTAAATCCCTAGTTAACGATTCTAGCGTAGGGTTCTTTGTAACGATAAAAAAATTTAAAACG
The DNA here is from genome assembly GCA_030015575.1 of Agapanthus africanus. NCBI lineage: Eukaryota > Viridiplantae > Streptophyta > Magnoliopsida > Asparagales > Amaryllidaceae > Agapanthus > Agapanthus africanus. The sequence goes on from CM057341.1 coordinate 342,422,096, forward strand.
GCATGTATGATGCCCCCAAAACCTTGCTGTCATTGCTAGGAACCCTTCAGTGATATCAGAGCCAAACTAGAGAATTAGACGGATTGCGCAGAATTACGAAACCGAAAAAACTCTGAAACTTGAAACCCCAAAATTCCAGTTTCTGTCAAATTTTAAAAGTTGTCAAAAATTATTTAAACAAGTGCAGAATGTAGTATGGGACAATATAAGAACACAGTACAAACCTCACCCCCTGGGCTCGGATTTTGGCCGGCAACCAAGCCAAGAATTCCGGCGTCGCCGGATTTTCCATGGAGTTAGGGGATGGGTTTTGTAGTGTGTTCTGGTCTCTGGATTTTGGTGTTTCAGATATTGTTTATTTTTGCTAAATTTGCATATGATGTTTATTTACCAAAACAGCAACTCGGAGTATTTCGTAGTCTTAATTTTAACTGTTTTCGAGCTATTTTAGACGGTGTTAAAAAGTTCGAACGGATAGCAAATACCCACTTTGATTCTCGCTAGATATTTATTCAAGAGTTGGATCTTTTCCGTAGTTTGAAACATTCAAATATCGTGCAAGTTATTCGATGAACCCTCTAGAAGAACGAAACCTTAACTCGATTATGTGACCGTCAGAACTGCCACTGAACCCTCGGGTTTGTGGCGGTTCAGCGGTGCCACATGTGAGGCATTAGTTGACCTTTCTACGGCTGGTCCATTGGTACTGTGGCATGTGATGGATGCTTTTAAACTACGCTCAAGTGTTGAGCTTTTTGGGTAATTTTGGGTGTTTGTTGATTCGATCGGAATGTTTAACATCGTCTAACTTTTTGATAACATATGATGTTATGTGTTACTTGGATATGTTATATTGGATCGTCGCGTTTTGAATAGCCGGGGGTTTTATGTGAGATGAGAGTTTTTTATTTTCATTCATGTAAAATTCATTGTATGTAATATTCTTTTATTGGGGCACGTCCGGGTTGAGGATGATGTCACCATTGTTGTATATTATTTACTTTTCCGCATTAGGATAGACCCAAGGAGGGGGGCACAAGTAACCGGGTTCTAGAGTCCAGTGGGAGACTAACTCGAGGAGTCGAGTCCGGGTCTCCTAACTCTAGAATTGGTAGGGTTGCTTACCACTCTCGTAGGGGTCTAGGGGTGTGGGTATGGCTATTCATCGCGACCGTGGAATCCGTGTTTTATACTGGCTTAAATTAAAACACGGAATTCCTAGTATATCCAATATTTCATATGATATCTTCTGCTGCTGATATTCTGTGATGTGATCACTTTATATGTGCGATGTATTTTCGTTTCTTCTGTGATGCTTATGAAGCTTAATTGATGGGACTTCATTAATGAGATTAATGAAAGAAAAGAAACCTAAAGATATTGTAAAATCAAATTTTCAAAAAGGGTGGCTCTAGTTTTTGCTTTGCATAGAGGTATTCCTTGTAGAATATCCAGCACCTTATTCGATAAGGAAAGAGCCGAGATCCCTTTACCGGGAGTGACCACTTTAGCAAAACTAGCAAATGCCACAAATCGCGCGGTTTAGTTTTTGATTGCTTCTATAGTTCTTGCTTTGCATAGCGGTATTCCTTGTAGAATATCCAGCACCTCATCCGATGAGGAAAGAGCCGAGATCCCTTCACCGGGAGTGACCTCTTTAGTGGAACTAGTAAAAGTCACAAAAGTATTCCTTTTCAAAATCACTCGATTCTGCAACGATATCAAGTTCATTACGCTAATGGTTTTCTTAAAAAACTGTCGTAGCCCTCCGTCATTTCAGATAAGTACTACTTAGTATTCGTGCTACGTTTGTTGACTATATTTAGGCGTAGTGTGCGGTAACTAATTAGTGCTTATCTGCTAAAGCATGAGATGCGATTGGATCAGGGTAGTCGTGAGACTTTGTTAACTATGTTAAGGGTCGTACGGGTGGGTTTAATTCAATCGGGAAATGACGGGTTGAACTTGGCTAGCACTTATGACTTGTTGACTATGTTATGGTCATAAGTTGCTAGGGGTAAAAGTATTATTGGGAATTTCAAGTGTTGAAATTTGCAATGAGATTGCATACCTTCTATGAGATAGTTGGATCCCGATACCCACTGCGAGTAAGAGTTACTCCTAGGAGAGTTTTACACAGGACAATTAGTCGATTAAGTAGGTATCTAGAAAAGTGTCAACAGGGTTATACCTCTGGGAAAACGAGGTTTATTTTAATTAGGTCCGTGCGAAAGCACGAGGAACCTCCCACAAAGTACCGGCACTGGCCTGGCTGAAAGATTGGCGAACTTGTAAGGTGTAATTAATCCCGGCTAATCTTACCTTTTACGGTTTGAAGGAAGATTTGATAAAAACAGTGGGAGACGTCCTAATTAGATAAGATAATAACCAATCTAATCTTGCAAAGAGCGCACGCTAACGTGTTTCCTTCTATCTTTCTCCTGGCAGCAACCAATTTCACGCCTTAATCAAGATAATAATATAGATGTATTGACCGAACCCGCTTGTTATACTGAGCAGGGGAACGTTGGTCCCGCTCCAACTTATAAGTGTTATAAGTCCGAGCAGGAGATGGGAACATATTCGGATTCACAAGCCGTCCAAACGAAGAATAAGCATGTTGATGCATCTTCTTCAGGTGTGTTAGTTATAGAGAACTGTTTCTCAGTACACTCTACGTCCTGGGTATTAGATACCGGATCGGGATCCCACATATGTAATATGTTGTATGGGCTAAGGAAAGGTAGAGAACTGGGAAGAGGTGATCATACCCTAAAAGTAGGGAATGGTGCAAATGTTGCAGCCAAAGCAGTTGGTGAATATCACCTCGTATTACCAACAGGCAATACATTGATTCTGAACGACTGTTACTACGTACCCTCTATGATATGTAATTTAATATCAATCTCTTTATTAGATAAAGAAGGATATAACTTTGTAGTAGAGAATAATGTTATGAACATTTACCTAAGTCAAGTGTTGATTGGGCTTGGTGCGTTATGTAACGGATTGTACGTTCTGAATCAAAATACAGTTCTTAACGTACAAAACACACACAAGAGGAAGAGTTCAGAAATGAACGAATCCTTCTTGTGGCATTATAGACTAGGTCATATCAATGCGACACGACTAGCTAAGTTGCATAAAGATGGATATTTGAATCCGTTTGAATTTTCATCTTATGACACTTGTCAGTCATGTCTGAAAGATAAGATGACCATATCTCCGTTTATTAGAAACAGAGAAAGAGTTAGTGAACTCTTGGGATTGATACATAATGATGTATGTAAGTCCCCTGTCTACACATGCCAGGACTGGTTCTTTGTACTTCATTACACATTCACTGATGATCTCTCAAGATTCGCACATGTGTTCCTGTTGAAACACAAGTCTAAAGATTTTGAGAAATTTAATGAATATAAGTCAGAAGTAGATAACCAAAACGGGTATAAGTATTATGTCCTATGATGTGATCAGGGAGGAGAATACTTGAGCACGGAATTCCTGAGTTATTCTAAAGGATGATGAGATTCTCTCTCAGCATTACTCCTTCGTATACACCACAGCACGTCGGTGTATCAGGGCGGAGCAATCGCACCCTATGAGATATGGTGTGCTCTATGATAAGTACTACTGAGTTGCCTATTTCCTTTTGGGAGTTATTGTTGGAGATAGTGCCCTCAGAGTCAATTATTGGATCACAGGCACGTGATTGCAATGATTGAGGGAGGACCTATCCCAGTACGACAGTCTTACTCGAGATGATAGTTTGCTATCTGGTTTACCTTTATCATCGTGTACTGCTTTAGGTGACCTGACAGGTCGCTATTGCACGTTGATAGAGCCCCTAGGATTCTTGCTTGACTGCCAGCAGTATGAGGGCGATCATATAAGTGAGAGCTGGAGTCTATAAGCACATCCTTAAAAGGTCCCTAGTCGTGGGAGTTTCGAGACAGGGCATCGATTCTCCAGAGTAGACTAGTGTATACAGTCGAGACCCCGACGAGGGGCGGTGGCCGGTCTCACAAGCCACTGGTGTCAGTTGGATCACCTAAGATGTATACAGGTGCTCATTGGGTTATGAGTACACCGGACAGGACTCGCCGGGAACATGCTAGTTGGTCTTATACCTGACGTCAGATAGCAGTTCCCAGGTGACATGTGTACAGGTTAGTTCATCGACCTGGGGATCGTCATTTGTCTCGTGTGAGTTCCCACTGTGCTTTGATTACTGCCCTACCACGGCTCAAAGGAGTCGTGCAAACAGGTTTTAGTTGGGTACAGTCCCGAGCCACATGGAGGCAGTGAGCGGATCTTCAGGGGTTCGTCTCTCCCGGTATTGGGGGTGAGGTCGCGCTGTGACTAGGAGAGCCATTACACGAAGTCCTTGGCCAAGGCAGGAGATTTACTGGTAGGTATTCCAGTAGTATCTCAGGGTGTTCTGGGCTACACTCCGACACGACTTGTACCGCTTTTGGGGGTCTGACTTTTACCAACCCCCTAGGCCCGACATGCGATGCTCATAGACGAACGGACCGGACTGTACGGATATTGTCACTGACAGGCTCAGTAGGGTGTCAGGATGAGTTCGCTCATCGACGTCCCTTTTGGTCAATAGCTGGTGGCCCGTTACGTATTGGCTTATATCTCTGACGTGCTAGTGGTTAAATCCACAGCCATAGTATTGACGAGTTTTTAGAGTCCACCACACATTCAGTTACTCAGCTTTCGGGCGAAACGCTGTAGAGGCCGTATGGAGATATGGCAGGGTCCGATCAGATACGTGCGGTATTGCGCGGATCAGGATCGGACGGTTTGTACTAGAGGCCGTATAGATATATGGCAGGGTTCGATCAGATACGTGCGGTATTGCACGGATCAGGATCGGACGGATATTACTAGCCGGCTTTGGTTTAAGCCGGATCCTAGTATAGTACAGTGTAGATTTTGTCTTTTTGCATTTGTATCCGGACAGAATACAGATGCGGGTGTGTATGCACAGTATCGGGGTTTTCCTGTAATTTATTACGGGACCAGTTTTCTGGAGTTGCCAGTTTGCATTCCGTTCCGGCCGGTTTTCGTTTGTTCTTTCCCGGCCGGACTTTTCCGATGGAAGGGGTTATTTGCAATTGTGCAAATAACATTTGTGGAGGGGGTTTCTTGCATATGTATTCATTATGATAGCATCATATCTTTTCCACCATCATTTTGATTCTCTTGCATTAATTGTGATTAATGAGAGGGTATGGGTTTAAAGTGAGAAGTATGGTTGATGTTTTCTTGTCTTTGGATATGGTCACCTTTTCTTTTCTCCTACCATCACCTCCCTTCATGCTTGATTAATCCCTCCACCATTCTCATTTCATTAAGAGGCCGGCCATAATCTTGAGAGGGTGAGAGAGTGTTTCATTTGGAGTGTGGCAATTTTCCTTGATCTCATTTTCATGGTAGAAAAATGCAAGCACCATTTTTCTTCTTGATTCCTCCATCATCTTTCAAAAGGCAACATAACCCCAAAGTGAGACACAACTCTATACTACATTCTACAGCACATCTTGGGCGCGTCGGCTAGCCAACTTCGCGCCCGAGTTGCCTCGGTATTGAGGTGGGAGCCCGTAAAAGTACCCGGCTTCGTGGTGCCCTTTCCGACGAGGAGGAGACGGACGGAGATCCCGCGAGGAGATCGGAGTGGAGATGAAGACAGGAGGACTCGGATCAGTCGGTATATCTCTTCCCTATCTTGTTGGTTTGCTAGATCTAGTTTAATGGCCCGATCCGGGGTTTAGTGCGCGGTGGTGCCGGTTTGCTAAGTTCGCAAAATTAAAGTTTATCACCGTTTCCGCATTTGGCCGTCGGATTGACGGCCGGGGCGCCGCCGTGCACTTACAGTGGTATCAAAGCCTCGCCATTAACTTCGTCTAGCTTCGTTTGATGTGTTTTGCATTTCCGATCGACCAAAATTCCAAAACATGCATTTTAGTTCACGACAGTTTTCTGTTGAAATTTTTTGGTCTCCAAAAATTTTTCAGGTTGTATAAAAGTACTGTGCTAGAATACCTAAGACTACTGGAAAAATTCGACACATTCAGTCGACCACCTAAGCGCGGAACCGCGGCCAAACCCCCCCTTGGGCCGCGGTTCCGCCGCACATTGGTGTCTTCAATGCGTCGTATTTTTCCAGTGGGCTTCTGGGCTTATTTTAGGGGTTTTGGAATATTAAAATTGTGCCCAGATTTTCTGTGAGTGCTGCAGTTTTGCTTGGGGGCCCACTTGTTAATTTTTGATCGATCGGATATTTTAAACACATTTTTCACAGTATTTACATTATATCTGCAACCGTGAATGTCACTTGATCGGTAAATCTAGTCTAACTGCTATAGCCCGGTTAGACGGATTTGCGAACGTGACTTTCACGTTGATGTTCTATGTATTTGCTGTGATGTTGCGGATCGGTCGTGGGGGATAGCCTGGATGCAATGCTAGTACAGTTTCTGTTGTATTATGTATATTTGATATTGCAGGGCGAGCGTCCGACATGTGGACTGCCGTCACTGCCTGTTTGTATTATTCTTTTGGGGCACGACCTGGTTGCGGTCGATGTACCCGGTGTATGTATATTTTACTTTCTGTACTAGGTTTACCCCGCGGAGGGGTGCACGGATAGCCGGGTTCTAGAAGGCAACAAGCCCGCATCTCATGGCATTGGGACGGAAGGGACTTCACTCCAGGATTGGCTGGCTATTCGCCGCACTCATAGGGGGTATAGGATTTCATTGCACAGGCTATCCACACGACCAGGGGAACGTCGGGTTTCAGCAGTGGCTCTGTGAAACCCGGGGATCCCAGATATCTGTATTGTTCTGTGATGCTGTACATTTCTATGATGTTGCATTTTATTCACGCCTTGAGCGAATATAATATATTGGTATATATATTAGTAGATGTTGTATATGTTTTTCATCCGCGCTAGTCCAGTCCCCGCACTGCCGTTAGTTAGCTAACCTAACGGGTGATGACGGGACCCAGTGGCGAATGCGGATGGCATATACGTACGTCAGTATATTTTCGTTCTTTGTGGTGTGATCAATTGATGGGACTGCGTTGATTCGGATCAATGCAAGTTAAACAAACCTAATCTGATGTTGTTGGAACACTTTTCAAAAAGCTGTTATTGCAAGGACGTTCACTTTTGTTTTGCATCGTGGTATTCATTTGGAATATCCTGCTCCTCAGTCGACGAGGCAAGGGCCGAGATCCCTTCACCGGGAGTGACCCCTTGGACAGAAGTTTGCGTCAGGGCATTAACTTCACTATAGCCGATTACTTTTGCTTTGCACAGTGATATTCGGTTATGAATATCCAGCACCCCATTCTACGGGGAAAGAGCCGAGATCCCTTCACCGGGAGTGACCTCTTTAGTAAAGGTTTTCGTCACTATATTTTCTAAAAAGCTATCCGTTCCTTCAACGATATCAAGTTCATTACGTTAAAGGTTTTCGCCAGAAACCATTCGTAGCCCTCCATCATTTCAGTTAAATATTCGGTAGTATTCAAGCTATGTATTTTGACCTCACGCCAAGGCATAGTGTTTGGTAGTTGCCGGGTATTTATCTGTTGCATAGATAGATGCGTTGGTTTGGGACAGTCGTACTACTATTTTGGCCTACGTCAAGGGTATGTACGGGTGGGTTCAAATTAACCTGGACAATGATGGGTAGAACTTGACATGTGACTTATGATATTTTGACCTCACGCCAAGGTCATAAGAGCATGGGGTAGAAATCACATCGGGAGTTTCAAAAGAACTGAAACTTGCCAGATATGCGCATACCTTCTGGAGTGTGATACCGTGAGCGGATTCCGTCACGTTATCATGCGATGATAGTTGGATCCCGATTCCCACTGATGAGTTGGTTTACTCCTCGGGTGACCCCGACTAATTCTTCTTTCAGGTTTGGAGGAGAATTTGAGGTACAGTGGGAGGTTTCCAGATTAGATAAAGTGATAACCATTCTGATCTAGGTTAGAGTGCACGCTGAGTGTTTCTTCTCTCTCTCTCTAGCAGCGACCATTGACCCGACCCTAAGACTATGACTCAGTGACCAAGTTGAACGAACCTTCTTAACACTGGCTTTTGGATTATCAGAGTTGCAGACCTCATTGCCACTCCTACTTTTACCCTTTTCTCCAGGACACCCCGTATTACTACGAACGTCCACTTCCATTGGACAAAACCATCGTATGGTTAGATACGAACTCGAAGGAATTCGAGGATGGTTTCCGGTTTTGGAGAAAACGGATAGGATTATTCAGTTGTCTTTTCCCTTTTACCTTCTCTCAAATTGTGAGTACTCCTTGATTAGGAGATAGTACACCTATTATGCAAATTGGATAGTCTTCTTCCAAACCTTAGACTGGTGCCGACCGGTAGGGAATGAAGAAAACCAATTAGCCTAAACGGTGTGCGGAAGGTATTAAGATTAAGACAAAGCAAGGGATTAGTAAGAGGGCAAAGTAAATTGCGACTGATATTCACGACCAAACCAAGTATTTCTTCGCCAATCCTAAATCACCTTTGTATTTCTCCAGGACACTCCGTATCACTACGAAGATCCACAGTTTATTGGATACTCCATCGTATGGTTATATACGAACTCGAAAGGAACTTGTTCCAGTTCGGGGATGGATCCTGGTTTAGGAGAAATAAGAATAAGGTTTATTCGGTTGTCTTTTATCTTCACCTTCTCTCGCATTGCGAGTGCTCCTAGGACTAGGACAGTACACCCATTATGCTTATTGGATAGTCTTCTTCCAAACCATAGGCTGGTGCCGAACGGTAGGGAAGGAAGAAAACCATTTGGCCTAAGGGGTGTGCAGAAGGTAACGACTAAAGACAAATAAAGGGATTTGGAGAGGTGGCAAAGAATTATGCGGTTATAGTTGTGAATCTGGATAATGATAGAGGCATTACTAGGAATACCAGGATACCCCATCGAAATATTTCAATGTTTCAGTTCACTGTGTACTGTTAAAAGAAAAACTGATTTCCCGATTAGACACTTGCTCCAGGGTATGTATTTACCAGGATGATTCTCACATCTGTATGGTTTTACAGATGATGAGTGGGAGTAAGTTATTGGAAATTGGGTGATCATCCTCATTATATCGGGATTCGTTGTAATCGATGATATTTGAGGAGATCACCTGGGCTGTTTGCCGGTCGGCAAATATTTGGTTTTGAATATCCGCTGTTGTGCACCAATTTCAAATTGATATATCTGTACGTCTATTTTCATAGAGTGAGATATACCTTTTGATATTATGTCGATGACATTTACCTATATCAGTGGATGGTTAGGTAAGGAGCATTAAACAGCGGTGTAATTCTTCTTAACCATAAGTACAGTTTTCAACCTACGACACACAGTGAAAGAGTTGTTAGACTCGGCGGACTTATACAGAGTATTGTATGTTGTCCAGTGTCCATTAGGACAGAGGGGTTGGTCCTCGTACTATATTCTGTTTACTTTTAACTTCTCTAGTTCTTAGACATGTGTTTCGTAGAAACACAAGGTCTAAGTTTTGAGGAGTTATAGGTATTTGAATAGAGTAGAGAACCAGGTGTAGCAAGTATCGGGATTCTTCAAGGTGATCGAAGATGTAGATACTTGTGTATGGTATTCAGTTGATAGTAATGATAAAGAGAACTTGCTTCTCTTTCAGGTTACTCATAATTGGAAGCATTCCTAAGTTGAGTAACGCTGATCGGCCTCTTTCCATTTAGTAGACATGCACTGGAGACAGCTGCATGATTTGAATCTGGCTCAATTAAATCTGTGCCTCTGGTTCTATATTGGATATAGTACAGTTCATATCTTAAACTTGTTAAGGTACGGGGAGTTGTCCGGCTTATGATTAAAACCAGACACTGGACAGCTCAAGGCACGTTTCTGTAATGGCTGTTTGTGGGTTGACCCAGGCTATGACGAGGGTTGATTTTTCTACCATCTGGCAGATCAATAGAAATATTGTTCTAGACTCGCCACAGTTTTATTAAAAATGGATTTTTTCAAAAATAGTAGTGGGAGTATGGTAGAACTGGAAGTGATTCCAGAACCGCAAACGATTACTGAAGATTTGATAAGGAACCTAAAGATTCAATCTGTTTTGACATTCCATTGGCCACTCCGCAGATACGGTGGGTAACTTCAGGCACCCGAGAGGTACTCCGGTAGCCTCAAGGACGGTGACAGGGGAGTTCTTGTTTACCCACACTTGCCATTGTTGTTGTTCCAGGCTGCGAGACCCGGCAGGAGGATGAGTATAGCGTCGTTCTAAACTAGCTTTAGAAGTGCACGTCTATATGACTCTGCCAGAGGGTTGTCGTAGTCAGTGGGAGCAGCGGAAGCATTGGTGGATATCAGGCTTATGTCTATTTATAGACTAAAGCAGATATAGCGGAGATAGATCATCTATTTCTGATGTGACAGTCATGGAATAAGGGATGGATCTGTTGAGAAGGTAGTAGGGTGTGATATCCGGGTTTTGGATGACATACACAAAGTAGGAAGTGACATTCCTATACTACGATCGGTTATACTTTGGTCGTCACACAGTGGTTTCTCCACAAAGGACTTGGACATTATATCAGACATACTGGTTACTAGATCTATGGTTTTAGATCTAGATTTGGGTGGTTTCTCAATCAGGGTACCTTGACAGCATTCTAAGAGTATTTAGAATGGACGACCCCAGGCACGGTAGTATACCTGCAGGTAATGGAGTCACCCTCTCTAAAGGTGTCTTATAGACTAAAGTAGAGAGGGATGTGCATGATTGTGTAACATTTTCAAAAATATAAAATATTAATTTTGGGAATTTTTATAATTTAATATTATTTTATTGATTATTTTAATATTAAATGCAAATAAATAGGAAAAATGTTAGAAAAAATTATGAAAAATTATGGAAAATTCTAAAATAGGGTAAATTAGTGGATTATGGCATTTTAAAGTTTTTGTGATTAGTTTGACAATAATTTAGTGCTAATCGCGATTAAAATCGCTAATCGGGTTTTTTGGCAATTTTGTGCAAAACTTGCACATATCACTTTTTCTACACTTGTGCATTTTTCTAGCCATGGTTTTCTTTTGGGATTACTATTGATGTGAGAAGGTTTGGATTTTAAAAGAAAAGGAAAAGAAAGGAAAATATAATGATGAGGGTAGGTGAGAGAGAGAGGTGGACTTTGACTTAGCATACTTAGCCATTCTCCTCGTTTTCTGTGCACAGCCCCTGTTCCTCTAGTGTTGACCCAGGGTACTTCTAGTTTTGACAGATTCTATCTAGGGTGAAATCTGGGACATATATCCTAAGTTGCTATTTTGGATTCGTGTTTCCGTATTCCGTATTTTTGATTCTGAAATGGTGGAATGTGTTTTGCCTCGACTAATTGTCGTTTATACGACGATGTAGAGGATTTATTGATGGTTTTGAAGGCGTGCCACAGGTTCTCACCTATAGGCCCCTTATCGTATCGTTTTGGATTTCATGCGCCGTTTTAGATTGGATTTGGTTTTAATGCGCATATACGATATTTTGATGTGTAGGTACCCATGAAGACTTCGGGACGACAAGCAAATACGTGGTGACGTCCGCAATTGGTGATGCAAGGTGAGTAGATTATATCTACAGGGGGAAGTCGGGTGGATGGCGTATAGCACCCCCGCAGTCCGTAGATAGATTACTATGTAGTTTATTGTGATATTAGGTGTATTGTGGATAATGTAGGGTTAGAAGTGACTAGTGTAGTTCATAGTCGCGAACCCTAGGGTAGAATTACACCTACACACACCCTTGCTTATCACTTGTACTTGCACTGTGATTGATGATATGTGATGACTTTGGAGATGAGTCGATGATGTGGGCTGGGTGCCCTGGGATCGGTGATTTTATACGATTCATATGTGGGATATGACTTGTGATTCTTGCGGGCTTGGGATATGTGTTTACCCCCGCATGCATACTTACTGAGGTTACCGTTTTGTACTAGACATAGAGTAGTACTCCAGACTATATGATCTGACGATGGTGATATCTGTTATGTGATGAGACAGTGAGATACTGACCCCTACCCAGCTATGGGGATGCCGTACGATGATTTACCGTACGAGCCGATATTGATGATAGATCCGCACTCATAACTCGAGGATATCTTATGATATGACATTGAGGCGAGATCACCGACTATATACTTTTATACATGTATCGACTCAGATTTAGGTGGTTTCCACACCTACCCTTCCTGATTGACCGGATACTTAGATGTAGTTTGCATAGTAGATACTTCACTGTGGTGTTGACTACTAGATATCTGCATTTTCCTGCTATTCGCATTGCTGGCATATGTTCATTGTTATATTATTATCATGCTGTTAGGACACCAGCACCATTATCGATGATGCGTATGTTTCACGTACACTATTTGCCGGCTCACACACTTCATCATCGATAATTGCCATGCCACTACACTGTAGTACTGTTGCATTCATGATATGATTACTGCTTGGCATATTGTACACATGTACCTGTACACAAACATAGATGATTCTGGCTTGATTGAGATTGAGGACCGCAAGATATTCTTTAAACTGATTCATTCTAAAGGAGCGGTTCCTCCCGACATATGTACATTACTATTCCATGTTGCATGATTTCCGATATGATTATCTCTCTTTACATGTCGCATACATCATGGATTGATTGCATAGCACATTGCATTGGATTTACTTCTTGATGTGGATTTTCATGTGATTTCTGATTTTGAGGACCGTGGGATTATTTAAGAAAAGATGTTCTTTTATGAAAACCCGGTACCTCGTGATATGATATTTGGGTGCGTCCACCACGCGTTTTCTCGGTGCTGAGACGTGTGCTTGAAACCCGATTCGAGGAGTGATGATCCGTTTGCGGGTTCGTGGTGGGCCCGGTATGGTTCCCCTCGGCGAGATGATCGATGGGTTATGCCGATTGAGCCTGGAGGCGGGCGAGTACCTACCGGTGATTGTATTTGAGCTCGGCGGATATCCGGGGGATACCGCCTGGAGCCGAGAGATGGGCGTACTGCCGGGGGCCGACGGGCCGCTACCGCAGACGGAGCCCAGAGATGGACATGGGTTGACTCGTGCTGCCGGGGCCGAGGGCCGATACCGCAGACGGAGCCCCATATGGATGAGGATTTACGTGTCGATGCTTGGCACGGGTTTCATGATGTTTTCCATGATATTGTTTATATCCTCATACTTGCATACATGATGCTTACTGTCAGTGGGTGACAGGTGGACGGGTTCCACATATATACAGACATGGATCATATACAGACTGGATTTACACTTGTCATACTTCATTTGTATATATAACAGGGTATGAGGGCGCTGTTATATATACCCTTACACCAATATTAGTGGTATGGGACGCTAATATATGTGTATTGATATCATTGATATTTCATCATACTTACCTCATGCAGGCATACCTTACACTGATGACATGTTATTACCTGAGTACCTGGCACTACATACATGATTAGATGTTACCTTGCCACCTTATTACACTCAGATGCACTCTTGTGGATTGTATTACTGATCGTTGGCTTAGGTTTATGTCTTGCATTCGGTTTCTGCTTGTAGATATTTCTATTCACGAGTTGGCAACTCACCCCCGTTGTGCCACAGTCCTTGCAGGTTCTGCCGTACAGGTTTCATTGCGGCATTTCTGGCACACTACCTTCTTGCGGGTGATTTGCTTTGGTAGGTGGATTCTTTCGCATCAAGAATCACCATTTTATTCATGTATTTCATTGTATCTAGAAATTGTCCATCAACCAAAAACTTGTATATTCTTTCAGGCTTAGAGACAGTGTGGTATTATTCGACCTTAGAGTCGCGCTTAGTAGTATTGCGGTTTTCTTGCTGCTTTTTGAGCTTTCCTTGATTTTGATCCTCGCCACTTGGCGTTGTATATTATCATATCATCGTGTGGTTGTGACCGTCGATTGACGAAGAGCTAGCTCCCGCTTGGGGATTCCTTTATCATTTTATATATTGTTATTCATGTTGTACCCCATTCGGGGCCAGTTTTACAAGAGAAACTCTGCCGAAAATTTTAGAAAAGACTGTACGGTTTTCAAATGCACATTCGGCTTAGTTATTTAAAAACCTTGATTTCAAACATGTTTTTCTTTACTTCTTTAAACCAGTTTTCTTTACTTATTCTCAAAAATGGTTTTAGATTTCTGGGCTTTTGGCTTACTTGGATCAGATGGAGTCCTATAGACTTCATATGGTTCAAGGGCCAGTCACGTGCTCTTTCGGGTCGTGACAGATTGGCAGATCACTTGCTTAGGCAATTGAGTCAATCATGAGATGTCAAGTACCACACCAGATGTTGTTCTTGCACTAGATGCAATAAGTTGATATTGATCCAATCCTGGAGAAACAGTCGGAAGCAGTTTTAGAACATAAGTGGATGTTCTAGGGATATGATAACGACTGCCACTTTTAGGAGACGGTTATCACTCCAGGCTTCCAAGGTGACATGGACGACAGGGTGATCGTCAGAGTTGTAGTTTTCCTTCTGACGAGGGGCAGTATTTTGGACAGGTGGTCCAAGGCAATACTGAGGGTGGCATGGCGCAGGATACTGATTAAGTTCAGTTGACGATACAGTCTAAGAAGTTTGGATTTGGAGTTCATTTATGAGCTAGGTCCCATCAGGCATCCAGACATTCTAAGATAGGTATTGCTCATTTCGGGAGACGGTTTTCTCCGCGAACTTGAGATATAGAGAGACATAGAAAGAAACTTCAGAGCGGATCCACTCGCTGAGGCTATTCCTCGAACGCAAGAGTTTCGCAAACAGGCTTTATGAGACTGACTAGTATAGGAGTTGGGTGTTCGGTATCACACGGGCTGTGAGTATGCGACATCGCAATAATTAGCCATGAGTGCAAGTGGGAGATTGTTGGAGATAGTGCCCTCAGAGTCAATTATTGGATCACAGGCACGTGATTGCAATGATTGAGGGAGGACCTATCCCAGTACGACAGTCTTACTCGAGATGATAGTTTGCTATCTGGTTTACCTTTATCATCGTGTACTGCTTTAGGTGACCTGACAGGTCGCTATTGCACGTTGATAGAGCCCCTAGGATTCTTGCTTGACTGCCAGCAGTATGAGGGCGATCATATAAGTGAGAGCTGGAGTCTATAAGCACATCCTTAAAAGGTCCCTAGTCGTGGGAGTTTCGAGACAGGGCATCGATTCTCCAGAGTAGACTAGTGTATACAGTCGAGACCCCGACGAGAGGCGGTGGCCGGTCTCACAAGCCACTGGTGTCAGTTGGATCACCTAAGATGTATACAGGTGCTCATTGGGTTATGAGTACACCGGACAGGACTCGCCGGGAACATGCTAGTTGGTCTTATACCTGACGTCAGATAGCAGTTCCCAGGTGACATGTGTACAGGTTAGTTCATCGACCTGGGGATCGTCATTTGTCTCGTGTGAGTTCCCACTGTGCTTTGATTACTGCCCTACCACGGCTCAAAGGAGTCGTGCAAACAGGTTTTAGTTGGGTACAGTCCCGAGCCACATGGAGGCAGTGAGCGGATCTTCAGGGGTTCGTCTCTCCCGGTATTGGGGGTGAGGTCGCGCTGTGTCTAGGAGAGCCATTACACGAAGTCCTTGGCCAAGGCAGGAGATTTACTGGTAGGTATTCCAGTAGTATCTCAGGGTGTTCTGGGCTACACTCCGACACGACTTGTACCGCTTTTGGGGGTCTGACTTTTACCAACCCCCTAGGCCCGACATGCGATGCTCATAGACGAACGGACCGGACTGTACGGATATTGTCACTGACAGGCTCAGTAGGGTGTCAGGATGAGTTCGCTCATCGACGTCCCTTTTGGTCAATAGCTGGTGGCCCGTTACGTATTGGCTTATACCTCTGACGTGCTAGTGGTTAAATCCACAGCCATAGTATTGACGAGTTTTTAGAGTCCACCACACATTCAGTTACTCAGCTTTCGGGCGAAACGCTGTAGAGGCCGTATGGAGATATGGCAGGGTCCGATCAGATACGTGCGGTATTGCGCGGATCAGGATCGGACGGTTTGTACTAGAAGCCGTATAGATATATGGCAGGGTTCGATCAGATACGTGCGGTATTGCACGGATCAGGATCGGACGGATATTACTAGCCGGCTTTGGTTTAAGCCGGATCCTAGTATAGTACAGTGTAGATTTTGTTTTTTTGTATTTGTATCCGGACGGAATACAGATGCGGGTGTGTATGCACAGTATCGGGGTTTTCCTGTAATTTATTACGGGACCAATTTTCTGGAGTTGCCAGTTTGCATTCCGTTCCGGCCGGTTTTCGTTTGTTCTTTCCCGGCCGGACTTTTCCGATGGAAGGGGTTATTTGCAATTGTGCAAATAACATTTGTGGAGGGGGTTTCTTGCATATGTATTCATTATGATAGCATCATATCTTTTCCACCATCATTTTGATTCTCTTGCATTAATTGTGATTAATGAGAGGGTATGGGTTTAAAGTGAGAAGTATGGTTGATGTTTTCTTGTCTTTGGATATGGTCACCTTTTCTTTTCTCCTACCATCACCTCCCTTCATGCTTGATTAATCCCTCCACCATTCTCATTTCATTAAGAGGCCGGCCACAATCTTGAGAGGGTGAGAGAGTGTTTCATTTGGAGTGTGGCAATTTTCCTTGATCTCATTTTCATGGTAGAAAAATGCAAGCACCATTTTTCTTCTTGATTCCTCCATCATCTTTCAAAAGGCAACATAACCCCAAAGTGAGACACAACTCTATACTACATTCTACAGCACATCTTGGGCGCGTCGGCTAGCCAACTTCGCGCCCGAGTTGCCTCGGTATTGAGGTGGGAGCCCGTAAAAGTACCCGGCTTCGTGGTGCCCTTTCCGACGAGGAGGAGACGGACGGAGATCCCGCGAGGAGATCGGAGTGGAGATGAAGACCGGAGGACTCAGATCAGTCGGTATATCTCTTCCCTATCTTGTTGGTTTGCTAGATCTAGTTTAATGGCCCGATCCGGGGTTTAGTGCGCGGTGGTGCCGGTTTGCTAAGTTCGCAAAATTAAAGTTTATCACCGTTTCCGCATTTGGCCGTCGGATTGACGGCCGGGGCGCCGCCGTGCACTTACAGTTATGCACTTAAGAAGCTGCATACCTATTGAATTGAGTTCCAACAAAATCAGGTGCCTACCACTCCATATGCGATATGGTATGGGAAGAGCCTATCTTATAAGTAAGTTAAAATTTGGGGTTGTCCGGCCTATGTCTAAAAGCGAAATCCGGACAAGCTCGAGGCAAGGTCAGTTCTGTGGAAGTTTGTTGGATATCTCAAGCATTCGCAAGGAATATCTTCTACCAAACCGAGGAACAAAAGGTGTTTTATTTCTCGGCATGCCATTTTTTTTAGAAAAGGAATTTACTTTGGAAACAAATTTATGGCCATGAGGTAGAACTGGAAGGAATTCCAGTTATACAAACTGCAGCTGAAGATTTGGTAGAACCGGAGGATTCAATAGTTCCCGACGAGCCTCAGCCTCTCCGCCGATCTGGTAGGGTTCCTCATCCACCTGAGAGAGACTTCGGTTTTCTTTATGACAGTAGGAGCGAGGATTGCGTCATGAGATGATGACCCAACTAGTTCTAGCAGGCCATCAAGAGTGGGGACTCTGTAAGAATGGCTAAATGCTAAGCAATCTGAGATGGAATCCATATACACCAACAAAGTATGGACTTTGGTTGTTATATCTGAAGGGTTAAATCCCCATCAGGAGCAAGTATATCTTGAGAAGATTACTTGGTGTACATGGAAAAGTTGAGACTTTCAAAGCTAGACTTGTTGTAAAAGGTTTTCGTCATTGACCAGGTGTGGATTGTGATGAAACCTTTTCTACTGGCTATGCTTAAGTCCATCCGGATCCTACTTGCCATTGCTACATACCATGACTACGATATCTGGCGGTTGGGTGTCATGACTGCTTTTCTAAATAGTGATTTAGAAGAAAGCTTCTATAAGTACACATCCAGAGAGCTTCGTAGACAGTGGGAGCAGCGGAAACGTGTGCAAGTTGCTTTATGGGTTAAAGCAGGCATAGTGGAATTGGAACATCTGTTTTGATGTGGTAGTCAAAGAGTTTGACTTCATCAAAATGGTAGATGAACCTTGTATATACAAAAGGTAGTAAGGAGTATGGTGGTGATCCTCGTATTGTACGTGGATGACATACTCTTGATAGGAAAGGAGTTTCCTATGCTGCGCTCGATCAATCTCTTCTTATCATAAGAATTCTCCAAATAGGATCAATTAGATACCTCATAAATCCTGGGTTTTTGGATCTATGAGATAGATCTAGGTGGATGTTAGGATTCTCACTAAGTGTAGTGAGATGGTATCAATCTATCCTGGGGAGAATCACTGGAAAGGTTCCATGGTTATAAGGACGATTGAATGTCAGTCACAGGCATTGTCTTTACCCTCAGTGGAGGGACGGTATGTTGGAAGAGTTCCAAGCTAGATACCGTGACATACTAGACGATAAAGGCTGGATACATCGCTACCAAGGATGCTACCAAAGAGGCAGTCTCGATCTATATAAGTTCATGAGATGAACTTCGTTCCTACCATTGTGAGACAATGGTGTTGTGGCTTATGCCTAGGAAACCCCATCCCATCTGTGATCCAGACATATTCTGAGGCAGTATCACCTGGTCATGGAGATGTTTGATCTCCAGGGAGATCGAGATTAGGAGAGTTGACATGAAGGACAACGTAGCGGATCCACTCACGAAGGCCCTTCTCCAGACGCAATTTGAGAGACTCTTTGAGATGTTGGGTATGAGATACTACAACACATGGCCTTAGTGCAAGTGGAAGATTGTTAGTTATATATATGCCCTAGAATCCATTATTGTACACATGATGTATATTATAGTGGATACTTGGATATATATAGAGATGACTTTCTTGCACGACATGATAGTATGCTATCTGGTTACCTTTATCTTAACATGTAGACTTATATACTGTCTTGCTCTCACATGTTGATAAAGCCCTTAGGATATCTACTTGACTATCAGGACTATGATGGAGATCATACTAGTGGGGCCAGGGTAGTTCATAAGTACATCCTTTAATTGTTCCTAGTCGAAAGAATATCGAGACAGGGCATCGATATTCCAGAGTAGACTAGCGTATACGCTTCTTGACCCATATGATGGGCGATGGATGATCCCACATCTATTGGTGTTTGACATCAGAGATGGTATACGGGTGCTCAATAGAGACTGGGTACACTGAACAGGACTCGCCGAGGACTTCTATGTAGTAGTATACCTATCGTCAGATAGCAGTCCTCTGGTGACACTGGTACAGGTTAGTCTGTAGACCCGAGATCGTCATAGAGTCTTGTGCGGCTCCCACTATGCTTTGATTTCCTCCCTACCACGCTCAAGAGGAGTCGTGCAAACAGGTGGATTTTGGGTACAGTCCCGAGTCGTATGGAGGCAATGAGCGATGGGAGGGGTTTCGTCTCTCCCGGTATTGGGGGTTGATGTTGCGCTATGTTCGATTGGCTATAACTGGAAGTCCCTGGCCAGGGCTGTTGCCGAGATATAATGATAAGTGTTATCAGTAGTTTCTCGAACTGTTATAGGCCAGACATTGACATGACTTATCACGTTACTGGGGTCTGACGATTTCCACCTCTAAACATGATATACGACATATCAGACGAAGAGACCAGACTGTACGGTAGTGTTACTGATAGACTTCATGGAGACAATGGACAGGCTTGCTTGTTGATCTTCATATCGCTCAATACTCGGGTAGACGTTACGTCCAGCTAGTACCGCTGACGGCTTGTAGGTGACTGATATGATCATCACCTACTGCCGGCGTATTAACGAGTCTTTAGAGTCCCACACAGAAGTTCCCTTGTTCAAGCGAAACGAAGTAGGACACATATGTAATATGTGTGTGGGCCCGATTAAATACGAGTATGTGATACCGTATTGTAATCTGGCAGTCATCTGTTATCTGTGCGGTTATATGTGATATAACCAGATTGTCGAATCATGTGTTGATTCGATAATATGATATACAGATAAATAATATTAGTCGGTCGTATATGATATAACCGGATTATTAGATCAAATGTTGATTTAATAATATGATATAAATTATATGTGATATAATTACATATTAACTAATATCATTAGCTCGCTAATTAATCTTCATTAAATATATATTAATATATATGATATATATATATATATATATATTAAAATGAAGCATAGCATTTTCTTTTCTATTTTGTGAAAATAGAAATGAGGTGTAAAATGAAGCATGGTTGCAAGCATGGGTTAAATACTTGTTTATTCATTCTTGACTCACTATTCAAGCATGGTTGCAATTTAATATTGCATAATTCCATGCTTGAATGAGTGAGAGGTCTTGATATTATTTTCATTCTTACTCATTCCAAAAAGACTTAGCCATTTTTGCTCTCATGCTTGCTCTTGCTTCTTCTTCCTCCTCTTGCTTTTCCTCTAGCTTCAACCCTCACATGTGATGTGAATCATGAAACTTGAGCACAAATTAGTGAGCTCTTAACATCCCCTACTTCATCATCTCACACCATTTTAGCAAATTAGTGTGATGTGTTTCATACACTGAAGGGTTTAGTGTAGTGGTAGCTTGAACTAGTAGGAGCTTCGAGGTGGATCATCTTTGGCGCGAAGGCTATGAAGGAAGCTTGTTCAAAGTCTCAAGAGAAGCCTTGCGGAGTCGCGGGACTACTACGCGGAGCATATTGAAGAGAAGGACCGTCTACAAAGGTTGTATTCTTGATCTCTTTAGATGTAAAGATGTTTGCATTCTTTTCCGACTAAATCCCTAGTTAACGATTCTAGCGTAGGGTTCTTTGTAACGACAAAAATTTTAAAAACAGCATGCACGATGCCCCCCCGAAACCTTGCTGTCGTTGCTAGGAACCCTTCACAAAGAAATATCAACAACTACTTAACAACAAGAAACAAAATTACACTTAGGAATTAAAATTACAATACAAGAATTAAAAGATACAGGTTAAATAAAAACCCTCATCTTCATTGATTTTCCACTCAAGAGCTCTCACTACACTTTAATGGAGAATAGATGAAGAGGAAGAAGAAGATACAAACTAACCTACACTAAAATCTAACTAAAAAGAAGCATCCTTTACTTGGCACAAAACTGGGCTATTTATAGGCAGAAAGCTGAAACCCTAGGGCTAAATTCTGAGCCCAAATACAATGACCAAAATAACCCCAAAGTTTGGTCATATGATAACACGAAACAGCGGCGGAACCGCCGCAAAAACCCACATTTGGCGGCGGTTCCGCCGCGGTTTTATGGAATTGGGGTCTCGTATTTTCTAGGATTCCTTTTGTTGCTATCTTATGTTGTTCTACATGTCCCAAATTGCAAAATGCTTCCAAAGTTTCTTCAGATTTGCAACAGTCCAAAATGGCTTCACTTTTAATTCATTTGACCTTTATCTCCCTCGAGCTCCGCGCATCCATTGAATCTTGTATTGCCCCTCTCGTGCTCTGTGCTTGTCCGAGATATGAATGACCACTGTTTTTCGTCTTATCTCTTGAACTGGTAAGCGGCACTGGACGGATGCGGATGACTGGAACCCGGCTTTTATCTGTCTGTGATAGATGTTCTGGATTTTGGCGTAACTATGGAAATTTTGTGAGATTTGCCTTATTTTGGACTGGGAACCTGTAACCTGTAAATATGTAGCAAACACGGATCAAAATCACCTGCCTATAAACAAACGAGCAGAAGAATGGACGGTATTAAATGCAATATTCTGGTATGAACATGTGTCTCCGAGAAAGACGTGTTTAGTAGAACGGGCTCGTGCGCCTAAAGAAAGTGGACTAGGGGATCTCCGAAACCACTCTAAAAATATCTTGTGTCTTGAGTTTGCAATTTCTTTATATCTCTCTTTTATTACTTGCTATTTATAGTTGAATCTAATTATTTGCAAGTATCCATAGATTAGAAATTGCATGTTTGTTCCTTATATGCTCTAATTGCTCACTACTTGATATTGTCGCTTGCTTGATGTTTTATGTGTCACATTTGAGATTAGCTTAGCCACTTATCCTATTAGTATATCCTTTGCTTATCTATTCAATTGTGGTTTGTTTCACAAGTGTTGTTAGTTATATGTATGCCCTAGAGGCCATTACTGTACATGAGATGTATATTGTAGTGGATGCTTGGACATATATAGGGAGGACTTTCTTGCTCGACATGATAGTATGCTATCTGGTTACTCTTTATCTTAACATGTACACTGATTGTCTCTCTGTTACATGTTGGTAAAGCCCTTAGGATGCGTACTTGACTACCTAGATTGTGATGAAGATCATACTAGCAGGACAAAGGTAGTCTGTGCGTGCATCCTTTAATCTCTCTAGTCGTGGGTGTATCGAGACGGGGCATCGATATACCAGAGTAGACTAGCGTATAGCTTCTCGACCCATGTAGATGGGCGATGGATGATCCCATATCCATTGGTGTTTGACATCAGAGATGATATACGGGTGCTCAGTGGAGACTGGGTACACTGGACGGACTCGCCGAGAACTCCCAGATGGTATTATACCTCACGTCAGATGGCAGTTCTCTGGTGACACTGGTACAGGTTAGTCTGTCGATCCGAGATCGTCATAGTGTGTGATTCCCACTGTGCTTTGATTTCCACCTTACCACGTTCAAGAGGACGTGCAAAACGGTGGTTTTTGGGTACAGTCCCGAGTCACATGGAGGCAATGAGCGATAGGAGGGGATTCGTCTCTCCCGGTATTGGGAGTTGATGTTGAGCTGTGCTCGATTGGTTATAACAGGAAGTCCCTAGCCAGGGCTATTTCAGAGATTTACTGGTAAGTGTTACCGATAGTTTCTCGACCCGTTATGAGCCTCATATCGGCATGACTTATCGTGTTACTGGGGTCTGACGTTTACCACCCCTAGATGAGATATGCAAAATATCAGACGAAGAGACCGGACTGTATGGTAGTGTTACTGTCAGGCTTTTGCAGGAGTTGGAGCAGGCTTGCTTGCTGATCTTCTGATTGCTCAATACCCGGGTAGCCGTTACGTCCAGCTAGTACCGCTGACGGCTTGTGGGTGCTTGATGTGATCATCACCTACTGCCAGCGTATTGACGAGTCTTTAGAGTCCTACATAAAGGTTTTACTGGCTCAGGCAAAACGAAGTAGGAGCACATATGTGATATGTGTGGAACCGAGAATAATGCGTGTATGAGATACCGTATTCAATTCTCGCGACTTTTGTATCGGACGGTTATATGGGATATAGCCGGGTTATCGAATCAAGTGTTGATTTGATAAAGATGGTACATTAAGTGTTAGTCGGTTATATAAGATATAGCCGGATTATTAAATCAAGTGTTGATTTGATAATTTAGTGTATAATTGTATATTTGATATACTAGTTTAGATTAACTAACATTTGCTCACTTAAGCTTTTATTTTCTCACATGTGCACACTTAATATATATGTGATATATATTAAAATGTGTTTTGTTTTGTATCATGGCTGTTGATACACACTACATGGGTGTATGAGACATACACCATACCAATTATAATGGTGGGGTTTTAATGTTTAAAGTAAATCCAAATTAGTGGAAACTAAATCAAATGCATGAAGCTTGTAGAAGCTTGTGAGTGCATTTGACCAAGTCCACTAGTTTTGTTTTATTTTAGATATTTATTAACCTAACCATTTTAATTAGCCATGGTTATGTCTCTACATGAGTTAGTATATGATACACACTCACCCATGGTTTATTCACTCACTTGATCATTTCATTCTCTTCTCATTTTCTTCATCTTCTTCCTCAAAAAGAAAAAGCTCTCTAGGGTTTGATCCAAGTGAGAAAATATTGTGAGAAAAATAATTCTAAAGTGAGCCCACTTCCTATTTAATCATCCTCTACTAGATTAGCACTTTAGTATAGGGTGTTTTCTTGACTAATTTTTCATTAGTAAAGTAGTAGCTTGAGTTTGTATTCCCTCGACGTAGATCGTCTTCGGCCTCGAAGACTTCAAGCAAGATCGCTCTTTTCACCTTGAGAAGCCATGCATGAGTCCGGGAGTACCTTGATCGTAGCGAAGGGACTACTACAAGGAGCTATTGAAGCGAAGGACCGATCTACAAAGCTTGTATTTCTAGTTCACTTAGATGTAAAAGAGTTTACATTTGTTTCCGTATTATTTTCTAGTTAACGATTCTAGTTTAGAGTTCCTTGAAACGGCAAATTTTAGAAAATGGCATGGACGCTGCCTCCCGAAACCTTGCTGCCGTCGATAGGAACCCTACAAGTGTTAATACAGATTTTTTAATTTGGGCATATTATTTGTATAGTACTATTCACCCCCCCTCTCTCTAGGACTATATGTGTAAGCTTCCGTGTTATTTTCAGTCTCATGCACACAGAGAACATAACGTCACTCCAGGATTGTTTTGAGCCATCTTAAAACACTTGAGTCGTCTCATGATAAGGACGAGCCATCTCAAGGAAATCATGAGCCGTCTCTCACAACCAGAGAACAAATTATAATTCCAGACAACTTCTAAGCCGTCTCAAAATTGTTTGAGCCGTCTCAATTGTACTGAAACCTGATATTTGAACTGTTACGTAACCGATATATTATACACATGCGCTATATTGCTACAAAATTTAACTGCTATTTAAACTGGCAGTTTTATTTTGAGCTCAAAATATAACCGCTACTTTAAGTAATGGTTAAAAAGTGTACTCTATGTTCCTGGAGTGAGCACAAATTTTAACCGCTACTTAAAGTAGCGGTTAAATAGTGTGCTCTCTATTCCTGGAGTAAGCACAAAATTTAACCGCGACTTAAAGTAGCGGTTTTATTTTCAACTCAAAATATAACCGCTGCTTTAAGTAGCGGTTAAATTTTAAGCTATGCCTGAAGTGAGCTCAAAATATAACTGCTACTTTAAGTAGCGGTTAAATTTTGAGCTCAAAATATAATCGCTAATTTAAATAGCGGTTAAATTTTGAGCTCAAATGTATATCATTTTCTTACAAATTTACCTCATTTACAGCAAACAAATATCAGACTTCAGATACAAACACACATCCACAAACATCATATATAGATGGAGAATAAAAATAAATATCATATTTATTATATCATTTGGGTGGTTTCTGATTAGCTATCTCATAACACATCCTATATCTAAAATTAACTATAGTATTTGTGTCTCTTTTTTCATCTTCCAGTTGAAGTTTCCGCGTCAAGAAATCCATGTATTTTATTACAAATACAACGCAATCAAGTGATTCAATGTATTTGTTGGATTTGGATCACAAGCACGTGATTGCAATGATTGAGGGAGGACCTATGCCGGTAGGACAGTCTTACTCAAGATGATAGTATACTATCAGGTTTACCTTTATCATCGTGTACTGCTTTAAGTGACCTTACAGATCACTATTACACATTGATAGAGCCCTTAGGATTCTTGCTTGACTGCTAGCAATATGATGGCGATCATATACGTGGGAGCTGGGGTCTATAAGCACATCCTTAAAGGTCCTTAGTCGTGGGAGTTTTCAAGACAGAGTATCGATACTCCGGAGTAGACTAATGTATACAGTCGAGACCCCGACGAGGGGCGGTAGCCGGTCTCACAAGCCATTGGTGTCAGTTGGTTCACCTAAGATGTATACAGGTGCTCATTGGGTTATGAGTACACCGGACAGGACTCGCCGGGAACATGCTAGTTGGTATTATACCTGACGTCAGATAGCAGTTCCCTGGTCACATGTGTACAGGTTAGTTCATCGACTTGAGATCATCATTTGTCTCATGTGAGTTCCCACTGTGCTTTGATTACTACCCTACCACGGCTCAAAGGAGTCGTGCAAACAGGTTTTAGTTGGGTACAGTCCCGAGCCACATGGAGGCAGTGAGCGGATCGGCAGGGGTTTCGTCTCTCCCGGTATTGGGGGTGAGATCGCGCTGTGTCTAGGAGAGCCATTACACAAAGCCCTCGGCCGAGACAGGAGATTTACTGGTAGGTATTCCAGTAGTATCTCAGGGTGTTCTGGGCTACTCTCTGACACGACTTGTACCGCTTTTAGGGGTCTGACTTTTACCAACCCCCTAGGCCCGCCATACGATGCTCATAGACGAACGGACCGGACTGTATGGATATTGTCACTGACAGACTCAGTAGGGTGTCAGGATGAGTTCGCTCATCGACCTCCCTTTTGGTCAATACCTGGTAGCCCGTTACGTACAGCTAGTACCTCTGACGTGCTAGTGGTTAAATCCACAGCCAAAGTATTGACGAGTCTTTAGAGTCCCCCACAGGCAGTTTCTCAAGTTTCGGGCCAAACGTTGTAGAGGCCGTATGATATATGGCAGGGTCCGATCATATACGTGCGGTATTGCACGGATCATGATCGGACGGATCATACTAGTGGGCTTTGGTTTAAGCCGGATCCTAGTATTAGATTTGTTGGATTACTTTAGTCTCATCACATTCGCATTCAGTCGGAATGCGGATGCAGCTATGTATATACAGGTGAGGGGTATCCTTGTGATCCATCACGAGTTTACTTTAGATGTTGTCGTATCTTTTTATTGTTGTAAACATTTGGGTTAATGTTTACAAATAGAAATTATGAGCTAGAAACCATCATTTTGTGCATTAAATGATACATGTACTTCATGGGTGAGTCATGGTATCATTTCTTATGCAAATATCACATTATGTGATTGATTAGTGAGTTGATCTGATGAGAGGAGAGAGAGGGGGAGCCAAGGGTGAGCTCGCATATTATTATTTCCACTCTCTCTCTCATATTATCATTCTAGCATCACAAAAGAAAAGAGAGAGGAAACTCCTTCTTCCTCTTTCTTCTCTAGCTCAAAACTTCCATCAATGGCTTCATCTCTAACCTCCATCCAAATCAATGGATGCAAGAGACAAAGTGATCACAAACATTCTCTATATCACCTTGGACACGTCGGCTAGCACACTTCGTGCCCGAGTTGCTTCGGATGAAGTGGGAGCCCATAAAAAGAATCGATGATGTGGTGCCCTTTCCGACGAGGAGATCGAGACCGGAGATGCCGCGAGGAGCTTGGGATGGTGGCCAAAGACCGAAGGACACGGATCGATCGGTATAGCCTTTCTATCCCTTCTCTAGATAGCTAGTAGTAGGTTAATGGTTTGATCCGGGTTTTAAGCCTACGATAGCGCCGGTTTTCAAGTTAAGAAAAATTTTCGTTTCCGCATTTTGGCCTCGGAAAGACAGCCGGGGCGCTACCGTAGTCTTACATGGTATTAGAGCCACGCCATTAACCTTTTCTAGCTTGCTCTAACGTGTTTAGAACTTCGATCGAACAAAATTTTCAAAAACTGCATTTCCAAGTCATCAGTTTCTGTCGAATTTTTCCTGTGGTCAAAAAATTATTTGGTGTGCTGCAGAAAAACAGGCAGGGTTTTTTAAGAGTTCTGAGAAAATTTGGTACATTGATTGCACTGTAGCGCGGCGGAACCGCGGCCGTACCCACGTTTTGGCCGCGATTCCGCGGCCGTACTGTAGCAACACTGCACCAAATTTCTTCAGTTGGTCTCTGACTTGGAAAAGGGGGTTTCTGGTAATTTTATTTTGGGCCCAGATTTATTTGAGTACTGGGTATTGTGCTTGGGGCCCACTTCGGGAAATTTTGTCGATCGAAAATTTTAAACATGTTGGTTCACAGTATTTACATTATATCTGCGACCGTGAATGTCATTTGATCAGTAAATCCTGTCTAATTGCTATAGCCCTTTTAGACGGATTTGCGAACGTGACATTCACGTTGATGTTCTGTGTTGTGCTGTGATGTTGCGGATTTGTCGTGGTGGATAGCCTGGATGCAATGTTAGTACAGTTTGGTTGTATTTGTACATTTGATATTGCGGGGCGAGCGTCCGACATGTGGACTGCCGCCACTGCCTGTTTGTATATTATTCTTTTGGGGCACGACCGGGCTGAGGTCGATGTACCCGTTGTATATATTTTACTTTCTGTACTAGGATTACCCCGCGGTGGGGTGCACGGATAGCCGGGTTCTAGAGGGCAACGGGCCTGCATCTCGTAGGGGGTACAGGTTGACCCAAGGAGGGGTACTCAAGTTACCGGATTCCGTGAAGTGCTGGGTGGTCCATTCACGTTGTTGAAGGGGGCTGCCTCGCTTCAGGTTTTAGCGGGTAACTTGCCGCGCCCGTAGGAGTCTAGGATTTCATTGCACAGGCTATCCACACGACCAAGGGAACGTCGGGTTTCAGTAGCGGCTCTATGAAACCCGGGGATCCCAGATTATCTGTATTGTTCTGTGATGCTTATTACATTTCTGTGATGTTGCATTTTATCACGCCTTGAGCGATTATTAAATATTGATATATATACTAGTAGATGTTGTATATGTTTTTAACCCGTGCTAGTCCAGTCCCCGCTCTGTCGTTAGTTAAGTAACCTAACGGGTGATGACGGGACCCAGTGGCGAATGCGGATGGCATATACGTACATCGTATTTTCGTTCTTTTGTGGTTTGATCAATTGATGGGACTGCATTGATTCGGATCAATGCAAGCTAAACAAACCTATTTGATGTTGTTGGAACAATTTTCAAAAAGCTGTTATTGCAAGGACGTTCTCTTTTGTTTTGCACAGTGATATTCGGTTATGAATGTCCAGCACCTCAGTCGACGAGGCAAGGGCCGAGATCCCTTCACCGGGAATGACCCCTTGGACAGAAGTTTGCGTTAGGGTAATAACTTCACTATAGCCGATTGCCTTTTGCTTTGCATCATGGTATTCAGTTGGAATATCCTGCACCTCATTCTACGGGGAAAGAGCCGAGATCCCTTCACCGGGAGTGACCTCTTTAGCAAAGGTTTTCGCCACTATATTTTTATAAAAAGCTATCCGGTTCCTTCAACGATATCAAGTTCATTACGTTAAAGGTTTTTCGCCAAAAACCTGCCGTAGCCCTCCATCATTTCAGATTAGTATTGCTTAGTATTCGTGCTACGTATGTCGTGCATTGCCGAGGCGTAGTGTTCGGTAGCTCTGTAATGCTTTTCTGTCGCATGGATATATGGATTGGTTAGGACAGTCGTACGGTTATGTTGGCATTGTCAAGGAATCGTACGGGTGGGTTTAACGCAATCAAGATAATGACGGGTTGAACTTGACTAGGACTCTTTAATATGTTGGCATTGTCAAGGTCATTTGGGTCCTAGGGGTAAAAACATACATCGGGAGTTTCTAAAGAAACTAAAACTTGCCAGGCATGCTCATACCTTCTGGAGTGTGATAATGTGAGTGGATTCCATCACATTATCATGCGATGATAGTTGAATCCCGATTCCCACTGATGAGTTGGTTTACTCCTCGGGTGATCCCGACTAATTCTTCTTTCAGGTTTGGAGGAGAATTTGAGGTTGCAGTAGGAGGATTCCTGATTAGATAAAGTGATAACCATTCTGATCTAGGTTAGAGTGCACACTGAGTGTTTCTTTTCTCTCTCTCTTTGGCAGCGACCATGACCCGACCCTTGACTATGACTCAGTGACCAAGGTTAACCGAACTTTATTAAAACACTGGCTTTTGGATTGTCTGAGTTGCATACCTCATTGCCACTCCTACTTTTACCCTTTTCTCCAAAACACCCCGTATTACTACGAACATCCACTTCCATTGGATAAATCCATCATATGGTTATATACGAACTCGAAGGAACTTGTTCCAGATTCGAGGATGGTTTCCGGTTCTGGAGAAAATGAATAGGACTATTCAGTTGTCTTTTCCTTTTACCTTCTCTCAGGTTGCGAGTGCTCCTTGGATTAGGACAGTACACCTATTATGCTTATTGGATAGTCTTCTTCCAAACCATAGGCAGGTGCCGAACGGTAGGGAATGAAGAAAACCAATTAGCCTAACGAAGGTGTACAGAAGGTAATAAGTAAAGACAAATGAAGGGATTAGAAAGAGGGCAAAATAAATTGCGACTGCTATTCATGACCAAACCAAGCATTTCATCGCCACTCCTATTTCACCTTTGTATTTCTACAGGACACTCCGTATCACTACGAAGATCCACAGTTATTTGGATACTCCATCGTATGGTTATATACGAACTCGAAGGAACTTGTTCCAGTTCGGGGATGGATTCTGGTTCAGGAGAAATAGGAATAAGGTTTTATTCGGTTATCTTTTATCTTTACCTTCTCTCGGGTTTCGAGTGCTCCTAGGATTAGGACAGTACACCCATTATGCTTATTGGATAGTCTTCTTCCAAACCATAGGCTGGTGCCGAATGGTAGGGAAGGAAGAAAACCATTTAACATAAAGGGGTGTACAGAAGGTAATGACTAAAGACATATAAAGGGATTTGGAGAGATGGCGAAAAAATATACGGTTATAGTTGTGAATCTGATAATGGAAGAGGCATTACTAGGAATACCCGGATACCCCTTCGAAACATTTACATGTTTCAGTTTCACTGTGTATTGTTAAAAGAAAACTGATTTCCCAATTGGCCCTTGCTCCAGGGTATGTATTTACCAGGTTTGATTCTCACATTTGTATGGTTTTACAGATGATGAGTGGGAGTAAGTTATTGGAAATTAGGTGATCATCCTCATTATATCGGGATTCATTGTAATTAGTGATATTTGAGGAAATCGCCTGGGTTGTTTGCTCGACGGCAAATATTTGGTTTTGAATATCCGTTGTTATGCACCAATTTCAAATTGATATATCTGTACGTTTATTTTTATAAAGTGAGATACAACTTTTTGAAATTATGTCCATGACATTTACCTATATCAGTGGATGGTTAGGTAAGGAGCATTAAACAGCGGTGTAATTCTTCTTAACCATAAGTACAGTTTTCAACCTGCGACACACAGGGAATGAGTTATTAGACTTAGGGGACTTATACAGAGTATTGTATGTTGTCCAGTGTCCATTAGGACAGAGGGGATAATACTCGTACTATATTCTGTTTACTTGTGACTTCTCTAGTTTTTAGACATGTATTTCGTAGAGATGCAAGGTCTATGTTTTGAGAAGTTATAGGTATAAGAATAAAGTAGAGAACCAAGTATTGCAAGTGTCAGGATTCTTCAAGGTGATCGAAGATATAGATACTTTTGTATGGTATTCAGTTGATAGTAATGATTAAGAGAACTTGCTTCTCTTTCAGGTTACTCATAATTGGAAGCATTCCTAAGTTGAGTAATGCCGATCGGCCTCTCTCCGTTTAGTTGACATGCACTGGAGACAGATGCATGATTTGAATCTGGTTCCAATTAAATCAGTGCCTCTGTTTCTATATTGGATATAGAATAGTTCATATCTTAACAATGTTAAGGTACGGGAAGTTGTCCGGCTTATGCTTAAAACCAGACTCTGGATAACTCAAGGCACATTTCTCTAATGGCTGTTTGTGGGTTGACCCGGGCTATGACGAGGGTTGACTTTCTACCATCTGGAAGATCAATAGTGATATTGTTCTTGACTCGCCATAGTTTTGATAAAAATGGATTTTTTTTCAGAAAACAGAAGTGGGAGTATGGTAGAACTGGAAGTGATTCCAGAACCGCAAACGATTACTGAAAATTTGATAAGAACCTAAAGATTCAATCTGGTTTGACATTCCATTGGCCACTCCGCAGATATGGTGGGTAACCTCAGGCACCCGAGAGGTACTCCGGTAGCCTCAAGGACGGTGACCGGAAGGTTCTTGTTTACCCAGTCTTGACACTACTGTTGTTCCAGACTATGAGACCCGGCAGGAGGATGAGTATAGCGTCGTTCTAGCTTTAGAAGTGTACGTGTATATGACTCTGCCAGAGGGTTGTCGTAGTCCGTGGGAGCAGCGGAAGCATAGTGGACAAGTAGCTTATGTCCATTTATGGACTAAAGCAGATATAGTGGAGATAGATCATCTATTTCTGATGTGACAGTCATAGGTTTGACTTCATCAGAATAGGAGATGGGTCTGTTAAGAAGGTAGTAGGGTGTGATGTCCTGGTATTTGGATGACATACACAGAGTAGGAAGTGAAATTCCTATACTACGGTCGGTTATACTTTGGTTGTCACACAGTGGTTTCTCCACATAGGATATAGAAATTATATCAGACATTCTAGTTACTAGATCTATGGTTTTAGATCTGGATTTGGGTAGTTTCCTGATCTGGGTACTTAGACAGCATTCTAAAGGTGTTTTAGAATGGACGACTCCTGGCACGGTAGTATACCTGCAGGTGATGGAGTCACCCTCTCTAAAGGTGTCTTACAGACTAAAGAGGAGAGGGATGTGCATGATTGGCAGATCACTTGCTTAGGCAATTGAGTCAATCATGAGATGTCAAGTACCACACCAGATATTGTTTTTGCAGTAGATGCAATAAGTTGATATTAATCATATCCTGGAGAAACGTTCGGAAGCATTTTTAGAACATAAGTGGATGTTCTAGGGATACGATAACGGAAGCCTCCTTCGGGAGACAGTTATCATTCCAAGCTTCCAAGGTGACCAGGATGACAGAGTGGCTGTCAGAGTTATAGTTTTCCCTCTGACGAGGGGCAGTATTTTGGACAAGTGGTCCAAGCAGATACTGAGGGAGGTGTGGCGTAGGATACTGATTAAGTTCAGTTGACGATACAGTCTAAGAATTTTGGATTTGGAGTTCATTTATGAACTAGGTCCCATCAAATATCCAGACATATTCTAAGACAGGTATTGCTCATTTCGGGAGATGGTTTTCTCCGCGAACTTGAGATAAAGAGAGACATAGAAAGGAACATCAGGGCGGATCCATTTACTGAGGCTATTCCTCGAACGCAATAGTTTCGCAAAGGGGCTTTGTGAGACTGATTAGTAGAGGAGTTGGGTGTTCGGTATCACACGGGCTGTGAGTATGCGACATCGCAATAATTAGCCTTGAGTGCAAGTGGGAGATTGTTGGATATAGTGCCCTCAGAGTCAATTATTGGATCACAGGCGCGTGATTGCAATGATTGAGGGAGGACCTATGCCGGTAGGACAGTCTTACTCAAGATGATAGTATGCTATCTGGTTTACCTTTATCATCGTGTACTGCTTTAAGTGACCTTACAGATCACTATTACACGTTGATAGAGCCTTTAGGATTCTTGCTTGACTGCCAGCAGTATGATGGCGATCATATACGCGGGAGCTGGGGTCTATAAGCACGTCCTTAAAAGGTCCCTAGTCCTGGGAGTTTTCAAGACAGGGCATCGATACTCCGGAGTAGACTAGTGTATACTGTCGAGACCCCGACGAGGGACAGTGGCCGGTCTCACAAGCCATTGGTGTCAGTTGGTTCACCTAAGATGTATACAGGTGCTCATTGGGTTATAAGTACACCGGACAGGACTTGCCGGGAACATGCTAGTTGGTATTATACCTGACGTCAGATAGCAGTTCCCTGGTGACATGTGTACAGGTTAGTTCATCGAACTGAGATCGTCATTTTTCTCGTGTGAGTTCCCACTGTGCTTTGATTACTACCCTACCACGGATCAAAGGAGTCATGAAAACAGGTTTTAGTTGGGTACAGTCCCGAGCCACATGGAGGCAGTGAGAGGATCGGCAGGGGTTTCGTCTCTCCCGGTATTGGGGGTGAGATCGCGCTGTGTCTAGGAGAGCCATTACACAAAGCCCTCGGCCGAGGCAGGAGATTTACGGGTAGGTATTCCAGTAGTTTCTCAGGGTGTTCTGGGCTATACTCCGACACGACTTGTACCGCTTTTGGGGGTCTGACTTTTACCAACCCCCTAGGCCCGCCATGCGATGCTCATAGACGAACGGACCGGACTGTACGGATATTGTCACTGACAGACTCAGTAGGGTGTCAGGATGGTTCGCTCATCGACCTCCCTTTTGGTCAATACCTGGTATCCCGTTACGTACAGCTAGTACCTCTGACGTGCTAGTGGTTAAATCCACAGCCAAAGTATTGACGAGTTTTTAGAGTCCCCCACAGACAGTTTCTCAAGTTTCGGGCGAAACGTTGTAGAGGCCGTATGATATATGGCAGGGTCCGATCATATACGTGCGGTATTGTATGGATCATGATCGGACGAATCATACTAGTGGGCTTTGGTTTAAACCGGATCCTAGTAATAGATTTGTTGGATTACTTTAGTCTCATCACATTCGCATTAAGTCGGAATGCGAATACAGGTATGTATATACAGGTGAGGGGTATCTTTGTGATCCGTCACGAGTTTATTTTAGATGTTGCCGTATCTTTTTATTGTTGTAAACATTTGGGTTAATGTTTACAAATGGAAATTATGAGCTAGAAACCATCATTTTGTGCATTAAATGATACATGTACTTCATGGGTGAGTCATGGTATCATTTCTTGTGCAAATATCACATTATGTAATTGATTAGTGAGTTGATTTGATGAGAGGAGAGAGAGGGGCAGCCAAGGGTGAGCTCTCATATTATTATTTCCACTCTCTCTCATATTATCATTCTAGCATCACAAAAGAAAAGAGAGAGGAAACTCCTTCTTCTTCCTCTTTCTTCTCTAACTCAAAACTTCCATCAATGGCTTCATCTCTAACATCCATCCAAATCAATGGATGCAAGAGACAAAGTGATCACAAACATTTTCTACATCACCTTGGACACGTCGGCTAGCACACTTTGTGCCCGAGTTGCTTCGGATGAAGCGGGAGCCCGTAAAAAGAATCGATGATGTAGTGCCCTTTCCGACGAGGAGATCGAGACCGGAGATGCCGCGAGGAGCTTAGGATGGTGGCCAAAGACCGAAGGATATGGATCGATCGGTATAGCCTTTCTATCTCTTCTCTGGATAGCTAGTAGTAGGTTAATGGTTCAATCCAGGTTTTAAGCCTACGATAGCGCCGGTTTTTAAGTTAAGAAAAAATTTCGTTTCCGCATTTTGGCCTCGGAAAGACGGCCGGGGCGCTACCATAGTCTTACAGTATTGTCTCGGATGGCCCTCATTCTTACCAAATTTCCAAGTCTTTGTAAAACAATTTTCCTATGATTGGATACATCCTTCAGCATATACTTAACAAAATGATTTTGTACCAAAAAAATTACTGAGTTAAACAAATTATTATAACTTATAAGAAAATGAAAATAGTAATCGTTTTAAAATTGGACTAATCGGTACATCACATTCAAGCTTATCTAAAATCCTAATATCAATGAACATTGGATCAATAGCACAAACATTCCCTTTGTAATGTACCAGACACATAAAATCCAATAATTTTCGTGATGCATGGGAATATAAATCTGAGATTAAAATTTTAATTCATCATTATAAATCGTATTTGTTGCAAATAAAATGAAAATGAGAAAAATAAAGTACAGACTTAGCGTGTCACGCTCTAGTACGGAATTCTACAAAGTATTTTTCCATTTGACCCATTCCAGCAAACTAGATCTGCACTTGTGAATCCTCTTTACTTTCTCCGTTTTGTATCCGTGATAAAAATAACGGAGTATCGTCTAGAAAATAAAAAGTAGAATGAACAACACGATATTGCATATTATTTAGTTAATGTATAAAACGTATTGAATAACAATGACTTACACAAAATTTAGGCTTAAAGAAGAAGCTATTGGCGGAAGATTCGCGTCTAGATAACAAATCGATGTAAGCTGTTATCATTTCTCTTCTAACGCGCTCCCCAATACGCGGCGAGAGAAAGTCGGAAAAATATACAACTGCTCTTTCTATTGTATGAAGGAATTCAACTTCTCTGGAGGTTATCAAAACATAAATATTTAGTATTTAACTTTTAAATATGAAATTATAATTAATTTATTAAAGTTGAAAAATCTAGTTTCCCTTTCTCGTCAAAGTGTTGGATCCAAAGTTTTTCCCGCACATACTTTTTTCGATTCTGATATATGATATTTAATTCCTTGTATGGGCTTCTTTTCTTTCTTTTTCTTCTTATCTGGATTTGTGTACGGCGAGAGCAAAAAAGAACTTGGCTTCTTTTGTCTTTTCGAATCTTCCATTGCTTCTCTTAAAATGTCTTGCCCCACTTCGTCAGTCGGATCTATACCCATCTCACGGAGAATTTTAAGTATAGAATCATCTTCTACTACTTTTGTGACGTCTGTCCGACTGCCCGGGGATGGCAAATCCATCTCTAGAGGTTGTTCAATCGGTAATTCATTAGATACCCGCTGCCGCTTCAATTTTCAATAGGTTTTTCTACTTCAACTGCGGTGGTTATATCTTCCAAACCTATATTCAAGTTTGCATCGGCGGCAGCACTTATATCAACCTCAAAAGTATCGTCAGCAGCACTTATATCAACCTTAAAATTTTCATCAAAAACGGTCTCCTCCTCCGCCTTATTTCCAACCGTCTCATCAACATGTTCATCATCGGAAATTTCAGCCCAGAGATTTTCATACCTTTTTGAGGCTTCATCCCCCCCTTCTCATCAATCTCACTCTTTAGAACTCGTTTGATCTCTTCGTGTAATCTCTTGAGATTATCGTCATCCAACAAAGATTTATTAAGTTCAACTGAATTGACCTACAAATAATAAGTAATAAATATCAATAATTAGATCTAATATGTTAAAGGTGATATAAAAAAAAAAACATAAACAATACTTACATAATCGGGAAGTAACTGACGGATAATCTCGATGTTAGGCCCGTATATCGTAGTTGGTTGACTGCGGAGGGTGTATTACCTTCCTGCTAATAGCAGTGTACCAAGCGAAGTAATCGTCAGCCATATCTGGACCTTCTCATGTGCTAGCATCAAATTCAACTCCTTTTGTTTAGATATCAATTCAGGTTTCGTCCCACAAATTGATATATTCCGAAATCATATCGGATATTGGTTTCTTCTTGGTTGGCTTCTCCTTCTCAGTTTGTATAGGTTGAATGTCAATGGGCACACTCTGAATACCGCCAAACTGTCAGGTTATCCCTTCATGATATTGCTACTGGACAATATCGAAACAAATGAGAAAAACTCGTAATAGTCCAGCGTATCTACTGAGAAGGAAAAAAAATTCGGATGCACCAACATACTCAGTGTATAGATCCCATGTGAACTGTCATTAAAGAAACAGTTGAAAATATTTATTATTATTCGTAAAGAATTAAACAAATATCGTTAAATTAAGTAATGAAATAGTAATTACCTGTAGCTCATTCAAATTATCAAGCATTCCCCGGTAGAAAGTTTTATGATGATGGGGAAATCGATGTGTGCATACACCCCATTGTCTTGCAAGGGGTCTAACCTTCTTGAAACTAGTATCGAAGAAAGGGCGGATGACTGAGATCCTCGTATATGCCCAACACTGAATAAAATTTAATTGTTAGATTCGCTATAATTATCTTTACATTAAAGAAAATAATTATACAACTAATACGATACCTTCAAAACTGTAAGACAACTCTTTATCGCTCTTGCATTTGACAGTGCCGTTTCGTTCAATCCATTTATCAAATACGACAAAAACCCCGCCCCTAAGTATATATGAAGATGAGTTTGTCGTCGCACAATAATCGAAACCATTTTGGACGACCTAGGTTCGTGGAGCGTGTAAGGAATAATTCCATGCAAATGTTGTACAAAACATAAGCTTTTGTATATTGAATAATTTTCTCTCGATCGGCGTTAGTCCTGAAACTACTAAAATCTCATATACCCATGTCACAAGTACGGCACCATCTTTCCTCTTCTCCTTCGGGGGATCAACTCCTAATATGTCGTCAAAATGTATGAAGGAACTCATACATTCTTCATAAATAACTGGAGAACCTTTGACCGGGAGACCGAGAATCCATGCTACGTCTTCAAGAGTGATCGACCCCTTTCCAATGGGTAAATGAAAAGTGTTTGTCTCGGGTCGTCATCTCTCAACTAATGCAGATGTCAACGGTTGGTCTTATTGTTGGTGGCCAACTTTACGATACTCGCCAAAACCTCATTCGTATAATAATTCAATCTGCTGATCAGTCAGGGGCCATTGCGCAGAAATGCTCGTAGATTCGAGCACAATAAGTCTTCTCCTATATTTACCATTCCAAATAGCTTCTGAAATGTGATTTGCTTGATTATACAATACAACATTATTCAAGGGGCCAGGGTTGTTTTGAATGGATGATGTTTGGGATGCTGATGGTTGGGTAGGATTGACTGCATTCACCTTTGATTGTAATTTCCTTTTTTTATTGCGTTCTTGGAGTTCTTCTTTACGAATATTTTTTGGCGGAGGAGGAGGAGTCAGTTTACCATATCCTTCTTTGGTGTAGCCCTTTTGGGTGTATATTTGCATTTACCGGGCATTATAACTACATAATAAACTCAAAATTCCTAAATATATTAACAAAAAAACCTACAAAAATAACACCAAATCCTAAACTAAAGAACTAATTGATTTATGTTATAAAATCGATCCAAGAAACAATAGAATACCTAGCAACAATCGCAATTCATAAAAAACGCCTAATTTACATCTGAAAACTCTAAAAAAAACCCTAAATAAATAACAAAATCTATAGTAATTAAAGTAATTAACTTACCTTATGAGATCGATCTATGAAGGTGTGTGAATTCCAGCAAGAATCGTGGTTCAAATCATAACAAAAATCACCCAATTTTTTTCAATCTCTAACCCTTAAACCGCTGATATAGTGCTGAAGCTTCTCGAGCGGTGGTTGTTTTTATTAAATGGTAACCGCTAGTTAAAGTAGCGGTTAAATCTGAGCCGTTCGATTTTAACCGCTACTTTAACTAGCGGTTACCATTAACGACTCAGATTTGTTTGATAAATCAATTTATCCAACGCTCTATAATGTTCCGTCCCGAAGTTTTATTTTCATTCTTTTTTGTACATATACTTTTTTTAAATCAAAATTTATATGGTGGTGAAAAACATGGGAGGGCTCTTCATGTTTGAAGTAAAGAAACCTTTGTATATTGTTTGCTTTTAAGCCACAGCACATAGTGATGAAGGGAGGGAAGAAAGCATGTGTGGTCCAATTATCATTTCCCAACACAAAGTTTCGAGCATCAATGACACATGCAAGTGGCTTCTGCTGCAACAATGCAAGCATAGACAATGTACAGCAGAGGACACCTGGGTATGTTATTCGGAGTTCCTGCTATTTTCACCTCATACTATTCCGTGTTATTAAAATCATCGGGACCAGAATTTTTGATCTTAAAATCAACGGTCAAGATCGGCTACCGAACAGTGTAAAACAGAAGGATTTGGTGTTGGTGTTTTTCACGTGCTTTGCACATGTGATGTACGATCAGGATGATCCAAAAGCACCATAATATCAGGAGGAAAACAGCAGGGGTTCCAAATCCCTGGACATGGGGCTTGTTGGGGCCGCCCTTATATAAGTTCTATCAGTGCTTGGTCTTTATTATATAATGTATTTATGATGATCAATCAAGTGTAATGCATAATTGACGCCATGGAAAAGGTTCTTTCTTAAAGACTAGAAATAGACGCATTGAAGTTAATGAAAAAACAAATTAACTAATAACAGCACTTAAATTACCGCTTAAGGTTACAAACTACAACATTAGAAGTGCGAAAAATGATGATTAAATAATGTTTCTACAAGTTGAGAAGATTATTTGTCCTCTGTGAAAACCAACAAAAGCGCAAGCACTTAGTGTAACATACCAAGCTTGTGTACCAGTTTAGGTACAAAATAGAATAAACTCTACAATAAAACTAAGTTTACATGATAACTGGATCCAAGTCACACGAGAGGCACAAAGTATCAATGATGAAATGCAGTCAATAACTAGGTTGCATCAAGATGAAGAAGAGTATATAACCCAACAGCTGACTTATCGATGCTCTTATAACAACAAATACACATGCATCTTCTGAGATGGAAACAAAAAACATAATAGTTCTCTAGCTTGTGGACAACTAGAAACTCGAACCTTGGTATTTAAAAATCAACCTATGGCCGTGACATGCAGAATAAGTAATCTTTGTATGTACACAAATAAGAAGTACAAAAATATACATCAAATGCTCTCCTTTTTTTCCTTTTTTTTTTACAGATAACAAATTACATGTTTCAAACAAGAAATCATCCTTTTACTATAACATAAACTACATCACAAATATAATGATGTTTATAGAGGGGGGGGGGGGGGATTATATTATATAGGGGGGGCTATTTATTTCCTTCAGACCGAAGTTCTTGCTCAAGCTCATCAAACTCCCATCCCCCTATCTCTTCACTTGTATAATCTCTACCCCCTTCTCCAAATTCCTCTTCAAACTTTGCCAACTCTGATTCGGCATCAATCTGCTTCTCTGAGGGCCCCTTCATTGATTTTCGAGACTTGATTGCTGGGGATTTTGGAGTCGAACTTTTCTCTGCTTTTGCTTTTGGTGATGCCACTTTTTCTTCAGGAACCTCGACTCCTAAGGAACTTTTCTGTAGCTTGTCCTCAGATGAGATTTTCTTCTCTTCTGGGAGTTCAATCAGGAGGATTGGTCTCTCGATGGATTCAAAATCTACCTGCATTTCATCGATGGCATCGAATAATTGGTTGACCTCAGGGTCGTCTCTCCTGAAGAAAATTATCAAAAAATTAGTTATTCCAAGCATGTGATAGTGTTTGCTAATTTATTTATTTTTCTCCAAAAAAAGGTTTCTATGGGAATTTTTAACATTATCGAAGAATTTCTGTGTAAAAAGGAGATCAAGATGAGGTCTGGGTCTGAGTTTTAAATAAGTGATGTGCAAACATTGGAAGGAAATTCTTTTTCTCACAAAGATAAAAAGGACCTAGGAGTATGCCACGTGACAGTCAATTGAACTATTTAGATAACTTGATGGAGCTTTGCATTGTGAATAGCAAAGAGGATATGTTCATAGGCTAAATGGCATTTAAAAACCCAACGTTTACAGCCTTAGCAATAAATACTTAAATTTGAGCATAAATACATAATGTTTCTAGTTGGCAGTATGGTGACCAACAACATCAATGGTGGAAGTGTAAAGACACTTTTACCCCTGCCCACTAACCCATCAACCATGATGAATAGGGTAAACAAATTAAAAAACCCACCCAAAATAACTCATCTCTCTCTCTCTCTCTCACCCAACACCTTTTCCCTTCGACCTAAACCGTAAAAATTACTGTAGTAAAATCAGGAGCTCGAGTAAAACTTGGCTCTTGCATGGTTAATTCAACATGTTTGGAGGTAGTTGAAGCTGTGTTTCATTCTCTACACTTCCGAGTTCCTGATTATTGTTGTGGAAATTCATTGAATTATTCTAGAAGAAGCCATGGATAAAAGGAATGAGGCTAGAATTTATAAATTTAGGATGAAATAAGGGCAAAAAAGCCCAAAACAGGTCACATAAGATGCACATGGATATCGCAAATGGGATATTCTACCCCAATATTGTTGAAGGGGAGGGGGCGAGGCCGAGGGCTGAAGGGGTTTCGATGAGGAACCCTAGCAGTGGCGGCTGGGGTTCAGAACCCTAAAATAATTTATGTTTTGTTTTTTTTTTGTTCTATTAGAGAGAAGAACTTAGAATTTTTTTCTCCCGGGTGCTCTGATACCATGAAATCGTTTAGGGAGAATAAAATGAGGTAAAGGATTTGAAAGCTCCTCTCTTCTTTATATATACTAAACCAAACGTGCAGAATTACACTAATACCCGTATACATATAAAGCAGGTATTCTAAAAATAAAACAACAATGGGCAGCAGATGGAGTAAAACTTTGGGTATTAAAAAACATTTTTTTGTGAAAAAGGAAAGAACAAGAAAAAAAACTTTGGGTATAAAAGAGCAAGATTTAAGCTTTAGCTAGTGCTAAGGTGGAAAAAATTA
The DNA here is from genome assembly GCA_030015575.1 of Agapanthus africanus. Classification (NCBI taxonomy): domain Eukaryota; kingdom Viridiplantae; phylum Streptophyta; class Magnoliopsida; order Asparagales; family Amaryllidaceae; genus Agapanthus; species Agapanthus africanus. The sequence goes on from CM057341.1 coordinate 342,464,219, forward strand.
GGTATTTTAATGCCATTTAGCATATTTCATTTTAATGGAAGATATGGAGTTGTAAATGTTAACAAGAAATAGGGCTAAAATTATTAAATGCCTATTGAAGAGCTTAGCAGAGTTAAAAACCTGGATTTTCCTTGCTCAGAATAAAACAGCTTCTTCATTAGATCAACCACACCAAAGGCGGTAACTATCTGTAAACATTATGTATTAGGTCATCAGACAGACAACCATGTGACTAAATCAATAACCAGTATAAGAATCCACTTGTTAAAACTATCTCAATGAATGCGGACAATGATCTATTATCAAGAAGAAAAAAAGGAAAAAGAATAATGGAGAAAAAAAAGATAGCATGGGAATCTCCATTTAGACCCATAACTACCAGAACAAATCAACTAATAACTGAACAAAATATGTTTAGAAAACACATTTATCCCTGATTCAAGTTTTTGTGTTGGATTCTTAGGATATCTAGCACTTGCTAATTAGAAATGTGGTTAGATTAAAATTTTAGGTTCATTCTGTAACATACAGATGTATGCAAATTCCTATGGAAAAACTTTTCATCTTAGGATACCTAGCATGCCTGATTCCACTCTTTAGGATAAGAATTTGAACAGCCTTGAAACTCAAAGAGGATAAAGAAAACCTCAGGTACATACTCGTAGCGCCATAGAATTTGGAAGAACCTTGGAGAAAATTACTAGGACTAGGAGATTGTCTTAGGCTTTTTATTTGTAATGAATATAAATGGCTATGAGTGCAAGAAAGCTTCCAAGAGCTATTTGTTTGAAAACAGCTTATAAAGATGGGTACAAAGTATTAGAGTGAATATACATGGCATATGTTTAGAAAAGAAGAAACACGAGTAAAAGCAAGACATACCTTTGTTTCTGCACTCAAATATTCCTCCTCAAGAAGTTTCTTTGGGTTTGATTCTTTTGATATCTCCGTATCCGACACGGGTATCATCTCTGACCTACAAATGATTTTAAAACAAAAAAAAGCATATAGGTTTTATCTATCATACTTCCAAGGTGAGATTCAAAAGCGCACACACCTCTCACTGATTTTCTTCAAGTTTTCCACGAATGTTCTAATTCGATCAACAGAAGGTCCAAGCTCTTCCTATATAAAGATAGTAAGCCGATAAAGAAACTACATTAGTTCAATGATTAGGCAAGTGGAAAGACATGTTCTCTATCAATTGAAGGAGCACTACCTTCAACACCAAAAGGTGGTGCTTGGTCAACTTCACTAGATAGTTTCCACACTTTTCCAGCTCATCACTCCATTAAAGAAATATAATTCAGTAAATATAAGGAGCAAAATAATCTTAACTTCAAAAATCAAGTCAACAGAACAAAAAAAATGGAGGAAGTGGTTAAAGCTCATTAGGTCTACATAAATAAGTACACACTTTGTCTGCTTTTCCTTCAGTTCTGTGTAGGAGGACTGGAGAACCCAAGTATCTTCCAAGAAATTGATCCATGTATGGACAATATCGGATTCCACCTTACATGACGCGATAGATTTTGATAATTCGTCTTCCTGAAATTTGAAATTATGTTAGAAAAATATTTGGCTTCGGATCTATCTTTTGAGAAGTACAAGTAATCTTTCAGGGGGAAAAATAGTCGAAGGATAATTTCAAACCTTTGTTTTTAAATGCAGCACAATTTGATTGCTTGCTTCATCGAACTGGTCTCTCTCCTCCCTGGCCTTGTTCAAGCGTGATGTAGCAGCAGCTAGGGAAATATTAACCTGAATAATTAAACAATAATATCTAAATATCACATTTATCACACAGCAGATTAATGACTTTGTTGAACATTAAACACCACTTTAGATAACATATAAATAAGAGTTATAAGGACCTAAACATACCGTGTATTACACAGATTTTCACCAAACTTGGACGTAAGAAAAAAACATGTCATGTGGATTTTAGTAAGGCCTTCACCTAGCTTCTAATGATTCTCAACGTTCAAGAGCCCTTACTAAAAGAGAAATAACTGGCTAAATATGCTATTGTCCACTCTTAAATAATAAGATGGACACATCTAATTGAACGATTTATCTTCTTATAGCAATTAATCATGTTAGTGATTGAAAAATGGAACAATTCAAATGAGTGACATAGTGTCTTCTTTTTCTTTTTCTCATTCAGATTCATCGTGGTATTTGCATTCATATATCCCTTGCAAGCTTTGTCGCTACTACATATATAGAAGAATCAGGTACATATCCACGACTGCAAGTCCGCAATAAACTCATTATCAAATAACAAGGGAACTAAAAAGGGAAAAAGGTCATGGAAGAGAAAAAAAAAAAAAAAAGAAATAACCTTCTTGAGTTCAGCCTCTAGTTGATCTCTTTGCTTCTCCAATCCAGAAATCTCAGCAACTAATTCCTGAAATCAGTCGATAAAAGAACTGGTAAACGATTTCTATCATAAAACAAGAACCTACAGAAGTACCAATATGCATGCTTCTCCATATAATGTGTCAAACTCCCTAGTGCAATTTGGTGTCCTTTTGTGTCCAACATAGAACACATGTCAATTGATGCTATGCTTGCAAACACATACACCTAAGTTGCATCCAGATAGATGCACAAGTTACATGTATTGCATTTCCTTTTCCTTTTTTATGTGGGAAGGGGGAGGGGTTGCTTATTATATGTTTTCATAATTAATTGGAATCCTAATTCCTCAAATCAATAATTGCCAGCTCAAAATATATACTGATCACATAACATTAGAGCCATCTCCAATAAAAATGGGGTGGGTTAAGGAGAGAAAATCTGTTGACACGGCTTCACAAGTAATTATAAAGGAATTTATAGTCTGTGTCAATATAACATCAGGACACTGGTTTGGTTCCAACTTCTTTGCTGGAAAGCATAAACAAGAACATGCTTATTTAATAACTAATGTTGATCTCATATGGAAACATTGAGGCATATGACATGCAGAGCATTATTCGTTACCAAAACATTGCATATTTCTACCGGTCTTTAAGACGACACCATGCCAATTGAAATAGGTAAATGAAAAGATGCCCATAATTTCAATCTACTGAGGAAGACTTCAACATTGGTAAGTCATTACAGAAAGGGGGGAAAGTGTGTTTCAAGCTACCTGTTTGCTTATTATACATCTCGCAAACATATTAATAGATGAACTGCAGACAAATTTCTGTGTCCGTCTCACAGAATTTTGTATACAGTAACTGCAATGAAGACTCAACTAATATGCAAATAGAATACCTTCTCTATTTCACCAACTTCATTCTCCTTGACGACACGAAAGTTGAGAGCCTCTTCTTTTTGGTGTCTGTTTTTAGAACAAAACACAGCATTAATTATGTAAAATATTTTACCAAACATTTTGCAATTACTAAATACAGCTGATGATAAAATAGATTGGCAGGATCATATATGTTTTATATCCTAGTATTGAGGAAAGATGGCTGTCCTAGCCACGACATAATATAACAGCATAATTTCCAAAAGAGGCGGTTGCATGGCACATATGAAAGATACATCGACATCATCATACAGCTGATGACTTGGTTTCTACGTATATCAGAATCATGCAATCGATCTTTTGGAGTACAGAACCTAACTTTAAGGGAGAGAAGTTATCAGTATCCATGCATTTAAAAATTTCACACCATTATATCTCAATAAACGATATCAGACATGAGAAGAATTATAAATTCCTCATGCACCTATTGCGCAGCCATGTCTGCATAATAAAAACAAGACTGCTGATGAAGAAGTGCAAGCTCGTGTTGAGAAAGAAAGTCCAATCATTAGGATTAAAAGCATTTCTGTTACTTTTATGACCTTTGATCTGCAATACGCTTTTCTGCTTTTGCTGAAGAATTAGCAAGAGATTCCGTTAGAACTTTCAGCTTATCAACCTGGCATTTTGATGAAGCATATAATATTAGAGACAAATTATAGAAGCTACAGAAAAAGCTAAAAGAATCACTTTTGAGTACTAAAAAGGAGAATCATTGGCATCAAATTTTAGAATAGCTAGTAAACTGAAGAGGGGGGGAAATTATGAGATAAGCTACTCAAGACAGTCATGCCTTGAGGGTCACAATGTGCTATCAAAAATGTCCAGAAAGAGTGTAGCTGAAATAAGAACTCTCTGATGGATGAGTTGCAAAATGCTTTAATTAAGAAAAGAGTAGCAGAGACCATAAAGTTAAGGGCGCTTCCACTTCAGGATAAAACCAAGAACTGGTTGAGATGGTAGGACATGTATTGCAGAGACCATAGAGTGCCTTAGTTTGTAGTGATCATAGGATCTTGATAATGGATGAAAGGCACATGGGTTGGGTACACCTCAAAAAACATGAATTGAGGCGTTAAAAAGGATTCATAATTTCACCCAGCTAACCCCAATAAGTTAATGTTGTTGGTTTTTATCTTAATATATTCAAAATCATCATCATCTAGCCTTTGCTATCAATATGGGGCCATATCCAGAGCAAATCCATAGTTGAGAAGGTCCTGGAAAGAATAAAGATTAGTGTGATCGACCATCAACCGTAAGTCAATCACTTGAAATACATGCCAAGATTTCCACCCGATAAATTATGGATATAAGGGTTGCCAAAACCCACCGTTGCCGGTCCCAAGTCCGGATGAGAAAGGGTGAGGGTTGTGGTAGGCTTGTGACAGCCAACGTAAAACTTTGTCACATTCTATGATATGAACCATAATAAGAATATCGTTGGGGCGTCCCTTACTCAGCGACGCGCTACATCGGATCACGGGTATAGTGTTAAGTATGTAAGGGTTTCTAGGTCGTCGTCCAGAAACGGCGCGCTGCATCGGACCCAGGGCGTAGTGATAAATAAGCAAGGGTCGTCGTCCAGAAACGGCGCGCTACATCGGACCCCGGGCGTAGTGATAAATAAGCAAGCGTCGTCGTCCAGAAACGGTGCGCTACATCGGACCCCGGATGTAGTGACAAATAAGCAAGGGTTTCATAGAATCCGTCTAGCATCCTGGAACATAGGTTCCCTTACGGGTAGACTAATAGAATTAGTGGAGGTGATGATTAGGAGGAGAGTTTGTATTATGTGTTTGCAAGAAACTAAATGGGTAAGTGAAAAGAGTATAGTCATAGAGCCTTGGGGTTATAAGCTTTGGTATACGGGTAGAGATAAAAATCGTAATGGGGTAGGCATAATCATAGATAGACGGTTGCTTGGGCATGTAGTTGAGATTGGAAGAAAAGGTGATAGAATTTTACTGGTTAAGCTTATTCTAGGTGGAGAGATCCTTAATATTATTAGTGCTTATGCACCACAGATAGGTCTTGATGACGCTAGTAAGCGTCTATTCTGAGAGGATTTAGACGAGATGGTGCAAAGTATATCTAGTGGAGAGAAGTTATTTATTGGTGGTGATCTTAATGGACATGTAGGTACTAGTCGTAGTGGGTTTGATACTATCCATGAAGGTTTTGGTTTTGGACAAAGGGATGAAGTAGGTGACTCGATTCTAGATTTTGCCTTATCTTATGACTTATTCTTAGCAAACACCTGGTTTAGGAAAAGAGAGTCCCACCTTATCACTTTTAGGAGCGGATCAAGTGCTAGTCAAATAGACTTTTTTCTGACGAGAAGAATAGATAGAGGTTGTTGTATCGACTGTAAGGTAGTGTCAAGTGAGAGTGTAACCACTCAACATAAACTTTTAGTTCTAGATTTTCGATTTAGAAGAGGACCTAGGAAGATTAGACGTAAGCTAGAGCCTAGAATTAAATGGTGGCGATTGAAAGAAACTAGCCAAAAGGCTTTTAAAGATCGGGTGGTCCAAGAAGCGGATTGGCAGTCGGAAGATGATTCACAAGATGATTCAGACAGAATATGAAACAAAATGGCTAGTTGTATCAAGAAGGTAGCTAGAGATTTACTTGGTGAGTCGAGAGGTGGTGCTCCCCCATCTAAAGAACACATCATGGTGGAATGAAAAAGTAAAGACTGCTATTAAAATTAAAAGGGATTCTTATAAAAATTTGAAGAAAAGTAGAGATGTAGAGAGATTTGAGAAGTATAAAATGGCTAAAAAGGAAGTTAAGAAAACTGTTCGGAAAGCTAAATCTAAGGTCTACAAAGAGGTGTACGAGAAATTATACACTAAAGAGGCTGAAAATGATATATACCGGATTGCTCGAATGCGGTAAACGAAGACTAGAGACTTATGTGCGGTGAAGTGTGTCAAAAATGAAAATCAGAAGGTTTTAGTTCGAGATGAGGATATCAAGGAAAGATTGAGAGATTATTTTGACAAATTGTTCAATGAAAGCTTTACTAAGAATTTGGATGGACTTGTTATTCAATCTCAAGATATAAACCGTGATTTCATGCGTAAAATAAGACTACCTGAGGTTAAAGAAGTTTTGAACAGAATGAGTTTAAGAAAAGCGGTTGGTCCTGACGGAATTCCTATCGAGATTTGAAGATACTTAGGAAAAATAGGCGTTAAATGGCTGACAGATCTGTTTAATAAGATTTGGCAGACAAAAAAGATGCCAAATGAGTGGAGGAAAAGTATCATTGTACCTATCTACAAGAACAAGGGTGACATTCAAAGTTGCTCAAACTACCGTGGAATAAAACTTATGTGTCACACCATGAAACTTTGGGAGAGAGTGATTGAACACAGGCTAAGGAAGGATATTAAAATAACAGAGAACCAGTTTAGGTTCATACCTAGACGATCGACGACAGAGGCCATTCATTTGTTTCGTCAACTTGTCGAGCGTTTTCGAGAGAGGAGAAGAGATTTGCATATGATATTTATTGATTTAGAAAAAGCGTACGACAAGGTACCTAGAGAGATATTATGGGGGACAATGATAAAGAAGGAGGTCTCCGTCAAGTATATTGACATAATCAAGGATATGTACGATGGAGTAGTGGCAAATGTCAGAACTTGCGGCGGCTTAACGAGTGATTTTCCGATTACAATTGGTTTACATCAAGGATCTGCATTAAGTCCATTCATGTTTACCATCGTGATGGATAAGCTTACTAGAACTATCCAAGATGAGGTACCTTGGTGTATGCTATTCGCTGATGATATTGTTCTAGTAAACGAGACGAAAGCTGGGGTTAATGCCAAATTGGAATTATGGAGGCAAACATCGGAATCTCAGGGATTCAGATTGAGCAGATCCAAAACAGCATATATGCATTGCAAATTTAGTAACCAGAGAAGTCAAAACCATATTGGTATAACATTGGAAGGGCAAGAGATATCACCGAGCGACCAGTTTAGATATTTAGGTTCCATCATCCAAAAGAACGGGGAGATCGATAGTGATATTAATCAAAGGATCCAAGCTGGTTGGTTGAAATGGAGGAGTGCAACAAAGATTTTGTGTGATCGTAACTTTTCGTTAAAATTGAAAGGGAAGTTTTATTGGAGCGCTATTCGGCATGCCTTATTATATGGTACAGAATGCTGGGCTCCTAAGAAGCATCATACACAGAAGATGCACGTAGCGGAGATGTGCATACTTCGTTGGATGTGCAGTAACACTAGAAAAGATAAGGTGCGAAATGAGGATATTCGTGCAAAAGTTGGTGTAGCACCTGTGGAGGAGAAGATGCGGGAAAACCGGCTAAGATGGTTTGGTCATGTGCGACGCAGACCTATGAAAGCACCGGTTCGACGAATAAATACTCTCGATATGGGCAATGGCAAAAGGGCAAAGGGGAGACCAAAGAAAACATGGATGGAGGTGATATGAAACGATATGGTTGCCAAAGGACTCAATGAAAGTATATTGTTCGATAGGAGTGAGTGGAGGCGGAGGATTCATGTGCTAGACCCGGCGTGATTCTCATGTTGGTTCATGTAGCCTACCACATATGCTTGGGATAAAAGGCTCAGTTGTTGTTGTTGTTGTTGTATAAGGGTTGCCATTAACCTAACGGCCCGGTTCATGTATAGGAAAGTCTATCATTCCTATTCGGCTTAGCATTTCTCCTCAACCCAAAACTTAGCCATGAGAGATCCCCACCTCAAAGGTACTAAACATTTAAACTACAAGAATTTACAAAAATATAAAATAATACAAGAATTATCAGGAATATAAATCAATGAAGGAAAACGGTAAGAAGGTTTAGTTAGTGGATAGCAAAACTCATCCTTATCTTAGGCTTTTAATTTTTTTGTATTGCAATACTCCAACAATTTCAGGTTTCATTCCCTATTTATAGCTGTCTATGATGCCAACCCACCATCACAACCTTTTCTCGATACATAAACTGATGAAAAATCATGCTGTCTTTCCAGTACAAAAAATCCTGCTTAAAAGGTTGTCATGCAAATGCTAAGGCAGGTTATATTCTTATAACTGATTCATGCATAAACATCACCACAAAACAAGCTGCCAAATCATAGTAAGATGTTCTTTGAAAACCCTTTTTGAGGGAGATATGCATGGGCATCTAGGTGTAAGCAAGCATTAAATCAGACCTTTGAACGAACACAATTCACTTTTACCATTATGTGTGAACTCACTAGTTTTAGATACCAACTTTCTTGATTAAGTTAACAACGGGTTGGCAAGTCAAAAGGACCAGGATAGCAGCTATTATCAGAAATGGAAAAGGCAAACAGTGTCAATCTAAGAAATAGCTGCAGGAATTCAACATTCAAATCTCAAAAATGGGCAGGAAAACACGCCTTTTGTGAGTGGGCCTCAGATGAATCTCCAGGATTTATGGATTTCTTCTTAAGCAACAGTTCTTCCAGTCTTGAACAAAGGCGAACCTCTGAAAGTGCTTCTTTTAGAGCCTAAACATTGAATGTAAAGCATGATTCAATAATTGATTGACATTCTAGAAGGTAACCAATTTAAAGGGTCCTACTGCTCCAAAATACAACCGTAACAATCTTTTAATATATGTAGAAACAAGCAAAGAGAGAAGGTGATATAATTTGAATGAGATGTTTTTAAGGGTGATGGTACTTTGCCCCTAAGACAAACAAGCATGGCAAATAGAATAATGAAAAGATGGGAATCTACTGTGATGATGCTAGAAAATTTCTTCCCATGTCTTGATAAGAGTGCTTTTTTACTTTCACCAATACTTCATATTTTTATATATATGGTCTTCGGTCAGACGAACTGGGATAGAACGTCTAGCCTGAATTTAGGGGCAGATGCATAGGTTTGATCCATCCACCTTTCCGAAAACACCAAGTGATTATAGCGCCATATATCGAAGGGCTGGAAGGATGCGACTGATACAACTGACTTCAAATTCCCTCTCACGAATGAGAGATTTATTGATTGTGGGAACGCATTTTTCCTAGTAGCGCAATCCCCTGTAGTTAATTCCGTTGTCGTGAACGACAACTTTCTACACTCTAGGTTTTTCCTTCATGTGTCGTGTCTTTTGGGTTTTATTTGATTTGCCCTTGAATTGTATACGGAGACCAATTTTGTCATCGCCCGTAAGGCACGGATTAATCTAAATCCGTATATATATCATATTTGGGTCAAGTATTGCTTGACAAGGTCCACATTAGTGTCTGGTTCGCCAACAGGGATGAACATAGATTCCATTCTCACATTTGTAAGGTCCATAGTTCATAAGCTTTGGGTTTGGAAACTTGAGTTCCAGCATAAGCTTTGCCTAGGGGACACGTCTCATTTGAGAACCAGGTCAACCTAAACGGTTTGGGAAGCATTGGATTTGCCTAGGACACTTAGTCTCATTTGAGAACTAGGTCAACCTAGGTGACATGAGAATTTTGTTCTCAGCGGATCATTCGATCATATGGAAGCTTAAGCTTCAAAACTTAGCCAATTTGCTAAGCCAGGGGTTTTGATCTTGCGCTCATCTGTACTTGGCGCTGGCGCAGCTCTGACGCACGTACATTGCACGTGGCAGACGCTGCCACCATACGGGCTTGGTGCCGGCGCACGTGCGTTGCACGTGGCGGGCTTGGCGCCGGCATTTGGTTTGGCGTATGGTGGGCCATGGTGCTACTTTGGCACCGACGCCGGTGCACGTGTTCATCACTTGGCATGCAGGTGCTGGTGCACGTGTTTATCACGTGGCATAGCCTAATATTTAGAGGTTAACCTTTGGCTCAACTTAGTAAAAGTGCTATTGACGCATCTTAATGCAGCAATTTTTAACGCTAGCGCCACGTGCATTGCACATTTAGCGCGGCGCTATGGTTTTGGAGATTAATCTCCACGGGAAGGTTAACCTTTCAGAAACTTAAGTTTCCCATCACAAAAAAAAATCTTTTGGTCATTAACATTAATCAAGATCCATTTTTTTATGATCTTGGATTCTTGTTCATGGTTATTGGTGAGAACTTGGGTCTTCTAAAACTCAAGCTTCAATCCTTCATAGTTTTGGAGGATCTTTTTGTCTCTTGACTGGGAAATAACAAAATTTTCCTTTGAGATCTTAGATCTTAAGATAAAAAATGAGAGCTTAAGGTTTCTATTTATGGGGATTTTCCCCTCGGGTCTTTGATCTAAAGAAAGAACTATGGGTTCTTATGAAGCTTAAGCTTCTTTGATGGAGGAAAAGAGGAGAATTTTCTCCTTAGAATTTTACCTAGGGTTTTTAGGAAGATGAAGATCTTTGGCAGAGCCTTTAAGTCTTTTTTTCTTCGCCTTATGGGGGTATTGTCTCTCCCGAAATTAACCTCCCAGGCTCTTATTTATAGGAGAAGAAAAATAATCAAATTGAGAAAATCACTCATTAGAGATATCTCAATTCAGTCAATTAATCTTAAGATCAATCGGTGATGCTTAAGTATCGTTAGATCATTTGATCCAAGGGCTCTCTATTAATAGAGAAAATATCTTTCTTGTTTTAAAAAGATACAAGAAAAAAATTTTGTTAACAAAAGATATATAATGGAGAAATTATTTTCCCAAAATGAAGCAAACGCTTCAACCAAACTTAGCACCGGCACCACATACCTTGCAGATGTGGCGCGGCCTAAAGAATTGACACTGGCATTACATGCATTGCACGTGTGGCGCAAGCACAAGGAAATGGCACTGGCGCCACGTGCATTTCCTTGTGCCAGAGTTGGCATCGGCTAAAGCTTGCGCCAAGGATGGCATCGGCTAAAGCTTGCGCCAAGAATGGCATCGGCTCAGCTTGTGATAGGGTCTAGCGCTTGAGCCACATGCTTTGCACATGGTGCACAAGGGTTGGCGCTTTTGCCTTTTGGTGGAGCTTATACTCCGAGCGCCAAATTTTGACGGGAACAAATACCCCCACTGCGCCCATATGCATTGCACGTGGATGGAGTGATGTCAGCCATTGCATTTCTCCTTTTGCTTGTGCTATAATGAATTGGCTTAGTTTATGTACTCATCTCGGAGCATTCAGTTTATCCTCCTTTTAAGTATGAATAAATTATCCTGACATTTTAACTTAGGGGGTTGTCAGGTTTGCGATACTAGGTGTAGTCTGTCGCACCATTGCGTTGGCTTATTTCTTCTCGATTTATATCACTTCAAGACACTATTCGAGTAGCCACGCACTTGTTGTATCTCCAATCCCTTCTGAGGCGGGATACGTCCCAAGTAATCTTCCTAAACGAATATATAGATGGCCATCAGAGATTCAGTGTTAGGCATCACCATAGCACTTTATCTTAGGGTCGGACTCTTTGAGTCCCAGAAAAGTCACGCTACACCCTTCTAAGGCGAAATGACATCCAATGGTATTTAGGCATGTATGTACTGCCATGGAGACCTGGAGCTAGGAAATTGTCGTCACTCCACCTTTGTCTTGACTGTATGCATTGCCGTCAAGACTTGGAGCTAGAAAAATGTTATCACTCTACTTTCATTTTGGCTTTTTGAGCCTTGATGACGCTGTCAATACTTTGCTGGAGTACAAAGGACGTCGAGATAGTCTCTACGATGTATGCATTGCCCTCAAGACTTGATTCTCCTTTTATAAAACATGGTGAAGTATATCGCTCCTTTTCCATTTTTTATATCCGCGATTGCTCTATCATTTTAGCTTTTCTTATCGTGAAGGTCGTGATTGCTCTATCATTTCGACCATTTATTCGAGGTGACCCCATCATTTCGATTATTTATTTTCATCTTACTCGCTGAATTTTATTGCAAGTTGCCCCATAATTTTGGCTATTTTTTTATTTCTTTCCCAGTTTAAAGACTTGGGTTGATATTTTGGACTCCAGGCTGGCATTAGCGTTGTTATCACTGAAGCACGTGTGCCAGGAGTAATTCTCCATTTGCCTTAGGAAACTTAGAATTTGGATTTTTGGACGACATCAGCACCGCTAACACTGAAGCACAGTGCCCGGAGCAACTCATCATTTGTCATTACTCATTGAAGAGTGATGGCTTAGGAGACAGGTTTAGGCTCTGTCACCTAAGATTTTTCAATTTTTATGAACTTAAAGGTCTCATAAAAGTATTTTTTCTCTATGAGTCGAGAGGATCTCATAGGTGTATTTTCTTTTTAGGGGTTGTGAGGATCCCACGAAGGTTTGTTTTCCTTACGAGTGTGTTTTCCTTTATGAGTCGTAAGGATCCCACGAAGGTTTGTTTTCCTTACGAGTCGAGAGGATCTCGTAAGTAACGTTCTCCCCATGTGTCGTGAGGACACATGAGTAGGTCTCCTTTTTGGATGCAACTTTGTTGCGAGTAGCCCATGCATTGTGTACGGTAGTCAATTTGGACACCGGCCACAGGGTAGTGAAGGCTTAAGAGCCAGGTTTAGGTCCCTGTCACCTAAAACTTTTCAACTTTATGAGCCATAAGAGTCTTATAAAAGTATTTTCTTCTTACGAGTCAAGAGAATCTCATAATCGTATTTTCTCCTCAGGGGTCGTGAGGACCCCTAAGTGTCTTTTCCTTCGTGAGTTGTAAGGATCTCACAAGAGTGTTTTCTTCTCGTTGGTAGGTTGGTTTGCCAACGGAGGACATTGGGGTGCAACTTTGTTGCAAATAGCACATAGATTGTATACGGTGGTCAATTTGAAAACCGGCCGCATGGCAACAGATATTTAGGGAGCATTGCTCGCCTTTGGTAGGTTTTGGGATGCAACTTTATTGCAAGCAGCCCATGAATTGTATACGGTAGTGAATTTGGAGACCGGCCGCAAGGCATTGATGGCCTAAGAAACATGTTTAGGTCCCCGTCAGCTAAGGCTTTTCGATTTTTATGAGCCGTAAGGGTCTCATGAAAATATTTTTTCTTACGAGTCGAGAGGATCTCGTTAACATATTTTCTCCTTAGGAGTCGTGAGGACCCCTGAGTGTGTTTTCCCTTACAAGTCGTAAGGATCTCATAAGAGTTCTCCTTATGAGTCGAGAGGACTCACAAGTGAAGCTCATCACACATTGGGACTATTGCTCGCATTTAGTGGGACTTTGGAAATGTGATTTTGTTGTCAGTAGCCCATGGATTGTATACGGTGGTCAATTTGGAGACCGGCCTCAGGGAAGCGATGGCTTAAGAGACAGATTTAGGTCCTCATCACCTAAGGCTTTTCAACTTTATGAGATATGAGGGTCTCATAAAAGTATTTTCTCCTTAGGAGTCGTAAGGACCCTTAAGTGTCTTTTCCCTTGTGACTCGTAAGGATCTCACAAGAGTGTTTTTTCGTTGATAGGTTAGTTTGCCAACGGAGATCATTAGGATACAACTTTGTTGCAAATAGCCTATGGATTGTATACGGTAGTCAATTTGGAGACCGGCCGCAGGGAAGCGATGGCTTAAAAGACAAGTTTAGTTCCCTATTACCTAAGACTTTTCAACTTTATGAGCCATGAAGATCTCATAAAAGTATTTTCTTACAAGTCGGGGGATCTCGTAAGCGTATTTTCTTCTTAGGAGTCGTGGGAACCTCCAAGTGCCTTTTCCCTTGTGAGTCGTAAGCATCTCACAAGAGTGTTCTCCTTGCAAGTCGAGATGATCTCACAAGTGTCGTTCACCATGTTGGGAGGATTGCTCGTCTCTGGTCGGACTTTGTCGAAACTTTGTTTTCTTTTACGAGTTTGCGTCCTCACGAGTTTTCACAAGCTCGCGGGTAGTCCTGCAGTTTTTACTCACAGAGCCCTTTCGAGTTTTCATCCGTGTCTGTTTTGCTTATGGACTAACCTTTTTTCTAGTTTAACGACTTAGGGGTCGAAATTTTCATCTGGAAATATGCGATTGCACAGTTGAGTGTTGCCGCAAATCTCTGTCTATTTTTCTCCCTAGGGATCAGAATTTGCCAACCAAGAAGGGTTGAAAACGACTTCATCTTCCGAGCCGCTCTCGAAGGTTGGAATGGTGGTGACGCGTCACTGCTTTTTTTTGAGGCTGTGAGATCTTTGCCTTCTTTTTCGCCCACTTCATCTGCCTTTTATGAATGAGATAACCTCACCGTCACTTTGCGAACGCGTTGCATTCTTCAATTGGGTGTGAGATCCTTTAATGATAGAGACAGTACTTCGGGTGCTCTTTTCCACCATCTAAGTACGGCACTCCGGGAGTATATAACAGGATGGGCAGTAGTCGCATCCCCATTGACAGAGCCTCCTGAAAACGCCTCCCATCTCGAACTTTTCTTAAGTGCTTGCCAACATGTGAAATCATTCGGCAACTTCTTTTCTTTCTTCTTGAGCCTTTCTTTTCTCCCGACTACTTTGACTTTTATGACGGACATAACCCCGCCACCACTTTCCGAATGCTTTGCATTCTTCGGTGGGATGTAAGACAATCCGATGATATAGGAAATATCTTAGGTGTTCTTTTCCACCCGCAATAGATGGTACTGCTGTATCGGTTCTCTTGGGGACATGCTTCTGCGGTGGATCTACCTTCCAACTGTCAGTCAGCCCGAACTTGCCCTGCTTGTGCTGCTCCTCGGCCCAATTTTTGAATATGAAGCAATCCTTGATCGGGTGACTTGTAACCCGGTGGTATGGCCAATAGTTAGGGTATTGACCGCAGTTGCTTGCGCTGGTCGTCGGTGTTTAGGCAATGATAACATGTGGTTCCTCATGACGAGATCAAATAACTTCTTTGTCTTGTCACGAGAAAAAGAGCATTCACGTCTCATCTTTTCTTCAAGGGTGGGACCCGAACGGCTATTGTTCTGAGCATAAGGTGCTTTGGAGTCGTCCTGCCGTTGTTGGGCATTGTCAACAAATGGCAGTGGCATTCCCGTCGAAGAGGCCCTTGCGAACCTTTTCTCGATCCACACCTTGCTTTTGCTTTTAACAACCGGAAGCTGCTTCAACTGGGGGTATTATGACTCGCCCCTTCTGCGGCTTGCTTGCTTAGGTGTGGTTATTTGGCCTTTTCATAAATGGTCATTTCACGCCTTATGATATTTTGACAGCCCCCTTATTGGGAGGTCAATCAGATCCTCCTGCGGCAGGGTTGAAGCACTTTGTGCAGACCCTCCCCTGCTTGGCCATGTCATTTTTCGGCGAAGCTGCTTCTTTTTATAAGAATAGACATGCTCATGTTCTTCTGTAGGAGGGTCTTCTTCAATATCGCTATCTTCAAAAAGATGCCGGAGAAATTCTTCAAGTGTGATGGATGTACGAGCCTTCTGATTGTATTCTTCTAGCGCATCAATATACTTCTGAAGGTCTGTACGCCCGTCAACATATTCACCGGGCTATACATGTTTCTTGGCCTTCTTTTTAAAAGAGGGGATTGGGAGGCTTCTCTCCTTGTCATCGACTTTTGAAGTAGGACGTGGCATCAACATCCCTTCGATAATTTGTGGCTCAAGCGGACTTTTCCACTTGATTGCGGGACATGCGCATAGCTCTTTCAGCATCCTGTCTTTTTATGAAAGGACCATTTCCCACGGGCTTTCAACTACCATCGAACAAAATGCCCACGGGCATGTCGACTTTCTTCAGGATATGCTTTTAAGGTGGATCCACCTTCCAACTGTCCGTCGGCATGAATTTCCCTTGTTTATATTGATTTTCGACCCAATTCTTGAATACGAAATAGTCTTCGATCGGGTGACTTATAACCCGATAATATGGGCAATAGTTAAGGTCGTTGATCGCGTTTACTTACGCTGGTCGCCTTGGTTCAGGCAGCGATAGCATGCGATTCTTCAAGACAAGGTCGAATAACTTCTTAGTTTTGTCACCAGGAAAGGAGTATTCGTGTCTTTTCTTTAAGGGTAGGACCCGAACGATTGTTGTTCTGACGGCCAGGTGCTTTGAAGCCGCCTTGTTGTTGTTGAGCATTGACGACAAACGTCGCTTTGTTCTTGCCTTTACTGTTTCGAGATTCCCCTTCTGCAGAAAGGGAAATCTGGTCAATTCGCTCCAATTGAACCAACTTGTCAAGGAACTCTTGATATGTATTGGGTTTGGCGAGAGACGGAAATGGATAAACCTTCGGTCATGGATCTAGGATGCCTATGAACATTCCGACGGCTGGAGATTCGGCGATCGGTTGCTCACACTTCGAGACAAGGTTCTTCTACCGAATGGCATATTGTTCCGTTTCGTTTGATCTCCTCTCTTCATTGATCAGAGCGGAGATGGTAGTGCATTCACTAGCGCTGGCGAACCTCTATGTGAAAAGTAACTCCATATCAGCGAAAGTCTCTACGAGATATTACCATTTGAAGGCCGTATCTGTCTGGTTGCTGACAAACTGTCGAAGGAGTAGCTTATCACCTCCGGTGTTACCGCACATTGCTTTGAACTGAGCAATATGCTGATGGGGATTGCCGGTTCTCCTTGAGATGTTGAACTTCGGAGGGTATTGCTTCTGGTCAGACCATACTGGATATAGATGACCTGTTTTAACCAGCTTAGCGGCTGCTTCACTAAGGGTGAAAAGTTTGACCTGTTGGGCGATTTACTCATTGAGCCGCGCCTTTGAGATCACTTCATTTTTTGTGGTTGACGGGCTTCTAGAGAACTTGTAACATCCTCTTCTCACTATCAGGGACCACTGGCGATTCTTCAGCCGGTGGTTCTGACGGCTGAGCCATCCTACATATCTTCTGCAGGAGGAAGGTCATCGAATTCATGTTGGCGGACATTTCTGCCGCTTCTTTTTCTTTCTTGTCAAGAGCTCCCTTTAAAGAGTCGACATCAGACTCCTGTCCTTACGGTTCCCCCTATTCATCTTCTGAACGCGGTTTGGGAAAATGGGCTGACAAGTGCCGCAGCTTGAACGGCCACTTCTTGCAGCTGCTGCTACCTTTAAGCTGTAGTTTGAGACCAAGTATGAGGTCTATGACTGATGAAAGCGTTACTTTCACTTTATTTGAGATGTATCATCCGCACAGTGTGAACTACTTCAGCTTTGTGCATGGAGTTTCTGATATTTCGCCTTTTGGGATTTACCCTCGGCTAGAGAGAGCTTTCTGGCCTTTGTCGTTTAGGAAGGGTCACTTTAGACTTGAGAACTGGTTTAACAGCTGATTCTTGAATTTCTATGATTCGAAGATGGCTTGTTGACGACGGAGCTACGTACCACCTCCTAAACTTTGTTGATTCTGGAAGAGAGTCACTGTGATGAGAGCACTGGCACTTGCTCATTCGGTGCCTCCAGGGTGGCAGAGACTTCTTTAAAATAGCGGTAGGCGAGTTTCGCCCAACCCTTCTCAGAGGTTCGAAAATGTTTTCTGTTGGAACAGCCGCACTGATGGTGAAGTCGAATGTAGGTGGAGCTAGTCCTGACGGGAAGATGCCCCCAGCCTGCCTTTGTCAGCACTGGTAACAGCGTTGTGCACATCTTATAGTGGGAACCTCTTCAGCTTTGGGAGCTTCATAGTTATGCTCGATGTGTGGCTTTGGAGCTTCGATAAGCATCGGTCGCTTGAACGCTGACTTCTTTGGCAGTATAGGACCATTAGGTGTCAGCCTGTGGATTACAAACTCTCTAAGAGCAGCTGGAATGGCAGGAGTGGTGAAGGTCAGCCTTTTGAAGACTGGGTTCTTTGACATTGCAGGCTTCTTTGATGGGCCTGCGGAGCTTGGTATCAGCCTCTTGAAAACTGAGTTTCTGATTTTGCAAGCATCTTGAATGGGCTTGCGAAATTTGGTGTCAGCTGATCAGTCGAAAATAATGTATTTTTAACACGGCAATTTCCCTATCTTTTGCACTCATCTAGAAGTGTTCAGCATTCATATAGCACATAATAGCAAATCAGTTGTTAAATATCAGATTGCATGTGTTAGACTCTAAAACCGGCACAATAAAGGGAATTGACTGCATTCCATGGCATCGCATCATCCCTATATTGCGCAACACTTGTTTCGAGATCTGTGCAGGAAAATCTAGAAGAAAGGCCAAAATTTACATTGTGCTGATCAAACATTACGCCAACTCAAAGGTGTGAGATCTGGTAGCAATATAGAAGGAGTTACAATATTCAACATATCATAAAAAGCTCCAAACATCAGCCCAAAGCAGCAACAGAGAGACCAAGCCCCAAGGCCCACAAAGCGCCGCGGATCCGCGGCTGGAGCCTGCTCGAGCCGCGACGGATCCAAGGCTTCAGCTCCCCATTTTCAGTGCAAAATTATTCTCTCAGGGCCCACATTCATTTCATATACTTCAAACTCCAGAGAATTCTCGAAGCTACTGCCAGATCAGCAAGGATGATTAATTAAGCTAATCTTGATTAAGCTCCTAACAAACTATTTCTAGAAGCTCCCTCCTAACTAATCACTTCTGGAAGCCTCTCTTGCTAACAAACTTTTGGAAGGAAATTCAAAATTCAAATCCTAGATCTAGGGTTTTTGAGGTCTATAAATAGGAGCCTAGATCTAAGAGTTGAGGTTGTTCATTAGTTCCTTAATCTTTACTCTCTCATCTTCTTCCACAAGTTGAGTGACACGACTTGTGCGAAACGCTAACCTTAATTCCAATCCAAATTCAAGATCCCGAGTACCAAATCAAGCAAGAAGCCTTCAACCTTTTAGGAGCGGAGCCGATCTTCAATCGAGCAAGTGATCCAAGCCGATCCGCGACTCACGGAGACGAGCGAAGCCAAATCGACGATCGAGTTCTTCCTCTTGTAGTTCTTGAGCAATTGTAATGAAATTGTTGATATAAATAAAAGGTGAAATTCTTTAATCTTGCTTTCTTTAAATTCTTGCATCATGATTCGATCTCAATTTGTAATTGTAGTTCTTGTTGTGATGTTTGAGTAAAACTCCGCTCGTAAAGGAGTCGAGAAGATCAATAGAATGATGATGTAACAAATCTTAAAACGATTCTTAAGTCCTACGAGTTTTGTAAACCCTAGCAAGTTCAAAAATCGATGACCTAGTTTCGTTGCGATACTTTCTTGCTTGTTATCGCTCGAAATTAGGGATCTACGATCGTTTCTTGAATTTACTAGAGGCTAGAATGTGAATGATATCGACGAAGGAATAAGGGATAAATGATGAAACCTAGTTTCACTAGAAATCCCTAATTCTCGTCGATCATCATCGATCTAGTATCAATTCATCGAAGGATAAGAATACGTCATCGTGAGATTGCATCACATCTATAGATCCGATCGATTCCTACGAGCCTCATTTAGATTCTTGATATTTGGTTGGAAAAATCATCATCAAACTCTCAATTCTTGATTTTATCGTTTCTTGTTATTAGATCTAGATTTTCTAATTCTTGAACTTCAATTACAAATCATGAATTGTTTGTTTTCTTTTCATTAAATTTTCGATTCAAACAAAACAAAAGACAAACGATTACACTTTCCCTGTGGACGATCCGCACTCGCTAACGCGCTACAATCGACACCGTTATTGATTGCGGTCAAATATTTTTGGTTGTGATTTCTTTACAATTTCTATACACACAATCGAGAAACTCATTCAATCAAATAGCGCCGTTACCGGGGATTGTGCGATTCGTTCGTATTTTGTTTTGTTTGAATTGAAAAGTTTATTCCATCTAAATTTTTAGATCAAAATTCGCGCAAACACTAATACAAGTTGTTATGATTGTTGCGAGAAAATCTGGGATCATTGGAGCTGGATAAAAAAAATTCTGAAATTTCCAGAGAGCTGAGGAGTTCAAGAGGAACAGTACCAAAAATTTCTGAGCAGTGATCTCTTCATAGGACCGCGATTCCGCGGCATTAGCAAGCATTTGCCGCGGATCCGCCGCGTGGTGACGTCATCAATCAACCAAATTTGCTCTGTAAACTCTCTCACTTTCTTATCTCCTCCTCATCTGCTCTAATTAACATTTTGTGCAGGTTTCTTTGCAAATAAATCACAGCGCCGCAAAAAGCAAAAATTAAATTGTGCGTGTTTTGATTTTTGTGGTTGTTTGCATAATTAATACGGACATTAAGGGGCAAAGACCAAATCCAGATTAGGTGGGGAGTTCATTACCCTTCCTAAGCCCCAAAAATCACAAACTTGCATCCGCATTGACCCTCATTAATTAAAAAAAGATCTAGAGATGACTCTAAGGACCGTCGCGCTCACTTAGGACAAGAGAAGGCTGTGGGTAATTCATTGCTTATCCGCGTTTTCTTGTAGTGTCTAAGGCAAGTGTGTCGAAGGCTAGTGGTTATTAATTAGGCCCACTAAATAGTGGAGTACCTTCCCACTTACCTGGCACTTACCTGGCCACAGGGAGACAAAGAGGCAGTGGAGGATTTATCCTGCGACTTGTCTTTTGGCAGTTAGGAACGGTCTAGAGATTTGACCTAGGTGACCCCTAGAATTAGGGTTTTGTGTGTTGCATTTGTTGTGTTGCATCATTTTTTCAAAAATCCGTATCATTTTTCAAAACAAACACCACATTCATCATTTCCCCTAATTAAAAATTCACGCTGCCACTTGTACTAACCCTTTTTAGTGCAAGATAGGCTGGACAACAGGATTCTAGTGCATGTTTAGTCCGCGTTTCCTTTCGATCGACCCAAAAGTCGGTATTTCTACATTTACCTTTTCTTTACCCACCACCACACCCACATCGATGGATCCGTCTCCATCGAACTTCTTTACCACTACTCTGCCACCGTCCGTAGGTGCGCAGAATCCATCCCGCATCTCTCTCCAAGAGAGGTGCTATCCAACACGAGGTCCTCTTTCGACCTGTCTCTCCATTCCACCAGCCAACGGGGAAAATTTTGAAATTAAACCCCAATACATCAACCTTCTACCAAAATTTCACGGTCTCGAGTCTGAAGACGCATACGCCTTTATCACCAAATTTGAAAATGTATGCGCAATGATGGGTACTTCACAGCTTTCTGTGGATGCTATGCGTCTTCGTCTTCTCCCATTTACCTTGTGCGATATAGCCGAGAAGTGGCTGTATAACACTACCGCACATTCCATTTCAAACTGGGAAGAATTCGTCAAAGCATTCCTAAAGAAATTTTACCCACATCATAAGACAGCTCGAGTCCGTAGCGAAATAAATCAATTCACCCAGCTTCCAAATGAACCATTTTCAACATGTCTTGAACGCTTCAAGGATTTGTTAGTCCAATGTCAACATCACGGAATCCCTAGATGGGAACTGTGCCGAGTCATATATGAGGGCATTAATCCTAAACACAAGACAGACCCTTGAATCCATGTGTCAAGGCAATTTTATGACCAAAGATGATAGGGAAGCCTGGAAATTTTTAGAAGATTTCGCTGAAAAATCTTTACAGTGGGAGGGTGTGAGTCAATCGTCTAGGGCTGGCAATAACCAATCGGATGTTTCCATAGGAGTTAGAGCTGAAATTTCAGCCATGCAAAAGAAACTCGAGACTATGGAAAACAAATTTTTAGCCGCCGCCTAAGTCAAATATCACTCTCCAAAACTGTCTGTGGATGCTGTTCTGATCCTACTCATTTGACGGAAGAATGTCCACGAAATTCTCCGTTTCAAGGTCACGAGCATACCAATGCCGCATTTCAAAGACCTAGAAACGACCCATCTTCTTCCACATATAATCAGGGTTGGAGGAATCACCCTAACTTTGCTTGGAACCAATCACAATCTCAAAACACGGTTCCAACCCAACACAATTTCCAAAGGGTCCCTCCACCACAACAGCAACCACCACTTTAATTGAGTCAGCACCCCTACCAATCACAAAACCTCCAAAATCCGGCCAACACTTTTGCACCACATGAAAACTCTTTGCAATTGACCGGTACAGATAATACCTCTGCACTAGCACAAACCTTGGATACTTTCATGAAACAATCCATCCAAGGGACGGCAAGTTTGCAATCTTCCGTCGAGAATGTGATGAAGATTATTATCTCTCAAAATGAGAATATCAAATCGATGGAAGAACAAATTGCACAACTAAAAGCCGAAATGGGTGCGAGAGAGAAAGAGAAACTTCCAGCTCAACCTTTACCCAATCCTGGCTATTCACATCATGTGGATGCAATCACGTTGAGATCTGGAAGAGTGCTTGACAATCACGTTGGGGAAGAGTTTGATAATACTGATAAATCAATCAATAAAACCCCGGCTGAGACCTTTCCTTCCACTTCTACTTCTAATTCTGACCCCAGTTCTTCTACCCCACCACCTTCTTGCGAGCCTATTCTTCGTTTCGCAAAAGGCTCGCCACCTCAGCCCATCTCTTCTACTCCTCCACAGACGATCCCCACTTCTATTCTGGGATCGGGTCCACACACACTTCCTTCTCCTATGATGGACCCAGCACTTATTGCTAAAGCACCTTATCCTAATCGGTTAAGGGCTAACACATCGAGTCCACATATGGAGAAGATTATGGACATTTTAAGCAAGTTAACATCAGCATCCCTCTCCTAGATGCTATCCAACAAGTTCCGTCCTATGCGAAAACTCTTAAGAACTTGTGCACTAGGAAGAGGAAGACTCAAGTGCCCAAGAAGATATTCATGGCAAAAACTGTAGACACGGCTTTCCCCCAACAATTATCGAGAAAACGTAAGGATCCTGGATATCCTACGATTTCCATTTCTATCGGGGAAAAACACATCAATCGTGCTCTACTAGACCTTGGCGCTAGTGTTAACTTTCTTCCATACTCGGTTTACGAGCAACTAGGTATCGGAGTGTTAAAGCCCTCGAGCATAACTCTCCAGATGGCTGACCGATCAATCACCAAACCTAAGGGTGAACTGGAGGATGTGTTGATGAAAATCGGGGAATTCATATTCCCTGTGGACTTTATTGTAATTGATACACAGCCTGTAGCGAACCCACGGAATCAAATTCCGGTGATTTTAGATCGCCCCTTTTTGGCCACTTCCAACGCTATCATCAACTGTCGTAATGGTTCTATGACCCTATCCTTCGGGAATAGGTCGATTGAGCTGAACATTTACAAGTTGGGAAGTGTACCCTCCGTACCTACTGCTCAGGTCTGTTCTGTCGACTTAATAGATGTCGACAGCAGCGAATTTGATGATCCTCTTGATACTGATCTTGACTCTTTTCATACGTTATTGTTTGACCCAACTATGTATCATACACATACGGACTCTTCCACCGAGATGTCCGGGTCAACAATTAACACCGATTATGAACTGCTTTTAGAGTCTGAAGATCACCCCGCACTTTGTGATGACATTATTCATCGGGGTATTAATGGAACTTTTGAGGAAATCTTCGCTGAAGAACTTGCATTTTTGAATGACACGGGTGTTGAGATGAATCCACATCCAATCACTGAAATTGAACCTCCACCCCTTCTTCTGAACTGTTAAAAGAATGCGAGCAATCCATCACATTCACTGCATCGTCTCTCCAAAATGAGACGCACACACATTCTATTCCACCACTTAACCTTTCCCCACTTCTTCCACCAACCAGAGCACTGCATTGACAAAAATTTTGAATGGTTGGTGTTGACATTCGGTCTTTGCAAAGCTTGGCATCGACCACTGATTTTTGACCCCTCATGTGATTTTCAAAGCTTAACATTGCATAACTCAAGTTTGGGGGGTATAATCGGGCTCTTGAAAAGAAAAATTTTACAAAATTTTTGAGCCAAAAATAAGTTTGGGAGAGGTTCTTCACTTAAATATTTTGCCCCCACTAATAAATTCCTCCCATGCTTACAGGTTTTTCGAGATTTAGCTGAAGGCAACAGCGAGGACACTGTTGAAAACAAGTTTGGGGGAGGTTTGTGCTTATTTTTGCATCATTTGCATATCATTTGCATAAGCACAAAACATTTTCGAAAACCTATAAAAATTTAAAAAATTTCAAAAAGATAAAAACATTTTTTGTACATAAATAAGATAATAAAAGATTAGATAGTGAAAAATTACATCCATGAGATTAGAAAAATTTAAGAAAACCAAGAAAATTAGAAGTTTTCTTATACGAACTAGTAATAAGTAGTTATGAGCCGTTGTCTCAAGGGTTAGTAAGATGAAGGAAGTCACTAATCTGAAGATAAAAATAAGTCTGAAAATAGTTCCTATTCTGGAAGCCAAACATTTTGAACGTTGATACCCTGCTATTCGCACTTACACACGTCTTGAAGCCCGGGATAGTAGAGGATACCTTGAAATGCTCTTGTCTTAAAGCCGATGTATGAAGGAAATATATAAAAAAAATGAATAAAAAAATATATAAAGTGGTGAGAAAAATGGACACTGGTTTTGTTATCGCCGAGGGCAATAAAAAAATTTATAGCAAGGGTGCCTCTTCACCTAGTGCCCTAAGGCCAACTGGTCTGGGAGTCACTGCTATGCCTGAGGTGGTGCAAGACGAGGAAAATACACCAAATAAGCAAGCACATGAGTAATCGGTCAGTTAGTACCTCAAGAAGTATTAACGGTCGCATGAAAGTGTGTGAGCAATCTCATCTAAATATTCATTAATTAAAAAGTACTGAGGCTGATGGGCAAGAGTATGATAGCTTGAATTGAATTCTCCGGGTGTAGGGATGTCCTTTACACACACGCAGGGTGATATGATCGATGTTTGGAAGAAAGATATGAATGAAGAATAAGACGATGTTTTATTGAGGGAGGACGTGATTTCTGACATTTTTTCATGACCATTAAGATAGGGCTCATGACAACCGAAAAGCTAGCTTAGTTGGAAACCCTAATTTTCAAGGCTTTTCTTTTACAATTCTTTTCTTTAAATGTAATATTCATGATCTTCCTTTTATTATTGGATTTTGTGGGTGCAATCCGCTGAAAACCCTCAGGAGACATCACTCCTCCTACTAGGGACACCTAGAGGTTTAAAGGCTTGTTGCACGTGCTCAGTGCAATCGTGTTGCCTACGAAAGTGTGTTAGTTTTTCTCTTTCTTTATTTTCTCCTTCTCTTTTTAAATAAAAGAGTTCGCTCGAGACGATCGAAAATAAGTTTGGGGGAATTTGATCAGTCGAAAATAATGTATTTTTAACACGGCAATTTCTCTATCTTTTGCACTCATCTAGAAGTGTTCGGCATTCATATAGCACATATTAGCAAATCAGTCGTTAAATATCAGATTGCATGTGTTAGACTCTAAAACCGGCACTATAAAGGGAATTGACTGCATTTCATGGCATCGCATCATCCCTATATTGCGCAACACTTGTTTCGAGATCTGTGCAGGAAAATCCAGAAGAAAGGCAAAAATTTACATTGTGTTGATCAAACATTACGCCAACTCAAAGGTGTGAGATCTGGTAGCAATATAGAAGGAGTTACAATATTCAACATATCATAAAAAGCTCCAAACATCAGCCCAAAGCAGCAACAGAGAGACCAAGCCCCAAGGCCCACAAAGCGCCGCGGATCCGCGGCTGGAGCCTGCTCGAGCCGCGGATCCGCGGTGGATCCAAGGCTTCAGCTCCCCATTTTCAGTGCAAAATTATTCTCTCAGGGCCCACATTCATTTCATATACTTCAAACTCCAGAGAATTCTCGAAGCTGCTGTAAGATCAGCAAGGATGATTAATTAAGCTAATCTTGATTAAGCTCCTAACAAACTATTTCTAGAAGCTCCCTCCTAACTAATCACTTCTAGAAGCCTCTCTTGCTAACAAACTTTTGGAGGGAAATTCAAAATTCAAGTCCTAGATCTAAGGCTTTTGAGGTCTATAAATAGGAGCCTAGATCTAAGGGTTGAGGTTGTTCATTAGTTCCTTAATCTTTACTCTCTCATCTTCTTCCACAAGTTGAGTGACACGACTTGTGCGAAACCCTAACCCTAATTCCAATCCAAATTCAAGATCCCGAGTACCAAATCAAGCAAGAAGCCTTCAACCTTTTAGGAGCGGAGCCGATCTTCAATCGAGCAAGTGATCCAAGCCGATCCGCGACTCACGGATATGAGCGAAGCCAAATCGACGATCGAGTTCTTCCTCTTGTAGTTCTTGAGCAGTTGTAATGAAATTGTTGATATAAATAAAAGGTGAAATTCTTTAATCTTGCTTTCTTTAAATTCTTGCATCATGATTCGATCTCAATTTGTAATTGTAGTTCTTGTTGTGATATTTGAGTAAAACTCCGCTCGTAAAGGAGTCGAGAAGATCAATAGAATGATGATTTAACAAATCTTAAAACGATTCTTAAGTCCTACGAGTTTTGTAAACCCTAGTAAGTTCAAGAATCAATGACCTAGTTTCGTTGCGATGCTTTCTTGATTGTTATCGCTCGAAATTAGGGATCTACGATCGTTTCTTGAATTTACTGGAGGCTAGAATGTGAATGATATCGACGAAGGAATAAGGGATAAATGATGAAATCTAGTTTCACTAGAAATCCCTAATTCTCGTCGATCATCATCGATCTAGTATCAATTCATCGAAGGATAAGAATACGTCATCGTGAGATTGCATCACATCTATAGATCCGATCGATTCCTACGAACCTCATTAAAATTTTGATATTTGGTTGGAAAAATCATAATCAAACTCTCAATTCTTGATTTTATCGTTTCTTGTTATTAGATCTAGATTTTATAATTCTTGAACTTCAATTACAAATCATGAATTGTTTGTTTTCTTTTCATTAAATTTTCGATTCAAACAAAACAAAAGACGAACGATTACACTTTCCCCGTGGACGATCCGCACTCGCTAACGCGCTACAATCGACACCGTTATTGATTGCGGTCAAATATTTTTGGTTGTGATTTCTTTACAATTTTCATACAACACAATCCGAAATCGTTTCAATCATCAGCCTATCGAAAACTGACTTCTTAGGAGCCTCCTCATTGGCGTTGAGGCACCAGTGTTTGAGATTGGGAGCATTTCCCCAAATTGAAGACCGTCCACTCTTGCATTAATTGGGCAGCTAGGATGCCGAGCAATGGGGCCATAATCTGTCCAGAGAGGATTAGCCGAGATAGGGTGGTGCTTGAGTTGCAATTGTCGCGGAATGTCATCGAGATCTATATAGGGAAAAAGCACCGGTTTCAGTATACCCCAAAATTCAAGACAAACCTAAAACCGCGATTTTGTTCCTGAAGACACGACACAAAGTGTGGAGTGGAAAAAGAAAAATGGTCTCACCGGGCATATCAGAATCTGTTCACCATCGAAAACCGGCCAGACGAGCTAGAGTAGAACGTCTAGCCTGAATTTGGAAGGCATATGCATAGGTTTGATCCATCCACCTGTCCGAAGACACAGTGATTATAGTGCTATATATCGGAGGTTTGGAAGGATGCAACCGATATAACCGATTCAGATTTGCTCTCACGAATGAGAGGTTTATTGATTGTGGGGACGTATTTTTCCTAAAGGGGCAAGCCCCTATAGTTAATTTCGTTGTCGCGAACGATATTTCTACACTCCAGATTTTTTCTTCATGTGTCGTGTCTTTTGGGTTTTATTTAGTTTGCCCTTAGATTGTATACAGAGACTAATTTTGTCGTCGCCCGTAGGACACGAATTAGTCCAAATCCATGTGTGTGTATATATCATATTTGGGTCAAGCATTGATTGACAAGGTCCATGTTGGTGTCTGGTTCGCCACAGGGAAGTGCATAGGTTCCATTCTCACATTTGTGAGGCCCATAGTTCATAAGCTTTGGATTTGGAAACTTGGGTTCCAGCATAAGTTTTGCCTAGGGACACCTAGTCTCATTTGAGAACTAGGTCAACCTAGACGGTTTGGAAAGTATTGGCTTTGCATAAGGACACTTAGTCTCATTTGAAAACTAGGTCAACCTAGATGACATAAGAATTTTGTTCTCAGCAGACATTCGATCACATGGAAGCTTAAGCTTCAAAACTTCGCCTATTTGCTAAACTAAGGGTTCTGATCTTGCACTCATATATACTTGGCGCTGGCGCTACTCTGATGCACGTACATTGCACGTGACGTAGGCACTGCCCGGTGAGCTTGGTGCCAAGGCACGCGTTGCATGTGGCGGGCTTGGCGCCGCCATTTGGTTTGGCGCATGGTGGGCCATGGTGCTACTTTGGCACTGGTGCACGTGTTCATCACGTGGCGCAGCCTAATATTTAGAGGTTAAACTCTAGCTCAACTTAGCAAAAATACTATTGGCGCATCTTGATGCAGCAATCTTTGGTGCTAGCGCCACGTGCATTGCATGTTTGACGTGGCGCTGGGGTTTTGGAGATTAATCTCCACAGAAAGATTAACCTTTCAGAAACGTAAGTTTCCCATCACAAAAAACATAATCTTTTGATCATTAACATTCATCAAGATCCATTTTTTTATGATCGTAGGTTCTTATTCATGTTTCTTGGTGAGAACTTGGATCCCATGAAGCTTAAGCTTCGATCCTTCATAGTTTTAGACGATCTTTTTGTCTAACAAAGTTTTCAAAAATCCCCATGAGAGCTTAATCTCTCTGTTTTATAGGGATTTTACCTCGAATTTTTGATCCAAAGAAAGAACTCTGGGTTCTTATGAAGCTTAAGCTTCTTTGATGGAGGAACAAAGGCAAAACAGAATTTTCTCCTTAGTTTTTTACCTAGGGTTTTTGTGAAGATGATCTTTGACAGAGACTTAAGTCACTTTTTCTTCACCTTATGGGGGTATTGTCTCCTCTACCAACATTAATCTCCTAACCTCCTATTTATAGGAGAAGAGAAAATTAATCAAGTTGAGAGAATCTCTCATTTGAGAGATCTCAATTGATCTTAAAATCAATGGGGGATACTTAAGCAACGTTGAACCTTTGATCCAAGGGCTCTCTGTTAACAGAGGAAATATCTTTCTTGTTTTAGAAAGATACAGAAAAAATTTCTCGTTAACAAGATGTCTTTCTATTTTAGAAAGATAAAAGGGCAATTATTTTCCCAAAATAAAGCTAACGCTTCAACCAAACTTGGCGTTGACGCCACGTGCCTTGCACATGTGGCACAGCCCAAAGAATTGACTCTGGCGTCACATGCATTGCATGTGTGGCGCACGCACAAGGAAATAGCACTGGCGCCAGCGCAGCCTGCGCCACGGTCTGACGCTTACGCCAGGTGCTTTGCACATGGTGCGCTTGCGCATTGGAGCTTGCGCCACGTGCTTTGCACGTGGTGCACAAGGGTTGGCACTTTTGCCTTGGTGGCGCTTAAGCTCCCGGCGCTAAATTTTGGCTGGAACAGTCAAGTGCTAGGATATGAGCTCCTTTCCATAAATATAGGTCTAACGACGATGCATAATAGTTGAGTCAGGCACCAACTGAACTAGGGAACCTATAAATACAATTACATCTAATTATATCATTAGATCATATGGACTAATGGAAGCCTCAAACACCTAGAGTAAGATCTGTCCATACTTAAAGTATATCCTGCAGTAAGTAGGAACGGTAAGAACAGAACTGATTCTAATGAGTCATGTAAGCAAGATCAGAAAAATAATAGATGTTTAATGATATTCACAAAATATATAAATCGTTGTCTGTTAACAGGACATACTAATGAAACTCTTGGAGCTTCTTGACAGAAAAACATTGAAATAAAGAAAACAAAAGGTTTAAAACAATGATTTTCATACTTGCCTCCACAGATGAAAGAGGTATCTTTTCAGAAGTTACATCGGAACTTTCGGTTGAACGCAAAGCTTCCACTCCATCAATCTTTTGCTGCAGCTTTGAGGCTTCAGCTTCAACTCTGAAACCAAATAAGGACACAATCAGATTAGCAAAGAGGAGGGGGTGACATGATTTAATTTGCACAGGTGGATATTCCAAAAGTGCTGTTAATTAAAACTAGAAGAAGAAAATTAAAGCGCCTCTTCGAGACTTATAAGCCTTCAAGATCACTTGAACTGTATCGGTGATGGAAACCAATAAGAGAAACCAAAAGAATATCGTCAAAAAAATAAAGAAGAAACCTAAAGAATATATAATGATCAGGACATACTATTATTTAAATAGATATCACACACAGAATAGAATTAATCTATAGGTTATTTAGTTCCCCACATACATCTGATGTGAAATCATTCATAAGTCTTCCTCCCAACCCCCCCCCCCCAACCCCCACGAGACAATAGGCAGCTCCTATTGTAGCTATACATATCATAAAGGACCAGTAAAACTGGCGGAACAGTATTTGTATATTTTTCCTTCTATGCATTCCCGAATAACACACGACTTATAGTGGAAATGAAAGGCCCAGGAGCTATGAGGAAATTTATACAAGATCGAAGAAAGGCCACAAAAAAGAAGTGATAAGCATCCAACAGTTGTGATTAGGTATATAGGCCTTGTTCGCTTAATATGAAGACACAAGATTCCAAAGCTAACACCAAAGAAGTTCTACACAAAATACAACTATGAGAACGGTTAACTAGGGGAACTACCTCAGTCTAGAGGACAAAGGAGCCACTAAAGGCAAGCACAAAACTAAATCTGAACAAGGAAGCAGAGGAGATTCTCCCCAATAATTTCACTATAGTTCTCATGATTTTGACTTGTACAAAATATTATTTACAGACGAATAGGAAAGTTAGGTTCATCTAAGATGTTTCTCTGTATCATCTCCAAATAGATTATCATATCGGCCGCGATATAGAACCAAATGGCGATAGCTCCTATGGTAAAACTTTGCTCTGCAAGGTCAAAGTTCCATGGTTTAAATCTTGCGTCGCAGGATGAGACCCACAGGAAAAAATGAAATTGAGAACTTCTACCCTTTTGTCCAGTCACCACCCACCCCCGCCAACCAATACACAAAAAAGAAAAGGCTAAATTGCAGGAAATAGACCTAATTTTTGACCCAATAACAGGAAATAACCCTATCTTTCTTTCTTTCTTTCTTTAAAAAAAAACTGCACCTTGCCCCCCCGCAAAAAAAAAAAATTATTCCCAAAATGCCTCTCCTCTAATTATTTACTTACGAAATCTCTTTTCTCTCTTTCTTATTAGTTATTTCATTTAAATATCTAAATGAAGGGCATTTTGGAAATAAATTAAAGTTGAGGGGGGCAAAAGTGCAGGTTTTAGAAGTTAGCCAAAAGAAAACCATGTCTATAACAGAAATTCACTTGGATAGTGAACAGGAACAAGGCCATATTAGAAGTTGAGCACTATATAGGGCAAGAAATTTGTTAGCTAACCTTGCAATATCAGCATTTAATTTCAACCCTGATATGGCACCTTGAGCAAACTGAAGTAATTCTTCACGTTTAATCTGAAACAACAATTGTTTTCTATATGATATATGATATTTTTGGGGGCAAATAACAAAATCTATCACCATGAAGAATGTTACTACACGAATTGAAACACTTAACAAAAAGGTAAAATCAGCCTCCTTCATCTGAAGTTCATCCTTGTAACAAATCTCATGATAAATGTGAGGCTTGTTAAGTCACTAGGAGTCGAGCAGGGTAGAATAGCCAAAATGCATCGCTGTTGTGTATATGTAAGAAAGATAGAAAAATATATTTATGTAGTGATACTTGAAAAAGCTTTTTGCCCTTCATTTTGGAAGCTAGAGAAAACAAAACATTCAGGCTGATTATAGTTTCCAGTATGGACCTGCAAAGAATGTAATGGGGCATACCAGTACTTCATCTTGGTATCCTGAGAATACTTTTGCCAGGTCCTGAATACTACTGATAATTGCATTATGGACTTCCTTTCCTCCTGTAAAACAGAGTCTGCAAATAATTAAGCAAAAAAGAAACTCTTAGATGAAACTCATCATATCAATCTTTCAAGCTGAAAAGGTTTTCAAACAGAAAGAAATAAATCAACTCTACAGTATGAAAGCTAGTCATCAACAAGAAAACATTCAATTCACAATATATGTCAACCAGAGCAACTGCAGAGAGCAGAGAGCAAATAATAAGATGCAGAGACTCCATGAGTAGTAGACTAACCCAAAGATTTCCAGCAGCAGAGAAACTTCTTCCTCGTTTGGTGCTTCTAGAATCTGAATCATAGACAAGAAAGTTAGCCTTTTGTTAACCTCCATTTATCCGCAAGAACAATCACCCGCAGATATAGGAATAAAAGTGTCATAGATAAGGATTAACCACATTACCCATTACTTACAACTGAATGATGAAAGTTTTTAGGGCCAACACACACAGGACCTTGCAAACTGTCTGTGTTAAAGTAACTTTAGCCAGTTAGTATTTACCTGTTCTCTCAACGGTTCATTGTAAAGGCAACTCTTATCAGGGCGTTTGGGGCAGTTCATGTTGAGATATTGTGCATAGAGACCCAACCCTGAGTAATCTATAATAAAGATTTACCCCAAAAACAAACCCAAGTCGTCATATATAATCCCCAAGAGTTCTTTCATTAGTCACTGGGTCCCTATAGCCACACCCTTCTGATGATTCATGCTATAGTATTATTAGTTTGAACTTTAAATAGACAAAAATAGTATACAAGTAATATAAAATCCTTTGACGCATTCAAAGAACTATACTAACAAAAACCATATATCAGATCAATTAAGAACGCACTCACCATGGACAATGTAATTCCTTCTAGAGCTTGACTATGAAGAAACACGTCTCTGAAATTCACTGGCTCACCTCCCATGTCAGAATCATAAAACAGCATCTGTTCAAAATAACAAGAGGCCACAATCATGTAACTTGTCAGTAGCTATAAATAAACAAAAAAAGGCATAAGTTAAAGAACAGGAGAAAAATAAAAATAAAAACAGCTTGCTCTATATTTTGCTTTATGGTAGCAACCGCATCATATGAAGCCATGTGAAAGGTTTCAACAAAAATAGCTTCGACTAGGAGTTGAATCAAGTTAGAGAGAAAGAATGCATAAGCTAGGCGCGGAAATGGACAGAATATATACAGAAAAACAACATGAGAAATTGTAATGTCAGTTGAGAAATGACAGGAAGAAGACGTGATGAATTAATGATGCAGCATATTGCGACAAGAGAAGAAATGTCGATATTAAGGGTGCTTTCAAACTATATGAGCAACTGTCAAAATTTTGGAACTTCTGGAGAAGTGTAAGCACGGGTATATATATATATATATATATATATATATATATATATATATATATATCCAACAATTCAGATGGATACTATTCAGATACTGTGTTTGCATCCACACAACTTTCGAGCTCAACCATACCTAACTAACTTACCAAGTTACAAAATCACATCACATCATGCATTTTGCTCTCCACTGAAAGGCCAATATAATGCATTTCCTAATCCAAACCAAGCTCCTTTTTTCCCCTAATTATACTAATATGATCATACATGCAATAGCATTCAAGTTGTGCAACATCTATGTCCACTTGGATAATGCGTCACTAGCTTGCACATATGGTGATTAACCAAATCACCTTTGGTATAAAAGAATAAACGGTTTTGCAATGTAGGCAGTGTTCTATCAGATTTTCTCCACATTCTAGGAGGCTCATCAAATCAGCATGAAAACTTTGAGAATTTATGTGCCGGCTATCATCCGGAAAAAGTAATCGATTTTCTCTAGACTCTAACTACAATATCAACCATTTGGAAGCTCAAACAAAACCATTTGTCCATAATTCCATGTAAGGCTAAGGTATTCTCATTTTAGTCATGTAGATGGCATTATTGCCATCTTATATGCTTAAGTGTGCTTTTAATCCTTACATTTTGCTTTTGGAACCGGTGTTTTAAACTTGAAAGGCAACGTGTCAAGGCGACGAAGTCCGCCTGTCGCTTGAGGCGAGAGGCGCTAAAAAGACTGACTGCCTGAGCGATGTAAGACGAAAAATATTTAATATTAAATATTCATATATGATGTGTAATTTAAACAATGTTTGTATGATAAAATCTACAACAAATGATACCAACATTATATTAAAAAATATTAAGCATGTATATAGCATTAAGCATTCAACCACATAAACAATAGATAGATGATAAATGATATCATATTAATAAAAAAAGGCTTAAGTTCACTAAACTCCCAAAACGTTTGGCCCAATCACAAAAAACTACCAAAAAGTCTAAAAACTACAAGAAATTACCATATCTAACGGTGACACGTCATCACTATTAGTGCCACGTCACAGCCTTGCCACATCAGCATAAAGATTTAAAAAAATTACAAACCTACCCTCATCTTCATTATTTTACTAACCCTAACCCTAACCCACCACCTCCGCCCGCCTCGACCCCCTCCCCACGGCCTCAGCCTCCGCCTCCGCCTCCTACCCCCTCCCCCCTCCCCCTTTCCCCATCTTTGGCCGCCGCCACCCTAGGTTTGACTCCCCTCGTCTCGCAACAGCCATGCTAACCGCCGATCTAGGGTTTCTCCCTCCCCTCACCACAATCGAAACCCTAGATAATTAAATTAATAATAAATTAATGCAATAAGCAATAATTAAAGTAAAGTTAATCCAAAGACACAATGGTCATTTATAAGCCTGCTTAACACCGTTAGTCATTAACCGTTGCCTATGATAGTTTCTTAGGATTAGGCCAAGCATTCTGGGAGTTCATTGGTGATCTTTACGAAGAGAAAATAGAAGTGATGGCTAGAGGAGGAGGCATAAGCAATGGCTTGAGGAGACTTCGACGGTGGTGATTGGAAAAATTGCAGATGGCGGTGATTGCAGGATTTTGCTCGGTTGGTTTGGGAATTACAGAGACTGAGTAAGAGAGATAAAATTTCTTTTATTTGAAATAAACTTCCCTCCTTCCTTTATGCTCATCCTACTTGAGCCAATTCTATGCTCCTAAAAGACTTTTTGCAAGAGCAAGTATACACCGAAAAAATATATAAATAACATCTCTATTGTAGTTTGAGGCGAGCGTCTGGACGGTTGAGACGATGACGGTTTAGATCGCCACACCTGCGCGCCAGAGACACAAGGCCCTTTGCCTTTAAAACATTGTTTGGATCTTAAAAAAACTTAAGAATCTCTCTATACAATCATGAGAAATCTAACCTCTAACCATTAATGTTTAAATATATGGAAAGTTTAAGACGATGCCTCTTACATTTATAGCTATTTAGCATTAGACTGTGGAAATCAAACATAAAAGATAAAAGCTTCAGGACAAGGTAGACTTGGATTATGGATGCGAGCAAGATGAAGAAGGTCGTTCATTAGCATCAATCATTTACAATGGCTTGTCCAAGAGGATGATACATGATACAATGCCTAAGGTATTTGCATCCTTTTCTCTCGGTACTTAGTAATATTTTAACAAATACTTTTAAGGAGAAAATTTGAAGCAACTCGCTAATTCAATAAAAGATAATGGGATGACGACTTTTAGGTATTTTTCTTCTCATGGTGCACAAGAAGCTCTTTCTCCTTCGTCGCCATGTATCTCATTACTTGATAAGCTTGTTTGGACATACTCTATATCTAGAAACCAACGTCTTAAAGATGCCATTTTCGGTAAGACAACAAAAATTGCAAAACAAATAGAAGAAAGTGATTACTCATAACTTATAGACCGGTCCATACACTAAAATTAGCCTTTGGCGAATAATTCTCGAGTGATTGCCAACTATAGATTTTTTTCACAAAAGACATGTACTAAGACAATGTCATTTGTTCTCCTTGCAACAAAACTTTAAGGACTTGGAGGCAAGCCATTTTCGGAATCATTAACTTTTCTTTGCACTAAAGTTCTTAAACGTTCGGTTCTACATAGATGGGTCATGATGCATCTCAAATCCATAACGTTCGGTATCATTAATTCCCGTGTGATGAAAACATAGTTTTCTTGTAAGGAAAAATGTTTCAAGAAGTGTGGATAACATAGTGTTATTTCTTTTTTCTATTATGAACTACATTCTATTCTCATAAGACTAAAATTAGGGCTAAAACGACTAGACAAAAAAAGAATAAAATCAAATCATACCATCTCTTTCTGTAATAGATAAATGCATTTTTCTTTCCCGAAGTTGTCGAAATTATTTGTAATAAATTATTGACTATAATCGAAGATGCCTTGCTTGTCAATAAAATTTCCATTTGTCCGATGTAGGCATAATTAGCAGTGTGTTCTGTAATTCTTCTCACCACCCCTAGAGGAAAATGATCCACTAACCAAAGGAATTGTATAATAACATACAAAATGACATGAAAACGGAAAAACTCTTTAAAATAAAAAAAAATGTGTATCTTCCACTCAAGTTACACCCGTACAAGACAGAGAGATAGGTGACTTTTGAATCCGATTGAAGTTCATCAGAACTATTACTATTTCATCTAAGTTGAATAACCAAGGACTTTATATTACTATGGATTCTTACAACTAGACAAATTTTGATTTGGTTATGATCCAACGAGGTAATGGGTGCAGATGATGTAAACAAATATAGATAATCAGAATAGAATCCATATTGGTATCCGATTTTTTTTAAATACGGATATTGATTTTTTATTTCCGATGACTATTTGTATCAGTATTCGTAACCCGCCAACGATAACCGAATATGGATATGGTAAGTTGGTAACACACATATTTCTTTTGTATCCTTATCCGATTTAATATCTGACTATTTATACTACGTTTGAATATAGTTTTCATGATGTTCGTTTTATATTCATGTCCGCAATGTTCAAAATATCGCCGAAATGTCGATTTTTGGAAGAAAACGACATGCAAAAAAATTTCGGGTAACGGTATTTTGGTGAATGTCGGCCGACATTTCGTGATTTCGGTCGAAATGTCATGATGTCGGTATTTAGACCGACATTTACCGTTATGAGGAGGGAAATTGAGAGTTTTTCATTTTTGGGCTTTTTAAATAATCCGATCCATTTTGTACCAACTTTGCATGAACACCGTTTCATCTCCCTTATT
This sequence comes from Agapanthus africanus, assembly GCA_030015575.1. Lineage (NCBI taxonomy): Eukaryota > Viridiplantae > Streptophyta > Magnoliopsida > Asparagales > Amaryllidaceae > Agapanthus > Agapanthus africanus. Next base: position 342,501,421 of record CM057341.1, read on the forward strand.
ACATCTCCCATACTCCAGCCCTCGTTTTAAGTAGAATTCGAACCTACAACTGTTTGCTTAATAGGCGACCGCTCTACCAAAGAGCTATCGAGGAAGACATAAATTTAACAAAACTAAAAATATTAATAAATTAATATATTTTTTTGAAAATAAGTTATAAAAATGATATTTACATTACAAAAATGTAGAACCGGATATTTGATAATACCACCCGACATTTCATAATATTGGTATCCGACATCAAAATGTTTAAGCCAACACGACAACGACATCCGAAATTTTGAATATTGCATATCTATATCCGAATTATTTCCATATACGGGTAGTGCTTTGCATTATTTGTATTCATATTCACATCTGCCAACAATTATTCACATCTGCCAACGAATACCAAATACGGATATGGTTACATCTATATATCCAATCCATATACGATCCGTCTACAACCCTAATACCATCCCCACAAAGGAACATATATTTTTTATCTCGTCAACTTGGAACTCATAGTTGCTACCAACTCCTAGCTACAACTAGAACTCCTTAGCTACTAAAAAAATCACTCTTTCACTCAGGCTATTTTTCTTACGGACAAGTTGCTAGCTAGGTAGATTCTCAAAGTGAAACAAAGATCGGGATTTCATGAACAACATGGATGAATAAAAAAGCCAAGGTTAAGAAGTAAAGTGTATTTAAAGACAACTTTAATGTGTTTTGTCGATTGTGTTAATCAAAGTTACCTTGTCCACTTAATAATTATAAACATGAGAAAGAAGTCGCTTTCTATTTTGCCAAACCGAAACGAATAGCCAAAATAGGAATAAGGCATGCATTGCACGCAAATGATAAACAACATTTTATCCACAACTCAAAGCCTCAAATTAAAATCAAGTCAAAGTCATGGTTTAAGATCTAGGTCGTTCTCGATCCGAGATGACCAATTCCAATCCCAATCCCAAAAATGATTGACTTTGAGTACCTTACCGTCCAATATCGGATAATATTGGGTTTACCATTAATTAGCGGTGTTTAATATTAAGGTTTGTAATATGTCAAGGGGTTTTTTAATGGATAAGAAGTTTTATAAACATATTAATAGATTAATAGTTTATATCGATCACCGTATAACATTAACTACGACATATTCGACATCATTAAGTACTAGATACAATCACTCTAGGCATCATTAATTACTAAAGAATTTATCAAATTGTTTCTAATTATATTTGATTTTTATTTAAGAGTTATTTTTTAAAAATTTCATCAAACATAATAATACTCAATATGCCGATCCGAGATGGCCTATTCGGATTCCAAAAGTGGCTCTCCCATGTCAGTACCAATACTGAGATTTTAAACCTTGGTCTCAAAGTTATCATATGAATGAACTAGCTAAACTTTATGGCATAGAATGAATACCAATTGCCATACGCTAGCTGAGCACTTTAATCACATGGCTATTACTTGTCCATCATTTTTTAAGAAAAGATAGTTGTTAGATTTACGTTGTGCGGAATGTACTTTAACTACCCATTCATACAGTTCAAATGCCCAAAACTTATAATTGTATTGATATAAAATCCATTTTTTTATCTCCTCATTATGATATGATATCCAATATCTCGGATACCTAGAAACACCTATAAAATTGCCAATGCAAGTACTCAAATGATAAATTATTAAATACTCACTAACTGAACACTTTTAGGAGGCGAACTGGGCTCATCAGAAGACTGAGGTTGCTCTGCATTTCTTTCATCCGCAACACCTCCAGCTGCCCTTTCTATTTCCTTCAACACCACCAACCACCGTCTCAAGAGTTCAACTCTCTCTTGCCCTCTGTAAGACACTGCAGCTTCTTCCAACCTTTTCACTGTCTGCTTGAAGCTTTTATAATTCCGCATTCCCTGCAAATTGTTCAAGCCACTCTCAAAATTCAATCATTGATCGAGTTTCCCTTAATTCCGCTCATGATAAGAAATAAGCTAAACTCTTCCCTCAGGGCTTCAAGTGGTAACAAGCTGATTAAAGGTGAGAATCGACCAAATTAGGGAAATTACCATCCGATCTTGGAAGATCTTGGCGCCGCCGGCGACAGCTTGGCCGGCGTGATGAACGACGGTGTCCGCATAGTTCTTCACTGTTCGAGTGAGGTTGTTCTTGCCGCTGACCTCCACGGCCTTGTTGACGGCGTTCTTCAGCCACGACATTGGCGACCTAGGGTTTCGAACAAGCGGGATGACGAGGCGGTATTCGCTAGGGCTAGGGTTAGGGTTTGAGATCGATCAAAGTATGGAGTTGGAGTTGGAAATGGATTTGGAAGAGAGAGAGAGAGTTAGAGAATGGGCATGGCGGTGGGGCCCGTGATTTGGTTTGATTTCGGGTTAATTTTGGGTCGCCAATTATTTAGATCGATTTAGGGTTACAGTAAGTCGTTGGCGTTCCGTAGACGTCGCGCTTTTATACTATATAATAAAATATTTTTTACCAAAATAATACTATATAATAAAATATATGCCAAACTAATATCGGACCAAAACTGTTTCCCAAAATAAACCTCTGTACTGCCACGTAGGAATAGGCATCGCGCGGCGGTTGATTGGAGAAGAAAAACGCTGACAGTAGCATTTTCCTCTTAATGAAAACGCTACTTTCAATAGCGTTTTCAAAGAGATATATCCAGATGTCTCGAGTTGGACTGGGGGGAGAGTCTCGAATTGGGGTAAATTAAAACAAATGAAAACGCTAATGTCAGTAGCGTTTTTATTTATAGAAAAACGCTACTGACAGTAGCGTTTTCATTTGGACCCATTTTTTTATATACGATCAAAGTCCTGATCGAAGCCCAATCTCATTCTCCCCAACCTCTTCTCTCTCTTCAAAATCCCTTTTCAAATCCTTAGCCCCGATCCCCCTCGTCGGCCCCCTCAGTGACCTCCTCCACGTCCCTCCTCCTCCCTCGGCTCTTCTTCCTCTGACCTCTCACCTTTCCCCATCCGGCAACCTCGTCTCGCCAGCAGATCCCTCGCCGCAGATTCCCTCGCCGAGACTCCTCCTCCGTAGTCACCCCACGCTTTTCTCTCTGCAGCCTCCTTCTCCCGCGCCTCCTTCTCCCGCGCCTCTCTCCACATACCCCGCTCGTCGTTCTCGTCTTAGATTTTGCCATCGATTCAAGGTGCGTATAAATTTAAATTTGTTGGGTAACAAATTTTTAGAAATCATGATATTGTGAAAATGTTTTATTTGAAAAAATTATAGTAAATTACAATAAATTTTTAAAATTGCTCAAGTTCCATTGTATCTAGAAATGAAGTAATCCAAATTTAAATCGGTGGAGGGTAGATGGTGAAGCAGAGGGGTTTGTTGTGGTTGGATGGTGAAGTGGATGGTAATCCATATTCAAGGATATCTAACTTTTTGGTTAGATGATGAAATAGAGGAAGTTTTTTGCAACGTTGTAGGGGCTTTTATATAATTAATTATCGTTTAGTAATATATTTGTTTGCATTCAAAATGTGTGTTGATAAAAATCTGTTATTACTGAAGGGTGGTGATATCGTAATTATGAAGGACAACCTTATTCCGGCATAGTTGTATTTCGATGAGCAGGTTGTGAATAGTAAAACTCATGGTGTTGATGAAAGTTCCTAGCGCCTCGCCGCTAACCCGTGGCCAATGCGGAATCCAAAAACGATAATTTTCATGGCAATAAAAACTTATACCTTAGAATCTAAACCAAATACTTAAACTAGCAAATACAAAAAGATAGAAATCACAGTCTATGTAGCGTCTTCATTTGCTCCAATTGGGTTGGACTGTAGCATGCTCTCAATGTTAGTTATATGTATGCCCTAGAGGCCATTACTGTACATATGATGTATATTGTAATGGATGCTTGGACATATATAGGGAGGAATTTCTTGCTCGACATGATAGTATGATATCTAGTTGTACTTTATCTTAACATGTACTCTGATTGTCTCTATGTTACATGTTGATAAAGCCCTTAGGATATGTACTCGACTACTGGGACTATGATGAGATCATACTAGTGGAGCCACGGTGGTCGATGAGTACATCCTATAACTGTTCCTAGTCGATGGTGTATCGAGACAGGGCATCGATACACCAGAGTAGACTAGCGTATACGCATCTTGACCCATGTGATGGGCGATGGATGATCCCATATCCATTGGTGTTTGACATCAAGGATGGTGTACGGGTGCTCAGTAGAGACTGGGTACACTGGACGGACTCGCCGAGAACTCCCAGATGGTATTATACCTCACGTCAGATGGCAGTTCTCTGGTGACACTGGTACAGGTTAGTCTGTAGACCCGAGATCGTCATAGAGTCTTGTGTGATTCCCACTGTGCTTTGATTTCCATCATACCACGTCCAAGAGGGCGTGCAAAAAGGTGGCTTTTGGGTACAGTCCCGAATCACATGGAGGCAATGAGCGATAGGAGGGGATTCGTCTCTCCCGGTATAGGGAGTTGATGTTGCGCTGTGTTCGATTGGCTATAACTAGAAATCCCTGGCCAGGGTTGCTGAGATTTACTGGTAAGTGTTATCAGTAGTTTCTCGAACTGTTATAGACATCATATCGACATGACTTATCAAGCTACTGGGGTCTGACGTTTACCACCCCTAGGCGAGATATGCGACATATCAGACGAAGAGCCGGACTGTACGGGAGTGTTACTGATTAGATTCGCAGGAGAATGTACAGGCTTGCTTGTTGATCTTCTGATCGCTCAATACCTGGGTGGTTGTTACGTTTAGCTGACCGCTTGCAGCTTGTGGGTGTTTGATATGATCATCACCTACTGCCGGCGTATTGACGATTCTTCAGAGTCCTACACAGAGGTTTCTTGGCTCAGGCAAAATGGAGTAGGAGCACATATATGATATGTGCGGGACCGAGAACAATACGTGTATGTGATACCGTATTAGATTCTCACGATATGAGATATCGGCCGGGTATATGTGATATAGCCGGGTCATCGGATCAAGTGTTGATTCGATGAACTGATACAGATTATATTAGTCGGTTATTTGAGAAATAGCCGGATTATCGGATCAAGTGTTGATTTGATAATTTAATGTATAATTATATATTTGATATATTAAATTATATTAACTAATATAAGCTCACTAAAAGATTCTTTTTCTCACTCGGGTAATACATTGATATATATGCGATATATGTTAATTGTATTATTTTATTTTTTTACAATAAATATTGTATATGTAATATATAATATTATAACATGTTAGGGTTATTAATGCAACATGTTTAGTGGAGATTAAATATGGTTAGGGTTTGATTTGGGTTAATCTTTTCTAGAATCTTCTAGAAGGTTTTGTTTTGTTTTGTGCAAAGATATTTGTGTTGATATTTTGCATAGATATTTGTTTAAACCAACCAAACCTTTTAACCTTAGTTAAATATCTACAAGGGTTACATATACCATGGTTGCATTTCTAACCTCACACTTGACTTTCATTATTCATCACAAAAGGATTAGATCTTCTTCTTCCTTTTTCTTCTTTAATGAAAAAGCTTTCTAGCTTTTTCTTTTGTGATGAAAATGAGTGAGATTAAGAAAACAAATGAGAGTATAATTCCTACTTCATCATCCTAATCTATTCTTGCCAATTAGATTAGGGTGTTCACTTCATTTAGTGAGTGAGAGCTTGTGTTAAAGAAACTTCAAGGTAGATCATCTTAGTTATCGAAGATCGGAAGCAAGTTTGCATCTTTCTCTTCGTGGAGCCTCTCTAGAGTTCGGGAACTTGATGATCGCAGCGAAGAGACCACAACACGGAGCTTTAAAAGTGAAGGAACGGACTACAAAGGTTGTAATCCCTAACTCTTAGATATAAAGTTGTTTACATGCTTTGTTTCGCCTAATCTCTAGTCTAAGATCTTGGTTAGGGTTGTTCGGCACGTCTAAATTTTAAATCGGGCATGGTTGATGCCTTGTAGAACCTTGTGAGTGTGCCTAGTAACCCTATAGTGGTTTCAGAGCCAAGCTAGAACTTTAGGCGAAGTCTAGGCGAAGTTTAAAATCCGATCGAACTCCGAATACCCGATAAAACCTAGTTTCTGGAAAAAAATTCAAAAGTTGACATTTTTCATATTAAAATTACTCAGAAAATTAAGCAGGGAAATATAAGAATTACTGTGAAGTACGGACCACCAACTCACTAATATGAGCGCGGAACCGCGGCCAAACCAAGCGTTTGGCGGCGGTTCCGCGGCCAAACAGTGAAGATGGGGCCCACTACTTCAGGTACATATTCTTGGGTCTCTTTTTATTGTTCTGGGAATTTTTAATTCTACTCAAGTGTTGAGTTTTCTAGGTTGTATTGGGAGCCCGTTGATTCGATCGGAAAGTATAACTTCATTTAGTTTGTCCGGGTAATTTTTAGAACGTGTTAAAATATTCGAACGGATATCAATAACTCACTTTTTCCCCTGCCGGAAAATTTCCAAGTGTTGGATTTTTCCGTAGTTTAAGAACGTTCTAAGTCGTGCAAGTAACGTGGTGGACCCTCTAGAAGAACACAAACCTTAACTCGATTATGTGATCGTCTGAACCGCCTCTGAACCTTAGGGTTTGGGGCAGTACGGCGATGCCACATGTGAGGCGTTGGCTTGACCCTTCTACGGCTGGACCATTGGTACTGTGGCATGTGATGAATGTTTTTAAACTAATTTCAAGTGTTGAGAACTTTTTGGGAAATCTTGGGTGTTTGTTTATTCGATCGGAAAGTTTAACATTGTCTATTTATCTGGAATGTGATACAATATTTGGAATCCACAAGTAGTTATGAGATAACTAATTTGAATGTTATAAATCTAGCAGTTCAGTCTCAGATGATCGATTGCCATGGAATTTTGATGTGATCAAAAGTCCGTCGCAATCACGTAGCGTACGCGGATACTCGCCGGGTAAACTTAATAGACAACCACGCCCCATAGCCCCGACTAAGTGACTGTAGGAGAACACCGTCGCCAAAAGCATCCGTTCGGGTGCTCGCGGCAGTGGTGTTCCGCCTCAGTGCACTTCGTCGACGGCATCCGGGGGTGCGGCCGTCTACTAAAGTTTGCGACGAGCATTCGATCAGGATGTCGGGAATCTTGTTGAATTGCCCGACTTGATATTGAAAAAAGTTTTCGATAATGAGACTAAAATGCGGGGTTTATAATAGTTAGGCATGCGATGTCTAAGGAATTCATTTGGTTAGGCATGTGATGTCTAAGGAGGTTGCGGATTCCAACTGTTGTAGTTTTACACTTTCTTTTCTGCGACCGTAAACATAGTATGTGGTTTATCGCCGGCTTCGTTGCTATACATCAACGACAATCGGGATACGCATACTTGCATACGTTGATGATATGAGATATTATGTGTTGCTGTGATATGTTATATTGGATCGTCGTGTTTTGAATAGCCGGGGGTTTTATGTGAGATGAGAATTTTTCTTTTTCATTCATGTAAAATTCATTTGTATGTAATATTCTTTTATTGGGGCACTTCCGGGCTGAGGATGATGTCACCATTGTATATTATTTACTTTTCCGCATTAGGTAGACCCAAGGCGGGGAGCACAAGTAACCGGGTTCTAGGGTCCAGTGGGAGACCATCTCGAGGAGTCGAGACTGGGTCTCCTAACCCTAGAATTGGCAGTGTTGCTTGCCGCTCTCGTAGGGGTCTAGGGATGTGGGTTTGGCTATTCATCACGACCGTGGAATCCGTGTTTTATACAGGCTCGTTCTAAAACACAGACCTCCTAGTATATCCAATATTTCATATATGTTTCTTCTGCTGCAATGTTCTGTGATGAGATCATATTACTGCCTGAGACGAATGTTTATATTATATATATGAGATATATGTTATATTGCAGATTTCGTTTCAAATGTGATGCTTGTGAAGCATAATAAAATAGGACTTCGTTAATGAGATTAATGAAACTAAAAGAAACCTAACGATGTTATAGAAACTTATTTAAAAACTGGTAGCTCTAGTTATTGCTTTGCATAGCGGTGTTCCTTGTAGAACATCCAGCACCTTATTCGATAAGGAAAGAGCCGAGATCCCTTCACCGGGAGTGACCTCTTTAGCGAAACTAGCAGATGCTACAAACTCGGTTTGTCTTTTGATTGTTTCTATAGTTTTTGCTTTGCACAGCGGTATTTGTGAAATATCCTGCACCTTATTCGATGAGGAAAGAGCCGACGATCCCTTCACCGGGAGTGACCACTTTAGCAAAACTAGAAAAAGCCTCAAAAACACTCCATTTAAAATCACTCGATTCTACAACGATATCAAGTTCATTACGCAAAAGGTTTTCTTAAAAACCTGTCGTAGCCCTCCGTCATTTCAGATAAGTAGTACTTAGTATTCGTGCTGCGTTTGTTGACCTTAGCCAAGGCGTAGTGTGCGGTAGCTAATTAGTGCTTATCTGTATAATCATATGATGCGATTGAGTTAGGGTAGTCGTGCGACTTTGTTGACCTTAGCCAAGGGTCGTGCGGGTGGGTTTAATTCAATCGGGAAATGACGGGTTGAACTTGGCTAGCACTTATGATTTGTTGACCTTAGCCAAGGTCATAAGTTGCTAGGGGCAAAATATTATTGGGAATTTCAAGTGTTGAAATTTGCAATGAGATTGCATACCTTCTATGAGATAGTTGGATCCCGATACCTGCTGCGAGTAAGAGTTACTCCTGGGAGAGTTTTACACATTACAATTAGCCGATCAAGTAGGTGTCTAGAAAGGTGTTAACGGGGTTACGCCTCTGGGAAAACGAGGTTTACTTTAATTAGGTCCGTGCGAAAGCACGGGGAACCTCCCTCAAAGTACCGGCACTGGCCTGGCTGAAAGATTGGCGAACTTGTAGAGTGTAATTAATCCCGGCTAGTCTTTCCTTTTAGGGTTTGAAGGAAGATTTGACTAAAACAGTGGGAGACATCCTGATTAGATAAATTGATAACCAATATAATCTTGTAAAAGCGCACGCTGAGTGTTTTCTTCTCTCTCTCTCCTGGTTACGACTATGTCACGCCTTAATCAAGATAATAATACGGATGAATTTGACCGAACCCGCTTGTTATACTGCGTTAGGGAACGTTGGTCCCGCTCCAACTTATAATTGTTATAAGACAGAGCAGGAAATAGAGGATTACCAGAATTCCCGTGCCACCCAAACGAAGAAAGTACATGTTGATGCATCATCTTCGGGTGTGTTCATTACACAGAACTGTTTCTCAATATCCTTTACGTCATGGGTATTTGATACCGGATCAGGATCCCACATATGTAATTTGTTACATGGGCTACAGATAGGTAGAGAACTGAGAACGGGTGATAAGTTTCATGAGATAGAAACGGCGCAAGTGTTGCAGCCAAGTCTGTTGGTAGTTATCACCCTGTATTAACAAATACATTGATTCTGAACGAATGTTATTAGATACCGAACCTGATATACAACATCATATCAGTCTCTTTATTAGTAAAGAAAGGATATAATTTTGTATTGTTGGATAATATTTTGAACATTTCCTATATCAAGAGTTGATCGGTTCAGGCACGTTATCTAAAAGCATAGACATTCTAAATCAAACCACAGTTCTTAATGTACAGAACACACACAAGAGGAAGAGTTCAGAAATGAATGAATCCTACTTGAGGCATTGTAGACTAGGTCATATCAATGCGACCTGACTAGCTGAAGTTACATAAAGATGCATATTTAAATTTTTTTGGATTTACATCTTGTAAAAACTTGCCAGTCATGTCACAAAGATAAAAATGACCACAACTCCGTTTATTGGAAACAGAGAAAGAGTTAGTGAACTCTTGGGATTGATACATGATGATATATGTAAGGTCCCCTGTCTACATATGCCAAGACCGGTTCTTTATACTTCATTATATTCACTGATGGTCTCTCAAGATTCGCACATGTGTTCCTGATGAAACACAAGTCTGAAACTTTTGAGAAATTCAATGAATATAAGTTAGAAGTAGAGAACCAAAAACGGGTAGAAGTATTATGTCCTTTGATGAGATCAGGGAGGAGAATACTTGAGCACGGAATTCCTGGACTATTCTAAAGGAGAATGAGATTCTCTCTCAGTATTACTCCTCCGTATACACAACAGCACGTCGGTAAATCGGGGCGGAGCAATTGCACCCTATATGATATGGTGTGCTCTATGATGAGTACTACTGAGTTTCCTATTTCCTTTTGGGTGTTATGCGCTTGAGAAGCTGCATACCTATTGAATAGGGTTCCAATCAAATCAGTTGCCTACCACTTCATATGTGATATGGAATGGGAAGAGCCCATCTCTTAAGTGTATTAAGATTTGGGGTTGTCCGGCCTATGTCTAAAAAGCAAAATCCGGACAAGCTCGAGGCAAAGTCAGTTTTGTGGAAGTTTGTTGGATATCCCAAGCATATGCAAGGGAATATCTTCTACCAAACCGAGGAACAAAAGATGGTTTGTTTCTCAGCATGCCACCTTTGTGAAAGGGAATATCTAGTGAAGAAATTATTGGTCATGAGGTAGAACTAGAAAGAGTTCCAGCTATACAAACTGCAACTGATGATTTGGTAGAACCAAAGGATTCAATAGTTTCCAACGAACCTCAGCCTCTCCGCCGATCTAGTAAGGTTCCTCACCCACCCGAGAGATACTTCGGTTTTCTCTATGACAGTGTGTAACATTTCAAAAAAAATAAAATATTATTTTTAGGAATTTTCATAATTTGATATTAATTTTTAATGAATATTTTAATAGTCGGTATAATTAAATATCGATAAATGGTGAAAATTCTGGAGAAAACTATGGAAATTCTAAAATAGGTTATTTTGTGGAAATATATCATTTTTAAGCTTTTATGGTTACGTAAATGCTATTTTGGTGTTAACCGCGATTAAAAATCGCTAATTGGATTTTTTTGGCTTTTTGTGCAAAAGTGTGCACATAACATTTTTCTACACACCGTTTCATGTTTTGGACATGGTAGCCTAGGGTTGAACCATGTAGATGACCATGGTGGGTTGAACCATTTGATTAAGTTAATTGGGTTAATTAGTGTTTTGGGTTAGGTTCATGGGGTTTGGTTAGGGTGGGTTGACTTGTGTTATAGGGAGAGAGTGAGCCATGATGGCTTGTGGGTGCTAAAGTGTTTCAAGAGAGAGAGAGAGAGGTGGCTAGGGTGTGCCATGACCCATCTCATTCCATAATCCCTTGTGTTCTTTCATCCCCCTCTCACTCATACCACTCCCTCTCATTTATCACATCTTTCCTCACATCACTCACTCTCACACATCTCACTACACCTGCAGCAGCAGCTGCATCAGCAGCCCAAACCCTACGTAATAGCAGCCCTATTATCCATAACAACAGCTACATCAGCCCAACACATCAGCCCCCTACACCTGCTACTTCAGCAGCCACACCAGCCTCAACACTCACATCAGCAACATCATTATAGCTGCAACTGCAGCTGAGGCAAAACATCAGCCCCCAATATCAACCATCAGCCCCAATTCTAGCATCAGCAACAACTTCATTTGAAACAGCCCTACACCATCATATACCACCACATCACCCCCAACTCAGCAACACACCAACACAACACCCCAACTACAAAACCACCACAACAAATTCTTCTCACCACCAAAAACAACCCCAGCTCCTGCAGTAGCTGCTGCCAACTACAACAAAAAGAAAAAGAAGATTGCAAGCAGCAACAGCAGCACCAAGCCAAAACATCAGCTGCAGCAGCTACAGATCCAACTTCAGCTCAGCCACTTCAGCACTAACCCACTTCTCCTTCTTCCCTTCTCCTTCATCTAAGATTCCTTGAGGTATAATCCCACAACCCAACTCCTATTTTACCAAGTTCTGATATTAGCTGAAGTTTACTGTTATATCTGTGGATTAATGCTAGTTTTAGGCAAGATGGAGTGAGACTTGACCAAGTGTTGGATTTGATGGTTGGTATAACCTTATTAGGTGTATTTGAGACCATTGTGACCAAGATTACCCAGATTTCCAGTTAGATACCAGATTAGTTATACTTGGTGTATTTTATCGATTTTGTCGACTTTATGGCTTTCTGGAAACTGCTATCAACCCGGACCTCCTAAAATAAATTTGACTTGGCAGTGAGGTATGCAGGTAGATAGAAACCATTACCCAAAACCCTAGCCCAAACCACCATACCCCGGCCGCAGATTTAATCCCCTTGGCCACAATTTGCGGCCAGACCAGGGTGGAACCTCCGCGTTTTGCGTGCACAGCTCTATTTCATGTAAACTTGACCCCCTGGTATGTCTAGTTTCGACTGATTCCAGTTAGGGTAGAATCTGGGTTGATTTTCATGAGTTGGCGTATGATTTACGACTTGTTTTCGTATGGGTTTTTGGTATTCAATGATTCGTTTCTGTCGGGTGGCGTTTGGACGTTAACGGCAGTGGATATTGGCTGTGTTTGCACGCGAGGCCAAAGGTTTTTACCTATGGGCGTAGCGTGCACCATTTTTGGTTTCCGACATGGTTTTCATGTGTTTTAGCGTGTGATATCCTTGTAGGTACCCCACGTGGCGTCGAGGCGTTGGAGATGCAATGGCGACATCGGCACCGGCACGCACAAAAAGATGAGTAGATTTATATCTACGGGGAGAAGTCGGGTGGATGGCGTATAGCACCCCCGCAGTCCGATGTCTAGTATACCATATATATTATATATACAAATATATGCTAGTTTATGTGCGACTTGGTTGTTTAGGATGTGTTAGGTGGAATATGCATGGGATAGGGTTAGAAGTAACTAGTGTAGTTATTGTCGCGAACCTAGAATAGGTTTACACCCATGCGCACAAACGTGCGAATTTGCTAGGTTTATACGGTGACATTAAGGATATTGGAGGACATTGGAGATGAGTCGATGAGATATGTTCTGAGGTTATGATATCGGTGATATGGCAGGACTCATATTTGAGATACATCCTGATTATATAGCGGATACTTAGACGACAATACATATCAGAGTGATATACTTTGAATAATTGACATGTGGTCGTGATATGAGATATGTCATGTTAGATATTTATAGTGGGTCGCATTGAGTGATGTACCCTTCTTCATGACGATATGTGATGTTGATATCAGTGATTTGAGGCTGTAGGTCAGCAGCCAGATCATGATTAGATTGATGATATTAGTGTTGTACTAGACATAGGTCAGTACCCTGGATGAGGATCTTGATAAAAGGGGATATCAGATAAATAGTGTGATGAACGTGATATTGACCCGTACCCAGCTAATGGGATGCCGTACGACGATTTACCGTACGAGCTATATATTGATGATTGATCCGCACTCATGACTCGAGGATGTTAGATGACATACGGTATAATACGCGATGCTATTGAGGCGGAATCACCGACTATTTATATTTTTATCTACATACATATCGACTCAGATTAGGTGGTTTCCATACCCCTCCCGACCTACTTGATAGTTAGATCAACAGTTAGTATAGTACATGTTAGACTAGACCCGAGCCATACCTATTTCAAAAACTTCCGAATCAGGAATATCTTAAAAACAAGTAAAGGGATTCTACGGATATTTTCAAAGGACGTATCTTACTTAAAAACTCCGTAGCCCTTATTTTACTAAAAACCTCGATTTGTCTTATTTCAAATGGCACAATTTCATGACATATACATATTGATGTAGACTCTTCACAGTTGCGTTGATTTATTCGATTCCGCATTTTCATTGCTATTCGCATTTCATTTCATGAGCTATTGCTATATTATCATCATGCTGTTAGGACACCAGCACAATTATCGATGATGCATATGTCCACGTACACTGTTTGCCGGCTCACACACTTCGTCATCAATAATTGCCATGTCACTACACTGTAGTACTGTTGCATTCAGGATATGACCCTTGCATGGCATACTTGTACATATACTTATCGTACACTCATACTTGTGCACCTGCCTGTCGTACACTCACATTTGTACACATACATAATTGCACCCACATAGAGGATAATTCTAGATTTGGAAACCGCAAGATACTCTTCAAAACTGATTCATTTTAAAAGAGCGGTTTCCGTCAACATATGCATATTACTATTCCTGGTGGCATGATAGACAGATATGCTTGCATTTCTTTTACATGTTGCATATATCATGCTTCTGATCATACGCATTGAGATATGTTGTTTTCATGATATTTCTGGATTTGGGAACCGTGGATATTTCAAAGGAAAATATGTAGTTGTTTTAAAAACCCGGTTACCCTTGATATGATATTTCAGTGCGTCCACCATGTGTTTTCTCGGTGCTAGAGTGACATGTGAAACCCGATTCGAGGAGGCGGATGAGGCCGATTGCGGGTACATGGTGGGCCCGGTACGGTACCCCGGGGCGAGAACGGATCGCTGTGCAGTAGACGGTGAGCCTGGCAGAAGGACTACTACCTACCGGTGATCGTATTTGAGCTCGGCGGATATCCGGAGGATACCGACCGGAGTTGAGAGATGGATATGGGCATACTGCTGGGGCCGAGGGCCGATACCGCAGACGGAGCCCGTGGGCTGACCCAGACTGACGGGTGCCCGATATATGAGGATTTACGTGCTGATGCTGGGCACAGTTTTCATAATGTTTTCGAGTGTCGATGCCGGGCACTCCGGTTCCATGATTTTGATTATATCCTCGTACTTCCATGCATATGCTTATGATATTCACGTGCATGATGCTTATTGTCATTGGGTGACGGGTGGACGGGATCCACGTTTATACAGACTTTGATTGCATACAGATCTCGATTACATTGATCATACTTCATTTGTATATATAACAGGGTATGAGGGCGCTGTTATATATATACCCTTACACCAATATTAGTGGAATGGGACGCTAATATATGTGTATTGATATCATTTTAAAAAAACTTCATCATACTTTTCATGCATTCATACATCATTCATATGATATACTGCCACCTGATGCACTGACACAGGCACATGGGTTTACACTTGGGTTAGATATTTACCCTAGTCTTCTTATAGATTGCTGGTTATATATTTGAGGATTATATATATTGATCGTATGACCTAGGATTGCGTCATACATGCGATTTTCTGTTCGTAGATCTTTTCTACTCACGAGTTGGCAACTCACCCCCGTTGTGTCCCAGTTTCTTGCAGGATTGCCGTACAGGATTCCTTGCGGCTTTGCGGGCACTGTTCCTTTCGGGTGACTTGTTAGTAGGTGGGTTTGTTGTATCGCACCCATCATTATACATTGTATATTATATATCAGTTGTATCTAGAATTTCCATCAACCAAACATGTACTTATTTGAAATTGAGACCAGTGATGTTTATGTTAGTTATATGTATGCCCTAGAGGCCATTACTGTACATTGGATGTATATTGTAGTGGATGCTGGGACATATAAAGGAAGGACTTTCTTGCTCGACATGATAGTACGCTATCTGGTTGCACTTTATCTTAACATGTATACTTTCTGTCTCTCTGATTACATGTTGATAAAGCCCTTAGGATGTGTGCTCGACTTCCAGGACTGTGATGTAGATCATACTAGTGGGGCCTGGGTAGTCCATGAGTACATCCTTGAAATGTTCCTAGTCGTGGGAATATCGAGACGGGGCATCGATATTCCAGAGTTGACTAGCGCATATCTTCTCGACTCATGCGATGGGCGATGGATGATCCCATATCCATTGGTGTTTGACATCAGAGATGGTATGCGGGTGCTCAGTGGAGACTGGGTACACTGAACGGACTCGCCGAGAACTCCCAGATGGTATTATACCTCACGTCAGATGGCAGTTCTCTGGTGACACTGGTACAGCTTAGTCTGTAGACCCGAGATCGTCATAGAGTCTTGTGTGTCTCCCACTGTGCTTTGATTTCCACCCTACCACGGCTCTACTGAGTTGTGCAAACAGGTGGTTTTTGGGTACAGTCCCGATTCACATGGAGGCAATGAGCGATAGGAGGGGATTCGTCTCTCCCGGTATTGGGGGTTGATGTTGTGCTATGCTCGACTGGCCATAACAGGAAATCCCTGGCCAGGGTTGCTGTGATATACTGGTAAGAGTTATCAGTAGTTTCACGAATGTTATGGACCTCAAGTCGGCATGACTTATCGAGCTATTGGGGTCTGACATTTACCACCCCTAGGCGAGATATGCGACATATCAGACGAACAGACCGGACCGTACGGTAAGTGTTACTGGTTGGATTCGCAGGAGTCTGAGCGGGCTTGCTCGTCGATCTTCTGATCGCTCAATACCCGGGTGGCCGTTACGTTTAGCAGACCGCTTGCGGCTTGTGGGTATTTGATATGATCATCATCTGCTGCCGGCGTATTGACGAGTCTTTAGAGTCCTACACAGAGGTTTCCTAGTTCAAGCGAAACGAAATAGGAGCGCATATGAGATATGTGCGGGAGCGAGAATAATTCGTGTATGTGATACTGTATTTCATTCTCGCGATGAATGTATCGATTGGTTATATGCGATATAACCTAGTTATCGAATTAAGGATTGATTCGATAAGCCGATACATTGGATACTAGCCGGTTATATTCGACATGACCGGATCATTGAATCAAGTGTTGATTTAATGATTTAATGTATAATTATATATTTGATATATTGCTTTGCATTAACTAGTATTGGTTCACTTTAAATGGATTCACTCACTTAGTTTGTGCACATTGCATATGTGATATATTTTGTGCACATGATTGTATCATGTTTGATGATACATGCAAGCTAGGGTTAGTGTAAAGAATTTGACCATGGTTAAGATTAAGATTAGGGTTTTCTTTTTCTTATTTATTAATTTATTTATTTTGGAAAAAGAAAATGATAAAGAAAATGAAATGGTGGCTTATTTTGTTTGTAGTTGAAGTTTCTTGAAACTTTGACTAAGTAACCATTTTGTCTTCTTTCTTAACCCTAACTCTTCAAATTAACCTTAGTCAATTCTCTACACCTAACTAAGGTTAATGATATGATAAGTATTATATTTTCTTTTCTTTTTAAAAAGGTTATCATATCATCTTCTTCTTCTTCATCTTCTTTCTCCATGAAAAAAGCTTGCTACATCAATGGTGATTGATGAAAAAGTATGTGAAATCCAAATCTAAAGTCAACCCAACTCCTATTTCTTCATCCTCTACCTCTTGCCAAGTAGTATAGGGTGTTTCCTTCACAAGTTTTCCCGACTTGGTGAAGTTGGAGCTTGTTCTAGCGATGTCTCGACGTAGATCATCTTCGGCATCGAACCGACGATCAAGCCCGCCTTTTCTCCGACGAAGCCGACGCTTGAGCCCGGATTTTGATTTGGACAGCGGAGAGGACTTCATTGCGGAGCCGTGGAGGTGGTGGACCGGATCTACAAAGGTTGTATATCCGTTCCCTTAGTTAAAATGTTAACTAGTTTGCTTGTTTCGCCTAAATATCTAGTAAACGATCCGTAGTCGGGTTTGTAGGCACCCGTAAAATTTGATTTGTGTATGTTTGATCACTTGTGAGACCTCACTAGAGTGCCTAGGAACCCTACAGTTTATTCTTTCGACCTTAGAATCGCGCATTATATTTCCATGGGTTTCTTGCTGTTGGATCTACTTTCTGTTGTGATCCTCGCCTTTAGGCGTTGTATACTATGTTGCTTTTAGGTTGATTGTTATGGTTCTTCCTACTCTCTATTACTTTTCTTGGTTTAGATTTCTGGGTTCGGCTTACTTAGAGTACGTACGTCTCGAGACGTTCGTAGTCTAAGTGCCGGTCATGTTCCGTACTTTCGGGCCGTGACAAAGTTGGTATCAGAGCGTTAGGTTTTACCTTCGGAGCGTAGGATGACCCTTGGTTGATGGAATAGGTGATTAAAGTAGAGTGACGTACCGTTGGTATGTTCTGCGGCATATTTACGACACGCCACTCCACTTAAGAAGCCTTAGGATGTATATTTCTTTGTTCGGTATCATATTCCTTCCTGATCTAGCCTCATCGGTACCAGTATGGTTTTGCTGCCATGATTACGGGCAGGGAGAGCTACGGCTAGAGTTGCGGTCAGCATGAGCTCGTTGCGAACGAGGACTGACCAGGACGTGATTCCGGCGACACATGAATGCAGAGATGTGTCTTTTATTGTGTTTTGTGCCACGAGCGTTGGATGGATCGCTGCATGAGATTACTCGGACGTGCAGATCAGCACTAGAGGATGGGGCCATTGTTAGAGCTGCCAGTCGAGTTGAAGAATTCCAGTGTGGAGAGTCTTACTCAGATCTAGAGCAGACCGGTTTAGAGATGACCGCCGATGTATCGCCCTTCCTGGAGGATTGAGGCGCTGTTCAGTGTACAGACGAATGAGCCAGTTGTTGCTGCAAGCGACGAGATATCGCCCCAGATGTTGGAGCTATTGCCGTACGAGATTGTACTAAGAGATTATAGAAGGTTGTTAGTCACCGAGGGTGAGTGACTAGGACGTGTGGTTCGTTCACTATCCCGATGCGAGGTCATCAGATAGATTGATTCCAGCTAGAGACGACTTCACGCAGAGACGTTGAGAGTCGACAGAGACGATCGAATGTCAGGAACCTGTTATTCTAAGTTTAAAGTATTCGGAAAGACGTGCAGGAAATTCTATGGTCCCTCTAGAAGAATGAAACCCTAACTCGACTCAATGACCGTGTGAAAGCCTTCGAACCTTAGGGTTTGCGGCAGTTCTGCGGCGCCATTAGTGAGGCTTGGGTTTGCCCTTCTACGGCTGGACCACCGATGCTGTGGTATGTACTCGGTACTCTTATACTGTACCCAAGATGTTGAGCTCTTGGGGGATTATGAGGTTTTGACGAATCGATCGGATGGCTCGACTTAATTCGGATGCTAGGTGGTGAGATGCATTTCTTGGGAGGCTCCAGATACGAGGATAGTCATTGGAGCTCAGTCCATGCAGCCATGACGAGACGAGTCCGAATCAGTTGACATTGGAGACGAGTGAAGTGAAAGGTTCGACATCATCGACGAGATAGTTGACCAGGCTTGGATAAATGACCTCACCCAGATGCATTGTGGATTGATCAAGGACGGACCAGTATTGAGTATTCTTTCGATGGTTGGACGTGTTTCCGAGGACCTGTTCAGCCAGACATCTTCTATAGTATGATGGAGCTACAAAGTACGCGATTTCGAGTCCGTGCAAGAGACTTCGGATAGACCGTGGCCGAGAGCAGTTACAGTGCATAGATAGCACGGCGTGACGTCACAGTGGATGACGATAAGACAAGCAGAACCAGAGGTTCGTGCGAGACGCTGATGAGCTGTCATTACTTTCCGTCGAGGCTAGAGACCTGATATACTTACAGAAGCATTAGGATACGGGCAGTTCCCGAGAAGGTGCGGTACGGAGGACCCAGATGACCGGAAAAGAGAAAGGATTATATAAGAGTACCAGCCTCCGTACAGTTTGGCATAGGCGAGATCGGAAGAGACCTTGGGCAGGATTCCTTCCAGGACACAGCTGCAAGGATATTTGCACCCAGGATCAGATGGGTCATGTGCATTCTGAGAGCCGGAGGCCGACGCCAGTGACACGCTGCTTTATGAGTGGTCGCGATGATTGACCGAGAAATGACCAGAGAAGTGCCAGAACGGAATCGTCCCCGTTAGCACGTATGACAGGGCAGATGAGCCGATGGATCATGAGATTGGTAATTCACAGAGCAGATAAGGACCTTTCTGGAACGAATTGCGAGAAGAATTGGACCCAGGAGTGGTCAGGTTACGCACGCCAGCAGGCCAGAGTTCAGGATCGTCGACGAGACATGCTACGAGTGACCGCGACAGTTGGCCCGAGATTCTTGGAGGATGCGCTTGAGCAGGACTATTCCGCCATACTTGATTTCGGTATTTTGGGAGATTTATTCGCATGATTTGGTTTTGATGATTGAGGATTTACGATTTTCGCACAGTCGTTGCACTTGATATCGTTTTCGTGTTTTGGTTTCACATGTTTGTGATTTTGTGGGGTTTCATACAGTTGAGTTGATTTTGTGCGTACGCACGCACACGATTTGGTTTTTGCACTCGGTATAGTTCACATATGCTTGCAGTGCAGTGACATGTATTTTGTGCACTTGGATGCACTGGACTTCGATTTCGAGGGTGATGCTCGATATTTGTTTTGTGCATTCTATGCACCTGATTGGATTTTGCGCGTGTTCGGTGCTTGGTTTTGGATTTCATGATTTCATGCATGATGGATGCACCGGATTTGGATTTTTAGCGCATGTTGGGCGCAGGTTATGAGGTACGATTCGGTGCACACCAGATGCACCAAATCGAGAATTTTTGTGCATGTAAGATGCACCTGTTTTGCTGTCAGGCACACACGTTGCCCTTGACAGATACTTCGTGCACACCCGTTGCACCTTGTTGTCGTTTTTGTGCACCTGCTTGGCACATATTTGGATTTTGATTTCCGTGCGCACCAGACGTACGTAGTATTCATATGCACATTCTTGGGATTGATTTTTTTTTTATGGAGCAGTACGTTTTATGATATTTGCTGTGTTTTCGTACTGAGCAGGACTAGTCAGAGGAAAGTGCCTGGGTATATTTTGCATGCATTGACAGTTTTTCAAAGGGATTTCCAAAGGCGAGCTATAGTCTCATTATTTACATACGTGTCCGATATGACACGAAAACGTTTAAAAACAGGAAAACCATTCTAAATTGTTTTCAAATTGGCGGGTCGTGAACGTTAAACAAAGGGTATGTAAGTATATGGATATTTTCTTATAGAGACGTCCGCCACTGTGCAGTGTTATGCGCATTGCACATCGATTTTAAAGAAATTTGGCATGCATTTCCTTCAGATATTTACATGTACGGATTTGGTATTTACATGCATAGTTCCGATTTATAGCATATCGGCTTTGCCTTGGATTTGGCATTCGTGTTTTTACCTTGACTCCGATGATTGCGAGATGCTTGAAGGAGTTTTGTTTTCGAGTTATCTGCTCGTTACGCATGCGCATGTATTGCGCTACGATGCGTTCTATGGATTGATGATTTCGGAGCCCCATTGGTTTGGACATTTTATTGAAATGTTTTAGAATTTGGGGGTTTAAATTTAAATTCGGGGACCGAATTTCTTTAAGGGGGGACGACTGTAACATTTAAAAAAAAATAAAATATTATTTTTGGGAATTTTCATAATTTGATATTAATTTTTAATGAATATTTTAATAGTCGGTATAATTAAATACCGATAAATGGTGAAAATTCTGGAGAAAACTATGGAAATTCTAAAATAGGTTATTTTGTGGAAATATATCATTTTTAAGCTTTTATGGTTACGTAAATGCTATTTTGGTGTTAACCGCGATTAAAAATCGCTAATTGGATTTTTTTGGCTTTTTGTGCAAAAGTGTGCACATAACATTTTTCGACACTTGTTTCATGTTTTGGACATGGTAGCCTAGGGTTGAACCATGTAGATGACCATGGTGGGTTGAACCATTTGATTAAGTTAACTGGGTTAATTAGTGTTTTGGGTTGGGTTCATGGGGTTTGGTTAGGGTGGGTTGACTTGTGTTATAGGGAGAGAGTGAGCCATGATGGCTTGTGGGTGCTAAAGTGTTTCAAGAGAGAGAGAGGTGGCTAGGGTGTGCCATAACCCATCTTATTCCATAATCCCTTGTGTTCTTTCATCCCCCTCTCACTCATACCACTCCCTCTCATTTATCACATCTTTCCTCACATCACTCACTCTCACACATCTCACTACACCTACAGCAGCAGCCCAAACCCTACCTAATAGCAGCCCCATTATCCATAACAACAGCTACATCAGCCCAACACATCAGCCCCCCTACACCTGCTGCTTCAGCAGCCACACCAGCCTCAACACTCACATCAGCAGCATCATTATAGCTGCAACTGCAGCTGAGGCAAAACATCAGCCCCCTTTATCAACCATCAGCCCCAATTCTAGCATCAGCAACAACTTCATTTAAAACAGCCCTACACCATCATATACCACCACATCACCCCCAACTCAGCAACACACCAACACAACACCCCAACCACAAAACCACCACAACAAATTCTTCTCACCACCAAAAACAACCCCAGCTCTTGCAGTAGCTGCTGCCAACTACAACAAAAAGAAAAAGAAGATTGCAAGCAGCAACAGCAGCACCAAGCCAAAACATCAGCTGCAGCAGTTACAGATCCAACTTCAGCTCAGCCACTTCAGCACTAACCCACTTCTCCTTCTTCCCTTCTCCTTCATCTAAGATTCCTTGAGGTATAATCCCACAACCCAACTCCTATTTTACCAAGTTCTGATATTAGCTGAAGTTTACTGTTATATCTATGGATTAGTGCTAGTTTTAGGCAAGATGGAGTGAGACTTGACCAAGTGTTGGATTTGATGGTTGGTATAACCTTATTAGGTGTATTTGAGACCATTGTGACCAAGATTACCTAGATTTCCAGTTAGATACCAGATTAGTTATACTTGGTGTATTTTATCGATTTTATCGACTTTATGGCTTTCTGGAAACTGCTATCAACCCGGACCTCCTAAAATAAATTTGACTTGGCAGTGAGGTATGCAGGTAGATAGAAACCATTACCCAAAACCCTAGCCCAAACCACCATACCCCGGCCGCAGATTTAATCCCCTTGGCCACAATTTGCGGCCAGACCAGGGTGGAACCTCCGCGTTTTGCGTGCACAGCTCTATTTCATGTAAACTTGACCCCCTGGTATGTCTAGTTTCGACTGATTCCAGTTAGGGTAGAATCTGGGTTGATTTTCATGAGTTGGCGTATGATTTACGACTTGTTTTCGTATGGGTTTTTGGTATTCAATGATTCGTTTCTGTCGGGTGGCGTTTGGACGTCAACGGCAGTGGATATTGGCTGTGTTTGCACGCGAGGCCAAAGGTTTTTACCTATGGGCGTAGCGTGCACCATTTTTGGTTTCCGACATGATTTTCATGTGTTTTAGCGTGTGATATCCTTGTAGGTACCCCACGTGGCGTCGAGGGGTTGGAGATGCAATGGCGACATCGGCACCGGCATGCACAAAGAAAGGTGAGTAGATTTATATCTACGGGGAGAAGTCGGGTGGATGGCGTATAGCACCCCCGCAGTCCGATGTCTAGTATACCATATATATTATATATACAAATATATGCTAGTTTATGTGCGACTTGGTTGTTTAGGATGTGTTAGGTGGAATATGCATGGGATAGGGTTAGAAGTAACTAGTGTAGTTCTAGTCGTGAACCTAGAATAGGTTTACACCCACGCGCACACACGTGCGAATTTGCTAGGTTTATACGGTGACATTGAGGATATTGGAGGACATTGGAGATGAGTCGATGAGATATGTTCTGAGGTTATGATATCGGTGATATGGCAGGACTCATATTTGAGATACATCCTGATTATATAGTGGATCCTTAGACGACAATACATATCAGAGTGATATACTTTGAATAATTGACATGTGGTCGTGATATGAGATATGTCATGTTAGATATTTATAGTGGGTCGCATTGAGTGATGTACCCTTCTTCATGACGATATGTGATGTTGATATCAGTGATTTGAGGCTGTAGGTCAGCAGC
Organism: Agapanthus africanus; assembly: GCA_030015575.1. Classification (NCBI taxonomy): domain Eukaryota; kingdom Viridiplantae; phylum Streptophyta; class Magnoliopsida; order Asparagales; family Amaryllidaceae; genus Agapanthus; species Agapanthus africanus. Next base: position 342,525,158 of record CM057341.1, read on the forward strand.
CAGATCATGATTGGATTGATGATATTAGTGTTGTACTAGACATAGGTCAGTACCCTGGATGAGGATCTTGATAAAATGGGATATCAGATAAATAGTGTGATGAACGTGATATTGACCCGTACCCAGCTAATGGATACCGTACGACGATTTACCGTACGAGCTATATATTGATGATTGATCCGCACTCATGACTCGAGGATGTTAGATGCCATACGGTATAATACGCGATGCTATTGAGGCCGAATCACCGACTATTTATATTTTTATCTACATACATATCGACTCAGATTAGGTGGTTTCCATACCCCTCCCGACCTACTTGATAGTTAGATCAGCAGTTAGTATAGTACATGTTAGACTAGACCCGAGCCATACCTATTTCAAAAACTTCCGAATCGGGAATATCTTAAAAACAAGTAAAGGGATTCTATAGATATTTTCAAAGGACGTATCTTACTTAAAAACTCCGTAGTCCTTATTTTACTAAAAACCCCGATTTGTCTTATTTCAAATGGCATAATTTCATGACATATACATATTGATGTAGACTCTTCATAGTTGCGTTGATTTATTCGATTCCGCATTTTCATTGCTATTCGCATTTCATTTCATGAGCTATTGCTATATTATCATCATGCTGTTAGGACACCAGCACAATTATCGATGATGCATATGTCCACGTACACTGTTTGCCGGTTCACACACTTCGTCATCGATAATTTCCATGTCACTACACTGTAGTACTGTTGCATTCAGGATATGACCCTTGCATGGCATACTTGTATATATACTTATCGTGCACTCATACTTGTGCACCTGCCTGTCGTACACTCACATTTGTACACATACATAATTGCACCTACATAGATGATAATTCTAGATTTGGAAACCGCAAGATACTCTTCAAAACTGATTCATTTTAAAAGAGCGGTTTCCCTCAACATGTGCATATTACTATTCCTGGTGGCATGATAGACAGATATGCTTGCATTTCTTTTACATGTTGCATATATCATGCTTCTGATCATACGCATTGAGATATGTTGTTTTCATGATATTTCTGGATTTGGGAACCGTGGATATTTCAAAGGAAAATATGTAGTTGTTTTAAAAATCCGGTTACCCTTGATATGATATTTCAGTGCGTCCACCATGTGTTTTCTCGGTGCTAGAGTGACATGTGAAACCCGATTCGAGGAGGCGGATGAGGCCGATTGCGGGTACATGGTGGGCCCGGTACGGTACCCCGGGGCGAGAACGGATCGCTGTGCAGTAGACGGTGAGCCTGGCAGAGGGACTACTACCTACCGGTGATCGTATTTGAGCTCGGCGGATATCCGGAGGATACCGACCGGAGTTGAGAGATGGATATGGGCGTACTGCTGGGGCCGAGGGCCGATACCGCAGATGGAGCCCGTGGGCTGACCCAGACTGACGGGTGCCCGATATATGAGGATTTACGTGCCGATGCTGGGCACAGTTTTCATGATGTTTTCGAGTGTCGATGCCGGGCACTCCGGTTCCATGATTTTGATTATATCCTCGTACTTCCATGCATATGCTTATGATATTCACGTGCATGATGCTTATTGTCATTGGGTGACGGGTGGACGGGATCCACGTTTATATAGACTTTGATTGCATACAGATCTCGATTACATTGATCATACTTTATTTGTATATATAACAGGGTATGAGGGCGCTGTTATATATATACCCTTATACCAATATTAGTGGAATGAGACGCTAATATATGTGTATTGATATCATTTTATAAAAACTTCATCATACTTTTCATGCATTCATACATCATTCATATGATATACTGCCACCTGATGCACTGACACAGGCACATGGGTTTATACTTGGGTTAGATATTTACCCTAGTCTTCTTATAGATTGCTGGTTATATATTTGAGGATTATATATATTGATCGTATGACCTAGGATTGCGTCATACATGCGATTTTCTGTTCGTAGATCTTTTCTACTCACGAGTTGGCAACTCACCCCCGTTGTGCCCCAGTTTCTTGCAGGGTTGCCGTACAGGATTCCTTACGGCTTTGCGGGCACTGTTCCTTTTGGGTGACTTGTTAGTAGGTGGGTTTGTTGTATCGCATCCATCATTATACATTGTATATTATATTTCAGTTGTATCTAGAATTTCCATCAACCAAACATGTACTTATTTGAGATTGAGACCAGTGATGTTTATTCTTTCGACCTTCGAATCGCGCATTATATTTCCATGGGTTTCTTGCTGTTGGATCTACTTTCTGTTGTGATCCTCGCCTTTAGGCGTTGTATACTATGTTGCTTACAGGTATATTGTTATGGTTCTTCCTACTCTCTACTACTTTTCTTGGTTTAGATTTCTGGGTTCGGCTTACTTAGAGTACGTACGTCTCGAGACGTTCGTAGTCTAAGTGCCGGTCATGTTCCGTACTTTCGGGTCGTGACAAAGTGGGAGCGAGGATTGCATCATGAGATGATGACCCAACTAGTTTCGAGCTGGCCATCAGGAGTGGGATTCTGTAAGAATGGCTGGATGCTTATCGATCTGAGATGGAATCCTTATACACCAACAAAGTATGGACTTTGGTTGCTTTATCTGAAGGGTTAAATCCCCATCAGGAGCAAGTATATCTTGAGAAGATTACTTGGTGTACATGGAAAAGTTGAGACTTTCAAAGCTATGCTTAAAGTCCATCCAGATCCTACTTGCCATGGGTACATACCATGACTACGATATCTGGCGGTTGGGTGTCATGACTGCTTTTCTAAATGATGATTTGGAAGAGAGCGTCTATAAGTTTACAGCCAGAGGGCTTTGTAGATAATGGGAGCAGCGTAAACGTGTGCAAGATGTTTTATGTGATAAAGCAGGCATCGTGGAGTTGGAACGTCTGTTTTGATGGAGTAGTCAAAGAGTTTGACTTCATCAAAATGGTAGATGAACCTTGTATATACAAAAAGGTAGTAGGGAGTATGGTGGTGATCCTCATAGAGTACGTGGATGACATACTCTTGATAGGGAAGGAGTTTACTATGCTACGCTCGGTCAATCTCCGCTTATCACAAGGATTCTCCATATAGGATAAAGGTGATACTTCCTAAATCCTGGGTTATGGATCTATGAGATAAATCTATTTGGATGTTAGGATTCTCACTAGTTGTAGTGAGATGGTATCAATCGATCCTGCGGAGAATCACTGGAAAGGTTCCAGGGTGATAAGGACGACTGAATGTCAGTCGCAGGAATTGTCTTTACCCTCAGTGGAGGGACGGTATGTTGGAAGAGTTCCAAGCTAGATACCGTGACTTACTAGACGATTAAAGGCAAGATACATCGTTACCAAGGATGCTACCAAAGAGGCAGTCTGGATATATAAGTTCATGAGATGAACTTCGTTCCTACCATTGTGTGACAATGGAGTTGTCGCTTATGCCAAGGAACCCCCGTCCCATCAGAAATCCAGATATAATTCTTAGGCAGTATCACCTGATCATTGAGATGGTTGATCTCCAGGGAGATCGAGGTTAGGAGAGTAGACACAGAGGACAACAGCGCGGATCCACTCACAAAGGCCTTTTTCCCAGTAGAGACTTTTATGGGATGGTTGAGTATGAGATACTTCAACCACAGCTAATTGTTGGGTATGTGATACCACAACAGATGGCCCTAGTGCAAGTGGGAGATTGCTAGTTATATATATGCCCTAGAGGCCATTACTGTACATATGATGTATATTGTAATGGATGCTTGGACATATATAGGGAGGACTTTCTTGCTCGACATGATAGTATGCTATCTGGTTGTACTTTATCTTAACATGTACTCTGATTGTCTCTATGTTACATGTTGATAAAGTCCTTAGGATATGTACTCGACTACTGGGACTATGATGAGATCATACTAGTGGGGCCACGGTAGTCGATGAGTACATGCTATAACTGTTCCTAGTCGAGGGTGTATCGAGACAGGGCATCAATACACCAGAGTAGACTAGCGTATACGCATATTGACCCATGTGATGGGCGATGGATGATCCCATATCCATCGGTGTTTGACATCAAGGATGGTGTACGGGTGCTCAGTAGAGACTGGGTACACTGGACGGACTCGCCGAGAACTCCCAGATGGTATTATACCTCACGTCAGATAGCAGTTCTCTGATGACACTGGTACAGGTTAGTCTGTAGACCCGAGATCGTCATAGAGTCTTGTGTGATTCCCACTGTGCTTTGATTTCCATCATACCACGTCCAAGAGGGCGTGCAAAAAGGTGGCTTTTGGGTACAGTCCCGAATCACATAGAGGCAATGAGCGATAGGAGGGGATTCGTCTCTCCCGGTATAGGGAGTTGATGTTGCGCTGTGTTCGATTGGCTATAACTAGAAATCCCTGGCCAGGGTTGCTGAGATTTACTGGTAAGTGTTATCAGTAGTTTCTCGAACTGTTATAGACCTCATATCGACACGACTTATCAAGCTACCGGGGTCTGACGTTTACCACCCCTAGGCGAGATATGCGATATATCAGACGAAAAGACCGGACTGTGCGGGAGTGTTACTGATTGGATTCGCAGGAGAATGTACAGGCTTACTTGTTGAACTTCTGATCGCTCAATACTTGGGTGGCTGTTACGTTTAGCTGACCGCTTGTAGCTTGTGGGTGTTTGATATGATCATCACCTACTGCCGGCGTATTGACGATTCTTTAGAGTCCTACACAGAGGTTTCTTGGCTCAGGCAAAACGGAGTAGGAGCACATATATGATATGTGCGGGACCGAGAACAATACGTGTATGTGATACCGTATTAGATTCTCACGATATGAGATATCTGCCAGGTATATGTGATATAGCCGGGTCATCGGATCAAGTGTTGATTCGATGAACTGATATAGATTATATTAGTCGGTTATTTATGAAATAGCCGGATTATCGGATCAAGTGTTGATTCGATAATTTAATGTATAATTATATATTTGATATATTAAATTACATTAACTAATATATGCTCACTAAAAGATTCTTTTTCTCACTCGGGTAATACATTGATATATATGCGATATATGTTAATTGTATTATTTTATTTTGTTACAATAAATATTGTATATGTGATATATAATATTGTAACATGTTAGGGTTATTAATGCAACATGTTTAGTGGAGATTAAACATGGTTAGGGTTTGATTTGGGTTAATCTTTTCTAGAACCTTCTAGAAGGTTTTGTTTTGTTTTGTGAAAAGATATTTGTGTTGATATTTTGCATAGATATTTGTTTAAACCAACCAAACCTTTAAACCTTAGTTAAATCTCTACAAGGGTTACATATACCATGGTTGCATTTCTAACCTCACACTTGACTTTCATTATTCATCACAAAAGGATTATATCTTCTTCTTCCTTTTTCTTCTTTAATGAAAAAGCTTTCTAGCCTTTTCTTTTGTGATGAAAATGAGTGAGATTAAGAAAACAAATGAGAGCATAATTACTACTTCATCATCTTAATCTATTCTTGCCAATTAGATTAGGGTGTTCACTTCATTTAGTGAGTGAGAGCTTGTGTTAAAGAAACTTTAAGGTAGATCATCTTAGTTATCGAAGATCGGAAGCAAGCTTGCATATTTCTCTTCGTGGAGCCTCTCTAGAGTTCGAGAACTTGATGATCGCAGTGAAGGGACCACAACACGGAGCTTTAGAAGTGAAGGAACGGACTACAAAGGTTGTAATCCCTAACTCTTAGATGTAAAGTTGTTTACATGCTTTGTTTCGCCTAATCTCTAGTCTAAGATCTTGGTTAGGGTTGTTCGGCACGTCTAAATTTTAAATCGGGTATGGTTGATGCCTTGTAGAACCTTGTGAGTGTGCCTAGTAACCCTACACTCAAGAGCTCCGGATCACGCTTGCAAGCCGGTCTTCCTTCGCTGAAGATGATGTAACATTTCAAAAAAATAAAATATTATTTTTGGGAATTTTTATAATTTAATATTATTTTGTTGAATATTTTAATATTTCGGTATAATTAAATACCGATAAATGGGGAAAATTTTGGAAAAATTACAGAAAATTCTAAAATAGGGTATTTTTTGGAATTTTGCCATTTTTAAGTTTTTATGGTTAATTATATGCTATTTTAGTGCTAATCGCGATTAAAAATCGCTAATCGGATTTTTAGCATTTTTGTGCAAAAATGTGCACATATCATCTATTTCTCGCTTGTCACATTTTCTTACATGTTGTGGGGGTATGGTTGCCTAGGGTCACCATTGTGAGGAGAAGGAATAAAGGAAAAAGAAAAGGAAAAGTAAAAGTAAGTATGATGATGAAAGAGAGAGAGAGGGTTACTTTTGACTTGTTTGACCCTTCCCCCATCATTTTATCATCTCATTTCTCTCTCCCCCTCCCATGAGCTGCTGCTGCCCTTGCTTTCCCTCTTCTTCCTCCGCCTCTTCAGGCCTAGATCTACCATGAAATCCACCCCAAAAACCTAATCCCATTTCACAAAAAATGTTCCCAAGCTCATAGCTACATATTGAACTTAGAAAGAGATGGTTTTGAGGACTTTGAGCAACTCAAGAATTTTCTTGAGTTGCCAAAGGAGGTAAATTCTGCACCCCTAGTATAGTATTTCAATTCTTATTGCATCCATACTAGTTTCATGTCGATATGGTGTCGTTTGATGGACTTTTTAAATTTTAAGTTAGGGTTAGGAGTTGAATTGAGTTGTAAGGTGAAATTAAGGCTTGCAGTGACCTTAGAACCCCTGGTGTGATGTTATTTTGGACCAAACCTGAGATAAAAACCCAGAATACAGATTTATAGAATCGATATCGGGAAAAACTGTAAATCTGTCACTGTTTTTGGAGATCTGCTATCACCCGAGACGCCTGAAAATAATTTTGACTTGACTAAGAGATGTGCAGACACCCTGGAACCACCACCCAAAGCCCCAGCTCCTGAATCCACTTCTTGGCCGTAGATAAATCCCTTCTGGCCGCAAATTGCAGCTAGAGCATGGGTTCTGGGTTCCGTACTTGTTCTGTAGCTTGATACCCTATAAATTAGACCCCTGGTATGTGCAATTTTGGCTGATTCCATTTAGGGTAAAATCTGGGTTGATTTTCTTATGTCGGCGCATGGTTTACGACTTGTTTTAGCATGGATTTTGGTATTTGGTGATTCGTTACTGTCGGGTGGCGTTTGGACGTCAACGACAAGTGGCTATTGGTCATGTTTGCATGCGAGGCTATAGGTTTTTACCTATGGGCGCAGCGTGTACCATTTTTGTTTCCGATGTGATTTTCATGTGCTTTAGCGTTTGTGATATCCTTGTAGGTACCCCACGTGGCGTCGAGGCTGTTGGATATAGTGCTCTCAGAGTCAATTATTAGATCGCTGGTACGTGATTGCAATGATTGCGGAGGACCTATACCGGTAGGACAATCTTACTCGAGATGATAGTATGCTATCTGGTTTGCCTTTATCAGTCGTGTACAGGTTCAGGTGACTGATCACTGTTACACTTTGATAGAGCCCTTAGGATTTTGCTTTACTACCAACAGTATGATGACGATCATATACGTGAGAGTTGGGTGGTTTATAAGCATATCCTTAATTGTGGTCCCTAGTCGTGGGAGTTTCGAGACAGGGCATCGATACTCCGGAGTAGACTAGTGTATACAGTCGAGACCTTGACAAGGGGCGGTGGCCGGTCTCACAAGCCACTGATGTCAGTTGGATCACCTAAGATGTATACAGGTGCTCATTGGGTTATGAGTACACCGGACAGGACTCGCCGGGAATCTGCTAGTTGGTATTATACATATCGTCAGATAGCAGTTCCCTGGTGACATGTGTACAGGTTAGTTCATCGACCTGAGGTCGTCATTTGTCTCGTGTGAGTTCCCACTGTGCTTTGATTTCTACCCTACCACGGCTCAAAGGAGTCGTGCAAACAGGTAGTTTTTGGGTACAGTCCCGAGCCACATGGAGGCACGTGAGCGGATCGGCAGGGGATTCGTCTCTCCCGGTATTGGGGGTGAGATCGCGCTGTGTCTAGGAGAGCCATTACACAAAGCCCACGGCCGTGGCAGGAGATTTACTGGTAGGTACTCCAGTAGTATCTCAGGGTGTTTTTAGGTTACACCCCGACACGACTTATACTGCTATTGGGGGTCTGACGTTACTAACCTCCTAGGCATATATGCGATATGTAGGGTTCCTAGGCACTCCAAGGAGGTCTCACAAGGCATCAACCATGCCAATTTCAAAAAATTCGGTGCCGAGAAACCCTAGTATACGGATCGTTGGCTAGATATCTAGGCGAAAAACAATCTAGTTAACAACTTAACTAATGGGATATCGGAAATACAACCTTTGTAGATCCGGTGCTCCACCTCCATAGCTCCGCAACGAAGTCATCTCCGCTGTCCAAAAGGAATCCGGGCTCTAGCGTCGACTTCATCGGAGAATAAGCGAGCTAGGTCGTCGATGTCCATGCCGAAGATGATCTACGTCGAGGCATCGCTAAATCAAGCTCCGACCTCACCAAGTCAAGAAACTTGTGAAGGAAACACACTCTACTACTTGGCAAGAGGTAGAGGATGAAGAAATAGAAAGTGGGTAGACTTTAGTTTTGGATTTCTCACTCTTTTTCATCACTTGCCATTGATGGTCAAGCTTTTCTTCACTTGAAGGAAGAAGAAGAAGAAGCTAAAAAAAATTATGATAAGAATAATTAGAAAGAAAAGAATAATCCAATCTTTATCATAATGTGACCATGGTTATGTATAGAGACTAAACCCAAGTTAAGTGAATGGTTAGGTTAGGAATGAAGACAAAAATGGTGACTAAGTCAAAGTATTCATGAAGCTTCATGAATGAACAAAAGAATGCCACCATTTTTCTTTTCTTTTCCTTAAATGAATAATGAATATAAATAAATGAATAAGTATATAAAACCCTAACCATTCATATAACCATGGTTTAATCTTTACACAAGCACAAGTCTACATGTATCATCAAACATGATACAATGTATATGCACAAAAGTATATCACATATACAACTTGCACATCGAGTGAGAAAATCCATATAAAGTGAACCTATACTAGCTAATGCAAAGTAATATATCAAATATATAATTATGCATTAAATCATTAAATCAACACTTGATTTAATGATCCGGTCATATCGCATATAACCGACTAGTATCCAATGTATCGGCTTATCGAATCAACCCTCGATTCGATAACTAGGGTATATCTCATATAACCTAATCGATACATTCATCGCGAGAATGGAATATGGTATCACATACACGCATTATTCTCGGTCCCGCACATATCTCATATGCGCTCCTATTTCGTTTCGCTTGAGTCAGGAAACCTCTGTGTAGGACTCTAAAGACTCGTCAATACGCCGGCAGCAGATGATGATCATATCAAACACCCACAAGCCGCAAGCGGTCTGCTAAACGTAACGGCCACCCGGGTATTGAGCGATCTGAAGATCGACGAGCAAGTCCGCTCACACTCCAGTGAATCCGACCAGTAACACTACCGTACAGTCCGGTCTGATCGTCTGATATGTCGCATATCTCGCCTAGGGGTGGTAAACGTCAGACCCCAATAGCTCGATAAGTCGTGTCGATATGAGGTCTATAACACTTCGAGAAACTACTGGTAACACTTACCAGTAAATCTCAGCAACCCTGGCCAGGGATTTCCTGTTATAGCCAATCGAACACAGCACAACATCAACTCCCTATACCGGGAGAGACGAATCCCCTCCTATCGCTCATTGCCTCCATGTGACTCGGGACTGTACCCAAAAACCACCGTTTTGCACGCCCTCTTGGACGTGGTAAGATGGAAATCAAAGCACAGTGGGAACCACACAAGACTCTATGACGATCTCGGGTCAACAGACTACTCTGTACCAGTGTCACCAGAGAACTGCCATCTGACATGAGGTATAATACCATCTGGGAGTTCTCGGCGAGTCCGTCCAGTGTACCCAGTCTCCACTGAGCACCCGTATATCATCTCTGATGTCAAACACCAATGGATATGGGATCATCCATCGCCCATCTGTATGGGTCGAGAAGGTACACGCTAGTCTACTCTGGTATATCGATGCCCCGTCTCGATATACCCACGACTAGGGACTTTGAAGGATGTACTTATGGACTACCTGTCCCCACTAGTATGTGTAAGTCCACGTTGCGACCCCCGGTTCTTACGGGGAGGCGGAAACGGTATAAAATCAAAATTTTAACGCAAGAGGCAACATGGACTAAGCTAGGTCGGGATCTTTACCTAAACTAAAACTAGCATACTAAGCTAAAGATATTTAGCTACTCGGATAGAGATGGTTATACCTAGCTTGTCTTGAACTCCTTCGTCTTCAAGCTCCGGTGGTGGTCCGATGGCTCCTTCTCGTCGTCTCCGTACGCCGAAGATAGATCCACTTGAAAGCTCCAACCTTTAGCTCCTTCTTCGGTCTTTGAAGAAACTAGTTCACTTGGTTTGCTAAACCTAGTGAACTAGAATGAGTAGAGAGGAAATAGAATGGGATTTTATCTATGGTTCTTGATTCTCAACTCATGAGACAAGAGAACCATAGATCAAGAGAGGGAGCAAGAGGTTGAGGGTGAGAGCAAGGGGAGAGCTCAAGAACAAGAGAGAGAATGAGCAAGAAAGAATGAGGCTCTCTTTTTTCTTTCACCCTCTCATAATCCAAAGTGATCATAACTCATCATATCAAAAAAGTCTTTTGGTGATGGTTAGAAGCAACCATAAGGTTATCATATCATGCACTCATTTTACTCAAAAAAGCAAGCAAGAAAAAAGTCTTTGGCATGAAATGATAACCATGGTCATCATGATGGTCAACTAGTCAAGCCTAGTCAACCGGTCAACAAGTCAACAAAAGTCAACAAGTCACCAAAGTCAACAAGTCAACAAAAGTCAACAAGTCAACAACCATATCACCATAATACTTAATTAATATAATAGTTAATCACAAATCATATTCTCATTAGGGTTGAGCAAAAAGTCAAAAGTCAACGGTCAACTGTCAACAACCCTAATGAGAATCCACTGCCTCTGCCTCCCTGTCAACTGTGCATACACACCCGCATCCGCGTTCCGAGGAACACGAATGCAAACTGGATAAATCCAATCCCATAAGGTACACTAGGATCTGGCTTAAACCAAAGCCCGCTAGTGTAAACTGTCCGGACACTGTGCGTGCACAAGTGCACGGATGTGACCGAACCCTGTCGCAAAACCATGCGACCTGTCGCAATACCATGCGACCTCTACTCTTTTGCCTAAAGGCGAAAAGCTTTCTGTGTGGGACTCTAAAGACTCGACACTACGCTGGCAGTGGGTTTAACCACAGACCGCAAGCGGCACTAGCTGTGCGTAACGGTCCCCAGGTAATGCCGACAAGAAGACCGACGAGGCGAAACCCATCTGAACTCCTACTGAGCCTGAGTGTGACATTCTCCATACAGTCCGGTCTGTTCGTCTGATACATCGCATGGCGGGCCTAGGGGGCGGTAAACGTCAGTCCCCCAATAGCGGTACAAGTCGTGCCGGAGTGAAGCCCAATACACCCTGAGATAACACTGGAAACCTACCAGTATATCTCGTTTGCCCTGGCCAGGGACTACTCGTGTAATGGCTCTCCTAGACACAGCGCGATGTCAACCCCCAATACCGGGAGAGACGAATCCTGTCTAACCGTCACTGCCTCCAAGTGCTTCGGGACTGCACCCAACCACCACCTGTTTGCACGACTCCTTTGAGCCGTGGTAGGGTAGTGATCAAAGTACAGTGGGAACACACCCGAGGCGAAGTGACAGTGTCAAGTCAGCGGACTAAGCTGTACTCATGTCACCTGGGAACTGATAACTGACGATAGGTATAATACCAACTAGTCAGTTCCCGACGAGTCCTGTCCAGTGTACCCGTAACCTAACGAGCACCCGCATACTATCTCAAGTACGACGTACTGACGGCTGTGGGACAGACCGTCTCCCACACTGGGATGAGAAGCGCATGCGCTGGTCTACTCCGGAGTATCGATGCCCTGTCTCGATAGTCCTGCGACCAGGGACCTGAATAAGGATGTGCTTATAGATTACCCAGCCCCCACTAGTGTGACTGCCATCACAACGCTGGTAATCAAGCAAAGATCCTAAGGGCTCCACTAATGCGTATAAGTGATATACTGAAATAAACACAAGTACACATTGAAGTAGAAACAAACCAAGTAGCATACTACTATTTTGAGCAAGATTGTATATACAAGGTGAATATCCCAAGCATCCATTAAGTAATATACAAACTAGTATGATACAGTAATGGCCTCTAGGGCATATACACTAACAATCTCCCACTTGCACTAAGGCCATGTACTGGCGTATCGAAGACCTATCATCTCGATCAGCCGCTCGAACTGAGTCTGGGGCAAGGCCTTGGTGAATGGATCTGCAGTGTTATCTTCTGAAGCGACTCTCCGAACCTCGATCTCCTTGCGATCCACGATCTCCCTGATCAGGTGATACCGCCTCAAGATGTGCCTGGATCTCTGATGGGACCTGGGTTCCTTCGCTAATGCTATAGCCCCGTTGTTGTCGCAATACAGAGGTATTGGATCAACAATGGACGGAACCACCTGAAGTTCTTTCAAGAACTTCCTCATCCAGACAGCTTCTTTTGCGGCATCAGATGCAGCGATGTATTCCGCTTCCATCGTCGAGTCTGCAACGGTTTCTTGTTTGGAACTCTTCCAACACACCGCCCCTCCATTGAGGGTAAAGACAAAACCCGACATGGACTTGGAATCATCCTTGTCACTCTGGAAGCTGGAGTCAGCAAAGGCCTCGATCTGGAGGTCTTTTCCGCCATACACCAAGAACATCTCCTTAGTCCTTCTCAGGTACTTGAGAATGTTCTTTACCGCTATCCAGTGTTTCTCCCCAGGGTTTGACTGATACCGGCTTACCACACTCAGTGCATAAGCTACATCCGGTCTGGTACACAACATCGCATACATTATAGAGCCTACCGCAGAAGCGTAGGGTATAATAGACATGCGATCCCTCTCCAAATCAGTCTTGGGAGACATCTCTTTAGAGAGGGTGATCCCGTGACAAGCCGGTAGGTTACCACGCTTGGAATCTTCCATACTGAATCTTTTCAGTACGGTGTCGATGTACCTGGACTGAGAAAGTCCCAATATCCTCTTGGATCTATCACGATGGATCCGGATCCCCAGGATGTATGAGGCATCACCCAGGTCTTTCATGGAGAACCTTTGTGACAAGAACCCCTTGACAGATTGTAGCATAGGAATATCATTTCCTATTAAGAGAATGTCATCCACGTATAAAACGAGGAATACTACAGTTCTCGCTACAAATCTACTATAGATGCATGGTTCATCTGGATTTTTGATAAAGCCAAATTCTTTGACCGTCTCATCAAAGCAGATGTTCCAACTCCGCGATGCCTGCTTTAGTCCATAGATGGACTTAAGTAACTTGCACACCTTTCCGCTGCTCCCACTCTGAATGAAACCCTCTGGCTGATCCATATAGACACACTCCTCTAAATTTCCATTTAGAAAAGCGGTTTTTACGTCCATCTGCCAAATCTCATAATCGTGGAAGGCAGCAATGGCAAGAAGGATCCGAATGGATTTCAGCATGGCTACTGGAGAAAAGGTTTCGTCGTAGTCCAAGCCAGGTCTTTGACGAAAACCCTTTGCTACCAGCCTAGCTTTATAGGTCTCAACCTGTCCATCTACACCAATCTTCCTTTTGAAGATCCACTTGCATCCTACGGGTTTTTCCCCGTCTGGAGCAATGTCCAACGTCCATACCTTGTTGGTGTACATGGACTCCATTTCGGTCCGCATTGCATCCAGCCATTTCACTGAGTCAACGCTCTGAACGGCCTGCTGGAAGCTAGTAGGCTCATCATAATCTATGATGCAATTCTCTCTATCCCCGTCTATGAGAAAACCGTAGTATCTCTCAGGCGGATGAGACTGCCTACTACTTCTGCGGAGCGGCGTAGGAATGTCCTGTTCTTCCGAACCTTCTGGTTCCACTAAACTTTCAGTAACAGTCCGTGGTTCTGGAATTTCTTCCAGTTCTACTGTGCTCCCACTTATCTGGTTTTCCAAAAACTCAGTTTCCAAGAAGTAGGCATGACGAGAAACAAGAACTTTTTGTTCCTCTTCACAGTAGAAGAAATATCCTTTTGAGTTCTTTGGATACCCCACAAACTTGCACTGTACTGAGCGTGCCTCGAGCTTGTCCGCATGCTGCTTTTTGACAAAAGCCGGACATCCCCATGTCTTAATGTGCTTAAGATAGGGTCTCTTCCCACACCACATTTCATATGGTGTGGAAGGCACAGTCTTAGTCGGAACTCGGTTCAAAAGGTACGCTGCTGATTCTAGCGCATACCCCCAGAATGATCGCGGTAACTCAGCATTACCCATCATGGACCGCACCATATCCAATAGGGTGCGGTTCCGTCTCTCCGATACACCGTTATGTTGCGGGGTGTATGGAGGAGTAAGCTGAGAGAGAATTCCGTTCTCTTTTAAATAGTCCAGGAACTCGGCACTTAAGTATTCTCCACCTCGATCCGATCTTAGAATCTTAATACTTTTGCCGGTCTGTTTCTCTACTTCATTCTTATACTCCTGGAATTTTCCAAAGGCCTCGGACTTATGTTTCATCAAGAAGACATAACCGTACCTTGAGAAGTCATCCGTAAAAGTAATGAAGTAAGAATGTCCGCTTCGGGCATGTGTAGACATTGGACCGCACACGTCACTGTGTACGAGTCCCAAGAGCTCGCTCGCTCTTACTCCATGTCCAGTAAACGGAGTCTTTGTCATCTTTCCTTTGAGACAAGATTGACAAGTGGCATACGATTGATATTCGAACGCATTCAAATATCCTTCTGTATGTAACTTAGTCAACCTTCTCTCATTGATGTGACCCAATCTACAATGCCATAAGAAAGTCTGATTTATTTCCGGAGACTTTCTTTTGTGTGTATTCTGGACGTTGAAAATTTGTGGTTGGTTTAACACGTATATACCATTACTCAATGTACCTGACCCAATCAAAACTTGATTAAGGTGAATGTTTACAACATTACTTACAAACGCAAATTCATAACCTTCTTTAGAAACTAAAGATACAGAAATGATATTACAAGTTGCGTTGGGTACAAAAAAGCAATTACGCAAAACCAAAACATGTCCATCTGACATTCCCAGGTGATAGTCCCCCACGGCTTTAGCATCCATGCTAGCTCCGTTCGCAACTTTGAGGGTCATGTCACCTGCCTTCAAAACCCTACGGTTTCTCAACGCCTGCAAAGAATTACAGATATGAGATCCTGATCCGGTATCCAATACCCAGGAAGTAGAGTTTATTGAAAGACAATTTTCAATAACATACACACCTGAAGCTGAAGCTGCAACCTGCTTCAATTCCTGTGTTCTGGCCTTCCAGGCCCTGCAATCATTCTTCCACTGTCCTTTCTTATGACAATAGAAGCATTCTTCTTTATCCACAAGCTTCCCCGCTATCTTTGTTGCTTTACCTTTTCCCTTCGTATCCACTTTACTAACACCGCCCCTTGGTTTGGCGGGGGCCTTCTTCTTCTTTCCCTTGGCTTTCGCCTTGGACCTAGAAGAAGATGATCCTCCTACAAACAAAGTGGATGTTTCCCTACCTTTCTGTAGGGTGCCCTCTGCGCTCCTCAGCATGTTGAGGAGCTCTGATAGTTCAACCTCTTTTTCTTGTAGGTTGAAGTTCAGTATAAACTGGGCGTAAGTGGAAGGAAGGGACTGGAGAACTATATCCGTATATAGCTCACTCTCCAATGTGATCCCTAGGTCAGCGAGCTCCTCAATGAAGCCGATCATCTTTAGCACATGCTCGGCTACTGATGATCCGACGGCCATTCTTGTCGAAAACAACTTTTTCGACGCTTCGTATCTTGCGATACGTGATTGCTCTCCATACAGTTCTTTTGTATGGAGCAATATGGACTCCATGTCCATATTCTCATGCCTCCTCTGATGTTCGTTGTCCATCGAGGCAAGCAGGAGGCATTTGGCCTTCGCGCTATCAATCTCCCAAGTCTTACGGATTTCCTTATCCGCGACGCTGGAAGTTGGACCAGGGACAGGGGGAGCTTTGGTGGTAAGAAGATACCCCAGCTTGTCATAAGTGATTGCTATCGTGACATTCCTGAGCCAATCTTTGTAGTTTGGCCCTGTCAGTTTGTTTTTATCTAGGAGTAACTTAAGTCCAGTCATGTTGATTTGTCGCTGCAATTAGGAGAGAGAAGAAGAAACACTCAGCATGATGCTCTTGCAAGTTTAGAGTGGTTTTTAGTTTGTCTAAACAGGATGGCTCCCACTGTTTCTCGAATCCCTCCTCAAACCATAAAGGAAGAATTAGCCGGGATCAATCCCACCGTACAATACTTGCTTAACCGTTCAGCCAGGCCGGTGTCGGTACTTCGAGGGAGGTTTTCCAACGCTTTCGCGAAGTTCCTTAATTAGAGAACCTCTTTTCCCTGGGGGCGTAGCCCCGCTAACACCTTTCTAGGCACCTACTAGGTTTATAGCATTGATCGTTAAGTGAGAAATTTCCCGAGGAGTAGCATATACTCACAGTAGGATCGGGATCCAAATATCATCGCGTGACGAAACTGAAGGAATCCTACCAGAATCATCACACTCCAAATGGTATGCAAATCTAGCAAGTTTCAGTACTTATGAAACTCCCGATGTGGATTTTTGCCCCATGCTCTTATGACCTTGACTTTGGCCAACAAATCATAAGTCACATGTCAAGTTCTGCCCGTCGTTCTCCAGGTTAATTTGAATCCACCCGCACCTACCCTTGACTTTGGCCAACAAGGCAGTACGACTGTTCCAAACTAACGCATCTATCTATGCTGCACATGAATACCCAATAGCTACCAATCACTGTGCCTTGACTTTGGCCAACAAACACAGCTTGAATACTATTGACTATTCATGTGAAACGACGGAGGGCTACGGATGGTTTTGGCGAAACCGTGAACGTAGTGAACTTGATTTAATCGATGGAACGAGATAGCTTTTAGAAGGAGTGGCTCAAGCTCCGCATTTAAAAGTTATTTTGAAAAGAACCGAGTGGTTTTTCGAAAGTGTTCCAACGACTTTAACTTGGTTTATTATCTTGCATTAGTTCTTTTAATGCGTGATATTCTTGCATTAGTACTTTTAATGCGTCCCATCATTTAACCCTACCATTGCAGAAAACAACCAAAATATGACGTACGCTTATGCCATTCGCATTCGCCACTGGGCCCCGTCATTACCCGTTAGGTTACTTAACTAACGACAGAGCGGGGGCTGGGCTAGCGCGTCTGTAAAACATAAGCAACGCCTAAATAGTAAGCAATGATAGACATTACAGATCACAGATGAATGCATTGGATATACTAGCAATCCGCAATCCTTTCGAGCCTGAAACGAAAAGCGGATAACACGGTCGCGGTGAATAGCCAAATACCCCACTCAAGACCCCTACGGGTGCGGCAAACTACCCGCCAAGTACTCGGTAGTTTGTGCACCCCTCCATGGGTCTATCCTAGGAGCAAAAACAGTAAAAAGAATTATACAATGACGGCTACAACCCCGACCCGGTTGTGCGGCCAAACAAATAATATTATTACATCAATTTACATTTACAATGAATGAAAGAAAAACAAAAGCTCATCTCACATCCACCCCGGCTATTCACCCGCGACAGTCCAACACATTCATATACACATTCCAGCACATTACAGATCATGTATAACCCCGACTAATCGACTTATAGAGATTAGCCGACGTTCAATACATGCAAGCATCACAGATATAACCATCATAGTCAAAATGCAGTGAAGTTCGGAAAAAATACGGAATTATAGGACCCCAAAAGGAAATTTCTTTTCTGGAAAATCTGGGCACATATAATATATTTTAAAAATCCCAAAACCAATACACAAACACACTGCACGAAAAACGATGCAGAGAAGACACCAAGTCGCGGCGGTTCCGCGGCGTCTAAGAAGGGTCACGCGGCGGAAGCGCGGCACTTTAGGCGAATCACTGTATCGTTTTTCTTGGGTGTTCACACAAAACCCTGAGCCGAATTTAGGAGTATAAATTTTTTCATTTTGAGCAGAAAAAATTTCAACAGAAACTCAGTTTTTGTGATTATCCGGTTTTGTGATTTTTTTTTCGGTTCCGAACTTCGTTACACTTCACTACCAAGCTAGTTTAAGTTTAGTTAGGCTCTGATACCACTGTAAGTCCACGTTGCGACCCCCGGTTCTTACGGGGAGGCGGAAACGGTATAAAATCAAAATTTTAACGCAAGAGGCAACATGGACTAAGCTAGGTCGGGATCTTTACCTAAACTAAAACTAGCATACTAAGCTAAAGATATTTAGCTACTCGGATAGAGATGGTTATACCTAGCTTGTCTTGAACTCCTTCGTCTTCAAGCTCCGGTGGTGGTCCGATGGCTCCTTCTCGTCGTCTCCGTACGCCGAAGATAGATCCACTTGAAAGCTCCAACCTTTAGCTCCTTCTTCGGTCTTTGAAGAAACTAGTTCACTTGGTTTGCTAAACCTAGTGAACTAGAATGAGTAGAGAGGAAATAGAATGGGATTTTATCTATGGTTCTTGATTCTCAACTCATGAGACAAGAGAACCATAGATCAAGAGAGGGAGCAAGAGGTTGAGGGTGAGAGCAAGGGGAGAGCTCAAGAACAAGAGAGAGAATGAGCAAGAAAGAATGAGGCTCTCTTTTTTCTTTCACCCTCTCATAATCCAAAGTGATCATAACTCATCATATCAAAAAAGTCTTTTGGTGATGGTTAGAAGCAACCATAAGGTTATCATATCATGCACTCATTTTACTCAAAAAAGCAAGCAAGAAAAAAGTCTTTGGCATGAAATGATAACCATGGTCATCATGATGGTCAACTAGTCAAGCCTAGTCAACCGGTCAACAAGTCAACAAAAGTCAACAAGTCACCAAAGTCAACAAGTCAACAAAAGTCAACAAGTCAACAACCATATCACCATAATACTTAATTAATATAATAGTTAATCACAAATCATATTCTCATTAGGGTTGAGCAAAAAGTCAAAAGTCAACGGTCAACTGTCAACAACCCTAATGAGAATCCACTGCCTCTGCCTCCCTGTCAACTGTGCATACACACCCGCATCCGCGTTCCGAGGAACACGAATGCAAACTGGATAAATCCAATCCCATAAGGTACACTAGGATCTGGCTTAAACCAAAGCCCGCTAGTGTAAACTGTCCGGACACTGTGCGTGCACAAGTGCACGGATGTGACCGAACCCTGTCGCAAAACCATGCGACCTGTCGCAATACCATGCGACCTCTACTCTTTTGCCTAAAGGCGAAAAGCTTTCTGTGTGGGACTCTAAAGACTCGACACTACGCTGGCAGTGGGTTTAACCACAGACCGCAAGCGGCACTAGCTGTGCGTAACGGTCCCCAGGTAATGCCGACAAGAAGACCGACGAGGCGAAACCCATCTGAACTCCTACTGAGCCTGAGTGTGACATTCTCCATACAGTCCGGTCTGTTCGTCTGATACATCGCATGGCGGGCCTAGGGGGCGGTAAACGTCAGTCCCCCAATAGCGGTACAAGTCGTGCCGGAGTGAAGCCCAATACACCCTGAGATAACACTGGAAACCTACCAGTATATCTCGTTTGCCCTGGCCAGGGACTACTCGTGTAATGGCTCTCCTAGACACAGCGCGATGTCAACCCCCAATACCGGGAGAGACGAATCCTGTCTAACCGTCACTGCCTCCAAGTGCTTCGGGACTGCACCCAACCACCACCTGTTTGCACGACTCCTTTGAGCCGTGGTAGGGTAGTGATCAAAGTACAGTGGGAACACACCCGAGGCGAAGTGACAGTGTCAAGTCAGCGGACTAAGCTGTACTCATGTCACCTGGGAACTGATAACTGACGATAGGTATAATACCAACTAGTCAGTTCCCGACGAGTCCTGTCCAGTGTACCCGTAACCTAACGAGCACCCGCATACTATCTCAAGTACGACGTACTGACGGCTGTGGGACAGACCGTCTCCCACACTGGGATGAGAAGCGCATGCGCTGGTCTACTCCGGAGTATCGATGCCCTGTCTCGATAGTCCTGCGACCAGGGACCTGAATAAGGATGTGCTTATAGATTACCCAGCCCCCACTAGTGTGACTGCCATCACAACGCTGGTAATCAAGCAAAGATCCTAAGGGCTCCACTAATGCGTATAAGTGATATACTGAAATAAACACAAGTACACATTGAAGTAGAAACAAACCAAGTAGCATACTACTATTTTGAGCAAGATTGTATATACAAGGTGAATATCCCAAGCATCCATTAAGTAATATACAAACTAGTATGATACAGTAATGGCCTCTAGGGCATATACACTAACAGTATGATCCGCATCATAGTCCAGGTAGTCAAGTACACATCCTAAGGGCTTTACCAACATGTAACAGAGAGACAATCAGTATACACGTTAAGGTAAAGATCAACCAAATAGCATACTATCATGTCGAGTAAGAAAGTCCTCCCTATATACGTCCCAGCATCCACTACAATGCACATCCAATGTACAGTAATGGCCTCTAGGGCATACATATAACTAACAATCTCCCACTTGCACTAGGGCCATCTGATAGCAGTGGTTGTAGTATCTCATACTCAACCATCCCATAAAAGTGTCTCTTTCTGGGATCAGGCCTTTGTGAGTGGATCCGCTGTGTTGTCCTCTGAGTCTACTCTCTAAACCTCGATATCCCTGGAGATCAACCATCTCCATGATCAGGTGATACTGCCTTAGAATATGTCTGGATCACTGATGGGACCGGTGTTCCTTGGCACAAGCCACAACTCCATTGTCACACAATGGGAGGAACTTAGTTCATCTCATGAACCAATATACACCCAAACAGCCTCTTTGGTAGCATCTCAAATAGCGATGTATCCAGCCTTTATCGTCTAGTATGTCACGGTATCTAGCTTGGAACTCTTTCAATATACCGTCCCTTTACTGAGGGTAAAGACAATGCCTGTGACTGACACTCAGTCGTCCTTATCACCCTGGAATTCTTCCAGTGATTCTCCCCAGGATTAATTGATACCATCTCACTACAACTAGTGACAATCCTAATATCCAATTAGATCTATCTCATAGATTCACAACGCAGGATTTAGGAGGTATCATTTTGATTCTATATGGAGAATCATTGTGATAAGCGGAGATTGATCGAGCGTTGCATAGGAAACTCCTTTCCTTATCAAGAGTATGTCATCCACGTACTCTACGAGGATCGTCACCATACTCCCTACTACCTTCTTGTTTGTACAAGGTTCATCTACCATTTTGATGATGTCAACTTCCTTGACTAATTCATCAAAACAGACGTTCCAACTCCGCGATGCCTGCTTTATCCTATAAAGCATCTTGCACACGTATCCGCTGCTCCCACTGTCTACGAGGCCCTCTGGCTGTGTACTTATAGACGCTCTCTTCTAAACATCATTTAGAAAAGCTGTCATGACACCCAACCACCAGATATCGTAGTCATGGTATGTAGCCGTGGTAAGTAGGATCTGGATGGACTTAAGCATAGATACTTGAAAAGGTTTTATCATTATCCACTGCTGGTCAATGATGCAAACTTTTAACAAGTCTAGCTTTGAAAGTCTCAACTTTTCGATGTACACCAAGTAATCTTCTCAGGATATACTTGCTCCTGATGGGGATTTAACCCTTCAGATATAGCAACTAAAGTCCATACTTTGTTGGTGTATAAGGATTCCATCTCAGATCACTAAGCATCCAGCCATTCTTACAGAGTCTTACTCCTGATGGCCAGCTCGAAGCTAGTTGGGTCATCATCTCATGATGCAATCCTCGCTCCCACTGTCATAGAGCAACCGAAGTATCTCTCAGGTGGGTGAGGAACCCTACTAGATCGGCGGAGAGGCTGAGGTTCGTTGGAATCTACTGAATCCTTTGGTTCTACCAAATTATTTGCTGTATTTTGTATAGCTGGAACTTTTCCAGTTCTACATTACAGACCTTGCCTTGAGCTTGTCCGGATTTTGCTTTTTAGACATAGGCTGGACAACCCCAAATCTCAACTAACTTGAGAGATGGGCTCTTCCCTTATCATATCAAATATGAAGTGGTAGGCAACTGATTTGATTTGAACCATATTCAATAGGTATGCAGCTTCTCAAGTGCATAACTCCCAAAAGGAAATAGATAACTCAGTAGTACTCATCATAGAGCACACCTTATCATATAGGGTGTGATTGCTCCGCCCTGATATACCATCGTGCTATGGTGTATACGGAGGAGTAATGCTGAGAGAGAATCTCATTCTTCTTTAGAATAATCCAGGATTTCCGTGCTCAAGTATTCTCCTCCTTGATCTCATCATAGGACATAATACTTATACCCGTATTGGTTCTCTACTTCTAACTTATATTCTGTGAATATCTCAAAAGGTTCGGACTTGTGTTTCAACAGGAACATAGGTCAGAAACTCGAAAGATCATCAGAGAACGTAATGAAGTATAAAGAACCAGTCTTGGCATGTATAGACAGGGGACCTACATACATCAACATGTATCATCCCAAGAGTTCAATAACTCTTTCTCTGTTTCCAGTAAACGGAGCTATGGTCATCTTATCTTTGTGACATGACTGGCGAGTTTCACAAGATGTAAGTTCAAACTAATTTAAATATACATCTTTATGTAACTCCAGCTAGTCGGGTCACATTGATCTGACCTAGTCTACAATACCTCAAGAAGAATCCGTTCATTTCTGAACTCTTCCTCTTGTGTGTGTTCTGTATACTAAGAACTGTAGTTTGATTTAGAACATCAATGCTTTTAGATAACGTGCCTGAACCGATCAACTTTTGATATAGGAAATGTTCAAAACATTATCCATCAATACAAAATTATATCCTTTCTTTTCTAACAAAGAGAGTGATATGATTTGGTATATCAGGTTCGCTATCTAATAACATTCGTTCAGAATCAATGTATTAGTAATACAGGGTGACAGTGACCGACAGACTTGGCTGCAACTCTTGCCCCGTTTTCTGTCTCATGAAACTTATCACCCGTTCTCAGTTTTTCTACTCTTTTGTAGTCCTATGTAACAACTTATATACCTGGGATCCTGATCCGGTATCATATACTCAGGATGCGGAGGATACTGAGAAACAGTTCTGTATAATGAACACAACCGAAGATGATGCATCAGCATGCACTCTCTTCGTTTGGGCGGCACGGGAAATCTGGTATTCCCCAATTTCCTGCTCGGTCTTATAACAATTATAAGTTGGAGTGGGACCAACGTTCCCCAGCTCAGTATAACAAGCGGGTTCGGTCAAATATCCGTTTTATTATCTTGATTAAGGCGTGACATGGTCGCTACCAGGAGAGAGAGAGAAGAAAACACTCAGCGTGCGCTCTTGCAAGAATAGATTGGTTATTATTTTATCTAATCAGGATGGCTCCCACTGCTTTTTATCAAATCTTCCTTCAAACCCTAAAAGGAAAGACTAGCCGGGATTAATTACACACTACAAGTTCGCCAATCTTTCAGCCAGGCCAGTGTCGGTACTTTGAGGGAGGTCCCCCGTGCTTTCGCACGAACCTAATTAATGTAAACCTCATTTTCCCAGAGGCGTAACCCCGTTAACACCTTTCTAGACACCTACTTGATCGGCTAATTGTAATGTATAAAACTCTCCCAGGAGTAACACTTACTCGCAGCGGGTATCGGGATCCAACTATCTCATAGAAGGTATGCAATCTCATTGCAAATTTCAACACTTGAAATTCCCGATAATATTTTGCCCCTAGCGTCCTATGACCTTGACAGAGGTCAACAAACCATAGGCTGCTAGTCAAGTTCAACCCGTCATTTCCTGATTGAAGTAAACCCACCCGCACGACCCTTGACAGAGGTCAACAAGGTCGCACGACTACCCTAAATCAATCACATCATATGCTTATGCAGATAAGCACTAATCAGCTACTGCACACTGCGCCTTGACAGAGGTCAACAAACGCAGCACGAATACTAACCAGTACATATCTGAAATGACGGAGGGCTACGACAGGTTTTTCTGAAAACCTATTGCGTAATGAACTTGATATCGTTGTAGGATCGAATGAATTTTGAAATGGAGTGTTTTTGATGCTTTTCTAGTTTTGCTAAAGGAGTCACTCCCGGTGAAGGGATCGTCGGTCCTTTTCTCATCGAATGAGGTGCGGGATATATCATATATATCACTGTGCAAAGCAAAAACTCTTAAAAGCAATCAAAAGACAAACCGAGTGTGTAGCATCTGCCAGTTATTGCTAAAGGAGTCACTCCCGGTGAAGGGATCTCGGTCCTTTCCTCATCGAATAAGGTGCAGGATATATCTCATATACCTCTGTGCAAAGCAAGAACTGTAGCTACCTGTTTTATTTTGAAATTCGATTCTACAACATCTTAGGTTTCTTTTATTTCATTAATCACATTAATGAAGTCCCATCATTTAAGTACCTAAACATCACAGATAAATACGACGTACACTTATGTCATCCGCATTCGCCTCGATGTCCCCTCGTGCACCGTTAGGTTAGGTAACTAACGGCAGAGCGGGGCAGGGCTAGCGCGGGTGTAAAACATAAGTAACGTCTATATAATATATCATATATACTATATACTATATCCATCACAGAAACATCTCATGATCACATCACAGATATCGCAGCAGAAGAATCATATGAAATATTGGATATACTAGGACGTCCGTGTTTTCAATACGAGCCAGTATAAAACACGGATTCCACGGTCGTGATGAATAGCCAAACCCACACCCCTAGACCCCTACGAGAGCGGCAAGTAACCCTGCCAATTCTAGAGTTAGGAGACCCGGACTCGACTCCTCGAGTTGGTGCGGTTCCGCCGCACTTTAGTCTTATCTGCCATTGAACACTGTAGGGTTCCTAGGCACTCTAGTGAAGTCTCACAAGTGATCAAACATGCACAAATCAAATTTTACGGGTGCCTACAAACCCGACTACGGATCGTTTACTAGATATTTAGGCGAAAACATAAACTAGTTAACATTTTAACTAAGGGAACGGATATACAACCTTTGTAGATCTAGTCCACCACCTCCACGGCTTCGCAATGAAGTCCCCTCGCTGTCCAAATCATGTCTTGGGCTCTAGCGTCGGCATCATCGAAGAATGGGCGGGCTTGATCGTCGGTTCGATGCCGAAGATGATCTACGTCGAGGCATCGCTAGAACAAGCTCCAACTTCACCAAGTCGGAAAAACTTATGAAGGAAACACCCTATACAACTTGGCAAGAGGTAGAGGATGAAGAAATAGGAAGTGGGTAGACTTTAGATTTGGATTTCACACACTTTTTCATCAATCACCATTGATGTAGCAAGCTTTCTTCTCATGGAGGAAGAAGAAGAAGATGAATAATAATATGATTAGTGTTATGAAAATGATAAATAAATCAATACTTATCATTTACTAACCCTTGGTTAGTTGTAGAGAATGGACCATGGTTAACTTGAATGGTTAGGGTTAAGGATGAGATAAGAATGGTGACTAAGTCAAAGTTTCAAGAAACTTCAACTACAAACAAAACTAGCAACCATTCTTTTTCTCTTTACCTTTTTCTTTTTCCAAAATGAACAAAAGAATAAATAAATGAATAAGTAAATAAAAAGAAAACCCTAATCATAAACCTAACCATGGTCTAATTCTTTACACTAACCCTAGCTTGCATGTATCATCAAACATGATACAATCATGTGCACAAAATATATCACATATACAATGTGCACAAACCAAGTGAGTAAATCCATTTAAAGTGAACCAATACTAGTTAATGCAAAGTAATATATCAAATATATAATTATACATTCAATCATTAAATCAACACTTGATCCAATGATCCGGTCATATCGCATATAACCGGCTAGTATCCAATGTATCGGCTTATCGAATCAATCCTTGATTCGATAACTAGGTTATATCGCATATAACCAATCGATACATTCGTCGCGAGAATGGAATACGGAATCACATACACGCATTATTCTCGGTCCCGCATATATCTCATATGCGCTCCTATTTCGTTTCGCTTGAGCTAGGAAACCTCTGTGTAGGACTCTAAAGACTCGTCAGTACGCCGGCAGCAGATGATGATCATATCAAGCATCCACAAGCCGCAAGCGGTCTGCTAAACGTAACGGCCACCCGGGTATTGAGAGATCAGAAGATCGACGAGCAAGCCCGCTCACACTCCTGCGAATCCAACCAGTAACACTTACCGTACGGTCCGGTCTGTTCGTCTGATATGTCGCATATCTCGCCTAGGGGTGGTAAACGTCAGACCCCAATAGCTCGATAAGTCATGCCGACGTAGGGTCCATAACATTCGTGAAACTACTGATAACACTTACCAGTATATCACTGCAACCCTGGCCAGGGATTTCCTGTTATGGCCAGTCGAGCATAGCACAACATCAACCCCCAATACCGGGAGAGACGAATCCCCTCCTATCGCTCATCGCCTCCATGTGAATCGGGACTGTACCCAAAAACCACCTGTTTGCACAACTCAGTAGAGCCGTGGTAGGGTGGAAATCAAAGCACAGTGGGAGACACACAAGACTCTATGACGATCTCGGGTCAACAGACTAAGCTGTACCAGTGTCACCAGAGAACTGCCATCTGACGTGAGGTATAATACCATCTGGGAGTTCTCGGCGAGTCCGTTCAGTGTACCCAGTCTCCACTGAGCACCCGCATACCATCTTCGATGTCAAACACCAATGGATATGGGATCATCCATCGCCCATCGCATGGGTCGAGAAGATATGCGCTAGTCTACTCTGGAATATCGATGCCCCGTCTCGATATTCCCTCGACTAGGAACATTTCAAGGATGTACTCTTGGACTACCCAGGCCCCACTAGTATGATCTACATCATAGTCCTGGAAGTCGAGTACACATCCTATGGGCTTTATCAACATGTAATCAGAGAGACAGAAAATATACATGTTAAGATAAAGAGCAACCAGATAGCGTACTATCATGTCGAGCAAGAAAGTCCTACCTATATATGTCCCAGCATCCACTACAATATACATCCAATGTACAGTAATGGCCTCTAGGGCATACATATAACTAACAATCTCCCACTTGCACTAGGGCCATCTGTAGCAGTGGTTGCAGTATCACATACTCAACCATCCCCTAAAAGTCTCTCTTTGGGAAAAGGGCCTTCGTGAGTGGATCCGCCGTGTTGTCCTCTGAGTCTACTCTCCTTACCTCGATCACCCTGGAGATCAACTATCTCCATGATCAGGTGATGCTGTCTTAGATTATGTCTGGGTCACTGATGGGACCAGGGTTCTAGGGTCGAAGCCACACCTCCATTGTCACACAATGGCAGGAACTTAGTTCATCTTATGAACCAATAAACACCCAAACTGCCTCTTTGGTAGTATCTTTAATAGCGATGTTACCAGCCTTTATCGTCTAGTTTGCCACGGTATCGAGCTTGGAACTCTTCCAACATACCGTCCCTTTACTGAGGGTAAAGACAGTGCCTGTGACTGACATTCAGTCGTCTTTATCACCCTGGAACTCTTCCAGTGATTCTTCCCAGGATCGATTGATACCATCTCACTACAACTAGTGAGAATCCTAACATCCATTTAGATCTATCTCATAGATCCAAAACCCAGGATTTAGGAGGTATCACTTTGATCCTATTTGGAGAATCCTTGTGATAATAGGAGATTGATCGATCGTAGTATAGGAAACTCTTTTCCTATCAAGAGTAAGTTGTCTACGTACAATACGAAGATGACCACCTTACTCTCTACTACCCTTTTGTATATACAAGGTTCGTCTACCATTTTGATGAAGTCAAACACTTTGACTATCACATCAAAACAGACGTTCCAACTCCGCGATGCCTGCTTCATTATGTAAAGCAACTTGCACACGTTTCCGCTGCTCCCACTGTTTACGAAGACCTCTGGCTGTGTTCTTATAGACGTTCTCTTCTAAATCAGTATTTAAAAGAAGCAGTCATGGCACCCAACCGCCGATATCGTAGTCATGGTATGTAGCCGTGGTAAGTAGGATCCGGACAGACTTAAGCATAGCTACTGGAAAAAGGTTTCATCATTATCCACGCCTGGTCGATGACGAAAACCTTTAACAAGTCTAGCTTTGAAAGTCTCAACTTTTCCATCTACACCAAGTAATCTTCTCAAGATATACTTGCTCCTGATGGGGATTTAACCCTTCAGATATAGCAGCTAAAGTCCATACTTTGCTGGTGTACATGGTTCCATCTCAGATCGCTAAGCATCCAGCCATTCTTACAGAGTCCCTACTCTCGATGGCCTGCTCGAATCTAGTTGGGTCATCATCTCATGATGCAATCCTTGCTCTCACTGTCATCGAGAAACTGAGGTATCTCTCAGGAGGATGAGGAACCCTACTAGATCGGCGGAGAGGTTGAGGTTCGTCGGGAACTATAGAATCTTATGGTTCTGTCAAATCATCAACTGCAGTTTTGTATACCTGGAACCTTTCCAGTTCTATAGAACTGATCCTGCCTCGATCTTGTCTGGATTTTGCTTTAAACATAGGCCGAACAACCCCAAATCTTAACTCGCTTAAGAGATGGGTTCTTACCATACCATATCTCATATGGAGTGGTAGGCAGTGATTTGATTCAAACCTAATTCAATAGGTATGCAGCTTCTCAAGTGCATAATCCCAAAAGGAAATAGGTAACTCAGTAATACTCATCATAAAGCACACGATATCTAATATTGTGTGATTGCTCCGCCCCGATACACCGTTGTGCTGTGGTGTATTCAGAGGAGTAACACTGAGAGAGAATCTCATTCTCCTTTAGAATAGTCCAGGAATTCTATGCACAAGTATTCTCCTCCCTGATCTTATCATAGGACATAATACATATACCTGTATTTTGGTTCTCTACTTCTAACTTATATTCTGTGAATATCTCAAAAGGTTCGGACTTATGTTTCAACAGGAACATATGACTGAATCTTGAGAGATTATCAGAGAATATAATGAAGTATGAAGAACCAGTCCTGGCATGTGTAGACAGGAGACTTTACATACATCATCATATATCAGTCCCAAGAGTTCACTAACTCTTTCTCTGTTTCCAATAAACAGAGCTAGTGTCATTATATCTTTGTGACATGACTGGCAAGTTTCACAAGATGTAGATTCAAACTGATTTAAATATGCATCTACATGTAACTTCAGCTAGTCGGGTCACATTGATCTGACCTAGTCTACAATACCTTAAGAAGGATCCGTTCATTTCTGAACTCTTCTTCTTGTGTGTGTTCAGTATACTAGGAACTGTAGTTTGATTTAGAACGTTAATGCTTTTAGATAGCGTGCCTGAACCGATCAACTTTTGATATAGGAAATGTTCAAAACATTATCCAACAATACAAAATTATATCATTTCTTTACTAATAAAGAGACTGATATGATTTTGTATATCAGGTTCGGTATCTAATAGTATTTGTTCAGAATCAATGTATTCGTAATACAGGGTGACAGTGACCAACAGACTTGGCTGCAACACTTGCCCCGGTTTCTGTCTCATGAAACTTATCACCCGTTCTCAGTTTTTCTACCTTTTTGTAGCCCTATGTAACAACTTACATATCTGGGATCCTGATCCGGTATCATATACCCAGGATGCAGAGGATACTGAGAAACAGTTCTTTGTAATGAATACACCCGAAGGAGATGCATCATATGCATTTTCTTCGTTTGGGCGGCATAGGAATTCTGGTATTCCCCAATTTCCTGCTCTGTCTTATAACAATTATAAGTTGGAGCGGGACCAACGTTCCCCAGCTTAGTATAACAAGCGGGTTCGGTCAATATTCCGTATTATTATCTTGATTAAGGCGTGATATGGTCGCTACCAGGAGAGAGAGAGAAGAAAACACTCTGCGTGCGCTCTTGCAAGATCAGATTGGTTATATATTTTATCTAATCAGGATGGCTCCCACTGTTTTTATCAAATCTTCCTTCAAACCCTAAAAGGAAAGACTAGCCGGGATTAATTACACTCTACAAGTTCGCCAATCTTTCAGCCAGGCCAGTGTCGGTACTTTGAGGGAGGTTCCCCGTGCTTTCGCACGGACCTAATTACAGTAAACCTCGTTTTCCCAGAGGCGTAACCCCGTTGACACCTTTCTAGACACCTACTTGATCGGCTAATTGTAAAGTGCAAAACTCTCCCAGGAGTAACAATTACTCGCAGTGGGTATCGGGATCCAACTATCATATAGAAGGTATGCAATCTCATTGCAAATTTCAACACTTGAAACTCCCGATGAAGGTTTTTACCCCTAGCACCTATGACCTTAACTATGGTCAACAAATCATAAGTACTAGTCAAGTTCTACCCGTCATTTCGTGATTAATTAGACCCACCCACATGACCCTTAACTAAGGTCAACAAAGTCACGCGACTGTCCTAACTAATCGCATCATATGCGGTGTAGGAAGACATCACTTAGCTACCGTACACTGTGCCTTGACTATGGTCAACAAACACAGCACGAATACTAAGTACTCTACTTCCTAAAATGACGGAGGGTTGCGGCTGGTTTTTGTGAAAACCTTTAACGCTTTGAACTTGATCTCGTTGTGGAATCAAATGGTTTTTAAATGGAATGTTTTCGAGGCTTTTCTAGTTTTTCTAAAGGGGTCACTCCCGGTGAAGGGATCGTCGGCCCTTTCCTCGTCGAATGAGGTGCGGGATATATCATATATATCACTGTGCAAAGCGGAAACTATAGAAGCGATCAAAGACAAACCGAGGGTTGTAGCATCTGCCAGTTATTGCTAAAGGAGTCACTCCCGGTGAAGGGATCTCGGTCCTTTT
The DNA here is from genome assembly GCA_030015575.1 of Agapanthus africanus. Lineage (NCBI taxonomy): Eukaryota > Viridiplantae > Streptophyta > Magnoliopsida > Asparagales > Amaryllidaceae > Agapanthus > Agapanthus africanus. The sequence continues at coordinate 342,556,340 of CM057341.1, forward strand.
CTTATCGAATAAGGTGCAGGATGTTCTACAATGAACACCGCGATGCAAAGCAAGAACTGTAGCTACCTGTTTTATTTTGAAATTCGATTCCACAACATCATTTAGGTTTATTTTCTTTCATTAATCTCATTAATGAATATCCCATCATTTAAATCCACCTAAACATCACAGATATATTTAACGTACGCTTATGCCATCCGCATTCGCCTCGATGTCCCGTCTGCACCGTTAGGTTAGGTAACTAACGCCAGAGCGAGGCAGGGCTAGCGCGGGTGTAAAACATAAGCAACGTCTATATAATATATCATATATACTATAATATCTGTCACAGAGCACAGAACATCGCATGATCACAGATAAAACACAGCAGAAGAAACATATGAAATATTGGATATACTAGGACGTCCGTGTTTTCAATACGAGCCAGTATAAAACACGGATTCCACGGTCGTGATGAATAGCCAATCCCACACCCCTAGACCCCTACGAGAGCGGCAAGCAACCCTGCCAATTCTAGGGTTAGGAGACCCGGACTCGACTCCTCGAGTTGGTCTCCCACTGGACCCCAGAACCCGGTTACTTGTGCTCCCCTCCTTGGGTCTATCCTAGTGCAGAAAAGTAAATAATATACAACAACGGTGACAACTTCCGCAACCTGGAAGCGCCCCAATAAAAGAATATTACATACAAGTTTTTACATGAATGAAAATGAAAAACACTCATCTCACATAAAAACCCCCCGGCTATTCAAACACGACGATCCAATATAACATATCCAACAACACATAACATCACATGTCATCAACGTAAGTAAATATGCGCATCCCAATTGTCGTTGACATATAGCAACGAAACCGGCGATATCACATATTACACTTACGGTCACAGAAAAGAAAGTGTAAAACTACAACAGTTGGAATCCGCAACCACCTCAGACATCGCATGCCTGACCAAATGAATTCCTTAGACATCACATGCCTAACAATTATAAACCCCGCATTTTAGTCTCATTATCGAAAACACTTTTCAATATCAAGTCGGGTAATTCAACAAGATTCCCGAAAAACTGATCGAATGCTCGTCGCAAACTTCAGTAGACGGCCGCACCCCCGATACCGGCGACGAAGTGCACCAAGGCGGAACACCGCTACCGCGAGCACCCGGACGGATGCTTTCGGCGACGGGGTTCTCCTATAGTCACTTGGTCGGGGCTATGGAGTGAGGCTGTCTATTAAGTTTACCCGGCGAGTATCCGCGTACGCTACGTGATTGCGACGGACTTTTGATCACATCAAAATTCCGTGGCAACCGATCAAGTGAGACTAAAGTGCTATGTTTATAACATTCATTTAGTTATCACATAACTTTTTGTGAATTCCAATTATTGTATCCCATTCCAGATAAATAGAAAATGTTAAACTTTTCGATCGAACAATCGAACACCCAAGTTTTCCCGATACAGATCAACACATGAAACAAGTCAAAAAACATTCATTTCGTGCCTCAGTACCAACGGTCCAGCCGTAGAAGGGTCAAGCCAACGCCTCACATGTGGCACGCCGTACTGCCCCAAACCCGAAGGTTCAAAGGGTAGTTCAAGACGGTCACATAATCGAGTTAAGGTTTGTTGTCTTCTAGAGGGACCATCGTGTTACTTGCACTACTTAGAACGTGATTAAACTACAGAAATATCCAACACTTGGAAATTTCCCGACAGGGGAAAAATTGGGTATTTATATCCGGTCGAACTTTTTAACATATTCAAAAAATTATCCGGAACGACACACAGACAAAGTTTGACAATCCGATCGAATGTATGAACTCCCAATACAACCCAAAATACTCAACTCTTTATTTCAGAAAAAAAATATTCCAGGAAAACCAACACTGAAAAATAGGAGTTACTGTGCAAAATTGAGTGCCTAATAAGACAAAACGGCGGCGGAAGGGCCGCATTAGCACGCTAATGCCGCGGTTCCGCCGCACTTTTGAGGGATCATTAGGTAATTTTTGCACCGTAATTCTTAGATTTCCCTGATTATTTTTCTGCATATTTTTAATTTGCAAAAATCCACAAATTTGAAAAAAGTACAGAGAGCAAGTTGGATGTAGGTTTTCGGTTCGATCGGACTTCAAATTCCGTCTACGCATCGCCTAAGGCTCAAACCAGGCTCTGATACTACTGTAGGGTTCCTAGGCACTCTAGTGAAGTCTCACAAGTGATCAAACATGCACAAATCAAATTTTACGGGTGCCTACAAACCCGACTACGGATCGTTTACTAGATATTTAGGCGAAAACATAAACTAGTTAACATTTTAACTAAGGGAACGGATATACAACCTTTGTAGATCTGGTCCACCACCTCCACGGCTCCGCAATGAAGTCCCCTCGCTGTCCAAATCATGTCTTGGGCTCTAGCGTCGGCATCATCGAAGAATGGGCGGGCTTGATCGTCGGTTCGATGCCGAAGATGATCTACGTCGAGGCATCGCTAGAACAAGCTCCAACTTCACCAAGTCGGAAAAACTTGTGAAGGAAACACCCTATACAACTTGGCAAGAGGTAGAGGATGAAGAAATAGGAAGTGGGTAGACTTTAGATTTGGATTTCACACACTTTTTCATCAATCACCATTGATGTAGCAAGCTTTCTTCTCATGGAGAAAGAAGAAGAAGATGAATAATAATATGATTAGTGTTATGAAAATGATAAATAAATCAATACTTATCATTTACTAACCCTTGGTTAGTTGTAGAGAATGGACCATGGTTAACTTGAATGGTTAGGGTTAAGGATGAGATAAGAATGGTGACTAAGTCAAAGTTTCAAGAAACTTCAACTACAAACAAAACTAGCAACCATTCTTTTTCTCTTTACCTTTTTCTTTTTCCAAAATGAACAAAAGAATAAATAAATGAATAAGTAAATAAAAAGAAAACCCTAATCATAAACCTAACCATGGTCTAATTCTTTACACTAACCCTAGCTTGCATGTATCATCAAACATGATACAATCATGTGCACAAAATATATCACATATACAATGTGCACAAACCAAGTGAGTAAATCCATTTAAAGTGAACCAATACTAGTTAATGCAAAGTAATATATCAAATATATAATTATACATTCAATCATTAAATCAACACTTGATCCAATGATCCGGTCATATCGCATATAACCGGCTAGTATCCAATGTATCGGCTTATCGAATCAATCCTTGATTCGATAACTAGGTTATATCGCATATAACCAATCGATACATTCGTCGCGAGAATGGAATACGGTATCACATACACGCATTATTCTCGGTCCCGCATATATCTCATATGCGCTCCTATTTCGTTTCGCTTGAGCCAGGAAACCTCTGTGTAGGACTCTAAAGACTCGTCAATACGCCGGCAGCAGATGATGATCATATCAAGCATCCACAAGCCGCAAGCGGTCTGCTAAACGTAACGGCCACCCGGGTATTGAACGATCAGAAGATCGACGAGCAAGCCCGCTCACACTCCTGCGAATCCAACCAGTAACACTTACCGTAGGTCCGGTCTGTTCGTCTGATATGTCGCATATCTCGCCTAGGGGTGGTAAACGTCAGACCCTAATAGCTCGATAAGTCATGTCGACGTAGGGTCCATAACATTCGTGAAACTACTGATAACACTTACCAGTATATCACTGCAACCCTGGCCAGGGATTTCCTGTTATGGCCAGTCGAGCATAGCACAACATCAACCCCCAATACCGGGAGAGACGAATCCCCTCCTATCGCTCATCGCCTCCATGTGAATCGGGACTGTACCCAAAAACCACCTGTTTGCACAACTCAGTAGAGCCGTGGTAGGGTGGAAATCAAAGCACAGTGGGAGACACACAAGACTCTATGACGATCTCGGGTCAACAGACTAAGCTGTACCAGTGTCACCAGAGAACTGCCATCTGACGTGAGGTATAATACCATCTGGGAGTTCTCGGCGAGTCCGTTCAGTGTACCCAGTCTCCACTGAGCACCCGCATACCATCTTCGATGTCAAACACCAATGGATATGGGATCATCCATCGCCCATCGCATGGGTCGAGAAGATATGCGCTAGTCTACTCTGGAATATCGATGCCCCGTCTCGATATTCCCTCGACTAGGAACATTTCAAGGATGTACTCTTGGACTACCCAGGCCCCACTAGTATGATCTACATCATAGTCCTGGAAGTCGAGTACACATCCTATGGGCTTTATCAACATGTAATCAGAGAGACAGAAAATATACATGTTAAGATAAAGAGCAACCAGATAGCGTACTATCATGTCGAGCAAGAAAGTCCTACCTATATATGTCCCAGCATCCACTACAATATACATCCAATGTACAGTAATGGCCTCTAGGGCATACATATAACTAACAGGTCTCCCACTGGACTCCAGAACCCGGTTACTTGTGCTCCCCTCCTTGGGTCTATCCTAGTGCGGAAAAGTAAATAATATACAAAGGGTGACATCTTCCGCTACCTGGAAGTGCCCCAATAAAAGAATATTACATACAAGTTTTTACATGAATGAAAATGAAAAACACTCATCTCACATAAAAACCCCCGGCTATTCAAACACGACAATCCAATATAACATATCCAGCAACACATAACATCACATGTCATCAACGTAAGTAAACATGCGTATCCTAATTGTCGTTGACATATAGCAACGAAACCGGCGATATCACATATTACACTTACGGTCACAGAAAAGAAAGTGTAAAACTACAACAGTTGGAATCCGCAACCACCTCAGACATCGCATGCCTGACCAAATGAATTACTTAGACATCGCATGCCTAACAATTATAAACCCCCCATTTTAGTCTTATTATCGAAAACACTTTTCAATATCAAGTCGGGAATTCAACAAGATTCCCGGCATTCTGATCGAATACTCGTCGCAAACTTTAGTAGGCGGCCGCACCCCTGATACCGTCGACGAAGTGCACCGAGGCGGAACACCGCTACCGCGAGCACCCGGACGGATGCTTTCGGCGACGGGGTTCTCCTACAGTCACTTGGTCGGGGCTATGGAGTGAGGCTGTCTATTAAGTTTACCGGCGAATATCCGCGTACGCTACGTGATTGCGACGGACTTTTGATCACATCAAAATTCTGTGGCAACCGATCAAGTGAGACTAAACTGCTATGTTTATAACATTCATTCAGTTATCTCATATCTTGTTGTGAATTCCAATTATTGTATCACATTCCGGATAAACAGAAAATGTTAAACTTTCCGATCGAACATTTGAACACCCAAGTTTTCCCGATACAGATCAACACATGAAACAAGTCTAAAAACATTCAGTTCGTGCCTCAGTACCAACGGTCCAGCCGTAGAAGGGTCAAGCCAACGCCTCACATGTAGCACGCCGTACTGCCCCAAACCCGAAGGTTCAAAGGGCAGTTCAAGACGGTCACATAATCAAGTTAAGGTTTGTTGTCTTCTAGAGGGTCCATCGCGTTACTTGCACTACTTAGAACGTCTTTAAACCACGGAAAAATCCAACACTTGGAAATTTTCCGGCAGGGGAAAAATTGGGTATTTATATCCGGTCGAACATTTTAATAGTTTCTAAAATATCCGGAAAAACATAAACAAAGTTAAATTATCCGATCAAATTAACGAATCCCCAATAAAACCCTAGAAAACTCAACACCAGAGTGGAATTAAAAAATTCACATCAATAATTGCCAAGAAAGGACCTAAGAATAAATATATGAAATTTGAGGGACTAAGTCGAAATTTGGGCCGCGGAAACGCCGCCAAACCCCTGTTTTGGCCGCGGTTCCGCGCTCCAATTATTGAATTAGTCGACCAAATTTCACAGTAATTCTTAGTTTTTCCTGCTTATTTTTTTGCATATTTTTAATTTACAAAATTCAACAGTTTTGAAAAATGTACAGAGAGCGATTTTGCTTGGGGTTTCGCGGTTCGATCGGATCTCTAACTTCGTCTACCGATCGCCTAAGGCTCTAGCTAGGCTCTGATACCACTGTAGGGTTCCTAGGCACTCCAAGGAGGTCTCACAAGGCATCAACCATGCCAATTTCAAAAAATTCGGTGCCGAGAAACCCTAGTATACGGATCGTTGGCTAGATATCTAGGCGAAAAACAATCTAGTTAACAACTTAACTAATGGGATATCGGAAATACAACCTTTGTAGATCCGGTGCTCCACCTCCATAGCTCCGCAACGAAGTCATCTCCGCTGTCCAAAAGGAATCCGGGCTCTAGCGTCGACTTCATCGGAGAATAAGCGAGCTAGGTCGTCGATGTCCATGCCGAAGATGATCTACGTCGAGGCATCGCTAAATCAAGCTCCGACCTCACCAAGTCAAGAAACTTGTGAAGGAAACACACTCTACTACTTGGCAAGAGGTAGAGGATGAAGAAATAGAAAGTGGGTAGACTTTAGTTTTGGATTTCTCACTCTTTTTCATCACTTGCCATTGATGGTCAAGCTTTTCTTCACTTGAAGGAAGAAGAAGAAGAAGCTAAAAAAAATTATGATAAGAATAATTAGAAAGAAAAGAATAATCCAATCTTTATCATAATGTGACCATGGTTATGTGTAGAGACTAAACCCAAGTTAAGTGAATGGTTAGGTTAGGAATGAAGACAAAAATGGTGACTAAGTCAAAGTATTCATGAAGCTTCATGAATGAACAAAAGAATGCCACCATTTTTCTTTTCTTTTCCTTAAATGAATAATGAATATAAATAAATGAATAAGTATATAAAACCCTAACCATTCATATAACCATGGTTTAATCTTTACACAAGCACAAGTCTACATGTATCATCAAACATGATACAATGTATATGCACAAAAGTATATCACATATACAACTTGCACATCGAGTGAGAAAATCCATATAAAGTGAACCTATACTAGCTAATGCAAAGTAATATATCAAATATATAATTATGCATTAAATCATTAAATCAACACTTGATTTAATGATCCGGTCATATCGCATATAACCGACTAGTATCCAATGTATCGGCTTATCGAATCAACCCTCGATTCGATAACTAGGGTATATCTCATATAACCTAATCGATACATTCATCGTGAGAATGGAATACGGTATCACATACACGCATTATTCTCGGTCCCGCACATATCTCATATGCGCTCCTATTTCGTTTCGCTTGAGTCAGGAAACCTCTGTGTAGGACTCTAAAGACTCGTCAATACGCCGGCAGCAGATGATGATCATATCAAACACCCACAAGCCGCAAGCGGTCTGCTAAACGTAACGGCCACCCGGGTATTGAGCGATCTGAAGATCGACGAGCAAGTCCGCTCACACTCCAGTGAATCTGACCAGTAACACTATCGTACAGTCCGGTCTGATCGTCTGATATGTCGCATATCTCGCCTAGGGGTGGTAAACGTCAGACCCCAATAGCTCGATAAGTCGTGTCGATATGAGGTCTATAACACTTCGAGAAACTACTGGTAACACTTACCAGTAAATCTCAGCAACCCTGGCCAGGGATTTCCTGTTATAGCCAATCGAACACAGCACAACATCAACTCCCTATACCGGGAGAGACGAATCCCCTCCTATCGCTCATTGCCTCCATGTGACTCGGGACTGTACCCAAAAACCACCGTTTTGCACGCTCTCTTGGACGTGGTAAGATGGAAATCAAAGCACAGTGGGAACCACACAAGACTCTATGACGATCTCGGGTCAACAGACTACTCTGTACCAGTGTCACCAGAGAACTGCCATCTGACGTGAGGTATAATACCATCTGGGAGTTCTCGGCGAGTCCGTCCAGTGTACCCAGTCTCCACTAAGCACCCGTATATCATCTCTGATGTCAAACACCAATGGATATGAGATCATCCATCGCCCATCTGTATGGGTCGAGAAGGTACACGCTAGTCTACTCTGGTATATCGATGCCCCGTCTCGATATACCCACGACTAGGGACTTTGAAGGATGTACTTATGGACTACCTGTCCCCACTAGTATGATCCGCATCATAGTCCAGGTAGTCAAGTACACATCCTAAGGGCTTTACCAACATGTAACAGAGAGACAATCAGTATACACGTTAAGGTAAAGATCAACCAAATAGCATACTATCATGTCGAGCAAGAAAGTCCTCCCTATATACGTCCCAGCATCCACTACAATGCACATCCAATGTACAGTAATGGCCTCTAGGGCATACATATAACTAACACGATACTCATAGACGAACGGACCGGACTGTATATACATTGTCACTGTTAGGCTCAGTAGGGTTTCCAGATGAGTTCGCTTATCGGCCTCCCTTGAGGTCAGTACATGGGTAGCCATTACGCACAGCTAGTGCCGCTGACGGCTTGTGGTTAAACCCACTGCCAGGGTACTGACGAGTCATTAGAGTCCCCCACAGACAGTTTCCCAAGTTCGGACGAAACGTTGTAGAGGCCGTATGGTTTTATGGCAGGGTTCGGAAAATGCACGTGCGTTTACACACTGTCATATTTCGGGCAGATAATACTGGTGGGCTTTGGTTTAAGCCGGATCCGAGTATTATACTGTGTAGATATAATATCTTTGTCTCAGTTGCATTTGTATTCGGTCGTAATACAAATGCGGGTATGTTTATACTGATACGGGGTTATCCTGAAATTCGTTTCAGGATCGCTTTTGGAAGTTGCCAGTTTCCAGTTTCCAGTTTTCTATCACCCGTCTTTATCATTCGGTTAAAGACGGATTTATCTTTTCTTGGATGAGGGCGAGTCATGCTTCTAGAAGGTTCTAGAAGTGATGATAAGGCTAGTGAGTCATTAGTGCTTTAAATGTTCATTTAATGATTTTGGTGACAAGGTTAAGTGATTCATTAGTTTCATTTAATGAGTTCATACTAGGTGTTTCATGACTCATTCTTTCATTTATTGGTAATGGTCACCTCCTAGCTCCTACACTCACCTCCCTTGCTCTATATAGTGGCCGGCCCCTCCCCTCCTCTCTTCACACACTCTCTCTCACTTGTTGATAAAAAGATTATGATAGTTTGGATTCATGGAAATTAACATATTCATATCTCTTTTTCATATCGATCCAAAAGGCAACTTCATTAACCGTTCGTCCATAACTTTGGACGTAACGAGACAAAGTGTTCTACTCATTCTCTACATCAATCTTGGTCGTCTCTTTTGGCAAACTTGACGACCGAGTTGCCTCGAGTCAGAGGCGGGAGCCCGTTTAAAGAACCGTTGACGTGGTGCCACCTGGACGAGAAGATCGGAGATCGACGAGATCGGAGCAGCCGCAACGGAGCGTGGGATGATGGTTAAAGAACGAAGGATTCGGATCGTTCGGTATAACCTTTCTACTCTCTTTACAGTTTGTTAGTTTAGCAATAATGGCAGATCCGGGTTATTGTATACGATAGCGCCAGTTAAAAGTTTTTGTTCCGCATTTGGCGTCTGTTAGACGGCCGGGGCGCTACCGTAGACTTACAGTGGTATCAGAGCCTCACCATTATGTTTTACTAACTTGTGCCAACACGTTTAAAACATCGATCGAACGGATTTTCGAAAACCGCAAATTCCAAGTTCTGAGTTTCTGTCGATTTTAAAAGGGTTTTAAAAATAATTTTACATATCACAGAAAATTCAGCAGGCTTTTCTAAGCACATGGTACAAATTTGATCACGTGACCCTACAAGACCACCGCGGAATCGCGGTCAAACCTAGGGTTTGACCGCGCATCCGCGGCCAGTGTGTGCGATCATTGGTCCAAATTTGCACAGTGTCTTCTTCTGTGGAAATTGTGGTTTTTGGTATATATCTTTTGGGCCCAGATTTTGTTACTGTACAGCAGATGTACGTGGGGCCCACTTCGTGATATTTAGTCGATCGAAATTTAAACATGTTAGTTTACAGTACTTACATTATATCTCCGACCGTGAATGTCATTTGATCGGTAAACCGCGTTTGATTGCTATAGTTCTTTTAGACGGGTTTGCGAACGTGACATTCGTGTTGATATTCTGTGTTGTGCTGTGATGTTGCGGATTTGTCGTGGTGGATAGCAGTGTGCAATGGTAGTGCAGTTTGGATTTATTTGTACATTTGATATTGTGGGGCGAGCGTCCAACATGTGGACTGCCGTCTCTGCCAGTTTGTATAATATTCTTTTTGGGGCACGACCGGGCTGAGGTCGATGTACCCGTTGTACATATTATTTATTTCTGTACTAGGTTTACCCCGCGGCGGGGTGCACGGATAGCCGGGTTCTGGAGGGCAACGGGTCCGCATCTCATGGATTTGAGAGGCAGATGGGCCTTACTCTGGAATTGGCAGACTATTCGCCGCACTCGTAGGGGGTACAGGTTGACCCAAAAAGGAGTGCTTAAGTTACCGGATTCCGTGAAGTGCTGGGTGATCCATTCACTTTGCTGTAGGGGGCTGCCTCGCTTCAGGTTTTGGCGGGTAACTTGCCGCACCCGTAGGGGTCTAGGTTTCATTGCACAGGCTATCCACACGACCAGGACGTCGGGTTTCAGCAGCGGCTCTGTGAAACCCAGGGATCCCAGATTATCTGTATTGTTCTGTGATGCTTATTACTTTTCTGTAATGCTGCATATTATCACGCCTGGAGCGATTATTGTATATTGGTATATATACTATTAGATGTTGTATATGTTTTGCACCCGCGCTAGTCCAGTCCCCGCTCTGTCGTTAGTTAAGTAACCTAACGGGTTATGACGGGACCCAGTGACGAATGCGGATGGCATATACGTACATTTTATTTTCGTTCTTTTCTGGTGTGATTGATTGATGGGACTGCGTTGATTCTGATCAATGCAAAAGAAAACAAACCTGTTTGGATGTTGTTGGAACAGTTTTAAAAAGTGTTATTACAAAGACGTTTCCTTTTGTTTTGCATAGCGGTATTCGGTGTGAATATCCTGCACCTCATTCGACGAGGCAAGGGCCGATATCCCTTCACCGGGAATGACCCCTTGGGCAGAATTTTGCGTCAGGGTAATAACTTCACTATAGTCGATTACAAATTGCTTTGCACCGCGGTATTCGGTTGGAATATCCTGCACCTCATTCCACGAGGAAAGAGCCGAGATCTCTTCACCGGGAGTGACCTCTTTAGCAAAAGGTTTTCGTCACTATATTTTTATAAAAAGCTATCAGGTTCCTTCAGCGATATCAAGTTCACTACGTTAAAGGTTTTTCGCCAAAAACCAGCCGTAGCCCTCCGTCATTTCTTTTGGGTATTCAGTAGTATTCAAGCTATGCATTTTAGCCAAAGTTAAGGCATAGTGTTTGGTAGCTGCTGGGTATTCATTTGTTGCATAGATAGATGAGTTGGTTTGGGACAGTCGTTCTGCCGATTGGCCAAAGTCAGGGGCATGTGCGGGTGGGTTCAAATTGACAAGATAGTGACGGGTAGAACTTGGCATGTGACTTATGACATTTTGACCAAAGCCAAGGTTATAAGAGCATGGGGCAAAAATCATATCGGGAGTTTCTAAAGAAACTGAAACTTGCCAGGCAGGCGCATACCTTCTGGAGTGTGATAACGTGAGTGGATTCCGTCACGTTATCATGCGATGAGAGTTGGATCCCGATTCCCACTGATGAGTTGGTTTACTCTTCGGGTTATCCCGATTGATTCTTCTTTCAGGTTTGGAGGAGAATTTGACAGTTGTCACGACCCGAAGTTTGGCCCTTGACCGGCACTTAACCACGTAACGTCTACAGGCGTAACGCGACTAAGTGAACCGAAAACCCAGAAATCAAACCAGTGAAAGTATAGAGTGTTAGAAGTTTTAAAGGAAGCACTACTAAAATCATGATAAGAAACTAAGTAAACAATCTCCAAGAAAACAATATACGACGCCGTAGCGAAGATCAAGATCCACAAGTGGGAACATCACAGATAGAATAAACTGCAAGTACAGCCGGCTCACAACGAGCTCGACACCAGAATACAAAATAGTACAACATCGTCCTCACACTGTTTCTAAGTCAAATACATACATGGTAGATGGAGAATACTAGATACAACAATGTACATACTGAAAGATAAACAGATACCGCACAAAACCCACCTATCAGCAAAAGGGCTAGTACACCAACTGTGGGGGTATCTGTGCCAAAAGATGCAAAGCAGCCTGCCGCGACTACTCCGAAGGGCAACCTGCAAACACTGTGGCAAAACGGGGGTGAGTTGCCAACTCGTGAATAGAGATAACATATAAAGGTAATCGCGAGCATGTACGTACTACACTACTCTATCATATGCCAACAGATGATATCAATATGGGATGAGCAGTATGTGCAATAATCATGCAAGTGCTCTATAGGGTCCTGTACTACCATATGAGGTACAAATGCTCTAACAGGTAATGCATCTACAGGATGAGGTACAAAAGTAATGCTGAGCAGGGGCAATATAATATCTACACGGAATGTCAACGTGGAACATATATAATCGGCTTCTCAATGCACCCAGATCTCCCAAAACTAGCTCATGCGCCGGCACTCTCCTCGGCCCTCAATCCTGTACATCTCTGAGAATCCCGAGTGCCCAACATCGGCACCCAAATATCATAATTACTCGTGTCTAGCATCGACACGCAAAATATCCTGTATCGGGCATCCGTCATTCCGGGTCAGCCCTCTCTCAAAGTATATATATCGGGAATCCGTCAGTCCGGGTCATCCCTCTCTCAATACATCGGGCATCCGTCATTCCGGGTCAGCCCTATATCAATCCATCGGGCATCCGTCAGTCCGGGTCAGCCCTCTCTCAAAGTATATATCGGGAATCCGTCATTCCGGGTCATCCCTCTCTCAATACATCGGGCATCCGTCATTCCGGGTCAGCCCTATATCAATCCATCGGGCATCCGTCAGTCCGGGTCAGCCCTCTCTCAGTACATGCCTCTAGCACCGAGAAAACACGGGGCGGCGCCCCAAAATATCATATCAAGGGAACCGGGTTTTTAAATGATTACTTATTTGAAAAGGCCACGGTTCCCAAATCCAGAAATCACATGAAATCTCAACCAATAATACAAGTAATTGTGATGTGATATGTGCATCAAGTATGAGTATCAAGTCATGTCACATATAGATAAGCTACAATGCAATGATCCAATGTGATATAGGTATCAAATATGAGTATCAAGTCATGTCACATATAGATAAGCTACAATGCAATGATCCAATGTGATATAGGTATCAAATATGAGTATCAAGTCATGTCACATATAGATAAGCTACAATGCAATAATCCAATGTGATGTGTGTAGTAGGTATGCAATGCACTAGCTAGTAACCATGAACATGCAATATATATATATATAAGGAACGCTATAAGGTCCTATCAGTCCTGACGTAGAACGCCATGCGGGCGATATCCCCGTAGATGTGAAATCTACTCACAGTAGCCTTCCACTAGGTATAGCCAACAACCTATTTCCCTTCCTGCGCGGCGTCCGTTGTACTCGCCTGCGAACCTATAATTACACAATATATCACACGTAAGCTTGAAATCACAGAAACGCGACATTTAAGCCGAACCAGTAACTCGTGTCGCGAACCAAGCGCGCGTGTGCGCGATGCGCTAAAACGTGTGGTTACGTGTCTGAAATCACTCCGACGCGTCGCGATACGCAGAAACCCAAACCCACACACACGTATCACGCGTGTCGCGAAAGGTTGAAAATACGGAAAAATAGGTATTCTACCCCAGATTTTGATACAGGAAAAAATATTGCAAAACTATATATACCATAACAACCCAAATAGCAGCATACACCCACACCCCAAACCCCAACCCTTGGCTCCCCTATCTGGCCGCAATTTGCGGCCAGAATGCAAAAATTGGCGGCCCCAAATGGGAATTGGGCTCCCAGGTTGGGTGTGTGCACTCTATACCCCCCATACATGCTACAGTAATATCTAGATTTAAACTGAAAAGTCTCGGGTAACAGCAGATCCTACAGTGCCCAAATTCTAGTTAAAATCCACACTTTGCACTAAAAATGGAACTTTAAGGTATTTTTGTGCAACCTGAAACAAACCCTAGTTAAAGTAGCTCTAATAACACCTAAAGGAGCTAACTAAACCATGAGAACACCAATCTAACATGTGAATCACAAATATCCCTTAATATCACTAAAAACGCACAAAAATGAGATTTTTACTAGAGGATACAACAAGTCTAAGGAAAAGAGGTGCTAATATGAGTTAATACCTTCTAAGAACCTTGCAAAACCCCAAAAGTTCCAGCTTCTCCCTTAAGTGTGCAGAATTGCCTTAGAACACCTCAAAAACCTCACTTTTTCCAAGCTTTTGTGAAGAAAATGAGTTGATATGCATAGGGTTTTGTGTATGGATCAAAGGGGAATGAAAAGAGAAGAGAATATGGAGGAAAAATGAAGTTTTTGCTGCTGGAAATTCTGTGGGATCTCAGAATGAGGGAAAAAGAGAGAAGAGAGAAGAGAAAGAGGGTCAAAAGTCAAGGTTTACCTAACCACCATGCTCATTTGTTTAATGGTATTTGAATTTTCTTTTCTTTTGTTGTTTCCTTTTGAAATTATAAAAAGGGTTTAGAAAAGGATTAAATGGTGGGGAAAAAGAGTTTGCAACCATGCACAAGAATGGTTAACAAGTCACAAAATGTCAAAGTATGCTAGGTGCACACTACAAAGGAAAATTTCCAATATGCTAACACTGCCAATAATAACTATAAATCCTATGAACACACAAATATAAAAACATGCTTGACTACCATTATCACCAAAACAATCAAACGAAAATTTCAAAGTGTTACAATCTACCCCCCTTAAAGAAATTCGGTCCCCGAATTTAAAAATCTAACTATACGCACCTTCAAAAAGGTGGGGATACCTCTCTCATCATCTCGCTTTTGGTCTCCCAAGTGACTTCCTCGCCGCTCTGGCCACGCCAAAGTATCTTGACGGACGATGTCTCTTTCGACCTCAATTTCTTCAATTGTCGATCTAAGATTATCACTGGCTGCTCTGCGTAGGCAAGGTCGCGCTCAAGCTGGGTCGTCGGATGCTGAATCGCATGCGAAGGATCATGAAGATATCGGCGGAGCATCGAGACGTGAAATACGGGGTGCACATCTGGAAAACTGGGCGGAAGGGCTAATCGATACGCAACTGCACCAATTCGCTCAAGGATCTCCAATGGGGCCCACATATCTGGGACTGAGCTTCCCCTTCTTCCCAAACCTCATCACACCTTTCATTGGGGAGACCCTCAAGAAAACATGATCACCTAACAGAAAACTTAAGCCTGCGCTGACGACGGTCCGCATAAGATCTCTGCCTACTCTGGCTGCTCTCATCCTATCGCGAATCAACTGGACCTTCGCTGTCGTCTCCTCCATGATCTGTGGTCCTAAGATACTGCTCTCACTGAGCTCCGTCCAACAAGTGGGCGACCTGCATCTCCTCCCATAAAGAGCCTCAAACGGTGCCATCTGAATGGTCTCCTGGTAGCTGTTGTTGTAGGAGAACTCTACTAAGGGCAAATGATGATCCCAGCTACCTCCGAAGTCTAATACGCATGCTCTGAGCATGTCCTCGAGAGTCTGAATCGTCCGCTCTGACTGTCCGTCGGTCTGCGGATGGAATGCCGTGCTGAAACTCAAGCGAGTGCCCAAAGCCTCCTGAAGCCTTTGCCATAGCCGGCTGGTAAACTGGGTGCCTCTATCGGACACGATGCATGTCGGAACTCCGTGCAGTCGCACAATCTGATCAATGTAGACCTGGGCATACTGAGTAAATCCGAAAGTCGTCTTCACCGGTAGGAAGTGAGCCGCTTTCGTCAAACGATCTACGATCACCCAGATGGAGTCATACCCTCGACTAGTCCTGGGTAGACCCACCACGAAATCCATCGAACTCTATTCCCATTTCCACTCCGGAATGGGTAACAGCTGTAGCTCTCCCGCGGGCCTCTGGTGCTCAGCCTTGACTTGCTGACAAGTCAGGCATCTCGATACAAAATCTGCAATGTCCCTCTTCATACCGTCCCACCAGTAAACATCTTTCAAATCATAGTACGTCTTGGTGGAACCGGGATGAACACTATATACCGATCGATGTGCATCCTCAAGAATCTCGCGCCGCAATCCCTTAGCATCTGGTACGCACAGTCTAGCTCCAAATCGTAGTATCCCCTGATCATCGATCACGAACTCGGAAAATTTGCCCTGTCCTATCCGTGTCCTGCTCTCTGAACAGCGGCCATCGCTGTGCTGTGCCTCTTGTATACAGTCAAGCAACTGTGGACGTGCACGAACATGCGCAATTCGTCCTTCGATCGGCGTAAACTCGAATCTGTACCCGGCTGTCGCAAGATCTGCCAATCTGCCGACGACTGCCTCTGCACTGTGCTCAAGCAGGATAGACTACCCCCGGGCCTCCTGCTCAACGCATCTGCCACTACATTTGCCTTGCCCGGGTGATACAAGATCTCACAATCGTAGTCCTTCACCAACTCCATCCATCGGCGCTGTCTAAGGTTCAGGTCTCGCTGCTGAAATATGTACTTTAAGCTTTTGTGGTCGGTGAATATCTGGCACGACTCTCCATACAGATAATGTCGCCAGATCTTGAGTGCAAAGACCACTGCAGCCATCTCCAGATCATGAGTAGGGTAATTCTGTTCATGTTTCTTTAATTGCCGTGAAGCATACGCAATCACCCTGTCATGCTGCATCAAAACGCATCCCAGCCCCACTCGTGAAGCATCGCAGTAGACCGCAAATCCGCCTGATCCTGAAGGCAAAGATAGCACTGGTGCCGTAGTCAGTAGAGCTCGTAACCGCTGGAAACTGTGCTCACATTCCTCCGTCCAATCGAAGTGAACTCCCTTCCGGGTCAACCCGGTCAACGGTGTAGCAATGCGAGAGAAGTCCTGCACAAATCGCCTGTAATAACCCGCCAGCCCTAGAAAGCTGCGGACCTCCGTCACTGACGTGGGTTTAGGCCAACTCCGAACTGCCTCTATCTTTCTCGGGTCGACACATATACCATCTCGTGTAATCACGTGCCCCAAGAAGTCTACGCTGTCTAGCCAGAAGGCACACTTGGAGAATTTGGCGAAAAGCTGGTGCTCCCTCAAGGTCTGCAGTGTGATCCGCAGGTGCTGTTCGTGCTCCTCTCTACTCCGAGAATACACCAAGATATCGTCAATAACCACCATAACGAACAGATCAAGATACGGCCGGAAAATACGGTTCATCATGTCCAAAAATGCTGCTGGCGCGTTGGTGAGTCCAAACGACATCACCAAAAAAAACTCATAATGGCCGTAACGAGTGCTGAAAGCTGTCCTAGGAATGTTCTCCTGTCTAACCCGCAGCTGATGGTAGCCCGATCGCAGATCGATCCTCGAAAAGTATCCTGCCCCCTGAAACTGGTCGAACAAATCGTCGATGCGTGGCAAAGGATATTGATTCCGCACTGTCACCTTATTCAGCTGGCGGTAGTCAATACGCAAACGCATGCTGCCGTCCTTCTTCTTAACGAACAGGACTGGAGCACCCCAAGGAGAAACACTGGGTCGAATAAGTCCTTTACCCAGCAAGTCCTGCAACTGACCCTTCCACTCTCTAAGTTCCGCCGGGGCCATCCAATAAAGCGGTACCGAAATAGGTCCCGTACCAGGAACCAAATCAATGCAGAAAGAATTATCACGCTCGGGCGGTCGTCCAGGAAGCTCGTCAGGGAACACATCAGGGAACTCGCTACCAACCGGAACCTGATCCAAAAGAACCTCTATAGCCCTAGTATCGCAAACATATGCGAGAAATCCCTGACATCCCTTCCGCAAAAGCTGTCCAGCGCGAACAGAAGAATTCACACCGTGAGGGGTGGCACTACGGTCCCCCAACACAACAACAACCGACTTGCCGGGAAAACAAAATCGAACTGTCTTCTCGCGGCCGTCAACAGAAGCATAGCACGTGGCTAACCAAATCCATGTCCAAAAGAACGTCGAAGTCCAACATCTCATGAAGGATCGAAACGACCGGCAACTCTCTCTCGCCGATACGGACGGTACAGGATCGGAACACGTGCCTAACAACAAATGACTCTCCCACAGGAGTAGTCACCACAAGCGGCTGGCCAAGCAAACCGGACTCTCTACCCAAACTCGGCACAAAGTGTGTAGATACATACGGGTACGTGGAAACACATGAGCACAAGGATCCGGATCAAACAATACGTGTGCAACAAAGGACAAACTAAAAGAGTACCTGAAACCACAGCATCGGATACCCGCACGTCCCGATGAGTCGAAGCAAAAACTTATGCCTGACCTTCATTTGCGACTGACCGAACTCCTCCTCTACTAGCCTGACCCCTCTGTACAAACCTTCCGCGTCCACGACGTCTCAGAACACGACCCTGATGTGCTGTGAAGAAACACTGCCTGATGAGGTGTTGAAGGCTTCCGCATCGTAAACACCTACGCACTGAATGCTGTCCTGCCTGGAGATGGAAGCCAAACGGCTGTCCTCGTCCTAAGCCTCTGCTCTGGGCTGGTATACCGGTATGATTCCTCAACTGTTCCGGAATTCTCACAGTCTCTGGAAGACGTGTCTCGTAAACGGGAGCTGCCTCCACCGGTGCTATGTAGGGGACGGAATACTGCATGATGATCGCAAGGAACAACTGGGTAACAGGGGCGGCAACCATCTGTCGCTGCGCTCGAACGACCTCTACCAATGAGCTCATCGCCTGGCATAGGCCCTGCATCTCTACCACTAATCTAGCGATCTGAGCTGCCGTAGGGGAAACAATCTGTCCTGGTGCAACAGGAGTACTACTCGGATTAGTCCATGTCTCAGATGAATCAACTAGAACCTCGGCCCTCACGGCCGCTCTCCGCGCCCTCGTAGTCCTTGGCGGCATATTGGCTATCAGAAACAACAGGATTCGATAAGGATAAGGAAATCGAATCGCACAAATGTATATACTCAAGGAGGAATTTAAATCAACAAGTCCTAAGGTCGCGTAGGCGGAGTACCGTGTCGTGAGTATGCCGCGGAACATACACACACTACGCTACCCTGCCGCAGCTACCTACTCCATCATACCAGGGTCATCCTACACTCCGAAAGGTAAAACCTACGCTCTGATACCAACTTTTTCACGACCCGAAGTTTGGCCCGTGACCGACACTTAACCACGTAACGTCTACAGGCGTAACGCGACTAAGTGAACCGAAAACCCAGAAATCAAACCAGTGAAAGTATAGAGTGTTAGAAGTTTTAAAGGAAGCACTACTAAAATCATGATAAGAAACTAAGTAAACAATCTCCAAGAAAACAATATACGACGCCGTAGCGAAGATCAAGATCCACAAGTGGGAACATCACATATAGAATAAACTGCAAGTACAGCCGGCTCACAACGAGCTCGACACCAGAATACAAAATAGTACAACATCGTCCTCACACTGTTTCTAAGTAAATACATACATGGTAGATGGAGAATACTAGATACAACAATGTACATACTGAAAGATAAACAGATACCGCACAAAACCCACCTATCAGCAAAAGGGCTAGTACACCAACTGTGGGGGTATCTGTGACAAAAGATGCAAAGCAGCCTGCCGCGACTACTCCGAAGGGCAACCTGCAAACACTGTGGCACAACGGGGGTGAGTTGCCAACTCGTGAATAGAGATAACATATAAAGGTAATCGCGAGCATGTACGTACTACACTACTCTATCATATGCCAACAGATGATATCAATATGGGATGAGCAGTATGTGCAATAATCATGCAAGTGCTCTATAGGGTCCTGTACTACCATATGAGGTACAAATGCTCTAACAGGTAATGCATCTACAGGATGAGGTACAAAAGTAATGCTGAGCAGGGGCAATATAATATCTACACGGAATGTCAACGTGGAACATATATAATCGGCTTCTCAATGCACCCAGATCTCCCAAAACTAGCTCATGCGCCGGCACTCTCCTCGGCCCTCAATCCTGTACATCTCTGAGAATCCCGAGTGCCCAACATCGGCACCCAAATATCATAATTACTCGTGTCTAGCATCGACATGCAAAACATCCTGTATCGGGCATCCGTCATTCCGGGTCAGCCCTCTCTCAAAGTATATATATCGGGAATCCGTCAGTCCGGGTCATCCCTCTCTCAATACATCGGGCATCCGTCATTCCGGGTCAGCCCTATATCAATCCATCGGGCATCCGTCAGTCCGGGTCAGCCCTCTCTCAAAGTATATATCGGGAATCCGTCATTCCGGGTCATCCCTCTCTCAATACATCGGGCATCCGTCATTCCGGGTCAGCCCTATATCAATCCATCGGGCATCCGTCAGTCCGGGTCAGCCCTCTCTCAGTACATGCCTCTAGCACCGAGAAAACACGGGGCGGCGCCCCAAAATATCATATCAAGGGAACCGGGTTTTTAAATGATTACTTATTTGAAAAGGCCACGGTTCCCAAATCCAGAAATCACATGAAATCTCAACCAATAATACAAGTAATTGTGATGTGATATGTGCATCAAGTATGAGTATCAAGTCATGTCACATATAGATAAGCTACAATGCAATGATCCAATGTGATATAGGTATCAAATATGAGTATCAAGTCATGTCACATATAGATAAGCTACAATGCAATGATCCAATGTGATATAGGTATCAAATATGAGTATCAAGTCATGTCACATATAGATAAGCTACAATGCAATAATCCAATGTGATGTGTGTAGTAGGTATGCAATGCACTAGCTAGTAACCATGAACATGCAATATATATATATATAAGGAACGCTATAAGGTCCTATCAGTCCTGACGTAGAACGCCATGCGTGCGATATCCCCGTAGATGTGAAATCTACTCACAGTAGCCTTCCACTAGGTATAGCCAACAACCTGTTTCCCCTCCTGCGCGGCGTCCGTTGTACTCGCCTGCGAACCTATAATTACACAATATATCACACGTAAGCTTGAAATCACAGAAACGCGACATTTAAGCCGAACCAGTAACTCGTGTCGCGAACCAAGCGCGCGTGTGCGCGATGCGCTAAAACGTGTGGTTACGTGTCTGAAATCACTCCGACGCGTCGCGATACGCAGAAACCCAAACCCACACACACGTACCACGCGTGTCGCGAAAGGTTGAAAATACGGAAAAATAGGTATTCTACCCCAGATTTTGATACAGGAAAAAATATTGCAAAACTATATATACCATAACAACCCAAATAGCAGCATACACCCACACCCCAAACCCCAACCCTTGGCTCCCCTATCTGGCCGCAATTTGCGGCCAGAATGCAAAAATTGGCGGCCCCAAATGGGAATTGGGCTCCCAGGTTGGGTGTGTGCACTCTATACCCCCCATACATGCTACAGTAATATCTAGATTTAAACTGAAAAGTCTCGGGTAACAGCAGATCCTACAGTGCCCAAATTCTAGTTAAAATCCACACTTTGCACTAAAAATGGAACTTTAAGGTATTTTTGTGCAACCTGAAACAAACCCTAGTTAAAGTAGCTCTAATAACACCTAAAGGAGCTAACTAAACCATGAGAACACCAATCTAACATGTGAATCACAAATATCCCTTAATATCACTAAAAACGCACAAAAATGAGATTTTTACTAGAGGATACAACAAGTCTAAGGAAAAGAGGTGCTAATATGAGTTAATACCTTCTAAGAACCTTGCAAAACCCCAAAAGTTCCAGCTTCTCCCTTAAGTGTGCAGAATTGCCTTAGAACACCTCAAAAACCTCACTTTTTCCAAGCTTTTGTGAAGAAAATGAGTTGATATGCATAGGGTTTTGTGTATGGATCAAAGGGGAATGAAAAGAGAAGAGAATATGGAGGAAAAATGAAGTTTTTGCTGCTGGAAATTCTGTGGGATCTCAGAATGAGGGAAAAAGAGAGAAGAGAGAAGAGAAAGAGGGTCAAAAGTCAAGGTTTACCTAACCACCATGCTCATTTGTTTAATGGTATTTGAATTTTCTTTTCTTTTGTTGTTTCCTTTTGAAATTATAAAAAGGGTTTAGAAAAGGATTAAATGGTGGGGAAAAAGAGTTTGCAACCATGCACAAGAATGGTTAACAAGTCACAAAATGTCAAAGTATGCTAGGTGCACACTACAAAGGAAAATTTCCAATATGCTAACACTGCCAATAATAACTATAAATCCTATGAACACACAAATATAAAAACATGCATGACTACCATTATCACCAAAACAATCAAACGAAAATTTCAAAGTGTTACAACAGTACAGTGGGAGGTTTCCGGATTAGATAAAGTGATAACCATTTTGATCTAGGTTAGAGTGCACGCAGAGTGTTTCTTTTCTCTCTCTCTTTGGCAGCGACCTTTGACCGACCCTAGACTATGACTCAGTGACCAAGTTGACCGAACCTTCTTAAAATACTGGCTTTTGGATTGTCCGAGTTGCATAAGTCATTGCTACTCTTTCTTTTCCCCTTTACATTTCTCAGAACACCCCGTATTACCACGGACATCCACTTCCATTGGATAGATCCATCGTATGGTTATATACGAACTCGAAGGGATTTCTTCGAGGATGGATCAAGGTTCAGGAGAAAAGGAATTGGTTTATTCAGTTGTCTTTTATTATCACCTTCTCTCAGGTTGCGAAGGCTCCTTAGTTTAGGAGAGTACACCTATTACGCTTATTGGATAGTCTTATTCCAAACCATAGGCAGGTGCCGAAAGGTAGGGAATGAAGAAAACCAATTAGCCTAAGTAGGGTGTACAGAAGTAATATGTAAAGACAAAATAAAGGGATTAGAAAGAGGGCAAAGTAAATTGCGACTGATATCATTCACGACCAAACCGCGTGCTTCATCGCCACTCCTATTTCACCTTTGCTTTTTTCCCCAGTTCGGGAGAAATAGAATAAGGTATTATTCAGTTGTCTTTTATCATCACCTTCTCTCAAGTTGCGAGTACTCCTAGGATTAGGAGAGTACACCTATTATGCTTACTGGATAGTCTTCTTCCAAACCATAGGCTGGTGCCGAACGGTAGGGAAGAAAGAAAACCATTTAGCCTAACGATGGTGTACAGAAGGTAACGACTAAAGACAAATAAAGGGATTTGGTGAGATGGCAAATGAAATATACGGTTATAGTCATGAATTGGATTATGGAAGAGGCATTACTAGGAATACCAGGATACCCCTACGAAACATTTTCATGTTTCAGTGCATTGTTAAAGGAAAACTGTTTTCCCGATTAGATACTTACTCCAAGGGTATGTATTTACCAGGTTTCATTCTCATATCTGTATGGTTTTACAGATGATGAGTGGGAGTAAGTTATTGGGAATTAGGTAATCATCCTCATTATATCGGAATTCGTTGTAATTGGTGATATTTGAGGAAATCGCCTGGGTACAGTTTTCAACCTACGACGCACAGGTTTTGAGTTATTCAACTCAGCGGACTTATACAGAGTATTGTATGTTGTCCAGTGTCCATCAGGACAAAGGGATAGGTCCTCGTACTATGTTCTGTTTACTTATGACTTCTCTATTTTTTAGACAAGTGTTTCGTAGAAATACAAGGTCTAAGTTTTGAGAAGTTGTGGGTATAAGAATAAAGTAGAGAACCAGATGTCACAAGTATCGGGATTCTTCAAAGAGATCGAAGATGTAGATTCTTGTGATTGGTATTCAGATGATAGTAATAGTTTTGAGAAACTTGTTTCTCTTTCGGGTTACTCATAATTGGATGGATTCCTAAGTTGAGTAATACTGATTAGCCTCTCTCCATTAAGTTGATATGCACTGAAGGCAGCTACATGATTGAATCTGGTTCCAATTAAATAAGTGCCAAAGTTTCTATATTGGATATAGAATGGTTCATATCTTAACGATGTTAAGGTACGGTGAGTTGTCCAGCTTATGCTTAAAACCAGACTCTGGATAACTCAAGGCACATTTCTGTAATGGCAGTTTGTGGGTTGACCCTGGCTATGACGAGGGTTGACTTTCTACCATCTGGAAGATCAATAGTGATATTGTTCTTGACTCTCCACAGTTTTAGTAAAATGGATTTTTTCAGAAAACAGTAGTGGGAGTATGGTAGAACTGGAAGTGATTCCAGAACTGCGAACGATTACGGAAAATTTAATAGGACCTATATATTCAATCAGGTTTGACATTCCATTAGCCACTCCGCAGATATGGTGGGTAACCTTAGACACCCGAGAGGTACTTCGGTAGCCTCAAGGACGGTGACAGGGAGGTTCTTGTTTACCCAGACTTAACACTACTGTTGTTCCAGACTATGAGACCCGGCAGAAGGTTAAGTATAGCGTCGTTCTAAACCAGCTTTAGAAGTGCACGTATATATTATTCTGCCAGAGGGTTGTCGTAGTCAGTGGGAGCAGCGGAAGCATAGTGGGCAAGTAGGTTATGTCTATTTATAGACTAGAGCAGATATAGCGGAGATAGATCATCTAGTTTTGATGTGACAGTCATAGGTTTGATTTCATCAGAACAGGGGATGGATCTGTTAAGAAGGTAGTAGGGTGTGATGTCATGGTATTTGGATGACATACACAGAGTAGGAAGTAAAATTCCTATACTACGATTGGTTGTACTGTGGTTGTCACACAGTTGTTTCTCCAGACAGGATATGGATATAATATACGACATTCTGGTTTCTAGATCTATGGTTTTAGATCTAGATTTGGGTAGTTTCCCAATGTGGGCACTTTGACAATATTCTGATAGTTTTTAGAATAGTTGACTCCTGGCATGGTGGTGTACCTGCAGGTGATGGAGTCACCCTCTCTAAAGGTGTCTTACAGACTAAAGGGGAGAGGGATGTGTATGATTGGCAGATCACTTGCTTAGGCAATTGAGTCAATCGTGAGATGTCAAGTACCACACTAGATGTTGTTTTTGCACTAGATGCAATAAGTTTGTATTAATCCAATCCTGGATAAACATAAGGAAGCAGTTTTAGAACATAAGTGTATGTTCTGCGGATTTGATGACGGCAGCCTCCTTCGGGAGACGGTTATCATTCCAGGCTTCAAAGGTGACATGGTTGACAGAGTGATTGTCAGAGTTATAGTTTTCCCTCTGACGAGGGACAGTATTATGGACAGTTGGTCCAAGAGGATACTGTGGGAGGCATAGTGCTGGATACTGATTAGGTTCAGTGATCGATACAGTCTAAGAAGTTTGGATTTGGAGTTCATTTATGAACTAGGTCCCATCAGATATCCAGACATATTCTAAGACAGGTATTACTCAATTCGGGAGATGGCTTTCTCCGCGAACTTGAGATTAAGAGAGACATAGAAAGAAACATCAGGGCGGATCCACTCACTGAGGCTATTTCTCAAACACAATAGTTTTACAAACGGGCTTTGTGAAACTGATTAGTAGAGGAGTTGGATGTTCGGTTTCACACGGGCTGTGAGTAGTCGACATCGCAATAATTAGCCTTAAGTGCAAATGGAAGATTGTTGGATATAGTGCCCTCAGAGTCAATTATTGGATCGCTGGTACGTGATTGCAATGATTGCGGAGGACCTATACCGGTAGGACAGTCTTACTCGAGATGATAGTATGCTATCTGGTTTGCCTTTATCAGTCGTGTACAGGTTCAGGTGACTGATCACTGTTACACTTTGATAGAGCCCTTAGGATTTTGCTTTACTACCAACAGTATGATGGAGATCATATACGTGAGAGTTGGGTGGTTTATAAGCATATCCTTAATTGTGATCCCTAGTCGTGGGAGTTTCGAGACAGAGCATCGATACTCCGGAGTAGACTAGTGTATACAGTCGAGACCCCGACGAGGGGCGGTAGCCGGTCTCACAAGCCACTGGTGTCAGTTGGATCACCTAAGATGTATACAGGTGCTCATTGGGTTATGAGTACACCGGACAGGACTCGCCGGGAATCTGCTAGTTGGTATTATACATATCGTCAGATAGCAGTTCCCTGGTGACATGTGTACATGTTAGTTCATCGACCTGAGGTCGTCATTTTTCTCGTGTGAGTTCCCACTGTGCTTTGATTTCTACCCTACCACGGCTCAAAGGAGTCGTGCAAACAGGTAGTTTTTGGGTACAGTCCCGAGCCACATGGAGGCACGTGAGCGGATCGGCAGGGGATTCGTCTCTCTCGGTATTGGGGGTGAGATTGCGCTGTGTCTAGGAGAGCCATTACACAAAGCCCACGGCCGTGGCAGGAGATTTACTGGTAGGTACTCCAGTAGTATCTCAGGGTGTTTTTAGGCTACACCCCGACACGACTTATACTGCTATTGGGGGTCTGACATTACTAGCCCCCTAGGCAAATATGCGATACTCATAGACGAATGGACCGGACTGTATATACATTGTTACTGTTAGGCTCAGTAGGGTTTCCGGATGAGTTCGCTCATCGGCCTCCCTTGAGGTCAGTACATGGGCAGCCGTTACGCACAGCTAGTGCCGCTGACGGCTTGTGGTTAAACCCACTGCCAGGGTACTGACGAGTCATTAGAGTCCCCCACAGACAGTTTCCCAAGTTCGGGTGAAACGTTGTAGAGGCCGTATGGTTTTATGGCAGGGTTCGGAAAATGCACGTGCGTTTACGCACGTGTCATATTTCGGGCAGATAATACTGGTGGGCTTTGGTTTAAGCCGGATCCGAGTATTATACTGTGTAGATATAATATCTTTGTCTCAGTTGCATTTGTATTCGGTCGTAATACAAATGCGGGTATGTTTATACTGATACGGGGTTATCCTGAAATTCGTTTCAGGGTCGCTTTTGGAAGTTGCCAGTTTCCAGTTTTCTATCACCCGTCTTTATTATTCGGTTAAAGACGGATTTATCTTTTCTTGGATGAGGGTGAGTCATGCTTCTAGAAGGTTCTAGAAGTGATGATAAGGCTAGTGAGTCATTAGTGCTTTAAATGTTCATTTAATGATTTTGGTGACAAGGTTAAGTGATTCATTAGTTTCATTTAATGAGTTCATACTAGGTGTTTCATGACTCATTCTTTCATTTATTGGTAATGGTCACCTCCTAGCTCCTACACCCACCTCCCTTGCTCTATATAGTGGCCGGCCCCTCCCCTCCTCTCTTCACACACTCTCTCTCACTTGTTGATAAAAAGATTATGATAGTTTGGATTCATGGAAATTAACATATTCATATCTCTTTTTCATATCGATCCAAAAGGCAACTTCATTAACCGTTCGTCCATAGCTTTGGACGTAACGAGACAAAGTGTTCTACTCATTCTCTATATCAATCTTGGTCGTCTCTTTTGGCAAACTTGACGACCGAGTTGCCTCGAGTCAGAGGCGGGAGCCCGTTTAAAGAACCGTTGACGTGGTGCCACCTGGACGGACTCATGAGGTCCCACAAGGCATCAACCATGCCAAATTCAAAAATTTATGTGCCGAGAAACCCTAAACTAGATCGATTACTAGAGGTAAGGCGAAAAAGAATGCTAGCAAACTACTTTGCTACAAAGTGAATGGAAATACAACCTTTGTAGATCCGGTCCTCCACTTCTAAAGCTCCGTGTTGACGTCCCTCCGCTGCGATCATCGGATCCTGGACTCTAGCGATGGTTTCGTCGAAGAAATGATCGGGCTAGGTCGTTGACTTCGATGCCGAAGATGATCTACGTCGAGGCGACTCAAACTCAAGCTCCATCTTCACTTGGTCATGAACCTTTTGAAGAAAACACCCTATACAACATGGCAAGTGGTAGAGGATGAAGAAATAGGAAGTGGGTTCACTTTGGATTTGGATTTCTCACTTGGATTTCTCACTTGGAATTTTCTAGTAAGTTTTCTTCAACTCATGAAGAAGATGAAGAAGAAGAAAGAAAAAGAATTATCTCAAAAAGAAAATCCAAGAGATTCTTATCATAATGCAACCATGGGTGAGATTAACTCATGTAGAGAATAAACTAAGGTTTAGGCAAATGGTTAGGTTAAGCAAAAAACAAAATGGTTGAAGCTTTTCAAAGCTTCATGAAGCTTCACATAAAATCCAAAGAAAGCCACCATTTTATTTCTTGCCAAAAAAGAATAAAGAAAATAAATAAGTAAATCAAACCCTAACCATTAACCTAATCATGGTTTAAAGCATACACACACCCAAGTTTGCATGTATCATCAAACATGATACAAACAAGTGCACAAAAATATATCATATATACAATGTGCACAATCTAGTGAGAAAATAATCTTAAGTGAACCAATACTATTTAATGTAAAGTAATATATCAAATATATAATTATACATTAAATCATTAAATCGACACTTGATTTAATGATCCGGTCATACTGCATATAACCGACTAATACCAAGTGTATCAATGTATTGAATCAACACTTGATTCGGTAACCCGGCTATATCTCATATAACCGTCCAATGATACAAATCGCAAGAATGGAATACAGTATCATATACTGTTATTATTCTCGATCCCGCACATATCTCATATGCGCTCCTATTTCGTTTCGCTTGAGCCAGGAAACCTCTGTGTAGGACTCTAAACACTCGTCAATACGCCGGCAGCAGGTGATGATCATATCAAACACCCACAAGCCATAAGCGGTCTGCTAAACGTAACGGCCACCCGGGTATTGAGCGATCAGAAGATCAACGAGCAAGCCCGCTCACACTCCTGTGAATCCAACCAGTAACACTTACCGTACAGTCCGGTCTCGTCGTCTGATATATCGCATATCTCGCCTAGGGGTGGTAAACGTCAGACCCCAGTAGCTCGATAAGTCGTGTCGATATGTGGTCTATAACAGTTCGAGAAACTACTGGTAACACTTACCAGTAAATCTCAGCAACCCTGGCTAGGGATTTCCGGTTATAGCCAATTGAACACAGCGCAATATCAACTCCCTATACCGGGAGAGACGAAGCCCCTCCTATCGCTCATTGCCTCCATGTGATTCAGGACTGTACCCAAAAACCACCGTTTTGCACGCTCTCTTGGACATGGTAAGGTGGAAATCATAGCACAGTGGGAATCACATAAGACTCTATTACGATCTCGGGTCTACAGACTAACCTGTACCAGTGTCACCAGAGAACTGCCATCTGACGTAAGGTATAATACCATCTGGGAGTTCTCGGCGAGTCCGTCCAGTGTACCCAGTCTTCACTGAGCACCTGTACATCATCTCTGATGTCAAACACCAATGGATATGGGATCATCCATCGCCCATCTGTATGGGTCGAGAAGGTATACGCTAGTTTACACTGGTATATCGATGCCCTGTCTCGATACACCCACGACTAGGGACCTTGAAGGATGTACTTATGGACTACCATGTCTCCACTAGTATGATCCGCATCATAGTCCAGGTAGTCAAGTACACATCCTAAGGGCTTTACCAACATGTAACAGAGAGACAATCAGTGTACACGCTAAGGTAAAGAGCAACCAGATAGCATACTATCATGTCGAGCAAAAAAGTCCTCCCTATATATGTCCCAGTATCCACTACAATATACATCCTATGTACAGTAATGGCCTCTAGGGCATACATATAACTAACAATCTCCCACTTGCACTAGGGCCATCTGTAGCAGTGGTTGCAGTATCTCATACTCAACCATCCCATAAAAGTCTCTCTCTAGGAAAAGGCCTTTGTGAGTGGATCCGCCGTGTTGTCCTCTGAGTCTACTCTCCTTACCTCGATCACCCTGGAGATCAACCATCTCCATGATCAGGTGACACTTCCTTAGAATATGTCTGGATCACTGATGGGACGGACGTTCCTTGGCATAAGCCACAACTCCATTGTCACACAATGGGAGGAACTAAGTTCATCTCATGAACTAATATACACCCAGACAGCCTCTTTGGTAGCATCTTAAGTAGCGATGTATCCAGCCTTTATCGTCTTGTAAGCCACGGTATCTAGCTTGGAACTCTTCCAACATACCGTCCCTTTACTAAGGGTAAAGACAATGCCTGTGACTGACATTCAGTCGTCCTTATCACCCTGGAACCTTTCCAGTGATTCTCTCCAGGATCGATTGATACCATCTTACTACACCTAGTGAGAATCCTAACATCCATTTAGATCTATCTCATAGATCCAAAACCCAGGATTTAGGAGGTATCGCTTTGATCCTGTATGGAGAATCCTTGTGATAAGCGGAGATTGACTGAGCGTAGCATAGGAAACTCTTTCCCTATCAAGAGTATGTCATCCACGTACTCTACGAGGATCACCACCATACTCCCTACTACCTTTTTCTATATACAAGGTTCATCTACCATTTTGATGAAGTCAAACTATTTGACTACTACATCAAAACAGATGTTCCAACTCCGCGATGCCTACTTTATCCTATAAAGCATCTTGTACACGTTTCCGCTGCTCCCACTGTCTACGAAGCCCTCTGACTGTGTACTTATAAACTCTCTCTTCTAAATCATCATTTAGAAAAGCAGTCATGACACCCAACCACCAGATATCGTAGTCATGGTATGTAGCCGTGGCAAGTAGGATCTGGATGGACTTTAAGCATAGCTACTTAGAAAAGGTTTCATCATAATCCATACCTGGTCAATGATGCAGACCTTTAACAAGTCTAGCTTTGAAAGTCTCAACTCTTCCATGTACACCAAGTAATCTTCTCAAGATATACTTGCTCCTGATGGGGATTTAACCCTTCAGATAAAGCAACCAAAGTCCATACTTTGTTGGTGTATAAGGATTCCATCTCAGATTGCTAAGCATCCAGCCATTCTTACAGAGTCCCACTCCAGATGGCCAGCCCGAAACTAGTTGGGTCATCATCTCATGATGCAATCCTCACTCCCACTGTCATAGAGAAACCGAAGTATCTCTCGGATGGGTGAGGAACCTTACTAGATCGGCGGAGAGGCTGAGGTTCGTTGGTAACTATTGAATCCTTTGGTTCTACCAAATCATCTGCTGTAATTTGTATAGCTAGAACCTTTCCAGTTCTACATAACAGACCTTGCCTCGAGCTTGTCCGGATTTTACTTTTAGACATAGCCCGGACAACCCCAAATCTTAACCAACTTAAGATATGGGCTCTCCTTTTCCATATCACATATGAAGTGGTAGGCACTGATTTGATTCGAACCTAATTCAATAGATATGCAGCTTCTCAAGTGCATAACCCCAAAAAGGAAAAAGGTAACTCAGTAGTACTCATCATAGAGCGCACCATATCTCATAGGGTGCTATTGCTCCGCCCCGATATACCATCGTGCTATGGTGTATACGGAGGAGTAATGCTGAGAGAGAATCTCATTCTCCTTTAGAATCATCCAGGAATTCCGTGCTTAAGTATTCTCCTCCCTGATCTCATCATAGGACATAATACTTATACCCATATTTTGGTTCTCTACTTCTAACTTATATTCTGTGAATATCTCAAAAGGTTCGGACTTGTGTTTCAACAGGAACATATGTCTGATTCTTGAGAGATCATCAGAGAATGTAATGAAGTACAAAGAACCGGTCTTGGCATGTGCAGACAGGGGACCTTATATACATCATCATGTATCAGTCCCAAGAGTTCACTAACTCTTTCTCTGTTTCCAATAAACAGAGCTATGGTCATCTAATCTTTGTGACATGACTAGCAAGTTTCACAAGATGTAAATTCAAACTGATTTAAATATGCATCTAAAATGTAACTTAAGCTAGTCGGGTCACATTGATATGACCTAGTCTACAATACCTCAAGAAGGAATCGTTCATTTCTGAACTCTTCCTCTTGTGTGTGTTCTGTATACTAAGAACTGTAGTTTGATTTAGAACGTCAATGCTTTTAGATAACGTGCCTGAACCGATCAACTCTTGATATAGGAAATGTTCATAACATTATCCAACAATACAAAATTATATCCTTTCTTTACTAATAAAGAGACTGATATGATTTTGTATATCAGGTTCGGTATCTAATAACATTCGTTCAGAATCAATGTATTCTGGTAATACAGGGTGATAGTTACCAACAGACTTGGCTACAACACTTGCACCGTTTTCTATCTCATGAAACTTATCACCCGTCCTCAGTTCTCTACCTATCTGTAGCCCATGTAACAAATTACATATGCGGGATCCTGATCCGGTATCTCATACCCAGGACGTAAAGGATACTGAGAAAAAGTTCTCTGTAATGAACACACCCGAAGAAGATGCATCAGGATGCACTTTCTTCGTTTGGGCGGCACGGGAAATCTGGTATTCCCCAATTTCCTGCTCTGTCTTATAACAATTATAAGTTGGAGCGGGACCAACGTTCCCCAGCTCAGTATAACAAGCGGGTTCGGTCAATTTATCCGTATCATTATCTTGATTAAGGCGTGATATGGTCGCTACCTGGAGAGAGAGAGAAGAAAACACTCAGCGTATGCTCTTGCAAGATTAGATTGGTTATCTAATATATCTAATCAGGATGTCTCCCACTGTTTTAATCAAATCTTCCTTCAAACCCTAAAAGGAAAGACTAGCCGGGATTAATTACACGCTACAAGTTCGCCAATCTTTCAGCCAGGCCAGTGTCGGTACTTTGAGGGAGGTCCCCCGTGCTTTCGCACGAACCTAATTAATGTAAACCTCATTTTCCCAGGGGCGTAACCCCGTTAACACCTTTCTAGACACCTACTTGATCGGCTAATTGTAATGTGTAAAACTCTCCCAGGAGTAACTCTTACTCGCAGCGGGTATCGGGATCCAACTATCTCATAGAAGGTATGCAATCTCATTGCAAATTTCAACACTTGAAATTCCCAATAATATTTTACCCCTAGCGTCCTATGACCTTGACAGAGGTCAACAAACCATAGGCTGCTAGTCAAGTTCAATCCGTCATTTCCTGATTGAAGTAAACCCACCCGCACGACCCTTGACAGAGGTCAACAAGGTCGCACGACTACCCTAAATCAATCACATCATATGCTTATACAGATAAGCACTAATCAGCTATCGAACACTACGCCTTGACAGAGGTCAACAAACGCAGCACGAATACTAACTATTACTTATCTGAAATGACGGAGGGCTACGACAGGTTTTTAAGAAAAACCTTTGCGTAATGAACTTGATATCGTTGTAGAATCGAGTGATTTTAAATGGAGTGTTTTTGAGGCTTTTCTTGTTTTGCTAAAGGGGTCACTCCTGGTGAAGGGATCGTCGGCCCTTTCCTCGTCGAATGAGGTGCGGGATATATCATATATATCACCGTGCAAAGAAAAAACTCCAAAAGCAATCAAAAGACAAACCGAGTGTTGTAGCATCTGCCAGTTATTGCTAAAGGGGTCACTCCCGGTGAAGGGATCTCGGCCCTTTCCTCATCGAATAAGGTGCAGGATGTTCTACAAGGAACACCGCGATGCAAAGCAAGAACTGTAGCTACCTGTTTTTGAAAATTCGATTCCACAACATCTTAGGTTTCTTTTTCTTTCATTAATCACATTAATGAAGTCCCATCATTTAAGTACCTAAACATCACAGATAAAAACGACGTACACTTATGCCATCCGCATTCGCCTCGATGTCCCCTCATGCACCGTTAGGTTAGGTAACTAAAGGCAGAGCGGGGCAGGGCTAGCGCGGGTGTAAAACATAAGTAACGTCTATATAATTTATCATATATACTATATATAGTATCTATCACAGAACAACACATGATTACATCACAGATATCGCAGCAGAAGAAACATATATGAAATATTGGATATACTAGGACGTCCGTGTTTTAGTACGAGCCAGTATAAAACACGGATTCCACGGTCGTGATGAATAGCCATAACCCACACCCCTAGACCCCTATGAGAGCGGCAAGCAACCCTACCAATTCTAGAGTTAGGAGACCCGGACTCGACTCCTCGAGATGGTCTCCCACTGGACCCTAGAACCCGGTTACTTATGCTCCCCTCCTTGGGTGTATCCTAGTGTGGAAAAGTAAATTATATACATCAACGGTGACATCTTCCGCAACCTGGAAGTGCCCCAATAAAAGAATATTATATACAAGTTTTTACATGAATGAAAATGAAAAACACTCATCTCACATAAAAAAAAACCCGGCTATTCAAACACGATGATCCAATATAACATATCCAGCAACACATAACATCACATGTCATCAACGTAAGTAAATATGCCCATCCCAATTGTCGTTGACATATAGCAACAAAACCGGCGATATCACATATTACACTTACGGTCACAGAAAAGAAAGCATAAAACTACAACAGTTGGAATCCGCAAACTCTTTAGACATCGCATGCCTAACCAAATGAATTCCTTAGACATCGCATGCCTAACAATTATAAATATCGAAAACTCTTTTCAATATCAAGTCGGGCAATTCAACAAGATTCCCGACATCCTGATCGAATGCTCGTTGCAAACTTTAGTAGGCGGCCGCATCCCCGATACCGTCGACGAAGTTCACCAAGGCGGAACACCGCTACCGCGAGCACCCGAACGGATGCTTTCGGCGACGGGGTTCTCCTACAGTCACTTGGTCAGGGCTAAGGGATGTAGCTGTCTATTAAGTTTATCCGGCGAGTATCCGCGTACGCTACGTGATTGCGACGGACTTTTGATCGCATCAAAATTCCGTGGCAACCGATCAAGTGAGACTAAAGTGCTATGTTTATAACATTCATATTAGTTATCTCATAACTATTTGTGAATTCCAAATATTGTATCACATTCCAGATAATTAGACAATATTAAACTTTCCGATCGAACAATCAAACACCCAAGTTTTCCCGAAACTGCTCAACACATGAAATAAGTTTAAAAACATTCACTTCATGCCACAGTACTGACGGTCCAGCCGTAGAAGGGTCAAGCCAACGCCTCACATGTGGCACGCCGTACTGCCCCAAACCCTAAGGTTCAAAGGGCAGTTCAAGACGGTCACATAATCGAGTTAAGGTTTGTTGTCTTCTAGAGGGTCCATCGCGTTACTTGCACTACTTCGAACGTTCTTAAACTACGGAAAAATCCAACACTTGGAAATTTTCCGACAGGGGAAAAATTGGGTATTTATATCCGGTCGAACATTTTAACATGTTCTAAAATACCCGGAAAAAGATAAACAAAGTTAAACAATCCGATCGAAACATCGAGTCCCCAAAACAACCCAAAAAACTCAACTGTTGAGTATAGATTAAAAATTCCCAGAAAACAGAGGAAACAGCTACGGGCATTACTGTAGAAAATAAAGCGCATGATCAGCACATACGGCCGCGGAACCGCCGCCAAAAGTAGGTTACTGCCGCGGTTCCCCGGCGATACTGTAGCTTTAGCTTGTCGTTTTCTGCAGTTTGCCTTAGAATTGCCTGCTCTATTTTCTGAGCATTTTTAATTCACTAAAATCCACTGTTTTGAAAAATGTACAGAGAAGGGTTTTATTTAGGGTTTCGGGGTTCGATCGGGTTTCTAACTTCGTCTACCAATCGCCTAAGGCTCTAGGTAGGATCTGATACCACTGTAGGGTTCCTAGGCACACTCATGAGGTCCCACAAGGCATCAACCATGCCAAATTCAAAAATTTATGTGCCGAGAAACCCTAAACTAGATCGATTACTAGAGGTAAGGCGAAAAAGAATGCTAGCAAACTACTTTGCTACTAAGTGAATGGAAATACAACCTTTGTAGATCCGGTCCTCCACTTCTAAAGCTCCGTGTTGACGTCCCTCCGCTACGATCATCGGATCCTGGACTCTAGCGATGGTTTCGTCGAAGAAATGATCGGGCTAGGTTGTTGACTTCAATGCCGAAGATGATCTACGTCGAGGCGACTCAAACTCAAGCTCCATCTTCACTTGGTCATGAACCTTGTGAAGAAAACACCCTATACAACATGGCAAGTGGTAGAGGATGAAGAAATAGGAAGTGGGTTCACTTTGGATTTGGATTTCTCACTTGGATGCATCACTTGGAATTTTCTAGTAAGTTTTCTTCAACTCATGAAGAAGATGAAGAAGAAGAAAGAAAAAGAATTATCTCAAAAAGAAAATCCAAGTGATTCTTATCATAATGCAACCATGGGTGAGATTAACTTATGTAGAAATAAACTAAGGTTTAGGCAAATGGTTAGGTTAAGCAAAAAACAAAATGGTTGAAGCTTTTCAAAGCTTCATGAAGCTTCACATAAAATCCAAAGAAAGCCACCATTTTATTTCTTGCCAAAAAAGAATAAAGAAAATAAATAAGTAAATCAAACCCTAACCATTAACCTAATCATGGTTTGAAGCATACACACACCCAAGTTTGCATGTATCATCAAACATGATACAAACAAGTGCACAAAAATATATCATATATACAATGTGCACAATCTAGTGAGAAAATAATCTTAAGTGAACCAATACTAGTTAATGTAAAGTAATATATCAAATATATAATTATACATTAAATCATTAAATTAACACTTGATTTAATGATCCGGTCATACTGCATATAACCGACTAATATCAAGTGTATCAATGTATCGAATCAACACTTGATTCGGTAACCCGGCTATATCTCATATAACCGTCCAATGATACAAATCGCGAGAATGGAATACAGTATCACATACTGTTATTATTCTCGGTCCCGCACATATCTCATATGCGCTCCTATTTCGTTTCGCTTGAGCCAGGAAGCCTCTGTGTAGGACTCTAAAGACTCGTCAATACGCCGGCAGCAGGTGATGATCATATCAAACACCCACAAGTCGCAAGCGGTCTGCTAAACGTAACGGCCACCCGGATATTGAGCGATCATAAGATGAACGAGTAAGCCCGCTCACACTCCTGTGAATCCAACCAGTAACACTTACCGTACAGTCCGGTCTCGTCGTCTGATATGTCGCATATCTCGCCTAGGGGTGGTAAACGTCAGACCCCAGTAGCTCGATAAGTCGTATCGATATGAGGTCTATAACAGTTCGAGAAACTACTGGTAACACTTACCAGTAAATCTCAGCAACCCTGGCCAGGGATTTCCGGTTATAGCCAATTGAACACAGTGCAACATCAACTCCCTATACCGGGAGAGACGAATCCCCTCCTATCGCTCATTGCCTCCATGTGATTCGGGACTGTACCCAAAAACCACCGTTTTGCACGCCCTCTTGGACGTGGTAAGGTGGAAATCAAAGCACAGTGGGAATCACACAAGACTCTATGACGATCTTGGGTCTACAGACTAACCTGTACCAGTGTCACCAGAGAACTGCCATCTGACGTAAGGTATAATACCATCTGGGAGTTCTCGGCGAGTCCGTCCAGTGTACCCAGTCTTCACTAAGCACCCGTACATCATCTTTGATGTCAAACACCAATGGATATGGGATCATCCATCGCCCATCTGTATGGGTCGAGAAGGTATACGCTAGTCTACACTGGTATATCGATGCCCTGTCTCGATACACCCACGACTAGGGACCTTGAAGGATGTACTTATGGACTATCATGTCCCCACTAGGATGATCCGCATCATAGTCCAGGTAGTCAAGTACACATCCTAAGGGCTTTACCAACATGTAACAGAGAGACAATCAGTGTACACGCTAAGGTAAAGAGCAACCAGATAGCATACTATCATGTCGAGCAAGAAAGTCCTCCCTATATATGTCCCAGCATCTACTACAATATACATCCTATGTACAGTAATGGCCTCTAGGGCATACATATAACTAATACTATATATTGATGATTGATCCGCACTCTTGACTTGGGAATGTCTGATTATAGATATGGTATCGGATGTGATATTATTGAGGCGGGATCACCGACTATATAGATATATATGTATCGACTCAGATGTTAGGCGGTTTCCTTACTTTCAGTTAGCCAGTTAGCTTAGCCTTATAGTTTAGTGTAGTTGTTAGACTAGATTAGATTCCTACCTATTTCAAAAGCTAACGGATCGTGGGTATTTTAAAAGACAGGTCAAGGGATTCTACAGATATTTCAAAAGACGTATCTTTTCTTAAAAACACCGTAGCCCTATTTCAAAATCCCACGATTCGTGTTATTTCAAATGGCATCACTGGATAACTTATATTATGTTAAATGCAGATTAGTTATTGTTGTGTCTAGTATTCAGCTCCCGCACATTATTGCTGTTCGCTCCACATCGCATACCTATTGTGATTCATATTTCATTATTGATATCATGCTGTTAGGACACCAGCACCATTACCGATGATGCGTATGTACCACGTACACTTACTTGCCGGCTCACACACATCTTCATCGGTAATTGCCATGTCACGTACACCTAGAGAATATTATTGCTTGACTTAGCTTGTTAGCTAGTAGTTTTGGCATGATATTAGTGTACTTGCCTTATATGCCAGTTTAGACATTGTAGTTATTACTTGTCACTTCATGCATACTGTTATTCATTGTTATGCCGCATTCATGGATTCTCATGCCTATATTCACTATTTTACGTACTATTGAGGTTTTGGATTCGGATTTCCATTAGATTTTCTGGATTTGGGGGAAAACCGCAAAACTTATACAAACTTCTTTTCTTTCTTTTTAAATAAAAAAAGTGCGGTTTTCCCATGATGTATGAGTCGTCCACCATGAGTTTGCTGATGGATTTCGAGACCCGATTCGAGGAGATGGATGAACCATTTCGGGTATATGGTGGGCCCGGTGCGGTACCCCGGGGCAAGAAGATCGCAGATGATGGCGTTAAGCCTGGCGGGGGAGCACTACCGACCGGTGATTTTACCCGACGCGTCGGATATTCGGAGGATACCGTCGTAGTCTTGAAATGGATGGTAGGGGCCGGTCTGGACTGACGGCGCTCTAGATATTGAGATTGAGACATTGAGATTTTGAGATATTGAGGTACTGAGATTTGATGATACTGGCCAGTTCGGATGGCTGGAGCCTGAGATTTTGAGACATTGAGAGTTATGTTTTGTGTCGATGCTAGACACAGTTTATGCTGATTTCATTTATGACACCTCATTTTAAAAATACAAAGGAAATCTCACCAAATTATGAAAGCAGTTCTTTAGTACATGTATTCCGTTTTTATGCATTCATACATCATCCATATGATATATTGCTACCTGAGGCACTGACACGGGCATATGGGATTACACTTGGGTTAGATACTTACCCTAACCATTGTTATAGGCTGCTGGTTACATATTTGAGGATATATTATGATCATATGACCTAGGATTGCGTTGTTCATGCGATTTCTGTTTGTAGATGTTTTTCTACTCACGAGTTGGCAACTCACCCCCGTTGTGCCACAGTTTCTTGCAGGTTTTGCCGTACAGGTTTCATTACGGCTTTGCTGGCACTACTTCCTTTTCCGGATGATTTGCTAGTAGGCGGGTTCACTTGTATCGTGACCATCAGTATACTTTGTATATATTATTATTCAGTTGTATCTAGAAGTTCCAACAACCAAACATGTATTTATTTCAGATAGAGACCAGTGTTGTTTATTCTTTCGACCTTAGAGTCGCGCGTTGTATTTCTATGGATTTCTTGCTGTTTTGAGTTTCCTTTTCTGTTGAGATCCTCGCCTTTCGGCGTTGTATATTATATTGCTTGCGTGGTTGTGACCGTCGATTGACGAAGAGCTAGCTCCCGCTTGGGGATGCAATTTTCATTATATATGCTTTATCAGGTTTTGTACCCGTTTGGGGTCAGTTTTTACAAAGGAAACTCTGCCGAAATTTTAAGAAAAGACTTGTGATTTTAAATGCACATTTCCGCATATGTTGCAAACTATTTGATTTAAAATGGTTTTCCTCCACTCTACTACTTTTCTTGGTTTGGATTTCTGGGTTTTCGGCTTACTAAGATTACGTACGCCTCGAGACGTTCGTAGTCTAAGTGCCGGTCATGTTCCGTACTTTCGGGTCGTGACAAAGTTGGTATCAGAGCGTTAGGTTTTACCTTCGGAGCGTAGGATGACCCTTGGTTGATGGAGTAGGTAGCTTGAGTAGAGTGACGTACCGTACGTATGTTCCGCGGCATATTTACGATACGCTACTCCACTTAAGAAGCCTTATGATGTATATTTCTTTGCTCAGTATTATATTCATTCCTGATCTAGCCTCATCGGTACCAGTTATGGTTTGCTGCCACGATTACGGGCAGGGAGAGCTACGGCTAGAGTTGCGGTCAGCACGAGCTCGTTACGGACGAGGACTGACCGGGGCGTAATTCCGGTGACACACGATTGCAGAGATGTGTCTTTTTATTGCGTTTTCGCGCCACGAGCGTGGGATGGATCGCTGTATGGGATTACTCGGATGTGCTGATCGGCACCAGAGGATTGGGCCACTGACAGAGGCCAGCCAGATTTTGATGACCGTTGATGTATGGCTTATTCATGATGAGTGAGGCACTGTTCAGCGTGCAGACGAGTGAGCCAGTTGCTGCTGCGAACGACGAGATATCGCCCCAGATGTTGGAGCTATTGCAGTACGAGTAGTACTAAGATATGATAGAAGGTCGCTAGTCACCGAGGATGAATGACTAGGACAAGTGGTTCGTTCGCCTACCCCGATGCGAGGTCATCAGACAGATTGATTCCAGCTAGAGACGACTTCACGCGGAGACGTTGAGAGTCAACAGAGACGATCGAAGGTCAAAAACCTATTATTCCAAGTTAAAGTATTCGGAAAGACATGCAGGCAATTCTATGGACCCTCTAGAAGAATGAAACCCTAACTCGACATAATGACCGTGTGAAAGCCTTTGAACCTTAGGGTTTGCGGCAGTTCCGCGGCGCCATTAGTGAGGCTTGGGTTTGCCCTTCTACGGCTGGACCATCGATGCTGTGGTACGTACTCGATACTATTAAACTGTACCCAAGATGTTGAGCTCTTGGGGGATTATGAGGTTTTGACGAATCGATCGGATAGTTCGACTTCATTCGGATGCTAGGTGGTGAGATGCATTTCTTGGGAGACTCCAGATACGAGGATAGCCGTTGGAGCTCATTCCATGCAGCCACGACGAGACGAGTCTGAAGCAGTCGACATTAGAGAAAGTGGAGTAAGAGGTTCGTACCAGATCTGGATAAGATGACGTTCCACTCCGCCGACATCAGAGATGCGATACGCATGCTGAGGCATCGTACTTGGATATACCTTCCAGAAGGAGTCGCGATGAGTATGCAGCCGTTCCGGAACAAGAAACGGATTTAGTAAAGGACGACGACTTCCGGACAGTTAGGCAGAGACGAGATTTGGGAGAGACCTCAACAGGACCTTTCTGGAATAAATTACAAGAAGATTTAGACCCAGGAGTGGTCATGTTACGCACACCAGCAGGCCAGAGTCCAGGATCGTCGACGAGACATGCTATGAGTGACCACGACAGTTGGCCAGAGATTCTTGAAGGATGTGCTTAAGAGGGACTATTTCGCCATACTTGATTTCAGTATTTTGGGCGATCTATTCGCATGATTGATTTTGATGATTGAGTTTCATGATATTGGTTTTCATGCACCATGGTTGCACCTGCTGAGTAATTACGATTTTTGCACAGTTGTTGCACTTGATATCGTTTTCGTGCCTTGGTTTCTCATGTTTATGATTTTATGGGTTTCATACAGTTGAGTTGATTTTGTGCATATGTACGCACATGATTTGGTTCTTGCACTCGGTATAGTTCACATATGCTTGCAGTGCAGTGATTCGTATTTTGTGCACTTAGATGCACTGGACTTCGATTTCGATGGTGATACTCGATATTTATTTTGTGCACCTTGTGCACCTGATTGGATTTTTGCGCATGTTCGGCGCTTGATATTGGATTTCATGATTTCGTGCATGATGGATGCACCTGATTCGGGTTTTCGCGCATGTTGGGCGCATGTTATGAGATACGATTTAGGTGCACACCAGATGCACTAAATCGAGATTCTTCATGCATGTCAGATGCACCTGATTTTGCTGTCAGGCACATACGTTGCCTATGACAGATGTTGTGTGCACACCCGTTGCACCTTGAGGTTGTTTCTACGCGCATGTATGGCACATTCATGGATTTTGATTTCCGTGCGCACCAGACGCACGTAGTATTCATATGCATATTTTGGGATTGATTTCTTATGGAGAAGTACGTTTTTATGATATTTGCTATGTGTTTTTGTACTGAGCAGGACTAGTCAGAGGACAGTACCTGAATATATCTTGCATGCATTGATAGCTATCGAAATGAATTCCAAAAAGCGAGCTATAGTCTCAGAATTTACCTACGTGTCTGACATGACACGAAACGCTTGAAACAAGAAAACCCTTCTAAATTGTTTCCAAAAACGGCGGAACGTACATATTAAACAAAAGATATATACGTATATAGTTATTTTCTTACGATAGACGTCCGCCACTGTGCAGTGTTATGCGCATTGCACAACGACTTTAAAAGATTTGGCATGCATTTCCTTCAGATATTTACATGTATAGATTTGATATTTACGTGTATAGTTCTGATTTATATGTCACGACCCAAGGTTTGGCCCGTGATCGGCACTTAACCACGTAACGTCTACAGGCGTAACGCGGCTAAGTAAGCCGAAACCCAGAAATCAAAACCAATAAAAATATAGAGTGTTTTAAGCTTTAAATGGAAGCATTAACTAAAATGTTAAGAATTCTTAAGTGAACAATCACCAAGATAACAATATACGACGCCGTAGCAAAGAAAATGAGCAACAAGTGGGAAACATCATAGATAGAATAAACTGCATAAGTAAAGTCGGCTCACAACGAGCTCGACACCAGAATACAAAATAATATACATCGTCCTCACAACTGGTCTCTAAGTCAATACATAAGTGGTAGATGGAGAGTACCAGATACAACAATGTACATAACTGAAAGATAAACAGATACCGCACAAAACCCATCTATCAGCAAAAGAGCTAGTACACCAACTGTAGGGGTATTTGTGTCAAAAGATGAAAGAACGCAGCCTGCCGCGACTACTCCGAAGGGCAACCTGCAAACCCTGTGGCACAACGGGGGTGAGTTGCCAACTCGTGAATAGAAGATAACATATAAAGGTAATCGCGAGTATGCACGTGCTGCGATACTCTAACCTATGCCAACAGATAACATCTATATGATAAACTGGATGCTCAATTCAAGCAACAAGTGCGATCTAATAACATCTCTATGTGATGAGCAAGATATGTGATAATCAGGTATAGCAATGCAATCTAACAACCCTATATAGAATGAGCAGGGTATGCAATGATCGTGCAAGCATGTGTACTATATCAGGTACAATAGATACAGGATGAGGTATCAAATACTAAATAC
The DNA here is from genome assembly GCA_030015575.1 of Agapanthus africanus. Taxonomy (NCBI): domain Eukaryota; kingdom Viridiplantae; phylum Streptophyta; class Magnoliopsida; order Asparagales; family Amaryllidaceae; genus Agapanthus; species Agapanthus africanus. The sequence continues at coordinate 342,599,760 of CM057341.1, forward strand.
TGAGCATGGGAAATATAACATCTACACGGAATGTCATCGTGGAAAGTATAATCGGTACCCATCAATGCACCCAAATCCCAATACTACTCAGGCGTCGTCATCCTCCTCGGTCCTCAAATCCTGTAAATCTCATATAATCGTGAGTGCCAAACATCGGCACCCCAAATATCAAGAAATACTCGTGCCTAGCATCGACACGCAAATCCTCACATATCGGGCATCCGTCAGTCCGGGTCAGCCCACGGGCTCTGTCTGCTGTATCGGCCTTCGGCCCCGGCAGTACGAGTCGTCCCGTATCCATCAATCGACTCTGGTCAGTATCCTCCGGATAATCGCCAGGTCCAACCAATCACCGGTAGGTAGTAGTCCCTCTACCAGGCTCACCGTCTACTACACAGCGAAACCGTTCTCGTCCCGAGGTACCATACCGGGTCCACCATGTACCCGTAATCGGTCTCATCCAACTCCTCGATTCGGGTTCACATATATCACTCTAGCACCGAGAAAACACATGGTGGACGCACCGAAATATCATATCAAGGGAAACCGGGTTATTAAATAATTAACTATTCTCTTTTGAAATATCTACGGTTCCCAAATCCAGAATTAACATGGAAACAACATATCTCAATGCGTATATCTAAGCAAGTATGAAGGTATCAATGTATGTGTGCACTGGTATGAGTATATAGTTTGCATGTGCACAGGTATGAAGATATCAATATATGTGTGCACTGGTATGAGTATATGATGTATATGTGTCCAAATGTGAATATATGATGTAGATGGCACAAGTATGGGTATGTGATGTATTTGTGCCCAAGTATGAATATAACATATGCTGATATGCGGCAAATCATGACAACATCAATAAAGCGGAATCAGTATGATATATGATTTATAGCAATCCTATAATGTGAGTGTCATGGCAATCACTAACGGTGTGAGTGTAGCATATCAATCGTGCTCGTGCAATTTGAACCGTTAGTGACAGTGCAGTGTCCTATGCTATTATTTCTACATGCAACAATAAGGTATGCTACTACAGTCCATATGAACATCTACAATTTAATATCCTAACACGCCCTGACGCTTAACGCCATACGGGCGATTTCCCCGTAGATGTTAAATCTACTCACCTGATCATGCGCTACTCATAGCCGACCACTCGCTTCCCTTTCTTAGCTTCGTCCGACGTACCCGCCTGCGAACCTGGAATTACACAAGAATCCGTATATAAGCAACCACCTCGCAAGACGCGATATCTAAGCCAAACGATACGCTCGCGTCGCGAACTAAACGCGCGTGCGTACGATACGCTAAAACGTGTGTACGCGTATGAAACTAACCCGACACGTCGCGACGCGCTGGATCATAGAACCCACACGCGTATCGCGCGAACCTAACATACTAGAAATACGATATATCGTCCCAGATTTTCCTACAGAGCGAAACTCACAAAATTACACATACCACTGGCCTAGAAATAACAGCAGCCTCCTACCCACACAGACCCAACCCAAGACTCCCCTATCTGGCCGCAAATTGCGGCCAGAATGAATAAACCGGTGGCCTGAAGGTAAAGTGGGGGCTTCGTGTTCAGGTGGTGTGGTCTATACCTATCTAGTGTTCTCCAGTTAACTCAATTTTAACCTGAACTACTCGGGCCTATAGCAGATCACAGAGACCCAAAATTTCACTTAAAAACACCAAATTCTGCATAAAAAGAAACCCTTTGGTATTTTGGTGTAATCTAGGGTTATGCTAGGTTTAAGTGGTCCTAATAACGCTTAATTAGGCTAGGTTGATCAACACTAACAACACTTAACCAAAAGTCTACACAATTCACCATTTCAAGCACAAAATCTCACTTTTTATACAAACCGAAGCTAATCCTACACATGTTAAGCAAACACGAAGTTGGGCATCAGATTCTATACCTTACAAGACCCTATGTGCAAGGAGAAAGGAGGTGGAGAAGATGGGAAGTGCTGCTGCAGCTGCTGGGGGCTGCTGCAGATGTTGCTGTTGCCACTGCTTGCTGCTGTTGATGCTGCTGATGATGATGCTGCTGCTGCTGCTAGTTGCTGCTGCTGGAGCTTCTTCTGCTGCTGCTAGGTGAGTGTGTGTGTGTGTGTGTGAGAGAGAGTGAGAGTAGGAAGTGGGAGTGAGAATGAGAGACCCCAAGTCAAAACCCCCCTCTCTCTCCCTCTCTCTTCATTTAATGAGCATGGCTCATGCCATGCCCATACTCCCTCTCTTACACCAAGTCAACAAAAGAAAAAAAATGAAATTCAAATAAACAAAACACACAAATAAATGAAACCCTATTTAAAGTCCAAATACACCTAATAAGAATCAATTAATTTAAAGAGAATGGGTTAATCCTTCATGCTTGCTAATCATGGTTTAACCCCATCTCTAAACCCTAGTTTACATGCACAAGTGTGTGTGCGCCTAGAAAAATTTTAATAAAATATTCATTAATTAGAATAAAATATTTGAAACTTAATTTTGTAAACTTTTTATTAAAACTATATATTAAAATATAATTAACCCCTAAACACAACCTAAGGTGTTACAATCTTCCCCCCTTAAAGAAATTCGTCCCCGAATTTTAAAATACAAAGCTACGCATACCTTCAGAGAGATGAGAGAACTTCTTCCGCATCTCGCTCTCGGCCTCCCAAGTGATCTCTTCACCATTTGGGATGCGCCAAAAATACCTTCACTGATGGCAAGACCCTCGACCGTAGTTTTCTTCACCCGCCGGTCCAATATTACGACTGGCTGTTTGGTGAACGAAGGATCACGCTCGAACTAAATGGTCTGGCGCTGAATCCAATGAGAAGGGTCATGAAGGTAATTGCAAAGTATCGATATAGGGAATACGGGGTGAATATTCAAAAATCTGGGTGGAAGTTCCAAATTAAAGGCAACGAACCAACTCGCCTTAAGGATCCTAAAAAGACTTACTATCCTGGAAAGCTTCCCAAAACTCAACATGTCATTTATCGGAAGTTTCCGTGGGAATACATGATCTGCCATTGCGAACTCGAATCTGCGACCATCTTGGTCAGCATCTGATCTCTGTCCGAAATGGACAATTCTCATCCTGACCTAAAACAACTGGATCATCTCGAAATCTCTAGACTAGCTGATGTCCAATAATCCTACAACACGGAGTTAGGAAAACAGACTGGTGATCGACACGACCTAACCTCTAAGCCTAAAGGTTACCAATTGGAGTGTCTCCTGATAACTGCTATCAAAGGAGAACCCTATCGATGGCAAACGACGATCCTCAACTGCCAACAACAAATTCTACATACGCACAACTTAACAAGAACAACTGAGTAAACTGAGTATCACCGGATGACAAGCATCCGAATGGAGTCACATCCTGACAAATCCTGGGTGGACACCATAACGAATTTCGGGGAGATCTGCTTTCATTCCCTCTTCGGAACGGTTAAAGGTTGCAACTCTCCAGCCGGTCTCAGTTGCTCACCCCTAGCACAACAACAAGACAGACACCTTGAAACGAATCCCGAGACTTCTATTTATGTCCCTGCCCACCCATAGCTACCTCACAAGTCACGTTAACAGTTGGTAGGGCTTGAAGGAGTACAGAGAGTTGACTGATGTGCCTGCCCTAGGATTCGACATCTGTACCCCAGAATATCAGGTACACAAGCGTCTCCCTAACCTAGCACACCCTTGTCATAAGTCAAGGATTCCAAATCACTACCCAGCCGTGTAGGCTCCAGTATCTCGGACTAACGAGCGTTGGCGGGCAGTGCCTCGCGAAAGCGATTTAAGAAAAGTGGTCGGGCACGGACATGAGCACGCTGTCTCTTCAGTAGAGACGAACCTAAGCTGTACTCAACGATCACACAAGAACTGTAAATCTGCGGAGGACTATTGCAACAATCAAAACCCGCTGTAGGAAGATGTACATTTAGCTCTGGTGGTCCGTGAAAAACTCGACACGACTCTCGAACAAGTAGTGTCTCCAATCTCTAATGCAAAACCACCTCGGCCATCTCCAGATCATGAGTGGGATATCCTTCTCGTACTTCTTCCAAATGTAGGAAAGCAAAAGCGATAACTCCATCGTGTCACCTCAGTACACATTCGAGCCCTACTCATGAAACATCACAGTTAAACCACAAAGTCGCCCGAACCGAAAAGCAAGGAAGGAGCTGATGCAGTTGTTAACCGAGTCTTCAACTGCGGAACCTCCGTACACAAGCCTCAGTCCAAGAAAAGAACCCTCCATTCCAGTCAATTTAGTCAACGTGGCAGCACCACACTAGCAATCCCGCATAAAACGGCGGTAAAAACCTACTAAGCCAAAAAATCTGCGGACCCCCATCCTGCTCACAAGTCTGGGTCTAAACTGTACGGCCACGATCTTCCTCGGAACCATACAAAATCGTCTCCGTAACTACAAGACCTAGGAGTCAACACAAACAAGCCTGAAGGGACACTCCGAGAATCTAGCAAACCGCTGGGGGCTCTCCCAGTATCCGTAAAACAGATCCTCCAGTGCTACTCCTATCCATCAAGACACACAATAACTGGTCGAGGAACGGCCCGAAGAAAACCAGTTCATCACACCTACGAAGGCTGCTAGAGCATTGGTGAGTCCAGTGACACACCCTAAAACACACAAAGCCCGTAGCACGCACAAGGCAGTCTTCGGAATGTCATCACTCCGAACCCGCAACAATGATGACCAGATCCCAAACAAACTTAGACAAAGTCTCGCACTCTGACGCTGATCGAAGAAATCGTCAATGCGGTGTACAGAATACCTATCCGCACCGTAAGCCGGTTCAATTGATGACCCATCAATACACAACCTCAACCTGTCGCCCTTCTACTTGACGAATAGAGATGGGAGCTTCCTAATGCGAAACACTCAGACGCACAAAACTCCCTCAACAACAACTCTGCAGCAGATCCTTAAGCTCCATAAGCCTCGACGGCTCATTTGGAACAACGTCGGAAAACTCTCATACGAAAGAAAACTGGCCTAACAACCAACTGTGGCTACGGTATCACGAATAACGCCAATAATTCACGACATCTCCTCAAAGGCCGATTAGCGAAAAAAGCCGAATTCAAGCTGCAAGAGGCGGCACCACTATCCACCAGCACCACAAGACTGACTCGCCCGGGAAAACAAAACCTAATTGTTTCCTCACGGTAGCCCACAACGCCTAGTACGTATCTAACCAGTCCGTACCCAGGAGATTTCCAAGTCCCACATCTCTAGGAGGATCAAAATAACAGACGAATCTCTATCTCCTATCCGATTGGCACAAGACCGAAATACGTGTCGCGCAACAAAAGGATTGCTGACAGAAGTTAACACAACAAACGGCTGATCTACCTAGCACGACTCTCGTCCTAAACTCAGCACGAAGTGCGTGGAAACATACGAGCACAAGGATCTGGATCAGACAATACGTGTGCAACAAAGGACATACTGAAAGAGTACCTGAAAGCTCCGCGTTGGACGCCCTCGCGTCCCGATGAGTCGAAGCGAAAACTTATGCATGTCCTTCAGCTGCGACTGACCGAGCTCCTCCTCTACTAACCTGATCCCTCTGCGCGAACCCTCCGCGTCCACGACGTCTCAGAATACGACATTGACGTGGTGTGAAGGAACACTGCCTGATGAGGTGTTGAAGGCTTCCGCATCGTAAACATCTACGCGCTGACTGCTGTCCTGCCTGGGGATGAGAGCCAAACGACTGTCCTCGTCCTAAGCCTCTGCTCTGGGCTGGTACACCAGTTTGATTCATCAATTGTTCTGGAACTCTCACAGTTTCTGGAAGACGTGTCTCATAAACTGGGACTGCCTCCACCGGTGCTATGTAGGGGATGGAATACTGCATGATGATCGCACGGAACAACTGGGTAACAGGGGTGACAACCACCTGTCGCTGCGCTCGAACGACCTCCACCAATGAGCTCATCGTCTGGCGCAAGCCCTGCATCTCTGCCACTAGTCTAGCGATCTGATCTGTCGTAGGGGAAACAATCTGTCCTGGTACAACAGGGGTACTACTCGGATCAGTCCTCGTCTCAGATGAATCAACTCGAACCTCGGCTCTCACGGCCGCTCTCTGCACCCTCGTAGTCCTTGGCGGCATAATGACTGAAAAGAAGGTAAGATTCGATGAGGATACGAAAATCGAATCACAAGGATGTATACAATCAGGAGGGAATTTCAATCAATAAGTCCTAAGGTCGCTTAGACGGAGTACCGTGTCGTGAGTATGCCGCGGAACATACACACGCTACGCCACTCTGCTGCAGCTACCTACTCCATCATACCAGGGTCATCCTACACTCCGAAGCTAAAACCTACGCTCTGATACCAACTTTGTCACGACCCAAGGTTTGGCCCGTGACCGGCACTTAACCACGTAACGTCTAAAGGCGTAACGCGGCTAAGTAAGCCGAAACCTAGAAATCAAAACCAATAAAAAATAGAGTGTTTTAAGCTTTAAATGGGAGCATTAACTAAAATGTTAAGAATTCTTAAGTGAACAATCACTAAGATAACAATATACGACGCCGTAGCGAAGAAAATGAGCAACAAGTGGGAAACATCATAGATAGAATAAACTGCATAAGTAAAGTCGGCTCACAACGGGCTCGACACCAGAATACAAAATAATATACATCGTCCTCACAACTGGTCTCTAAGTCAACATAAGTGGTAGATGGAGAGTACTAGATACAACAATGTACATAACTGAAAGATAAACAGATACCGCACAAAACCCACGTATCAGCAAAAGAGCTAGTACACCAACTGTAGGGGTATTTGTGTCAAAAGATGAAAGAACGCAGCCTGCCGTGACTACTCCGAAGGGCAACCTGCAAACCCTGTGGCACAACGGGGGTGAGTTGCCAACTCGTGAATAGAAGATAACATATAAAGGTAATCGCGAGTATGCACGTGCTGCGATACTCTAACCTATGCCAACAGATAACATCTATATGATAAACTGGATGCTCAATTCAAGCAACAAGTGCGATCTAATAACATCTATATGTGATGAGCAAGATATGTGATAATCAGGTATAGCAATGCAATCTAACAACCCTATATAGAATGAGCAGGGTATGCAATGATCGTGCAAGCATGTGTACTATATCAGGTACAATAGATACAGGATGAGGTATCAAATACTAAATACTGAGCATGGGAAATATAACATCTACACGGAATGTCATCGTGGAAGGTATAATTGGTACCCATCAATGCACCCAAATCCCAATACTACTCAGGCGTCGTCATCCTCCTCGATCCTCAAATCCTGTAAATCTCATATAATCGTGAGTGCCCAACATCGGCACCCCAAATATCAAGAAATACTCGTGCCTAGCATCGACACGCAAATCCTCACATATCGGGCATCCGTCAGTCCGGGTCCGCCCACGGGCTCTGTCTGCGGTATCGGCCTTCGGCCCCGGCAGTACGAGTCGTCCCGTATCCATCAATCGACTCTGGTCAGTATCCTCCGGATAACCGCCAGGTCCAACCAATCACCGGTAGGTAGTAGTCCCTCTGCCAGGCTCACCTTCTACTACACAGCGCAACCGTTCTCGTCCCGGGGTACCATACCGGGTCCACCATGTACCCGTAATCGGCCTCATCCAACTCCTCGATTCGGGTTCACATATATCACTCTAGCACCGAGAAAACACATGGTGGACGCACCGAAATATCATATCAAGAGAAACCGGGTTTTTAAATAATTAACTATTCTCTTTTGAAATATCCACGGTTCCCAAATCCAGAATTAACATGGAAACAACATATCTCAATGCGTATATCTAAGCAAGTATGAAGGTATCAATGTATGTGTGCACTGGTATGAGTATATAGTTTGCATGTGCGCTGGTATGAAAATATCAATATATGTGTGCATTGGTATGAGTATATGATGTATATGTGTCCAAATGTGAATATATGTAGGTGGCACAAGTATGGGTATGTGATGTATATGTGCCCAAGTATGAATATAACATATGCTGATATGCGGCAAATCATGACAACATCAATAAAGCGGAATCAGTATGATATATGATTTATAGCAATCCTATAATGTGAGTGTCATGGCAATCACTAACGGTGTGAGTGTAGCATATCAATCGTGCTCGTGCAACTTAAACCGTTAGTGACAGTGCAGTGTCCTATGCTATCATTTCTACATGCAACAATAAGGTATGCTACTACAGTCCATATGAACATCTACAATTTAATATCCTAATACGCCCTGACGCTTAACGCCATACGGGCGATTTCCCCATAGATGTTAAATCTACTCACCTGATCGTGCGCTACTCGTAGCCGACCACTCGCTTCCCTTTCTTATCTTCGTCCGACGTACCCGCCTGCGAACCTGGAATTACACAAGAATCCGTATATAAGCAACCACCTCGCAAGATGCGATATCTAAGCCAAACGATACGCTAGCGTCGCGAAATAAACGCGCGTGCGTACGATACGCTAAAATGAGTGTACGCGTATGAAACTAACCCGACACGTCGCGACGCACTGGATCACAGAACCCACACGCGTATCGCGCGAACCAAACGTACTAGAAATACGATATATCGTCCCAGATTTTCCTACAGAGCGAAACTCACAAAATTACACATACCACTGGCCTAGAAATAACAGCAGACTCCTACCCACACAGACCCAACCCAAGACTCCCCTATCTGGCCACAAATTACGGCCAGAATGAATAAACCGGCGGCCTGAAGGTAAAGTGGGGGCTTCGTGTTCAGGTGGTGTGGTCTATACCTATCTAGTGTTCTTCAGTTAACTCAATTTTAACCTGAACTACTCGGGCCTATAGTAGATCACAGAGACCCAAAATTTCACTTAAAAACACCAAATTCTGCATAAAAAGAAACCCTATGGTATTTTGGTGTAATCTAGGGTTATGCTAGGTTTAAGTGGTCCTAATAACGCTTAATTAGGCTAGGTTGATCAACACTAACAGCACTTAACCAAAAGTCTACATAATTCACCATTTCAAGCACAAAATCTCACTTTTTATACAAAACGAAGCCAATCCTACACATGTTAAGCAAACACGAAGTTGGGCATCAGATTCTATACCTTACAAGACCCTAAGTGCAAGGAGAAAGGAGGTAGAGAAGATGGGAAGTGCTTCGCAGCTGCTGGGGGCTGCTGCTGATGTTGCTGTTGCCACTGCTTGCTGCTGTTGATGCTACTGCTGATGATGCTGCTGCTGCTGCTGGAGCTTCTTCTTCTGCTGCTAAGTGCTGCTGTTGCTGCTGCTAGGTGTGTGTGTGTGTGAGAGAGAGAGAGAGAGAGAGAGAGAGAGTGAGAGTGAGAAGTGGAAGTGAGAATGAGAGACCCCAAGTCAAAACCCCCCCTCTCTCTACATTTAATGAGCAAGGCTCATGCCATGCCCATACTCCCTCTCTTACACCAAGTCAACAAAAGAAAAAAAAAGAAATTCAAATAAACAAAACACACAAATAAATGAAACCCTATTTAAAGTCCAAATACACCTAATAAGAATCAATTAATTTAAAGAGAATGGGTTAATCTTTCATGCTTGCTAATCATGGTTTAACCCCATCTCTAAACCCTAGTTTACATGCACAAGTGTGTGTGTGCCTAGAAAATTTTTAATAAAATATTCATTAATTAGAATAAAATATTTGAAACTTAATTTGGTAAATTTTTTATTAAAACTATATATTAAAATATAATTAACCCCTAAACACAACCTAAGGTGTTACAATCTTCCCCCCTTAAAGAAATTCGTCCCCGAATTTTAAAATACAAAGCTACGCATACCTTCAGAGTGATGAGAGAACTTCTTCCGCATCTCGCTCTCGGCCTCCCAAGTTATCTCTTCACCATTTGGGATGCGCCAAAAATACCTTCACTGATGGCAAGACCCTCGACCGTAGTTTTCTTCACCTGCCGGTCCAATATTACGACTGGCTGTTTGGTGAACGAAGGATCACGGTCGAACTAAATGGTCTGGCGCTGAATCCAATGAGAAGGGTCATGAAGGTAATTGCAAAGTATCGACATAGGGAATACGGGGTGAATATTCAAAAATCTGGGTGGAAGTTCCAAATTAAAGGCCACGAACCAACTCGCCTTAAGAATCCTAAAAAGACTTACTATCCTGGAAAGCTTCCCAAAACTCAACATGTCATTTATCGGAAGTTTCCGTGGGAATACATGATCTGCCATTGCGAATTCGAATCTGCGACCATCTTGGTCAGCATCTGATCTCTGTCCGAAATGGACAATTCTCATCCTGACCTAAAACAACTGGATCATCCCGAAATCTCTAGACTAGCTGATGTACAATAATCCTACAACACGGAGTTAGGAAAACAGACTGGTGATCGACACGACCTAACCTCTAAGCCTAAAGGTTACCAATTGGAGTGTCTCCTGATAACTGCTATCAAAGGAGAACCCTATCGATGGCAAACGACGATCCTCAACTGCCAACAACAAATTCTACATACGCACAACTTAACAAGAACAACTGAGTAAACTGAGTATCACCGGATGACAAGCATCCGAATGGAGTCACATCCTGACAAATCCTGGGTGGACAACATAACGAATTTCGGGGAGATCTGCTTTCGTTCCCTCTTCGGAACGGTTAATGGTTGCAACTCTCCAGCCGGTCTCAGTTGCTCACCCCTAGCACAACAACAAGACAGACACCTTGAAACGAATCCCGAGACTTCTCTTTCTGTCCCTGCCCACCCGTAGCTACCTCACAAGTCACGTTAACAGTTGGTGGAGCTTGAAGGAGTACAGAGAGTTGACCGATGTGCCTGCCCTAGGATTCCACATCTCTACCCCAGAATATCAGGTACACAAGCGTCTCCCTAACCTAGCACACCCTTGTCACAAGTCAAGGATTCCAAATCACTATCCAGCCGTGTAGGCTCCAGTATCTCTGACGAAAGAGCGTTGGCGGGCAGTGCCCCGCGAAAGCGATTTAAGAAAAGTGGTCGGGCACGGACATGAGCACGCTGTCTCCTCAGTAGAGACGAACTTAAGCTGTACTCAACGATCGCACAAGAACTGTAAATCTGCGGAGGACTATTGCAACAATCAAAACCCGCTGCAGGAAGATGTACATTTAGCTCTGGTGGTCCGTGAAAAACTCGACACGATTCTCGAACAAGTAGTGTCTCCAATCTCTAACGCAAAACCACCTCGGCCATCTCCAGATCATGAGTGGGATATCCTTCTCGTACTTCCTCCAAATGTAGGGAAGAAAAAGCGATAACTCCATCGTGTCACCTCAGTACACTTTCGAGCCCTACTCACGAAACATCACAGTTAAACCACAAAGTCGCCCGAACCGAAAAGCAAGGAAGGAGCAGATGCAGTTGTTAACCGAGTCTTCAACTGCGGAACCTCCGTACACAAGCCTCAGTCCAAGAAAAGAACCCTCCATTCCAGTCAATTTAGTCAACGTGGCAGCACCACACTAGCAATCCCGCATAAAACGGCGGTAAAAACCTACTAAGCCTAAAAATCTGCGGACCCCCGTCCTGCTCATAAGTCTGGGCCTAAACTGTACGGCCACGATCTTCCTCGGAACCATATAAAATCGTCTCCGTAACTACAAGACCTAGGAGTCAACACAAACAAGCCTGAAGGGACACTCCGAGAATCTAGCAAACCGCTGGGGGCTCTCCCAGTATCCGTAAAACAGATCCTCCAGTGCTACTCCTATCCATCAAGACACACAATAACTGGTCGAGGAACGGCCCGAAGAAAACCAGTTCATCACACCTACGAAGGCTGCTAGAGCATTGGTGAGTCCAGTGACACACCCTAAAACACACAAAGCCCGTAGCACGCACAAGGCAGTCTTCGGAATGTCATCACTCCGAACCCGCAACAATGATGACTAGATCCCAAACAAACTTAGACAAAGTCTCGCACTCTGACGCTGATCGAAGAAATCGTCAATGCGGTGTACAGAATACCTATCCGCACTGTAAGCCGGTTCAATTGACGATCCATCAATACACAACCTCAACCTGTCGCCCTTCTCCTTGACGAACAGAGATGGGAGCTTCCTAATGCGAAACACTCAGAGGCACAAAACTCCCTCAACAACAACTCTGCAGCAGATCCTTAAGCTCCATAAGCCTCGACGGCTCATCTGGAACAACGTCGGAAAACTCTCATACGAAAGAAAACTGGCCCAACAACCAACTGTGGCTACGGTATCACAAATAACGCCAAGAATTCATGACATCTCCTCAAAGGCCGACTGGCGAAAAAAGCCGAATTCAAGCTGCAAGAGGCGGCACCACTATCCACCAACACCACAAGACTGACTCGCCCGGGAAAACAAAACCTAATTGTTTCCTCACGGTAGCCCACAACGCCTAGTATGTAGCTAACCAGTCCGTACCCAGGAGATTGCCAAGTCCCACATCTCTAGGAGGATCAAAATAACAGATGAATCTCTATCTTATATCCGATTGGCACAAGACCGAAATACGTATCGCGCAACAAAAGGATTGCCGACAGAAGTTAACACAACAAACGGCTGATCTACCTAGCACGACTCTCGTCCTAAACTCGGCACGAAGTGCGTGGAAACATACGAGCACAAGGATCCGGATCAGACAATACGTGTGCAATAAAGGACATACTGAAAGAGTACCTGAAAGCTCCGCGTTGGACGCCCTCGCGTCCCGATGAGTCGAAGCGAAAACTTGTGCCTGTACTTCATCTGCGACTGACCGAGCTCCTCCTCTACTAACCTGACCCCTCTGCGCGAACCCTCCACGTCCACGATGTCTCAGAATATGACCCTGACGCGGTGTGAAGGAACACTGCCTGATGAGGTGTTGAAGGCTTCCGCATCGTAAACATCTACGCGCTGACTGCTGTCCTGCGTGGGGATGAGAGCCAAACAACTGTCCTCGTCCTAAGCCTCTGCTCTGGGCTGGTACACCAGTACGATTCATCAACTGTTCTGGAACTCTCACGGTTTCTGGAAGGCGTGTCTCGTAAACTGGGGCTGCCTCCACCGGTGCTATGTAGGGGACGGAATACTGCATGATGATCGCAAGGAACAACTGGGTAACAGGGGTGACAACCACCTGTCGCTGCGCTCGAACGACCTCCACCAATGAGCTCATCGTCTGGCGCAAGCCCTGCATCTCTGCCACCAGTCTAGCGATCTGATCTGTCGTAGGGGGAACAATCTGTCCTGGTACAACAGGGGTACTACTCGGATCAGTCCTCGTCTCAGATGAATCAACTCGAACCTCGGCTCTCACGGCCGCTCTCTGCACCCTCGTAGTCCTTGGCGGCATAATGGCTGAAAAGAAGGTAAGATTCGATGAGGATACGAAAATCGATTCACAAAAATGTATACAATCATGAGGGAATTTCAATCAATAAGTCCTAAGGTCGCTTAGGCGGAGTACCGTGTCGTGAGTATGCCGCGGAACATACACACGCTGCGCCACTCTGCTGCAGCTACCTACTCCATCATACCAGGGTCATCCTACACTCCGAAGGTAAAACCTACGCTCTGATACCAACTTTGTCACGACCCAAGGTTTGGCCCGTGACCGGCACTTAACCACGTAACGTTTACCGGCGTAACGCGGCTAAGTAAGACGAAACCCAGAAATCAAAACCAATAAAAAAATAGAGTGTTTTAAGCTTTAAATGGAAGCATTAACTAAAATGTTAAGAATTCTTAAGTGAACAATCACCAAGATAACAATATACGACGCTGTAGCGATGAAAATGAGCAACAAGTGGTAAACATCATAGATAGAATAAACTGCATAAGTAAAGTCGGCTCACAACGAGCTCGATACCAGAATACAAAATAATATACATCGTCCTCACAACTGGTCTCTAAGTCAATACATAAGTGGTAGATGGAGAGCACTAGATACAACAATGTACATAACTGAAAGATAAACAGATACCGCACAAAACCCACCTATCAGCAAAAGAGCTAGTACACCAACTGTAGGGGTATCTGTGTCAAAAGATGAAAGAACGCAGCCTACTGCGACTACTCCGAAGGGCAACCTGCAAACCCTGTGGCACAACGGGGGTGAGTTGCCAACTCGTGAATAGAAGATAACATATAAAGGTAATCGCGAGTATGCATGTACTGCGATACTCTAACCTATGCCAACAGATAACATCTATATGATAAACTGGATGCTCAATTCAAGCAACAAGTGCGATCTAATAACATCTCTATGTGATGAGCAAGATATGTGATAATCAGGTATAGCAATGCAATCTAACAACCCTATATAGAATGAGCAGGGTATGCAATGATCGTGCAAGCATGTGTACTATATCAGGTACAATAGATACAGGATGAGGTATCAAATACTAAATACTGAGCATGCGAAATATAACATCTACACTGAATGTCATCGTGGAAAGTGTAATCGGTACCCATCAATGCACCCAAATCCCAATACTACTCAGGCGTCGTCATCCTCCTCGGTCCTCAAATCCTGTAAATCTCATATAATCGTGAGTGCTCAACATCGGCACCCCAAATATCAAGAAATACTCGTGCCTAGCATCGACACGCAAATCTTCACTTATCGGGCATCCATCAGTCCGGGTCAGCCCACGGGCCCTGACTGCGGTATCGGCCTTCGGCCCTGGCAGTACGAGTCGTCCCATATCCATCAATCGACTCTGGTCAGTATCCTCCGGATAACCACCGCCAGGTCCAACCAATCACCGATGGGTAGTAGTCCCTCTGCCAGGCTCACCGTCTACTACACAGCGCAACCGTTCTCGCCCCGGGGTACCATACCGGGTCCACCATGTACCCGTAATCGGCCTCATCCAACTTCTCGATTCGGGTACACATATATCACTCTAGCACCGAGAAAACACATGGTGGACGCACCGAAATATCATATCAAGGGAATCCGGGTTTTTAAATAATTAACTATTCTCTTTTGAAATATCCACGGTTCCCAAATCCAGAATTAACATAGAAACAACATATCTCAATGCGTATATCTAAGCAAGTATGAAGGTATCAATGTATGTGTGCACTGGTATGAGTATATAGTTTGCATGTGCGCTGGTATGAAGATATCAATATATGTGTGCACTGGTATGAGTATATGATGTATATGTGTCCAAATGTGAATATATGATGTAGGTGGCACAAGTATGGGTATGTGATGTATATGTGCCCAAGTATGAATATAACATATGCTGATATGCGGCAAATCATGACAACATCAATAAAGCGGAATCAGTATGATATATGATTTATAGCAATCCTATAATGTGAGTGTCATGGCAATCACTAACGGTGTGAGTGTAGCATATCAATCGTGCTCGTGCAACTTGAACCGTTAGTGACAGTGCAGTGTCCTATGCTATCATTTCTACATGCAACAATAAGGTATGCTACTACAGTCCATATGAACATCTACAATTTAATATCCTAACACGCCCTGACGCTTAACGCCATACGTGCGATTTCCCCGTAGATGTTAAATCTACTCACCTGATCGTGCGCTACTCGTAGCCGACCACTCGCTTCCCTTTCTTAGCTTCGTCCGACGTACCCGCCTGCGAACCTGGAATTACACAAGAATCCGTATATAAGCAACCACCTCGCAAGACGCAATATCTAAGCCAAACGATACGCTCGCGTCGCGAACTAAACGCGCGTGCGTACGATACGCTAAAACGTGTGTACGCGTCTGAAACTAACCCGACACGTCGCGACGCGCTGGATCACAGAACCCACATGCGTATCGCGCGAACCAAACGTACTAGAAATACGATATATCGTCCTAGATTTTCCTACAGAGCGAAACTCAAAAAATTACACATACCACTGGCCTAGAAATAACCGCAGACTCCTACCCAGACAGACCCAACCAAAGACTCCCCTATCTGGCCGCAAATTGCGGCCAGAATGAATAAACCGGCGGCCTGAAGGTAAATTGGGGGCTTCGTGTTCAGGTGGTGTGGTCTATACCTATCTAGTGTTCTCCCGTTAACTCAATTTTAACCTGTACTACTCGGGCCTATAGCAGATTACAGAGACCCAAAATTTCACTTAAAAACACCAAATTCTGCATAAAAAGAAACCCTATGGTATTTTGGTGTAATCTAGGGTTATGCTAGGTTTAAGTGATCCTAATAACGCTTAATTAGGCTAGGTTGATCAACACTAACAACACTTAACCAAAAGTCTACACAATTCACCATTTCAAGCACAAAATCTCACTTTTTATACAAACCGAAGCTAATCCTACACATGTTAAGCAAACACGAAGTGGGGCATCAGATTCTATACCTTACAAGACGCTAAGTGCAAGGAGAAAGGAGGTGGAGAAGATGGGAAGTGCTGCTGCAGCTGCAAGGGGCTGCTGCTGATGTTGCTGTTGCCACTGCTTGCTGCTGCTGATGATGATGCTGTTGCTGCTGCTAGTTGCTGCTGCTGGAGCTTCTTCTGCTGCTGCTAAGTGCGGCTGCTGCTGCTGCTAGGTGAGTGTGTGTGTGAGAGAGAGAGAGTGAGAGTGAGAAGTGGGAGTGAGAATGAGAGACCCCAAGTCAAAAAACCCTCCCTCTCTCTCTCCCTCTCTCTTCATTTAATGAGCATGGCTCATACCATGCCCATACTCCCTCTCTTACACCAAGTCAACAAAAGAAAAAAAAAGAAATTCAAATAAACAAAACACACAAATAAATGAAACCCTATTTAAAGTCCAAATACACCTAATAAGAATCAATTAATTTAAAGAGAATGGGTTAATCCTTCATGCTTGCGAATCATGGTTTAACCCCATCTCTAAACCCTAGTTTACATGTACAAGTGTGTGTGTGCCTAGAAAAATTCTAATAAAATATTCATTAATTAGAATAAAATATTTGAAACTTAATTTGGTAAACTTTTTATTAAAACTATATATTAAAATATAATTAACCCCTAAACACAATCTAAGGTGTTACATTATATCATATTGGTTTTGCTTTGGATTTGGCATTCGTGTCTTTACCATGACTCCGATGATTGCGGGATGCTTGACGTAGTTTTGATTTTGAGTTATTTGCTCACTACTCATGCGCATGCATTGCGCTTTGATGCGTTTTATATATTGATGATTTCGGAGCCCCGACGACTTGGACATTTTATTG
This sequence comes from Agapanthus africanus, assembly GCA_030015575.1. NCBI lineage: Eukaryota > Viridiplantae > Streptophyta > Magnoliopsida > Asparagales > Amaryllidaceae > Agapanthus > Agapanthus africanus. The sequence continues at coordinate 342,617,002 of CM057341.1, forward strand.
AAATGTTTTAGAACTTGGGGGTTTAAATTTAAATTCGGGGACCGAATTTCTTTAATGGGGGAAGATTGTAACATTTCAAAAAAATAAAATATTATTTTTGGGAATTTTTATAATTTAATATTATTTTATTGAATATTTTAATATTTCGGTATAATTAAATACCGATAAATGGGGAAAATTTTGGAAAATTATGGAAAATTCTAAAATAGGGTATTTTATGGAATTTTTCCATTTATAAGTTTTTATGGTTAATTATATGCTATTTTAGTGCTAATCGCGATTAAAAATCGCTAATCGGATTTTTAGCATTTTTGTGTAAAAATGTGCACATATCATCTTTTTCTCGCTTGTCACATTTTCTTACATGTTGTGGGGGTATGCTTGCCTAGGGTCACCATTGTGAGGAGAAGGAATAAAGGAAAAAGAAAAGGAAAAGAAAAAGTAAGTATGATGACGAGAGAGAGAGAGAGAGAGAGAGAGAGTTACTTTTGACTTGTTTGACCCTTCCCCCATCATTTTATCATCTCATTTCTCTCTCCCCCTCCCATGAGCTGCTGCTGCCCTTGCTTTCCCTCTTCCTCCTCCCCCTCTTCAAGCCTAGATCTACCATGAAATCCACCCCAAAACCCTAATCCCATTTCACAAAAAATGTTCCCAAGCTCACTAGCTACACATTGAACTTAGAAAGAGATGGTTTTGAGGACTTTGAGCAACTCAAGAATTTTCTTGAGTTGACAAAGGAGGTAAATTCTGCACCCCTAGTATAGTATTTCAATTCTTATTGCATCCATACTAGTTTCATGTCGATATGGTGTCGTTTGATGGACTTTTGAAATTTTAAGTTAGGGTTAGGAGTTGAATTGAGTTGTAAGGTGAAATTGAGGCTTGCAGTGACCTTAGAACCCCTGGTGTGATGTTATTTTGGACCAAACCTGAGATAAAAACCCAGAATACGGATTTATAGAATCGATATCGGGAAAAACTGTAAATCTGTCACTGTTTTTGGAGATCTGCTATCACCCGAGACGCCTGAAAATAATTTTGACTTGACTAAGAGATGTGCAGACACCCTGGAACCACCACCCAAAGCCACAGCCCCTGAATCCACTTCTTGGCCGTAGATAAATCCCTTCTGGCCGCAAATTGCAGCTAGAGCATGGGTTCTGGGTTCCGTACTTGTTCTGTAGCTTGATACCCTATAAATTAGACCCCTAGCATGTGCAATTTTGGCTGTTTCCATTTAGGGTAAAATTTGGGTTGATTTTCTTATGTCGGCGGATGGTTTATGACTTATTTTAGCATGGATTTTGGTATTTGGTGATTCTTTACTGTCGGGTGGTGTTTGGACGTCAACGACAAGTGGCTATTGGTCGTGTTTGCATGCGAGGCTATAGGTTTTTACCTATGGGCGCAGCGTGTACCGTTTTGGTTTCCGATGTGATTTTCATGTGCTTTAGCGTTTGTGATATCCTTGTAGGTACCCCACGTGGCGTCGAGGCGTTGCAGATAAGGATGGCGACATCGGCATCGGCACACGAGAAGTAAGGTGAGTAGATTTATATCTACGGGGAGAAGTCGGGCGGATGGCGTATAGCGCCCCCGCAGTTCGTGGTGATGTATACGAATACGTATACACACCTATATATTGATTATATATTGTTTGAGATTATTGATGATAAAGATAGATTCTTGGTGTGATTGGATTGGTTTAGTGTTGCGAAACCCTAGAGTAGTGGTTGCACCACACATACTCACACACACCCATACTTGCATACATACTTCTTTCATATGTGCTTATATGGGAACATATATTTATGTGTTCACATGGGTATGGGACTATGTGTTCATATGCTGGATTTGAGGATGATACTTAGGATTGAGATGAGTCGATGAGATTTGATTTGAGATTATGATATCAGTGATATGTCAGGGTTCGTATTTGAGATACGTCCTGATGTTATAGCGGATCTTTGGACGACGATACCATGCGAATAGTGATATAAATAAAACGGTCGACATGTGATCGTGATATGAGATAAGATATGTTAAGATAGCTATAATGGGTCGCATTGGGCGATGTAAACTTCTTTATGATGATATGTGCTGATGATATCGGTTTGTACGAGACTGTCGATCAGTAGTCAGATCATGATTATATTGATGATATTAGTATTGTACTAGACATAGATCAGTACCCGGATTATGATCTTTGATAAAGAGGATACCAGATGAATAATATGATGAATGTGATACTGACTTGTACCCAGATTTGGGGATGCCGTACGACGGATTTACGTACGAGCTATATATTGATGATTGATCCGCACTCTTGACTTGGGAATGTCTGATTATAGATATGGTATCGGATGTGATATTATTGAGGCGGGATCACCGACTATATAGATATATATGTATCGACTCAGATGTTAGGCGGTTTCCTTGCTTTCAGTTATCTAGTTAGCTTAGCCCTATAGTTTAGTGTAGTTGTTAGACTAGATTAGATTCCTACTTATTTCAAAAGCTAACGGATCGTGGGTATTTTAAAAGACAGGTCAAGCGATTCTACGGATATTTCAAAAGACGTATCTTTTCTTAAAAACACCGTAGCCCTATTTCAAAACCCCACGATTCGTGTTATTTCAAATGGCATCACTGGATAACTTATATTATGTTAAATGCAGATTAGTTATTGTTGTGTCTAGTATTCAGCTCCCGGACATTATTGCTGTTCGCTCCGCATCGCATACCTATTGTGATTCATATTCCAGAGGTAAGCCCATCCGTCTGTATAATTAGTATTGATATCATGCTGTTAGGACACCAGCACCATTACCGATGATGCGTATGTACCACATACACTTACTTGCCGGCTCACACACATCTTCATCGGTAATTGCCATGTCACGTACACCTAGAGAATATTATTGCTTGACTTAGCTTGTTAGCTAGTAGTTTTGACATGATATTAGTGTACTTGCCTTATATGCCAGTTTAGACATTGTAGTTATTACTTGTCACTTCATGCATACTGTTATTCATTGTTATGCCGCATTCATGGATTCTCATGCCTATATTCACTATTTTACGTACTATTGAGGTTTTAGATTCGGATTTCCATGAGATTTTCTGGATTTGGGGGAAAACCGCAAAACTTATACAAACTTCTTTTCTCTCTTTTTAAATAAAAAAGTGTGGTTTTCCCATGATGTATGAGTCATCCACCATGAGTTTGCTGATGGATTTCGAGACCCGATTCGAGGAGATGGATGAACCGTTTCGGGTACATGGTGGGCCCGGTGCGGTACCCCGGGACAAGAAGATCGCAGATGATGGCGTTGAGCCTGGTGGGGGAGCACTACCGACCGGTGATTTTACCCGACGCGTCGGATATCCGGAGGATACCGTTGTAGTCTTTAGATGGATGGTAGGGGCCGGTCTGGACTGACGGCGCCCTAGATATTGAGATTGAGACATTGAGATTTCGAGATATTGAGGTACTGAGATTTGATGATACAGGCGAGTCCGGATGGCCGGAGCCTGAGATTTTGAGACATTGAGAGTTATGTTTTGTATCGATACTAGACACTGTTTATGCTGATTTCATTTATGATACCTCATTTTAAAAATACAAAGGAAATCTCACCAAATTATGAAAGCAGTTCTTTAGTACATGTATTCTGTTTTCATGCATTCATACATCATCCATATGATATATTGCTACCTGAGGCACTGACACGGGCATATGGGATTACACTTGGGTTAGATACTTACCCTAGCCATTGTTATAGGCTGCTGGTTACATATTTGAGGATATATTATGATCATATGACTTAGGATTGCGTTGTTCATGCGATTTCTGTTCGTAGATGTTTTTCTACTCACGAGTTGGCAACTCACCCCTGTTGTGCCACAGTTTCTTACAGGTTTTGCCGTACAGGTTTCATTACGGCTTTGCTGGCACTACTTCCTTTTCCGGGTGATTTGCTAGTAGGTGGGTTCACTTGTATCGTGACCATCAGTATACTTTGTATATATTATTATTCAGTTGTATCCAGAAGTTCCATCAACCAAACATGTATTTATTTCAGATAGAGACCAGTGTTATTTATTCTTTTGATCTTAGAGTCGCGCGTTGTATTTCTATGGATTTCTTGCTGTTTTGAGTTTCCTTTTCTGTTGAGATCCTCGCCTTTCGGCGTTGTATATTATATTGCTTGCATGGTTGTGACCGTCGATTGACGAAGAGCTAGCTAACCGCTTGGGGATGCAATTTTCATTATATATGCTTTATCAGGTTTTGAATCCGTTTGGGGTCAGTTTTTACAAAGGAAACTCTGCCGAAATTTTAAGAAAAGACTTGTGATTTTAAATGCACATTTCGGCATATGTTGCAAACTGTTTGATTTAAAATGGTTTTCCTCCACTCTACTACTTTTCTTGGTTTGGATTTCTGGGTTTTCGTCTTACTTAGATTACGTACGCCTCGAAACGTTCGTAGTCTAAGTGCCGGTCATGTTCCGTACTTTCGGGTCGTGACAGATGATCCACCCGAGAGAACCAAGTTCAAACTTCAATTTCATCAATGATGTAACTAAAGATCATAAATTGCTAATCTAGGATGCTTAGTGATGTGTATGGGTGTTCTAGCATTTTTCTTTTTCTTTATCTTCATAATTCTCAACTCATGAGAGTGTTGAAGATGTTGGATATGTATGCCCTATATGCCTATATTGTATAGGATGCTAGGGATATGTATGTGTTATGTATGCCCTAGAGACCTGTATCGTATAGGATGTTGGGGATGTGTATGTACAGGATAATCTTGCTCAGTTATATAGTATACTATTTTAGTTTTCTTTAACTGAACATGTGTATTTGTTTTTCTTACTGCTTTGTATTGCTTATACATGTTGATAAAGACTCGTTACAGTAGTATATTATTTTGGTTTGTCTTTATCTTAACATGTGCATATGTTGTTATACTCGATATCACATATGGCGGATACATGTTGATAAAGCCCGTAGAATTTTGCTTAACTACCAGCGTTATGGTGGCGATCATACTTGTGGGAGTTGGGTAGTCCATAAGCACATCCTTAAAGGTCCCAAGTCGCAGGAGTATCGAGACCGGGCATCGATATTCTAGAGTAGACTTGTGTATACGTTTCTAAACCCCGACGAGAGGCGGTGGTTGGTCCCACAGCCATTAGTGTGATCACCTAAGATTGTATACATGTGTTTACTGGGGGTGAGTACACAGGACGGACTCGCCGAGAACCTTTAGATGGTATTATACTTATCATCAGATAGCGGTTCTCAGATGACATGAGTACATATTAGTTTTTAGACCTGAGATCATCATTTTATCTCGTATGAGTTCCCACTGTACTTTGATCACTACCCTACTATGGCTCTACTGAGTCGTGCAAACATGTTTTGGTTGGGTACAGTCGTGAACCACATGAAGGCAGTGAGTGATTGTCAGGGATTCGTTTCTCCCGGTATTAGGAGTCGATATCGCACTGTGTCCAGTTTGCCAGAACCATAAAACCTTGGCCAAGGCAGTTGAGATTTACTGATGGTTAGATCGGTAGTTTCTCAGATCGGTCCTGAGCCAAATCGACACGACTTATCAGTTTATTAGGGGTCTGACGTTTACCAATCCCTAGACCCGGTATGCAATACTCTTAAACGAAGACACTGGCTGTGCGGAGATTGTCACGGATAGGCTTAGCAGGGGTCCAGATGAGCTTGCTCGTCGGCCTTCCTTTCCGATAGGTACCTGAGTAGCCGTTACGTACAGCTAGTGCCGCTGACGTACTTATGATTAAACCCATTGCCAGCATACTGTCGAGTCTTTAGAGTCCCACACATAGGGTTTCCCTGATTCAGGCGAAATGATGTAGCAGCCGTATTTTGATACGTGCAGGGTTCCGATCGAATGATAATACTAACTGGCTTAGGATTAAACTGGATTATTAAATCAGGTATTAATTTAATGATTTACATATACATATTTTAATATGCATATTCTAGTGTTATCCAGGATTTCAATCGGACGGTTGATAATACTAGCCGGTTTAAGATTAAGCCAGATTATTAAATCAGGTATTGATTTAATAATTTACATATGCATATTTCGATATGTATATTCTAGTATTATGTTCTTTGTATTATTCTATCTCTTTGGGTATTCATATTTTGATACGAATACGGGTGTGTTTATACGGTAGAGTGTATTCCGTATTTATACGGAAAACATTCTAGAAAGAGGACACTGAAAGTATGTTTTAGCACCTCTACTAGGTTTATAGAAGCATCAAGTATGCAATTTTTAAAAATCTAGAGGTCTAAGCTATACTAACGTAGAATCGAACTAGAGAATTAGGATTTTAGTGTAAGCAAACAAGTTCTGCACTAAGTGAAAAGGGTTTACAACCTTTGTAGACCGGTCCTTCACTTCTAAAGCTCTAAGTAGTAGTCCCTAGAACTCTTCGTTGACTCCACTTGAGAAAGGAAATGCCGAAAATGATCCACCTTGAAGTCTCTCATACTCAAGCTCATTCTTCACTAATCAAAGTATTAGTGAAGCAAACAACCTAAACTAAATGGCTAGTAAAGTGTAGGTTGATGAACTAGGAATTTTGCTCACTTTATTTTCTTCTTTTCTTTTTCTTTTTCCAACTCAAAAAAAATTCTAGAGAGGAGATGAGGAAGAAGATGAGGGAATGAACTTGGATAAGAGAGAGAACCATGAGGTGAGTTGTGATGAGATGAGAATCCAAAATATCTATGAATAAAAACAAAGAAAATGTGATGAGTCATGGTTTCCCAAAGCTTCCACAAGCATCTTAAGCAAATGACACATTTTCATTTTCTTTAATTCATAAATCAAAGTATTATCTACTCATCACTATTACTCATGTGTGTGATTCTCACACATCCTAGTTCTATGTATCATCAACCATGATACAATAAATAACTCATATATATATATATCACATATATATAATTATATATAAAGAGAAGAAAATCTAATGTGAGCATGATATTAGTTAATATACATTAATATATCAAATATATATATCAAATTATTAAATCAACACTTGATTCAATAATCCGGTTATATCGTATACAACAGACTAATATCATATATATGTGTGTGTGTGTGTGTGTGTGTGTGTGTGTGTGTGTGTGTGTGTGTGTATCATATTATCAAATCAACACTTGATTCAATAACCCGGTTATATCACATATAACCGATAAACATTCGATATCGATATTAAATCAACGCTTGATTCAATAATCCGGTCATATCATATATAACCGGCCAATATCAAATGCATATACATAAATCAAATTATCGAATCAACACTTGATTCAATAATCCGGTTATATCACATATAACCTAACCAATATCAAATATCGCGAGATTAGAATACGGTATCATATACTCGTATTTAATCAAGCTCCCGCACATATCACCATATGTGCCCTACTTCGTTTTGCTTCAGATAGGAAACCTCTATGTGGGACACTAAAGACTCGTCAATATGCTAGCAGTATGTAATGATCATATCAGATACCCACAAGCCGTCAGCGGTACTAGCTGGACGTAACGGCTACCCAGGTATTGAGCGAATAGAAGATCAACAAGCAAGCTGTTAGTGTATATGCCCTAGAGGCCATTACTGTATCATACTAGTTTGTATATTACTTAATGGATGCTTGGGATATTCACCTTGTATATACAATCTTGCTCAAAATAGTAGTATGCTACTTGGTTTGTTTCTACTTCAATGTGTACTTGTGTTTATTTCAGTATATCACTTATACGCATTAGTGGAGCCCTTAGGATCTTTGCTTGATTACCAGCGTTGTGATGGCAGTCACACTAGTGGGGGCTGGGTAATCTATAAGCACATCCTTATTCAGGTCCCTGGTCGCAGGACTATCGAGACAGGGCATCGATACTCCGGAGTAGACCAGCGCATGCGCTTCTCATCCCAGTGTGGGAGACGGTCTGTCCCACAGCCGTCAGTACGTCGTACTTGAGATAGTATGCGGGTGCTCGTTAGGCTACGGGTACACTGGACAGGACTCGTCGGGAACTGACTAGTTGGTATTATACCTATCGTCAGTTATCAGTTCCCAGGTGACATGAGTACAGCTTAGTCCGCTGACTTGACACTGTCACTTCGCCTCGGGTGTGTTCTCACTGTACTTTGATCACTACCCTACCACGGCTCAAAGGAGTCGTGCAAACAGGTGGTAGTTGGGTGCAGTCCCGAAGCACTTGGAGGCAGTGACGGTTAGACAGGATTCGTCTCTCCCGGTATTGGGGGTTGACATCGCGCTGTGTCTAGGAGAGCCATTACACGAGTAGTCCCTGGCCAGGGCAAATGAGATATACTGGTAGGTTTCCAGTGTTATCTCAGGGTGTATTGGGCTTCACTCCGGCACGACTTGTACCGCTATTGGGGGACTGACGTTTACCGCCCCTTAGGCCCGCCATGCGATGTATCAGACGAACAGACCGGACTGTACGGAGAATGTCACGCTCAGGCTCAGTAGGAGTTCAGATGGGTTTCGCCTCATCGGTCTTCTTGTCGGCATTACCTGGGGACCGTTACGCACAGCTAGTGCCGCTTGCGGTCTGTGGTTAAACCCACTGCCAGCGTAGTGTCGAGTCTTTAGAGTCCCACACAGAAAGCTTTTCGCCTTTAGGCAAAAGAGTAGAGGTCGCATGGTATTGCGACAGGTCGCATGGTTTTGCGACAGGGTTCGGTCACATCCGTGCACTTGTGCACGTACAGTGTCCGGACAGTTTACACTAGCGGGCTTTGGTTTAAGCCAGATCCTAGTGTACCTTATGGGATTGGATTTATCCAGTTTGCATTCGTGTTCCTCGGAACGCGGATGCGGGTGTGTATGCACAGTTGACAGGGAGGCAGAGGCAGCGGATTCTCATTAGGGTTGTTGACAGTTGACCGTTGACTTTTTGACTTTATGCTCAACCTTAATGAGAATATGATATGTGATTAACTATTATATTAATTAAGTGTTATGGTGATATGGTTGTTGACTTGTTGACTTTTGTTGACTTGTTGACTTTGGTGACTTGTTGACTTTTGTTGACTTGTTGACCGGTTGACTAGGCTTGACTAGTTGACCATCATGATAACCATGGTTATCATTTCATGCCAAAGACTTTTTCTTGCTTGCTCATTTGAGTAAAATGAGTGCATGACATGATAAGCTTATGGTTGCTTCAAACCATCACATAAGACTTTTTTGATATGATGAGTTATGATCACTTTAGATTATGAGAGGGTGAAAGACAAAAGAGTTGCTCAATTCTTTCTTGCTCATTCTCTCTCTTGTTCTTGAGCTCTCCTCTTGCTCTCATCCTCAACCTCTTGCTCCCTCTCTTGATCTATGGTTCTCTTGTCTCATGAGTTGAGAATCAAGAACCATAGATAAAATCCCATTCTAAATCATCTCTACTCATTCTAGTTCACTAGGTTTAGCAAACCAAGTGAACTAGTTTCTTCAAAGAACGAAGAAGGAGCTAAAGGTTGGAGCTTTCAAGTGGATCTATCTTCGGCGTACGGAGACAACGAGAAGGAGCCATCGAACCACCATCGGAGCTTGAAGAGAAGGAGTTCAAGTTTAGGTATAACCATCTTCATCCGAGTAGCTAACTCTCTTTAGCATAGTTTGCTAGTTTTAGTTTAGACAACGATCCCGACCATAGTTTAGTCCATGTTGCCTCTTGCGATAAAAATTCGTTTTTTATACCGTTTCCGCCTCCCCGTAAGAACCGGGGGTCGCAATATGGACTTACAGTGGTATCAGAGCCTAACTAAACTTAAACTAGCTTGGTAGTGAAGTGTAACGAAGTTCGGAACCGGAAAAATCCAAAAACCAAACTTTACAAAAACCTGAGTTTCTGTTGAAATATTTTCTGGTCAAAATGAAAAACTTTATACTTGTAAATTCGGCTCAGGGTTTTGTGTGAACACCCAAGAAAAACGATACAGTGACTCGTCTAAACTGCCGCCCTTCCGCCGCGTGAGCCTTCTTAGCCGCCGCGGAACCGCCGCGAGTTGTTGTCTTCTCTGCATCGTTTTTCGTGCAGTGTGTTTGTGTGTTGGTTTTGGGATTTTTAAAATATATTATATGTGCCCAGATTGTCCAGAAAAGAAATTTCCTTTTGGGGTCCTATAATTCCGTATTTTTTCCGAACTTCACTGCACTTTGACTATGATGGTTATATCTGTGATGCTTGCATGTATTGAACGTCGGCTAATCGCTATAAGTCGATTAGTCGGGGTTATACATGATCTGTAATGTGCTGGAATGTGTATATGAATGTGTTGGACTGTCGCGGGTGAATAGCCGGGGTGGATGTGAGATGAGCTTTTGTTTTTCTTTCATTCATTGTAAATGTAAATTGATGTAATAATATTATTTGTTTGGCCGCACAACCGGGTCGGGGTTGTAGCCGTCATTGTATAATTCTTTTTACTGTTTTTGCTCCTAGGATAGACCCATGGAGGGGTGCACAAACTACCGAGTACTTGGCGGGTAGTTTGCCACACCCGTAGGGGTCTTGGGTGGGGTATTTGGCTATTCACCGCGACCGTGTTATCCGCTTTTCGTTTCAGGCTCGAAAGGATTGCGGATTGCTAGTATATCCAATGCATTCATCTGTGATCTGTAATGTCTATCATTGCTTACTATTTAGGCGTTGCTTATGTTTTACAGACGCGCTAGCCCAGCCCCCGCTCTGTCGTTAGTTAAGTAACCTAACGGGTAATGACGGGGCCCAGTGGCGAATGCGAATGGCATAAGCGTACGTCATATTTTGGTTGTTTTCTGCAATGGTAGGGTTAAATGATGGGACGCATTAAAAGTACTAATGCAAGAATATCACGCATTAAAAGAACTAATGCAAGATAATAAACCAAGTTAAAGTCGTTGGAACACTTTCGAAAAACCACTCGGTTCTTTTCAAAACAAACTTTTAAAATACGGAGTTTGAGCCACTCCATTTAAAAGCTATCTCGTTCCATCGACCAAATCAAGTTCACTACGTTCACGGTTTTGCCAAAACCATCCGTAGCCCTCCATCATTTCAGTTAAATATTCGGTAGTATTCAAGCTATGTATTTTGACCTCACGCCAAGGCATAGTGATTGGTAGCTGCCGGATATTTATCTGTTGCATAGATAGAATGCGTTGGTTTGAGACAGTCGTACTGCCATTTTGGCCTACGTCAAGGGTATGTACGGGTGGATTCAAATTAACCTGGATAATGATGGGACGAACTTGACATGTGACTTATGACATTTTGACCTCACGCCAAGGTCATAAGAGCATGGGGCAAAAATCCACATCGGGAGTTTCATAAGTACTGAAACTTGCTAGATTTGCATACCATTTGGAGTGTGATGATTCTGGTAGGATTCCTTCAGTTTCGTCACGCGATGATATTTGGATCCCGATCCTACTGTGAGTATATGCTACTCCTCGGGAAATTTCTCACTTAACGATCAATGCTATAAACCTAGTAGGTGCCTAGAAAGGTGTTAGCGGGGCTACGCCCCCAGGGAAAAGAGGTTCTTTAATTAAGGAACTTCGCGAAAGCGTTGGAAAACCTCCCTCGAAGTACCGACACCGGCCTGGCTGAACGGTTAAGCAAGTATTGTACGGTGGGATTGATCCTGACTAATTCTTCCTTTATGGTTTGAGGAGGGATTCGAGAAACAGTGGGAGCCATCCTGTTTAGACAAACTAAAAACCACTCTAAACTTGCAAGAGCATCATGCTGAGTGTTTCTTCTTCTCTCTCCTAATTGCAGCGACCAATCAACATGACTGGACTTAAGTTACTCCTAGATAAAAACAAACTGACAGGGCCAAACTACAAAGATTGGCTCAGGAATGTCACGATAGCAATCACTTATGACAAGCTGGGGTATCTTCTTACCACCAAAGCTCCCCCTGTCCCTGGTCCAACTTCCAGTGTCGCGGATAAGGAAATCCGCAAGACTTAGGAGATTGATAGCGCGAAGGCCAAGTGCCTCCTGCTTGCCTCGATGGACAACGAACATCAGAGGAGGCATGAGAATATGGACATGGAGTCCATATTGCTCCATACACTCCATACAAAAGAACTGTATGGAGAGCAATCACGTATCGCAAGATACGAAGCGTCGAAAAGGTTATTTTCGACAAGAATGGCCGTCGGATCATCAGTAGCCGAGCACGTGCTAAAGATGATCGGCTTCATTGAGGAGCTCGCTGACCTAGGGATCACATTGGAGAGTGAGCTATATACGGATATAGTTCTCCAGTCCCTTCCTTCCACTTACGCCCAGTTTATACTGAACTTCAACCTACAAGAAAAAGAGGTTGAACTATCAGAGCTCCTCAACATGCTGAGGAGCGCAGAGGGCACCCTACAGAAAGGTAGGGAAACATCCACTTTGTTTGTAGGAGGATCATCTTCTTCTAGGTCCAAGGCGAAAGCCAAGGGAAAGAAGAAGAAGGCCCCCGCCAAACCAAGGGGCGGTGTTGGTAAAGTGGATACGAAGGGAAAAGGCAAAGCAACAAAGTTAGCGGGAAAGCTTGTGGATAAGGAAGAATGCTTCTATTGTCATAAGAAAGGACACTGGAAGAATGATTGCAGGGCCTGGAAGGCCAGAACACAGGAATTGAAGCAGGTTGCAGCTTCAGCTTCAGGTGTGTATGTTATTGAAAACTGTCTTTCAATAAACTCTACTTCCTGGGTATTGGATACCGGATCAGGATCTCATATCTGTAATTCTTTGCAGGCGTTGAGAAACCGTAGTGTTTTGAAAGCAGGTGACATGACCCTCAGAGTTGCAAACGGAGCTAGCATGGATGCTAAAGCCGTGGGGGACTATCACCTGGGAATGTCAGATGGACATGTTTTGGTTTTGCGTAATTGCTTTTTTGTACCCAACGCAACTTGTAATATCATTTCTGTATCTTTAGTTTCTAAAGAAGGTTATGAATTTGCGTTTGTAAGTAATGTTGTAAACATTCACCTTAATCAAGTATTGATTGGGTCAGGTACTCTGAGTAATGGTATATACGTGTTAAACCAACCACAGATTTTTAATGTCCAGAATACACACAAAAGAAAGTCTCCAGAAATAAATCAGACTTTCTTATGGCATTGTAGATTGGGTCACATCAATGAGAGAAGGTTGACGAAGTTACATACAGAAGGGTATTTGAATGCGTTCGAATATCAGTCGTATACCACTTGTCAATCCTGTCTCAAGGGAAAGATGACAAAGACTCCGTTTACTGGACATGGAGTAAGAGCGAGCGAGCTCTTGGGACTCGTACACAGTGACGTGTGCGGTCCAATGTCTACACATGCCCGAAGCGGACATTCTTACATCATTACTTTTACGGATGACTTCTCAAGGTACGGTTATGTCTTCTTAATGAAACATAAGTCCGAGGCCTTTGGAAAATTCTAGGAGTATAAGAATGAAGTAGAGAAACAGACCGGCAAAAGTATTAAGATTCTAAGATCGGATCGAGGTGGAGAATACTTAAGTGCCGAGTTCCTGGACTATTTAAAAGAGAACGGAATTCTCTCTCAGCTTACTCCTCCATACACCCCGCAACATAATGGTGTATCGGAGAGACGGAACCGCACCCTATTGGATATGGTGCGGTCCATGATGAGTAACGCTGAGTTACCGCGATCGTTCTGGGGGTATGCGCTAGAATCAGCTGCATACCTTTTGAACCGAGTTCCGACTAAGACTGTGCCTACCACCCCATATGAAATGTGGAGTGGGAAGAAACCCTATCTTCAATATCTGAAGATCTGGGGATGTCCAGCTTTTGTCAAAAAGCAGCATGCGGACAAACTTGAGGCACGCTCAGTACTGTGCAAGTTTGTGGGATACCCAAAGAACACCAGGGGTATCTTTTCTACTACGCAGAGGAACAAAAAGTCCTTGTTTCTCGTAATGCCCACTTTCTAGAACACCAGTTCTTGGAAAAGGAAATTAGTGGGAGCGCAGTAGAACTAGAAGAAATTCCAGAACCACAGACTATTACTGAAAGGTTAGTGGAACCAGAGGGTTCAACAGAACAGGACATTCCTACGCCGCTCCGCAGGAGTAGTAGGCAGTCTCATCCCCCCGAGAGATACTGCGGTTTTCTCATAGACGGGGATAGAGAGGATTGCATCATAGATTATGATGAGCCTACTAGCTTCCAGCAGGCCGTTCAGAGCGTTGACTCAGTGAAATGGCTGGATGCAATGCGGACCGAAATGGAGTCCATGTACACCAACAAGGTATGGACGTTGGACATTGCTCCAGACGGGGTAAAACCCGTAGGATGCAAGTGGATCTTCAAAAGGAAGATTGGTGTAGATGGACAGGTTGAGACCTATAAAGCTAGGCTGGTAGCAAAGGGTTTTCGTCAAAGACCTGGCTTGGACTACGACGAAACCTTTTCTCCAGTAGCCATGCTGAAATCCATTCGGATCCTTCTTGCCATTGCTGCCTTCCACGATTATGAGATCTGGCAAATGGACGTAAAGACAGCTTTTCTAAATGGAAATTTAGAGGAGTGTGTCTATATGGACCAGCCAGAGGGTTTCATTCAGAGTGGGAGCAGCGGAAAGGTGTGCAAGTTGCTTAAGTCCATCTATGGACTAAAGCAGGCATCGCGGAGTTGGAACATCTGCTTTGATGAGACGGTCAAAGAATTTGGCTTTATCAAAAATCCAGATGAACCATGCATCTATAGTAGATTTGTAGCGAGAACTGTAGTATTCCTCGTTTTATACGTGGATGACATTCTCTTAATAGGAAATGATATTCCTATGCTACAATCTGTCAAGGGGTTCTTGTCACAAAGGTTCTCCATGAAAGACCTGGGTGATGCCTCATACATCCTGGGGATCCGGATCCATCGTGATAGATCCAAGAGGATATTGGGACTTTCTCAGTCCAGGTACATCGACACCGTACTGAAAAGATTCAGTATGGAAGATTCCAAGCGCGGTAACCTACCGGCTTGTCACGGGATCACCCTCTCTAAAGAGATGTCTCCCAAGACTGATTTGGAGAGGGATCACATGTCTATTATACCCTACGCTTCTGCGGTAGGCTCTATAATGTATGCGATGTTGTGTACCAGACCGGATGTAGCTTATGCACTGAGTGTAGTAAGCCGGTATCAGTCAAACCCTGGGGAGAAACATTGGATAGCGGTAAAGAACATTCTCAAGTACCTGAGGAGGACTAAGGAGATGTTTTTGGTGTATGGCGGAAAAGACCTCCAGATTGAGGCCTTTGCTGACTCCAGCTTCCAGAGTGACAAGGATGATTCCAAGTCCATGTCGGGTTTTGTCTTTACCCTCAATGGAGGGGCGGTGTGTTGGAAGAGTTCCAAACAGGAAATCGTTGCAGACTCGACTATGGAAGCGGAATACATCGCTGCATCTGATGCCGCAAAAGAAGCTGTCTGGATAAGGAAGTTCTTAAAGGAACTTCAGGTGGTTCCGTCCATTGTTGACCCAGTACCTCTGTATTGCGACAACAACGGGGCTATAGCTTTAGCAAAGGAACCCAGGTCCCATCAAAGATCCAGGCACATCTTGAGGCGGTATCACCTGATCAGGGAGATCGTGGATCGCAAGGAGATCGAGGTTCGGAGAGTTGCTTCAGAAGACAACACTGCAGATCCATTCACCAAGGCCCTGCCCCAGACTCAGTTCGAGTGGCTGATCGAGATGATTGGTCTTCGATACGCCAGTACATGGCCTTAGTGCAAGTGGGAGATTGTTAGTGTATATGCCCTAGAGGCCATTACTGTATCATACTAGTTTGTATATTACTTAATGGATGCTTGGGATATTCACCTTGTATATACAATCTTGCTCAAAATAGTAGTATGCTACTTGGTTTGTTTCTACTTCAATGTGTACTTGTGTTTATTTCAGTATATCACTTATACGCATTAGTGGAGCCCTTAGGATCTTTGCTTGATTACCAGCGTTGTGATGGCAGTCACACTAGTGGGGGCTGGGTAATCTATAAGCACATCCTTATTCAGGTCCCTGGTCGCAGGACTATCGAGACAGGGCATCGATACTCCGGAGTAGACCAGCGCATGCGCTTCTCATCCCAGTGTGGGAGACGGTCTGTCCCACAGCCGTCAGTACGTCGTACTTGAGATAGTATGCGGGTGCTCGTTAGGTTACGGGTACACTGGACAGGACTCGTCGGGAACTGACTAGTTGGTATTATACCTATCGTCAGTTATCAGTTCCCAGGTGACATGAGTACAGCTTAGTCCGCTGACTTGGCACCGTCACTTCGCCTCGGGTGTGTTCCCACTGTACTTTGATCACTACCCTACCACGGCTCAAAGGAGTCGTGCAAACAGGTGGTAGTTGGGTGCAGTCCCGAAGCACTTGGAGGCAGTGACGGTTAGACAGGATTCGTCTCTCCCGGTATTGGGGGTTGACATCGCGCTGTGTCTAGGAGAGCCATTACACGAGTAGTCCCTGGCCAGGGCAAACGAGATATACTGGTAGGTTTCCAGTGTTATCTCAGGGTGTATTGGGCTTCACTCCGGCACGACTTGTACCGCTATTGGGGGACTGACGTTTACCGCCCCCTAGGCCCGCCATGCGATGTATCAGACGAACAGACCGGACTGTACGGAGAATGTCAAGCTCAGGCTCAGTAGGAGTTCAGATGGGTTTCGCCTCGTCGGTCTTCTTGTCGGCATTCCCTGGGGACCGTTACGCACAGCTAGTGCCGCTTGCGGTCTGTGGTTAAACCCACTGCCAGCGTAGTGTCGAGTCTTTAGAGTCCCACACAGAAAGCTTTTCGCCTTTAGGCAAAAGAGTAGAGGTCGCATGGTATTGCGACAGGTCGCATGGTTTTGCGACAGGGTTCGGTCACATCCGTGCACTTGTGCACGTACAGTGTCCGGACAGTTTACACTAGCGGGCTTTGGTTTAAGCCAGATCCTAGTGTACCTTATGGGATTTGATTTATCCAGTTTGCATTCGTGTTCCTCGGAACGCGGATGCGGGTGTGTATGCACAGTTGACAGGGAGGCAGAGGCAGCGGATTCTCATTAGGGTTGTTGACAGTTGACCGTTGACTTTTTGACTTTATGCTTAACCCTAATGAGAATATGATATGTGATTAACTATTATATTAATTAAGTGTTATGGTGATATGGTTGTTGACTTGTTGACTTTTGTTGACTTGTTGACTTTGGTGACTTGTTGACTTTTGTTGACTTGTTGACCGGTTGACTAGGCTTGACTAGTTGACCATCATGATAACCATGGTTATCATTTCATGCCAAAGACTTTTTCTTGCTTGCTCATTTGAGTAAAATGAGTGCATGACATGATAAGCTTATGGTTGCTTCAAACCATCACATAAGACTTTTTTGATATGATGAGTTATGATCACTTTGGATTATGAGAGGGTGAAAGACAAAAGAGTTGCTCAATTCTTTCTTGCTCATTCTCTCTCTTGTTCTTGAGCTCTCCTCTTGCTCTCATCCTCAACCTCTTGCTCCCTCTCTTGATCTATGGTTCTCTTGTCTCATGAGTTGAGAATCAAGAACCATAGATAAAATCCCATTCTAAATCATCTCTACTCATTCTAGTTCACTAGGTTTAGCAAACCAAGTGAACTAGTTTCTTCAAAGAACGAA
Organism: Agapanthus africanus; assembly: GCA_030015575.1. Classification (NCBI taxonomy): domain Eukaryota; kingdom Viridiplantae; phylum Streptophyta; class Magnoliopsida; order Asparagales; family Amaryllidaceae; genus Agapanthus; species Agapanthus africanus. The sequence continues at coordinate 342,634,755 of CM057341.1, forward strand.
GAAGGAGCTAAAGGTTGGAGCTTTCAAGTGGATCTATCTTCGGCGTACGGAGACAACGAGAAGGAGCCATCGAACCACCATCGGAGCTTGAAGAGAAGGAGTTCAAGTTTAGGTATAACCATCTTCATCCGAGTAGCTAACTCTCTTTAGCATAGTTTGCTAGTTTTAGTTTAGACAACGATCCCGACCATAGTTTAGTCCATGTTGCCTCTTGCGATAAAAATTCGTTTTTTATACCGTTTCCGCCTCCCCGTAAGAACCGGGGGTCGCAATATGGACTTACACAAGCTTGTCCAAACTCCCGTAAAGCCTATAAGCAAGACTTACTGTACAGTCCGGTCTCTTCGTTTGATATGTCACATATCGAGTCTGGGGGGTAGAATCGTCAGATCCCAGTAACTTGATAAGTCATGCCGATGTGTGGCTTATAACCTTTCGAGAAACTACTGATAACACTTACCAGTAAATCTCATCAGCCCTATCCAGGGACTTGCGGTTATAGCTAATAGAGTATAGCGCAACATCAACTCCCTATACCGGGAGAGACGAAACCTCTTCTATGGCTCATTGCCTCGATGTGACTCGGGACTTACCCAAAATCCACTTGTTTGCACGACTCCTTTGAGCCGTGGTAGGAAGGAAATCAAAGAACAGTGGGAACCACACAAGACTCTATGACAATCTTGGGTTTACAGACTAACCTGTACAAATGTTATCAGAGAACTGCTATCTTACGATAGGTATTGTTAGTGTATATGCCTAGGGGCTATTATTGTATCATACTAGATTGTATATTACTTAATGGAAGCTTGGGATATTCACAGTTGTATATACAGTCTTGCTAAAAATGGTAGTATGCTACTTGGTTTGTGTCTACTTTAATATGTGCATATATTTCTTGTAACGTATCACTTATACATATTAGTAGAGCCCATAGGATCTTTGCTTGATTACCAGCGTTGTGATGGCAGTCACACTAGTGGGGGCTGGTAGTCTGTAAGCAACATCCTATATAGGTCCCTGGTCGTTGGATTATCGAGATAGGGCATCGTTATTCTGGAGTAGACTAAGTGTGTACGCTTCTCCTCCCAGTTGGGGAGATGGTCTGTCCCACAGCCATCAGTACGTCGTACTGGAGATAGTATGCAGGTGCTCGTTAGGTTACGGGTACACCGGACAGGACTCGCAGGGGAACTGTTTGGTTGGTATTATACCCATCGTCAGTTAAACAGTTCCCAGGTGACATGAGTACAGCATTGTCCGCAGACTTGACACTGCTACTTCGTTTCGAGTGTGTCCCACTGTTCTTAGATTGCTACCTTACCACGGCTCAAAGGAGTCGTGCAAACATGTAGCAGTTGGGTGCAGTCCCGAGCACTTGGAGGCAGTAGTGGTTAGATAGGATTTGTCTCTCCCGGTATTGGGAGATGATATCGCGCTGTGTCAGAGAGCCATTACGCAAAGTCCCTGGCCAGGGCAAGCGAGATATACTGGTAGGTTCCAGTAGCTTCTCAGGGTGTAATGGGCTTCGCTCTGACACGACTTATACAGCTATTAGGGGACTGACGCTTGCCGCCCCCTAGGCTTGATATGCGATAGTCTTAGACGAACAGACCGGACTGTACGGAGATTGTCACATCAGGCTCAGTAGGAGTTCGGATGATTTTCCTCATCGGCCTTCTTATCGACATCTACCTGGGGACCGTTACGTAAAGCTAGTGCCGCTTGCGGTCTGTGGTTAAACCCACTGCCAGCATAGTGTCGAGTCTTTAGAGTCCCACACAGAGAGTTTCCCTGCTCCAGGCGAAACGATATAGAGGTCGTATGGTTTTTACGACAAGGGTTCGGACGCGTACGTGTGTTTACGCACGTACGACTTTTCGGACAGTTTTTACTAGCCGGCTTTGGTTTAAGCCAGATTCTAGTATCAGGTTATTAGATTTATACAGTCTAAAGTTTTTCCATGTTTTCACGGATTGGAGGGGCATTCTCGTAATTTGTCGGGAAGCTTCTAGAAGAGTGGTGACTAAGGGGTTAAGGTGACATTGCATTAAATGAGATTAGTGACTCATTTGTGTGATTCATCCAAGTCATTAAATGCATCATAAATGCTTAATGACTCATGGAGATGAATCACTCATAGATATTTATGAAGCATGGTTGTTAATTCTATTATTTCATTTTTGGATAAATAATATTGCTTCATATATATTATGATAAGATCATTATCTCATATTCATTCTCATCTTCACCTTCTCTCTCCTCAAGCTCACACTCTCTTCAAACTCTAACCCTAACCTCTCATGTGTTGAGATCAAGGGTTAGCTAGACTAATACATCCATAACCTCACTCTATATCCCCTAGGTAGCTTAGATTAGCACTTTAAGCAACCTAGTTATCTCAAGTTTGAGATTAAGCTTGGCGTAGGAGCTTTCGGGTGGATCGTCTTTGATTCGAGGAGGCCGTTGAGGTGCCGATGTTCCAAGGAGCCTACGAGGAGTGGAGGACCGCGATGAAGACCCGAAGGACTAGTATCGTGAGGTATAACTTCGTATCCGAGTAGTTAAACCTCTAGTTGTTAGTTAGCAATGGTTTAGATACGATTCATGCGCTCAAGTCCGTGTTACGAAGCTTTGATAATCGTTTTTCATATATTCCGCCTTCCCACAAGTTCGTGGGGTGCGTGACATGGACTTACAGTGGTATCAGAGCCAACTAAACCATTACTAGCTTGTTAGCAACTGATTAGAAGTTCGATCGACGGAAAACACGAAAACAAAACCCTAAAAATTCCTAGTTTCTGTTAAGTTTAAACCTGTCCGAAAAATTATTTGATATGTCTTAAAAATCATAGCAGGGAATTTTATGAAATCTGGGAAAATACGAGTGCGCAAATCGACAAGACAGCCGCAGATCCGCGGCCAAACAGTGCTTTAGGCCGCGGATTCGCCGCCGAGTCAACTCGGTTTTGACTCGTATTTTCACTGTTATTCATATTTTGGTGTTTTTTGTTCTCCTGTATGTTCTGTTTTTACCCAGGTTACTTCAGTGCAGGTTTGCTTTTGGGGTAGACACGGAATATGGTAATCGATCGATATTCTAAGATATTTGCTAATTGGGTTTTTATCTGTAATGTTTAATGTGTTCGTAAACCTCCCCTAACTGCTAGTATGTCGGTTGGCAGGGGGTTGCACATTTCTGAAATGTTTACTGTTTGTGTATATGAACTGTGTTGGACTGTTGTGATGATTAGCCGGGGTTTGAGATGTGTTTAATATTCATTCATTCAATGTAAATGTAATTTAATGTAATATTCTTTTGCGGGGCACATCCAGGTTGCGGTTGTAGCCACCGTTGTATTATTTCTTTTTACTGTTTTTGCTCCTAGGATAGACCCAAGACGGGGTGCACAAACTACCGGGTACTTTAAAGTGTTTAGTGGCTTACTCACGTTGTTGAGGGAGACCGCTTCACTTCGGGCACTTGGCGGGTAGTTTGCCGTACCCGTAGGGGTCTAGGGTGGGGTAATGGCTATTCATCACAACTGTGTAATCCGTCTTTTATTGCAGGCTCAAAGCAAATGCGGATTGCTAGTAAATCCAATAAAGTTCATCTGTGATCTGGAATGCTTATTATTGCGTCTGACGAATGTACAATATCCATATATGATAGCTATTAGACGCCATTTATGTTTTATACCCGCGCTAGCCCAGCCCCCGCTCTGTCGTTAGTTAAGTAACCTAATGGGTGATGACGGGACCCAGTGGCGAATGCGGATGGCATAAGAGGACGTGGTATTTTCGTTGTTTTCTGCAATGATAGGATAAATGATGGGACGCATTATTATAATGCAAAGAAAATAAACCAAAGTTAAATCGTTGGAACAAATTTAAAAGAAACCACTCGGTTATTTTAAAAGAGCAGAATTTTTAATTACGGAGCTTTAACCACTCCTTTTAAAAAGTATCAGGTTCCTTCGATTATATCAAGTTCACTACGTTCACGGTTTTTCCAAAACCATTCGTAGCCCTCCGTCATTTCATTTGGGTATTCAGTAGTATTCAAGCTATGTATATTTGGCCCTTAGTCAAAACATAGTGTTTGGTAGCTGCTGGGGTATTCATTTGTTGCATAGATAGATGCGTTGGTTTGTGACAGTCGTATTACTTTTCTTGGCCCTTAGTCAAGAGTATATACGGGTGGGTTCAAATTAACTTGGATAATGACGGGTAGAACTTGACATGCGACTTATGACATATTTGGCCCTTAGTCAAAGTCATAAGAGCATGGGGCAAAAATCAATATCGGGAGTTTCTAAAGAAACTGAAATTTGCTAGTGTTGCATACCATTTTGGAGTTTGATGAATGTTGGTAGGATTCCTTCAACATTATCATACGATTATATTTTGGATCCCGATCCTACTTTGAGTATGTACTACTTATCAGGAGATTCGTCACTTAAACGATCAATGCTATAAACCAAGTAGGTGCTTAGAAAGGTGTCAGCGGGGTTACGCCCCCAGAGAAAAGAGGTTATTTAATTAAGGAACTTCACGAAAGCGTTGGAAAACCTCCCTCGAAGTGTTGACACTGGCCTGGCTGAACGGTTAAGCAAGTATTGTACGGTGAGAATTGTCCTGGCTAATTCTTCTTTTATGGTTTGAGGAAGGATTCGAGAAACAGTAGGAGCCATCCTGTTTAGATAAATTAAAAACCAATCTAAACTTGCAACAGCATCATGCTAAAATGTTTTCTTCTCTCTCTCTTAATTGCAGCGACCTTGTGACCACACATAGGTTACATCTAGACAACAATTTGACTGAATCTGACTTATATGAATGGCAAAGGTCTGTCCAGATGTCCATTGCCTATAACAAAGCTGGACCACCTTATTACTACTCAAGATCCTGCCGTCCCAGGTCCAGTTTCCATTGTTGCGGATATGGATATCCGTCAGACAAGGGAAAAGATAAAGCGAAAGCTAAGTGCCTCGTGTTAGCTTCAGTTGATGTGTATACCAGAAGTAGCACGAGAAGATGGACTTAGTTTCCGTCTTTCTCCATAACAAAGATTTATATGGAGAGCAATCTCATATCACTAGATATGAAACCTCGAACGAATTAATTCAAGCGAGCTTGGCTGACGGGTCATCTGTAGGGGACAACGTCCTTACAATGACTAGCTGTATTGATGAGCTCCAGGACCTACAGACCACATTGGGAAACGGGTCAGATACTGACTTAATTCTACAGTCTCTACCTTCTACCCTGAAGGAAACCAGGGAAGTAGAAGGAAAGAGAAGGGCAAAAGTTTCGGGACTGGATATAGTAAAAGAGGGACGTTCCTATTGTTATGGGATTGGGCATAGGCAGAAAGATTGCAGGGCTTTTGAAGCCAGTAGCCAGGATACGAAGCATGTTGTGGCTTCAGCCTCAAGTGTGTTTGTAATTGAAGACTGTATGTCAATAAACTCTACTTCCTGGGTACTAGATACCGGAGCAGGATCTCATATCTGTAATTCATTACATGCTTTGAGAAACAGTAGAGTTATAAAGGTAGGTGATTGGTCTCTCAGAGTTGCAAACGGAATGACAGTGAACGCTGAATCCGTAGGAGAATATCGCCTAGGTTTGACAAGTGGGCATATATTGATTTTACGTAACTGTTTATATATACCTAGTATGACTTGTAATATCATATCAGTGTCCTCACTTTCGAGAGAGGGATATGATTTTACATTCGAAAGCGATGTAGTTAACATCCACCTAAATCAAGTTATGATTGGGTCAGGTACATTAGATAACGGTATATACGTATTAAGTCAAGCTCAGGTTTTCAATATCCAGAACACTCTTAAAAGAAAGTCTCCAGAGATAAATCAGGCTTTCTTATGGCATTGTAGACTAGGTCACATCAATGAGAGAAAGTTGACTAAGTTACATAGAGAAGGATATTTGAATCCGTTCGAATATCAATCTTATGCTACTTGTGAATCTTGTCTCAAAGGAAAGATGACAAAGACTCCGTTCATTGGACACGGAGTAAGAGCAAGCTAGCTCTTAGGACTCGTACACAGTGACGTGTGCGGTCCAATGTCTACACATGCGCGAGGTGGTTATTCTTACTTCATTACTTTTACGGATGATTTCTCTAGGTATGGATATGTCTTCTTAATGAAGCATAAATCCGAGGCTTTTGAGAAATTCCAAGAATATAAGAATGAAGTAGAAAACCAAACAGGCAAGAGTATAAAGACACTAAGATCTGATCGAGATGGTGAATACTTAAGTGCCGAGTTCCTGGGTTACTTAAAAGAGAATGGAATTCTCTCTCAGCTTACTCCTCCATACACACCACAACATAACGGTGTATCGGAAAGGAGGAATCGAACCCTATTGGATATGGTTCGTTCCATGATGAGTAACGCTGAGTTACCGCGATCATTCTGGGGATATGCACTAGAATCAGCTGCATATCTTTTGAACCAGGTTCCCACCAAGACAGTGCCTACCACACCATATCAGATGTAGAGTGGGAAGGAACCCTATCTTCAGTATCTAAAGATTTGGGGATGTCCGGCTTATGTTAAAAAGCAGCATGCGGACAAACTCGAGGCACGATCAGTACTATGTAAGTTTATAGGATATCCAAAGAACTCCAGGGGATATCTATTCTATTACGCAGAGGAACAAAAGGTTTTTGTTTCTCGTAATACCCATTTTCTAGAATATCAGTTTTTAGAAAAGGAAACTAGTGGGAGCGAAATAGAACTGGAAGAAATTCTAGAAGCACAAACTACTACTGAAAGTTTGGTAGAACAAGAAGGTTCAGGAGAACAGGACATCCCGACGCCACTCCGCAGGAGTAGTAGGCAATCTCATCCGCCCGAGAGATACTACGGTTTTCTCATAGACGGGGATAGAGAGGATTGCACTATTGACTATGATGAGCTTATTAGCTTCCAGCAAGCCATTCAGAGCGGTGACTCAGTAAAATGGCTGGATGCAATGCGGACCGAAATGGAGTCCATGTACACTAACAAAGTATGGACTTTGGACGTTGCTCCAGATGGGGTAAAACCCGTAGGATGCAAATGGATCTTCAAAAAGAAGATTGGTGTAGATAGACAGGTTGAAACCTATAAGGCTAGACTTGTTGCAAAGGGTTTCCGTCAAAGACCTGGTTTAGACTATGACGAAACCTTTTCTTCAGTGGCTATGCTTAAATCTATTCGGGTCCTTCTTGCTATTGCTGCCTTCCACGATTATGAAATCTGGCAGATGGACGTAAAGACGGTTTTTCTAAATGGTAATTTGGAAGAGAGCGTCTATATGGATCAGCCAGAGGGATTCATTCAGAGTGGGAGCAGAGGTAAAGTATGCAAGCTGCTTAAGTCCATTTATGGACTAAAGCAGGCATCGCGGAGTTGGAACATCTGTTTTGATGATGCTGTCAAAGAATTCGACTTTATCAAAAATCCAGATGAACCTTGCATATACAGTAAGATTGTTGGGAGAGCTGTAGTATTCCTCGTCTTGTACGTGGATGACATTCTCCTAATAGGAAATGATATTCCTATGTTACAGTCAGTCAAAAGATTCTTTTCACATAAATTCTCCATGAAAGACCTGGGTGATGCCACCTACATTCTGGGGATCCAGATCTATCGTGATAGATCAAAAAGGATGTTGGGACTTTCGCAGTCCAGGTACATAGACACCATAGTGAAAAGATTCAGTATGGATGATTCTAAGCGCGGTAACCTACCGGCTTGTCACGGAATCACCCTCTCCAAAGAGATGTCTCCCAAGACTGATTTGGAAAGGGATCGCATGTCGATTATACCTTACGCTTCTGCGGTAGGCTCTATAATGTATGCGATGTTATGTACCAGACCAGATGTAGTATACGCATTGAGCGTAGTAAGCAGGTATCAAGCAAACCCAGGAGAGAAGCACTGGATAGCCATAAAGAACATTCTCAAGTACCTGAGAAGGACTAAGGAGATGTTCTTGGTATATGGCGGAAAAGCCCTCCAGATGGAGGCCTTTGCCGACTCCGGCTTCCAGAGTGACAAGGATGACTCCAAATCCATGTCGGGTTATGTCTTTACCCTCAATGGAGGGGCGGTCTTTTGGAAGAGTTCCAAGCAGGAGACCGTTGCTGACTCAACAATGGAAGAGGAGTACATAGCTGCTTGCGATGCCGCAAAAGAAGCAGTATGGATGAAGAAGTTCCTCACAGAACTTCAGGTGGTTCCTACCAGTGTTGGTCCAATACCTCTGTATTGTGACAACAATGGCGCTATAGCTTTAGCGAAGGAACCCAGGTCCCATCAAAAGTCCAGACACATCTTAAGGCGGTATCACCTGATCAGGGAGATCGTAGATCGCCGGGAGATCGAGGTAAAGAGAGTAGAGATGGAGAATAACATTGCTGATCCATTCACAAAGGCCCTTCCTCAGACACAGTTCGAGAGGCTATTCGAGATGATAGGTCTACGATATGCCAGCTCATGGCCCTAGTGAAAGTGGGAGATTGTTAGTGTATATGCCTAGGGGCTATTATTGTATCATACTAGATTGTATATTACTTAATGGAAGCTTAGGATATTCACAGTTGTATATACAGTCTTGCTAAAAATGGTAGTATGCTACTTGGTTTGTGTCTACTTTAATATGTGCATATGTTTCTTGTAACGTATCACTTATACATATTAGTATAGCCCATAGGATCTTTGCTTGATTACCAGCGTTGTGATGGCAGTCACACTAGTGGGGGCTGGGTAGTCTGTAAGCAACATCCTATACAGGTCCCTGGTTGTTGGATTATCGAGATAGGGCATTGATATTCCGGAGTAGACTAAGTGTGTACGCTTCTCCTCCCAGTTGGGGAGATGGTCTGTCCCACAGCCATCAGTACGTCGTACTGGAGATAGTATGCAGGTGCTCGTTAGGTTACGGGTACACCGGACAGGACTCGCAGGGGAACTGATTGGTTGGTATTATACCCATCGTCAGTTAAACAGTTCCCAGGTGACATGAGTACAGCATAGTCCGCAGACTTGACACTGCTACTTCGCCTTGAGTGTGTCCCACTGTTCTTAGATTGCTACCCTACCACGGCTCAAAGGAGTCGTGCAAACAGGTAGCAGTTGGGTGCAGTCCCGAGCACTTGGAGGCAGTAGTGGTTAGATAGGATTCGTCTCTCCCGGTATTGGGAGATGATATCGCGCTGTGTCAGAGAGCTATTACGCAAAGTCCCTGGCCAGGGCAAGCGAGATATACTGGTAGGTTCTAGTAGCTTCTCAGGATGTAATGGGCTTCGCTCCGACACGACTTATACAGCTATTAGGGGACTGACGCTTGCCGCCCCCTAGGCTTGATATGCGATAGTCTTAGACGAACAGACCGGACTGTACGGAGATTGTCACATCAGGCTCAGTGGGAGTTCGGATGATTTTCCTCATCGGCCTTCTTATCGACATCTACCTGGGGACCGTTACGTACAGCTAGTGCCGCTTGCGGTCTGTGGTTAAACCCACTGCCAGCGTAGTGTCGAGTCTTTAGAGTCCCACACAGAGAGTTTCCCTGCTCCAGGCGAAACGATATAGAGGTCGTATGGTTTTTACGACAAGGGTTCGGACGCGTACGTGTGTTTACGCACGTACGACTTTTCGGACAGTTTTTACTAGCCGGCTTTGGTTTAAGCCAGATTCTAGTATCAGGTTATTGGATTTATACAGTCTAAAGTTTTTCCGTGTTTTCACGGATTGGAGGGGTATTCTCGTAATTTGTCGGGAAGCTTCTAGAAGAGTGGTGACTAAGGGGTTAAGGTGGCATTGCATTAAATGAGATTAGTGACTCATTTGTATGATTCATCCAAGTCATTAAATGCATCATAAATGCTTAATGACTCATGGAGATGAATCACTCATAGATATTTATGAAGCATGGTTGTTAATTCTATTATTTCATTTTTGGATAAATAATAATGCTTCATATATATTATGATAAGATCATTATCTCATATTCAATCTCATCTTTACCTTCTCTCTCCTCATGCTCACTCTCTCTTCAAACCCTAACCCTAACCTCTCATGTGTTGAGATCAAGGGTTAGCTAGACTAATACATCCATAACCTCACTCTATATCCCCTAGGTAGCTTAGATTAGCACTTTAAGCAACCTAGTTATCTCAAGTTTGAGATTAAGCTTGGCGTAGGAGCTTTCGGGTGGATCGTCTTTGATTCGAGGAGGCCGTTGAGGTGCCGATGTTCCAAGGAGCCTACGAGGAGTGGAGGACCGCGATGAAGACCCGGAGGACTAGTATCGTGAGGTATAACTTCGTATCCGAGTAGTTAAACCTCTAGTTGTTAGTTAGCAATGGTTTAGATACGATTCATGCGCTCAAGTCCGTGTTACAAATCTTTGATAATCGTTTTTCATATATTCAGCCTCCCCGCAAGTTCGTGGGGTGCGTGACATGGACTTACAGGTATGGTACCATCTAGGAGTTCTCGACGAGTCCTGTTCGGTATTCCCATTCTCTAATGAGAACCTGTGTACAATCTTTGATGTCAAACACCAATGGTTGTAGGATCAACCATCGCTCCATACAGGTCAAGAAACGTACACACTAGTCTACCCTGGAATATCGATGCTCTATCTTGATATTCTCTCAACTAGGAACTGTTAAAGGATGTGCTTGTGGACTACACAAGCCCCACTAGTATGATCTGCATCATAGTCCTGGTGGTCAAGCCTACATCCTAAGGGTTTTATCAATATGTAACAGAGAGACAGTATAATAATATAAGTATACATGTTAAGATACAGAGAAACCAGATAGCATACTATCATGTCGAGCAAGAAAGTCCTCTATATATATGTCCAAGCATCCACTATATCATACAATAATGGCCTCTAGGGCATACATATTCCTAACAATCTCCCACCTGCACTAAGGCCAGTTGTTGTAGTATCTCATACCCAACATCCCAAAAAGTCTCTCAAATTTTGTCTGGGGGAGGGCCTTCGTGAGTGGATCCGATGTGTTTTCTTTCATATCAACTCTCCTAACCTCGATCTCCTGGCGATCAACTATCTCCTGGATCAGATGATACCGCCTCAGAATATGTCTGGATCGATGACAGGACCGTGGTTCCTTGGCCAAAGCCACAGCTCCATTGTTATCACAATACAAGGGTATTGGATCCTCAATGGATGGAACCACACCAAGTTCAGCAATGAACTTCTTCATCCAGACAGCCTCTTTGGCAGCATCGTTGGCAGCGATGTATTCAGCCTCCATCGTCGAGTTTGCCATGATATCTTGCTTGGAACTCTTCCAACATACCACCCCTCCAATGAGGGTGAAGACAAAACCCGAGACCGACTTACTGTCGTCCTTATCATTCTGGAAGCTCGAATCGGTAAAGGACTCCACCTAGAGTTCACCGTTACCATACTTGTCACGACCCGAAATTGGCACGTGACGGCCCTAATACTACGCAACGCCTAAAGACAAAACGCAGTAAAAGAAAGCCAAAACCCAGAAATCTAAACCATCAAGATACAGGAATAAAAGTTTTTGAAACATTTGAAATCACAACCCAAATTCTTTAAAAGTCCAACTTTTCTTTCATTAAATTCTTGGCAGCACCTCCTTTGTAAAAACTGGCCCCAAAAAGGGTACAACAGATAAAGATAAATAAAGCATCCCCAAACGGGAGCAAATACACGCCCAACGGCGGAAAACAAACACCACCACAAATATACGACGCCGTAGCGAAGAAATAAAGACAATAGAAAGGAAACTGTATAAAAGGCAACAAATCCACAATAATATACACTATCGTCCTCACCAAGTCTCTAAGTCAACAACATAATAGTAGATGGAGAGTACAAGATACAACGAATATACAATACAAAATACAGATAACCACCAAAACCCACCTAAGCAAAACGACACACTGTGAGCCGATGCGGTATATGTAGCAAAAGATGATAGAGGAATAGCCAGCCTCGACTACTCTGGGGAACACCTGCAACACCTGTGGCACAACGGGGGTGAGTTGCCAACTCGTGAATAGTAAATAACATATGTAGATAATCGCAAGTATGCACGTACAGCGTGAATCTAAGATATGCAATTAACCACTATAACAGGTCATATGAATGCAGAATAATGGAAAGTATACTAGCAGGTACAACCAATATATAAAGCAGTAATGATATGACAATAGTATGCAATAATCATGCAATAATGATATGAGGATATGAATATGCAACAATCATGAAAGGTACACTAACAGGTACTACCAGTACATGAAGCAGTGCATAAACAGATAACTGTGAGGTATGGAGTGAAGTATGTCATTCCCACGGAATCCTGACATCGTGGTAGGATCACAATCCATCTAGACATTCAATATCCCAATTCCTCAAATCATCCCCCAATTGGCTCTCATATCATCTAAGTCCCACATCTCCTCAATGTACAATATCAAGTATTTCTCGTATATCCCGAATGTACAACATCAAGTAGATCTCACATATCCCGTATGTACAATATCAAGTATATCTCACATATCTCGAATATAAAACATCAAGTATATCTCACATATCCCGTATGTACAATATCAAGTATATCTCACATATCTCGAATGTACAACATCAAGTAGATCTCACATATCTCGAATGTACAACATCAAGTAGATCTCACATATCCCGTATGTACAATATCAAGTATATCTCATATATCTCGAATTAAATCTCCAGTAAAATTCTAACATCCTAAATATATATTTGCAGAATAAATATGAAGGGGTCAATACACATATATCAGCATCCCACTCCACTGATATTGGTATAAGGGTATATATAACAACGGTTGAATCCCCTGTAAAATATACAAAGAGTAATTAGAAATATCATGAAACCAATGTGCCAAGCATCGACACAGAAATACTGATCTATCAGATGCCGTCACCAAGACTAGCATCCTGATAGGTAGGTATGACACGCTATCCCGAAAAGCACGAGTGCCTAGCTCTGACCCTCGTCTTCCCACGTATCCATACGTACATGACTCCAACGGTATCCCCATGATCACCGCCGAGTCATTGGTACTGTCACCGGACGGTATGGTTCCCCTGACGGGCTCATCGGCTCATGGCACATCGACATCCCTTTCTTGCCCCGGGGTACCTCCGGGCCCCACCATGTACCCTCTACGGCCTCGACGCCTCCTCGTAGGGGTATAGATATAAATCAGTATCGATAAAACTCATGGTGGATGCGCAAATATCATATCAAGGAAACCGGGTTTTTCAATGTATGCATAATTTCATGAACTCCCGCGGTTCCCAAATCCAGAAAAAAACAACATGAAAAATCCATATAACAATGCGAAAATCCATGAATATAATATGTGCGACATATCTGAAATGCAAGCATATAAAGGAAAACCGCTAATTAACTGCATCAAGTTAATACAAATATCATGCGGTTCCTATTTATCAAATTTTGAATAACATCAAATAAGGGCAAACATATAACTATGACCAGATATATGTGAAATCAATAAGGTATAGCAAGATATAGGTGTCTACCTACAAGTAAATGATGTAATATACCCCCTGGGTATAAGAACAGTATGTGCAAGGTATACCTGTAACTATATGATGGAGTATGTATGTACCTATCACTAATGGTACAATACTCTAAATGAATACATGTATGCTAAATGCCATATATAATAAGCAGTATGAATCAATGTCACAATGTCCCTAACCAAGCAATATAACACCTATAAGTGGTTTGTGTGTGACATGGAAATTATTGACGGTGTGTGTAGCATACAATCAGTGCTCGTGCAACATGAATCATCAACAATATGTGCAGTGTCCTACTACTACTAGTCCAGGCACACTACATCTACGTATTAGGGTAAAGGCGAAATTCTAACAATAACGTAGAATATGCGACAAGTAATAAAATCTCTAGCCCTGACGCATAACGCCATGCGGGCGATTCCCCTGTAGATGTTAAGTCTACTCACCAACGCTCCAAGCTAAGTGAAACCTACAACATGTTTCCCCTTTGCAGCAGTGTCCATAGTCCCCGCCTGCGAACCTGCAACATTAACAATAAAACAAATATATATTAATAATAATCTAAAATACTCACAATCTACACGGACCAATACGACACACCTACGTACACTAAAGGATTCGTATTGTAGCTAACGCGTATAGCTACACTACGAAACCAACTCAGCGCAACAGCAACACGTAACACGCATCGTATCGGATAACGTATCGCACGAAACGAAACACTAGAAATAGGCAAAATGATCCCAGATTTTTCTGTGCTAACCAATTGTAAAAATTGCAAGTACCATGAGCCTACAAAGAACCCCAGAGACCCCTACACCAAAACCCCAAACCCTAATTCCCCAGTCTGGCCGCAAATTGCGGCCAGATCCAATAAATTTGCGGCTTGGAAATGGTGGATTTGGCTCGTATTTGGAGGGTAGGTTCTAGGTCTCTATACTAGGTTACGGTCCAGTCAATTTTTGCAACACAATTTTAGTTTCACAGCAGATCATCCGAGACCATAAAACGACACTAAAAATACGGTTTTTATCCGAAACGATACGATACGCGATAAACACAGAAACTAATAAGCTAAGCTACACAAAAATGACTTAAGGAGCAGAAAAGAAACATTACCTACACCAAAGAACACAAAGATCCAAGCTTTGAGCACTCCAAGGCATCCATGAGGGAAAATGTGAAGAAAAAAGTGATTTTTGTGAACTTTGTGAAGAATTTTGATGAAGGGGAGGAAGTGTTCAGAATTTGAGAGAGAATGAGATGAAGAAAATGAGTTAGAGAAAAAGAGAAAGGGTGTGAGGATAAGAGAGAGGGAGGTGAGTGTAGGAGAGAAAGAGAGGTGAGTGTATCATGCATTAATTACACACCATGCCTCATTAATGCCTTTCATCTCACACACATGATAAATATTTCTCTCTCTCACTCACAAAAGAAAATGGCTAAGAATGGATTAAAGAGAAGATTAGGATAAGCAAGGATTAGATTAAAGGTCAAGGTGGCTAAGACCAAAATTAGCACAAACAAACTCTCACTTTTACGTGCACACATGCGTGCATGCTTATAACAAATAATAATAAATTATTAATTAAATGTTATAAAAAGTGAGAAATCCGAATTGGTAAACTTTTACAGTAAACCCGCATTAAAATAACATTAAAATTGGGAAAAATTCATATTGGACCAGAACGTCCCATATAACCCCAAAGCTTGCGCACTAGCTTTATTTTTGCTAAACTAGGTGTTGGCAAGTCTATATGGCCGTTTGATCACAGTCGGTACAAAACAGAAGATACCGACAAATTTTACCCAAAAACGGAAACATTTACATAACGATTCTAAAACGTTACAATCTCCCCCTTAAAAGAAATTCGTCCCTGAATTTAAATTCTCACTAAGCGTACCTTCAAAGAGAAGATTACAAAGTCTCATATCTCGATCGCAGCCTCTCAAGTGATCACCTCACTATACGGCTACGTCCAAGAAAAACCCTTCACAGATGGCAAGACCCTTGACCGAAGTTTCTTCACCTGCCAAGCCACTAACACAATTGGCTGCCGGTGAACGAAAAGATCGCGTCCAAGCTAAATGGTCTGGTGCTGAATCATGTGAGAATGTCATGAAGGTAGTTGCAAAGTATCGACATAAAGTAAACGGGGTGAAAACTCAATAATCTGGGCGGAAGTGCCAAATTAAAGGCAACGGAACTAACTCGCTTTAAGGATCTCAAAAGAACCTACAATTCTGGGATAAGCTTCCCAAAACTCAACACGTCATTCACCGGAAAAGTCCGTAGGAATACATGATCTCCCACTGTGAACTCAGGCTTGCGACCACCATGGTCGGCATAAAACCTCAGTCCGCATAGACTGTCATCATCGTGACCTAAACAACTGGATCATCTCCGAAGTCTCTAGACCAGCTGAGGTCCAAAAAATCCTACTACGCAGAGTCAGAAAAACAGACTGGTGATCAACACGACCTGTCTAAACCTAAACGTTGCCAATTGGAACGCTCCCTGATAATCGCTATCAAAGAAGTATCCTAACAATGGCGAGTGACGATCCCAACTGCCAACAACAATTAACACAAACACACAACTTAACAAGAACTGTAAATCTGCAGAAGACTGTCACAACAATCAAAACCCGCTGCAGGAAGATGTATATTAAGCTCTGGTGGTCTGTGAAAATCTGACACGACTCTCCGAACAAGTAGTGTCCTCAGATCTTCAACGCACGACCACAACGGCCATCTCCAGATCATGAGTGGGATATCCTGCTCGTACTTCCTCCAACTGTCGGGAAGCAAAAGCAATAACTCTATAGTGTCACCGCAGTACACAGTCGAGCCCCACTCATGAAACATCACAGTTAAATAACAAAGCCACCCGAACCAAAAAGCAAGGAAAGAACTGATACAGTTGTTAACCGAGTCTTCAACTGCTGAAAAGCTCCACACACATGCCTCAGTCCACAAGAAAGAAACCTCCATTTCGGTCAATTCGGTCAACGGTGCAGCACTACACTAGCAATCCTGCACGAAACGGCGGTAAAGACCTGCTAAGCCCAAAATCTGCGGATCTCCATCCTGCATACAAGTCTGGGACTAAGCTGTACGGCCACGATCTCCCTCGGAACCATACAAAACCGTCTCCCGTAACTACAAGACCTAGGAGTCAACACAACCAAGCCTGAATGAACACTCCGAGAATCTAGCACACCGCTGGGACGCTCCCAGTATCTGCAAAACAAATCCTCAAGTGCTACTCCTGTCCCTCAAGACACATTAAATAGACCAGAATGTCGTAAATAACACAATAATAACTGGTCGAGGAACGGCCTGAAGAAATCCGGTTCATCACTTCTACGAATGCTGCTAGGGCATTGGTGAGTCCAACGACACCACCAAAACACACAAAAGCCCTTAGTACGCATAAGGAAGCCTTCGGAATGTCATCACTCCGAACCCGCAACAATGATGACCTGATCCCAAACAAACTAAAAAAAATGTCTCGCACTATGGAGCTGATCAATGCGAGGTAAAGGATACCCATCCGCACCGTGAGCCGGTTCAATTGACAATCCATCAATCCACAACCGCAATCTGTCGTCCTTCTCCTTGACGAACAGAAATAGGATCTCCTCAAGGCGAAACACTCAGACGTACAAAACTCCCCAACAAACAACTCTGCAGCTGAACCTTAAGCTCCCTAAGCTTCGCCGGCTTATCTGGAACAACGTCGGAAAACTATCGCACTAAAGAAAACCGGTCCAACAAACCCTCTATGGCTACGGTATCATGAATGAATGCTAAGAATCCACGACATCTCCTCAAAAGACGACTAGCGAAAAAGGCTGAATTCAAGCTGTGAGAAGCAACACAACTATCCACCTACACAACAAGAACTGACTCGCCGGGAAAAACAAAACCTAGCTGTTTCCTCACGGTAGTCCACAGATGCCTATCACGTAGCAACCAGTCCGTGCCTAGGAGAACGTCAAATCCAACATCTCTAGAAGGATCAAAGTGATGGACGAATCTCTATCTCCTATCCGATTGGCACACAACTGAAATACGTGTCGCGCAACAAAAGGATCGTTGACAGAAGTTAACACAAACAAATGGCTAATCTACCCAACACAACTCTCGTCCCAACCACGGCACAAAGTGTGAAAAGCAAACAAATACATCAAAAGAACATATGAATTAAGGATACCTGAAAACTCTGCATTGGACGCCCGCGCGTCCCGATGAGTAGAAACAAACTCCTGAGTCTGCCCCCTACCCGCAACTGGCCGAACTCCTCTGGTAGACTGACCCCTCTGAGCGAACCTTCCATGTCCACGGTCTATCTGAATATGACCCTGACGAGGTGCTAAGGAACAATCCCTGACGAAGTGCTGAAGGCTTCCGCATCGAAAACATCCACATGGTGACTGCTGACCCTCCTGGGAATGAGAGCTGAACAACTGTCCTCGTCCTAAGCCTTTGCTACTCCCACGACGGCCACGAAATCTGTCTCGACAACTAAACCTCTGTCTCGGGGATGGTATACTGGTACGAGTCCTCCACTGTCCTGGAACTCTCAGAGTCTCCGGAATATGTGCCCCGTCAACTGGAGCTTCAACCACTGGTGCTATGTAAGCGACGGACTGCTGCAAGCTGATCGCAAGGGACAACTGAGTAACAGGGATGACAACCTCCTGTTGTAGCGCTCGAACGACATCAACCAATGAACTCATCGTCTGGCGGAAGTCCTGCATCTCTGACACAAGCCTAGCTATACTATCTGTCGAAGGCTGATCCGTCTGCACCTGTGCAACTAGCGTGCCATCCTGGTCAGTGCTCGTCTCACCCGAACCAACTCTGACCTCGGCCCTCGCTGCATCACTCTGAGTCCCCATAGTCATCGGCGGCAAGGCTATAAATAAAGATGAGATTCGATAAGAACACGGAATCGAATCACAAAGATATGAATCATCAAGGAAGGAATTTCAAGAAATTTGTACTTAGGTCACTTTAGGCGAAGTACCGCATCGTGAGTATGCTGCAGACATACACACACTATGTTACTCTGCTTAAGCTGCCTACTCCATCATACCAAGGTCATCCTACACTCCGAAAGGTAAAACCTAGCGCTCTGATACCAACTTTGTCACGACCCGAAATTGGCACGTGACGGCCCTGATACTACGCAACGCCTAAAGACGTAACGCAGTAAAAGAAAGCCAAAACCCAGAAATCTAAACCATCAAGATACAGGAATAAAAGTTTTTGAAACATTTGAAATCACAACCCAAATTCTTTAAAAGTCCAACTTTTCTTTCTTTAAAATTTTGGCAGCACCTCCTTTAAAAAAACTGGCCCCAAAAAGGGTACAACAAATAAAGATAAATAAAGCATCCCCAAACGGGAGCAAATACACGCCCAACGTCGGAAAACAAACACCACCATAAATATACGACGCCGTAGCGAAGAAATAAAGACAATAGAAAGGAAACTGTATAAAAGGCAACAAATCCACAATAATATACAATATCATCCTCACCAAGTCTCTAAGTCAACAACATAATAGTAGATGGAGAGTACAAGATACAACGAATATACAATACAAAATACATATAACCACCAAAACCCACCTAAGCAAAATGACACACTGTGAGCCGATGCGGTATCTGTAGCAAAAGATGATAGAGGAATAGCCAGCCTCGACTACTCTGGGGAACACCTGCAACACCTGTGGCACAACGGGGGTGAGTTTCCAACTCGTGAATAGTAAATAACATATGCAGGTAATCGCAAGTATGCACGTACAGCGTGAATCTAAGATATGCAATTAACCGCTATAACAGGTAATATGAATGCAGAATAATGGAAAGTACACTAGCAGGTACAACCAATATATAAAGCAGTAATGATATGACAATAGTATGCAATAATCATGCAATAATGATATGAGGATATGAATATGCAACAATCATGAAAGGTACACTAACAGGTACTACCAGTATATGAAGTAGTGCATAAACAGATAACTGTGAGGTATGGAGTGAAGTATGTCATTCCCACGGAATCCTGACATCGTGGTAGGATCACAATCCATCTAGACATTCAATATCCCAATTCCTCAAATCATCCCCCAATTGGCTCTTATATCATCTAAGTCTCACATCTCCTCAATGTACAATATCAAGTATATCTCGTATATCCTGAATGTACAACATCAAGTAGATCTCACATATCCCGTATGTACAATATCAAGTATATCTCACATATCTCGAATATACAACATCAAGTAGATCTCACATATCCCGTATGTACAATATCAAGTATATCTCACATATCTCGAATGTACAACATCAAGTAGATCTCACATATCCCGTATGTACAATATCAAGTATATCTCACATATCTCGAATGTACAACATCAAGTAGATCTCACATATCCCGTATGTACAATATCAAGTATATCTCACATATCTCGAATCAAATCTCCAGTAAAATTCTAACATCCTAAATATATATTTGCAGAATAAATATGATGGGGTCAATACACATATATCAGCGTCCCACTCCACTGATATTGGTGTAAGGGTATATATAACAACGGCTGAATCCCTTGTTATATATACAAAGAGTAATTAGAAATATCATGAAACCAATGTACCAAGTATCGACACAGAAATACTGATCTATCAGATGCCGTCACCAAGACTAGCATCCTGATAGGTACGTATGACACGCTATCCCGAAAAGCACGAGTGCCTAGCTCTGACCCTCGTCTTCCCACGTATCCCCATGATCACCGCCGAGTCATTGGTACTGTCACCGGACGGTATGGTTCCCCTGACGGGCTCATCGGCTCATGGCACATCGACATCCCTTTCTTGCCCCGGGGTACCTCCGGGCCCCACCATGTACCCTCTACGGCCTCGACGCCTCCTCGTAGGGGTATAGATATAAATCAGCACCGATTAAACTCATGGTGGATGCGCAAATATCATATCAAGGAAACCGGGTTTTTCAATGTATGCATAATTTCATGAACTCCCGCGGATCCCAAATCCAGAAAAAAAACATCATGAAAAATCCATATAACAATGCGAAAATCCATGAATATAATATGTGCGACATATCTGAAATGCAAGCATATAAAGGAAAACCGCTAATTAACTGCATCAAGTTAATACAAATATCATGCGGTTCCTATTTATTAAATTTTGAATAACATCAAATAAGGGTAAACATATAGCTATGACCAGATATATGTGAAATCAATAAGGTATAGCAAGATATAGGTGTCTACCTATAAGTAAATGATGTAATATACCTCCTGGGTATAAGAACAGTATGTGCAAGGTATACCTGCAGTATGAATCAATGTCACAATGTCCCTAACCAAGCAATATAACACCTATAAGTGGTTTGTGTGTGACATGGTAATTATTGACGGTGTGTGTAGCATACAATCAGTGCTCGTGCAACATGAATCATCAACAATATGTGCAGTGTCCTACTACTACTAGTCCAGGCACACTACATCTACGTAATAGGGTAAAGGCGAAATTCTAACAATAACGTAGAATATGCGACAAGTAATAAAATCTCTAGCCCTGACGCATAACGCCATGCGGGAGATTCCCCTGTAGATGTTAAGTCTACTCACCAACGCTCCAAGCTAGGTGAAACCTACAACCTGTTTCCCCTTTGCAGCAGTGTCCGTAGTCCCCGTCTGCGAACCTGCAACATTAACAATAAAACAAATATATATTAATAATAACCCAAAATACTCACAATCTACACGGACTAACACGACACACCTACGTACACTAAAGGATTCGTATTGTAGCTAACGCGTATAGCTACACTACGAAACCAACTCAGCGCAACAGCAACACGTAACACGCATTGTATCGGATAACGTATCGCACGAAACGAAACACTAGAAATAGGCAAAATGATCCCAGATTTTTCTGTGCTAACCAATTGTAAAAATTGCAAGTACCATGAGCCTACAAATAACCCCAGAGACCCCTACACCAAAACCCCAAACCCTAATTCCCCAGTCTGGCCGCAAATTGTGGCCAGATCCAATAAATTTGCGGCCTGGAAATGGTGGATTTGGCTCGTATTTGGAGGGTAGGTTCTAGGTCTCTATACTAGGTTACGGTCCAGTCAATTTTTGCAACACAATTTTAGTTTCACAGCAGATCATCCGAGACCATAAAACGACACTAAAAATACGGTTTTTATCCGAAACGATACGATACGCGATAAACACAGAAACTAATAAGCTAAGCTACACAAAAATGACTTAAGGAGCAGAAAAGAAACATTTCCTACACCAAAGAACACAAAGATCCAAGCTTTGAGCACTCCAAGGCATCCATGAGGGAAAATGTGAAGAAAAAAGTGATTTTTGTGAACTTTGTGAAGAATTTTGATGAATTTTGATGAAGGGGAGGAAGTGTTCAGAATTTTGAGAGAGAATGAGATGAAGAAAATGAGTTAGAGATAAAGAGAGAGGGTGTGAGGATAAGAGAGAGGGAGGTGAGTGTAGGAGAGAAAGAGAGGTGAGTGTATCATGCATTAATTACACACCATGCCTCATTAATGCCTTTCATCTCGCACACATGATAAATATCTCTCTCTCTCACTCACAAAAGAAAATGGATAAGAATGGATTAAAGAGAAGATTAGGATAAGCAAGGATTAGATTAAAGGTCAAGGTGGCTAAGACCAAAATTAGCACAAACAAACTCTCACTTTTACGTGCACACGTGCGTGCATGCTTATAACCAATAATAATAAATTATTAATTAAATGTTATAAAAAGTGAGAAACCCGAATTAGTAAACTTTTTACAGTAAACCCGCATTAAAATAACATTAAAATTAGGAAAAATTCATATTGGACCAGAACGTCCCATATAACCCCAAAGCTTGCGCACTAGCTTTATTTTTACTAAACTAGGTGCTGGCAAGTCTATATGGCCGTTTGATCACAGTCGGTACAAAACAGAAGATACCGACAAATTTTACCCAAAAACGGAAACATTCACATAACGATTCTAAAACGTTACAATACTCCAAGAATATTTCTTTAGTCCTTTTCAAGTACTTAAGAATGTTCTTCACAGCTGTCCAGTGCTTCTCCCCTGGGTTTGATTGATACCTACTTACAACACCTAGTGTGTAAGCTACATCCAGTCTGGTATATAATATTGCGTACATGATAGACCCAACTGCAGAAACATAGGGTATCCCTTGCATGCGAGCCCTCCCCAAATCAATCTTAGGAGACATCTCTTCGGAGAGAGTGATTCCTGAACAAGTGGGTAAATTACCATGCTCAAAATCATCCATAATAAACCTCTTTATTATGGTGTCTATGTACCTGGATTGGGACAATCCCAACATCCTTTTAGATCTATCTCTATAGATCTTTATCCCCAGGATGTAGGAGGCATCACTCAGATCTTTCATGGAGAACTTGTGTGATAGGAAGAGCTTGACCGAGTGCAGCACAGAAAAATCATTTCCTATCAAGAGTATGTCATCCACGTACAATACGAGGAAGACAATCTTACTCTCTACAATCTTTTTATATATACATGGTTCATCTACGTTTTTGATAAAGTCAAACTCTTTAACTGCTACATCAAAACAGATGTTCCAGCTCCGTGACGCCTATTTCAATCCGTAGATTGATTTAAGCAGCTTGCACACCATTCCGCTGCTCTCATGTCTATGAAGCTCTCTGGCTGTGTCATGTACACGCTCTCTTCTAAATCACCATTTAGAAAAGCGGTCTTGACGTCCATCTGCCAGATTTCATAGTCATGGTATGCAACAATGGAAAATAGAATCCTGATAGAATTAAGTATAGCTACTGGAGAAAAGGTTTCATCATAATCGACATTAGGTCGTTGACGAAAACCTTTTGCTACAAGTCTAGCTTTGAAGGTCTCAACCTTTCCATCTACACCAAGTTTCTTTTTAAAGATCCACTTGCTCCCAATAGGTTTTACCCCTTCAGGAGCAACTTCCAAAGTCCATACTTTGTTGGTGTACACGGATTCCATCTCAGATCGCATAGCATCCGGCCATTTCACAGAGTCCCACTTGTGATGGCCTGCTCGAAACTAGTTGGGTCATCATCTTCCATGATGCAATCCTCACTCCCACCGTCTATGAGAAAACCGTAGTATCTCTCAGGTGGATGAGGAACCCTACTAGATCTATGGAGTAGCTAAGGTTCGTCAGAGACTATTGAATCCTCTGGTTCTATCAAACCATCAGTTGTAGTTTGTATTTCTAGAACTTCTTCCATCTTTACCTCATTACCACTAATTTCTTTTACATGAAATTCGTTTTCTAAAAATGTGGCATGCTGAGCAACAAACACCTTTTGTTTCTCACTGTGGTAGAATAGATATCCATGTGAATATAGGGTTACTTAGCACAACAGCAAGGTTTCGGGAGGCATCGTCCATGCCATTTTCAAATTTTTTCCATGCTACTTAACCCTAACCCTAGAATCTTAACTAAAGATTTAGACAATATGATATGTAAACAACTTTACAACTAAGTGAATGCGGAATACAACCTTTGTAGACCGGTCCTTCACTTCAAATGCTCCGTGTAGAAGTCCCTTCGCTGCGAGTAATGATCTCCCGAACTCTTGAGAGGCTCCACAAGGTGAAAGATGCAAACTTGCTTGAAGTCTTCAAAGCCGAAGATGATCTACGTAAAATTGTAAAATTAGGAACCGCATGATATATATATTAACTTGTTGCAGTTAAATAGCGGCTTTTCCTTTATATGCTCACATTACAGTTTTATGTTGCATATATTATATTCATGGATTTTCGCATTGAGATATGGATTTTTCATGATATTTTCTGGATTTGAGGACCGTGATAGTTTCATGAAATTATGCATTATTTGAAAACCCGGTTTCTCTTGATATGATATTTCAGTGTCCACCATGAGATTTCTCGGTTCTGATATATACCCCATGCGAGGAATGGAGGGGGCCGTGTGCGGGTACATGGTGGGGCCCTGAGGTACCCCGGGGAAAGAAGTCGTGGGTGATGGCGATGAGTTAGTGGGGGAATCATACCTACCGGTGACAGTATTTAGACTCAGCGGTTATCATGGGGATACCGACCGGAGTTATGTACGTATGGATACGTCGAGTTGCGAGGGTCGAAGATAGGCACCCGGGTCTTCGAGATAGCGTATGATACGTACCTGTCAGGGCCAGTCGTGGCGACAGCACCTGATAGATCAGTATTTATGTGTCGATACTAGACACTTGTTTTCATGATATTCTTACTCCTAAGTATATATAACAGTGGAATGGGACGCTGTTATATATGCATATATATATGTGTGTGTGTGTGTGTATGTGTGTGTGTGTGTGTGTGTGTGTGTGTGTGTGTGTGGAATGGGACGCTAATATATATGTATACATATCTAATTTATATACATCATCATAATGATTCATGCAAATATACTTATTCATTTCATGAGACTTGCTTGATATTGGATACAGGATATATGAGATTTACTTGATATTGGATACAGGATACATGAGATTTACTTGATATTGGATACAGGATACATGAGATTTACTTAATATTGGATACAAGATATATGAGATTTACTTGATATTGGACACTTAGGATATATGAGATTTACTTGATATTGGACACTCAGGATATGCGAGCTAATTTGGAGGTTGATTTGAGGAAATTGGGATTTGGATTGTCTTGATGGACTTTGGTCCTGCCACGAGGTCAGGATTCCGTGAGGATGACATGTTTTATCCCATACTCCGCATTTATTTTATATGCATTGCTTCATGTATTAGTAGTACCTGATAGAGTACCTTTCATGACTGTTGCATATACATATTGCCATTTATTACTTCATGTATTAGTAGTACCTGATAGAGTACCTTTCATGACTGTTGCATATACATATTGCCATTTATTGCTTCATGTATTAGTAGTACCTGATAGAGTACCTTCCATGACTGTTGCATACATATTGCCATTTATTGCTATCCGCTTGCATATGCTAGATTCGCGTTGTACGTGCATACTTGCGATTACCTGCATATGTTATTTACTATTCACGAGTTGGCAACTCACCCCCGTTGTGCCACAGTGTTTTGCAGATTGTTCCTCAGAATAGTCGAGGCAGGGCTTTTCATCTATCATATCATCTTTTGCAGCGGATACCGCTACGGCTGTCTGTGTGCGGTTTTTCTATTGGTGGGTTTTGCGGTTATCCGATATTGATCATTGTATATTCGTTGTATCCTGTACTCTCCATCTACCATTATCATGTATTGACTTAGAGACTTGATATGAGGACGATATTGTATATTATTTTGTGACTTTGAGGTCTTTTATGCAGTTTTATTTATACCGTATTTTATTTCTTCGCTACGGCGTCGTATATCTGTTGTGATGGTTGTTTTCCGCCTTTGGGCGTGTATTTGCTCCCGTTTGGGGATGCTTTACTTATATCTTTGTTGTACCCTTTTTTGGGGCTGGTTTTTACAAAGGAAGTGCTGCCAAAATTTTAAAGGAAATAAAGTTGGTTTTTAAAGAATTTGTTTTGAGATTTCAAAAGTTTTAAAATTGTTATTATCACTTACTACTTTTGATGGTTTAGATTTCTGGGTTTTCGGCTTACTTAAATTGCGTTACGCCTGTAGACGTTGCGTAGTTTAAGGGCTGTCACGTGCCAATTTCGGGTCGTGACAAAGTTGGTATCAGAGCGCTAGGTTTTACCTTTCGGAGTATAGGATGACCTTGGTATGATAGAGTAGGTAGCTTAAGCAGAGTAACGTAGTGTGCGTATGTCCGCGGCATACTCACGACACGGTACTCCGCCTAAAGTGACCTAGGTACTAATTGCTTGAAATTCCTTTCTTGATGATACATATCCTTGTGATTCGATTTCCGTGTTTTTATCGAATCCTTTTTCCATTTATAGCCGTATGCTGCTGATGACTATGGGGACTCAGAGAGGTGCGGCGAGGGCCGAGGTCAGAGTTGACTCGTGTGGGACGATGTTTGACCATGATGGTATGCTCGCTGTACAGGTACAGATGGATCCGCCTTCGATAGATCGTATTGCTATGCTTGATTCAGAGATACAGGACTTGCGCCAGACGATAAGGTCGTTGGTTGAGGCCAGTCGAGCGCAGCGACATGAGGTTGCCACCCCTGTTACCCAGTTGTTCCTTGCGATCAGTACACAGCATTTTGTCACTTACACAACACCAGTGTACGCAGCCCTTTTGGACGAGGAGCGTCTTTCCGAGACTTTAGGATTTCGAGAACCGAGGAGGGCTCGTACAGGTGTATCGGCCCAGAGACAGAGGTTCAGTCACTGTGATAGGTTTCGTGCACGTCGCGGGAGTAACAGAGGCTTGGGACGAGGACAGTCGCTCAGCTCTCATCCTCAGGAGGGTCAGCAGCCATGGAGTGGATGTTTTCGATGCGGGAGCCTTCATCACTTCATCAGGAATTGTTCCTTAGCACCGCGTCAGACTTTTGTTAAGAGAGGTCGTGGTCGAGGAGGTTTCGCTCAGAGGGGACAGGTTGGCAGAGGAGGAGTTCAGTCAGTTGCGGGTAGGGGGCAGACACGAGAGTTTGCTTCTACTCATCGGGACGCGCTGGCGTCCAATACAGAGTTTTCAGGTATTCTTAATTCGTATGTTCTTTTGATGCACTTGTTTGTTTTACACACTTTGTGCCGTGGTTGGTCCGAGAGTCGTGTTAGCTAGATCGGCCGTTTGTTGTGTTAACTTCTGTCAGCGATTCTTTTGTTGCGCGACACTTGTTTCGGTCGTATGCCAATTGGATAGGAGATAGAGATTCATCCGTCGTTTTGATCCTTCTAGAGATGTTGGATTTGATGTTCTCCTGGGCACGGACTGGTTAGCTACGTGCTATGGGTCTGTAGACTGCCGTGAGGTAAAACTTAGCAGGTTTTTACCACCGTTTCATGCAGGATTGCTAGTGTATCGCTGCACCGTTGACTGGACTGACCGGAAAGGAGGTTCATTTTCTTTGGACCGAGGCATGCGTGCGGAGTTTTCAGCAGTTGAAGACTCGGTTGACGACTGCACCAGTTCTTTCTTTGCTTTTGGATCGGGCGACTTTCTTGTTTACTGTGATGTTTCGCGAATGGGGCTCGATTGTGTTCTGATTTGACACTATAGAGTTATCGCTTTTGCTTTCCGACAGTTGGGGGAAATACGAGCAGGATATCCCACTCATGATCTAGAGATGGCCGCGGTGGTCGTGCGTTGAAGATTTGGAGACACTACTTGTGTGGAGAGTCGTGTCAGATTTTCACGGACCACCAGAGCTTAATGTACATCTTCCTGCAGCGGGTTTTGATTGTTGAGACAGCGTCGTTGGATGGAGCTTGTAAATGATTGTGTTTGTGAGATCCTCGTTACCCGTGACAAGGCTATTGTGGTAGCTGATGCTGGAGTCGTAGGCCCGGGGTTAGCTTGTCCCAGTTGTGTGCAGTTCAGAGATAGTTTTCTGCAGATTTACAGTTCTTGTGCGATCGTTGAGTACAGCTTAAGTTCGCCTCTACTGAGGGGACAACTTGCTCCTGTCCGCGCCCGTCCATCTTTCGTTAATCGTTTTCGTGAGGCACAACCCGCCGATGCTCGTTTGTCAGAGATTCTTGAGCATACTCGGCTGGGTAAAGATTCGGAGTCCTTGATTTGTGACCAGGGTGTGCTACATTTAGGGATGCGTTTGTGTGTACCTGATATTAATGGGTAGAAACACGAAATCCTAGAGTAGGCACATCAGTCAGCTTTCTGTGTTCATTCAAGTTCCACCAATATGTGACGTGACTTGTGAGACAGTTACGGGTGGGCATGGATGAAGAGTGAAGTTTAGGATTTCGTTTCAAGGTGTCTGTCTTGTTGTGAGCTAAGGTTGAGCATTTGAGACCGGTTGGAGAGTTGCAACCTTTAACCGTTCCGGAGTGGGAATGGGAGCAAATCTCCATGAATTTCGTTATGGTGTCTACCCAGGTCCAGACAGGGTGTGACTCTATTTGGGTGTTTGTTGTCCGGTTATGCTCAGTTTGATCAGTTGTTCTTCATTAAGTTTGTGCGTTTGCACGGAGTTCCTTCATGTGTTGTATCCGATAGAGGCACCCTGTTCGCTTGCCGTTTTTGGCAGAAGCTTCAGAAAGCCTTGGGTACTGGTTGAGCTTTAGCTCCGCTTTTCCATCCGCAGGACGATGGTTTGTGAGAGCGGGCTATACAGACTCTGGAGGATATGCTTGTGCGTGCGTACTAATTATTGTTGGCAGTTGGGATCGTCACTTGCCATTGTTAGGGTTCTTCTTCGATAGCTGTTATCAGGAGACATTCCAATTGGCAACCTTTATGCCTTGTTTTGTAGGTGGTGTCGATCGCCATTCTGTTTTTTTGACTCCGTGAGAGTAGGATTTTTGGACCCCAGGTAGTCGAGAGATTTCGGAGATGATCCAGTTGATTCAGGTCAGGATAAGAACAGCCCAGTGCAGACCGAGGTCTTATGCCGACCGTGGTGGTCGCAGACTTGAGTTCGCTGTGGGAGATCATGTATTCCTATGGATTTTCCGATGAATGACGTGTTGAGTTTTGGGAAGCTTATCCCAGGATTGTAGGTCCTTTTGAGATCCTTAAAGCGAGTTAGTTCCGTTGTCTATAATTTGGCACTTCCGCCTAAATTATTGAGTATTCACCCCGTATTCCTTGTGTCGATACTTCGCAAATACCTTCATGACCTTTCTCACATGATTCAGCACCAGACCATTTAGCTTGGACGCGATCTTTTCGTTCACCGGCAGCCGATAGTGTTATTGGATCGACAGGTGGAGAAACTTCAGTCAAGGGTCTTGCTATCTGTGGAGGTTTCTTGGGCGTAGCCGTATAGTGAGGAGATCACTTGGAAGGCTGCGAGCGAGATTTGGGAGTTTTGTACTCATCTCTTTGAAGGTACGCTTAGTGAGAATTTTAAATTCGGAGACGAATTTTTATAAGGGGGGAGATTGTAACGCCTTAGAAATGCGATTAGTGTTAATTAGACGATAATGCGGGTTTTTGGTAAAAAGTTTACCAATTTAGGTTCCTCACATTTTATAACATTTAATTAATAGTTTTTTTTATGGCTTGCACGCACGTGTGCACGTTAATGTGAAGATTTGTTTGTGCTAATCTAGATTAGTGACTATGACAAGTTAATCTTAACCTAATCCTTTGTTTAAAGCTTGACCTAAACCCTTGATATTTGTTTGTGTGAGGTGAGATATTTTCTTTTGGGTTTTTTTTGGAGAGGTGGCATGGTAAGCATTTGCTTGCATTTATTGAGTGGTGCACTCACCATTACACTCACCTCTTTCTCTCTTTATCTTTTCTTGCTCCCATTCTCTCACACTTCATCTCCTTCTCATTATTTCTTATCCCCTCATTTCCTCAACTGAATACTTATTACTTCACCACTAAACCTTCACTAATCCTTCACAAAACTTCACTAAACTTCACAAAAACTCACCCAAATCACATCTTAAGCCTAGTTTTGCCTCTTAGATTCCTTGGAGCTTGGAAAGTTAGGATCTTTGAGCTTTTGTGGATTGGTAATGATCTCTATCTGTTAAATAGGTCTTTTTGTGTTACGTAGCTTGTTCGTTTCAGTTTAGATCGCGTATAGTTTCGTTTCGGGTAAATATTGTATTTTTAGTGTAGTTTTGGGTCTCGGATGATCTTCTATCAATCAGGTATTTGTTGCAAAAGTTCCCATCACAGTGACCTAGTGTGGTGACCTAGAAGATACCCTCAAAATATGAGCCCATTCCCTCAAGAACATGCCGCAAATTTAATGGTTTTGGCCGCAATTTGCAGGCAGAGTGGGGTGGTTTGTGGTGTATTTTGGAGTAGAGGTCTCTGGGTTGTGTGTGGTCTTGTGGTATATGCAACTTTTACAAATTGTTTGGGTTGCAAAATCTGGGATCACTTTGCTTGTTTCTCCTGTTTCGATTTCACACGTTACGTTATCCGATACGGTTCGTGTTCTGTGTAGCTGTTGCTCTGAGTTGGTTTCGTTGTGTCGCTATGCGCGTTAGCCACTAGACGAACACTTGAGAGTTTGTTTGGAGTTGTCGTGTCGGTCAAACGTAGTTTGTACGTGTTATTGGTCGTTTTCTAATATACATACTTGTTATATTGTTTTATGTTTGAGGTTCGCAGGCGGGGACTTCGGACGCTGCGAAGAAGGGGAAACAGGTGGTTGGCTTTACTTGGCCAGGAGCGTTGGTGAGTAGATTTAACATCTACAGGAGAATCGCCCACATGACGTTATGCGTCTGGGCTAGATTAAATGATATGACTATTAGTTACAAATATACGGATATTGATTGTGCATGTATACCTTTGTTGCATATCTCATTTCCTATTGTGTATGGACTTAGTACTAATGAGACACAGCACCATTATTGACGGTTCATGTTTCACGAGCACTAATTGTATGCTACACACACAGTCGATAATTGCCATGACACACACAACACCCATACATATGTGATATGTTGGGATTCCTTAGCACCTAGCCTAGGGTTTGCAAGCATCACACATGCCACAACAAGAATTCAAGGGGGTGCTAAGCAATCAAACTAAGAATCATGCTAGAATACTAGGGTAACATAACATGTAATCTATCATCACAAAGAGAAGTGAACAAAAATACAACCTTTGTAGATCCGTTCCTTCACTTCTAAAGCTCCGTGTTGACGTCCCTTCGCTGCGATCATCGAACTCCTGGACTCTAGTATGGAATTCCCCGGAGAAATGAACAAGATTGCTCGTAGTCTTCGAGACCGAAGATGATCTACGTCGAGGAGACTCAAACTCAAGCTACCACTTCACAAGGTCAAGAACTTTGTGAAGAGAACACCCTAAACTAAATGACAAGTAGTAGAGGATGATGAAAGAGGAAGTGGGTTCACTTTACATTTTGATTTCTCACTTTGTTTCTTCACTTAGAAAAATCTAGAAAGCTTTTTTCTTTTGGATGAAGAAGAAGAAGAATAAAATCCAGTGAAGAGAATTATATTATCAATTATGCAACCATGGGTGAGTTAGTATCATCCACTAACCTTTTGTCACGTCCCGAAAGTACGGAACATGACCGACACTTAAACTACGAAACGTCTCGAGGCGTACGTAATCCAAGTAAGCCGAAAACCCAGAAATGCAAACCAAGAAAAGTAGTAGAGTGAAGGAAAACCAATTTAAACAAGTAGTTTTAATAGCATAAGCCGAATTAAGCGGTTTTTAAAAAAAACATCAATATTTCCCGAAAATTTCGGCAGGGTCTCCTTGGTAAATACTGGCTCCCCAAACGGGATACAACATGAATAGTATACGAAATCAATAAAAGGCATCCCCAAGCGGGAGCTAGCTCTTCGTCAATCGACGGTCACAACCACACAAGCAATATAATATACAACGCCAACAGTGAGGATCAAAAACTCAAAACCACAAGAAAACCATAGAAATAAAACACGCGACTCTAAGGTCGAAAGAATAACATCACTGGTCTCTATCTCTGAAATAAATACATGTTTGGTTGATGGAACTTCTAGATACAACAGAGTAATAGTATACAAGTTATATAATGGGGGGTACGATACAAGTAAACCCACCTACTAGCAAATCACCCGAAGGAAACTATGCCCACAAGCCGTAATGAAACCTGTACGGCAAACCTGCAAGAAACTGGGGCACAACGGGGGTGAGTTGCCAACTCGTGAATAGAAAAAACATCTACGCAAAGAAATCGCATAAATAACGCAACCTAGGTCAATGATCATAATATATCCTCAAATATATGAATAATATGCGGCCTATAACAATGGCTAGGGTAATATCTAACCGGAGTGTGATCTCATGTGCCCGTGTCAGTGCCTCAGGTAGCAATATATCATATGAATGAGGTATGAATGCATGAAAACAGAATACATGTAAATGAAGAAACTGTTTTCATAAATTAGTGAGATTTCCTTTGTATTTTTAAAATGAGGTATCATAAATGAAATCAGCATCAACAGTGTCTAGCATCGACACAAAACATAACTTTCAATGTCTCAAAACCTCAGGCTCCGGCTATCCGGACTGGCCTGTATCATCAAATCTCAGTACCTCGATATCTCGAAATCTCAATGTCTCAAACTCAATATCTAGGGCGCCGTCAGTCCAGACCGGCCCCTACCATCCATCTCAAGACCACGACGGTATCCTCCGGATATCCGACGCGTCGGGTAAAATCACCGGTAGGTAGTCTCCCCCTGCCAGGCTCATCGTCATCACCACGAGCTTCTTGCCTCGGGGTACCTTACCGGGTCCACCATGTACCCGAAACGGTTCATCCAACTCCTCGAATCGGGTCTCGAAATCCATCAGCAAACTTATGGTGGACGACTCATACATCATGGGAAAAACCGCGCTTTTGATTTAAAGAGAGAAAGAAGAAGTTTGTATATGTTTTGCGATTTTCCCCAAATCCAGAAAATCTCATGGAAATCCGAATCCAAAACCTCAATAGCACGTAAAAAGTGAATATATGCATGAGAATCCATGAATGCGGCATAACAATGAATAACAGTATGCATGAAGTAGCAGGTAATAACTACAATGTCTAAACTAACATATAAGGCAAGTACACTAATATCATGTCTAAACTATTAGCTAACATGCTATGTCAAGCAATAATATTTTCTAAGGTGTACGTGACATGGCAATTACCGATGAAGATGTGTGTGAGCCGGCAAGTAAGTGTACGTGGTACATACGCATCATCGGTAATGGTGCTGGTGTCCTAACAACATGATATCAATAATGGAGTATGAAACATAATATAAGCATGCGATGCGAAGCGAACCACAATAATGAGCGGGAGCTGAATACTAGACGCAACTATAACTAATCTGCATTAATCTAATATAAGTCCTACAAATGGTGCCTTTTGAAATAACACGAATCATGGGGTTTTGAAAATAGGGGCTACGGCGTTTTTATGAAAAGATACGTCTTTTGAAATATCCGTAGGATCCCTTGGGCTGTCTTTTAAAATACCCACGATTCGTTAGTTTTTGAAATAGGTAAGAATCGAATCTAATCTAACAACTAAACTAAACTAAAGGGCTAAGCTAACAAGCTGGACTACAGGTAAGGAAACCGCCTAACCTCTGAGTCGATACATATACATACCTGTATATATATTAGTCGGTGATCCCGCCTCAATAATATCATATCCGATACCATATCTATAATCAGACATCCCAAGTCAAGAGTGCGGATCAATCATCAAAATATAGTTCGTACGTAAATCCGTCGTACGGCATCCCCAAATCTGGGTACGGGTTAATATCACATCCATCATACTATTCACCTGGTATCCTCTTTATCAAATATCATGATTGGGGTACTGATCTACGTCAAGTACAATACTGATACCGCCTAAGTATGCATGGACGTGTGTGAAACACTACGTTAAGGACCCACTACAACTTCATGTCGTATCTCAAATACGAACCCTGCTATATCACCGAATTCACAACCTCAATACAAATCTCATCGACTCATCTCAAACCCAAGTATCATCCTCAAATCCGTATGTGAACACATAGTCCCATACCCATGTGAACACATAACTATATGTTCCCGTATAAGCATAAATGAAAGAAGAAAGTATGCAAGTATGGGTTGGTGTGTGCATGTGTAGTGCGACCACTACTCTAGGGTTTCGCGACACTAAATCATCCAAGAACACAAATATCCATATTATCATCAA
Organism: Agapanthus africanus; assembly: GCA_030015575.1. Lineage (NCBI taxonomy): Eukaryota > Viridiplantae > Streptophyta > Magnoliopsida > Asparagales > Amaryllidaceae > Agapanthus > Agapanthus africanus. The sequence goes on from CM057341.1 coordinate 342,669,264, forward strand.
TATACTCAAACAATATATAAACAATATATATATATATGTGTGTGTATACGTATTCGTATACATCACCACGAACTGCGGGGGTGCTATACGCTATCCACCCGACTTCTCCCCGTAGATATAAATCTACTCACCTGGTCCTCGCTCGCCGGTGCCGACGTCGTCACGCGCTTGCTTGTCGTCTCGAAGTCCACATGGGGGTACCTACATATCACAACGCATCGTATCGCATTAAAATCCGACTCATGACCAAAACGACACACGAATCCCACATAAGTCAAAACCTATGGTTGCTTTCACAAATCAACCCAAAAACTCTCGACGTCGGTGTACAAATGCCAGACCATCGAGAAAAACCCAAATACACTCATTTTCACATTCACGAACACAAATTTTAATATAAAATAGGTTAAAACTCACAAAAACCCCAATTTCACTTAAAAAGTCAATTTTCCGAAAATCTAGCAAGCACAAATCACCGTTTTAGCACAAAACTCGATGTATGAACGAATCTAGTGGCCACAATATTCACTAAATATCTTAAATAAGTCATAAAAATAATTTCCACAATTTAATCTCATTAAATTCCATTAACCCCAAAATTCTAGTTTACAAAATACCCAATTTTTAACAATTTATAGCAAAAATGCACAAACAACAATTTAGCTAGGATTTTCATGAACTAAAGACATTAAACCACTCAATATATTATCTATAATGACATGAAACCATAATTATAATTTAACCTAAATCATTTAATAATTTTCCAAAACTCTAGTTAGCAAAATAACTTAATTAGGGCATTTTATAAGTAATGGTTTGGAATTAACAACTAAATTAGCTTTCTATAAAACTTAAGATGTTAATCCACATCACAAAACCATGCACAATTTATCACAACCCATTTCCACAACAAAACCCTAACTTGAAATCTTTAATCATGCAATTAATCTCATCAAAAACCTAATTAAGCACTTAGTTAACTTAGATTAAAGCAACTAGATAACAAATTTTAACAAAAGTATGAGATTATACCTCCCATGATGAGATCAAGTTCAAGATATAGCCTCCCAAAATGCCATTTTGATCCCTAGATCTATGCTAGAATGGCTAATGAGAAATGGGTAGGAGTTGGATTTGGATTTTGGGATTTATTTGATGGATTTTGAGGCAATTTTTGTTAATTTTTTTCCAAGAGAATGAGAAGGGAATTGGGAGGGGTTGCTGCTGAAGGAGGAGGGGGGCTCGGCCAGCAGGTGTGGGGGAGGGTGTGGAGTGTGTGGGGTGTGGAAAAGAAAGTCCAAGTCATGATAAAATACCCCCAAGTCAACACACCAACTTCTTCTCTCATTATTCTTTTCTTTTCCTTTCTTTTCTTTTGCTTTTCTCTTCAAATCTTTAAGTGGGGAAGAGTGGAAGTGGGGGCTGCTGATTTGGAAAGGGGTGAGAGGGTGTGGGTGAGTGTGGGTGAGGGAAAAATGATAAATGTTATACCCCAATTCCATTAACACTAATTTCACTAATTAAGCCCTTTATCTTCGATATTTTCTAAACCGTTTTGGCAAACGATTTCATTTCAAAAACTACATGATAAAATTTTATTTAATGTGTCATGATGCACAAAATTTGTTTCAACTCATTCCAATTTATAATTTTCCCTAATTAAATGTATTAGTGACTGCTTAAAATAATAATAAAATAGTTTTTTTTTTCTGAAAATTTGAAATTTCACCAGTGGCTCAATAAACACCAAATACTAGCAATTACATAGCTAGAATATGTATATTTAATTTTTATAATAAGATATTTGCATTTTGACTTTTTACAGAAAACCCCCTTATTTTACCGATTTTCCGAAATTTCACCGAAACGATTTTCAAAACGCTACAATCTTCCCCCCTTAAAGAAATTCGGTCCCCGAATTTAAATTAAAACTCCCCCCAAATACTAAAATATTTCAGCCAAAACCATCAAATCGCCGGGGCTCCGAAATCATAAATACATAAACGCATCATTGCGCAATGCATACACATGAGTAATGAGTAGATAACTCGAAATCAAAACTCCGTCAAGCATCCCGCAATCATCGGAGTCAAGGTGAAGACACGAATGCCAAATCTCAAGCAAGACCGATATGCTGTAAATCGGAACTATACATGTAAATATCAGGAGGAAATGCATGCCAAATCCTTTAAGTTGCTGTGCAATGAACATAACACTGCACAGTGGCGGACGTCTATCATAAGAAAATAACTATATACATATATACCTTTGTTTGAAATGTACGTTCCGCCGTTTTGGGAACAATTTAGAAGGGTTTTCCTTGTTTTAAACGTTTCGCGTCATATCAGACACGTAGGTAAATACTGAGACTATAGCTCGCTTTTTGGAAATCCCTTCAATAACTATCAATGCATGCAAAATATATTCAGGTACTGCCCTCTGACTAGTCCTGCTCAGTACGAAAACACATAGCAATATCATAAAAACGTACTGCTCTATAAGAAAAATCAATCCCAAAATACGCGGATGAATACTACGTGCGTCTGGTGCGCACGGAAATCAAAATCCAAATATGTGCCATACATATGCACAGAAACAACATCTAAGTGCATCGGGTGTGCACGAAATATCTGTCGTAGGCAACATGTGTGCCTGACAGCAAAATCAGGTGCATCTGATATGCACGAAAAAAATCTCGATTTAGTGCATCTGGTGTGCACCAAAATCGCATCTCAAGACATGCGCTCAACATGCGCGAAAACCCAAAACCAGGGGCATCCATCATGCACGAAGTCATGAAATCCAATATCAAGCGCCGAACATGCGCAAAATCAAATCAGGTGCACAAGGTGCACAAAACAAATATCGAGTATCACAATCGAAATCAAAATCCAGTGCATCTAAGTGCACAAAAGGCGTATCACTGCACTGCTAGCATATATAAACTATACAGAGTGCAGGAACCAAATCGTGTGCGTGCATACGCACAAAATCAATTCAAATGTCTAAAACCGTAAAATCACAAATATGTGAAACCAAAGCACGAAAACGATATCAAGTGCAACAATGTGCAAAGATCGTAAATCCTCAATCATCAAAATCAAATCATGCGAATAAATCACCCAAAACATCGAAATCAATAATGGCGGAATAGTACCGCTCAAGCGCATCCTCTAAGAATCTCGGGCCAACTGTCACGGTCACTAGTGGGACGTCTCGTCGATGATCATGAACTCTGGCCTGCTGGTGTGCGTAACAATGACCACTCCTGGGTCAAGGTCTTCACTGTGGATTACCAATCTCTCGGTCCATCGGCTCATCGGCCCTGTCAGGTGTGCTAACGGGGATGATCCAGTTCTGGCACGTCCCTTGTCATCTCCCGGTCAATCATCGCGACCACTCGTAAGACAGCATATCACTGGCATCGGCCTCTGGCTCTCTGAATATACGTGACACATCTGATCCTGGGTGCAAGTATCATTGCAGCAGTGTCCTGGAAGGGATCCTGCTCACGGTCTCTTCCATGTCTCGTCTCTGCCAACTGTCCGGAAGTCATCATCCTTTCCTATATCTGCATCTTGCTTTGGAACGACTGCATACTCATCGCAACTCCTTCTGGAAGGTAAATCCAATACTCTGCCTCGGCATGCGCATCGCATCTCTGATGTCGGCGGAGGGGAACGTCATCATATCCAGATCTTGTACGAACCTCTTACTCCATTTTTCTCTAATGTCGACCGCTTCGGACTCGTCTCGTCGTGGCTGCATGGACTGAGCTCCAACGGCTATCCTCCTATCGGGAGTCTCCCAAGAAATGCATCTCACCACCTAGCATCCGAATTAAGTCAAACCATCCAATCGATTGTTAAAACCTCATAATCCCCCAAGGGCTCAACATCCTGGGCACAGTTTAATAGTATCGAGTACATACCACAGTATCGGTGGTCCAGCCGTAGAAGGGCAAACCCAAGCCTCACTAATGGCGCGGTGGAACTGCCGCAAACTCGAAGGTTCAAAGGCTTTCACACGGTCATTAAGTCGAGTTAGGGTTTCATTCTTCTAGAGGGTCCATAGAATTGCCTGCATGCCTTTCAGAATACTTTAAACTTGGAATAATAGGTTTCTGACATTCGATCGTCTCTGTCGACTCCCAACGTCTCCGTGTGAAGTCGTCTCTAGCTGGAATCAATCTATCTGATGACTTCTCATCGGGTAGGCGAACGAACCACATGTCCTAGTCATTCATCCTCGGGTGACTAGCGACCTTCTATCATCTCTTAGTACAACTCGTACTGCATTAGCTCCAGCGTCTGGGGCAATATCCCGTCGCTCGCAGCAACAACTGGCTCACTCGTCTGCACGCTGAACAGTGCCTCAATCATCATGAGTGAGCAATACACCAACGGTCATCAAAATCTGGCTGGCCTCTATCATTGGCTCAATCCTCTAGTGCTGATCAGCACATCCGAGTAACCACATAATGGCGATCCGCCAAACGCTCGTGGCGCGGAAACACAGTAAAAAGACACATCTCCGCAATCGTGTGTCGCCGGAATTCGCCCAGGTCAGTCCTCATTCGTGACGAGCTCGTGCTGACCACAACTCTAGCTGTAGCTCTCCCTGCCCGTAATCGTGGCAGCAAAACCATAACTGGTACTGATGAGGCTAGATCGGAATGAATATAATACTGAGCAAACAAATGTACATCCTAAGGCTTCTTAAGCGGAGTAGCGTATCGTAAATATGCCGTGGAACATACCTACGGTACGTCACTCTACTTTAGTCACCTATTCCATCAACCAAGGGTCATCCTACGCTCCGAAGGTAAAACCTAACACTCTGATACCAACTTTGTCACGTCCCGAAAGTACGGAACATGACCGACACTTAAACTACGAAACGTCTCGAGGCGTACGTAATCCAAGTAAGCCGAAAACCCAGAAATGCAAACCAAGAAAAGTAGTAGAGTGAAGGAAAACCAATTTAAACAAGTAGTTTTAATAGCATAAGCCGAATTAAGCGGTTTTTAAAAAAACATCAATATTTCCCGAAAATTTCGGCAGGGTCTCCTTGGTAAATACTGGCTCCCCAAACGGGATACAACATGAATAGTATACGAAATCAATAAAAGGCATCCCCAAGCGGGAGCTAGCTCTTCGTCAATCGACGGTCACAACCACACAAGCAATATAATATACAACGCCAACGGCGAGAATCAAAAACTCAAAACCACAAGAAAACCACAGAAATAAAATCGCGACTCTAAGGTCGAAAGAATAACATCACTGGTCTCTATCTCTGAAATAAATACATGTTTGGTTGATGGAACTTCTAGATACAATAGAGTAATAATATACAAGTTATATAATGGGGGGTACGATACAAGTAAACCCACCTACTAGCAAATCACCCGAAGGAAACTATGCCCACAAGCCGTAATGAAACCTGTACGGCAAACCTGCAAGAAACTGGGGCACAACGGGGGTGAGTTACCAACTCGTGAATAGAAAAAACATCTACGCACAGAAATCGCATAAATAACGCAACCTAGGTCAATGATCATAATATATCCTCAAATATATGAATAACATGCAGCCTATAACAATGGCTAGGGTAATATCTAACCCGAGTGTGATCTCATGTGCCCGTGTCAGTGCCTCAGGTAGCAATATATCATATGAATGAGGTATGAATGCATGAAAACAGAATACATGTAAATGAAGAAACTGTTTTCATAAATTAGTGAGATTTTCTTTGTATTTTTAAAATGAGGTATCATAAATGAAATCAGTATCAACAGTGTCTAGCATCGACACAAAACATAACTTTCAATGTCTCAAAACCTCAGGCTCCGGCTATCCGGACTGGCCTGTATCATCAAATCTCAGTACCTCGATATCTCGAAATCTCAATGTCTCAAACTCAATATCTAGGACGCCGTCAGTCCAGACCGGCCCCTACCATCCATCTCAAGACCACGACGGTATCCTCCGGATATCCGACGCGTCGGGTAAAATCACCAGTAGGTAGTCTCCCCCTGCCAGGCTCATTGTCATCACCACGAGCTTCTTGCCCCGGGGTACCTTACCGGGTCCACCATGTACCCGAAACGGTTCATCCAACTCCTCGAATCGGGTCTCGAAATCCATCAGCAAACTCATGGTGGACGACTCATACATCATGGGAAAAACCGCGCTTTTCATTTAAAGAGAGAAAGAAGAAGTTTGTATATGTTTTGCGGTTTTCCCCAAATCCAGAAAATCTCATGGAAATCCGAATCCAAAACCTCAATAGCACGTAAAAAGTGAATATATGCATGAGAATCCATGAATGCGGCATAACAATGAATAACAGTATGCATGAAGTAGCAGGTAATAACTACAATGTCTAAACTAACATATAAGGCAAGTACACTAATATCATGTCTAAACTATTAGCTAACATGCTATGTCAAGCAATAATATTTTCTAAGGTGTATGTGACATGGCAATTACCGATGAAGATGTGTGTGAGCCGGCAAGTAAGTGTATGTGGTACATACGCATCATCGGTAATGGTGCTGGTGTCCTAACAACATGATATCAATAATGGAGTATGAAACATAATATAAGCATGCGATGCGAAGCGAACTACAATAATGAGCGGGAGCTGAATACTAGACGCAACTATAACTAATCTGCATTAATCTAATATAAGTCCTACAAATGGTGCCTTTTGAAATAACACGAATCATGGGGTTTTGAAAATAGGGGCTACGGTGTTTTTATGAAAAGATACGTCTTTTGAAATATCCGTAGGATCCCTTGGGCTGTCTTTTAAAATACCCACGATTCGTTAGTTTTTGAAATAGGTAAGAATCGAATCTAATCTAACAACTAAACTAAACTAAAGGGCTAAGCTAACAAGCTGGACTACAGGTAAGGAAACCGCCTAACCTCTGAGTCGATACATATACATACCTGTATATATATTAGTCGGTGATCCCGCCTCAATAATATCATATCCGATACCATATCTATAATCAGACATCCCAAGTCAAGAGTGCGGATCAATCATCAAAATATAGCTCGTACGTAAATCCGTCGTACGGCATCCCCAAATCTGGGTACGGGTTAATATCACATCCATCATACTATTCACCTGGTATCCTCTTTATCAAATATCATGATTGGGGTACTGATTTACGTCAAGTACAATACTGATACCGCCTAAGTATGCATGGACGTGTGTGAAACACTACGTCAAGGACCCGCTACAACGTCATGTCGTATCTCAAATACGAACCCTGCTATATCACCGAATTCACAACCTCAATACAAATCTCATCGACTCATCTCAAACCCAAGTATCATCCTCAAATCCGTATGTGAACACATAGTCCCATACCCATGTGAACACATAACTATATGTTCCCGTATAAGCACAAATGAAAGAAGAAAGTATGCAAGTATGGGTTGGTGTGTGCATGTGTAGTGCGACCATTACTCTAGGGTTTCGCGACACTAAATCATCCAAGAACACCAAATATCCATATTATCATCAATATACTCAAACAATAAATAAACAATATATATATATATATGTGTGTGTGTGTGTGTGTGTGTGTGTGTGTGTGTATACGTATTCGTATACATCACCACGAACTGCGGGGGTGCTATACGCTATCCACCCGACTTCTCCCCGTAGATATAAATCTACTCACCTGGTCCTCGCTCGCCGGTGCCGACGTCGCCACGCGCTTGCTTGTCGTCTCGAAGTCCATATGGGGGTACCTACATATCACAACGCATCGTATCACATTAAAATCCGACTCATGACCAAAACGACACACGAATCCCACATAAATCAAAACCTATGGTTGCTTTCACAAATCAACCCAAAAACTCTCGACGTCGGTGTACAAACGCCAGACCATCGAGAAAAACCCAAATACACTCATTTTCACATTCACGAACACAAATTTTAATATAAAATAGGTTAAAACTCACAAAAACCCCAATTTCACTTAAAAAGTCAATTTTCCGAAAATCTAGCAAGCACAAATCACCGTTTTAGTACAAAACTCGATGTATGAACGAATCTAGCGGCCACAATATTCACTAAATATCTTAAATAAGTCATAAAAATAATTTCCACAATTTAATCTCATTAAATTCCATTAACCCCAAAATTCTAGTTTACAAAATACCCAATTTTTAACAATTTATAGCAAAAATGCACAAACAACAATTTAGCTAGGATTTTCATGAACTAAAGACATTAAACCACTCAATATATTATCTATAATGACATGAAACCATAATTATAATTTAACCTAAATCATTTAATAATTTTCCAAAACTCTAGTTAGCAAAATAACTTAATTAGGGCATTTTATAAGTAATGGTTTGGAATTAACAACTAAATTAGCTTTCTATAAAACTTAAGATGTTAATCCACATCACAAAACCATGCACAATTTATCACAACCCATTTCCACAACAAAACCCTAACTTGAAATCTTTAATCATGCAATTAAACTCATCAAAAACCTAATTAAGCACTTAGTTAACTTAGATTAAAGCAACTAGATAACAAATTTTAACAAAAGCATGAGATTATACCTCCCATGATGAGATCAAGCTCAAGATATAGCCTCCCAAAATGCCATTTTGATCCCTAGATCTATGCTAGAATGGCTAATGAGAAATGGGTAGGAGTTGGATTTGGATTTTGGGATTTATTTGATGGATTTTGGGGCAATTTTTGTTAATTTTTTTCCAAGAGAATGAGAAGGGAATTGGGAAGGGGTTGCTGCTGAAGGAGGAGGGGGGCTCGGCCAGCAGGTGTGGGGGAGGGTGTGGAGTGTGTGGGGTGTGGAAAAGAAAGTCCAAGTCATGATAAAATACCCCCAAGTCAACACACCAACTTCTTCTCTCATTATTCTTTTCTTTTCCTTTCTTTTCTTTTGCTTTTCTCTTCAAATCTTTGAGTGGGGAAGAGTGGAAGTGGGGGCTGCTGATTTGGAAAGGGGTGAGAGGGTGTGGGTGAGTGTGGGTGAGGGAAAAATGATAAATGTTATACCCCAATTCCATTAACACTAATTTCACTAATTAAGCCCTTTATCTTCGATATTTTCTAAACCGTTTTGGCAAACGATTTCATTTCAAAAACCACATGATAAAATTTTATTTAATGTGTCATGATGCACAAAATTTGTTTCAACTCATTCAAATTTTTAATTTTCCCTAATTAAATATATTAGCGACGGCTTAAAATAATAATAAAATAATTTTTTTTTCTGAAAATTTGAAATTTCACCAGTGGCTCAATAAACACCAAATACTAGCAATTACATAGCTAGAATATGTATATTTAATTTTTATAGTAAGATATTTGCATTTTGACTTTTTACAGAAAACCCCCTTATTTTACCGATTTTCCGAAATTTCACCGAAACGATTTTCAAAACGCTACACCTTTGTAGAGACTAATCCATGGTTTAAGCTAATAGTTTGGTTAATAAATATCTTAAGTAAAATAAAGTGTGTGGATTTTGTCAAAGATGCTTTAAACTTCATGAAGCTTCAAGTCAAGACAAAGAAAACCACCATTCTGAATTGCAAAATAAATAAAAAACCTAACCATTATCTTAAATATGGTGTAAGTCATACACATACCTCAGTTTGCATGTATCATCAAGCATGATACAATCATGTACACAAACATATATCACATATACATTATGTGCACATCAAGTGAGAAGAGCAATCTTAAGTGAACCAATACTAGTTAATGTAAAGTAATATATCAAATATATAATTATACATTAAATCATTAAATCAACACTTGATTTAATGATCCGGTCATATCGCATATAACCGACTAATATCATGTGTATCAATATATCGAATCAACACTTGATTCGATAACCCGTCTATATCGCATATAACTGACCGATGATACAAATCGCGAGAATAGAATACAGTATCACATACTGGTATTATTCTTGGTCCCGCACATATCACATACGTACTCCTATTTCGTTTCACTTGAGCCAGGAAACCTCTGTGTACGACTCTAAAGACTCGTCAATACGCCGGCAGTAGGTAGTGATCATATCAAACACCCACAAGCCGCAAGCAGTCTGCTAAACGTAACGGCCACCCGGGTATTGAGCGATCAGAAGATCAACGAGCAAGCCTGCTCACACTCCTGCGAATCCAATCGGTAACACTTACCGCACAGTCCGGTCTGTTCGTCTAATATGTCGCATATCTCGCCTAGGGGTGATAAACGTCAGACCCCAGTAGCTTGATAAGTCATGCCGATGTAAGGTCCATAACGAGCGTGAAACTACTGATAACACTTACCAGTAAATCACAGCAACCCTGGCCAGGGATTTCCAGTTATGGCCAGTCGAGCATAGCGCAACATCAACCCCTAATACTGGGAGAGACGAATCCCCTTCTATCACTCATTGCCTCCATGTGACTCGGGACTGTACCCAAAAACCACCTGTTTGCACGACTCAGTAGAGCCATGGTAGGGTGTAAATCAAAGCACAGTGGGAGACACACAAGACTCTATGACGATCTCGGGTCAACAGACTAAGCTGTACCAGTGTCACCAGAGAACTGCCATCTGACATGAGGTATAATACCATCTGGGAGTTCTCGGCGAGTCCGTTCAGTGTACCCAGTCTCCACCGAGCACCCGTATACCATCTCTGATGTCAAACACCAATGGATATGGGATCATCCATCGCCCATCACATTGGTCGAGAAGATATACGCTAGTCTACTCTGGAATATCGATGCCCCGTCTCGATATTCCCATGACTAGGAACATTGAAGGATGTACTCATGGACTACCCAGGCCCCACTAGTATGATCTGCATCGTAATCCTGGAAGTCGAGTACACATCCTAAGGGCTTTATCAACATGTAACAGAGAGGCAGTAAGTATACATGTTAAGATAAAGAGCAACCAGATAGCGTACTATCATGTCGAGCAAGAAAGTCCTCCCTATATATGTCCCAGCATCCACTATCATATACATCTCATGTACAATAATGGCCTCAAGGGCATACATACAACTAAAAATCTCCTATTTGCACTAGGGCCATCATATAGCAGTGGTTGTAGTATCTCATACTCAACTATCCCATAAAAGTCTCTCTCTGGGAAATGCCTCAGTGAGTGGATCCGCCATGTTAAGCTCTGAGTCTACTCTCCTAACCTCGATCTTTTGGAGATCAACCATCTCCATGATCAGGTGATACTGCCTTAGAATATGTCTGGGTCACTGTTGGGACCGGGGTTCCTAGGCTAAAGCCACACCTCCATTGTCTCACAATGGAAAGAACCCAGTTCATCTCATGAACTAATATACACCCAGACTTCCTCTTTGGTAGCATCTTTGATAGCGATGTATCCAGCCTTTATCGTCTAGTTTGCCATGGTAGCTTGCTTGGAACTCTTTTAACATACCGCCCCTTCACTGAGGGTAAAGACAATGCCTACGACTGACATTCAGTCATCCTTACCACTCTGGATTCTATCCAGTGATTCTCCCCAGGATCGATTGTTACCATCTCACTACACCTAGTGAGAATCTTAACATCCATTTAGATCTATCTCATAGATCCAACACCCAGGATTTAGGAGGTATCACCTAGATCCTACATAGAGAATCAATGTGATAAGAGGAGATTGATCGTACGTAGCGTATGAAACTCTTTTCCTATCAAGAGTGTGTCGTCCACGTACAATACGAGGATGACCACCTTACTCTCTACTACCTTTTTGTATATACAAGGTTCATCTACCATTTTGATGAAGTCAAACACTTTGACTACCACATCAAAACAGACGTTCCATCTCCGCGATGCCTGCTTTAACTTTTAAAGCAACCTGCACACGTTTCCACTGCTCCCACTGTCTACGAAGCCCTCTGGCTGTGTACTTATAGACGTTCTCTTCTAAATCATTATTTAGAAAAAGCAGTCATAACACCCAACCGCCATATATCGTAGTCATGGTATGTAGCAATGGCAAGTAGGATCTGGATGGACTTAAGCACAACCACTGGAAAAGGTTTCATCATTATCCACTCCTGGTCGATGACGAGAACCTTTAACAAGTCTAGCTTTGAAAGTCTCAACCTTTCCATCTACACCAAGTAATCTTCTCAAGGTATATTTGCTCCTGATGGGGATTTAACCCTTCAGATATAGCAACCAAAGTCCATACTTTGTTGGTGTACATGGATTCCATCTCAGATCGCTTAGCATCCAGCCATTCTTACAGAGTCCTTACACTTGATGGCCTGCTCGAAACTAGTTAGGTTATCATCTCATGATGCAATCCTCGCTCCCACCGTCATCGAGAAACCGAAGTATCTCTCAGGCGGATGAGGAACCCTACCAGATCGGTGGAGAGGCTGAGGTTCGTCGGGAACTACTGAATCCTTATTCAATAGGTATGCAGCTTCACAAGTGCATAACCCCCAAAGGAAACAGGTAACTCAGTAGTACTCATCATAGAGCGCACCATATCTAATAGGGTGCGATTGCTCCGCCCCGATACACTGTTGTGCTGTGGTGTATACGGAGGAGTAATGCTGAGAGAGAATCTCATTCTCTTTTAGAATAGTCCAGGATCTCTATTCCTAAGTATTCTCCTCCCTGATCACATCAAAGGACATAATACTTATACCCGGTTTTGGTTCTCTACTTCTGACTTATATTCAATGAATTTCTCAAAAGCTTCAGACTTACATTTCAACAGGAACACATGTCCGAATCTTAGGAGATCATCAATGAATGTAATGAAGTACAAAGAATCAGTCCTAGCATGTGTAGACAGAGGACGTACATACATCACTATGTATCAGTCCCAAGGGTTCACTAACCCTTTCTCTGTTTCAAGTAAACAGAGCTATGGTCATCTTATCTTTGTGACATGACTGGCAAGTTTCATAAGATGTAAATTCAAACTGATTTACATATGCATCTAAATGTAACTTAGCTAGTCGGGTCGCATTGATATGACCTAGTCTACAACGCCTCAAGAAGAATTCGTTCATTTATTAACTCTTCTTCTTGTGTGTGTTCTGTACGTTAAGAACCGTGGTTTGATTTAGAACGTATATGCTTTTAGATAATGTGCCTGGACCAATCAACTTTTGATATAGGAAATGTTCAAAACATTATCCAACAATACAAAATTATATCCTTTTTTACTAAATAAAGAGACTGATATGATGTTGTATATCAGGTTCGGTATCTAATAACATTCGTTCAGAATCAATGTATTTGGTAATACAGGGTGATAACTGCCAACACCTTGGCTGCAACAATTGCACCGTTTTTAACTCTTGAAACTTATCACCCGTTCTCAGTTCTCTATCTATCTGTGGCCCTTGTAACAGATTACATATCTGGGATCCTGATCCGGTATCAAATACCCAGGACGTAGAGGATACTGAGAAACAGTTCTATGTAATGAACACAGCCGAAGAAGATGCATCATCATGCACTTTCTTCGTTTGGGCGGCATGGGAATCCTGGTATTCCCCTATTTCCAGCTCGGTCTTATAATAATTATAAGTTGGAGCGGGACCAACGTTCCCCATCTCAGTATAACAAGCAGGTTCGGTCAATACATCCATATTATTATCTTGATTAAGGCGTGATATGGTCGCTACCTGGAGAGAGAGAGAAGAAAACACTCTACGTGCGCTCTTGCAAGATTAGATTGGTTATATATTTTATCTAATCAGGATGGCTCCCACTGTTTTTATCAAATCTTCCTTCAAACCTTAAAAGGAGAGACTAGCCGGGATTAATTACACTCTACAAGTTCGCCAATCTTTCAACCAGGCCAGTGCCGGTACTTTGAGGGAGGTTCTCCCTGCTTTTGCACGGACCTAATTAAAATAAACCTCGTTTTCCCATGGGTGTAACCCCATTGACACCTTTCTAGACACCTACTTGATCGGCTAACTGTAAAGTGCAAAACTCTCCCAGGAGTAACAATTACTCGCAGTGGGTATCGGGATCCAACTATCTCATAGAAGGTATGCAATCTCATTGCAAATTTGAAACTCCCGATAATGGTTTTTACCCCTAGCACTTATGAGCTTGGCTATGGCCAACAAATCATAAGCACTAGTCAAATTCTACCCGTCATTTCGTGATTAATTAGACCCACCACATGACCCTTGGCTAAGGTCAACAAAGTCACATGACTGTCCTAACTAATCACATCATATGCTGTGTAGGTGTAAGGTTTACCTAGCACCTAATGAAGGGTTTGGAAGCATCACATGTCTCAAAATTAAAATTTTAAGGTGCTAAGTGAACATACAAAGAATCATCACTAGAAAATTAGGGTTTCTAAACATACACATCACCACAAGAAGGTAAAGCTAGGGTTTTGAGAGTACAACCTTTGTAGCTCCCTACGCTAGACTCCTTGGCTACTTAAGTGTTGGAAAAGGTCCACTTGAGATCCTTCTGGGTCCACGATGATCCACCCGGAGTCCTCTTTGTCCAAGCTTGAAACTTCAAAAGATCAAGAAGAGAAAAGGAAGCTAACACTCTTCACTAGTGGGCAAGACTAGTGTAGAATGGTGTTGTGGTTGGTTTTCTCACTTCAAAATCTTAACTTGTTCACTCTTTGACCCACTTGAAAGATCTATTGAGCAAGAGAGAGGAGGAAGAAGATGATGGCTTTTTAAAACTCAAGAGAATGATAATATGTTATATGAAAAATAGAAAATATAAGTATATATATTTTCTACTCTTCATCTCAAACCATGGTTATATAATAAAGATATTATTGTGCTTGAGTTAAAACACAAAAGGAAGATTAACACATGGTTAAAAAGTTGGTGAACAAGGGTTAGCTCAAGGAAGAGTGTAGAAGATAACCATGGATTAATCTTTTTCTTTTGTTTTGTTTTAACATAAATACAAATATATATCTATATATATAATCATAAGGTGTGAGTCTTATATTGCCATCATCTTCTATATATACAACCATGATAGAATGATGTATGTATGTATGTGTGCATGCACATCCATATATGCATGGACAAGAATGAATGCACACATGCATTCATACATCCAAAAAGACAAGAAAGGATTTCTAGTGAGAAACTAATGGTCATGTGATAAATCAACACTTGATTTAGCAATCCAGTCATATCACATACGACCTGACCAAAAGCAAGCCGCCCGATTAATATACGGTATCTCATACGCGCATTTTAACCGGGTCCATGTGCATATCGCATATGCGCATCACAACGTTTCGCCTGGACTAGGTAACTCCTTTGTGGGACTCTAAGACTCGTCAATACGCCGGCAGTGGGTGATGATCATATCAAGCACCCCCAAGCCGCAAGTGGTCAGCTAAACGTAACGGCCACCCGGGTATTGAGCAATCAGAAGAAAACAAGCGAACCTGCTACAACTCCCGTCGAGCCAACCGGCAACACTACCGTACAGTCCGGTCTCTTCGTCAGATATGCTGCATATCGAGTCTAGGGATGGTAACGTCGACCCCAATTACTCAATAAGTCGTGCCGATGAATGGTCTATAACAGATCGAAAAGCTACTGATAACACTTATCAGTAAATCTCAGCAGCCCTGGCCAGGGACTTACTGATATAACCAGTCGAGCACAGCACAACATCAACTCCCAATACCGGGAGAGACGAAACCCCTCCTATCGCTCATCGCCTTCGTGTGTCTCGGGACTGTACCCAACGGCCACCTGTTTGCACGACTCAGTAGAGCCGTGGTAGGGTGGCAATCAAAGCACAGTGGGAGAACGCATAAGACTCTATGACGATCTCGGGTCTATAGACTAACCTGCACCAGTGTCACCTGAGAACTGCTATCCGACGATAGATATAATTCCATATAGGAGTTCTCGACGAGTCCGTCCAGTGTACCCAGTCACCACTGAGCACCCGTATACGATCTCGATGTCAAACATCGATGAATGTGGGAACATCCTGTTAGTTATATGTATGCCCTAGAGGCCATTACTGTACATTGGATGTATATTGTAGTGGATGCTGGGACATATATAGGAAGGACTTTCTCGCTCGACATGATAGTACGCTATCTGGTTGCTCTTTATCTTAACATGTATACTTTCTGTCTCTCTGATTACATGTTGATAAAGCCCTTAGGATGTGTACTCGACTTCCAGGACTATGATGCAGATCATACTAGTGGGGCCTGGGTAGTCAATGAGTACATCCTTCATTGTTCCTAGTCGAGGGAATATCGAGACGGGGCATCGATATTCCAGAGTAGACTAGCGCATATCTTCTCGACCCATGCGATGGGCGATGGATGATCCCATATCCATTGGTGTTTGACATCGAAGATGGTATGCGGGTGCTCAGTGGAGACTGGGTACACTGAACGGACTCGCCGAGAACTCCCAGATGGTATTATACCTCACGTCAGATGGCAGTTCTCTGGTGACACTGGTACAGCTTAGTCTGTTGACCCGAGATCGTCATAGAGTCTTGTGTGTCTCCCACTGTGCTTTGATTTCCACCCTACCACGGCTCTACTGAGTCGTGCAAACAGGTGGTTTTTGGGTACAGTCCCGATTCACATGGAGGCAATGAGCGATAGGAGGGGATTCGTCTCTCGCGGTATTGGGGGTTGATGTTGTGCTATGCTCGACTGGCCATAACAGGAAATCCCTGGCCAGGGTTGCTGTGATATACTGGTAAGAGTTATCAGTAGTTTCATGAATGTTATGGACCTCAAGTCGGCATGACTTATCGAGCTATTGGGGTCTGACGTTTACCACCCCTAGGCGAGATATGCGACATATCAGACGAACAGACCGGACTGTACGATAAGTGTTACTGGTTGGATTCGCAGGAGTGTGAGCAGGCTTGCTCGTCGATCTTCTGATCGCTCAATACCCGGGTGGCCGTTACGTTTGGCAGACCGCTTGCGGCTTGCGGATGTTTGATATGATCATCATCTGCTACCGGCGTATTGATGAGTCTTTAGAGTCCTACACAGAGGTTTCCTAGCTCAAGCGAAAAGAAATAGGAGCGCATATGAGATATGTGCAGGACCGAGAATAATGCGTGTATATGATACCGTATTCTATTCTCGCGATCAATGTATCGAATGGTTATATGCGATATAACCTAGTTATCGAATCAAGGATTGATTCGATAAGCCGACACATTGGATACTAGCCGGTTATATGCGATATGACCGGATCGTTAAATCAAGTGTTGATTTAATGATTTAATACATAATTATATATTTGATATATTGCTTTGCATTAACTAGTATCGGTTCACTTTAAATGGATTTTCTCGCGCGGATGTGCACATTGTATATTCGATATAGTTTTGTGCACATGATTGTATCATGTTTGATGATACATTCTAGCTTGGTTTTGTGTAAAGTGTTAAACCATGGTTAATTAGTGATTAGGGTTTCTTTTTCATTTACTTAATCATTTATTTATTCCTTTTGTTTATTTTGGAAAAGGAAAAGATAAAGAGATAAGAATGGTTGCTAGTTTTTGTTTTTATTTGAAAGCTTCTTGAAGCTTTGAACTTAGTCCACCATTCTTGTCTTTTATCTAACCCTAACCACTCTCTAACCTTAGTTAAAACTCTACACTAAACCATGGTCAAAGAGATGATAAGTATTCATTTTATTTTATTTTTCTTTTAAGGAATAACTTATCATATCTTCTTCTTCTTCTTCATCTTCTTCAACATTGAAGAAAGCTTGCTACTCCAATGGCAAGTCATGAAGTCTAGTGAGAAATCCAAAACTAAAGTTTACCCACTTCCTATTTCGTCATCCTCTACCTCTTGCCAAGTAGTATAGGGTGTTTCCTTCATAAGTTTTTCCGACTTGTTGAAGTTGGAGCTTGTTCTAGCGATGCTTCGACGTAGATCATCTTCGGCATCGAACCGACGATCAAGCCCGCCCATTCTTCGATGATGCCGACGCTAGAGCCCAAGACATGATTTGGACAGCGAGGGGACTTCATTGCGGAGCCGTGGAGGTGGTGGACCGGATCTACAAAGGTTGTATATCCGTTCCCTTAGTTAAAATGTTAACTAGTTTATGTTTTCGCCTAAATATCTAGTAAACGATCCGTAGTCGGGTTTGTAGGCACCCGTAAAATTTGATTTGTGCATGTTTGATCACTTGTGAGACCTCACTAGAGTGCCTAGGAACCCTACAGTGGTATCAGAGCCTAGCTAGAGCCTTAGGCGATGCGTAGACGGAGTTAGAAGTCCGATCGACCCGAAACCCCGACTTTAAAATGCTCTCTGGACATTTTTGTAAAATGTGGATTTTTGCAAATTAAAAATATGCAGAGAAACAAGCAGGATAATATAAGAGTTACTGTGAATTTCGACGCACTGATTCAATCAATGAGCCGCGGATCCGCGGCACGAGCATGGCTCGTGCGGCGGTTCCGCGGCCACACTGTCGTTTTATGTAATTTGTTTTACACAGTAATTCTCATATTTCTTTGCTTGTTTTCCTGGGAATTTTCAATATTTATTCAAGAGTTGAATTTTCAGGGGTTGTTTTGGGGATTCGGTGTTTCGATCGGAGTATCAAATTTTGTCTGTGTGGCTTTCCGGATAATTTTTTGAATATGTTAAAAAGTTCGACTGGATATAAATACCCAATTTTTCCCCTGTCGGGAAATTTCCAAGTGTTGGACTTTTCCGTAGTTTAACGACGTTCTAAGTAATGCAAGTAACGCGATGGACCCTCTAGAAGACAACAAACCTTAACTCGATTATGTGACCGTCTTGAACTGCCCTTTGAACCTTCGGGTTTGGGGCAGTACGGCGTGCCACATGTGAGGCATTGGCTTGACCCTTCTACGGCTGGACCGTTGCTACTGAGGCACGAACTGAATGCTGTTAGACTTATTTCATGTGTTGAGCTGTATCGGGAAAACTTGGGTGTTCGATTGTTCGATCGAAAAGTTTAGCATTTTCTATTTATCCGGAATGTGATACAATAATTGGAATTCACAAATAGTTATGAGATAACGGGATGAATATTATAAACATAGCAGTTTAGTCTCACTTGATCGGTTGCCACGGAATTTTGATGTGATCAAAAGTCCGTCGCAATCACGTAGCGTACGCGGATACTCGCCGGGTAAACTTAATAGACAGCCTCACCCCATTGCCCCGACCAAGTGACTGTAGGAGAACCCCGTCGCCGAAAGCATCCGTTCGGGTGCTCGCGGCAGCGGTGTTCCGCCTTGGTGCACTTCGTCGACGGTATCGGGGGTGCGGCCGCCTACTAAAGTTTGCGACGAGCATTCGATCAGAATGTCGGGAATCTTGTTGAATTGCCCGACTCGATATTGAAAAGTGTTTTCGATAATGAGACTAAAATGCGGGGTTTATAATTGTTAGGCATGCGATGTCTAAGTAATTCATTTGGTCAGGCATGCGATGTCTGAGGTGGTTGCGGATTCCAACTGTTGTAGTTTTACACTTTCTTTTCTGTGACCGTAAGTGTAATATGTGATATCGCCGGTTTCGTTGCTATATGTCAACGACAATTGGGATGCACATATTTACTTACGTTGATGACATGTGATGTTATATGTTGCTGGATATGTTATATTGGATCGTCGTGTTTGAATAGCCGGGGGTTTTTATGTGAGATGAGTGTTTTTCATTTTCATTCATGTAAAAACTTGTATGTAATATTCTTTTATTGGGGCGCTTCCAGGTTGCGGAAGTTGTCACCGTTGTTGTATATTATTTACTTTTCTGCACTAGGATAGACCCAAGGAGGGGAGCACAAGTAACCGGGTTCTGGGGTCCAGTGGGAGACCAACTCGAGGAGTCGAGTCCGGGTCTCCTAACCCTAGAATTGGTAGGGTTGCTTGCCGCTCTCGTAGGGGTCTAGGGGTGTGGGATTGGCTATTCATCACGACCGTGGAATCCGTGTTTTATACTGGCTCGTATTGAAAACACGGACGTCCTAGTATATCCAATATTTCATATGTTTCTTCTGCTGTGTTTTATCAGTGATCATGTGATGTTCTGTGACAGGTATTAAATAGTATATATGATATATTATATAGACGTTGCTTATGTTTTACACCCGCCCTAGCCCTGCCTCGCTCTGGCGTTAGTTACCTAACCTAACGGTGCAGACGGGACATCGAGGCGAATGCGGATGGCATAAGCGTACGTTATATTTATCTGTGATGTTTAGGTGGACTTAAATGATGGGATATTCATTAATGTGATTAATGAAATAAAATAAACCTAATTGATGTTGTGGAATCGAATTTCAAAATAAAAACAGGTAGCTACAGTTCTTGCTTTGCATCGCGGTGTTCATTATAGAACATCCTGCACCTTATTCGATGAGGAAAGGACCGAGATCCCTTCACCGGGAGTGACTCCTTTAGCAATGACTGGCAGATGCTACAACCCTCGGTTTGTCTTTGATCGCTTCTATAGTTTCCGCTTTGCACAGTGATATATATGATATATCCCGCACCTCATTCGACGAGGAAAGGGCCGACGATCCCTTCACAGGGAGTGACCCCTTTAGAAAAACTAGAAAAGCATCAAAAACATTCCATTTAAAAACCATTTGATTCCGCAACGAGATCAAGTTCAAAGCGTTAAAGGTTTTCACAAAAACCATTCGTAACCCTCCGTCATTTTAGGAAGTAGAGTACTTAGTATTCGTGCTGCGTTTGTCGACCATAGCCGAGGCGTAGTGTGCGGTAGCTAAGTGATGTCTTCCTACACAGCATATGATGCGATTAGTTAGGACAGTCATGTGGCTTTGTTGACCTTAGCCAAGGGTCATGTGGGTGGGTCTAATTAATCACGAAATGACGGGTAGAACTTGACTAGTACCTATGATTTGTTGACCTTAGCCAAGGTCATAGGTGCTAGGGGTAAAAACCATTATCGGGAGTTTCAAGTGTTGAAACTTGCAATGAGATTGCATACCTTCTATATGATAGTTGGATCCCGATACCCACTGCGAGTAATTGTTACTCCTGGGAGAGTTTTGCACTTTGCAATTAGCCGATCAAGTAGGTGTCTAGAAAGGTGTCAACGGGGTTACGCCTCTGGGAAAACGAGGTTTACTGTAATTAGGTCCATGCGAAAGCACGGGGAACCTCCCTCAAAGTACCGACACTGGCCTGGCTGAAAGATTGGTGAACTTGTAGAGTGCAATTAATCCCGGCTAGTCTTTCCTTTTAAGGTTTGAAGGAAGATTTGATAAAAACAGTGGGAGCCATCCTGATTAGATAAAATACATAACCAATCTAATCTTGCAAGAGCGCACGCAGAGTGTTTTCTTCTCTCTCTCTCCTGGTAGCGACCATATCACGCCTTAATCAAGATAATAATACGGATGTATTGACCGAACCCGCTTGTTATACTGAGCTGGGGAACGTTGGTCCCGCTCCAACTTATAATTGTTATAAGACAGAGCAGGAAATAAGGGAATACCAGAATTCCTATGCCGCCCAAACGAGGAAAGTGCATATGATGCATCTCCTTCGGGTGTGTTCATTACAAAGAACTGTTTCTCAGTATCCTCTGCATCCTGGGTATATGATACCGGATCAGGATCCCAGATATGTAATCTGTTACATAGGGCTACAAAAAGGTAGAAAAACTGAAAACGGGTGATAAGTTTCATGAGACAGAAACCGGGGCAAGTGTTGCAGCCAAGTCTGTTGGTCACTGTCACCCTGTATTACGAATACATTGATTCTGAACAAATGCTATTAGATACCGAACCTGATATACAAAATCATATCAGTCTCTTTATTAGTAAAGAAAGGATATAATTTTGTATTGATGGATAATGTTTTGAACATTTCCTATTTCAAAAGTTGATCGGTTCAGGCACGTTATCTAAAAGCATTGACGTTCTAAATCAAACTACAGTTCTTAGTATACTGAACACACACAAGAGAAAGAGTTCAGAAATGAACGGATTCTTCTTGAGGTATTGTAGACTAGGTCATATCAATGCGACCCGACTAGCTAAGTTACATAAAGATGCATATTTAAATCAGTTTGAATTTACATCTTATGAAACTTGCCAGTCATGTCACAAAGATAAGATGACCATAGCTCCGTTTATTAGAAACAGAGAAAAAGTTAGTGAACTCTTGGGATGATACATGTTGATGTATGTAGGTCCCCTGTCTACACATGCCACGACTGGTTCTTTATACTTCATTACGTTCTCTGATGATCTCTCAAGATTCAGACAAATGTTCCTGTAGAAACACAAGTCCGAACCTTTTGAGATATTCACGGAATATAAGTTAGAAGTAGAGAACCAAAATACGGGTATAAGTATTATGTCCTTTGATGCGATCAAGGAGGAGAATACTTGAGCATGGAATTCCTGGACTATTCTAAAGGAGAATAAGATTCTCTCTCAGCATTACTCCTCTGTATACACCATAGCACGATGGTATATCAGGGCGGAGCAATAACACCCTATGTGATAAGGTGTGCTTTATGATGAGTACTACTGAGTTACCTATTTCCTTTTGGGAGTTATGCACTTGAGAAGCTGCATACCTATTGAATAGGGTTCCAATCAAATCAGTTGCCTACCGCTTCATATGTGATATGGAAAGGGAAGAGCCCATATCTTAAGTTGGTTAAGATTTGGGGTTGTCCGGCCTATGTCTGAAAGCAAAATCCGGACAAGCTCGAGGCAAGGTCTGTAATGTAGAACTGGAAAGGTTCCAGCTATACGAACTACAGCAAATGATTTGATAGAACTAAGGGATTCAGTAGATACCAACGAACCTCAGCCTCTCCGCCGATCTAGTAGGGTTCCTCACCCACCTGAGAGATACTTCGGTTTCTCTATGACAGTGGGAGCGAGGATTGCTCATGAGATGATGACCCAACTAGTTTCGAGCTGGCCATCAGGAGTAGGACTCTGTAAGAATGGCTGGATGCTTAGCGATCTGAGATGGAATCCATGTACACCAGCAAAGTATAGACTTTAGCTGCTATATCTGAAGGGTTAAATCCCCATCAGGAGCAAGTATATCTTGTGAAGATTACTTGGTTTAGATGGAAAAGTTGAGACTTTCAAAGCTAGACTTGTTAAAGGTTTTCGTCATCGACCAGGCATGGATAATGATGAAACCTTTTTCCAGTAGCTATGCTTAAGTCTATCCAGATCCTACTTACCACGGCTACATACCATGACTACGATATCTGGCGGTTGGGTGCCATGACTGCTTTTCTAAATACTGATTTAGAAGAGAACGTCTATAAGAACACAGCCAGAGGTCTTCGTAAACAGTGGGAGCAGCGGAAACGTGTGCAAGTTGCTTTACATAATGAAGCAGGCATCGCGGAGTTGGAACGTCTGTTTTGATGTGATAGTTAAAGTGTTTGACTTCATCAAAATGGTAGACGAATCTTGTATATACAAAAGGGTAGTAGAGAGTAAGGTGGTCATCTTCGTATTGTACGTAGACAACATACTCTTAATAGGAAAAAGAGTTTCCTATACTACGATCGGTCAATCTCCTATTATCACTAGGATTCCCCAAATAGGATCAAAGTGATACCTCCTAAATCCTGAGTTTTCATCTATGAGATAGATGTAATTGGATGTTAGGATTCTCACTAGATGTAGTGAGATGGTATCAATCGATCCTGGGGAGAATCACTGGAAGTGTTCCAGGATGATAAAGACGACTGAATGTCAGTCACAGGCACTGTTTTTACCCTCAGTAAAGGGACGGTATGTTGGAAGAGTTCCAAGCTCGATACCCTGGCAATCTAGACGATAAAGGCTGGTAACATCGCTATTAAAGATACTACCAAAGAGGAAGTTTGGGTGTATATTGGTTCATAAGATGAACTAGGTTTCTGCCATTGTATGACAATGGAAGCGTGGCTTCGACCCTGGAACCCTGGTCCCATCAGTGACCCAGACAAATTCTGAGGCAGCATCACCTGATCATGGAGATAGTTGATCTCCAGGGTGATCGAGGTTAGGAGAGAAGACTCAGAGGACAACACAGCGGATCCACTCACGAAGGCCTTTTTCCCAAAGAGAGACTTTTAGGGGATGGTTGAGTATGTGATACTGCAACCACTGCTACAGATGGCCTTAGTGCAAGTGGGAGATTGTTAGTTATATGTATGCCCTAGAGGCCATTACTGTACATTGGATGTATATTGTAGTGGATGCTGGGACATATATAGGAAGGACTTTCTCGCTCGACATGATAGTACGCTATCTGGTTGCTCTTTATCTTAACATGTATACTTTCTGTCTCTCTGATTACATGTTGATAAAGCCCTTAGGATGTGTACTCGACTTCCAGGACTATGATGCAGATCATACTAGTGGGGCCTGGGTAGTCAATGAGTACATCCTTCATTGTTCCTAGTCGAGGGAATATCGAGACGGGGCATCGATATTCCAGAGTAGACTAGCGCATATCTTCTCGACCCATGCGATGGGCGATGGATGATCCCATATCCATTGGTGTTTGACATCGAAGATGGTATGCGGGTGCTCAGTGGAGACTGGGTACACTGAACGGACTCGCCGAGAACTCCCAGATGGTATTATACCTCACGTCAGATGGCAGTTCTCTGGTGACACTGGTACAGCTTAGTCTGTTGACCCGAGATCGTCATAGAGTCTTGTGTGTCTCCCACTGTGCTTTGATTTCCACCCTACCACGGCTCTACTGAGTCGTGCAAACAGGTGGTTTTTGGGTACAGTCCCGATTCACATGGAGGCAATGAGCGATAGGAGGGGATTCGTCTCACCCGGTATTGGGGGTTGATGTTGTGCTATGCTCGACTGGCCATAACAGGAAATCCCTGGCCAGGGTTGCTGTGATATACTGGTAAGAGTTATCAGTAGTTTCACGAATGTTATGGACCTCAAGTCGGCATGACTTATCGAGCTATTGGGGTCTGACGTTTACCACCCCTAGGCGAGATATGCGACATATCAGACGAACAGACCGGACTGTACGATAAGTGTTACTGGTTGGATTCGCAGGAGTGTGAGCGGGCTTGCTCGTCGATCTTCTGATCGCTCAATACCCGGGTGGCCGTTACGTTTGGCAGACCGCTTGCGGCTTGCGGATGTTTGATATGATCATCATCTGCTACCGGCGTATTGACGAGTCTTTAGAGTCCTACACAGAGGTTTCCTAGCTCAAGCGAAACGAAATAGGAGCGCATATGAGATATGTGCGGGACCGAGAATAATGCGTGTATATGATACCGTATTCTATTCTCGCGATCAATGTATCGAATGGTTATATGCGATATAACCTAGTTATCGAATCAAGGATTGATTCGATAAGCCGACACATTGGATACTAGCCGGTTATATGCGATATGACCGGATCGTTAAATCAAGTGTTGATTTAATGATTTAATACATAATTATATATTTGATATATTGCTTTGCATTAACTAGTATCGGTTCACTTTAAATGGATTTTCTCGCGCGGATGTGCACATTGTATATTCGATATAGTTTTGTGCACATGATTGTATCATGTTTGATGATACATTCTAGCTTGGTTTTGTGTAAAGTGTTAAACCATGGTTAATTAGTGATTAGGGTTTCTTTTTCATTTACTTAATCATTTATTTATTCCTTTTGTTTATTTTGGAAAAAGAAAAGATAAAGAGATAAGAATTGTTGCTAGTTTTTGTTTTTATTTGAAAGCTTCTTGAAGCTTTGAACTTAGTCCACCATTCTTGTCTTTTATCTAACCCTAACCACTCTCTAACCTTAGTTAAAACTCTACACTAAACCATGGTCAAAGAGATGATAAGTATTCATTTTATTTTATTTTTCTTTTAAGGAATAACTTATCATATCTTCTTCTTCATCTTCTTCAACATTGAAGAAAGCTTGCTACTCCAATGGCAAGTCATGAAGTCTAGTGAGAAATCCAAAACTAAAGTTTACCCACTTCCTATTTCTTCATCCTCTACCTCTTGCCAAGTAGTATAGGGTGTTTCCTTCACAAGTTTTTCCGACTTGTTGAAGTTGGAGCTTGTTCTAGCGATGCCTCGACGTAGATCATCTTCGGCATCGAACCGACGATCAAGCCCGCCCATTCTTCGATGATGCCGACGCTAGAGCCCAAGACATGATTTGGACAGTGAGGGGACTTCATTGCGGAGCCGTGGAGGTGGTGGACCGGATCTACAAAGGTTGTATATCCGTTCCCTTAGTTAAAATGTTAACTAGTTTATGTTTTCGCCTAAATATCTAGTAAACGATCCGTAGTCGGGTTTGTAGGCACCCGTAAAATTTGATTTGTGCATGTTTGATCACTTATGAGACCTCACTAGAGTGCCTAGGAACCCTACACATCCATCGCCCATCGTATGAGTCTAGTATCATATACGCTAGTCTACTCTGGTATACCGATGCCCTGTCTCGATACACCTACGACTAGGGACATTTCAGGATATGCTTATAAACTACAGATGTCCCACTAGTATGATCTCCATCATAATCACAGTAGTCAAGCCTATATCCTTAGGGCTTTATCAACATGTGTGAATGAATAAAAGCATGATCAAATCAACATGTCAGATAAAGACGAACCAGATAGCATACTATCATGTCGAGCAAGAATGTACACTGAATATATATATATACATGTATAAATACATCCACTATCATATAATGGCCTCTAGGGCATACATATATCCAACAATCTCCCACTTGCACTAAGGCCAGTTATTGGCGTATCTCATACCCAACATGTCAAAAAGTCGCTCATGCTGCGGCTGAGGGAGGGCCTTGGTGAGTGGATCCGCGGCGTTATTCTTTGTGTCTACTCTCCTAATCTCGATCTCGCGGCGATCTACAATCCCCCGGATTAAATGAAAGCGCCTCAGGATGTGTCTGGACCGCTGATGGGACCTGGGCTCCTTGGCTAACACCATAGCCCCATTATTATCACAATACAATGGTATTGGATCAATAATGGTTGGAACTACTCCTAGCTCCGAGACGAACTTCCTCATCCAGACGGCTTCCTTGGCGGCATTATTCGCAGCAATGTACTCAGCTTCCATCGTAGAGTCTGCAACGGTATCCTGTTTGAAACTCTTCCAACTTACCGCCCCTCCATTGAGGGTAAATGCAAACCCAGAGATAGATTTGCTGTCATCCTTATCGCTCTGGAAGCTCGAATCGGTAAAGGCCTCCATCTGGAGATCTCCATTACCATACACCAAGAACAATTCTTTAGTCCTTCGCAAGTACTTAAGAATGTTCTTCACAGCTATCCAGTGATTCTCCCCTGGGTTGGATTGATACCTGCTTACAACACTAAGTGCATAAGCTACATCTGGGCGTGTACATAACATCGCATACATTATAGATCCTACTGCCGAAGCATAGGGTATAACGCTCATGCGAGCTCTCTCTTCATCGGTCTTCGGGCAAGAGTCCTTGGAGAGAGTGACCCCATGGCAAGCGGGTAAGGCACCCCGCTTGGAGTCTTCCATACTAAACCTTTTTAGGATGGTGTTGATGTACCTGGTTTGGGACAATCCCAATAACCTCTTGGATCTATCCCTATAGATCCTAATACCCAGAATGTATGTGGCATCACCCAGGTCCTTCATGGAGAACCTTAGTGATAAGAAAGATTTGACCGACTGTAGCATAGGAATATCATTTCCTATCAGAAGAATGTCATCCACGTACAATACGAGGAATGTGACAGCTCTCCCTACAACCTTCTTATAAACATAAGGTTCATCTGGATTTTTGATGAAATCAAACTATTTGATAACATCATCGAAACAGATGTTCCAACTCCGTGATGCCTGCTTTAACCCATATATGGATTTAAGCAATCTACATGCTTTCCCGCTGCTCCCACTGTCAATGAAGCCCTCCGGCTGATCCATATAAACGCATTCTTCTAAATCCCCATTTAGAAATGCCGTTTTAACGTCCATCTGCCAGATTTCATAGTCGTAGTGAGCAGCAATAGCAAGTAGGATCCTAATGGATTTAAGCATGGCTACGGGCGAAAAAGTCTCGTCATAGTCCAAACCTGGTCTTTGACGAAAACCCTTCGCCACAAGTCTTGCCTTATAGGTTTCTACCTGCCCATCTACACCAATCTTTCTTTTAAAGATCCATTTGCACCCCACAGGTTTTACCCCAGGGGGTACAACGTCCAAAGTCCATACTTTGTTGGTGTACATAGACTCCATTTCGGATCTCATGGCATCCAGCCACTTTACAGAGTCTCCACTCGTGATAGCTTGCTGAAAACTGGTAGGATCATCATCCTCCATGATGCAGTCTTCTCTGTCACCATCAATGAGGAAACCGTAGTACCTCTCCGGTGGGCGAGAAGTCCTACCAGACCTACGGAGTGGCCGAGGTTCCTCAGTTTCTATTTGTCATGACCCGCAGGGTACGGAACGTGACTGGCACTTAAGTTTACGAAACGTCTAAAGACGTCCGTAAAATAAGTAAGCCAAAGCCCAGAAAACAAAACCAATTAAGCAAAAGAGTGAAGAAAACCCAATCAATTAAAAGCGAATTTATCAAATAAGTCATGTAAAACCCTTTTTAAAAACAATACCAATTTTTCCGAAAATTTCGGCAGAGTCTCCTTTGTAAATACTGGCCCCCAAAATGGTTACAACAAAAATATACATGAATCCACCAAAATAGGGCATCCCCAAGCGGGAGCTAGCTCTTCACCACAAGGCGGTCACAAATCCCACGCAATATAAAATGACAACAAGCAAAATAATCATAATGAAGCATAAAAAAATCGCATGTCGACTCAAGTGAGCTCGACCCCAAAATACAGCATAAAAGTCCACAAACCTCACTGTCTCATCTCTAAGTCAATATACAATAATACTGGTAGAAACAGTAGATGGAGTACACTAGATACAAAGAATATACAAGGTGGTACAAAAATAATAACATAACCCACCTATGAGCAAATCTCGAGCCCAGGCAAAAGAGGCAAAAGAACAAGTGCGCCCGCCGCTACTGAACTGACGGAGCGGACCTGCAAAAGACTGTGGCACAACGGGGGTGAGTTTCCAACTCGTGAGTAATAAATAACACCTACAAAGGCTATCGTATGCATGCACACAAGCATCCTAGCATCTAAAATACAGGTATGAATGGGTGCACTAGCAGGTGTGTATACAACATCAGGGTACGAATATGTATGCAACATGAATATCTGAGGTCTCAAAGGTATATATAAGAAACATTTATCTCTTTTTGTTTTTGAAACTCTTTTAGAATGCCAGCATAATACTCAAAGAATCGACGAGAACCGGTGTCCAGCAACGACACCCAAAAGCTGTCTCAAATCTCATAAATGTATCTCTGGCCTCAGCCGTCCGGCTGACCCATCTCAAATATCAATATCTCATCATCTAGCGGCCACGGTCGGTATCCTCTGGATATCCGCCGTCCCAAACAGTCACCGGTAGGTAATCCGTCCCCTACCAGGCTCAACGTCAACACCACATTCCTCTTGCCCCGGGGTACCTTACCGGGCCCACCATGTACCCGTGCCGGTTCCTCCACTCCTCGACACGGATTTCCAAAACCACAGCAAACTCATGGTGGACGACACTTACATCATTAGAAAACCGCAATTTACATATTTTAAAAATATAATAAGTTTAGAAATTTTGCGGCTTTCCTCCGAAATCCAGAAATATCATAAAATCTCAAGAAATCCTCATAAGTGCATATATCAGTGATAATGAATGCATATGGTATCAATAATCAAGTTGCGATGTGTGATTAATAGATTAGGCATGAACAATTAATATGATGAAGTACATGCACATGAATAGCAATCCTACGGTTTCATTTTAAGGAATTAAAGGCAATAGCACAAGTTTAAGTATCATTTAGTAAAAAGTTTAAATTTAAAGGTTATCTAGTGTGGTGGCATGGCAATTACCAGGGTGTGTGTGTAAGCATGAATAGTGCTCGTGCTGCATATAAAAACCCTGGCAATAGTGCAGGTGTCCTATAACATGGTTTCGTATATGTATGTCAATATAATGTATGGATGCAGCAAATAATCAAATAAGTATTTCACCCCTAATTACTAACATCACTAAAAATCTTGTAAGTTACTAAAACTATCGGGCGGCTTGCGCCATCCAACGATAGTCCCCCGTAGATGTTACATCTACTCACCGGAATCCCTGGCTAGCTGTGTCCAATCACTGCTTTTCCCTTTCGCGCCGCGTCTGACGTCTCCGCGACCGAACCTGGAATTTACATCAATACCAACATAAGGTTACTTATCAAGAACGACGCAAAACCCAACGAAACTACTAAAGTTCACTAGCTAGGTACAACGGGCGCAGGGTGCGCGGAACACACGCGAAAATCGCAAAAACTGCCAAAAAACGCCGATTTGATCGCCCGGCAAAACTAAAACCCGACTACTCAAAACTCCGCACTCACGCATCCTAAACGTCATAGGAGATGCTAAAAACATCCCCAAGGTATCACAAATAATTCACCAAATAATTTTAATATAAACCTAGTAAGCACAAAACTAGCAATTTTGGTGCAAAAAAAATCGAAAATTAGCGATACGGTTATCACAATCCAACACAATATCCAACCACACAACAAGCAATCTACAAACACTATAATTACAACACATTAGCAAAGATTCAAAATCTATTTTCCATAAACAACCATTACTTGAATTATCTAACCTAGCAATTCTTAATCCAAACTATATATGAAACCTTAAATTAACACTAATTTATAACTCAATTAGCAAGTTAACCTTCTAGATTAGGTTAGCAAAACAACTAGATAACAATTTAGATTTAATCAACTACATAATGGTTTCTAAACCTTAATTCAACTCATTAATCATGCTTCACAACCCATTTCCATACACTAACCCCTTTCTAGATTTTGGTAAATTGGAAAACTTAATGCAATTTCACACATGTTTAACATAGAATAGGTTAATAGGAAGCCGCATAAGCAAGGTAACCATATAGATTAGTTAATTAACAACTAGATTAACTACAAAACAATTTAATTAACTATCATGGCTTCAAAAACCCTAGTTTAATACAAACTACTCTTTTATAAACTAGATTAGAAATTAATTAACTTTTAACACTAAACCATATAATTAAAGGAATTTAGCAAAAGAAAGTAACTTGATGGAAATTATACCTCAAGATCTATGGATCAAGCATGTGATTTGCCTCTAAGGATGGCTTCCTAGCTCCAAGATTCAAGCAAGAATGGCTAAGGATAAATGATAGCATAAGGATTTTGTTTGGATTTTTGAATAAATTGTGGATTTTGATGTGTTTTTTTGAAGAAATTTGAAGCAAATGAAAAGAAAAGAGATGAAGAAGAGGGGGGTGCAGGTTTCGGCCATTATGAGGTAAGGGGAAGGGGTGTGGGTGAGTGGGAAAGTCATTGGTCAACTCCCCAAAAGTCAATGCCCCATACCTAATCAAACTATAATTAAAATAATTCCATAAACCAACAATTCAACACAAGAAAGGAAACAAAGAATGAGGCCAGAAATTTCTGGACTTGAACAAGGTGGGGCTGTCCTAGGGCTGAGGGAAAAGAGAAAGGGGTTTTACAAAAGAAATTTTATGCAAAAAGGCCCCCTACAAGTCAAAAATTGCAAGTTTTAGCTAAAAATTCAATAAATTCGTTTCCTATCATAAAAATTTGTTAAAAATCAAAATAAAATACTAAAAATTTACGTTTCAACTAGAATTTAATTATCATAATTTTAAAGATTAAAATTAGCCCGGAAAAATTTGTATTTATCGCTAAATTAATGTATTTTCTTACCGGCTTAAAATAATATTTAAAAAATGAAAAATTAGGGAAAATTTTTAAACGACCAGAATTTCATAATTAACTCATTAGCTACTAAAAACAAGCAATTACCTATCCATTTTAAGTATAATTAGCCCTAAACTGCAAAATAACGAGAAAGTCGGTTATCGGAAAAATACCGAATTTTCACCGAATTTCAGGAAAACATCAGAACGACTTTTCAAGACGCTACAATCTTCCCCCCTTAAAGAAATTCGGTCCCCGAATTTAAAAATATAGCTACGCGTACCTTCGAAGAGATGGGGATATTTCTTCCTCATCTCGCCCTCGGTCTCCCAGGTAACCTCCTCGCTGCTCGGGCTACGCCAAAGGACCTTGACGGTTGGTATAATCTTCGACCTCAACTTCTTCACCTGCCGATCCAGGATGGCCACCGGCTGCTCTGCAAAAGAAAGGTCGCGCTCTAGCTGGACTGTCGGGTGCTGAATCGCATGCAAAGGGTCGTGAAGGTACTTGCGGAGCATCGAAACATGGAAGACGGGGTGAACATCGGGAAAGCTGGGAGGAAGAGCCAAACGATATGCAACAGCGCCAACCCGCTCGAGGATCTCGAAGGGACCTACGAATCTAGGGCTAAGCTTCCCCTTTCGCCCAAAACGCATCACGCCCTTCATCGGAGAGACCTTCAGAAAAACATGGTCGCCAACTGCGAACTCTAATCTGCGACGGCGCCTGTCTGCATACGATTTCTTCCTGCTCTGAGCCGCTCTCATCCGGTCTCGGATCAACTGTATCTTCGCTGTCGTCTCCTCAACAAGCTGTGGCCCCAAAATACTGCTCTCGCTGAGCTCTGTCCAACAAACGGGCGATCTGCATCTCCTCCCATACAATGCCTCGAAAGGTGCCATCTGAATAGTATCCTGGAAGCTGTTGTTGTAGGAGAACTCCACTAGAGGTAAATGACGATCCCAGCTACCACCAAAGTCTAAAACGCACGCTCTGAGCATGTCCTCGAGAGTCTGAATGGTCCGCTCTGACTGTCCGTCGGTCTGCGGATGAAACGCTGTGCTGAAGCTAAAACGAGTGCCCAAAGCCTCCTGAAGTCTCTGCCAAAGTCGGCTGGTGAACTGGGTGCCTCGATCTGACATGATACAAGTCGGTACGCCATGAAGCCGCACGATCTCGTCAATATAGAGCTGAGCATACTGAGCGAAGCTGAAAGTGGTCTTCACCGGTAGGAAGTGAGCCGCTTTCGTCAATCTATCCACGATCACCCAGATGGAGTCGTACCCTCGACTGGTCCTGGGTAGACCCACAACGAAGTCCATCGAAATCTGTTCCCATTTCCACTCTGGAATGGGTAACGGCTGTAGCTCTCCTGCGGGCCTCTGGTGCTCGGCCTTGACTTGCTGACAAGTCAGGCATCTCGAAACGAACTCCGCAATGTCCCTCTTCATCCCGTCCCACCAGTAGGTCTCTCTCATATCATGGTACATCTTGGTGGAACCGGGGTGGACACTATACACTGATCGGTGTGCCTCCTCAAGAATGTCACGCCGCAATCCATCAGCATCTGGTACGCACAGTCTAGATCCATATCGTAAAATCCCGTGATCGTCAACCACGAACTCGGAAAATCTGCCCTGTCCAATCTGTGCCATGATCTCTGAGCAACGGTCGTCACTGCGCTGTGCCTCATATATACGGTCAAGCAACTGTGGGCGTGCACGAACATGCGCGAGCTGTCCCCCTGTCTGAGTGAACTCGAACTCAACTCGGCTGTCGCATAACATCTGCCAATCTGCTGACGACTGCCTCTGCACTGCGCGCAAAAAGGATAGACTACCCCCGGGCCTCCTACTCAACGCATCTGCCACCACTTTTGCCTTGCCGGGGTGATATAAGATCTCGCAGTCGTAGTCTTTCACCAACTCCATCCAACGACGCTGTCTGAGGTTCAGGTCTCGCTGCTGAAATATGTACTTTAAGCTCTTGTGATCGGTGAATATCTGACACGACTCGCCGTAAAGGTAATGTCGCCAAATCTTCAGTGCAAAGACCACTGCAGCCATCTCCAAATCATGAGTGGGGTAGTTCTGTTCATGCTTCTTCAATTGCCGAGAAGCATAAGCGATCACCCGGCCATGCTGCATCAATACGCATCCTAATCCCACTCGCGAAGCATCACAGTAGACAACAAATCCGCCTGATCCCGAAGGCAAAGATAATACCGGCGCCGTAGTCAAACAAGTCCGTAGCTGCTGAAAACTGCGCTCGCACTCCTCTGTCCAAACGAAAGGAACTCCCTTCCGGGTCAAACCGGTCAACGGTGCAGCTATACGGGAGAAGTCCTGAACAAAACGCCTGTAGTAGCCCGCCAAGCCTAGAAAACTACGGATCTCAGTAACCGATGTAGGTCGGGGCCACTGCTGAACAGCCTCAATCTTCTTCGGGTCCACACAAATGCCGTCTCTCGTAACTACGTGACCCAAGAATCCGACGCTGTCCAGCCAGAATGCACACTTGGAGAACTTCGCGAACAGCTGGTGCTCCCTCAGAGTCTGTAACGTAATCCGCAAGTGCTGCTCGTGCTCCTCTCTGCTCCGGGAGTACACCAAGATATCGTCGATAAACACGATGATGAACAAGTCAAGATACGGCCTGAATGTACGGTTCATCAAATCCATGAATGCTGCTGGGGCGTTGGTGAGTCCGAACGACATCACCAAAAACTCGTAGTGGCCGTAGCGCGTGCGGAAAGCTGTCCTCGGTATATCCTCCTGTCGAACTCGCAGCTGATGGTATCCTGATCGCAAATCGATCCTCGAAAAATACCCCGCACCCTGAAGCTGGTCGAACAAATCATCAATGCGCGGCAACGGATATCTGTTCCGAACGGTAACTTTGTTCAGCTGGCGGTAGTCGATACATAAGCGCAAACTTCCATCCTTCTTCTTGACAAACAGGACCGGAGCACCCCACGGAGAAACACTCGGTCGAATAAGCCCCTTATCTAACAAATCCTGCAACTGATCCTTCAGCTCTCGAAGCTCTGCCGGGGCCATCCGATAAGGCGGTATAGAAATAGGCCCCGAACCGGGAATCAAATCAATGCAGAACTCCACATCGCGCTCAGGCGGTAGCCCAGGTAGCTCATCAGGGAAAACATCAGGGAACTCACAAACTACCGGGACCCGGTCTAACGGAACCTCTGCAGCTCGAGTATCACAAATACACGCTAAGAATCCCTGACATCCCTTCCGCAAGAGCTGACCAGCGCGAAGAGACGAAATTAAGCTGCGAAGGGTGACACTGCGGTCTCCCCGAATAACAAGGACTGGCTCTCCCGGAAAGCTAAATCTGACTGCCTTCTCACGGCAGTCCACCGAAGCATAACAAGTGGCTAGCCAATCCATGCCCAGAAGCACATCAAAGTCCAACATATCGAGGAGAATCAAATCAACCGATGAATCCCTCTCCCCGATACGAACGGAACACAAACGAAAAACAAAACGAGCGACAAACGACTCGCCTACCGGAGTAACAACAACAAGCGGCTGATCTAACGACGACGACTCATGGCCCAACATCGGTGCAAAGTGTGTAGATACGTACGAATGTGTGGAACCTGGGTCGAATAATACCCGTGCATCGAAAGAACAAACTGGCAAGGTACCTATCACAACGGCATTGGATGCCTGCGCATCCTGCGGTGTCAAAGCAAAAACTCGGGCCTGTCCTCCACCGATAGCGGGCTGACCTCGACCTCGGCCTCTACCTCCTCGTCCTCTCTGAACAGGACCGCCGCGTCCACGGCCTCTGGGTGCACCTAACTGGCGTGGAGCATCGCCTGGGGTAGGAAGTAGGGCTCTCTGAGGAGGGGGTGGTGATGGTGGTAGGGTCACATGCGGAACTGTCGCTGCTCCCTGTCGTCTCACCGGACAGTCTCTGACAAGATGGTGCAAACTCCCGCACCCAAAACACCCTGGCGACGGCTGCTGCCCCTGGGGGTAAGAACCATATAACTGTCCCCGCCCAAATCCTCTGCCAGGCCTATCTCTGGGAAAGAATCTGGCACGCTGCCTCTGAGACGGTATCTCGGTGCGAATCCTCTTCGGCCCAGAAACGGCCGAAGTCTGTGATATGCGTGCCTCCATCCGCAATGCTGTATCCCTAGCAGCTGAATAAGTATCGTAGTGCTGGGCGCCAATGGCAAGATATAGCTGGGCATCAAGTCCCTGTACGAACCTCTTCACCATCTTCTCCTCGGTATCCACCAAATACTGAGCATATCGGGATAACTGTGTAAACTGGATGTCATACTCAGACACCGTCATCCCAGGTGTCTTGACTAAGGCCTCGAAGCTACGAGCTCTGGCGTCACGAACGCTCTCTGGAAGGAAACGGGCTAGAAAGACCGCTGTAAACTCGGCCCAAGTCATAGGCGGTAGACCTGCAGCTTGACCTCTCAAGACTGACTCCCACCATGTCTGTGCGAGACCCTCTAGTCGGAAACTCGCAAGCTCTACCCATCGATCATCCGAACATCTCAGCGAACGGCAGATCCTGGCTAAACTGTCAAGGAACGTCTGTGGGTCCTCCGTTGCCTCGGTGCCGGTGAATACTGGAGGTCTCAGCCTCATGAAATCCTGTAGTGAAACCGGGATGGTCACGGTGGTAGTAGTAGGAGCAGGTATCATGGTCGTCTGTGATGTAGTAGGTACGTCATCCGGCCTCGGTGTACGACTGGCTGCAACTAGGGATCCTACCATCTGACGTAGCTCCTGCATGCCTCCCATCATCTGTCGCAACTCTTCCATACCGGTCTCGAGCCTATCCATACGGCCTGGGGAAGGTGGATCGGTCTGTCCCCGCGGCGTAGGCATACCACCCTGCTCAGTCCTAGTCTCGGACGAGCCAGCTCGAATCTCGTCTCTGGCGGCAGCCCTCTGTGCCCTCGTAGCCTTCGGCGGCATAGTGGCTGTTACAGGAAAACGGATAGTAAGAACAGTGCAATAGGATCATAGGATACACGGAATTGAAGAAGAATTTCAAGCAAGTATCATAAAGTCACTTAGGCGGAGTATCGTATCGCAAGTATGCCGCGGACATACGCACGCTACGTTACCCTGCTTAAGTCACTTACTCCATCTACCAAAGGTCATCCTACACTCAAAAAAGTAAAACCTATCGCTCTGATACCAACTTTGTCACGACCCGCAGGGTACGGAACGTGACTGGCACTTAAGTTTACGAAACGTCTAAAGACGTCCGTAAAATAAGTAAGCCAAAGCCCAGAAAACAAAACCAATTAAGCAAAAGAGTGAAGAAAACCCAATCAATTGAAAGCGAATTTATCAAATAAGTCATGTAAAACCCTTTTTAAAAACAATACCAATTTTTCCGAAAATTTCGGCAGAGTCTCCTTTGTAAATACTGGCCCCCAAAATGGTTACAACAAAAATATACATGAATCCACCAAAATAGGGCATCCCCAAGCGGGAGCTAGCTCTTCGCCACAAGGCGGTCACAAATCCCACGCAATATAAAATGACAACAAGCAAAATAATCATAATGAAGCATAAAAAAACCGCATGTCGACTCAAGTGAGCTCAACCCCAAAATATAGCATAAAAGTCCACAAACCTCACTGTCTCATCTCTAAGTCAATATACAATAATACTGGTAGAAACAGTAGATGGAGTACACTAGAGACAAAGAATATACAAGGTGGTACAAAAATAATAACATAACCCACTTATGAGCAAATCTCGAGCCCAGGCAAAAGAGGCAAAAGAACAAGTGCGCCCGCCGCTACTGAACTGACGGAGCGGACCTGCAAAAGACTGTGGCACAACGGGGGTGAGTTGCCAACTCGTGAGTAATAAATAACACCTACAAAGGCTATCGTATGCATGCACACAAGCATCCTAGCATCTAAAATACAGGTATGAATGGGTGCACTAGCAGGTGTGTATACAACATCAGGGTACGAATATGTATGCAACATGAATATCTGAGGTCTCAAAGGTATATATAAGAAACATTTATCTCTTTTTGTTTTTGAAACTCTTTTAGAATGCCAGCATAATACTCAAAGAATCGACGAGAACCGGTGTCCAGCAACGACACCCAAAAGCTGTCTCAAATCTCATAAATGTATCTCTGGCCTCAGCCGTCCAGCTGACCCATCTCAAATATCAATATCTCATCATCTAGCGGCCACGGTCGGTATCCTCTGGATATCCGCTGTCCCAAACAGTCACCGGTAGGTAATTCGTCCCCTACCAGGCTCAACGTCAACACCACATTCCTCTTGCCCCGGGGTACCTTACCGGGCCCACCATGTACCTGTGCCGGTTCCTCCACTCCTCGACACGGATTTCCAAAATCACAGCAAACTTATGGTGGACGACACTTATATCACTAGAAAACCGCAATTTACATATTTTAAAAATATAATAAGTTTAGAAATTTTGCGGCTTTCCCCCGAAATCCAGAAATATCATAAAATCTCAAGAAATCCTCATAAGTGCATATATCAGTGATAATGAATGCATATGGTATCAATAATCAAGTTGCGATGTGTGATTAATAGATTAGGCATGAACAATTAATATGATGAAGTACATGCACATGAATAGCAATCCTACGGTTTCATTTTAAGGAATTAAAGGCAATAGCACAAGTTTAAGTATCATTTAGTAAAAGGTTTAAATTTAAAGGTTATCTAGTGTGGTGGCATGGCAATTACCAGGGTGTGTGTGTAAGCATGAATAGTGCTCGTGCTGCATATAAAAACCCTGGCAATAGTGCAGGTGTCCTATAACATGGTTTCGTATATGTATGTCAATATAATGTATGGATGCAGCAAATAATCAAATAAGTATTTCACCCCTAATTACTAACATCACTAAGAATCTTGTAAGTTACTAAAACTATCGGGCGGCTTGCGCCATCCAACGATAGTCCCCCGTAGATGTTACATCTACTCACCGGAATCCCTGGCTAGCTGTGTCCAATCACTGCTTTTCCCTTTCGCGCCGCGTCTGACGTCTCCGCGACCGAACCTGGAATTTACATCAATACCAACATAAGGTTACTTATCAAGAACGACGCAAAACCCAACGAAACTACTAAAGTTCACTAGCTAGGTACAACGGGCGCAGGGTGCGCGGAACACACGCGCAAATCGTAAAAACTGCCAAAAAACGCCGATTTGATCGCCCGGCAAAACTAAAACCCGACTACTCAAAACTCCGCACTCACGCATCCTAAACGTCATAGGAGATGCTAAAAATATCCCCAAGGTATCACAAATAATTCACCAAATAATTTTAATATAAACCTAGTAAGCACAAAACTAGCAATTTTGGTGCAAAAAAAATCGAAAATTAGCGATACGGTTATCACAATCCAACACAATATCCAACCACACAACAAGCAATCTACAAACACTATAATTACAACACATTAGCAAAGATTCAAAATCTATTTTCCATAAACAACCATTACTTGAATTATCTAACCTAGCAATTCTTAATCCAAACTATATATGAAACCTTAAATTAACACTAATTTATAACTCAATTAGCAAGTTAACCTTCTAGATTAGGTTAGCAAAACAACTAGATAACAATTTAGATTTAATCAACTACATAATGGTTTCTAAACCTTAATTCAACTCATTAATCATGCTTCATAACCCATTTCCATACACTAACCCCTTTCTAGATTTTGGTAAATTGGAAAACTTAATGCAATTTCACACATGTTTAACATAGAATAGGTTAATAGGAAGCCGCATAAGCAAGGTAACCATATAGATTAGTTAATTAACAACTAGATTAACTACAAAACAATTTAATTAACTATCATGGCTTCAAAAACCCTACTTTAATACAAACTACTCTTTTATAAACTAGATTAGAAATTAGTTAACTTTTAACACTAAAACCATATAATTAAAGGAATTTAGCAAAAAGAAAGTAACTTGATGGAAATTATACCTCAAGATCTATGGATCAAGCATGTGATTTGCCTCTAAGGATGGCTTCCTAGCTCCAAGATTCAAGCAAGAATGGCTAAGGATAAATGATAGCATAAGGATTTTGTTTGGATTTTTGAATAAATTGTGGATTTTGATGTGTTTTTTTGAAGAAATTTGAAGCAAATGAAAAGAAAAGAGATGAAGAAGAGGGGGGTGCAGGTTTCGGCCAGTATGAGGTAAGGGGGAGGGGTGTGGGTGAGTGGGAAAGTCATTGGTCAACTCCCCAAAAGTCAATGCCCCATACCTAATCAAACTATAATTAAAATAATTCCATAAACCAACAATTCAACACAAGAAAGGAAACAAAGAATGAGGCCAGAAATTTCTGGACTTGAACAAGGTGGGGCTGTCCTAGGGCTGAGGGAAAAGAGAAAGGGGTTTTACAAAAGAAATTTTATGCAAAAAGGCCCCCTACAAGTCAAAAATTGCAAGTTTTAGCTAAAAATTCAATAAATTCGTTTCCTATCATAAAAATTTGTTAAAAATCAAAATAAAATACTAAAAATTTATGTTTCAACTAGAATTTAATTATCATAATTTTAAATATTAAAATTAGCCCGGAAAAATTTGTATTTATCGCTAAATTAATGTATTTTCTTACCGGCTTAAAATAATATTAAAAAAATGAAAAAATAGGGAAAATTTTTAAACGACCAGAATTTCATAATTAACTCATTAGCTACTAAAAACAAGCAATTGCCTATCCATTTTAAGTATAATTAGCCCTAAACTGCAAAATAACGAGAAAGACGGTTTTCGGAAAAATACCGAATTTTCACCGAATTTCAGGAAAACATCAAAACGACTTTTCAAGACGCTACACTATTGCAACAGCCGGTTCAACCAAGTCGTCATTTGTAGTTTGTGTCTCTAGAACCTCTTCTAGATCCACTACATTGCCATCATCTTTATCTGTGAAAAACTCTTTTTCTAAGAATGCGGCATACTGAGAAACAAACACCTTTTGTTCCTCCTTATGGTAGAATAGATATCCATAAGAGTTCCTTGGATATCCCACAAAGTTACACATAACTGACCGTGTCTCGAGTTTGTCCGGATTCTGCTTTTTAACGTAGGCCGGGCAACCCCAAATCTTAATTCTCTTAAGAGATGGTCTCTTCCCATGCCATATCTCATATGGCGTGGTAGACACGGTTTGGTTGGAACCCTGTTCAAAAGAAACGCTGCAGTCTCTAATGCATACCCCTAAAATGAGACAGGTAACTCAGCATCACTCATCATGGAACGGACCATATCTAATAGGGTCCTATTCCGTCGTTCAGACACACCGTTGTGCTGTGGTGTGTAAGGAGGAGTGAGTTGAGAGAGAATCCCATTCTCTTTTAGGAAGTTTGCAAATTCTGTACTGAGGTACTCGCCACCTCGATCTGATCGAAGCATCTTGATACTCAAGCCGGTTTATTTTTCTACTTCTTGTTTATATTCAGTGAATTTCTCGAAAGCTACGGACTTGTGCTTTAATAAAAATACATGACCGAATCTTGAAAAATCGTCAGTGAACGTAATGAAGTATGAAAAACCGCCTCTAGCCTGTGTAGACATTAGCCCGCATACATCACTATGTATGAGGCCTAGGAGCTCAGTAGCTCTTTCTCCGTGTCCGGTAAACGGAGTTTTGGTCATTTTACCCTTGATACAAGATTGGCAAGTCGCATAAGATTTATATTCAAAAGGGTTTAAATATCCATCTTTGTGTAACTTGTTTAGTCTTGTTTCGTTAATATGACCAAGTCTACAGTGCCAAAGAAAAGCTTCATTTATTTCTGAAAGTTTTCTTTTATTAGTGTGTTGTATGCTGAAAACTGTGTGTTGATTTAGGACGTATATCCCGTTATTAAGCGTACCATACCCAACCAACATTTGATTCAGGTGAATGTTCATAACATTGTTCTGCAATACAAAATTATATCCTTCATTGTCTAACAAAGAAACAGATATTATATTACAAAGCATACTTGGTACAAAATAACATGGGTTCAAAACCAATATACACCCAGATGGCAACCCCAAGTGATACTCTCCCACTGCGACTGTATGTACATTGGAACTATTTCCAACGCGGAGAGTATGGTCACCTGTCCTCAAAACCTTGCTATTTCTCAGCCCCTGCATAGAATTGCAAATGTGAGAACCTGAACCGGTATCTAATACCCAGGAAGCAGAGTTTATTGAAAAACAGTTTTCTGTCACAAACACACCTGAAGCGGAAGCATCCCCATGCTTCTTCTTGAAATTCAAGTACTCGGTGCAGTTGCGCTTCCAATGTCCTGTCTTGTGGCAATGAAAACATTCCCCTTTCCCCGAGTCTCCAGCTTTGGACTTTTCCTTTCCCTTCACCTTTTTAACTCCACCCTTAGGATTGGTGGGCTTCTTCTTTTTCTTTCCCTTAGCCTTAGCCTTTGGGCGAGAAGAGGAAGATTGCCCAATAGTCATAACGGGAGTTTTCAATGATTTCATTGTGCTCTCTGCACTCCTTAACATATTAAGGAGTTCAGGTAGTTCCTTCTCCATGTTGTGCATGTTGAAGTTAACTATGAATTGAGCAAAGGTGGAGGGGAGGGACTGTAGAATAATATCCGTATATTGTTCGTTGTCCATCGTCCATCCAAGGTCCTCAAGCTCTTCTATGAGAGCTATCATCTTCAGAACATGGTCTCCTACTGGTGTGCCAGGGGCCATTCGCATCTGAAACAATTTCTTTGATGCTTCGTATCGTAATACGCGGGATTGCTCTCCATACAACTCCTTTGTATGGAGGAATATGGCGTGAATGTCCATATTCTCGTGCTGCTTTTGATGTGTGTTATCCATCGATGCAAGCGTGAGGCATTTGGCCGTGGCACAGTCAGCGTCCCATGTCTTGTGGACTTCAATATCCGCAAC
The DNA here is from genome assembly GCA_030015575.1 of Agapanthus africanus. Lineage (NCBI taxonomy): Eukaryota > Viridiplantae > Streptophyta > Magnoliopsida > Asparagales > Amaryllidaceae > Agapanthus > Agapanthus africanus. The sequence continues at coordinate 342,712,135 of CM057341.1, forward strand.
TGAAGATTTTGGACCTGGGACGGGCGGGGCTGGAGCCGTGAGGACATATGATACTTTATCATAAGTCAAGGCTATTTTCAGATTCCTCAGCCAGTCTTTATAATTGGTCCCATTCAGTTTATTTTTATCTAGTAGAAGCTTGAGTCCTGTCATGGGTATCTGCCATTAAGAGAGAGAAAAGAATACACTCAGCGAAAGCTCTTGTAAAGATCAGATTGGTTATTATCTTGTCTAATCGATGTTTCCCACTGCTTTTATCAAGTTTTTCTTTCAAACCTTAAAAAGAAAACTAGCCAGGATTAATTACAGTCTACAACTTTGCTAACCGTTCAGCCAGGCCAGTGTCGGTACTTGAGGGAGGTTCCCCGTGCTTTCGCACGGACCTAATTAAAGTAAACCTCGTTTTCCCAGAGGCGTAGCCCCGTTAACACCTTTCTAGACACCTAATGATTTAGCTAATTGTAAACTGCAAAACTCTCCTGGGAGCAACTATTGCCCACAGTGGGATCGGGATCCAACCATCATATGGAAGGTATGCAATCTCATTGCAAATTTCAACACTTAAATTCCCGATGCGGTTTTTACCCCTAGTACCTATGACCTTAACTAAGGTCAACAAATCATAAGTACTAGTCAAGTTCTACCCGTCATTTCTTGATTAATTAGACCCACCCATATGACCCTTAACTATGGTCAACAAAGTCACATGAATGTTCTAATTAATCTGCATCATATGCAGTATAGGAAGACATCACTTAGCTACCGTACACTATGCCTTAACTATAGTCAACAAACGTAGCACGAATACTAAGTACTCTACTTCCTAAAATGACGGAGGGTTGCGGATGATTTTTAAGAAAATATTTAACGCTTTGAACTTGATATCGTCGTAGAATCAAATGGTTTTTAAAAGGAGTGGCTTAAGCTCCGCAGTTTTGAAATGTAGCTTTTTCATAAAAAGCCGAGTGGTTTTAAAATCCGATTCTACAACATCTTTTTAGGTTTATTTTCTTTACATTAATTATATTAATGTAATCCCATCATTTAAGTCCTTAAGCCAATCACAGAAAAGAAACGAAAATATCACGTACGCTTATGCCATCCGCATTCGCCTCAATGTTCCGTTATGCACCGTTAGGTTACTTAACTAACGACATACCGGGAAGGGACTAGCGCGGGTGTAAAACATAAGCAACGTCTACTATATATCTCATATATAATATATCATTCGTCTCAGATATCACAGAACACAGGCAGCAAAAACATATATATAATGTGGGATATACTAGGACGTCCGTATTTAGTATTTAGCCAACAATAGAAAATACGGATTCCACAGTCGCGATGAATAGCCAAGCCCACACCCCTAGACCCCTACGAGAGCGGCAAGCGACCCTACCAATCCTGGAGTTTAGGAGACCCGGTCTCGACTCCTCGAGATGGCCTCCCACTGAACCCCAGAACCCGGTCTCTTGTGCTCCCCTCCTTGGGTCTATCCTAATGCAGAAAAGTAAATAATATACAACACTGGTGACATCAACCTCAACCCGGAAATGCCCCAAATAAAAGAATATTACATTACATTTGAATTTTACATGAATGAAAAATAAAACTCTCATCTCACATAAAACCCCCCGGCTATTCAATCGCGACAATCCTGCACATCATATCTCAGCAACACATAATATCATATATCATCAACGTAAGTAAGTATGCGTACCCCGATTGTCGTTGATGTATAGCAACGAAACCGGCAATAAGCGACATACTACACTTACGGTCACAGAAAAGAAAGTGTAAAACTACAATATTTGGAATCCACATTCTCTTTAGACATCGTAAATCCGAGATATCACATACCTCGCATTTCATGCCTAACTATATGAATTCCACATATTGTATCACATTCCAGATAAATAGACAGTATTAAACATTTCGATCCAATAATCAAATACCCAAAATTTCCTAAAGCTCAACACTTGAGCGGAGTTCAAAAATCCCAGAATATGTCACAGTAGTAGCGGTCCAGCCGTAGAAGGGTCAAGCCAACGCCTCACATGTGGCACGCCGTACTGCCTCAAACCCTAAGGTTCTAAAGGCAGTTCAAGACGGTCACATAATCGAGTTAAGGTTTGTTGTCTTCTAGAGGGTCCACCACAAAACTTGCACGCATTTCCGAAAGATTTAAACTCGAGAAAAGATTCAACACTTGAAAATTTTTCGTGTCGGGAAAAAGTGAGTTAATGATATCCGTTCGAACTTTTTAATACTTTCTAAATTATCCGAAAAAGGCACGAGATTAAAATTTCGATCGAATCATCGAATCCAAAACAATCTCCAGAACATATATCACTAGATTCATATTAAAAATACCAAAAAATATATACAAGCAGACTACATCATTACTGTACAAAAACGAGACAATGAACCCTCTGTATGGCCGCGGAGCCGCGGCCTAAGCAAGATTTGGCCGCGGTTCCGCTGTGGAAATCACTGTTCATGGCTTCGTTTTCTACAGATGTGCTTAGATTTCCCTGCTGAATTTTTTAAGTATTTTTAATTCTTACAAATAACAGTTTTGAAAAAATGTCCAGAGAGTGTTCAAAAGTTCGTATTTTTTGTTCGATCGGAATTTTAACTTCGTCAAAGCGACGCCTAAAGCTCTAGCTTGGCTCTGATACCAATGTTAGGTTTACCTAGCACCTAATGAAGGGTTTGGAAGCATCACATGTCTCAAAATTAAATTTTTAAGGTGCTAAGTGAACATACAAAGAATCATCACTAGAAAATTAGGGTTTCTAAACATACACATCACCACAAGAAAGTAAAGCTAGGGTTTTGAGAGTACAACCTTTGTAGCTCCCTACGCTAGACTCCTTGGCTACTTGAGTGTTGGAAAAGGCCCGCTTGAGATCCTTCTGGGTCCACGATGATCCACCCGGAGTCCTCTTTGTCCAAGCTTGAAACTACAAAAGATCAAGAAGAGAAAAGGAAGCTAACACTCTTCACTAGTGGGCAAGACTAGTGTAGAATGGTGTTGTGGTTGGTTTTCTCACTTCAAAATCCTAACTTGTTCACTCTTTGACCTACTTGAAAGATCTAGTGAGCAAGAGAGAGGTGGAAGAAGATGATGGCTTTTTAAAACTCAAGAGAATGATAATATGTTATATGAAAAATAGAAAATATAAGTATATATATTTTCTACTCTTCATCTCAAACCATGGTTACATAATAAAGATATTATTGTGCTTGAGTTAAAACACAAAAGGAAGATTAACACATGGTTAAAAAGTTGGTGAACAAGGGTTAGCTCAAGGAAGAGTGTAGAAGATAACCATGGATTAATCTTTTTCTTTTGTTTTGTTTTAACATAAATACAAATATATATCTATATATATAATCATAAGGTGTGAGTCTTATATTGCCACCATCTTCTATATATACAACCATGATAGAATGATGTATGTATGTATGTGTGCATGCACATCCATATGTGCATGAACAAGAATGAATGCACACATGCATGCATACATCCAAAAAGACAAGAAAGGATTTCTAGTGAGAAACTAATGGTCATGTGATAAATCAACACTTGATTTAGCAATCTGGTCATATCACATACGACCTGACCAAAAGCAAGCCGCCCGATTAATATACGGTATCTCATACGCGCATTTTAACCGGGTCCATGTGCATATCGCATATGCGCACCACAACGTTTCGCCTGGACTAGGTAACTCCTTTGTGGGACTCTAAGACTCGTCAATACACCGGCAGTGGGTGATGATCATATCAAGCACCCCCAAGCCGCAAGCGGTCAGCTAAACGTAACGGCCACCCGGGTATTGAGCGATCAGAAGAAAACAAGCGAACCTGCTACAACTCCCGTCGAGCCAACAGGCAACACTACCGTACAGTCCGGTCTCTTCGTCAGATGCTGCATATCGAGTCTAGGGATGGTAACGTCGACCACAATAACTCAATAAGTCGTGCCGATGAATGGTCTATAACAGATCGAGAAACTACCGATAACACTTATTAGTATATCTCAGCAGCCCTGGCCAGGGACTTACTGATATAACCAGTCGAGCACAGCACAGCATCAACTCCCAATACCGGGAGAGACGAAATCCCTCCTATCGCTCATCACCTTCGTGTGTCTCGGGACTGTACCCAACGGCCACCTGCTTGCACGACTCAGTAGAGCCGTGGTAGGGTAGCAATCAAAGCACAGTGGGAGAACGCACAAGACTCTATGACGATCTCGGGTCTATAGACTAACCTGCACCAGTGTCACCTGAGAACTGCTATCTGACGATAGATATAATTCCATATAGGAGTTCTCGGCGAGTCCGTCCAGTGTACCCAGTCACCACTGAGCACCCGTATACGATCTCGATGTCAAACATCGATGAATGTGGGAACATCCATCGCCCATCGTATGGGTCTAGTATCATATACGCTAGTCTACTCTGGTATACCGATGCCCTGTCTCGATACACCTACGACTAGGGACATTTCAGGATATGCTTATAAACTACAGATGTCCCACTAGTATGATCTCCATCATAATCACAGTAGTCAAGCCTATATCCTTAGGGCTTTATCAACATGTGTGAATGAATAAAAGCATGATCAAATCAACATGTCAGATAAAGACGAACAAGATAGCATACTTGTAGGGTTCCTAGGCACACAAGTGAGGTCCCACATGGCATCAATCATGCCAATTTCAAATTTTAGGGTGCCGAGAAACCCTAGATACGGATCGTTGGCTAGAATTTTAGGCAAAAAGAAACTAGTTAACAACTTAACTAAATGGTAAACGGAAATACAACCTTTGTAGATCCGGTTCTCCACCTCCATGGCTCCGCGATGAAGTCTCCTCGCTGTACAAATCGGATCTTGGGCTCTAGCGTCGGCTTCATCGGAAAAAAAGCGGGCTAGGTCATCGACGACGATGCCGAAGATGATCTACGTCGAGGCATCACTAGATCAAGCTCCAACTTCACTAAGTCAAGAAAACTTGTGAAGGAAACACCCTATACTACTTGGCAAGAGGTAGAGGATGAAGAAATAGGAAGTGGGTTCACTTTAGAATTGGATTTCTCTTTCATTTTCTCACTTTGCCATTCATGAAGCAAAGTTTTCTTCAAGTGAAGAAGAAGAAGAAGAAGATGAATATTATGATAAGTTATTTTTAAAAAAAAAAACCAATATGATACTTATCATAATCTTAACCTTAGTTAGGTGTAGAGAATAAACCATGGTTAGGGTTAATGGTTAGGTTTAGGAAAAGAACAAGAATGGTCAAGCTTTCAACATATCATGAAGTTTCCACAAAACTATAAAATAAGCCACCATTCTCATTATCTTTTCAAAATGAAATAAACAAATAAATGAATAAATAAATATGGATAAACAAAACCCTAATCATTAGTTTAACCATGGTTTAATTCTTTGCACTTTGAAAGGTTAGTATAGCACCCTATGAAGTGTTTTGAAGCATCACATGACCCAAAGTTATAATTTTTAAGGTGCTAAACTAACATGCAAAGGGATCGATCCTAGAAAATTAGGCTTATGAAACTTTAAGCTAGTAAAGATAAGGGTTTGAAGGCTACAACCATTGTAGCTCCCCTTTGTTGGACTCCTTGGTGTCTTGGGTGTTGAATCGAGGTCCTCTTGAAGTTCCCTTGCGTCCACGACGATCCACCACGGAGCACTCCGTCCAAGCTCGCTACTTTGGAAAACCGAAGGAAACACTCTAATCAAGTCGGCTAGACTTGAGTAAAATGATGTTGTGGTTTGGAATCTCACTTCAAAAACCTTTCTTTAGTTGTATTTAGCTCACTAGAAAAGACTAGAGAGGAAGAGATGAAGGAGGATGAAGATGGTGGCTAAAATGAACAAGAGGTGTAAAAGATAACCTTGAGTTAAGAAGAAAAAGAAATATATATCACTATATATATTTATTTCCTTCTTGACTTCAACCATGATTAAATGATGGATAGTTAGTTTAACTTGGGTTTTAAATGATAAAGAGAAGGATAACCATAGGTTAGTGGTAGTTGAGATAGGTTAGGTTAGAAGAAGAGTGTAGAATCAAGAATGATTATCCTTTTCTTTTTCATTTTACTTTAAAACCAAAATTAAATAATTATCCATTGTTTAATCTATGGTGTGAGGCTTATATTGCCACCATTTCCATATGCAATCAACCATGATGGATGGGTGTATGTAGGTGTACATGTATGCACATCTACATGTGGATGAAACTAGAAAGGAAGAAAGAAACACATGCATGCATGCATACATCCATCAAACCCTAGAAAGGTTTCAAGTGAGAAAACTAATGGTTAGATGACAAATCAACACTTAATTTATCAATCCGGTCATATCTCATATGACCCCACCAAAAGCAGGCCACCCGATCAATGTTCGGTATCATATACGCACATTTCAATCGGGTGCAAGCGCATATCACATACGCGCACCACAACATTTCGCCTGGACTGGGTAACTGCTTTGTGGGACTCTAAGACTCGTCAATACGCCGGCAGAGGGTAATGATCATATCAAGTACCCTCAAGCCGCAAGCGGTCAGCTAAACGTAACGGCCACCCGGGTATTGAGCGATCAGAAGACAACAAGCGAACCTGCTACAACTCCCGTCGAGCCATCCGGCAACACTACCGTACAGTCCGGTCTCTTCGTCAGATATGCTGCATATCGAGCCTAGGGATGGTCACGTCGATCCTAATAACTCAATAAGTCGTGCCGGTGAATGGTCTATAACAGATCGAGAAACCATTGATAACACTTATCAGCAAATCTCAGCAGCCCTGGCCAGGGACTTGCTGTTATAACCAGTCGGGCACAGTACAGCATCAACTCCCAATATCGGGAGAGACGAAACCCCTCCTATCGCTCATTTCCTTCGTGTGTCTCGGGACTGTACCCAACGGCCACCTGCTTGCACGACTCAGTAGAGCCGTGGTAGGATGGTAATCAAAGTACAGTGGGAGAACACACAAGGCTCTATGACGATCTCGGGTCTACAGACTAACCTGTACCAGTGTCACCTGAGAACTGCTATCCGACGATAGATATAATTCTATATAGGAGTTCTCGGTGAGTCCGTCCAGTGTACCCAGTCACCACTGAGCACCCGTATATGATCTTGATGTCAAACATCGATGAATGTGGGAACATTCATCGCCCATCGTATGGGTCTAGTATCATATACGCTAGTCTACTCTGGTATATCAATGCCCCGTCTCGATATACCAACGACTAGGGACGTTCTAGGATATGCTTATAGACTACAGATGTCCCACTAGTATGATCTCCATCATAATCAGAGTAGTCAAGCCGATATCCTCAGGGCTTTATCAGCATGTATGAATGAATAAAAGCATGATCAAATAAACATGTCAGATAAAGAAGAACCAGATAGCATACTATCATGTCGAGCAAGAATGCAAACTGAATATATATACATGTATAGATACATCAACTATCACATAATGGCCTCTAGGGCATACATATATCCAACAATCTCCCACTTGCACTAAGGCCAGTTATTGGCGTATCTCATACCCAACATCTCAAAAAGTCGCTCATGCTGTGGCTGAGGGAGGGCCTTGGTGAGTGGATCCGCGGCATTGTTCTTTGTGTCTACTCTCTTAATCTCGATCTCGCGGTGATCTACAATCTCCCGGATCAAATGAAAACGCCTCAGGATATGTCTGGACCGCTGATGGGATCTGGGCTCCTTGGCTAACGCCATCGCCCCATTATTGTCACAATACAAAGGTATTGGATCAATAATGGTTGGAACTACTCCTAGCTCCGAGACGAACTTCTTCATCCAGACGGCTTCCTTGGCTGCATCATTTGCAGCAATGTACTCAGCTTCCATCGTAGAGTCTGCAACGGTATCTTGTTTGGAACTCTTCCAACTTACCGCCCCTCCATTGAGGGTAAATACAAACCCTGAGATAGATTTGCTGTCATCCTTATCGCTCTGGAAGCTCGAATCGGTAAAGGCCTCCATTTGGAGATCTGTATTACCATACACCAAGAACAATTCTTTAGTCCTTCGTAAGTACTTAAGAATGTTCTTCACAGCTGTCCAGTGGTTCTCCCCTGGGTTGGATTGATACCTGCTTACAACACTAAGTGCATAAGCTACATCTGGGCGTGTACATAACATCGCATACATTATAGATCCTACTGCCGAAGCATAAGGTATAATGCTCATGCGAGCTCTCTCTTCATCGGTCTTTGGACAAGAATCCTTGGAGAGAGTGACTCCATGGCAAGCGGGTAAGGCACCCCGCTTGGAGACTTCCATACTAAACCTCTTTAGGATGGTGTTGATGTACTTGGTTTGGGACAATCCCAATAACTTTTTGGATCTATCCCTATAGATCCTTATGCCCAGGATGTATGTGGCATCACCCAGGTCCTTCATGGAGAACCTTAGTGATAAGAATGATTTGACCGACTGTAGCATAGGAATATCATTTCCTATCAGAAGAATGTCATCCACGTACAATACGAGGAATGTGACAGCTCTTCCTACAGCCTTCTTATAAACACAAGGTTCATCTGGATTTTTGATGAAATCAAACTCTTTGATGACATCATCGAAACAGATGTTCCAACTCCGAGATGCCTGCTTTAACCCATATATGGATTTAAGCAATCTACACGCTTTCCCGCTGCTCCCACTGTCAATGAAGCCCTCTGGCTGATCCATATAAACGCATTCTTCTAAATCTCCATTTAGAAATGCTGTTTTAACGTCCATCTGCCAGATTTCATAGTCGTAGTGAGCAGCAATAGCAGGTAGGATCCGAATGGATTTAAGCATGGCTACGGGCGAAAAAGTTTCGTCATAGTCCAAACCTGGTCTTTGACGAAAACCTTTCGCCACAAGTCTTGCCTTATAGGTCTCTACCTGCCCATCCACACCAATCTTTCTTTTAAAGATCCATTTGCACCCTACAAGCTTTACCCCAGGGGGTACAACGTCCAAAGTCCATACTTTGTTGGTGTACATAGACTCCATTTCGGATCTCATGGCATCCAGCCACTTCACAGAGTCACCACTCGTGATAGCTTGCTGAAAACTGGTAGGATCATCATCATCCATGATGCAATCTTCTCCGTTACCATCAATGAGAAAACCGTAGTACCTCTCCGGTAGGCGAGAAGTCCTACCAGATCTTCGGAGTGGCCGAGGTTCTTCAGTTTCTGTTGTAACAGCCGGTTCAACCAAATCGTCATTTGTAGTCTGTGTCTCCAGAACCTCTTCTAGATCTACTACCTTGCCATCATCTTTATCTGTGAAAAACTCTTTTTCCAAGAATGTGGCATACTGAGAAACAAACACCTTTTGTTCCTCTTTGTGGTAGAACAGATATCCATAAGAATTCTTTGGATATCCCACAAAGTTACACATGACTGACCGTGTCTCGAGTTTGTCCGGATTCTGCTTTTTAACATAGGCCGGGCAACCCCAAATCTTAATTCTCTTAAGAGATGGTCTCTTCCCATTCCATATCTCATATGGCGTGGTAGACACGGCTTTGGTTGGAACCCTGTTTAGCAGAAACGCTGCAGTCTCCAATGCATGCCCCCAAAACGAGACTGGTAACTCAGCGTCACTCATCATGGACCGGACCATATCTAATAGGGTCCTATTCCGTCGTTCTGACACACCGTTGTGCTGTGGTGTATAAGGAGGAGTGAGCTGAGAGAGAATCCCATTCTCTTTTAGGAAGTTTGCAAATTCTGTACTGAGATACTCTCCACCTCGATCTGATCGAAGTATCTTAATACTCAAGCCGGTTTGTTTTTCTACTTCTTGTTTATATTCAACGAATTTCTCGAAAGCGTCGGACTTGTGTTTTAATAAAAATACATGACCGAATCTTGAGAAATCGTCGGTGAATGTAATGAAGTATGAAAAACCGCCTCTAGCCTATGTAGACATTGGCCCACATACATCACTATGTATGAGGCCAAGGAGCTGAGTAGCTCTTTCTCCGTGTCCTGTAAACGGAGTTTTGGTCATTTTACCCTTGATACAAGACTGGCAAGTCGCATAAGATTTATATTCAAAAGAGTTTAAATATCCATCTTTGTGTAACCTGTTTAGTCTTGTTTCGTTAATATGACCAAGTCTACAATGCCAAAGAAAAGCTTCATTTAATTCTGAAAGTTTTCTTTTATTAGTGTGTTGTATACTGAAAACTGTGTGTTGATTTAGGACATATATTCCGTTATTAAGTGTACCATACCCAACCAACATTTGATTTAGGTGAATGTTCATAACATTGTTCTGCAACACAAAATTATACCCTTCATTGTCCAACAAAGAAACGGATATTATATTACATAGCATACTAGGTACAAAATAACATGGATTCAAAATCAAAATACATCCAGATGGCAACCCCAAGTGATACTCTCCCACTGCGACTGTATGTACATTGGAACCATTTCCAACGCGGAGAGTATGGTCACCTGTCTTCAAAACCTTGCTATTTCTCAGCCCCTGCATAGAATTGCAAATGTGAGAACCTGAACCGGTATCCAATACCCAGGAAGCAGAGTTTATAGAAAAACAGTTTTCAGTCACAAACGCACCTGAAGCAGAAGCATCACCATGCTTCTTCTTGAGACTTAGGTACTCCGTGCAATTGCGCTTCCAATGTCCTATCTTGTGGCAATGAAAACACTCGCCTTTCCCCGGGTCTCCAGCTGTGGACTTTCCCTTTCCCTTCACCTTTTTGACTCCGCCCTTAGGATTAGTGGGTTTCTTCTTTTTCTTTCCCTTGGCCTTAGCTTTTGGGCGAGAAGAAGAAGAATGTCCAATGGTCATAACGGGAGTCTTTGCTGACTTCATAGTGCTCTCTGCACTCCTTAACATATTAAGGAGTTCAGGGAGGTCCTTCTCCATGCCATGCATGTTGAAGTTCACTATGAACTGAGCAAAGGTGGAGGGGAGGGACTGCAGAATAATATCTATATATTGTTCATTGTCCATTGTCCATCCAAGGTCCTCAAGCTCTTCTATAAGAGCTATCATCTTCAGAACATGGTCTCCTACTGGTGTGCCAGGGGCCATTCGCATCTGAAACAATTTCTTTGATGCTTCGTATCGTAATACGCGGGATTGCTCCCCATACAACTCCTTTGTATGGAGCAATATACCGTGAATGTCCATGTCCTCGTGCTGCTTTTGATGTGTGTTATCCATCGATGCAAGCGCGAGGCATGTGGCCGTGGCACAGTCAGCGTCCCATGTCTTGCGGACTTCAATGTCCGCAACTGAGGATTTTGGACCAGGGACGGGCGGGGCTGAAGCCGTGAGGACATATGATACTTTATCATAAGTCAAGACGATTTTCAGATTCCTCAGCCAGTCTTTATAGTTGGTCCCATTCAGTTTGTTTTTATCTAGTAGAAGCTTAAGTCCAGTCATTGGTATCTGCCATTAAGAGAGAGAAAAGAATACACTCAGCGAAAGCTCTTGCACAGATTAGATTGGTTTATTATCTTGTCTAATCGATATTTCCCACTGCTTTTTATCAAGTTTTCTTTCAAACCTTAAAAAGAAAAACTAGCCAGGATTAATTACAGTCTACAACTTCGCTAACCGTTCAGCCAGGCCAGTGTCGATACTTTGAGGGAGGTTCCCCGTGCTTTCGCACGGACCTAATTAGAGTAAACCTCGTTTTCCCAGAGGCGGAGCCCCGTTAACACCTTTCTAGACACCTAATGAGTTAGCTAATTGTAAACTGTAAAACTCTCCTAGGAGCAACTATTGCCCACAGTGGGATCGGGATCCAACCATCACATGGAAGGTATGCAATCTCATTGCAAATTTCAACACTTGAAATTCCCGATATGATTTTTACCCCTAGTACTTATGACCTTAACTATGGTCAACAAATCATAAGTACCAGTCAAGTTCTACCCGTCATTTCTTGATCAATTAGACCCACCCATATGACCCTTAACTATGGTCAACAAAGTCGCATGAATGTCCTAATTAATCTGTATCATATGCAGTGTAGGAAGACATCACTTAGCTACCGTACACTACGCCTTAACTAAAGTCAACAAACGTAGCACGAATACTAAGTACTCTACTTCCTAAAATGACGGAGGGTTGCGAATGATTTTTAAGAAAATCTTTAACGCTTTGAACTTGATATCGTTGTAGAATCAAACAATGTTCAAAAGGAGTGGCTTTAGCTCCGCAGTTTTGAAATGTAGCTTTTTCATAAATAGCCGAGTAGTTTATAAATCTGATTCTACAACATCTTTTTAGGTTTATTTTCTTTACATTAATCACATTAATGTAATCCCATCATTTAAGTCCTTAAGCCAATCACAGAAAAGAAACGAAAATAACACGTACGCTTATGCCATCCGCATTCGCCGCAATGTTCCGTTATGCACCGTTAGGTTACTTAACTAACGGCATACCGGGACGGGACTAGCGCGGGTGTAAAACATAAGCAACGTCTACTATATATCATATATATAATAATATGTCATTCGTCTCAGATATCACAGAACACAGGCAGCAGAAACATAGATATAACGTGGGATATCCTAGGACGCCCGTATTTAGTATTTAGCCAAAATAGAAAATACGGATTCCACAGTCGCGATGAATAGCCAAGCCCACACCCTGGACCCCTACGAGAGCGGCAAGTGACCCTACCAATTCTAGAGTTTAGGAGACCCGGTCTCGACTCCTCGAGATGGCCTCCCACTGAACCCCAGAACCCGGTCACCTGTGCTCCCCTCCTTGGGTCCATCCTAATGCGGAAAAGTAAATAATATACAACACTGGTGACACAACCGCAACCTGGAAGTGCCCCAAATAAAAGAATATTACATTACATTTGAATTTACATGAATGAAAATATAAAACTCTCATCTCACAAAAACGCCCCGGCTATTCGATCGCGACAATCCTGCACATCATATCTCAGCAACACATAATATCACATATCATCAACGTAAGTAAGTATGCGTACCCCGATTGTCGTTGATGTATAGCAACGAAACCGGCGATATCGAACATACTACACTTACGGTCACAGAAAAGAAAGTGTAAAACTACAATATTTGGAATCCAGATACTCTTTAGACATCATAAATGCGAAATATCACATATTTCGTATTTCATGCCTAAACTATATGAATTCCACATATTGTATCACATTCCAGAAAAACAGACAGTATTAAAGTTTTCGAACGAACGATCAAATACCCAAGATTCACTAAAGCTCAACACTTGAGCAGGGTTCAAAAATCCGGAGTGTGACACAGTAGTAGCGGTCCAGCCGTAGAAGGGTCAAGCCAACGCCTCACATGTGGCACGCCGTACTGCCCCAAACCCTAAGGTTCAAAGGGCAGTTCGAGACGGTCACATAATCGAGTTAAGGTTTGTTGTCTTCTAGAGGGACCACCGCAAAAAGACTTGCACGTATCTCCAAAGTATTTAAACCCCGTGAATAGTGAGTAAATGATACTCATTCAAACACTTCAATATTTTCTAATTTACCCGGAAAAGCTACGAAATGAAAGTCCCGATCGAATTGACGAGTCCAACACTATCTCCAGAATTTTTCAAAACCAAATACAGATTAAAAATATCCAAAATTTTATACAAGCAGATTCATGAATTACTGTACAAAACGTATCCATCAATTCATGTATACGGCCGCGGAACCGCGGCGAGAATTACTGTTCACTGGAAAATTTTTGTACCGTAATCCTTATTTTTTCCTGCTGTATTTTTTACATATTTTTAATTCTGCAAATTATCAAATTTTAGAAAATTTCCAGAGAGCACCCAAAACACCGTATTTTTGTCCGATCGGGGTTTTCACTTCGTAAAAATGTCGCCTAATGTTCTAGGTCGGCTCTGATACCAATGAAAGGTTAGTATAGCACCCTATGAAGTGTTTTGAAGCATCACATGACCCAAAGTTATAATTTTTAAGGTGCTAAACTAACATGCAAAGGGATCGATCCTAGAAAATTAGGCTTATGAAACTTTAAGCTAGTAAAGATAAGGGTTTGAAGGCTACAACCTTTGTAGCTCCCCTTTGTTGGACTCCTTGGTGTCTTGGGTGTTGAATCGAGGTCCTCTTGAAGTTCCCTTGCGTCCACGACGATCCACCACGGAGCACTCCGTCCAAGCTCGCTACTTTGGAAAACCGAAGGAAACACTCTAATCAAGTCGGCTAGAGTTGAGTAGAATGATGTTGTGGTTTAGAATATCACTTCAAAAACCTTTCTTTAGTTGTATTTAGCTCACTAGAAAAGACTAGAGAGGAAGAGATGAAGGAGGATGAAGATGGTGGCTAAAATGAACAAGAGGTGTAAAAGATAACCTTGAGTTAAGAAGAAAAAGAAATATATATCACTATATATATTTGTTTCCTTCTTGACTTCAACCATGATTAAATTATGGATAGTTAGTTTAACTTGGGTTTTAAATGATAAAGAGAAGGATAACCATAGGTTAGTGGTAGCTGAGATAGGTTAGGTTAGAAGAAGAGTGTAGAATCAAGAATGATTATCCTTTTCTTTTTCATTTTACTTTAAAACCAAAATTAAATAATTATCCATTGTTTAATCTATGGTGTGAGGCTTATATTGCCACCATTTCCATATGCAATCAACCATGATGGATGGGTGTATGTATGTGTACATGTATGCACATCTACATGTGCATGAAACTAGAAAGGAAGAAAGAAACACATGCATGCATGCATACATCCATCAAACCCTAGAAAGGTTTCAAGTGAGAAAACTAATGGTTAGATGACAAATCAACACTTAATTTATCAATCCGGTCATATCTCATATGACCCCACCAAAAGCAGGCCACCCAATCAATGTTCGGTATCATATACGCACATTTCAATCGGGTGCAAGCGCATATCACATACACGCACCACAACGTTTCGCCTGGACTGGGTAACTCCTTTGTGGGACTCTAAGACTCGTCAATACGCCGGCAGAGGGTAATGATCATATCAAGTACCCTCAAGCCGCAAGCGGTCAGCTAAACGCAACGGCCACCCGGGTATTGAGCGATCAGAAGACAACAAGCGAACCTGCTACAACTCCCGTCGAGCCATCCGGCAACACTACCGTACAGTCCGGTCTCTTCGTCAGATATGCTGCATATCGAGCCTAGGGATGGTCACGTCGACCCCAATAACTCAATAAGTCGTGCCGGTGAATGGTCTATAACAGATCGAGAAACCATTGATAACACTTATCAGCAAATCTCAGCAGCCCTGGCCAGGGACTTGCTGTTATAACCAGTCGGGCACAGTACAGCATCAACTCCCAATATCGGGAGAGACGAAACCCCTCCTATCGCTCATTGCCTTCGTGTGTCTCGGGACTGTACCCAACGGCCACCTGCTTGCACGACTCAGTAGAGCCGTGGTAGGATGGTAATCAAAGTACAGTGGGAGAACACACAAGGCTCTATGACGATCTCGGGTCTACAGACTAGCCTGTACCATTGTCACCTGAGAACTGCTATCCGACGATTGATATAATTCCATATAGGAGTTCTTGGTGAGTCCGTCCAGTGTACCCAGTCACCACTGAGCACCCGTATATGATCTTGATGTCAAACATCGATGAATGTGGGAACATTCATCGCCCATCGTATGGGTCTAGTATCATATACGCTAGTCTACTCTGGTATATCAATGCCCCGTCTCGATATACCTACGACTAGGGACGTTCCAGGATATGCTTATAGACTACAGATGTCCCACTAGTATGATCTCCTTCATAATCAGAGTAGTCAAGCCGATATCCTCAGGGCTTTATCAGCATGTATGAATGAATAGAAGCATGATCAAATAAACATGTCAGATAAAGAAGAACCAGATAGCATACTATCATGTCGAGCAAGAATGCAAACTGAATATATATACATGTATAGATACATCCACTATCACATAATGGCCTCTAGGGCATACATATATCCAACACACTTAACCAAGTAAACATGTATCATCAAACATGATACAATCAAGTTCACAAAAGTATATCACATATACAACTTGTGAACTTCTAGTGAGAAAATCCATTTAAGTGAACCTATATTAGTTAATGTAAAGTGATATATCAAATATATAATTATACATTAAATCATTAAATCAACACTTGATTTAACGACCCGGTCATAACGCATATAACCGACTAATATTAACAGTAACAACTTATCGAATCAACACTTGATCCGATAACCCGGCTATATCGCATATAACCGATCAATGTCACATATCGCGAGAATCGAATACAGTATCACATACTGGTATCATTCTCGGTCCCGCACATATCTCATATGCGCTCCTATTTCGTTTCGCTTGAGCCAGGAAACCTCTGTGTAGGACTCTAAAGACTCGTCAATACGCCGGCAGCAGGTGATGATCATATCAAACACCCACAAGCCGCAAGCGGTCTGCTAAATGTAACGGCCACCCGGGTATTGAGCGATCAGAAGATCGAAGAGCAAGCCCGCTCACACTCCAGTGAATCCAACCAGTAACACTAGCGTACAGTCCGGTCTGATCGTCTGATATGTCGCATATCTCGCCTAGGGGTGGTAAACGTCAGACCCCAATAGCTCGATAAGTCGTGTCGATATGAGGTCTATAACAATTCGAGAAACTACTGGTAACACTTACCAGTAAATCTCAGCAACCCTGGCCAGGGATTTCCGGTTATAGCCAATCGAACACAGCGCAAGATCAACTCCCTATACCGGGAGAGACGAATCCCCTCCTATCGCTCATTGCCTCCATGTGATTCGGGACTGTACCCAAAAGCCACCGTTTTGCACGCCCTCTTGGACGTGGTAAGGTGGAAATCAAAGCACAGTGGGAACCACACAAGACTCTATGATGATCTCAGGTCAACAGACTACTCTGTACCAGTGTCACCAGAGAACTGCCATCTGACGTAAGGTATAATACCATCTGGGAGTTCTCGGCGAGTCCGTCCAGTGTACCCAGTCTCCACTGAGCACCCGTATATCATCTCTGATGTCAAACACCAATGGATATGGGATCATCCATCGCCCATCTGTATGGGTCGAGAAGGTATACGCTAGTCTACACTGGTATATCGATGCCCCGTCTCGATACACCCATGACTAGGGACTTTGAAGGATGTACTTATGGACTACCATGTCCCCACTAGTATGATCCGCATCATAGTCCAGGTAGTCAAGTACACACCCTAAGGGCTTTACCAACCTGTAACAGAGAGACAATCAGTGTACACGTTAAGGTAAAGAGCAACCAGATAGCATACTATCATGTCGAGCAAGAAAGTCCTCCCTATATATGTCCAAGCATCCACTACAATATACATCCTATGTATAGTAATGGCCTCTAGGGCATACATATAACTAACAATCTCCCACTTGCACTAGGGCCATCTGATAGCAGTGGTTGTAGTATCTCATACTCAACCATCCCATAAAAATCTCTCTCTGGGAACAGGCCTTTGTGAGTGGATCCGCTGTGTTGTCCTCTGAGTCTACTCTCCTAACCTCGATCACCCTGGAGATCAACCATCTCCATGATCAGGTGACACTGCCTTAGAATATGTCTGGATCACTGATGGGACCGGCGTTCCTCGGCATAAGCCACAACTCCATTGTCTCACAATGGTAGGAACGTAGTTCATCTCATGAACCAATATACACCCAAACAGCCTCTTTGGTAGCATCTAAAGTAGCGATGTATCCATCCTTTATCGTCTAGTATGCCACGGTATCTAGCTTGGAACTTTTCCAACATACCGTCCCTCCACTGAGGGTAAAGACAATGCCTGTGACTGACATTCAGTCGTCTTTATCACCCTGGAACCATTCCAGTGATTCTCCCCAGGGACGATTGATACCGTCTCACTACAACTAGTGAGAATCCTAACATCCAATTAGATCTATCTCATAGATCCAAAACCCAGGATTTAGGAGGTATCACTTTGATCCTATATGGAGAATCATTGTGATAAGCGGAGATTGACTGAGCGTAGCATAGGAAACTCCTTCCCTATCAAGAGTATGTCATCCACGTACTCTACGAGAATCGCCACCATACTCCCTACTACCTTATTGTATACACAAGGTTCATCTACCATTTTGATGATGTCAAACTCTTTGACTATTTCATCAAAACAGATGTTCCAACTCCGCGATGCCTGCTTTATCCTATAAAGCATCTTGCACACGTTTCCGCTGCTCCCACTGTCTACGAGGCCCTCTGGCTGTGTACTTATAGACGTTCTCTTCTAAAACATCATTTAGAAAAGCAGTCATGGCACCCAACCGCCAGATATCGTAGTCATGGTATGTAGCCGTGGCAAGTAGGATCTAGATGGACTTAAGCATAGCCACTTGAAAAGGTTTCATCATAATCCACGCCTGGTTTATGACGAAAAACTTTAACAAGTCTAGCTTTGAAAGTCTCAACCTTTCCAAGTACACCAAGTAATCTTCTCAAGATTTACTTGCTCCTGATGGGGATTTAACCCTTCAGATATAGCAACCAAAGTCCATACTTTGTCGGTGTATAAGGATTCCATCTCAGATCACTAAACATCCAGCCATTCTTACAGAGTCACACTCCTGATGGCCAGTTCGAAACTAGTTGGGTCATCATCTCATGATGCAATCCTCGCTCCCACTGTCATCGAGAAACCGAAGTATCTCTCAGGCGGATGAGGAACCCTACTAGATCGGCGGAGAGGCTGAGGTTCGTTGGAATCTACTGAATCCTTTGGTTCTATCAAATCATCAGCTGCAGTTTGTATGGCTGGAACATTTCCAGTTCTACATAATAGAATTTGCCTCGAGCTTGTCCGGATTATGCTTTTAGACATAGCCCGGACAACCCCAAATCTTAACCAACTTAAGATATGGACTCTTCCCTTTCCATATCACATATGAAGCGGTAGGCAACTGATTTGATTGGAACCCTATTCAATAGGTATGCAGCTTCTCAAGTGCATAACTCTCAAAAGGAAATAGGTAACTCAGTATTACTCATCATAGAGCACACCTTATCAAATAGAGTGCAATAGCTCCGCCCCGTTATACCATCGTGCTATGGTGTATACGGAGGAGTAATGCTGAGAGAGAATCTCATTCTCCTTTAGAAAAGTCCAAGAATTCCGTGCTCAAGTATTCTCCTCCCTGATCGCATCAAAGGACATAATACTTATACCCTCATTTTGGTTCTCTACTTCTAACTTATATCCCGTGAATATCTCAAAAGGTTCGGACTTGTGTTTCAACAGGAACATATGTCTGAATCTTGAGAGATTATCAGAGAATGTAATGAAGTACAAAGAACCGGTCTTGGTATGTGTAGACAGGGGACCTTCAAACATCAACATGTATCATCCCAAGAGTTTACTAACTCTTTCTCTGTTTCCAGTAAACGGAGCTATGGTCATTTTATCTCTGTGACACGACTGGCAAGTTTCACAAGATGTAAATTCAAACTGATTTAAATATGCATCTAAATGTAACTTTAGCTAGTCGGGTCACATTGATCTGACCTAGTCTACAATACCTCAAGAAGGATCCGTTCATTTCTGAACTCTTCCTCTTGTGTGTGTTCCGTATACTTAAGAACTGTAGTTTGATTTAGAACATCAATACTTTTAGATAACGTGTCTGAACCGATCAACTTTTGATATAGGAAATGTTCAAAACATTATCCATCAATACAAAATTTTATCATATCTTTAATAATAAAGAGAATGATATGATTTTGTATATCAGGTTCGGTATCTAATAACATTCGTTCAGAATCAATGTATAGGTAATACAGGGTGACAGTGACCAACAGACTTGGCTGCAACACTTGCCCCGTTTTCTGCCTCATGAAACTTATCATCCGTTCTCAGTTCTCTACCTAGCTGTAGCCCTATGTAACAGATTACATATCTGGGATCCTGATATGGTATCACATACCCAGGACGTAAAGGATACTGAGAAACAGTTCTCCGTAATGAACACACCCGAAGATGATGCATCATCATGCACTCTCTTCGTTTGGGCGGCACGGGAATTCTGGTAATCCCCAATTTCCTGCTCTGTCTTATAACAATTATAAGTTGGAGCGGGACCAACGTTCCCCAGCTCAGTATAACAAGCGGGTTCGGTCAATAATCCGTATTATTATCTTGATTAAGGCGAGATATGGTCGCTACCTGGAGAGAGAGAGAAGAAAACACTCATCATGCGCTCTTTCAAGAATAGATTGGTTATTATTTTATCTATCAGGATGGCTCCCACTGTTTTTATCAAATCTTCCTTCAAACCCTAAAAGGAAAGACTAGCCGGGATTAATTACACACTACAAGTTCGCCAATCTTTCAGCCAGGCCAGTGTCGGTACTTTGAGGGAGGTCCCCCGTGCTTTCGCACGAACCTAATTAATGTAAACCTCGTTTTCCCAGAGGCGTAACCCCGTTGACACCTTTCTAGACACCTACTTGATTAGCTAATTGCAATGTGTAAAACTCTCCCAGGAGTAACAATTACTCGCAGCGGGTATCGGGATCCAACTATCTCATAGAAGGTATGCAATCTCATTGCAAATTTCAACACTTGAAATTCCCGATAATATTTTACCCCTAGCGTCCTATGACCTTGACGGAGGCCAAACAACCCATAGTCCGCTAGTCAAGTTCAACCCGTCATTTCCTGATTGAATTAAACCCACCCGCACGACCCTTGACGGAGGCCAAACAACACCGTACGAATACCCTAATCCAATCGCATCATATGCTAGCAGATAAGCACTAGTTAGCTACCGTACACTACGCCTTGACGGAGGCCAAACAACCGCAGCATGAATACTAACTAGTACTTATCTGAAATGACGGAGGGCTACGACAGGTTTTTCTGAAAACCTATTGCGTAATGAATTTGATATCGTTGTAGGATCGAATGAATTTAAAATGGAGTGTTTTTTAGGCTTTTCTAGTTTTGCTAAAGGAGTCACTCCCGGTGAAGGGATCGTCGGTCCTTTCCTTGTCGAATGAGGTGCGGGATATATCATATATATCACTGTGCAAAGCAAAAACTCTTAAAAGCAATCAAAAGACAAACCGAGTGTGTAGCATCTGCCAGTTATTGCTAAAGGAGTCACTCCCGGTGAAGGGATCTCGGTCCTTTCCTCATCGAATAAGGTGCAGGATATATCTCATATACCGCTATGCAAAGCAAGAACTGTAGCTACCTGTTTTATTTTGAAATTCGATTCTACAACATCTTAGGTTTCTTTTCTTTCATTAATCACATTAATGAAGTCCCATCATTTAAGTACCTAAACATCACAGATAAATACGACGTACACTTATGCCATCCGCATTCGCCTCGATGTCCCCTCGTGCACCGTTAGGTTAGGTAACTAACGGCAGAGCAGGGCAGGGCTAGCGCGGGTGTAAAACATAAGTAACGCCTATATAATATATCATATATACTATATATAGTATCCATCACAGAACATCACATGATCACATCACAGATATCGCAGCAGAAGAAACATATGAAATATTGGATATACTAGGACGTCCGTGTTTTCAATACGAGCCAGTATAAAACACGGATTCCACGGTAGTGATGAATAGCCAAACCCACACCCCTAGACCCCTACGAGAGCGGCAAGCAACCCTACCAATTCTAGAGTTAGGAGACCCGGACTCGACTCCTCGAGTTGGTCTCCCACTGGACTCCAGAACCCGGTTACTTGTGCTCCCCTCCTTGGGTCTATCCTAGTGCAGAAAAGTAAATAATATACAAAGGATGACATCTTCCGCAACCTGGAAGTGCCCCAATAAAAGAATATTACATACAAGTTTTTACATGAATGAAAATGAAAAACACTCATCTCACATAAAAACCCCCGGCTATTCAAACACGACGATCCAATATAACATATCCAGCAACACATAACATCACATGTCATCAACGTAAGTAAATATGCGCATCCCAATTGTCGTTGACATATAGCAACGAAACCGGCGATATCACATATTACACTTACGGTCACAGAAAAGAAAGTGTAAAACTACAACAGTTGGAATCCGCAACTTCTTTAGACATCGCATGCCTAGCCAAATGAAATACTTAGACATCGCATGCCTAACAATTATAAACCCCGCATTTTAGTCTCATTATCGAAAAAACTTTTCAATATCAAGTCGGGCAATTCAATAAGATTCCCGGCATCATGATCGAATGCTCGTCGCAAACTTTAGTAGGCGGCTGCACCCCTGATACCGTCGACGAAGTGCACCAAGGCGGAACACCGCTACCGCGAGCACCCAAACGGATGCTTTCGGCGATGGGGTTCTCCTACAGTCACTTGGTCGGGGCTATGGGGCGAGGCTGTCTATTAAGTTTACCCGGCGAGTATCCGCGTACGCTACGTGATTGCGACGGACTTTTGATCACATCAAAATTCCGTGGCAACCGATCAAGTGAGACTAAACTGCTATGTTTATAACATTCATTCAGTTATCTCATAACTTATTGTGAATTCCAATTATTGTATCCCATTCCAGATAAATAGAAAATGTTAAACTTTCCGATCGAACATTCTAACACCCAAGTTTTCCCGATTCAAATCAACTCATGAAATAAGTCTAACAACATTCAGTTCGTGCCTCAATACCAACGGTCCAGCCGTAGAAGGGTCAAGCCAATGCCTCACATGTGGCACGCCGTACTGCCCCAAACCCGAAGGTTCAAAGGGCAGTTCAAGACGGTCACATAATCGAGTTAAGGTTTGTTGTCTTCTAGAGGGACCATCGCGTTACTTGCACTACTTAGAACGTCGTTAAACTACGGAAAAATCCAACACTTGGAAATTTCCCGATAGGGAAAAAATTGGGTATTTATATCCGGTCGAACTTTTTAACATATTCAAAAATACCCGGAAAGCCACACAGACAAAATTTGATAATCCGATCGAATATACGAATCCCCAAAACAACCCCAGAAAATTCAACTCTTGAATAAAATATTAAAATTATCCAGAAAACACAGGAGTCAAATATAACAATTACTGTGCAAACAAAAGTCAATGATTCAACATAACGGCCGCGGAACCGCCGCGCCACGTGGGGTAAGGCCGCGGTTCCGCGGCGGGTTGACGGAGTTAGGGCTCCGTTTTGCACAGCAATTCATAAAAAACCCTGCTTAATTTTCTGCATATTTTTAATATGGAAAAATCCAGATTTTTAAAAATTGGACAGAGAGCATTTTGGAAATGGGTTTCGGATTCGTTCGGATTTCAAACGTCGTCTAGACTTCGCCTAAGGCTCTAGCTAGGCTCTGATACCACTGTAGGGTTCCTAGGCACACAAGTGAGGTCCCACAAGGCATCAACCATGCCAATTTCAAATTTTGGGGTGCCGAGAAACCCTAGATACGGATCGTTGGCTAGAATTTTAGGCAAAAAGAAACTAGTTAACAACTTAACTAAATGGTAAACGGAAATACAACCTTTGTAGATCCGGTTCTCCACCTCCATGGCTCCGCGATGAAGTCTCCTCGCTGTACAAATCGGATCTTGGGCTCTAGCGTCGGCTTCATCGGAGAAAAAGCGGGCTAGGTCATCGACGACGATGCCGAAGATGATCTACGTCGAGGCATCACTAGATCAAGCTCCAAATTCACCAAGTCAAGAAAAATTGTGAAGGAAACACCCTATACTACTTGGCAAGAGGTAGAGGATGAAGAAATAGGAAGTGGGTTCACTTTAGAATTGGATTTCTCACTCATTTTCTCACTTTGCCATTGATGAAGCAAAGTTTTCTTCAAGTGAAGAAGAAGAAGAAGATGAATATTATGATAAGTTATTTTTAAAAAAAAAAACCAATATAATACTTATCATAATATTAACCTTAGTTAGGTGTAGAGAATAAACCATGGTTAGGGTTAATGGTTAGGTTTAGGAAAAGAACAAGAATGGTCAAGCTTTCAACATATCATGAAGTTTCCACAAAACTACAAAATAAGCCACCATTCTCATTATCTTTTCAAAAAGAAATAAACAAATAAATGAATAAATAAATATGGATAAACAAAACCCTAATCATTAGTTTAACCATGGTTTAATTCTTTGCACTTAACCAAGTAAACATGTATCATCAAACATGATACAATCAAGTTCACAAAAGTATATCACATATACAACTTGTGAACTTCTAGTGAGAAAATCCATTTAAGTGAACCTATATTAGTTAATGTAAAGTGATATATCAAATATATAATTATACATTAAATCATTAAATCAACACTTGATTTAACGACCCGGTCATATCGCATATAACTGACTAATATTAACAGTAACAACTTATCGAATCAACACTTGATCCGATAACCCGGCTATATCGCATATAACCGATCAATGTCACATATCGCGAGAATCGAATACAGTATCACATACTGGTATCATTCTCGGTCCCGCACATATCTCATATGCACTCCTATTTCGTTTCGCTTGAGCCAGGAAACCTCTGTGTAGGACTCTAAAGACTCGTCAATACGCCGGCATCAGGTGATGATCATATCAAACACCCACAAGCCGCAAGCGGTCTGCTAAACGTAACGGCCACCCGGGTATTGAGCGATCAGAAGATCGACGAGCAAGCCCGCTCACACTCCAGTGAATCCAACCAGTAACACTAGCGTACAGTCCGGTCTGATCGTCTGATATGTCGCATATCTCGCCTAGGGGTGGTAAACGTCAGACCCCAATAGCTCGATAAGTCGTGTCGATATGAGGTCTATAACAATTCGAGAAACTACTGGTAACACTTACCAGTAAATCTCAGCAACCCTGGCCAGGGATTTCCGGTTATAGCCAATCGAACACAGCGCAACATCAACTCCCTATGCCGGGAGAGACGAATCCCCTCCTATCGCTCATTGCCTCCATGTGATTCGGGACTGTACCCAAAAGCCACCGTTTTGCACGCCCTCTTGGACGTGGTAAGGTGGAAATCAAAGCACAGTGGGAACCACACAAGACTCTATGACGATCTCGGGTCAACAGACTACTCTGTACCAGTGTCACCAGAGAACTGCCATCTGACGTAAGGTATAATACCATCTGGGAGTTCTCGCTGAGTCCGTCCAGTATACCCAGTCTCCACTGAGCACCCGTATATCATCTCTGATGTCAAACACCAATGGATATGGGATCATCCATCGCCCATCTGTATGGGTCGAGAAGGTATACGCTAGTCTACACTGGTATATCGATGCCCCGTCTCGATACACCCACGACTAGGGATTTTGAAGGATGTACTTATGGACTACCATGTCCCCACTAGTATGATCCGCATCATAGTCCAGGTAGTCAAGTACACACCGTAAGGGCTTTACCAACATGTAACAGAGAGACAATCAGTGTACACGTTAAGGTAAAGAGCAACCAGATAGCATACTATCATGTCGAGCAAGAAAGTCCTCCCTATATATGTCCAAGCATCCACTACAATATACATCCTATGTATAGTAATGGCCTCTAGGGCATAGATATAACTAACAATACTATCATGTCGAGCAAGAATGTACACTGAATATATATATATATATATACATGTATAAATACATCCACTATCATATAATGGCCTCTAGGGCATACATATATTCAACAGTAGGAAGACATCACTTAGCTACCGCACACTACGCCTTGGGTAAGGTCAACAAACGTAGCACGAATGAGGTGTTTTTGAGGTTGTGGATGGTTTTTAAGAAAACCTTTAACGCTTTGAACTTGATCTCGTTGCAGAATCAAATGATTTTAAATGGAGTGTTTTTGAGGCTTTTGCTAGTTTCGCTAAAGAGGTCACTCCCAGTGAAGGGATCTCGGCTCTTTCCTCGTCGAATGAGGTGTAGGATATTCAAAATACCACTGTGCAAAGCAAGAACTAGAAAACCAATCAAAAGACAAAACCAAGGGTTGTAGCATCTGCTAGTTATTGCTAAAGAGGTCACTCTCGGTGAAGGGATCTCAGCTCTTTCCTCGTCGAATGAGGTGCTAGATATTCTACAAGGAATACTGCTATGCAAAGCAACAACTAGAGCTACCTAATTTTTGAAATTCGATTCCACAACATCTTTTAGGTTTATTTTCTTTCATTAATCTCATTAATGAATGTCCCATCATTTAAGTCACCTAAACATCACAGATAAATACAACGTACGCTTATGCCATCCGTATTCACCTCGATGTCCCGTCATGCACCGTTAGGTTAGGAACTAACGGCAGAGCGGGGCAGGGCTAGCGCGGGTGTAAAACATAAGCAACGTCTATATAATATATCATATATACTATATACAGTATCTATCTCAACATATCAAATGATCAAATCACAGATATCGCAGCAGAAAACAACATATGAAATATTGGATACACTAGGATGTCCGTGTTTTATTTTGAGCCTGTATAAAACACGGATTCCACGGTCGTGATGAATAGCCAAACCCACATCCCAAGACCCCTACGAGAGCGGCAAGCAACCCTACTAATTCTAGAGTTAGGAGACTCGGACTCGATGCCTCGAGATGGTCTCCCACTGGACTCTAGAACCCGGTTACTTGTGCTCCCTTCCTTAGGTCTATCCTAATGCGGAAAAGTAAATAATATACATTAACGGTGAGATCTTTCTCATCCCGGAAGTGCCCCAATAAAAGAATATTACATACAAGTTTTTACATGAATGAAAATGAAAAATACTCATCTCACATAAAAACCCCCGGCTATTCAAACACGACGATCCAATATAACATATCCAGCAACACATAACATCACATGTCATCAACGTAAGTAAATATGCGTATCCCAATTGTCATTGACGTATAGCAACGAAACCGGCGATACACCACATATTACACTTACGGTCGCATAAAAGAAAATGAAAACTACAACAGTTGGAATCCGCAACCACCTTAGATATCATAAACCCGTAATATCTCATATTGCGGATTTCATGCCTAACAATATGAATTCCTTAGACATCACATGCCTAACAATTATAAACCCCGCATTTTAGTCTCGATATTGAAAACACTTTCCAATAATAAGTCGGGTAATTCAACAAGATTCCCGACATCCCGATCGAATGCTCGTCGGAAACTTTAGTATACGGCCGCACCCCCGATACCGACGATGAAGTGCACTTAGACGGAACACCACAGCCGCGAGCACCCGGACGACTGCTTTTTGGCAACGAAGTTCTCCTACAGTCACTTTGTCGGGGCTATGGGGTGTGGCTATCTAGTAATGTTACCCGGCGAGTATCCGAATACACAACGTGATTGCGACGGACTTTTGATCACATCAAAATCCCGTGGCAACCGATCAAGTGAAACTAAATTACTAGACTTATAAAATTCAAATGTTGTTGATTCCAAGTATTGTATCACAATATACTAGACTATGTTAAACGTTTCAACCAAATCAAACAACACCCTCATTTCCCGATAAGCTCAACACTTGAGCGAAGTCAAAGTACCAAAAACATGCCACAGTACCTATGATCCAGCCGTAGAAGGGTCAAACCAACGTCTCACCTATGACACCATGGAACTACGGCAAACCCTAGGGTTCAAGTCGCAGTTCCGGGGGCATAGAATCGAGTTAAGGTTTTTGTACTTCTAGAGGGTCCATAGAGTTACTTGCACGACTATTGAATATAATTAACTTAGAAAAATTCCAACACTTGGAAATTTCAGAGGGGGTCATGGGGTGATATTTGAATTTCATTCGAACTGTCAAACATAGCCTAGGTTACCATCACAATGTTAAATTATACGACTACGAAACACTTCATTTTGGTCCTATAGCAAAATTTACATCACATGGAAATTTGGACCAAGCAAACAATACCTGAAACCCCAAAATACACATACCAGAGCACAAAACAAAAACGATGCACATAGGAGCATCAGGTGCCGGCCTCCTCGGTTTTCTAGGGAGAGAGTGCTCGGTTGAAAACCGAGCAAAAGGTGTCGTTTTTGTTCTGTGCACTAGGGGTATCACATACATCACTCTGTACTTGTTTGCATAATTTTTTACAGACCTTTTGAAAAACAACAGAGAGCATGAGCTGCAGGGTTTCAGAAATCGTTTTACGGAGATATTTCGGTTTCGTATTACATCTAACATCTTCTAAGTTTCTAGTTTGTCTCTGATACCATGTTGGGATTCCTTTGCACCTAGTCTAGGGTTTGCAAGCATCACACATGCCACAACAAGAATTCAAGAGGGTGCTAAGCAATCAAACTAAGAATCATGCTAGAATACTAGGGTAACATAACATGTAATCTATCATCACAAAGAGAAGTGAACAAAAATACAACCTTTGTAGATCCGGTCCTTCACTTCTAAAGCTCCGTGTTGACGTCCCTTCGCTGCGATCATCGAACTCCCGGACTCTAGTATGGAATTCCCCGGAGAAATGAACAAGATTGCTCGTAGTCTTCGAGGCCGAAGATGATCTACGCCGAGAAGACTCAAACTCAAGCTACCACTTCACTAGGTCAAGAACTTTGTGAAGAGAACACCCTAAACTAAATGGCAAGTAGTAGAGAATGATGAAATAGGAAGTGAGTTCACTTTAGATTTTGATTTCTCACTTTGTTTCTTCACTTAGAAAAATCTAGAAAGCTTTTTTCTTTTGGATGAAGAAGAAGAAGAAGAATAAAATCCAGTGAAGAGAATTATATTATCAATTATGCAACCATGGGTGAGTTACTATCATCCACTAACCTTTGTAGAGACTAAATCATGGTTTAAGCTAATGGTTTGGTTAATAAATATCTTAAGTAAAACAAAGTGTGTGGACTTTGTCAAAGATGCTTTAAGCTTCATGAAGCTTCAAATCAAGACAAAGAAAACCACCATTTTGAATTACAAAATAAATAAAAACCCTAACCATTATCTTAAATATGGTGTAAGTAATACACACACCTAAGTTTGCATGTATCATCAAGCATGATACAATCATGTACACAAACATATATCACATATACATTATGTGCACATCAAGTGAGAAGAGCAATCTTAAGTGAACCAATACTAGTTAATGTAAAGTAATATATCAAATATATAATTATACATTAAATCATTAAATCAACACTTGATTTAAAGATCCGGTCATATCGCATATAACCGACCAATATCATGTGTATCAACATATCGAATCAATACTTGATTCGATAACCCGGCTATATCGCATATAACCGACCGATGATACAAATCGCGAGAATAGAATACAGTATCACATACTGGTATTATTCTCGGTCCCGCACATATCACATACGTGCTCCTATTTCATTTCGCTTGAGCCAGGAAACCTCTGTGTAGGACTCTAAAGACTCGTCAATACGCCGGCAGTAGGTGGTGATCATATCAAACACCCACAAGCCGCAAGCGGTCTGCTAAACGTAACGGCCACCCGGGTATTGAGCGATCAGAAGATCAACGAGCAAGCCTGCTCACACTCCTGCGAATCCAATCGGTAACACTTACCGCAAAGTCCAGTCCGATCGTCTAATATGTCGCATATCTCGCCTAGGGGTGGTAAACGTCAGACCCCAGTAGCTTGACAAGTCATGCCGATGTAAGGTCCATAACGAGCGTGAAACTACTGATAAAACTTACCAGTAAATCACAGCAACCCTGGCAAGGGATTTCCAGTTATGGCCAGTCGAGCATAGCGCAACATCAACCCCCAATACCGGGAGAGATGAATCCCATCCTATCGCTCATTTCCTCCATGTGACCCAGGACTATACCCAAAAACCACCTGTTTGCACGACTCAGTAGAGCCGTGGTAGGGTGGAAATCAAAGCACAGTGGGAGACACACAAGACTCTATGACGATCTCGGGTCGACAGACTAAGCTGTACCAGTGTCACCAGAGAACTGCCGTCTGACGTGAGGTATAATACCATCTGGGAGTTCTCGGCGAGCCCGTTCAGTGTACCCAGTCTCCACTGAGCACCCGTATAACATCTCTGATGTCAAACACCAATGGATATGGGATCATCCATCGCCCATCACATGGGTCGAGAAGATATACGCTAGTCTACTCTGGAATATCGATGCCCCGTCTCGATATTCCCATGACTAGGAACATTGAAGGATGTACTCATGGACTACCCAGGCCCCACTAGTATGATCTGCATCGTAATCCTGGAAGTCGAGTACATACCCTAAGGGCTTTATCAACATGTAACAAAGAGACAATAAGTATACATGTTAAGATACAGAGCAACCAGATAGCGTACTATCATGTCGAGAAAGAAAGTCCTCCCTATATATGTCCCAGCATCTACTATCATATACATCTCATGTACAATAATGGCCTCAAGGGCATACATACAACTAACAACACACATACATATGTGATATTGTATTGTTTAGAGATATTGAGACATGATCCTTATTTTCCTTCGTGAACATGACATATAGCATACCTGTATACCTACATGCTTACACATATGCCTTGACATGCTTACATACTAGTTACCCATATACCTATATGGTATTGTACCATTAGTGATAGGTATATACACATATGAGACATAGTTATATGTACATCTTGCATACATACTTACACTTATACCTGGAGGGTATTACACCATTACTGATAGGTAGATACATATACCTTGGTATACCTACATGTTTACATATATATCTGGCTATAACTACATGTTCACCTTTATTTGATGTTATATGGACTTGGAGAAATTAGGAACCGCATGATATATATATATTAACTTGTTGCAGTTAAATAGCGGCTTTTCCTTTATATGCCCACCTTACAGTTTTATGTTGCATATATTATATTCATGGATTTTCGCATTGAGATATGGATTTTTCATGATATTTTCTGGATTTGAGGACCGTGGTAGTTTCATGAAATTATGCATTATTTGAAAAACCCGGTTTCTCTTGATATGATATTTCAGCGTCCACCATGAGATTTCTCGGTTCTGATATATACCCCATGCGAGAAATGGAGGGGGCCGTGTGCGGGTACATGGTGGGGCCCGGAGGTACCCCGGGGCAAGAAGTCGCAGGTGATGGCGATGAGTTAGTGGGGGAATCATACCTACCGGTGACTGTATTTAGACTCGGCGGTTATCGTGGGAATACCGACCGGAGTTATGTACGTATGGATACGTCGAATTGCGAGGGTCGAAGCTGGGCACTCGGGTTTTCGAGATAGCGTATGATACGTACCTATTAGGGCTAGTCGTGGTGACAGCACCTGATAGATCAATATTTATGTGTCGATGCTAGACACTTGTTTTCATGATATTCTTACTCTTAAGTATATATAACAGTGGAATGCGACGCTGTTATATATATATATATATATATATATATTAGTGGAATGGGACTCTAATATATATGTATACATATCTAATTTATATACATCATCATAATGATTCATGAAAATATACTTATTCATTTCATGAGACTTGCTTGATATTGGATACAGGATACATGAGATTTACTTGATATTGGATACAGGATACATGAGATTTACTTGATATTGGATACAGGATACATGAGATTTACTTGATATTGGATACAGGATATATGAGATTTACTTGATATTGGACACTCAGGATATATGCGATTTACTTGATATTGGACACTCAGGATATATGAGACTTACAGGATATGAGAGCCAATTTGGGGGCTGATTTGAGGAAATTGGGATTTGGATTGTCTTGATGGACTTTGGTCCTGCCACGAGGTCAGGATTCCGTAAGGATGACATGTTTTATCCCATACTCCGCATTTATTTTATATGCATCGCTTCATGTATTAGTAGTACCTGATAGAGTACCTTTCATGACTGTTGCATATACATATTGCAATTTATTACTTCATATATTAGTAGTACCTGATAGAGTACCTTTCATGACTGTTGCATATACATATTGACATTTATTGCTTCATGTATTAGTAGTACCTGATAGAGTACCTTTCATGACTGTTGCATACATATTCCCATTTATTGCTATCCGCTTGCATATGCTAGATTCGCGCTGTACGTGCATATTTGCGATTACCTGCATATGTTATTTATTATTCACGAGTTGGCAATTCACCCCCGTTGTGCCACAGTGTTTTGCAGATTGTTCCTCAGAGTAGTCGAGGCAGGGCTTTTCATCTATCATATCATCTTTTGCAGCGGATACCACTACGGCTGACTGTATACAGTTTTGCTATAGGTGGGTTTTGCGGTTATCCGATGTTGGTCATTATATATTCGTTGTATCCTGTACTCTCCATCTACCATTATCATGTATTGACTTAGAGACTTGATGTGAGGACGATATTGTATATTATTTTGTGACTTAGAGGTCTTTTATGCAGTTTTATTTATATCGCCTTTTATTTCTTCTCTACGGCGTTGTATATCTGTTGTGGTGGTTGTTTTTTGCTTTTGGGCGTGTATTTGCTCCCGTTTGGGGATGCTTTACTTATATCTTTGTTGTACCCCTTTTTGGGGATGGTTTTTACAAAGGAGGTGCTGCCAAAAGTTTAAAGGAAATAATGTTGGTTTTTAAAAAATTTGGTTTGAGATTTCAAAAGTTTTAAAATTGTAATTATCACTTACTACTTTTGATGGTTTAGATTTCTGGGTTTTCGGCTTACTTAAATTGCGTTACGCCTGTAGACGTTGCGTAGTTTAAGGGCCGTCACGTGCCAATTTCGGGTCGTGACAACTCTTGAGAGGCTCCACAAGGTGAAAGATGCAAACTTGCTTGAAGTCTTCAAAGCCGAAGATGATCTACGTCGAGGAGACACCGACTCAAGCTACCTCTTCACTAATTAGGGATTAGTGAAGCTAACATCCTAAACTAAATGGCTAATCTAGTATAGGATGATGAAGTTGGAATTTTGCTTACTTTAGAATTCTTTTTCTCACTATTTTTCCTCACTTGCTCAAAATTTAGAGAGCTCTCTCTTGAGCTTGAAGAAGATGAAGCAAATGTAAATGAGAGAGTGAATGGCAACCATGGGTGAGAAATATCTCATATAACCCTTGTAGAGAATAAACCATAGTTAAAGATAATGGTTAGGTTTATAAATATCTAAGGCAAAACAAAAATGGTGGACTAAGTCAATGGTTATCCACAAGTTTCCAAAGCTTGCAACCATGACAAATTCCACTCATTTTTGAATTACTTCAATAAATAAAAACCTTAATATTATCTCATATATGGTGTAAGTCTCATATATCCATGTAGTGTGTATCATCAAGCATGACACAAAAAGAAAAACACAAATAATATATATCCCATATATATTAAGTGTACACATGTGAGAAAAGAAAAGTATAAGTGAGCAAATATTAGTTAATGTAAATTAGCATATCAAAAATACAATTATACATTAAATTATCAAATCAACATTTGATTTAATAATCCGGCTATATCACATATAACCGACTAATATAATATGTATCAACTTATCAAATCAACACTTGATTCGATAACCTGGCTATATCACATATAACCGACCGATATCACATATCGCGAGAATAGAATACGGTATCACATACTCGTATTAATCTCGATCCCGCACATATCACATATGTGCTCCTACTTCGTTTCGCCTGAGTCAGGAAACTTCTGTGTAGGACTCTAAAGACTCGTCAATACGCCGGCAGTAGGTGATGATCATATCAAGCACCTACAAGCTGTCAACGGTAATAGCTGGACGTAACGGCTACCCGGGTATTGAGCGATCAGAAGATCAACAAACAAGACTGCTTATACTCCTGTAAAGCCTGTCAGTAGCACTACCGTACAGTCCGGTCTCTTCGTCTAATATGTCGCATATCCAGTCTAGGGGTGGTAAACGTCAGACCCCAGTAACCGATAAGTCATGCCGATGTGAGGCTCATAACGGGTCGAGAAACTACTGATAACACTTACCAGTAGATCTCCATATCATCCCTGGTCAGGGACTTCCAGTTATAGCCAATCGAGCACAGCGCAACATCAAACCCCAATACCGGGAGAGACAAAACCCCTCCTATCGCTCATTGCCTCCATGTGATTCGGGACTGTACCCAAAAGCCACCGTTTTGCACGTTCTCTTGAACGTGGTGAAGGGTTACCCTAGCGCCCCGGCCAACTCCCGTGGCCAAATGCGGAACAAAAATTTTATAACGATACGAAACTTGGCGCTAGAATAAATCTAAACCGGATCTTAACCATAAACCTAATTAGCATGTTAGGGTTCTATCTACTATGATAGAAAGTATACCTAAAGAAACCAAGTCCTTCGGGTCTTCGATCCTCTCCTTAAGCTCCTCGATGGAAGTATGGATCGTGCTTGAACTTCGGCCTCCTTGTGTCAACGATGATCCACCTGAGAGTTCCAACCTTGAGTTAAACCTCCAAGTTTAGGTAACTAGAATACTTAGCTTGCTAATCTAAGTAGACTAGAGAGAGTAGAGTGTGATTTAGAGTAGCTAAGTCTCATTAACCCTTAACTATCAACACGTGATACACTTAGAGTTTGAGAGGAAGAAGGAGAGAGCAAGCTTGAGAAAAGAGAAAGTATTTGTGATAATGATAATAAAAATAGAATGGATAACTTATATATGACCACAAGCATGGCATGGAAAATATCTCACCAAAATATCTATGGTCAAAAATATCTCACAAAATATCTAAGGTCAACAAGTCAATCCAAGTCAAGGGGTCAACATAAGTAGCCATGCCACAAAATTATCATTTATCAAAAATA
Source organism: Agapanthus africanus (assembly GCA_030015575.1). Classification (NCBI taxonomy): domain Eukaryota; kingdom Viridiplantae; phylum Streptophyta; class Magnoliopsida; order Asparagales; family Amaryllidaceae; genus Agapanthus; species Agapanthus africanus. The sequence continues at coordinate 342,747,038 of CM057341.1, forward strand.
ACAATTATTTTTCTTTACCTCATATTTGTTTTGACCAAGTCAATGGTCAAAACCCTAATGAGCTATCTCCTTTTATACCCTCTCTCATCCGTATATACATACCCGCATCCGTGTTCCGAGAAACACGAATACTATGAGACGAACCTAATCCAATAATCAAATTGTAACAGTGTCACGCCCCGCTTCCCAGTTTACGGCGAAGTGGACGCGACGAGGCCCGCTACGTATATACTCAGAAGTACATACGCTAAGCGTAACTAAGCAATATAAATACACAAGAGACAAGAGTATAAAAGAACAGCAACTTTTATTAATAACATTCTTTGTACAATGCATGAAAAGGAAAATACAACTGAAATGAAAAGCGATGCCTAAACAGTGGCATAACATGAAAATGAAAAATACTGGAAAGAACAAGATACAATATCTAGAGCTCGAGGTCTTCGTGGAACCGCTACAAGTCTTCACTGGTGGGCTCGATCTCAGCTTGGTCCGACGCACCTGACGACATTCAAAGAAGAAGGAAATAGAATGTCGTCAGCGAACAGGTCGCTCGGTAAGTCCCAAAGATAATGGAGAAATAGACAGAGAGTAAAAGAGAGAGAGAGTAGTTTTTAATGTTGTATTGTATTGTCATATTATAGTAGTATGGTGCTAACGCTGTTGTTGTAGCTTGGTACAGAAGGATGCCAGTGTATACGAGGGGAGTCTCTATATGCCAGAGACTAAGGGCACGTATAGTACAAGGAACCGTTTATGCCACGGTACAACAGCAACTGAATATAGGTTAGGTGTCTTAATCTGACCACCTCATTCCACTTTTAACATCTTCCGTACCAATCTACCCCTTTAAACCCCGTGATGTCATATTTGTATTGTTATCTTGTAAACTTGTAATGATTGCTTGATTGACTTTGATTGACTGATTGACTGATTGACTGATTGCCTGATTGACTGACCGAAACCATGATATCAGGAAACGGTTATAACCATAGAGTCATGTAAATGGAATACTGGGAATCATGTAAAAGGAATATCCATGGTTCGGTTCGGTCAAGTTATATAGATTGTTAACTGGAATCTGGAATTCATGTATTCATCTTGAGTTGGAATATAAAAGAATATAGATTGACTTGAAACATATTCAAGTTTTGTAGCGTGGTACAGAAGGATGCCAGTGTATACGAGAGGAGTCTCTATATGCCAGAGACTAAGGGCACGTATAGTACAAGGAACCGTTTATGCCACGGTACAACAGCAACTGGATTCATGTTAGGTGTATTAAATCTGACCACCTCGTGCCACCTTTAACACCTTCCGTACCAATCTACCCCTTAAACCCCGCGAAGTCTTATTTGTATTGTTATCTTGTAAATTGTAGTAATTGTAGATTGATTGACTGACTGACCGAAACCATGATATCAGGAAACGGTTGTAACCGTAGAGTCATGTAAATGGAATACTGAGAATCATGTAAAAGGAATATATCCATGGTTCGGTTCAGCCAAATTGTATAAATTGATAATTGTATTCATGGATTCATGTGTTCATTTTGAATTGGAATCTTGTAGATTATAGGTTGACTTGAATCAGATTCAAGTCAAATTAATCAGACTCAAACCCGAGTCAGACAATCAGAATTATGAATCGTGGTCTTATAATTGTTAGGGTCCTTAGGGTAATTTATAAACTTGAGGGGGTTTTATGTAAAAAATATTTTTGTATAGTTTTCAAAATATAACTCAAGTATTTAATTATCGTCTTTAAGTACATACAACAATTTAATGATCAAGATAAATATGTATACATGTTCGAATAGCATGAAATGAGTCAAGTATATTATTCGAGTAACTACCATAAACAATGCTGTAAAGAAATATTATGTACGACTAATTAATCAAGTTGAACGGATGCGAAATATAAACAGAAATATGGCTCTAAATGTTTTGCATGCGTGAGTTCCAGTTTTACCTAAATATGACTACCGGTTTGAGAGATATATATGTTTTCGTATCGTCGCGCAAAACAGATCAGAATCTATTCGGCACCGTCACATATTTTTAAAACGCAGTTTGAGTTAAATTCTATCGGGTTTCAGGTTACGAAGCTTATTATAAAATTGTAGGTATTTCGATGTACTTATCCAAAACACCAAGATTCACATGATTTGGATTTCTGAAGCTCTAGTTATGATCATTTTAATATCAGCGTTTAAAACAGAAATTCAGATTTCTGGACAGCAGCTATATATTCTATTGCAAAGCCTATATCAGGTTGTTTCATGCATTCCTAAGTAATATAATATACATAAAATTATAGTTCTATCAATGTTGCATCTACACATCTAAATTTTGTCACAAACGGATATCGGGTGTTCGAGTTATGTCCAATTTAAAAACAATGTGCGAATCAGGACAGATTCTGTCCAGATCCGTCACTTAATATTGTAACGCAGTTTTCTTTATCTTAGGTAGGTTTTCAGTAAAACTATAAAACTAATAAAATCTGTATCATTCGATGTAGATATCAAAAACATCTGAGTTTGCTCAATTTGGATACCGGTATACCAAGTTATGTGTCCTAGAAATTGACCGATAGCTGCAGTTTTCTATTTTACGATCAGTGAATAAATACGATGTAATTCACAAACCGTTATGCGGATCGATCTAAAATTTTTACAGCATGTATAAAATAATATAATCTATCATATGTAAATTCCATGAAATTTTCAGAAGTAAAAATTAATGTCTAAAAATTATTTTAAACCTAAAGGTATTGATGTGTATACTAAAATCGGCAAAAAGATTAACTAGTATTTTTATGCAAGCTTTATCCTTTCTTTTAATAACCAAACCGATTCCATGAGATATCGTAGATATATTATGGATTGAAATCTATGTTCTCACAACTTGTAATAAACATTCATAATCATGAAGAAAGAATTAAAAATACTTTAATTTGAACAAGAGATAATAAGATATTATTAAACCATATAGAATCATATATATTTAAACTTATGTATATGTATATGTATATGTTTATGTGTATCTTCTCTTATGGATTATGATATGAAAAGAATAAGGGGTTCACGATGCATGACAAGAGGAAAAAAGAGATGGGGGGAAAAGGAGAGAGAAGGGACTTACATGCACAAGCCGGTATTGTCACCGGGCTTGTCTATCCGCCGACAGCCTCGCGTTACTAGCGAGACCTTCTTGAAGAGTTCTTCATGTTCTTCTTCTTGGACTTTAGGTGAAGAGGGAGAAATGAGAGATAGAAAAAAATATGAGGAAGGAAAAGATGGAGGAGGACAATTAAGATGGTGTAATGGTGAATTATGTATAATAATATATGCATTTAACATAAGAATTAAAAGAGAAATGAAAGGTCACCATTCATTTTGGAAATGAAAGGTCTCATTTGTAGGTTATGAGAAGAATAAAAAAAAATGATAAAAAAATAATTGCAAGAATGGGGATTTGAACATGTGACTTATGGAATAACAATGCAAGGACTTAACCAATGAGCTATAAGGTTGTTCATACATATATTTAACTAGAATTAAATATATGATGTTGCTTAAAAAGAAAATGGGCTTTTTAGATGGGCTGTAGAGAATAAGAATAATAGATTTGGGTTAAATATTTATGAAAGGAAAAAATAAGAATGAGAAGTTAAAAACTTAAATATAAGAAAAAGAAATTGTACCTAGAAAAAAAATACATAATAGATTGAGGAATAAAATAATAATAAATTTAATAGAAAAAGGAAAATACCAAGTACAAATAAATACGGTATATTATTGAAGAGGGATAATACAAATGTATAAAGATTTTGGGGTCATTACATTCTACCCTCCTTAAAAAATTTCGTCCTCGAAATTACTCAAGAAGGATGATGTAACAGAGTAAGGAAACAGGATTAGGATGATGTCTTCTTCGAGCTCCGTCGATTGATACTCTAACCAATTGAACTAATAAGTCTACAAGATACAATTAGAAAGGATGAATAAGAATTAAGGATTCAAAAGTGGAGAGATGGACTTCAAGGAAACAGAAGGTGGAGTTCAAGATGGATTCAAGGAATATGTAATGTAAAGAATGTTATCAGTTGCTGTTTCTTGTGTTATATTGCCTAGCTTGTTCATACAGACCAGAACTGCATGACAGGGATTCATACAGCTCTGACCTGCATGGGCCACCAACAAAACCTGTCACGCCCCGCTTCCCAGTGTACGGCGAAGTGGACGCGACAAGGCCCGCTACGTATGTACTCAGAAGTACATACGCTAAGCGTAACTAAGCAATATAAATACACAAGAGACAAGAGTATAAAAGAACAGCAACTTTTATTAATAACATTCTTTGTACAATGCATGAAAAGGAAAATACAACTGAAATGAAAAGCGATGCCTAAACAGTGGCATAACATGAAAATGAAAAATACTGGAAAGAACAAGATACAATATCTAGAGCTCGAGGTCTTCGTGGAACCGCTACAAGTCTTCACTGGTGGGCTCGATCTCAGCTTGGTCCGACGCACCTGACGACATTCAAAGAAGAAGGAAATAGAATGTCGTCAGCGAACAGGTCGCTCGGTAAGTCCCAAAGATAATGGAGAAATAGACAGAGAGTAAAAGAGAGAGAGTAGTTTTTAATGTTGTATTGTATTGTCATATTATAGTAGTATGGTGCTAACGCTGTTGTTGTAGCTTGGTACTGAAGGATGCCAGTGTATACGAGGGGAGTCTCTATATGCCAGAGACTAAGGGCACGTATAGTACAAGGAACCGTTTATGCCACGGTACAACAGCAACTGAATATAGGTTAGGTGTCTTAATCTGACCACCTCATTCCACTTTTAACATCTTCCGTACCAATCTACCCCTTTAAACCCCGTGATATCATATTTGTATTGTTATCTTGTAAACTTGTAATGATTGCTTGATTGACTTTGATTGACTGATTGACTGATTGCCTGATTGCCTGATTGACTGACCGAAACCATGATATCAGGAAACGGTTATAACCATAGAGTCATGTAAATGGAATACTGGGAATCATGTAAAAGGAATATCCATGGTTCGGTTCGGTCAAGTTATATAGATTGTTAACTGGAATCTGGAATTCATGTATTCATCTTGAGTTGGAATATAAAAGAATATAGATTGATTTGAAACATATTCAAGTTTTGTAGCTTGGTACAGAAGGATGCCAGTGTATACGAGAGGAGTCTCTATATGCCAGAGACTAAGGGCACGTATAGTACAAGGAACCGTTTATGCCACGGTACAACAGCAACTGGATTCATGTTAGGTGTATTAAATCTGACCACCTCGTGCCACCTTTAACACCTTCCGTACCAATCTACCCCTTAAACCCCGCGAAGTCTTATTTGTATTGTTATCTTGTAAATTGTAGTAATTGTAGATTGATTGACTGACTGACCGAAACCATGATATCAGGAAACGGTTGTAACCGTAGAGTCATGTAAATGGAATACTGAGAATCATGTAAAAGGAATATATCCATGGTTCGGTTCAGCCAAATTGTATAAATTGATAATTGTATTCATGGATTCATGTGTTCATTTTGAATTGGAATCTTGTAGATTATAGGTTGACTTGAATCAGATTCAAGTCAAATTAATCAGACTCAAACCCGAGTCAGACAATCAGAATTATGAATCGTGGTCTTATAATTGTTAGGGTCCTTAGGGTAATTTATAAACTTGAGGGGGTTTTATGTAAAAAATATTTTTGTATAGTTTTCAAAATATAACTCAAGTATTTAATTATCGTCTTTAAGTACATACAACAATTTAATGATCAAGATAAATATGTATACATGTTCGAATAGCATGAAATGAGTCAAGTATATTATTCGAGTAACTACCATAAACAATGCTGTAAAGAAATATTATGTACGACTAATTAATCAAGTTGAACGGATGCGAAATATAAACAGAAATATGGCTCTAAATTTTTTGCATGCGTGAGTTCCAGTTTTACCTAAATATGACTACCGGTTTGAGAGATATATATGTTTTCGTATCGTCGCGCAAAACAGATCAGAATCTATTCGGCACCGTCACATATTTTTAAAACGCAGTTTGAGTTAATTTCTATCGGGTTTCAGGTTACGAAGCTTATTATAAAATTGTAGGTATTTCGATGTACTTATCCAAAACACCAAGATTCACATGATTTGGATTTCTGAATCTCTAGTTATGATCATTTTAATATCAGCGTTTAAAACAGAAATTCAGATTTCTGGACAGCAACTATATATTCTATTGCAAAGCCTATATCAGGTTGTTTCATGCATTCCTAAGTAATATAATATACATAAAATTATAGTTCTATCAATGTTGCATCTACACATCTAAATTTTGTCACAAACGGATATCGGGTGTTCGAGTTATGTCCAATTTAAAAACAATGTGCGAATCAGGACAGATTCTGTCCAGATCCGTCACTTAATATTGTAACGCAGTTTTCTTTATCTTAGGTAGGTTTTCAGTAAAACTATAAAACTAATAAAATCTATATCATTCGATGTAGATATCAAAAACATCTGAGTTTGCTCAATTTGGATACCGGTATACCAAGTTATGTGTCCTAGAAATTGACCGATAGCTGCAGTTTTCTATTTTACGATCAGTGAATAAATACGATGTAATTCACAAACCGTTATGCGGATCGATCTAAAATTTTTACAGCATGTATAAAATAATATAATCTATCATATGTAAATTCCATGAAATTTTCAGAAGTAAAAATTAATGTCTAAAAATTATTTTAAACCTAAAGGTATTGATGTGTATACTAAAATCGGCAAAAAGATTAACTAGTATTTTTATGCAAGCTTTATCCTTTCTTTTAATAACCAAACCGATTCCATGAGATATCGTAGATATATTATGGATTGAAATCTATGTTCTCACAACTTGTAATAAACATTCATAATCATGAAGAAAGAATTAAAAATACTTTAATTTGAACAAGAGATAATAAGATATTATTAAACCATATAGAATCATATATATTTAAACTTATGTATATGTATATGTATATGTTTATGTGTATCTTCTCTTATGGATTATGATATGAAAAGAATAAGGGGTTCACGATGCATGACAAGAGGAAAAAAGAGATGGGGGGAAAAGGAGAGAGAAGGGACTTACATGCACAAGCCGGTATTGTCACCGGGCTTGTCTATCCGCCGACAGCCTCGCGTTACTAGCGAGACCTTCTTGAAGAGTTCTTCATGTTCTTCTTCTTGGACTTTAGGTGAAGAGGGAGAAATGAGAGATAGAAAAAAATATGAGGAAGGAAAAGATGGAGGAGGACAATTAAGATGGTGTAATGGTGAATTATGTATAATAATATATGCATTTAACATAAGAATTAAAAGAGAAATGAAAGGTCACCATTCATTTTGGAAATGAAAGGTCTCATTTGTAGGTTATGAGAAGAATAAAAAAAAATGATAAAAAAATAATTGCAAGAATGGGGATTTGAACATGTGACTTATGGAATAACAATGCAAGGACTTAACCAATGAGCTATAAGGTTGTTCATGCATTTATTTAACTAGAATTAAATATATGATGTTGCTTAAAAAGAAAATGGGCTTTTTAGATGGGCTGTAGAGAATAAGAATAATGGATTTGGGTTAAATATTTATGAAAGGAAAAATAAGAATGAGAAGTTAAAAACTTAAATATAAGAAAAAGAAATTGTACCTAGAAAAAAAATACATAATAAATTGAGGAATAAAATAATAATAAATTTAATAGAAAAAGGAAAATACCAAGTACAAATAAATACGGTATATTATTGAAGAGGGATAATACAAATGTATAAAGATTTTGGGGTCATTACAAACAGTTCAAAAAAAAATATTATTTTTGGGAATTTTTATAATTTAATATTATTTTTAATGAATATTTTAATATTTCGGTATAATTAAATACCGATAAAATTGGGAAAATTTTTGGAAAATTAGGGAAATTACTAAAAGAGGGTGTTTTATGCGAATTATGCAATTTTTAAGTTTTTATGATTTATTTGACACTATTTTAGTGCCAATCGCGATTAAAAATCGCTAATCGCGGATTAAGCGTGTTTTGTGCACATAGCAGGCACAAAGTCTTTTTCACACTTGTGCATTTTCTACCATGGTTTCATTTGGGTTTCCTATTTAATTTTAAAAGAATGAGATGAGAAAAAGAAAAGAAAAGAAAAGGATCTGGAATAGAATATGGTAGTAGGTATGGTGAGAGAGAGAAAGGTGAGGATTTCTTTGACTTAGCTTTTCCCCCCTTCATTCTTCACTCATTCCTTTCCCCTCTCATCATTTTGCTGCTGCTGCTGCTGCCTCATCTCCCCCCCTCCTCAAATCATCACAAACACATCCAAAAACAACCCAAAACCCAATCCCCATTTCACAAATTTTGTGCACAAGCTCAAGGGAAGTACATTGGACCAAGAAAGTAAGGATTTTGGCCACTTAAGGCAACTCAAGAATTTTCTTGAGTTGCCAAATAAGGTAATTTCTGAAACTTTAGCTTAGTATTTGCATTACTTTTACCCCCATGTTATGATAGAACCGATATCGTGTGATTTTGTGGACTTAGGAAAACCCAAGTTAGGGTTAATGGGAATTGAGAGTGGTGATGGGCAATTAAGCTCAGTAGAGGCCATACAAACCTCCTAGTGCTAGAATCCAGACCTCAACCAGAGACTAGGAACCCGGAATATGGATTTAGAAAAGCCGATATCGGAAATTGCGGATTCTGTGAGGGTTAAATGAAATCTGCTATCACCCCGAGACTCTGAAAATCATTTTGTGAACACAGAGAGATGTGCAGGCACCCAGGAAGCTAACCCCAAGACCCCAGCCCCTGTTTCCATTCCTTGGCCGCAGATTTATTCTGCCTGGCCGCAATTTGCGGCCAGACCTAGGCCATTTAGCCTCGTGTTGGTTCTGTGGTCCCCTAGTCATTAAAATAGACCCTTGGTATATGCAAAATTGTCTGATTTGGCCTGAGGTAGAATCTGGAGCCTTTTTCCCGAGTTGCTGTTTTGATTCGTGTTTTCGTTTCTCGTATTTTAAATTCTGGATTTGCGTATTTGTGTTTTACCTCGATCACTTGACGTTTGTACGACGATATCGAGGGTTGTTGATGGTTTTGAAAGCGTAGTCTATAGGTTCTAACCTATAGGCATTAGCGTGTCGTTTTGGTATTCCCGATGTGATTTTAATACGCATTCCGATTATGTTATCTATGTAGGTACCATCATGTGTATTCCATACGATGAAGAAGATGAAGGCGACGTCGACACCGACACTCAGGATGCAAGGTGAGTAGATTATATCTACGGGGGAAGTCGGGTGGATGGCGTATAGCACCCCCGCAGTTCGATACTTAGTATACTAGATATACACTATATATATGTATGATAGCGTTATGTGTGACTTGGATAGTCAGATGTGAGTAGGTGTACTATGGATAGAATAGGGTTTAGATGTAAACCCGTATAGTTTCCTAGATGCGAACCCTAGAATAGGTTTACACTCACACGCACACACATGCTTATTGCTATACATATACCTAGATGATGAGGATAATGGATGGTATTTGGAGATGAGTCGATGAGATTGGGCATAGCGCCATGAGATCGGTGATATGATGTGATTCGTATTTGGGATACGACATGAGTTTTTAGCGGGCCTTTGGACATGTGTTTCACACACGCATTTATATTTATATAGATGGTATCGATATGTACTAGACTTAGATCAGTACCCCAGATCATAAGATATGATGATAAGGATACCAGATAATTGATGAGATGAATGCGATATTGATCCGTACCCAGCTTTTGGGATGCCGTACGATGATTTACCGTACGAGCTTTATATTGATGATAGTCCGCACTCATGACTCGAGGATGTCATATGATATTGCATCGTACGCAGTACCTTTGAGGCGGGATCACCGACTATTCTATATATATATATATACATATCGACTCAGATTTTGGTGGTTTCCATACCCCTCCTGATTGACTTGTTAGTTAGGGCTGTAGTCACCTTGTAGATGTTAGACTAGACCCGAGTCATACCTATTACAAAACTAACGAATCGGGAGTATTTTAAAGACAGGAAAAGGGATTATACGGATATTTTCAAAGGACGCATCTTTTCTTAAAAACACCATAGCCCTTATTTTCCTAAAAACCCCGATTCGTCTTCTTTCAAATGGCAAAACAGTATGACATAGATACATTGATGTAGATTCTGCACTGTTGTGGTTATTATTCATTTGCCGCATATTCTTGCTGTTCGCATCACATTGCATGTTAAATATATTTAATGTTGTATTAAAACCATGCTGTTAGGACACCGGCACCATTATCAATGATGCGTATGTTCCACGTACATCTGCTTGCCGGCTCACACACTTCATCATCGATAATTGCCATGTCACTACACAGTAGGATTATTGCATCAGGATATGATCCCTTGCATGTCATACTTGTGCACATACTTATTTTACACTCATACTTGTGCACATACCCATTGTACATACATATTTGCACGTACATAGATGATTCTGGCTTGATTAGAGATTTGGAAACCGTAAGATACTTTTAAAACTGATTCATTTCAAAAGTTCGGTTTCCCTCAATATGTGCATATTATTATTCCATGCTGCATGATATACTGATATGCTTACATTTCCTTTACATGTCGCATACATCATGCTTTATGATTATACGCATTGAGATATGTTGTTTCCATGATATTTTTGGATTTGGGAACCGTGGGTATTTCAAAAGAGAGTATGTATTGTTTTAAAAACCCGGTTCCCTTGATATGATATTTCAGTGCGTCCACTATGTGTTTTCTCGGTTCTGAGAGTGGCATGTGAAACCCGATTCGAGGAGCGGTAGGCACCGTCTGCGGGTATATGGTGGACCCAGTGAGGTACCCCGGGGCAAGAAGACTCGTATATATTGGATGGTGAGCCTGACAGGGGAGCACTACCTACCGGTGATAGTATTGGGACTCGGCGGTTATCGTGGGGATACCGACCGAAGTTATGTACGTATGGATACGTCGAAATTCGAGGGTCGAAGCTGGGCACTCGGGTTTTCGAGATAGCGTATGATACGTACCTATCAGGGCCAGTCGTGGTGACAGCACCTGATAGATGAGAATTTACGTGTCGATGATGGACACGGATTTCATGATGTATTCATGATTTTTTTGTGTCGCGAGGGACACCCGTTGATTTATATCCGCATACTTTCATGCATATGCTTTTATGACTTTTACATGCATGATGTTGCTATGTCATTGGTTGACACGTGGACGGGATCCACATGCATGTAGACATTGATTACATAGTTGGATGATATCCACATACTTAGACTTCATGATATGGTTGGCACTGATTTCATGATGATTACATTGATCATACCTCATATTTTTGATATGTTACTACCTGAGGCACTGACACGAGCACTTGGTATTACACATAGTATAGATGTTTACCCTTGCCACCTTTTCATGCTTCAGACTTTTTCATTTGAGGTTTAAATGTATATATTTGATCGTATTGACCTAGGATTGTGTCATACATACGATTTCTGCTCTGTGATGTTTTCTATTCGCGAGTTGGCAACTCACCCCCGTTGTGCCATAGTTCTTGCAGGTTTTGCCGTACAGGTTCCATTGCGGCTTTTCTGGCACACTGCTTCCTTTCTGGGTGATTGCTTTGGTAGGTGGGTTCACTCGCATCGTGACCACCCTTGTATTTATTTTATTCAGTTATATCTAGTAATTCCATCAACCAAAATTTATATATTGTTTCAGACTTAGAAAACAGGTTATGTATTATTTCGACCTTAGAGTCGCGCGTTGTAGTATTATGTTTTTCATGCTGACTTTGAGTTTTTCTTGAGTTTTGATCCTCGCCCTTCGGTGTTGTATATTATACTGCTTGCGTGGTTGTGACCGTCGATTGACGAAGAGATAGCTCCTGCTTGGGGATGCCTTTTATTATTATGTATATATTATTCTTGTTGTACCCCGTTCGGGGCCAGTAATTACAAAAGAAACTCTGCCGAAATTTTCAGAAAAGACATTGAGGATTTAAAATGTATATTCGGCTTACTTAAATAAAAACCTTGTTTTTAAAACATGTTTCTTCACTTCTTAAAACTATTTTTCCTTCATTTATAATTTAAAATGGTTTTAGATTTTTGGGCTTTTGGCTTACTTGGATTAGATGGGGTCCTATAGAATTCATATGATTCAAGTGCCAGTCACGTGCTATTTTGGGTCGTGACAAAGTTGGTATCAGAGCGATAGGTTAACCTTGGTTCGAGTCTAAGTTTGACTATGCGGAGCCTAGTGCGTTTATATATATACGGAACTTCGGCTTGACCTTACGGAATTTAGACTTAGTCGAGGGGTATTATACCCGAACTTTCATCGCGTAGGATGACCCTTGGTTGATGGAGTAGGTAGCTTGAGTAGAGTGACGTACCGTAGGTATGTTCCGCGGCATACTTACGATACGCTACTCCGCTTAAGAAACCTTAGGATGTACATTTCCTTGCACAGTATTATATTCATTCCTATGATCTATCCCCATCGATACTGGTTATGATTTTGCTGCCACGATTACACGGGCAGAGAGAGCTACGGCCAGAGTTGCGTCAGTACGAGCTCGTTACGGACGAGGACTGACCAGGGCGTGATTCCAGAGACATACGATTGCATACAGAGGCGTCGTCTTATTGTGTTTTCGTGCCATGTGCGTTTGACAGATCGATTTTACGAGATTTCTCGGACGTGCAGATCAGCACCAGAGGATTGAGCCTCTGATAGAGACCAGCCAGAATGTGATGACCATTGATGTATCGCTTATTCAGGATGATTGAGGCGCTGCTCAGCGTACAGATGAATGAGCCAGTTGCTGCTGCAAATGACGAGATATCACCCAGATGTTGGATGCTACTGTAGCATGAGTATATACTTAGAGATATGAAGGAAGGTCGCTAGTCACCCGAGGATGAATGACTAGGACACGTGGTACGTTCGTTTACCCCGATTCGAGGTCATCAGATTGATTGATTCCAGCTAGAGACGACTTCACGCAGGTTCGTTGGTAGTCGATAGAGACGATCGAATGTCAGGAGCTCATATTCCAAGTTTAAAGTATTCGGAAAGACGTGCAGGCGATTCTATGGACCCTCTAGAAGAATGAAACCCTAACTCGACATAATGACCGTGTGAAAGCCTTTGAACTTTAGGGTTTGCGGCAGTTCCACGGCGCCATTAGTGAGGCTTGGGTTTGCCCTTCTACAGCTGGTCCACTGATGCTGTGGTATTCACTCGATACTATTAAACTGTACCCAAGATGTTGATCTCTTGGGGGATCATGAGGTTTTGACGAGTCAATCGGATGGTTCGACTTCATTCGGATGCTATGTGGTGGGGTGCATTTCTTGGGAGACTCCAGATACGAGTATAGCCGTTAGAGCACAGACCATGCAGCCACGAGAAGACGAGTCCGAATCAGTCAACAGTAGAGAAAAGTGGAGTAAGAGGTTCGTACGAGATCTTGGTAAGATGACGTTCCACTCCGCCGATATTAGAAAGGTGGTACGCATGCGGAGGCGTTGATTATGGATATACCTTCCAGAAGGGGTCGCGATGAGTATGCAGCCGTTCCGGAACAAGAAACAGATATAGTAAGGGTGGTAACTTCCGGGCAATTCGGCAGAAACGAGATTTGAGAGAGACCTCGACAAGACCTTTCTGGAATACTATACGAGAAGACTTGGACCCAGGAGCGGTCATATGGCGCACACCCAGCAGGCCAGAGTTCGGCATAGTTTTCAAGCATTTTTAGTGCTTTGATTTGATTGTGCACGCTGATGCACATGGTTGTGAGATTATATACCGCGGTATACTTGATTTAGATTGAGCCGTATTATATACCGTCGATTTTGATTCTGATATTGATGTTGATTTCTTGCACTCCGTGCATTTGATTTGGATTTTGCGCATGTTCGACGCTTGATATTGGATTTCGTGATTTCGTGCATGTTGGATGCGCATGATTTAGATTTCATTCGTGCATGATGGATGCACCTGATTTGGATTTTCGCGCGTGTTGACCGCATGTTTTGAGATGCAATTTTTGTGCACACCCGATGCACAAAATCGGGATTCTTCGTGCATGTCAGATGCACCGGATGTTGCTGTCGGGCACGCCCGTTGCCCTTAGCAGATGTTTCGTGCACACCCGTTGCACCTAAATGATGTTTCTATGCACCTGTATGGCACATATATGGATTTTGATTTCCGTGCGCACCAGACGCACATGGTATTCTTATATACATTTTTGGGATTTATTCCTTATGGACCAGTACGTTTTTATGATATTTGCTATTGTTTTTGTACTGAGCAGGACTAGTCAGAGGACAGTACCTGGATATATTTTGCATGCATTGATAGTTATCGAAGGGATTTCCAAAAGAGAGCTATAGTCTCAGTATTTACCTACGTGTCTGATATGACACAACACGTTAAAACAAGGAAACCCTTCTAAATTGTTTTAAAAACGGCGGAACGTACATATTAAACAAAAGATATATACATATATGGTTATTTTCTTATAATAGACGTCCGCCACTGTGCAGTGTTATGCGCATCGCATAGCGACTTAACAAGATTTGGCATGCATTCCTTCAGCTATTTACATGTATAGATTTGATGTCTACATGTAAAGTTTTGATGTATATCATATCGGTTTTGTTTTGGGTTTGACATTTGTGTCTTTACCATGACTCCGATGATTTCGGGTTACTTGACGGAGTTTTTGATTTCGAGTTATCTGCTCATTAATCATGCGCATGCATTGCGCTATGATGCGTTTTATGTATTGTTGATTTCGGAGCCCCGACGACTTGGACTTTTTATTGAAATGTTTTAGAATTTGAGGGTTTAAAATTTAAATTCGGGGACCGAATTTCTTTAAGGGGGGAAGATTGTAACATTTCAAAAAAATAAAATATTATTTTTTGGAATTTTTATAATTTAATATTATTTTTAATGAATATTTTAATATTTCGGTATAATTAAATACCGATAAAATTGGGGAAAAATTTGGAAAATTAGGGAAATTACTAAAAGAGGGTGTTTTATGCGAATTATGCAATTTTTAAGTTTTTATGATTTATTTGACACTATTTTAGTGCCAATCGCGATTAAAAATCGCTAATCGCGGATTAAGCGTGTTTTGTGCACATAGCATGCACAAAGTCTTTTTCACACTTCTGCATTTTCTACCATGATTTCATTTGGGTTTCCTATTTAATTTTAATAGAATGATATGAGGAAAAGAAAAGAAAAGAAAAGGATTTGGAATAGAATAGGGTAGTAGGTAAGGTGAGAGAGAGAAATGTGAGGATTTCTTTGACTTAGATTTCCCCCCCTTCATTCTTCACTCATTCCTCTCCCCTCTCATCATCTTGCTGCTGCTGCTACTGCATCATCTCCCCCCTCCTCAAATCATCACAAACACATCCAAAAACAACCCAAAACCTTATCCCCATTTCACAAATTTTGTGCACAAGCTCAAGGGGCCATTGGACCAAGAAAGCAAGGATTTTGTCCACTTGGGGCAACTCAAGAATTTTCTTGAGTTGCCAAATAAGGTAATTTCTGAAACTTTAGCTTAGTATTTGCATTACTTTTACCCCTATGTTATGATAGAACCGATATCGTGTGATTTTGTGGACTTAGGAAAACCCTAGTTAGGGTTAATGGGAATTGAGAGTGGTGATGGGCAATTAAGCTCAGTAGAGGCCATACAAACCGCCTAGTGCTAGAATCCAGGCCTAAACCAGAGACTAGGAACCCGGAATATGGATTTAGAAAAGCCGATATCGGAAATTGTGGATTCTGTGAGGGTTAATTGAAATCTGCTATCACCCCGAGACTCTGAAAATCATTTTGTGAACACAGAGAGATGTGCAGGCACCCAGGAAGCTAACCCCAAGACCCCAGCCCCAGTTTCCATTCCTTGGCCGCAGATTTATTCTGCCTGGCCGCAATTTGCGGCCAGACCTAGGCCATTTGGCCTCGTGTTGGTTCTGTGGTCCCCTAGTCATTAAAATAGACCCTTGGTATATGCAAAATTGTCTGATTTGGCCTGGGGTAGAATCTAGAGCCTTTTTCCCGAGTTGCTGTTTTGATTCGTGTTTTCGTTTCTCGTATTTTAAATTCTGGATTTGCGTATTTGTGTTTTACCTCGATCACTTGACGTTTGTACGACGATATCGAGGGTTGTTGATGGTTTTGAAAGCGTAGTCTATAGGTTCTAACCTATAGGCATTAGCATGTCGTTTTGGTATTCCCGATGTGATTTTAATACGCATTCCGATTATGTTATCTATGTAGATACCTTCATGTGGATTCCATACGATGAAGAAGATGAAGGCGACGTCGACACCGACACTCAGGATGCAAGGTGAGTAGATTATATCTACGGGGGAAGTCGGGTGGATGGCGTATAGCACCCCCGCAGTTCGATACTTAGTATACTAGATATACACTATATATATGTATGATAGCGTTATGTGTGGCTTGGATAGTCAGATGTGAGTAGGTGTACTATGGATAGAATAGGGTTTAGATGTAAACCAGTATAGTTTCCTAGATGCGAACCCTAGAATAGGTTTGCACTCACACGCACACACATGCTTATTGCTATACATATACCTAGATGATGAGGATAGTGGATGATATTTGGAGATGAGTCGATGAGATTGGGCATAGCGCCATGAGATCGGTGATATAATGTGATTCGTATTTGGGATACGACATGAGTTTTTAGCGGGCTTTTGGACGTGTGTTTCACTCACGCATTTATATTTATATAGATGGTATCGATATGTACTAGACTTAGATCAGTACCCCAGATCATAAGATATGATGATAAGGCTACCAGATAATTGATGAGATGAATGCGATATTGACCCGTACCCAGCTTTTGGGATGCCGTACGATGATTTACCGTACGAGCATTATATTGATGATAGTCCGCACTCGTGACTCGAGGATGTTATATGATATTGTATCGTACGCGGTACCTTTGAGGCGGGATCACCGACTATTATATATATATATATATCGACTCAGATTTAGGTGGTTTCCATACCCCTCCTGATTGACTTGTTAGTTAGGGCTGTAGTTACCTTGTAGATGTTAGACTAGACCCGAGTCATACCTATTTCAATCGAGAGTATTTTAAAGACAGGCAAAGGGATTATACGGATATTTTCAAAGGACGCATCTTTTCTTAAAAACCTCGTAGCCCTTATTTTCCTAAAACCCCCGATTCATCTTTTTTCAAATGGCAAAACAGTATGACATAGATACATTGATGTAGATTCTGCACTGTTGTGGTTATTATTCATTTGCCGCATATTCTTGCTGTTCGCATCGCATTGCATGTTAAATATATTTAATTTTGTATTAAAACCATGCTGTTAGGACACCGGCACCATTATCAATGATGCGTATGTTCCACGTACACCTGCTTGCCGGCTCACACACTTCATCATCGATAATTGCCATGTCACTACACGGTAGGATTATTGCATCAGGATATGATCTCTTGCATGTCATACTTGTGCACATACTTATTTTACACTCATACTTGTGCACATACCCATTGTACATACATATTTGCACGTACATAGATGATTCTGGCTTGATTAGAGATTTGGGAACCGGAAGATACTTTTAAAACTGATTTATTTCAAAAGATCGGTTTCCCTCAATATGTGCATATTATTATTCCATCCTGCATGATATACTGATATGCTTACATTTCCTTTACATGTCGCATACATCATGCTTTATGATTATACGCATTGAGATATGTTGTTTCCATGATATTTCTGGATTTGGGAACCGTGGGTATTTTAAAAGAGAGTATGTATTGTTTTAAAAACCCGGTTCCCTTGATATGATATTTTAGTGCGTCCACCATGTGTTTTCTCGGTTCTGAGAGTGGCATGTGAAACCCGATTCGAGGAGCGGTAGGCACCGTCTGCGGGTACATGGTGGTCCCGGTGAAGTACCCCCGGGCAAGAAGACTCGTATATGTTGGACGGTGAGCCTGACAGTGGAGCACTACCTACCGGTGATAGTATTGGGACTCGGCGGTTATCGTGGGGATACCGACCGAAGTTATGTACGTATGGATACGTCGAAATTCGAGGTTCGAAGCTGGGAACTCGGGTTTTCGAGATAGCGTATGATACGTACCTATCAGGGCCAGTCGTGGTGACAGCACCTGATAGATGAGGATTTACGTGTCGATGATGGACACGGATTTCATGATGTATTCATGATTATATTGTGTCGCGAGGGACACCCGTTGATTTATAACCGCATACTTTCATGCATATGCTTTTATGACTTTTACATGCATGATGTTGCTATGTCATTGGTTGACACGTGGACGGGATCCACATGCATGTAGACATTGATTACATAGTTGGATGATATCCACATACTTAGACTTCATGATATGGTTGACACTGATTTCATGATGATTACATTGAGCATACCTCATATTTTTGATATGTTACTACCTGAGGCACTGACACGAGCACTTGGTATTACACATAGTATAGATGTTTACCCTTGCCACCTTTTCATGCTTCAGACATTTTCATTTGAGGTTTATATGTATATATTTGATCGTATTGACCTAGGATTGTGTCATACATACGATTTCTGCTCTGTGATGTTTTCTATTCACGAGTTGGCAACTCACCCTCGTTGTGCCACAGTTCTTGCAGGTTTGCCGTACAGGTTCCATTGCGGCTTTTCTGGCACACTGCTTCCTTTCTGGGTGATTGCTTTGGTAGGTTGGTTCACTCGCATCGTGACCACCCTTGTATTTATTTTATTCAGTTGTATCTAGTAATTCCATCAACCAAAACTTGTATATTGTTTTAGACTTAGAAAACCGGTCATGTATTATTTCGACCTTAGAGTCGCGTGTTGTAGTATTATGGTTTTCATGCCGACTTTGAGTTTTCCTTGAGTTTTGATCCTCGCCCTTCGGTGTTGTATATTATACTGCTTGCGTGGTTGTGACCGTCGATTGATGTATATATTATTCTTGTTGTACCCCGTTCAGGGCCAGTAATTACAAAAGAAACTCTGCCGAAATTTTCAGAAAAGACATTGAGGATTTAAAATGTATATTCGGTTTACTTAATTAAAAACCTTGTTTTTAAAACATGTTTCTTCACTTCTTAAAACTATTTTTCCTTCATTTATAATTTAAAATGGTATTAGATTTCTGGGCTTTTGGCTTACTTGGATTAGATGGGGTCCTATAGACTTCATATGATTCAAGTGCCAGTCACGCGCTATTTTGGGTCGTGACAAAGTTGGTATCAGAGCGCTAGGTTAATCTTGGTTCGAGTCTATGTTTGGCTATGCGGAGCCTAGGGCGTTTATATATATACAGAACTTAGGCTTGACCTTACGGAACTTAGACTTAGTCGAGGGGGTATTATACCCGAATTTTCATCGCGTAGGATGACCCTTGGTTGATGGAGTAGCTAGCTTGAGTAGAGTGACGTACCGTACGTAAGTTCTGCGGCATACTTACGATACGCTACTCCGCTTAAGAAACCTTAGGATGTACATTTCCTTGCACAGTATTATATTCATTCCTATGATCTATCCCTATCGATACTGGTTATGATTTTTCTGCCACGATTACACGGGCAGAAAGAGCTACGGCTAGAGTTGCGTCAGTACGAGCTCGTCACGGACGAGGACTGACCAGGGCGTGATTACAGAGACATACAATTGCATATAGAGGCGTCGTCTTATTGTGTTTTCACGCCATGAGCGTTTGACAGATCGCTTTTACGAGATTTCTCGGACGTGCAGATCAGCACCAGAGGATTGAGCCTCTGATAGAGGCCATCCAGAATGTGATGACCATTGATGTATCGCTTATTCATGATGATTGAGGTGCTGCTCAGCGTACAGACGAATGAGCCAGTTGTTGGTGCAAATGACGAGATATCGCCCAGATGTTGGATGCTACTGTAGCATGAGTATATACTTAGAGATATGAAGGAATGTCGCTAGTTACCCGAGGATGAATGACTAGGACATGTGGTTCGTTCGTTTACCCCGATGCGAGGTCATCAGATTGATTGATTCCAGCTAGAGACGACGTCACGCAGGTTCGTTGGTAGTCAATAGAGACGATCGAATGTCAGGAGCCCATATTCCAAGTTTAAAGTATTCGGAAAGACGTGCAGGAGATTCTATGGACCCTCTAGAAGAATGAAACCCTAACTCGACATAATGACCGTGTGAAAGACTTTGAACCTTAGGGTTTGCGGCAGTTCCACGGCGCCGTTAGTGAGGCTTGGGTTTGCCCTTTATTGGCTGGTCCACTGATGCTGTGGTATGTACTAGATACTATTAAACTGTACCCAAGATGTTGATCTCTTGGGGGATCATGAGGTTTTGACGAGTCAATCGGATGGTTCGACTTCATTCGGATGCTATGTGGTGGGGTGCATTTCTTAGGAGACTCCAGATACGAGTATAGCTGTTGGAGCACAGACCATGCAGCCACGAGAAGACGAGTCCGAATCAGTCGACAGTAGAGAAAAGTGGAGTAAGAGGTTCGTACGAGATCTTGGTAAGATGACGTTCCACTCCTCCGACATTAGAAAGGTGGTACGCATGCGGAGGCGTTGATTATGGATATACCTTCCAGAAGGGGTCGCGATGAGTATGCAGTCGTTCCGGAACAAGAAACAGATATAGTAAGGGTGGTAACTTCCGGGCAATTCGGCAGAAACGAGATTTGAGAGAGACCTCGACAGGACCTTTCTGGAATACTATACGAGAAGACTTGGACCCAGGAGCGATCATATGGCGCACACCCAGCAGGCCAGAGTTCGACATAGTTTTCATGCATTTTAAGTGTTTTGATTTGATTGTGCACGCTAATACACATGGTTGTGAAATTATATACCGCGCAATACCTGATTTGGATTGAGCCGTATTGTATACCGTCGATTTTGATTCTGATATTGATGTTGATTTCTTGCACTCCGTGCATTTGATTTGGATTTTGCGCATGTTCGACGCTTGATATTGGATTTTGTGATTTCGTGCATGTTGGATGCGCATGATTTAGATTTCATTCGTGCATGATGGATGCACCTGATTTGGATTTTCGCGCGTGTTGACCGCATGTTTTGAGATGCGATTTTCGTGCACACCCGATGCACTAAATCGGGATTCTTCGTGCATATCAGATGCATCGGATGTTGCTGTCGGGCACGCCCGTTGCCCTTAGCAGATGTTTCGTGCACACCCGTTGCATCTAGATGATTTTTCTGTGCACATGTATCTGTAAGTCCGTGTTGCCCACCCCGGTGCTTACGGGGAGGCGGAAAACATAATAAAAATCGGATTTTTAATGACTTAGGCAACATGGACTATGCTTGTGAGGATCTTTGCTAAACATAAACTAGCTAACCCTAACTACAAAGTAGCTAAGTGATGAAAGGTTATACCTTTGGTCTTTAGTCCTTCTCTCCTTGCTCCTAGGTATGGTAGAAAAGGATCACCTTGCTTGTCTTCTCCCGTCAAAGAAGGATCCACCCGAAAGCCACCACCTTTAGCTTCAACTCCAAGCTAGGAGTAACTAGAGTGCAAGAAATGCTAAGACTTGAACCCTAGAAGTGAGTAGAGAAGATCAAGAGAGGGTTTTTCTCAAGCTTTTTGTTTCTCAACACATGAGAGGGAGAGAGCTTGAGGGAGAGGATGAGCAAGAGAGAGAAAAGAAATGAGAGAATGAGAATAATAGTGAGCCATTCTCACTAATATGTGAGGATAATTTTAATTAGATAATTAGCTTGAAAATTGTCATGATAAATCATGAATTGACCATTATCATTTCATTTTTGCAAAGATCAAAGAGCATCTTCCAAATGAAATGATTATGGTCAAGTTGTCAACTTGGTCAACAAGTCAATGAAGTCAAATTGTCAACAACAACCATGCACAATAATTAAGCTAATTATCAATTAACAATAATCCACACAAAAACAATAGGGTTAATAAAATGACAAAAGCTATTAACCCTAAACAAGGTCCTCTCCCCCAATCTCAAGCAACTGTGCATACGCACCCGCATTCGTGATCCGAGGAACACGAACACAATGAGAAAAACCAATCTCAAATCATATACTAGGATCCGGCTTAAACCAAAGCCCGCTAGTATAAACTGTCCGGACAGCAAACGTGCACAAGTGCGCGGATGCGAACGAACCCTGTCGCAAAACCATGCGACCTCTACTCGTTTTGCCTAAAGGCGAATAGCTCTCTGTGTGGGACTCTAAAGACTCGACACTACGCTGGCAGTGGGTTTAACCACAGACCGCAAGCGGCACTAGCTGTACGTAACGGTCCCCAGGTAGATGTCGATAAGAAGACTGACGAGGTGAACCCCATCTGCACTCCTACTGAGCCTGTATGTGACAGTCTCCGTACAGTCCGGTCTGTTCGTCTGATACATCGCATGGCGGGCCTAGGGGGGCGGTGAACGTCAGTCCCCTAATAGCGGTACAAGTCGTGTCGGAGTGAAGCCCAGAACACCCTGAGATAACACTGGAAACCTACCAGTATATCTCGCTTGCCCTGGCCAGGGACTACTCGTGTAATGGCTCTCCTAGACACAGCGCGATGTCAACCCCCAATACCGGGAGAGACGAATCCTGTCTAACCGTCACTGCCTCCAAGTGCTTCGGGACTGCACCCAAAAACTACCTGTTTGCACGACTCCTCTGAGCCGTGGTAGGGTAGTAATCAAAGTGCAGTGGGAACACACTCGAGGCGAAGTGACAGTGTCAAGTCAGCGGACTAAGCTGTACTCATGTCACCTGGGAACTGATAACTGACGATAGGTATATTACCAACCAACAGTTCCCGACGAGTCCTGTCCAGTGTACTCGTAACCTAACGAGCACCCGCATACTATCCCAAGTACGACGTACTAACGGCTGTGGGACAGACCGTCTCCCACACTGGGATGAGAAGCGCATACGCTAGTCTACTCCGGAGTATCGATGCCCTGTCTCGATAGTCCAACGACCAGGGACCTGTATAAGGATGTGCTTATAGATTACCCAGCTCCCACGAGTGCGAGCGCCATCACAACGCTGGTAATCAAGCAAAGATCCTAAGGGCTCTACTAATATGTATACCAGCAATATGCTAAAAGAAACACATGCACATATTAAAGCAGAGACAAACCAAGTAGCATACTACCATTTCGAGCAAGATTGTATATACAACTGTGAATATCCCAAGCTTCCATTAAGTAATATACAAGCTAGTATGATACAGTAATGGCCTCTAGGGCATATACACTAACAATCTCCCACTTGCACTAAGGCCATGTACTGGCGTATCGAAGACCTATCATCTCGATCAGCCGCTCGAACTGAGTCTGGGGCAAGGCCTTGGTGAATGGATCTGCTGTGTTATCCTCTGATGCAACTCTCCGGACCTCGATCTCCTGGCGATCCACGATCTCCCTGATCAGGTGATACCGCCTTAAGATGTGTCTGGATTTCTGATGGGACCTGGGTTCCTTCGCTAAAGCTATAGCCCCGTTGTTGTCGCAATACAGAGGTATTGGGTCAACAATGGACGGAACCACCTGAAGTTCTTTCAAGAACTTCCTCATCCAGACAGCCTCTTTTGCGGCATCAGATGCAGCGATGTATTCCGCTTCCATAGTCGAGTCAGCAACGGTTTCCTGTTTGGAGCTCTTCCAACACACCGCCCCTCCATTGAGGGTAAAGACAAAACCCGACATGGACTTGGAATCATCCTTGTCACTCTGGAAGCTGGAGTCAGCAAAGGCCTCAATCTGCAGGTCTTTTCCGCCATACACCAAGAACATCTCCTTAGTCCTTCTCAGGTACTTGAGAATGTTCTTTACTGCTATCCAATGTTTCTCCCCTGGGTTTGACTGATACCTGCTTACCACACTCAGTGCATAAGCCACATCCGGTCTGGTACATAACATCGCATACATTATAGAGCCTACCGCAGAAGCGTAGGGTATAATAGACATGCGATCCCTTTCCAAATCAGTCTTGGGAGACATCTCTTTGGAGAGGGTGATCCCGTGACAAGCCGGTAGATTACCGCGCTTGGAATCTTCCATACTGAATCTCTTCAGTATGGTGTCGATGTACCTGGACTGCGAGAGTCCTAATATCCTCTTGGATCTGTCACGGTAGATCCGGATACCCAGAATGTAGGAGGCATCACCCAGGTCTTTCATGGAGAACCTGTGTGACAAGAACCCCTTGACAGATTGTAGCATAGGAATGTCATTTCCTATTAAGAGAATGTCATCCACGTATAAAACGAGGAATACTACAGTTCTCGCTACAAATCTACAATAGATGCATGGTTCATCTGGATTTTTGATAAAGCCAAATTCTTTGACCGTCTCATCAAAACAGATGTTCCAACTCCGCGATGCCTGCTTGAGCCCATAAATGGACTTGAGCAACTTGCACACCTTTCCGCTGCTCCCACCCTGAATGAAACCCTCTGGCTGGTCCATATAGACACACTCCTCTAAATGTCCATTTAGAAAAGCTGTCTTTACGTCCATCTGCCAAATCTCATAATCGTGGAAAGCAGCGATGGCAAGAAGGATCCGAATGGATTTCAGCATAGCTACTGGAGAAAAGGTTTCGTCATAGTCCAAACCAGGTCGCTGACGAAAACCCTTTGCTACCAGTCTAGCTTTATAGGTCTCAACCTGTCCATCTACACCAATCTTCCTTTTGAAGATCCACTTGCATCCTACGGGTTTTACCCCGTCTGGAGCAATGTCCAACGTCCATACTTTGTTGGTGTACATGGACTCCATCTCGGTCCGCATTGCATCCAGCCATTTTACCGAGTCGACGCTCTGAATGGCTTGCTGGAAGCTAGTAGGCTCATCACAATCTAGGATGCAGTCCTCTCTATCCCCGTCAATGAGGAAACCGTAGTACCTCTCGGGCGGATGAGACTGCCTACTACTCCTGCGGAGCGGCGTAGGAATGTCCTGTTCTTTTGAACCTTCTGGTTCCACTAAACTTTCAGTAATAGTTTGTGGTTCTGGAATTTCTTCCAGTTCTATTGCGCTCCCACTTAATTCTTTTTCTATGAACTGATGTTCTAGAAAGTGGGCATGGCGAGAAACAAGGACTTTTTGTTCCTCTTCGTAATAGAAGTAATATCCCTTGGAGTTCTTTGGATATCCCACAAACTTGCACTGTACTGAGCGTGCCTCGAGCTTGTCCGCATGCTGCTTTTTTACAAAAGCTGGACATCCCCATGTCTTAATGTGATTAAGATAGGGTTTCTTCCCACTCCATAACTCATATGGTGTGGTAGGCACAGTCTTAGTGGGAACACGGTTCAAAAGATATGCAGCTGTTTCTAGCGCATACCCCCAGAATGATCGCGGTAACTCAGCGTTACTCATCATGGACCGTACCATATCCAATAGGGTTCGGTTCCGTCTCTCCGATACACCGTTATGTTGCGGAGTGTATGGAGGAGTAAGCTGAGAGAGAATTCCATTCTCTTTTAAGTAATTCAGGAATTCGGCACTTAAGTATTCTCCTCCTCGATCCGATCTTAGGATCTTGATACTTTTGCCGGTCTGTTTTTCTACTTCACTCTTATATTCCTGGAATTTTTCAAAAGCCTCGGATTTATGTTTCATTAAGAAGACATAACCGTACCTTGAAAAATCATCCGTAAAAGTTATGAAGTAAGAAAAACCGCTTCGCGCATGTGTAGACATTGGACCGCACACGTCGCTGTGTACGAGTCCCAAGAGCTCGCTCGCTCTTTCTCCGTGTCCAGAAAACGGAGCCTTTGTCATCTTTCCTTTGAGACAGGATTGACAAGTTGCATACGATTGATATTCGAACGAATCTAAATATCCTTCAGTATGTAACTTAGTCAATCTTCTCTCGTTGATGTGACCCAGTCTACAATGCCATAAGAAAGTTTTATTAATTTCTGGAGACTTTCTTTTGTGTGTATTCTGGATATTGAAAACCTGTGGTTGGTTTAAAACGTAAATACCGTTGTTCAATGTACCTGACCCAATCAACACTTGATTAAGGTGAATGTTCACTACATTACTTACAAATGCAAATTCATAACCTTCTTTAGATAATAAAGATACAGAAATGATATTACAGGTTGCATTTGGTACATAATAACAACTACGCAAAACCAAAAAGTGTCCATCTGATAATCCCAGGTGATAGTCCCCCACGGCCTCAGCATCCATGCTAGCACCGTTCGCAACTCTGAGGGTCATGTCACCTGTCTTCAAAACTCTACGCTTTCTCAACGCCTGCAAAGAATTACAGATATGAGATCCTGATCCGGTATCCAATACCCAGGATGTAGAGTTTATTGATAGACAATTTTCAATAACATACACACCTGAAGCTGAAGCTGCAACTCGCTTCAAATCCTGTGTTCTGGCTTTCCAAGCCTTGCAATCTTGTTTCCAGTGACCACTTTTGTGACAATAGAAGCATTCTTCCTTCCCCACCAGCTTCCCCGCTACCTTTGTTGCTTTACCCTTTCCCCTCGTATCCACTTTACCGACACCGCCTCTTGGTTTGGCGGGGGCTTTCTTCTTCTTGCCCTTGGCTTTCGCCCTGGACCTAGAAGAGGAAGATCCTCCTACAAACAAAGTGGATGTCTCCCTACCCTTCTGTAGGGTGCCCTCAGCAGTCCTCAACATGTTCAGAAGCTCGGCAAGTTCAACCTCCTTTCCTTGCATGTTGAAGTTAAGAATGAACTGGGCGTAAGTGGAAGGAAGGGACTGGAGAATCAGATCAGTATAGAGTTCATTCTCCAACGTGGTCCCAAGGTCCGCGAGCTCCTCTATGTAGCCGATCATCTTAAGCACGTGGTCCGCTACCGATGATCCGACGGCCAACCTTGCCGAAAAGAGCTTCTTCGACACTTCGTATCTTGCGATACGAGACTGCTCTCCATACAGTTCTTTTGTATGGAGAAATATGGACTCTAGGTCCATATTCTCGTGCCTCCTCTGATGGTCATTGTCCATCGAGGCTAGTACGAGGCATTTGGCCCTCGCGCAATCTATCTCCCATGTCTTACGGATTTCTACATCCGCGACGCTGGAGGTGGGACCTGGGACGGGAGGAGCTTTGGTGGTAAGTATATACCCCAGCTTGTCATAAGTGATAGCCATCTTGACATTCCTGAGCCAATCTTTGTAGTTTGGCCCTGTCAATATGTTTTTATCTAATAGTAACTTAAGTCCGGTCATCTTGAATGGTCGCTGCAATTAGGAGAGAGAAAAGAAACACTTTAGCATGATGCTCTTGCAAGTTTAGAGTGGTTTTTAGTTTGTCTAAACTGGATGGCTCCCACTGTCTCTCGAATCCCTTCTCAAACCATAAAGAAAAGGATTAGCCGGGATCATTCTCACCGTACAATACTTGCTTAACCGTTCAGCCAGGCCAGTGTCGGTACTTCGAGGGAGGTTTTCCAACGCTTTCGCGAAGTTCCTTAATTAAGTAACCTCTTTTCCCTGTGGGCGTAGCCCCGCTAACACCTTTCTAGGCACCTACTAGGTTTATAGCATTGATCGTTAAGTGAGAGTTTTCCCGAGGAGTAGCATATACTCACAGTAGGATCGGGATCCAAATATCATCGCGTGATAAAACCGAAGGAATCCTACCAGAATCATCACACTCCAAATGGTATGCAACGCTAGCAAGTTTCAGTACTTATGAAACTCCCGATGTGGATTTTTGCCCCATGCTCTTATGACCTTGACTTTGGCCAAAATATCATAAGTCACATGTCAAGTTCTACCCGTCATTCTCCTGGTTAATTTGGACCCACCCGTACCTACCCTTGGCTTTGGCCAAAATGGCAGCACGACTGTCCCAAACCAACGCATCTATCTATGCTGCACATGAATACCCAAACGCTACCAATCACTATGCCTTGACTTTGGCCAAAATACATAGCTTGAATACTTTTGACCATTCATGTGGAATGACGGAGGGCTACGGATGGTTTTGGCGAAACCGTGAACGTAGTGAACTTGATATAATCGATGGAACGAGATAGCTTTTAAAAGGAGTGGTTCAAGCTCCGCGTTTAAAAGTTTTAGTTTTGAAAAGAACCGAGTGGTTTTCAAAGTGTTCCAATCGACTTTTACTTGGTTTATTTCTTGCATTAGTTCTTTTAATGCGTCCCATCATTTAATCCTACCATTGCAGAAAACAACCAAAATATGACGTACGCTTATGCCATTCGCATTCGCCACGGGGCCCCGTCATCACCCGTTAGGTTACTTAACTAACGACAGAGCGGGGGCTGGGCTAGCGCGGCTGTAAAACATAAGCAACGCCTAAATAGTTATTATATATAAATATATAGCAATGATAGACATTACAGATCACAGATGAATACATTGGATATACTAGGAATCCGCAATGCGTTCGAGCCTGCAACGCAAAGCGGATTACACGGTCGCGGTGAATAGCCAATACCCCACCCAAGACCCCTACGGGTGCGGCAAACTACCCGCCAAGCACCCGAAGCGAAGCAACCTCCCTCACCACCGTGAGTAGGCCACTCGGCGCTTCGAGATACCCGGTAGTTTGTGCACCCCCTCCATGGGTCTATCCTAGGAGCAAAAACAGTAAAAAGAATTATACAATGACGGCTACAACCCCGACCCGGTTGTGCGGCCATACAAAGAATATTATTACATCAATTTACATGTTACAAATGAATGAAAGAAAATAACGCTCATCTCACATCCAACCCGGCTATTCACCCGCGACAATCCAATCCATTCATATCCACAAACCAACAATCACAGATCACAGAGATGTATAACCCCGACTAATCGACTTATAGCGATTAGCCGACGTTCAATACATACAAGCATCACAGATATAACCGATATAGTTAAAATGTAGTGAAGTTCCGAAAAATACGGATTTATAGGCCCCCAAAAGTAAATTTTAGTTCTGGAAAATCTGGGCACATATAACATATCCTAAAAATCCTAAAACCAACTCAGAAACAAACTGCAGCAAAAACGATACAGAGAGTTGACAAGACGGCCGCTCTTCCGCGGCAAGAGCTTCCTTATGCCGCGGAAGCGCGGTCCTCTTGGCTCCTCTCTGGTTCGTATTTGGTGGTGTTTCACACAAAACCCTGAGACAATTTTACAAGTATACAGTTTTTCATTTTAACCAGGAAAAATTTTAACAGAAAGTTGGATTTTGAAAAAGTTTGGTTTTAGGGTTTTTTCGGTTTCGAAACTTCGTTACACTTAACTACTTAGCTAGTTTGAGTTTAGTTAGGCTCTGATACCACTGTAAGTCCGTGTTGCCCACCCCGGTGCTTACGGGGAGGCGGAAAACATAATAAAAATCGGATTTTTAATGACTTAGGCAACATGGACTATGCTTGTGAGGATCTTTGCTAAACATAAACTAGCTAACCCTAACTACAAAGTAGCTAAGTGATGAAAGGTTATACCTTTGGTCTTTAGTCCTTCTCTCCTTGCTCCT
This sequence comes from Agapanthus africanus, assembly GCA_030015575.1. NCBI lineage: Eukaryota > Viridiplantae > Streptophyta > Magnoliopsida > Asparagales > Amaryllidaceae > Agapanthus > Agapanthus africanus. The sequence continues at coordinate 342,776,808 of CM057341.1, forward strand.
AGGTATGGTAGAAAAGGATCACCTTGCTTGTCTTCTCCCGTCAAAGAAGGATCCACCCGAAAGCCACCACCTTTAGCTTCAACTCCAAGCTAGGAGTAACTAGAGTGCAAGAAATGCTAAGACTTGAACCCTAGAAGTGAGTAGAGAAGATCAAGAGAGGGTTTTTCTCAAGCTTTTTGTTTCTCAACACATGAGAGGGAGAGAGCTTGAGGGAGAGGATGAGCAAGAGAGAGAAAAGAAATGAGAGAATGAGAATAATAGTGAGCCATTCTCACTAATATGTGAGGATAATTTTAATTAGATAATTAGCTTGAAAATTGTCATGATAAATCATGAATTGACCATTATCATTTCATTTTTGCAAAGATCAAAGAGCATCTTCCAAATGAAATGATTATGGTCAAGTTGTCAACTTGGTCAACAAGTCAATGAAGTCAAATTGTCAACAACAACCATGCACAATAATTAAGCTAATTATCAATTAACAATAATCCACACAAAAACAATAGGGTTAATAAAATGACAAAAGCTATTAACCCTAAACAAGGTCCTCTCCCCCAATCTCAAGCAACTGTGCATACGCACCCGCATTCGTGATCCGAGGAACACGAACACAATGAGAAAAACCAATCTCAAATCATATACTAGGATCCGGCTTAAACCAAAGCCCGCTAGTATAAACTGTCCGGACAGCAAACGTGCACAAGTGCGCGGATGCGAACGAACCCTGTCGCAAAACCATGCGACCTCTACTCGTTTTGCCTAAAGGCGAATAGCTCTCTGTGTGGGACTCTAAAGACTCGACACTACGCTGGCAGTGGGTTTAACCACAGACCGCAAGCGGCACTAGCTGTACGTAACGGTCCCCAGGTAGATGTCGATAAGAAGACTGACGAGGTGAACCCCATCTGCACTCCTACTGAGCCTGTATGTGACAGTCTCCGTACAGTCCGGTCTGTTCGTCTGATACATCGCATGGCGGGCCTAGGGGGGCGGTGAACGTCAGTCCCCTAATAGCGGTACAAGTCGTGTCGGAGTGAAGCCCAGAACACCCTGAGATAACACTGGAAACCTACCAGTATATCTCGCTTGCCCTGGCCAGGGACTACTCGTGTAATGGCTCTCCTAGACACAGCGCGATGTCAACCCCCAATACCGAAGAGACGAATCCTGTCTAACCGTCACTGCCTCCAAGTGCTTCGGGACTGCACCCAAAAACTACCTGTTTGCACGACTCCTCTGAGCCGTGGTAGGGTAGTAATCAAAGTGCAGTGGGAACACACTCGAGGCGAAGTGACAGTGTCAAGTCAGCGGACTAAGCTGTACTCATGTCACCTGGGAACTGATAACTGACGATAGGTATATTACCAACCAACAGTTCCCGACGAGTCCTGTCCAGTGTACTCGTAACCTAACGAGCACCCGCATACTATCCCAAGTACGACGTACTAACGGCTGTGGGACAGACCGTCTCCCACACTGGGATGAGAAGCGCATACGCTAGTCTACTCCGGAGTATCGATGCCCTGTCTCGATAGTCCAACGACCAGGGACCTGTATAAGGATGTGCTTATAGATTACCCAGCTCCCACGAGTGCGAGCGCCATCACAACGCTGGTAATCAAGCAAAGATCCTAAGGGCTCTACTAATATGTATACCAGCAATATGCTAAAAGAAACACATGCACATATTAAAGCAGAGACAAACCAAGTAGCATACTACCATTTCGAGCAAGATTGTATATACAACTGTGAATATCCCAAGCTTCCATTAAGTAATATACAAGCTAGTATGATACAGTAATGGCCTCTAGGGCATATACACTAACAGTATGGAATTTGATTTCCGTGCGCACCAGACGCACAGGGTATTCTTATATACATTTTTGGGATTTATTCCTTATGGACCAGTACATTTTTACGATATTTGCTATTGTTTACGTACTGAGCAGGACTAGTCAGAGGACAGTACCTGGATATATTTTGCATGCATTGATAGTTATCGAAGGGATTTCCAAAAGAGAGCTATAGTCTCAGTATTTACCTACGTGTCTGATATGACACGACACGTTAAAACAAGGAAACCCTTCTAAATTGTTTTAAAAACGACGGAACGTACATATTAAACAAAAGATATATACATATATGGTTATTTTCTTATACTAGACGTCCGCCACTGTGCAGTGTTATGCGCATCGCACAGAGACTTAACAAGATTTGTCATGCAATCCTTCAGCTATTTACATGTATAGATTTGATGTCTACAGGTATAGTTTTGATGTATATCATATCGGTTTTGTTTTGGGCTTGACATTTGTGTCGTTACCATGACTCCGATGATTGCGGGATGCTTGACGGTGTTTTTGATTTTGAGTTATCTGCTCATTACTCATGCGCATGCATTGCGCTATGATGCGTTTTTATGTATTGATGATTTCGGAGCCCCGACGACTTGGACTTTTTATTGAAATGTTTTAGAATTTGGGGGTTTAAAATTTAAATTCGGGGACCGAATTTCTTTAAGGGGGGAAGATTGTAACATTTCAAAAAAATAAAATATTATTTATGGGAATTTTTATAATTTAATATTATTTTTAATGAATATTTTAATATTTCGGTATAATTAAATACCGATAAAATTGGGAAAAATTTTGGAAAATTAAGAAAATTACTAAAAGAGGGTGTTTTATGCGAATTATGAAATTTTTAAGTTTTTATGATTTATTTGACACTATTTTAGTGCCAATCGCGATTAAAAATCGCTAATCGCGGATTAAGCGTATTTTGTGCACATAGCATGCACAAAGTCTTTTTCACACTTATGCATTTTCTACCATGGTTTCATTTGGGTTTCCTATTTAATTTTAATAGAATGAGATGAGAAAAAGAAATGAAAAGAAAAGGATTTGGAATAGAATATGGTAGTAGGTATGGTGAGAGAGAGAAAGGTGAGGATTTCTTTGACTTAGCTTTTCCCCCCTTCATTCTTCACTCATTCCTCTCCCCTCTCATCATCTTGATACTGCTGCTGCTGCTGCCTCATCTCCCCACTCCTCAAATCATCACAAACACATCCAAAAACAATCCAAAACCCTATCCCCATTTCATAAATTTTGTGCACAAGCTCAAGGGAAGCACATTGGACCAAGAAAGCAAGGATTTTGGCTACTTGGGGCAACTCAAGAATTTTCTTGAGTTGTCAAATAAGGTAATTTCTGAAACTTTAGCTTAGCATTTGCATTACTTTTACCCCCATGTTATGATAGAACCGATATCGTGTGATTTTGTGGACTTAGCAAAACCCTAGTTAGGGTTAATGGGAATTGAGAGTGGTGGTGGGCAATTAAGCTCAGTAGAGGCCATACAAACCCCCTAGTGCTAGAATCCAGGCCTAAACCAGAGACTAGGAACCCGGAATATGGATTTAGAAAAGCCGATATCGGAAATTGTGGATTCTGTGAGGGTTAAATGAAATCTGCTATCACCCCGAGACTCTGAAAATCATTTTGTGAACACAGAGAGATGTGCATGCACCCAGGAAGCTAACCCCAAGACCCCAGCCCCTGTTTCCATTCCTTGGCAGCAGATTTATTCTTCCTGGCCGCAATTTGCGGCCAGACCTAGGCCATTTGGCCTCGTGTTGGTTCTGTGGTCCCCTAGTCATTAAAATAGACCCTTGGTATATGCAAAATTGTCTGATTTGGCCTGGGGTAGAATCTGGAGCCTTTTTCCCGAGTTGCTGTTTTGATTCGTGTTTTCGTTTCTCGTATTTTAAATTCTGGATTTGCGTATTTGTGTTTTACCTCGATCACTTGACGTTTGTACGATGATATCGAGGGTTGTTGATGGTTTTGAAAGCGTAGTCTATAGGTTCTAACCTATAGGCATTAGCGTGTCGTTTTGGTATTCTCGATGTGATTTTAATACGCATTCCGATTATGTTATCTATGTAGGTACCTTCATGTGTATTCCATACGATGAAGAAGATGAAGGCGACGTCGACACCGACACGCAGGATGCAAGGTGAGTAGATTATATCTACGGGGGAAGTCGGGTGGATGGCGTATAGCACCCCCGCAGTTCGATACTTAGTATACTAGATATACACTATATATATGTATGATAGCGTTATGTGTGACTTGGATAGTCAGATGTGAGTAGGTGTACTATGGATAGAATAGGGTTTAGATGTAAAACAGTATAGTTTCCTAGATGTGAACCCTAGAATAGGTTTACACTCACACGCACACACATGCTTATTGCTATACATATACCTAGATGATGAGGATAGTGGATGATATTTGGAGATGAGTCGATGAGATTGGGCATAGCGCCATGAGATCGGTGATATGATGTGATTCGTATTTAGGATACGACATGAGTTTTTAGCGGGCCTTTGGACGTGTGTTTCACACACGCATTTATATTTATATAGATGGTATCGATATGTACTAGACTTAGATCAGTACCCCAGATCATAAGATATGATGATAAGGATACCAGATAATTGATGAGATGAATGCGATATTGACCCGTACCCAGCTTTTGGGATGCCGTACGATGATTTACCGTACGAGCTTTATATTGATGATAGATCCGCACTCATGACTCGAGCATGTCATATGATATTGTATCGTACGCGGTACCTTTGAGGCGGGATCACCGACTATTATATATATATATATCGACTCAGATTTAGGTGGTTTCCGTACCCCTCCTGATTGACTTGTTAGTTAGCGCTGTAGTTACCTTGTAGATGTTAGACTAGACCCGAGTCATACCTATTTCAAAACAAACGAATCGGGAGTATTTTAAAGACAAGCAAAGGGATTATACGGATATTTTCAAAGGACACATCTTTTCTTAAAAACACCGTAGCCCTTATTTTCCTAAAAACCCCGATTCGTCTTCTTTCAAATGGCAAAACAGTATGACATATATACATTGATGTAGATTCTGCACTGTTGTGGTTATTATTCATTTGCCACATATTCTTGCTGTTCGCATCGCATTGCATGTTAAATATATTTAATGTTGTATTAAAACCATGCTGTTAGGACACCAGCACCATTATTAATGATGCTTATGTTTCACGAACACTTGCTTGCCGGCTCACACACTTCATCATCGATAATTGCCATGTCACTACACAGTAGGATTATTGCATCAGGATATGATCCATTGCATGTTATACTTGTGCACATACTTATTGTACACTCATACTTGTGCACATACCCATTGTACATACATATTTGCACGTACATAGATGATTCTGGCTTGATTAGAGATTTGGGAACCGCAAGATACTTTTAAAACTGATTCATTTCAAAAGAGCGGTTTCCCTCAATATGTGCATATTATTATTCCATGCTGCATGATATACTGATATGCTTACATTTCCTTTACATGTCGCATACATCATGCTTTATGATTATACGCATTGAGATATGTTGTTTCCATGATATTTCTGGATTTGGGAACCGTGGGTATTTCAAAAGAGAGTATGTATTGTTTTAAAAACTCGGTTCCCTTGATATGATATTTCAGTGCGTCCACCATGTGTTTTCTCGGTTCTGAGAGTGGCATGTGAAACCCGATTCGAGGAGCGGTAGGCACCGTCTGCGGGTACATGGTGGTCCCGGTGAAGTACTCTTGGGCAAGAAGACTCGTATATGTTGGACGGTGAGCCTGACAGGGGAGCACTACCTACCGGTGATAGTATTGGGACTCGGCGGTTATCGTGGGGATACCGACCGGAGTTATGTACGTATGGATACGTCGAAATTCGAGGGTCGAAGCTGGGAACTCGGGTTTTCGAGATAGCGTATGATACGTACCTATCAGGGCCAGTCGTGGTGACAGCACCTGATAGATGAGGATTTACGTGTCGATGATGGACACGGATTTCATGATGTATTCATGATTTTGTTGTGTCGCGAGGGACACCCGTTGATTTATATCCGCATACTTTCATACATATGCTTTTATGACTTTTACATGCATGATGTTGCTATGTCATTGGTTGACACGTGGACGGGATCCACATGCATGTAGACATTGATTACATAGTTGGATGATATCCACATACTTAGACTTCATGATATGGTTGACACTGATTTCATGATGATTACATTGATCATACTTCATATTTTTGATATGTTACTACCTGAGGCACTGACACTAGCACTTGGTATTACATATAGTATAGATGTTTAGCCTTGCCACCTTTTCATGCTTCAGACTTTTTCATTTGAGGTTTATATGTATATATTTGATCGTATTGACCTAGGATTGTATCATACACATGATTTCTGCTCTGTGATGTTTTCTATTCACCAGTTGGCAACTCACCCCCGTTGTGCCACAGTTCTTGCAGGTTTTGCCGTACAGGTTCCATTGCGGCTTTTCTGGCACACTGCTTCCTTTCTGGGTGATTGCTTTGGTAGGTGGGTTCACTCGCATCGTGACCACTCTTGTATTTATATTATTCAGTTGTATCTAGTAATTCCATCAACCAAAACTTGTATATTGTTTTAGACTTAGAAAACCGGTCATGTATTATTTCGACCTTAGAGTCGCGCGTTGTAGTATTATGGTTTTCATGCCGACTTTGAGTTTTCCTTGAGTTTTGATCCTCGCCCTTCGGCGTTGTATATTATACTGCTTGCGTGGTTGTGACCGTCGATTGACGAAGAGCTAGCTCCCGCTTGGGGATGCCTTTTATTATTGTGTATATATTATTCTTGTTATACCCCGTTCGGGGCCAGTAATTACAAAAGAAACTCTGCCGAAATTTTCAGAAAAGACATTGAGGATATAAAATGTATATTCGGTTTACTTAATTAAAAACCTTGTTTTTAAAACATGTTTCTTCACTTCTTAAAACTATTTTTCCTTCATTTATAATTTAAAATGGTATTAGATTTCTGGGCTTTTGGCTTACTTGGATTAGATGGGGTCCTATAGACTTCATATGATTCAAGTGCCAGTCACGCGCTATTTTGGGTCGTGTCACAAATACTAGAATCCAGCTTAAACCAAAGCCCACTAGTATTGTCCGCTCGAACACCACACGCGCACAAGTACACGTATGTGATTGAACCCTGTCGTAAAACCATACGACCTCTACTCGTTTCGCCCGAAGCTGGAAAACCCTCTGTATGGGACTCTAAAGACTCAACAGTACGCTGACAGAGGGTTTAGCCACAAGCATGTCAGCGGCACTAGCTGTATATAACGGCTACCCAGGTACCCGTCGAAAAGGAAGGCCGATGAGCAAACTCGTCCGAACTCCTATTGAGCTTATCCGTGACAGTATCCGTACAGTCCGTTCTCGTCATCAAAGAGTATCGCATACCAAGTCTAGGGGATGGTAAACGTCAGACCCTAATAACCCGATAAGTCGTGCTGATATGGCTTAGGACCAATCTGGGAAACTACTGATCAATTTATCAGTAAATCCCAACTGCCTTGGCCAAGGTCTTATAGTCCTGATCAGTCGATCACTGTGCGATATCAACTCCCAATACCGGGAGATACGAATCCCCAACAATTGCTCACTGCCTCCATGTGGCACGGGACTGTACCCAACCAAAATCTGTTTGCACGACTCAGTAGAGCCGTGGTAGGGTAGTGATCAAAGCTCAGTGGGAACTCACATGAGACAAATGCCGATCTCAGGTCCGAAGACTAACCTGTACACATTGTAAGTGCACGGCAGCGCCCCGGCCGTCTGAACGAGGCCAAAATGCGGAAATGATACTTTTCTTTAACAAGAAACCGGCGCTACCACGTAGTAAAAACCCGGATTGGGCCATTAACCTAATTCTAGCTAACTAGAGAATGGGTAGAAAGCTATACCGAGCGATCCGTGTCCTTCGGTCTTCGGCCTCCATCCCGATCTCCTCGCGGAATCTCCGTTCTTCATCTCCTCATCGGAAAGGGCACCACACTGCCGATTCTTTTTACGGGCTCCTACCTCTGGACCGAGGTAACTCGGACACGAAGTTGGCAAGCCGACATTTCCAAGAATGCTGTAGGCTAAGTGTAGAATCATTTGTCTCAAGGGGGTATGAAGTTGCCATGTTTAGATGTGGAGGTGAAGGAGAAAGCTTTTGGAGAGGGTTAGGAATTTTGTTGCAAGATAAGAATGAGAAGAATATTTTCCCACCATAAAAAATGAATCAATCACCCTCTCCCCTAAAGTGGCCGGCCCCATGTAAAATGGTGGAGGGAAAAAGGTCAAAAGAAAAGGTAATCATCACCATGAAAATGAGTCACCTCAATAATCATACCCATCCCTTCACAAATCCCATCTCCATAATGTAAACCATGATGAACAAAAAGGTCAAAGGATGGTGCACAATCATGAAGCAACCATGTGCCACTAAAAAGTCTTCTCCATGATTAATTGCACATTTGCAAATAACCCCCTCCACACCAATTATCAGCCAAAGAAAGATAGAAAGGAAAATGGCCTAAACGGAATGCAAACTGGCAACTTCAAAAAACCGATCCCGTAATAAATTACAGGAAAACCCCGCGCCTGTATATACATACCCGTATTTGTATTCCGACCGAATACAAATGCAATGAGATAAAATCTACACTGTACAATACTAGGATCCGGCTTAAACCAAAGCCCACTAGTATTATCCGTCCGATCATGATACGTGCAATACCGCACGTATATGATCGAACCGTGCCATATATCCATACAGCCTCTACAGCGTTTCGCCCGAAACTTGAGAAACTGTCTGTGGGGGACTGTAAAGACTCGTCAATACTTTGGCTGTAGATTTAACCACTAGCACGTCAGAGGTATTAACCATACGTAACGGGCTACTAGGTATTGACCAAAAGGGACGTCGATGAGCGAACTCATCTTGACACCCTACTGAGCCTGTCAGTGACAATATCCGTACAGTCCGGTCCGTTCGTCTATGAGCATTGCATGGCGGGCCTAGGGGGTTGGTAAAAGTCAGACCCCCAAAAGCAGTACAAGTCGTGTCGGAGTGTAGCACAGAACACCCTGAGATAATATTGGAATACCTACCAGTAAATCTCCTGTCTTGGCCAAGGACTTCGTGTAATGGCTCTCCTAGACACAGCGCGACCTCACCCCCAATACCGGGAGAGACGAACCCCTGCAGATCCGCTCACTGCCTCCATGTGGCTCGGGACTGTACCCAACTAAAACCTGTTTGCACGACTCCTTTAAGCCGTGGTAGGGTAGTAATCAAAGTACAGTGGGAACTCACACGAGACAAATGGCGATCTCAGGTCGATGAACTAACCTGTACACATGTCACCAGGAAACTGCTATCTGACGCTAGGTATAATACCAACTAGCATATTCCCGGCGAGTCCTGTCCGGTGTACTCATAACCCAATGAGCACCTGTATACATCTTAGGTGAACCAACTGACACCAGTGGCTTGTGAGACCGGCCACCGCCCCTCGTCGGGGTCTCGACTGTATACACTAGTCTACTCTGGAGTATCGATGCCCTGTCTCGAAACTCACACGACTAGGGACCTTTTAAGGATGTGCTTATAGACCCCAGCTCCCACGTATATGATCGCCATCATACCGCTGGCAGTCAAGCAAGAATCCTAGGGGCTCTATCAACGTGCAATAGTGATCCGTAATGTCACCTAAAGCAGTACACGATGATAAAGATAAAACAGATAGCATACTATCATCTTGAGTAAGACTGTCCTACCGGTATAGGTCCTCCCTCAATCAATGCAATCACGTGCCTGTGATCCAATAATTGACTCTGAGGGCACTATATCCAACAATATCCCACTTGCACTCAAGGCTAATTATTGCGATGTCGCATACTCACAGCCCGTGTGATACCGAACACCCAACTCCTTTACTAGTCAGTCTCACAAAGCTCGTTTGCGAAACTATTGTGTTCGAGAAATAGCCTCAGCTAGTGGATCCGCCCTGATGTTTCTTTCTACGTCTCTCTATATCTCAAGTTCGCGGAGAAAGCCATCTCCCAAAATGAGCAATACCTGTCTTAGAATATGTCTGGATATCTGATGGGACCTAGTTCATAAATAAACTCTAAATCCAAACTTCTTAGACTGTATCGTCAACTGAACTTAATCAGTATCCTGTGCCATGCCTCCCTCAGTATCTGCTTGGATCACCTGTCCAAAATACTGCCCCTCGTCAGAGGGAAAACTACAACTCTGACAGTCACTCTGTGTTTCAGGTCACCTTGGAAGCCTGGAATGATAACTGTCTCCCGAATGAGGCTGTCGTTATCATATCCCTAGAACATCCACTTATGTTCTAAAACTGCTTCCGAATGTTTCTCCAGGATTGGATCAATATTAACTTACTGCATCTTGTGCAAAAACAACATCTGGTGTGGTACTTGACATCTCATGATTGACTCAATTGCCTAAGCAAGTGATCTGCCAATCATGCATATCCCTCACCCCTTTAGTCTATAAGACACCTTCAGAGAGGGTGACTCCATCACCTGCAGGTACACAACCGTGCCAGGAGTCGTCCATTATAAATACTCTTAGAATGCTGTCTAAGTACCCAGATTGGGACACTTCCCAAATCTAGATCTAAAACCATAGATCTAGTAACCAGAATGTCTGATATAATATCCAAGTCCCATGTGGAGAAACCACTGTGTGACAACCAAAGTATAACCGATCGTAGTATAGGAACTTCACTTCCTACTCTGTGTATGTCATCCAAATACCAGGACATCACACCCTACTACCTTCTTAATAGATCCATCCCCTATTCTGATGAAGTCAAACCTATGACTGTCACATCAGAAATAGATGATCTATCTCCGCTATATCTGCTTTAGTCTATAAATAGACATAAGCTACTTGTCCACTATACTTCCGCTGCTCCCACTGACTACGACAACCCTCTGGCAGAAACATATAAACGTACACTTCTAAAGCTAGTTTAGAACGATGCTATATTCATCCTCCTGCCAGGTTTTACAGTCTGGAACAACAGCAATGGAAAGTCTGGGTAAACAAGAACCTCCCTGTCACCGTCCTTGAGACTACCGGAGTACCTCTCGGGTGCCTGAGGTTACCCATCATGTCTGTGGAGTGGCCAATGGAATGTCAAATCAGATTGAATATTTAGGTTCTTATCAAATTTTCAGTAATCGTTTGCGGTTCTGGAATCACTTCCAGTTCTACCGTACTCCCACTACTGTTTTCTGAAAAAATCCATTTTTATTAAAACTGTGGCGAGTCAAGAACAATATCACTATTGATCTTCCAGATGGTAGAAAGTCAACCCTCGTCATAGCCCGGGTCAACCCATAAACAGCCATTACAGAAACGTGCCTTGAGTTTTCCAGTGTATGGTTTTAAGCATAAGCTGGACAACTCCCCGTACCTTAACAATGTCAAGATATGAACTGTTCTATATTCAATACAGAAACAGAGGCACTAATTTAATTGAACCAAATTCAAATCATGCAGCTGTCTCCAGTGCATGTCAACTAAATAGAGAGAGGCCGATTAGCATTACTTAACTTAGGAGTGCTTCCAATTATGAGTAACCTGAAAGAGAAGCAAGTTCTTTTAATCATTACTATCAACTGAATACCATACATAAGTATCTACATCTTCGATCACTTTGAAAAATCTTGATACTTGCAACACCTGGTTCTCTACTTTATTCATATACCTATAACTTCTCAAAACTTAGATCTTGCATTTCTATGAAACACATGTCTAAAAACTAGAGAAGTCATAAGTAAACCGAATATAGTACGAGGACCAACCCCTCTGTCCTAATGGACACTGGACAACATACAATACTCTGTATAAGTCCCTTGAGTCTAATAACTCATTCCCTTTGTGTCGTAGGTCGAAAACTGTACTTATGGTTAAGAAGAATTACACCGCTGTTCAATGCTCCTTACCTAACCATCCACTGATATAGGTAAATGTCATAGACATAATTTCAAAAAGTTATATCTCACTCTATAAAAATAGACGTACAGATATGTCAATTTGAAATTGGTGCATAACAACGAATATTCAAAACTAAATATTTGCCGTCCGGCAAACAACCCAGGCGATTTCCTCAAATATCACCAATTACAACGAATCCCGATATAATAAGGATGATCACCCAATTCCCAATAACTTACTTACACTCATCATCTGTAAAACCATACAGATGTGAGAATCATACCTGGTAAATACATACCATGGAGTAAGGACTAATTGGGAAATAAGTTTTCTTTTAACAGTACACAGTGAAACTGAAACATTGAAATGTTTCGTGGGGGTATCCGAGTATTCCTGGTAATGCCTCTTCCATTATCAGATTCACAACTGTAACCGTATATTTCTTTACCATCTCTCCAAATTCCTTTATATGTCTTTAGTCATTACCTTCTATACACCATCTTAGGCTAAATGGCTTTCTTCCTTCCCTACCTTTCGGCACCAGCCTATGGTTTGGAAGAAGACCATCCAATAAGCATAATGGGTGTACTGTCCTAATCCTAGGAGCACTCGCAATGCGAGAGAAGGTAAAGATAAAAGACAGCTGAATAAAACCTTATTCCTATTTCTCCTGAACCAGAATCCATCCCCGAACTGGAACAAGTTCCTTTCGAGTTCGTATATAACCATACGATGGAATATCCAATAAACTGTGGATTTTCGTAGTGACACGGAGGGTTATGGAGAAATACAAAGGTGAAGTAGGAGTGGTAATGAAATACTTGGTTTTGGTCGTGAATAGCAGTCGCAGTTTACTTTGCCCTCTTACTAATCCCTTTATTTGTCTTAACTTAATACCTTCTGTACACCGTTTAGGCTAATTGGTTTTCTTCATTCCCTACCGTTCGGCACCAGCCTAAGGTTTGGAAGAAGACTATCCAATAGGCGTAACAGGTGTACTATCTCCTAATCTAAGGAGCACTCGCAACCTGAGAGAAGGTAAAAAGAAAAGACAACTGAATAGTCATATTCGTTTTCTCCAGAACCGGAAACCTTCCTCGAATAAATTCCTTCGAGTTCGTATATAACCATACGATGGTTTTATCCAATGGAAGTGGACGTTCGTAGTAATACGGGGTGTTCTGGAGAAAAGGGTAAAAGTAGGAGTGGCAATGAGGTATGCAACTCTGACAATCCAAAAGCCAGTGTTTAAGAAGGTTCGGTTAATTTTGGTCACTGAGTCATAGTCAAGGGTCGGGCCATGGTCGCTGCCAAAGAGAGAGAGAAAAGAAACACTCAACGTGCACTCTAACCTAGATCAGAATGGTTATCAATTTATCTAATCAGGAAACCTCCCACTGTAACCTCAAATTCTCCTCCAAACCTGAAAGAAGAATTAGTCGGGATCACCCGAGGAGTAAACCAACTCATCAGTGGGAATCGGGATCCAACTATCATCGCATGATAACGTGATGGAATCCACTCACGTTATCACACTCCAGAAGGTATGCGCATATCTGGCACATTTCAGTTTCTTTAGAAACTCCCGATGTGATTTTTACCCCATGCTCTTATGACCTTGACTAAGGCCAACAAATCATAAGTCACATGTCAAGTTCTACCCGTCATTGTCTAGGTTAATTTGAACCCACCCGTACAAGCCCTTGACTAAGGCCAACAAGGCTGTACGACTGTCCCAAACCAACGCATCTATCTATGCTGCAGAAAAGTAACAAATAGCTACCACACACTATGCCTTGACTAAGGCCAACAAACATAGCATGAATACTAAGTGCTACCTTTCTAAAATGATGAAGGGCTACGAATGGTTTTTGGTGAAAAACCTTTAATGTAATGAACTTGATATCGTTGAAGGAACCGAATACCTTTTATAAAAATATAGTGACGAAAACCTTTGCTTAAGAGGTCACTCCCGGTGAAGGGATCTCGGCTCTTTCCCCATAGAATGAGGTACAGGATATTCCAACTGAATACCATGATGCAAAGCAAAAATAATCGACTATAGTGAAGTTATTGCCCTGACGCAAACTTCTGTTCAAGGGGTCACTCCCGGTGAAGGGATCTCGGCCCTTGCCTCGTCGACTGAGGTGCTGGATATTCATAACCGAATACCACTGTGCAAAACAAAAGAGAGCGTCCTTGCAATAACAGCTTTTTTGAAAAATGTTCCAATAACATCAAACATGTTTGTTTAGCTTGCATTGGTCCGAATCAATGCAGTCCCATCAATTGATCACACCAATAAAGAACGAAAATAATGATGTACGTATATGCCATCCGCATTCGCCACTGGGTCCCGTCATCACCCGTTAGGTTACTTAACTAACGACAGAGCGGGGACTGGACTAGCACGGATGCAAAACATATACAACATCTACTAGCATATATATCAATATATAATATTTGATCAAGGCGTGATAAAATGCAACATCACAGAAATGTAATAAGCATCACAGAACAATACAGATATCTGGGATCCCGGGTTTCATAGAGTCGCTACTGAAACCCGACGTTCCCCTGGTCGTGTGGATAGCCTGTGCAATGAAATCCTATGACCCCTACGGGCGCGGCAAGTTACCCGCCAAAACCTGAAGCGAGGCAGCCCCCTTCAGCAACGTGAATGGACCACCCAGCACTTCACGAAATCCGGTAACTTGGGCACCCCTCCTTGGGTCAACCTGTACCCCTTACGAGTGCGGCGAATAGCCCGCCAATTCTAGAGTGAAGCCCCCTCCGTCTCAACGCCATGAGATGCGGGCCCGTTGCCCTCTAGAATCCGGCTATCCATGCACCCCACCGTGGGGTAATCCTAGTACAGAAAGTAAAATATATACAACGGGTATATCGACCTCAGCCCGGTCGTGCTTAAAAAGAATAATATACAAACAGGCAGTGACGGCAGTCCACATGTCGGACGCTCGTCCCGCAATATCAAATGTACATAAAATACCAAAACTGTACTAACATTGCATCCAGGCTATCCACCACGACAAATCCGCAACATCACAGCACAACACAGAACATCACGTTCGCAAATCCGTCTAAAAGGGCTATAGCAGTTAGACAGGATTTACTGATCAAATGACATTCACGGTCGCAGATATAATGTAAATACTATGAACTAACATGTTTAAAATTTTCGATCGACTAAATTTCCCGAAGCAGGCCCCAAGCACTACTGTAGCATCCAAAATAAATCTGGGCCCAAAAAGAATATACCAGAAACCCTATTTCCATGTCAGAAACCCACTGTAGAAATTTGGTGCAGTTTGGCCACAGTACGGCGGCGGATCCGCGGCCAAAACGTGGTTTTGGACGTTGATCCGCCGCGCTACAGAAATTTCAGCCGACCAAATTATCACAGAATTCTTATAAAACCCTGCACGAATTTTTGCAACGTACCAAATAATTTTTTGAGCACAGCAAAAATTCGACAGAAACCTGGACTTGAAAATGGGGTTTTTGGAAAATCCGTTCGATCGAACTTGTAAACACGTTAGAGCAAGCTAGACTAGGTTAATGGCGTGGCTCTGATACCAATGTAAGTGCACGGCAGTGCCCCGGCCGTCTGAACGAGGACAAAATGCGGAAACGATACTTTTCTTTAACAAGAAACCGGCGCTACCGCGTACTAAAAACCCGGATTGGGCCATTAACCTAATGCTAGCTAACTAGAGAATGGGTAGAAAGCTATACCGAGCGATCCGTGTCCTTCGGTCTTCGGCCTCCATCCCGATCTCCTCGTGGAATCTCCATTCTTCATCTCCTCGTCGGAAAGGGAACCACACTGCCGATTCTTTTTACGGGCTCCCACCTCTGGACCGAGGCAACTCAGATACGAAGTTGGCAAGCCGACGTGTCCAAGAATGCTGTAGGCTAAGTGTAGAATCATTTGTCTCAAGGGAGTATGAAGTTTCCATGTTTAGATGTGGAGGTGAAGGAGAAAGCTTTTGGAGAGGATTAGGAATTTTGTTGCAAGCCAAGAATGAGAAGAATATTTTCCCACCATAAAAAATGAATCAATCACCCTCTCCCCTAAAGTGGCCGGCCCCATGTAAAATGGTGGAGGGAAAAAGGTCAAAAGAAAAGGTAATCATCACCATGAAAATGAGTCACCTCAATAATCATGTCCATCCCTTCACAAATCCTATCTCCATAATGTAAACCATGATGAACAAAAAGGTCAAAGGATGGTGCACAATCATGAAGCAACCATGTGCCACCAAAAAGTCTTCTCCATGATTAATTGCACATTTGCAAATAACCCCCTCCACACCAATTATCAGCCAAAGAAAGATAGAAAGGAAAATGGCCGAAACAGAATGTAAACTGGCAACTTCAAAAAACCGATCCCGTAATAAATTACAGGAAAACCCCGCGCCTGTATATTCATACCCGCATTTGTATTCCGACCGAATACAAATGCAATGAGACAAAATCTACACTGTACAATACTAGGATCCGGCTTAAACCAAAGCCCGCTAGTATTATCCGTCCGATCATGATACGTGCAATACCGCACGTATATGATCGAACCGTGCTATATATCCATACGGCCTCTACAGCGTTTCGCCCAAAACTTAAGAAACTGTCTGTGGGGGACTCTAAAGACTCGTCAATGTTGGATATAGTGCCCTCAGAGTCAATTATTGGATCACAGGCACGTGATTGCAATGATTGAGAGAGGACCTATGCCGGTAGAACAGTCTTACTCAAGATGATAGTATACTATCTGGTTTATCTTTATCATCGTGTACTGCTTTAGGTGACCTTACAGGTCACTATTGCGCGTTGATAGAGCCAGTAGGATTCTTGCTTGACGGACAGCAGTATGATGGCGATCATATACGTGGGAGCCGGGGTCTATAAGCACATCCATAAAAGGTCCCTAGTCGTGGGAGTTTCCGAGACAGGGCATCGATACTCCAGAGTAGACTAGTATATACAGTCGAGACCCCGACGAGGGGCGGTGGCCGGTCTCACAAGCCACTGGTGTCTGTTGGTTCACCTAAGATGTATACAGATGCTCATTGGGTTATGAGTACACCGGACAGGACTCGCCGGGAACACGCTAGTTGGTTTTATACCTGGCGTCAGATAGCAGTTCCCTGGTGACATGTGTACATGTTAGTTCATCGACCTGAGATCGTCATTTGTCTCGTGTGAGTTCCCACTGTACTTTGATTACTACCCTACCACGGCTCAAAGGAGTCGTGCAAACAGGTTTTAGTTGGGTACAGTCCCGAGCCACATGGAGGCAGTGAGCGGATCTGCAGGGGTTCGTCTCTCCCTGTATTGGGGGTGAGGTCGCGCTGTGTCTAGGAGAGCCATTACATGAAGTCCTTGGCTAAGGCAGGAGATTTACTGGTAGGTATTCCAGTAGTATCTCAGGGTGTTCTTGGCTACACTCCGACACGACTTGTACCGCTTTTGGGGGTCTGACTTTTACCAACCCCCTAGGCCCACCATGCGATGCTCATAGACGAACGGACAGGACTGTACGGATATTGTCACTGACAGGCTCAGTAGGGTGTCAGGATGAGTTCGCTCATCGAACTCCCTTTTGGTCAATACCTGGTAGCCCGTTATGTATGGCTAATACCTCTGACGTGCTGGTGGTTAAATCCACAGCCAAAGTATTGACGAGTCTTTAGAGTCCCCCATGGACAGTTTCTCAAGTTTCGGGCGAAACGCTGTAGAGGCCGTATGGGTTTATGGCAGGGTTCGAACGTACGCGTGCACTTGTGCACGTGTTATAATTCGGACGGATAATACTAGCGGACTTTGGTTTAAGCCGGATCCTAGTATTATACAGTGTAGATTTTGTCTCATTGCATTTGTATTCGGTCGGAATACAAATGTGGGTATGTATATACAGTCGCGGGGTTATCCAGTAATTTGTTACCGGATCGCCTTTTGAAGTTGCCAGCTTGCATTCCGTTTCGGCCATTTTCCCTTTGTTCCTTCTTGGCTGAAATTCCTTTTATGGGAGGGGCTTATTTGCAAATGTGCAAATTAGCAAAGTGAAGGGTGTTTTTTGTAAGTGGTTGCTTCATGATGGTTCTAGATTGACTTTGACTTCCTTATGTTCATCATGACTTGCTTTTTGTGATGGGATTAGGATGAGACTTTGTGGTGATCATGATTGCTCATCATCACCCACTCTTTTCTCTTATGCTCACCTACCTTGTTTGTGCTCACCCCCTCTTTCTTTTATCATGGCCGGCCACTTCTTTAGAGGGAGCTGTCAAAATTTTGGGAGGGGAATTTTTTTATCTTTTTCTTGCCACAAAATTCCTTAGCCCATCTAAAAAGTTCACATCTCCACCTTCACTACAAATGGCAACTTCACTAACCCCTTGAGAAAAAAAGTTTTCTACACTCAGTCTACAGCAATCTTGGACACGTCGGTTTTCCAACTTCGTGTCCGAGTTGCCTCGGTCCAGAGGTGGGAGCCCGTAAAAAGACTCGGTGATGTGGTACCCTTTCCGACGAGGAGATCGAGACCGGAGATGCCGCGGGGATATCGGGATGGTGGCCGAAGACCGAAGGACACGGATCACTCGGTATAGCTCTCTATCCTTTCTCTAGTTAGCTAGTAGTAGGTTAATGGTCCGATTCAGATTTATAGTATGCGGTAGCGCCGGTTTAAAGTTAAAGAAAATGTTTCGTTTCCGCATTTTGTCCTCGGACGGACGGCCGGGGCGCTACCGTACACTTACATGGTATCAGAGCCACGCCATTAACCTTTACTAGCTTGCTCTAACGTGTCTACAAGTTCGATCGAACGAATTTCCAAAAACCACATTTTCCAAGCATCAGTTTCTTTCGAAATTTTTTAGTTGTCAAAAAAATATTTGGTGTATTGCAGAAATATGTGCAGACGTTTTCAAGAGAACCGAAGAAATTTGGTCGGCTGATTTCACTGTAGCGCGGTGGATCCGCGGCCGTAACCATGTTTTGGCCGCGGATCCGCCTCCGTACTGTAGCCACAGTGCACTAAATTTCTTCAGTAGGTCTCTGTGTTGGAATTGGGGTTTTTGGTACATTCTGTTTGGGCCCAGATTTATTTTGTGTACTGAGTATTGTACTTGGGGCCCACTTCGGGAATTTTTGTCGATCGAAAATTTTAAACATGTTAGTTCACAGTATTTACATTATATCTGCGACCGTGAATGTTATTTGATCGATAAATCCTGTCTAATTGCTATAGTTCTTTTAGACGGATTTGCGAACGTGACATTCACGTTGATGTTCTGTGTTGTGCTGTGATGTTACGGATTTGTCGTGGTGGATAGCCTGGATGCAATGGTAGTACAGTTTGGTTATATTTGTGCATTTGATATTGCGGGGCGAGCGTCCGACATGTGGACTGCCGTCACTGCCTGTTTGTATATTATTCTTTTGGGGCACGACCGGGCTGAGGTCGATGTACCCGTTGTATATTTTACTTTCTGCACTAGGATTACACCGCAGAGGGGTGCACTGGTAGCCGGGTTCTAGAAGGCAACGGGCCTACATCTCATGGCTTTGAGACGGAGGGGGCTTCACTCTAGAATTGGCGGGCTAATCGCCGCACTCGTAGGGGGTACAGGTTGACCTAAGGAGGGGTGCCCAAGTTACCGGATTTCGTGAAGTGCTGGGTGGTCCATTCACGTTGCTGAAGGGGGCTGCCTCGCTTCAGGTTTTGGCGGGTAACTTGCCGCGCCCGTAGGGGTCTAGGATTTCATTGAACAGGCTATCCATACGACCAGGGGAACGTCGGGTTTCAGTAGCGGCTCTATGAAACCCCGGGATCCTAGATATCTGTATTGTTCTGTGATGCTTATTACATTTCTGTGATGTTGCATTTTATCACGCCTTGGGCGATTATTATATATTGATATATATACTAGTAGATGTTGTATATGTTTTGCACCCGCGCTAGTCCAATCCCCGCTCTGTCGTTAGTTAAGTATCCTAACGGGTGATGACGGGACCCAGTGGCGAATGCGGGTAGCATATACTTACATCGTATTTTCGTTCTTTATTGGTGTGATCAATCGATGGAACTGCGTTGATTCGGATCAATGCAAGCTAAACAAACCTATTCTGCTGTTGTTGGAACAATTTTCAAAAAGCTGTTATTGCAAGGATGTTCTCTTTTGTTTTGCACAGTGGTATACGGTTATGAATATCCAGCACCTCAGTCGACGAGGCAAGGGCCGAGATCCCTTCACCGGGAGTGACCCCTTGGACAGAAGTTTGCGTCAGGGTAATAACTTCACTATAGCCGATTTCCTTTTTGCTTTGCATCGTGGTATTCAGTTGGAATATCCTGCACCTCATTCTACGGGGAAAGAGCCGAGATCCCTTCACCGGAAGTGACCTCTTTAGCAAAGGTTTTCGCCACTATATTTTTATAAAAGCTATCCGCTTCCTTCAACGATATCAAGTTCATTACGTTAAAGGTTTTTCGCCAAAAACCATTCGTAGCCCTCCGTCATTTCAGACGGGTAGCACGTAGTATTCATGCTATGTTTGTTGGCCAAAGTCAAGGCATAGTTTATGGTAGCTATTGTTACTTTTCTGTTGCATAGATGCGTTGGTTTGGGACAGTCGTACTGCCTTGTTGGCCAAAGTCAAGGGTAGGTACGGGTGGGTTCAAACCAACCTGGATAATGACGGGTAGAACTTGACATGCGGCTTATGATTTGTTGGCCAAAGTCAAGGTCATAAGAGCATGGGGTAAAAATCACATCGGGAGTTTTTAATGAAACTGAAACTTGCCAGGCTTGCGCATACCTTCTGGAGTGTGGTGACGTGAGTGGATTCCGTCACGTTATCATGCGATGATAGTTGGATCCCGATTCCCACTGATGAGTTGGTTCACTCTTCGGTTGATCCCGACTATTTCTTCTTTCAGGTTTGGAGGAGAATTTGAGGTTACAGTGGGAGGTTTCCTGATTAGATAAATTGATAACCATTCTGATCTAAGTTAGAGTGCACGCTGAGTGTTTCTTTTCTCTCTCTCCTTGGCAGCGACCATGACCCGACCCTTGACTATGACTCAGTGACCAAGTTGAATGAACCTTCTTAAACACCGGCTTTTGGATTGTCAGAGTTGCGTACCTCATTGCCACTCCTACTTTTACCCTTTTCTCCAGAACACCCCGTATTACAACGAATGTCCACTTTCATTGGATAAAACCATCGTATGGTTATATACGAACTCGAAGGAACTTGTTCCAGATTCGAGGATGGTTTCTGGTTCTGGAGAAAATGAATAGGACTATTCAGTTGTCTTTTCCTTTTACCTTCTCTCAGATTGTGAGTGCTCCTTGGATTAGGGGATAGTACACCCGTTACGCTTATTGGATAGTCTTATTCCAAACCTTAGGCTGGTGCCGAATGGTAGGAAATGATGAAAGCCGATTAGCCTAAGTGTGGTGTGTAGAAGGTATTAAGTAAAGACAAATAAAGGGATTAGAAGGAGGGCAGAGTAAATTGCGACTGCTATTCACGACCAAACCAAGTATTTCATTACCACTCCCACTTCACCTTTGTATTTCTCCAGGACACTCCGTATCACTACGAAGATCCACAGTTATTTGGATACTCCATCGTATGGATATATACGAACTCGAAGGGACTTTTTCCAGTTCGGGGATGGATTCTGGTTTAGGAGAAATACGAATAAGGTTTATTCAGGTGTCTTTTATCTTTACCTTCTCTCGGGTTGCGAGTGCTCTTAGGATTATGACAGTACACCCATTATGCTTATTGGATAGTCTTCTTCCAAACCATAGGCTGGTGCCGAAAGGTAGGGAAGGAAGAAAACCATTTAGCCTAAGAGGGTGTACAGAAGGTAATGACTAAAGACATATGAAGGGATGTGGAGAGATGGCAAAGAAATATACGGTTACAGTTGTGAATATGGATAATGGAAGAGGCATTACTAGGATTACCAGGATACCCCTACAAAACATTTCAATGTTTCAGTTTCACTGTGTACTGTTAAGAGAAAACTGATTTCCCAATTAGCCCTTGCTTCAGGGTATGTATTTACCAGGTATGATTCTCACATCTGTATGGTTTTACAGATGATGATGGGAGTAAGTTATTGGAAATTAGGTGATCATCCTCATTATATCGGAATTCGTTGTAATTGGTGATATTTGAGGAAATCGCCTGGGCCGTTTGCCGGACGGCAAATATTTGGTTTTGAATATCCGTTGTTATGCACCAATTTCAAATTAATATATCTGTACGTCTATTTTTATAGAGTGAGATATACCTTTTTGAAATTATGTCGATGACATTTACCAATATCAGTTGATGGTTAGGTAAGGAGCATTAAAACAGCGGTGTAATTCTTCTTAACCAGAAGTACAATTTTCAACCTAGGACACACAGGGATTGAGTTATTCAACTCAATGGACTTATACAGAGTATTGTATGTTGTCCAGTGTCCATGAGGACGGAGGGGTTGGTACTCGTACTATATTCTGTTTACTTGTGACTTCTCTAGTTCTTAGACATGTGTTTCGTAGAAATACAAGGTCTAAGTTTTGAGAAGTTATAGGTATAAGAATGAAGTAGAGAACCAGGTATTGCAAGTATCAGGATTCTTCAAGGTGATCGAAGATGTAGATACTTATGTAGGGTATTCAGTTAATAGTAATGATTAAGAGAACATGCTTCTCTTTCAGGTTACTCATAATTGGAAGCATTCCTAAATTGAGTAATGCTGATCGGCCTCTCTCCATTTAGTTGACATGCACTGGAGACAGTTGCATGATTTGAATCTGGTTCCAATTAAATCAGTGCCTCTGTTTCTATATTGGATATAGAACGGTTCATATCTTAACGATGTTAAGGTACGGTGAGTTGTCCGGCTTATGCTTAAAACCAGACTCTGGATAACTCAAGGCACGTTTGCGTAATGGCTGTTTGTGGGTTGACCCGGGCTATGACGAGGGTTAACTTTCTACCATCTGGAAGATCAATAGTGATATTGTTCTTGACTCGCCACAGTTTTGATAAAAATGGATTTTTTCAGAAAACAGTAGTGGGAGTATGGTAGAACTGGAACTCATTCCAGAACCGCAAACGATTACTGAAAATTTGATAAGAACCTAAAGATTCAATCTGGTTTGACATTCCATTGGCCACTCCGCAGATATGGTGGGTAACCTCAGGCACTCGAGAGGTACTTCGGTATGCTCAAAGACGGTGACAGGGAGGTTCTTGTTTACCCAAACTTGCCATTGCTGTTGTTCCAAACTGTGAGACCCGGCAGGAAGATGAGTATAGCGTCGTTCTAAACTTGCTTTAGAAGTGTACGTGTATATGACTCTGCCAGAGAGTTGTCGTAGTTAGTGGGAGCAGCGGAAGCATTGGTGGACAAGTAGCTTATGTCTATTTATGGACTAAAGCAGTTATAGCGGAGATATATCATCTATTTCTGATGGGACAGTCATAGGTTTGACTTCATCAGAATAGGGGATGGATCTGTTAAGAAGGTAGTAGGCTGTGATGTCCTGGCATTTGGATGACATACACAGAGTAGGAAGTGAAATTCCTATACTACGATCAGTTATATTTTGGTTGTCACACAATGGTTTCTCCATATAGGAATTGGATATTATATTAGAAATTCTGGCTAATAGATCTATGGTTTTAGATCTAGATTTGGGAAGTGTCCCAATCAGGGTACTTAGACAGTATTCTAGAGGTATTTAGAATGGACGACTCCTGGCACGGTTGTGTACCTGCAGATGATGGAGTCACCTGTTAGTGTATATGCCCTAGAGGCCATTACTGTATCATACTAGTTTGTATATTACTTAATGGAAGCTTGGGATATTCACCATTGTATAGACAATCTTGCTCAAAATAGTAGTATGCTACTTGGTTTGTTTCTACTTCAATGTGTGTACATGTGTTTCTTTTAACATATCACCTATACACATTAGTGGAGCCCTTAGGATCTTTGCTTGATTACCAGCGTTGTGATGACAGTCACACTCGTGAAGGCAGGGTAATCCACAAGCACATCCTTATGCAGGTCCCTAGGCGTAGGACTATCGAGACAGGGCATCGATACTCGAGAGTAGACTAGCTATGCGCTTCTCATCCCAGCACGGGAGACGGTCTATCCCACAGCCGTCAGTACGTCGTACTTGAGATAGTATGTGGGTGCTCGTTAGGTTACGAGTACACTGGACAGGACTCGTCGGGAACTGTTGGTTGGTACTATACCTATCGTCAGTTATCAGTTCCCAGGTGACATGAGTACAGCTTAGTCCGCTGACTTGACACTGTCACTTCGTCTCGAGTGTGTTCCCACTGTACTTTGATTACTACCCTACCACGGCTCAAAGGAGTCGTGCAAACAGGTAGTAGTTGGGTGCAGTCCCGAAGCACTTGGAGGCAGTGACGGTTAGATAGGATTCGTCTCTCCCGGTATTGGGAGTTGATATCGCGCTGTGTCTAGGAGAGCCATTACACATAGTCGTCCCTGGCCAGGGCAAGCGAGATACACTGGTAGGTTTCCAGTGTCATCTCAGGGTGTTCTGGGCTACACTCCGACATGACTTGTACCGCTATTAGGAGACTGACGTTTACCACCCCCCTAGGCTCGCTATGCGATATTCTCAGACGAACAGACCGGACTGTACGCAGATTGTCACAGACAGGCTCAGTAGGAGTTCGGATGGGTTCGCCTCATCAGTCTTCTTATCGGCATCTACCTTGGGGCCGTTACGTACAGCTAGTGCCGCTTGCGGTCTGTGGTTAAACCCATTGCCAGCGTAGTGTCGAGTCTTTAGAGTCCCACACAGAGGGTTATTCGCCTTTGGTCAAAATAGAGTAGAGGTCGCATGGTTTTGCGACGGGGTTCGTTCATATCGGCGCACTTGTGCACGTTTGGTGTCCGGACAGTCATTACTAGCGGGCTCTGGTTTGAGCCAGATCCTAGTATATGTTTTGGGGTTAGTTTTATCTCATTGTATTCGTGTTCCTCGGAACAAGAATGCGGGTGTGTATGCACAATTGACTGAGGTAGAGGCTGAGGATTCTCATTAGGGTTTTGGTACGGGTGTGTATACACAGTTGATGGTTGTCGTTTACCAAACCCTAATGAATATGTGAAATATCAATTAATAATATTAATTAAAGGAAATTGAGTTATGGTTAGGATTGTTGACTTGTTGACCAAGGTTGAAACTTTGACCATCATCATTTCAAGCAAATATGCTCCTTGATCTTTGCAAAACTCATTTAATGTGAAATGATAATGGTCTTTTCAACCTACCATCACCTTTTCCTTTTTGATTAATATTGTTAATTTGATAATTCACATATATTTGTTATGGTTGCAAAACTCATATCATTCTCTCATATTCATTCTCTATCATCCTTTGCACTTCGTCTTCCTCTAGCTCAAGGAAAATCCTTCTCATGAGTTGAGAACCATTTCCTTTGAGATAAAACACCAAATCCACTCTCTACTCATCCTAAGGTTGAAGGTCTAGCAAGCCTAATACTTTAGTTACCTCAAGTTCGAGGAAGGAGCTCAAGGTAGAGACCCTCAGGTGGATCCATCTTCGGCAAGAGAAGGCGACAAGGAGAGAACCATCCGACCACCACAAGGAGTCCAAGAGAAGGAGTTCAAGTTAAGGTATAACCCCCTAACCGAGTAGGTAAAGCTCTTGTTAGTTTTTAGTGTGTTGTTTAGCAAAGATCCGGGTTTTATAGTCCATGTTACCTAGACCCTAAAAATCGTTTTTCACCATTTCCGCAAGCCCGAAAGAACCGGGAGAGGTAACGTGGACTTACAGTGGTATCAGAGCCTAGCTAAACACACACTAGCATGTTAGCGAAGTATCTAGAATTTCGATCGGACAAAAAACCGCAAAACTGTTAGTGTATATGCCCTAGAGGCCATTACTGTATCATACTAGTTTGTATATTACTTAATGGATGCTTGGGATATTCACCTTGTATATACAATCTTGCTCAAAATAGTAGTATGCTACTTGGTTTGTTTCTACTTCAATGTGTACTTGTGTTTATTTCAGTATATCACTTATACGCATTAGTGGAGCCCTTAGGATCTTTGCTTGATTACCAGCGTTGTGATGGCAGTCACACTAGTGGGGGCTGGGTAATCTATAAGCACATCCTTATACAGGTCCCTAGTCGCAGGACTATCGAGACAGGGCATCGATACTCCGGAGTAGACTAGCGTATGCGCTTCTCATCCCAGTGTGGGAGATGGTCTGTCCCACAGCCATCAGTATGTCGTGCTGGAGATAGTATACGGGTGCTCGTTGGGTTACGAGTACACTGGACAGGACTCGTCGGGAACTGACAGGTTGGTATTATACCTATCGTCAGTTATCAGTTCCCAGGTGACATGAGTACAGCTTAGTCCGCTGACTTGACACTGGCACTTCGCCTCAAGTGTGTTCCCACTGCACTTTGATCACTACCCTACCACGGCTCAAAGGAGTCGTGCAAACAGGTGGTGGTTGGGTGCAGTCCCGAAGCACTTGGAGGCAGTGTCGGTTAGACAGGATTCGTCTCTCCCGGTATTGGGGGTTGACATCGCGCTGTGTCTAGGAGAGCCATTACACGAGTAGTCCCTGGCCAGGGCAAACGAGATATACTGGTAGGTTTCCAGTGTTATCTCAGGGTGTTTTGGGCTTCGCTCCGGCACGACTTGTACCGCTATTGGGGGACTGACGTTTACCACCCCCTAGGCCCGCCATGCGATGTATCAGACGAACAGACCGGACTGTATGGAGACTGTCACATTCAGACTCAGTAGGAGTACAGATGGGGTTTCACCTCGTCAGCCTTCTTGTCGACATCTACCTGGGGACCGTTACGCACAGCTAGTGCCGCTTGCGGTCTGTGGTTAAACCCACTGCCAGCGTAGTGTCGAGTCTTTAGAGTCCCACACAGAGGGTATTCGCCTCTGGGCAAAACAGAGTAGAGGTCGCATGGTTTTGCGACAGGGTTCGTTCTCATCCGCGCACTTGTGCACGTTTGGAGTCCGGACGGATTATACTGACAGGCTCTGGTTTGAGCCAGATACTGGTATATGTTTTGGGGGTTGCTTTTATCTCTTGGTATTCTTGTTCCTCGGAACGAGAATGCAGGTGTGTATGCACAGTTGCTTGAGGCGGAGGATGAGGTTTTTCATTAGGGTTTCGGAACGGGTGCGTATGCACAGTTGACAGTCTTCATTTTCCAAACCCTAATGGATTTATAAATTATCTATTAATAATAGTAATTAAATGAGAATTTTGTTATGGTTGATTTTGTTGACTTGTTGACCATGGTTGACTTGTTGACCATGGTTGAATGTTGACCACCATCATGCTTTAAAAAGTCCTCCTTGATTTATGCTTACATGAAGCATGGTAGTGGTCATTCCAAATTACCATCAACTATTCTCATTTTCAATTATTATTATTAGATAATTCTTTTCTTTTGGCATTATGGTTGCAAGAAAGAAAAGATTGCTCATTCTATCATATTCATTCTCTCTCCTCACTTCATCTTCTTCTTCCTCTAGCAAAAGAGAAACCTTCTCATGTGTTGAGAATCCTTCTCTTTAAAAAGAAAAGCAAACCCTAGTCTCTCTCTACTCATTCTAGGTTCATGGTTTAGCAAGCCGGAAGCCCTAGTTCACTCAAAGATCGAGGAAGAGCCTAAAGGTCGAACCTTCGAGGTGGATCCATCTTCGACGGAAGAAGGCGACGAAAAGAGAACCATCAACCTCTACAAGTTTTGAAGAAGAAGGAGTTCAAGTTTAGGTATAACTTTCATCCGAGTAGCTAACTCCCTTTAGCGTATTTGCTAGTTTAGTTTAGACACGATCCCGACCTTGTTTAGTCCATGTT
Organism: Agapanthus africanus; assembly: GCA_030015575.1. Lineage (NCBI taxonomy): Eukaryota > Viridiplantae > Streptophyta > Magnoliopsida > Asparagales > Amaryllidaceae > Agapanthus > Agapanthus africanus. Next base: position 342,804,688 of record CM057341.1, read on the forward strand.
GCCTCTTGCGATAAAAATTTGTTTTTTATACCGTTTCCGCCTCCCCGTAAGCACCGGGGGTCGCAATATGGACTTACAGTGGTATCAGAGCCTAACTAAACTTAAACTAGCTTGGTAGTGAAGTGTAACGAAGTTCGGAAACGAAAAATCACAAAACCGGAAAAATTACAAAACCTGAGTTTCTGTTGAAATTTTTTTGGCTCAAAATGAAAATATTTATACTTGTAAAATCGTCTCAGGGTTTTGTGAGTGCACCCATGAAAAACGATGACCTAATTCCCTCAAACCGCCGCCCTTCCGCCGCACGAGGTAGGCATGTGCGGCGGAAGCGCCGCGGTTTGTCGTCTTCTGTCCATCGATTTTCGTGCAGTGTGTGTCTGTGTTGGTTTTGGGATTTTTGAAATATATTATATGTGCCCAGATTTTGCAGAAAAGAAATTTCCTTTTGGGGTCCTATAATTCCGTATTTTTTCCGAACTTCACTACACTTTGACTATGATGGTTATATCTGTGATGTTTGCATGTATTGAACGTCGGCTAATCGCTATAAGACGATTAGTCGGGGTTATACATGATCTGTGTTTGATATTGGAATGTGTATATGAATGTGTTGGACTGTCGCGGGTGAATAGCCGGGGTGGATGTGTGATGAGCTTTTGTTTTTCTTTCATTCATTGTAAATGTAAATTGATGTAATAATTATTATTTGTTTGGCCGCACAACCGGGTCGGGGTTGTAGCCGTCATTGTATAATTCTTTTTACTGTTTTTGCTCCTAGGATAGACCCATGGAGGGGTGCACAAACTACCGAGGACTTGGCGGGTAGTTTGCCGCACCCGTAGGGGTCTTGGGTGGGGTATTTGGCTATTCACCGCGACCGTGTTATCCGCTTTTCGTTCCAGGCTCGAAAGGATTGCGGATTGCTAGTATATCCAATGTATTCATCTGTGATCTGTAATGTCTATCATTGCTTTCTATTTAGGCGTTGCTTATGTTTTACAGCCGCGCTAGCCCAGCCCCCGCTCTGTCGTTAGTTAAGTAACCTAACGGGTAATGACGGGGCCCCGTGGCGAATGCGAATGGCATAAGCGTACGTCATATTTTGGTTGTTTTCTGCAATGGTAGGATTAAATGATGGGACGCATTAAAAGTACTAATGCAAGAATATCACGCATTAAAAGAACTAATGCAAGATAATAAATCAAGTTGAAGTCGTTGGAACACTTTCGAAAAACCACTCGGTTCTTTTCAAAACTAACTTTTAAATGCGGAGCTTGAGCCACTCCTTTTAAAAGCTATCTCGTTCCATCGACCAAATCAAGTTCACTACGTTCACGGTTTTGCCAAAACCATTCGTAGCCCTCCGTCGTTTCGTATGAATATTCAATAGTATTCAAGCTGTGTTTGTTGACCTTCGTCAAGGCATAGTGATTGGTAGCTATTGGGTGTTCATATGTAGCATAGATAGATGCGTTGGTTTGGGACACTCGCATTACCTTGTTGACCTTCGTCAAGGGTATATACGGGTGGATTCAAATTAACCTGGATAATGACGGGCAGAACTTGACATGTGACTTATGATTTGTTGACCTTCGTCAAGGTCATAAGAGCATGGGGCAAAAATCCACATCGGGAGTTTCATAAGTACTGAAACTTGCTAGATTTGCATACCATTTGGAGTGTGATGATTCTGGTAGGATTCCTTCAGTTTCGTCACGCGATGATATTTGGATCCCGATCCTACTGTGAGTATATGCTACTCCTCGGGAAATTTCTCACTTAACGATCAATGCTATAAACCTAGTAGGTGCCTAGAAAGGTGTTAGCGGGGCTACGCCCCCAGGGAAAAGAGGTTCTCTAATTAAGGAACTTCGCGAAAGCGTTGGAAAACCTCCCTCGAAGTACCGACACCGGCCTGGCTGAACGGTTAAGCAAGTATTGTACGGTGGGATTGATCCTGACTAATTCTTCCTTTATGGTTTGAGGAGGGATTCGAGAAACAGTGGGAGCCATCCTGTTTAGACAAACTAAAAACCACTCTAAACTTGCAAGAGCATCATGCTGAGTGTTTCTTCTTCTCTCTCCTAATTGCAGCGACCAATCAACATGACTGGACTTAAGTTACTCCTAGATAAAAACAAACTGACAGGGCCAAACTACAAAGATTGGCTCAGGAATGTCAAGATAGCAATCACTTATGACAAGCTGGGGTATCTTCTTACCACCAAAGCTCCCCCTGTCCCTGGTCCAACTTCCAGTGTCGCGGATAAGGAAATCCGCAAGACTTGGGAGATTGATAGCGCGAAGGCCAAGTGCCTCCTGCTTGCCTCGATGGACAACGAACATCAGAGGAGGCATGAGAATATGGACATGGAGTCCATATTGCTCCATACAAAAGAACTGTATGGAGAGCAATCACGTATCGCAAGATACGAAGCGTCGAAAAGGTTATTTTCGACAAGAATGGCCGTCGGATCATCAGTAGCCGAGCACGTGCTAAAGATGATCGGCTACATTGAGGAGCTCGCTGACCTAGGGATCACATTAGAGAGTGAGCTATATACGGATATAGTTCTCCAGTCCCTTCCTTCCACTTACGCCCAGTTCATACTGAACTTCAACCTACAAGAAAAAGAGGTTGAACTTTCAGAGCTCCTCAACATGCTGAGGAGCGCAGAGGGCACCCTACAGAAAGGTAGGGAAACATCCACTTTGTTTGTAGGAGGATCATCTTCTTCTAGGTCCAAGGCGAAAGCCAAGGGAAAGAAGAAGAAGGCCCCCGCCAAACCAAGGGGCGGTGTTAGTAAAGTGGATACGAAGGGAAAAGGTAAAGCAACAAAGATAGCGGGGAAGCTTGTGGATAAGGAAGAATGCTTCTTTTGTCATAAGAAAGGACACTGGAAGAATGATTGCAGGGCCTGGAAGGCCAGAACACAGGAATTGAAGCAGGTTGCAGCTTCAGCTTCAGGTGTGTATGTTATTGAAAACTGTCTTTCAATAAACTCTACTTCCTGGGTATTGGATACCGGATCAGGATCTCATATCTGTAATTCTTTGCAGGCGTTGAGAAACCGTAGGGTTTTGAAGGCAGGTGACATGATCCTCAGAGTTGCGAATGGAGCTAGCATGGATGCTAAAGCCGTGGGGGACTATCACCTGGGAATGTCAGATGGACATGTTTTGGTTTTGCGTAATTGCTTTTTTGTACCCAACGCAACTTGTAATATCATTTCTGTATCTTTAGTTTCTAAAGAAGGTTATGAATTTGCGTTTGTAAGTAATGTTGTAAACATTCACCTTAATCAAGTTTTGATTGGGTCAGGTACATTGAGTAATGGTATATACGTGTTAAACCAACCACAGATTTTCAACGTCCAGAATACACACAAAAGAAAGTCTCCGGAAATGAATCAGACTTTCTTATGGCATTGTAGATTGGGTCACATCAATGAGAGAAGGTTGACTAAGTTACATACAGAAGGGTATTTGAATGCGTTCGAATATCAGTCGTATGCCACTTGTCAATCCTGTCTCAAAGGAAAGATGACAAAGACTCCGTTTACTGGACATGGAGTAAGAGCGAGCGAGCTCTTGGGACTCGTACACAGTGACGTGTGCGGTCCAATGTCTACACATGCCCGAAGCGGACATTCTTACTTCATTACTTTTACGGATGACTTCTCAAGGTACGGTTATGTCTTCTTAATCAAACATAAGTCCGAGGCCTTTGGAAAATTCCAGGAGTATAAGAGTGAAGTAGAGAAACAGACCGGCAAAAGTATTAAGATTCTAAGATCGGATCGAGGTGGAGAATACTTAAGTGCCGAATTCCTGAATTACTTAAAAGAGAATGGTATTCTCTCTCAGCTTACTCCTCCATACACTCCGCAACATAACGGCGTATCGGAGAGACGGAACCGAACCCTATTGGATATGGTTCGGTCCATGATGAGTAACGCTGAGTTACCGCGATCATTCTGGGGATATGCACTAGAAGCAGCTGCGTATCTCTTGAACAAGGCTCCCACCAAGACTGTGCCTACCACCCCATATGAGATGTGGACTGGGAAGAAACCCTGTCTTAAGTATCTTAAGGTATGGGGATGTCCAGCTTTTGTAAAAAAGCAGCATGCGGACAAACTTGAGGCACGTTCAGTACAGTGTAAGTTTGTGGGATACCCAAGGAACTCCAGGGGGTATCTTTTCTATTCCGCTGAGGAGCAAAAGGTCTTTGTTTCTCAGCATGCCCGCTTCTTGGAAACTGAGTTTTTAGAAACCCAGATAAGTGGGAACACAATAGAACTGGAAGAGGTTCCAGAACCACAGACTGTTACTGAAATCTTAGTGGAACCAGAGGGTTCAACAGAACAGAACATTCCTGCGCCACTCCGCAGGAGTAGTAGGCAGTCTCATCCGCCCGAGAGATACTATGGTTTTCTCATAGACGGGGATAGAGAGGATTGCATCATAGATTATGATGAGCCTACTAGCTTCCAGCAGGCCGTTCAGAGCGTTGACTCAGTGAAATGGCTGGATGCAATGCGGACCGAAATGGAGTCCATGTACACCAACAAGGTATGGACGTTGGACATTGCTCCAGACGGGGTAAAACCCGTAGGATGCAAGTGGATCTTCAAAAGGAAGATTGGTGTAGATGGACAGGTTGAGACCTATAAAGCTAGGCTGGTAGCAAAGGGTTTTCGTCAAAGACCTGGCTTGGACTATGACGAAACCTTTTCTCCAGTAGCCATGCTGAAATCCATTCGGATCCTTCTTGCCATTGCTGCCTTCCACGATTATGAGATCTGGCAAATGAACGTAAAGACAGCTTTTCTAAATGGAAATTTAGAGGAGTGTGTCTATATGGACCAACCAGAGGGTTTCATTCAGAGTGGGAGCAGCGGAAAGGTGTGCAAGTTGCTTAAGTCCATCTATGGACTAAAGCAGGCATCGCGGAGTTGGAACATCTGCTTTGATGAGACGGTCAAAGAATTTGGCTTTATCAAAAATCCAGATGAACCATGCATCTATAGTAGATTTGTAGCGAGAACTGTAGTATTCCTCGTTTTATACGTGGATGACATTCTCTTAATAGGAAATGACATTCCTATGCTACAATCTGTCAAGGGGTTCTTGTCACACAGGTTCTCCATGAAAGATCTGGGTGATGCCTCATACATTCTGGGTATCCGGATCTACCGTGACAGATCCAAGAGGATATTAGGACTTTCACAGTCCAGGTACATCGACACCATACTGAAGAGGTTCAGTATGGAAGATTCCAAGCGCGGTAACCTACCGGCTTGTCACGGGATCACCCTCTCTAAAGAGATGTCTCCCAAGACTGATTTGGAGAGGGATCGCATGTCTATTATACCCTACGCTTCTAAGGTAGGCTCTATAATGTATGCGATGTTATGTACCAGACCGGATGTAGCTTATGCACTGAGTGTGGTAAGCCGGTATCAGTCAAACCCTGGGGAGAAACACTGGATAGCAGTAAAGAACATTCTCAAGTACCTGAGAAGGACTAAGGAGATGTTCTTGGTGTATGGCGGAAAAGACCTCCAGATCGAGGCCTTTGCTGACTCCAGCTTCCAGAGTGACAAGGATGATTCCAAGTCCATGTCGGGTTTTGTCTTCACCCTCAATGGAGGGGCGGTGTGTTGGAAGAGTTCCAAACAGGAAACCGTTGCAGACTCGACGATGGAAGCGGAATACATCGCTGCATCTGATGCCGCAAAAGAAGCTGTCTGGATGAGGAAGTTCTTGAAAGAACTTCAGGTGGTTCCGTCCATTGTTGATCCAATACCTCTGTATTGCGACAACAACGGGGCTATAGCTTTAGCGAAGGAACCCAGGTCCCATCAGAGATCCAGGCACATCTTGAGGCGGTATCACCTGATCATGGAGATCGTGGATCGCCAGGAGATCGAGGTTCGGAGAGTCGCTTCAGAAGACAACACTGCAGATCCATTCACCAAGGCCTTGCCCCAGACTCAGTTCGAGCGGCTGATCGAGATGATAGGTCTTCGATACGCCAGTACATGGCCTTAGTGCAAGTGGGAGATTGTTAGTGTATATGCCCTAGAGGCCATTACTGTATCATACTAGTTTGTATATTACTTAATGGATGCTTGGGATATTCACCTTGTATATACAATCTTGCTCAAAATAGTAGTATGCTACTTGGTTTGTTTCTACTTCAATGTGTACTTGTGTTTATTTCAGTATATCACTTATACGCATTAGTGGAGCCCTTATGATCTTTGCTTGATTACCAGCGTTGTGATGGCAGTCATACTAGTGGGGGCTGGGTAATCTATAAGCACATCCTTATACAGGTCCCTAGTCGCAGGACTATCGAGACAGGGCATCGATACTCCGGAGTAGACTAGCGTATGCGCTTCTCATCCCAGTGTGGGAGATGGTCTGTCCCACAGCCATCAGTACGTCGTGCTGGAGATAGTATACGGGTGCTCGTTGGGTTACGAGTACACTGGACAGGACTCGTCGGGAACTGACAGGTTGGTATTATACCTATCGTCAGTTATCAGTTCCCAGGTGACATGAGTACAGCTTAGTCCGCTGACTTGACACTGGCACTTCGCCTCAAGTGTGTTCCCACTGCACTTTGATCACTACCCTACCACGGCTCAAAGGAGTCGTGCAAACAGGTGGTGGTTGGGTGCAGTCCCGAAGCACTTGGAGGCAGTGTCGGTTAGACAGGATTCGTCTCTCCCGGTATTGGGGGTTGACATCGCGCTGTGTCTAGGAGAGCCATTACACGAGTAGTCCCTGGCCAGGGCAAACGAGATATACTGGTAGGTTTCCAGTGTTATCTCAGGGTGTTTTGGGCTTCGCTCCGGCACGACTTGTACCGCTATTGGGGGACTGACGTTTACCACCCCCTAGGCCCGCCATGCGATGTATCAGACGAACAGACCGGACTGTACGGAGACTGTCACATTCAGACTCAGTAGGAGTACAGATGGGGTTTCACCTCGTCAGCCTTCTTGTCGACATCTACCTGGGGACCGTTACGCACAGCTAGTGCCGCTTGCGGTCTGTGGTTAAACCCACTGCCAGCGTAGTGTCGAGTCTTTAGAGTCCCACACAGAGGGTATTCGCCTCTGGGCAAAACAGAGTAGAGGTCGCATGGTTTTGCGACAGGGTTCGTTCTCATCCGCGCACTTGTGCACGTTTGGAGTCCGGACGGATTATACTGACAGGCTCTGGTTTGAGCCAGATACTGGTATATGTTTTGGGGGTTGCTTTTATCTCTTGGTATTCTTGTTCCTCGGAACGAGAATGCAGGTGTGTATGCACAGTTGCTTGAGGCGGAGGATGAGGTTTTTCATTAGGGTTTCGGAACGGGTGCGTATGCACAGTTGACAGTCTTCATTTTCCAAACCCTAATGGATTTATAAATTATCTATTAATAATAGTAATTAAATGAGAATTTTGTTATGGTTGATTTTGTTGACTTGTTGACCATGGTTGACTTGTTGACCATGGTTGAATGTTGACCACCATCATGCTTTAAAAAGTCCTCCTTGATTTATGCTTACATGAAGCATGGTAGTGGTCATTCCAAATTACCATCAACTATTCTCATTTTCAATTATTATTATTAGATAATTCTTTTCTTTTGGCATTATGGTTGCAAGAAAGAAAAGATTGCTCATTCTATCATATTCATTCTCTCTCCTCACTTCATCTTCTTCTTCCTCTAGCAAAAGAGAAACCTTCTCATGTGTTGAGAATCCTTCTCTTTAAAAAGAAAAGCAAACCCTAGTCTCTCTCTACTCATTCTAGGTTCATGGTTTAGCAAGCCGGAAGCCCTAGTTCACTCAAAGATCGAGGAAGAGCCCAAAGGTCGAACCTTCGAGGTGGATCCATCTTCGACGGAAGAAGGCGACGAAAAGATTACCATCAACCTCTACAAGTTTTGAAGAAGAAGGAGTTCAAGTTTAGGTATAACTTTCATCCGAGTAGCTAACTCCCTTTAGCGTATTTGCTAGTTTAGTTTAGACACGATCCCGACCTTGTTTAGTCCATGTTGCCTCTTGCGATAAAAATTTGTTTTTTATACCGTTTCCGCCTCCCCGTAAGCACCGGGGGTCGCAATATGGACTTACAAAAACACCCCGGAAAAATGAACTTTCTGTCGATTTTATTTTCTGCTCAAAAAATAATAAATCATGTACTAAAAATCGGTTCAGGGTTTTTAAAGAACACCCAAGAAAAACGATCCAGTGACTCGGCCAACTCACCGCGGAACCGCGGCAATAGCATGCTCTTGCCGCGGATCCGCGGCCGAGTTGACTCGGCCGTGGGTCGTTTCTCCTGCAGCGTTCTTATATTGGTGTTTTGTGATTTTTACGATGGTTTGTTTCTGCCCAGAATTTCCAGAGAACAAATTTGTTTTTGGGGTGGTTACAAATCCGTATTTTGATCGATTTTCTGTAGACTTTGGCTAATGGGTTATATCTGTGATGTTCTATATATATTGAACGTCTGCTAATCGCTATACGTCGATTAGTGGGGGTTATACATATCTGTGATCTGTAATGTTGATGGTTTGTGTATATGAATTCGTTGGATTGTCGCGGATGAATAGCCGGGGGGTTGTGAGATGAGAGTTTTGTTTATCTTTCAATTCATGTAATATGTAAATTTGATGTAATATTATTTGTATGGCCGCACATCCGGGATGAGCTTGTAGCCGCCATTGTATAAGTTCTTTTTACTGTTTTTGCTCCTAGGATTGACCCAAGGTGGGGTGCACAAACTACAGAGTATCTCGAAGTGCCGAGTGGCCTACTCACGTTGTTGAGGGAGGTTGCTTCGCTTCGGGTACTTGGCGGGTAGTTTGCCGCACCCGTAGGGGTCTAAGGTGGGGTATTGGCTATTCATCGCGACCGTGTAATCCGCTTTTCATTACAGGCTCGAACGGAATGCGGATTCCCAGTATATCCAATGTATTCATCTGTGATCTGGAATGGCTATCATTGCATCTGACGAATGTATATATCTATATATGATATCTATTTAGGCGTTGCTTATGTTTTGCATCCGCGCTAGTCCAGCCCCCGCTCTGTCGTTAGTTAAGTAACCTAACGGGTGATGACGGGGCCCCGTGGCGAATGCGGATGGCATAAGCGTACGTCATATTTTCGTTGTTTTATGCAATGGTAGGATTAAATGATGGGACACATTAAATTAATGCAAGAAAATAAACCAAGTAAAAGTCGTTGGAACACTTTCAAAACCACTCCGTTCTTTTCAAAAACCAATTTTTAAATGCGAAGCTTGAACCACTCCTTTTAAAAGCTATCTCGTTCCATCGATTATATCAAGTTCACTACGTTCACGGTTTCACCAAAACCATTCGTAGCCCTCCATCATTTCAGTTAAATATTCGGTAGTATTCAAGCTATGTATTTTGACCTACGCCAAGGAATAGTGATTGGTAGCTGCCGGATATTTATCTGTTGTATAGATAGATGCGTTGGTTTGAGACAGTCGTACTGCCATTTTGGCCTACGTCAAGGGTATGTACGGGTGGGTTCAAATTAACCTGGATAATGATGGGTAGAACTTGACATGTGACTTATGATATTTTGACCTACGCCAAGGTCATAAGAGCATGGGGCAAAAATCTACATCGGGAGTTTCAAAAGAAACTGAAACTTGCTAGTGCTGCATACCATTTGGAGTGTGATGATTCTGGTAGGATTCCTTCAGTTTTATCACGTGATGATATTTGGATCCCGATCCTACTGTGAGTATATGCTACTCCTCGGGAAATTTCTTACTTAACGATCAATGCTATAAACCTAGTAGGTGTCTAGAAAGGTGTTAGCGGGGCTACGCCCCCAGGGAAAAAAGGTTCTTAAATTAAGGAACTTCACGAAAGCGTTGGAAAACCTCCCTCGAAGTACTGACACTGGCTTGGCTGAACGGTTAAGCAAGTATTGTACCGTGAGATTGATCCCGACTAATTCTTCCTTTATGGTTTGAGGAGGGATTCGAGAGATAGTGGGAGCCATCCTGTTTAGACAAACTAAAAACCACTCTAAACTTGCAAGAGCATCATGCTAAAGTGTTTCTTCTCTCTCTCCTAATTGCAGCGACCAATCGACATGACCGGACTTATGTTATTACTAGATAAAAATATACTGATAGGGCCAAACTATAAAGATTGGCTCAGGAATGTCAAAATGGCAATCACTTATGACAAGTTGGGGTATCTCCTTACCACCAAAGCTCCCCCTGTCCCAGGTCCCACCTCCAGCGTCGCGGATATAGAAATCCGTAAGACATGGGAGATCGATTGCGCGAAGGCCAAGTGCCTCGTGCTTGCCTCTATGGACAATGAACATCAGAGGAGGCATGAGAATATGGACCTGGAATCCATATTTCTTCATACAAAAGAACTGTATGGAGAGCAATCCCGTATCGCTCGATACGAAGTCTCGAAAAAGTTGTTTTCGACGAGATTGGCCGTCAGATCATCGGTAGCGGAACACGTGCTTAAGATGATTGGCTTCATTGAAGAGCTCGCGGACCTTGGGACCATGTTAGAGAATGAGCTCTATACGGACTTGATTTTCCAGTCCCTTCCTTCCACTTACGCCCAGTTTATCCTGAACTTCAACTTGCAAGGAAAAGAGGTTGAACTTCCGGAGCTCCTCAACATGTTGAGGAGTGTAGAGGGCACCCTACAGAAAGGTAGGGAAACATCCACTTTGTTTGTAGGAGGATCTTCCTCTTCTAAGTCCAAGGCGAAAGCCAAGGGAAAGAAGAAGAAAGCCCCCGCCAAACCAAGGGGCGGTGTTAGTAAAGTGGATACGAAGGGAAAGGCAAAGGCAACAAAGGTAGTGGGAAAACTTGTGGGAAAGGAAGAATGCTTTTACTGTCACAAGAGTGACACTGGAAAAAGGATTGCAGGGCTTGGAAGGCCAGAAACCAGGATCCGAAGCAAGTTGCGGCTTCGGCTTCAGGTGTGTATGTTATTGAAAACTGTCTATCAATAAACTCTACATCCTGGGTATTGGATACCGGATCAGGATCTCATATCTGTAATTCTTTGCAGGCACTGAGAATGTGTAGGGTTTTGAAGGCAGGTGATATGACCCTCAGAGTTGCAAACGGAGCTGGCATGGATGCTGAGTCCGTGGGGGACTATCACCTAGGATTGTCAGATGGGTATGTTTTGGTTTTGCGTGATTGTTATTTTGTACCAAATGCAACTTGTAATATCATATCTGTATCTTTATTATCTAAAGAAGGTTATGAATTTGCATTTATAAGCAATGTTGTTAACATTCACCTTAATCAAATTTTGATTGGGTCAGGTACATTAAACAATGGTATATACGTATTAAACCAACCACAGATTTTCAATGTCCAGAATACACACAAAAGAAAGTCTCCAGAAATAAATCATGCTTTCTTATGGTATTGTAGACTGGGTCACATCAATGAGAGAAGGTTGACAGAGTTACATACAGAAGGATATTTGGATCCGTTCGAATATCAATCATATGCAACTTGTCAATCCTGTCTCAAAGGAAAGATGACAAAGACTCCGTTCACTGGACATGGAGTAAGAGCGAGCGAGCTCTTGGGGCTCGTACACAGCGATGTGTGCGGTCCAATGTCTACACATGCGCGAAGTGGTTATTCTTACTTCATTACTTTTACGGATGATTTTTCAAGGTTCGGACATGTCTTCTTAATGAAGCATAAATCTGAAGCCTTTGAAAAGTTCCAGGAATACAAGAATGAAGTAGAAAAACAAACAGGCAAAAGTATTAAGACACTAAGATCTGATCGAGGTGGTGAATACTTAAGTGCCGAGTTCCTGGATTACTTAAAAGAGAATGGAATTCTCTCTCAGATCACTCCTCCATACACTCCGCAACATAACAGTGTATCGGAGAGACGGAACCGAACCCTATTGGATATGGTACGTTCCATGATGAGTAACGCTGAGTTGCCGCGATCATTCTGGGGATATGCGCTAGAATCAGCTGCATGCCTTTTGAACCGAGTTTCAACTAAGACTGTGCCTACCACACTATATGAGATATGGAGTGGGAAGAAACCCTATTTTCAATATCTGAAGATCTGAGGATGTCCAGCTTTTGTCAAAAAGCAGCATGCGGACAAACTCGAGGCACGCTCAGTATTATGCAAGTTTGTGGGATACCCAAAGAACTCCAGGGGGTATCTTTTCTATTACGCAGAGGAACAAAAGGTCTTTGTTTCTCGTAATGCCCACTTTCTGGAACACCAGTTCTTAGAAAAGGAAATAAGTGGGAGCGCAATAGAACTGGAAGAAATTCCAGAACCACAGACTATTACTGAAAGCTTAGTAGAACCGGAGGGTTCGAAAGAACAGGACATTCCTGCATCGCTCCGCAGGAGTAGTAGGCAATCTCATCCGCCCGAGAGATAATATGGTTTTCTCATAGACGGGGATAGAGAGGATTGCATCATTGATTATGATGAGCCGACTAGCTTCCAGCAGGCCATTCAGAGCGTTGACTCGGTAAAATGGCTGGATGCAATGCGGACCGAAATGGAGTCTATGTACACCAACAAAGTATGGACTTTGGACATTGCTCCAGATGGGGTAAAACCCATGGGATGCAAATGGATCTTCAAAAGGAAGATTGGTGTAGATGGACAGGTCGAGACCTATAAGGCTAGACTTGTTGCAAAGGGTTTTCGTCAAAGACCTGGTTTGGACTATGACGAAACCTTTTCTCCAGTGGCTATGCAGAAATCCATTCGGATCCTTCTTGCCATTGCTGCCTTCCACGATTATGAGATTTGGAAAATGGACGTAAAGACCGCTTTTCTAAATGGAAATTTAGAGGAGTATGTCTATATGGACCAGCCAGAGGGTTTCATTCAGAGTGGGAGCAGCGGAAAGGTGTGCAAGTTGCTTAAGTCCATTTATGGACTAAAGCAGGCATCACGGAGTTGGAACATCTGTTTTGATGAGACGATCAAAGATTTTGGCTTTATCAAAAATCCAGATGAACCATGCATCTATAGTAGATTTGTAGCACGAACTGTTGTATTCCTCGTTTTATACGTGGATGACATTCTCTTGATAGGAAATGACATTCCTATGCTACAATCTATTAAAGGATTCTTGTCACACAGGTTCTCCATGAAAGACCTGGGTGATGCCTCTTACATTCTGGGGATCCGGATCCATCGTGATAGATCCAAAAGGATATTAGGACTTTCACAGTCCAGGTACATCGACACCATACTGAAAAGATTCAGTATGGAAGATTCTAAGCGCGGTAATTTACCGGCTTGTCACGGGATCACCCTCTCCAAAGAGATGTCTCCCAAGACTGATTTGGAAAGGGATGGCATGTCTATTATACCCTACGCTTCTAAGGTAGGCTCTATAATGTATGCGATGTTGTGTACCAGACCGGATGTAGCTTATGCACTGAGTGTGGTAAGCCGGTATCAGTCAAACCCTGGGGAGAAGCACTTGATAGCGGTAAAGAACATTCTCAAGTACCTGAGAAGGACTAAGGAGATGTTCTTTGTGTATGGCGGAAAAGACCTCAAGATTGAGGCCTTTGCTGACTCCATCTTTCAGAGTGACAAGGATGATTCCAAGTCCATGTAGGGTTTTGTCTTTACCCTCAATGGAGGGGTGGTGTGTTGGAAGAGTTCCAAACAGGAAACCGTTGCTGACTCGACAATGGAAGCGGAATATATCGCTGCATCTGATGCCGCAAAAGAAGCATTCTGGATGAGGAAGTTCTTGAAAGAACTTCAGGTGGTTCCGTCCATTGTTGATCCAATACCTCTGTATTGCGACAACAACGGGGCTATAGCTTTAGCGAAGGAACCCAGGTCCCATCAGAAATCCAGACACATCTTGAGGCGGTATCACCTGATCAGGGAGATCGTGGATCGCCAGGAGATCGAGGTTCGGAGGGTTGCTTCAGAAGATAACACTGCAGATCCATTCACGAAGGCCTTACCCCAGACTCAGTTCGAGCGGCTGATCGAGATGATAGGTCTTCGATACGCCAGTACATGTCCTTAGTGCAAGTGGGAGATTGTTAGTGTATATGCTCTAGAGGCCATTACTGTATCATACTAGTTTGTATATTACTTAATGGAAGCTTGGGATATTCACCATTGTATAGACAATCTTGCTCAAAATAGTAGTATGCTACTTGGTTTGTTTCTACTTCAATGTGTGTACATGTGTTTCTTTTAACATATCGCCTATACACATTAGTGGAGCCCTTAGGATCTTTGCTTGATTACCAGCGTTGTGATGACAGTCACACTCGTGGGGGCTGGGTAATCCACAAGCACATCCTTATGCAGGTCCCTAGTCGTAGGACTATCGAGACAGGGCATCGATACTCGGGAGTAGACTAGCGTATGCGCTTCTCATCCCAGCACGGGAGACGGTCTGTCCCACAGCCGTCAGTACGTCATACTTGAGATAGTATGCGGGTGCTCGTTAGGTTATGAGTACACTGGACAGGACTCGTCGAGAACTGTTGGTTGGTACTATACCTATCGTCAGTTATCAGTTCCCAGGTGACATGAGTACAGCTTAGTCCGCTGACTTGACACTGTCACTTCGCCTCGAGTGTGTTCCTACTGTACTTTGATTACTACCCTACCACGGCTCAAAGGAGTCGTGCAAACAGGTAGTAGTTGGGTGCAGTCCCGAAGCACTTGGAGGCCGTGACAGTTAGATAGGATTCGTCTCTCCCGGTATTGGGAGTTGATATCGTGCTGTGTCTAGGAGAGCCATTACACATAGTCGTCCCTGGCCAGGGCAAGCGAGATACACTCGTAGGTTTCCAGTGTCATCTCAGGGTGTTCTGGGCTACACTCTGACATGACTTGTACCGCTATTAGGGGACTGACGTTTACACCCCCCTAGGCCCATCATGCGATATTCTCAGACGAACAGACCGGACTGTACGCAGATTTTCACAGACAGGCTCAGTAGGAGTTCGGATGGGTTCGCCTCATCAGTCTTCTTATCGGCATCTACCTGAGGGCCATTACGTACAGCTAGTGCCGCTTGCGGTCTGTGGTTAAACCCACTGCCAGCGTAGTGTCGAGTCTTTAGAGTCCCACACAGAGGGTTATTCGCCTTTGGGCAAAACAGAGTAGAGGTCGCATGGTTTTGCGATGGGGTTCGTTCACATCCGCGCACTTGTGCACGTTTGGTGTCCGGACAGTCATTACTAGCGGGCTTTGGTTTGAGCCAGATCCTAGTATATGTTTTGGGGTTATTTTTTATCTCATTGTATTCGTGTTCCTCGGAACATGAATGCGGGTGTGTATGCACAGTTGACTGAGGCAGAGGCAGAGGATTCTCATTAGGGTTTTGGTATGGGTGTGTATGCACAGTTGACGGTTGTCGTTTACCAAACCCAAATGAATATGTGAAATATCAATTAATAATATTAATTAAAGGAAATTGAGTTATGGTTAGGATTGTTGACTTGTTGACCAAGGTTGACTTGTTGACCAAGGTTGAAACTTTGACCATCATCATTTCAAGCAATGATTCTCCTTGATCTTTGCAAAACTCATTTAATGTGAAATGATAATGGTCTTTTAAACCTACCATCACCTTTTCCTTTTTGATTAATATTGTTAATTTGATAATTCACATATATTTGTTATGGTTGCAAAACTCATATCATTCTCTCATATTCATTCTCTCTCATCCTTTGCTCTTCCTCTTCCTCTTCCTCTAGCCCAAGGAAAATCCTTCTAATGAGTTGAGAACCATTTCCTTTGAGATAAAACACCAAAGCCACTCTCTACTCATCCTAAGGTTGAAGGTCTAGCAAGCCTAATACTTTAGTTATCTCAAGTTCTAGGAAGGAGCTCAAGGTAGAGACCCTCAGGTGGATCCATTTTCGGCAAGAGAAGGCGACGAGGAGAGAACCATCCGACCACCATAAGGAGTCCAAGAGAAGGAGTTCAAGTTAAGGTATAACCCCCTAACCGAGTAGGTAAAGCTCTTGTTAGTTTCCAGTGTGTTGTTTAGCAAAGATCCGGGTTTTATAGTCCATGTTACTTAGACCTTAAAAATCGTTTTTCACCGTTTCCGCAAGCCCAAAAGAACCGGGAGAGGTAACGTGGACTTACATCACCCTCTCTAAAGGTGTCTTACAGACTAAAGGGGAGAGGGATGTACAAGATTGGCAGATCACTTGCTTAGGCAATTGAGTCAATCATGAGATGTCAAGTACCACACCTGATGTTGTTTTTTGCAGTAGATGCAATAAGATATTGATCCAATCTTGGAGAAACATTTGGAAGCAGTTTTAGAATATAAGTGAATGTTCTAAGGATATGATAACGACAGCCTCATTCGGGAGACAGTTATCATTCCAGGCTTCCAAGGTAACCTCGATGACAGAGTGACTGTCAGAGTTATAGTTTTCCCTCTGACGAGGGGCAGTGTTTTGGACAGGTGATCCAGGCGGACACTGAGGGAGGCATTACGCAGGATACTGATTAAGTTCAGTTGACGATACAGTCTAAGAAGTTTGGATTTGGAGTTCATTTTTGAACTAGGTCCCATCAGATATCCAGACATATTCTAAGACAGGTATTGCTCATTTCGGGAGATGGGTTTCTCCGCGAACTTGAGATAAAGAGAGACATAGAAAGAAACATCAGGGTGGATCCACTCACTGAGGCTATTCCTCAAACACAATGGTTTCGCAAACGGGTTTTGTGAGACTGATTAGTAGAGGAGTTGGGTGTTCGGTATCACACGGGCTGTGAGTATGCGACATCGCAATAATTAGCCTTGAGTGCAAATGGGAGATTGTTGGATATAGTGCCCTCAGAGTCAATTATTGGATCACAGACACGTGATTGCAATGATTGAGGGAGGACCTATGCCGGTAGAACAGTCTTACTCAAGATGATAGTATGCTATCTGGTTTATCTTTATCATCGTGTACTGCTTTAGGTGATCTTACAGGTCACTATTGTGTATTGATAGAGCCCTTAGGATTCTTGCTAGACGACCAGCAGTATGATGGCGATCATATACGTGGGAGCTGGGGTCTATAAGCACATCCTTAAAAGGTCCCCAGTCTTGGGAGTTTTCGAGACAGGGCATCGATACTCCAGAGTAGACTAGTGTATACAGTCGAGACCCCGACGAGGGATGGTGGTCAGTCTCACAAGCCACTGGTGTCAGTTGGTTCACCTAAGATGTATACAGGTGCTCATTGGGTTATGAGTACACCGTACAGGACTCGCCGGGAACACGCTAGTTGGTTTTATACCTAACGTCAGATAGCAGTTCCCTGGTGACATGTGTACAGGTTAGTTCATCGACCTGAGATCGTCATTTATCTCGTGTGAGTTCCCACTGTACTTTGATTACTACCCTACCACGGCTCAAAGAAGTCGTGCAAACAGGTTTTAGTTGGGTACAGTCCCGAGCCACATGGAGGCAGTGAGCGGATCTGCAGGGGTTCGTCTCTCCCGGTATTGGGGGTGAGGTCGCGCTGTGTCTATGAGAGCCATTACACGAAGTCCTTGGCCAAGGCAGGAGATTTACTGGTAGGTATTCCAGTAGTATCTCAGGGTGTTCTGGGCTACACTCCGACACGACTTGTACCGCTTTTGGGGGTCTGACTTTTACCAACCCCTAGGCCCGCCATGCGATGCTCATAGACGAACGGACCTGACTGTACGGATATTGTTACTGACAGGCTCAGTAGGGTGTCAGGATGAGTTCGCTCATCGACCTCCCTTTTGGTCAATACCTGGTAGCCTGTTACGTATGGCTAATACCTCTGACGTGCTTGTGGTTAAATCCACAGCCAAAGTATTGACGAGTCTTTAGAGTCCCCCACAGACAGTTTCTCAAGTTTCGGGCGAAACGCTGTAGAGGCCGTATGGGTTTATGGCAGGGTTCGAACGTACGCGAGCACTTGTGCACGTGTTATAGTTCGGACGGATAATACTAGCGGGCTTTGGTTTAAGCCGGATCCTAGTATTATACAGTGTAGATTTTGTCTCATTGCATTTGTATTCAGCCAGAATACAAATGCGGGTATGTATATACAGTCGCGGGGTTATCCAGTAATTTGTTACCGGATCGCTTTTTGAAGTTGCCAGCTTCCATTCCGTTTCGACCATTTTTCCTTTGTTCCTTCTTGGCTGAAATTCCTTTTATGGGAGGGGCTTATTTGCAAATGTGCAAATTAGCAAAGTGAAGGGTGTTTTTTGTAAGTGGTTGCTTCATGATGGTTCTAGATTGACTTTGACTTCCTTATGTTCATCATGACTTGCTTTTTGTGATGGGATTAGAATGAGACTTTGTCGTGATCATGATTGCTCATCATCACCCACTCTTTTCTCTTATGCTCACCCCCTCTTCCTTTTATCATGGTCGGCCACTTCTTTAGAGGGAGCTGTCAAAATTTTGGGAGGGGAATTTTGTTCTCTTTTTCTTGCCACAAAATTCCTTAGCCCATCTAAAAAGTTCACATCTTCACCTTCACTACAAATGGCAACTTCACTAACCCCTTGAGAAAAAAAGTTTTCTACACTCAGTCTACAGCAATCTTGGACACGTCGGCTTGCCAACTTCGTGTCCGAGTTGCCTCGGTCAAGAGGTGGGAGCCCATAAAAAGACTCGGTGATGTGGTGCCCTTTCCGACGAGGAGATCGAGACCGGAGATGCCGCGGGGAGATCGGGATGGTGGCCGAAGACTGAAGGACACGGATCACTCGGTATAGCTCTCTACCCTTTCTCTAGTTAGCTAGTAGTAGGTTAATGGTCCGATCAGGATTTATAGTATGCGGTAGCGCCGGTTTAAAGTTAAATAAAAAGTTTCGTTTCCGCATTTTGGCCTCGGACGGACGGCCGGGGCGCTACCGTACACTTACAGTCAATACTTTGGCTGTGGATTTAACCACTAGCATGTCAGAGGTATTAGCCATACGTAACGGGCTACCAGGTATTGACCAAAAGGGACGTCGATGAGCGAACTCATCCTGACACCCTACTGAGCCTGTCAGTGACAATATCCGTACAGTCCGGTCCGTTCGTCTATGAGCATCGCATGGCGGGCCTAGGGGGTTGGTAAAAGTCAGACCCCCAAAAGCGGTACAAGTCGTGTCGGAGTGTAGCCCAGAACACCCTGAGATACTACTGGATTACCTACCAGTAAATATCCTGCCTTGGCTAAGGACTTCGTGTAATGGCTCTCCTAGACACAGCATGACCTCACCCCCAATACTGGGAGAGACGAACCCCTGCAGATCCGCTCACTGCCTCCATGTGGCTTGGGACTGTACCCAACTACAACCTGTTTGCACGACTCCTTTGAGCCGTGGTAGGATAGTAATCAAAGTACAGTAGGAACTCACACGAGACAAATGACGATCTCAGGTCGATGAACTAACCTGTACACATGTAACCAGGGAACTGCTATCTGACACTAGGTATAATACCAACTAGCATGTTCCCGGCGAGTCCTGTCCGGTGTACTCATAACCCAATAAGAAATCGGTGGCTTGTGAGACCGGCCACCGCCCCTCGTCGGGGTCTCGACTGTATACACTAGTCTACTCTGGAGTATCGATGCCCTGTCTCGAAACTCCCACGACTAGGGACCTTTTAAGGATGTGCTTATAGACCCCAGCTCCCACGTATATGATCGCCATCATACTGCTGGCATTCAAGCAAGAATCCTACGGGCTCTATCAACGTGCAATAGTGATCTGTAATGTCACCAAAAGCAGTACACGATGATAAAGATAAACCAGATAGCATACTATCATCTTGAGTAAGACTGTCCTACTGGTATAGGTCCTCCCTCAATCATTGCAATCACGTGCCTGTGATCCAATAATTGACTCTGAGGGCATTATATCCAACACACATGTCACCTGAGAACTTCCATCTGACGATAGGTATAGTATCATCTGGAAGTTCTCGGCGAGTCCGTCCAGTGTACTCACACCCAGTGAGCACCTGTATACGATCTTAGGTGCATCAGACCAATGGCTGTGGGACCAACCATCCCCCGACGGGGCTAGAAACGTATACACTAGTCTACTCTGGAGTATCAATGCCCAGCCTCGATACTCACACGACTATGGACCATTTAAGCATGTGCTTATGGACTACCATGCTCCCACAAGTATGATCGCCATCACAACGCAGGTAGTCAAGCAAGATCCTATGGGCTTTATCAACATGTAACCGCAATATGCAATAACGAGTACAACATATGCCATGTTTAGATAAAGACAAACCACAAAAGTAAACTACCATATCGAGTCTTTATCAATATGTGCAAGCTAGATATAACAACAATAGAAATAAATACACATATCCTGATAAAGACAAGTCAAATAATGTACTATAAAACTGAGCAAGATAGTCCTGTACATACATATCCCTATCATCCATATGTATACGTATACTGTTGGATATAGTGCCCTTCGAGTCAATTATTGGATCACAGGCACGTAATTGCAATGATTGAGGGAGGACCTATGCCGGAAGGACAGTCTTACTCGAGATGATAGTATGCTATCTGGTTTATCTTTATCATCGTGTACTGCTTCAGGTGATATTACAGATCACTATTACACGTTGGTAGAGCCCTTAAGATTCTTGCTTGACTACCAGCAGTATGATGGAGATCATATACGTGAGAGTTGGGTAGTCTATAAGCACATCCTTAAAGTGTCCCTAGTCGTGGGAGTTTTCGAGACAGGGCATCAATACTCTGGAGTAGACTAGTGTATACAGTCGAGACCCCGACGAGGGACGGTGGCCGGTATCAAAAGCCATTGGTGTCAGTTGGTTCACCTAAGATGTATACAGGTGCTCATTGGGTTATGAGTACACCGGACAGGACTCGCCGGGAACATGCTAGTTGGTATTATACCTGACGTCAGATAGCAGTTCCCTGGTGACATGTGTACAGGTTAGTCTATCGACCTGAGATCGTCATTTGTCTCGTGTGAGTTCCTACTGTGCTTTGATTACTACCCTACCACGGCTCAAAGGAGTCGTGCAAACAGGTTTTAGTTGGGTACAGTCTCGAGCCACATGGAGGCAGTGAGCGGATCGACAGGGGTTTCGTCTCTCCCGGTATTGGGGGTGAGATCGCGCTGTGTCTAGGAGAGCCATTACACGAAGTCCTTGGCCAAGGCAAGAGATTTACTGGAAGGTATTCCAGTAGTATCTCAGGGTGTTCTGGGCTACACTCCGACACGACTTGTACCGCTTTTGGGGGTCTGACTTTTACCAACCCTCTAGGCCCGACATGCGATACTCATAGACGAACGGACCGGACTGTACGGATATTGTCACTGACAGGCTCAGTAGGGTGTCAGGATGAGTTCGCTCATCGACCTCTCTTTTGGTCAATACCTGGTGACCCGTTATGTACAGCTAGTACCGCTGATGTGCTAGTGGTTAAATCCACAACCAGTGTATTGACGAGTCTTTAGAGTCCCCCACAGACAGTTTCTCAAGTTTCGGGCGAAACGTTGTAGAGGCCGTATGGTATTATGGCAGGGTTCGATCATATACGTGCACTTATGCACGGATCATGATCGGACGGAACATACTAGTAGGCTTTGGTTTAAGCCGGATCCTAGTATTAGATTTGTTGGATTACTTTAGTCTCATCGCATTTGCATTCAGTCGGAATGCAGATGCAGTTATGTATATACAGGTGAGGGGTATTCTTGTGATCCGTCATGAGTTTACTTTAGATGATGCCGTTCTTTTTATTGTTGCAAACATTTGGATTAATGTTTGCTTGTGGAAATTGTGAGTGGAATTCATCATGAGGTGCATTAAATGTGGCATATGCAATCTAGTGACTCATGGTATCATTATTTGTGCAAATGTCACATTTTATGATTGATTATTGTGTTGATATGATGCTTGGAGAGAGAGAGGGCAGCCATGTTAGGCTTGGGGTTGCTCTTGATTTATTCTAGCACTCTCATTATTCTTCATCCCAACACAATAACACAAAAGAAAAGAGCCTCTTCTTCTTCTTCTTCCTCTAGCTCACAACATCCACCATGGCTTCATCTTCAACCTCCATTCATACACTCTTATGCGTTGAGAATCAATGGGTGCTTGAGACAAAGTTATCGCACACATTCTCTACTTCATCTTGGACACGTCGGCTAGCAAACTTCGTGTCCGAGTTGCTTCGGATGAAGCGGGAGCCGATAAAAAGGCTCATTGATGTGGTGACCTTCCGACAAGGAGACCGGAGATCGGAGATGCCGCGAGGAGCTTGGGATGATGGCCAAAGACCGAAGGACACGGATCGATCGGTATAGCCACTCTCACTTCTTAGTAGTTAGCTAGTTTAGCGTTAATGGTTCGATCCGGGTGAAAGACTACGATAGCGCCGGTTTCCTAAAAAGTTTTTGTTTCCGCATTTTGCCTCGAATCGACGGCCGGGGCGCTACCGTAGACTTACATGGTATCAGAGCCACGCCATTAACCTTTAGTAGCTTGTTCTAACGTGTTTAAAATATCGATCGATCGAAATTTCCGAATCGTATTTTCATTTCATGGTGCTTGCTGTCGAATTTCAAAGTTATTCAAAAAATTATTTTAGACATTTTAAAAATACATGCAGGCATAACTAAAGCTACAGAAAAAGTTTGGAGACCTAACTCCAAAATTCCACCGCGGAACCGCCCCGAAATATCGCATTTGGCGGCCATTCCGCGGTCCTTTTTGGGCTTCAGTGCCCCAAATTTTTTCTTGGGCTTTAGTTCATGGAAATATGATTTTTGTGATGTATAGTTTGGTCCCAGATTCATTTGAGTACTGGATTTGCACTTGGGGCCCAATTCGGGAAGTTTTGTCGATCAGAATTTTAAATACGTTAGTTTACAGTACTTACATTATATCTACGGCCGTGAATGTCATTCGAGCGGTAAATCTGTCTAATTGCTATAGCTCTTTTAGACGAATTTGCGAACGTGACATTCACGTTGATGTTCTGTATTGTGCTGTGATGTTGCGGATTTGTCGTGGTGGATAGCCTGGATGCAATGGTAGTACAGTTTGGTTATATTTGTACATTTGATATTGCGGGAGGAGCATCCGACATGTGGACTGCCGTTACTGCCTGTTTGTATATTATTCTTTTGGGGCACGACCAGGTTGAGGTCGATGTACCCATTGTACATATTTTATTTTCTGCACTTGGATTACCCCACGGTGGGGTGCACGGATAGCTGGGTTCTAGAGGGCAACGAGCCCGCATCTCATGGCTTTGAGACGGAGGGGGCTTCACTCTAGAATTGGCGGGCTATTCCCCGCACTCGTAGAGGGTATAGATTGACTTAAGGAGGGGTGCTCAAGTTACCGGATTCCATGAAGTGCTGGGTGGTCCATTCATTTTGTTGAAGGGGGCTGCCTCGCTTCAGGTTTTAGCGGGTAACTTGCCGCACCTGTAGGGGTCCAGGTTTTCATTGCACAGGCTATCCACACGACCAGGGGAACGTCGGGTTTCAGTTGCGGCTCAAACGAAACCCGGGGCTCCCAGATTATCTGTATTGTTCTGTGATACTTATTACTTTTCTATGATGTTGCAAGGACGTTCCCTTTTGTTTTGCACAGTGGTATTCGGTTATGAATATCCAGCACCTCAGTCGACGAGGCAAGGGCCGGGATCCCTTCACCGGGAGTGACCCCTTCGGTAGAAGTTTGCGTCATGGTAATAACTTCACTAGAGTTGATTACTTTTTTCTTTGCATCGTGGTATTCAGTTTGGAATATCCTGCACCTCACTCTACGGGGAAAGAGCCGAGATCCCTTCACCGGGAGTGACCTCTTTTGCAAAGGTTTTCGCCACTATATTTATAAAAAGCTATCCGGTTCCTTCAACGATATCAAGTTCATTACGTTAAAGGTTTTTCGCCAAAAACCATTCGTAGCCCTTCGTCATTTCAGACGGGTAGCACTTAGTATTCATGATATGTTTGTTGGCCTTAGTCAAGGCATAGTGTATGGTAGCTATTTGTTACTTTTCTGCAGCATAGATAGATGCGTTGGTTTGGGACAGTCGTACAGCCTTGTTGGCTCTAGTCAAGGGCTTGTATGGGTGGGTTCAAATTAACCTGGACAATGACGGGTAGAACTTGACATGTGACTTATGATTTTTTGGCCTTAGTTAAGGTCATAAGAGCATGGGGTAAAAATCACATCGGGAGTTTCTAAACAAACTGAAACTTGCAAGGCATGCGCATACCTTCTGAAGTGTGATAACGTGAGTGGATTCCATCACGTTATCATGCGATGATAGTTGGATCCCGATTCCCACTGATGAGTTGGTTTACTCCTCGGGTGATCCCGACTAATTCTTCTTTCAGGTTTGGAGGAGAATTTGAGGTTACAGTGGGAGGTTTCCTGATTAGATAAATTGATAACCATTTTGATCTAGGTTAGAGCGCACGCAGAGTATTTCTTTTCTCTCTCTCTTTGGCAGCGACCATGGCCCGACCCTAGACTATGACTCAGTGACCAAGTTAACCGAACCTTTTTAAATACTGGCTTTTGGATTGTCAGAGTTGCATACATCATTGCCACTCCTTCTTTTACCCTTTGCATTTCTCCAGAACACCCCGTATTACTACAAACATCCACTTCCATTGGATAAATCCATCTTATGGTTATATACGAACTCGAAGGAACTTGTTCCAGATTCGAGGATGGATTCCGGTTCTGGAGAAAATGAATAGGACTATTCATTTGTCTTTTCCTTTTACCTTCTCTCAGGTTGCGAGTGCTCCTTGGATTAGGACGGTACACCTATTACGCTAATTGGATAATCTTCCTCCATGCCATAGGCAGGTGCCGAACGGTAGGGAATGAAGAAAGCCGATTAGCCTAAGTATGGTGTACAAAAGGTATTAAGTAAAGACAAATAAAGGGATTAGAAAGAGAGCAAAGTAAATTGCGACTGCTATTCACGACCAAACCAAGTATTTTATCGCCACTCCTACTTCACCTTTGTATTTCTCCAGAACACCCCGTATCACTACGAAGATCCACAGTTATTGGATATTCCATCGTATGGTTATATACGAACTCGAAGGGACTTAATCGAGTTCGGGGATGGATTCTGGTTCAGGAGAAAAAGGAATGAGGTTTATTCAGTTGTCTTTTATCTTTACCTTCTCTCGGGTTGCGAGTGCTCCTAGGATTAGGACAGTATACCTATTACGCTTATTGGATAGTCTTCTTCCAAACCATAGGCTGGTGCCGAACGGTAGGGAAGGAAGAAAACCATTTAGCCCAACGATGGTGTGCAGAAGGTAGCGACTAAAGACAAATAAAGGGATTTGGAGAGATGGCAAAGAAAGTATACGGTTACAGTCATGAATCTGGATAATGGAAGAGGCATTACTAGGAATACCCGGATACCCCTTCGAAACATATTCATGTTTCAGTTTCACTGTGTATTGTTAATAGAAAACTGATTTCTCAATTAGTCCTTACTCCAGGGTATGTATTTAGCAGGTATGATTCTCACATCTGTATGGTTTTACAGATGATGAGTGGGAGTAAGTTATTGGGAATTAGGTGATCATCCTCATTATATCGGGATTCGTTGTAATTGGTGATATTTGAGGAAATCGCCTGGGTTTTTGCCGGACGACAAATATTTGGTTTTGAATATCCGTTGTTGTGCACCAATTTCAAATTGACATATCTGTACGTTTATTTTTATAAAGTGAGATATAACCTTTTGAAATTATATCCATGACATTTACCTATATCAGTTGATGGTTAGGTAAGGAGCATTCAACAGCGTTGTAATTCTTCAGAACCATAGTACAGTTTTCAACCTACGACGCACATGGTTTGAGTTATTCAACTCAGCGGACTTATACAAAGTATTGTATGTTGTCCAGTGTCCATTTGGACATAGGGGTTGGTCCTCGTACTATATTCGGTTTACTTGTGACTTCTTTAGTTTTTTAGACAAGTGTTTCGTAGAAATACAAGGTCTAAAGTTTTGAGAAGTTATAGTTATAAGAATAAAGTAGAGAACCGGGTGTTGCAAGTATCAGGATTCTTCAAGGTGATCGAAGATGTAGATACTTGTGTTTGGTATTCAGTTGATAGTAATGGTTTTGAGAAACTTGTTTCTCTTTCAGGTTACTCATGTTTGGATGCATTCCTAAGTTGGGTAATGCTGATCCGCCTCCTTCCATTTAGTTGACATGCACTGGAGACAGCTGCATGATTTGAATCTGGTTCCAATTAAATCAGTGCCTCTGTTTCTATATTGGATATAGAACGGTTCATATCTTAACGATGTTAAGGTATGGGGAGTTGTCCGGCTTATGCTTAAAACCAGACTCTGGATAACTCAAGGCACATTTTTTTAATGGCTGTTTATGGGTTGACCTAGGCTATGACGAGGGTTGACTTTCTACCAACTGGAAGATCAATAGTGATATTGTTCTTGACTCGCCACAGTTTTAGTAAAATGGGCTTTTTCAGAAAACAGTAGTGGGAGTATGGTAGAACTGGAAGTGATTCCAGAACCGCAAACGATCACTGAAAATTTAATAGGACCTAAAGATTCAATCAGGTTTGACATTCCATTAGCCACTCCACAGATATGGTGGGTAACCTCAGGCACCCGAGAGGTACTCCAGTAACCTCAAGGACGGTGACAAGGAGGTTCTTGTTTACCCAGACTTGCCATTGCTGCTGTTCCAGACTATGAGACCCGGCAGGAAGATGAGTATAGCGTCGTTCTAAACTAGCTTTAGAAGTGCACGTCTATATGACTCTGCCAGAGGGTTGTCGTAGTCAGTGGGAGCAGCGAAAGCATAGTGGACAAGTAGCTTATATCTATTTATAGACTAAAGCAGATATAGCGGAGATAGATCATCTATTTCTGATGTGACAGTCATAAGTTTGACTTCTTCAGAATAGGGGATGGATCTGTTAAGAAGGTAGTAGGGTGTGATGTCCTGGTATTTGGATGACATACACATAGTAGGAAATGATATTCCTATACTACGATCGGTTATACTTTGGTTGTCATACAGCGGTTTCTCCACATAGGATATATATATAATATCAGACATTCTGGTTACTAGATCTATGGTTTTAGACCTAGATTTGGGTAGTTTCCCAATCTGGGTACTTAGACAGCATTCTACAGGTATTTTAGAATGGACGACTCCTGGCACGGTAGTATACCTGCAGGTGATGGAGTCACCGTTTCTAAAGGTGTCTTACAGAGTAAAGGGGATAGGGATGTGCATGATTGACATATCACTTGCTTAGGCAATTGAGTCAATCACGAGATGTCAAGTACCACACCAGATGTTGTTTTTGCACTAGATGCAATAAGTTGATATTGATCCAATCCTGGAGAAACATTCGGAAGCAGTTTTAGAACATAAGTGGATGTTCTAGGGATATGATAATGACAACCTCTTTCGGGAGACGGTTATCATTCCAGGCTTCCAAGGTGACCTGGATGACAGAGTGACTGTCAGAGTTATAGTTTTTCCTCTGACGAGGGGCAGTTGTTTGGACAGGAGGTCCAAGCGGATACTGAGGGAGGCATAGCGCAGGATACTGATTAAATTCAGTTGACGATACAGTCTAAGAAGTTTGGATTTGGAGTTCATTTATGAACTAGGTCCCATCAGATATCCAAACATATTCTAAGACAGGTATTGCTCATTTCGGGAGATGGCTTTCTCCGCGAACTTGAGATTAAGAGAGACATAGAAAGAAACATCAGGGCGGATCCACTCACTGAGGCTATTCCTCGAACGCAGTAGTTTCACAACCGGGCTTTGTGAGACTGATTAGTAGAGGAGTTGGGTGTTCGGTATCACACGGGCTGTGAGTATGCGACATCGCAATAATTAGCCTTGAGTGCAAGTGGGAGATTGTTGGATATAGTGCCTTGAGAGTCAATTATTGGATTACAGGCACGTGATTGCAATGATTGAGGAAGGACCAATGCCGGAAGGACAGTCTTACTCGAGATGATAGTATGCTATCTGGTTTATCTTTATCATCGTGTACTGCTTCAGGTGATATTACAGATCACTATTACACGTTGGTAGAGCCCTTAGGATTCTTGTTTGACTAGCAGCAGTATGATGGCGATCATATACGTGAGAGTTGGGTAGTCTATAAGCACATCCTTAAAGTGTCTCTAGTCGTGGGAGTTTTCGAGACAGGGTATCGATACTCCGGAGTAGACTAGTGTATACAGTCGAGACCCCGACGAGGGGCGGTGGCCGGTCTCACAAGCCATTGGTGTCAGTTGGTTCACCCAAGATGTATACATATGCTCATTGGGTTATGAGTACACCGGACAGGACTCGCCGGGAACATGCTAGTTGGTATTATACCTGACGTCAGACAGCAGTTCCCTGGTGACATGTGTACAGGTTAGTCTATTGACCTGAGATCATCATTTGTCTTGTGTGAGTTCCTACCGTGCTTTGATTACTACCCTACCACGGATCAAAGGGGTCGTGCAAACAGGTTTTAGTTGGGTACAGTCCCGAGCCACATGGAGGCAGTGAGCGGATCGGCAGGGGTTTCGTCTCTCCCGGTATTGGGGGTGAGATCGCGCTGTGTCTAGGAGAGCCATTACACGAAGTCCTTGGCCAAGGCAGGAGATTTACTGGTAGGTATTCCAGTAGTATCTCAGGGTATTCTGGGATACACTCTGACATGACTTGTACCGCTTTTGGGGGTCTGACTTTTACCAACCTCCTAGGCCCGACATGCGATACTCATAGACGAACGGACCGGACTGTACGGATATTGTCACTGACAGGCTCAGTAGGGTGTCAGGATGAGTTCGCTCATCGACCTCCCTTTTGGTCAATACCTGGTGACCCGTTACGTACAGCCAGTACCACTGATGTGCTAGTGGTTAAATCCACAACCATTGTATTGACGAGTCTTTAGAGTCCCCCACAGATAGTTTCTCAAGTTTCGGGCGAAACGTTGTAGAGGCCGTATGGTATTATGGCAGGGTTCGATCATACACGTGTACTTGTGCACGGATCGTGATCGGACGGATCATACTAGTGGGCTTTGGTTTAAGCCGGATCCTAATATTAGATTTGTTAGATTATTTTAGTCTCATCGCATTTGCATTCAGTCGGAATGCAGATGCAGTTATGTATATACAGGTGAGGGGTATTCTTATGATCCGTCACGAGTTTACTTTTGATGATGCCGTTCTTTTTATTGTTTCAAACATTTGGATTAATGTTTGCTTGTGGAAATTGTGAGTGGAATTCATCATGAGGTGCATTAAATGTGGCATATGCAATCTAGTGACTCATGGTATCATTATTTGTGCAAATGTCACATTTTATGATTGATTATTGTGTTGATATGATGCTTGGAGAGAGAGAGAGGGCAGCCATGTTAGGATTGGGGTTGCTCTTGATTTATTCTAGCACTCTCATTATTCTTCATCCCAACACAATAACACAAAAGAAAAGAGCCTCTTCTTCTTCTTCTTCCTCTAGCTCACAACATCCACCATGGCTTCATCTTCAACCTCCATCCATACACTCTCATGCGTTGAGAATCAATGGATGCTTGAGACAAAGTGATCGCACACATTCTCTACTTCACCTTGGACACGTCGGCTAGCAAACATCATGTCCGAGTTGCTTCGGATGAAGCGGGAGCCCGTAAAAAGACTCATTGATGTGGTGCCCTTCCGACGAGGAGACCGGAGATCGGAGATGCCGCGAGGAGCTTGGGATGGTGGCCAAAGACCGAAGTACACGGATTGATCGGTATAGCCACTCTCACTTCTTAGTAGTTAGCTAGTTTAGCGTTAATGGTTCGATCCGGGTGAAAGACTACGATAGCGCCGATTTCCTAAAAAGTTTTTCTTTCCGCATTTGGCCTCGAATCGACGGCCGGGGCGCTACCGTAGACTTACATATACAATACTAGCCTCTAGGGCATATATATCCAACAATCTCCCACTTGCACTAAAGGCCAGTAATTGGCGTACCGAATACCCAACGTATGCACTAAGGCCAGTTGCTGGCGTACCGCATACCCAACATCTCAAAAAGTCGCTCGAACTGTGCTTGAGGGAGGGCCTTTGTAAATGGATCTGCCGTGTTCTCTTTTGTATCCACTCTCCGGACCTCGATCCCCTGGCGATCTACGATCTCCCTGATCATGTGATACTGCCTTAAGATGAGCCTGGATTTCTGATGGGACCGTGGTTCCTTCGCTAAAGCTACAGCCCCATTGTTATCGCAATACAAAGGTATTGGGTCAACAATGGACGGAACTACCTGAAGTTCAGTTATGAACTTCTTCATCCAGACCGCTTCTTTTGTGGCATCTCTTGCAGCAATGTACTCAGCCTCCATCGTCGAGTCTGTGACGGTGTCCTGTTTGGAACTCTTCCAACACACCGCCCCTCCATTGAGGGTAAACACAAAATCCGAGATAGACTTGCTGTCATCCTTGTCACTCTGGAAGCTTGAGTCGGTAAAGGAATCGACCCTGAGGTCTCCATTACCGTAAACCAGGAACATCTCCTTAGTCCTTCTCAGGTACTTGAGAATGTTTTTTACTGCTGTCCAGTGGTTCTCACCCGGGTCTGACTGATACCGGCTCACCACGCTTAGCGCGTAAGCTACATCTGGTCTTGTACATAGCATCGCATACATTATAGATCCTACCGCCGAAGCGTAGGGTATAGTGCTCATGCGAACCCTCTCCTCGTCAGTCTTGGGAGACATCTCTTTGGAGAGGGTGATTCCGTGCAACGCGGGTATGTTACCACGCATGGAATCATCCATACTAAATCTATTTACTACGGTCTCTATGTACCTGGACTGCGAAAGTCCCAATAATCTCATAGATCTATCTCTGTAGATCTTGATCCCCAGAATGTACGAAGCATCACCTAGTTCTTTCATGGAGAACCTTTATGATAAGAATAGCTTGACCGATTGTAGCATAGGAATGTTAATTCCTATCAAAAGAATGTCGTCCATGTACAAGACTAGGAACACGACAGTTCGTCCTACAATCTTCTTATAAATACAAGGCTCATCCTTGTTCTTGATGAAGTCAAAATCTTTGATTGTTTCATCAAAAAAGATGTTCCAGCTCCGTGATGCCTGCTTTAATCCATAAATGGATTTAAGCAACTTGCACACCTTCCCATTGCTCCCACTGTTTACGAAACCTTCCGGCTGATCCATATAAACGCATTCTTCCAAACTTCCGTTTAGAAAAGCCGTTTTTACGTCCATCTGCCATATCTCATAGTCATGGAAGGCATCAATGGCAATTAGGATCCGAGTGGATTTGAGCATAACCACTGGAGAAAAGGTTTCGTCATAGCCCACACCTGGTCTTTGACGAAAACCTTTTGCAACGGGTCTAGCCTTATAGGTTTCCACTTGCCCATCTACACCAAGTTTCCTTTTGTAGACCCATTTGCAACCAACGAGTTTAACCCCAGGTGGAGTAATATCCAAGGTCCACACTTTATTGGTGTACATGGACTCCATTTTGGATCGCATAGCATCCAGTAACTTATCAGAGTCCCTACTGATAATGGCTTGCTTGAAACTGGTAGGATCATCTTCTTCCAAGATGCAATCCTCTCGATCCCCGTCTATAAGAAAACCGTAGTATCTCTCGAGCTGATGAGAAATCCTACTAGATCTGCGGAGTGGCTGAGGTTCGTCGGGTATTATTGAATCTAAGGGTTCTACCAAATCTTCTGCTATAGTTTGTGGTTCCTAAATTTCTTCTAGTTCCACCGTACTCCCACTAATTTCCTTTGCAAGAAATTCCTTTTCTAAAAAGGTAGTGTGGCGAGATACCAACACCTTCTCTTCCTCAGTATGGTAGAACAGATATCCCTTAGAATGCTTAGGGTATCCCACAAACTTGCACAATACAGACCTTGCCTCGAGTTTATCTGGATTCTGTTTTTTAACAAAAATAGGACACCCCCATATCGTAATGTAATTAAGATATGGTCTTTTCCCACTCTATATTTCATATGGGATGGTAGGCACTGATTTGGACGGTGCTCTATTCAATATGAATGCAGCTAATTCAAGAGCAAACCCCCAGAAAGAAAGAGGTAACTCGGCATTACTCATCATGGAGTGAACCATATCCAATAGGGTACGGTTCCTCCGCTCCGATACGCCATTGTGCTGTGGTGTATACTCATCATGGAGTGAACCATATCCAAATGGGAGAATGTCATTCTCTTTTAGAAAGTCCCGAAATTCTGTACTTAAGTACTCTCCCCCTCTATCAGATCGGAGGATCTTGATACTTTTGCCAATCTTGTTCTCTACTTCGCTTCTAAATTCATTGAATTTCTTAAAAGCTTCAGATTTGTGTTTCATGAGATACACATATCCGAACCTAGAGAGATCGTCAGTGAATGTGATGAAGTATGAGAACCCACCCCATGCATGTATAGACATTGGATCACATACATCACTGTGTATGAGTCCCAAGAGCTCTTCTGCTCTTTCTCCGTGTCCGGTGAACGGAGATTTGGTCATCTTTCTTTTGAGACAGGACCGACAAGTTTCATAAGATGAAAACTCGAACGTGTTCAAATATCCATCTCTATATAACTTACTCAGTCTTTTCTCTCCGATATGACCAAGTCTACAATGCCACAAGTAGGATTCGTTCATTTCTGAACTCTTCCTCTTGCATGTGTTTTGTATACTGAGAACTGTGTTTTGATTAAGAACATAGATACCATTACACATTGTACCTTCTGCAACCATTACCTGATTAAGGTAAATGTTCATGATATTTCTATCAAGAATAAACTTATATCCATCTTTATCAAGTAAAGAAACTGATATGATGTTGCAAACCATTGAAGGTACATAATAGCAATTGTTCAAAATCATAGTTTTGCCATTTGGCAATGCTAGGTGATATTCACCGACGGCAGAAGCATCAACCTGTGCTCCATCTCCTAATCTGAGGGACATATCACCAGGTCTAACCATCCTACTTTTTCTCAGTCTCCGTAATAAATTACAGATATGAGATCCCGATCCGGTATCGAGTACCCAGGAGGTAGGACTGACCGAAAAACAGTCCTCAATAACAAGAACACCTGAAGAAGAGACAATAGTATGTTTCTTCTTCGATGGGGTTACCAAGGAATTCAAACAATCCTTTTTCCCTTGCTCACACTCATGACTGTTGTCATAAGTTAGAGCCGAACCGACGTTACCCAGCCCCGAATAAGAATTCGGATCGGTCAAGCGATACATTTTATTATCTTGATTAGGGCGTGAAATGGTTGCTACCTGGAGAGAGAAAGAAACACTCAGCGTGCGCTCTTGTAAGATTAGATTGTTTATTAATTTATCTAATCAGGATGGCTCCCACCGTTTCCTCGAATTCTTCTTCAAACCCTAAAAGAAGAACTAGTCAGGATTAATCGCACATCACAATACTTGCTTAACCTTTCAGTCAGGTTAGTGTTGGTACTTCGAGGGAGGTTTTCCAATGCTTTCGCGAAGTTCTTTAATTATATAACCTCTTTTCCCTGGAGGCGTAGCCCCACTAACACCTTTCTAGACACCTACTTGGTTTATAGTATTGATTGTTAAGTGTGATAATCTCCCAAGAGTAATCCTACTCATTAGTGGGATCGGGATCCAACTATCATTGTGTGATGGACTATATGGAATCCACTCTAGTCACCACACTCCAGAAGGTATGCTGAATCTGCAAGTTTCCTATATGTTTGAAACTCCCGATGTGGTTTTTTCCCCAACCGCTTATGACCTTGAATTTGGCCAACAAATCATAACGCGCAAGTCAAGTTCTATCCGTTATTGTCCTGATTGATTTAGACCCACCCGCACACATGTCACGACCCAAATGTGGCACGTGACCGACACTTAAATCACGTGACATCTACAGACATCGACGTGATCCAAGTAAGCCGAAACCTGGAATCTAAACCCTTTTTGAAAACATTGGAGATGAGGTTTAAAATAGCCATCCGATGAAGTCAGTTAAAATAACCTTTAAGTTTAACTAAGTATGTTTGAAAAACATCTATGACGTTGAGAAACTTGACATCACCTCCTTTGCATTTTTGTAAAACCCGATACAACATAATAATAAAATAGCATCCCAACGGGAGCTAGTCTCCACGTCCAAACGACAGAGCAACCAACAATCTAAATCAGAAGTCGACTGCAAAGAGTGCGACCTCAAAATTTCTAAGTCTCGCTTCTAAGTCCACAATATACCATTTCTAAGTTGATGGAGTTTTCACTAGATACAAGAATATATGAATAATCAAGAGTGAGTACGATACAATAATAACCCACTTACCAATCAATCACCAAAAGAATGTGTGCCCAAGCCGCTGAAAATCCAAGCGGTAAAACCTGCAAGAACCGTGGAACAACGGGGATGAGTTGCCAACTCAGTGAATAGAAGTACATCTAAAGGTAGAAAACGAAATGCACGACGATACCTAGGTCATAAGTATTGTACTATCGTAATCTGTACAAATATAATATGATATGTGTATGTATCATTATGCAACTCTAATTATCATGCTATCCAAGTAGAATATCTCAATGTCACATTTCAAAGTAATGAGTATATAGCTCGTGTTTGAATCCCTTTTTATGTACATGAATGCCCATACAAATGTATGCAGGTACTGTCCCCCGGATCAGTCATGGTTGGCTACAAAACAATAATCTAACTGTGTACCTAATGATAGCAATCATATCAATATATATGGATGTCTAGCATTGACACCCGAAATCAGAAACATCTTGTGTCCATCACCGACACGTAAATGTAGATATCGTCAACACCATCTCAACAGATGATCGCCACCCAATATCCTTGGCCCCGGTCGGTATCCCCTGGATATCTGTCGTGCCATAATGAACCCCGGTCAGTATCCCCTGGATATCTGCCGTGCTCGTCTCTATTTCCGGTATCGAGTATCCTCGTTAGGCTCCCAGCCTATAATGCGGCTATCCTGCCCCTCGGAGTCGAACCAGGGCCACTATGTATCCAACTGTATACCTCCCGACTCAGTCTGGATAACTTCTAAATCCGTAACCGTATGACCCCCAACTCGGTTCGGAATCAAAATCAGAAAAACACAAAACTCATGGTGGACGTTTAACTCATCATATCAAAAATATCAGGTAAGGAATAAGAATACTTGCATAGATTATATTGATGATATATTATATATATACATATATAACAGTGTCCCATACCACCGATATATATCATCAGGAGTAAAATATCCAGAAAATCCATAAGAATCAAATACAGCATCTATAGAACTAATATTCGTAATTTACAACAGGTTTAAAGAAAGACTACGTAATTATATCACATAGGCATAATGATCTCAATTCTACTGTGTCATGGAAATACTAATGATGTGTAGTGTAGCATACGCATCTGTGCTCGTGAAACATGGCAATCATTAGTATCTGTGCAAGTGTTCTATGGTGTAACAACCTATTTATATTAACACATGTATATATACGCATTATACAACAGAACGGTTCTACAACGACATGACAGTACAAATGAGGTGTAGTGTAACATATATTTACGTGCTTGTGCAGCATAGTATTCATTGGTATTTATGCAGTATTCTATCAGAGTGTTCGTATCGTAGATAACGTCGATAATATAATGCAAACATGTAAAGTAATCTAAACGTAACTATTGTAATTACTTGCCATGAGCTATACCATTATCTTTAGGAGTAAACGAAACGTTTGAAATAAGGAAGCTGCCCTAGATTTAAAATAGATATTCGTTTTGGAAATTGGCACTGCATCCTAGTATTTTATTAAAAGATAAATGAAGCGTGGTTTTTAAAAGAAAATAGCTCACACATGTATTACATCCTAAAACGGAATATCACCTATTACTATGAGTCTAAAGGAAAAACCTTGCCGTTACTCGGCATACGAATTTCATCAATTCTAATACGTATAAACTCTTGTATAATATCTCATCATATCGCTATTTCTATATCATCTAAAGTACGACATGATCCCTCGTACAAATCCATCAAACCATATCCATGTCGTACGGATCTAACATCACGTACATATCTCATTTAAAACTACGTATGGAACTTTATGCAAATGAAGAACGTACTAAATGCAACACTATATCAATATCTTGCATAAATACTACACTAACGAGATATCATAATAATATTTATAACGTTGCGGGGGTTCTATACGCCATCCACCCGACTTCCCCTGTAGATGTAAATCTACTCACCAACTTAAAAGCTTGCTGAATCCACGCTGCTATATCGCCAAATCCGTCTCGGAATCCTTGAATCGTACCTATATTCGTATTTAAATCGCATTGATGTAAATATCATATCGCAAACCAAAAAAACAAGCTAAACACCCATAGGTTAGAACCTACAGCATACTTAACCCAAAAACGATAATATAATTCTGTCGTTAACGTATAAACGTTAACGTTTCAGCTGCAACATCAAAATACGAAAACTTCGTATCGTAAATATCTGAAATTTGATAAAACCATTTCTAAAACGTTCCCAGATTTTACCGTGTACATATTTAGACAACACAAATAATACAGAGACTTGTAAAATACCAACTCAAAGCTATAGAAGAAGAATTAACACCAAAAGCCATAAGATGGCCGGCGTCGCCGGATTTCATGGATGCCTCGCCGGATTTTATAGGGAGTTTGGGGATCAGGTTTTAAGTGTAGTTTTCTAGTTGGCTCATTATACTTTTGGTCATGCTAGTTTTCCAAGTGATTATACTTATTAGTTCCAGATTCATTTACAGTGAACTAGATAACACAAAAACCTAGTTTATGATACTGCACAACTAAACAGGCTATGTGATGATATCGTGAGTTACTGAACTTAAGTTAATCTGAGCTAACTCTTCCCTGGTCATGCCATATAAAAACAGAACTCATGGTACGATATATCCATGTCATAGCTAAGAATCTTAATCCCAAAACTGATATTTGCTCCCTGATTTCACATACTGATAAACTAACTCAAACTAACAATACTAAACATCCTAATATAGATATATAGAGCTGCCCCAAAATTTTCAACACCCAACTCCTCTAAATATCCGGCGAGCTCGGAATTCCTCTTCTTGTCGCCAGCCCAACTCCGAGGGAAGGGGTCCATCTTCCTATGGGTTATTTTAAGTCCAGATTATAATATGAAGGCATTGTTTGGTTAGGTAAATTTTCATCTAAACTAGAGCAGATTTTACACAGAGCCTATATTTACCAAAATACGATATCCGATTTCTGAAAAAAATAATACTAAACTTAAGTTACAGGGTTGAAGTTATACCTACTGAAAGACTCCTGAAAAAGCTTCCTTTAAGATGCACAAGCTCAAGATCCTAGCTAAAGGGTGGTGGTAGTGATCTTTGTACTTAATCTCATCTTTCATTTCTTCTCTTTGATTTGATGAAGGGTTTACTTTGGGGAATGAGGTGTTTGGTTCAGTTTGGGATTTATAATATAAAGTAAGGAGATAAGAATAAGTGTGAGGGTTTGTTGTAGAGAAAGGAGGAGGTGGAAAGTGCAAGGAGGTGGTGTAAAGGGAAAGAGGAGGAAGTGTCACACTTGAGGTGAGGTGGGTTGTTCATGCAAGGAGGAGGTGGAGAGTTTTAAGCATGGTGAGGGTGAGATGTTATGAGGGTGTATCCTAGCAAATCTAATACCAACCATAATTTAAAAGGAATGTAAGAATGAAGTAAAACCCTCATAATACAATTCTACATTCATAAGAAATAAAGAGATGAAATAATTAATCTATCACTTAAATGTCATTAGCTTAGTATATCATTCAATATCATGTTAAAATAATTAAATATATAATTTTTGTGATATCACACACTTTTCTTGTATTTACCCAAAATACTTACAATTTTTCGGATATAATCCCGATCCCAAATGTCATATATTATTTTACTTGCAAACTTTATTTAAAAATTCATATTTAAAAATATTAATATTTAACATTTTCCAAAATGTTACAGTCTTTCTCCCTTAAAGAAATTCGGTTCCCGAATTTAAATTAAAACTCTTTCTTAAAACATTTTCTTAACCCAATCAACTTATTTCAAAACAATTTCCCGGTGTCCAACTTTAAAAGATGAAATTTGCTCGATATAACAAGACTCCAAAGTCCCATACGAGCTAGAATGCATCACAACGCAACCGTGTGCGTGAAAACTCAAAAGATATAATCTCTCATAACTGCAACTCTAGCAGTTGCTATAAGAATTACTCCAGTTATGATAAATTTTTTTCCAAATACGAAAACCGTTGTGTATCCTTAGTACCCAATCAATGCCATAATCGCAGTGCAATATCAGTGCACACGACCAAGCGAAAATATAGAAATCAACTCTATAACCTATCCTATCATTTGCAAGACACGAAAACAAAATCAACCCTAATGGGTTTGGATGTAAATCTCAAACCACACTTTACGGTGTGCATGAAAAAAAAACAGCGTTAAATGCAACAGGCATGCACGAAACGATATCCACTGCATCTACTGTGCATGGAACAAAAATGTACAAAATAGTATCAAGTGCACCGGGGTGCACTAAACCAAAATCAAGTGCATCAGAGTGCACAAAATCAATATCAAGTATATATAGGGTATATATATAAAATCCTTTTAACCATGTGCATCTGATGTGCATGGAAATAAAAGTGTAGTGCATCCGGTGTACATAACATTCCAATCGAGTGCAGTCACTGTTGGATATAGTGCCCTCATAGTCAATTATTGGATCACAGGCACGTGATTGCAATGATTGAGGGAGGATCTATAACAGTAGGACAGTCTTACTCGAGAGGTTTGTATACTATCTGGTTTGTCTTTATCATCGTG
Source organism: Agapanthus africanus (assembly GCA_030015575.1). Lineage (NCBI taxonomy): Eukaryota > Viridiplantae > Streptophyta > Magnoliopsida > Asparagales > Amaryllidaceae > Agapanthus > Agapanthus africanus. The sequence continues at coordinate 342,843,738 of CM057341.1, forward strand.
TACATGTTTTTGGTGACATTTTAGTTCACTATTACACGTTGATAGAGAATAGTATGCTACCTTGGTTTAACTTTATCATCGTGCACTGCTTCAGGTGACATTACAGGTCACTATTGCGCGTTGATAGAGCCCTTAGGATTCTTGCTTGACGCCCAGCAGTATGATGGCGATCATATACGTGGGAGCTGGGGTCTATAAGCACGTCCTTAAAGTGGTCCCTAGTCGTGGGAGTTTCGAGTCTGGGCATCGATACTCCATTAGTATACTAGTGCATACAGTCGAGACCCCGACGAGAGGCAGTGGCCGGTCTCACAAGCCATTGGTGTCAGTTGGATCACCTAAGATGTATACAGGTGCTCATTGGGTTATGAGTACACCGGACAGGACTCGCCGGGAACATGCTAGTTGGTATTGTACCTGACATCAGACAGCAGTTCCCTGGTGACATGTGTACAGGTTGTTAGTGTATATGCCCTAGAGGCCATTACTGTATCATACTGGTTTGTATATTACTTAATGGATGCTTGGGATATTCACCTTGTATATACAATCTTGCTCAAAATAGTAGTATGCTACTTGGTTTGTTTCTACTTCAATGTGTACATGTGTTTATTTTTGTATATCGCCTATACACATTAGTAGAGCCCTTAGGATCTTTGCTTGATTACCAGCGATGTGATGGCCGTCACACTAGTGGGGCTGGGTAATCTATAAGCACATCCTTATGCAGGTCCCTGGTCGCAGGACTATCGAGACAGGGCATCGATACTCCGGAGTAGACCAGCGCATGCGCTTCTCATCCCAGTGTGGGAGACGGTCTGTCCCACAGCCGTCAGTACGTCGTACTTGAGATAGTATGCGGGTGCTCGTTAGGTTACGGGTACACTGGACAGGACTCGTCGGGAACTGACTAGTTGGTATTATACCTATCGTCAGTTATCAGTTCCCAGGTGACATGAGTACAGCTTAGTCCGCTGACTTGACACTGTTACTTCGCCTCGGGTGTGTTCCCACTGTACTTTGATCACTACCCTACCACGGCTCAAAGGAGTCGTGCAAACAGGTGGTGGTTGGGTGCAGTCCCGAAGCACTTGGAGGCAGTGACTGTTAGACAGGATTCGTCTCTCCCGGTATTGGGGGTTGACATCGCGCTGTGTCTAGGAGAGCCATTACACGAGTAGTCCCTGGCCAGGGCAAACGAGATATACTGGTAGGTTTCCAGTGTTATCTCAGGGTGTATTGGGCTTCACTCCGGCACGACTTGTACCGCTATTGGGGGACTGACGTTTACCGCCCCCTAGGCCCGCCATGCGATGTATCAGACGAACAGACCGGACTGTACGGAGAATGTCACACTCAGGCTCAGTAGGAGTTCAGATGGGTTTCGCCTCGTCGGTCTTCTTGTCGGCATTACCTGGGGACCGTTACGCACAGCTAGTGCCGCTTGCGGTCTGTGGTTAAACCCACTGCCAGCGTAGCGTCGAGTCTTTAGAGTCCCACACAGAAAGCTTTTCGCCTTTAGGCAAAAGAGTAGAGGTCGCATGGTATTGCGACAGGTCGCATGGTTTTGCGACAGGGTTCGGTCACATCCGTGCACTTGTGCACGTACAGTGTCCGGACAGTTTACACTAGCGGGCTTTGGTTTAAGCCAGATCCTAGTGTACCTTATGGGATTGGATTTATCCAGTTTGCATTCGTGTTCCTCGGAACGCGGATGCGGGTGTGTATGCACAGTTGACAGGGAGGCACAGACAGCGGATTCTCATTAGGGTTGTTGACAGTTGACCGTTGACTTTTTGACTTTTTGCTCAACCCTAATGAGAATATGATATGTGATTAACTATTATATTAATTAAGTATTATGGTGATATGGTTGTTGACTTGTTGACTTTTGTTGACTTGTTGACTTTGTTGACTTGTTGACTTTTGTTGACTTGTTGACCGGTTGACTAGGCTTGACTAGTTGACCATCATGATAACCATGGTTATCATTTCATGCCAAAGACTTTTTCTTGCTTGCTCATTTGAGTAAAATGAGTGCATGACATGATAAGGTTATGGTTGCTTCTAACCATCACATAAGACTTTTTTGATATGATGAGTTATGATCACTTTGGATTATGAGAGGGTGAGAGAGAAAAGAGAGCCTCATTCTTTCTTGCTCATTCTCTCTCTTGTTCTTGAGCTCTCCTCTTGCTCTCACCCTCAACCTCTTGCTCCCTCTCTTGATCTATGGTTCTCTTGTCTCATGAGTTGAGAATTAAGAACCATAGATAAAATCCCATTCTATTTCCTCTCTACTCATTCTAGTTCACTAGGTTTAGCAAACCAAGTGAATTAGTTTCTTCAAAGAACGAAGAAGGAGCTAAAGGTTGGAGCTTTCAAGTGGATCTATCTTCGGCGTACGGAGACAACGAGAAGGAGCCATCGAACCACCATCGGAGCTTGAAGAGAAGGAGTTCAAGTTTAGGTATAACCATCTTCATCCGAGTAGCTAAATATCTTTAGCTTAGTTTGCTAGTTTTAGTTTAGGTAAAGATCCCGACCTAGCTTAGTCCATGTTGCCTCTTGCGTTAAAATTTTGATTTTATACCGTTTCCGCCTCCCCGTAAGAACCGGGGGTCGCAACGTGGACTTACAGTGGTATCAGAGCCTAACTAAACTTAAACTAGCTTGGTAGTGAAGTGTAACGAAGTTCGGAACCGGAAAAATCCAAAAACCAAACTTTTACAAAAACTGAGTTTCTGTTGAAATTTTTTTGGCTCAAAATGAAAAACTTTACACTTGTAAATTCGGCTCAGGGTTTTGTGTGAACACCCAAGAAAAACGATACAGTAATTCGTCGAAACCGCCGCCCTTCCGCCGCGCGAGCTATGCATCCGCCGCGGAACCGCCGCTCTTTGTCGTCTTCTGTGCATCGTTTTTCGTGCAGTGTGTGTCTGTGTTGGTTTTGGGATTTTTGATATATATTATATGTGCCCAGATTTTCCAGAAAAGAAATTTCCTTTTGGGGTCCTATAATTCCGTATTTTTCCGAACTTCACTGCACTTTGACTTTGATGGTTATATCTGTGATGTTTGCATGTATTGAACGTCGGCTAATCGCTATAAGTCGATTAGTCGGGGTTATACATGATCTGTAATGTGCTGGAATGTGTATATAAATATGTTGGATTGTCGCGGGTGAATAGCCGGGGGTTGTGAGACGAGAGTTTTCTTTTCTTGCAATTCATGTAAATCTGTAAATTGATGTAATAATTATTTGTATGGCCGCACAACCGGGAAGGGGTTGTAGCCGTCATTGTATAATTTCTTTTTACTGTTTTTTGCTCCTAGGATAGACCCATGGAGGGGTGCACAAACTACCGGGTATGCCGAAGTGTCGAGTGGCCTACTCATGGAGATGAGGGAGGTTGCTACGCTTCGGGTACTTGGCGGGTAGTTTGCCGCACCCGTAGGGGTCTTGGGTGGGGTTTTGGCTATTCACCGCGACCGTGTAATCTGTTTTTGTTACAGGCTCGTACAAATTACAGATTCCTAGTATATCCAATGTATTTATCTGTGATCTGAAATGTTTATCATTGCAGTATATCTATATATGATATTATTTAGGCGTTGCTTATGTTTTACAGACGCGCTAGCCCAGCCCCCGCTCTGTCGTTAGTTAAGTAACCTAACGGGTAATGACGGGGCCCCGTGGCGAATGCGAATGGCATAAGCGTACGTCATATTTTGGTTGTTTTCTGCAATGGTAGGATTTAATGATGGGACGCATTAAAAGAACTAATGCAAGAATATCACGCATTAAAAGAACTAATGCAAGATAATAAACCAAGTTAAAGTCGTTGGAACACTCTCGAAAAACCACTCGGTTCTTTTCAAAAACAACTTTTAAATGCGGAGCTTGAGCCACTCCTTTTAAAAGCTATCTCGTTCCATCGACCATATCAAGTTCACTACGTTCACGGTTTTGCCAAAACCATCCGTAGCCCTCCGTCGTTTCACATGAATAGTCAATAGTATTCAAGCTGTGTATGTTGGCCAAAGTCAAGGCATAGTGATTGGTAGCTATTGGGTGTTCATGTGTAGCATAGATAGATGCGTTGGTTTGGGACAGTCGTACTGCCATTTTGGCCAAAGTCAAGGGTAGGTACGGATGGATCCAAATTAACCTGGATAATGACGGGTAGAACTTGACATGTGACTTATGATATTTTGGCCAAAGTCAAGGTCATAAGAGCATGGGGCAAAAATCCACATCGGGAGTTTCATAAGTACTGAAACTTGCTAGATTTGCATACCATTTGGAGTGTGATGATTCTGGTAGGATTCCTTCAGTTTCGTCACGCAATGATATTTGGATCCCGATCCTACTGTGAGTATATGCTACTCCTCGGGAAATTTCTCACTTAACGATCAATGCTATAAACCTAGTAGGTGCCTAGAAAGGTGTTAGCGGGGCTACGCCCCCAGGGAAAAGAGGTTCTCTAATTAAGGAACTTCGCGAAAGCGTTGGAAAACCTCCCTCGAAGTACCGACACCGGCCTGGCTGAACGGTTAAGCAAGTATTGTACGGTGGGATTGATCCTGACTAATTCTTCCTTTATGGTTTGAGGAGGGATTTGAGAAACAGTGGGAGCCATCCTGTTTAGACAAACTAAAAACCACTCTAAACTTGCAAGAGCATCATGCTGAGTGTTTCTTCTTCTCTCTCCTAATTGCAGCGACCAATCAACATGACTGGACTTAAGTTACTCCTAGATAAAAACAAACTGACAGGGCCAAACTACAAAGATTGGCTCAGGAATGTCAAGATAGCAATCACTTATGACAAGCTGGGGTATCTTCTTACCACCAAAGCTCCCCCTGTCCCTGGTCCAACTTCCAGCGTCGCGGATAAGGAAATCCGCAAGACTTGGGAGATTGATAGCGCGAAGGCCAAGTGCCTCCTGCTTGCCTCGATGGACAACGAACATCAAAGGAGGCATGAGAATATGGACATGGAGTCCATATTGCTCCATACAAAAGAACTGTATGGAGAGCAATCACGTATCGCAAGATACGAAGCGTCGAAAAAGTTATTTTCGACAAGAATGGCCGTCGGATCATCAGTAGCCGAGCACGTGCTAAAGATGATCGGCTTCATTGAGGAGCTCGCTGACCTAGGGATCACATTGGAGAGTGAGCTATATACGGATATAGTTCTCCAGTCCCTTCCTTCCACTTACGCCCAGTTTATACTGAACTTCAACCTACAAGAAAAAGAGGTTGAACTATCAGAGCTCCTCAACATGCTGAGGAGCGCAGAGGGCACCCTACAGAAAAGTAGGGATACATCCACTTTGTTTGTAGGAGGATCATCTTCTTCTAGGTCCAAGGCGAAAGCCAAGGGAAAGAAGAAGAAAGCCCCCGCCAAACCAAGGGGCGGTGTTAGTAAAGTGGATACGAAGGGAAAAGGTAAAGCAACAAAGATAGCGGGGAAGCTTGTGGATAAGGAAGAATGCTTCTATTGTCATAAGAAAGGACACTGGAAGAATGATTGCAGGGCCTAGAAGGCCAGAACACAGGAATTGAAGCAGGTTGCAGCTTCAGCTTCAGGTGTGTATGTTATTGAAAACTGTCTTTCAATAAACTCTACTTCCTGGGTATTGGATACCGGATCAGGATCTCATATCTGTAATTCTTTGCAGGCGTTGAGAAACCGTAGGGTTTTGAAGGCAGGTGACATGACCCTCAGAGTTGCAAACGGAGCTAGCATGGATGCTAAAGCCGTAGGGGACTATCACCTGGGAATGTCAGATGGACATGTTTTGGTTTTGCGTAATTGCTTTTTTGTACCCAACGCAACTTGTAATATCATTTCTGTATCTTTAGTTTCTAAAGAAGGTTATGAATTTGCGTTTGTAAGTAATGTTGTAAACATTCACCTTAATCAAGTTCTGATTGGGTCAGGTACATTGAGTAATGGTATATACGTGTTAAACCAACCACAGATTTTTAATGTCCAGAATACACACAAAAGAAAGTCTCCAGAAATAAATCAGACTTTCTTATGGCATTGTAGATTGGGTCACATCAATGAAGAGAAGGTTGACTAAGTTACATACAGAAGGATATTTGAATGCGTTCGAATATCAATCGTATGCCACTTGTCAATCTTGTCTCAAAGGAAAGATGACAAAGACTCCGTTTACTGGACAAGGAGTAAGAGCGAGCGAGCTCTTGGGACTCGTACACAGTGACGTGTGCGGTCCAATGTCTACACATGCCCGAAGCGGACATTCTTACTTCATTACTTTTACGGATGACTTCTCAAGGTACGGTTATGTCTTCTTAATGAAACATAAGTCCGAGGCCTTTGGAAAATTCCAGGAGTATAAGAATGAAGTAGAGAAACAGACCGGCAAAAGTATTAAGATTCTAAGATCGGATCGAGGTGGAGAATACTTAAGTGCCGAGTTCCTGGACTATTTAAAAGAGAACGGAATTCTCTCTCAGCTTACTCCTCCATACACCCCGCAACATAACGGTGTATCGGAGAGACGGAACCGCACCCTATTGGATATGGTGCGGTCCATGATGAGTAACGCTGAGTTACCGCGATCATTCTGGGGGTATGCGCTAGAATCAGCCGCATACCTTTTGAACCGAGTTCCCACTAAGACTGTGCCTACCACGCCATTTGAGATGTGGTGTGGGAAGAGACCCCATCTTAATCACATTAAGATATGGGGAAGTCCAGCTTTTGTCAAAAAGCAGCATACGGACAAGCTCGAGGCACGCTCAGTACTATGCAAGTTTGTGGGATATCCAAAGAATTCCAAGGGATATTTCTTCTACTGTGAAGAGGAACAAAAAGTTCTTGTTTCTCGACATGCCCACTTTCTAGAACACCAGTTCATAGAAAAAGAAATAAGTGGGAGCGCAGTAGAACTGGAAGAAATTCCAGAACCACAGACTGTTACTGAAAGCTTGATGGAACCAGAGGGTTCAACAGAACAGGACATTCCTACGCCGCTCCGCAGGAGTAGTAGGCAGTCTCATCCGCCCGAGAGATACTACGGTTTTCTCATAGACGGGGATAGAGAGGATTGCATCATAGATTATGATGAGCCTACTAGCTTCCAGCAGGCCGTTCAGAGCGTTGACTCAGTGAAATGGCTGGATGCAATGCGGACCGAAATGGAGTCCATGTACACCAACAAGGTATGGACGTTGGACATTGCTCCAGACGGGGTAAAACCCGTAGGATGCAAGTGGATCTTCAAAAGGAAGATTGGTGTAGATGGACAGGTTGAGACCTATAAAGCTAGGCTGGTAGCAAAGGGTTTTCGTCAAAGACCTGGCTTGGACTACGACGAAACCTTTTCTCCAGTAGGCATGCTGAAATCCATTCGGATCCTTCTTGCCATTGCTGCCTTCCACGATTATGAGATCTGGCAAATGGACGTAAAGACAGCTTTTCTAAATGGAAATTTAGAGGAGTGTGTCTATATGGACCAGCCAGAGGGTTTCATTCAGAGTGGGAGCAGCGGAAAGGTGTGCAAGTTGCTTAAGTCCATCTATGGACTAAAGCAGGCATCGCGGAGTTGGAACATCTGTTTTGATGAGACGGTCAAAGAATTTGGCTTTATCAAAAATCCAGATGAACCATGCATCTATAGTAGATTTGTAGCGAGAACTGTAGTATTCCTCGTTTTATACGTGGATGACATTCTCTTAATAGGAAATGACATTCCTATGCTACAATCTGTCAAGGGGTTCTTGTCACACAGGTTCTCCATGAAAGACCTGGGTGATGCCTCATACATTCTGGGTATCCGGATCTACCGTGACAGATCCAAGAGGATATTAGGACTTTCGCAGTCCAGGTACATCGACACCATACTGAAGAGGTTCAGTATGGAATATTCCAAGCGCGGTAACCTACCGGCTTGTCACGGGATCACCCTCTCTAAAGAGATGTCTCCCAAGACTGATTTGGAGAGGGATCGCATGTCTATTATACCCTACGCTTCTGCGGTAGGCTCTATAATGTATGCGATGTTGTGTACCAGACCGGATGTAGCTTATGCACTGAGTGTGGTAAGCCGGTATCAGTCTAACCCTGGGGAGAAACACTGGATAGCGGTAAAGAACATTCTCAAGTACCTGAGAAGGACTAAGGAGATGTTCTTGGTGTATGGCGGAAAAGACCTCCAGATCGAGGCCTTTGCTGACTCCAGCTTCCAGAGTGACAAGGATGATTCCAAGTCCATGTCGGGTTTTGTCTTTACCCTCAATGGAGGGGCGGTGTGTTGGAAGAGTTCCAAACAGGAAACCGTTGCAGACTCGACGATGGAAGCGGAATACATCGCTGCATCTGATGCCGCAAAAGAAGCTGTCTGGATAAGGAAGTTCTTGAAAGAACTTCAGGTGGTTCCGTCCATTGTTGATCCAATACCTCTGTATTGCGACAACAACGGGGCTATAGCTTTAGCGAAGGAACCCAGGTCCCATCAGAGATCCAGGCACATCTTAAGGCGGTATCACCTGATCAGGGAGATCGTAGATCGCCAGGAGATCGAGGTTCGGAGAGTCGCTTCAGAAGATAACACTGCTGATCCATTCACCAAGGCCCTGCCCCAGACTCAGTTCGAGCGGCTGATCGAGATGATAGGTCTTCGATACGCCAGTACATGGCCTTAGTGCAAGTGGGAGATTGTTAGTGTATATGCCCTAGAGGCCATTACTGTATCATACTGGTTTGTATATTACTTAATGGATGCTTGGGATATTCACCTTGTATATACAATCTTGCTCAAAATAGTAGTATGCTACTTGGTTTGTTTCTACTTCAATGTGTACATGTGTTTATTTTTGTATATCGCCTATACACATTAGTAGAGCCCTTAGGATCTTTGCTTGATTACCAGCGATGTGATGGCCGTCACACTAGTGGGGCTGGGTAATCTATAAGCACATCCTTATGCAGGTCCCTGGTCGCAGGACTATCGAGACAGGGCATCGATACTCCGGAGTAGACCAGCGCATGCGCTTCTCATCCCAGTGTGGGAGACGGTCTGTCCCACAGCCGTCAGTACGTCGTACTTGAGATAGTATGCGGGTGCTCGTTAGGTTACGGGTACACTGGACAGGACTCGTCGGGAACTGACTAGTTGGTATTATACCTATCGTTAGTTATCAGTTCCCAGGTGACATGAGTACAGCTTAGTCCGCTGACTTGACACTGTCACTTCGCCTCGGGTGTGTTCCCACTGTACTTTGATCACTACCCTACCACGGCTCAAAGGAGTCGTGCAAACAGGTGGTGGTTGGGTGCAGTCCCGAAGCACTTGGAGGCAGTGACGGTTAGACAGGTTTCGTCTCTCCCGGTATTGGGGGTTGACATCGCGCTGTGTCTAGGAGAGCCATTACACGAGTAGTCCCTGGCCAGGGCAAACGAGATATACTGGTAGGTTTCCAGTGTTATCTCAGGGTGTATTGGGCTTCACTCCGGCACGACTTGTACCGCTATTGGGGGACTGACGTTTACCGCCCCCTAGGCCCGCCATGCGATGTATCAGACGAACAGACCGGACTGTACGGAGAATGTCACACTCAGGCTCAGTAGGAGTTCAGATGGGTTTCGCCTCGTCGGTCTTCTTGTCGGCATTACCTGGGGACCGTTACGCACAGCTAGTGCCGCTTGCGGTCTGTGGTTAAACCCACTGCCAGCGTAGTGTCGAGTCTTTAGAGTCCCACACAGAAAGCTTTTCACCTTTAGGCAAAAGAGTAGAGGTCGCATGGTATTGCGACAGGTCGCATGGTTTTGCGACAGGGTTCGGTCACATCCGTGCACTTGTGCACGTACAGTGTCCGGACAGTTTACACTAGCGGGCTTTGGTTTAAGCCAGATCCTAGTGTACCTTATGGGATTGGATTTATCCAGTTTGCATTCGTGTTCCTCGGAACGCGGATGCGGGTGTGTATGCACAGTTGACAGGGAGGCACAGACAGCGGATTCTCATTAGGGTTGTTGACAGTTGACCGTTGACTTTTTGACTTTTTGCTCAACCCTAATGAGAATATGATATGTGATTAACTATTATATTAATTAAGTATTATGGTGATATGGTTGTTGACTTGTTGACTTTTGTTGACTTGTTGACTTGTTGACTTTTGTTGACTTGTTGACCGGTTGACTAGGCTTGACTAGTTGACCATCATGATAACCATGGTTATCATTTCATGCCAAAGACTTTTTCTTGCTTGCTCATTTGAATAAAATGAGTGCATGACATGATAAGGTTATGGTTGCTTCTAACCATCACATAAGACTTTTTTGATATGATGAGTTATGATCACTTTGGATTATGAGAGGGTGAGAGAGAAAAGAGAGCCTCATTCTTTCTTGCTCATTCTATCTCTTGTTCTTGAGCTCTCCTCTTGCTCTCACCCTCAACCTCTTGCTCCCTCTCTTGATCTATGGTTCTCTTGTCTCATGAGTTGAGAATCAAGAACCATAGATAAAATCCCATTCTATTTCCTCTCTACTCATTCTAGTTCACTAGGTTTAGCAAACTAAGTGAATTAGTTTCTTCAAAGAACGAAGAAGGAGCTAAAGGTTGGAGCTTTCAAGTGGATCTATCTTCGGCGTACGGAGACAACGAGAAGGAGCCATCGAACCACCATCGGAGCTTGAAGAGAAGGAGTTCAAGTTTAGGTATAACCATCTTCATCCGAGTAGCTAAATATCTTTAGCTTAGTTTGCTAGTTTTAGTTTAGGTAAAGATCCCGACCTAGCTTAGTCCATGTTGCCTCTTGCGTTAAAATTTTGATTTTATACCGTTTCCGCCTCCCCGTAAGAACCGGGGGTCGCAACGTGGACTTACACAGGTTAGTTCATCGACCTGGGATCGTCATTTGTCTCGTGTGAGTTCCCACTGTGCTTTGATTACTACCTTACCACGGCTCAAAGGAGTCGTGCAAACAGGTTTTAGTTGGGTACAGTCCCGAGCCACATGGAGGCAGTGAGCGGATCGGCAGGGGTTTCGTCTCTCCCGGTATTGGGGGTGAGATCGCGCTGTGTCTAGGAGAGCCATTACACGAAGTCCTTGGCCAAGGCAGGAGATTTACTGGTAGGTGTTCCAGTAGTATCTCAGGGTGTTCTGGGCTACACTCCGACACGACTTGTACCACTTTTGGGGGTCTGACTTTTACCAACCCCTTAAGCCCGCCATGCGATGCTCATAGACGAACGAACCGGACTGTACGGATATTGTCACTGACAGGCTCAGTAGGGTGTCAGGATGAGTTCGCTCATTGACCTCCCTTTTGGTCAATACCTGGTATCCCGTTACGTACGGCTAGTACCTCTGACGAGCTAGTGGTTAAATCCACAGCCAAAGTATTGACGAGTCTTTAGAGTCCCCCACAGACAGTTTTTCAAGTTTCGGGCGAAACGTTGTAGAGGTCGTATGAAATATGGCAGGGTCCGATCATATACGTGCAGTAGTGCACGGATCATGATCGGGGGGATCATACTAGTGGGCTTTGGTTTAAGCCGGATCCTGGTATTAGATTTGTTGGATTACTTTAGTCTCATCGTATTCGCATTCAGTCGGAATGCGGATGCAGGTATGTATATACAGGTGAGGGGTACTCTTGCGATCCATCACGAGTTTACTTTAGTAGATGCCATTCTCTTTTTATTGTTGCAAACATTTGGATTAATGTTTACATATGGAAATAATGAGCTTAAGCCATCATTTTGTGCATTTAATGTGATATAAACTTCATTATTGACTCATGGTCTCTTTTATTGTGCATATGTCACATTGTGTGATTGTTTAGTGGATGAAATGAGAGGGAGAGAGAGAAAGGGCAGCCAAAAAAAAATGATGGTTATCTCTTGTATTATTTTTTCTCACTCTCTCACTCTCATTTGATCTCAACACAAAAGAAAAAGAGAGGAAAGCTTCTTCTTCTTCCTCCTCTTTTTTGAGCTCATTATCTCCTCACTAATGGCATCCAATAAATTCTCAAGAGACAAAGTGATGACACACATTCTCTACTTCACCTTGGGCACGTCGGCTAGCAAACTTCGTGCCCGAGTTGCTTCGGATGAAGCGGGTGCCCGTAAAAAGACTCCATGATGTGGTGCCCTTTTCGACGAGGAGATCGAGACCGGAGATGCTGCGAGGAGCTTGGGATGGTGGCCAAAGACCGAAGGACACGGATCGTTCGGTATAGCCTTTCTAACCCTTCTCTATTTAGCTAGTTGTCGGTTAATGGTTCGATCCGGGATTAAAGTCTGCGATAGCACCGGTTTCTAGTTTAGAAAAAGTTTTCATTTCCGCATTTTGGCCTCGGACAGACGGCCGGGGCGCTACCGTAGACTTACATGGTATCAGAGCCACGCCATTAACCTTTACTAGCTTGTTCTAACGTATTTAAGACATCGATCGGCCGAATTTTCCAAAACCGCAATTCCATTTTAGCAGTTTCTGTCGAAATTTTTTTGTCGTCGAAAAATTATTTTGAGTGTTGCAGAAAAACAGGCAGGCTTTTTTAAGAAATCTGAGAAAATTTGGTACACTGTTTTTACTGTAGCGCGGCGGAACCGCGGCCGTACCCACGTTTTGGCCGCGGTTCTGCCGCCTTACTGTAGCTTCACTTCACTAAATTTTCTACAGTGGTTTTTAACTTGGAATTGGGGTTTCTGGAATGTTTATTTTTGGCCCAGATTATTTTGAGTGCAGCAGTTGTGCTTGGGGCCCTCATCGGGAAATTTTGTCGATCGAAAATTTTGAATATGTTAGTTCACAGTCTTACTTTATATCTGCGACCGTGAATGTCATTTGAGCGGTAAATCTTGTCTAATTGCTATAGTTCTTTTAGACGGATTTACGAACGTGACATTCACGTTGATGTTCTGTGTTGTGCTGTGATGATGCGGATTTGTCGTAGTGGATAGCTTGGATGCAATGATAGTACAGTTTGGTATTATTTGTACATTTCATATTGCGGGGCGAGTGTCCGACATGTGGACTTCCGTCACTGCCTGTTTGTATATTATTCTTTTGGGGCACGACTAGGCTGAGGTCGATGTACCTGTTGTATATATTTTACTTTCTGTACTAGGATTACCCCGCGGTAGGGTGCACGGATAGCCAGGTTCTAGAGGGCAACGGGCCCGCATCTCATGGCTTTGAGACGGAGGGGGATTTACTCTAGAATTGGCGGGCTATTCGCCGCACTCGTAGGGGGTATGGTTGACCCAAGGAGGGGTGCTCAAGTTACCGGATTCCGTGAAGTGTTGGGTGGTCCATTCACTTTGTTGAAGGGGGCTGCCTCGCTTCAGGTTTTGGCGGGTAACTTGCCGCGCCCCTAGGGGTCTAGAATTTCATTGCACAGGCTATTCACACGACCAGGGGAACGTCGGGTTTCAGTAGCGGCTATATGAAACCCGGGGATCCCAGATTATCTGTATTGTTCTGTGATGCTTATTACATTTCTGTGATGTTGCATTTTATCACGCCTTGAGCGATTATTATATATTGATATATATACTAGTAGATATTATATATGTTTTACACTCGCGCTAGTCCAGTCCCCGCTCTGTCGTTAGTTAAGTAACCTAACGGGTGATGACGGGACCCAGTGGCGAATGCAGATGGCATATACGTATATCGTATTTTCGTTCTTTATTGGTGTGATCAATTGATGGGACTGCATTGATTCGGATCAATGCAAGCTAAACAAACCTATTCTGATGTTGTTGGAACATTTTTCAAAAGCCTGTTATTGCAAGGACGTTCTCTTTTGTTTTGCACAGTGGTATTCGGTTATGAATATCCAGCACCTCAGTCGACGAGGCAATGTCCGAGATCCCTTCACCGGGAGTGACCCCTTGGACAGAAGTTTGCGTCAGGGTAATAACTTCACTATAGTCGATTACCTTTTTCTTTGCATCGTGGTATTCAGTTGGAATATCCTGCACCGAATTCTACGTGGAAAGAGCCAAGATCCCTTCACCGGGAGTGACCTCTTTAGCAAAGGTTTTCGTCACTATATTTTTATGAAAAGCTATCCGGTTCCTTCAACGATATCAAGTTCATTACGTTAAAGGTTTTTCGCCAAAAACCAGCCGTAGCCCTCCGTCATTTCAGATTAGTATTGCTTTGTATTCACGCTACATTTGTCTTTGCTATTCGCCGAGACGTAGTGTGCGGTAGCTCTGTTGTGCTTTTCTGTCGCATGGATATGTGGATTGGTTAGGACGGTCGTACGACTTTGTTGATTATTCGTCAAGGGTCGTGCGGGTGGGTTTAACGCAATCAAGATAATGATGGGTTGAACTTGACTAGGACCTTTTGATTTGTAGATTATTCGTCAAGGTCACTTGGGTCCTAGGGGTAAAAATCACATCGGGAGTTTCTAAAGAAACTGAAACTTGCCAGGCACGCGCATACCTTCTGGAGTGTGATAACGTGAGTGGATTCCTTCTCATTATCATACGATGATAGTTGGATCCCGATTTCCACTGATGGGTTGGTTTACTCCTCGGGTGATCCCGACTAATTCTTCTTTCAGGTTTGGAGGAGAATTTGAGGTTACAGTGGGAGGTTTCCTGATTAGATAAATTGATAACCTTTCTGATCTTGGTTAGAGTGCACGCAGAGTGTTTCTTTTCTCTCTCTCTCGGCAGCGACCATGACCCGACCCTTGACTATGACTCAGTGACCAAGTTAACCGAACCTTCTTAAAACACTGGGTTTTGGATTGTCTGAGTTGCATACCTCATTGCCACTCCTACTTTTACCCTTTTCTCCAGAACACCCCGTATTACTACGAACATCTACTTCCATTGGATAAAACCATCGTATGGTTATATACGAACTCGAAGGAACTTGTTCCAGATTCGAGGATGGTTTCCGGTTCTGGAGAAAATGAATAGGACTATTCAGTTGTCTTTTCCTTTTACCTTCTCTCAGGTTACGAGTGTTCCTTGGATTATGACGGTACACCTATTACGCTAATTGGATAGTCTTCTTCCAAACCATAGGCTGGTGCCGAATGGTAGGGAATGAAGAAAACCAATGAGCCTAACGATGGTGTACAGAAGGTAATAAGTTAAGACAAATAAAGGGATTAGACAGATGGCAAAGTAAACTGCGACTGCTATTCACGACCAAACCAAGTATTTCATCGCCATTCCTACTTCACCTTTGTATTTCTACAGAACACTCCGTATCACTACGAAGATCCACAGTTATTTGGATACTCCATCGTATGGTTATATACGAACTCGAAGGAACTTGTTCCAGTTCTGGGATGGATTCTGGTTCAGGAGAAATAGGAATAAGATTTATTCAGTTGTCTTTTATCTTCACCTTCTCTCACGTTACGAGTACTCCTAGGATTAGGAGAGTACACTCATTATGCTTATTGGATAGTCTTCTTCCAAACCATAGGCTGGTGCCGAACGGTAGGAAAGGAAGAAAACCATTTAGCCTAAGAGGGCGTATAGAAGGTAACGACTAAAGACATGTAAAGGGATTTGGAGAGATGGCAAAGAAATATACGGTTACAGTTATGAATCTGATAATGGAAGAGGTATCACTAGGAATACCCGGATACCCCTTCGAAACATTTACATATTTCAGTTTCTCTGTGTATTGTTAATAGAAAACTGATTTCCCAATTGATCCTTGCTCCAGGGTATGTATTTACCAGGTTTAATTCTCACATCTGTATGGTTTTACAGATGATGAGTGGGAGTAAGTTATTGGGAATTAGGTGATCATCCTCATTATATCGGAATTCGTTGTAATTGGTGATATTTGAGGAAATCGCCTGGGCTATTTACCGGACGGCAGATATTTGGTTTTGAATATCCGTTGTTGTGCACCAATTTCAAATTGATATATCTGTACGTTTATTTTTATAAAGTGAGATATAACATTTTGAAATTATGTCCATGACATTTACCTATATCAGTGAATGGTTAGGTAAGGAGCATTAAACAGTGGTGTAATTCTTCATAACCATAGTACAGTTTTCAACCTACGACGCACAGGGTTTGAGTTATTCAACTCACGGGACTTATACAGAGTATTGTATGTTGTCCAGTGTCCATGAGGATAGAGGGGTTGGAACTCGTACTGTATTCTGTTTACTTATGACTTCTCTAGTTCTTAGACAAGTGTTTCGTAGAAACACAAGGTCTAAGTTTTGAGAAGTTATAGGTATATGAATAAACTAGAGAATCAGGTGTTGCAAGTATCGGGATTCTTCAAGGTGATCGAATATGTAGATACTTGTGTATGGTATTCAGTTGATAGTAATGGTTTTTGAGAAACTTGTTTTCTCTTTCAGGTTACTCATATTTGGATGCACTCCTAAGTTGAGTAATACTGATCGGCCTCCCTCCTTTTAGTTGACATGTACTGGAGACAGCTGCATGATTTGAATCTGGTTCCAATTAAATCAGTGCCTTTGTTTCTATAATGTATATAGAATGGCTCATATCTTAACGATATTAAGGTATATGGAGTTATCCGGCTTATGCTTAAAACCAGACTCTGGATAATTCAAGGCACGTTTCTGTAATGGCAGTTTGTGGGTTAACCCGGGCTATGACGAGGGTTGACTTTCTACCATCTAGAAGACCAATAGTGATATTGTTCTTGACTCGCCACAGTTTTAGTAAAATAGATTTTTTCAGAAAAACAGTAGTGGGAGTATGATAGAACTGGAAGTGATTCCAGAACCGCAAACGATTACGGAAAATTTAATAGGACCTAAAGATTCGATCTGGATTGACATTCCATTGGCCACTCCGGAGATATGGTAGGTAACCTCAGGCACTCGAGAGGTACTTCGGTATGCTCAAAGAAGGTGACAGGGAGGTTCTTGTTTACCCAGACTTGACACTACTATTGTTCCAGACTATGAGACCCGACAGGAGGATGAGTATAGAGTCGTTCTGAACTGGCTTTAGAAGTGCACGTGTATATTATTCTGCCAGAGGGTTGTCGTAGTCAGTGGGAGCAGCGGAAGCATAGTGGACAAGTGGCTTATGTCTATTTATAGACTAAAGCGGTAATAGCGGAGATAGATCATCTATTTTTGATATGACAGTCATGGGTTTGACTTCATCAAAATAAGGGATGGATCTGTTAAGAAGGTAGTAGGGTGTGATGTCCTGGTATTTGGATGACATATACAGAGTAGGAAGTGAAATTCCTATACTACGATCGGTTGTACTTTGGTTGTCACACAGTGGTTTCTCCCATAGAATATAGATATCAGACATTCTGGTTACTAGATCTATGGTTTTAGATCTAGATTTGGGTAGTTTCCCAATCAGGGTACTTAGACAGCATTCTACAGGTGTTTTAGAATGGACGACTCCTGGCACGCTAGTGTACCTGCAGGTGATGGAGTCACCCTCTCTAAAGCCGTCTTACAGACTAAAGGGGAGAGGGATGCGCATGATTGGCAGATCACTTGCTTAGGCAATTGAGTCAATTATGAGATGTCAAGTACCACACCAGATGTTGTTTTTGTACTAGATGCAATAAGTTGATATTAATCCTATCTTGGAGAAACGCTCGGAAGCAGTTTTAGAACATAAGTCGATGTTCTAGGGATATGATAACAACAGCCACTTTTAGGAGATGGTTATCATTCCAAGCTTCCAAGATGACCTGGTTGACAGAGTGACTGTCAGAGTTATAGTTTTCCCTCTGAAGAGGGACAGTATTTTGGACAGGTGGTCCAAGCGGATACTGAGGGAGGCATGGCGCAGGATACTGTTTAAGTTCAGTTGACGATACAGTCTAAGAAGTTTGGATTTGGAGTTCATTTATGAGCTAGGTCCTATCTGATATCCAGACATATTCTAAGACAGGTATTGCTCATTTCGGGAGATGGCTTTCTCCGCGAACTTAAGATAAAGAGAGACATAGAAAGAAACATCAGGACGGATCCACTCACTAAGGCCACTCGAACGCAATAGTTTCGCAAATGGGCTTTGTGAGACTGATTAGTAGAGGAGTTGGGTGTTCGGTATCATACGGGCTGTGAGTATGCGACATCGCAATAATTAGCCTTGAGTGCAAGTAGGATATTGTTGGATATAGTGCCCTCAGAGTCAATTATTGGATCGCAGGCACGTGATTTCAATGATTGAGGGAGGACCTATACCAGTAGGACAGTCTTACTCGAGAGGTTTGTATACTATCTGGTTTGTCTTTATCATCGTGTACATGCTTTAGGTGACATTTTAGTTCACTATTGCACGTTGATAGAGAATAGTATGCTACCATGGTTTATCTTTATCATCGTGCACTGCTTCAGGTGACCTTACAGGTCACTATTGCGCGTTGATAGAGCCCTTAAGATTCTTGCTTGACGCCCAGCAGTATGATGGCGATCATATACGTGGGAGCTGCGGTCTATAAGCACGTCCTTAAAGTGGTCCCTAGTCGTGGGAGTTTCGAGACTGGGCATCGATTCTCCATTAGTAGACTAGTGCATACAGTCGAGACCCCGACGAGGAGCGGTGGCCGGTCTCACAAGCCATTGGTGTCAGTTGGATCACCTAAGATGTATACAGCTGCTCATTGGGTTATGAGTACACCGGACAGGACTCGCCGGGAACATGCTAGTTGGTATTGTACCTGACGTCAGACAGCAGTTCCCTGGTGACATGTGTACAGGTTAGTTCATCGACCTGAGATCGTTATTTGTCTCGTGTGAGTTCCCACTGTGCTTTGATTACTACCCTACCACGGCTCAAAGGAGTCGTGCAAACAGGTTTTAGTTGGGTACAGTCCCGAGCCACATGGAGGCAGTGAGCAGATCGGCAGGGGTTTCGTCTCTCCCGGTATTGGGGGTGAGATCGCGCTGTGTCTAGGAGAGCCATTACACGAAGTCCTTGGCCAAGGTAGGAGATTTACTGGTAGGTATTCCATTAGTATCTCAGGGTGTTCTGGGCTACACTCCGACATGAGTTGTACCGCTTTTGGGGGTCTGACTTTTACCAACCCACTAGGCCCGCCATGCGATGCTCATAGACGAATGGACCGGACTGTACGTATATTGTCACTGACAGGCTCAGTAGGGTGTCAGGATGAGTTCGCTCATCGACCTCCCTTTTGGTCAATACCTGGTATCCCGTTACGTACGGCTAGTACCTCTGACGAGCTAGTGGTTAAATCCACAGCCAAAGTATTGACGAGTCTTTAGAGTCCCCCACAGACAGTTTTTCAAGTTTCGGGCGAAACGGTGTAGAGGTCGTATGAAATATGGCAGGGTCCGATCATATACGTGCAGTAGTGCACGGATCATGATCGGGGGGATCATACTAGTGGGCTTTGGTTTAAGCCGGATCCTAATATTAGATTTGTTTGATTACTTTAGTCTCATCGTATTCGCATTCAGTCGGAATGCGGATGTAGGTATGTATATACAGGTGAGGGGTACTCTTGTTATCCGTCACGAGTTTACTTTAGTAGATGCCATTCTCTTTTTATTGTTGCAAACATTTGGATTAATGTTTGCATATGGAAATAATGAGCTTATGCCATCATTTTGTGCATTTAATGTGCCATAGACTTCATTAGTGACTCATGGTCTCTTTTATTGTGCATATGTCACATTGTGTGATTGTTTAGTGGATGAAATGATAGGGAGAGAGAGAAAGGGCAGCCAAAAAAAAATGATGGTTAGCTCTTGTATTATTTTTTCTCACTCTCTCACTCTCATTTGATCTCAACACAAAAGAAACAGAGAGGAAAGCTTCTTCTTCTTCCTCCTCTTTCTTGAGCTCATTATCTCCTCACTAGTGGCATCCAATAAATCCTCAAGAGACAAAGTGATGACACACATTCTCTACTTCACCTTGGGCACGTCGGCTAGAAAACTTCGTGCTCGAGTTGCTTCGGATGAAGCGGGAGCCCGTAAAAAGACTCGATGATGTCGTGCCCTTTCCGACGAGGAGATCGAGACCGGAGATGCCGCGAGGAGCTTGGGATGGTGGCCAAAGACCGAAGGACACGGATCGTTCGGTATAGCCTTTCTAACCCTACTCTATTTAGCTAGTTGTAGGTTAATGGTTCGATCCGGGATTAAAGTCTGCGATAGCGCCAGTTTCTAGTTTAGAAAAAGTTTTCGTTTCCGCATTTTGGCCTCGGACAGACGGCCGGGGCGCTGCCGTAGACTTACAGTCACCTCGCACAAAATCTCAACAAGTGCACCTGGTGTGCACAAAACATAAATTGATCCTCAAATCCTCAAAATACATATATCAAAATCACGGACGTCGAGGTGTCCTTTCTCCAACGTTTGAAGATAAATGTTTTAGATTTTAAAAACGCAAATTGAACTCAAATGACATCGAAGTATATCCTCTTCAATGTTGAAAAGTGTTTATACACTCGGAATTGGTATAGCAAGGATTTCTACTTGCCGTCTGCCACGATCTAACGTTCTCTGTCTCTGAATTCTGGTTCTTCTTACAGATCTTTAATACCATGGCTTCTTTATGCAATCGTCCGGTGAGGAGCAACGACACTATTCTTCTTATCGCTGATACATCCCATCACATCTTCTTGTCCAGTAGTCCCGTCTCTCATAACGCAACATGTTGATGACGGAAATCTCTATACTCTTCTTGTGTGCTAACAACTAATCCTAGTTCAATCTTATTTATTATAAACTCCTGGGAGAGAATCCATCAAGTCTCCTGCTAAAATCATTTATCCAGCCTGCTCGGAACTAGCACTCATTTCTTAATCCACTTTCCCTATTATCATTCCTTTTTGATTTCCTCTTGAAAGAGTAGTTGTACACATCATCAAATCTTCGATATCAACTGTAAAGAACAACTGTCCACTAAAACTTTGCACCATTTTCCTGTTCCATAAATCCCTTATATCAATCACTTAAGGAGCGTATCTGCATTGTCACGCGAATTGCAAGTCATACTTGGTTATGACCAAACTTGGAGCCTTACAAGATTTCCAAAAACATGAATCCGGTATTCCTGATACCCTATAGAAGATTCTGGCTAAGCTCACCTTCGAAAACTCATCCCAATTCATCGGAGGAAAACTTACTGCACAATCTCTTTCTCGAGCGACTTGCATCAGTTCTGAGCAAGACCCTTCGGAAGAAACAAATCAATTTTACTGATCTCGTAACTGGAGCACCACAACGGATTAAAAGTCCTAACCATCCCACATCTGATCGGCTACGAATCCTTCTGATCCATCTACTCTTATAAACATCGTCAACCTTTAACTTCATGAACTCTGGAAATAACCTCTTGATAATCTCAGCAAAGTTTATTATCGCTATATAAACAGAATGCAACACCACGATATTCAGAGAGGGGAAAAGCATCACGCCTCAAGTCTGGCTGATCTCTAGCAATGACTCTTCCATCTGGTGCGGACCCCAAAGAAACTCGCTTCAATATTAGAACTCGATCAATATCAATAAACGACGTGTCTCTATATCACCGGAATGTCATCCTGGTCAGTCCTTTCCCCAGACAAGTCTGCTCTGACCGTATCTCTAACTACATCCCTCCCGACTCCCATAAATATGGTGACCAAAACAATCATCATGCACTGACGAGGATAGATCAACGGAATGAATAGAAGGAAGATCTCAAGATATAAATCCTAAGGTAACTTAGGCGGAGTATCATATCGTAAATATGCGCGGAACATATGTACGGTACGTCACTCTGCTTAGTACCTACTCCATCAACAAAGGTCATCCTATAAAACGAAAGTTCGGGTATAAGACCCCCAAAGTCAAGTCTAAGTCCTATAAGGTAAGTCCAGGTAACAAAAGTGCATGCCTAGATCCCATATAGCCAACCTAGACTCGAACAAAGGTTAAACCAAACGCTCTGATACCAACTTTGTCACGACCCAAATATGACACGTGACCGACACTTAAATCACGTGACATCTACAGACATCGACGCGATCCAAGTAAGCCGAAACCCGGAATCTAAACCCTTTTTGAAGACATTGGAGATGAGGTTTTAAATAGTCATCCGATGAAGTCAGTTAAAATAACCTTTAAGTTTAACTAAGTATGTTTGAAAAACATCTATGACGTTTTGAAACTTGACATCATCTCCTTTGCATTTTTGTAAAACCCAATACAACATAATAAAAAAATAGCATCCCAACGGGAGCTAGTCTCCACGTCCAAACGACGGAGCAACCAACAATCTAAATCAGAAGTCGACTCCAAAGAGTGCGACCTCAAAATTTCTAAGTCTCGCTTCTAAGTCCACAATATACCATTTCTAAGTTGACGGAGTTTTCACTAGATACAAGAATATATGAATAATCAAGAGTGAGTACGATATAATAATAACCCACTTACCGATCA
The DNA here is from genome assembly GCA_030015575.1 of Agapanthus africanus. Taxonomy (NCBI): domain Eukaryota; kingdom Viridiplantae; phylum Streptophyta; class Magnoliopsida; order Asparagales; family Amaryllidaceae; genus Agapanthus; species Agapanthus africanus. Next base: position 342,866,145 of record CM057341.1, read on the forward strand.
ATCACCAAAAGAATGTGTGCCCAAGCTGCTGATAATCCAAGCGGTAAAACCTGCAAGAACTGTAGCACAACGGGGATGAGTTGCCAACTCAGTGAATAGAAGTACATCAAAAGGTAGAAATCGAAATGCACGACGATACCTAGGTCATAAGTATAGTACTATCATAATCTGTACAAATATAATATGATATGTGTATGTATCATTATGCAACTCTAATTATCATGCTATCCAAGAAGAATATCTCAATGTCATATTAGACGTTTCAAAGTAATCAGTCTATAGCTCGTGTTTGAATCCCTTTTTATGTACATGAATGCCCGTATAAATGTATACAGGTACTGTCCCCCGGATCAGTCCTGGTTGGCTACAAAACTATAATTTAATTGTGTACCTCATGATAGCAATCATATCAATATATATGGATGTCTATCATTGACACCCGAAATCAGAAACATCTCGTATCCATCACCGACACGTAAATGCAGATATCGTCAACACCATCTCAACAGATGATCGCCACCCGATATCCCTGGCACCGGTCGGTATCCCCTGGATATCCGCCGTGCCATATTGAACCCCGGTCAATATCACCTGGATATCTGCCGTCCTCATCTCTATTTCCGGTATTGAGTATCCTCGTTAGGCTCCCCGCCTATAATGCGGCTATCCTGCCCCTCGGACTCGAACCGGGTCCACCATGTATCCAACTGTATGCCCCCCTGTAGGGTTCCTCGGCACTCTACTGAGGTATCACAAGGCATCAACCATGCCAATTTCAAATTTTACAAGTGCCGAGAAACCCTAATACGGATTCGTCGACTAGAGTTTAGGAGAAAAGTGAAACTAGTTAATGTTTTAACTAATAGAAAGAGGCTACAACCTTTGTAGATCCGGTTCTCCACTTCCTTAGCTCCACGTAGACGTCCTCTTGTTGCCCATATCGGATCCCGGGCTCTAGCATCGGCTTCATCGGAGAAATGGGCGGGCTAGGTCGTCGTCTTCAATGCCGAAGAAGATCTACGTCGAGGCAACACAAGATCAAGCTCTAACTTCACCAAGTCGTGAAACTTGTGAAGAAAACACCCTATACTACTTGGCAAGAGGTAGAGGATGAAGAAATAGGAGGTGGGTTCACTTTAGAATTGGATTTCTCACTCTTTTACTCAAGATGCCATTAAAGCTAGTATGCTTTTCTTCTTGTTCAAGAGGAAGAAGATGAAGATAGAATATGATAAGTGTTACTTTAAAATGAAAATAATATCAATACTTATCATATCCTAACCTTGGTTAGGTGTAGAGAATAGACCATGGTTACTTTTAGTGGTTAGGGTTAAGCATGAGACAAGAATGGTGGACTTGTTCAAAGCTTCATGAAACTTCAACAAGCATCCAAAGAAAGCCACCATATCATATTTATCTTTTCCATAATGGAAAAATAAATAAATAAATAAATAAGCAAATAAACAAAACCCTAATCATTAACTTAACCATGGTTTAATTCTTTGCACAAACCCAAGTGAGAATGTATCATCAAACATGATACAATCAAGTGCACACAAAATATATCACATATACAATGTGCACATCAAGTGAGAAAATCCTTTTAAAATGAACCAATACTAGTTAATGCAAAGTAATATATCAAATATATAATTATACATTAAATCATTAAATCAACACTTGATTCAATGATCCGGTCATGTCGCACATAACCGACTAGTATCCAATGTATCGACTTATCGAATCAATCTTTGATTCGATAACTAGGTTATATCGCATACAACCATTCGAAACATTCATCGCGAGAATGAAATACGGTATCACATACACGCATTATTCTCGGTCCCGCACATATCTCATATGCGCTCCTATTTCGTTTCGCTTGAGCCAGGAAACCTCTGTGTAGGACTCTAAAGACTCGTCAATACGCCGGTAGCAGATGATGATCATATTAAGCACCCACAAGCCGCAAGCGGTCTGCTAAATGTAACGGCCACCCGGGTATTGAGCGATCAGAAGATCGACGAGCAAGCCCGCTCACACTCCTGTGAATTCAACCAGTAACACTTACCGTACAGTCCGGTCTGTTCGTCTGATATGTCGCATATCAAGTCTAGGGGTGGTAAACGTCAGACCCCAATAACCGATAAGTCGTGCCGATGTGAGGCTCATAACGGGTCGAGAAACTACTGGTAACACTTACCAGCAAATCTTTGAACAGCCCTGGCTAGGGACTTCCCTGTTACGGCCAATCGAGCACAACGCAACATCAACCCCCAATACCGGGAGAGACGAAACCCATCCTATCGCTCATTGCCTCCATGTGACTCGGGACTGTGCCCAAAAAGCACCATTTTGCATGCCCTCATGGACGTGGTAAGGTGGAGATCAAAGCACAGTAGGAATCACACAAGACTCTATGACGATCTCGGGTCTACAGACTAACCTGCACAAGTGTCACCTGAGAACTGCCATCTGACGTGAGGTATAATACCATCTGGGAGTTCTCGGCGAGTCCGTCCAGTGTACCCAGTCTCCACTGAGCACCCGTATACTATCTCTGATGTCAAACACCAATGGATATGGGATCATCCATCGCCCATCTCATGGGTCGAGAAGCGTACACGCTAGTCTACACTGGTATATCGATGCCCCGTCTCGATACACCCACGATTAGGGACCTTGAAGGATGTACCTATGGACTACCATGTCCCCACTAGTATGATCTGCATCATAGTCCAGGTAGTCAAGTACACATCCTAAGGGCTTTATCAACATGTAACTATAAGACAGTTTAAAGAGACTAGTGTACATGTTAAGATAAAGAGCAACCAGATAGCATACTATCATATCGAGCAAGAAAGTCATCTCTATATATGTCCAAGCATCCAATATAATATACATCATCTGTACAATACTGGCCTCTAGGGCATACATACAACTAACACCCCCGACTCAGTCTGGATAACTTGTAAATCCGTAACCGTATGACCCCTAACTCGGTTCGGAATTAAAATCAGAAAAACATAAAACTCATGGTGGACATTTAACTCATCATATCAAAAATATCAGGTATGGAATAAGAATACTTGCATAGATTATATTGATGATATATTATATATATACATATATAACAGTGTCTCATACCACCGATATATATCATCAGGAGTAAAATATCCAGAAAATCCAAAAGAATCAAATACATCATCTATAGTACTAATATTCGTAATTTACAACAGGAATAAAGAAAGACTGCGTAATTATATCACATAGGCATAATGATCTCAATTCTACTGTGTTATGGCAATACTAATGATGTGTAGTATATCATACGCGTCTGTGCTCGTGAAACATGGCAATAATTAGTATCTGTGCAAGTTTTCTACGGTATAACATCCTATTTATATTAACACATGTATATATACGCATTATACAACAGAACGGTTCTACAGTGACATGGCAGTACCAATGAGGTGTAGTGCAACATATATTTACGTGCTTGTGCAGCATAGTATTTATTGGTATTTGTGCAGTGTTCTATCAGAGTGTTCGTATCGTAGATAACGTCGATAATATAATGCAAACATGTAAAGTAATCTAAACGTAACTATTGTAATTACTTGCCATGAGCCATACCGTTATTTTTAGGAGTAAACGAAACGTTTGAAATAAGGAAGTTGCCCTAGATTTAAAATAGATATTCGTTTTGGAAATTGGCACTGCATCCTAGTATTTTATTAAAAGACAAATGAATCATGGCTTTTAAAAAAATATAGCTCACACATGTATTACATCCTAAAACGGAATATCACCTATTGCTACGAGTCTAAAGGAAAAACCTTGCCGTTATTCGGCATACGAATTTCATCAATTCCAATACGTATAAACTCTTGTATAATATCTCATCATATCGCTATATCTATATCATCTCAAGTACGACATGATCCCTCTTACAAATCCATCAAACCATATCCATGTCGTACGGATCTAACATCATGTACATATCTCATTTAAAACTACGTATTGAACTTTATGCAAATGAAGAACATACTAAATGCAACACTATATCAATATCTTGCATAAATACTACACTAACGAGATATCATAATAATATTTATAACGTTGCGGGGGTTCTATACGCCATCCACCCGACTTCCCCTGTAGATGTAAATCTACTCACCAACTTAAAAGCTTGCTGAATCCACGCTGCTATATCGCCAAATCCGTCTCGGAATTCTTGAATCGTACCTATATTCGTATTTAAATCGCATTGATTAAATATCATATCGCAAACCAAAACAACAAGCTAAACACCCTTAGGTTAGAACCTACAGCATACTTAATCCAAAAACGACAATATAATTCTGTCGTTAACGTATAAACGTTAACGTTTCAGCTGCAACATCAAAATACGAAAACTCCGTATCGTAAATATCTGAAATTTGAAAAAACCATTTCTAAAACGTTCCCAGATTTTACTGTGTACATATTTAGACAACACAAACAATACATAGACTTGTAAAATAACAACTCAAAGCTACAGAAGAAGAATCAACACCAAAATCCATAAGATGGCCGGCGTCGCTGAATTTCAAGGACGCCTCACCGGATTTTATGGGGAGTTTGGGGCTCAGATTTTAAGTGTAGTTTTCTAGTTGGCTCATTATATTTTTGGTCTTGCTAGTTTTTCTAGTGATTATACTTATTAGTTCCTGATTCATTTACAGTGAACTAGATAACACAAATACCTAGTTTATGATACTGCAAAACTAAACATGCTATGTGATGATATCGTGAGTTACTGAACTTAAGTTAATCTGAGCTAACCCTTCCCTAGTAATGCCATATAAAAACAGAACTCATGGTACGATATATCCGTGTCATATCTAAGAATCTTAATCCAAAAACTGATATTTGCTCCTTGATTTCACATACTGATAAACTAACTCAAACTAACAATACTAAACATCCTAATATAGATTTATAGAGCTACCCCAAAATTTTCAACACCCAACTCCTCTATATATCCGGCGAGCTTGGAATTCCTCTTCATGTCGCCGGCCCAACTCTGAGGGAAGGGGTCCATCTTCCTATAGGTTATTTTATGTCCAGATTATAATATGAAGGCATTGTTTGGTTAGGTAAATTTTCATCTAAACTAGAGCAGATTTTACACAGAGTCTATATTTACCAAAATACGATATCCGATTTCTAAACAAAACAATACTAAACTTAAGTTACAGGGTTGAAGTTATACCTACTGAAAGACCACTGAAAAAGCTTCCTCTAAGATGCACAATCTCAAGATCCTAGCTAAAGGGTCGTGGTAGTGATCTTAGTACTTAATCTCATCTTTCATTTCTTCTCTTTAATTTGATGAAGGGTTTACATTGGGGAATGAGGTGTTTAGTTCAGTTTGGGATTTATAATATAAGGTAAGGAGATAAGAATAAGTGTGAGGGTTTGTTGTAGAGAAAGGAGGAGGTGGAAAGTGTAAGGAGGTGGTGAAAGAGAAAGAGGAGGAAGTGTCACACTTGAGGTGAGGTGGGTTGCTCATGCAAGGAGGAGGTGGAGAGTTTTAAGCATGGTGAGGGTGAGGTGTTATGAGGGTGTATCCTAGCATATCTTATACCAACCATAATTTAAAAGGAATGTAAGAATAAAGAAAAACCCTCATAATACAATTGTACATTCATAAGAAATAAAAGAGATGAAATGATTAATCTATCACTTAAATGTCATTAGCTTAGTATAACATTCAATATCATGTTAAAATAATTAAATATATCATTTTTGTGGTATCACACACTTTTCTTGTATTTACCCAAAATACTTACAGTTTTACGGATATTATCCCGATACCAAAAGTTATATACGATTTTACTTGCAAACTTTATTTAAAAATTCATATTTAAAAATATTAATATTTAACATTTTCCAAAATGTTACAGTCTTTCCCTCTTAAAGAAATTCGGTCCCCGAATTTAAATTAAATCTCTTTCTTAAAACATTTTCTTAACCCAATCAACTTATTTCAAAACAATTTCCCAGGGTCCAACTTTAAAACATGAAATTTGCTCGATATAACAAGACTCCAAAGTCCCGTACGAGCTAGAATGCATCACAACGCAACCGTGTGCGTGAAAACTCAAAAGATATAATCTCTCATAACTATAACTCTAGCAGTTGCTATAAAAATTACTACAGTTATGATAAATTTTTTTCCAAATACGAAAACCTTTGTGTATCCTCAGTACCTAATCAATGCCATAATCGCAGTGCAATATCAGTGCACACGACCAAGCGAAAATATAGAAATCAACTCTATCACCTATCCTATCATGTGCAAGACACGAAAACAAAATCAACCCTAATGGGTTTGCATGTAAATCTCAAACCACACTTTACGGTGTGCATGAAAACAAAACAGCGTTAAGTGCAACAGGCGTGCACGAAACGATATCCATTGCATCTACTGTGCATGGAACAAAAATGTACAAAATAGTATCAAGTGCACCGGGGTGCACCAAACCAAAATCAAGTGCATCAGAGTGCACAAAATCAAAATCAAGTATATATAGGGTATATATATAAAATTCTTTTAACCATGTGCATCTGATGTGCATGGAAATAAAAGTGTAGTGCATCCGGTGTACATAACATTCCAATCGAGTGCAGTCACCTCACACAAAATCTCAACACGTGCACCTGGTGTGCACAAAACATAAATTGATCCTCAAATCCTCAAAATACATATATAAAAATCACGGACGTCAAGGTGTACTTTCTCCAACGTTTGAAGATAAATGTTTTAGATTTTAAAAACGTAAATTGAACTCAAATGACATCGAAGTATATCCTCTTCAATGTCGAAAGGTGTTTATACACTCGGAACAGGCATAGCAAGGATTTCTACTTGCCGTCTGCCACGATCTAACGTTCTCTGTCTCTGAATTCTGGTTCTTCTTGTAGATCTCTAATACCATGGCTTCTTTATGCAATCGTCCGGTGAGGAGCAACAACACCATTCTTCTTATCGCTGATACATCCCATCACATCTTCTTGGCCAGTAGTCCCGTCTCTCGTAACGCAACTTGTTGATGACGGAAATCTCTATACTTTGCTTGTGTGCTAACAACTAATCCTAGTCCAATCTTATTTATTATAAACTCCTGGAGAGAATCCATCAAGTCTCCAGCTAAAATCATTATCCAGCCTGCTCGGAACTAGCACTCATTTCTTAATCCACTTTCCCTATTATCATTCCTTTTTTATTTCCTCTTGAACGTGTAGTCGTACACGTCATCAAATCTTCGATATCAACTGTAAAGAACAACTGCCCACTAAAACTTCGCACCATTTTCCTGTTCTATAAATCCCTTATATCAATCACTTAAGGAGCGTATCTGCATTGTCGTGCGAATTGCAAGTCATACTTGGTTATGACCAAACTTGGAGCCTTACAAGATTTCCAAAAACACGAATCCGGTATCCCTGATACCCTGTAGAAGATTCTGGCTAAGCTCACCTTCGAAAACTCATCCCAATTCGTTGGAGGAAAACTTACTGCACAATCTCTTTCTCGAGCGACTTGCATCTGTTCTGAGCAAGACCCTTCGGAAGAAACAAATCAATTTCACCGATCTCGTAACTGGAGCGCCACAACGGATTAAAGTCCTAACCATCCCACATCTGATCGGCTACGAATCCTTCTAATCCATCTACTCTTGTAACATCGTCAATCTTTAACTTCATGAAATCTGGAAACAACCTCTTGATAACCACAGCAATATTTATTATCGCTATATAAACAGAACGCAACACCATGATCTTCAGAGAGTGGAAAAGCATCACGCCTCAAGTCCGGCTGATCTCTAGAAATGACTCTTCCATCTGGTGCGGATCCCGAAGAAACTCGCTTCAATATTAGAACTCGATCAATATCAATAAACGACGTGTCTCTATATCACTGGAATGTCATCCTGGTCAGTCCTTATCTCAAACAAGTCTGCTCTGACCGTATCTCTAACTGCAGCCCTCCCGGCTCCTATGAACATGGTGACCAAAACAATCATCATGCACGGACGGGGATAGATCAACGCAATGAATAGAAGGAAGATCTTAAGATATAAATCCTAAGGAAACTTAGGCGGAGTATCATATCGTAAATATGCCGCGGAACATATGTACGGTACGTCACTCTGCTTAGTACCTACTCCATCAACAAAGGTCATCCTATAAAACGAAAGTTCAGGTATAAGACCTCCAAAGTCAAGTCTAAGTCCTATAAGGTAAGTCCAGGTAACAAAAGTGCATGCCTAGATCCCATATAGCCAACCTAGACTCGAACAAAGGTTAAACCAAACCCTCTGATACCAACTTTGTCACGACCCAAATGTGGCACGTGACCGGCACTTAAATCACATGACATCTACAGATATCGACGCGATCCAAGTAAGCCGAAACCCGGAATCTAAACCCTTTTTGAAAACAATGGAGATGAGGTTTAAAATAGTCATCCGATGAAGTCAGTTAAAATAACCTTTAAGTTTAACTAAGTATGTTTGAAAAACATCTATGACGTTTTGAAACTTGACATCACCTCCTTTGCATTTTTCTAAAACCCGATAAAACATAATAATAAAATAGCATCCCAACGGGAGCTAGTCTCCACGTCCAAACGACGGAGCAACCAACAATCTAAATCAGAAGTCGACTCCAAAGAGTGCGACCTCAAAATTTCTAAGTCTCGCTTCTATGTCCACAATATATCATTTCTAAGTTGATGGAGTTTTCACTGGATACAAGAATATATGAATAATCAAGAGTGAGTACGATACAATAATAACCCACTTACCGATCAATCACCAAAAGAATGTGTGCCCAAGCCGCTGATAATCCAAGCGGTAAAACCTGCGAGAATTGTGGCACAACGGGGAAGAGTTGCCAACTCAGTGAGTAGAAGTACATCTAAAGGTAGAAATCGAAATGCACGACGATACCTAGGTCATAAGTATAGTACTATCATAATCTGTACAAATATAATATGATATGTGTATGTATCATTATGCAACTCTAATTATCATGCTATCCAAGTAGAATATATCAATGTCATATTAGACATTTCAAAGTAATGAGTCTATAGCTCGTGTTTGAATCCCTTTTTATGTATATAAATGCCCGTACAAATATATACAGGTACTGTCCCCCGGATCAGTTCTGGTTGGCTTCAAAACTATAATCTAACTGTGTACCTCATGATAGATTTCATATCAATATATATGGATGTCTAGCATCGACACCCGAAATCAGAAACATCTCGTATCCATCACCGACACGTAAATGCAGATATCGTCAACACCATCTCAACTGATGGTCGCCACCCGATATCCCTGGCCCCGGTCGGTATCCCCTGGATATCCGCCGTGCCATTTTAAACCCCTGTTAGTATCCCCTGGATATCTGCTGTCCTCATCTCTATTTCCGGTATCGAGTATCCTCGTTAGGCTCCCCGCCTATAATGCGGCTATCCTGCCCCTCGGACTCGAACCGGGTCCACCATGTATCCAACTGTATGCCCCCCGACTCAGTCTGGATAACTTGTAAATCCGTAACCGTATGACCCCCAACTCGGTTCGGAATCAAAATCAGAAAACAAAAACCTCATGGTGGACGTTTAACTCATCATATCAAAAATATCAGGTAAGGAATAAGAATACTTGTATAGATTATATTGATGATATATTATATATATGCATATATAACAGTATCCCATACCACCGATATATATCATTAGGAGTAAAATATCCAGAAAATCCATAAGAATCAAATACATCATCTATAGTACTAATATTCATAATTTACAACAGGAATAAATAAAGACAGCGTAATTATATCACATAGGCATAATGATCTCAATTCTACTGTGTCATGGCAATACTAATGATGTATAGTGTAGCATACGCATCTGTGCTCGTGCAACATAGCAATCATTAGTATCCGTGCAAGTGTTCTACGGTGTAACAACCTATTTATATTAACACATGTATATATACGCATTATACAACAGAACGGTTCTATAGTGATATGGCAGTACCAATGAGGTGTAGTGTAACATATATTTACGTGCTTGTGCAGCATAGTATTCATTGGTATTTGTGCAATGTTCTATCAGAGTGTTCGTATCGTAGATAACGTCGATAATATAATGCAAACATGTAAAGTAATCTAAATGCAACTATTGTAATTACTTGCTATGAGCTATACCATTATCTTTAGGAGTAAACGTAACGTTTGAAATAAGGAAGCTGCCCTAGATTTAAAATAGATATTCGTTTTGGAAATTGGCACTGCATCCTAGTATTTTATTAAAAGATAAAAGAATCGTGGTTTTTAAAAGAATATAGCTCACACATGTATTACATCCTAAAACGTAATATCACCTATTGCTACGAGTCTAAAGGAAAAACCTTGCCGTTATTCGGCATACGAATTTCATCAATTCCAATACGTATAAACTCTTTTATAATATCTCATCATATCGCTATATCTATATCATCTCAAGTACGACATAATCCCTCGTACAAATACATCAAACCATATCCATGTCGTACGGATCTAACATCACGTACATATCTCATTTAAAACTACGTATGGAACTTTATGCAAATGAAGAACATACTAAATGCAACACTATATCAATATCTTGCATAAATACTACACTAACGAGATATCATAATAATATTTATAAGGTTGCGGGGGTGCTATACGCCACCACCCGACTTCCCCTGTAGATGTAAATCTACTCACCAACTTAAAAGCTTGCTGAATTCATGCTGCTATATCGCCAAATCCGTCTCGGAATCTTTGAATGGTACCTATATTCGTATTTAAATCGCATTGATGTAAATATCATATCGCAAACCAAAACAACAAGCTAAACACCCGTAGGTTAGAACCTACAGCATACTTAACCCAAAAACGACAATATAATTCTGTCGTTAACGTATAAACGTTAACGTTTCAGCTGCAACATCAAAATACGAAAACTCCGTATCGTAAATATCTGAAATTTAATAAAACCATTTCTAAAACATTCAGAGATTTTTCTGTGTACATATTTAGACAACATAAACAATATAGAGACTTGTAAAATACCAACTCAAAGCTACAGAAGAAGAATTAACACCAAAAGCCATAAGATGGCCGGAGTCTCCGGATTTCAAGGATGCCTCGCCGGATTTTATGGGGAGTTTGGGGCTCAGGTTTTATGTGTAGTCTTCTAGTTGGCTCATTATACTTTTGGTCTTACTAGTTTTTCTAGTGATTATACTTATTAGTTCCAGATTCATTTAAAGTGAACTAGATAACACAAAAACCTAGTTTATGATACTGCACAACTAAACATGCTATTTGATGATATCGTGAGTTACTGAACTTAAGTTAATCTGAGCTAACCCTTCCCTGGTCATGCCATATAAAAACAGAACTCATGGTACGATATATCCGTGTCATATCTAAGAATCTTAACCCCAAAACTGATATTTACTCCCTGATTTCACATACTGATAAACTAACTCAAATTAACAATACCAAACATCCTAATATAGATATATAAAGCTACCCCAAAATTTTCAACACCCAACTCCTCTAAATATCCGGCGAGCTCGGAATTCCTCTTCATGTCGCCGGCCTAACTCCGAGGGAAGGGGTCCGTCTTCCTATGGGTTATTTTAAGTCCAGATTATAATATGAAGGCATTGTTTGGTTAGGTAAATTTTCATCTAAACTAGAGCAGATTTTACAGAGAGCCTATATTTACCAAAATACGATATCCGATTTCTAAACAAAACATTACTGAACGTAAGTTACAGGGTTGATGTTATAACTGTAGGGTTACTAGGCACTCCAATAAGGTTCTACAAGGCATCAACCATGCCCGATTTAAATTTTAGCCGTGCCGAACAACCCTAAACAAGATGTTTAATCTAGAGATTAGGCGAAACAAAGTATGTTAAACACTTTAACATCTAAGAGTTTGGGATTATAACCTTTGTAGTCCGGTCCTTCACTTCATAAGTTCCGTGTTGAGGTCTCTTCGCTGCGATCATCATGTTCTCGGACTCTAGAGAGGCTGCACGAAGAGAATGATGCAAACTTGCTTCCGATCTTCGATAACTAAGATGATCTTCCTTGAAGTATCTTAAACACAAGCTCTCACTCTCAAATGAAGTGAACACCCTAATCTAAATGGCTAGGATAGATTAGGATGATAATGTAGGAATTTAGCTCTATTTTATTTTCATAATCTCACCCATTTTCATCACAAGAATCAAAGCTAGAAAGCTTTGCAAGAAGGAAGAAGAAGATGAACAATGAATAATCCTTTTGTGATGAATAAATGAAAAATATCATAATGATTAATAATGCAACCAGGTAGACTATGAAGAGGCTAACCCATGTAGAGACTTAACCAAGGGTGAAGGGTTTTGGGTTGGGTTAGAAAATATCAAGCATAATATCTTTGCTGGAAACAAACTAAAACCTTCTAGAAGCATTAAGAAAGATCTAACCCAAATTAAACCCTAACCTTGTTTAATCTCCACTAAACATGTTGCATTAGTAATCATATCATGTTACAATATTATATACCACATATATAATATATATTTGTAACAAAAGAAAATAATACAATTAACATATATCGCATATATATCAATGTATTACCCGGTGAGAAAATGAATCAATAAAGCGAGCCAATATTAGATAATGTAATTCAATATATCATATATATTATTATACATAAAATTATCGAATCAACACTTGATCCGATAATCCGGCTATATCGAATATAACCGACTAATATATCATGTACCGATTCATCGAATCAATACTTGATCCGATGATCCGGCTCATATCAAAATTACGCGAGAATATAATATGGTATTTCATATCGCATTATCCTCGGTCCTGCACATATCACATATGTGCCCCTACTCCATTTTGCCTGAGCCAAGAAACCTCTATGCAGGACTCTAAAGAATCGTCAATACGCCGGCAGTAGGTGATGATCATATCAAACACCCACAAGCTACAAGCGGTCAGCTAAACATAACAGCCACCCAGGTATTGAGCGATCAGAAGATCAACAAGTAAGCCTGTACATTATCCTGCGAATCCAATAAGTAACACTCCCGTACAGTCCGGTCTCGTCGTCTGATATGTCGCATATCTCGCCTAGGGGTGGTAAACGTCAGACCCCAGTAGCTTGATAATTCATGTCGATATGAGGTTTATAACAGTTCGAGAAACTACTGATAACACTTACCAGTAAATCTCAGCAACCCTGGCCAGGGATTTCCAGTTATATCCAATCGAACACAGCACAACATCAACTCCCTATACCGGGAGAGACGAATCCCCTCCTATCGCTCATTGCCTCCATGTGATTCGGGATTGTACCCAAAAGCCACCTTTTTGCACGCCCTCTTGGACGTGGGATGATGTAAATCAAAGCACAGTGGGAATCACACAAGACTCTATGACGATCTTGGGTCAACAGACTACTCTGTACCAGTGTCACCGGAGAACTGCCATCTGACGTGAGGTATAATACCATCTAGGAGTTCTCGGCGAGTCCGTCCAGTATTCCCAGTCACTACTGAGCACCCGTACACCATCCTTGATGTCAAACACCGATGGATATGGGATCATCCATCGCCCATCATATGGGTCAAGATGCGTATACGCTAGTCTACTCTGGTGTATCGATGCCCTGTCTCGATACACCCTCGACTAGGAACAGTTATAGGACGTACTCGTCGACTACCGTGGCCCCACTAGTATGATCTCATCATAGTCCCAGTAGTCGAGTACATATACTAAGGGCTTTATCAACATGTAACATAGAGACAATCAGAGTACATGTTAAGATAAAGAACAACCGGATAGCGTACTATCATGTCGAGCAAGAAAGTCCTCCCTATATATGTCCAAGCATCCACTACAATATACATCGTATGTACAGTAATGGCCTCTAGGGCATTCATATAACTAACAATCTCCCACTTGCACTAGGGCCATCTGTTGTGGTATCACATACCCAACAATTATCTGTGGTTAAAGTATCTCATACTCAACCATCCCATAAAAGTCTCTACCGGGAAAAAGGCCTTCGTGAGTGGATCCGCGCTGTTGTCCTCTGTGTCTACTCTCCTAACCTCGATCTCCTGGAGATCAACCATCTCCATGATCAAGTGATACTTTCTAAGAATTATATCTGGATTTCTGATGGGACGGGGGTTCCTAGGCCAAAGCCTTTACTCCATTGTCACACAATGGTTGGAACGAAGTTCATCTCATGAACTTATATATCCAGACTGCCTCTTTGGTAGCATCCTTGGTAACGATGTATCTTGCCTTTAATCGTCTAGTATGTCACGGTATCTAGCTTGGAACTCTTCTAACATACCGTCCCTCCACTGAGGGTAAAGACAATGCCTGCGACTGACATTCAGTCGTCCTTATCACCCTGGAACATTTTCCAGTTATTCTCCCCAGGATCGAATGATACCATCTCACTACATCTTGTAAGAATCCTAATATCCAAATAGATCTATCTCATAGATCCATAACCCAGGATTTAGGTGGTATCACCTTGATCCTATATGGAGAATCCTTGTGATAAGTGGAGATTGACCGAGCGTAGCATAGGAAACTCCTTCCCTATCAAGAGTATGTCATCCACGTACTCTACGAGGATCACCACCATACTCCCTACTACCTTTTTGTATATACAAGGTTCATCTACCATTTTGATGAAGTCAATCTCTTTGACTACCACATCAAAACAGACGTTCCAACTCCACGATGCCTGCTTTATAACATAAAACATCTTGCATACATTTCCGCTGCTCCCACTGTCTACGAATCCCTCTGGCTGTGTACTTATAGATGCTCTCTTCTAAAACATCATTTAGAAAAGCAGTCATGACACCCAACCGCCAGATATCGTAGTCATGGTTTGTAGCAGTGGCAAGTAGGATCTGGATGGACTTAAGCATAGCTTTGAAAGTCTCAACTTTTCCATGTACACCAAGTAATCTTCTTATGATATACTTGCTCCTGATGGGGATTTAACCCTTCAGATAAAGCAACCAAAGTCCATACTTTGTTAGTGTATAAGGATTCCATCTCAGATCGCTAAGCATCCAGCCATTCTTACAGAGTCCCACTCCTGACGGCCAGCTCGAAACTAGTTGGGTCATCATCTCATGATGCAATCCTCGCTCCCACTGTCATAGAGAAACCGAAGTATCTCTCAGGTGGGTGAGGAACCCTACTAGATCGGCGGAGAGGCTGAGGTTCGTTGGAAACTATTGAATCCTTTGGTTCTACCAAATCATCTGCTGTAGTTTGTATAGCTGGAACTCCTTCCAGTTCTACCTCATGACCACTAATTTATCCACAAGAAATTCCCTTTCACAAAGGTGGCTTGCTGAGAAACAAAACATTTTTGTTCCTCGGTTAGGTAGAAGATATTCCCTTGCCTATGCTTGGGATATCCAACAAACTTCCACAGATCTGACTTTGCCTCGAGCTTGTCTGGATTTTTCTTTTTAGACATAGGCCGGACAACCCCAAATCTCAACAAACTTAAGATATGGGCTCTTCCCTTTCCATATTACATATGAAGTGGTAGGCAACTGATTTTATTTGAACCCTATTCAATAGGTATGCAACTTCTCAAGTGCATAACTCCCAAAAGGAAATAGGAAACTCAGTAGTACTCATCATAGAGCACACCATATCACATAGGGTGCTATTGCTCCGCCCCGATATACCATCGTGCTATGGTGTATACAGAGGAGTAATGCTGAGAGAGAAACTCATTCTCCTTTAGAACAGTCCAGGAATTCCGTGCTCAATGTATTCTCCTCCCTGATCTCATCATAGGACATAATACTTATACAAGTTTTTGGTTCTCTACTTCTAACATATATTCTGTGAATATCTCAAAAGCTTCGGACTTTTGTCTCAACAGGAACATATGTCTGAATCTTGAGAGATCATCAGAGAATGTAATGAAGTACAAAGAACCGGTCTTGGTATGTGTAGACAGGGGACCTTTCATACATCATCATGTATCAATCCCAAGAGTTCACTAACTCTTTCTCTATTTCCAATAAACAGAGCTGTAGTCATCTTATCTTTGTGACATGACCGGCAAGTTTCACAAGATGTAAATTCAAACTAATTTAAATATGCATCTAAATGTAACTTAGCTAGTCGGGTCGCATTGATATGACCTAGTCTACAATGCCTCAAGAAGGATTCGTTCACTTCTGAACTCTTCCTCTTGTATGTGTTCTGTATACTAAGAACTGTAGTTTTGATTTAGAACGTCAATGCTTTTAGATAACGTGCCTGAACCGATCAACTGTTGATATAGGAAATGTTCAAAACATTAACCAACAATACAAAATTATATCCTTCTTTACTAATAAAGAGACTGATATGATGTTGTATATCAGGTTCGGTATCTAATAACATTCGTTCAGAATCAATGTATTTGCTAAAACAGGGTGAAAACTACTAACAGATTTGGCTGCAACACTTGCACCGTTTCTATCTCATGAAACTTATCACCCGTTCTCAGTTCTCTACCTATCTGTATCCCATGTAAAAAATTACATATGTGGGATCCTGATCCGGTATCTCATACCCAAGACGTAAAGGATACTGAGAAACAGTTCTCTATAATGAACACACCCGAAGATGATGCATCAACATGCACTTTCTTCGTTTTGGGCGGCACGGGAATTCTGGTAATCCCCAATTTCCTGCTCTGTCTTATAACAATTATAAGTTGGAGCGGGACCAACGTTCCCCAGCTCAGTATAACAAGCGGGTTCGGTCAATACATCCGTCTTATTATCTTGATTAAGACGTGATATGGTCGCTACCTGGAGAGAGAGAGAAGAAAACACTCAGCGTATGCTCTTGCAAGATTAGATTGGTTATATAATATATCTAATCAGGATGTCTCCAACTGTTTTAGTCAAATCTTCCTTCAAACCCTAAAAGGAAAGACTAGCCGGGATTAATTACACTCTACAATTTCTCCAATCTTTCATCCAGGCCAGTGCTGGTACTTTGAGGGAGGTTCTCCGTGCTTTCGCACGGACCTAATTAAAGTAAACCTTGTTTTCCCAGGGGCGTAACCCCGTTGACACCTTTCTAGACACCTACTTGATCGGCTAATTGTAATGTGTAAAACTCTCCCAGGAGTAACTCTTACTCACAGCGGGTATCGGGATCCAACTATCTCATAGAAGGTATGCAATCTCATTGCAAATTTCAACACTTGAAATTCCCGATAATATTTTGCCCCAAGCGTCCTATGACCTTGACAGAGGTCAACAAACCATAGGCTGCTAGTCAAGTTCAACCCGTCATTTCCTGATTGAAGTAAACCCACCCGCACGACCCTTGACAGAGGTCAACAAGGTCGCACAACTACTCTAAATCAATCACATCATATGCTTATACAGAGAAGCACTAATCAGCTACCGCACACTACGCCTTGAAAGAGGTCAACAAACGCAGCACGAATACTAACTATTACTTATCTGAAATGACGGAGGGCTACGACAGGTTTTTAAGAAAACCCTTTGCGTAATGAACTTGATATCGTTGTAGAATCGAGTGATTTTAAATGGAGTGTTTTTGAGGCTTTTCTAGTTTTACTAAAGAGGCCACTCCCGGTGAAGGGATCGTTGTCTCTTTCCTCATCGAATAAGGTGCAGGATATTTCACAAATACCGCTATGCAAAAGCAAAAACTATAGAAGCAATCAAAAGACAAACCGAGTATGCAGCATTTGCTAGTTTCGCTAAAGAGGTCACTCCCGGTGAAGGGATCTCGGCTCTTTCCTTATCGAATAAGGTGCTGGATGTTCTACAAGGAACACCGCTATGCAAAGCAAGAACTATGTAGGGTTCCTAGGCACTCCCAAGAGGTCTCACAAGGCATCAACCATGCCAATTTCAAATTTTACGGGTGCCGAGAAACCCTAATACGGATCGTTAACTAGATATCTAGGCGAAAGATGCAACTAGTAAACTACTTTACTAAGAGAACGGAAATACAACCTTTGTAGATCCGGTTCTCCACCTCCATAGCTCCATGATGAAGTCCTCTCCGCTCTCCAAATCGAACCATGACTCTTGCATCGGCTTCATCGGAGAAAAAGCGGGCTAGGTCATCGACGACGATGCCGAAGATGATCTACGTCGAGGCATCACTAGATCAAGCTCCACCTTCACCAAGCCATGAAAACTTGTGAAGGAAACACCCTATACTACTTGGCAAGAGGTAGAGGATGAAGAAATAGGAAGTGGGTTCACTTTAGAATTGGATTTCTCACTCTTTTCACCAAGTTGCCATTGATGAGGCAAGCTTTTTCTTCAAGAAGAAGATGAAGAAGAAGAAGATAATATTATGATAAGTATATTAAAATGAAAAGGAAAATCAATACTTATCATAATACTAACCCTAGTTTAGTGTAGAGAATAGACCATTGTTAGATATGATGGTTAGGGTTAAGCAAGAGACAAGAATGGTGGACTAGGTCAAAGTTTCATGAAACTTCAACTAAACTACAAATAAAGCCACCATTCTTTTCTTATCATTTCCAAAATGAATAAACAAGTAAATAAATAGATAAGTGAATAAAACAAAACCCTAACCATTATCATGTAACCATGGTTTGATCTTTACACAAAAACCCTAGCATACATGTATCATCAAACATGATACAATCAAGTGCACAAAAGTATATCACATATACAATGTGCACATCCGAGTGAGAATATCCATTTAAAGTGAACCGATACTAGTTAATGCAAAGTAATATATCAAATATATAATTATACATTAAATCATTAAATCAACACTTGATTTAATGACCCGGTCATATCGCATATAACCGACTAATATCAATAGTAACAACTTATCGAATCAACACTTGATCCGATAACCCGGCTATAACGCATATAACCGATCAATGTTATATATCGCGAGAATTGAATACAGTATCACATACTGGTATCATTCTCGGTCCCGCACATATCTCATATGCGCTCCTATTTCGTTTCGCTTGAGCCAGGAAACCTCTGTGTAGGACTCTAAAGACTCGTCAATACGCCGGCAGCAGGTGATGATCATATCAAGCACCCACAAGCCGCAAGCGGTCTGCTAAACGTAACGGCCACCCGGGTATTGAACGATCAGAAGATCGACGAGCAAGCCCGCTCACACTCCTGTGAATCCAACCAGTAACACTATCGTACAGTCCGGTCTGATCGTCTGATATGTCGCATATCTTGCCTAGGGGTGGTAAACGTCAGACCCCAATAGCTCGATAAGTCGTGTCGATATGAGGTCTATAACAATTCGAGAAACTACTGGTAACACTTACCAGTAAATCTCAGCAATCCTGGCCAGGGATTTCCGGTTATAGCCAATCGAACACAGCGCAACATCAACCCCCCTATACCGGGAGAGACGAATCCCCTCCTATCGCTCATTGCCTCCATGTGACTCGGGACTGTACCCAAAAACCACCGTTTTGCACGCCCTCTTGGACGTGGTAAGGTGGAAATCAAAGCACAGTGGGAACCACACAAGACTCTATGACGATCTCGGGTCAACAGACTACTCTGTACCAGTGTCACCAGAGAACTGCCATCTGACGTAAGGTATAATACCATCTGGGAGTTCTCGGCGAGTCCGTCCAGTGTACCCAGTCTCTACTGAGCACCCGTATATCATCTCTGATGTCAAACACCAATGGATATGGGATCATCCATCACCCATCTGTATGGGTCGAGAAGGTATACGCTTGTCTACTCTGGTATATCGATGCCCCGTCTCGATACACCCACGACTAGGGATTTTGAAGGATGTACTTATGGACTACCATGTCCCCACTAGTATGAACCGCATTATAGTCCAGGTAGTCAAGTACACATCCTAAGGGCTTTACCAACATGTAACAGAGAGACAATCAGTGTACACGTTAAGGTAAAGATCAACCAGATAGCATACTATCATGTCGAGCAAGAAAGTCCTCCCTATATATGTCCCAGCATCCACTACAATATACATCCTATGTATAGTAATGGCCTCTAGGGCATACATATAACTAACAATCTCCCACTTGCACTAGGGCCATCTCTGATAGCAGTGGTTGCAGTATCTCATACTCAACCATCCCATAAAAGTCTCTCTCTGGGAATAGGCCTTCGCGAGTGGATCCGCCGTGTTTTTCTCTGAGTCTACTCTCCTGACCTCGATCCCCTGGAGATCAACCATCTCCACGATCAGGTGACACTGCCTTAGAATATGTCTGGATCACTGATGGGACCGGGGTTCCCGGGCCAAAGCCACAACTCCATTGTCTCACAATGGTTGGGAACGTAGTTCATCTCATGAACCAATATACACCCAGACTGCCTCTTTGGTAGCATCTTAAGTAGCGATGTATCCAGCCTTTATCGTCTAGTATGCCACGGTATCTAGCTTGGAACTTTTCCAACATACCGTCCCTCCACTGAGGGTAAAGACAATGCCTGTGACTGACATTCAGTCATCTTTATCACCCTGGAACCCTTCCAGTGATTCTCCCCAGGATCGATTGATATCATCTCATTACAACTAGTGAGAATCCTAACATCCAATTAGATCTATCTCATAGATCCAAAACCCAGGATTTAGTAGGTATCATTTTGATCCTATCTGGAGAATCCTAGTGATAAGCGGAGATTGACCGAGCGTAGCGTAGGAAACTCCTTCCCTATCAAGAGTATGTCATCCACGTACTCTACGAGGATCGTCACCATACTCCCTACTACCTTTTTGTATATACAAGGTTCATCTACCATTTTGATGATGTCAAACTCTTTGACTAATTCATCAAAACAGACGTTCCAACTCCGCGATGCCTGCTTTATCCTATAAAACATCTTGCACACGTTTCCGCTACTCCCACTGTCTACGAGGCCCTCTGGCTGTGTACTTATAGACTCCCTCTTCTAAAACATCATTTAGAAAAGCTGTCATGACACCCAACCACCAAATATCGTAGTCATGGTATGTAGCCGTAGCAAGTAGAATCTGGATGGACTTAAGCATAGATACTGGAAAAAGGTTTCATCATTATCCACGCCTGGTCAATGACGAAAACCTTTAACAAGTCTAGCTTTGAAAGTCTCAACCTTTCCACCTACACCAAGTAATCTTCTCAAGATATACTTGCTCCTGATGGGGATTTAACCCTTCAGATATAGCAACCAAAGTCCAGACTTTGTTGGTGTATAAGGATTCCATCTCAGATCACTAAGCATCCAGCCATTCTTATAGAGTCTTACTCCTGATGGCCAGCTCGAAACTAGTTGGGTCATCATCTCATGATGCAATCCTCGCTCCCACTTTCATAGAGAAACCGAAGTATCTCTCAGGTGGGTGAGGAACCCTACTAGATCGGCGGAGAGGCTGAGGTTCGTTGGTAACTATTGAATCCTTTGGTTCTATCAAATCATCAGCTGCAGTTTGTATAGCTGGAACATTTCCAGTTCTACATAACAGATCTTGCCTCGAGCTTGTCCGGATTTTGCTTTTCAGACATAGGCTGGACAACCCCAAATCTTAACTAACTTAAGAGATGGGCTCTTCCCTTATCATATCAAATATGAAGTGGTAGGCAACTGATTTGATTTGAACCTAATTCAATAGGTATGCATCTTCTCAAGTGCATAACTCCCAAAGGAAATAGGAAACTCAGTAGTACTCATCATAGAGCACACCATATCACATAAGGTGCGATTGCTCCGCCCCGATATACCATCGTGTTATGGTGTATTCGGAGGAGTAATGCTGAGAGAGAATCTCATTCTCCTTTAGAATAGTCCAGGATTTCCATGCTCAAGTATTCTCCTCCTTGATCTCATCATAAGACATAATACTTATACCCGTATTTTTTTTTGGTTCTCTACTTCTAACTTATATTCTGTGAATATCTCAAAAGGTTCGGACTTGTGTTTCAACAGGAACATAGGTCTGAATCTTGAGAGATTATCAGAGAATGTAATGAAGTACAAAGAACCGGTCTTGGCATTTGTAGACAGGAGACCTTACATACATCATCATGTATCAGTCCCAAGAGTTCATTAACTCTTTCTCTGTTTCCAATAAACAGGGCTATGGTCATCTTATCTTTGTGACACGACTGGCAAGTTTCACAAGATGTAAATTCAAACAGTTTTAAATATGCATCTATGTGCAACTTAGCTAGTCGGGTCGCATTGATATGACCTAGTCTACAATACCTCAAGAAGGATTCGTTCATTTCCGAACTCTTCCTCTTTTGTGTGTTCAGTATACTAAAGAACTGTAGTTTGATTTAGAACATCAATGCTTTTAGATAACGTGCCTGAACCGATCAACTTTTGATATAGGAAATGTTCAAAACATTATCCAACAATACAAAATTTTATCATTTCTTTACTAATAAAGAGATAGATACGATTTTGTATATCAGGTTCGGTATCTAATAACATTCGTTCAGAATCAATGTATTTGGAATACAGGGTGACAGTGACCAACAGACTTGGCTGCAACACTTGCCCCGTTTTCTGCCTCATGAAACTTATCACCCGTTCTCAGTTCTCTACCTATCTGTAGCCCATGTAACAGTTTACATATGTGGGATCCTGATCCGGTATCATATACCCAGGACGTAAAGGAAACTGAGAAACAGTTCTTTGTAATGAACACACCCGAAGATGATGCATCAGCATGCACTCTCTTCGTTTGGGTGGCACGGGAATTCTGGTAATGCCCAATTTCCTGCTCGGTCTTATAATAATTATAAGTTGGAGCGGGACCAATGTTCCCCAGCTCAGTATAACAAGCGGGTTCAGTCAATATTCCGTATTATTATCTTGATTAAGGCGTGATATGGTCGCCACCTGGAGAGAGAGAGAGAAGAAAACACTCAGCATGCGCTCTTGCAAGAATAGATTGGTTATTATTTTATCTAATTAGGATGGCTCCCACTGCTTTTTATCAAATCTTCCTTCAAACCCTAAAAGGAAAGACTAGCCGGGATTAATTACACGCTACAAGTTCGTCAATCTTTCAGCCAGGCCAGTGTCGGTACTTTGAGGGAGGTCCCCCGTGCTTTCGCACGAACCTAATTAATGTAAACCTCGTTTTCCCAGAGGCGTAACCCCGTTGACACCTTTCTAGACACCTACTTGATCGGCTAATTGTAATGTGTAAAACACTCCCAGGAGTAACACTTACTCGCAGCGGGTATCGGGATCCAACTATCTCATAGAAGGTATGCAATCTCATTGCAAATTTCAACACTTGAAATTCACGATAATATTTTGCCCCTAACGTGCTATGACCTTGACGAAAGCCAACAAACCATAGCTCGCTAGTCAAGTTCAACCCGTACATTTCTTGATTGAATTAAACCCACCCGCACGACCCTTGACGAAAGCCAACAAAGCCGCACGACTACCCTAATCCAATCGCATCGTATGCAGCAGATAAGCAGCATATAGCTACCGCACACTGCACCTTGACGAAAGCCAACAAATGCAGCACGAATACTATATACAACTTATCTGAAATGACGGAGGGCTACGGCAGGTTTTTCTGAAAACCTATTGCGTAATGAACTTGATATCGTTGTAGAATCAAATGATTTTAAAATGGAGTGTTTTTTAGGCTTTTCTAGTTTTGCTAAAGGAGTCACTCCCGGTGAAGGGATCGTCGGTCCTTTCCTCGTCGAATGAGGTGCGGGATATATCATATATATCTCTGTGCAAAGCAAAAACTCTTAAAAGCAATCAAAAGACAAACCGAGTGTGTAGCATCTGCCAGTTATTGCTAAAGGAGTCACTCCCGGTGAAGGGATCTCAGTCCTTTCCTCATCGAATAAGGTGCAGGATATATCACATATACCTCTGTGCAAAGCAAGAACTGTAGCTACCCTTTTTATTTTGAAATTCGATTCTACAACATCTTTAGGTTTCTTTTTTTCTTTCATTAATCACATTAATGAAGTCCCATCATTTAAGTACCTAAACATCACAGATAAATACGACGTACACTTATGCCATCCGCATTCGCCTCGATGTCCCCTCGTGCACCGTTAGGTTAGGTAACTAACGGCAGAGCGGGGCAGGGCTAGCGCGGGTGTAAAACATAAGTAACGCCTATATAATATATCATATATACTATATACTATATCTATCACAGAACATCACATGATCACATCACAGATATCGCAGCAGAAGAAACATATAAAATATTGGATATACTAGGACGTCCGTGTTTTCAATACGAGCCAGTATAAAACACGGATTCCACGGTCGTGATGAATAGCCAAACCCATACCCCTAGACCCCTATGAGAGCGGCAAGCAACCCTACCAATTCTAGAGTTAGGAGACCCGGACTCGACTCCTCGAGTTGGTCTCCCACTGGACTCCAGAACCCGGTTACTTGTGCTCCCCTCCTTGGGTCTATCCTAGTGCGGAAAAGTAAATAATATACAAATGGTGACATCATCCGCAACCTGGAAGTGCCCCAATAAAAGAATATTACATACAAGTTTTTACATGAATGAAAATGAAAAACACTCATCTCACATAAAACCCCCCGGCTATTCAAACACGACGATCCAATATAACATATCCAGCAACACATAACATCACATGTCATCAACGTAAGTAAACATGCATATCCCAATTGTCGTTGACATATAGCAACGAAACCGGCGATATCACATATTACACTTACGGTCACAGAAAAGAAAGTGTAAAACTACAACAGTTGGAATCCGCAACCTCCATAGACATCGCATGCCTAATCAAATGAATTCCTTAGACATCGCATGCCTAACAATCATAAACCCCTCATTTTAGTCTCATTATCGAAAACTCTTTTCAATATCAAGTCGGGCAATTCAACAAGATTCCCGACATCCTGATCGAATGCTCGTCGCAAACTTTAGTAGACGGCCGCACCCCCGACACCGTCGACGAAGTGCACCAAGGCGGAACACCGCTACCGCGAGCACCCGGACGGATGCTTTCGGCGACGGGGTTCTCCTACAGTCACTTGGTCGGGGCTATGGAGTGAGGCTGTCTATTAAGTTTACCCGGCGAGTATCCGCGTACGCTACGTGATTGCGACGGACTTTTGATCACATCAAAATTCCGTGGCAACCGATCAAGTGAGACTAAAGTGCTATGTTTATAACATTCATTCAGTTATCTCATAACTCATTTTGAATTCCAATTATTGTATCACATTCCGGATAAATAGAAAATGTTAAAATTTTCGATCAAACAGTCGAACACCCAAGTTTTCCCGATATAGATCAACACATGAAATAAGTCTAACAACATTCAGTTCGTGCCTCAGTACCAACGGTCCAGCCGTAGAAGGGTCAAGCCAACGCCTCACATGTGGCACGCCGTACTGCCCCAAACCCGAAGGTTCAAAGGGCAGTTCGAGACGGTCACATAATCGAGTTAAGGTTTGTTGTCTTCTAGAGGGACCATCGCGTTACTTGCACTACTTAGAACGTCGTTAAACCACGGAAAAATCCAACATTTGGAAATTTCCCGACAGGGGAAAAGTTGGGTATTTATATCCGGTCGAACTTTTTAACATATCCAAAAATTATCCGGAAAGCCACACAGACAAAATTTGATAATCCGATCGAACATACGAATCCCCAAAACAACCCAGAAAATTCAACTCTTGAATAAATATTAAAAATACCCAGAAAATCCAACACCAGAAAAGAGGAATTACTGTGCAAGAATAGGAAGCTGACGTCATCATACGGCCGCGGAATCGCCACAGAAGCCAGGCTTCTGCCGCGGTTCCGCCGCACTCTGGTGGATTCATGGGTACGGGCTTCACAGTAATTCTTACAATTCCCTGCTGATTTTTCTACATATTTTTAATATCGAAAAACTGCAGATTTTGAAAAAAGTCCAGAGAGCATGTTTGGTTTAGGGTTTCGGGTTCGTTCGGGTTTCAAACTTCGTCTACGCATCGCCTAAGGCTCTAGCTAGGCTCTGATACCACTGTAGGGTTCCTAGACACTCCCAAGAGGTCTCACAAGGCATCAACCATGCCAATTTCAAATTTTACGGGTGCCGAGAAACCCTAATACGGATCGTTAACTAGATATCTAGGCGAAAGATGCAACTAGTAAACTACTTTACTAAGAGAACGGAAATACAACCTTTGTGGATCCGGTTCTCCACCTCCATAGCTCCATGATGAAGTCCTCTCCGCTCTCCAAATCGAACCATGACTCTTGCATCGGCTTCATCGGAGAAAAAGCGGGCTAGGTCATCGACGACGATGCCGAAGATGATCTACGTCGAGGCATCACTAGATCAAGCTCCACCTTCACCAAGCCATGAAAACTTATGAAGGAAACACCCTATACTACTTGGCAAGAGGTAGAGGATGAAGAAATAGGAAGTGGGTTCACTTTAGAATTGGATTTCTCACTCTTTTCACCAAGTTGCCATTGATGAGGCAAGCTTTTTCTTCAAGAAGAAGATGAAGAAGAAGAAGATAATATTATGATAAGTATATTAAAATGAAAAGGAAAATCAATACTTATCGTAATACTAACCCTAGTTTAGTGTAGAGAATAGACCATGGTTAGATATGATGGTTAGGGTTAAGCAAGAGACAAGAATGGTGGACTAGGTTAAAGTTTCATGAAGCTTCAACTAAACTACAAATAAAGCCACCATTCTTTTCTTATCATTTCCAAAATGAATAAACAAGTAAATAAATAGATAAGTGAATAAAACAAAACCCTAACCATTATCATGTAACCATGGTTTGATCTTTACACAAAAACCCTAGCATACATGTATCATCAAACATGATACAATCAAGTGCACAAAAGTATATCACATATACAATGTGCACATCCGAGTGAGAATATCCATTTAAAGTGAACCGATACTAGTTAATGCAAAGTAATATATCAAATATATAATTATACATTAAATCATTAAATCAACACTTGATTTAACGACCCGGTCATATCGCATATAACCGACTAATATCAATAGTAACAACTTATCGAATCAACACTTGATCCGATAACCCGGCTATAACGCATATAACCGATCAATGTTACATATCGCGAGAATCGAATACAGTATCACATACTGGTATCATTCTCGGTCCCGCACATATCTCATATGCGCTCCTATTTCGTTTCGCTTGAGCCAGGAAACCTCTGTGTAGGACTCTAAAGACTCGTCAATACGCCGGCAGCAGGTGATGATCATATCAAGCACCCACAAGCCGCAAGCGGTCTGCTAAACGTAACGGCCACCCGGGTATTGAGCGATCAGAAGATCGACGAGCAAGCCCGCTCACACTCCTGTGAATCCAACCAGTAACACTACCGTACAGTCCGGTCTGATCGTCTGATATGTCGCATATCTTGCCTAGGGGTGGTAAACGTCAGACCCCAATAGCTCGATAAGTCGTGTCGATATGAGGTCTATAACAATTCGAGAAACTACTGGTAACACTTACCAGTAAATCTCAGCAATCCTGGCCAGGGATTTCCGGTTATAGCCAATCGAATACAGCGCAACATCAACCCCCCTATACCGGGAGAGACGAATCCCCTCCTATCGCTCATTGCCTCCATGTGACTCGGGACTGTACCCAAAAATGACCGTTTTGCACGCCCTCTTAGACGTGGTTAGGTGGAAATCAAAGCACAGTGGGAACCACACAAGACTCTATGACGATCTTGGGTCAACAGACTACTCTGTACCAGTGTCACCAGAGAACTGCCATCTGACGTAAGGTATAATACCATCTGGGAGTTCTCGGCGAGTCCGTCCAGTGTACCCAGTCTCTACTGAGCACCCGTATATCATCTCTGATGTCAAACACCAATGGATATGGGATCATCCATCGCCCATCTGTATGGGTCGAGAAGGTATACGCTAGTCTACTCTGGTATATCGATGCCCCGTCTCGATACACCCACGACTAGGGACTTTGAAGGATGTACTTATGGACTACCATGTCCCCACTAGTATGAACCGCATCATAGTCCAGGTAGTCAAGTACACATCCTAAGGGCTTTACCAACATGTAACAGAGAGACAATCAGTGTACACGTTAAGGTAAAGATCAACCAGATAGCATACTATCATGTCGAGCAAGAAAGTCCTCCCTATATATGTCCCAGCATCCACTACAATATACATCCTATGTATAGTAATGGCCTCTAGGGCATAATATAACTAACAAACTAGAGCTACCAGTTTTTAAACAAGTTTCTACAACATCTTTAGGTTTCTTTTATTTCATTAATCTCATTAATGAAGTCCCATTTTAATATGCTTCACAAGCATAAGATATGAAACGAAATCAACAATATATAATATATATCTCATATATATAATATAAACATTCGTTTCAGGCAGTATTATGATCTCATCACAGAACATTGCAGCAGAAGAACATATATGAAATATTGGATATACTAGGACGTCCGTGTTTTAATACGAGCCTGTATAAAACACGGATTCCACGGTCGCAATGAATAGCCAAACCCACATCCCTAGACCCCTACAAGAGCGGCAAGCAACACTGCCAATTCTAGGGTTAGGAGACCCGGTCTCGACTCCTCGAGATGGTCTCCCACTGGACCCTAGAACACGGTTACTTGTGCTCCCCTCCTTGGGTCTACCTAATGCGGAAAAGTAAATAATATACAATGGTGACATCATCCTCAGCCCGGAAGTGCCCCAATAAAAGAATATTACATACAAATGAATTTTACATGAATGAAAATGAAAAAGTCCCATCTCACATAAAACCCCCGGCTATTTAAACACGACGATCCAATATAACATATCACAGCAACACATAACATCACATGTCATCAACGTAAGTAAGTATGCATACACCGATTGTCGTCGATGTATAGATACGAAAACCGGCGATACAACTACATACTACACTTACGGTCACAGAAAAGAAAGTGTAAAACTACAACAGTTGGAATCCGCAACCACTTTAGACATCGCATGCCTAACCAAATGAATTTCATAGACATCGCATGCCTAACCAAATGAATTTCATAGACATCGCATGCCTAACAATTATAAACCCCGCATTTTAGTCTCATTATCGAAAACTCTCTTCAATATCAAGTCGGGCAATTCAACAAGATTCCCGACATCTTGATGGAATGCTCGTCGCAAACTTTAGTAGACGGCTGCACCCCCGGATGCCGACGACGAAGTGCACTAAGGCGGAACACCGCTGCCGTGAGCACCCGAAGGGATGTTTTAGGCGACGAGGTTCTCCTACAGTCACTCGGTTGGGGCTTAGGGGCATTGCTGTCTATTAAGTTTACCCGGCGAGTATCCGCGTACTCTATATGATTGCGACGGACTTTTGATCACATCAAAATCCTGTGGCAACCGATCAAATGAGACTGAACTGCTAGATTTATAACATTCAAATTAGTTATCTCATAACTACTTGTGGATTCCAAATATTGTATCACATTCCAGATAAATAGACAATGTTAAACTTTCCGATCGAATAATCAAACACCCAAGTTTTCTTCTCAACACTTGAAATTAGTTTAAAAACATCCATCACATGCCACAATACCAATGGTCCAGCCATAGAAGGGTCAAGCCAATGCCTCACATGTGGCAACGCCGTACTGTCCCAAGCCTTAAGGTTTAGAGGCGGTTCAGACGGTCACATAATCGAGTTAAGGTTTGTTGTTTTCTAGAGGGTCCACCGCGTTACTTGCATGACTTAGAACGTTCTTAAACTACGGAAAAATCCAACGCTTGGAAATTTTCCGGCAGGGAAAAAGTGAGTTGTTGATATCCGTTCGAACTTTTTAACACGTTCTAAAAATTACCCGGACAAACTAAACGAAGTTATACTTTCCGATTGAATCAACGAGCTCCCAATACAACCCAGAAAACTCAACTCTTGAGTATAATTAAAAATTCTCAGAAGCATCAGGAAGTGCCTACGGATGTTACTGTGCAAACAGTAAACCCTAATGTTTACGTACGGCCACGGAACCGCCGCGCAAGCCATGGTACGGCCGCGGTTCCGCGGCGCTTTAATGGTGTTAAAGTCTCGTTTTGCACAGTAATTCCTAAAATACCCTGCTGATTTTTTTGAGTATTTTTAATTCAGAAAAAATTAACTTTTTGAAAAATTTCCAGAAACTAGGGTTTTACGGGTATTCGGAGTTCGATCGGACTTTAAACTTCGTCTAGACTTCGCCTAAAACTCTATCTTGTCTTGTAGGGTTGCTAGGCACATGCACAAGGGTCTACGAGGCATCAACCATGCCCGATTTAAAATTTAGCCGTGCCGAACAACCCTAACCAAGATCTTTAAACTAGAGTTTAGGTGAAAACATGCATGTTAAACACTTTAACACTAAGTGAGAGGGATTACAACCTTTATAGATCCGGTCCTTCAGTTCTTAAGCTCCGTGTTGAGGTCCCTTCACTGCGATCATCGTGTTCCGGACTCTCGAGAGGCTCCACGAAGAGAAATATGCAAGCTTGCTTCCGATCTTCGATAACAAAGATGATCTACCTTGAAGTTTCATTAACACAAGCTCTCACTCTCTAAAAGAAGTGAACACTCTCATCTAAAGGGCAAGGGTAGATGAGAATTATGAAGTAGGATTTTAGCACTCATTTGTTTTCATATTCTCACTCATTTTCATCACTTAGGAAAAACCTAGAAAGCTTTTCAAGAAGCTCAAAGATGAAGAAGAAGAATAGTCATTATTTTGTGATGAATAATGAAAGGATAATAATGATGAATAATGCAACCATGGTTAAACAAACCTTTGTATAGATTTAACTAGGGCTAGGGTTTGGGTTGAGTTAAAGATGAGTCACTTTAAAATATCTAACACAAAACAAAAAGAAACCTTCTAGAAAGTTCATGAATGCACTAACCCAAATCAAACCCTAATCTTGTTTAATCTCCACTAAACATGTCGCATTAGTTATCATATCATGTAACAATATTATATATCACATATATAATATTTATTGTAACAAAATAAAATAATACATTTAACATATATCGCATATATATCAATGTATTACCCGAGTGAGAAAAAGAATCTTTTAGTGAGCTAATATTAGTTAATGTAATTTAATATATCATATATATTATTATAAATTAAATCATCGAATCAACACTTGATCCGACGATCCGGCTATATCGCATACAACCGACTAATATATCATTTACCGATTCATCGAATCAACACTTGATCCGATGACCCGGCTGATATCAAATATCCCGAGAATATAATACGGTATCTCATATCGCATTATCCTAGGTCCTGCATATATCGCATATGTGCCCCTACTCCGTTTTGCCTGAGTCAAGAAACCTCTGGGTAGGACTCTAAAGAATCGTCAATACGCCGGCAGTAGGTGATGATCATATCAAACACCCACAAGCTGCAAGCGGTCAGCTAAACGTAACTGTAGGGTTCCTAGGCATCCTAATGAGGTCTCACAAGGCATCAACCATGCCAATTTCAAAAAATCTAGGTGTCGAGAAACCCGACTACGGATCGTTGGCTAGAAATCTAGGCGAAAAAGCTAACTAGTTAACACTTAACTATGAGAATACGGATATACAACCTTTGTAGATCCGGTGCTCCACCTCTACGACTCCGCAATGAAGTCTCCTCGCTGTCCAAGACGGATCCCGGGCTCTAGCGTCGGCTTCATCGGAGAATGGACGGGCTAGGTCATCGACAACGTGCCGAAGATGATCTACGTTGAAGCATCACTAGATCAAGCTCCACCTTCACCGAGCCTTGAAAACTTGTGAAGGAAACACACTCTACTACTTGGCAAGAGGTAGAGGATGAAGAAATAGGAAGTGGGTAGACTTTAGATTTGGATTTCACACTCTTTTTCATCACTTGCCATTGATGGAGGCAAGCTTTCTTCACTTGAAGAAATGAAGAAGAAGATGAAAGAATTATGATAAGTTAATTAAAAAAGAAAAGAATATCCAAACTTATCATAATCCTAACTATGGTTATGTGTAGAGAATTGACCAAGGTTAAAGCAATGGTTAGGGTTAAGGATGAGATAAGAATGGTGGACAAAGTCAAAGCTTCATGAAGCTTCAACTAAAGAACAAATAAAGCCACCATTCTTTTCTCTTTTCCATTTATTTTCCAAAAAATATAAACAAATAAATAAATGAATAAATAAGCAATGGAAAAATAAAACCCTAACAATATGTTTTACCATGGTTTAATTCTTTACACTTAACCAAGTAAACATGTATCATCAAACATGATACAAACAAGTGCACAAAAGTATATCGCATATACAATGCGCACATCCGAGTGAGAAAATCCATCTTAAGTGAACCGATACTAGTTAACGCAAAGTAATATATCAAATATATAATTATGCATTAAATCATTAAATCAACACTTGATTTAACGATCCGGTCATGTCGCACACAACCGACTAGTATTCAATGTATCGGCTTATCGAATCAATCCTTGATTCAATAACTAGGTTATATCGCATACAACCATTCGACACATTCATCACGAGAATGGGATACGGTATCACATACACGTATTATTCTCGGTCCCGCACATATCTCATATGCGCTCCTATTTCGTTTCGCTTGAGCCAGGAAACCTCTGTGTAGGACTCTAAAGACTCGTCAATACGCCGGCAGCAGGTGATGATCATATCAAACACCCACAAGCCGCAAGCGGTCTGCTAAACGTAACGGCCACCCGGGTATTGAGCGATCTGAAGATCGACGAGCAAGCCCGCTCACACTCCAGTGAATCCGACCAGTAACACTACCGTACAGTCCGGTCTGTTCGTCTGATATGTCGCATATCTCGCCTAGGGGTGGTAAACGTCAGACCCCAATAGCTCAATAAGTCGTGTCGATATGAGGTCTATAACAATTCGAGAAACTACAGGTAACACTTACCAGTAAATCTCAGCAACCCTGGCCAGGGATTTCCTGTTATAGCCAATCGAACACAGCGCAACATCAACTCCCTATACCGGGAGAGACGAATCCCCTCTTATCGCTCATTGCCTCCATGTGACTCGGGACTGTACCCAAAAACCACCGTTTTGCACGCCCTCTTGGACGTGGTAAGATGGAAATCAAAGCACAGTGGGAACCACACAAGACTCTATGACGATCTCGGGTCAACAGACTACTCTGTACCAGTGTCACCAGAGAACTGCCATCTGACGTGAGGTATAATACCATCTGGGAGTTCTCGGCGAGTCCGTCCAGTGTACCCAGTCTCTACTGAGCACCCGTATATCATCTCCGATGTCAAACACCAATGGATATGGGATCATCCATCGCCCATCTGTATGGGTCGAGAAGGTATACGCTAGTCTACTCTGGTATATCGATGCCCCGTCTCGATACACCCACGACTAGGGACTTTGAAGGATGTACTTATAGACTATCTGTCCCCATTAGTATGATCTGCATCATAGTCCAGGTAGTCAAGTACATCTCCTAAGGGCTTTACCAACATGTAACAGAGAGACAATCAGCATACACGTTAAGGTAAAGGGTAACCAGATAGCATACTATCATGTCGAGCAAGAAAGTCCTCCCTATATATGTCCCAGCATCCACTACAATATACATCCTATGTATAGTAATGGCCTCTAGGGCATACATATAACTAACAATCTCCCACTTGCACTAGGGCCATCTGTAGCAGTGGTTGTAGTATCTCATACTCAACCATCCCATAAAAGTCTCTCTCTGGGAACAGGCCTTTGTGAGTGGATCCGCTGTGTTGTCCTCTGAGTCTACTCTCCAAACCTCGATCACCCTGGAGATCAACTATCTCCAAGATCAGGTGATACTGCCTTAGAATATGTCTGGATCACTGATGGGACCGGCGTTCCTTGGCATAAGCCACAACTCCATTGTCACACAATGGGAGGAACAAAGTTCATCTTATGAACTAATATATACCCAGACTGCCTCTTTGGTAGCATCTTAAGTAGCGATGTATCCAGCCTTTATCGTCTAGTATGTCACGGTATCTAGCTTGGAACTCTTCCAACATACCGTCCCTCTACTGAGGGTAAAGACAATGCCTGCGACTGACATTCAGTCGTCTATATCACCCTGGAACCTTTCCAGTGATTCTCCCCAGGATCGGTTGATACCATCTCACTACAACTAGTGAGTGTCCTAACATCCATTTGGATCTATCTCATAGGTCTAAAACCCAGGATTTAGTAGGTATCATTTTGATCCTATGTGGAGAATCATTGTGATAGGCGGAGATTGATCGAGCGTAGCATAGGAAACTCTTTCCCTATCAAGAGTATGTCATCCACGTACTCTACGAGGATCAACACCACACTCTCTACTACCTTTTTTGTATATACAAGGTTCATCTATCATTTTGATGATGTCAACTTCTTTGACTAATTCATCAAAACAGATGTTCCAACTCCGCGATGCCTGCTTTATCAAAAAAAGCATCTTGCACACGTTTCCGCTGCTCCCACTGTCTACGAGGCCCTCTGGCTGTGTACTTATAGACGCTCTCTTCTAAATCATCATTTAGAAAAGCAGTCAAGACACTCAACCACCAGATATCGCAGTCATGGTATGTAGCCGTGACAAGTAGGATCTGGATGGACTTAAGCATAGCAACTTGAAAAGGTTTCATCATAATCCACGCCTGGTCGATGACGAAAAGCTTTAACAAGTCTAGCTTTGAAAGTCTCAACTCTTCCATATACACCAAGTAATCTTCTCAAGATATACTTGCTCCTGATGGGGATTTAACCCTTCAGATATTGCAACCAAAGTCCATACTTTGTTGGTGTATAAGGATTCCATCTCAGATCACTAAGCATCCAGCCATTCTTACAGAGTCCCACTCTTGATGGCCAGCTCGAAACTAGTTGGGTCATCATCTTATGATGCAATCCTCGCTCCCACTGTCATAGAGAAACCGAAGTATCTCTCAGGTGGGTGAGGAACCCTACTAGATCGGCGGAGAGGTTGAGGTTCGTTGGAATCTACTGAATCCTTTGGTTCTTTTAAATCATCAGCTGCAGTTTGTATAGCTGGAACCTTTCCAGTTCTACATTACAGACTATGCCTCGAGCTTGTCCGGATTTTGCTTTCAGACATAGGCCGGTCAACCCCAAATCTTAACTAGCTTAAGACATGGGCTCTTCCCTTTCCATATCAGATATGAAATGGTAGGCATCTGATTTGATTGGAACCTTATTCAATAGGTTTGCAGCTTCTCAAGTGCATAACTCCCAAAAGGAAAAAGGTAACTCAGCAGTACTCATCATAGAGCACACCTTATCATATAGGGTGTTATTGCTCCGCCCCGATATACCATCGTGCTATGGTGTATGCGGAGGAGTAATGCTGAGAGAGAATCTCATTCTCCTTTAGAATAGTCCAGGATTTCCGTGCTCAAGTATTCTCCTCCCTGATCTCATCATAGGACATAATACTTATACCCGTATCGGTTCTCTACTTCTAGCTTATATTCTGTGAATATCTCAAAAGGTTCGGACTCATGTTTCAACAAGAACATATGACTGAATCTTGAGAGATTATCAGAGAATGTAATGAAGTAAAAAGAACCGGTCTTGGTATGTGTAGACAGGGGACCTACATACATCAACATGTATCATCCCAAGAGTTCACTAACTCTTTCTCTGTTTCCAATAAACAGAGCTGTGGTCATCTTATCTTTGTGACATGACTGGCGAGTTTCACAAGATGTAAATTCAAACTGATTTAAATATGCATCTATATGTAACTCTAGCTAGTCGGGTCACATTGATCTGACCTAGTCTACAATACCTCAAGTAGGATTCGTTCTTATCTGAACTCTTCCTCTTGTGTGTGTTCCGTATACTAAAGAACTGTCGTTTGATTTAGAACATCAACGCTTTTAGATAACGTGCCTGATCCGATCAACTTTTGATATAGGAAATGTTCAAAACATTATCCAACAATACAAAATTATATCCTTTCTTTACTAATAAAGAGACTGATATGATTTTGTATATCAGGTTCGGTATCTAACAACATTCATTCAGAATCAATGTATTGGTAATACAGGGTGACAGTGACCAACAGACTTGGCTGCAACTCTTGCCCCGTTTTCTGCCTCATGAAACTTATCACCCGTTCTCAGTTCTCTACCTATCTGTAGCCCTATGTAACATATTACATATCTGGGATCCTGATCTGGTATCTCATACCCAGGGCGTAGAGGATACAGAGAAACAGTTCTTTGTAACGAACATACCCGAAGATGATGCATCAGCATGCACTCTCTTCGTTTGGGCGGCACGGGAATTCTGGTAATCCCCAATTACTTACTCTGTCTTATAACAATTATAAGTTGGAGCGGGACCAACGTTCCCCAGCTCAGTATAACAAGCGGGTTCGGTCAATAATCCGTTTTATTATCTTGATTAAGGCGTGATATGGTCGCTACCTGGAGAGAGAGAGAAGAAAACACTCAGCGTGCGCTCTGTCAAGAATAGATTGGTTTTTATTTTATCTAATCAGGATGGCTCCCACTGCTTTTTATCAAATCTTCCTTCAAACCCTAAAAGGAAAGACTAGCCGGGATTAATTACACACTACAAGTTCGCCAATCTTTCAGCCAGGCCAGTGTCGGTACTTTGAGGGAGGTCCCCCGTGCTTTCGCACGAACCTAATTAATGTAAACCTCGTTTTCCCAGAGGCGCAACCTCGTTAACACCTTTCTAGACACCTACTTGATCGGCTAATTGTAATGTGTAAAACTCTCCCAGGAGTAACTCTTACTCGCAGCGGGTATCGGGATCCAACTATCTCATAGAAGGTATGCAATCTCATTGCAAATTTCAACACTTGAAATTCCCGATAATATTTTGCCCCATGCGATCTATGACCTTGACTGAGTCAACAAACCATAGACCGCAAGTAAAGTTCAACCCGTCATTTCTCGATTGAATTAAACCCACCCGCACGACCCTTGACTGAGTCAACAAGGCCGCACGACTACCCTAATCCAATCGCATCATATTCTTTGCAGATAAGCAATAATCAGCTACCGCACACTACGCCTTGACTGAGTCAACAAACGCAGCACGAATACTAACTATTACCTATCTGAAATGACGGAGGGCTACGACAGGTTTTTAAGAAAACCTTTTGCGTAATGAACTTTATATCGTTGTAGAATCAAATGATTTTAAAAATGGAGTGCTTTTGAGGCTTTTCTAGTTTTGCTAAAGGAGTCACTCCCGGTGAAGGGATCGTCGGTCCTTTCCTCGTCGAATGAGGTGCGGGATATATCATATATATCACTATGCAAAGCAAAAACACTTAAAAGCAATCAAAAGACAAACCGAGTGTGTAGCATCTGCCAGTTATTGCTAAAGGAGTCACTCCCGGTGAAGGGATCTCGGTCCTTTCCTCATCGAATAAGGTGCAGGATATATCACATATACCGCTATGCAAAGCAAAAAACTGTAGCTACCTGTTTTATTTTGAAATTCGATTCTACAACATCTTAGGTTTCTTTTATTTCATTAATCTCATTAATGAAGTCCCATCATTTAAGTACCTAAACATCACAGATAAATACGACGTACACTTATGCCATCCGCATTCGCCTCGATGTCCCCTCGTGCACCGTTAGGTTAGGTAACTAACGGCAGAGCGGGGCAGGGCTAGCGCGGGTGTAAAACATAAGTAACATCTATATAATATATCATATATACTATATACTGTATCTATCACAGAACATCACATGATCACATCACAGATATCGCAGCAGAAGAAACATATGAAATATTGGATATACTAGGACGTCCGTGTTTTTAATACGAGCCAGTATAAAACACGGATTCCACGGTCGTGATGAATAGCCAAACCCACACCCCTAGACCCCTACGAGAGCGGCAAGCAACCCTACCAATTCTGGAGTTAGGAGACCCGGACTCGACTCCTCGAGTTGGTCTCCCACTGGACTCCAGAACCCGGTTACTTGTGCTCCCCTCCTTGGGTCTATTCTAGTGCGGAAAAGTAAATAATATACAAAAGGTGACAACTTCCGCAACCTGGAAGCGCCCCAATGAAAGAATATTACATACAAGTTTTTACATGAATGAAAATGAAAAACACTCATCTCACATAAAAACCCCCGGCTATTCAAACACGACGATCCAATATAACATATCCAGCAACACATAACATCACATGTCATCAACGTAAGTAAATATGTGCATCCCAATTGTCGTTGACATATAGCAACGAAACCGGCGATATCACATATTACACTTACGGTCACAGAAAAGAAAGTGTAAAACTACAACAGTTGGAATCCGCAATCTTTATAGACATCGCATGCCTAATCAAATGAATTCCTTAGACATCGCATGCCTAACAATTATAAACCCCGCATTTTAGTCCCATCATCGAAAACACTTTTCAATATCAAGTCGGGCAATTCAACAAGATTCCCGACAGCCTGATCGAATGCTCGTCGCAAACTTCAGTAGACGGCCGCACCCCCAATACCGTCGACGAAGTGCACCAAGGCGGAACACCGCTGCCGCGAGCACCCGAACGGATGCTTTCGGCGACGGGGTTCTCCTACAGTCACTTGGTCGGGGCTATGGAGTGAGGCTGTCTATTAAGTTTACCCGGCGAGTATCCGCGTACGCTACGTGATTGCGACGGACTTTTGATCACATCAAAATTCCGTGGCAGCCGATCAAGTGAGACTAAACTGCTATGTTTATAACATTCATTTAGTTATCTCATAACTATTGTGAATTCCAATTATTGTATCCCATTCCAGATAAACAGAAAATGTTAAACTTTTCGATCGAACAGTCAAACACCCAAGTTTTCCCGATACAGCTCAACACATGAAACAAGTCTAAAAACATTCAGTTCATGCCTCAGTACCAACGGTCCAGCCGTAGAAGGGTCAAGCCAACGCCTCACATGTGGCACGCCGTACTGCCCCAAACCCGAAGGTTCAAAGGGCAGTTCAAGACGGTCACATAATCGAGTTAAGGTTTGTTGTCTTCTAGAGGGTCCATCGAATTACTTGCACTACTTAGAACGTCTTTAAACTACGGAAAAATCCAACACTTGGAAATTTCCCGACAGGGAAAAAATTGGGTATTTATATCCGGTCGAACATTTTAACAGTTTCTAAAATATCCGGAAAAACATAAACATAGTTAAATTATCCGATCAAATTAACGAATCCCCAATAAAACCCTAGAAAACTCAACACCTGAGTGGAATTAAAAAATTCACATCAAAAATTGCCAAGAAAGGACCTAAGAATAAATATATAAAATTTGAGGGACTAAGTCGAAATTTGGGCCGCGGAAGCGCCGCCAAACCCCTGGTTTGGCCGCGGATCCGCGCTCCAATTATTGAATTAGTCGACCAAACTTCACAGTAATTCTTAGTTTTTCCTGCTTATTTTTCTGCATATTTTTAATTCACAAAATACAACAGTTTTGAAAAATGTACAGAGAGCGATTTTGCTTGGGGTTTCGCGGTTCGATCGGATCTCTAACTTCGTCTACCGATCGCCTAAGGCTCTAGCTAGGCTCTGATACCACTGTAGGGTTCCTAGGCATCCTAATGAGGTCTCACAAGGCATCAACCATTCCAATTTCAAAAAATCTAGGTGCCGAGAAACCCGACTACGGATCGTTGGCTAGAAATCTAGGCGAAAAAGCTAACTAGTTAACACTTAACTATGAGAATACGGATATACAACCTTTGTAGATACGGTGCTCCACCTCCACGACTCCGCAATGAAGTCTCCTCGCTGTCCAAGACGGATCCCGGGCTCTAGCGTCGGCTTCATCGGAGAATGGACGGGCTAGGTCATCGACAACGTGCCGAAGATGATCTACGTTGAAGCATCACTAGATCAAGCTCCACCTTCACCGAGCCTTGAAAACTTGTGAAGGAAACACACTCTACTACTTGGCAAGAGGTAGAGGATGAAGAAATAGGAAGTGGGTAGACTTTAGATTTGGATTTCACACTCTTTTTCATCACTTGCCATTGATGGAGGCAAGCTTTCTTCACTTGAAGAAATGAAGAAGAAGATGAAAGAATTATGATAAGTTAATTAAAAAAGAAAAGAATATCCAAACTTATCATAATCCTAACTATGGTTATGTGTAGAGAATTGACCAAGGTTAAAGCAATGGTTAGGGTTAAGGATGAGATAAGAATGGTGGACAAAGTCAAAGCTTCATGAAGCTTCAACTAAAGAACAAATAAAGCCACCATTCTTTTCTCTTTTCCATTTATTTTCCAAAAAATATAAACAAATAAATAAATGAATAAATAAGCAATGGAAAAATAAAACCCTAACAATATGTTTTACCATGGTTTAATTCTTTACACTTAACCAAGTAAACATGTATCATCAAACATGATACAAACAAGTGCACAAAAGTATATCGCATATACAATGCGCACATCCGAGTGAGAAAATCCATCTTAAGTGAACCGATACTAGTTAACGCAAAGTAATATATCAAATATATAATTATGCATTAAATCATTAAATCAACACTTGATTTAACGATCCGGTCATGTCGCACACAACCGACTAGTATTCAATGTATCGGCTTATCGAATCAATCCTTGATTCAATAACTAGGTTATATCGCATACAACCATTCGACACATTCATCGCGAGAATGGGATACGGTATCACATACACGTATTATTCTCGGTCCCGCACATATCTCATATGCGCTCCTATTTCGTTTCGCTTGAGCCAGGAAACCTCTGTGTAGGACTCTAAAGACTCGTCAATACGCCGGCAGCAGGTGATGATCATATCAAACACCCACAAGCCGCAAGCGGTCTGCTAAACGTAACGGCCACCCGGGTATTGAGCGATCTGAAGATCGACGAGCAAGCCCGCTCACACTCCAGTGAATCCGACCAGTAACACTACCGTACAGTCCGGTCTGTTCGTCTGATATGTCGCATATCTCGCCTAGGGGTGGTAAACGTCAGACCCCAATAGCTCAATAAGTCGTGTCGATATGAGGTCTATAACAATTCGAGAAACTACAGGTAACACTTACCAGTAAATCTCAGCAACCCTGGCCAGGGATTTCCTGTTATAGCTAATCGAACACAGCGCAACATCAACTCCCTATACCGGGAGAGACGAATCCCCTCCTATCGCTCATTGCCTCCATGTGACTCGGGACAGTACCCAAAAACCACCGTTTTGCACGCCCTCTTGGACGTGGTAAGATGGAAATCAAAGCACAGTGGGAACCACACAAGACTCTATGACGATCTCGGGTCAACAGACTACTCTGTACCAGTGTCACCAGAGAACTGCCATCTGACGTGAGGTATAATACCATCTGGGAGTTCTCGGCGAGTCCGTCCAGTGTACCCAGTCTCTACTGAGCACCCGTATATCATCTCCGATGTCAAACACCAATGGATATGGGATCATCCATCGCCCATCTATATGGGTCGAGAAGGTATACGCTAGTCTACTCTGGTATATCGAT
Organism: Agapanthus africanus; assembly: GCA_030015575.1. Taxonomy (NCBI): domain Eukaryota; kingdom Viridiplantae; phylum Streptophyta; class Magnoliopsida; order Asparagales; family Amaryllidaceae; genus Agapanthus; species Agapanthus africanus. The sequence goes on from CM057341.1 coordinate 342,907,909, forward strand.
GCCCCGTCTCGATACACCCACGACTAGGGACTTTGAAGGATGTACTTATAGACTATCTGTCCCCACTAGTATGATCTGCATCATAGTCCAGGTAGTCAAGTACATCTCCTAAGGGCTTTACCAACATGTAACAGAGAGACAATCAGCATACACGTTAAGGTAAAGGGTAACCAGATAGCATACTATCATGTCGAGCAAGAAAGTCCTCCATATATATGTCCCAGCATCCACTACAATATACATCCTATGTATAGTAATGGCCTCTAGGGCATACATATAACTAACAGTAACAGCTACCCAGGTATTGAGCGCTCAAAAGATCAACAAGCAAGCCTGTACATTCTCCTGTGAATCTAATCAGTAACACTCCCGTACAGTCCGATCTCGTCGTCTGATATATCGCATATCTCGCCTATGGGTGGTAAACGTCAGACCCCAGTAGCTCGATAAGTCGTGTCGATATGAGCTCTATAACAGTTCGAGAAACTACTGATAACACTTACCAGTAAATCTCAGCAACCCTGGCCAGGGATTTCCGGTTATAGCCAATCGAACACAGCGCAACATCAACTCCTTATACCGGGAGAGACGAATCCCCTCCTATCGCTCATTGCCTCCATGTGATTCGGGACTGTACCCAAAAGCCACCTTTTTGCACCCCTCTTGGACGTGGTATGATGGAAATCAAAGCACAGTGGGAATCACACAAGACTCTATGACGATCTCGGGTCAACAGACTACTCTGTACCAGTATCACCGGAGAACTGCCATCTGACGTGAGGTATAATACCATCTGGGAGTTCTCGGCGAGTCCGTCCAGTGTACCCAGTCTCTACTGAGCACCCATACACCATCCTTGATGTCAAACATCGATGGATATGGGATCATCCATCTCCCATCATATGGGTCAAGATGCGTATACGCTAGTCTACTCTGGTGGATCGATGCCCTGTCTCGATATACCCTCGACTAGGAACAGTTATAGGATGTACTCGTCGACTACCGTGGCCCCACTAGTATGATCTCATCATAGTCCCAGTAGTCGAGTACATATCCTAAGGGCTTTATCAACATGCAACATAGAGACAACCGGAGTACATGTTAAAATAAAGTACAACTAGATAGCATACTATCATGTCGAGCAAGAAAGTCCTCCCTATATATGTCCAAGCATCCATTACAATATACATCGTATGTACAGTAATGGCCTCTAGGGCATACATATAACTAACAATCTCCCACTTGCACTAGGGCCATCTGTTGTGGTATCACATACCCAACAATCAGCTGTGGTTGAAGTATCTCATACTCAACCATCCCATAAAAGTCTCTACTGGGAAAAAGGCCTTTGTGAGTGGATCCGCGCTGTTGTCCTCTGTGTCTACTCTCCTATCATCGATCTCCCTGGAGATCAACCATCTCCATGATCAGGTGATACTGTCTAAGAGTTATATCTGGATTTCTGATGGGACGGTAATTTCTTAGCTAAAGCCACAACTCCATTATCACACAATGGTAGGAACGAAGTTCATCTCATGAACTTATATATATCCAGACTGCCTCTTTGGTAGTATCCTAAGTAACGATGTATCTTGCCTTTAATCGTCTAGTAAGTCACGGTATCTCGCTTGGAACTCTTCCAACATATCGTCCCTCCACTGAGGGTAAAGACAATGCCTGCGACTGACATTCAGTCGTCCATATCACCCTGGAACCTTTCCAGTGATTCTCCCCAGGATCGATTGATACCATCTCACTACAACTAGTGAGAATCCTAACATCCAATTAGATCTATCTCATAGATCCAAAACCCAGGATTTAGGAGGTATCACTTTGATCCTATATAGAGAATCCTTATGATATGCGGAGATTGACCGTGCATAGCATAGGAAACTCCTTCCCTATCAAGTGTATGTCATCCACGTACTCTACGAGGATCACCACCGTACTCTCTACTACCTTTTTTGTATATACAAGCTTCATCTACCATTTTGATGAAGTCAAACTCTTTGACTACCACATCAAAACAGATGTTCCAACTCCGCGATGCCTGATTTATCACATAAATCATCTTGCACACGTTTCCGCTCCTCCCACTGTCTACGAAGCCCTCTGGCTATGTACTTATAGACGCTCTCTTCTAAAACATCATTTCGAAAAGCTGTCATGACACCCAACCGCCAGAAATCGTAGTCATGGTATGCAGCCGTGGCAAGTAGGATCTGGATGGACTTAAGCATAGCTTTGATAGTCTCAACTTTTCCATGTACACCAAGTAATCTTCTCAAGATATACTTTCTCCTGATGGGGATTTAACCCTTCAGATAAAGCAACCAAAGTCCATACTTTGTTGGTGTATAAGGATTCCATCTCAGATCGATAAGCATCCAGCCATTCTTACAGAGTCCCACTCTTGATGGCCTGCTCGAAACTAGTTAGGTTATCATCTCATGATGCAATCCTCTCTCCCACTGTCATAGAGAAACAGAAGTATCTCTTAGGTGGGTGAGGAACCCTACTAGATCGGTGGAGAGGCTGAGGTTCGTTGGAATCTATTGAATCCTTTGGTTCTACCAAATCATCTGCTATAGTTTGTATAGCTGGAACTCCTTCCAGTTCTACCTCATGACCACTAATTTCTTCACAAGAAATTCCATTTCACAAAGGTGGCATGTTGAGAAACAAAACATCTATTGTTCCTCGGTTAGGTAGAAGATATTACCTTGCGTATGCTTGGGATATCCAACAAACTTCCACAGATCTGACTTTGCCTCGAGCTTGTCCGGATTATACTTTTAGACATAGGCTGGACAACCCCAAATCTTAACATACTTAAGATATGGGCTCTTCCCATTCCATATCACATATGAAGTGGTAGGCAACTGATTTGATTTGAACCCTATTCAATAGGTATGCAGCTTCTCAAGTGCATAACTCCCAAAAGGAAATAGTAACTCAGTGGTACTCATCATAGAGCACACCATATCACATAGGGTGTAAATGCTCCGCCCCGATACACCGACGTGCTGTGGTGTATACGGAGGAGTAATGCTGAGAGAGAATCTCATTCTCCTTTAGAATAGTCCAGGAATCCCGTGCTTAAGTATTCTCCTCCTTGATCTCATCAAAGGACATAATACTTATACCTGTTTTTGGTTCTCTACTTCTAACTTATATTATGTGAATATCTCAAAAGGTTCAGACTTGTGTTTCAACCGGAACATATGTCTGAATCTTGAGAGATAAACAGTGAATGTAATGAAGTACAAAGAACCGGTCTTGGCATGTGTAGACTGGGGACCTTCATACATCAGTATGTATCAATCCCAAGAGTTCATTAACTCTTTCTCTTTTTCCAATAAATAGAGCTGTGGTCATCTTATCTTTGTGACATGACCGGCAAGTTTCACAAGATGTAAATTCAAACTAATTTAAATATGCATCTAAATGTAACTTAGCTAGTCGGGTCGCATTGATATGACCTAGTCTACAATACCTCAAGAAGGATTTCGTTCATTTCTGAACTCTTCCTCTTGTGTGTGTTCTGTACATTAAGAACCGTGGTTTGATTTAGAACGTCTATGCTTTTAGATAACGTGCCTGAACCGATCAACTCTTTATATAGGAAATGTTCAAAACATTATCCAACAATACAAAATTATATCCTTCTTTACTAATAAAGAGATTGATATGATGTTGTATATCAGGTTCGCTATCTAATAACATTCGTTCAGAATCAATGTATTCTGGTAATACAGGGTGATAGTGACCAACAGACTTGGCTGCAACACTTGCACCGTTTCTATCTCATGAAACTTATCACCCATTCTCAGTTCTCTACCTAGCCCATGTAATAGATTACATATGCGGGATCCTGATCCGGTATCTCATACCCAGGACGTAAAGGATACTGAGAAACAGTTCTATGTAATGAACACACCCGAAGATGATTCATCAGCATGCACTTTCTTCGTTTTGGGCGGCACAGGAAATCTGGTATTCCCTAATTTCCTGCTCTGTCTTATAACAATTGTAAGTTGGAGCGGGACCAACGTTCCCCATCTCATTATAACAAGCGGGTTCGGTCAATACATCCGTATTATTATCTTGATTAAGGCGTGATATGGTCGCTGCCTGGAGAGAGAGAGAAGAAAACACTCAGCGTGCGCTTTTACAAGATTAGATTGGTTATCAATTTATCTAATCAGGATGTCTCCCACTGTTTTAGTCAAATCTTCCTTCAAACCCTAAAAGGAAAGACTAGCCGGGATTAATTACACTATACAAGTTCGCCAATCTTTCAGCCAGGCCAGTGCCGGTACTTTGAGGGAGGTTCCCCGTGCTTTCGCACGGACCTAATTAAAGTAAACCTCGTTTTCCCAGGGGCGTAACCCCGTTGACACCTTTCTAGACACCTACTTGATCGGCTAATTGTAATGTGTAAAACTCTCCCAGGAGTAACCCTTACTCGCAGCGGGTATCGGGATCCAACTATTTCATAGAAGGTATGCAATCTCATTGCAAATTTCAACACTTGAAATTCCCAATAATATTTTACCCTTAGCAACTTATGACCTTGGCTAAGGTCAACAAATCATAAGTGCTAGCCAAGTTCAACCCGTCATTTCCCGATTGAACTAAACCCATCCGCACGGCCCTTGGCTAAGGTCAACAAAGTCGCACGACTACCCTAACTCAATCGCATCATATGCTTATACAGATAAGCGATAATCAGCTACCGCACACTACGCCTTGGCTAAGGTCAACAAACGCAGCACGAATACTAACCAGTACTTATCTGAAATGACGGAGGGCTACGACAGGTTTTTAAGAAAACCCTTTGCGTAATGAACTTGATATTGTTGTAGAATCGAGTAATTTTAAATGGAGTGTTTTTGAGGCTTTTTCTAGTTTTGCTAAAGAGGTCACTCCCGGTGAAGGTATCGTCGGCTCTTTTCTCATCGAATAAGGTGCAGGATATTTCACAAATACCGCTGTGCAAAGCAAGAACTATAGAAGCAATCAAAAGACAAACCGAGTTTGTAGCATCTACTAGTTTCACTAAAGAGGTCACTCCCGGTGAAGGGATCTCGGCTCTTTCCTTATCGAATAAGGTGCTGGATGTTCTACAAGGAACACCGCTATGCAAAGCAAGAACGAGAGCTACCAGTTTTTAAACAAGTTTCTACAACATCTTAGGTTTCTTTTATTTCATTAATCTCATTAATGAAGTCCCTTTTTATTATGCTTCACAAGCATCACATTTGAAACGAAATCTGCAATATAACATATATCTCATATATATAATATAAACATTCGTCTCAGGCAGTAATATAATCTCATCACAGAACATTGCAGCAGAAGAACATATATGAAATATTGGATATACTAGGACGTCCGTGTTTTAATACGAGCCTGTATAAAACACGGATTCTACGGTCTCGATGAATATCCAAACCCACATCCCTAGACCCCTACGAGAGCGGCAAGCAACACTGCCAATTCTAGGGTTAGGAGACCCGGTCTCGACTCCTCGAGATGGTCTCCCATTGGACCCTAGAACCCGGTTACTTGTGCTCCCCGCCTTGGGTCTACCTAATGCGGAAAAGTAAATAATATACAATGGTGACATCATCCTCATCCCGGAAGTGCCCCAATAAATGAATTGCACTAAGGCGGAACACCGCTGCCGTGAGTACCCGAACGGATGCTTTTGGCAACGGGGTTCTCCTACAGTCACTTGGTCGGGGCTGTGGGGCGTGGCTGTCTATTAAGTTTACCCGGCGAGTATCCGCGTATGCTACGTGATTGCGACGGATTTTTGATCACATCAAAATCCCGTGGTAACCGATCAATTGAGACTAAACTGCTAGATTTATAACATTCAAATTAGTTATCTCATAACTACATGTGGATTCCAAATATTGTATCACATTCCAGATAAAAAGACAGTGTTAAACTTTCCGATCGAATAATCAAACACCCAAGATTTCCCAAATAGCTCAACACTTGAGCGGAGTTCAAAAAATATCCATCACATGCCACAGTACCAATGGTCCAGCCGTATAAGGGTCAAGCCAACGCCTCACATGTGGGATGCCGTACTGCCCCAAACCCTAAGGTTTAGAGGAAGTTCAAGACGGTCACATAATCGAGTTAAGGTTTGTGTTCTTCTAGAGGGTCCACTACGTTACTTGCACGACTTAGAACGTCCTTAAACTACGGAAAAATCCAACGCTTGGAAATTTTCCGGCAGGGGAAAAGGTGAGTTATTGATATCCGTTCGAACATTTTAACACGTTCTAAAAATTACCCGGACAAAATAAACGAAGTTAAATTATCCGATCGAATCAACGAGTCCCCAATACAACCCAGAAAACTCAACACTTGAGTAAAAATTAAAAATTCCCAGAAGCAGTAGGTAACACATACGGATGTTACTGTTGGAAAACGATACCATAACTCTCATTTATTGCCGCGGAACCGCCGCCAATACCCCAGTTTGGCCGCGGTTCCGCGGCGCTACAGTGGCCTTATGGTGTCGTTTTTCACAGGTGTCCATAGAATTCCCTACTGATATTTTAAAGGATTTTTAATATGGAAAAAATCACATTTTAAAAAAATGTCCAGAGAAGGGTTCGTGTCGGGGTTTCCGGGTTCGAACGGACTTTAAACTTCGCCTAGACTTCGCCTAAAGCTCTAGCTTAGCTCTGATACCACTGTAGGGTTGCTAGGCACACGCACAAGGGTCTACGAGGTATCAACCATGCCCGATTTAAAATTTAGCCGTGCCGAACAACCCTAACCAAGATCTTTAAACTAGAGTTTTGGTGAAAACATGCATGTTAAACACTTTAACACTAAGTGAGAGCGATTACAACCTTTGTAGATCTGGTCCTTCACTTCTTAAGCTCCGTGTTGAGGTCCCTTCACTGCGATCATCGTGTTCCGGACTCTCGAGAGGCTCCGCGAAGAGAAATATGCAAGCTTGCTTCCGATCTTCGATAACAAAGATGATCTACCTTGAAGTTTCATTAACACAAGCCCTCACTCTCTAAAAGAAGTGAACACTCTCATCTGAAGGGCAAGGGTAGATGAGAATTATGAAATAGGATTTTAGCTCTCATTTGTTTTCATATTCTCACTCATTTTCATCACTTAGGAAAAACCTAGAAAGCTTTTCAAGAAGCTCAAAGATGAAGAAGAAGACTAGTCATCCTTTTGTGATGAATAATGAAAGGATAATAATGATGAATAATGCAACCATGGTTAAACAAATATTTGTAGAGATTTAACTAGGGCTAGGGTTTGGGTTGAGTTAAAGATGAGTCACTTTAAAATATCTAACACAAAACAAAAAGAAACCTTCTAGAAGGTTCATGAATGCACTAACCCAAATCAAACTCTAACCTTGTTTAATCTCCACTAAACATGTCGCATTAGTTATCATATCATGTTACAATATTATATATCACATATATAATATTTATTGTAACAAAATAAAATAATACATTTAACATATATCGCATATATATCAATGTATTACCCGAGTGAGAAAAAGAATCTTTTAGTGAGCTAATATTAGTTAATGTAATTTAATATATCATATATATTATTATACATTAAATCATCGAATTAAAACTTGATCCGACGATCCGGCTATATCGCATACAACCGACTAATATATCATTTACCGATTCATCGAATCAACACTTGATCCGATGACCCGGCTAATATCAAATATCGCGAGAATATAATACGGTATCTCATATCGCATTATCCTCGGTCCTGCACATATCACATATGTGCCCCTACTCCGTTTTGCCTGAGTCAAGAAACCTCTGTGTAGGACTCTAAAGAATCGTCAATACGCCGGCAGTAGGTGATGATCATATCAAACACCCACAAGCTGCAAGCGGTCAGCTAAACGTAACAGCTACCCAGGTATTGAGTGCTCAGAAGATCAACAAGCAAGCCTGTACATTCTCCTGTGAATCCAATCAGTAACACTCCCGTACAGTCCGGTCTCGTCGTCTGATATGTCGCATATCTCGCATAGGGGTGGTAAACGTCAGACCCCAGTAGCTCGATAAGTCGTGTCGATATGAGGTCTATAACAATCCGAGAAACTACTGATAACACTTACCAGTAAATCTCAGCAACCCTGGCCAGGGATTTCCGGTTATAGCCAATCGAACACAGCGCAACATCAACTCCCTATACCGGGAGAGACGAATCCCCTCCTATCGCTCATTGCCTCCATGTGATTCGGGACTGTACCCAAAAGCCACCTTTTTGCACGCCCTCTTGGACGTGGTATGATGGAAATCAAAGCACAGTAGGAATCACACAAGACTCTATGACGATCTCGGGTCAACAGACTGCTCTGTACCAGTGTCACCGGAGAACTGCCATCTGACGTGAGGTATAATACCATCTGGGAATTCTCGGCGAGTCCGTCCAGTGTACCCATTCTCTACTGAGCACCCGTACACCATCCTTGATGTCAAACACCGATGGATATGGGATCATCCATCGCCCATCATATGGGTCAAGATGCGTATACGCTAGTCTACTCTGGTGGATCGATGCCCTGTCTCGATACACCCTCGACTAGGAACAGTTATAGGATGTACTCGTCGACTACCGTGGCCCCACTAGTATGATCTCATCATAGTCCCAGTAGTCGAGTACATATCCTAAGGGCTTTATCAACATGCAACATAGAGACAACCAGAGTACATGTTAAGATAAAGTACAACCAGATAGCATACTATCATGTCGAGCAAGAAAGTCCTCCCTATATATGTCCAAGCATCCATTACAATATACATCGTATGTACAGTAATGGCCTCTAGGGCATACATATAACTAACATGTCTCTGATACCACTGTAGGGTTACTAGGCACTCTAATAAGGTTCTACAAGGCATCAACCATGCCCGATTTAAATTTTAGCCGCGCCGAACAACCCTAAACAAGATCTTTAAACTAGAGATTTTGCGAAACAAAGCATGTTAAACACTTTAACATCTAAGAGTTTGGGATTACAACTTTTATAGTCCGGTCCTTCACTTCATAAGCTCCGTGTTGAGGTCCCTTCGCTGCGATCATCATGTTCCCGGACTCTAGAGAGGCTGCACGAAGAGAATGATGCAAACTTGCTTCCGATCTTCGATAACTAAGATGATCTACCTTGAAGTTTCTTAAACACAAGCTCTCACTCTAAAATGAAGTGAACACCCTAATCTAAATGGCCAGGATAGATTAGGATGATGATGTAGGAATTTAGCTCTATTTTATTTTCATAATCTCACCCATTTTCATCACAAGAATCAAAGCTAGAAAGCTTTGCAAGAAGGAAGAAGAAGATGAACAATGAATAATCCTTTTGTGATGAATAAATGAAAAATATCATAATGATTAATAATGCAACCATGGTAGACTATGAAGAGGCTAACCCATGTAGAGACTTAACCAAGGGTGAAGGGTTTTGGGTTGGGCTAGAAAATATCAAGCATAATATCTTTGCTAGAAACAAACTAAAACCTTCTAGAAGTATCAAGAAATATCTAACCCAAATTAAACCCTAACCTTCTTTAATCTCCACTAAACATGTTGCATTAGTAATTATATCATGTTACAATATTATATATCACATATATAATATATATTTGTAACAAAAGAAAATAATATAATTAACATATATCGCATATATATCAATGTATTACCCGGTGAGAAAATGAATCAATAAAGCGAGCCAATATTAGATAATGTAATTCAATATATCATATATATTATTATACATTAAATTATCGAATCAACACTTGTTCCGATAATCCGGCTATATCGAATATAACCGACTAATATATCATGTACCGATTCATCGAATCAACACTTGATCCGATGATCCGGCTCATATCAAAATAACGCGAGAATATAATACGGTATCTCATATCGCATTATCCTCAGTCCTGCACATATCACATATGTGCCCCTACTCCGTTTTGCCTGAGCCAAGAAACCTCTGTGTAGGACTCTAAAAAATCGTCAATACGCTGGCAGTAGGTGATGATCATATCAAACACCCACAAGCTGCAAGCGGTCAGCTAAACGTAACAGCCACCCAGGTATTGAGCGATCAGAAGATCAACAAGCAAGCATGCACATTCTCCTGCGAATCCAATCAGTAACACTCCCGTACAGTCCGGTCTCATAATCTGATATGTCGCATATCTCGCCCAGGGGTGGTAAACGTCAGACCCTAGTAGTGTAACGTTTTAGAAATCGTTATGCGAATTTTTCCGTTTATGGGTTATATTGTTGGTATTTTCCGTTTTAACCCGACTGTGATCAAACGACCATATAGACTTGCCCGCACCTAGATTAGCTAAAATAAAGCTAGTGCGCAAGTTTTGGGGGTATATGGGACATTTTGGTTCAATTTGAATTTTTCCCAATTTTAATGTTATTTTAATGCGGTATTCACATTTTGGGAAATTTCTCTTTAGCGGTCTTTTCTTCAATTTTTTCTTGTGTAACCAAACCCACATGTATCTAGATATTTGTGTGGAGGTTAGGTTTATTGGTTTAAGGAAAGGAAAAGAAAAGAAAAGAAGAGATGCATGCATGTGTATTATTGTGTATGTGAATGCATTTAATGGCTTCAATTGATGGTAATTGCTAGGAAACCCTCACCAAAACTCTCCCTTCCTCCCCTTCGCCGAGATTCCTTCTCCCTCTACTGCCCTTGAGCTCTTCTCACTCATTTTTCTTCAATCTTAACTCAAAAAAATCTCCACAATTCCCAATTAAATCCCAAAACATACACCAAGTCTTGATTTTAGCATCTTGGATCACTTGGAGCTAGGAAAGCTAGGAGCTTGTGAGCAAAATTGTTAGGTATAATCTCTAAACTGTTAATTAGGAGTTTTTATGTTATTTAGCTCGTTGGTTGTTGCGTAGAACGCTGTTTATATCGATTAGTGCGATATCGGGTTTTTAAGTCTTTTTAGAGTTTTTAATATCTGTTGTGACCTGGAGTTTTTAGTAATTGTCAAAACAAAATTATAGAGATGTACTAGTGAACCTGAGACACCACCTGAGGGACGGGGACCACCTCACCGGCCGGGGCCGGCGACCCTAGGGCAAAATCCGGCGACGCCGGCAAGGTAGGAGGGGGATGGGGTTGGTCTTCTGTGGGTAATTGTCTGCTGTTGGCTAGGGGTGTTTGGTACTGTTTACTTTTTTAGTAAATTCAGTATGCAAAATCTGGGATCGATTACCTATAATCTAGTGTTTTGAGTCCGCGTGATACGTGTTGCGACACGAGTCGTGAGTTTGTGCTGCTGTAGTGCTCAGTTTGGTATTGAGGTATCGTTACGCGTGTTAGCCACTAGACGTGCACTCGCGAGTTAGTTTAGTGTGTTGGGGTGTTTTTAATACGTAGTTTTGCGTTATATGTATCGATTCTGAGACGTTTGCACTATTTCTTGTGTTTGTGAAAATATAGCGTCGCAAGCGGGGACTTCGGACGCTGCGAACAAGAAGAAACAGGTGGTCAGATTTTCATAGCTAGAGACCATTGGTGAGTAGATTTAACATCTACGGGGAAATCGCCCGTATGGCGCTAAGCGTCGGGGCTAGATATGATATGATATTAGCCGTATGTTTATGTGCTTATATAGAGATATTGCATGATTCACATTTCATATAGTTACTTGTTGTGCCTGATACTATATCTTTTTTAAACTGCACTATTATTGACAGTCCATGTTGCACGAGCACCAATAATATGTTACAAACACATTGTCGGTGATTGGCATGATACGCACAACACAAATATTCATTGATATACCTTGCTAGTGGTTAGCGACATAGAGATAGTTGTTCTTGTGCGATAGCGCATATGACATATAGCATACCTGAGTACTACATGCCTATACATATGCCATACCATATTTACATGCTCGCACATATACCTTGCTTTTGTTACATGATTGGCTTTTTATAGCATATATATCGGTGGTATGGGACGCTGTATATATATGTATTCTGGATTTGGATTTTGGGAACCGCGAGATATATTTAATGACTTGATGCATTAATTAGCGGACTTTTTCCGTGATATGCTCATATTGATGTTTTATGTTGCATATGCTATTTTACATGGATTTACGCACTTGAGATATGTTTTCATGCGATATGGGAATTTGAAGTGTCGATGTTAGGCACTTATATTCCGAGAGATATATGGATTTTGACAGGCCGATACGTGGAACACAAGTGTAGAGATGGGATACTTGGGTTTCGAGGAACGTATGGATATCAGAAAGACCGATACGTGGAATACAAGTGTCGAAGTGGGATACTTGGGTTTCGAGGAACGTATGGATACGAGTATTTACGTGTCGATGTTAGGCACCGGTTTTCATAATGTTTTCGAGTGTCGATGTTTGACACTCAGGTTCCATGAGACGTACAGGATCTGAGGGCCGATCTGAGTATTTTGGGATTTGGGGTGTTGTTGAGTTACACCGTACTTTTCCATGCTTATGATTTGTGCATGAGATTATTTACTATCCCGCACTCAGTATTCAGTTGATATGCATTTGATTCATGTAGATATAGTACCCTGGTGGTGTACCTTGATCATGATAGTTGCATATTCATATTGACATACTCATGCTACCAGCTTACATGTTATTGATCATTGCTGTTAGTGCATACTTGCGATTTCAATATGATGTTATTTACTATTCACGAGTTGGCAACTCACCCCCGTTGTGCCACAGGGTTTTGCAGGACTTTCCTTCTGAGTAGTCGCGGCAGGGCGTCTTATCATCACTACTTTTGCGGATATCGCTACGTTTGGCTGTGAGCCCGTTGCTTTTAGGTGGGTTTGCGGTTATCTTTTTGTACATTGTATATCTTTTTCGTTGGATCTAGTATGCTCCATCTACCACTGTTTGTATATGACTTAGAGACGACTTGTGAGGTTTCTGTGTTGTATTATTTTGGTGACTTTGGGTGCCGTGCTCGTGGGAGCCGTTTATGTTGGGAAGTTTACCTCTTTATACAGTTTCCTTTATATTCTTCGCTTCGGCGTCGTATACTTGTTGTGGAGATTGTCTCCGCCGTTGGGCGTGATTTTGCTCCCAATTGGGATGCTTTTTATTATCTGTGTTGTACCCGTTTTCGGGGCTAGTTTTTACAAAGGAGGTGCTGCCGAAATTTTCAAGAAAGAAAACTAGAGTTAGAGATTTTTCTTGTGATTTCTAAATATTTTAAACTATGTATTCTCTGTTGATCGAGTTTTGGGTGGTTTAGATTTCTGGGTTTTCGGCTTACTTGAGTTGCGTACGCCTGTTGACGTTACGTAGTTTAAGTGCCGGTTACGGGCCAAACTTGGGTCGTGAAAAAGTTGGTATCAGAGTGCTAGGTTTTACCTTTCGGAGTCTATGATGACCTTGGTATGATGGAGTAGGTAGCTTAAGCAGAGTGACGCAGCGTGTGTATGTTCCGCGGCATACTTACGACACGGTACTCCGCCTAAGTGACCTTAGGACTTATTGATTGATATTCCTTCCGTGATTGATATACATCTTTGTGATTCGATTTCCGTTTCCTTATCGAATCTTGTTTCAATTTCCATCCTATATGCCGCCGAAGAGTACGAGGGCACAGAGAGCGGCCGCGAGGGCCGAGGTCTGAGTTAACTCGTCTGAGGCGAGGACTGACCAGGGTGGTACGCCTATTGTACCGGAGCACATTGCTATGATTGGAGCTGGTATGCAGGATCTGCACCAGATTGTGGGGACTTTGGTAGAGACCATCCGAGCGTAGGGGCAGGCAGTTGTTCCACCCGTTGCAGGGACTACGATGGTACCTACTGTTCCAGTTGTCGCAGTTACAGCTCCGGAGGTTATTTCTGTATTGCTAACAGATTTTATGAGGCTGAGGCCTCTGGTTTTTACTGGCACAGATGTTACTGAGGATTCACAGTTGTTCATCGACCGGATGGCCAGGATTTTTCGTTCACTCCGATGCTCCGATGAGAGATGGGTGGAGTTTGCCAGTTTTCTTCTGGAGGGTATGGCCCAGAAGTGGTGTGAGTCGTTGGAGAGGGGAAGAGCCGCGGGTATTGCTCGTATGACCTGGGCTGAGTTTGTTACGTCGTTTCTTGCCCGTTTTCTTCCACCGAGCGTCAGGGATGCGCGAGCGCGTAGATTTGAGTCGTTACGCCAGACGCAGGGGATGACGGTGTCAGAGTATGATGTATTGTTTACCGAGCTGTCAGTGTATGCTCCGTACTTGGTGGCGACTGAGGAGATGAGGGTGAAGAGGTTTGTTCGAGGCCTGCTTACCCAGTTGTTCCTAGCCATCAGCATTCAGCATTGCGACACATATGCGGCAGCGGTGGATGCAGCCCTATTGGTAGAGGAGCGTCTTTCTGAGTCGTCAGTTGCTCCGGAACCGAAGAGGGTTCGTATTGGTGATTCGTCAGCGAGGCGGGCGTTTAGACGTCGTGACAGTTTCCGTTCAGATAGTGGAGGTTCGGGACGAGGTCGGCTTTTTAGCTCTTATCCTCAGGAGGGTCGGCAGTTTGTTTCTGGATGTTACCGGTGCGGGAGTATGGGTCATCGGGTTCGAGATTGTGCTGAGCCACGTGTGAGTGAGGCAGCTGTACCGCAGGTTACCTTACCACCTTCTCCACCTCAGAGGGCGTTTCCCCTTATGCCTGTTGTTGTTCCACGTCAGACTCCTGTGCAGAGAGGTCGGGGTCGCGGTGGTTTTTTACCGAGAGGGCGGGGTGGTAGAGGCGGAGTTCATCCAGTTGCCGGTAGTGGGCAGGCTAGGGTGTTTGCCTTGACTCACAAGGACGCTCAGGCGTCCAATGCTGTGGTTTCAGGTACCCTTTCTGTATGTTCTTATGATGCACATGTTCTTTTTGATCCGGGATCTACGCATTCGTATGTTTCTACGCACTTCGTGCCGAGGTTAGGCTGAGAGTTTTGTTGGCTAGATCAGCCGCTGGTTGTGGCTACTCCTGTGGAAGAGTCGTTTGTTGCACGACACGTGTTTCGGTCGTGTGCTGTCCGTTTAGGAGACAGAGTTTTGCCCGTCTAATTGATCCTTCTTGAGATGTTGGACTTCGACGTTCTGTTGGGAATGGATTGGCTAGCTACTTGCTATGCGTCCGTGGACTGCCGCGAGAAGACAGTTAGATTTTGTTTTCCCGGCGAGTCAGTGTTTGTTGTGCAGAGGGACCGTGGTGCCGCCCCTGACAGTTTGATTTCTGTTCTGTGCGCTAGTCGGCTTTTGAGGAGGGGATGTCGGGGATTCTTGGCTTTCATTCATGATACTGGAGCCACAGTGGAGTCGATGGACCAGGTTTCTACCGTGCGAGAGTTTGCCGATGTCTTTCCCGATGAGTTACCTGGGTTGTCGCCAGAGCGCGATATTGAGTTTTGCATTGATCTGATTCCTGGCACGGAGCCTATTTCTATACCGTCTTATCGAATGGCTCCGACAGAGCTTAGAGAGCTTAAAGATCAATTGCAAGAGTTTCTCGATTTGGGACTCGTGCGTCCGAGTGTTTCGCCGTGGGGAGCTCCTGTTCTGTTCGTCAAGAAGAAGGACGGCAGTTTGAGGCTATGTGTGGATTATCGTCAGTTGAACCGAGTTGCGGTGCGGAACAGGTATCCTATACCCCGCATTGACGATTTATTTGATCAGCTCCAGGGTGTGAAACATTTTTCAAAGATTGATTTGCGTTTGGGTTATCATCAGTTGCGGGTTCGGAATGATGACATTCCAAAGACTGCTTTTCGTACGCGCTATGGGCATTATGAGTTTTTGGTGATGTCATTCGGACTCACCAATGCGCCAGCAGCGTTCATGGATCTGATGAACCGGATTTTCACGTCGTTCCTCGACCAGTTTATTATAGTGTTTATTGATGACATACTGGTCTACTCTAGGAGTCGTGAGGAGCATGAGCAGCACTTGAGGATTACTTTGCAGATTTTGAGAGAGCACCAGTTGTATACTAAATTCTCAAAGTGCGCGTTTTGGCTTGATAGAGTTGACTTCCTGGGTCATGTGGTGACTGGTGATGGTATTCTTGTGGACCCGAGGAAGATCGAGGTTGTACAGCATTGGCCCAGACCTGTATCGGTGACTGAGGTCCGCAGCTTTTTGAGCTTAGCTGGTTATTATCGCCGTTTTGTGCAGGATTTTTCGAGTATCGCTGCACCGCTGACTGGACTGACCCGGAAGGGAGTTCCTTTTCTCTGGACTGATGCGTGTGAGCAGAGTTTTCAGCAGTTGAAGACTCGGTTGACGACAACACCGGTTCTTTCTTTACCTTCTGGATCGGGCGGCTATGTTGTGTTCTGTGATGCTTCTCGAGTAGGGCCCGGCTGTGTTTTGATGAAGCATGATAGGGTGATTGCGTATGCTTCTAGGCAGCTGAAGAAGCACGAGCAGAATTACCCTACTCACGATCTTGAGATAGCAGCGGTAGTCTTTGTGTTGAAGATTTGGAGACACTACTTATACTGAGAGTCGTGTCAGATCTTCAAGGATCACAAGAGCTTGAACTATATCTTCCAGCAGCGGTATCTGAACTTGAGACAACGCCGATGGATGGAGTTAGTGAAGGATTATGATTGTGAGATCCTTTATCACCCGGGCAAGGCGAATGTGGTAGCTGATGCTTTGAGTCGTAGGCCCGGGGGTAGCTTGTCCTAGTTGAGCGCAGTTCAGCATCAATCATCTGCAGATTGGCAGCTCTTGTGTGATTGTAGAGTGCAGTTCGAGTTCACCTCCACTGGGGGACAGTTTGCTCATGTCCGCGCCCGTCCACTACTATTTGATCGTATCCGTGAGGCGCAACCCAGTGATGCCCGTTTGTCCGAGATTCTTGAGCTTGTTCGTAAGGGTACAGTTTTGGAGTTCATGATTGATGACCAGGGTGTGCTATGATGCGGGACTCGCTTGTGTGTACTAGATGTTGATAGGTTGAGATGCGAGAACCTAGAGCAGGCACATCAGTCAGCCTTTAGCGTTCATCCAGGTTCCACCAAGATGTACTGTGACTTGAGAGACTTCTACTGGTGGGAAGGGATGAAACGCAATATTTCGGACTTCGTTTCTAGGTGCCTGACTTGTCAGCAAGTCAAGGCTGAGCATCAGAGACCGGCTGGAGAGTTGCAGCCTTTACCCATTCCGGAGTGGAAATGGGAGCAGATTTCCATGGACTTCATTGTGGTCTACCCAGGACCAGTAAGGGGTATGACTCCATTTGGGTGATTGTTGATCGGTTGACGAAAGCGTCTCACTTCCTTCCAGTGAAGACCACTTTCGGGTATACTCAGTACGCTCAGTTGTACATAGATGAGATTGTGCATTTGCACGGTGTTCCCACATGCATAGTATCCAACAGAGGCACCCAGTTTACTAGCCGTCTATGGCAGAAGCTTCAGGAAGCTCTAGGTACCCGGTTGAGTTTTAGCACCGCTTTTCATCCGCAGACCGATGGTCAGTCCGAGCGGACTATTCAGACTCTGGAGGATATGCTCCGTGCATGTGTGCTTGATTTTGGTGGCAGTTGGGATCGTCACTTGCCGTTGATTGAGTTCTCTTACAACAACAACTTTCAGGAGACTATTCAGATGGCACCTTTTGAGGATTTATATGGTAGGAAGTGTCGATCGCCATTCTGTTGGACCGAGCTTAGTGAGTATCTGGTTTTGGGACCCCAGCTAGTTCAGGATACTACGGAGAAGATCCAGCTGATTCAGGACATGATGAGAGCAGCCCAGTGCAGGCAGAAGTCTTATGCCGACCGTCGTCGTCGCAGACTTGAGTTCGCAGTGAGGGATCATGTATTCCTGAGGATTTCTCTGATGAAGGGCGTTATGCGATTTGGGAAGAGGGGGAAGCTCAGTCCCAGATTTGTAAGTCCTTTCGAGATCCTTGAGCGAGTGGGTTCTGTCGCTTATCGTTTGGCGCTCCCGCCTAGTTTTCCGGATGTTCACCCCGTTTTCTATGTGTCGATGCTTCGTAGATACCTTCATGATCCTTCTCACATGATTCAGCACAAGACCGTTCTGCTTGAGCGCAATCTTTCGTTCACCGAGTAGCCGATAGTTATTTTGGATCGACAGGTGAAGAAAATTCGGTCAAGGGTCTTGCCGTCTGTGAAGGTTCTATGGCGTAGGCCATACTAGTGAGGAGATCACTTGGGTGGCCGAGAGCGAGATGCAGAAGAAATTCCCTCATCTCTTTGAAGGTACGCTTAGTATGAAATTTTAATTCGGGGACCGAATTTCTATAAGGGGGGGATTGTAACGTTTTAGAAATCGTTATGCGAATTTTTCCGTTTAGGGGTTATGTTGTCGATATTTTCCGTTTTAACCCGACTGTGATCAAACGACCATATAGACTTGCCAGCACCTAGATTAGCTAAAATAAAGCTAGTGTGCAAGCTTTGGGGGTATATGGGATGTTTTGGTTCAATTTGAATTTTTCTCAATTTTAATGTTATTTTAATACGGTATTCATATTTTGGGAAATTTCTCTTTAGCGGTCTTTTCTTCAATTTTTTCTTGTGTAACCAAACACTCATGTATCTAGATATTTGTGTGGAGGTTAGGTTTTTTGGTTTAAGGAAAAGAAAAGAAAAGAAAAGAAGAGATGCATGCATGTGTATTTTTGTGTATGTGAATGCATTTAATGGCTTTAATTGATGGTAATTGCTAGGAAACCCTCACCAAAACTCTCCCTTCCTCCCCTTGGCCGAGATTCCTTCCCCCTCTACTGCCCTTGAGCTCTTCTCTCTCATTTTTCTTCAATCTTAACTCAAAAAAATCTCCACAATTCCCAATTAAATCCCAAAACATACACCAAGTCTTGATTTTAGCATCTTGGATCACTTGGAGCTAGGAAAGCTAGGAGCTTGTGAGCAAAGTTGTTAGGTATAATCTCTATACTGTTAATTAGAAGTTTTTATGTTATTTAGCTCGTTAGTTGTTGCGTAGAACGCTGTTTATATCGATTAGTGCGATATCGGGTTTTTAAGTCTTTTTAGAGCTTTTAATATCTGCTGTGACCTGGAGTTTTTAGTAATTGTCAAAACAAAATTATAGAGATGTACTAGTGAACCTGAGACACCACCTGAGGGATGGGGACCACCTCACCGGCCGGGGCCTAGGGCAAAATCCGGCGACGCCGGCTAGGTAGGAGGGGGATGGGGTTGGTCTTCTGTGGGTAGTTGTCTGCTGTTGGCTAGGGGTGTTTGGTACTGTTTACTTTTTTAGTAAATTTAGTATGCAAAATCTGGGATCGATTACCTATAATCTAGTGTTTTGAGTCCGCGTGATATGTGTTGCGACACGAGTCGTGAGTTTGTGCTGCTGTAGTGCTCAGTTTGGTATTGAGGTATCGTTGCGCATGTTAACCACTACACGTGCACTCGCGAGTTAGTTTAGTGTGTTGGTGTGTTTTTAAAACGTAGTTTTGCGTTATATTGATCGATTCTGAGATGTTTGCACTATTTCTTGTGTTTGTGAAAATATAGCGTCGCAAGCGGGGACTTCGGACGCTGCGAACAAGGGGAAGCAGGTGGTCGGATTTTCATAGCTAGAGACCATTGGTGAGTAGATTTAACATCTACGGGGAAATCGCCCGTATGGCGCTAAGCGTCGGGGCTAGATATGATATGATATTAGCCGTATGTTTATGTGCTCATATATAGATATTGCATGATTCACATTGCATATAGTTACTTGTTGTGCCGGATACTATATCTTTTGTACACTGCACTATTATTGACAGTCCATGTTGCACGAGCACCAATGATATGTTACACACACTGTCGGTGATTGCCATGATACGCACAACACAAATATTCATTGATATACCTTGCTAGTGGTTAGAGACATAGAGATAGTTGTTCTTGTGCGATAGCGCATATGACATTTAGCATACCTGAGTACCTACATGCCTACACATATGCCATACCATATTTACATGGTCGCACATATACCTTGCTTTTGTTACATGATTGGCTTTTTATAGCATATATATCGGTGGTATGGGACGCTGTATATATATGTATTCTGGATTTGGATTTTGGGAACCGCGAGATATATTTAATGACTTGATGCATTAATTAGCGGACTTTTTCCGTGATATGCTCATATTGATGTTTTATGTTGCATATGCTATTTTACATGGATTTACGCATTTGAGATATGTTTTCATGCGATATGGGAATTTCAAGTGTCGATGTTAGGAACTTATATTCTGAGAGATATATGGATTTTGACAGGCCGATACGTGGAACACAAGTGTCGAGATGGGATACTTGGGTTTCGAGGAACGTATGGATATCAGAAAGACCGATATGTGGAATACAAGTGTCGAAGTGGGATACATGGGTTTCGAGGAACGTATGGATACGAGTATTTACATGTCGATGTTAGGCACTGGTTTTCATGATATTTTCGAGTGTCGATGTTTGACACTCAGGTTCCATGAGACGCACAGGATTTGAGGGCCGATCTGAGTATTTTGGGATTTGGGGTGTTGTTGAGTTACACAGTGCTTTTCCATGCTTATGATTTGTGCATGAGATTATTTACTATCCCGCACTCAGTATTCAGTTGATATGCATTTGATTCATGTAGATATAGTACCCTGGTGGTGTACCTTGATCATGATAGTTGCATATTCATATTGACATACTCATGCTACCAGCTTATATGTTATTGATCATTGCTGTTAGTGCATACTTGCGATTTCAATATGATGTTATTTACTATTCACGAGTTGGCAACTCACCCCCGTTGTGCCACAGGGTTTTGCAGGACTTTCCCTCTGAGTAGTCGCGGCAGGGCGTCTTATCATCACTACTTTTGCGGATATCGCTACGTTTGCTGTGAGGCCGTTGCTTTTAGGTGGGTTTGCGGTTATCTATTTGTACATTGAATATCTTTTTCGTTGGATCTAGTATTCTCCATCTACCACTGTTTGTATATGACTTAGAGACAACTTGTGAGGTTTCTGTGTTGTATTATTTTGGTGACTTTGGGTGCCGTGCTCGTGGGAGCCGTTTATGTTAGGAAGTTTTCCTCTTTATACAGTTTCCTTTATATTCTTCGCTTCGGCGTCGTATACTTTTTGTGGTGATTGTCTCCGCCGTTGGGCGTGATTTTGCTCCCAATTGGGATGCTTTTTATTATCTGTGTTGTACCCATTTTCGGGGCTAGTTTTTACAAAGGAGGTGCTGCCGAAATTTTCAAGAAAGAAAACTAGAGTTAGAGATTTTTCTTGTGATTTCTAAATATTTTAAACTATGTATTCTCCGTTGATTCAGTTTTGGGTGGTTTAGATTCTGGGTTTTCGGCTTACTTGAGTTGCGTACGCCTGTTGACGTTACGTAGTTTAAGTGTCGGTTACTGGCCAAACTTGGGTCGTGACAAGTAGCTTGATAAGTCATGTCGATATGAGGTCTATAACAGTTCGAGAAACTACTGATAACACTTACCAGTAAATCTCAGCAACCCTGACCAGGGATTTCCAGTTATAGCCAATCGTACACAGTACAACATCAACTCCCTATACTGGGAAAGACGAATCCCCTCCTATCGCTCATTGCCTCCATGTGATTCGGGACTGTACCCAAAAGCCACCTTTTTGCACGCCCTCTTGGACGTGGTATGATGGAAATCAAAGCACAGTGGGAATCACACAATACTCTATGATGATCTCGGGTCAACAGACTACTATGTACCAGTGTCATCAGAGAACTGCCATCTGACGTGAGGTATAATACCATCTGGGAGTTCTCGGCGAGTTCGTCCAGTGTACCCAGTCTCTACTGAGCACCCGTACACCATCCTTGATGTCAAACACCGATGGATATGGGATCATCCATCCCCCATCATATGGGTCAAGATGCGTATACGCTAGTCTACTCTGGTGTATCGATGCCCTGTCTCGATGCACCCTCGACTAGGAATAGTTATAGGATGTACTCGTCGAGTACCGTGGCCCCACTAGTATGATCTCATCATAGTCCCAGTAGTCGAGTACATATCCTAAGGGCTTTATCAACATGTAACATAGAGACAATCAGAGTACATGTTAAGATAAAGAGCAACCAGATAGCGTACTATCATGTCGAGCAAGAAATTCCTCCCTATATATGTCCAAGCATCCACTACAATATAAATCGTATGTACAGTAATGGCCTCTAGGGCATACATGTAACTAACAATACCTACTGAAAGACCACTGAAAAAGCTTCCTCTAAGATGCACAAGCTCAAGATCCTAGCTAAAGGGTAGTGGTAGCGATCTTAGTACTTAATCTCATCTTTCATTTCTTCTCTTTGATTTGATGAAGGTTTACTTTGGGAATGAGGTGTTTGGTTCAGTTTGGGATTTATAATATAAGGTAAGGAGATAAGAATAAGTGCGAGGGTTTGTTGTAGAGAAAGGAGGAGGTGGAAAGTGCAAGGATGCGGTGTAAAGAGAAAGAGGAGGAAGTGTCACACTTGAGGTGAGGTGGGTTGTTCATGCAAGGAGGAGGTGGAGAGTTTTAAGCATGGTGAGGGTGAGGTGTTATGAGGGTGTATCCTAGCATATCTTATACCAGCCATAATTTAAAAGGAATGTAAAAATAAAGAAAAACCCTCATAATACAATTCTACATTCATAAGAAATAAAATAGATGAAATTATTAATCTATCACTTAAATGTCATTAGCTTAGTATAACATTCAATATCATGTTAAAATAATTAAATATATCATTTTTGTGATATCACACACTTTTCTTGTATTTACCCAAAATACTTACAATTTTACGGATATAATCCCGATACCTAAAGTCATATATGATTTTACTTGCAAACTTTATTTAAAAATTCATATTTAAAAATATTAATATTTAGCATTTTCAAAAATGTTACAACACACCCTTGACTTTGGCCAACAAGATGGTACGACTGTGTTAAACCAATGCATCTATCTATGCTACAGATAAGAAACATACATCTACCATACACGATGCCTTGACTTTGGCCAACAAACACCGCATGGATACTATGTGTTTTTATCCGAAATGACGGAGGGCTACGGCCGGGTTTTTGGCAAAAACCCCGTTAATGTAATGAACTTAATAGCGTTGAAGGAATCCAAGTGGTTTTACAAATATATATAGTGGCGAAAACTTTTGCTAAAGAGGTCACTCCCTGTGAAGGGATTTCGGCTCTTTTCTCGTCGAATGAGGTGCAGGATATTCCTAAATGAATACAACGATGCAAAGAAAAAATAATCGACTATAGTGATGTTATTACATTGACGCAAACTTATACTCAAGGGGTCACTTGTAACATTTCAGAAAATATAAAATATTATTTGTGGAATTTAATATTAAAAAAATATATTTCGCGAAAACTACCCGATTTGTGAGATTGGGGTTTTCGTAAAATGGTATAAATATATACCAATAGTTGTGAAATAATTGGAGATTAAAATGATTTATTCATTTAAAAATATATTTATGAGATTTGGCATTTTTATAATTAATTATATGCAGTTTGAATAAAAATCAACTAGTGCACTGCTAATCGTGATTACGCCAAATCCGTGTTTCTACAGTTTTCCATGGCTAGTGCACCATGTTATATTGCATTTTGTTTACATGTTGTTTCTTGTGTTGTTTTAGGGTATTTATCACGACCAGAAATGGCACGTGACCGGCACTTGAATCATATGAAGTCTATAGGACCCCATCTAATTCAAGTAAGCTAAAAACCCAGAAATCTAAACCATTTAAAAGAAGAAAATGAAGGAAAACTTGTTTTAAAGTTTGCAAATAATCACTTTGAAAAGTCGTAGCAAACATTTTTAAAACACCATATCTTTTCCGAAAATTTCGGCAGAGTTTCCTTTGTAAATACTGGCCCCAAAAATGTACAAACATGCATAATATGAATAAAGGCATCCCCAAGCGGGTGCTAGCTCTTTGCCAATTGGTGGTCACAACCACGCAGGAAATAATATACAACGCCGAAGGGCGAGGATCAAAACTCAGAAAGAAACCAGAGAAAAACCATAATAATACAAACGCGACTCTACGGTCGAAATAATATACACTGGTCTTCTAAGTCTATAAATAATACAAGTCTGGTTGATGGAGTTACTAGATACAACTGAATATAAATAAATGTACAATGGTGGTCACGATGCGAGTGAACCCACCTACCAAAGCAATCATCCGGAAAGAAGCAGTGTTCCAGCAAAGCCGCCAAGGAAACCTATATGGCAAAACCTGCAAGAAACAATGGCACAACGGGGGTGAGTTGCCAACTCGTGAGTAGAAAACATTACCGAGCAGAAATCGCATGTATGACTCAATCCTAGGTCATACGATAATATATCCTCAAAGTAATATCCTGAATCATCTACACATAAGTGTAATACCACGTGCTCGTGTCTGTGCCTCAGATAGCAACATAACATATATATGATGTATGAATGCATCGAAAAGAAAATAGAATACATCATGAATGAGAAAACTGTTTTCTTAATATAGTGAGATTTTTATATATTTAAATCGAGGTATCATCAATGAAATCAGTATAAAATCCGTGTCAAACATCGACACAAATCATATATCCAAATATCCAATATCTCGGGCTCCGGCTATCCGGACCGGCCCATATCATAAAATCTCAATACCATAAAGTCTCAATATCTCGGGCTCCGGCTATCCGGACTGGCCCCTCATCAATCTCACGACTACGTCGGTATCCTCCGGATATCCATCACGTCACAAATAACCGGTCGGTAGTGCTCCACTGCCAGACTCAACGCCATCATCTGCGATCATCTTACCCCGGGGTACCGCACCGGATCCACCATGCACCCACAGACGGTTCCTCCTCCTCCTCGAATCGGGTGTATGATATCGCTCAAGGGCCGAGAAAACTTATGGTGGACGTATCTCACATCATATCACGAGAAAACGGCACTTTTTATCTTTTGAAAATGATAAATGAGTTTATAAAATCTGCGGTTTCTCCAAATCCAGAAATCTTATGGAAAATCCGAAATCTCAAAATGACAGGTCAATAACAGTGAATACCGGGCTCCGGCAATCCAGACTGGCCCATAATATCGCATAACAAATGAATATATATATATATATATATATGTATGGAATATCACAGTAATAAATGCAATATCTAATCTAGCACAGTAATGATATATCGGAACTATCAGCTAGCAAGCGATATCAATGAATTAATATTCTCTAAAGTGTACATGACATGACAATTACCGATGATGATGTGTGTGAGCCGGCAAGCAAGTGTTCATAGACGTACGCATCATCGGTAATGGTGCTGGTGTCCTGATAACATGGGTTTAATATAACAATAAAAACACATTTAAGCATGCAATGCGATACGGATAGCAGGAATATATGGCAAATGAATAGTAAATGCAACAATAATGAATGTACATAATATATATATGAGTCATACAGTTTTGACATTTGAAATAACACGAATCGTGGTGTTTAGAAAATAGGGGCTACGGTGTTTTTAAGAAGAGGTACGTCCTTTGAAATATCCGTAGTTTCCCTTGGCCTTTCTTTGAAATACTCACGATTCGTTAATTTTAGAAATAGGTATGACTCGAGCCCAGTCTAATATCTACTAAGTGAACTACATGACTAAACTAACAGACTAATCGAAAGGGTAAGGAAAACCACCTGAGTTTGAGTCGATATATGTATATATATATATATATGTATATATATATATATATAGTAGTCGGTGATCCCGCCTCAATAGTATCACGTATGATACAATATATAATATGACATCCTCGAGTCAAGAGTGCGGATCTATCATCATCATTATATCTCGTACGGTAAATCCATCGTACGACATCCTAATTCTGGGTATGGGCCGAATATCACATTTATCTTATTATTCATCTGGTATTCTTATCATCATATCCTGAATTAAGGGTATTGATCTAAAGTCTAGTACATTCTGATACCATCAACATACATATATATATATGCATGTGTATGAAAACACATCGCCAATAGACCCGCTAAAATATTATGTCGTATCTCATAATACGAACCAAGTCTCATCACCGATCTCGTGGCATCATGCCCAATCACATCGACTCATCTCCAAGTATCATATACTATCCTCATCATCCATGTATATGTATACACACACACACACACACATATCCCCATATACGCACAAGAAAATAAGGTGTATGCGTGTGTGCGTGCGTGTACCTTATTCTAGGGTTTCGCGACTAAAACTAGCTAATGACACTATCGTCCAATTACACTAAACTTTAACCTATGATCTCCTAAAAACTTTCTTGATAATCATAAACGTTTCACATAACATATAGTATCGTGTATACACACACACGCGCGCGCACACACATATATGATATATCATAGGCTACACAACGAACTGCAGGGATGCTATACGCCATCCACCCGACTTCCCCTGTAGATATATATCTACTCACCTTGATCCTTGCTCGCCGAAATTGATGCCTCCTTGCCCTTGCTTGTCGTCCCGAAGTTCACGCGGAGGTACCTACATGTCATAACACATCGTATCCCATTAAAATCCAATTCGCAATCGAAACGACACACGAATCACTCATAGGTTAAAACCTATGGTCTAGGCATGCAAGAATAACCAACAAATCCTCGATGTCGATGTACAAATGTAAAACCATCGAGTCAAAACCCAAATACTAAAATCCAAGTCATAACTAGTCGCAAAACCAAGGCAACAACACAAGAAAACACTTCCAGATTTTAGTTCAGGTGAAATTAGCCAATTTTGCATATGGGAGGGGTCTAATTAACTGATATAGGGGCCACAGACCAAGCACAAGACACATGGGTCAAGTCCTGGCAAAGGCATTAATTTGTGGCCAAGGGTTGTGGTTTGGGTTTCGGGTCTTGGGTAATGCTTCTAGGTTGCCTGCTTGTATCACAGTATTTGCTAAATAATCTCTGGGGTCCCCGGATGTTAGCAGGTCTCTAAATAACCTCACAATTTCCATAAATTCCCGATATCGGGGATTCTAAAAATCATGGTTTAGGGTCTAGCCTCTAGTTTTGTCCATAATTCTAACACTAAAGGGGTTGTATGGCCTCTACTAATCTCAATTTACACTTCACAACTAATAAAATCCCCTAACTTCTTCTAGGAATTTTCCAAGTTCACTAAACCACACTAAAACACTTCTAAACATGCATGTATGCTAAAGTGAATGTAATACTATACTAATGGTGAAAGAATTACCTCATTTGGCAACTCAAGAATTTTCTTAAATTGCCCCAAGTCTCCAAAATCCTAGCTTTCTTGGTCCAAAATGCTTGTAGTGAGCTTGTGCACATTTTTAATGAAGGGAAGATGATATTTTGATGTTGATTTGGGATTGTTTGTGAGGATGAAGAGGAAGTGGAGGGAGTGGGCTGCCATGGGAGAGGAAGAGGAGAAGAAAAAAATGAAGAAGATAATGGAGGCAAACAAATGGGAGCAAGGTCAATGAACCCCTCACCTCTCTCTCTCTTCTCTCTCTTGCCCATACTCTATACTATATTCATTTCTCTTTTCTTTTCTATTTCCTTTTTCTTTTCTCATCTCTTCTCATTTAAAACAAAACCATGCATAAAAATAAAGAAAAGCCATAATAGAAAATGTAACAAGTGTGTAATATGACATGGTGCATGTCATGTGCACAAATCAAGTTTAATGCACGATTAGTGATATTTAATCGAGATTAGCACTTAACTCTATTTTAAATGAGTATTTAAAAATCTATAAATGCTCATATCATATAAAACGCCCTCATTTCCCTAATTCCTATAAATTTCCAAATATTTCCCAATTTATCGGTATATAATTATACCACATCATTAAAATATTCATAATATTTATTATTTAATTATATAAATTCCCAAAAATAATATTTTATTTTTCTGAAATGTTACAATCTTCCCCCCTTAAATTAATTCGGTCCCCGAATTTAAATTTAAACCCCTCAATTACTAAAACATTTCAGTAAAAAGATCAAATCGTTGGGGCTCCGAAATCATAAATACATAAAACACATCGTAGCGCAATGCATGCGCATGAAAAACAAATATATAAATCAAAATCAAAACTCCGTCAAGCATCCCGCAATCATCGGAGTTATGGTGAAGACATCAATGTCAAAGCCCAATACGAAAACCAACATGATATACATCAACTATACTTGTAAACATCGTTAAAACATCTGAACGAAATGCATGCCAAACCCTTTCAAGTCGCTGTGCGATGAGCGTATCACTGCACAGTGGCGGACGTGTATTGTAAGAAAATAACTATATACACACACACACACACACACACACACACACTCTCTCTCTCTCTCTCTTTGTTTAACATACACATCCCGCCGTTTGAAAAATAATTTAGAAGGGTTTCCTTAGTTAAATGTCTCGTGTCATCTCAGACACGTAGGTAAATACTGAGACTATAGCTCCTTTTTGGAAATCCCTTCGATAACTATCAATGCATGCAAAAATATATTCAGGTATTGTCCTCTGACTAGTCCTGCTCAGTACTAAAACAAATAGTAAATATCATAAAAATGTACTGCTCCACAAGAATCAATCCCAAAATGTGCATAAGAAAGCCACGTGCATCTGGAGCGCACGGAAATCGAAATCCATGAATGTGCCATACATGTGCACAGAAACCAAAATCTAAGTGCAACGGGTGTGCACGAAACACCTGTCAAAGGCAACGGGTGTTCCTGACAGCAAAATCAGGTGCATCTGATATGCACGAAGAATCCCAATTTAGTGTATCTGATGTGCACCAAAATCGCATCCAGTGCCCAAGCATGCGCAAGAATCCAAATCAAGTGCACAAGGTGCATGAAAACAAATATCGAGGATCACAATCGAAATCGACGGTATACAACACATCTCAATCCAAATCAAGTATACCGTGGTATCTAATCTCACAACCATGTGCATCAGCGTGCACAAAATCGAATCAAATTACTAAAAGTGGATGAAAACTATGCCGAAGGCACAAGTCAAATCACATGCATACCATAGGCATGAAATAAAAATCAACATCTCGAATGACATCAAATTGAAGTCAAGTGCAACTGTGGTGCACAAAATCTCAATCATGCAAATAAATCGCCCAAAATACCGAAATCAAAGATGACGGAAACATTCCCGCCCTAGCACATCCTCTAAAGATCTCTGGCCAACTGTCATGGTCACTCATAATATATCTCGTCGACAATACCGAACTCTTGCCTGCTGGGTGTGCGTAATATGACCAATCCTGGGTCCAAGTCTTCTCATTTAATATTTTCAAAAAGATCTTGTCCGGGTCTCTCCAATTCTCGTTTCTGCTGAACTGCCCAGAAGTCATCACCCTTTACTAAATCTGTTTCTTGTTCCGGAATGGCTGCATATTCTTCACGACTCCTCCTGGAAGATATATCCATATACAACGCCTCTGCATGCGTATCAAATCTCTGATGTCAATTGAGTGGAACGTCATCTCATCGAAAGCTCGTACGAACCTCTTACTCCACTTTTCTCTAATGTCGACTGATTCAGACTCGTCTCTTCGTGGCTGCATGGACTGCGCTCCAACGGCTATGCTCATATCTGGAGTCTCCCAAGCAATGTATCCCATCACCAGATATCCGAACGACGTCGAACTTTTCGATCGATTCGTCGAAGTCCCATAATTCCCCGAGAGCTCAACTCTTGAGTACAGTTTAATAATATCCAGTATATGCCACAGTACCTGTGGACCAACCGTAGAAGGGCAAACCCAAGCCTCATTAACGGCACCGCGGAACTGCCGCAAACCCTAAGGTTCAAAAGCGTTCCCATGGTCATTATATCGAGTTAGGGTTTCTTTCTTCTAGAGGGTCCATAGAATTACTTGCATGTCTTTCCGAATACCTTAAACTTGGAAAAATGGGTTTTCTGACATTTGATCGTTTTCTATCGACTCTCAACGTACCTGCATGAAGTCTTCTCTAGATAGAATCAATCAATCTGATGACCTCGCATTGGGGTGTGCAAACGAACCACATGTCATAATCATTCATCCTTGGGTGACTAGCGATCTTCTATCATATCTTTAAGTATAACTCGTGCGACATTATCTTCAAACATCTGGGGCGATATCTCGTCAGTCGCAGCAACAACTAAATCATTCGTCCGCACGCTGAACAGTGCCTCAATCATCAAGAATAATCGGTGTATTGACGGTCATCACATTCTGGCTGGCCTCTAGCAGTGGCCCAATCCTCTGGTGCTGATCTGCACGTTCGAGAAATTTTGTAAAAGCAATCCATCAAACGCTCATGGCGCGAAAACACAATAGGACGATACATCTATGCAATCGTGTGTCCCTAGTATCATGCCCTGGTCAGTCCCCGTCCGTGACGAGCTCATGCTGACCGCAACTCTAGCCACAACTCTCTCTGCCCGTGAAATCGTGGCAGCAAAAACCATAAACCAATATCGATGAGGATTTATCATAAGAATGAATATAATACTGTGCAAGGAAATGTACATCCTAAGGCTTCTTAAGCGGAGTAGCGTATCGTAAGTATGCCGCGGAACATACACACGGTACGCCACTCTATTTTAGTCACTTACTCCATCAACCAAGATCAACCTACGCGACGAAATTTCGGGTCTAATACCCCATCGACCAAGTCTAAGTTCCGTAAGGTCATGCCTAGGTTCCGAATATATAAATATATATATATATATACACACACGCCCTAAACTCTGTATAGTCAAACATAGACTCGAACCAAGGTTAACCTAGCGCTCTGATACCAACTTTGTCATGACCCGAAATGGCACGTGACCAGCACTTGAATCATATGAAGTCTATAGGACTCCATCTAATTCAAGTAAGCCAAAAACCCAAAAATATAAACCATTTAAAAGAAGAAAATGAAGGAAAACTTGTTTTAAAGTTTGCATATAATCACTTTGAAAAGTCGTAGTAAACATTTTTAAAACATCATATCTTTTCCGAAAATTTCGGCAGAGTTTCCTTTGTAAATACTGGCCCTAAACGGGTACAAATATACATAATATGAATAAAGGCATCCCCAAGCGGGATCCAGCTCTTTGCCAATTGGCGGTCACAACCACGCAAGCAATAAAATACAACGCCGAAGGGCGAGGATCAAAACTCAGAAAGAAACTAGAGAAAAACCATAATAATACAAACGCGACTCTAAGGTCGAAATAATATACATTGGTCTTCTAAGTTTATAAATAATACAAGTCTGGTTGATGGAGTTACTAGATACAACTGAATATAAATAAATGTACAATGGTGGTCACGATGCGAGTGAACCCACCTACCAAAGCAATCATCCGGAAAGAAGCAGTGTGCCAGCAAAGCCGCCAAGGAAACCTGTAAGGCAAAATCTGCAAGAAAATGTGGCACAACGGGGGTGAGTTGCCAACTCGTGAGTAGAAAACATCACCGGGCAGAAATCGCATGTATGACTCAATCTTAGGTCATACGATAATATATCCTCAAAAAAATATCCTGAATCATCTACACATAAGTGTAATACCACGTGCTCGTGTCTGTGCCTCAGATAGCAACATAACATATATATGATGTATGAATGCATCGAAAAGAAAACAGAATACATCATGAATAAGAAAACTGTTTTCTTAATATAGTGAGATTTCTATATATTTAAATCGAGGTATCATCAATGAAATCAGCATAAAATCCGTGTCAAGCATCGACACAAAACATATATCCAAATATCCAATATCTCGGGCTCCGGCTATCCGGACCGGCCTATATCATAAAATCTCAATACCTCAAAGTCTCAATATCTCGGGCTCTGGCTCTCCGGACAGGCCCCTGAGCTCCGGCTATCCGGACTGGCCCCTGAGCTCCGGCTATCCGGACTGGCCCCTCATCAATCTCACGACTACGTCGGTATCCTCCGGATATCCGCCGCGTCACAAATAACCGGTCGGTAGTGCTCCCCTGCCAGGCTCAACGCCATCATCTGCGACCATCTTTTCCCGGGGTACCGCACCGGGTCCACCATACACCCACAGACGGTTCCTCCTCCTCCTCGAATCTTGTGTATGATATCGCTCAAGAGCCGAGAAAACTCATGGTGGACGTATCTCACATCATATCACGAGAAAACGACACTTTTTATCTTTTGAAAATGATAAATGAGTTTATAAAATCTGCGGTTTCTCCAAATCCTGAAATCTCATGGAAAATCCGAAATCTCAAAATGACAGGTCAATAACAGTGAATACCGGGCTCCGGCAATCCGGACTGGCCCATAATATCGCATGGCAAATGAGAATATATATATATATATATATATATATATATATGCATGGAATATCACAGTAATAAATGCAATATCTAATCTAGCACAGTAATGATATATCGGAACTATCAGCTAGAAAGTGATATCAATGAATTAATATTCTCTAAAGTGTACGTTACATGGCAATTACCGATGATGATGTGTGTGAGCCGACAAGCAAGTGTTCGTAGACGTACGCATCATCGGTAATGGTGCTAGTGTCCTGATAACTTGGGTTCAATATAACAATAAAAACATATTTAAGCATGCAATGCGATGCGAATAGCAAGAATATATGGCAAATGAATAGTAAATGCAACAATAATGAATGTACATAATATATATATGAGTCATACAGTTTTGGCATTTGAAATAACACGAATCGTGGTGCTTAGAAAATAGGGGCTACGGTGTTTTTATGAAGATGTACGTCCTTTGAAATATCCGTAGTTTCCCTTGGCCTTTCTTTGAAATACTCACGATTCGTTAGTTTTAGAAATAGGTATGACTCGAACCCAGTCTAACATTTACTAAGTGAACTACAGGAATAAACTAACAGACTAATCGAAAGGGTAAGGAAAACCCCATAAGTCTGAGTCGATATATATATATATATATATATATATATATAGTAGTTGGTGATCCCGCCTCAATAGTATCACGTACGATACAATATATAATATGATATCCTTGAGTCAAGAGTGCGGATCTATCATCATCATTATATCTCGTACGGTAAATCCATCATACGGCATCCCAATCTGGGTACGGGTCGAATATCACATTTATCTTATTATTCATCTGGTATCCTTATCATCATATCCTGAATTAGGGGTATTGATCTAAAGTCTAGTACATTCTGATACCATCAACATATATATATGTGTGTGTGTGTGAAAACACATCGCCAATAGACCCGCAAAAATATCATGGTGTATCTCATAATACGAACCAAGTCTCATCACCGATCTCATGGCATCATGCCCAATCACATCGACTCATCTCCAAGTATCATATACTATCCTAATCATCCATGTATATGTATACATATATATTGTTAGTTGTATGTATGCCCTAGAGGCCATTATTTTACATGAGATGTATATTATAGTGGATGCTGGGACATATATAGGGAGGACTTTCTTGCTCGACATGATAGTACGCTATTTGGTTGCTCATTATCTTAACATGTATACTTACTGTCTCTCTGTTACATGTTGATAAAACCTTTAGGATGTGTACTTGACTTCCAGGATTATGATGCAGATCATACTAGCGGGGCCTGGGTAGTCCATAAGTTCATCCTTCAATGTTCCTAGTCGAGGGAATATCTAGACGGGGCATCGATATTCCAGAGTAGACTAGCGTATATCTTCTCGACCATGTGATGGGCGATGGATGATTCCATATCCATTGGTGTTTGACATCAG
Organism: Agapanthus africanus; assembly: GCA_030015575.1. Lineage (NCBI taxonomy): Eukaryota > Viridiplantae > Streptophyta > Magnoliopsida > Asparagales > Amaryllidaceae > Agapanthus > Agapanthus africanus. The sequence goes on from CM057341.1 coordinate 342,941,823, forward strand.
AGATTGTATACAGGTGCTCAGTGGATACTGGTGATTGATCTCAAAAACTATCTATTTACCGCAATCAAGAACGGCGTCGCTTTGCAGCTAGCCGGTGAGTACGGGTCGGTCCACAGGGATGTTGTGAATCTCCTAATCGCTCAAACGAGTTAATTCCGATTGTTGTTCGGATTGATTATTAAATCTAAAAACTAAATCTATCTATACTAATATTATCTAGATCTAAATCTTGCTAGGGTTAGGTTTAGGAATGGCTTGGAAATGTAAATAAATCTCAACGCTTTCTATACCCAAATGAAGATCTATGAGGAGTTATGGTAATTATCAATAAAGGGGATTAGATCCATTCGGGAAGGTGTTCCTTCCTTTAGGTTCTTGTCCTTCCTTTAGAGATCCTTACCCTAACCTCCATGGAAAACGCACGCAACCGGGCCTTTATACTACGGTATCACCGCTACCTCGAGGGATAGGGTGCCGTAAGGCGCGGTGTATGCGTGTATGCATGGAGTCCTATTGAAAATATATTATGGGCAAGAAAGGGATAAGAGATCTCATCTCTCAAAAGCCTTCCCCAAAGCTAACATCTAAGGCAAGGAATTAAAATCTAAACTAGAGCAATTAAATAAAACTACTTACAGATGGCTCTCTCCAAACATCAACGCAGGGTTGTCAGATCTGAATTCATGAAATGAAAAGAGGCACCGATGCTCTCCATAAAGAATTCTGAATTTTATTATTAAAAGGAGGCATGAAAAGAATACAATGATTTAGAGTTCCTATTTATAGAGGATAGGAAACCCTAGGTTACATTTGATTCGCACGTCTGCAATTACAAATTTGCCCTTAGGTTGACTATTCAGCGCCGCCACAATATTTTGGTAAAAATTTCACGAACCCCGGGCACAAGATGGCCGCGGAACCGCGGCATGGGTAGGGCTAGGGCCGCGGTTCCGCGGCCCATTGGTGAGAACATTGGCTAAAATTTTGGGGTCAGCTTCTGGGTCTTTTTGGGCTTCTGATTCTTTGGTTCTTTTCTCCATTTGGCTTCTGGGTCTTCTCCAGATCTTTCAGTGAAAACTTATAGTGGTCTTTTAACCATTCGCTTTGACATTTTGGATCTTGCATTGCCTTGTACATTGTGAACTGTTCTTCGTCTAGGCTTGATTAGGATCCTTCTATTTGTTGGTCAAAAGTCTCTCTTTTTATCATCTTTTGTCTTTTTCACTGTTTTCGCTCCAAGAACCTGTAACCTGTAATATGTAGCAGACATGCGTCAAAAGCACCTATTTATTTATAAAACGAATAAGAATGGGGAATATAATAATACAATATTATGGTGTGAACAACTGGGTACACCGAACGGACTCACCGAGAACTCCTAGATGGTATTATACCTCACGTCAGATAGCAGTTCTCTGGTGACACTGGTGCAGGTTAGTCTGCTGACCCGAGATCGTCATAGAGACTTGTGTGGCTCGTACTGTGCTTTGATTTTCACCCTACCACGGCTCTACTGAGTCGTGCAAACAGGTGGTTTTTGGGTACAGTCCCGAGTCATATGGAGGCAATGAGCGATAGGAGGGGATTCGTTTCTCCCGGTATTGGGGGTTAATGTTGCGCTATGCTGGATTGGCCATAATTGAAATCCCTGGCCAGGATAGATGAGATTTACTGGAGTTTCTCGCCCGTTATGGACCTTATATCGGCATGACTTATTAAGCTACTGGGGTCTAACGTTTACCACCCCTAGGCGAGATATGCGACATATCAGACGAATAGACCGGACTGTACGGTAGTGTTACTGATTGGATTCACAGGAGTGTGAGCAGCCTTGCTTGTTGATCTTCTGATCGCTCAATACCTGGGTGGCCGTTACGTTTAGCAGACTGCTTGTGGCTTGTGGGTGACTGATATGATCACCACCTACTGCCGGCGTATTGACGAGTCTTTAGAGTCCTACACAGAGGTTTCCTGGCTCAAGCAAAATGAAGTAGGAGCACATATGTGATATGTGCGGGACCGAGATTGATATGAGTATGTGATACCGTATTCTATTCTCACGATTTGTATCATCGATCAGTTATATGCGATATAGCCGGGTTATCGAATCAAGTGTTGATTTGATAGATTGGTACACATGATATTAGTCGGTTATATGTGATATGACCGGATCATTGAATCAAGTATTGATTTAGTGATTTAATGTATAATTATATATTTGATCTATTACTTTACATTAACAAATATTTAGCTCACTTGACCATTTCTTTTTCTCACTTGTGCATGAATGATATATATGAGATATATATTATATCATGCTTAGTTATACATCAAACATGGGTGTATAAGAATTATACCATATTTAAGATAATGGGGGTAATTAATTATTAAGGGTAAATGAAAAATTAGGTGGAAAATCTCAAGGGTTTGGAAGCTTGGAGATGCTTGTAGTTTCCTTGACTTCGTCCACCAATTTTGTATTATCTTAGATTTTTTATTAACCCAACCATTCTCTTAACTCATGGTTTATTCTCTACAATGGTTTGTGATGACAAATACTCACCCATGGTTGATTTTCTAACCTCATTCTATTCTTTTGTTATTCTCATCTTCATCTTCTTCTTCACAACTCCAAAGCTCTCTTGGTTTTGGATTGATGAAGAAATATTGTGAGAAAATAAAATCTAAAGTGAGACCACTTCCTATTTCATCATCCTCTGCTAATTGCCATTTATTTTAGGGTGTTCTCTTCACAAAATTCATGACCTAGTGAAGGGTTAGCTTGAGTTTGAGTCTCCTCGACGTAGATCATCTTCGGCCTCGAAGACTACGAGCAATCTTGTTCATTTCTCCGAGAGAATCCATACTAGAGTTCGGGAAATAGATGATTGCAGCGAAGGGACGTCAACACGGAGCTTTAGAAGTGAAGGACCGGGTCTACAAAGGTTGTATTCTTGATCACTTCTTATGTAATGTTTGATTACATTATTGTGTTACTCTAGTTTTCTAGTATATATCTTTGGATGTTTGCTTAGCACCCCCTTAAATTTTTGTTGTGGCATGCTTGATGCTTGCAAACCCTAGGCTAGGTGCTGAGGAAATCCCGACATGGTATCAGAGCCTAACTAGAAACTTAGACGATGTTAGAAGTAATACGAAACCGAAACAAATCCGTAAAACAGTTTCTAAAACCCTGCAGTTTTTCTCTCTGTCGAAATTTTAGAGGTCTGTAAAAATTTTGCAAACAACTGCAGAGTGATGTATATGATACAAGGAGTGCATAGGAAAAATTTGGGAGCTTTTTCTCGGAATTGACCCGAGCTCCACCCTATTGTGGTCGGCCACATTGGCCTTGTTCTGGCTCGAATTTGTTCTGTGCACTGGTATGTATGATGTGGGGTTTTAGGTATTGTTTGCTTAGTCCAAAATTGCATATGATGAAAATTTTGATATAGGACTAAAACGAAGTGTCTCGTAGTCGTATAATTTAACATTGTAATGGTAACCTAGGCTATATTTAACAGTTCAAACGAACTTCAAACATCACCCCATGACACCCTCTGAAATTTCCAAGTGTTGGAATTTTTCTAAGTTAAGTGTATTCAATGGTCATGCAAGTAACTCTATGGACCTACTAGAAGAACGAAAACCTTAACTCGATTCTATGCCAAAGGAACCGCGATTGAACCCTAGGGTTTGCCGTAGTTCCGCGGTGTCATAGGTGAGGCGTTGGTTTGACCCTTCTATGGCTGGATCATAGCTACTGTGGCACGTTTTGGGTACTTTAACTTCACTCAAGTGTTGAGCTCATTGGGACATGTGGGTGTTGGTTGATTCGGTCGAAACGTTTAACATAGTCTAGTATATTGTGATACAATAATTAGAATCCATAGTATTTGAATTTTATAAATCTAGAAATTTAGTCTCATTTGATCGGTTGCCACGGGATTTTGATGCGATCAAAAGTCCGTCGCAATCACGTTGTGTATGCGGATAATCGCCGGGTAACATTATTAGATAGCCATGCCCTATAGCCCCGACCAAGTGACTGTAGGAGAGCCCTGTTGCCAATAGAATCCATCCGGGTGCTCGCGGCAGCGGTGTTCCGCCTAAGTACACCTTGTCGTCGGTATCGAGGGGTGCGGCCGTCTACTAAAGTTTCCGACGAGCATTCGATCAGGATGTCGGGAATCTTGTTGAATTGACCGACTTGTTATTGGAAAATGTTTTCAATATCGAGACTAAAATGCGGGGTTTATAATTATTAGGCATGCGATGTCTAAGGAATTCATTTGGTTAGGCATGCGATGTCTAAGGTGGTTGCGGATTCCAACTGTTGTAGTTTTTCACTTTCTTTTCTGCGACCGTAAGTGTAATATGTGGTGTATCGCCGGTTTCGTTTCTATACGTCAACGACAATTGGGATACGCATATTTACTTACGTTGATTACATGTGATGTTATGTGTTGCTGTTGTATGTTATATTGGATCGTCGTGTTTGAATAGCCGGGGGGGGGAGGGTTTATGTGAGATGTGAGTTTTTTCATTTTCATTCATATAAAACTCAATGTATGTAATATTCTTTTATTGGGGCACTTCCGGGTTGAGGATGATGTCACCATTGTATATTATTTACTTTTCCGCATTAGGATAGACCCAAGGAGGGGAGTATAAGTAACCGGGTTCTAGAGTCCAGTGGGAGACCATCTCGAGGCGTCGAGACCGGGTCTCCTAACTCTAGAATTGGTAGGGTTGCTTGCCGCTCTCGTAGGGGTCTAGGGGTATGGGTTTGGCTATTCATTGTGATCGTGGAATCCTTGTTTTATACAGGCTCAAAATAAAATACGGACATCCTAGTATATCCTATATTTCATATGTTGTTTTCTGCTGCGATATCTATGATGTGATCATTTGATATGTTGAGATAGATATTGTATATATTATATATGATATATTATATAGACGTTGCTTATGTTTTACACCCGCGCTAGCCCTGCCCCGCTCTGCCATTAGTTACCTAACCTAACGGTGCATGACGTGATATCGAGGCGAATGCGGATGGCATAAGCGTATGTTGTATTTATCTGTGATGCTTAGGTAACTAAATGATGGGACATTCATTAATGTGATTAATGAAGGAAAATAAACCTAAAGATGTTGTCGAATCGAATTTTCAAAAAGAGGTAGCTCTAGTTATTGCTTTGCATAGCGGTATTCCTTGCAGAATATCCAGCACCTTATTCGATAAGAAAAGAGCCAAGATCCCTTCACCGGGAGTGACCTCTTTAGCAATAACTGGCAGATGCTACAACCCTCGGTTTATCTTTTGATTGCTTTTCTAGTTCTTGCTTTGCATAGTGGTATTTTGAATATCCTGCACCTTATTCGACGAGGAAAGAGCCAAGATTCCTTCACCGGGAGTGACCTCTTTAGCGAAACTAGCAAAGGCCTAAAAAACACTCTATTTTAAACCATTTGATCCTACAACGAGATCAAGTTCAAAGTGTTAAAGGTTTTCTTAAAAACCATCCGCAACCCTCCGTCATTTTAGGATGTAGAGTACTTAGTATTCGTGTTGTGTTTGTTGACTATAGTTAAGGCACAGTGTACGGTAGCTAAGTGATGTCTTCCTATATAGCATATGATGCGATTAGTTAGGATAGCCATGTGACTTTATTGACCATAGTTAAGGGTCATGTCGGTGGGTCTAATTAATCACGAAATGACGGGTAGAACTTGACTAGAGCTTATGATTTGTTGACCATAGTTAAGGTCATAAGTCACTAGGGGTAAAAACCATTATCGGGAGTTTCAATTATTGAAATTCACAATGAGATTGCATACCTTCTATGAGATAGTTGGATCCTGGTACCCACTGCGAGTAATTGTTACTCCTGGGAGAGTTTTGCACTTTACAATTAGCCGATCAAGTAGGTGTCTAGAAAGGTGTCAATAGGGTTACGCCCCTGGTAAAACGAGATTTATTTTAATTAGGTCCGTGCGAAAGCACGGGGAACCTCCCTCAAAGTACCGGCACTGGCTTGGCTGAAATATTGGCGAACTTGTAGGGGGTGGGTAACGTGGACCTAACAGTGGTATCAGAGCCTAGCTAAACAACAACTAGCATGTTAGCAAAGTGTTTGGAACTTCGATCCGAAAAAAATCACGAAACATGTCAAAAAATTCATACTTTCTGCCGATTTTTAAAACTGCTCTAAAAAAAATTCCACATACATTAAAAATCGGTGCAGGGTTTTTTAGGAACATGCAGCAAAAACGAGCCCACGACTCGGTCAACGCGCCGCGGAACCACGGCGAAACCAAGCGTTTCGCCGGGGATCCGTGGCCGAGTTGACTCGGCCGCAACTCGGGTTTGCTGCAGTTTCTTCAGTATGATGTTTTGGGATTTTTGAGATATTTTGTTTCTGCCCAGAATTTCCAAAGAACAATGTTGTGTTTGGGGTAGTTACAAATTGGTGTTTTGATCGAAGTTCTACAAACTTTTGCTAAATGGTTATATCTGTGATGTAATATATGCACTGAACGTCGACTAATCGCTATACGTCGATTAGTGGGGGTTGTGCATATCTGTGATCTGTAATGTTGTTGGATTGTGTATATGAATTCGTTGGATTGTCGTGGATGAATAGCCGGGTTTTTGTGAGATGAGAGCTTCTTTATCTTTCATTTGATGTAATATGTAAATTGATGTAATATTATTTTTATGGCCGCACATCCGGGATGAGGTTGTAGCCGCCATTGTATATTATTTCTTTTACTGTTTTTTCTCCTAGGATAGACCCAAGGTGGGGTGCACAAACTACTGGGTACTTTGAAGTGTCGAGTGGCCTACTCACATTGTTGAGGGAGGTTGCTTCACTTCGGGTACTTGGCGGGTAGTTTGCCGCACCCATAAGGGTCTAGGGTGGGGTTTTGGCTATTCATCGCGACCGTGTAATCCGTCTTTCGTTGCAGGCTCGAACGAAACGCGGATTCTTAGCATATCCAATGTGTTCATCTGTGATCTGGAATGGCTATCATTGCATCTAACGAATGTATATATCTATATATGATATCTAGTAGGCATTGCTTATGTTTTGCATCCGCACTAGTCCAGCCCCCGCTCTGTCGTTAGTTAAGTAACCTAACGGGTGATGACGGGGCCCCGTGGCGAAGGCGGATGGCATAAGCGTACGTCATATTTTCGTTGTTTTCTGCAATGGTAGGATTAACTGATGGGACGCATTATATTAATGCAAAGAAAAACAAACCTAAAAGACGTTGTTGGAACAATTTTCAAAAATCTGTTATCGCAAGGACGTTCTCTTTTGTTTTGCACGGAGGTATTCGGTTATGAATGCCCAGCACCTCATTCGACGAGGCAAGGGCTGAGATCCCTTCATCGGGAGTGACCCCTTGGACGAAAGTTTGCGTCAGGGTAATAACTTCACTATAGTTGATTATTATTGCTTTGCATCGAGGTATTCAGTTTGGAATATCCTGCACCTCATTCGACGAGGAAAGAGCCGAGATCCCTTCACAGGGAGTGACCTCTTTAGCAAAAGTTTTCGCCACTATATTTTCAAAAAGGCAATCATGTTCCTTCAACTATATCAAGTTCATTACGTTAACGGGTTTTCGCCAAAACCCAGCCGTAGCCCTCCGTCATTTCGGATTGGTATTGCTTAGTATTTGTGCTAAGTATTTCGTGCTCAGCCGAGGCGTAGTGAATGGTAGCTATGTAATATTTTTCTGTAGCATATAATGTGATTGGTTCGGACAGTCGTGTGGTCATTTTGGCTCAGTCAAGGACTCGTACGGGTGGGTCTAATGCAATCAAGATAATGACGGGTTGAACTTGACTAGGTTCCTTTGATATGTTGGCTCAGTCAAGGTCACTTGGGTCCTAGGGGTAAAAACGACATCGGGAGTTTCTAAAGAAACTGAAACTTGCAGATTTAGCATACCTTCTGGAGTGTAGTGACTAGAGTGGATTCCATCTAGGTCATTACACAATGATAGTTGGATCCTGATCCCACTGATGAGTTGGATTACTCTCGGGAGATTATTTCACTTAACAATCAATGCTATAAACCAAGTAGGTGTCTAGAACGGTGTTAGCGGGGCTACGCCTCCAGGAAAAAGAGGTTATTTAATTAAGGAACTTCGCGAAACCGTTGGAAAACCTCCCTCGAAGTACCAACACTAGCCTGGCTGAAAGGTTAAGCAAGTATTGTGACGTGCAATTAATCCCGACTAGTTCTTCTTTTAAATGTTTGAAGAAGAATTTGAGGAAACAGTGGGTGCCATCCTGATTAGATAAATTAATAAACCAATCTAATCTTGAAAGGGCGCACGCTGAGTGTTTCTTTTCTCTCTCTCCAGGTAGTAACCATTTCACCCCCTAATCAAGATAATAAAATGTATCGCTTGACCAATCCGAATTCTTATTCGGGGCGGGGGAATGTCGGTTCGGCTCTAACTTATGACAACAGTCATAAGTATGAGCAAGGGAAAGAGGATTGTATGGACTCCAAGGATACCCAGTTGAAGAAGAAGCATAGTTTTGCATCTACTTCAGGTGTTCTTGTAATTGAGAACTGCTTTACGGTCAGCCCTACCTCCCGGGTACTTGATACCGGATCAGGATTCAATTCAATTCAATTCAAGCTATCATACTCTTGTCCATCTACCTCAGTACGTGTGTGTAAAGGACATCCCTACACTCGGAGAATTCAATTCGAGCTATCATACTCTTGTCCATCTACCTCAGTACTTTTTAATTTGATGAATATTTAAATGGATTTGCTACACATTTTTCATGCGACCGTTAATACTTCTTGAGGTACTAACCAACCGATTACTCATGTGCTTGCTTATTAGGTGTATTAGTATTTTCCTCGTCTTGCACCACCTAAGGGTTAGCAGTGACTCCCAGACCAGTTGGTCTAAGGCACTAGGCGATGAAGCATCCTCGCTATATTTTTTTATTGCTGCCTTGGCGATAACAAAACCAGTGTTCATTTTTCTTCACCATTTTATATTTTATTCATTTATAATTTCCTTCATACTTTGGCTTTTAGACAAGAGCATTTCAAGGTATCCTCTACTATCCCGAGTTTCAAGACGTGTGTAAGTTCGTATAGTAGGGTATCAACATTCAAATATTTGGCTTCCAGAATAGGAATATTCTTCAGACTTATTTTTATTCTCAGATTAGTGACTTCCTTCATCTTACTAACCCTTGGGACAACGGCTCATAACTACTTATTACTAGTTCGTTTAAGAAAACTTCTAATTTTCTAGGTTTTCTTAAATTTTTCTAATCTTTTGGATGTAATTTTTCACTATCTAATCTTTTATTATCATATTTATGTACAATTTTTTTTAATATTTTTAAATATTTTTTATTTTTTATATGTTTTGTGCTTATGCAAAGTATGATGCAAAGTGATACGTAAATAAGCACAAACCTCCCCTAAACTTGTTTTCAACTTTGTCCTCACTGTTGCTATCTGCTAAACCTCAAAAACCTGTAAGCTTAGGAGGACATTTATTAATGGGGGCAAAATATGATCGTGAAAATCCTCCCCTAAACTTATTTTTGGCTCACATTTTGTGTAAAATTTTTCTTTTCAAGAGCCAGATTATCCCCCCCCCCAAACTTGAGTTAAACAATGTTAATCTTTTTGAAAATCAAAAGAGGGGGTCAAGATTATTGGTCGATACCAACCTTTGCAAAGACCGAAGGTCAACACCAACCATTCGAAAATTTTATCAATATAGTGCACCAGTTGGTGGAAGAACAAGTTGAAAAGAGCCAAGAAGAAGTGGGGAAAAGATAAGTGGTGTGAAAGAATGTGTTTGCGTCTCGTTTTGGAGAGACGACTCAGTGATTGTTATGGATTAGTCACATTCTCTTTATAGTCCAGAAGAAGGGGTGGAGGTTCAATTTCTTTGTTTGGGAGATGATTCATCTCAACATCAGTGTTTTTCAAAAATGCGAGTGCATCAGCGAAAATTTCCTCAAAACTCTCGTCGATACCCCGAAGAATAATGCCATCAAAAAGTGCGGGGTGATCTTCAGACTCCAAAAACGGTTCATAATCAGTGTTAGTTGTTGACCCGGACAACTCGGTGGAAGAGTCCGTATGTGTATGATACATAGTTGGGTCAAACAACAACATATGAAAAGAGTCAAGATCAGTATCATGAGGTTGATCAAATTCGCTGTTGTCGACATCCATTAATTCGAAAGAACATACTCGAGCATGAGGATCGGAGGGTTGACTTCCCAACTTGTAAATGTTGAGCTCAATTGACATATTCCCGAAAGATAGGTTCATAGAGCCATTTCTACAGTTGATTACAGCGTTGGAAGTAGCCAAAAAGGGACGACCTAGAATCACCGGAATTTGGTTCCGTGGGTTCGCTACAGGCTGTGTATCAAGAACAATAAAATCTATAGGGAATACAAATTTCCCGATTTTTATCAACACATCCTCAAGTTCACCCCTAAGTTTGGTGATTGATTGGTCTGCCATCTGGAGAGTTATGTTCGAGGGCTTTAACACTCCGATACCTAGTTGCCCATAGACTGAATATGGAAGCAAGTTAACACTAGCGCCAAGGTCAAGTAAAGCACGGTTAATGTGTTTATCCCCAATAGAAATAGAAATAGTAGGACAGCCAGGTCCTTACATTTCCTTGGTAATTGTTGGGGAAAAGCTGTGTCTACAGTACTCGACATGAACACTTTTTCGGCACTTGAGTCTTCCTCTTCCTAGTGCACAAGTTCTTAAGAATTTTCGCATAGGATCGAACTTGTTGTATAGCATCTAGGAGAGGGATGTTGATGTTAACTTGCTTAAACATTTCCACAAGCTTCTCCATTTGGGCATTGGGTTTGATGGGCCTCAACCTTTCTGGAAATGGAGCTCTATCAATAAGTGTTGGGTCCAACATTTGTGGAGAAGTTTGTGGGGGTGGGAAGGATGAAGTGGGTGGAGGGTTCGAGCCTTTGGGAAAACGGAGAATAGGCTCGGAAGAAGAAGAAGGTAAATTGGACGAAATAGGATAAGAAGTAGAAGTGGGAATGGAAGTGGAAGTGGAAGCCGGGGTGTTAATGATCAATTCATCATTATCAATTTGTTCACCCACATGATTGTCTAGCACTCTTCCAGATCTCAACGTGGTAAATTCATCCATATTAGTGTAATGTGAAGGTCCAGGATCAGGTAGAGGTTGAGCTGGAAGATTTCCTTTCTCTCTAGCACTCATTTCGGCATTTATACGGGCAATTAGTGCTTCCATCAATTTAATACTCTCACTTTGGGAGTCAGAGTTTTTCTGGATTTTATCGACGGAAGATTGAAAATTTGCCGTAAATTGCATGAAATTTGTTAGAAACAAATTCATGGTTTGTTCAAGTGCAGAGGTGTTATTGGATCCGGCAGAAAAAGGATCAAAGTTGTTGGCCGGGTTTTTAAAATTTTGTGGTTGGAAGGGATGCTGACTCATTTGTGGTGGTTGCTGTTGTGGTGGAGGGACCCATTGAAAGTTATTCTGGTTTGGATCCGTGTATTGAGTTTGGTGTTAGATCCAAGAAAGATCAGGGAGATTCCTCCAATCTTGATTATATGAGGAGGAAGAAGGATCATTTCCAGGTCTTTGGTGAAATGCAGCATTAGTGTGACCTTAAAACGGTACATTTAAAGGACATCCTTCCGTCAAATATGATGGGTTTGAACAACATCCACACATGGTCTTGGGAAGTGTGTATTGGTTTTGGGAAGCTGAAGAGATTTTGTTTTCTATAGCGTCGAGTTTCCTTTGTATTGCAGCCATTTCAGCTCTCATTGTGATGGAAACATCGAGCTGATTGATATCTTCCCTAGGCGATGGCGGTCTAACACTTTCCCATTGTAATGTGTTTTGAGCTAAATCTTCTAGGTATTTCCAAGCTTCACCATCATCTTTAGATAGGAATTGGCAATGACACATGGTTTCAAGCATCTGTTTAGTCGTGAGATCAATACCCTCATCGATAACTCGACACAGATCCCATCTGGGGATTCCGTGATGAGGGCATTGTAAAAGAAGATCCTTGAACCGTTCAAAGCATTTCCAGAATGGTTCATTGGGAAGTTGGGTGAATTTGAAGATTTCGCTCCGAACACGGCTGGTCTTGTGATTGGGATAAAATTTCTTAAGGAATGCTGCAACAAATTCATCCTATTTTGAAATAGAATGTGCGGTTTTATTATAAAGCCACTTCTCGGCTAAATCGCACAAAGTGAATGGGAGAAGATGTAAACGCAGAGTATCCAAAGACAGTTGTGACGTTCCAATCATTGCGCATACGTTTTCAAATTTGGAGATAAAAACGTATGCGTCTTCAGACTCAAGACCGTGAAATTTGGGTAACATTTTGATAAATTGGGGGTTGATTTCAAAATTTTTCCCTCTTGGCAGGTGGTATAGAAAGACAGGTGGGAAGGGGAACACATGAAGGATAGCATCTCTCTTGGAGAGAAATGCATGGAGGATTCTGCGCACCTGCGGGCGGTGGCAGAGTGGTGTTAAAGTTTGATGGATATCCGTCCATCGCGGTGGTGGTGGGAAAAAGAAAATATAGAAATACCGACTTTGGGGTCGATGGGGGAAATGCGGACAAGACGGGCACTAGAATCCCGTGTCCAGCCGAGCTTGCACTAAAGGGTTTAGCACAAGTGGCAGCGTTGTGATAATTAGGGGAAAAGTTGGTTGGTGTTTGTTTTGAAAAATACGGTTTTTAAAAAAAAAATCAAATCACAAAACATGCACACACAACCCTAGATCTAATGGTCACCTAGGTCAAGTCACTAGACCGTGTAAGTGCACGGCAGCGCCCCGGCCGTCTGAACGAGACCAAAATGCGGAAACAATACTTTTACGAAACTTGTAAACCGGCACTACCGCGCACTTTAAAACCCGGATCGGGCCATTAACCTACTCCTAGCTAACTAGAGAAGGGGTAGAGAGATATACCGAGCTGTCCGTGTCCATCAGTCTTCTCGTCGTCGTTCCGATCTCCCCGCGGAATCTCCGATCTTCATCTCCTCGTCGGCAGGGCACCACATCGCCGGGTTCTTTTACGGGCTCCTACATCTGGACCGAGGCAACTCGGGTACGAAGTTGGTGAGTCGACATGTCCAAGAATGCTGTAGGATAAGTGTAGTGCTCTTTGTCTTTATTGGGGTTGAAGTTGCCATGGTTTTGGTGGAGGAATGAGATGAAAGCTTTTTTTGAGATGAACAAGGGGATTTTTGCAAGCATCAAGAGATCAAAATGCCTCACTCAAATTTGGACAGCCCCCACTCCATTTTGTGTGGCCGGCCAATGTAAGATGAGGGGAGAGACTGAGTGGGGAAAAATAATACAAGAGAGAGAAAGGGTGATGATGAGAAAAACTGATCACCACACAAGTCTCCACTCCATCACCTAATCATATCCCAAAAGTCAAGCAATCATGAACAATCATGAACCAAGAAGTCAATGTCTGGTAGAATCATCATGAAGCAACAATTTACAAAGACCACCCTCCACAATGCCAATTTGCACATTTGCAAATAAGCCCTCCTCCACCAATTTTCAGCCAAGGAAAGAAACAAAGGAAAATGGCCGAAACGAAAATACAAACTGGCAACTTCAAAAAACCGATCCCGTAATAAATTACAGTAAAACCCCGCGACTGTATATACATACCTGCATTTGTATTCCGACCGAATACAAATGCAATGGGACAAAATCTACACTGCACAATACTATGATCCGGCTTAAACCAAAGCCCGCTAGTATTTTCCGTCCGATCATGATCCGTGCAATACCGCACGTATCTGATCGAACCCTGCCATATCTCCATACGGCCTCTACAGCGTTTCGCCCGAAACTTGAGAAACTGTCTGTGGGGGACTCTAAAGACTCGTCAACACTTTGGCTGTGGATTTAACCAATAGCACGTGAGAGGTATTAGCCATACGTAACGGGCTACCAGGTATTGACCAAAAGGGACGTCGATGAGCGAACTCATCCTGACACCCTACTGAGCCTGTCAGTGATAATATCCGTACAGTCCGGTCCGTTCGTCTATGAGCATCGCATGGCGGGCCTAGGGTGTTGGTAAAAGTCAGACCCCAAAAAGCGGTACAAGTCGTGTCGGAGTGTAGCCCAGAACACCCTGAGATACTACTGGAATACCTACCAGTAAATCTCCTGCCTTGGCCAAGGACTTCGTGTATTGGCTCTCCTAGACACAGCGCGACCTCACCCCCAATACCGGGAGAGACGAACCCCTGCAGATCCGCTCACTGCCTCCATGTGGCTCGGGACTGTACCCAACTAAAACCTGTTTGCACGACTCCTTTGAGCCGTGGTAGGGTAGTAATCAAAGTACAGTGGAAACTTACATGAGACAAATGACGATCTCAGGTCGATGAACTAACCTGTACACATGTCACCAGGGAACTGCTATCTGACGTCAGGTATAAGACCAACTAGCATGTTCCCGGCGAGTCCTGTCCGGTGTACTCATAACCCAATGAGAACCTGTATACATATTAGGTGAACCAACTGACACCAGTGGCTTGTGAGACCGGCCACCGCCCCTCGTCGGGGTCTCGACTGTATACACTAGTCTACTCTGGAGTATCGATGCCCTGTCTCGAAACTCCCACGACTAAGGACCTTTTAAGGATGTGCTTATAAACCCCAGCTCGCACGTATATGATCGCCATCATACTGCTGGCCGTCAAGCAAGAATCCTAAGGGCTCTATCAACGTGCAATAGTGACCTGTAAGGTTACCAAAAGCAGTACACGATGATAAAGATAAACCAGATAGCATACTATCATCTTAAGTAAGACTGTCCTACCGGCATAGGTCCTCCCTTAATCATTGCAATCACGTGCCTGTGATCCAATAATTGACTCTGAGGGCACTATCTCCAACAGACCGCTCCTAGACTTCCAGAAGACAAGTAGCAAGATAGATCCTCTACTGCCTTTTTGCCCCTTCTGTGGCCAGGTAAGTGCCAGGTAAGTGGGAGGTTCTCCACTACGTAAGTAGTGGGCCTAATTAAGTAACCACTTGCCTTAGACACACTTTCCTTAGACACCACAAAAGAAACGCGGATAAGCAATAGATTACCCACGACCTCCTTCTATCCTAAATGAGCACGACGGTCCTTAGAGTCTTGTCTAGATCTTTTTTAGTTAATGAGGGTGATACGGATGCAAGTTTATGATTTCCGGGTCTTTGGAAGGGTAATGAACTCCCCACCCAATCTAAATTTGGTCTTTGCCCCTTAATTTCCATATTAAAATATGCAAACAACCAAGATCAAACATGCAACAATTTTTCTTTTGCGGCGCTGCGAATTCTTGCAAAGAATCCTGCAGAAATTGGTTAATGGACAGAGTAGGGAGGAGATAAGAAAGTATAGATGTTACCACAGAGAAATGAAATTCTGAAACTTCAATATCACCGCGGATTCTCCGCGAAATGCTTGCTATGGCCATGGTTCCGCGGTGAGTTGACGAGATCTCTGCACACAATTTTTTACAGATGCTCCTTTTACTCCACTGGACTTCCTGAAATGATCTGAATATTTTTCCCTTTTCTCCGATGATTCCAAATTCCCTTGCAAAAATCACAACAAATCGTTAAGCGCTTGTTGCGAACTTTGATCTAAAAATTCTGATGGAATAATAATTTTTCAACACAAATAACAAAAACAAACAAAATAGCACACATCCCCGGCAACGACGCCATTTGATTGATCTTTTTCTCCGATGTCGTATTATAAGATGTTTCACAACCAAAGAAATTTATACTGCAATTAATTAACGGTGTCGATGTCGCGCGTTAATGAATACGGATCGTCCACTGAGATGTGTGTTTTGATCTATCTTTGTTTTAGATGAGTCGAAATGAAAATATAAAAGAAAATTGCAAGAAAATTGATTCAAGATTTGTATGATTTGATTTTAAGAAACAACAAGAAAATAGTAAATCTAGAATCAAGAATCAAGAAATGTCCCAATCACTTTGATTTATCAAGATAAAGAAGAATAGCTTGTAGGATTCGATTGAGTTAATAGTTAATGATGATTCTAATAATTCCTAATCTTATCTATTGATAATTTGTAGCTAGATTGATGATGATGATTGAAGATTAGGGATCTATTGAAGAAACTAAGGTTTCTCCTTCTATCCCTTGTCTTTTCAATCACGATCATTTGGATCTAGCCTCTAGCAAAGAAAATCATCAATCATTTGATCCCTAATTTGCAACGAAATTCGCAAGAATGTGATCTCGATCCAAATTAGGTCATTGATGATTCTTTTTCCTAAAGTTCACAAATCTCATAAGACTTAAGAATTAGTATTAAGATTTGATCATCATTAGATCTATCAATTCTTTCGAATCCTCCACAAGCGGAGATTTACTCAAACATCATGAAATTAAATGAATCAAAGATCAAGAAACTTCACAATGCAAGCATGTAAAGAAAGCAAGAATAAAGATCTTCACCTTTTATTATTCAACGTTTTGTTATAATTCACTGAAAGACTACAAGAATTGAGGAGAGAACTCGGTCGTTGAATTTAGCTTCGCATCGTCTTCGTGAGTCGCGAATCGTCTTGGATCTCTTGCTCGGATGAAGATCGGCGTTGCTTCAAAAGGATCGTTGGATGCTTGCTCGATTTGGTACTCGATGATCTTGATTTGGATCAAATTGTGTCACTCAATTTGATTTAGATTTGATTTGGATCTACAATTTTTCCCTCCAATTTCAACAACCTCCAATCCCTAGATCTAGATTTCATTTTATAACCTCCTCATTTGAATCTTCCCTCCAAAGCTAGGTTGTTAGAGAGAACCTTCTAGAATGAGTTTGTTAGAGGGAATATTCTAGAATGAGGTTGTTACAAGGAGGCTTCTAGAAGAAGTTTGTTGGAGAGAGCCTTCTAGAAGAAGTTTTTTGTGCAAAGCCTTCTGGAAGAAGCCACGTGGTCTTTGAGAGTCTTCTGGAAGCTTGGTCGTTACAAGAAGGCATGTGGAGGAAATTTCGGTTGATGACGTGTCCATATTGCCGCGGATCCGCGGCGGATCGGCTGACGCGGCCGCGGATCCGCGGCCATGTTGGTGAGTTACTGCATTCACTTTCTAGCGAATTTTGCTGTGGGGTTTAGGGTCTTTATCTGATGTCTGGAATCCTATGTTTCTTTCTTGATTTTTGCCAGATCTCAGGTCAAAGACTTGACGTATTTTATCAGCACTTTTAGCAGTTCCGGCTCTTTTACCTGGAGAATTTCCTGCACACAATCTCGAGACAAGTGTTGATTCACAAAAGATCATGCGTGCAGTAATAAACACTCAATTTCCCTAAAAATGCCGGTTATAATGTATAACACATGTTATTTGGTATTTTACAGACAAATTGCTAATATGTGCTATATTTATACCGAACACCTTTAGATGATTGCAAATAGTAGGGAAATTGATGTGTTAAAAATGCAATATTTTCGACTGATCAATCACAACACAGATATAATCTAGTTAGCCAAAGTTCTTAGAATTTCGATCAAGCAACACAAATGAATCTACTCCAAACAATTCTCTATGTATATAAAACCTGAGCAGAAACAAAACATCCCAGAAAACACAACATCAACACCGAAGAATAACTGAGCAAATTTGGGTTGACTCGGTGTCAACTCGGCCGCGGATCCGCGGCGGATCGCTTGGATCGGCGGCGGTTCCACGGTGGTTTGGACGAGTCACGATCCCAAATTTCTTCACAATTCTTAAAAAACCTTGCTTGTATTTTTAAGGGTCCCCGAAAAATTTTTAGACCCCGTTTTAAAATCGGCAGAAACATGGTGAAAACGTCGTTTTTTTCGGGATTATTTTGCGATCGAATTTCTAAAGACTTTGCTAACAAGTTAGTTATGGTTTAGTTAGGCTCTGATACCACTGTAAGTCGACGTTAGACTCCCCCAAGATACGGGGAGGCGGAATAGGTAAAACAATCAATTTGTTTAAGTTAACATCGACTAACTTTACGGATTTTTGCTAAACCCTAACTAACAAACTATCTAGAAGTGCTAAACTACTATGATAGATGATTATACCTCAAGATACTAGTCCTTCTTGTTCTTGTTGTTCACCTCCTCATCGGCCTCCTCGATGTGATAGAAGATCCACCCGAGACTTCCTTCTCCAAGCTTTAACCTCTCACTTGAGGTAACTAAGTGGTTAGGATTGCTAATCCAAGTGACCTAGAAGATATAGAAGTGGATTAAGGATCTATTAGTCTTTATAACCCTTGGGATCTCAACACATGAGAGGATTATGGTTAGGTTGAAGAAGAGGAGAGCTTGAGGAGAGAGAGTGTGTATGTGAGAATGAGAATGAATAATAAATCATTTCTATATTATATGAAGCATAATGATTATCAAATAAATCATATACGATAATTACAACCATACTTCATTTAATACAATCAATGAATCATCTCATGAGTCATTAAGTAATAAATGCTTCATTAACTCACTTGGATGAATCATCTCATGAGTCACTAATTCATTTAATGCAAATTACACATAAGCACTCCACCTCATTTAGTTTAATTCATAAATGAATTAAATCTAAATGAGTCACCTATCTTCTAGAAGCTTCCCGACTAATTACGAGAATACCCCTCCCATCCATAAAACACGGAAATACTGAGACTGCATAAATCCAATAATCCAATACTAGAATCTGGCTTAAACTAAAGCCCGCTAGTATAATCTGTCCGAACATCATACGTGTACAAGTACACGTGTATGTCCGAACCCTGTCGTAAAACCATATGACCTCTATATCGTTTCGCCTGAAGCAGGGAAACTCTCTGTGTGGGACTCTAAAGACTCGACACTACGCTGGCAGTGGGTTTAACCACAGGCCGCAAGCGGTACTAGCTGTACGTAACGGTCCCCAGGTAGATGTCGATAAGAAGGACGATGAGGAAACCCATCCGAACTCCTACTAAGCCTGATGTGACAATCTCCGTACAGTCCGGTCTGTTCGTCTAATATTATCGCATATCGGGCCTAGGGGGCGGCAAGCGTCAGTCCCCTAAAAAGCGGTATAAGTCGTGTCGGAGTGTAGCCCATTACACCTTAAGAAGCTACTGGAAATCCTACCAGTAAATCTCGTTTTCCCTGGCCGGGGACTTTATGATTAGTCGAAAATATTGCATCTTTTAACCGGCAATTTCCCTATCATTTGCATTCATATAGAAGTGTTCGGCATTCATATAACACATATTAGTAAAACAGTCGTAAAATATCAGATTACATGTGTTAGACCTTAAAACCGGCATTTCTAGGGAAATTGACTGCATTTCATAGCATGGCATCATTCCTATATATCGCAACTTGTGTTTCGAAGTCCGTGCAAGAAAATCAGAAGCTTGCTCAAATTTACACTGCTGAAAGATACGCCAACTCATGGATTTAGAATCTGGTATTGTTCTAAGAAGCATTCAGAGATTTAACATATCAGAAAATACATCAAAATAGAGAAGAAGACAACACTGGAAGTTTGAATCCCCAGGGAGCCAAAGTGGCCGCGGTTCCGCGGCCTAAGCCAGCTAATGTGGTGGAACCGCGGCGGCTTGTCGACTTCACAACCTCAGCTTTGCACCACAACTCCTACCTCAATGCCTAAAGCTCAGAATGACACAACATTTTCCAGAAAGCCCCAGAAGCTTCTGCCAGATCAGCAAACCCTTGGGATCTACACTAAACTAGCCTCTCATTCTAGAAACTTCTCCCTAAACCCTAGCTTAAACCCTAAGCTAAGCCTCTAACTAACTACTTCTAGAAGTCTTTCAACAAACTTTTGGAGGGAACTTCTATTTCAAACTCAAAACCTAGGGTTTGGAAATCTATAAATAGGACCCTAGGCTCACTTGTAAAGATAATTGATGGTTGGTGGAATTCACTCTTTTATCCTTTCCTTTCATTAGTTGATAGAAACCCTAGTTCTTCTTCTACCCAACAACAACCACTCTAAACCCTAACCCTAATCCAATCCACAAATACCCACTTCAAGATTCATGGAGTTCAAGCCAAGCAAGTCTTCTACAACCCTTTAGAAGCAAAGCCGGACTTCATCGGAGCACGAGATCGAAGCGATCCAAGACTCAAGAAGCCGAGCGATGCAAGATTCGACGAGCAAAGTTCCTTCCTCTTGTAATTCTTGAGAGTTGTAACTTCTTGTTGATATAATAAAGGTGAAGATTCTTTAAACTTGTTTACATTTCAATTCTAGCATCATGATTTCACTTCGATTCTTGAATGTATTCTTTGTGATGATGTGTGAATAAACTCCGCTCGTGGAGGAATCGAGATGATTGTAGAATGATGATGTTGATAAATCTTTAAACATTTTCTTAAGTCTTATAGCAATTGTAAATTCTTGAAAATTGATTGATCGATGATCTAGATCGATGCGAATGTGTTCTTAATTCCTTTCGCATGATCTAGAGATCGACAATTGATCATTCAACTTTCAAGAAGCTATCTAGTGAATGTTATTCATCGAAAGGACAAAGGATAGGATGAGGAACCCTAATTCCTCGCAAGATCCTTGATCCTCGATGAATTCGACATCGATTTAGCATCAATTTGTTACTAGATAAGAAATCGTAATCTTGAATCTTCATCACATCTACAATTTACTCAATTCCTACGAGTTTTACTTCAAATCTTGAAACCCTAAAGTGATTGGAATTCTATCGAAACTCGATTCTCGATGTTTATCATTTTCTTGATTCTTGATTAGAATAGTGACACTTGAAACCATCGATAAAAATCTTGAATCATGTTTTCTTTTCTTTTCTATTAACTTTTCGATTCAAACAAATCAAAATACGAGCGAATCGCACAATCCCTGTGGACGATCCGCACTTACTAACGCGCTACATTCGACACCGTTATTGATTGCGGTCAAAATATTTTTGGTTGTGATTTCTTTACAATTTTCTACACACAATCGAGAAAATTCATTCAATCAAATGGCGCCGTTGCTGGGGATCATTTGATTTACACAACAAGAATTCGTTTCAATCAAATGGCGCCGTTGCCGGGGATCATTTGAGTGATAAACACAATCGGAAATCAATTCAATCACTTTGCGTAATGGCACTCCAAACACAGTGCGATATCAACTCCCAATACCGGGAGAGATGAATCCTTTCTAACTGCCACTGCCTCTAAGTGCTTCGGGACTGCATCCAACTGCTACCTGTTTGCACTACTCCTTTGAGCCGTGGTAGGGTAGCAATCTAAGAACAGTGGGAACACACTCGAGACAAAGCAGCAGTGTCAAGTCAACGGACTATGCTGTACTCATGTCACCTGGGAACTGTTAACTGACGACGGGTATAATACCAACCAGCAGTTCCCTGCGAGTCCTGTCCGGTGTACCCGTAACCCAACGAGCACCTGTATACTATCTCCAGTACAACGTACTAATGGCTGTGGGACATACCATTTCCCCTGCTGGGATGAGAAGCGTACATACTAGTCTACTCTGGAGTATCGATGCCCTGTCTTGATAATCCTACGACGGGACCTGAAAAAGAATATGCTTGTAGACTACCCGGCCCCCACTAGTGTGACTGCCATCACAACGCTGGTAGTCAAGCAAGATCCTATGGGCTCTATCAATATGTATTCACGATATGCTAAAAGAAACATATACACATATTAAGATAGATATAAACTAAGTAGTATACTACTATGTTGAGCAAGACTGTTAATATAACTGTGAATATCCCAAGCTTCCATTAAGTAATATACAAACTAGTATAATACAATAATGGCCCCTAGGGCATTGATTGATGTGGAATTTTATGCATGTAGTTAACCGCAATCAATAACGGTGTCGCGTGTAGCTAGACCGAGATGAGTACGGGTCGTCCTCTGGGAAACGTTGAATCTTTTATTCTACTTTAGATGTGTTGAGAAAGAGAGGAGGGATAAAGAATATTGTAGAATGGTTGTAGGATCTAGATCTACGTTAAATACGGATGAAAAATATAGATCTAGATTAACTACGGATGTAAGTTTATATAAGAAGAGGGCTCGTAGGGTTCATTAGGATTTAATAGCTATGGATGATTAATTAAAGATTACTCTTTCTATCCTTTAATAGATTTAAAACTAGAACGACAGTGATGCATGTAGATTAGGGTTTCTGGAGGGAAAAGGAATCCCACTCTTAACCCCTATCTCGACACGGAACTCCATTCATAACTAGCCTTTACCAAAACAATCATTAATCTAATCTCTAATTGCGGTCGATACTAACAATGAATTGGTAGCGCGCCCGATTAGGATGTTAATGATTCTTTTGATAAAGTTTATAAACTTTATAGGACGTAAAAAGAGTTTAGGTATTTTCATCATCCATTAACCTACCCAAATCCTATAAACCATAACAATCGGAGAATTACTCGCGCATGTTGGGAGAAAAAGAGATGGAGAGAGAATTCATAATGAAACTACAAAGAAATAGAGTAAGAAAAATAACTACCTTTATTAATCAACCAAACTCATTACACTTTGTTTCCTTAGAAAATGATTACAAATACTAGTTTGCTTCTCGATCTCTTCTACGGAGGTAGATGAACCGTTGATGATCTGCCTGGATGCGTGAGCCGTCTTGGACTTCGTGATCTCGTCGACTTGATAATTTTTCCAAGAGGCTCTCGGTCTTTATTTATAGTCCCAAACTAGAACCCTAGCTTCCTAAATTGGAAGCTATCAGTTAAGATCCAACAGAAGAAATCCCAGCTCATAACTCTTCTAGAACGCGGCGGATCCGCGGCCAATAGGTAGGTTTGACCGCGGATCCGCGGCTAAGTAGGAGGATCATTTGATGATTTTTCTGGGGCTTCATCTATATGACATGTGGCGATCTTTGGAAGCTCTGGAAACTGGAAATCTTTTCTTTGTTTCTGCCAGACTTGATTTCTTAGTTTGCTTTCTTAATTAGGCAGGTTTGCTCTTAACAACTTTGATTCCCTTGATATTTAGCCCTGAAATTTCTGCACAATCTCAACAAATAATATTAGTAGAGTTTTGTTTTATTGAGATATTAATTTCACCATTAAGATTTGGTCAATGGTATTTATGCTTATTTTCCTACTAAATGTTAATTATAATACATAAATACATGAAAATAGTCTTTTTATAGATAAACCCTCATATGTATCATATATTGTAATAAACACCTTATCTAGTATAGAAATAGTAGGACAAATGTAATAACAAATGTGCAGTTTTATCAACTGAACAAATACCCCCAAACTTATCTTTGATCGTCCTGAGCAAACTAGTTTATTCAAGAGAAGGAGAAAAAGAAAGGAGAAAACTAAGCACACTTTCGTAGGCAAACATGATTGCACTGAGCACGTGCAACAATCCGTTAAACCTCTAGGTGTCCCTAGTAGGAGGAGTGTTGTCTCCTGAGGGTTTTCAGCGGATTACACCCATAAAATCCTATAATAAAAGAGAGATAGTGAAATTTACATATAAAGATAAGAACCATAAAAGAAATACTTTGAAAATTTAGAGTTTCCAACTACACTAGCTTTTCAGTTGTCATGAGCCCTATCTTAATAGTTATGAAAAGATGTTAGAAATAACTTCATCCCTCAATAAAACATCGTCTTTATTCTCCATTCCTATCTTTCATCCAAACATCGATCATATAACCCTACGTGTTTGTATAGAACATCCCTCCACTCGGAGAATTCAATTCAAGCTATCATACCCTTGTCCATTTACCTTAGTACTTTTTAATTTGATGAATATTTATATGGATTTGCTCACACATTTTCATGCGACCGTTAATACTTCTCGAGGTACTAACCGACCGATTACTCATGTGCTTGCTGATTAGGTGATAGTATTTTCCTCGTCTTGCACCACCTAAGGCTTAGCAGTGACTCCCAAACCAGTTGGTCTAAGGCACTAGGTGATGAAGCACCCTCGCTATATTTTTTTATTGCTGCCTTGGCGATAACAAAACCAGTGTTCATTTTTTTCTTTTCACCATTTTTATATTTTATTCATTTTTTTTTACTTCTTTCATACTTTGGCTTTTAGACAAGAGCATTTCAAGGTATCCTCTACTATCCCGAGTTTCAAGACGTGTGTAAGTGCATATAGTAGGGTATCAATATTCAAATGTTTGGCTTCCAGAATAGAAACTATTTTTCAGACTTATTTTTATCCTCAGATTAGTGACTTCCTTCATCTTACTAACCTTTGGGACAACAGCTCATTACTACTTATTACCAGTTCGTTTAAGAAAACTTCTAATTTTCTTGGTTTTCTTAAACTATTCCTATGTTTTGGATGTAATTTTTCACTTTCTACTCTTTTGTTATAAAAGAAAATTTTAAATTTTTTTTTTTTGAAAATGTTGTGCTTATGCAAAATATGATGCAAATTGATGTGTAAATAAGCACAAACCTCCCCTAAACCTGTTTACAGTAGTGTCCTCACTGATGTCATCCGTTAAGCTCAAAAACCTGTAGACTTGGGAGGAGAAAGGAGACAAAAAATAATGCAAGTGAAATCCTCCCCCAAACTTCTTTTTGGCTCACAATTTTGTAAAAATCATTTTCTTTCAAGAGCCAAAATATACACCCCCCCCAAACTTGAGTTAAACAATGTTAATCTTTTAAAATCACACGAGGGAGTCAAGGTTATTGGTCAATTCCAAGCTTTGCAAAGACCGAAGGTCAACACCAACCATTCAAAAATTTTATCGATGAAGCACCAAAGTTGGTGGAAGAACATGTCACCTTTCGACGTGAAGAAGTGGGAAGGTGATAAGAGGTGTAATGGAAAAGGATTGCGTCTCAATTTGGAGAGATGACACAGTGATAGTAATGATGGATTACTCGCATTATCATGATTGTCCAGAAGAAGGGGTGGAGGTTCAATTTCTTTATCTTGGAGTTGATTCATCTCAACACCCGTATCTTTTAAAAATGCGAGTTCATTAGCGAAAATTTCCTCAAAGCTTTCATTGATACCCCGAAGAATAATGTCATCAGGAAAACCAGGGTGATCGTCAGACTCTATAAAAAGTTCCTCATCAGTGTTAGATGTTGACCCGGACAACTCGGTGGAAGAGTCCGTGTATGTATAATACATGGTTGGGTCAAACAACAACATATGAAAAGAGTCAGTATCATGAGGTTGATCAAATTCGCTGCTGTCGACATCCATTAATTCGACAGAACACACATGAGCATAGGGTTCGGAGGGTTCACTTCCCAACTTGTAAATGTCAAGCTCAATTGACTTCTTTCCAAAGCATAGGGTCATAGAGTCGTTTCTACAATTGATTACTGCGTTGGAAGTTGCTAGGAAGGGTCGACCGAGTATCACCGGGATTTGATTGCGTGGGTTTGCTACAGGTTGTGTATCTAAAACAATAAAGTCCATAGGGAATATAAATTCCCCGACTTTGATTAACACATTCTCTAGCTCACCCCTAGGTTGGGTGATAGATCGATCGGCCATCTGAAGAGTGCAATGCGCCGGTTTTAACTCTCCGATCCCTAATTGCTCATAAACAGAATACGGAAGCAAGTTAACACTAGCACCTAAATCGAGTAGAGCACGATTGATATTTTTACCCCCAATAGAAATAGAAATTGTAGGACTTCCGGGGTCTTTTCGTTTCTTGGGTAGTTATTGTGTAAAAGCAGTGCCCACATTACTCGCAAGGAAAACTTATTTAGGTACTTGAACTTTTCTCTTCCTAGTGCACAAGTCCTTTAGGATTTTCGCATTTGACGGAACTTGTTGAATAGCAACTAGGAGAGGAATGTTTATGTTAACTTGCTTAAAAATTTCCACAATTTTTTCTATTTGTGGACTTGGTCTATTGCCCCTTAACCTGTTTGGATAAGGTGCTTTATCAATAAGGGTTTGGTCCAACATTGGAGAAGTTTGTGGGGATGGAATGGATCCCAGAATTAGAGTGGGGATCGTTTTAGGTAGATTCGAGGAAATGGGCGAAGGGTTCGAGCCTTGGGGAAAACGGAGAATAGGCTCGGATGAAGGTGGGAGACTAGACGAATTAGGGGAAGAAGAAGAAGCTGGGGTATCGTTGGTGTCACTAACATCATCACATTGCTCACCCACTCGGTTATTCAGCACTTTTCCCGATCTCGACGTAGTAACGACACTCACATTATAACTTTGTGAGTGGCCAGGATTAGGTATGGGTTGAGATGGGAGTTTCCCTTTCTCTCTCACACTCATTGCGGCGTTCAACTGTGCAATTTGGTTTTCTATTGATTTAATACTCTCACTGTGGGAGGCGGAGTCTTTCGTTAGTGTATCAATAGAAGACTTCATATCAGCCGACATTTGCATGGAATGTTTCATAAATAAATCCAAAGTTTGTGCGAGTGAAGAGTTATCAGTACCGGCAAATTGTGGTGTAGAAGAGTTGGCCGGATTATGAAAATTTTGTGACTGAAAGGGGTGCTGACTTTGTGATTGTGGTTGCTGTGGAGGAGGTCTTTGATAATTGCTTTGTTGGTTTTGGTTCCAAACAAAGTTAGGATGATTCCTCCATCCTTGATTGTACGTGGAAGAAAAAGGATCGTTTCTAGGTCGCTGCTGAAAGGTAGCATTAGTTTGCTCGTGACCTTGAAACGTTGCATTCATAGGACATTCTTCCTTCAAGTGTGAAGGATCTGAACAGCAACCACACACGGTTTTGGGATGTGTAACCTGGTTTAGGGAGGCTAATGTAAATTTGTTCTCAATAGCGTCGAGTTTCTTCTGCATCGCTGCCATTTCGGCTTTTACTGCGATGGAAATATCGAGCTGATGAATACCTCCCCTAGATGAAGTTGGTCTTACGCTTTCCCACTGCAGAGTGTTTTCAGCGAGGTCTTCCACATATTTCCATGCTTCACCGTCATCTTTAGACATGAAGTTGCATTGACACATTGTTTCAAGCATCTGCTTTGTCGCGGGATTAATGCCCTCATATATTATTCGACATAAATCCCATCTTTGTATTCCATGATGAGGACATTGGACAAGCAGATCCTTGAAAAGTTCAAAGCACTTCCAAAATGGTTCATTGGGAAGCTGGGTGAACTGGTTGATCTCGCTCCTAATATGGGCAGTCTTATGGTTTGGGTAAAACTTCTTAAGAAATGCTATTACGAATTCATCCCAGTTAGTGATAGAGTGTGCGACAGTATTATAAAGCCATTTTTCTGCCAAGTCGCACAAAGTGAATGGGAGAAGACGCAAGCGCATAGCATCCACAGTCAGTTGTGAAGTACCCATCTTTACGCATACGTTTTCGAATTTAGTGATGAAAACGTACGCGTCTTCCGACTCAAGCCCGTGAAATTTGGGCAACAGATTGATGTAGTGGGGTTTAATTTCGAAATTATCCCCATTAGCTGGTGGAATAGACAGACAAGTGGGAAGAGGACCACAGATAGGATAGCATCTCTCTTGGAGAGAGATGCGCGGTGGATTCTGCAAACCTACGGGCGGTGGCACCGTGGTGTTATAATATGATGGAGTACCGTCCATCTCGGTCGTGGTGTGTGGTGGGGGGAAAAGAAGATGAAGAAGTACCTACTTCGGCATCGATAGCAGGAACGCGGACAAGACGGGCACTAGAATCCCGTGTCCAGCCGAGTATGCACTAAGCGGGTTTAGCGCAAGTGGCAGCGTGTGTGCGCTTTAAAATTGGTCTGTTTTGAAAAAAGTGGGACTCAAGACAAATCACACAAAAATGCACAAACAACCGTAGAACTAAGGTTACCTAGGTCAGTCTCTAGACCGCTCCTAGACTTCCAAAGGACAAGCCGTAGGTCAATCCTCTACCGCCTCTTTACTACTTTTGTAGCCAGGTGAGTGCCAGGTAAGTGGGAGGCTGTCCACTACGTAAGTAGTATTCCTAATTAAGTAACCACTTGCCTTAGACACACTTTCCTAGACACCACAAAAGTAATACGAATAAGCGATAGATTACCCACGACCTTCCTCTGTCCTTATTGAGCGCGACAGTCCTTAGAGTCTGGTCTAGATATTTTTTAAATTAATGTAGGGTTGATGCAGATGCTCGGTTTGTGATTTGTGGGGCTTAGGAAGGGTGATGAAATCCCCACCTAATCTGGATTTGGTCTTTGCCCCTTAAAGTCCGTATTAATATATGCAAAACAAAACCAATCACAAAACTTTGCAAAAAGATATTTTGAGCGGCGATATTTTATAAAGAATCCTGCAGAAAAGAGATTTTATTGGATTTGAGAGGAGAGAGAAAGAGGTTAGAATCTTACCAGAGAATTTTGGAACCCTAACTCCTCAGTTGTGCCGCGTTTCCGCCGCCACAAGGGTCTTCTTGCCGCGGTTCCGCCGCAAGGAAGAGGGTTTAGGTGATGATTTTAGCTACGTGGCCTTCTGTACTCCTCTGGATCTCAATGAATGTCTCTGTCTCCTATTTCCTCAAGTCTGTGACTCCAGATCTCCTTGCAAAAATTTCACACTTCGTTAAATATACGATTTGCAGTTTTGTTTTAATTATGATAGAGATCGAATAAGAATTCAACACAAATAGTAAGACAAAAAAAATTACACACGTATCCCCGGCAACGGCGCCATTTGATTGATGTGGAATTTTATGTATGTAGTTAACCGCAATCAATAACGGTGTCGCGTGTAGCTAGACCGAGATGAATACGGGTCGTCCTCTGGGAAACGTTGAATCTTTGATTCTTACATTAGATGTGTTGAGAAAGAGAGGAGTGATAAAGAATATTGTAGAATGGTTGTAGGATCTAGATCTATGTTAAACACGGATGCAAAATATAGATCTAGATTAACTACGGATGTAAGTTTATATAAGAAGAGGGCTTGTAGGGTTCATTAGGATTTAGTAGTTATGGATGATTAATTAAAAATTACTCTTTCTATCCTTTAATAGATTTAAAACTAGAACGACAGTGATGCATGTAGATTAGGGTTTCTGGAGGGAAAAGAAATCCCACTCTTAACCCCTATCTCGACACGGAACTCCGTTCATATCTAGCCTTTACCAAAACAATCATTAATCTAATCTCTAATCGCGGTCGAGACTAACAATGAATTGGTAGCGCGCCCGATTAGGATGTTAATGATTCTTTTGATAAAGTTTATAAACTTTATAGGACGTAAAAAGAGTTTAGGTATTTTCATCATCCATTAACCTACCCTAATCCTACAAACCCTAACAAGTAGAGAATTACTCGCGCATGTTGGGAGAAAAAGAGACGGAGAGAGAATTCATAATGAAACTACAAAGAAATAGAATAAGAAAAATAACTACCTTTATTAATCAACCAAACTCATTACACTTTGTTTCCTTAGAAAATGATTACAAATACTAGTTTGCTTCTCGATCTCTTCTAAGGAGGTAGATGAACCGTTGATGATCAGCCTGGATGCATGAGCCGTCTTGGACTTCGTGATCTCGTCGACTTGATAATTTTTCCAAGAGGCTCTCGGTCTTTATTTATAGTCCCAAACCAGAACCCTAGCTTCCTAAATTGGAAGCTATCAGTTAAGATCCAACAGAAGAAATCCCAGCTCATAACTCTTCTAGAACGCGGCGGATCCACGGCCAATAGGTGGGTTTGGCCGCGGATCCGCGGCCAAGTAGGAGGATCAATTGATGATTTTTATGGGGCTTCATCCATATGACATGTGGCGATCTTTGGAAGCTCTGGAAACTGGAAATCTTTTTTTTGTTTCTGCCAGACTTGATTTCTTAGTTTGCTTTCTTAATTAGGCAGGTTTGCTCTTAACAACTTTGATTCCCTTGATTTTTAGCCCTGAAATTTCTGCACAATCTCAACAAATAATATTAGTAGAGTTTTGTTTTATTGAGATATTAATTTCACCATTAAGATTTGGTCAATGGTATTTATGCTTATTTTCCTACTAAATGTTAATTATAATACATATATACATGAAAATAGTCTTTTTACAGATAAACCTTCATATGTATCATATATTGTAATAAACACCTTATCTAGTATAGAAATAGTAAGACAAATGTAATAACAAATGTGCAGTTTTATCAACTGAACAGGCATATACACTAACAACTACACAGTAGAATTGCTGCTTCATGATATGACTCCTTGCATAATTTACTTGCTATAGTTACATATACACCTTTAAACGATGTTGCATTTGACTTTGGAGAAATTGGGAACCGTAGGATATATTTTAAAACTAGATTCATTTAAAAGAGTGGTTTTTCCCTTGATATGTGCATATTACTATTCCATGTTGCATGATATACGGATATGCTTACATTTCTGTCATATGTTGCATACATCATGCTTTATGATTATACGTATTGAGATATGTTGTTTTCATGAGATTTCTGGATTTGAGAACCGTGGTATTATTTTAAGAAAGTATGCATTGTTTTGAAAACCCGGTTTCTCTTGATATGATATTTCAGTGCGTCCACCATGAGTTTTCTCGGTTCTGAGAGCTTGTGTGAGTATACCCGATTCATGGAGCGGTAGGCACCGTTCGCGGGTACATGGTGCACCCGGTGAGGTACCCCAGAGCAAGAAGACTCGTATTGTTAGACGGTGAGCCCAGTGGAGGGACTACTACCTACCGGTGATAGTATTTGAACTCGGCGGTTATCCGGAGGATACCGACCGGAGTTATGAGATGGATATGGGCCGACCAGTTCTGCCGGAGCACGTGGGCCGATCCCGCAGACGGAGTCAAGATATGAGGATTTACGTGTCGATGTTGGACACGGGTTTCATGATGTTTCGAGTGTCGATGCTGGACACTCAGGTTCCATGATTTTGATGTGTCGCGAGGGACACACGTTGATTTATATCCTCATACTTTCATGCATATGCTTTATGATGTTTCGAGTGGACGAGATTCATATGCATACAGGCATTGATTATATTGTTGGATGTTATCCACATGCATACAGGCTTGATTATTACATTGTTGGCACATATACAGTTACGGTCACCCTAGATATCATAGTATTACCTTTATGATAGAGATGACCTAGGAATCGCTGTTTATTTGATTTCTACCTGTTGATGTTTTCTACTCACGAGTTGGCAACTCACCCCCATTGTGCCACAGTTCTTGCAGGTTGTCCGCATGGATCAGTAGCGGTATCGCTGGCACACAGCTTACATTCGGGTGTTTTGCATTGGTAGGTGGTACATGTTGGATTGTACCCCTCTTGTATTTATTATTCATATTATATCTAGTCAACTCCATCAATCAAAACTAGTGTTTGTAAATAGTGAGACTTAAAAAGACTTGTAGTTGCGAGACTTGAGCGATGGGTTATATATTCGCTTATTGGGTTGTTATCTTGCTTTATTCATTATCTTTTGTGTTGATCTTCGCCGTTGGGCGTCGTATACTTGTTTTATTACTTGCGTGGTTGTGAATCCTCCGTTTGGCGAAGAGCTAGCTCCCGCTTGGGGATGCCTTTTATATTATCATGTATTTGTGGTTTTGGATCAAAATATACAAAGGAGGTGCTGCCCAAATTTTTAAAAAACGAAACATGTTTTTCAACTAGTAAAATAAACTTGCATTTTTCATGTTCCTTTTTCTATGCATTTAATAAAACGATTGTTTTCATTATACCTTATTTCAAAACTTCACCTCTTTTATTTCTTTAAATGGTTTAGATTTCTGGGTTTTCAGCTTACTTGAATTAGATGGGGTCCTATAGACTTCATATGATTCAAGTGCCAGTCATGAGCTAAATTTCGGGTCGTGACAAAGTTGGTATCAGAGCGCCGGGTTTAACCTTTGTTCGAGTTTAGGTTTGAATATGTGGAGTCTGGGACGTAATTTATTTCGGAACCTAGGCTTGACCTTACGGAACTTAGACTTGAACATGGAGGTATTAGACCCGAACTTTCATTACATAGGTTGACCCTGATTGATGGAGTAGGTAGCTTGAGTAGAGTGACGTACCGTACGTATGTTCTGTGACATATTTACGATACAATACACCACTTAAGAAATCTTAGGATGTATATATTTTGAGATTTATGATTCTCTTCGTCCCCTTGATCATACATCCATTTGAGATCCTTGATTCTATTCGTTTCTATGATCATACTCTCATTGATTCTTTTCCTTCTTATGATCTGTTGGATATAGTGCCCTCAAAGTCAATTATTGGATCGCAGGAACGTGATTGCAATGATTGAGGGAGGACCTATACCGGTATGACAGTCTTACTCGAGATGATAGTATGCTATCTGGTTTATCTTTATCATCGTGTACTGATTTAGGTGGCATGATATATATCACTATTGCACGTTGATAGAGGCCATATGATTCTTGCTTGACTACCAACAGTATGATGGCGATAATATACGTGAGAGTTGGGTAGTCTATAAGCATATCCTTAAATATGGTCCCTAGTTGCAGGAGTTTCGAGATAGGGCATCGATACCCCGGAGTAGACTAATGTATACAGTTGAGACCTCGAAGAGGGGCGGTGGCCGGTCTCACAAGCCATTGGTGTCAGTTGGTTCACCTAAGATGTATACAGGTGCTCATTGGGTTATGAGTACACCGGACAGGACTCGCCGGGAACATGCTAGCTGGTTATTAAAACCGTCGTCAGATAGCAATTCCGAGGTGACATGTGTACAGGTTAGTCTATCGACCTGAGATCGTCATTTGTCTCGTGTGAGTTCCCACTATGCTTTGATTATTACCCTACCACGGCTCAAAGGAGTCGTGCAAACAGGTTTTATTTGGGTACAGTCCCAAGCCACATGGAGGCAGTGAGCGGATTGGCAGGGGATTCGTCTCTCCCTACGTTGGGAGTGTGATCGTGCTGTGTCTAGGAGAGCCATTACACAAAATCCATAGCCATGGTAAGCGAGATTTACTGGTAGGTATTCCAGTAGTATCTCAGGTGTTTTGGGATATGTTAGGTCCACGTTACCCACCCCGGTTCTTTCGGGGAGGCGGAATAGGTAAAAATCAAAATTTTCTCACAAGGTAACATGGACCATCCATGAAGGATCTTTGCTAAACAAAAACTAACACACTAATTACAAGTTCTAGCTACTATGTAGAATGGTTATACCTATAACTTGAACTCCTTTTCATCTTGTTGTGGTTCTCCTTCTTGCTTGCTCCTTGTAGTGGCGTAGACGGCTCCTACTCGTCGTCTTCCCTTTGCCGAAGATAGATCCACCCGAGGGCCTCTACCTTGAGCTCCTACCTCAACCAAGAGGTAACTAGAGTGCTTGGTTTGCTAGACAAAGAACCCTATAAAGAGTAGAGAGATGTTTTGTGGTTTTGTCTCAAGAGCTTTTGATTTTCAACACATGAAAGATTAAAGCTTTGAGAGGAAGAGGGAGAGCTTAAGAACATGAGAGAGAAAGAGCAAGAGAGAATGAGCTACATTTTTCAACCATACTCTCATATGAGAGAATAATGAATTAATAATAATAATTAAAAAGAAATTGTGATGGTTCATTTGGAATGATCGTTATCATTTCACATTAAATGAATTTTGCAAGAATCAAGAAGCATCTTCAATGTGAAATGATGATGGTCAAATTGTCAACATAAGTCAACCGGTCAACCAAAGTCAAAAAGTCAACATAAGTCAAATGGTCAACCTAACCATGGTACAATTATCTTTAATTAATATCATTAATCATATTTCTCATTCTCATTAGGGTTTGGAAAAAGTCAACGGTCAACAACCCTAATGAGAATCCTCTGCCTCTGTCAACTGTGCATACACACCCGCATCCGTGTTCCGAGGAACACGAATACAATGAGACAAAACCAATCCCAAAACAACTACTAGGATCTGGCTTAAACCAAAGACTGCTAGTAATAACTGCCCGGACACCAAACATGCACAAGTGCGCGAATGTGAACGAACCCCGTCGCAAAACCATGCGACCTCTACTCTGTTTTGCCCAAAGACGAATAACCCTCTGTGTGGGACTCCAAAGGCTCGACACTACGCTGGTAGTGGGTTTAACCACAGGCTGCAAGCGGTACTAGCTGTACGTAACGGTCCCCAGGTAGATGCCGATAAGAAGACCGATGAGGTGAACCCTTCCGAACTCCTACTGAGCATGAACGTGACAATCTCCGTACAGTCCGGTCTGTTCGTCTGAGTGTATCGCATGTCGGGCCTAGGGGCGGAAAATGTCAGTCCCCTAATAGCGGTACAAGTCATGTCAGAGTGTAGCCCAGAACACCCTGAGAAACTACTGGTAACACTACCAGCAAATCTCGCTTGCCCTGGCCAGGGACGACTATGTGTAATGGCTCTCCTAGACACAGCGCGATATCAACTCCCAATACCGGGAGAGACGAATCCTGTCTAACCGTCACTGCCTCCTAGTGCTTCGGGACTGCACCCAACTACTACCTGTTTGCATAACTCAATAGAGCCGTGATAGGATAGTAATCTAAGAACAGTGGGAACACACTTGAGGCAAAGTGACAGTGTCAAGTCAACGAACTAAGCTGTACTGATATCACCTGGGAACTGTTAACTGACGATAGGTATAATACCAACCAACAGTTCTCGATGAGTCCTGTCCACTGTACTCGTAACCTAACGAGCACCTGCATACTATCTCCAGTACGACGTACTGATGGCTGTGGGACAGACCATCTCCCCTGCTGGGACGAGAAGCGTATGCACCAGTCTACTCTGGAGTATCGATGCCCTATCTCGATAATCCTACGACTAAGGACCAGAATAAGGATGTGGTTATAGACTACCCAGCCCCCACTAGTGTGATCGCCATCACAACGCCGGTAGTCAAGCAAAGATCCTAAGGGCTGCATCAATATGTTTTAGCGATATGTCAAAAGAAACATATACACATATTAAGATAGAAATAAACCAAGTAGCATACTACTGTTAGTTATATGTATGCCCTAGAGGCCATTACTGTACATTGGATGTATATTGTAGTGGATGCTGGGACATATATTGGTAGGACTTTCTTTCTCGACATGATAGTACGCTATCTGGTTGCTCTTTATCTTAACATGTATACTTTCTGTCTCTCTGTTACATGTTGATAAAGCCTTTAGGATGAGTACTCGACTTCCAGGACTATGATGAAGATCAAACTAGTGGGGCCTGGGTAGTCCATGAGTATATCCTTCATTGTTCCTAGTCGTGGGAATATCGAGACGGGGCATCGATATTCCAGAGTAGACTAGCGTATATCTTCTTGACCCATGTGATGGGCGATGGATGATCCCATATCCATCGGTGTTTGACATCAGAGATGGTATGTGGGTGCTCAGTGGGGACTGGGTACACTGAACGGACTCGCCGAGAACTCCCAGATGGTATTATACCTTACGTCAGATGGCTGTTCTCTGGTGACACTGGTGCAGCTTAGTCTGTTGACACGAGATCGTCATAGAGTCTTGTGTATCTCCCACTGTGCTTTGATTTCCACCCTACCATGACTCTACTGAATTGTGCAAACAGGTGGTTTTTGGGTACAGTCCCGATTCACATGGAGGCAATGAGCGATAGGAGGGGATTCGTCTCTCCCGGTATTGGGGGTTGATGTTGCGCTATGCAAGACTGGCCATAACAGGAAATCCCTGGCCAGGGTTGCAGTGATATACTGGTAAGAGTTATCAGTAGTTTCATGATTGTTATGGACCTTATATCGGCATGACTTATCAAGCTATTGGGGTCTGACGTTTACCACCCCTAAGCGAGATATGCGACATATCAGACGAACTGACCGGACTGTACGGTAAGTGTTACTGGTTGGATTCACAGGAGTGTGAGCGGTCTTGCTCGTCGATCTTCTGATCGTTCAATACCCGGGTGGCCGTTACATTTAGCAGACCGCTTGCGGCTTGTGGGTGCTTGATATGATCATCACCTGCTGCCGGCGTATTGACGAGTCTTTAGAGTCCTACACAGAGGTTTCCTGGCTCAAGCGAAACGAAATAGGAGCGCATATGAGATATGTGCGGGACCGAGAATAATGCGTGTATATGATACCGTATTCCATTCTCGCGATGAATGTATCGATTAGGTTATATGCGATATAACCTAGTTGTCGAATCAAGGATTGATTCGATAAGCCGATACATAGGATACTAGTCGGTTATATGCGATATGACCGGATCGTTAAATCAAGTGTTGATTTAATGATTTAATGTATAATTATATATTTGATATATTACTTTGCATCAACTAGTATTGGTTTACTTTGAATGGATTTTCTCACTTGAATATCACAAGTTGTATATGTGATATACTTTTGTGCACTTGATTGTATCATCTTTGATGATACATGTTTACTTGGTTAAGTGTAAAGAATTAAACCTTGGTTAAGTTAATGATTAGGGTTTTCTTTTTCTTACTTATTTATTTATTTATTTTGGAAAAGATAAGAAATGAAATGGTTTCTAGTTTTGTTTTTTCTTTGAAGCTTCTTGAAGCTTTGACTAAAGTGACCATTTTGTCTCATACTTAACCCTAACCATTCCACTTAACCTTAGTACATTCTCTACACCTAACCAAGGTTAGAAAATGATAAGTGTTGTTTTTATTTTCTATTTTTAATAACACTTATCATATCTTTTCTTCTTCTTCTTCATCTTCAACATGAAGAAAACCTAGCTACCATCAATGGCAACTAGTGAAAATGAGTGAGAAATTCAATTCTAAAGTGAACCCACTTCCTATTTCTTCATCCTCTACCTCTTGCCAAGTAGTATAGGGTGTTTTCTTCACAAGTTTCATGACTTGGTGAAGTGGGAGCTTGATCTAGTGATGCCTCGACGTAGATCATCTTCGGCATCGAAGCCGACGACCAAGCCCGCCCATTTCTTCGATGAAGCCGATGCTAGAGTCCGGAATCTGATTTGGACAGCGGAGGGACATCATCGCGGAGCATAGGAAGTGGTGGACTGGATCTACAAAGGTTGTAGCCCCCTTTCCTTTTAAGTTAAAGTCGTTAACTTGCATCACATAGCCTATAAATCTAGTTAACGATCCGTATTAGGGTTTGTAGGCACTTGTAAAATTTTAATTGGGCATGTTTGATCCCTTATGAGACCTCTACTGTGTGCCTAGGAACCCTACAGTGGTATCAGAGCCTAGCTAGAGCCTTAGGCGATACGTAGACGGAGTTAGAAATCCGATCGAACCGAAACCCCATTGCAAAATCGCTCTCTGTACATTTTTCAAAACTGTTGAATTTTGTGAATTAAAAATATGCAGAAAAATAAGCAGGAAAAACTAAGAATTACTGTGAAGTTTGGGCTCCTAATTCCATAATTCGACCGCGGAACCGCGGCCAAACTAGGGGTTTGGCGGCTCTTCCGCGGCCCAAATTTGGACTTAGTCCCTCAAATTTCATATATTTATTCTTAGGTCCTTTATTGGCAATTGTTTATGTGAATTTTTTAATTCCACTCAAGTGTTGAGTTTTCTAGGGTTTTATTGGGGATTCGTTAATTTGATCGGATAATTTAACTTCGTTTTAGTTTTTCCGGATATTTTAGAAACTGTTAAAAAGTTCGACTGGATATAAATACCCACTTTTTCCCCTGCCGGGAAATTTCCAAGTGTTGGATTTTTCCGTACTTTAATAACGTTCTAAGTAGTGCAAGTAAAGCGATGGTCCCTCTAGAAGACAACAAACCTTAACTCGATTATATAACCGTCTTGAACTGCCTTTTGAACTTTAGGGTTTGGAGCGGTACGGCGTGCCACATGTGAGGCGTTGGCTTGACCCTTCTACGGCTGGACCGTTGGTACTGAGGCATGAACTGGATGTTTTTAAACTTATTTCATGTGTTGATCTGTTTCGGAAAACTTGGGTGTTTGAATGTTCGATCGGAAAGTTTAACATTTTCTATTTATCTGGAATGGGATACAATAATTGGAATTCACAAGTAGTTATGAGATAACTGAATGAATGTTATAAATCATGCACTTTAGTCTCACTTGATCGGTTGCCATGGAATTTTGATGTGATCAAAAGTCCGTCGCAATCACGTAGTGTACGCGGATACTCGCCGGGTAAACTTAATAGACAGCCTCACCCCATAGCCCCGACCAAGTGACTGTAGGAGAACCCCGTCGCCGAAGGCATCCGTTCGGGTGCTCGCGGCAGCGGTGTTCCTCCTTGGTGCACTTCGTCGACGGCGTCGGGGGTGCGGCCGCCTACTAAAGTTTGCGATGAGCATTCGATCAGGATATCGGGAATCTTGTTGAATTGCCCGACTTGATATTGAAAAGTGTTTTCAATGATGAGACTAAAATGCGGGGTTTATAATTGTTAGGCATGCGATGTCTAAATAATTCATTTGGCTAGGCATGCGATGTCTAAAGAGTTTGCGAATTCCAACTGTTGTAGTTTTACACTTTCTTTTCTGTGACCGTAAGTGTAATATGTGATATCGCCGGTTTCGTTGCTATATGTCAACGACAATTGGGATGCGCATATTTACTTACGTTGATGACATGTGATGTTATGTGTTGCTGGATATGTTATATTGGATCGTCG
Source organism: Agapanthus africanus (assembly GCA_030015575.1). NCBI lineage: Eukaryota > Viridiplantae > Streptophyta > Magnoliopsida > Asparagales > Amaryllidaceae > Agapanthus > Agapanthus africanus. Next base: position 342,980,531 of record CM057341.1, read on the forward strand.
TGTTTGAATAGCCGGGGGGTTTTATGTGAGATGAGTGTTTTTCATTTTCATTCATGTAAAAACTTGTATGTAATATTCTTTTATTGGGGCACTTCCATGTTGCGGAAGTTGTCACCGTTTGTATATTATTTACTTTTCTGCATTAGGATAGACCCAAGGAGGGGAGCACAAGTAACCGGGTTCTAGGGTCCAGTGGGAGACCATCTCGAGGAGTCGAGTCCGGGTCTCCTAACCCTAGAATTGGTAGGGTTGCTTGCCGCTCTCGTAGGGGTCTAGGGGTGTGGGATTGGCTATTCATCACGACCGTGGAATCCGTGTTTTATACTGGCTCGTATTAAAAAACACGGACGTCCTAGTATATCCAATATTTCATATGATATTTTCTGCTGCGTTATCTGTGATGTGATCATGTGATTTGTTCAGATAGATATAGTATATAGTATATATGATATATTATATAGACGTTGCTTATGTTTTACACCCGCGCTAGCCCTGCCTCGCTCTGGCGTTAGTTACCTAACCTAACGGTGCAGACGGGACATCGAGGCGAATGTGGATGGCATAAGCGTACGCTATATTTATCTGTGATGTTTAGGTGGACTTAAATGATGGGATATTCATTAATGAGATTAATGAAAGAAAATAAACCTAATTGATGTTGTGGAATCGAATTTCAGAATAAAACAGGTAGCTACAGTTCTTTCTTTGCATCGCGGTGTTCATTATAGAACATCCTGCACCTTATTCGATGAGGAAAGGACCGAGATCCCTTCACCGGGAGTGACTCCTTTAGCAATAACTGGAAGATGCTACAACCCTCGGTTTGTCTTTTGATCGCTTCTGTAGTTTCTGCTTTGCACAGTGATATATATGATATATCCCGCACCTCATTCGACGAGGAAAGGACCGACGATCCCTTCACCGGGAGTGACCCCTTTAGCAAAACTAGAAAAGCCTAAAAAACATTCCATTTAAAAACCATTTGATTCCGCAACGAGATCAAGTTCAAAGCGTTAAAGGTTTTCATAAAAACCATTCGCAACCCTCCATCATTTTAGGAAGTAGAGTACTTAGTATTCGTGCTGTGTTTGTTGACCTTAGTTAAGGCACAGTGTACGGTAGCTATGTGATGTCTTCCTACACCGCATATGATGCGATTAGTTAGGACAGTCGCGTGACTTTGTTGACCTTAGTTAAGGGTCATGTGGGTGGGTCTAATTAATCATGAAATGACGGGTAGAACTTGACTAGTGCTTATGATTTGTTGACCATAGTTAAGGCCATAAGTGCTAGGGGTAAAAACCTTTATCGGGAGTTTCAAGTGTTGAAATTTGCAATGAGATTGCATACCTTCTATGTGATAGTTGGATCCCGATACCCACTGCGAGTAATTGTTACTCCTGGGAGAGTTTTGCACTTTGCAATTAGCCGATCAAGTAGGTGTCTAGAAAGGTGTCAACGGGGTTACGCCTCTGGGAAAACGAGGTTTACTGTAATTAGGTTCGTGCGAAAGCATGGGGAACCTCCCTCAAAGTACCGACACTGGCCTGGCTGAAAGATTGATGAACTTGTAGAGTGTAATTAATCCCGGCTAGTCTTTCCTTTTAAGGTTTGAAGGAAGATTTGATAAAAACAGTGGGAGCCATCCTGATTAGATAAAATATATAACCAATCTAATCTTGCAAGAGCACACGCAGAGTGTTTTCTTCTCTCTCTCTCCTGGTAGCGACCATATCATGCCTTAATCAAGATAATAATACGAATATTGACCGAACCCGCTTGTTATACTGAGCCGGGGAACGTTGGTCCCGCTCCAACTTATAATTGTTATAAGACAGAGCAGGAAATTGGGGATTACCAGAATTCCCGTGCCGCCCAAACGAAGAGAGTGCATGCTGATGCATCATCTTCGGGTGTGTTCATTACAAAGAACGATTTCTCAGTATCTTCCGCATCCTGGGTGTATGATACCGGATCTGGATCCCAGATATGTAATCTGTTACATAGGGCTACAAAAGGGTAGAAAACTGAGAACGGGTGATAAGTTTCATGAGACAGAAAATGGGGCAAGTGTTGCAGCCAAGTCTGTTGGTCACTGTCACTCTGTATTACCAATATATTGATTCTGAACAAATACTATTAGATACCGAACTTGATATACAAAATCATATCCGTCTCTTTATTAGTAAAGAAATGATAAAATTTTGTATTGATGGATAATGTTTTGAACATTTCTTATATCAAAAGTTGATTGGTTCAGGCACGTTATCTAAAAGCATTGATGTTCTAAATCAAACTACAGTTCCTAGTATACAGAAAACACACAAGAGGAAGAGTTCAGAAATGAACGATTCCTTCTTGAGGCATTGTAGACTAGGTCATATCAATGCGACCCGACTGGCTGAAGTTACATCTTAGATGCATATTTAAATCAGTTTGAATTTACATATTGTGAAACTTGCCAGTCATGTCACAAAGATTAGATGACCATAGCTCTGTTTATTGGAAACAGGGAAAGAGTTAGTAAACTCTTGGGATTAATACATGATGATGTATGTAAGGTCTCCTGTCTACACATGCCAGGACCGGTTCTTTGTACTTCATTACGTTCTCTGAAAATCTCTCAAGATTCAGACATATGTTCCTGTTGAAACATAGGCCTGAAGCTTTTGAGATATTCACAGAATATAAGCTAGAAGTAGGGAACCAATACGGGTATAAGCATTATGTCCTTTGATGTGATTAGGGAGGAGAATACTTGTGCATAGAATTCCTGGATTATTCTAAAGGAGAATGAGATTCTCTCTCAGCATTACTCCTCCGTATACACCATAGCACGATGGTATATCGGGGCGGAGCAATCACACCCTATATGATATGGTGTGCTCTATGATGAGTACTACTGAGTTTCCTATTTCCTCTTTGGGAGTTATGCACTTATGAAGTTGCATACCTATTGAATAGGGTTCGATTCAAATCAGTGCCTACCACTCCATATAAGATATGGTATGGGAAGAGCCTATCTCTTAAGTAAGTTAAGGTTTAGGATTGTCCGGCCTATGTCTAAAGAAAAATCCAGACAAGATCGAGTCAAGGTCAGTTCTGTAGAACTGGAAAGGTTCCAGCTATAGAAAACTGCAGCTGATGATTTGACAGAACCAAAGGATTCAATAGTTTCCGACGAACCTCAGCCTCTCCGCCGATCTGGTAGGGTTCTTCATCCGCCTGAGAGATACCTTGGTTTCTCGATGACAGTGGGAGCGAGGATTACATCATGAGATGATGACCCAACTAGTTTCGAACTGGCCATCAGGAGTGGGACTCTGTAAGAATGGCTGGATGCTTAGCGATCTGAGATGGAATCCTTATACACCAACAAAGTATGGACTTTAGTTGCTTTATCTGAAGGGTTAAATCCCCATCAGGAGCAACTATATCTTGAGAAGATTACTTGGTGTAGATGGAAAAGTTGAGACTTTCAAAGCTAGACTTGTTAAAGGTTTTCGTCATCGACCAGGCGTGGATAATGATGAAACCTTTTCCAGTGGCTATGCTTAAGTCCATCCGGATCCTACTTGCCACGGCTACATACCATGACTACGATATCTGGCGGTTGGGTGTCATGACTGCTTTTCTAAAATGATGTTTTAGAAGAGAACGTCTATAAGAACACAGCCAGAGGGCTTCGTAGACATTGGGAGCAGCGGAAACGTGTACAATATGCTTTATAAGATAAAGCACGTATCGCGGAGTTGGAACATCTGTTTTGATGTGTTAGTCAAAGAGTTTGACATCATCAAAATGTTAGATGAACCTTGTATATACAAAAAGGTAGTAGGGAGTATATTGACGATCCTCGTAGAGTACGTGGATGACATGCTCTTGATAGGGAAGGAGTTTCCTATGCTACGCTCGGTCAATCTCCGCTTATCACAATGATTCTCCATATAGGATCAAAGTGATACCTCCTAAATCCTGGGTTTTGGATCTATGAGATAGATCTAATTGGAAGTTAGGATTCTCACTAGTTGTAGTGAGATGGTATCAACCGATCCTGGGGTGAATCACTGGAAGGGTTTCAGGGTGATAAGGACGACTGAAAATCAGTCGCAGGCATTGTCTTTACCCTCAGTAAAGGGACGGTATGTTGGAAGAGTTCCAAGCTAGATACCGTGGCATACTGGACGATAAAGGCTCGATACATCGCTACTTAAGATGCTACCAAAGAGGCAGTCTGGGTGTATATTTGTTCATGAGATGAACTTAGTTCCTCCCATTGTGTGACAATGGAGTTGTGGCTTATGCCAAGGAACATCCGTCCCATCAGTGATCCAGACATATTCTAAGGCAGTATCACCTGATCATGGAGATGCTTGATCTCCAAGGGATCGAGGTTAGGAGAGTAGATGCAGAGGACAACACGGCGGATCCATTCACAAAGGCCTTTTCCCATAGAGAGACTTATATGGGATGGTTGAGTATTAGATACTGCAACCACTGCTACAGATGGCCCTAGTGCAAGTGGGAGATTGTTAGTTATATGTATGCCCTAGAGGCCATTACTGTACATTGGATGTATATTGTAGTGGATGCTGGGACATATATAGGTAGGACTTTCTTGCTCGACATGATAGTACACTATCTGGTTGCTCTTTATCTTAACATGTATACTTTCTGTCTCTCTGTTACATGTTGATAAAGCCCTTAGGATGAGTACTCGACTTCCAGGACTATGATGAAGATCATACTAGTGGGGCCTGGGTAGTCTATGAGTACATCCTTCATTGTTCCTAGTCGTGGGAATAGCGAGACGGGGCATCGATATTCCAGAGTAGACTAGCGTATATCTTCTTGACCCATGTGATGGGCAATGGATGATCCCATATCCATCGGTGTTTGACATCAGAGATGGTATGCGGGTGCTCAGTGGGGACTGGGTACACTGAATGGACTCGCCGAGAACTCCCAGATGGTATTATACCTCACGTCAGATGGCAGTTCTCTGGTGACACTGGTGCAGCTTAGTCTGTTGACCCGAGATCGTCATAGAGTCTTGTGTGTCTCCCACTGTGCTTTGATTTCCACCCTACCATGACTCTACTGAGTTGTGCAAACAGGTGGTTTTTGGGTACAGTCCCGATTCACATGGAGGCAATGAGCGATAGGAGGGGATTCGTCTCTCCCGGTATTGGGGGTTGATATTGCGCTATGCACGACTGGCCATAACAGGAAATCCCTGGCCAGGGTTGCAGTGATATACTGGTAAGAGTTATCAGTAGTTTCACGATTGTTATGGACCTTATATCGGCATGACTTATCAAGCTATTGGGGTCTGACGTTTACCACCCCTAGGCGAGATATGCGACATATCAGACGAACTGACCGGACTGTACGGTAAGTGTTACTGGTTGGATTCACAGGAGTGTGAGCGGGCTTGCTCGTCGATCTTCTGATCGTTCAATACCCGGGTGGCCGTTACGTTTAGCAGACCGCTTGCGGCTTGTGGGTGCTTGATATGATCATCACCTGCTGCCGGCGTATTGACGAGTCTTTAGAGTCCTACACAGAGGTTTCCTGGCTCAAGCGAAACGAAATAGGAGCGCATATGAGATATGTGCAGGACCGAGAATAATGCGTGTATGTGATACTGTATTCCATTCTCGCGATGAATGTATCGATTAGGTTATATGCGATATAACCTAGTTGTCGAATCAAGGATTGATTCGATAAGCCGATACATAGGATACTAGTCGGTTATATGCGATATGACCGGATCGTTAAATCAAGTGTTGATTTAATGATTTAATGTATTATTGTATATTTGATATATTACTTTGCATCAACTAGTATTGGTTCACTTTGAATGGATTTTCTCACTTGAATATCACAAGTTGTATATGTGATATACTTTTGTGCACTTGATTGTATCATGTTTGATGATACATGTTTACTTGGTTAAGTGTAAAGAATTAAACCTTGGTTAAGTTAATGATTAGGATTTTCTTTTTCTTACTTATTTATTTATTTATTTTGGAAAAGATAAGAAATGAAATGGTTGCTAGTTTTGTTTTTTCTTTGAAGCTTCTTGAAGCTTTGACTAAAGTGACCATTTTGTCTCATACTTAACCCTAACCATTCCACTTAACCTTAGTACATTCTCTACACCTAACCAAGGTTAGAAAATGATAAGTGTTGTTTTTATTTTCTATTTTTAATAACACTTATCATATCTTTTCTTCTTCTTCTTCATCTTCAACATGAAGAAAACCTAGCTACCATCAATGGCAACTAGTGAAAATGAGTGAGAAATTCAATTCTAAATTGAACCCACTTCCTATTTCTTCATCCTCTACCTCTTGCTAAGTAGTATAGGGTGTTTTCTTCACAAGTTTCATGACTTGGTGAAGTGGGAGCTTGATCTAGTGATGCCTCGACGTAGATCATCTTCGGCATCGAAGCCGACGACCAAGCCCGCCCATTTCTTCGATGAAGCCGATGCTAGAGTCCGGAATCTGATTTGGACAGCGGAGGGACATCATCGCGGAGCTTAGGAAGTGGTGGACCGGATCTACAAAGGTTGTAGCCCCCTTTCCTTTTAAGTTAAAGTCGTTAACTTGCATCGCATAGCCTATAAATCTAGTTAACGATCCGTATTAGGGTTTGTAGGCACTTGTAAAATTTTAATTGGGCATATTTGATCCCTTGTGAGACCTCTAGTGTGTGCCTAGGAACCCTACAACTACTATATCGAGCAAGACTGTCGTAAACCCGTATATATATCCCAAGCTTCCAAAATGTATTATACAAACTAGTACTATACAATAATGGCCTCTAGGGCATACATATCCAACAATCTCCCACTTGCACTAAAGGCTAGTAATTGGTGTACCGCATACCCAACGTCTGCACTAAGGCCAGCTGCTGGCGTACCGCATACCCAATAGCTCAAAAAGTCGCTCAAACTGTGTTTGAGGGAGGGCCTTTGTGAGTGGATCCGCCGTGTTGTCTTTTGTGTCCACTCTCCGTACCTCGATCTCCTGGCGATCAATGATCTCCCTGATCAGGTGATACCGCCTTAAGATGTGTCTGGATTTCTGGTGGGACCTTAGTTCCTTCACTAAAGCTATAGCCCCATTTTTATCGCAATACAAAGGTATTGGGTCAACAATGGACGGAACCACCTGAAGTTCACTAATGAACTTCTTCATCCAGACCGCCTCTTTTGTGGCATCGCTTGTAGCAATGTATTCAGCCTCCATCATCGAGTCTGTGACGGTATCCTATTTGGAACTCCTCCAACACACCACCCCTCCATTGAGGGTAAACACAAAACCCGAGACATACTTGCTGTCATCTTTGTCACTCTGGAAGCTTGAATCGGTAAAGGACTCGACCCTGAGGTCTCCATTACCGTAAACCAGGAACATCTCCTTAGTCCTTCTCAGGTACTTGAGAATGTTCTTCACTGCGGTCCAGTGGTCCTCACCTGGGTCTGACTGATACCGGCTCACCACGCTCAGCGCGTAAGCTACATCTGGTCTTGTACATAGCATCGCATACATTATAGATCCTACCGCCGAAGCGTAGGGTATAGTGCTCATGCGAACCCTCTCCTCGTCAGTCTTAGGAGACATCTTCTTGGAGAGGGTGATTCCGTGCAATGCGGGTATATTATCGCGCTTGGAATCTTCCATACTAAATCTCTTCAGTACGGTCTCTATGTACCTGGACCGCAAAAGTCCCAGTAGTCTCTTGGATCTATCTATGTAGATCTTGATCCCCAAAATGTACGAGGCATTACCCAGGTCCTTCATAGAGAACCGTTGTGACAAGAATAGCTTGACCGATTGTAGCATAGGAATGTTATTTCCGATCAAAAGAATATCATCCACGTACAAGACTAGGAACACGACAGTTCGTCCTACAATCTTCATATAGACACAAGGTTCATCTTCGTTCTTGATGAAATCAAATTCCTTGATTGCCTCATCAAAACAGATGTTCCAGCTCCGCGATGCCTGCTTTAATCCATAAATGGATTTAAGCAACTTGAACACTTTCCCGCTGCTCCCACTGTCTATGAAACCTTCTGGCTGATCCATGTAAACGTACTCTTCCAAACAGCCGTTTAGAAAAGCCATTTTTACGTCCATCTGCCAGATTTCATAGTCATGGAAGGAAGCAATGGCAAGTAGGATCCGAATGGATTTGAGCATAGCCACTGGAGAAAAAGTTTCGTCATAGTCCACACCAGGTCTTTGACGAAAACCTTTTGCAATGAGTCTAGCCTTATAGGTTTCCACCTGCCCATCTACACCAAGTTTCCTTTTGTAGATCCATTTGCATCCAACAGGTTTTAACCCAGGTGGAGCAATATCCAAGGTCCACACTTTATTGGTGTACATGGACTCCATTTCGGATTGCATAGCATCCAGCCACTTATCAGAGTCTTTACTGATAATGGCCTGCCTGAAACTGGTAGGGTCATCTTCTTCCAAGATGCAATCCTCTCGATCCCCGTCTATGAGAAAACCGTAGTATTTCTCGGGCGGATGAGAAATCCTACCAGATCTGCGGAGTGGCTGAGGTTCGTCCGGGGTTATTGAATCCTGAGGTTCTGTCAAATCTTCAGTTTTATTTTGTGGTCGCTGAATTTCTTCCAGTTCTACCGAACTCCCACTAGTTTTTTTTGCAAGAAATTGCCACTCTAAAAAGGTGGCGTGGCGAGATACAAACACCTTCTGTTCCTCGGTGTGGTAGAACAGATATCCTGTAGAGTTTTTAGGATATCCCACAAATTTACATAGAACTGAACGCGCCTGAAGTTTGTCCGGATTTTGTACTTTTACATAGGCCGGACAACCCCATATCTTAATACGTTTAAGATACGGCCTTTTACCATTCCATATCTCAAATGGTGTCTTAGGCACTGATTTAGACGGAACATCATTCAAGAGATATGCGATGTCAAAAGCGCATGTCCCCAAAATGAAAGATGCAACTCGGCACTACTCATCATGGAGCGAACCATATCCAATAGGGTACGATTCCTCCGCCCCGATACACCGTTGTGTTGTGGTGTATAAGGGGAAGTAAGCTGAGAAAGAATACCATTCTCTTTTAAGTAATCTAGGAATTCCGTGCTCAAGTACTCCCCTCCCCTATCCGATTGCAGGATCTTGATACTTTTGCCAGTCTGGTTCTCTCCTTCATTTCTGAATTCCTTGAATTTCTCAAAAGGTTCAGATTTGTGTTTCATCAGATACACATATCCGAACCTAGAGAGATCGTCAGTGAATGTGATGAAGTACGAGAACCCACCCCTTGCATGTATGAACATTAGACCATATACATCACTGTGTATGAGTCCCAAGAGCTCTGTTGCTGTTTCTCCATGTCCGGTGAACGGATATTTGGTCATCTTTCCTTTGAGACAAGACTGACAAGTTTCATAAGATGAAAACTCGAACGTATTCAAGAGTCCATCTTTATGCAACTTACTTAGTCTTTTCTCTCCGATATGACCAAGTCTACAATGCCACTAGTAGGATTCAGTCGTATCTGAATTCTTCCTCTTGCGTGTGTTTTGTACATTGAGAACTGTATTCTGATTTAGAACGTAGATACCATTACACAGTGTACCTTCTTCAACCGGTACCTTATGAAGGTAAATGTTCATGATATTTCTATCAAGAACAAAGTTATATCCATCTTTATTGAGTAAAGAAACTGATATGATGTTGCAAACCATGGAAGGTACATAGTAGCAATCGTTCAAAATCATAGTATTTCCATTTGGCAACACTAGGTGCTATTCACCAACGGCTGCAGCATTAACTTGTGCTCCGTTCGCTATCCTGAGCGACATATCACCAGGTGCAACTTTCCTACTTTTTCTCAGTCCCTGCAATAAATTACAGATATGAGATCCTGATCCGGTATCAAGTACCCAGGAGGTAGGGCTGACCGAAGCAGTTCTTAATTACAAGAACCCCTGAAGTAGATGCAAAACTATGCTTCTTCTTCAACTGGGTATCTTTGGAATCCATACAATCCTCTTTCCCTTGCTCATACTTATGACTGTTGTCACAAGTTAGAGCCGAACCGACGTTCCCCAGCCCCGAATAAGAATTCGGATCGGTCAAGCGATACATTTTATTATCTTGATTAGAGCGTGAAATGGTTGCTACCTAGAGAGAGAGAAAAGAAACACTCAGCGTGCGCTCTTGCAAGATTAGATTGGTTTATTAATTTATCTAATCAGGATGGCTCCCACTGTTTCCTCAAATTCTTCTTCAAACCTTTAAAAGAAGAACTAGTCAGGATTAATTGCACGTCACAATACTTGCTTAACCTTTCAGCCAGGCTAGTGTTGGTACTTCGAGAGAGGTTTTCCAATGCTTTCGCGAAGTTCCTTAATTAAATAACCTCTTTTCCCTGGAGGCGTAGCCCCGCTAACACCGTTCTAGACACCTACTTGGTTTATAGCATTGATTGTTAAGTGAAATAATCTCCCGAGAGTAATCCAACTCATCGGTGGGATCGGGTTCCAACTATCATCGTGTAATGACCTAGATGGAATCCACTCTAGTCACTACACTCTAGAAGGTATGCTAAATCTGCAAGTTTCAGTTTCTTTAGAAACTCCCGATGTGGTTTTTACCCCTAGGACCCAAGTGACCTTGACTGAGCCAACATATCAAAGGATCCTAGTCAAATTCAACCCGTCATTATCTTGATTGCATTAGACCCACCCGTACGAGTCCTTGACTGAGCCAAAATGACCGCACGACTGTCCCAACCAATCACATTATATGCTACAGAAAAATATTACATAGCTACCGTTCACTACGCCTCGGCTGAGCACGAAATACGTAGCACGAATACTAAGCAATACCAATCTGAAATGACGGAGGGCTACGGCTGGGTTTTGGCGAAAACCTGTTAACGTAATGAACTTGATATAGTTGAAGGAACATGATTTCCCTTTTTGAAAATATAGTGGCGAAAACTTTTGCTAAAGAGGTCACTCCCTATGAAGGGATCTCGGCTCTTTCCTCGTCGAATGAGGTGCAGGATATTCCAAACTGAATACCTCGATGCAAAGCAAGAATAATCGACTATAGTGAAGTTATTACCCTGACGCAAATTTTTGTCCAAGGGGTCACTCCAGATGAAGGGATCTCCGCCCTTGCCTCATCGAATGAGGTGCTGGGCATTCATAACCGAATACTTCTGTGCAAAACAAAAGAGAATTTCCTTGCAATAACAGCTTTTTGAAAATTGTTCCAACAACGTCTTTTTGGTTTGTTTTTCTTTGCATTAATATAATGCGTCCCATCAGTTAATCCTACCATTGCAGAAAACAACGAATATATGACGTACGCTTATGCCTTCCGCATTCGCCACGGGGCCCCGTCATCACCCGTTAGGTTACTTAACTAACGACAGAGCGGGGGCTGGACTAGCGCGGATGCAAAACATAAGCAACTCCTACTAGATATCATATATAGATATATACATTCGTCAGATGCAATGATAGCCATTCCAGATCACAGATGAACACATTGGATATGCTAGGAATCCGCGTTTCGTTCGAGCCTGCAACGAAAGACGGATTACACGGTCGCGATGAATAGCCAAACCCCACCCTAGACCCCTACGGGTGCGGCAAACTACCCACCAAGTACCCGAAGTGAAGCAACCTCCCTCAACAACGTGAGTAGGCCACTCGGCACTTCAAAGTACCCGGTAGTTTGTGCACCCCACCTTGGGTCTATCCTAGGAGCAAAAACAGTAAAAGAAATAATATACAATGGCGGCTACAACCTCATCCCGGATGTGCGGCCATAAAATAATATTACATAAATTTACATATTACATCAAATGAAAGATAAAGAAACTCTCATCTCACAAAACCCCGGCTATTCATCCGCGACAATCCAACAAGTTCATATACACAAACCAACAACATTACAGATCACAGATATGCACAATCCCCATTAATCGACGTATAGCGATTAGTCGACGTTCGGTGCATATATCACATCACAGATATAACCAAATTGCTAAAGTTTATAGAACTTCGATCAAAATACCAATTTGTAACTACCCCAAACATAACATTGTTCTCTGGAAAATCTAGGCAGAAACAAAACATCTTAAAAATCATAAAACCAACACAGAGAACACTTGGAAAAATTTGGTGCGCTGCCGAGTCAACTCGGCCGCGGAACCACGGCGGATCGCTTGGATCGGTCGCGGATCCGCGGTCAATTGAGGGACTCAGGCGCCCAAATTTCTGCAGTTTTCTTAAAAAACCCTGCTTGTATTTTTCATGTCAGTTAAAATATTTTTAGGCCTGTTTTATAAATCGACAGAAAACACAAGTTTTTATACGTATTTTGCGATTTTTTCCGGATCGAAGTTCTAAACACTTTTCTAACAGTTAGTTGTTGTTTAGCTAGGCTCTGATACCACTGTTAGGTCCACGTTACCCACCCCGGTTCTTTCGGGGAGGCGGAATGGGTAAAAATCAAAATTTTCTCACAAGGTAACATGGGCCATCCACGAAGGATCTTTGCTAAACAAAAACTAACACACTAACAACAAGTTCTAGCTACTATGTAGAATGGTTATACCTATAACTTGAACTCCTTCTCTTCTTGTTGTGGTTCTCCTTCTTGCTTGCTCCTTGTAGTGGCGTAGACCGCTCCTCCTCGTCGTCTTCCCTTTGCCGAAGATAGATCCACCCGAGGGCCTCTACCTTGAGCTCCTACCTCAACCAAGAGGTAACTAGAGTGCTTGGTTTGCTAGACAAAGAACCCTGGAAAGAGTAGAGAGATGTTTTGTGGTTTTGTCTCAAGAGCTTTTGATTTTCAACACATGAAAGATTAAAGCTTTGAGAGGAAGAGGGAGAGCTCAAGAACATGAGAGAGAAAGAGCAAGAGAGAATGAGCTACATTTTTCCACCATACTTTCATATGAGAGAATAATGAATTAATAATAATAATTAAAAAGAAATTGTGATGGTTCATTTTGAATGACCATTATCATTTCACATTAAATGAATTTTGCAAGAATCAAGAAGCATCTTCCATGTGAAATGATGATGGTCAAATTGTCAACATAAGTCAACTGGTCAACCAAAGTCAAAAAGTCAACATAAGTCAAATGGTCAACCTAACCATGGCACAATTATCTTTAATTAATATCATTAATCATATTTCTCATTCTCATTAGGGTTTGGAAAAAGTCAACGGTCAACAACCCTAATGAGAATCCTCTGCCTCTGTCAACTGTGCATACACACCCGCATCCGTGTTCCGAGGAACACGAATACAATAAGACAAAACCAATCCCAAAACAAATATTAGGATCTGGCTTAAACCAAATCCCGCTAGTAATAACTGCCCGGACACCAAACGTGCACAAATGCGCGAATGTGAACGAACCCCGTCGCAAAACCATGCGACCTCTACTCTGTTTTGCCCAAAGACAAATAACCCTCTGTATGGGACTCTAAAGGCTCGACACTACGCTGGCAGTGGGTTTAACCACAGGCCACAAGAGGTACTAGCTGTACGTAACGGTCCCCAAGTAGATGCCGATAAGAAGACTGACGAGGTGAACCCATCCGAACTCCTACTGAGCCTGAACGTGACAATCTCCGTACAGTCCGGTCTGTTCGTCTGAGAGTATCGCATGTCGGGCCTAGGGGGCGGCAAATATCAATCCCCTAATAGGGGTACAAGTCATGTCGGAGTGTAGCCCAGAACACCCTGAGAAACTACTGGTAACACTACCAGCAAATCTCGCTTGCCCTGGCCAGGGACGACTATGTGTAATGGCTCTCCTAGACACAGCGCGATATCAACTCCCAATACCGGGAGAGACGAATCCTGTTTAACCTTCACTGCCTCCAAGTGTTTCGGGACTGCACCCAACTACTACCTGTTTGTACGACTTAATAGAGACGTGGTAGGGTAGTAATCTAAGAACATTGGGAACACACTTGAGGCGAAGTGACAGTGTCAAGTCAACGGACTAATTTTTACTCATGTCACCTGGGAACTGTTAACTGACGATAGGTATAATACCAACCAACAGTTCCCGATGAGTCCTGTCCAGTGTACTCGTAACCTAACGAACACCTGTATACTATCTCCAGTACGACGTACTGATGGCTGTAGGACAGACAATCTCCCCTGCTGGGACGAGAAGCGTATGTACCAGTCTACTCTGGAGTATCGATGCCCTATCTCGATAATCCTATGACTAGGGACCAAAATAAGGATGTGCTTATAGACTACCCAGCCTCCACTAGTGTGATCGCCATCACAACGCCGGTAGTCAAGCAAAGATCCTAAGGGCTCCATCAATATGTTTTAGCGATATGTCAAAAGAAACATATACACATATTAAGATAGAAACAAACCAAGTAGCATACTACTATATCGAGCAAGACTGTCGTAAACCTGTATATATATCCCAAGCTTCCAAAATGTATTATACAAACTAGTACTATACAATAATGGCCTCTAGGGCATACATATCCAACAATCTCCCTTTCACTCAATACATGGGCAGCCGTTACGTACAGCTAGTGCCACTGACGGCTTGTGGTTCAACCCACTCCCAGGGTATTGACGAGTCTTTAGAGTCCCCCACTGAAAGTTTTCCAGTTCGGGCGAAAAGTTGTAGAGGCCGTATGGTTTTATGACAGGGTTCGAACATACGCGTGCACTTGTGCACGTGTCATGGTTCTGACGGATAATACTAGCGGGCTTTGGTTCAAGCCGGATCCTAGTATTATACTGTGTAGATTTTGTCTCATTGCATTTGTATTCGGTCGGAGTACAAATGCGGGTATGTATATACAGCTGCGGGGTTATCCTATAATTTATTACGGGATCGCTTTTTGAAGTTGCCAGTTTGTATCTTCCTTTTGGCCATTTTTCTTTCCACTTTCTTTGGCTGAAATTTGACGGAAGGGGGTTCTTTTTGCAAAAGCGCATTTAGTAAATGGAGGGTGTTTTCGTGGTGTCCGGGGCTCCAGAATCCCGCAGCAAGCACAATGTTTCTTGATTGAGATCGATTCATTTGTGCATCATTGCTTGCATTTATTGTGTTTGGATTGAAAAGGATTTTTGTTATGATATTTTTTCCTTGTGATCACCACTTAAGCTTATGCTCACCGCCACAACCATGAGTTCACTGCCATGGCCGAGCCCTCATTTGGCAGACCCATTTTTTGTAAGGAATTTGATTCATTTCTCATTTGCAAAGAAAAAAAAACCAAAAGCTCATCTCCAAATATCATTTCCATCACCACTCCATTTGGCAACTTCGATCAACCCTCATCCATAGACTTGGATGACATGAGACAAACTATTCTACAATTATTCTACAGCAATCTTGGACACGTTGGCTAGCAAACTTCATGTCCGAGTTGCCTCGGTTCAGAGCGGGAGCCCGTATAAAGGTTCGTTGATGTG
Organism: Agapanthus africanus; assembly: GCA_030015575.1. Lineage (NCBI taxonomy): Eukaryota > Viridiplantae > Streptophyta > Magnoliopsida > Asparagales > Amaryllidaceae > Agapanthus > Agapanthus africanus. The sequence continues at coordinate 342,996,028 of CM057341.1, forward strand.
GCGCAGTTTTCGGCGAGGAGGAGATCGTAGATCGAGCGAGCTTCGTCGGTGCATCCGCAACATGCGAGGGGCTGAGGTTAAAGACCGAAGTATACAGATCGATCGGTATAATCTCTAAACCCACTTTACAGTATACTAGTTTACGGTTAATGGTACGATCCGGGATTCGGATGCGGTTAGCGCCAGTTCGTAAAAAGTCTTTGTTCCGCATTTGGCCTCGGAAAGACGGCCGGGGCGCTGTCGCAACCCAACATTGGTATCAGAGCCACGCCATTAAGCTTTACTAGCTTGTTCTAACTTGTTTAAAACATCGATCGGACGAAATTTCCAAAACTGCAATTCCAAGTTCAAAGTTTCTGTCGAAATTTTGTCGTCGAAAAATTATTTTGAGTGTTTCAGAAAATCAGGCAGGCTTTTCTAAGACCACTGTTAAAATTTAGTAGCATGATCCCTCTGTTGCGCCGCGGAACCGCGGCCGTACCCACGTTTTGGCCGCGGTTCCGCCGCAGTGTTGGTGTTTCAGTGCACTAAATTTTTCCTTTGGGTCTTTAACATGGAATTGGGGGTTTTGGAATTTTATGTTTTGGCCCAGATTATTTTGAGTGCTGGATTTGTACTTGGGGCCCACTTCGGGAAATTTTGTCGATCGAAATTTTAAATAAGTTAGTTCACAGTGCTTACTTTATATCTGCGACCGTGAATATCATTCGATCGGTAAATCTTGTCTAATTTCTATAGCTCTTTTAGACGGATTTGCGAACGTGACATTCACGTTAATGTTCTGTGTTGTGCTGTGATGTTGCGGATTTTTCGTGGTGGATAACTTACGTGCAATGGTAGTAAAGTTTGGATATATTTGTATATTTGATATTGCGGGACGAGCGTCCGACATGTGGACAGCCGTCACTGCCTGTTTGTATATTATTCTTTTGGGGCACGACCGGGTTGAGGTCGATGTACCCGTTGTATATATTTTCTTTTCTGTACTAGGTTTACCCCGCGGTGGAGTGCATGGATAGCCGGGTTCTAGAGGACAACGGGCCCGCATCTCATGGCTTTGAGACGGAGGGGACTTCACTCTAGGATTGGCGGGCTATTCGCCGCACTTGTAGGGGGTATAGGTTGGCCCAAGAAGGGGTGCTCAAGTTACAGGATTCCGTGAAGTGTCGGGTGGTCCATTCACGATGCTGAAGGGGGCTGCCTTGCTTCTGGTTTTGGCGGGTAACTTGTCGCACTCGTAGGGGTCTAGGTTTTAATTGCACGGGCTATCCACACGACCAGAGGAATGTCGGGTTTCATTTGTGGCTCTATGAAACCCGGGGCTCCCAATATATCTGTATTATTCTGTGATGCTTATTACCTTTCTGTGATGTTGCATTGTATCACGCCTGGAGCGATTATTATATATTGATATATATATATATACTAGTAGGTGTTGTTGTTAGTTATATGTATGCCCTAGAGGCCATAACTATACATAGGATGTATATTGTAGTGGATGCTTGGACATATATACGGAGGACTTTCTTGCTCGACATGATAGTATGCTATCTGGTTGCTCTTTACCTTAACGTGTATACTGATTGTCTCTCTGTTACATGTTGGTAAAGCCCTTAGGATGTGTACTTGACTACCTGGACTATGATGCAGATCATACTAGTGGGGATATGGTAGTCCATAAGTACATCCTTCAAAGTCCCTAGTCGTGGGTGTATCGAGACGGGGCATCGATATACCAGAGTAGAATAGCGTATACCTTCTCGACCCATACAGATGGGCGATGGATGATCCCATATCCATTGGTGTTTGACATCAGAGATGATATACGGGTGCTCAGTGGAGACTGGGTACACTGGACGGACTCGCCGAGAACTCCCAGATGGTATTATACCTTACGTCAGATGGCAGTTCTCTGGTGACACTGGTACAGAGTAGTCTGTTGACCCGAGATCGTCATAGAGTCTTGTGTGGTTCCCACTGTGCTTTGATTTCCACCTTACCACGTCCAAGAGGGCGTGCAAAACGGTGGCTTTTGGGTACAGTCCCGAATCACATGGAGGCAATGAGCGATAGGAGGGGATTCGTCTCTCCCGGTATAGGGGGTTGATATTGCGCTGTGCTCGATTGGCCGTAACAGGGAAGTCCCTGGCCAGGGCTGATCAGAGATTTGCTGGTAAGTGTTACCAGTAGTTTCTCGACCCGATATGAGCCTCACATCGGCACGACTTATCGGTTATTGGGGTCTGACGTTTACCACCCCTAGACTTGATATGCGACATATCAGACGAACAGACCGGACTGTACGGTAAGTGTTACTGGTTGGATTCACTGGAGTGTGAGCGGGCTTGCTCGTCGATCTTCTGATCACTCAATACCCGGGTGGCCGTTACGTTTAGCAGACCGCTTGCGGCTTGTGGGTATTTGATATGATCATCACCTGCTGCCGGCGTATTGACGAGTCTTTAGAGTCCTACACAGAGGTTTCCTGGCTCAAGCGAAACGAAATAGGAGCGCATATGAGATATGTGTGGGACCGAGAATAATGCGTGTATGTGATACCGTATTCCATTCTCGCGATGAATGTATCGAATGGTTGTATGCGATATAACCTAGTTATCGAATCGAGGATTGATTCGATAAAACGATACATTGGATATTAGTCGGTCATATGCGATATGACCGGATCGTTAAATCAAATGTTGATTTGATGATTTAATGCATAATTATATATTTGATATATTACTTTGCATTAACTAGTATTGGTTCACTTTTAAATGGATTTTCTCACTTGGATTGTGCACATTGTATATGTGATATACCTTTGTACACAAGTTTGTATCATGTTTGATGATACATGATCACTATGGTTTGTGTAAAGATTAAACCATGGTTGTGAAATGGTTAGGTTTTTCCTTTTGTTTTCTTATTCATTTATTTATCTATTTATTCTTTTTGGAAAAATATTAAGCATAAAGAAAAATGGTGGCTTTCTTTGGAAGCATATTGAAGCTTCATGAAGCTTTGACTAAGTCACCATTTTGTCTCATGCTTAACCCTAACCATTCCCACTAACCATGATTTATTCTCTACACTTGACCATGGTTTGATTATGATAAGTATTCTTTTAAATTTCTTTTTGGAATTAACTTATCATAACTTTTTCTTTTTCTTCTTCATCATCTTCAAGATGAAGAACCTTGCTCCATCAATGGCAACTCTTGAAAATGAGTGAGAAATCCAATTCTAAAGTGAACCCACTTCCTATTTCTTCATCCTCTACCTCTTGCCAAGTAGTATAGGGTGTTTTCTTCACAAGTTTTCATGGCTTGGTGAAGGTGGAGCTTGATCTAGTGATGCCTCGACGTAGATCATCTTCGGCATCGTCGTCGATGACCTAGCCCGCTTTTTCTCCGTTGAAGCCGATGCTAGAGTCATGGTTCGATTTGGACAGCGGAGAGGACTTCATCATGGAGCTATGGAGGTGGAGAAACGGATCTACAAAGGTTGTATTTCCGTTCTTTTAGTTTAGTTGTAAACTAGTTTCATTGTTTCGCCTAGACATCTAGTTAACGATCCGTATTAGGGTTTCTCGGCACCCCTAAAATTTGAAATTGGCATGGTTAATGCCTTGTGAGACCTCTTGAGAGTGCCTAGGAACCCTACAGTGGTATCAGAGCCTAGCTAGAGCCTTAGGCGATGCCTAGACAACGTTTGAAACCCGATCGAACATCGAAACCCTAATACAATATGCTCTCTGGACTTTTTTCAATTTCTGGGATTTTTCCAGATTAAAAATATGCAGAAAATTCAGCAGGGAATTGTAAGAATTACTGTGAAGCCCGTACCCATGATTCCCTCATTGCGCGGCGGAACCGCGGCACAAGCATGGCTTGTACGGCGGTTCCGCGGCCAAATTGTCATATCATCCAACAATGTTTGCATAGTAATTCATGTTTTCAGGTTCTGGATTTTCTGGGAATTTTTAATATTTATTCAAGAGTTGAATATTCTGAGTTGTTTTGGGGATTCGTTTATTCGATCGGATTGTCGGACTTTGTCTATATGTTTTCCGGGTAAATTTTAGAATATGTTAAAAAGTTCGACCGGATATAAATACCCAACTTTTCCCCTGTCGGGAAATTTCCAAGTGTTGGATTTTTCCGTGGTTTAAAGACGTTCTAAGTAGTGCAAGTAACGCGATGGTCCCTCTAGAAGACAACAAACCTTAACTCGATTATGTGACCATCTCGAACTGCCCTTTGAACCTTAGGGTTTGGGGCAGTACGGCGTGCCACATGTGAGGCGTTGGCTTGACCCTTCTACGGCTGGACCGTTGGTACTAAGGCACGAAGTGAATGTCTTTGAACTTATTTCATGAGTTGAGCTGTATCGGGAAAACTTGGGTGTTCGATTGTTCGATCGGAAAGTTTAACATTTTCTATTTATCCGGAATGTGATACAATAATTGGAATTCACAAAATGTTATGAGATAACTGAATGAATGTTATAAACATAGCACTTTAGTCTCACTTGATCAGTTGCCACGGAATTTTGATGTGATCAAAAGTCCGTCGCAATCACGTAGCATACGCGGATACTCGCCGGGTAAACTTAATAGACAGCCTCACTCCATAGCCCCGACCAAGTGACTGTAGGAGAACCCCGTCGCCGAAAGCATCCGTTCGGGTGCTCGCGGCAGCGGTGTTCCGCCTTGGTGCACTTTGTCGACGGCGTCGGGGGTGCGGCCGCCTACTGAAGTTTGCGACGAGCATTCGATCAGGATGTCGGGAATCTTGTTGAATTGCCCGACTTGGTATTGAAAAGTGTTTTCGATAATGAGACTAAAATGCGGGGTTTATAATTGTTAGGCATGCGATGTCTAAGTATTTCATTTGATTAGGCATGCGATGTCTAAAGAGGTTGCGGATTCCAACTGTTGTAGTTTTACACTTTCTATTCTGTGACCGTAAGTGTAATATGTGATATCGCCGGTTTCGTTGCTATATGTCAACGACAATTGGGATGCGCATATTTACTTACGTTGATGACATGTGATGTTATGTGTTGCTGGATATGTTATATTGGATCGTCGTGTTTGAATAGCCGGGGTTTTTTATGTGAGATGAGTGTTTTTCATTTTCATTCATGTAAAAACTTGTCTGTAATATTCTTTTATTGGGGCACTTCCAGGTTGCGGAAGATGTCACCTTTTGTATATTATTTACTTTTCCGCACTAGGATAGACCCAAGGAGGGGAGCACAAGTAACCGGGTTCTGGAGTCCAGTGGGAGACCAACTCGAGGAGTCGAGTCCGGGTCTCCTAACTCTAGAATTGGTAGGGTTTCTTGCCGCTCTCGTAGGGGTCTAGGGGTGTGGGATTGGCTATTCATCACGACCGTGGAATCCGTGTTTTATACTGGCTCGTATTGAAAACACGGACGTCCTAGTATATCCAATGTTTCATATGTTTCTTCTGCTGCGATATCTGTGATGTGATCATGTGATGTTCTCTGATAGATACAGTATATAGTATATATGATATATTATATAGACGTTACTTATGTTTTGCACCCGCAGTAGCCCTGCCCTGCTCTGTCGTTAGTTACCTAACCTAACGGTGCACGAGGGGACATCCAGGAAAATGCGGATGGCATAAGTGTACGTCGTATTTATCTGTGATGTTTAGGTACTTAAATGATGGGACTTCATTAATGTGATTAATGAAAGAAAAAGAAACCTAAAGATGTTGTAGAATCGAATTTCAAAATAAAAAGGGTAGCTACAGTTCTTGCTTTGCACAGAGGTATATGTGATATATCCTGCACCTTATTCGATAAGGAAAGGACCGAGATCCCTTCACCGGGAGTGACTCCTTTAGCAATAACTGGCAGATGCTACACACTCGGTTTGTCTTTTGATTGCTTTTAAGAGTTCTGCTTTGCACTGTGATATATATGATATATCCCGCACCTCATTCGACGAGGAAAGGACCGACGATCCCTTCACCGGGAGTGACTCCTTTAGCAAAACTAGAAAAGCCTAAAAAACACTCCATTTTAAAATCATTTGATTCTACAACGATATCAAGTTCATTACGCAATAGGTTTTCAGAAAAACCTGTCGTAGCCCTCCGTTATTTCAGATAAGTTGTATATAGTATTCGTGCTGCATTTGTTGGCTTTCGTCAAGGTGCAGTGTGCGGTAGCTATATGCTGCTTATCTGCTGCATACGATGCGATTGGATTAGGGTAGTCGTGCGGCTTTGTTGGCTTTCGTCAAGGGTCGTGCGGGTGGGTTTAATTCAATCAAGAAATGTACGGGTTGAACTTGACTAGCGGGCTATGGTTTGTTGGCTTTCGTCAAGGTCGTAGCACGTTAGGGGCAAAATATCATTGGGAATTTCAAGTGTTGAAATTTGCAATGAGATTGCATACCTTCTATGAGATAGTTGGATCCCGATACCCGCTGCGAGTAATTGTTACTCCTGGGAGAGTTTTATACATTACAATTAGCCGATCAAGTAGGTGTCTAGAAAGGTGTCAACGAGGTTACGCCTCTGGGAAAACGAGGTTTACATTAATTAGGTTCGTGCGAAAGCACGGGGGACCTCCCTCAAAGTACCGACACTGGCCTGGCTGAAAGATTGGCGAACTTGTAGTGCTTAATTAATCCCGGCTAGTCTTTCCTTTTAGGGTTTGGAGGAAGATTTGATAAAAAGCAGTGGGAGCCATCCTGATTAGATAAAATAAAAACCAATCTATTCTTGCAAGAGCGCACGCTGAGTGTTTTCTTCTCTCTCTCTCCAGGTAGCGACCATATCACGCCTTAATCAAGATAATAATACGAATTATTGATCGAACCCGCTTGTTATACTGAGCTGGGGAACGTTGGTCCCGCTCCAACTTATAATTGTTATAAGACAGAGCAGGAAATTGGGGAATACCAGATTTCCCGTGCCGCCCAAACGAAGAAAGTGCATATGATGCATCTCCTTCGGGTGTGTTCATTACAAAGAACTGTTTCTCTGTATCCTCTACGTCCTGGGTATGTGATACCAGATCAGGATCACAGATATGTAATCTGTTACATAGAGCTACAGATAGGTAGAGAACTGAGAACGGGTGATAAGTTTCATGAGGTAGAAAACGGGGCAAGTGTTGCAGCCAAGTCTGTTGGTCACTGTCACCCTGTATTACCAATACATTGATTCTGAACGAATGTTATTAGATACCGAACCTGATATACAAAATCATATCAGTCTCTTTATTAGTAAAGAAATGATAAAATTTTGTATTGTTGGATAATGTTTTGAACATTTCCTATATCAAAAGTTGATCAGATCAGGCACGTTATCTAAAAGCATTGATGTTCTAAATCAAACTACAGTTCTTAGTATACAGAACACACACAAGAGGAAGATTTCAGAAATGAACGGATCCTTCTTGAGGCATTGTAGACTAGGTCATATCAATGCGACCCGACTGGCTAAAGTTACATTTAGATGCATATTTAAATCAGTTTGAATCTACATCTTGTGAAACTTGCCAGTCATGTCAACAAAAAAAATGACCATAGCTCCGTTTACTGGAAACAGAGAAAGAGTTAATGAACTCTTGGGATGATACATGTTGATGTATGTAGGTCCCCTGTCTACACATGCCAAGACCGGTTCTTTGTACTTCATTACATTCTCTGATAATCTCTTTAGATTCAGTCATATGTTTCTGATGAGACATGAGTCCGAACCTTTTGAGATATTCACAGAATATAAGATAGAAGTAGAGAACCAAAATACGGGTATAAGTATTATGTCCTATGATGTGATCAGGGAGGAGAATACTTGAGCACAAAATTCTTGGACTATTCTAAAGGAGAATGAGATTCTCTCTCAGCATTACTCCTCTGTATACACCATAGCACGATGGTATATCGGGGCGGAGCAATCACACCTTATATGATAAGGTGTGCTCTATGATGAGTACTACTGAGTTACCTATTTCCTTTTGGGAGTTATGCACTTGAGAAGCTGCATACCTATTGAATTAGGTTCAAATCAAATCCGATGCCTACCGCTTCATATGTGATATGGAAAGGGAAGAGCCCATGTCTTAAGCTAGTTAAGATTTGGGGTTGTCCGGGCTATGTTTAAAAGCAAAATCCGGACAAGTTCGAGGCAAGATCTGTTATGTAGAACTGGAAATGTTCCAGCTATACAAACTGCAGCTGTTGATTTGAAAGAACCAAACGATTCAATAGTTACCAACGAACCTCAGCCTCTCCGCCGATCTAGTAGGGTTCCTCACCCACCTGAGAGATACTTCGGTTTCTCTATGATAGTGGGAGCGAGGATTGCATCATGAGATGATGACCCAACTAGTTTCGAGCTGGCCATCAGGAGTGGGACTCTGTAAGAATGGCTGGATGCTTAGTGATCTGAGATGGAATCCATGTACACCAACAAAGTATGGACTTTGGTTGCTATATCTGAAGGGTTAAATCCCCATCAGGAGCAAGTATATCTTGAGAAGATTACTTGGTGTAGGTGGAAAAGTTGAGACTTTCAAAGCAAGACTTGTTAAAGGCTTTCGTCATCAACCAGGCGTGGATAATGATGAAACCTTTTCCAGTGCCTATGCTTAAGTCCATCCGGATCCTACTTGCCACGGCTACATACCATGACTACGATATCTGGCGGTTGGGTGTCATGACTGCTTTTCTAAATATTGATTTAGAAGAGTGCGTCTGTAAGTACACAGCCAGGGGGCTTCGTAGACAGTGGGAGCAGCGGAAACGTGTGCAAGATGTTTTATAGGATAAAGCAGGCATCGCGGAGTTGGAACGTCTGTTTTGATGAAGTAGTCAAAGAGTTTGACATCATCAAAATGGTAGATGAACCTTGTATAAACAAAAAGGTAGTAGGGAGTATAGTGACGATCCTCGTAGAGTACGTGGATGACATGCTCTTGATAGGGAAGGAGTTTCCTATGCTACGCTCGATCAATCTCCGCTTATCACAATAATTCTCCATATAGGATCAAAGTTATACCTCCTAAATCCTGGGTTTTTGGATCTATGAGATAGATCTAATTGGATGTTAGGATTCTCACTAGTTGTAGTGAGATGGTATCAATCGATCCTGGGGAGAATCACTGGAAGGGTTCCAGGGTGATAAAAACGACTGAATGTCAGTCACAGGCATTGTCTTTACCCTCAGTGGAGGGACGGTATGTTGGAAAAGTTCCAAGCTAGATACCGTGGCATACTAGACGATAAAGGCTGGATACATCGCTACTTAAGATGCTACCAAAGAGGCAGTCTGGGTGTATATTAGTTCATGAGATGAACTTTGTTCCTCCCATTATGTGACAATGGAGTTGTGGCTTATGCCAAGGAACGCTGGCCCCATCAGTGATCCAGACATATTCTAAGGCAGTGTCACCTGATCATGGAGATGGTTGATCTCCAGGGTGATCGAGGTTAGGAGAGTAGACTCAGAGGACAACACGGCGGATCCACTCACAAAGGCCTTTTCCCAGGGAGAGACTGTTATGGGATGGTTGAGTATGAGATACTACAACCACTGCTATCAGATGGCCCTAGTGCAAGTTGGAGATTGTTAGTTATATGTATGCCCTAGAGGCCATTACTATACATAGGATGTATATTGTAGTGGATGCTTGGACATATATAGGGAGGACTTTCTTTCTCGACATGATAGTATGCTATCTGGTTGCTCTTTACCTTAACGTGTATACTGATTGTCTCTCTGTTACATGTTGGTAAAGCCCTTAGGATGTGTACTTGACTACCTGGACTATGATGCAGATCATACTAGTGGGGACATGGTAGTCCATAAGTACATCCTTCAAATTCCCTAGTCGTGGGTGTATCGAGATGGGGCATCGATATACCAGAGTAGACTAGCGTATACCTTCTCGACCCATACAGATGGGCGATGGATCATCCCATATCCATTGGTGTTTGACATCAGAGATGATATACGGGTGCTCAGTGGAGACTGGGTACACTGGACGGACTCGCCGAGAACTCCCAGATGGTATTATACCTTACGTCAGATGGCAGTTCTCTGGTGACACTGGTACAGAGTAGTCTGTTGACCCGAGATCGTCATAGAGTCTTGTGTGGTTCCCACTGTGCTTTGATTTCCACCTTACCACGTCCAAGAGGGCGTGCAAAACGGTGGCTTTTGGGTACAGTCCCGAATCACATGGAGGCAATGAGCGATAGGAGGGGATTCGTCTCTCCCGGTATAGGGGGTTGATGTTGCGCTGTGCTCGATTGGCCGTAACAGGGAAGTCCCGGGCCAGGGCTGATCAGAGATTTGCTGGTAAGTGTTACCAGTAGTTTCTCGACCCGTTATGAGCCTCACATCGGCACGACTTATCGGTTATTGAGGTCTGACGTTTACCACCCCTAGACTTGATATGCGACATATCAGACGAACAGACCGGACTGTACGGTAAGTGTTACTGGTTGGATTCACTGGAGTGTGAGCGGGCTTGCTCGTCGATCTTCTGATCGCTCAATACCCGGGTGGCCGTTACGTTTAGCAGACCGCTTGCGGCTTGTGGGTGTTTGATATGATCATCACCTGCTGCCGGCGTATTGACGAGTCTTCAGAGTCCTACACAGAGGTTTCCTGGCTCAAGCGAAACGAAATAGGAGCGCATATGAGATATGTGCGGGACCGAGAATAATGCGTGTATGTGATACCGTATTCCATTCTCGCGATGAATGTATCGAATGATTGTATGCGATATAACCTAGTTATCGAATCGAGGATTGATTCGATAAAACGATACATTGGATATTAGTCGGTCATATGCGATATGACCGGATCGTTAAATCAAATGTTGATTTGATGATTTAATGCATAATTATATATTTGATATATTAATTTGCATTAACTAGTATTGGTTCACTTTTAAATGGATTTTCTCACTTGGATTGTGCACATTGTATATGTGATATACTTTTGTACACAAGTTTGTATCATGTTTGATGATACATGCTCACTAGGGTTTGTGTAAAGATTAAACCATGGTTGTGAAATGGTTAGGTTTTTCCTTTTGTTTTCTTATTCATTTATTTATCTATTTATTCTTTTTGGAAAAATATTAAGCATAAAGAAAAATGGTGGCTTTCTTTGGAAGCATATTGAAGCTTCATGAACCTTTGACTAAGTCACCATTTTGTCTCATGCTTAACCCTAACCATTCCCACTAACCATGATTTATTCTCTACACTTGACCATGGTTTGATTATGATAAGTATTCTTTTAAATTTCTTTTTGGAATTAACTTATCATAACTTTTTCTTCTTCTTCTTCTTCATCTTCAAGATGAAGAACCTTGCTCCATCAATGGCAACTCTTGAAAATGAGTGAGAAATCCAATTCTAAAGTGAACCCACTTCCTATTTCTTCATCCTCTACCTCTTTCCAAGTAGTATAGGGTGTTTCCTTCATAAGTTTTCATGGCTTGGTGAAGGTGGAGCTTGATCTAGTGATGCCTCGACGTAGATCATCTTCGGCATCGTCGTCGATGACCTAGCCCGCTTTTTCTCCGTTGAAGCCGATGCTAGAGTCATGGTCCGATTTGGACAGTGGAGAGGACTTCATCATGGAGCTATGGAAGTGGAGAAACGGATCTACAAAGGTTGTATTTCCGTTCTTTTAGTTTAGTTGTAAACTAGTTTCATTGTTTGGCCTAGACATCCATTTAACGATCCGTATTAGGGTTTCTCGGCACCCCTAAAATTTGAAATTGGCATGGTTGATGCCTTGTGAGACCTCTTGAGAGTGCCTAGGAACCCTACAGTTGTATATGTTTTACACCCGCGCTAGTCCAGTCCCCGCTCTGTCGTTAGTTAAGTAACCTAACGGGTGATGACGGGACCCAGAGACGAATGCGGATGGCATATACGTACATTTTATTTTCTTTCTTTTTTGGTGTGATTAATTGATGGGACTGCGTTAATTCGGATCAATGCAAAGAAAACAGACCTATACAGATGTTGTTGGAACAATTTTCAAAAAAGCTGGTATTGCAAGGATGCTTTCATTTGTTTTGCACAGTAGTATTCAGTTTAGAATATCCAGCACCTCATCCGACAAGGCAAGGGCCGAGATCCCTTCACCGGGAGTAACCCCTTGGACAGAGGTTTGCATCTGGGTAATAACTTCACTATAGTCCATTACTTTTTGCTTTGCATCGTGGTATTCAGTTGAAATATCCTGCACCTCATTCTACGGGGAAAGAGCCGAGATCCCTTCACCGGGAGTGACCTCTTTAGCAAAGGTTTTCGCCACTATATTTTTATAAAAGGCTATGCAGTTCCTTCAACGATATCAAGTTCATTGCGCTAAAGGTTTTTCGCCAAAAACCAGCCGTAGCCCTCCGTCATCTCTTACAAGTATTATTTAGTATTCATGCTGCGTTTGTTGACTGTGTCAAGGCGTAGTGTGTGGTAGCTGAGTAGTACTTGTTTGTGGCATATAAATGCGATTGGTTAGGACAGTCGTGCGGCCTTGTTGACTGTGTCAAGGGCTCGTACGGGTGGGTTTAATGCAATCCAGGATAATGACGGGTTGAACTTGACTAGGACTCTTTGATTTGTTGACTGTGTCAAGGTCACTTGGGTCCTAGGGGTAAAAATCACATCGGGAGTTTCTAAAGAAACTGAAACTTGCCAGGCATGCGCATACCTTCTGGAGTATGATAGCGTGAGTGGATTCCGTCATGTCATCATGCGATGATAGTTGGATCCCGATTCTCACTGATGAGTTGGTTTACTCCTCGAGTGATCCCGACTAATTCTTCTTTCAGGTTTGGAGGAGAATTTGAGGATACAGTGGGAGGTTTCCTGATTAGATAAAGTGATAACCATTCTGATCTAGGTTAGAGTGCACGGAGAGTGTTTCTTTTCTCTCTCTCTTTGGCTGCGACCATGACCCGACCCTAGACTATGCTCAGTAACCAAGTTAATCGAACTTTCTTAAAACACTGGCTTTTGGATTGTCTGAGTTGCATACATCATTGCCACTCCTTCTTTTACCCTTTGCATTTCTCCAGAACACCCCATATTACTACGAATATCCACTTCCATTGGATAAATCCATCGTATGGTCATATACGAACTCGGAGGAACATATTCCAGATTCGAGGATGGATTTTGGTTCTGGAGAGATTGAATAGGACTATTCAGTTGTTTTTCTCTTTTACCTTATCTCAGGTTATGAGGGCTCCTAGGATTAGGGGACAATACACCTATTACGCTTATTGGATAGTCTTCTTCCAAACCATAGGCAGGTACCGAAAGGTAGGGAATGAAGAAAACCAATTAGCCTAACGGTGGTGTACAGAAGGTAATAGGTAAAGGCAAATAAAGGGATTAGAAAGAGGGCAAAGTAAATTGCGACTTCTGTTCACGACCAAACCAAGTATTTCATCGCCACTCCTACTTCACCTTTGTATTTCTCCAGAACACCCCGTATCACTACGAAGATCTACAGTTATTTGGATAATCCATCGTATGGTTATATACGAACTCGAAGGAACTTGTTCCAAATTTCGGGGATGGATTCTGGTTCAGGAGAAATAGACTAAAGATTTATTCAGTTGTCTTTTATCATCACCTTCTCTCAGGTTGCGAGTACTCCTAGGATTAGGAGAGCACACCTATTATGCTTATTGGATAGTCTTTTTCCAAACCATAGGCTGGTGCCGAACGGTAGGGAAGGAAGAAAACCATTAAGCCTAACGATGGTGTACAGAAGGTAACGACTAAAGACAAATAAAGGGATTTGGAGAGATGGCAAAGAAATATACGGTTATAGTCATGAATCTCGATAATGGAAGAGGCATTGCTATGAATACCCAGATACCCCTTCGAAACATATTCATGTTTCAATTTCACTGTGTATTGTTAATAGAAAACTGATTTCCCAATTATTCATTGCTCCAGGGTATGTATTTACCAGGTATGATTCTCACATCTGTATGGTTTTACAGATGATGAGTGGGAGTAAGTTATTGGGAATTAGGTGATCATCCTCATTATATCGGAATTCGTTGTAATTGGTGATATTTGAGGAAATCGCCTGGGTACAGTTTTCAACCTACGATGCACAGGGTTTGAGTTATTAAACTCAGGGGACTTATACAAAGTATTGTATATTGTCCAGTGTCCATTAGGACAACGGGGTAGGTCCTCGTACTATATTCTGTTTACTTGTGACTTCTCTAGTTTTAGACATGTGTTTCGTAGAAATACAAGGTCTAAGTTTTGAGAAGTTATAGGTATAAGAATAAAGTAGAGGTGTAGCAAGTATCGGGATTCTTCAAGGTGATCGAAGATGTAGATATTTGTGTATGGTATTCAGTTAATAGTAATGTTTTAAAGAACTTGCTTCGCTTTCAGGTTACTCATAATTGGATGCATTCCTAAGTTGAGTAATGCTGATCTGCCTCTCTCCATTTAGTTGACATGCACTGGAGACAGTTGCATGATTTGAATCTGGTTCCAATTAAATCCGTGCCTCTGTTTCTATATTGTATATAGAATAGATCATATCTTAACGATGTTAAGGTATATGAAGTTGTCCGGCTTATGCTTAAAACCAGACTCTGGATAACTCAAGGCACGTTTCTGTAATAGCAGTTTGTGGGTTGACCCTGGCTTAGACGAGGGTTGATTTTCTACCATCTGGAAGATCAATGGTGATATTGTTCTTTACTCTCCACAGTTTTAATAAAATGGATTTTTTTTTCAGAAAACAGTAGTGGGAGTATGGTAGAACTCGAAGTGATTCCATAACCGCAAACGATTACGGAAAATTTAATAGGACCTAAAAATTCAATCAGGTTTGACATTCTATTAGCCACTCCGCAGATATGGTGGGTAACCTCAGACACCCGAGAGGTACTCCGGTAGCCTTAAGGACGGTGACAGGGAGGTTCTTGTTTACCCAGACTTGTCATTACTGCTATTCCAGACTATGAGACCCGGCAGGAGGACAAGTATAGCGTCGTTCTAAACTAGTTTTAGAAGTGCACGTGTATATTATTCTGCCAGAGGGTTGTTGTAGTCAGTGAGAGCAGCGGAAGCATAGTGGACAAGAAGCTTGTGTCTATTGATAGACTGAAGCACATATAGCGGAGATAGATCATCTATTTTTGATGTGATAGTCATGGGCTTTGACTTCATCAGAATAAAGGATGGATCTGTTAAGAAAGTTGTAGGGTGTGATGTCCTGGTATTTGGATGACATACACAGAGTAGGAAGTAAAATTCCTATACTACGATCGGTTATACTGTGGTTGTCACACAGTGTTTTCTCCTCATAAGATATGGATATTATATCAGACATTCCGGTTACTAGATCTATGGTTTTAGATCTAGATTCGGGTAGTTTCTAATCTGGGTACTTAGACAGCATTCTAAAGGTATTTAGAATGGACGACTCCTGCCATGGTGGTGTACCAGCAGGTGATGGAATCACCCTCTCTAAAGGTGTCTTACAGACTAAAGAGGAGAAGGATGTGCATGATTGGCAGATCACTTGCTTAGGCAATTGAGTTGATCATGAGATGTTAAGTACAACACCAGGTGATTTTTTGCACTAGATGCAATAAGTTGATATTGATCCAATCCTGGAGAAACGTTCGGAGGCAGTTTTAGAACATAAGTGAATATTCTAGGGATTTGATAACGGTAGCATCCTTCGGGAGACAGTTATCATTCCAGGCTTCCAAGGTGACATGGATGACAGAGTGACTGTCAGAGTTATAGTTTTTCCCTCTGAAGAGGGGCAGTAGTTTGGACAGATGGTCCAAGCGGAAACTGAGGGAGGCATGGCGTAGGATACTGATTAAGTTCAGTTGACGATACAGTCTAAGAAGTTTGTATTTGGAGTTCATTCGTGAACTAGGTCTCATCAGATATCCAGAAATATTCTAAGATAGGTATTGCTCATTTCGGGAGATGGCTTTCTCCTCGAGCTTGAGATATAGAGAGACATAGAAAGAAACATCAGAGCGGATCCACTCACTGAGGCCATTTCTCGAACACAATAGTTTTACAAATGAGCTTTGTGACACTGATTAGTAGAGGAGTTGGGTGTTTGGTATCACATGGGCTGTGAGTATGCGACATCGCAATAATTAGCCTTAAGTGCAAGTGGGAGATTGTTGGATATAGTGCCCTCAAAGTCAATTATTGGATCGCAGGCACGTGATTGCAATGATTGAGGGAGGACCTATACCGGTAGGACAGTTTTACTCGAGATGATAGTATGCTATCTGGTTTATCTTTATCATCGTGTACTGATTTAGGTGACATGATATATATCACTATTGCACGTTGACAGAGCCCATAGGATTCTTGCTTGACTACCAGCAGTATGATGGCGATCATATACGTGAGAGTTGGGTAGTCTATAAGCATATCCTTAAATGTGGTCCCTAGTCGCGGGAGTTTCGAGATAGGGCATTGATACTCCGGAGTAGACTAGTGTATACAGTCGTGACCGCGACGAGGGGCGGTGGCCGGTCTCACAAGCCATTGGTGTCAGTTGGTTCATCTAAGATGTATACAGGTGCTCATTGGGTTATGAGTACGCCGGACATGACTCGCTGGGAACATGCTAGCTGGTTATTAAAACCTTCGTCAGATAGCAATTCCCAGTTGACATGTGTACAGGTTAGTCTATTGACCTGAGATCGTCATTTGTCTCGAGTGAGTTCCCACCGTGCTTTGATTATTACCCTACCACAGCTAAAAGGAGTCGTGCAAACAGGTTTTAGTTGGGTACAGTCCCGAGCCACATGGAGGCAGTGAGCGGATCGGCAAGGGATTCGTCTCTCCCTACGTTGGGAGTGAGATTGTCACGACCCGAAATTGGCACGTGACGGCCCTAATACTACGCAACGTCTACAGGCGTAACGTAGTAAAAGAAAGCCAAAACCCAGCAATCTAAACCATCAAAAGTAGCAAGAAAGTGATAATAGTATTTTCAAAACCTTTGAAATCATAACCCAAATTCTTTAAAGTCTCACTTTTATTGCTTAAAATTTTGGCAGCACCTCCTTTCTAAAACAAGCCCCCAAAATGGGTACAACATAAATATAAAGTAAAGCATCCCAAACGGGGACAAAATCCACGCCCAACGGCGGAAAACAATCAGCACAACAGATATACGACGCCGTAGCGAAGAAATAAGAGACAAAAGAAAGGAAACTGTATAAAAGGCAACAAATCCATAAATAATATACAATATCGTCCTCACCAAGTCTCTAAGTCAAAAACATACTAGTTGATGGAGAGTACATGGATACAACGAATATACAATACAACATCGGATAACCACAAAACCCACCTGGGCAAAACTGCACACTATCAGGCGCAGTGGTATCCGCAGCCAAAAGATGATACGAAGGATGGAAATAGCCTGCCTCTGACTATCCTGAGGAACACCTGCAAACACTGTGGCACAACGGGGGTGAGTTGCCAACTCGTGAATAGTAAATAACATATGCAGGTAATCGCAAGTCTGCACGTACAACGCAAATCTAACATAAGCATTTAATATCAATGAATAGTCATATGTAATGCAATAATCATGAAAAGTACACTAGCAGGTACTACTAACACATGAAGCAATAATATTACAATATGAAAGTAACAGTCATGTAAGGTACTCTATCAGGTACAACAAGTACATGAATAAATGATATGAATAAAGGTATGTAAATGCAACAGTCATGGAAGGTACTCTAACAGGTACACTAATGCATGAAGCGGTGCATAAACAGTAAATGTAGAGTATGGAATGAAACATGTCATTTCCACGGAATCCTGACATCGTGGTAGGATCAAAATCCATCAAGACAATCCAAATCCCAATTCCTCAAATCAGCCCCCAAATTGGCTCTCATATCATATAAGTCTCACCAATCCTGAATGTACACTATCCAGTAGATCTCACATATCCAGTATGTACAATAACAAGTATATCTCACATATCTCGAATGTACAACATCAAGTAGATCTCACATATCCAGTATGTACAATATCAAGTGAACTCTCAAATGTCCTAAATCCAATGTCAATGAGTCCTGAATAAATATGATGAGGTATATAAATTAAAGTCAATACACATATATTAGCGTCCAATTCCACTAATATTGGTGTAAGGGCATATATAACAGCGGCTCAATCCCCTGTTATATATACAACGGAATAAAAAGAATATCATGAAACCAATGTGTCAAGCATCAACACAGAAATGATGATCCATCAGGTGCTGTCTCCATGACTGGCCCCCTGATAGGTACGTATCATACGCTATCCCGAAAGCTTGAGTGCCTAGCTCTGACCCTCGCCTCTCGACGTATCCATACGCACATGACTCCCGTCGGTATCCCCATGATAACCGCTGAGTCATTGGTCCTATCACCGGAAAGTATGGTTCCCCCACTAACTCATCTCCTCACTGAGATTCTTGCCCCGGGGTACCTCCGGGCCCTACCATGTACCCGCACACGGATCCCTCCTTTCCTCACGTAGGGTATATACATATCTGAACCGATAAATCTCATGGTGGCTGCTGAAATATCATATCAAGAGAAACCGGGTTTTTCAAATAATGCATAATTTCATGAAACTCCCACGGTCCCCAAATCCAGAAAACATCATGAAAAATCTATATCTCAATGCGAAAATCTATGAATAAACTATACGCAACATAAAACTATAATGTAAGCGTATAAAGGAAAAGCCGCTAATTAACTGCAACCAGTTAATATAAATATCATGCGGTTCCTAATATCTTCAATTCTTAATAATACATCAATAAGGGTAAAAACATAGCTATAACCAGATATATGTGAACTTATGTTGGTATAGTAGAAAATATAGGTATCTACCTATTTGTAATGATGTGATATACCCACCAGGTATAAGTAAAGTATGAAATGCAAAGTACACCTGTAGCTATGTCCTTAGGTGTGTATGTACCTATCACTAATGGTACGATACCCGATAGGTAAACAGGTAACTAGCATGTCAAAGCATATGTGTAAGCATGTAGGTATACAGGTATGCTATATGTCATATGCGATAAGAAATATGAATCAATGTCACAATGTCCCTAACCAGTCAATATCATTTCTATATGTGGGTTGTGCGTGACATGGCAATTATTGACGGTGTGTGTGGCATACAATCAGTGCTCGTGCAACATAAGCCGTCAATAATGGTGCAGTGTCCTAAGGATACTAGTCCAAGCACAACAGTAACTAAGCAGTAGGGTAAATGCGCAAATTCTAAACATGACATAGAATATGCGACAAAGTTAAAACCACCTGTTTCCCCCTGTGGCAGTGTCCGTAGTCCCCGCCTGCGAACCTGCAACATTAAAACAACAAGCAAATATATATATTAATAACACCTACTAAACACGTACCAACTACACATAACCGACACAACAACACCAAACATCCTCTTAAGTGTCCGTATTGTGGCTAACGTGCGTAGCAACACGACGAAACTAACCTAAGAGCAAAACCACGCAAACTGCACGACCCGTGTCGTATCACGTATCGCGCGGACACAAACCCTAGAAACTATCTAAGTGATCCCAGATTTTGCCTATTGATTCTGTTCGATTTCTTGGTTTGTGTTTGTAAAAAGCAAGTATCGAGTCAATTGTTTCCCGATAACGGTTTCATTTGATCGATAACAGTATCTTGTATCAGTATTTAGAAAATTGTATAAAGAAATCACAACCAAAGAATTATATTTGACCGCAATCAATTACGGTGTCAGTTATAGATCGTAAGCGAGTGCGGATCGTCCACAGGGATTGTGCAATTCGTTTCAATGTCTGATTTGTTTGAATTGAAAAGTTAATTGCGAAGAAAAGAAAGCATGATTCAAGATTTATCAATTGTTTCAAGTGTCACTATTCTATTCAAGAATCAAGAAAAAGATAAACAATCAAGAATCGGGTTTCGATGATATTTCCAACCAAATGTCAAGAATCTAAATGAGGCTCGTAGGAATCGATCGGATCTATAGACGTGATGTAATCTTAAGATATCGTGTTCTTGTCCTTCGAAGAATTGATACTAGATCGATGATGATCGACGAGAGTTAGGGCTTTCTCGTGAAACGAGGGTTTCATCTTTTAACCCTTGTTCTTTCGTCGATATCATTCACATTCTAGCCTCTAGCAATTTCAAGAAACGATCGTAACTCCCCAATTTCAAGCGATATCAATCAAGAAAGCATCGCAACGAAATTGGGTCGTCGATTCTTGAACTTGCTAGGGTTTACAAAACTCGTAGGAATCAAAAATCGTTTTCAGATATATTACATCATCATTCTATTGATCGTCTCAAATCCTCAACGAGCGGAGTTTATTCACGCATCATCACACAGAAAGCATTCAAGAATTGAAAAGATATCATGATGCAAGAATTTAAAGAAAACAAGATAAAAGAATATCACCTTTTATTTATATCAACAATTTGATTACAGTCGCTCAAGAACTACAAGAGGAAGAACTAAATTGTCGATCTGACGTCGCTCGGCTCCATGAGTCGCGGATCGGCTTGGACCACTTGCTCTGTTGAAGATCGGCTCCGCTCATAAAAGGTTGCAAGGCTTCTTGCTTGATGGGGTACTCGGGATCTTGGCTTTTGATTGGAATTAGGGTTAGGGTTTCACACAAGTCTTCTAACCAGACTTATGGAAGAAGATGAAGAAAGAGAGTGGATCTAGATTGATACTAAAAATTGGGGATCCTTTTACAAGTGAGCCTAGGGTCTTATTTATAGATCTCCCAAACCCTAGGTCTAGGTTTGAAATTACAATTCCCTCCAATAGTTTGTTGAGGCTTCTAGAAGATAGTTTGTTAGGAGTTTAGCTTAGGCTTTAAGCTAGGATTAATTAAGCTTAGAAACCCTAGTTTGCTGATCTGGTAGATGTATCTGGAGTCTTCTGGAACTTGTTGCATATGAGCTGAATGTGGGCCCTGAATGAAGAATTTTGATGCAAAATTCGAGTGATGATCTGGCAACGCCGCCGCGGAACCGCGGCTTAAGCCGGCTCCAGCCGCGGTTCCGCGGCCATTTGTTGGCTTCATGTCTTGGTTCTTCTGGTGTGGTCTTGGGCTAACATTTGGGGCTTTATCTGAGGTGTTGATTTGAATTTTGCCCTTTGGATTGATACCAGAACTGAAATCATTGTGTTGGCGTATCTTTTAGCGGTGTAGATTTGAGCAAGCTTCTGATTTTCCTGCACGGACTTCGAAACACAAGTTGCGATATATAGGAATGATGCCATGCTATGAAATTGCAGTCAATTTCCCTAGAAATGCCGGTTTTAAGGTCTAACACATGTAATCTGATATTTTGCGACAGATTTGCTAATATGTGAAATATGAATGCCGAACACTTCTATATGAATGCGAATGATAGGGAAATTGCCGGTTAAAAGATGCAATATTTTCGACTAATCAAATTCCCCCAAACTTAATTTCGATCGTCTCGAGCGAACTGTTTTATTAAAAAGAGAAGGAGAAAATAAAGAAAGAGAAAAACTAACTAGCACACTTTCGTAGGCAACACGATTGCACTGAGCACGTGCAACAAGCCTTTAAACCTCTAGGTGTCCCTAGTAGGAGGAGTGTTGTCTCCTGAGGGTTTTCAGCGGATTGCACCCACAAAATCCAATAATAAAAGAAAGATCATGAATATTACATTTAAAGAAAAGAATCGTAAAAGAAAGACTTTGAAAATTAGGGTTTCCAACTATGCTAGCTTTTCGGTTGTCATAAGCCCTATCTTAATGGTCATGAAAAGATGTTAGAAATCACGTCCTCCCTCAATAAAACATCGTCTTATTCTTCATTCCTATCTTTCTTCCAAACATCGATCATATCACCCTACGTGTGTGTAAAGACATCCCTACACCCGGAGAATTCAGTTCAAGCTATCATACTCTTGCCCGTCAGCCTCTGTACTTTTTAATTAATGAATATTTAGATGAGATTGCTCACACACTTTCATGCGACCGTTAATACTTCTTGAGGTACTAACCGACCGATTACTCATGTGCTTGCTTACTTGGTGTATTTTTCTCGTCTTGCACCACCTAAGGCATAGCAGTGACTCCCAGACCAGTTGGCCTTAGGGCACTGGGTGAAGAGGCACCCTCGCTATACATTTTTATTGCCCTTGGCGATAACAAAACCAGTGTCCATTTTTCTCACCACTTTATATATATATATTTTTTATCTTTTCCTTTTTATTTCCTTCATACATCGGCTTTAAGACAAGAGCATTTCAAGGTATCCTCTACTATCCCAGGCTTCAAGACGTGTGTAAGTGCAAATAGCAGGGTAGCAACGTTCAAAATGTTTGGCTTCCAGAATAGAAACTATTTTTCATACTTATTTTTATCCTCAGATTAGTGACGTCCTTCATCTTACTAACCCTTGGGACAACGGCTCATAACTACTTATTATTAGTTCGTATAAGAAAACTTCTAATTTTCTTAGTTTTCTTAAATTTTTCTAATCTCATGGATGTAATTGTTCACTATCTAAACTTTTATTATCTTATTTATGTACAAAAAAGTTTAAATATTAAAATATTTTTATATTTGAAATTTTTTAAATTTTTGTGGGTTTTGAAAATTTTTAAATTTTTATAGATTTTTTAAGAAATGTTTTGTACTTATGCAGATGATATGCAAATGATGCAAAAATAAGCACAAAGCTCCCCCAAACTTGTTTTCAACAGTGTCCTCACTGTTGCCAATCGCTATACCTACAAAAACTGTAAGCCTGGGGGGAATTATTAGTGGGGGCAAAATATATAAGCGAAGAACTTCCCCCAAACTTATTCTTTTCACTCACCTCCATCCAAAAGATGATGCAATGATATATAGGATATGAAGGTGAGACGGAGGAATTTTAATCCAAATAAACTGGCTCTTGTAAGAACAAGAGCTCCTCCGTAGGGTCAGTGGAAAAATACGGCTTTAGTCTATGTCCATTCACTTTGAAAAATGTGCCGTTTTTAACATTTTCTATTTCTACTGCCCCGTGCGGGTATACAGACCGCACAATAAAAGGTCCCATCCACCGAGATCGGAGCTTACCCGCGTGAAGGTGTAATCGTGAATCATAAAGAAGGACTTGTTGACCAGGTGAAAATGTTTTCCTCAAAATGTTTTTATCGTGAAAAACCTTAGTCCTATTCTTTATAATTATAGCGTTATCATAAGCTTCATCGCGGAGTTCGCTTAGCTCATTTAGTTGCAGCTTCCGAAGGTTACATGCTTCTTTTAGATCAAAATTTATTTGCTTTATAGCCCACAATGCTTTATGCTCTATCTCGACGGGTAAGTGACATGCCTTTCCGAACACTATCCTATATGGAGACATCCCTAGGTCGGTTTTATATGCAGTCCTAAATGCCCAAAGAGAATCCGTCAATTTGGTCGACCAGTCTTTTCTATTCTTAGCAACAGTCTTCTCCAGGATAAGTTTGATTTGTCTGTTTGAGATTTCAGCCTGCCTGCTCGTTTGGGGATGATAGGGTGTAGAAAGTCGGTGGTTGATTCCGTATTTCCGCATCAGAGTCTCGAAAGATCTGTTGCAGAAATGTGTCCCATTATCGATAATGATAGCGCGTAGGTGTCCAAATCGCGAAAAGATATTCTCTTTCAAGAACTTAATGACAACTTTCTTGTCATTATTGCGACATGGAATGGCTTCTACCTACTTTGTGACATAATCAACCGCCAGCAGTATGTACAAATTCCCAAAGGAGTTGGGAAATGGACCCATAAAATCAATGCCTCAAACATCGAATATTTCAACAACCAGAATGGGTTGCTGAGGCATTTCATTTCTCCGGGAGATTCTACCCGTGTACTGACACTGTGTACAGGTTTTGCAATACTCAAATGCGTCCTTGAATAAGGTCGGCCAATAAAATCCACATTGCAAAACCTTTTCCGCCGTCTTTTTAGGACCGAAGTGACCCCCACAGGCTTGATCATGACAAAAAGAAAGAATACTCTTGAACTCTTCTTTCGGGACACACCGGCGAATGATCTGATCAGGACAATATTTAAACAAATATGGATCATCCCAGTAAAAGTGTTTTACTTGGGATAGAAAACGGTATTTGTCCTGTTTTGACCAATCGCTCGGTATAAGTCCCATGACAAGATAGTTCACAATATCCCTGAACCATGGTTCAGCGGATACGTTCAAGAGTTGTTCATCAGGGAACGAATCATTGATCGGCAGGGTCACAGGGGAAGAAATGATGCGTGAAAGATGGTCGGCTACAACATTTTCACATCCTTTCTTATCTTTGATAACAAGATCAAATTCTTGTAACATAAGGATCCAACGTATTAGTCGACCTTTTGCATCTTTCTTCGCCAAAAGATGTTTTAGGGCGGAATGGTCAGTGTACACAACTATAGATGAGCCAATTAAGTAAGGCCTGAATTTTTCTAATGCAAATGCAACCGCTAAAAGTTCTTTCTCGGTGGTTGTATAGTTGATTTGTGCATCGTTCAGGGTCTTACTTGCATAGTATATCACGTGTGGCATCTTTTCGATGTGCTGTCCTAAGACTGCACCTACTGCAAAGTCGGATGCGTCACACATCAGCTCAAAAGGGTAGTCCCAATTTGGAGACGATAGAACGGGGACTGAAGTGAGTGAGTGTTTAAGTGAGTCGAAAGCTGTCTCACAGTCCGAGTCAAAGTGGAAGGTCGTATCCTTGGCCAGGAGAAGAGTTAAAGGTCTAGCAATTTTGCTAAAATCCTTAATGAATCTCCTATAAAAGCCCGCATGGCCAAGGAAAGATCGAATATCTTTGACGCTTTTGGGATGAGGGAGGTTTTGAATGACATCTATCTTAGCTCTGTCAATCTCAATGCCTTTCTGTGAAATAACATGTCCAAGTACAATTCCTTCTTGGACCATGAAATGGCATTTTTCCCAGTTCAAAGTTAAGTTCTTCTCTTTGCAACGAGTAAGAACTGCGTCAAGATTCAATAGGCAATCAGAAAAAAGAGTCTCCAAAAATCGAGAAATCGTCTATAAAGATCTCCAGAAAATTCTCTACCATATCAGAGAATATCCCCATCATACACTGTTGAAAGGTAGCGGGAGCATTGTATAACCCAAAGGGCATGCGACTGTAAGCAAAAGTACCAAAAGGACAAGTAAAAGTGGTTTTATCTTGAACCTTTTTGGCGATGGGGACCTGATTATAGCCTGAGTATCCGTCCATAAAGCAATAATACTCTCGTCCCGCTAAGCGTTCCAGCATTTGATCAATGAATGGTAGAGGAAAGTGGTCTTTCCTCGTGGCAGCATTGAGTTTTCTATAATCAATACATACACGCCACCCAGTTTGGGCACGTGTCTGAATCAACTCATTTGCCTCATTGGTAATAACAGTGATGCCGGATTTCTTAGGGACGACATGTATAGGACTCACCTATTGGCTATCGGAGATGGGGTATATAATACCATTATCTAGGCATTTGACGATCTCTTTCATCACCGCTTCCTTCATGACGGGATTCAACCGTCTCTGTGGTTCTCGGGTTGGTCTGGCATCATCCATCACATGTATATGATGTTCAACAATTAAGGGACTAATCCCTTTGATGTCCGCCATACTCCAACCGAACGCCTCTTTGTTAGATCTCAATATCGATAAAAGTGCATTCTCTTGCTCTGATGCAAAAGAAGCGGAAATGATAACCGGTAAAGACTCATTCTCACCTAAATAAGCATATTTAAGATAAGAAGGTAAAATTTTTAGATCTAATTCAGGCGGAGAAATAATAGAAGGTGGGATCATCGAATGATTTTTTGAATTACAAAGAAGCTCAGAGCCTGTGAAAGATACAGACTCGGGTGGAGTAAAGTCAGGAGTGCAGGACTCAAGTGTAGGAAAAGTGTCCTCACTAAGATTATGTGTAAGATCAAGCAGAGATGTGGTAATGTCGTCGAGATCTAGAAAGCAAAGATCCTCAGCTCCACAACTATCGGGAGCGATCTCGTGGACAGAGCACACATCTAGAATATGAGCAGAGGGTTCTGATGGCTGACTTCCAACTTTGTAGATATTTAGTTCAATGGTCATATTTCCAAATGATAAGTTCATTGAACCATTTTTACAGTTTATAACAGCGTTGGAAGTGGCAAGGAAAGGACGACCTAGAATCACCGGAATTTGGCCCCGGGGGTTTGCTACAGGCTGTGTATCGAGTACAATGAAGTCTACAGGGAAAACAAATTCCCCGACCTTTATCAACACATCCTCTAGTTCACCCCTTGGTTTGGTGATTGAACGGTCTGCCATTTGGAGAGTGCAGTGAGCAGGTTTCAACTCTCCAATCCCTAATTGCTCATATACAGAATATGGAAGTAGGTTAACACTTGCGCCAAGGTCTAAAAGAGCACGATTTATGTTTTTACCCCCAATAGAAATCGATATTGTAGGACATCCTGGGTCCTTACGTTTCTTTGGTAGCTGGGGGATAAAAGCAGTGCTAATATTATTAGACATGAAGACCTTCTTCGGCACTTGAGTCTTCCTCTTCCTAGTGCAC
Organism: Agapanthus africanus; assembly: GCA_030015575.1. Lineage (NCBI taxonomy): Eukaryota > Viridiplantae > Streptophyta > Magnoliopsida > Asparagales > Amaryllidaceae > Agapanthus > Agapanthus africanus. The sequence goes on from CM057341.1 coordinate 343,022,710, forward strand.
AAGTCCTTAAGAATTTTCGCATAAGTGGGGACTTGCTGAATTGCATCTAGGAGAGGGATATTGATGTTAACCTGTTTGAACATTTCTATTAATTTCTCCATATGAGGACTCGTTCTATTACCCCTTAACCGATTCGGGTAAGGTGCTTTCGCAATAAGCGTCGGGTCCATCATAGGAGAAGGAAGAGGGGGTAGACGAGATCCCAAAAGAGGTGTGGGGACCGTCTGTGGAGAACTAGAAGGGCTATACTAAGGTGTCGAGCCTAGTGGGAAATGGAGAATAGGCTCGCGAGATGGTGGTGTGGTAGAAGAAGAAGGATCAGCAGGAGAAGTGTGTGTGTGTGGAAAGGTCTCAGCCGGGGCGTTGATATGATTTTCAGTATCGTCAACTTCTTCCCCAACATGATTGTTCAGCACTCTTCCCGATCTCAACGTTGTGATGGAATTTACATTGTAATGCCCAGGATTCTGTAGGGGTTGACAGGGAAGTTTCCCTTTTTCTCTCGCACTCATTTCGGCTTTAAGTCGTGCGATTTCAGCTTCCATCGTTCTGATACTCTCAGCTTGGGACGCTGAGTTTTTCTTTATCTCACCGACGGAAGATCTAACCTCAGCCGAAACCTCTATGAAATTTGACAAAAGTGATTTCATGGTTTGAGTGAATTGAGAGAACTCGTCAGAACAGGTCATAGGATTAGACTGTGCAGGAGTGTTGACCTGATTTTGGAAGTTTTGTGACTGGTAGGGGTGCTGAGTGAGTTGAAGGGGTTGCTGTGGTGGAGGAAGAGCCCTTTGAAATTGATTCGTGTTTGGAACCGTGTTTTGAGATTGGTTTTGGTTCCAAGCGAAATTCGGGTGATTCCTCTAACCCTGATTGTACGTGGAAGAATATGGATCGTTTCGAAGTCTTTGAAATGCGGCATTAGAATGCTCGTGACCTTGAAACGCAGAGTTTAATGGACATTCTTCCGTTAAATGAGACGGATCAGAACAGCACCCACAAACAGTTTTGGGGAGCGACATTGAGTTTAGGGAGGCTGCTGCAAATTTGTGTTCCATAGCGTCGAGCTTCTTTTGCATTGCTGCCATCTCAGCTCGAACACCTATGGACACATCTATTTGGTGTACGCCACCCCTATTCAATGGTTGGGTTCCACTCTCCCACTGTAGTGATTTTTCAGCGAACTCTTCTAAATACTTCCAAGCTTCCCCATCATCTTTGGTCATAAAAGTACCTTAACACATGTTTTCAAGGCTCTGTTTAGTGTTTGGGTTAATGCCCTCATAAATGATTCGGCAAAGCTCCCATCTCGGGATGCCGTGATGAGGACACTGAACCAATAGATCCTTGAAACGTTTAAAGCATTTAGAGAATGGTTCAGTAGGGAGCTGGGCAAATTGATTCTGTTCGCTACGGATTCGAGCTGTCTTTTGTATTGGGTAAAATTTCTTAAGGAATGCAGCGACGAATTCTTCCCAATTCGTAATAGAGTGTGCGGTAGTGTTATATAGCCACTTCTCGGCTAAATCGCACAAAGTAAATGGAAGAAGTCGTAGACGCATAGCATCCACTGAAAGTTGTGACATACCCATCATTGCGCATACGTTTTCAAATTTAGTAATGAAAACGTAAGCGTCCTCAGTCTCGAGTCCGTGGAATTTGGGTAAAAGATTGATATACTGGGGCTTAATCTCAAAGTTATCCCCGTTGGCTGGTGGTGTGGATAAGCAGGTCGAAAGAGGACCTCGAATAGGGTAGCACCTTTCCTGGAGAGAGATGCGGGGTGGATTCTGCGCACCAACGGACGGCGGCAGATTAGGGTTAAAGAAGTTCGATGGATTCGGATCCATCGGTGTGGGTGTGGTAGTGGGTAAAGGAAAGGTAAATGGAGAAATATCGACTTCGGAGTCGATAAAGGGTACGCGGACTAAACGGGCACTAGAATCCCGTGTCCAGCCTATCTTGTACTAAAATGGGTTAGTACAAGTGGCAGCGTGGCTTATAATTAGGGGTATGAATGAATGCGATGTTTGCTTTGAAAAGGGGACGGATTTTGTTTTTGAAAAAATGATGCGACACAACAAATGCAACAACAAAGACCCTAGAATCTAGTGGTCACCTAGGTCCGGCTCTAGACCGCTCCTGACTGCCAAAAGACAAGTCGCAGGATAAAATCCTCCACTGCCTCTTTGTCCCCCTGTAGCCAGGTAAGTGCCAGGTAAGTGGGAAGGTACTCCACTACGTAAGTAGTGGGCCTAATTAATAACCACTAGCCTTCGACACACTTGTCTTAGACACCACAAGAAAACGCGGATAAGCAATGAATTACCCACGGCCTTTTTCTGTCCTAATTGAGCGCGACGGTCCTTAGAGTCATCTCTAGATATTTTTTAGTTAATGTGGGTCAATGCGGATGCAAGTTTTGCGATTTTTTTGGGGCCTAGGAAGGGTAATGAAATCCCCACCTAATTTGGATTTGGCCGTGCCCCTTAATTTCCGTATTAGAATGCAAACAACCAAGAATCAAAATCACGCACAATTTTAATTTTTCTTTTTTTGCGAGCTGCGATTATTTGCGAAGAAACCTGCAGAAAATTATTAGTCGGAGCTAAAAAGAGGAGAGAGGAGAAGGTAAGAAGCTTACAGAGAAAAACTAGCACAGAGACCCCTTCAGGTAGCCGCGGAACCGCCGCAAAAATGGGGCTACCACCGCGGAATCGCGGTCTTCTGTACAGATCACTGTACCAAAATGCAACAGGGAGCTTCTGTAGACTCCCTCAACTCTCTGGTATTTTCAAAAAAAATTCTTCAATTTCCAAACAGCTCCAGATTTCCTTGCAATGAACCACAACAAATCGTTTAGGGTATACACGAATTTTGATCTCAAAAATCACAATGGAATAAATCTTTCAATTCAAGCTATAATATGAAATGAATTAGCGCGTAATCCCCGGCAACGGCGCCATTTGATTCTGTTCGATTTCTTGCTTTGTGTTTGTAAAAAGCAAGTATCGAGTCAATTGTTTCCCTATAACGGTTTCATTTGATCGATAACAGTATCTTGTATCAGTATTTAGAAAATTGAATAAAGAAATCACAACCAAATAATTATATTTGACAGAAATCAATTACGGTGTCAGTTGTAGATCGTAAGCGAGTGCGGATCGTCCACAGGAATTGTGCGATTCGTTTCAATGTTTGATTTGTTTGAATTGAAAAGTTAATTGCGAAGAAAAGAAAGCATGATTCAAGATTTATCAATTGTTTCAAGTGTCACTATTCTATTCAAGAATCAAGAAAAAGATAAACAATCAAGAATCGGGTTTCGATGATATTTCCAACCAAATGTCAAGAATCTAAATGAGGCTCGTAGGAATCGATCGGATCTATAGACGTGATGTAATCTTAAGATATCATGTTCTTGTCCTTCGAAGAATTGATACTAGATCGATGATGATCGACGAGAGTTAGGGCTTTCTCGTGAAACTAGGGTTTCATCTTTTAACCCTTGTTCTTTCGTCGATATCATTCACATTCTAGCCTCTAGCAATTTCAAGAAACGATCGTAACTCCCCAATTTCGAGCGATATCAATCAAGAAAGCATCGCAACGAAATTGGGTCGTCGATTCTTGAACTTGCTAGGGTTTACAAAACTCGTAGGAATCAAGAATCATTTTCAGATATATTACATCATCATTCTATTGATCGTCTCGAATCCTCGACGAGCGGAGTTTATTCACACATCATCACACAGAAAGCATTCAAGAATTGAAAAGATATCATGATGCAAGAATTTAAAGAAAACAAGATAAAAGAATATCACCTTTTATTTATATCAACAATTTGATTACAGTCGCTCAAGAACTACAAGAGGAAGAACTAAATTGTCGATCTGGCGTCGCTTGGCTCCATGAGTCGCGGATCGGCTTGGACCACTTGCTCTGTTGAAGATCGGCTCCGCTCATAAAAGGTTGCAAGGCTTCTTGCTTGATGGGGTACTCGGGATCTTGGCTTTTGATTGGAATTAGGGTTAGGGTTTCACACAAGTTTTCTCACCAGACTTGTGGAAGAAGATGAAGAAAGAGAGTGGATCTAGATTGATACTAAAAATTGGGGATCCTTTTACAAGTGAGCCTAGGGTCTTATTTATAGATCTCCCAAACCCTAGGTCTAGGTTTGAAATTACAATTCCCTCCAAAAGTTTGTTGAGACTTCTAGAAGATAGTTTGTTAGGAGTTTAGCTTAGGCTTTAAGCTAGGATTAATTAAGTTTAGAAACCCTAGTTTGCTGATCTGGCAGAAGTCTCTGGAGTCTTCTGGAACTTGTTGCATATGAGCTGAATGTGGGCCCTGAATGAAGAATTTTGATGCAAAATTGGAGTGATGATCTGGCAACGCCGCCGCGGAACCGCGGCTTAAGCCGGCTCCGGCCGCGGTTCCGCGGCCATGTGTTGGCTTCATGTCTTGGTTCTTCTGGTGTGGTCTTGAGCTAACATTTGGGGCTTTATCTGATGTGTTGATTTGCATTTTGCCCTTTGGATTGATACCAGAACTGAAATCATTGTGTTGGCGTATCTTTTAGCGGTGTAGATTTGAGCAAGCTTCTGATTTTCCTGCACGGACTTCGAAACACAAGTTGCGATATATAGGAATGATGCCATGCTATGAAATTGCAGTCAATTTCCCTAGAAATGCCGGTTTTAAGGTCTAACACATGTAATCTGATATTTTGCGACAGATTTGCTAATATGTGAAATATGAATGCCGAACACTTCTATATGAATGCGAATGATAGGGAAATTGCTGGTTAAAAGATGCAATATTTTCGACTAATCACCTATTGTGAAAACTAAACAAACAAACAAGACCAACAGAACCCAAACCACTGCAGAGACCTACCCTGCAAAACCCAAACCCCAACTCCACAGAGGAGTCGGCATCGCCGGCCCTCACTCTTGTCATCGTCGGCCCTGGCCGGTGCCCTGGGGTCCGTCTCTCAGGTGGTGCTCCAGGGTCCCTAGTACAACACTACAACTTTGTTTAGTTTTTCAGTATTTTCCCAGGTCACAGCAGATCCTAGATGTCACAAACCGACACTAAAATACGATATTACGCACTAACCCTAACCTTAAACACTTAAAACAGAATCTAATTAGCTAAGCTACACTAAAAACACTTAAAGAACAGATAGGGATCAATACCTAGCCAAAAGAACTCAATGATCCAAGCTTTGCATGCTCCTAAGCATCCAAGAGGCAAAAGATAAGATTTTGATGAATTTTGTGAAGAATTGTGGATTTGTGAGGAAGAGAGAGAGAGAGAAAAGACCAAGGGCGGTAGAGAGAGAGAGAATTTCGGCCAAGGATGGAGTGGGGAGGGTTTCCTAGTAATTTCCTATGATAAATGCTCATAAATGCATTCACACACACACTTGCACACATGCATGCATCTACAATTCAATTCTTTTCTTTTTCTTTTACTCTTAAAACCTTGTCCACACAATAATCTAGATATTATTTGGGTTTGGTTTACTCAAGAATAATAGAAGAAAAGAAACAAAGAGAAGTTTTCCCAAAATTGCGAATACCGCATTAAAATAATATTAAAATTGGGAAATATTCAAATTGGACCAAAACGTCCCATATAACCCCGAAGTTTGCGCACTAGCTTTATTTTTTGCTAAACTAGGTGCTGGCAAGTCTATATGGCCGTTTGATCGCAGTCGGTATAAAACAGAAAACACCGACAAATTTTACCCAAAAGCGGAAACATTCACAAAACGATTTCTAAAACGTTACAATCTCCCCCCCTTATAAAAATTCGTCCCCGAATTTAAAATTTTCACTAAGCGTACCTTCAAAGAGAAGAGTACAAAACTCCCAATTCTCGCTCGCAGCCTCTCAAGTGATCACCTCACTATACGGCTACGTCCAAGAAAACTCTCCACAGAGGGCAAGACCCTTGACCGAAGTTTCTCCACCTGCCGAGCCACTAACACACATGGCTGCTGCTGAACGAAAAGATCGAGTCCAAACTAATGGTCTGTGCTGAATCATGTGAGAAAGTCATGAAGGTAAAAGCAAAGTATCATCCACAAGGAATACGGGGTGAATAATCGATAATCTGGGCGGAAGTGCCAAATCAAAGGCAACGGAACTAACTCGCTTAAAGGATCTCAAAAGGACCTACAATTCTAGGATACGCTTCCCAAAACTCAACACGTCATTTATCGGAAAAATCCATAGGAATACATGATCTCCCACTGCGAACTCAAGTCTACGACCAACACGGTCGACATAAGATCTCTGTCTGCACTGGGCTACTCATCCTGACCTGAACCAACTGGATCATCTCTGAAGTCTCTAGACTAGCTGAGGTCCAAAATCCTACTACGCAGAGTCAGAAAACAGACTGGTGATCGACACGACCTGTCTAAATCTAAAGGTTGCCAATTGGAGTGTCTCCTGATAACAACTATCGAAGGAGAACCCTAACAATGGCGAGTGACGATCCCAACTGCCAACAACAATTTACACAACGCACAACTTAACAAAGAACAACAGAGAAAACTGAGTATAACCGGACCACAAGCCTCCGAATGGAGTCACACCCTAACTAAACCTGGTTAGAAACCATAACGAAATTCATGGAGAACTGCTCCCACTCCCACTTCGGAACGGTTAAAGGTTGCAACTCTCCGGCCGGTCTCAGATGCTCAACTAAAGCATACACAAGACATACACCTTGAAACGAAATCCTGAACTTCACTCTTCATCCCGGTCCACCAGTAACTATCTCACAAGTCACTTCAATGTTGGTGGAACCTAAATGAACATAGAGAGTTGACTGATGTGCTTGCTCTAGGATTTCACGTCTCTACCCGATAATATCAGGTACACAAACGCATTCCTAACTTAGCACACCCTTGTCACAATCAAAGACTCCGAATCATTACCCAGCCGAGTATACTCAAGTATCTCTAACGAACGAGCGTCGGCGGGCAGTGCCTCACGAAAGCGATTAAAGAAAAATGGTCGGGCACGGACATGAGCAAGCTATCCCCTCAGAAGAGGCAAACTTAAGATATACTCAACGATCACGCAAGGACTGTAAATCTGCAGAAGATTGTCACAACAATCAAATCCGCTGCAGGAAGATGCACATTAAGCTCTGGTGGTTCGTGAAAATCCGACACGACTCTCAAACCAGTAGTGTCTCCAATCTCCAACGCGAAACCACCGCGGCCATCTCCAGATCATGAGTGGAACATCCTGCTCATACTCCCTCCAACTGTAGGAAGGCAAGGAGATAACTCTATAGTGTCACATCGGCACACAATGGAGCCCACTCCAGAAACATTACAGTTAAACCATAAAGTCGCCCGAACCAAAAGCAAAGAACTGATGCAGTTGTTAACCGAATCTTCAACTGCCGAAAACTCCGCACACATGCCTCAGTCCAAAGAAAAGAAACCTCCATTCCGGTCAACTCAGTCAACGGTGCAACAATACGCTAATAATCCTGCACAAAACGGCGGTAAAAACCTGCTAAGCCCAAAAGTCAACGGACCTCCGTCTGTACACCAGTCTGGGCCAAAGCTGTACGGTCTCGATCTCCCTCGGAACCATACGAAACCGTTTCCCATAACTACAAGACCTAGGAGTCAACACTAACAAGCCTGAAGGAACACTCCAAGAATCTAGCAAACAGCTGGGGCTCTCCCAATGTTTGCAAAAAAAATCCTCAAGTGCTGCTCCTGTTCCTCACGACACATTGTATAGACCAGAATGTCGTCAATGGCACAACAATAAATTGGTCGAGGAACGGCCTGAAGAAATCTGGTTCATCATATCCACGAATGCTGCTAGGGCACTGGTGAGTCCAACGACACCACCAAAACACAAACTGCCCGTAGCACGCATAAGACAGCCTTCGGAATATCCTCACTCTGAACCCGCAACAATGATGACCTGATCCCAACAACTTAGAAAAAGTCTCGCACTCTCGAGCTGATCGAAGAAATCGTCAATGCGAGAATAAGGATACCTATCCGCACTGTAAGCCGGTTCAATTGACGATCCATCAATCCACAACCGCTATCTGTCGTCTTTCTCCTTGACGAACAGAGGTAGGAGCTTCCAAAAGCGAAACACCCAGACGCACAAAACTACCCAACAAACAACTCTGCAGCTGATCCTTAAGCTCCCTAAGCTTCGCTAGCTTCTCTGAAACATCATCGGAAAACTCTTGCACGAAAGAAAAACCGGTCCAACAACCCTCTGTGGCTACGGTATCATGAATGAACGCCAAGAATCCATGACATCTCCTCAAAAGCCGACTAGAGAAAAGGCTGAATTCAAGCTGTGAGAGGCGGCACAACTATCCACCTGCACAATAAAAACTGACTCGCCGGGAAAACAAATCCTGACTGTTTCCTCACGGTAGTCCACAGACGCTAAGCACGTATCTAACCAATCCGTGCCCAGGAGAACGTCAAATCCAACATCTCCAGAAGGATCAAGTGACAGACGAATCTCCTATCCGATTGGCATACGACTGAAATACGTGTCACGCAACAAAAGAATCGCTGACAGACATTAACACAACAAACGGCTGATCTAGCTACACGATCCTCGTCCCAACCACGGCACAATGTGTGAAAAATCAACAATTACATCAAAAGAACATGTGAATTAGGGATACCTGAAAACTCTGCATTGGACGCCCGTGCGTCCCAATGAGTAGAAGCAAACTCCCGAGTCTGTCTTCTACCCGAAACAGGCTGAAATCCTCCTCTCTGCGGTATAGCTGCCTCGCGAGTACGTGGCTCAGTACAAACTCGAACCCGATGATCCAAACTCCTGCACCGATAACATCCGGAAGAAAACTGCTGACCATCCTGGGGTAAGAGCTGGACGGCTGTCCTCGCCTCAAGCCTCTTGTATTCCCCTGACGTGCACGAAACCTGTCACGACGACTGAACCTCTGTCTATGGGCCGGCACACCTGCATGAGCTCTCCTCTGATCGGAAACTCCTAAAGTCTCCGGAAGACGTGTCTCGTCAACTGGGGCTGCATCCACTGGTGCTGTATAGGTGATGGAATACTGTGTGCTGATTGCAAGGAACAACTGGGTAACGGGGGTGACAACCTCCTGTCGCTGTGCTCGAATGGCCTCAACCAATGAACTCATCGTCTGGCACAAGTCCTACATCTCTGTCATAAGCCTAGCGAGATAATCTGTCGAAGGCGGAACCGTCAGCACCTGTGCAACGAGCGTGCCATCCTGGTCAGTTCTCGTCTCACTCGAGTCAATCCTGACCTCGGCCCCCGCTGCATCACTCTGAGTCCCTATAGTCATCGGTAGCAAGGCTATAAATAGAATATAAGATTCGATAAGAACACTGAAATCGAATCACAAGGATATGTATTATCAAAGAAGGAATTTCAAGCAATTTGTACTTAGGCACTTTAGGCGGAGTACTGCATCGTGAGTATGCTGCAGACATACACACACTACGTTACTCTGCTTAAGATACCTACTCCATCATACCAAGGTCATCCTACACTCCGAAAGGTAAAACCTAACGCTCTGATACCAACTTTGTCACGACCCGAAATTGGCACGTGACGGCCCTAATACTATGCAACGTCTATAGGCGTAACGTAGTAAAAGAATGCCAAAACCCAGCAATCTAAACCATCAAAAGTAGCAAGAAAGTGATAATAGTATTTTCAAAACCTTTAAAATCACAACCCAAATTCTTTAAAGTCTCACTTTTATTCCTTAAAATTTTGGCAGCACCTCCTTTGTAAAATAAGCCCCCAAAATGGGTACAACATAAATATAAAGTAAAGCATCCCAAACGGGAACAAAATCCACGCCCAACGGCGGAAAACAATCACCACAACAGATATACGACGCCGTAGCGAAGAAATAAGAGACAAAAGAAAGGAAACTGTATAAAAGGCAACAAATCCACAAATAATATACAATATCGTCCTCACCAAGTCTCTAAGTCAACAACATACTAGTAGATGGAGAGTACATGGATACAACGAATATACAATACAATATCGGATAACCACAAAACCCACCTGGGCAAAACTGTACACTATCAGGCGCAATGGTATTCGCAGCCAAAAGATGATACGAAGGATGGAAATAGCCTGCCTCTGACTATCCTGAGGAACATCTGCAAACACTGTGGCACAACGGGGGTGAGTTTCCAACTCGTGAATAGTAAATAACATATGCAGGTAATCGCGAGTATGCACGTACAACGCGAATCTAACATAAGCATTTAATATCAATGAATAGTCATATGTAATGCAAAAATCATGAAAAGTACACTATCAGGTACTACTAACACATGAAGCAATAATATGACAATATGAAAGTAACAGTCATATAAGGTACTCTATCAGGTACAACAAGTACATGAATAAATGATATGAATAAAGGTATGTAAATGCAACAGTCATGGAAGGTACTCTAACAGGTACACTAATGCATGAAGCGGTGCATAAACAGTAAATGTAGAGTATGGAATGAAACATGTCATTTCCACGGAATCCTGACATCGTGGTAGGATCAAAATCCATCAAGACAATCCAAATCCCAATTCCTCAAATCAGCCCCCAAATTGGCTCTCATATCATATAAGTCTCACCAATCCTGAATGTACACTATCCAGTAGATCTCACATATCCAGTATGTACAATAACAAGTATATCTCACATATCTCGAATGTACAACATCAAGTAGATCTCACATATCCAGTATGTACAATGTCAAGTGAACTCTCAAATGTCCTAAATCCAATGTCAATGAGTCCTTTACATTCTAGGTATATTTGCATGAAAAAATATGATGATGTATATAAATTAAAGTCAATACACATATATTAGCATCCCATTCCACTAATATTGGTGTAAGGGCATATATAACAGCGGCTCAATCCCCTGTTATATATACAACGGAATAAAAAGAATATCATGAAACCAATGTGTCAAGCATCAACACAGAAATGCTGATCCATCAGGTGCTGTCTCCATGAATGGCCCCCTGATAGGTATGTATCATACGCTATCCCGAAAGCTCGAGTGCCTAGCTCTGACCCACGCCTCTCGACGTATCCATACGCACATGACTCCCGTTGGTATCCCCATGATAACCGCTGAGTCATTGGTCCTGTCACCGGAAAGTATGGTTCCCCCACTAACTCATCTCCTCACTGAGATTCTTGCCCCGGGGTACCTCCGGGCCCCACCATGTACCCGCACACGGATCCCTCCTTTCCTCGTGTAGGGTATATACATATCTGAACCGATAAATCTCATGGTGGCTGCTGAAATATCATATCAAGGGAAACCGGGTTTATCAAATAATGCATAATTTCATGAAACTCCCACGGTCCCCAAATCCAGAAAACATCATGAAAAATCTATATCTCAATGCGAAAATCCATGAATAAAGTATACGCAACATAAAACTGTAATGTAAGCGTATAAAGGAAAAGCCGCTAATTAACTGCAACCAGTTAATATAAATATCATGCGGTTCCTAATATCTCCAATTCTTAATAATACATCAATAAGGGTAAAAACATAGCTATAACCAGATATATGTGAACACATGAAGGTATAGCAGAAAATATAGGTATCTACCTATTTGTAATGATGTGATATACCCACCAGGTATAAGTAAAGTATGAAATGCAAAGTAAACCTGTAGCTATGTCCTTAGGTGTGTATGTACCTATCACTAATGGTACGATACCCTATAGGTAAACAGGTAACTAACATGTCAAAGCATATGTGTAAGCATGTAGGTATACAGGTATGCTATATGTCATATGCGATAAGAAATATGAATCAATGTCACAATGTCCCTAACCAGTCAATATCATTTCTATATGTGGGTTGTGCGTGACATGGCAATTATTGACGGTGTGTGTGGCATACAATCAATGCTCGTGCAACATAAGCCGTCAATAATGGTGCAATGTCCTAAGGATACTAGTCCAAGCACAACACTAACTAAGCAGTAGGGTAAATACGCAAATTCTAAACATGACATAGAATATGCGACAAAGTTAATATCTCTAGCCCAGACGCATAACGCCATGTGGGCGAGTCCCCTGTAGATGTTAAATCTACTCACCAACACTCCAAACTAGGTGAATCCTACCACCTGTTTCCCTCTGTGGCAGTGTCCGTAGTCCTGTTCACTCCATAATATTGTATTATTATATTCCCCATTCTTATTCTTTTTATAAATAAATAGGTGCTTTTGACGCATGTCTGCTACATGTTACAGGTTACAGGTTCTTGGATCTAAAACTGTGAAAAAGAGAAACGACGATGCAAAAGTGGAACTGCAACCAACAAATAGAAGGATCGTGATCAAGCCTACATAAAGATCAGTTCACAAACTACAAGGCAACGCAAGGTCCAATAATTCGTCTCGAAACAATGGTTAAAATCCATTACACAATTCACTGGAGATCTGGAAGAAACCTCAAAGCCCAATTGAGAAAAGTACAGAATAAATAGGAAGCACAAAATGACCAGAAGCTACAGCCCAAAATTCAAAGCCCAATCTTCATTGTTGACCGCGGAACCGCGGCCAAACAAGGCCTCAGGCCGCGGTTCCGCGGCGGGGTTAAGGAGTTATCGGCAAAAAAATTTACCAAGTCTTATGCGGCGCTGAATGGGTCTACCTAGGGGTATTTGTGTAAATGTGGACATGCGGGTCAATTGTAACCTAGGGTTTCTATCTCTTATAAATAGAAGCCCAAATCATTGTATGCCTCCCTATGCCTCTTTTTATCAATAAAATTTAGATTTCTTTTGGAGAGCATCGATGCCTCTTTTCATTTCAGAAATTCAGATCTGACAACCCTGTATTGATGTTTGGAGAGAGCCATCTGTAAAGTAAGTAAGTAATTTCAATTCTTGCCCTAGGTAATTTTTCATTCTCTGCTCTAGTATAAATTTAATTCCTTGCCCTACTTAGATAGTTAGATCTTTAATTCAATTGCCCTAGATTAATTAAGTTTTTAGATTTAATTAATCCATTCACACCGTTTGGAATTAACTCGTAAGAGAGATTAGGAAATTCTCAACATCCCCGTGGACCGACCCGTACTCACCGGCTAGCTACATGCGACGCCGTTCTTGATTGCGGTTAATAGATAGTTTTTGACATACAATCAAATGGCGCCGTTGCCGGGGATGGCGTGTTATTTCCTTTTTGCAATTTCGGGTTAATATAAATTAAAAAAAATCATAAAAATCTGAAAAATCACAAAAAATATAAAAATATATCATCTGTTATTTTTGGAAGGGTATTCTTGTTTGAATCTTGCAGGATTTGCACACATATTCGGATTTGGAAATCTACAGAAAGCGAAACAGAAAACAACAGATCATAACAGAGGGAGATTTGAAAAACATAACAGCAGAGAAATTCTCAGGCTCTGCAACCTCCACCAGACCGTGGATCCGCCGCGATAGCCCTGCTCCAGCCGCGGAAACGCGGTGCTTTGGAGGAATTAGCAGCACCAAAATTTTCTCGGGATCCGAGACGACTTCCCCGCCGCGGAACCGCGGCGGGATCCCTCTTTGGCCGCGGAAGGGCGGCGCGCTGGTGACAACATCTTCTGCAAAATTTTCTGTAAGCCTCTCTGTTCTTCCTCTGCAAAAATTTTCATATATCTTCTGAAAAAATCCTGCAGAATTTGGTGCGCTTTAAAAATCTTTTCCTTTCCAAATAACAAATCTTGTGCAGGATTTTTGCGCCTCGCTTAAAATAGAAATTGATTGCAAGTAATATTTTATGTTGCATATCTTTTCTCGAAAATCTTTTTGCAACAATTTCCAAATAAAGAGCAAACGGAAAAAAGGAATTTTTTTTAACAACTTGCAACTTTTTGCCGCAAATAAATCCTTGCACCACCCAACCTTCTTTCTTTTCCCCTTTAACCGTTCTTGATTGAGCAATATTATTTGTTCACGCCATAATATTGTATTATTATATTCCCCATTCTTATTCTTTTTATAAATAAACAGGTGCTTTTGACGCATATCTGCTACATATTACAGGTTACAGGTTCTTGGAGCGAAAACAGTGAAAAAGACAAAAGACGACACAAAAAAGGGACTTTGACCAACAAATAGAAGGATCTTAATCAAGCCTACACAAAAGATCAGTACAAGGCAACGCAAGGTCCAAGATTACAAAGCAAACGGTTAAAAGTCTACTGCAATTGTTCACCGGAGATCTGGAAGAAATAGAGAAGCCAAATTGAATAAAGATCCAAAGAAATAAAAAGCCCAAGAAGCCAAGAATCAGTTCCAAAATTTCCAGACATAAAATTTTACTAAAGCTTGGAGTCTACTTTGACTAGGTCTTCCTAAAGATATTTTGGTAAATGTAGACATGCGAATCAATTGTAACCTAGGGTTTCCTATCCTCTATAAATAGGGACTCTAATTCATTGTATTAGGTTATGCCTCCCTATGCCTCTTTCTATGAATAAAATTTAAATTCTTTTGGAGAGCATCGATGCCTCTTTTCATTTCAGAAATTCAGATCTGACAAATCTTGTGTTGATGTTTGGAGAAAGCCATCTGTAAAGTATGTAGGTAATTTCAACTCTTGCCCTAGGTAATTTTTCATTCTCTGCCCTTGTATAAATTTAATTCCTTGCCCTACTTAGATAGTTAGATCTTTAATTCAATTGCCCTAGATTAATTTAGTTTTTAGATTTAATTAATCCATTCACACCGTTCGGAATTAACTCGTTAACGCGATTAGGAAATTCACAACATCCCTGTGGACCGACCCGTACTCACCGGCAAGCTACATGCGACGCCGTTCTTGATTGCGGTTATAGATAGTTTTTGAGATCAAGCAAATGGCACCGTTGCCGGGGATGGCGTGTTATTTCCTTTTTGCAATTTCGGGTAAATCAAAATTTAAAAAATCTGAAAAATCTGAAAAATCAAAAAAATATAAAAATATATCATCTGTTATTTTTGGGAAGGGTATTTTTGTGTGAATTTTTGCAGGATCTACGAACAAATTCGGATCTGGAAATCTATAGAGATCAAAACAGCAAATATCTAATCCGAACAAACAGAGGAATATCACAATAAACAACAGAAGAAATTTGGAGGACCGAGTCAACAAGAAGAATCGCGGTGATCCGGTCAAAAAAAAAACCCTGCCGAAGGGACCAACCGGCGGCGGATCCGCAGTCGGAGGTGCTATTCACGGCGGTTCCGCGGTGGAAGTGACGGATCGGTCCCCCAAACAAGGCTGAAGCGCGGTTTAAAAAAAATAAAAAATTTGTAAGTCTTCTGATCTCTCCTTTGAATCTTTCGATATATCTTTTGTTAAATCTCCTGCAGGATTCTTTGCGCTTTAAAACAAATCTTTCCCCTTCCAAATAACAATCTTGTGCAGGATTCTTTGCGCCGCGCATAAAATAAAAATCTTTGATTGCAAGTGATTTACTGTTTTGCATATCTTTAATCGGACTTTAATGGGCTTTTTGACCAATTCAGATTGGGTGGGGATTTCATCACCCTTCCCAGGACCCCAGAAATCACATAAGGCATTTGCATTGACCAATCTTTAATTAAAAAATACTAGACTCAGCCCTAAGAACGTCGCGCTCAATAGGACAGAGAACTAGTTATAGGCATCGGCCGTTTATCCTAACCTGACTTTGCGGTGTCTAGGCAAGTGTGTCAAGGCTAGTGGTTTTTAATTAGGCCCACTACTGTGGTTCCGTCCCACTTACCTGGCACTTACCTGGCACTTACCTGGCTGCAATTGGCGGTGAAGAGGCGGTTTGAGGTCCTATTTCTAGCCCTTTGGAACAGTTAGGAGCTGTCTAGCTGATCTATGTGACCCTAGATCTAGGCCTGTTTGTGCATTTTTGGTTGATCGAAAGTGTGTCTTAGCCCTTTATCAAAATTTTTTTTTTGCAAAAAGTTCCAAACAAATAAAAAAAAAGGGAAAAAGGAAAAATCTTTTATAAAAACTTGCAAAAACTTGTCGCTAAAAATCCTTGCACCACCTACCTACTTTCTTTTCTCTTTCTTCTATCATGGGTACCCCACATCATAAATCTCTTGCCGAACTTTTGTATCCCGAACCTAACTTTGCGTCGTATGTCAATTATTTCGGTCGATTTAAAGACGATCCTTCCATGCCTAAAATATCTTTGAATGATCAAATGGAAACGTCTAGGAGAAACAGTTTGACTTTTCAATCCACTTTGTGTCAACCAAGTCAACCTTTACACCTTCGTATGTTGACACCACTTTTTTAAGTCATGCTGTCACTCCTAAACCGATGTCCATTGCTCAGCATATTGCTCAATCTCGCAGCCGATCTTTCACCCCTCTCCACTCATCTAGTTCTAGGGATCTACAAGACTATTCACCTTTTTATCCACATGTTGACCCTATCCCTGTCCAACCAACCACTTCCTACCAGTCCTACCCGACTTTCCCACCGTCACTAGACACTGTTTCTACACAGCCCTTTGGGAGTTTCACATATCCAAACAATTTTGAATCTTTTACCGAAACCCCCTTACCACCCAAGTCTAGTTTGGAAGAGTCGTTGGAGGATTATATCTTAGCAACAAACAAAATGACTAGGAATGTGGAAGCGTCTGTGGCCGCCCTTATGCAACCTAGTGAACTGGTAGCTAGTTTCCCGCTTGCTCAAAATTTTTCAATGTATAAGGAGGCGGTTGGACAGAATGAGAATGTGAGAGGATTTCCAAATCAAACCTACCCATACCCAATTGAATCCAACAACTCCAATTTTCAAACATATGTCCGAAATGATGAGTTGTGTGATTTTGTAGTGCTTGATTTTCTTGATTATGCGGAACCCCTTTCGAGTGAAACCGCACCTAATCCGTTTGACCATTACACTTCCACTATAGAACCTAAATTGATAAATATCCATGCTTTTGATGAGGAGTCGAAAGAAATTGATTTTCACTTGATTGAGGATATAGACGCCGGGAATATTTCGGATGATGAACCTGTCGATTTGCTTGAAATTTTATGTCCAATTCATCATCCCGAGTCATTAAATGTTTCTCCCGAACCTCATATGCGTCTTGATTTTGATGATAATGGCATGGATGAGTTGAATTTTGAGGAGAATTATAAGGATAGTATTGAGGAGAGTGTTGAGGATAATATTGAGGTTGAACCATTTTTGTTTGATGTGTCTGATTTTCCAATTCATCCTCTTGAACCGTTAACTGTTATATCACCCTCCCTCATTTCCATCGTTCCGACCACGCATAATATCACGCTTGAAGACTGTGAGCTTGAAAAATTTTCCTTTGAATCTGACACAGTTCTCACAGACGAGTGTTTAATTTTTTCGGACGATGTTGATGACTCACCGCCCGAGTTTGAGTCCTTTACATTTTCAGATGAGTTAGTTGAACCATCAGACTCGGTTGCTTACAGTCGTTTCGAACCATTGATGTAATCTCTTAAGTTCGAGACAGTTTACTACGGTGAGAATGAGACTATCCCTAATTCACTCCCTTTCGTCCTTCCTATCGTTCCGACCGTACAAGAGACCGTTACGCTTTCATCTCCAATACCAAGTTCGGCGTACCCATGTTTGCTTGCGAATCTTGAGGAATTTGACCCCATTTATCGACGGGTTGATAGGTTAGCGCAATCGCTTTTAACACATCGGTCATCACAAATTGCGCTAATTTATTCACTCGATTTACATCCTCAAGATCATGCTACAGTTCTTTCTCTTTTCCACCATTCTTCTCCCTCACCGAGACCGTATCCCGTTTCTACCTCCACACGGTCTCGTGTGCTTCTCATCTATTTTCTTTCAACCCCATTCTTTCACCAACTCGATCATTACCACGATAAGATTTTTTAATGGTTGGTGCTAACCTTTGGCTTGTGTAAGGCCAAGCTTAAGTTTGGGGGGAACCTTGTATATATATGTACATATATTTTTTGTTTTCTTTTTCTATAAAAAATAAAAAAAATAAAAAAAAATTATAAATAAATAAACAGGAGAGTGCCGGCATTTTGACCCTCTTGGTGTAGCATGACAGTGAGGACACTGTCAAGTTTAAGTTTGGGGGTATGCTCGGTAAGTCTTCTTCCTTCGCATTCATATGTATATTTTTGCATTTGCATATTTATTTGAAAACCCATAAAAATTGAAAAATTCCAAAAATTATTGTATTCAATTTTGGCCTAATTTGACGTGAATTTGACAAATAGGTTAACTAGCTAGGAACAACAAGATCTTAGATTTAGTAAATTAAAAAACCTAAAAATAACCTTCTTTAAAGTTTAACGGTAGAAAGTATATGACTTTGTAGTTTATTTAGAAATAGGCAAATTATGGGTTCACTTTTTGGGCTTAAGTCAAAACGAAGGAAGAGTATTGATATTTTTATTAGAGTATAAGTTTGAAAAATAGTTCCTAGCTTAAGTCTAGATTCTGAAAATGTATACCCTACAAATTGCATAAACACGCACCTTGAAACTTGGAATAGTAGAAGAGACCTTGAAATGCTCTCGTCTAAAGTCCTTAGTACAATGAAAATAAAAGAAAAAAAAGTGTGAATAAAGAAAAAAATGAACACTGTTTTTATGATTCCTTAAGGCTGCAAAAATAGAAAAATATTTAGCGAGGGTGCTTCATCACCTAGTGCCTTAGACCAACTGGTTTGGGAGTCACTGCTAAAGCCTTAGGTGTTGCAAGACTAGGAAGTACGCTTTAATGTGCAAACACATCTTGTAATCGGTCGTTGGTACCTCAAGAAGTATTAACGGTCGCATGAAGGATGTGTAAGCAAAATTCATTTAAAAATTCACCAATTAATAAGTACTTTGGACAACGGACAAGAGTACGATTGCTTGATTTGAATTTCCAAGTGTAGGGGTGATTTATACACACACGTGAGGATATGTGATTGGAGTTTAGATGAGAGAGAGGAATGAAGAATAGAACTTGTATCTTTAATAGAGTAGATAAAAATTCCTAAGTTGAGATGGAACCCTAGAAGGAAAACTTAAGAGATGCCGAAAGCTAAGTAAGTCTATAGAACATATATAATCTTAAGTTAAATGATGAGGAGGTGTGACGAATATGGGTGGATAATTTACAAGTCAACGATAATAGAATTCCTTGTTAGAAAACCTAATTGGAGAACAAAAGTCGAAAAGCCAAATTGATAGGATTTTGTGGGTAGTATCCGTTGAAAACCCTCAGGAGACAACACTCCTCCTACTAGGGACACCTAGAGGTTTAACGGCTTGTTGCACGAGCTCAGTGCAATCGCGATTCCCTACGAAAGTGCGGTTAGGTTTTTGTAGAGAATAAAATTAAGTTTGCTCAAGGACGAGCAAAAGATAAGTTTGGGGGTATTTGTTCACACCATAATATTATATTATTATATTCCCCATTCTTATTCTTTTTATAAATAAACAGGTGCTTTTGACGCATGTCTGCTACATATTACAGGTTACAGGTTCTTGGAGCGAAAAAAGTGAAAAAGACAAAAGACGACACAAAAAAGGGACTTTGACCAACAAATAGAAGGATCTTAATGAAGCCTACACAAAAGATCAGTACAAGGCAACGCAAGGTCCAAGATTACAAAGCAAACGGTTAAAAGTCCACTGCAATTGTTCACTGGAGATCTGGAAGATATAGAGAAGCCAAATTGAATAATGATCCAAAGAAATAAAAAGCCCAAGAAGCCCAGAATCAATTCCAAAATTTCCAGACATAAAATTTTACCAAAGCTTGGAGTCTACTTTGACTAGGTCTTCCTAAGGATATTTTGGTAAATGTAGACATGCGAATCAATTGTAACCTAGGGTTTCCTATCCTCTATAAATAGGAACTCTAATTCATTGTATTAGGTTATGCTTTCCTATGCCTCTTTCTATGAATAAAATTTAGAATTCTTTTGGAGAGCATCGATGCCTCTTTTCATTTCAGAAATGCAGATCTGACAAATCTTTTGTTGATGTTTGGAGAGAGCCATCTGTAAAGTAAGTAGGTAATTTCAATTCTTGCCCTAGGTAATTTTTCATTCTCTGCCCTATTATAAATTTAATTTCTTGCCCTAGTTAGATAGTTAGATCTTTAATTCAATTGCCCTAGATTAATTTAGTTTTTAGATTTAATTAATCTATTCACACCGTTCGGAATTAACTCATTAGCGCGATTAGGAAATTCACAACATCCCTGTGGACCGACCCGTACTCACCGGCTAGTTACATGCGACGGCGTTCTTGATTGCGGTTATAGATAGTTTTTGAGATCAATCAAGTCCCCGCCTGCGAATCTGCAACATTAAAACAACAAGCAAATATATATATTAATAACAGCTACTAAACACGAACCAACTACACATAACCGACACAACAACACCAAACATCCTCTTAAGTGTTCGTATTGTGGCTAACGTGCGTAGCAACACGACGAAACTAACCTAAGAGAAAAACCACGCAAACTGCACGACCCGTATCATATCATGTATCGTGCGGACACAAACCCTAGAAACTACCTAAGTGATCCCAGATTTTGCCTATTGTGAAAACTAAACAAACAAACAAGACCAACAGAACCCAAACCACTGCAGAGACCTACCCTGCACAACCCAAACCCCAACTCCACAGAGGAGTCGGCGTCGCCGGCCTTCAGTCTTGTCGTCGCCGGCCCTGGCCGGTGCCCTGGGGTCCGTCTCTCAGGTGGTGCTCCAGGGTCCCTAGTACAACACTACAACTTTTTTTAGTTTTTCCGTATTTTTCCCGGGTCACAGCAGATCCTAGATGTCACAAACCGACACTAAAATACGATATTACGCACAAACCCTAACCTTAAACACTTAAAACAGAATCTAATTAGCTAAGCTACACTAAAAACACTTAAAGAACAGATAAGGATCAATACCTAGCCAAAAGAACTCAAAGATCCAAGCTTTGCATGCTCCTAAGCATCCAAGAGGCAAAAGATAAGATTTTGATGAATTTTGTGAAGAATTGTGGATTTGTGAAGGATTTGTGAGGAAAAGAGAAAGAGAGAAAAGACCAAGGGCAGTAGAGAGAGAGAGATTTTCGGCCAAGGAGGGAGTGGGGAGGGTTTCCTAGCAATTTCCTATGATAAATGCTCATAAATGCATTCACACACACACTTGCACACATGCATGCATCTACAATTCAATTCTTTTCTTTTTCTTTTACTCTTAAAACCTTGTCCACACAATAATCTAGATATTATTTGGGTTTGGTTTACTCAAGAATAATAGAAGAAAAGAAACAAAGAGAAGTTTTCCCAAAATTGCGAATACAGCATTAAAATAATATTAAAATTGGGAAAAATTCAAATTGGACCAAAACGTCCCATATAACCCCAAAGTTTACGCACTAGCTTTATTTTTTGGTAAACTAGGTGCTGGCAAGTCTATATGGCCGTTTGATCGCAGTCGGTATAAAACAGAAAATACCGACAAATTTTACCCAAAAGCGGAAACATTCACAAAACGATTTCTAAAACGTTACAGAGATCGTGCTGTGTCTAGGAGAGCCATTACACAAAATCCGTGGCCATGGTAAGCGATATTTACCGGTAAGTATTCCGGTAGTATCTCAGGTGTTTTGGCCTACGCTCCGACACGACTTATACCGCTTTTGGGGGTCTGACGTTTACCAGCTCTCTAGGCCCGATATGCAATACTCATAGACGAACGGACCAGACTGTACGGATATTGTCATACATAGGCTCAGTAGGGTTCCAGGATGAGTTCGCTCATCGGACTCCCTTTCACTCAATACATGGGCAGCCGTTACGTACAGCTAGTACCACTGACGGCTTGTGGTTAAACAAACTGCCAGGGTATTGACGAGTCTTTAGAGCCCCCACTGAAAGTTTTTCAGTTCGGGCGAAACGTTGTAGAGGCCGTATGGTTTTATGGCAGGGTTCGAACATACGCGTGTACTTATGCACGTGTCATGGTTCGGACGGATAATACTAGTGGGCTTTGGTTAAACCCGGATCCTCGTATTATACTGTGTAGATTTTGTCTCATTGCATTTGTATTCGGTCGGAATACAAATATGGGTATGTATATACAGCTGCGGGGTTATCCTGTAATTTATTACGTGATCGCTTTTTGAAGTTGCCAGTTTGTATCTTCCTTTTGGCCATTTTTCTTTCCACTTTCTTTGGCTGAAATTTGATGGAAGGGGGTTCTTTTTGCAAAAGCGCATTTAGTAAATGGAGGGTGTTTTCGTGGTGTCCGGGGCTCCAGAATCCTGCAGCAAGCACAAAGTTTCTTGATTGAGATCGATTCATTTGTGCATCATTGCTTGCATTTATTGTGATTGGATTGAAAAGGATTTTTGTTATGATATTTTTTCCTTGTGATCACCACTTAAGCTTATGCTCACCGCCACCACCATGAGTTCACTGCCATGGCCGAGCCCTCATTTGGCAGCCCTATTTTTTGTGAGTAAAGAATTTGATTCATTTCTCATTTTCAAAGAAAAAAAACCAGAAGCTCATCTCCAAAGCTCATTTCCATCTCCACTCCATTTGGCAACTTTGATCAACCCTCATCCATAGACTTGGATGACATGAGAAAAACTGTTCTACACTTATTCTACAGCAATCTTGGACACGTCGGCTAGCAAACTTCGTGTCCGAGTTGCCTCTGTTCAGAGGCGGGAGCCCGTATAAAGATTCGTTGATGAGGCGCAGTTTTCGGTGAGGAGGAGATCGTAGATCGAGCGAGCTTCGTCGGTGCATCCGCAACATGCTAGGCTGAGGTTAAAGACCAAAAGACTTAGATCGATCAGTATAATCTCTAAACCCACAGTATACTAGTCTACGGTTAATGGTACGATCCGGGATTCGGATGCGGTTAGCGGCAGTTCGTAAAAAGTTTTTTTCCGCATTTGGCCTCGGAAAGACGGCCGGGGCGCTGCCGCAACCCAACATGATCATGTATCCATTTTAGATATGTTGATTCCTTTCATTCCGTTGATCTACCCTCATCGATACATGCTTGAGATTCCTATCACCATAGTTTGAGCACAGATTGAGCTACTGCTAGTGTTGCTGTCAGGGCGAGCTCTTCGTGGACGAGGACTGACCATTGTGTTTTCTGGTGTCATGGGAACATCTCGAGTTAGTGTTTATGTGGTAACCTTTTATTTGTGGCGAGTGTTTGATTTCGCACCGGATGATCGGGCCATTGATAGAGGCTGCCAGTTGCGAGAGGACTGTTGATGTACAGCATACCTCAGAGATTATGATATCGTCTATCCTTGAGGATTGAGGCATTGTTTAGCATGAGGACCAAGGGTATTCACAGGTTGTCTAGACGAAGTTAAAAAGTTCGAACGAATTTCAGAAACCCATTTTTCCAAGTTTAAGGTATTCGGAGGAACATGTAAGTAATTTTGTGGACCCTCTGGAAGAATGAAACCCTAACTCGACATAATGACCACAGAACTGCTTTTGAACCTTAGAGTTTGCGGCAGTTCCGCGGTGTCATTAATGAGGCTTGGGTTTGCCCTTCTATGGCTGGTCCATAGCTGCTGTGGCATGTACTGGATATTATTAAACCGCGCTCAAGTGTTGAGCTCTCGGGGAATTATGGGACTTTGATGAATCGTCCGAAAAGTTTAATGTCGTCCGGATATCATATGATAAGAGATCAGAAAGTGGACCAGCTTCAGATAGAGGGCCTCACCCAGATGCGTTGTGAGTTGATCGAGAACGGACTAGTATTCAGAATTCCTCCGATGGTATGGACGAGTTCCTGAGGACGTGTTCGGCTAGAGATCTTCCACAGAGTGATGAAGATACCGAGTTCGCGATTTTGAGTCCGTGTGAGAGATTCCGGATTGACTGTAGCCGAGACAATTGCAGTACACAGATAGCATAACGTGACGTCGAAGCAGACGATAATAAAGACGAGTGGAACAAGAGGATCGTGCGAGATGTCAATGAGCTGTTGTTACTCCCCGTTGAGATTAGAGATCTAATATGTATACAGAAGCGTGAGATACGACCAGTTCCCGAGGAAAAGCTGTGCTGAGAACGCAGATGTCCAGAAAGCGAGAAAAGATTTTGTAAGAGTACCAGCCTCCGTATAATTCGGCATAGGCAAGATCGGAAGAGACCCTGAGCAGGTTCCTTTCAGGACACTGCTGCGATAAGATTTGCACCCAGGGTCAGATGTGTGACGTGTATTCATTGGACCAGAGACCGACGCCGGTGACATGCTTCTTTACGAGTGATCATGCTAATTGGCCGAGAGATGACCAGAGAAGTGCCAGAGCGGAATCGTTTCTGTTAGCACACCGGACCGGACTGATGAGCCGATGGATTGCGAGATTGGTAATCCACAGGGAAATGAGGACCCAGAGACATAGGACGCCAGACCGTGAGCAGAGGGAAAGTGGATGTTGTTGCTCTGCCAATTTTGGGCGCACCGGCATTTTTTCGACATTGTAGAAGGTGTACCTCGATGTCATTTGTTGCGATTTGCGTTTGTGATCCGAGTATTACGCTTATATCGCTTGGATTTGAGTTCTGATGATGAGTTTCATGATATTGATTTCGTGCACTATGGCTGCACCTACTGGGTATTTATATTTTTGTGCATAGTTATCGCACTTGATATACGTTTTACACACTGTTGTGTTGGTTTATGATTTGTGCATATCTATTGCATTTGATATTGATTTTATGCCTTGGCTGCACATGTTTATGATTTCCTGGATTTCATACAGTTGATTTGATTTTGTGCGTGTGGTACGCACTCGATTTGATTTTGCACACGATATAGCTTATATGTGCTTCCAGTGCATTTATATGTGTTTTGTGCACGCAGTTGCACACGTTTATGATTTTATACACCTTGGTACACTCGGTGTTGCTTTTTACGCATTTGAGTTGTTGATTGGTATTTTGTGCATTGATGCACCAGAATTGTATTTTGTGAACTTGATGCATCAGTTTTGTATTTATGCATTTATGCACTGTATTTGTATTTCGTGCATTTGTTGCACTAGATTTGCATTTCGTACATTTGTTGCACCATATGGGTATTTCGTGCATTGGTTGCACTAGAATTATACTCCGTACCTTGGTTGCACCCGATTTATGTCTTTGAGCATTTGTTCACCAGATTTATGTTTTGTGCGCATTTGCACTTGTTGTTCGTTTTCGTGCATGCTACTGCACTAATTGCTTTTACGAACCCGACGCACTTGGGTTGGATTTTTGCACATATTTGGCGCTTGATATTGGATTTTGTGCGCATTGGATGCACTTGACCTAGATTTTATTCGTGCATGTCGGATGCACTTGATTTAGATTTCATTTGTGCATGACGGATGCACTTGATTTGGATTTTCGCGCATGTTGGGCGCATGATATGAGATGTGATTTTGTGCACACCGGATGCACTGGATTGAGATTTTCGTGCACTATAGATGCACTAGATGTTGTTGTCGTGCACACCCGTTGCACTGGACAGATGTTGTCGTGCACACCCGCTGCACTGAATAGATGCTTCATGCACACCCGTTGCACTTAGTTTTTCTTTTGTGCATATTGTGGCACTTGTATTTGAATTTGATTTCCGTGCGCACCAGACGCACGTGATTGTTGGATTCGCTTTTCGAGGCTGATTTTGTTTTGAGCACCTTGTTTTCATGTTTGGCATTATATTGTGTAGTAGCCAAACAGGACTGATCTGAGGAAAGTACCTGAGTACTTTGCATGCATTAAAAAGTTTAACCAGAGGTTTTCAAAAACGAGCTATAGTCTCGCTATTTCCTACGTGTCCGCGAGTGACATGAACATTTATAAAACAAAACCTTTTAGGATGTGTTAAAAACGACGGAACGTATAATTTGAGCAAAAACATATATAGGTATATTTACTACTTTACAAATAAGCGTATGCCTCTTGTGCCATGAGTTACGCATCACACGACAATTCAGAAAAGATTTTGCATATGTTTTATTCAGTTTTAAGATTTTTCCAAGGATGTGTACTATATATGTATTATGGTATTTGACTAGTGCATATTGGATTTCAGTAGTGGATTTCGAGATCTGTATCTCCATTGTAACTCCGATGATATGCGTTCAAATCCGATGATTTGTGTGACGCTTGACGGAGTTCAATTTTGAGTTTATATTCGTTTTCAGACGCACGCGATGCGCTGTGGCTTTTCTATATCTTCTATGATTTCGGATCTCCGTCGATATGAGTTGATTATTGAAATGCTTTAGTATTTTGGGGTTTAAATTTAAATTCGGGGACCGAATTTATTTAAGGGGGGAAGATTATAACATTTCAGAAAATATTTTTGGAATTTAATATTAAAATAATATATTTCGCGAAAACTACCCGATTTGCGAGATTGGGGTTTTCGTAAAATGGTATAAATATATACCAATAATTATGAAATAATTGGAGATTAAAATGATTTATTCATTTAAAAATATATTTATCGGATTTGGTATTTTTATAATTAATTATATGCATTTTGGATAAAAGTCGACCAGTGCACCACTAATCGCGATTAGGCCAAATCCGTATTTCTATAGTTTTCCATGGCTGGTACACCATGTCATGTTGCATTTTGGTTACATGTTCTTTCTTGTGTTGTTTTGGGGTATTATGTGATTTGGTTTTAAAAAGAAAAGAAAAAGAGAAAAGGGTAAAAGAGAGAATGATTGGAGAGAGAGAAAGAGGGTGAGAATAAGAGAGAGTGAGGGTAGGAGAGAGAGAGGGCAGCCATTCATTTCCCCTCCCCCTTATTTACTTCATCTTCTTCCTCAACTTATCTCCTTCCACCTCCATCCGCAAATATCATCTCCAAATCTTCATCAAAACCCTACACCCTCTTCATTAAAAATGATCCCTATCTCCTCCTCAACACAATAGACCAAGCAAAGTTGGATTTTGGAGACTTTGGATTTGTAGGGTTTTTCTTGAGTTGCCCAAATGAGGTATAATTCCTTCACTTAGTTTAGTTTTAAGTTTTCCTAGCATTCTAGTTTAGTTTAGAATTTGTTTATGAATGGGTTTGTGAACTTAGAAATTCAAGAGAAGGGTTTGAGTGTTTGTGTGGATTGGGTGATGTCTAGTGGCTGTGTACAAGACCCTAGTGTGGATTTCATGCCCAAAAACAGAGAAATGGATTTAGGAATTCATCCATGTCGGTTTTGTGAAAATGTGATGCCTACAGGGAATCTAGAGCAACCCGGGAAGTTTCTGAAAGAAAAAACAATACCATTGACCTAGGATGGACAACAGGAGACCACCCTGCAAGTACAAACCCCAATGGAGCATTTTAGGCCGAGCTCGCCAGATTTTGAGGCCATGTGGCCGGCCACTTTGATGGGGATTGGGTCTAGGTTTGGTTTGTAGCTCATTTACTTCATATACAACCTCACTGCATTGTTTGTTTAGGTTCTTTTCACCTGACTTAAAATCTGGGAGTGAATTCTTGAGTTACTGCTTGGGGGTCGGGTTACGTTTTCCGATATTGGATTACTTGGTTTTAATATTTGATATTGTATTTGGTTGTTGGGAGTTTATACATCAACAACAAGGGTTGTTTGGTTGTTTTCGCATGCGTAGGCTATAGGTTCTAATCTATGAGTACACCGCGTGCCGTATTGGTTTTCCGAGCTCGATTTTAATGGTATTGCGATATGTGTGGATATTGTAAGTACCTTCATGTGGATTCCGAGACGACGGGGCATGGCGTCATCGACTTCGGCAAGTAAGGATGCGAGGTGAGTAGATCTATATCTACGGAGGAAGTCAGGTGGATGGCGTATAGCACCACCGCAAGTTTTTGATGGAAACCGATTTATAGGATACAGTCGTAGAAACCTAGGTTTGAAAACTAGGGACATGGTTAAAAAGATAGTTAGATATGATATGAATGATTGAATATGTGTATTGAGATATGAGAAGAAAGCTTAGGGATATGAAAAGGGAATGTGAATCACGACTTAAAGATATGTAGTTGCACTAGAATAGGTATGGGTTTTAGAGTAGCATGACATTTGATGTATAAGGTGAAAGGTTCCTAGGCATCCTAATGGAGTCTCACAAGGCATCGAACATGCCAAATTCAAAAATTATGGAAGCCGAGAAACCCTAACACGGATCGTTTACTAGATATTTAGGCGAAACGGAAAACTAGTTAACTATTTAACTAAAGTTGAGATGCTACAACCTTTGTAGATCCGGATTTCCGCCTCCTTAGCTCCACGTGGTCATGTCCTCGCTGTCCATCATGAATCCTCGACTCGATCATCGGCTTCATCGGGAAAACAAGCGGAATAGGTCGTCGGCTTTGTGTCAAAGACGATCTACGTCGAGGTTGCACAAACTCAAGCTCCGACTTCACAAACTTGTGAAACTTGTGAAGTAAACACCCAAAACAACTTGGCAAGAGGTAGAGGGTGAAGAAATAGGAGGTGGGTTCACTTTAGAATTGGATTTATCTCACTAGATCTCAAGTTGCCATTGTTGTAGCAAGCTTGAAGAAGAAGAAGAAGATGAGCTAGTTATGATAAGTTATGATAAAAAGAAATAGAAAATCAAATACTTATCATAACTAAACTAGGGTTAAGCGTAGAGAATAAACCATGGTCACTTTAGAGGGTTAGGGTTAAGCATGAAGATAAGGATGGTTACAAAAGTCAAAGCTTCATGAAGCTTCAACTTAAAACAAAAAGAGCCACCATTCTCATCATAATCCATTTCAAATAAATAAATAAACAAATAAATAAATAAATGAATATGCAAAACCCTAATTATCAAATTAACCATGGATTAATTCTATACACTTAACTAAATGATCAAGTATCATCAAACATGATACAAAAAAGTGCACGAAAGCATATCACATATACAATGTGCATCAAGTGAGAAAAATCCGTTTAAAGTGAACCAATACTAGTTAATGCAAAGTAATATATCAAATATATAATTATACATTAAATCATTAAATCAACACTTGATTCAATGATCCGGTCATGTCGCACATAACCGACTAGTATTCAATGCATCGATTTATCGAATCAATGATTCGATAACTAGGTCATATCGAATATAACCAATCGAAACATATATCGCGAGAATGAAATGCGGTATCACATACACACATTATTCTCGGTCCCGCAGATATCTCATATGCGCTCCTATTTCGTTTCGCTTGAGCCAGGAAACTTCTGTGTAGGACTCTAAAGACTCGTCAATACGCCGGTAGCAGATGATGATCATATCAAGCACCCACAAGCCGCAAGCGGTCTGCTAAACGTAACGGCCACGCGGGTATTGAGCGATCAGAAGATCGACGAGCTAGCCCGCTCACACTCCTGCGAATCCGACCAGTAACACTTACCATACAGTCCGGTCTCTTCGTCTGATATGTCGCATATCAAGTCTAGGGGTGGTATACGTCAGACCCCAATAACCCGATAAGTCGTGCTGATGTGAGGCTCATAACGGGTCGAGAAACTACTGGTAACACTTACCAGCAAATCTCTGATCAGCCCTGGCCAGGGACTTCCCTGCTACGGCCAATCGAGCACTGCGCAACATCAACCCCCAATACCGGGAGAGACGAAACCCCTCCTATCGCTCATTGCCTCCATGTGACTCGGGACTGTGCCCAAAGACCACCGTTTTGCACACCCTCATGGACGTGGTAAGGTGGAGATCAAAGCACAGTGGGAATCACACAAGACTCTATGACGATCTCGGGTCTACAGACTATCCTGTACAAGTGTCACCTGAGAACTGCCATCTGACGTGAGGTATAATACCATCTGGGAGTTCTCGGCGAGTCCGTCCAGTGTACCCAGTCTCCACTGAGCACCCGTATACCATCTCTGATGTCAAACACCAATGGATATGGGATCATCCATCGCCCATCACATGGGTCGAGAAGCATATACGCTAGTCTACTCTGGTATATCGATGCCCCGTCTCGATACACCCACGACTAGGGACCTTGAAGGATGTACTTATGGACTACCATGTCCCCACTAGTATGATCTGCATCATAATCCAGGTAGTCAAGTACAAATCCTAAGGGCTTTACCAACATGTAACTATAAGACAGTATAAAGAGACTAGTGTACATGTTAAGATAAAGAGCAACCAGATAGCATACTATCATGTCGAGCAAGAAAGTCATCTCTATATATATGTCCAAGCATCCAATATAATATACATAATCTGTACAATACTGGCCTCTAGAGCATACATACAACTAACATAAGGTAGAAAGTATATATAAAATTGACTTGATGTAAGATGACTTAATGTGATGAAAAGAATATACGATGTGATATGATAACTAGATTGATATATCGGTATACGGATGCGAGTCGATAAGTGTGGATTGATACCTTTGCTGCTCCCATGATATGAGATTGTTATGGATGTGACCTGGGATATAGGCATAGATATATAAATGTTGTGAATCATGAGTGATAAGCCGTACGAGACGTTAGGTTCGTACCCTCATTGTCATATAGGTTGTTAGGATCCTAAATTGTTTAATGCCGTCGTACGATGATTTACGTACGTGATGAGTTTATTTGATGATAGATCCATACCCTTGACTAAAAGATGCCGTACGATAGATTATACCGTACGTGATGTTGTGAGGCTGGATGTCTATTGATAGATTCACCGGCTCGGTCATGTTAGATACGTATACCTGTCAGCATTCACATACGATTTACTTTATGCTACATTCATGTTATTCTCATTACATTGCATATACCTGTGCTAGTACACTTACACCCTTATCGATGATGCGTATGCTGCACTTACACAGATTGGCCGGCTCACACACTTCATCATAGATAATTACCATGTCACTACACAGTAGAATTGCTGCATCATGATATGACTCCTTGCATAATTTACTTGCTATAGTTACATATACATCTTTATACGATATTGCATTTAACTTTGGAGAAATTAGGAACCGCAGGATATATTTTAAAACTAGATTCATTTAAAAGAGCGGTTTTTCCTTGATATGTGCATATTATTGTTCTATGTTGCATGATATACGGATATGCTTACATTTCTGTCATATGTCGCATACATCATGCTTTATGATTATACGTATTGAGATATGATGTTTTCATGAGATTTCTGGATTTGAGAACCGTGGTATTATTTTAAGAAAGTATGCATTGTTTTGAAAACCCGGTTTCTCTTGATATGATATTTCAGTGCGTCCACCATGAGTTTTCTCGGTTCTGAGAGCTTGTGTGAGTATACCTGATTCGAGGAGCGGTAGGCACCGTCTGTGGGTACATGGTGGACCCGGTGAGGTACCCCGGGGCAAGAAGATTCGTATTGTTAGACGGTGAGCCCAGCGGAGGGACTACTACCTACCGGTGATAGTATTTGAACTCGGCGGTTATCCGGTGGATACTGACCGTAGTTATGAGATGGATATGGGCCGACCCGTTCTGCCGGAGCCCCCGGGCCGATCCCGCAGACGGAGTCGAGATATGAGGATTTACTTGTCGATGTTGGACATGGGTTTCATGATGATTCGAGTGTCGATGCTGGACACTCAGGTTCCATGATTTTGATGTGTCGCGAGGACACACGTTGATTTATATCCTCATACTTTCATGCATATGCATTATGATGTTTCGAGTGGACGAGATCTATTAGTTATATGTATGCCCTGGAGGCCATTACTATACATGTGATGTATATTGTATTGGATGCTTGGACATATATAGGGAGGACTTTCTTGCCCGACATGATATTATGCTATCTGGTTACCCTTTATCTTAACGTGTATATTGATTGTCTCTCTGTCACATGTTGGTAAAGCCCTTAGGATGAGTACTTGACTACCTGGACTATGATGCGGATCATACTAGTGGGAACATGGTAGTCCATAAGTACATCCTTCAAGGTCCCTAGTCGTGGGTGTATCGAGACGGGGCATCGATATACCAGAGTAGACTAGCGTATACCTTCTCGACCCATATAGATGGGCGATGGATGATCCCATATCCATTGGTGTTTGACATCAGAGATGATATACGGGTGCTCAGTGGAGACTGGGTACACTGGACGGACTCGCCGAGAACTCCCAGATGGTATTATAACTTACGTCAGATGGCAGTTCTCTGGTGACACTGGTATAGGTTAGTCTGTAGACCCGAGATCGTCATAGAGTCTTGTGTGATTCCCACTGTGGTTTGATTTCCACCTTACCACGTCCAAGAGGGCGTGCAAAACGGTGGTTTTTGGGTACAGTCCCGAGTCACATGGAGGCAATGAGCGATAGGAGGGGTTTCGTCTCTCCCGGTATTGGGGGTTGATGTTGCGCTATGCTCGATTGGCCATAACATGGAAGTCCCTGGCCTGGGCTGGTTTAGAGATATACTGGTAAGTGTTACCAGTAGTTTCTCGACCCGTTATGAGCCTTATATCGGCATGTCTCATCGGTTATTGGGGTCTGACGTTTACCACCCCTAGAACTGATATGCGACATATCAGACGAGGAGACCGGACTCTACGGTAATGTCACTGTCAGGCTTTTACAAGAGTTGGAGCGGGCTTGCTTGCTGATCTTCTGATCGCTCAATACCCGGGTAGCCGTTACGTCCAGCTAGTACCGCTGACGGCTTGTGGGTGCTTGATATGATCATCACCTACTGTCGGTGCATTGACGAGTCTTTAGAGTCCTACATAGAGCTTGTACTGGCTCAGGCGAAACGAAATAGGAGCGCATATGTGATATGTGAGGGACCGAGAATAATGCGTGTATGTGATACCGTATTCTATTCTCGCGATGTTTGTATCGATCGGTTGTATGCGATATAACCTAGTTATCGAATCAAGGGTCGATTCGAAAAGTCGATACATTGGATGTTCGTCGGTTATATGTGATATAACCGGATTATTAAGTCAAGTGTTGATTTAATAATTTAGTGTATAATTGTATATATGATATACTAATTTACATTAACTAACATTGGTTCACTTTAAGCATTTGTTTTTCTCACTTGTGCACAAGTTAATATATATGTGATATATATTTATTTGTGTACAAATTGTATCATGGTTGTTTATACACACTACATGGGTGTATGAGACATACACCATTATAATTATATGGGTGGGGTTTTAATATACAAAGTAAATACAAAATTAGTGGATAATTGTTCAAGTGCATGAAGATTCATGAAGCTTGTGAGTGCATTGACCAATGTCAACTAGTTTTGTTTTTACTTAGGATATTCATAAACCTAACCACTATAATTAAACCATGGTAATGTCTCTACATGAGTTAGTATATGATACTCACTCACCATAGTTAGAATTCTCTCTCTTGATCATTTTTCCATTCCCATTTTTGAGCTCATCTTCTCCCTCCTTCATATTCATGCTAGGGTTTAAAAAAGAGGGAGAACCAAAGTGAGAAATCAAATTCTAAAGAGTACCCATTTCCTATCTCACCATCCTCTACTAGACTAGCACTTTAGTTTAGGGTGTTTGCTTCACTAATTCTTTAGTTAGTGAAGTAGAAGCTTGAGTTCGTATTCCCTCGACGTAGATCATCTTCGGCCTCGAAGACTTCGAGCAATACCGTTGCAATTTCTCATGGAGTCGTCCGAGAGTCCGGGAGTTGGATGATCGCAGCGAATGGACTACATCAAGGAGAATATGAAGTGAAGGACCGATCTACAAAGGTTGTATTTCGTATTCACTTAGTGTAAATGTGATTTACTTGCTTTTGTTCGCCTAATCTCTAGTATACGATCTTGTTTAGAGTTATTCGGCACGGCTAAAATTTTTATCCGGCATGGTTGATGCCTTGTAGAGCCTTCTTAGTGTGCCTAGTAACCCTACAGTGGTATCAGAGCCTAGCTAGAACATTAGGCGATGTGTTAACGAAGTTAAAACCCCGATCGAACCCGATACGTCAAATTTTACCCCCTCTCTGGAAAATTTTTCAAAGCTGGGATTTTTCTTAATTAAAAATACCTAAAAAATTCAGCAGGGTTTTCTAAGAATTACCATGGAAAACGAGCCCCTAAGTCCTCCACGTGGCCGTGGAACCGCGGCAATGACATGCTCCTGCCGCGAAACCGCGGCCGTACGGATGACCTATTGACTCGTTTTGCCACTGTAACACCCGTATCTAAAATTGCTATTTTCTGGGTATTTTATATCTGACTCAAGTGTTGAATATTCTGGGGTTTATTTTGTAATCGTCGATTCTATCGGAGAATTTAATTTTGTTATGTTTTCCGGATAATTTTAGTAAGTGTTAAAAAGTTCGAGCGGATATCAATAACTCGCTTTTTCCCGACCCGGAAAATTTCCAAGTGTTGGATTTTTCCGTTTGTTTAAGAACGTCTAGATCGTGCAAGTTACGCGATGGACCCTCTAGAAGACAACAAACCTTAACTCGATTATGTTGTTAGTTATATGTATGCCCTAGAGGCCATTACTGTACATTGGATGTATATTGTAGTGGATGCTGGGACATATATAGGTAGGACTTTCTTGCTCGACATGATAGTACGCTATCTGGTTGCTCTTTATCTTAACATGTATACTTTCTGTCTCTCTGATTACATGTTGATAAAGCCCTTAGGATGTGTACTCGACTTCTAGGACTATGATGAAGATCATACTAGTGGGACATGGGTAGTCGATGAGTACATCCTTCATTGTTCCTAGTCGTGGGAATATCGAGACGGGGCATCGATATTCCAGAGTAGACTAGCGTATATCTTCTCGACCCATGTGATGGGCGATGGATGATCCCATATCCATTGGTGTTTGACATCAGAGATGGTATGCGGGTGCTCAGTGGAGACTGGGTACACTGAACGGACTCGCCGAGAACTCTCAGATGGTATTATACCTCACGTCAGATGGCAGTTCTCTGGTGACACTGGTACAGCTTAGTCTGTTGACCCAAGATCGTCATAGAGTCTTGTGTGTCTCCCACTGTGCTTTGATTTCCACCCTACCACGGCTCTACTGAGTCGTGCAAACAGGTGGTTTTTGGGTACAGTCCCGATTCACATGGAGGCAATGAGCGATAGAAGGGGATTCATCTCTCCCGGTATTGGGGGTTGATGTTGCGCTATGCTCGACTGGCCATAACAGGAAATCCCTGGCCAGGGTTGCTGTGATCTACTGGTAAGTGTTATCAGTAGTTTCACACATGTTATGGACCTCACGTCGGCATTGTAAGTGCATGGCGGCGCCCCGGCCGTCAATCCGACGCCGGAATGCGGAAGCGGTGAAAAACTTTAATTTTGCGGACTTAGCAAACCGGCACCACCGCGCACTAAACACCCGGATCGTAACCATTAACAAGTCTAAGCTAACTAGAAGATGGGTTAGAGATATACCGACGATCCAAGTCCTCCGGTCTTCTCGTCATCGTCCCGATCTCCTGCGGAATGTCCCGTCTCCTCCTCGTCGCCGGAAGTGCACCACATCGCCTACTTTGTTTACGGGCTCCCACCTCAATGCCGAGGCAACTCGGGCACGAAGCCGGCTACTCGACGTGCCCAAGGTTTGCTGTAGAATGTGTAGTAGAGGATTGTGTCTCATTTGGGGTTCATGGAGGTGCCTTTTGGTGGAGGAAAAGATACAAGAACTATATGGAGGGACTTTGGGGATTTTGGAACATCAAATGAGCAAAAACCCCACTCCATAAAATTTGGACAGCCCCACTCAAGCTTGGGCCGGCCACTACAAATGGGGAGAGTGAGAATGAGGAGGTTGTATCAAAAGAATATGAGGGAGGCCAAAAATCATCACCCATCCAAGAGAGAGAGAGGAAAGGTTATCATCCAAAAGGAAATGATCACAAGTGTAAACTAACACTCCACCAACCTCACCCCTCATCATCAACAACCATCATGTCCCTCCATCATCATACAAAAGTCAAGCCATGATGAGGTTATGAAGTCAAGCCATCATGAAGAAATCAAGTCAAAAGATGGTGCTATGATGATACAACAAAATGCAAAGACCCCCTCCGCAAATGCCTATTTGCAACAATGCAAATAAGCCCTCCTCCACCAATCTTCGGCCAATGAACGGAACAATGGAAATTGGCCGAAACGAAAAGCAAACTGGCAACTCCAGAAAACTGGTCCCGTAATAAATTACAGGAAAACCCCGATACTGTGCATACACACCCGCATTTGTATTTCGACCGAAATACAAATGCAATGAGACATAATCTACACTGTACTATACTAGGATCCGGCTTATACCAAAGCCGGCTAGTAAAATCTGTTCGATCCTGATCCGTGCAATACCGCACGTATCTGATCGAACCCTGCCATATAACCATACGGCCTATAGTACAAACTGTCCGATCCTGATCCGTGCAATACCGCACGTCTCTGATCGGACCTTGCCATATCTCCATACGGCCTCTACAACCTTTCGCCCGAAAGCTGAGTAACTGAATGTGGGGGACTCTAAAGACTCGTCAACACCATGGTTGTGGATTTAACCACTAGCACGTCAGAGGTATAAGCCAATACGTGACGGGCTACCAGGTACTGACTAAAAGGGACGTCTGTGAGCGAACTTAGCCCGACAACCCTACTGAGCCTGTCAGTGACAATATCCGTGCAGTCCGATCCGTTCGTCTATGAGTATCGCATGACGGGCCTAGGGGGTTGGTAAAAGTCAGACCCCCAAAAGCGGTACAAGTCGTGTCGGAGTGTAGCCCAGAACACCCTGAGATACTACTGGAATACCTACCAGTAAATCTCCTTGCCTTGGCCAAGGACTTTGTGTAATGGCTCTCCTAGACACAGCACGACCTCACCCCCAATACCGGGAGAGACGTACCCCTGAAGATACGCTCACTGCCTCCATGTGGCTCGGGACTGTACCCAACTAAAACCTGTTTGCACGACTCCTTTGAGCCGTGGTAGGGTAGTAAT
Organism: Agapanthus africanus; assembly: GCA_030015575.1. Lineage (NCBI taxonomy): Eukaryota > Viridiplantae > Streptophyta > Magnoliopsida > Asparagales > Amaryllidaceae > Agapanthus > Agapanthus africanus. Next base: position 343,059,786 of record CM057341.1, read on the forward strand.
CAAAGTACAGTGGGAACTCACACAAGACAAATGACGATCCCCAGGTCGATGAACTAACCTGCACACATGTCACCAGGGAACTGCCATCTGACGTCTGGTATATGACCAACTAGCATGTTCCCGGCGAGTCCTGTCCGGTGTACTCATAACCCAATGAGCACCTGTATACATCTTAGGTGATCCAACTGACACCAGTGGCTTGTGAGACCGGCCACCGCCCCTCGTCGGGGTCTCGACTGTATATACTAGTCTACTATGGAGTATCGATGCCCTGTCTCGAAACTCAAACGACTAGGGACCTTTTAAGGATATGCTTGTAGACCCCCAGCTCCCACTTATATGATCGCCCTCATACTGCTGGTGGTCAAGCAAGAATCCTAGGGGCTCTATCAACGTGTAATAGCAACTTGTCAGGTCACCTAAAGCAGTACACGATGATAAAGGTAAACCAGATAGCATACTATCATCTCGAGTAAGACTGTCCTACCGGGATAGGTCCTCCCTCAATCATTACAATCACGTACCTGTGACCTAATAATTGACTCTGAGGGCACTATCTCCAACAATCTCCCACTTGCACTCAAGGCTAATTATTGCGATGTCGCATACTCACAGCCCGTGTGATACCGAACACCCAACTCCTCTACTAGTCGATCTCACAAAGCTCGTTTGCGAAACTATTGCGTTCGAGGAATAGCCTCAGTGAGTGGATCCGCTTTGATGTTCCTTTCTATGTCTCTCTATATCTCAAGTTCGCGGAGAAACCCATCTCCCGAAAAGAGCAATACCTGTCTCAGAATATGTCTGGATGTCTGATGGGACCTAGCTCATAAATGAACTCCAAATCCAAACTTCTTAGACTGTATCGTCAACTGAACTTAATCAGTATCCTGCGCGCCATGCCTCCCTCAGTATTGCCTTGGACCACCTGTCCAAAATACTGCCCCTCATCATAAGGAAAACTATAACTCTGACAACCTCCTTGTCGTCTATGTCACCTTGGAAGCCTGGAATGATAACTGTCTCCTGAATGAGGCTGTCGTTATCATATCCCTAGAACATCCACTTATGTTCTAAAACTGCTTCCGACTGTTTCTCCAGGATTGGATTAATGTCAACTTATTGCATCTAGTGCAAGAACAACATCTGGTGTGGTACTTGACATCTCACGATTGACTCAATTGCCTGAGCAAGTGATCTGCCAATCATGCCCGTCCCTCTCCCCTTTAGTCTGTAAGACACCTTTGGAGAGGGTGACTCCATTACCTGCAGGTACACTACCGTGCCAGGAGTCGTCCATCCTAAATACTCTTAGAATGCTGTCAAGTACCCTGATTGGGAAACCACCCAAATCTAGATCTAAGACCATAGATCTAGTAACCAGTATGTCTGATATAAAATCCATTTCCTTTGTGGAGAAACAACTGTGTGACGACCAAAGTATAACCGATCGTAGTGTAGGAGTTTCTTTTCCTACTCTGTGTATATCATCCAAATACCAGGATATCACACCCTACTACCTTCTCAACAGATCCATCCCCTATTCTGATGAAGTCAAACCCATGACTTTCACGTCAGAAATAGATGATCTATCTCCGCTACATCTGCTCTAGTCTATAAATAGACATAAGCAGCCTGTCCACCAATGCTTCCGCTGCTCCCACTGACTACGACAACCCTCTGGCAGAGTCATATAGACGTACACTTCCAAAACTGGTTTAGAAAGACGCTATACTCATCCTCCCGCCGGGTCTCGTAACCTGGAACAACAGCAATGGCAATTGTGGGTAAACAAGAACTTCCCTGTCACCGTCCTTGAGGCTACCGTAGTGCCTCTCGGGTGCCTGAAGTTACCCACCTTATCTGCGGAGTGGCCAATGGAATGTCAATCCAGATTGAATCTTTAGGTTCCTTATCAAATCTTCAGTAATCGTTTGTGGTTCTGGAATCACTTCCAGTTCTACCATACTCCCACTACTGTTTTCTGAAAAAATCCATTTTTAATAAAACTGTGGCGAGTCAAGAACAATATTGCTATTGATCTTCCAGATGGTAGAAAATCAACCCGCGTCATAGCCTGGGTCAACCCACAAACAGCCATTACAGAAACGTGCCTTGAGTTGTCCAGTGTCTGGTTTTAAGCATAAGCCGGACAACTCCCCGTACCTTAACATCGTTAAGATATGAACTGTTCTATATCCCATATAGGACCAGAGGCACTGATTTAATTGAACCAGATTCAAATCATGCAACTGTCTCCAGTGCATGTCAACTAAATGGAAGGAGGTCGATCAGCGTTACTCAACTTAGGAATACTTCCAATTATGAGTAACCTGAAAGAGAAGCAAGATCTCTTTATCATTACTATCAACTGAATACCATACACAAGTATCTACATCTTCGATCTCTTTGAAGAATCCCGATACTTGCTATACCTGGTTCTCTACTCTATTCAAATACCTATAACTTCTCAAAATTGGACCCTGTGTTTCCGCGAAACACCTGTCTAAAAACTAGAGAAGTCATAAGTAAACCGAATATAGTACGAGGACCAACCCCTCTGTCCTGATGGACCCTGGACAACATACAATCCTTTGTATAAGTCCCTTGAGTCTGATAACTCATTCACTGTGTGTCGTAGGTTGAAAACTGTACTTATGGTTAAGAAGAATTACACCGCTGTTTAATGCTCCTTACCTAACCATCCACTGATATAGGTAAATGTCGTAGACATAATTTCAGAAAGGTATATCTCACTCTATGAAAATAGACGTACAGATATATCAATTTGAAATTGGTGCATAACAGCGGATATCCAAAACCAAATATTTGCCGACCGGCAAACAGCCCAGGTGATTTCCTCAAATATCACCGATTACAACGAATCCCGATATAATGAGGATAATCACCCAATTCCCAATAACTTACTCCCACTCATCATCTGTAAAACCATACAGATGTGAGAATCGTACCTGGTAAATACATACCCTGGAGTAAGTATCTAATCGGGAAATCAGTTTTCCTTTAACATTACACAGTGAAACTGAAACATTGAAATGTTCCGATGGGGTATTCTGGTATTCCTAGTAATGCCTCTTCCAGATTCACGACTGTAACCGTATAGTTCTTTGCCACCTCTCCAAATCCCTTCATATGTCTTTAGTCTTTACCTTCTGCACACCCTTTTAGGCCAAATGGTTTTCTTCCTTCCCTACCGTACGGCACCAGCCTATGGTTTGGAAGAAGACTATCCAATAAGCATAATGGGTGTACTGTCCCAATCCTAGGAACACTCGCAATGAGAGAGGGTGAAGATAAAAGACAACCGAATAAACCTTATTCCTATTTCTCCTGATCCAGAATCCATCCCCGAACTGGAACAAGTTCCATTCGAGTTCGTATATAACCATACGATGGAGTATCCAAATAAACTGTGGATCTTCGTAGTGATACGGAGTGTCCTGGAGAAAAACAAAGGTGATGTGGGAGTGGTAACGAAATATTTGGTTTGGTCGTGAATATCTGTTGCAATTTACTTTGCCCTCTTACTAATCCCTTACTTTGTCTGAACTTAATACCTTCTGCACACCATCGTTATGCTAATTGGTTTTCTTCATTCCCTACCGGTCGGCACCAGCCTAAGGTTTGGAAGAAGACTATCCAATTTGCGTAATAGGTGTACTATCTCCTAAACCAAGGAGTACTCACAACTTGAGAGAAGGTAAAAGGAAAAAACAACTGAATAATCCTATCCGTTTTCTCCAGAACCTGAAACCATCCTCGAATAAATTCCTTCGAGTTCGTATCTAACCATACGATGGTTTTGTCCAATGGAAGTGGACGTTCGCAGTAATACGGGGTGTCCTGGAGAAAAGGGTAAAAGTAGGAGTGGCAATGAGGTTTGCAACTCTGACAATCCAAAAGCCGGTGTTTAAGAAGGTTTGGTCAACTTGGTCACTGAGTCAAAATCTTAGGGTCGGGTCAATGGTCGCTGCCAAAGAGAGAGAGAAAAGAAACACTCAGCGTGCACTCTAACCTAGATCAGAATGGTCACAATTTATCTAATCTGGAATCCTCCCACTGTACCTCAAATTCTCCTCCAAACCTGAAAGAAGAATTAGTCGGGGTTACCCGAGGAGTAAACTAACTCATCAGTGGGAATCGGGATCCAACTCTCATCGCATGACAACGTGACGGAATCCGCTCACGTCATCACACTCCAGAAGGTATGCGCATGTCTGGCAAGTTTCAGTTCTTTTGAAACTCCCGATGTGATTTCTGCCCCATGCTCTTATGACCTTGGCGAAGGTCAACAAATCATAAGTCACATGTCAAGTTCTACCCGTCATTATCCAGGTTAATTTGAATCCACCCGTACAAGCCCTTGACGAAGGTCAACAAGGCTATACGACTGTCCCAAACCAACGCATCTATCTATGCAGCAGAAAGATAACAAGCAGCTACCATACACTATGCCTTGACGAAGGTCAACAAACACAGCATGAATACTACGTGCTACCCGTCTGAAACGACGGAGGGCTACGAATGGCTTCTGGCGAAAACCTTTAACGTAAAGAACTTGATATCGTTGAAGGAACTGATAGCTTTTAAAAATATAGTTACGAAAACCGTTGCTAAAGAGGTCACTTCCGGTGAAGGGATCTCGGCTCTTTCCCCGTAGAATGGGGTGCAGGATATTCCAACTGAATACCACGGTGCAAAGCAAAAGTAATCGGCTATAGTGAAGTTAATGCCCTGACGCAAACTTCTGTCCAAGGGGTCACTCCCGGTGAAGGGATCTCGGCCCTTGCCTCGTCGACTGAGGAGCAGGATATTCTAAATGAATACCACGATGCAAAACAAAAGTAAACGTCCTTGCAATAACAGCTTTTTGAAAAGTGTTCCAACAACATCAGATTAGGTTTGTTTTTAACTTGCATTGATCCGAATCAATGCAGTCCCATCAATTGATCACACCAAAAAGAACGAAAATATACTGATGTACGTATATGCCATCCGCATTCGCCACTGGGTCCCGTCATTACCCGTTAGGTTAGCTTACTAACGACAGAGCGGGGACTGGACTAGCGCGGATGCAAAACATATACAACATCTACTAATATATATACCAATATATTATATTCGCTCAAGGCGTGAATAAAATGCAACATCACAGAAATGTACAGCATCACAGAAACAATACAGATATCTGGGATCCCCGGGTTTCACAGAGCCGCTGAAACCCGACGTTCCCCTGGTCGTGTGGATAGCCTGTGCAATGAAATCCTAGACCCCTACGGGCGCGGCAAGTTACCCGCCAAAACCTGAAGCGAGGCAGCCCCCTTCAGCAACGTGAATGGACCACCCAGCACTTCACGGAATCCGGTAACTTGGGCACCCCTCCTGGGTCAACCTGTACCCCCTACGAGTGCGGCGAATAGCCCGCCAATCCTAGAGTGAAGCCCCCTCCGTCTCAATGCCATGAGATGCGGGCTTGTTGCCCTCCAGAACCCGGCTATCCGTGCACCCCTCCGCGGGGCAATCCTAGTACAGAAAGTAAAATATACATACAACGGGTACATCGACCGCAACCAGGTCGTGCCCCAAAATAATAATACAAACAGGCAGTGACGGCAGTCCACATGTCGGACGCTCGCCCCGCAATATCAAATGTACATAATACAACAAAACTGTACTAGCATTGCATCCAGGCTATCCCCACCGACCGATCCGCAACATCACAGCAAATACATAGAACATCAACGTGAAAGTCACGTTCGCAAATCCGTCTAACCGGGCTATAGTGGTTAGACCGGATTTACCGATCAAGTGAAATTCACGGTCGCAGATATAATATAAATACTGTGAAAAATATGTTTAAAATTTTCCGATTGACCAAAAATTAACAAGTGGGCCCCCAATCAAAACTGTAGCACTCACAGAAAACATGAGCCCAATTTTAATATTCCAAAACCCATATTTTAAGCCCAGAAGGCCTCTGTAAAAAATTGGTGAAGTGATCTCCACAGTGCGCGGCGGAAGGGCGGCGGGAAGGTGGTTTTCGCGGCGGTTCCGCGCTCCCACTGTGGAGTTACTTCGTCGAATTTTTACAGAGCTTTTAGATTTTCCAGTACATCAATATTTTACAACCTGAAAAATTTTTCGACACCAAAAATTTCCAACAGAAAACTGATGTGGGCAAATACGGGTTTTTGGACATTTCGATCGATCGGAACTAAAAAACACATTACACAAAGCTAGACTAAGTTAATGGCGAGGCTCTGATACCACTGTAAGTGCACGGCGGCGCCCCGGCCGTCAATCCGACGCCGGAATGCGGAAGCGGTGAAAAACTTTAATTTTGCGGACTTAGCAAACCGGCACCACCGCGCACTAAACACCCGGATCGTAACCATTAACAAGTCTAAGCTAACTAGAAGATGGGTTAGAGATATACCGACGATCCAAGTCCTCCGGTCTTCTCGTCATCGTCCCGATCTCCTGCGGAATGTCCCGTCTCCTCCTCGTCGCCGGAAGTGCACCACATCGCCTACTTTGTTTACGGGCTCCCACCTCAATGCCGAAGCAACTCGGGCACGAAGCCGGCTACTCGACGTGCCCAAGGTTTGCTGTAGAATGTGTAGTAGAGGATTGTGTCTCATTTGGGGTTCATGGAGGTGCCTTTTGGTGGAGGAAAAGATACAAGAACTATATGGAGGGACTTTGGGGATTTTGGAACATCAAATGAGCAAAAACCCCACTCCATAAAATTTGGACAGCCCCACTCAAGCTTGGGCCGGCCACTACAAATGGGGAGAGTGAGAATGAGGAGGTTGTATCAAAAGAATATGAGGGAGGCCAAAAATCATCACCCATCCAAGAGAGAGAGAGGAAAGGTTATCATCCAAAAGGAAATGATCACAAGTGTAAACTAACACTCCACCAACCTCACCCCTCATCATCAACAACCATCATGTCCCTCCATCATCATACAAAAGTCAAGCCATGATGAGGTTATGAAGTCAAGCCATCATGAAGAAATCAAGTCAAAAGATGGTGCTATCATGATACAACAAAATGCAAAGACCCCCTCCGCAAATGCCTATTTGCAACAATGCAAATAAGCCCTCCTCCACCAATCTTCGGCCAATGAACGGAACAATGGAAATTGGCCGAAACGAAAAGCAAACTGGCAACTCCAGAAAACTGGTCCCGTAATAAATTACAGGAAAACCCCGATACTGTGCATACACACCCGCATTTGTATTTCGACCGAAATACAAATGCAATGAGACATAATCTACACTGTACTATACTAGGATCCGGCTTATACCAAAGCCGGCTAGTAAAATCTGTTCGATCCTGATCCGTGCAATACCGCACGTATCTGATCGAACCCTGCCATATAACCATACGGCCTATAGTACAAACTGTCCGATCCTGATCCGTGCAATACCGCACGTCTCTGATCGGACCTTGCCATATCTCCATACGGCCTCTACAACCTTACGCCCGAAAGCTGAGTAACTGAATGTGGGGGACTCTAAAGACTCGTCAACACCATGGTTGTGGATTTAACCACTAGCACGTCAGAGGTATAAGCCAATACGTGACGGGCTACCAGGTACTGACTAAAAGGGACGTCTGTGAGCGAACTTAGCCCGACAACCCTACTGAGCCTGTCAGTGACAATATCCGTGCAGTCCGGTCCGTTCGTCTATGAGTATCGCATGGCGGGCCTAGGGGGTTGGTAAAAGTCAGACCCCCAAAAGCGGTACAAGTCGTGTCGGAGTGTAGCCCAGAACACCCTGAGATACTACTGGAATACCTACCAGTAAATCTCCTTGCCTTGGCCAAGGACTTTGTGTAATGGCTCTCCTAGACACAGCACGACCTCACCCCCAATACCGGGAGAGACGTACCCCTGAAGATACGCTCACTGCCTCCATGTGGCTCGGGACTGTACCCAACTAAAACCTGTTTGCACGACTCCTTTGAGCCGTGGTAGGGTAGTAATCAAAGTACAGTGGGAACTCACACGAGACAAATGACGATCCCCAGGTCGATGAACTAACCTGCACACATGTCACCAGGGAACTGCCATCTGACGTCTGGTATATGACCAACTAGCATGTTCCCGGCGAGTCCTGTCCGGTGTACTCATAACCCAATGAGCACCTGTATACATCTTAGGTGATCCAACTGACACCAGTGGCTTGTGAGACCGGCCACCGCCCCTCGTCGGGGTCTCGACTGTATACACTAGTCTACTATGGAGTATCGATGCCCTGTCTCGAAACTCAAACGACTAGGGACCTTTTAAGAATATGCTTGTAGACCCCCAGCTCCCACTTATATGATCGCCCTCATACTGCTGGTGGTCAAGCAAGAATCCTAGGGGCTCTATCAACGTGTAATAGCAACTTGTCAGGTCACCTAAAGCAGTACACGATGATAAAGGTAAACCAGATAGCATACTATCATCTCGAGTAAGACTGTCCTACCGGGATAGGTCCTCCCTCAATCATTACAATCACGTACCTGTGACCTAATAATTGACTCTGAGGGCACTATCTCCAACAGGCATGACTTATCGAGCTACTGGGGTCTGACGTTTACCACCCCTAGGCGAGATATGCGACATATCAGACGAACAGATCGGACTGTATGGTAAGTGTTACTGGTTGGATTCTCAGGAGTGTGAGCGGGCTTGCTCGTCGATCTTCTGATCGCTCAATACCCGGGTGGCCGTTACGTTTAGCAGACCGCTTGCGGCTTATGGGTGCTTGATATGATCATCACCTGCTGCCGGCGTATTGACGAGTCTTTAGAGTCCTACACAGAGGTTTCCTGGCTCAAGCGAAACGAAATAGGAGCGCATATGAGATATGTGCTGGACCGAGAATAATGCGTGTATGTGATATCGTATTCCATTCTCGCGATGAATGTATCGATTGGTTGTATGCGATATAACCTAGTTATCGAATCAAGGATTGATTCGATAAGCCGATACATAGGATACTAGTCGGTTATATGCGATATGACCGGATCGTTAAATCAAGTATTGATTTAATGATTTAATGCATAATTGTATATTTGATATATTACTTTGCATTAATTAGTATTTGTTCACTTTAAAAGGATTTTCTCACTTGATGTACACAAGTTGTATATGTGATATACTTTTGTGCACTTGTTTGTATCATGTTTGATGATACATGCTCACTTGGGTTTATGTAAAGAATTGAACCATGGTTAAGTTAGTGATTAGGGTTTTTGTTTAATTACTTATCTATTTATTTATAATTCTTATTTTGGAAAAGATAAAGAAAGAATGGTGGCTTTGTTTGTTTGTTTGTTGAAGCTTCATGAAGCTTTGAACAAGTCCACCATTCTTGTCTCATGCTTAACCCTAACCATTTAAATTAACCATAGTACATTCTCTACACCTAACCATGGTTGCCAAATGATAAGTATTCATTTATTTTTCTTTTTGAAAATATACTTATCATATTATCTTCTTCTTTTTCTCCTTCTTCAACATGAAGAAAGCTTGCCTCCATCAATGGCAACTAGTGAAAAAGAGTGAGAAATACAATTCTAAAGTGAACCCACTTCCTATTTCTTCATCCTCTACCTCTTTCCAAGTAGTATAGGGTGTTTTCTTCACAAGTTTTCATGACTTGGTGAAGTGGGAGCTTGATCTTGTGATGCCTCGACGTAGATCATCTTCGGCATCGTAGCCGACGACCAAGCCCGCCCATTTCTCCGATGAAGCCGACGCTAGAGCCCGGGATCCGATGATCGCAGCGAGGAGACTTCATCACGGAGCTATGGAGGTGGAGGACCGGATCTACAAAGGTTGTAGCCTCTTTCTTTTAGTTAAAATGTTAACTAGTTTCACTTTTCGCCTAAACTCTAGTCAACGAATCCGTATTAGGGTTTATCGGCACTTGTAAAATTTAAATTGGTCATGTTTGATGCCTTGTAAGACTTCATTAGTGTGCCTAGGAACCCTACATATGTTACCGTCTTGAACTGCCTTTTAAACCTTAGGGTTTGGGGCAGTACGGCGTGCCACTTGTGAGGCGTTGGCTTGACCCTTCTACGGCTGGACGATTGGTACTGTGGCATGTGATGGATGTTTTTAAACTCCCCTCAAGTGTTGAGAGCCAATTGGGAAAACTTGGGTGTTTTGATTATTCGATCGGAAAGTTTAACACTATCTATTTATCTGGAATGTGATAAAATATTTGGAATCCACAAGTAGTTATGAGATAACTGATTTGGATGTTATAAACATAGCATTTTAGTCTCAAATGATCTGTTGCCACGGAATTTTGATGTGATCAAAAGTCCGTCGCAATCACGTAGCGTACGCGGATACTCGCCGGGTAAACTTAATAGACAGCCATGCCTTATAGCCCCGACCAAGTGACTGTAGGAGAACCCCGTCGCCAAAAGCATCTGTTCGGGTGCTCGCGGCAGCGGTGTTCCGCCTTAGTGCACTTCGTCGACGGCATCCGGGGGTGCGGCCGTCTACTAAAGTTTGCGACGAGCATTCGATCACTTATCGGGAATCTTGTTGAATTGCCCGACTTGATATTGAAAAGTGTTTTCGATATGGAGACTAAAATGCGGGGTTTATAACTGTTAGGCATGCGATGTCTAAGGAGGTTGCGGATTCCAACTGTTGTAGTTTTACACTTTCTTTTCTGCGACCGTAAGTGTAATATGTGCTATCGCCGGTTTCGTTGCTATATGTCAACGACAATTGGGATGCGCATATTTACTTACGTTGATGACATGTGATGTTATGTGTTGCTGGATATGTTATATTGGATCATCGCCTTTTGAATAGACGGGGGTTTTATGTGAGATAAGGGTTTTTATTTTCATTCATGTAAATTTTAAATGTATGTAATATTCTTTTATTGGGGCACTTCAGGGTTGAGGTTGATGTCACCATTTGTATATTATTTACTTTTCCGCACTAGGCTAGACCCAAGGAGGAGAGCACAAGTAACCGGGTTCTAGAGTCCAGTGGGAGACCAACTCGAGGAGTTGAGTCCGGGTCTCCTAACTCTAGAATTGGCAGGGTTGCTTGCCGCTCTCATAGGGGTCTAGGGGTGTGGGTTTGGCTATTCATCGTGACCGTGGAATCCGTGTTTTATAGAGGCTTAAATAAAACACGGGCGTCCTAGTATATCCAATGTTTCATATGTTTCTTCTGCTGCGATATCTGTGATGTGATCATTTGATGTGCTGTGATAGATACTGAATATAGTATATATGGTATATTATATAGACGTTACTTATGTTTTACACCCACGCTAGCCCTGCCCTGCCCTGCCGTTAGTTACCTAACCTAACGGTGCACGAGGGGACATCGAGGCGAATGCGGATGGCATAAGTGTCCATCGTATTTATCTGTGATGTGTAGGTACTTAAATGATGGGACATCATTAATGTGATTAATGAAAGAAAAGAAACCTAAAAGATGCTGTGGAATCGAATTTTCAAAAACAGGTAGCTACAGTTCTTGCTTTGCATCGCGGTGTTCCTTGTAGAACATCCTGCACCTTATTCGATGAGGAAAGGGCCGACGATCCCTTCACCGGGAGTGGCCCTTTTAGCAATAACTGGCAGATGCTACACACTCGGTTTGTCTTTTGATTGCTTCTATAGTTCTTGCTTTGCATAGTGATATATATGATATATCCTGCACCTCATTCGACGAGGAAAGGGCTGACGATCCCTTCACCGGGAGTGACCCCTTTAGCAAAACTAGAAAAGCCTAAAAAACACTCCATTTTAAAATCATTTGATTCTACAACGATATCAAGTTCATTACGCAATAGGTTTTCAGAAAAACCTGTCGTAGCCCTCCGTCATTTCAGATAAGTTGTATATAGTATTCGTGCTACATTTGTTGGCTTTCGTCAAGGTGTAGTGTGCGGTAGCTTTATGCTGCTTATCTGCTGCATACTATGCGATTGGATTAGGGTATTCATACGGCTTTATTGGCTTTCGTCAAGGGTCGTGCGGGTGGGTTTAATTCATTCAAGAAATGTACGGGTTGAACTTGACTAGCGGGCTATGGTTTGTTGGCTTTCGTCAAGGTCATAGCACGTTAGGGGCAAAATTATCGGGAATTTCGAGTGTTGAAATTTGCAATGAGATTGCATACTTTCTATGAGATAGTTGGATCCCGATACCCGCTGCGAGTAAGAGTTACTCCTGGGAGAGTTTTACACATTACAATTAGCCGATCAAGTAGGTGTCTAGAAAGGTGTCACCGGGGTTACGCCTCTGGGAAAACGATGTTTACTTTAATTAGGTACGTGCGAAAGCACGGGGAACCTCCCTCAAAGTACCGACACTGGCATGGCTGAAAGATTGGCGAAGTTGTAAGGTGTAATTAATCCCGGCTAGTCTTTCCTTTTAGGGTTTGAAGGAAGATTTGATAAAAACAGTGGGAGCCATCCTGATTAGATAAACTAATAACCAATATGATTTTGCAAGAGTGCACGCTGAGTGTTTTCTTCTCTCTCTCTCTCCAGGTAGCGACCATATCACGCCTTAATCAAGATAATAATATGGATGTATTGACCGAACCCGCTTGTTATACTGAGCTGGGGAACGTTGGTCCCGCTCCAACTTATAAATGTTATAAGACAGAGCAGGAAATTGGGGATTACCAGAATTCCCGAGCCGCCCAAACGAAGAAAGTGCATACTGATGCATCATCTTCTGGTGTGTTCAATACAGAGAACTGTTTCTCAGTATCCTTTACGTCCTGGGTATGTGATACCGGATCAGGATCCCACATATGTAATATGTTACATGGGCTACAGATAGGTAAAGAACTGAGAACGGGTGATAAGTTTCATGAGACAGAAAACGGTGCAAGTGTTGCAGCCAAGTCTGTTGGTCACTGTCACCCTGTATTACCAGAATACATTGATTCTGAACGAATGTTATTAGATACCGAACCTGATATACAAAATCATATCAGTCTCTTTATTAGTAAAGAAAGGATATAATTTTGTATTGTCGGATAATGTTTTGAACATTTCCTATATCAAGAGTTGATCGGTTCAGGCACATAATCTAAAAGCATTGACGTTCTAAATCAAACCACAGTTCTTAGTATACAGAACACACACAAGAGGAATAGTTCAGAAATGAACGAATCCTTCTTGAGGTATTGTAGACTAGGTCATATCAATGCGACCCGACTAGCTGAAGTTACATATAGATGCATATTTAAATTAGTTTGAATTTACATCTTATGAAACTTGCCGGTCATGTCACAAAGATAAGATGACCACAACTCTGTTTATTGGAAACAGAGAAAGAGTTAGTGAACTTTTGGGATGATACATGTTGATGTATGAAGGTCCCCTGTCTACACATGCCAAGACCGGTTCTTTGTACTTCATTACATTTTCTGATGATCTCTCAAGATTCAGACATATGTTCCTGTTGAAACACAAGTCCGAACCTTTTGAGATATTCACAGAATATATTTTATAAGTAGAGAACCAAAACGGGTATAAGTATTATGTCCTTTGATGTGATCAGGGAGGAGAATACTTGAGCACGGAATTCCTGAATTATTCTAAAGGAGAATGAGATTCTCTCTCAGCATTACTCCTCCGTATACACCACAGCACGTCGGTGTATCGGGGCGGAGCAATCACACCCTTTATGATAAGGTGTGCTCTATGATGAGTACTACTGAGTTACCTATTTCCTTTTGGGAGTTATGCACTTATGAAGTTGCATACCTATTGAATAGGGTTCCGATCAAATCAGTTGCCTACCACTTCATATGAGATATGGAAAGGGAAGAGCTCATTTCTTAAGTTAGTTAAGATTGGGGGTTGTCCGGCCTATGTCTAAAAGAAAAATCCGGACAAACTTGAGGCAAAGTCTGATCGGTGCAAGTTTGTTGGATATCCCAAGCATTTGCAAAGGAATATCTTCTACCGCACCGAGGAACAAAAGATATTTTGTTTCTCGGCATGCTACCTTTTTGGGAAAAAGGAATTTATTTTGGAAACAAATTTGTGGTCATGAGGTAGAACTGGAAGGAGTTCCAGCTATACAAACTACAGCTGAGGATTTGGTAGAACCGGAGGATTCAATAGTAACCAACGAACCTCAGCCTCTCCGCCGATCTAGTAGGGTTCCTCACCCACCTGAGAGATACTTCTGTTTCTCTATGACAGTGGGAGCGAGGATTGCATCATGAGATGATGACCCAACTATTTTCGAGCTGGCCATCAGGAGTCAGACTCTGTAAGAATGGCTGGATGCTTAGCGATCTGAGATGGAATCCTTATACACCAACAAAGTATGGACTTTGGTTGCTTTATCTGAAGAGTTAAATCCCCATCAGGAGCAAGTATATCTTAAGAAGATTACTTGGTGTACATGGAAAAGTTGAGACTTTCAAAGCTAGACTTGTTAAAGGTTTTCATCATTGACCAGGTATGGATTATGTTGAAACCTTTTCTAAGTAGCTATGCTTAAGTCCATCCAGATCCTACTTGCCATGGCTACATACCATGACTACGATATCTGGCGGTTGGGTGTCATGACTGCTTTTCTAAATGATATTTTAGAAAAGAGTGACTATAAGTACACAGTCAGAAAGCTTCATAGACAGTGGGAGCAGCGAAAACGTGTGCAAGATATTTTATGTGATAAAGCAGGCATCGCGGAGTTGGAACGTCTGTTTTGATGTGTTAGTCAAAGAGTTTGACTTCATCAAAATGGTAGATGAACCTTGTATATACAAAAAGGTAGTAGGGAGTATGGTAATGATCCTCGTAGAGTACATGGATGACATACTCTTGATAGGGAAGGAGTTTCCTATGCTACGCTCGGTCAATCTCCGCTTATCACAATGATTCTCCATATAGGATCAAAGTGATACCTACTAAATCCTAGGTTTTGGATCTATGAGATAGATCTAATTGGATGTTAGGATACTCACTAGATGAAGTGAGATGGTATCAATCGATCCTGGGGAGAATCACTGGAAAGGTTCCAGGGTGATAAGGACGACTGAAAGTCAGTCACAGGCATTGTCTTTACCCTCAGTAAAGGGACGGTATGTTGGAAGAGTTCCAAGCTAGATACCGTGGCATACTAGACGATAAAGGCTGGATACATCGCTACCAAAGATGCTACCAAAGAGGAAGTCTGGGTGTATATTAGTTCATGAGATGAACTTCGTTCCTACCATTGTGAGACAATGGAGTTGTGGCTTATGCCTAGGAACGCCCATCCCATCAGTGATCCAAACATATTCTGAGGCAGTGTCACCAGATCATGGAGATAGTTGATTTCCAGGGGATTGAGGTTAGGAGAGTAGACTCAGAGGACAACACGGCGGATCCATTCACAAAGGCCTATTCCCAGAGAGAGACTATTATGGGATGGTTGAGTATGAGATACTACAACCATTGATGTCAGATGGCCCTAGTGCAAGTGGGAGGTTGTTAGTTATATGTATGCCCTAGAGGCCATTACTATACATGTGATGTATATTGTAGTGGATGCATGGACATATATAGGGAGGAATTTCTTGCTCGACATGATAGCATGCTATCTGGTTACCCTTTACCTTAACGTGTATACTGATTGTCTCTCTGTCACATGTTGGTAAAGCCCTTAGGATGAGTACTTGACTACCTTGACTATGATGTGGATCATACTAGTGGGGACATGGTAGTCCATAAGTACATCCTTCAAGGTCCCTAGTCGTAGGTGTATCGAGACGGGGCATCGATATACCAGAGTAGACTAGCGTATACCTTCTCGACCCATATAGATGGGCGATGGATGATCCCATATCCATTGGTGTTTGACATCAGAGATGATATACGGGTGCTCAGTGGAGACTGGGTACACTGGATGGACTCGCCGAGAACTCCCAGATGGTATTATACCTTACGTCAGATGGCAGTTCTCTGGTGACACTGGTACAGGTTAGTCTGTAGACCCAAGATCGTCATAAAGTCTTGTGTGATTCCCAATGTGCTTTGATTTCCACCTTACCACGTCCAAGAGGGCGTGCAAAACGGTGGTTTTTGGGTACAGTCCCGAGTCACATGGAGGCAATGAGCGCTAGGAGGGGTTTCGTCTCTCCCGGTATTGGGGGTTGATGTTGCGCAATGCTCGATTGGCCATAACAGGGAAGTCCCTGGCCAGGGCTGGTTTAGAGATATACAGGTAAGTGTTACCAGTAGTTTCTCGACCCGTTATGAGCCTCATATCGGCATGACTTATCGGTTATTGGGGTCTGACGTTTACCACCCCTAGAACTGATATGCGACATATCAGACGAGGAGCCCGGACTCTACGGTAGTGTCACTGTCAGGCTTTTACAGGAGTTGGAGCGGGCTTGCTTGCTGATCTTCTGATCGCTCAATACCCGGGTAGCCGTTACGTCCAGCTAGTACCGCTGACGGCTTGTGGGTGCTTGATATGATCATCACCTACTGCCGGCGCATTGACGAGTCTTTAGAGTCCTACATAGAGCTTGTACTGGCTCAGGAAAAACGAAATAGGAGCGCATATGTGATATGTGCGGGACCGAGAATAATGCATGTATGTGATACCGTATTCTATTCTCGCGATGTTTGTATCGATCGGTTGTATGCGATATAACCTAGTTATCGAATCAAGGGTTGATTCGATAAGTCGATACATTGGATGTTAGTCGGTTATATGTGATATAACCGGATTATTAATTCAAGTGTTGATTTAATAATTTAGTGTATAATTGTATATATGATATACTAATTTACATTAACTAACATTGGTTCACTTTAAGCATTTGTTTTTCTCACTTGTGCACAAGTTAATATATATGTGATATATATTTATTTGTGTACAAATTGTATCATGGTTGTTGATACACACTACATGGGTGTATGAGACATACACCATTATAATTATATGGGTGGGGTTTTAATATACAAAGTAAATACAAAATTAGTGGATAATTGTTCAAGTGCATGAAGCTTCATGAAGCTTGTGAGTGCATTGACCAATGTCAACTAGTTTTGTTTTTACTTAGGATATTCATAAACCTAACCACTATAATTAAACCATGGTAATGTCTCTACATGAGTTAGTATATGATACTCACTCACCATAGTTAGAATTCTCTCTCTTGATCATTTTTCCATTCTCATTTTTGAGCTCATATTCTTCCTCCTTCATATTCATGCTAGGGTTTGAAAAAGAGAGAGAACCAAAGTGAGAAATCAAATTCTAAAGAGTACCCATTTCCTATCTCACCATCCTCTACTAGACTAGCACTTTAGTTTAGGGTGTTTGCTTCACTAATTCTTTAGTTAGTGAAGTAGAAGCTTGAGTTCGTATTCCCTCGACGTAGATCATCTTCGGCCTCGAAGACTTCAAGCAATACCGTTGCAATTTCTCATGGAGCCGTCCGAGAGTCCGGGAGTTGGATGATCGCAGCGTGGGGACTACATCAAGGAGCATATGAAGTGAAGGACCGATCTACAAAGGTTGTATTTCGTATTCACTTAGTGTAAATGTGATTTACTTGCTTTTGTTCGCCTAATCTCTAGTATACGATCTTGTTTAGAGTTATTCGGCACGGCTAAAAATCCGGCATGGTCGATGCCTTGTAGAGCCTTCTTAGTGTGCCTAGTAACCCTATAAGATCCACATGCATACATGCATTGATTATATTGTTGGATGTTATCCACATGCATGCAGGCTTGATTATTACATTGTTGGCACATATACAGTTACGGTCACCCTAGATATCATAGTATTACCTTTATGATAGAGATGACCTAGGAATCGTTGTTTATTTGATTTCTACCTGTTGATGTTTTCTACTCACGAGTTGGCAACTCACCCCCGTTGTGCCACAGTTCTTGCCGGTTGTCTGCATGGATCAGATGCGGCATCGCTGGCACACAACTTACATTCGCGTGTTTTACTTTTGTAGGTGGTACATATTGGATTGTACCTCTCTTGTATTTATTATTCATATTGTATCTAGTCAACTCCATCAATCAAAACTAGTGTTTGTAAATAGTAAGACTTAAAAAGACTTGTAGTTGCGAGACTTGAGCGATGGGTTATATATTCGCTTATTGGGTTGTTGTCTTGCTTTATTCATTATCTTTTGTGTTGATCTTCGCCGTTGGGCGAAGTATACTTGTTTTATTAGTTGCGTGGTTGTGAATCCGCCGTTTGGCGAAGAGCTAGCTCCCGCTTGGAGATGCCTTTTATATTATCTTGTATTTATGGTTTTGGATCAAAATATACAAAGGTGGTGCTGCTCAAATTTTTAAAAGACGAAACATGTTTTTCAACTAGTAAAATAAACTTGCATTTTTCAAGTTCCCTTTTCTATGAATTTAATAAAACGATTGTTTTCATTGTATCTTATTTCAAAACTTCACCTCTTTTATTTCTTTAAAAGGTTTAGATTTCTGGGTTTTCGGCTTACTTGAATTAGATGGGGTCCTATAGACTTCATATGATTCAAGTGCCAGTCACGAGCTAAATTTCGGGTCGTGACAAAGTTGGTATCAGAGCGCTAGGTTTAACCTTTGTTTGAGTTTAGGTTTAACTATGTGGAGTCTGGGGCGTAATTTATTTCGGAATCTAGGATTGACCTTACGGAACATAGACTTGAACAAGGGGGTATTAGACCCGAACTTTCGTTACATAGGTTGACCCTGATTGATGGAGTAGGTAGCTTGAGTAGAGTGACGTACCGTACGTATACTCCGCAGCATATTTACGATATGATACTCCACTTAAGAAACCTTAGGATGTACATATTTTCAGATTTGTGATTCTCTTCGTCCCCTTGATCATACATCCATTTGAGATCCTTGATTCTATTCGTTTCCATGATCATACTCTCATTGATTCTGTTCCTCCTTATGATCATGTATCCATTTTGGATCTGTTGATTCCTTTCATTCCGTTGATCTACCCTCATCGATACATGCTTGAGATTCCTGTCACCATAGTTTGAGCACAGATTGACCTACTGCTAGTGTTGCGGTCAGGGCAAGTTCGTCGTGGACGAGGACTGACCATTGTGATTTCTGGTGACATGGGAACATCTTGAGTTATTGTTTGTGTGGTAACCCCTTATTTGAGGCGAGTGTTTGATTTCACACCGGATGATCGAGCCATTGATAGAGGCTGCCAGTTGCGAGAGGACTGTTGATGTACAACATACCTCAGAGATTGTGATATCGTCTATCCTTGAGGATTGAAGCATTGTTTAGCGTGCGGACCAAGGGTATTCACAGGTTGTGAAGGCGAAGATAAAATGTTCGAACGAATGTCAGAAACCCATTTTTCCAAGTTTAAGGTATTCGGAGGAACATGCAAGTAATTCTGTGGACCCTCTAGAAGAATGAAACCCTAACTCGACATAATGACCATGGAACCGCTTTTGAACCTTAGGGTTTGCGGCAGTTCCGCGGTGCCATTAATGAGGCTTGGGTTTGCCCTTCTACGGCTGGTCCATAGCTGATGTGGCATGTACTGGATATTATTAAACTGTGCTCAAGTGTTGAGCTCTCGGAGAATTATGGGAATTTGATGAATCGACCGAAAATTTTAACGTCGTATGGATATCATATAATAAGAGATCAGAAAGTGGACCAGCTTCAGATAGAAGACCTCACCCAGATGTGTTGTGAGTTGATCGAGAACGGACGAGTATTGAGTATTCCTCCGATGGTATGGACGAGTTCCCGAGGACGTGTTCGGCTAGAGATCTTCTTCAGAGTGATGAAGATACCGAGTTCACGATTTCGAGTTCGTGTGAGAGATTCCGGATTGACTTTAGCCGAGACAATTGCAGTACGCAGATAGCATGACGTGACGTCGAAGCAGACGATAATAAAGACGAGTGGAATAAGAGGTTCGTGCGAGATGTCAACGAGCTGTTGTTACTCCCCGTTAAGATTAGAGATATGATATGTATACAGAGACGTAAGATACGACCAGTTCCTGAGGAAAAGCTGTGATGAGAACGCAAATATCCAGAAAGCGAGAAAAGATTTTGTAAGAGTACCGGCCTCCATATAGTTCGGCATAGGCAAGATCGGAAGAGACCCTGAGCAGGTTCCTTCCAGGACACTGCTGCGAAAAGATTTGCACCTAGGGTCAGATGTGTGACGTGTATTCAGAGGGCCAGAGACCGACGACAGTGATATGCTGCGTTATGAGTGATCATGCTAATTGGCCGAGAGATGACCAGAGAAGTGCCAGAATTGTTTCCGTTAGCACACCGGACCGGACCGATGAGCTGATGGATTGCGAGATTGGTAATCCACAAGAAAATGAGGACCCAGAGATAGAGGACGCCAGACCGTGAGCATGGAGAAGCGGATGTTCTTTCTCTGCCAGTTTTGGGCGCACCGACATTTTTTCGACATTGTAGGAGTTGCACCTCGATGTCATTTGTTGCGATTTGCGTTTGTGATCCGAGTATCACGCTTATATCGCTTGGATTTGAGTTCTGATGATGAGTTTCATGATATTGATTTCGTGCACCATGGCTGCACCTACTGGGTATTTATATTTTTGTGCATAGTTATTGCACTTGATATACGTTTTACACACTGTTGTGTTGGTTTATGATATGTACATATCTATTGCACTTGATATTGATTTTGTGCCATGGCTGCATATGTTTATGATTTTCTGGATTTCATACAGCTGATTTGATTTTGTGCGTGTGG
Source organism: Agapanthus africanus (assembly GCA_030015575.1). Classification (NCBI taxonomy): domain Eukaryota; kingdom Viridiplantae; phylum Streptophyta; class Magnoliopsida; order Asparagales; family Amaryllidaceae; genus Agapanthus; species Agapanthus africanus. The sequence goes on from CM057341.1 coordinate 343,080,563, forward strand.
TACACACTCGATTTGATTTTGCACTCGGTATAGCTTATATGTGCTTGCAGTGCATTGATATATGTTTTGTGCACGCAGTTGCACACGTTTATGATTTTATACACCTTGGTACACTCGGTGTTGCTTTTTACGCATTTGAGTTATTGATTGGTATTTTGTGCATTGATGCACCCGAATTGTATTTTGTGCACTTGATGCACCAGTTTAGTATTTATGCATTTATGCACTGTATTTGTATTTCGTGCATTTGTTGCACTAGATTTGCATTTCGTACATTTGTTGCACTATATGGGTATTTCGTGCATTTGGTTGCACTAGAATTATACTCCGTACCTTGGTTGCACCCAATTTATGTTTTTGAGCATTTGTTCACCAGATTTATGTTTTGTGCGCATTTGCACTTGTTGTTCGTTTTCGTGCATGCTACTGCACTAATTGCTTTTACGAACCCGACGTGCTTGGGTTGGATTTTTGCGCATATTAGGCGCTTGATATTGGATTTTGTACGCATTGGATGCACTTGACTTAGATTTTATTCGTGCATGTCGGATGCATTTGATTTAGATTTCATTTGTGCATGACGGATGCACTTAATTTGGATTTTCACGCATGTTGGGTGCATGATATGAGATGTGATTTTGTGCACACCGGATGCACTGGATTGAGATTTTCGTGCACTATAGATGCACTAGATGTTGTTGTCGTGCACACCCGTTGCACTGGACAGATATTGTCGTGCACACCCGTTGCACTAGACAGATGCTTCGTGCACACACATTGCACTTAGTTTTGCTTTCGTGCATATTGTGGCACTTGTATTTGAATTTGATTTCCGTGCACACCAGACGCACGTGATTGTTGGATACGCCTTTCGAGGCTGATTTTGCTTTTGAGCACCTTGTTTTCATGTTGGGCACTATATTGTGTAGTAGCCGAACATGACTGATCCGAGGACAGTACCTAAGTACTTTGCTTGCATTAAAAAGTTTAACCAGAGGTTTTTAAAAATGAGCTATAGTCTCGCTATTTCCTACGTGTCCGCGAGCGACACGAACATTTACAAAACAAAACGTTTTAGGATGTGTTAAAAACGGCGGAACGTATAATTTGAGCAAAAACATATATAGGTATATTTACAACTTTACAAATGAGCGTCCACCCCTTGTGCCATGAGTTACGCATCACACGGCAATTCAGAAAAGATTTTGCATGTGTTTTATTCAGTTTTAAGATTTTTCCAACGATGCGTACTATATATGTATTATGGTATTTGACTAGTGCATATTGGATTTCAGTAGTAGATTTCGAGATCTGTATCTCCATTGTAACTCCGATGATATGCGTACAAATCCGATGATTTGCGTGACGCTTGACGGAGTTCGATTTTGAGTTTATATTCGTTTTCAGACGCACACGATGCGCTGTGGCTTTTCTATATCTTCCATGATTTCGGATCCCCATCAATTTGGGTTGATTATTGAAATGTTTTAGTATTTTGGGGTTTAAATTTAAATTCGGACACTGAATTTATTTAAGGGGGGAAGATTGTAACATTTCAGAAAATATAAAATATTATTTTTGGAATTTAATATTAAAATAATATATTTCGCGAAAACTACCCGATTTTGCGAGATTGGGGTTTTCGTAAAATGGTATAAATATATAATAATAATTGTGAAATAATTGGAGATTAAAATGATTTATTCATTTAAAAATATATTTATCGGATTTGGCATTTTTATAATTAATTATATGCAGTTTGGATAAAAATCGACTAGTGCATTGCTAATCGCGATTAGGCCAAATCCGTTTTTCTACAGTTTTCCATGGCTAGTGCACCATGTCATGTTGCATTTTGGTTACATATTGTTTCTTTTGTTGTTTTAGGGTATTATGTGGCTTGGTTTTAAAAAGAAAAGAAAAAGAGAGAGGTAAAAGAGAGAATGATAGGAGAGAGAGAAAGAGGGAGAGAAAGAGATAGAGTGAGGATAGGAGAGAGAGAGAAGGCAGCCATTCATTTTCCCTCCCCATTATTTACTTCATCTTCTTCCTCAACTCATCTCCCTCCACCTCTATCCCCAAATATCATCTCCAAAGCTTCATCAAAACCCTATACCCTCTTCATTAAAAATGATCCCCATCTCCTCCTTAACACAATGGACCAAGCAAAGTTGGATTTTGGAGACTTTGGACTTCTAGGGTTTTTCTTGAGTTACCCAAATGAGGTATAATTCCTTCACTTAGTTTAGTTTTAAGTTTTCCTAGCATTCTAGTTTAGTTTAGAATTTGTTTATGAATGGGTTTGTGAACTTAGAAATTCAAGAGAAGGGTTTGAGTGTTTGTATGGAATGGGTGATGTCTGGTGGCTGTATACAAGACCCTAGTGTGGATTTCATGCCCAAATACAGAGAATACGGATTTAGGAATTCATCCATGTCGGTTTTGTGAAAATGTGATGCCTACTGGGAACCTGGAGCGACCCGGAAAGTTTCTGAAAGAAACAAACAATACCATTGACCTAGGATAGACACTATGTCACGACCCAAAATATTAACTCGTGACCAGCAATTAAATTACGCAACGTCTAAAGGCGTAACGTAATTCAAGTAAGCTGAAACCCAGAAATCTAAATCTTTTTAAGAAAATAAAGGAGGTGGAGTTTTGACATAAAGGTATAATGAAATCAAGTTTTCTTAATGCATAGAAAAGGAACATGAAAATGCAAGTGGATTATGCAAGTTTAAAAACATGTTTCGTCTTTTTGAAAATTTGGGCAGCACCTCCTTTGTATATTTTGATCCAAAACCACATATACAAGATAATGATAAAGGCAACCCCAAGCGGGAGCTAGCTCTTCGCCAAACGGTGGATCACAACCACGCAAGACAGTATAAATAAGTATACGACGCCCAACGACGAAGTTCACCACAAAAGATAAATAAAAAAAAAGAGCAAGACATCAAACCACAAGTAGCGGAAAACCCCTCGCTCTAAGTCTCGCAACCACAATCTCACTAAGTCTCATTACTTACACAATTTACTAATTTTGATTGATGGAGTTAACTAGATACAATATGAAATATAGATACAAGAGTGGGTACGATACAAATGTCCCACCTACCAATGCAAAACACCCGAAAGCAACTGTGTGCCAGCGAAGCCGCTACTGAACCATGCAGTCAACCAGCAAGAACTGTGGCATAACGGGGGTGAGTTGCCAACTCGTGAGTAGAAAAACATCTACAAGAAGAAATCAAATAAACAAGGACTCATAGGTCAACTATATCATAAAGGTAATACTATGATATCTAGGGTGACCGGGTCATCATATGTGCCAACAATGTAATCAATACCTATATGTATGCAAATATAATCCAACAATATAATCAATGTATGTATGCATGTGGATCTCTCCTAACCATATAATCAATGTCTGTATGCACGTAAATATCATAAAAGAGTGTGCATGAAAGTATGAGGATATATATCAACGGTGTCCATCGCGACACATCAAAATCATGGAACCTGGGTGTCCAACATCGACACCCGAAAACATCATGAAACCCGTGTCCAGCATCGACACGTAAATCCTCATATCTCGGGCTCCGTCAGTCCGGATCGGCCCATATCATCTCTCAAATCCGGTCGGTATCCTCCGGATATCCGCCGAGCCCAAATACTATCACCGGTAGGAAGTAGTCGCACTGCGAGGCTCATTGTTTGCAGCACATCAATCCGTTCTCGCCCCGGGGTACCATACCGGGTCCACCATGTATCCGCAATCGGCCTCATCCAACTCCTCGAATCGGGTTTCACATGTCACTCTCAGAACCAAGAAAACACATGGTGGACGCACTAAAATATCATATCAAGAGAAACCGGATTTTTAAAACAGTACATGCTTTCTTTTAAAATGTCCACGGTTCTCAAATCAAGAAATCTCATGAAAACAGCATATCTCAATGCGAAAATCATAGAGCATGATGTATGCGACATATAATAGAAATGTAAGCATATCCGTATATCATGCAACATGGAACAGTGATATGACATATTAAGGGAAAACCACACTTTTAAATGATTCCAGTTTTTAAAACATAACATGTGGTTCCCAATTTCCCAAAAAAATCAGTTATTTATATAGGTACAATATGTATATGCGCAAGTATAGAGGTACCAATGTGTATATGCGCCAATATGGGTATGCAATGTGTATATGCACAAGTATGGATGTACCAATGTATATGTGCACCAATATGGATATACAATGTGTATGTGCGCAAATATGGATGTACAAGTGGTATATACGCAAGCATGTTATCCGAAGAATCATATCATGATGCAACAATCCTACTGTGTAGTGACATGGCAATTATCGATGATGAAGTGTGAACCTACAATCTGTGTACGTGTAACATACACATCATCGATAATGGTGTAGGTGTACTATCACAGGTATAAGTAATGCAATGCGAATAACATGAATGCAGCATAAGGTAAATCATATGCAAATGCTGACGGGTATACGTATCTAACATGACCGAGTCGGTGAATGAAATAATCGGCATCATGTTCACATCATAATATTGCATTTTATATTCCCCATTCTTATTCGTTTTATAAATAAACAGGTGCTTTTGACGCATGTCTGCTACATATTACAGGATACAGGTTCTTGGGGCGAAAATAGTGAAAAAGACAAAAGATGATACAAAGAAGGACTTTTAACCAAGTAGAAGGATCCTAGTCAAGCCTAGACGAATAACAGTTCACAGAGGTACAAGGCAACGCAAGGTCCAAAAATGTCAAAGTGAAATGGTTAAAAGACCAATACAAGTTTTCACTGAAGATCTGGAGAAGAACCAGAAGCCAAAAAGATAAAAGAAATAAAGAAATAAAAGGCCCAAGAAGCATAGAAGCAAACCCATAATTTTCCAGACACAACTCCCTAGTCTGGCCGCGGAATCGAGGCCAAACCCAGGCTGGGGCCGCGGTTCCGCGGCCATCTAACGCACGTGTCGGTGCAAATTCCTCCTGTCGGTGCGTCGGTGCGTAGGTTGGGATTTTTCGTGGGTATTTTTGTAATCGCATATGTACGAATCCTGTAACCCTAAATTTCCCTGTTTCCCTATAAAATTATAATCAAAATATTGTAATACGATGCCTCTTTTCAAGAAATAAAATTCAGATTCTTGGAAGATTAAGAGCATCATTTCTTGTAAGTTCCTTTTAATTTTTCTGCCTTAGTTTAAAATTAATTTCTTGCCCTAGCTTTCTAATTTAATTCTTGCCTTAGATAAATCCTTCCATTGCCTTAGTCTAATCTAGTGTAGTCTTTCTTAAACTGCAGTAGGAAAGTGATTTTAAAATGTTATTTTTAAAAGAACCCCTAATGAGCGAGTAATTTCCTCGCTTGTTAGGGTTAGGAATAAGGGAGGGATTGCGAGATGAATATCTCTCATCTCTTTCAAGCCCAATAACTTGTAATAACTAGAACTTCATGCACGCATGCATGATCCGCTCCCTACGGCACCCTACCCACGAGGTAACGGTGAAACCGTAGTATAAAGGACCGGACATGCATGACTTCCATGAAGGTTAGAACAATTAGTAGAAAAGGACGGATAAGGATCTAGAGGAAGAAAACTTCGTTTCTTCCCAATCATCCCAATCCCCTTTACTAATAATTGTTATAACTTCTAAAAAGATTTAATCGAGGGTATTGAAAGAGGTGTTAATATTAATCTTATCAATCTCACCTTAGACCTAATCCTAGCAAGTCTCTTGATCATCGTACAACTTAGTTTTTTTTAGATTCAATCAAAAGACTAAACAACCATTGGAATCAGGTCGTAAGAACACTTAGGAAAATTACACATCCCTGTGGACCGACCCGTATTCACCGGCTAGCTGCAAAGCGACGCCGTTTCTGATTGCGGTAAAATATTTTTGGTGATCGTTAAAATCCTTTTTAATCAAATGGCGCCGTTGCCGGGGATGGCGTAAAATTTCTTTTGTGTAATTTCGGGTTGATATAAATTTTTAAAAAAAAATCATAAAAATCTGAAAATAGAAAAAGTACAAAAATTTCTATCATTTGTTTTTATTGTTTGAAGGGTTATTGTATGAATCTTGCAGGAACAGCGAAGAATCTCGGATCTGGAAATTTACAGAAGGAGAAACAGAAAAGGGTACATCAAAACAGAGGGCTAATTCGACTGCTGAACAGTGTACATTTTCCAGAGGCGAGATCGATCCACCCAACCGCAGAACCGTGGCTCAGGAGCGTCCCAAACCATGGAACCGCGGCGGTATTGCCACGCCAGCGCCTCAATTTTGCATGGTTTGTTCCTCCTTCTCCCCTCTACAACCTAAAATATATCCTTTTGCGAAATTTTCTGCAGGATTTCTTTGCGCTAAAATTCTTTTCTCCCCTTCTCAATAACAGATTTTCTGCAGGTTTCTTTGCGCCGCGCATAAAAAAATTGATTGCAAGTTAATCTACTGTTTTGCATAAATTAATTGGACTTTAAGGGGCTATTGACCAAACTCAGATTGGGTGGGGATTTCATTACCCTTCCCAGGACCCCAGAAATCACTTTAAAGCATTTGCATTGACCACTCTTAAATTAAAAAATATTAGACTCAGCCCTAAGGACGTCGCGCTCACTAGGACAGAGGACTAGTATAGGCATCAGCCGTTTATCCTAACCTGGCTTTGCGGTGCCTAGGCAAGTGTGTCAAAGGCTAGTGGTTTTTAATGAGGCCCACGACTGTGGTTCCTTTCCACTTACCTGGCACTTACCTGGCCGCAATTGGCGGTGAAGAGGCGGTTTGAGGTCCTATCTAGCCCTTTGGAACAGTTAAGATCTGTCTAGCTGACCTAGGTGACCCTAGATCTAGGCCTGATTGTGCATTTGTGATTGAGTGAAATTGTGTCAAAAGTCTCTTTTCAAAAATCTTTTTGCAAAAATCACACATAAAAAAAAAGAAAAAAATCTTTTCAAAACTTGCAACTGGTCGCTAAAGAAATCTCGCACCTCACTTACACCACTTCCTCTTATTGACGTTTTCTTACCTCCACATTCTGTCTTTTATTTTTCTGACTACACCACCCTTTTAGTTTATGTCACTTTGGACTAGGGACACTAACGCCCGATTAGTCTGTGTTTCGTTGGTACCGACCGACGAACCCTTCGACACCGAAGTCGACATTCCGTCCACTTTCTTACCTCCACCTTCAAATTCTTCCTCCGAAGGCATGTCGGGATTCAACCCCAACAATACCTTACCGACGGGAATGATTCCACCTCCGTTAGGTGCGAATAACCCGAATCAACCTCCTGTTGAAGCGCCCGCACGAGTCGCGCTCCAGGATCTCTTCTACCCCGTCCGCACTTCTTTACCTACCTGTCTTTCACCCCCACCGGCAAATGGGGACAATTTTGAAATAAAACCACATTTCATCAATATGCTGCCAAAATTTCACGGTTTGGAATCAGAAGATGCGTATATTTTTATCAATAAATTCCAAAATGTTTGCGCTATGATGAAAACGACCCAATTAAGTGATGACGCTATAAGGCTAAGGGTCATTCCTTTCACCTTATGTGACCTAGCCGAGAAGTGGCTATACAGCACCGCATCACATTCCATTAGAAATTGGGACGAGTTTTGGAAAGCTTTTCTTAAAAAGTTCTATCCTCACCACAAAACTGCTAGAATCCGTAATGAGATTATACAATTCTCACAGCTTCCTTCCGAACCATTTTGGAAATGTTTTGAAAGATTTAAAGACCTACTTGTTCAATGCCCTCATCATGGGATCGAAAGTTGGCAACTTTTCCAAACATTATACGAGGGATTGAACTCGGCAACGAAGCAGTTGCTAGAAACCATCTGTCAAGGTCACTTTCTCTCCAAATCTAGTGAGGAAGCGTGGCAGTTTCTTGAGGATCTTAGTGAACAAACAATTCAGTGGGAGAGCTCCAAGACCACATCATCTTCTTCTAGTGGTCAATCTAGGGCAGGCATACATCAAGTAGAGATGTCGATTGCTATGAAGGCCGAGATGGCCGCTCTTACGAAAAAGCTAGAAGCGATTGAGACCAAAATCTCGTCACCTTCTCCTGCCCCTGTTATGCCTCCACGAACTGTTTATGCTTGTTGTGCGGATCCATCACATCTCACCGAAGAATGTCCTTACAATGCTTCTATGCATGTCACGACCCGAAGGTACGGAACGTGACCGGCACTTAGATTACGAAACGTCTAGAGGCGCAACGTAACCTAAGTAAGCCGAAGCCCAGAAATCTAAACCATGAAAAAGAAGAAGAAGCAGTAAAAGAAAACATGAAGGAACAAGTTTAAAATATTAACAAATTTTCTCAAAAATTTCGGCAGAGTCTCCTCTATAAAAACTGGCCCCCAAACAGGTACAACAAATATAATATACATAAACAATAAAAAGCATCCCCAACGGGAGTTAGCATCAACGCCAACAGGCGGAAACAACCATAATAAGCACAATAATATACAACGCCAAAGGGCGAGGCTCAAAACTCAAAGAAAACAAAACCACCATATCAGAATAATACATGCGCGACTCTAAGGTCGAAATAAAAAAATACTGGTCCAATAAACTTATCAAGTAATACAAGTATGGTTGATGGAGCTTACTAGATACAAATGAAAGAATAAAAATACAATGGTGGTTCAGATACAAGTGAACCAACAAACCGTGCAAATCACCCTGAAGAAAAGATGTGCCAGCAAGCTGCCAGGGAAACCTGTATATCGAACCTGTAATAAAATTTGGCACAACGGGGGTGAGTTGCCAACTCGTGAGTAGAAGACATCTACGAAAAGAAATCGAATGCACGACGCTATCTTAGGTCATAATAATACACTACTAAGTCCCAATCATCTAGTAATAGCAGGGTAATACTACGTGTAAGTGCAGATACTCCGTGCTCGTGTCAGTGCCTCATATAGTACTATGTCATATGAATAGATATGCATGCATCATGAATGTAAAATAACCAATCCTGAAATCCAGGTGTATCTGTATAAGAAATCTTTAGCTGTTATCATAGTAAAACGAGTATAGAAACCGGAAATATCAACAATGAAATCCATGGAAATCCGTGTCCAGCATCGAAACAAACATGTAAATCTCAAGTCTCATAGTCTCAATATCTCGGGCTCCGTCAGTCCGGATCGGCCCATATCATCAAATCTCACGACAACGGTCGGTATCCTCCGGATATCCGCCGCGCCAGACATCACCGGTAGGTAGCCTTCCCCTGCCAGGCTCATCGTCTACAACTCGATCTTCTTGCCCCGGGGTACCATACCGGGCCCACCATGTACCCGAGACGGTTCATCCACTCCTCGAATCGGGTCTCGAAATCCAACAGAAAACATGAAATCTCATGGTGGACGACACATACATCACGAGAAAACCGCATCTTATATTTTAAAAAGAGAGGAGGAGAGAGAGAGCTGTTTTTATATATTCTTGCGGTTTTCCCCAAAATCTAGAAATCTCATAGAAATCGAAAATCCCAAAATCATGAGTAAGTATATGATAAGAGTTGGCATATGCCCCATAATACTGCATAATAACATGAAAATATGAATGCATGAATGTCTAAGTAATAAATGCCATGTCTATACTGGCATCTGAGAGTAATCAAAATATTATATATCGATCTAGTTGCTAGCTGATTCTATCAATAAAAGATAATAAGATCTAAAGTGTACGTGACATAGCAATTACCGATGATGATGTGTGTGAGCCGGCAAATAAGTGTGCGTGGAATATGCGCATCATCGGTAATGGTGCTGGTGTCCTAACAGGTAAAGTTTATACTGATTATAGAAACATATGTATGAACATGCAACATTATGATTACAGTGTGAAAGTAAAGACGGATGTGTGTTATCCACTCATTTGATATACAATTATCACTACCACTATATGACTCGAACCTAACCTAGTGTCCATCTAACCTCCTAAGGAACTAAACCTAAGAAAATAGTCATTAAGAAACAAGAGTCTACCTAGGTCTGAATCAATATCTCTAATAGTCGGCGATCCAGCCTCAATAGCGTCACGTACGTAGTACGGCTTCCTCGAATCAAGAGTGCGGATCAATCATCATATCTATGCCTCGTACGGTAAAATCCATCGTACGGCATCCCAATATCGGGGTACGGGTCAAGTATCTCCTAGGTGTCTCATCATTAGTATAATGTCATCATCAATACATCTCATGATCAAGGTGCTAAACTGTGATCGCATACATCAATCATATAACATTGCCATCATAATAAGCATCATTAGTTTATCCACAGAAATATCATGTCATATGTATCATATTGTGATTAAGTCATACTGATATCATATTGTCCTCAAGTCACACCTCTATGATATCGACATCAGGTCACACCTATATGATGTCGTAATCAAGTCATACATATCCCATATCGTGATCAATCACAAGTTACAGTCCGGGTAGAGTCCCATGTACCTCAATATCATTACCACCCATTATAATTTAAGTAGACATGTTCATTATCTCATTCTCTAATGATCCGCTAACACTTAAGACGACTGTATAGCTAAGAATCACGGCATCAAGCCCAGTTACACTGTTTCATCATACCTCGGATATCATATCACATCAATGTATCCCATATACGTGTTGTATATATATATATATACACATATACCTCGTCCTATATATATATACACATGCACGTATACACCATGTCGTGTTTCAGTGTGTGCGTGTATGTGTTTCTACCTGAAACCTACGAAGCTCTTCCAAGGTATTCATCTTCTGATATGTCTTCCTAAATCAGTCTAGTCCAGCCTAGGATCATTACTAGGGTCCTACTCATTAATAATCTAGGGTCACATCTTGTTTCTTAATGTCAATAAGTACTATTCCTATTCTACATTGCGGGGGTGCTAAACGCCATCCACCCGACTTCCCCCCATAGATATGCATCTACTCACCTGGTCCATGTCTGCCGAAGACGGTGCCGCCATCCTCCTCTTCATCGCCCGCAGTCCACGTGAGGGGTACCTAAACGCAAACATATAAATAGTATCATAAACTGGATCACATACGAAAATCAAACGATACAAGGAACAAGCATAGGTTAAAACCTATGTCCCGTCACGCAAAAGAACCAAATATCGCTCGATATCGGCGTACAAACTCCGATGGATCGAGATAAACATCAACAAATAACTCGTAGTTTTAAAACACATTACTTATATTATAAAACATGATTAAATCCATCGAAACCCTAAAATCCATCAAACCGTCCAATTTCGTAAAACCCGAAAATGCCAATTTACCGTTTTTCATCAAAACTTGACATTTAAATGAAACCAATGGTCATAAAACTCATTAAATAGCATAACTAGACTATACAAACCATTACTATATTTTTATTACACAAATTTGTATTAATTTGAAATTTCTAGTTTGCAACCTTTAACAATTTTTAACATTTTTCAAGCAAAATACCACAATTCCACCACAAAACGTGATTTTGCATGAATTAATTTATTAAACCACAATTCATGATGATAATGATTTATTTCACCAAAAATTATATTTTATAGAAACCTAGTTAGCAAAATTCCTAATTTAAACAATTTTAAATGAAAAATTTACAATTCAACAACCATGCAAGATTTTCCAATTCTAAAAGTGTTAAACTAACTATTATAACCCTAATTAATTAATAAAAATCATAACTTGAATTTACAAACCCTAACTTGAATTTTAAAAATTGAACATAGAATTAATTCATTAAATCTAAACATGCTTAAAAGAAACATCTAATAACAAATAAACAAAAGAAGGAAATTTATACCTCCAAAATATGAAATCCAAACATGAAAATGAGCCTCCAAAATGCATGCTTTCCATCTCCAAATTCCATATAAAAATGAGCAAGGAATAAAGGGTATGAAATAAATAGGATTTTGTGGATTTTTAATTGAATTTTTAAAGGATTTTTGATGAATTTTGGAGCAAAATAAAATGTGGAAAATGGGGGCTACCATGGGGGGTGAGGCCGGCCATTTTTTTGGAGGTGAGGGAGAGAAATAAGAGGGTGAGAAAATGTGTAGAAGTCTCCACCAAAATATCACTTCATTATGTCTTTTCGTGCATTTCTTTATTTTATTTTATTTCTTTACTATAGCAACTCAAGAAAGCTCTAGAAAAATGGAAAAATTTACAAATAAATTTTGCATGATACACACTAAATTATAACATGCCATGGTTCATTTTTACAAATTAAAATCATTAAAATTTGTAATTTACACTAATTTAGTGTAAAAATAAAGCTTATGTTAATATTTAAAATAATTAATTTAGGAAAAATATTTAATTAAACTAAAAATTTATAAGTGGCTAAATAAACACCATTTACTAGTAATTACATAATTAAAATAGGTATTTTTGAAATTATAATGAAAAACAATTACAGTTTAATTTTACGAAAAATACATTTTACTTTACCGAAATTCATAAAATTCACTTAAACAATTTTATTCATTTAATTATTTATTTAATTATTTTTAAAACGTTACAATCTTCCCCCCTTTAAGAAATTAGGTCCCCGAATTTAAATTAAAACTCCCCCTCCAAATACTAAAACATTTAGCAAAACACTCAAATCGTCGGGGCTCCGAAATCATCAATACATAACAAAAATCAACTCCATCAAGCATAACGCAATCATCGGAGTTATGGTGAAGATAAAATATCAAAACCCAATATGAAAACCATCATAATATACATCAATCTATAACTTATATATAGTGCGCATCATACTAAAATCGCCTAAATATCATAATAAAGAAGCATACAAAAACCCCTCTTGAAAATCGCCGTGCAATGCACGTGTCACGGCATAACTAGCGGACGTTTATTTTTTTAAAAAAAATAGCTATATATATATATATATATATATATATCTTTTATTTAACATATACGTCCCTCCTGGTTACTAAATCAAATAATAATGATTATGAAACATACTGCTCAAACTGAAATCAATCCCAATCACATCAATAAAATATCATGTGCGTCCGGTGCGCACTGAAATCGAAACCAAATACAGATACCATGAATACACACAAAAACAAAATAAGTGCAACAGGTGTGCACCAAGACATCTGTCAAGTGCAACGGGCGTGCACGACTCACCATCAGGTGCATCTAATCTGCACAAAACCCCGATTTAGTGCATCTGGTGTGCACAAAAGCGCATCAAGTGCGCCAAGTATGCGCAAGAATCCTAATCAGGTGCACATGGTGCACGAAAACATACATCGAATATCAAAATCGAAATCACAGCACAAAAATGCATGAAAACTAAGTCGAAACATATGTCAAAATCATGTGTGACCCCTATGCACGAAATCAAATCAAAAATCTCAAAATATATAAAACCAAATCAAGTGTACTGGGTGTATACTAAGCAACATCAATACAACTAATATGTGAAACACAGATAGAATGTAATGAAGGTACACATAAGAAATACCAATCGTAGAACAAAATCCTCAAAATACCAAAATCCAATAACAGAAATATGAAATTCAAATCACCAAGTCACATCGTAATCACTATCGTCATTGTGCGCCTCTTTCCTCTGATGTCTGCTGCTTCAAACCTGTCTCTTTATAAGTGTGCTGACTGCGCTACCAACGGCAATACTCACATGTAGAGTCTCCCACGTAGTCGATCCCTTCACCTAATATCCGGACTATATTAAACTTTTCGATCGATCCATCAAAATCCCATAATTCCCCGAGAGCTCAACACTCAAGTACAGCTTAAAAATATCCGGTACATACCCCAGCATCGATGATCCAGTCGTAGAAGGGCAAACCCAAGCCTCACTAATGGCACCGCGGAACTGCCGTAAACCCTAAGGTTCAAGGGCGTTCTCGTGGTCATTATGTCGAGTTAGGGTTTCATTCTTCTAGAGGGTCCATCGAAATACCTGCATGTTCTTCCGAATACTTTAAACTTGGGAAAATGGTTTTCTGATAATCGTTCGAACCCTTTAACTTCATCCGGACGACATGTGAATACCCTTCATCCGCACGCTAAGCAATGCTTCAATCCTCAAGAATAACCAATACTCTAATGGTTATCGCATTCGAGCCGCAGCTCTCTCTGCCAGTGTGCCCGTGGTAACAGAAACCACCCTCCAACATTGACGAAGGTAGATCAAAATAACGAATGGAATACGGTGCAAACAATTGTACATCCTAAGGCTCCTTAAGCAGAGTAGCGTATCGTAAGTATGCCGCGGACCATACCCACGGTACGTTACTCTACCTAAATCGCCTACTCCATTAACCAAGGGTCACCTAGACTTATACAAGGTTAAACCTAGCGCTCTGATACCAACTTTGTCACGACCCGAAGGTACGGAACGTGACCGGCACTTAGATTACGAAACGTCTAGAGGCGCAACGTAACCTAAGTAAGCCGAAGCCCAGAAATCTAAACCATGAAAAAGAAGAAGAGGCAGTAAAAGAAAACATGAAGGAACAAGTTTAAAATATTAACAAATTTTCTCAAAAATTTCGGCAGAGTCACCTCTATAAAAACTGGCCCCCAAACGGGTACAACAAGTATAATATACATAAACAATAAAAAGCATCCCCAACGAGAGCTAGCATCAACGCCAACAGGCGGAAACAACCATAACAAGCACAATAATATACAACACCAAAGGGCGAGGCTCAAAACTCAAAGAAAACAAAACCACCATATCAGAATAATACATGCGCGACTCTAAGGTCGAAATAAAAAAATACTAGTCCAATAAACTTATCAAGTAATACAAGTATGGTTGATGGAGCTTACTAGATACAAATGAAAGAATAAAAATATAATGGTGGTTCAGATACAAGTGAACCAACCTACCGTGCAAATCACCCTGAAGAAAAGATGTGCCAGCAAGCTGCCAGGGAAACCTGTAGATCGAACCTGTAATAAAATTTGGCACAACGGGGGTGAGTTGCCAACTCGTGAGTAGAAGACATCTACGAAAAGAAATCGAATGCACGACGCTATCTTAGGTCATAATAATACACTACTAAGTCCCAATCATCTAGTAATAGCAGGGTAATACTACGTGTAAGTGCAGATACTCCGTGCTCGTGTCAGTGCCTCATATAGTACTATGTCATATGAATGGATATGCATGCACCATGAATGTAAAATAACCAATCCTGAAATCCAGGTGTATCTGTATAAGAAATCTTTAGCTGTTATCATACTAAAACGAGTATAGAAACCGAAAATATCAACAATGAAATCCATGGAAATCCGTGTCAAGTATCGACACAAACATGTAAATCTCAAGTCTCATAGTCTCAATATCTCGGGCTCCGTCAGTCCGGATCGGCCCATATCATCAAATCTCACGACAACGGTCGGTATCCTCCGGATATCCGCCGCGCCAGACATCACCGGTAGGTAGCCTTCCCCTGCCAGGCTCATCGTCTACAACTCGATCTTCTTGCCCCGGGGTACCATACCGGGCCCACCATGTACCCGAGACGGTTCATCCACTCCTCGAATCGGGTCTCGAAATCCAACAGAAAACATGAAATCTCATGGTGGACGACACATACATCACGAGAAAACCGCATCTTATATTTTAAAAAGAGAGGAGGAGAGAGAGAGATGTTTTTATATATTCTTGCGGTTTTCCCCAAAATCCAGAAATCTCATAGAAATCCAAAATCCCAAAATCATGAGTAAGTATATGATAAGAGTCGGCATATGCCCCATAATACTGCATAATAACATGAAAATGTGAATGCATGAATGTCTAAGTAATAAATGCCATGTCTATACTAGCATCTGAGAGTAATCACAATATTATATATCGATCTAGTTGCTAGCTGATTCTATCAATAAAAGATAATAAGATCTAAAGTGTACGTGACATAGCAATTACCGATGATGATGTGTGTGAGCCGGCAAATAATTGTGCGTGGAATATGCGCATCATCGGTAATGGTGCTGGTGTCTTAACAGATAAAGTTTATACTGATTATAGCAACATATGTATGAACATGCAACATTATGATTACAGTGTGAAAGTAAAGATGGATGTGTGTTATCCACTCATTTGATATACAATTATCACTACCACTATATGACTCGAACCTAACCTAGTGTCCATCTAACCTCCTAAGGAACTAAACCTAAGAAACTAGTCATTAAGAAACAAGAGTCTTCCTAGGTCTGAATCAATATCTCTAATAGTCGGCGATCCAGCCTCAATAGCGTCACGTACGTAGTACGGCTTCCTCGAATCAAGAGTGCGGATCAATCATCATATCTATGCCTCGTACGGTAAAATCCATCGTACGACATCCCAATATCGGGGTACGGGTCAAGTATCTCCTAGGTGTCTCATCATTAGTATAATGTCATCATCAATACATCTCATGATCAAGGTGCTAAACTGTGATCGCATACATCAATCATATAACATTGCCATCATAATAAGCATCATTAGTTTATCCACAGAAATATCATGTCATATGTATCATATTGTGATTAAGTCATACTGATATCATATTGTCCTCAAGTCACACCTCTATGATATCGACATCAGGTCACACCTATATGATGTCGTAATCAAGTCATACATATCCCATATCGTGATCAATCACAAGTTACAGTCCGGGTACTATTTTAGAGTCCCATGTACCTCAATATCATTACCACCCTTTATAATTTAAGTATACATGTTCATTATCTCATTCTCTAATGATCCGCTAACACTTAATACGACTGTATAGCCAAGAATCACGGCATCAAGCCCAGTTACACTGTTTCATCATACCTCGGATATCATATCACATAAATGTATCCCATATACGTGTTGTATATATATATATATACCTATACCTCGTCCTATATATGTATATACACATGCATGTATACACCATGTCGTGTTTCAGTGTGTGCGTGTGTGTGTTTCTACCTGAAACCTACGAAGCTCTTCCAAGGTATTCATCTTCTGATATGTC
Source organism: Agapanthus africanus (assembly GCA_030015575.1). Lineage (NCBI taxonomy): Eukaryota > Viridiplantae > Streptophyta > Magnoliopsida > Asparagales > Amaryllidaceae > Agapanthus > Agapanthus africanus. The sequence continues at coordinate 343,097,667 of CM057341.1, forward strand.
TTCCTAAATCAGTCTAGTCCAGCCTAGGGTCATTACTAGGGTCCTACTCATTAAGAATCTAGGGTCACATCTTGTTTCCTAATGTCAATAAGTACTATTCCTATTCTACGTTGCGGGGGTGCTAAACGCCATCCACCCGACTTCCCCCCGTAGATATGCATCTACTCACCTGGTCCATGTCTGCCGAAGACGGTGTCGCCATCCTCCTCTTCATCGCCCGCAGTCCACGTGAGGGGTACCTAAACGCAAACATATCAATAGTATCATAAAATGGATCACATACGAAAATCAAACGATACAAGGAACAAGTATAGGTTAAAACCTATGTCCCGTCCACGCAAAAGAACCAAATATCGCTCGATATCGGCGTACAAACTCCGATGGATCGAGATAAACATCAACAAATAACTCGTAGTTTTAAAACACATTACTTATATTATAAAACATGATTAAATCCATCGAAACCCTAAAATCTATCAAACCGTCCAATTTCGTAAAACCCGAAAATGCCAATTTACCGTTTTTCATCAAAACTTGACATTTAAATGAAACCAATGGTCATAAAACTCATTAAATAGCATAACTAGACTATACAAATCATTACTATATTTTTATTACATAAATTTGTATTAATTTGAAATTTCTAGTTTGCAACCTTTAACAATTTTTAACATTTTTCAAGCAAAATACCACAATTCCACCACAAAACGTGATTTTTCATGAATTAATTTATTAAACCACAATTCATGATGATAATGATTTAATGAAACCATAAATTATATTTTTAATCTCATTTATTTAGGAATTTCTAAAATCTAGTTTACAAAATAGCAATTTTTATCACAATTTATCAATTATCAATAGAAACTAGCAATCAATTTAAGTTTCCATTCCACCAAAAAGTTAATACCCTTATTAAGACCACAATCTAGTGTTACAAATATTAATTGAAATTTTATTTCACCAAAAATTATATTTTATAGAAACCTAGTTAGCAAAATTCCTAATTTAAACAATTTTAAATGAAAAATTTACAATTCAACAACCTTGCAAGATTTTCCAATTCTAAAAGTGTTAAACTAACTATTATAAGCCTAATTAATTAATAAAAATCATAACTTGAATTTACAAACCCTAACTTGAATTTTAAAAATTGAACATAGAATTAATTCATCAAATCTAAACATGCTTAAAAGAAACATCTAATAACAAATAAACAAAAGAAGAAAATTTATACCTCCAAAATATGAAATCCAAACATGAAAATGAGCCTCCAAAATGCATGCTTTCCATCTCCAAATTCCATATAAAAATGATCAAGGAATAAAGGGTAGGAAATAAATAGGATTTTGTGGATTTTTAATTGAATTTTTAAAGGATTTTTGATGAATTTTGGAGCAAAATAAAATGAGGAAAATGGGGGCTACCATGGGGGGTGAGGCCGGCCATTTTTTTGGAGGTGAGGGAGAGAAAGAAGAGGGTGAGAAAATGTGTAGAAGTCTCCACCAAAATATCACTTCATTATGTTTTTTCATGCATTTCTTTATTTTATTTTATTTCTTTACTATAGCAACTCAAGAAAGCTCTAGAAAAATGGAAAAATTTGCAAATAAATTTTGCATGATACACACTAAATTATAACATGCCATGGTTCATTTTTACAAATTAAAATCATTAAAATTTATAATTTACACTAATTTAGTGTAAAAATAAAGCTTATGTTAATATTTAAAATAATTAATTTAGGAAAAATATTTAATTAAACTAAAAATTTATAAGTGGCTAAATAAACACCATTTACTAGTAATTACATAATTAAAATAGGTATTTTTGAAATTATAATGAAAAACAATCACAGTTTAATTTTACGAAAAATACATTTTACTTTACCGAAATTCATAAAATTCACTTAAACAATTTTATTCATTTAATTATTTTTAAAACGTTACAACGCAAGGACAGGATCAAGTCAATGCTGTATTTCAGCAACGACAAAGAAACGATCCGTACTCTTCGACATACAATACGGGGTGGAGGAGTCACCCAAATTTCGCTTGGAACCAAAATCAACAATTTCAAGGAAATAACAATTTTCAAAGGCCTCCTCCTCCACAACAACAACAAGCACCTCCACAAACTCAATTTCAACAGCCTTTCCAACAGCAACCTTATCCTAATCAAGTGAACAATTTTGTGCCTAACACTACTTACCCGACGAACAATTTTGTTCAACCTAATAATGACAAAGTTAGCTCGCTCGAAAGAAGTCTAGAAGCGTTCCTAAAGCAATCTACACAATCTACAGCAAGATTAGAGACTTCTATTCAATCTTTGGTGCAAAACAGTGCCTCACACGATCAAAGCATAAAATCTATTGAGGCACAAATTGCACAACTCAATGCAGCATTGAGCGAGCGAGAAAAAGGAAAGCTCTCATCTCAACCACTGCCAAATCCCGGTCACGCACATGCTGCATATCAACAGCAAACTCATAACGTAAACGTTGTGACCACGTTGAGATCGGGAAAAATGTTGCAAAACAATGTAGGTATTCACGATGACACCCCTGCCGGTGGTTCTCCTTCACCTTCTTCTTCTTCGTTAGAGCCTGTTCTCCATCATTCACAAGGCTCTACTCCTTTTAGCTCGAACGGACCCACTTCTTACAACACGAACACATCTACACGGGGTTCCGTTCCAACTCAACAATCTGATCCGCAAAAATTGGACTCAACAACATTTCAAAATGCTCCTTTTCCAAACCGGTTGAGATCCAATAAACCAACTCCATAAATGGAGAAGATTGTTGAGCTGTTCAAACAGGTTAGCATAAATATCCCTCTTTTGGATGCAATCCAACAAGTTCCGTCATATGCAAAAATCTTAAAGGACTTATGCACCAAAAGAGGAAGTCACAAGTACCAAAGAAAGTTTTTGTAGCTAGTGCTATTAGCGATGCTCTTGTCAATTCTTTACCCCAAAAGCAAAAGGACCCCGGTTGTCCTACTATTTCGATAACAATTGGGGACAAGAACATCGATAAAGCACTACTAGATCTTGGTGCAAGTGTCAATTTGCTACCTTATTCTGTGTACGAGCAATTAGGCATTGGAGAGCTTAAGCCCACTCACTGTACTCTCCAAATGGCTGATCGATCAATCACCCATCCAAGGGGTGAGCTAGAGGATGTGTTGATCAAAGTTGGGGAGTTCATATTCCCCGTTGATTTTATTGTTATGGACACACAACCTGTTGCTAACTCATGGAACCAAATTCCGGTGATCTTAGGTCGACCATTTTTGGCCACTTCCAATGCCGTAATAAACTGTCGCAATGGCTCCATGACTCTATCCTTCGGGAAGACGTCTAGTGAGTTCAATATTTACAAGTTAGGAAGTCTGCCCCCCATGCCTAATACTAGTACACGAGAAGTTTGCTCTATTCACGAAATCACGCAGGAGGACTACGAGTTTGAAAGATTCTTGTTTGATGAGAATAGTTTTGACGCCACTAGTGCGTCCCTCCTTAAGCCTGCCACAGTTGACACAACCGATATTGATTATGAATGTTTCACTTTTTCGGATGATGAAGACTCACAGCCCGAATATGAGTCTTTTGAATTTTTGGATGAGTTAGTTGAACCATCCGAATCGGTTGTTTGCAGTGATTTCGAACCTGTGTTGGAGTCCTTTGAGTTTGAGGTCGATTCCCCAATTTTGCCTATGATTCTTTTGCCTCCGAAACTCGAACTCACACCCTTGCCGTCTCACCTTAAACATGCTTACATAGGTGAGAATGAGACCTTTCCCGTTATCATATCGTCTTCTCTAGCCCTCGAGCAAGAGAACGCTCTTTTAATGGTCTTACAAGATAGGCGGCAACTTCTCGGCTGGACTATGGCGGACATCGAGGAGATTAGTTCCCACATAATTAAATATCATATGCATATGATGGATGATGCCAAGTCGATGAAGGATCCACAGAAATATCTTGGGGATAGTGTGGTTAGTCAACCTTCTCCTTTGGAAGTTGAACTACCCCCATTTCTTTTAATAAGTTACGAGAATGCCAATACTCCACTGATTGCTGATCATTCGCATTCTCGTTTTGATTCATCACCACCTCCTGTCTATTCACTTCCACACTTTCCATACCACCACTTCTATCTTCCCCAATTCTTTTTGGATTGGTACAACATATTCTTCCACCAACCGATACTCTTTACAGATAAAATTTTCAACTGGTTGGTGTTGACATTTGGTCTATGCAAAGTTTGGCAGCAATGTTTAACATTGTTTAAATGAAGTTTGGGGGGGCCTTTCTGTATATATTTTTGTTTTTTTCTTTTAACAATACAATAAAAAAAAATTAAAAATAAATAAACAGGGCAGTGCCGACATTTTGACCCTCTTGGTGCAGCATGACAGTGAGGACACTGTCAAGTTTAAGTTTGGGGGTATGCTCGGTACGTTTTCTTCCTTCACATTCATATGTACATATTTTTGCATTTACATATTTATTTGAAAGCCCATAAAAATTGAAAAATTTCAAAAATTATAAAAAGTAATGTATTCAATTTTGGCCATATTTGACTTTGGTTTGACAAATAGGTTAACTAGCTAGGAACAACTAGATCTTAGACTTTGTAAATTAAAAGCCCTAAAAATAACCTTCTTTAAAGATTAACGGTAGAAAGTATATGTCTTTGTAGTTTATTTAGAAATAGGCAAATTTTGAGTTCACTTTTTGGGTTAAGTTGAAATAAAGGAAAAATATTGATATTCTTATTAGAGTATAACTTTGAAAAATAATTCCTAGCTTAAGTCTAGATTCTGAAAATGTATACCCTACAAATTGCACAATCACGCACATTGAAACTTGGAATAGTAGAAGAGACCTTGAAATACTCTTGTCTAAAGTCCTTAGTACGAAGAAAATAAAAAAAAATGTGTGAATAAAGAAAAAAATGAACACTGGTCTTTGTGATTACTTAAGGCTGCAAAAATAGAAAAAATATTTAGCGAGGGTGCTTCATCACTTAGTGCCTTAGACCGACTGGTTTGGGAGTCACTGCTAAAAGCCTTGGGTGTTGCAAGACTAGGAATTACGCTTTAAAGTGCAAACATATCTTGTAATCGGTTGTTGGTACCTCAAGAAGTATTAACAGTCGCATGAAGGATGTGTAAGCAAAAATTCATTAAGAATTCACCAGTTAATACTTTGGACAACGGACAAGAGTATGATTGCTTGATTTGAATTTCCAAGTGTAGGGGTGATTTATACACACACGTGGGGATATGTGATTAGAGTTTAGATAAGAGAAAGGAATGAAGACTAAAACTTGTATCTTTAGTAAAGTTGATAAAAAATTCCTAAATGGAGATGGAACCTTAGAAGGAAAACTTGGGAAATGCTGAAAGCTAAGTCTATAGGAAATATATATTCTTAAGTTAAATAATGAGGAAGTGTGAAAAATATGGGTGGATAATTTACTAGTCGACGATAATAGAATTCCTTGTTAGAAAACCTAATTGGAGAATTAAAGTTAATGAGCCTAATTGATAGGATTTTGTGGGTGTAATCCGCTGAAAACCCTCAGGAGACAACACTCCTCCTACTAGGGACACCTAGAGGTTTAACGGCTTGTTGCACGTGGTCAGTGCAATCGCGTTTCCCTGCGAAAGTGCGGTTAGGTTTTATCGAGAATAAAAAAATAAGTTTGCTCGAGGACGAGCAAAAGATAAGTTTGGGGGTATCTGTTCACATCATAATATTGCAGTTTATATTCCCCATTCTTATTCGTTTTATAAATAAACAGGTGCTTTTGACGCATGTCTGCTACATATTACAGGATACAGGTTCTTGGGACGAAAACAGTGAAAAAGACAAAAGATGATACAAAGAAGGACTTTTAACCAACAAGTAGAAGGATCCTAGTCAAGCCTAGATGAATAACAGTTCACAGAGGTACAAGGCAACGCAAGGTCCAAAAATGTCAAAGTGAAACGGTTAAAAGACCAATACAAGTTTTCACTGAAGATCTGGAGAAGAACCAGAAACCAAAAGGAGAAAAGAAATAAAGAAATAAAAGGCCCAAGAAGCATAGAAGAAAACCCAAAATTTTCCAGACACAACTCCCTAGTCTGGCCGGGGAACCGCGGCCAAACCCAGGCTGGGGCCGTGGTTCCGCGGCCATCTAACGCACGTGTCGGTGCAAATTCCTCCTGGCGGTGCGTCGGTGCGTAGGTTGGGATTTTTCGTGGGTATTTTTGTAATCTCACATGTGCGAATCCCGTAAACCTAAATTTCCCTATTTCCCTATAAAATTGTAATCAAAATATTGTAATACGATGCCTCTTTTCAAGAAATAAAATTCAGATTATTGGAAGATTAAGAGCATCATTTCTTGTAAGTTCCTTTTAATTTTTCTGCCTTAGTTTAAAATTAATTTCTTGCCCTAGCTTTCTAATTTAATTCTTGCCTTTGATAAATCCTTCCATTGCCTTAGTCTAATCTAGTGTAGTCTTTCTTAAACTGCAGTAGGTAAGTGATTTTAAAATGTTATTTTTAAAAGATCCCCTAATGAGCAAGTAATTTCCTCGCTTGTTAGGGTTAGGTATAAGGGAGGAATTGAGAGATGAATATCTCTCATCTCTTTCAAGCCCAATAACTTGTAATAACTAGAACTTCATGCACGCATGCATGATCCGCTCCTTACGGCACCCTACCCACGAGGTAACGGTGAAACCGTAGTATAAAGGACAGGACATGCATGACTTCCATGAAGGTTAGAACAATTAGTAGGAAAGGACGGACAAGGATCTAGAGGAAGAAAACTTCGTTTCTTCCCAATCATCCCAATCCCCTTTACTAATAATTGTTATAACTTCAAAAAAGATTTAATCGAGGGCATTGAAAGAGGTGTTAATATTAATCTTATCAATCTCACCGTAGACCTAATCATAGCAAGTCTCTTGATCATCGTACAACTTAGTTTTTTTTAGATTCAATCGAAAGACCAAACAACCATTGGAATCAGCTCATAAGAACACTTAGGAAAATTACACATCCCTATGGACCGACCCATATTCACCGGCTAGCTGCAAAGCGACGCCGTTTCTGATTGCGGTAAAATATTTTTGGTGATTGTTAAAATCCCTTTTTATCACATCTAGCCTCACAACATCACGTACGGTATAATCTATCGTACGGCATCCTCTAGTCAAGGGTATGGATCAATCATCAAGTCAAACTCATCACGTACGGAAAATCATCGTACGGCGGCATTAAACCAATATGGATCCTATCATCCTATAGGACAAATGAGGGGTACGGACCTAACGTCTCATACGACATATCACACATGATTCAGGACATTCTATATATATATTTATTTATTTACCCATTTCCCAGGTCTCATCCATAAAAATCTCATATCAGGGGGACCGGCAATCAATCATCTCAATCGACTCGCATCCCTATACCAACATATCACCAAATCATCATATCACTTCATATATACTTTTCATCGCATTTATATCTCTCGTCAAGTCAATTTTACAAATACATTCTACATTTACTATAAGCATGAGTATCTAATCTAACATACACACCCGAACCATACAAACAGTTTTTGAAAGATACGAATCGTAGTTTTGAAAGTAGGGGCTACGGTGTTTTTAAAGAAAAGATATCATTTGAAAATCCGTAACATCCCTCAAGGTATCTGTTTAAAAGATGCATACGATTCTTCAGTTTGAAAATAGGTATGGTTCGGATGACACACCTACGTCGACTATCTAGTCCTATAGTACCCTAAGCGGCAATATCATCAAATCTCATCCTCATGTTCCGTCATCTCATACTAGTCGTATCATGTCACTTCTAACTATCTTTAGTTTCTAATATGGTTTCTATAGCTATCGTTTAATTATAACCCTAGTTTGCTACTCTAGGTTTTCTTAACCATATGCTACAAATCAGTTTCCACCAAAACTTTGCGAGGGTGATATACACCATCCACCCGACTTCCCTCGTAGATATAGATCTACTCACCTTGATCCTTTCTTGTCGAAGTCGATGACGCCATGATCCATCGCCTCGGAATCTACGCGAGGGTACCTACAATAATAAACAATCGCAATCGCCATTAACATCGAGTCCGAAAACCAGAACGGCACACGGATCGCCTATATGTTCAAGAACATAAATCGGGTGCAACCAAGGTACGGAGTATAAATCCAGTGCGACAAACGCATAAATACTCGTCCGGTGCAACAAATGCAAGAAATGCAAATCTAGTGCAACTAATATGCGAAATACGAATACAGTGCATCCAGTGCACGAAATACGAATACAGTGCATCCAATGCACGAAATATAAATACAGTGCATCCAGTGCATGAAATAAAAATCCAGTGCATCCAGTGCACGAAATACTAATACAGTGCATCCTGTGCACCAAATACAAATCCAGTGCATCCTGTGCACAAAATACCGATCAATAACTCAAATGTGTAAACAGCAACACCGAGTGTACCAAGGTGTATAGAATCATAAACGTATGCAATTGTGTGCACAAAACACGTATCAATGCACTACAAGCACATGTAAGCTATACCAAGTGCAAAAAAAATCATATCGAGTGCGTACCGCACGCACAAAATCAAATCAACCGTATGAAATCCACGAAATCATAAACACATGCTACGAAGGTACAAAATCGACATCAAATGCAATAGATATGCACAAATCGCAAATAACCACAATGGTGTATAAAATATATATCCAGTGCGATAACTATGCCCAAAAATGTAAATACCCAGCAGGTGCAGCCATGGTGCACGAAAACAATATCATGAAACTCAATCATCAAAACTCAAATCCAAGCGATATAAGCGTGATACTCGGATCACAAACGCAAATCGCAACAAATGACATTGAGGTACACCTCCTACAATGTCGAAAAATAAATCAGTGCGCCTAAAACCTACAGAACAAGAACATCCGTTTGCCTCCTGCTCAAGGTCTGGCATCCTCAGTCTTTAGGTCCTTATCTTCTCTGCAGATTCACCAATCTGGCAATCCATCGACTCATCGGCCCGGTCAGGTGTGCTAACCGGGACGATTCCGCTCTAGCACTTCTCTGGTCATATCTCGGCCAATCATCACGACCGCTCGTAAAGCAGCAAGTTGCTGGCGTTGTCCTCTGGCCCTCTGAATACTCATAACACATCTGATCCTCGGTGCGAATCTCATTGCAGCAGTGCCCTGGAAGGAATCCTGCTCAAGGTCTCTTCCGATCTCGCCTATGCCGAACTGTACGGCGGCTGGTACTCTCACATAATCTTTTCTCGCTTTCTGGACATCTGCGTTCTCACCACAACATTTCCTCGGGATATGGCCGCATCCCAACGCCTCTGTACACGTATCAGATCTCTAATCTCGACGGGGAGTAACAACAGCTCGTCAGCATCTCGCATGAACCTTTGATCCCACTTGTCTGTATCATCGTCCACTTCGACGTCACTCCATGCTATCTGCGCACTGCAACTGTTCTCGGCCACGGTCAATCCGGAGTCTCTCACACGGACTCGATGTCACAAACTCAGTATCTTCATCACTCTGTAGAAGATATCTGGCCGAACACGTCCTCGGGAACTCGTCCCAACTATCAGAGGAACACTCAATACTCGTCCGTTCTCGATCAACTCACAACGCATCTGGGTGAGGTCCCCTATCCGAAGCTGGTCAAATTGCTGATCTCTTATCACATAATATCCGGACGACGTTAAACCTTTCGATCGAGTCATCAAAGTCCCAAAATTCCCGAAGGCTCAACACCTGAGCACAATCTAAAGATATCTGGTACATACCACAGGACCTCTGGACCAGCTGTAGAAGGGCAAACCCAAGCCTCACTGATGGCACCGCTAAACTGCCACAAACCCTAAGCTTCAAAAGCGGTTCCATGGTCATCATGTCGAGTTAGGGTTTCATTCTTCTAGAGGGTCCACAGAATTACCTGCATGTTCCTCCGAACACTTTAAACTTGGGGAAAATGGGTTTCTGACACTCGTTCGAACTTTTTTTTTAGCTTCACATATACAACATGTGAATATTCTTCGCCCGCATGCTAAACAATGCCTCAATAGTCCAGGAAAGGCGATACATCGACGGTCATCTCTGGCTCGGTCTGCTCTAGATCTGAGTAAGACTCTCCGCCCTGAAAATCTTCAACTCAACTTGGCCTGCGTCGATGCTTCAATCTGACGAATTAGCTTCGTCTCTCAAATCGGGGTAGACTAGCTATCAACTGTCGCATTTCTGCCTGGAAGCTCCAGCGATCTCAGCTCGTAAGCCCTGGAAGTGACATCCCATCAGCTCAGCAACAGCTGGGTCATCTGTCTGCACGGTAGACGACATCACAGTCTCTGAGGTAGGCTATACATCAACAGTCCTCTCGTAACTGGCAGCTCTAACAATGGCCCGATCATCCGGTGCAAAACCAAACACTCGCCTCATTCGAGAGGTCACAACAGATCCAGAATGGATGCATGATTATAAGAAGGAACGACATCAATGAGAGTATGATCATGGAAACGAATAGAATCAAGAATCTCAAATGGATGTATAATCATGGGTATGAAGAGAATCATAAGTCTCAAAAATATGTACATCCTAAGGTTTCTTAAGTGAAGTATCGTATCGTAAATATGCCGCGGAACATACGTACGGTACGCCACTCTACTCAAGCTACCTACTCCATCGATCAGGGTCAACCTATGAAACGAAAGTTCGGGTCTAATACCCCCCGTTCAAGTTTAAGTTACGTAAGGTCAAGCCTAGGTTCCGAAATACAAACCCGCCCTAGACTCTGCATAGTCAAACATACTCGAACCAAGGTTAAACCTAACGCTCTGATACCAACTTTGTCACGACCCGAAATATTAGCTCGTGACCAGCACTTAAATCACGCAACGTCTAAAGGCGTAACGTAATTCAAGTAAGCTGAAACCCAGAAATCTAAACCTTTTTAAGAAAATAAAGGAGGTGATGTTTCGAAATAAAGGTATAATGAAATCAAGTTTTCTTAATGCAAAGAAAAAGAACATGAAAATGCAAGTGGATTATGCAAGTTTAAAAATCTGTTTCGTCTTTTTGAAAATTTGGGCATCACCTCCTTTGTATATTTTGATCCAAAACGACATATACAAGATAATGATAAAGGCAACCCCAAGCGAGAGCTAGCTCTTCGCCAAACGGCGGATCACAACCACGCAAGACAGTATAAATAAGTATACGACGCCCAACGGAGAAGTTCACCACAAAAGATAAAAAAAAAGAGCAAGACATTAAACCACAAGTAGCGGGAAACCCCTCGCTCTAAGTCTCGAAACCACAATCTCACTAAGTCTCATTACTCACACAATTTACTAATTTTGATTGATGGAGTTAACTAGATACAATATGAAATATAGATACAAGAGTGGGTACGATACAAATGTCCCACCTACCAATGCAAAACACCCGAAAGCAACTGTGTGCCAGCGAAGCTGCTACTGAACCATGCGGTCAACCTGCAAGAACTGTGGCACAGCGGGGTGAGTTGCCAACTCGTGAGTAGAAAAACATCTACAAGTAGAAATCAAATAAACAACGACTCCTAGGTCAACTATATCATAAAGGTAATACTATGATATCCAGCGTGACCGGGTCATCATATGTGCCAATAATGTAATCAATACCTATATGTATGCGGATATAATCCAATAATATAATCAATGTATGTATGCATGTGGATCTCGCCCAACCATATAATCAATGTATGTATGCACGTAAATATCATAATAGAGTGTGCATGAAAGTATGAGGATATATATCAACGATGTCCCTCACGACACATCAAAATCATGGAACCTGGGTGTCCAACATCGACACCCGAAAACATCATGAAACCCGTGTCCAGCATCGATACGTAAATCCTCATATATCGGGCTCCGTTAGTCCGGATCGGCCCATATCATCTCTCGACTCCGGTCGGTATCCTCCGGATATCCGCCGAGCCCAAATACTATCACCGGTAGGTAGTAGTCCCACTACCATGCTCACCGTTTGCAGCACAGCAATCCGTTCTCGTCCCGGGGTACCATACCGGGTCCACCATGTACCCGCAATCGGCCTCAGCCAACTTCTCGAATCGGGTTTCACATGTCACTCTCAGAACCGAGAAAACACATGGTGGACGCACTGAAATATCATATCAAGAGAAACCGGATTTTTAAAACAGTACATGCTTTCTTTTAAAATGTCCACGGTTTTCAAATCCAGAAATATCATGAATACAGTATATCTCAATGCGTAAAATCATAGAGCATGATGTATGCGACATATAATAGAAATGTAAGCATATCCGTATATCATGCAACATGGAACAGTGATATGACATATTAAGGGAAAACCGCTCTTTTAAATGATTCCAAATTTTAAAATATAACATGCGGTTCCCAATTTCCCAATAAAACTAGTTATCTATGTAGGTACAATATGTATATGCGCAAGTATAGAGGTACCAATGTGTATATGCGCCAATATGGGTATGCAATGTGTATATGCGCAAGTATGGATGTACCAATGTATATGTGCACCAATATGGATATACAATGTGTATGTGCGCAAATATGGATGTACAAGTGGTATATACGCAAGCATGTTTTGCGAAGAATCATATCATGATGCAGCAATCCTACTGTGTAGTGACATGGCAATTATCGATGATGAAGTGTGTGAACTTACAATCTGTGTACGTGTAACATACGCATCATCGATAATGGTGCAGGTGTACTATCACAGGTATAAGTAATGCAATGCGAATAACATGAATGCAGCATAAGGTAAATCATATGCAAATGCTGACGGGTATATGTATCTAACTTGACCGAGTCGGTGAATGAAATAATCGGCATCCAGCCTCACAACATCATGTACGGTATAATCCATCGTACGTCGTCCTCTAATCAAGGGTATGGATCAATAATCAAGTCAAACTCATCACGTACGGAAAATCATCGTACGTCGGCATTAAACCGATAGGGATCCTATCATCCTATATGACAAATGAGGGGTACGGACCTAACGTCTCATACGAAATATCACACATGATTCAGGACATTCTATATATATATTTATATACCTATGTCCCAGGTCTCATCCATAAAAATCTCATATCAGGGGGACCGACAATCAATCATCTCAATCGACTCACATCCGTATACCGACATATCACCAAATCAGCATATCACTTCATATATACTTTTCATCGCATTTATATCCCTCGTCAAGTCAATTTTACAAATACATTCTACCTTTACTATAAGCATGAGTATCTAATCTAACATACACACCCGAACCATACAAACAGTTTTTGAAAGATGCGAATCGTAGTTTTGAAAGTAGGGGCTACGGTGTTTTTAAAGAAAAGATATCATTTGAAAATCCGTAACATCCCTCAAGGTATTTGATTAAAAGATGCATACAATTCTTCAGTTTGGAAATAGTTATGGTTCGGATGACACGCCTACGTCGACTATCTAGTCTTATAGTACCCTAAACGGCAATATCATCAAATCTCATCCTCAAGTCCCGTCATCTCATACTAGTCATATCATGTCACTTCTAACTATCTTTAGTTTCTAATATGGTTTCTATAGCTATCCTTTAATTATAACCCTAGTTTTCTACTTTAGGTTTTCTTTACCATATGCTACAAATCGGTTTCTACCAAAACTTTGCGGGGGTGCTATACGCCATCCACCCGACTTCCCATGTAGATATAGATCTACTAACCTTGATCCTTGCTTGTCGAAGTCGATGAAGCCATGCTCCATCGCCTTGGAATCCACGTGAGGGTATCTACAATAATAAACAATCGCAATCGCTATTAACATCGAGTCCGGAAACGAAAACGGCACACGGATCGCCTATAGGTTAGAACCTATAACCCACGTATGCAAAACCAACAAATTACCCCTAGTCGTTGATGTCAAACATTCAAAAACCAAAAAAAAATCCAAATATAAAAACTCATCATTCAAAATACGGAAAACATATCCAAAACTCATAATAATGTGTTCCCAGATTTTGACTCAGGCCAAAAGGAGCTGCACAAACAAGTCTAGGGTGCTCTATATGATGTATATGACCTACTGGATCAACCCAGACACCAAATACCACCAAGTGGCCGGCCAAAACCCTATAAAATCCGGCCACCTCGGCCATGGTGCCTCTGTCGGGGTTCGTATGGTCGGGGTGTTCTTCTATTACTCTAATTTGGTCCCTAGAGTTGTTTGCTTGTCTCAGAAATTCCCCGGGTTGCTCCAGATTTCCTTGCACACCCTATATACTCACAAAACCAACATGGATCAATTCTAAAGTTTGTATTTTGGTTACTACACTCAATTAGAGCTCTTGAATTCAATCCCTAAGGTTTGTAATAGCCACTACACACCTCAAATCTACACACCCAAACCCTTCACTAGAATTTTCCAACATCACAATTCTACGCTAAAACGACTTCTAAACTAAACTAGAATAGAAAGAAGCTTAAAACTAATAAAATGGAAGAAGCTATACCTCATTTAGGCCACTCTAGACAGACCTAGCTTCCTAATGTCATCAAAATCCCACTTTGCTTGGTCCAATGTGTAGAGGAAGAGATGGGGATTAATTTTTATGAAGGGAGTATAAGATTTTGGGGATTATTTGGAGATGGATCTAGAGGTAGAAGTGGAGAGATGTGAGGTTGGAGGAAGATGAAGAAGGGGAAGGAAATGAATAATGGTGGAGGGAATATGTGGCTGCCCCCCTCTCTCTCCCCCCTTTATTCTCACCCCCTCACTTTCCAAGTCATCATTATGTCCGCTCTCTCTCTCCAACTCATCATTACACCTTTTCCCCTTTCATTTCTCACCAAAAACACATACACCCAAATGCAAAAACACAAATAAAATAACATGTAACATGTCATGGTGCACTAGCCATGAAAAACTATAGAAACACGGATTTGGTTTAATCGTGATTAGCAGTGCACTAATCGGGTTTTTATCCAAATTACATATAATAAATTTTAAAAATGCCAAATCCTTTAAATATATTTTTAAATGAATAAATCATTTTAATTTCCAATTATTTCACAATTATTGGTATATATTTATACCTTTTTTTGAAAACCACAATTTCGCAAATCAGGCAGTTTTCGGGAAATATATTATTTTAATATTAAATTCCAAAAATAATAATTTATATTTTCTGAAATGTTACACACTAGGAGACCACCCTGCAAGTACGAACCCCAATGGAGCATTTTAGGCCGAGCTCGCCGGATTTTGAGGCCATGTGGCCGGCCACTTTGAGGGGGATTGGGTCCAGGTTTGGTCTGTAGCTCATTTACTTCATATACAACCCCACTACATTGTTTGTTTAGGTTCTTTTTACCTGACTGAAAATCTGGGAGTGAATTCTTGAGTTGCTGCTTTGGGGTCGGGTTATGTTTTCCGATATTGGATTTCTTGGTTTTAGTATTTAATATTTTATTTGGTCGTTGGACGTTTGTACGTCAACAACAAGGGTTGTTTGGTTGTTTTCGCATTCGTAGACTATAGGTTCTAACCTATGAGCGCACCGCATGCCGTATTGGTTTTTCGAGCTCGATTTTAATGGTATTGCGAAATGTGTTGATATTATAGGTACCTTCACGTGGATTCCGAGACGACGGGGCATGACGTCATCGACTTCGGCAAGCAAGGATGCGAGGTGGGTAGATCCATATCTATGAGGGAAGTCGGGTGAATGGCTGATTGAGAGCGTTTTTGTACGTGCGTTTTAAAAATTAAGAATACCGCAATCAAGACGGTGTCGCTTGGTAGCTAGCCGGTTGAGTACGAGTTGATCCACAGGAAAATGGTGTTCTTTCTTTAAGTTCTAACGAGTTAAGTCTTATTTTTGGTAGGTTTTGTTTTAAGATCTAAGAATGAGATTAAATTGATTTCAAGTCTTGCTAGGGTTATGATTAGCTTAGATTGAAATATGGAATCTTCTCACCGCTAACAATACCCTAGTTAAGAATATAGGTGTTAGGATAATAGTCAACAACGGGGATTAGCACGACTAGGAAGAAACTTAGTTTCTTCCTTTTGGTCCTTGTCCATCCGTTCTTAACTCTTAGCCCTAACCTCCAGTTAATTCAACCACAACCGGTCGAACTAGGGAATCACCACAATCATGTAGGATAGGGTGCCATAGTGAGCGGTGTGTGGTTAAATTAAAAAGGGTCCGTATTTTAAAGATTAAATGGGCGAAAATAGGAGTGAGAGAGATTTCCTTCTCTCAAACCTTCCCTATCCTAACCCTAACAAGTGAGGAATTACTCACTCATTAGAAAGTAAACAATAAATTTCATTTTTATAATTCTTATATTAGAAAACTAAATTGTAGATAATAAAAGAACAGATAAAAATTGAAAGAATTAAATTCAGATAAGAAAAAAATAAAAAATACCTTTATTGATGACCTCTCAACAAGTGCATTACAACTGGAATTAAAATTTTAATCTAAGAATTAAAAAGAGGCATGCCTAATTAGGCTTTTGGCTTTCCTATTTATAGATAGAAAAAACCCTATGTAACAATCTGATCCACATTTGAATTTACAAGACTACCCTAAGAAAGCCGGGTCAAAGCACTGACACCCACCGACACACGCACCGACACGTGAATTATATGGCCGCGTAACCGCGGCAGGAAGGCATGTTTGGCCGCAGTTCCGCGGCCAATTGGTGGGATCATGGGTTCCAGTTCTTAGGGTTGCTTTATGTTGCTTTTTCCTTCTGTTTTCTTCACTTGGTTCCTCAGAATCTTTTCTACTTTCATATTTCCAACAGTGCAGAATTATGTGGACTTTTACCGTGAGCTTCGCGTTGAAGTCTTGAATCTTGTGCTACCCTTGTGCTTTGTGCATTGAACTGTGTCATGATTTTCATTTGTTCCTTTAACTGGTAGGCGGCTGTTCATACCAGAATATTGCATTTAATACCGCCCATTCTTACGCTCGTTTGTTTATAGGTAGGTGCTTGTAATCCGTGTTTGCTATATATTTACAGACTACAAGTTCCTAGTCCAAAATAACGCAAATGATACAAAATCTCCACAGTTACGCCAAAATACAGAACATCTGTTGACAGCAGATAAAAGCCAGGTTCCGGTCATCCGTATCCGTCCAGTGTCGCATACCAGTTCTAGAGACAAGACATATGACAGTGGTCATTCGTGTCTCGGACAAGCACAAAGCACGAGGGGGCAGCACAAGAATCAATGGGTGCGCGGAGCTCGAGGGAGAAAAGGTCAAAAGTATTATTTTTGATGCCATTTTGGACCGTTGCAGATCTGAAGCAATTATGGAAGCAATTTGCAATTTGGTACATGTAGAACAACATAAGACAGCAAACCAGGGAATCCGACAAAACATGATGTGCCAAGCCTTCTAATTGGCCGCGGAACCGCGGCATAAGCGCGCTTAGGCCGTGGATCCGCGGCCTGATAGACTCCGCAGCACCTAATCTTTTGAGGGTATTTTGGTCATTTTATATGGAGGCAGATTGTTGCCCTAGGTTTCCAGTTCCCTGCCTATAAATAGCCCAGAACTTGCGAAGCCATGGAATCAATTATTATG
The DNA here is from genome assembly GCA_030015575.1 of Agapanthus africanus. NCBI lineage: Eukaryota > Viridiplantae > Streptophyta > Magnoliopsida > Asparagales > Amaryllidaceae > Agapanthus > Agapanthus africanus. The sequence continues at coordinate 343,115,390 of CM057341.1, forward strand.
CCCACATTTTGTTAGTTTTTAGTTTAACTTCTTCTTCTTCTTCATCTTTTCTCCATTAAATTGTTGTGAGAGCTTTTGAGTGGATGTTAAATGAAGATGAGGGTTATTTTGTATCATTCTTTTGCTTAGCTTCCCCCTTGAGCTCTCTACCTTAACTTGATCTTGCAACCTCTTAAGTGAGCTTGCAAGATTAAGCTTTGGTCAATGATCTCAAGGGGTTGTATCATTTTGGAATCAATAATGTTCTCTCTTTTGTGCTTCATTCTCCATGAGTTCTTTGTCTTTTCTTGATCTTGCAACCTTTTAATTGAGCTTGCATGTTTAAGATTTGGTTATTAAACCCATGTCTTGTTTTGGGTTCTATGGTTCCTAGTTTCATTTCTTGCTCATTTACTTTCTTGCACTTTAATACTTGCTTTACTTTCATGCACTTAAATTCCATGCACTTTTAATTACTTGCTTGTAATCTTTTCTTTTCTTTGTTTATCTTTTCTTTTGCTCTTTTTGTGAATGGTTGTAATATGTTGTTGTTAAGAATAAATACAATATTGTAAGTTAAGGTTTCATTCCTCATTTCCTTTTCCCGTTATTTTCCTTTGAACTCCGTCCAAACGTTACGCAAGCGCTCCGTTAGGCACCATACCCTACCAAGGTAACGGTGATTCCTAACCGCGACCGGTTGCGTTCGGTTTGGCCGGAGGCGAAAGCAAGAGACAAGAACGGAAGGACAAGGGTAAATAAGCCGGATTCCAAGAATACCTTGCTTAAATCCCCTAATCCACGTTGTTGCCGATTGCTCTAGCTTCAATTGGTCAAGACTCGGCTCAATGATTTTGAGTGCGGATTTCTTTAGCTTACACTTTCGTATCTTTTTCTTAACAACTTTATACTTGCATATAAAACACATAGGTTAGATTTGAACAAACATATACAAATTCTTTATTGACTTGTCTAAGACAAGAACGGACATACAACCATCTCCCTATGGATCGACCCGTGCTCAACCGGCTAGCTGTGAAGTGACACCGTCCTGATCGCGGTTATAACTTTAGAACTTTGAACATCCGACACGCTTTTGGCGTGAGATCAAATGGCGCCGTTGCCGGGGAGACGGTAGCGTATTTTCTTTCTTGTTATTCGGGTTAATATTCTTTTTGTATATATTTATAAATAAAAAGTAAAATCTTTTTGTTATTTTTGATAATTTTTGTGAGCAAGTGTGCAGGCTAATCTGGAGCAAGTACAGTAATCCAAAAAGAAAACAGAGGTTTTTATTTTAGAGAAGAGAAGAAGTGGAGTTCGTTGACCAAAGACAAATCCCCAAGTCAACATTTTGACCGCGGAACCGCGGTCAAAAGGTGCCTTGAGCGTCGGTTCTGCGGTCCCATTGAGGCCTCTGTGCCCAATTTTTTCTCCACCCCTTTTTCTTTTCGTTTATCTTCTCTGTGATTTTCACCATACTGTATTTTCTGCAGATTTTTGCGGATTTGCGAACTGCGATTGTGGGGAGCAAAGTGTACGTTCAAGGCTAAGGTGATTGCAAAGTACAATGCCAAATATCCGGGTAGTTTGACCCGCGCAAGCGAACATTTCAAGCTTACCGGATTTGATTCAACGGGGGTTTTCTAAACCCGAAAACTTAACGGTACGTACTTTACCAACACCTTCTTCTCAAATCCGACGCATCCACTATAATATCTTTGCAGGATTCTTTGCAAGTTGCTACCAAACGCAAAAAATTGACTAACCCGTATTTGTTGCAGTGCCGTACTTAAACTAAAAAACGATTGTTTGATTATTTATAGAATTTTTATTGAATTGCGCATTGCATACATTAATACGGACTTAAGGGCAAGCGAACCCCACAACATACGGTAAAGGATTTCATCACCTTTTCCGTGGCCCACAAATCACGAACTTGAGCATAACGTTTACCCGCACAAACATTAAAAGATACTAGACTTTAAGCCTTAAGGACTTCGCGCTCATTAGAAGAAGTAAACTGTGTTTAGAACCTCCCTTAACGGTATATTGTTTACGGGGTGTCTAGGAAAGTGTTAACGGCGAAACCGCCAAAAGAGAAAGGGTTATTTAATTAAGGACCTTCGCGAAAGCGTCGGAAAACCTCCCCTTATCTCTGCACTTACCTGGCCTCGTGATCAGTGTATCTTGAGCTCGTTTCTCGACACAGTTTTACTTTGACAATCAAGTTCTGGAGCAGGTCTAGTTGACCTAGGTGAACCCTAGAACGATTAGGTGTGTGGTATTTTTTGTGTCGTGATTGTTTTTGGTACAGACTCTTTTTGTGTGTATATTTCATTCTTTTGTTAATAACTAACTAAAAAATAAAAAAAATAAAAAATCACATTCTTTTTCCCCTCCTTTTCTCTGCCTTTCTTTCTTTCTCTCTTCATATCATGGGTACCCCACCTCGCAAAACTCTTGCCGAACTTTGGTACCCACAACCAGACATTACCTCATACGGTTCTTTCTTTGGCCGAACTTCGAACGACCCCTCCATGCCCAAAATCTCTTTGAAAGATCGGATAGACGCGTCTAGGACGAACAATTTGACTCCGCAATCCAGTTCGTATCAACCATTTCAAACATCCCCACCCTCTTATGTTGATACCCCTTTTGCAAGTCGTCCTTTGTCCATCGCTGAACATATTGAACAATCTCGTAGCCGATCTTTCACTCCTTTCACCACTACAGATTCTTGGGATCAACAATTCCATTCACCTTCTTATCCAAATGTTGATCCTGCTCCTGTCCAGCCATTCAATTCCTACCAGTCCTACCCGACTTTTGCACCCTCCCTAGACATTGCTTCTGAACTGTCATTTGGGAGTTTTCAGTATCCAAACAACTTTGAATCTTTTACTGAAACCCCTTCACAACCCATGTCTAGTCTGGAACAGTCATTGGAAGACTTTAGGGTAGCGTCGTACCAACAGATGATGGATTTGAATGCATACATGGCCGCCCTCATATAACCTAGTGACCCGGTAGCTAGTTTTCAACTAGCTCTAAATTTTCCAATGTATGAAGAGGCGGCAGGACAGGTTGAGAATTTGAGTAGAGAGAGTGAGCTGTACCCCCTTCCGAATCAAGCCTACCCTTTTCAAATTGAATCCCACAACTCCAGTTTTGAATGTCTATCTAATGTTCCAAACGATTCACCGATTGAAGATAGAAGGGTTAATGAGTTGTGCGACTTTGTAGTGTTTGATTTACCCGATTGTGAAGGGACCTTGCCAAGTAAAACCAATCCTAAACCTTTTGACCTCTACACCTCCACTCTAGAACCTGAATCGATTGATATCCATGCTTTTGTTGAGGTGTCTGAGAATATAGATTTTCACTTGATTGAGGATATTGACGCTAGGAATATTTTGGATGATGAACCCGTAGATTTGGCTGATTTTTTCTCTCCAATTCATCATCCCGTGTCATTAAATGTTTTTCCCGAACCCCATATGCATCTGGATTTTGAGGATAAATGCATGGATGTGTTGAATTTTGAGGATATTTTTGAGGATGAACCAGTTTTGCTTGATGAGTCGGATTTTCCAATTCATCCTGTCCCTGTCATTGACTGTGTACACCCTTCTGAACATTTACCTGATACCCTTCCTCAATCACTTCCCTCCATCCTTTCCATCGTTCCGACCTTGCAAGAAACCGTATCATTTTCACTTCCTGTGTCTGGTTTACCAAGTTCGGCGTACCCATGGTTTGTCAAGAATCTTGAGAGATTAGACCCAATTTCTCGCCATATTGATAGACTAGTACAATCCATCTTTTCACATCGATCATTATAGATTGTACTAATTTATTCAATCCATTTCCACCCTCAAGTTCGTATTCCACTTCTTTCTCCCTTCCGCCATTCTTCTTCTCATATACCGAGACCGTATCCCGCTTCTATCTCCATACGGTCTCGCGTATTCTCTATTTCTTACCTCTTCGCATTCTTTCACCAGCCACTGCTTTATCACGATAAGATCTTTGAATGGTTGGTGCTCACTTTTGGCCTGTGTAAGGCCTTGTATAGCTTAATACTGTTCTCTTTACCCCTAATCCTGAACTTCAACGCTTAACAGTGGAAACACTGTTTTACATAAGTTTGGGGGGGGGGAACCTTTTTGTATATATTTTTTGCTTTCCTTTTTTGTTTTGTATATAATTTTTTTTAGCGAGCGCCGACAATTTTGACTCTCTTGGTGTAGCCTGACAGTGAGGGCACTGTCAAGTTTAAATTTGGGGGTGTGCTCGGTAAGCTTTCTTCCTTCGCATTCATTTGTATATTTTGCATTTGCATACCTTATTAAAAACCCACAAAAAATCGAAAATTTTCCAAAAAATATAAAAACTTTGTCGTCAAGTTAGCTAATAGGGTAACTTAGATTTTTATTCTGAAAGTTTAGTTGATATGTTAGAAATAACTAAATTCTAGGCTTAGGAATTGAAAATCCTAAAACTAACCCTCATTCTGTTTAAACTTGGTGATTATACGTCCTTACAGTTTTTTTTATAGAAGTAAGTGATCTTGAGTTCAGTTCTTGAGTTAAGTCAAGATGAGGGGAAAGTATTGAAGCTTTACTGAAGGATAAGTCTGAAAAATAGTTTCTTTTCTTGAGTTCAAATTTAGAAAGTATATACCCTACAAATTGCACTTACACGCACCTTGAAACTTGGGATAGTAGAGGATACCTAGAAATACTCTTACCTGAAAACCTAGTATGAAAGAAAAAATGGTATTTAAAGCTAAACACCAAAAGAGAATTATTGAAAAATATATCTGGTCTTGAAAAGAAAAAAAAAAGAAAAAAGAAAAAGAAAAATAGAATAAAGTCAAGACCTAGAAAATGCTATTTATGCTTTAAGTTCACACATTCAGTAACCGGCTGTTAGTGCCTTAAGAAGCATTAATAGTCGCATGACAGGTGTGTGAGCAAATCCGTCCATCCTTAATGAAAAGAAGTAGTATTAGGTATTAGGGCAAGGATATTATAGCTTGAATTGAATTCTTGAGTGTAGGGGTGCAAATATACACACACGTAGGGGTATACAATCGATGTTTGGATAAAAGATAAGACTTATGTTTTCTGTAATGTTGATAAAAATCCCTGATTTGAGACCACACGCTTTAGAAGGAAAACTCAGGAGATACAAATATCTTTCTAAACTTTTTGGAACGTATAGAATCTAAGGTTAAATAGATAGGAGGTGTGAAACATAAGGGTTGAATATTTCTAACTTAGGATGATAGAATTTCTAACGTAAATACTGAACTGTAGGAGTAGAATCGATGTTAACTTATGACACTAGCATAACGGGATTTTGTGGGTGTAATCCGCTGAAAACTCTCAGGAGACAACACTCCTCCTACTAGGGACACCTAGAGGTTTAACGGCTTGTTGCACTAGCTCAGTGCAATCGCGTTCCCTGCGAAAGTGCGGTTAGGATTCTTTTTTGTGAATAATTGGTTTTGCTCGGGACGAGCAAAATTTAAGTTTGGGGGTATTTGTTTATACCAGAATATTGCATTTAATACCGCCAATTCTTACGCTCGTTTGTTTATAAGTAGGTGCTTGTAATCCGTGTTTGCTACATACTTACAGACTACAGGTTCCTAGTCCAAAATAACGCAAATGATACAAAATCTCCACAGTTACGCCAAAATACAGAACATCTGTTGACAGCAGATAAAAGCCGGGTTCCGGTCATCCGTATCCGTCCAGTGCCGCATACCAGTTCCAGAGACAAGACATATGACAGTGGTCATTCGTGTCTCGGACAAGCACAGAGCACGAGGGGGGCAGAACAAGAATCAATGGGTGCGCGGAGCTCGAGGGAGAAAAGGTCAAAAGTACTATTTTTTATGCCATTTTGGAGCTCTGAAGCAATTGTGGAAGCAATTTGCAATTTGGTACATGTAGAACAACATAAGACAGCAAACCAGGGAATCCGACAAAACATGATGTGCCAAGCCTTCTAATTGGCCGTGGAACCGCGGTATAAGCGCGCTTAGGCCGTGGATCCGCGGCCTGATAGACTCCGCAGCACCTAATCTTTTGAGGGTATTTTGGTCATTTTATATGGAGGCAGATTGTTGCCCTAGGTTTCCAGTTCCCTGCCTATAAATAGCCCAGAACTTGCCAAGCCATGGAATCAATTCTTATGCCCACTTTTTGTTAGTTTTTAGTTTAACTTCTTCTTCTTCATCGTCTTTCCTCCATTAAATTGTTGTGAGAGCTTTTGAGTGGATGTTAAATGACGATGAGGGTTATTTTGTATCATTCTTTTACTTAGCTTCTCCCTTGAGCTTTCTACCTTAACTTGATCTTGCAACCTCTTGAGTGAGCTTGCAAGTTTAATCTTTGGTCATTGATCTCAAGGGGTTGTATCATTTTGGAATCAATAATGTTCTCTCTTTTGTGCTTCATTCTCCATGAGTTCTTTGTCTTTTCTTGATCTTGCAACCTTTTAATTGAGCTTGCAAGTTTAAAATTTGGTTATTGAACCCATGTCTTGTTTTGGGTTCTATGGTTCCTAGTTTCATTTCTTGCTCATTTACTTTCTTGCACTTTAATACTTGCTTTACTTTCATGCACTTAAATTCCATGCACTTTTAATTACTTGCTTGTAATCTTTTCTTTTCTTTGTTTATCTTTTCTTTTGCTCTTTTTGGTTCGTTTTTTGAATGGTTGTAATATGTTGTTGTTAAGAATAAATACAATATTGTAAGTTAAGGTTTCATTCCTCATTTCCTTTTCCCGTTATTTTCCTTTGAACTCCGCCCAAACGTTACGCAAGCGCTCCGTTAGGCACCCTACCCTACCAAGGTAACGGTGGTTCCTAACCGCGACCGGTTGCGTTCGGTTTGGCTGGAGGCGAAAGCAAGAGACAAGAATGGAAGGACAAGGGTAAATAAGCCGGATTCCACGAATACCGTGTTTAAATCCCCTAATCCACGTTGTTGCCGATTGCTCTAGCTTCAATTGGTCAAGACTCGGCTCAAAGATTTTGAGTGCGGATTTCTTTAGCTTACACTTTCGTATCTTTTTCTTAACAACTTTATACTTGCATATAAAACACATAGGTTAGATTTGAACAAACATATACAAATTCTTTATTGACTCGTCTAAGACAGGAACGGACATACAACCATCTCCCTGTGGATCGACCCGTGCTCAACCGGCTAGCTGCGAAGCGATACCGTCCTGATCGTGGTTATAACTTTAGAACTTTGAACATCCGACACGCTTTTGGCGTGCGATCAGCGGCATCAGACGGATTCATCTATTGTTGGTCGTAGTCTCACATTTGTAGCGTCTTTTCATGAATTTCACTGTAACGATCTGAGAACCTGTAACCTGTAACTATTTAGCAGACATGGATCAAAAGCACCTATTTATATGTAATATAATTAAGAATGGGCGATATAATAATGCAAACTTTTGATATGAACAAATACCCTCAAACTTATCTTTTGCTCGTCCCGAGCAAAGCCAATTTTATTCTCGAAAAAACCTAACCTCACTTTCGCAGGGAATCGCGATTACACTGGGCTCGTGCAACAAGCCGTTAAACCTCTAGGTGTCCCTAGTATGAGGAGTGTTGTCTCCTGAGGGTTTTCAGCGGATACTACCCACAAAATCCAATCAATTTGGCCTGTTGACTTTCATTCTTCAATTCAGTATTCTAGCAAGAAATTCTATTATCTTCAACTTAGAAATTATCAACCCGTATTTTTCACACTCACTTTCCATTTAACTTAAGATCGTACATGTTTTGAAAATTTATTAAGCTATCAACATCTTTTGAATTTTCCTTCTAAGGTTCCATCTCAACTTAGGAATTTTTATCATCTCTATTGAATGTATAAGCCCTATCTTTCATTCCTATTTCTCATCCAAACCTCAATCATATACCCCTACGTGTGTGTAAATATCACCCCTACACTTGGAAATTCAATTCAAGCTATCATACTCTTGTCCATCGTCCAATGTACTTTTAGTTGGTGAATTTTAGATGAAATTGCTCACACGTCCTTCATGCGACCGTTAATACTTCTTGAGGTACTAAACGACCGATTGCAAAATGTGCTTGCGTATTTAGGCGTAATTCCTCGTCTTGCATTACCTAAGGCTTAGCAGTGACTCCCAAACCAGTTGGTCTAAGGCACTAGGTGATAAAGTACCCTTGCTATATTTTTTATTTATGATGCCTTAAGTAATTACAAAACCAGTGTTCATTTTTTTTTTTATCTCTTTATTCACCACTTATACTTTTATTTTCCTTCATACTAAGGATTTTAGACAAGAGCATTTCAAGGTATCCTCTACTATCCCAAGTTTCAAGATGTGTGTATGTGGGAGTTGTAGGGTATATATTTTCAGAATTTAGACTTAAGGTTTAGAATTATTTTTCAGACTTATATTTCAAATAGAGCTTTCAATACTCTTCCTTTATTTTGACGTAGCCCAAGAACTGAACTCAAAATTTTGCCTATTTCTAAATAAACTACAAGGATATATATTTTCTACAGTTAATGTTTAAGAAAGGTTATTTTTAGGGTTTTTAATTTACTAAGTTTAGGACCTAGTTTTTCCCTACTATTCAACCGTCTTGTCGAACTTAAGTCAAATATGACCAAAATTGAAAATTTCCAATTTTTATAAATTTTTTAAAAAAAAATTTCAGTTTTTTTATTTGGTTTTATTATTTTATATATTTTTTTATTTTCATTTTCATTTTTAATTTTTATATTTTTATTTATTATTTTTTTTATTAAGATGCAATGCGGAATTAAATATGCAAAGAAAGAAGAAACAAATATGTACAAAAATTTAAAATATGCAATGCAATGATAACTATTTACAAACCACCTCTACCTCCAAACTTATCAAAAGCAGTGCCCTCACTGCTCATGGCCTCGCCGTCCCCTTGAACGTGAATGGGAACGTTCCTCTCTAGCCAGCCGGGTGGTCATGTCGTGCTCTATACCTGTCACTCGCTGATCCAGGTTGGTCACCATCCCTATCAATCTGTCTATCCCCCTAGTGGATCTCCTAAGTAAACGTGCTTATGCTGCTGGGGTAAGCTTTTCCTCACTCGCGGTCGAACTGGAGCTGGGTGTCTTGGCGGGTACGTCCTCGGCCGGCTCGGTGCGCGACCATACATCATTTAAGCATATGTAGGACGTGGATACGCCCTCAAGAAGAGGTCTAATAAGGATCCCTCCATGCATATAAAACTCGAATTCCTCCACAGGGAGGAAATGGTGACACAGTTGTGTCACCAACATAGGGCATGGATAATTGGCAGCCCTCTTGCCCGCACCAATCGAATAAAGTAATACCATGCACATATCATAGCTGGGGTTTCTAGTCATCAAAGTGTGCACGATATGAAGGGATGGTGTGAAAAATGTCGTATTGTGCGAACTACCAAAAATATTATTTTGTGCCCAACGACACACAGTCAATACGTTCGCAAGAAGGGTTCTAGCCTTGATTCCTTTGCGTGGCTCCCTCGAACAATCATTACCCATCAAGGGTAGGTAGTCCTCGAATCTAAGGGGTTGATCGTGAATAGGTAGTCTAGGTATTAAGGTGACTTCATGGATGAAGTCCTTATCGATTATTATTTCCCTATCCCCCCAAATTAACCTAATATAACCATGTTGTGAGAGGCACCCTTCTTCCATGCACTCGTAAAAACAGTTTACAAGATCCGGAAGCGCGAAGGAATTTGGATGGTTGAAAAGTAAAAAGTTCCACCCATGCCTTCGGATCTCGTCACCGAAATAGCTACCATAGACCCTGTGTGCAAACATTTGTAAAAAGTCTCTTTCAAATTGCAACGTGGGTGCCATCACAGATAAGTGCAGATTACTTTTAAAAATTTTAACAGAGAAGATTAGAAAATGCAAACCTCTTCTGAAGTTTTCAGTGGGAGAAGCGTCAACAGAGCGGCGGTTGCGCGGCCGAAGGTGGGATCTGGCGGCGGAAGCATGGCGGCGTATGGAGGTCTCGCTGCAGAAAGTTGGGCGGCGGCTAAGGTTTGAAGAAATGAGAAATTCGGGTTATGAAAATCCAGAGGAGGGGTCGGTTTGTATTTATAGGGGTGTTTTTGGTTATTTGTAAAAAGGTCCTCTTACAAAAAGGAATTTATTTGTAATTTTTTTTAACTTTTATTTATTAAAAATGAAAATTTACAAAAATACCCCCAATTTTTTTTTATTTTTTATATAATTACAAGTTTGACATACCCCCAAACTTATTTGAAACAGTGTTTCCACTGTTTATGGCTGGATAACCGAAGTTTGGGGTAGATGGAGGAAAATCGGTCAATGTAAATTGGCTCCTGCAACAGCAGGAGCTCCTCCGAAGAGGCCGCGGTGAGGAACGGTTTAAGGCTATGTCCGTTCACTTTGAATAGTGAACCATCCTCAGGATTTTCTAAATCGACCGCACCGTGCTGATATACGGTGCGTACCAAAAATGTCCCTTTCCATCGAGATCTGAGCTTGCTGGGATGGAAATGTAGCCGGGTGTAGTAAAGTAAAACCTGTTGACCAGGTTTGAATGATTTGCGCATAAGGTGTTTATCGTGAAACACCTTCGTTCGGTTTATGACGACAACCACGTTCTCGTAAGCTTTATCCCGAAACTCGTTCAATTCATTTAATTGCATCTTTCTATGGCTGCCCGCATCTCTGAGAGAAAGATTCAACTCTTTTATCGCCCAAAATGCTCGATGCTCAATTTCAACTGGAAGGTGGCAAGCCTTTCCATAAACAAGCCTATACGGAGACATGCCAAGATCGGTCTTATAGGCAGTTTGAAATGCCCAAAGGGCATAAGTAAGTTTTGAAGACCAATCCTTACGGTTTTTGGAAACCGTTTTCTCCAATATCTGTTTAATTTGCCGATTTGAAATCTCGGCTTGCCCACAAGTTTGGGGATGATAGGGCATTGATAGCTTGTGATTAATGGAATATTTCCGCATTAAGGACTCGAAAGTCTTATTACAAAAATGAGTTCCATTATCGCTAATAATTGCGCGGGGGTGCCCAAACCGAAAGAAAATGTTTTCATTGAGGAATCTAACAACAACCTTATTGTCATTAGTTCGGCTGGGCACAGCCTCGACCCACTTAGAAACATAATCAACAGCGAGGAGAATATACACGTTCCCAAAACAATTGGGAAACGGTCCCATAAAATCTATCCCCCAAACATCAAAAATTTCCACAACCAATATTGGTTGGAGCGGCATTTCGTTTCTCCTAGATATCTGGCCTAAGTGTTGGCACCGGGAGCATGTCTTGCAGTAATCATGTGCGTCTTTAAAAAGTTATGGCCAGTTGAAGCCACACTGCAAGATCTTTTCTGCTGTCTTTTTAGGGCCAAAATGCCCGCCACAAGCTTGATCGTGGCAGAATGACAGCACGCTCTTAAATTCATTGTCGGGGACACACCGACAAATAATTTGGTCGGGACAGTATTTGAATAGGTAAGGTTCATCCCAGTAAAAATGTTTTACCTTGGATAGGAATCGGAGTCTGTCCTGATTCGACCATTCATTTGGTGTAAGTCCGTTGGACAAATAATTCAAAATATCTGCGAACCAAGGTTCACATGATACAGTCAAGAGCTGGTCATCTGGAAAAATGTCTTTTATAGGAAATTGAAGCGTCGGCGAAGAAGGGAGGCGTGAAAGATGGTCGGCGACTACGTTTTCGCATTCTCTTTTTTCTCTGATGATAAGGTCAAACTCTTGTAGTAAGAGGATCCAACGTATCGGCCGAGATTTAGCTTCTTTCTTTGCAAAAAGATGGCGAAGAGCTGAATGGTCAGTGTAAACGATGACTGGAGAGCCGATTAAATAGGGCCTGAACTTTTCTAATGCAAACACAACAGCTAAGAATTCCTTCTCGGTTGTTGTGTAATTTAATTGGGCTTCCTTCAAGGTTCGGCTAGCGTAATAAATTACATGCGGCATCTTATTGATGTGCTGTCCAAGGACAGCACCAATGGCAAAATCAGATGCATCACACATAATTTCAGATGGATGCGTCCAGTCGGGAGACGAAAGGATGGGAGCAGAAGTGAGTGAGTTTTTCAATGACTCGAACGCCTTCATACAGCTCGAGTCGAAATCAAATGTGGTGTCCTTGGCCAACAAAAGAGTCAAGGGTCTAGCTATTTTGCTAAAATTCTTGATGAACCATCTATAGAAACCGGCATGGCCAAGGAAGGCTTGAATGTCTCGGACGTATTTGGGAGGAGGGAGATTGGAAATGACTTCAATTTTCGCTTTATCCACCTCAATGCCATTTTGCGAGATGATATGTCCTAAGACAATACCTTCTCGTACCATGAAGTGGCACTTCTCCCAATTTAAAGTCATGTTATTATCCTTACACTGGGTAAGGACTGCATCTAAATGTAGCAAACACTCATCAAAGGAGTCGCCGAAAATGGAGAAATCATCCATGAAGATCTCCAAGAATTTTTCCACCATGTCTGAAAAAATACCCATCATACACCGTTGGAAGGTAGCGGGTGCATTGCATAACCCAAAGGGCATGCGACGGTAAGCAAACGTACCGAAAGGATAAGTGAATGTGGTCTTGTCTTGGTCTTTTTCGGCAATGAGGATTTGATTATAGCCGGAGTAGCCATCCAAAAAACAATAAAATTCATGCCCAGCCAATCGTTCTAGCATTTGGTCAATAAAAGGTAATGGAAAGTGGTCTTTCCGTGTAGCGGCGTTGAGTTTTCTATAATCGATGCATACTCGCCACCCAGTTTGGGTGCGAGTAGGTATTAACTCATTCGCCTCATTAGTTATGACCGTTATGCCCGATTTCTTTGGGACAACGTGAATGGGGCTAACCCACTGGCTATCAGAGATAGGGTAAATGATACCACTATCAAGACATTTTACGATCTCCTTTTTAACAGCCTCATTCATTACTGGTTTGAGTCGTCTCTATGGATCCCTTGCTGGCTTGGCATCATCCATCATATGAATATGATGTTCAACAATTAGAGGACTAATCCCCTTGATGTCCGCCATAGTCCAGCCAAAAGCTTGCCGATTGCTTTGTAAGATCGTTAAAAGGGCTTTCTTTTGCTGGGGGGCTAGAGAAGCCGAGATGATAACAGGAAGGGTCTCATTGTCACCTAAGTAAGCGTATTAAGGTGAGACGGCAATAGCTTGAGTTTGAGTGTTGGAGGCGAAACAATTGAAGGTAAAATTGGTGAAATTGTCTCAAACTTGAAGGATTCCAACAGGGGTTCAAAACGAGTGTAAGCAACCGAGCCGGATGGTTCAGCTAACTCGTCCGAAAATTCAGGTGGTGATTGGTCGAGATCGTTCGAGAAAGTGAAACACTCGTAGTCATTGTCGGGCGTGAAAGCAGTATCAGATTCAAGGAGGAACGCACTAGTGGCGTCAAAATTGTTTTGATCGAACAGAAATTTCTCGAGCTCACAATCCTCCTGGGTGATCTCTTGGATCGAGCAAACATCAAGTATATTAGCATTAGGTTCGGAGGGCTGATTCCCCAACTTAAAAATGTTGAGCTCAATCGTCATGTTTCCAAAAGATAGGTTCATCGAACCATTTCGACGATTGATCACCGCATCAGAAGTTGCAAGGAATGGAAGACCGAGTATCACCGGAATTTGACTCTGGGGGTTAGCTACAGGCTGTGTGTCTATAATAATGAAATCAACGGGGAATATGAAGTCCCCTACTTTAATCAACACATCCTCTAACTCACCCCTAGGATGGGTGATGGATCGGTCGGCCATTTGGAGAGTACAATGTATGGGTTTCAGCTCTCCAACGCCTAGTTGCTCATATACCGAATAGGGAAGCAGGTTAACACTGGCACCAAGATCTAAAAGTGCGCGGTTTATGTTCTTATCCCCAATAGTTATTGAAATTGTAGGACAGCCAGGGTCCTTCCGTTTTTGAGGTAAAGGTTGGGTAAGAGCATCACTTACCGCACTAGCCAAGAAAACTTTCTTGGGTACCTGTGATTCCCTCTTTTTGGTGCACAAGTCCTTCAAGATTTTTGCGTAAGAAGGGACTTGTTGGATTGCATCCAAGAGGGGAATGTTAATGCTAACCTGTTTAAATAACTCCACAATCTTCTCCATTTGTGGAGTTTGTTTATTGGATCTCAACCTGTTTGGAAATGGAACATTTTGAAAATTTGTTGAGTCCAATGTTTGTGGAGGAGATTGCGGAGTTGGAACAGATCCTAGTGTTGGTGTTTTCATGGAGTGAGGTGTGGGTCCGTTCGGAGTAGTAAAAGAATTAGAGCCTTGTGAAGAATGGAGAACAGGATCTGAAGATGAAGAAGATGAAGATGAAGAAGAAGAAGATGATGAAGAAGAAGAAGCGGCGGCCGGGGTGTCATCATCAGTGCCAACATTGTTGTACAACATCCTTCCAGATCTCAATTTAGTCACGGCACTCACATTATGGTTTTGTTGTTCATGAGCAACATGTGCATTTTGTGCGTGACCAGGATTTGGTAGTGTTTGAGATGGAAGCTTCTCCTTCTCTCGCTCGCTTAAAGCTGCATTCAGTTGTGCAATCTGGGCTTCAATGGTTTTGATACTTTGCCCAAGTGATGCAGTGTGTTGCACCAAAGACTGAATGGAAGACTGGATGTTGGCTGAGGATTGAGTTGATTGTTTTAAAAATGCCTCCAGACTTCGTTCTAGCAAGGAAACCTTATCATTATTTGGCGGAACAAAATTGTTTTGAGGAAAAGAGCTGTTTGGTGCAAAATTGTTCATTTGATTTTGGTAAGGTTGGGGTTGGAAAGGTTGCTGATATTGAGTTTGTTGGGGGGCTTGTTGTTGAGGAGGAGGCCTCTGGAAATTGTTCCCTTGGAATTGTTGTTGATTTTGATTCCAAGAAAAATTTGGGTGGTTCCTTCAACCAGGATTGTAAGTTGAAGAGTATGGACCATTTCTTTGCTTTTGCTGAAAGGTAGCATTGACTTGATCCTGTCCTTGAGCAGGTGGGTTGTAAGGACACTCTCGGTCAAATGGGACGGATCAGAACAACAAGCGCATATAGTGCGAGGGGTTAAAGCAGGGGCAGGAGAAGACGATGAGAATTTGCTCTCAATTGCTTCTAGTTTTCGTGTAATTGCGGCCATTTCGGCTTTCATTGCAATTGACATATCAAGTTGATGAACGCCTGCCCTAGACGGACCAGATGAAGTAGATGAAGTGAACGAAGCGGTCTGTCTAGTGCTTTCCCACTGAAGCATTTGTTCAGCAAGGTCGTCGAGAAATTGCCAAGCTTCCTCGTCAGATTTGGTTAGGAAGTGACCTTGACAAATGGTTTCCAGCAACTGCTTAGTTGCTGGGTTTAGTCCTTCGTATAAAGTTTGGCAAAGTTGCCATCTCTCAATACCGTGATGAGGGCACTGAACAAGAAGGTCTTTAAATCGTTCGAAACACTTCTAAAAAGGTTCGGAAGGTAGCTGGGAAAATTGGTTAATTTCATTACGAATTCTCGCGGTCTTGTGATGTGGGTAAAACTTTTTAAGAAACGCTTTAACAAACTCTTCCCAACTGTTTATGGAATGTGATGTTGTACTATATAACCACATTTCAGCTAGGTCACATAGAGTGAAAGGAATGACTCGTAGCCTTTTAGCATTATTGGACAATTGAGTGGTCTTCATCATTGCACAAACATTCTGGAATTTGTTAATGAAGGTATAGACATCTTTGGATTCCAGCCCGTGAAATTTGGGCAACATATTGATGAAGTGGGGCTTAATTTCGAAATTATCCCCATTTGCCGGCGGGAGTGAAAGACAAGTAGGAAGTACGGAGCGGGTGTGATAGAAACGATCCTGGAGCGCAATTCGCTGTGGCGCATCAACAGGAGGTTGTTGTGGGTTATTCGCACCCAGTTGAGGTAGAATCAGTCCCGAGGTAGGTAAAGGGTTGTTAGGATTGAATCCTGACATCTCTTTAGAAGATGATGAATGTGAAGATGAAGGTAAAGATGAAAAAGAAGTGGAGGGAGTTTCGACTTCGGAGTCGAACGCGTGGTCAGTAGCGACTAACGAGACACAGACTAAGCGGGCGCTAGTATCCCTAGTCCAACCGGACATACACTAAACGAGTTGTAGTGTAGTCAAAACGTAGAATGTGAGGGTAAGAAAACGTCAATGGGGAAATGTGAATGAAGGTTGGGTGCAATGGAATTCTAGCGACAAATGGCAAGTTTTTGTAAAAATTTTGTTTTGTATTTTTTGTATTTTTTTATAAAGAGTTTTGCAAAAGATTTTGTATAGAACTACGAAACACTTTCAAGCAATCAAAATTTAAACATGCACAATCAAGCCTAGAGCTAGGGTCTCCTAAGTCAACTAGACTGCTCCTAACTGGTCCAAAGCGACAAGTTGTGAGATGTCCCTCAAATCGCCTCTTCACCGCCAATTGTGACCAGGTAAGCACAAGTGAAGAAAGGAGGGTTCCGCACACGAATCACCGTGAAACGGGCCTTTTAAAGTTATCTTTCTCATTTGTCTAGCCTAGGCACCACAAAGTCAGGTTTAGATAAACGACTGAATGCCCGCAACCTTCCTCTGTCCTAATGACCGCGACAGTCCTTAATTGGCTGAGTCTAGATATTTTTTAATTAGCTCAAGGGTGATGCATATGCTTTTTGTGATTTCTGGGGTCTTATGAAGGGTAATGAAATCCCCACCCAATCTGAGTTGGTGTTATAGCCCCTTAGATTCCGTTTTAAATATGCAAAGCAGTAACACACAAAATCTAAAACACTTGCCAAAACTTTTTCTTTCTATTTGCGGCGCAAAGAATCCTGCACAAAAATGATTTATTGGAGAGGGAGAAGAAGTTTTGCGCAAAGAACCCTGCAGGAAAATTTTTTCAATGGAGATCGGGGGGTAGGAGAGAAGACAAAAATACTCACAGAGAAATTTGGGGTGCCGACGTCAGCAGTTGACCGCGGAACCGCGGTCAAACGCTTGGTAGGTTTGGATCTCCAAAATTTTCCTGTGTGCTGTTATGGTTCTACTCTGTCTGTTCAGATCCTCTGTTTCTTGATTTGTTCACAGGGCTTGCTCCAGATCTGAATTAGTCCGTCTTCTTTTCCTGCACAATTCACACAAAACCAATCAAAAATAACAAGATGATTTTTTACGTATATTTTTTTTCTTTCAATTTTTCAATTTTTTATTTAATTAACCCGAAATTACAAAAAAGAAATAAACCACCGTTTCCCCGGCAACGGCGCCATTTGATTGAGTGCTGTTTTTGTACGTGCATTTTAAAAATTAAGAATACCGCAATCAAGACGGTGTCGCTTGGTAGCTAGCCGGTTGAGTACGAGTCGATCCACAGGGAAATGGTGTTCTTTCTTTAAGTTCTAACGAGTTAAGTCCTATTTTTGGTAGGTTTTGTTTTAAGATCTATGAATGAGATTAAATTGATTTCAAGTCTTGCTAGGGTTAGGATTACGTTAGTTTGAAATATGGAATCTTCTCACCGCTAACAATGCCCTAGTTAAGAATATAGGTGTTAGGGTAATAGTCAACTACGGGGATTAGCATGACTAGGAAGAAACTTAGTTTCTTCCTTTTGGTCCTTGTCCGTCCGTTTTTAACTCTTAGCCCTAACCTCCAGTTAATTCAACCACAACTGGTCGAACTAGGGAATCACCACTATCATGTAGGATAGGGTGCCGTAGTGAGCGGTGTGTGGTTAAATTAAAAAGAGTCTGTATTTTAAAGATTAAATAGGCGAAAATAGAAGTGAGAGAGATTTCCTTCTCTCAAACCTTCCCTATCATAACCCTAACAAGTGAGGAATTACTCACTCATTAGGAAGTTAACAATAAATTTCATTTTTATAATTCTTATATTAGAAAACTAAATTGTAGATAATAAAAGAACAGATAAAAATTGCAAGAATTAAATTCAGATAAGAAAAAAAAATATCTTTATTGATGACCTCTCAACAAGTGCATTACAACTGGAATTAAAATTTTAATCTAAGAATTAAAAAGAGGCATGCCTAATTAGGCTTTTGGCTTTCCTATTTATAGATAGAAAAAATCCTAGGTTACAATCTGATCCACATTTGAATTTACAAGAATACCCTGAGAAAGCCGGATCAAAGCACCGACACCCACCGACATACGCACCGACACGTGCATTATATGGCCGCGGAACCGCGGCAGGAAGGCTTGTTTGGCAGCGGTTCCGCGGCCAATTGGCAGGATCATGGGTTCCACTTCTCAGTGCTGCTTCATGTTGCTTTTTCCTTCTGTTTTCTTCACTTGGTTCCTCAGAATCTTTTCTACTTTCTTCCAGATTTCCAACAGTGCAGAATTATGTGGACTTTTACCGTGACCATCGCGTCGAAGTCTTGAATCTTGTGCTACCCTTGTGCTTTGTGCATTTAATTGTCTCATGATTTTCATTTGTTCCTTTAACTGGTAGGCGGTATCATACGGATTCATCTATTGTTGGTCGTAGTCTCCCATTTGTAGCGTCTTTTCATGAATTTCACTGTAACGATCTGAGAACCTGTAACTTGCAACTATTTAGCAGACATGGATCAAAATCACCTATCTATATGTAATATAATTATGAATGGGCAATAAAATAATGCAAAATTCTGATATGAACAATGGCGTATAGCACCACCGCAAGTTTTTGATGGAAACCGATCTATAGGATACAGTCGTAGAAACCTAGGTTTCAAAACTAGGGACATGGTTAAAAAGATAGTTAGAGATGATATGAATGATTGAATATGTGTATTGAGATATGAGATGAAAGCTTTGGGATATGAAAAGGGAATGTGAATCACGACTTATAGATATGTAGTTGCACTAGAATAGGTATGAGTTTTAGAGTAGCATGACATTTGATGTATAAGGTAGAAAGTATATATAAAATTGACTTGATGTAAGATGACTTAATGTGATGAAAAGAATATATGATGTGATATGATAACTAGATTGATATATCGGTATACAGATGCGAGTCGATAAGAGAGGATTGATACCTTTGCCGCTCCCCTGATATGAAATTATTATGGATGTGACCTGGGATATAGGCATAGATATATAAATGTTGTGAATCATGAGTGATAAGCCGTACAAGACGTTAGGTCCGTACCCTCATTGTTATATAGGTTGTTAGGATCCCAAATTGTTTAATGCCGCTGTACGATGATTTACGTATGTGATGAGTTTATTTGATGATTGATCCATACCCTTGACTAGAGGATGCCGTACGATAGATTATACCGTACATGATGTTGTGAGGCTGGATACCGATTGATAGATTCACCGACTCGGTCATGTTAGATACATATACCTGTCAGCATTCGCATACGATTTACTTATGCTACATTCATGTTATTCTCATTGCATTGCATATACCTGTGCTAGTATACTTACACCCTTATCGATGATGCGTATGTTACACTTACACAGATTGGCCGGCTCACACACTTCATCATCGATAATTGTCATGTCACTACATAGTAGAATTGTTTCATCATGATATGACTCCTTGCATAATTTACTTGCTATTGTTACATATACACCTTTATACGATGTTGCATTTGACTTTGGAGAAATTGGGAACCGCATGATATATTTTAAAACAGGATTCATTTAAAAGAGTGGTTTTTCCCTTGATATGTGCATATTACTGTTCAATGTTGCATGATATACGGATATGCTTACATTTCTGTCATATGTCGCATACATCATGCTTTATGATTATACGCATTGAGATATGTTGTTTTCATGAGATTTCTGGATTTGAGAACCGTGGTATTATTTTAAGAAAGTATGCATTGTTTTGAAAACCCGGTTTCCCTTGATATGATATTTCAGTGCGTCTTCCATGAGTTTTCTCGGTTCTGAGAGCTTGTGTGAGTATTCCCGATTTGAGGAGCGGTAGGCACCGTCTGCGGGTACATGGTGGACCGGGTGAGGTACCCCGGGGCAAGAAGACTTGTATTGTTAGACGGTGAGCCCAGCGGAGGGACTACTACCTACCGGTGATAGTATTTGAACTCGACAGTTATGCGGAGGATACCGGCCGGAGTTATGAGATGGATATGGGCCGACCCGTTCTGCCGGAGCCCGCGGGCCAATCCTGCAGACGGAGTCGAGATATGAGGATTTATGTGTCGATGTTGGACACAGGTTTCATGATGTTTCGAGTGTCGATGCTGGACACTCAGGTTCCATGATTTTGATGTGTCGCGAGGGATACACATTGATTTATATCCTCATACTTTCATGCATATGCTTTATGATGTTTCGAGTGGATGAGATCCACATGCATACAGGTATTGATTATATTGTTGGATGTTATCCACATGCATACAGGATTGATTATTACATTGTTGGCACATTTACAGTTATGGTCACCCTAGATATCATAGTATTACCTTTATGATAGAGATGACCTAGGAATTGATGTTTATTCGATTTCTACCTGTTGATGTTTTCCACTCACGAGTTGGCAACTCACCCCCGTTGTGCCACAGTTCTTGCAGGTTGTCCGCATGGATCAGAAGTGGCATCGCTGGCACACAGATTACATTCGGGTGTTTTGCTTTGGTAGGTGGTACATGTTGGATCGTACCCCTCTTGTATTTATTATTCATATTGTATCTAGTAAACTCCATCAATCAAAACTAGTATTTGTAAATAGTAAGACTTAGAAATACTTGTAGTTGCGAGACTTGAGCGACGGGTTATATACTCGCTTATTGGGTTGTTGTCTTGCTTTATTCATTATCCTTTGTGTTGATCTTCGCTGTTGGGCGTCTTATACTTGTTTTATTACTTGCGTGGTTGTGAATCAACTGTTTGGCGAAGAGCTAGCTCCCTCTTGGGGATGCCTTTTATATTATCATATATTTGTGGTTTTGGATCAAAATATACAAAGGAGGTGCTGCCCAAATTTTTAAAAGACGAAACATTTTTTTCAACTAGTAAAATAAACTTGCATTTTTCATGTTCCTTTTTCTATGCATTTAATAAAATGATTGTTTTCATTATACCTTATTTCAAAACTTCACCTCTTTTATTTCTTTAAAAGGTTTACATTTCTGGGTTTTCGGCTTACTTGAATTAGACGGGGTCCTATAGACTTCATATGATTCAAGTGCCAGTCGCGAGCTAAATTTCGGGTCATGAACTCACTCCCGATGAAGGGATCTCGACCCTTGCCTCGTCGAATGAGGTGCTGGATATTCATAACCGAATATCACTCTGCAAAGAAAAAGAGAACGTCTGTAATATCAGTTTTTCGAAATTTGTTCCAACAACATTTTTTAGGTTTCTTTTTTTGCATTAATCAAAATTAATGCGGTCCCATCATTCTAATTCTATCACACCAGAAAAGAAAAAAATTACAATGTATGTATATGCCATCCGCATTCGCCACCGGGCCCCGTCATCACCCGTTAGGTTACTTAACTAACGGCAGAGTGGGGGCTGGAGTAGCGCGGGTGTAAAACCTATACAACATCTACTAGTATATATATAAATATATATAACATTCATCCCAGACATGATAATAAGTAACATCACAGAATCTCAGCCAACAATACAGAATGGTGGATTATCTTAGAGCCTCGGGTTTCATTTGAGCCGCAAATAAAACCTGACGTTCTCGGTCGTGTGGATAGCCTGTGCAATGAAAACCTGGACCCCTACGAGCGCGGAAAGTTACCCGCCAATCCTAGAAGTGAGATAGCCCCCTTCAACAAAGTGAATGGGCCACCCAGCACTTCACGGAATCTGGTAACTTGGGCGCCCTTCCGTGGGTCATCCTATACCCCCTACGAGTGCGGCGAATAGCCCGCCAATTTATAATGAAGGCCCCTCCATCTCAATGCCATGAGATGCGGGCTTGTTGCCTTCTAGAACCCGGCTATTCATGCACTCCACCGTGGAGTAATCCTAGTGCAGAAAAAGAAAATAATATGTACAAATGGTGACATCGACCTCAACCCGGTCGTGCCCCAAAATAATATACAACCCGGCAAAGACGACAGCCCACATGTCGGACGCTCGCCCCACAATAACAAATGTACAAATGAATACAAACTGTACCACTAAAATTGCACCACTTGCTATCCACCATGACTATCCAACAACAATCACAGCACAAGCACAAAACATCAACGCGAATGTCACGTTCGCAAACCCGTCTAAAAGAACATATAGCAATCAGACGAGTTTACCGATCAAATGACATTCACGGTCGCAGATAAAAGTGAATGTACTATAAACTATTAAACAGTGTCAAATATAACGAATTCGAAACACTCCGTATTGCCCCGTACAGAAAAACAACAGAAAATCAAACTTAGGCAAAAAACTAGCAACACCAGACAACCAAACTCCTCGAGATAAGAACCCAGAACAAAACTCGACGCATTTCTCCAAACTTGAACCGAGGAGGCCGGTTTTAGAGGGGTTGTGGCTGGCCATATCATGGTAGAAATGCTTCTTTTTTTTCCGGGTATATTTCACAGTCTAAGGATCACTCTGCAATTGTTTAAAGAAAATGTTGAAGCCTTTAAAAATTCGACAGAAACTGCAGTTCGGTTTCGATGTTACGGAGTCGTTTCGGTTTCGTTGTTTTAACATTGTTTAAACTTGCTATTCTAGGGTTTATGGGCTGGCTCTGATACCATGAAGGGTTACCCTAGCGCCCCGGCCAACTCCCGTGGCCAAATGCGGAACAAAATTTTTATAACGATACAAAACTTGGCGCTTGAATATACCTAAACCGGATCTTAACCATAAACCTAATTAGCATGTTAGGGTTCTATCTACTATGACAGAAAGTATACCTAAAGAAACCAAGTCCTTCGGGTCTTCGATCCTCTCCTTAAGCTTCTCGTTGGAAGTATGGATCGTGCTTGAACTTTGGCCTCCTTGTGTCAACGATGATCCACCCGAGAGTTCCAACCTTGAGCTAAACCTCCATGTTGAGGTAACTAGAATACTTAGCCTGCTAATCTAAGTAGACTAGAGAGAGTAGAGTGTGATTTAGAGTAGCTAAGTCTCATTAACCCTTGATTATCAACACATGATACACTTAGGGTTTGAAAGGAAGAAGGAGAGAGCAAGCTTGAGGAAAGAGAAAGTATTTGTGATAATGATAATAAAAAATAGAATGGATAACTTATATATGACCACAAGCATAGCATGGAAAATATCTCACCAAAATATCTAAGGTAAAAAATATCTCACAAAATATCTAAGATCAACAAGTCAATCTAAGTCAAGTGGTCAAATAAGTAGCCATGCCACAAACTTATCATTTATCAAAAATAACAATTACTTTTCTTTACCTCATATTTGTTTTGAGCAAGTCAATGGTCAAAACCCTAATGAGGTATCTACTTCTATACCCCCTCTCATCCGTATATACATACCCGCATCCGTGTTCTGAGAAACATGAATACTATGAGACGAAGCTAATCTAATAATCAAATTCTAGGATCTGGCTTAAACCAAAGCCCACTAGTATTGTCCGCTCGAACACCACACGCGCACAAGTACACGTATGTGATTGAACCCTGTCCTAAAACCATACGACCTCTACTCGTTTCGCCCGAAGCTGGGAAACCCTCTATGTGGGGCTCTAAAGACTCAACAGTACGCTTGCAGTGGGTTTAACCACAAGCACTTCAGTGGCACTAGCTGTACGTAATGGCTACCCAGGTACCTGTCGAAAAGGAAGGCCGACGAGCAAACTCGTCCGAACTCCTTCTGAGTCTATCCGTGATAGTATATGTACAGTCCGGTCTTTTCGTCAAAGAGTATCGCATACCAGGTCTAGGGGGTGGTAAACATCAGACCCTAATAACCCGATAAGTCATGCTGATATGGCTCAGGACCAATCCGGGAAACTACTGATCAACCTATCAGTAAATCACAACTGCCTTGGCCAAGGTCTTATGGTCCTGACCAGTCGATCACTATGCGATATCAACTCCTAATACCGTGAGAGACGAATCCCCAACAATCGCTCACTGCCTCCATGTGGCTCGGGACTGTACCTAACCAAAACCTGTTTGCATGACTCAGTAGAGCCGTGGTAGGGTAGTGATCAAAGCTCAGTGGGAACTCACACGAGACAAATTCCGATCTCAGGTCCAAAGACTAACATGTACACATGTCACCTGAGAACTTCCATCTGACGATATGTATAGTATCATCTGGAAGTTATCGGCGAGTCCGTCCAGTGTACTCACACCCAGTGAGCACATGTATACGATCTTAGGTGTATCAGACCAATCGCTGCGGGACCAACCATCCCCCGACGGGGCTAGAAACGTATACACTAGTTTACTCTGGAGTATCAATGCCCAGTCTCGATACTCACGCGACTAGGGACCATTTAAGGATGTGATTATGGACTACCCTGCTCCTACAAGTATGATCGCCATCATAACGCAGGTAGTCAAGCAAGATCCTATGGGATTTATCAACATGTAACAGCAATATGCAATAACGAGTACAACATATGCCATGTTTAGATAAAGACAAACCATAATAGTATACTACCGTATCGAGTCTTTATCAATATGTGCAAGCTAGATATAACAACAATAGAAATAAATACACATATCCTGACAAAGACAAGTCAAATAATGTACTATAAAATTGAGTAAGATTGTCTTGTACATACATATCCCTAGCATCCATATGTATACGTATACAATACTGGCCTCTAGGGCATATATATCCAACATGTGGTAAGGTGGAAATCAAAGCACAGTGGGAATCACACAAGACTCTATGACGATCTCGGGTCTGCAGACTAACCTGTACCAGTGTCACTAGAGAACTGCTATCTGACAATAGGTATAATACCAACTAGGAGTTCTCGGCGAGTCCGTTCAGTGTACCCAGTCTCTACTGAGAACCCGTATACTATCTTTGATGTCAAACACATTGGATGTGGGATCATCCATCACCCATCATATGGGTCAATAAGCGTATACGCTAGTCTACTCTGGAATATCGATGCCCTGTCTCGATACAGCCTCGACTAGGAACAATTATATGATGTAATTGTAGATTACCCTGGCCCCACTAGTATGATCTCCATCATAGTCCTGGTAATCAAGTACACATCCTAAGGCCTTCGTCAACATGTGAGAGCAAGACAGTATCATAATACAAGTCTACATGTTAAGACAAAGAGCAACCAGATAGCATACTACCATGTCGAGCAAGAAAGTCCTCTCTATATATGTCCAAGAATCCACTATAATATACATCATATGTACAACAATGGCCTCTAGGGCATATACATAACTAACAGTGAATTCTTTGGATATCCCACAAACTTGCAAAGAACTGATCGTGCTTCGAGTTTGTCCGGATTATGTTTTCTAACATAGGCCGAACAACCCCATATCTTAACTCGTTTAAGATATGGTCTCTTTCCACTCCATATCTCATATCATGTTTTAGGCACGGATTTTGATGGAACTTGATTCAATAGGTATGTAGCTGTCTCAAGTGCATAATCCCAAAAGGAAATAGGTAACTTAGCAACACTCATCATAGAGCGCACCATATCTAATAGGGTGCGATTCCTTCACTCCGATACTCCATTGTGCTGTGGTGTATATGGAGGAGTAAGCTGAGAGAGAATCCCATTCACTTTTAGATAATCTCAGAATTCCGTGCTTAAGTATTCTCCTCCTCGATCAAATCAAAGAATTTTAATACTTTTACCCGTCTGGTTCTCTACTTCGCACTTATATTCCTTGAATTTCTCAAAAGCTTCATATTTGTGTTTCAACAAGAACACATGTCCGAATCTTAAGAGATCATCGGTGAATGTTATGAAGTACGAGGAACAACTCCTGGCATGTGTATACATAGGATCGCATAAATCACTATGTATCAGTCCCAAGAGTTCAGTAGCTCTTTCTCCGTGTCCAGTAAACGGAATTTTGGTCATCTTGCCTTTGAGACATGCCTGGAAAGTTTCATAAGATGTAAATTCGAACGGATTCAAATATCCATCTTTATGCAGCTTGGCTAGTCTAGTCGCATTGATATGACCAAGTCAACAATGCCACAAGAAGGCTTCGTTCATTTATGATCTTTTCCTTTTGTGTGTGTTCTGTATATTAAGAACTGTATTTTGATTTAGAACGTATATACCATTACATAACGTACCAAACCCAATCAACACTTGATTCAAGAAAATGTTCATAATACTGTCCTCTAATGCAAAGTTATATCCTTCTTTATGTAATAAAGAAACAGATATTAAATTGCACAACATCATTGGTACGAAATAACTGTCGTTCAGAATCAATGTATTACCATTTGGTAATACTAGGTGATAGTCGCCAACTGCTTTGGCTGCAACAATTGCTCCATTCTCTACTCTGAGAGGCATATCACCCTTTCCCAGCTCTCTACATATCTTTAGCTCATGTAACAGATTACATATGTGGGATCCTGATCCGGTATCTAATACCTAGATTGTAGAGCAGATTGAGAAACAGTTCTCAGTAACTAACACACCCGAAGAAGAAGCATCAACATACTCTTTCTCTGTTCGGGTTGCATGGGAATCCGTGCATTCCTCTATCCCTTGCTCAGACTTATGACAGTCATAAGATAGAGCGGAACCAATGTTCCCCAGCCCAGTATAATAAGAGGGTCCGGTCAATACATCCATATTATTATCTTGATTAAGGCGTGATATGGTCACTATCTGGAGAGAGAGAGAAGAAAACACTTTAGCGTGCACTCTTGCAAGAGTAGATTAGTTATTATCTTATCTAATCAGGACGGCTCCCACTATTTTTATCAAATCTTCCTTCAAAACCTAAAAGGTAAGATTAGCCGGGATTAATTACACCTTACAAGTTCACCAATCGGTCAGCCAGGCAGGTATTGGTACTCCGGGGAGTCTCCCCATGCTTTCGCATGGAACTAATTAAATAACCTCGTTTCCGAAGGGGCATAACCCCGTTAACACCTTTCTTAGACACCTACTGGATTAGTTAATTGTAAAATGGAAAACTCTCCCAGGAGTAACACTTACTCGCTGTGGGTATCGAGATCCAACTATTTCATAGAACGTATGCAATCTCATTGCAAATTTCAACACTTGAAATTCCCAATATCTGTTTTTACCCCATACAGCTTATGACCTTGACAAGGTCAACAAACCATAAACTGCAAGTCAAGTTCAACCCGTCATTTCATGATTGAATTAAACCTACCCGCACGACCCTTGACAAGACCGAAAAGGCCGTACGCTACTCTAATCCAATCGCATCATATGTTGCAGATAACACTAATCAGTTACCGCACACTACGCCTTGACAAGGTCAATAAACGTAGCACGGATACTAAATAGCACTTATCTGAAATGACGGAGGCCTATGACTGGTTTTGATGAAAACCTTTAATGTAATGAACTTGATATCATTGTAGAATCTAGTGATTTGAAAAGGAGTGGTTTACGCTCCGCTTTTAAAATCGAGTAGTTTTCAAAACAAACCGAGTAGGTTGTAGCATATGCTAGTTTTGCTAAAGCGGTCATTCCCGATGAAGGGATCTAGGCACTTTCCCCATCGAATGAGGTGCTGGATATTCATAATGGAATACCGCTATGCAAAGCAAGAACTAGAGCTACCTTTATGAAAAATTTGATTCTACAACATCTTTAAGTTTCTTTTCTTTTCGTTAATCTCATTAATAATGTCCCATCAATTTATGTTTCCTAAACATCACAGAAGAAACGTAAATAAAACACACATATATGCCATCCGCATTCGCCACAGGGACCCGGGTCTTCACCGTAAGGTTACTAAACTTATGGCAGGGCGGGGTCAGGACTAGCGTAGATGCAAAACATATATAGTGTCTACTAGTGTATCATATATATAAGTAGCATCCGTCTAATGCAGTTATATGATCACATCATATCACAGAACATTTCAGAACAGCAGAAGCAAACATATGAAATATAGGATATACTTGGAAGTCCGTGTTTTAAATTAAGGCAGTAATGAAAAACACGGGTTCCACGGGCGTGATGAATAGCCAATCCCACATCCCTATACTCCTACGAGAGCGGCAAGCAACCTTACCAATTCTAGAGTTAGGAGACCCGGTCTCGACTCCTCGAGATGGCCTCCCACCGGACTCTAGAACCCGGTTACTTGTGCTCCCCACCTTCGGTCTATCCTAATGCGGAAAAGTAAATAATATATATCAATGGAGACAACAACCTTAACCCGGAAGTGTTCCAATAAAATAATTTTACATACAAATTTTACATGAATTAAAATTGAAAAACTCTCATCTCACGCAAAAAAAACCCCGGTTATTCATTCACGACGATCCAATATAACATATCAACTAGCAACACCATAACATCACATGTCATCAACGCAAGTAAATATGCGTATCCTTAATATCGTTGACGTATAGCAACAAGATCGAGGATACCCCACATATTACAGTTACGGTCGCATAAAAGAAATGAAAACTACAAAAATTAGAATCCGCATCAACCCTTAGACATCATAAACCCGGAATATCTCATATTTCAGATTTCATGCCTAACCCAATAAATCTCCTCCTGAGCTAATTTTATCCTTGAGAATCTCCTCCTTTTAGTCCCTGTTCTTACCTATACATGTTGGTACGGTGTGGACCGTTGAGAAACTGCAAGCGGGTAGTCTTGCAGCTAGATCCATTAAGACCGACTGTCCATACCAAAATATTGCATCTTATTACCACCCATTCTTGATTGCATTGCATATAGATAGGTGCTTTTGATCCATGTTTGCTACATGATTACAAATTACAGGTTTTTAGTCCAAAACAATGCAAATCATGCACATTTTTACAGTTGTGAAAAATTCAGGACAGCTGCCGACAGACGGATAAAATACGGGTCCCGGTCATCCACATCCGTCAGGTGCCGCTTAGCAGTACAAGGGACAAGATTAAGCGATGATCATTCATGTCTAGGACAAGCACAAGACATGAGGGAGGCAACACAAGGATCAACAGTGGCAGTGCAGAGCTTGAGGGAGATCCAATGCACAAAATTCAAATGATTTAATGGAGAAAAAGTTAAAAAGAGTTGTCATTTTAGACTGTTGAAAATCTGAGAATATTTTGAAAGGATTTTGCTAATGTGAACCTACCAAACAGAAGAAGAGAGCATCATGAGAACCCACAAGAAAAAAGGAGCCTTAAACCTGTAAGTCCATATCGCGCACCCCGCAGGTCCGTGGGGAGACGAAATTTGCAAATAAGAATTTTATGAGCTTCGCAACATGGACTTAAACTCCAGGATCAATACTAAACACTAGCTAACAAACCGGTATGAGGTTTAACTACTCGGAAAGAATGTTATACCTTAAGAATCTAGTCCTTCGGGTCTTCTTTGTTGTCCTCCTCCTCTTCTTGTGCTCCTTGAAGAATGTACGGATCGCGCCTCCCCTTCGGCCTCCTCGAGTCAAACATGATCCACCCGAGAGTTTGTGCTCCAAGCTCCAACCTCTAAACCGACGTAACTAGGGTAAATGGTTCGCTAATCAAAGTAGCCTAGGTGATGTAGAGAGTGCTAAAGGATTGTCTCACTAAACCCTATGGCTCATAACACATGTGAAGGATTAAGGTTTAATTTGTGGAAGAAGGAGATGGAGAAATCAAGAGAGAGAATGAGAGAATGCAAATGAGCAAAGTTGCTAGAAAGTTAAGAATGGCTCTCTCACTTCACTCATTGAAGCATGGATTATTTTCTAATTGAAAATAGCAACCATGCTTCAATAGTGATCACAAACCAATAAACAATTACTAAGAGCCATGCTTCACCCATGCCAATAATATCTCTCCAATTCCACCTCATTAATCCATTTAGAAAATGGATAATACCAAATAATGAGGTGGCTCCTTCTAGAAGCATGCCTTGCCAAATTACAAGAATGCCCCTCACCGTAAATACATACCCGTATCCGTATTCCGAAAAATACGGATACATTGAGATTATAACAATCCAATAATACAATACTAGGATCCAGCTTAAACCAAAGCCCACTAGTATTGCAACATTTCAAAAAAAATAAAATATTATTTTTGGGGAAATTTTATAATTAAATAATAAAATATTGAATATTTTAAAAAGGCGGTATAATTAAATACCGATAAATTGGGAAAAATTTGGAAAATTATGGAAATTACTAAAAAGAGGGTGTTTTATGTGAATTGTGCAAATTATAAGTTTAATGATAACTTATATGCTAATTTAGTGCTAATTGCGATTAAAAATCGCTAATCGGACTTTAAGCGTGTTTTGTGCACATGTCATTTTTTCCACACTTATTACATTTTCCTACATGATTTGGGGTGTATGGGTATTTGTTTTGGGTTTACTATTAAGGAGAGAAGGAAAATAGAAAAGAAAAGAAAGGAAAGGAAAAAGAAAATATTAAACTAAGAGGTATGGGCATGAGAGAGAATGAGAGGGGTTACCCTTGACTTTGGACCTTCCTCCTTCATTCCTTCACCCTCATCATCTCTCCCCTCAACTCCATTTCTGTCCAGCTGCTGCCCTTCCCTTCCTCCTCCACAGAACCCCCCAAAACTCCATTAAAAACTACTCCAAACCCCACTCCCACTTCAGAAAAAATGTGCATGAGCTCACTAGCAACACATAGGACCAAGAAAGCTTGTATTTTTGACACTTGGGGCAACTCAAGAAAATTCTTGAGTTGCCAAATGACGTATTTTCTGAACCTTTAGCTTAGTATTTCCATTTCCTGTATATCCATGTTAGATTAGAACCGATATTGTGTGGTTTGGGTGAACTTTGAAAATTCTAATTAGGGTTTAGGGAATTGTTGAGTTGTGATGTGTAATTGAGCTCAGTAGAGGCCACACAAACCCCTAGTGCTAGAATTCAGACCTAAACCAGAGACTAGAACCCCAGATTATGGATTTAGAAACCCGATATCGGAAGAATTGTGGATTCTGTGAGTGTATTCTGAAATCTTCTATCATCCGGAGCCTCTGAAAATTATTTTGCAAACACAGAGAGATGTGCAGGCACCTAGGAAGCTAACCCCATGACCCCAGCCCCTGAATCCATTTCCAGGACGCAAATAAAAGTTTTCTGGCCACAAATTGCGGCCAGACCTGGGCCATTTGGTCTCGTTCTTGTTCTGTAGTTCCTACATCTGTAAACTAGACACTTAGCTTATGCAAATTTGACCAATTTGACCTAGGGTAAAATCTGGGACCATTTTCAAGAGTTGCTGTTTTGATTCGGGGTTTCGTTTTGCGTATTTTATATTCTGGATTTTTGTATCGAGTGTTATTTGGTGGTTTTGAAAGCGTAGTCCATAGGTTCTAACCTATCAGCCTTTAGCGTGTCGTTTCGGTTTTGACTTGGATTTTAATGCGCATTGCGATGTGTTATATGTGTAGGTACCCCCACGATGATTCGAGACGATGAAGAAGATGATGGCGACATCGACACCGACACGCAAGATGCAAGGTGAGTAGATTATATCTACGGGGGAGGTCGGGTGGATGGCGTATAGCACCCCCGCAGTTCGATGTTTAATATAATATATATATACTATATATATGATAGCTTTATGTGTGACATGGATTTTCAGGATGTGATTAGGTGTACTATGGTTAGATTAGGGTTTAGAAGTAAACTAGTATAGTTTCCTAGTTGCGAACCATAGAATAGGTTTACACCCACACGCACACACATGCTTACTTATTATACTTATACCTGGATGGTGAGGATAGTGTATGATATTTGGAGATGAGTCGATGAGATTGGGCATAGTGCCATGAGATCGGTGATATGATGTGGTTCGTATTTGGGATACGACATAAGATTTTAGCGGGCCTTTGGACGTGTGTTTTACATACGCATTTATATTTACATAGATGGTATCGGTTTGTACTAGACTTAGATCAGTACCCCAGTTCATGAGATATGATGATAAAGATACCAGTTAATTGATGAGATGAATGTGATATTGACCCGTACCCAGATTTGGGATGCCGTACGATGATTTACCGTACGAGCTTTATTTGATGGTAAGATCCGCACTCATGACTCGAGGATGTCATATGATATTATATCGTACGCGATACCATTGAGGCGGGATCACCGACTATTATATGTATATATGTATCGACTCAGATTTAGGTGGTTTCCATACCCTTTCCATTAGCTTATTAGTTAGATCTGTAGTTTCCTTAGTAGATGTTAGACTAGACCCGAGTCATACCTATTTCAAAAACTAACGAATCGCGAGTATTTTAAAGACAGGCAAAGGGACTCTACGGATATTTTCAAAAGACACACTTTTTCTTAAATACACCGTAGCCCTTATTTTACTAAAAACCCCGATTCGTCTTATTTCAAATGGAAAAACTGTATGACAATTTTATATTGATGCAGATTCATCGCTGTTGTATTTATTAGTCGATTTCTTCATATTCTTGCTATTCGCATCGCATTGCATGTGTAAATGTGTTTATTGTTATATTAAAACCATGCTGTCAGGACACCAGCACCATTATCGATGATGTATATGTTCCACATACACCTGCTTGCCGGCTCACACACTTCATCATCGATAATTGTCATGTCACTACACTGTAGTACTGTTGCATTCAGGATATGACCCTTGCATGGCATACTTGCGTACATACATATTGTACACTCATACTTGCGTACATATATATTGTACACTCATACTTGCATACATACGTATTTGCACATACATAGATGATTCTGGCTTGATTTGGAGATTTGGGAACCGCAAGATACTTTTTAAAACTGATTCATTTTAAAGGGGTGGTTTTCCCTCGATATGTGCATATTACTGTTTTATTTTGCATGATATACAGATATGCTTACATTTATTTTATATGTCGCATACATCCTGCTTTATGATTATACGCATTGAGATATGTTGTTTCCATGATATTTCTGGATTTGGGAACCGTGGGTATTTCAAAAGAGAGTATGTATTGTTTTAAAAAAAACCGGTTACCCTTGATATGATATTTCAGTGCGTCCACCATGTGTTTTCTCGGTTCTGAGAGCGATATGTGAAATCCGATTCGAGGAGGCGGATGAGGCCGATTGCGGATACATGGTGGACCCGGTATGGTACCCAGCGGCGAGAATGGATCGCTGTGTTGCAGACGGTGAGCCTGGCAGAGGGACTACCACTACCGGTGATATTATTTGGGCTCGGTGGATATCCGGAGGATACCGACCGGAGTCGAGAGATGATACGGGCCGATCCGGACTGACAGAGCCCGATATATGAGGATTTACGTGCCAATGCTGGGCACTGGTTTCATGATGTTTTCGAGTGTCGATGCTAGACACTCAGGTTCCATGATATTGATGTGTCATGAGGGACACATGTTGATTTATATCCTCATACTTCCATGCATATGATTTATGATATTTACATGCATGATGTTTTATGTCATTGGGTGACACGTGGACGAGATCCACATACATACAGACATTGATTACATAGTTGGATGATATCCACATACTGTTAGACGTCATGATATAGTTGACATTGATTCATGTTGATTACATTGATCACACCTCATAGTTATGATATGTTGCTACCTGAGGCACCGACACGAGCATTTGGTACTACACTTATGTATAGATGTTTACCCTTGCCATCTTATCATGCTTCAGACTTATTCATATTGAGGATATATTATTACTGATCGTATTGACCTAGGATTGTGTCATACATACGATTTCTGCTCTGCGATGTTTTCTATTCACGAGTTAGAAACTCACCCCCGTTGTGCCACAGTTCTTGCAGGTTTTTCCGTACAGGTTTCATTGCGGCTTTTCTGGCACACTGCTTCCTTTCTGGGTGATTGCTTTGGTAGGTGGGTTCACTCGCATCGTGACCACCCTTGTATTTATTTTAATCAGTTGTATCTAATAATTCCATCAACCAAATTTGTATATTGTTTCAGACTTAGAAAACCAGTTTTGTATTATTTCGACTTTAGAGTCGCGCGTATTATGGTTTTCATGCTGATTTTGAGTTTCCTTTTGAGTTTTGATCCTCGCCCTTCGGCGTTGTATATTATATTGCTTGCGTGGTTGTGACCGTTGATTGACGAAGAGCTAGCTCCCGCTTGGGGATGCCTTTTATCATTGTGCATATATTATTCTTGTTGTACCCCGTTTGGGGCCAGTATTTACAAAGGAAACTCTGCCGAAATTTTCAGAAAAGACTAGAGATTTTAAAAATGCATATTCGGCTTACTTATTTAAAAACCTTGCTTTTAAAACATGTTTTTTTTACTTCTTAAAAACTAGTTTTCTTTATTTACTCCTTAAAATGATTTTAGATTTCTGGGCTTTTGGCTTACTTGAATTAGATGAGGTCATATAGACTTCATATGATTCGAAGGCCAGTCACGTGCTTTTTCGGGTCGTGACAAGTATTGTCCGCCCGAACATCATCCGTGTACAAGTATAAGCACACGTATGTGATCGAAGCCCTGCCGTAAAACCATACGACCTCTACATCTTTTGCCCGAAGCAGGGAAACCTTCTGTGTGGAACTCTAAAGACTCGACAGTACACAAGCAGTGGGTTTAAACACAAACACGTCAGCGGTACTAGCTGCACGTAACGGCTACCTAGGTATTTGTCGATAAGAAGGTCGATGAGCAAACTCATCCGAACTCGTACTGAGCCTATCCATGTCAATCTTCGTACAGTCCGGTCTGTTCGTCTAAGAGTATCGCATATCGGGCCTAGGGGAGAGGTAATCGTCAGACCCCTAATAGCGCAATAAGTCATGCTGGGGAATAGCACAGAACACCCTGAGAAACTACTGAAGTACATACCAGCAAATCTCGCTTGCCTTGGCCAGAGACTTTTGAAAGTTTACGCTAACACCCCATTGGGTTTTACAAGCATCAAGCATGCCATTTTTTAATTTTTCCGGGGTGCTAATCTACACTAAACAAGATCATTAACTAGATGATTAGGGTTTTAGGTTTGATATCAAGAAAAACTATAAGAAGTGAAAGATGGCTATACCCTCGTAGATCGAGTCCTTCACTTCACATGCTCCGTGTAGTAGTCCAGCGACTCCACTAGGCTCCACTTGAGGGTTTGGACGAGCTTCCTCCGAAGACTTTCATGCCGAAGATGATCCACGCGGAGTCCCTCCAACTCAAGCTACCTCTACACTAAACTCCTTGGTATAGGAAACACGCTACACTTGATCACTAGTCAAGTGTAGGATGGTGAAGTAAGGGATGTTAATGATCACAAGTTTGTGTTCAAGCTTCATGATTCACATCTCATGTGAGGGTTGAAGCTTGAACAATGGCGAGGAGGAAGAAGAAGAGGAAGAAGAAGAGGAACCATGGGAGCAACTAAAGAAAAAAATGAGTTCTAGTGTTGAATGAGATGAAGAATGGCTAATATAAAACCCCACTCATTGAAGTATCAAAAAAAATATCCACAAATAAAATATGGTGCCATGCTTCAATAGTATGTCAACCTGAATAAAATATTAGATGTAGCCATGCTTCCCCATTCTTCTTCAATTTCCACCTCATTTCTATTTTCACAAAATAGAATTTTATGCCATGCTTTATAAAATATACATATATATATATATATCATATATATATATTATGAAGAATAATTAGTGAGCTAATGATATTAGTTAAGATATAATTATATCACATTATTAAATCAACACTTGATTTAATAAACTGGTTATATCACATATAACCGAATAATATCATTTATCTGCATATCACATTATCAAATCAACACTTGATTCGATAATCTGGTTATATCACATATAACCTAACTCGATAACAGATAACTGCCAGATTACAATATGGTATCACATACACGTATTTAATCAGGCCCACACACATATCACATATGTGTCCTACTTCGTTTCGCTTGAAACATGGAACTTGTGTGGGGCTCTAAAGACTCGTCAATATGCCAGCAGTAGGTGATGATCACATCAGTCACCTACAAGCCGTCAGCGGTACTAGCTGGACGTAACGGCTACCCGGGTATTGAGCGATATGAAGATCAACAAGCACGCTTGTCCGTACTCTCCATGAAGCATATCAGTAACACTACCGTACAGTACGGTCTCTTCGTCTGATATGTCGCATATTATGTCTAGGGTGGTAAATGTCAGACCCCAGTAACGTAATAAGTCATGCCGATGTCTGGCCTATAATGGTTCGAGAAACTACTGATAACATTTATCAGTAAATCTTAGCAGCAGCCCTGGCTAGGGACTTCCAGTTATAGCCAATCGAGTATAGCGCAACATCAACCCCCAATACCGGGAAAGACGAAAGCCCTCCTATCGCTCATTGCCTCCATGTGACTCGGGACTGTACCCAAAATCCACCTATTTGCACAACTCCTCTTGAGCGTGGTAGGGAGAAAATCAATGAACAGTGGGAGCCACACAAGATTCTATAACGATCTTGGGTCTACAGACTAACCTGTACCAGTGTCACCAGAGGACTGCTATCTGGCGATAGGTATAATACCAACTAGGAGTTCTCGGCGAGTCCGTTCGTTGTACCTATTCTCTAATGTGCACCTGTGTACAATCTTTGATGTCATACACCAATGGTTGTGGGATCAACCTGTTAGATATGTATGCCCTAGAGGCCTGTCTTGTATAGGATGGTAGGCATGTATATGTATAGAAACAATCTTTGTTCGAAATGATAGTATGCTATCTGGTTTATCTTCATCTTAACGTGTGATGTGTTGTATTTCATATCTTTATATACATGTTGATGAAGCCTTTAGGATTATGCTTGACTTCCAGGATTATGATGTAGATCATACTAGTCGGGCCTGAGCAGTCTATAAGCATATACTTTAATAGTTCCTACTCGAGGGTATATCGAGACAGGGCATCGATATTACCAGAGTAGACTAGTGTGTACGTTTCTTGACCCTGGGGGCGATGGTTGATCCCACAACCATTGGTGTTTGACATCAAAGATTGTACATATGTGCTCATTGGAGAATGAGTACACCGAACAGGACTTGTCGAGAACTCCTAGATGGTATATATACCTATTGTCAGATATCCGTTCTCTGGTGACACTTGTACAGGTTAGTCTATAGACCTGAGATCGTCATAGTGTCTTATATGACTCCTACTGTACTTTGATTTCCTCCCTACCATGGCTCTACTGAGTTGTGCAAACAGGTGTATTTTAGGTATAGTCCCGAATCACATGGAGGCAGTGAGCGATAGGAGGGGTTTCCTCTCTCCCGGTATAGGGAGTTGATGTCGCGCTATGCTTGATTGGACATAACAGCAAATCCCTGGCCAGGGTTGTCGAGATTTACTGGTAAAAGTTATCAGTAGTGTCTCAAACCGTTATAGTCCATAAATCAGCATGACTTATAAAATTACTGGGGTCTGACATTTACCACTCTTAGACTTCATATGCGACATATCAGACGAAGAGACGGGACTGTACGGTAAGTGTTGGTTACAGGCTCGTTAGGGTTGGGATGAGTTCGCTCGTCGGCCACCTTTTCGTTACATACCTGGGTAGTCGTTACGCACAGCTAGTGCCGCTGACGTGCTTATAGTTAAACCCACTTCCATCATACTGTCGAGTCTTTAGAGTCCCACACAGAGGGTTCCTTGGTTCAGGCAAAAGGTGCAGAGGCCGTAAGCTGTTACGGCAGGGTTTCGATCATATTCGTGTAATGGTTACAAGAAGAATGATCGGAAGGATAATACTGGTAGGCTTTGATTTAAGCCGGATACGGGTATTATATTATTGGATTATTTGTATTCATATTTTTTGGAATTCGGATACGGGTATGCTTATACGGTATACGGTGAAGGGTATTCTTGTAATTGTACAAGAATACCTTTTAGAAAGGGACACCTCATAAATGGTTTTCATTTTGTGAAAATGGAAATCATGAGGTGGAATTTAGAGAGAGTCAAAGCATGGATGAAAGAATGGCTTATATCATTTTATATTCATTTGGAGTTACTATTGAAGCATGGTGCATTATTTTGGAGAAAAATAATACATAGCCATTTCATTTTACCATGCTTGATTTTTTCATTCATCACTCTCACATTCTCTCTCCTCATTATCTCCTTCTTCCTCCTCCAAGCTTTACCTTCACATGAGTTATGAATCAAAAGCTTAGGGATCACTTTAATCCTCTACTTAATCTCTACACTATCTAAGTAATCATTTCTAGAACACTTGATTTCTTAGTTAACTCTTGAGAAGAGTTTGAAGCTTGTTCTATAGCTCTCGGGTGGATCATCTATGACATAGAGGTGGCCGGAGACCGAGTTCGTTTCAAGCATCCAAAGAGTCTAGGAGTTGCATCCAAAAGAAGACCCGAAGGACCGGTTCATTAGGTATAACCCTTTCATAGTAGTTAAGAACTCTAGATAGGGTTTGCTAGTTAAGGTTTAAGCACAAGATCTAGTTTTTATGTGGGTGTTGCATACAAGAAATTTTTCGTTTGCCACTTCCGCCTCCTCACAAGTGTTGTGAGGGTGTGAAACATCGAATATCATGGTATCAGAGCCTCTCTTAAGCCTTAAATAGCTTATAGCGACGTTAGAAATCTGCCTCTTTTGTTGCGAAAAAACTGTCGATAAAAACAGTTCTAAAATTGTAGTTTTGAGTTGTTTTCACACCCCGCGGGCTCACGGTTTGAACCGAGAAGCCGCGGGGTATAGCATGCACACCCGGGTGGGACCAGAGGCCGGACCCACACCCCAAGACCACAACAAGGTAGCCTTAGGGGTGGGTGACCCGAGAGCACCCTTATGGGTGCTCTCGGGTATGCCTTCCCCTAGGGGCCACCTTGAGGTGGCCTCCGGGGCTGGGTACCTCGCCGAGGCCCTCCATTCGATAGTTAATTTCTTTTTCTTCACCTCCGCAAAGATTCGGGCGGGTTTCAAGTTCGTTTCGACTCCCGGATTGACTTAGAACGATCGGTTTTGGATCTTTAGCTCACTGGATTTTTTCAAGTGTTGGAAAATTGGTTTAGTTTGCTAATTGCGTGTGGAATTCTAATGTCGCGGTTACTTTACATGATTTGTGATGTGTTTGTGTGTTTAGAAACGTCGACTAATTGCTATACGTCGATTAGTCGGGGTTGCACACATCTGTAATGATATCATGTGATGGTATGTGTATATGAATATGTTGGATCATCATGGATGAATAGCCGGGGGATGTGAGAAGAGCGTTTTTCTTTTCTTTCATTCATGTAATTTGTAAAAAGTGATGTAATATTATTTTGCGGGGCACATCTGGGTTGAGATTGTAGCCACCGTTGTATAATTTCTTTTTACTGTTTTTGCTCCTAGGATAGACCCATGGTGGGGTGCACAAACTACCGGGTTCTTGAAGTGCCGAGTGTCCTACTCACTTTATTGAGTGAGATTGCTTCACTTTGGGAATTTGGAGGGTAGTTTGCCGCACCCGTAGGGGTCTAGGATAGAGTTTGGTTATTCATCATGACCGTGGAACCCGTCTTTCATTAAGGGCTTAAATGAAATACGGAATTCATAGTATATATAATGTATTCATTTGTGATCTGGAATATTTATAAATGCGTGCGACGAATGACTATTTATATATGAGATATATAATAAACGTTGCTTATGTTTTGGACCCGCGCTAGTCCAGTCCCCGCTCTGCAATTAGTTAAGTAACCTAACGGTGCATGAAGGGGCCCCGTGGCGAATGCGGATGGCATAAGCGTACGTTCTATTTTCGTTTCTTTTTTGTGATGTTTAGGAAACGTAAATGATGGGACAACATTAATGTGATTAATGTTACAAAAAAGAAACCTAAAGATGTTGTAGAATCAAACTTTTTAAAATGGGTAACTCTAGTTTTTGTTTTGCATAGTGGTATTTCTTGATGAATATCCAGCACCTCATTCGATGAGGAAAGGGCCGAGATCCCTACACCGGGAGTGACTCCTTTAGAGAAACTAGAAAATATTACAAAGCACTCGATTGTTTTTATAGTTGATCTAAATTTTGCTTTGCATCGTGGTATTCATGAATATCCAGCACCTCATTCGATGAGGAAAGAGCTGAGATCCCTTCACCATGAGTGACCTCTTTAGCAAAATTAGAAAGATACTACAAAACCATTCGACTTTTAAAACTGGAGCTTAAACCACTCATTTCACTAGATTCTACAATGATATCAAGTTCAAAGCGTTAAAGGTTTTCATCAAAACCATCCGTTGCCCTCCGCCATTTTAGAAAGCAGAGTACTTAGTATTCGTACCATGTTTGTTGACTATAGTTAAGGCGTGGTGTACGGTAGCTAAGTGATGTCTTCCTACAAAGCATATGATGTGATAGATTAGGACATTCATATGACCTTGTTGACCAATAGTTAAGGGTTATGCAGGTGGGTCTAAATCAATCACGAAATGGCGGGTAGAACCTGACTAGTGCTTATGATTTGTTGACCATAGTTAAGGTCATAAGACACTAGGGGTAAAAATCATATCGGGAATTTCAAGAGTTGAAATTTGCAATGAGATTGAATACCTTCTATTTGATAGTTGGATCCCGATCCCACTGTGAGTAAAAGTTACTCCCGGGAGAGTTTTGCACTTTACAATTAGCTAATCTAGTAGGTGTCTAGAAAGGTGTCAACGGGGTTACGCCTCTAGGAAAACGAGGTTTATTTTAATTATGCCCGTGCGAAAGCATGGGGAACCTCCCTCGGAGTACCGACACTGGCCTGACCGACCGGTTAGCGAACTTGTAGATTATAATTAATCCTGGCTAATTTTCTTTTTAAGGTTTGAAGGAAAATTTGATAAAAGCAGTGGGAGATATCGATTAGGTAAGATTAATAACCAATCTAATTATGCAAGAGCAATCACTGAGTGTCTTCTTTTCTCTCCTAATGGCAGATACCTATGATGGGACTTAAGATTTTATTAGACAAGAATAAACTCACGGGACCGAACTACAAAGATTGGCTAAGGAACGTAAATATTTCCCTGACCTATGATAAGGTCGGATACGTCCTGACTACTCCATCCCCTCCTAGCCCAGGCCATGATTCTTTAGTGGCGGATAAGAAAATCCGTAAGACATGAGATATAGACTGTGCAACAGCCAAATACCTCGCGCTTGCTTCTATGAACAATAAACATCAGAAGCAGTATGAGAAGATGGATGTACAATCCATCTTTCTCCATACAAAGGAGTTGTATGGAGAGCAATCTCATACTCTCCGATACGAGGCATCTCGAAAGTTGTTTCAGATGTGGTTGGCTGCTGGTACGTCTGTAGGTGACCATGTATTGAAGATGATAGGACTTATCAAAGAACTAGAGGACCTGGGTTGGACAATGGAGAACGAACAGTATGTTGATATTGTTCTACAGTCCCTTCCCCTGCCTTTGTTCAGTTCATTGTAAACTTCAACATGCACAACATGGAGAAGTCACTACCTGAACTCCTCAATATGTTGAGGAGTGCAGAGAGCACACTAAAGGTAGTGAAAACTCCCACTCTAATTGCTGGGCCATCTTCCACTTCTGTCC
Source organism: Agapanthus africanus (assembly GCA_030015575.1). Lineage (NCBI taxonomy): Eukaryota > Viridiplantae > Streptophyta > Magnoliopsida > Asparagales > Amaryllidaceae > Agapanthus > Agapanthus africanus. The sequence goes on from CM057341.1 coordinate 343,157,154, forward strand.
CTAAAGCCAAGGCCAAGGGAAAGAAGAAGAAGAATCCCATCAAGCCGAGAGAAGGAGTGAAAAAGGCACCGAGAAAGGACAGGATAGGGGCTGCTGCGACAGTAAGAGGGGAATGCTTCTACTGCCACCAGACTGGGCACTAGAAGAGAAACTGTGTTGGATACCTGGCCGGCCTCAAGAAGAAGAAGTATGCTGATGCTTCCACTTCAGGTGTGTTTGTAACAGAAAACTATTTTTCAATTAACTCTGCTACCTGGGTATTAGATACCGGGTTAGGATCTCACATCTGCAATTGTGTGCTGGGGATGAGAAATAGCAGGTTTTTGAAGAAAGGTGATCACACTCTCCGAGTTGGGAATGGTTCCTCTATACATGCTGTAGAAGTGGGAGAGTATCACCTTGGTTTGCCATCGGGTTGTATATTGGTTTTGAACCCATGTTATTTTGTACCTTCGATGTTATGTAATATTATATCAATATCGTTGTTGGACAATGAAGGATATAATTTTGTATTACAATATAATGTTATGAACATTAACCTTAATCAAGAGTTGATCGGGTCTGGTACATTAAATAACAGGATATACGTCCTAAATCAACATACAGTTTTCAATATACAACACACAAACAAAAGGAAGATTTCAGAAATAAATGAAGCTTTCATTTGGCATTGTAGACTTGGTCATATTAATGAAACAAGACTAACCAAGCTACAAAAAGATGGATATTTAAACCCGTTTTAATATAAATCTTATGCGACTTGCCAGTCTTGTATCAAAGGTAAAATGACCAAAACTCTGTTTACTGGACACGGAGAGAGAGATACTGAACTCTTAGGCCTCATACATAGTGATGTATGTGGACCAATGTCTACACACGCGAGAGGTGGTTTTTCATACTTCATAACTTTTACTAATGATTTCTTGAGATTCGGACACGTGTTCTTCTTGAAACATAAGTCCGAAACCTTCGAAAAGTTCAAGGAGTATAAATCTGAAGTAGAAAAACAAACATGCTTGAGTATCAAGAAACTTCGATCGGATCGAGGAGGAGAGTATGTAAGCTCATAGTTTCTAGATTTCCTAAAAGAGAATGGGATTCTCTCTCAGCTCACTCCTCCGTACACACTACAACACAATGGTGTGTCGGAACGGAGGAATCGTACCCTATTAGATATGGTACGATCAATGATCAGTGATGCTGAGTTACCACTTTCATTATGGGGGCACGCATTGGAGACTGCGATATATCTATTCAATAGGGTTCCGACCAAAATCGTGTCTACCACTCCATATGAGATATGGTATGGGAAGAGATCATCTCTTAAACGAGTTAGGATATGGGGTTGTCTGGCTTATGTGGAAAAGCAGAATCCGGACAAACTCAAGACACGATCGGTTTTGTGTAAATTTGTAGGATATCCAAAACACTCATATGGATATCTTTTCTACCACAAGGAGGAACAAAGGGCGTTTGTTTCTCAGTATGCCACATTTTTAGAAAATGATACTGTTGGTAATGCGGTAGAACTGGAAGAAATTCTAGATCCGCAAACAATTATCGATGATTTGGTTGAACCTGAGGTTTCAATAGAACCTGACGAGCCTCGGCCACTCCGTAGATCTAGTAGGACTTCTCGCTCACCTGATAGATACTACGGTTTTCTAATTGATGGTGATAGAGAAGATTGCATCATGGATGATGATGACCCTACTAGTTTTCAGCAAGCAATCATGAGTGGTGACTCAGTGAAGTGGCTGGATGCCATGAGATCCGAAATGGAATCCATGCACACCAACAAAGTATGGACTTTGGAGGTTGCACCTTCTGGAGTAAAACCCATAAGGTGCAAATGGATCTTTAAGAGAAAGATCGGTGTGTATGGTCAGGTGGAGAACTATAAAGCTAGGCTGGTAGCAAAAGGATTTCGTCAAAGACCAGGCTTGGACTATGATGAAACCTTTTCACCAGTCGCGATGCTCAAATCCATTCGGATCTTGCTTACTATAGGTGCTCACTATGACTATGAGATCTGTCAGATGGATGTTAAAACGGCATTTCTAAATGGTGATTTAGAAGAATGCGTTTTTATGGATCAGCCAGAAGGCTTCATTGATAGTGGGAGCAGCAGAAAAGCATGCAGGTTGCTTAAATCCAACTATGGATTAAAGCAGGCATCACGGAGTTGGAACATCTGCTTTGATGATACAATCAAAGAGTTTGGTTTTATAAAAAATATAGATGAACCACATATTTATAAAAGGATTGTAGAGAGTACTGTTACATTCCTCGTATTGTACGTGGAAGACATTCTCTTGATAGGAAATGATGTTCCTATGCTACAATCGGTCAAACTATTCTTATCGCAGAGGTTCTCCATGAAAGACCTGGGTGATGCCTCGTACATTCTTGGAATTAAGATCTATAGAGATAGATCTAAGAAATTATTGGGATTGTCCCAATCGAGATACATTGACACCATACTAAAGAGATTTAGTATGGAAGATTCCAAGCGAGGTAATTTACCCGCTTGTCATGGGATCACCCTCTCTAAAGAGATGTCTCCAAAGACTGATGAGGAGAGGGCTCACATGAGCATTATACCCTACGCTTCGGCGATAGGATCTGTAATGTATTGGATGTTGTGTACTCGCCCAGATGTAGCTTATGCACTGAGTGCAGTAAGCTGGTATCAATCCAATCCAGGGGAGAAACACTGGACTGCTGTGAAGAACATTCTGAAGTACTTGAGAAGAACTAAAGAAATGTTCTTGGTGTATGGTAACGGAGATCTCCAAATGGAAGGCTTTACCAACTCCAGCTTTCAGAGCGACAATGATGATAGTAAATCCATCTCAGGGTTTGTACTTACCTTAAATACAGGGGCGGTATGTTGGAAGAGTTCCAAGCAAGATACCGTCGCTGACTCCACGATGGAAGCTGGGTATATTGCTGCTAATGATACCGCAAAAGAGGCAGTCTGGATGAGGAAGTTCATTTTTGAACTTCAGGTGGTTCCATCCATTGCTAATCCAATACCTCTCTCTTGCAATAACAATGGAGCCATGGCTTTGGCAAAGGAACTGTGGTCCCATCAGAAATCCAGACATATCTTGAGGCGGTATCACCTCATCAGGGAGATAATGGATCGCCAGGACATCGAGGTATGGAGAGTAGACACGAAAGACAACACAGCAGATCCATTCACCAAGGCCATCCCTCAAGTCCAGTTTGAGAAACTGTTCGAGATGTTGGGCATGCGGTACGCCGGCAACTGGTTCTAGTGTAGAAAGTGGGTACTTATTGCACCTACTACAGACCTTAGTGCAAGTGGAAAATTGTTAGATATGTATACCCTAGAGGCCTGTATTGTATAGGATGCTAGGCATGTATATGTACAGAAACAATCTTTGCTCGAAATGATAGTATGCTATCTGGTTTATCTTCATCTTAACGTGTGATGTGTTGTATTTCATATCTTTATATACATGTTGATGAAGCCCTTAGGATTATGCTTGACTTCCAGGATTATGATGTAGATCATACTAGTGGGGACTGGGCAGTCTATAAGCATATCCTTTAATAGTTCCTACTCGAAGGTATATCGAGACAGGGCATCGATATTACCAGAGTAGACTAGTGTATACGTTTCTTGACTCTGGGGGCGATGGTTGATCCCACAACCATTGGTGTTTGACATCAAAGATTGTACATATGTGCTCATTGAAGAATGGGTACAACGAACAGAACTCGTCGAGAACTACTAGATGGTATATATACCTACTGTCAGATATCAGTTCTCTGGTGACACTTTTACAGGTTATTCTGTAGACCCGAGATCGTCATAGTGTCCTGTGTGATTCCCACTGTACTTTGATTTCCTCCCTACCACGGCTCTACTGAGTTATGAAAACAGGTGGATTTTAGGTATAGTCCTGAATATATGGAGGCAGTGAGCGATAGGAGTGGTTTCTGTAAGTGCACGGCAGCGCCACGGCCGTCTGAACGAGGCCAAAATGCGGAAAAAAAACTTTTCTTTAAACTTTTAAACCGGCGCTACCGCGTACTTTAAAACCCGGATCGGACCATTAACCTACTACTAGCTAACTAGAGATTGGGTAGAATGCTATACCGAGCGATCCGTGTCCTTCGGTCTTCGGCCTCCATCCCGATCTCCTCGCGGAATCTCCGGTTTTCATCTCCTCGTCGGAAAGGGAACCACATCGCCGATTCTTTTTATGGGCTCCCACCTCTGGACCGAGGCAACTCGGGCACGAAGTTGGCGAGCCGACGTGTCCAAGAATGTTGTAGGCTAAGTGTAGAATTTTATGTCTCATGGGATTATAAGAAGTTGCCATTTGGAAGTGGAGATGAAGGAGATGAACTTTTTGAGGGAGCAATGGAATTTTGTGTGAGCAAACAAGATCAAAACCCTCACACAAAATTTTGGACAGCCCCCATCCCCTTTTGTGTGGCCGGCCATTGATCATGGGTGGAGGGAAAAAAGTCGGGGGGGGTGAGCAAAAGAGAAAAGCATGGGTGATGATGAGGAATCATGATCACACCAAAAAGTCTCATCCTAATCATATCCCATCACAATCAATCAAGCAATGATGAACAAAAGAAGTCAAGGAATGGTAGAACCATCATGTGCCACAAAAAGTCTTCTCTGTTGTTAATTGCACATTTGTAAATAACCCCCTCCATACCAATTTTTAGCCAAAGAAAGATAGAAAGGAAAATGGCCGAAACGAAATACAAACTGGCAACTTCAAAAAGACGATCCCGTAATAAATTACAGGAAAACCCCGCGACTGTATATACATACCCGCATTTGTATTCTGACCAAATACAAATGCAATAAGACAAAATCTACACTGTACTATATGAGGATCCGGCTTAAACCAAAGCCCGCTAGTATTATCTGTCCAATCATGATCCGTGCAATACCGCACGTACATGATCGAACCCTGCCATATATCCATACGGCCTCTACAGCGTTTCGCCCGAAACTTGAGAAACTGACTGTGGGGGACTCTAAAGACTCGTCAATACTTTGGCTGTGGATTTAACCACTAGCACGTCAGAGGTATTAGCCATACGTAACGGGCTACCAGGTTTTGACCAAAAAGGACGTCGATGAGCGAACTCATCCCGACACCCTACTGAGCCTGTCAGTGACAATATCCGTACAGTCCGGTCCGTTCGTCTATGAGCATCGCATGGCGGGCCTAGGGGGTTGGTAAAAGTCAGACCCCCAAAAGCGGTACAATTCGTGTCGGAGTGTAGCCCAGAACACCCTGAGATACTACTGGAATACCTACCAGTAAATCTCTGGCCTTGGCCAAGGACTTCGTGTAATGGCTCTCCTAGACACAACGCAACCTCACCCCCAATACCGGGAGAGACGAACCCCTGCAGATCCGCTTACTGCCTCCATGTGGCTCGGGATTGTACCCAACTAAAACCTGTTTGCACGACTCCTTTGAGCCGTGGTAGGGTAGTAATCAAAGTACAGTGGGAACTCACACGAGACAAATGGCGATCTCAGGTGGATGAACTAACCTGTACACATGTCACCAGGGAACTGCTATCTGACGTCAGGTATAAGACCAACTAGCATGTTCCCGGCGAGTCCTTTCCGGTGTACTCATAACCAAATGAGCACCTGTATACATCTTAGGTGAACCAACTGACACCAGTGGCTTGTGAGACCGGCCACCGCCCCTCGTCAGGGTCTCGAGTGTATACACTAGTCTACTCTGGAGTATCGATGCCCTGTCTCGAAAACTCCCACGACTAGGGACCTTTTAAGGATGTGCTTATAGACCCCAGCTCTCACGTATATGATCGCCATCATACTTCTGGCCGTCAAGCAAGAATCCTAAGGGCTCTATCAACGCGCAATAGTGACCTGTAAGGTCACCTAAAGCAGTACACGATGATAAAGATAAACCAGATAGCATACTATCATCTTGAGTAAGACTGTCCTAATGGTATAGGTCCTTCCTCAATCATTGCAATCACGTGTCTGTGATCCAATAATGGACTCTGAGGGCACTATATCCAACAATCTCCCACTTGCACTCAAGGCTAATTATTGCGATGTCGCATACTCACAGCCCGTGTTATACCGAACACCCAACTCCTCTACTAATCAGTCTCACAAAGCCCGTTTGCGAAACTATTGCGTTCGAGGAATAGCCTCAGCTAGTGGATCCGCCCTGATGTTTCTTTCTACGTCTCTCTATATCTCAAGTTCACGGAGAAAGCCATCTCCCGAAATGAGCAATACATGTCTTAGAATATGTCTGGATATCTGATGGGACCTAGTTCATAAATGAACTCCAAATCCAAACTTCTTAGACTGTATCGTCAACTGAACTTAATCAGTATCCTGCGCCATGCCTCCCTCAGTATCTGCTTGGATCACCTGTCCAAAATACTGCCCCTCGTCAGAGGGAAAACTACAACTCTGACAGTCGCTCTGTCATTCAGGTCACCTTGGAAGCCTGGAATGATAACTGTCTCCCGAATGAGGCTGTGGTTATCATATCCCTAGAACATCCACTAATGTTCTAAAACTGCTTCCGAACGTTTCTCCAGGATTGTATCAATATCAACTTATTGCAGCTCGTGCAAAAATAACATCTGGTATGGTACTTGACATCTCATGATTGACTCAATTGCCTAAGCAAGTGATCTGCCAATCACGCACATCCCTCTCCCCTTTAGTCTGTAAGACACCTTTAGAAAGGGTGACTCCATCACCTGCAGGTACACTACCGTGCCAGGAGTCGTCCATTCTAAAACACCTTTAGAATGCTGTTTAAGTACCCAGATTGGGAAACTACCCAAATCTAGATCTAAAACCATAGATCTAGTAACCAGAATGTCTGATATAATATCCATATCCTTTGTGGAGAAACCACTGTGTGACAACCAAAGTATAACCGACCGTAGTATAGGAATTTCACTTCCTACTCTATGTATGTCATCCAAATACCAGGACATCACAGCCCACTACCTTCTTAACAGATCCATCCCCTATTCTGATGAAGTCAAACCTATGACTGTCATATCAGAAATAGATGATCTATCTCCGCTACATCTGCTTTAGTCTCTTAATAGACACAAGCCACTTGTCCACCAATGCTTCCGCTGCTCCAACTGACTACGATAGCCCTATGGAAGAATCATATACATGTTCACTTCTAAAGCTTGTTTAGAATGACGCTATACTCATCCTCCTGCCGAGTCTCATAGTTTGGAACAACAGCAATGGCAAGTCTGGGTAAACAAGAACCTCCCTGTCACCGTCTTTGAGCATACCGGAGTACCTCTCGGGTGTCTGAGGTTACCTACCATATCTGCGGAGTGGCTAATGGAATGTCAAACTAGATTGAATCTTTAGGTTCTTAAAAAAATTTCAGTAATCGTTTGAGGTTCTGGAATCACTTCCAATTCTACCATACTCCCACTACTGTTTTCTGAAAAAATCCATTTTACTAAAACTGTGGCGAGTCAAGAACAATATCACTATTGATCTTCCAGATGGTAGAAAGTCAACCCTCGTCATAGCCCGGGTTAACCCACAAACTTCCATTATAGAAACGTGCCTTGAGCTGTCCAGAGTCTGGTTTTAAGCATAAGCTGGACAACTCCCCGTACCTTAACATCGTTAAGATATGAACCGTTCTATATCCAATATAGAAACAGAGGCACTCATTTAATTGGAACCAGATTCAAATCATGCAACTGTCTCCAGTGCATGTCAACTAAATGGAAGAAGGCCGACCAACGTTACTCAACTTAGGAGTGCTTCCAATTATGAGTAACCCGAAAGAGAAGCAAGTTCTCTTAATCATTACTATCAACTGAATAACATACACAAGTATCTACATCTTCGATCACCTTGAAGAATCCCGATACTTGCAACACCTGGTTCTCCACTTTATTCATATACCTATAACTTCTCAAAACTCAGACCTTGTGTTTCTACGAAATACTTGTCTAAGAACTAAAGAAGTCATAAGTAAACCGAATATAGTACGGGGACCAACCCTTCTGTCCTAATGGACACTGGACAACATACAATACTCTGTATAAGTCCCCTGAGTCGAATAACTCAAACCCTGTGTGTCGTAGGTTGAAAACTGTACTTATGGTTAAGAAGAATTACACCGCTGTTTAATGCTCCTTACCTAACCATCCACTGATATAGGTAAATGTCATGGACATAATTTCAAAAAGGTATATATCACTCTATAAAAATAGACGTACAGATATATCAATTTGAAATTGGTGCATAACAGCTGATATTCAAAACCAAATATTTGCCATCCGGCAAACTACCCAGGCGATTTCCTCAAATATCACCAATTACAACGAATTCCGATATAATGAGGATGATCACCTAATTCCCAATAACTTATTCCCACTCATCATCTGTAAAACCATACAGATGTGAGAATCATGCCTGGTAAATACATACCCTGGAGCAAGGACCAATTGGGAAATCAGTTTTTCTTTTAACAGTACACAGTGAAACTGAAACATTGAAATGTTTCGTAGGGGTACCCGGGTATTCATAGTTATGCCTCTTCCATTATTCAGATTCACAACTGTAACCGTATATTTCTTTGCCATCTCTCCAAATCCCTTCATATGTCTTTAGTCATTACCTTCTGTACACCCTCTTAGGCTAAATGGTTTTCTTCCTTCCCTACCTTTCGGCACCAGCCTATGGTTTGGAAGAAGACTATCCAATAAGCATAATGGGTGTACTGTCCTAATCCTAGGAACACTCGCAATACGAGAGAAGGTAAAGATAAAAGACACCTGAATAAAACTTATTCCTATTTCTCCTGAACCAGAATCCATCCCCGAACTGGAACAAGTTCCTTTCGAGTTCGTATATAACCATACGATGGAGTATCCAACTAACTGTGGATCTTCATAGTGATACGGAGTGTCCTGGAGAAATACAAAGGTGAAGCAGGAGTGGCGATGAAATACTTGGTTCGGTCGTGAATAGCAGTCGCAATTTACTTTGCCCTCTTTCTAATCCCTTTATTTGTCTTAACTTAATACCTTCTGTACACCACACTTAGGCTAATCGGCTTTCTTCATTCCATACCGTTCGGCACCAGCCTAAGGTTTGGAAGAAGACAATCCAATAGGCGTAACGGTTGTACTATCCTCTAATCCAAGGAGCACTCGCAACCTGAGAGAAGGAAAAAGGAAAAGACAACTGAATAGTCCTATTTGGTTTTCTCCAGAACCGGAAACCATCCTCGAATCTGGAACAAGTTACTTTGAGTTTGTATATAACCATACGATGGTTTTATCCAATGGAAGTGGATGTTCATAGTAATACGGGGTGTCCTGGAGAAAAGGGTAAAAGTAGGAGTGGCAATGAGGTATGCAACTCTGACAATCCAAAAGCCAGTGTTTAAGATGGTTCGGTTAACTTGGTCACTGAGTCATAGTCAAGGGTCGGGTCATGGTCGCGGCCAAAAAGAGAGAGAAAAGAAACACTCAGCGTGCACTCTAACCTAAATCAGAATGGTTACCAATTTATCTAATCAGGAAACCTCCCACTGTAACCTCAAATTCTCCTCCAAACCTGAAAGAAGAATTAGTCGGGATCACCCGAGGAGTAAACCAACTCATCAGTGGGAATCGGGATCCAACTATCATCGCATGATAACGTGATGGAATCCACTCACGTTATCACACTCCAGAAGGTATGCGCATATCCGGCAAGTTTCAGTTTCTTTAGAAACTCCCGATGTGATTTTTACCCCATGCTCTTATAACCTTAACGTAGGCCAACATATCATAGGTCACATGTCAAGTTCTACCCATCATTATTCAGGTTAATTTGAACCCACCCGTACATACCCACGTAGGCCAAAATAGTAGTACGACTGTCCCAAACTAACGCATCTATCTATGCAACAGAAAGGTAACAAATAGCTACCATACCCTATGCCTTGACGTAGGCCAACATACATAGAATGAATACTAGGTGCTACCTTTCTGAAATGACGGAGGGCTACGAATGGTTTTTGGCGAAAAACCTTTAACGTAATGAACTTGATATCGTTGAAGGAACCGAATAGCTTTTATAAAAATATAGTGACGAAAACCTTTGCTAAAGAGGTCACTCCCGGTGAAGGGATCTCGGCTCTTTCCCCGTAGAATGAGGTGCAGGATATTCCAACTTAATACCACGATGCAAAGAAAAAGTAATCGACTATAGTGAAGTTATTGCCCTGACGCAAACTTCTGTCCAAAGGGTCACTCCCGGTGAAGGGATCTCGACCCTTGCCTCGTCGACTGAGGTGCTGGATATTCATAACCGAATACCACTGTGCAAAACAAAAGAGAACGACCTTGCAATAACAGCTTTTTGAAAATTGTTCCAACAACATCAGAATAGGTTTGTTTAGCTTGCATTGATCCGAATCAATGCAGTCTTATCAATTGATCACACCAATAAAGAACGAAAATAATGATGTACGTATATGCCATCTGCATTCTCCACTGGGTCCCGTCATCACCCGTTAGGTTACTTAACTAACGACAGAGCGGGGACTGGACTAGCGCGGATGCAAAACATATACAACATCTACTATTATATATATCAATATATAATATTCGCTCAAGGCGTGATAAAATGCAACATCACAGAAATGTAATAAGCATCACAGAACAATACAGATATCTGGGATCCCCGGGTTTCATAGAGCCGCTACTGAAACCCGACGTTCCACTGGTCATGTTGATAGCCTGTGCAATGAAATTCTAGATCCCTACGGGCGCGGCAAGTTACCGGCCAAAACCTGAAGCGAGGCGCCCCCTTCAGCAACGTGAATGGACCACCCAGCACTTCACGGACTCTGGTAACTTGGGCACCCCTCCTTGGGTCAACCTGGACCCCCTATGAGTGCGGCGAATAGCCCGCCAATTCTAGAGTGAAGCCCCCTCCGTCTCAACGCCATGAGATGCGGGCCCGTTGCCCTCTAGAATCCGGCTATCCGTGCACCCCACCGTGGGGTAATCCTAGTACAGAAAGTAAAATATATACAACGGGTACATCGACCTCAGCCCGGTCGTGCCCCAAAAGAATAATATACAAACAGGCAGTGACGGCAGTCCACATGTCGGACGCTCGCCCCGCAATATCAAATGTACATAATAATACCAAAACTGTACTACACTGCATCCAGGCTATCCATCATGACAAATCCGCAACATCACAGCACAACACAGAACATCAACGTGAATGTCACGTTCGCAAATCCGTCTAAAAGAACTATAGCAGTTAGACAGGATTTACCGATCAAATGACATTCACGGTCGCAGATATAATGTAAATACTGTGAACTAACATGTTTAAAATTTTCGATCGACTAAATTTCCCGAAGTGGGCCACAAGCACAACTGTAGCACTCAAAATAAATCTGGGCCCAAACAGAATATACCAAAAACCCTATTTCCATGTCAGAGAGTCACTGTATAAATTTGGTGCAATGAAGCAACATTTCGGCGGCGGAACCGCGCCCAGAATGGGGTTATGGCCGCGGTTCCGCGGCTCTACAGTAGGATCAGGGTACCAAATTTTTCCAGAATGCATAAAAAACCCTGCACGATATTTTAACGTGCCCAGAAAAATTTTTAGAGCACAAAAAAAATTCGACAGAAACTGTGAAATGGAAACGCGGTTTTTGGAAAATCCGTTCGATCGAACTTGTAAACACGTTAGAGCAAGCTAGACTAGGTTAATGGCGTGTCTCTGATACCAATGTAAGAACACGACAGCGCCCCGACCATCTGAACGAGGCCAAAATGCGGAAATAAAACTTTTCTTTAAACTTTTAAACCGGCGCTATCGCGTACTTTAAAACCCGGATCGGACCATTAACCTACTACTAGCTAACTAGAGATTGGGTAGAATGCTATACCGAGCGATCCGTGTCCTTCGGTCTTCGGCCTCCATCCCGATCTCCTTGCGGAATCTCCGGTCTTCATCTCCTCGTCGGAAAGGGCACCACATCGCCAATTCTTTTTACGGGCTCCCACCTCTGGACCGAGACAACTCGGGCACGAAGTTGGCGAGCCGACGTGTCCAAGAATGCTGTAGGCTAAGTGTAGAATTCTATATCTCATGGGGTTATAAGAAGTTGCCATTTGGAAGTGGAGATGAAGGAGATGAACTTTTTGAAGGAGCAATGGAATTTTGTGTGAGCAAACAAGATCAAAACCCTCACACAAAATTTTGGACAGCCCCCATCCCCTTTTGTGTGGCCGGCCATTGATCATGGGTGGAGGGAAAAAAGTCAAGGGGGGGTGAGCAAAAGAGAAAAGCATGGGTGATGATGAGGAATCATGATCACACCAAAAAGTCTCATCCTAATCATATCCCATCACAATAAATCAAGCAATGATGAACAAAAGAAGTCAAGGAATGGTAGAACCATCATGAGAACCATCATGTGCCACAAAAAGTCTTCTCCATTGTTAATTGCACATTTGCAAATAACCCCCTCCACACCAATTTTCAGCCAAAGAAAGATAGAAAGGAAAATGGCCGAAACGAAATACAAACTGGCAACTTCAAAAAGACGATCCCGTAATAAATTACAGGAAAACCCCGCGACTGTATATACATACCCCACATTTGTATTCTGACCGAATACAAATGCAATGAGACAAAATCTACACTATACTATACTAGGATCCGACTTAAACCAAAACCCGCTAGTATTATCTGTCCGATCATGATCCGTGCAATACCGCACGTACATGATCGAACCCTGCCATATATCCATACGGCCTCTACAGCGTTTCGCCCGAAACTTGAGAAACTGTCTGTGGGGGACTCTAAAGACTCGTCAATATTTTGGCTGTGGATTTAACCACTAGCACGTCAGAGGTATTAGCCATACGTAACGGGCTACCAGGTATTGACCAAAAGGGACGTCGATGAGCGAACTCATCCTGACACCCTACTGAGCCTGTCAGTGACAATATCCGTACAGTCTGGTCTGTTCGTCTATGAGCGTCGCATGGCGGGCCTAGGGGGTTGGTAAAAGTCAGACCCCCAAAAGCGGTACAAGTCGTGTCGGAGTGTAGCCCAGAACACCCTGAGATACTACTGGAATACCTACCAGTAAATCTCCTGCCTTGGCCAAGGACTTCGTGTAATGGCTATCCTAGACACAGCGCGACCTCACCCCCAATACTGGGAGAGACGAACCCCTGCAGATCCGCTCACTGCCTCCATGTGGCTCGGGACTGTACCCAACTAAAACCTGTTTGCACGACTCCTTTGAGCCGTGTTAGGGTAGTAATCAAAGTACAGTGGGAACTCACACGAGACAAATGACGATCTCAGGTCGATGAACTAACCTATACACATGTCACCAGGGAACTGCTATCTGATGTCAGGTATAAGACCAACTAGCATGTTCCCGGCGAGTCCTGTCCGGTGTACTCATAACCCAATGAGCACCTGTATACATCTTAGGTGAACCAACTGACACCAGTGGCTTGTGAGACCGGCCACCGCCCTTTGTCGGGGTCTCGAGTGTATACACTAGTCTACTCTGGAGTATCGATGCCCTGTCTCGAAAACTCCCACGACTAGGGACCTTTTAAAGATGTGCTTATAGACCCCAGCTCCCACGTATATGATTGCCATCATACTGCTGACCGTCAAGAAAGAATCCTAAGGGCTCTATCAACGCGCAATAGTGACCTGTAAGGTCACCTAAAGCAGTACACGATGAAAAAGATAAACCAGATCCCATACGATCATCTTGAGTAAGACTGTCCTACCGGTATAGGTCCTCACTCAATCATTGCAATCACGTGCCTGTGATCCAATAATTGACTCTGAGGGCACTATATCCAACAGTTTCCTCTCTCCCGGTATAGGGAGTTGATGTCGAGCTATTCTTGATTGGCCATAACATCAAATCCCTGGCCGGGGTTGTCGAGATTTACTGATAAGAGTTATCAGTAGTTTCTCGAACCGTTATGGGCCATAAATCAGCATGACTTATAAAGTTACTGGGTCTGACATTTACCACTCCTAGACTTCATATGCGACGTATCAGACGAAGAGACCGGACTGTACGGTAAGTGTTGGTTACAGGCTCGTTAGGGTTGGGATGAGTTCGCTCGTCGGCCACCTTTTCGTCACGTACCTGGGTAGCCGTTACGCACAGCTAGTGCCGCTGACGTGCTTGTGGTTAAACCCACTGCCACCGTACTATCGAGTCTTTAGAGTCCCACACAGAGGGTTCCCTGATTCAGGCAAAAGGTGTAGAGGCCGTAAGCTGTTACGGCAGGGTTTCGATCATGTTCGTGTAATGGTTACATGAATAATGCTCGGAAGGATAATACTGGTAGTGTTTGGTTTAAGCCGGATGCCGGTATTATATTATTGGATTATTTGTATTCGTATTTTTCGGAATTCGGATATGGGTATACTTATACGGTATACGGTGAGGGGTATTCTTGTGATTGTACAAGAATACCTTTTAGAAGGGGACACCTCATAAATGGTTTTCATTTTGTGAAAATGGAAATTATGAGGTGGAATTTGGAGAGAGTCAAAGCATGGATGAAGGAATGGCTTATATCATTTTACATTCATTTGGAGTTACTATTGAAGCATGGTGCATTATTTTGGACAAAAATAATACATGCTTCAATGATTTTCCTTTAGCCATATCATTTTTCCATGCTTGATTTTTTCATTCATCACTCTCACATTCTCTCTCCTCATTATCTCCTTCTTCCTCCTCCAAGCTTTACCTTCATATGAGTTGTGAATTAAAAGCTTAGGGATCACATTAATCCTCTACTTAATCTCTACACTATCTAAGTAATCATTTCTAGCACACTTGATTTCTTAGTTAACTCTTGAGAAGAGTTTGAAGCTTGTTCTATTGCTCTCGAGTGGATCATCTACGACATAAAGGCGACCGGAGACCGAGTTCCTTTTAATCATCTAAAGAGTTTAGGAGTTGTATCCAAAAGAAGACCCGAAGGACCGGTTCATTAGGTATAACCCTTTCATAGTAGTTAAGAACTCTAGATAGGGTTTGCTAGTTATGGTTTAAGCACAAGATCTAGTTTTTATATGGGTGGTGCATGCAAGAAATTATTCTTTTGCCACTTCCGCCTCCTCACAAGTGTTGTGAGGGTGTGCAACATCCACTAACACAACCATCGCCCTCCAAGGGACAAGAAACGTACACACTAGTCTACTCTGGAATATCGATGCCCTAGTCTCGATATTTCCTCGACTAGGAACTGATTGAAGGATGTACTTTTAGACCACCCTGGCCCCACTAGTATGATCTCATCGTAATCCTGGTAGTCAAGTACATATCCTAAGGGCTTTATCAACATGAAAGAGACAGACAATATAAATACCAGTCTACATGTTAAGATAAAGGTAACCTGATAGCATACTATCATGTCGAGCAAGAAAGTGCTCTATATATATGTCCAAGCATCCGCTATATCAACAATAATGGCCTCTAGGGCATACATATTTCTAACAATCTCCCACTTTCACTAAGGCCAGTTGTTGTAGTATCTCATACCCAACGTCCCAAAAGTCTTTTGAATAGCATCTGGGGGAGGGCCTCGGTGAGTGGATCCGCTGTGCCAACTCTCCTGACCTCGATCTCCCTGAGATCAATCATCTCCTTGATCTGGTAATACTGTCTAAAAATATGTCTGGATCGCTGACAGGAACGGGGTTCCTAGGCCAAAACCACAACTCCATTGTCATCACAATACACAGGTACTGGATGCCAAATGGTAGGAACCAAGTTCATCTTATGAACTTATTCATCCAGACAACCTCTTTGGCAACATCGTTGGTAGCGATGTAATCAGCCTCTATCAACGAGTCTGCTACGGTATATAGCTTGGAACCCTTCCAACATACCGTCCCTCCATTGAGGGTAAAGTCAAAACCCGAGACTGACTTTCAGTCGTTTTTATCACTCTGGAAGCTCGAATCGGTAAAGGACTCCATCTGGAGTTCAACGTTACCATACACTAAGAATATTTTTTTAGTGCTTCTCAAGTACTTAAGAATGTTCTTCATAGCTATCCAGTGGTTTTCCCAAAGATCTTTTCGATACTTACTCACTACACCTAGTGAGCAAGCTACATCCGGTCTGGTACACAATATCGCATACATGATTGATCCGACTGCCGAAGCATAGGGTTCCCTTGTATGCGGTCCCCCTCCAAATCGGTCTTGGAGACATCTCTTTGGAGAAAGTGATTCCTGAACAAGCGGATACATTACCACGCTTAGAATCATCCATACTAAACCCCTTTAGCATGGTGTCTATGTACCTGGATTGGGACAATCCCAAATCCATTTAGATCTATCTCTATAGATCTATATCCTCAGGATGTAGGAGGCATCAATTAAATCTTTCATGGAGAACTTGTGTGATAAGAGGAGCTTGACTGAGTATAGCATAGGAACATTATTTTCTATCAAGAGTATGTCACCCGCGTACAATACGAGAAAGATAACCATACTCTTTACAACCTTCTTATATATATATGGTCATCTATCTTTTCGATGAAGTCAAACTCTTTGACAGCTTCATCAAAATAGATGTTCTATCTCCGCGATGCCTGCTTTAATCCGTAGATGGATCCAAGCAGCTTGCGCACGCTTCCTCTGCTCCCACTGTCTACGAAGCTCTATGGCAGTGTTATATACACGCTCTCTTCTAAATCACCATTTAGAAAAGAGGTTTTGACGTGCAGTCTGCCAGATTTCGTAGTTGTGGTATGCATGTAACATTTTAAAAATCGTTTAGGTGAATTTTCTGATAATTAGTAATACAACTCGTGTTTTCCGTAAAAACTTAGTTATAATTATTTTTTCACATAGACTTAAATTTACCTATTTTAGCTATATAATTGCTAGTATTTGGTATTTAATTAGTCACTTATTAATTGCTAGTTTACTTAAATATTTTCCTTAATTAATTAATTTTAAATATTATTTTAAGTTTTCACTTATACATTAAATTAGTGATAATTACAAATTAGTAAGGGTTAATTACACATTAGTGCACCATGATAACTTAATACTTAGTTTGTAACATATTATTTCTTTCTAAAATCTTTTATATGGTTCTAGATAATTCTAGGATAAAACTAGGAAAATAAAATAATTAAGAAATGAATTAATAAATGTGGAAATGTGGGAGTTTTGACCTGAAACCCACACACACTCACTCACCTCTCTCTCCCTCACCCTTGGCCGAAACTTCTAGTGGCAGTCCTCCCCATTTTCTCCATCTCTTTTTCACCACAAAAATCTTCATTTTTCCATCAAAAATTCACACAAAACCTCACTAACTCCTAATTAAACCTTCACCCAAAATTCCTTGGTCTAAACTACCTTAGATCTAAGAGCAAGAAAGCATTTTGGGAGGCCAAGTTTGCAAGTTAGCTCTCTAAATTGTTGTAACGACCCGAATAAGGCACGTGACTGGCACTTGCATCAGGTGAAGTCTATAGGAATACACCTAATACAAGTAAGCCAAAAAGCCCAGAAATCTAAACCTTTTTAGGGAAAATAGTGGAGGTGCAGTTTTTGAAATAAAATTTACTGAAAATCAAAACTTATTCTTATATATACACATAGGTAGTAATATGAAGCACTAAGTTTATCTCTAACTTGAAAACCCTATAAATCAATTGAAATTTCGGCAGCACCTCCTTTGAAATTTTTAACCCAAAACGAATACAAGCAATAATATATAAGGCATCCCCAAGCGGGAGCTAGCTCTTCGCCAATTGGCGGAAACAACCACGCAAGATAAAATGAATATACAACGCCGAAGGGCGAGGATCAAAACTCAGAACGAAAGCGAGAAAACTAAGCATCATAAAGAAAACCGGAAATGATAATAAAGAATACAAGAGTGCGAATCTAAGGCCGAAAGAATAAATAACTGGTTTTCTGAAGCTATCAAATATACAAATCTGGTTGATGGAGCTTACTAGATACAACTGAAATAAATAAAAGTACAACAGTGGTCACGATGCAAGTAAACCCACCCACCAAAGCAATCACCCAGAAGAAAGTAGTGTGCCAGCGAAGCCGCCATGGAAGTTGTTCGGCAAAACATGCAAGAAACTGTGGCACAATGGGGGTGAGTTGCCAACTCATGAGTAGAAGACATAACCGAGTAGAAACCGAATGTATGACGATCTCCTAGGTCATACCATACCGTACTCATAATATACTGAAATATCTATTAGTGGTAAGGGTAATCATCTAAACATAACTGTAATACCATGTACTCGTGTCAGTGTCACTAAGCAGCAACAAGTCATATATCAGATGTATGAATGCATCATGAATGAAACAATCAACCACGAAATCTAGATATATCTGGTGTAAAAAAATCTGTGTTTTTATCTTAGTAAAACTTGTAAAATAAAACTGGAACATCATCAGTGAAAACGACAGAAAATCCGTGTCAAGTATCGACACAATATATGTATATCCAAAAATATCAATGTTTCAATATCTCAATATCTCGGGCTCCGTCAGTCCGGATCGGCCCATATCATCAAATCTCACGACAACGGTCAGTACCCTCCGGATATTTGCCGCGCCAACTATCACCGGTCGATAGTGCTCCCCTGCCGGGCTCAACGCCTTTCTTTACGATCTTCTTACCCCGGGGTACCGCATCGGGTCCACCATGTACCCGCAGACGGTGCATCCCCCTCCTCGAATCGGGTATATGATACAACTCAAGAACCGAGAAAAATCATGGTGGACGCCATGCACATCATATCACGAGAAAACCGCAACTTGCATTTTTAAAATGATAATGAGTTTATAAAATTCTTGCGGTTTTCCCCCAAATCCAGAAATCTCATGGAAATCCAAAATCCCAAAATCAAGAGTCAATAAGCAGTGAACATCGGCATAAAGCCCACAATATTTCATACATAATGAATATATAAATGCATGGGGTATCTAAGTAAGAAATGTAATATCTAAACTAACATATGAAACTACCAGCTAGCAGGTTATACCAATGAAGTAACGTTTTCTAAAGTGTACGTGACATGGCAATTAATGATGATGATATGTGTGAGCCGACAAGCAAGTGTACGTGGAGCATACGCATCATCGGTAATGGTGCTGGTGTCCTAACAGATGGAGTTCATAATAACTAAAGCAAACACATGTATAAACATGCAATGCGATGAGAACAACATGAATATAACGGAGAATGAGTAGTAAACGCAACATTGTAGAATATACATATCTATACACGGGTCATACAGTTTTGGTGTTTGAAATAGCACGAATCGTGATTTTTAGAAAAATAGGGGCTACGGTGTTTTTAAAAAAAGATATGTCCTTTGAAAATCTGTAGCATCCCTCGGATTGTCTTTTAAAAATACTCACGATTCGTTAGTTTTTTTGAAAATAGGTATGACTCGAGCCTATTCTAACATCTACCGAATCAACTAAAAGACTAAACTAAGAAACTAGCCGAAAGGGTAAGAAATCCACCTAAATTCCGAGTCGATAAACCTAGTAGTCGGCGATCCAGCCTCATAGCGTTACGTACTGTATAATACATAGTATGACATTCTAGAGTCAAGAGTGCGAATCAATCATCATATCTATACCTCGTACGGTAAAATCCATCGTACGACATCCGCAAAATCGAGGGTATGGGTCAACAATCATAAATACATCATCATTCATATGGTATCATCATCGAACAATATTATGATCAGGGGTACTGATTCTAAAGTCTCGTATATTTCAATATCATCAACACATATTATCGTATTCATGAATACCCATCGCCCAACGATCAATCATAATATCATATCGTATATCATACCACGACTCAAGCACATATCAAAATCTCACGGCATCATGCCCGATCATATCGACTCATCTCCAAGTATCATATATCATCCTCATTTCACGTGTATATGTATGTGTGTGTGTGTGTCTATATATATATATATATGTATGTATGTATGTATGTATGTATGAAAACCTACACACATACATACACACACACACATACACAAAGTCGTGTGTGTTTGTGTGTGTGTGTGTGTGTGTGTGTGTGTGATAACTCGTAACCTGTGATTCGCCTCCAAGGTAATCATCCTCTGGATAGGTCTTCCTAAATCAACTTAATCTAACTTAGGGTCTTCTAAATATCCTACTTGCTAAGTATCCAATATCACATCCAAACTCATTATAATAATACGGTAATAACCCTAGTCTACGTTTACGGGGGTGTTATACGCCATCCACCCGGCTTCCCCCATAGATATACATCTACTCACCTTGATCCTCGCTTGCCGGAGTCAATTATGTCATGCTCTTCCTTGTTGTTCGAAGTTCACGTGAGGGTGCCTACATATATAAACACAGAGTATCGTAAACAGAAATAGCGTACGAAAACCAAAGCAGCACACGAAACACACATAGGTTAAAACCTATGTTCTACGCATGCAAGAATAATCAAACAACTCCCGATATCGACGTAAAAACGTTAAGTGACCGAGATAAAACACAATACCAAAAGTAAAGTCACTAAAAAGTCGCAAAACCAAAACATCAACTCAAGAAAACGCTCCTGGATTTGCCTCAGGTGAGATTAGGAAAAGTTGCATATATGGTAGGTCTAATTAGAAGATAATGGAGCCATGGACCAAGCACGAAGCAATTCCCTCATACCAAGGCCGAAATTTGCGGCCAAAAGGAGATGAATTGCGGCCATAGTAAGGAGTTGGGGCCTCGGGTTTTGGGGATAGCTTCTATGATGCCTGCATACTTCTCAGTAATCTCTAAATATTTTCTAGAGTTCCTGGGTTATAGCAGATCTCCAAATATCACCACAATTCCTTATAAAACCCGACATCGGAGATTCTAAGTTCATGTCTTGGGGTTTTAGTCTCTGGTTTAATTCGCAATACTAACACTACAGGGGTTGTAGTCACTAATTACACCTCAATACACAATCACAATTCATAATACCATCCTAAATCTCTTCTTGGAATTTTCAAAGCCCACTAATCCTCACTTAACCAATTCTAAACTGAAATAGAAGCTAAAGAAACTCAATTACTAAAATAATGGTGTAGAAAATACCTCATTTGGCAACTCAAGAATTTTCTTGAGTTGCTCAAAGTCTTCAAAAGCTTGACTTGATAACACCATAGGGTTTAGGGTGGGCTTAGGATCAATTTTTGTGAAGAGAGTATGAGATTTTGAGTGGATTTTGGGGTGGTTTGAGGGTGGTAGAGGAGGTGGAGGATGTGGAGGGAGAATGAGATGAAGAAGAGGATGAGGAACAAATGAGAAAAAATAAGAACAAATAAGAAAAATATGGGAAAATCTAGAGCCTTCTGACTCTCTCTCTCTCTCTCTCATCAACCATGATACATGTCACCTCACATTATCTCTCTCATTTATTTCTTTTCTTTTCTTTTCCTTTTTATTTAAGAAAAACAAAACACCAAATCATTTTAAAAAAAAGAAGCCATGGTTAAATAAAATGTAACAAGTTGTTTGCAACATGCTATGTTGCATGTCATTTACATAATCATGCATAATGAATGATTAATAAATATTAATCAAGTTTAGTATTTACATAGAATACAATAATTATTTAAAAGCATACCAAATGCTCAATTCACATAATTTCTTTACAAAATCAATAATTAAAAATAATTTTCCAAATATTTTCCAATTTATCGGTATATAATTATACCCTTTTCATTTACAACCAATCTCTATACTTTAAAATATTCATAATATTTATTATTTTAATTATTTAAATTCCCAAAATAATATTTTTATCTTCTAAAATGTTACAATCTTCCTTCCTTAAATAAATTCGGTCCCCGAATTTAAATTTAAACTCCCCCAAAACTTAAAACATTTCAATCGATAAATCAAATCAACGGGGCTCCCAGTATCATGAATATATAAAATATCTCTTAGCGTAATGCATGCGCTGTGAAAAACGTGTGTAAAACTCAAAATAAAAACTTCGTCAAGAAGTACGCAATCATCAGAGTTATGGCAAACATACAAGTGTCAAATCTAATACGAAAACCATCACGAAATAATCAAAACTATGACGTGTATATAGTACGCATCGTTGTGAATTTGTCAAAACGTCCGAATAGAAATGCATGCAAAACCCTTTTTTTCAACTCTCCGTGCGATGCGCATATCACGGCACAAGTAGCGGACGTTCATTGTAAGAAAGTGGCTATATACATATCCTTTGTTTAACATATACGTTCCGCCTTTGGAAAACGATTTTAGAAGGGTTTCCTTTGTAAAGTTTTCATGTCATCTTGGACACGTAGGAAAATATAGAGACTATAACTCCTTTTTGGAAATCCCTTCGATATTTATCGATGCATGCAAAAACACTCAGGTACCGTTCTTAGAACAGCCCTCCTCGGTTACTAAACCAATAGTAAATATCATAAAAAAAACATGATGCTCAACAGGAAATTATTCCAAAAATGTAAACAAGAATACCACATGCGTCTGGTGCGCATGGAAATCGAAATCAATGCATGTGCACAGAAACAAAATCTAATTGCAACGGGTGCAGACGAAAACATTTGCTAAGTGCAACGGGTGTGCCTGACAACAATACTAGGTGTATCTGATATGCACAAAGAATCCCGATTTAGTGCATCTGGCGTGCACAAAATCGCATCAAGTGCACCATGTGTGCGCAAGAATCTTAATCAAGTGCACATGGTGCACGAAAACAAATATCGAGTATAAAAATCGAAATCAACAGTATACGACATACACCAATTCAAATCAAGTATACCGTGGCATAAACAATCATAAACCTGTGCATCTGCGTGCACTCAAAACCAAGTCAAAGTGCTAAAAGCTCGCGTAAACTGCCCGAATGCATAATTTAAATCATGTGCATACCATATGCATGAAATCAAATCAATTAAATCAAAATGTACGAAATCAAAATAAAATACCTCATAATATGTAGGAGTCAAATCAGGTGCAATGGGTACGCACAAAACGATCATCCGTACGACGGATATATAAAAATATGAGTCAAGTGAAACTGTGGTGCACATAAGAAATATCAATCATAAAACAAAATCCTCACAATACCAGAATCCAAAACAACGGGAACGTCAAATCCGAAACACCAAATCACAAATTATAAATGACCGTCGTTGATGTGTCCTTCCTTCAAAGTCGAAAAGGTGTTGGTGCATCCAAAGCTAGCAGAGCAAGATATCTACTTGCCTCCTGTTCACGGTCTGACGCCTTCTGCCCGTAGGTTCTCATCTCTCTCCGTGTATTACCAGTTATATGCCTCTTCGGCTCTACAACCCGATGCTGGCACTTTTCAGAAGATCTCCTGACCAATTAGCATAGTCACTCATAACATGCCTCGTCAATGATGGCAACTCTGGGCTACTGAATGTGCGTGATACAATCGATCCTGGTTCCAAGTCTTCTCGTGTAGTATCCCAGAAAGATCCTGTCAGGTTATCCTTCTAATACCATCTTTTCCGAACTGCCCTAACGTTATCACCTTTTACTTAACCCATTCCTTATTCCAGGACAACTGCATCCTCTTCATGACTTCCTTCTGAAAGATATATCTGTATCCAACGCCTTGTAGGGTTCCTAGGCACACCCATGAGGTTCTACAACTGATCAACCATGCCAAAATCAAATTTTTTTCATGTGCCAAAGAACTCTATACTAGATCGTTAACTAGAGGTAAGGCGAAACATACAAGCAAACAACTTTATTGCTAAGTGAAAGGGACTACAACCTTTGTAGATCCGGTCCTCCACTTCTCTAGCTCCGTGTTGACGTCCCTCCGCTGCGATCATCGGAATCCCGGACTCTAGCGTCGTTTTCATCGGAGAAATGGACGGGCTAGGTCGTTGACTTCGATGCCGAAGATGATCTACGTCGAGGCAACTCAAACTCAAGCTCTATCTTCACTAGGTCATGAAACGTGTGAAGATAACACACTCTACTACATGGCAAGTGGTAGAGGATGAAAAAATAGGAAGTGGGTTCACTTTAGATTTGGATTTCTCACTTGGAATCATCACTTGGAATTTTCAAGAAATGGTTTCTTCTTTTCATGAAGAAGAAGAAGAAGAAAGAAAAGAAAGTGAATTATCAAAATAGAAAATCAAGTGATGCTTATCATATTGCAACCATGGGTTAGTAAACTCATGTAGAGAATAAACTAGGGTTTAGGCAAAAGGTTAGGTTAAGCAAAAAACAAAATGGTTGAAGCTTTGAAGCTTTTCAAAGCTTCATGAAGCTTCAAATAAAATCCAAAGAAAGCCACCATTTTATTTCTTGCCAAAATGAATAAATAAATAAATGACTAAAACAAATAAAAACTTAACCATTAACCTAAACATGGTTTAAAGTATACACACACCCAAGTTTGCATGTATCATCAAACATGATACAAACTAGTGCACAAACATATATCATATATACAATGTGCACATTCAAGTGAGAAAATCATCTTAAGTGAACCAATACTAGTTAATGTAAAGTAATATATCTAATATATAATTATACATTAAATCATTAAATCAACACTTGATTTAATGATCCGGTCATACTGCATATAACCGACTAATATCAAGTGTATCAATATATCGAATCAACATTTGATTCGGTAACCCGGCTATATCATATATAACCGTCCGATGATACAAATCACGAGAATAGAATTCATTATCACATACTGGTATTATTCTCGGTCCCGCACATATCTCATATGCGCTCCTATTTCGTTTCGCTTGAGCCAGGAAACCTCTGTGTAGGACTCTAAAGACTCGTCAATACGCCGGCAGTAGGTGATGATCATATCAAACACCCACAAGCCGCAAGCGGTCTGCTAAACGTAACGGCCACCCGGGTATTGAGCGATCAAAAGATCAACGAGCAAGCCCGCTCACACTCCTGTGAATCCAACCAGTAACACTTACCGTACAGTCCGGTCTGTTCGTCTGATATGTCGCATATCTCGCCTAGGGGTGGTAAACGTCAGACCCCAGTAGCTTGATAAGTCATGCCGATGTAAGGTCCATAACAAGCGTGAAACTACTGATAACTCTTACCAGTATATCACAGCAACCTTGGCCAGGGATTTACAGTTATGGCCAGTCGAGCATAGCGCAACATCAACCCCCAATACCGGGAGAGACGAATCCCCTCCTATCGCTCATTGTCTCCATGTGAATCGGGTCTGTACCCAAAAACCACCTGTTTGCACGACTCAGTAGAGCCGTGGTAGGGTGGAAATCAAAGCATAGTGGGAGACACACAAGACTCTATGACGATCTCGGGTCAACAGACTAAGATGTACCAGTGTCACCAGAGAACTGCCATCTGACGTGAGGTATAATACCATCTGGGAGTTCTCGGCGAGTCCGTTCAGTGCACCCAGTCTCAACTGAGCACCCGCATACCATCTCTGATGTCAAACACCAATGGATATGGGATCATCCATCGCTCATCACATAGGTCGAGAAGATATACGCTAGTCTACTTTGGAATATCGATGCCCTGCCTCGATATTCCCACGACTAGGAACATTGAAGGTTGTACTCATGGACTACCCAGGCCCCACTAGTATGATCTACATCATAGTCCTGGAAGTCAAGCACACATCCTAAGGGCTTTATCAAGATGTAATAGAGAGACAGCAAGTATACATGTTAAGATAAAGAGTAACCAGATAGCGTATTATCATGTCGAGCAAGAAAGTCCTACCTATATATGTCCCAGCATCCACTACAATATACATCCAATATACAGTAATGGCCTCTAGGGCATACATATAACTAACAATCTCCCACTTGCACTAGGGCCATCTGTAGCAGTGGTTGTAGTATCTAATACTCAACTATCCCATATAAGTCTCTCTCTAGGAAAAAGCCTTTGTGAGTGGATCCGCCGTGTTGTCCTCTGAGTCTACTCTCCTAACCTCGATCACCCTGGAGATCAACTAGCTCCATGATCAGGTGATGCTGCCTCAGAATATGTCTGGGT
Source organism: Agapanthus africanus (assembly GCA_030015575.1). Classification (NCBI taxonomy): domain Eukaryota; kingdom Viridiplantae; phylum Streptophyta; class Magnoliopsida; order Asparagales; family Amaryllidaceae; genus Agapanthus; species Agapanthus africanus. Next base: position 343,183,321 of record CM057341.1, read on the forward strand.
CACTGATGGGACCAGGGTTCCTGGGCCAAAGCCACACTTCCATTGTCACACAATGGTAGGAACCTAGTTCATCTCATGAACTATTATACACCCAAACTGCCTCTTTGGTAGTATCTTTGATAGCGATGTTACCAGCCTTTATCGTCTAGTTTGCCACGGTATTTAGCTTGGAACTCTTCCAACATACCGTCCCTTCACTTAAGGTAAAGACAATGCCAGCGACTGACATTCAGTCGTTCTTATCACCTTGGAACTTTTCCAGTGATCCTCCCGAAGATCGATTTATACCATCTCACTCAACTAGTGAGAACCCTAACATCCATTTAGACCTATCTCATAGATCCAAATCCCAGGATTTAGGAGGTATCACCTTTATCCTATTGGAGAATCCTTGTGATAAGAGGAGATTGACCGTGCGTAGCATAAGAAACACTTTTCCTATCCAGGGTATGTTGTCCACGTACAATACGAGGATGACCACCTTACTCTCTACTACCCTTTTGTATATACAAGGTTCATCTACCATTTTGATGAAGTCAAACTCTTTGACTATCACATCAAAACAGATGTTCCAACTCCGCGATGCCTGCTTTATCGTGTAAAGCAACTTGCATATGTTTCCGCTGCTCCCACTGTTTACGAAGCCCTCTGGCTGTGTTCTTATAGACGTTCTCTTCTAAATTAGAAAAGTAGTCATGGCACCCAACCACCAGATATCGTAGTCATGGTATGTAGCCATGGCAAGTAGGATCTGGATGGACTTAAGCATAGCCACTTGAAAAAGGTTTCATCATTATCCACGCCTGGTCGATGACGAAAAAACTTTAACAAGTCTATCTTTGAAAGTCTCAACTTTTCCATCTACACCAAGTAATCTTCTCAAGATATACTTGCTTCTGATGGGGATTTAACCCTTCAGATAAAGCAACCAAAGTCCATACTTTGTTGGTGTATAAGGATTCCATCTCCGATCGCTAAGCATCCAACCATTCTTACAGAGTCCCACTCCTGATGGCCAGCTCGAAACTAGTTGGGTCATCATCTCATGATGCAATCCTCGCTCCCATTGTCATAGAGAAACCGAAGTATCTCTCAGGTGGGTGAGGAACCCTACTAGATCGGCGGAGTGGCTGAGGTTCGTTGGTTTCTATTGAATCCTTCGGTTCTACCAAATCATCTGCTGTAGTTTGCATGGCTGGAACTGCTTCCAATTCGACCTCATGACCACTAATTTTTCCACAAGAAATTCCCTTTCACAAAGGTGGCATGCTGAGAAATAAAACACTTTTGTTTCTCGGTTTGGTAGAATATATCCCTTGCGAATGCTTGGGATATCCAACAAACTTCCACAGATCTGACTTTGCCTCGAGGTTGTCCGGATTTTGCTTTTTAGACATAGGCCGGACAACCCCAAATCTTAACTAACTTAAGAAAATGGGCTCTTCCCTTTCCATATCATATATGAAGTGGTAGGCAACTGATTTGATTTGAACCCAGTTCAATAGGTATGCAGCTTCTCAAGTGCATAACTCCCAAAAGGAAATAGGAAACTCAGTAGTACTCATCATAGAGCACACCATATCACATAGGGTGCTATTGCTCCGCCCCGATATACCATCGTGCTATGGTGTATACGGAGGAGTAATGCTGAGAGAGAATCTCATTCTCCTTTAGAATAGTCCAGGATTTCCGTGCTCAAGTATTCTCCTCCTTGATCTCATCAAAGCACATAATACTTTTATCCGTATTTTGGTTCTCTACTTCTAATCTATATTCTGTGAATATCTCAAAAGCTTCGGACTTGTGTTTCAATAGGAACATATGTCTGAATCTTGAGAGATCATCAGAGAATGTAATGAAGTACAAAGAACCGGTCTTGGCATGTGTAGACAGGGGACCTACATACATCATCATGTATCAATCCCAAGAGTTTACTAACTCTTTTTCTGTTTCCAATAAACAGAGCTGTGGTCTTCTTATCTTTGTGACATGACCGGCATGTTTCATAAGATGTAAATTCAAACTGATTTAAATATGCATCTATATGTAACTTCAGCTAGTCGGGTCGCATTGATATGACCTAGTCTACAATACCTCAAGAAGAATTCGTCCATTTCTGAACTCTTCCTCTTGTGTGTGTTCTGTATACTAAGAACCGTAGTTTGATTTAGAACTTCAATGTTTTTAGATAACGTGCCTGAACCGATCAACTCTTGATATAGGAAATGTTCAAAACATTATCCAACAATACAAAATTATATCCTATCTTTACTAATAAAGAGACTGATATGATTTTGTATATCAGGTTCGGTATCTAATAACATTCGTTCAGAATCATTGTATTCTGGTAATACAGGGTGATAGTGACCAACAGACTTGGCTGCAACACTTGCACCGTTTTCTATCTCATGAAACTTATCACCCGTTCTCAGTTCTCTACCTTTCTGTAGCCCATGTAACGGATTACATTTGCGGGATCCTGATCCGGTATCTAATACCTAGGACGTAGAGGACACTGAGAAACAGTTCTTTATAATGAACACACCCGAAGGAGATGCATCTCATGCACTTTCTTCGTTTGGGCGGCATAGGAATTCTGGTATTCCCCCATTTCCTGCTCGGTCTTATAACAATTATAAGTTGGAGCGGGACCAACGTTCCCCAGCTCAGTATAACAAGCGGGTTCGGTCAATACATCCATATTATTATCTTGATTAAGGCGTGATATGGTCGCTACCTGGAGAGAGAGAGAAGAAAACACTCTGCGTGCGCTCTTGCAAGATTAGATTGGTTATTTATTTTATCTAATCAGGATGGCTCCCACTGTTTTTATCAAATCTTCCTTCAAACCCAAAAAGGAAAGATTAGCCGGGATTAATTACACTCTACATGTTCGCCAATCTTTCATCCAGGCCAGTGTCGGTACTTTGAGGGAGGTTCCCCGTGCTTTCGCACGGACCTAATTAAAGTAAACCTCGTTTTCCCAGGGGCGTAACCCCGTTAACACCTTTCTAGACACCTACTTGATCGGCTAATTGCAAAGTGCAAAAACTCTCCCAGGAGTAACAATTACTCGCAGTAGGTATCGGGATCCAACTATCATATAGAAGGTATGCAATCTCATTGCAAATTTCAACACTTGAAACTCCCGATAATGGTTTTTACCCTTAGCACTTATTACCTTAACTATGGTCAACAAATCATAAGCACTAGTCAAGTTCTACCCGTCATTTCGTGATTAATTAGACCCACCCACATGACCCTTAACTAAGGTCAACAAAGTCACGCGACTGTCCTAACTAATCGCATCATATACGGTGTAGGAAGACATCACTTAGCTACCGTACACTGTGCCTTGACTATGGTCAACAAACACAGCATGAATACTAAGTACTCTACTTCCTAAAATGACAGAGGGTTGCGAATAGTTTTTAAGAAAACCTTTAACGCTTTGAACTTGATCTCGTTGCGGAATCAAATGGTTTTTAAATGGAATGTTTTTTAGGCTTTTCTAGTTTTGCTAAAGGGGTCACTCCCGGTGAAGGGATCGTCTGCCCTTTCCTCGTCGAATGAGGTGCGGGATATATCATATATATCACTGTGCAAAGCAAAAACCATAGAAGCAATCAAAAGACAAACCGAGTGTGTAGCATCTGCCAGTTATTGCTAAAGGGGTCACTCCCGGTGAAGGGATCTCAGCCCTTTCCTCATCGAATAAGGTGCAGGATGTTCTACAAGGAACACCGCGATGCAAAGCAAGAACTGTAGCTACCTGTTTTATTTTTGAAATTAGATTCCACAACATCTTTTAGGTTTATTTTCTTTCATTAATCTCATTAATGAATGTCCCATCATTTAAGTCCACCTAAACATCACAGATAAATATAACGTACGCTTATGCCATCCGCATTCTCCTCGATGTCCCGTCTGCACCGTTAGGTTAGGTTACTAATGCTAGAGCGAGGCAGGGCTAGTGCGGGTGTAAAACATAAGCAACGTCTATATAATATATCATATATACAACATACAATATCTATCTGAACATATCACATGATCACATCACAGATAACGCAGCAGAAAATATCATATGAAATATTGGATATACTAGGACGTCCGCGTTTTATTTTGAGCCTGAATAAAACACGGATTCCACGGTCGTGATGAATAGCCAATCCCACACCCCTAGACCCCTACGAGAGCGGCAAGCAACCCTACCAATTCTAGGGTTAGGAGACCCGGACTCGACTCCTCGAGATGGTCTCCCACTGGACCCTAGAACCCGATTACTTGTGCTCCCCTCCTTGGGTCTATCCTAATGCGGAAAAGTAAATAATATACATTAACGGTGACATCTTCCGCAAACTGGAAGTGCCCCAATAAAAGAATATTACATACAAGTTTTTACATGAATGAAAATGAAAAACACCCATCTCACTTAAAAAACCCCGGCTATTCAAACACGACGATCCAATATAACATATCCAGCAACACATAACATCACATGACATCAACGTAAGTAAATATGCCCATCCCAATTGTTGTTGACATATAGCAATGAAACCGGCGATATCACATATTACACTTACGGTCGCAGAAAATAAAGTGTAAAACTACAACAGTTGGAATCCGCAAACTTCTTAGACAACGCATGCCTAATCAAATGAATTCCTTAGATATCGCATGCCTAACAATTATAAATCCCGCATTTCAGTCTCAAAATCGAAAACTTTTTTCAATATCAAGTTGGGCAATTCAACAAGATTCCCGACATCCTGATCGAATGCTCGTCGCAAACTTTAGTAGACGGCCGCACCCCCGATGCCGTCGATGAAGTGCACCAAGGCGGAACACCGCTGCCGCGAGCACCCGAATGGATGCTTTCGGCGACGGGGTTCTCCTACAGTCACTTGGTCGGGGCCATGGGGAGTGGCTATCTATTAAGTTTACCCGGCGAGTATCCGCGTACGCAACGTGATTGCGACGGACTTTTGATCACATCAAAATCCCGTGGCAACCGGTCAAGTGAGACTAAACTGTTAGATTTATAGCATTCATATTAGTTATCACATAACTACTTGTGGATTCCAATTATTGTATCACATTCCAGATAAATAGAAAATGTTAAACTTTCCGATCGAACAATCAAACACCCAAGTTTTCCCGGAACAGCTCAACACATGAAATAAGTTTAAAAGCATTCACTTCATGCCACAGTACCAACGGTCCAGCCGTAGAAGGGTCAAGCCAACGCCTCACATGTGGCACGCCGTACTATCCCAAACCCTAAGGTTCAAAGGGCAGTTCAAGAAGGTCACATAATCGAGTTAAGGTTTGTTGTCTTCTAGAGGGTCCATCGCGTTACTTGCACTACTTAGAACGTACTTAAACTACGGAAAAATCCAACACTTGGAAATTTCCCGGCAGGGGAAAAAGTGGGTATTTATATCCGGTCGAACTTTTTAACATGTTCTAAAATTACCCGGAAAAACACAGACAAAGTTAAACAATTCGATCGAATCATCGAGTCCCCAAAACAACCCAGAAAACTCAACAGTTGAGTATCAATTAAAACTTCCTATAAGAAACAAGAAACACCTACAGAGATAACTGTAGGAAATGCACTGCCTAATCATCACAGACGGCCGCGGAACCGCCGCAAGAAGTAGGGTTAGGCCGCGGTTCCGCGGCGCTACTGTAGAGATAGGGTGTCGTTTTCTGCAGTTCTTCTTAGAATTTCCTGCTCTATTTTCTGAGAATTTTTAATTAGGAAAAATCCACTGTTTTGAAAAATGTACAGAGAAGGGTTAGAATTAGGGTTTCGGGGTTCGATCGGGTTTCTAACTTCGTCTACACATCGCCTAAAGCTCTAGCTAGGCTCTGATACCACTGTAGGGTTTCTAGGCACACCCATGAGGTTCTACAACTGATCAACCATGCCAAAATCAAATTTTTTTCATGTGCCAAAGAACCCTATACTAGATCGTTAACTAGAGGTAAGGCGAAACATGCAAGTAAACAACTTTATTGCTAAGTGAAAGGGACTACAACCTTTGTAAATCCGGTCCTCCACTTCTCTAGCTCCGTGTTGACGTACCTCCGCTGCGATCATCCGAATCCCGGACTCTAGCGTCGGTTTCATCGGAGAAATGGGCGGGCTAGGTCGTTGACTTCGATGCCGAAGATGATCTACGTCGAGGCAACTCAAACTCAAGCTCCATCTTCACTAGGTCATGAAACTTGTGAAGATAACACACTCTACTACATGGCAAGTGGTAGAGGATGAAGAAATAGGAAGTGGGTTCACTTTAGATTTGGATTTCTCACTAGGAATCATCACTTGGAATTTTCCAGAAATGGTTTCTTCTCTTCATGAAGAAGAAGAAGAAGAAAGAAAAGAAAGTGAATTATCAAAATAGAAAATCAAGTGATGCTTATCATATTGCAACCATGGGTTAGTAAACTCATGTAGAGAATAAGCTAGGGTTTAGGCAAAAGGTTAGGTTAAGCAAAAAACAAAATGGTTGAAGCTTTTCAAAGCTTCATGAAGCTTCAAATAAAATCCAAAGAAAGCCACCATTTTATTTCTTGCCAAAATGAATAAATAAATAAATGAAAAAAACAAATAAAAACTTAACCATTAACCTAAACATGGTTTAAATTATACACACACCTAAGTTTGCATGTATCATCAAACATTATATAAACTAGTGCACAAACATATATCATATATACAATGTGCACATTCAAGTGAGAAAATCATCTTAAGTGAACCAATACTAGTTAATGTAAAGTAATATATCTAATATATAATTATACATTAAATCATTAAATCAACACTTGATTTAATGATCCGTTCATACTGCATATAACCGACTAATATCAAGTGTATCAATATATCGAATCAACATTTGATTCGGTAACCCGGCTATATCATATATAACCGTCCGATGATACAAATCGCGAGAATAGAATTCAGTATCACATACTGGTATTATTCTCAGTCCCGCACATATCTCATATGCGCTCCTATTTCGTTTCGCTTGAGCCAGGAAACCTATGTGTAGGACTCTAAAGACCCGTCAATACGCCAGTAGTAGGTAATGATCATATCAAACACCCACAAGCCACAAGCGGTCTGCTAAACGTAACGGCCACCCGGGTATTGAGCGATCAGAAGATCAACGAGTAAGCCCGCTCACACTCCTGTGAATCCAACCAGTAACACTTACCGTACAGTCCGGTCTGTTCGTCTGATATGTCGCATATCTCGCCTAGGGGTGGTAAACGTCAGACCCCAGTAGCTTGATAAGTCATGCCGATGTAAGGTCCATAACAAGCGTGAAACTACTGATAACTCTTACCAGTATATCACAGCAACCCTGGCCAGGGATTTCCAGTTATGGCCAGTCAAGCATACCGCAACATCAACCCCCAATACCGGGAGAGACGAATCCCCTCCTATCGCTCATTGCCTCCATGTGAATCGGGACTGTACCCAAAAACCACATGTTTGCATGACTCAGTAGAGCCGTGGTAAGGTGGAAATCAAAGCACAGTGGGAGACACACAAGACTCTATGACGATCTCGGGTCAACAGACTAAGTTGTACCAGTGTCACCAGAGAACTGCCATCTGACGTGAGGTATAATACCATCTGGGAGTTCTCGGCGAGTCCGTTCAGTGTACCCAGTCTCTATTGAGCACCCGCATACCAACTCTGATGTCAAACACCAATGGATATGGGATCATCCATCGCCCATCACATGGGTCGAGAAGATATACGCTAGTCTACTCTGGAATATCGATGCCCCGTCTCGATATTCCCACGACTAGGAACATTGAAGGATATACTCATGGACTACCCGGGCCCCACTAGTATGATCTACATCATAGTCCTGGAAGTCGAGCACACATCCTAAGGGCTTTATCAACATGTAATAGAGAGACAGCAAGTATACATGTTAAGATAAAGAGTAACCAGATAGCGTACTATCATGTCGAGCAAGAAAGTCCTACCTATATATGTCCCAGCATCCACTACAATATACATCCAATGTACAGTAATGGCCTCTAGGGCATACATATAACTAACACGCCTCTGTGTACGTATCACGTCCCTGGTGGCAACGGAGTGGAACTTCATCTCGTCAAGATCTCGTACGGATCTCTTACTCCACTTTTCTTTAATGTGGACCGATTCGGAATCATCACTTCGTAGCTGTATGGATTGCGTTACAAACGGTTGCACTCATATCTAGAGTCTCGCTTTTGAAACTACAAACTCGACAGTTCAATATCTTGTGGTAGGTATCTGGCCAACGACGCCCTCGGGAACTCTTCCAAATCGTCGGAGGAATACTCTTCATTCGTCCGTTTTCGATCGACTCTCAATGCATCTGGGTAAGATCCTTCTATCCGTAGCTGGTCATCTAACTGATCCTACATCGGAGCATAAAACAAATAACGCCTTTTCTTGGTCGACTCACAGCACGTCTGTGTGAGGGCCCCTTCTAACTGAAATTAGTCAATTTATGACCTCGCATTGAAGCATCCAAGCGAGAAAAAAGGTTCTAGTCTTATCTAAGGGTGACTAGCGATCTTCTACCACATTCATGAGGGTTACTGCATGCTGCAATCGCTTTCAAATGTCTGGGGTGATATCTTATCAACTCAGCAGCAGATGGCTCATCTGTCCGCACGGTAGACAACGTCTCAATTATCTGAAGTAGACATTACCCTAGTAGTCTTTACAATACAGCTGGCATCTGGCAATATCCCAATTATCTGGTCGAACGCCCGTGTCAACGGAAAAATCCAAATAACAATATATTGACGTGTTTCGTATGCTACCGGAAAACAACCGGGTTAGTCCTCATCCCTGACGAGCTCATGCTGACCGCAACTCTAGCCGCAACTCTCTCTACTAGTATAACCATGGTAACAGAAACCACAATCCGACATCGATGAGGATAGATCATAGGAACGAATAGAAATACAGCACCTAAGAAATGTACATCCTAAGGCTTCTTAAGCGGAGTAGCGTATCGTAAGTATGCCGCAGAACAAACACACGGTACATCACTCTAATTAAGTCACTTACTCCATCAACCAAGGTCAACCTACGTGACAAAAGTTTGGATCTAATACCCCCTCGGTCAAGTCTAAGTTCCGTAAGGTCAAGCCTAGGTTCCGAATATATATATACGCCTTAGACTCCATATAATCAAACCTAGACTTGAACCAAAGTTAAACCTAGTGCTCCGATACCAACTTAGTCACGACTCGAATAAGGCACGTGACTGGCACTTGTATCAGGTGATGTCTATAGGACAACACCTAATACAAGTAAGCCAAAAAGCCCAGAAATCTAAACCTTTTTAGGGAAAATAGTGGAGGTGCGGTTCTTGAAATAAGATTTACTGAAAATCAAAACTTATTCTTATATATACACATAGGTAGTAATATAAAGCACTAAGTTTATCTCTAACTTGAAAACCTTATAAATCATTTGAAATTTCAGCAGCACCTCCTTTGAAATTTTTAACCCAAAACGAATACAAGCAATAATATATAAGGCATCCCTAAGCGGGAGCTAGCTCTTCTCTAATTGGAGGAAACAACCACGCAAGATAAAATAAATATACAACGCCGAAGGTCGAGGATTAAAACTCAGAAAGAAAGAGAGAAAACTAAGCATCATAAAGAAAGCCAGAAACAATAATAAAGAATACAAGAGCGCGAATTTAAGGCCGAAAGAATAAACAACCGGTTTTCTAAATCTATCAAATATACAAGTCTGGTTGATGGAGCTTACTAGATACAACTGAAATAAAATAAAGTACAACGGTGGTCACGATGCAAGTAAACCCACCCACCAAAGCAATCACCCGGAAGGAAGTATTGTGCCAGAGAAGCCACCATGGAACCTGTACGGCAAAACCTGCAAGAAACTGTGGCACAACGGGGGTGAGTTGCCAACTCGTGAGTAGAAGACATCACCGAGTAGAATCCGAATGTATGACGATCTCCTCGGTCATACCATACTGTACTCATAATTTACTGAAATATCTAGTAGTGGTAAGGGTAATCATCTAAACATAACTGTAATACTATGTACTCGTGTTAGTGTCACTTAACAGCAACAAGTCATACATCAGATGTATGAATGAATCATGAATGAAACAATCAACTACGAAATCTGGATATATCTTGTGTAAGAAAATCCGTGTTTTTATCTTAGTAAAACTTGTATAATAAAACCGGAACATCATCAGTGAATTCGACAGAAAATCCGTGTCAAGCATCGACACAATATATGTATATCTTAATATCTCAATTTCTCAATATCTCGGGCTCCGTCAGTCCGGATCGGCCCATATCATCAAATCTCACGCATATGGTCGGTACCCTCCGGATATCCGCCGTGCCAACTATCACCGGTCGGTAGTGCTACCCTGCCTGGCTCAACGCCTTTCTATACGATCTTCTTTCCCCGGGGTACCACACCGGGTCCACCATGTACCCGCAGACGGTGCATCCCACTCCTCGAATCGGGTATATGAAACATGTAACATCCTAGTTTATTTATACCGGTTTCATTTTGATTAATTCTTTATTTATGGCTATTTCTTGATTTATTGTTGTTTGGGTGCGAATAGTATAATTGGTATCCGTTTTTGCATCCGATCCGACCCGCTTACTGGAAACCCGTCTTGATTCCTGCTTATGATTCATCCCGGCTTGTTATGAGATTCCGTGCACTCTCGTGTTTTATATCATGTATACCTGCATTATATCTGGCATCTGCATTTCTTTAATAATACAAATATATACAAATAATATATTTTAAAAATATCTAGCATGGCCTGCATCATACCCCGAACCCTGTGGTTGCATCCGTACATCGTGTTCTCGTCCCGTTCGGTGAAATAGACCCGTTTGGATAGCTACGTGTATGGTACGCACATCCGTTCTTGGGGGTACGCTTTTTTGTTATCCGGAAATTGTATTTTGGTTTTGGTTGATACGTATATTTTCCGTATTTTCAAACCGTAATTTTAAACCCGACCCGGGCGCGTTTTGGACAATTTTTTGTATTAGCCAAAATCTCAAATATAATCAATATTATTTTCTATATATAAACCGTTTATATAAAATTTTAAAACAAACGAATATATTTTAAATATTTTAAAATAATCCAAATCCTAAACTAAACTGATTCTATCCTGCTCTCTCTCTACATATATCTTACACTATATATATATTTTTTCTTTAACTAAAACCCACGTTCCCCTATCTCTCTCTTATTCAATCTCGTCCTGCCTTTCTCTCCTCACTATAAATATATTTTTTAAGAAAACTAATATTTTTATACGACCTCTCTCTCCCTCTCTCCTCCATCATCTACTTCTTCGTTTCCCGCCTCGCGCCCGTCGCTCGCCTACACCGTCGTCGACACCATCTCCGCTCACCTCACTTCTCTCGTCTCACTCTCCTCCTCCTCCGAACACCACAACGACCACCGCCATCACCCGATGCCGTGAATCCAAGAACACCGATCCCGACGACCCAAGAAAACCCATCGCCGATCACGACTTTGCCTTCGCCTCGCCTTCATCTCTTCACCACCTCTCTCTCTCATCTCCCCACTGCAAACCTCGACTGCGAACCAACGGTGATGAGATCCCTGCAAACACGAACTCTCATTTCCGACTTCGTCGTCGTCGTCGTCATCGTCGCCTTGTCTTCTTCGTCGTCACCGACCAACCCAACGCCCTCTCCCCTTCTCCCTTGCAAACACCCCAACCTAAGGTTCCCTTCTTTCCCCGACTGCACACCCAAGAACCCACTGCGGCCATCTCTCCTGTCCCCGTCACCGGAGCCCCGACCACCTCGTCGGCCTCCCGTCATCCCCATCGCCCCGACAGCATCGCCTCGACCACCTCATCTCCTCTCTCCCAACCCCGACACCTTTGCAACCCGAGCATCCTCTGCTCACCCCCACACCCACTGCCTTGCCGTGGACCTCACCGTCGATGGCCCACCGTCGATGTCACCCCCTTGCCTTCTTCTCTGACCCCAGATACAAAACCCAGAACACAACCCTCTCCTTTCTTTCTTATTCTTCTTCTTATTATTATTCTTCTTCTCTTTTCTTTTCTTTCTCGATTTCTTGTTTCATTTCCGGTGATCACCCGCCGGAGCTGTACTCGGCGCTGACGATTCAGGCGATCCAGTGAACGTCCCCTGCCTGCGTGGTTACCTCCTTGTCTTGCCTGGACCCATCCCGCACGCCATGTGTGCATTGCGATGTTTACCCGATGTCGGACGTGACGTACGAACCCGTCGTGTGTTCCGCTCAGGCAAGTTTATCTTGCTACATGCTATACTACCATATCTTGCACCCATGTGAATAATAACATTACATATTGTTTAGTTATGCAAACCACATTACCATTTTACTATTTTACTGTTTTCAGGATACCCGTATGCATCCATACCGTTATTTACATATCTAGTCGCATGCAAGTTTATCTTGCTACATGCTATGATACATATATTGCATCCATATGAATAAAATATTACATGTTTATTTTATTGTGCATCCATATTACAATTTTACAGTTTTTCGATACCCGCATGTATCCATACCATTATTTATATATCTAGTCACATGCAAGTTTATTTTGTTACATGCTATGTTATATATTTTGCATCCATATGAATAAAAATATCACATGTTGATTACATTGTACATCCATACTAATGTTTACTGTTTTCGGATACCTGTGTGCATCCATATCATTTATTATATGTATAGTTGCATCTACAGATCATATTATTTCATGTTACTGTTATATTAGCACCCCATGCTTGATAATGTGCATCCTACATAGTCATGAAGTTGCAGATGAAATCCCTAATAGATATTTATGCATCCATGTTTTACTGTGCATCCGTACCTTTATAGTGCACCCGTACTTGCTACAGTTTTATTATGAGCATCCGTTTGATACCTGTGCACTACCTTTCATGACCTGATATAACACTACTTGACATATTACCTGGTCCTGTTTCTAATGCCGACAATCCTGACATGTTGTCCTGACGGACGTATCCTGTTGTCTGCATAGACAAACCTGTACCTGATTGATCCTGTGTTGGCATTAACTCCGGATTTATCAATACCTGATTATAACACATAACTTGGGGGTAAGGGGAAATCAATGATGAAACCTGACTTGTAACTCAACACTTCGACACTTATACTGATCAGTTTTGGGGGCTAGTCCAGTCCCGGGATGATGTTGCTGTCATCATTCGTCTGTACATGTTTCCTGTTTGTGCTTAGCGGCATGTCTCGGTTTCAGCCCCGAGAATTTGGACCATGGTCCCGGGTATGCACGGAATACTATTGAGTTACATCGACGATTCATTAAATTGATTTCACAGACATGAGAGTAGTTAACCCAGTAGTTTAGTTCAGATTACTCACTGCACGTTACATGTACTGATACGCTTCACTGCTCCTTATTCGTGTTACTGTTATACTTTTATTACTGTTCATACTCATACCTGCATACCTTATTGCCTCCTGATTATGTTATTGTTGATATTATGACACACTGACGTCTCGGTTTTGCATGGCCCAGATCCTCTACTTTTGTCGCAGGCCGAGCAGGAGTACTTCAGCCGACAGGCCGAGCAGTGAGGATCCTGTTAGTATTTTAGTTTAGTTTCCTTTCAGCATTTTCATTTCTGGATGTGAGACCGTATTTGGGACGTACTTTCCAGATTGTTATTGTTACTTGGATTTATTGCTTTCGCATATTATTTCTTGACTCGTTTATTCTGGCGTTTGGACATGTACTAGATAGTTTATTTTATTTTCCTGTTTTTGATATCTCCTAGACAGCCGCAATGTGACTGTGGGGGGATATTTCCTAGCCACAGGTAGCATGGTTGGCTCTGTCACGTGCCGATCTTAGCGCACTCTGGGAAGCGGGGCGTGACAGGGTTTGTTTAGTATCAGAGCGCCTAGGATTTAGGTTAATCGGGTTTAATTCTTTTGTAGTTGGGTATTAGACCCAATACATGAATCGGAAAATCCGTAATTAGGAACATGTCCTGCCACTTGGTTATCGTGATTCTTGAATCATATCTTTCTCTTGACCCTTGTCTTGACGATATGCAAACAACTTTACATCTCGACTTGAATCCTTCTGGTTCCTTACTGTTTCTCTTTATTTTTATACTAGGATTTGGGCTACTTGAATGGAGTTATGTGATTGTAACTATGAACTGTAGCATGGTTACAATGCGGTACTCTATTTCAGTAACTTAGAGTCCTAGTCTTGATTCACTTCCTTTTTTTACGGTCATTATTTTACCTTGCTTCTCTCGGTTTTATTGCTTACCAGTCTATGTTCATCGCAAGTTTTGAACCTTGCTTATCATACTAATCCTCTTTGGTATCTTGGTTTCAGGATCATGGCGGATAGGAATCTGCGATCGTACCAGAGGCGTGTTGATGACGCCGCATTGCTTGGAGTAATTCGTGGGATGCTGGAGAACCAGAAGCGGCAAACCGAGCTGAACCAGCGGCAAGCCGAAGTTTTTCAGGAAGGTTTGCGGACTGTCCAGCAGTTCGTAAACAATGTTGCGGATAAACCAGTACAACGTGTGGGTACCGTGGCAGATTTCAGAAGACTTGGTCCGTCCATTTTCACTGGTTTGGAAGAGCCGTTGCCAGCGGAGCAGTGGCTAGTCGATACGGAAATCTGCTTGTTGCAGCATAGATTCCGGAGGACCAGAGACTGGATGTTGTACGCATCTAATTGGTGGACTATGCCCGTGAATGGTGGCTTGTGGAAGAGACCCGTTTGCCCAAGCCGATAAGTTGGGCAACTTTCTCATAGAGTTTCTTGGAGAAGTTCTTTCCGCAGACTGCCCGGGAAGAAATGGAAGAAAGATTTATCAGTTTGAAGCAGAATGGCAGATCTGTGGATGCGCATGCGGCTGGGTGGACACGACTCAGTCGATTCGCTGGACCTTTGGTTGCCAACGATGCTGATAGGGCACGATGGTTTATGCGCAGTTTGGACATGGAAATCCAGAGGCACATTATATCTCTGGGATTGACCACTTTCTCGCAATTTCTTAAAAAAACCCGAGAGCAGCAGAGCTTATCAATGAAGGCAGGGGGTACGCAGCAGCAGGTAGTGGTGGTTCGGAAGCCGGCGTTTACGCCGAATCGAGCGCCTATACGCAGAGGTATCCCGGTGGACAGGCATGGCATTGTACCGATGAAGAAGTCAGTCGTGCCTGAGAAAAAGGGAAGGACGATTTGTGGGTACTGCCATCTACCCGGACACTTGCAGAGGGAGTGTCGAAGGAGGCTTGGACTTTGTTTGGTTTTCGGATCAGCGGATCATACTATCAATGCTTGTCCGTCGAAGCTTCGTTTGAATGATGATGTTCAGAGGCCACCGTAGAGGCAGATTCAGGGGCAGAAGCAGTTAACTCAGGGACCTAATCAAGCTCGAGCTTTTACTCTGACGGCTGATGAGGCCAAGGCTTCAGATGAAGTTGTTTCAGGTATCCTACTTGTTCATGATTTTCCCGCATAAGCATTATTCGATTCAGGTGCATCCTATTGTTTTATGTCATCCAAGTTTTTTTGCTATGCACTTGATTGCTTGCACGACCCTGTCTTGTTGTTGGGACATACATACTGGGAATGGGAAGATCATAGCTAGTAGTGAGTGTAAGGATTGTTCTGTTGTTATTTGCGGATGGGAGTTATTTGCAGATTTCTTGGTGATCGATACCGGCAGCTATGATGTTGCCTTGGGAATGGATTTTCTCGGCACTTTCCACGCTCACATTGATTATAGGGCAAAGAAAGTGATTTTCCAGATTCCCGGACATTCGGAGTTTGTTTTTGCTGGAGGCAGCAGTTCTATCGGGCCAGTCGAGTTTAGGGCTAGGCCGAAAAACACCGTTCTTGCGTCCATAGAAGTTGATAAGGAGGAAGCGCCAGCTGTAGTTCGAGAGTTCATGGATATGTTCGAGGACATCTCGGGTTTACACCAAAATGAGATGTGGAGTTCGCGATCGATCTTGTTCCTGGTGCAGCGCTAATCTCAAAGGTGTACTATCCGATGGCACCAGTGGAGTTGGAAGAAATAAAGAAGCAGGTTACTGAATTGCTAGAGAAGGGTTGGATTCGCAGCAGTAATTCACCTTGGGGAGCTCTAGTTCTTCTAGTAAAGAAGAAAGATGGCACAAGGAGGATGTGCATCGATTATCGAGAATTAAACCGGGTGACAATTAAGAACAAGTACTCGATCCCTCGCATTGGCGAATTGTTCGAGCAACTCAGTGGCACGAGGGTATTCTCGAAGCTGGATTTGCGATCCGGATATCATCAGGTCCGAGTTAAATCAAAGGATATTTGCAAGACTGTGTTCCGAACCCGATATGGGCATTACGAGTATTTAGTGATGCCATTCGGAGTCACGAATACACCGGCGATATTTATGGACTTGATGAACCGAATCTTTTCACCGTTCTTGGACCAATTTATAGTGGCGTTCATCGATGATATTCTGGTCTACTCGAGGAGCCTTGAAGAGCATGCTGAACTCTTGAAAACATGTTGAGAGCTTGCATGTTAGACTTCAAGAGTTCGTGGAAGGATCATCTACACTTGGTGGAGTTTTCGTATAATAACAGCTTCTAGGCGACTATTCAGATGGCTCCATTCGAAGCGTTATATGGTCGCAAGTGTCGGTCACCCGTCTGTTGGGACGATATTGGAGAACGAAGATTTTTGGGACCGGATTTGGTCGTGCAAATAGTAGAGAAGGTTAATACTATCCGGAATCACATGAAGGCAGCACAGGATCGGCAGAAGAGTTGGGCCGATACATCGAGAAGACCTCTAGAGTTCTCTGTTGGTGATCTGGTATTCTTAAAGATATCACTGACTAGAGGAGTGATTCGTTTTGGGAGTCGAGGCAAGCTTAGTCCTCGATTCGTGGGGCCTTTCGAGATTATTGAGCGTGTTGGAGAAGTGGCTTATCGATTGGCGTTACCACCATCTTTGGCAAGTGTTCATGACGTGTTTCATGTATCTCAAATCCGTAAGTATGTTCGAGATGAAACACACGTGCTAGATCATTCGGAGCTGACTGTAAGGGAGGATTTGGCCTATGAAGAACGACCGATGTCGATTGTTGATCGAAGAGAAAAGGACCTCAAGAACAAGGTTATCCCTCTCGTACTTGTTTCGTGGGGAAATCTCGCGTACGGAGAATCGACTTGGGAACGAGAAGACGAGATTCGACAGAAGTTTCCAGATCTCTTCTTGTAGATTCATGTTTTTTTTATCTTTTCTTGTTTCGGGAATTTCGAGGACGAAATTCTTTTGTAGTTGGGTATAATGTAACACCATGGTTCATTTATACCAGTTCCATTTTGAGTAATTCTTTATTTATGGCTATTTCTTGATTTATTGTTGTTTGGGTGCGAATAGTATAATTGGTATCCGTCTTTGCATCCGACCCGACCCGCTTGCTGGAAACCCATCTTGATTCCTGCTTATGATTCATCCCGGCTTGTTAGGAGAATCCTTGAACTCTCGTGTTCTATATCATGCATACCTGCATTATATCTGGCATCTGCATTTTTTTAATAATACAAATATAGTCAAATTATATATTTTAAAAATATCTAGCATGGCCTGCATCATACCCCGAACCCTGTGGTGGCATCTGTACATCGTGTTCTCGTCCCGTTCAGTGAAACAGAGCCATTTGGATAGCTACGTGTATGCTACACACATCCGTTCTTGGGGGTATGCTTTTTCGTTATCCGGATATTGTATTTTGGGTTTCGTTGATACGTATATTTTCCGTATTTTCAAACCGTAATTTTAGACCCGTCCCGGGCGCGTTTTGGACTATTTTTTGTATTAGCCAAAATCTCATATATAATCAATATAATATTCTATATATAAACCATTTATAGAAAATTTTAAAACAAACGAATATATTTTAAATATTTTAAAATAATCCAAATCCTAAACTAAACTGATTCTATCCTGCTCTCTCTCTCTCTACATATATTTTACACTATATATATATATATATATATATATATATATATATATATATTTTCTTTAACTAAAACCCACGTTCCCCCCCCACTCTCTCTTCTTCAATCTCATCCCGCCTCTCTCTCCTCACTATAAATATATTTTTTTTAAACTAATATTTTTATACGTCCTTTCTCTCCCTCTCTCCTCCTTCATCTCCTTCTTCGTTTCCCGCCTCGCGCCCGCGCCCGCGCCCGGCGCTCGCCTCTACCATCGTCGACACCATCTCCGCTCACCTAACCTTTCTCGTCTCACTCTCCTCCTCCTCCCAACACCACAACCACCACCGCCATCACCCAACGCCGTGAACCCAAGAACACCGATCCCGACGACCCAAGAAAACCCATCTCCGATCACAACTTCTCCTTCGCCCCGCTTTCGCCTCGCCTTCATCTCTTCACCACCTCTCTCTCTCCTCTCCCCACTGCAAACCTCGCCTGCGAACCCACGGTGACGAGATCCCTGCACACACGAACTCACAGTTCTGACCATGTCATCGTCGTCTTCGTCGTCGCCTCGTCTTCTTCGTCGTCGCCGAATAACCCAACGCCCTCTCCTCTTCTCCCCTGCAAACACCCCAACCTAAGGTTCCCTTCTTTCCCCGACTGCACACCCAAGAACCCACTGCGGCCATCTCTCCTGTCCCCATCACCGGAGTCCCGACCACATCATCGGCTTCCCCTCATCCCCATCGCCCCGACAACATCGCCTCGACCACCTCATCTCCTCTCTCCCAACCCCGACACCTTTGCAACCCGAGCATCCCCTGCTCACCCCACACCCACTGCCTTGCCGTGGACCTCACCGTCGACGGCCCACCATCGACGTCACCCCCTTGCCTTCATCTCTGACCCAGAGACAAAACCCAGAACACAACCCTCTCCTTTCTTTCTTCTTATTCTTCTTCTTCTTCTCTTTCTCGATTTCTTGTTTCTTTTCCGGTGATCACCCGCCGGAGCCGTGCTCGGCACTGACGATTCAGGCGATCCAGTGAACGTCGCATGCCTGCATGGTTACCTCCTTGCCTTGCCTTGACCCGTCCCGCGTGCCGTGTGTGCATTGCGACGTTTACCCAACGTCGGACGTGACGTACGCACCCTTCATGTGTTCCGCTCAGGCAAGTTTATCTTGCTACATGCTATACTACTATATCATGCACCCATGTGAATAATAACATTACATATTGTTTAGTTATGCATCCCACATTACCATTTTACTATTTTACTATTTTACTGTTTTCAGGATACCAGTGTGCATCCATACCGTTATTTATATATCTAGTCGCATGCAAGTTTATCATGCTACATGCTATGATACATATGTTGCATCCATATGAATAAAAATATTACATGTTTATTTTATTGTGCATCCATATTACAATTTTTACAGTTTTTCGATACCCGTATGCATCCATACCTTTATTTACATATCTAGTCACATGCAAGTTTATCTTGCTACATGCTATGTTATATATTTTGCATCCATATAAATAAAAATATCACATGTTGATTACATTGTACATCCATATTAATGTTTACTGTTTTCGGATACCCGTGTGCATCCGTATCATTTATTATATGTATAGTTGCATCTACAGATCATATTATTTCATGTTACTGTTATATTAGCACCCCATGCTTGATAATGTGCATCCTACATAGTCATGAAGTTGCAGATGAAATCCCTAATAAATATTTTTGCATCCGTGTTTTACTGTGCATCCGTACCTTTATAGTGCACCCGTACTTGCTACAGTTTTATTATGAGCATCCGTTTGATACCTGTGCACTACCTTTCATGACCTGATATAACACTACTTAACATATTACCTGATCCTGTTTCTAATGCCGACAATCCTAACATGTTTTCCTGCCAGATGTATCCTGTTGTCTGCATAGAAAAACCTGTACCTGCTTGATCCTGTGTTGACATTAACTCCAGATTTATCAATATCTGACTTGAACACATAACTTGGGGGTAAGGGGAAATCAATGATGAAACCTGACTTTACGTTCTTCTTGCCCCGGGGTACCGCATCGGGTCCACCATGTACCCGCAGACGGTGCATCCCCTTCCTCGAATCGGGTATATGATACAACTCAAGAACCGAGAAAAATCATGGTGGACGTCATGCACATCATATCACGAGAAAACCGCAACTTGCATTTTTAAAATGATAATGAGTTTATAAAATTCTTGCGGTTTTCCCCCAAATCCAGAAATCTCATTCAAATCTAAAATCCCAAAATCAAGAGTCAATAAGCAGTGAATATCGGCATAAAGCCCATAATATTTCATACAGAATAAATATATAAATGCATGGGGTATCTAAGTAAGGAATGTAATATCTAAACTAACATATGAAACTACCAGCTAGCAGGTTATACCAATGAAGTAACATTTTCTAAAGTGTACGTGACATGGCAATTACCGATGATGATATGTGTGAGCTAGCAAGCAAGTGTACGTGGAGCATACGCATCATCGGTAATGGTGCTGGTGTTCTAACAGACGGAGTTCATAATAACTAAAGCAAACACATGTATAAACATGCAATGCGATGAGAACAACATGAATATAATGGAGAATGAGTAGTAAACGTAACATTGTAGAATATACATATCTATATACGAGTCATACAGTTTTGGTGTTTGAAATAGCACGAATCGTGATTTTTAGAAAAATAGGGCTACGGTGTTTTTAAGAAAAGATATGTCCTATGAAAATCCGTAGCTTCCCTCGGATTGTCTTTTGAAAATACTCACGATTCGTTAGTTTTTTTGAAAATAGGTATGACTCGAGCCTAGTCGAACATCTACCGAATTAACTAAAAGAATAAACAATGAAACTAGCCGAAAGGGTAAGAAATCCACCTAAATTCCGAGTCAATATACCTAGTAGTCGGCGATCCAGCCTCATAGCGTCACGTACTGTATAATACATAGTACGACATCCTCGAGTCAAGAGTGCGCATCAATCATCATATCTATACCTTGTACGGTAAAATCCATCGTACGACATCCCCAAAATCGAGGGTACGGGTCAACTATCATAAATACATCATCATTCATATAGTATCATCATCGAACAATATCATGATCAGGGGTACTAATTCTGAAGTCTCGTATATTTCAATATCATCAACACATATTATCGTATGAATGAATACCCATCGCCCAACGATCCATCATAATATCATATCGTATATCATACCATGACTCAAGCACATATCAAAATCTCACGGCATCATGCCCGATCATATTGACTCATCTCCAAGTATCATATATCATCCTCATCTCACATGTATATGTATGTGTGTGTGTGTGTATGAAAACCTACATATATACATATATACACGCGCGCGCGCGCGCACACACATACATACACGAAGTCATGTGTGCATGTGTGTGTGACTACTTGTAACCTGTGATTCGCCTCCAAGGTAATCATCCTCTGGATAGGTCTTCCTAAATCAACCTAATCTAACATAAGGTATTCTAAATACCCTACTTGCTAAGTATCCAATATCACATCCAAACTTATTATAATAATACGGTAATAACCCTAGTCTACGTTTGCGGGTGTGCTATACGCCATCCACCCGACTTCCCCCGTAGATATACATCTACTCACCTTGATCCTCGCTTGCCGGAGTCAATTACGCCACGCTCTTCCTTGTTGTTCGAAGTCTACGTGAGGGTGCCAACATATATAAACACATATTATCGTAAACAGAAATCGCGTACGAAAACCAGAACGGCACACGAAACACACATAGGTTAAAACCTATGGTCTACGCATGCACGAATAATCAAACAACTCCCGATATCGATGTACAAACGTCAAGTGACCGAGATAAAACACAATACCAAAACTAAAGTCATTAAAAAGTCGCAAAACCAAAACAACAACTCAAGAAAACGCTCCCAGATTTTCCTCAGGTGTGAATCAGGAAAAGTTGCATATAGGATAGGTCTAATTAGAAGATAATGGAGCCATGGACCAAGCACGAGGCAATTCCCTCATACCAAGGCCGAAATTTGCGGCCAAAATGATTAATGGCGGCCATAGTAAGGAGTTGGGACCTCGGGTCTTGGGGATAGCTTCTAGGGTTCCTGGATACCTCTCAGTAATCGCTAAATATTTTCTAGAGTTCCCGGGTTATAGAAGATCTCCAATATCACCACAATACCTCACAAAACCCGACATCGGAGATTCTAAGTTCATGTCTTGGGATTTTAGTCTTTGGTTTAGTTCACAATACTAACACTACAGGGGTTGTAGTAACTAATTATACTTCAATACACAATCACAATTCATAATAACATCCTAAATTTTCTCTTAGAATTTTTAAAGCCTACTAATCCTCACTTAACCAATTCTAAACTAAAATAGAAGCTAAAGAAACTCAATTACTAAACTAATGGTGTAGGAAATACCTCATTTGGCAACTCAAGAATTTTCTTGAGTTGGTCAAAGTCTTCAAAACCTTGACTTGATAATACCATAGGGTTTCGGGTGGGCTTAGGATCAATTTTTGTGAAGAGAGTGAGATTTTGAGTGGATTTTAGGGTGGTTTGAGGGTGGTATAGGATGTGGAGGATGTGGAGGGAGAATGAGATGAAGAAGAGGATGAGGAACAAATGAGAACAAATAAGATTAATATGGGAAAATCTAGAGCCTTCTCACTCTCTCTCTCTCATAAACCATGATACATGTCACCTCACATTCTCTCTCTCATTTATTTCTTTTCTTTCCTTTTCCTTTTTATTTAAGAAAAACAAAACACCAAATCATTTTTAAAAAAGAAGCCATGGTTAAATAAAATGTAACAACTTGTTTGCAACATGACATGTACATAATCATGCATAATGAATAATTAATAAATATTAATCAAGTTTAGTATTTACATAGAATACAAAAATTATTTAAAAGTCTACCAAATGCTCAATTCATATAATTTCTTTACAAAATCAATAATTCAAATTAATTTTCCAATTATTTTCCAATTTATCGGTATATAATTATACCCTTTTCATTTACAACCAATCTCTATACTTTAAAATATTCATAATATTTATTATTTTAATTATTTAAATTCCCAAAATAATATTTTTATCTTCTAAAATGTTACAATTGTTGAGGTATTAATCTTAGCCCAATGGTTACCTTGTTGATTAATTACTTTAGGTATTAATATTGTCCTAATTGCAAGATTTAGTTTTTAAAGAGAAGGATTTGAGTTAAAGTTAGGGTTTTATCCATCATTACTAAGTTAGCTAAGTGTAATTTGCTATCTAGTGGCTTTACAAACCTAATCTAGATGATTACCTTGTTAAAGTGGCTTCTAATTATCCTAATTAAGTGGTTATGCAAGTAAATTGCATGATTAGTGTGTTTGTATGAAATTATGTTTATTAGTGAAGCATGGTTTAATTAGGATGTATACTTGTGATTGTGGCCATTAGGTCGCTAATCCATAAAGTTTTGCACCAAAATCCTATTTGTTTGCTTACTTGGTTTCTAGAATAAAGAGATTTTAATTTAGTTTGAGGTTGTGATGATCCACAGCCTATTTCCTATGATATTTAGTGTGTTGTGAATGCACGATCGGTACAATCGGGTTCTAGATTTGGTGGTTGTTGAAGGGTTACACTAGCGTCCCGGCCATCTTCCGTGGCCAAATGCTGAACAAAATTTTTATGACAATACAAAACTTGGCGCTAGAATAAACCTAAACCGGATCTTTAACCACAAACCTAGTTAGCATATTAGGGTTCTATCTACTATGATAGAATGTATACCTAAAGAAAACAAGTCCTTCGGGTCTTCGATCCTTTTCTTAAGCTTCTCGATGGAAGTATGGATCGTGCTTGAATTTCGTCCTCCTTGTGTCAACGATGATCCACCCGAGAGCTCTAACCTTGAGCTAAACCTCCAACTTGAGGTAACTAGAACACTTAGCTTGCTAATCTAAGTGGTCTAGAGTGAGTAGTGTGTGAATTAGAGTGGCTTAGTCTCACTAACCCTTGATTATCAACACATGATACAATAGGGTTTGAGAGAGGAAGAAGGAGAGAGCAAGATTGAAGAAAGAGAAAGTATTTGTGATAATGATATTAAAAAATAGAATAGCTAGTTTATATATGACCTCAACCATGGCTTGAAAATATCTCACCAAAATATCCAGGTCAAAAATATCTCTCCTCAAAATATCTAAGGTCAACAAGTCAAGCCAAGTCAAAATGTCAACATAAGTAGCCATGCTAAAAATTATCATTTATCAAAAATAACAAAGTCTTTTCTTTTTCTCATATGTGTTTTGACCAAGTCAATGGTCAAAACCTAATGAGGTATCTCCTTCTATACCCCCTTTCATCCATATATACATACCCGCATCCGTGTTCCGAGAAACACGAATACTATGAGACGAAGCCAATCCAATAATGAAATACTAGGATCCGGCTTAAACTAAAGCCCACTAGTATTGTCCGCTCGAACACCACACGCGCACAAGGATATGTATGTGATTGAACCCTGTCGTAAAACCATACGACCTCTACTCGTTTCGCCCGAAGCTGGGAAACCCTCTGTGTGGGACTCTAAAGACTCGACTGTACTCTGGCAGTGGGTTTAACCACAAGCACGTCAGCGGCACTAGCTGTGCGTAATGGCTACCAAGGTATCTGTCGATAAGAAGGTCGACGAGTAAGCTCATCCAAACTCCTACTGAGCCTATCTGTGACAATCTCCGTACAGTCCGGTCTGTTCGTCTAAGAGTATCGCATATCGGGCCTAAGGGGGTGGTAAACGTCAAACCCCTAATAGTGGTATAAGTCGTGTCGGAGTGTAGCCCAGAACACCCTGAGAAACTATTGGAAACCCTACGAGTAAATCTCACTTGCCCTGGCCAGGAACTTTGTGTAATGGCTCTCCTAAACACAGCGCGATATCAACCCCCAATACCGGGAGAGACGAATCCTGTCTAACCGCCACTGCCTCCAAGTGCTTCGGGACTGCACCCAACTACTACCTGTTTGCATGACTCAATAGAGCCGTGGTAGGGTAGCAATCAAAGAATAGTGGGAACACACTTATGGCGAAGTAGCAGTATCAAGTCAACGGACTAAGCTGTTCTCATGTTACCTAGGAACTGCTAACTGACGATAGTTATAATAGCAACCAACAGTTCCCGACGAGTCTTGTCCAGTGTACTCGTAACCTAACGAGCACCTGTATACTATCTCCAGTACGACATACTAATGGCTGTAGGACAGACCATCTCCCTCGCTGGGATGAGAAGTGTATACACTAGTCTACTCTGTAGTATCGATGCCCTGTCTCGATAATCTTACGACTAGGGACCTGTATAAGGATGTGCTTATAGACTATCCAGCCCTTACTAGTGTGATCGCCATCACAACGCTGGTAGTCAACCAAATATCCTAAGGACTCCATCAATATGTATTAGCGATATGTTAAAAGAAACATATACACATATTAAGATAGATACAAGCCAAGTAGCATACTACTATATCGAGCAAGACTGTCCTAAATCCATGTATATATCCCAAGCTTCCAAAATGTAATTTACAAACTAGTACTATACAATAATGGCCTCTAGGGCATACATATCCAACAATCTCCCACTTGCACTAAAGGCCAGTAATTGGTGTACCGCATACCCAACGTCTGCACTAAGACTAGCTGCTGGCGTACCGCATACCCAATAGCTTAAAAAGTCGCTTGAACTGTGTTTGTGGGAGGGCCTTTGTGAATGGATCCGCATTGTTATCTTTAGTGTCCACTCTCCGTACCTTGATCTCCTGGCGATCAATGATCTCCCTGATCAGGTGATACCGCCTTAAGATGTGTCTGGATTTCTGATGGGACCGTAGTTCCTTCGCTAAAGCTATAGCTCCTTTGTTATCGCTGTAAGTCCATGCTACCTCTCCCGGTACTTTCGGGAAAGCGTAATTTGGTAAAAAACAATTTTTACGGAGGTGGTAACATGGACCTATAACCCGGATCTTGGTTAAACATCTATCTAACACCTAACTAAGAGTTTCTAGCTACTCGGTTAGGGGGTTATACCTTGCTTGTCTTGAACTCCTTCGTCTTCAAAGCTCCGATGGTGGTCCGATGGCTTCTCCTCGTCGTCTCCGTACGCCGAAGATAGATCCACCTGAAAGCTCCAACCTTTAGCTCCTTCTTCGTTCTTTGAAGAAACTAGTTCACTTGGTTTGCTAAACCTAGTGAACTAGAATGAGTAGAGAAGAAATAGAATGGGATTTTATCTATGGTTCTTGATTCTCAACTCATGAGACAAGAGAACCATAGAATCAAGAGAGGGAGGAAGAGGTTGAGGGTGAGAGCAAGAGGAGAGCTCAAGAACAAGAGAGAGAATGAGCAAGAAAGAATGAGGCTCTCTTTTGTCTTTCACCCTCTCATAATCCAAAGTGATCATAACTCATCATATCAAAAAAAAGTCTTATGTGATGGTTGAAGCAACCATAACCATATCATTTCATGCACTCATTTTACACAAATGAGCAAGTAAACAAAAGTCTTTGCCATGAAATGATGGCTATGGTTATCATGATGGTCAACTAGTCAAGCCTAGTCAACCGGTCAACAAAGTCAACAAGTCAACAAAAGTCAACAAGTCAACAAAGTCAACAAAAGTCAACAACCATGTCACCATAATACTTAATTAATATAATAGTTAATCACATATCATATTCTCATTAGGGTTGAGCAAAAAGTCAAATAGTCAACGGTCAACTGTCAACAACCCTAATGAGAATCCGCTGCCTCTGCCTCCCTGTCAACTGTGCATACACACCCGCATCCGCGTTCCGAGGAACACGAATGCAAACTGGATAAATCCAATCCCATAAGGTACACTAGGATCTGGCTTAAACCAAAGCCCGCTAGTGTAAACTGTCCGGACACTGTACGTGCACAAGTGCACGGATGTGACCGAACCCTGTCGCAAAACCATGCGACCTGTCGCAATACCATGCGACCTCTACTCTTTTGCCTAAAGGCGAAAAGCTTTCTGTGTGGGACTCTAAAGACTCGACACTACGCTGGCAGTGGGTTTAACCACAGACCGCAAGCGGCACTAGCTGTGCGTAACGGTCCCCAGGTAGTGCCGACAAGAAGACCGACGAGGCGAAACCCATCTGAACTCCTACTGAGCCTGAGTGTGACATTCTCCGTACAGTCCGGTCTGTTCGTCTGATACATCGCATGGCGGGCCTAGAGGGTGGTAAACGTCAGTCCCCCAATAGCGGTACAAGTCGTGCCGGAGCGAAGCCCAAAACACCCTGAGATAACACTGGAAACCTACCAGTATATCTCGTTTGCCCTGGCCAGGGACTACTCGTGTAATGGCTCTCCTAGACACAGCGCGATGTCAACCCCCAATACCGGGAGAGACGAATCCTGTCTAACCGTCACTGCCTCCAAGTGCTTCGGGACTGCACCCAACCACTACCTGTTTGCACGACTCCTTTGAGCCGTGGTAGGGTAGTGATCAAAGTGCAGTGGGAACACACTTGAGGCGAAGTGACAGTGTCAAGTCAGCGGACTAAGCTGTACTCATGTCACCTGGGAACTGATAACTGACGATAGGTATAATACCAACTAGTCAGTTCCCGACGAGTCCTGTCCAGTGTACCCGTAACCTAACGAGCACCCGCATACTATCTCAAGTACGACGTACTGACGGCTGTGGGACAGACCGTCTCCCACACTGGGATGAGAAGCGCATGCGCTGGTCTACTCCGGAGTATCGATGCCCTGTCTCGATAGTCCTGCGACCAGGGACCTGCATAAGGATGTGCTTATAGATTACCCAGCCCCACTAGTGTGACGGCCATCACATCGCTGGTAATCAAGCAAAGATCCTAAGGGCTCTACTAATGTGTATAGGCGATATGCAAAAATAAACACATGTACACATTGAAGTAGAAACAAACCAAGTAGCATACTACTATTTTGAGCAAGATTGTATATACAAGGTGAATATCCCAAGCATCCATTAAGTAATATACAAACTAGTATGATACAGTAATGGCCTCTAGGGCATATACACTAACAATCTCCCACTTGCACTAAGGCCATGTACTGGCGTATCGAAGACCTATCATCTCGATCAGCCGCTCGAACTGAGTCTGGGGCAGGGCCTTGGTGAATGGATCTGCAGTGTTATCTTCTGAAGCGACTCTCCGAACCTCGATCTCCTGGCGATCTACGATCTCCCTGATCAGGTGATACCGCCTCAAGATGTGCTTGGATCTCTGATGGGACCTGGGTTCCTTCGCTAAAGCTATAGCCCCGTTGTTGTCGCAATACAGAGGTATTGGATCAACAATGGACGGAACCACTTGAAGTTCTTTCAAGAACTTCCTCATCCAGACAGCTTCTTTTGCGGCATCAGATGCAGCGATGTATTCCGCTTCCATCGTCGAGTCTGCAACGGTTTCCTGTTTGGAACTCTTCCAACACACCGCCCCTCCATTGAGGGTAAAGACAAAACCCGACATGGACTTGGAATCATCCTTGTCACTCTGGAAGCTGGAGTCAGCAAAGGCCTCGATCTGGAGGTCCTTTCCGCCATACACCAAGAACATCTCCTTAGTCCTTCTAAGGTACTTGAGAATGTTCTTTACCGCTATCCAGTGTTTCTCCCCAGGGTTTGACTGATACCGGCTTACCACACTCAGTGCATAAGCTACATCCGGTCTGGTACACAACATCGCATACATTATAGAGCCTACCGCAGAAGCGTAGGGTATAATAGACATGCGATCCCTCTCCAAATCATTCTTGGGAGACATCTCTTTAGAGAGGGTGATCCCGTGACAAGCCGGTAGGTTACCGCGCTTGGAATCTTCCATACTGAATCTCTTCAGTATGGTGTCGATGTACCTGGACTGTGAAAGTCCTAATATCCTCTTGGATCTGTCACGGTAGATCCGGATACCCAGAATGTACGAGGCATCACCCAGGTCTTTCATGGAGAACCTGTGTGACAAGAACCCCTTGACAGATTGTAGCATAGGAATGTCATTTCCTATTAAGAGAATGTCATCCACGTATAAAACGAGGAATACTACAGTTCTCGCTACAAATCTACTATAGATGCATGGTTCATCTGGATTTTTGATAAAGCCAAATTCTTTGACCGTCTCATCAAAGCAGATGTTCCAACTCCGCGATGCCTGCTTTAGTCCATAGATGGACTTAAGCAACTTGCACACCTTTCCACTGCTCCCACTCTGAATGAAACCCTCTGGCTGGTCCATATAGACACACTCCTCTAAATTTCCATTTAGAAAAGCGGTCTTTACGTCCATTTTCCAGATCTCATAATCGTGGAAGGCAGCAATGGCAAGAAGGATCCGAATGGATTTCAGCATGGCTACTGGAGAAAAGGTTTCGTCATAGTCCAAGCCAGGTCTTTGACGAAAACCCTTTGCTACCAGCCTAGCTTTATAGGTCTCAACCTGTCCATCTACACCAATCTTCCTTTTGAAGATCCACTTGCATCCTACGGGTTTTACCCCGTCTGGAGCAATGTCCAACGTCCATACCTTGTTGGTGTACATGGACTCCATTTCGGTCCGCATTGCATCCAGCCATTTCATTGAGTCAACGCTCTGAACGGCCTGCTGGAAGCTAGTAGGCTCATCATATTCTATGATGCAATCCTCTCTATCCCCGTCTATGAGAAAACCGTAGTATCTCTCGGGCGGATGAGACTGCCTACTACTCCTGCGGAGCGGCGTAGGAATGTCCTGTTCTTCCGAACCCTCTGGTCCCACTAAACTTTCAGTAATAGTTCGTGGTTCTGGAATTTCTTCCAGTTCTACTGCGCTCCCACTTATTTCTTTTTCTATGAACTGGTGTTCTAGAAAGTGGGCATGACGAGAAACAAGAACTTTTTGTTCCTCTTCACAGTAGAAGAAATATCCCTTGGAATTCTTTGGATATCCCACAAACTTGCACAGTACTGAGCGTGCCTCGAGCTTGTCCGCATGCTGCTTTTTGACAAAAGCTGGACTTCCCCATGTCTTAATGTGATTAAGATGGGGTCTCTTCCCACACCACATCTCAAATGGCGTGGTAGGCACAGTCTTAGTGGGAACTCGGTTCAAAAGGTATGCGGCTGATTCTAGCGCATATCCCCAGAATGATCGCGGCAACTCAGCGTTACTCATCATGGACCGCACCATATCCAATAGGGTGCGGTTCCGTCTCTCCGATACACCATTATGTTGCGGGGTGTATGGAGGAGTAAGCTGAGAGAGAATTCCGTTCTCTTTTAAATAGTCCAGGAACTCGGCACTTAAGTATTCTCCACCTCGATCCGATCTTAGAATCTTAATACTTTTGCCGGTCTGTTTCTCTACTTCATTCTTATACTCCTGGAATTTTCTAAAGGCCTCGGACTTATGTTTCATTAAGAAGACATAACCGTACCTTGAGAAGTCATCCGTAAAAGTAATGAAGTAAGAATGTCCGCTTCGGGCATGTGTAGACATTGGACCGCACACGTCACTGTGTACGAGTCCCAAGAGCTCGCTCGCTCTTACTCCATGTCCAGTAAACGGAGTCTTTGTCATCTTTCCTTTGAGACAAGATTGACAAGTGGCATACGATTGATATTCGAACGCATTCAAATATCCTTCTGTATGTAACTTAGTCAACCTTCTCTCATTGATGTGACCCAGTCTACAATGCCACAAGAAAGTCTGATTTATTTCTGGAGACTTTCTTTTGTGTGTATTCTGGACATTAAAAATCTGTGGTTGGTTTAATACGTATATACCATTACTCAATGTACCTGACCCAATCAGAACTTGATTAAGGTGAATGTTTACAACATTACTTACAAACGCAAATTCATAACCTTCTTTAGAAACTAAAGATACAGAAATGATATTACAAGTTGCGTTGGGTACAAAAAAGCAATTACGCAAAACCAAAACATGTCCATCTGACATTCCCAGGTGATAGTCCCCCACGGCTTTAGCATCCATGCTAGCTCCGTTCGCAACTCTGAGGGTCATGTCACCTGCCTTCAAAACCCTACGGTTTCTCAACGCCTGCAAAGAATTACAGATATGAGATCCTGATCCGGTATCCAATACCCAGGAAGTAGAGTTTATTAAAAGACAGTTTTCAATAACATACACACCTGAAGCTGAAGCTGCAACCTGCTTCAATTCCTGTGTTCTGGCCTTCCAGGCACTGCAATCATTCTTCCAGTGTCCTTTCTTATGACAATAGAAGCATTCTTCCTTATCCACAAGCTTCCCCGCTATCTTTGTTGCTTTACCTTTTCCCTTCGTATCCACTTTACTAACACCGCCCCTTGGTTTGGCGGGGGCCTTCTTCTTCTTTCCCTTGGCTTTCGCCTTGGACCTAGAAGAAGATGATCCTCCTACAAACAAAGTGGATGTATCCCTACCTTTCTGTAGGGTGCCCTCTGCGCTCCTCAGCATGTTGAGGAGCTCTGAAAGTTCAACCTCTTTTTCTTGTAAGTTGAAGTTCAGTATAAACTGGGCGTAAGTGGAAGGAAGGGACTGGAGAACTATATCCGTATATAGCTCACTCTCCAATGTGATCCCTAGGTCAGCGAGCTCCTCAATGTAGCCGATCATCTTTAGCACGTGCTCGGCTACTGATGATCCGACGGCCATTCTTGTCGAAAATAACTTTTTCGACGCTTCGTATCTTGCGATACGAGATTGCTCTCCATACAGTTCTTTTGTATGAAGCAATATGGATTCCATGTCCATATTCTCGTGCCTCCTCTGATGTTCGTTGTCCATCGAGGCAAGCAGGAGGCATTTGGCCTTCGCGCTATCAATCTCCCAAGTCTTGCGGATTTCCTTATCCGCGACGCTGGAAGTTGGACCAGGGACAGGGGGAGCTTTGGTGGTAAGAAGATACCCCAGCTTGTCGTAAGTGATTGCTATCTTGACATTCCTGAGCCAATCTTTGTAGTTTGGCCCTGTCAGTTTGTTTTTATCTAGGAGTAACTTAAGTCCAGTCATGTCGATTTGGTCGCTGCAATTAGGAGAGAGAAGAAGAAACACTCAGCATGATGCTCTTGCAAGTTTAGAGTGGTTTTTAGTTTGTCTAAACAGGATGGCTCCCACTGTTTCTCGAATCCCTCCTCAAACCATAAAGGAAGAATTAGCCGGGATCAATCCCACCGCACAATACTTGCTTAACCGTTCAGCCAGGCCGGTGTCGGTACTTCGAGGGAGGTTTTCCAACGCTTTCGCGAAGTTCCTTAATTAGAGAACCTCTTTTCCCTGGGGGCGTAGCCCCGCTAACACCTTTCTAGGCACCTACTAGGTTTATAGCATTGATCGATTAGTGAGAAATTTCCCGAGGAGTAGCATATACTCACAGTAGGATCGGGATCCAAATATCATCGCGTGACGAAACTGAAGGAATCCTACCAGAATCATCACACTCCAAATGGTATGCAAATCTAGCAAGTTTCAGTGCTTATGAAACTCCCGATGTGGATTTTTGCCCCATGCTCTTATGACCTTGACTTTGGCCAAAATATCATAAGTCACATGTCAAGTTCTACCCGTCATTATCCAGGTTAATTTGGATCCATCCGTACCTACCCTTGACTTTGGCCAAAATGGCAGTACGACTGTCCCAAACCAACGCATCTATCTATGCTACACATGAACACCCAATAGCTACCAATCACTGTGCCTTGACTTTGGCCAACATACACAGCTTGAATACTATTGACTATTCATGTGAAACGACGGAGGGCTACGGATGGTTTTGGCAAAACCGTGAACGTAGTGAACTTGATATGGTCGATGGAACGAGATAGCTTTTAAAAGGAGTGGCTCAAGCTCCGCATTTAAAAGTTGTTTTTGAAAAGAACCGAGTGGTTTTTCGAAAGTGTTCCAACGACTTTAACTTGGTTTATTATCTTGCATTAGTTCTTTTAATGCGTGATATTCTTGCATTAGTTCTTTTAATGCGTCCCATCATTTAATCCTACCATTGCAGAAAACAACCAAAATATGACGTACGCTTATGCCATTCGCATTCGCCACGGGGCCCCGTCATTACCCGTTAGGTTACTTAACTAACGACAGAGCGGGGGCTGGGCTAGCGCGTCTGTAAAACATAAGCAACGCCTAAATAATATCATATATAGATATACTGCAATGATAAACATTTCAGATCACAGATGAATACATTGGATATACTAGGAATCTGTAATTCGTACGAGCCTGTAACGAAAGACAAATTACACGGTCGCGGTGAATAGCCAAAACCCCACCCAAGACCCCTACGGGTGCGGCAAACTACCCGCCAAGTACCCGAAGCGTAGTAACCTCCCTCATCTCCATGAGTAGGCCACTCGACACTTCGGCATACCCGGTAGTTTGTGCACCCCCTCCATGGGTCTATCCTAGGAGCAAAAACAGTAAAAAGAAATTATACAATGACGGCTACAACCCCGACCCGGTTGTGCGGCCATACAAATAATTATTACATCAATTTACAAATTTACATGAATTGAAAGAAAAGAAAACTCTCGTCTCACAACCCCCCGGCTATTCACCCGCGACAATCCAACATATTCATATCGACATTCCAGCAACATTACAGATCACAGATTTGTATAACCCCCACTAATCGACATATAGCGATTAGTAGACGTTCAATACAAATATCACATTACAGAAAAACCCGTTAGCTAAAGTCTTTTAGAAGTTCGATCAAAAATACGGATTTTCGGGACCCCAAAATAAAATTTTCGTTCTGGAAAATCTGGGTTGAAAATATATGTACCAAAATTCCCAAAATACCCCCAGAAGAACACTGTAGCAAAGAATCACCAGAGAGGCGCCAAGGAGGCCGCGGAACCGCGGCAATAGCAAGCTATTGCCGCGTTTCCGCGGTCGTTTAGGGGATTCATTTGGTGATTTTTCTACAGTGGCTTCTAAAAACCCTGAGCCGATTTTAGGTGTTAAAATAATCAATTTTTGAACAGTAAAAAAATCGACAGAAACTCGAATTTTCGGGGTTCGTTTTCGGGACATTTTCTTTGATCGATCTTCTAGTTACTTGCTAACATGTTAGATAGAGTTTAACTAGGCTCTGATACCACTGTAAGTCCATGCTACCTCTCCCGGTACTTTCGGGAAAGCGGAATTTGGTAAAAAACAATTTTTACGGAGGTGGTAACATGGACCTATAACCCGGATCTTGGTTAAACATCTATCTAACACCTAACTAAGAGTTTCTAGCTACTCGGTTAGGGGGTTATACCTTGCTTGTCTTGAACTCCTTCGTCTTCAAAGCTCCGATGGTGGTCCGATGGCTTCTCCTCGTCGTCTCCGTACGCCGAAGATAGATCCACCTGAAAGCTCCAACCTTTAGCTCCTTCTTCGTTCTTTGAAGAAACTAGTTCACTTGGTTTGCTAAACCTAGTGAACTAGAATGAGTAGAGAAGAAATAGAATGGGATTTTATCTATGGTTCTTGATTCTCAACTCATGAGACAAGAGAACCATAGAATCAAGAGAGGGAGGAAGAGGTTGAGGGTGAGAGCAAGAGGAGAGCTCAAGAACAAGAGAGAGAATGAGCAAGAAAGAATGAGGCTCTCTTTTGTCTTTCACCCTCTCATAATCCAAAGTGATCATAACTCATCATATCAAAAAAAAGTCTTATGTGATGGTTGAAGCAACCATAACCATATCATTTCATGCACTCATTTTACACAAATGAGCAAGTAAACAAAAGTCTTTGCCATGAAATGATGGCTATGGTTATCATGATGGTCAACTAGTCAAGCCTAGTCAACCGGTCAACAAAGTCAACAAGTCAACAAAAGTCAACAAGTCAACAAAGTCAACAAAAGTCAACAACCATGTCACCATAATACTTAATTAATATAATAGTTAATCACATATCATATTCTCATTAGGGTTGAGCAAAAAGTCAAATAGTCAACGGTCAACTGTCAACAACCCTAATGAGAATCCGCTGCCTCTGCCTCCCTGTCAACTGTGCATACACACCCGCATCCGCGTTCCGAGGAACACGAATGCAAACTGGATAAATCCAATCCCATAAGGTACACTAGGATCTGGCTTAAACCAAAGCCCGCTAGTGTAAACTGTCCGGACACTGTACGTGCACAAGTGCACGGATGTGACCGAACCCTGTCGCAAAACCATGCGACCTGTCGCAATACCATGCGACCTCTACTCTTTTGCCTAAAGGCGAAAAGCTTTCTGTGTGGGACTCTAAAGACTCGACACTACGCTGGCAGTGGGTTTAACCACAGACCGCAAGCGGCACTAGCTGTGCGTAACGGTCCCCAGGTAGTGCCGACAAGAAGACCGACGAGGCGAAACCCATCTGAACTCCTACTGAGCCTGAGTGTGACATTCTCCGTACAGTCCGGTCTGTTCGTCTGATACATCGCATGGCGGGCCTAGAGGGTGGTAAACGTCAGTCCCCCAATAGCGGTACAAGTCGTGCCGGAGCGAAGCCCAAAACACCCTGAGATAACACTGGAAACCTACCAGTATATCTCGTTTGCCCTGGCCAGGGACTACTCGTGTAATGGCTCTCCTAGACACAGCGCGATGTCAACCCCCAATACCGGGAGAGACGAATCCTGTCTAACCGTCACTGCCTCCAAGTGCTTCGGGACTGCACCCAACCACTACCTGTTTGCACGACTCCTTTGAGCCGTGGTAGGGTAGTGATCAAAGTGCAGTGGGAACACACTTGAGGCGAAGTGACAGTGTCAAGTCAGCGGACTAAGCTGTACTCATGTCACCTGGGAACTGATAACTGACGATAGGTATAATACCAACTAGTCAGTTCCCGACGAGTCCTGTCCAGTGTACCCGTAACCTAACGAGCACCAGCATACTATCTCAAGTACGACGTACTGACGGCTGTGGGACAGACCGTCTCCCACACTGGGATGAGAAGCGCATGCGCTGGTCTACTCCGGAGTATCGATGCCCTGTCTCGATAGTCCTGCGACCAGGGACCTGCATAAGGATGTGCTTATAGATTACCCAGCCCCACTAGTGTGACGGCCATCACATCGCTGGTAATCAAGCAAAGATCCTAAGGGCTCTACTAATGTGTATAGGCGATATGCAAAAATAAACACATGTACACATTGAAGTAGAAACAAACCAAGTAGCATACTACTATTTTGAGCAAGATTGTATATACAAGGTGAATATCCCAAGCATCCATTAAGTAATATACAAACTAGTATGATACAGTAATGGCCTCTAGGGCATATACACTAACAATCGCAATACAAAGGTATTGGGTCAGCAATGGACGAAACTACCTGAAGTTCACTAATGAACTTCTTCATCCAGACCGCTTCTTTTGCGGCATCGCTTGCAGTAATGCATGTATTCAGCCTCCATCGTCGAGTCTGCGACGGTATCCTGTTTAGAACTCCTCCAACACACTGCCCCTTCGTTGAGGGTAAACACAAAACCCGAGACAGACTTGCTGTCGTCCTTGTCACTCTGGAATCTTGAATCGGTAAAGGACTCGACCATGTGGTCTCCATTACCGTAAACCAAGAACATCTCCTAAGTCCTTCTCAGGTACTTGAGAATGTTCTTCACTGCTGTCCAGTGGTTCTCACCTGGGTCTGATTGATACCGGCTCACCACGCTTAGTGCGTAAGCTACATCTGGTCTTGTACATAGCATTGCATACATTATAGATCCTACCGCCGAAGCATAGGGTATAGTGCTCATGAGAACCCTCTTCTCGTCAGTCTTGGGAGACATCTTCTTGGAGAGGGTGATTCCGTGCAATGCAGGTATATTACCACGCTTGGAATCTTCCATACTAAATCTCTTTAGTACGGTCTCTATGTACTTGGATTGCGAAAGTCCCAGTAATCTCTTGGATCTATCTCTGTAGATCTTGATCCCCAGAATGCACGAGGCATCACCCAGGTCCTTCATGAAGAACCGTTGTGACAAGAATTGCTTGACCGATTATAGCATAGGAATGTCATTTCCTATAAAAAGAATGTCGTCCACGTACAAGACTAGGAATACGATAGTTCTTCCTATAATCTTCTTGTAAATACAAGGCTCATCCTCGTTATTGATGAAGTCAAATTCCTTGACTGTTTCATCAAAACAGATGTTCCAGCTCCGCGATGCCTACTTTAATCCATAAATGGATTTAAGCAACTTGTACACCTTCTCCCTGCTCCTACTGTCTACAAAACCTTCTGGCTGATCCATATAAACGCATTCTTCTAAACTGCCGTTTAGAAAAGCCGTTTTTACGTCCATCTGCCAGATCTCATAGTCATGGAAGGCATCAATGGCAAGTAGGATCAGAATGGATTTGAGCATAGCCACAGGAGAAAAAGTTTCGTCATAGTCTACACCAGGTCTTTGAAGAAAACCTTTTGCAATGAGTCTAGCCTTATAGGTTTCCACCTGCCCATCTACACCAAGTTTCCTTTTGTAGATCCATTTGCATCCAACGGGTTTTACCCCAAATGGAGCAATATCCAAGGTCCACACTTTATTGGTGTACATGGACTTCATTTCGGATTGTAAAGCTTTGATTTGTATGTCAAAAATATTTCTAAACCGCAATCAAGAACGGCGTCGCTTGGTAGCTAGCCGGTGAGTACGGGTCGGTCCACAGGGATTTTGTGTTTTCCTAATCGCTCTAACGAGTTATTTCCGATGGGTGTCGGATTGATTATTTCTAAAACCTAAATTGATTTATACTAAGATTATCTAGATCTAAGTCTTGTTAGGGTTAGGTCTAGGGTAAGTTGGGAGATTGAAGGTTTCCCCACTGCTTTCAATGCCCTATTTTAGATCTATTAGGTGTTATGGTAATTATCAATAAAAGGGATTAGTACCATCGGGAAGAAACGGTGTTTCTTCCTCTAGGTTCTTGTCCTTCCTTTATCGATCCTTACCCTAACCTCCATAGAAAACATACACAACCGGTCCTTTATACTACGGTATCACCGTTACCTCGAGGGGTAAGGTGCCGCAGGGAGCGGTGTGTGCGTGTATGCATGAAGTTCTAATTATTATGTGTGATGGGGCAAGAAAGGGGTGAGAGATCTCATCTCTCAAACCTTTCCCTAAAGCTAACCCTAACAAGCGAGGAAACTACTCGCTCATTAGGGAATTTAAGAACATTCTAAATTAAAAAGAAACTAAGGCAATGAAAATAAAAGAACTTACTAATTTTTATTGATGGCTCTCTCCAAACATCAACACAGTACAGCTCTGAAGTTATGATATGAAAAGAGGCATAACCTCATGTACAAGATTTGGAGTTCCTATTTATAGAGGATAGGAACCCTAGGGTTACAATTGACTCGCATATCTGCTTTTACAAAAATACCCCCTAAGAAAAAGACCTATTCAACGATCCGCGCACCGCCTACCAAAATTCCATCGACACGGGCAAAACCCGGCCGCGGAACCGCGACCAAACCCCATGCTTGGCCGCGGATCCGCGGCCGTATGGAGGCTTCATGGGTTGTAATTTCTTGGGCCTGTTCTGCTGCATTTTGGCTACGTTTTGCTATACTTTTGTCTTCAGAATACCTTCGGGTTTTCTTCCAGATTTCCTCAGAGATTAATTATAGTGGACTTTTACTGTTGCTTCGTGACGATGTCTTGAATCTTGCGCTGCCTTCTACTTTGTGAACTGTTCTTCGTGTAGGCTTTATCAAGATTCTCTGTTTGTTGGTCGAAGTCTCACTTTTGCATCGTCTTTTGCCTTTTTTACTGTTTTTTGTCCCGAGAATCTGTAACCTGCAACTAAGTAGCAGACATGGGTAAAAAGCACCTGTTTATTTGTAAAATGACTAGGCATGGGGAATTTAATAATGCAATATTATGATATGAACAAATACCCCCAAACTTATCTTTTGCTCGTCCTCGAGCAAACCTAGTTTTTATTCTCAACAAAAACCTAACCACACTTTCGCAGGGAAACGCGATTGCACTGAGCTCGAGCAACAAGCTGTTAAACCTTTAGGTGTCCCCAGTAGGAGGAGTGTTGTCTCCTGAGGATTTTCAGCGGATACTACCCACAAAATCCTATCAATTAGGCTAATTGACTTTTATTCTCCAATTAAGTTTTCCAACAAGGAATTCTATTATCTTCGACTCATAAATTATCCACCCGTATTCTTCACACTTCCTTATCATTTAACTTAAGATTATATATGTTCTGTAGACTTACTTAGCTTTTGGCATTTCTTAAGTTTTCCTTTTAGGGTTCCATCTCAATTTAGGAATTTTTATCATCTCTATTGAAGATATAAGTCATATTCTTCATTCCTATCTCCTATCTAAACCCCAATCACATATCCCTACGTGTGTGTATAAATCACCCTTACACTTGGAAATTTAAATCAAGCAATCATACTCTTGTCCGTTGTCCAAAGCACTTCTTAATTGGTGAATTTTAGATGAATTTCGCTCACACATCTTTCATGCAACTGTTAATACTTCTTGAGGTACCAACAACCGATTAGAAGATGTGTTTGCACATTAAAGCGTAATTCCTAGTCTTGCAACACCTAAGGCTTTAGCAGTGACTCCCAAACCAGTTGGTCTAGGGCACTAGGTGATGAAGCACCCTCGCTAAATATTTTTCTATTTTTGCAGCCTCAAGTAATTACAAAAACCAGTGTTCATTTTTCTTCTTTATTCACACTTGTATTTTTATTTTATTAAGGACTTTAGACAAGAGCATTACAAGGTCTCTTCTAGTATTCCAAGTTTCAAGGTTCGTGTTTGTGCAAATTGTAGGTCATACATTTTCAGAATCTAGACTTAAGCTTAGAAATTATTTTTCAAACTTATACTTTAATAAAAACATCAATACTCTTCCCTTGTTTTAACTTAGCCCAAGAACTGAACTCAAAATTTGCCTATTTCTAAATAAACTACAAAGACATATACTTTCTACCGTTAAACTTTAAGAAAGGTTATTTTTAGGGTTTTTAATTTACTAAGTCTAAGGTCTAGTTGTTCCTAGCTAGTTAACCTTTTTGTCAACCTCAAGTCAATTATGGCCAAAATTGAATACTTTCATTTTTATAATTTTTGAAAATTTTCAATTTTTATGGGTTTTAAAATAAGTATGCAAATGCAAAAATATACACATGAATGCGAAAGAAGAAGGCTTACCGAGCATACCCCCAAACATAAACTTGACAGTGTCCTCACTGTCATGCTACGCCAAGAGGGTCAAAATGTCGGCACTCCCCTGTTTATTTATTTATAATTTTTTTATTGTTAAAAGAAAAAATATATATATATACAGAAAGGCCCCCCCAAACTTCATTGAAACAATATTAAACGTCATTGCCAAACTTTGCAAAGAGCAAACGTCAACACCAACCAGTCGAAAAATTTATCTGTATAGAGTATCGGTTGGTGGAAGAACATGTTGTACCGATCCAAAAAGAATTGGGGAAGATAGAAGTGGTGGTATGGAAAGTGTGGAAGTGAATAGATAGGATCTGGTGATGAATCAAAATGAGAATGTGAATGATCAGCAATCAGTGGAATATTGGCATTCTCGTAGCTTATTAAAAGAAAAAGGGGTGGTTCAACTTCTAAAGGAGGAAGTTGACTATCCACACTATCCCCAAGATATTTCTGTGGATCTTTTATCGACTTGGCATCATCCATCATATGCATATGATATGCAATTATGAGGGAGCTAATCTCCTCGATGTCCGCCATAGTCCAGCCGAAAGCTTGCCGCCTATCTTGTAAGACTTTGAAAAGGGCTTCCTTTTGCTCGAGGGCTAGAGAGGCCGATATGATAACGGGAAAGGTCTCATTCTCACCTAGGTAAGCATATTTAAGGTGAGACGGCAAGGGCTTTAGTTCGAGTTTCGGAGGCGAAATAATCATAGGCAAAATTGGGACATCTACCTCATACTCAAAGGACTCCAACACAGGTTCGAAATCACTGCAAACAACTGATTCGGATGGTTCAACTAACTTATCCAAAAATTCAAAAGACTCATATTTGGGCGGTGAGTCGTCAAAATCATCCGAAAAAGTGAAACGTTCATAATCAATATCGGTTGTGTCAACTGTGGTAGATTCAAGGAGGGACGCACTAGTGTCGTCAAAACTGTTTTCTTCAAACAAAAATCTTTCAAGCTCGCAGTCCTCCTGCGTGATTTCGTGAATAGAGCAAACTTCTCGTGTACTAGTTTTAGGCACGGGGGGAAGACTTCCTAACTTGTAAATATTGAACTCACTAGACGTCTTCCCGAAGGATAGAGTCATGGAGCCATTGCGACAATTTATCACGGCTTTGGAAGTGGCCAAAAATGGTCGACCGAGGATCACCGGAATTTGGTTCCGTGGGTTAGCAACAGGTTGCGTGTCCATAACAATAAAATCAACGGGGAATATGAAATCCCCAACTTTGATCAACACATCCTCTAGCTTACCCCTAGGATGGGTGATTGATCGATCAGCCATTTGGAGAGTACAACGAGTGTGTTTCAACTCTCCAACCCCTAATTGCTCGTACACGGAGTAGGGAAGCAGGTTAACACTAGACCTAAGATCTAAAAGTGCTCGATTGATTTTCTTATCCCCAATTTTTATTGAAATCGTAGGACAGCCGTGGTCCTTTCGTTTCTGGGGTAAGGGTTGAGGTTGGTTAATAGCATTGCTCACTGCACTAGCCACTAGCACTTTCTTGGGTATTTGAGACTTTCTCTTCAAGGAGCATAAGCCCTTTAAGATTTTCGCGTACGAAGGGACTTGTTGGTCTGCATCCAAGAGAGGTATATTTATGCTAACCTGTTTAAATAACTCCACAATCTTCTCCATTTGTGGAGTTGGTTTATTGGGACTCAACCTGTTTGGAAATGGAGCATTTTGAAAATCTGTTGAGTCCAATGTCTGTGGAGTAGAATGTGGAGTTGGAACGGATCCCAGTGTGGGTGTGTTCATGAAGTGAGAAGTGGGTCCGTTCGGATTAGAAGGAGAAGAGCCCTTTGAAAAATGAAGAATAGGCTATAGCGGAGAAGATGAAGGTGTAGAAGAGGATGGAGAAGAAGAAGAAGAAGAAGAAAGAGAACCACCGGTGGGGGTGTCATCACTAATACCCACATTATTTTGCAACACTCTTCCAGATCACGACGTGGTCACCGCATTTACATTATGATTGTGATATTCATGTGCGTTGTGTGTGTGACCGGGATTTGGCAATGGTTGAGATGGAAGCTTTCTCTTTTCTCTCTCGCTCAATGCACCAGTTAGTTGTGCAATTTGTGCCTCAATAGATTTGATGCTTTGATCGTATGAAGTATTATTGTGCACCAAAGACTGGATGGAATTTTCCAACCTTGCTGCGGATTCTGTAGATTGTTTGAGAAACGCATCTAGACTTTTTTCTAGCGAGATAACCTTATCATCATTTGGTTGAACATAATTATTTGTTTGATAAGGTTGTGGTTGGAAAGGTTGCTGGTATTGAGTTTGTTGGGGTTCTTGTTGTTGTGGAGGAGGAGGGCTTTGAAAGTTGTTGTTTCCTTGGAGTTGTTGATTTTGATTCCAAGCAAAATTTGGGTGACTCCTCCAACCCGGATTGTAAGTCGAAGAGTAAGGATCATTTCTTTGTCATTGCTGAAAGGCAGCATTGACTTGATCTTGTCCATGAACAGGTGGATTGTAAGGACACTCTTCGGTAAGGTGTGATGTATCCGAACAACAAGCACAAACAGTTCGTGGGGGTAAAGAAGGGGCAGGAGAAGACGATGAGATTTTAGTCTCAAGTGCTTCTAGCTTTTTCGTAAGTGCGGCCATCTCGTCTTTCATAGCAATCGACATATCTAATTGATATATGCCTGCCCTAGATTGACCAATAGAAGAAGATGAGGTGGTCTTTGTGCTTTCCCACTGAATTGTTTGTTCACTAGGATCCTTGAGAAACTGCCACGCTTCCTCACTAGATTTGGTTAATAAGTGACCTTGACAAATGGTTTCTAGCAACTGCTTCGTTGCCGGGTTCAATCTCTCGTATAATGTTTGGCAAAGTTGCCAATTTTCGATCCCATGGTGAGGGCATTGAACAAGTAGGTCTTTAAATCTTTCAAAACACTTCCAAAATGGTTCGGAAGGAAGCTGGGAAAATTGTATTATCTCATTGCGAATTCTCGCGGTTTTGTGATGAGGATAAAACTTTTTAAGAAAATTTTTAACAAACTCGTCCCAATTTCTAATTG
Organism: Agapanthus africanus; assembly: GCA_030015575.1. Classification (NCBI taxonomy): domain Eukaryota; kingdom Viridiplantae; phylum Streptophyta; class Magnoliopsida; order Asparagales; family Amaryllidaceae; genus Agapanthus; species Agapanthus africanus. Next base: position 343,226,807 of record CM057341.1, read on the forward strand.
AATGTGATGCTGTGCTGTATAACCACTTCTCCGGCTAAGTCACATAAGGTGAAAGGAATGACCCTTAGCCTTATAGCATCATCTGATAATTGGGTTGTTTTCATCATGGCGCAAACATTTTGGAATTTATTGATAAAGATATAGGCATCTTCGGATTCCAATCCGTGAAATTTTGGCAGCATATTGATGTACAGGGGTTTTATCTCAAAATTGTCCCCATTTGCTGGTGGGGGTGAAAGACAGGTAGGTAAGGAGGTGCGGACAGGGTAGAAGAGATCCTGGAGCGCGATTCGTTGGGGCGCTACAACAGGCGGGTGATTCGGGTTATTCGCACCTAACGGAGGTGGAATCAGTCCCGTGGGTAAGGTGTTGTTGGGATTATATCCCGACATACCTTCGGTAGAAGAATTTGAAGGTAGAGGTAAGGAAATGGAAGGAATTTCGACTTCGGAGTCGAAAGGTTCGTCGGTCGGAACTTTTTTTTTCCTTTTTTTTATATTTATTCGGAACTTTTTGCAAAAATTTTCGATAAAGGGCTAAGACACACTTTCGATCAACCAAAAATGCACAATCAGGCCTAGATCTAGGGTCACCTAGGTCAGCTAGACAGCTCCTAACTGTTCCAAAGGGCTAGAAATAGGACCTCAAACCACCTCTTTACCGCCAATTGCGGCCAGGTAAGTGCCAGGTGAGTGGGAGGCTCCCCACTAGGAAAGTAGTGGTCCTAATTAAGTAACCACTCGCCTTAGACACACTTGCCTAGACACCGCAAAGTCAGGTTAGGATTAACGGCCGATGCCTACAACTAGTCCTTTGTCCTATTGAGCACGACGTCCTTAGGACTGAGTCTAGTAATTTTTAATTAAGAATGGTCAATGCAAATACCTTATATGATTTCTGGGGTCCTGGAAAGGGTGATGAAATCCCCACCCAATCTGAATTGGTCTCAAGCCCCTTAAAGTCCGATTAAAGATATGCAAAACAGAAAAAATCACTTGCAATCAATTTTTTATTTTAAGCGCGGCTCAAAGAATCCTACACAAGATTTGTTATTGGAAGGGGGAAGATTTTTTTTAGGCGCAAAGAATCCTGCAGAAGATTTGACAGAGGAGATATTGGGATTTACAGAGGAGAGAGAAAAGAAAATTACAGTGCAATTTTTGCTTGCTGACGTCACCACGGCGCCGCCCTTCCGCGGTCAAACCGTGCCTCCCGCCGTGTTTCCGCGGTTTGTTGTGGGGGCTCGGATCCGATTTTTTTTTATGTGCTGAATCCCCCAAGCCGCGGCGGATGCGCGGTCGGAGGTGGCCTGGAGAAGCGATTCCGCGGTCAACCCAACAGTTCAGATCCCCAGATTTCTTCTGTCCCTCTGTTATGATTTCCCCTATTTTTCAGATCTTTATTTTTCTGTTTCGCTCTCTGGATTTTTCCAGATCCGTCGATCCTGCAAAGATTCACACAAAAATACCCTTCAAACAATAAATGATAAAATTTTATAATTTTTCTTTTTCTGTTTTTATGATTTTTTAATTTAGATTAACCCGAAATTGCAAAAAGGAAATACTACGCCATCCCCGGCAACGGCGCCATTGATTTGTATATCAAAAATATTTCTAAACCGCAATCAAGAACGGAGTCGCTTGGTAGCTAGCCGGTGAGTACGGGTCGGTCCACAGTGATTTTTTGTTTTCCTAATCGCTCTAACGAATTATTTTCGATGGGTGTCGGATTGATTATTTCTAAAACCTAAATTGATTTATACTAAGATTATCTAGATCTATGTCTTGCTAGGGTTAGGTCTAGGGTAAGTTGGGAGATTGAAGGTTTCCCCACCGCTTTCAATGCCCTATTTTAGATCGATTAAGTGTTATGGTAATTATCAATAAAAGGGATTAGTACCATCGGGAAGAAACAGTGTTTCTTCCTCTAGGTTCTTGTCCTTCCTTTATCGATCCTTACCCTAACCTCCATGGAAAACATACACAACCGGTCCTTTATACTACGGTATCACCGTTACCTCGAGGGGTAAGGTGCCGCAGGGAGCGGTGTGTGCGTGTATGTATGGAGTTCTAATTATTATGTATGATGGGGCAAGAAAGGGGTGAGAGATCTCATCTCTCAAACCTTTCTCTAAAGCTAACCCTAACAAGCGAGGAGACTACTCGCTCATTAGGGAATTTAAGAACATTCTAAATTAAAAAGAAACTAAGGCAATGAAAATAAAAGAACTTACTAATTTTTATTGATGGCTCTCTCCAAACATCAACACAGTACAGATCTGAATTTATGAAATGAAAAGTGGCATAACCTCATACAAGATTTGGAGTTCCTATTTATAAAGGATAGGAACCCTAGGGTTACAATTGACTCGCATATCTGCTTTTACAAAATACCCCCTAAGAAAAATACCTATTCAACGATCCGCGCACCGCCTACCAAAATTCCACCGACACGGGTAGAACCCGGACGCGGAACCACGGCCAAACCCCATGCTTGGCCGTGGATCCGCGGCCGTATGGAGGCTTCATGGGTTGTAATTTCTTGGGCTTGTTCTGCTGCATTTTGGCTACAGTTTGCTATACTTTTTTCTTTAGAATACCTTCGGGTTTTCTTCCAGATTTCCTCAGTGATTAATTGTAGTGGACTTTTACTGTTGCTTCATGACGAAGTCTTGAATCTTGCGTTGCCTTCTACTTTGTGAACTGTTCTTCGTGTAGGCTTTATCAAGATACTCTGTTTGTTGGTCGAAGTCTCACTTTTGCATCGTCTTTTGTCTTTTTTTACTGTTTTTGTTCCGAGAATCTGTAACCTGCACCTAAGTAGCAGACATGGGTCAAAAGCACCTGTTTATTTGTAAAATGACTAGGCGTGGGGAATATAATAATGCAATATTATGATATGAACAAGCATCCAGCCACTTATCAGAGTCCCTACTGATAACGGCCTTCCTGAAACTGGTAGGATCATCTTCTTCCAAGATGCATCCTCTCGATCCCTGTCTATGAGAAAACCGTAGTATCTCTCGGGCGGATGAGAAATCTAACCAGATCTGTGGAGTGGCTAAGGTTCTTCTGGGACTATTGAATCTTCTGGTTCCACCAAACCTTCAGTTATAGTTTGTTCCCCTGGAATTTCTTCCAGTTCTACCGTGCTCCCACTAATTTCTTTTGCAAGAAATTCCTTCTCTAAAAAGACGGCGTGGCGAGCAACAAACACCTTCTGTTCCTCAGTGTGGTAGAACAGGTATCCATGCGAGTGCATTGGATATCCAACAAACTTACATAAGACTGACCGTTCCTCTAGTTTGTCCGGTTTCCGTGTTTTCACATAGGCCAGAAAACCCCATATCTTAATACCTTTAAGACATGGTACTTTTCCTTTCCATATTTCATATGGAGTTTTAGGCATAGATTTGGAAGGAACCTGATTCAAGGGATATGCCGTTGTTTGAAGCGCACATCCCCAAAATGAAAGAGGGAACTCAGCATTACTCATCATGGAGCAAACCATGTCCAATAGGGTATGATTCCTCCTCTTCGACACACCGTTGTGTTGTGGTGTATACGGAGGAGTAAGCTGAGAGAGAATTCCATTCTCTTTTAGGTTTTCTAGGAATTCCATGCTTAAGTACTCCCCTCCTCTATCAGATCGGAGGATATTGATACTTTTGCCAACCTGGTTCTTTACTTCGTTTCTGAATTCTTTGAATTTCTCAAAAGCTTCAGATTTGTGTTTCATAAGATACACATATCCGAATCTAGAGAGATCGTCAGTGAATGTGATGAAGTACGAGAACCCACCCCTTGCATGTATAGATATCAGACCGCATACATCATTGTGTATGAGTCCTAAGAGCTCTGCTGCTCTTTCTCCATGTCCGGTGAACGGAGATTTAGTCATCTTTCTTTTGAGACAAGACTGACAAGTTTCATAAGATGAAAATTCGAACGTATTCAAGAGTCCATCTTTATGTAACTTAGTCTTTTCTCTCCGATTTGACCAAGTCTACAATGCCACAAGTAGGATTCGTTCGTATCTGAACTCTTCCTCATGCGTGTGTTTTGTACATTGAGAACTGTATTCTGATTAGAACATAGATACCATTACACAGTGTACCTTCTGCAACCAGTACCTTATCAAGGTAAATGTTCATGATATTTCTATTAAGAACAAACTTATATCCATCTTTATTAAGTAAAGAAACTGATATGATGTTGCAAACCTTGGAAGGTACATAGTAGCAATTATTCAAAATCATAGTATTGCCATTTGGTAACACTAGGTGATATTCACCGACGGCTGCAGCATTAACTTGTGCTCCGTTCCCTACCCTGAGCGACATATCACCAGGTCCAACTATCCTACTTTTTCTCAGTCCCTGCAATAAATTAAAGATATAAGATCCTGATCCGGTATCTAGTACACAGGAGGTAGGACTGACCGAAAAGCAGTTCTCAATTACAAGAACACCTGAAGTAGATGCATTAGTATTCTTCTTCTTCAATGGCGTCTCCTGGGAATTCAAACAATCCTCTTTCCCTTGCTCATATTTACGATTGCCATCATAAGTTAGAGCCAAACCGACGTTCCCAGCCCCGAATAAGAATTCGGATCGGTCAAGCGATACATTTTATTATCTTGATTAGGGCGTGAAATGGTTGCTACCTGGAGAGAGAGAAAAGAAACACTCAGCGTGCGCTCTTGCAAGATTAGATTGGTAATTAATTTATCTAACCAGAATGGCTCCCACAGTTTCCTCAAATTCTTCTTCAAAGCCTAAAAGAAGAACTGGTCAGGATTTAATCATACGTTACAATACTTGCTTAACCTTTCAGCCAGGCTAGTGTTGGTACTTCGAGGGAGGTTTTCCAACGCTTTCGCGAAGTTCCTTAATTATATAACCTCTTTTCCCTGGAGGAGTAGCCCCGCTAACACCGTTCTAGAAATCTACTTGGTTTAAAGCATTGATTGTTAAGTGAAATAATCTCCCGAGAGTAATCGAACTCATCAGTGGGATCGGGATCCAACTATCATTGTGTAATGACCCAGATGGAATCTACTCTAGTCACAACACTCCAGAAGGTATGCTAAATCTGCAAGTTTCCCGTATATTTGAAACTCCCGATGTGTTTTTTTTGCCCCTAGCAGTTTATGACCTTGACAAAGGCCAACAAATCATAATCCACTAGTCAAGTTCAACCCGTCATTATCCAGGATTAATCTAGACCCACCCGTACATACCCTTGACAAAGGCCAACAAGGCTGTACGGATGTCCTAGATAATCGCATCTTAATATGCAACAGACAAGCAATATCTAGCTACTGTACACTACACCTTGACAAAGGCCAACAAACGCAGCAGGAATACTAGGTACAACTCATCCGAAACGACGGAGGGTTACGGCTAGGTTTTTGACGATAAACCAGTTAACATAATGAACTTGATTTCGCTGAAGGAACCTGATAGCTTTTGAAAAAGAGTGGTTTAAGCTCCGCCTTTTGAAAATTTCTGGTTTTGAAAAAAATCGAGTAATCTACAGTATAGACTTTAGCTCAAGAGGTCACTCCCCGCGAAAGGATCTCGGCTCTTGCCTCGTAGAATGAGGTGCTGGATATTCATGACCGAATACCACTATGCAAAGCGAAAGAATATAACTATAGTTTTTCGAAATTTGTTCCAACAACATCTTTTAGGTTTATTTTGTTGCATTAATAAAAATTAATGCGGTCCCATCAATTAACTTATCACACCAGAAAAGAACGAAAATACAATGTACGTATATTCCATCTGCATTCGCCACTGGGCCACGTCATCACCCGTTAGGTTACTTAACTAACGACAGAGCGGGGGCTGGACTAGTGCGGGTGCAAAACATATACAACATCTAATAGTATATATATAAGTATATACAACATTCATCCCAGGCATGATAATAATCAACATCACAGAATCTCAGCCAACAATACAGAATGGTGGATAATCTTGGAGCCCCGGGTTTTATTTGAGCCGCAAATAAAACCCGACGTTTCCGGTCGTGTGGATAGCCTGGGCAATGAAAACCTGGACCCCTACAAGCACGGCAAGTTACCCGCTAATCCCAGAAGTGAGGCAGCCCCCTTCAACAAAGTGAATGGGTCACCCAACACTTCACGGAATCTGGTAACTTCGGCGCCCTTCCGTGGGTCAAACTATACCCCCTATGAGTGTGGCGAATAGCCCGCCAATTCTAGAACGAAGCCCCCTCCTTCTCAACGCCATGAGATGCGGGCTTGTTGCCTTCTAGAACTCGGCTATCCGTGCACTCCACCGTGGGGTAATCCTAGTACAGAAAAAGAAAATAATATGTACAAATGGTGACATCGACCTCAACCCGGTCGTGCCCTAAACTAATATACAACCCGGCAAAGACGGCAGTCCACATGTCGGACCCTCGCCCCACAATAACAAATGTACAAATGAATATAAACTGTACCACTAACATTGCACCATATGCTATCCACCATGACTATCCAACCACAATAACAGCACAAGCACAAAACATCAACGCGAATGTCACGTTCGCAAACCCGTCTAAAAGAACATATAGCAATCAGACGAGTTTACCGATCAAATGACATTCATGGTCGCAGATAAAAGTGAATGTATTGTAAACTATTAAACCGTGTCAAATATAACGAGTTCGAAACACTCCAAATTGCCCCGTACAGAAAAACAACAGAGAATCAAACTTGGGCAAAAAACAAACAACACCAGACAACCAAAATCCTTGAGATAAGAGTCCAGAACAAAACTCAACGCATTTTTCCACTAGAAAACCGAGGAGGCCGGTTTTAAGGGGTGTGTTGCCGGCCAAAACTTTTTAAAAATGCATCGTTTTTGTTCTGGGTACATCTCACAGTGTAAGGATCACTCTGCGGTTGTTTTAAAATTTTTTTGAAGCCTTTTAAAAATCGACAGAAACTGCAGTTTGGTTACGATATTAAGGAGTCGTTTCGGTTTCTTTGTTTTAACATTATTTAAACTTGCTAATCTAGGGTTTATGGGCTGGCTCTGATACCATGAAGGGTTACACTAGCGCCCCGGCCAACTTCCGTGGCCAAATGTGGAACAAAAATTTTATGACGATACAAAACTTGGCGCTAGAATAAACCTAAACCGGATCTTTAACCATAAACCTAGTTAGCATATTAGGGTTCTATCTACTATGATAGAATGTATACCTAAAGAAAACAAGTCCTTCAGGTCTTCGATCCTCTTCTTAAGCTCCTCGATAGAAGTATGGATCGTGCTTGAACTTCGGCCTCCTTGTGTCAACGATGATCCACCCGAGAGCTCCAACCTTGATCTAAACCTCCAACTTGAGGTAACTAGAACACTTAGCTTGCTAATCTAAGTGGACTAGAGTGAGTAGAGTGTAAATTAGAGTGGCTTAGTCTCACCAACCCTTGATTATCAACACATGATACACTAAGGTTTGAGAGAGGAAGAAGGAGAGAGCAAGCTTGAAAAAAGAGAAATTATTTGTGATAATGATAATAAAAAATAGAATAGCTAGTTTATATATGACCTCAACCATGGCTTGAAAATATTTCACTAAAATATCTAGGTCAAAAATATCTCCTTAAAATATCTAAGGTCAACAAGTCAAGCCAAGTCAAAATGTCAACATAAGTAGCCATGCTAAAAATTATCATTTATCAAAAATAACAAAGTCTTTTCTTTTTCTCATATGTGTTTTGACCAAGTCAATGGTCAAAACCCTAATGAGGTATCTCCTTCTATACCCTCTCTCATCCGTATATACATACCCGCATCCGTGTTCCGAGAAACACGAATACTATGAGACGGGGCCAATCCAATAATCAAATACTAGGATCCGGCTTAAACCAAAGTCCACTAGTATTGTCCGCTCGAACACCACACGTGCACAAGTACACGTATGTGATCGAACCCTGTCGTAAAACCATACGACCTCTACTCGTTTCTCCCGAAGCTGGGAAACCCTCTGTGTAGGACTCTAATGACTCGACGGTACCCTGGCAGTAGGTTTAACCACAAGCATGTCAGCGGCACTAGCTGTGCGTAACGGCTACCCAGGTATCTATCGATAACAAGGTCGACGAGCAAGCTCATCAAAACTCCTACTGAGCCTATCTGTGACAATCTCCGTACAGTCCGGTCTGTTCGTCTAAGAGTATCGCATATCGGGCCTAGGGGGTGGTAAACGTCAGACTCTCTTCTTGGCTCCACTTGAAGAAAGGATCGAGCTTGCTTTGATGTCTTCGAAGCCGAAAATGATCCATCTTGAAGTCTCACTAACTTAAGCTATCTCTTCACTAATCAAGATATTAGTGAAGCAAACAACCTATACTAAAGGGCTAAGATAGTGTAGGTTGATGAAGTCGGAATTTTGCTCACTTTAGAAATATTTTCCTCTCTCTATTTTCAACTCAAGAAAAACCCTAGTGAGCTCTCAAGAGGATGAAGGAGATGAACTTGGGTGAAGGAAAAATATCTTATGATCAAGAGAGAGAGAGTGAACCATGAGATAAAGACAAGGTTGGGTGAGAAAATATCTAGAGTAAAACAAAAATGAGAGATGAGTCATGGCTTCTACATACTTCTACAAGCATCCAAGCCATGCTCATTAATACACTCATTTTTTTATTTTCCTTTTAATAAATAATCACCCCAATTATCTTTAGGTCATGGTGTGAGTCTCATACACCCATATTCAATGTATCATCAAGCATGATGCAATTCATTTTATATATAAAAATATATATATATATATATATATCATATACATATATAATTATAAATAAAGAGAAAAGAAGAAAATAATTAGTAAGCATTAATATTAGTTAATATATAAATTTATCAAATAAAAATATATATCAAATTATTAAATCAACACTTGATTCAATAATCCGGTTATATCATATATAACCGACTAATATCATTTATATGTATATCAAATTATCAAATCAACACTTGATTAATAATCCGGTTATATCATATATAACCGACAATATTCAATATTCAATATTAAATCAACACTTGATTCAATAATCCGGTCATATCATATACAACCGGCCAATATCAAATATATATACATATAACAAATCATTGAATCAACACTTGATTCAATAATCCGGTTATATCACATATAACCTAACCGATATCAAATATCGCGAGATTAGAATACGGTATCACATACTCCTATTTAATCAAGCTCCCGCACATATCAGCATATGTGCCCTACTTCATTTCGCTTAAGCTAGGAAACCTCTGTGTGGGACTTTAAAGACTCGTTAATACGCCAGCTGTCACGACCCGAAATATTAGCTTGTGACCGACACTTGAATCATGCGACGTCTAAAGACGTAACGTAACTCAAGTAAGCCGAAACTCAGAAATCTAAACCTTTTTAAGAAAATAAAAGAGGTGAAGTTTTGAAATAATGGTATAATGGAATCAATTTTTCTTAAATGCATAGAAAAGAAACATGAAAAATGCAAGTGGAATTTATTAGTTTGAAAACATGTTTCGTCTTTTAAAATTTGGGCAGCGCCTCCTTTGTATTTTTTGATCCAAAACCACAAATACATAATGATATAAAAGGCATCCCCAAGCGGGAGCTAGCTCTTTGCCAAACGGCGAATCACAACAACGCAAAGCATAAATATAAGTATACGACGCCCAACGGTGAAGATCAACACCAAAAGATAATGAAATATGCAAGACATCAAGACCACTAGTAGCGGAATAACCCTCGCTCTATGTCTCGCAACCACAAGTCTCACTAAGTCTTACTAATTATACAAATACTAGTTTTGATTGATGGACTTGACTAGATACAATATGAATAATAAATACAAAAGTGGGCACGATACAAATGTCCTACCTACCAATGCAAAACAGCCGAATGCAACTGTGTGCCAGCGATGCCGCTACTGATCCATGCGGTCAACCTGTAAGAACTGTGGCACAACGGGGGTGAGTTGCCAACTCGTGAGTAGAAAAACATCAACAAGTAGAAATCGAATAAATAATGACTCCTAGGTCAACTATATCATGAAGGTAATTATATGATATCTAGGGTGACCGTATCTGTATATGTGCCAGCACTATAAGTGAATGCCAATCAGCATGTGGATATCCTCCAACAATATAATCAATGTATATATGCATGTGGATCTCGTCCAACCATATAATCAATGTCTGTATGCATGTGGATCTAGTCTACATGTCAACCAATAACACAACAACGTCATGGAACCTGAGTGTCCAACATCGACACTCGAAACATTATGAAACGCGTGTCCAGCATCGACACGTAAATCCTCATATCTCGAGCTCCGTCAGTCCGGATCGGTCCTCGGGCTCCGTCAGTCCGGATAGGCCCATATCATCTCTTTGTAAGTCTACGTTGCTCACCCCAGTTCTTATGGGGAGGCGGAAACGGCGATAAACAATGATTTTAGCGCAAGGCAACATGGACTAAAAGTTGGATCTTTGCTAAACTAGAAACTAGTAAACACTTAGAGGTTTAGCTACTATGCTGTAGGAAGTATACCTCACGGAACCGGTCCTTCGGGTCTTCATCCCGTTGTCCCACTCGTCCATCCAAGCTCCAAGCGTCGATCCGGACCTTGGGCACCTCCGCGGCCTTCTTGAGTCGAAGACGATCCACCCGAGAGTTGTACACTAAGCTTCGCCTCAAGCCAAGGCAACTAGGGCAAGGAGATTGCTAATCTAAATGCCTTAGAATGTGTAGAGGAGATGTATGGATGTATTTGTCTTTGTGGATTCTTTTTCTCTCAACACATGAGATCAAAAGAAGAGATCAAGAGGAGGAAGAAGAATGAGAAAGTTTGCAACCATGGAGCTTTTCTTTTCTTCTCACTTCATGAGAGAGAATGAGAAGAGAATAATGAAAAGATTAAGCCAAATGAAATGAACCATGGTTGCAATAATACACAATAATCATCATTACTAATCCTATCATGAAAGACTTGATGGCACATTGAATTGACCATTATCATAACACAAGAAATAAAAGGAAAATAAAAGAAGAGTGTGGATCTCTCTTGAAGGTCAATGGTCAATATGTTCAACATGGTCAACAAGGTCAAGAGAGATCTAAGTGGTCAAATGGTCAATGCAATTAGCCATCACTAATCTATCACTAAAAGGATTAGTAAACAATGCCTCTGGCTCATAACGGTTTTGACCAAACAAACTGTCAAAACCCTAATGAGTGTGCCACATTATGGTTTTGGCCGAACCAACTGCCAAAACCCTAATGGGGCACCTCCTCCTTCATCGCTCCTCAAAACTGTGCATGCACACCTGCATCCGCATTCCGTAGAATGCGAATGCACAGAAGACAAATCAAATCCATCTGTGCAATACTAGGATCTGGCTTAAACCAAAGCCCACTAGTATTGCCTGCCCGAACAGCATACGCACACAAGTGCACGTAAGTGATCGTAGCCTTGCCGTAAAACCATACGGCCTCTACACGTTTCGCTCAGTGCAGGGAAACTCTCTGTGTGGGACTCTAAAGACTCGACACTACGCTGGCAGTGGGTTTAACCACAGACCGCAAGCGGCACTAGCTGTACGTAACGGTCCCCAGGTAGATGTCGATAAGAAGGCCGATGAGGTAAACCCATCCGAACTCCTACTGAGCCTGTATGTGACAATCTCCGTACAGTCCGGTCTGTTCGTCTGATACATCGCATGGCGGGCCTAGGGGGGCGGTGAACGTCAGTCCCCTAATAGCGGTACAAGTCGTGTCGGAGTGTAGCCCAGAACACCCTGAGATAACACTGGAAACCTACCAGTATATCTCGCTTTCCCTGGCCAGGGACTACATGTGTAATGGCTCTTCTAGACACAACGTGATGTCAACCCCCAATACCGGGAGAGACGAATCCTGTCTAACCGTCACTGCACCCAACTACTACCTGTTTGCACGACTCCTTTGAGCCGTGGTAGGGTAGTAATCTAAGTACAGTGGGAACACACTCGAGGCGAAGTGACAGTGTCAAGTCAGCGGACTAAGCTGTACTCATGTCACCTGGGAACTGATAACTGACGATAGGTATAATACCAACCAACAGTTCCCGACGAGTCCTGTCCAGTGTACTCGTAACCTAACGAGCACCCGCATACTATCTCATGTACGACGTACTGACGGCTGTGGGATAGACCGTCTCCCCCGCTGGGATGAGAAGCGCATACGCTAGTCTACTCCGGAGTATCGATGCCCTGTCTCGATAGTCCAACGACTAGGGACCTGTATAAGGATGTGCTTATGGATTACCCAGCCCCCACAAGTGTGAGCGCCATCACAACGCTGGTAATCAAACAAAGATCCTAAGGGCTCTACTAATATGTATACAAGCGATATGCTAAAAGAAACACATGCACATATTGAAGTAGAGACAAACCAAGTAGCATACTACCATTTTGAGCAAGATTGTCTATACAACTGTGAATATCCCAAGCTTCCATCAAGTAATATACAAGCTAGTATGACATAGTAATGGCCTCTAGGGCATATACACTAACAATCTCCCACTTGCACTAAGGCCATGTACTGGCGTATCGAAGACCTATCATCTCGATCAGCCGCTCGAACTGAGTCTGGGGTAGGGCCTTCGTGAGTGGATCTGCAGTGTTATTCTCCGTATTTACTCTCTTCACCTCGATCTCCCGGCGATCAACGATCTCCCTGATCAGGTGGAACCGCCTCAGAATGTGCCTGGACTTCTGATGGGACCTGGGTTCCTTCGCTAAAGCTATAGCTCCGTTGTTGTCGCAATACAGTGGTATTGCATCATCAATGGTAGGAACCACCTGAAGCTCCGTGAGGAACTTCTTCATCCAGACAGCTTCCTTTGCGGCATCGCAAGCAGCTATGTACTCCGCTTCCATAGTTGAGTCAGCAACGGTCTCCTGCTTGGAACTCTTCCAGCAAACCGTCCCTCCATTGAGGGTAAAGACATAACCCGACATGGACTTGGAGTCATCCTTGTCACTCTGGAAGCTGGATTCAGCAAAGGCCTCGAGCTGGAGGTCTTTTCCGCCATACACCAAGAACATCTCCTTAGTCCTTCTCAGGTACTTGAGAATGTTCTTTACCGCTATCCAGTGTTTCTCCCCTGGGTTCGACTGATACCGGCTTACAACGCTCAATGCGTATGCTACATCTGGTCTTGTACACAACATCGCATACATTATAGAGCCTACCGCAGAAGCGTAGGGTATGATAGACATGCGATCCCTTTCCAAATCAGTTTTGGGAGACATCTCTTTGGAGAGGGTGATCCCGTGACAAGCCGGTAAATTACCGCGCTTGGAATCTTCCATACTGAACCTTTTCAGTATGGTGTCAATGTACCTTGACTGTGAAAGTCCTAACATCCTCTTAGATCTATCACGATAGATCTGGATCCCCAGAATGTAGTTGGCATCGCCCAGGTCCTTCATGGAGAATCTCTGCGACAAGAATCCTTTGACTGACTGTAGCATAGGAATATCATTTCCTATTAGGAGAATGTCGTCCACGTACAAGACGAGGAATACCACAGTTCTCCCTACAATCTTACTGTAAATGCATGGTTCATCTGGATTTTTGATAAAGTCGAATTCTTTGACAGTATCATCAAAGCAGATGTTCCAACTCCGCGATGCCTGCTTAAGTCCATAAATGGACTTGAGCAACTTGCACACTCTACCGCTGCTCCCACTCTGATTGAATCCCTCCGGCTGATCCATATAGACGCACTCTTCCAAATTTCCATTTAGGAAAGCCGTCTTTACGTCCATCTGCCAGATTTCATAATCGTGGAAGGCCGCAATGGCAAGAAGGATCCGAATGGATTTCAGCATAGCCACTGGAGAAAAGGTCTCGTCATAGTCCAAACCAGGTCTTTGACGAAAACCCTTTGCAACAAGTCTAGCTTTATAGGTCTCAACCTGCCCATCTACACCAATCTTCTTTCTGAAGATCCATTTGCAGCCTACGGGTTTTACCCCTTCTGGAGCAAAGTCCAAAGTCCAAACTTTGTTGGTGTACATAGACTCCATCTCGGCCCGCATTGCATCCAGCCATTTTACCGAGTCACCGCTCTGAATGGCTTGCTGGAAGCTAGTAGGCTCACTATAATCCATAGTGCAATCCTCTCTATCCCCGTCAATGAGAAAACCGTAGTATCTCTCGGGCGGATGAGACTGCCTACTACTCCTGCGGAGTGGCGCTGGGATGTCCTGTTCTTTCGAACCCTCTGGTTCTACCAAGCTTTCAGTAATAGCTTGTGGTTCTGGAATTTCTTCCAGTTCTATTGCGCTCCCACTTATCTGATTTTCCAAAAACTCAGTTTCCAAGAAGCGGGCATGACGAGAAACAAAAACCTTTTGTTCCTCTGCGTAATAGAAAAGATACCCCTTGGAGTTCTTTGGGTATCCCACAAACTTACACTGTACTGAACGTGCCTCGAGCTTGTCCGCATGCTGCTTTTTTACAAAAGCTGGACACCCCCATGTCTTAAAGTGTTTAAGACTGGGTTTCTTCCTACTCCACATCTGATATGGTGTGGTAGGCACTGACTTAGTAGGAACTTGGTTCAAAAGATATGCAGCTGTTTTTAGTGCATAACTCCAGAAGGATCGCGGCAACTCAGCCTTACTCATCATGGAACGAACCATATCCAATAGGGTTCGATTCCTTCTTTCCGATACACCGTTGTGTTGTGGTGTGTATGGAGGAGTAAGTTGAGAGAGAATTCCATTCTCTTTTAAGAAGCCCAGAAACTCGGCACTCAAGTATTCGCCACCTCGATCAGATCTCAGTGTCTTGATACTTTTGCCTGTTTGTTTTTCAACTTCATTCTTGTATTCCTGAAATTTCTCAAAGGCCTCGGATTTGTGCTTCATTAAGAAGACATGCCCATACCTAGAGAAATCATTTGTGAAAGTAATGAAGTATGAATAACCACTTCGCGCATGTGTAGACATTGGACCACACACATCACTGTGTATGAGTCCCAAGAGCTCGCTCGCTCTTTCTCCGTGTCCAGTGAACGGAGTCTTTGTCATCTTTCCCATGAGACATGATTCACAAGTGGCATATGTCTGGTACTCAAACGGATCCAAGTATCCTTCTTTATGTAACTTTATCAACCGTGTCTCATTAATGTGACCCAGTCTACAATGCCATAAGAGAGCCTGATTTAATTCCGGAGACTTTCTTTTAAGTGTGTTCTGGACACTGAAGACCTGAGCTTGATTCAAAACGTATATACCGTATTTCAATGTACCTGACCCAATCAATACTTGATTTAGGTGGATGTCTACTACATCGCTTACAAAAGTAAAATCATATCCTTCCTTAGAAAGTAAGGATACATATATGATGTTACAAGTCGCACCTGGCACATAAAAATAGTCACGCAGAATCAATATCTGCCCAGTTGTCAGTCCTAGATGATATTCCCCTACGGATTCAGCATACATGCTCATTCCGTTAGCAACCCTGAGAATCATATCACCTTTCCTGATAACCCTACGGTTTCTCAAAGCCTGTAACGAATTACAGATATGAGATCCTGATCCGGTATCCAATACCCAGGAAGTAGGGTTAACTGACATACAGTTCTCTATCACAAACACACCCGAAGCCGAAGCCACAACATGCTTCGAATTCTGGCTACTGGCTTTACAAGCCCTGCAATCCTTCTGCCCATGTTCATTCCCGTAACAATAGGAACATCCTTCTTTTACTACATCTGTTCCTGAAACTTCTGCCTTTCCCTTTCTTTCTACTTCCCTAGTTTCCTTTAGGGTAGTAGGTAGAGACTGTTGAACTGAGTCAGCATCTGACCCGTTCTTCAACGTGGTCTTCAGGTCCGAGAGCTCAAAAGAGCTGGTCTCTGTAAGGACGTTGCCCCCTACAGATGACCCGATAGCCAACCTCGCTGGAAGCAATTCGTTCGAGGTCTCATATCTTGCGATACGAGATTGCTCTCCATATAAAACTTTGTTATGGAGGAAGATAGAAGCTGAGTCCATCTTCTCGTGCTGCCTCTGGTATATACCATCAACTGAGGCTAACACGAGGCACTTGGCTTTCGCACAGTCTTCTTCCGATGTCCTATGAATATCAATATCCGTGACAGGGGAAACTGGACCTGAGACGGCAGGGGTTGGATCAGTCAAGAGGTGTTCCAGCTTGTCCTGGGCAATGGACATCTGGACAGACCTTTGCCAGTCATAACAGTCAGATTCAGTCATTTTATTATCTAGATGTAACCTAGGTGCGGTCACTAGGTCGCTGCAATTAAGAGAGAGAGAAGAAAACACTTAGCATGATGCTCTTGCAAGTTTAGATTCGTTTTTAATTTATCTAAACAGGATGGCTCCCACTGTCTCTCGAATCCCTCCTCAAAGCACAAAGGAAGAATTAGTCGGGATCTTTCTTACCGTACAATACTTGCTTAACCGTTCAGCCAGGCCAGTGTCGGTACTTCGAGGGAGGTTTTCCAACGCTTTCGCGAAGTTCCTTAATTAAGTAACCTCTTTTCCCTGTGGGCGTAGCCCCGCTAACACCTTTCTAGACACCTACTAGGTTTATAGCATTGATCGTTAAGTGAGAGTTTTCCCGAGGAGTAGCATATACTCACAGTAGGATCGGGATCCAAATATCATCGCGTGATAAAACCGAAGGAATCCTACCAGAATCATCATACTCCAAATGGTATGCAGCGCTAGCAAGTTTCAGTACTTTTGAAACTCCCGATGTAGATTTTTGCCCCATGCTCTTATGACCTTGACTAAGGCCAACAAATCATAAGTCACATATCAAGTTCTACCCGTCGTTATCCAGGTTAATTTGAACCCACCTGTATATACCCTTGACTATGGCCAACAAAGCAATACGACTGTCCCAAACCAACGCATTCTATCTATGCAACATATGAATACCCACCAGTTACCAAACACTATGCCTTGACTAAGGCCAACAAACATAGCTTGAATACTGTTGAATACTCATATGAAACGACGGAGGGCTACGGATGGTTTTGGCGAAACCATGAACGTAGTGAACTTGATATAGTCGATGGAACGAGATAGCTTTTAAAAGGAGTGGTTCAAGCTCCGCGTTTAAAAGTTTAGTTTTGAAAAGAACCGAGTGGTTTTCAAAGTGTTCCAATCGACTTTTACTTGGTTTATTTTCTTGCATTAGTTCTTTTAATGCGTCCCATCATTTAATCCTACCATTACAGAAAACAACCAAAATATGACGTACGCTTATGCCATTCGCATTCGCCACGGGGCCCCGTCATCACCCGTTAGGTTACTTAACTAACGACAGAGCGGGGGCTGGGCTAGCGCGGCTGAAAAACATAAGCAACGCCTAAATAGTTATCATATATAAATATATAGCAATGATAGACATTACAGATCACAGATGAACACTTTGGATATACTAGGAATCCGCGATTTGTTCAAGCCTGCAATGAAAAACGGATTACACGGTCGTGATGAATAGCCAAACCCCACCCTAGACCCCTACGGGTGCGGCAAACTACCCGCCAAGTACCCGAAGCGAAGCAACCTCCCTCAACCGTGTGAGTAGGCCACTCGGCACTTCGAGATACCCGGTAGTTTGTGCACCCCACCTTGGGTCTATCCTAGGAGCAAAAACAGTAAAAAGAAATTATACAATGACGGCTACAACCCTGACCCGGTTGTGCGGCCATACAAATCATATTACATCAATTTACAACTTTTACAATGAATGAAAGAAAAAGAAACACTCATCTCATACCCATTCCCGGCTATTCATCCGCGACAATCCACCGAGTTCATATACACAAACCATCAACATTACAGATCACAGAAATGTATAACCCCCACTAATCGACGTATAGCGATTAGCGGACGTTCAATACATATATCACAACACAGATAATATCCATTAGCCAAAGTCTACGGAATATCGATCAAAATACGGATTTTTAACCACCCCAAAAGTCAATTTGCTCTCTGGAAAATCTGGGTGGGAAAAACATGCATTAAAAATCCCAAAACATCCAAACTAAAACACTGCACAAAACTCGATCCAATGACGAGTCAAAACGGCGGCGGAACCGCGGCAATGAGCATGTCATTGCCGCGGAACCGCGGTCGTTTGATCGAATCACTGGATCGTTTTTCTGCAGTGTTTTCACAAAACCCTGAGACGATTTTTGAAGTGTGATTTTTTATTTTTAGAGCAGAAAAAAAAAATCAACAGAAAGTTGTAGTTTTGCGGATGTGTTTTGCGACTTTTTTCCGATCGATGTTCTAAACACTTTGCTAACTTACTAGTTTATGTTTAGCCAAGCTCTGATACCACTGTAAGTCCACGTTGCTCACCCCGGTTCTTACGGGGAGGCGGAAACGGCGATAAACAATGATTTTAGCGCAAGGCAACATGGACTAAAAGTCGGATCTTTGCTAAACTAGAAACTAATAAACACTTAGAGGTTTAGCTACTATGCTGTAGGAAGTATACCTCACGGAACCGGTCCTTCGGGTCTTCATCCCGTTGTCCCACTCGTCTATTTAAGCTCCAAGCATCGATCCGGACCTTGGGCACCTCCGCGGCCTTCTTGAGTCGAAGACGATCCACCCGAGAGTTGTACACTAAGCTTCGCCTCAAGCCAAGGCAACTAGGGCAAGGAGATTGCTAATCTAAATGCCTTAGAATGTGTAGAGGAGATGTATGGATGTATTTATCTTTGTGGATTCTTTTTCTCTCAACACATGAGATCAAAAGAACAGATCAAGAGGAGGAAGAAGAAGGAGAAAGTTTGTAACCATGGAGCTTTTCTTTTCTTCTCACTTCATGAGAGAGAATGAGAAGAGAATAATGAAAAGATTAAGCCAAATGAAATGAACCATGGTTGCAATAATACACAATAATCATCATTACTAATCCTATCATGAAAGACTTGATGGCACATTGAATTGACCATTATCATAACACAAGAAATAAAAGGAAAATAAAAGAAGAGTGTGGATCTCTCTTGAAGGTCAATGGTCAACATGGTCAACATGGTCAACAAGGTCAAGAGAGATCTAAGTGGTCAAATGGTCAATGCAATTAGCCATCACTAATCTATCACTAAAAGGATTAGTAAACAATGCCTCTGGCTCATAACGGTTTTGACCAAACGAACTGTCAAAACCCTGATGAGTGTGCCACATTATGGTTTTGGCCGAACCAACTGCCAAAACCCTAATGGGGCACCTCCTCCTTCATCGCTCCTCAAAACTGTGCATGCACACCTGCATCCGCATTCCGTAGAATGCGAATGCACAGAAGACAAATCAAATCCATCTGTGCAATACTAGGATCTGGCTTAAACCAAAGCCCACTAGTATTGCCTGCCCGAACAGCATACGCACACAAGTGCACGTAAGTGATCGTAGCCCTGCCGTAAAACCTTACGGCCTCTACACGTTTCGCTCAGTGCAGGGAAACTCTCTGTGTGGGACTCTAAAGACTCGACACTACGCTGGCAGTGGGTTTAACCACAGACCGCAAGCGGCACTAGCTGTACGTAACGGTCCCCAGGTAGATGTCGATAAGAAGGACGATGAGGTAAACCCATCCGAACTCCTACTGAGCCTGTATGTGACAATCTCCGTACAGTCCGGTCTGTTCGTCTGATACATCGCATGGCGGGCCTAGGGGGCGGTGAACGTCAGTCCCCTAATAGCGGTACAAGTCGTGTCGGAGTGTAGCCCAGAATACTCTGAGATAACACTGGAAACCTACCAGTATATTTCGCTTGCCCTGGCCAGGGACTACATGTGTAATGGCTCTTCTAGACACAGCGCGATGTCAACCCCCAATACCGGGAGAGACGAATCCTGTCTAACCGTCACTGCCTCCAAGTGCTTCGGGACAGCACCCAACTACTACCTGTTTGCACGACTCCTTTGAGCCGTGGTAGGGTAGTAATCTAAGTACAGTGGGAACACACTCGAGGCGAAGTGACAGTGTCAAGTCAGCGGACTAAGCTGTACTCATGTCACCTGGGAACTGATAACTGACGATAGGTATAATACCAACCAACAGTTCCCGACGAGTCCTGTCCAGTGTACTCGTAACCTAACGAGCACCCGCATACTATCTCAATTACGACGTACTGACGGCTATGGGACAGACCGTCTCCCCCGCTGGGATGAGAAGTGCATACGCTAGTCTACTTCGGAGTATCGATGCCCTGTCTCGATAGTCCAACGACTAGGGACCTGTATAAGGATGTGCTTATGGATTACCCAGCCCCCACAAGTGTGAGCGCCATCACAACGCTGGTAATCAAGCAAAGATCCTAAGGGCTCTACTAATATGTATACAAGCGATATGCTAAAAGAAACACATGCACATATTGAAGTAGAGACAAACCAAGTAGCATACTACCATTTTGAGCAAGATTGTCTATACAACTGTGAATATCCCAAGCTTCCATCAAGTAATATACAAGCTAGTATGATACAGTAATGGCCTCTAGGGCATATACACTAACACTCTTGACACCCGTCGGTATCCTCCAGATATCCTCCGAGCCCAAATACTATCACCGGTAGGTAGTAGTCCCTCTGCCAGGCTCATCGTCTACTGCACAATAATCCGTTCTCGCCCCGGGGTACCATACCGGGTCCACCATGTACCCGCAATCGACCTCATCCAGCTCCTCGAATCGGGTATCACTGTCACACGTTTCAGAACCGAGAAAACGCATGGTGGATGCACTGAGATATCATACCAAGAGAAATCGGGTTTTTAAAACAATAAATACTTTCTTTTTAAAATGACCACGGTTCTCAAATCCAGATATCTCATGAAAACAACATATCTCAATACGTATAATCGTAAAGCAATATGTATGCGGCATATAATAGAAATGTTAGTATATCCGTATATCATGCAACATGGAACAGTAATATGCACATATCGAGGGAATATCGCTCTTTTAAATGAATCCAGTTTTTAAATATATCATATGGTTCCCAATTTCTCCCAAGTCAAATGCAACATCGTAAAAAGGTGGATATGTAAATATAGCAAGTGAATTATGCAAGGAGTCATATCATGATGCAGCAATTCTACTGTCTAGTGACATGGCAATTATCGATGATGAAGTGTGTGAGCCGGCCAATCTGTGTAAGTGTAATATACGTATCATCGATAATGGTGTAGGTGAACTAGCACGGATATATGAAATGCAATGAGAGTGACATGAACGTAGCATAAAGTAAATCGTATGCGAATGCTGACAGGTATACGTATCTAACATGACCGAGTCGGTGAATCTATCAATCGGCATCTTGCCTCACAACACCACGTACGGTATAATCCATCATACAACATTCTCTAGTCAAGGGTATGGATCAATCATCAAGTCAAGTCATCACGTACGGAAAATAATCGTACATCGGCATTAAACCATTAGGGATCCTATCAACCTATACGACGATGAGGGTACGGACCTAACGTCTAGTACGACATATCACTAATGATTCACAACATCAGATATATCTATATACCTATATTCCAGGTCACATCCATAACAATCTCATATCTGGGGACCGGCAAAGGTATCAATTCTCTCATATCGACTCGCAGCTGTATACCGGCATATCAATCAAGTCATCATATTACATCATAGTCATTAAATTAAGTCATCTTTATATATACATCTATCCTTACTATAAGTATACGTATCTAATCTAACATCCACACACGAACCATACGATAAGTTTTTAAAAGATGCGAATCGTAGTTTTGAAAGTAAGGGCTACAGTGTTTTTGAAGAAAAGATATCGTTTGAAAACCCATAACATCCCTCAAGGTATCTGTTTAAGAGATGCATATAATTCTTCAGTTTGGAAAAAGATATGGCTCGGATGACACATTTACGTCGGCTGTCTAGTCTTATAGTATCCAATACGGCAATATCATCAATCATCATCCTTCTATAAGTCGTGAGTCACCTTCACTCTTCATATCCCTGAGCTTTCATCTCATATCTCAATATATAATCTCAATCATTCATATAATCTCTAACTCATTAATCTCATATCAATCATCTTATTAGTTTAAAGTCGTATTTATCAACCTCATAACATGCCACTATAAACTCCAATTAATTCTCTTTGCAACTACTTATCTATATCTATAGTAATTTGCATCCTTAAATATCAATTCAGGATATCTTTCCTATAATACCATGTCTCCTAAACCATAAGCTATAACTTTAAGTCATGGTATTTCTTATCTCCTACAATTCTCTAACTATAATCATAAGTTTCTAACACGGTTACCTTAACCGTACTCTATATATCGGTTTCCATCAAAGTTTGCAGTGGTTCTATACGCCATCCACCCGACTTCCCCCGTAGATTTAGATCTACTCACCTTGATCCTTGCCCGCCGAAGTCGATAACGCCATGCTCCATCGCCTCGGAGTCCACGTGAAGGTACCTACAATAATACACAATCGCAATCGCTATTAAAATCGAATCCGAAAAACCAATACGGCACACGGATCGCCTATAGGTTAGAACTTATAGCCCACGCATGCAAAACACCCAAACAACCCTCGTTGTTGACGTACAAACGCCCAACAACCAAAACAATATCAAATACCAAAACTCAAGAATTCAGGATCGCAAAACACGAAAACAACAACCTTGGAAAACCACTCCCAAATTTCACCCTAGGCCAAACTAAGCGATTTTGCTCATAGGGTTGCTCTAGATATAACATAACCAAGCCATGGTCCAAAAATCACATGAAATTACCCCGACATGGCCGCAATTTGCGGCCAAAACACTTAAATTTGCGGCCAGATTCTTTCATTAGGGGCTCAGGTTTCTAGGGGTTCTTCATGGTTGCCTGCACGTCTCTCTGTCATGGGAACTTATTTTGTAGTGGTCTCGGGTCATCCCAGATTCCCATATACCCTAAAAAACTGTCAATTTAACTGATGTCGAAAAGGTTCTATGTTCGTGTTTGGGTTATATTTTCTGTTCTAGGTCAGTAAAAACACCACTGAGGTCTAAGTAAACACCCACTACTGGTTATAGGTCCACATAAACACCCAACCCTTCTCTTGAATTTTCTAAGCATCACATACCCTAACCAATCACATTCTAAACTAATCTAGAATACAAGAAAACTCAAACTAAACTAAATGGAAGAAGCTATACCTCATTTGGGCAACTCAAGAAAAACCCTAGGTTCCCAAAATCTTCAAAATCAAACCTTTCTTGGTCCAAGGTAATGAGGGTGAGGTGGGGATCATTTTTAATGAAAGGAGTTTGGTGTTTGGATGAAGTTTTGGAGATGGATCTTGGGGTAGAGGTGGAAGGAGATGAAGAACAAAAGGGGTGAGGTTATGGTGGCTACCCCTCTCTCTCTCCTACCCTCACTCTTTCATATTCTCACCTTCTTTCTCTCTCATGCCATGTCTCATGCAATGATGTGGTCCCCCCTCTCTCTCCTCAATAATTCAATTTTCTTTTCTCATCATAAAACACATGAAACCAATAAAACAAAACAAATGAAACAACATGTCACATGTCATGGTGCACTGACTATGGAAAACTGTAGAAATACGGATTTGGCTTAATCGCGATTAGCAGTGCACCAATCGGGTTTTATCCAAACTGCATATAATTAAATATAAAAATGCCAAATCCAATAAATATAATTTTAAATGAATAAATCATTTTAATCTCCATTTATTTCACAAATATTGGTATATATTTATATCCTTTTTCGAAAACCCCAATTTCGCAAATCGGGCGGTTTTCCGGAAATATATTATTTTAATATTAAATTCAAAAAATAATATTTTATATTTTCTGAAATGTTACAATCTTCCCCCCTTAAATAAATTTGGTCCCAGAATTTAAGTTTAAACCCCCAAGTTCTAAAACATTTCAATAATCAGCTCAAATCAACGGGGCTCCGAAATCACGGAAGATATAGAAATACTACAGCGCATCAAGTGCGCATGAAAACGAGGATAAAACTCAAAATCGAACTCCGTCAAGCATCACGCAAATCATCGTATTTACACGCATATCATCGGAGTTACAATGGAGATACAGATCTCGAAATCCACTACTGAAAATATGCACTAGTCAAATACTATGATACATATATAGTACGCATTCTTGAAAAATCTCCAAAAACTGAATAAAATACAAGAAAAATCTTTTCTAAATCACCTTGTGTTGCTTAACTCACGGCACAAGCAATGGACGCTCATTTGTAAAGCAATAAATATACGTTCATATAGGTTTTGCTAAAATATACGTCCCGCCCTTTCAAAATATCCGAAAAGGTTTTCCTTTTTAGCGTTCGCGTCGCTCACGGACACGTAGGAAATAGCAAGACTATAGCTCCTTTTTGAAAATCTCTTGTTAAAATTTTAATTCATGCAAAGAACTCAGGTACTGTCCTCAAATCAGTCATGTTCGGCTACTAGTTAATATAGTGCCCCATCATGAAAACAAAGTGCTCAAGAGCAAAATCAGCCTCGAAAGGCGTATCCAACAACCACGTGCGTCTGGTGCGCATGGAAACGAAATCCAAATACAAGTGCTACGAATATGCACAAAACCAAAACTAAGTACAACGAGTGTGCACGAAAGCATCTGTCCTGTGCAACGGGTGTGCACGACAACAACATCTAGTGCATCTATAGTGCACGAAAATCTCAATCCAGTGCAACTAACATGCACGAATGAAAATCCCAATCGAGTGCATCCGGTGTGCACAAATCACATCTCATATCATGCGCCCAACATGCGCAAAAATCCAAATCATGTGCATCCATCAGGCACGAATGAAATCTAAATCAAGTGCATCCGATGTGCACAAAACCCAATATCAAGTGCCTAACATGCGCAAAAATCCAACCCAAGCGCGTCAGGTCCGTAAAAAGCGTCTAGTGCAGTAGCATGCACGAAAATGAACGTCAAGTACAACACGCACAAATACATAAATCTGGAAAAACAAATGCTCAAGACATAATTCGGGTGCAACCAAGGTACGGAGTATTGATCTAGTGCAACCAATGCACGAAATACACATCTGGTGCAACAAATATACGAAATGCAAATACATTGCATCCAGTGCACGAAATACAAATACAGTGCATCCAGTGCACGAAATACAAATACAGTGCATCCAGTGCACGAAATACAAATACAGTGCATCAAGTGCACGAAATACAAATACAATGCATCCAGTGCACGAAATACAAATCAATAACTCAAATGCGTAAAGAGCAACACCGAGTGTACCAAGGTGTATAAAATCATAAACGTGTGCAACTATGTGCACAAAATCGACATCAAGTGCAATGAATATGCACAAATCGCAAACCGATGTAGCGGTGTATAAACTTAAATCAAATGCAATAACTGTGCACAAAATGCAAATACCCAGTAGATGCAGCCATGGTGCATGAAATCAATATCAGGAAACTCATCATCAAAACTCAAATCCAAGCGATATAGGCGTGATACTCGGATCACAAACGCAAATCGCAATAAATGACATCGAGGTACACCTCCTAAAATGTCGAAAATGTTGGTGCGCCCAAAACTGGCAGAGCAAGAACATCCGCTTGCCTCCTGCTCACGGTCTGGCGTCCTGTATCTCTGGGTCCTTATTTTCTCTGTGGATTTACCAACCTCGCAATCCACGGCTCGTCGTCCCGGTTAGGCGTGCTAACGGAAAAGATTCCGCTCTGGCACTTCTCTGGTCATCCCTCGGCCAATTAGCATGACAACTCGTAAAGCAGCACGTCACTGGCGTCGGTCTCTGGCCCTCTGAATACAAATGAAACAACCGATCCTTAGTGCAAATCTGATTGCAACAGTGTCCTGGAAGGAACCTGCTCAGGGTCTCTTCAAATCTCGTCTATGCCGAACTATACGGAGGCCGGTACTCTTACATAATCTTTTCTCGTCTTCTGGACATCTGCGTTTTAGCACAACAATTCCTTAGAAACTGGTCGTATCCCAACGCCTCTGTATACATATCAGCTCTCTAATCTCGACGGGGAGTAACAACAGCTCGTTAACATCTCGCACGAAACTCTGGTTCCATTCGTCTGTATCATCGTCCACTTCGACGTCACATCATGCTATCTGCGTACTGCAGTGGTTCTCGGCTACATTCAATCCGGAGTCTCTCACATGGACTCAAAATCATGAACTCGCTATCTTGATCACTCTGTAGAAGATATCTAGCCGAACACATCCTCAGGAACTCGTCCCAACCATCGGAGGAATACTCTATACTCGTCCGTTCCTGATCAACTCACAACGCATCTGGGTGAGGTCCTCTAACCGAAGATGGTCAGCTTGCTGATCTCCTATCACATGATATCTGTAGGGTTCCTATCTACAGCAGCAAGGTGTCGGGAGGCATAGTCCATGCCATTTTCAGAAAATTGCCGTTTCAAGGAACTCTAAACAGGAATCGATGACCAGAAAACGATACGAAAACATATGTAAACCATTTTACATCTAAGTGAAACAGAAATACAACCTTTGTAGATCGGTCGTTCACTTCAAAAGCTCTTTGTAGTAGTCCCTTCGCTGCGATCATGGTGCTCCTGGACTCTTGGACGGCTCCATAAGAAGAAGGCAACGGTCTTGCTTGAAGTCTTCGAGGCCGAAGATGATCTACGTCGAGGGATTACTAACTCAAGATACCACTTCACCAAAGTGAAGCAAACACCCTATACTAAAGTGCTAATCTAGAGGATGGTGAAATAGGAAGTGGGCTCACTTTAGAATTTCTTTTCTCACAATATTTCCTCACTTGGATCAAACCCTAGAAAGAATTTTCTTTTGGAAAAAGATGAAGAAAAAGATGAGAATGAAATTGATCCAAAGTGAGATTAGTAACCATGGGTGAGTGGGTATCATATACTAGCTCATGTAGAGACACAACCATGGCTAATTATAGTGGTTAGCTTAATAAATATCCTAAGTAAAACAAAACTAGTGGACTTGGTCAATGCACTCACAAGCTTCTCAAAGCTTCATGCACTTTGAACAAAAATCCACTAATTTTGGATTACTTTAAATATTAAACACCGACCACAATAATTAGAATGGTGTATGTCTCATACACCCATGCATAGTGTATCAACAACCATGACACCCAAAAATAAACAATGCACATCAATATATATCACATATATATTACATGTACATACAAGTGAGAAAAGAATGCTTAAGTGAGCTAATGTTAGTTAATGTAAATTAGTATATGAAATATACAATTATACACTAAATTATTAAATCAACACTTGATTTAATAATCCGGCTATATCACATAAAACCGACTAACACTAAATGTACCAACTTATCGAATCAACACTTGATTCGATAACCCGGCTATATCACATATAACTGAGCGATACAAAAGTCGCGATAATAGAATACGGTATCACATACATGCATTATTCTCGGTCCCGCACATATCACATATGCGCTCCTATTTTGTTTTGCCTGAGCCAGTAAAACCTCTATGTAGGACTCTAAACACTCGTCAATACGCCGGCAGTAGGTGATGATCATATCAAGCACCCATAAGCCGTCAGCCGTACTAGCTGGACGTAACGGCTACCCGGGTATTGAGCGATCAGAAGATCAGCAAGCAAGCCCGCTCCAACTCCTGCAAAAGCCTGACAGTAACACTACCGTACATTTCGGTCTCCTCGTCTGATATGTCGCATAACAAGTCTAGGGGTGGTAAACATCAGACCCCAATAACCGATAAGTCATGCCGATGTGAGGCTCATAACGGGTCGAGAAACTACTGGGAACACTTACCAATAAATCTCTAAACCAGCCCTGGCCAGGGACTTCCCTGTTATGGCCAAGCGAACACAGCGCAACATCAACCCCCAATTCCGGGAGAGACGAAACACCTCCTATCGCTCATTGCCTCCATGTGACTCGGGACTGTACCCAAAAACCACCGTTTTGTACGCCCTCTTGGACGTGGTAAGGTGGAAATCAAAGCACAGTGGGAATCACACAAGACTCCATGACGATCTCAGGTCTACAGAGTAACCTGTACCAGTGTCACCAGAGAACTGCCATCTGACGTGAGGTATAATACCATCTGGGAGTTCTCGGCGAGTCCGTCCAGTGTACCCAGTCTCCACTGAGCACCCGTATATCATCTCTGATGTCAAACACCAATTGATATGGGATCATCCATCGCCCATCTACATGGGTCTAGAAGGTATACGCTAGTCTACTCTAGTTTATCGATACCCCGTCTCGATACACTGACGACTAGGGACATTAAAGGATGTACTTATGGACTACTCTGTCCCCACTAGTATGATCTGCATCATAGTCCAGATAGTCAAGTATATATCCTAAGGGCTTTACCAACATGTAACAGAGAGACAATCAGTGTACACGTTAAGGTAAAGTGTAACCAGATAGCATACTATCATGTCGAGCAAGAAAGTCCTCCCTATATATGTCCAAGCATCCACTACAATATACATCTCATGTATAGTAATGGCCTCTAGGGCATACATATAACTAACAATCTCCACTTGCACTAGGGCAATCTGATAACAGTAGTTGTAGTATCTCATACTCAACCACCCCATAAAAGTCTCTCTTTAGGAAAAGGCCTTTGTAAGTGGATCCGCCGTGTTGTCCTCCGAGTCTACTCTCCTAACCTCGATCCCCTGGAGATCAACCATCTCCGTGATCAGGTGATACTGCCTTAGAATATGTCTGGATCACTGATGAGACGGGCGTTCCTAGGCATAAGCCACAACCCTATTGTCACACAATTGTAGGAACGAAGTTCATCTCAAGAACTAATATACACCCAGACTGCCTCTTTGGTAGCATCTTAGGTAGCGATGTATCCAGCCTTTATCGTCTAGTATGCCATGGTATCTAGCTTGGAACTCTTCCAACATACTGTCCCTCTACTGAGGGTAAATACAATGCCTGTGACTGACATTCAGTCGACCTTATCATACTGGAAGCTATCCAGTGATTCTGCCCAGGATCGATTGATACCATCTCACTACACCTAGTGAGAATCCTAACATCCATTTAGATCTATCACATAGATCCAAAATCCCTGGATCTAGGAGGTATCACCTTGATCCTATATGGAGAATCAATGTGATAAGAAGAGATTGACTGAATGTAGCATAGGAAACTCCTTTCCTATCAAGAGTATGTCATCCATGTACAATACGAGGATCACCACCATACTCGCTACTACCTTTTTGTATATACAAGGTGTAGGGTGTTTTTTGTCACCCCATTGAGATGGGAATACGCGCGCGCTTGTCAGGCGCATTACAGATTCCCCCTGCTTAGGGTAGGCTGGGGTTTACTGATCGTGGGGATCCGAATCTCCGGCAGCCGCTGACTAAGCTGCCGTTAATTACCCCTCGCCTTTGGAGCGAGGGAACCTCCGATTGACGGGTTAAACTGATCATGCGAACTCAACGTGCAGTGTACGTGTGTTTTTGTTTTAGGGGGCTTGGATATATCGGGAGCTACACAGAATTTTTACGGGGGTCCCTCTATCCGGATAGCGGGCTGGGGGTCAAGGGGGCCAGCAGCCCCCTTGCGGGGTGCGGGGCAGTGCCCCGGCCCAAAATTTTTTTGGAAGGACAGTGTTGTAGAGTATGTGTATGTGTGTGTGTGTGTGTATACGTATATATAAAAAAGAAAGGGAAAGGGCATCCAGAGGATGCATGGGGAAAAGCGCCAGCACTTTGGGCGTTGGCGCTCTGAGCGCATGAGCGCTAGTGCTTTGGGCGTTGGCGCTCTGAGCGCAAGAGCGCTAGTGCTTTGAGTGCTAGCGCTCCACATGTCTGCACGTGGGCGCTCAGGCACTAGCGCTTTGGGCGCTAGCGCTCTGAGCGCAAGAGCGCTAGCGCTTTGAGCGTTAGCGCTCCACGTGCTAGCACATGGGCGCTCAAGCGCTAGCGCTCTGGGCACAAGAACGCTAGCGCTTTGAGCGCTAGCACCCCCCGTATCAACACGTGGGCGCTCGGGCGCTAGCGCTTTAGGCGCTAGCGCTTTGGGCACTAGCTCCCTGAGCGCAAGAGCGCTAGCGCTTAGCGCTCCACGTGTCAGCACGTGGGCTTTGGGCGCTAGCGCTTTGGGCGCTAGCACCCTGAGCTTTGAGTGCTAGCGCTCCACGTGTCAGCGCTCCACGTGTCAGCACGTGGGCGCCCGAACACAAAAAAGGACTTGGTCCCTGCAATGGGAGTTGTACTCGCAGAAAGGAGCACTTATTATTTTGTGTGTGTGTGTGTGTGTGTGTGTGTGTGTGTGAGGAGTTAAACTCCAAGGATGTTTTGAAGCTGATGAAGGGGCTTCTCTCCTTGAGCCCTAATTCTTCCCCAAAGTGGGGTTTCTGGAGATGGGTCTCCTTCTTCTTCCTGTCGTTTGGCCGGATCTTGAAGATCAAGAGATGTGAGATTTTAAAAAAATCTCTTCTTTTTTAGATCTAATGACAGATCCAAGTTCCCCTTTGTGGGTTTTGTGGTGAAAAACTATTTAGTTTTGGAAAAGGAAGAGTAAAACTCTTGATTTAATTCAAAAGAAAGGAGAAGGTTTGGAACCTTCTGAAAGGGGAAAGAGGCACAAGCCCTAGGTTTTTGAGAGAATGAAAAGTGTTTTGTTTGTTCATTATCATGTTGCCTTATATAGGCTTACACATTTACATATAGCCCATTGGGATTTACAAAATGTTATTTTGTCTATCCCATAGCTCATGTGCCATTTCTTTTTGCACATAAGCCATGGGCTTACAAAAATTTGGGTTTATGCCCATTTTGTTTACATTCATGCATAAAAAATTATATAAAAATTATTTATTACATGATTTTTATTTTGGTATGGCGGAAGGCCGGACGTTTCGTGTTCGGGCTCGACCCGGGCAATGGCCCACTTGCTTGGGCTTGGGCCCACCTGGCTTGGGGTTGACCTTGACTTTGACTTGGTCAACCGGGGCGCAAATTTTGACCCCAACAAAGTGCTCCCCATCAATAAATGCACACCACATATGTGAGTCGTGTGCATGAAATTAATGGATCTTCTTTTCGCGTGGAGGTGACTTTCTTTGGTTCCCACTTTTTAGGATGCACTGCCCTTTTTACGACGTAGACGGTCGACGCTTGACGCATCTCCAAGACGGCGTGTCTATGGTAGACGTTTCCCTGGCTCGAAGCAATCTGGTTCCTGCTTTGTAGGAAGCCTGCACTGCCCTTTTTACGACATGGACGGTCGACGCTCTGATCCGGAGCGATTTGATTCCCGATTTGTGGGAAGCCTGCACTGCCCTTTTTGCGACATGGACGGTCGACGCTCTGATCCGGAGCGATTTGGTTCCCGATTTGTGGGAAAACCTGCACTGCCCTTTTTGCGACATGTGTTAGTTGTATGTATGCCCTAGAGGCCAGTATTGTACAGATGATGTATATTATATTGGATGCTTCGACATATATAGAGATGACTTTCTTGCTCGATATGATAGTATGCTATCTGGTTACTCTTTATCTTAACATGTACACTTGTCTCTTTAAACTGTCTTATAGTTACATGTTGGTAAAGCCCTTAGGATGTGTACTTGACTACCTGGACTATGATGCAGATCATACTAGTGGGGACATGGTAGTCCATGAGTACATCCTTCAAGGTCCCTAGTCGTGGGTGTATCGAGACAGGGCATCGATATACCAGTGTAGACTAGCGTATACGCTTCTCGACCCATGAGATGGGCGATGGATGATCCCATATCCATTGGTGTTTGACATCAGAGATGGTGTACGGGTGCTCAGTGGAGACTGGGTACACTGGACGGACTCGCCGAGAACTCCCAGATGGTATTATACCTCACGTCAGATGGCAGTTCTCAGGTGACACTTGTG
Source organism: Agapanthus africanus (assembly GCA_030015575.1). NCBI lineage: Eukaryota > Viridiplantae > Streptophyta > Magnoliopsida > Asparagales > Amaryllidaceae > Agapanthus > Agapanthus africanus. Next base: position 343,258,844 of record CM057341.1, read on the forward strand.
CAGGTTAGTCTGTAGACCCAAGATCGTCATAGAGTCTTGTGTGATTCCCACTGTGCTTTGATCTCCACCTTACCACGTCCATGAGGGCGTGCAAAAAGGTGGTCTTTGGGCACAGTCCCGAGTCACATGGAGGCAATGAGCGATAGGAGGGATTTCGTCTCTCCCGGTATTGGGGGTTGATGTTGCGCTGTGCTTGGTTGGCCGTAACAGGGAAGTCCCTGGCCAGGGCTGATCAGAGATTTGCTGGTAAGTGTTACCAGTAGTTTCTCAACCCGTTATGAGCCACACATCGGCACGACTTATCGGTTATTGGGGTCTGACGTATACCACCCCTAGACTTGATATGCGACATATCAAACGAACAGACCGGACTGTACGGTAGGTGTTACTGGTTGGATTCACAGGAGTGTGAGCGGGCTAGCTCGTCGATCTTCTGATCGCTCAATACCCGGATGGCCGTTACGTTTAGCAGACTGCTTGCGGCTTGTGGGTGCTTGATATGATCATCATCTGCTACCGGCGTATTGACGAGTCTTTAGAGTCCTACACAGAGGTTTCCTGGCTCAAGCGAAACGAAATAGGAGCGCATATGAGATATGTGCGGGACCGAGAATAATGCGTGTATGTGATACCGCATTTCATTCTCGCGATGAATGTTTCGATTGGTTATATGCGATATAACCTAGTTATCGAATCGTAGATTGATTCGATAAGTCAATACATTGGATACTAGTCGGTTATGTGCGACATGACCGGATCATTGAATCAAGTGTTGATTTAATGATTTAATGTATAATTATATATTTGATATATTACTTTGCATTAACTAGTATTGGTTCACTTTAATAGGATTTTCTCACTTGTAGTTCACAAGTTGTATATGTGATATACTTTTGTGCACTACAATGTGTCATGTTTGATGATGCATGTAAATTGGTTTTGTGTTAAGACTTAAACCATGGTTATGATAATAGTTAGGGTTTTGATTTATTTACTTATTTATTTATCTATTCTTTTTTGATCAATAAATAAAAGATAACAAAATGGTTTCTTTCATGAAGCTTGATGAAGCTTCATGAAGCTTTGACTAAAGTGACCATTTTGTCATCATCCTTAACCCTAACCATTCTCACTTGACCATGGTATATTCTCTACACTTAACCAAGGTTAGAAGATGATAAGTATTGATTTTTATTATTCTTTTAAGAAGACTTATCATATTCTTTTTTCTTCTTGATCTTCTTCTTCAAGATAGAAAGCTTGATGCCATCAATGGCAACTTGAGATCTAAAGTGAGAAATCCAATTCTAAAGTGAACCCACCTCCTATTTCTTCACCCTCTACCTCTTGCCAAGTTGTTTTGGGTGTTTTCTTCACAAGTTTCACAAATTTGTGAAGTCGGAGCTTGAACTTGTGATGCCTCGACGTAGATCATCTTCGGCACGAAGCCGACGACCTAGTCTACCCATTTCTCCGATCAAGCCGACGATTGAGTCCGAGATTCGAGATGGACAGCGAGAGGACGCCAACGTGGAGCTAAGGAAGTGGATATCCGACTCTACAAAGGTTGTAGCTTCTTATCTTTAGTTAAGTTGTTAACTAGTTTCGTTTATCGCCTAAATTTCTAGTCAACGATCCGTATTAGGGTTTCTCAGCACCCATAAAATTTGAAATTGGCATGGTTGATGCCTTGTGAGACCTCTATAGAGTGCCTAGGATCCCTACAGTGGTATCAGAGCCTAGCTAGAGCCTTAGGCGAAGTCTAGACGGAGTTTGAAGTCCAATCGACCCGAAACCCCAACTCAAATATTGCTCTCTGGACTTTTTCTAAAAAATGGGATTTTTCCATATTAAAAATTCTTTAAAATATCAGCATGAAGATATAAGAATTATGGTGCAAAACGAGCTCATGATGCGTCTAAACCGCCGCGGAAACGCGGCAGAAGCATGGCTTCTGCCACGGTTCCGCCGCCTACTGTTCACAATACGCTATAATTTTTGCACAGTAATTCCTCTTTTCTGGTGCTGAGTTTTATGGGAATTTTTAATATTTATTCAAGGGTTGAATTTTCTGGGATTGTTTTGGGGATTCGGTGTTTCGATCGGAGTATCAGATTTTGTCTATGTGGCTTTCCGGATAAATTTTAGAATATGTTAAAAAGTTCGACCGGATATAAATACCCAATTTTTCCCCTGTCGGGAAATTTCCAAGTGTTGGATTTTTCCGTAGTTTAACGACGTTCTAAGTAGTGCAAGTAACGCGATGGACCCTCTAGAAGACAACAAACCTTAACTCGATTATGTGACCGTCTTGAACTACCCTTTGAACCTTCGGGTTTGAGGCAGTACGGCGTGCCACATGTGAGGCGTTGGCTTGACCCTTCTACGGCTGGACCGTTGGTACTGAGGCACGAACTGAATGTTGTTAGACTTATTTCATGTGTTGAGCTGTATTGGGAAAACTTGGGTATTCGACTGTTCGATCGGAAAGTTTAACATTTTCTGTTTATCTGGAATGTGATACAATAATTGGAATTCACAAACAGTTATGAGATAACTGAATGAATGTTATAAATCTAGCGGTTTAGTTTCACTTGATATTTAAAAGAGTTTTCGATAATGAGACTAAAATGCGGGGTTTATAACTGTTAGGCATGTGATGTCTAAGTATTTCATTTGATTAGGCATGTGATGTCTAAAGAGATTGCGGATTCCAACTGTTGTAGTTTTACACTTTCTTTTCTGTGACCGTAAGTGTAATATGTGATATCGCCGGTTTCGTTGCTATATGTCAACGACAATTGGGATGCGCATATTTACTTACGTTGATGACATGTGATGTTATGTGTTGCTGGATATGTTATATTGGATTGTCGTGTTTGAATAGCCGGAGGTTTTTATGTGAGATGAGTGTTTTTCATTTTCATTCATGTAAAAACTTGTATATAATATTCTTTTATTTGGGGCACTTCCAGGTGGCGGAAGCTGTCACCTTTTGTATATTATTTACTTTTCTGCACTAGGATAGACCCAAGGAGGGGAGCACAAGTAACCGGGTTCTGGGGTCCAGTGGGAGACCATCTCGAGGAGTCGAGTCCGGGTCTCCTAACCCTAGAATTGGTAGGGTTGCTTGCCGCTCTCGTAGGGGTCTAGGGGTGTGGGATTGGCTATTCATCACGACTGTGGAATCCGTGTTTTATACTGGCTCGTATTGAAAACACGGACGTCCTAGTATATCCAATATTTCATATGATATTTTCTGCTGCGATATCTGTGATGTGATCATATGATGTTCTGTGATAGATACAGTATATAGTATATATGATATATTATATAGACGTTACTTATGTATTGCACCCGCACTAGCCCTGCCCTGCTCTGTCGTTAGTTACCTAACCTAACGGTGCACGAGGGGACATCGAGGCGAATGCGGATGGCATAAGTGTACGTCGTATTTATCTGTGATGTTTAGGTATTTAAATGATGGGACTTCATTAATGTGATTAATGAAAGAAAAGAACACTAAGATGTTGTAGAATCAAATTTTAAACTAAACAGGTAGCTACAGTTCTTGCTTTGTATAGCGGTATATATGATATACCCTGCACCTTATTTGATGAGGAAAGGACCGAGATCCCTTCACCGGGAGTGACTCCTTTAGCGATAACTGGCAGATGCTACACACTCGGTTTGCTTTTGATTTCTTCTATAGTTTCTGCTTTGCACAGTGATATATATGATATATCCCGCACCTCATTCGACGAGGAAAGGGCCGACGATCCCTTCACCGGGAGTGACCCCTTTAGCAAAACTAGAAAAGCCTCAAAATCACTCCATTTCAAAACTTCATTTGATTCTACAACGATATCAAGTTCATTACGCAATAGGTTTTCAGAAAAACCTGTCGTAGCCCTCCGTCATTTCAGATAAAGACTATTTAGTATTCGTGATGCGTTTGTTGACCTCTGTCAAGGCGTAGTGTGCGGTAGCTAACTAGTATTTATCTGCTTATGCATATGATGCAGATTGGATTAGGGTATTCATACGACCTTGTTGACCTCTGTCAAGGGTCGTGCGAGTGGGTTTGATTCAATCAAGAAATGACGGGTTGAACTTGACTAGTGCACTATGGTTTGTTGACCTCTGTCAAGGTCATGGCACACTAGGGGCAAAATATTATCGGGAATTTCAAGTGTTGAAATTTGCAATGAGATTGCATACCTTCTATGAGATAGTTGGATCCCGATACCCGCTGCGAGTAAGAGTTACTCCTGGGAGAGTTTTACACATTGCAATTAGCTGATCAAGTAGGTGTCTAGAAAGGTGTCAACGGGGTTACGCCTCTGGGAAAATGAGGTTTTACATTAATTAGGTTCGTGCGAAAGCACGGGGGACCTCCCTCAAAGTACCGACACTGGCCTGGCTGAAAGATTGGCGAACTTGTAGTGTGTAATTAATCCCGGCTAATCTTTCCTTTTAGGGTTTGAAGGAAGATTTGATAAAAATCAGTGGGAGCCATCCTGATTAGATAAGATAATAACCAATCTGATCTTGCACGAGCTTACGCTAAAGTGTTTTCTTCTCTCTCTCTCCAGGTAGCGACCATTTCATGCCTTAATGAAGATAAGAATATGGATGTATTGACTGAACCCGCATGTTATACTGTGCAGGGGAACGTTGGACCCATTCTTTCTTATAAGAGTTATAAGACTGAACAGGAAACAGGAGAATATCTAGATTCTCACGCCGCCCAAACGGAGAACGTGCATGATGATGCACCTTCTTCGGGTGTGTTTGTTATTGAGAACTGTTTCTCAGTTCACCCTACGTCCTGGGTATTAGATACCGGATCAGGATCCCATATATGTAAGCAGTTACATGGGCTACGAAAAGGTAGAGAACTGGGAAAAGGTGATCATTCCGTTGAAGTAGGGAATGGGGCAAATGTTGCAGCCAAAGCAGTTGGCATATATCACTTAGTATTACCAAATGGTGATACACTAGTCCTGAATGAGTGCTATTATATACCGAACATGATGTGCAATATTATATCAGTTTCTTTATTAAGTAAAGAAGGATATAATTTTGTAGTAAAGGATAATGTTATGAACAAATTCCTAGATCAAAAGTTGATTGCATCAGGCTCGCTACATAATGGCATATTCATTCTCAATCAAAATACAGTCTTCAATATACAAAACACACACAAGAGGAAAAGCTCAGAAATGAACGAATCCTTCTTGTGGCACTGTAGACTTGGTCATATCAATGCGACACGACTGGCTAAGTTACATAAGGATGGTTATTTGAATTCTTTTGAATTATCATCTTATGATACTTGCCATTCATGTCTCAAAGGAAAAAAGACCAAAGCTCCGTTTAGTGGACACGGAGAAAGAGTTAATGAACTCTTAGGACTGATACATAGTGATGTATGCGGTCCCATGTCTACGCATGCCAGGAACGGTTCTTCCTACTTCATTACATTCACTGACGATCTCTCTAGATTCGGACATGTGTTCCTGATGAAACACAAGTCTGAAGCTTTTGAGAAATTCAGAGAATATAAGCACGAAGTAGAAAAACAAACAGGCAAAAGTATTAAGATCCTTCGATCTGATCGAGGAGGAGAATACTTAAGCAATGAGTTCCTAGATTATCTAAAAGAGAATGGGATTCTCTCTTAGCTTACTTCTCCTTATACACCACAGCACAACGGTGTATCGGAGCGGAGGAATCGCACCCTATTAGATATGGTGCACTCTATGATGAGTACAGCTGAGTTACCTATTTCCTTCTGGGGGTATGCGCTTGAGACAGCAGCATACCTATTGAATCAAGTTCCAACTAAATCTTTACCTACCACACCATATGAGATATGGAGTGGGAAGAGACCATGTCTTAAACGAGTTAAGATATGGGGTTGTCTGGCCTATGTCAAAAGGCAAAATCCAGACAAACTCGAGGCACGGTCAGTTCTATGTAAGTTTGTGGGATATCCTAAACATTCAAATGGATATCTTTCCTACCACAGTGAACAACAAAAAGTGTTTATTGCTCAACATGCCACCTTTTTAGAAAAGGAATTTCTTGCAAAAGAGATTAGTGGCTCTGAGGTAGAACTGGAAGAAGTTCCAGAAACACAAACTATAACTGAAGATTTAGTGGAACCAGAAGATTCGGTAGTACCCGACGAACCTCAGCCTCTCCGCCGATCTAGTAGGGTTTCTCGTCCACCTGAGAGATACTACGGTTTTCTCATTGATGGTGGAAGCGAGGATTGCATCATGGAGGATGATGACCCAACTAGCTTCGAGCAGGCCATCACGAGTGGGGACTCAGTGAAATGGCTGGATGCTATGCGGTCCGAGATGGAATCCATGTACACCAACAAAGTATGGACTTTGGAAGTTACTCCTGAAGGGGTAAAACCCATTGGGAGCAAGTGGATCTTCAAGAAAAAACTTGGTGTAGATGGGAAAGTGGAGACTTTCAAAGCTAGACTTGTAGCAAAGGGTTTTCGTCAAAGACCAGGTGTGGACTATGACGAAACCTTTTCTCCAGTGGCTATGCTCAAATCCATCCGGATCATGCTTGCCATCGCTGCGTATCATGACTATGAAATCTGGCAAATGGATGTTAAGACCGCCTTTCTAAATGGTGATTTAGAAGAGTGCATGTACATGACTCAGCCAGAGGGCTTCGTAGATAGTGGGAGCAGCGGGAAGGTGTGCAAGCTGCTTAAATCCATTTATGGATTAAAGCAAGCATCGCGGAGTTGGAACATCTGCTTTGACGTCGTTATCAAAGAGTTTGATTTCGTCAAAAACCCAGATGAACCTTGTATTTACAAGAAGGTGGCAGAGAGTAAGGTTGTCTTCCTCGTATTGTACGTGGACGACATACTCTTGATAGGAAATGATATTCCTATGCTGCAATCGGTCAAGCTCTTCTTATCACAAAGATTCTCAATGAAAGATCTTGGTGATGCCTCCTGCATATTGGGAATTAGGATCTATAGAGATAGATCCAAACGGATTTTGGGATTGTCCCAATCCAGGTATATTGACACCATACTAAAGAGGTTTAGTATGGAAGAATCCAAGCGTGGGAACTTGCCTACGATCTCTGGAGTCACTCTCTCCAAAGAGATGTCTCCCAAGACTGATTTGGAGAGAGCTCGCATGCAAGGGATACCCTATGCTTCGGCTGTAGGCTCTATCATGTATGCGATGCTATGTACCAGACCCGATGTAGCATACTCACTAAGTGTAGTGAGCAGGTATCAAGCTGATCCTGGAGAGAGTCACTGGACAGCTGTGAAGAGCATTCTCAAGTACTTACGAAGGACTAAAGAGATGCTCTTAGTGTATGGTAACGGAGAACTCCAAGTGGAGTCCTTTACCGATTCGAGCTTCCAGAGTGATAAGGACGACTCTAAGTCGCAGTCAGGTTTTGTCTTTACCCTTTACGGAGGGGTGGTTAGCTGGAAGAGTTCCAAGCAGGAAACCGTGGCAGACTCGACGATGGAGGCTGAATACATCGCTGCAAACGATGCTGCCAAAGAGGCTGTTTGGATAAAGAAGTTCATTACTGAACTTGGAGTGGTTCTATCCATTGAGCATCCAATACCTTTGTATTGCGATAACAATGGAGCGGTGGCTTTGGCCAAGGAACCCAGGTCCCATCAGCGATCCAGGCATATCCTGAGGCGGTATCACCTGATCCGGGAGATAGTTGATCGCCGGGAGATCGAGGTCAGGAGAGTTGACACGAAGAACAACACGGCGGATCCACTCACGAAGGCCATTCCCCAGATACAGTTTGAGAGACTCTTCGGGATGCTCGGTATGCGATACTACAGCAGCTGGCCCTAGTGCAAGTAGGAGATTGTTAGTTGTATGTATGCCCTAGAGGCCAGTATTGTACAGATGATGTATATTATATTGGATGCTTGGACATATATAGAGATGACTTTCTTGCTCGATATGATAGTATGCTATCTGGTTACTCTTTATCTTAACATGTACACTTGTCTTTTTAAACTGTCTTATAGTTACATGTTGGTAAAGCCCTTAGGATGTGTACTTGACTACCTGGACTATGATGCAGATCATACTAGTGGGGACATGGTAGTCCATGAGTACATCCTTCAAGGTCCCTAGTCGTGGGTGTATCGAGACAGGGCATCGATATACCAGTGTAGACTAGCGTATACGCTTCTCGACCCATGAGATGGGCGATGGATGATCCCATATCCATTGGTGTTTGACATCAGAGATGGTGTACGGGTGCTCAGTGGAGACTGGGTATACTGGACGGACTCGCCGAGAACTCCCAGATGGTATTATACCTCACGTCAGATGGCAGTTCTCAGGTGATACTTGTGCAGGTTAGTCTGTAGACCCGAGATCGTCATAGAGTCTTGTGTGATTCCCACTGTGCTTTGATCTCCACCTTACCACGTCCATGAGGGCATGCAAAACGGTGGTCTTTGGGCACAGTCCCGAGTCACATGGAGGCAATGAGCGATAGGAGGGATTTCGTCTCTCCCGGTATTGGGGGTTGATGTTGCGCTGTGCTTGGTTGGCCGTAACAGTGAAGTCCCTGGCCAGGGCTGATCAGAGATTTACTGGTAAGTGTTACCAGTATTTTCTCGACCCGTTATGAGCCTCACATCGGCACGACTTATCGGTTATTGGGGTCTGACGTATACCACCCCTAGACTTGATATGCGACATATCAGACGAACAGACCGGACTGTACGGTAGGTGTTACTGGTTGGATTCACAGGAGTGTGAGCAGGCTAGCTCGTCGATCTTCTGATCGCTCCATACCCGAATGGCCGTTACGTTTAGCAGACCGCTTGCGGCTTGTGGGTTCTTGATATGATCATCATCTGCTACCGGCGTATTGACGAGTCTTTAGAGTCCTACACAGAGGTTTCCTGGCTCAAGCGAAACGAAATAGGAGCGCATATGAGATATGTGCGGGACCGAGAATAATGCGTGTATGTGATACCGCATTTCATTCTCGCGATGAATGTTTCGATTGGTTATATGCGATATAACCTAGTTATCGAATCGTAGATTGATTCGATAAGTCGATACATTGGATACTAGTCGGTTATGTGCGACATGACCGGATCATTGAATCAAGTGTTGATTTAATGATTTAATGTATAATTATATATTTGATATATTACTTTGCATTAACTAGTATTTGTTCACTTTAATAGGATTTTCTCACTTATAGTTCACAAGTTGTATATGTGATATACTTTTGTGCACTACAATGTGTCATGTTTGATGATGCATGTAAATTGGTTTTGTGTTAAGACTTAAACCATGGTTATGATAATAGTTAGGGTTTTGATTTATTTACTTATTTATTTATCTATTCTTTTTTGATAAATAAATAAAAGATAACAAAATGGTTTCTTTCATGAAGCTTGATGAAGCTTCATGAAGCTTTGACTAAAGTGACCATTTTGTCATCATCCTTAACCCTAACCATTCTCACTTGACCATGGTATATTCTCTACACTTAACCAAGGTTAGAAGATGATAAGTATTGATTTTTATTATTCTTTTAAGAAGACTTATCATATTCTTTTTTCTTCTTGATCTTCTTCTTCAAGATAGAAAGCTTGATGCCATCAATGGCAACTTGAGATCTAAAGTGAGAAATCCAATTCTAAAGTGAACCCACCTCCTATTTCTTCACCCTCTACCTCTTGCCAAGTTGTTTTGGGTGTTTTCTTCACAAGTTTCACAAATTTGTGAAGTCGGAGCGTGAACTTGTGATGCCTCGATGTAGATCATCTTCGGCACGAAGCTGACGACCTAGTCCGCCCATTTCTCCGATCAAGCCGACGATTGAGTCTGAGATTCGAGATGGACAGCGAGAGGACGCCTACGTGGAGTTAAGGAAGTGGATATCCGGATCTACAAAGGTTGTAGCTTCTTATCTTTAGTTAAGTTGTTAACTAGTTTCGTTTATCGCCTAAATTTCTAGTCAACGATCCGTATTAGGGTTTCTCGGCACCCATAAAATTTGAAATTGGCATGGTTGATGCCTTGTGAGACCTCTATAGAGTGCCTAGGATCCCTACAACATGGACGGTCGACTCTCTGATCCGGAGCGATTTGGTTCCTGATTTGTGGGAAGCCTGCACTGCCCTTTTTGCGACATGGAAGGTCGACGCTTGACGCGTCTCTAAGATGGAGTGTCCGTAGTAGACTTTTCCCTGGTCCGGAGTGATCTGGTTCCTGCTTTGTAGGAATCCTACACTTCCCTTTTTGCGACATGGACCGTCGACGCTCTGATCCGAAGCGATTTGGTTCCTGCTTTCTATGAAGCCTGCACTGCCCTTTTTGCGACATGGAAGGTCGACGCTATGATCCGGAGTGATTTGGTTCCCGATTTGTGTGAAGCCTGCACTACCCTTTTTGCGACATGGACGGTCGACGCTCTGATCCGGAGCAATTTCGTTCCTGATTTGTGGGAAGCCTGCACTGCCCTTTTTGCGACTTGGACGGTCGACACTATGATCCGGAGCGATTTGGTTCCTGCTTTGCAGGAAGCCTGCACTGCCCTTTTTGCGACATGGAGGGTCGACGCTCTGATCCGGAGCGATTTAGTTCCTGCTTTGTAGGAATCCTCCATTGCCCTTTTTGCGACATGGACGGTCGACGCTTGACGCGTCTCCGAGACGGAGTGACCGTGGTAGACCTTTCCCTGTCCCGGAGTAATCTGGTTCCTGCTTTGTAGGAAGCCTGCACTGCCCTTTTTGCGACATGGACGGTCGAAGCTCTGATCTGGAGCGATTTGGTTCCCGATTTGTGGGAAGCCTGCACTACCCTTTTTGCGACATGGACGGTCGACGCTCCGATTCGGAGAGATTTGGTTCCCGATTTGTGGGAAGCCAGCACTGCCCTTTTTGCGACATGGACGGTCGACGTTCTGCTCCGGAGCGATTTGGTTCCTGATTTGTGGGAATCCTGCACTGCCCTTTTTGCGACATGGACGGTCGACGCTCTATTTGACTTGCTCTACTTCCTGCAGTGTCAGGGGTGAACTTGACTTGCTCCGCTTCTTGCGATGTCAAGATTGGATTCTGACTTGCTCCGCTTTCTGCGGTGTCGGAGTTGCGATTGGCTTATGGATTGTGATTTGGGTTGACATCAGCATCGTTATACTGGAATATGGTACCTGGAGCGAATCATCATTTGTCTTTGAAAGGATTTTGGGATTGGATTTTTCTTTTGTCGGCATCTGCATTGCTGCACTAGAATAATGCCAGGAGCAACTCATCATTTGCCCCGGGAAGATTTGGGAATTGGTGGCTTAGGAGACAAGTTTAGATCCCTATCACCTAAGGCTTTTTAATTTTATGGGCCGTCAGTGTCCCATAAAAGCATTTTCTCCATACGAGTCGAAAGGATCTCGTAGGTGTATTTTATCCTTAGGAGTCGTGGGGACTCCTAAAGGTGTTGCTCCTTTGTGAGTCGTAAGGATCTCACGCGGGAATTTTCTCCTCACAAAGTCGAGATGACTTTGCGAGTGCATTTCACCCTTTTTTTTTACGAGTTTGCACCCTTTCGGGTTTTCACAAACTCGCCTGCAGTCCCGCTGTTTTTACTCACGGAGCCCTTTCGGGTTTCCATCCGTGCCCATTTTGCTTGTGGACATACCATTTTTATTTTATTTTATTTATTTTTATTTTATTTTACGCCCGTGGATTGTATACGGTTTTGCAGGATGTATGATCCAGACCGTAGGGCCGGAAAAATTTCGAGATTTTGTTGGCGTCTGCATCGCTGCACTGGAATACGGTACCAGGAGCGACTCATCATTCACCGTTGGGGTATGGGAGTTGGAATTTGGTTGGCGTCTGCATCGCTGCACTGGAATATGGTACCAGGAGCGACTCATCATTCGCCATTGGGTATGGGATTTGGAATTTGGCTGGCGTCTGCATCGCTGCACTGGAATATGGTACTAGGAGCGACTCATCATTCGCCATTGGGGTATGGGATTTGGAATTTGGCTGGCGTCTGCATCGCTGCACTGGAATATGGTACCAGGAGCGACTCATCATTCGCCACTTGGGGATTGGGGAGCGATGGCTTAGGAGACAGGTTTAGATCCCTATCGCCTAAGGCTTTTCAATTTTGTGGGCCGTGAGGGTCCCATAAAAGTATTTTTTCCCTACGAGTCGTAAGGATCCCGTAGGTGTATTTTCTACTTAGGAGTTGTGAGGACTCCTAAGTATGTTTTTCCTTTATGAGTCGTAAGGATCCCACAAAGTTTTGTTCTCCTCGTGTATCGTGAGGACACATGAGTGGGTCTTCTCAATGGAGCATAATTCCAAAGGAGGAGACCGGCCGTGTAACTGGTGATTGTGGTGGGGCATAGGTATGACGAGAATTATTTGAGCCCGTGGATTGTATACGGTAGTCGACTTGGGGACCAACCGTAGGGCCTGAAGAATTTTGGAAAATTTGATTTTGTTTGGCGTCTGTATCGCTGCACTGGAATATGGTACCAGAAGCGACTCATCATTCGCCACTTGGGGATTTGGATTTTAGCCGGCATCTGCATCGCTGCACTGGAATATGGTACCAGGAGCCACTCATCATTCGCCGTTGTTTTGTTTGTTGTTTTTTTTTGTTTGTTTTTTTTTACCGCGATTGCTCTATCATTTCAGCTTTTCTTATCACGAAGGTCGCGATTGCCCTATCATTTCGGCTTTTTATTCACGGTTGCCCCATCATTTCGGCTTTATTTTCATCTTTATTTTACTCGCTGATTTTATTGCGAGTTGCCCTATCATTTCGGCTTTTCTTTATTTTTCTTTTATTTACACATTCTTTGTTTATTTACATATATCTTTATTTTTTTTACATTCCCAGTTTAACGACTTAGAGGTCGACTGTTCCCAGTTTAATGACGTGGTGGTCGATGGTTCCCAGTTTAAAGACTTAGAGGTCCATCATTCCCAGTTTAACGACGTAGTGGTCCTCTTTGCTTATCCTAGCTCCTTGAATTTTGATCTTGGCAGAGCTGTGTTGATGACCGTAACTCTGTGGCTTGCCGATACATCCGAAGACTGTGAGGTTTTTCCAAGCTTGTATTGGTCATCTGCCCAATCTTTGAAAACACAGCAGTCTTCAATGGTATGACTCACCACCCTATGGTATGGGCAGTATACGGGATTGTCGGTCATATTCATTACATGTGGCCTCTTTGGAATAGGCAATTGCTGACCGTTATTCAAGGCTTCTTCGAATATATTGCGGACCTCATCCCTCCTGAAGGAGTACACCTTCTTATTTCTCTCCATTAGAGTAGGTGCCCTTACCGATACTGGTCCTTAAGGCCGATCAGTCTTTGGTTCGCCCTTTTCAAATAATAGAACATGTCTGGGAGGATTGGATTCCCGAAAGGCTTCGGTCTCCATTTGTATGAAATCGGCGGTCGTAGCTTGACTGTTTGCTAACACGCCTTTAGACAGTTCTATCTCTCCCGTCTTGTATTGCCTTTCGACCCAATCTTTGAAGACGAAGCAGTCCTCAATGGCATGACCTATCATCCTGTGATAGGGGCAATATTTTGGGTCGTCGGTCATATTCGCTTCTTGCGGTCTCTTTGATTCTGGCAGTTGTAGAACGTTTCTTAGGGCGTCCCTGAATATTTTGTGGACTTTTTCCCTTTTGAAGGAATAGACCTTATCTAGCTTCTCTTTCAGTGGAGATTCTCCTCCGGTGTATGTGTCGGAGGGACCGGAGGCTGATTGCGGCCGTTTTTCGTGAAGGCGCTCTGCTCTAAGGTTGAAGGGGGTATCAGTTGGCTGCCTCCGGGTATCAATCCCTGGCTCATGAACCAAAATTTGATTCTGTTGTAATTGCAATCGGGAAACTTGGGTCGCGAGATCTGTCGCGACGTTTGCCAATTCGTCGACCTTGGACTGTACTTTGGCTAACTTCTCGTCCCTGTCCTGAAGCTACCTCTGAAGCCATCGGAATAACGCTTGTTCTGTAGTTCCAGCTATGTCAACCGGGTCATCCTTATTGCCTGAGCTCAATTCCGCAGGAACCACGGGCACCTCTGTCTTATCGGCCTGAGCGTGCTCTTCATCACTTAGATTAAGCCGATGCTGGGTTGCGTCAACCATATCATCACCATGGCTGTGAAGAAGAGGAGGATTCTTTTCTTCATGTTCGACCATGTAGACAGTGCGAACCACATACCCAGCCATCTCTTTATCTTTGGCGGCTGATTTCGCGGAGCGGTCCGGGCTTTGGAAATTCATAAATTTTAACATGGCCAGAACCCTAGCCCTTTTGTTGGATCTATACCTGAGCCGCTTCTGCCTCAGCTTCTCTGCCTTGAGCGCTTGGCAGGCTTCTGCTCTTCGAGAAGCCGCCATAGGCTGATTGATGGGGAAGCTTGAGAAGACACCCAATCGAGCAATTGTCAGAGGCGCCGCTAGAGCTTGCCCGAGATGCCTTGTTGCTTTGCTGGTGTTGATGGCCTTGCCCCTGGCTGGGGCCAAGGAAAGTCGTTCAAACACCAACTTGCGTTTGAGTTGGGGCATCTTCGAGACCACCACATTTGGCCTCTTTCCTTTCGAGACCGGTTTGTCTGTCACCGGGCCTTGAGGTGCAGGGATGGCATTAGCCGAGAAAAACATAATAGACCCAAATTGTAGCAGCGGTTCTTCCCACTATCGTCCGAGACTTGCCGGGAGGACCGTCCTTGAGTCCATCTTCATCGTGTAGGAGACGGGAGTTGTGTCGAAAGCTGAGATTGTCCTTGGAGACATTTTGTTGTGTCTGGAGATTGCAGTCGAAAGTCGTTAACCTGCAAACAGAAGCATGATTTCAGTACAGGCAAGCGATATGTATATTGATTGAGTTCGCATGAATGTTTAACCCGAAATATGGGAGGAGAGATAGGTCCCACCGGGCGTGCCAGAATCTGTAGGGTGTTTTTCGTCACCCTATTGAGATGGGAATACGCGCGCGCTTGTCAGGCGTATTACAGATTCCCCCTGCCTAGGCTAAGCTGGGGTTTACTGATCGTGGGGATCCGAATCTCCGGCAGTGGCGGACTAAGCTGCCGTTAATTACCCCTCACCTTTGGAGCGAGGGAACCTCCGATTGACGGGTTAAACTGGTCATGCGAACTCAACGTGCAGTGTACGTGTATTTATGTTTTAGGGGGGCTTGGATATATCGGGAACCACGCAGAGTTTTTACGGGGGTCCCGCTACCCGGATAGCGAGCTGGGGGTCAAGGGGGCTAGCAGCCTCCTTGCAGGGTGCGGGGCAGCGCCCCGACCCAAATTTTTTTTGGAAGGACAGTGTTGTAGAGTATGTGTATGTGTGTGTGTTTGTATACATATATATAAAAAATAAAGGGAAAGGGCATCCAGAGGATGCGTGGGGAAAAGCGCCAGCGCTTTGGGCGCAAGAGCGCTAGCGCTTTGAGAGCTAGCGCTCCACGTGTCAGCACGTGGGCGCTCGGGCGCTAGCGCTTTGGGAGCTAGTGCTCTGAGTGCAAGAGCACTAGCGCTTTGAGCGCTAGCGCTCCACGTGTCAGCACGTGGGCGCTCGAGCGCTAGCGCTTTGGGCGCAAGAATGCTAGCGTTTAAGCACTAGCGCCCCACGTGTCAGCACGTGGGCGCTCGGGCGCTAGCGGTTTGGGCGCTAGCGCCCCACGTGTTAGCACGTGGGCGCTCGGGCGCTAGTGCTTTGGGCACTAGCGCCCTTAGCGCAAGAGCGCTAGCGCTCTACGTGTCAGCACGTGGGCGCTCGGGCGGTAGCGCCCTGAGCGCAAGAGCGCTAGCGCTTCACGTGTTAGCACGTGGGCGCTCGAGCGCAAAAAGGGACTTGGTCCCTGCAATGGGAGTCCACGTGTTAGCACGTGGGCGCTCGGGCGCAAAAAGGGACTTGGACCCTGCAATGGGAGTTGTACTCCCAGAAAGGAGCACTTATTATTTTGTGTATTTATATATATATATATATATATATATATATATATGAGGAGTTAAACTCGAAGGATGTTTTGAAGCTGATGAAGGGGCTTCTCCCCTTGAGCCTTAATTCTTCCCCGAAGTGGGGTTTCTGGAGATGGGTCTCCTTCTTCTTCCTGTCGTTTGGCCGGATCTTGAAGATCAAGAGATGTGAGATTTTAAAAAAATCTCTTCTTTTTGAGATCTAATAACAGATCCAAGTTCCCCTTTGTGGGTTTTGTGGTGAAAAACTATTTAGTTTTGGAAAAGGAAGAGTAAAACTCTTGATTTAATTCAAAAGAAAGGAGAAGGTTTAGAACCTTCAGAAAGGGGAAAGAGACACAAACCCTAGGTTTTTGAGAGAATGAAAAGTGTATTCTTTATTCATCATCATGTTGCTTTATATAGGCTTACACATTTACATATAGCCCCTTGGGCTTTACAAAATGGCATTTTGCCCATCCCATGGCTCATGTGCCATTTCTTTTTGCATATAAGCCATGGGCTTACAAAAATTTGGCTTTATGCCCATTTTGTTTACATTCATGCATAAAAAATTACATAAAAATTATTTATTACATGATTTTTATTTTGGTATGGCGGAAGGCCGGACGCTTCGTGTTCGGGGTCGACCCGGGCATTGGCCCACTTGCTTGGGCTTGGGCCCACCTGGCTTGGGGTTGACCTTGACTTTGACTTGGTCAACCGGGGTGCAAATTTTGACCCCAACACAAGGTTCATCTACCATTTTGATGAAGTCAAACTTTTTGACTACTACATCAAAACAGATGTTCCAACTCCGCGATGCTTGCTTTAACCTGTAAAGCAACATGCATACGTTTCCGCTGCTCCAACTGTCTACGGAGCCCTCTGGCTGTGTACTTATAGATACTTTCTTCTAAATCACTATTTAGAACAGCAGTCATGACACCCAACCGCCAGATATCGTTGTCATGTTATGTAGCAGTGGCAAGTAGGATCCGGATGGACTTAAGCATAGGCCCCAGAAAATGTTTCATTATTATCCAAACTTGGTTGATGACGAGAACCTTTTACAACAAGTCTTAGCTTTGAAAGTCTCAACTTTTCCATGTACACCAAGTAATCTTCTCAAGATATACTTGCTCCTAATGGGGATTTAACTCTTTAGATATAGCATCCAAAGTCCATACTTCGTTGGTGTATATAGATTCCATCTCAGATCGCATAGCATCCAGCCATTCTTACAGAGTCCCCACTCTTGATGGCCTGCTCGAAACTAGTTGGGTCATCATCTTATGATGCAATCCTCGCTCCCACTGTCATAGAGAAACCAAAGTATCTCTCAGGTGGGTGAGGAACCCTACCAGATCGGCGGAGAGGCTGAGGTTCGTTGGGAGCTATTGAATCCTCCGGTTCTACCAAATCATCAGCTGTAGTTTGTATAGCTGGAACTCCTTCCAGTTCTACCTAATGACCACTTATTTCTTTCCAAAATAAATTCCTTTTCTAAAAAGGTGGCATGCCGAGAAATAAAATATCTTTTGTTCCTCGGTGCGGTTGAAGATATTCCCTTGCGAATGCTTGGGATATCCAACAAACTTTCACAGAACTGACCTTGCCTCGAGCTTGTCCGGATTTTGCTTTTAGACATAGGCTGGCCAACCCAAAATCTTAACTTACTTAAGACATGGGCTCTTCCCATACCATATCTCATATGGAGTGGTAGGCACTGATTTGATTGGAACCCAACTCAATAGGTATGCAGCTTCACAAGTGCATGACCCCCAAAAGGAAATAAGCAACTCAGTAATACTCATCATAGAACTCACCATATCTAATAGGGTGCTATTGCTCCGCCCCAATACACCGTTGTGCTGTGGTATATACGGAAGACTAATGCTGAGAGAGAATCTCATTCTCCTTTAGAATAGTCCAGGAATTCTGTGCACAAGTATTCTCCTCCCTGATCACATCAAAGGACATAATACTTATACCCGTTTTGGTTCTCTACTTCTGACTTATATTCATTGAGTTTCTCAAAAGCTTCAGACTTTTGTTTCAATAGGAACATATGTCTGAATCATGAGAGATCATTAGTGAATGTAATGAAGTACAAAGAACCGGTCCTGGCATGTGCAGAAAAGGGACCTACATACATCATCATGTATCAATCCCAAAAGTTCACTAACTCTTTCTCTGTTTTCAATAAACGGAGCTATGATCATCTTATCTTTGTGACATGACTGGCAAGTTTCACAAGATGTAAGTTCAAACTAATTTAAATATGCATCTTAATGTAACTAAGCTAGTCGGGTCGCATTGATATGACCTAGTCTACAATGCCTCAAGAAGGATTCGTTCATTTCTGAACTCTTCCTCTTGTGTGTATTCTGTACATTAAGAAGTGTAGTTTGATTTAGAATGTATATGCTTTTAGATAACGTGCCTGAACCGATCAACTTTTGATATAGGAAATGTTCAAAACATTATCCTACAATACAAAATTATATCCTTCTTTACTAAATAAAGAGACTGATATGATGTTGTATATCAGGTTCGGTATCTAATAACATTCGTTCAGAATCAATGTATTTGGTAATACAGGGTGATAACTGCCAATATCTTGGGTGCAACAATTGCACCGTTTTCAACTCTTGAAACTTATCACCCGTTCTCAGTTCTCTACCTGTCTGTAGCCCATGTAACAGATTACTTATTTGGGATCCTGATCCAGTATCTCATACCCAGGACGTAGAGGATACTGAGAAACAGTTCTCGGTAATGAACACACCCGAATAATATGCATAATCATGCACTTTCTTCGTTTGGGCGGCACGGGAATCCTGGTAATCCACTATTTCCTGCTCGGTCTTATAACAATTATAAGTTGGAGCGGGACCAACGTTCCCCAGCACAATATAACAAGCGGGTTCAGTCAATACATCCATATTATTATCTTGATTAAGGTGTGACATGGTCACTACCTGGAGAGAGAGAGAAGAAAACACTCTGCGTGCGCTCTTGCAAGATCAGATTGGTTATTATTTTATCTAATCAGGATGGCTCCCACTGTTTTTTATCAAATCTTCCTTCAAACCCTAAAAGGAAAGACTAGCCGGGATTAATTACACCCTACAAGTTCGCCAATCTTTCAGCCAGGTCAGTGCCGGTACTTTGAGGGAGGTTCCCCGTGCGTTCGCACGGACCTAATTAAAATAAACCTCGTTTTCCTAGAGGCATAACCCCGTTGACACCTTTCTAGACACCTACTTGATCGGCTAATTGTAAAGTGCAAAAATCTCCCAGGAGTAATAATTACTCGCAGTGGGTATCGGGATCCAACTATCTCATAGAAGGTATGCAATCTCATTGCAAATTTCAACACTTGAAATTCCCGATAATATTTTGCCCCAAGCATCCAATGAACTTGACGGAGGTCAACAAACCATAGGGTGCAAATCAAGTTCAACCCGTCATTTCTTGATTGAATCAAACCCACCCGTACGACCCTTGACGGAGGTCAACAAGGTCGTACGACTACCCTAATCCAATCTGCATCATATGCATAAGCATATAAATACTAGTTAGCTACCACACACTACGCCTTGACTGAGGTCAACAAATGTAGAACAAATACTAAGTAAGACTTATCTGAAATGACGGAGGGCTACGACAGGTTTTTCTGAAAACCTATTGCGTAATGAACTTGATATCGTTGTAGAAACAAGTGAATTTTGAAAAGGAGTGTTTTTTAGGCTATCTTTAGTTTTGCTAAAGCGGTCATTCCCGTTGAAAGGATCTCGGCTCTTTCTTCATCGAATAAGGTGCGGGATATATCATATATATCACTATGCAAAGCAAAACTCCAAAAGCAATCAAAAGACAAACCGAGGGTTGTAGCATCTGCCAGTTTTGCTAAAGAGGTCACTCCCGGTGAAGGGATCTCGGCTCTTTCCTTATCAATAAGGTGCGGGATATATCACATATATCACTATGCAAAGCAAGAAACTGTAGCTACCCGTTTTGAAAATTTGATTCTACAATATCTTTTAAGTTTCTTTTCTTTCATTAATCATATTAATGAAGTCCCATCATTTAAGTCACCTAAACATCACAAATAAATACGACGTACACTTATGCCATCCGCATTCGCCTCGATGTCCCGTCATGAACCGTTAGGTTAGGTAACTAACGGCAGAGCGGGGCTGCGCTCGCGCGGGTGTAAAACATAAGTAACGTCTATATAATATATCATATATACTATATACAGTATCCCTCTGAACATATCAAATGATCTCTTCACAGATATCACAGCAGAAAAAACATATGAAATATTGGATATATTAGGAGGTCCGTGTTTTATTTTGAGCCTATATAAAACACAGATTTCACGGTCGCGATGAATAGCCAAACCCACATCCCTAGACCCATGCGAGAGCGGCAAGCAACCCTACCAATTCTAAAGTTAGGAGACCCGGACTCGACTCCTCGAGTTGGTCTCCCACTGGACTCTAGAACCCGGTTAGTTGTGCTCTCCTCCTTGGGTCTACCCTAATGCGGAAAAGTAAATAATATACAACAATGGTGACATCATCCTCAACCCGGAAGCGCCCCAATAAAAGAATATTACATACAATGAATTTTACATGAATGAAAATAAAAACTCTCATCTCACATAAAACCCCCGGCTATTCAAAACACGACGATCCAATATAACATATACAGCAACACATAACATCACCTGTCATCAACGTAAGTAAATATGCGTATCCCAATTGTCGTTGACATATAGCAACGAAACCGGCGATACACCACATATTACACTTACGGTCATAGAAAAGAAAGTGAAAAACTACAACAGTTGGAATCCGCAACCACCTTAGACATCACATGCCTAACCAAATGAATTCCTTAGACATCACATGCCTAACAATTATAAACCCCGCATTTTAGTCTCGATCTCGAAAACACTTTTCAATATCAAGTCGGGCAATTCAACAAGGTTCCCGACATCCTGATCGAATGCTCGTCGGAAACTTTAGTAGACGGCCGCACCCCGATGCCGTCGACGAAGTGCACTAAGGCGGAACACCGCTGCCGCGAGCACCCGAATGGATGCTTTTGGCGACGGGGTTCTCCTACAGTCACTTGGTCAGGGCTATGGGGCGTGGCTATCTTTTAAGTTTACCCGGCGAGTATCCGCGTACGCTACGTGATTGCGACGGACTTTTGATCACATCAAAATCCCGTGGCAACCGATCAAATGAGACTAAACTGCTAGATTTATAACATTCAAATTAGTTATCTCATAACTACTTGTGGATTCCAAATATTGTATCCCATCACATAATATCCGGGCGACGTTAAACTTTTTGATCGACTCATCAAAGTCCCACAATTTCCCAACAGCTCAACACTTGAGCGCAGTTTTAATAATACCCAGAAGATGCCACAGTACCTATGAACCAGCTGTAGAAAGGTCAAACCAACGCCTCACATATGACAAGCTAAAATACCTCTAACCCTAAGGTTCAAGTGGCGGTTTTGACGGCCATATAATCGAGTTAAGGTTTACGTTCTTATAGAGGGTCCAAAGAATCACTTGCATATTTTTCCGAATACGTTAAACTTGGAAAAATAGGATTTTGACATTCGATCGAACTTTTAAATTTCGTCCAGACCATATGTGAATCACCCGAAACAATGTTAAAATTACGACTACGAAACACTCCGAATTGCCTTTGCATTGAGTTAATCATCACCTGAAAAAGTAGCAAAAATAAACAACACCTGAAACACCAAAACCTAGAGCAAAGACCAAGGAATAAATTTGGGACCATTCCAACCAAGTATGGCCGGCCTCCTCGGTTTCCATGCCCATGTGCTCCGTCCAAATCTGAGCACAGGGTCCCCAATTTTTCCCATGTTCATATAATTGCTCATAGATGATTCTGCACTTGTTTGAAAAATTTTTGGAGCTCGTTTTAAAATCGACAGAAACTTGGTTTTAGGGTTTCAAGTTTCGGAGTTCATTTCATATTCGTAATCTAACATTATCCGTATAATTTTCTAGCTAGGCTCTGATACCACTGTAGGTTCCTATCGACGGCAGCAAGGTGTCGGGAGGCATCGCCCATGCCATTTTCAAAAAATTGTCGTTTTAAGGAACTCTAAACAAGAATCGATGACTAGAAAACAATACGAAAACATATGTAAACCATTTTACATCTAAGTGAAACAGAAATATAACCTTTGTAGATCGGTCATTCACTTCAAAAGCTCCTTGTAGTAGTGCCTTCGCTGCGATCATGGTGCTCCCGGACTCTTGGACGGCTCCATGAGAAGAAGGCAACGGTCTTGCTTGAAATCTTCGAGGCTGAAGATGATCTACGTCGAGAGATTACTAACTCAAGCTGCCTGTAATGTTTCAGAAATCGTTTTGCGAATTTTTCCGTTTTAGGGCAAAATTGTCGGTATTTTTCGTTTTAACCCGATTTCGATCAAACGTCAGTAGAAACTTGCCGGCACCTAGTTTAGCTAAAATAAATCTAGTACGCGAACTTTGGGGGTATTTGGGAGGTTTAGGTTCAGATAGAATTTTTCCCAAATAAAATATTATTTTAGCCGGTAAAATATGCACGTAAATCGGGAAATTTCTTCTAAGTGAAAATTCTTTGAAATCATCACTACAATTATTTTAGAACCTTCTTTTTAAATATCTCGATTTTTTTTGGTCAAAGGATTTATTTTTTTTTAAAGAAAAAGAAAAAGAAAGAAAGAAAGGTGGCAAAATGCATTTAATGAAGCATTTATTGTATTTTTACTAGAACATTCTTCACAAAAATTCACAAAAAAAACCCCTCACCTCCTTGGCGGGCCACACTTATTCCTTGCTGCCCTTACTTCTATTTTGCACCATTTTCATCATTTCAAGCCAAAATAAATCATGAAAAATCAAAATAAAATCACAAAAATTCAAATATAATCATTTTCCTTCATTTCCTTAACCCTAAACCATGCTTGGTTATTCATGAAGTCTTGATTTTGGAGGCTAATCTTGGTTTTCTTGTTGCAAGTTTTTGAATCAATTGGAGGTATAAAATCCTAACCCAAATCCTTAATTGTTAGGTTTAAATCTTTATGCTAGCTTAATTAGATGTTAATTTAAGCTTTAAATTTCATGTTTCAAAATTCTAGAAATGGTTTTTGATATTCAAGTTAAGGTTAAAGCTTGATTTAAGTGTTTAATGTTTAATTGAAGTGTTAATTTGTGTTTAGGAAAAGCTTAACCTAGTAGAAAACGGTAATTATTGTTAATTACAACTTTGTTTAATTATGAAATATTGCTAACTAGGTTTTTGCTAAAAATTATTTTGCAAGTGCTAAAAATATAGAAATAGTTTGGATAGCTTAGTTAACCTATTATAAAATGTTTGAAATCACTAGAAATGTGTTAGCTTGATTCTACTGCGAAATATTGCGATAAGTTATTTTCTAGGTTTCGGGGTTTTTCCGACGTGGGTTCGATTAGTCGTTTCGAGATTATATCTATTATATTCCTCGTATTATTATGTTGTGTTACGCAATCGGGACGATCAGAGTCTAGACTTGGTGTTTCGTAGTTTAGCGATCCTAGTTAGTGTTATTGGCCGATGTCGTGCGCGATAGATGCGCTAAGTGCGCAGTGCATTTTTCCGGGCGTTATCCTTGCGTTTCGTTGTCTTTTCTTCGTTTCAGCATATTTAGCTTATGTGATGTGTTTGTGAAATTTTAGGCTCGCAGGCGGTGACTTCGGACGCTGTGACGAAGGGAAAACAGGTGGTAGGCTTCAGTTAGCCAGGAACGTTGGTGAGTAGATTTAACATCTACAGGAGAATCGCCCGCATGGCGTTATGCGTCTAGGCTAGAGATGACTTGAATTTTCGCACATTCTATTTCATATTTAGAATTTGCGCATACAACTTATTGCTTAAATAATTGTTGTGCTTAGACTAGTACCCTTAGAACACTGTACATATTATTGACGGCTCTAGTTGCACGAGCACTGATTGTATGCCACACACACCGTCAATAATTGCCATGTCACGCACAACACCCGTATAGATATAATATTGTTTGGATAGGGACATTGAGACATTGATTCATATTTCTTTATGCATATGACATATAGCATACCTGTATACCTACATGCTTACACATATGCCTTGACATGCTTACAAGCTAGTTACCTGTATACCTATAGAGTATTGTACCATTAGCGATAGGTACATACACACTTCATGACATAGCTACGGTATAACTTGCACACATACTTCACTTATACCTAGGGGGTATATTACATCATTACTTATAGGTAGATACATATACCTTGCTATACCTTTATGTTTACACATATATCTGGTTATAGCTACATGTTTACCTTTACTTGATGTTATTTAGAATTGGAGAAAATAGGAACCACATGATATTTTATATTAACTTATTGCGGTTAATTAGCGGCTTTCTATTTATATGCTTTCATTACAGTTTTATGTTGCATATATTATATTCATGGATTTTCGCATTGAGATATGGATTTTTCATGATGTTTTCTAGATTTGGGGACCGTGGGAGTTCATGAAATTATGCATTATTTGAAAAACCCGGTTTCCCTTGATATGATATTTCGGCAGCCACCATGAGATTTATCGGTTCGGATATATATATACCCCACGCGAGGAACGGAGGGGTCCGTGTGCGAGTACATGGTGGGGCCCGGAGGTACCCCGGGGCAAGAATCTCAGTGAGGAGATGAGTTAGTGGGGGAACCATACTTTCCGGTGACATTACCAATGACTCGGCGGTTATCATGGGGATACCGACGGGAGTCATGTGCGTATGGATGCGTCGAGAGGCGAGGGTCAGAGCTAGGCACTCGAGCTTTCGGGATAGCGTATGATACGTACCTATCAGGGGGCCAGTCTTGATGACAGCATCTGATAGATCAGCATTTCTGTGTCGATGCTTGACACATTGGTATCATGATATTTCTTTTTACTCCTAAGTATATATAACGGTGGAATGGGACGCTGTTATATATGCCTTTACACCAATATTAGTGGAATGGGAAGCTAATATATGTGTATTGATATCAATTTATATACATCATCATATTTATTCATGCAAATATATTTAGGATGTTAGAGATTTATTTGATATTGGATTTGGGATATAGGTGATTCATTTGATATTGGATACAGGATATATATGAGATTTATTCGATATTGTACATTAAGGATTTGTGAGACTTATATGATATGAGAGGCAATTTGGGGGCTGATTTGAGAAATTGGGATTTGGATTGTCTTGATGGATTTTGATCCTACCACGATGTCAGGATTCCGTGGAAATGATATGTTTCATTCCACACTCCACATTTATTGTTTATGCACTGATAGAGTACCTTCCATGACTGTTGCATTTACATACTTTTACTTTATATGCATTGCTTCATGTACTAGTAGTACCTGATAGAGTACCTTCCATGACTGTTGCATTTACATACTTTTACTTTATATGCATTGCTTCATGTACTAGTAGTACCTGATGGAGTACCTTTCATGACTGTAGCATATATATATTGTCATATCATCGCTTCATGTATTAGTTGTACCTGATAGAGTACCTTACATGATTGTTGGACACATATTTTCATATTATTGCTTCATGTATTAGATGTACCTGCTAGAGTATTTTTCATGACTATTGCATTCATATGACCATTTATTACTATCAGCTTTCATATGTTAGATTCGCGCTGTACGTGCATACTTGCGATTACCTGCATATGTTATTTACTATTCACGAGTTGGCAACTCACCCCCGTTGTGCCACAGTTTTGCAGGTTGTTCCCAGAGTAGTCGAGGCAGGCTATTCATCTATCTTATCATCTTTTGCTGCGGATACCGCATCAGCTCACAGTGTGCAGTTTGCTTAGGTGGGTTTTGTGGTTATTCGTTGTTGTATTGTATATTCGTTGTATCCTTGTACTCTCCATCTATTTTTTTCATGTTGACTTAGAGACTTGGTGAGGACGATATTGTATATTATTTTGTGTCTGGGTTGTCTTTTATACAGTTTCCATTTTATCGTCTTTTATTTCTTCACTACGGCGTCGTATATCTGTTGTGGTGGTTGTTTTCCGCCGTTGTGTGTGGATTTGCTCCCATTGGGGATGCTTTACTTTATATTTATGTCGTACCCATTTTTGGGGTTGGTTTTTACAAAGGAGGTGCTGCCGAAATTTTCAAGTAAGTAAATTGGACTTAAAGAATTTATACTTGAGATTTTCAAAAGTTTAAATAATGTTTCTTATCTTTTCTTGTCTTTTAATGGTTTAGATTTCTAGGTTTTGGCTTTCTTTTACTCCGTTATGCCTGTAGACGTTGCATAGTATTAGGGCCGTCACGTGCCAATTTCGGGTCGTGACAAAGTTGGTATCAAAGCGCTAGGTTTTACCTTTCAGAGTGTAGGATGACCTTGGTATGATGGAGTAGGTAACTTAAGCAGAGTAACATAGTGTGTGTATGTCCGCGGCATACTCACAATGCAGTACTCCGCCTAAAGTGACCTAAGTACAAATTGCTTGAAATTCCTTCCTTGAAGACATATCCTTGTGATTCGATTTCCGTGTTCATATCGAATCTTATTTCTATTTATAGCCTTTGCCGCCGATGACTATAGGGTCTCAGAGTAATGCAGCGAGGGCCGAGGTCAGGATTGACTCGGGTAGGACGAGGACTGACCAGGATGGCACTCTCATTGCACAGGAGCAGATGGATCCGCCTTCGACAGATAGTATCGCTAGGCTTGTGGCAGAGATGCAGGACATGCGCCAGATGATGAGTTCATTGGTTGAGACCGTTCGAGCGCAGAGACAGGAGGTTTTCACCCCTGTTACCCAGTTGTTCCTTGCAATCAGCTTGCAGCATTCCGTCACCTATACAGCACCAGTGGATGCAGCCCCAGTTGACGAGACACGTCTTCCTAAGACTTTGGGTTTTCCGGAACAGTGGAGGACTCGTACAGATGTACCAGCTCAGAGACAGAGGCTTAGTCGTCGAGACAGATTTCGTGACCGTCGCGGGAGTAGCAGAGGCTTGGGATGAGGACAGTCGTTCAGCTCTCATCCCCAGGAGGGTCAGCAGTCATCGCGTGGATGTTTTCGATGCGGGAGCTTTCATCACTTCATCAGACATTGTTCCTTAGCACCGCATCAGGATTATGTACAGAGAGGTCGTGGTCGCAGAGGATTCGCTCAGAGGGGACAGATTGGCAGAGAAGGATTTCAGCCAGTTGCGGGTAGGGGGCAGACACGAGAGTTTGCTTCTACTCATCAGGACGATCGGGCGTCCAATGTAGAGTTTTCAGGTATTCTAAATTCGTATGTTCTGTTGATGTACTTGTTTGTTTTATACACTTGTGCCGTGGTTGGGATGAGAGCCGGTTAGCTAGATCAGCCGTTTGTTGTGTTAACTTCTGTCAGCGATTCTTTTGTTGCGCGACACGTAATTCAGTCGTGTACCAATCGGATAGGAGATAGAGATTCGTCCGTCGTTTTGATCCTTCTAGAGATCTTGGATTTAACGTTCTCCTGGGTATGGACTGGTTACTTACGTGCTAAGTTTCTGTGGACTGCCGTGAGAAAACAGACAAGGTTTGTTTTCCCGGCGAGTCAGTTCTTGTTGTGCATGGGAGGGCAGTGGTGCTGCCTTACACAGCTTGAATTCAGCCTTTTTCGCTAGTCGGCTTTTGTGGAGAGGATGTCGAGGATTCTTGGCGTTCATTCGTGATACCGGAGCCACAGTGGGTTTGTTGGACCGGTTTTCCTTCGTGCGAGAGTTTTCCGACGTTGTTCCAGATGAGCCGACGAAGCTTAGGGAGCTTAAGGATCAGCTGCAGAGTTGTTTGTTGGGGGGGCTTGTGCGTCTGAGTGTTTCGCATTGGGGAGCTCCTTGCTGTTTGTCAAGGAGAAAGACGACAGTGAGGTTTTGTATTGATGGATCGTCAATCGAACCGGCTTACGGTGTGGATAGGTATCCTTTACCTCGAATTGACGATTTCTTCAATCAGCTATATAGTGCGAGACTTTTTCAAAGTTTGTTTGGGATCAGGACTTCATTGGTTGCGGGTTCGGAGTGATGACATTCCGAAGACTGCTTTTGTGCGTGCTACGGGCTTTGTGTGTTTTGGTGGTGTCATTGGACTCACCAATGCCCTAGCAGTATTCGAAGATATGAAGAACCATATTTCTTCAGGCCGTTTCTCGACCAGTTATTGTTGTGTTATTGATGACATTCAGGTATATTCAATGTGTCGTGAGGAACAGGAGCAGCACTTGAGGATTTGTTTTGCAAATATTGGGAGAGCGCCAGCTGTTTGCTAGATTCTCGAAGTGTTCCTTCAGGCTTGTTTGTGTTCACTCCTAGGTCTTGTAGTTACGGGAGACGGTTTTTGTATGGTCCCGAGGAAGATCGAGGCCGTACAGCTTTGGCCCAGACTTGTGTACGGACGGAGTTTCACAGATCTTTGGGCTTAGCAGGTTGTTACCGCCGTTTCGTGCAGTATTACTAGTGTATCGCTGCACCGTTGACTGGACTGACTGGAAAGAAGGTTCCTTTTTCTTTGGACTGAGGCAGGCGTGCGGAGTTTTTGTCAGTTGAAGACCAGGTTAACAACTGCATCAGTTCTTTCTTTGCTTCTGGTTCGGGCGACCTTGTTGTTTAACTGTGATGTTTCGCGAGTGGGGCTCGACTGTGTACTGAGGTGACACTATAGAGTTATCGCTTTTACTTCCCGACAGTTGGAGGAAGTACGAGCAGGATATCCCACTCATGATCCGGAGATGGCCGCAGTGGCTTTGCGTTGGAAATTTAGGAAACACTATTTGTCCGGAGAGTCGTGGCAGATTTTCACGGACCACCAGAGCTTAATATACATCTTCCTGCAGCGGATTTTGATTGTTGAGATAGTCTTCTGCAGATTTACAGTTCTTGTTCGATCGTTGAGTACAGCTTAAGTTCGTCTCTACTGAGGGGACAGCTTGCTCATGTCCGCGCCCGACCACTTTTCCTTAATCGCTTTGGCGAGGCACTACCCGCCGATGCTCGTTCATCAGAGATACTTGAGCATACTTGGCTGGGTAATCATTCGGAGTCCTTGATTTGTGACCAAGATTTGCTACGTTTAGGGACGCATTTGTGTACCTGTTGCTGATGGGCAGAGACGCGAAATCCTAGAGCAGGCACATCAGTCAACTTTTGGTGTTCATTCAAGTTCCACCAAATTGTAGCGTGACTTATGAGATAGTTACGGGTGGGCAGGGGTGAAGAGTGAAGTTTCGGATTTTTTTTTAGGGTGTCTGTCTTGTTGCGTGCTAAGATTGAGCGTCTGAGACCGGCTGGAGAGTTTCAACCTTTAACCGTTCCGGAGTGGGAATGGGAGGAGGTCTCCATGAATATTCGTTATGGAGTCTAACCAGGTTTAGTCAGTGTGTGACTCCATTCGGATGCTAGTTGTCCGGTTATACTCGGGTTGCTCAGTTGTTCTTTGTTAAGTTTGTGCATTGCACGGAGTTCCTTCATGGGTCGTATCCAATGAAGGCACCATGTTCGCTTGTCGTCTTGGGCAGGAGCTTCAGGATGCCTTGGGTACTGGTTAAGCTTTAGCTCGGCCTTTCTATCCGCAGGATGATGGTTTTGTGAGAGCGGGCTATATCGACTCTAGAGGATATGCTTGTGCGTGCGTACTAATTGTTGTCGGCTGTGGGGATCGTCACTTGCCATTGTTAGGGTTCTCCTTCGATAGCAGTTATCAGGAGGCACTCCAATTGGCAACCTTTAAGTTTAGTTGTTAGGTCGTGTCGCTTTCCAGTCTGTTTTCTGACTCTGCGTAAGTAGGATTTTTGGACCCCAGCTAGTCTAGAGATTTCGGAGATGATCCAGTTGGTTCAGGTCAGGATGAGAGTGGCCCAGTGTAGACAGAGGTCTTATGATGACCGTAGTGGTCGCAGACTTGAGTTCACAGTGGGAGATCATGTATTCCTACGGGATTTTCCGATGAATGACGTGTTGAGTTTTGGGAAGTATCCCAGGATTGTAGGTCCTTTTGAGATCCTTTAAGCGAGTTGGTTCCGTTGCCTATAATTTGGCACTTCCGCCCAGATTTTGAGTATTCACCCCGTATTCCTTGTGTCGATACTTCGCAATTACCTTCATGGCCTTTTTCACATGATTCAGCACCAGACCAATTAGCTTGGACGTGATCTTTCGTTCACCAGCAGCCGCTAGTTATAGTGGATCAGCAGGTGGAGGAACATCGGTCAAGGGTCTTGCCGTCTGTGAGGTTTCTTTGGCGTAGCTGTATAGTGAGGTGATCACTTGGTAAGCTGCGAGCGAGATTTGGGAGTTTTGTACTCATCTTCTAGAAGGTACGCGTAGATGAATTTTAATTCGGGGACCGAATTTCTTTAAGGGGGGAAGATTGTAACGTTTCAGAAATCGTATTGCGAATTTTTCCGTTTTAGGGAAAAATTGTCGGTATTTTCCGTTTTGACCCGATTTCGATCAAACGTACGTAGAAACTTGCCGGCACCTAGTTTAGATAAAATAAAGCTAGTGCGCGAACTTTGGGGGTATTTGGGAGGTTTCGGTTCAGATAGAATTTTCCCAAATAAAATATTATTTTAGCCGGTAAAATATGCACGTAAATCGGGAAATTTCTTCTAAATGAAAATTCTTGGAAATCATCACTATAATTATTTTAGTACCTTCTTTTTAAATATCTAGAATTTTTTTGGTCAAAGAATTTTTTTTTTAAAGATAAAGAAAAAGAAAGAATGTTGGCAAAATGCTTTTAATGAAGCATTTATTTTATTTTTACTTGAACTTTCTTCATAAAAATTCACAAAAAAAACCCCTCACCTCCTTGGCCGGCCACACTTATTCCTTGCTTCCCTCACTTCTCTTTTGCATCATTTTCATCATTTCAAGCCAAAATAAATCATGAAAAATCCAAATAAAATCACAAAAATTCAAATATAATCATTTTCCTTCATTTCCTTAACCCTAAACCATGCTTGGTTCTTCATGAAGTCTTGATTTTGGAGGCTAATCTTGGTTTTCTTGTTGCAAGTTTTTGAATCAATTGGTGGTATAAAATCCTAACCCAAATTCTTAATTGTTAAGTTTAAATCTTTATGCTAGCTTAATTAGATGATAATTTAAGCTTTAAATTTCATGTTGCAAAATTCTAGAAATGGTTTTTGATATTCAAGTTAAGGTTAAAGCTTGATTTAAGTGTTTAATGTTTAATTGAAGTGTTAATTTGTGTTTAGGAAAAGCATAACTTAGTAGAAAATGTTAATTATTGTTAATTACTACTTTGTTTAATTATGAAATATTGCTTACTACGTTTTTGCTAAAACTTATTTTGCAAGTGTTAAAAATATAGAAATGGTTTGGATAGCTTAGTTAAGCTATTATAAAATGTTTGAAATCGCTAGAAATGTGTTAGCTTGATTCTACTGCGAAATATTGCGATAAGTTGTTTTCTAGGTTTCGGGGTTTTTCCGACGTGGGTTCGATTAGTCGTTTCGAGATTATATCTATTATATTCCTCGTATTTATTATGTTGTGTTGCGCAATCGGGATGATCGGAGTCTAGACTTGGTGTTTTGTAGTTTAGCGACCCTAGTTAGTGTTTTTGGCCGATGTCGTGCGCGATAGATGCGCTAAGTGCGCAGTGTATTTTTCAGGGCGTTATCCTTGCGTTTCGTTGTATTTTTGTCGTTTCAGGATATTTAGCTTATGTGATGTGTTTGTGAAATTTTAGGTTCGCAGGCGGTGACTTCGGACGCTGCGACCAAGGGAAAACTGGTGGTCGGCTTCACTTAGCCAGGAGCGTTGGTGAGTAGATTTAACATCTACAGGGGAATCGCCCGCAAGGCGTTATGCGTCTGGGCTAGAGATGACTTGACTTGTTACACATTCTATTTCATATTTAGAATTTGCGCATACATCTTATTGCTTAATTAATTGTTGTGCTTAGACTAGTACCCTTAGGACACTGTACATATTATTGACAGCTCTTGTTGCATGAGCACTGATTGTATGCCACACACACCGTCAATAATTGACATGTCACGCACAACACCCGTATAGATATAATATTGTTTGGATAGAGACATTGAGACATTGATTCATATTTCTTTATGCATATGACATATAGCATACCTGTATACCTACATGCTTACACATATGCCTTGACATGCTTACATGCTAGTTACCTGTATACTTATAGAGTATTGTACCATTAACAATAGGTGTAAGTCGATGTATGACACCCCACGAGTTGCGGGGAGGCGGAAATATGAAAAACAATCTTGTTCTATGAACTAACATCGACTAACCGAAGAATCTTTGCTAAGCTATAACTAACATATACATAGGAGTTGTTAACTACTATGAAAAGAGATTATACCTAGTGAACTTAGTCCTTCATCTTTTCGTTATCCACCTCCTCCTCGGCCTCCTCTATGTAATAGACGATCCACCCAAGAGCTTCTATTCCAAGCTTCACCTCTAATCTTGAGGTAACTAGGTTTCTTTAGGTTCTAATCAAAGGCACCTAGGTGATATAGAGTGAGGTTATGGATTGATTAGTCTATCTAATCCTTGATCTCAACACATGAGAGGGGAGTATTAGGGTTTGAAGAGAGAGAGCTTGAAGAGAGAGAAGGTGAGCATAAATTATCATGAAAATGTTTCTCACTTCTAATATATTATGAAGCATAAAGAAAATCAAATAAATAAATCTAAATGATTTATCATCATGCTTCATTTAATATATGCAATGAAACATCAAGTGAGTCATTAAGCGATAAATGCTTTATTAACTCACTTGAATGATTCATCTAATGAGTCACAAATGCATTTAATGTAAATACCACCTAAACCCTCAAGTCATCATACTTCTAGAAGCTTCCCGCCAAATTACGAGAACTGTTAGTGTATATGCCCTAGAGTCCATTACTGTATCATACTAGCTTGTATATTACTTAATGGACACTTGGGATATTCACAGTTGTATAGACAATCTTGCTCAAAATGGTAGTATGCTACTTGGTTTGTCTCTACTTCAATATGTGCATGTGTTTCTTTTAGCATATCGCTTATATACATATTAGTGGAGCCCTTAGGAACTTTGCTTGATTACCAGCGTTGTGATGGCAGTCACACTTGTGGGGGCTGGGTAATCTATAAGCACATCCTTATACAGGTCCCTAGTCGTAGGACTATCGAGACAGGGCATCGATACTCCGGAGTAGACTAGCATATGCGCTTCTCATCCCAGCAGGGGAGATGGTCTGTCCCACAGCCATCAGTACGTCGTACTGGAGATAGTATGCGGGTGCTCGTTAGGTTACAAGTACACTGGACAGGACTCGTCGGGAACTGATTGGTTGGTATTATACCTATCGTCAGTTGTCAGTTCCCAGGTGACATGAGTACAGCTTAGTCCGCTGACTTGACACTGTCACTTCGCCTCGAGTGTGTTCCCACTGTACTTTGATTACTACCCTACCACGGCTCAAAGGAGTCGTGCAAACAGGTAGTAGTTGGGTGCAGTCCCGAAGCACTTGGAGGCAGTGACGGTTAGACGGGATTCGTCTCTCCCGGTATTGGGGGTTGATATCGCACTGTGTCTAGGAGAGCCATTACACATAGTAGTCCCTGGCCAGGGCAAGCAAGATATACTAGTAGGTTTCCAGTGTTATCTCAGGGTGTTCTGGGCTACACTCCGACATGACTTGTACCGCTATTTGGGGACTGACGTTTACCACCCCTCTAGGCCCGCCATGCGATGTTATCAGACGAACGGACTGGATTGTATGAAGATTGTCACATTCAGGCTCAGTAGGAGTTCGGATGGGTTTACCTCATCGACCTTCTTATCGACATCTACCTGG
Organism: Agapanthus africanus; assembly: GCA_030015575.1. NCBI lineage: Eukaryota > Viridiplantae > Streptophyta > Magnoliopsida > Asparagales > Amaryllidaceae > Agapanthus > Agapanthus africanus. The sequence goes on from CM057341.1 coordinate 343,292,853, forward strand.
GGACCGTTACGCACAGCTAGTGCCGCTTGCGGTCTGTGGTTAAACCCACTGTCAGCGTAGTGTCGAGTCTTTAGAGTCCCACACAGAGAATTCCCTGCACTGAGCGAAACGTGTAGAGGCCGTATGGTTTTACGGCAGGGCTACGATCACTTACGTGCACTTGTGTGCGTATGCTGTTCGGGCAGGCAATACTAGTGGGCTTTGGTTTAAGCCGGATCCTAGTATTGCACGGATGGATTTGTTTTTTCTTCTGTGCATTCGCATTCTACGGAATGCGGATGCGGGTGTGTATGAACAGTTTTGAGGAGCGAAGAAGGAGGAGGTGCCTCATTAGGGTTTTGACAGTTGATTCGGTCAAAACCATTTTGTGGCGGACTCACTAGGGTTTTGGCAGTTGGTTCGGTCAAAACCATTATGAGCCAGGGGCATTATTTACTAATCTTTTTAGTGATAATTATGTGATGGCTAATTGCTTTGACCATTTGACCATACTTGACTTTGTTGACCGTTTGACCAAAGTTGACTTGGACCTTCATGAGAGGTCTAGAGTTTTCTTTGGTTTTCTGTTTCTTTTTATGATATGAAAATGGTCAAGTCAATTGTTGCCATCAACTTTATCTTGAAAAGATTAGTCATGATGAAGTTGGTGTATTATTGAACCATGGTTCATTTTCTTAATTCATTCTTGATTTCTCATTCTCTCTCTTGAAAATGAAATGAGAAAGCTCCATGGTTCTCCTTCATCTTCCTCCTCTTGAAAATTCCTTTGATCTCATGTGTTGAGAGAAAAAGGATCCAAATAGATAAAAACATCCATCTATCTCTTCTACACAACCTAGGACATCAAGACTAGCGATCTTGTTGCCCTAGTTGCCACGGCTCGAGGTGGAGCTCGGAGCACAACTCTCGGGTGGATTGTCTTCGACTCAAGGAGGCCGCGGAGGTGATCAAGATTCGGATCGATCCTCGAAGCTCAGATGGACGAGCAGGACAGCAGAGAGAAGACCCGAAGGACCGGTATCGTGAGGTATAATCTCTATTGCATAGTAGATAGAACCTCAAGTAGTTTGCTAGTTTGTTGTTTAGCAAAGATCCTTCTTTTAGTCCATGTTGCCTTTGTGTCAAAAATTTGTTTTTTACCGTTTCCGCCTCCCCGTAAGAACCGGGGTGAGCAACGTGGACTTACAGTGGTATCAGAGCCTAGCTAAACATAAACTAGCATATTAGCAAAGTATTTAGAATTTCGATCGGAAAAAATTCGCAAAACAAGTCCTTAAAAACCAACTTTCTGCCGATTTTTTATACTGCTCTAAAAATAATTTGACATACATGAAAAATCGGTTCAGGGTTTTCTAAAAACACTCACCAAAAACGATCCAGTGAGTCGATCAAAGCGCCGCGGAACCGCGGCAAGAATGCGCTTCTTGCCGCGGATCCGCGGCCGAGTTGACTCGGCCGTGGACCGTTTTTGGTGCAGTGTACTTAGTTGGAGGTTTTGGGATTTTTAGTATATGTTGTTTCTGCCCAGAATTTCCAGAGAACAAATTTGTGTTTGGGGTGGTTACAAATCTGTATTTTGATCGAAATTCCGTAGAATTTGGCTAATGGATTTTATCTGTGATGTGATATATGTATTGAACGTCTGCTAATCGCTATACGTCGATTAGTGGGGGTTATACATATCTGTGATCTGTAATGTTGATGGTTTGTGTATATGAACTCGTTGGATTGTCGCGGATTAATAGCCGGGGGATGTGAGATGAGAGTATTCTTTTTCTTTCATTCAATGTAAAATTTGTAATTGATGTAATATTATTTTATGGCCGCACATCCGGGATGAGGTTGTAGCCGCCATTGTATATTTTCTTTTACTGTTTTTGCTCCTAGGATAGACCCAAGGTAAGGTGCACAAACTACCGGGTATCTCGAAGTGCCGAGTGGCCTACTCACGTTGTTGAGGGAGGTTGCTTCGCTTCGGGTACTTGGCGGGTAGTTTGCCGCACCCGTAAGGGTCTAGGGTGGGGTTTGGCTATTCATCGCGACCGTGTAATCCGTCTTTCGTTGCAGGCTCGAACGAAACGCGGATTCCTAGTATATCCAAAGTGTTCATCTGTGATTTGGAATGGCTATCATTGCATCTGATGAATGTATATATCTATATATGATATCTATTTAGGCGTTGCTTATGTTTTGCATCCGCGCTAGTCCAGCCCCCGCTCTGTCGTTAGTTAAGTAACCTAACGGGTGATGAAGGGGCCCCGTGGCGAATGCGGATGGCATAAGCGTACGTCATATTTTCGTTGTTTTCTGCAATGGTAGGATTAAATGATGGGACGCATTAAATTAATGCAAGAAAATAAACCAAAGTAAAGTCGTTGGAACAATTTCAAAACCACTCGGTTCTTTTCAAAAACCAGCTTTTAAACGCGGAGCTTGAACCACTCCTTTTAAAAGCTATCTCGTTCCTTCGATTATATCAAGTTCACTACGTTCACGATTTCGCCAAAACCATTCGTAGCCCTCCGTCGTTTCATATGAATATCCAACAGTATTCAAGCTGTGTTTGTTGGCCCTAGACAAGGCACAGTGTTTGGTAGCTGGTGGGTATTCATATGTTGCATAGATAGATGCGTTGGTTTGGGACAGTCGTATTACTTTGTTGGCCATAGTCAAGGGTATATACGGGTGGGTTCAAATCAACCTGGACAACGACGGGTAGAACTTGACAAGTGACTAATGATTTGTTGGCCATAGTTAAGGTCATAAGAGCATGGGGCAAAAATCCACATCGGGAGTTTCTAAAGAAACCGAAACTTGCTAGTGCTGCATACCATTTGGAGTGTGATGATTCTGGTAGGATTCCTTCAGTTTTATCACACGATGATATTTGGATCCCGATCCTACTGTGAGTATATGCTACTCCTCGGGAAGTTTCTCACTTAACGATCAATGCTATAAACCAAGTAGGTGTCTAGAAAGGTGTTAGCGGGGCTACACCCACAGGGAAAAGAGGTTACTTAATTAAGGAACTTCGCGAAAGCGTTGGAAAACCTCCCTCGAAGTACCGACACTATCCTGGCTGAACGGTTAAGCAAGTATTGTACGGTGAAATTGAACCCGACTAATTCTTCCATTTTGGTTTGAGGAGGGATTCAAGAGACAGTGGGAGCCATCCTGTTTAGATAAATTAAAAACCAATCTAAACTTGCAAGAGTATGATGCTGAGTGTTTTCTTCTCTCTCTTTTAATTGCAGCGACCCAGTGACCACACATAGCTTACATCTAGATAATAAAATGACTGAATCTGACTGTTATGATTGGCAAAGGTCTGTCCAGATGTCCATTGCCCATGACAAGCTGGGACACCTCTTAACTAATCCAACCCTTGCCGTCTCACGACCAGTTTCCCCTGTCACGGATATTGATATCCATAAGACATCGGGAAAAGACTGTGTGAAAGCCAAGTGCCTCGTGTTAGCCTCAGTTGATGGTACATACCAGAGGCAGCACGAGAAGATGGACTTAGTTTCTATCTTCCTCCATAACAAAGATTTATATGGAGAGCAATCTCGTATCGCAAGATATGAGACCTCGAACGAATTTCTTCCAGCGAGGTTGGCTATCGGGTCATCTGTAGGGGGCAACGTCCTTACAGAGACCAGCTATTTTGAGCTCACGGACCTGAAGACCACGTTGAAGAACGGGTCAGATGCTGACTTGATTCTACAGTCTCTACCTTCTACCCTGAAGGAAACCAGGAAAGTAAAAGGAAAGGGAAGGGCAAAAGTTTCGGGACTGGATGTAGTAAAAAAGGGACGTTCCTATTGTTACGGGAATGAACATTGGCAGAAAGATTGCAGGGCTAGCAAAGCCAGTAGCCAGGATTCGAAGCATGTTGTGGCTTCGGCTTCGGGTGTGTTTGTAATGGAGAACTGTATGTCAGTTAACCCTACTTCCTGAGTATTGGATACCGGATCAGGATCTCACATCTGTAATTCGTTACAGGCTCTGAGAAACCGTAGGGTTATTAAGATAGGTGATATGACTCTTAGGGTTGCTAACGGAATGAGCATGTACGCTGAATCCGTAGGGGAATATCATCTTGGACTGACAACTGGGCAGATATTGATTCTGCGTAACTGTTTTTATGTACCAGGTGCGACTTGTAATATCATATCTGTATCCTTACTTTCTAAGGAAGGATATGATTTTACTTTTGTAAGCGATGTGGTCCACATCCACCTAAATCAAGTTCTGATTGGATCAGGTACATTACAAAATGGGATATACGTATTGAATCAAGCTCAGATCATCAGTGTCCAGAACACACTTAAAAGAAAGTCTCCGGAAACAAATCAGGCTTTCTTATGGCATTGTAGACTGGGTCACATTAATGAGACACGGTTAACAAAGTTACATAAAGAGGGATACTTGAATCCGTTCGAGTATCAGTCTTATGCCACTTGTGAATCTTGTCTCATGGGAAAGATGACAAAGACCCCGTTCACTGGACACGGAGAAAGAGCAAGCGAGCTCTTGGGACTCATACATAGTGACGTGTGTGGTCCAATGTCTACACATGCGCGAAGTGGTTATTCATACTTCATTACTTTCACAGATGATTTCTCTAGGTATGGACATGTCTTCCTGATGAAGCATAAATCCGAGCCTTTTGAGAAATTTCGGGAATACAAGAATGAAGTTAAAAAACCAACAGGTAAAAGTATAAAGACACTGAGATCTGATCGAGGTGGTGAATACTTGAGTGCCGAGTTCCTGGATTACTTAAAAGAGAATGGAATTCTCTCTCAGCTTACTCCTCCATAAACACCGCAGCACAATGGTCTATCGGAAAGGCGGAATCGAACCCTATTGGATATGGTTCGTTCCATGATGAGTAAGGCTGAGTTACCGCGATCCTTCTGGGGTTATACACTAGAAACAGCTGCATATCTTTTGAACCAAGTTCCTACTAAGTCAGTGCCTACCACACCATATCAGATGTGGAGTGGGAAGAAACCCTGTCTTAAACACTTTAAGATATGGGGATGTCCAGCTTTTCTTAAAAAGCAGCATGCAGACAAGCTCGAGGCACGCTCAGTACAGTGTAAGTTTGTGGGATACCCAAAGAACTCCAAGGGGTATCTTTTCTATTACGTAGAGGAACAAAAGGTTTTTGTTTCTCGTCATGCCTGCTTCTTGGAAACTGAGTTTTTAGAAAATCAGATAAGTGGGAGCGCAATAGAACTGGAAGAAATTCCAGAACCACAAGCTATTACTGAAACCTTAGTAGAACCAGAAGGTTCAGGAGAACCGGACATTCCAGCGCCACTCCGCAGGAGTAGTAGGCAGTCTCATCCGCCCGAGAGATACTACGGTTTTCTCATAGACGGAGATAGAGAGGATTGCACCATTGATTATGGTGAGCCTACTTGCTTCCAGCAAGCCATTCAGAACGGTGACTCAGTAAAATGGGTGGATGCAATGCAGACCGAGATGGAGTCCATGTACACCAACAAAGTTTGGACTTTGGACTTTGCTCCAGAAGGGGTAAAACCCGTAGGCTGCAAATGGATCTTCAGAAAGAAGATTGGTCTAGATGGGCAGGTTGAAACCTATAAAGCTAGAATTGTTGCAAAGGGTTTTCGTCAAAGACCTGGTTTGGACTATGACGAGACCTTTTCTCCAGTGGCTATGCTCAAATCCATTCGGATCCTTCTTGCCATTGCTGGTTTCCACGATTATGAAATCTGGCAGATGGACGTAAAGACGGCTTTTCTAAATGGAAATTTAGAAGAGTGCGTCTATATGGATCAGCCGGAGGGATTCATTCAGAGTGGGAGCAGCGGTAAAGTGTGCAAGTTGCTTAAGTCTATCTATAGACTGAAGCAGGCATCCCGGAGTTGGAACATCTGCTTTGATGATACTGCCAAGGAATTCGACTTTATCAAAAAGCCAGATGAACCATGCATTTAAAGTAAGATTGTAGGGAGAACTGTGGTATTCCTCGTCTTGTACGTGGATGACATTCTCCTAATAGGAAATGATATTCCTATGCTACAGTCAGTCAAAGGATTCTTGTCATAGAGGTTCTCCATGAAGGACCTGGGCGATGCCAACTACATTCTGGGGATCCAGATCTATCGTGATAGAACTAAGAGGATGTTGGGACTTTCGCAGTCCAGGTACATTGACACCATACTGAAACGATTCAGTATGGAAGATTCCAAGCGCGGTAATCTACCGGCTTGTTATGGAATCACCCTCTCCAAAGAGATGTCTCCCAAGGCTGATTTGGAAAGGGCCCGCATGTCATCTATACCCTACGCATCTGCGGTAGGCTCTATAATGTATGCGATGTTATGTACCAGACCAGATGTAGCATACGCATTGAGCGTTGTAAGCCGGTATCAGTCGGACCCAGGGGAGAAACACTGGATAGCAGTAAAGAACATTCTCAAGTACCTAAGAAGGACTAAGGAGATGTTCTTGGTGTATGGCAGAAAAGACCTCCAGATCTAGGCCTTTGCTGACTCCAGCTTCCAGAGTGACAAGGATGACTCCAATTCCATGTCAGGTTATGTCTTTACCTTCAATGGAGGGGCGGTTTGCTGGAAGAGTTCCAAGCAGGAAACCGTTGCTGACTTAACTATGGAAGCGGAGTACATAGCTGCTTGCGATGCCGCAAAGGAAGATGTCTGGATGAAGAAGTTCCTCACGGAGCTTCAGGTGGTTCCTACCATTGTTGATCCAATACCGTTGTATTGTGACAACAGCGGCGCTATAGCTTTAGTAAAGGAACCCAGGTCCCATCAGAAGTTCAGGCACATTTTGAGGCGGTACCACCTGATCAGGGAGATCGTAGATCGCCGGGAGATCGAGGTGAAGAGAGTAAATTCGGATAATAACACTGCAGATCCACTCACGAAGGCCCTACCCCAGACTCAGTTCGAGCGGCTGATCGAGATGATAGGTCTTCGATATGCCAGTACATGGCCTTAGTGCAAGTGGGAGATTGTTAGTGTATATGCCCTAGAGGCCATTACTGTATCATACTAGCTTGTATATTACTTAATGGAAGCTTGGGATATTCACAGTTATATAGACAATCTTGCTCAAAATGGTAGTATGCTACTTGGTTTGTCTCTACTTCAATATGTGCATGTGTTTCTTTTAGCATATCGCTTATATACATATTAGTGGAGCCCTTAGGATCTTTGCTTGATTACCAGCGTTGTGATGGCAGTCACACTTGTGGGGGCTGGGTAATCTATAAGAACATCCTTATACAGGTCCCTAGTCGTAGGACTATCGGGACAGGGCATCGATACTCCGGAGTAGACTAGCGTATGCGCTTCTCATCCCAGCAGGGGAGATGGTCTGTCCTACAGCCATCAGTACGTCGTACTGGTGATAGTATGAGGGTGCTCGTTAGGTTACGAGTACACTGGACATGACTCGTCGGGAACTGATTGGTTGGTATTATACCTATTGTCAGTTGTCAGTTCCCAGGTGACATGAGTACAGCTTAGTCCGCTGAATTGACACTGTCACTTCGCCTCGAGTGTGTTCCCACTGTACTTTGATTACTACCCTACCACGGCTCAAAGGAGTCGTGCAAACAGGTAGTAGTTGGGTGCAGTCCCGAAGCACTTGGTGGTAGTGACGGTAAGACCGGATTCGTCTCTCCCGGTATTGGGTGTTGATATCGCGCTGTGTCTAGGAGAGCCATTACACATAGTAGTCCCTGGCCAGGGCAAGCGAGATATACTGGTAGGTTTCCAGTGTTATCTCAGGGTGTTCTGGGCTACACTCCGACACGACTTGTTCCGCTATTAGGGGACTGACGTTTACCACCCCCCTAGGCCCGCCATGCGATGTTCTCAGACGAACGGACTGGACAGTACGGAGATTGTCACATTCAGGCTCAAAAGGAGTTCGGATGGGTTTACCTCATCGGCCTTCTTATCGACATCTACCTGGGGACCGTTACGCACAGCTAGTGCCGCTTGCAGTCTGTGGTTAAACCCACTGCCAGCGTAGTGTCGAGTATTTAGAGTCCCACACAGAGAGTTTCCCTGCACTAAGCGAAACGTGTAGAGGCCGTATGGTTTTACGGCAGGTCTACGATCACTTACGTGCACTTGTGTGCGTATGCTGTTCGGGCAGGCAATACTAGTGGGCTTTGGTTTAAGCCGGATCCTAGTATTGCACGGATGGATTTGTTTTGTCTTCTGTGCTTTCGCATTCTACAGAATGTGGATGCGGGTTTGTATGCACAGTTTTGAGGAGCGAAGACGGAGGAGGTGCCTCATTAGGGTTTTGACAGTTGATTCGGTCAAAACCATTTTGAGGCGGACTCATTAGGGTTTTGGCAGTTGGTTCGGTCAAACCATTATGAGCCGGGACATTATTTACTAATCTTTTTAGTGATAATTATGTGATGGCTAATTGCTTTGACCATTTGACCATACTTGACTTTGTTGACCGTTTGACCAAAATTGACTTGGATCTTCATGAGAGGTCTAGAGTTTTCTTTGGTTTTCTTTTTCTTTTTATGATATGAAAATGGTCAAGTCAATTGTTGCAATCAACTTTATCTTGAAAAGATTAGTCATGATGATGTTGGTGTATTATTGAACCATGGTTCATTTTCTTAATTCATTCTTGATTTCTCATTCTCTCTCTTGAAAATGAAATGAGAAAGCTCCATGGTTCTCCTTCATCTTCCTCCTCTTGAAAATTCCTTTGATCTCATGTGTTGAGAGAAAAAGGATCCAAATAGATAAAAAAAACATCCATCTATCTCTTCTACACATCCTAGGACATCAAGACTAGCGATCTTGTTGCCCTAGTTGCCTCGGCTCGAGGTGGAGCTCGGAGCACAACTCTCGGGTGGATCGTCTTCGACTCAAGGAGGCCGCGGAGGTGATCAAGATCCGGATCGATCCTCGGAGCTCAGATGGACGAGCAGGACAGCGGAGAGAAGTCCCGAAGGACCGGTATCGTGAGGTATAATCTCTATGGCATAGTAGATAGAACCTCAAGTAGTTTGCTAGTTTGTTGTTTAGCAAAGATCCTTCTTTTAGTCCATGTTGCCTTTGTGTCAAAAATTCGTTTTTTACCGTTTCCGCCTCCCCGTAAGAACCGGGGTGAGCAACGTGGACTTACACGAACGCCCCTCCTATCCGTGAAAACACGGAAAAACTTTAGACTGTATAAATCCAATAATCCGATACTAGAATCTGGTTTAAACCAAAGCCGGCTAGTAAAAACTGTCCGAACGTCGTACGTGCGTAAACACACGTATGCGTCCGAACCCTTGTCGTAAAACCATACGACCTCTATATCGTTTCGCCTGGAGCAGGGAAACTCTCTGTGTGGGACTCTAAAGACTTGACTACTACGTTGGCAGTGGGTTTAACAACAGACCGCAAGCGGCACTAGCTGTATGTAACGGTCCCTAGGTAGATTTCGATAAGAAGGCCGATGAGGAAACCCATCCGAACTCCTACTGAGCCTGATGTGACAATCTCCATATAGTCCGGTCTGTTCGTCTAGGACTATCGCATATCGGGCCTAGTGGGGCGGCAAGCGTCAGTCCCCTAAAATCGGTATAAGTCGTGTCGGAGTGTAGCCTATTACACCTTGAGAAACTACTGGAACCTACCAGTAAATCTCGCTTGCCCTGGCTAGGGACTTTGCGTAAAGGCTCTCTGACACAGCGCGATATCAACTCCCAATACCGGGAGAGACGAATCCTTTCTAACCGCCACTGCCTCCAAGTTCTCTGGACTGCACCCAACTGCTACCTGTTTGCACGACTCCTTTGAGCCGTGGTAGGGTAGCAATCTAAGAACGGTAGGACACACTTGAGGCGAAGTAACAGTGTCAAGTCTGCGGACTATGCTGTACTCATGTCACCTGGGAACTGTTAACTGACGACGGGTATAATACCAACTAACAGCTCCCCGTGAGTCATGTCCGGTGTACCCGTAACCCAACGAGCACCTGTATACTATCTCCAGTACGACGTACCGATGGCTGTGGGACAGACCATCTCCCCAACTGGGATGAGAAGCGTACACACTAGTCTACTCCGGAGTATCGATGCCCGGTCTCGATAATCCTATGACTAGGGACCTGAAAAAGGATGTGCTTATAGACTACCCAGCCCCCACTAGTGTGACTGCCATCACAACGCTGGTAGTCAAGCAAGATCCTAAGGGCTCTATCAATACGTACACACATTTTAAGATAGATAAAACTAAGTAGCATACTATCATGTTTAGCAAGACTATTATATAACTGTGAATATCCCAAGCTTTCATTAAGTAATATACAAGCTAGTATGATACAATAATGGCCCCTAGGGCATATACACTAACAATCTCCCACTTGCACTAGGGCCATGTGCTGGCATATCGAACACCGATGATCTCGAGTAGCCTCTCGAACTGAATCTGAAGTAAGGCCTTTGTGAATGGATCGGCAATGTTCTCCTCTGTAGCCACTCTCCGGACCTCGATCTCCCAGCGCTCTATGATCTCCCTGATCAGGTGATACCGCCTTAAGATGTGTCTGGACTTCTGATGGGACCTGCGTTCCTTCACTAAAGCTATAGCTCCGTTGTTGTCGCAATACAGCGGTATTGGATCAACAATGGTAGGAACCACCTGAAGTTCTGTAAGGAACTTCTTCATCCAGACCGCTTCTTTTGCGGCATCGCAAGCAGCAATATACTCCGCTTCCATCGTCGAGTCAGCAACGGTGTCCTTCTTGGAACTCTTCCAGCACACCGCCCCTCCATTGAGGGTAAAGACATAACCTGACATGGACTTGGAGTCGTCCTTGTCACTCTGGAAGCCGGAATCAGCAAAGGCCTCGATCTTGAGGCCTTTTTTGCCGTAAACCAAGAACATCTCCTTAGTCCTTTTCAGGTACTTGAGAATGTTATTCACTGCTATCCAGTGCTTCTCCCCTGGGTATGACTGATACCGGCTTACCACGCTCAGTGCGTACGCTACATCTGGTCTGGTGTACAATATCGCATACATTATAGAGCCTACCGCAGAAGCGTAGGGTATAATAGACATGCGATCCCTTTCCAAATCAGTCTTGGGAGACATCTCTTTGGAGAGGGTGATTCCATGACAAGCCGGTAGATTACCGCGCTTAGAATCTTCCATACCGAATCTTTTCAGTATAGTGTTGATATACCTGGACTGCGAAAGTCCCAACATCCTCTTGGATCTATCATGATAGATCCGGATCCCCAGAATGTAAGAGGAATCACCCAGGTCTTTCATGGAGAACCTGTGTGACAAGAATCCTTTGACAGATTGTAGCATAGGAATGTCATTTCCTATCAATAGAATGTCATCCACATACAAGACGAGCAATACGACAGTTCATGCTACAATTTTACTATATATACATGGTTCATCTGGATTTTTGATAAAGTCATATTCTTTGACCGTTTCATCAAAACAGATGTTCCAACTCCGCGATGCCTGCTTTAGTCCATAAATGGACTTAAGCAGCTTGCATACTTTCCTGCTGCTCCCACTCTGATTGAAGCCTTCTGGCTGATCCATATAGACGCACTCTTCCAAATTACCATTTAGAAAAGCCGTCTTTACGTCCAGCTGCCAGATCTCATAATCATGGAAGGCGGCAATAGCAAGAAGGATCCGAATGGATTTGAGCATAGCCACTGGAGAAAAAGTTTCGTCATAGTCCAAACCAGGTCTTTGGCGAAAACCCTTTGCAACAAGTCTAGCCTTATAGGTTTCCACTTGTCCATCTACACCAATCTTTTTCTTGAAGATCCATTTGCATCCTATGGGTTTTACCCCATCTGGAGCAAAGTCCAAAGTCCATACTTTGTTGGTGTACATGGACTCCATTTCGGTCCGCATTGCATCTAGCCATCGTACCGAGTCGCCGCTCTGGATGGCCTGCTGGAAGCTAGTAGGTTCATCATCATCAATGATGCAATCCTCTCCATCCCCATCTATGAGAAAATCGTAGTATCTCTCAGGCGGATGAGACGGCCTACTACTCCTGCGGAGGGGTGCGGGAATGTCCTGTTCTTCTTGAACTACTGGTTCTACCAAACTTTCAGTAGTAGTTTGTGGTTCTGGAATTTCTTCCAGTTCTATATCGCTCCCACTTGTTTCCTTTTCTAAAAACTGATGTTCTAGAAAATGGGCATTACGAGAAACAAAAACCTTTTGTTCCTCTGCGTAATAGAAATAATACCCCCTGGAATTCTTTGGATATCCCACAAACTTACATTGTACTGATCGTGCCTCGAGTTTTTCTGCATACTGCTTTTTAACAAAAGCTGGACATCCCCATATCTTTAGATACTGAAGATAAGGTTTCTTCCCACTCCACATCTGATATGGCGTGGTAGGCACATTCTTGGTAGGAACTATGTTCAAAAGATATGCTGCTGATTCTAGCGCATAACCCCAGAAAGATCGTGGTAACTCAGCATTACTCATCATGGAACGTACCATATCCAATAGGATTCGATTCCGTCTCTCCGATACACCGTTATGCTGTGGAGTGTATGGAAGAGTAAGCTGAGAGAGAATTCCTTTCTCTTTTAGGTAACCTAGGAACTCGGCACTTAAGTATTCACCACCTCGATCAGATCTTAGTGTCTTGATACTTTTGCCGGTTTGGTTTTCTACTTCATTCTTATACTCTTGGAATTTCTCAAAAGCCTCGGATTTATTTTTCATCAAATAAATGAATCCGTACCTAGAGTAATCATCCATAAAAGTAATGAAATAGGAAAAACCACCTCTTGCATGTGTAGACATTGGACCACATACATCGCTGTGTATGAGTCCTAAGAGCTCGCTCGCTCTTACTCCATGTCCAGTGAATGGAGTCTTTGTCATCTTTTCTTTAAGACATGATTGACAAGTGGCATAAGTTTGATATTCGAACGAGTCCAAATATCCTTCTCTATGTAACTTAGTTAACCTTGTCTCATTGATATGACCTAGTCTACAATGCCATAAGAAAGTCTTATTTAAATCTGGAGACTTTCCTTTTAGTGTGTTCTGGACATTGAAAATTTGTAATTGGTTTAAGACATATATACCTTTATCCAGTGTACCGGACCCAATCAAACTATGATTAAGGTGGATGTTAACAACATCGCTTACAAACGTGAAATCATAACCTTTATTTTATACCGGCCATTTTGTGCGAACAGTGCTCCAAAGTTGTACAGTGGCTTCTTTACAGGAAATTGTGGTTTTTGGTATATTTCTTTTGGGCCCGTATTTTGTTACTGTACAGCAGATGTTTGTGGGGCACACTTCGAGAAATTTTGTCGATCGAAATTTTAAACTTGTTAGTTTACAGTATTTATATTATATCTCCGACCGGGAATGTCATTCGATCAGTAAACCGCGTCTGATTGCTATAGTTCTTTTAGATGGGTTTGCGAACATGACATTCGCGTTGATGTTCTATGTTGTGCTGTGATGTTGCGGATTTGTCGTGGTGGATAGCAGGGTGCAATGATAGTGCTGTTTGGATTTATTTTTACATTTGATATTGCGGGGCGAGCGTCCAACATGTGGACTGTCGTCACTGTCTGTTTGTATAATATTCTTTTGGGGCACGACCGGGCTGAGGTCGATGTGCCCGTTGTACATATTTTTATTTCTGTACTAGGTTTATCCCGCCACGGAGTGCACGGATAGCCGAGTTCTGGAGGGCAACGGGTCCGTATCTCATGGTTTTGAGAGGCAGAAGGGCCTCACTCTAGAATTGGCAGACTATTCGCCGCACTCGTAGGGGGTACAGGTTGACTCAAGGAGGGGTGCTCAAGTTACCGGATTTCGTGAAGTGCCGGGTGGTCCATTCACTTTGCTGTAGGGGGCTGCCTCGCTTCAGGTTTTGGCGGGTAACTTGCCGCACCCGTAGGGGTCTAGGTTTCATTGTACAGGCAATCCACACGACCAAGGGAACGTCGGGTTTCAATAGCGGCTCTATGAAACTCGGGGATCCTAGATTATCTGTATTGTTCAGTGATGCTTATTACTTTTCTGTATTGTTGCATATTATCACGCCTGGAATGATTATTGTATATTAGTATATATACTAGTAGATGTTGTATATGTTTTGCACCCGCGCTAGCCTAGTCCCCACTCTGTCGTTAGTTAAGTAACCTAACGGGTGATGACGGGACCCAGTAACGAATGCGGATGGCATATACGTACATTTTATTTTCGTTCTTTTCTGGTATAATTGATTGATGGGACTGCATTGATTCCTATCAATGCAAGGATAAAACAAACCTATATTTGATGTTGTTGGAACAAATTTTAAAAAAAGGAGTTATTAAAAAGACGTTTCCTTTTGTTTTGCATAGCGGTATTCAGTTAGAATATCCTGCACCTCATTCGATGAGGCAAGGGCCGAGATCCCTTCACCGGGAGTGACCCCTTGGGCAGAAGTTTGCGTCAGGGTAATAACTTCAATATAGTCGATTACAAGTTGCTTTTCATCGCGGTATTCAGTTGGAATATCCTGCACCTCATTCCACGAGGAAAGAGCCGAGATCCCTTCACCGGGAGTGACCACTTTAGCAAAATGTTTTCGCCACTATATTTTTTATAAAAAGCTATCAGGTTCCTTCAACGAGATCAAGTTCATTACGTTAAAGGTTTTTCGCCAAAAACCAGCCGTAATCCTCCATCATTTCTTATGGATGCTCAGTAGTATTCAAGCTTTGTTTGTTGGCCTACGTCAAGGTATAGTGTTTGGTAGCTGCTGGGTATTCATTTGTTGCATAGATAGATGCATTAGTTTAGGACAGACGTACAGCCTTGTTGACCTACGTCAAGGGCATGTATGATGACCTAAATTAATCAGGACAACGACGGGTAGAACTTGACATGTGGCTTACGATTTGTTGGCCTACGTCAAGGTCATAAGAGCATGGGATAAAAATTATATCGGGAGTTTCAAACATACAGGAAACTTGCAAAACTTGAGCATACCTTCTGGAGTGTGATAACGTGAGTGGATACCGTCACGTTATCATGTGATGAGAGTTGGATCCCGATTCCCACTGATGAGTTAGTTTACGCTTCGGGTGATCCCGATTGATTCTTCTTTCAGGTTTGGAGGAGAATTTGAGACAACAGTGGGAGGTTTCCTAATTAGATAAAGTGATAACCATTCTGATCTAGGTTAGAGTGCGCGCAGAGTATTTCTTTTCTCTCTCTTTGGCAGCGACCTTTGACCGACCCTAGACTATGACTCAGTGACCAAGTTGACCGAACCTTCTTTAAATACTGGCTTTTGGATTGTCCGAGTTGCATAAGTCATTGCCGCTCCTTCTTTTACCCTTTATATTTCTCAGAACACCCCGTATTACTACGGACATCCACTTCCATTGGATAGATCCATCGTATGGTTATATACGAACTCGGAGGGACTTCTTCGAGGATTGATCCAGGTTCAGAAGAAATAGAATTGGTTTATTCAGTTGTCTTCTATTATTACCTTCTCTCAGGTTGCGAGGGCTCCTTAGTTTAGGAGAGTACACCCATTACGCTTATTGGATAGTCTTCTTCCAAACCATAAGCAGGTGCCGAAAGGTAGGGAATGAAGAAAACCAATTAGCCTAAGTAGGGTGTACAGAAGGTAATAACTAAAGACAAGATAAAGGAATTAGAAAGAGGGCAAAGTAAATTGTGACTACTAACATTCACGACCAAACCACGTATTTTATCGCCACTCCTACTTCACCTTTAATTTTTCCTGAACAACCCGTATCACTACGAACATCCAATTCCATTGGATAAATCCATCGTATGGTTCTTTACGAACTCGAAGGATATTTTTTCGAGGATGGATTCTGATTCAGGAGAAATAAGAATAAGGTTTATTCAGTTGTCTTTTATCATCACCTTCTCTCAGATTGCGAGTACTCCTAGGATTAGGAGAGTACACCTATTATGCTTACTAGATAGTCTTCTTCCAAACCATAGGCTGATGCCGAATGGTAGGGAAAGAAGAAAACCACTTAGCCTAACGATGGTGTCCAGAAGGTAATGAATAAAGACAAATAAAGGGATTTGGAAAGATGGCAAATAAATATACAGTTAATGTCATGAATTGGATTATGGAAGAGGTATTACTAAAAATACCCGGATACCCCTTCGAAACATTTTCATGTTTCAGTTACACTGTGCATTGTTAATTTTAAACTGATTTCCCAATTAAACCCTTGCTCCAGGGTATGATTCTCACATCTGTATGGTTTTACAGATGATGAGTGGGAGTAAGTTATTGGGAATTAGGTGACTATCCTCATTATATCAGAATTCTTTACAATTGGTGATATTTGAGGAAATCACCTGGGTACAGTTTTCAACCTACGATGCACATGTTTTGAGTTATTCAACTCAGTGGACTTATACAGAGTATTGTATGTTGTCCAGTGTCCATCAGGACAAAGGGGTTGGTCCTCGTACTCTGTTCTTTTTACTTGTGACTTCTCTAGCTTTTAGACTAGTGTTTCGTAGAAATACAATATCTAAGTTTTGAGAAGTTGTGAGTATAGGAATAAAGTAGAGAACCAGGTGTCACAAGTATCAGGATTCCTCAAAGAAATCGAAGATGTAGATACTTGTGATTGGTATTCAGTTGATAGTAACGGTTTTGAGAAACTTGTTTCTCTTTCAGGTTACTCATAATTGGATATATTCCTAAGTTGAGTAATGCTGATTAGCCTCTCTCCATTAAGTTGATATGCACTGGAGACAGCTGCATGATTTGATTATGGTTCCAATTAAATAAGTGCCTCTATTTCTATATTGTTTATAGAATGGTTCATATCTTAACGATGTTGAGGTACGGGGAGTTGTCCAGCTTATGCTTAAAACCAGACACTGGATAACTTAAGGCACGTTTCTGTAATGGCAGTTTGTGGGTTGACCCTCGCTTTGAAGAGGGTTGATTTTCTACCATCTGGAAGATCAATAGTGATATTGTTCTTGACTCGCCACAGTTGTAGTAAAATGGATTTTGTCAGAAAACAGATAGTGGGAGTATGGGAGAAATAGAAGTGATTCCAGAACCGCAAACGATTACGGAAAAATTTAATAGGACCTATATATTCAATCAGGTTTGAAATTCCATTAGCCACTCCGCAGATATGGTGGGTAACCTCAGACACCCGAGAGGTACTCCGGTAGCCTTAAAGACGGTGACAGGGAGGTTCTTATTCACCCAGACTTGACACTACTGTTGTTCCAGGCTATGAGACCCGGCAGGAGATTAAGTATAGTGTCGTTCTAAACTGGCTTTAGAAGTGTACGTATATATTATTCTGCCAGAGGGTTGTCGTAGTCAGTGGGAGCAGCAGAAGCATAGTGGGCAAGTAGCTTATGTCTATTTATAGACTTGAGCAGATAAAGCAGAGATAGATCATCTAATTTTGATAGTCATGGCTTTGACTTCATCAGAATAGGGGATGGATCTGTTGAGAAGGTAGTAGGGTGTGATGTCCTGGTATTTGGATGACCTACACAAAGTAAGAAGTAAAATTCCTAAACTACGATCGATTGTACTTTGGTCGTCATACAGTTGTTTCTCCATAAGGGACATGGATATAATATTTGACATTCTGGTTTCTAGATCTATGGTTTTAGATCTAAATTTGGGTAGTTTCCCAATGTGGGTACTTTGACAGTATTCTAATAGTTTATTTGGATAGATGACTCCTAGCATGGTGGTGTACCTGCAGCTAAAGGTGTCTTAAAGACTAAAGGAGAGAGGGATGTGCATGATTGGCAGATCACTTGCTTAGGCAATTGAGTCAATCGTGAGATGTCAAGTACCACACCAGATGTTTTTTTTGCACTAGATGCAATAAGTTTGTATTAATCCAATCCAAAAGAAACATAAGGAAGCAGTTTTAGAACATAAGTGCATGTTCTACGGATTTGATGACGGCAGCCTACTTTGGAGACGATTATCATTCCAGGCTTCAAAAGTGACATGGATGACAGAGTGATTGTCAGAGTTATAGTTTTCCATCTGACGAGGGACAGTATTATGGACAGGTGGTCCAAGAGGATACTGTGGGAGGCATAGTGCTGGATACTGATTAAATTCAGTTGATAATACAGTCTAAGAAGTTTGGATTTGGAGTTCATTTATGAACTAGGTCCCATCAGATATCCAGACATAATCTAAGACAGGTATTACTCGATTCGGGAGATGGTTTTCTCCGCGAACTTGAAATCAAGAGAGATATAGAAAGAAACATCAGGGCGGATCCACTCACTGAGGCTATTTCTCGAACACAATAGTTTTACAAACGAACTTTGTGAAACTGATTAGTAGAGGAGTTGGATGTTCGGTATCACACGGGCTGTGAGTATGCGACATCGCAATAATTAGCCTTGAGTGCAAGTGGGAGATTGTTGGCTATAATGCCCTCAAAGTCAATTATTGGATCGCAGGTACGTGATTGCAATGATTGAGGCAGGACCTATACCGATAAAACAGTCTTACTCGAGATGATAGTATGCTATCTGGTTTATCTTTATCATCATGATAGAGCCCATAGGATTCTTGCTTGACTGCCAGCAGTATGATGGCGATCATATATGTGGGAGCTGGGGTCTATAAGCACATCCTTAAAGTGTCCCTAGTCGTGGGAGTTTCGAGACAGGGCATCGATACTCCAGAGTAGACTAGTGTATACATTCGAGACCCCGACGAGGGGCGGTGGCCGGTCTCACAAGCCATTGGGGTTAGTTGATTCACCTAAGATGTATACAGGTGCTCATTGGGTTATGAGTATACCGGACAGGACTCGCCGGGAACTTGCTAGTTTGTATTATACCTAGCGTCGGATAGAAGTTCCCTGGTGATATGTGTACAGGTAAGTTCATCGACCTGAGGTCGTTATTTGTCTCGTGTGAGTTCCCACTGTGCTTTGATTTATACCCTACCACGGGTCAAAGGAGTCGTGAAAACAGGTATTTTTTGGGTACAGTCCCGAGCCACATGGAGGCAGTGAGCAGATCGTCGGGGATTCGTCTTTCCCGGTATTGAGGGTGAGATCGCGGTGTGTTTAGGAGAGCCATTACACGAAATCCCTGGCCAAGGTAATCGAGATTTACTGGAAGGTATTCCAGTAGTATCTCAAAGTGTTCTGGGCTGCTCTCTGACACGACTTATACAGCTATTGGGGGTCTGACGTTTACTGGCCCCCTAGGCCCTATATGCGATACTCATAAACGAATGGACCGGACTGTACAGATATTGTCACTGTCAGGCTCAGTAGGGTTTCTGGATGAGTTCGCTCGTCAGCTTCCCTTCCAATCAATACATAGGCAACCGTTACGTACAGCTTGTACCTCTGACGAGCTAGGGGTTATACCCAGTTCCAGTGTATTGATGAGTCATTAGAGTCCCCTACAGACAGTTTCCCAAGTTCGGGCGAAACGTTGTAGATGTCGTATGGTATTATGGCAGGGTTCGGAAAATGCACGTGCGTTTTCGCACGTGTCATTTGTCGGCCAGATAATACTGGTGGGCTTTGGTTTAAGCCGGATCCGAGTATTATACCGTGTAGATATAATATCTTTGTCTCAGTTGCATTTGTATTCAGTCATAATACAAATGCGGGTATGTTTATACTGTTACGGGGTTATCCTGAAATTCATTTCAGGAACGCTTTTGGAAGTTGCCAGTTTCCAGTTTTCTATCACCCGTATTTAAGATTCGGTTAAATCCGGATTTTTCTTTTCTTGGGTGAGTCATGTTTCTAGATGGTTCTAGATGGTGACTAGACATGTGAGTCATTAGTTCCTTAATGGTGCATTTAATGATGGAGGATGACTAATATTATGAGTCATTGTTTCCATTAATGTATTTTTGTAAAGCTTAGGATATTTCTCCTTGATCTTTTGCTTATAGTTACCCTCCCCTCTCCTACACTCACTCTCCCTCTTCTTTAAAGTGGCCGGCCCCTCTTGTGGGTGATGATGGATTCATTTTTGAGAAAAAGATACAAGAAATTTAGTTCATGGAAATTTCATATAGTTCAATTTCCATTTACCCGATTCCAAATGGCAACTTCATTAACCGTTCGTCCATAGCCTTGGACGTAACGAGATAAAGTGTTCTACTCATTCTAAATCAATCTTGGTCATCTCTTTTAGCAAACTTGATGATCGAGTTGCCTCGGTTCAGAGGCGGGAGCCCGTTTAAAGATCCGTCGACGTGGTGCCACCTGGACGAGAAGACTGGAGAACCAGGAGATCGGAGCAGCCGCAACAAAGCGTGGGATGATGGTTGAAGACCGAAGGACTCGGATCGTTCGGTATAACATTTCTACCCACTTTGTAGTTTGTTAGTTTAGCTTTAATGGCAGATCCGGGTTAAAGTACGCGATAGCGCCAGTCGTAAAAGTTTTGTTCCGCATGTTGGCGTCTGTAAGACGGCCGGGGCACTACCGTGGACTTACACACACTAGTCTACTCTGGAGTATCGATGCCCTGTCTCGATAATCCTACGACTAGGGACGTGAAAAAGGATGCGCATGTAGACTACCCAGCCCCCACTAGTGTGACTACCATCACAACGCTGGTAGTCAAGAAAGATCCTAAGTGTAGGGTTCCTAGGCACTCTTGTGAAGGTTCATAAGGCATCAAACATGCCCGAATAAAAATTTAGACGTGCCGAACAATCCAAAGCCGGGATCTTTGTTAGATTATTAGGGTTTAACATGCAAGAAAACATCTTTACAACTAAAAGTGAGGGATTACAACCTTTGTAGTCCGCTCCTTCGCTTCATAAGCTCCGAGTAGAAGTCCCTTCGCCGCGATCCATGATCTCCCGGACTCAAGAGAGGCTCCACGACTCGAACGATCCATGCTAGCTTGTAGTGTTCCGTTTCTCCGATGATCTACGTCGAAGTAGCTATAACTCAAGCTCTCTCACTCTAATGAGGTGAACACCCTAATCTAATGGGCTATATTAGATGAGGATGATGGAGTAGTATTTATGCTTTCTTTTTATATTATAATCTCACATGAAATCATCACAAAAGGAATTTCTAGTAAGCTTTCTCAAAGCTAAAGAGAGAAGAAGATGATGAATAATGAGATAATCCCTTTTTGTGATGAATAATGAAATGTATATATGAATTAATAATGTAACCATAGTTTAGTTATAACAAGGATAACCCTTGTTGGGAATAAACTAGAGCTAGGGTTTGGTTAGGTTAGAAATGAGTCATGGATAAATATCAACCATAATATCTTAACCAAGACAAAAGAAATTCCTTCTAGAATGTGCAAGAAGGAGCTAACCCTAATCAAACCCTAACTTTGTTTAATCTTCACTAAACATGTTGCATTATTAATCATATCATGTCACAATAATATATATCACATATATTATATATTTGCAACAAAAGAAAATAATACAATTAACATATATCCCATATATATCAATGTATCATCTGGTGAGAAAATGAAATAATAAAGCGAGCCATTATTAGATAATGTAATACAATATATCATATATATTATTATACATTAAATCATCGAATCAACACTTGATCCGACAATCTGGCTATATCGAATATAACCGACTAATATATCATGTACCGATTCATTGAATCAACACTTGATCCGATGTCCCGGTTCACACATAAATATCGCGAGAATATAATACGGTATCTCATATCGCATTATCCTCGGTCCTGCGCATATCACATATGTGCCTCTACTCCGTTTTTCCTGAGCCAAGAAACCTCTGTGTAGGACTCTAAAGAATCGTCAATACGCCGGTAGCAGGTGATAATCATATCAAACACCCACAAGCTGCAAGCGGTAAGCTAAACGTAACAGCCACCCAGGTATTGAGCGATCAGAAGATCAACAAGCTTGCCTGTGCATTCTCCTGTGAATCCAATCAGTAACACTCCCGTACAGTCCGGTCTGTTCGTATGATATGTCGCATATCAAGTCTAGGGGTGGTATACGTCAGACCCCAGTAACAAATAAGTCGTGTCGATGCGTGGCTCATAAAAGGTCGAGAAACTACTATTAACACTTACCAGTAAATCTCTATATCAGCCCTGGCCAGGGACTTCCAGTTATAGCCAATCGAACACAGCACAACATCAACTCCTTATACCAGGAGAGACGAATCCCCTCCTATCGCTTATTGCCTCCATGTGATTCGGGACTGTACCCAAAAGCCACCGTTTTACACGCCCTCTTGGACGTGGTAAGAAGGAAATCAAAGCACAGTGGGAATCACACAAGACTCTATGACGATCTTGGGTCTACAGACTACCCTGTACCAGTGTTACCGGAGAACTGCCATCTGACGTGTGGTATATCACCATCTGGGAGTTCTCGGCGAGTCCGTCCAGTGTACCCAGTCTCCACTGAGCACCCGTACACCATCTCTGATGTCAAACACCGATGGATATGGGATCATCCATCGCCCATCATATAGGTCAAGATGCGTATACGCTAGTCTACTCTGGTGTATCAATGCCCTGTCTCGATATACCCTCGACTAGGAACAGTTATAGGATGTACTCATCGACTACCATGGCCCCACTAGTATGATCTCATCATAATCCCAGTAGTCGAGTACAGATCCTAAGGGCTTTATCAACATGTGAGAGAAAGACAGTAAACCAATACAAGTCAACATGTTAAGATAAAGGAAAACCAAATAGCATACTATCATGACGAGCAAGAAAGTCTTCTCTATATATATCCAAGCATCCATTATAATATACATCATATGTACAACAATGGCCTCTAGGGCATATACATAACTAACAATCTCCCACTTGCACTAAGGCCAGCTGCTGTAGTATCTCATACCTAGCATCCCGAATAATCTCTCAAACTGCATCTGGGGAATGGTCTTCATGAGTGGATCCGCAGTGTTGTCCTTCGTATCTACTCTCCTCACCTCGATCTCCCGGCGATTAACTATCTCCCTGATCAGGTGATACCGCCTCAGAATATGTCTGGACTTCTGATGGGACCTGGGTTCCTTAGCCAAAGCCACAGCTCCATTGTTATTGCAATACAGAGGTATTGGATGCTCAATGGATAGAACCACACCAAGTTCACTAATGAACTTCTTTATCCAAACAGCCTCTTTGGCAGCATTGTTGGCAGCGATGTATTCAGCCTCCATCGTCGAGTCTGCAACGGTATCCTGTTTGGAACTCTTCCAACATACCGCCCCTCCATTGAGGGTAAAGACAAAACCCGAGTGCGACTTAGAGTCGTCCTTATCACTTTAGAAGCTGGAATCGGTAAAGGACTCCACCTGGAGTTCTCCGTTACCATAAACCAAGAAGATCTCTTTAGTCCTTCGTAAGTACTTGAGAATGTTCTTCACAGCTGTCCAGTGACTCTTTCCAGGATCTCCTTGATACCGACTCACTACACTTAGTGAGTATGGTACATCGGGTCTGGTACATAGCATCGCATACATGATAGAGCCTACTGCCGAATTATAGGGTATTCCTTGCATGCGAGCTCTCTCCAAATCAGTCTAGGGAGACATCTCTTTGGAGAGAGTGAGTCCAGAGATCGTGGGTTGGTTCCCACGCTTGGATTCTTCCATACTAAACCTCTTTAGTTTGGTTTCAATGTACCTGGATTGGGACAATCCCAGTATCCGTTTAGATCTATCTCTATAGATCATGATTCCCAATATGCAGGAGGCATCACCTAGATCTTTCATTGAGAATCTTTGTGATAAGAAGATCTTGACTGATTGCAGCATAGGAATATCATTTCCTATCAAGTGTATGTCATCCACGTACAATACGAGGAAGACAACCTTACTCTCTGCTACCTTCTTATAGATACATGGTTCATCTATATTTTTGATGAAGTCAAACTCTTTGACTACAACATCAAAACAAATGTTCCAACTCCGCGATGCTTGCTTTAACCCATAAATGGATTTAAGCAGCTTGCACACCTTTCCGCTGCTCCCACTGTCTACGAAGCCCTCTGGCTGAGTCATGTACACGCACTCTTCTAAATCACCGTTTAGAAAGGCGGTCTTAACATCCATTTGCCAGATTTCGTAGTCATGGTATGCAGCAATGGCAAGTAAGATCCGGATGGACTTAAGCATAGCCACTGGAGAAAAGGTTTCGTCATAATCCACACCTGGTCGTCGACGAAAACCCTTTGCTACAAGTCTAGCTTTGAAAGTCTCAACTTTTCGATCTACACCAAATTTCCTTTTAAAGATCCACTTGCTCCCAATGGGTTTTACCCCTTCAGGAACATTTTCCAAAGTCCATACTTTGTTGGTGTACATGGATTCCATCTCAGATCGCATTGCATCCAGCCACTTCACAGAGTCACTACTCGTGATGGCCTGCTCGAAACTATTCGGGTCATCATCAACCATGATGCAATCCTCGCTTCCACCATCAATGAGAAAACCGTAGTATCTCTCAGGTGGACGAGAAACCCTACTAGGTCGGCGGAGAGGCTGGGGTTCTTCGGGTACTACTGAATCCTCTGGTTCCACTAAATCTTCAGTTGTAGTTTGTGTTGCTGGTACCTCTTCCAGCTGTACCGCATTGCCACTAATTTCTTTTGCAAGAAATTCCTTTTCTAAAAAGGTGGCATATTGAGCAACAGACACCTTTTGTTGCTCACTGTGGTAGAATAGATATCCATACGAATTGCTTGGATATCCTACAAACTTACAAAGAACTGATCGTGCCTCGAGCTTGTCCAGATTTTTCTTTTTAACATAGGCCGGACAACCCCATATCTTAACTCTTTTAAGAGATGGTTTCTTCCCATTCCATATCTCATATGGAGTGGTAGGCACATATTTAGTTGGAACTCTATTCAATAGGTATATGGCTGTCTCCAGCGCATACCCCCAGAAGGAAATAGGTAACTCTGTTGTACTCATCATAGAGCGCACCATATCTAATAGGGTGCGATTCCTTCGCTCCGATACACCGTTGTGCTGTGGTGTATAAGGAGGAGTAAGCTGAGAGAGAATCCCATTCTCTTTTAGATAATCTAGGAACTCATTGCTTAAGTATTCTCCTCCTCGATCAGATCGAAGGATCTTAATACTTTTGCCCGTTTGGTTCTCTACTTCGTGTTTATATTCTCTGAATTTCTCAAAAGCTTCAGACTTATGTTTCATCAGGAACACATATCCGAATCTTGAGAGATCGTCAGTGAATGTAATAAAGTAGGAAGAAACGTTCCTGGCATGCGTAGACATAGGACCGCATACATCACTATGTACCAGTCCTAAGAGTTCGGTAACTCTTTCTCCGTGTCCACTAAACGGAGCTTTGGTCATTTTGCCTTTGAGACATGAATGGCAAGTATCATAAGATGATAATTCGAACGGATTCAAATATCCATCCTTATGTAACTTAGCCATTCGTGTCGCATTGATATGACCTAGTCTACAATGCCATAAGTAGGATTCGTTCATTTCTGAACTTTTCCTCTTGTGTGTGTTTTGTATATTGAGGACTGTATTTTGATTGAGAATGAATATGTTATTATGTAACGAGCCTGATGCAATAAACTTTTGATCTACGAAGATGTTCATAACATTATCCTGTACTACAAAATTATATCCTTCTTTACTTAATAAAGAAATTGATATAATGTTGCACATCATGTTCGGTATATAATAGCACTCATTCAGAATCAGTGTATTACGACTTGGTAATACAAGGTGATATTCGCCAACTGCTTTGGCTGCAATAGTTGCACCATTCCCTACTTGAACGGAATGATCACCTTTTCCCAGTTCTCTACCTTTCTTTAGCCCATGTAACAATTTACATATGTGGGATCCTGATCCGGTATCTAATACCCAGGACGTAGGGTGAACTGAGAAACATTTCTTAATAACTAACACACCCGAAGAAGGTGCATCAACATGCATGTTCTCCGTTTGGGCGGCGTGAGAATCTAGATATTCTCCTGTTTCCTGTTCAGTCTTATAACTCTTATAAGAAAGAACGGGTCCAACGTTCCCCTGCTCAGTATAATAAGCGGGTTCAGTCAATACATCCATATTATTATCTTGATTATGGCCTGACATGGTCGCTACCTGGAGAGAGAGAGAAGAAAACACTTTAGCGTATGCTCTTGCAAGATTAGATTGGTTATTATCTTATCTAATCAGGATGTCTCCCACTGTTTTTATCAAATCTACCTTCAAACCTTAAAAGGTAAGATTAGCCGGGATTAATTACACCCTACAATTTCGTCAATCTTTCAGCCAGATCAGTGTCGGTACTTTGAGGGAGGTTCCCCGTGCTTTCGCACGGACCTAATTAAAGTAAACATCGTTTTCCCAGAGGCGTAACCCCGTTAACACTTTTCTAGACACCTACTTGATCGGCTAATTGTCCTGTGTAAAACTCTCCCAAGAGTAACTCTTACTCGCAGTGGGTATCGGGATCCAACTATCTCATAGGAGGTATGCAATCTCATTGCAAATTTCAACACTTGAAATTCCCGATAATGCTTTTGCCCCTAGCATCTTATGACCTTGGCTAAGGTCAACAAATCATAAGTGCTAGCCAAGTTCAGCCCGTCATTTCCCGATTGAATTAAACCCACCCGTACAACCCTTGGCTAAGGTCAACAAAGTCGTACGACTACCCCAACTCAATCACATCTCATGTTTTAGCAGATAAATACTAATTAGCTACCGTACACCACGCCTTGGCTAAGGTCAACAAACGCAGCACGAATACTAAATAGTCTTTATCTGAAATGACGGAGGGCTACGCAGGTTTTTCAGAAAACCTTGAGCGTAATGAACTTGATATCGTCGTAGAATCGAGTAGTTTTTGAAAAAGGAGTGTTTTCAAGGCTTTTTCTAGTTTCGCTAAAGAGGTCACTCCCGGTGAAGGGATCTCAGCTCTTTCCCCATCGAATAAGGTGCAGGATATAACATATATACCGTTGTGCAAAGCAAGAACTATATAAGCTGTCAAAAACTAAACCGCGATTTTGCAGCATCAGCCAGTTTCGCTAAAGTGGTCACTCCCGGTGAAGGGATCTCGGCTCTTTCCACATCGAATAAGGTGCAGGGTATATCATATATACCGCTATGCAAAGCAAATCTGTAGCTACCCTTTTTTATAAAGTTTTGATTCTACAACATCTTTTAGGTTTCTTTTCTTTTTATTAATCTCAGTAATAAATCCCATCAGCTTATGCTTCCTAAGCATCACAGAAGAAACGAAAGCAGTAATATTTATATATCAGCATATATATATATAGTATAAGCATTCATCTCAGGCCGTAATATGATCTCATCACAGAACATTCAGCAGAAGAACATATATGAAATATTGGATATACTAGGACGTCCGTGTTTTCAATACGAGCCTGTATAAAACACGGATTCCACGGTCGCGATGAATAGCCAAACCCACATCTCTAGACCCCTACGAGAGCAGCAAGTAACACTGCCAATTCTAGGGTTAGGAGACCCGGTCTCGACTCCTCGAGATGGCCTCCCACTGGACCCTAGAACCCGGTTACTTGTGCTCCCCTCCTTGGGTCTACCTAATGCGGAAAAGTAAATAATATACACTGGTGACATCAACCTCATCCCGGAAGTGCCCCAATAAAAGAATATTACACACAAATGAATTTTACATGAATAAAAATAAAAAAAACCTCATCTGACCTAAAACCCCCGGCTATTCAGAACACGACGATCCAATATAACATATCACAGCAACACATAATATCACATATCATCAACGTAAGTAAGTATGCATAGACCGATCGTCGTTGATGTATAGCAACGAAGACCGGCAATATAACTACATACTACACTTACGGTCACAGAAAAGAAATTGTAAAACTACAATATTTGGAATCCACAATCACTTTAGACATCGTAAATCCGAAATATCACATACTTCGCATTTCATGCCTAACTAAATGAATTCCACATATTGTATCACATTCCAGATAAATAGACAGTATTAAATTTTCCGAACAGATAATCAAATACCCAAAATTTCCTAAATAGCTCAACACTTGAGCGGAGTTCAAATAATCCCAGAATATATCAATGTACCGATGATCCAGCCGTAGAAGTGTCAAGCCAACGCCTCACATGTGGCACGCCGTACTGCCCCAAACCCTAAGGTTTAGAGGCAGTTCAAGACGGTCACAAAATCGAGTTAAGGTTTGTTGTCTTCTAGAGGGTCTACCGCGTTACTTGCACATTTTTCCGAAAGATTTAAACCCGATAAAAATTCAACACTTGAAAGTTTTTTGTGCCGGGAAAAAGTGAGTTAATGATATCCGCTCGAACATTTTAACAGTTTCTAAATATCCGGAAAACATAACGAATTTAAATTTTCCGATCGAATCAATGATTACAAAATAAACCCCAGAACACTCAACACTTGAGACAGATTAAAAATACCCAGAAGCAGCAACAAGCACCAACGGATATTACCCTTAAGACACGTGTCGCAATCCCAAAGATCGGCCGCGGAACCGCCGCGGGAAGCATGTTCCCGCCGCGGTTCCGCGGCGACTTCATGGAATTGTGGGCTCGTATTTCATGATAATTCTTAGAATTCCCTGCTGATTTTTTTGAGTATTTTTAATGCATGAAAAATCATATTTTTACAAAATTTCCAGAGAGGGGTTCTATTTCGTCTTATCGGGTTCGATCGGAGTTTTAACTTCGTATACACGTCGCCTAATGCTCTAGCTAGGCTCAGATACCACTGTAGGGTTCCTAGGCACTCTTGTGAAGGTTCATAAGGCATCAAACATGTCCGAATAAAAATTTAGACGTGCCGAACAACCCAAAGCCGGGATCTTTGCTAGATTATTAGGGTTTAACATGCAAGAAAACATCTTTACAACTAAAAGTGAGGGATTACAACCTTTGTAGTCCGCTCCTTCGCTTCATAAGCTCCGAGTAGAAGTCCCTTCGCCGTGATCCATGATCTCCCGGACTCAAGAGAGGCTCCACGACTCGAACGATCCATGCTAGCTTGTAGTGTTCCGTTTCTCCGATGATCTACGTCAAAGTAGCTATAACTCAAGCTCTCTCACTCTAATGAGGTGAACACCCTAATCTAATGGGCTAGATTAGATGAGGATGATGGAGTAGTATTTATGCTTTCTTTTTATATCATAATCTCACATGAAATCATCACAAAAGGAATTTCTAGTAAGCTTTCTCAAAGCTAAAGAGAGAAGAAGATGATGAATAATGAGATAATCCCTTTTTGTGATGAATAATGAAATGTATGTATGAATTAATAATGTAACCATAGTTTAGTTATGACAAGGATAACCCTTGTAGAGAATAAACTAGAGCTAGGGTTTGGTTAGGTTAGAAATGAGTCATGGATAAATGTCAACCATAATATCTTAACCAAGACAAAAGAAATTCCTTCTAGAATGTGCAAGAAGGAGCTAAACCTAATCAAACCCTAACTTTGTTTAATCTTCACTAAACATGTTGCATTATTAATCATATCATGTCACAATAATATATATCACATATATATTATATATTTGCAACAAAAGAAAATAATACAATTAACATATATCGCATATATATCAATGTATCATCTGGTGAGAAAATGAAATAATAAAGTGAGCCAATATTAGATAATGTAATACAATATATCATATATATTATTATACATTGAATCATCGAATCAACACTTGATCCGACAATCCGGCTATATCGAATATAACCGACTAATATATCATGTACCGATTCATTGGATCAACACTTGATCCGATATCCCGGTTCACACATAAATATCGCGAGAATATAATACGGTATCTCATATCGCATTATCCTCGGTCCTGCGAATATCACATATGTGCCTCTACTCCGTTTTGCCTGAGCCAAGAAACCTTTGTGTAGGACTCTAAAGAATCGTCAATATGCCGGTAGCAGGTGATGATCATATCAAACACCCACAAGCTGCAAGCGGTCAGCTAAATGTAACAGCCACCCAGGTATTGAGCGATCAGAAGATCAACAAGCTTGCCTGTGCATTCTCCTGTGAATCCAATCAGTAACACTCCCATACAGTCCGGTCTGTTCGTCTGATATGTCGCATATCAAGTCTAGGGGTGGTATACGTCAGATCCCAGTAACCGATAAGTCGTGTCGATGTGTGGCTCATAACAGGTCAAGAAACTACTAGTAGCACTTACCAGTAAATCTCTATATCAGCCCTGGCCAGGGACTTCCAGTTATAGCCAATCGAACACAGCACAACATCAACTCCCTATACCGGGAGAGACGAATCCCCTCCTATCGCTCATTGCCTCCATGTGATTCGGGACGGTACCCAAAAGCCACCGTTTTGCACGCCCTCTTAGACGTGGTAAGGTGGAAATCAAAGCACGGTGGGAATCACACAAGACTCTATGACGATCTCGGGTCTACAGACTACCCTGTACCAGTGTTACCGGAGAACTGCCATCTGACGTGTGGTATATCACCATCTGGGAGTTCTCGGCGAGTCCGTCCAGTGTACCCAGTCTCCACTGAGCACCCGTACACCATCTCTGATGTCAAACACCGATGGATATAGGATCATCCATCGCCCATCATATGGGTAAAGATGCGTATACGCTAGTCTACTCTGGTGTATCGATTCCCTGTCTCGATATACCCTCGACTAGGAACAGTTATAGGATGTACTCATCGACTACCGTGGCCCCACTAGTATGATCTCATATTAGTCCCAGTAGTCGAGTACAGATCCTAAGGGCTTTATCAACATGTGAGAGAAAGACAGTAAACCAATACAAGTCAACATGTTAAGATAAAGGAAAACCAAATAGCATACTATCATGACGAGCAAGAAAGTCCTCTCTATATATATCCAAGCATCCATCATAATATACATCATATGTACAGCAATGGCCTCTAAGGCATATACATAACTAACACTAAGGGCTCTATCAATATGTACACACATATTAAGATAGATAAAACCAAGTAGCATACTACCATGTTTAGCAAGACTGTTATATAACTGTGAATATCCCAAGCTTCCATTAAGTAATATACAAGCTAGTATGATACAATAATGGCCCCTAGGGCATATACACTAACAGTAGGTACATACACACTTCATGACATAGCTACAGGTATACCTTGCAAACATACTTCACTTATACCCAGGGGGTATATTACATCATTACTTATAGATAGATACATATACCTTGCTATACCTTTATGTTTACACATATATTTGGTTATAGCTACATGTTTACCTTTACTTGATGTTATTTAGAATTGGAGAAAATAGGAACCACATGATATTTTATATTAACTTGTTGCAGTTAATTAGCGGCTTTCTATTTATATGCTTTCATTACAGTTTTATGTTGCATATATTTTATTCATGGATTTTCGCATTGAGATATGGATTTTTCATTATGTTTTCTGGATTTGGGGACCGTGGGAGTTCATGAAATTATGCATTATTTGAAAAACCCGGTTTCCCTTGATATGATATTTCAGCAGCCACCATGAGATTTATCTGTTTAGATATATATATATACCCCACGCGAGGAACGGAGGGGTCCGTATGCGGGTACATTGTGGGGCCTGGAGGTACCCCGGGGCAAGAATCTCAGTGAGGAGATGAGTTAGTGGGGGAACCATACTTTCCGGTGACATTACCAATGACTCGGTGGTTATCATGGGGATACCGACGGGAGTCATGTGCGTATGGATGTGTCGAGAGGCGAGGGTCAGAGCTAGGCACTCGAGCTTTCGGGATAGCGTATGATACGTACCTATCAGGGGGCTAGTCTTGGTGACAGCACCTGATAGATCAGTATTTCTGTGTCGATGCTTGACACATTGATTTCATGATATTTCTTTTTACTCCTAAGTATATATAACAGTGGAATGGGACGCTGTTATATATGCCTTTACACCAATATTAGTGAAATGAGACGCTAATATATGTGTAGTGATATCAATTTATATACATCATCATATTTATTCATGCAAATATATTTAGGATGTTAGAGATTTATTTGATATTGGATTTGGGATATAGGTGATTCATTTGATATTGGATACAGGATATATATGAGATTTATTCGATATTGTACATTAAGGATTTGTGAGACTTATATGATATGAGAGCCAATTTGGGGGATGATTTGAGGAATTGGGATTTGGATTGTCTTCATGGATTTTGATCCTACCACGATGTCAGGATTCCGTGGAATTTCCATGTTTCATTCTATACTCCACATTTATTGTTTATGCACTGTTTCATGTATTAGTAGTACCTGATAGAGTACCTTCCATGACTGTTGCATTTACATACTTTTACTTTATATGCATTGTTTCATATACTAGTAGTACCTGATAGAGTACCTTTCATGACTGTTGCATATATATATTGTCATATCATCGCTTCATGTATTAGTTGTACCTGATAGAGTACCTTACATGATTGTTTCACACAGATTGTCATATTATTGCTTCATGTATTAGATGTACCCGCTAGAGTATCTTTCATGACTATTGCATTCATATGACCATTTATTGCTATCAGCTTGCATATGTAAGATTCGCGCTGACGTGCATACTTGTGATTACCTGCATATGTTATTTACTATTCACGAGTTGGAAACTCACCCCCGTTGTGCCACAGTTTTGCAGGTTGTTCCACAGAGTAGTCGAGGCAGGCTATTCATCTATCTTATCATCTTTTGCTGCGGATACCGCATCAGCTCACAGTGTGCATTTAGCTTAGGTGGGTTTTGTGGTTATTCGTTGTTGTATTGTATATTCGTTGTATCCTTGTACTCTACATCTACTATTTTCATGTTGACTTAGAGACTTGGTGAGGACGATATTGTATATTATTTTGTGACTGGGTTGTCTTTTATACAGTTTCCATTTTATCGTCTTTTATTTCTTCGCTACGGCGTCGTATATCTGTTGTGGTAGTTGTTTTCCGCCGTTGGGCATGGATTTGCTCCCGTTGGGGATGTTTTACTTTATATTTATGTTGTACACATTTTTGGGGTTGGTTTTTACAAAGGTGGTGCTGATAAAATTTTCAAGGAAGTAAATTGGACTTAAAGAATTTATACTTGAGATTTTCAAAAGTTTAAATAATGTTTCTTATCTTTTGTTGTCTTTTAATGGTTTAGATTTCTGGGTTTTGTCTTTCTTTTACTCTGTTACGCCTGTAGACGTTGCGTAGTATTAGGGCTGTCACGTGCCAATTTCGGTTCGTGACACTACCACTTCACCAAAGTGAAGCAAACACCCTATACTAAAGTGCTAATCTAGTAGAAGATGGTGAAATAGGAATTGGGCTCACTTTAGAATTTCTTTTCTCACAATATTTTCTCACTTGGATCAAACCCTAGAAAGCATTTTATTTTGGAAGAAGATGAAGAAAAAGATGAGAATGAAATTGATCCAAAGTGAGATTAGTAACCATGGGTAAGTGGGTATCATATACTAACTCATGTAGAGACACAACCATTGCTAATTATATTGGTTAGATTAATAAATATCCTAAGTAAAACAAAACTAGTAGACTTGGTCAATGCACTCACAAGCTTCTCAAAGCTTCATGCACTTTGAACAAAAATCCACTAATTTTGGATTACTTTAAATATTAAACACCCACCACTATAATTAGAATGGTGTATGTCTCATACACCCATGCATAGTGTATCAACAACCATGACACACAAAAATAAACAATGCACATCAATATATATCACATATATAATACATGTACATAAAAGTGAGAAAAGAATGCTTAAGTGAAATAATATTAGTTAATGTAAATTAGTATATCAAATATACAATTATAAACTAAATTATTAAATCAACACTTGATTTAATAATCCGGCTATATCACATATAACCGACTAACACTAAATTCACCAACTTATCGAATCAACACTTGATTCGATAACCCGGCTATATCATATATAACCGAGCGATACAAAAGTCGCGAGAATAGAATACGGTATCACATACACGAATTATTCTCGGTCCCGCACATATCATATATGCGATCCTATTTCGTTTTGCCTGAGCCAGTAAAACCTCTATGTACGACTCTAAAGTCTCGTCAATATGCCGGCAGTAGGTGTTGATCATATCAAGCACCCACAAGCTGTCAGCGGTACTAGCTGGACGTAACGGCTACCCGGATATTGAGCGATCAAAAGACCAGCAAGCAAGCCCGCTCCAACTCCTGCAAAAGCCTGACAGTAACACTACCGTACAGTCCGGTCTCCTCGTCTGATATGTCGCATATCAATTCTAGGGGTGGTAAACGTCAAACCCCAATAACCGATAATTCATGCCGATGTGAGGCTCATAATGGGTCGAGAAACTACTGGTAACACTCACCAGTAAATCTCTAAACTAGTCCTGACTAGGGACTTCCCTGTTATGCCCAATCGAGCACAGCGCAACATCAACCCCCAATACCGGGAGAGATGAAACCCCTCCTATCGCTCATTGCCTCCATATGACTCGGGGCTGTACCCAAAAACCACCGTTTTGTATGCCCTCTTGGACGTGGTAAGGTAGAAATCAAAGCACAGTGGGAATCATACAAGACTCTATGAAGATCTCGGGTCTACAGACTAACCTGTACCGGTGTCACCAGAGAACTGCCATCTGACGTGAGGTATAATACAATCTGGGAGTTCTCGGCGAGTCCGTCCAATGTACCCAGTCTCCACTGAGCACCCGTATATCATCTCTGAAGTCAAACACCAATGGATATGGGATCATCCATCGCCCATCTACATGGGTCGAGAAGGTATACGCTAGTCTACTCTGGTATATCGATGCCCCGTCTCGATACACCCACGACTAGGGACATTAAAGTATGTACTTATGGACTACTCTGTCCCCACTAGTATGATCTGCATTATAGTCCAGGTAGTCAAGTACATATCCTAAGGGCTTTACCAACATGTAACAGAGAGACAATCAGTGTACACGTTAAGGTAAAGTATAACCAGATAGCATACTATCATGTCGAGCAAGAAAGTCCTCCCTATATATGTCCAAGCATCCACTATAATATACATCTCATGTATAGTAATGGCCTCTAGGGCATACATATAACTAACAATATCCGGACGACGTCAAACTTTTCGATCGATTCATCAATATCCCATAATTCCCCGAAAGCTCAACACCTGAGCACAGTCTAATAATATCCAGTACATGCCACAATACCTATGGACCAACCGTAGAAGGGTAAACCCAAGCCTCACTGATGGCACCGCTGAACTGCTGCGAACCCTAAGGTTCAGAAGCGGTTCCATGATCATCATGTCGAGTTAGGGTTTCATTCTTCTATAGGGTCCACAGAATTACTTGCATGTTCCTTCAAATACTTTAAACTTGGAAAAATAGGTTTCTGACATTCGTTCGAACTTTTTAACTTCGCCTGGACGACATGTGAATACCCTTCGTCCGCATGCTAAGCAATGCCTCAATTCTCCAGGAAAGACGATACATCAACGGTTATCTCTGGATCGGTCTACTCTACTTCTGAGTAAGACTCTCCATACTGGAAATTTTCAACTCAACTGGGCCTGCGTCAGCGCATCAATCTGACGAATCACCTTCGTCTCTCAACTCGTGATAGACTAGCTATCATCTGTCGCATCTCTTCCTGGAAGCTCCAGTGATCTCATCTCGTAAGCTCTGGAAGCGACATCCCATCAATCTCAGCAACAGCTGGGTCATCTGTTCGCACGGTAGACGACATCACAATCTCTGAGGTATGCCGTACATCAACAGTCCTCTCACAACCGGCAGCCTCTATCAATGGCCCGATCATCCGGTGCAAAACCAAACACTCGCCTCAACAAGAGCTCACAACACAACACTACATCGAGGCGTTCCCATGTCACCAGAAAACACAATGGTCAGTCGTCGTCCATGACGAGCTCGCCCTGACGGCATCACTTGCAGCAGCTCAATCTGCGCTCAAACCATGGTGACAGGAACCTCAATCGTATGTCGATGGAAACAGAGCAACGGAATGAAAGGAATCAACAGATCAAGGATGGATACATGATCATAAGATGAAACATCATCAATGAGAGTATGATCATGGAAACGAATAGAATCAAGGATCTCCAATGGATGTATAATCATGGGTACGAAGAGAATCACAAATCTCAAAATACGTGCATCCTAAGGTTTATTAAGTGGAGTATCGTATCGTAAATATGCCGCGGAACATACGTACGGTACGTCACTCAACTCAAGCTACCTACTCCATCAATCAGGGTCAACCTATGAAACGAAAGTTCGGGTCTAATACCCCCCCGTTCAAGTCTAAGTTCCATAAGGTCAAGCCTAGGTTCCGAAATAATACACACCCCAGACTCCGCATAGTCAAACATAGACTCGAACCAAGGTTAAACCTAGCGCTCTGATACCAACTTTGTCACTACTCGAAATATTAGCTCGTGACTGGGATGTGATTGACGCGACGTCTAAAGGCGTAACGCAACTCAAGTAAGCCGAAACCCAGAAATCTAAATCTTTTTAAGAAAATAAAAGAGGTGAAGTTTTGAAATAAAAGTATAATGGAATCAAGTTTTCTTAAATGCATAGAAAAGGAACATGAAAAATGCAAGTGGAATTTATTAGTTTGAAAACATGTTTCGTCTTTTAAAATTTGGGCAGCATCTCCTTTGTATTTTTTTGATCCAAAACCATAAATACATAATGATATAAAAGGCATCCCCATGCGGGAGCTAGTTCTTCGCCAAACGGCGGATCACAACCACGCAAAGCATAAATATAAGTATACGACGCCCAACAGCAAAGATCAACACCAAAAGATAATGCAATATGCAAGACATCAAAACCACTAGTAGCGGAATAACCCTCGCTCTAAGTGTCGCAACCATAAGTCTCACTAAGTCTTACTAATTATACAAATACTAGTTTTGATTGATGGAGTTGACTAGATACAATATGATTAATAAATACAAGAGTTGGCACGATACAAATGTCCTACCTACCAATGCAAAACACCCAAATGCAACTGTATGCCAGCGATGCCGCTACTGATCCATGCGGTCAACCTGCAAGAACTGTGGCACAACGGGGGTGAGTTGCCAACTCGTGAGTAGAAAAACATCAACAAGTAGAAATCGAATAAACAACGAATCCAAGGTCAACTATATCATGAAGGTAATACTATGATATCTAGGGTGCCCGTATCTGTATATGTGCCAACACTATAAGTAAATGCCTATCAGCATATGGATATCCTCTAATAATATAATCAATGTATTTACGCATGTGGATCTCGTCCAACCATATAATCAATGTCTGTATGCATGTGGATCACAACATCATGGAACCTGAGTGTCCAACATCGACACTCGAAACATCATGAAACCCGTGTCCAGCATCGACACGTAAATCCTTATATCTCGGGCTCCGTCATTCCGGATCGGCCCATATCATCTCTCGATTCCAGTCGGTATCCTCCAGATATCCGCCGAGCCCAAATACTATCACCGGTAGGTAGTAGTCCCTCTGCCAGGCTCATCGTCTACTGCACAACAATCCGTTCTCGCCCCGGGGTACCATACCAGGTCCACCATGTACCCGCAATCGGCCTCATCCAGCTCCTCAAATCGGGTATCACTGTCACACGTCTCAGAACCGAGAAATCGCATGGTGGAAGCACTGAAATATCATATCAAAAGAAACTGGGTTCTTAAAACAATACAGACTTTATTTTTAAAATGACCACGGTTCTCAAATCCAGAAATCTCATGAAACAGCATATCTCAATGCGTATAATCGTAAAGCATGATGTATGCGATATATAACAGAAATGTAAGCATATCCGTATATCATGCAACATGAAACAGTAATATGCACATATCGAGGGAAAACCGCTCTTTTAAATGAATCCAATTTTTAAATATATCATGCGGTTCCCAATTTCTACCAAGTCAAATGCAACATCGTAAAAAGGTGCATATGTAACTATACCAAGTGAATTATGCAACAATTCTACTGTGTAGTGACATGGCAATTATCGATGATGAAGTGTGTGAGCCGGCCAATATGTGTAAGTGTAACATACGCATCATCGATAATGGTGTAGGTGTACTAGCACGGATATATGAAATGAAATGAGAGTGAAATGAACGTAGCATAAAATAAATCGTATGCGAATGCTAACAGGTATACGTATCTAACATGACCGAGTCGATGAATCTATCAATCGGCATCTAGCCTCACAACACCACGTATGGTATAATCCATCGTACGGCATCCTCTAGTCAAGGGTATGGATCAATCATCAAGTCAAGTCATCACGTACAGAAAATCATAGTACGGTGGCATTAAACCATTAGGGATCCTATCAACCTATATGACGATGAAGGTACGGACCTAACGTCTCGTACGGCATATCACTCATGATTGACAACATCAGATATATCTATATACCTATATTCCAGGTCACATCCAAAACAATCTCATATCTGGGGACCGGCAAAGGTATCAATTCTCTCATATCGACTCGCATCCGTATACCGACATATCAATCAAGTCGTCATATTACATCGTAGTCATCACATTAAGTCATCTTTATATATACATTCTACCCTTACTATAAGCATACGTATCTAATCTAACATCCACACACGAACCATACGATTAGTTTTTACAAGATGTGAATCGTAGTTTTGAAAGTAGGGGCTGCGGTGTTTTTAAGGAAAAGATATCGTTCGAAAATCCGTAACGTCCCTCAAGGTATCTATTTAAGAGACGTATACGATTCTTCAGTTTGGAAATAGGTATGGTTCGGATGACACATTTACGTCAGCTATCTAGTCTTATAGTATCCAATATGGCAATATCATCAATCATCATCCTTCTATAAGTCGTGAGTCACCTTCACTATTCATATCCCTGAGCTTTCAACTCATATCTCAATATATATACTCGATCATCCATATCATCTCTAACTCATTAATCTCATATCAATCATCTTATTAGTTTAAAGTCGTATTTATCAACCTCATAACATGCCACTATAAACTCCTATTGATTCTCTTTGCAACTACTTATCTATATCTATAGTAATTCGCATCCTTAAATATCAATTCGGGATATCTTTCCTATCATACCATGTCACCTAAACCATAAGCTATAACTTTAAGTCATGGTATTTCTTATCTCCTACAATTCTCTAACTATAATCATAAGTTTCTAACATGGTTACCTTAACCGTACTCTATATATCGGTTTCCATCAAAGTTTGCGGGGGTGCTATACGCCATCCACCCGACTTCCCCCGTAGATATAGATCTACTCACCTTGATCTCTGCTTGCTGAAGTCGATGATGCCATGCTCCGTCGCATCAGAGTCCACGCGAAGGTACCTATAATAATACACAATCGCAATCGCTATTAAAATCGAATCCGGAAAACCAATTCGTCACATGGATCGCCTATAGGTTAGAACCTATAGCCCACGCATGCAAAACATCCAAACAACCCTCATTGTTGACTTACAAACGCCCAACAACAAAAACAATATCAAATACCAAAACTCAAGAATTCAGGATCGCAAAACACAAAAATAGCAACCTAGGAAAACCACTCCCAGATATCACCCTAGGCCAAAATAATGGATTTTGCACATAGGGTTGCTCTAGATATAACATAACCAAGCCATGGTCCAAAAATCACACGAAATTACCCTGACATGGCCACAATTTGCGGCCAAAACACTTAAATCTGCGGACAGATTCTCTCATTAGGGGCTCAGGTTTCTAGGAGTTCTTCATGGTTGCCTGCAAGTCTCTCTGTCATGGGAACTTATTTTGTAGTGGTCTAAGGTCAACCCAGATTCCCATATACCCTCACAAATTGTCAATTTAACCGATGTCGAAAAGTTCAAAGTTCGTGTTTGGGTTCTATTTTCTGTTTTAGGTCAGTAAAAACACCAATAAGGTCTAAGTAAACACCCATTACTGGTTATAGGTCCACACAAACACCCAACCCTTCTCTTGAAATTTCTAAGCATCACATACCCTAACCAATCACATTCTAAACTAATCTAGAATACAAGAAAACTCAAACTAAACTAAATGGAAGAAGCTATACCTCATTTGGGCAACTCAAGAAAAAACCTAGCTTCCCAAAGTCTTCAAAATCAAACTTTTCTTGGTCCAAGGTGATGATGGTGAGGTGCGGATCATTTTTAATGAAAGGAGTTTGCGGTTTGGATGAAGTTTTGGAGATGGATCTTTGGGTAGAGGTGGAGGGAGATGAGGAAGAAGAAGAAGATGAAGAATAAAAGGGGTGAGGTTATAGTGGCTCCCCCCTCTCTCCTACCCTCACTCTCTCATATTCTCACCCTCTTTCTCTCTCATGCCATGTCTCATGAAATGATGTGGTCCCCTCCCTCTCTCCTCAATAATTCAATTTTATTTTCTCACCATAAAGCACATGAAACCAATAAAACAACACAAATGAAACAATATGTAACATGTCATGGTGCACTGACCATGGAAAACTGTAGAAACACGGATTTGGCTTAATCGCGACTTGCAGTGCACTAATCGGGTTTTTATCCAAACTGCATATAATTAAATATAAAAATGCCAAATCCAATAAATATAATTTTAAATGAATAAATCATTTTAATCTCCATTTATTTCACAAATATTGGTATATATTTATACCCCTTTTCGAAAACCCTAATTTCGCAAATCAGGCAGTTTTCGAGAAATATATTATTTTAATATTAAATTTCAAAAATAATATTTTATATTTTCTGAAATGTTGCACCAGCAGTAGATATTGATCATATCAGATACCCACAAGCCGTCAGCGGTACTAGCTGGATGTAACGGCTATCCAGATATTGAACGAATAGAAGATCAACAAGCAAATTTGTCCAAACTCTCATGAAGCTTATAAGAAACACTTACCGTACAGTCCGGTCTCTTCGTCTGATATGTAGTATATTGTAACGTTTTAGAAATCGTTATGCGAAATTTTTCCGTTTTAGGATAAAATTGTCGGTATTTTCCGTTTTAACCCGACTGTGATCAAACGTCCATATAAACTTGCCAGCACCTAGTTTAGCTAAAATAAAGCTAGTGCGCGAGCTTTGGGGGTATATGGGAAGTTTTGGTTCAGATAGAATTTTTCCCTATTTTAATATTATTTTAATGTGGTATTTTTATATTGGGTTTGGGAAATTTCTCCTAAATTTTTTATCTTTGATAATAAATCAAGTTGGGTAAAACAAAAACTTTCCTCATAATATCAAGATCTTTTGTGCTAATAAAATTAAGTTTTTTTTAGAAAAGAAAAGAATGAAGGAGGTGGCATACATGCATGCATATGCCTTTATGTGCATTTATTGCAATTTTAGCTAGAACGCTTCACACAATTCCTCATACTTCCTCACTTGGCCGAGTTCTTCCTCATTATTCTACTCTTGATCAAATTATTTTCCATTTGCAACAATTCCAAATCAATAAATCTCCAAAATTCCCAAAATAAATTCCAAAAACACTTCAAGTATTACTTTGGCTTCTTTGATCACTTGGAGCTAGGAAAGCTTGGATCTTGGGAGCAAGTATTGTTAGGTATAATCCCTAAACTGTTAAATAGGAGTTTTTATGATGTTTAGCTCGTTGGTTATTGTGTAGAACACTTTATGTATCGATTAGTGCAATATCGTTTTTTTAGTATCTTTTTGAGTCTCTGTGATCTGCTTTGACCTGGGATTTTTACTGAGTGATCGAACAAGATTGTAGTGATGTACCAGTGAACCTAAGACCCCACCTGAGACACGAGATCCACCCCACCGGCTTTGGCCGGCGACCCAAGAAGGAATTCCGGCGACACCGGTTTTGGAGGGGAGTTGGGTGTTGGTTTTTTTGTAGGTAGCTGTCTGCTGTAGTTTAGGGGTGTTTGGTACTGTTTAAATTTTTAGTATTTACTGTATGCAAAATCTGGGATCATTTTCCTATAATCTAGTGTTTTGTGTTCGCGCGATACGTTATACGACACGGATCGTGCACTTGGTGTGATTTTGCTCTTAGGTTGTTTTCGTCGTGTCGCTATGCACGTTAGCCACAATACGAACACTTATGAGTTAGTTTAGTATTGGTGCGTTGTTTAAAACGTAGTTTTACGTTATATTGGTCGATCTCTAAGATTTTTCTCTGTTTATGTGTTTGTGAATTTATAGCATCGCAAGCGGGGACTTCGGACGCTGCGAACAAAGGGAAGCAGGTGGTCGGATTTTCATAGCTCGAGACCATTGTTAGTAGATTTAACATCTACAGGGGAATCGCCCGCATGGCGTTATGCGTCTGGGCAAGAGATGACTTGACTTGTCGTATATTCTAATTCAGATTTAGAATTGCGCATTCACCCTACTGCTTAGATATTGTTGTGCTTGGACTAATACCCTTAGGACACTGCACAAATTATTGACGGCTCATGTTGCACGAGCACTGATTGTATGCCACACACACCGTCAACAATTTCCATGGCACGCACAACCCACATATAAAAATGATATTGTTTGGTTAGGGACATTGAGACATTAATTCATATTTCTTTATGCATATGACATATAGCATACCTGTATACTTTCATGCTTACACATATGCCTTGACATGCTTACATGCTAGTTACCTGTATACATATAGGGTATTGTACCGTTAGCGATAGGTACATACACACTTAATGACATAGCTACATGGATACCTTGCATTCATACTTCACTTATACCTGGAGGGTATATTGCATCATTATTGATAGGTAGATACATATACCTTGCTATACCTTTATGTTTACACACGTATCTGCCTATAGCTACATGATTACCTTTATTTGATATTATATAGACCTGGAGAAATTAGGAACCACATATATATATTTTAACTTGTTGCAGTTAAATAGCGGCTTTTCCTTTATATGCTTACATTGTAGTTTTATGTTGCATATATAATATTCATGGATTTTCGCATGGAGATATGGATTTTTCATGATGTTTTATGGATTTGAGGACCGTGGTAGTTTCATGAAATTATGCATTATTTGAAAAACCCGGTTTCTCTAGATATGATATTTCAGCATCCACCATGAGATTTATGGGTTCTGATGTATATATACCCGACGCGAAGAATGGAGGGAGCCGTGTGCGGGTACATGGTGGGGACCGGAGGTACCCCGGGGCAAGAGTCGAGAAGTAGACGATGAGTTAGTGGGGGAACCATACCATCCGGTGACATTACCAATGACTCGGTGGTTGTCGTGGGGATACCGACGGGAGTCATGTACGTATGGAAACGTCGAGAGACGAGGGTCAGAGCTAGGCACTCGAGCTTTTCGGTATAGCGTATGATACGTACCTATCAGGGGGCCAGTCGTGGGGACAGCACCTGATAGATCAGTATTTTGGTGTCGATACTTGACACTTGTTTCATGATGTTTTGGGTGTCGATGTTAGACACTCACCTTATATGAAACTTACTTGATACTGATATTGTACACACATGATATGTGGGATATACTGATATTGTACACATAGGATATGTAGGATATACTGATATTGTACATACATGATATGTGAGATCTACTTGATGTTGGACATTCGGGATATATGAGATTTACTTAATGTTGTACATTAAGGATATATGAGACTTACATGATATGAGAGCCAATTTGGGGGCTGATTTGTGGAAATTGGGAATTTGATTGTCTTGTTGGATTTTGGTCCTACCACGAGGTTAGGATTTCCATGGAAATGACATGTTTTATTCCATACTCCACATTTATTGTTTATGCACTGTTTCATGTATTAGTAGTACCTGATTGAGTACTTTCCATGACTGTTCCATTTACGTACTATTATATGCATTGCTTCACGTATTAGTTGTACC
This sequence comes from Agapanthus africanus, assembly GCA_030015575.1. NCBI lineage: Eukaryota > Viridiplantae > Streptophyta > Magnoliopsida > Asparagales > Amaryllidaceae > Agapanthus > Agapanthus africanus. The sequence continues at coordinate 343,336,913 of CM057341.1, forward strand.
CGATAGAGTACCTTACATGATTATTGCATACCGATTGTCAAATTATTGTTTCATGTATTAGTAGTACCTGCTTGGGTACCTTTCATGACTGATGCATTACATATGACCATTCATTGCTATTAGATGCTTATGTTAGATTCGTGCTGTACGTGCATACTCGCGATTACCTACATATGTTATTTTACTATTCACAAGTTGGCAACTCACCCCCGTTGTGCCACAGTGTTTTGCAGGTGTTCCTCAGGATAGTCAGAGGCAGGGCTATTTTCATCCGTCGTATCATCTTTTGCTGTGGATACCGCTTCGCTTGACAGTGTGTAGTGTTGCTTAGGTAGGTTTTGCGGTTATCCAATGTCACTTGTTGTATATTTCGATGTATTCTGTACTCTCCATCTACCATTATCTTGTATGACTTAGAGACTTGATGTGAGGAAGGTTTTGTATATTATTTTGTGACTTGGAGGTTTTTTATGCAGTTTTATTTATATCGTCTCTTTCTTCGCTTCAGCGTCATATATCTGTTGTGGTGGTTGTTTTCCGCCTTTTTGGCTTGGATTTGCTCCCGTTGGGGATGCTTTACTTTATATTTATGTTGTACCCATTTTTGGGGTAAGTTTTAAAAAGGAGGTGCTGCCGAAATTTTCAAAAAAGTAAATTGGACTTAAAGAATTTATACTTGAAATTTTCAAATGTTTAAACAATGTTTCTTATCTTCTCTTGTCTTTTAATGGTTTAGATTTCTAGGTTTTGGCTTTCTTTTACTGCGTTACGCCTGTAGATGTCGCGTAGTATTAGGGCCGTCACATGCCAATTTCGGATCGTGACAAACTTGGTATCAGAGCGCTAGGTTTTACCATTCGGAGTGTAGGATGACCTTGGTATAATGGAGTAGGTAGTTTAAGCAGAGTAACGTAGTGTGTGTATGTCCGCGGCATGCTCACGACGCGGTACTCTGCCTAAAGTGACCTAAGTACAAATTGCTTGAAATTCCTTCCTTGATGATATATCCTTGTGATTCGATTTCCGTGTTCATATCGAATTCTTTTTCATGGATAGCCTTTGCGGCCGATGACTATGGGGACTCAGAGTGATGCAGCGAGAGCCGAGGTCAGAGTTGACTCGTGTGGGACGAGGACTGACCAGATGGCACGTTCGTTGCACCGGAGCAGATGGATCCGCCTTCGATAGATTATATTGATAGGCTTGTGGAAGAGATGCAGGACATGCGCCAGACGATGAGTTCATTGGTTGAGGCCATTCGAGCGCAGCGACAGGAGGTTGTCACCCCTGTTACCCAGTTGTTCCATGCAATCAGCACACAACATTCCGTCATCTACATAGCGCCAGGGGATGCAGCCCCAGTTGACGAGGCACGTCTTCCGGAGACTTTAGGAGTTTCGGATCAGAGGAGGGCTCATGCAGGTGTGCCAGCCCATAGACAGAGGTATAGCCGTCGAGACAGCTGTTGGAGATGGTGCCCTCAGAGTCAATTATTGGATCACAGGCACGTGATTGCAATGATTGAGGGAGGACCTATCCCGGTAGGACAGTCTTACTCAAGATGATAGTATGCTATCTGGTTTATCTTTATCATCGTGTACTGCTTTAGGTGACCTTACAGGTCACTATTGCACGTTGATAGAGCCCCTAGGATTCTTGCTTGACTACCAGCAGTATGAGGGCGATCATATACGTGAGAGCTGGGGTCTATAAGCACATCCTTAAAAGGTCCCTAGTCGTTGGAGTTTCGAGACAGGGCATCGATTCTCCAGAGTAGACTAGTGTATACAGTCGAGACCCCGACGAGGGGCGGTGGCCGGTCTCACAAGCCAATGGTGTCAGTTGGTTCACCTAAGATGTATACAGGTACTCATTGGGTTATGAGTACACCGGACAGGACTCGCCGGGAACCTGCTAGGTTGTATTATACCTGACGTCAGATAGCAGTTCCCTGGTGTCATGTGTACAGGTTAGTTCATCGACCTGAGATCGTCATTTTTCTCGTGTGAGTTCCCACTGTACTTAGATTACTACCCAACCACGCTCAAAGGAGACGTGCAAACAGGTTTTAGTTGGGTATAGTCCCGAGCCACATGGAGGCAGTGAGCGGATCTGCAGGGGTTCGTCTCTCCCGGTATTGGGGGTGAGGTCGCGCTGTGTCTAGGAGAGCCAGTACATGAAAAGTCCTTGGCCAAAGCAGGAGATTTGCTGGTAGGTATTCCAGTAGTATCTCAGGGTGTTCTGGGCTACACTCCGACACGACTTGTACCGCTTTTAGGGGTCTGACTTTCACCAACCCCCTAGGCCCGCCATGCGATGCTCATAGAAGAACGGACCGGACTGTACGGATATTGTCACTGACAGGCTCAGTAGGGTGTCAGGATGAGTTCGCTCATCGACGTCCCTTTTGGTCAATAGCTGGTAGCCCGTCACGTATGGCTAATACCTCTGACGTGCTAGTGGTTAAATCCACAGCTATAGTATTGACGAGTCTTTAGAGTCCACCACACACAGTTACTCAGGTTTCGGGCGAAACGCTGTAGAGGCCGTATGGAGATATGGCAGGGTTCGATCAGATACGTGCGGTATTGCACGGATAGTGATCTGACGGATTTTACTAGCCGGCTTTGGCTTAAGCCGGATCCTAGTATTAGACAGTGTAGTTTTGTCTCTTTGCATTTGTGTTCAGTGGGAATACAAATGCGAGCATGTATATGCAGTAGCGGGGTTTTCCTGTAATTTATTACGGGATCAGTTTTCTGAAGTTGCCAGTTTGTATTCCGTTCCGGCCGGTTTTCCTTTGTTCCTTCACGGCCGGACTTTATCGTTGGAGGGAGTTATTTGCAGTTTGCAAATAACTTATTTGTGGAGGGGTTTCTTCCATTTGTGGCTTCTTTCATCATGAGATTCCTTTTGAGTCCATTCCATTGCATTTATTATGATGTTATGGATAGGATGTGGAGGAGAAATGGTGTGACCATTTTTCTCACATATTCATTCCTTTTCTTCTCTAGCTTTGGGGATTCTTATTTTTTTCTTCTCCACTTGGAATTGAGGCCGGCCACTTAGAGGAGGGGAGATGAGAGAGGTTCTTTGGTGTGAGGATATATTGATCATCTCATTTTGCTTGCAAATTGATACATCACCATTTTTCCCAAGTCATTTTTCCTCCACCTCCATCCATACAAGAGATCTTCAGACCCCAAAGAGACATAGATTCTACACTAGTCTACAGCACTCCTTGGACACGTCGGCTAGCCAACTTCACGCTCGAGTTGCCTCGGTCCAGAGGTGGGAGCCCGTAAAAGAAATCAGCTACGTGGTGCCCTTTCCGACGAGGACGTGACAGACGGAGATTCCGCGGGAGATCGGAGTGGAGACGAAGACCGAAGGACACGGATCGCTTGGTATACTTCTCTACCCATCTTTTAGTTTGCTAGTAGCTAGGTTAATGGCCCGATCCAGGATAAAAGTGTGCAGGGAATTCTAAGCATTCTGTAAAACTTTGGTCGCCTGAACTCACTATACCACCGCGGAACCGCGGCCAAACCCAAGCTTGGGCCGCGGTTCCGCCGCTCATTGTACTGTTCATTGTACCAAAGTTTCACAATAGGCTTCTGAGTTGGAAATAGGGGTTTTGGGATATTCTTTTTGAGCCCAGATTTTCTGTGAGTGCTACAGTAGTGCTTGGGGCCCACTTGGGTAAATTTGTTCGATCGGATATTTTAAATATGCTAGTTCACAGTATTTACATTATATCTGCGACCGTGAATGTCACTTGATCGGTAAATCCTGTCTAACTGCTATAGCCCGGTTAGACGGATTTGCGAACATGACATTCACGTTGATGTTCTGTGTTGCACTGTGTTGTTGCGGATCGGTCGTGGGGATAGCCTGGATGCAATGTTAGTACAGTTTTGTTTTATATGTACATTTGATATTGCGGGGCGAGCGTCCGACATGTGGACTGCCGTCACTGCCTGTTTGTATTATTCTTTTGGGGCACGACCGGGTCGAGGTCGATGTACCCGTTGTATGTATATTTTACTTTCTGTACTAGGATTACCCCGCGGAGGGGTGCACGGATAGCCGGATTCTAGAGGGAAACGGGCCCGCATCTCATGGCGTTGAGACGGAGGGGGCTTTACTCTAGAATTGGCAGGCTATTCGCCGCACTCGTAGGGGGTATAGGTTGACTCAGGAGGGGTGCCCAAGTTACCGGATTCCGTGAAGTGCTGGGTGGTCCATTCACGTTGCTGAAGGGGGCTGCCTCGCTTCAGGTTTTGGCGGGTAACTTGCCGCGCCTGTAGGGGTCTAGGATTTCATTGCACAGGCTATCCACACGACCAGGGGAACATCGGGTTTCAGTAGCGGCTCTATGAAACCCGGGGATCCCGGATATTTGTATTGTTATGTGATGCTGATTACTCTTTGTGATGTTGCATTTTTTATCACGCCTTGAGCGAAAATTATATATTATATATATACTAGTAGATGTTGTATATGTTTTGCATCCGCGCTAGTCCAGTCCCTGCTCTGTCGTTAGTTAAGTAACCTAACGGGTGATGACGGGATCCAGTGGCGAATGCGGATGGCATATACGTACGACATTATTTTCGTTCTTTGTAGTGTGATCAATTGATGGGACTGCATTGATTCGGATCAATGCAAGTTAAACAAACCTAATCTGATGTTGTTGGAACACTTTTCAAAAAGCTGTTATTGCAAGGGCGTTCTCTTTTGTTTTGCACAGTGGTATTCAGTTGGAATATCCTGCTCCTCAGTCGACGAGGCAAGGGCCGAGATCCCTTCACCGGGAGTGACCCCTTGGACAGAAGTTTGCGTCAGGGCAATAACTTCACTATAGCCGATTACTTTTGCTTTGCATCGTGGTATTCAGTTGGAATATCCTGCACCCCATCCTACGGGGAAAGAGCCGAGATCCCTTCACCGGGAGTGACCTCTTTAGCAAAGGTTTTCGTCACTATATTTTTATAAAGCTATCCAGTTCCTTCAACGATATCAAGTTCATTACGTTAAAGGTTTTCGCCAGAAACCATTCGTAGCCCTCCGTCGTTTCATATGGATAGTCAATAGTATTCAAGCTGTGTTTGTTGGCCATAGTCAAGGCACAGTGTTTGGTAGCTGTTGGTTATTCATATGCAGCATAAATAGATGCGTTGGTTTGGGACAGTCGTATAGCCTTGTTGGCCCTAGTCAAGGGCTTGTACAGGTGGGTTCAAATCAACCTGGAGAATGACGGGTAGAACTTGACATGTGACTTATGATTTGTTGGCCATAGTCAAGGTCATAAGAGCATGGGGCAAAAATCCACATTGGGAGTTTCTAAAGAAACTGAAACTTGCCAGATATGCGCATACCTTCTGGAGTGTGATAACGTGAGCGGATTCCGTCACGTTATCATGCGATGATAGTTGGATCCCGATTCCCACTGATGAGTTGATTTACTCCTCGGGTGATCCCGACTAATTCTTCTTTCAGGTTTGGGGAAGAATTTAACGTTACAGTGGGAGGTTTCCTGATTAGATAAATTGATAACCATTCTGATCTATGTTAGAGTGCACGCTGAGTGTTTCTTTTCTCTCTCTCTTTGGCAGTGACCATTGACCCGACCCTATACTATGACTCAGTGACCAAGTTGACCGAACCTTCTTTAACACTGGCTTTTGGATTGTCAGAGTTGCATACCTCATTGCCACTCCTACTTTTACCCTTTTCTCCAGGACACCCTGTATTACTACGAACGTCCACTTCCATTGGACAAAACTATCGTATGGTTATATACGAACTCGAAGGAATTCGAGGATGGTTTCCGGTTCTGGAGAAAACGAATAGGACTATTCAGTTGTCTTTTCCTTTTACCTTCTCTAAAGTTGTGAGTACTCCTTGGTTTAGGAGATAGTACACCTATTACGCAAATTGGATAGTCTTCTTCCAAACCTTAGGCTGGTGCCGACCGGTAGGGAATGAAGAAAACCAATTAGCCTAAACGGTGTACAGAAGGTATTAAGTTAAGACAAAGAAAGGGATTAGTAAGAGGGCAAAGTAAATTGCGACTGCTATTTACGACCAAACCAAGTATTTCTTCGCCAATCCTAAATCACCTTTGTATTTCTCCAGGACACTCCGTATCACTACAAAGATCCCAAGTTTATTGGATACTCCATCGTATGGTTATATACGAACTCGAAAGGAACTTGTTCCAGTTCGGGGATTGATCCTGGTTCAGGAGAAATAGGAATAAGGTTTATTCGGTTGTCTTTTATCTTCACCTTCTCTCGCATTGCGAGTGCTCCTAGGATTAGGACAGTACACCCATTATGCTTATTGGATAGTCTTCTTCCAAACCATATGCTGGTGCCGAACGGTAGGGAAGGAAGAAAACCATTTGGCCTAAAGGGGTGTGCAGAAGGTAATGACTAAAGACATATAAAGGGATTTAGAGAGATGGCAAAGAATTATACGGTTACAGTTGTGAATCTGGATAATGGAAGAGGCATTACTAGGAATACCGGGATACCCCATCGAAACATTTCAATGTTTCAGTTTCACTGTGTACTTTTAAAGGAAAACTGATTTCCCAATTAGACACTTGCTCCAGGGTATGTATTTATCAGGTTTGACTCTCACATCTGTATGGTTTTGCAGATGATGAGTGGGAGTAAGTTATTGGAAATTGGCTGATCATCCTCATTATATCGGAATTCGTTGTAATTGGTGATATTTGAGGAAGTCACCTGGGTTGTTTGCCGGTCGGCAAATATTTGGTTTTGAATATCCGTTGTTATGCACCAATTTCAAATTGATATATCTGTACGTCTATTTTCATAGAGTGAGATATACCTTTTTTTGAAATTATGTCCGTGACATTTACCTATATCATTGGATGGTTAGGTAAGGAGCATTGAACAGCGGTGTAATTCTTCTTAACCATAAGTACAGTTTTCAATCTACGACACACAGTGAATGAGTCACTAGACTCAAGGGACTTGTACAGAGTATTGTATGTTGTCCAGTATCCATTAGGACAGAGGGGTTGGTACTCATACTATATTTTGTTTACTTGTGACTTCTCTAGTTCTTAGACGAGTGTTTCTTAGAAACACATAGTCTAAGTTTTGAGAAGTTATAGGTATATGAATAAAGTAGAGAACCAGGTGTTGCAAGTATCAGGATTCTTCAAGGTGATCGAAGATGTAGATACTTGTGAATGGTATTCAGTTGATAGTAATGATTAAGAGAACTGGCTTCTCTTTCAGGTTACTCATAATTGGAAGTATTCCTAAGTTGAGTAACGCTGATCGGCCTCCTTCCATTTAGTTGACATGCACTGGAGACAGCTGCATGATTTGAATCTGGTTCAATTAAATTAGTGCCTCTGTTTCTATATTGGATATAGAACAGTTCATATCTTGACATTGTTAAGGTATGGGGAGTTGTCCGGCTTATGCTTAAAACCAGACTCCGGATAACTCAAGGCACGTTTCTGTAATGGCTGTTTGTGGGTTAACCCGGGCTATGACGAGGGTTGACTTTCTACCATCTGGAAGATCAATAGTGATATTGTTCTTGACTCGCCACAGTTTTAATAAAAATGGATATTTTCAGAAAACAGTAGTGGGAGTATGGTAGAACTGGAAGTGATTCCAGAACCGCAAACGATTACTGAAGATTTGATAAGAACCTAAAGATTCAATCTGGTTTGACATTCCATTGGCCACTCCGCAGATATGGTGGGTAACCTCAGGCGCTCGAGAGGTACTCCGGTAGCCTCAAGGACGGTGACAGGGAGGTTCTTGTTTACCCAGACTTGCCATTGCTGTTGTTCCAGACTGTGAGACCCGGCAGGAGGATGAGTATAGCGTCGTTCTAAACTTGCTTTAGAAGTGTACGTGTATATGAGTCTGCCAGAGGGTTGTCGTGGTCAGTGCGAGCAGCGGAAGCATTGGTGGACAAGTGGCTTATGTCTATTTATAGACTAAAGCAGATATAGCGGAGATAGATCATCTATTTCTGACGTCACAGTCATAGGCTTGACTTCATCAGAATAGGGGATGGATCTGTTAAGAAAGTAGTAGGGTGTGATGTCCTAGCATTTGGATGACATACACAGAGTAGGAAGTGATATTCCTATACTACGATCGCATATTCTTTGGTTGTCACACAATGGTTTCTCCACATAGGACTTGGATATTATATCAGACATTCTGGTTACTAGATCTATGATTTTAGATCTAGATTTGGGTGGTTTCCCAATCTGTGTACTTTGACAGCATTCTATGAGTATTTAGAATGGACGACTCCTGGCACGGTAGTGTACATGCAGGTAATGGAGTCGCCTTCTCTAAAGGTGTCTTACAGACTAAAGTAGAGAGGGATGTGTATGATTGGCAGATCACTTGCTTAGACAATTGAGTCAATCATGAGATGTCAAGTACCACACCAGATGTTGTTCTTGCAGTAGATGCAATAAGTTGATATTAATCCAATCCTGGAGAAACAATCGGAAGCAGTTTTAGAACATAAGTGCATGTTCTAGGGATATGATAACGACAGTCTCATTCTGGAGACGGTTATCATTCCAGGCTTCCAAGGTGACCTGGACGGCAGAGTGGCCGTCAGAGTTTTAGTTTTCCCTCTGACGAGGGGCGGTATTTTGGACAGATGGTCCAGGTGGATACTGAGGGAAGGCATGGCGCAGGATACTGATTAAGTTCAGTTGACGATACAGTCTAAGAAGTTTAGATTTGGAGTTCATTTATGAGCTAGGTCCCATCAGACATCCAGACATTCTAAGACAGGTATTGCTCATTTCGGGAGATGGCTTTCTCCGCGAACATGAGATATAGAGAGACATAGAAAGAAACATCAGAGCGGATCCACTCACTGAGGCTATTCCTCGAACGCAATAGTTTCGCAAATGTGCTTTGTGAGACTGACTAGTAGAAGAGTTGGGTGTTCGGTATCACACGGGCTATGAGTATGCGACATCGCAATAATTAGCCTTGAGTGCAAGTGGGAGATTGTTGGAGATGGTGCCCTCAGAGTCAATTATTGGATCACAAGCACGTGATTGCAATGATTGAGGGAGGACCTATCCCGGTAGGACAGTCTTACTCAAGATGATAGTATGCTATCTGGTTTATCTTTATCATCGTGTACTGCTTTAGGTGACCTTACAGGTCACTATTGCACGTTGATAGAGCCCCTAGGATTCTTGCTTGACTACCAGCAGTATGAGGGCGATCATATACGTGAGAGCTGGGCTCTATAAGCACATCCTTAAAAGGTCCCTAGTCGTGGGAGTTTCGAGACAGGGCATCGATTCTCTAGAGTAGACTAGTGTATACAGTCGAGACCCCGACGAGGGGCGGTGGCCGGTCTCACAAGCCACTGGTGTCAGTTGGTTCACCTAAGATGTATACAGGTGCTCATTGGGTTATGAGTACACCGGACAGGACTCGCCGGGAACCTACTAGTTGGTATTATACCTGACGTCAGATAGCAGTTCCCTGGTGACATGTGTACAGGTTAGTTCATCGACCTAAGATCGTCATTTGTCTCGTATGAGTTCCCACTGTACTTAGATTACTACCCTACCACGCTCAAAGGAGACGTGCAAACAGGTTTTAGTTGGGTACAGTCCCGAGCCACAAGGAGGCAGTGAGCGGATCTGCAGGGGTTCGTCTCTCCTGGTATTGGGGGTGAGGTCGCGCTGTGTCTAGGAGAGCCAGTACATGAAAAGTCCTTGGCCAAGGCTGGAGATTTGCTGGTAGGTATTCCAGTAGTATCTCAGGGTGTTCTGGGCTACACTCCGACACGACTTGTACCGCTTTTGGGGGTCTGACATTCACCAACCCCGTAGGCCCGCCATGCGATGCTCATAGACGAACAGACCGGACTGTACGGATATTGTCACTGACAGGCTCAGTAGGGTGTCAGGATGAGTTCGCTCATCGACGTTTCTTTTTGGTCAATAGCTGGTAGCCCGTCACGTATGGCTAATACCTCTGACGTGCTAGTGGTTAAATCCACAGCCATAGTATTGACGAGTCTTTAGAGTCCACCACACAGTTACTCAGGTTTCGGGAGAAACGCTGTAGAGGCCCTATGGAGATATGGCAGGGTTCGATCAGATACGTGCGGTATTGCACGGATCGTGATCGGACGGATTTTACTAGCCGGCTTTGGCTTAAGCCGGATCCTAGTATTAGACAGTGTAGTTTTGTCTCTTTGCATTTGTGTTCAGTGGGAATACAAATGCGGGCATGTATATGCAATAGCGGGGTTTTCCTGTAATTTATTACGGGATCAGTTTTCTGAAGTTGCCAGTTTGTATTCCGTTCCGGCCGGTTTTCCTTTGTTCCTTCACGGCCGGACTTTATCGATGGAGGGGGTTATTTGCAGTTTGCAAATAACTTATTTGTGGAGGGGTTTCTTGCATTTGTGGCTTCTTTCATCATGAGATTCCTTTTGAGTCCATTCCATTGCATTTATTATGATGTTATGGATAGGATGTGGAGGAGAAATGGTGTGACCATTTTTCTCACATATTCATTCCTTTTCTTCTCTAGCTTTGGGGATTCTTATTTTTTTTCTTCTCCACTTGGAATTGAGGCCGGCCACTTAGAGGAGGGGAGATGAGAGAGGTTCTTTGGTGTGAGGATATATTGATCATCTCATTTTGCTTGCAAATTGATACATCACCATTTTTCCCAAGTCATTTTTCCTCCACCTCCATCCATACAAGGCATCATCAAACCCCAAAGAGACATAGATTCTACACTAGTCTACAACACTCCTTGGAAGCGTCGGCTTGCCAACTTCGCGCCCGAGTTGCCTCGGTCCAGAGGTGGGAGCCCGTAAAAGAAATCGGCTACGTGGTGCCCTTTCCGACGAGGTCGTGACGGACGGAGATTCCGCGGGAGATCGGAGTGGTGACGAAGACCGAAGGACACGGATCGCTTGGTATACTTCTCTACACATCTTTTAGTTTGCTAGTAGCTAGGTTAATGACCCGATCCGGGATAAAAGTGCGCGGTGGTGCCGGTTTGCTGGTTTGCAAAGTTTTTCGTTTCCGCGTTTCCGGCGTCCGATCGACGGCCGAGGCGCCGCCGTGCACTTACAACAGCTTTGGTGACCGTCGCGGGAGTAGCAGAGGTTTTGGATGAGGAGAGTCGTGTTAGCTAGATCAGCCGTTTGTTGTGTTAATTTCTATCAGCGATTCTTTTGTTCCGCAACACGTATTTCAGTCGTGTGGCAATCGGTTAAGAGATTCATCCGTCACTTGATCCTTCTAGAGATGTTGGATTTGACGTTCTCCTAGGCACGGACTGGTTAGCTACGTGCTAGGCGTCTGTGGACTACCGCGAGAAAACAGTCAGGTTTTGTTTTTCCGGCAAGTCAGTTCTTTATGTGCGGGAGGTCAGTGGTGCCGCCTCTCACAGCTTGAATTCAGCCTTTTTCGCTAGTCGGCACTTAAGAAGAGGATGTCGAGGATTCTTGGAGTTCATTCTTGATACCGGAGCCACGGTGGGTTTGTTGGACCGGATTCCTTTCATGCGAGAGCTTTCCGACGTTTTTCCAGATGAGCCGGCGAAGCTTGGGGGGCTTAAGGATCAGCTGCAAAGTTGTTTGTTGGGGGCTTGTGCGTCTGAGTGTTTCGCATTGGGGAGCTCCTATTTCTGTTCGTCAAGGAGAAAGACGACAGTTTGAGATTGTGTATCGATGGATCGTCAATTGAACCGGCTTACGGTGCGGATATGTATCTTTTACCTCGCATTGGCGATTTCTTCGATCAGATCCTGAGTGCGAGACATTTTTCTAAGTTTGTTTGGGATCAGGCCATCATTGTTGCGGGTTCGGAGTGATGACATTCCGAAGACTGCCTTGTGAGTGCTACGGGCTTTGTGTGTTTTGGTGGTGTCGTTGGACTCACCAATGCTCTAGCATCATTCGTAGATATGATGAACCAGATTTCTTCAAGCCGTTCCTCGACCAGTTATTGTTGTGTTATTGACGACATTCTGGTCTATTCAATATGTTGTGAGGGACAGGAGTAGCACTTGAGGATTTGTTTGGCAGACATTGGGAGAGCCCCAGCTGTTGCTAGATTCTCGGAGTGTTCCTTCAGGTTTGATTGTGTTAACTCCTTGGTCTTGTAGTTACGGGAGACGGTTTTCCTATGGTTCCGAGGAATATCGAGGCCGTACAGCTTTGGCCCAGACTTGTGTGCAGGACGGAGGTCCGCAGATTTTGGGCTTAGCAGGTTTTTACCGTCGTTTCGTGCAGTATTACTAATGTATCGCTGCACCGTTGACTGGACTGACCAGAAAAGAGGTTCTTTTTCTTTGGAATGAGGCATGCATGCGGAGTTTTTGGCAGTTGAAGACTCGGTTAACAACTGCATCAGTTCTTTTTTTGCTTTCTGTTTCGGGCGACTTTGTTGTTTAACTGTGATGTTTCGCGAGTGGGGCTCGATTGTGTACTGCGGTGACACTATAGAGTTATCGCTTTTGCTTCCTTACATTTGGAGGAAGTACTAGCAGGATATCCCATTCCTGATCTGGAGATGGCCGCGGTGGTCGTGCCTTGGAGATTTGGAGACACTACTTGTTCGGAGGGTCGTATCAGATTTTCACGGACTACCAGAGCTTAATATACATCTTCCTGCAGCGGATTCTGATTGTTGAGATAGTCTTCTGCAGATTTACAGTTCTTGTGCGATCATTGAGTATAGCTTAAGTTCGCCTCTATTGAGGGGACAGCTTGCTCATGTCCGCGCCCGACCACTTTTCCTTAATCGCTTTCGCGAGGCACAGCCCACCGATGCTCGTTCGTCAGAGATACTTGAGCATACTCGGCTGGGTAATGATTCAAAGTCCTTGATTTGTGACCAGATGTGCTACGTTTAGGGACGTGTTTGTGTGTACCTGTTGCTGTTATGCAGAGACGCGGAATCCTAGAGCAGCCACATCTGTCAACTCTCTGTACTCATTCAAGTTCCACCAACATTTGACGTGACTTGTGAGATAGTTACGGGTGGACATGGATGTAGAGTGAAGTTTCGGATTTCGTTTCGAGGTGTCTGTCTTGTTGTGTGTTAAGGTTGAGCATCTGAGACCGGCTGGAGAGTTGCAACCTTTAACCGTTCCGAAGTAGGAATGGGAGCAAATCTCCATGACTATTCATTGTGGTGTCTACCCAGGTTTAGTCAGGGTGTGACTCCATTTGGATGTTTGTCATCCGGTTATACTCGGGTTGCTCAGTTGTCCTTTGTTAAGTTTGTGCGTTGCACGGAGTTCCTTCATGGGTCGTATCCAATGAGGGCACCCTGTTCTCTTGTCGTCTTCGGCAGGAGCTTCAGGAAGCCTTGGGTACTGGTTGAGCTTTAGCTCCGCCTTTCCATCCGCAGGATGATGGTTTTGTGAGAGCGGGCTATACCGACTCTGGAGGATATGTTTGTGCATACGTACTAATTGTTTTCGGCTGTTGGGATCGTCACTTGCCATTGTTAGGCTTCTCTTTCGATAGTTGTTATCAGGAGGCACTCCTTGGCAACCTTTTGGTTTAGTTGTTAGGTTGTGTCGATCGCCAGTCTGTTTTTCTGACTCTATGTAAATAGGATTTTCGGACCCCAGCTAGTCTAGAGACTTCGGAAATGATCCAGTTGGTTCAGGTCAGGATGATGACAGCCTAGTGCAGACAGAGGTCTTATGCCGACCATGGTGGTCGCAGGCTTGAGTTCGCAGTGGGAGATCATGTATTCCTACGGATTTTTTCCGATGAATGACGTGTTGAGTTTTCGGAAGCTTATCCCAGGATTGTAGGTCCTTTCGAGACCCTTTTAGCGAGTTAGTTCCGTTGCCTTTAACTTGGCACTTCCGCCCAGATTATTGAGTTTTAACCCCGTATTCCTTGTATCGTTACATTGCAAATACCTTCATGACCTTTCTCACATGATTCAGCACCAGACCATTTAGATTGGACGCGATCTTTTCATTCACCGGCAACCATTTGTGTTAGTGGCTCGACAGGTGAAGAAACTTCGGTCAAGGGTCTTGCCATCTGTGGATGGTTTTCTTGGATATAGCCGTATAATGAGGTAGTCACTTGGGAGGCTCCTAGAGAGATTTGGGAGTTTTGTACTCATCTCTTTGAAGGTACGCTTAGTGAGAATTTTAATTCGGGGACCGAATTTCTATAATGGGGGAGATTGTAACGTTTTAGAAATCGTTATGCGAAATTTTTCCGTTTTAGGGTAAAATTGTCGGTATTTTCCGTTTTAACCCGACTGTGATCAAACGTCCATATAAACTTGCCAGCACCTAGTTTAGCTAAAATAAAGGTAGTGCGCGAGCTTTGGGGGTATATGGGAAGTTTTGGTTCAGATAGAATTTTTCCCTAATTTAATATTATTTTAATGTGGTATTTTTATATTGGGTTTGGGAAATTTCTCCTAAATTTTTTATCTTTGATAATAAATCAAGTTGGGTAAAACAAAAACATTCCTCATAATATCTAGATCTTTTGTGCTAATAGAATTAAGTTTTTTTTAGAAAAGAAAAGAATGAAGGAGGTGGCATACATGCATGCATATGCATTTATGTGCATTTATTGCAATTTTAGCTAGAACACTTCACAGAATTCCTCATACATCCTCACTTGGCCGAGTTCTTCCTCATTCTTCTGCTCTTGATCAAATTCTTTTCCATTTCCAACAATTCCAAATCAATAAATCTCCAAAATTCCCAAAATAAATCCCAAAAACACTTCAAGTATTACTTTGGCTTCTTTGATCACTTGGAGCTAGGAAAGCTTGGATCTTGAGAGCAAGTATTGTTAGGTATAATCCCTAAACTGTTAAATAGGAGTTTTTATGATGTTTAGCTCATTGGTTGTTGCGTAGAACACTTTATGTATCGATTAGTGCAATATCGTTTTTTTAGTATCTTTTTGAGTCTCTGTGATCTGCTGTGACCTGGGATTTTTACTGAGTGACCAAACAAGATTGTAGTGATGTACTAGTAAACCTAAGACCCCACCTGAGACATGAGATCCACCCCACCGGCTTTGGCCGGCGACCCAAGCAGGAATTCCGGCGACACCGGTTTTGTAGGGGAGTTGGGTGTTGGTTTTTTTGTGGGTAGCTGTCTGCTGTGGTTTAGGGGTGTTTGGTACTGTTTAAATTTTTAGTATTTATTGTATGAAAAATCTGGAATCATTTTCCTATAATCTTGTGTTTTGTGTCCGCGCGATACGTTATACGACACGGATCGTGCACTTGGTGTGATTTTTCTCTTAGGTCGTTTTTGTCGTGTCGCTACGTACGTTAGCCACAATACGAACACTTGTGAGTTAGTTTAGTGTTGGTGTGTCGTTTAAAACATAGTTTTACATTATATTGGTCAATTTCTGAGATTTTTCTCTGTTTATGTGTTTGTGAATTTATAGCATCGCAAGAGGGGATTTCGGACGCTGCGAACAAATGGAAGCAGGTGGTCGGATTTTCATAGCTCGAGACCATTCTGAATAGATTTAACATCTGCAGGGAAATCGCCCGCATAGAGTTATGCGTCTGAGCTAGAGATGACTTGACTTGTCGCATATTCTATTTCATATTTAGAATTGCGCATTCACCCTACTGCTTAGATATTGTTGTGCTTGGACTAGTACCCTTAGGATACTGCACAAATTATTGACGGCTCATGTTGCACGAGCACTGATTGTATGCCACACACACCGTCAATAATTGCCATGTCACGCACAACCTACATATAGAAATGATATTGTTTGGTTAGGGACATTAAGACATTGATTCATATTTCTTTATGCATATGACATATAGCATACCTGTATACCTTTATGCTTACACATATGCCTTGACATGCTTACATGCTAGTTGCCTGTATACCTATAGGTTATTGTACCATTAGCGATAGGTACATACACACTTAATGACATAGATACATGGATACCTTGCATTCATACTTCACTTATACCTGGAGGGTATATTACATCATTATTGATAGATAGATACATATACCTTGCTATACCTTTATGTTTACACACGTATCTGGATATAGCTACATGATTACCTTTATTTGATATTATATAGACTTGGAGAAATTTGGAACCGCATATATAAATTTTAACTTGTTGCAGTTAAATAGCGGCTTTTCCTTTATATGCTTGCATTGCAGTTTTATGTTGCATATATTATATTCATGGATTTTCGCATGGAGATATGGATTTTTCATGATGTTTTCTGGATTTGAGGACCGTGGTAGTTTCATGAAATTATGCTTTATTTGAAAAACCCGGTTTCTCTTGATATGATATTTCAGCATCAACCATGAGATTTATCGGTTCTGATGTATATATACCCCACGCGAGGAACGGAAGGAGCCGTGTGCGGGTACATGGTGGGGCTCGGAGGTATCCCGGGGCAAGAGTCGTGGAGTACACGATGAGTTAGTGGGGGAACCATACCATCTAGTGACATTACCAATGACTCGGCGGTTATCGTGGTGATACTGACCGGAGTCATGTACGTATGGATACGTCGAGAGACTAGGGTCAGAGCTTGGCACTCGGGCTTTTCGGTATAGCGTATGATACATACCTATCAGGGGGCCAGTCGTGGGGACAGCACGTGATAGATCAGTATTTCGGTGTCAATGCTTGACACTTGTTTCATGATGTTTTGGGTGTCGAAGTTTGATACTCACCTTATATGAAACTTACTTGATACTGATATTGTACACAGAGGATATGTGGGATATACTGATATTGTACACAGAGGATATGTGAGATATACTGATATTGTACATACAGGATATGTGAGATCTACTTGATGTTGGACATTCGGGATATATGAGATTTACTTGATGTTGTACATTAAGGATATATGAGACTTACATGATATGAGAGCCAATTTGGGGGCTGATTTGTGGAAATTGGGAATTTGATTGTCTTGTTGGATTTTGGTCCAACCACGAGGTTAGGATTTCCGTGGAAATGACATGTTTTATTCCATACTCCACATTTATTGTTTATGCACTGTTTCATATATTAGTAGTACCTGATAGAGTACTTTCTTTGACTGTTGCATTTACATACTATTATACGCATTGCTTCATGTATTAGTTGTACCTGATAAAGTACCTTACATGATTATTGCATACCGATTGTCATATTATTGCTTCATGTATTAGTAGTACCTGCTAGCGTACCTTTCATGACTGATGCATTACATATGACCATTCATTGCTATTAGATGCTTATGTTAGATTCGCGTTGTACGTGCATACTTGCGATTACCTGCATATGTTATTTTACTATTCACGAGTTGGCAACTCACCCCCGTTGTGCCACAGTGTTTTGCAGGTGTTCCTCAGGATAGTCAGAGGCAGGGCTATTTTCATCCGTCGTATCATCTTTTGCTGTGGATACCGCTTCACCTTACAGTGTGCAGTTTTGCTTAGGTAGGTTTTGCGGTTATCCAATGTCACTTGTTGTATATTTCGATGTATCCTGTACTATCCATCTACCATTATCTTGTATGACTTAGAGACTTGATGTGAGGACGGTATTGTATATTATTTTGTGACCTGGAAGTTTTTTATGCAGTTTTATTTATATCGTCTCTTTCTTCGCTACGGCGTCGTATATCTGTTGTGGTGGTTGTTTTCCGCCTTTTTGACGTAGATTTGCTCACGTTGGGGATGCTTTACTTTATATTTATGTTGTACCCATTTTTGGGGTTGGTTTTTACAAAGGAGGTGCTGCCGAAATTTTCAAGAAAGTAAATTGGACTTAAAGAATTTGTACTTGAAATTTTCAAAAGCTTAAACAATGTTTCTTATCTTTTCTTGTCTTTTAATGGTTTAGATTCGTATTTGGGATATGATATGAGAATTTAGCGGGCCTTTGGATGTGTGTTTCACACACGTATTTGTATTTATATAGATGGTATCGATTTGTACTAGACTTAGATCAGTACCCCAGATCATGAGATATGATGATAAGGATACCAGATAATTGATGAGATGAATATGGTATTGACCCGTACCCAGCTTTTGGGATGCCGTACGATAATTTACCGTACGAGCTTTATATTGATGATAGATCCACACTCATGACTCGAGGATGTCATATGATATTGTATCGTACGCGGTACCTTTGAGGCGGGATCACTGAATATTATATATATATATACATATATATATATATATATATATATCGACTCAGATTTAGGTGGTTTCCATACCCCTCCTGATTGACTTGTTAGTTAGAGCTGTAGTTTTGCTAGTAGATGTTAGGCTAGGCCGATGTCATACCTATTTCAAAAACTAACGAATCGGGAGTATTTTAAAGACAGACAAAGGGATTCCACGGATATTTTCAAAGGACGCATCTTTTCTTAAAAACACCATAGCCCTTATTTTCCTAAAAACCCCGATTTGTCTTCTTTTAAATGGCAAAACAGTATGACATATATACATTGATGTAGATACTGCACTGTTGTGTTTATTATTCATTTGCCGTATATTCTTGCTTTCGCATCGCATTGCATGTGCAAATGTGTTTATTGTTATATCAAAACCATGCTGTTAGGACACCAGCACCATTATCGATGATGCATATGTTTCACGTACACCTGCTTGCCGGCTCACACACTTCATCATCGATAATTGCTATGTCGCTACACTGTATGACTTTTGAATTCAGGATATGATCCCTTGCATGGCATACTTGTGCACATATATATCGTACACTCATACTTGTGCACCTATCTGTTGTACACCCATACTTGCATGATATACTGATATGCTTACATTTCTTTTATATGTCGCATACATCATGCTTTACGATTATACGCATTGAGATATGTTGTTTCCATGATATTTCTGGATTTGGGAACCGTGGTTATTTCAAAAGAAAGTATGTATTGTTTCAAAAACCCGGTTACCCTTGATATGATATTTCAGTGCGTCCACCATGCATTTTCTCGGTTCTGAGACGTGTGACATGTGAACCCGAATCGAGGAGCTGGATGAGGCCAATTGCGGGTACATGGTGGACCCGGTATGGTACCCCGGGGCGAGAGCGGATCGCTGTGTTGCAGACGGTGAGCCTGGCAAATGGAATACTACCTACCGGTGATAGTATTTGGGCTCGGCGGATATCCAGAGGATACCAACCGGAGTCAAGAGATGGTATGGGCCGATCCGGACTGATGGAGCCCGTAGGAAGATCCGGACTGACGGAGCCCAATATATGAGGATTTACGTGTCGATGCTAGGCACAGGTTTCATGATGTTTCGAGTGTCGATGCTTGACACTCTGGTTCCATCATTTGATATGTCGCGAGCGACACATGTTGATTTACATCCTCATACTTCCATGCATATGCTTTATGATATTTACATGCATGATGTTTATTGTCATTGGGTGACATGTGGACGATATCCACATACATATAGTTGACATTGATGATATTGATCACATAGTTGGACGAGATCCACATACATACAGACATTGATTACATAGTTGTATGATATCCACATACTTGTAGACTTCAGGATATAGTCGACATTGATCATACCTCATATTTGTGATATGTTATTACCTGAGGCACTGGCACGAGCACTTGGCACTACACTCATGTATTGATGTTACATTGCCACCTTATCATGCTTCAGACTTATTCATTTGAGATTTATATATATATATATATCTGATAGTATTGACCTAGGATTGTGTCATACATACGATTTCTGCTCTGTGATGTTTTCTATTCACGAGTTGGCAACTCACCCCCGTTGTGCCACAGTTCTTGCTGTAGGGTTACTAGGCACTGTCACAATGTTCTACAAGGCATCAACCATGCCCGATTTAAATTTTAGACGTGCCGAACAACCCTAACCAAGATCTTAGACTAGAGATTAGGTGAAACAAATAGCAAGTAAACAACTTTACTTCTAAGAGTTTGGGATTACAAACTTTGTAGTCCGTTCCTTCACTTCTAAAGCTCCGTGTTGAGGTCCCTTCGCTGTGATCATCGAGTATCCGGACTCTAGAGAGGCTCTACAAAAGAAAGATGCAAGCTTGCATCCGATATTCGATAACTAAGATGATCTATCTTGAAGAAACTCAAACCCAAGCTCTTGCATTGCTAATCAAGTATTAGCAAAGAAAACTCCCTAATCTAAACGGCTAGAATAGATGAGGATGATGAAGTAGGAATTTAACTCTCATTTGTTTTCGATTTCTCACTCATTTTCATCACAAGTCAAAAAGCTAGAAAGCTTTATCAAGAGGAAGAAGAAGATGAAAACCATTTGTGATGAATAATGAAAACTAGTGTGTGAGGTTAGAAATGCAACCATGGGTTAAGTATGAAGACTTAAACCATGTAGAGAAACAACTATGGTTAAAGGTTTGGGTTGGGTTAAGGAAATATCTATGCAAAATATCAAGGTCAAAGTCAAAGATTCAAGAAGCTTCTTGAAAGCTTCATGAAAGCATAACCCTAATCCAAATCCTAACCACATTTATTCTCCACAAAACATGTTGCATTTATAACCCTAACATGTTACAATATTATATATCACATATACAATATTTATTGTAATAAAATAAAATAATACAATTAACATATATCACATATATATCAATGTATTACCCGAGTGAGAAAAAGAATCTTTAAGTGAGCTTATATTAGTTAATGTAATTTAATATATCAAATATATAATTATACATTAAATTATCGAATCAACAATTGATCCGATAATCCGGCTATTTCACAAATAACCGACTAATATATTCTGTATCAGTTCATCGAATCAACACTTAATCCGATGACCCGGCTATATCACATATACCCAGCCGATATCACATATCGCGAGAATCTAATACGGTATCACATATACGTATTGTTCTCGGTCCCGCACATATCACATATGTGCTCCTATTCCGTTTTGCCTGAGCCAGGAAACCTCTGTGTATGACTCTAAAGAATCATCAATACGCCGGCAGTAGGTGATGATCATACCAAACACCCACAAGCTGCAAGCGGTCAGCTAAACGTAACAGCCATCCGGGTATTGAGCGATCAGAAGATCAACAAGCAAGCCTGTACATTCTCCTGCGAATCCAATCAGTAACTCTCCCGTACAGTCCGGTCTATTCATCTGATATGTCGCATATCTCGCCTAGGGGTGGTAAACGTCAGACCCCAGTAGCTTGATAAGTCGTGTCGATATGAGGTCTATAACAGTTCGAGAAACTACTGATAACACTTACAAGTAAATCTCAGCAACCCTGGCCAGGGATTTCCAGTTATAGCCAATCAAACACAGCGCAACATCAACTCCCTATACCGGGAGAGACGAAACCCCTCCTATCACACATTGCCTCCATGTGATTCGGGACTGTACCCAAAAACCACCTTTTTGCATGCCCTCTTGGACATGGTATGATGGAAATCAAAGCACAGTGGGAATCACACAAGACTCTATGACGATCTCGGGTCTACAGACTAACCTGTACCAGTGTCACCAGAGAACTGCCATCTGACGTAAGGTATAGTACCATCTGGGAGTTCTCGGCGAGTCCGTCCAGTGTACCCAGTCTCCACTGAGCACCCGTATACCTTCTCTGATGTCAAACACCAATGGATATGGGATCATCCATCGCCCATCATATGGGTCAAGAAGCGCATACGCTAGTCTACTCTGGTATATCGATACCCTGTCTCGATATACCTACGACTAGGAACATTTGAAGGATGTACTTAGCGACTACACTGTCCCCATTAGTATGATCTGCATCATAGTCCTGGTAGTCAAGTACTCATCCTAAGGGCTTTATCAACATGTAACATAGAGACATTCAGAGTACATGCTAAGATAAAGAGTAACCAGATAGCGTACTATCATGTCGAGCAAGAAAGTCCTCCCTATATATATGTCCAATCATCCACTACAATATACATCGTATGTACAGTAATGGCCTCTAGGGCATACATATAACTAACAATCTCCCACTTGAACTAGGGCCATTTGTTGTCGTATCGCATACCCAACAATCAGCTGTGGTTGAAGTATCTCATACTCAACCATCCCATAAAAGTCTCTACTGGGAAATAGGCCTTTGTGAGTGGATCCGCGTTGTTGTCCTCTGTGTCTACTCTCCTAACCTCGATCTCCCTAGAGATCAACCATCTCCATTATCAGGTGATACTGCCTAAGAATTATATCTGGATTTCTGATGGGACGGGGGTTCCTAGGCCAAAGCCATTACTCCATTGTCATACAATGGTTGGAACGAAGTTCATCTCATGAACTAATTTATATCCAGACTGCCTCTTTGGTAGCATCCTTGGTAACGATGTATCTTGCCTTTAATCGTCTAGTATGTCACGGTATGTAGCTTGGAACTCTTCCAACATACCGTCTCTCCACTGACGGTAAAGACAATGCCTGCGACTGACATTCAGTCGTCCTTATCACCGTGGAACTTTTCCAGTGATTCTCCCTAGGATCGATTGATAACATCTCACTATACCTACTGAGAATCCTAACATCCAACTAGATCTATCTCATAGATCCAAAACCCAGGATTTAGGAGGTATCACTTTGATCCTATATGGAGAATTCTTGTGATAAGCGGAGATTGACCGAGCGTAGCATAGGAAACTCCTTTCCTATCAAGAGTATGTCATCCACGTACACTACGAGGATCACCACCATACTCCCTACTACCTTTTTGTATATACAAGGTTCATCTACTATTTTAATGAAGTCAAACTCTTTGACTACCACATCAAAACAGACGTTCCAACTCCGCGATGCCTGTTTTATCGCATAAAACATCTTGCACACATTTCCGCTGCTCCCACTATCTACGAAGCTCTCTGGCTGTGTACTTATAGACGCTCTCATCCAAAACATCATTTAGAAAAGCAGTCATGACACCCAACCACCAGATATCATAGTCATGGTATGTAGCAGTGGCAAGTAGGATCTGGATGGACTTAAGCATAGCTTTGAAAGTCTCAACTATTCCATGTACACCAAGTAATCTTCTCAAGATATACTTGCTCCAGATGGAGATTTAACCCTTCAGATAAAGTAACCAAAGTCCATACTTTGTTGGTGTATAAGGATTCCATCTCACATCGCTAAGCATCCAGCCATTCTTACAGAGTCGCACTCCTGATGGCTAGCTCGAAACTATTTGGGTCATCATCTCATGATGCAATCCTCGCTCCCACTGTCATAGAGTAACCGAAGTATCTCTCAGGTGGGTGAGGAACCCTACTATATCGGCGGAGAGGCTGAGGTTCGTTGGATACTATTGAATCCTTCGGGTATACCAAATCATTAGCTGGAGTTTGTATAGCTGGAACTCCTTCCAGTTCTACCTCTTGACCACTAATTTCTTCACAAGAAATTCCCTTTCACAAAGGTGGCATGCTGAGAAACAAAACACCATTTGTTCCCCAGTTTGGTAGAAGATATTCCTTTGCAAATGCTTGGGATATCCGACAAACATCCACAGAACTGACCTTGCCTCGAGCTTGTCCGGATCATGCTTTTAGACATAGGCCGGACAACCCCAAATCTTAACATACTTAAGATATGGGCTCTTCCTATTCCATATCACATATGGAGTGGTAGGCACCTGATTTGATTGGAACCCTATTCAATAGGTATGCAGCTTCTTAAGTGCATAGCTCCCAAAAGGAAATAGGAAACTCAATAGTACTCATCATAGAGCACATCATATCTAATAGGGTGTGATTGCTCAGCCCCGATACACCGACGTGCTCTGGAGTATACGGAGGAGTAATGCTGAGAGAGAATCTCATTCTCCTTTAGAATAGTCCAGGAATCCCGTGCTCAAGTATTCTCCTCCCTGATCACATCAAAGGATATAATACTTATACCCGTTTTTGGTTCTCTACTTCTAACTTATATTCTGTGAATATCTCAAAAGCTTCGGACTTGTGTTTCAACAGGAACATATGTTTGAATCTTGAGAGATAATCAGTGAATGTAATTAAGTATAAATAACCAGTCCTGGCATGTGTAGACAGGGGACTTACATACATCATGTATCAATCCCAAGAGTTCACTAACTCTTTCTTTGTTTCCAATAAACAGAGCTATGGTCATCTTATCTTTGTGACATGACCGGCAAGTTTCACAAGATGTAAATTCAAACTAATTTAAATATGAATCTAAATGTAACTTATCTAGTCGGGTCGCATTGATATGACCTGGTCTATAATGCCTCAAGAAGGATTCGTTCATTTCTGAACTCTTCCTCTTGTGTGTGTTCTGTATACTAAGAACTGTAGTTTGATTTAGAACGTCAATGCTTTTAGATAACGTGCCTGAACCGATCAACTCTTGATATAGGAAATGTTCAAAACATTATCCAACAATACAAAATTATATCCTTCTTTACTAATAAAGAGACCGATATGATATTGTATATCAGGTTCGGTATCTAATAACATTCGTTCAGAATCAATGTATTTGGTAATACAGGTTGATAACTGCCAACAGACTTGGCTTGCAACAATTGCACCGTTTCCAACTCTTGAAACTTATCACCCGTTCTCAGTTCTCTACCTATCTGTAGCCCATGTAACAGATTACATATGCGGGATCCTGAGCCGGTATCTCTTACCCAGGACGTAAAGGATACTGAGAAACAGTTTTCTGTAATGAACACACCCGAAGAAGATGCATCAGCATGCACTTTCTTCGTTTGGGCGGCATGGGAATTCTGGTAATCCCCAATTTCCTGCTATGTCTTATAAAATTTATAAGTTGGAGCGGGACCAACGTTCCCTAGCGCAGTATAACAAGCGGGTTCGGTCAATACATCCGTATTATTATCTTGATTAAGGCGTGACATGGTCGCTACCTGGAGAGAAAGAGAATAAAACACTCAGCGTATGCTCTTGCAAGATTAAATTGGTTATTAATATATCTAATCAGGATGTCTCCTACTGTTTTTGTCAAATCTTCTTTCAAACCCTAAAAGGAAAGACTAGCCAGGATTAATTACACCCTACAATTTCGTCAATCTTTCTGCCAGGCCAGTGCCGGTACTTTGAGGGAGGTTCCCCGTGCTTTCGCACGGACCTAATTAAAATAAACCTCGTTTTCCCAGGGGTGTAACCCCGTTGACACCTTTCTAAACACCTACTTGATCGACTAATTGTAATGTGTAAAACTCTCCCAGGAGTAACTTTTACTCGCAGCGGGTATCGGGATCCAACTATCTCATAGAAGGTATGCAATCTCATTGCAAATTTCAACACTTGAAATTCCCGATAATATTTTGCCCCAAGCGTCGTATGACCTTGACAGAGGTCAACAAACCATAGGCTGCTAGTCAAGTTCAACCCGTCATTTCCTGATTGAAGTAAACCCACCCGCACGACCCTTGACAGAGGTCAACGAGGTCGTACGACTACCCTAAATCAATCACATCATATGTTTATATAGATAAGCACTAATCAGCTACCGCACACTACGCCTTGACAGAGGTTAACAAACGCAGCACGAATACTAACTATTACTTATCTGAAATGACAGAGGGCTACGACAGGTTTTTAAGAAAACCCTTTGCGTAATGAACTTGATATCGTTGTAGAATCGAGTGAATTTGAAAAAAGGAGTGTTTTTGAGGCTTTTCTAGTTTCGCTAAAGAGGTCACTCCCGGTGAAGGGATCTCGGCTCTTTCCTTATCGAATAAGGTGCAGGATATTTCGCAAATACCACTATGCAAAGCAAGAACAATAGAAGCAATCAAAAGACAAACCGAGTGTGTAGCATCTGCCAGTTTCGCTAAAGAGGTCACTCCCGGTGAAGGGATCTCGACTCTTTCCTTATCGAATAAGGTGCTGGAGATTCTACAAGGAATACCTGTATGCAAAGCAAGAACTAGAGCTTCCAGTTTTTAAACAAGTTTCTATAACATCTTTAGGATTCTTTTAATTCATTAATCTCATTAATGAAGTCCCATTTTAATTATGCTTCACAAGCATCAGATGTGAAACGAAATCAACAATATATAATATATATCTCATATATATAATATAAACATTCGTTTCAGGAAGTAATATGATCTCATCACAGAACATTGCAGCAGAAGAACATATATGAAATATTGGATATACTAGGAGGTCCGTGTTTTAATACGAGCCTGAATAAATCATGGATTCCACGGTCGCGATGAATAGCCAAACCCACATCCCTAGAACCCTACGAGAGCGGCAAGTAACCCTGCCAGTTCGAGAGTTAGGAGACCCGGTCTCGACTCCTCGAGATGGTCTCCTACTGTACCCTAGAACCCGGTAACTTGTGCTCCCCGCCTTGGGTCTATCCTAATGCGGAAAAGTAAATAATATACAATGGTGACATCATCCTCAGCCCGGAAGTGCCCCAATAAAAGAATATTACATACAATGAATTTTACATGAATGAAAAAGAAAAACTCTCATCTCACATAAAACCCCCGGCTATTCAAAACACGACAATCCAATATAACATATCACAGCAACACATAACATCACATGTCATCAACGTAAGTAAATATGCGTATCCCAATTGTCGTTGATGTATAGCAACGAAACCGGCGATACACCACATATTACACTTACGGTCGCAGAAAAGAAAGTGTAAAACTACAACAGTTGGAATCCACAACCTTCTTAGACATCGCATGCCTAACCAAATGAATTCCTTAGACATCACATGCCTAACAATTATATACCCCGCATTTTAGTCTCAATAGCGAAAATACTTTTGAATATCTAGTCGGGCAATTCAACAAGATTCCCGATATCCTGATTGAATGCTCATCGAAAACTTTAGTAGACGGTCACACCCCCGATGCCGTCGACGAAGTGCACTAAGGTGGAACACCGCTGCCGCGAGCACCCGAACGGATGCTTTTGGCGACGGGGTTCTCCTACAGTCACTCGGTCGGGGTTATGGGGCATGGCTCTCTATTAGGTTTACCCGGCGAGTATCCGCGTACGCTACGTGATTGCGACGGACTTTTGATCGCATCAAAATCCCGTGGCAACCGATCATCTGAGACTGAACTGCTAGATTTATAACATTCAAATTAGTTATCTCATAACTACATGTGGATTCCAAATATTGTATCACATTCCAGATAAATAGACAATGTTAAACTTTCCGATCGAATAATCAAACACCCAAGTTTTCCCAAATGGCTCAACACTTGAGCGGAGTTTAAAGGCATCCATCACATGCCACAGTACCAATGGTCCAGCCATAGAAGGGTCAAACCAACGCCTTACATGTGACAACGCCGTACTGCCCCAAACCCTAAGGTTTAGAGGCGGTTCAGACGGTCACATAATCGAGTTAAGCTTTGTGTTCTTCTAGAGGGTCCACCGTGTTACTTGCACGACTTTGAACGTTCTTTAACTAAGGAAAGATCCAACACTTGGAAATTTTCCGACAGGGGAAAAAGTGAGTTATTGATATCCGTTCGAACTTTTTAACACGTTTTAAAATTACCCGGAAAAACATAAACGAAGTTAAACTTTACGATCGAATCAACGAATACAAAAGATATCCAGAAAACTCAACACTTGAGTAAAATTAAAAATTCCCAGAAGCATGAAAACGTACCTAAGAATCATACCTTGAAGTACGAGACCCTGACTCCTCATGATGGCCGCGGTTCGGCGACGGTTCCGCGCTCCCATGATGTAGTTGGGGCTTCGTACTTCACAGCAATTCTTAGA
Source organism: Agapanthus africanus (assembly GCA_030015575.1). NCBI lineage: Eukaryota > Viridiplantae > Streptophyta > Magnoliopsida > Asparagales > Amaryllidaceae > Agapanthus > Agapanthus africanus. Next base: position 343,364,745 of record CM057341.1, read on the forward strand.
ATTCCCTGCTTATTTTTCTGAGTATTTTTAATATGAAAAAATCAACATTTTAAAAAAATTCCAGAGAAGGGGTAAATCGCGACGTTTCTGAGTTCGATCGGACTTTTGACTTCGTCTACACAATGCCTAAAGATCTAGCTTGGCTCTGATACCACTGTAGGGTTACTAGGCACTGTCATAAGGTTCTACAAGGCATCAACCATGCCCGATTTAAATTTTATACGTGCCGAACAACCCTAATCAAGATCTTAGACTAGAGATTTGGTGAAACAAATAGGAAATAAACAACTTTACTTCTAAGAGTTTGGGATTACAACCTTTGTAGTTCGTTCCTTCACTTCTAAAGCTCCGTGTTGAGGTCCCTTCGCTGCGATCATCGAGTATCCGGACTCTAGAGAGGCTCCACAAAAGAAAGATGCAAGCTTGCTTCCGATCTTCGATAACTAAGATGATCTATCTTGAAGAAACTCAAACCCAAGCCCTTTCTTTGCTAATCAAGTATTATCAAAGCAAACACCCTAATCTAAACGGATAGAATAGATGAGGATGATGAAGTGGGAATTTAGCTCTCATTTGTTTTCGATTTCTCACTCATTTTCATCACAAGTCAAAAAGCTAGAAAGCTTTATCAAGAGGAAGAAGAAGATGAAAACCATTTGTGATGAATAATGAAAACTAGTGTGTGAGGTTAGAAATGCAACCATGGGTTAAGTATGAAGACTTAACCCATGTAGAGAAACAACTATGGTTAAAGGGTTGGGTTGGGTTAAGGAAATATCTATGCAAAATATCAAGGTCAAAGTCAAAGCTTCAAGAAGCTTCTTGAAAGCTTCATGAAAGCTTAACCCAAATCCAAACCCTAACCACATTTATTCTCCACAAAACATGTTGCATTTATAACCCTAACATGTTACAATATTATATATCACATATACAATATTTATTGTAACAAAATAAAATAATACAATTAACATTTATCACATCTATATCAATGTATTACCCGAGTGAGAAAAAGAATCTTTAAGTGAGCTTATATTAGTTAATGTAATTTAATATATCAAATATATAACTATACATTAAATTATCGAATCAAAACTTGATCCGATAATCCGGCTATTTCACAAATAATCGACTAATATATTCTGTATCAGTTCATCGAATCAACACTTGATCCGATGACCCGGCTATATCACATATACCCGGCCGATATCACATATCGCGAGAATCTTATACGGTACCACATACACGTATTGTTCTCGGTCCCGCACATATCACATATGTGCTCCTACTCCGTTTTGCCTGAGCCAGGAAACCTCTGTGTAGGACTCTAAAGAATCGTCAATACGTCGGCAGTAGGTGATGATCATATCAAACACCCACAAGCTGCAAGCGGTCAGCTAAACATAACAGCCACCCAGGTATTAAGCGATTAGAAGATCAACAAGCAAGCCTGTACATTCTCCTGCGAATCCAATCATTAACACTCCCGTACAGTCCGGTCTCTTCATCTGATATGTCGCATATCTCGCCTAGGGGTGGTAAACGTCAGACCCCAGTAGCTTGATAAGTCGTGTCGATATGAGGTCTATAACAGTTCGAGAAACTACTGATAACACTTACCAGTAAATCTCAGCAACCCTGTCCAGGGATTTCCAGTTATAGCCAATCATACACAGCGCAACATCAACTCCCTATACCGGGAGAGACGAAACCCCTCCTATCGCTCATTGCCTCCATGTGATTCGGGACTGTACCCAAAAGCCACCTTTTTGCACGCCCTCTTGGACGTGGTATGATGGAAATCAAAGCACAGTGGGAATCACACAAGACTCTGTGACGATCTCGGGTCCACAGACTAACCTGTACCAGTGTCACCAAAGAACTGCCATCTGACATGAGGTATAATACCATCTGGGAGTTCTCAGCGAGTCCGTCAAGTGTACCCAGTCTCCACTGAGCACCCGTATACCTTCTCTGATGTCAAACACCAATGGATATGGGATCATCTATCGCCCATCATATGGGTCAAGAAGCTCATACGCTTGTCTACTCTGATATATCGATACCATATCTCGATATACCTACGACTAGGAACATTTGAAGGATGTACTTAGCGACTACATTGTCCCCACTAGTATGATCTGCAACATAGTCCCGGTAGTCAAGTACTCATCCTAAGGGCTTTATCAACATGTAACATAGAGACAATCAGAGTATGTGTTAAGATAAAGAGTAATCATATAGCGTACTATCATGTCGAGTAAGAAAGTCCTCCCTATATATGTCCAAGCATCCACTACAATATACATCGTATATACAGTAATGGCCTCTAGGGCATACATATAACTAACACTTGCAGGTTTTGCCGTACAGGTTCCATTGCGGCTCCTGGCACACCGCTTCCCTTACTGATGATTTGCTTTGGTAGGTGGGTTCTTTTGCATCAGAACTACCGTTGTACCTGTATTATTTTATTCAGTTGTATCTAGTAATTCCATCAACCAAACTTGTATATTGTTTCAGACTTAGAAAACCAGTTATGTATTATTTCGGCCTTAGAGTAGCGCGTTGTAGTATTATGATTTTCATGCTAATTTTGAGTTTTCCTTTGAGTTTTGATCCTCGCCATTCGGCGTTGTATATTATACTGCTTGTGTGGTTGTGACTGTCGATTGACGAAGAGCTAGCTCCCGCTTGGGGATGCCTTTTATCATTGTATATATACTATTCATGTTGTACCCCATTTGGGGCTAGTATTTACAAAGGAAACTTTGCCGAAATTTTCAGAAAAGACTAGAGATTTTAAAAATGCATATTCGGCTTTCTTATTTAAAAACCTTGTTTTTAAAAACGTGTTTTCTTTACTTCTTAAAACTAGTTTTCCTTAGTTATTCCTTAAAAATGGTTTTAGATTTCTTGGCTTTTGGCTTACTTGAATTAGATGGGGTCCTATAAACTTCATATGATTCAAGGCCAGTAACGTGCTATTTCGGGTCGTGACAAAATTGGTATCAGAGCGCTAGGTTAACCTTGGTTCGAGTCTAAGTTTGACTATGCGGAGCCTAGAGAGTTTATATATATACGGAACTTAGGCTTGACCTTACGGAACTTAGACTTAGTCGAGGGGGTATTAGACTCGAACTTTCGTCGCGTAGGATGACCCTTGGTTGATGGAGTAGGTAGCTTGAGTAGAGTGACGTACCGTACGTATGTTCCGCGGCATACTTACGATATGCTACTCCGCTTAAAAAACCTTAGGATGTACATTTCCTTGCACAATATTATATTCATTCCTATGATCTATCCTCATCGATACTGGTTATAATTTTGCTGCCACGATTACACAGGCAGAGAGAGCTACGGCTAGAGTTGCGCCAGCATGATCTCGTCACAGACGAGGACTGACCAGGGCGTGATTCCAGGGATATACGATTGCATAGAGAGGCGTCATTTTATTATGTTTTCGCGCATGAGCGTTTGACAGATCGCTTCTACGAGATTTCTCGGACGTGCAGATTAGCACCAAAGGAGCAGGCTACTGCTAGAGGCCAGCCAGAATGTGATGACCATTGATATATCGCTTATGCATGATGATCGAGGCGCTGTTCAGCGTACTGACGAATGAGCCAATTTTTGCTGCAAATAACGAGATATTGCCCAGATGGTGGAGCTACTGCAGCATGAGTATATGTTTAGAGATATGATGGAAGGTCGCTAGTCACCCGAGGATGAATGACTAGGACATGTGGTTCATTCGCTTACCCCGATGCGAGGTCATCAGATAGATTGATTCCAGGTAGAGACGACTTCACGCAGATTTGTTGAGAGCCGATAGAGACGATCGCATGTCAGGAACCCATTTCCAAGTTTAAAGTATTCGAAAGAAATGCAAGTAATGCTATGGACCCTCTAGAAGAATGAAACCCTAACTCAACGTAATGACCATGGAACGCCTCCGAACCTTATGGTTTGCGGCAGTTTAGCGGTGCCATTTGTGAGGCTTGGGTTTTCCCTTCTACGGTTGGTCTACAGGTGCTGTGGCATATACCGGAATACTATTAAACTGTACTCAAGATGTTGATCTCTTGGGGGATTATGAGGTTCTGACGAATCGATCGGATGGTTCGACAACATTCGGATTTCATGTGATGGGACACATTGCTTGGGAGACTCCAGATACGAGTATAGACGTTGGAGCGCAGTCCATGCAGCCACGAGAACACGAGTCCGAATCAGTCGACATTGGAACAGAGTGGAGTAAAGAGTTCGCACGAGATTTCGACGAGATGACGTTCCACTTCGCTGACATCAGAGATACGATACGCATGCAGAGGCGTTGTATATGGATATACCTTCCAGAAAGAGTCGCGATGAGCATACAGCCGTTCCGGAACAAGAAGCAAATATAGAAAAGATGATAACTTCCGGGAAAATCGGCAGAAACGAGATTAAAGAGAGACTTCGACAGGACCTTTCTGGAATACTACACGAGAAGACTTGGACCCAGGAGTGGTCATATTGCGCACACCCAGCAGGCCAGAGTTCGGCATCGTCGACGAGATGGTTGACCAGGTTCGGATAGAGGACCTCAACCAGATGCGTTGTGAATTGATCAAGATAGGACGAGTATGGAGTATACCTCCATAGATTGGGACGAGTTCCTGAGGACGCGTTCGGCTAGATATCTTCCACGGAGTGATGAAGATACCGAGTTCGTGATTTCGAGTCCATGTGAGAGACTTCAGATTGACCGTAGCCGAGAACATTTGCAGTGCGCAGTTAGAGACGTGATGTCGAAGTGGACGATGATATAGACAAATGGGAGAAGAGGTTCGTGCGAGATGCTGATGAGCTGTTGTTACTCCCCGTTAAGATTAAAGGTCAGATATGTCTACAGAGGCGTTGGGATGCGACCAGTTTCCTAGGAAATGCTGTGCTGAGGACGCAGATGTCCAGAGAGCGAGAAAAGAATATGCAAGAGTACCAGCCTCCGTACAGTTCGGCATAGGCGAGATCGGAAGAGACTTTGAGCAGGATTTCTTCCAGGACATTGCTGCGATAAGATTTGCACCCAGGATCAGATGTGTAATGTGTATTTAGGGGACCAGAGGTCAGCGCCAGTGACGTGCTGCTTTACGAGTGGTCATAAGGATTGACCGAGAGGTGACCAGAGAAGTGCCAGGATAGAATCGTTCCCGTTAGCACACCTGACAGGGCCGATGAGCCGATGGATTGCGAGATTGGTAATCCACAGAGAAGATAAGAGCCCAAAGACAGAGGATGCCAGACCGTGAGCAGGAGGAAAGTAGATATCTTGCGCTGCTAGCATTGGATGCGCCGACACCTTTTCGACTTTGAAGGAGGACATATCGACGACAGTGGTTATGATTTGTGATTTTGTGATTCGATTATCACGTATCCATCACCTTGGATTTCGGTATTTTGGGCGACCTATTCGCATGATTTAGTCTTGATGACTGAGTTTCATGATATTTGTTTCCGTGCACCATGGTTGCACCTACTGGGTATTCATATTTTGTGCATAGTATTACACTTGAGGTATTGATTGTGATTTCATGCCTATTTTATGCCTGTGATTTGATTTACGCTTCCAGCATAGTTTTCATGCACTTTTAGTCTTTTGATTTGATTTGTGCATGCTGATGCACATGGATGTGAGCTTATATACCGCGGTATACCAGATTTTGATTGAGCCGTATTGCATACCGTCTATTTTGATTCCGACATTGATGTTGATTTCTTGCACTCCGTGCATTTGATTTGGATTTTCGCGCGTGTTGAGCGTATGTTTTGAGATACGATTTTGGTGCACGCCCGATGCAGTAAATCTATATTCTTCATGCATGTCTGATGCACCTGATTTTGCTGTCAGGCACACACGTTGGCTATGACAGATGTTTCATGCAGACCCGTTGCACCTAGATGTTGCTTCTGTGCACATGTTTGGCACATAGATGGATTTTGATTTCCGTGCGCACCAGACGCACAGGGTATCCTTATATACATTTTGGGATTGATTTCTTATGGAGCAGAACGTTTTTATGATATTTGCTATATGTTTTCATATTGAGCAGGACTAGTCAGAGGACAGTACCTGGATATATTTTGTATGCATTTCTTTCAGTTATTTACATGTATAGATTTGATGTCTACATGTATAATTATGATGTATATCATATCGGTTTTGTTTGAATTTGACCTTTGTGTCTTTACCATGATTCCGATGATTGTGGGATGCTTGACGGACTTTTGATTTTGAGTTATCTGCTCATTATTCATGCGCATGTATTGCGCTATGATGCGTTTTATGCATTGATGATTCCGGAGCCCCGACGACTTAGTCTTTTATTGAAATGTTTTAGAATTTGGGGGTTTAAAATTTAAATTCGGGGACCGAATTTCATTAATGAAGGAAGATTGTAACATTTCAAAAAAATAAAATATTATTTTTGGGGAATTTTTATAATTTAATAATAAAATATTGAATATTTTAATAAGGCGGTATAATTAAATACCGATAAATGGGGAAAAATTTGGAAAATTATGGAAATTAATTAAAAGAGGGTGTTTTATGTAAATTATGCAAATTTTAAGTTTTTATGAGTATTTATATGTTAATTTAGTGCTAATCGCGATTAAAAATCGCTAATCGGATTTTTAGCATATTTGTGCAAAACATGCACCATATCTTTTTTTTTCACTTGTTACATGTTCTTATGGCTTTCCTATATGTTTTATAGCATGGTTATTGATTTATTAGAGAGGGAAAAAGAAAAAAAAGAAAAGGAAAAGAGTATAATATATAGGTATGGGTGAGAGAGAGAAAGGTAAGGGTTTACCTTTGACCAAGTCTTGGCCATTCCTCTTCATTCTTCACTCATTCCTCTCCCCTCCCTCTCCACATGCTGCTGCTGCTGCTGCCTTCTCCTCCCTCCTCTACAAATCACCCCATTTCATCTCCAAAACAAACTCAAAACCCAAATCCCATTTCATTAAATAGATACACAAGCTCAAGGGAAACACATTGGACCAAGAAAGAAGAGATTTTGAGGACTTTCAGCAACTTAAGAAAATTATTGAGTTGCCAAAGGAGGCAATTTCTGCACCATTAATGCAATGTTTTAATTCCTTATGCATCCATACATGTTTCATATCGATATTGAGTGGTTTTGTGGACTTAGAAAATCCTAGTTAGGGTTTATGGGATTTGAGAGTGGTGATGTGCAATTGAGCTCAGTAGAGGCCTCACAAACCCCCTAGTGCTAGAATTCAGGCTTAAAACAGAGACTAGAACACCGGAATACGGATTTAGAAAAGCCGATATTGGGAAATTATGGAATCTGTGAGGGTTAATTGAAATCTGCTATCACTCGAAGACTCTGAAAATCATTTTGCAAACACAGAGAGATGTGCAGGCACCCAGGAAGTTAACCCCAAAACCCCAGCCCCTATCTCCCAATTCTAGCCGCAGATTTAATCTGTATGGCCGCAATTTGCGGCCTAGGTCCCACCATTTTGACTCGTGTTGGTTCTGTAGCTTTATTTCATGTAAACTAGACCCCTGGTATATGCAAAATTGACCAATTTGACCTAGGGTGAAATCTGGGACCATTTTCAATAGTGGCTGTTTTGATTCGGGTTTCGTTTTGCGTATTTTAAATTCTGGATTTGCGTATTTGTGTTTTACCTCGATCACTTGACGTTTGCACGATGACATCGAGGGTTGTTTGATGGTTTTGAAAGCGTAGTCCATAGGTTCTAACCTATAGGCCTTAGCGTGTCGTTTTGGTTTTACGATGTGATGTTAATGTGCGTTGCGATTGTGCTATCTTGTAGGTACCTTCTTGAGGGCTTCATACGATGAAGAATATGAAGGCGACATCGACACCGACAGCAGGATGCAAGGTGAGTAGATTATATCTACGGGGGAAGTCGGGTGGATTGCGTATAACACCCCCGCAGTTCGATGTATAGGATGCTATATATACCTTATACTATATATGATAGCTTATTGCGTGACATGGATATTCTAGATGTGTTTAGGTGTAGTATGGTTAGATTAAGGATAGAAGTAAACTAGTATAGTTCCTAGTTGCGAACCCTAGAATAGGTTTACACCCACACGCACACACATGCTTTTGATGTGGTTATACTTGGATGATGAGGATAGTGTATGATATTGGAGATGAGTCGATGAGATTGGGCATAGCGCCATGAGATCGGTGATAAGATGTGATTCGTATTTGGGATACGATATGAGATTTTAGCGGACCTTTGGACGTGTGTTTCACACACGCATTTGTATTTATATAGATGGTATCGATTTGTACTAGACTTAGATCAGTACCCCAGATCATGAGATATGATGATAAGGATACCAGATAATTGATGAGATGAATATGGTATTGACCCGTGCCCAGCTTTTGGGATGCCGTACGATGATTTACCGTACGAGCTTTATATTGATGATAGATCCGCACTCATTACTCGAGGATGTCATATGATATTGTATCGTACGCGGTACCTTTGAGGCGGGATCACCGACTATTATATATACATATATATATATATATATATATATATATATATATATATCGACTCAGTAGGTGGTTTCCATACCCCTCCTGATTGACTTGTTAGTTAGAGCTGTAGTTTTGCTAGTAGATGTTAGGCTAGGCCGATGTCATACCTATTTCAGAAACTAACGAATCGTGAGTATTTTAAAGACAGGCAAAGGGATTCCACGGATATTTTCAAAGGACGCATCTTTTCTTAAAAACACCGTAGCCCTTATTTTCCTAAAAACCCCGATTTGTCTTCTTTTATATGGCAAAATAGTATGACATAGATACATTGATGTAGATACTGCACTGTTGTGTTTATTATTCATTTGCCGTATATTCTTACTTTCTCATCGCATTGCATGTGCAAATGTGTTTATTGTTATATCAAAACCATGCTGTTAGGACACCAGCACCATTATCGATGATGCATATGTTTCACGTACACCTGCTTGCCGGCTCACACACTTCATCATCGATAATTGCTATGTCACTACACTGTATGACTTTTGAATTCAGGATATGATCCCTTGCATGGCATACTTGTGCACATATATATCGTACACTCATACTTGTGCACCTATCTGTTGTATACCCATACTTGCATGATATACTGATATGCTTACATTTCTTTTATATGTCGCATACATCATGCTTTACGATTATACGCATTGAGATATGTTGTTTTCATGATATTTCTGGATTTGGGAACCGTGGTTATTTCAAAAGAAAGTATGTATTGTTTCAAAAACCCGGTTACCCTTGATATGATATTTCAGTGCGTTCACCATGCGTTTTCTCGGTTATGAGACGTGTGACATGTGAACCCGAATCGAGGAGCTGGATGAGGCCGATTGCGGGTACATGGTGGACCCGGTATGGTACCCCGAGGCGAGAACGGATCGCTGTGTTGCAGACGGTGAGCCTGGCAGAGGGACTACTACCTACCGGTGATAGTATTTGGGCTCGGTGGATATCCGGAGGATACCGACCGGAGTCAAGAGATGGTATGGGCCGATCCGGACTGACGGAGCCCGTGGGCCGATCCGGACTGACGGAGCCCGATATATGAGGATTTACGTGCCGATGCTAGGCACAGGTTTCATGATGTTTTCGAGTGTCGATGCTTGACACTCAGGTTCCATGAATTGATATGTCGCGAGCAACACATGTTGATTTACATCCTCATACTTCCATGCATATGCTTTATGATATTTACATGCATGATGTTTATTGTCATTGGGTGACATGTGGACGATATCCACATACATATAGTTGACATTGATGATATTGATCACATAGTTGGACGAGATCCACATACATACAGACATTGATTACATAGTTGTATGATATCCACATACTTATAGACTTCAGGATATAGTCGACATTGATCATACCTCATATTTGTGATATGTTATGACCTAAGGCACTGGCACGAGCACTTGGCACTACACTCATGTATAGATGTTACATTGCCACCTTATCATGCTTCAGACTTATTCATTTGAGGTTTATATATATATCTGATCGTATTGACCTAGGATTGTGTCATACATACGATTTCTGCTCTGTGATGTTTTCTATTCACGAGTTGGCAACTCACCCCCGTTGTGCCACAGTTCATGCAGGTTTTGCCGTACAGGTTTCATTGCAGCTCGTGGCACACTGCTTCCCTTACGGGTGATTTGCTTTGGTAGGTAGGTTCTTTTGCATCAGAACCACCATTGTACCTGTATTATTTTATTCAGTTGTATCTAGTAATTCCATCAACCAAACTTGTATATTGTTTCAGACTTAAAAAACCAGTTATGTATTATTTCGGCCTTAGAGTCACGCGTTGTAGTATTATGGTTTTCATGCTGATTTTTAGTTTTCCTTTGAGTTTTGATCCTCGCCATTCGGCGTTGTATATTATACTGCTTGTGTGGTTGTGACCGTCGATTGACGAAGAGCTAGCTCCCGCTTGCGGATGCCTTTTATCATTGTATATATACTTGATTGAAACGATTTCGGATTGTGTCGTATGAAAATTGAATAGAAATCACAACCAAAAATATTTGACCGCAATCAATAACGGTGTCGAATGTAGCGCGTTAGTAAGTGCGGATTGTCCACAAGGAAAGTGTAATCATTCGTGTTTCGATTTAGATGAGTCGAAAATTTAAAGAAAAGAAAACAAAAAATTCATGTTTTGTAAATTGAATTTCAAGAATTAGAAAAATCTAGATCTAAGAAAACATTAAAATCAAGAATTGAGAATTTGATGATTTCCAAACCAAATATCAAGAATCGAAATGAGGCTCGTAGGAATCGATCGGATCTATAGATGTGATGAAATCTAGCGATTACGTATTCTTATCCATCGTTGAATTGATACTAGATCGATGATGATCGACGAGAAATAGGGATTTCTTGTGAAACTAGGGTTTCATCATCTATCCCTTGTTCCTTCGTCGATATCATTCACATTCTAGCCTCTAGTAAATTCAAGAATCAATCGTGGATCCCTAATTTCGAGCGATCACAATCAAGAAAGCATCGCAACGAAACTAGGTCGTCGATTCTTCAATTTGCTAGGGTTTACAAAACTCGTAGGACTTAAGAATCGTTTTAAGATTTGTTACATCATCATTCTATTGATCGTCTCGACTCCTTTACGAGAGGAGTTTTACTCAAACATCACAACAAGAACCACAATCACAAATTGAGATCGAATCATGATGCAAGAATTTAAAGAAACCAAGATTAAAGAATTTCACCTTTTATTTATCAAAAATTCCGTTTACAATTCACTCAAGAACTACAAGAGGAAGAACTCGATCGTCGATTTGGCTTCGCTCGTCTCCTTGAGTCGCGGATCGGCTTGGATCACTTGCTCGATTGAAGATCGGCTCCGCTCCTAAAAGGTTGAAGGCTTCTCGCTTGATTTGGTACTCGGGATCTTGAATTTGGCTTTGGATTTAGGATTAGGGTTTGAGGCACAAGTTGTGTCACTCAACTTGTGTTAGAAAATGGGGGAGATTAGAGATTAGCCATTAACCCTAGATCTAGGCTCTCTTTTATAGACCATCCAAAACCCTAGATCTAGGATTTCAAATTTGAATTTCCCTCCAAAAGTTTGTTAAAGAGAGCCTTCTAGAAATAGTTTGTTAGGCCGAGCCTTCTAGATGAAGCCACGTGGCCTCTCTAGAGTCTTCTGGAAGCTTGGGCAGTTACAGGGGACACGTGTAGAAAATTGCAAGCGTTGGCGCCACCAAGCCGCCGCGGATCCGCGGCGCAAGCCGGCTCTTGCCGCGGATCCGCGGCTTTGTTGAAGCCTTGGGGCTTGCGCTCTTTGGTACTTGTTTGGGCTGACATTTGGGCCTTTTTTAGATATGTTGAATTTTATTCGGCTTTCTGTATCACTACCAGATCTCAAATCTTGGAGTTGGTGTATTTTTGATCAGCTCTTTTCCCAATTTTGGCTTTGCTCCTGCAATTTCCTGCACAATTTCTCGAGACAAGAGTTGCGCTATACAAGAATGATACGATGCCATGATAAACAGTCAATTTCCCTTAAAGTGCCGATTTTAAAGTCTAACACATGCAATCTGGTATTTCAGAGAGGTTTTGCTAATATGTGCAATATGAATACCGAACACTTCTAGATGAGTGCAAATGATAGGGAAATTGCCGTGTTAAAAATGCAGTATTTTTGACTGATCAAATTCCCCCAAACTTATTTTCGGTCGTCTCGAGCGAACTGTTTTATTAAAAAGAGAAGGAGAAAATAAAGGAAGAGAAAAACCAACTAGCACACTTTCGTAGGCAACACGATTGCACTGAGCACGTGCAACAAGCCTTTAAACCTCTAGGTGTCCCTAGTAGGAGGTGTGTTGTCTCCTGAGGGTTTTCAGCGGATTGCACCCACAAAATCCAATAATAAAAGGAAGATCATGAATATTACATTTAAAGACTAGAATTGTAAAAGAAAAGCCTTGAAAATTAGGGTTTCCAACTAAGCTAGCTTTCCGGTTGTCATGAGCCCTATCTTAATAGTCATGAAAAGATGTCAGAAATCACGTCCTCCCTCAATAAAACATCGTCTTATTCTTCATTCCTATCTTTCTTCCAAATATCGATCATATAACCCTACGTGTGTGTAATAGACATCCCTACACCCGGAGAATTCAATTCAAGCTATCATACTCTTGCCCATCAGCCTTAGTACTTTTTAATTAATGAATATTTAGATGAATTTGCTCACACACTTTCATGCGACCGTTAATACTTCTTGAGGTACTAACCGACCGATTACTCATGTGCTTGCTTATTTGGTGTTTTTCCTCGTCTTGCACCATCTAAGGCTTAGCAGTGACTCCCAGACCAGTTGGCCTTAGGGCACTAGGTGAAGTGGCACCCTCGCTATATTTTTTTATTGCTGCCTTGGCGATAACAAAACCAGTGTTCATTTTTCTCACCACTTTATATTTTATTCATTTTTATTTTATTTTATTTCTTTCATACTTTGGCTTTTAGACAAGAGCATTTCAAGGTATCCTCTACTATCCCGGGCTTCAAGACGTGTGTAAGTGCGAATAGCAGGGTATCAACGTTCAAAATGTTTGGCTTCCAGAATAGGAACTATTTTTCAGACTTATTTTTATCCTCAGATTAGTGACTTCCTTCATCTTACTAACCCTTGGGACAACGGCTCATAACTACTTATTACTAGTTCGTATAAGAAAACTTATAATTTTCTTGGTTTTCTTAAATTTTTCTAATCTTTTGGATGTAATTTTTCACTATCTAATCTTTTATTATCTTATTTATGTACAAATTTTTTTTTTATATTTTTTTTTGAAATTTTATATATTTTTATAGGTTTTCAAAATGTTTTGTGCTTATGCAAAGTGATATGCAAATGATGCGAAAATAAGCACAAACCTCCCCCAAACTTGTTTTCAACAGTGTCCTCACTGTTGCCATCCGCTAATTCACAAAAACCTGTAAGCCTGGGAGGAAATTTATTAATGGGGGCAAAATATTTAAGTGAAGATCCTCCCCCAAACTTATTTTTGGCTCATCATTTTGTAAAAATTTTCTTTTCAGGAGCCAGAAAATATACCCCCCTCAAACTTGAATTATGCAATGTTAATCTTTTGAAAATCACATGAGGGGGTAAAAAAATCAGTGGTCGATGCCAAGCTTTGCAAAGACCGAACATCAACACCAACCATTCAAAAATTTTATCAATGCTGTGCTCTGGTTGGTGGAAGAAGAAGTGGGGAAAGGTCAAGGGGTGGAATAGAATGTGTGTGCGTCTCATTTTGGAGAGACGATGCAGCGAATGTGATGGATTACTCGCATTCTTTTTACAATTCAGAAGAAGGGGCGGAGGTTCAATTTCATTGATTGGGAGATGATTCATCTCAACACCCGTGTCATTCAAAAATGCGAGTTCATCAGCGAAGATTCCATCAATACCTCGGAGAATAATGTCATCACAAAGCACGGGGTGATCTTCAGACTCTAAAAGCAGTTCATAATCAGTGTTAGTTGTTAACCCGGACAACTCGGTGGAAGAGTCCGTATGTGCATGATACATAGTTGGGTCAAACAACAACATATGAAAAGAGTCAAGATGAGGATCATCAATTTCGCTGCTGTCGACATCCATTAATTCGACAGAACAGACCTGAGCAGTAGGATCGGAGGGTACACTTCCCAACTTGTAAATGTTCAGCTCTATTGACCTATTCCCGAAAGATAGGGTCATAGAACCATTATGACAGTTGATGATAGCGTTGGAAGTGGCCAAAAAGGGGCGACCTAAAATCACCGGAATCTGATTCCGTAGGTTCGCTACAGGCTGTGTATCAAGTACAATAAAGTCCACAGGGAATACAAATTCCCCTATTTTTATTAACACATCCTCCAGTTCACCCCTAGGTTTGGTGATTGATCGGTCAACCATCTGGAGAGTTATGCTCGAGGACTTTAACACTCCGATACTTAGCTGCTCATAGACTGAGTAAGGAAGCAAGTTAACACTAGCGCCAAGGTCAAGTAGAGCACGGTTGATGTGTTTTTCCCCAATAGAAATAGAAATAGTAAGACAGCCAGGGTCCTTACGTTTCCATGGTAATTGTTGGGGGAAGCCGTGTCTACAGTACTCGACATGAAAAAAAATTTAGGCACTTGACTCTTCCTCTTCCTAGTGCACAAGTTCTTAAGAATTTTCGCATAGGACGGAACTTGTTGGATAGCATCTAGGAGGGGGATGTTGATGTTAACTTCCTTAAACATGTCCACAAGCTTCTCCATTTGGGCATCATGTTTGTTGGGCATCAACCTATTTGGAAATGGAGCTCTATTAATAAGTGTTGGGTCCAACATTTGTGGAGAAGTTTGTGGGGGTGGAAAAGATGAGGTGGGTGGAGGGTTCGAGCCTTTGGGAAAACGGAGAATAGGCTCGAAAGAAGAAGGTACATTAGACGAAATAGTGTAAGAAGTAGAAGTGTGAGTGGAAGTGGAAGTGGAAGTGGAAGTGGTTCACTTGATTCCTCAACATCAATCTGTTTACCCACATGATTGTCTAGCACTCTTCCAGATCTCAATGTTGTAAAAGCATCCACAGTAGTGCAATGTGAAAGCCCAGGATCAGGTTGGGGTTGAGATGGAAGATTCCCTTTTTCTCTAGCACTTATTTCGGCTGTTATTCGTTCAATTAGTGCTTCCATAGATTTAATATTCACATTTTGAGTGAGAATGATCTTTATCATATTATCGATGGAAGATTGAAAACTTGCCGACTCTTGGATAGATTGTTTCATAAAAGTAACCAAGGTTTGTACTAGTGCAGAGGTATTATCAGTACCGGTCAATTGCAAAGAGTTTTCATGTGGTGCAAAAGTGTTGGCCGGATTTTGAAAGTTTTGTGATTGGTAGGGGTGCTGACTCAATTGATTGGTAGGGGTGCTGATTGACATCTTCCCTAGGCGGTGGTGGTCTAACACTTTCCCATTGTGATGTGTTTTGAGCTAAATCTTCTAGGTATTTCCAAGCTTCACCATCATCTTTAGATAGGAATTGGCAATGACACATGGTTTCAAGCATCTGTCTAGTAGTGAGATCAATACCCTCATAGATAATTCGACACAAATCCATCTGGAGATTCCGTGATGAGGACATTGGATAAGAAGATCCTTGAACCGTTCAAAGCATTTCCAAAATGGTTCATTGGGAGGTTGGGTAAATTTGAAGATTTCGCTCCGAACACGGCAGGTCTTGTGATTGGGATGAAATTTCTTAAGGAATGCTGCAACGAATTCGTCCAATGTTGAAATAGAATGTGCGGGTGTGATGTAAAGCCACTTCTCGGCTAAATCGCACAAAGTGAATGGGAGAAGACGTAAACGCAGAGCATCCAAAGACAGTTGTGAATTTCCTATCAAAGCACATACATTTTCAAATTTGGAAATAAACATGTATGCGTTTTCAGAATCAAGACCGTGAAATCTGGGTAACAGTTTGATGAATTGGGGGTTGATTTCAAAATTTTCCCCGTTGGCGGGTGGTATAGAAAGACAAGTGGGAATGGGAACACGTGTAGGATAACACCTCTCTTGGAGAGAGATGCGTGGAGGATTCTGTGCACCTGCGGGAGGTGGCAGAGTGGTGTTAAAGTTTGATGGATTTGGGTCCATCGCGGTCGTGGTAGGTGGTAGGGAAGAAGGTGAAGAATTACCGACTCTGGGATCGATAAAAGAAACGCGGACAAGACGGGAAATGGAATCCCGTGTCCAGCCTAACATTGTGCTAAATGATTGTAGCACAAGTGGCAGCGTTGGTAATAATTAGGGGAATGAATGAATGTGATTGGTGTTTGTTTTGAAAAATATACGGATTTTTTTTTGAAAAAATGATGCGATCACAACAAATGCAACAAGCAAAACCCTAATTCTATTGGTCGCCTAGGTCAAAGCTCTAGACCACTCCTAACTGCCAAAAGACAAGTCGCAGGATCAATCCTCTACTGCCTCTTTGTCTCTCCTGTGGCCAGGTAAGTGCCAGGTAAGTGGGAAGGTACTCTACTACGTAAGTAGTGGGCCTAATTAATAACCACTAGCCTTTGACACACTTGCCTTAGACACCACAAAGAAACGCGGATAAGCAATGAATTATCTACGGCCTTCTTCTGTCCAAAGTGAGCGCGACGGTCCTTAGAGTCATCTCTAGATATTTTTTAGTTAATGAGGGTAAATGCGGATGCAAGTTTATGATTTTTGAGGCTTTGGAAGGGTAATGAACTCCCCACCTAATCTGGATTTGGACGTGCCCCTTAAATTCCGTATTAATATGCAAACAACCAAAAATCAAAACACGCACAATTTATTTTGCTTTTTGCGGTGCTGCGAATTTTGCAAAGAAACCTGCAGGAAATTGTTAATTGGAGCAGATTTAGGAGGAGATAAGAAAGCAGAGGATTATACCTGCAAAATTTTGTACAGAGAGGAAGCCACCAAGCCGCGGATGCGCGGCAATAACCTCCTTAAACCGCGGAAACGCGGTCAGTTCAATCGATCACTTCACAAAATTTTCAGGATCGGTTCCTGTTCACCTCAGGAGCTCTCTGGAGTGCTCTGAAAATTTTTTCCACAGCTCCACAAGTTCGAGATTTCCTCGCACAAATCACAACAACTCGTATTAGTGTTTGCGCGAATTATGATCTAAAAATTATAATGGAATAAATCTTTCAACTCAATTTTCAAAATACGAACAATTAGCGCACTATTCCCCGGCAACGGCGCTATTTGATTGAAACGATTTCGGATTGTGTCGTATGAAAATTGAATAGAAATCACAACCAAAAATATTTGACCGCAATCAATAACGGTGTTGAATGTAGCGCGTTAGTAAGTGCGGATCGTCCACAGGGAATGTGTAAACATTCGTGTTTCGATTTAGATGAGTCGAAAATTTAAAGAAAAGAAAACAAACAATTCATGATTTGTAAATTGAATTTCAAGAATGAGAAAAATCTAGATCTAAGAAAACATTAAAATCAAGAATTGAGAATTTGATGATTTCCAAACCAAATATCAAGAATCAAAATGAGGCTCGTAGGAATCGATCGGATCTATAGATGTGATGAAATCTAGCGATTACGTATTCTTATCCATCGATGAATTGATACTAGATCGATGATGATCGACGAGAATTAGGGATTTCTTGTGAAACTAGGGTTTCATCATATATCCCTTGTTCCTTCGTCGATATCATTCACATTCTAGCCTCTAGTAAATTCAAGAATCGATCGTGGATCCCTAATTTCGAGCGATCACAATCAAGAAAGCATCGCAACGAAACTAGGTCGTCGATTCTTCAATTTGCTAGGGTTTACAAAACTCGTAGGACTTAAGAATACTTTTAAGATTTGTTACATCATCATTCTATTGATCGTCTCGACTCCTTTACGAGCGGAGTTTTACTCAAACATCACAACAAGAACCACAATCATAAATTGAGATCGAATCATGATGCAAGAATTTAAAGAAACCAAGATTAAAGAATTTCACCTTTTATTTATCAACAATTCCGTTTACAATTCACTCAAGAACTACAAGAGGAAGAACTTGATCGTCGATTTGGCTTCGCTCGTCTCCTTGAGTCGCGGATCGGCTTGGAACACTTGCTCGATTGAAGATCGGCTCCGCTCCTAAAAGGTTGAAGGTTTCTCGCTTGATTTGGTACTCAGGATCTTGAATTTTCCTTTGGATTTAGGATTAGGGTTTGAGGCACAAGTTGTGTCACTCAACTTGTGTTAGAAAATGGGGGAGATTAGAGATTAGCCATTAACCCTAGATCTAGGCTCTCTTTTATAGACCATCCAAAACCCTAGATCTAGGATTTCAAATTTGAATTTCCCTCCAAAAGTTTGTTAAAGAGAGCCTTCTAGAAATAGTTTGTTAGGCCGAGCCTTCTAGATGAAGCCACGTGGCCTTTCTGGAGTCTTCTGGAAGCTTGGGCAGTTACAGGGGACACGTGTAGAAAATTGCAAGCGTTGGCGCCACCAAGCCGCCGCGGATCCGCGGCGCAAGCCGGCTCTTGCCGCGGATCCGCGGCTTTGTTGAAGCCTTAGGGCTTGGGCTCTTTGGTACTTGTTTGGGCTGACATTTGGGCCTTTTTTAGATTTGTTGAATTTTATTCGGCTTTCTATATCACTACCAGATCTCAAATCTTGGAGTTGGTGTATTTTTGATCAGCTCTTTTCCCAATTTTGGCTTTGCTCCTGCAATTTCCTGCACAATTTCTCGAGACAAGAGTTGCGCTATACAAGAATGATACGATGCCATGATAAACAGTCAATTTCCCTTAAAGTGCCGATTTTAAAGTCTAACACATGCAATCTGGTATTTCAGAGATGTTTTGCTAATATGTGCAATATGAATACCGAACACTTCTAGATGAGTGCAAATGATAGGGAAATTGCCATGTTAAAAATGCAGTATTTTCGACTGATCAATACTATTCATGTTGTACTCCGTTTGGGGACATTATTTACAAAGGAAACTCTGCCGAAATTTTCAGAAAAGACTAGAGATTTTAAAAATGCATATTCGACTTACTTATTTAAAAACCATGTTTTTAAAAACCTGTTTTCTTCACTTATTAAAACTAGTTTTCCTTATTTACTCCTTAAAAATGGTTTTAGATTTCTGGGCTTTTGGCTTACTTGAATTAGATGGGGTCCTATAAATTTCATATGATTCAAGGCCAGTCACATGCTATTTCGGGTCGTGACAATAGGTAGGTGCACAAGTATGAGTGTACGATATGTATGTGCACAAGTATGCCATGCAAGGGATCATATCCAGAATGCAACAGTCCTACAGTGTAGTGACATGGCAATTATCGATGATGAAGTGTGTGAGCCGGCAAGCTGGTGTACGTGAAACATATGCATCTTCGATAATGGTGCTGGTGTCCTAACAGCATGGTTTTGATATAACAATAAACACATTTGCACATGCAATGCGATGCGAAAGCAAGAATATGCGGCCAATGAATAATAAACACAACAGTGCAGTATCTACATCAATGTATCTATGTCATATTGTTTTGCCATTTAAAAGAAGACAAATCGGGGTTTTTAGGAAAATAAGGGCTACAGTGTTTTTAAGAAAAGATGCGTCTTTTGAAAATATCTGTTGAATCCCTTTGCCTGTCTTTAAATTACTCCCGATTCGTTATTTTTTGAAATAGGCATGACATCGACCTAGCCTAACATCTACTAGCAAAACTACAGCTCTAACTAACAAGTCAATCAGGAGGGGTGTGGAAACCACCTAAATCTGAGTCGATATATATATATATATATATCAATCTATATCTATATCTATATATATATATATATAATAGTCGGTGATCCCGCCTCAAAGGTATCGCGTACGATACAATATCATATGACATCCTCGAGTCATGAGTGCGGATCTATCATCAATATAAAGCTCGTACGGTAAATCATCGTACGGCATCCCAAAAGCTGGGTACGGGTCAATACCATATTCATCTCATCAATTATCTGGTATCCTTATCATCATATCTCATGATCTTGGGTACTGATCTAAGTCTAGTAAAAATCGATACCATCTATATAAATACAAATGCGTGTGTGAAACACACGTCCAAATGCCCGCTAAAATCTCATATCGTATCCCAAATACGAATCACATCTTATCACCGATCTCATGGCGCTATGCCCAATCTCATTGACTCATCTCCAATATCATACACTATCCTCATCATCCAGGTATAACCACATCAAAAGCATGTGTGTGCGTGTGGGTGTAAACCTATTCTAGGGTTCGCAACTAGGAACTATACTAGTTTACTTCTATCCCTAATCTAACCATAGTACACCTAAACACATCTAGAATATCCATGTCACGCAATAAGCTATCATATATAGTATAAGGTATATATAGCATCCTATATATCGAACTGCGGGGGTGCTATACGCCATCCACCCGACCTCCCCTGTAAATATAATCTACTCACCTTGCATCCAGCGTGTCGGTGTTGATGTCGCCTTCATCTTCTTCATCGTATGAAGCCCTCGAGAAAGTACCTACAAGATAGCGCAATCGCAACGCACATTAACATCACATCGTAAAACCAAAAGGACACGCTAAGGCCTATAGGTTAGAACCTATGGACTACGCTTTCAAAACCATCAAACAACCCTCGATGTCGTCGTGCAAACGTCAAGTGATCGAGGTAAAACACAAATACGCAAATCCAAAATTTAAAATACGCAAAACGAAACACGAATCAAAACAGCCACTATTGAAAATGGTCCCAGATTTCACCCTAGGTCAAATTGGTCAATTTTGCATATACCAGGGGTCTAGTTTATATGAAATAAAGCTACAGAACCAACACGAGTCAAAATGGTGGGACCCAGGCCGCAAATTGCGGCCATACAGATTAAATCTGCGGCGAGAATTGGGAGATAGGGGCTGGGGTTTTGGGGTTAACTTCCTGGGTGCCTGCACATCTCTCTGTGTTTGCAAAATGATTTTCAGAGTCTCCGAGTGATAGAAGATTTCAATTTGTTAGTTATATGTATGCCCTAGAGGCCATTACTATACATAGGATGTATATTGTAGTGGATGCTTGGACATATATAGGGAGGACTTTCTTGCTCGACATGATAGTATGCTATCTGGTTGCTCTTTACCTTAACGTGTACACTGATTGTCTCTCTGTTACATGTTGGTAAAGCCCTTAGGATGTGTACTTGACTACCTGGACTATGATGCGGATCATACTAGTGGGGACATGGTAGTCCATAAGTACATCCTTCAAGGTCCCTAGTCGTGGGTGTATCGAGACGGGGCATCGATATACCAGAGTAGACTAGCGTATACCTTCTCGACCCATACAGATGGGCGATGGATGATCCCATATCCATTGGTGTTTGACATCAGAGATGATATACGGGTGCTCAGTGGAGACTGGGTACACTGGACGGACTCGCCGAGAACTCCCAGATGGTATTATACCTTACGTCAGATGGCAGTTCTCTGGTGACACTGGTACAGAGTAGTCTGTTGACCCGAGATCGTCATAGAGTCTTATGTGATTCCCACTGTGCTTTGATTTCCATCTTACCACATACAAGAGGGCATGCAAAACGGTGGTTTTTGGGTACAGTCCCGAATCACATGGAGGCAATGAGCGATAGGAGGGGATTCGTCTCTCCCGGTATAGGGGGTTGATGTTGCGCTGTGTTCGATTGGCTATAACCGGAAATCCCTGGCCAGGGTTGCTGAGATTTACTGGTAAGTGTTACCAGTAGTTTCTCAAACTGTTATAGACCTCATATCGACACGACTTATCGAGCTGTTGGGGTGTGACGTTTACCACCCCTAGGCGAGATATGCGACATATCAGACGACGAGACCGGACTGTACGGTAAGTGTTACTGGTTGGATTCACAGGAGTATGAGCGGGCTTGCTCGTCGATCTTCTGATCGCTCAATACCCGGATGGCCGTTACGTTTAGCAGACCGCTTGCGGCTTGTGGGTGTTTGATATGATCATCACCTGCTGCCGGCGTATTGACGAGTCTTTAGAGTCCTACACAGAGGTTTCCTGGCTCAAGCGAAACGAAATAGGAGCGCATATGAGATATGTGCAGGACCGAGAATAATGCGTGTATGTGATACCGTATTCCATTCTCCTGATGAATGTATCGAAAGGTTGTATGCGATATAACCTAGTTATCGAATCAAGGATTGATTCGGTAAGCCGATACATAGGATACCAGTCGGTTATATGAGATATGACCGGATCGTTAAATCAAGTGTTGATTTAATGATTTAATGTATAATTATATATTTGATATATTACTTTGCATTAACTAGTATTGGTTCACTTTAAATGGATTTTCTCACTTGAATTGTGCAAGTTGTATATGTGATATACTTTTGTGCACATGATTGTATCATGTTTGATGATACATGCTTATTTGGTTAAGTGTAAAGAACTAAACCATGGTTAAATTGATGATTAGGGTTTTGCTTATTCATTCATTTATTTATTTATTTATTTATTCTTTTTGGAAATTAAAAGGATAAATTGATATGGTGGCTTTCTTTGTATCTTTCATGAAGCTTCATGAAGTGTTGAAAGTTTGACCACTTTTGTCTCATGCTTAACCCTAACCGTTCCACTTAACCATGATTCATTCTCTACACTTAACCATGGTTTGTATATGATAAGAATTCATTTTCTTTTCTATTTTATTATTCTTATGATAACATCATCTTTTTCTTCTTCTTCTTCTTCAAGATGAAGAAGCTTGATTCCATCAATGGTGATTTGATGAAATGAGTGAGAAATCCAATTCTAAAGTGAAGCCACTTCCTATTTCTTCATCCTCTACCTCTTGCCAAGTAGTATAGGGTGTTTTCTTCACAAGTTTCATGACTTGGTGAAGTGGGAGCTTGATCTTGTGATGCCTCGACGTAGATTATCTTCGGCATCGTAGTCGATGACCTAGCCCGCCCATTTCTCTGATGAAGCCGACGCTAGAGCCCGGGATTTGATTTGGACAGCAAGGAGACTTCATCATGGAGTTATGGAGGTGGAGAACCGGATCTACAAAGGTTGTAGCCTCTTTCTTTTAGTTAAGTTGTTAACTAGTTTCTTTTTTCGCCTAAACTCTAGTCAACGATCCGTATTAGGGTTTCCCGGCACATGTAAAATTTGAAATGGGCATGGTTGATGCCTTGTGAGACCTCATTAGTGTGCTTTGGAACCCTACAGTGGTATCAGAGCCTAGCTAGAGCCTTAGGCGATGCGTAGACGGAGTTAGAAGTCCGATCGAACCGAAACCCTAATTCAAACCTGCTCTCTGTACATTTTCTGAAATCGTGGATTTTTGAGAATTAAAAATATGCAGAAAACCCAACAGGAGATTCTAAGAATTACTGAGAAGCCCGTACTCCTGAATCCATCAAAGCGCGGCGGAACCGCGGCATTAGCATGCTAATGCGGCGGTTCCGCGGCCCTTTAGTCTCCTCTTGCATTGAATTTTACACAGTAATTCTTAATTTGCAGTGCTGGTTTTCCTGGGAATTTTTAATATGAACTCAAGAGTTGAGTTTTCTGGGTTGTATTGGGGACTCGGTGTTTCGATCGGATTGTCTAATTTTGTCTATATATTTTCCGGATAATTATTGAATATGTTAAAAAGTTCGACCGGATATAAATACGCAATCTTTCCCCTGCCGGAGAATTTCCAAGTGTTGGATTTTTCCATGGTTTAAAGACGTTCTAAGTAGTGCAAGTAACGCGATGGTCCCTCTAGAAGACAACAAACCTTAACTCGATTATATGACCGTCTCGAACTGCCCTTTGAACCTTAGGGTTTGGGGCAGTACGGCGTGCCACATGTGAGGCGTTGGCTTGACCCTTCTACGGCTGGACCGTTGGTACTGAGGCATGAACTGAATGTTTTTAGATTTATTTCTTGTGTTGAACTGTTTCGGGAAAACTTGGGTGTTCGATTGTTCGATCGGAATGTTTAACATTTTCTATTTACTCGGAATGTGATACAACATTTGGAATTCACAAGTAGTTATGAGATAACTGAATGAATGTTATAAACATAGCAGTTTAGTCTCACTTGATCGGTTGCCACGGAATTTTGATGTGATCAAAAGTCCGTCGCAATCACGTAGCATACGCGGATACTCGCCGGGTAAACTTAATAGACAGCCTCACTCCATAGCCCCGACCAAGTGACTGTAGGAGAACCCCGTCGCCGAAAGCATCCGTTCGGGTGCTCGCGGTAGCGGTGTTCCGCCTTAGTGCATTTCGTCGACGGTATCGGGGGTGCAGCCGCCTACTAAAGTTTGAGACGAGCATTCGATCAGGATGTCGGGAATCTCTTTGAAATGCCCGACATGATATTGAAAAGTGTTTTCGATAATGAGACTAAAATGTGGGGTTTATAATTGGTAGGCATGTGATGTCTAAGTATTTCATTTGATTAGGCATGCGATGTCTAAAGAGATTGCGGATTCCAAATGTTGTAGTTTTACACTTTCTTTTCTGTGACCGTAAGTGTAATATGTGATATCGCCGGTTTCGTTGCTATATGTCAACGACAATTGGGATGCGCATATTTACTTACGTTGATGACATGTGATATTATGTGTTGCTGGATATGTTATATTAGATCGTCGTGTTTGAATAGACGGGGTTTTTTTATGTGAGATGAGTGTTTTTCATTTTCATTCATGTAAAAACTTGTATGTAATATTCTTTTATTGGGGTACTTCCAGGTTGCGGAAGATGTCACTGTTTGTATATTATTTACTTTTCCGCACTAGGATAGACCCAAGGAGGGGAGCACAAGTAACCGGGTTCTGGAGTCCAGAGGGAGACCAACTCGAGGAGTCGAGTCCGGGTCTCCTAACTCTAGAATTGGTAGGGTTGCTTGCCGCTCTCGTAGGGGTCTAGGGGTGTGGGTTTGGCTATTCATCACGACCGTGGAATCCGTGTTTTATACTGGCTCGTATTGAAAACACGGACGTCCTAGTATATCCAATATTTCATATGATTATTCTGCTGCGATATCTGTGATGTGATCATGTGATATGTTCTGTGATAGATACTGTATATAGTATATATGATATATTATATAGGCGTTACTTATGTTTTACACCCACGCTAGCCCTGCCCCGCTCTGCCGTTAGTTACCTAACCTAACGGTGCACGAGGGGACATCGAGGCGAATGCGGATGGCATAAGTGTACGTCGTATTTATCTGTGATGTTTAGGTACTTAAATGATGGGACTTCATTAATGTGATTAATGAAAGTAAAAGAAACCTAAAGATGTTGTAGAATCGAATTTCAAAAATAAAACAGGTAGCTACAGTTCTTGCTTTGCACAGCGGTATATATGATATATCCTGCACCTTATTCGATAAGGAAAGGACCGAGATCCCTTCACCGGGAGTGACTCCTTTAGCAATAACTGGTAGATGCTACACACTCGGTTTGTCTTTTGATTGCTTTTAAGAGTTCTGCTTTGCACAGTGATATATATGATATATCCCGCACCTCATTCGACGAGGAAAGGACCGACGATCCCTTCACCGGGAGTGACTCCTTTAGCAAAACTAGAAAAGCCTCAAAAGCACTCCATTTTAAAATCATTTGATTCTACAACGATATCAAGTTCATTACGCAATAGGTTTTCAGAAAAACCTGACGTAGCCCTTCGTCATTTCAGATAAGTAGTAGTTAGTATTCGTGCTACGTTTGTTGGCCTGCGTCAAGGCGTAGTGTGCGGTAGCTAACTAGTATTTATCTGCTTATGCATATGATGCAGATTGGATTAGGGTAGTCGTGCGACTTTGTTGGCCTGCGTCAAGGGTCGTGCGGGTGTGTTTAATTCAATCAGGAAATGACGGGTTGAACTTGACTAGCACACTTGGTTTGTTGGCCTGCGTCAAGGTCATAGGACGCCAGGGGAAAAATTATCGGGAATTTCAAGTGTTGAAATTTGCAATGAGATTGCATACCTTCTATGAGATAGTTGGATCCCGATACCCACTGCGAGTAATTGTTACTCCTGGGAGAGTTTTACACATTACAATTAGCCGATCAAGTAGGTGTCTAGAAAGGTGTCAACGGGGTTACGCCTCTGGGAAAACGAGGTTTACATTAATTAGGTTCGTGCGAAAGCACGGGGGACCTCCCTCAAAGTACCGACACTCGCCTGGCTGAAAGATTGGCGAACTTGTAGTGTGTAATTAATCCCGGCTAGTCTTTCCTTTTAGGGTTTGAAGGAAGATTTGATAAAAAGCAGTGGGAGCCATCCTGATTAGATAAAATAATAACCAATCTGATCTTGCAAGAGCACACGCTGAGTGTTTTCTTCTTTCTCTCTCTCCAGGTAGCGACCATATCACGCCTTAATCAAGATAATAATACGGAAGTATTGACCGAACCCACTTGTTATACTGAGTTGGGGAACGTTGGTCCCGCTCCAACTTATAATTGTTATAAGACAGAGCAGGAAATTGGGGATTACCAGAATTCCCGTGCCGCCCAAACGAAGAGAGTGCATGCTGATGCATCATCTTCGGGTGTGTTCATTACAAAGAACTGTTTCTCAGTATCCTCTGCATCCTGGGTATTTGATACCGGATCAAGATCCCAGATATGTAATCTGTTACATAGGGCTACAAAAGGGTAGAAAAACTGAGAACGGGTGATAAGTTTCATGAGGCAGAAAACGGGGCAAGTGTTGCAGCCAAGTCTGTTGGTCACTGTCACCCTGTATTACCTATACATTGATTCTGAACAAATGCTATTAGATACCGAACCTGAAATACAAAATCATATCTATTTCTTTATTAGTAAAGAAATGATAAAATTTTGTATTGATGGATAATGTTTTGAACATTTCCTATATCAAAAGTTG
This sequence comes from Agapanthus africanus, assembly GCA_030015575.1. Lineage (NCBI taxonomy): Eukaryota > Viridiplantae > Streptophyta > Magnoliopsida > Asparagales > Amaryllidaceae > Agapanthus > Agapanthus africanus. The sequence goes on from CM057341.1 coordinate 343,391,819, forward strand.
ATAAGATCAGGCACGTTATCTAAAAGCATTGATGTTCTAAATCAAACTACAGTTCTTAGTATATGGAACACACACAAGAGGAAGAGTTAAGAAATGAACAAATCCTTCTTGAGGTATTGTAGACTAGGTCATATCAATGCGACCCGACTAGCTTAAGTTACATATAGATGCATGTTTAAATCAGTTTGAATTTACATCTTGTGAAACTTGCCAGTCATGTCACAGAGATAAGATGACCATAGCTCCATTTACTGGAAACAGAGAAAGAGTTAGTGAACTCTTGGAATGATACATGCTGATGTACAAAGGTCCCCTGACTACACATGCCAAGACCAATTCTTTGTACTTCATTACGTTCTCTGATGATCTCTCGAGATTCAGACATATGTTCCTGTTGAAACACAAGTCCGAACCTTTTGAGATATTCACAGAATATAAGTTAGAAGTAGAGAACCAAAATACGGGTATAAGTATTATGTCCTTTGATGTGATCAAGGAGGAGAATACTTGAGCACGGAATTCCTGGACTTTTCTAAAGGAGAATGAGATTCTCTCTCAGCATTACACCTCCGAATACACCATAGCACGATGGTCTATCGGGGCGGAGCAATTACACCCTATGTGATAAGGTGTGCTCTATGATGAGTACTACTGAGTTACCTGTTTCCTTTTCGGAGTTATGCGCTTGAGAAGCTGCACACCTATTGAATAGGGTTCGAATCAAATCAGTTGCTTACCACTTCATATGTGATATGGAATGGGAAGAGCCCATGTCTTAAGCTAGTACAGATTTGGGGTTGTCCGGCTTATGTCTAAAAGAAAAATCGGGACAAGCTCGAGGCAAGGTCTGTTATGTACAACTGGAAAGGTTCCAGCTATACAAACAACAGCAGATGATTTGGTAGAACCAAAGGATTCAGTAGATTCCAACGAACCTCAGCCTCTCCGCCGATCTAGTAGGGTTCCTCACCCACCTGAGAGATACTTTGGTTTCTCTATGACAGTGGGAGCGAGGATTGCATCATGAGATGATGACCCAACTAGTTTCGAGCTGGCCATCAGGAGTGAGACTCTGTAAGAATGGCTGGATGCTTAGCGATCTGAGATGGAATCCATGTACACCAACAAAGTATGGACTTTGGTTGCTATATCTGAAGGGTTAAATCCCCATCAGGAGCAAGTATATCTTGAGAAGATTACTGGGTGTAGATGGAAAAGTTGAGACTTTCAAAGCTAGACTTGTTAAAGCTTTTCGTCATCGACCAGGCGTGGATAATGATGAAACCTTTTCAAGTGGCTATGCTTAAGTCCATCCAGATCCTACTTGCCACGGCTACATACCATGACTACGATATCTGGCGATTGGGTGTCATGACTGCTTTTCTAAATGATGTTTTAGAAGAGAACGTCTATAAGTACACAGCCAGAGGGCTTCGTAGACAGTGGGAGCAGCGGAAACATGCACAAGATGCTTTATAGGATAAAGCAGGTATCGCGGAGTTGGAACATCTGTTTTGATGTGTTAGTCAAAGAGTTTAACATCATCAAAATGGTAGATGAACCTTGTATATACAAAAAGGTAGTAGGGAGTATAGTGACGATCCTCGTAGAGTACGTGGATGACATGCTCTTGATAAGGAAGGAGTTTCCTATGCTATGCTCGGTCAATCTCCGCTTATCACAATGATTATCCATAGAGGATCAAAGTGATGCCTCCTAAATCCTGGGTTTTGGATCTATGAGATAGATCTAATTGGATGTTAGGATTCTCACTAGTTGTAGTGAGATGGTATCAACCGATCCTGGGGAGAATCACTGGAAGGGTTCCAGGGTGATAAGGACGACTGAATGTCAGTCACAGGCATTGTCTTTACCCTCAATAAAGGGACGGTATGTTGGAAGAGTTCCAATCTAGATACCGTGGCATACTAGACGATAAAGGCTCGATACATCGCTACTTAAGATTCTACCAAAGAGGCAGTTTGGGTGTATATTAGTTCATGAGATGAACTTCGTTCCTACCATTATGAGACAATGGAGTTGTGGCCTATGCCAAGGAACGCCCGTCCCATCAGTGACCCAGGCGTATTCTGACGCAGCATCACCTGATCATGGAGATAGTTGATCTCCACGGTGATCGAGGTTAGGAGAGTAGACTCAGAGGATAACACGACGGATCCACTCACGAAGGCCTATTCCCAGAGAGAGATATTTAAGGGATAGTTGAGTATGATATACTGCAACCACTGCTATCAGATGGCCCTAGTGCAAGTGGGAGATTGTTAGTTATATGTATGCCCTAGAGGCCATTACTATACATAGAATGTATATTGTAGTGGATGCTTGGACATATATAGGGAGGACTTTCTTGCTCGACATGATAGTATGCTATCTGGTTGCTCTTTACCTTAACGTGTACACTGATTGTCTCTCTGTTACATGTTGGTAAAGCTCTTAGGATGTGTACTTGACTACCTGGACTATGATGTGGATCATACTAGTGGGGACATGGTAGTCCATAAGTACATCCTTCAAGGTCCCTAGTCGTGGGTGTATCGAGACGGGGCATCGATATACCAGAGTAGACTAGCGTATACCTTCTCGACCCATACAGATGGGCGATGGATGATCCCATATCCATTGGTGTTTGACATCAGAGATGATATACGGGTGCTCAGTGGAGACTGGGTACACTGGACGGACTCGCCGAGAACTCCCAGATGGTATTATACCTTACGTCAGATGGCAGTTCTCTGGTGACACTGGTACAGAGTAGTCTGTTGACCCGAGATCGTCATAGAGTCTTATGTGATTCCCACTGTGCTTTGATTTCCACCTTACCACGTCCAAGAGGGCGTGCAAAACGGTGGTTTTTGGGTACAGTCCCGAATGACATGGAGGCAATGAGCGATAAGAGGGGATTCGTCTCTCCCGGTATAGGGGGTTGATGTTGCGCTGTGTTCGATTGGCTATAACCGGAAATCCCTGGCCAGGGTTGCTGAGATTTACTGGTAAGTGTTACCAGTAGTTTCTCGAACTGTTATAGACCTCATATCGACACGACTTATCGAGCTGTTGGGGTGTGACGTTTACCACCCCTAGGCGAGATATGCGACATATCAGACGACGAGACCGGACTATACGGTAAGTGTTACTGGTTGGATTCACAGGAGTATGAGCGGGCTTGCTCGTCGATCTTCTGATCGCTCAATACCCGGGTGGCCGTTACGTTTAGCAGACCGCTTGCGGCTTGTGGGTGTTTGATATGATCATCACCTGCTGCCGGCGTATTGACGAGTCTTTAGAGTCCTACACAGAGGTTTCCTGGCTCAAGCGAAACGAAATAGGAGCGCATATGAGATATGTGCAGGACCGAGAATAATGCGTGTATGTGATACCGTATTCCATTCTCGCGATGAATGTATCGAAAGGTTGTATGCGATATAACCTAGTTATCGAATCAAGGATTGATTCGGTAAACCGATACATAGGATACTAGTCGGTTATATGCGATATGACCGGATCGTTAAATCAAGTGTTGATTTAATGATTTAATGTATAATTATATATTTGATATATTACTTTGCATTAACTAGTATTGGTTCACTTTAAATGGATTTTCTCACTTGAATTGTGCAAGTTGTATATGTGATATACTTTTGTGCACATGATTGTATCATGTTTGATGATATATGCTTATTTGGTTAAGTGTAAAGAACTAAACCATGGTTAAATTGATGATTAGGGTTTTGCTTATTCATTTATTTATTTATTTATTCTTTTTGGAAATTAAAAGGATAAATTGATATGGTGGCTTTCTTTGTATCTTTCATGAAGCTTCATGAAGTGTTGAAAGTTTGACCACTTTTGTCTCATGCTTAACCCTAACCATTCCACTTAACCATGATTCATTCTCTACACTTAACCATGGTTTGTATATGATAAGAATTCATTTTCTTTTCTATTTTATTATTCTTATGATAACATCATCTTTTTCTTCTTCTTCTTCTTCAAGATGAAGAAGCTTGATTCCATCAATGGTGATTTGATGAAATGAGTGAGAAATCCAATTCTAAAGTGAACCCACTTCCTATTTCTTCATCCTCTACCTCTTGCCAAGTAGTATAGGGTGTTTTCTTCACAAGTTTCATGACTTGGTGAAGTGGGAGCTTGATCTTGTGATGCCTCGACGTAGATCATCTTCGGCATCGTAGTCGATGACCTAGCCCGCCCATTTCTCCGATGAAGCCGACGCTAGAGCCCGGGATTTGATTTGGACAGCAAGGAGACTTCATCATGGAGCTATGGAGGTGGAGAACCGGATCTACAAAGGTTGTAGCCTCTTTCTTTTAGTTAAGTTGTTAACTAGTTTCTTTTTTCGCCTAAACTCTAGTCAACGATCCGTATTAGGGTTTCCCGGCACATGTAAAATTTGAAATGGGCATGGTTGATGCCTTGTGAGACCTCATTAGTGTGCCTAGGAACCCTACACAATTAACCCTCACAGATTCCACAATTTCCCAATATCGGCTTTTCTAAATCCGTATTCCGGTGTTTTAGTCTCTGTTTTAAACCTGAATTCTAGCACTAGGGGGTTTGTGACGCCTCTACTGAGCTCAATTGCACATCACCACTCTCAAATCCCATAAACCCTATCTAGGATTTTCTAAGTCCACAAAACCACTCAATATCGACATGAAACATGTATGGATGCATAAGGAATTAAAACACTACACTAATGGTGCAGAAATTACCTCATTTGGCAACTCAATAATTTTCTTGAGTTGCTCAAAGTCCTCAAAATCTCTTCTTTCTTGGTCCAATGTGTTTCCCTTGAGCTTGTGCATCTATTTAATGAAATGGGATTTGGATTTTGAGTTTGTTTTGGAGATGAAATGGGGTGATTTGTATAGGAGAGAGGAGAGGGCAGCAGCAGCAGCAGCATGTGGAGAGGGAGGGGAGAGGAATGAGTGAAGAATGAAGAGGAATGGCCAAGACTTGGACAAAGGTAAACCCTTACCTTTCTCTCTCTCACCCATACCTATATATTAAACTCTTTTCCTTTTCTTTTATTTTCTTTTCCCCTCTCTAATAAATTAATAACCATGCTATAAAACATGTAGGAAAGCCATAAGAACATGTAACAAGTGAAAAAAAAAAGATATGGTGCATGTTTTGCACAAATATGCTAAAAATCCGATTAGCGATTTTTAATCGCGATTAGCAATAAATTAACATATAATTACTCATAAAAACTTAAAATTTGCATAATTTAAATAAAACACCCTCTTTTAAATAATTTTCATAATTTTCCAAATTTTTCCCCATTTATCGGTATTTAATTATACCGCCTTATTAAAATATTCAATATTTTATTATTAAATTATAAAAATTCCCCAAAAGTAATATTTTATTTTTTTGAAATGTTACAACTCCATGTGACTCGGGACTGTACCCAAAATCCACCTGTTTGCATGACTCCTTTGAGTCGTGGTAGGGAGGAAATCAAAGCACAGTGGGAACCACACAAGACACTATGACGTTCTCGGGTCTCCAGACTAACTTGTATAAATGTCACCAGAGAACTACTATCTGACGATAGGTATGGTACCATCTAGGAGTTCTCGGCGAGTCCTGTTCGGTGTACTCATTCTCTAATGACCACCTGTGTATAATCTATGATGTCAAACACCAATGGTTATGGGATCAACCATCTCCCCATACAGGGTCAAGAAACGTGCACACTAGTCTACTGTGGAATATCGATGCCCTGTCTCGATATCCTCTCGACTAGGAACTATTAAAGGATATGCTAGTGGACTACTCAAGCCCCACTAGTATGATCTGCATCATAGCCCTTCTAGTCAAGCCAACATCCTAAGGGTTTTATTAACATGTATCAGAGAGACGGTATAATAAAACAAGTGTACATGTTAAGATAAAGTGTAACCAGATAACATACTATCATGTCGAGCAAGAAAGTCCTCTATATATATGTCCAAGCATCCACTATAATATACAATAATGTCCTCTAGGGCATACATATTCCTAACAATCTCCCACTTGCACTAAGGGCGGTTGTTTTAGTATCTCATACCCAACATCCCAAAAAGTCTCTCAAACTGCGTCCGGGAAAGGGCCTTCGTGAGTGGATCCGTTGTGTTGTCCTTCATGTCAACTCACCTGACTGTTGGATATAGTGCCCTCAAAGTCAATTATTGGATCGCAGGCACGTGATTGCAATGATTGAGGGAGGACCAATATCGGTAGGACAATCTTACTCGAGATGATAGTATGCTATCCGGTTTGTCTTTACCATCGTGTACATGCTTTATGTGACATTACAGATCACTATTACACGTTGATATAGGCCTTAGGATTCTTGCTTGACAACCAGCGGTATGATGGCGATCATACACGTGAGAGTTGGGTAGTCTATAAGCACATCCTTAAAGTGTCCCTAGTCGTGGGAGTTTCGAGACTGGGCATCGATACCCCTTGAGTAGACTAGTGTATACGATCGAGACCCCGACAAGGGGCGATGGCCGGTCTCACAAGCCATTGATATCAGTTGGTTCACCTAAAACGTATACAGATGCTTATTGGGTTATGAGTACACCGGACAGGACTCGCTGGGAACATGCTAGTTGGTATTATACCTGTCGTCAGATAGCAGTTCCCTGGTGACATGTGTACAGGTTACCCCATTGACCTCAGATCGTCATTTGTCTGGTGTGAGTTCCCACTGTACCTTGATTACTACCCTACCATGGCTCAAAGGAGTCGTACAAACAGGTTTTATTTGGGTACAGTCCCGAGCCACATAGAGGCAGTGAGCGGATCGGCAGGGGATTCGTCTCTCCCGGTATTGGGGGTGAGATCGCGCTGTGTCTAGGAGAGCCATTACACGAAGTCCTTGGCCAAGGCAAGTGAGATTTACTGGTAGGTATTCCAGTAGTATCTCAGGGTGTTCTGGGCTACACTCCAACACGACTTATACCGCTTTTAGCGGTCTGACGTTTACCAACCCCTAGGCCCGATATGCGATACTTATAGACGAACGGACCGGACTGTACAGATATTGTCGCTTACAGGATCGGTAAGGTTTCAGGATGAGTTCGCTCATTGGCCTCCTTTTTGGTCAATACCTGGGCGCCCATTACGTACAGCTAGTACCACTGACGTGCTTGTGGTTAAACCTACTACCAGCGTATTGACGAGTCTTTAGACTCCCTCACAGAAAGTTTCCCAAGTTCGGGCGAAACGTTGTAAAGGCACGTATGGTTTTATGGCAGCGTTCGATCATATACGTGCACTTGTGCACGGATCATGATTGGATGGATCATACTAGTGGGCTTTAGTTTAAGCCGGATCCTAGTATTAGATTTGTTGGATTACTTTCGTCTCATTGCATTCGTATTCAGTCGGAATGCGGATGCAGGTATGTATATACAGTTGAGGGGTATTCTTGTGATCCGTCACGAGTTTACTTTAGAAGTTGCCATTCTCTTTTTGGATTAAACATTTTTGGTTTAAATGTTCAATTGTAAGGAAAATGTGAGTGCAAGTTTTGTCCATATGCATCAATTCATGCCACATGCACATGGTGACTCATGGTCTTGGTTTATGTGACCATTTATTGTGACATGGATTGATTTTGGGGCTAATTATGATTAGTGGGGATATTTTGGAGAGAGAGGGCTGCCATGTGAAGGCTTGGATTTGGTTTTGAGATATTGATATATCTCTCCCTCTCAAAATATCTCACACAACATAAGCTATTTCACTTCTTCTTCTCTTGAGCTCACATCTTCCTCTAATGGCTTCTTCTTCTTCAACCTCCACCTATCCCTCTCATGAATTGAGAATCCATGGGTGTATAGAGACAAAGTTATCACACACATTCTCTATATCACCTTGGACATGTCGTCTAGCAAACTTCATATCCGAGTTGCTTCGGTTTGAAGCGGGAGCCCGTAAAATGATTCCTTGATGTGGTGCCACTTCGACGAGGAGATCGAGCGAGATCGGAGAAGCCGCGAGGAGCTTAGGATGATGGCTAATGACCGAAGGACACGGATCGATCGGTATAGCCATTCTAAACTTCTTTGTATTTTGCTAGTTAAAGGTTAATGGTACGATCCGGGTGAAAGTCTGCGTTAGCGCCGGTTTAATAATAGTTTTTGTTCCGCCTTTAGCCTCGGATTGACGGCCGGGGCACTACCGTATACTTACATGGTATCAGAGCCACATCATTAACCTATACTAGCTTGTCCTAACATGTTTAAAAAATCGATCGAACCAAATTTCCAAAACCGCAATTCCAAATTCAAAGTTTCTGTCGAATTTTAAAAGTGGTCGAAAAATTATTTCTAGTATGTCAGAAAATCGTGCAGGCTATTTTAAGACACTGGAAGAAATTTGAGAGCATGATCATACCATAAGACCGTGGAACCATGGCCAAACCATCATGTTTGCTGTGGTTGCGCGGCGGTTTAGTGGGTACAGTGCACCATATTTCTTCTGGGTGTCTTTCATGTGGAATTGTGGTTTCTGGAATATTTAGTTTAGGCCCAGATTTATTTAAGTACTGGGTTTTGCACTTGGGGCCACTTTGGGATGTTTTGTCGATCGGAATTTTAAATACGTTAGTTTTACAGTACTTACATTACTATCTGTGACCGTGAATGTCATTCGAGTGGTAAATCTTGTCTAATTGCTATAGCTCTTTTAGACGGGTTTGCGAACATGACATTCACGTTGATGTTCTGTGTTGTGCTGTGATGTTGAGGATTGTCGTGGTGGATATCTTGCGTGCAATGGTAGTACAGTTTGGATTTGTTTGTACATTTGATATCGCGGGGCGAGCGTCCGACATGTGGACTGCCGTCACTGCCTGTTTGTATATTATTCTTTTGGGGAACGACCGGGTTGAGGTCGATGTACCCGTTGTACATATTTTCTTTTATGTACTAGGATTACCCCGCGGTAGAGTGCGCGAATAGCCGGGTTCTAGAGGGCAACGGGCCGGCATCTCATGGCTTTGAGACGGAAGGGGCTTCACTCTAGAATTGGCGGGCTATTCGCCTTACTCGTAAGGGGTACAGGTTGACCCAAGGAGGGGTGCTAAGTTACCAGATTCCGTGAAGTGCTGGGTGGTCCATTCACTTTGCTGAAGAGGGCTGCCTCGCTTCAGGTTTTGGCGGATAACTTGCCGCACTCGTAGGTTTTCATTACACAGGCTATCCATACGACCAGGGGAACGTCGGGTTTCACTTGTGGCTCAATGAAACCCGGGGTCCCATATATCTGTATTGTTCTGTGATGCTTATTACTTTTCTTTGATATTGCATTTATCACGCCTGGAGCGATTATTGTATATTGATATATATACTAGTAGATGTTGTATATGTTTTATATACGTGCTAGTCCAGTCCCCGCTCTGTCGTTAGTTAAGTAACCTAACGTGTGATGTCGGGACCCAGTGGCGAATGCGGATGCAATATACGTACATTTTATTTTTGTTCTTTTCTGGTGTGATTAATTGATGGGACTGCGTTGATTCGTATCAATGCAAGAAAAACAAACCTATTTGATGTTGTTGGAACAATTTTCAAAAATTTGTTATTACAAGGACGTTTTCATTTGCTTTGCACAGCGATATTCAGTTTGGAATGTCCAGCACCTCATTCGACGAGGCAAGGGTCGAGATCCCTTCATCGGGAGTAACCCATTGGGCAGAAGTTTGGGCCAGGGTAATAACATCACTATAGTCGATTACTTTTTGCTTTGCATCGCGGCATTCAGTTTGGAATACCCTGCACCTCATTCTATTGGGAAAGAGCTGAGATCCCTTCACCGGGAGTGACCTCTTTAGCAAAGGTTTTCGCCACTATTTTTGTAAAAAGCTATCTGGTTCCTTCAACGATATCAAGTTCATTACGTTAAAGGTTTTTTGCTAAAAACCATTCGTAGCACTCCGTCATTTCAGACGGGTAGCACTTAGTATTCATGCTATGTTTGTTGGCCTTCGTTATGGCATAGTGTATGGTAGATTTTTGTTACTTTTCTGTTACATAGATAGATGCGTTGGTTTGGGACAGTCGTACTACTATTTTAGCCTTCGTCAAGGGTATGTACGGGTGGGTTCAAATTAACCTGGACAATGACGGGCAGAACTTGACATGTGACTTATGATATGTTGGCCTTCGTCATGGTCATAAGAGCATGGGGTAAAAATCACATCGTGAGTTTCTAAAGAAATTGAAACTTGTCAGGCATGCGCATACCCTCTGGAGTGTGATAACATGAGTGGATTCCATCACGTTATCATGCGATGATAGTTGGATCCCGATTCCCACCGATGAGTTGGTTTACTCCTCGGGTGATCCCGACTAATTCTTCTTTCAGGTTTGAAGAATAATTTGAGGTTACAGTGGGAGACATTCTGATTAGATAAAATGATTAACCATTCTGATCTAGGTTAGAGTGCATGCAGAGTGTTTCTTTTCTCTCTCTCTCTTTGGCAGTGACCATTGCCCGAACCTAGACTATGACTCAGTTACCAAGTTAACCAAACTTTCTTAAAACACTGGCTTTTGGATTGTCTGAGTTGCACACATCATTGTCACTCAATATTTTACCCTTTGCATTTCTCCAGAACATCCCGTATCACTACGAACATCCACTTCCATTAGATAAATCCATCGTATGGTTATCTACGAACTCGAAGGAACTTGTTCCAGATTCGAGGATGGATTCTGGTTCTGGAGAGATTGAATAGGATTATTCGGTTATCTTTTCCCTTTACCTTCTCTCAGATTGTGAGGGCTCCTAAGAATAGGAGAGGGTACACCTATTGCGCTTATTGGATAGTCTTCTTCCAAACCATAGGCAGGTGCCGAAAGGTAGGGAATGAAGAAAACCAATTAACCTAAGTATGGTGTACAGAAGGTAATGAGTAAAGACAAATAAAGGGATTAGAAAGAGGGCAAAGTAAACTGTGACTGCTATCATTCACGACCAAATCGAGTATCTCATCGCTACTCCTACTTCACCTTTGTATTTCTCCAGAACACCCCGTATCACTACGAAGATCCACAGTTAATGGATAATCCATCGTATGGTTATATACGAACTCGAAGGAACTTGTTCCAATTCGGGGATGGATTCTGGTTTAGGAGAAATCGGAATAACGTTTATTCAGTTGTCTTTTATCTTTACCTTCTCTCAGGTTGAGAGTAATCCTTGGATTAGGAGAGTGCACCTATTACGCTTATTGGATAGTCTTCTTCCAAACCATAGGCTGGTGCCGAACGGTAGGGAAGGAAGAAAACCATTTAGCCTAAGGGGGTGTACAGAAGGTAATGATTAAAGACAAATAAAAGGATTTGGAGAGATGGCAAAGAAATATACGGTTACAGTCATGAATCTGTATAATGGAAGAGGCATTACTAGGAATACCCGGAAACCCCTACGAAACATTTTCATGTTTCAGTTTCACTATGCGTTGTTAAAGGAAAAATGATTTCCCAATTAGATCCTTACTCCAGGGTATATATTTACCAGGCATGCTTCTCACATCTGTATGGTTTTACAGATGATGAGTGGGAGTAAGTTATTGCGAATTAGGTGATCATCCTCATTATATCGGAATTCATTGTAATTGGTGATATTTGAGAAAAATCACCTGGGTTTTTGCCGGACGGCAAATATTTGGTTTTGAATATCCGTTGTTATGCATCAATTTCAAACTGATATATCTGTACGTTTATTTTTATAAAGTGAGATATAAATTTTAAAATTTATGTCCATGATATTTACCTATATCAGTTGATGGTTAGGTAAGGAGCATTGAACAGCGGTGTAATTCTTCATAACCATAGTACAGTTTTCAACCTACGACTCACAGTGAGTTATTCAACTCAGGAGACTTATACAGAGTATTGTATGTTGTCCAGTGTCCATTAGGACAGAGGGGTTGGTCCTCGTACTATATTCTGTTTACTTGTAACTTCTCAAGTTTTAGACAAGTGTTTCGTAGAAATACAAGGTCCAAGTTTTGAGAAGTTATAGGTACAAGAATAAAGTAGAGAACCACGTGTTGCAAGTATCGGGATTCTTCAAGGTGATCGAAGATGTGGATACTTGTGTAAGGTATTCAGTTGATAGTAATGGTTTTTAGAAACTTGTTTCTCTTTCAGGTTACTCATAATTGGATGCACTCCTATGTTGAGTAATGTTGATAGGCCACTCTCCATTTAGTTGACATGCACTGGAGACAGCTGCATGATTTGAATCTGGTTCCAATTAAATCAGTGCATCTGTTTCTATATTGGATATAGAACAGTTAATATCTTAACAATGTTAAGGTATATGGAGTTGTCCGGCTTATGCTTAAAACCAGACACTGGATAACTCAAGGCACGTTTCTGTTATGGCAGTTTGTGGGTTAACCCGGGCTATGACGAGGGTTGATTTTCTACCATCTGGAAGATCCATATTGATATTGTTCTTAACTCACCATAGTTTTAGTAAAATGGAATTTTTTAGAAAACATTAGTGGGTGTATGGTAGAACTGGAAGTGATTCCAGAACCGCAAACGATTTCTGAAAATTTAATAGGACCTAAAGATTCAATCAGGTTTGACATTCCATTAGCCACTCCGCAGATATGGTGGGTAACCTCAGGCACCCGAGTGGTACTCCGGTAGCCTCAAGGACGGTGACAGGGAGGTTTTTGTTTACCCAGACTTTCCATTGCTACTGTTTCAGACTATGAGACCCGGCAGAAGGATGAGTATAGCGTCGTTCTAAACTAGCTTTAGAAGTGTACGTGTATATGACTCTGCCAGAAGGTTGTTGTGGTCAGTGGGAGCAGCGGAAGCATAGTGGACAAGTAGCTTATGTCTATTTATAGACTAAAGCAAATATAGCAGAGATAGATCATCTATTTTTTGATGTAACAGTCATAGGTTTTGACTTCATCAGAATAGGGGATGGATCTGTTAAGAAGATAGTAGGGTGTGATGTCCTGGTATTCGGATGACATACACATAGTAGGAAGTGAAATTCCTATACTACGATCCGTTATACTGTGGTTGTCACACAGTGGTTTCTCCACACAGGATATGGATATAATATCAGGCATTCTGGTTACTAGATCTATAGTTTTAGAATTAGATTTAGGATGTGTCCCAATATGGGTACTTAGACAGCTTTCTAAAAGTGTTTTAGAATGGACGACTCCTGGCATGGTGGTGTACCTGTAGGTGATGGAGTCACCTGATTGGTTGCCTTTTGCGTACGTGCTTTTTAAAATCAAAATTAAGAATATACCGCAATCAATAACGGTGTCGCTTGGTAGCTAGCCGGTTGAGTACGGGTCGGTCCAGAGGGAAAACGTGTTCTTTCTTTATGTTCTTACGAGTTAAGTCCTATTTTTGGTAGGTTTTGATTTAAAAATCTAAGATTGAATTTAATATGATTTAAAGCCTTGCTAGGGTTAGGATTAGGTTAGTTTGGAAAAATAACTCTACTCACTGCTTCCTTTACCCTAATTAAGAACATGGGTGTTAGGGTAATAGTCAACAAAGGGGATTAGCACGACTAGGAAGTAACTTCGTTTCTTCCTTTTGGTCCATGTCCGTCTTTCTTAACTCTTAGCCCTAACCTCTATGTAAATCAACCACAACCGGTCTAACTAGGAAATCACCGCTATCTCGTGGGATAGGGTGCCGTAGTGAGCGGTGTGTATTTGATTCAAATAGAGTTTTAATTAAAATGTTATATGGGCAAGAAAGGAGTGAGAGATTTCCATATCTCAAACCTACACAATCCTAACCCTAACAAGTGAGGAATTACTCACTCATTAGGAAGGTTGCAATAAAATTCATTTTTATAGTTTAATTTAATTACCTAATTTGCTGATAATAAAAGACAGATAATAAAATTGCAGAAATTAAATTCAAATGGAAAATTGCAAGATAGAAAAAAAACTTACTTTATTGACACCTCTTCAACGATTACAATGAAATAAAATTTAATCTAGAAAAATAAAAAGAGGCATGCCAAATTAGGCTGTAGGCTTTCCTATTTATAGATAGGAGAAACCTTGGGTTTTACATCTAATCCACATTTGAAATTACAGAACTACCCTAAGAAAGACGGGTCAAAGCACCGACACCCACCGACACGTGCACTGCACGGCCGCGGAACCGCGGCAGAATGCCATGTTTGGCCGCGAATCCGTGACCAATTGGTGGGATCTCTGGCTCAGTTCTTCAGGGTTGCTTCATGTTGCGTTTTCCTTATGTTTTCTTCACTTGGTTCCTCAGAATATCTTCTATTTTCTTCCAGATTTCCACAGTGCAGAATGTTGTAGACTTTTTGCCGTGGACTTCGCGTTGAAGTCTTTAATCCTGTGCTGCCCTTGTACTCTGTTTGTTGAACTGTTCACTGGTCTTCATTTGTTCCTTAAACTGGTACGCGGCATCATACAGTTTCATCTAATTGTTGGTCGTAGTATCACATTTGTAGCGTCTTTTCATGAATTTCAATGTATTATTCTGAGAACATGTAACCTGCAACTATTTAGCAGACATGGATAAAAAACACCTATTTATTTGTAATATGATTAAGAATGGGGAATATAATAATGCAAAATTCTGGTATGAACAAATACCCCTAAACTTATCTTTTGCTCGTCCCGAACAAAACTATTTTTATTCTCGAAAAAAAAACCTAACCTCACTTTCGCAGGGAATTGTGATTGCACTGAGCTCGTGCAACAAGCCGTTAAACCTCTAGGTGTCCCTAGTAGGAGGAGTGTTGTCTCCTGAGGGTTTTCAGCGTATACTACCCACAAAATCCGATCAATTTGGCCTGTTGACTTTCATTCTTCAATTCGGTGTTCTAGCAACAAATTCTACTATCTTTAACTTAGAAATCATCAACCCATAGTTTTCACACTCACTTGTCATTTTAACTTAAGATCGTATATGTTCTGCAAATTTATTAACCTTTCAGCATTTTTTGAATTTTCCATCTAAGGTTCCATCTCAACTTAGGAATTTTTATCATCTCTACTGAAGGTATAAGCCCTATTTTTCATTCTTATCTCTTATCCAAATCCCAATAATATGCCCCTACATGTGTGTATGTATCACCCCTACACTTGGAAATTCAATTCAAGCTATCATACTCTTGTCCATCGTCCAAAGTACTTTTAGTTGGTGAATTTTAGATGAAATTGCTCACATATCCTTCATGCGACCGTTAATACTTCTTGAGGTACTAAGGACAGATTACAAAATGTGTTCGCACATTTAGGCGTAATTCCTCGTCTTGTAATACCTAAGGCTTTAGCAGTGACTCCCAAACCAGTTGGTCTAAGGCACTAGGTGATAAAGCACCCTCGTTATATATATTTTTTATTTTACGCGGCCTTAAGTAATTACAAAAACAGTGTTCATTTTTTTATATCCCTTATTTCACTTATACTTTAATTTTTTCTCATACTAAGGATTTTAGACAAGAGTATTTCATGGTATCCTCTACTATCCCGAGTTTCAAGGTGCGTGTATGTGCGAGTTGTAGAATATATATTTTCAGAATTTAAACTAAAGGTTCGGAATTATTTTTCTGACTTACACTTCAATAAAAATTTCAATACTCTTCCCTTATTTTTGACGTTGCCCAAGAACTGAACTCAAAATTTGCCTATTTCTAAATAAACTAAAAGGACATATATTTTCTATAGTTAAACTTTAAGAAAGGTTATTTTTAGGGTATTTAATTTATTAAGTTTAGGATCTAGTTTTTCCCTACTATTCAACCGTCTTGTCGAACTTAAGTCAAATATGGCCAAAATTGAATTTTTCAATTTTTATAATTTTTAAAAATTTTCAATTTTTTTATTTGATTTTATTTTTATATATTTTTTAATTTTCATTTTTTGTAGTTTTTTTATAAAGATGCAATGCAGAATTAAACATGCAAAGAAAGAAAAGAAAGAATATGTACAAAAATTAAAAGATGCAATGCAATGATAACTATTTACAAACCACTTCCTCCCCCAAACTTACCAAAAGTAGTGCCCTCACTGCTCATGTCCTCACCGTCCCCTTGAACGTGAACGGGAACGTTCCTCTCTCGCCAACAGTGTGGACACACCGTGCTCTATTTCTGTCACACGGGATCCAAGTTGGTCACCATCCCTACCAATCTGTCTATCCCCCCAGTGGCTTTCCTAAGTAGACGTGCAAGTTCTGCTGTGGTAAGCTCTTCCTCGCTCGCGGTCGAGCTGGAGCTGGGTGTTCTGGAGGGTACATGCTCGGCTGGTTCAGTTCACGACCATACATCATTTAGGCGGGTATAGGACGTGGATACGCCCTCAATAAGAGGCCTAATGGGGATACCTCCATGCATGTAAAACTCAAATTCCTCCACAGGAAGGAAATAGAGACACGGTTGTGTCACTAACATAGGGCATGGGTAATTGGCAGCCCTATTGCCAGCACCAATTGAATTAAGCAATACCGTGCACATATCATATCTGGGGTTCCTAGTCATTAAGGTGTGCACGATATGAAGAGATGGCGTGAAAAAGGTAGTATTGTGTGAACTACCAAAAATCTTATTTTATGCCCAACGGCACAAAGTCAGTACATTTGCAAAGAGGGTTCTAGCTTGGATGCCCTTACGTGGCTCCCTCGAACAGTCAGTACCCATCAAGGGTAAATAATCCTCGAATTGGAGGGGTTGGTCATGGGTGGGTAGCTTAAGAATTAAGGTGACTTCATGGATGAAGTCCCTATCGATTATGATTTCCCTATCACCCCAAATAAGCTTTATATATCCGTGTTGTGAAAGGCATCCGTCTTCCATGCATTCATAAAATCGTGTGACGAGATCTGGAAGAGCGAAGGAGTTTGGATGATTAAAAAGTAAGAAATTCCACCCTCGCCTCTGGATATCTTCACCGAAATAACTTCCGTAGATTGTGTGTGCAAAGATTTGTGAAAAGTCCCTCTCAAATTGCAGGGTTGGAGCCATCACAGAGAGTAAATTGAAAAAAATTTAATTTTTAACAGAGAGGAAAGAGAACTGCAAACCTCCTCTGAAGATTTCAGAGGGCGACATCACCAACACGCGGCGGATGCGCGGCCAGAACCTGCTTCTTGCGGCGGAAGGGCGGCGGCGTGGGGAGATCTCCTTGCGCTGTTGCTGCGGCGGCTAGGGTTTTCTGAGAGGAATGATTTTGGGTTTGGTAAAATCAGAGAGGGATTGGGTTCTATTTATAGGGGGAAATGTTTTGGTTATTTGCAAAAATCCCCTCATAAAATGAGGAAATTATTTGTAAATAATTTTTTTTATTAAAACTGAAAATTTACAAAAATACCCTAAAAATTTGAATTTTTTTTCATTTTTATGTTGTTTTTATATAATTACAAGTGATACCTACGCCCAAACTTATTTGAAACAGTTTTTTGGCTGGATAATCGAAATTTAGGGGTAGATGGAAGAAGATCCGTCAATGTAAATCGGCTCCTGGAAAAACAGAAGCTCCTCCGAAGGGTTCGCAGTGAGAAACAGTTTAAGTCTATGTCCGTTCACTTTAAATAGTGAACCGTCCTCAGGATTTTCTAAATCGACCGCACCGTGCGGATATACGGTGCGTACCAAAAATGGCCTTTTCCATCGAGATCTGAGCTTGCCGGGATCGAAATGTAACCGAGTGTCGTAAAGTAAAACCTGTTGACCAGGTTTGAAAGTTTTGCGCATAAGGTGTTTATCGTGAAACACCTTCGTTCGGTTTTAGACGATTATTGTGTTCTCGTAAGCTTCATCCCAAAGCTCGTTCAATTCGTTCAACTGCAGCTTTCTATTGCTGCCCGCATCTCCTAGAGATAGATTCAACTCTTTTATTGCCCAAAATGCTCGATGCTCAATTTCAACAGGAAGGTGGCAAGCCTTTCCATAAACAAGCCTATACGGAGACATGCCAAGATCGGTCTTATACGCAGTTCGAAATGCCCAATGGTCATCAATAAGTTTTGATGACCAATCCTTACGGTTTTTGGAAACCGTTTTCTCCAATATCTGTTTAATTTGCCGATTTGAAATCTCGGCTTGCCCACAAGTTTGGGGATGATAGGGCGTTGATAGCTTGTAAGTAATGGAGTATTTCCGCATTAAGGACTCGAATGTACCATTAAAAAATTGAGATCCATTATCGCTGATAATTGCGCGGGGATGCCCAAATCGAGAAAAAATGTTTTCTTTGAGAAATCTAACGACAACCTTGTTGTCATTAGTTCGGCTGGACACAGCCTCGACCCATTTAGGAACATAGTCAACAGCGAGGAGAATATACACGTTCCCAAAAGAATTGGGAAAAGGTCCTATAAAATCTATCCCCCAAACATCAAAAATTTCAACAACCAATATTGGTTGGAGCGGCATTTCATTTATCCTAGATATCCGGCCCAAGTGTTGGCACCGGGACCATGTCTTGCAGTAATCATGTGTGTCTTCAAAAAGTTGTGGCCAGTAGAAGCCACACTGCAAGATCATTTTGGCTGTCTTTTTAGGGCCAAAATGCCCGCCAGACGCTTGATCGTGGCAGAATGACAGCATGCTCTTAAACTCATTTTCGGGGACACACCGACGAATAATTTGGTCGGGACAGTATTTGAATAGATACGGTTCATCCCAGTAAATTTTTTTTACCTGGGATAGAAATCTGAGTCTGTCCTGATTCGACCATTCATTTGGTATAAGTCCGGTGGCCAAATAATTTACAATATCTTCGAACCAAGGTTCGCATGACATAGTCAAGAGCTGCTCATCTGGAAAAACGTCTTTAATAGGAATTTGATGTGTTGCCGAAGAAGGGAGGCGTCAAAGGTGGTCGGCGACTACGTTTTCGCATCCTCTCTTGTCTCTGATGACAAGGTCAAACTCTTGTAGTAAGAGGATCCAACTTATTAGCCAATATTTAGAGTCCTTCTTAGCGAAAAGATGGCGAAGAGCTGAGTGGTCAGTGTAAACGATGACTGGAGAGCCGATTAAATAGGGCCTGAACTTTTCTAATGCAAACACAACAGCTAAGAATTCCTTCTCAGTTGTTGTGTAATTTAATTGGGCCTCGTTCAAGGTTCGGCTAGCGTAATAAATTACATGCGGCATCTTATTGATGTGTTTTCCAAGGACAGCACCAATGGCGAAATCAGATGCATCGCACATAATCTCTAATGGATGCGTCCAGTTAGGAGATGAAAGAATGGGAGCGGAAATAAGTGAGTTTTTCAATAACTCGAACGCCTTCAAACAGCTTGATTCAAAATTAAATGTGGTGTCCTTGGCCAACAAAAGAGTCAAGGGTCTAGCTATCTTGCTAAAATCCTTGATGAACCGTCTATAGAAACCGGTATGGCTAAGGAAGGCTCGAATATCTCTGACGCATTTGGGAGGAGGAAGATTGGAAATGACTTCAATTTTAGCTTTATCCACCTCTATGCCATTTTGCGAGATAATATGTCCTAGGATAATACCTTCTCGTACCATAAAGTGGCATTTCTCCTACTTTAAAGTAAGGTTCTTATCTCTACACCGGGTAAGAACTGCATCTAAATGTTGCAAACACTCATCAAAGGAGTCGCCAAAAATGGGGAAATCATCCATAAAAATCTCCAAGAATTTTTCCACCATGTTTGAAAAAATGCCCATCATACACCGCTGGAAAGTAGCGGGTGCATTGCATAACCCAAAGGGCATGTGACGGTAAGCAAACGTACCGAAAGGACAAGTGAATGTGGTCTTGTCTTGGTCCTTTTCGGCAATGGGAACTTGATTATAGCCGGAGTAGCCATCCAAAAAGCAGTAAAATTCATGCCCCGCCAATTGTTCTAGCATTTGGTCAATAAAAGGTAATGGAAAGTCGTCTTTCAGTGTCGCGGCGTTGAGTTTTCTATAATCGATGCAAACTCGCCACCCAGTTTGGGTGCGAGTAGGTATTAACTCATTCTCCCCATTAGTTATGACCGTTATGCCCGATTTCTTTGGGACAACGTGAATGGGGCTAACCCACTGGCTATCAGAGATATGGTAAATGATACCACTATCAAGACATTTTACAATCTCCTTTTTAACAGCCTCCTTCATTATTGGGATGAGTCATCTCTGTGGATCCCTTGTTGGCTTGGCATCATCCATCATATGAATATGATGTTCAACTATTAGGGGACTAATCCCTTTGATGTCCGCCATAGTCCAGCCAAAAGCTTGCCGATTGCTTTGTAAGACAGTTAAAAGGGCTTTCTCTTGCTCGGGGGCTAGAGAAGCCGAGATGATAACAGGAAGGGTCTCATTTTCACCTAAGTAAGTGTATTTAAGGTGAGACGGCAATAGCTTGAGTTCGAGTGTTGGAGGCGAAACAATTGAAGGTAAAATTGGTGAAACTGTCTCGAACTCGAAGGATTCCAATAGAGGTTCAAAGCGAGTGTAAGCAACCAAGTCGGATGGTTCAGCTGACTCATCAGAAAATTCAAAGGATTCAAACTCGGGTGGTGATTCTTCAAAATCGTTCGAGAAAGTGAAACACTCATAATCATTATCGGGTGTGAAAGCAGTGTCAGGTTCGAGGAGGAACGCACTAGTGGCGTCAAAATTGCTGTGATCGAACAGAAATTTTTTGAGCTCACAGTCCTCCTGGGTGATCTCTTGGATCGAGCAAACATCAAGTATATTAGCATTAGGTTCGGAGGGCTAATTCCCCAACTTAAAAATGTTGAGTTCAATTGTCATGTTTCCAAAAGATAGGTTCATCGAACCATTTCGACAATTGATCACCGCATTAGAAGTCGCAAGGAATGGTCGACCGAGTATCACTGGAATTTGACTCCAGGGGTTAGCTACAGGCTGTGTGTCCATAACAATGAAATCAACGGGAAATATGAAGTCCCCTACTTTAATTAACACATCCTCTAACTCACCCCTTGGATGGGTGATGGATCGGTCGGCCATTTGGATAGTACAATGTGTGGGTTTCAGCTCTCCAACGCCTAAATGTTCATATACTGAATAAGGAAGAAGATTAACACTGGCACCAAGATCTAAAAGTCGCGGTTGATGTTCTTATCTCCAATAGTTATTGAAATTGTAGGACAGCCAGGGTCCTTTCGTTTTTGAGGTAAAGGTTGGGTAAAAGCATCACTCACTGCACTAGGTAAGAAAACTTTCTTAGGTACCTGCGATTTCCTCTTCTTGGTGCATAAGTCCTTCAAGATTATAGCGTAAGAAGGGACTTGTTAGATTGCATCCAAGAGAGGTATGTTAATGCTAACCCGTTTAAATAACTCCACAATCTTCTCCATTTGTGGAGTTTGTTTATTGGATCTCAACCTGTTTGGAAATGGAATATTTTGAAAATTTGTTGAGTCCAATGTTTGTGGAGTAGATTGCGGAGTTGGAACGGATCCTGGTGTTGGTGTTTTCTTGGAGTGAGATGTGGGTCCGTTCGGAGTAGTAGAAGAACTAGAGCCTTGTGAAGAATGAAGAACAGGCTCTGAAGATGAAAAGAAGAAGAAGAAGAAGAAGAAGAAGCGGCGGCCGGGGTGTCATTATTAATGCCAACATTGTTGTGCAACGTCCTTCCAGTTCTCAATGTAGTCATGGCACTCACATTATGATTTTGTTGTTCATGAGCAATATGTGCATTTTGTGGGTGACTGGAATTTGGCAGTGGTTGAGATGGAAGCATTCCCTTCTCTCGTTATCTTAGAGCAGCATTCAGTTGTCCTTTCGGGTTTCAATGGTTTTGATACTTTGCCCATGTGATGCAGTGTGTTGCATCAAAGACTGAATGGAAGATTGGATGTTGGCTGAGAATTGCGTAGATTGTTTTAGAAACGCATCCAGACTTCGTTCTAGCGAGGAAACCTTATCGTTATTTGGTTGAACAAAATTGTTTTGAGGAAAAGAGTTGTTTGGTGCAAAATTGTTCATTTGATTTTGGTAAGGTTGGGGTTGGAAAGGTTGCTGATATTGAGTTTGTGGAGGAGCTTGTTGTTGTGGAGGAGGCCTTTGGAAATTGTTATTGCCTTGGAATTGTTGTTGACTTTGATTCCAAGCAAAATTGGGGTGGTTCCTCCAACCAGGATTATAAGTTCAAGAGTATGGATCATTTCTTTGTCTCTGCTGAAAGGCGGCATTGACTTGATTTTGTCCTTGAGCAGGTGGGTTGTAAGGACACTCTTCGGTCAAATGGGACGGATCCGAACAACAAGTGCATATAGTGCGAGGGGGTAAAGCGGGGACAGGAGAAGGCGATGAGAATTTGCTCTCAATTACTTTTAGTTTATGTGTAATTGCGGCCATTTCGGCTTTCATTGCAATTGACATGTCAAGTTGATGAACACCTGCCCTAAACGGACCGGATGAAGTGGACAAAGCGGTCTGTCTAGCGCTTTCCCACTGAAGCGTTTGTTAAGCAAGGTCGTCGAGAAATTGCTAAGCTTCCTCGTCAGATTTTATAAGGAAGTGACCTTGACAAATGGTTTCTAGCAACTGCTTAGTTGCTGGGTTCAGTCCTTCGTATAAAGTTTGGCAAAGTTGCCATCTTTCAATGAGAGCACTGAATAAGAAGGTCTTTAAATCGTTCGAAACACTTCCAAAAAGATTCCGAAGGAAGCTGGGAAAATTGGTTAATTTCATTGCGAATTTTCGCGGTCTTGTGGTGTGGGTAAAACTTTTTAAAAAAAGCCTTAACAAACTCTTCCCAACGTTTTATGGAATTCGATGCTGTACTATATAGCCACTTTTCAGCTAGGTCACATAAAGTGAAGGGAATGACTCGTAGCCATATAGCATTATCGGAAAGTTGGGTGGTCTTCATCATTGCACAAACATACTGGAATTTGTTAATGAAGATGTAAGCATCTTCGAATTCCAGCCCGTGAAATTTGGCCAACATATTGATGAAGTGGGGCTTAATTTCGAAATTATCCCCATTAGCCGGCGGAAGTGAAAGACAAGTGGGAAGTGCGGTGCGGGTTGGATAGAAAAGATCCTGGAGCGCAATTCGCTGGGGCGCTTCAACAGGAGGGTGTTGTGGGTTATTCGCACCCAGTTGAAGTGGAATCAGTCCCGAGGTAGGTAAGGGGTTGTTAGGATTGAATCCTGACATCTCCTTAGAAAATGATGAATTTGAAGATGAAGGTAAAGAAGTGGAGGGAATTTCGACTTCGAAGTCGAACTCGTCGTCAGTAGGGACTAACGAGACACGTACTAAACGGGTGCTAGTTTCCCTAGTCCAACCTGACATACACTAAATGAGGTGTGGTGTAGTCAAACGTAGAATGTGGGGGGTAAGAAAACGTCAATAGAAAAAATGTGGGTGAAAGTTGGGTGCAATGGATTTCTAGCGACAAATGGCATGTTTTTTTTTTTGTAAAAATTTTGTTTTGTGGTTTTTTTTATAAAGAGTTTTGCAAAAGATTTTGTACGGAACTACGACACACTTTCAAGCAATCACAATTTAAACATGCACAATCATGCCTAGAGCTAGGGTCTCCTAAGTCAACTAGACTGCTCCTAACTGGTCCAAAGCGACAAGTTGTGAGATATCTCTCAAATCGCCTCTTCACCGCCAATTGTGGCCAGGTAAGAACAAGTGAAGAAAGGAGGGATCCGGTCACGAATCACCGTGAGACGGGTCTTTTAAAATTACCTTTCCCACTTGTCTAGCTTAGGCACCACAAAGTCGGGTTTAGATAAACGACCGATTGCCCACAACCTTCCTCTGTCCTAATGAGCGCGACAGTCCTTAATTGGCTGAGTCTAGATATTTTTTAATTAACTCGAGGGTTGATGCATATGCTTTTTGTGGTTTCTGGGGTCTTACGAAGGGAAATGAAATCCCCACCCAATCTTGACTGGTGTCATAGCCCCTTAAATTCAGTTTTAAATATGAAAAGCAATTAACACACAAAATCTAAAACACTTGCCAAAATTTTTTATTTTTATTTGCGGCGCAAAGAATCCTGCACAAAGTTGATTTATTGGAGAGGGAGAAGAAGTTTTGCACAAAGAACCCTGCAGGAAAATTTTTCAGAGGAGTTCAGAGGGTAGAAGAGAGAACAAAAATACTTAAAGAGAATTTTGGGATGTTGACATCACTGGTTGACCGTGGATCCGCGGTCAACTGCCTATATCCTCCGCGGTTCCGCGGTAGTTCTGTTAGTTTGGATCTCCAAAGTTTTCCTATTTGTTGTTATGGTTCTCCTCTGTCTGTTCAGATCCTCTGTTTGCTGATTTGTTCAATAGGTCTGCTCCAGATCTGAATCAGTCCGTCTTCTTTTCCTGCGCAATTCACACAAAACCTTTCAAAAAATAACAAGATGATTTTTTAATTTTTTTGTTTTTCAGTTTTTATATTTTTTTCAATTTCAATTAACCCGAAAAAAACAAAAAGAAAATAACTACTGTTTCCCCGGCAACGGCGCCATTTGATTGGTTTTCTTTTGCGTACGTGCGTTTTAAAATCAAAATTAAGAATATACCGCAATCAATATTAGTGTCGCTTGGTAGCTAGTCGGTTGAGTACGGGTCGGTCCACAGGGAAAACGTGTTCTTTCTTTAAGTTCTTACGAGTTAAGTCCTATTTTTGGTAGGTTTTGACTTAAAAATCTAAGATTGAATTTAATATGATTTAAATCCTTGATAGGGTTAGGATTAGGTAAGTTTGGAAAAATAACTCTACTCACTGCTTCCTTTGCCCTAATTAAGAACATAGGTGTTAGGGTAATAGTCAACAAAGGAGATTAGCACGACTAGAAAGAAACTTCGTTTCTTCCTTTTGGTCCTTGCCCGTCCTTTCTTAACTCTTAACCCTAATCTCTATGTAAATCAAACACAACCGGTCTAACTAGGGAATCACCGCTATCTCGTGGGATAGCGTGCCGTAGTGAGCGGTGTGTGTTTGATTCAAATAGAGTCCTAATTAAAATGTTATATGGGCAAGAAAGGAGTGAGAGATTTCCATCTCTCAAACCTACCCAATCCTAACCCTAATAAGTGAGGAATTACTCACTCATTAGGAAGGTTGCGATAAAATTCATTTTTATAGTTTTAATTTAATTACCTAATTTGCTGATAATAAAAGACAGATAATAAAAGTGCAGAAATTAAATTCAAATGGAAAATTGCAAGATAGAAAAAAAAACTTACTTTATTGACACCTCTTCAACGATTACAATGAAATAAAATTTAATCTAGAAAAATAAAAAAAGGTATGCCAAATTAGGCTGTAGGCTTTCCTATTTATAGATAGGAGAAACCCTGGGTTTTAAATCTGATCCACATTTGAAATTACAGAACTACCCTAAGAAAGTCGGGTCAAAGTACCGACACCCACCGACACGTGCACCGACATGTGCACTGTACGGCCGCGGAACCGCGGCAGAATGCCATGTTTGGCCGCGGATCCGCGGCCAATTGGTGGGATCTCTGGCTCAGTTCTTCAGGGTTGCTTCATGTTGCCTTTTCCTTCTGTTTTCTTCACTTGGTTCCTCAGAATATCTTCTATTTTCTTCCAGATTTCCACAGTGCAGAATGTTGTGGACTTTTTTCCGTGAACTTCGCGTTGAAATCTTTAATCGTGTGCTGCCTTTGTACTCTGTTTGCTGAACTGTTCACTGGTCTTCGTTTGTTCCTTAAACTGGTAGGCGGAATCATACAGTTTCATCTATTTGTTTGTCGAGTCTCACATTTGTAGTGTCTTTTCATGAATTTCACTATACTGTTCTTAGAACCCGTAACCTGCAACTATTTAGCAGACATGGATCAAAAGCACCTATTTATTTGTAATATGATTAAGAATGGGGAATATAATATTGCAAAATTCTTATATGAACATCACCCTATCTAAAGGTGTCTTACAGACTAAAGTGGAGAGGGATGTGCATGATTGGCATATCACTTACTTAGGCAATTAAGTCAATCATGAAATGTCAAGTACCACACTAGATGTTGTTTTTGCACTAGCTGCAATAAGTTGATATTAATCCAATCCTGGAAAAATGTTCGGAAGCAGTTTTAGAACATAAGTGGATGTTCTAGGTGTTAGTTATGTATATGCCTTAGAGGCCATTGTTGTACATATGATGTATATTATAATGGATGCTTGGATATATATAGAGAGGACTTTCTTGCTCATCATGATAGTATGCTATTTGGTTTTCCTTTATATTAACATGTTGACTTGTATTGGTTTACTATCTTTCTCTCACATGTTGATAAAGCCCTTAGGATCTGTACTTGACTACTGGGACTATGATGAGATCATACTAGTGGGGCCAGAGTAGTCGATGAGTACATCCTATAACTGTTCCTAGTCGAGGGTATATCGAGATAGGGCATCGATACACCAGAGTAGACTAGCGTATACGCATCTTGACCCATATGATGGGCGATGGATGATCCTATATCCATCGGTGTTTGACGTCAAGGATGGTGTACGGGTGCTCAGTGGAGACTGGGTAAACTAGACGGACTCGCTGAGAACTCCCAGATGGTGATATACCACACGTCTGATGGCAGTTCTCCGGTGACACTGGTACAGGGTAGTCTGTAGACCCGAGATCATCATAGAGTCTTGTGTGATTCCCACTGTGCTTTGATTTCCACCTTACCACGTCCAAGAGGGCGTGCAAAACGGTGGCTTTTGGGTACAGTCCCGAATCACATGGAGGCAATGAGCGATAGGAGGGGATTCGTCTCTCCCGGTATAGGGAGTTGATGTTGTGCTGTGTTCGATTGGCTATAACTGGAAGTCCCTGGCCAGGGCTAATATAGAGATTTACTGGTAAGTGTTACTAGTAGTTTCTCGATCTATTATGAGCCTCACATCGACACGACTTATCGGTTACTGAGGTCTGACGTATACCACCCCTAGACTTGATATGCGACATATCAGACGAAGAGACCGGACTGTACGGGAGTGTTACTGATTGGATTCACAGGAGAACGTACAGGCTAGCTTGTTGATCTTCTGATCGCTCAATACCTGGGTGGCTGTTACGTTTAGCTGACCGCTTGCAGCTTGTGGGTGTTTGATATCATCATCACCTGCTACCGGCATATTGACGATTCTTTAGAGTCCTACACAGAGGTTTCTTGGCTCAGGCAAAACGGAGTAGAGGCACATATATGATATGCGCAGGACCGAGGATAATGCGATATGAGATACCGTATTATATTCTCACGATATTTAGATATGAACCAGGTCATTGGATCAAGTGTTGATTCGATGAATCAGTACATGATATATTAGTCGGTTATATTCGATATAGCCGGGTCGTCGGATCAAGTGTTGATTCGATGATTTAATGTATAATAATATATATGATATATTGTATTACACTATCTAATATTGGATCGCTTTATTATTTCATTTTCTCACCAGATAATACATTGATATATATGCGATATATGTTAATTGTATTATTTTCTTTTGTTGAAAATATATAATATATATGTGATATATATTATTGTGACATGATATGATTAATAATGGAACTTGATTAGTGGAGATTAAGCAAGGTTAGGGTTTGATTAGGGTTAGCTCCTTCTTGCACCATCTAGAAGCTTTCCTTTTGTCAAGTGTAGGATATTATGGTTGATATTATCTTATGACTCATTCTTTAACCTAACCAAACCCTAGCCCTAGTTTATTCTCTACAAACGTTAACCTTGTCATCCTTGACCATGGTTCCATGATCAATCATATATTCTTTTCTATTATTCATCACAAAAGGATTAACTCTTTTTCCATGATCTTCTTCTCTCTTGAGCTTTGAGAAAGCTCACTAGTTATTCATTTTGTGATGATTTCTTGTGAAAAATTGATATAAAAAGATAGCATAAATACTACTTCATCATCCTTATCTAATCTAGACCATTAGATTAGGGTGTTCACCTCATTAGAATGAGAGATCTTGAGTTATAGCAAGTTCGACGTAGATCATCGGAGAAACGGAACACTACAAGCTAGCATGGATCGTTCGAGTCGTGGAGCCTCTCTTAAGTCCGGGAGATCGTAGATCGCGGCAAAGGGACTTCTACTCGGAGCTTATGAAGTGAAGGAGCGGACTACAAAGGTTGTAATCCCTCACACTTAGTAGTAAAGTTGTTTACTTGCATGTTAAACCCTAATAATCTAGCAAAGATCCCAGCTTTGGGTTGTTCGGCACATCTAAAATTTTATTCGGGCATGTTTGATGCCTTATGAACCTTCACAAGAGTGCCTAGGAACCCTACACTAGGGATATGATAACGGCAGCCTTCTTCGGGAGACTTTCCAGGCTTCCAAGGTGACCTGGATGACAGAGTGACTGTCATAGTTATAGTTTTCCCTCTGACCAGGGGCAGTAATTTGGACAGGTGGTCCAAGCTGATACTGAGGGAGGCCTGGTGCAAGATAATGATTAAATTCAGTTGTCGATACAGTCTAAGAAGTTTGGATTTTGAGTTCATTTGTGAACTAGGTCCCATCAGATATCCAAACATATTCTAAGACAGGTATTACTGAATTTAGGAGATGGCTTTCTCCGCGAACTTGAGATTAAAAGAGACATAGAAAGAAACATCAAAGAGGATCCACTCACTGAGGCTATTTCTCGAACGCAATAGTTTCACAAACAAGCTTTGTGAGACTGATCAGTAAAGAAGTTGGGTGTTCGGTATCACACGGGCTGTGAGTATGCGACATCGCAATAATTAGCCTTAAGTGAAAGTGGGAGATTGTTGGATATAGTGCCCTCAAAGTCAATTATTGGATCGCAGGCACGTGATTGCAATGATTGAGGGAGGACCTATACCGGTAGGAAAATCTTACTTGAGATGATAGTATGCTATATGGTTTGTCTTTATCATCGTGTACTTGCTTTAGGTGACATTACAGATCACTATTACACGTTGATAGAGCCCTTAGGATTCTTGCTTCACTACCAGCAGTATGATGGCGATCATATAAGTGAGAGTTGGGTAGTCTATAAGCACATCCTTAAAGTGTCCCTAGTCATGGGAGTTTCAAGACTGGGCATCAATACTCCATGAGTAGACTAGTGTATATGATCGAGACCCCGATGAGGGGCGATGGCCGGTCTCACAAGCCATTGGTGTCAGTTGGTTCACCTAAAACGTATACAGGTGCTCATTGGGTTATGAGTACACCGGACAGGACTCGCTGGGAACATACTAGTTGGTATTATACCTGTCGTCATATAGCAGTTCCCTGGTGACATGTGTACAGGTTAGTCCATCGACTTGAGATCGTCATTTGTCTCGTATGAGTTCCCACTGTACCTTGATTACTACCCTACCACGGCTCAAAGGAGTCGTGCAAACAGGTTTTAGTTGGGTACAGTCCCGAGCCACATGGAGGCAGTGAGCGGATCGGCAGGGGATTCATCTCTCCCGGTATTAGGGGTGAGATCGCGCTGTGTCTAGGAGAGCCATTACACGAAGTCCTTGGCCAAGGCAAGTGAGATTTACCGGTAGGTATTCTAGTAGTATCTCAGGATGTTCTGGGCTACACTCCAACACGACTTATACCGCTTTTGGGGGTTTGACATTTACCAACCCCCTAGGTCCAATATGCGATACTCCTAGAAGAACGGACCAGACTGTACGGATATTTGTCACTGACAGGCTCAGTAGGGTTTCAGGACGAGTTCGCTCATCAGCCTCCCTTTTGGTCAATACTTGGGCGCCCGTTACGTACAGCTAGTACTTCTGACGTACTTGTGGTTAAACCCACTGCCAGCGTATTGAAGAGTCTTTAGAGTCCTCCACAGAAAGTTTCCCAAGTTCGGACGAAACGTTGTAGAGGCCGTTTGGTTTTATGGAAGCGTTCGATCATATACGTACACTTGTGCATGGATCATGATCGGACGGATCATACTAGTGGGCTTTGGTTTAAGACGGATCCTAGAATTAGATTTGTTGGATTACTTTTGTCTCATTGCATTCGTATTCAGTTGGAATGCGGATGCAGGTATGTATATACAGTTGAGGGGTATTCTTTTGATCCGTCACGAGTTTACTTTAGAAGTTGCCATTCTCTTTTAGGATTAAACATTTTTGGTTTAAATGTTCAATTGTGAGGAAAATGTGAGTGCAAGTTTTGTCCATATGCATCAATTCATGCCACATGCACATGGTGAGTCATGGTCTTGGTTTATGTAACCATTTATTGTGACATGGATTGATTTTGGGGCTAATTATGATTAGTGGGGATATTTTGGAAAGAGGGGGCTGCCATGTGTTGGCTTGGAGTTTGGTTTTGAGATATTGATATATATCTCTCTTTCTCAAAATATCTCGCACAACATAAGCTATTTCACTTCTTCTTCTCTTGAGCTCACATTTTCCCTGTTTCATATAATCCAATAATTCGGTTCTCTTACTCTGAAGATTCGACAAATTCACTTCATCATGGTTGATCTTGCCTTTAGAACCTAATTCCGGACATAAAGTCTGACTTAATTTATCCAGAGAATGAGGGAGAAGATGTAATGAATCTCTTAGACGGAAGAGCAGTTTTCTTGTCTTTTTCTTACGATAGACAGATAACTGGTAAAGCTTATCTAATGGCTTCTTCTTCTTCAACCTCCACCCATCCCTCTCATGAGTTGAGAATCCATGGGTGTCTAGAGACAAAATTATCACACACACATTCTCTACATCACCTTGGACATGTCGGCTAGCTAACTTCATGTCCGAGTTGCTTCGGTTTGAAGCGGGAGCCCGTAAAATGATTCCTTGACGTGGTGCCACTTCGACGAGGAGATCGAGCGAGATCAGAGAAGCCGCGAGGAAATTAGGATGGTGGGTAAAGACCGAAGGACACAGATCGATCGGTATAGCCATTCTAAACTTCTTTGTAGTTTTCTAGTTGAGGGTTAATGGTACGATCCGGGTGAAAGTCTGCGTTAGCGCCGGTTTAATAAAAGTTTTTTTTTTCGCGTTTGGCCTCGGATTGACGGCTGGTGTGCTACCGTAGACTTACACTGACATTAATCTCTCGGCGTTCCACTATCTCCCGGATCAAGTGATACCGCCTAAGAATATGTCTGGATCGCAGATGGGACCGAGGTTCCTTGGCCAAAGCCACAACTCCATTTTTATCACAATACAAGGGTATTGGATTCTCAATGGATGGAACCACACCAAGTTCACCAATGAACTTCTTCATCTAGACAGCCACTTTGGCAGTATCGTTGGCAGTGATGTATTCAGCCTCTATCATCGAGTCTGCCATAGTATCTTGCTTGGAACTCTTTCAACAAACCGCCCCTCCATTGAGGGTGACGACAAAACTCGAGACCGACTTGTTGTCGTCCTTATCACTCTGGAAGCTCAAATCGGTAAAGGACTCCACCAGAAGTTCTCCGTTACCATACACCAAGAACATCTCTTTAGTACTTAAGAATGTTCTTCACAGCTGTCTAGTGCATCTCCCCAGGATCTGATTGATACCAACTTACAACACTAAGTGCTTAAGCTACATCCGGTTTGGTGCATAACATCGCGTACATGATAGACCCATCTTCAGAAATATAGGATATCCCTTTCATGCGAGCCCTCACCAAATCAGTCTTGGGAGACATCTCTTTGGAGAGGGTGATTCCTGAACAAGCGGGTAAATTACCACGCTTAGAATCTTCTATACTAAACCTCTTTAGTATGGTGTCAATGTACCTGGATTGGGACAATCCCAACATCTTCTATAGATCTTTATCCCCAGGATGTAGGAGGCATCACCCAGATCTTTCATAGAGAACATTAGTGATAAGAAGAGCTTGATCGAGTGTAGCATAGGAACATCATTTCCTATCAAGAGTATGTCATCCACGTACAATACGAGGAAGAAAACCTTACTCTCTACAACCTTTTTGTATATACAAGATTTATCTATGTTTTTGATAAAGTCAAACTCTTTCACTGCCACATCAAAACAGATGTTCTAACTCCGTGATGCCTGCTTTAATCCGTAGATTGATTTAAGTATCTTGCACACCTTTTCGCTGCTCCCACTGTCTACGGAGCCCTCTGGCTATGTCATGTACATGCTCCCTTCTAAATAACCATTTAGAAAAGCGGTCTTGATGTCCATCTGCCAGATTTCGTAGTCATGGTATGCAGCAATGGCATGTAGGATCCTGATGGACTTAAGCATAGCTACTCGAGAAAAGTTTTCATCATAATCGACACCTGGTAGTTGACGAATACCTTTTTCTACAAGTCTAGCTTTGAAGGTCTCAACCTTTCCATATACACCAAGTTTCTTCTTAAAGATCCACTTGATCCCAATGTGTTTTACCCCTTCAGGAGTAACTTCCAAAGTCTATACTTTGTTGGTGTACATGGATTCCATCTCAGATAGCATAGCATCCAACCATTTCACAAAGTCCCCACTTGTGATGGCCAGCTCGAAACTAGTTGGGCCATCATCTTCCATGATCTAATCCTCGCTCCCACCGTCTATGAGAAAACCGTAGTATCTCTCAGGTGGATGAGAAACCCTACTAGATCTGCGGAGTGGCTGAGCTTCATCGGGAACTATCGAATCCTCTGGTTCTACCAAATTATCAGTTTAGTTTGTGTAGCTGGAACTTCATCCAGCTCTACCTCATTGCCACTAATTTCCTTTACAATTCCTTTTCTAAAAAGTTGGCATGTTGAGCAACAAACACTTTTTGTTCCTCACTATGGTAGAATAGATATCCATATGAATTCTTTGGATATCCTATAAACTTGCATAGAACTAATCTTGCCTCGAGTTTGTCAAGATTTTGTTTTTTAACATAGGCTGGACAACCTCATATCTTAACTCATTTAAGATATGGTCTATTTCCACTCCATATATCATATGGTGTTTTAGGCACATATTTTGATGGAACTTGATTCAATAGGTATGCAGCTGTCTCAAGTGCATAACTCCAAAAGGAAATAGGTAACTCAGCATTGCTTACCATAGAGCGCACCGTATCTAATAGGGTGCGATTCCTCCGCTCCGACACTCCATTGTGCTGTGGTGTATACAGAGGAGTAAGCTGAGAGAGAATCCGATTCTCTTTTAAATAGTCTCGGAATTCCGTGCTTAAGTATTCTCCTCCCCGACCGGATCGAAGGATTTTAATACTTTTCCTGTCTAGTTCTCTACTTCACACTTATATTCCTTGAATTTCTCAAAAGCTTCAGATTTGTGTTTCAACAAGAACACATGTCTGAATCTTGAGAAATCATCGGTGAATGCAATAAAGTATGAGAAACTATTCCTACCATTTGTAGACATAGGACCGCATACATCACTATGTATCAGTCCCAAGAGTTCAGTAGCACTTTCTCCGTATCCCATAAACGGAGTTTTGGTCATCTTGCCTTTGAGCCATTACTGGAAAGTTTCATAAGATGTAAATTCAAACGGATTCAAATATCCATCTCTATGCAACTTAGCTAGTCTGGTCGCATTGATATGACCAAGTCTACAATGCCACAAGAAGGCTTCATTCATTTCTGAACTTTTCCTCTTGTGTGTGTTCTGTTTGTTTAGAACTGTAGTTTGATTTAGAACGTATATACCATTACACAACGTACCAAACCCAATCAACACTTGATTTAGGAAAATTATCATAACATTTTCCTCCAATACAAAGCTATATCCTTCTTTATGTAATAAAGAAACTGATATAATATTGCACGTCATTTTTGGTACAAAACAATAGTCGTTCAGAATCAATGTATTACCATTTAGTAATACTTGGTGATATTCGCCAACTGCTTTGGCTTCAACAATTACCCCATTCCCTACTACTAGAGACTTATCACCCTTTCCAAGTTCTCTACTTCTTCTTAACTCATGTAACAAATTAAAAATGTGAGATCCTGATCTGGTATCTAATACTCAGGACATAGAGCAAACTGAGAAACAGTTCTGAGTAACTAACACACCCGAAGAAAATGCATCAGTATGCTCTTTCTTCATTCGGGTTGCATGGGAATCCGGGTATTTCCCTATTCCTTACTTAGGCTTATGACAGTCATAAGATAAAGCAGAACCAATGTTCCCCGGCTTAGTATAATAAGCTGGTTTAGTCAATACATCCATATTATTATCTTGATTAAGACGTGTCATGTTTGCTACCTGGAGAGAGAGAGAGAAGAAAACACTTTAGCGTGCGCTCTTGCAAAATTAGATTGGTTATTATCTTATCTAATCAGGATGGCTCTCACTGTTTTTATCAAATCTTCCTTCAAACCCTAAAAGGTTATATTAGCCGGGATTAATTACACCCTACAAGTTCGCCAATCAGTCAGCCAAGCAGGTATTGGTACTCCGAGGGAGTCTCCCCATACATTCGCATGGAACTAATTAAATAACCTCGT
Source organism: Agapanthus africanus (assembly GCA_030015575.1). Taxonomy (NCBI): domain Eukaryota; kingdom Viridiplantae; phylum Streptophyta; class Magnoliopsida; order Asparagales; family Amaryllidaceae; genus Agapanthus; species Agapanthus africanus. Next base: position 343,426,271 of record CM057341.1, read on the forward strand.
TTTCATAGGGGCATAACCCCGTTAACGCCTTTCTTAGACACCTACTGGATCAGCTAATTGTAAAGTGGAAAACTCTCTCAGGAGTAACACTTACTCGCAGTGGGTATCGGGATCCAACTATCTCATAGAAGGTATGCAATCTCATTGCAAATTTCAACATTTGAAATTCCCAATATCTGTTTTTACCCCATGCGGTTTATGACCTTGACAAGGTCAACAAACCATAAACCGCAAAGTTCTACCCGTCATTTCGTGATTGAATCAAACCCACCCGCACGACCCTTGATAAGGTCAACAAGGCCGTACGACTACCCTAATCCAATCGTATCACATGCTGCAAATAAGCACTAATCAGCTACCACATACTACGCCTTGACAAGGTCAACAAATGCAGCAAGAATACTAAATAGTTCTTATCTGAAATGACAGAGGGCTACATTTGGTTTTGAAGAAAACCTTTTAACGTAATGAACTTGATATTGTTGTAGAATGTATGATTTTAAAAAGGAGTGGTTTAAGCTCCGCTTTTAAAATCGAGTAGTTTTCAAAATAAACCAAGTGGGTTATAGCATTTACTAGTTTTGCTAAAAAGGTCACTCCCAGTGAAGGGATCTAGGCTATTTCCTCATCGAATAAGGTGCCGGATATTCATAAAGGAACACCACTATGCAAAGCAAGAACTAGAGCCACCTTTATGAAAAAATTGATTCTACAACATCTTTTAGTTTCTTTTCTTTTCATTAATCTCATTAATGATGTCCCATCATTTATGTTTCCTAAACATCATAGAAGAAACGAAAATAAAACATACATATATGCCATCCGCATTCGCCACAGAGACCCGGGTCTTCACCGTAAGGTTACTTAACATACGGCAGGGCGGGGTCAGGACTAGCGCTGATGCAAAATATATATAGTGTCTACTAGTATATCATATATATATAAGTAGCATTTGTCTCACGCAGTTATATGATCACATCATATCATAGAAACAACAGAAGCGAACATATGAAATATAGGATATACTTGGAGGTCCGTATTTTAGATTAAGCCAGTGATGAAAAATAAGGATTCCATAGTCGTGATGAATAACCAAGCCTACATCTCTAGACCCCTACGAGAGCGGCAAGCAACCCTACCAATAATAGAGTTAGGCGACCGGTCTCGACTCCTCGAGATGGCCTCCTACTGGACTCTAGAACCCGGTTACTTGGGCTCCCCGTCTTGGGTCTATCCTAATGCGGAAAAGTAAATAATATACATCAAATGGTGACAACAACCTCAACCCGGAAGTGTCCCAATAAAAGAATATTACATACAAATTTTTACATGAATGAAAATTGAAAATCCTCTCATCTCACGCAAAACCCCCCGGCTATTCAATCACGACGATCTAATATAACATATCAACCAGCAATACAATAACATCACATGTCATCTGTTAGTGTATATGCCCTAGAGGCTATTACTGTATCATACTAGTTTGTATATTACTTAATGGATGCTTGGGATATTCACCTTGTATATACAATCTTGCTCAAAATAGTAGTATGCTACTTGGTTTGTTTCTACTTCAATGTGTACATGTGTTTATTTTTGTATATCGCCTATACACATTAGTAGAGCCCTTAGGATCTTTTGCTTGATTACCAGCGATGTGATGGCCGTCACACTAGTGGGGGCTGGGTAATCTATAAGCACATCCTTATGCAGGTCCCTGGTCGCAGGACTATCGACACAGGGCATCGATACTCCGGAGTAGACCAGCGCATGCGCTTCTCATCCCAGTGTGGGAGACGGTCTGTCCCACAGCCGTCAGTACGTCGTACTTGAGATAGTATGCGGGTGCTCGTTAGGTTACGGGTACACTGGACAGGACTCGTCGGGAACTGACTAGTTGGTATTATACCTATCGTCAGTTATCAGTTCCCAGGTGACATGAGTACAGCTTAGTCCGCTGACTTGACACTGTCACTCCGCCTCGAGTGTGTTCCCACTGTACTTTGATCACTACCCTACCACGGCTCAAAGGAGTCGTGCAAACAGGTAGTGGTTGGGTGCAGTCCCGAAGCACTTGGAGGCAGTGACGGTTAGACAGGATTCGTCTCTCCCGGTATTGGGGGTTGACATCGCGCTGTGTCTAGGAGAGCCATTACACGAGTAGTCCCTGGCCAGGGCAAACGAGATATACTGGTAGGTTTCCAGTGTTATCTCAGGGTGTTTTGGGCTTCGCTCCGGCATGACTTGTACCGCTATTGGGGAACTGACGTTTACCGCCCCCTAGGCCCGCCATGCGATGTATCAGACGAACAGACCGGACTGTACGGAGAATGTCACACTCAGGCTCAGTAGGAGTTCAGATGGGTTTCGCCTCGTCGGTCTTCTTGTCGGCACTACCTGGGGACCGTTACGCACAGCTAGTGCCGCTTGCGGTCTGTGGTTAAACCCACTGCCAGTGTAGTGTCGAGTCTTTAGAGTCCCACACAGAAAGCTTTTCGCCTTTAGGCAAAAGAGTAGAGGTCGCATGGTATTGCGACAGGTCGCGTGGTTTTGCGACAGGGTTCGGTCACATCCGTGCACTTATGCACGTACAGTGTCCGGACAGTTTACACTAGCGGGCTTTGGTTTAATCCAGATCCTAGTGTACCTTATGGGATTGGATTTATCCAGTTTGCATTCGTGTTCCTCGGAACGCGGATGCGGGTGTGTATGCACAGTTGACAGGGAGGCAGAGGCAGCGGATTCTCATTAGGGTTGTTGACTGTTGACCGTTGACTATTTGACTTTATGCTCAACCCTAATGAGAATATGATATGTGATTAACTATTATATTAATTAAGTATTATGGTGATATGGTTGTTGACTTGTTGACTTTGTTGACTTGTTGACTTTTGTTGACCGGTTGACTAGGCTTGACTAGTTGACCATCATGATAACCATGGTTATCATTTCATGCCAAAGACTTTTACTTGCTTGCTCATTTGAGTAAAATGAGTGCATGACATGATAAGGTTATGGTTGCTTCTAACCATCACATAAGACTTTTTTGATATGATGAGTTATGATCACTTTGGATTATGAGAGGGTGAAAGAAAAAAGAGTTGCTCATTCTTTCTTGCTCATTCTTTCTTGCTCATTCTCTCTCTTGTTCTTGAGCTCTCCTCTTGCTTTCACCCTCAACCTCTTGCTCCCTCTCTTGATCTATGGTTCTCTTGTCTCATGAGTTGAGAATCAAGAACCATAGATAAAATCCCATTCTATTTCCTCTCTACTCATTCTAGTTCACTAGGTTTGGCAAACCAAGTGAACTAGTTTCTTCAAAGAACGAAGAAGGAGCTAAAGGTTGGAGCTTTCAAGTGGATCTATCTTCGGCGTACGGAGACAACGAGAAGGAGCCATCGAACCACCATCGGAGCTTGAAGAGAAGGAGTTCAAGTTTAGGTATAACCATCTTCATCCGAGTAGCTAAATATCTTTAGCTTAGTATGCTAGTTTTAGTTTAGGTAAAGATCCCGACCTAGCTTAGTCCATGTTGCCTCTTGCGTTAAAATTTTGATTTTATACCGTTTCCGCCTCCCCGTAAGAACCGGGGGTCGCAACGTGGACTTACAGTGGTATCAGAGCCTAACTAAACTTAAACTAGCTTGGTAGTGAAGTGTAATGAAGTTCGGAACCGGAAAAATCCAAAAACCAAACTTTTACAAAAACTGAGTTTCTGTTGAAATTTTTTTTTGGCTCAAAATGAAAAACTTTACACTTGTAAATTCGGCTCAGGGTTTTGTGTGAACACCCAAGAAAAACGATACAGTAATTCGTCCAAACCGCCGCCCTTCCGCCGCGTGAGCTAGGCATCCGCCGCGGAAGCGCCGCGCTTTGTCGTCTTCTGTGCATCGTTTTTCGTGCAGTGTGTGTCTGTGTTGGTTTTGGGATTTTTGGAATATATTATATGTGCCCAGATTTTCCAGAAAAGAAATTTCCTTTTGGGGTCCTATAATTCCGTATTTTTCCGAACTTCACTGCACTTTGACTATGATGGTTATATCTGTGATGCTTGCATGTATTGAACGTCGGCTAATCGCTATAAGTCGATTGGTCGGGGTTATACATGATCTGTGTTTGATATTGGAATGTGTATATAAATATGTTGGATTGTCGCGGGTGAATAGCCGGGGGTTGTGAGACGAGAGTTTTCTTTTCTTGCAATTCATGTAAATCTGTAAATTGATGTAATAATTATTTGTATGGCCGCACAACCGGGAAGGGGTTGTAGCCGTCATTGTATAATTTCTTTTTACTGTTTTTGCTCCTAGGATAGACCCATGGAGGGGTGCACAAACTACCGGGTATGCCGAAGTGTCGAGTGGCCTACTCATGGAGATGAGGGAGGTTGCTACGCTTCGGGTACTTGGCGGGTAGTTTGCCGCACCCGTAGGGGTCTTGGGTGGGGTTTTGGCTATTCACCGCGACCGTGTTATCTGTTTTTGTTACAGGCTCGTACAAATTACAGATTGCTAGTATATCCAATGTATTTATCTGTGATCTGAAATGTTTATCATTGCAGTATATCTATATATGATATTATTTAGGCGTTGCTTATGTTTTACAGACGCGCTAGCCCAGCCCCCGCTCTGTCGTTAGTTAAGTAACCTAACGGGTAATGACGGGGCCCCGTGGCGAATGCGAATGGCATAAGCGTACGTCATATTTTGGTTGTTTTCTGCAATGGTAGGATTAAATGATGGGACGCATTAAAAGAACTAATGCAAGAATATCACGCATTAAAAGAACTAATGCAAGATAATAAACCAAGTTAAAGTCGTTGGAACACTTTCGAAAAACCACTCGGTTCTTTTCAAAACAAACTTTTAAAATACGGAGTTTGAGCCACTCCATTTAAAAGCTATCTCGTTCCATCGACCAAATCAAGTTCACTACGTTCACGGTTTTGCCAAAACCATCCGTAGCCCTCCATCATTTCAGTTAAATATTCGGTAGTATTCAAGCTATGTATTTTGACCTCACGCCAAGGCATAGTGATTGGTAGCTGCCGGATATTTATCTGTTGCATAGATAGAATGCGTTGGTTTGAGACAGTCGTACTGCCATTTTGGCCTACGTCAAGGGTATGTACGGGTGGGTTCAAATTAACCTGGATAATGATGGGACGAACTTGACATGTGACTTATGACATTTTGACCTCACGCCAAGGTCATAAGAGCATGGGGCAAAAATCCACATCGGGAGTTTCATAAGTACTGAAACTTGCTAGATTTGCATACCATTTGGAGTGTGATGATTCTGGTAGGATTCCTTCAGTTTCGTCACGCGATGATATTTGGATCTCGATCCTACTGTGAGTATATGCTACTCCTCGGGAAATTTCTCACTTAACGATCAATGCTATAAACCTAGTAGGTGCCTAGAAAGGTGTTAGCGGGGCTACGCCCCCAGGGAAAAGAGGTTCTTTAATTAAGGAACTTCGCGAAAGCGTTGGAAAACCTCCCTCGAAGTACCGACACCGGCCTGGCTGAACGGTTAAGCAAGTATTGTACGGTGGGATTAATCCTGACTAATTCTTCCTTTATGGTTTGAGGAGGGATTCGAGAAACAGTGGGAGCCATCCTGTTTAGACAAATTAAAAACCACTCTAAACTTGCAAGAGCATCATGCTGAGTGTTTCTTCTTCTCTCTCCTAATTGCAGCGACCAATCAACATGACTGGACTTAAGTTACTCCTAGATAAAAACAAACTGACAGGGCCAAACTACAAAGATTGGCTCAGGAATGTCACGATAGCAATCACTTATGACAAGCTGGGGTATCTTCTTACCACCAAAGCTCCCCCTGTCCCTGGTCCAACTTCCAGTGTCGCGGATAAGGAAATCCGCAAGACTTGGGAGATTGATAGCGCGAAGGCCAAGTGCCTCCTGCTTGCCTCGATGGACAACGAACATCAGAGGAGGCATGAGAATATGGACATGGAGTCCATATTGCTCCATACAAAAGAACTGTATGGAGAGCAATCACGTATCGCAAGATACGAAGCGTCGAAAAAGTTGTTTTCGACAAGAATGGCCGTCGGATCATCAGTAGCCGAGCACGTGCTAAAGATGATCGGCTACATTGAGGAGCTCGCTGACCTAGGGATCACATTGGAGAGTGAGCTATATACGGATATAGTTCTCCAGTCCCTTCCTTCCACTTACGCCCAGTTCATACTGAACTTCAACCTACAAGAAAAAGAGGTTGAACTTTCAGAGCTCCTCAACATGCTGAGGAGCGCAGAGGGCACCCTACAGAAAGGTAGGGAAACATCCACTTTGTTTGTAGGAGGATCATCTTCTTCTAGGTCCAAGGCGAAAGCCAAGGGAAAGAAGAAGAAGGCCCCCGCCAAACCAAGGGGCGGTGTTAGTAAAGTGGATACGAAGGGAAAAGGTAAAGCAACAAAGATAGCGGGGAAGCTTGTGGATAAGGAAGAATGCTTCTATTGTCATAAGAAAGGACACTGGAAGAATGATTGCAGGGCCTGGAAGGCTAGAACACAGGAATTGAAGCAGGTTGCAGCTTCAGCTTCAGGTGTGTATGTTATTGAAAACTGTCTTTCAATAAACTCTACTTCCTGGGTATTGGATACCGGATCAGGATCTCATATCTGTAATTCTTTGCAGGCGTTGAGAAACCGTAGGGTTTTGAAGGCAGGTGACATGACCCTCAGAGTTGCAAACGGAGCTAGCATGGATGCTAAAGCCGTGGGGGACTATCACCTGGGAATGTCAGATGGACATGTTTTGGTTTTGCGTAATTGCTTTTTTGTACCCAACGCAACTTGTAATATCATTTCTGTATCTTTAGTTTCTAAAGAAGGTTATGAATTTGCGTTTGTAAGTAATGTTGTAAACATTCACCTTAATCAAGTTTTGATTGGGTCAGGTACATTGAGTAATGGTATATACGTGTTAAACCAACCGCAGATTTTTAATGTCCAGAATACACACAAAAGAAAGTCTCCAGAAATAAATCAGACTTTCTTATGGCATTGTAGATTGGGTCACATCAATGAGAGAAGGTTGACTAAGTTACATACAGAAGGATATTTGAATGCGTTCGAATATCAATCGTATGCCACTTGTCAATCTTGTCTCAAAGGAAAGATGACAAAGACTCCGTTTACTGGACAAGGAGTAAGAGCGAGCAAGCTCTTGGGACTCGTACACAGTGACGTGTGCGGTCCAATGTCTACACATGCCCGAAGCGGACATTCTTACTTCATTACTTGTACGGATGACTTCTCAAGGTACGGTTATGTCTTCTTAATGAAACATAAGTCCGAGGCCTTTGGAAAATTCCAGGAGTATAAGAATGAAGTAGAGAAACAGACCGGCAAAAGTATTAAGATTCTAAGATCGGATCGAGGTGGAGAATACTTAAGTGCCGAGTTCCTGGACTATTTAAAAGAGAACGGAATTCTCTCTCAGCTTACTCCTCCATACACCCCGCAACATAACGGTGTATCGGAGAGACGGAACCGCACCCTATTGGATATGGTGCGGTCCATGATGAGTAACGCTGAGTTACCGCGATCATTCTGGGGGTATGCGCTAGAATCAGCCGCATACCTTTTGAACCGAGTTCCCACTAAGACTGTGCCTACCACGCCATTTGAGATGTGGTGTGGGAAGAGACCCCATCTTAATCACATTAAGATATGGGGAAGTCCAGCTTTTGTCAAAAAGCAGCATGCGGACAAGCTCGAGGCACGCTCAGTACTGTGCAAGTTTGTGGGATATCCAAAGAATTCCAAGGGATATTTCTTCTACTGTGAAGAGGAACAAAAAGTTCTTGTTTCTCGACATGCCCACTTTCTAGAACACCAGTTCATAGAAAAAGAAATAAGTGGGAGCGCAGTAGAACTGGAAGAAATTCCAGAACCACAGACTGTTACTGAAAGCTTGATGGAACCAAAGGGTTCAACAGAACAGGACATTCCTACGCCGCTCCGCAGGAGTAGTAGGCAGTCTCATCCGCCCGAGAGATACTACGGTTTTCTCATAGACGGGGATAGAGAGGATTGCATCATAGGTTATGATGAGCCTACTAGCTTCCAGCAGGCCGTTCAGAGCGTTGACTCAGTGAAATGGCTGGATGCAATGCGGACCGAAATGGAGTCCATGTACACCAACAAGGTATGGACGTTGGACATTGCTCCAGACGGGGTAAAACCCGTAGGATGCAAGTGGATCTTCAAAAGGAAGATTGGTGTAGATGGACAGGTTGAGACCTATAAAGCTAGGCTGGTAGCAAAGGGTTTTCGTCAAAGACCTGGCTTGGACTACGACGAAACCTTTTCTCCAGTAGCCATGCTGAAATCCATTCGGATCCTTCTTGCCATTGCTGCCTTCCACGATTATGAGATCTGGCAAATGGACGTAAAGACAGCTTTTCTAAATGGAAATTTAGAGGAGTGTGTCTATATGGACCAGCCAGAGGGTTTCATTCAGAGTGGGAGCAGCGGAAAGGTGTGCAAGTTGCTTAAGTCCATCTATGGACTAAAGCAGGCATCGCGGAGTTGGAACATCTGCTTTGATGAGACGGTCAAAGAATTTGGCTTTATCAAAAATCCAGATGAACCATGCATCTATAGTAGATTTGTAGCGAGAACTGTAGTATTCCTCGTTTTGTACGTGGATGACATTCTCTTAATAGGAAATGACATTCCTATGCTACAATCTGTCAAGGGGTTCTTATCACACAGGTTCTCCATGATAGACCTGGGTGATGCCTCATACATTCTGGGTATCCGGATCTACCGTGACAGATCCAAGAGGATATTAGGACTTTCACAGTCCAGGTACATCGACACCATACTGAAGAGGTTCAGTATGGAAGATTCCAAGCGCGGTAACCTACCGGCTTGTCACGGGATCACCCTCTCTAAAGAGATGTCTCCCAAGACTGATTTGGAGAGGGATCGCATGTCTATTATACCCTACGCTTCTGCGGTAGGCTCTATAATGTATGCGATGTTGTGTACCAGACCGGATGTAGCTTATGCACTGAGTGTGGTAAGCCGGTATCAGTCTAACCCAGGGGAGAAACACTGGATAGCGGTAAAGAACATTCTCAAGTACCTGAGAAGGACTAAGGAGATGTTCTTGGTATATAGCGGAAAAGACCTCCAGATCGAGGCCTTTGCTGACTCCAGCTTCCAGAGTGACAAGGATGATTCCAAGTCCATGTCGGGTTTTGTCTTTACCCTCAATGGAGGGGCGGTGTGTTGGAAGAGTTCCAAACAGGAAACCGTTGCAGACTCGACGATGGAAGCGGAATACATCGCTGCATCTGATGCCGCAAAAGAAGCTGTCTGGATGAGGAAGTTCTTGAAAGAACTTCAGGTGGTTCCGTCCATTGTTGATCCAATACCTCTGTATTGCGACAACAACGGGGCTATAGCTTTAGCGAAGGAACCCAGGTCCCATCAGAGATCCAGGCACATCTTGAGGCGGTATCACCTGATCAGGGAGATCGTGGATCGCCAGGAGATCGAGGTTCGGAGAGTCGCTTCAGAAGACAACACTGTAGATCCATTCAACAAGGCCTTGCCCCAGACTCAGTTCGAGCGGCTGATCGAGATGATAGGTCTTCGATACGCCAGTACATGGCCTTAGTGCAAGTGGGAGATTGTTAGTGTATATGCCCTAGAGGCCATTACTGTATCATACTAGTTTGTATATTACTTAATGGATGCTTGGGATATTCACCTTGTATATACAATCTTGCTCAAAATAGTAGTATGCTACTTGGTTTGTTTCTACTTCAATGTGTACATGTGTTTATTTTTGTATATCGCCTATACACATTAGTAGAGCCCTTAGGATCTTTTGCTTGATTACCAGCGATGTGATGGCCGTCACACTAGTGGGGGCTGGGTAATCTATAAGCACATCCTTATGCAGGTCCCTGGTCGCAGGACTATCGAGACAGGGCATCGATACTCCGGAGTAGACCAGCGCATGCGCTTCTCATCCCAGTGTGGGAGACGGTCTGTCCCACAGCCGTCAGTACGTCGTACTTGAGATAGTATGCGGGTGCTCGTTAGGTTACGGGTACACTGGACAGGACTCGTCGGGAACTGACTAGTTGGTATTATACCTATCGTCAGTTATCAGTTCCCAGGTGACATGAATACAGCTTAGTCCGCTGACTTGACACTGTCACTCCGCCTCGAGTGTGTTCCCACTGTACTTTGATCACTACCCTACCACGGCTCAAAGGAGTCGTGCAAACAGGTAGTGGTTGGGTGCAGTCCCGTAGCACTTGGAGGCAGTGACGGTTAGACAGGATTCGTCTCTCCCGGTATTGGGGGTTGACATCGCGCTGTGTCTAGGAGAGCCATTACACGAGTAGTCCCTGGCCAGGGCAAACGAGATATACTGGTAGGTTTCCAGTGTTATCTCAGGGTGTTTTGGGCTTCGCTCCGGCACGACTTGTACCGCTATTGGGGGACTGACGTTTACCGCCCCCTAGGCCCGCCATGCGATGTATCAGACGAACAGACCGGACTGTACGGAGAATGTCACACTCCGGCTCAGTAGGAGTTCAGATGGGTTTCGCCTCGTCGGTCTTCTTGTCGGCACTACCTGGGGACCGTTACGCACAGCTAGTGCCGCTTGCGGTCTGTGGTTAAACCCACTGCCAGCGTAGTGTCGAGTCTTTAGAGTCCCACACAGAAAGCTTTTCGCCTTTAGGCTAAAGAGTAGAGGTCGCATGGTATTGCGACAGGTCGCGTGGTTTTGCGACAGGGTTCGGTCACATCCGTGCACTTGTGCACGTACAGTGTCCGGACAGTTTACACTAGCGGGCTTTGGTTTAAGCCAGATCCTAGTGTACCTTATGGGATTGGATTTATCCAGTTTGCATTCGTGTTCCTCAGAACGCGGATGCGGGTGTGTATGCACAGTTGACAGGGAGGCAGAGGCAGCGGATTCTCATTAGGGTTGTTGACTGTTGACCGTTGACTATTTGACTTTATGCTCAACCCTAATGAGAATATGATATGTGATTAACTATTATATTAATTAAGTATTATGGTGATATGGTTGTTGACTTGTTGACTTTTGTTGACTTGTTGACTTTGTTGACTTGTTGACTTTTGTTGACTTGTTGACCGGTTGACTAGGCTTGACTAGTTGACCATCATGATAACCATGGTTATCATTTCATGCCAAAGACTTTTACTTGCTTGCTCATTTGAGTAAAATGAGTGCATGACATGATAAGGTTATGGTTGCTTCTAACCATCACATAAGACTTTTTTGATATGATGAGTTATGATCACTTTGGATTATGAGAGGGTGAAAGAAAAAAGTGTTGCTCATTCTTTCTTGCTCATTCTTTCTTGCTCATTCTCTCTCTTGTTCTTGAGCTCTCCTCTTGCTCTCACCCTCAACCTCTTGCTCCCTTTCTTGATCTATGGTTCTCTTGTCTCATGAGTTGAGAATCAAGAACCATAGATAAAATCCCATTCTATTTCCTCTCTACTCATTCTAGTTCACTAGGTTTGGCAAATCAAGTGAACTAGTTTCTTCAAAGAACGAAGAAGGAGCTAAAGGTTGGAGCTTTCAAGTGGATCTATCTTCGGTGTACGGAGACAACGAGAAGGAGCCATCGAACCACCATCGGAGCTTGAAGAGAAGGAGTTCAAGTTTAGGTATAACCATCTTCATCCGAGTAGCTAAATATCTTTAGCTTAGTATGCTAGTTTTAGTTTAGGTAAAGATCCCGACCTAGCTTAGTCCATGTTGCCTCTTGCGTTAAAATTTTGATTTTATACCGTTTCCGCCTCCCCGTAAGAACCGGGGGTCGCAACGTGGACTTACATCATCAACGTAAGTAAATATGCGTTTCCCTAATTTCTTTGACGTATAACAACGAAATCGGGGATACTGCCACATATTACACTTACGGTCGCAGAAAAGAAATGAAAAATACAATAATTAGAATCCGCATATAACTTAGACATCATAAACCCGGAATATCTCATATTTCAGATTTCATGCCTAACCCAATAAACCTTGCATTTAAGTCTCGAATTTAAAACACTTTTCAATAACAAGTCGTGTAATTCAACAAGATTCCCTCTTAAATGATCGAATGCTCATCGGGAACTTCAGTAGATTTCCGCACCCCCGATGCCGTCAACGAAGTGCAGTTAGGCGGAACACAGCGGCCGCGAGCACCCGGATGGATGCTTTTGGTTATGGTGTTCTCCTATAGTCACTTGGTCGGGGCTATGGAGCATGGCTATCTAGTAGTGTTTCCCGGCGACTATTCACGTACAATACAAGATTGCGAAGGAGTTTTGCTCTGAATCGAAACTCCATGGAAATCGATCAAATGATACTAAGATGCTAGATTTACAAAACACAAACTAGTTTTCACAAAACTAATTAATGTGAATTCAAAAAATTGTATCACATATTTAAACTATCTAGACGATGTTAAACATTTTGATCAATTTTTCAAACACCTTCAAATCACAGAGACCTCAACAACTTGAGCCTCACTAAAAATTTCCAGAGAGAGCAAAATCATATAATGGAGCAGCACAAGAAATATGAATCCAAATCTCTCCAAAAGTGCGGCGGAACCGTGGCAAAACCATAGGTTATGCGGCGGTTCCACGGCCATTTGGTCGAGATAGGATCTCGTACTTCTTAGGGCTCCATACAAAACCTTGCATGATTTTCTGGATATTTTTAATCTAAATTTTTTTTACTTTTTAAAAAATGGACAGAAACTTTGAAAATTAGGGTTTCCAAACATTGATCGAACACTTTAACGTCGTTTAGACTTCGCCTAAAGTTTTAGCTTGTCTTTGATACCATGAAAGTGTGTCTTAGCACCTCTACTAGGTTTTCACATGCATCAAGTATACAATTTTAAAAAATCTAGATGTCTAACCTACACTAACCTAGAATTGAACTAGAGAATTAGGGTTTTAAGCAAGCAAACTAGTTCTATAACCAAGTGAAGAGAATTACAACCTTTGTAGACCAAGTCCTTCACTTCTATAGCTCCAAGTAGTAGTCCGTAGAAGTCTTCTTGGCTCCACTTGAAGAAAGGATCGAGCTTGCTTTGATGTCTTCGAAGCTGAAGATGATCCACCTTGAAGTCTCACTAACTCAAGCTATCACTTCACTAATTAAGGTATTAGTGAAGCAAACAAGCTATACTAAAGGGCTAAGATAGTGTAGGTTAATGAAGTAGAAATTTTGCTCACTTTAGAAATATTTTCCTCTATCTATTTTCAACTCAAGAAAAACCCTAGTGAGCTCTCAAGAGGATGAAGGAGATGAACTTGGGTGAAGGAAAAATATCTTATGATATATATATATATATATATATATATATATATATATATATATATAGAGAGAGAGAGAGAGAGAGAGAGAGTGAACCATGAGATAAAGACAAGGTTGGGTGAGAAAATATTAAGAGTAAAAAAAATGAGAGATGAGTCATGGCTTCTACATGCTTCTACAAGCATTCAAGCCATGCCCTTTAATCCACTCATTTTTGTTGGATATATGTATGCCCTAGAGGCCATTATATGATAGTGGATGTGTGTGTGTGTGTGTGTATATATATATATATATATATATATTCAGTGTACATTCTTGCTCGACATGATAGTATGCTATCTGGTTCTTCTTTATCTGACATGTTGATTTGATCATGCTTTCATTCATTCACACATGTTGATAAAGACCTGACGATATAGGCTTGACTACTGTGATTAAGATAGAGATCATACTAGTGGGACATCTGTAGTTTATAAGCATATCCTGGAATATCCCTAGTCGTAGGTGTATCGAGATGGGGCATCGATATACCAGAGTAGACTAGCGTATATGATACTAGACCCATATGATGGGCGATGGATGTTCCCACATTCATGGATGTTTGACATCGAGATCGTATACGTGTGCTCAGTGGTGACTGGGTACACTGGACGGACTCACCGAGAACTCCTATATGGAATTATATCTATCGTCGGATAGCAGTTCTCAGGTGACACTGGTTCAGATTAGTCTGTAGACCCGAGATCGTCATAGAGTCTTGTGTGTTCTCCCACTGTACTTTGATTACCACCCTACCACGGCTCTACTGAGTCGTGCAAACAGGTGGCCATTGGGTACAGTCCCGAGACACACGAAGGCGATGAGCGATAGGAGGGGTTTCATCTCTCCCGGTATTGGGAGTTGATGTTGTGCTGTGCTCGATTGGCTATATCACTAAGTCCCTGGCCAGGGCTGTTGAGATTTACTGATAAGTGTTATCAGTAGTTTCTCGATCTGTTATACACCATTCATCGGCACGACTTATTGAGTTATTGGGGTCGACGTTACCATCCCTAGACTCGATATGCAGCATATCTAACGAAGAGACCGGACTGTACGGTAGTGTTGCCGGTTGGCTCGACAGGAGTTGTGACAGGTTTGCTAGTTTTCTTCTGATCGCTCAATACCCGGGTGGCCGTTACGTTTAGCTGACCGCTTGTGGCTTGGGGGTGCTTGATATGATCATCACCCACTGCCGGCGTATTGACGAGTCTTAGAGTCCCATAATGGAGTTACCTAGTCCAGGCGAAACGATGTGGTGTGCATATGAGATATGCGCGTGGACCCGGTTAAAATGCGTGTATGAGATACCGTATATTAATCAGGCGGTTTGCTTTTGGTCGGGGCGTATGCGATATGACCGGTTTGCTAAATCAAGTGTTGATTTATCATTGACCAATAGTTTCTCACTTTAAACCCTTTCTTGTCTTTTTGTTGTATGCATGCATGTATGCATTTATTCTCATTCATGCACATATGGATGTGCATGCACACATACATGCATACATCATTCTATCATGGTTGTTGATATAGTGGATGGTGGCAATATAAGACTCATACCATTTATAAAATATATGGATATTATTTTTTGGAAAGGAAAAATGGAAACGGAAATTGTTATCATGGTTTAATATTTTATTCTTTCACTAACCCTTTGGTTTAACCATGATTTAATTTCTATGGCCATTTTTTTATCCAAACTAAAATATCTAGATATTTTATAACTATGGTTAAGAATGAGAAAGTGAAAATAAATATATTTTCATTTCTCATTTTTATTCATAAGTTCATCATTATCTTGAGCTCTTTACAAGCCATCATCTTCTTCCTCCTTTCTCTCTTGCTCTCTAGTTTTCTCAAGTGAGCAAAAGAGTCATCAAGTTAGGGTTTTGAAGTGAGAAAACAAACCACATCACCATTCTACACTAGTCTTGCCCATTAGTGTAGAGTGTTAGCTTCCATTTCTTCTCTTGATCTAGTGGAGCTTCAAGCTTGGACAAAGAGGACTCCGGGTGGATCGTCGTGGACCTAGAGGATCTCAAGCGAACCTTTTTCCAACCCCCTCAAGTAGCCAAGGAGTCTAGCGTATGGAGCTACAATGGTTGTACTCTAAAAACCCTAGCTTTTACTACTTGTGTTTGTGTTGCCCTAAATTTTCTAGCATGATCCTTAAGATAGTTTCTTTAGCACCATATAAATTTTAAATATGGCGTGTGTGTTGCCTCCAAACCCTTGTAGTGGTGCTGTAGGAAACCATTCATGGTATCAGATCCAAGCTAGACGTTTAGGCGAAGTTAAAACTCCGATCGAACCACGAAATACGGATTTTGACCCTTCTCTGGACATTTTTTAAAACTGTGTTTTTTTCTGAATTAAAAATACTTAAAAAGTTCAGCAGGTAAATATAAGCAATACTGTAAAAAACGACACCATGATCCGTACATATCGCCGCGGAAACGCGGCCACACCTTGCTTGGGCCGTGGATCCGCGGCCGTACAGAAGCCTTATGGCATCGATTTTGTACAGTAATGTCATTAGCTGCTTGTACATATTTTTGGGTATTTTTAATCTGACTCAAGTGTTGAGTGTTTTGGGGATTATTTTTGATTCGTTGATTCGATCGGAAAATTTAATTTCGTGCTATTTTTGGGTAATTTAGAAAGTATTAAAAAGTTCGAACGGATATCATTAACTCACTTTTTCCCAGCACGAAAAACTTTCAATTGTTGAATTTTTCTCGAGTTTAAATCTTTCGGAAATACGTGCAAGTAATGTGGTGGACCCTCTAGAGGAACACAAACCTTAACTCGATTATGTGACCGTCTGAACTGCCTCTAAACCTTAGGGTTTGGGGCAGTACGGCGTGCCACATGTGAGGCGTTGGCTTGACCCTTCTACGACTGGACCACTGCTACTGTGACATGTTCCGGGATTTTTGAACTCCGCTCAAGTGTTGAGCTATTAAGGAAATATTAGGTATTTGATTATTCGATCGGAAAGTTTAATACTGTCTATTTATCTGGAATGTGATACAATATGTGGAATTCATATAGTTAGGCATGAAATGCGAAGTATGTGATATTTCGGATTTACGATTTCTAAAGTGATTGTGGATTCCAAATGTTGTAGTTTTACACTTTCTTTTCTGTGACCGTAAGTGTAGTATGTCGCATATCGCCGGTTTCGTTGCTATACATCAACGACAATCAGGGTACGCATACTTACTTATGTTGATGATATATGATATTATGTGTTGCTGAGATATGATGTGCAGGATTGTCGTGATTGAATAGCCGGGTTTTTTTTATGTGAGATGAGAGTTTTCTTTTCATTCACGTAAAATTCAAATGTAATGTAATATTCTTTTATTTGGGGCACTTCCGGGTTGAGGTTGATGTCACCAGTGTTGTATATTATTTACTTTTCCGCATTAGGATAGACCCAAGGAGGGGAGTACAAGTGACCGGGTTCTGGGGTTCAGAGGGAAGCCATCTCGAGGAGTCGAGACCGGGTCTCCTAAACTCCAGAATTGGTAGGGTCGCTTGCCGCTCTCGTAGGGGTCTAGGGGTGTGGGCTTGGATATTCATCGCGACTGTGGAATCCGTATTTTCTATTGTTGGCTTAATACTAAATACAGACATCCTAGTATATCCTATATTATCATATCTGTGTTTCTGCTGCCTGTATTCTGTGATGTGATATCTGAGACGAATGATATATTATATATAAGATATATAGTAGACATTGCTTATGTTTTACACCCGCGCTAGTCCCGTCTCGGTATGCCGTTAGTTATGTAACCTAACGTTGCATAACGGAACATTGCGGCGAATGCGGATGGCATAAGCGTAGGTTGTATTTTCGTTTCTTTTCTGTGGTTGTCTTAAGGACTTAAATGATGGGGCTACATTAATATGATTAATGTAAAGAAAATAAACCTAAAAAGATGTTGTAGAATCGGATTTGAAAACCACTCGGCTCTTTATGAAAAAGCTACATTTCAAAACTGTGGAGCTCAAGCTACTCCTTTTGAAAAGCATTTGATTCTATGACGATATCAAGTTCAAAGCGTTAAATATTTTATTATAAATCATCCGCAACCCTCCGTCATTTTAGGAAGTAGAGTACTTAGTATTCGTGCTACGTTTATTGACCTTAGCCAAGGCGTAGTGTACGGTAGCTAAGTGATGTCTTCCTACAATGCATATGATGCAGATTAATTAGGACGGGCATGTCATTTTGTTGACCTTAGCCAAGGGTCATGTGAACGGGTCTAATAAATCAAGAAATGACGGGTTGAACTTGACTAGTGCTTGTGATTTGTTGACCATAGCCAAGGTCATTAGTGCTAGGGGTAAAAACCACATCGTGAATTTCAATAGTTGAAATTTTCAATGATATTTCATACCTTCCATATGATGGTTGGATCCTGATCCCACTGTAGGCAATAGTTGTGTTAGTTATATGTATGCCCTAGAGGCCATTACTGTACATACGATGTATATTGTAATGGATGCTTGGACATATATAGGGAAGACTTTCATGCTCGACATGATAATATGCTATCTGGTTGTACTTTATCTTAACATGTACTCTGATTGTCTCTATGTTACATGTTGATAAAGCCCTTAGAATATGTACTCGACTACAGGGACTATGATGAGATCATACTAGTGGGGCCACGGTAGTCGACGAGTACATCCTATAATTGTTCCTAGTCGAGGGTGTATCGAGACAGGGTATCGATACACCAGAGTAGACTAGCGTATACGCATATTGACCCATATGATGGGCGATGGGTGATCCCATATCCATCGGTGATAGACATCAAGGATGGTGTATGGGTGCTCAGTGGAGACTGGGTTTACTGGACGGACTCGCCGAGAACTCCCAGATGGAATTATACCTCACGTCAGATGGAAGTTCTCCGGTGACACTGGTACAGAGTAGTCTGTTGACCCGAGATCGTCATAGAGTCTTGTGTGATTCCCACTGTGCTTTGATTTCCACCTTACCACGTCCAAGAGGGCGTGCAAAACGGTGGTTTTTGGGTACAGTCCCGAATCACATGGAGGCAATGAGCGATAGGAGGGGATTCGTCTCTCCCGGTATAGGGAGTTGATGTTGTGCTGTGTTCGATTGGCTATAACCGGAAATCCCTTGCCAGGGTTGCTGAGATTTACTGGTAAGTGTTACCAGTAGTTTCTCAAACTGTTATAGACCTCATATAGACACGACTTATCGAGCTACTGGGGTCTGACGTTTACCACCCCTAGGCGAGATATGTGACATATCAGACGACTAGACCGGACTGTACGGGAGTGTTACTGATTGGATTCACAGGAGTACTAGCAGGCTTGCTTGTTGATCTTCTGATCGCTTAATACCTGGGTGGCCGTTACGTTTAGCAGACCGCTTGTGGCTTGTGGGTGTTTGATATGATCATCACCTACTGCCGGCATATTGACGAGTCTTTAGAGTCCTACACAGGGGTTTCCTGGCTCAAGCGAAACGGAGTAGGAGCGCATATGTGATATGTGCGGGACCGAGATTAGTACGATATGAGATACCGTATTCTATTCTCGCGATTTGTGACATTGATCGGTTGTATGCGATATAGCCGGGTTATCGGATCAAGTGTTGATTCGATAAGTTGTTACACATGATATTAGTCGGTTATAGCCGGGTTATTAAATCAAGAGTTGATTTAATAATTTAATGCATAATTATATATTTGATATATTACATTGCATTAACTAGTATTAGCTCACTTATAATTTATTTTCTCACTAGATTGTGCACATTGTTTATATGTGATATATGCAAGTGTACATGTTTGTATCATGCTTGATGATACATACAAGATGGGTGTATGAGACTTAAACCAATTCAAGGTTAAATTAGGGTTTGCTATTTTCCTAACAAATAACAAAAGAGGTGAGACTTTGGTCAAAGTTATCAAGCTTCATGAAGCTTGATGAACATTGACAAAGTCAACTCTTTTGTCATTCCTTAGGATATTAGTTAACCCAACCCTTAACCTAATGCCTTGGTTAATTCTCTACATGAGTTAAGCATGAGGGCTTAACTCAACCATGGTGCAATAAATCATGAAATAAGTTTTCATTTGGATGGATTATTACTTCTTCTTCTTCTTCTTCATCAAGCTCCATCCAAAAGCTTACTAGCTCCAATGGTGCCATGAGAAAAAGAGTGAGAAAATCAATTCTAAAGTGAGCCCACTTTCTATTTCTTCATCCTCTACCACTTTCCATGTAGTAGAGTATGTTCTCTTCACAAAGTTTATGACCTAGTGAAGGAATAGCTTGAGTTAGTGTCTCCCCGACATAGATCATCTTCGGCCTCGAAGTCAACGAAGCAAGCACGTTCGTTCTTCTTGTGGATCTTCTCCAGAGTCCGAAGTTCACGATCACAGTGGAGGGGACATCTACACGGAGCTATTGAAGTGAAGGACCGGATCTACAAAGGTTGTATTCCCTTTCACTTGTTGTTAAAGTTGTTAACATGGTAGTTTTCGCCTAAACCCTAGTTTAAAGATCCGTATTAGAGTTGTTCGGCACGGCTAAAATTTTAATCGGGCATGGTTGATACCTCGTAGACCCTTGTGCGCGTGCCTTGCAACCCTACAAGTTGCTCCTAGGAGAGTTTTGCAGTTTACAATTAGCTAACCCATTAGGTGTCTAGAAAGGTGTTAACGGGGCTCCGCCTCTGGGAAGACGAGGTTTACTTTAATTAGGTCCGTACGAAAGCACGGGGAACCTCCCTCAAGTACCGACATAGGCCTGGCTGAACGGTTGGCGAAGTTGTAGACTGTAATTAATTCTGGCTAGTTTTCTTTTTAAGGTTTGAAAGAAAAACTTGATTAAAGCAGTGGGAGACATCGATTAGACAAGATAATAACCAATCTGATCTTTGCAAGAGCTTTCGCTGAGTGTATTCTTTTCTCTCTCTTAATGGCAGATACCAATGACAGGACTCAAGCTTCTACTAGATAAAAATAAACTGAATGGGACCAATTATAAAGACTGGCTGAGAAATCTGAACATTGCCTTGACTTATGATAAGGTATCATATGTCCTCACGGCTCCAGCCTCGCCCGTCCCAGGTCCAAAATCCTCAGTTGCAGATATTGAAGTCCGCAAGACATGGGACGCTAACTGTGCCACGGCCAAATGCCTCGCGCTTGCGTCGATGGATAACACACATCGAAAGCAACACGAGAATATAGGCGTTCACGCCATATTCCTCCATACAAATGAGTTGTATGGAGAGCAATCCCGCGTATTACGATACGAAGCATCAAGAAAATTGTTTCAGATGTGAATGGCCCCTAGCACACCAGTAGGAGACCATGTTCTGAAGATGATCGCTCTCATAGAAGAGCTTGATGACCTTGGATGGACGATGGACAATGAACAATATACGGATATTATTCTGCAGTCCCTCCCCTCCACCTTTGCTCAATTTATAGTTAACTTCAACATGTACAACATGGAGAAGGAACTACCTGAACTCCTTAATATGTTAAGGAGTGCAGAGAGCACACTGAAATC
Source organism: Agapanthus africanus (assembly GCA_030015575.1). Classification (NCBI taxonomy): domain Eukaryota; kingdom Viridiplantae; phylum Streptophyta; class Magnoliopsida; order Asparagales; family Amaryllidaceae; genus Agapanthus; species Agapanthus africanus. Next base: position 343,447,246 of record CM057341.1, read on the forward strand.
AGTGAAAACTCCCGTTTTAAGTGTTGGGCAATCTTCCTCTTCTCGCCCAAAAGCTAAGGCCAAGGGAAAGAAGAAGAAGAAGCCCACCAAAGCCTAGGGGTAGAGTTAAAAAGGTTAAGGGGAAGGACAAGTCCAAAGCTGGAGAAACGGGGAAAGGGGAATGTTATCACTGCCACAAAACAGGACATTGGAAGCGCAACTGCACGGAGTACTTAAATCTCAAGAAGAAGCATGGGGATGCTTCCGCTTCAGGTGTGTTTGTGACAGAAAACTGTTTTTCAATAAACTCTGCTTCCTGGGTATTAGATACCGGTTCAAGTTCTCACATTTGCAATTCTATGCAGGGGCTGAGAAATAGCAAGGTTTTGAAGACAGGTGACCATACTCTCCGCGTTGGAAATGGTTCCAATGTACATACAGTTGCAGTGGGAGAGTATCATTTGGGGTTGCCGTCTGGGTGTATATTGGTTTTGAACCCATGTTATTTTGTACCTAGTATGCTTTGTAATATAATATCCGTTTCTTTGTTAGACAATGAAGGATATAATTTTGTATTGCAGAACAATATTATGAACATTCACCTAAATCAAATGTTGGTTGGGTATGGTACGCTTAATAACGGGATATACGTCCTAAATCAACACACATTTTTCAGCATACAACACACTAATAAAAGAAAACTTTCAGAAATAAATGAAGCTTTTCTTTGGCACTGTAGACTTGGTCATATTAACGAAACAAGACTAAACAAGTTATACAAAGATGGATATTTAAACCCTTTTGAATATAAATCTTATGCGACTTGCCAGTCTTGTATCAAGGGTAAACTGACCAAAACTCCGTTTACCGGACAAGGAGAAAGAGCTACTGAGCTCCTAGGCCTCATACATAGTGATGTATGTGGGCCAATGTCTATACAGGCTAGAGACGGTTTTTCATACTTCATTACTTTCACTGACGATTTCTCAAGATTCGGTCATGTATTTTTATTAAAGCAAAAATCCGAAGCTTTCGAGAAATTCACTGAATATAAACTCGAAGTAGAAAAAAAAACCGGCTTGAGTATCAAAATGCTTCGATCAGATCGAGGTGGAGAGTATCTCAGTACAGAATTTGCAAACTTCCTAAAAGAGAATGGGATTCTCTCTAGCTCACTCCTCCTTACACACCACAGCACAACGGTGTGTCAGAACGACGGAATCGGACCCTATTAGATATGGTTCGATCCATGATGAGTGATGCTGAGTTACCCGTCTCATTTTGGGGGCATGCATTGGAGACTGCAGCTTTTCTACTGAACAGGGTCCCAACCAAAACCGTGTCTACCACGCCATATGAAATATGGCATGTGAAGAGACCATCTCTTAAGAGAATTAAGATTTGGGGTTGCCCGGCCTATGTTAAAAAGCAGAATCCGGACAAACTCGAGTCACGGTCGGTCATGTGTAATTTTGTGGGGCATCCAAAGAATTCTTATGGATATCTATTCTACCACAAGGAGGAACAAAAGGTGTTTGTTTCTCAACATGCCACATTCTTGGAAAAAGAGTTTCCACAAATGAAACTGATGGCAATGTGGTAGATCTAGAAGAGGTTCTAGAGACACAAACTACAAATGACGACTTGGTAGAACCGGCTGTTGCAATAGAAACTGAGGAACCTCGGCCACTCCGTAGGTCTGGTAGGACTTCTCGCCCACCGGAGAGGTACTACGGTTTCCTCATTGATGGTGACAGAGAAGACTGCATCATGGAGGATGATGATCCTACCAGCTTTCAGCAAGCTATCACGAGTGGACACTCTGTGAAGTGGCTGGATGCCATGAGATCCGAAATGGAGTATATGTACACCAACAAAGTATGGAATTTGAACGTTGTACCCCCTGGGGTAAAACCTGTGGGGTGCAAATGGATCTTTAAAAGAAAGATTGGTGTAGATGGGCAGGTAGAGACCAATAAGGCAAGACTTGTGGCAAAGGATTTTCGTCAAAGACTAGGTTTGGACTATGACGAGACTTTTACTCCCGTAGCCATGCTTAAATCCATTCGGATCCTACTTGCGATTGCTGCTCACTACGACTATGAAATCTGGCAGATGGACGTTAAAACGACATTTCTAAATAGAAATTTAGAAGAATGCGTTTATATGGATCAGCCAGAGGGCTTCATTGACAGTGGGAGCAACGAGAAAGCATGTAGATCGCTTAAATCCATATATGGGTTAAAACAGACATCACGGAGTTGGAACATCTGTTTCGATGATGTTATCAAAGAGTTTGATTTCATCAAAAATCCAGATGAACCTTATGTTTATAAGAAGGCTGTAGGGAGAGCTGTCACATTCCTCGTATTGTACGTGGATGACATTCTTCTGATAGGAAATGATATTCCTATGCTACAGTCGGTCAAATCTTTCTTATCACTAAGGTTCTCCATGAAGGACCTTGGTGATGCCACATACATTCTGGGCATTAGGATCTATAGGGATAGATCCAAGAGGTTATTGGGATTGTCCCAAACCAGGTACATCAACACCATCCTAAAAAGGTTTAGTATGGAAGACTCCAAGCGGGGTGCCTTACCCGCTTTCCATGGGGTCACTCTCTCCAAGGACTCTTGCCCTAAGACCGATGAAGAGAGAGCTCGCATGAGCATTATACCCTATGCTTCGGCAGTAGGATCTATAATGTATGCGATGTTATGTACACGCCCAGATGTAGCTTATGCACTTAGTGTTGTAAGCAGGTATCAATCCAACCCAGGAGAGAATCACTGGATAGCTGTGAAGAACATTCTTAAGTACTTGCAAATGACTAAAGAATTGTTCTTGGTGTATGGTAATGGAGATCTCCAAATGGAGGCCTTTACCGATTTGAGCTTCCAGAGCGATAAGGACGACAGCAAATCTATCTCTGGGTTTGTATTTACCCTCAACGGAGGGGCGGTAAGTTGGAAGAGTTCCAAACAGGATACCGTTGCAGACTCTACGATGGAGGCTGAGTACATTGCTGCGAATGATGCCGCCAAGAAAGCCGTCTGGATGAAGAAGTTCGTCTCGGAGCTAGGAGTAGTTCCAACCATTATTGATCCAATACCATTGTATTGTGATAATAATGGGGCTATGGCGTTAGCCAAGGAGCCCAGGTCCCATCAGCAGTCCAGATACATCCTGAGGCGCTTTCATTTGATCCGGGAGATTGTAGATCGCCGCGAGATCGAGATTAGGAGAGTAGACACAAAGAATAACACCGCGGATCCACTCACCAAGGCCCTCCCTCAGCCGCAGCATGAGCGACTTTTTGAGATGTTGGGTATGAGATACGCCAATAACTGGCCTTAGTGCAAGTGGGAGATTGTTTGATATATGTATGCCCTAGAGGCCATTATATGATTGTGGATGTATTTATATATATTCACTGTACATGCTTGCTCGACATGATAATATGCTATCTGGTTCTTCTTTATCTGACATGTTGATTTGATCATGCTTTTATTCATTTCACACATGTTGATAAAGCCCTGAGGATATAGGCTTGACTACTGTGATTATGATAGACATCATACTAGTAGAACATCTGTAGTTTATAAGCATATCCTGGAATGTCCCTAGTCGTAGGTGTATCGAGACGGGGCATCGATATACCAGAGTAGACTAGCGTATATGATACTAGACCCATATGATGGGCGATGGATGTTCCCACATTCATCGATGTTTGACATCGAGATCGTATACCGGTGGTCAGAGGTGACTGGGTATACTGGACGGACTCACCGAGAACTTCTATATGGAATTATACCTATCGTCGGATAGCAGTTCTCAGGTGACACTGGTGCAGGTTAGTCTGTAGACCCGAGATCTTCATAGAGTCTTGTGTGTTCTCCCATTGTACTTTGATTACCACCCTACCACGGCTCTACTGAGTCGTGCAAACAGGTGGCCGTTGGGTACAGTCCCGAGACACACGAAGGAGATGAGCGATAAGAGGGGTTTCGTCTCTCCCGGTATTGGGAGCTGATGTTGTGCTGTGCTCGATTGGCTATATCAGTAAGTCCCTGGCCAGGGCTGTTCAGATTTACTGATAAGTGTTATGAGTAGTTTCTCGATCTTTTATAGACCATTCATCGACACGACTTATTGAGTTATTGGGGTCGACGTTACCATCCCTAGACTTGATATGCAACATATCTGACGAAAAGACCGGACTGTACGGTAGTGTTGCCGGTTGGCTCGATGGGAGTTGTGACAGGTTCGCTTGTTTTCTTCTGATCGCTCAATACCCGGGTGGCTGTTACGTTTAGCTGACCGCTTGCAGCTTGGGGGTGCTTGATATGATCATCACCCACTGCCGGCGTATTGACGAGTCTTAGAGTCCCACAATGGAGTTACCTAGTCCAGGAGAAACGATATGGTGCGCATATGAGATATGCGCATGGACCCGGTTAAAATGCGTGTATAAGATACCGTATATTAATCGGGCGGTTTGCTTTTGGTCGGGGCGTATGCGATATGACCGGTTTGCTAAATCAAGTGTTGATTTAGCATTGACCATTAGTTTCTCACTTTAAATCCTTTCTTGTCTTTTTGTTGTATGCATGCATGTATGCATTTATTCTCATTCATGCACATATGGATGTGCATGCACACATATATGCATACATCATTCTATCATGGTTGTTGATATAGTGGATGGTGGCAATATAAGACTCACACCATTTATAAAATATATGGATATTATTTTTTGGAAAGGAAAAATGGAAATGGAAATGGAAATTGTTATCATGGTTTAATATTTTATTCTTTCACTAACCCTTTGGTTTAACCATGATTTAATTTCTATGGCCATTTTTGATCCGAACTAAAATATCTAGATATTTTATAACTATGGTTAAGAATGAGAAAGTGAAAATATATATATTTTCATTTCTCATTTTTATTCATAAGTTCATCTTTATCTTGAGCTCTTTACAAGCCATCATCTTCTTCCTCCTTTCTCTCTTGCTCTCTAGTTTTCTCAAGTGAGCAAAAGAGTCATCAAGTTAGGGTTTTGATGTGAGAAAACAAACCACATCACCATTCTACACTAGTCTTGCCCATTAGTGTAGAGTGTTAGCTTCCATTTCTTCTCTTGATCTAGTGGAGCTTCAAGCTTGGACAAAGAGGACTGCGGGTGGATCGTCGTGGACCTAGAGGATCTCAAGCGAACGTTTTTCCAACCCCCTCAAGTAGCCAAGGAGTCTAGCGTAGGGAGATATAAAGGTTGTACTCTCAAAACCCTAGCTTTTACCAGTTGTGTTTGTGTTGCCCAAAATTTTCTAGCATGATCCTTAAGATAGTTTCTTTAGCACCATATAAATTTTAAATATGGCATGTGTGTTGTCTCCAAACCCCTGTAGTGGTGCTGTAGGAAACGCTTCAATTTTTTTATTTTCCTCTTAATAAATAACCACCCCAATTATCTTTAGGTCATGGTGTGAGTCTCATACACCTATGTTGAATGTATCATCTAGCATGAAACAAATATAAATATATATCAAATTATTATATCAAAGCACCTATCTATAAATATATATCAAATTATTATTATCATCATATACATATATAATTATATATAAAGAGAAGAGAAGAAAATAATTAGTAAGCATTAATATTAGTTAATATTTAAATATATCAAATATAAATATATATCAAATTATTAAATCAACACATGATTCATTAATCCGGTTATATCATATATAACCGAGTAATATCATTTATATGTATATCAAATTATCAAATAAACACTTGATTAATAATCCGGTTATATCACATATAACCGAAAATATTCAATATTCGATATCAAGTCAACACTTGATTCAATAATCCGGTCATATCATACACAACCGGCCAATATCAAATATATATACATATAACAAATCATTGAATCAACACTTGATTCAATAATCCGGTTGTATCATATATAACCTAACCGATATCAAATATCGCGAGATTAGAATACGTTATCACATACTTGTAAGTCGATGTACTACACCCCAGAACTTGTGGGGAGGCGGAATTTTCAAAAACGATCTTGTTTAGTGATCGAACATCGACTAACCGCTTGAATCGAAGCTAAACTATAAATAACCAAACACAAAGTGTTTCTAAACTACTGTGTTTAGGGATTATACCTAATGAACCAACTCCTTCGTCTTTACGATCTCCTTGTCCTCCTCGGCCTTCTCTAGGTAGTAGACGATCCACCCGAGAGCAAAACTCCAAGCTAAACCTCTAAACTTGAGGCAACTAACCTTCTTGGATTGCTAATCAAAGAAGATGGAATGAAATAGAGTGATGGTTATGGATTGATTAGTCTTTCTAATCCTTGATCTCAACTCATGAGAGGGGAGGATTAGTCTTTGAAGAGGGAGAGCTTGAGGAGAGAGAAGGTGAGAATGATCATTGAATAAAGTTATGAGTATCATAATATATATGAAGCATTTTCTAATAAGAAGAAAAGAATAAAGAGTGATGAATAATCATGCTTCATAAAATATCAAGTGGTGATTCATTAGCATGAGTCATTAAGAAATAAATGTGCATTAATGAGATGAATGAATCACCCTCATGGCTCATATAACTCATTCAATGTATATGACACATAACCCTCCTTAGTCACCATCTTCTAGAAGCTTCTCGTACAATTATGAGAACGCCCCTCCAATCCGCAAAAATACGGAAAAACTTTAGACTGTAAAAATCCAATAACCGGATACCAGTAACTGGCTTAAGCCAAAGCCGACTGGTAAAAACTGTCCGAAAGTCGTACGCGCGTAAACGCACGTATGCGTCCGAACCCTTGTCGTAAAACCATACGACCTCTATATCGTTTCGCCTGGAATAGGAAACTCTCTGTGTGGGACTCTAGAGACTCGACTACTACGCTGGCAGTGGGTTTAACCACAGACCGCAAGCGGCACTAGCTGTACGTAACGGTCCCCAGGTAGTTGTCGATAAGAAGGCCGATGAGGAAACCCATCCGAACTCCTACTGAGTCTGATGTGACAATCTCCATACAGTCCGGTCCGTTCGTCCAAGACTATCGCATATCGGGCCTAGGGGGGCGGCAAGCGTCAGTCCCCTAATAGCGGTATAAGTCGTGTCGGAGCGAAACCCATTACACCCTGAGAAACTACTGGAACCTACCAGCAAATCTCGCTTGCCCTGGCCAGGGACTTTGCGTAATGGCTCTCTGACACAGCGCGATATCTACTCCCAATACCGGGAGGGACAAATCCTGTCTAACCGCCACTGCCTCCAAGTGCTCGGGACTGCACCCAACTGCTACCTGTTTGCACGACTTATTTGAGCCGTGGTAGGGTAGCAATCTAAGAACAGTGGGACACACTCGAGGCGAAGCAGCAGTGTCAAGTCTGCGGACTATGCTGTATTCATGTCACCTGGGAACTGCTCACTGACGACTGGTATCAAACCAACCAACAGTTCCCTGTGAGTCCTGTCCGGTGTACCCGTAACCTAACGAGCACCTGCATACTATCTCCAGTACGACGTACTGACGGCTGTGGGACAGACCATCTCCCCAACTGGGATGAGAAGCTTACACACTAGTCTACTCCGGAGTATCGATGCTCTGTCTCGATAATCCAACAACCAGGGACCTGAATAAGGATGTGCTTGTAGACTATCCAGCCCCCACTAGTGTGACTGCCATCACAACGCTGGTAGACAAGCAAGATCCTAAGAGCTCTATCAATACGTACACTCACATATTAAGATAGAAAAACCAAGTAGCATACTACCATGTTTAGCAAGACTGTTATATACATGTGAATATCCCAAGCTTCCATTAAGTAATATACAAACTAGTATGATACAGTAATGGCCTTCTAGGGCATAAACACTAACAATCTCCCACTTGCACTAGGGCCATGTACTGGCATATCGCAGACCGATGATCTCGAGTAGCCTCTCGAACTGAATCTGAGGTAGGGCCTTTGTGAATGGATCAGCAATGTTCTCTTCAGAAGCAACTCTCCGAACCTCGATCTCCTGACGATCAATGATCTCCCTGATCAGGTGATACCGCCTCAAGATGTGTCTGGACTTCTGATGGGACCTTGGTTCCTTCGCTAAAGTTATAGTTCCGTTGTTGTCGCAATACAGAGGTATTGGATCAACTATGGTAGGAACCACCTGAAGTTCTGTTAGGAACTTCTTCATCCAGACTGCTTCTTTTGCGGCATCGCAAGCAGCTATATACTCCGCTTCCATCGTCGAGTCAGCAACGGTGTCCTGCTTGGAGCTCTTCCAGCACACCGCCCCTCCATTGAGGGTAAAGACATATCCCGACATGGACATGGAATCGTCCTTATCACTCTGGAAGCCGGAATCAGCAAAGGCCTCCAACCTGAGGTCTTTTCCGCCGTAAACCAAGAACATCTCCTTAGTCCTCCTCAGGTACTTGAGAATGTTCTTTACTGCTATCCAGTGTTTCTCCCCTGGGTCTGACTGATACCGGCTTACCACGCTCAGTGCGTAAGCTACATCTGGTCTGGTACACAACATCGCATACATTATAGAGCCTACCGCAGAAGCGTAGGGTATAATAGACATGCGTTCCCTTTCCAAATCAGTCTTGGGAGACATCTCTTTGGAGAGGGTGATTCCGTGACAAGCCGGTAGATTACCGCGCTTAGAATCTTCCATACTGAATCTTTTCAGTACAGTGTCGATATACCTGGACTGCGAAAGTCCCAACATCCTCTTGGATCTATCACGGTAGATCCGGATCCCCAGAATGTACGAGGCATCACCCAGGTCTTTCATGGAGAACCTGTGTGACAAGAATCCTTTGACAGATTGTAGCATAGGAATGTCATTTCCTATCAATAGAATGTCATCCACGTACAAGACGAGGAATACGACACTTCTTGCTGCAACTTTACTATATATGCACGGTTCATCTGGATTTTTGATAAAGTCATATTCTTTGACTGTCTCATCAAAACAGATGTTCCAACTCCGCGATGCCTGCTTCAGTCCATAAATAGACTTAAGCAGCTTGCATACTTTCCCGCTGCTCCCACTCTGATTGAAACCCTCTGGCTGATCCATATAGACGCTCACTTCTAAATTTCCATTCAGAAAAGCCGTCTTTACGTCCATCTTCCAGATTTCATAATCATGGAAGGCAGCAATAGCAAGAAGGACCCGAATGGATTTGAGCATAGCCACTGGAGAAAAAGTTTCGTCATAGTCCAAACCAGGTCTTTGACGAAAACCCTTTGCAACAAGTCTAGCCTTATAGGTTTCCACCTGTCCATCTACACCAATCTTTTTCTTGAAGATCCATTTGCATCCTATGGGTTTTACCCCATCTGGAGCAAAGTCCAAAGTCCATACTTTGTTGGTGTACATGGACTCCATTTCGGTCCGCATTGCATCTAGCCATCGTACCGAGTCGCCGCTCTGGATGGCCTGCTGGAAGTCAGTAGGTTCATCATCATCTATGATGCAATCCTCTCTATCCCCATCTATGAGAAAACCGTAGTATCTCTCAGGCGGATGAGACGGCCTACTACTCCTGCGGAGGGGTGCGGGAATGTTCTGTTCTTCTTGAACTTCTGGTTCTACCAAACTTTCAGTAGCAGTTTGTGGTTCTGGAATTTCTTCCAGTTCTATTTCGCTCCCACTTATTTCCTTTTCTAAAAACTGATTTTCCAGAAAATGGGCATTACGAGAAACAAAAACCTTTTGTTCCTCTGCGTAATAGAAATAATATCCCTTGGAGTTCTTTGGATATCCCACAAACATACATTTTACTGATCGTGCCTCGAGCTTGTCCACATGCTGCTTTTTAACAAAAGCTGGACATCCCCAAATCTTTATATGTTGAAGATGGGGTTTCTTCCCAGTCCACATCTGATATGGAGTGGTAGGCACAGTCTTGGTAGGAGCCCTGTTCAAAAGATATGCCGCTGATTCTAGCGCATAACCCCAGAAAGATCGCGGTAACTCAGCATTACTCATCATGGATCGTACCATATCCAATAGGGTTCGATTCCGTCTTTCCGATACACCGTTATGCTGTGGAGTGTATGGAGGAGTAAGCTGAGAGAGAATTCCTTTCTCTTTTAGGTAACCTAGGAACTCGGCACTTAAGTATTCTCCACCTCGATCAGATCTTAGTGTCTTAATACTTTTGCCGGTTTGGTTTTCTACTTCATTCTTATACTCTTGGAATTTCTCAAAAGCCTCGGATTTATGTTTCATCAGATAAATGAATCCGTATCTTGAGTAATCATCCGTGAAAGTAATGAAGTAGGAATAACCACCTCTCGCATGTGTAGACATTGGACCACATACATCGCTGTGTATGAGTCCTAAAAGCTCGCTCGCTCTTACTCCTTGTCCAGTAAATGGAGTCTTTGTCATCTTTCCTTTGAGACAAGATTGACAAGTGTCATAAGATTGATATTCGAACAAGTCTAAATATCCTTCTTCCAGTGCCCTTTCCTGTGACAATGGAAGCACTCATCCTGGCCAACTACCGGTACTGCAAACTTTTTCTTTCCCTTCTTTCCCACCTTACTAACACCTCCTCTAGGTTTGGGTGCGGCCTTCTTCTTCCATCCTTTGGCCCTAGCCTTGGACCCGGAAGAAGATGCACCGCCAACAAACATAGCGGGTGTTTCCCTTGCCTTCTGCAAGATGCCCTCTGCACTCCTTAACATGTTCAGGAGTTCCGCAAGTTAAACTTCTTTTCCTTGAAGATTGAAGTTGAGGATAAACTGGGCGTAGGTGGGAGGAAGGGACTGGAGAATAAGGTCTGTATAGAGCTCATTATCCAAAGTCGTCCCAAGGTCTGCGAGCTCTTCAATATAGCCGATCATCTGTAGGACATGTTCACCTACCGATGACCCGACAGCCAACCTCGCTCGAAACAAGTTCTTAGAGGTCTCGTATCTTGCTATACGAGATTGCTCTCCATAAAGTTCCTTTGTATGGAGAAATATGCCATCTAGGGACATATCCTCGTGCCTCCTCTGATGTTCATTGTTCATTGAGGCAAGCACGATGCACTTGGCTCTCGCGCAATCTAAATCCCAGGTTTTGCGGATTTCCTTATCCGCATTGCTGGATTTGGGACCAGGGACAGCAGGTGCCGTAGCGGTGAGGACGTACCCCAGTTTGTCATAGGTCAAAGCCATTTTGACATTCCGCAGCCAATCTTTATAGTTTGGCCCTGTCAGTATATTTTTCTCTAAAAGTAACTTAAGTCCAGTCATTTTCAGGGTCGCTGCAATTAGGAGAGAGAGAAGAAAACTCTTTAGCATGATGCTCTTGCAAGTTTAGAGTGGTTTTTAGTTTATCTAAACTGGATGGCTCCCACTGTTTCTCGAATCCTTCCTCAAACCATAAAAGAAGAATTAGCCAGGACTATTCTCACCGTACAATACTTGCTTAACCGTTCAGCCAGGCCAGTGTCGATACTTCGAGGGAGGTTTTCCAACGCTTTCGCGAAGTTCCTTAATTAAATAACCTCTTTTCTCTTGGGGCGTAACCCCGCTGACACTTTTCTGGACACCTACTTGGTTTATAGCATTGATCGTTAAGTGACGAATATCCTGATAAGTAGCATATACTCACAGTAGGATCGGGATCCAAATATCATCGTATGATAATGTTGAAGGAATCCTACCAACATTCATCAAACTCCAAATGGTATGCATCTCTTTGCAAATTTCAGTTTCTTTAGAAATTCCCGATATATGTTTTTGCCCCATGCTCTTATGACCTTGGCTTTGGTCAAAATGTCATAAGTCACATGTCAAGTTCTACCCGTCATTATCTTGTCAATTTGAACCCATCCGTATATACCCCTGACTTTGGTCAAATGGTAATACGACTGTCCCAAACCAACTCATCTATCTTATGCAACAAATGAAAACCCAGCAGCTACCAAACACTATGCCTTGACTTTGGCCAAAATGCATAGCTTGAATACTACTGAATACCCAAATGAAATGACGGAGGGCTACGAATGGTTTTGGCGAAACCGTGAACGTAGTGAACTTGATATAACCGAAGGAACCTGATAGCTTTTAAAAGGAGTGGTTAAGTCTCCGCATTTAAAAATATCTGTTTTTAAAAATAACCGAGTGGTTTCTTTTAAATTGTTCCAACGATTTTAAACTTGGTTTATTTTCTTTGCATTATAGATAATGCGTCCCATCATTAACCTATCATTGCAGAAAACAACGAAAATACAACGTCCTCTTATGCCATCCGCATTCGCCACGGGGTCCCGTCATCACCCGTTAGGTTACTTAACTAACGACAGAGCGGGGGCTGGGCTAGCGCGGGTGTAAAACATAAGTGACGTCTAAATAGCTATCATATATATAGATATTTTACATTCGTCTGACGCAATGATATACATTCCAGAACACAGATAAACAATATTCGATTTGCAAGCAATCTGTATTTCTTTTGAGCCTGCAAGAAAAGACAGATTACACAGTTGTGATGAATAGCCGTTACCCCACCCTCGACCCCTATGGGTACGGCAAACTACCCGCCCGGCAGTTTGTGTACCCCACCTTGGGTCAGTCCTAGGAGCAAAAACAGTAAAATGAAATAATACAACGGTGGCTACAACCGCAACCTGGATGTGCCCCGCAAAAAATAATATTACAACAAATTACATTTACAACAAATGAATTAAACAATAACCCATTGCTAAAACCCCGGCTATACACCACAACAGTCCAATACAGTTCATATGCACAAACAGATATAACCATTACAGAAATGTGCAACCCCCTGCCAACCGACATACTAGCAGTTAGGGGAGGTTTACGAACACATTTATCAATCACAGATATAATGCAACATGCAAACACTGTACAATTTCGATCGATTAAACATCTTTAATATTGCTCCAAAAACTGCTCTGTAAACTGGAAACCTGAGCAAAATTAAAATATTCCAGAAAACACCAAATACCAGAGAGGACCCACACATGAAAAATGAGTCCATGACTCGGCAACTCGGCCGCGGAACAGCGGCGGATCGGTAGGGATCCGCCGCGCTTCCGCGGCTCTTTAGCCGATTCATGGGCTCAAATTTCATGGGTGTTCTCCTGGACCCTTTTCAAGCTTTCTGAGCAACCCTGAAAAATTTTTGGACTTCATTTTAATTTCGACAGAAACTTGACAGATTTAGGGTTTTCCGGCTTCGTTTTTCCGTTCGAAATTCGTACAAATTTGCAATTAAGTTATTTATTGTTTAGCGAGGCTCTGATACCACTGTAAGTCGATGTACTACACCCCAGAACTTGTGGGGAGGCGGAATTTTCAAAAACGATCTTGTTTAGTGAACGAACATCGACTAACCGCTTGAATCGAAGCTAAACTATAAATAACCAAACACAAAGTGTTTCTAAACTACTGTGTTTAGGGATTATACCTAATGAACCAACTCCTTCGTCTTTACGATCTCCTTGTCCTCCTCGGCCTTCTCTAGGTAGTAGATGATCCACCCGAGAGCAAAACTCCAAGCTAAACCTCTAAACTTGAGGCAACTAACCTTCTTGGATTGCTAATCAAAGAAGATAGAATGAAATAGAGTGATGGTTATGGACTGATTAGTCTTTCTAATCCTTGATCTCAACTCATGAGAGGGGAGGATTAGTCTTTGAAGAGGGAGAGCTTGAGGAGAGAGAAGGTGAGAATGATCATTGAATAAAGTTACGAGTATCATAATATATATGAAGCATTTTCTAATAAGAAGAAAAGAATAAAGAGTGATGAATAATCATGCTTCATAAAATATCAAGTGGTGATTCATTAGCATGAGTCATTAAGCATTAAATGTGCATTAATGAGATGAATGAATCACCATCATGACTCATACAACTCATTCAATGTATATGACACATAACCCTCCTTAGTCACCATCTTCTAGAAGCTTCTCGTACAATTACGAGAACGCCCCTCCAATCCGCAAAAATACGGAAAAACTTTAGACTGTAAAAATCCAATAACCGGATACCAGTAACTGGCTTAAGCCAAAGCCGACTGGTAAACACTGTCCGAAAGTCGTACGCGCGTAAACGCACGTATGCGTCCGAACCCTTGTCGTAAAACCATACGACCTCTATATCGTTTCGCCTGGAATAGGAAACTCTCTGTGTGGGACTCTAGAGACTCGACTACTACGCTGGCAGTGGGTTTAACCACAGACCGCAAGCGGCACTAGCTGTACGTAACGGTCCCCAGGTAGTTGTCGATAAGAAGGCCGATGAGGAAACCCATCCGAACTCCTACTGAGTCTGATGTGACAATCTCCATACAGTCCGGTCCGTTCGTCCAAGACTATCGCATATCGGGCCTAGGGGGGCGGCAAGCGTCAGTCCCCTAATAGCGGTATAAGTTGTGTCGGAGCGAAGCCCATTACACCCTGAGAAACTACTGGAACCTACCAGCAAATCTCGCTTGCCCTGGCCAGGGACTTTGCGTAATGGCTCTCTGACACAGCGCGATATCTACTCCCAATACCGGGAGGGACAAATCCTGTCTAACCGCCACTGCCTCCAAGTGCTCGGGACTGCACCCAACTGCTACCTGTTTGCACGACTCCTTTGAGCCGTGGTAGGGTAGCAATCTAAGAACAGTGGGACACACTCGAGGCGAAGCAGCAGTGTCAAGTCTGCGGACTATGCTGTACTCATGTCACCTGGGAACAGCTCACTGACGACTGGTATCAAACCAACCAACAGTTCCCTGTGAGTCCTGTCCGGTGTACCCGTAACCTAACGAGTACCTGCATACTATCTCCAGTACGACGTACTGACGGCTGTGGGACAGACCATCTCCCCAACTGGGATGAGAAGCATACATACTAGTCTACTCCGGAGTATCGATGCTCTGTCTCGATAATCCAACGACCAGGGACCTGAATAAGGATGTGCTTGTAGACTACCCAGCCCCCACTAGTGTGACTGCCATCACAACGCTGGTAGAAAAGCAAGATCCTAAGAGCTCTATCAATACGTACACTCACATATTAAGATAGAAAAACCAAGTAGCATACTACCATGTTTAGCAAGACTGTTATATACATGTGAATATCCCAAGCTTCCATTAAGTAATATACAAACTAGTATGATACAGTAATGGCCTTCTAGGGCATAAACACTAACAATACTCGTATTTAATCAAGCTCCTGCACATATCAACATATGTGACCTACTTCATTTCGCTTGAACTAGGAAAGCTCTGTGTGGGACTCTAAAGACTCGTCAATACGCCAGCAGTTGGTATTGATCATATCAGATACCCACAAGCCGTCAGCTGTATTAGTTGGATATAATGGCTACCCAGGTATTGAACGAATAGAAGATCAACAAGAAAACTTGTCCTAACTCTCGTGAATCCTATAAGCAACACTTACCGTACAATCCGGTCTCTTCGTCTGATAAGTCGCATATCGAGTCTACGGGTGGAATCGTCAGACCCCCAGTAACTTGATAAGTCATGCCGGTGTGTGGCCTATAACCTTCCGAGAAACTACTGATAACACTTACCAGTAAATCTCATCATCCCTGGTCAGGGACTTACTGTTATAGCCAATCGGGCATAGCGCAACATCAACCCCCTCTACCGGGAGAGACGAAATCCCTCCTATCGCTCACTGCCTCCATATGAATCGGGATTTGATCGCACACTTTTGGCGTGTCGAGTTTTAAGAGTTCTAAAGTTTAACCGCGATCAAGACGGTGTCGCTTTGCAGCTAGCCGGTTGAGCACGGGTCGATCCCCAGGGAGACGGAGCGTTTTACGTTCTTGTCGTAACGAGTTAATGCGCGAGGGTGGAATTGTTCTTATCTACCCTATGTGTTATATGCACAAGTAAAGTTGTTAGGAAAAGATACGAAAGTGTAAGCTAAGGAAATCCATATTCAAAACCTTTGAGCCGAGTCTTGACCAATTGAAGCCAGAGCAATCGGCAACAACGTGGATTCGGTGAGGACGGTATTCGTGGAATCCGGCTTATTGACCCTTGTCCTTCCGTTCTTGTCTCTTGCTTTCGCCTCCAGCCAAACTGAACGCAATCCGTCACGGTTTGGAATCACCGTTACCTTGGTAGGGTAGGCTGCCTAACGGAGCGCTTGCGTAACATTTGGGCGGAGTTCAAAGGAAAATAACGGGAAAAGGAAATGAGGAACGAAACGTTAACTTACAATATCGTATTAGTTCCTAACAACACCATATTAACAACCATTCACAAAACAAACTAAAAGAACAAAAGAAAAGATAAACAAAGAGAAGAAAAGATTGAGCATTAAGTAAGTGCATGGAATTATGTGCATGAAAGTAAAGAATGAATGTAAAGCAAGTAATAAAAAGTAAGAAAGAAATAAGAAACAAAGAGAACTAGGAACCATGGAACAAGTTACACACCATGGGTTTAATAACCCAAACTTAAACTTGCAAGCTCAATTAAGAGGTTGCAAGATCAAGGGAGAGATAAAAACCCAAGGCAAAATGAAGCACAAAAAAGACTTTATTCCTTCCAAAATGATATAACCCTTGAGATCAAATACCAACCCTTAAACCTTCAAGCTGAATGAAGAGGTTGAAAGATCAAGAGAAGGCAAGGATCTTAAGAGGACTAAGCTATTTACAGGAAAAGAGAAAAGAAAACTTGGACAAAATGAGACTAAAGAATGGCAAAATTGGACTCCTTCTTCCTTACCCAATGGTTTCCTTTTATAGGCAAAAGAACAAGACCATTCCTTTAATTTGAATATGAATGCACCCAAAGTTTGGAGGGAAGTTTGAATTTTTGAATTTTTGAATCACATCAACATTTTATGCATTGAATGCACCATACCCACTCTTGCTTTGTGCTTGTCCCTCTCGTGCTTTGTGCTTGTCCGAGACACGAATGACCACTGTCATATGTCTTGTCTCTGGAGCTGGTACGCGGCACTGGACGGATAAAGATGACTGGAACCCGGCTTTTATCTGTCTGTGACAAATGTTCTGGATATTGGCATAACTGTAGAGATTTTTTCTGATTTGTATTATTGTAGACCGGAAACCTGTAACCTATAAATATGTAGCAAACACGGATTAAAAGCACCTATCTATAAACAAACGAGCATAAGAATGGGCGGTATAAATTGCAGTTTTATGTGATGAACAAATACCCCCAAACTTATCTTTTGCTCGTCCCGAGCAAAACCATTTATTCAAAAAAGAGAATCCTAACCGCACTTTCGCAAGGAACGCGATTGCACTGAGCGTGTGCAACAAGCCGTTAAACCTCTAAGTGTCCCTAGTAGGAGGAGTGTTGTCTCCTGAGGGTTTTCAGGGGATTACACCCACAAAATCCCATCAAGCTAGTTTCATAAGTTAACATCGATTCTACTCCTATAGTTTAGTATCTAGGTTAAAAATTCTATCATCCTAAGTTAGAAATATCCAACCCTTATGCTTCACACCTCCTATCTATTTAACCCAAGATCCTATACGTTCCAAAAAAGTTTAGAAAGATGTTGGTATCTCCTGAGTTTTCTTTCTAGAGTGCGGTCTTAAATCAGGGATTTTTATCAACTTTACAGAAAACATAAGTCTTATTCTTCATTTCTATCTTTCCTCCAAATATCGATTGTATACCCTTACGGGTGTGTAAATTTGCATCCCTACACTCAAGAATTCTATTCAAGCTATAGTACCCTTGCCCTAATACCTAATACTACTTCTTTTCATTGAATGATGGACGGATTTGCTCACACACCTTTCATGCGACTATTAATGCTTCTTGAGGCACCAACAGCCGATTACTGAATTTATAAGCTTAAAGCGTAATTAGCAGTTTCCAGGTCTTGACTTTATTTATTTTTCTTCCTTTTTTTCTTTTCTTTAGTTTTCTTTTTCAAGACCGGATATATTTTTCAATGATGCTCTTTTGGTGTTTAGTTTTAAATACCGTTTTATCTTTCATACTAGGTTTTCAGGCAAGAGTATTTCTAGGTATCCTCTACTATCCCAAGTTTCAAGGTGCGTGTAAGTGCAGTTTGTAGGGTATATACTTTCTAATTTTGGACTCAAGAATAGAAACTATTTTTCAGACTTATCCTTCAGTAAAGCTTCAATACTTTCCCTTCATCTTGACTTAACTAAAGAACTGAACTCGAGATTACCTATTTCTCAAAAAAAACTGTAAGGACGTATACTTACCAAAGTTAAACAGAATGAGGATTATTTTTAGGGTTTTCAATTCCTAAGCCTAGGATTTAGTTATTTCTAACGTATCAACTAAACTCTCGGAAAAAATATAAGTTACCCTATTAGCTAACTTGACGACAAAGTTTTTATATTTTTGGAAAAATTTTCGATTTTTGTGGGTTTTTTAATAAGGTATGCAAATGTAGAATATACAAATGAATGCGAAGGAAGAAAGCTTACCGAGCACACCCCCAAACTTAAACTTGACAGTGCCCTCACTGTCAGGCTACACCAAGAGGGTCAAAATTGTCGGCGCTCCCCAAAAGAAAATTATATACAGACAAAAAGAAAACAAAAAATATATACACAAAAAAGAGTCCCCCCCAAACTTAAGTAAAACAGTGTTTCCACTGTTAAGCGTTGAAGTTCAGGATTAGGGCGTAAAGAGAATAGTATCAATCTATACAAGGCCTTAGACAGGCCAAAAGTTAACACCAACCATTCAAAGATTTTATCGCTATAATGTACAGGTTGATGGAAGAAGGCGTAGAGAAAAGAGATGGAGAATACGCGAGACCGTATGCGAATAGAAGCGGGATACGGCTTGATGGAGGAGAAGAATGGCGGAAGGGAAAAAGAATTGGAGTACGAACTTGAGGGTGAAAATGGAGTGAATAAATTAGCACAATTTGTGATGACCGATGTGAAAGAAGCGTTTGTGCTAATCTATTAACCCGTCGAGAAATGGGGTCAAATCCCTCAAGATTCATAAGAAATCGTGGGTATGCCGAACATGGTAAACCAGACACTGGAAATGAAAGTGATACGGTTTCTTGCAAGGTCAGAATGATGGAAAGGATGGAGGGATGTGGTAGAGGAAGGTTATCGGTTAAAGGTTTCAGAGGGTGTACACAGTCAATGAAGGGGATAGGATGAATTGGAAAATCCGACTCATCAATTAAAACTGGTTCATCCTCAAAGCTTTCCTCAATATTCTCCTCAAAATTCAGCTTATCCATGAAAATTTCATCAAAATCCAGACGCATATGGAGTTCCGGAAAAACATTTAATGACTCGGGATGATGATTTGGAGAGAAAAACTCATCCAAAGTAGCGGGTTCTTCATCCAAAATGTTCCCAGCGTCAATATCCTCAATCAAGTGAAAATCAATTTTCTCAGACACCTCAGCAAAAGCATGGATTTCAATCGATTCTGGTTGTAAGATGGAGGTGTAGAGGTCAAATGGATTGGGTGTGGTTTCACTCAAAAGGGACCCTTCACAATCGGGCAAATCAAACACTACAAAGTCGCACAACTCATTAATCATTCTATCTTCAATTGATAAATCATTTGGGACACTCGATAGACTTTCAAAACTGGAGTTGTGGGATTCAATTTGGGATGGGTAGGTTTGATTTGGAAGGGTGTACATCTCACTCTCTCCACTCAAATTCTCAGCTTGTCCTACCGCCTCATCATACATTGGAAAATGCGGAGCTAGTTGAAAACTAGCTACCGGGTCACTAGGTTGTATGAGGGAGGCCATGGATGCATTCAAGTCCATCATATGTTGGTATGACGCTACCCGAAAGTCTTCTAACGACCGTTCCAGACTAGAGATGGGTTGTGAAGGGATTTCGGTAAAAGATTCAAACTCGTTTGGATACTGGAAACTCCTAAAAGGCTGTGTAGAAGTAATGTCTAGGGAAGGTGCAAAAGTTGGGTAGGATAGATAGGAATTGAATGGTTGAACAGGAGTAGGATCAACATTTGGATACGAAGGTGAATGGAATTGTTGATCAAAAAAATTCGCAGTGGTGAAAGGAGTGAAAGATCGGCTACGGGATTGTTCGATATGTTCAGCAATAGACAAGGGTCTTGGAGTTGCAACAGGACTCGAAAAAGGGGTATCAACTTAAGAAGGTGGTCAAGGTTGAAACGGTTGATACAAAGTGCATTGCGGAGTCCAATTGGTAGTTCTAGATGCCTCTATCCGATCTTTCAAAGAAATTTTGGGCATGGAGGGGTCGTTCGAAGTTCGACCAAAGCAAGAACCGTAGGAAGTTATGTCTGGTTGTGGGTACCAAAGTTCAGCAAGAGTTTTCCGAGGTGGGGTACCCATGATATGAAGAGAAGAAGAAGAAGAAGAAGAAGAGAAAATGAGGGGGAAAGAATGTGTTTTTTTTTAGTTAGTTATTAACAAAAAGAATGAAGTTTACACACAAAAATAATCTGGACAAAATAATCACAACACAAAAATACCACACACCTAATCGTTCTAGGGTTCACCTAGGTCAACTAGACCTGCTCCAGAACTTGATTGTCGAAGTAAAACTGTGTCGAGAAATGGGCTCAAGATACACTGATCACGAGGCCAGGTAAATGCAGAGATAATGGGAGGTTTTCCGACGCTTTCGCGAAGGTCCTTAATTAAATAACTCTTTCTCTTTTGGCGGTTTCGCCGTTAACACTTTCCTAGACACCCCGTAAACAATATACCGTTAAGAGGTGTTCTAAACACAATTAACCTCTCCTAGTGAGCGCGAAGTCCTTAAGGCTTAACGTCTAGTTTCTTACAAAATTTGTGCGGGTAAACGTTTATGCATAGTTCGTGATTTTTGGGCCACGGAAAAAGTGATGAAATCATTTACCGTATGTTGTGGGGTTCGCTTGCCCTTAAGTCCGTATTAATGTATGCAATGCGCAATTCAATAAAAATTTATAAAGAATCAGACAATTGTTTTTTTTTTAGTTCAAGCTCGGCACTGCAACAAATACGGGTTAGTCAATTTTGGCATTTGAAAGCGAACCTGCAAAGAATCCTGCAAAGATATTATATTGGACGCGTCGGATTTGAGAGAAGGTGTTTAAGAAATACGTACCGATAAGTTTTCGGGTTTAGAAACCCCCGTTGAATCAAATCCGGTAAGCTTGAAAAGTTCGCTTGCACGGGTCAAACTACCCGGATCTTTAGCACTGTAATTCGCAATCACCTTAACCTTGAATTTACACTTTGCTCCCCACGATCGCAGTTCACAAATCCGCAAAAATTCTTGAGCACAGAAGAAAAATTGGAAGCAGAAGGAGGAGGTACGGCCGGCGACGCCAGATTTTGAAGGTAAGTCGCCGAGAATGGGCTCCAATCTTCTTCTGGGTTCATAGTGTTCTACTAGTGTCTCACTGGTCTTGTTTATCTTTTTATTTGAGATCCAGAGTGCAAGCAGGTAAGAATTCTAGAGAAAAAAATGAGTTATCAAAGTTAATTTTTGTTTGGGTTTTGAAGTTTTGAAATTTTTAGTTTGTTTTTGGACAATAGTGTTAGAAGTATAAATGAGATGTACAATGATTAACCCGAAATAATAAAAAGTAAAGCGTTACCGTTCCCCGGCAACGGCGCCATTTGATCGCACGCTTTTGGAGTGTCGAGTTTTAAGAGTTCTAAAGTTTAACCACGATCAAGACGGTGTCGCTTTGCAGCTAGCCGGTTGAGCACGGGTCGATCCGCAAAGAGATGGGGCGTTTTACGTTCTTGTCGTAACGAGTTAATGCGCGAGGGTGGAATTGTTCTTATCTACCCTATGTGTTATATGCACAAGTAAAGTTGTTAGGAAAAGATACGAAAGTGTAAGCTAAGGAAATCCGTATTCAAAACCTTTGAGCCGAGTCTTGACCAATTGAAGCTAGAGCAATCGGCAACAACGTGGATTAGGGGATCTAAGCACGGTATTCATGGAATCCGGCTTATTGACCCTTGTCCTTCCGTTCTTGTCTCTTGCTTTCGCCTCCGGCCAAACCGAACGCAACCGGTCGCGGTTAGGAATCACCGTTACCTTGGTAGGGTAGGGTGCCTAACAGAGCGCTTGCGTAACGTTTGGGCGGAGTTCAAAGGAAAATAACGGGAAAACGAAATGAGGAACGAAACGTTAACTTACAATATCGTATTTCTTCCTAACAACACCATATTAACAACCATTCACAAAACAAACCAAAAGAATAAAAGAAAAGATAAACAAAGTGAAGAAAAGATTGAGCATTAAGTAAGTGCATGGAATTAAGTGCATGAAAGTAAAGCATGAATGTAAAGAAAGTAATAAAAAGCAAGAAAGAAATAAGCAAGAAAGAGAACTAGGAACCATGGAACAAGTTACACACCATGGGATTAATAACCCAAACTTAAACTTGCAAGCTCAATTAAGAGGTTGCAAGATCAAGGGAGAGCTAAAAACCCAAGACAAAATGAAGCACAAAAGAAACTTTATTCCTTCCAAAATGATACAACCCTTAAGATCAAATACCAACCCTTAAATCTTCAAGCTCAATGAAGAGGTTGAAAGATCAAGAGAAGGCAAGGATCTTAAGGGGACTAAGCTATTTACAGGAAAAGAGAAAAGAAAACTTGGACAAAATGAGACTAAAGAATGGCAAAATTGGACTCCTTCTTCCTTATCCAATGGCTTCCTTTTATAGGCAAAAGAACAAGACCTTTCCTTTAATTTGAATTTGAATGCACCCAAAGTTTGGAGGGAAGTTTGAATTTTTGAATCACATCAACACTTTATGCATTGAATGCACCATACCCACTCGTGCTTTGTTCTTGTCCCCCTCGTGTTTTGTGCTTGTCCGAGACACGAATGACCGCTATCATATGTCTTGTCTCTGGAGCTGGTACGCGGCACTGGACGGATACAGATGACTGGAACCCGGCTTTTATCTGTCTGTGACAGATGTTCTGGATATTAGCATAACTGTAGAGATTTTATCTGATTTGTATTATTTTATACCGGAAACCTGTAACCTATAAATATGTAGCAAACACGGATTAAAAGCACCTATCTATAAACAAACGATCATAAGAATGGGCGGTATAAATTGCAGTTTTCTGTGATGAACAGGACTGTACCTAAAATCCACTTGTTTGCACGACTCCTTTAAGCCGTGGTAGGGAGGAAATCAAAGTACAGTGGGAACCACACAAGACACTATAATGATCTCGGGTCTACAGACTAACCTGTATAGGTGTCACCAGAGAACTGCTATCTGACGATAGGTATGGTACCATCTAGGAGTTCTCGGCGAGTCCTGTTTAGTGTACCCATTCTCTAATAAGCACCTATGTACAATCTATGATGTTAAACACCAATGGTTATGGCATCAACCATCGCCCCATACAGGGTCAAGAAATATACACACTAGTCTACTCTGGAATATCGATGCCCTGTATCGATATCCCCTCGACTAGGAACTGTTAAAGGATGTGCTTGTGGACTAATCAAGCCCCACTAATATGATCTGCATCATAGTCCTGGTAGTTAAGCCAACATCCTTAGGGCTTTATCAACATGTAGCAGAGAGATAGTATAATAAAACAAGTGTATATGTTAAAATAAAGTGTAAGCAGATAGCATACTATCATGTCGAGCAAGAAAGTCCTCTATATATTTGTTCAAGCATCCACTATAATATACAATAATGTCCTCTAGGGCATACATATTCCTAACAGTTATTGCATCGTTTTTCTTCTGGAGCTTCATATTGTTCTTTACAACTTTCTGGGTATTTTTTATGAGGCTCAAGTTGTTGAGGACTCTTTGATTTGCTGGTGTTTAAAATATCGATCGAAATGTTTAACATTGTCTAGATATTTTGGATATGTTATAAAATTTTTGGAATCCACATTGATTCGGATAAAAACTTCGTCGCAATCTCGTATTGTACACGAACACTTGCCAGGAGACACTACTTGACAGCCACGCCCCATAGCCCTAACCATGTGACTATAGAAGAACCACATAGCTAAAAGCATCCACTCAGGTGCTCGCGGCCACGGTGTTCCGCCTAAGTGCACTTTGTTGACGGCCCCGGGGGTGCGGCCATCTACTAAGGTTCCCGATGAGCATTCGATCTTATGAATCGGGAATCTTGTTTAATTGCCCGACTTATTTTTGAAAAGGGTTTTCAATTCGAGACTTAAATGCAAGGTTTATAGGGTTAGGCATGAAATTCAGAATATGTGATAATCCGGATTTATGATGTCTAAGAATAATGCAGATTCTAATTATTGTAGAATTCATTTCTTTTCTGCGACCGTAAGTGTAATATGTGGCAGTATCCCCGATTTCGTTGCTATACGTCAACGACATTAGGGATACGCATATTTACTAACGTTGATGACATGCGATGTTATTGTGTTGCTGGTTGATATATTATATTAGATCGTCGTGATTAAATAGCCTGGGGGTTTTGCGTGAGATGAGAGGATTTTCAATTTTCATTCATGTAAAAATTTGTATGTAATATTCTTTTATTGGGACACTTCCATGTTGAGTTTGTTTTCACCATTTGATGTATATTATTTACTTTTCCGCATTAGAATAGACCCAGGGCGGGGAGCCCAAGTAACCGGGTTCTAGAGTCTAGTGGGAGGCCAACTCGAGGAGTCGAGATCGGTCGCCTAACTCTATAATTGGTAGGGTTGCTTGCCGCTCTCGTAGCGGTCTAGAGTTGTGGGCTTGGTTATTCATCACGACTGTGGAATCCGTGTTTTTCATTACTGGCTTAATCTAAAACACGGACGTCCAAGTATATCCTATATTTCATATGTTCGCTTCTGTTGTTTCTGTGATATGATGTGATCATATAAATGCGTGAGACAAATGCTACTTATATATATGATATACTAGTAGAAACTATATATATTTTGCATCTGCGCTAGTGCTGACCCCGCCCTGCCGTAAGTTAAGTAACCTTACGGTGAAGACCCGGGTCTTTGTGGCGAATGCGGATGGCATATATGAGTGTTTTGTTTTCATTTCTTCTATGATGTTTAGGAAAAATAAATGATGGGACGTCATTAATGAGATTAATGAAAAGAAAAGAAATTAAAAGTTGTTGTAGAATCAAATTTTTAAAAAAGGTAGCTCTAGTTCTTGCTTTGCATAGTGGTTTTCCATTTTGAATATCCAGCACCTCATTCAATGAGGAAAGAGCCTAGATCCCTTCACCGGAAATGACCTCTTTAGCAAAATTAGCATATGCTAATTGTTTTGAAAACTACTCGATTTTAAAGCAGAGATTAAACCACTCCTTTTCAAATCACTAAATTCTACGACGATATCAAGTTCATTACGCTAAAGGTTTTCTTCAAAACCAGTCGTAGCCCTCCGTCATTTCAGATAAGTGCTATTTAGTATTCATGCTACCTTTGTTAACATTGTCAAGGTGTAGTGTTCGGTAGCTGATTAGTGCTTATCTTCCGCATATGATGTGATTGGATTAGGGTAGTCGTACGGCCTTGTTGTCCTTGTCAAGGGTCCTGTAGGTGGGTTTAATTCAATCATGAAATGACGGGTTGAACTTGATTTGCGGTTTATGGTTTGTTGACCTTGTCAAGGTCATAAACCGCATGGGGTTAAAACATATATTGGGAATTTCAAGTGTTGAAATTTGCAATGAGATTGCATACCTTCTATATCATAGTTGAATCCTAATACCCACTGCGAGTAAGTGTTACTCTTGGGAGAGTTTTCCATTTTATAATTAGCTAATCCAGTAGGTGTCTAAGAAAAGTGTTAACGGGGTTATGTATCACGACTCGAAAAGTACGGAACGTGACTGGCACTTAAATTACGAAACGTCTCGAGGCGTACGTAATCTAAGTAAGCCAAAGCCCAGAAATCAAAACCAATTTTAGCAATCGAGTGAAGGAAAACCAAATAAGTCGCATCAAAATCTTTAAAAAAAACATCACATTTTCCAAAAATTCCGGTAGAGTCTCCTTTGTAAAAACTGGCCCCAAACGGGTACAAAACAAGAATATACATATAATCATGAATAAGGCATCCCAAGTAGGAGCTAGCTCTTCGCCAAAAGCGATCTCAACATCACACGCAATAAAAATCTTGACTGTGTAAAAATAAGCATGTAAAAACCCAAGTAAGAAGCATCACGTCGGCTCAAGTGAGCTCGACCCAGGAAAACAACATAAATGTCCACAAATCTCACTGTCTCGTCATTAGGTCATGATACATCAATACAAGTAGCAGATACAGTAGATGGAGTACACTAGATACAATGAATATACAAGGTGGAAACAAAATAATATTACAACCCACCTACGAGCAAAATCTCAGATCCACGCAAAAGGAGCAAAAAGATGAAGTACGTCCACCGCTACAGTGCTGACGGATCGGACCTACAAAAAGGCTGTGGCACAACGGGGGTGATTTGCCAACTCGTGAGTAATAAGTAACATCTACAAAGGCTATCGTAAACATGTACGCAAAGTGTCACAACTCAACAATATTGATATGGCATGATGTACTAGCATGTATGCAACATGAATGCAATTTAACACGTGATCAGAGTATGTTTGATATGAGAAAGTCATTAATTTCATCTTAGAAAAACTCCTGTGAAATATCCGAGGAAATATCAATGAAATCAACAGAAATCCAAGTCAAGCATCGACACCTCAAATGAATATCTCAGTGTCCCAAAGTATAGATATCTAAAAAACCCCGGGCTCCGGAAATCCGGACTGGCCCATCTTAAAGTATCAATATCTCAATATCGCATGACCACGGTCGGTATCCTCCGGATATCCGCCGCGCCAACAATCACCGGCAGGTAGTCTTCCCCTGTCAGGCTCATCGTCTACAACTCGAGCTTATTGCCCCGGGGTACCTTACCGGGCCCACCATGTACCCGAGACGGTTCATCCTACTCCTCGAATCGGGTCTCGAAAACCAACTCAGAACCGAGAAAACATCATGGTGGACAATACTCATCATATCAAGGAAAACCACATCTTTCTCTTTAAAATAATTCATCAATTTATAAAATGTCACATGCGGTTTCCAAATCCATAAAATCTCAAGAAGGGTCTGAAATCATCAAAATCACGATATCAATAAACAATGAATACCGGCATAAATCTCCATAATACTGCATGACTAATGAATATCTGAATGCATCGGATATCATGCAATGAATGCAATAGTTAAACTAGCATATGAAAGCGTAACATATTGCATCTATCAGCTAGCCAGCTATGTCAATAAAATAGTATTCTCTAAAGTGTACGTGACACGGCAATTACCGATGATGATGTGTGTAAGCTGGCAAGCAGGTGTACGTGGAACATACGCATCATCGGTAATGGTGTCGGTGTCCTGACAGCAGGGTTTCATAATAATTACTGATAACATATGTATATGCATGGAATGCGATGAAACATCATGAATATATAGAAAGTGCTATAGTAACAGCAATACTGAAGAATAAACCTACCCAATATACGAGTCATAAAATTTGGTATTTAAAATACTCACAATTCTCCATATATACCCTGATGAATGGAATATACCCGCTCAAGTTTACAAGTAATATATGGTTCAATTGTTCCAATTTCTGAATTTAGCAAGTTGATTTGTACTCGTGCCGCATACTCATGATAATGGTGCAATAGTTTCACATTCTCAATTTAGCAAGTTAAATAGTACTTGTGCCGCATAACTCATGATAATGGTGTAATAGTTTCACATTCTCAATTTAGCAAGTTAAATAGTACTTGTGCCGCATAACTCATGATAATGGTGTAATAGTTTCATATTCTCTATTTAGCAAGTTAAATAGTATTTGTGCCGCATAACTCATGATAATGGTGTAATAGTTTCACATTCTCAATTTAGCAAGTTAAATAGTACTTGTGCCGCATAACTCATGATAATGGTGCAATACGATTCTAAATTCTCAATTTAACAAGTTAATTAATACTTGTGCGGCATACTCATTTTTAATTGTTTAATGGTTCTACATGATGAACTAAGCAAGTCATATAGTACTCGTGTCGCATGTATCATATTAAGGGTTCAATGGTTCTATATAATGAACTAATACATATATGGATATAAAAATTCATGCAATGCAGCAAAATAGATAACTAGGAACTATACGCAAAATGCCTGTACTACTAGAAGTTTTAAAACTATCAGGCGCCTCGCTCCATCCATACAATTTCCCCCGTAGATGTGTACATCTACTCACCGGAATGTCTCAGCTAGCCGGATCCAATCACCGCTTTTCCCTTCCACGCCGCGTCCGATGTCTTCGCGATCGATCCTAGAATTACACAAAGCAATACACATAAGGCTAAAATCCTGCTAAAAACACGATATCAAGATTATTCGAAAAACATGCGTCGCGAGCTAACGCGTGTGTAAACGTGACACCAAAACGCGTGTGCCAGCACCTGGAACCACCCCGACACGCTGCGATACACAGAAACCACCAGACCCAAACTCAAAACATGCGTATCGCGCAAGTCTAAAAGTGTTGAAAACAAGGTATTTGATCCCAGATTTTGACTCGAGTTGAATTAGGAAAAGTTGCATGTATTAAGGGCCTACAAAACCTAGCAGACACCTACAAAAGAAGCCCTGACACCCACACCCGCCCTCTGGCCGCAAATTGCGGCCAGACACATTAAATCTGCGTCCAATTAGGGGAGAGGGGGTCCCGTGCTTCGTGTGTGGTTCTATCCCAGTCACTATGCTCCAGTAAATGCAACTTTTGCCTGAAGCACCCGGGTCAAAAGCAGATCTCAAATTGAACCCAAAATCTTAACTAAAATGTTTACTTTACACTAAATTTAAAACAATAAGGTATTTTAGTGTATTCTGAAGCAATTACTAGGATTAAGTGACACTAATAACACTTAGTTAAGCTAAAAAAGCCATATAAACTTAAACTTGGCCTAATCCCCACTTAAACCACAAAACTAGCACTAAAATTATTTTAAACACTAAATTATGCTAAATAACTACAATTGTAGCAAAATGGAAGTTGAGTTTAACATTATACCTCAAGTTGGTCCTAGGAGGGTTGAACATGTTGACCTTGCTTCAAGAACCAGCAAGGAGGTGTTTTGCAAGAGATGTGTGAAGAAAAATGGACTTTTGAAGAAGGTTGGAGCTTGGATGCAAGAAGAAGAAAAAAAGGAGAAGAAGAAGAAGAAGAAGAAGAGAGAAGGGGGTATGTGTGCTGCTGCTGTTGCTGGTGCTGTGCTGCTGCTGCTGCTGGGTGTGTGTGTGTGTAGGGAAATTGAGAGGGAGAGATATATGATGAGTGTGGGAAATGAGTGGTTTGAAAAAAAAGAAATGAGAGATGAGATTCAACCCTCTTTCCCCCACTCTCTCATCATTACCAAGCATGCTTCACTCATCATACCCTCTCTCTCCCCAATTCACAAGTCAACCCCCAAAACAACAAATTATACTAAAAAATACTAATTCACTTAATTAACTTCATATTGACCTAATGAAATGGGTTAGTCCACCATGGTTACCTAAATATGGTTTAACCCCAAACTTAGCCCTAGTTTACATGCACATGTGTGTGCAAGCCCAATTAAATTCTAATAAAATGTTCATAAAATTTTATAAAATATTTGAAAACCGTTTTGGTAAACTTTTTACTAAAAACCCTACATTAAAGCATAATAACCCCTAATCGTACTCTAAGGTGTTACATTATGCCCCTATGGAAATGAGGTTATTTAATTAGTTCCATGCGAAAGCATGGAGAGAGTCCCTCGGAGTAACAATACTTGCCTGGCTGACCGATTGGAGAACTTGTAAGGTGTAATTAATCCCAGTTAATCTTACATTTTAGGGTTTGAAGGAAGATTTGATAAAAACAGTGGGAGCCATCCTGATTAGATAAGATAATAACCAATCTATTCTTGCAAGAGCGCACGCTAAAATGTTTTCTTCTCTCTCTCCAGATAGAGACCATGTCATGCCTTAATCGAGATAATAATATGGATGTATTGACCGAACCCGCTTATTATACTGGGCCGGGGAACGTTGGTTCCGCTCTATCTTATGACAACTGTCATAAGTCTGGGCAAGGGATAGGGGAATGCAAGAATTTCCACGCAACCCGAACGAAGAAAGAGCATGTTGATGCTTCTTCTTCGGGTGTGTTAATTTTTGAGAACTGTTTCTCAGTCTGCTCTACGTCCTGGGTATTAGATACCGGATCAGGATCCCATAATTGTAATATGTTACAAGCGTTAAAGAAAAGTAGAGAACTGGGAAAGGGTGATATGTCTCTCAGAGTAGGAACAGAGTAATTGTTGCTGCCGAAGCTATCGGTGAATATCACATAGTATTACCAAATGGTAATACATTGATTTTGAACGACTGTTATTATGTACCATCGATGATGTGCAATATAATATCCGTTTCTTTATTAGATATTGAAGGATATAACTTTGCATTAGAGAAAAATGTTATGAACAATTTCCTAAATCAAGTGTTGATTGGGTTTGGTACATTATGTAAAGGTATATACGTTCTAAATCAAAATACAGTTCTAAATATACAGAACACACACAAAAGGAAAAGTTCAGAAATGAACGAAGCCTTCTTGTGGCATTGTAGACTTGGTCATATCAACGCGACCAGACTAGCTAAGTTGCATAAAAATGGATATTTGAATCCGTTCGAATTTACATCTTATGAAACTTGTCAGTCATGTCTCAAAGGCAAGATGACCAAAACTTCGTTTATCAGACACAGCGAAAGAGCTACTGAACTCTTCGGACTGATACATAGTGATGTATGCGGTCCTATGTCTATACATGCCAGGAATGGTTTTTCATACTTCATTACATTCACCAATGATCTCTCAAGATACGGACATGTGTTCCTGTTGAAACACAAATCTGAAGCTTTTGAGAAATTCAAGGAATATAAGTGCGAAGTAGAGAACCAGACGGGTAAAAGTATTAAAATCCTTCGATCTGATCGAGGAGGTGAACACTTAAGCACGGAATTCCGAGATTATCTAAAAGAGAATGGGATTCTCTCTCAGCTTACTCCTCTGTATACACTGTTGGGATTCCTTAGCACCATACCCTAGGCATGATGCTAAGGAAACCCAACAGTGGTATCAGAGACTAGCTAGAACCATAGAGTAATCTAGACGACGTTAAAAACTTCGAACGAACATCGATTGCTCCGAGAAAATGTTCTTTGGAAATTTTTCAGAAAGTTGGAATTTTTCACATTAAAAATATTCAAAAAATCGTGCAGGTAATTATATGGACCCTCTAGAAGAACGATACCCTAACTCGATTAAATGACCGCAGAACCGCGGCCAAAACACGCTTTTGGCGGCGGTTCCGCGGCGCCATTTGTGAGGCACGGGTCGGCCCTTCTACGGTTGGCCCATAGGTACCAGGGCATGTTTCTGGGCATTTTTAATACTGCTCAAGTGTTGAGCTTCTCTGTAAATTTTTGGGTGATAGATTAATCAATCGAATGGTTTAACATCGCCTAGTATTTGTGAATGTGACACAATATTTGGTATCTGCGCTGATTAGTTTTGAGAAAATTAATTGATTATTTGTAAATCTAACATTTCGGTCTCGTTGGATATCGGGAATCTTGTTGAATTACCCGATCTCTTTTGAAAAAGTGTTTTCATTATTAAGACCTAAATGTAAGATCTACAGTGTTAGCATGAAATTTGGAGTATGTGATATTTCAAGTTTTCGATGTCTAAGGAAAAGTGCGGATTCCAAATGTTATAGTTTTACATTTGTTTTCTACGACCGTAAGTGTAGTATGTGGTGTATCGCCAGTTTCGTTGCTATACATCAACGACAATCGGGGTACGCATACTTACTTACGTAGATGATATGTGATATTATGTGTTGCTGAGATATGATGTGCAGGATCGTCGTGATTGAATAGCCGGGGGTTTTATGTGAGATGAGAGTTTTTATTTTCATTCATGTAAAAATTAATTGAATGTAATATTCTTTTATTTGGGGCACTTCCGGATTGAGGATGATGTCACCATTATTGTATATTATTTACTTTTCCGCATTAGGATAGACCCAAGGAGGGGAGCATAAGTGACCGGGTTCTAGGATTCAGTGGGTAGCCATCTCGAGGAGTCGAGACTGGGTCTCCTAAACTATAGAATTGGTAGGGTCACTTTCCGCTCTCGTAGGGGTCTAAGGGTGTGGGCTTGGCTATTCATCGCGACCGTGGAATCCGTATTTTCTATTGTAGGCTAAATACAATATACGGACCTCCTAGATATCCTATATTTTCATATGTGCTTCTGCTGTTGATATTCTATGATTTGATTACTTAATATCTGAGACAAATGGATTATTATTATATATATGATATATAATAAACATTGCTTATGTTTTACTCCAGCGCTAGTCTCGCCCCTCTATGTCGTTAAGTAAGTAACCTAACGGTGCATAACGGGACACTGTGGCGAATGCGGATGGCATAAGTGTACGTTCTATTTTTGTTTCTTTTCTGTGATGGCTTAGGAACTTAAATGATGGGACTACATTAATAAGATTAATTTAAAGAAAAAGAAACCTAAAAATGTTGTAGAATCGGATTTGAAACACATTCGGCCTTTTTATGAAAAATGCAAGTTTCAAAAGATGTGGAGATTAAACCACTCCTTTTCTAAACTATTTTGATTCTACAACGAGATCAAGTTCAAAACATTATGGGTTTTCATAAAAACCATCCATAACCCTATGTTATTTTAAGAAGTAGAGTACTTAGTATTCGTGCTACGTATGTTGATCATAGTCAAGGCGTAGTGTACGGTAGCTAAGTGATGTCTTCCTACAAAGCATATGATGCGATCAGTTAGGACATTCATGTGATTATATTGATCATAGTCAAGGGTCATATGGGTGGGTCTAGTTAATCACGAAATGACGGGTAGAACTTGACTAGTGCTTATGATATATTGACCATAGCCAAGGTCATAAGCATCTAGGGGTAGAAACCATATCGAGAGTTTCAAGAGTTGAAATTTGCAATGAGATTGCATACCTTCTATATGATAGTTAAATCCCGATCCCACTGTGAGTAAGAGTTACTCCCGGGAGAGTTTTGCACTTTACAATTAGCTAATCGAGTAGGTGTCTAGAAAGGTGTCAACGGGGATTGACCTCTGGGAAAACGAGGTTTATTTTAATTAGGTCCGTGCGAAAGCACGGGGAACCTCCCTCAAAGTACCGACACTGGCTTGGCTGACCGGTTAGTGACTGTAGAATGTAATTAATCCTGGCTAGTTTTCTATATGAGGTTTTGAAAGAAAATTTGATAAAAGCAGTGGGAGATATCGATTAGATAAGATAATAACCAATCTAAATCTTCGCAAGAGCATTTCCCTGAGTGTATTCTTTTTTCTCTCCTAATGGTAGATACCTGATAACGGGACTTAAGCTTCTTTTAGAGAAAAACAAACTGACAGGACCGAATTCTAAAGAATGGCTGAGGAACCTGAACATTGCACTCACATATGATAAAGTATCATATGTCCACACTGCCAAAGCCCCACCCATCCCAGGTCCTGAATCATCTGTTTTGGACAAGGTGATCCGAAAAATATGGGATATTGATTATGACACGGCCAAGTGCCTCGCGCTAGCTTCTATGGACAGTATACATCAGAAGCAGCACGAGAAGATGGATGTTCAATCCATCTTTCTTCATACAAAGGAGTTGTATGCAGAGCAATCTCGGACTTTACAATACGAGGCATCTCGAAAATTGTTTCAGATGCGGATGGCCCCTGGCACATCAGTAGGAGAACATGTCTTGAAGATGATTGGTCTTATAGAAGAACTTGAGGACCTGAGATGGACCATGGACATCGAGCAATATACTGATATTTTTCTACAGTCTCTCCCCCCTGCATTTGCTCCGTTCATTATGAATTTCAACATGAACGATTTGGAGAAATCACTTCCTGAACTTCTCAATATGTTGAGAATTGCAGAGAGCACGCTTAAGACAGTGAAAACTCCCTCTCTGCTTGCTGGGCCATCTTGCTCTTCCATCACAAAAGCTAAGGCCAAGGGAAAGAAGAAGAAGAAACCCACCAAACCGAGAGGTGGAGTTGAAAAGGTAAAGCGGAAAGACAAATCCAGGGCCGCGGGAAGTGGAAAAGGAGAATGGTTTTACTGCCATAAGTCGGGACACTGGAAACGCAATTGTGCTCTGTATCTTGCTGATCTCAAGAAGAAGAAGCATACTGATGCTTCCGCTTCAGGTGTGTTTGTAACTGAAAATAGTTTTTTATAAACTCTGCATCTTGGGTATTAGATACCGGTTCTGGTTCTCACATCTGCAATTGTATGAAGGGATTGAGAAACAGTAGAGTTTTGAAGACTGGTGACCATACTCTTCAGGTTAGAAATGGTTCCAATGTACATGCTGTATCTGTAAGAGAGTATCATCTGGGGTTGCCTCCGGGATGTATTTTGGTTTTGAACCCTTGTTATTATATATCTAGTATGCTATGTAATATAATATCCATTTCTTTATTAGACAATGAAGGATATCATTTTGTGTTGCAAAATAATGTTATGAACATTAATTTGAATCAACAGTTGATTGGATATGGTATACTAAATAACGGTATTTACGTCCTAAACCAACACATAGTTTTCAATATACAATATACAAATAAAAGAAAATTTTCAGATATAAATGAAGCTTTTCTTTGGCATTGTAGACTTGGTCATATTAATTAAACGAGACTAAACAAGCTACATAATGATGGATATTTATATTCTTTTGAATATAAATCTTATGCAACTTGTCAGTCCTGTATCAAAGGTAAAATGACCAAAAATCCGTTTACTGGATACGGAGAAAGAGCTGAAGAACTCTTAGGTCTCATACATAGTGATGTATGCGGACCAATGTCTACACATGCTAGAGCCGGTTTTTCATACTTCATTACTTTTACTGATGATTTCTCAAGATTCAAACACGTGTTTTTATTAAAGCATAAATCCGAAGCTTTCGAGAAATTCAAGGAGTACAAACTTGAAGTAGAAAAACAAACAGGCTTGAGCATCAAGAAACTTCGATCGGATCGAGGTGGAGAGTATTTGAGTACAGAGTTTTCCGACTTCTTAAAAGAGAATGGGATTCTCTTTCAGCTCACTCCCCCTTAGACAACACAGCACAACAGTGTGTCAGAACGGAGGAATCGTACCCTATTAGATATGGTATGGTCCATGATGAGTGATACTGAGTTACCGCTTTCCTTTTGGGGATATGCATTGGAGACAGCAATATATCTGTTAAACAGGGTTCCAACCAAGACCGTGTCTACCACTCCATATGAGATATGGTGTGGAAAGAGACCATCTCTTAAAAGAGTTAGGATATGGGGTTGTCCGGTCAAAAAGAAGAATCCAGACAAACTCGAGACACGATCGGTCATGTGTAAATTTGTGGGATATCCAAAACATTCATATGGATATCTATTCTACCACAAGGAGGAACAAAAGGTGTTTGTTTCTCAGTATGCCACATTTTTAGAAAATGAAAATTTTACAAATAGTACTGATGGAAATGAGGTAGAACTAGAAGAGGTTCTAGAGAAACAAATTACTCATGACGAATTGGTTGAAACTGATGTTGCAGTAGAACTTTAAGAACCTCAGCCGCTCCGGAGATCTAATATAACTTCTCGCCCACCGGAGAGATACTATGTGTTTCTCATTGATGGTGATAGAGAAGATTGCATCATGGATGATGATGACCCTACTAGTTTTCAGCAAGCTATCATGAGTGGTGACTCAATGAAGTGGCCGGATGCCATGAGATCCGAAATGGAGTCCATGTACACCAACAAAGTATGGACTTTGGATGTTGCACCTCCTGGGATAAAACCCGTAGGGAGCAAATGGATCTTTAAGAGAAATATTGGTGTAGATTGACAGGTAGAGTCCTTTAAAGCAAGGCTTGTAGCTAAAGGTTTTCGTCAAAGACCAGGATTGGACTATGATGAAACTTTCTCTCCAGTAGCAATGCTTAAATCCATTCGGATCCTACTTGCTATTTCTGCTCACTACGACTATGAAATCTGGCTGATGGACGTAAAGACTGCATTTCTAAATGGTGATTTAGAAGAATGCGTTTTTATGGATCAGCCAGAGGGCTTCATTGACAGTGGGAGCAGCGAAAAGGCATGTAGGTTGCTTAAATCCATTTACGGATTAAAGCAGGCATCACGGAGCTGGAACATCTGCTTTGATGATACAATCAAAGAGTTTGATTCTGTCAAAAATATAGATGAACCATGCATTTATAAGAAGATTGTAGGGAGTACTGTCACATTCCTCGTATTGTACATGGATGACATTCTCTTGATAGGAAATGATATTCCTATGCTACAATCGGTCAAACTATTCTTATCGCAAAGGTTCTCCATGAAGGACCTGGGTGATGCCTCGTGCATTTTGGGCATAAGGATCTATAGAGATAGATCCAAGAGGTTATTAGGATTGTCCCAATCGAAATACATCGACACCATCCTAAAAAGGTTTAGTATGGAAGATTCCAAGCATGGTGCCTAGCCCGCTTGTCATAGAATCACTCTCTCCAAGGACTTCTGTCCGAAGACTGATGAAGAGAGCTCGCATGAGCATTATACCCTACGCTTCAGCCGTAGGATCTATAATGTATGTGATGTTATGTACTCTCCCTGATGTAGCTTATGCACTAGCTGTAGTAAGCAGGTATCAATCCAACCTAGGGGAGAAACATTGGATAGCAGTGAAGAACATTCTTAAGTACTTGCGAAGGACTAAAGAATTGTTCTTGGTGTATGGTAATGAGGATCTCCAAATGGAGGCCTTTACCGATTCCAGCTTTCAAAGTGATAAGGATGATAGCAAATCTATCTCAGGGTTTGTATTTACCCTCAATGGAGGGGCGGTTAGTTGGAAAAGTTCCAAACAGGATACCGTTGTAGACTCCACGATGGAAGCTGAGTATATTGCTGCAAATGATGCTGCCAAGGAAGCCGTCTGGATGTGGAAGTTCGTCGCGGAACTAGGAGTAGTTCCAACCATTGTTGATCTAATACTATTGTATTGTGATAATAATGGGGCTATGACGTTGGCCAAAGAACCCAGGTCCCATCAGAAGTCCAGGCACATCCTGAGGCGATATCATTTGATCCGGGAGATAGTAGATCGCCAAGAGATCGAGATTCGGAAAGTAGATACAAAGAATAACACTGCGGATCCACTCACCAATGTCCTTCCACAGCCGCAACATGAGGGTCTTTTTGAGATGTTGGGTATGAGATACACCAATAATTGGCCTTAGTGCAAGTGGGAGATTGTTGGATATATGTATGCCCTAGAGGCCATTATATGTATAGTGGATGCTTAGACATGTATATATACAGATGACTTTCTTGCTCGACATGATAGTATGCTATCTTGTATACTTTATCTTGACATGTTCATTTGATCATGCATCTTACTAATTTAGTACATGTTGATAAAGCCTTCAGGATATTTGCTTGACTACTGCGACTATGATGCGAATCATACTAGTGCAACACGTGTAGTTTATGAGCATATCCTTGAACTGTTCCTAGTCATGGGTGTATCGAGACGGGGAATCGATATTCCAGAGTAGACTAGCGCATACCATTCTTGTCCCATATAATGGGCGATGGATGGTCCCATATCCAACTGGTGTGGTGACAACAAAGATTGTATGCGGGTGCTCAGTGGAGTTTGGGTACACTGAACGGACTCGCCGAGAACTCCTATGTGGTATTATATTTATCATCGGATAGCAGTTCTCAGGTGACACTGTTACAGGTTAGTCTGTAGACCTGAGATTGTCATAGAGTCTTGTGTGTCCTCCCACTGTACTTTGATCTCCACCCTACCACGGCTCTACTAGGTCGTGCAAAAAGGTGGATTTTGGGTACAGTCCCGAGGAACATGGAGGCAATGAACGATAGGAAGGGTTTCATCTCTCCCGGTATTGGGGGTTAATGTTGTGCTATGCTCGATTGGCTATAACAGGATGTCCCTGGCTAGGGCTGCTGAGATTTACTGATAAGTGTTATTAGTAGTTTCTCGATCTGTTATGAGCCATACACCGGCATGGCTTATTGAGTTATTGGGGTCGACGAGACCATCCCCAGACTCGATATGCAACATATCTGACGAAGAGACCGGACTGTACTGTAAGTGTTGCCAGTTGGCTCGACGGGAGTTTTGACAGCTTCGCTTGTTTTTCTTCTGATCGCTCAATACCCGGGTGGCTGTTACGTTTAGCTGACCACTTGCGGCTTGTGGGTGTTTGATGTGATCATCACCTACTGCC
This sequence comes from Agapanthus africanus, assembly GCA_030015575.1. Classification (NCBI taxonomy): domain Eukaryota; kingdom Viridiplantae; phylum Streptophyta; class Magnoliopsida; order Asparagales; family Amaryllidaceae; genus Agapanthus; species Agapanthus africanus. The sequence goes on from CM057341.1 coordinate 343,485,689, forward strand.
GGCGTATTGACGAGTCTTAGAGTCCCACACAGGAGTTTTCTAGCTCAGGCGAAACGATATGGTGTGCATATGAGATAAGCGCGGGGACCCGATTAAATGCGTGTATGTGATACCATATATTAATCATGGGTTTTTCTATTGGTCGGGTCGTATGTGATATGACCGGTTTGTTAAATCAAGTGTTAGATGTTGGCTATTTTCCAGATGACTTTCTTTACATGCTTTCATTTTCTATTTTCCAAAAATAAAAATCCATGCCATGCTTCCTATAATATATATATGTGTGTGTGTGTGTGTGTGTGTGTGTGTTGTCTATAGTGCTCTCAAGTCAATTATTGTAATCGCTGGGACGCGATTAGATGATTGAGGGAGGACCTATACAGGTGGAACAGTCATACTCAAAATGATAGTATGCTATCTGGTTTGTCTTTATCATTATGTACATTCTTTAGGTGGCATTACAATTCACTATTATATGTTGATAGAGCCCATAGGATTCCTTCTTGATTACCAGAATTATGATGGCGATCATATACGTGGGAGCTGGGTGGTCTATAAGCGCATCCTTAAATGTCCTTAGTCGTGGAAGTATCGATACAGGGAATCGATACTCCAGAGTAGAGTAGTGTGTACTGATCGAGACCCCGACGAGGGGCGGTGGCCGGTCTCACAAGCCATTGGTGTTAGTTTCTTCACCTAAGATAATATGCATGTGTTTATTGGGTTATGAGTACACTGGACAGACTCACCGGGAACATGCTAGTTGGTATTATAACTATTGTCAGATAGCAGTTCCCAGGTGACATGTGTACAGATTAGTCTGTTGACCTGATATCTTCATTTTTCTCGTGTGAGTTCCCACTTTGCTTTGATTACCACCCTACCACGGCTCAAAGGAGTCGTACAAACAGGTTTTAGTTTGGTACAGTCCCGAGCCACATGGAGGCAGTGAGCGGATCGTTGGGGATTCTTTTCTCCCGGTATTGGGGGATGATGTCACGAGGTGCATGGGTGGCCATCACCAGAAATCCTTGATCATGGTAGTCGAGAATTACTGATTTGGATCAGTAGTTTCTTAGTTTGTGATGGGCTTCATACCGACACGAAATGTCGCATTATTAGGGGTCTGACTTTATCCACCCCTTAGACTCGATATGCGATACTCTTAGATGAACATACCGTACTGTACAGATATTGTCACGGACATGCTCAGTGGGGGTCAGGATGAGTTTGCTCGTTGGCCTTCCTTTCGCTCAATGCCTGGGTAGCCGTTATGTACAGCTAGTGCCGCTAACATGCTTGTAATTAAACCTACTGCCAGCGTATTGACAAGTCTTTAGAGTCCCACACAGAGGGTTTCCCTGCTTCAAGCAAAACGATGTAGAGGTCGTATGGTTTTACGGCAGGGTTCGATCATATACGTGCACATGTGCACGTATCATGATTCGGACGGATAATACTAGTGGGCTTTTGTTTAAGCCGGATCCTAGTATTATATTGTTCGATTATTTTCGTCTCATTGTATTCGTATTTTTCGAAATACGGATACGGGTAAGTATATACGGATGAGGGCCATTCTTGTAATTTATTACAAGATTGCTTCTAAAAGAAAACACCACATTATGTTTATTAACCATTTAGTTAAATGGTTAATTGAGGTGAGGGATGAGTGTGCTTAGCTTAACTCAAGCATGCTTTATTTAGTGACTCATGGTGGTGACTCATGGAGTGACCCATTGTGTGACTCATGATACACTATTCTAGAATGCTTGATATTTTGTGGTTGTGAGATATTTGTTGTGGGATCTTGAGATATTTTCTTCAGTTGCATGCTTTTCTCACAAGCTCGCAAGATTTAGCCTTTTTCGTGAGTTTCTTCGAGCTTCACACTCTCATCTCTCATGGAATCTTCTTTTACCTCCACCCTAATTCTCTCATGTGTTGAGAAACCTAGGGTGTTTAGAGACAAATTAATTCTTCATTAGACTCTACATCTTTCAGGCTATCAAGTTTAGCAAACTAGATATCCTAGTTACTTCGGTTATGAAGTAGGAGCTCGATTCATAGACTGTCGGGTGGATCATCTTCGATGGAGGGAGACCGGGGACCAAACTTGATCATGGTGGCCATTAGGAGCTTAGGAATCTTGTTAAAGACCAAAGGATATGGATAATTCGGTATAACATTCCTAACTCTTGATATAGTTTGATAAGTTTAGGGTTTACGGTCGATCCGTATTCGGGGGTTGTGTTAGCGCCAGGTTTGATAAATTTTTGTTCTGCATTCGGCCACGGTTTGATGGCCAGGGCGCTGCCTGTAGGGTTGCTAGGCACGCGCACAAGGGTCCATGAGGCATCAACCATGCCCGATTAAAATTTTAGCCGTGCCGAACAACTCGAATACGGATCTTTAAACTAGGTTTAGGCGAAAACTAGCAAGTTAACAACTTTAACTACAAGTGAAAGGGAATACAACCTTTGTAGATCCGGTCCTTCACTTCAATAGCTCCGTGTAGATGTCCCCTTCGCTGCGATCATGAACTTCGGACTCTGGAGAAAATCCACAAGAAGAACGAACGTGCTTGCTTCGTTGACTTCGAGGCCGAAGATGATCTACGTCGGGGAGACACTAACTCAAGCTATTCCTTCACTAGGTCATGAACTTTGTGAAGAGAACACACTCTACTACATGGCAAGTGGTAGAGGATGAAGAAGTAGGAAGTGGGCTCACTTTAGAATTGATTTTCTCACATTTTTCCTCATGGCACCATTGGAGCTAGCAAGCTTTTCATGGAGCTTGATGAAGAAGAAGAAGAAAAGAATAATTCATCATATGAATTATTATCCTCAATAATGTAACCATGGGTGAGTTAAGCTATCATTCTTAACTCATGTAGAGAATTGACCAAGGGATTAGGTTAAGGGTTAGGTTAAAGAATATCAAGACAAATGACAAAAGAGTGGACTTTGTCAAAGTTTCTCCAAGCTTCTTCAAGCTTGATTACTTTGACTAAGTTTAACACTTTTGTTAAATGTTATGATAAAAGAATAACTCTAATCTTAAAACTAATCTTGGTACAAGTCTCATACACCCATCTTTGATGTATCATCAAGCATGATACAAACATGTACACTTGCATATATCACATATAAACAATGTGCACAATCTAGTGAGAAAATAAATCATAAGTGAGCTAATACTAGTTAATGCAATGTAATATATCAAATATATAATTATGCATTAAATTATTAAATCAACTCTTGATTTAATAACCCGGTTATAACCGACTAATATCATGTGTAACAACTTATCGAATCAACACTTGATCCGATAACCCGGCTATATCGCATACAACCGATCAATGTCACAAATCGTGAGAATAGAATACGGTATCTCATATCGTATTAATCTTGGTCCCGCACATATCACATATGCGCTCCTACTCCGTTTCGCTTGAGCCAGAAAACCCCTGTGTAGGACTCTAAAGACTCGTCAATACGCCGGCAGTAGGTGATGATCATATCAAACACCCGCAAGCGGTCTGCTAAACATAACGGCCACCCGGATATTGAGCGATCTGAAAATCAACAAGCATGCCTGCTAGTACTCCTGTGAATCCAATCAGTAACACTCCCGTACAGTCCGGTCTCGTCGTCTGATATGTCGCATATTTTGCCTAGTGGTGGTAAACGTCAGACCCCAGTGGCTCGATAAGTCGTGTCGATATGAGGTCTATAACAGTTCAAGAAACTACTGATAACACTTACCAGTAAATCTCAACAACCCTGACCAGGGATTTCCGGTTATAGCCAATCGAACACAGCACAACATCAACTCCCTATACCGGGAGAGACGAATCCCCTCCTATCGCTCATTGCCTCCATGTGATTCGGGACTGTACCTAAAAATCACCGTTTTGCACGCCCTCTTGGACGTGGTAAGGTGGAAATCAAAGCACAGTGGAAATCACACAAGACTCTATGACGATCTCGGGTCAACAGACTACTCTGTACCAGTGTCACCGAAGAACTGCCATCTGACGTGAGGTATAATACCATCTGGGAGTTCTCGGCGAGTCAGTCCAGTGTACCCAGTCTCCACTGAGCACTCGTACACCATCCTTGATGTCAAACACCGATGGATATGGGATCATCCATCGCCCATCATATGGGTCAAGATGCGTATACGCTAGTCTACTCTGGTGCATCGATGCCCTGTCTCGATACACCCTCGACTAGGAACAGTTATAGGATGTACGCGTCGACTACCGTGGCCCCACTAGTATGATCTCATCATAGTCACAGCAGTCGAGTACATATCCTAAGGGCTTTATCAACATGTATTAGAGACAATCAGAGTACATGTTAAGATAAAGTACAACCAGATAGCATACTATCACGTCGAGCAAGAAAGTCCTCCCTATATACGTCCCAGCATCCACTACAATATACATCGTATGTACAGTAATGGCCTCTAGGGCATACATATAACTAACAATCTCCCACTAGCACTAGGGCCATCTGTTGTGGTATCACATACCCAACAATTAGCTGTGGTTGAAGTATCTCATACTCAACCATCCCATAAAAGTCTCTACTGGGAAAAAGGCCTTCGTGAGTGGATCCGCGCTATTTTCCTCAGTGTCTACTCTCCTAACCTCGATCTCCCTGGAGATCAACTATCTCCATGATCAGGTGATACTGCCTAAGAATTATATCTGGATTTCTGATGGGACGGTAGTGCTTGGCTAAAGCCACAACTCCATTGTCACACAGTGGTAGGAACGAAGTTCATCTCATGAACTAATATCTATCCAGACTGCCTCTTTGGTAGCATCCTTGGTAACGATGTATCTTGCCTTTAATCGTCTAGTATGTCACGGTATCTAGCTTGGAACACTTCCAGCATACCGTCCCTCCATTAAGGGTAAAGACAATTCCTGCGACTGACATTCATTCGTCCTTATCACCCTGCAACCTTTCCAGTGATTCTCCCCAGGATCGATTGATACCATCTCACTACAACCAGTGAGTATCCTAACATCCAATTAGATCTAACTCATAGATCCAAAACCCAGGATTTAGGAGGTATCATCTTGATTCTATATGGAGAATCCTTGTGATAAGCGGAGATTAACCGAGCGTAGCATAGGAAACTCATTCCCTATCAAGAGTATGTCATCCACGTACTCTACGAGGATCACCACCATACTCTCTATTACCTTTTTGTGTATACAAGGTTCATCTACCATTTTGATGAAGTCAAACTCTTTGACTACCACATCAAAACAGACGTTCCAACTCCGCGATGCCTGTTTTATCCTCTAAGGCAACTTGTACACGTTTCCGCTGCTCCCACTGTCTACGAAGCCCTCTGGCTGTGTACTTATAGACGCTCTCTTCTAAAACATCATTTTAGAAAAGCTGTCATGACATCCAACCACCAGATATCGTAGTCATGGTATGTAGCCGTGGCAAGTAGGATCTGGATGGACTTAAGCATAGGCCCCAGAAAAAGGTTTCATCATTAGCCACAATTGGTCTATGATGCAAACCTTTAACAAGTCTATCTTTGAAAGTCTCAACTTTTCCATGTACACCAAGTAATCTTCTCAAGATATACTTGCTCCTAATGGGGATTTAACCCATCAGATAAAGCAACCAAAGTCCATACTTTGTTGGTGTACAAGGATTCCATCTCAGATCGCTAAGCATCCAGCCATTCTTACAGAGTGCCACTCCTGATGGCCTGCTCGAAACTAGTTGGGCCATCATCTCATGATGCAATCCTCGCTCCCACTTTCATAGAGAAACCGAAGTATCTCTCAGGTGGGTGAGGAACCCTACTAGATCGGCGGAGTGGCTGAGGTTCGTTGGAACCTACTGAATCCTTTGGTTCTACCAAATCATCTGCTGTAGTTTGTATAGCTGGAACTCTTTCCAGTTCTACCTCATGACCACTAATTTCTTCACAAGAAATTCTCTTTCATAAAGGTGGCATGTTGAGAAACAAAACATTTTTGTTCCTCGGTTTGGTAGAAGATATTCCCTTGCTGATGCTTGGGACATCCAGCAAACTTCCACAGATCTGACTTTGCCTCGAGCTTGTACAGATTTTGCTTTTTAGACATGGGCCGGACAACCCCAAATCTTAACAAACTTAAGATATGGGCTCTTCCCTTTCTATATCACATATGAAGTGGTAGGCAACTGATTTGATTTGAACCCTATTCAATTGGTATGCAGCTTCTCAAGTGTATAACTCCCAAAAGAAAATAGGAAACTCAGTAGTACTCATCATAGAGCACACCATATCACACAGGGTGCTATTGCTCCGCCCCGATATACCATCGTGCTATGGTGTATACGGAGGAGTAATGCTGAGAGAGAATCTCATTCTCATTTAGAATAGTCCAGGATTTTCGTGCTCAAGTATTCTCCTCCTTGATCTCATCATAGGACATAATACTTATACCCGTATTTTGGTTCTCTACTTCTAACTTATATTCTATGAATATCTCAAAAGGTTCGGACTTGTGTTTCAACAGGAACATATGTCTGAATCTTGAGAGATCATCAGAGAATGTAATGAAGTACAAAGAACCAGTCTTGGCATGTGTAGACAGGGGACCTTCATACATCAACATGTATCAATCCCAAAAGTTCACTAACTCTTTCTCTGTTTCAAATAAACAGAGCTTTGGTCATTTTATCTTTGTGACATGACCGGCAAGTTTCACCAGATGTAAATTCAAACAGATTTAAATATGCATCTATGTGTAACTTAGCTAGTCGGGTCGCATTGATATGACCTAGTCTACAATGCCTCAAGAAGGATCCGTTCATTTCTGAACTCTTCCTCTTGTGTGTGTTCTGTATACTAAGAACTGTAGTTTGATTTAGAACGTCAATGCTTTTAGATTACGTACCTGAACCGATCAACTTTTGATATAGGAAATGTTCAAAACATAATCCAACAATACAAAATTATATCCTTTCTTTACTAATAAAGAGACTGATATGATTTTGTATATCAGGTTCGGTATTTAATAACATCCGTTCAGAATCAATGTATTCTGGTAATACAGGGTGACAGTGACCAACAGACTTGGCTGCAACACTTGCACCGTTTTCTGTCTCATGAAACTTATCACCCGTTCTCAGTTCTCTACCTTTCTATAGCCCATGTAACAGATTACATATGCGGGATCCTGATCCGGTATCACATACCCAGGACATAAAGGATACTGAGAAACAGTTCTCTGTAATGAACACACCCGAAGATGATGCATCAGTATGCACTTTCTTCGTTTGGGCGGCACGGGAATTCTGGTAATCCCCAATTTCCTGCTCTGTCTTATAACAATTATAAGTTGGAGCGGGACCAACGTTCCCCAGCTCAGTATAACAAGCGGGTTCGGTCAATATATCCGTATTATTATCTTGATTAAGGCGTGATATGGTCGCTACCTGGAGAGAGAGAGAAGAAAACACTCAGCGTATGCTCTTGAAAGATTAGATTGGTTATCTAATATATCTAATCAGGATGTCTCCCACTGTTTTAATCAAATCTTCCTTCAAACCCTAAAAGGAAAGACTAGCCGGGATTAATTACACGCTACAAGTTCGCCAATCTTTCAGCCAGGCCAGTGTCGGTACTTTGAGGGAGGTGCCCCGTGCTTTCGCACGGACCTAATTAAAGTAAACCTCGTTTTCCCAGAGGCGTAACTTCGTTAACACCTTTCTAGACACCTACTTGATCGGCTAATTGTAATGTGTAAAACTCTCCCAGGAGTAACTCTTACTCGCAGCGGGTATCGGGATCCAACTATCTCATAGAAGGTATGCAATCTCATTGCAAATTTCAACACTTGAAATTCCCGATAATATTTTGTCCCAAGCCTCCTATGACCTTGACAAAGGCCAACAAATCATAGGCTGCTAGTCAAGTTCAACCAGTCATTTCTTGATTGAAATAAACCCATCCGCACGGCCCTTGACAAAGGCCAACAAGGTCGCACGACTATGCTAATCCAATCTGCATCATATGCATAAGCAGATAAGTACTATTCAGCTACCGCACACTACGCCTTGACAAAAGCCAACAAACGCAGCACGAATACTAAACAATCCTTATCTGAAATGACGGAGGGCCACGACAGGTTTTTCTGAAAACCTATTGCGTAATGAACTTGATATCATTGTAGAATCAAATGATTTTAAAATGGAGTGCTTTTGAGGCTTTTCTAGTTTTGCTAAAGGGGTCACTCCCGGATCGTCGGCCCTTTCCTCGTCGAATGAGGTGTAGGATATATCATATATACCTCTGTGCAAATCAAAAACTATAGAAGCAATCAAAAGACAAACCGAGGGTGTAGCATCTGCCAGTTATTGCTAAAGGAGTCACTCCCGGTGAAGGGATCTCGGTCCTTTCCTCATCGAATAAGGTGCAGGATATATCATATATACCACTGTGCAAAGCAAGAACTGTAGCTACCTGTTTTATTTTTGAAATTCGATTCCACAACATCTTTAGGTTTCTTTTCTTTCATTAATCATATTAATGAAGTCCCATCATTTAAGTACCTAAACATCACAAATAAATACAATGTACACTTATGCCATCCGTGTTCGCCTCGATGTCCCCTCGTGCACTAACGGCAGAGCGGGGCAGGGCTAGAGCGGGTGTAAAACATAAGTAACATCTATATAATATATCATATATACTATATACAGTATTTATCACAGAACATCAAATGATCACATCACAGATATCGCAGCAGAAGAATCATATGAAACATTGGATATACTAGGACGTCCGTGTTTTCAATACGAGCCAGTATAAAACACGGATTCCACGGTCGCGATTAATAGCCAACCCCACACCCCTAGACCCCTACGAGAGCGGCAAGCAACCCTACCAATTCTAGAGTTAGGAGACCCGGAGTCGACTCCTCGAGTTGGTCTCCTACTGGACTCCAGAACTCGGTTACTTGTGCCCTCCTCCTTGGGTCTATCCTAGTGCGGAAAAGAAAATAATATACAAATGGTGATATCATCCGCAACCTAGAAGTGCCCCAATAAAAGAATATTACGTACAAGTTTTTACATGAATGAAAATGAAAAACACTCATCTCACATAAAAACCCCCCGGCTATTCAAACGCGACGATCCAATATAACATATCCAGCAACACATAACATCACATGTCATCAACGTAAGTAAACATGTGTATCCCAATTGTCGTTGGCATATAGCAACGAAATCGGCGATATCGCATATTACACTTACGGTCGCAGAAAAGAAAGTGTAAAACTACAACAGTTGGAATCCGCAACCTCCTCAGACATCGCATGCCCGACCAAATGAATTCCTTAGACATCATATGCCTAACAATTATAAACCCCGCATTTTAGTCTCTATATCGAAAACACTTTTCAATATCTAGTCGGGCAATTCAACAAGATTCCCGAAAAACTGATCGAATGCTCGTCGCAAACTTTAGTAGGTGGCCGCACCCCCGATGCCGTCGACGAAGTGCACCAAGACGGAACACCGCTGCCGTGAGCACCCGAACGGATGCTTTCGGCGACGGGGTTCTCCTACAGTCACTTGGTCGGGGCTATGGGGTGAGGCCGTCTATTAAGTTTACCCGGCGAGTATCCTCGTACGCTACGTGATTGCGATGGACTTTTGATCACATCAAAATTCCATGGCAACCGATCAAGTGAGACTAAACCGCTAGATTTATAACATTCAATCAGTTATCTCATAACTACGTGTGGATTCCAAATATTGTATCACATTCCAGATAAATAGAAAATATTAAACTTTCCGATCGAACATTCAAGCACCCAAGTTTTCCCGGAACAGCTCAACACATGAAACAAGTTTAAAAACATCCACTTCATGCCACAGTACCAACGGTCCAGCCGTAGAAGGGTCAAGTCAACGCCTCACATGTGGCACGCCGTACTGCCCCAAACCCTAAGGTTCAAAGGGCAGTTCAAGACGGTCACATAATCGAGTTAAGGTTTGTTGTCTTCTAGAGGGTCCATCGCGTTACTTGCAATACTTCGAACGTTCTTAAACTACGGAAAGATCCAACAATTGGAAATTTCCCGACAGGGGAAAAAGTGGGTATTTATATCCGGTCGAACTTTTTAATATATTCAAAAATTATCCGGAAAAACACATAGACGCAGTTAAAGTTTCCGATAGAAATATCGAATCCCCAAAACACTCCAGAAAACTCAACTGTTGAGTGAAAAATAAAATTTTCCAAAAGGATCAGCAAACATCAACTGAGGTTACTGAGCAAAAATTATTCCATGATCTTTACAAACGGCCGCGGAACCGCCGCTTTTACCAGGGTAAGGCCGCGGTTCCGCGGCGGTTTAGTCGAATTACAGTCTCGTTTTGCACAGTAACCCTTGTATTTTCCTGCCGATATTTTTGAGAATTTTTAATTTGGAAAAAACCACATTTTCAGAAAATGTACAGAGAAGGGTTATGCATTAGGGTTTCGGGTTCGATCGGGTTTCTAACTTCGTCTACACATCGCCTAAGGCTCTAGCTAGGCTCTGATACCACTGTAGGTCAGGCAGCAACCCCATCCAATGGGGTCGCCGTGGCACCAACGGGTCCCTCAGCGGCTACTTTTTACGCATGCCCCCTCGCGAGGACTACAACCCGCCGGAACACCCTCCGGTCTCGGGACACCCTTGGGGTAAGAGCCTATGCTTCGCCATACTGTCACACAGTGAGAACCCCCCATAGGTCGACATCCAATGCCTAGTAGCTCTGATACCACTGTAGGGTTCCTAGGTACACTAATGAGGTTCCACAAGGCATCAACCATGCCAAATTAAAATTTTCCGGTGCCGAGAAACCCTAAACTAGATCGTTAACTAGAGTTTAGGCGAAACGAAATGCGAATAAACAACTTTACTCTAAATGAAAGAGACTACAACCCTTGTAGATCCGGTCCTCCACTTCCTTAGCTCCATGATGATGTCCCTCCGCTGCGATCATCGGATCCCGGACTCTAGCGATGGTTTCGTCGAAGAAATGATCGGGCTAGGTCGTCGACTTCGATGCCGAAGATGATCTACGTCGAGGCAACTCAAGATCAAGCCCCAACTTCACCAAGTCATGAAACTTGTGAAGAAAACACCCTATACTATATGGCAAGTGGTAGAGGATGAAGAAATAGGAAGTGGGTTCACTTTGGATTTGGATTTCTCACTCTTTTCCTCATAGCACCATTAAAGCTCGTAAGGTTTCTCCTTCTTGAAGAAGAAGAAGAAGAAGAAAAAGAATATGATAAGAATAATTAATAAAATGCAAATAAAGCCATTCTTATCATATTAGCAACCATGGTTAAGTGTAGAGAATAAACTAAGGTTAGGTGAATGGTTAGGTTTAGGAAAGAAACAAGAATGGTCAAAGCTTCTTGAAGCTTCAAAGAAACAAACAAAAGAAGCAACCAATTCTTTTCTTTCCCTAAAATGAATAAATAAAAATAAATAGTTAAGAAAAGATAACAAAACCATAACCATTCACTTAAACAAGGTTTAAAGTAAACATACACCCAAGTTTGCATGTATCATCAAACATGATACAATCAAGTGCACAAAAATATATCACATATACAATGTGCACTTCAAGTGAGAAAATCCATTTTAAGTGAACCAATATTAGTTAATGCAAAGTAATATATCAAATATATAATTATACATTAAATCGTTAAATCAACACTTGATTTAATGATCCGGTCATACTGCATATAACCGACTAATATCAAGTGTATCAATATATCGAATCAACACTTGATTCGGTAACCCGGCTATATCTCATATAACCCGCCGATGATACAAATCGCGAGAATAGAATACAGTATCACATACTGGTATTATTCTCGGTCCCTCACATATCTCATATGCGCTCCTATTTCGTTTCGCTTGAGCCAGGAAACCTCTGTGTAGGACTCTAAAGACTCGTCAATACTCCGGCAGCAGGTGATGATCATATCAAACACCGACAAACCGCAAGCGGTCTGTTAAACGTAATGGCCACCCGGGTATTGAGCGATCAGAAGATCGACGAGCAAGCCCGCTCACACTCCTGTGAATCCAACCAGTAACACTTACCGTACAGTCCGGTCTCGTCGTCTGATATGTCGCATATCTTGCCTAGGGGTGGTAAACGTGAGACCCCAGCAGCTCGATAAGTCATGTCGATATGAGGTCTATAACAGTTCGAGAAACTACTGGTAACACTTTCCAGTAAATCTCAGCAACCCTGGCCAGGGATTTCTGGTTATAGCCAATCGAACACAGCGCAACATCAACTCCCTATACCGGGAGAGACGAATCCCCTCCAATCGCTCATTGCCTCCATGTGACTCGGGACTGTACCCAAAAACCACCGTTTTGCACGCCCTCTTGGACGTGGTAAGGTGGAAATCAAAGCACAGTGGGAATCACACAAGACTCTATGACGATCTCGGGTCTACAGACTAACCTGTACCAGTGTCACCAGAGAACTGTCATCTGACGTAAGGTATAATACCATCTGGGAGTTCTCGGCGAGTCCGTCCAGTGTACCCAGTCTCCACTGAGCACCTGTATATCATCTCTGATGTCAACCACCAATGGATATGGGATCATCCATCGCCCATCTGTATGGGTCGAGAAGGCATATGATTGAAAGATTTAAAGTTAACCGCAATCAAGACGGTGTCGCTATGCAGCTAGCCGGTTGAGCACGGGTCGATCCACAGGGAGATGGTTGTATGTCCTTTCTTGTTTTAGAGGAGTCAATAAAGAATGAGTATATGTTTGTTCAAGTCTAACCTATGTGTATTATTTGCAAGTATAAAGTTGTTAAGGAAAAGATACGAAATTGTAAGCTAAAGAAATCCGTACTCAAAACCTTTGAGCCGAGTCTTGACCAATTGAAGCTAGAGCAATCGGCAACAACGATGGACGGTATTCGTGGAATCCGGCTTATTTACCCTTGTCCTTCCGTTCTTGTCTCTTGCTTTCGCCTCCGGCCAAACCGAACGCAACCAGTCGCGGTTAGGAGTCACCGTTACCTTGTTAGGGTAGGGTGCCTAACGGAGCGCTTGCGTAACGTTTGGGCGGAGTTCAATGGAAAATAACGGGAAAAGGAAATGAGCAAAGAAATGTTAACTTACAATATCGTATTAATTCTTAACAACAACAATAATTACAACCATTCACAAAAAGAACAAAAAAGAGAGAACAAAAAGAACAAAGAAAAGAAAAGATTACAAGTAAGTAAGTGCATGGAATTTAAATTGCAAGAAAGTAAAGCAAGGTAATAAAAATCAAGTAATAAATAAGCAATAAAAAGAACAAGAAACTAGAACTCAAGACAAGCATGTGATCAATAGCCAACCCTTCAACTTGCAAGCTCAATCAAGAGGTTGCAAGATCAAGAGAAGGGTAAAGAACTCATGTGAAGTGAAGAACTTGTTCCATAAGAAAATACGACCCTTGAGATCAATAACAAACCCTTAACCTTTCAAGCTCAATGAAGAGGTTGAAAGATCAAGAGAAAGCAAGGATCTCAAGGGGAAGTTAAATAAAAGAGAATGATACAAAAACCCTCATCTTCATTGATCTTCCACTCAAAAAGCTCTCACTACAATTTTCATGGAGAAAGAATGAAGAAGAAGAAGAAAAAGACTAAATCCTAACAAAAAGAGGCTAAAGAAGTTCACCATTGGCTTGGCTCAGTTCTGGAGTATTTATAGGCGGGTAAATGGAAACCTAGGGCAATAATCTGGCATAAGATGAAAGTACCAAACTGCCCACAAAAATTGACCCAGCAAGGAGCCTACATGGCCGCGGATCCGCGGCCTAGACCCCCTATTGGCCGCGGATCCGCGGCCGTATAGAGGATTTGGGCCCTCCGTTTTTCTGTGCTTCCCTGGTCCATTTTTGTCTGTAGTTTGGCACATGTCTTTTCTGATAATCTTTCCACATTTCTTCCAGAATTTCTGTTGATCAAAAAGATGATTTGATGTGGATCTTTTGCCATGATTGTCTCGAGCTCCGTGTAGATTTCTTGGATCTTGTGTTGCCATTGAGCCTTGTGCATGAAAATGACATTGATTTGCCATTTTGTCTCCTAAACTGGTGTGTGGCAACAGACGGATAAAGAGCGGAGATCCGTGTTTTATCTGTGAATGGCAGGAACCCGGATTTTGTCATGTTTTTTCATGAATTTCAGCGTTTAGAGCCGAGAACCTGTATCCAGCAATTACTAGCAAACACGGCTCAAGAGTACCTACCGATAAACAACCGAGCGTAAGAATGGGCGGTATAAAATGCAATATTCTGGTATGAACAAATACCCCCAAACTTAACTTTTGCTCATCCCGAGCAAAACCAATTATTCACAAAAATATAATGATAACCGCACTTTCGCAGGGAACGCGATTGCACTGAGCGCGTGCAACAAGCCGTTAAACCTCTAGGTGTCCCTAGTAGGAGGAGTGTTGTCTCCTGAGGGTTTTCAGCGGATTACACCCACAAAATCCCGTCAAGTTAGTGTCATAAGTTAACCATGATTCTACTCCTACAGTTTAGAATTTATATTAGAAACTCTATCATCCTAAGTTAGAAATATTCAACCCTTATTTTTCACATCTCCTATCTATTTAACCTTAGATCATATACGTTCCAAAAAAGTTTAGAAAGATGTTGGTTCTCCTGAGTTTTCTTTCTAAAGTGCGGCCTCAAATCAGGGATTTTTATCAACTTTACAGAAAACACAAGTCTTATTCTTTATTTCTATCTCTTATCCAAACATCAATTGTATACCCCTACGTGTGTGTATATTTGCACCCCTACACTCAAGAATTCAATTCAAGCTATAATACCCTTGCCTTAATACCTAATACTACTTCTTTTCATTTAATGATGGACGGTGTTGCTCACACACCTTTCATGCGACTATTAATGCTTCTTGAGGCACTAACGGCCGATTACTGAATGTGTGAGCTTAAAGCGTAAATAGCAGTTTCTAGGTCTTGACTTTATTCTATTTTTCTTTTTCTTTTTCTTTTTCTTTTTCAAGATTGGATATATTTTTCAACATGCTCTTTTGGTGTTTAGCTTTAAATACCGTTTTTTCTTTCATACTAGGCTTTCAGGCAAGAGTATTTCAAGGTATCCTCTACTATCCCAAGTTTCAAGGTGCGTGTAAGTGCAGTCTGTAGGGTATATACTTTCTAAATTTGAACTCAAGAAAAGAAACTATTTTTCAGACTTATCCTTCAGTAAAGCTTCAATACTTTCCCTTCATCTTGACTTAACTCAAGAACTGAACTCAAGATTACCTATTTCTCAAAAAAAACTGTAAGGACGTATACTTACCAAAGTTAGACAGAATGAGGGTTATTTTTAGGGTTTTCAATCCCTAAGCCTAGAATTTAGTTATTTCTATCATATCAACTAAACTTTCGGAATAAAGATCTAAGTTACCCTATTAGCTAACTTGACGACAAAGTTTTTATATTTTTTCGGAAAATTTTCGATTTTTGTGGGTTTTTAATTAAGGTATGCAAATGCAAGATATACAAATGAATGCGAAGGAAGAAAGCTTACCGAGCACACCTCCAAACTTAAACTTGACAGTGCCCTCACTGTTAGGCTACACCAAGAGGGTCAAAATTGTCGGCGCTCCCTTGAAACAAATTATATACAAACAAAAAAAAGGAAAACAAAAAATATATACAAAAAAGGAGTCCCTCCCAAACTTAAGTAAAACAGTGTTTCCACTGTTAAGCGTTGAAGTTCAGGATTAGGAGGGAAAGAACAGTATCAAGCTATACAAGGCCTTACACAGGCCAAAAGTTAACACCAACCATTCAAAGATTTTATCATGGTGAAGCAGTGGTTGGGGAAAGAAGGTGAAGAGGTAAGAAATGGAGAATATGCGAGACCGTATGGAGATAGAAGTGGGATACGGTCTCGGTATATCAGAAGAAGAAGAATGGCGGAAGGGAAAAAGAAGTGGAGTACGAACTTGAGGGTGCAAATGGAGTAAATAGATTAGCACAATTTGTGATGACCGATGTGTGAAAAGCGATTGTGCTAATATATTTACCCGTCGAGAAATGGGGTCAAATCCCTCAAGATTCGTGAGAAACCATGGGTACGCCGAACTCGGTAAACCAGACATATGAAATGTAACTGAGACGGGTTCTTGCAAGGTCGGAACGATGGAAAGGATCGAGGAGGGGTATCGGTTAAGGTGTCGGGAGGGTGCACACAGTCAATGAAAGGAACATGATGAATTGGAAAATCCGACTCATCAATTAAAACTGGTTTATCCTCAAAGCTATCCTCAAAATTCTCCTCAAAATTTAGCACATCCATGCATTTCTCTTCAAAATTCAGACGCATATGGGGTTCGGGAAAAACAGTTAATGACTCGGGATGATGAATTGGAGAGAAAAACTCTGCCAGATCTACAGGTTCATCATCCAAAATATTCCCGGCGTCAATATCCTTAATCAAGTGAAAGTCAATTTTCTCCGACATCTCATCAAAAGCATGGATTTCAATCAATTCAGGTTCTAAGATGGAGGTGTAGAGGTCAAAAGGATTGTTTGTGGTTTCACTTGGCAAGGTCCCTTCATAATCTGGCAAATCAAACCCTACAAAGTCGCACAACTCATTAAACATTCTATCTTCAATTGATAATGCAGTTGGGACACTTGATAGACTTTCAACACAGGAGTTGTGGGATTCAATTTGAAACGGGTAGGTTTGATTTGGAAGGGGGTACAGCTCACTCTCTCCACTCAAATTCACAGCCTGTCCGACCGCCTCTTCATACATTGGAAAATTTGGAACTAGTTGAAAACTAGCTACCGGGTCACTAAGTTATATGAGGGCGGCCATGGACGCATCCAAATCCATCATCTGTTGGTACGACGCTACCCTAAAGTCTTCCAACGACTGTTCCAGACTAGACATAGGTTGTGATGGGGTTTCAGTAAAAGATACGAAGTTGTTTGGATACTGGAAACTCCCAAATGGCGGTAGTGAAGCAATGTCTAGGGAAGGTGAAAAAGTAGGGTAGGATTGGTAGTAATTGAATGGCTGGACAGGAGCAGGATCAACATTTGGATAGGAAGGTGAATGGAATTGTTGATCCCAAGAATTTGAAGGAGTGAAAGATCGGCTACGGGATTGTTCAATACGTTCAGCGATGGACAAAGGACGAGTTGCAAAAGGGGTATCAACATAAGCGGGTGGGGGAGGTTGAAAAGGTTGATACAAAGTGGATTGCGAAGGGCAAGTGTTTGTCCTAGACGCGTCTATCCGATCTTTCAACGAGATTTTGGGCATGGAGGGATCGTTTGACGTTCGGCCAAAACAAGAACCGTAAGAAGTAATGTCTGGTTGTGGGTACCAAAGTTCGGCAAGAGTTTTGCGAGGTGGGGTACCCATGATATGAAGAGAGAAAGAAAGAAAGGCAGAGAAAAGGAGGGGAAAAGAATGTGATTCTTTTTATTTTTATTTTTTATTTTTTAGATATTAACAAAAGAATGAAATATACACACAAAAAAAATAATAGGGACAAAAACAATCACGACACGAAAATACCACACACCTAATCGTTCTAGGGTTCACCTAGGTCAACTAGACCTGCTCCAGAACTTGATTGTCGAAGTAAAACTGTGTCGAGAAACGGGCTCAAGATACATTGATCACGAGGCCAGATAAGTGCAGAGATAAGGGGAGGTTTTCCAACGCTTTCGCGAAGTTCCTTAATTAAATAACCCTTTCTCTTTTGGCGGTTTCGCCGTTAACACTTTCCTAGACACCCCATAAACAATATACCGTTAAGCGAGCTTCTAAACACAGTTAACTTCTCCTAGTGAGCGCGAAGTCCTTAAGGCTTAAAGTCTAGTTTCTTTTAAATTTTGTGTGGGTAAACGTTATGCTCAAGTTCGTGATTTGTGGGCCACGGAAAAGGTGATGAAATCATTTACCGTATATTGTGGGGTTCGCTTGCCCTTAAGTCCGTATTAATGTATGCAATGCGCAATTCAATAAAAATTCTATAAAGAATAAAAAAATCGTTTTTTAGTTTAAGCGCGGCACTGCAACAAATACGGGTTAGTCAATTTTTAGTGTTTGCTAGCGAACTTGCAAAGAATCCTGCAAAGAATAGTATATTGGATGCGTCGGATTTGAGAAGAAGGTGTTAGTAAAGTACGTACCGTTAAGTTTTGGGTTAGGAAACCCCCGTTGAATCAAATCCGGTAAGCTTGAAAAGTTCGCTTGCGCGGGTCAAACTACCCGGATCTTTGGCACTGTACTTTCCAATCACCTTAGCCTTGAATGTACACTTTGCTCCCCACAATCGCAGTTTGCAAATCTGCAAAAATATGCACTCTTGCCCACAAAAAAATGATCAATAAACAAAAAGAATATATATTTTATATATATATATATACAAAAAGAATATTAACCCGAATAACAAGAAAAAAATACGCTACCGTCTCCCCGGCAACGGTGCCATTTGATTGAAAGATTTAAAGTTAACCGCAATCAAGACGGTGTCGCTATGCAGCTAGCCGGTTGAGCATGGGTCGATCCACAGGGAGATGGTTGTATGTCCTTTCTTGTTTAGAACGAGTCAATAAAGAATGAGTATATGTTTGTTCAAGTCTAACCTATGTGTATTATTTGCAAGTATAAAGTTGTTAAGGAAAAGATACGAAATTGTAAGCTAAAGAAATCCGTACTCAAAACCTTTGAGCCGAGTCTTGACCAATTAAAGCTAGAGCAATCGGCAACAACGTGGATTAGGGGATTTAAGTACGGTATTCGTGGAATCCGGCTTATTTACCCTTGTCTTTCCGTTCTTGTCTCTTATTTTCGCCTCCGGCCAAACCGAACGCAACCGGTCGCGGTTAGGAGTCACCGTTACCTTGTTAGGGTAGGGTGCCTAACGGAGCGCTTGCGTAACGTTTGGGCGGAGTTCAATGGAAAATAACGGGAAAAGGAAATGAGCAAAGAAATGTTAACTTACAATATCGTATTAATTCTTAACAACAACAATAATTACAACCATTCACAAAAAGAACAAAAAAGAGAGAACAAAAAGAACAAAGAAAAGAAAAGATTACAAGTAAGTAAGTGCATGGAATTTAAATTGCAAGAAAGTAAAGCAAGGTAATAAAAATCAAGTAATAAATAAGCAATAAAAAGAACAAGAAACTAGAACTCAAGACAAGCATGTGATCAATAGCCAACCCTTCAACTTGCAAGCTCAATCAAGAGGTTGCAAGATCAAGAGAAGGGTAAAGAACTCATGTGAAGTGAAGAACTTGTTCCATAAGAAAATACGACCCTTGAGATCAATAACAAACCCTTAACCTTTCAAGCTCAATGAAGAGGTTGAAAGATCAAGAGAAAGCAAGGATCTCAAGGGGAAGTTAAATAAAAGAGAATGATACAAAAACCCTCATCTTCATTGATCTTCCACTCAAAAAGCTCTCACTACAATTTTCATGGAGAAAGAATGAAGAAGAAGAAGAAAAAGACTAAATCCTAACAAAAAGAGGCTAAAGAAGTTCACCATTGGCTTGGCTCAGTTCTGGAGTATTTATAGGCGGGTAAATGGAAACCTAGGGCAATAATCTGGCATAAGATGAAAGTACCAAACTGCCCACAAAAATTGACCCAGCAAGGAGCCTACATGGCCGCGGATCCGCGGCCTAGACCCCCTATTGGCCGCGGATCCGCGGCCGTATAGAGGATTTGGGCCCTCCGTTTTTCTGTGCTTCCCTGGTCCATTTTTGTCTGTAGTTTGGCACATGTCTTTTCTGATAATCTTTCCACATTTCTTCCAGAATTTCTGTTGATCAAAAAGATGATTTGATGTGGATCTTTTGCCATGATTGTCTCGAGCTCCGCGTAGATTTCTTGGATCTTGTGTTGCCATTGAGCCTTGTGCATGAAAATGACATTGATTTGCCATTTTATCTCCTAAACTGGTGTGTGGCAACAGACGGATAAAGAGCGGAGATCCGTGTTTTATCTGTGAATGGCAGGAACCCGGATTTTGTCGTGTTTTTTCATGAATTTCACCGTTTAGAGCCGAGAACCTGTATCCAGCAATTACTAGCAAACACGGCTCAAGAGTACCTACCGATAAACAACCGAGTGTAAGAATGGGCGGTATAAAATGCAATATTCTGGTATGAACAGCATACACTAGTCTACTCTGGTATATCGATGCCCCGTCTCGTTACACCTACGAGTAGGGACCTTGAAGGATGTACTTATGGACTACCATGTCCCCACTAGTATGATCTGCATCATAGTCCAGGTAGTCAAGTACACATCCTAAGGGCTTTACCAACATGTAACAGAGAGACAATCAGTGTACACGTTAAGGTAAAGAGCAACCAGATAGCATACTATCATGTCGAGCAAGAAAGTCCTCCCTATATATGTCCAATCATCCACTACAATATACATCCTATTTATAGTAATGGCCTCTAGGGCATACATATAACTAACAGCCTAGCTTCTGGGATTGGCGGGTAACTTGCCGCAGTCGTAGGGGTCTAGGTTTTCATTGCACAGGCTATCCACACGATAGGGAACGTCGGGTCTCATTTGCGGCTCAAGTGAAACCCGAGGCTCCAGGATTATACACCACTCTGTGTTGCTTGGCTGAGATTCTGTGTTATATCATGCCTGGGATGTTTGTTATATATATTTATATATATACTAGTAGATATTGTATATGTTTTGCACCCGCGCTAGTCCAACCCCCACTCTGCCGTTAGTTAAGTAACCTAACGGGTGATGACGGGGTATAGGTGTTGGATATATGTATGCCCTAGAGGCCATTATATGATTGTGGATATATCGGTATGTGTATATATATATATATTCAGAGGAAATTTTTGCTCGACACGATAGTATGCTATCTTGTTTACTTTATCTTGACATGTTCATTTGATCATGCATCTTACTCATTTAGAACATGTTGATAAAGCCCTTAGGATACTTGCTTGATTGCTGGGATTATGATGCAGATCATAATAGTGGGACACGTGTAGTTTATAAGCATATCCTTGAAACGTTCCTAGTCGTAGGTGTATCGAGACGGGGCATCGATATTCCAGTGTAGACTAGGGTATACCATTCTTGTCCCATATGATGGGCGATGGATGATCCCATATCAATCTGGTCTGGTGACACCAATGATTGTATACGGGTGCTCAGTGGAGACTGGGTACACTGAACGGACTCGCCGAGAACTCCTATGTGGTATTATATCTATCGTCGGACAGCAGTTCTCAGGTTACACTGGTACAGGTTAGTCTGTAGACCTGAGATCGTCATAGAGTCTTATGTGTCCTCCCACTGTACTTTGGTCTCCACCTTACCACGGCTCTACTGAGTCGTGCAAACAGGTGGATTTTGGGTACAGTCCCGAGGCACATGGAGGCAATGAGCGATAGGAGGGGTTTCGTCTCTCCCGGTATTGGGGGTTGATGTTGCGCTTTGCTCGATTGGATATAAAAGGAAGTCCCTGGTCAGGGCTGCCGAGATTTACTGATAAGTGTTATCAGTAGTTTCTCGATCTGTTATGCGCCATACATCGGCATGAATTATTGAGTTATTGTGGTCGACAAGACCATCCCTAGACTCGATATGCAGCATATCTGACGAAGAGACCGGACTGTACGGTAAGTGTTGCCAGTTGGCTCGACGGGAGTTTTCACAGGTTCGCTTGTTTTTCTTTTGATCGCTCAATAACCGGGTGGCAGTTACGTTTAGCTGACCGCTTGCGGCTTGTGGGTGTTTGATATGATCATCACCTACTGCCGGCGTATTGACAAGTCTTAGAGTCCCACACAGGAGTTTCCTAGCTCAGGCGAAACGATGTGGTGTGGATATGAGATATGCAGGGGAGCTTGATTAAATGTGTGTATATGATACCGCATTTTAATCTGGCATTTACTATTGGTCGGGTCGTATGTGATATGATCGGGTTATTAAATCAAGTGTTGTTTTAATATTGACTTTTAGCTCATTTAAAAAAAAACCTTTTCTTTATATGGATGTATGCATGAATGGGTGTATGTGCATATGTTGATGTGAATGCACACATACATGCATACATGGGTGTCATAATTGTTGATACATGGGAGATGGCAATGCAAGACTCACATGGTTCATATATATATGTATATTTTGATATTGGGTAAAAAGAAAATGGAAATTAAATCATGACTAGGTTACTACACTCTTCTTTCTTTTGACCTAACTTTAAACCATGGTTTGATTTTCATTTGGTCTTTAACCAAATATCAAAATATCTAGATATTTTATAACCATAGTTTGGCATGACATAAATATATCTTTGATATTTATTTCTATGCTCAATTTTTATTATTGAGAATTATCTAAAAAGAGTTCTAGCTTTAGCCATCTCCCTCTTCCTCCTCTCTAGGGTTTTAAAAGTGAGTGAAGTAAAAAGAAAGGAAAGGTTTTTAAGTGAGAACACAACCCACATCACCATTCTACTTTAGTATAGCCCACTAGTGTAGAGTGTTTGCTTCATCTTCATCCTTGATCAAGTGAAGCTTGGAGCTTGAGCAAAGGGACTTCTGGTGGATCGTCATGGACTAGGAAGGATTCAAGCGAGCCGGTTCAAACTCTAGGAGATCCAAGAAGTCAAGGAGGGAAGTTTACAAAGGTTGTAGTACTTATCTCTTAGTGTAGATTACCTCTAGTATGTGATACTAGTTACTTGTTACCCTAAATTTCTAGTCCGATTCATGGTTAGTTTGCTTAGCACCTCCTAAAATTTTTATAGTGGAATGAGTGATGCTTCCAAACCATAGGCATGTTGCTAAGAAAACCCTACATTGGTATCAAAGCCAAGCTAGAAATTTAGAAACGATGTTATAACTATTACGAAAACGAAAACAACTCCGAAAAAATACGATATTTTGAAACCCTAGAAATTGCTCTCAGTTGATTTTTAAAAAAGTCGTCTAAAAATTATTTTAGCAACTGCAGAAGATTGTATGTGATACATATAGAACACAGGTGAAATATGAGGCTAATCCATCGGATTTCAGCCGATGACACCACCCAAAAAACCGAGGAGCCTGACTCGCCTCGTTTTTCACATGTACTCTGTAGATTTTGGGGTTTCAGGTATTGTTTGTTTAGCCCAAAATTTCATGTGATGTTTATTTTGTTTAGGGGCTAATTCGTAGTCGTATATTTTAACATTGTTTTGGTAACTTGGACGACGTTTAACTGTTCGAACAAATATCACACACCACCTCATTACTCTCGCTGGAATTTTCCAAGTGTTGGAATTTCCCAAGTTGAACATATTCGGAAGATTGTGCAAGTATCCCTATGGATCCTCTAGAAGAACATAACCCAAACTCGATCAAATGACCATAGAACCACGGCTAAACCTTAGGGTTTTCCATAGTCCTGTGGCGCCATAGGTGAGGCAAGGGTTGGCCCTTCTACGGCTGGTCCATAGACACTGTGGCACGTTTTTGGGTATCTTCACTTTGTTCAAGTGTTGAGGTCTTGGGGTAATTTGTGGGTGTTTGTTGATTCGATCAAAATGTTTAACATCGTCTGGATATATGTGAAAGTGATGATTCCAATTGTTGTTGTTGTTCACATTCTTTTCTGCGACCATAAGTGTAGTATGTGGTTTATTGCCGATTTTGTTGCTATACATCAACGACAATCGGGGTACGCATACTTACTTACGTTGATGACATATGATGTTATGTGTTGTTGAGATATGATGTACAGGATTCTCGTGAATGAATGGCCGGGGTTTTTATGTGAGATGAGAGTTTTTATTTTCATTCATGTAAAATTAATTGTATGTAATATTCTTTTATTTAGGGCACTTCCGGGTTGAGAATAATGTCACCATATATTATTTACTTTTCCTCATTAGGATAGACCCAAGGAGGGGAGCACAAGTGACCGGGTTCTAGGGTTCAGTGGGAGGCCATCTTGAGGAGTCGAGACCGGGTCTCCTAAACTCTAGAATAGGTAGGGTCACTTGCCGCTCTCGTAGGGGTCTAGGGATGTGGGCTTGGCTATTCATCGTGACCGTAGAATCCGTATTTTCTATTGTTGGCTAAATAAAAGATACGGACCTCCTAGAATATCCTATATTTTCATATGTGCTTCTACTGTTGATATTCTGTGATGTGATCACTTTTTATGCTGAGACGAATGGTATTATATATACGATATATAATAAATGTTGTTTATGTTTTACATCCGCACTAGTCCCTCCCCGCTATGCCGTTAGTTAAGTAACCTAACGGTGCAAAACGAGACATTGTGGCGAATGCGTATGGCATAAGCGTACGTTCTATTTTCATTTCTTTTCGGTGATGGCTTAAGGACTTAAATGATGGGACTACATTAATAAGATTAATGTAAAGAAAAATGAACCTAAAGATGTTGTCGAATCGGATTTGAAACCTACTCGGCTTTTTATGAAAAAACAAGTTTTCAAAATGCGGATCTTAAGCCACTCCTCTTAAACCCATTTGATTCTGCAACGATATCAAGTTTAAAGCATTAAAAATTTTCTTAAAAACTATTCGGAGCCCTCCATCATTTTAGGAAGTAGAGTACTTAGTATTCGTGCTGCGTATTTTGACTATAGATAAGGCGCAGTGTACGGTAGCTAAGTGGTGTCTTCCTACACCGCATATGATGCGATTAGTTTAGACATTCATATGACTATGTTGACTATAGTTAAGGGTCATATGGGTGCGTCTAGTTAATCACGAAATAATGGGAAGAACTTGACTAGTACTTATGATATGTTGACTATAGTTAAGGTCATGAATGCTAGGGGTAAGAACCATATCAGGAGTTTCAAGAGTTGAAATTTGCAATGAGATTGCATACCTTCTATGTGATAGTAGGATCCTGATCCCACTGTGAGCAAGAGTTGCTCCCGGGAGAGTTTTGCACTTTACAATTAGCTAACCCATTAGGTGTCTAGAAAGGTGTCGACGGGGCTATGCCTCTGGGAAAACGAAGTTTATTCTAATTGTAAGTCCATGCTACCTCTCCCGGTACTTTCGGGCATGCGGAATTTGGTGAAAAACAATTTTCTAGAGGCGGTAACATGGACTCAAAACCGGATCTTTGTTAAACATCTAACTAACAACCTAACTAGGAGTTGTTAACTACTCGGTTAGGGGGTTATACCTTTCTTTCTTGAACTCCATTGTCTTCAAGCCTCGATGGTTGTCCGGATCGGCTTCACCCCGTCTTCTCCTTGCGCCGAAGATCGATCCACCTGAAAGCTTCTACCTTTGGCTTCTTCTTCGGTCTTTGAAGAAACTAGTTCACTCGGTTTGCCAAACCTTGTGAACTAGAGTGAGTAGAGGAGAGTGTGTTGGGATTTTCTCTATGGTTTTTGGTTCTCAACACATGAGACAAGTGAACCATAGACTAAAGAGAGGGAGAGCAAGAGGAAGAAGATGAGAGCTCAAGAACGAGAGAGAGAATGAAAATGATAGAATGAGAAAGACTTTTCTCACTTGGCTCTCATAATCCAAAACCATCATCACAAAAATAGTAATCAAGTATTGTGTAAATGGTTTAAGTCAAAATGGCTATATCATTTCATGCACTCATATTGCACAAGAGAACAAGCAAGTAAAAAGTCTTTGCCATGAAATGATAGCCATTGTCATCATGATGGTCAACTTGTCCAACCTAGTCAACCGGTTCACAAAGTCAACAAGTCAACAAAGTCAACCCCTCAACAACCATGTCACCACAATACTTAATTAATATTATTGTTAATTACATATCATATTCTCATTAGGGTTGAGCAAAAAGTCAATAGTCAACAGTCAACAGTCAACAACCCTAATGAGAATCCTCTGCCTCTGTCTCTCCGTCAACTGTGCATACACACCCGCATCCGCGTTCCGAGGAACACGAATACATACTGGATAAAACCAATCCCAATACGTACAGTAGGATCTGGCTTAAACCAAAGCCCGCTAGTGTAAACTGTCCGGACACTAAACGTGCACAAGTGCACGGATATGATTGAACCCTGTCGCAAAACCATGCGACCTGTCGCAAAACCATGCGACCTCTACTCTTTTGCCTAAAGGCGAATAGCTTTCTGTGTGGGACTCTAAAGACTCGACACTACGCTGGCAGTGGGTTTAACCACAGACCGCAAGCGGCACTAGCTGTGCGTAACGGTCCCAGGTAGATGCCGACAAGAAGACTGACGAGGTGAAACCCATCTGAACTCCTACTGAGCCTGAATGTGACAATCTCCGTACAGTCCGGTCTGTTCGTCTGATACATCGCATGGCGGGCCTAGGGGGGCGGTAAACGCTAGTTCCCTAATAGCGGTACAAGTCGTGTCGGAGTGAAGCCCAATACACCCTGAGATAACACTGGAAGCCTACCAGTATATCCCGCTTGCCCTGGCCAGGGACTACTCGTGTAATGGCTCTCCTAGACACAGCGCGATGTCAACCCCCAATACCGGGAGAGACGAATCCTGTCTAACCGTCAGTGCCTCCAAGTGCTTCGGGACTGCACCCAACTACTACCTGTTTGCACGACTCTTTTGAGCCGTAGTAGGGTAGTAATCAAAGTACAGTGGGAACACACTCGAGGCGAAGTGATAGTGTCAAGTCAGCGGACTAAGCTGTACTCATGTCACCTGGGAACTGATAACTGACGATAGGTATAATACCAACCGGTCAGTTCCCGACGAGTCCTGTCCAGTGTACTCGTAACCCAACGAGCACCAGCATACTATCTCCAGTACGACGTACTGACGGCTGTGGGACAGACCGTCTCCCACACTGGGATGAGAAGCGCATGCGCTAGTCTACTCCGGAGTATCGATGCCCTGTCTCGATAGTCCTGCGACTAGGGACCTGCATAAGGATGTGCTTATAGATTACCCAGCCCCACTAGTGTGACTGCCATCACAACGCTGGTAATCAAGCAAAGATCCTAAGGGCTCCACTAATGTGTATAGGTGATATAATAAAATAAACACATGTACACATTGAAGTAGAAACAAACCAAGTAGCATACTATTATTTTGAGCAAGATTGTATTATACAAGGTGAATATCCCTAGCTTCCATTAAGTAATATACAAACTAGTATGATACAGTAATGGCCTCTAGGGCATATACACTAACAATCTCCCACTTGCACTAAGGCCATGTACTGGCGTATCGAAGACCTATCATCTCGATCAGCCGCTCGAACTGAGTCTGGGGCAAGGCCTTGGTGAATGGATCTGCAGTGTTATCTTCTGAAGCAACCCTCCGAACCTCGATCTCCTGGCGATCCACGATCTCCCTTATCAGGTGATACCGCCTCAAGATGTGTCTGGATCTCTGATGGGACCTGGGTTCCTTCGCTAAAGCTATAGCCCCGTTGTTGTCGCAATACAGAGGTATTGGATCAACAATGGACGGAACCACCTGAAGTTCTTTCAAGAACTTCCTTATCCAGACAGCTTCTTTTGCGGCATCAGATGCAGCAATGTATTCTGCTTCCATCGTCGAGTCTGCAACGGTTTCCTGTTTGGAACTCTTCCAACACACCGCCCCTCCATTGAGGGTAAAGACAAAACCCGACATGGACTTGGAATCATCCTTGTCACTCTGGAAGCTGGAGTCAGCAAAGGCCTCGATCTGGAGGTCTTTTCCGCCATACACCAAGAACATCTCCTTAGTCCTTCTCAGGTACTTAATGTTCTTTACCGCTATCCAGTGTTTCTCCCCAGGGTTTGACTGATACCGGCTTACCACACTCAGTGCCTAAGCTACATCCGGTCTGGTACACAACATCGCATACATTATAGAGCCTACCGCAGAAGCGTAGGGTATAATAGACATGCGATCCCTCTCCAAATCAGTCTTGGGAGACATCTCTTTAGAGAGGGTGATCCCGTGACAAGCCGGTAGGTTACCGCGCTTGGAATCTTCCATACTGAACCTTTTCAGTATGGTGTCGATGTACCTGGACTGTGAAAGTCCTAATATCCTCTTGGATCTATCACGATGGATCCGGATCCTCAGGATGTATGAGGCATCACCCAGGTCTTTCATGGAGAACCTGTGTGACAAGAACCCCTTGACAGATTGTAGCATAGGAATGTCATTTCCTATTAAGAGAATGTCATCCACGTATAAAACGAGGAATACTATAGTTCTCGCTACAAATCTACTGTAGATGCATGGTTCATCTGGATTTTTGATAAAGCCAAATTCCTTGACCGTCTCATCAAAACAGATGTTCCAACTCTACGATGCCTGCTTTAGTCCATAGATGGACTTAAGCAACTTGCACACCTTTCCGCTGCTCCCACTTTGATTGAAACCTTCTGGTTGGTCCATATAGACACACTCCTCTAAATTTCCATTTAGAAAAGCGGTCTTTACGTCCATCTGCCAGATCTCATAATCGTGGAAGGCAGCAATGGCAAGAAGGATCCGAATGGATTTCAGCATAGCCACTGGAGAAAAGGTTTCGTCATAGTCCAAACCAGGTCTTTGACGAAAACCCTTTGCAACAAGTCAAGCTTTATAGGTCTCAACCTGTCCATTTACACCAATCTTCCTTTTGAAGATCCACTTGCATCCTACGGGTTTTACCCCGTCTGCAGCAATGTCCAACGTCCATACTTTTTTGGTGTACATGGACTCCATTTCGGTTCGCATTGCATCCAGCCATTTTACTGAGTCAACGCTCTGAACGGCCTGCTGGAAGCTAGTAGGCACATCATAATCTATGATGCAATCCTCTCTATCCCCGTCTATGAGAAAACCGCAGTATCTCTCGGGCGGATGAGACTGCCTACTACTCCTGCGGAGCGGCGCAGGAATGTCCTGTTCTTTTGAACCCTCTGGTTCCACTACGCTTTCAGTAATAGTCTGTGGTTCTGGAATTTCTTCCAGTTCTATTGCGCTCCCACTAATTTCCTTTTCCAAGAACTGGTGTTCTAGAAAGTGGGCATTACGAGAAACTAGGACTTTTTGTTCCTCTGCGTGGTAGAAAAGATACCCCCTGGTGTTCTTTGGGTATCCCACAAACTTGCGCAGTACTGAGCGTGCCTCGAGTTTATCCGCATGCTGCTTTTTGACAAAAGCTGGACATCCCCAGATCTTCAGATATTGAAGATAGGGTTTCTTCCCACTCCATAACTCATATGGTGTGGTAGGCACAGTCTTAGTGGGAACTCGGTTCAAAAGGAATGCGGCTGATTCTAGCGCATACCCCCAGAATGATCGCGGTAACTCAGCGTTACTCATCATGGACCGTACCATATCCAATAGGGTTCGGTTCCGTCTCTCCGATACACCGTTATGTTGCGGAGTGTATGGAAGAGTAAGCTGAGACAGAATTCCGTTCTCTTTTAAATAGTCCAGGAACTCGGCACTCAAGTATTCACCACCTCGATCCGATCTTAGGATCTTGATACTTTTGCCGGTTTGTTTTTCTACTTCATTCTTATATTCCTGGAATTTTCCAAAGGCTTCGGACTTATGTTTCATTAAGATGACATGTCCGAATCTTGAAAAATCATCCGTAAAAGTAATGAAGTAAGAAAAACCGCTTCGCGCATGTGTAGACATTGGACCGCACACGTCGCTGTGTACGAGTCCCAAGAGCTCGCTCGCTCTTACTCCGTGTCCAGTGAACGGAGTCTTTGTCATCTTTCCTTTGAGACAGGATTGACAAGTGGCATACGATTGATATTCGAACGGATTCAAATATCCTTCTGTATGTAACTTCGTCAACCTTCTCTCATTGATGTGACCCAGTCTACAATGCCACAAGAAAGTCTGATTTATTTCCGGAGACTTTCTTTTGTGTGTACTCTGGACATTGAAAATCTGTGGTTGGATTAACACGTATATACCATTGCTTAATGTACCTGACCCAATCAGAATTTGATTAAGGTGAATGTTTACAACATTACTTACAAACGCAAATTCATAACCTTCTTTAGAAACCAAAGATACAGAAATGATATTACAAGTTGCGTTGGGTACAAAAAAGCAATTACGCAAAACCAAAACATGTCCATCTGACATTCCCAGGTGATAGTCCCCCACGGCCTTAGCATCCATGCTAGCTCCGTTTGCAACTTTGAGGGTCATGTCACCTGCCTTCAAAACCCTACGGTTTCTCAACACCTGCAAAGAATTACAGATATGAGATCCTGATCCGGTATCCAATACCCAGGAAGTAGAGTTTATTGAAAGACAGTTTTCAATAACATACACACCTGAAGCTGAAGCTGCAATCTGCTTCAATTCCTGTGTCCTGTCTTTCCAAGCCCTGCAATCATTCTTCCAGTGTCCTTTCTTATGACAATAGAAGCATTCTTCCTTATCCACAAGCTTTCCCACTTTCTTTGTTGCTTTTGCCTTTCCCTTCGTATCCACTTTACTAACACCGCCCCTTGGCTTGGCGGGGGCTTTCTTCTTCTTTCCCTTGGCTTTCGCCTTGGACCTAGAAGAGGAAGATCCTCCTACAAACAAAGTGGATGTTTCCCTACCTTTCTGTAGGGTGCCCTCTGCGCTCCTCAGCATGTTGAGGAGTTCTGAAAGTTCAACTTCCTTTTCTTGTAAGTTGAAGTTCAGTATAAACTGGGCGTAAGTGGAAGGAAGGGACTGGAGAATCAAGTCCGTATAGAGCTCATTCTCCAACGTGGTCCCAAGGTCCGCGAGCTCCTCAATGTAGCCAATCATCTTAAGCACGTGTTCCGCTACCGATGATCCGACGGCCAATCTTGCCGAAAATAACTTCTTCGACACTTCGTATCTTGCGATACGAGACTGCTCTCCATACAGTTCTTTTGTATGGAGAAATATGGATTCGAGGTCCATATTCTCGTGCCTCCTCTGATATTCGTTGTCCATAGAGGCAAGCACGAGGCACTTAGCCTTCGCGCAATGTAGTTCCCAGGTCTTACGGATTTCCTTATCCGCGACGCTGGTTTTGGGACCTGGGACAGAGGGAGCTTTGGTGGTAAGAAGATACCCCAGCTTGTCTTAAGTGATTGCCATCTTGACATTCCTGAGCCAATCTTTGTAGTTTGGCCCTGTCAGTATGTTTTTATCTAGAAGTAACTTAAGTCCAGTCATGTCGATTGGTCGTTGCAATTAGAAGAGAGAAGAAACACTCAGCTTGATGCTCTTGCAAGTTTAGAATGGTTTTTAATTTGTCCAAACAGGATGGCTCCCACTGTTTCTCGAATCCCTCCTCAAACCAAAAAGGAAGAATTAGTCAGGATCAATCTCACCGTACAATACTTGCTTAACCGTTCGGCCAGGCTGGTGTCGGTACTTCGAGGGAGGTTTTCCAATGCTTTCGCGAAGTTCCTTAATTAAATAAC
Organism: Agapanthus africanus; assembly: GCA_030015575.1. Lineage (NCBI taxonomy): Eukaryota > Viridiplantae > Streptophyta > Magnoliopsida > Asparagales > Amaryllidaceae > Agapanthus > Agapanthus africanus. The sequence goes on from CM057341.1 coordinate 343,517,184, forward strand.
CTCTTTTCCCTGGGGGCGTAGCCCCGCTAACACGTTTCTAGACACCTACTTGGTTTATAGCATTGATCGTTAAGTGAGAAATTTCCCGAGGAGTAGCATATACTCACAGTAGGATCGGGATCCAAATATCATCGCGTGACGAAACTGAAGGAATCCTACCAGAATCATCACACTCCAAATGGTATGCAACTTTAGCAAGTTTCAGTACTTATGAAACTCCCGATGTGGATTTTTGCCCCCATGCTCTTATGACCTTGGCGTGAGGTCAAAATGTCATAAGTCACATGTCAAGTTCTTCCCATCATTATCCAGGTTAATTTGAACCCACCCGTACCTACCCTTGACGTAGGCCAAAATGGCAGTACGGCTGTCGCAATCCAATGCATTCTATCTATGCAACAGATAAATATCCGGCAGCTACCAATCACTATGCCTTGGCGTGAGGTCAAAATACATAACTTGAATACTACCGAATATTTAACTGAAATGATGGAGGGCTACGAATGGTTTTGGCTAAACCGTGAACGTAGTGAACTTGATATAATCGATGGAACGAGATAGCTTTTAAAAGGAGTGGCTCAAGCTCCGCATTTAAAAGTTAGTTTTGAAAAGAACCGAGTGGTTTTTCAAAAGTGTTCCAACGACTTTAACTTGGTTTATTTTCTTGCATCAGTTCTTTTAATGCGTGATATTCTTGCATTAGTTCTTTTAATGCGTCCCATCATTTAATCCTACCATTGCAGAAAACAACCAAAATATGACGTACGCTTATGCCATTCGCATTCGCCACGGGGCCCCGTCATTACCCGTTAGGTTACTTAACTAACGACAGAGCGGGGGCTGGGCTAGCGCGGCTGTAAAACATAAGCAACGCCTAAATAATAACATATATAGATATATTGCAATGATAGCCATTTCAGGTCACAGATGAACACATTGGATATACTAGGAATCCGCAATTCGTACGAGCCTGTAATGAAAAGCAGATTACACGGTCGCGGTGAATAGCCAATACCCCACCCAAGACCCCTACGGGTGCGGAAAACTACCCGCCAAGTACCCGAAGCAAAGCAACCTCCCTCAACTCCGTGAGTAGGCCACTCGGCACTTCGGCATACCCGGTAGTTTGTGCACCCCCTCCATGGGTCTATCCTAGGAGCAAAAACAGTAAAAAGAAATTATACAATGACGGCTACAACCCCGACCCGGTTGTGCGGCCACACAAATAATAATTATATCAATTTACAAATTTACATGAATTGAAAGAAAAGAGAACTCTCGTCTCACAACCCCCTGGCTATTCACCCGCGACAATCCAATGAATTCATATACACATTCCAATGACATTACAGATCACAGATTTGTATAACCCCCACTAATCGACATATAGCGATTAGCAGACGTTCAATACAAATATCACATCACAGAAAAACCCATCAGCTAAAGTCTTTTAGAAGTTCGATCAAAAATACGGATTTTCAGGCCCCAAACACAAAAATTTCGTTCTGGAAAATCTGGGCAGAAAATACATATTACAAAAATCCCAAAATACCCCTATGAACAAACTGCAAAAATAAAACCCCACGACCGAGTCAACTCGGCCGCGGTTCCGCGGCGGGAGCTCGCTCCCGCCGCGGAAACGCGGCGCGTTGATCGATTCAGTGGGTCGAATTTTTGCAGTTTCTTATAAAAACCCTGAGTCGATTTTTGGTATATCTCAAAAAAATTTTACAGCACTTTGAAAATCGACAGAAAGTTTGAATTTCGGGTTTATTTCGGGTCTTTTTCTCCGATCAAATTTCTAGCTACTATGCTAACATGTTAGATAGAGTTTAACCTGGCTCTGATACCACTGTAAGTCCATGCTACCTCTCCCGGTACTTTCGGGCATGCGGAATTTGGTGAAAAACAATTTTCTAGAGGCGGTAACATGGACTCAAAACCGGATCTTTGTTAAACATCTAACTAACAACCTAACTAGGAGTTGTTAACTACTCGGTTAGGGGGTTATACCTTTCTTTCTTGAACTCCTTCTTCTTCAAGCCTCGATGGTTGACCGGATCGGCTTCACCCGATCTTCTCCTTGCGCCGAAGATCGATCCACCTGAAAGCTTCTACCTTTGGCTTCTTCTTCGGTCTTTGAAGAAACTAGTTCACTCGGTTTGCCAAACCTTATGAACTAGAGTGAGTAGAGGAGAGTGTGTTGGGATTTTCTCTATGGTTCTTGGTTCTCAACACATGAGACAAGTGAACCATAGACTAAAGAGAGGGAGAGCAAGAGGAAGAAGATGAGAGCTCAAGAACAAGAGAGAGAATGAAAATGATAGAATGAGAAAGACTTTTCTCACTTGGCTCTCATAATCCAAAACCATCATCACAAAAATACTAATCAAGTATTGTGTAAATGGTTTAAGTCAAAATGGCTATATCATTTCATGCACTCATATTGCACAAGAGAACAAGCAAGTAAAAAGTCTTTGCCATGAAATGATAGCCATTGTCATCATGATGGTCAACTAGTCCAACCTAGTCAACCGGTCAACAAAGTCAACAAGTCAACAAAGTCAACCCCTCAACAACCATGTCACCACAGTACTTAATTAATATTATTGTTAATTACATATCATATTCTCATTAGGGTTGAGCAAAAAGTCAATAGTCAACAGTCAATGGTCAACAACCCTAATGAGAATTCTCTGCCTCTGTCGCTCCGTCAACTGTGCACACACACCCGCATCCACGTTCCGAGGAACACGAATACATACTGGATAAAACCAATCCCAATACGTACACTAGGATCTGGCTCAAACCAAAGCCCGCTAGTGTAAACTGTCCGGACACTAAACGTGCACAAGTGCACGGATGTGACTGAACCCTGTCGCAAAACCATGCGACCTGTCGCAAAACCATGCGACCTGTCGCAAAACCATGCGACCTGTCGCAAAACCATGCGACCTCTACTCTTTTGCCTAAAGGCAGATAGCTTTCTGTGTGGGACTCTAAAGACTCGACACTACGCTGGCAGTGGGTTTAACCACAGACCGCAAGCGGCACTAGCTGTGCGTAACGGTCCCCAGGTAGATGCCGACAAGAAGACTGACGAGGTGAAACCCATCTGAACTCCTACTGAGCCTGAATGTGACAATCTCCGTACAGTCCGGTTTGTTCGTCTGATACATCGCATGGCGGGCCTAGGGGGCGGTAAACATCAGTCCCCTAATAGCGGTACAAGTCGTGTCGGAGTGAAGCCCAATACACCCTGAGATAACACTGGAAGCCTAACAGTATATCCCGCTTGCCCTGGCCAGGGACTACTCGTGTAATGGCTCTCCTAGACACAGCGCGATGTCAACCCCCAATACCGGGAGAGACGAATCATGTCTAACCGTCACTGCCTACAAGTGCTTCGGGACTGCACCCAACTACTACCTGTTTGCAGGACTCCTTTGAGCCGTGGTAGGGTAGTAATCAAAGTACAGTGGGAACACACTCGAGTTGAAGTGATAGTGTCAAGTCAGCGGACTAAGCTGTACTCATGTCACCTGGGAACTGATAACTGACGATAGGTATAATACCAACCGGTCAGTTCCCGACGAGTCCTGTCCAGTGTACTCGTAACCCAACGAGCACCCGCATACTATCTCCAATATGACGTACTGACGGCTGTGGGACAGACCGTCTCCCACACTGGGATGAGAAGCGCATGCGCTAGTCTACTCCGGAGTATCGATGCCCTGTCTCGATAGTCCTGCGACTAGGGACCTGCATAAGGATGTGCTTATAGATTACCCAGCCCCACTAGTGTGACTTCCATCACAACGATGGTAATCAAGCAAAGATCCTAAGGGCTCCACTAATGCGTATAGGTGATATAATAAAATAAACACATGTACACATTGAAGTAGAAACAAACCAAGTAGCATACTACTATTTTGAGCAAGATTGTATTATACAAGGTGAATATCCCAAGCTTCCATTAAGTAATATACAAACTAGTATGATACAGTAATGTCCTCTAAGGCATATACACTAACACTAATTATGTTCGTGCGACAGCACGGGGAACCTCCCTCAAAGTATCGGCATTGGCCTGGCTGAACGGTTAGCGAAGTTATAGAATGTAATCAATCTCGGCTAATTTTCTTTTTAAAGGTTTTAAGGAAAATTTGATAAAAGTAGTGGGAGACATCGATTGGTTAAGATAATAACCAATCTTATCTTTGCAAGAGCTTTCACTGAGTGTATTCTTTTCTCTCTCTTAATGGCAGATACCAATGACAGGCCTCAAACTTTTATTAGATAAAAACAAGCTGACCGGACCAAACTATAAAGACTGGCTGAGGAACATTAACATTGCTCTCACATATGATAAAGTATCCTATGTCTTCACTGCCTCAGCCCCACCTACTCCAGGCCCTGAATCTTCTGTTGCGGATAGGAAGATCCACAAAACGTGGGATATTGACTGTGCCACTGCCAAATGCCTCGCGCTTGCATCGATGGACAATACACATCAAAAGCAGCACGAGCAGATGGATGTTCAATCCATCTTTCTCCATACAAAAGAGTTGTATGGGGAGCAATCTCGGACCGTAAGATATGAAGCGTCTCAAAAGTTGTTTCATATGCGGATGGCTCCTGGCACACCAGTAGGCGATCACATTTTGAAGATGATAGCTCTTATAGAAGAGCTTGAGGACCTCGGATGGACAATGGATAACGAACAATATACTGATATTGTTCTTTAGTCTCTTTCCCCTGCCTTTGCTCCATTCATAGTGAATTTCAACATGCATAGCATGGAGAAATCACTATCCAAACTTCTTAATATGTTGAGAAGTGCGGAGAGCACGCTTAAGGTGAAGTCTCCCTCTCTACTTGTTGGAAAATTTCCTCTTCCGTCCCAAAAGACAAAGCCAAGGGAAAGAATAAGAAGAAATCCACCAAACCGAGAGGTAGAATCAAAAAGGAAAAGGGAAAGGACAAATCCAAAGCTGCGGAGTCGGGAAAAGGAGAATGTTTTCATTGCAAGAAGACGGGGCACTGGAAGCGGAACTGCACGGAATACACTGGACTCAAGAAAAAGAAACATGGTGATGCTTCCACTTCAGGTGTGTTTGTAATGAAAACTGTTTCTCTATTAACTCTGCTTCCTGGGTATTGGATACCGGTTCGGGTTCTCATATCTGCAATTCTATGCAGGCGTTGAGAAATAGCAGAGTTTTGGAGACCGGTGATCATACTCTTCGAGTTGGAAATGGTTCCAATGTACATGCAGTTTCAGTGGGAGAGTATCACGTAGGGTTGCCGTCGGGTTGTATATTGGTTTTGAACCCGTGTTATTTTGTACCAAGCATGCTTTGTAATATAATATCTGTTTCTTTGTTAGAAAATGAAGGATATCATTTTGTATTGCAACACAACGTTATGAACATTAGACTGAATCAAGAGTTGATTGGTTATAGTATACTTAATAACGGGATATGCGTCCTAAATCAACACACAGTTTTCAACATACAACACACAAATAAAAGAAAATTTTCAGATGTAAATGAAGCTTTTCTTTGGCATTGTAGACTTGGTCATATTAATAAAACAAGATTGAACAAGTTTCATAAAGATGGATATTTAAATCCTTTTGAGTATAAATCTTATGCGACTTGTCGGTCTTGTATCAAAGGGAAAATGACCAAAACTCCGTTTATTGGACACGGAGAAAGAGATACAGAGCTCCTAGGCCTCATTCATAGTGATGTATGTGGGCCAATGTCTACACATGCGAGAGGCGGTTTTTCTTACTTCATAACTTTTACTAATGATTTCTCAAGATTCGGTCATGTGTTTTTGTTAAAGCATAAATCTGAAGCTTTCGAGAAATTCAAAGAGTACGAACTTGAAGTAGAAAAACAAATAGGAATGAGCATCAAAATACTTCGATCAGATCGAGGTGGAAAGTATCTTAGTACAGAGTTTTCTAACTTCCTAAAAGTGAATGGGATTCTCTCTCAGCTCACTCCCCCTTACACACAACAGCACAACGGTGTGTCAGAGCGGCGGAATCACACCCTATTGGATATGGTGTGATCCATAATGAGTGATACTGAGTTACCTCTCTCCTTTTGGGGGCATGCATTGGAGATTGCAGCTTTTCTGTTGAACAAAGTTCCAGCCAAGACCGTGTCTACCACTCCATATGAGATATGGTATAGGAAGAGACCATCTTTTAAACAAGTTAAGATTTGGGGTTGTCTGGCTTTTGTCAAAAATCAGAATCCAAACAAACTCGAGACACAATCGGTCAAATGTATATTTGTGGGATATCCAAAACATTCGTTTGGATATATTGTCTACCAAAGGGAGGAACAAAAGGTGTTTGTTTCTCAGTATGCCACATTTTTAAGAAATGAGATTTTTCCAAATGACGTTGATGGCAATGTGGTAGATCTAGAAGAGGTTCTAGATGTAAGTGCACGGCAGCGCCCCGGCCGTCTGTCCGAGGCCAAAATGCGGAAATGAAACTTTTCTTTAACTTTAAAAACGGCGCTACTGCGTACTAAATACCCGGATCGGGCCATTAACCTACGACTAGCAAACTAGAGAATGGGTAGAAAGCTATACCGAGCGATCCATATCCTTCGGTCTTCGGCCTCCATCCCGATCTCCTCGCGGAATCTCCGGTCTTCATCTCCTCATCGGAAAGGGCACCACATCGCCGGGTCATTTTACGGGCTCCCACCTCTGGACCGAGGCAACTCGGGCACGAAGTTGGCGAGCCGACGTGTCCATGAATGCTGTAGGCTAAGTGTAGAATGGTTTTGTCTCACGGCGTTAGTGAGGTTGCCATTTGGAAGTGGTGAAGGAGATGCAAGCTTTTTGGATGAACTAAAAAGGATTTTGTGCAAAGAAAAAGAGAGTAATTCTTTACACCAAAATTTGGACAGCCCCCCCCCCATCAAGAATGGCCGGCCTTATTAAGAGAGTGAGAAAGGGAGTGAGCAATAATCCAAAAGAGAGAAAAAGGGTGATGATGATAAATAATCATTACCCCAAAGTCTCATCATAATCCCATCATATAAAGTAAACAATGATGAACAAGGAAGTCAAAGGATGGTAGAACCATCATGAAACTACAACTTACAAAAAGCACCCTCCACTTTGCTAATTTGCACATTTGAAAATAAGCCCCTCCCATCAATATTCATCCAAGGAAAGAAACAAAGGGAAATGGCCAAAACGGATTACAAACTGGCAACTTCAAAAAAGTGATCCCGTAATAAATTACAGGAAAACCCCGCGACTGTATATACATACCTGCATTTGTATTCCGACCGAATACAAATGCAATGAGACAAAATCTACACTGTACAATACTAGGATCCGGCTTAAACCAAAGCCCGCTAGTATTATTCGTCCGATCATGATCCGTGCAATACCGCACGTATAAGATCGAACCCTGCCATATATCCATACGGCCTCTACAGCGTTTCGCCCGAAACTTGAGAAACTGTCTGTGGGGGACTCTAAAGACTCGTCAATACTTTGGCTGTGGATTTAACCACTAGCACGTCAGAGGTATTAGCCATACGTAACGGGCAACCAGGTATTGACCAAAAGGGACGTCGATGAGCGAACTCATGCTGACACCCTACTGAGCCTGTCAGTGACAATATCCGTACAGTCCGGTCCGTTCGTCTATGAGCATCGCATGGCGGGCCTAGGGGGTTGGTAAAAGTCAGACCCCCAAAAGCGGTACAAGTCGTGTCGGAGTGTAACCCATAACACCCTGAGATACGACTGGAATACCTACCAGTAAATCTCCTGCCATGGCTAAGGACTTCGTGTAATGGCTCTCCTAAACACAGCGCGACCTCACCCCCAATACCGGGAGAGACAAACCCCTGCAGATCCGCTCACTGCCTCCATGTGGCTCGGGACTGTACCCAACTAAAACCTGTTTGCACGACTCCTTTGAGCCGTGGTAGGGTAGTAATCAAAGTACAGTGGGAACTCACACGAAACAAATGACGATCTCAGGTCGATGAATTAACCTGTACACATGTCACCAGGGAACTACTATCTAACGCTAGGTATAATACCAACTAGCATGTTCCCGGCGAGTCCTGTCCGGTGTACTCATAACCCAATGAGCACCTGTATACAACTTAGGTGAACCAACTGACACCAGTGGCTTGTGAGACCGGCCATCGCCCCTCGTCGGGGTCTCGACTGTATACACTAGTCTACTCTGGAGTTTCAATGCCCTGTCTCGAAACTCCGATGACTAGGGACCTTTTAAGGATGTGCTTAAAGACCCCAGCTCCCACGTATATGATCGCCATCATACTGCTGGCAGTCAAGAAAGAATCCTAGGGGCTCTATCAACGTGCAATAGTGATCAGTAATGTCACCTAAAGCAGTACACAATGATAAAGATAAACCAGATAGCATACTATCATCTTGAGTAAGACTGTCCTACCGGTATATGTCCTCCCTCAATCATTGCAATCACGTGCCTGTGATCCAATAATTGACTCTGAGGGCACTATATCCAACAATCTCCTACTTGCACTCAAGGCTAATTATTGCGATGTCGCATACTCACAGCCCGTGTGATACCGAACACCCAACTCCTCTACTAATCAGTCTCCCAAAACCCGTTTGCGAAAATATTGTGTTCGAGAAATAGCCTCAGCTAGTGGATCCGCCCTGATTTTTCTTTCTATGTCTCTCTTTATCTCAAGTTCGTGGAGAAACCCATCTCCCAAAATAAGCAATACCTGTCTCAGAAAATGTCTGGATATCTGATGGGACCTAGTTCATAAATGAACTCCAAATCCAAACTTCTTAGACTGTATCGTCAACTGAAACCAATCAGTATCCTGCGCCATGCCTCCCTCAGTATCCTCCTAGACCACCTGTCCAATATACTGCCCCTCGTCAGAGAGAAAACTATAACTCTGACAGTCACTCTGTCATCCAGGTCACCTTAAAAGCCTGGAATGATAATTGTCTCCCGAATGAGGCTGTCGTTATCAGATCCCTAGAACATCCACTTATGTTCTAAAACTGCTTCCGATCGTTTCTCCAGGATTGGATTAATATCAACTTATTGCATCTAGTGCAAAAAACAATATCTAGTGTTGTACTTGACATATCATGATTGACTCAATTGCCTAAGCAAGTGATCTGCCAATCATGCACATCCCTCTCCCCTTTAGTCTGTAAAACACCTTTAGAGAGGGTGACTCCATCACCTGCAGGTACACTACCGTGCCAGGAGTCGTCCATTCTAAATACCTTTAGAATGCTGTCTAAGTACCCAGATTGGGACACTTCCCAAATCTAGATCTAAAACCTTAGATCTAGTAACCAGAATATCTGATATAATATCCATGTCCTTTGTGGAGAAGCCACTGTGTGACAACCAAAGTATAACCGATCGTAGTATAGGAATTTCACTTCCTACTCTTTGTATGTCATCCAAATACCAGGACATCACACCCTACTACCTTCTTAACAGATCCATCCCCTATTCTGATGAAGTCAAACCAATGACTGTCACATCAGAAATAAATGATCTATCTCCGCTATTTCTGCTTTAGCCTATAAATAGACATAAGCTACTTGTCCACTATGCTTCCGCTGCTCCCACTGACTACGACAACCCTCTGGCAGAATCATATACACGTACACTTCTAAAGCTAGCTTAGAACGACGCTATACTCATCCTCCTGCCGGGTCTCACAGTCTGGAACAACAGCAATGTCATGTCTCGGTAAACAAGAACCACCCTGTCGCCGTCCTTGAGGCTACCGGAGTACCTCTCGGGTGCCTGAGGTTACCCATCATGTCTGCGGAGTGGCCAATGGAATGTCAAATCAGATTGAATATTTAGGTTCTTATCAAATTTTCAGTAATCGTTTGCGGTTCAGGAATCACTTCCAGTTCTACCATACTCCCACTACCGTTTTCTGAAAAAATCCATTTCTTTTAAAACTGTGGCGAGTCTAGAACAATATCACTATTGATCTTCAAGATGGTAGAAAGTCAACCCTCGTCATAGCCCGGGTCAACCCACAAACAACCATTACAGAAACGTGCCTTGAGTCATCCAGAGTCTGGTTTTAGGCATAAGCTGGACAACTCCCCGTACCTTAACATCGTTAAGACATGAACTGTTCTATATCCAATATAGAAGCAGAGGCACTCATTTAATTTGAACCAGATTCAAATCATGCAGCTGTCTCCAGTGCATGTTAATTAAATGGAAAGAGGCCGATCAGCATTACTCAACTTAGGAGTGCTTCCAATAATGAGTAACCTGAAAGAGAAGCAAGTTCTCTTAATCATTACTTTCAACTGAATACCATATACAAGTATCCACATCTTCGATCACCATGAAGAATCCTGATATTTGCAACACTTGGTTCTCTACTTTATTCTTATACCTATAACTTCTCAATACTTGGACCTTGTGTCTGTACGAAACAATTGTCTAAGAACTAGAGAAGTCATAAGTAAACAGAATATAGTACGAAGACCAACCCGTCTGTCCGAATGGACACTGGACAATATACAATACTCTGTATAAGTCCTCTGAGTCTAATAACTCATTCCCTGTGTGTCGTAGGTTGAAAACTGTACTTATGGTTAAGAAGAATTACACCTTTGTTTAATGCTCCTTACCTAACCATCCACTGATATAGGTAATGTCATCGACATAATTTCAAAACGTTATATCTCACTTCATAAAAATGAACGTACAGATATATCAATTTGAAATTGGTGCATAACAACGGATATTCAAAATCAAATATTCGCCGTCCGGCAAACAACCCAGGTGACTTGCTCAAATATCACCAATTATAAAGAATTCCGATATAATGAGGATAATCACCTAATTCCCAATAGCTTACTCCCACTCATCATCTGTAAAACCATACAGATGTGAGAATCACACCTGGTAAATACATACCCTGGAGTACGTGTTAATTGGGAAATCAGTTTTCTTTTAACAGTACACAGTGAAACTGAAACATTGAAATGTTTCGATTGGGTATCCGGGTATTCCTAGTAATACCTCTTCCATTATCAGGTTCACAACTGTAACCGTATATTTCTTTGCCATCTCTCCAAATCGCTTTATATGTCTTTAGTCATTACCTTCTGTACACCCTCTTAAGCTAAATGGTTTTCTTCCTTCCCTACCTTTCGGCACCAGCCTATGGTTTGGAAGAAGACTATCCAATAAGCATAATGGGTGTACTGTCGTACTGTCCTAATCCTAGGAGCACTCGTAACCCGAGAGAAGGTGAAGATAAAAGACACCTGAATAAACCTTATTCCTATTTCTTCTGAACCAAAATCTATCCCCTAACTGGAACAAGTTCCTTTCGAGTTCGTATATAACCATACGATGGAGTATCCAATAAACTGTGGATCTTCGTATTAATACGGAGTGTCCTGGAGAAATACAAAGGTGATGTAGGAGTGGTAATGAAATACTTGGTTTGGTCGTGAATAGCAGTCGCAATTTACTTTGCCCTCCTTCTAATCCCTTTATTTGTCTTTACTTAATACCTTCTGTACACCTTTTAGGCTAAATAGTTTTCTTCATTCCCTACCGTTCGGCACCTGCCTATGGTTTGGAAGAAGACTATCCAATAAGCGTAATAGGTGTGCTGTCCTAATCCAAGGAGCACTCACAACCTGAGAGAAGGTAAAAGGAAAAGACAACTGAATATCCTATTCGTTTTCTCCAGAACCGGAAACCATTCTCGAATAAATTCCTTCGAGTTCGTATATAACCATACGATGGTTTTATCCAATAGAAGTGGATGTTCGTAGTAATACGGGGTGTTCTGGAGAAAAAGGGTAAAAGTAGGAGTGGCAATGAGGTATGCAACTCGGACAATCCAAAAGCCAATGTTTAAGAAAGTTCGGTCAATTTTAGTCACTGAGTCATAGTCAAGGGTCGGGTCATGGTCGCTGCCAAAAAGAGGGAGAAAAGAAACACTCTGCGTGCACTCTATCCTAGATCAGAATGGTTATCAATTTATCTAATCAGGAAACCTCCCACTGTAACCTCAAATTCTCCTCCAAACCTGAAAGAAGAATTAGTCGGGATCAACCGAGCTGTAAACCAATTCATCAGTGGGAATCGGGATCTTCGCATGATAATGTGACGGAATCCACTCACATTATCATACTCCAGAAGGTATGCGCATATCTGGCAAGTTTCAGTTTCTTTAGAAACTCCCGATGTGATTTTTACCCCATGCCCTTATGACCTTGACTTTGGCAAACAAATCATAAGTCACATGTCAAGTTTTACCCGTCATTATCTAGGTTGATTTGAACCCACCCGTACCTACCCTTGACTTTGGCCAACAAGGCAGTACGATTGTCCCAAACCAACGCATCTATCTATGCAACAGAAAATTAACAAATAGCTACCATACACTATGCCTTGACTTTGGCTAACAAACATAGCATGAATACTACGTGCTACCCGTCTGAAATGACGGAGGGCTACGAATGGTTTTTGGCGGAAAACCTTTAACGTAATGAACTTGATATCGTTGAAGGAACCGGATAGCTTTTTATAAAAATATAGTGACGAAAAACTTTGCTAAAGAGGTCACTCCCGGTGAAGGGATCTCGGCTCTTTCCCCGTAGAATGAGGTGCAGGATATTCCAACTGAATACCACGATGCAAAGCAAAAGTAATCGACTATTGTGAAGTTATTGACCTGACGCAAACTTCTGTCCAAGGGGTCACTCCCGGTGAAGGGATCTCGGCCCTTGCCTCGTCGACTGAGGTGCTGGATATTCATAACCGAATACCACTGTGCAAAACAAAAGAGAACGTCCTTGCAATAACAGCTTTTTGAAAAATTGTTCCAACAACATCAGAATAGGTTTGTTTAGCTTGCATTGATCCAAATCAACGCAGTCCCATCAATTGATCACACCACAAAAGAACGAAAATAATGATGTACGTATATGCCATCCGCATTCGCCACTGGGTCCCGTCATCACCCGTTAGGTTACTTAACTAACGACAGAGCGGGGACTGGACTAGCGCGGATGCAAAACATATACAACATCTACTAGTATATATATCAATATATAATATTCGCTCAAGGCGTGATAAAATGCAACATCACAGAAATGTAATAAGCATCATAGAACAATACAGATATCTGGGATCCCCGGGTTTCATAGAGCAGCTACTGAAACCCGACGTTCCCCTGGTCGTGTGGATAGCTTGTGCAATGAAAATCCTAGACCCCTACGGGCGCGGCAAGTCACCCGCCAAAACCTAAAGCGAGGCAGCCCCCTTCAGCAACGTGAATGGACTACCCAGCACTTCACGGAATCCGGTAACTTAGGCACCCCTCCTTGGGTCAACCTGTACCCCCTATGAGTGCGGCGAATAGCCCGCCAATTCTAGAGTGAATCCCCCTCCGTCTCAACGCCATGATATGTGGGCCCGTTGCCCTCTAGAACCCGGCTATCCGTGCACCCCTCCGCGGGGTAATCCTAGTACATAAAGTAAAGTATACATACAACAGGTACATCGACCTCAGCCCGGTCGTTCCCCAAAAGAATAATATACAAACAGGAAGTGACGGCAGTCCACATGTCAGACGCTCGCCCCGCAATATCAAATGTACATATATAACCAAACTGTACTACCATTGCATCCTAGCTATCCACGACGACAAATCCGCAACATCACAGCACAACACAGAACATCAACATGAATGTCACGTTCGCAAATCCGTCTAAAAGGGCTATAGCAGTTACACAGGATTTACCGATCAAGTGACATTTACGGTCGCAGATATATTGTAAATACTGTGAACTAACATGTTTAAAATTTTCGATTGACTAAATTTCCTGAAGTGGGCCCCAAGCACAACTGTAGCACACTAAATAAATCTGGGCCCAAACAGAATATGCCAAAAACCCTATTTCCATGTCAGAGAGCCACTGTAGAAATCTGGTGCAGAGAGGAGATAAATTGGCGACGGAACCTCGTCCAGAGCATGGGTGTGGCCGCGGTTCCACGGCTGAACAGTGATTTCAGGGCACCAAATTTTTACAGTACTCTCATAAAACCCTGCACGTATTTCTGCAAAACACTAAATGATTTTTTGACCACTGCAAAAATTCGACAGAACTGTGACATGAAAACGCAGTTTTTAGAAAATCCGTTCGATCGAACTTGTAAACACGTTAGAGCAAGATAGACTAGGTTAATGGCGTGGCTCTGATACCAATATTAGTGCACGGCAGCGCCCCGGCCGTCTGTCTAAGTCCAAAATGCAGAAACGAAACTTTTCTTTAACTTTAAAAATGGCGCTACCGCGTACTAAAAACCCGGATCGGGCCATTAACCTACCACTAGCAAACTAGAGAATGGGTAGAAAGCTATATCGAGCGATCCTTGTCCTTCGGTCTTCGGCCTGCATCCCGATCTCCTCGCGGAATCTCCGGTCTTCATCTCCTGGTCGGAAAGGGCACCACATCGCCGAGTCTTTTTACGGGCTCCCACCTCTGGACCGAGGCAACTCGGGCACGAAGTTGGCGAGCCGACGTGTCCAAGAATGCTGTAGGCTAAGTGTAGAATGGTTTTGTCTCACGGGGTTAGTGAGGTTGCCATTTGGAAGTTGTGAATGTAGGGTTACTAGGCACACTCAAGAGGTTCCACAACTGATCAACCATATCAAAATCAAATTTTACATGTGCCGAGAAACCCTAATGCTAGATCGTTAACTAGAGGTAAGGCGAAAAACATGCAAGTAAACAACTTTATTGCTAAGTGAAAGGGACTACAACCTTTGTAGATCCGCTCCACCACTTCTTTAGCCCCATGTTGACGTCCCTCCGCTGCGATCATCGGAATCCCGGACTCTAGCGATGGTTTTGTCGGAGAAATAATCGGGCTAGGTCGTTGACTTCGATGCCGAAGATGATCTGCATCGAGGCGATTCTAACTCAAGCTCCATCTTCACTTGGTCATGAACCTTGTGAAGAAAACACCCTATACAATATGGCAAGTGGTAGAGGATGAAGAAATAGGAAGTGGGTTCACTTTGGATTTGGATTTCTCACTTGATTTCTTCACTTGGAATTTTTCTAGAAAGCTTTCTTCTCTTCATGAAGAAGAAAAAGAAGAAGAAAAGAATGGATGAATAAAATGAATAATAATGTGAAGACTTATCATCTTGCAACCATGGGTGAGTTTATATTTTGTAGAGAATAAACCATAGTTAGTTGTAATGGTTAGGTTAATGAATGTCTTAATCAAGACAAAATGGATGGACTTTTTCAAAGTTGCTACAAGCTTCAAGAAGCTTCAAACCATGATAAAAATTCCACCATTTTAGAATAATTAAGATAAACAGAAACCTAAATTACAATTAACATGGTGTATGTCACCCACCCACCCATGTTTGCATGTATCATCAAACATGATACAAACTAGTGCACAAAAATATATCACATATACAACTTGTGCACATCAAGTGAGAAAATCAATCTTAAGTGAAAAAATACTAGTTAATGTAAAGTAATATATCAAATATATAATTATACATTAAATCATTAAATCAACACTTGATTTAATGATCCGGTCATACTGCATATAACCGACTAATATCAAGTGTATCAAT
Source organism: Agapanthus africanus (assembly GCA_030015575.1). Lineage (NCBI taxonomy): Eukaryota > Viridiplantae > Streptophyta > Magnoliopsida > Asparagales > Amaryllidaceae > Agapanthus > Agapanthus africanus. Next base: position 343,532,867 of record CM057341.1, read on the forward strand.
ATATCGAATCAACATTTGATTCGGTAACCCGGCTATATCCTATATAACCGTCCGATGATACAAATCGCGAGAATAGAATTCAGTATCACATACTGGTATTATTCTCGGTCCCAAACATATCTCATATGCGCTCCTATCTCATTTCGCTTGATCCAGGAAACCCCTGTGTAGGACTCTAAAGACTCGTCAATACGCCGGCAGTAGGTGATGATCATATCGAACACCCACAAGCTGCAAGCGGTGTGCTAAACGTAACGGCCACCCGGGTATTGAGCGATCAGAAGATCAACAAGCAAGCCTGCGCACACTCCTGTGAATCCAACCAGTAACACTCCCGTACAGTCCGGTCTCGTCGTCTGATATGTCGCATATCTCGCCTAGGGAAGGTAAATGTCAGACCCCAGTAGCTCGATAAGTCGTGTCGATATGAGGTCTATAACAGTTCGAGAAACTACTGATAACACTTACCAGTAAATCTCAGCAACCCTGGCCAGGGATTTCCGGTTATAGCCAATCGAACACAGCGCAACATCAACTCCCTATATCGGGAGAGACGAATCCCCTCCTATCGCTCATTGCCTCCATGTGATTCGGGACTGTACCCAAAAACCACCGTTTTGCATGCCCTATTGGACGTGGTAAGGTGGAAATCAAAGCACAGTGGGAATCACACAAGACTCTATGACGATCTCGGGTCTACAGACTAACCCTGTACCAGTGTCACCAGAGAACTGCCATCTGACGTAAGGTATAATACCATCTGGGAGTTCTCGGCGAGTACGTCCAGTGTACCCAGTCTCCACTGAGCACCCGTATATCATCTCTGATGTCAAACACCAATGGATATGGGATCATCCATCGCCCATCTGTATGGGTCGAGAAGGTATACGCTTGTCTACTCTGGTATATCGATGCCCCGTCTCGATACACCCACGACTAGGGACCTTGAAGGATGTACTTATAGACTACCATGTCCCCACTAGTATGATCCGCATCATAGTCCAGGTAGTCAAGTACACATCCTAAGGGCTTTACCAACATGTAACAGAAAGACAATCAGTATACACGTTAAGATAAAAAGCAACCAGATAGCATACTATCATGTCGAGCAAGAAAGTCCTCCCTATATATATCCCAGCATCCACTACAATATACATCCTATGTACAGTAATGACCTCTATGGCATACATATAACTAACAATCTCCCACTTGCACTAGGGCCATCTGATAGCAGTGGTTGTAGTATCTCATACTCAACCATCCCATAAAAGTCTCTCTTTGGGAAAAAGGCCTTTGTGAGTGGATCCGCCGTGTTGTCCTCTGAGTCTACTCTCCTAACCTCGATCACACTGGAGATCAACTATCTCCATGATCAGGTGATACTGCCTAAGAATTATATCAGGATTTCTGATGGGACGGTAGCTCCTTGGCCAAACCCACAACTCCATTGTCACACAATGGTAGGAACGAAGTTCATCTCATGAACTTATATATGTAAGTCCACGGTAGCGCCCCGGCCGTCTAACAGACGCCAAATGCGGAACGAAAACTTTTTACAACTGGCGCTATCGCGTACCGTAACCCGTATCTGCCATTAAAGCTAAACTAACAAATTACGAATGGGTAGAAACGTTATACCGAATGATCCGAGTCCTTCGGTCTTCAACCATCATCCCACACATGTTGCGGTTGCTCCGATCTCCTCGATCTCCAGTCTTCTCGTCCAGGTGGCACCACGTCGACGGATCTTTAAACGGGCTCCCGCCTCTGAACCGAGGGAACTCGATCGTCAAGTTTGCCAAAAGAGACGACCAAGATGTTGTAGAGAATGAGTAGAACACTTTGTCTCGTTACGTCCAAGGCTATGGACGAACGGTTAATGAAGTTGCCAATTGAAATCTGGTAAATGGAAATTGGGCTATGAAATTTCCATACACTCAATTATCATAGTCTTTTCTCTCAAAACTAAAAATGAACAACCATTATTCTCAAGAGGAGGGGAGGGGGCCGGCCACTTATAGATGAGGGGGGAGGTGAGTGTAGGAGCAAAGAGGTGACTCTAAAGGAAAAGATCTTCATCAAATATCTAGAAGAGTTAATGCAAAAAGAATGAGTCATTAAACCTAGTATGAACACAATAAATCCACCATAAAAGCACTAATGACTCATAAGCGTAATCACCATTTCTAGAACCTTCTAGAAGCATCCACACACATCTCCTCATGACTCACCCAAAAAGATAAATCTGTATTTAACCGAATGTTAAATACGGCCGATGCAAAACTGGAAACTGGCAACTTCCAAAAGTGATCCTGAAACGAATTTCAGGATATCCCCGTATCAGTATAAACATACCCGCATTTGTATTACGACCGAATACAAATGTAACTGAGACAAAGATATTATATCTACAAAGTATAATACTGGGTTCCGGCTTAAACCAAAGCCTACCAGTATTATCTGCCCGAAAAATGACACGTGCGAAAACGCACGTGCATTTTCCGAACCTTGCCATAAAACCATACGGCCTCTACAACGTTTCGCCCGAACTTGGGAAAGTGTCTGTAGGGGACTCTAATGACTCATCAACACATCGGCACTGGGTATAACTACTAGCACGTCAGAGGTACAAGCTGCACGTAACGTTTTGCCTATGTATTGATTGGAAGGGAAGATGACGAGCGAACTCATCTATAAACCCTACTGAGCCTGACAGTGGCAATGTATATACAGTCCGGTACATTCGTCTAAAGAGTATCGCATATCGAGTCTAGGGGGGGTGGATAAAGTCAGACCCCTAATAACGCGATAAATCGTGTCGGTATGAAGCCCATCACCACCTAAGAAACTACTGATCCAAATCAGTAATTCTCCACTACCTCGGCTGAGGATTCCTAGTGATGGCCACCCGTGCACTGCGCGACATCAACCCCCAATACCGGGAGAGACGAATCCCCGACGATCCGCTCACTTGCCTCCAATGTGGCTTGGGACTGTACCCAACTAAAACCTGTTTGCACAACTCCTTTGAGCGTGGTAGGGTAGTAATCTAAGCACAGTGGGAACTCACACAAGACAAATGACGATCTCAGGTCTATGAACTAACCTGTACACATGTCACCAGGGAATTGCTATCTAACAATATGTATAATACCAACTAGCAGATTCCCGGCGAGTCCTGTCCGGTGTACTCATAACCTAATGAGCACCTGTATACATCTTAGGTGAACCAACTAACACCAATGGCTTGTGAGACCGGCCATCGCCCCTCGTCGGGGTCTCGACTGTATACACTAGCCTACTCTGGAGTATCGATGACCTGTCTCGAAAACTCCCACGACTAGGGACACTTTAAGTATGTGCTTATAGACCCCAGCTCCCACGTATATGATCACCATCATACTGCTGGCTGTCAAGCAGAATCCTATAGGCTCTATCATCATGCAATAGTGAACTAAAGCATGTATACGATGATAAAGAAAAACCAGATAGCAAACTATCATCTCGAGCAAGACTGTCATATCGGTATAGGTCCTGCCTCAATCATTGCAATCACGTACCTGCGATCCAATAATTGACTTTGAGGGCACTATCTCCCACAATCTCCCACTTGCACTTAAGGCTAATTATTGCGATGTCGCATACTCACAGCCCGTGTGATACCGAACATCCAACTCCTCTACTAATCAGTTTCACAAAGCAAGTTTGTAAAACTCTTGTGTTCGAGAAATAGCCTCAGTGAGTGGATCCGCCCTGATGTTTCTTTCTATATCTCTCTAAATCTCAAATTCGCGGAGAAAGCCATCTCCCGAATCGAGTAATACCTGTCTTAGAATATGTCTGAATATCTGATGGGACCGAGTTCATAAATGAACTCCAAATCCAAACTTCTTAGACTGTATCGATAACTGAACCTAATCAGTATCGCGCACCATGCCTCCCACAGTATCCTCTTGGACTACCTGTCCATAATACTGTCCCTCGTCAGAGGGAAAACTATAACTCTGACAATCATGTCACTTTTGAAGCCTGGAATAATAACCGTCTCCCGAAAGAGGCTGCTGTCATCAAATCCGTAGAACATGCACTTATGTTCTAAAACTGCTTCCTTATGTTTCTTCAGGATTGGATTAATATAAACATATCGCATCTAGTACAAAAACAACATCTGGTGTGGCACTTGACATCTCATGATTGACTCAATTGCCCAAGCAAGTGATCTGCCAATCATGCACATCCCTCTCCCTTTTATTCTGTAAGACACCTTTAGAGAGGGTGACTCCATCACCTGCAGGTACACCACCATGCCAGGAGTCATTTATTCTAAAATACCATTAGAATACTGTCAAGGTACCCAGATTGGGAAACTGCCTAAATCTAGATCTAAAACCATAGATCCAGTAACCAGAATGTCTGATATTATATCCATGTCCTGTCTGGAGAAACAACTGTGTGACGACCACAGTACAACCGATCGTAGTATAGGAATTTTACTTCCTACTCTGTGTATGTCATCCAAATACCAGGACATCACACTCTACTACCTTCTTAACAGATCCATCTCCTATTCTGATGAAGTCAAAGCTATGACTGTCTCATCAAACTTAGATGATCTAATCTCCGCTATATTTGCTCAAGCCTATAAATAGACATAAGCTACTTGCCCACTACGCTTCCGCTGCTCCCACTGACCACAACAACCCTCTGGCAGAATAATATATACGTGCACTTGTAAAACTAGTTTAGAACGACGCTATACATATCCTCCTGCCGGGTCTCATAGTCTAGAACAACTGTAGTGTCATGTCTGGGTAAACAAGAACCTCCCTGTCACCGTCCTTGAGGCTACCGAAGTACCTCTCGGGTGTCTGAGGTTACCCACCATGTCTGTGGAGTGGCTATTGGAATGTCTAACCTGATTGAATATATAGGTCCTATTAAATTTTCCGTAATCGTTTGCAGTTCTGGAATCACTTCCAGTTCTATCATACTCCCACTTCTGTTTCCTGAAAAAGTCCATTTTTAATAAAACTGTGGCGAGTAAAGAACAATATCACTATTGATTTTTCAGATGGTAGAAATGTCAACCCTCGTCAATGCCAGGGTCAACCCACAAACTGCCATTACAGAAACGTACCTTGAGTTATCCAGTGTCTAGTTTTAAGCATAAGCTGGACAACTCCCCTTACCTTAACATCGTTAAGATATGAACCATTCTATATACAATATAGAAATAGAGGCACAAATTTAATTAGAACCAGATTCAAACCTTGCAGCTGTCTCCAGTGCATATCCACTTAATGGAGAGTGGCTAATCAGCATTACTCAACTTAGGAATCCATCCAATTATGAGTAACCTGAAAGAGAAACGAGTTTCTCAAAACCATTACTATTATCTGAATACTAATCACAAGAATCTACATCTTCGATCTGTTTGAAGAATCCCGATACTTGTGATACCTGGTTCTCTACTTTATTCTTATACCCACAATTTCTCAAAACTTAGACATTGTATTTCTACGAAATACTTGTCTAAAAACTAGAGAAGTCACAAGTAAACAGAACATAGTATGAGAACCTACCCCTTTGTCCTTACGGACACTGGACAACATACAATACTCTGTATAAGTCCGCTGAGTTTAATAACTCAAAAACTTATGCATCGTAGGTTGAAAACTGTACCCAGGCGATTTCCTCAAATATCACCAATTACAACGAATTCCGATATAATGTGGATGATCTCCTAATTCCCAATAACTTACTCCCACTCATTATCTGTAAAACTGTACATATATGAGAATGAAACCTGGTAAATACATACCCTGGAGTAAGTATGTAATCGGGAAATCAGTTTACAATTAACAATGCACAGTGAAACTGAAACATGAAAATGTTTCGTAGGGGTATTCTGGTATTCTTAGTAATGCCTTTTCCATAATCCAATTCATGACTATAACCGTATATTTCTTTGCTATCTCTCCAAATCCCTTTATTTGTCTTTAGTCGTTACCTTCTATACACCATCGTTAGGCTAAATGGCTTTCTTCCTTCCCTACCGTTCAGCACCAGCCTATGGTTTGGAAGAAGACTATCCAGTAAGCATAATAGGTGTACTCTCCTAATCCTAGGAGTACTCGCAACTTGAGAGAAGGTGATGATAAAAGATAACTGAATAATACTTTATTCTATTTCTCCCGATCTGGGGGAAAAACAAAGGTGAAATAGGAGTGGCGATGAAGTACGCGGTTTGGTCGTGAATGATAACAGTCACAATTTACTTTGCCCTCTTTCTAATCCCTTTATTTTGTCTTTAGTTATTCCCTTCTGTACACCCTAGTTAGGCTAATTGGTTTTCTTCATTTCCTACCTTTCGGCACCTGCCTATGGTTTGGAAGAAGACATCCAATAAGCGTAATAAGTGTACTCTCCTAAACTAAGGAGCCCTCGCAACCTGAGAGAAGGTGATAATAAAAGACAACTGAATAAAACTTTATTCTATTTCTCCTGAACCTGGATCCATCCTCGAAAAAGTCCCTTCGAGTTCGTATATAACCATACGATGGATCTATCCAATGGAAGTGGATGTCCGTAGTAATACGGGGTGTTCTGAGAAATACAAAGGGTAAAAGAAGGAGCGGCAATGACTTACGGAACTCAGACAATCCAAATGCCAGTATTTTAAGAAGGTTCGGTCAACTTGGTCACTGAGTCATAGTCTAGGGTCGGTCAAAGGTCGCTGCCAAAGAGAGAGAGAGAAAAGAAACACTATGCGTGCACTCTAACCTAGATCAGAATGGTTATCACTTTATCTAATCAGGAAACCTCCTACTGTTATCTCAAATTCTCCTCCAAACCTAAAAGAAGAATTAGTCGGGATCACCCGAAGAGTAAACCAACTCATCAGTGGGAATCGGGATCCAACTATCATCGCATGATAACTTGATGGAAGCCACTCAAGTTATCACACTCCAGAAGGTATGCGCATATCTGGAAAGTTTCAGTTTCTTTAGAAACTCCTGACGTAATTTTTGCCCCATGCTCTTATAACCTTGACGAAAGCCAACAAATCATAAGTCACATGTCAAGTTCTGCCCTTCATTATCCAGGTTAATTTGAACCCACCCGTACATACCCTTGACGAAAGCCAACAAGGTAATACGACTGTCCCAAACCAACACATCTATCTATGCAACAAATGAATACCCAGCAGCTACCAAACACTATGCCTTGGCGAAAGTCAACAAACATAGCTTGAGTACTACTGACCATCCATAAGATACGACGGAGGGCTACGACTGGTTTTTGGCGAAAAACCTTTAACGTAATGAACTTGATCTCGTTGAAGGAAACTGATAGCTTTTTATAAAAATATAGTGGCGAAAACGTTTTGCTAAAGAGGTCACTCCCGGTGAAGGGATCTCGGCTCTTTCCTCGTGGAATGAGGTGCAGGATATTCCAACTGAATACCACGATGCAAAGCAACTTGTAATCGACTATATTGAAGTTATTACCCTGACGCAAACTTCTGCCCAAGGGGTCACTCCCGGTGAAGGGATCTCGGCCCTTGCCTCGTTGAATGAGGTGCGGGATATTCTAACTGAATATCACTTTGCAAAACAAAAAGAAACGTCTTTGTAATAACACTTTTTAAAATTTGTTCCAACAACATCAAAAATAGGTTTGTTTTATCTTTGCATTGATAAGAATCAACGCAGTCCCATCAATCAATCACACCAGAAAAGAACAAAAATAAAATGTACGTATATGCCATCCGCATTCGCCTCTGGGTCCCGTCATCACCCGTTAGGTTACTTAACTAACGACAGAGCGGGGCTGGACTAGCGCGGGTGTAAAACATATACAACATCTAATAGTATATATACCAATATACAATAATCGCTCCAGGCGTGATAATATGCAACATTACAGAAAAGTAATAAGTATCACAGAACAATACAGATAATCTGGGATCCCCGGGTTTCACAGAGCCACTACTGAAACCCGACGTTCCTCTGGTCGTGTGGATAGCTTGTGCAATGAAACCTAGACCCCTACGGGTGTGGCAAGTTACCCGCCAAAACCTGAAGCGAGGTGGTCCCCACAGCATAGTGAATGGAACACCCGGCACTTCACGGAATCCGGTAAATTGAGCACCCCTCCTTGGGCCAACCTGTACCCCCTACGAGTGCGGCGAATAGTCTGCCAATTCTAGAGTGAGGTCCCTTGCCTCTCAAAGCCATGAGATACGGACCCGTTGCCCTCCAGAACCCGGCTATCCGTGCACTCCATCGTGGGATAAACCTAGTACAGAAAATAAAAATATGTACAACGGGTACATCGACCTCGCCCCGGTCGTGCCCCAAAAGAATATTATACAAACAGGCAGTGACGGCAGTCCACATGTTGGACGCTCGCCCCGCAACATCAAATGTACAAATAAATTGAAACTGCACTATCATTGCACCCTGCTATCCACCACGACATATCCGCAACATCACAGCACAACACAGAACATCAACGCGAATGTCACGTTCGCAAACCCGTCTAAAAGAACTATAGCAATCAGACACGGTTTACCGATCAAATGACATTCCCGGTCGGAGATATAATGTAAATACTGCGTACTAACAAATTTAAAATTTCGATCGACTAAATTTCCCGAAGTGGGCCCCACGAACAACTGGTGTACAGTAATAAAAACTGGGCCCAAAAGAATATACCAAAAACCCACAATTTCCAAAACTAAGCTCTCTGGAAAAATTGATGCACTGTTCCCTCTAAAGCGCCGCGGTTCCGCGGTCGGGTTTGACCGCGGATCCGCGGTGATCTTGTGGGAACACATGTCCAAATTTTTCCAGTGTGCTTATAAATCCCTGCACGCTTTTCTGTGATATGTTAAATTATTTTTAGACACTTTAAAAAATCGACAGAAACCCAGGTGCTTGAAAAAAGTGATTTCGGAAATTCCGTTCGATCGATCTTTTAAACGTGTTAGCACAATTTAGTATAGCTTAATGGTGAGGTTCTGATACCACTGTAAGTCCACGGTAGCGCCCCAGCCGTCTAACAGACGCCAAATGCGGAACGAAAATTTTTTACAACTGGCGCTATCGCGTACCGTAACCCGGATCTGCCATTAAAGCTAAACTATCAAATTACAAATGGGTAGAAACGTTATACCGAATGATCCGAGTCCTTCGGTCTTCAACCATCATCCCAAGCTTGTTGTGGCTGCTCCGATCTCCTCGATCTCCAGTCTTCTTGTCCACGTGGCACCACGTCGACGGATCTTTAAACGGGCTCCCGCCTCTGAACCGAGGCAACTCGATCGTCAAGTTTGCCAAAAGAGACGACCAAGATGTTGTAGAGAATGAGTAGAACACTTTGTCTCGTTACGTCCAAGGCTATGGACGAACGGTTAATGAAGTTGCCAATTGGAATCGGGTAATTGGAAATTGGGCTATGAAATTTCCATACACTCAATTATCATAGTCTTTTCTCTCAAAACTAAAAATGAACAACCATTATTCTCAAGAGAAGGGGAGGGGGCCGGCCACTTATAGATGAGGGGGGAGGTGAGTGTAGGAGCAAAGAGGTGACTCTAAAGCAAAAGATCTTCATCAAATATCTAGAAGAGTTAATGCAAAAAGAATGAGTCATTAAACCTAGTATGAACACAATAAATCCACCATAAAAGCACTAATGACTCATAAGCCTAATCACCATTTCTAGAACCTTCTAGAAGTATCCACACACATCTCCTCATGACTCACCCAAAAAGATAAATCCGTATTTAACCGAATGTTAAATACGGCCGATGGAAAACTGAAAACTGGCAACTTCCAAAAGTGATCCTGAAACGAATTTCAGGATAACCCCGTATCAGTATAAACATACCCGCATTTGTATTACGACCGAATACAAATGTAACTGAGACAAAGATATTATATCTACACAGTATAATACTGGGTTCCGGCTTAAACCAAAGCCTACCAGTAATATCTGCCCGAAAAATGACACGTGCGAAAACGCACGTGCATTTTCCGAACCTTGCCATAAAACCATACGGCCTCTACAACGTTTCGCCCGAACTTGGGAAAGTGTCTGTGGGGGACTCTAATGACTCATCAACACATCGGCACTGGGTATAACCACTAGCACGTCAGAGGTACAAGCTGCACGTAACGTTTTACCTATGTATTGATTGGAAGGGAAGCTGACGAGCGAACTCATCTATAAACCCTACTGAGCCTGACAGTGACAATGTATATACAGTCCGGTCCATTCGTCTAAAGAGTATCGCATATCGAGTCTAAGGGGTGGATAAAGTCAGACCCCTGATAACGCGATAAATCGTGTCGGTATGAAGCCCATCACCACCTGAGAAACTACAGATCCAAATCAGTAATTCTCCACTACCTCGGCCGAGGATTCCTAGTGATGGCCACCCGTGCACTGCGCGACATCAACCCCCAATACCGGGAGAGACGAATCCCTGACGATCCGCTCACTTGCCTCCAATGTGGCTCGGGACTGTACCCAACTAAAACCTGTTTGCACAACTACTTTGAGCGTGGTAGGGTAGTAATCTAAGCACAGTGGGAACTCACACGAGACAAATGACGATCTCAGGTCTATGAACTAACCCGTACACATGTCACCAGGGAATTGCTATATGACGATATGTATAATACCAACTAGCAGATTCCCGGCGAGTCCTGTCCGGTGTACTCATAACCTAATGAGCACCTGTATACATCTTAGGTGAACCAACTAACACCAATGGCTTGTGAGACCGGCCATCCCCCCTCGTCGGGGTCTCGACTGTATACGCTAGTCTACTCTGGAGTATCGATGCCCTGTCTCGAAAACTCCCACGACTAGGGACACTTTAAATATGTGCTTATAGACCCCAGCTCCCACGTATATGATCACCATAATACTGCTGGCTGTCAAGCAGAATCCTATGGGCTCTATCATCATGCAAAAGTGAACTAAAGCATGTATATGATGATAAAGACAAACCAGATAGCAAACTATCATCTCGAGCAAGACTGCCATATCGGTATAAGTCCTGCCTCAATCATTGCAATCACGTACCTACGATCCAATAATTGACTTTGAGGGCACTGTCTCCAACAATATATATATCCAGACTGCCTCTTTGGTAGCAACCTTGGTAACGATGTATCTTGGCTTTAATCTTCTAGTAAGTCACGGTATCTAGCTTGGAACTCTTCCAACATACCGTCCCTCTACTAAGGGTAAACACAATGCCTGCGACTGACATTCAGTCGTCCTTATTACCCTGGAACCTTTCCAGTGATTCTTCCCAGGATCGATTGATACCTTCTCTCTACAACTAGTGAGTATCCTAACATCCAATTAGATCTATCTCATAGATCCAAAACACAGGATTTAGGAGGTATCACTTTGATCCTATATGGAGAATCCTTGTGATAAGCGGAGATTGACCGAGCATAGCATAGGAAACTCCTTCCCCATCAAGAGTATGTTATCCATGTACTCTACAAGGATCACCACCATACTCCCTACTACCTTTTTGTATATACAAGGTTCATCTACCATTTTGATGAAGTCAAACTCTTTGACTACCACATCAAAACAGATGTTCCAACTCCGCGATGCCTGCTTTATCCTATAAAGCATCTTGCACATGTTTCCGCTGCTCCCACGATCTACGAAGCCCTCTGGCTGTGTACTTATAGACGCTCTCTTCCAAAACATCATTTAGAAAAGCAGTCATGACACCCAACCGCCAGATATCGTAGTCATGGTATTTAGCCGTGGCAAGTAGGATCTGGAAGGACTTAAGCATAGGCCTCAGAAAAGGTTTCATCATTTGCCATATCTGGTCTATGATGCAAACCTTTAACAAGTCTAGCTTTGAAAGTCTCAACTTTTCCTTGTACACCAAGTAATCTTCTCAAGATATACTTGCTCCTGATGGGGATTTAACCCTTCAGATAAAGCAACCAAAGTCCATACTTTGTTGGTGTATAAGGATTCCATCTTAGATCGCTAAGCATCCATCCATTCTTACAGAGTCCTACTCCTGATGGCCAGCTCGAAACTAGTTGGGTCATCATCTCATGATGCAATCCTCGCTCCCACTGTCATAGAGAAACCGAAGTATCTCTCAGGTGGGTGAGGAACCCTACTAGATCGGCAGAGAGGCTGAGGTTCGTTGGAATCTACTGAATCCTTTGGTTCTATCAAATCATATGCTGTAGTTTGTATAGCTGGAACCTTTCCAGTTCTACATAACAGACCTTGCCTCGAGCTTGTCCGGATTTTGCTTTTAGACATAGCCCAGACAACCCCAAATCTTAACCAACTTAAGATATGGGCTCTTCCGTTTCCATATCACATATGAAGTGGTAGGCATCTGATTTGATTGAAACCCTATTCAATAGGCATGCAGCTTCTCAAGTGCATAACTCCCAAAAGGAAATAGGAAACTCAGTACTACTCATTATAGAGCACACAATATCACATAGGGTGCATGTTTCCTGACTTAAAATCAGGAAAAAACCTACAGAAGTGTAAGTCCATGCTACCTCTCCCGGTACTTTCGGGAATGCGGAATTTGGTAAAAAACGATTTTCTTAAAGATGGTAACATGGACCTAAAACCCGGATCTTGGTTAAACTTCTATCTAACATCCTAACTAAGAGTTTCTAGCTACTCGGTTAGGGGGTTATACCTAGCTTGTCTTGAACTCCTTCGTCTTCAAGCTCCGGTGGTGGTCCGATGGCTCCTTCTCGTCGTCTCCGTACGCCGAAGATAGATCCACTTGAAAGCTCCAACCTTTAGCTCCTTCTTAGTTCTTTGAAGAAACTAGTTCACTTGGTTTGCTAAACCTAGTGAACTAGAATGAGTAGAGAAGATTTAGAATGGGATTCTATCTATGGTTCTTGATTCTCAACACATGAGAGATATGAACCATAGAGTTAAGAAAGGGAGTAAGAGGATGAGGGTGAGAGCAAAGTGGAGAGCTCAAGAACAAGAGAGAGAATGAGCAAGAAAGAATGAGCAAGTATTTTGTCTCTCACCCTCTCATAATCCAAAGCAATGATAACTCATCATATTAACAAAAGTCTTATGTGATGGTTTGAAGCAACCACAACCATATCATTTCATGCACTCATTTTACACAAATGAGCAAGTAAACAAAAGTCTTTGCCATGAAATGATGGCTATGGTTATCATGATGGTCAACTAGTCAAGCCTAGTCAACCGGTCAACAAGTCAACAAAAGTCAACAAGTCAACAAAGTCAACAAGTCAACAAAAGTCAACAAGTCAACAACCATATCACCATAATACTTAATTAATATAATAGTTAATCACATATCATATTCTCATTAGGGTTGAGCATAAAGTCAAATAGTCAACGGTCAACTGTCAACAACCCTAATGAGAATCCGCTGCCTCTGCCTCCCTGTCAACTGTGCATACACACCCGCATCCGCGTTCCGAGGAACACGAATGCAAACTGGATAAATCCAATCCCATAAGGTACACTAGGATCTGGCTTAAACCAAAGCCCGCTAGTGTAAACTGTCCGGACACTGTACGTGCACAAGTGCACGGATGTGACCGAACCCTGTCGCAAAACCATGCGACCTGTCGCAATACCATGCGACCTCTACTCTTTTGCCTAAAGGCGAAAAGCTTTCTGTGTGGGACTCTAAAGACTCGACACTACGCTGGCAGTGGGTTTAACCACAGACCGCAAGCGGCACTAGCTGTGCGTAACGGTCCCCAGGTAATGCCGACAAGAAGACCGACGAGGCGAAACCCATCTGAACTCCTACTGAGCCTGAGTGTGACATTCTCCGTACAGTCCGGTCTGTTCGTCTGATACATCGCATGGCGGGCCTAGGGGGCGGTAAACGTCAGTCCCCCAATAGCGGTACAAGTCGTGCCGGAGCGAAGCCCAAAACACCCTGAGATAACACTGGAAACCTACCAGTATATCTCGTTTGCCCTGGCCAGGGACTACTCGTGTAATGGCTCTCCTAGACACAGCGCGATGTCAACCCCCAATACCGGGAGAGACGAATCCTGTCTAACCGTCACTGCCTCCAAGTGCTTCGGGACTGCACCCAACCACTACCTGTTTGCACGACTCCTTTGAGCCGTGGTAGGGTAGTGATCAAAGTACAGTGGGAACACACTCGAGGCGGAATGACAGTGTCAAGTCAGCGGACTAAGCTGTACTCATGTCACCTGGGAACTGATAACTGACGATAGGTATAATACCAACTAGTCAGTTCCCGATGAGTCCTGTCCAGTGTACCCGTAACCTAACGAGCACCCGCATACTATCTCAAGTACGACGTACTAACGGCTGTGGGACAGACCGTCTCCCACACTGGGATGAGAAGCGCATGCGCTGGTCTACTCCGGAGTATCGATGCCCTGTCTCGATAGTCCTGCGACCAGGGACCTGCATAAGGATGTGCTTATAGATTACCCAGCCCCACTAGTGTGACAGCCATCACATCGCTGGTAATCAAGCAAAGATCCTAAGGGCTCTACTAATGTGTATAGGCGATATACAAAATAAACACATGTACACATTGAAGTAGAAACAAACCAAGTAGCATACTACTATTTTGAGCAAGATTGTCAATACAAGGTGAATATCCCAAGCTTCCATTAAGTAATATACATACTAGTATGATACAGTAATGGCCTCTAGGGCATATACACTAACAATCTCCCACTTGCACTAAGGCCATGTACTGGCGTATCGAAGACCTATCATCTCGATCAGCCGCTCGAACTGAGTCTGGGGCAAGGCCTTGGTGAATGGATCTGCAGTGTTATCTTCTGATTTTACTCTCTTTACCTCGATCTCCTGGCGATCAATGATCTCCCTGATCAGGTGGAACCGCCTCAAAATGTGCCTGGACTTCTGATGGGACCTTGGTTCCTTCGCTAAAGCTATAGCGCCGTTGTTGTCACAATACAGCGGTATTGGATCAACACTGGTAGGAACCACCTAAAGTTCCGTGAGGAACTTCTTCATCCAGACAGCTTCCGTTGCGGCATCGCAAGCAGCTATGTACTCCGCTTCCATGGTTGAGTCAATAACGGTTTCCTGCTTGGAACTCTTCCAGCAAACCGCCCCTCCATTGAGGGTAAAGACATAACCCGACATGGACTTGGAGTCATCCTTGTCACTCTGGAAGCTGGAGTCAGCAAAGGCCTCAATCTGGAGGTCTTTTCCGCCATACACCAAGAACATCTCCTTAGTCCTTCTCAGGTACTTGAGAATGTTCTTTACTGCTATCCAGTGTTTCTCCCCTGGGTCCGACTGATACCGGCTTACAACGCTCAATGCGTATGCTACATCTGGTCTGGTACATAACATCGCATACATAATAGAGCCTACCGCAGATGCGTAGGGTATTGATGACATGTGAGCCCTTTCTAAATCAGTCTTGGGAGACATCTCTTTGGAGAGGGTGATTCCGTGACAAGCCGGTAGATTACCGCGCTTGGAATCTTCCATACTGAATCGTTTCAGTATGGTGTCGATGTACCTTGACTGTGAAAGTCCCAACATCCTTTTAGATCTATCACGATAGATCTGGATCCCCAGAATGTAGTTGGCATCGCCCAGGTCCTTCATGGAGAACCTCTGTGACAAGAATCCTTTGACTGACTGTAGCATAGGAATATCATTTCCTATTAGGAGAATGTCATCGACGTACAAGACGAGGAATACCACATTTCTCCCTACAATCTTACTGTAAATGCATGGTTCATCTGGGTTTTTGACAAAGTCGAATTCTTTGACAGTATCATCAAAGCAGATGTTCCAACTCCGCGATGCCTGCTTAAGTCCATAGATGGACTTGAGCAACTTGCACACTTTACCGCTGCTCCCACTCTGATTGAATCCCTCTGGCTGATCCATATAGACGCACTCTTCTAAATTTCCATTTAGGAAAGCCGTCTTAACATCCATCTGCCAGATCTCATAATCGTGGAAGGCAGCAATGGCAAGAAGGATCCGAATGGATTTAAGCATGGCTACCGGAGAAAAAGTCTCGTCATAGTCCAAACCAGGTCTTTGACGAAAACCCTTTGCAACGAGCCTAGCTTTATAGGTTTCAACCTGCCCATCTACACCAATCTTCTTTCTGAAGATCCATTTGCAGCCTACGGGTTTTACCCCTTCTGGAGCAAAGTCTAAAGTCCAAACTTTGTTGGTGTACATGGACTCCATCTCGGTCCGCATTGCATCCAGCCATTTTACCGAGTCACCGCTCTGAATGGCTTGCTGGAAGCTAGTAGGCTCATCATAATCTATGATGCAATCCTCTCTATCCCCGTCTATGAGAAAACCGTAGTATCTCTCGGGCGGATGAGACTGCCTACTACTTCTGCGGAGCGGCGTAGGAATGTCCGGTTCCCCTGAACCTTCTGGTTCTACTAAGGTTTCAGTAATAGCTTGTGGTTCTGGAATTTCTTCCAGTTCTATTGCGCTCCCACTTATCTGATTTTCTAAAAACTCAGTTTCCAAGAAGCGGGCATGACGAGAAACAAGAACTTTTTGCTCCTCTGCGTAATAGAAAAGATACCCCTTAGAGTTCTTTCGGTATCCCACAAACTTGCACTGTACTGAGCGTGCCTCGAGCTTGTCCGCATGCTGCTTTTTTACAAAAGCCGGACATCCCCATGTCTTAAAGGATTTAAGACAGGGTTTCTTCCCACTCCACATCTGATATGGTGTGATAGGCACTGTCTTAGTAGGAACTTGGTTCAAGAGATGTGGAGCTGTTTCCAGTGCATAACCCCAGAAAGATCGCGGTAACTCAGCCTTACTCATCATGGAACGAACCATATCTAATAGGGTTCGATTCCTTCTTTCCGATACACCGTTGTGTTGTGGTGTGTATGGAGGAGTACGCTGAGAGAGAATTCCATTCTCTTTTAAGTAGTCCAGAAACTCGGCACTCAAGTATTCACCACCTCGATCCGATCTTAGGATCTTGATACTTTTGCCTGTTTGTTTTTCTACTTCATTCTTATATTCTCGAAATTTCTCAAAGGCCTCAGATTTGTGCTTCATTAAGAAGACATGTCCAAACCTAGAGAAATCATCTGTGAAAGTAATGAAGTATGAATAACCGCTTCGCGCATGTGTAGACATTGGACCACACACGTCACTGTGTATAAGTCCCAAGAGCTCGCTCGCTCTTACTCCGTGTCCAGTGAACGGAGTCTTTGTCATCTTTCCCATGAGACAAGATTCACAAGTGGCATAAGACTGGTACTCGAACGGATCCAAGTATCCTTCTTTATGCAACTTAGTCAACCGTGTCTCATTGATGTGACCCAGTCTACAATGCCATAAGAAAGCCTGATTTAATTCTGGAGACTTTCTTTTAAGTGTGTTCTGGACACTGAATATCTGAGCTTGATTCAATACGTATATACCATTATTTAATGTACCTGACCCAATCAGTGCTTGATTTAGGTGGATGTTTACTACATCGCTTACAAAAGCAAAATCATATCCTTCCTTAGAAAGTAAGGATACAGATATGATGTTACAAGTCGCACCTGGTACATACAAACAGTCACGCAGAATCAATATCTGCCCAGTTGTCAGTCCTAGGTGATATTCCCCTACGGATACAGCATCCATGCTCATTCCGTTAGCAACCCTGAGAGTCATATCACCTTTCCTGATAACCCCACGGTTTCTCAGACCCTGTAACGAATTACAGATATGAGATCCTGATCCGGTATCCAATACCCAGGAAGTAGGGTTAACTGACAAACAGTTCTCAATTACAAACACACTCGAAGCCGAAGCCACAACATGCTTCGAATTCTGGCTACAGGCTTTACAAGCCCTGCAATCTTTCTGCCATAGTTCATTCCCGTTACAATAGGAACATCCCTCTTTTACTATATCCAGTCCTGAAACTTTTGCCCTTGTTTTTCCTTTTTCTTCCCTGGTTTCTTTCAGGGTATAAGCAGAGGGCAGGGACTGTAGAATTAGGTCAGTACTTGACCCATTCTCCAACGTGGTCTCCAGGTCCGTGAGCTCAATATAGCTGGTCTCTGTAAGGACGTTGCCCCTTACAGATGACCCGACAGCCAACCTCGCTTGAAGCAATTCGTTCGAGGTCTCATATCTTGCGATACGAGATTGCTCTCCATATAAAACTTTGTTATGGAGGAAGACAGAAACTGAGTCCATCTTCTCGTGCTGCCTCTGGTTTGCACCATCAACTGAGGCTAACACGAGGCACTTGGCTTTCGCACAATCCTTTTCCGATGTCCTGCGGATGTGAACATCCGTGACAGGGGAAACTGGACCTGAGACAGCAGGGTTTTGATTAGTTAAGAGGTGTTCCAGCTTGTCATGGGCAATGGACATCTGGACAGACCTTTGCCAGTCATAACAGTCAGGTTCAGTCATATTATTATCTAGATGTAACCTAGGCGTGGTCACAGGGTCGCTGCAATTAAGAGAGAGAAGAAGAAACACTCAGCATGATGCTCTTGCAAGTTTAGAGTGGTTTTTAGTTTGTCTAAACAGGATGGCTCCCACTGTTTCTCGAATCCCTCCTCAAACCATAAAGGAAGAATTAGTCGGGATCAATCCCACCGCACAATACTTGCTTAACCGTTCAGCCAGGCCGGTGTCGGTACTTCGAGGGAGGTTTTCCAACGCTTTCGCGAAGTTCCTTAATTAAAGAACCTCTTTTCCCTGGGGGCGTAGCCCCGCTAACACCATTCTAGGCACCTACTAGGTTTATAGCATTGATCGTTTAGTGAGAAATTTCCCGAGGAGTAGCATATACTCACAGTAGGATCGGGATCCAAATATCATCGCGTGACGAAACTGAAGGAATCCTACCAGAATCATCACACTCCAAATGGTATGCAAATCTAGCAAGTTTCAGTACTTATGAAACTCCCGATGTATATTTTTGCCCTATGCTCTTATGACCTTGACTAAGGCCAACAAATCATAAGTCACATGTCAAGTTCTACCCGTCGTTGTCCAGGTTAATTTGAATCCACCCGTATATACCCTTGACTAAGGCCAACAAGGTAATACGACTGTCCCAAACCAACGCATTCTATCTATGCAACATATGAATACCCACCAGCTACCAAACACTGTGCCTTGACTAAGGCCAACAAACACAGCTTGAATACTGTTGAATATTCATATGAAACGACGGAGGGCTACGAATGGTTTTGGCGAAACCGTGAACGTAGTGAACTTGATTTAGTCGATGGAACGAGATAGCTTTTAAATGGAGTGGCTCAAACTCCGCATTTTAAAAGTTTGTTTTGAAAAGAACCGAGTGGTTTTTCGAAAATGTTCCAACGACTTATACTTGGTTTATTTTCTTGCATTAGTTCTTTTAATGCATGTCTTGCTTGCATTAGTTCTTTTAATGCGTGATATTCTTGCATTAGTTCTTTTAATGCGTCCCATCATTTAATCCTACCATTGCAGAAAACAACCAAAATATGACGTACGCTTATGCCATTCGCATTCGCCACGGGGCCCCGTCATTACCCGTTAGGTTACTTAACTAACGACAGAGCGGGGGCTGGGCTAGCGCGTCTGTAAAACATAAGCAACGCTTAAATAATATCATATATAGATATACTGCAATGATAAACATTTCAGATCACAGATAAATACATTGGATATACTAGGAATCTGTAATTTGTACGAGCCTGTAACAAAAACAGATTACATGGTCGCGGTGAATAGCCAATACCCCACCCAAGACCCCTACGGGTGCGGCAAACTACCCGCCAAGTACCCGAAGCGTAGCAACCTCCCTCATCTCCATGAGTAGGCCACTCGACACTTCGGCATACCCGGTAGTTTGTGCACCCCTCCATGGGTCTATCCTAGGAGCAAAAACAGTAAAAAGAAATTATACAATGACGGCTACAACCCCGACCCGGTTGTGCGGCCATACAAATAATTATTACATCAATTTACAAATTTACAAGAATTGAAAGAAAAGAAAACTCTCGTCTCACAACCCCCGGCTATTCACCCGCGACAATCCAACATATTTATATACACATTCCAGCACATTACAGATCACAGATTTGTATAACCCCCACTAATCGACATATAGCGATTAGTAGACGTTCAATACAAATATCACATTACAGAAAACCCGTTTGCTCAAGTCTTTTAGAAGTTCGATCAAAAATACGGATTTTCGGGACCCCAAAATAAAATTTTCGTTCTGGAAAATCTGGGTTGAAAATATATATTCTAAAAATACCAAAATACCCCAATGACCAAACTGCAGAAAAGAAAAACGTTGAACGAGTCAACTCGGCCGCGTTTCCGCGGCGGGAGCGTGCTCCCGCCGCGGAAGCGCGGCGCTTTGATCGTTTCAGCGGCCCAAATTTTTGCAGTATCATTAAAAAAGCCTGAGTCGATTTTTGGTGGTTTTCAAAAAAGTTTTCCAGCACTTCTAAAATCGACAGAAAGTTTAAAATTCCGGGGTTCGTTTCGGGACTTTTTCGTTGATCGATCTTCTAGTTACTTGCTAACATGTTAGATAGAGTTTAATTAGGCTCTGATACCACTGTAAGTCCATGCTACCTCTCCCGGTATTTTCGGGAATGCGGAATTTGGTAAAAAAACGATTTTCTTAAAGATGGTAACATGGACCTAAAACCCGGATCTTGGTTAAACTTCTATCTAACATCCTAACTAAGAGTTTCTAGCTACTCGGTTAGGGGGTTATACCTAGCTTGTCTTGAACTCCTTCGTCTTCAAGCTCCGGTGGTGGTCCGATGGCTCCTTCTCGTCGTCTCCGTACGCCGAAGATAGATCCACTTGAAAGCTCCAACCTTTAGCTCCTTCTTAGTTCTTTGAAGAAACTAGTTCACTTGGTTTGCTAAACCTAGTGAACTAGAATGAGTAGAGAAGATTTAGAATGGGATTCTATCTATGGTTCTTGATTCTCAACACATGAGAGATATGAACCATAGAGTTAAGAAAGGGAGTAAGAGGATGAGGGTGAGAGCAAAGTGGAGAGCTCAAGAACAAGAGAGAGAATGAGCAAGAAAGAATGAGCAAGTATTTTGTCTCTCACCCTCTCATAATCCAAAGCAATGATAACTCATCATATTAACAAAAGTCTTATGTGATGGTTTGAAGCAACCACAACCATATCATTTCATGCACTCATTTTACACAAATGAGCAAGTAAACAAAAGTCTTTGCCATGAAATGATGGCTATGGTTATCATGATGGTCAACTAGTCAAGCCTAGTCAACCGGTCAACAAGTCAACAAAAGTCAACAAGTCAACAAAGTCAACAAGTCAACAAAAGTCAACAAGTCAACAACCATATCACCATAATACTTAATTAATATAATAGTTAATCACATATCATATTCTCATTAGGGTTGAGCATAAAGTCAAATAGTCAACGGTCAACTGTCAACAACCCTAATGAGAATCTGCTGCCTCTGCCTCCCTGTCAACTGTGCATACACACCCGCATCCGCGTTCCGAGGAACACGAATGCAAACTGGATAAATCCAATCCCATAAGGTACACTAGGATCTGGCTTAAACCAAAGCCCGCTAGTGTAAACTGTCCGGACACTGTACGTGCACAAGTGCACGGATGTGACCGAACCCTGTCGCAAAACCATGCGACCTGTCGCAATACCATGCGACCTCTACTCTTTTGCCTAAAGGCGAAAAGCTTTCTGTGTGGGACTCTAAAGACTCGACACTACACTGGCAGTGGGTTTAACCACAGACCGTAAGCGGCACTAGCTGTGCGTAACGGTCCCCAGGTAATGCCGACAAGAAGACCGACGAGGCGAAACCCATCTGAACTCCTACTGAGCCTGAGTGTGACATTCTCCGTACAGTCCGGTCTGTTCGTCTGATACATCGCATGGCGGGCCTAGGGGGCGGTAAACGTCAGTCCCCCAATAGCGGTACAAGTCGTGCCGGAGCGAAGCCCAAAACACCCTGAGATAACACTGGAAACCTACCAGTATATCTCGTTTGCCCTGGCCAGGGACTACTCGTGTAATGGCTCTCCTAGACACAGCGCGATGTCAACCCCCAATACCGGGAGAGACGAATCCTGTCTAACCGTCACTGCCTCCAAGTGCTTCGGGACTGCACCCAACTACTACCTGTTTGCACGACTCCTTTGAGCCGTGGTAGGGTAGTGATCAAAGTACAGTGGGAACACACTCGAGGCGGAATGACAGTGTCAAGTCAGCGGACTAAGCTGTACTCATGTCACTTGGGAACTGATAACTGACGATAGGTATAATACCAACTAGTCAGTTCCCGACGAGTCCTGTCCAGTGTACCCGTAACCTAACGAGCACCCGCATACTATCTCAAGTACGACGTACTGACGGCTGTGGGACAGACCGTCTCCCACACTGGGATGAGAAGCGCATGCGCTGGTCTACTCCGGAGTATCGATGCCCTGTCTCGATAGTCCTGCGACCAGGGACCTGCATAAGGATGTGCTTATAGATTACCCAGCCCCACTAGTGTGACGGCCATCACATCGCTGGTAATCAAGCAAAGATCCTAAGGGCTCTACTAATGTGTATAGGCGATATACAAAATAAACACATGTACACATTGAAGTAGAAACAAACCAAGTAGCATACTACTATTTTGAGCAAGATTGTCAATACAAGGTGAATATCCCAAGCTTCCATTAAGTAATATACATACTAGTATGATACAGTAATGGCCTCTAGGGCATATACACTAACAATAAGAAGCATCACGTGCTAGCACGTGACCAACAGTCACGTGTTGGCACGTGATAATTCAAAGCAGCGGCAAAGGCAGATTCGGTTCCCTGACTAAATCAATGAAAAAGCTTCAGAAAGAGTCACGTGCTCACACGTGACCAGGGGTCACGTGTTGGCACGTGACCGCTGAACAGTGGCTAGAAGACAAAGCGCAGAAGGCAGAAGAAAACTCGTTCCAAGGGCTCACGTGCCTACACGTGACCAGGGGTCATGTGCCCACACGTGACCGAGGGTCTATCTATTTAACAGAATTAAATTCTGAACAGCATTCAAATCTTTCCAAAGGAGAATGATTATTTGGAACAGATTGGATTAAAGATTTAAAGGTGATTAAATATCACCTATCTATGGAAAAATCATGAACTTGGAATGATTTCCCCTTAAAATCTAACCGAAATAACAAAGGAATATCTTTGGATTTAAAATCCAATGGTGAATAAAATTCACCCAATAATCCAAAGGTCCAAATGAATGATGAATGCGAATCAAATCTCTAACGAATGCAAATCAAATCCCTCAACGAATAATTCACTAAAACTGATTGATTCTGCTCCTTCTCCTATAAATAGGAGCCAAGGGGATACAGAGATGGACACACAGAGAGAGAGAAAAAAATAGAGCCTTGAGACTTTGGAGGAATTTGGATCTTCTGCAAAAGAAAACCTTAGGTAAGAAAGGAGAGGCTTTTAAAAAGGGAATTTAATTCTCAAAAGAGTTTAACTCTAATATTAAAGAGAAGAATTTAGTTCTCTCTTTAGCAGAGGATCTGCAAAGTGCACATCTCCCCATGAATTGAGAATTTAATTCTCATTGGGTTGAGATCCTGCCATGCAGATCCAAAGCATAGAGAGGGAATGGAAGTTTGAGAATTTAATTCTCATAGAATTATAGGAATTTAATTCCTTCGAATTAAAATTAGTGTTTAACCCTATGTTGTAGCGATTTAATCCCTTCAAATGGACAGAACCAGGGTTTAACCCCAATTAAGAGCTTAATTCTGTCAAGATAACAGGAATTTAATTCCCTTAAGAAAGAAGAAATGAGGGTTTAACCCTATTTAAGAATATAATTCTTCAAAAGAAAGAAGGAATTTAATTCCTCTAAAGTTATTGCTAGGGTTTAACCCTATGAAGAATTCAATTCTTAAAAAGATAAACACATCTTCAAACAGGCAAAGGAATAGGGTCACGTGCTACCACGTGACCCCTGAAAAGAAACAGAAAAGAGCTTTAGGGCGCCCTTACGTGTCGACACGTGACCCCTAATGAACATTCTAACAGATCAAAGCGCAGGCCCCCATCACGTACCCAAACGTGATGGTTTTCAGAATTAAAAGTGTTAAACACTTATCTGTAGAACAAAATAAAGGGAAACAGGGCGCTATCACGTGCTACCACGTGACCTCTTGGCTGAAGCTTTAACGGACAAACAACAGAATTCCCATCACATGACAGCACGTGATGCTCCAAAGTATTTAATACTTTTGGCAGAATAAAATGAATTGAGGGAGCTCTCACGTGCTACCACGTGACCCCTCTTGCCTTAGTGTTTAACACTAAAGTTGAAACCTCTATATCCAGTGTTCAACACTGATTTTCTTAGTGTTTAAACACTAATTTGGAAAACATCTATTTACAGTGTTTAACATTGACTTTCTTAGTGTTGAACACCAACCTGGAAAACCCTGTTTTCAGTATTTAACATTGATCTGCCTTAGTGTTAAACACTAATTCGAAATCTCCATTGCCAGTGTTTAACACTGATTTGTTTTAGTGTATAAACACTAATTTGAAAGCCCTGCTGTTGGTGTTTAACACTAACTATCTTTTAGTGCTGAACACTAACTTGTCAATCTCATTCTCAGTGTTCAACACTGATTGATCTTTAGTGTTTAACACTAACTTTAGCCCCATTAGCTAAGTGTCTGGAGGCAAAGCCTCTCCTCTAATGGAACAACAGAGGGCCAATATCATAAACATGATTGGACTTAGCCCAAGCTGGCCATAAGTCCTCAATTCAAATTCAACTGAGCCAATGGGCTCATAATATAATTAATTGGTCTTGGTTCCAAATTGGGCCAAAGATTATTTAATCTACCTCGGTTTAAGGGTACATCTCTTCACTCCTTTGATACTTTGCGTTGTAATTCCTCAACGTCTTTAAAGAGGTGACGGGTCCCGATGACCACATATTGATACGGACTGTAGGGTCCTTAAACACATGGACTATGAGGTCCTTAACCTTGACCGGGATGTCTTAAAACTAACGACGGACTGTGGGGTCCTTAAACTCATGGACTATGAGGTCCTTAACCTTGACCGGGATGTCTTAAAACTAACGACGGACTGTGGGGTCCTTAAACTCATGGACTATGAGGTCCTTAACCTTGAACGTGATGTCTTAAAACTAACATCGGACTGTGGAGTCCTTAAATCCACGGACTACGACGTCCTTAACCTTGACCGCAACGTCTTAAAACTAACACTGGACCGCAATGTCCTTAAACTACTTATTAACCGCAATGTCACTAAACTAAACAACAGGGCTCCCTTAATTGCTCTATTGTTGGATCTAAACGATCCCGTTAAGTTGATCTTAGTCTGAAAACTTGACTAACGTATCCTTAACAAATGTTTAAGTCGATCTTAGTCTCGAATGAGGCTAACGTATACTTAAACCGAAAACCCCCTTAACCCAAATCTAAGATAATACGGATTTGGACTAGTCCACGCCCTACGGGCGACGACATAACTCAGTCTCCGTATACAATCCACGGGCAACTAAACACAAAATAAACACACACGACACGAAGTGACCATCTGGATAAGGAGAAAGTGGTTACCGCGATGCGGTAGCGTAATTAACTGCAGGGGCTTGCGCCTGCAGGGAAGAGCGTCCCCACAATCAAAAACCCCTCAAGCGAGGGGGAATCTGACGAAGTCTGCTACATCGGACGCATCCGTTTAAACCTTCGATACACGGTGCCATAAATCAACTTGGCATCTTCGGAGAGGTGGACGGATAGCACCAATTAGCATCTGCCCCCGAATCTCAGGCAAGACGCCCATGTCTTGGCCGCCGTTCGGAGGGGAACAGATTCTGGCACGCCCGGTGGGACCTTTTCCTCTTTCAACTCCACACTTCGTGTGTCGTGTTCGCGAACCAAACACGGATTGCTAATGGTTGCCCTTGGGTTTCAAGGTACTAAGATTTGGCGTTTTGCTTATTGCAGAAAGCAAAGAGTCAATGGCTTCCACTTGTGCGAAATGCTCCTACTGCAACTGCAACCGGCGCTCCGCCTCGCCAGGAGGTATAGCCTATGGGCCCCAAGCTGCTTCGCTGTTCACAATGCTTGTGGAACTGGTCACTCAAGCCACAACAGGATTGTTTTTCGGGACCGTGCTCCCGCCAATGATCTTCACCGCTCCTGTGCCAACACCGGAAGCTCCTAAGAAGTCGGTCTTCGATCGGCTTACAGCTAATGCGGCCCCTCTCAACGGGTCGTCTAACTCCAGCTCCTCGGTCTTCGCCAGACTGGGCCAAAATTCCTGTGGGCCCACAATGAAGCTAGCAATCCCGGAGAAGGGTGCTCCTAAGAAAATAACCAATCCTGCTCCTGAAGTCATCAAGGCGGCTTCTCCTGCCAAAAATTCAGTCTTTACAAGACTGACTGTTCCAGCTCCCGCTCCTGCTACCCAAAGGGCATCGGTCTTTGACAGGCTAACATCAGCGGCGACCCTTCATCTACACAGGGGGCAAGACGAGACTATCGCCCTCACCAAGCCGGTTCCATCAGCACGACGCGCTCGACGTCGTTATTGGCGCCGAGTGAGGAAGGCCGGAGGCAACTCCCCTCCTGGGCTAACTCCTCCAGCCCCGATGGCAGAAGTTAATGCTGCTGTTCCAACTGGGAACAGCTTTGAGATGCTAAATAAGGTGCGTAGGAATTTTCCTACCGCGGTGCTAAAGAGGTCTCCCCCTCTGCTGAAAAATGCTGTAGAAGTAAAGCCAGAACAGCCCCAATCTCCTCAGCGACTATCCTCTCAAATCTATAAAGACTGGCGGGAGACCCGAGACTCGGTGATCGATCCAAATTTCTCCCACCAACACAAGAAGTTGAAAATCCAACAGGAAGTCAGTCACCAGGGTAAGCCACGAAAAGCTGTCTGGGTGCCCACCTCAACGGCCCCCCTAACTTCCACTGCTCATAAAAAGAAGAGGCCAGAGAGGACCCCTAGGCCTGCAACGAAAGCCAAAAGCACTGAGCCCAGACGCCCTAAGGCTGGGGGCAGGATGGTCCATACTGTATACATGGCATCGGGGAAGGAAGACAGCCGTGCGTCTACAGGTCATAGACCGTTTACACGGTCGGTGACCAAAGCTCAGGAGCAACAGCAGAAGCTCCAGGAAATGATGATCGCAATGGCCGCGCTTACTGGACCGAAAGAAAGCCCCGAGGCCTCCTCGGATCAGCAACAAGAACAGGAAACCGACACCGAGTTCCTCCGGAGGATACTGGAAAAGAAAGATAGAGAGGCTGCAGAACAAGCGGCCAATATAAAGCAAATAGCCCACTTATTCCAGGACATGGTGGGAATGATGATTCAACAAGACCCACCTGCTGAGGATCCTCCGATCGTCCTTGAAGAAGACAAGGGAGAAACGTCAAATCCGCCACCGGCTCTCTCAACGGCCAAGGAAGAGACAATCTCTAAGGCTGACTTGGACGACTATATAGCCCAACAAATCCGGGTTCATCATGCAATTGAGGCAGCTGGTCAAGTCGTAAAAACGGGGCGACCATATCCGAGCTGGTACGACCAAATCAAATATCCGCCGGCTTATACAATACCAAAATTCCACGTGTATAAGGGGACCGGCAATCCCCACCAACATGTTGCCCAGTTCAGAGCCCTTTGCGGTAACACCGGCGGTGATGATAAACTGTTGCTTCCCCAATTCGTGGGCAGCTTATCAGAAACGGCGTTCGAATGGTATTCGGAACTCCGGAACGATTCTATCAAGACGTTCGCTGAAATGGAGTTGCTATTCACTCAGCGATTCGCAAGCGTCAGCGAACGCACTCCAATAACGGCATTGATTAATGCCAGGGTGAAACCAGGCGAAACGTGGGTCCAGTGTGCTATACGCTGGCGAAATTTATGGTCGAAATGCGAGCAACGCATTGAGGAAGCGCCCGCGGTAGGCATATTCGTGGATACCCTAGACCCTCATTCAACTATCTCCCAGTTTATGATGTTCTTTAAGCCAATCACATTCCAGGCTCTAATCGACAAGTTGGCCCAGATGGACCAGATGGGTCACAGGCCGCCTCCCCCGAAGCCAGAACCTCGGAATGACAAGGGTAAAGGGAAGGCAACCTTCATTGCGAACGCACATCAACAACCCAGTGTCCCCAAAGCTGGCGGATCAGCTGTAAGAAAGGCGGCGGTATTACAACGAGAAGATGAAGCGCCCCTACTCGTTCCCGCGGGATAAGACGAAACGGTTATTCGACCTGGCAGTACGCAATAGACTTATAAACCTGCCGAATCCAAGGCGACCGCCACAACCCATTGAGGTGAATAACCCCAACTATTGCCTCTACCATCAAACGATAAGCCATCCGATTGAGGACTGCTTCGTTTTTAAAGGATGGATTGAAGATCAATACCTCCAGGGGAAGTTTGCACTATCCGAAAAGTGGAAGGTGAACCCGCCACAGCCGCATACTCCTAAGAAAGCAGATACGCCGGGGGCAACCTGTTCCTTTATTGAAGAAGCTCCATGGGAGGTCGTGCTGTCAACTAAAACAAAAAGAATGCTGAGGGACCTTCAGGCGTGCCCGGCGGTCGAATGGAAGGACCCGCTTGAACCTCAAATCATCGAAGGGATGTTGAAGCCGCGCCCAACTACGAAGACTCATGGTTATGGCCCGAATACTCACACCCAACCGTCAAAATCTTCGAAGAAAAAGAAGAAGAAATCCAAGAAGCCCGTGAAGCCTGGAGACAAGCGCACGGATTTACAGAAACAGATTGACGCGCTGGAGGAGTACAATCAAAAGGCGCGGACTCCCGTCACGCTACAAGAGTTCCTCAACCACGTCTTTCAGGAGGAAGATGATGGAGAGAGCTCATCGGATGAATCCGAGGAATATGTGGCGAGTTGTCATGTAATTTCCCACTCAGAATATGAGAAAGCTCCTGGCACTGAGGAACTGGGGTCACAGCCTGAGCCAGAACTTGTATGGCCAACAGATGAAATGATCGACGCCTTTCTAGACGAGATTCGTTTGAAGAGTAAAGCCGATCAGGAGCGTGAGATGGCTACATCGGAAGGAGCCAAGCGCAGCCGACTAAACGAAAGAGTCGAAGCACTCCCACCAGATCGAAAGACATCCGATGCGAATAAAAACGTGTTCAAGACGAGGAAAAGGTTTGCCAAAGCCATGTCAATGGGAATGAGCTACCACCCTCAGAAGAAAACACGCTCAATGGAGCGGAAAGGCACCCTAATTATTGCTCATATCATCGGAAAATTTCGCACCCCACTGAGGAGTGTGACGCTTTTAAGATGTGGTGGGAAGGATATGTTGCTCACCGGCAACATTTTAAGCGCATGAAACGCAAGACTCGTCGGGAACGAAGAAGTACGGCCGAAGAACACAAAAGAACCGCCGGCAATTGTTACACGGTTAACGCCGGAAGGTCACAAGTTCTCACCTATGGAAGCGACTCTGATGAAGAAATGGCTCTGGGCCCTCTCTTTAAGGAATCCGTTTTAGGGAAAGAGGAAGAACCAGAGGCCTGCGAAAATATTCAGCTGCGCAATCACACGCTCCCGGAAAAGAATCTCGGACACGCGAATAGAAAAGATAAGGGAAAGGAGAAGGTCACTGAGGATATCACCTTAGATGACCATGACACGAAAGAGTTGGCTGCCAAAGGTCCTCCCAGGAAGAGTAAGGTGGATTACAACATCCTAGTGCACCTAAGGAAGCTACCTTCTCAGCTCAGCATTCTCGACGCCCTCCTACTATCAAAGGAAGCGAGAGATTCATTAATTAAGGCGTTACAAGAACCCGAGCAATTCTAAGCCTTCCTCGCCACAGAAAAGATGAAGGATGAACTGGAAGAAGTGCGCACGGCCGACATCACTTTCGGTAACGAAGACCTTCTCCTCGGGACGTGCGACCACAACCGTCCCCTATACGTCTCCGGATATTGCCACGATATCAAGATAGGCAAGATCTTGGTGGATAATGGATCCTCCGTCAATCTCCTCAATGTTCAGGTGTTGAAGGAAATCTGCATGAGCGTACAACACCTCGCTCGTGACAAAATTACCATCTCCGGTTTCGACTCCCAGTCATCACGGACTCTCGGATCTGTAATACTAACATTACGCTTCGGACTGCTCATCACGGACATCAAGTTTCACGTCATTGACGCCAAGACCTGCTACAACGCCTTGCTCGGTCGTCCTTGGTTACACGAGTACAACATCATCCCTTCTACACAGCATCAGTGTATGAAGTACTTTAAGGATGGTTTCGAGTATACCGTAACAGGTGAGCTAAACCCATTTTCAATGAACGAAGTCCGCAAGTAAGAAGATGCGAAGTACTTTTTGCCAGATTTCGAGGATACAGAAAGGTGTCGCAAGCCCGAAAACAAAGCCGCCGCCACCATCCCTGTTTTCGGGAGCGATACCAAAGAAGGAGAAGAGATAGTTTACGCTGGTCCGTCTCGGCGCAACAACCCGGGACCGTCCGCCCCCATATTGATCTTCAGAAGTGACTCGGAAGATGAGGTTAATGCCGTGTTCTCCAGTCGGCCGTCAATACAAGCATCCCCTGGTGATGATCAAAGTTTGCAAATCACCATGGTGCCGCGGAAACACTACAAGGATCTCGACGCACTTCAAGCTCACAATGTGCAGGACCTGCAGACGTTTTACGTCCCTCCCAGGTGAAAGGGTGAAAAGGTGATCCTATTCTACCAATCCACAGAAACGAGAGTGGAGAAAGAGATATGGCATGGCGCGGATGCTACACTCGACAGGCTCCAACCTATCCGTTTGCGCAGATACTACACAAATGGACTAAAGAGGCTATTGAAGCGCCAAGGAGTACCCTTAAAATAGACTGCTCGACAAGCTCGGTTCTACAACAGGATTTGGGATGTCCCTGGAACTCAGCGCAAATTGCCTAACGGGAGAATGGAAACGCTCGGCCTTGGATACGTGAGTTCCGGTAAACGGGAGCGAATCCACGGTAGCTACGCCGTATATAACTTCGATGAGGAGGAAAACGCCCTGTCCAGCAATGCTAACCCCTCATCAAAACTGGATCCCGCGAGCGAAGTGCCGAGTCCGTCATTTGAAGAACAAGTGGACAAACTTATCAGGAAAGCAGGTCAAAAGGCTCGGGAAGACCACAATCGCGAGATGGCCATCTACGAGAAGGCCAGGACGCAACATCTGTTTCAACAGGCCGCAAAAGACGAAGATGCTCCTCCCTGTCAACCCGTTGTACAAAAGGCCCGACGCAGAGGCAGAAGTAGGTCAAGAAGCGGAAAGAGGAGCCGACAACAACGACGCAGGATTAGAGAGTTATGTGATCGGGTATTGCGCGGACCAAATTTGTCCCTCATGATGAAGATGAGTCGAGCGTATTCCTTCCCCCGAGACAAGACGAAGAAATTACTTGAGCTCGCTATAAAACATCGAATGATCGCGCTCCCAGAGTCTAAACACCCTTAGCAAGCTAACAAAGTTTCACATCCGGGCTATTGCTCTTATCACCGAGCCATAAGACACCCTATCGAAGACTGCTTCACCTTCAAGAACTGGGTCGAAGACCAGTACCAGCAAGGCAGATTTGCTTTATCCAGCAGCTGGAGGGTAACGCCGCCACAAAAGCACGAACTCAAAGCCGCAAGAGCAGAACCAGATCCACATCGATATCGGAAGCGGATTCGCACCTGTCACATGATTACAATATTAAAAGAAGAGCCCGAGGACATAGATGAGCTCCCTTGGTGCTTCGAAAACAATGACAATGAGGTAATCTCAGAATTTCCACCAGCTCCGAAAGAACTGGAAGATGGCATACATACTACTGCAGATAACCTCAAGAAGATTGAGTTGGGATCGGCAGACGATCCGCGACCGACATTCGTCAGCGAGCTGCTATCTGAAGAAAGGGTGGCTGCGTTAAAGGACGTGCTTCTACAGTATAAAGATTGCTTCGCGTGGAACTATTTCGAGATGTCGGGATTAGATCCAGAGATTGATGTGCATAAATTAGCAATATCCCCGGATATCATGCCAGTCAAGCAGGCGCCGAGAAGGATGCAGCTCGAGCTTGAGATGAGCATCAGCGCCGAAGTCAAGAAGCTGATCGATTCTAGATTTATCCAAGAAGTCCATTATCCTGACTGGATCGCCAATATCGTCCCGGTAATGAAGAAAAATGGGACGGTGCGCATATGCGTGGATTTCAGGGATCACAATAAAGCCTGCCCGAAGGACGATTTCCCAGTACCGGTAACCGAGCTGATGATAGATAACACGTCCACTCACGAGGTTTTCTCCTTTATGGACGGTTCATCGGGGTACAATCAGATAAAGATGCATCCCGAAGACCAGAAGAACACCGCTTTCCGGACCCCTCTGGGAATATTCTGCTACAAAGTTATGCCTTTCGGTCTAAAGAACGCCGGTGCCACCTATCAGAGAGCCATGACAAAGATCTTTGATGATCTCATACATGAAATCGTCGAGTGCTATATCGACGACCTCGTAGTAAAGAGCATGTCACATGAAGAGCATTTAGAACATCTGAAGACCGTATTTCAACGCCTTCGGCAATATAATTTGAAGATGAACCCCCTCAAATGCGCGTTCGGAGTCTCCTCGGGTAAATTCCTAGGATTCATCGTCCGACACCGAGGTATGGAGATAGATCCGTCCAAGATCAAAGCGGTCATGGAAATGCCACCGCCAAGGACACTCAAACAGCTGCGATCTCTCCGAGGAAAGCTCGCGTATATCCGGAGGTTTATCGCCAACCTGTCAGGAAAGTGCCGTCCTTACAGCCACCTCATGAAGAAGGGAACTCCGTTCGTCTGGGACCACAAATGCCAAGGCGCACTGGACGAGATCAAGCAATACCTGCAGAACCCGCCGGTGTTAGCTGCTCCAGTCAAGGGAAAGCCTCTTATTCTTTATACAACAGCCCTTGAAGGTTCCTTAGGCGCATTATGGGCACAAGAGAATGATCAAGGGAATGAAAGAGCTCTTTATTACCTAAGTCGAGTTCTGCTGGGGGAAGAAAGCAATTACTCCCCTATCGAAAAACACTGCCTGGCGTTAATCTTCGCGATAACAAAACTCCGGCACTATGCATTGGCACATGAAGTCCGTCTTATATCAAAGGTAGACCCCCTAAAATATCTCATGTCAAAGGCCATATTGACAGGGAGACTCGCTAAATGGGCCCTGCTCTTGATGGAGTTTTCAATAACCTATCAGCCGCTTAAGGCAGTGAAAAGCCAAGCCATCGCCGACTTCCTTGCTGAGCATCCAGTACCTGCCGGTTCTCCTCTAAATTGCGATTTGCCGGACGAACATGCGTTTGACGCGATCGACGGTGGTGACACCCTATGGGAACTTTATTTCGATGGAGCGTCCTCCGTAAAGAAGCACAAACAAAGTACCCCAATGATTAAATCGGGGGTAGGCCTCATCTTCGTAACTCCACAAGGAGGGATAATGCCCTTAGCTTTCTCCTTAACAGCACCGAGGACGAACAATGAAGCCGAATACGAAGCTTTGATAGCAGGCCTCGAGATCGCCATTGACATGGGAATTGAAAACCTCCTCATATACGGGGATTCTCAACTGGTCGTTAGTCAAGTAAACGGCGACTACCAAACGTGCAAACCGGAGTTGGTGAAGTATGGTGAAAAGGTGCGACAACTGTTGACCCAAATTCCCTTCTATACTCTGGAAAGTATACCACGCGCGGAAAATAGCAAAGCAGACGCGTTAGCTAAGCTCGCTAAAGAACTGGCTGACGAGAACCTCGATGACGTCAGAATCATGGTACAAAGCCGTCGAGTGCTCGCCCCAGCAGAAATATCTCCGGAATCATACGAAGAAAAGGCAGCGACTGAGCGGACGACCCTACAAATAAAAGACCATGAGAAGGCTGAGGAATGGAGGGAAGTCTTTATAGACTACTTTAAGTCCCACCGAATGCCCGAAGAAGCGTCCTCAAGACATCAGCTCATGAAACGAGCTTTATCTTTCGCTTTCGTCAACGATACTCTATACAAGAGATCGTTTGATTCTCTGTGGCTGAGATGCTTAGGACCTGACGAAGCAGAAAGAGTTGTTCAAGAAGTTCATGATGGAATCTGTGGTTCTCATCAAGCAGGCCCGAAGATGAAGTTATAAATTAAACGAATGGGTTACTACTGGCCCACGATGATCCAGGACTGCCTCGAATATGCGAAGCAGTGCCACTCATGCCAAATTCATGGGGACTTTATCCACCAGCATCCAAATCCACTCCATCCAACGGTGGCTAGCTGGCCATTCAAAATATGGGGAACTGACATAGTCGGCCCCATCGAACCGGCATCGTCCAGGGGACATCGTTTCATCCTGGCGACGACTGATTACTTCTCCAAGTGGGCAGAAGCAGTACCGTTGAGGGAAGTGAAGACGGAGAAGATCCTCCACTTTTTCAAGACGCACGTCATTTATCGGTTTGAAACTCCACGGCGGATTATCTCCGATAACGGGCCAGCCTACAGAAGCCATAAGATTAGCCGCTTCGCGCAACAGCATAACATAGACTGGAGATACTCCTCAGTTTATAATCCACGAGCCAACGGTCTGGCCGAGGCCTTCAATAAGACCTTGACAAAGATCATAAAAAAGACGGTGTCCCGAAATAAGAAGGACTGGCATGAGAGACTGCAAGAGGCTCTTTGGGCGTACCGAACTACGTTCAAGACGGCCACGAGCACAACGCCATAGGCATTGGTATTCGGTACAGAAGCAGTACTCCCCCTTGAGATAGAGCTACCGTCTCTACGAATGGCAGTCCACTGCGAGCTGACGGACGAAGAAAATGCTCACCTGCAGCTTGTGGAGCTTGATGCCCTCGATGAAACCCGGCTCATAGCGCAACAAAATCTGGAGGCTTACAAAGCAAAGATGACGCGCTCATATGAATGATTGACCCGACCGAGGACATTCGCCAAGGCGAACTCGTGCTAGTGGTCAAAAGGCCTATGATTCCCAATCGCGCCAAACGGGGAAAATTCGAGCCAAACTATAAAGGCACGTACATCATAGATAAGGTCTACCAGGGTGGGGCCTATTTACTCATGGACATACACGGTGAAAGGCCTTTCAGGCCAATAAACGGTCGCTTCCTAAAGAGATACTACGCTTAATGAGCCACAGCCTAGGTCAATGGTAGATGACGACGACTATGTCCGCTCGCTCTCTTCCTAAGCTCAAGCTTTATAAGCGGTAGCCGGCTTTCTTTATGACGGACCGAAACGTCCTTAAACTAATAGCGGACCGAAACGTCCTTAAACTAATATCGCAGCATCCGTAGGCTGACAAGATAAAAAAAAATATAAGAAAAAAATATAAATAAATAAAAACGGTATGTCCATAAGTAGAAAAGGGCACGGATGAAACCCGAATGGGCGCCGTGAGTAAAAACAGCAGGACTACCGGCGAGTGTTCGTGAAAACCCGAAAGGGGGCGACCTCGTAAAAAAAAAGAGAAGAAGAAAATAAATTAAAAAAAAATAAATAAATATAAAATAAAATCGGTATGTCCACAAGCGAAATGGGCACGGATGAAAACCCGAAAGGGCTCCGTGAGTAAAAACAGCAGGACTACCGGCGAGTGTTTGTGAAAACCCGAAAGGGCGCAACCTCGTTAAAAGACACTTACAAGGTCCCCTCGGCCTTGTAAGGAGAAACCACCCCCGTGAGATCCTTACGACTCACAAGGGAGCAGAACACTTAGGGATCCCCACGGTTCCTAAGGAGAAAATACACTTGCGAGATCCTCACGACTCGTAAGGAGAACTCTCTTATGAGACCCTCACGGCTCATAAGATTTGAAAGTCTTAAGTTACAGAGACCTAAACCTATGCTTAAGAAACCCCCACAACCTTCGATATTTCCCTACAAGTGGCTCAATACTGACCCTTGTATACAATCCACAGAAGCAAATAAGCATCTTCCCAGCAAAGTCCTACCCGTGACTAGGGGTATGTCCCTATGGTGAACAACCCTTATGAGTCCTCTCGACTTATAAGGAGAAAGACCTCTTGTAAGATCCTTACGAATTACAAAGGAAAATATACTTAGGAATCCTCACGATTCCTAGGGAGAAAATACACCTACGAGATCCTCACGACTTGTAGGGAGAAATACCTTCGTGAGACCCTTACGACTCATGAAGTCAAAAGCCTTAGTCGATGGGACCCTAACCCTGTTTGCTAAGCCACCTTTGTTCAACATCGACAGAGGCAGATGATGATTCGCTCATGGCCATATCCCAGTTGTAGCGGTGCTGATGCCGAAATCTGTGTCTAATTTCAGGTTTATGGTGAAAAGCCAGTAGGCCGCACGTGCATACGAGATAGCCGAAATGATGGGGCAACTTGCAATAAAAAGCAGCAAGTAAAAATGTATGCATGAAAAATAGCCGAAATGATGGGGCAACTCGCAATAAAAAAACAGCGAGTAAAAATGAAATAAATAGCCGAAATGATTGGGCACCGCGAAAAAACAGCCGAAATGATTGGGCAATCGCGACCTTCGTGATATGAAGCTGAAATGATAGAGCATCGTGGAAAAAGAAATAAAATAAAAAAAAGTTTTAATTTATGCCCTACAGGTGATGTTCCATCATACCCTGTATACAATCCAAGGGCGTAAACAAAAAAGGGACCATACTCCTCCCCCCAGGTCTCATCATAAGAAGAAGCCAAATCTCGACGGGCCACGAGTGACCTAGAGATCATCTTAACACTCGTCTCGTAACAACGAACACACCTCCAAGAGAAACAGAACAGCGGCAACTCCCAGTTCCATGGCTCGGCGATATACTGATCACCGAAAAGTCAAGTCCCAATTCCGTGAAATGCGAATACAATCAATAAAATTCCTGGTTACGTGGAACGCGGATAACGTCACTCTTTGACCCCGTGGAAAACGTCCAGAGCGGATCCTGGTCCTCGCAGAGCACGGCAGTGAACCCGTATGAAGCATCCAGAGCGGAGCCTAGTCCTCGCCAAGCACGGCAGTGAACCTGTGTGAAGCATCTAGTGCAAAATTCCTGGTTACGTAGAACGCGGAAAACGTCACTCTTTGACCCCGTGGAAAACATCCAGAGCGGATCCTCGCAGAGCATGGCAGTGAACCCATGTGAAGCATCCAGAGCGGAGCCTAGTCCTCACCGAGCACGGCAGTGAACCCGTGTGAAGCATCTAGTGCGAAATTCCTGGTTACGTGGAACGCGGATAACGTCACTCTTTGACCCCGTGGAAAACATCCAGAGCGGATCCTGGTCCTCGCAGAGCACGGCAGTGAACCCGTGTGAAGCATCCAGAGCGGAGCCTAGTCCTCGCCAAGCACGGCAGTGAACCCGTGTGAAGCATCTAGTGCAAAATTCCTGGTTACGTAGAACGCGGATAACGTCACTCTTTGACCTTGTGGAAAACGTCCAGAGCGGATCCTGGTCCTCGCAGAGCACGGCAGTGAACCCGTATGAAGCATCCAGAGCGGAGCCTAGTCCTCGCCAAGCACGACAGCGAACCCGTGTGAAGCATCTAGTTCAAAATTCCTGGTTACGTGGAACACGGATAACGTCACTCTTTGACCCCGTGGAAAACGTCCAGAGCGGATCCTGGTCCTTGCAGAGCACGGCAGTGAACCCGTATGAAGCATCCAGAGCGGAGCCTAGTCCTTGTCAAGCACGGCGGTGAACCCGTGTGAAGCATCTAGTGCAAAATTCTTGGTTACGTGGAACACGGATAACGTCACTCTTTGACCCCGTGGAAAACGTTCAGAGCGGATCCTGGTCCTCGCAGAGCACGGCAGTGAACCCGTGTGAAGCATCCAGAGCGGAGCCTAGTCCTCGCTGAGCATGGCAGTGAACCCGTGTGAAGCATCTGGTGCAAAATTCCTGGTTACATGAAACACGGATAGCGGAGCCTAGTCCTCGCCAAGCACGGCAGTGAACCCCTGTGAATCATCCAGAGCAAACACCAGACTGTGGAGTCCTTAAAATCCACGGACTATGATGTCCTTAACCTCGACCGTAATGTCTTAAAACTAACGATCAACCACCCTAATTCTGTACTGATTCTACCTTGGTTTAAGGGTACATATTTCACTCCTTTGATACCCGGCGTTGTAATTCCTCAACATCTTCAAAGAGGTGACGGGTCCCCGCAACCATACATTGGACTGTGGAGTCCTTAAATCCACGGACTATGAAGTCCTTAACCTTGACCGCGATGTCTTAAAACTAACATCGGACTGTGGAGTCCTTAAATCTACGGACTATGAGGTCCTTAACCTTGACCGCGATGTCTTAAAACTAACATCGGACTGTGGAGTCCTTAAATCCACGGACTATGAAGTCCTTAACCTTGACCGTGATGTCTTAAAACTAACATCGGACTGTGGAGCCCTTAAATCCACGGACTATGACGTCCTTAACCTTGACCGCAAGGTCTTTAAACTACGATGCCTTGAGCAACCCCTGACCCCGTGAAACACGGATAAGGGCGACCACATCCAGCATTTGCAGGTCCTCACGACCTGTAAGGAAGAAAAACTCTCTTCTGAGATCCTTACGACTCTCAAGGGAAAACCCGCTTAAGAATCCTCCCGATTCTTAAGAAGAACTTATACCTATGGGATCCTCTTGACCTGTAGGGAGAAAAACTCTTTATGAGACCCTCGTGGCTCATAAAGCGCAAAAGTCTTAGGAAGCAGACCTTAACCCTGAATCCTAAGCCGTCGCTTCCCTGCAAGGAGATCAAGATAAATTGTCCGCAAAACTCATTCAATGAAAGAGACACACCATTAAGAAGAAAAATGTATCTTTTATTCATAAACCAAAATGGATACAAAGTACAATTCATGAAAGAACAAAAAGAAGATACTCTCAGTCATGAGTATGTACAAAAACAGAAAAGAAATGAAAAGATACAAGTTTTCAAGCCGGTGGGCGATTTAGCAGCTTGGTCAGCTCATCCGGCTTTTGCTGGGCCACGGCCTCATGATTTAAGATCGCCAAAAGACGGGCCTCCGCCTGAGCTTGCTGGGCCTGATAAGAAACAAGCCGAACTTCAA
This sequence comes from Agapanthus africanus, assembly GCA_030015575.1. Classification (NCBI taxonomy): domain Eukaryota; kingdom Viridiplantae; phylum Streptophyta; class Magnoliopsida; order Asparagales; family Amaryllidaceae; genus Agapanthus; species Agapanthus africanus. Next base: position 343,572,135 of record CM057341.1, read on the forward strand.
GCTCTTTCTCGGTGGCCTTATGAGTCTCGACCCTCTCACGAGTGAACATAGCAGCTTTATCAAGAGTCGCCACCTCCCTGATAGACTCTTGAAGCACCCGCCAGAGTTCATACGCTTTGTTGGCCTTGGCAGTAAGACTCGCCTGAAGCTCGCTCAGCGCTTTAGAAGCCAGCTCTCTCTTTGAGAATTTGCGACCAAGCCTCTTCTCGCACGATGTCATGTTTGCCGCGCACCGCGCTATCATCCCCCGCAAGTCCGCCTTTGCAGCCATGACCTCCGAGGAAAGACGGGAACATTCAAGTGCGTGCAAGCAAGCCTCCACCTGCGGACAGAACTCCACCCAGACTCGCACCACCTCTTCGCTATGGTAGGTGGCAAGAAAAGGAAGAGAACCGTTAGCCTCGGCAGCAAATGCTTCAGCTGTGATTGCACTGCCAGCACGAAGCTCCTCGATCAAAGACGACAGGGAGACAAGGCTCAATTGGGCCAAGCGTTCTGAAGCTCGCAAAGCATAAAGGCCAGGCGGCATGACGACACGCGATTCCAACGCTATTAGAGCTGGCAAGGCTGTTCAGAGTTGAAAAATATTAGTAAGACTCTTAAGCAAAGGAACAAGTGAGGCTATACCGGAATGTCACTTACCTACGGTCATGCAAGTAGGAGCTGAGGGTTCCCCTGGCCCTTCAAGAACCTCGACCTCATCATCGGCCTCCAAAACTGTAGAGAACATCAATGTCAATACGCAAAATAACAACGATGCTATGAGAAGTGATGAACAACACTCGCCTTGTCCAGACGAGAGGACGATGCGTTGAGGAGATATCGCCTGCGGAGCGGCCATTTCCAAAAGACGCTGGAAGGACTGCCGAGGAGACAGATCGACAATGGAGGCCTCCAGTCCACGCAATTCTGAAAAGACAAAAGAGTTCAGGTAACAGAAAGATTACTAGCTCAAAACGTGGAAGGTTACCTTCGACACTCCTCCCATTCTGAGCCGGGGAGATAGCAGCTTCAGCGGCCTCTGTCGTGACCTCAGGCTACAACAAAGGGAGGGTAGTCCCGACTACCTCCATCTCAGCCTCTGGGCCGCCTTCGGGAAGAGCCGTCGGAGCGGTAGTCTCCAAAGGAGCCTTCTTCAAAGGGGCAAGCACTCCCTGATCAAGAACCGCCGCTGGAGGCTCTATCATAAGAGGAGCAGCCTCATCAGCCCCCTCCACATCGAGCAATGCTTCATCGGGAATTTCAGCAGGCTTCAGCTTCAATGAGCCCGTAGGGAGCTCCCCCAGCGTCGAAGATTCTGCATAATTCAAATAAGAATAAGGATACACATATACAGGCGTAAATAATCTGAAAAACTACAAAAAAAACAACAACGTACCGATGCGCAAAGAAGCCCTCAATTTGGCTTCTTCAAGCCGCTGCTCCTTCTCAAGGAGGCGTGCTCGCCGGGGTTCGAGGGTAGACTCATGGCCGCCGGTCCATAGAGAAACGCGTCCGCTGCATCCTCTGAAGCAGCCTGCTTCAGGGCCCTTTCCCCCCATTCCTCCAAAGGGCCAATAAACCGCCGCCGAATCCACGAAGGGTCTTCGTAAAAGATTACAGCAAGATAAGGCTTCTTCGGAACTCTGGCATTCTGAGACGCGTCCTTGGAACGTCTTATAGCCTCAGCCAACTGCGCGGCTTCCTCGGCGGCCGAACTTGGGAAAAGTAGTCCAGCATCTGATCCCGGTAAGGCCAACGGCTCATCTTCAAGAATGGGCTCGGACTCCGTTAAAGAGTCGAGCAAGTTAGTAGCCACTTTCCTTCGGCGCTTGGACCCAGAGGCAGTCACCGAGGACGACCGTTTCCTTCTCCACGAAGCCTTAGGGCGACGTCGGCCCACGTCACCTTCAACACCCTCATCCCTGTTACCCTTATCCGATGCCACAACCGGGGATGACACCGCCATTGTCGATGCCACGGAGGGTGATGCCGCCTCGGGTGATGGTGCTGTTACCAGAGCCCGTCTACCCCGCGACCGAGTACCCAGGGGCATACCAGCGGTTGGAGTAAGATCTACCCCCGACTCCCCCGGGATAAGCGCGGTGCCGATATCCCTCAAGGGAAAGTGGACCGGGGAGCGCGGTCACAGCGTAGCTCCCGTGGCCGGAACCTGAGTGGGAGCACCATGGCCCAGGAGTACCCTTCTTTCCTCAAGAATAATTGGGCTGACCCGGTGGAGATACCAACCCGTAAACGAGACCACGCACCGGGGCATGTACTCAGCTTCAGGGACCATGAAGTAGGAGCCGGTGTTTAGCCTCCCGAAATGATGAGCGGCATCGCGAACGGCATCAAGCGAAGGGACCGGTGCAACTAGAAAAGCCTCAAAAGGAACACCCTGGTCGTATCCAAGTTGTCGGGCGAATCGATGCGGGTTGTACCGCATGAAAAAAGCTGCACTGTCCTGGCGAAACACCAAGTAGCCCGGTCTAATTGTATACAAGTGTGCGGCCTCCCGGGGCTTCAAAGAAGGTACGTTGTCTTTTGACTGGTCCCAGAGTTGTTGAACTGGACCTGAAGGAGTAGACAAGACCCGATCATTAAAAACCAGCCCGCCAGCGGCAGCGTAAGGAGAAATCAGCACCCGAATAGCCCCAAATTGGGTCGGGTCGGCGGCAGAAGCATCCACTAATCGCATAAGTCGTGGGAAGGGGTAGGCATCGTAAAACGCGGGCCTCTGATGCATAGCGAAAGCCCCCAGCACATGCATTTCGATCCAGGATGTGAAGTAATGAAGCGAAAAATTCACTACGTCTACGCCAGGGCTGGAAGTGTTGGCCGCAGTGCCCAACCCGTGGTAAAGATGCGCCAGCGCCGGGATGCCGATAGCCAATCACGTCCCCTCAGCAATACAATGAGCCGGGTAGATAACCGAGGCTCTCATGAAGCGGCGATGCATGGGGATAACGAACCAACTGAGCCAGACACTGACAAACCCCATGAAAAACGTCTCTTCATCCATACCGGGTGCTGCAATGGACTCAAAAGACATCGGCGACATGATGGGGATATAGTATTGAGGTAGATCCGATTCAGCGGTCGGCAGCTTCTTCGGACCAAACCCAAAGGGATCTTTGACGTTGGCAAACTTCGGAGCTGTCTTCGACACGACATCTTCGTGAAGGAAGCAGGCAATGAAGCTCTTAAAAGTGACGCCCTACTCCTCAGATTTGGTGAACAATCGGTCAAAGATACCTAGCGCCTTGATCAAGCTGGGACGCTTGTGGCGAACGGCGTTCTCAATCGACAAGCCGTCAACCGGTGCAGGCTCGGGCTCGAAGACGTACTCGTTAGGAGGCAACAACTCCTCATACAGTGTACCCCCGATTGGCAATCCCGAGATTTCATAATATTCTGCCAGAGAAATAGAAACCTCGCGATCTCCTAAAATAAAAGTGTTGATGGGGAGATTCCATTGATTCAAGAACGACCTAACCCACCAGACATGCGGGGACTTATAATGGAAGAGTGACGCGTATATTGCCTGATAAAGCCCGACCGTCTGCAGCCGCGCACGATGGGTAGCAAGGATATAGCGAGCCCAGAGGAGGTAGCCTGTAGGGTGTCGAGGAGTAAGCCCTATCTTATAAATCTGCCCCCATGGGTAGGCCTCACCCTGACAAATACGACGCCCCAGGATATCTATAGCGGGGACCGGATGGTTCGGGATACCTGTCGTCGAAGGCTCGAGCATCCCCATTGGAGTACAGTTGGCCATCTCCACAGCAAAAACCGTTCTCGGAGGATCCATCGGCAAGAATGGGAAAGTAGGCTCTGTCGGTACTGCACAGAGGAAACTCCGGCGACCCCGGATAATATGGTTGTACCAAGTTCCCCACAGAAGCAAGTTGGTGCAGTTCGGGTCATGAGCCCGGATCATCGCCATCGCTTCCTCGTCAGATGGTGATTGAGGAAAAGCGGCCTCCGAATGAGTAAAGGGAAAGCACGGAACAGAAGCCATCGCACCTGAAATCAAATAAAAGAAGACTGTTAAAAGCAAAGCCAGCGATATATACATGCATGAACATGAAGACAAGTTGAGGAAGGCAACATCAGACTTTTTTTATGGGACCATTGGCTGCAAAACACATGGGCCCCACAGAATCAAGATGACGGCTCGTTAATAATGAGACCAAGCAGTTGTAATAAGACAAAGGGGATACCCTCATTAATAAAATGTAGGTTTCAAGTGGCCCTGCACATCCCGTAGAAGACAAATCTACTTTGGACTCCACAACAAATCAAACGGGATCAAGGGAATTAAATTCCCACATAAGATATCATTGCAAACTTCTGTTCCATTAATTGCAGAAGGACAACCTCAGGCCAAGAGACCCTAAGAAGCCCCCATAGGAAGAACTTAGTTCTTCACAGGAATTAAATTCCTTTTGAAACAGGGAAGTAAATTCCCATGAACATTTTTTCTGTGAACGGAGTTAAACTCCGTGGATTATCACCATCATTTCTCTAAAAGATCATCTAAACCCTAAGAGATCTACTGTTGAAGGTTAAGTGGTTTCATATTTTGGTTAATGAACTTGAAGAAAAATGGGTTCTTTGTTAAAAAAGGAGTGAAGCCTTTGATGTGGATTTAAAATCCAGCGAGTTTTGTCAAAATGAAGGTGCATCGATCACCATTACCTGAGGAAAAAGAGTCTTTTTAAACAGAGTTAAACTCTGAAAGGTTTGAAGCAGAGAACTAAGCTCTGGGAACGAGAATTAAATTCTCAAGGAAAAAGTTCTCAAAGGAAGAAGATGAGCAAATTGGAGGCGTCTCTGAGATGACCCATATATTTATAGGATGTGATGGAAACGCTTCATCTCCCCGATTCCCTAGATGGATCCAACGGTCACCAAAGTGACAGCGTTGCACTCACGTGCAGACACGTGAGAACAACGCTGTGGGGGCATTTGTTTCCTGACTTAAAATCAGGAAAAAACCTACGGAAGAAGCATCACGTGCTAGCACGTGACCAATAGTCACGTTTTGGCATGTGACAATTCAAAGCAGCGGCAAATGCAGATTCGGTTCCCTGACTAAATCAAAGAAAAGGCTTCAGAAAGGGTCACGTGCTCACACGTGACCAGGGGTCACGTGTTGGCACGTGACGGCTGAACAGCGGCTAGAAGACAAAGCGCAGAAGGCAGAAGAAAACTCGTTCCAAGGGGTCACGTGCCTACACGTGACCATAGGTCACGTGCTTACACGTGACCGGCTTTCAAAGCCAATCTATTTAACAGAATTAAATTCTGAACAGCATTCAAATCTTTCCAAAGTAGAACGATTATTTGGAACCGATTGGATTAAATATTTAAAGGTGATTAAATATCACATATCTATGGAAAAATCTTGAACTTGGAAAGATTTCCCCTTAAAATCTAACCGAAATAACAAAGGAATATCTTTGGATTTAAAATCAAATGGTGAATAAAATTCACCCAATAACCCAAAGGTCCAAATGAATGATGAATGCGAATCAAATCTCTAACGAATGCAAATCAAATCTCTCAACGAATAATTCACTAAAACTGATTGATTCTGCTCCTTCTCCTATAAATTGGAGCCAAGGGGATACAGAGATGGACACACAGAGAGAGAGAAAAAAAAAGAGCCTTGAGACTTTGGAGGAATTTGGATCTTCTGCAAAAGAAAACCTTAGGTAAGAAAGGAGAGGCTTTTAAAAAGAGAATTTAATTCTCAAAAGAGTTTAACTCTTATATTAAAGAGAAGAACTTAGTTCTCTCTTTAGCAGAGGGTCTGAAAAGTGCACATCTCCCCATGAATTGAGAATTTAATTCTCATTGGGTTGAGATCCTGCCATGCAGATCCAAAGCATAGAGAGGGAATAGATGTTTGAGAATTTAATTCTCATAGAATTATAGGAATTTAATTCCTTCGAATTAAAATTAGGGTTTAACCCTATGTTGTAGGGATTTAATCCCTTCAAATGGACAGAACCAGGGTTTAACCCCAATTAAGAGCTTAATTCTGTCAAGATAACAGGAATTTAATTCCCTTAAGAAAGAAGAAATGAGGGTTTAACCCTATTTAAGAATATAATTCTTCAAAAGAAAGTAGGAATTTAATTCCTCTAAAGTTATTGCTACGGTTTAACCCTATGAAGAATTCAATTCTTAAAAAGATAAACATATCTTCAAACAGGCAAAGGAATAGGGTCACGTGCTACCACGTGACCCCTGAAAAGAAACAGAAAAGAGCTTTAGGGCGCCCTCACGTGTCGACACGTGACCCCTAATGAACATTCTAACAGATCAAAGCGCAGGCCCCCATCACGTGCCCACACGTGATGGCTTTTAGAATTAAAAGTGTTAAACACTTATCTGTAGAACGAAATAAAGGGAAACAGGGCGCTATCACGTGCTACCACGTGACCCCTTGGCTGAAGCTTTAACGGACAAACACCAGAATTCCCATCACATGACAGCACGTGATGCCCCAAAGTATTTAATACTTTTGGCAGAATAAAATGAATTGAGGGCGCTCTCACGTGCTACCACGTGACCCCTCTTGCCTTAGTGTTTAACACTAAAGTTGAAACCTCTATATCCAGTGTTCAACACTGATTTTCTTAGTGTTTAAACACTAATTTGGAAAGCATCTATTTACAGTGTTTAACACTGACTTTCTTAGTGTTGAACACCAACCTGGAAAACCCTGTTTCCAGTATTTAACATTGATCTGCCTTAGTGTTAAACACTAATTCGAAATCTCCATTGCCAGTGTTTAACACTGATTTGTTTTAGTGTATAAACACTAATTTGAAAGCCCTGCTGCTGGTGTTTAACACTAACTATCTTTTAGTGCTAAACACTAACTTGTCAATCTCATTCTCAGTTTTCAACACTGATTGATCTTTAGTGTTTAACACTAACTTTAGCCCCATTGGCTAAGTGTCTAGAGGCAAAGCCTCTCCTCTAATGGACCAACAGAGGGCCAATATCATAAACATGATTGGACTTAGCCCAAGCTGCCCATAAGTCCTCAATTCAAATTCAACTGAGCCAATGGGCTCATAATATAATTAATTGGTCTTGGTTCCAAATTGGGCCAAAGATTATTTAATCTACCTCGGTTTAAGGGTACATCTCTTCACTCCTTTGATACTTGGCGTTGTAATTCCTCAACGTCTTCAAATAGGTGACGGGTCCCGATGACCACATATTGATACGGACTGTGGGGTCCTTAAACTCATGGACTATGAGGTCCTTAACCTTGACCGGGATGTCTTAAAACTAACGACAGACTGTGGGGTTCTTAAACTCATGGACTATGAGGTCCTTAACCTTGACCGGGATGTCTTAAAACTAACGACGGACTGTGGGGTCCTTAAACTCATGGACTATGAGGTCCTTAACCTTGACCGTGATGTCTTAAAACTAACATCAGACTTTGGAGTCCTTAAATCCACGGACTACGACGTCCTTAACCTTGACCGCAATGTCTTAAAACTAACACTGGACCGCACTGTCATTAAACTACTTATTGACCGCAATGTCACTAAACTAAACAACAGGGCTCCCTTAATTGCTCTATTGTTGGATCTAAACGATCCCGTTAAGTTGATCTTAGTCTGAAAACTAGACTAACGTATCCTTAACAAATGTTTAAGTGGATCTTAGTCTCGAATGAGGCTAACGTATCCTTAAACCCAAAACCCCCAAATCCAAATCTAAGATAATACGGATTTGGACTAGTCCACGCCCTACGGGCGATGACATAACTCAGTCTCCATATACAATCCACGGGTAACTAAACACAAAATAAACACACACGACACGAAGTGACCATCTGGAGAAGGAGAAAGTGGTTACCGCGATGCGGTAGCGTAATTAACTGCAGGGGCTTGCGCCTACAGGGAAGAGCGTCCCCACAATCAAAAACCCCTCAAGCGAGGTGGAATCTGACGAAGTCTGCTACATCGGACGCATCCGTTTAAACCTTCGATACACGGTGCCATAAATCAACTTGGCATCTTCGGAGAGGTGGACGGATAGCACCAATTAGCATCTGCCCTCGAATCTCAAGCAAGACGCCCATGTCTTGGCCTCCGTTCGGAGGGGAACAGTGCAATTGCTCCGTCCCGATACACCGACGTGCTGTGGTGTATACGGAGGAGTAATGCTGAGAGAGAATCTCATTCTCCTTTAGAATAGTCCAGGATTTCCATGCTCAAGTATTCTCCTCCCTGATCACATCAAAGGACATAATACTTATACCCGTATTTTGTTTCTCTACTTCTAACTTATATTCTGTGAATATCTCAAAAGGTTCGGACTTGTGTTTCAACAGGAACATATGTCTGATTCTTGAGAGATCATCAGAGAATGTAATGAAGTATAAAGAACCGGTCCTGGCATGTGTAGACAGGGGACCTTACATACATCAGCATGTATCAATCCCAAAAGTTCACTAACTCTTTCTCTGTTTCCAATAAACAGAGCTGTGGTCATCTTATCTTTGTGACATGACCGGCAAGTTTCATAAGATGTAAATTCAAACTGATTTAAATATGCATCTATATGTAACTTCAGCTAGTCGGGTCGCATTGATATGACCTAGTCTACAATGCCTCAAGAAGGATCCGTTCATTTCTGAACTCTTCCTCTTGTATGTGTTCTGTATGCTAAGAACTGTAGTTTGATTTAGAACATCAATGCTTTTAGATAACGTACCTGAACCGATCAACTTTTGATATAGGAAATGTTCAAAACATTATCCAACAATACAAAATTATATCCTTTCTTTACTAATAAAGAGATTGATATGATGTTGTATATCAGGTTCGGGATCTAATAACATTTGTTCAGAGTCAATGTATTCTGGTAATACAGGGTGACAGTGACTAACATACTTGGTTGCAACACTTGCACCATTTTCTGCCTCATGAAACTTATCACCCGTCCTCAGTTATTTACCTATTTGTAGCCCATGTAACATATTACATATGCGGGATCCTGATCCGGTATCATATACCCAGGACGTAAAGGATACTGAGAAACAGTTCTCCGTAATGAACACACCCGAAGATGATGCATCAGTATGCACTTTCTTCGTTTGGGCGGCACGGGAATTCTGGTAATCCCCAATTTGCTGCTCTGTCTTATAACAATTATAAGTTGGAGCGGGACCAACGTTCCCCAGCTCAGTATAACAAGCGGGTTCGGTCAATTCATCCGTATTATTATCTTGATTAAGGCGTGATATGGTCTCTACCTGGAGAGAGAGAGAAGAAAACACTCAGCGTATGCTCTTGCAAGATCAGATTGGTTATTATTTTATCTAATCAGGATGGCTCCCACTGTTTTTATCAAATCTTCCTTCAAACCCTAAAAGGAAAGACTAGTCGGGATTAATTACACACTACAAGTTTGCCAATCTTTTAGCCAGGCCAGTGTCGGTACTTTGAGGGAGGTCCCCCGTGCTTTCGCACGAACCTAATTAATGTAAACCTTATTTTCCAGAGGCGTAACCCCGTTAACACCTTTCTAGACACCTACTCGATCGGCTAATTGTAATGTGTAAAACTCTCCCAGGAGTAACTCTTACTCACAGCGGGTATCGGGATCCAACTATCTCATAGAAGGTATGCAATCTCATTGCAAATTTCAACACTTGAAATTCCCGATAATTTTGCCCCTAGCACCCTATGACCTTGACGGAGGTCAACAAACCATATGCTACTATTCAAGTTCAACCCGTCATTTCTTGATTAAATCAAACCCACCCGCACTACCCTTGACGGAGGTCAACAAGGTCGCACGACTACCCTAATCCAATCTGCATCATATGCATAAGCAGATAAATACTAGTTAGCTACCGCACACTACGCCTTGACGGAGGTCAACAAACGTAGCACGAATAATAAGTAGGACTTATCTGAAATGACGGAGGGCTACGACATGTTTTTCTGAAAACTTATTGCGTAATGAACTTGATATCGTTGTAGAATCAAATGATTTTAAAATGGAGTGTTTTTTAGGCTTTTCTAGTTTTGCTAAAAGGGTCGCTCCCGGTGAAGGGATCGTCGGCCCTTTCCTCGTCGAATGAGGTGCGGGATATATCATATATATCACTGTGCGAAGCCGAAACTATAGAAGCAATCAAAAGACAAACCGAGTGTGTAGCATCTGCCAGTTATTGCTAAAGGGGTCACTCCCGGTGAAGGGATCTCGGCCCATTCCTCGTCGAATGAGGTGCAGGATGTTCTACAAGGAACACCGCGATGCAAAGTAAGAACTGTTGCTACCTGTTTTTGAAAATTCGATTCCACAACATATTTTAGGTTTCTTTTTCTTTCATTAATCATATTAATGAAGTCCCATCATTTAAGTACCTAAACATCACAGATAAATACGACGTACACTTATGCCATCCGCATTCGCCTCGATGTCCCCTCGTGCACTGTTTGGTTAGGTGACTAACGGCAGAGCAGGGCAGGGCTAGCGCGGGTGTAAAACATAAGTAACGTCTATATAATATATCATATATACTATATACTGTATCTATCACAGAACATCAAATGATCACGTCACAGAAATCGCAGCAGAAGAAACATATGAAATATTGGATATACTAGGACGTCCGTGTTTTATTTTGAGCCTCTATAAAACACGGATTCCACGGTCGCGATGAATAGCCAAACCCATACCCCTAGACCCCTACGAGAGCGGCAAGCAACCCTACCAATTCTAGAGTTAGGAGACCCGGACTCGACTCCTCGTGTTGGTCTCCCACTGGACCCTAGAACCCGGTTACTTGTGCTCCCCTCCTTGGGTCTATCCTCGTGCGGAAAAGTAAATAATATACATCAACGGTGACATCTTCCGCAACCTAGAAGTGCCCCAATAAAAGAATCTTACATACAAGTTTATACATGAATGAAAAAGAAAAACACTCATCTCACATAAAAAACCCCGGCTATTCAAACACGACGATCCAATATAACATATCCAGCAACACATAACATCACATGTCATCAACGTAAGCAAATATGCCCATCCCAATTGTCGTTGACATATAGCAACGAAACCGGCGATATCACATATTACACTTACGGTCATAGAAAAGAAAGTGTAAAACTACAACAGTTGGAATCCGCAAACTCTTTAAACATCGCATGCCTAACCAAATGAATTCCTTAGACACCGCATGCCTAACAATTATAAACCCCGCATTTTGGTCTCATTATCGAAAACACTTTTCAATATCAAGTCGGGCAATTCAACAAGATTCCCGACATCCTGATCGAATGCTCGTCGCAAACTTTAGTAGACGGCCGCACCCCTGATACCGTCGACGAAGTGCACCAAGGCGGAACACCGCTGCCGCGAGCACCCGAACGGATGCTTTCGGCGACGGGGTTCTCCTACAGTCACTTGGTCGGGGCTATGGGGTGTGGCTGTCTATTAAGTTTACCCGGCGATTGTCCGCGTACGCTACGTTATTGCGACGGACTTTTGATCACATCAAAATTCCGTGGCAATCGATCAAGTGAGACTAGACTGCTAGATTTATAATATTCAAATCAGTTATCTCATAACTACTTGTGGATTCCAAATATTGTATCACATTCCAGATAAATAGAAAATGTTAAACTTTCCGATCGAACAATCAAACACCCAAGTTTTCCCGGAACAGCTCAACATATGAAATAAGTTTAAAAACATTCACTTCATGCCACAGTACCAACGGTCCAGCCGTAGAAGGGTCAAGCCAACGCCTCACATGTGGCACGCCGTACTTCCCTAAACCCTAAGGTTCAAAGGGCAGTTCAAGACGGTCACATAATCGAGTTAAGGTTTGTTGTCTTCTAGAGGGTCCATCGCGTTACTTGCACTACTTAGAACGTCTTTAAACTACGGAAAGATCCAACACTTGGAAATTTCCCGACAGGGGAAAAAGTGGGTATTTATATCCGGTCGAACTTTTCAATATTTTCTAAAATTACCCGGAAAAACATATAGACGAAGTTAAACTTTCGATCGAAACAACGAACTCCCAATACAACCCAGAAAACTCAACTCTTGAGTATAAATTAAAAATACCCAGAAAACACATTAATAACATAGGGACATTACCGTGCAAACAGGGAATCAAGAAGACATATTCTGGCCGCGGAACCGCCGCACGACCTAGGGTACGGCCGCGGTTCCGCGGCGCCTTGGATGAATTGGGGTCACGTGATGCACAGTAATGCTTAGAAAACCCTGCTGATTTTTCTGCATATTTTTAATTCACAAAAATCACAGTTTTGAAAAATTGTACAGAGAAGGGTTTTCAATTAGGGTTTCGGGTTCGATCGGACTTCTAACATCGTCTGCACATCGCCTAAAGCTCTAGCTTGGCTTTGATACCACTGTAGGGTTACTAGGCACACTCAAGAGGTTCCACAACTGATCAACCATGCCAAAATCAAATTTTACATGTGCCGAGAAACCCTAATGCTAGATCGTCAACAAGAGGTAAGGCGAAAAACATGCAAGTAAACAACTTTATTGCTAAGTAAAAGGGACTAAAACCTTTGTAGATCTGCTCCACCACTTCTTTAGCTCCGTGTTGATGTCCCTCCGCTGCGATCATCGGAATCCCGGACTCTAGCGATGGTTTCGTCGGAGAAATAATCAGGCTAGGTCGTTGACTTCGATGCCGAAGATGATCTACGTCGAGGCGACTCTAACTCAAGCTCCATCTTCACTTGGTCATGAACCTTGTGAAGAAAACACCCTATACAACATGGCAAGTGGTAGAGAATGAAGAAATAGGAAGTGTGTTCACTTTGGATTTGGATTTCTCACTTGATTTCTTCACTTGGAATTTTTCTTGAAAGCTTTCTTCTCTTCATGAAGAAGAAGAAGAAGAAGAAAAGAATGGATGAATAAAATGAATAATAATGTGAAGACTTATCATCTTGCAACCATGGGTGAGCTTATATTTTGTAGAGAATAAACCATAGTTAGTTGTAATGGTTAGGTTAATGAATGTCTTAATCAAGACAAAATGGATGGACTTTTTCAAAGTTGCTACAAGCTTCAAGAAGCTTCAAACCATGATAAAAATTCCACCATTTTAGAATAATTAAGATAAACAAAAACCTAAATTACAATTAACATGGTGTATGTCACACACCCACCCATGTTTGCATGTATCATCAAACATGATACAAACTAGTGCACAAAAATATATCACATATACAACTTGTACACATCAAGTGAGAAAATCAATCTTAAGTGAACAAATACTAGTTAATGTAAAGTAATATATCAAATATATAATTATACATTAAATCATTAAATAAACACTTGGTTTAATGATCCGGTCATACTGCATATAACCGACTAATATCAAGTGTATCAATATATCGAATCAACATTTGATTCGGTAACCCGGCTATATCCTATATAATTGTCCGGTGATACAAATCGCGAGAATAGAATTCAGTATCACATACTGGTATTATTCTCGATCCCGCACATATCTCATATGCGCTTCTATCTCGTTTCGCTTGAGCCAGGAAACCCCTGTATAGGACTCTAAAGACTCGTCAATACGCCGGCAGTAGGTGATGATCATATCAAACACCCATAAGCCTCAAGCGGTGTGCTAAACGTAACGGCCACCCGGGTATTGAGCGATCAGAAGATCAACAAGCAAGCTTGCTGACACTCCTATGAATCCAACCAGTAACACTCCCGTACAATCCGGTCTCGTCGTCTGATATGTCGCATATCTCGCCTAGGGGTGGTAAACGTCAGACCCCAGTAGCTCGATAAGTCGTGTCGATATGAGGTCAATAACAGTTCGAGAAACTACTGATAACACTTACCAGTAAATCTCAGCAACCCTGGCCAGGGATTTCCGGTTATAGCCAATCGAACACAGCGCAACATCAACTCCCTTTACCGGGAGAGACGAATCCCCTCCTATCGCTCATTGCCTCCATGTGATTCGGGACTGTACCCAAAAACCACCGTTTTGCACGCCCACTTGGACGTGGTAAGGTAGAAATCAAAGCACAGAGGGAATCACACAAGACTCTATGACGATCTCGGGTCTACAGACTAACCTGTACCAGTGTCACCAGAGAACTGCCATCTGACGAAAGGTATAATACCATCTGGGAGTTCTCGGCGAGTCCGTCCAGTGTACCAAGTCTCCACTGAGCACCCGTATATCATCTCTGATGTCAAACACCAATGGATATGGGATCATCCATCGCCCATCTGTATGGGTCGAGAAGGTATACGCTAGTCTACTATGGTATATCGATGCCCCGTCTCGATACACCTACGAATAGGGACCTTGAAGGATGTACTTATGGACTACTATGTCCCCACTGTTAGTGTATATGCCCTAGAGGCCATTACTGTATCATACTAGTTTGTATATTACTTAATGGATGCTTGGGATATTCACCTTGTATATACAATCTTGCTCAAAATAGTAGTATGCTACTTGGTTTGTTTCTACTTCAATGTGTACATGTGTTTATATTTTGTATATCGCCTATACACATTAGTGGAGCCCTTAGGATCTTTGCTTGATTACCAGCGATGTGATGGCCGTCACACTAGTGGGGCTGGGTAATCTATAAGCACATCCTTATGCAGGTCCCTGGTCGCAGGACTATCGAGACAGGGCATCGATACTCCGGAGTAGACCAGCGCATGCGCTTCTCATCCCAGTGTGGGAGACGGTCTGTGCCACAGCCGTCAGTACGTCGTACTTGAGATAGTATGCGGGTGCTCGTTAGGTTACGGGTACACTGGACAGGACTCGTCGGGAACTGACTAGTTGGTATTATACCTATCGTCAGTTATCAGTTCCCAGGTGACATGAGTACAGCTTAGTCCGCTGACTTGACACTGTCACTCCGCCTCGAGTGTGTTCCCACTGTACTTTGATCACTACCCTACCACGGCTCAAAGGAGTCGTGCAAACAGGTAGTGGTTGGGTGCAGTCCCGAAGCACTTGGAGGCAGTGACGGTTAGACAGGATTCGTCTCTCCCGGTATTGGGGGTTGACATCGCGCTGTGTCTAGGAGAGCCATTACACGAGTAGTCCCTGGCCAGGGCAAACGAGATATACTGGTAGGTTTCCAGTGTTATCTCAAGGTGTTTTGGGCTTCGCTCCGGCACGACTTGTACCGCTATTGGGGGACTGACGTTTACCGCCCCCTAGGCCCGCCATGCGATGTATCAGACGAACAGACCGGACTGTACGGAGAATGTCACACTCAGGCTCAGTAGGAGTTCAGATGGGTTTCGCCTCGTCGGTCTTCTTGTCGGCATTACCTGGGGACCGTTACGCACAGCTAGTGCCGCTTGCGGTCTGTGGTTAAACCCACTGCCAGCGTAGTGTCGATTCTTTAGAGTCCCACACAGAAAGCTTTTCGCCTTTAGGCAAAAGAGTAGAGGTCGCATGGTATTGCGACAGGTCGCATGGTTTTGCGACAGGGTTCGGTCACATCCGTGCACTTGTGCACGTACAGTGTCCGGACAGTTTACACTAGCGGGCTTTGGTTTAAGCCAGATCCTAGTGTACCTTTTGGGATTGGATGTATCCAGTCTGCATTCGTGAACCTCGGAACGCGGATGCGGGTGTGTATGCACAGTTGACAGGGAGACAGAGGCAGTGGATTCTCATTAGGGTTGTTGACAGTTGACCGTTGACTATTTGACTTTTTGCTCAACCCTAATGAGAATATGATATGTGATTAACTATTATATTAATTAAGTATTATGGTGACATGGTTGTTGACTTTGTTGACTTGTTGACTTTTGTTGACTTTGTTGACTTTTGTTGACTTGTTGACCGGTTGACTAGGCTTGACTAGTTGACCATCATGATAACCATAGCCATCATTTCATGGCAAAGACTTTTACTTGCTTGCTCATTTGTGTAAAATGAGTGCATGAAATGATATGGTTATGGTTGCTTCAACCATCACATAAGACTTTTGTTAGTATGATGAGTTATGATTGCTTTGGATTATGAGAGGGTGAAAGACAAAAGAGAGCCTCATTCTTTCTTCCTCATTCTCTCTCTTGTTCTTGAGCTCTCTTGTTTTTGCTCTCACCCTCAACCTCTTCCTCCCTCTCTTGATTCTATTGTTCTCTTGTCTCATGAGTTGAGAATCAAGAACCATAGATAAAATCCCATACAAACTCTTCTCTACTCATTCTAGTTCACTAGGTTTAGCAAACCAAGTGAACTAGTTTCTTCAAAGAACGAAGAAGGAGCCAAAGGTTGGAGCTTTCAGGTGGATCTATCTTCGGCGTACGGAGACGACGAGAAGAAGCCATTCCGGACCACCATCGGAGCTTGAAGACGAAGGAGTTCAAGACAAGCAAGGTATAACCCCCTAACCGAGTAGCTAGAAACTCGTAGTTAGGTTGTTAGATAGATGTTTAACCAAGATCCGGGTTTTAGGTCCATGTTACCATCTTTAAGAAAATCGTTTTTTACCAAATTCCGCATTCCCGAAAGTACTGGGAGAGGTAGCATGGACTTACACCCACTAGTATGATCCGCATCATAGTCCAGGTAGTCAAGTACACATCCTAAGGGCTTTACCAACATGTAACAGAGAGACAATCTGTGTACACGTTAAGATAAAGAGCAACCAGATAGCATACTATCATGTCGAGAAAGAAAGTCCTCCCTATATATGTCCCAGCATCCACTACAATATACATCCTATGTACAGTAATAGCCTCTAGGGCATACATATAATTAACAGTGAAGGAGATGCAAGCTTTTTGGATGAACTACAAATGATTTTGTGCAAAGCAAAAGAGAGTAATTCTTTACACCAAAATTTGGACAGCCCCCCCCCCCAATCAAGAATGGCCGGCCTTATTAAGAGAGTGAGAGAGGGAGTGAGCAATAATCCAAGAGAGAGAAAAAGGGTGATGATGATAAATAATCATTACCCCAAAGTCTCATCATAATCCCATCATATAAAGTAAAAAATGATGAACAAGGAAGTCAAAAGATGGTAGAACCATCATGAAACTACAACTTACAAAAAGCACCCTCCACTTTACTAATTTGCACATTTGCAAATAAGCCCCTCCCATCAATATTCAGCCAAGGAAAGAAACAAAGGAAAATGGCCGAAACGGATTACAAACTGGCAACTTCAAAAGAGCGATCCCGTAATAACTTACAGGAAAACCCCGCGACTGTATATACATACCCGCATTTGTATTCTGAACGAATACAAATGCAATGAGACAAAATCTACACTGTACAATACTAGGATCCGGCTTAAACCAAAGCTCGCTAGTATTATCCGTCCGATCATGATCCGTGCAATACCGCACGTATAAGATCGAACCCTGCCATATATCCATACGGCCTCTACAGCGTTTCACCCGAAACTTGAGAAACTGTCTGTGGGGGACTCTAAAGACTCGTCAATACTTTGGCTGTGGATTTAACCACTAGCACGTCAGAGGTATTAGCCATACGTAACGGGCCACCAGGTATTGACCAAAAGGGACGTCGATGAGCGAACACATCCTGACACCCTACTGAGCCTGTCATTGACAATATCCGTACAGTCCGGTCCGTTCGTCTATGAGTATCGCATGGCGGGCCTAGGGATTTGGTAAAAGTCAGACCCCCAAAAGAGGTACAAGTCGTGTCGGAGTGTAGCCCAAATCATCCTGAGATACTACTGGAATACCTACCAGTAAATCTCCTACCTTGGCCAAGGACTTCGTGTAATGGCTCTCCTAAACACAGCGCGACGTCACCCCCAATACCGGAAGAGACGAACCCCTGCAGATCTGCTCACTGCCTCCATGTGGCTCGGGACTGTACCCAACTAAAACCTGTTTGCACGACTCCTTTGAGCCGTGGTAGGGTAGTAATCAAAGTACAGTGGGAACTCACACGAGACAAATGACGATCTCAGGTCGATGAACTAACCTGTACACATGTCACCAGGGAGCTGCTATCTGACGCTAGGTATAATACCAACTAGCATGTTCCCGGCGAGTCCTGTCCGGTGTACTCATAACCCAATGAGCACCTGTATACATCTTAGGTGAACCAACTGACACTAGTGGCTTGTGAGACCGGCCACCGCCCCTCGTCGGGGTCTCGACTGTATACACTAGTCTACTCTGGAGTATCAATGCCCTGTCTCAAAACTCCCATGACTAGGGACCTTTTAATGATGCGCTTATAGACCTCAGCTCCCACGTATATGATCGCCATCATACTGCTGGTAGTCAAGCAAGAATCTTAGGGGCTCTATCAACGTGCAATAGTGATCAGTAATGTCACCTAAAGCAGTACACGATGATAAAGATAAACCAGATAACATTCTATCATCTTGAGTAAGACTGTCCTACCGGTATATGTCCTCCCTCAATCATTGCAGTCACGTGCCTGTGATCCAATAATTGACTCTGAGGGCACTATATGCAACACTAGAGACATAAGTTACAAATGACAACTTGGTAGAACCTGATGTTGCAACAGAATGTTATGAACCTCAGCCACTCCATAGATCTGGTAGGACTTCTCGCTCATTGATGGTGATAGAGAAGATTGCATCATGGATGATGATGACCCTACCAGTTTTCAGCAGGCTATCACGAGTAGTGACTCTGTGAAGTGGCTGGATGCTATGAGATCCGAGATGGAGTCTATGTACACCAACAAAGTATGGACTTTGGAGGTTGTACCCTCTGGGGTAAAACCCATAGGGTGCAAATGGATATTTAAAAGAAAGATCGGTGTAGATGGGTAGGTGGAGACCTATAAGGAAAGGTTGGTAGCGAAAGGCTTTCATCAAAGACCAGGACTGGACTATGACGAGACTTTCTCTCCGGTAGCCATGCTTAAATCCATTCGGATCCTACTTGCTATTGCTGCTCACTACGACTATGAAATCTGGCAGATGGACGTTAAAACTGCATTTCTAGATGGTGATTTAGAAGAATGCGTTTATATGAGGGCTTCATTGACAGTGGGAGCAGCGGGAAAGCATGTAGGTTGCTTAAATCCATTTATTATTATAGTAGGCATAACGGAGTTGGAACATCTGTTTTGATGATGTTATCAAAGAGTTTGATTTCGTCAAAAATCAAGATGAACCTTGTGTTTATAAGAAGACTATAGGGAGAACTGTCGCATTCCTCGTATTGTACGTGGATGACATTATTCTGATAGTAAATGACATTCCTATGCTACAGTCGGTCAAATCATTCTTATCACAAAGGTTCTCCATGAAGGACCTGGGTGATACCACATACATATTGGGCATACGGGTCTATAGGGATAGATCCAAACGGTTATTAGGATTGTCCCAAACTAGGTACATCAACACCATCCTAAAGAGGTTAGTATGGAAACTCTAAGCGGGGTGCCTTACCCACTTGCCATGGAGTCACTCTCTCCAAGGACTTATGCCCAAAATCTGATGAAGAGAGAGCTCGCAAGAGCATTATTCCTTATGCTTCAGTCGTAGGATCAATAATGTATGCGATGTTGTGTACACGCCCTGATGTAGCTTATGCACTGGGTGTAGTTAGTAAGTATCAGTCAAACCCAGGGGAGAATCACTGGACTGCTGCGAAAAACATTCTTAAGTACTTGCGAAGGACTAAAGAATTGGTCTTTGTGTATGGTAACGGGGATCTCCAAATGGAGGCCTTTACCCATTCGAGCTTCCAGAGTGATAAGGATGACAACAAGTCTATCTCAGGGTTTGAATTTACTCTCAACGGAGGGGCGGTGAGTTGGAAGAGTTCCAAACAGGATACGGTTGCAGACTCTACGATGGAAGCTGAGTACATTGTTGCAAATGATGCTGTCAAGGAAGTCGTCTGGATGGGGAAGTTCATCTCGGAACTAGGAGTAGTTCCAACCATTTTTGATCCAATGCCATTGTATTGTGATAACAATGGGGCTACGGCGTTGGCCAAAGAGCCCAGGTCCCATCAGAAGTCCAGACACATCCTGAGGCGATATCATTTGATCCGGGAGATAGTTGATCGCCACGAGATCGAGATTAGGAGAGTAGATACAAAGAATAACACCGCGGATCCACTCACCAAGGCCCTCCCTCAGCCGCAGCATGAGTGACTTTTTGAGATGTTGGGTATGAGATACGCCAATAATTGACCTTAGTGAAAGTGGGAGATTGTTGGATATATGTATGCCCTAGAGGCCATTATATGATATTGGATGTATCGGTATGTGTATATATATATTCAGAGGACATTCTCGCTCGACATGATAGTATGCTATCTGGTTTACTTTATCTTGACATGTTCATTTGATCATGCATCTTACTCATTTGGTACATGTTGATAAAGCTTTTAGGATATTTGCTTGACTAATGGGATTATGATGCAGATCATACTAGTGGGACACGTGTATTTTATAAGCATATCCTTGAAACATTCCTAGTCGTAGGTGCATCGAGACGGGGCATCAATATTCCGGAGTAGACTAGCGTATACCATTCTTGTCCCATATGATGGGCGATGGATGATCCCATATCCATCTGGTGTGGTGATGTTCATACCATAATTTTGCATTCTTTTAGACCCCATTCTTATTCATTTTAGAAATAAACAGGTGCTTTTGACACATGCATGCTACATAGTTGCAGGTTACAGGTTCTCGGAACAAAAATAGTGAAAACAATGAAAAGACGATACAAAAGTGAGACTACGACCAACAAACAGAAAGATCTTGATCATGCCTACATTTTGAAGACTAAATGAAGATCAACAAACAAGTTCACAAGGCACAGAGGCAGCGCAAAGTTCAAGACTTCGACACGAAGCAAGCGGTAAAGTCCACGTTATTGTTCACTGTAGAAATCTGGAAGAAAAATAGAAGACAATCTGAGAAACCAAGTGAAGAAAAGTCAAGGAAAATGCAACAGGAAGAAAGCCAGAAAAACACAGCAAGAGATCACTCTATTTGGCCACGGAACCACGGCCAAACAGGGGTTTTGGCCGCGGATCCGCAGCCAAATAGTTCCCTTGTCGGTGCTAAAAAGTGTCGCTGGCGGCGCGTTGACTAGTCTTTCTTAGGGGGTAAAATTGTAAATGCAGACGTGACTCGAATGTAACCCTAGGGTTTCTATGTTCTATAAATAGAAACCCAAAAACCTCTTTTAGGTTATGCCTCTTCTTGTGCCTCATTTCATCTATCTAAATTCAGAGCTGTAAATTTCTGTAAAGAAGGAAGAGTGCATCAAATAAAAATTAGGAATAAGTTTTCTTTTCATTGCCCTAGTTAATTTTATTTCCATGCCCTAGGTAATTTCTTTCTGCCCTAGTTAATTTTATTCTCTGCCCTAGTTAATTAATTTAGAACATGTCTTTTAATTCCCTAATGTGTGAGTAGTCTCCTCTCTTGTTAGGGTTAGATTTGGGGAAGGCTTGAGAGATGAAGATCTCTCACCCCTTTCTTACCCATCATACGTTTTTATAGGACTCCATGCATACATGCACACACCGCTCCCTGCGGCACCCTATCCCACGAGGTAGCGGTGATACCGTAGTATAAAGGACCGGTTGAGCGTGTTTTCCATGGTGGTTAGGGTGAGAATTAAGAAAGGAAGGACAAGAACCTAGAGGAAGAAACACTGTTTCTTCCCGATGGTACTAATCCACTTTATTAATAATTACCATAACACCTCATAGATCTTAATTAGGGCATAGAAAGCGGTGAGGAATATTAACTTTCCAAACTTAACCTAAACCTAACCATAGCAAGGTTCTAATCCTAGTCTAGATCGACTTTAGTTTTTAGATTTAATCAATCCGACAACAATCGGAATTAACTCGTTAGAAAAAATCGAGAATACACAAAATCCCTGTGGACCGACCCGTACTCACCGGCTAGCTACCAAGCGACGCCGTTCTTGATTGCGGTTATAAATAAATTCTTTGATCAATCAAATGGCGCCGTTGCCGGGGATGGCGTTGTTATTTTCTTTTTGTAATTTCAGGTTAATATAAAATTGAAAAATCATAAAAACTGAATAAAAAAACAATATAAAAATTTATCATTTTGTTATTTTGTGAAGGGTATTTCGTTTGAATTTTGCAGGACCGACGAACGGATTCAGATCTGGAAAAATCCAGAGAGCGAAACAGAAAACGGCAGATCTGAACAACAGAGGAATATCAAAACAGAAGAAAAGAAAAATTTTCAGGAACCGAACTGCAGAGGAGACCGTGAAACTGCGGCGGGAGGCGACTTTGGCGGCGGAACCGCGGCAGGGTGGTGACGTCAGCAAGAAAAATCTGCACTGTAAGCTCCCTTTCTCTTTCTTCTGAACCTCTTATATCTCCTCTGTAAATTTGCCTGCAGGATTCTTTGCGCCAAATATTTCTCCCCCTTCCAATAATTGATCTTGTGCAGGATTCTTTGCGCCGCACTTAAAAAAAATTTGTTTGCAAGTGATTGTGTTTACTGCTTTGCATATTTTAAAACTGACTTTAAGGGGCTTTTACACCAATTCAGATTGGGTGGGGATTTCATTACCCTTCCCAGGACCCCAAAAATCACATAAGGCATATTGCATTGACCATAAATCTTATTAAAAAAGATTAGACTCAGCCCTAAGGACTTCGCGCTCAATAGGACAATGGAATAGTTGTAGGCATCGACCGCTGATTCTAACCTAACTTTGTGGTGCCTAGGCTAGACAGGTAGTGAAAGGTAACTTTAAAAGGCTTGTCTCATGGTGATTCGTGAGCGGATCCCTCTTTTCTCTACTTGTGCTTACCTGGCCATAATTGGCGGTGAAGAGGCAGTTTGAGGTCCTACTTCTTGCCCTTTGGAACAGTTAGGAGCTGTCTAGCTGACCTATGTGACCCTAGATCTAGGCCTGATTTGTGCATTTGTGGTTGATTGAATGTGTGTCTAAGCTTTTTATCGAAAATCTTTTTTTTGCAAAAAGGTCCACATAAAAAAAACACAAAAAGAAAAAAAAAGAGGAATTTTTTTTACAAAAACTTGCAATTTGTCGCCAAGAAATCCGTGCACCTCACTTCCACCCACATTCTTTTTCTTCTCCTTTCTTACATCATGGGTACCCCACCTCACAAAACACATGCCAAACTTTGGTACCCTGAACCAAACTTTGCTTCATATGCGAATTGTTTTGGTCGAATTACGGACGACCCCTCCATGCCCAAAATTTCTTTAAAAGATCGAATAGAAGCGTCTAGGAGAAATAGTTGGACTCCGCAATCCACTTTGTATCAACCGTGTCAACCTTCACCACCTTCTTACGTTGATACTCCTTTTTCGAGTCCTATTGTAACTCCGAAACCCATGTCTATTGCTGAGCATATTGAACAATCTCGTAGCCGATCTTTCACTCCTTTCAACACATCCAGTTCTTAGGATCAACAAGTCCATTCACCTTTTTGTCCAAATGTTGATCATACTCCTGTCCAACCATTCAATTCCTACCAGTCCTACCCGACTTTCACACCTTCACTAGACATTGCTTCGACACAGCCATTTGGGAGTTTCACGTATCCAAAAAATTTTGAATCTTTTACTGAAACCCTTCACAACCCATGTCTAGTCTAGAACAGTCGTTGGAAGCTTATATTGTAGCGACAAACAAACAGATGAAGAATTTGGATGCGTCCATTGCCGCCCTTATGCAACCTAGTGAACCGGTAGCTAGTTTTCAACTAGCTCCAAATCTTCCAATGTATGAAGAGGCGGTTGGACAGAGTGAGAATTTGAGTGGTGAGAGTGAGCTGTACACATTTCCAAATCAAACCTACCCATACCCAACTGAATCCCACAACTCCGGTTTTCAATCCAGTGTCCCAAATGATTCACCAGTTGAAAATAAAACGTGTAATGAGTTGTGCGACTTTATAGTGGTTGATTTGCCAGAATGTGAAGGGGCCCTTTCGAGTGAAAACATCATCAATCCTTTTGAACTTTACACCTCCACTCTAGAACCTGAATTGATAAACATCCATGCTTTTGATGAGGTGTCTGAAAAAATAGATTTTCACTTGATTGAGGATATTGACGCAGGGAGTATTTTGGATGATGAACCCGTAGATTTGACTAAAATTTTCTCTCCAATTCATCATCCCGAGTCATTAAATGTTTCTCCCGAACTTCATATGCGTCTTGATTTTGATGATAATTGCATGGATGAGATAATTTTTGAGGAGAATTATGAGGATAGTATTGAGGATGAACCATTTTTGTTTGATGTGTCGGATTTTCCAATTCATACTCCTGAACCTTTGACTGTTATACTTCCTAAATCACCCTCCCTCCTTTCCGTCGTTCCGACCACGCAAAAGATCATGCAGGAGGACTGTGAGTTTGAAAAATTTCTGTTCAATCGCAGCACATTTTACGCCACTAGTGTGTTCCTCCTTAAATCTGACACTCTTCTCACAGCCGATAACGATTACGAGTGTTTCACTTTTTCGGACGATGTTGAAAACTCACCGCCCGAGTTTGAGTCCTTTGAATTTTCAGATGAGTTAGTTGAACCTTCAGACTCGGTTGCATACAGTCATTTCGAACCATTGATGGAATCATTCAAGTTCGAGACAGATTACTTAGGTGAGAATAAGACTATCCCTAAATCACTCCCTTTCGTCCTTCCTATCGTTTCGACCTCGCAAGAATCCGTCGCGTTTCCATTTTCAATGGATGGTTTACCAAGTTCAACATACCCATGTTTTCTTGCGAATCTTGAGGGATTTGACCCCATTTCTCGACGGGTTGATAGATTAGCACAATCGCTTTTAACACATCAGTCATCACAAATTGTGTTAATTTATTCACTCAATTTACACCCTCAAGTTCGTGCTACACTTCTTTCTCTTTTCCGCCATTCTCCTCCTCCATCGAGACCGTATACCGCTTCTATCTCCACACGGTCTCATGTGTTTCTCAACTCT
The DNA here is from genome assembly GCA_030015575.1 of Agapanthus africanus. Taxonomy (NCBI): domain Eukaryota; kingdom Viridiplantae; phylum Streptophyta; class Magnoliopsida; order Asparagales; family Amaryllidaceae; genus Agapanthus; species Agapanthus africanus. The sequence goes on from CM057341.1 coordinate 343,597,134, forward strand.
TTTCTCTACACTCCATTCTTTCACCAACCCTACCATTATCGCGATAGAATTTTTGAATGGTTGGTGCTAACTTTTGGCCTATGTAAGGCCTTGTATAGTTTGATTTTTCTCCTCCCTAACTCTGAACTTTAACGCTTAAAAACAGTGGAAACACTGTTTCACTTAAGTTTGGGGGTGACCTTGTTGTATATATATTTTGTTTTTCTTTTAACAATAAAAAAAATAAAAAAAATTATAAATAAATAAATAGGGGAGTGCCGACATTTTTGACCATCTTGGTGTAGCCTGACAGTGAGGACACTGTCAAGTTTAAGTTTGGGGGTATGCTCGGTAAGCCTTCTTCCTTCGCATTCATGTGTATATTTTTGCATTTGCATACTTATTTTAAAACCCATAAAAAATTGAAAAATATCAAAAATTATAAAAATTAAAAACATTCAATTTTGGCCCTAATTGATTTGAGTTTGACAAATAGGCTAACTAGCTAGGAACAACTAGATCTTAGACTTAGGAAATTAAAAACCCTAAAAATAACATTTCTTAAAATTTAACGGTAGAAAGTATGTCTTTGTAGTTTATTTAAAAATAGGCAAATTTCGAGTTGACTTCTTGGGCTAAATTAAAACAAGGGAAAAGTATTGATATCGTTATTAAAGTATAAGTTTGAAAAATAATTCCTAAGCTTAAGTCTAGATTCTGAAAATATATACCCTACAAATTGCACAAACATGAACCTTGAAACATGGAATAGTAGGAGAGACCTTGAAATGCTCTTGTCTAAAGTCCTCAGTATGAAGAAAAATACAATAAATACAAGTGTGAATAAAGAAAAAATGAATACTGGTTTTTGTAATTACTTAAGGCTGAAAGATAGAAAAAAATATTTAGCGAGGGTGCTTCATCACCTAGTGCCTTAGACCAACTAGTTTGGGAGTCAGTGCTAAAGCCTTAGGTGTTTCAAAACTAGGAATTACGCCTTAATGTGCAAACACATTTTGTAATCGGTCGTTGGTACCTCAAGAAGTATTAACGGTCGCATGAAGAATGTGTTAGCAAATTTCAGCTAAGAATTCACCAATTAAGAAGTGCTTTGGACGACGAACAAGAGTATAATAGCTTGATTTGAATTTCGAAGTGTATGGGTGATATATACACACACGTAAGGGTATGTGATTGGGGTTTAGATAAGAGATATGTGTAAGTCCATGTCACGCACCCCACGAACTTGCGGGGAGGCGGAATATATGAAAAACGATTATCAAAGCTTCGTAACACGGACATTAGCGCATGAATCGTATCTAAACCATTGCTAACTAACTACTAGAGGTTTAACTACTCGGATTCGAAGTTATACCTCACGTTACATGTCCTTCGGGTCTTCATCGCTGTCCTCCACTCCTCGTAGGCTCCTTGGAACATCGGCACCTCTACGGCCTCCTCGAGTCAAAGACGATCCACCCGAGAGCTCCTACGCCAAGCTTAATCTCTAACTTGAGATAACTAGGTTGCTTAAAGTGCCAATCTAAGCTACCTAGGGGATATAGAGTGAGGTTATGGATGTATTAGTCTAGCTAACCCTTGATCTCAACTCATGAGAGGTTAGGGTTAGGGTTTGAAGAATGAGAGAGCTTGAGGAGGGAGAAGGTGAAGATGATAATGAAATGAGATAATGATCTATCATAATATATATGAAGCATTATTTATTTATCCAAAAATGAAATAATAGAATTAACAACCATGCTTCATAAATATCTATGAGTGATTCATCTCCACGAGTCATTAAGCATTTATGATGCATTAATGAAATGGATGAATCATACAAATGAGTCACTAATCTCATTTAATGCAATGCCGCCTTACCCCCCAAGTCACCACTCTTCTAGAATCTTCCCGACAAATTACGACAACGCCCCTCCAATCCGTGAAAACACGGAAAAACTTTAGATTGTATAAATCCTATAACCCGATACTAGAATCTGGCTTAAACCAAAGCCGGCTAGTAAAAACTGTCCGAAAAGTCGTACGTGCGTAAACACACGTACGCGTCCGAACCCTTGTCATAAAACCATACGACCTCTATATCGTTTCGTCTGGAGCAGGGAAACTCTATGTGTGGGACACTAAAGACTCGACACTACGCTGGCAGTGGGTTTAACCACAGATCACAAGCGGCACTAGCTGTACGTAACGGTCCCCAGGTAGATGTCGATAAGAAGGCCGATGAAGAAAACCATCCGAACTCCCATTGAGCCTGATGTGACAATCTCCATACAGTCCGGTCTGTTCGTCTAAGATTATCGCATATCAAGCCTAGGGGGCGGCAAGCGTCAGTCCCCTAATAGCTGTATAAGTCGTGTCGGAGAGAAGCCCATTACACCCTGAGAAGCGATTGGAACCTACCAGTATATCTCGCTTGCCCTGGCCAGGGACTTTGCGTAATGACTCTCTGGCACAGCGCGATATCATCTCCCAATACCGGGAGAGATGAATTCTGTCTAACCACTACTGCCTCCAAGTGCTCGGGACTGCACCCAACTGCTACCTGTTTCCACGACTCCTTTGAGCCGTGGTAGGGTAGCAATCTAAGAACAGTGGGACACACTCGAGGCGAAGTAGCAGTGTCAAGTCTGCGGACTATGCTGTACTCATGTCATCTAGGAACTGTTAACTGACGACGGGTATAATACCATCTAACAGTTCTCCTGCGAGTCCTGTCTGCTGTACCCGTAACCTAACGAGCACCTGTATACTATCTCCAGTACGACGTACTGATGGCTATGGGACAAACCATCTCCCCAACTGGGATGAGAATCGTACACACTAGTCTACTTTGGAGTATCGATGCCCTGTCTCGATAATCCTACAACTAGGGACCTGTATAGGATGTTGCTTATAGACTACCCAGCCCCCACTAGTGTGACTGCCATCACAACGCTGGTAATCAAGCAAAGAACCTATGGGCTCTACTAATATGTATAAGTGATACGTTACAAGAAACATATGCACATATTAAAGTAGACACAAACCAAGTAGCATACTACTATTTTTAGCAAGACTGTATATACAAATGTGAATAACCCAAGCTTCCATTAAGTAATATACAATATAGTATGATACAATAATGGCCCCTAGGGCATATACACTAACAATCTCCCACTTGCACTAGGGCCATGAGCTGGCATATCGTAGACCTATCATCTCGAATAGCCTCTCGAACTGCGTCTGAGGAATGTCCTTTGTGAATAGATCAGCAATGTTATTCTCTGTCTCTACTCTTTTCACCTCGATCTCCCGGCGATCTGCGATCTCCCTGATCAGGTGATACCGCCTTAAGATGTGTCTGGACTTCTGATGGGACCTGGGTTCCTTCTCTAAAGCTATAGCGCCGTTGTTGTCCCAATACATAGGTATTGGACCAATACTGGTAGGAACCACCTGAAGTTCTGTGAGGAACTTCTTCATCCAGACAGCTTCTTTTGCGGCATCGCAAGCAGCTATGTACTCCGCTTCCATCATTGAGTCAGCAACGGTTTCCTTCTTGGAACTCTTCCAACAGACCGCCCCTCCATTGAGGGTAAATACATAACCCGACATGGATTTGGAGTCATCCTTGTCACTTTGGAAGCCGGAGTCGGCAAAGGCCTCCATCTGGAGGTCTTTTCCGCCATACACTAAGAACATCTCCTTAGTCCTCCTCAGGTACTTGAGAATGTTCTTTACGGCTATCCAGTGCTTCTCCCCTGGATTTGCTTGATACCGGCTTACTACGCTCAATGCGTATGCTACATCTGGTCTGGTACATAACATCGCATACATTATAGAGCCTACCGCAGAAGCGTAGGGTATAATCGACATGCGATCCCTTTCCAAATCAGTCTTGGGAGACATATCTTTGGAGAGGGTGATTCCGTGACAAGCCGGTAGGTTACCGTGCTTAGAATCATCCATACTGAATCTTTTCACTATGGTGTCTATGTACCTGGACTGCGAAAGTCCCAACATCCTTTTTGATCTATCACGATAGATCCGGATCCCCAAAATGTAGGTGGCATCACCCAGGTCTTTCATGGAGAATTTCTGTGATAAGAATCTTTTGACTGACTATAACATAGGAATATAATTTCCTATTTGGAGAATTTCATCCATGTACAAGACGAGGAATACTACAGCTCTCCCTACAATCTTACTGTATATGCATGGTTCATCTGGATTTTTGATAAAGTCAAATTCTTTGACAGCATCATCAAAACAGATGTTCCAACTCCGCGATGCCTGCTTTAGTCAATAAATGGACTTAAGCAACTTGCATACTTTACCGCTGCTCCCACTCTGAATGAATCCCTCTGGCTGATCCATATAGATGCTTTCTTCTAAATTACCATTTAGAAAGGCCGTCTTTACGTCCATCTGCCAGATCTCATAATCGTGGAAGGCAGTAATAGCAAGAAGGACCCTAATGGATTTGAGCATAGCCACTGGAGAAAAGGTTTCGTTATAGTCCAAACCAGGTCTTTGACGGAAACCCTTTGCAACAAGTCTAGCCTTATAGGTTTCAACTTGTCTATCTACACCAATCTTCTTTTTGAAGATCTATTTGCATCCTACGGGTTTTACCCCATTTGGAGCAATGTCCAAAGTCCATACTTTGTTAGTGTACATGGACTCCATTTCGGTCCGCATTGCATCCAGCCATTTTACTGAGTCACCGCTCTGAATGGCTTGCTGGAAGCTAGTAGGCTCATCATCATCAATGACGCAATCCTCTCTATCCCCATCTATGAGAAAACCGTAGTATTTCTCAGGCGGATGAGACTGCCTACTACTTCTGCGGAGTGGCGCTGGGATGTCCGGTTCTCCTGAACCTTCTTGTTCTACCAAGGTTTCAGTAATAGCTTGTGGTTCTGGAATTTCTTCCAGTTCTATTGCGCTCCTACTCTTCTGATTTTCCAAAAATTCAGTTTCCAAGAAGCGGGCATGTTGAGAAACAAAGACCTTTTGTTCCTCTGCGTAATAGAAACAATATCCCATGGAGTTTTTTGGATATCCCACAAACTTACACTGTACTGAACGTGCCTCGAGTTTGTCAGCATGCTGCTTCTTTACAAAAGCTGGACATCCCCATGTCTTAAGATACTTAAGACAGGGTTTCTTCCCACTCCACATCTGATATGGTGTGGTAGGCACGGTCTTTGTTGGAACTCGGTTTAAAAGATATGCAGCTTATTCTAGTGCATATCGCCAGAATGATCGCGGTAACTCAGCGTTACTCATCATGGAACGTACCATATCCAATAGGGTTCGGTTCCGTCTCTCCGATACACCGTTGTGTTGTGGTGTGTATGGAGGAGTAAGCTGAGAGAGAATTCCATTCTCTTTTAAGTAACCCAGGAACTCGGCACTTAAGTATTCACCACCTCGATCAGATCCTAGTGTCTTGATACTTTTGCCGGTTTGTTTTTCTACTTCATTTTTGTATTCTTGGAATTTCTCAAAGGCCTCGGATTTATGCTTCATCAAGAAGACATATCCATACCTAGAGAAATCATCCGTAAAAGTAATGAAGTAAGAATAACCGCTTCGCGCATGTGTAGACATTGGACCGCACACGTCACTGTGTACGAGTCCCAAGAGCACGCTTGCTCTTACTCCGTGTCCAGTAAACGGAGTCTTTGTCATCTTTCCTATGAGACAAGATTCACAAGTAGCATAAGATTGATATTCGAACGGATTCAAATATCCTTCTCTATGTAACTTAGTCAACCTTCTCTCATTGATGTGACCTAGTCTACAATGCCATAAGAAAGCCTGATTTAATTCCGGAGACTTTCTTTTAAGTGTTCTGGACACTGAAAATCTGAGCTTGATTTAATACGTATATCCCGTTTTTTAATGTGCCTGACCCAATCAAAACTTGATATAGGTGGATGTGAACTACATCACTTACGAATGTAAAATCATATCCTTCTTTAGAAAGTAAGGATACAGATATGATATTACAATTCGTACCTGGTACATAAAAACAGTTACGCAGAATCAATATCTGCCCAGTTGTCGGTCCAAGATGATATTCCCCTACGGATTCAGCATTCATGCTCATTCCGTTAGCAACCATGAGGGTCATGTCACCTATCCTGATAACCCTACGGTTTCTCAGAGCCTGTAAAGAATTACAGATGTGAGTTCCTGACCCGGTATCCAATTCCCAGGAAGTAGGGTTAACTGATATACAGTTCTCTATTACAAACACACCCGAAGCCGAAGCCACAACATGCTTCGAATCCTGGCTGCTGGCTTCCAAAGCCCTGCAATCATTCTGCCTATGCCCAATCCCATAACAATAGGAACGTCCCTCTTTTACTATTTTAAGTCCCGAAAATTTTGCCCTTCTCTTTCCTTCTACTTCCCTGGTTTCTTTCAGGGTAGAAGGTAGAGACTGTAGAATTAAGTCAGTACCTGACTCGTTCTGCAACGTAGTCTCTAGGTCCTGGAGCTCATCAATATAGCTAGTCATTGTAAGGACGTTGTCCCCTACAGATGACCCGACAGCCATCCCCGCTTGAATTAAATCGGTCGAGGTCTCATATCTTGCGATATGAGATTGCTCTCCATATAAATCTTTGTTATGGAGAAAGATGGAAACTAAGTCCATCTTCTCGTGCTGCTTCTGGTATACACCATCAACTGAAGCTAACACGAGGCATTTGGCTTTCGTTTTATCCTTTTCCCTTGTCTGACGGATATCCATATCCGCGACGGTGGAAACTGGACCTGGGACGGCGGGATCTTGAGTAGTAATAGGGTGTTCCAGCTTGTCATAGGCAATGGACATTTGGACAGACCTTTGCCAGTCATATAAGTCAGATTCAGTCAAATTGTTATCTAGATGTAACTTATGTGTGGTCACAAGGTCGCTGCAATTAAGAGAGAGAGAGAAGAAAACACTATTAGCATGATGCTCTTGCAAGTTTAGAGTGGTTTTTAACTTATCTAAACAGGATGGCTCCCACTGTTTCTCGAATCCTTCCTCAATCCATAAAAGAAGAATTAGTCAGGAATATTCTCACCGTACAATACTTGCTTAACCGTTCAGTCAGGCCAGTGTCGATACTTCGAAAGAGATTTTCCAACGCTTTCGCGAAGTTCCTTAATTAAATAACCTCTTTTCTCTGGGGGCGTAGCCCCGCTGACACCTTTCTAGGCACCTACTTGGTTTATGGCATTGATCGTTAAGTGACGAATCTCCTGATAAGTAGCTTATACTCACAGTAGGATCGGGATCCAAAATATCATCGTATGATAATGTTGAAGGAATCCTACCAACATTCATCAAACTCCAAAATGGTATGCATATCTCTGCAAATTTCAGTTTCTTTAGAAATTCCCGATATGGATTTTTGCCCCATGCTCTTATGACCTTGATTCAATCAACAAATCATAAGTCACATGTCAAGTTTTATCCGTCATTATCCAGGTTAATTTGAACCTACCCGTACATACCCTTGACTTTAGTCAACAAGGTAATACGACTGTCCCAAACCAAAGCATCTATCTATGCTACATATGAATATCCAACAGCTACCAAACACTGTGCCTTGACTTTAGTCAACAAACACAGCTTGAATACTATTGACTATCTATATGAAATGACGGAGGGCTACGACTGGGTTTGGAAAAACCGTGAACGTAGTGAACTTGATATAATCGAAGGAACCTGATACTTTTTTAAAAGGAGTGGTTAAATCTCCGCAATTAAAAATTCTGATCTTTTTAAATTAACCGAGTGGTTTCTTTTAAATTTGTTCCAACGATTCAACTTTGGTTTATTTTCTTTGCATTATAATAATGCGTCCCATCATTTATCTTATCATTGCAGAAAACAACGAAAATACCACGTCCTCTTATGCCATCCGCATTCGCCACTGGGTCCCGTCATCACCCGTTAGGTTACTTAACTAACGACAGAGCGGGGGCTGGGCTAGCACGGGTGTAAAACATAAGTGACGTCTAATAGCTATCATATATAGATATTGTACATTCGTCAGACGCAATAATAAGCATTCCAGATCTCAGATGAACTTTATTGGATTTACCAGCAATCCGCATTTGCTTTGAGCCTGCAATAAAAGACGGATTACACAGTTGTGATGAATAGCCATCACCCTACTGTAGACCCCTACGGGTACGACAAACTACCCGTCAAGTACCCGAAGTGAAGCGGTCTCCCTCAACAACGTGAGTAGGCCACTAAACACTTTGACGTACTCGGTAGTTTGTGTACCCCACCTTGGGTCTATCCTAGGAGCAAAAACAGTAAAAAGAAATAATACAACGGTGGCTACAACCGCAACCTGGATGTGCCCCGCAAAAGAATATTACATCATATTACATTTACATTGAATGAATGAATATTAAACACATCTCAAACCCCGGCTAATCATCACAACAGTCCAACACAGTTCATATACACAAGCAGTAAATATTTCAGAAATGTGCAACCCCCTGCCAACCGACATACTAGCAGTTAGGGGAGGTTTACAAACACATTAAACATTACAGATAAAAACCCAATTAGCAAATATCTTAGAACATCGATCGAATACCATATTCCGTGTCTACCCCAAAAGCAAACATGTACTGAAGAAACCTGGGCAGAAACAGAATATACTAGAAAACAAAACACCAAAAATAATGAATTACAGAGAAAATCCGAGTCAACTCGAAGTTGACTCGGCGGCGGATCCGCGGCCAAAAGCACCATTTGGCAGCGGTTCCGCGGCCGTCAAGTCGAGTTGTGTCCTCGTATTTTCCCAGTATTCTTATATTTCCCTGATGTGAATTTTAAGGCTTGTCAAATATTTTTTCAGACACTTTTAAAATTAACAGAAACTTGGAATTTTCGGGGTTTTGTTTTTGTGTTTTCCGTCGATCGAACTTCTAATTAGTTGCTAACAAGCTAGTAATGGTTTAACCTAGCTCTGATACCAATGTAAGTCCATGTCACGCACCCCACGAACTTGCGGGGAGGCGGAATATATGAAAAACGATTATCAAAGCTTCGTAACACGGACATTAGCGCATGAATCATATCTAAACCATTGCTAACTAACTACTAGAGGTTTAACTACTCGGATTCAAAGTTATAACTCACGTTACTTGTCCTTCGGGTCTTCATCGCTGTCCTCCACTCCTCGTAGGCTCCTTGGAACATCGGCACCTCTACGGCCTCCTCGAGTCAAAGACGATCCACCCGAGAGCTCCTACGCCAAGCTTAATCTCTAACTTGAGATAACTAGGTTGCTTAAAGTGCCAATCTAAGCTACCTAGAGGATATAGAGTGAGGTTATGGATGTATTAGTCTAGCTAACCCTTGATCTCAACTCATGAGAGGTTAGGGTTAGGGTTTGAAGAATGAGAGAGCTTGAGGAGAGAGAAGGTGAAGATGATAATGAAATGAGATAATGATCTATCATAATATATATGAAGCATTATTTATTTATCCAAAAATGAAATAATAGAATTAACAACCATGCTTCATAAATATCTATGAGTGATTCATCTCCATGAGTCATTAAGTATTTATGATGCATTAATGACATGGATGAATCACACAAATGAGTCACTAATCTCATTTAATGCAATGCCGCCTTACCCCCCCAAGTCACCACTCTTTTAGAAGATTCCCGACAAATTATGAGAACGCCCCTCCAATCCGTGAAAACACGAAAAAACTTTAGACTGTATAAATCCTATAACCCGATACTAGAATCTGGCTTAAACCAAAGCCGGCTAGTAAAAACTGTCCGAAAAGTCGTACGTGCGTAAACACACGTACGCGTCTGAACCCTTGTCGTAAAACCATACAACCTCTATATCGTTTCGCCTGGAGCAGGGAAACTCTCTGTGTGGGACTCTAAAGACTCGACACTACGCTGGCAGTGGGTTTAACAACAGATCGCAAGCGGCACTAGCTGTACGTAACGGTCCCCAGGTAGATGTCGATAAGAAGGCCGATGAGGAAAACCATCCGAACTCCCACTGAGCCTGATGTGACAATCTCCGTACAGTCTGGTCTGTTCGTCTAAGACTATCGCATATCATGCCTAGGGGGCGGCAAGCGTCAGTCCCCTAATAGCTATATAAGTCGTGTCGGAGCGAAGCCCATTACACCCTGAGAAGCTACTGGAACCAACCAGTATATCTCGCTTGCCCTTGCCTGGGACTTTGCATAATGGCTTTCTGACACAGCGCGATATCATCTCCCAATACCGGGAGAGACGAATCATGTCTAACCACTACTGCCTCCAAGTGCTCGGGACTGCACCCAACTGCTACCTGTTTGCACAACTCCTTTGAGCCGTGGTTGGGTAGCAATCTAAGAACAGTGGGACACACTCAAGGCGAAGTAGCAGTGTCAAGTCTGCGGACTATGCTGTACTCATGTCATCTGGGAACTGTTAACTGACGACGGGTATAATACCATCTAACAGTTCTCCTGCGAGTCCTGTCCGGTGTACCCATAACCTAACGAGCACCTGTATACTATCTCCAGTACGACGTACTGATGGCTATGGGACAGACCATCTCCCCAACTGGGATGAGAAGCGTACACACTAGTCTACTTTGGAGTATCGATGCCCTGTCTCGATAATCCTATGACTAGGGACCTGTATAGGATGTTGCTTATAGACAACCCATCCCCCACTAGTGTGACTGCCATCATATCGCTGGTAATCAAGCAAAGAACCTATGGGCTCTACTAATATGTATAAGTGATACGTTACAAGAAACATATGCACATATAAAAGTAGACACAAACCAAGTAGCATACTACTATTTTTAGCAAGACTGTATATACAAATGTGAATAACCCAAGCTTCCATTAAGTAATATACAATCTAGTATGATACAATAATGGCCCCTAGGGCATATACACTAACAATATGAATGAAGAATAAGAATTATATCTTTAATAGATATGCTAAAAATTCCTAAGTTAAGATGGAACCTTAGAAGGAAAACTTAAAAGATGCTGAAAGCTAAGTAAGTCTATAGAACATATATAATCTTAAGTTAAATAATAAGGAAGCGTGAAGAATATGGGTGGATGATTTATGAGTCGAACATAATAGAATTCCTTGTTGGAAAACCTAATTGGAGAATAAAAGTTAATAGGCCAAATTGATAGGATTTTGTGGGTAGTATCCGCTGAAAACCCTCAGGAGACAACACTCCTCCTACTAGGGACACCTAGAGGTTTAACGGCTTGTTGCACGAGCTCAGTGCAATCACGTTTCCCTACGAAAGTGAGGCTAGGTCTTTTTCAAGAATAAAACTAGGTTTGCTCGAGGACGAGCAAAAGATAAGTTTAGGGGTATTTGTTCATACCATAATTTTGCATTCATTTAGACCCCATTCTTATTCATTTTACAAATAAACATGTGCTTTTGACCCATGTCTACTACATAGTTGCAGGTTACAGGTTCTCGGAACAAAAACAGTGAAAACAATAAAAAGACGATACAAAAGTGAGACTACGATCAACAAATGGAAAGATCTTGATCATGCCTACATTTTGAAGACTAAATGAAGATCAACAAACAAGTTCACAAAGCACAGAGGCAGCGCAAAGTTCAAGACTTCGACACGAAGCAAGCGGTAAAGTCCACGTTATTGTTCACTGTAGAAATCTGGAAGAAAAATAGAAGACAATCTGAGAAACGAAGTGAAGAAAAGCCAAGGAAAATGCAACAGGAAGAAAGCCAGAAAAACACAGCCAGAGATCACTCTATTTGGCCGCTGAGCCACGGCCAAACAGGGGTTTTCGCCGCGGATCCACGGCCATATAGTGTAAGTGCACGGCGGCGCCCCGGCCGTCTATCCGACGCCGGAATGCGGAAGCGGTGATAAACTTTAATTTTGCGAACTTAGCAAACCGGCACCACCGCGCACTAAAACCCGGATCGAACCATTAACTAGTCCTAGCTAGCTACAAGATGGGGAAGAGAGATATACCGACTGATCCGAGTCCTCCGGTCTTCTTGTCGTCATCCCGATCTCTTGCGGAAGCTCCGGTCTCCACCTCATCGCCGGAAGTGCACCACATCGCCTACTTCTTTTACGGGCTCCCACCTCAATGCCAAGGCAACTCGGGCACGAAGCTGGCTAGTCGACGTGCCCAAGATTTGCTGTGGAATGTTGTGTAGAACTTGTGTCTCTTTTTGGGGTTTTGGATATTGCCTTTTGAGATGGTGGAGGAATGGATTTTTGAGATGAACTAGAGAGCTTTTCTTAGCATCATGAGAACCAAAAATCCCACATCAAAAATGAAATCCTATCCCTCCCAAGGAATGGCCGGCCCATGTATGGAATGAGAGAGAGGGAAAAAGTCAAGGCGGAGGTGACCAAAAGAATAATGCAAGAGAGAGAGAGAGGAATGGTTATCATATGGAAAAATGATCACAAAGAAACACCAACACTCAACAACCAAATCATGCAAAGAAATGATCACCAAAAGAGAACCTCACTCCACCACAACCATCATGAAAACCATGTCATATGAAAGTCAAGCCATGATGGAGAAGTCAAGAAGTCAAGGTCAAGGAATGGTGCAACCATCATGACACAAGAATATGCAAAGAACCCCTACACAAATACTTATTTGCAACAATGCAAATAAGCCCTCCTCCACCAAACTTCGGCCAATGTACGATACAAAGGAAATTGGCCGAAACGAAAAGCAAACTGGCAACTCCAGAAAACTGGTCCCGTAATAAATTACAGGAAAACCCCGATACTGTGCATACACACCCGCATTTGTATTCCGACCGAAATACAAATGCAATGAGACAAAATCTATACTGTACTATACTAGGATCCGGCTTAAACCAAAGCCGGCTAGTAATATCCGTTCAATCCTGATCCGTGCAATACCGCACGTATCTGATCGAACCCTGCCATATATCCATACGGCCTATAGTACAAACTGTCCGATCCTGATCCGTGCAATACCGCACGTATCTGATCGGACCTTGCCATATCTCGATACGGCCTCTACAACTTTTCGCCCGAAAGCTGAGTAACTGAATGTGGGGGACTTTAAAGACTCGTCACCACCTTGGTTGTGGATTTAACCACTAGCACGTCAGAGGTATAAGCCAATACGTAACGGGCTACCAGGTATTGACTAAAAGGGACGTCTGTGAGCGAACTCAGCCTGACAACCCTACTGAGCCTGTCAGTGACAATATCCGTTCGGTCCGGTCCGTTCGTCTATGAGCATCGCATGGCGGGCCTAGGGGATTGGTAAAGTCAGACCCCCAAAAGCGGTACAAGTCGTGTCGGAGTGTAGCCCAGAACACCCTGAGATACTACTGGAATACCTACCAGTAAATCTCCTTGCCTCGGCCGAGGGCTTCGTGTAATGGCTCTCCTAGACACAGCGCGACCTCACCCCCAATACCGGGAGAGACGAACCCCTGAAGATACGCTCACTGCCTCCATGTGGTTCGGGACTGTACCCAACTAAAACCTGTTTGCACGTCTCCTTTGAGCGTGGTAGGGTAGTAATCAAAGTACAGTGGGAACTCACACGAGACAAATGACGATCCACAGGTCGATGAACTAACCTGTACACATGTCACCAGAGAACTGCCATCTGACGTCTGGTATATGACCAACTAGCATGTTCCCGGCGAGTCCTGTCCGGTGTACTCATAACCCAATGAGCACCTGTATACATCTTAGGTGATCCAACTGACACCAATGGCTTGTGAGACCGGCCACCGCCCCTCGTCGGGGTCTCGACTGTATACACTAGTCTACTCTGGAGTATCGATTCCCTGTCTCGAAACTCTCACGACTAGGGACCATTTAAGGATATGCTTATAGACTGCCAGCTCCCACGTATATGATCGCCCTCATACTGCTGGTGGTCAAGCAAGAATCCTAGGGGCTCTATCAATGTGTAATAGCGACTTGTCAGGTCACCTAAAGCAGTACACGATGATAAAGGTAAACCAGATAGCATACTATCATCTCGAGTAAGACTGTCCTACCGGGATAGGTCCTCCATCAATCATTGCAATCACGTACCTGTGACCTAATAATTGACTCTGAGGGCACTATCTCCAACAATCTCCCACTTGCACTCAAGGCTAATTATTGCGATGTCGCATACCCACAGCCCGTGTGATACCGAACACCCAACACCTCTACTAGTCAGTCTCATAAAGCTCGTTTGCGAAACTATTGCGTTCGAGGAATAGCCTTAGTGAGTGGATCCGCTTTGTTGTTTTTTTCTATGTCTCTCTATATCTCATGTTCGCGGAGAAAACCATCTCCCGAAATGAGCAATACCTGTCCTAGAATGTGTCTGGATGTCTGATGGGACATAGCTCATAAATGAACTCCAAATCCAAACTTCTTAGACTGTATCGTCAACTGAACTTAATCAGTATCCTGCGCCATGCCACCCACAGTATTGCCTTGGACCACCTGTCCAAAATACTGCCCCTCATCAGAAGGAAAACTATAACTCTGACAACCTCCTTGTCGTCCATGTCACCTTGGAAGCCTGGAATGATAACTGTCTCCCGAATGAGGCTGTCATTATCATATCCCTAGAACATCCACTTATGTTCTAAAACGGCTTCCGACCGTTTCTCCAGGATTGGATCAATGTCAACTTATTGCATCTAATGCAAGAACAACATCTGGTGTGGTACTTGACATCTTATGATTGACTCAATTGCCTGAGCAAGTGATCTGCCAATCATGCACATCCCTCTCTACTTTAGTCTGTAAGACACCTTTAGAGAGGGTGACTCCATCACCTGCAGGTACATTACCGTGCCAGGAGTCGTCCATCCTAAATACTCTTAGAATGCTGTCAAAGTACCCTGATTGGGAAACCACCCAAACTTAGATCTAAAGCCATAGATCTAGTAACCAGTATGTCTGATATAAAATCCATTTCCTTTGTGGAGAAACCACTATGTGACGACCAAAGTATAACCGACTGTAGTATTGGAGTTTCTTTTCCTATTCTATGTATGTCATCCAAATACCAGGATATCACACCCTACTACCTTCTCAACAGATCCATCCCCTATTCTGATGAAGTCAAACCCATGACTGTCACGTCAGAAATAGATGATCTATCTCCGCTACATCTGCTTTAGTCTATAAATAGACATAAGCTACCTGTCCACCAATGCTTCCGCTGCTCCCACTGACTACGACAACCCTCTGGCAGAGTCATACAAACGTACACTTCTAAAGCAAGTTTAGAACGACGCTATACTCATCCTCCTGCCGGGTCTCACAGCCTGGAACAACAGCAATGGCAAACCTGGGTAAAGAAGAACTTCCCTGTCACCGTCCTTGAGGCTACCGGAGTACCTCTCGGGTGCCTGAAGTTACCCACCTTATCTGCGGAGTGGCCAATTGAATGTCAAACCGGATTGAATCTTTAGGTTCCTTATCAAATCTTCAGTAATCGTTTGCGGTTCTGGAATCACTTCCAGTTCTACCATGCTCCCACTACTGTTTTCTGAAAAAATCCATTTTTAATAAAACTGTGGCGAGTCTATAACAATATTGCTATTGTTCATCCAGATGGTAGAAAGTCAACCCTCGTCATAGCCTGGGTCAACCCACAAACAGCCATTACAGAAACATGCCTTGAGTTGTCCAGTGTCTGGTTTTAAGCATAAACCGGACAACTCCCCGTACCTTAACATCGTTAAGATATGAACTGTTCTATACCCAATATAGAAACAGAGGCACTGATTTAATTGAACCAGATCCAAATCATGCAACTGTCTCCAGTGCATGTCGACTAAATGGAAAAAGGCCGGTCAGCGTTACTCAACTTAGGAATACTTCCAATTATGAGTAATCTGAAAGAGAAACAAGTTCTCTTAATCATTACTATCAACTGAATACCATTGACAAGTATCTACATCTTCGATCACTTTGAAGAATCTCGATACTTGCTACACCTGGTTCTCTACTCTATTCAAATACCTATAACTTCTCAAAATTTGGACCCTGTGTTTCTACGAAACACCTGTCTAAAAACTAGAGAAGTCATAAGTAAACCGAATATAGTACGAGGACCAACCCCTCTGTCCTGATGGACCCTGGACAACATACAATACTCTGTATAAGTCCCTTGAGTCTGATAACTCATTCACTGTGTGTCGTAGGTTGAAAATTGTACTTATGGTTAAGAAGAATTACACCGCTGCTTAATGCTCCTTACCTAACCATCCACTGATATAGGTAAATGTCGTAGACATAATTTTATAAAGATATATCTCACTCTATGAAAATAGACGTACAGATATATCAATTTGAAATTGGTGCATAACAGCGGATATTCAAAACCAAATATTTGCCGACCGGCAAACTACCCAGGTGACTTCCTCAAATATCACCGATTACAACGAATCCCGATATAATGAGGATGATCACCCAATTTCCAATAACTTACTCCCACTCATCATCTGTAAAACCATACAGATATGAGAATCATACCTGGTAAATACATACCCTGGAGTAAGTATCTAATCGGGAAATCAGTTTTGTTTTAACATTACACAGTGAAACTGAAACATTGAAATGTTTCGATGGGGTATCCTGGTATTCCTAGTAATGCCTTTTCCAGATTCTCGACTGTAACCGTATAATTCTTTGCCACCTCCCCAAATCCCTTTATATGTCTTTAGTCGTTACCTTCTGCACACCCCTTAGGCCAAATGGTTTTCTTCCTTCCCTACCTTTCGGCACCAGCCTATGGTTTGGAAGAAGACTATCAAATAAGCATAATGGGTGTACTGTCCCATTCCCAGGAACACTCGCAATACGAGAGAAAGTGAAGATAAAAGACTACCGAATAAACCTTATTCCTATTTCTCCTGAACCAGAATCCATCCCCGAACTGGAACAAGTTCCTTTCGAGTTCATATATAACCATACGATGGAGTATCCAATAAACTGTGGATCTTCGTAGTGATACGGAGTGTCCTGGAGAAATACAAAGGTGATGTGGGAGTGGGAATGAAATACCTGGTTTGGTCATGAATATCAGTCGCAATTTACTTTGCCCTCTTACTAATCCCTTGCTTTGTCTTAACTTAATACCTTCTGCACACCATCGTTATGCTAATTGGTTTTCTTCATTCCCCACCGTTCGGCACCAGCCTAAGGTTTGGAAGAAGACTATCCAATTTGCGTAATAGGTGTACTATCTCCTAAACCAAGGAGTACTCGCAACCTGAGAGAAGGTAAAAGGAAATGACAACTGAATAGTCCTATCCGTTTTCTCCAGAACCTGAAACCATCTTCGAATAATTCCTTCGAGTTCGTATCTAACCATACGATGGTTTTGTCCAATGGAAGTGGACGTTCGTAGTAATACGGGGTGTCCTGGAGAAAAGGGTAAAAGTAGGAGTGGCAATGAGGTTTGCAACTCTGACAATCCAAAAGCCAGTGTTTAAGAAGGTTCGGTCAACTTGGTCACTGAGTCATAGTCTTAGGGTCGGGTCAATGGTCGCTGCCGAAGAGAGAGAGAAAAGAAACACTCAGCGTGCACTCTAACCTAGATCAGAATGGTTACCAATTTATCTAATCTGGAAACCTCCCACTGTACCGTCAAATTCTCCTCCAAACCTAAAAGAAGAATTAGTCGGGATCACCCGAGGAGTAAACCAACTCATCAGTGGGAATCGGGATCCAACTATCATCGCATGATAACGTGACGGAATCCGCTCACGGTGTCACACTCCAGAAGGTATGCGCATATCCGGCAAGTTTCAGTTCTTTTGAAACTCCCGATGTGATTTCTGCCCCATGCTCTTATGACCTTGGCGTGAGGTCAAAATATCATAAGTCACATGTCAAGTTCTGCCCGTCATTATCCAGGTTAATTTGAACCCACCCGTACATACCCTTGACGTAGGCCAAAATAGTAGTACGACTGTCCCAAACCAACGCATCTATCTATGCAACAATAAATACCCGGCAGCTACCAATCACTATGCCTTGGCGTGAGGTCAAAATACATAGCTTGAATACTACCGAATATTTAACTGAAATGACGGAGGGCTACGAATGGTTTCTGGCGAAAACCTTTAACGTAAAGAACTTGATATCGTTGAAGGAACGGATAGCTTTTAAAAATATAGTGACGAAAACTTTTGCTAAAGAGGTCACTCCCGGTGAAGGGATCTCGGCTCTTTCCCCGTAGAATGAGGTGCAGGATATTCCAACTGAATATCACGATGCAAAGCAAAAGTAATCGGCTATAGTGAAGTTATTGCCCTGATGCAAACTTTTGTCCAAGGAGTCACTCCCGGTGAAAGGATCTCGGCCCTTGCCTCATCGACTGAGGAGCAGGATATTCCAACTGAATACCACGATGCAAGACAGAAGTGAACGTCCTTGCAATAACAGCCTTTTGAAAAGTGTTCCAACAACATCAGATTAGGTTTGTTTTTAACTTGCATTGATCCGAATCAACGCAGTCCCATCAATTGATCACACCATAAAGAACGAAAATATACTGATGTACGTATATGCCATCCGCATTCGCCACTGGGTCCCGTCATTACCCGTTAGGTTAGCTAACTAACGACAGAGCGGGGACTGGACTAGCGCGGATGCAAAACATATACAACATCTACTAATATATATACCAATATATTATATTTCGCTCAAGGCGTGATAAAAATGCAACATCACAGATATGAATAGCATCACAGAACAATACAGATATCTGGGATCCTCGGGTTTCACAGAGCCACTACTGAAACCCGACGTTCCCCTGGTCGTGTGGATAGCCTGCGCAATGAAATCCTAGACCCCTACGGGCGCGGCAAGTTACCCGCCAAAACCTGAAGCGAGGCAGCCCCCTTCAGCAACGTGAATGGGCCACCCAGCACTTCACGGAATCCGGTGACTTGGGCATCCCTCCTGGGTCAACCTGTACCCCCTACGAGTGCGGCGAATAGCCCGCCAATTCTAGAGTAAAGCCCCCTTCATCCCAATGCCATGAGATGCGGGCTTGTTGCCCTCTAGAACCCGGCTATCCGTGCACCCCTCCGCGGGGCAATCCTAGTACAGAAAGTAAAATATACATACAATGGGTACATCGACCGCAACCTGGTCGTGCCCCAAAATAATAATACAAACAGGCAGTGACGGCAGTCCACATGTCGGACGCTCGCCCCGTAATATCAAATGTACATAATACAACAAAACTGTACTAGCATTGCATCCAGGCTATCCCCCACGACCGATCCGCAACATCACAGCAAATACACAGAACATCAACGTGAAAGTCACGTTCGCAAATCCGTCTAACCGGGCTATAGCAGTTAGACAGGATTTACCGATCAAGTGACATTCACGGTCGCAGATATAATGTAAATACTGTGAAATAATGTGTTTAAAATATCCGATCAATCAAATTTTAACAAGTGGGCCCCAAAGCATTACTGTAGCAGATCAAGAAATTCAGGGCCCAATGTTATTATTCCAAAAACCCAATTTTCACCCCAGAAAGATACTGTAGAAATTTGGTGCAGGGAACCCAAAATAGTGCGGCGGAACCGCGGCCCAAAGGGGTGTTTGGCCGCGGTTCCGCGCTCCTACAGTGGAGTTGCTGCATCGAATTTTCACAGAATTCTTATTTTTTCTAGTAGATCACTTTTCTGTAACCTGAAAAAAATTTCGACACCAAAAAATTTCAACAGAAAACTGATGTGAACAAAAATTTAGATTTTGGAATTTTGGTCGATCGGAAATGCAAAACACATTAGACAAAGCTAGACTAAGTTAATGGCGAGTCTCTGATACCACTGTAAGTGCACGGCGGCGCCCCGGCTGTCTATCCGACGCCGGAATGCGGAAGCGGTGATAAACTTTAATTTTGCGAACTTAGCAAATCGGCACCACCGCGCACTAAAACCCGGATCGAACCATTAACTAGTCCTAGCTAACTACAAGATGGGGAAGAGAGATATACCGACTGATCCGAGTCCTCCGGTCTTCTCGTCGTCATCCCGATCTCTTGCGGAAGCTCCGGTCTCCACCTCTTCGCCGGAAGTGCACCACATCGCCTACTTCTTTTACGGGCTCCCACCTCAATGCCGAGGCAACTCGGGCACGAAGCTGGCTAGTCGACGTGCCCAAGATTTGCTGTAGAATGTTGTGTAGAACTTGTGTCTCTTTTTGGGGTTTTGGATATTGCCTTTTGAGATGGTGGAGGAATGGATTTTTGAGATGAACTAGAGAGCTTTTCTTAGCATCATGAGAACCAAAAATCCCACATCAAAAATGAAATCCCATCCCTCCCAAGGAATGGCCGGCCCATGTATGGAATGAGAGAGAGGGAAAAAGTCAAGGGGGAGGTGACCAAAAGAATAATATAAGAGAGAGAGAGAGGAATGGTTATCATATGGAAAAATGATCACAAAGAAACACCAACACTCAACAACCAAATCATGCAAAGAAATGATCACCAAAAGAGAACCTCACTCCACCACAACCATCATGAAAACCATGTCATATGAAAGTCAAGCCATGATGGAGAAGTCAAGAAGTCAAGGTCAAGGAATGGTGCAACCATCATGACACAAGAATATGCAAAGAACCCCTCCATAAATACTTATTTGCAACAATGCAAATAAGCCCTCCTCCACCAAACTTCGGCCAATGTACGATACAAAGGAAATTGGCCGAAACGAAAAGCAAACTGGCAACTCCAGAAAACTGGTCCCGTAATAAATTACAGGAAAACCCCGATACTGTGCATACACACCCGCATTTGTATTCCGACCGAAATACAAATGCAATGAGACAAAATCTACACTGTACTATACTAGGATCCGGCTTAAACCAAAGCCGGCTAGTAATATCCGTTCGATCCTGATCCGTGCAATACCGCACGTATCTGATCGAACCCTGCCATATATCCATACGGCCTATAGTACAAACTGTCCGATCCTGATCCGTGCAATACCGCACGTATCTGATCGGACCTTGCCATATCTCGATACGGCCTCTACAACTTTTCGCCCGAAAGCTGAGTAACTGAATGTGGGGGACTCTAAAGACTCGTCAACACCTTGGTTGTGGATTTAACCACTAGCACGTCAGAAGTATAAGCCAATACGTAACGGGCTACCAGGTATTGACTAAAAGGGACGTCTGTGAGCGAACTCAGCCTGACAACCCTACTGAGCCTGTCAGTGACAATATCCGTTCGGTCCGGTCCGTTCGTCTATGAGCATCGCATGGCGGGCCTAGGGGGTTGGTAAAGTCAGACTCCCAAAAGCGGTACAAGTCGTGTCGGAGTGTAGCCCAGAACACCCTGAGATACTACTGGAATACCTACCAGTAAATCTCCTTGCCTCGGCCGAGGGCTTCGTGTAATGGCACTCCTAGACACAGCGCGACCTCACCCCCAATACCGGGAGAGACGAACCCCTGAAGATACGCTCACTGCCTCCATGTGGCTCGGGACTGTACCCTACTAAAACCTGTTTGCACGTCTCCTTTGAGCATGGTAGGGTAGTAATCAAAGTACCGTGGGAACTCACACGAGACAAATGACGATCCACAGGTCGATGAACTAACCTGTACACATGTCACCAGGGAACTGCCATCTTACGTCTGGTATATGACCAACTAGCATGTTCCCGGCGAGTCCTGTCCGGTGTACTCATAACCCAATGAGCACTTGTATACATCTTAAGTGATCCAACTGACACCAATGGCTTGTGAGACCGGCCACCACCCCTCGTCGGGGTCTCGACTGTATACACTAGTCTACTCTGGAGTATCGATGCCCTGTCTCGAAACTCTCACGACTAGGGACCATTTAAGGATATGCTTATAGACTGCCAGCTCCCACGTATATGATCGCCCTCATACTGCAGGTGGTCAAGCAAGAATCCTAGGGGCTCTATCAACGTGTAATAGCGACTTGTCAGGTCACCTAAAGCAGTACACGATGATAAAGGTAAACCAGATAGCATACTATCATCTCGAGTAAGACTGTCCTACCGGGATAGGTCCTCCATCAATCATTGCAATCACGTACCTGTGACCTAATAATTGACTCTGAGGGCACTATCTCCAATATATAGTGCCTTTGTCGGTGCTAAAATGTGTCGCTGGCGGCGGGTTGACTAGTCTTTCTTAGGGGGTAAAATTGTAAATGCAGACGTGACTCGAATGTAACCCTAGGGTTTCTATGTTTTATAAATAGAAACCCTAAAACATCTTTTAGGTTATGCTACTTCTTGTGCCACATTTCATCTATCTAAATTCAGATCTGTAAATTTCTGTAAAGAAGGAAGAGAGCATCAAAAAAAATTAGGAGTAAGTTTTCTTTTCATTTCCCTAGTTAAATTTTATTTCCATGCCCTAGGTAATTTCTTTCTGACCTAGTTAATTTTATTCTCTGCCCTAGTTAATTAATTTAGAACATGTCTTTTAATTCCCTAATGAGTGAGTAGTCTCCTCGCTTGTTAGGGTTTGATTTGGGAAAGGCTTGAGAGATGAAGATCTCTCACCCCTTTCTTACCCATCGTACGTTTTTATAGGACTCCATGCATACATGTACACACCACTCCCTGCGGCACCCTATCCCATGAGGTAGCGGTGATACCGTAGTATAAAGGACCGGTTGAGCGTGTTTTCCATGGAGGTTAGGGTAAGAATTAAGAAAGGAAGGACAAGAACCTAGAGGAAGAAACACCGTTTCTTCCCGATGGTACTAATCCACTTTATTAGTAATTACCATAACACCTCATAGATCTTAATTAGGACATAGAAAGGGGTGAGAATATTGACTTTCCAAACTTAATCTAAACCTAACCCTAGCAAGGTTCTAATCCTAGTCTAGATCTACTTTAGTTTTTAGATTTAATCAATCCGACAACACTCGGAATTAACTCGTTAGAAAAAATCGAGAATACAAAAAATCCCTGTGGACCGACCTGTACTCACCGTCTAGCTATTAAGCGATGCCGTTCTTGATTGCGGTTATAAATAAATTCTTTGATCAATCAGGTGACACCAAAGATTGTCTACGGGTGCTAAGTGTAGACTGGTTACACTGAACGGACTCGCCGAGAACTCCTATGTGGTATATCTATCGTCGGATAGCAGTTCTCAGGTGACACTGGTAAAGGTTAGTCTGTAGACCCGAGATCGTCATAGAGTCTTATGTGTCCTCCCACCGTACTTTGATCTCCACCCTACCACGGCTCTGCTGAGTCGTGCAAACAGGAAGATTTTGGGTACAGTCCCGAGGCATATGGAGGCAATGAGCGATAGGAGGGGTTTCATCTCTCCCGGTATTGGGGGTTGATGTTGCGCTATGCTCGATTGGCTATAACAGGAAGTCCCTGGCCAGGGCTGCTGAGATTTACTGATAAGTGTTATCAGTAGTTTCTCGATCTGTTATGAGCCATACACCGGCATGACTTATTGAGTTATTGGGGTCGACGAGACCATCCCCAGACTTGATATGTAGCATATCTGACGAAGAGACCGGACTATACGGTAAGTGTTGCCAGTTGGCTCGACGGGAGTTTTGACAGGTTCGCTTGTTTTTATTCTGATCGCTCAATATCCGGGTGGCCGTTACGTTTAGCTGACCGCTTGCGGCTTGTGGGTGTTTGATATGATCATCACCTACTGCCGGCGTATTGACAAGTCTTAGAGTCCCACACAGGAGTTTCCTAGCTCAGGCGAAACGATGTGGTGTGGATATGAGATATGCACGGGAGCTTGATTAAATGTGTGTATATGATACCGTATTTTAATCTGGAATTTACTATTGGTCGGGTCGTATGTGATATGACCGGGTTATTAAATCAAGTGTTGTTTTAATATTGACTTTTAGCTCATTTTAAAAAAAACCTTTTCTTTATATAGATGTATGCATAAATGGGTGTATGTGCATATGTTGATGTGAATGCACACATACATGCATACATGGGTGTCATGGTTGTTGATACATGGGAGATGGCAATGCAAGACTCAAATGGTTCATATATATATATGCATATTTTGATATTGGATAAAAAGAAAATGGAAATTAAATCATGACTAGGTTTCTACACTCTTCTCTCTTTTGACCTAAGTTTAAACCATGGTTTGATTTTCATTTGGTCTTTAACCAAACATCAAAATATCTAGAAATTTTATAACCATAGTTTGGCATGAAATAAATATATCTTTGATATTTATTTCTACGCTCAATTTTTATTATTGAGAATTATCTAAAAAGAGTTCTAGCTTTAGCCATCTCCCTCTTCCTCCTCCTTCAAGCTCTCTAGGGTTTTAAAAGTGAGTGAAGTAAAAAGAGAGGAAAGGTTTTTAAGTGAGAACACAACCCACATCACCATTCTACTTTAGTCTAGCCCACTAGTGTAGAGTGTTTGCTTCATCTTCATTCTTGATCAAGTGAAGCTTGGAGCTTGAGCAAAGGGACTTCGGGTGGATCGTCGTGAACTTGGAAGGATTCAAGCGAGCCGGTTCAAACTCTAGGAGATCCAAAGAGTCAAGGAGGGAAGTCTACAAAGGTTGTATTACTTATCTCTTAGTATAGATTACCTCTAGTATATGATACTAGTTACTTGTTACCCTAAATTTCTAGTACGATTCATGGTTAGTTTGCTTAGCACCTCCTAAAAATTTTATAGTGGCATGCGTGATGCTTACAAACCCTAGGCATGGTGCTAAGGAAACCCTACAACAGGGGCGAATGCGGATGGCATATACGTACATTATATTTTTCATTCTATTATCTGGTGTGATATGTTTAATTGATGGGACTACGTTGATTCTGATCAATGAAAGGATAAATGTCACGACACGAAATTTGGCACGTGACAGCCCTTAAACCACATAACATGTCACGACCCAAAGTTCGGCCCGTGACCGGCATTTAACCACGTAACATCTACAAGCGTAACGCGACTAAGTAAGCTGAAACCTAGAAATCAAAACCATTAAAAATAATGAGTGTTAAAACATTTAATAGAAACATTTGTTAAAACGTTTGGAAAACTTTAGGTAATTTAGTAAAATTCTTTAAAGTTCAAGTTATTATCTTAAAAATTTTGGCAGCATTTCCTTTGTAAAAACTAGCCCCGAAATCGGGTACAAGGAAATATATGAGTAAAAAGATATACGATAAGAATAAAATATCCCCAACGGGAGCAATCACGCCCAATGGCGGAAACAATCACCACAATGATAAAATACGACGCCGTAGCGAAGAATGAACAAAAATAAGTGAAGACAACATGAATTATAAAACTGCATAAATAAAGTCGGCTCACAACGAGCTCGACACCAGAGTACAAATAATACACATCGTCCACACAACTGGTCTCTAAGTCAATACATAAGTAGTAGATGGAGAGTACTGGATACAATGGTGTATACAACTGGAAAAATAAACAGATACCACACAAAACCCACCTATCGGCAAAAGGGCTCACGCGCCAACTGCAGTGGTATCTGTATCAAAAGATGCAAGAAAGCAGCCTGCCGCGACTACTCTGAGAGGCAACCTGCAAACATTGTGGCACAACGGGGGTGAGTTTCCAACTCATGAATAGTAGATAACATATAAAGACAATCACGAGTATGCACGTACTGCGATGCTCTAACCTATACCAACAGATAACTTCTATATGATGAGCTGGATGCGCAATAATCATGCAACAAGTGCGATCTAATAACATCTCAATATGATGAGTAGGGTATGCAATAATCATGCATAGCAAATGCAATCTAATAATATCTATATAGGATGAGCAGGGTATGCAATAATCGTGCATAGCATGTGCAATCTAATAACATCTATATAGGATGAGCAGGGTATGCAATAATCGTGCATAGCATGTGCAATCTAATAACATATATATAGGATGAGCAGGGTATGCAATAATCGTGCATAGTATGTGCAATCTATCAGGTACTACAGATACAGGATGAGATGTATAACAATGAATGCTGAGCAAGGGAATAAATAACATCTACACGGAATGTCAATGTGGAAAATAACCGGTGTCCATCAATACACCCAAATCCCAATAACAACTCGGGCGCCGTCACTTTAATCGGCCCTCAAATCCTGTAAATCACATAGAATCATGAGCGCCCAACATCGGCACTCGAAATATCATAAAACAATCGTGTCTAGCATCGACACGCAAATCCTCAAGTATCGGGCTCCGTCAGTCCGGATCGGCCCACGGGCCCCATCTGCGGAATAGGCCCTCGGCCCCGGCAGTACGTGTCATCCCGTATCCATCTATCGACTCTGGTCAGTATCTTCCGGATAACCGCCAGGCCTAACCAATCACCGGTAGGTAGTAGTCCCTCCGCCGGGCTCACCGTCTAACAATACGAGTCTTCTTGCCCCGGGGTACCATACCGGGTCAACCATGTACCCGCAATCGGTGCCTACCACTCCTCTAGTCGGGTATACTCACACAAGCTCTCTGGAATCGAGAAAACTCATGGTGGACGCACTAAAATATCGTATCGAGAGAAACCGGGTTTTTAAAACAATGCGTATTTTCTTAAAATAATACCACGGTTCTCAAATCCAGAAATCCCATAAATCCAAACTCAATGCGTAAATCCATGCAATGTGTCGTATGACACTAAGAGTAAAAAGGGAAAACCGCTATTTTAAAAGAATCCAGTTTTGAAAATATCTCATGCGGTCCCTATTTTCTTGAAATCGAATCGATATCATCCATGTATGTAACATATATATGTATGTAGGTATGGATGTGCAAATGGATTTATACACGAATATGAGTGTAGCACTACTATGAAAATAAAGTGTGCGTGTGCGCAAGTTGGGATATATCAATATATGTGTTCTCTGGTATGAATATACAGTGTGCATGTGCGTAAGTATGAAGATATCAATATATGGGTGCACTGGTATGAATATACAGTGTGCATGTGCGCAAGTATGAAGATATCAATATATGTGTGCACTGGTATGAATATACACTGTGCATGTGCGCAAGTATGAAGATATCAATATATGTGTGCACTGGTATGAATATACAGTGTGCATGTGCGCAAGTATGAAGATATCAATATATGTGTGCACTGGTATGAATATACAGTGTGCATGTACGCAAGTATGAAGATATCAATATATGTGTGCATGTGCGCAAGTATGAAGATATCAATATATGTGTACACTGGTATGAATATACAGTGTGCATGTGCGTAAGTATGAAGATATCAGTATAAATATATGCCAATATGCGACAAGTCATGACAATCATCAATGATGCGGTAATCAAGACGATATATAATTCGTAGCAATCCTATAGTGTGAGTGTCATGGCAATCACTAACGGTGTGAGTGTAACATACAAATAGTGCTCATGCAGCTTGAACCGTTAGTGACAGTACAGTGTTCTATAACCACCATTTCTATATGTAACAAGGAAGGTATGCTACAATACTACATATAAACATCTACGACTAAATATCCTATCACGCCCTGACGCTTAACGCCATACGGGCGATTTCCCCATAGATGTTAAATCTACTCACCTGGTCGCATGCTAAGCGTAGCCGACCACCTGCTTCCCTTTCTTTGCGTAGTCCGGCATACCTGCCTGCGAACCTAGAATTTACACAGAGAATCCACATAAGCAAATATCTCGCAAAAACGCGATATCGAAATCAAATGAGAAACTCGCGTCGCGAACTAAACGCGCATGTCCGATACGCTAAAACGTATGTATACGCGTCTTAAACTACCCCGACACGTCGCGACACGCTGGAACACAGAACCCACTCATGTATCACAGGTGTCGCGCAAACTAAACTTATTGGGAAAACGATATATTGCTCCAGATTTTGACTCGGGCACAAAAGTGAAAAGTTGCATATGCCAAAACACTAGAATATGCAGCAGACTACCCTTGCCAAAACCCTAACACCTACTTCCCCCATCGGCCGCAAATTGCGGCCAGAACGATTCAAATTGCGGCCTGGGTGTGGGGTTATGGGCTAGTGCGTCGTGTGTGTTGTCTAGACCTAGTGTACATTCTCCAGTTTTCCCAGTTTTTCTCTGAAGTAACCGGGCATACAACAGATCACAGAAAGGTCTAATTTTGCTTTAAAACGTTATGTTTTGCACTAATTGAAACCCTATGGTATTTTAGTGAAATCTGGGGTTAAACTATGTTTATGTGGCCCTAATAACACTTAATTAGGCTAGGCTAACCACCAAAAACATCACTTGGCTATAACTCCACACAATTCACCATTTTAGCACTAAATCTCACATTTAACACTAATCGAAGCTAATTAACACATAAGTTAAGCAAGCTAAGAAGTTGGGCTCAGATTTTATACCTCACTTAACCCTAGGTACAAGGGAAAGGAGGAGAAGAAGAAGGGAAGGAGCTGCTGCTGCTGCCGATGCATGCTGCTGCTGCTTGAAGCTGCTGCTGTTGCTGCTTGTGCTGATGCTGATGCTGTTGCTGTTGGTGCTGCTGCTGATGCTTCTGCTGCTGCTTCTTCTTCTGCTGCTGCTTCTTCTTCTGCTGCTGCAGCTGTTGTTGTGAGTGTGTGTGTGTATGAGTGAGAGAGAGTTGTGAGAAAATGAGTGAAGTAAACAAAGGAATGGGAGTCTAACTAGTCAACCCCTTTCTCTCTCTCTCTTCATTTAATGCAAGCATGCACAAGCCATGACGCCCTCTCTCTCTCTCTCTCTCTCTCTCTCTCTCTCTCTCCAAGTCAACTAAACTAAATCATTTCTCATTTAAAAAGAAACAATTAACCCAAAACACTTAATTCAAATTTTAAATTAGCTTAAGGAAAATGGGTTAATCCACCATGGTTGCTAATCATGGTCTAACCCTAGTTTACATGCACATGTGTGTGCAAGGCTAAATAAATTCTAATAAAATATTCATTAAATATGATAAAATATTTAAAAATCGTTTTGGTAAACTTTTTATTAAAAACCATATGCTAAAGTATAATTAGCCACTAATCACATCCTAAGGTGTTACAATCTTCCCCCCTTAAAGAAATTCTTCCCCGAATTTAAAAATATATAGCTATGCATACCTTCAAAGAGATGAGGGAATTTCTTCCGCATCTTGCCCTCAGCCTCCCAAGTGATCTCTTCACCATTCGGGCTGCGCCAAAGCACCTTCACAGATGGCAAGACCTTCGAACGAAGTTTCTTCACCCGCCGGTCTAATATCACGACTAGATGCTCGGTGAATGAAAGATCGTGCTCGAGCTGAACGGTCTGATGCTGAATCATGTGAGAAAGGTCATATAGGTATTTTCGAAGCATCAACACGTGGAATACGGGGTGGACATCTGGGAAGTCGGGTCGAAGAGCCAAACGATATGCTACTGCGCCCACAAGCTCGAGGATCTCGAAGGGACCTATGAATCTGGGGTTAAGCTTCCCCTTCCGTCCAAACCTCATCACTCCCTTCATCGGAGAGACCCTCAGAAAAACGTGATCGCCAACTGCGAATACTAATCTGCGGCGGCGTCTGTCATCATACGATCTCTACCTGCTCTGAGCTGTCCTCATCCTATCTCGAATCAGCTGTATTTTCTCGGTCGTTGTTGGGTCGCGGCAGCGCCCCGGCTGTCGAAACGCGGCCAAAATGCGGAACAAAAATTTTCGAAACCGGCGCTACCATTACCCGATTTACGGATCGACCTTAAACCCTAAACTAGCAAACTAACTAAGAGTTAGAATCATTATACCTAGTTGATCCGTGTCCTTCGGTCTTCATTCCAAGCTCCTAGCGGTTCTTTGATGTGGTTTGGTTGCCGGTCTTTCTCTATCTCCGATGATCCACCCGAGGGAAACGGCGCAAGCTCCAACCTCGACGAACGAGGTAACTGACGCTCCAAAGTCGCTAGCGATGGAGAGTCGAGGTGTATGGATGTGTCACTACATTTTTCTCTCAACATCTATGCTCATGGGACCAACCATAGAAGAAGGTGAAGGAGGTGATGAAAAATGGCATGAGCAAAGAATGGCTAATTATATTTTTGTATGAATGAGAGAGTGGGAGTAATGCAATGATCAATCAAATGAAATGAGCCCCCCCTAAAAAAATATGGCCGACCCCCCTCTCTCCTCCACACAAAAATATGTCATTTTCTTTTTCCAACATTTTGCATTAAACAAATGAGACCATACCATGCTACATGCACAAACCCATGCCACAAATCACATCACCTTTTCCACCTCATTAATAAAAACAAATGAATTTCCATAAATTGAAAATCATATAAATGAGGTGGCATCTTCTAGAAGTTATTCCGTATAAAATACGGAATACTTCCCGGTACATGTATCGAAATACATATACGCATATTCGTACTAAAATACGAATAGCCGAGAGAGAAAACGAATAGTGAACAATAATACTAGAATACGTATATACAAATACATATATAAATTATTAAATCAAAACCCGATTTAATAATCCAGCTTAATCCTAAGCCGCTAGTATTATCAACCGTCCGATTAAAGTCTGCGCAGCATGTGCACATATTTAATCGGACACCTGTATGTATCAACATACGCCATATACACCATATCGCCTGAACCGTGAAAAACCTCTGTGTGGGACTCTAAAGACTCGTCAATACGCTGGAAGTGGGTTTAACCACAAGCACGTCAGCAGCACTAGCTGTACGTAACGGCTATATAGGTATTGAGCGAAAGGGAGGCCGTCGAGCAAACTCATCCTGAACCCCTACTGAGCCTGACAGTGACAATATCCGTACAGTCTGGTCTGTTCTTCTAAGAGTATTGCATATCGAGTCTAGGGGGTGGATAAAGTTAGACCCCCAACAACGCGATATTTAGTGTCGGTATGAAACCCATCACCACCTGAGAAACTATCGATCCTGGATCAGTAGTTCTCGTCCACCGTGGCCACGGATTTATGGTGATGGCCATCCGTACACAACGCGACATCAACCCCCAATACCGAGAGAGACGAATCCCCGACGATCCGATCACTTCCTCCATGTGGCTCGGGACTGTACCCAACTAAAACCTATTTGCATTACTCCTTTTAGCCGTGGTAGGGCAGTAATCAAAGCATAGTGGGAACTCACACGAGACAAATGACGATATCAGGTCGACAGACTAACCTGTACACATGTCACCTGGGAGCTGCTATCTAACAATAGGTATAATAATAACTAGCAGGTTCCCGGAGAGTCCGTACAGTGTACTCATAACCCAATGAGCACCTGCATACTATCTTAGGTGAACAAACTAACACCAATGGCTTGTGAGACCTGGCCACCGCCCCTCGTCGGGGTCTCGATCAGTATACACTAGTCTACACTGGAGTATCGATGCCTGGTCTCGATACTCTTACGACTAGGGACATTTAAGGATGTGCTTATAGACCCCCAGCTCCCACATATATGATCGCCATCATAATGCTGGCAGTCAAGCAAGAATCCTAAGGGCTCTATCAACATGTACATGATGATAAAGACAAACCAGATAGCATACCATCATCTTGAGTAAGACTGTTTCATCGGTATAGGCCCATCCTCAATCATCACAATCACAAGTCCACGACTATGATAATTGCCTTGAGGGCACTATAGTCAACAATCTCCCACTTGCACTTAAGGCTAATTATTGTGATGTCGCATACTCACAGCCCGTGTGATACCGAACACCCAACTTCTCTACTTATCAGTTTCGCAAAGCCAGTTTGCAAAAATGATTGCGTTCGAGAAATAGCCTCAGTGAGTGGATCCGCTCCAATGTTTCTTTCTGTATCTCTCTGTATCCCAACTTCGCGGAGAAAACTATCTCCCGAAATGAGCAATACCTGTCTTAGAATTTGTTTGGATATCTGATAGGACCCAGTTCACAAATGAACTCCAAATCCAGCAAACTACTTAGACTATATCGTCCACTGAATTTAATCAGTATCCTGCGCCATGCCTTTCCTCAGTATCCGCTTGGACCACCTGTCCAACATACTGTCCCTCAAAATAGGGAAAAACTATAACTCTGACAGTCACTCTGTCATCCAGGTCACCTTGGAAGCCTGGAATGATAACCGTCTCCCGAAGGAGTATGCCGTTATCATATCCCTAGAACATTCATTTATGTTCATTAACTTCTTCCCAATGTTTCTCCAAGATTGGATTAATATATCTGATTATTGCATCTAGTGCAAAAGCAATATGTGGTGTGGCACTTGACATTTCATGATTAACTCAATTGCCTAAGCAAGTGATATGCTAATCATGCAGACCCCTCTCCCCTTCGGTCTATAAGACACCTTCAGAGAGGGTGACTCCATCACCTGCAGGTACACCACCATGCCAGGAGTCATCCATTCTAAAATATCCTTAGAATAATGTCAAATTACCCAAATTAGGATACTTCCTAAATCTAGATCTAAAACTATAGATCTAGTAACCAGAAAACCTAATATTATATCCATATCCTATGTGGAGAAACAACTTTGTGATAATCAAAATATAACCGATCGTAGTATAGGAATATCTCTTCCTATCAAGTGCATGTCATACCAATACCTGGACATCACTCTCTACTAACTTCTTACCAGATCCATCTCCTATTCTGATGAGGTCAAAGCCTATGACTGTCACATCAAAATTAGATGATCTAATTCCTCTATACCTGCTTTAGCCTATAAATAGACATAAGCTTCTTGCCCACTATGCTTCCGCTGCTCCCACTGACTACAACAACCCTCTGGCAGAGTCATATACACGTGCACTTCCAAAGCTGGTTTAGAACGACGCTATACTCATCCTCCTGCCGGGTTTTATAGTCTAGAACAGAAGCAATGGCAAGTCTGGGTAAACAAGGACCTCCCTATCACCGTTACTGAGAAGACCGAAGTACCTCTCGGGTGTCTGAGGTTACCCACCAAATCTGCGGAGTGGCTAATAGAACGTCAAAACCAATTAAATCCTCAGGTTCTATTAAATCTTCAGTAATCGTTTGTGGTTCTGGAATCACTTCCAGTTCTACCATACTCCCATTTTTGTTTTTCTGAAAAAGTCCATTTTACTAAAACTGTGGCGAGTCAAGAAAAATATAAATATTGATCTTCCTGATGGTAGAAAGTTAACCCTCGTCAAAGCCCGGGATAACCCATGAACTGCCATTACTGAAACGTGCCTTGAGTTTATCCGGATTCTGGTTTTAAGCATCAGCCGGACAACTCCCTATACCTTAACATCGTCAAGATATAAATTGATTCTATATATATATGATATAGAAACAAAAGCACTAATCTAATTTGAACCAGATTCAAAATCATGCAGCTGTCTCCAGTGCATATCATCCAAATGGAAAGAGGCCAATCAGCATTACTCATCTAAGAGTGCATCCATATATGAGTGACCTGAAACAGAAACAAGTTCTCAAAACCATTACAATTAACGGAATACCAAACACAAGTATCTACATCTTCGATTTCCTCGAAGAATCCTGATACTTCCTACAAATGGTTCTCTAATTTATTCTTATACCTATAACTTTTCAATATCTGGACTTTGCATTTCTACGAAATATTTGTCCAGAACTGGAGAAGTCACAAGTAAAAAGAATATAGTACGAGTACCAAGCCCATTGTCCTAATGGACACTGGATAACATACAATACTTTATACAAGTCCCGTGAGTTCAATAACTCAAACCCTGTGCGTCGTAGGTTGAAAAACTGTACTATGGTTAAGAAGAATTACACCGCTGTTAAATGCACCTTACCTAATCACCTACTGATATAGGTAAATATCACAGACATAATATCAAAAAGTTATATCTCACTTTATAAAATAAACGTATATATATATATATATCAGTTTGAAATTGGTGCATAACAACGGATATTCAAAACCAAATATTTGCCATCCGGCAAAATCTAGAAGATTTCCTAAAATATCACCAATTACAACGAATTCCGATATAATGAGGATCTAATCACCCAATTCCTAATATCTTACTCCCACTCACCATCTGTAATAACATGCAGATGTGAGAAACTGATCTGGTAAATACATACCCTAGAGTTAGATTCCAACTGGGAAAACAGTTATCAATTAACATTGCGCGGTGAAACTGAAACATGAAAATGTTTCGAAGGGGTTTACTGGTATTTCTAGTAACACCTCTTCCACTATCCCGATTCACGACAGTAACCCTATACTATACCTGCCCTCACTGCAATCCCTTTATTATGTTTTTACTTATTACCTTCTGTACACCTTCTTTAGGCTAACTGGTTTTCTTCTTTCCCTATCCTTCGGCACCAGCCTAAGGTTTGGAAGAAGACTATCCAATAAGCGTAATAGGTGTACTCTCTTAATCCTAGGAGCCCTCGCAACCTGAAAGAAGGTAATGGGAAAAGACATCTGAATAATCCTATCCAATCTCTCCAGAACCAGAATCCATCCTCGAAAAAGTTTCTTCGAGTTCGTATATAACCATACGATGGATTTAACCAATGGAAGTGGATATCCGTAGTGATACGGAGAGTCCTAGAGAAAAGCAAAGTGGATGTAGGAGTGGCAGGGGTATACCTTGTTTTTGTCGTGAAAGTTGCTGGTCGCATTTTCTTTTGCCATTATTCTAATCCCTTTATATGTCTTTACTTATTACCTTCTGTACACCACACATAAGCTTAATTGGTTTTCTTCCTTCTCTACCGTTCGGCACCTACCTATGGTTTGGAAGAAGACTATCCAATAAGCTCAACAGGTGTACCCTCTCCTAATCCTAGGAGCCCTCACAACCTGAGAGAATTAAAGGGAAAAGAAAACCGAATAATCCTATTCAATCTCTCCAGAACTGGAATCCATCCTCGAAAAAGTTCCTTCGAGTTCGTATATAACCATACGATGGATTTAACCAATAGAAGTGGATTTTCGTAATAATACGCGGTGTTCTGGAGAAAAGCAAAGGTGATATAGAAGTGGCAATGATGTATGCGACACCGTGACATTCCAAAAGCCAAAGTGTTTTAAGAAGGTTCGGTTAGCTTGGTTTCATGAGTTTTAGTCAAAGGTCGGGTCATAGTCGCAGCCATAGAGAGAGAGAAAAGAAACACTCAGCGTGCACTCTAACCTAGATCAGAATGGTTAATCATTTTATCTAATCTGGATGGCTCCCACTATTTCCTCGAATTCTCCTCCAAACCCAAAAGGAGAATTAGTCGGAATCACCCGAGGAGTAATCCTATTCATCAATGGGAATCGGGATCCAAATATCATCGCATGATAACCTAATGGAAGCCACTCAAGTCACCACACTCCAGAAGGTATGCGCAAGCCTGGCAAGTTTCCTGTATGTTTAAAACTCCCGATGTGATTTTTACCCCTAACGACCTATAACCTTGACGCTTGCCAACAAATTATAGGTCACTAGTCAAGTTCAACCCGTCATTGTCCTGGATTAACTCGAACCCACCCGCACAAGCCCTTGACGCTTGCCAACAAAGCTGTACGACTTTCCCAATCAATCGCATATCCATGCTACAAATAAGTATTATTCAGCTACCGCACACTATACCTTGACGCTTGCCAACAAACATAGCACGAATACCGAATAGTACTTATAAGAAATGACGGAGGGCTACGGATGGTTTTTGGCGAAAAACCTTTAACGTAATGAACTTGATCTCGTTGAAGGAATCCAAGTGGTTTTATAAATATATAGTGGCGAAAACTCTTGCTAAATAGGTCACTCCCGGTGAAGGGATCTCGGCTCTTTCCCCGTAGAATGGGGTGCAGGATATCCCAAACTGAATACCACGATGCAAAGAAAAAATAATCGACTATAGTAAAGTTATTACGTTGACGCAAACTTTTACCCAAGGGGTCACTCCCGATGAAGGGATCTCGGCTCTTGCCTCGTCGAATGAGGTGCAGGATATTCCAAATGAATACCACGATGCAAAGCAAAAGAAAACGTCTGTAATGTCAGTTTTTATAAACTTGGTTTCAACAACATCAAATATAGGTTTGTTTTATCCTTGCATTGATAAGAATCAATGCAGTCCCATCAATTAATCACACCAGAAAAGAACAAAAATAAAATGTACGTATATGCCATCCGCATTCGCCACTGGGCCCCGTCATCACCCGTTAGGTTACTTAACTAACGACAGAGAGAGGACTGGACTAGCGCGGGTGCAAAACATATACAACATCTACTAGTGTGTATATATATATATATATATATATATAACATTCGTCCCAGGCATGATATAAAGCAACATCACAGAAACAACACAGAATGGTGGATAATCTGGAGCCCCCGGTTTCACTTGAGCCACAAGTGAGACCTGACGTTCCCTGTCATGTGGATAGCTTGTGCAATAAAAACCTAGACCCCTACGAGCGCGGCAAGATACCCGCCAAAACCAGAAGTGAGGCGGTCCCTTTCAGCAAAGTGAATGGGCCACCCGGCACTTCACGGAATCCGGTAACTTGAGCACTCCTCCTGGGTCAATCTATACTCCCTACGAGTACGGCGAATAGCCCGCCAATTCTAGAGTAAGGTCCCCTCCGTCCCAACACCATAAGATGCGGACCAGTTGCCCTCTAGAACCCGGCTACTCGTGCACTCCACCGCGGGGTAATCCTAG
Source organism: Agapanthus africanus (assembly GCA_030015575.1). Taxonomy (NCBI): domain Eukaryota; kingdom Viridiplantae; phylum Streptophyta; class Magnoliopsida; order Asparagales; family Amaryllidaceae; genus Agapanthus; species Agapanthus africanus. Next base: position 343,633,852 of record CM057341.1, read on the forward strand.
TACAGAAAATAAAATAATATATAAGGGTGACATTGACCTCAGCCCGGTCGTGCCCCAAAAGAATAATATACAAACCGGCAGTGACGGCAGTCCACATGTCGGACGCTCGCCCCGCAATATCAAATGTACAAATGAAATTAAAAGTGTACTAACATTGCACCATAGCTATCCACCACAACGATCCAACCAACATCACAGCACAACACAGAACATCAACGTGAATGTCACGTTCGCAAACCCGTCTAAAAGACATATAGCAATTAGACGGGTTTACCGATCAAATGGCATTCACGGTCGCAGATAGAAATGTATATACAGTTAAACGCCCACTTAAATTATCGATCGACTAAATTCCCAAAATAGCCCCAATAGAAATACCAGCACTGAAACAGAATTCTGGGCCAAAACAGAATATGTCAAAAATCATAATTCCAAGTCAGAGGGCTACAGGAAAATTTTGGAAGCCCGTCGCCACCAAATGGCCACAGAACCGCCGCCAATAGGGGGTTAGTGCAGCGGTTCCGCGGCGTGTTTGAGGCTTCAGGAGACCAATTTTTTTCTGGACCCTACAAAAAGCCTGCACGGTTTTTTAAGCTACTGGAAAATACTTTTTGACCAGTTTTGGAAATCGGCAGAAACATCAAAATTGGAATCGTGATTTCGGAAATTTCCGTAGATCGATCTATTAAGCACATTTAAACAAGCTAATAAGGGTTAAAAGGGTGGCTCTGATACCTTGTTGGGTCGCGGCAGCGCCCTGGCCGTCGAAACGCGGTCAAAATGCGGAACAAAAATTTTCGAAACCGGCGCTACCGTTACCCGATTTACAGATCAACCTTAAACCTTAAACCAGCAAACTAAATAAGAGTTAGAATCGTTATACTGAGTTGATCCGTGTCCTTCAGTCTTCATTCCAAGCTCCTAGCGGTTCTTTGATGTGGTTTGGTTGCCGGTCTTCCTCCATCTCTGATGATCCACCTGAAGGAAACGACGCAATCTCCAACCTCGATGAACGAGGTAACCGACGCTCCAAAGTCGCTAGCGATGGAGAGTTGAGGTGTGTGGAAGTGTCACTACATTTTTCTCTCAACATCTATGCTCATGGGAGCAACCATAGAAGAATGTGAAGGAGGTGATGAAAAATGGCATGAGCAAAGAATGGCTAATTATATTTTTGTATGAATGAGAGAGTGGGAGTAATGCAATGATCAATAAAATGAAATGAGCCCCCCCAAAAAAAAATTATGGCCGGCCCCCCCTCTCTCCTCCACACAAAAATATGTCATTTTCTTTTTCCAACATTTTGCATTAAACAAATGAGACCATACCTTGCTACATGCACAAACCCATGCCACAAATATGTAAGTCCACGTTGCCCATTCCGGTGCTTACGGGGAGGCGGAATAGGTAAAAAACGATTTTTTCTCAAAGCAACATGGACTAGAAACAAAGGATCTTTGCTAAACAAAAACCTAGCAAACTAACTACAAGTTTAGCTACTCGGTTAGAAGGTTATACCTAGGTCTTGAACTCCTTCTCTTCTTGCTCCTTGGAGTTTTTTGATCGGCTCCTCCTCGTCGTCTCCTCTTTACCGAAGAAAGATCCACCCGAAGGCCTCTACCTTGAGCTCCTACATCAACCTAGAGGTAACTAAAGTGCTTGGCTTTCTAAACCTAGAACCCTAGAATGAGTAGAGAGGAGTTTTGGTGGTTTTATCTCAAGAGCTCATGGTTCTCAACACATGAGAGATGAGAGCTTTGAGAGAGGAAGAGGATGAGAGAGATTGAGCAAGTGAGAATGAGAATGGAATTTTTACAACCATGCTCACAAAATAAGAATAATGATAATAATAATAATAATTAAGAAATTATGATGGTTAGTTTATGAATGACCATTATCATTTCATCATTTAATGCATTTGCAAGAAACAAGAAGCATCTTTGAAATGAAATGATGATGGTCAACAAGTCAACAATGGTCAACCGGTCCACAAAGTCAACAAGTCAACAAAAGTTAAATGTTCAACTCAACCATGGCACAATTATCCTTAATTAATATTATTAATCATATTTCACATTCTCATTAGGATTTAGAAAAAATCAACGGTCAACAACCCTAATGAGAATCCTCTGCCTCTGCCTCTGTCAACTATGCATACACACCCGCATCCATGTTCCGAGGAACACGAATACAACGAGATAAAACCAATCCCAAAACAAATACTAGGATCTGGCTTGAACCAAAGCCAACTAGTAATAACTGCCCGGACACCAAACGTGCACAAGTGCGCGGTGTGAACGAACCCCGTCGCAAAACCATGCGACCTCTACTCTGTTTTGCCCAAAGGCAAATAGCCCTCTGTGTGGGACTCTAAAGACTCGACACTACGCTGGCAGTGGGTTTAACCACAGGCCGCAAGCGGTACTAGCTGTACGTAACGGTCCCCAGGTAGATGCCGATAAGAAGACTGATGAGGTGAACCCATCCAAACTCCTACTGAGCCTGAATGTGAAAATCTCCGTACAGTCCGGTCTGTTCGTCTGAGAGTATCGCGTGTCGGGCCTAGGGAGACGGTAAACGTCAGTCTCCTAATAGCGGTGCAAGTGGTGTCGGAGTGTAGCCCAGAACACCCTGAGATAACACTGGAAACGCTACCAGTATATCTCGCTTGTCCTGGCAAGGGACTTTGTGTAATGGCTCTCCTAGACACAGCGCGATATCAACCCCCAATACCGGGAGAGACGAATCCTGTCTAACCGTCACTGCCTCCAAGCGCTTCGGGACTGCACCTAACTACTACCTATTTGCACGACTCATTTGAGCCGTGGTAGGGTAGCAATCTAAGAACAGTAGGAACACACTCGAGGCGAAGTGACAGTGTCAAGTCAACGGACTAAGCTGTACTCATGTCACCTGGGAACTGATAACTGACGATAGGTATAGTACCAACCAACAGTTCCCGACGAGTCCTGTCCAGTGTACTCGTAACCTAATAAGCACCCGCATACTATCTCAAGTACGACGTACTAATGGCTGTGGGACAGACCATCTCCCCTGCTGGGATGAGAAGCGCATACGCTAGTCTAATCCGGAGTATCGATGCCCCGTCTCGATAATCCTACGACTAGGGACCTGTATAAGGATGTGCTTGTAGATTACCCAGCCCCCACTAGTGTGACTGCCATCACAACGCTTGTAATCAAGAAAAGATCCTAAGGTCTCCAATAATGTGTATAGGCGATATGCTAAATGAAACACATGCACACATTAAAGTAGAAACAAACCAAGTAGAATACTAGCATTTCGAGCAAGATTGTCTATACAACTGTGAATATCCCAAGATTCCATCAAGTAATATACAAACTAGTATTATACAGTAATAGCCTCTAGGGCATATACACTAACAATCTCCCACTTGCACTAAGGCCATGTACTGGCGTATCGAAGACCTATCATCTCGATCAGCTGCTCGAACTGAGTCTGGGGTATGGCCTTCCTGAATGGATCTGCAGTGTTATTCTCCGAATCTACTCTCTTCACCTCGATCTCCCGGCGATCTACGATCACCCTGATCAGGTGGTACTGCCTCAAAATGTGCCTGGACTTCTGATGGGACCTGGGTTCCTTCGCTAAAGCTATAGCGCCGTTGTTGTCACAATACAGCGGTATTGGATCAACAATGGTAGGAACCACCTGAAGCTCCGTGAGGAACTTCTTCATCCAGACAGCTTCCTTTGCGGCATCGCAAGCAGCTATGTACTCCGCTTCCATAGTTGAGTCAGCAACGGTTTCCTGCTTGGAGCTCTTCCAGCAAACCGCCCCTCCATTGAGAGTAAAGACATAACACAACATGGACTTGGAGTCATCCTTGTCACTCTAGAAGCTGGAGTCAACAAAGGCCTCGATCTGGAGGTCTTTTCCGCCATACACCAAGAACATCTCCTTAGTCCTTCTCAGGTAGGTGAGAATGTTCTTTACTGCTATCCAGTATTTCTCCCCTGGGTCCGACTGATACCGGCTTACAACGCTCAATGCGTATGCTACATCTAGTCTGGTACACAATATCGCATACATTATAGAGCCTACCGCAGATGCGTAGGGTATAGATGACATGCGAGCCCTTTCCAAATCAGTCTTGGGAAACATCTCTTTGGAGAGGGTGATTCCGTGACAAGCCGTTAGATTACCGCTCTTTGAATCTTCCATAATGAATCGTTTCAGTATGGTGTCGATGTACTTGGACTGCGAAAGTCCCAACATCCTCTTAGATCTATCATGATAGATCTGGATCCCCAGAATGTAGTTGGCATCGCCCAGGTCCTTCATGGAGAACCTCTGTGACAAGAATCCTTTGACTGACTGTAGCATAGGAATGTCATTTCCTATTAGGAGAATGTCATCCATGTAAAAGACGAGGAATACCACAGTTCTCCCAACAATCTTACTGTAAATGCATGGTTCATCCGGATTTTTGATAAAGTCGAATTCTTTGAAAGTATCATCAAAACAGATATTCCAGCTCCGCGATGCTTGCTTCAGTCCATAAATGGACTTAAGCAACTTGCACACTTTACCGCTGCTCCCACTCTGAATGAAACCCTCCGGCTGATCCATAGAGACGCACTCTTCCAAATTTCCATTGAGAAAATCCGTCTTTACGTCCATCTGCCAGATCTCATAATCGTGGAAGGCAGCAATGGCAAGAAGGATCCGAATGGATTTGAGCATAGCCACTGGAGAAAAGGTTTTGTCATAGTCCAAACCAGGTCTTCGGCGAAAACCCTTTGCAACAGGTCTAGATTTATAGGTTTCAGCCTGCCCATCTACACCAATCTTCTTTCTGAAGATCCATTTGCATCCTACGGGTTTTACCCCTTCTGGAGCAATGTCCAAACTCCAAACTTTGTTGGTGTACATGGACTCCATTTCGGTCCGCATTGCATCCAGCCATTTTACTGAGTCACCGCTCTGAATGGCTTGCTGGAAGCTAGTAGGCTCATTATATTCAATGACGCAATCCTCTCGATCCCCGTTTATGAGAAAACCGTAGTATCTCTCGGACGTATGAGACTGCCTATTACTTCTGCGGAGTGGCGCTGGGATGTCCGTTTCTCCTGAAACTTCTGGTTCTACCAAGCTTTCAGTAATAGCTTGTGGTTCTGGAATTTCTTCCAGTTCTATTGCGCTCCCACTTATCAGATTTTCTAAAAATTCAGTTTCCAAGAAGCAGGCATGACGAGAAACAAATACCTTTTGTTCCTCTGCGTAATAGAAGAAATATCCCTTGGTGTTCTTTGGATATCCAACAAACTTGCACTGTACTGAGCGTGCCTCGAGTTTGTCCGCATGCTGCTTTTTGACAAAAGCTGGACATCCCCATGTCTTAATGTGTTTAAGATAGAGTCTCTTCCCACTCCACATCTAATATAGTGTGGTAGGCACTGACTTAGTTGGAACTCGGTTCAAAAGATATGCAGCTGTTTCTAGTGCATAACCCTAGAAAGATCGCGGTAACTCAGCCTTACTCATCATGGAACGAACCATATCCAATAGGGTTCGATTCCGCCTTTCTGATACACCGTTGTGTTGTGGTGTGTATGGAGGAGTAAAACTCGGCACTTAAGTATTCACCACCTCGATCAGATCTCAGTGTCTTGATACTTTTGCATGTTTGTTTTTCAACTTCATTCTTGTATTCCCGAAACTTCTCAAAGGCCTCGGATTTATACTTCATCAGGAAGACATGTCTTGTAACACCTTAGGATGTGTTTAGTGACTAATTATATTTAAATAAAGGGTTTTTAATAAAAAAATTTACCAAAATGAGTTTCAAATATTTTTTTCCAAATTTAATAAATATTTTTCTAGAATTTTCTTAGGCTTGCACACACATGTGCATGTAAACTAGGGTTTTTAAATGTGGTAATACCATGATTAGCAACCATGGTGGGTTTAATCATGGGGATTAAGTCTTTTGGGTGTTAATTAAGTTTAATTAGTTGTTTAATGGTTGCTTTAATTTGAATTCCCCTTTTTGTGTTGACTTGGTGAGAATGAGAGAGAGAGAGAGAGAATGCATCATGACAAAAGCCATGCTTGCATTTAATGAAGAGAGAGAGTAGAGGGGTTGACAATTGGGGTTATGATTCCCTCTCATTCATTTGTTGTTTTCTCTCAACCTCACTCTCACACACACACACACTTACCTCTACAGCAGTAGCAGCAGCAGCAAACACAACAGCAACAGCAGCAACTTCAGCCTCAGCAACAGCAGCTCAGGCAACAACAGCAGCAGCTACAGGCAGCAGCAACAGCTCCAGGCAGCAGCAAGAGCTCCGAGCAGCAGCAACAGCACCCGCTCCATTCCCTCTTCTTCTTCTCCTTCTACTTGCTTGTGAGATTTCTTGAGGGTATAACCTCTAAACTTATTCCTACTTTCGCTTAATTGAGTAGATTAGCTTCGATTAGCGATAGTTTTGTGTATTTAGTGCTTTATGTGGTGATTGGTGGGAACCTTGATCAAGTGATGTTTGAAACGGTTCTAGTAGGTTGACGGAGTGTTGTTAGGGCCATATTAACCCAGCTTAACTCCCAATTGCACTAAAATACCACCAGATTTCTTTTTGAAGCAGATTCGTCGTTTTAAGGTAAATCTTATGTTTCTGAAAACTGCTATCGACCCGGTGAGTTCAGAATAATTTTGAGAAGACTGCAGTAAGTTGGTTAGGTGTTGATCCCCCAGGTAGAACCCGACCCCCAAATTCCGTACAGTGGCCGCCGAAATATTCGATCTGACCGCAATTTGCTGCCAGATGGGGAGGGTTTGGGTTGGGGTTTGGCCCTATGGGTGTCTGCTGTTATGTAGAGTTTTGTGATATACATATTTTTGTAAATTAAGTTCTGTATAAAAATCTGGGACTAAATACCTATTTCTCGTATTTTAAACCTTCGCGACACGCGTGATACGTGTGTGGGTTTGGGGTTTCTGCGTATCGCGACGCGTCAGGATAGTTTCAGGCACGTGATCACACGTTTTAGCGTATCGCGCACACGCGCGATTGGTTTACGACACGGGTGTCTAGTTGGACCGTAATATCACGTTTTTGTGAAATTGAGCTTATGTGTGATATATGTTATGTGATTCTAGGTTCGCAGGCGAGTGAGACGGACGCTGCGATAAAAGGCAAGCAAGTCGTCGGCTACACTTAGCGCGAGACTTCTGTAAATAGATTTCACATCTACGGGGATATCGCCCGCATGGCGTTATGCGTCAGGGCTGATAGGACCTTATTATTATATGTTGCATTTACCTCATGGACTGTCATTGCATGTTGCATTCCCTGCTATATATTTGCTTAGAATTGATAGAACACCGCACTATTACTAACGGTTTATGTTGCACGAGCACTAATCTGCATGCTACACACACACCGTTAGTAATTGCCATGACACACTCACTGTAGAACTGCCATGATTATATTGCTGTAGTTCATTTCATATATGATTCGATATGACTTTCATGGAAATCGGGAGCCGCATGATATCTTTAAAAACGGAAACTAATTTTAAAAGCGGTTTCCTTTATACCTATATCATGGATTGATGTACATAGCACATCGCATTGTATTTACTTCTTGGTGTTGGATTTTCATGTGATTTCTGGTTTTGAGGACCGTGGGATTTTTAAGAAAAGATGCTTTATTTGAAAACCCGGTTCCTCGTGATATGATATTTTGGTGCGTCCACCACGCGTTTTCTCGGTGCTAAGACGTGTGCTTGAAACCCGATTCGAGGAGATGGATGATCCGTTTGTGGGTTCGTGGTGGACCCGGTATGGTTCCCCGGGACGAGAAATGTTTTTCGTGGAGTAGACGATGAGCCTGGCAGGGTGGCGAGTACCTACCGGTGATTGGTTGGACCTGGCGGTTATCCGGAGGATACCAGAGTCGAGAGATGGATGCGGGATAATCCGTACTGCCGGGGCCGAGGGTCGATACCGCAGACGGACCCCGTGGGCTGATCCGGACTGACGGAGCCCGATATATGAGCATTTGCGTGTCGATGCTGGACACGAGTATTTTATGATATTTTGAGTGCCGATGTTGGGCACTCGTGATTTCTCAGAGATTTACAGGATTTGAGGGCCGATGGGTGTGCCGGCGCCTGAGTTATTTGGGATTTGGGTGCAGTTTTGGGCACCGATTATTTTACACGTTGATATTCCGTGTAGATGTTATTTATTCCATACTCAGTATTGATCATCACATATCTCATCCTGTAGTTATTTTACCTGACCGAGCATTTGCATGATTATTGCACATACTGCTTATCACGCATTGATATCATCTGCTGGCATTTGTTAGAGTAGCGCAATACGTGCATGCTCGCGATTACCTTTATATGTTATCTCTATTCACGAGTTGGCAACTCACCCCCGTTGTGCCACAGTATTTGCAGGTTGCCCTTCAGAGTAGTCGCGGCAGGCTGTCTTTTGCATCTTTTGGCTACAGATACCACTACAGTTGGGGCGAGAGCTGTTTTGCATTTAGGTGGGTTGTGGTATCTGATTACTTTTATTGTATCCCCTTTTGTATCTAGTACTCTCCATCTACCATTTATGTACTGGACTTAGATACTGTGTGAGGACGATGATGTATATTTTGTATTCTGGTGTCGAGCTCGTGGGAGCCGACTGTTTTTATATGCGGTTTATATTCTGTGATGTTTACTTATTGCTCATTCTTCGCTACGGCGTCGTATATTACTCTCGTGATGATGGTTTCCGCCGTTGGGCGTGATTGTTTCCTTTTGGGAATGTTTTGGTTTCATTATATTTCATTTTCACTTATATCCTGTTTATTACCCGATTTCGGGGTTACTTTTACAAAGGAAATGCTGCCAAAATTATTTAAATGACAACGTAACTTTAAAGGAACTTATTGAATTATTTAAGATTTTCGAAATGTTTTAACTAAATGTTTTCAACACTCGCTACTTTTAAATGGTTTTGATTTCTGGGTTCGGCTTACTTAGTCGCGTTACGCCTGTAGACGTAGCGTGGTTAAGGGCCGGTCACGAGTCGAAATATTCGGGTCGTGACAAAGTTAGTATCAGAGCGTAGGTTTTACCTTTCGGAGTGTAGGATGACCTTGGTATGATGGAGTAGGTAGCTGAAGCAGAGTGGCATAGCATGCGTATGTTCCGCGGCATACTCACGACACGGTACTCCGCCTAAGCGACCTTAGGACTTATTGATTTAATTCCTTCTTGAGTATATATATATATATTCTTGTGATTCGATTTCCGTATTCTTATAGAATCCTAATTTCCTTTCAGCCATTATGCCGCCAAAGACTACGAGGGCCCAGAGAGCGGCCGCGAGGGCCGAGATTCGAGTTGACTCGTCCGAGACGAGGACTGATCCGGGCAGTGCACCTGTTGTACCCGAGCAGACTTTTCCTCCTGTGACAGATCAGATCGCCACGCTAGGGGCTGGTGTGCAGGAGATACGCCAGACGATGGGATCCAGTATGCAGAAGATGCGCCAGATGATAGGATCACTAGTTGAGATGCTTCGAGCACAGCGACCAGAGGTAGCTCCACCCGTTCCAGAGACCGCGATGGTACCTACCGCACTGCCAGTTGCCCCTGCAGCCACGGAGGTGATTACAGTATCGCTATCAGAGTTCATGAGGCTGAAGCCTCCGGTCTTCACAGGCACCGATACAGCCGAGGACCCACAGTCTTTCATCGACAGGATGGCCCGGATATGCCTTTCCCTCAGATGCGCAGATGCGAGATGGGTTGAGTTCGCGAGCTTTCGCCTGGAAGGTCTTGCGCAGAAGTGGTGTGATTCAGTTGAGAAGGGCAGAGCAGCAGGTCTTCCTCCTATGACCTGGACGGAGTTCGTGACAGTATTCCTAGTCCGTTTCCTTGCCCAGAGTGTTAGGGATGCCCGAGCACGCAGATTTGAGTCCTTGCGCCAGACGCCAGAGATGACAGTGGAAGAGTATGCCGTGCTGTTTACAGAGCTAGCAGTCTATGCCCCGTATTTAGTGGCTACCGAGGAGTTGCGAGTCAAGAGATTTGTTCGAGGCTTGCTTACACCACTGTTCCTTGCGATCAGCGCGCAGCACTACGAGACCTATGCAGCAGCTGTAGACGCAGCCCTATTAGTCGAGGAGCGCCTTGCTGAGACTTCGGTAGTTCCAGAGCCGAAGAGAGTTCGTACTAGTATATCCGCATGGAGGCAGTCATTCAGACGCCGCGACAGGTATCGTTCTGGTACGACGAGTAGCAGAGATTCGGGATGAGGCCAGATGTTTAGTTCGTATCCCCAGGAGAGTCAGCAGTCGTCGCGGGGTTGCTTTAGATGCGGCAGTCTACTTCACCTCGTTAGAGATTGTCCCGAGATACACTGGAGGGAGGCGGCAGCACCGCATGTTACTTTACCACCTTCACCACCCCAGAGGGCGTTGCCTGTTATACTTACCGTTGTTCCGCGTCAGACTCATACTCAGAGAGGTCGTGGGCATGGAGGAGTTGCTCAGAGAGGACGGGATGACCGAGGCAGAGGGCAGTCAGTCACCGGTGGTGGACAGGCGCGGGTTTTTTCTTTGACGCATCAGGATGCGCAGGCGTCCAATGCAGTGGTTTCAGGTATCCTTCCAGTATGTTCAGTTGATGCATACGTTTTGTTCGATCCTGGATCCACGCACTCGTACGTATCCACACACTTTGTGCCGAGTTTGGGTAGAGATTCCGGTTTGCTTGATCAGCCACTTGTTGTGACCACTCCTGTAGGAGAGTCGTTTGTTGCTAGGCACGTGTTCCGGTCCTGCACCGTCTGTATTGGCGAGAGAGAGTTGCCTGTCGACTTGATCCTTCTTGAGATGTTGGACTTCGACGTTCTTTTGGGCATGGATTGGTTAACCACGTGCTATGCTTCTGTGGACTGCCGTGAGAAGACAGTTAGATTTTGTTTTCCCGGCGAGTCGGTTTTTGTTGTGTTGGGGGACCGTGGTGCCGCCCCTCACAGTGTGATTTCTTCTTTTCGCGCTGGACAGCTTTTGACGAAGGAATGTCAGGGATTTCTCACCTATGTTTGCGATGCTAGTGCTACACAGGTTCCATTAGATCAGGTTCCGGTTGTTAGCGAGTTCCCTGATGTGTTTCCTGACGAGCTTCCTGGGCTACCGCCCGAGCGCGACATTTCATTCTGTATTGATTTGGTTCCTGGCATGGGGCCTATTTCCATACCGCCTTATCGGATGGCCCCGGCGGAACTTAGAGAGTTGAAGGGTCAGTTGAAAGATTTGCTGGACAAGGGACTTATTCGACCTAGTGTTTCTCCTTGGGGTGCTCCAGTCCTGTTCGTCAAGAAGAAGGACGGCAGTTTGCGTCTGTGTATCGACTACCGCCAGCTGAACAGGGTGACAGTGCGGAACAGGTATCCTTTGCCGCGCTTCGACGATTTGTTCGACCAGCTTCAGGGGGCAGGGTACTTTTCGAGGATCGATTTACGATCGGGCTATCATCAGCTGCGGGTTCGACAGGAGGACATTCCCAGGACAGCTTTCCGTACGCGCTACGGCCATTATGAGTTTTTGGTGATGTCGTTCGGACTCACCAATGCGCCAGCAGCATTCATGGACTTGATGAACCGTATTTTCCGGCCATATTTGGATCTGTTCATCATAGTCTTCATTGACGATATCTTGGTGTATTCCCGGAGTAGTGAGGGGCACGAGTAGCACCTGCGGATTACACTGCAGACCTTGAGGGAGCACCAGCTTTTTGCAAAATTCTCCAAGTGTGCTTTCTGGTTGGACAGCGTAGACTTCTTAGGGCATGTGATTTCACGAGACGGTATATGTGTGGACCCGAGGAAGATCGAGTCCGTGCAGCGTTGCCCCAGACCCACATCGGTTACGGAGATTCACAGCTTTTTGGGGTTGGCCGGTTACTACAGACGATTTGTGCAGGACTTCTCCAGTATTGCTACACCTTTGACCGGGTTGACCCGGAAGGGAGTTCCTTTCGATTGGACGGAGGAGTGCGAGCACAGTTTTCAGCAACTACGGACTCGGCTGATGACGGCACCGGTATTATCATTACCTTCAGGCTCAGGCGGATTTGTGGTCTATTGTGATGCTTCTCGAGTGGGGCTAGGGTGCGTTTTGATGCAGCATGACAGGGTGATCGCGTATGCTTCACGACAATTGAAGAAACATGAACAGAACTACCCCACTCATGACTTGGAGATGGCTGCAGTGGTCTTTGCACTTAAGATCTGGCGACATTACCTATACGGCGAGTCGTGCCAGATATTCACGGATCATAAGAGTCTAAAATATATATTTCAGCAGCGAGACCTGAACCTTAGACAGCGCCGATGGATGGAGTTAGTGAAGGATTACGACTGCGAGATCTTGTATCACCCGGGCAAGGCAAATGTGGTGGCGGATGCTTTGAGCAGGAGGCCCGGGGGTAGTCTATCCTGTTTGAGCGCAATACAGGGGCAGTCGTCGGCAGATTGGCAGATATTATGCGATAGCCGAGTACAGTTTGAGTTCACGCCGATTGGGGGACAGATCGCGCATGTTCGTGCACGCCTACAGTTACTTGACCGCATACATGAGGCATAGCGCAGTGATGACCGATGTTCGGAGATCATGGCACAGATTGGACAGGGCAGATTTTCCGAGTTCGTGATCGATGATCAGGGGGTACTACGATTTGGAACTAGACTGTGCGTACGAGATGCTGAGGGACTGCGGCGCGAGATTCTCGAGGAGGCACATCGATCGGTATATAGTGTCCATCCCGGTTCCACCAAGATGTATCATGATATGAGAGATGTTTACTGGTGGGACAGAATGAAGAGAGACATCGCAGATTTTGTGTCGAGATGCCTGACTTGTCAGCAAGTCAAGGCTGAGCACCAGAGGCCCACGGGAGAGCTACAACCGTTACCCATTCCGGAGTGGAAATGGGAGCAGATTTCGATGGATTTCGTTGTGGGTCTACCCAGGACTAGGCGAGGGTACGACTCCATTTGGGTGATCATAGATCGTTTGACGAAAGCGGCTCACTTCCTGCCAGTGAAGACGACTTTCGGATTTGCTCAGTATGTAAGTCCGTGTTGCCCACCCCGGTGCTTACGGGGAGGCGGAAAACATAATAAAAATCGGATTTTTAATGACTTAGGCAACATGGACTAAGCTTGTGAGGATCTTTGCTAAACTAAAACTAGCTAAAGTAAACTAACAACTAACAAAGTTGTAGAAAGGTTATACCTTTGGTCTTTAGTCCTTCTCTTCTTGCTCCTAGGTATGGTAGAAAAGGATCACCTTGCTTGTCTTCTCCCGTCAAAGAAGGATCCACCCGAAAGCCACCACCTTTAGCTTCAACTCCAAGCTAGGAGTAACTAGAGTGCAAGAAATGCTAAGACTTGAACCCTAGAAGTGAGTAGAGAAGATCAAGAGAGGGTTTTTCTCAAGCTATTTGTTTCTCAACACATGAGAGGGAGAGAGCTTGAGGGAGAGGATGAGCAAGAGAGAGAAAAGATATGATAGAATGAGAAAAATAGTGAGCCATTCTCACTAATATGTGAGGATAAGTTTAATTAGATAATTAGCTTGAAAATTGTCATGATAAATCATGAATTGACCATTATCATTTCATTTTTGCAAAGATCAAAGAGCATCTTCCAAATGAAATGATTATGGTCAAGTTGTCAACATGGTCAACAAGTCAATGAAGTCAAATTGTCAACAACAACCATGCACAATAATTAAGCTAATTATCAATTAACAATAATCCACACAAAATCAATAGGGTTAATAAAATGACAAAGGCCATTAACCCTAAACAAGGTCCTCTCCCCCAATCTCAAGCAACTGTGCATACGCACCCGCATTCGTGATCCGAGGAACACGAACACAATGAGAAAAACCAATCTCAAATCATATACTAGGATCCGGCTTAAACCAAAGCCCGCTAGTATAAACTGTCCGGACAGCAAACGTGCACAAGTGCGCGGATGCGAACGAACCCTGTCGCAAAACCATGCGACCTCTACTCGTTTTGCCTAAAGGCGAATAGCTCTCTGTGTGGGACTCTAAAGACTCGACACTACGCTGGCAGTGGGTTTAACCACAGACCGCAAGCGGCACTAGCTGTACGTAACGGTCCCCAGGTAGATGTCGATAAGAAGACTGACGAGGTGAACCCCATCTGCACTCCTACTGAGCCTGTATGTGACAGTCTCCGTACAGTCCGGTCTGTTCGTCTGATACATCGCATGGCGGGCCTAGGGGGGCGGTGAACGTCAGTCCCCTAATAGCGGTACAAGTCGTGTCGGAGTGAAGCCCAGAACACCCTGAGATAACACTGGAAGCCTACCAGTATATCTCGCTTGCCCTGGCCAGGGACTACTCGTGTAATGGCTCTCCTAGACACAGCGCGATGTCAACCCCCAATACCGGGAGAGACGAATCCTGTCTAACCGTCACTGCCTCCAAGTGCTTCGGGACTGCACCCAAAAACTACCTGTTTGCACAGCTCCTTTGAGCCGTGGTAGGGTAGTAATCAAAGTGCAGTGGGAACACACTCGAGGCGAAGTGACAGTGTCAAGTCAGCGGACTAAGCTGTACTCATGTCACCTGGGAACTGATAACTGACGATAGGTATATTACCAACCAACAGTTCCCGACGAGTCCTGTCCAGTGTACTCGTAACCTAACGAGCACCCGCATACTATCCCAAGTACGACGTACTAACGGCTGTGGGACAGACCGTCTCCCACACTGGGATGAGAAGCGCATACGCTAGTCTACTCCGGAGTATCGATGCCCTGTCTCGATAGTCCAACGACCAGGGACCTGTATAAGGATGTGCTTATAGATTACCCAGCTCCCACGAGTGCGAGCGCCATCACAACGCTGGTAATCAAGCAAAGATCCTAAGGGCTCTACTAATATGTATACCAGCAATATGCTAAAAGAAACACATGCACATATTAAAGCAGAGACAAACCAAGTAGCATACTACCATTTCGAGCAAGATTGTATATACAACTGTGAATATCCCAAGCTTCCATTAAGTAATATACAAGCTAGTATGATACAGTAATGGCCTCTAGGGCATATACACTAACAATCTCCCACTTGCACTAAGGCCATGTACTGGCGTATCGAAGACCTATCATCTCGATCAGCCGCTCGAACTGAGTCTGGGGCAAGGCCTTGGTGAATGGATCTGCTGTGTTATCCTCTGATGCAACTCTCCGGACCTCGATCTCCTGGCGATCCACGATCTCCCTGATCAGGTGATACCGCCTTAAGATGTGTCTGGATTTCTGATGGGACCTGGGTTCCTTCGCTAAAGCTATAGCCCCGTTGTTGTCGCAATACAGAGGTATTGGGTCAACAATGGACGGAACCACCTGAAGTTCTTTCAAGAACTTCCTCATCCAGACAGCTTCTTTTGCGGCATCAGATGCAGCGATGTATTCCGCTTCCATAGTCGAGTCAGCAACGGTTTCCTGTTTGGAGCTCTTCCAACACACCGCCCCTCCATTGAGGGTAAAGACAAAACCCGACATGGACTTGGAATCATCCTTGTCACTCTGGAAGCTGGAGTCAGCAAAGGCCTCAACCTGCAGGTCTTTTCCGCCATACACCAAGAACATCTCCTTAGTCCTTCTCAGGTACTTGAGAATGTTCTTTACTGCTATCCAATGTTTCTCCCCTGGGTTTGACTGATACCTGCTTACCACACTCAGTGCATAAGCCACATCCGGTCTGGTACATAACATCGCATACATTATAGAGCCTACCGCAGAAGCGTAGGGTATAATAGACATGCGATCCCTCTCCAAATCAGTCTTGGGAGACATCTCTTTGGAGAGGGTGATCCCGTGACAAGCCGGTAGATTACCGCGCTTGGAATCTTCCATACTGAATCTCTTCAGTATGGTGTCGATGTACCTGGACTGCGAGAGTCCTAATATCCTCTTGGATCTGTCACGGTAGATCCGGATACCCAGAATGTAGGAGGCATCACCCAGGTCTTTCATGGAGAACCTGTGTGACAAGAACCCCTTGACAGATTGTAGCATAGGAATGTCATTTCCTATTAAGAGAATGTCATCCACGTATAAAATGAGGAATACTACAGTTCTCGCTACAAATCTACAATAGATGCATGGTTCATCTGGATTTTTGATAAAGCCAAATTCTTTGACCGTCTCATCAAAACAGATGTTCCAACTCCGCGATGCCTGCTTGAGTCCATAAATGGACTTGAGCAACTTGCACACCTTTCCGCTGCTCCCACCCTGAATGAAACCCTCTGGCTGGTCCATATAGACACACTCCTCTAAATGACCATTTAGAAAAGCTGTCTTTACGTCCATCTGCAAAATCTCATAATCGTGGAAAGCAGCAATGGCAAGAAGGATCCGAATGGATTTCAGCATAGCTACTGGAGAAAAGGTTTCGTCATAGTCCAAACCAGGTCGCTGACGAAAACCCTTTGCTACCAGTCTAGCTTTATAGGTCTCAACCTGTCCATCTACACCAATCTTCCTTTTGAAGATCCACTTGCATCCTACGGGTTTTACCCCGTCTGGAGCAATGTCCAACGTCCATACCTTGTTGGTGTACATGGACTCCATCTCGGTCCGCATTGCATCCAGCCATTTTACCGAGTCGACGCTCTGAATGGCTTGCTGGAAGCTAGTAGGCTCATCACAATCCAGGATGCAGTCTTCTCTATCCCCGTCAATGAGAAAACCGTAGTATCTCTCGGGCGGATGAGACTGCCTACTACTCCTGCGGAGTGGCATAGGAATGTCCTGTTCTTTTGAACCTTCTGGTTCCACTAAACTTTCAGTAGTAGTTTGTGGTTCTGGAATTTCTTCCAGTTCTATTGCGCTCCCACTTATTTCTTTTTCTATGAACTGATGTTCTAGAAAGTGGGCATTGCGAGAAACAAGGACTTTTTGTTCCTCTGCGTAATAGAAAAGATACCCCCTGGAGTTCTTTGGGTATCCCACAAACTTGCACAGTACTGAGCGTGCCTCGAGCTTGTCCACATGCTGCTTTTTGACATAAGCTGGACATCCCCAAATCTTCAAGTATTGAAGATAGGGTTTCTTCCCACTCCATAACTCATATGGTGTGGTAGGCACAGTCTTAGTGGGAACTCGGTTCAAAAGATATGCAGCTGTTTCTAGCGCATATCCCCAGAATGATCGCGGTAACTCAGCGTTACTCATCATGGACCGTACCATATCCAATAGGGTTCGGTTCCGTCTCTCCGATACACCGTTATGTTGCGGAGTGTATGGAGGAGTAAGCTGAGAGAGAATTCCATTCTCTTTTAAGTAATTCAGGAATTCGGCACTTAAGTATTCTCCTCCTCGATCCGATCTTAGGATCTTGATACTTTTGCCTGTTTGTTTTTCTACTTCATTCTTATATTCCTGGAACTTATCAAAAGCTTCGGATTTATGCTTCATTAAGAAGACATGTCCGAATCTTGAGAAATCATCCGTAAAAGTTATGAAGTAAGAAAAACCGCTTCGCGCATGTGTAGACATTGGACCGCACACGTCGCTGTGTACGAGTCCCAAGAGCTCGCTCGCTCTTTCTCCGTGTCCAGAAAACGGAGCCTTTGTCATCTTTCCTTTGAGACAGGATTGACAAGTTGCATACGATTGATATTCGAACGAATCTAAATATCCTTCAGTATGTAACTTAGTCAATCTTCTCTCGTTGATGTGACCCAGTCTACAATGCCATAAGAAAGTTTTATTAATTTCTGGAGACTTTCTTTTGTGTGTATTCTGGATATTGAAAATCTGTGGTTGGTTTAAAACGTATATACCGTTGTTCAATGTACCTGACCCAATCAACACTTGATTAAGGTGAATGTTCACTACATTACTTACAAATGCAAATTCATAACCTTCTTTAGATAATAAAGATACAGAAATGATATTACAGGTTGCATTTGGTACATAATAACAACTACGCAAAACCAAAAAGTGTCCATCTGATAATCCCAGGTGATAGTCCCCCACGGCCTCCGCATCCATGCTAGCACCGTTCGCAACTCTGAGGGTCATGTCACCTGCCTTCAAAACTCTACGCTTTCTCAACGCCTGCAAAGAATTACAGATATGAGATCCTGATCCGGTATCCAATACCCAGGAAGTAGAGTTTATTGATAGACAATTTTCAATAACATACACACCTGAAGCTGAAGCTGCAACTCGCTTCAAATCCTGTGTTCTGGCTTTCCAAGCCTTGCAATCTTGTTTCCAGTGGCCACTTTTGTGACAATAGAAGCATTCTTCCTTCCCCACCAGCTTCCCCGCTACCTTTGTTGCTTTACCCTTTCCCTTCGTATCCACTTTACCGACACCGCCTCTTGGTTTGGCGGGGGCTTTCTTCTTCTTGCCCTTGGCTTTCGCCCTGGACCTAGAAGAGGAAGATCCTCCTACAAACAAAGTGGATGTCTCCCTACCCTTCTGTAGGGTGCCCTCAGCAGTCCTCAACATGTTCAGAAGCTCGGCAAGTTCAACCTCCTTTCCTTGCATGTTGAAGTTAAGAATGAACTGGGCGTAAGTGGAAGGAAGGGACTGGAGAATCAAATCGGTATAGAGTTCATTCTCCAACGTGGTCCCAAGGTCCGCGAGCTCCTCTATGTAGCCGATCATCTTAAGCACGTGGTCCGCTACCGATGATCCGACGGCCAACCTTGCCGAAAAGAGCTTCTTCGACACTTCGTATCTTGCGATACGAGACTGCTCTCCATACAGTTCTTTTGTATGGAGAAATATGGACTCTAGGTCCATATTCTCGTGCCTCCTCTGATGGTCGTTGTCCATCGAGGCTAGTACGAGGCATCTGGCCCTCGCGCAATCTATCTCCCATGTCTTACGGATTTCTACATCCGCGACGCTGGAGGTGGGACCTGGGACAGGGGGAGCTTTGGTGGTAAGTATATACCCCAGCTTGTCATAAGTGATAGCCATCTTGACATTCCTGAGCCAATCTTTGTAGTTTGGCCCTGTCAATATGTTTTTATCTAATAGTAACTTAAGTCCGGTCATCTTGAATGGTCGCTGCAATTAGGAGAGAGAAAAGAAACACTTTAGCATGATGCTCTTGCAAGTTTAGAGTGGTTTTTAATTTGTCTAAACTGGATGGCTCCCACTGTCTCTCGAATCCCTTCTCAAACCATAAAGAAAAGGATTAGCCGGGATCATTCTCACCGTACAATACTTGCTTAACCGTTCAGCCAGGCCAGTGTCGGTACTTCGAGGGAGGTTTTCCAACGCTTTCGCGAAGTTCCTTAATTAAGTAACCTCTTTTCCCTGTGGGCGTAGCCCCGCTAACACCTTTCTAGGCACCTACTAGGTTTATAGCATTGATCGTTAAGTGAGAGTTTTCCCGAGGAGTAGCATATACTCACAGTAGGATCGGGATCCAAATATCATCGCGTGATAAAACCGAAGGAATCCTACCAGAATTATCACACTCCAAATGGTATGCAACGCTAGCAAGTTTCAGTACTTATGAAACTCCCGATGTGGATTTTTGCCCCATGCTCTTATGACCTTGGCGTGAGGTCAAAATGTCATAAGTCACATGTCAAGTTCTTCCCATCATTATCCTGGTTAATTTGAACCCACCCGTACCTACCCTTGACGTAGGCCAAAACGGCAGTACGACTGTCTCAAATCAACGCATTCTATCTATGCAACGGATAAATATCCGGCAGCTACCAATCACTATGCCTTGGCGTGAGGTCAAAATACATAGCTTGAATACTACCGAATATTTAACCGAAATGATGGAGGGCTACGGATGGTTTTGGCGAAACCGTGAACGTAGTGAACTTGATATAATCGATGGAACGAGATAGCTTTTAAAAGGAGTGGTTCAAGCTCCGCGTTTAAAAGTTTTAGTTTTGAAAAGAACCGAGTGGTTTTCAAAGTGTTCCAATCGACTTTTACTTGGTTTATTTCTTGCATTAGTTCTTTTAATGCGTCCCATCATTTAATCCTACCATTGCAGAAAACAACCAAAATATGACGTACGCTTATGCCATTCGCATTCGCCACGGGGCCCCGTCATCACCCGTTAGGTTACTTAACTAACGACAGAGCGGGGGCTGGGCTAGCGCGGCTGTAAAACATAAGCAACGCCTAAATAGTTATTATATATAAATATATATCAATGATAGACATTACAGATCACAGATGAATACATTGGATATACTAGGAATCCGCAATGCGTTCGAGCCTGCAACGCAAAGCGGATTACACGGTCGCGGTGAATAGCCAAAACCCCACCCAAGACCCCTACGGGTGCGGCAAACTACCCGCCAAGCACCCGAAGCGAAGCAACCTCCCTCACCACCGTGAGTAGGCCACTCGGCACTTCGAGTACCCGGTAGTTTGTGCACCCCCTCCATGGGTCTATCCTAGGAGCAAAAACAGTAAAAAGAATTATACAATGACGGCTACAACCCCGACCCGGTTGTGCGGCCATACAAAGAATATTATTACATCAATTTACATGTTACAAATGAATGAAAGAAAAACAACGCTCATCTCACATCCAACCCGGCTATTCACCCGCGACAATCCAATCCATTCATATCCACAAACCAACAACAAACACAGATCATGTATAACCCCGACTAATCGTCTTATAGCGATTAGCCGACGTTCAATACATGCAAGCATTACAGATATAACCGATGCAGTTAAAGCGTAGTGAAGTTCCGGAAAAATACGGATTTATAGGCCCGCAAAAGCAAATTTTAGTTCTGGAAAATCTGGGCATATAATATATATCCTAAAAATCCCAAAAACAATACAGAAAGACACTGCACGAAAAACGATGCAGTGAAGACATCAAACCGCGGCGCTTCCGCGGCACGAGCCTACCTCATGCGGCGGAAGCGCGGCGGTTTGGATGATTCTCTGTCTCGTTTTTCGTGTGTGTTTTTAAAAAACCCTGAGATGAATTTACAAATATAAAGTTTTCTATTTTAAGCAGAAAAAATTTCAACAGAAACTAGGGTTTTTCAAAGTTCGGTTTTTGGATTTTTCGGTTTCGAAACTTCGCTACACTTTACTACCTAGCTAGTTTGAGTTTAGTTAGGCTCTGATACCACTGTAAGTCCGTGTTGCCCACCCCGGTGCTTACGGGGAGGCGGAAAACATAATAAAAATCGGATTTTTAATGACTTAGGCAACATGGACTAAGCTTGTGAGGATCTTTGCTAAACTAAAACTAGCTAAAGTAAACTAACAACTAACAAAGTTGTAGAAAGGTTATACCTTTGGTCTTTAGTCCTTCTCTTCTTGCTCCTAGGTATGGTAGAAAAGGATCACCTTGCTTGTCTTCTCCCGTCAAAGAAGGATCCACCCGAAAGCCACCACCTTTAGCTTCAACTCCAAGCTAGGAGTAACTAGAGTGCAAGAAATGCTAAGACTTGAACCCTAGAAGTGAGTAGAGAAGATCAAGAGAGGGTTTTTCTCAAGCTATTTGTTTCTCAACACATGAGAGGGAGAGAGCTTGAGGGAGAGGATGAGCAAGAGAGAGAAAAGATATGATAGAATGAGAAAAATAGTGAGCCATTCTCACTAATATGTGAGGATAAGTTTAATTAGATAATTAGCTTGAAAATTGTCATGATAAATCATGAATTGACCATTATCATTTCATTTTTGCAAAGATCAAAGAGCATCTTCCAAATGAAATGATTATGGTCAAGTTGTCAACATGGTCAACAAGTCAATGAAGTCAAATTGTCAACAACAACCATGCACAATAATTAAGCTAATTATCAATTAACAATAATCCACACAAAATCAATAGGGTTAATAAAATGACAAAGGCCATTAACCCTAAACAAGGTCCTCTCCCCCAATCTCAAGCAACTGTGCATACGCACCCGCATTCGTGATCCGAGGAACACGAACACAATGAGAAAAACCAATCTCAAATCATATACTAGGATCCGGCTTAAACCAAAGCCCGCTAGTATAAACTGTCCGGACAGCAAACGTGCACAAGTGCGCGGATGCGAACGAACCCTGTCGCAAAACCATGCGACCTCTACTCGTTTTGCCTAAAGGCGAATAGCTCTCTGTGTGGGACTCTAAAGACTCGACACTACGCTGGCAGTGGGTTTAACCACAGACCGCAAGCGGCACTAGCTGTACGTAACGGTCCCCAGGTAGATGTCGATAAGAAGACTGACGAGGTGAACCCCATCTGCACTCCTACTGAGCCTGTATGTGACAGTCTCCGTACAGTCCGGTCTGTTCGTCTGATACATCGCATGGCGGGCCTAGGGGGGCGGTGAACGTCAGTCCCCTAATAGCGGTACAAGTCGTGTCGGAGTGAAGCCCAGAACACCCTGAGATAACACTGGAAGCCTACCAGTATATCTCGCTTGCCCTGGCCAGGGACTACTCGTGTAATGGCTCTCCTAGACACAGCGCGATGTCAACCCCCAATACCGGGAGAGACGAATCCTGTCTAACCGTCACTGCCTCCAAGTGCTTCGGGACTGCACCCAAAAACTACCTGTTTGCACAGCTCCTTTGAGCCGTGGTAGGGTAGTAATCAAAGTGCAGTGGGAACACACTCGAGGCGAAGTGACAGTGTCAAGTCAGCGGACTAAGCTGTACTCATGTCACCTGGGAACTGATAACTGACGATAGGTATATTACCAACCAACAGTTCCCGACGAGTCCTGTCCAATGTACTCGTAACCTAACGAGCACCCGCATACTATCCCAAGTACGACGTACTAACGGCTGTGGGACAGACCGTCTCCCACACTGGGATGAGAAGCGCATACGCTAGTCTACTCCGGAGTATCGATGCCCTGTCTCGATAGTCCAACGACCAGGGACCTGTATAAGGATGTGCTTATAGATTACCCAGCTCCCACGAGTGCGAGCGCCATCACAACGCTGGTAATCAAGCAAAGATCCTAAGGGCTCTACTAATATGTATACCAGCAATATGCTAAAAGAAACACATGCACATATTAAAGCAGAGACAAACCAAGTAGCATACTACCATTTCGAGCAAGATTGTATATACAACTGTGAATATCCCAAGCTTCCATTAAGTAATATACAAGCTAGTATGATACAGTAATGGCCTCTAGGGCATATACACTAACACAGTATGCCCAGATTTACATTGACGAGATAGTACGACTGCACGGAGTCCCGACATGTATCGTGTCCGACAGAGGCACCCAGTTTACCAGTCGACTATGGCAGAGGCTTCAGGAGGCTTTGGGCACTCGCTTGAGTTTCAGCACAGCTTTTCATCCGCAGACCGACGGACAGTCAGAGCGGACTATTCAGACTCTCGAGGACATGCTCAGAGCTTGTGTATTAGATTTCGGAAGTAGTTGGGATCATCATTTGCCCTTAGTAGAGTTCTCCTACAATAACAGCTACCAGGAGACCATTCAGATGGCACCATTTGAGGCTCTTTATGGGAGGAGATGCAGATCGCCCGCCTGTTGGACAGAGCTCAGTGAGTGCAGTATCTTAGTGCCACAGATTGTTGAGGAGACGACAACGAAGATCCAGTTGATTCGCGATAGGATGAGACCAGCCCAGAGTAGGCAGAGATCTTATGCGGACCGTCGGCGACGCAGACTTGAGTTTTCTGTTGGTGATCATGTTTTCTTGAGGGTCTCCCCAATGAAAGGTGTGATGAGGTTTGGGAAGAAGGGGAAGCTCGGTCCCAGATATGTGGGCTCCTTCGAGATCCTCGAGCGTGTTGGTGCAGTTGCATACCGATTAGCCCTTCCGTCCAGTTTTCCAGATGTGCACCCGGTATTTCAAGTATCGATGCTCCGTAGATATCTTCATGATCCCTCGCATGCGATTCAGCATCCGACGATCCATCTTGAGCGCGACCTTTCCTATGCAGAGCAGCCGGTGATGATCTTGGATCGACAAGTGAAGAAATTGAGATCAAAGGACATTCCATCAGTCAAGGTACTTTGGAGTGGCCCGAGCAGCGAGGAGGTCACTTGGGAGACCGAAAGAGAGATGAGGAAGAAGTATCCCCATCTTTTCGAAGGTACGTGTAGTTAGATTTTGAAATTCGGGGACGAATTTCTTTAAGGGGGAGAGATTGTAACACCTTAGGATGTGTTTAGTGACTAATTATATTTAAATAAAGGGTTTTTAATAAAAAGTTTACCAAAATGAGTTTCAAATATTTTTTTCCAAATTTAATAAATATTTTTCTAGAATTTTCCTAGGCTTGCACACACATGTGCATGTAAACTAGGGTTTTTAAATGAGGTAATACCATGATTAGCAACCATGGTGGGTTTAATCATGGGGATTAAGTCTTTTGGGTGTTAATTAAGTTTAATTAGTTGTTTAATGGTTGCTTTAATTTGAATTCCCCTTTTTGTGTTGACTTGGTGAGAATGAGAGAGAGAGAGAGAGAGAATGCATCATGACAAAAGCCATGCTTGCATTTAATGAAGAGAGAGAGTAGAGGGGTTGACAATTGGGGTTATGATTCCCTCTCATTCTTTTGTTGTTTTCTCTCAACCTCACTCTCTCACACGCACACACTTACCTCTACAGCAGTAGCAGCAGCAAACACAACAGCAGCAGCAGCAGCAAACACAACAGCAGCAGCAGCAGCAAACACAATAGCAGCAGCAGCAACTTCAGCCTCAGCAACAGCAGCTCAGGCAACAACAGCAGCAGCTACAGGCAGCAGCAACAGCTCCAGGCAGCAGCAACAGCACCCCGGCAGCTCCATTCCCTCTTCTTCTTCTCCTTCTACTTGCTTGTGAGATTTCTTGAGGGTATAACCTCTAAACTTATTCCTACTTTCGCTTAATTGAGTAGATTAGCTTCAATTAGCGATAGTTTTGTGTATTTAGTGCTTTATGTGGTGATTGGTGGGAACCTTGACCAAGTGATGTTTGAAACGGTTCTAGTAGGTTGATGGAGTGTTGTTAGGGCCATATTAACCCAGCTTAACCCCCAATTGCACTAAAATACCACCAGATTTCTTTTTGAAGCAGATTCATCGTTTTAAGGTAAATCTTGTGTTTCTAAAAACTGCTATCGACCCGGTGAGTTCAGAATAATTTTGAGAAGACTGCAGTAAGTTGGTTAGGTGCTGATCCCCCAGGTAGAACCCGACCCCCAAATTCCGTACAGTGGCCGCCGAAATATTCGATCTGGCCGCAATTTGCGGCCAGATGGGGAGGGTTTGTGTTGGGGTTTGGTCCTATGGGTGTCTGCTGCTATGTGGAGTTTTGTGATATACATATTTTTGTAAATTAAGTTCTGTATACAAATCTGGGACTAAGTACCTATTTCTCGTATTTTAAACCTTCGCGACACGCGTGATACGTGTGTGGGTTTGGGGTTTCTGCGTATCGCGACGCGTCAGGATAGTTTCAGGTGTGTGATCACACGTTTTAGCGTATCGCGCACACGCGCGATTGGTTTACGACACGGGTGTCTAGTTGGACCGTAATATCACGTTTTTGTGAAATTGAGCTTATGTGTGATATATGTTATGTGATTCTCGGTTCGCAGGCGAGTGAGACGGACGTTACGAAGAAGGGAAAGCAAGTCATCGGCTACACTTAGCGCGAGACTTCTGTGAGTAGATTTCAAATCTACGGGGATATCGCCCGCATGGCGTTATGCGTCAGGGCTGATAGGACCTTATTATTATATGTTACATTTACCTCATGGACTGTCATTGCATGTTGCATTCTCTGCTATATATATGCTTAGAATTGATAGAACACCGCACTATTACTAACGGTTTTTGTTGCACGAGCACTAATCTGCATGCTACACACAATCCGTTAGTAATTGCCATGACACACTCACTGTAGAACTGCCATGATTATATTGCTGTAGTTCATTTCATATATGATTCGATATGACTTTCATGGAAATTGGGCGCCGCATGATATCTTTAAAAACGGAAACTAATTTTAAAAGAGGTTTCCCTTATACCTATATCATGGATTGATGTACATAGCACATCGCATTGGATTTACTTCTTGGTGTTGGATTTTCATGTGATTTCTGGTTTTGAGGACCGTGGGATTTTTAAGAAAAGATGCACTATTTGAAAACCCGGTTCCTCGTGATATGATATTTTGGTGCGTCCACCACGCGTTTTCTCGGTGCTGAGACGTGTGCTTGAAACCCGATTCGAGGAGATGGATGATCCGTTTGCGGGTTCGTGGTGGACCCGGTATGGTTCCCCGGGGCGAGAAATGTTTTTCGTGGAGTAGACGATGAGCCTGGCAGGGTGGCGAGTACCTACCGATGATTGGTTGGACCTGGCGGTTATCCGGAGGATACTGACCAGAGTCGAGAGATGGATGCGGGATAATCCATACTGCCTGGGCCGAGGGCCGATACCGCAGACGGACCCCGTGGGCTGATCCGGACTGACGGAGCCCGATATATGGGCATTTGCGTGTCGATGCTGGACACGAGTATTTTATGATATTTTGAGTGCCGATGTTGGGCACTCGTGATTTCTCAGAGATTTACAGGATTTGAGGGCCGATGGGTGTGCCGGCGCTTGAGTTATTTGGGATTTGGGTGCAGTTTTGGGCACCGATTATTTTCCACGTTGATATTCCGTGTAAATGTTATTTATTCCATGCTCAGTATTGATCATCTCATATCTCATCCTGTTGTTATTTTACCTGACAGAGCATTTGCATGATTATTGCACATACTGCTTATCACGCATTGATATCATCTGCTGGCATTTGTTAGAGTAGCGCAATACGTGCATGCTCGTGATTACCTTTATATGTTATCTCTATTCACGAGTTGGAAACTCACCCCCGTTGTGCCACAGTATTTGCAGGTTGCCCTTCAGAGTAGTCGCGGCAGGCTGTCTTTTGCATCTTTTGGCTACAGATACCACTACAGTTGCGGCGAGAGCTGTTTTGCATTTAGGTGGGTTGTGGTATCTGATTACTTTTATTGTATCCCCTTTTATATCTAGTACTCTCCATCTACCATTTATGTACTGGACTTAGATACTGTGTGAGGACGATGATGTATATTTTGTATTCTGGTGTCGAGCTCGTGGGAGCCGACTGTTTTTATATGCGGTTTATATTCTGTGATGTTTACTTATTGCTCATTCTTCGCTACGGCGTCGTATATTACTCTCGTGATGATGGTTTCCGCCGTTGGGCGTGATTGCTTCCGTTTGGGAATGTTTTGGTTTCATTATATTTCATTTTCACTTATATCCTGTTTATTACCCGATTTCGGGGTTACATTTACAAAGGAAATGCTGCCAAAATTTTTTATATGACAACGTAACTTTAAAGGAACTTATTGAATTATTTAAGATTTTCGAAATGTTTTAACTAAATGTTTTCAACACTCGCTACTTTTAAATGGTTTTGATTTCTGGGTTCGGCTTACTTAGTCGCGTTACGCCTGTAGACGTAGCGTGGTTAAGGGCCGGTCACGAGTCGAAATATTCGGGTCGTGACATGTCCATACCTAGAGAAATCATCCGTAAAAGTAATGAAGTATGAATAACCACTTCGCGCATGCGTAGACATTGGACCACATAATTTACTGTGTATAAGTCCCAAGAGCTCGATCGCTCTTACTCCGTGTCCAGTGAACGGAGTTTTTGTCATCTTTCCCATGAGACAAGATTCACAAGTAGCATAAGACTGATACTCGAATGGATTCAAGTATCCCTCTTTATGTAAGTTTGTTAACCGTGTCTCATTAATGTGACCCAGTCTACAATGCCATAAGAAAGCCAGATTTGTGTCCGGAGACTTTCTTTTATGTGTGTTCTGGACACTGAAAATCTGAGCTTGATTCAGTACGTATATTCCGTTTTCTAATGTACCTGACCCAATCAGAACTTGATTTAGGTGGATGTGGACCACATCGCTTACAAAAGTAAAATCATATCCTTCCTTAGAAAGTAAGGATACATATATGATATTACAAGCCATACTAGGTACATACAAACAGTTACGCAGAATCAATATCTTCCCACTTGTCAATCCAAGGCGATATTCCCCTATGGATTCAGCATCCACGCTCATTCCGTTGGCAACCCTGAGAGTCATATCACCTATCCTGATAACTCAACGATTTCTCAGAGCCTGTAATGAATTACAGATGTGAGATCCTGATCCGGTATCCAATACCCAGGAAGTAGGGTTAATTGACATACAGTTTTCTATTACAAACACACCCGAAGCCGAAGCCACAACATGCTTCGAATCCTGGCTACTGGCTTTGCTAGCCCTGCAATCGTTCTGACAATGTACTTTCCCGTAACAATAGGAACGTCCCTCCTTCACTACATCTAGTCCCGAAACTTTTGCTCTTCCCTTTCGTTCTTCTTCCCTGGTTTCCTTCATGGTATAAATAGAGGGTAGAGACTGTAAAATCAAGTCAGTACTTGACCCGTTCTTCAACGTGGTCTTCAGGTCCTTGAGCTCATTAAAATAGCTAGTCTCTGTAAGGACATTGTCCCCTACAGATGACCCGAATGCCAACCTCGCTTGAAGCAATTCGTTCAAGGTCTCATATCTTGCGATACGAGATTGCTCTCCATATAAATCTTTGTTATGGAGGAAGAAAGAAGCTAAGTCCATCTTCTCGTGCTGCCTCTAGTATGCACCATCAACTGAGGCCAACACGAGGCACTTGGCATTCGCACAGTCTTTTTCCGATGTCTTACGGATATCAATATCCGTGACAGGGGAAACTGGTCCTGAGACGGCAAGGGTTTGATTAGTCAGGAGGTGTCCCAGCTTGTCATGGGTAATGGTCATCTGGACAGACCTTTGCCAGTCATAACAGTCAAATTCAGTCATTTTATTATCTAGATGTAACCTATGTCTTGTCACAGGGTCGCTGCAATTAAGAGAGAGGGAGAAGAAAACACTTAGCATGATGCTCTTGCAAGTTTAGATTGGTTTCTAGTTTATCTAAACATGATGGCTCCCACTGTTTCTCGAATCCTTCCTCAAACCAAAAAAAGAAGAATTAGTCAGGATCAATCTCACCGTACAATTCTTGCTTAACCGTTCAGCCAGGCCAGTGTTGGTACTTCGAGGGAGGTTTTACGATGCTTTCGCGAAGTTCCTTAATTAAATAACCTCTTTTCCCTGTGGGCGTAGCCCCGCTAACACCTTTCTAGACACCTACTTGGCTTATAGCATTGATCGTTAAGTGAGAAAGTTCCCGAGGAGTAGCATAAACTCACAGTAGGATCGGGATCCAAATATTATCGTGTGATAAAACTGAAGGAATCCTACCAGAATCATCACACTCCAAATGGTATGCAGCACTAGCAAGTTTCAGTTTCTTTAGAAACTCCCGATGTGGATTTTTGCCCCATGCTCTTTTGACCTTTATTTTGGCCAACAAATCATAAGTCACATGTCAAGTTCTACCCGTCATTTTCCAGGTTAATTTGAACCCACCCGTACCTACCCTTGACTTTGGCCAACAAGGCAGTATGACTGTCCCAAACTAACGCATCTATCTATGCTACAAATGAATATCCAATAGCTACCAATCATTATGCCTTGACTTTGGCCAACAAACACAGCTTGAATACTATTGACTATCCATATGAAATGACGGAGGGCTACGAATGGTTTTGGCAAAACCGTGAACGTAGTGAACTTGATATAATCGAAGGAACGTGATAGCTTTTAAAAGGAGTGGTTCAAGCTCCGCGTTTTAAAAGTTTTCTGTTTTGAAAAGAAACCGAGTGGTTTTGAAATTGTTTCAACGACTTTACTTTGGTTTATTTTCTTGCATTAATTTAATGTGTCCCATCAATTAATCGTACCATTGCAGAAAACAATGAAAATATGACGTACGCTTATGCCATCCGCATTCGCCACGGGGCCCCGTCATCACCCGTTAGGTTACTTAACTAACGACAGAGCGGGGGCTGGACTAGCGCGGATGCAAAACATAAGCAACGCTTACTAGATATCATATATAGATATATACATTCGTCAGATGCAATGATAGCCATTCCAGATCACAGATGAACACATTGGATATGCTAGGAATCCGTGTTTCGTTCGAACCTGCAACGAAAGACGGATTACACGGTCGCGATGAATAGCCAAACCCCACCCTAGACCCCTACGGGTGCGGCAAACTACCTGCCAAGTACCCGAAGTGAAGCAACCCCCCTCAACAACGTGAGTAGGCCACTCGGCACTTCAAACTACCTGGTAGTTTGTGCACCCCACCTTGGGTCTATCCTAGGAGCAAAAAGAGTAAAAGAAATAATATACAATGGCGGCTACAACCACATCCCGGATGTGCGGCCATAAAATAATATTACATCAATTTACATATTACATCATATGAAAGATAAAGAAAACTCTCATCTCACAACCCCCGGCTATTCATCCGTGACAATCCAACAAGTTCATATACACAATCCAACAACATTACAGATCACAGATATGCACAACCCCCACTAATCGACGTATAGCGATTAGTCGACGTTCAGTGCATATAACACATTATAGATATAACCAATTAGCTAAAGTCTACAGAACTTCGATCAAAAATACGAATTTGTAACTACCCCAAATACAACATTGTTCTCTGGATAATCTGGGCAGAAACAAAGTATTTTAAAAATCACAAAACGTCAAAATAAGGACACTGCAGCAAATCCGAGTCGCGACCGAGTTGACTCGGCCGCGGATCCGCGGCGAAACGCATGGTTTCGCCGCGCTTCCGCGGCGGTCTGGTCGAATCGTGGGCTCTTTTTTCTTGTGTGTTCCCAGAAAATCCTGCACGGATTTTTAAGATGTGTGGAAATATTTTTAGGGCTGCTTTAAAAATCGGCAGAAACATGAGGATTTTGACGTGTTTTGCGATTTTTTTTTAGATCGAAATTCTAAATACTTTGCTAACATGCTAGTTGTTGTTTAGCTAGGCTCTGATACCACTGTAAGTCCACGTTGCCTACCCCGGAGCTTACGAGGAGGCGGAATAGGTAAAAAACGATTTTTTCTCAAGGCAACATGGACTCGAAACCAAGGATCTTTGCTAAACAAAAACCTAGCAAACTAACTACAAGTTTAGCTACTCGGTTAGAAGGTTATACCTAGGTCTTGAACTCCTTCTCTTCTTGCTCCTTGGAGTGGTTTGATCGGCTCCTCCTCGTCGTCTTCTCTTTGCCGAAGAAAGATCCACCCGAAGGCCTCTACCTTGAGCTCCTACCTCAACCTAGAGGTAACTAAAGTGCTTGGCTTGCTAAACCTAGAACCCTAGAATGAGTAGAGAAGAGTTTTGGTTGTTTTATCTCAAGAGCTCATGGTTCTCAACACATGAGAGATGAGAGCTTTGAGAGAGGAAGAGGATGAGCTAATGGATGAGAGAGAGTGAGCAAGTGAGAATGAGAATGGAATTTTTACAACCATGCTCACAAAATAAGAATAATGATAATAATAATAATAATAATTAAGAAATTGTGATGGTTAGTTTATGAATGACCATTATCATTTCATCATTTAATGCATTTGCAAGAAACAAGAAGTATCTTTGAAATGAAATGATGATGGTCAACAAGTCAACAATGGTCAACCGGTCAACAAAGTCAACAAGTCAACAAAATTCAAATGTTCAACTCAACCATGACACAATTATCCTTAATTAATATTATTAATCATATTTCTCATTCTCATTAGGGTTTAGAAAATGTCAACGGTCAACAACCCTAATGAGAATCCTCTGCCTCTGCCTCTGTCAACTGTGCATACACACCCGCATCCGTGTTCCGAAGAACATGAATACAATGAGATAAAACAAATCCCAAAACAAATACTAGGATCTGGCTTAAACCAAAGCCCACTAGTAATAACTGCCCGGACACCAAACGTTTACATGTGCGCGGATGTGAACGAACCCCGTCGCAAAACCATGCGACCTCTACTCTGTTTTGCCCAAAGACGAATAGCCCTCTGTGTGGGACTCTAAAGGCTCAACACTACGCTGGCAGTGGGTTTAACCACAGGCCGCAAGCGGTACTAGCTGTACGTAACGGTCTCCAGGTAGATGCCGATAAGAAGACTAATGAGTTGAACCCATCTGAACTCCTACTGAGCCTGAATGTGACAATCTCCGTACAGTCCGGTCTGTTCGTCTGAGAGTATCGCATGTCGGGCCTAGGGAGGCGGTAAACGTCAGTCCCCTAATAGAGGTACAATTCGTGTCATAGTGTAGCCAAGAACACCCTGAGATAACACTGGAAACGCTACCAGTATATCTCGCTTGCCCTGGCCAGGGACTTTGTGTAATGGCTCTCCTAAACACAGGGCGATATCAACCCCCAATACCGGGAGAGACGAATCCTGTCTAACCGTCACTACTTCCAAGCGCTTCGGGACTGCACCCAACTACTACCTGTTTGCACGACTCATTTGAGCCGTGGTAGGGTAGCAATCTAAGAACAGTGGGAACACACTCGAGGCGAAGTGACAGTGTCAAGTCAATGGACTAAGCTGTATAAATGTCACCTGGGAACTGATAATTGACAATAGGTATAGTACCAACCAACAGTTCCCGACGAGTCCTGTCCAGTGTACTCGTTACCTAATGAGCACTCGCATACTATCTCAAGTACGACGTACTAATGGCTGTGGGACAGACCATCTACCCTGCTGGGATGAGAAGTGCATACGCTAGTCTACTCCGGAGTATCGATGCCCCGTCTCGATAATCCTATGACTAGGGACATGTATAAGGATGTGCTTATAGATTACCCAACCTCCACTAGTGTGACTGCCATCATGTTGGATATAGTACCCTCAAAGTCAATTATTGGATCGCAGGCATGTGATTGCAATGATTGAGGAGGACCTATGCCGGTAGGACAGTCTTACTCGAGATGATAGTATGCTATCTTGTTTGCCTTTATCAGTCGTGTACAGGTTCAGGTGACTGATCACTGTTACACGTTGATAGAACCCTTAGGATCTTTCTTGACTACCAACAGTATGATGGCGATCATATACATGAGAGTTGGGTGGTCTATAAGCACATCCTTAAATATTGTCCCTAGTCATGGGAGTTTCGAGACAGGGCATCGATACCCCGGAGTAGACTAGTGTATAAAGCCGAGACCCCGAAGAGGGGCGGTGGCCGGTCTCACAAGCCACTGGTGTCAGTTGGATCACCTAAGATGTATACAGGTGCTCATTGGTTATGAGTACACCGGACAGGACTCGCCGGGAACCTGCTAGTTGGTATTATACCTATCGTCAGATAGCAGTTCCCTGGTGACATATGTACATGTTAGTTCATCGACCTGAGGTCGTCATTTGTCTCGTGTGAGTTCCCACTGTACTTTGATTTCTACCCTACCACGGCTCAAAGGAGTCATGCAAACAGGTATTTTTTGGGTACAGTCCCGAGCCACATGGAGGCAAGTGAGCGGATCGGCAGGGGATTCGTCTCTCCCGGTATTGGGGGTGGAGATCGTGCTATGTCTAGGAAAGCCATTACACCAAGTCCTTGGCCAAGGCAGGTGAGAATTACTGGTAGGTACTCCGGTAGTTTCTCAGAATGTTCAGGGCTTGTCTCCGACACGACTTATACCACTTTTGGGGGTCTGACGTTACCAGCCCCCTAGGCCCGATATGCAATACTCATAGACGAACGGACCGGACTGTATATACATTGTCGCTGTTAGGCTCTGTAGGGTTTCCGGATGAGTTCGCTCATCGGCCTCCCTTGAGGTCAGTACATGGGCAACCGTTACGCACAGCTAGTGCCGCTGACGGCTTGTGGTTAAACCCACTGCCAGGGTACTGACGAGTCATTAGAGTCCCCCACAGATTGTTTCCCAAGTTCGGGCGAAACGTTGTAGAGGCCGTATGGTTTTATGGCAGGGTTTAGAAAATGCACGTGCGTTTTCGCACGTGTCATATTTCGGGCAGATAATACTGGTGGGCTTTGGTTTAAGCCGGATCCATGTATTATACTGTGTAGATATAATATCTTTGTCTCAGTTGTATTTGTATTCGGTCGTAATACAAATGCGGGTATGTTTATACTGTTACGGGGTTATCCTGAAATTCGTTTCGGGATCGCTTTTGGAAGTTGCCAGTTTCCAGTTTTCTATCACCCGTATTTAACATTCGGTTAAATACGGATTTATCTTTTCTTCATGAGGGTGAGTCATGAGGTGAGTCGTGATTCTAGAAGGTTCTAGAAGGTGACTAGGATTAGTGACTCATGGTTGCATTAAATGTTCATTTATTGTTGTGCAAGGTGTCATTAGTGAGTCACCTTTAGCATTAATGTTTCTTGTTAACCTTAGGATATTTCTTCTTGATATTATTCCTTTGTGGTCACGTCCCTTGCTCCTACACTCACCCTCTCTTCCTCATATATTGGCCGGCCCCCTCCCCTTAAGATAAGATTGATTGATTTGGAAAAAGATGATAGTTTTAGTGTATGGAAATTTCATAGCTCATTTTCCATTACCCCATTCAAATTGCAACTTCATTAACCGTTCGTCCATGGCTTTGGACGAAGTGAGACAAAGTGTTCTACTCATTCTCTACATCATTCTTGGTCATCTCTTCTAGCAAACTTGATGACCGAGTTGCCTCGGGTCAGAGGCGGGAGCCCGTTTAAAGATCCGATGACGTGGTGCCACCTGGACGAGGAGATCGGAGATCGACGAGATCGGAGCAGCCGCAACGGAGCGTGGGATGATGGTTAAAGAACGAAGGACTCGGATCGTTCGGTATAACCTTTCTACCCTCTTTACAGTTTGTTAGTTTAGCGTTAATGGCAGATCCGGGTTATAGTATGCGATAGCGCCAGTTTTAAAAGTTTTTGTTCCGTATTTGGTGTCAGTTTGACGGCCAGGGCGCTACCGTAGACTTATATGGTATCAGAGCCACGCCATTAAGATTTACTAACTTGTGCTAACGTCTTTAAAACATCGATCGAACGAAATTTCCGAAATCGCGATTTTCATGTCAAAGTTTCTGTCGAATTTTTAAACAGGTCTAAAAATCATTTTGAGCATCTCAGAAAATCGTGCAGGCTTTTTTAAGAATTCTGGAGAAAATTGGTCAACTGAAGCAACAGTACGGCCGCGGAACCGCCGCACAAACCAGGGTTTGGCCGCGGTTCCGCGGCCATTTAATGGCTACAGTGTACCAAAATTCTACAGTGTGTTCTACATTAAAAATTGTGGTTTTTGGAATATTTCTTTTGGGCCCAGATTTTGTTACTGTACAGCAGATGTACGTAGGGCCCACTTCGGGAAATTTTGTTGATCGAAATTTAATCGTGTTAGTTTACAGTACTTACATTATATCTCCGACCGTGAATGTCATTTGATCGGTAAATTGCGTCTAATTGCCATAGTTCTTTTAGACGGGTTTGCGAACGTGACATTCGCGTTGATGTTCTGTGTTGTGCTGTGATGTTACGGATTTGTCGTGGTGGATAGCAGTGTGCAATGGTAGTGCAGTTTGGATTTATTTGTACATTTGATATTGCGGGGCGAGCGTCCAACATGTGGACTGCCGTCTCTGCCAGTTTGTATAATATTCTTCTGGGGCACGACCGGGCTGAGGTCGATGTACCCGTTGTACATATTTTTCATTTCTGTACTAGGTTTTACCCCGCGACGGAGTGCACGGATAGCCGGGTTCTTGGGGGCAACGGGTCCGCATCTCATGGCTTTGAGAGGAAGAGGGGCCTTACTCTAGAATTGGCTGACTATTCGCCGCACTCATAGGGGGTACAGGTTGACCCAAGAAGGGGTGCTCAAGTTATTGGATTCCGTGAAGTGCTGGGTGGTCCATTCACTTTGCTGTAGGGGGCTGCCTCGCTTCAGGTTTTGGCGAGTAACTTGCCGCACCGGTAGGGGTCTAGGTTTCATTGCACAGGCTATCCACACGACCAGGGGAACGTCGGGTTTCAGTAGCGGCTCTGTGAAACCCGCGGATCCCAGATTATCTGTATTGTTCTGTGATGCTTATTACTTTTCTGTAATGTTGCATATTATCACGCCTGGAGCGATTATTGTATATTGGTATATATACTATTAGATGTTGTATATATTTTACACCCGCGCTAGTCCAGTCCCCGCTCTGTCGTTAGTTAAGTAACCTAACGGGTGATGACGGGACCCAGTGACGAATGCGGATGGCATATACGTGTTGGAGATAGTGCCCTCAGAGTCAATTATTAGGTCACAGGTACGTGATTGTAATGATTGAGGGAGGACCTATCCCAGTAGGACAGTCTTGCTCGAGATGATAGTATGCTATCTGGTTTACCTTTATCATCGTGTACTGCTTTAGGTGACATGACACGTCGCTATTACACGTTGATAGAGCCCCTAGGATTCTTGCTTGACCACCAGCAGTATGAGGGCGATCATATAAGTGGGAGCTGGGGGTCTACAAGCATATCCTTAAAAGGTCCCTAGTCGTGGGAGTTTCGAGACCGGGCATCGATACTCCATTAGTAGACTAGTGTATACAGTCGAGACCCCGACGAGGGGCGGTGGCCGGTCTCACAAGCCACTGGTGTCAGTTGGATCACCTAAGATGTATACAGGTGCTCATTGGGTTATGAGTACACTGGACAGGACTCGCCGGGAACATGCTAGTTGGTCATATACCAGACGTCAGATGGCAGTTCCCTGGTGACATGTGTGCAGGTTAGTTCATCGACCTGGGGATCGTCATTTGTCTCGTGTGAGTTCCCACTGTACTTTGATTACTACCCTACCACGGCTCAAAGGAGTCGTGCAAACAGGTTTTAGTTGGGTACAGTCCTGAGCCACATGGAGGTAGTGAGCGTATCTTCAGGGGTTCGTCTCTCCCGGTATTGGGGGTGAGGTCGTGCTGTGTCTAGGAGAGCCATTACACAAAGTCCTTGGCCAAGGCAAGGAGATTTACTGGTAGGTATTCCAGTAGTATCTCAGGATGTTCTGGGCTACACTCCGACACGACTTGTACCGCTTTTGGGGGTCTGACTTTTACCAACCCCCTAGGCCCGCCATGCGATGCTCATAGACGAACGGACCGGACTGCACGGATATTGTCACTGACAGGCTCAGTTGGGTGTCGGGGTGAGCTTCCTCATCGACGTCCCATTTGGTCAGTACCTGGTAGCCCGTCACGTATTGGCTTATACCTCTGACGTGCTAGTGGTTAAATCCACAACCAAGGTGTTGACGAGTCTTTAGAGTCCCCCACATTCAGTTACTCAGCTTTCGGGCGAAAGGTTGTAGAGGCCGTATGGAGATATGGCAGGGTCCGATCAGATACGTGCGGTATTGCACGGATCAGGATCGGACGGTTTTTGTACTAGTGGCCGTATAGTTATATGGCAGCGTTCGATCAGATACGTGCGGTATTGCACGGATCAGGATCGGACGGATATTACTAGCCGGCTTTGGTTTAAGCCGGATTCTAGTATAGTACAGTGTAGATTTTGTCTCATTGCATTTGTATTTCGGTCGGAATACAAATGCGGGTGTGTATGCACAGTATCGGGGTTTTCCTGTAATTTATTACGGGACCAGTTTTCTGGAGTTGCCAGTTTGCTTTCCGTTTCGGCCAATTTCCTTTGTTCCGTTCATTGGCCGAAGATTGGTGGAGGAGGGCTTATTTGCATTGTTGCAAATAAGTATTTGTGGAGGGGGTCTTTGCATTTTGTTGTATCATGATAGCACCCTCCTTTGACTTGCTTGACTTCATACTTCATGATGGCTTGACTTTGTTAGCATCATGGTTGTTGATGATGGTTGTGGTTGTGTGTGGTTTTTGCTTGTGATCATATTCCTTCATGATGCCCTCTTGCATCATTGCTTCCACCCACCCCTTGACCTTGCTCTCTCTCTCTCTCTCCAATCACACATGAAGGGGGGGGGGGCCGGCCATTGCTTTGGGGAAATGGGATTCATTTCATTTGGTGTGTGGAGAAAATATGATACATTTATTTTTCTTTTGTATGCTACTTCTTCCTCACCTCTCTCCAAGTTGTTTTTCCTCCACCACAAAAGGCAACTCTACAATCCCAAAAAGAGACACAAGCTCACTACATATTCTACAACGAACCTTGGGCACGTCGAGTAGCCGGCTTCATGCCCGAGTTGCCTCGGCATTGAGGTGGGAGCCCGTAAACGAAGAAGGCGATGTGGTGCACTTCCGGCGACGAGGAGGAGACGGACGGAGATCCCGCGAGGAGATCGGAGTGGAGATGAAGACCGGAGGACTTGGATCGTCGGTATATCTCTTTCCCATCTTCTAGTTAGCTTAGACTTGTTAATGGTAACGATCCGGGTGTTTAGTGCGCGGGGGTGCCGGTTTGCTAAGTCCGCAAAATTTAAGTTTACCACCGTTTCCGCGTTTGGCCGTCGGATTGACGGCCGGGGCGCCGCCGTGCACTTACAGTGGTATCAGAGCCTCGCCATTAACTTCGTCTAGCTTCGTTTGATGTGTTTTGCGGTTCCGATCGACCAAAATTCCAAAAACTCATTTTTACCTCACATCAGTTTTCTGTTAAGAATTTTTGGTGTCTAAAAATTTTTCTGGTGGTCTCAGAATGATGTGCAGGAGATTCTAAGAACTCTGGGAAAATTCGACACTCTGATCTCTCACACAGAGCGCGGATCCGCGGCCCCACCCTTCTTTTGGGCCGCTGTTCCGCCGCAGTCTTGAGAGTTCAGTGGGCCATCTTTTTCCAGTGGGCTTCAGAGTAGTAATTAGGGGTTTTGGAATATTAAAATTGGGCCAATTATTTCTGTGAGTGCTACAGTATTGCTTGGGGGCCCACTTGTTAATTTTTGGTCAATCGGAAAATTTTAAACACATTTTTCACAGTATTTACATTATATCTGCGACCGTGAATGTCACTCGATCGGTAAATCCCGTCTAACTGCTATAGCCCGGTTAGACGGATTTGCGAACGTGACTTTCACGTTGATGTTCTATGTTTATGCTGTGATGTTGCGGATCGGTCGGTGGGGATAGCCTGGATGCAATGCTAGTACTGTGATGTTGTATTATGTACATTTGATATTGCGGGGCGAGCGTCCGACATGTGGACTGCCGTCACTGCCTGATTGTATTATTATTTTGGGGCACGACCTGGTTGCGGTCGATGTACCCGGTGTATGTATATTTTACTTTCTGTACTAGGATTGCCCCGCGGAGGGGTGCACGGATAGCCGGGTTCTGGAGGGCAACAAGCCCGCATCTCATGGCATTGAGACGGAGGGGGCTTCACTCTAGGATTGGCGGGCTATTCGCCGCACTCGTAGGGGGTACAGGTTGACCCAGGAGGGGTGCCCAAGTTGCCGGATTCCGTGAAGTGCTGGGTGGTCCATTCGCGGCGCCGAAGGGGGCTGCCTCGCTTCAGGTTTTGGCGGGTGACTTGCCGTGCCCGTAAGGGTCTAGGATTTCATTGCACAGGCTATCCACACGACCAGGGGAACGTCGGGTTTCAGCAGTGGCTCTGTGAAACCCGGGGATCCCAGATATCTGTATTGTTTCTGTGATGCTGTACATTTCTGTGATGTTGCATTTTATTCACGCCTTGAGCGAATATAATATATTGGTATATATATTAGTAGATGTTGTATATGTTTTGCATCCGCGCTAGTCCAGTCCCCGCTCTGTCGTTAGTTAGCTAACCTAACGGGTAATGACGGGACCCAGTGGCGAATGCGGATGGCATATACGTACATCAGTATATTTTCGTTCTTTTTGGTGTGATCAATTGATGGGACTGCATTGATTCGGATCAATGCAAAGTTAAAAACAAACCTAATCTGATGTTGTTGGAACACTTTTTCAAAAAGCTGTTATTGCAAGGACGTTTACTTTTGTTTTGCATCGTGGTATTCA
Source organism: Agapanthus africanus (assembly GCA_030015575.1). NCBI lineage: Eukaryota > Viridiplantae > Streptophyta > Magnoliopsida > Asparagales > Amaryllidaceae > Agapanthus > Agapanthus africanus. Next base: position 343,673,854 of record CM057341.1, read on the forward strand.
GTTGAAATATCCTGCACCCCATTCTACGGGGAAAGAGCCGAGATCCCTTCACCGGGAGTGACCTCTTTAGCAACGGTTTTCGTCACTATATTTTCAAAAAGCTATCCGTTCCTTCAACGATATCAAGTTCATTACGTTAAAGGTTTTCGCCAGAAACCATTCGTAGCCCTCCATCATTTCAGTTAAATATTCGGTAGTATTCAAGCTATGTATTTTGACCTCACGCCAAGGCATAGTGTTTGGTAGCTGCCGAGTATTTATCTGTTGCATAGATAGATGCGTTGGTTTGGGACAGTCGTACTACTATTTTGGCCTACGTCAAGGGTATGTACGGGTGGATTCAAATTAACCTGGATAATGATGGGCAGAACTTGACATGTGACTTATGATATTTTGACCTCACGCCAAGGTCATAAGAGCATGGGGCAGAAATCACATCGGGAGTTTCAAAAGTACTGAAACTTGCCAGATATGCGTATACCTTCTGGAGTGTGATACCGTGAGCGGATTCCGTCACGTTATCATGCGATGAGAGTTGGATCCCGATTCCCACTGATGAGTTAGTATACTCCTCGGGTGACCCCGACTAATTCTTCTTTCAGGTTTGGAGGAGAATTTGAGGTACAGTGGGAGGATTCCAGATTAGATAAATTGGTAACCATTCTGATCTAGGTTAGAGTGCACGCTGAGTGTTTCTTTTCTCTCTCTCTTTGGCAGCGACCATTGACCCGACCCTAAGACTTTGACTCAGTGACCAAGTTGACCGAACCTTCTTAAACACCGGCTTTTGGATTGTCAGAGTTGCAGACCTCATTGCCACTCCTACTTTTACCTTTTTTTTTCCAGGACACCCCGTATTACTACGAACGTCCACTTCCATTGGACAAAACCATCGTATGGTTAGATACGAACTCGAAGGAATTTATTCGAGGATGGTTTCAGGTTCTGGAGAAAACGGATAGGATTATTCAGTTGTCTTTTCCTTTTACCCTCTCTCAGGTTACGAGTACTCCTTGGTTTAGGGTTAGTACACCTATTACGCAAATTGGATTGTCTTCTTCCAAACCTTAGGCTGGTGCCGACCGGTAGGGAATGAAGAAAACCAATTAGCATAACGATGGTGTGCAGAGGGTATTAAGTTCAGACAAAGCAAGGGATTAGTAAGAGGGCAAAGTAAATTGCAACAGATTTTCACGACCAAACCAAATATTTCGTTACCACTCCCACATCACCTTTGTATTTCTCCAGGACACTCCGTATCACTACGAAGATCCACAGTTTATTTGGATACTCCATCGTATGGTTATATACGAACTCGAATGGAACTTGTTCCAGTTCGGGGATGGATTCTGGTTCAGGAGAAATAGGAATAAGGTTTATTCGGTTGTCTTTTATCTTCACCCTCTCTCATTGCGAGTGTTCCTAGGATTGGGACAGTACACCCATTATGCTTATTGGATAGTCTTCTTCCAAACCATAGGCTGGTGCCGAACGGTAGGGAAGGAAGAAAACCATTTGGCCTAAAAGGGTGTGCAGAAGGTAAAGACTAAAGACATATGAAGGGATTTGGAGAGGTGGCAAAGAACTATACGGTTACAGTCGTGAATCTGGAAGAGGCATTACTAGGAATACCAGGATACCCCAACGAAACATTTCAATGTTTCAGTTTCACTGTGTACAGTTAAAGGAAAACTGATTTCCCGATTAGACACTTGCTCCAGGGTATGTATTTACCAAGTATGATTCTCACATCTGTATGGTTTTACAGATGATGAGTGGGAGTAAGCTATTGGGAATTAGGTGATTGTCCTCATTATATCGGGATTCGTTGTAATCGGTGATATTTGAGGAAGTCACCTGGGTTATTTGCCGGACGGCAAGTATTTGGTTTTGAATATCCACCGTTATGCACCAATTTCAAATCGATGTATCTGTACGTCTATTTTCATAGAGTGAGATATACCTTTTTGAAATTATGTCTATGACATTTACCTATATCAGTGGATGGTTAGGTAAGGAGCATTAAACAGCGGTGTAATTCTTCTTAACCATAAGTACAGTTTTCAACCTACGACACACAGTGAATGAGTTATCAGACTCAAGGGACTTGTACAGAGTATTGTATGTTGTCCAGGGTCCATCAGGACTGAGGGGATGGTCCTCGTACTATATTCGGTTTACTTATGACTTCTCTAGTTTTTAGACAGGTGTTTCGTGGAAACACAGGGTCCGAATTTTGAGAAGTTATAGGTATTTGAATAGAGTAGAGAACCAGGTATAGCAAGTATCGGGATTCTTCAAAGAGATCGAAGATGTAGATACTTGTGTATGGTATTCAGTTGATAGTAATGATAAAGAGATCTTGCTTCTCTTTCAGGTTACTCATAATTGGAAGTATTCCTAAGTTGAGTAACGCTGATCGGCCTCCTTCCATTTAGTTGACATGCGCTGGGGACAGCTGCATGATTTGAATCTGGTTCAATTAAATCAGTGCCTCTGGTCCTATATGGGATATAGAACAGTTCGTATCTTAACGATGTTAAGGTACGGGGAGTTGTCCGGTTTATGATTAAAACCAGACACTGGACAACTCAAGGCACGTTTCTGTAATGGCTGTTTGTGGGTTGACCCAGGCTATGACGCGGGTTGACTTTCTACCATCTGGATGAACAATAGCAATATTGTTCTAGACTCGCCACAGTTTTAATAAAAATGGATTTTTTCAGAAAAACAGTAGTGGGAGTATGGTAGAACTGGAAGTGATTCCAGAACCACAAACGATTACTGAAGATTTGATAAGGAACCTAAAGATTCAATCTGGATTGACATTCCATTGGCCACTCCGCAGATAAGGTGGGTAACTTCAGGCACCCGAGAGGTACTACGGTAGCCTCAAGGACGGTGACAGGGAAGTTCTTGTTTACCCACAATTACCATTGTTGTTGTTCCAGGCTGCGAGACCCGGCGGGAGGATGAGTATAGCGTCGTTCTAAACTAGTTTTAGAAGTGCACGTCTATATGACTCTGCCAGAGGGTTGTCGTAGTCAGTGGGAGCAGCGGAAGCATTGGTGGACAGGTAGCTTATGTCTATTTATAGACTAAAGCAGATGTAGCGGAGATAGATCATCTGTTTCTGACGTGACAGTCATGGGTTTGACTTCATCAGAATAGGGGATGGATCTGTTGAGAAGGTAGTAGGGTGTGATGTCATGGTATTTGGATGACATACACAAAGTAGGAAAAGAAACTCCTATACTACGATCGGTTATACTTTGGTCGTCACACAGTGGTTTCTCCACAAAGGACTTGGACATTATATCAGACATACTGGTTACTGGATCTATGGTTTTAGATCTAGATTTGGGTGGTTTCCTAATCAGGGTACTTTGACAGCATTCTAAGAGTATTTAGAATGGACGACTCCTGGCACGGTAGTGTACCTGCAGGTAACGGAGTCACCCTCTCCAAAGGTGTCTTACAGACTAAAGGGGAGAGGGACGGGCATGATTGGCAGATCACTTGCTCAGGCAATTGAGTCAATCGTGAGATGTCAAGTACCACACCAGATGTTGTTCTTGCACTAGATGCAATAAGTTGACATTAATCCAATCCTGGAGAAACAGTCGGAAGCAGTTTTAGAACATAAGAGGATATTCTAGGGAGATGATAACGACAGCCTCATTCAGGAGACAGTTATCATTCCAGGCTTCCAAGGTGACATGGACGACAAGAAGGTTGTCAGAGTTATAGTTTTCCTTCTGATGAGGGGCAGTATTTTGGACAGGTGGTCCAAGGCAATACTGAGGGAGGCATGGCGCGCAGGATACTGATTAAGTTCAGTTGACGATACAGTCTAAGAAGTTTGGATTTGGAGTTCATTTATGAGCTAGGTCCCATCAAACATCCAGACATATTCTGAGACAGGTATTGCTCTTTTCGGGAGATGGCTTTCTCCGCGAACTTGAGATATAGAGAGACATGGAAAGAGACAACTAAGCGGATCCACTCACTGAGGCTATTCCTCGAACGCAATAGTTTCGCAAACGAGCTTTGTGAGACTGACTTGTAGAGGAGTTGGGTGTTCGGTATCACACGGGCTGTGAGTATGCGACATCGCAATAATTAGCCTTGAGTGCAAGTGGGAGATTGTTGGAGATAGTGCCCTCAGAGTCAATTATTAGGTCACAGGTACGTGATTGTAATGATTGAGGGAGGACCTATCCCAGTAGGACAGTCTTGCTCGAGATGATAGTATGCTATCTGGTTTACCTTTATCATCGTGTACTGCTTTAGGTGACATGACACGTCGCTATTACACGTTGATAGAGCCCCTAGGATTCTTGCTTGACCACCAGCAGTATGAGGGCGATCATATAAGTGGGAGCTGGGGGTCTACAAGCATATCCTTAAAAGGTCCCTAGTCGTGGGAGTTTCGAGACCGGGCAACGATACTCCATTAGTAGACTAGTGTATACAGTCGAGACCCCAACGAGGGGCGGTGGCCGGTCTCACAAGCCACTGGTGTCAGTTGGATCACCTAAGATGTATACAGGTGCTCATTGGGTTATGAGTACACTGGACAGGACTCGCCGGGAACATGCTAGTTGGTCATATACCAGACGTCAGATGGCAGTTCCCTGGTGACATGTGTGCAGGTTAGTTCATCGACCTGGGGATCGTCATTTGTCTCGTGTGAGTTCCCACTGTACTTTGATTACTACCCTACCACGGCTCAAAGGAGTCGTGCAAACAGGTTTTAGTTGGGTACAGTCCCGAGCCACATGGAGGTAGTGAGCGTATCTTCAGGGGTTCGTCTCTCCCGGTATTGGGGGTGAGGTCGTGCTGTGTCTAGGAGAGCCATTACACAAAGTCCTTGGCCAAGGCAAGGAGATTTACTGGTAGGTATTCCAGTAGTATCTCAGGGTGTTCTGGGCTACACTCCGACACGACTTGTACCGCTTTTGGGGGTCTGACTTTTACCAACCCCCTAGGCCCGCCATGCGATGCTCATAGACGAACGGACCGGACTGCACGGATATTGTCACTGACAGGCTCAGTTGGGTGTCGGGGTGAGCTTCCTCATCGACGTCCCATTTGGTCAGTACCTGGTAGCCCGTCACGTATTGGCTTATACCTCTGACGTGCTAGTGGTTAAATCCACAACCAAGGTGTTGACGAGTCTTTAGAGTCCCCCACATTCAGTTACTCAGCTTTCGGGCGAAAGGTTGTAGAGGCCGTATGGAGATATGGCAGGGTCCGATCAGATACGTGCGGTATTGCACGGATCAGGATCGGACGGTTTTTGTACTAGTGGCCGTATAGTTATATGGCAGCGTTCGATCAGATACGTGCGGTATTGCACGGATCAGGATCGGACGGATATTACTAGCCGGCTTTGGTTTAAGCCGGATTCTAGTATAGTACAGTGTAGATTTTGTCTCATTGCATTTGTATTTCGGTCGGAATACAAATGCGGGTGTGTATGCACAGTATCGGGGTTTTCCTGTAATTTATTACGGGACCAGTTTTCTGGAGTTGCCAGTTTGCTTTCCGTTTCGGCCAATTTCCTTTGTTCCGTTCATTGGCCGAAGATTGGTGGAGGAGGGCTTATTTGCATTGTTGCAAATAAGTATTTGTGGAGGGGGTCTTTGCATTTTGTTGTATCATGATAGCACCCTCCTTTGACTTGCTTGACTTCATACTTCATGATGGCTTGACTTTGTTAGCATCATGGTTGTTGATGATGGTTGTGGTTGTGTGTGGTTTTTGCTTGTGATCATATTCCTTCATGATGCCCTCTTGCATCATTGCTTCCACCCACCCATTGACCTTGCTCTCTCTCTCTCTCTCCAATCACACATGAAGGGGGGGGGCCGGCCATTGCTTTGGGGAAATGGGATTCATTTCATTTGGTGTGTGGAGAAAATATGATACATTTATTTTTCTTTTGTATGCTACTTCTTCCTCACCTCTCTCCAAGTTGTTTTTCCTCCACCACAAAAGGCAACTCTACAATCCCAAAAAGAGACACAAGCTCACTACATATTCTACAACGAACCTTGGGCACGTCGAGTAGCCGGCTTCGTGCCCGAGTTGCCTCGGCATTAAGGTGGGAGCCCGTAAACGAAGAAGGCGATGTGGTGCACTTCCGGCGACGAGGAGGAGACGGACGGAGATCCCGCGAGGAGATCGGAGTGGAGATGAAGACCGGAGGACTTGGATCGTCGGTATATCTCTTTCCCATCTTCTAGTTAGCTTAGACTTGTTAATGGTAACGATCCGGGTGTTTAGTGCGCGGGGGTGCCGGTTTGCTAAGTCCGCAAAATTTAAGTTTACCACCGTTTCCGCGTTTGGCCGTCGGATTGACGGCCGGGGCGCCGCCGTGCACTTACAATACGTACATTTTATTTTCGTTCTTTTCTGGTGTGATTGATTGATGGGACTGCGTTGATTTTGATCAATGCAAAGGAAAACAAACCCGTTTGGATGTTGTTGGAACATTTTTAAAAAGTGTTATTACGAAGATGTTTCCTTTTGTTTTGCATAGTGGTATTCGGTTGGAATATCCTGCACCTCATTCGACGGGGCAAGGGCCGATATCCCTTCACCGGGAGTGACCCCTTGGGCAGAAGTTTGCGTCAGGGTAATAAATTCACTATAGTCGATTACATGTTGCTTTGCATCGCGGTATTCAGTGGAATATCCTGCACCTCATTCCACGGGGAAAGAGCCGAGATCCCTTCACCGGGGGTGACCTCTTTAGCAAAGGTTATCGCCACTATATTTTTATAAAAAGCTATTAGGTTCCTTCAACGAGATTAAGTTCATTAAGTTAAATGTTTTTCGCCAAAAACCATTCGTAGCCCTCCGTCATGTCTTATGGATGGTCAGTAGTATTCAAGCTATGTTTGTTGGCTTTCGTCAAGGCATAGTGTTTGGTAGCTGCTAGGGTATTCATTTGTTGCATAGATAGATGTGTTGGTTTGGGACAGTCGTATTACCTTGTTGGCTTTCGTCAAGGGTATGTACGGGTGGGTTCAAATTGACAAGAATATGACGGGTAGAACTTGACATGTCACTGTTCACATCATAATATTGCAATTCATACGCCCCACTTTTATGCATTTTATAAGTAAACAGGTACTTTTGACGCTCGTTTGTTGCATGTTACAGGATACAGGCTCTAGGAGCAAATACAGTGAAAAAGACGAAAGATGCTACAGAAAAGGGACTTTTGACCAACAAGCAGACGGATCTTACTCAAGCCGAGACGAAGAACAGTGCAAGATCTAAAAGACGAAAGTGAAACGGTCAAAAGATCCTTACAAGTTTTCACTGAGGATCTGGAGAAGACTAAGAAGCCCAACAGAGAAAAGAAGTATGAAAATAGGAAGCCCAAGAGAATACAAACAATGCCCAGAAGAATGGTGAGCCAATCCCACCAAAGGGCCGCGGAACCGCGGCCCAAGCGCTCCATTGCCGCGGTTCCGCGGCCATACTAAGCCCGTGTCTGTGGAAATTTCTCATGTCGGTGTGTCGGTGCAGATGTTGGGATTTTTAGGGGGCAAATCTGTAATTGCATGTCTACGAGAGTCTGTAACCCTAGCTTCACTGGTTGCTTATAAATTGTACTCAAAATCTGTAAAATGTATGCCTCTTATCAATCAATAAAATTTCAGACCTGTTGAGAGATCAAGAGCATCAACCTGTAAGTTTTCATTCTTTTCTGCTTTAGTGTTAAACTCTTTTCTTGCCCTAGCTAATATATTTATTGCAGTAGAGTAATCTTAATACCTGCCGTAGTTAACTAGTCTAGCTTCTTTTAACTTACAGTGAATAATAATTCAAGATCAGAACAAACATTTTAAAACATAACAACAAAATTTCGTTTTTAGATAATCCCCTAATGAGCGAGTAAAATCCTCGCTCGTTAGGGTTAGGAATAAGGGAGGTAGTGAGAGATGGATATCTCTCACCTCCTTCAATGCTGAAATATTTTCAAAACAAGAACTTCATGCACGCATGCATGATCCGCCCCCTACGGCACCCTACCTACGAGGTAACGGTGAACCGTAGTCTAAAAGGCCGGACATACATGACGTCCATGAAGATTGCAGCAATTAATAGGAAAGGACGGACAAGGAACGAGAGGAAGAAACTTCGTTTCTTCCCGATCATCCTAATCCCCTTTGCTAATAATTGCTGTGATTTTCTAAATAGCTTAAATCAAAAGGCATTGAAAGAGGTGTGTGACAATATTGAACTCATCAACCCTACCTTAGACCTAACCCTAACGAGTTCTTTCACATCTTATAAATTAGTTCTTTAAATCAATCGACAAAAACCAAACAACAATCTTAATCAACTCGTTATAACACAAAAAACAGGAAATTACACATCTCTGCGGATCGACCCGTACTCACCGGCTAGCTGCAAAGCGACGCCGTTTCTGATTACGGTAAACACAATTTTTGGATTAATCAAATGGCGCCGTTGCCGGGGATGGCGTAATTTTTTCTTATTTTGTGTGATTTCGGGTTGATATAAATTTTGAAAAATCATAAAAAATCAGAAAATACAAAATACAAAAACATTTTAGCGATTTTTATCTGTTTGAAGGGTTTTATGTTTTGAATCTTGCAGGAACAGCAAAGGATTGTGAATCTGGAATTTTACAGAGAGCAAAACAGAAAAGGGAACATCAGAACAGAGTAGAATTGGTGAACAGGAGCTGCACAAAAATTTCCACAGCCTGACCCCACTTCTTGGCCGCGCTTCCGCCGCAAATAGGGCATCCAAACCGCTGAACCGCCGTGGGTCTACCTCTTCAGTGCACCAAATTTGCATGGTTCGCTCTCTTTTCCTTCTCTCTGCAACCTCCATATCTCCACTGTAAAACTTTTATGCAGGAATTCTTTGCGCTGAAAAAAAAAATTCTCTCCCCCTTCTAAATAACAGATTTTCTGCAGGTTTCTTTGCGCCGTGCTAAAAATTGATTGCAAGTGAAATTTTACTGCTTTGCATAATTTAATCGGACTTTAAAGGGCTAATTGACCAAACTCAGATTGGGTGGGGATTTCATCACCCTTCCCAGGACCCCAGAAAACACCTAAAGCATGTGCATTGACCACAAGTAATTAAAAAAATAATAGACTCAGACCTAAGGACATCGAGCTCAATAGGAAAAGGACTAGTATAGGCCTCGGCCGTTTATCCTAACCGACATTGCGGTGTCTAGGCTAGTGGTTATTAATTAGGCCCACTGTAGTGGTGGTTCCTTCCCACTTACCTGGCTGTATTTGTCCGTGAAGAGGCGGTTTGAGGTCCTATTTCTAGCCCTAGTTAGGAGCTGTCTAGCAGACCTAGGCGACCCTAGATCTAGGCCTGATTGTGCATGTGTGGTTGATACATTGGTGTCACGAGTCCCCTTCCAAAAACCTTTTTGCAAAACTCTCACATAAAAAAAAAGGAAAATCCTTTCAAAAACTTGCAACTTGCCGCTAAGAAAACTTGCACCACTTTCTCTCACTGACGTTATCTTATCCCCACATTCTGTTTTTCTTTTTTCTGACTGCACTATCCCTTTTAGTGTATGTCACTTTGGACTAGGGATACTAACGCCCGATTAGTCCGTGTTTCGTTGGCACCGACCGACGAACCTTTCGACACTAAAGTCGACACTCCGTCCACTTTCTTACCCTCAACTTCAAATTCTTTCACCGAAGGCATGTCGGGATTCGACCCCAACAATACCTTACCGACGGGAAGGATTCCACCTCCGTTAGGTGCGAATAACCCGAACCAGCCGTCTGTTGAAGCGCCCGCACGAGTTGCGCTCCAGGACCTCTTTTACCCCATCCGCACTTCTTTACCCACCTGTCTTTCACCCCCACCGGCAAATGGGGACAATTTTGAGATAAAACCACATTTCATCAATATGCTGCCAAAATTTCATGGTTTGGAATCTGAAGACGCATATATCTTTATTAATAAATTCCAAAATGTGTGCGTTATGATGAAAACAACCCAATTGAGTGATGACGCTATAAGGCTAAGGGTCATTCCTTTCACCTTATGTGACCTAGCCGAGAAGTGGCTATATAGCACTGCATCACACTCCATAAGAAATTGGGACGAGTTTGTGAAAGCTTTTCTGAAAAAGTTCTATCCTCATCACAAAACTGCCAGAATCCGCAATGAAATAATTCAATTCTCACAACTTCCTTCCGAACCATTTTGGAAGTGCTTCGAGAGATTTAAGGACCTACTAGTTCAATGCCCTCACCATAGGATCGAAAGTTGGCAACTTTGCCAAACATTATACGAGGGATTGAACTCGGCAACGAAGCAGTTGCTAGAAACCATCTGTCAAGGTCATTTTCTCTCTAAGTCTAGTGATGAAGCGTGGCAGTTTCTTGAGGATCTTAGTGAGCAAACAATACAGTGGGAGAGTACCAAGACCACATCATCTTCTAGTGGTCAATCTAGGGCAGGCATACATCAAGTAGAGATGTCGATTGCCATGAAGGCCGAGATGGCCGCTCTTACGAAAAAGCTAGAAGCGATTGAGACCAAAATCTCATCGCCTTCTCCTGCCCCTGCTATGCCCCCACGAACTGTCTGTGCTTGTTGTGCGGATCCATCGCACCTAACCGAAGAGTGTCCTTATAATGCATCCACTCAAGGACAGGATCAAGTCAATGCTGCATTTCAGCAACGACAAAGAAACGATCCGTACTCTTCGACATATAATCCGGGGAGGAGGAGTCACCCAAATTCCGCTTGGAACCAAAATCAACAATTCCAAGGAAATAACAATTTTCAAAGACCTCCTCCTCCACAACAACAACAACAAGCACCCTCACAAACTCAATTTCAACCGCAACAATTTCAACAACAACCTTACCCTAATCAGGTGAACAATTTTGTTCCTAACAATGCTTACCAGCCAAATAATTATGTTCAACCTAATAATGATAAGGTTAGCTCGCTCGAAAGAAGTCTAGATGCGTTCCTTAAGCAATCTACACAGTCTACATCAAGACTTGAGACTTCTATTCAAACTTTAGTGCAAAATAGTGCCTCACACGATCAAAGCATCAAATCTATTGAGGCACAAATTGCACAACTCAATGTAGCTTTGAGCAAGCGCGAAAAAGGAAAACTCCCGTCTCAACCACTGCCCAACCCCGGTCACGCACATGCTGCATATCAACAGCAGAATCATAACTTAAATGCTGTGACCATGTTGAGATCGGGAAAAGTGTTGCAAAACAATGTGGGCATGAACAATGACACCCCTGCCGGTGGGACTTCTTCAACTTCTTCATCTTCTTCTTCTTTAGAGCCTATTCTCCACCCTTCACATGGCTCTACTTCTTCTAGTTTGAACGGACCCATTTCTAACAACACGAACACATCTACACGGGGAGCCGTTCCAACTCGACAATCTGACCCACAAAAGTTGGACTCAACCACCTTTCAAAATGTTCCTTTTCCCAATAGGTTGAGATCCAATAAACCAACTCCACAGATGGAGAAGATTGTTGAGTTGTTCAAACAGGTTAGCATAAATATCCCTCTTTTGGATGCCATCCAGCAAGTTCCTTCATATGCAAAAATTTTAAAGGACTTATGCACCAAAAAGAGGAAGTCGCAAGTGCCAAAGAAAGTTTTTGTGGCTAGTGCTATTAGTGATGCTCTTGTAAATTCCCTTCCCCCAAAGAAAAAAGGCCCGGGTGTCCTACCATTTCGATAACAATTGGGGACAAGAACATCAATAGAGCACTATTAGATCTTGGCGCGAGTGTCAATTTGCTACCCTATTCTGTGTACGAGCAATTGGGCGTTGGAGAGCTTAAGCCCACTCACTGTACTCTCCTAATGGCCGACCGGTCAATAACCCATCCTAGGGGAGAGCTGGAGGATGTGTTAATTAGAGTAGGGGATTTCATTTTCCCCGTTGACTTTATAGTGATGGATACACAACCTGTTGCTAACCCTCGGAAGCAAATTCCGGTAATACTTGGTCGACCATTTCTGGCTACTTCCAACGCAGTGATCAATTGTCGTAACGGTTCAATGAACCTATCTTTCGGCAATATGACAATTGAGCTCAATATTTTCAAGTTTGGAAGTCAGCCTGCTGAGCCCAATGCTAGCGTACTTGATTTTTATTCGATCAATAAGATCGCGGAGGAGGACTGTGAATTCGAGAATTTTTTGTTCGATCACAGCAATGTTAACGCCACTAGTGCGTTCCTCCTAGAATCCGACGCAGCTTTGACAACGGATAACGATTTCGAGTGCTTTACCTTTGTTGACGACTTTGAAGACTCATCACCTAAATTAGAGTCTTTTGCTTTTTCGGATGAGTTAGTTGAACCATCCGACACTGTTGCATACACTCGGTTCGAACCTTTGATGGAATCATTCGAGTTTGAAACAACTACCCCATTGTTACCATCTATTGTTTCACCTCCTAAACTCGAATTAAAGCTTTTGCCGACACACCTAAAATATGCTTATCTAAGTGATAATGAGACCTTACCTGTCATTATATCAGCTTCTCTAGCTCTTGAGCAAGAGAAGGCTCTTTTGATGGTCTTACATAATAATCGGCAAGCTTTCGACTGGTCTATGGCGGACATTAAGGGGATTAATCCCCTCATAGTCGAACATCATATACACTTAATGGATGATGCCAAGCCAGCACGGGATCCACAAAGGCGCCTCAACCCTATCATGAAAGAGGCTGTTAAGAAGGAAATTGTCAAGTGTCTGGATAGCGGTATCATTTACCCTATCTCGGATAGCCAATGGGTTAGCCCAATCCACGTCGTGCCAAAGAAATCGGGCATTACGGTCATTACCAATGAGGCCAATGAGTTGATACCCACTTGCACCCAAATTGGGTGGCGAGTCTGCATAGACTATAGAAAACTCAATGCCGCAATAAGGAAAGACCACTTTCCTTTACCTTTCATTGACCAAATGCTCGAGCGATTGGCAGGGCACGAGTTCTATTGCTTTCTCGATGGCTATTCCGGTTATAATCAAGTCCCCATCGCCAAAGAGGACCAAGACAAGACAACATTCACTTGTCCCTTTGGCACATTTGCTTATCGTCGCATGCCCTTTGGGTTATGCAATGCACCCGCAACATTTCAGCGGTGTATGATGGGGATCTTTTCAGACATGGTTGAAAAGTTCTTGGAGATCTTTATGGATGATTTCTCCATCTTTGGCGACTCCTTCGACGAGTGTTTACGCCATCTTGACGCTGTTCTTACCCGCTGCAGGGATAAGAACCTAACATTGAATTGGGAGAAGTGCCATTTCATGGTGCGAGAGGGCATTGTCTTAGGACATGTCATCTCGCAAAACGGCATCGAGGTAGATAGAGCAAAAATCGAAGTGATTTCTAACCTCCCTCCCCCAAAATGCGTCAAAGATATTAGAGCCTTCCTTGGCCACGCCGGTTTCTACAGACGGTTCATCAAGGACTTTAGCAAGATTGCTAGACCCTTGACTCTTTTACTGGCCAAGGACACAACTTTTGCAGTCGACTCCACTTGCATTGAAGCATTCGAGTCTTTGAAACATTCACTCATCACTGCGCCCATCCTCTCATCTCCCGACTGGATGCACCCTTTTGAAATCATGTGCGACGCATCAGACTTTGCTATTGGCGCTGTTCTTGGACAGCACATTAATAAGATGCCGCAGGTGATTTATTATGCTAGCCGAACACTAAATGAGGCCCAACTCAACTACACAACAACAGAGAAAGAGTTTTTAGCTGTTGTGTTTGCACTCGAAAAATTTCGGCCTTATTTAATCGGCTCTCCAGTCGTTGTATATACTGATCATTCAGCTCTTCGCCACCTTTTTGCGAAGAAAGATGCTAAGTCAAGGCTAATACGTTGGATCCTTTTATTACAAGAGTTTGACCTTGTCATTAAGGACAAAAAGGGATGTGAAAACGTAGTAGCTGATCACCTATCACGACTTCTTCCCCCACGCTCGATCTTCCAATCACCGATGTTTTTCCCGACGAGCAACTCTTGACCGTTTCTTGCGAACCATGGTTCGCCGATATTGTGAATTATTTAGCCACCGGCCTGATACCCAATGATTGGTCGAAACAGGATAAACTTCGATATTTATCCCAAGTAAAGCATTTTTACTGGGATGAGCCCTATCTTTTTAAATACTGTTCTGACCAAATCATTTGTCGGTGTGTACCCGAAAGTGAGGTCAAGAGTGTGCTGTCTTTTTGCCACGATCAAGCATGTGGCGGGCATTTTGGCCCAAAGAAGACAGCCGAAAAAGTTTTGCAGTGTGGTTTCTATTGGCCACGACTCTTCAAGGATGCATTTGAATACTGCAAAACTTGCTCCCGGTGCCAACACTTGGGCCGTATTTCGCGGAGAAATGAAATGCCACTCCAACCTATTTTGGTTGTGGACATTTTTGATGTTTGGGGTATAGATTTCATGGGACCATTTCCTAACTCTTTTGGAATTGTGTATATTCTGTTGGCGGTTGACTATGTTTCTAAGTGGGTCGAGGCTGTGCCCAGCTGAACGAACGATAAAAAAGTTGTCGTTCGGTTTCTTAAAGAACACATATTTTCTCGATTTGGGCACCCTCGGGCGATAATAAGTGATAATGGTTCTCACTTCTGCAATAGGACTTTCGAGTCCTTAATGCGCAAATACTCTATCACCCACAAATTGTCAACGCCATATCACCCTCAAACATGTGGGCAAGCCGAGGTTTCGAATCGGCAAATAAAGCAAATCTTGGAGAAAACGGTTTCCAAACACCGTAAGGATTGGTCACTTAAACTGATAGATGCACTATGGGCTTTCCGTACTGCATATAAGACTGATCATGGTATGTCTCCATACCGACTTGTGTACGGGAAGGCTTGCCACCTCCCAGTGGAGATCGAGCATAAAGCATTTTGGGCTATCAAAGAGCTGAATTTGTCTTTAGGAGATGCGGGCAGCAATCGAAAGCTGCAATTGAATGAGTTGGAGGAGCTGAGGGATGAGGCATATGATAATGCCATAACTGCTAAAAACCGAGCCAAGGTGTTCCACGATAAACACCTTTTGCGAAAAACTTTCGAACCAGGTCAACAGGTTCTACTTTATGACACTCGGTTACACTTTCATCCCGGCAAGCTCCGGTCCAGATGGAGAGGACCTTTTGTAGTCCGCACCGTTTATCCGCACGGTGCGGTTGATCTTGAGAACCCTGAAGACGGTACCTTATTCAAAGTGAATGGGCATCGACTGAAACCGTTCTTCACAGCGGACCCTACGGAGGATCTCCTGTTTTTGCAGGAGCCAATTTACACTGATTGATCTTCCTCCACTTTCACCCCCAAAATTTCTTTTCCCAAAACATTATTTCAAACAAGTTTGGGGGTGTGTATATTGTTTGTATATATAAAAAAAAATATAATAAAAAAAATAAAAAAATTTTAATAAAAAAAAATATAATAACTTTTGGACCTAATTGCAAATTTGCAGATTAAGAGCTGATTTTACAAATGAAATCCTCGTTTTAGAGGGTGTTTTCCACAAATCACCTTCTCTCCCCTCTATTTAAAGGAAACCGAGCCTCTGTTCTTTTACCCTAAATTCTTTCCTCTTTATAAAACCCTAGCCGCCGCCCCCTACCTTCTCCAGAAAAATCTCGCAGCAACTCCACCAAGCCGCCGCGTTTCCGCCGCCGTTGCCGCCTCCCGCCGCGAAAGCGCGGCACTCTGGAGTCTTCACCCCCTGAAATTTTCAGGGGAGGTAAATCTGACTGTTTCCTCTCTGTTACTGCATAATTTCTTTACCGTAAATCGTAATGGCACATAAAATGCAGTTTGAAAGGGATTTCTCCCCTGTTTTCGCACACGAGATATACGGTAGATATTTCCCACACGAAATCGCACAAAGGGGCTGGAATTTCCTCCTCTATAATCACGCATCTGCGTTTACTCTACCTAACCTAGTTGCCCTATTTTACGAATCCATGGAAGATAATAGCCTTGACAACTTAGGTTACATTAAACTGAATTAGGGAAATCGTGAAATTCACGTCGATAGGGACATGATACACATGGTTACACTCATACCACGTGTACCTGCACATGAACACCCACTGCGCTTTGAAGATTATATGCCATTGATGGGCAATGACTGTGCATGAGAACTGCGTAAGGGCATCCAAGCACGGACCCTTTTCGCGAACGTTTTAACTGTGTGCCGGTGGGCACAAAACAATATTTTTGGAAGTTCCCACAACACGACCTTTTTCACCCCTTCGTTACATGTCGTACACACGCTGATGATGAAAAATCCTAGGTTTGACATGTGCACAGTTTTGCTCCAATCTATAGGTTCGGGTAAGCGAGGTTCCGTATACCCATGTCCCATGCTTGTTACACAAATCTGCCGTTATTTCCTCCCAGCCGAGGAATTTGACTCATATATGATAGACGGTGTCCCAGTTCGGCCACTTTTAGAGGGCGTCTCGTCGTCCTACTCTAGACTCACGGATAGTTGGACACGAACGGAACCGGCAGAAAATGTACCTGCACACTGTTAGTTGTATGTATGCCCTAGAGGCCATTACTGTACATAGGATGTATATTGTAGTGGATGCTGGGACATATATAGGGAGGACTTTCTTGCTCGACATGATAGTATGCTATCTGGTTACCCTTTACCTTAACGTGTATGCTGATTGTCTCTCTGTTACATGTTGGTAAAGCCCTTAGGATCTGTACTTGACTACCTGGACTATGATGCGGATCATACTAGTGGGGACATGGTAGTCCATAAGTACATCCTTCAAAGTCCCTAGTCGTGGGTGTATCGAGACGGGGCATCGATATACCAGAGTAGACTAGCGTGTACCTTCTCGACCCATACAGATGGGCGATGGATGATCCCATATCCATCGGTGTTTGACATCAGAGATGATATACGGGTGCTCAGTATAGACTGGGTACACTGGACGGACTCGCCGAGGACTCCCAGATGGTATTATACCTCACGTCAGATGGCAGTTCTCTGGTGACACTGGTACAGAGTAGTCTGTTGACCTGAGATCGTTATAGAGTCTTGGGTGGTTCCCACTGTGCTTTGATTTCCATCTTACCACGTCCAAGAGGGCGTGCAAAACGGTGGTTTTTGGGTACAGTCCCGAGTCACATGGAGACAATGAGCGATAGGAGGGGATTCGTCTCTCCCGGTATAGGGAGTTGATGTTGCGCTGTGTTCGATTGGCTATAACAGGAAATCCCTGGCCAGGGTTGCTGAGATTTACTGGTAAGTGTTACCAGTAGTTTCTTGAATTGTTATAGACCTCATATCGACACGACTTATCGAGCTATTGGGGTCTGACGTTTACCACCACTAGGCGAGATATGCGACATATCAGACGATCAGACCGGACTGTACGGTAGTGTTACTGGTCGGATTCACTGGAGTATGAGCGGGCTTGCTCGTCGATCTTCAGATCGCTCAATACCCGGGTGGCCGTTACGTTTAGCAGACCGCTTGCGGCTTGTGGGTGCTTGATATGATCATCACCTGCTGCCGGCGTATTGACGAGTCTTTAGAGTCCTACACAGAGGTTTCCTGGCTCAAGCGAAACGAAATAGGAGCGCATATGAGATATGTGCGGGACCGAGAATAATGCGTGTATGTGATACCGTATTCTATTCTTGCGATGAATGTATCGAATGGTTGTATGCGATATAACCTAGTTATCGAATCAAGTATTGATTCGATAAGCCGATACATTGAATACTAGTCGGTTGTGTGCGACATGACCGGACCATTGAATCAAGTGTTGATTTAATGATTTAATGCATAATTATATATTTGATATATTACTTTGCACTAACTAGTATTGGTTCACTTTAAATGGATTTTCTCGCTCGCATGTGCACATTGTATATTCGTTATATTTTGTACACTTGATGATACATGTTTAACTATAGTTAAGTGTAATGAATAAAGCCATGGTTAAACTAATGATTAGGGTTTTCTTTTCTCACTTATTTATTTATTTATTTATTTTGAATAGATGAGAAAAGAATGGTTGCTAATTTTGAAGTTTAGTTGAAGCTTCATGAAGCTTTGACTTTGTAACCATTCTTGTCTTCATTCTTAACCCTAACCATTTGTGCAAACCATGGTTTATTCTATACACTTAACTAGGGTTTGATTATGATAAGGATTCCTTTGATTTTCTATTTGGACAATTATCATAATATTCATTATCTTCTTCTTCTTCCTTGAACTCAAGAAGAAACCTTCACTTCATCAATGGTGGATTGATGAAATGAGTGAGAAATCCAATTCTAAAGTCTACCCACTTCCTATTTCTTCATCCTCTACCTCTTGCCAAGTAGTAGAGTGTGTTTCCTTCACAAGTTTTCATGACTTGGTGAAGTTTGGAGCTTGATCTAGTGATGCTTCGACGTAGATCATCTTCGGCACGTCGTCGACGACCTAGCCCGTTCATTCTCCGATGAAGCCGATGCTAGAGCCCGGATTTGATTTGGACAGCGGAGAGGACCTCATCTCGGAGCCGTGGAGGTGGAGGACCGGATCTACAAAGGTTGTATTTCCGTATCTCTTAGTTAAGTTGTTAACTAATTAGCTTTTTCGCCTAGTTTTCTAGCAAACGATCCGTAGTCGGGTCTCTCGGCACCTAGAATATTTGAAATTGGCATGTTCGATGCCTTGTGAGACCTCATGAGAGTGCCTAAGAACCCTACAGTGGTATCAGAGCCTAGCTAGAGCCTTAGGCGAAGTCTAGACGGATTTTGAAGTCCGAACGACCCGAAACCCCAACCGGAAAATGCTCTCTGGACGTTTTCTGAAAACGTGGATTTTTTCAAATTAAAAATTGCTAAAAAATTCAGCAAAAAAAAAATAAGAATTATGATGCAAATTTTTTTCGATGAACAGTACAAACCGCGGCGGAACCGCGGCAGAAGCCTGCCTTCTGCGGCGGTTCCGCGGCGGAATGATGACGTCATCGTACACTGTTTGCACAGTAACTCCTATTATTTTATGCTGGATTTTCTGGGTATTTTTAAAATTTATTCCAGAGTTGTATTTTCTGGGATTATTTTAGGGATTCGGTGTTTCGATCGGAGTATCAAATTTTGTCTGTGTGGCTTTCCGGATAATTTTTAGAATATGTTAAAAAGTTTGACCGGATATAAATACCCAACTTTTCCCCTGTCGGGAAATTTCTAAGTGTTGGATCTTTCCGTAGTTTAACGACGTTCTAAGTAGTGCAAGTAACGCGATGGACCCTCTAGAAGACAACAAACCTTAACTCGATTATGTGACCGTCTTGAACTGCCCTTTGAACCTTCGGGTTTGGGGCAGTACGGAGTGCCACATGTGAGGCGTTGGCTTGACCCTTCTACGGCTGGACCGTTGCTACTGAGGCACGAACTGAATGTTGTTAGACTTATTTCATGTGTTGATCTGTATCGGGAAAACTTGGGTGTTCGATTGTTCGATCGGAAAGTTTGACATTTTCTATTTATCCGGAATGGGATACAATAATTGGAATTCACAAGTAGTTATGAGATAACTAAATGAATGTTATAAACGTAGCAGTTTAGTCTCACTTGATCGGTTGCCACGGAATTTTGATGTGATCAAAAGTCCGTCGCAATCACGTAGCGTACGCGGATACTCGCCGGGTAAACTTAATAGACAGCCTCACTCCATAGCCCCGACCAAGTGACTGTAGGAGAACCCCGTCGCCGAAAGCATCCGTTCGGGTGCTCGCGGTAGCGGTGTTCCGCCTTGGTGCACTTCGTCGACGGTATCGGGGGTGCGGCCGTCTACTGAAGTTTGCGACGAGCATTCGATCAGGATGTCGGGAATCCTGTTGAATTGCCCGACTTGGTATTGAAAAGTGTTTTCGATTTTGAGACTAAAATGCGGGGTTTATAACTGTTAGGCATGCGATGTCTAAGAAATTCATTTGGTCAGGCATGCGATGTCTGAGGTGGTTGCGGATTCCAACTGTTGTAGTTTTACACTGTCTTTTCTGTGACCGTAAGTGTAATATGTGATATCGCCGGTTTCGTTGCTATATGTCAACGACAATTGGGATGCACATATTTACTTACGTTGATGACATGTGATGTTATGTGTTGCTGGATATGTTATATTGGATCGTCGTGTTTAAATAGCCGGGGGTTTTTATGTGAGATGAGTGTTTTTCATTTTCATTCATGTAAAAACTTGTATGTAATATTCTCTTATTGGGGCACTTCCAGGTTGCGGAAGCTGTCACCGTTTGTATATTATTTACTTTTCCGTACTAGGATAGACCCAAGGAGGAGGGCACAAGTAACCGGGTTCTGGAGTCCAATGGGAGACCAACTCGAGGAGTCGAGTCCGGGTCTCCTAACTCCAGAATTGATAGGGTTGCTTGCCGCTCTCGTAGGGGTCTAGGGGTGTGGGTTTGGCTATTCATCACGACCGTGGAATCCGTGTTTTATACTGGCTCGTATTGAAAACACGGACGTCCTAGTATATCCAATATTTCACATGTTTCTTCTGCTGCGATATCTGTGATGTGATCATGTGATGTTCTGTGATAGATACAGTATATAGTATATATGATATATTATATAGGCGTTACTTATGTTTTACACCCGCGCTAGCCCTGCCCCGCTCTGCCGTTAGTTACCTAACCTAACGGTGCACGAGGGGACATCGAGGCGAATGCGGATGGCATAAGTGTACGTCGTATTTATCTGTGATGTTTAGGTACTTAAATGATGGGACTTCATTAATGTGATTAATGAAATAAAAGAAACCTAAGATGTTGTAGAATCGAATTTCAAAATAAAACAGGTAGCTACAGTTCTTGCTTTGCACAGCGGTATATGCGATATATCCTGCACCTTATTCGATGAGGAAAGGACCGAGATCCCTTCACCGGGAGTGACTCCTTTAGCAATAACTGGCAGATGCTACAACCTTCGGTTTGTCTTTTGATTGCTTTTAAGTGTTTTTGCTTTGCACAGTGATATATATGATATATCCCGCACCTCATTCGACGAGGAAAGGACCGACGATCCCTTCACCGGGAGTGACTCCTTTAGCAAAACTAGAAAAGCCTCAAAAACACTCCATTTTAAAATCATTTGATTCTACAACGATATCAAGTTCATTACGCAATAGGTTTTCAGAAAAACCTGTCGTAGCCCTCCGTCATTTCAGATAAATCCTGTTTAGTATTCGTGCTGCGTTTGTTGGCCTCCGTCAAGGTGCAGTGTGCGGTAGCTAACCAGTATTTATCTGCTTATGCATATGATGCAGATTGAGTTAGGGTAGTCGTGCGACCTTGTTGGCCTCCGTCAAGGGTCATGCGGGTGGGTTTGATTCGATCAAGAAATGACGGGTTGAACTTGACTAGTAGCCTATGGTTTGTTGGCCTCCGTCAAGGTCATAGGGTGCTAGGGGCAAAATATTATCGGGAATTTCAAGTGTTGAAATTTGCAATGAGATTGCATACCTTCTATGAGATAGTTGGATCCCGATACCCGCTGCGAGTAAGTGTTACTCCTGGGAGAGTTTTATACATTACAATTAGCCGATCAAGTAGGTGTCTAGAAAGGTGTTAACGGGGTTACGCCTCTGGGAAAACGAGGTTTACATTAATTAGGTTCGTGCGAAAGCACGGGGGACCTCCCTCAAAGTACCGAGACTGGCCTGGCTGAAAGATTGGAGAACATGTAGTGTGTAATTAATCCCGGCTAGTCTTTCCTTTTAGGGTTTGAAAGAAGATTTGATAAAAAGCAGTGGGAGCCATCCTGATTAGATAAAATAATAACCAATCTATTCTTGCAAGAGCGCACGCTGAGTGTTTTCTTCTCTCTCTCTCCAGGTAGCGACCATATCACGCCTTAATCAAGATAATAATACGGAATAATTGACCGAACCCGCTTGTTATACTGAGCTGGGGAACGTTGGTCCCGCTCCAACTTATAATTGTTATAAGACAGAGCAGGAAATTGGGGAATACCAGAATTCCCGTGCCGCCCAAACGAAGAGAGTGCATGCTGATGCATCATCTTCGGGTGTGTTCAT
Organism: Agapanthus africanus; assembly: GCA_030015575.1. Classification (NCBI taxonomy): domain Eukaryota; kingdom Viridiplantae; phylum Streptophyta; class Magnoliopsida; order Asparagales; family Amaryllidaceae; genus Agapanthus; species Agapanthus africanus. The sequence continues at coordinate 343,696,005 of CM057341.1, forward strand.
TACAGAGAACTGTTTCTCAGTGTCCTTTACGTCCTGGGTATGTGATACCAGATCAGGATCCCATATATATAATTTGTTACATAGGGCTACAGACAGGTAGAGAACTGAGAACGGGTGATAAGTTTCATGAGGCAGAAATCGGGGCAAGTGTTGCAGCCAAGTCTGTTGGTCACTGTCACCCTGTATTACAATACATTGATTCTGAACGAATGTTATTAGATACCGAACCTGATATACAAAATCATATCTATCTCTTTTTCAGTAAAGAAATGATAAAATTTTGTATAGTTGGATAATGTTTTGTACATTTCCTATATCAAAAGTTGATCGGTTCAGGCACGTTATCTAAAAGCGTTGATGTTCTAAATCAAACTACAGTTCTTAGTATATGGAACACACACAAGAGGAAGAGTTCAGAATTGAACGATTCCTTCTTGAGGTATTGTAGACTAGGTCAGATCAATGTGACCCGACTAGCTAGAGTTACATAAAGATGCATATTTAAATTAGTTTGAATTTACATCTTATGAAACTCGCCAGTCATGTCACAAAGATACAATGACACCAGCTCTGTTTATTGGAAACAGAGAAAGAGTTACTGAACTCTTGGGATGATACATGTTGATGTATGTAGGTCCCCTGTCTACACATGCCAAGACCGGTTCTTTGTACTTCATTACATTCTCTGATAATCTCTCGAGATTCAGATCTATGTTCTTGTTGAAACACAAGTCCGAACCTTTTGAGATATTCACGGAATATAAGTTAGAAGTAGAGAACCAAAATACGGGTATAAGTATTATGTCCTATGATGAGATCAGGGAGGAGAATACTTGTGCATGGAATTCCTGGACTATTCTAAAGGAGAATGAGATTCTCTCTCAGCATTACTCCTCTGTATACACCATAGCACGATGGTATATCGGGGCGGAGCAGATACACCCTATTTGATATGGTGTGCTCTATGATGAGTACTACTGAGTTACCTATTTCTTTTTGGGAGTTATGCACTTGAGAAGATGCATACCTATTGAATAGGGTTCAAATCAAATCAGTAGCCTACCGCTTCATATGTGATATGGAAAGGGAAGAGCCCATATCTTAAGTTGGTTAAGATTTGGGGTTGTCCGGGCTATGTCTAAAAGCAAAATCCGGACAAGCTCGAGGCAAGGTCTGTTATGTAGAACTGGAAATGTTCCAGCCATACAAACAACAGCAGATGATTTGGTAGAACCAAAGGATTCAATAGATACCAACGAACCTCAGCCTCTCCGCCGATCTAGTAGGCTTTTCTCACCCACCTGAGAGATACATCGGTTTCTCAATGACAGTGGGAGCGAGGATTGCATCATAAGATGATGACCCAACTGGTTTCGAGCTGGCCATCAGGAGTGGGACTCTGTAAGAATGGCTGGATGTTTAGCGATCTGAGATGGAATCCTTATACACCAACAAAGTATGGACTTTGGTTGCTATATCTGAAGGGTTAAATCCCCATCAGGAGCAAGTATATCTTGAGAAGATTACTTGGTGTAGATCGAAAAGTTGAGACTTTCAAAGCTAGACTTGTTAAAAGTGTGCATCATTGACCAGGTGTGGATAATGATGAAACCTTTTTCAAGCAGCTATGCTTAAGTCCATCCAGATCCTACTTGCCAAGGCTACATACCATGACTACGATATCTGGCGGTTGGGTGTCATGACTGCTTTTCTAAATGATGTTTTAGAAGAGGACGTCTATAAGTACACAGCCAGAGGGCTTCGTAGACAGTGGGAACAGCGGAAACGTGTGCAAGATGCTTTATAGGATAAAGCAGGCATCGCGGAGTTGGAACATCTGTTTTGATGGATAAGTCAAAGAGTTTGACATCATCAAAATGGTAGATGAACCTTGTATAAACATAAAGGTAGTAGGGAGTATGGTGGAGATCCTCGTAGAGTACGTGGATGACATACTCTTGATAGGGAAGGAGTTTCCTATGCTACGCTAGATCAATCTCCGCTTATCACAATGATTCTCCATATAGGATCAAGGTGATACCTCCTAAATCCTGGGTTTTTGGATCTATGAGATAGATCTAATTGGATGTTAGGACTCTCACTAGTTGTAGTGAGACGGTATCAACCGATCCTGGGGAGAATCACTGGAAGGGTTCCAGGGTGATAAAGACAACTGAATGTCAGTAACAGGCATTGTCTTTACCCTAAGTATAGGGACGGTATGTTGGAAGAGTTCCAAGTTAGATACCGTGGCATACTAGACGATAAAGGCTGGATACATCGCTACTTAAGATGCTACCAAAGAGGCAGTCTGGATGTATATAGGTTCATGAGATGAACTTAGTTCCTTCCATTGTGTGACAATGGAGTTGTGGCTTATGCCAAGGAACGTCCGTCCCATCAGTGATCCAGACATATTCTAAGGCAGTGTCACCTGATCATGGAGATGTTTGATCTCAAAGGGATCGAGGTTAGGAGAGTAGACTCAGAGGACAACACAGCGGACCCACTCACAAAGGCCTGTTCCCAGAGAGAGATTTTTATGGGATGGTTGAGTATGAGATACTCCAACCACTGCTACAGATGGCCCTAGTGCAAGTGGGAGATTGTTAGTTGTATGTATGCCCTAGAGGCCATTACTGTACATAGGATGTATATTGTAGTGGATGCTGGGACATATATAGGGAGGACTTTCTTGCTCGACATGATAGTATGCTATCTGGTTACCCTTTACCTTAACGTGTATGATGATTGTCTCTCTGTTATATGTTGGTAAAGCCCTTAGGATCTGTACTTGACTACCTGGACTATGATGCGGATCATACTAGTGGGGACATGGTAGTCCATAAGTACATCCTTCAAAGTCCCTAGTCGTGGGTGTATCGAGACGGGGCATCGATATACCAGAGTAGACTAGCGTGTACCTTCTCGACCCATACAGATGGGCGATGGATGATCCCATATCCATCGGTGTTTGACATCAGAGATGATATATGGGTGCTCAGTATAGACTGGGTACACTGGACGGACTCGCCGAGAACTCCCAGATGGTATTATACCTCACGTCAGATGGCAGTTCTCTGGTGACACTGGTACAGAGTAGTCTGTTAACCCGAGATCGTCATAGAGTCTTGTGTGGTTCCCACTGTGCTTTGATTTCTATCTTACCACATCCAAGAGGGCGTGCAAAACGGTGGTTTTTGGGTACAGTCCCGAGTCACATGGAGACAATGAGCGATAGGAGGGGATTCGTCTCTCCCGGTATAGGGAGTTGATGTTGCGCTGTGTTCGATTGGCTATAACAGGAAATCCCTGGCCAGGGTTGCTGAGATTTACTGGTAAGTGTTACCAGTAGTTTCTCGAATTGTTATAGACCTCATATCGACACGACTTATCGAGCTATTGGGGTCTGACGTTTACCACCCCTAGGCGAGATATGCGACATATCAGACGATCAGACCGGACTGTACGGTAGTGTTACTGGTCGGATTCACTGGAGTGTGAGCGGGCTTGCTCGTCGATCTTCAGATCGCTCAATACCCGGGTGGCCGTTACGTTTAGCAGACCGCTTGCGGCTTGTGGGTGCTTGATATGATCATCACCTGCTGCCGGCGTATTGACGAGTCTTTAGAGTCCTACACAGAGGTTTCCTGGCTCAAGCGAAAAGAAATAGGAGCGCATATGAGATATGTGCGGGACCGAGAATAATGCATGTATGTGATACCGTATTCTATTCTTGCGATGAATGTATCGAATGGTTGTATGCGATATAACCTAATTATCGAATCAAGTATTGATTCGATAAGCCGATACATTGAATACTAGTCGGTTGTGTGCGACATGACCGGACCATTGAATCAAGTGTTGATTTAATGATTTAATGCATAATTATATATTTGATATATTACTTTGCACTAACTAGTATTGGTTCACTCTAAATGGATTTTCTCGCTCGCATGTGCACATTGTATATTCGATATATTTTGTACACTTGATGATACATGTTTAACTATAGTTAAGTGTAATGAATAAAGCCATGGTTAAACTAATGATTAGGGTTTTCTTTTCTCACTTATTTATTTATTTATTTATTTTGAATAGATGAGAAAAGAATGGTTGCTAATTTTGAAGTTTAGTTGAAGCTTCATGAAGCTTTGACTTTGTAACCATTCTTGTCTTCATTCTTAACCCTAACCATTTGTGCAAACCATGGTTTATTCTCTACACTTAACTAGGGTTTGATTATGATAAGGATTCCTTTGATTTTCTATTTGGACAATTATCATAATATTCATTATCTTCTTCTTCTTCCTTGAACTCAAGAAGAAACCTTCACTTCATCAATGGTGGATTGATGAAATGAGTGAGAAATCCAATTCTAAAGTCTACCCACTTCCTATTTCTTCATCCTCTACCTCTTGCCAAGTAGTAGAGTGTGTTTCCTTCACAAGTTTTCATGACTTGGTGAAGTTTGGAGCTTGATCTAGTGATGCTTCGACGTAGATCATCTTCGGCACGTCGTCGACGACCTAGCCCGTTCATTCTCCGATGAAGCCGATGCTAGAGCCCGGATTTGATTTGGACAGCGGAGAGGACCTCATCTCGGAGCCGTGGAGGTGGAGGACCGGATCTACAAAGGTTGTATTTCCGTATCTCTTAGTTAAGTTGTTAACTAGTTAGCTTTTTCGCCTAGTTTTCTAGCAAATGATCCGTAGTCGGGTCTCTCGGCACCTAGAATATTTGAAATTGGCATGTTCGATGCCTTGTGAGACCTCATGAGAGTGCCTAGGAACCCTACACACACACCCCTAGCTCGAGCTTGACTTCGAGCGGGGAAGAACTAACTCCCCAGGAGCATGCGCGATTAGTGAGGAGAACAGTGAGGAGAATCGACTCTTTGAGAGAGGAGTTTCGGGCAACTGCACGAGATCATGACCGTCGGTTGACGGAAATTGAGAGAGGAATCCAAACGCTTTTGGCTAGAGGGGAACGATCACGTTCACGCTCACGAGAGCGATGATTGTTAGAATTGAAGTTAACCGCAATCAAGACGGTGTCGCTATGCAGCTAGCCGGTTGAGCACGGGTCGATCCACAGGGAGATGGTTGTATGTCCTTTCTTGTTTTAGACGAGTCAATAAAGAATTTGTATGAGTTTGTTCAATCTAACCTATGTGTATTATTTGCAAGTATAAAGTTGTTAAGAAAAAGATACGAGATTATAAGCTAAGGAAATCCGTACTCAAAACCTTTGAGCCGAGCCTTGACCAATTGAAGCTAGAGTAATCGGCAACAATGTGGATTAGGGTATTTAAGCGCGGTATTCATGGAATCCGGCTTATTTACCCTTGTCCGTCCATTCTTGTCTCTTGCTTTCGCCTCCGGCCAAACCGAACGCAACCGGTCGCGGTTAGGAATCACCGTTACCTTGTTAGGGTAGGGTGCCTAACAGAGCGCTTGCGTATCGTTTGGGCGGAGTTCAATGGAAAATACGGGAAAAGGAAATGAGCAAAGAAACGTTAACTTATAATATCGTATTTCTTCTTAACAATAATAATTACATTCATTCACAAAAAGAACCAAAAAGAGAGAACAAAAAGAACAAAGAAAAGAAAAGAAAAGATTACAAGCAAGTAATTAAAGTGCGTGGTAATAAATTGCAAGTAATTAAAGACAAGAATGAAAAATGCAAGAATGTAATTACAAGAACCATAGAACTCAAAACAAGCATGGGATCAATAGCCAACCCTTAAACTTGCAAGCTCAATCAAGAGGTTGCAAGATCAAGAGAAGGGTAGAGAACGCATGTGAAATGAAGCACTAAGGAGAGAATGAAATGATACAACCCCTTGAGACCAATGACCAAAGCTTAAACTTGCAAGCTCACTTAAGAGGTTGCAAGATCAAGTTAAGGTAGAGAGCTCAAGGGGGAAGCTAAACAAAAAGAATAATACAAAAACCTTCATCTTTATTCACATCCACTCAATGCTCTCACTACATTTCCATGGAGGAAGAATGAAGAAGAAGAAGAAGAAGAAGAAGAGAACTAAAACTAACAAAAAGAGGGCATGAGAATGAACACAAAATTGGACCCTTGGCTTAGCTCAGTTCTGGAGTATTTATAGGAGGGGAATGGGAAACCTAGGGCAACAATCTGCTCATAAACAAGATTACCAAACAGCCCCCAAAAGTTGACCCAGCAAGAAGACCAAATGGCCGCGGTTCTGCGGCCTAAGCCTGCTTAGGCCGCGGAAACGCGGCCGTATAGGGGAATTAGGTCATGTTCTTTTGTCGTTTTCCCTGGTTCCATTTTGTCTGCTGTGTGGTATATGACTTTTCTCATAAACTCTTAACAATTATTCCAGAATTTTAGTAGAACAAAAAGGTGATGTGATGTAGATCTTTTGCCATGATTTCCTTGAGCTCCGCGTAGATTTCTTGGATCTTGTGTTGACATAGAGCTTTGTGCATGACATGACATTCAATTTGCCATCTTGTCCCTTAAACTGGTATGTGGCAACACACGGATAGAGAGCGGAGACCCGTGTTTTATCTGTTGTTGGCAGTAATCCGGAATTTGTCGTACTTTTCCATGGATTTCACTGTTTAGAGTTGGGAACCAGTATTCTGCAAATATGTAGCAAACACTGATTAAAAGCACCTGTCTATAAATAAACGAGCGTAAGAATGGGCGGTATAAAATGCAATATTCTGGTATGAACAAATACCCCCAAACTTAACTTTTGCTCGTCCCGAGCAAAACCAATTATTCACAAAAATAAAATCCTAACCGCACTTTCGCAGGGAACGCGATTGCACTGAGCACGTGAAACAAGCCGTTAAACCTCTAGGTGTCCCTAGTAGGAGGAGTGTTGTCTCCTGAGGGTTTTCAGCGGATTACACCCACAAAATCCTGTCAAGCTAGTGTCATAAGTTAACGTCGATTCTACTCCTACAGTTTAGTATTTACGTTAGAAACTCTATCATCCTAAGTTAGAAATATTCAACCCTTATTTTTCACACCTCCTATCTATTTAACCTTAGATTATATACGTTCCAAAAAAGTTTAAAAAGATATTGGTTCTCCAGAGTTTTCCTACAAAAGTGTGGTCTTAAATCAGGGATTTTTATCAACTTTACAGAAAACACAAGTCTTATTCTTTATTTCTATCTCTTATCCAAACATCAATTGTATACCCCTACGTGTGTGTATATTTGCACCCCTACAATCAAGAATTCAATTCAAGCTATGATACCCTTGCCTTAATACCTAATACTACTTCTTTTCATTTAATGATGGACGGTGTTGCTCACACACCTTTCATGCGACTATTAATGCTTCTTGAGGCACTAACGGCCGATTACTGAATGTGTGAGCTTAAAGCGTAAATAGCAGTTTTCAGGTCTTGACTTTATTCTATTTTTCTTTTTCTTTTTCTTTTTCTTTTTCAAGACCGGATATATTTTTCAACATGCTCTTTTGGTGTTTAGCTTTAAATACCGTTTTTTCTTTCATACTTAGGCTTTCAGGCAAGAGTATTTCAAGGTATCCTCTACTATCCCAAGTTTCAAGGTGCGTGTAAGTGCAGTTGTAGGGTATATACTTTCTAAATTTGAACTCAAGAAAAGAAACTATTTTTCAGACTTATCCTTCAGTAAGGCTTCAATACTTTCCCTTCATCTTGACTTAACTCAAGAACTGAACTCAAGATTACCTATTTCTTAAAAAAACTGTAAGGACGTATACTTACCAAAGTTAGACAGAATGAGGGCTATTTTTAGGGTTTTCAATCCCTAAGCCTAGAATTTAGTTATTTCTATCATATCAACTAAACTTTCGGAATAAAGATCTAAGTTACCCTATTAGCTAACTTGACGACAAAGTTTTTATATTTTGGAAAATTTTCGATTTTTGTGGGTTTTTAATAAGGTATGCAAATGCAAAATATACAAATGAATGCGAAGGAAGAAAGCTTACCGAGCACACCCCCAAACTTAAACTTGACAGTGCCCTCACTGTCAGGCTACACCAAGAGGGTCAAAATTATCGGCGCTCCCTAGAAACAAATTATATACAAAACAAAAAGGGAAACAAAAAAAAATATATATATATATACAAAAAAAAAGTCCCCCCCAAACTTAAGTAAAACAGTGTTTCCACTATTAAGCGTTGAAGTTCAGGATTAGGGGGGGAAGAGAATAGTATCAAGCTATACAAGGCCTTACACAGACCAAAAGTTAACACCAACCATTCAAAGATTTTATCATGGTGAAGCAGTGGTTGGGGAAAGAAGGTGAAGAGGTAAGAAATGGAGAATACGCGAGACCGTATGGAGATAGAAGTGGGATACGGTCGCTGTATATCAGAAGAAGAAGAATGGCGGAAGGGAAAAAGAAGTGGAATACGAACTTGAGGGTGCAAATGGAGTAAATAGATTAGCACAATGTGTGATGACCGATGTGTGAAAAGCGATTGTGCTAATATATTTACCCGTCGAGAAATGGGGTCAAATCCCTCAAGATTCGTGAGAAACCATGGGTACGCCGAACTCGGTAAACCAGACATATAAAATGTAAGTAAGACGGGTTCTTGCAAGGTCGGAACGATGGAAAGGATGGAGGAAAGTGATCGAGGAGGGGTATCGGTTAAGGTTTCGGGAGGGTGCACACAGTCAATGAAAGGAACAGGATGAATTAGAAAATCCGACTCATCAATTAAAACTGGTTCATCCTCAAAGCTATCCTCAAAATTCTCCTCAAAATTTAGCACAGCCATGCATTTCTCTTCAAAATCCAGACGCATATGGGGTTCGGGAAAAATATTTAATGACTCGGGATGATGAATTGGAGAGAAAAACTCTGCCAGATCTACAGGTTCATCATCCAAAATATTCCCGGCGTCAATATCCTTAATCAAGTGAAAGTCAATTTTCTCCGACATCTCATCAAAAGCATGGATTTCAATCAATTCAGGTTCTAAGATGGAGGTGTAGAGGTTAAAAGGATTGTTTGTGGTTTCACTTGGCAAGGTCCCTTCACAATCTGGCAAATCAAACCCTACAAAGTCGCACAACTCATTAAACATTCTATCTTCAATTGATAATTCAGTTGGGAAACTTGATAGACTTTCAACACAGGAGTTGTGGGATTCAATTTGAAATGGGTAGGTTTGATTTAGAAGGGGGTACAACTCACTCTCTCCACTCAAATTCACAGCCTGTCCGACCGCCTCTTCATACATTGGAAAATTTGGAGCTAGTTGAAAACTAGCTACCGGGTCACTAGGTTGTATGAGGGCGGCCATGGACGCATCCAAATCCATCATCTGTTGGTACGACGCTACCCTAAAGTCTTCCAACGACTGTTCCAGACTAGACATAGGTTGTGATGTGGTTTCAGTAAAAGATACGAAGTTATTTGTGTTAGTTATATGTATGCCCTAGAGGCCATTACTGTACATAGGATGTATATTGTAGTGGATGCTGGAACATATATAGGGAGGACTTTCTTGCTCGACATGATAGTATGCTATCTGGTTGATCTTTACCTTAACGTGTATACTGATTGTCTCTCTGTTACATGTTGGTAAAGCCCTTAGGATGTGTACTTGACTACCTGGACTATGATGCAGATCATACTAGTGGGGACAGATAGTCTATAAGTACATCCTTCAAAGTCCCTAGTCGTGGGTGTATCGAGACGGGGCATCGATATACCAGAGTAGACTAGCGTGTACCTTCTCGACCCATACAGATGGGCGATGGATGATCCCATATCCATTGGTGTTTGACATCAGAGATGATATACGGGTGCTCAGTAGAGACTGGGTACACTGGACGGACTCGCCGAGAACTCCCAGATGGTATTATACCTTACGTCAGATGGCAGTTCTCTGGTGACACTGGTACAGAGTAGTCTGTTGACCCGAGATCGTCATAGAGTCTTGTGTGGTTCCCACTGTGCTTTGATTTCCTTCTTACCACGTCCAAGAGGGCGTGCAAAATGGTGGTTTTTGGGTACAGTCCCGAGTCACATGGAGGCAATGAGCGATAGGAGGGGATTCGTCTCTCCCGGTATAGGGAGTTGATGTTGCGCTGTGTTCGATTGGCTATAACAGGAAATCCCTGGCCAGGGTTGCTGAGATTTACTGGTAAGTGTTACCAGTAGTTTCTCGAATTGTTATAGACCTCATATCGACACGACTTATCGAGCTATTGGGGTCTGACGTTTACCACCCCTAGGCGAGATATGCGACATATCAGACGATCAGACCGGACTGTACGGTAGTGTTACTGGTTGGATTCACTGGAGTGTGAGCGGGCTTGCTCGTCGATCTTTAGATCGCTCAATACCCGGGTGGCCGTTACGTTTAGCAGACCGCTTGCGGCTTGTGAGTGATTGATATGATCATCACCTGCTGCCGGCGTATTGACGAGTCTTTAGAGTCCTACACAGAGGTTTCCTGGCTCAAGCGAAACGAAATAGGAGCGCATATGAGATATGTGCGGGACCGAGAATGATGCGTGTATGTGATACCGTATTTCATTCTCGCGATGTGACATTGATCGGTTATATGCGATATAGCCGGGTTATCGGATCAAGTGTTGATTCGATAAGTTGTTACTGATGATACCAGTCGGTTATGTGCGACATTACCGGATCATTGAATCAAGTGTTGATTTAGTGATTTAATGCATAATTATATATTTGATATATTACTTTGCATTAACTAGTATTGGTTCACTTTAAATGGATTTTCTCACTTGGATTGTGCACATTGTATATGTGATATACATTTGTACATTTGATTGTATCATGTTTGATGATACATGATAGTTTGGTGTATGGATTAAACCATGGTTGATCAATGGTTAGGGTTTCTTTTGCTTCATTTATTCATTTATTTATCCATTTTGTTTATTTTAGCAAAAGAAAATAATGAAGAGATAATGGTGGCTTTCTTTATTTGTTTATATATTTTGGAAAATAAATGGAAAAGAGAAAAGAATGGTGGCTTAATTTGTTGTTTAGTTGAAGCTTCATGAAGCTTTGACCTTGACCACCATTCTTATCTCATCCTTAACCCTGACCAATGATTTAACCATGGTCAATTCTCTACACATAACCATAGTTAGTATTATGATAAGTATCATATTCTTTTCTATTTTTAAAATAACTTATGATATTCTATCATCTTCTTCTTCTTCTTTACTTCAAGAAAGAAGCTTGCATCCATCAATGGTGATTGATGAATGAGAGTGAGAAATCCAATTCTAAAGTCTACCCACTTCCTATTTCTTCATCCTCTACCTCTTGCCAAGTAGTAGAGTGTGTTTCCTTCACAAGTTTTCTTGACTTGGTGAAGTTGGAGCTTGATCTAGTGATGCTTCGACGTAGATCATCTTCGGCACGTCGTCGATGACCTAGCCTGTCCATTCTCCGATGAAGCCGACGCTAGAGCCCGGGGTTCGACTAGGACAGCGAGAAGACTTCATTGCGGAGCTATGGAGGTAAAGAACCGGATCTACAAAGGTTGTATTTCCGTTCTTTTAGTTTAGATGTAAACTAGTTTCTTTTTCGCCTAGATATCTAGCCAACGATCCGTAGTTTAGGGTTTCCCGGCACCATAAAATTTGAAATTGGCATGGTTGATGCCTTGTGAGATCTCTTGAGAGTGTCTAGGAACCCTACAGTGGTATCAGAGCCTAGCTAGAGCCTTAGGCGAAGTCTAGACGCAATTTGAAGTCCGAACGACCTGAAAACCCAAACCTAAACTTGCTCTCTGTACTTTTTCAAAAATCGTGGATTTTTCCAAATTAAAAATATGCAGAAAACTCAGCAGGGAAATCTAAGAATTACGGCGCAAAAAGTTTTGCATGAACAGTGTAATCGGCGGCGTAACCGCGGCATAAGCCTAGCCTATGCGGCGGTTCCGCGGCAGATCTGTGACGTCATCAATAACTGTTTGCACAGTAATTCATTGTTTCAGGTGCTGAGTTCTCTGGGTATTTTTAAAATTTATTCAAGAGTTGAATTTTCTGGAGTTGTTTTGGGGATTCGGTGTTTTGATCGGAGTATCAAATTTTGTCTGTGTGGCTTTCCGGATAAATTTTAGAATATGTTAAAATGTTCGACCGGATATACATACCCAACTTTTCCCCTGTCGGGAAATTTCCAAGTGTTGGATTTTTTCGTAGTTTAACGACGTTCTAAGTAGTGCAAGTAACTCGATGGACCCTCTAGAAGACAACAAACCTTAACTCGATTATGTGACCGTCTTGAACTGCCCTTTGAACCTTCGGGTTTGGGGCAGTACGGCGTGCCACATGTGAGGCGTTGGCTTGACCCTTCTACGGCTGGACCGTTGGTACTGAGGCACGAACTAAATGTTGTTAGACTTGTTTCATGTGTTGATCTATATTGGGAAAACTTGGGTGTTCGATTGTTCGATCGAAAAGTTTAACATTTTCTATTTATCTGGAATGGGATACAATAATTGGAATTCACAAGTAGTTATGAGATAACTGAATGAATGTTATAAACATAGCACTTTAGTCTCACTTGATCGGTTGCCACGGAATTTTGATGTGATCAAAAGTCCGTCGCAATCACGTAGCGTACGCGGATACTCGTCGGGTAAACTTAATAGACAGCCTCGCCCCATAGCCCCGACCAAGTGGCTGTAGGAGAACCCCGTCGCCGAAAGCATCCGTTCGGGTGCTCGCGGTAGCGGTGTTCCGCCTTGTTGCACTTCGTCAACGGTATCGGGGGTGCGGCCGTCTACTGAAGTTTGCGACGAGCATTCGATCAGGATGTCGGGAATTTTGTTGAATTGCCCGACTTGATATTGAAAAGATTTTTCGATAATGAGACTAAAATGCGGGGTTTATAATTGTTAGGCATGTGATGTCTAAGGAATTCATTGGTTTAGGCATGCGATGTCTAAGGAGGTTGCGGATTCCAACTGTTGTAGTTTTACACATTCTTTTCTGTGAACGTAAGTATAATATGTGATATCGCCGGTTTCGTTGCTATATGTCAACGGCAATTGGGATGCGCATATTTACTTACGTTGATGACATGTGATGTTATGTGTTGCTGGATATGTTATATTGGATCGTCGTGTTTGAATAGCCGGGGGATTTTATGTGAGATGAGTGTTTTTCATTTTCATTCATGTAAAAACTTGTATGTAATATTCTTTTATTGGGGCGCTTCCAGGTTGCGGAAGATGTCACCGTTTGTATATTATTTACTTTTCCGCACTAGGATAGACCCAAGGAGGAGGGCACAAGTAACCGGGTTCTGGGGTCCAGTGGGAGAGCAACTCGAGGAGTCGAGTCCGGGTCTCCTAACTCTAGAATTGGTAGGGTTGCTTGCCGCTCTCGTAGGGGTCTAGGGGTGTGGGTTTGGCTATTAATCGCAACCGTGGAATCCGTGTTTTATACTGGCTCGTATTGAAAACACGGACATCCTAGTATATCCAATATTTCATATGATTCTTCTGCTGCGATATCTGTTATGTGATCATGTGGTATGTTCTGTGATAGATACAGTATATAGTATATATGATATGTTATATAGAAGTTACTTATGTTTTACACCCGCGCTAGCCCTGCCCCGCTCTGCCGTTAGTCACCTAACCTAACGGTGCATGAGGGGACATCGAGGCGAATGCGGATGGCATAAGTGTACGTCGTATTTATCTGTGATGTTTAGGTACATAAATGATGGGACTTCATTTATGTGATTAATGAAATAAAATAAACCTAAGATGTTGTAGAATTGAATTTCAAAATAAAACAGGTAGCTACAGTTCTTGCTTTGCACAGCGGTATATGTGATATATCCTGCACCTTATTCGATGAGGAAAGGACCGAGATCCCTTCACCGGGAGTGACTCCTTTAGCAATAACTGGCAGATGCTACACACTCGGTTTGTCTTTTGATTGCTTTTAAGAGTTTTTGCTTTGCACAGTGATATATGTGATATATCCTGCACCTCATTCGACGAGGAAAGGACCGACGATCCCTTCACCGGGAGTGACTCCTTTAGCAAAACTAGAAAAGCCTCAAAAACACTCCATTTCAAAATTCATTCGATCCTACAACGATATCAAGTTCATTACGCAATAGGTTTTCAGAAAAACCTGTCGTAGCCCTCCGTCATTTCAGATATGTACTGGTTAGTATTCGTGCTGCGTTTGTTGACCTCTGTCAAGGCGTAGTGTGCGGTAGCTGATTAGTGCTTATCTGCATAAGCATATGATGTGATTGATTTAGGGTAGTCGTGCGACCTTGTTGACCTCTGTCAAGGGTCGTGCGGGTGGGTTTACTTCAATCGGGAAATGACGGGTTGAACTTGACTAGCAGCCTATGGTTTGTTGACCTCTGTCAAGGTCATAGGACGCTAGGGGCAAAATATTATCGGGAATTTCAAGTGTTGAAATTTGCAATGAGATTGCATACCTTCTATGAGATAGTTGGATCCCGATACCCGCTGCGAGTAAGAGTTACTCCTGGGAGAGTTTTATACATTACAATTAGCCGATCAAGTAGGTGTCTAGAAAGGTGTCAACGGGGTTAAGCCTCTGGGAAAACGAGGTTTACTGTAATTAGGTTCGTGCGAAAGCACGGGGGACCTCCCTCAAAGTACCGACACTGGCCTGGCTGAAAGATTGGCGAACTTGTAGTGTGTAATTAATCCCGGCTAGTCTTTCCTTTTAGGGTTTGAAGGAAGATTTGATAAAAAGCAGTGGGAGCCATCCTAATTAGATAAAATAATAACCAATCTATTCTTACAAGAGCGCACGCTGAGTGTTTTCTTCTCTCTCTCTCCAGGTAGCGACCATATCACGCCTTAATCAAGATAATAATACGGATTATTGACCGAACCCGCTTGTTATACTGAGCTGGGGAACGTTGGTCCCGCTCCAACTTATAATTGTTATAAGACAGAGCAGGAAATTGGGGAATACCAGATTTCCCGTGCCGCCCAAACGAAGAGAGTGCATGCTGATGCATCATCTTCGGGTATGTTCATTATACAGAACTGTTTCTCAGTATCCTTTACGTCCTGGGTATGTGATACCAGATCAGGATCCCAGATATGTAATCTGTTACATAGGGCTACAAAAGGTAGAGAACTGAGAACGGATGATAAGTTTCATGAGGCAGAAAACGGGGCAAGTGTTGCAGCCAAGTCTGTTGGTCACTGTCACCCTGTATTACCAATACATTGATTCTGAACGAATGTTATTAAATACCGAACCTGATATACAAAATCATATCAGTCTCTTTATTAGTAAAGAAAGGATATAATTTTGTATTGTTGGATAATGTTTTGAACATTTCCTATATCAAAAGTTGATCGGTTCAGGCACGTTATCTAAAAGCATTGATGTTCTAAATCAAACGGCAGTTCTTAGTATATGGAACACACATAAGAGGAAGAGTTCAGAATTGAACGATTTCTTCTTGAGGTATTGTAGACTAGGTCAGATCAATGTGACCCGACTAGCTGAAGTTACATTTAGATGCATATTTAAATCAGTTTGAATTTACATCTTCTGAAACTTGCCAGTCATGTCACAAAGATAAGATGACCATAGCTCCGTTTAATGGAAACAGAGAAAGAGTTAGTGAACTTTTGGGATGATACATGTTGATGTATGTAGGTCCCCTGTCTACATATGCCAGGACTGGTTCTTTATACTTCGTTGCATTCTCTGATAATCTCTCAAGATTCAGACATATGTTCCTGTTGAAACACAAGTCCGAACCTTTTGAGATATTCACAGAATATAATTTAGAAGTAGAGAGCCAAAATAAGGGTATAAGTATTAGGTCCTTTGATGAGATCAAGGAGGAGAATACTTGAGCACGGAAATCCTGGACTATTCTAAAGGAGAATGAGATTCTCTCTCAGCATTACTCCTCCGTATACACCATAGCACGATGGTATATCGGGGCGGAACAAACACACCCTATGTGATAAGGTGTGCTCTATGATGAGTACTACTGAGTTACCTATTTCCTTTTGGGAGATATGCACTTGAGAAGCTGCATACCTATTGAATAGGGTTCAAATCAAATCAGTTGCCTACCTCTTCATATTTGATATGATAAGGGAAGAGCCCATCTCTTAAGATAGTTAAGATTTGGGGTTGTCCGGCCTATGTCTGAAAAGCAAAATCCGGAAAAGCTCGAGGCAAGATCTGTTATGTAGAACTGGAAAGGTTCCAGCTATACAAACTACAGCAGATGATTTGATAAAACCAAAGGATTCAATAGTTACCAACGAACCTCAGCCTCTCCGCCGATCTAGTAGGGTTTCTCACCCACCTGAGAGATACTTCGGTTTCTCTATGACAGTGGGAGCTAGGATTGCATCATGAGATGATGACCCAACTAGTTTCGAACTGGCCATCAGGAGTGGGACTCTGTAAGAATGGCTGGATGTTTATCGATCTGAGATGGAATCCTTATACACCAACAAAGTATGGACTTTGGTTGCTATATCTGAAGGGTTAAATCCCCATCAGGAGCAGGTATATCTTGAGAAGATTACTTGGTTTACATGGAAAAGTTGAGACTTTCAAAGATAGACTTGTTAAAAGTTTGCATCATTGACCAGGTGTGGATAATGATGAAACCTTTTCAAGTAGCTATGCTTAAGTCCATCCAGATCCTACTTGTCACGGCTACGTACCATGACTGCGATATCTGGTGGTTGGGTGTCTTGACTGCTTTTCTAAATGATGATTTAGAAGAGAGCGTCTATAAGTACACAGCCAGAGGGCTTCGTAGACAGTGGGAGCAGCGGAAACGTGTGCAAGATGCTTTATAGGATTAAAGCAGGCATCGCGGAGTTGGAACATCTGTTTTGATGAAGCGGTCAAAGAAGTTGACATAATCAAAATGGTAGATGAACCTTGTATAAACAAGAAGGTAGTAGGGAGTATGGTGACGATCCTCGTAGAGTATGTGGATGACATACTCTTGATAGGGAAGGAATTTCCTATGCTACGCTCGATCAATCTCCGATTATCACAAAGATTCTCCATATAGGATCAAAGTGATACCTACTAAATCCTGGATTTTGGATCTATGAGATAGATCTATTTGGATGTTAGGAATCTCACTAGAAGTAGTGAGATGGTATCAATTGATTCTGGGGAGAATCACTGGAAAGGTTCCAGGGTGATAAAGACGACTGAATGTCAGTCACAGGCATTGTCTTTACCCTCAGTAAAGGGACGGTATGTTGGAAGGGTTCCAAGCTAGATACCGTGGCATACTAGACGATTAAGGCTGGATACATCGCTACTTAAGATGCTACCAAAGAGGCTGTCTGGGTATATACTAGTTCATGAGATGAACTAAGTTCCTCCCATTGTGTGACAATGGAGTTGTGGCTTATGCCAAGGAACGCCTGTCCCATCAGTCATCCAGACATATTCTAAGGCAGTATTACCTGATCATGGAGATGGTTGATCTCCAGGGTGATCAAGGTCAGGAGAGCAGACTCAGAGGACAACACAGCGGATCCACTCACAAAGGCCTGTTCCCAGAGAGAGATATTTATGGGATGGTTGAGTATGAGATACTACAACCACTGCTACAGATGGCCCTAGTGCAAGTGGGAGATTGTTAGTTATATGTATGCCCTAGAGGCCATTACTGTACATAGGATGTATATTGTAGTGGATGCTGGGACATATATAGGGAGGACTTTCTTGCTCGACATGATAGTATGCTATCTGGTTGATCTTTACCTTAACGTGTATACTTATTGTCTCTCTGTTACATGTTGGTAAAGCCCTTAGGATGTGTACTTGACTACCTGGACTATGATGCAGATCATACTAGTGGGGACAGATAGTCTATAAGTACATCCTTCAAAGTCCCTAGTCGTGGGTGTATCGAGACGGGGCATCGATATACCAGAGTAGACTAGCATGTACCTTCTCGACCCATACAGATGGGCGATGGATGATCCCATATCCATTGGTGTTTGACATCAAAGATGATATACGGGTGCTCAGTAGAGACTGGGTACACTGGACGGACTCGCCGAGAACTCCCAGAGTGTATTATACCTTACGTCAGATGGCAGTTCTCTGGTGACACTGGTACAGAGTAGTCTGTTGACCCGAGATCGTCATAGAGTCTTGTGTGGTTCCCACTGTGCTTTGCTTTCCATCTTACCACGTCCAAGAGGGCGTGCAAAACGGTGGTTTTTGGGTACAGTCCCGAGTCACATGGAGGCAATGAGTGATAGGAGGGGATTCGTCTCTCCCGGTATAGGGAGTTGATGTTGCGCTGTGTTCGATTGGCTATAACAGGAAATCCCTGGCAAGGGTTGTTGAGATTTACTGGTAAGTGTTACCAGTAGTTTCTCGAATTGTTATAGACCTCATATCTGTAGGGTTCCTAGGCATCCTAATGAGGTCTCACAAGGCATCAACCATGCCAATTTCAAAAATTCTAGGTGCCGAGAAACCCGACTACGGATCGTTTGCTAGAAATCTAGGCGAAAAGATAACAAGTTAACACTTAACTAAGAGAATACGGAAATACAACCTTTGTAGATCCGGTGCTCCACCTCCATAGCTCCGCAATGAAGTGCTCTCGCTGTCCAAATGAGTTCCCGGGCTCTAGCGTCGGCTTCGTCGGAGAATGGGCAAGCTAGGTCGACGATGTCCATGACGAAGATGATCTACGTCGAAGCATCGCTAGATCAAGCTCCAAGTTCACCAAGTCAAGAAAACTTGTGAAGGAAACACACTCTACTACTTGGCAAGAGGTAGAGAATGAAGAAATAGGAAGTGGATAGACTTTAGAATTGGATTTCTCACTTTATTTCATCAATCACCATTGATGAAGAAAGCTTTTTCTTCATGGAAGAAGATGAAGAAGAAGAAGAAAATTATGATAAGATTAATTAGAAAAGAAAAGAAAAACCATCCTTATCATAATAGTAACTATGGTTATGTGTAGAGAATTGACCAAGGTTAAAGGAATGGTTAGGGTTAAGGTTTCATGAAGCTTCCACTAAACAACAAAAAAAGCCACCATTCTTTTTCTCCTTTTTCCATCTATTTTCCAATATGAATAAATAGATAAATAAATGAGAAAAGGAAATAAAACCATAATCATAAGTTTAACCATGGTTTAATTCTTTACACTTAACCAAGTAAACATGTATCATCAAACATGATACAATAAAATGCACAAAAAGTATATCACATATACAACTTGTACATCCAAGTGAGAAAATCCTTCTAAAGTGAACCGATACTAGTTAATGCAAAGTAATATATCAAATATATAATTATACATTAAATCATTAAATCAACACTTGTATCAATGATCCGGTCATGTCGCACATAACCGACTGGTATCTTTAGTAACAACTTATCGAATCAACACTTGATCCGATAACCCGGCTATATCGCATATAACCGATCAATGTCACATCGCGAGAATCGAATACATAATCACATACTGGTATTATTCTCGGTCCCGCACATATCTCATACGCGCTCCTATTTCGTTTTGCTTGAGCCAGGAAACCTCTGTGTAGGACTCTAAAGACTCGTCAATACGCCGGCAGCAGATGATGATCATATCAAGCATCCTCAAGCCGCAAGCGGTCTGCTAAACATAACGGCCACCCGGGTATTGAGCAATCAGAAGATCGACGAGCAAGCCCGCTCACACTCCTGTGAATCCAACCAGTAACACTACCGTACAGTCCGGTCTGATCGTCTGATATGTCGCATATCTTGCCTAGGGGTGGTATACGTCAGACCCCAATAGCTCGATAAGTCGTGTCGATATGAGGTCTATAACTGTTCGAGAAACTACTGGTAACACTTACCAGTAAATCTCAGCAACCCTGGCCAGGGATTTCCTGTTATAGCCAATCGAACACAGCGCAACATCAACCCCCTATACCGGGAGAGACGAATCCCCTCCTATCGCTCATTGCCTCCATGTGACTCGGGACTGTACCCAAAAACCACCGTTTTGCACGCCCTCTTGGATGTGGCAAGATGGAAATCAAAGCATAGTGGGAACCACACAAGACTCTATGACGATCTCGGGTCAACAGACTACTCTGTACCAGTGTCACCAGAGAACTGCCATCTGACGTGAGGTATAATACCATCTGGGAGTTCTCGGCGAGTCCGTCCAGTGTACCCAGTCTCTACTGAGAACCCGTATATCATCTCCGATGTCAAACACCAATGGATATGGGATCATCCATCGCCCATCTGTATGGGTCGAGAAGGTATACGCTAGTCTACTCTGGTATATCGATGCCCCGTCTCGATACACCCACGACTAGGGACTTTGAAGGATGTACTTATGGACTACCATGTCCCCACTAGTATGATCCGCATCATAGTTCAGGTAGTCAAGTACACATCCTAAGGACTTTACCAACATGTAACCGAGAGACAATCAGCATACACGTTAAGGTAAAGTTCAACCAGATAGCATACTATCATGTCGAGCAAGAAAGTCCTCCCTATATATGTCCCAGCATCCACTACAATATACATCCTATGTACAGTAATGGCCTCTAGGGCATACATATAACTAACAATATCAACACGACTTATCGAACTATTGGGGTCTGACGTTTACCACCCCTAGGCGAGATATGCGACATATCAGACGATCAGACCGGACTGTACGGTAGTGTTACTGGTTAGATTCACTGGAGTGTGAGCGGGCTTGCTCGTCGATCTTCAGATCGCTCAATACCCGGGTGGCCGTTACGTTTAGCAGACCGCTTGCGGCTTGTGAGTGATTGATATGATCATCACCTGCTGCCGGCGTATTGACGAGTCTTTAGAGTCCTACACAGAGGTTTCCTGGCTCAAGCGAAACGAAA
The DNA here is from genome assembly GCA_030015575.1 of Agapanthus africanus. Taxonomy (NCBI): domain Eukaryota; kingdom Viridiplantae; phylum Streptophyta; class Magnoliopsida; order Asparagales; family Amaryllidaceae; genus Agapanthus; species Agapanthus africanus. The sequence continues at coordinate 343,716,912 of CM057341.1, forward strand.
TAGGAGCGCATATGAGATATGTGCGGGACCGAGAATGATGCGTGTATGTGATACCGTATTTCATTCTCGCGATGTGACATTGATCGGTTATATGCGATATATCCGGGTTATCGGATCAAGTGTTGATTCGATAAGTTGTTACTGATGATACCAGTCGGTTATGTGCGACATGACCGGATCATTGAATCAAGTGTTGATTTAGTGATTTAATGCATAATTATATATTTGATATATTACTTTGCATTAACTAGTATTGGTTCACTTTAAATGGATTTTCTCACTTGGATTGTGCACATTGTATATGTGATATACATTTGTACATTTGATTGTATCATGTTTGATGATACATGATAGTTTGGTGTATGGATTAAACCATGGTTGGTCAATGGTTAGGGTTTCTTTTGCTTCATTTATTCATTTATTTATCCATTTTGTTTATTTTAGCAAAAGAAAATAATGAAGAGATAATGGTGGCTTTCTTTATTTGTTTATATATTTTGGAAAATAAATGGAAAAGAGAAAAGAATGGTGGCTTAATTTGTTGTTTAGTTGAAGCTTCATGAAGCTTTGACCTTGACCACCATTCTTATCTCATCCTTAACCCTGACCAATGATTTAACCATGGTCAATTCTCTACACATAACCATAGTTAGTATTATGATAAGTATCATATTCTTTTCTATTTTTAAAATAACTTATGATATTCTATCATCTTCTTCTTCTTCTTTACTTCAAGAAAGAAGCTTGCATCCATCAATGGTGATTGATGAATGAGAGTGAGAAATCCAATTCTAAAGTCTACCCACTTCCTATTTCTTCATCCTCTACCTCTTGCCAAGTAGTAGAGTGTGTTTCCTTCACAAGTTTTCTTGACTTGGTGAAGTTGGAGCTTGATCTAGTGATGCTTCGACGTAGATCATCTTCGGCACGTCGTCGATGACCTAGCCCGTCCATTCTCCGATGAAGCCGACGCTAGAGCCCGGGGTTCGACTAGGACAGCGAGAAGACTTCATTGCGGAGCTATGGAGGTGGAGAACCGGATCTACAAAGGTTGTATTTCCGTTCTTTTAGTTTAGATGTAAACTAGTTTCTTTTTCGCTTAGATATCTAGCCAACGATCCGTAGTTTAGGGTTTCCCGGCACCATAAAATTTGAAATTGGCATGGTTGATGCCTTGTGAGACCTCTTGAGAGTGCCTAGGAACCCTACAATTTGGATACTGGAAACTCCCAAATGGCGGTTCTGAAGCAATGTCTAGGGAAGGTGAAAAAGTAGGGTAGGATTGGTAGGAATTGAATGGCTGGACAAGAGCAGGATCAACATTTGGATAGGAAGGTGAATGGAATTGTTGATCCCAAAAATTTGAAGGAGTGAAAGATCGGCTATGGGATTGTTCAATACGTTCAGCGATGGACAAAGGACGACTTGCAAAAGGGGTATCAACATAAGCGGGTGGGGGAGGTTGAAAAGGTTGATACAAAGTGGATCGCGAAGGGCAAGTGTTTGTCCTAGACGCGTCTATCCGATCTTTCAACGAGATTTTGGGCATCGAGGGATCGTTTGATGTTCGGCCAAAGCAAGAACCGTAAAAAGTAATGTCTGGTTGTGGGTACCAAAGTTCGGCAAGAGTTTTGCGAGGTGGGGTACCCATGATATGAAGAGAGAAAGAAAGAAAGGCAGAGAAAAGGAGGGGAAAAAGAATGTGATATTTTTTTTTATAGTTTAAATATTAACAGAAGAATGAAATATACACACAAAAAGAATATGGACAAAAAAACAATCACGACACAAAAATACCACACACCTAATCGTTCTAGGGTTCACCTAGGTCAACTAGACCTGCTCCAGAACTTGATTGTCGAAGTAAAACTGTGTCGAGAAACGGGCTCAAGATACACTGATCACGAGGCCAAGTAAGTGCAGAGATAAAGGGAGGTTTTCCAACGCTTTCGCGAAGTTCCTTAATTAAATAACCCTTTCTCTTTTGGCGGTTTCGCCGTTAACACTTTCCTAGACACCCCGTAAACAATATACCGTTAAGCAAGGTTCTAAACACAGTTAATTTCTCCTAGTGAGCGCGAAGTCCTTAAGGCTTAAAGTCTAATTTTATTTAAAATTTGTGCGGGTAAACGTTATGCTCAAGTTCGTGATTTGTGGGCCACGGAAAAGGTGATGAAATCCTTTACCGTATATTGTGGGGTTCGCTTGCCCTTAAGTCCGTATTAATGTATGCAATGCGCAATTCAATAAAAATTCTATAAAGAATCAAAAAATTTTTTTTTAGTTTAAGCGCGGCACTGCAACAAATACGGGTTAGTCAATTTTTTAGCGTTTGCTAGCGAACTTGCAAAGAATCCTGCAAAGAATAGTATATTGGATGCGTCGGATTTGAGAAGGAGGTGTTAGTAAAGTACGTATCGTTAAGTTTTTGGGTTAGGAAACCCCCGTTGAATCAAATCCGGTAAGCTTGAAAAGTTCCCTTGCGCGGGTCAAACTACCCGGATCTTTGGCACTGTACTTTGCAATCACCTTAGCCTTGAATGTAAACTTTGCTCCCCACAATCGCAGTTTGCAAATCTGCAAAAATCTGCACCCTTGCCCACAAAAATGATCAAAAAAAAACAAAAAGAATATTTTTTTTTATAAATATATACAAAAAGAATATTAACCCGAATAACAAGAAAGAAAATACGCTACCGTTTCCCCGGCAACGGCGCCATTTGATTGTTAGAATTGAAGTTAACCGCAATCAAGACGGTGTCGCTATGCAGCTAGCCGGTTGAGCACGGGTCGATCCACAGGGAGATGGTTGTATGTCCTTTCTTGTTTTAGACGAGTCAATAAAGAATTTGTATGAGTTTGTTCAATCTAACCTATGTGTATTATTTGCAAGTATAAAGTTGTTAAGAAAAAGATACGAGATTATAAGCTAAGGAAATCCGTACTCAAAACCTTTGAGCCGAGCTTTGATCGATTGAAGCTAGAGTAATCGACAACAACGTGGATTAGGGGATTTAAGCGCGGTATTCATGGAATCCGGCTTATTTACCCTTGTCCGTCCGTTCTCGTCTCTTGCTTTCGCCTCCGGCAAAACCGAACGCAACCGGTCGCGGTTAGGAATCACCGTTACCTTGTTAGGGTAGGGTGCCAAACAGAGCGCTTGCGTATCGTTTGGGCGGAGTTCAATGGAAAATACGGGAAAAGGAAATGAGCAAAGAAACGTTAACTTATAATATCGTATTTCTTCTTAACAATAATAATTACATTCATTCACAAAAAGAACCAAAAAGAGAGAACAAAAAGAACAAAGAAAAGAAAAGAAAAGATTACAAGCAAGTAATTAAAGTGCATGGTAATAAATTGCAAGTAATTAAAGACAAGAATGAAAAATGCAAGAAAGTAATTACAAGAACCATAGAACTCAAAACAAGCATGGGATCAATAGCCAACCCTTAAACTTGCAAGCTCAATCAAGAGGTTGCAAGATCAAGAGAAGGGTAGAGAACGCATGTGAAATGAAGCACTAAGGAGAGAATGAAATGATACAACCCCTTGAGACCAATGACCAAAGCTTAAACTTGCAAGCTCACTTAAGAGGTTGCAAGATCAAGTTAAGGTAGAGAGCTCAAGGGGGAAGCTAAACAAAAAGAATAATACAAAAACCTTCATCTTTATTCACATCCACTCAATGCTCTCACTACATTTCCATGGAGGAAGAATGAAGAAGAAGAAAACTAAAACTAACAAAAAGAGGGCAAGAGAATGAACACAAAATTGGACCCTTGGCTTAGCTCAGTTCTGGAGTATTTATAGGAGGGAAATGGGAAACCTAGGGCAACAATCTGCCCATAAACAAGATTACCAAACAGCCCCCAAAAGTTGACCCAGCAAGAAGACCAAATAGCCGCGGTTCCGCGGCCTAAGCCTGCTTAGGCCGCGGAAACGCGGCCGTATAGGGGAATTAGGTCATGTTCTTTTGTCGTTTTCCCTGGTTCCATTTTGTCTGTTGTGTGGTATATGACTTTTCTCATAAACTCTTAACAATTATTCCAGAATTTTAGTAGAACAAAAAGGTGATGTGATGTGGATCTTTTGCCATGATTTCCTTGAGCTCCGCGTAGATTTCTTGGATCTTGTGTTGACATAGAGCTTTGTGCATGACATGACATTCGATTTGCCATCTTGTCCCTTAAACTGGTATGTGGCAACACACGGATAGAGAGCGGAGACCCGTGTTTTATCTGTTGTTGGCAGTAATCCGGAATTTGTCGTACTTTTCCATCGATTGATACCATCTCACTACAACTAGTGAGAATCCTAACATCTAATTAGATCTATCTCATAGATCCAAAACCCAGGATTTAGGAGGTATTACTTTCATCCTATATGGAGAATCATTGTGATAAGCGGAGATTGATCGAGCGTAGCATAGGAAACTCCTTCCCTATCAAGAGAATGTTATCCACGTACTCTACGAGGATCGTTACCATACTCCCTACTACCTTTTTGTTTATACAAGGTTCATCTACCATTTTGATGATGTCAAACTCTTTGACTACAACATCAAAACAGATGTTCCAACTCCGTGATACCTGCTTTATCCTATAAAGCATCTTGCACACGTTTCCGCTGCTCCCACTGTCTACGAGGCCCTCTGGCTGTGTACTTATAGACGCTCTCTTCTAAATCATCATTTAGAAAAGCAGTCAAGACACCCAACCACCAGATATCGCAGTCATGGTATGTAGCCGTGACAAGTAGGATCTGGATGGACTTAAGCATAGCTACTTGAAAAGGTTTGGTCATTACCCACACCTGGTCAATGATACAAACTTTTAACAAGTCTAGCTTTGAAAGTCTCAACTTTTCCATCTACACCAAGTAATCTTCTCAAGATATACTTGCTCCTGATGGGGATTTAACCCTTCAGATATAGCAACCAAAGTCCATACTTTGTTGGTGTATAAGGATTCCATCTCAGATCTCTAAGCATCCAGCCATTCTTACAGAGTCTTACTCCTGATGGCCAGCTCGAAACTAGTTGGGTCATCATCTCATGATGCAATTCTCGCTTCCACTGTCATAGAGAAACCGACGTATCTCTCAGGTGGGTGAGGAACCCTACTAGATCAGCGGAGAGGCTGAGGTTCGTTGGAATCTACTGAATCCTTTGGTTCTTTCAAATCATCAGCTGCAGTTTGTATAGCTGGAACCTTTCCAGTTCTACATTACAGACTTTGCCTCGAGCTTGTCCGGATTTTGCTTTCAGACATAGGCTGGACAACCCCAAATCTCAACTAACTTGAGAGATGGGCTCTTCCCTTATCATATCAAATATGGTGTGGTAGGCAACTGATTTGATTCGAACCCTATTCAATAGGTATGCAGCTTCTCAAGTGCATAACTCCCAAAAGGAAATAGGTAACTTAGTAGTACTCATCATAGAGCATACCTTATCATATAGGGTGTGATTGCTCCGCCCCGATATACCATCGTGCTATGGTGTATACGGAGGAGTAATGCCGAGAGAGAATCTCATTCTCCTTTAGAATAGTCCAGGGTTTCCGTGCTCAAGTATTCTCCTCCTTGATCACATCAAAGGACATAATACTTATACCCGTATTCTGGTTCTCTACTTCTAACTTATATTCTGTGAATATCTCAAAAGGTTCGGACTTGTGTTTCAACAGGAACATATGTCTGAATCTTGAGAGATTATCAGAGAATGTAATGAAGTACAAAGAACCGGTCTTGGCATGTGTAGACAGGGGACCTTTATACATCAACATGTATCATCCCAAGAGTTCATTAACTCTTTCTCTGTTTCCAGTAAACGGAGCTATGGTCATTTTATCTCTGTGACATGACTGGCAAGTTTCATAAGATGTAAATTCAAACTGATTTAAATATGCATCTACATGTAACTTCAGCTAGTCGGGTCACATTGATATGACCTAGTCTACAATACCTCAAGAAGAGTCCGTTCATTTCTGAACTCTTCCTCTTGTGTGTGTTCCATATACCAAGAACTGTAGTTTGATTTAGAACATCAATGCTTTTAGATAACGTGCCTGAACCGATCAACTTTTGATATAGGAAATGTTCAAATCATTATCCATCAATACAAAATTATATCCTTTCTTTTCTAACAAAGAGAGTGATATGATTTGGTATATCAGGTTCGGTATCTAATAACATTCGTTCAGAATCAATGTATTGGTAATACAGGGTGACAGTGACCGACAGACTTGGCTGCAACTCTTGCCCCGTTTTCTGTCTCATGAAACTTATCACCCGTTCTCAGTTCTCTACCTCTTTGTAGCCCTATGTAACAGATTACATATCTGGGATCCTGATCCGGTATCTCATACCCAGGACGTAAAGGATACTGAGAAACAGTTCTCTGTAATGAACACACCCGAAGACGATGCATCAGCATGCACTCTCTTCGTTTGGGCGGCACGGGAATTCTGGTAATCCCCAATTTCCTGCTCTGTCTTATAAAAATTATAAGTTGGAGCGGGACCAACGTTCCCCAGCTCAGTATAACAAGCGGGTTCGGTCAATTTTCCGTATTATTATCTTGATTAAGGCGTGATATGGTCGCTACCTGGAGAGAGAGAGAAGAAAACACTCAGCGTGCGCTCTTGCAAGAATAGATTGGTTATTATTTTATCTAATCAGGATGGCTCCCACTGCTTTTTATCAAATCTTCCTTCAAACCCTAAAAGGAAAGACTAGCCGGGATTAATTACACACTACAAGTTCGCCAATCTTTCAGCCAGGCCAGTGTCGGTACTTTGAGGGAGCTCCCCCGTGCTTTCGCACGAACCTAATTAATGTAAACCTCGTTTTCCCAGAGGCGTAACCCCGTTGACACCTTTCTAGACACCTACTTGATCGGCTAATTGTAATGTGTAAAACTCTCCCAGGAGTAACTCTTACTCTCAGCGGGTATCGGGATCCAACTATCTCATAGAAGGTATGCAATCTCATTGCAAATTTCAACACTTGAAATTCCCGATAATATTTTGCCCCTAACGTGCTATGACCTTGACGAAAGCCAACAAACCATAGCTCGCTAGTCAAGTTCAACCCGTACATTTCTTGATCGAATTAAACCCACCCGCACGACCCTTGACGAAAGCCAACAAAGCCGCACGACTACCCTAATCCAATCGCATCGTATGCTGGCAGATAAGCAGCATATAGCTACCGCACACTGCACCTTGACGAAAGCCAACAAATGCAGCACGAATACTATATACAACTTATCTGAAATGACGGAGGGCTACGACAGGTTTTTCTGAAAACCTATTGCGTAATGAACTTGATATCGTTGTAGAATCAAATGATTTTGAAATGGAGTGCTTTTGAGGCTTTTCTAGTTTTTCTAAAGGAGTCACTCCCGGTGAAGGGATCGTCGGTCCTTTCCTCGTCGAATGAGGTGCCGGATATATCATATATATCGCTGTGCAAAGCAAAAACACTTAAAAGCAATCAAAACACAAACCGAGTGTGTAGCATCTGCCAGTTATTGCTAAAGGAGTCACTCCCGGTGAAGGGATCTCGGTCCTTTCCTTATCGAATAAGGTGCAGGATATATCATATATACCTCTGTGCAAAGCAAGAACTGTAGCTACCTGTTTTATTTTGAAATTCGATTCTACAACATCTTAGGTTTCTTTTATTTCATTAATCACATTAATGAAGTCCCATCATTTATGTACCTAAACATCACAGATAAATACGACGTACACTTATGCCATCCGCATTCGCCTCGATGTCCCCTCGTGCACCGTTAGGTTAGGTGACTAACGGCAGAGCGGGGCAGGGCTAGCGCGGGTGTAAAACATAAGTAACGTCTATATAATATATCATATATACTATATACTGTATCTATCACAGAACATCACATGATCACATCACAGATATCGCAGCAGAAGAAACATATGAAATATTGGATATACTAGGACGTCCGTGTTTTCAATACGAGCCAGTATAAAACACGGATTCCACGGTCGCGATGAATAGCCAAACCCACACCCCTAGACCCCTACGAGAGCGGCAAGCAACCCTACCAATTCTGGAGTTAGGAGACCCGGACTCGACTCCTCGAGTTGGTCTCCCACTGGACCCCAGAACCCGGTTACTTGTGCTCCCCTCCTTGGGTCTATCCTAGTGCGGAAAAGTAAATAATATACAAAAGGTGACATCTTCCGCAACCTGGAAGTGCCCCAATAAAAGAATATTACATACAAGTTTTTACATGAATGAAAATGAAAAACACGCATCTCACATAAAAACCCCCGGCTATTCAATCACGACGATCCAATATAACATATCCAGTAACACATAACATCACATGTCATCAACGTAAGTAAATATGCGCATCCCAATTGTCGTTGGCATATAGCAACGAAACCGGCGATATCAAATATTACACTTACGGTCACAGAAAAGAAAGTGTAAAACTACAACAGTTGGAATCCGCAACCTCCTCAGACACCGCATGCCTGATCAAATGAATTACTTAGACATCGCATGCCAAACATTTATAAACCCCGCATTTTAGTCTCATTATCGAAAACACTTTTCAATACCAAGTCGGGCAATTCAACAGGATTCCCGACATCCTGATCGAATGCTCGTCGCAAACTTTAGTAGGCGGCCGTACCCCCGATGCCGTCGACGAAGTGCACCAAGGCGGAACACCGCCACCGCGAGCACCCGAACGGATGCTTTCGGCGACGGGGTTCTCCTACAGTCACTTGGTCGGGGCTATGGAGTGAAGCTGTCTATTAAGTTTACCCGGCGAGTATCCACGTACGCTATGTGATTGCGACGGACTTTTGATCACATCAAAATTCCGTGGCAACCGATCAAGTGAGACTAAACTGCTATGTTTATAACATTCATTCAGTTATCTCATAACTACTTGTGAATTCCAATTATTGTATCACATTCCGGATAAATAGAAAATGTTAAACTTTCCGATCGAACAATCGAACACCCAAGTTTTCCCGATACAGATCAACACATGAAATAAGTCTAACAACATTCAGTTCGTGCCTCAGTACCAACGGTCCAGCCGTAGAAGGGTCAAGCCAACGCCTCACATGTGGCACGCCGTACTGCCCCAAACCCGAAGGTTCAAAGGGCAGTTCAAGACGGTCACATAATCGAGTTAAGGTTTGTTGTCTTCTAGAGGGTCCATCGCGTTACTTGCACTACTTAGAACGTCGTTAAACTTCGGAAAAATCCAACACTTGGAAATTTCCCGACAGGGGAAAAATTGGGTATTTATATCCGGTCGAACTTTTTAACATATTCTAAAATTTATCCGGAAAGCCACACAGACAAAATTTGATAATCCGATCGAACATTCGAATCCCCAAAACAACCCTGAAAATTAAAAATCTGGAAAAAATATCAAAAATACCCAGAAAAAACAACACTGAAAAATAAGAATTACTGTGCAAACAATTTTAAACACTGTGCCCGTACGACCGCGGAACCGCCGCATGAGCCTAGCTCATGCCGCGGAACCGCGGCGGTTTAGTGGAATTGGGCTTTGAAACTTCACAGTAACTCTTAGATATTTGTGTTGTGTTCTCTGCATATTTTTAATGTGGAAAAATCCCAGATTTTAGAAAATGTCCAGAAAGCTATTTTGGGGTTAGGATTTCGGTTCGTCCGGCTTTCAAACTCCGTCTAGACTTCGCCTAAGGCTCTAGCTTGGCTCTGATACCGCTGTAGGGTTCCTAGGCACCCTCTAGAGGTCTCACAAGGCATCGAACATGCCAATTTCAAAAATTCCGGTGCCGAGAAACCCCAGTGTACGGATCGTTGGCTAGAAATCTAGGAGAAAAACAAACTAGTTAACACTTAACTAAGAGAATACGGAAATACAACCTTTGTAGATCCGGTGCTCCACCTCCATATCTCCGCAATGAAGTGCTCTCGCTGTCCAAATGAGTTCCCGGGCTCTAGCGTCGGCTTCGTCGGAGAATGGGCAAGCTAGGTCGTCGATGTCCATGCCGAAGATGATCTACGTCGAAGCATCGCTAGATCAAGCTCCAACTTCACCAAGTCAAGAAAACATGCGAAGGAAACACACTCTACTACTTGGCAAGAGGTAGAGGATGAAGAAATAGGAAGTGGGTAGACTTTAGAATTGGATTTCTCACTTTATTTCATCAATCACCATTGATGAAGAAAGCTTTTTCTTCATGGAAGAAGATGAAGAAGAAGAAGAAAATTATGATAAGATTAATTAGAAAAGAAAAGAAAAACCATCCTTATCATAATAGTAACAATGGTTATGTGTAGAGAATTGACCAAGGTTAAAGGAATGGTTAGGGTTAAGGTTTCATGAAGCTTCCACTAAACAACAAAAAAAGCCACCATTCTTTTTCTCCTTTTTCCATCTATTTTCCAATATGAATAAATAGATAAATAAATGAGAAAAGGAAATAAAACCCTAATCATAAGTTTAACCATGGTTTAATTCTTTACACTTAACCAAGTAAACATGTATCATCAAACATGATACAATAAAATGCACAAAAAGTATATCACATATACAACTTGTGCATCCAAGTGAGAAAATCCTTCTAAAGTGAACCGATACTAGTTAATGCAAAGTAATATATCAAATATATAATTATACATTAAATCATTAAATCAACACTTGATTCAATGATCCGGTCATGTCGCACATAACCGACTGGTATCTTTAGTAACAACTTATCGAATCAACACTTGATCCGATAACCCGGCTATATCGCATATAACCGATCAATGTCACATCGCGAGAATCGAATACAGTATCACATACTGGTATTATTCTCGGTCCCGCACATATCTCATACGCGCTCCTATTTCGTTTTGCTTGAGCCAGGAAACCTCTGTGTAGGACTCTAAAGACTCGTCAATACGCCGGCAGCAGATGATGATCATATCAAGCATCCACAAGCCGCAAGCGGTCTGCTAAACGTAACGGCCACCCGGGTATTGAGCAATCAGAAGATCGACGAGCAAGCCCGCTCACACTCCTGTGAATCCAACCAGTAACACTACCGTACAGTCCGGTCTGATCGTCTGATATGTCGCATATCTTGCGTAGGGGTGGTATACGTCAGACCCCAATAGCTCGATAAGTCGTGTCGATATGAGGTCTATAACTGTTCGAGAAACTACTGGTAACACTTACCAGTAAATCTCAGCAACCCTGGCCAGGGATTTCCTGTTATAGCCAATCGAACACAGCGCAACATCAACCCCCTATACCGGGAGAGACGAATCCCCTCCTATCGCTCATTGCCTCCATGTGACTCGGGACTGTACCCAAAAACCACCGTTTTGCATGCCCTCTTGGATGTGGTAAGATGGAAATCAAAGCAAAGTGGGAACCACACAAGACTCTATGACGATCTCGGGTCAACAGACTACTCTGTACCAGTGTCACCAGAGAACTGCCATCTGACGTGAGGTATAATACCATCTGGGAGTTCTCGGCGAGTCCGTCCAGTGTACCCAGTCTCTACTGAGCACCCGTATATCATCTCCGATGTCAAACACCAATGGATATGTGATCATCCATCGCCCATCTGTATGGGTCGAGAAGGTATACGCTAGTCTACTCTGGTATATCGATGCCCCGTCTCGATACACCCACGACTAGGGACTTTGAAGGATGTACTTATGGACTACCATGTCCCCACTAGTATGATCCGCATCATAGTTCAGGTAGTCAAGTACACATCCTAAGGGCTTTACCAACATGTAACAGAGAGACAATCAGCATACACGTTAAGGTAAAGTTCAACCAGATAGCATACTATCATGTCGAGCAAGAAAGTCCTCCCTATATATGTCCCAGCATCCACTACAATATACATCCTATGTACAGTAATGGCCTCTAGGGCATACATATAACTAACAATATCGACACGACTTATCGAGCTATTGGGGTCTGACATTTACCACCCCTAGGCGAGATATGCGACATATCAGACGATCAGACCGGACTGTACGGTAGTGTTACTGGTTAGATTCACTGGAGTGTAAGCGGGCTTGCTCGTCGATCTTCAGATCGCTCAATACCCGGGTGGCCGTTACGTTTAGCAGACCGCTTGCGGCTTGTGAGTGATTGATATGATCATCACCTGCTGCCGGCGTATTGACGAGTCTTTAGAGTCCTACACAGAGGTTTCCTGGCTCAAGCGAAACGAAATAGGAGCGCATATGAGATATGTGCGGGACCGAGAATGATGCGTGTATGTGATACCGTATTTCATTCTCGCGATGTGACATTGATCGGTTATATGCGATATAGCCGGGTTATCGGATCAAGTGTTGATTCGATAAGTTGTTACTGATGATACCAGTCGGTTATGTGCGACATGACCGGATCATTGAATCAAGTGTTGATTTAGTGATTTAATGCATAATTATATATTTGATATATTACTTTGCATTAACTAGTATTGGTTCACTTTAAATGGATTTTCTCACTTGGATTGTGCACATTGTATATGTGATATACATTTGTACATTTGATTGTATCATGTTTGATGATACATGATAGTTTGGTGTATGGATTAAACCATGGTTGGTCAATGGTTAGGGTTTCTTTTGCTTCATTTATTCATTTATTTATCCATTTTGTTTATTTTAGCAAAAGAAAATAATGAAGAGATAATGGTGGCTTTCTTTATTTGTTTATATATTTTGGAAAATAAATGGAAAAAAGAAAAGAATGGTGGCTTAATTTGTTGTTTAGTTGAAGCTTCATGAAGCTTTGACCTTGACCACCATTCTTATCTCATCCTTAACCCTGACCAATGATTTAACCATGGTCAATTCTCTACACATAACCATAGTTAGTATTATGATAAGTATCATATTCTTTTCTATTTTTAAAATAAGAAGATGATATTCTATCATCTTCTTCTTCTTCTTTACTTCAAGAAAGAAGCTTGCATCCATCAATGGTGATTGATGAATGAGAGTGAGAAATCCAATTCTAAAGTCTACCCACTTCCTATTTCTTCATCCTCTACCTCTTGCCAAGTAGTAGAGTGTGTTTCCTTCACAAGTTTTCTTGACTTGGTGAAGTTGGAGCTTGATCTAGTGATGCTTCGACGTAGATCATCTTCGGCACGTCGTCGATGACCTAGCCCGTCCATTCTCCGATGAAGCCGATGCTAGAGCCCGGGGTTCGACTAGGACAGCGAGAAGACTTCATTGCGGAGCTATGGAGGTGGAGAACCGGATCTACAAAGGTTGTATTTCCGTTCTTTTAGTTTAGATGTAAACTAGTTTCTTTTTCGCCTAGATATCTAGCCAACGATCCGTAGTTTAGGGTTTTCCGGCACCATAAAATTTGAAATTGGCATGGTTGATGCCTTGTGAGACCTCTTGAGAGTGCCTAGGAACCCTACAATTTGGATACTGGAAACTCCCAAATGGCGGTTCTGAAGCAATGTCTAGGGAAGGTAAAAATTAGGGTAGGATTGGTAGGAATTGAATGGCTGGACAGGAGCAGGATCAACATTTGGATAGGAAGGTGAATGGAATTGTTGATCCCAAGAATTTGAAGGAGTGAAAGATCGGCTACGGGATTGTTCAATAAGTTCAGCGATGGACAAAGGACGACTTGCAAAAGGGGTATCAACATAAGCGGGTGGGGGAGGTTGAAAAGGTTGATACAAAGTGGATCGCGAAGGGCAAGTGTTTGTCCTAGACGCGTCTATCCGATCTTTCAACGAGATTTTAGGCATCGAGGGATCGTTTGATGTTCGGCCAAAGCAAGAACCGTAAAAAGTAATGTCTGGTTGTGGGTACCAAAGTTCGGCAAGAGTTTTGCGAGGTGGGGTACCCATGATATGAAGAGAGAAAGAAAGAAAGGCAGAGAAAAGGAGGGGAAAAAGAATGTGATATTTTTTTTTTTATAGTTTAAATATTAACAGAAGAATGAAATATACACACAAAAAGAATTTGGACAAAAAAACAGTCATGACACAAAAATACCACACACCTAATCGTTCTAGGGTTCACCTAGGTCAACTAGACCTGCTCCAGAACTTGATTGTCGAAGTAAAACTGTGTCGAGAAACGGGCTCAAGATACACTGATCACGAGGCCAGGTAAGTGCAGAGATAAGGGGAGGTTTTCAAACGCTTTCGCGAAGTTCCTTAATTAAATAACCCTTTCTCTTTTGGCGGTTTCGCCGTTAATACTTTCCTAGACACCCCGTAAACAATATACCGTTAAGCAAGGTTCTAAACACAGTTAATTTCTCCTAGTGAGAGCGAAGTCCTTAAGGCTTAAAGTCTAATTTCTTTTAAAATTTGTGCGGGTAAACGTTATGCTCAAGTTCGTGATTTGTGGGCCACGGAAAAGGTGATGAAATCCTTTACCGTATATTGTGGGGTTCGCTTGCCCTTAAGTCCGTATTAATGTATGCAATGCGCAATTCAATAAAAATTCTATAAAGAATCAAAAAATTGTTTTTTAGTTTAAGCGCGGCACTGCAACAAATACGGGTTAGTCAATTTTTTAGCGTTTGCTAGCGAACTTGCAAAGAATCCTGCAAAGAATAGTATATTGGATGCATCGGATTTGAGAAGGAGGTGTTAGTAAAGTACGTATCGTTAAGTTTTTGGGTTAGGAAACCCCCGTTGAATCAAATCCGGTAAGCTTGAAAAGTTCCCTTGCGCGGGTCAAACTACCCGGATCATTGGCACTGTACTTTGCAATCACCTTAGCCTTGAATGTAAACTTTGCTCCCCACAATCGCAGTTTGCAAATCTGCAAAAATCTGCACTCTTGCCCTCAAAAATGATCAAAAAAAAACAAAAAGAATATTTTTTTTATAAATATATACAAAAAGAATATTAACCCGAATAACAAGAAAGAAAATACGCTACCGTTTCCCCGGCAACGGCGCCATTTGATTGTTAGAATTGAAGTTAACCGCAATCAAGATGGTGTCGCTATGCAGCTAGCCGGTTGAGCACGGGTCGATCCACAGGGAGATGGTTGTATGTCCTTTCTTGTTTTAGACGAGTCAATAAAGAATTTGTATGAGTTTGTTCAATCTAACCTATGTGTATTATTTGCAAGTATAAAGTTGTTAAGAAAAAGATACGAGATTATAAGCTAAGGAAATCCGTACTCAAAACCTTTGAGCCGAGCCTTGATCAATTGAAGCTAGAGTAATCGGCAACAACGTGGATTAGGGGATTTAAGCGCGGTATTCATGGAATCCGGCTTATTTACCCTTGTCCGTCCGTTCTCGTCTCTTGCTTTCGCCTCCGGCCAAACCGAACGCAACCGGTCGCGGTTAGGAATCACCGTTACCTTGTTAGGGTAGGGTGCCTAACAGAGCGCTTGCGTATCGTTTGGGCGGAGTTCAATGGAAAATACGGGAAAAGGAAATGAGCAAAGAAACGTTAACTTATAATATAGTATTTCTTCTTAACAATAATAATTACATTCATTCACAAAAAGAACCAAAAAGAGAGAACAAAAAGAACAAAGAAAAGAAAAGAAAAGATTACAAGCAAGTAATTAAAGTGCATGGTAATAAATTGCAAGTAATTAAAGACAAGAATGAAAAATGCAAGAAAGTAATTACAAGAACCATAGAACTCAAAACAAGCATGGGATCAATAGCCAACCCTTAAACTTGCAAGCTCAATCAAGAGGTTGCAAGATCAAGAGAAGGGTAGAGAACGCATGTGAAATGAAGCACTAAGGAGAGAATGAAATGATACAACCCCTTGAGACCAATGACCAAAGCTTAAACTTGCAAGCTCACTTAAGAGGTTGCAAGATCAAGTTAAGGTAGAGAGCTCAAGGGGGAAGCTAAACAAAAAGAATAATACAAAAACCTTCATCTTTATTCACATCCACTCAATGCTCTCACTACATTTCCATGGAGGAAGAATGAAGAAGAAGAAAACTAAAACTAACAAAAAGAGGGCATGAGAATGAACACAAAATTGGACCCTTGGCTTAGCTCAGTTCTGGAGTATTTATAGGAGGGGAATGGGAAACCTAGGGCAACAATCTGCCCATAAACAAGATTACCAAACAGCCCCCAAAAGTTGACCCAGCAAGAAGACCAAATGGCCGCGGTTCCGCGGCCTAAGCCTGCTTAGGCCGCGGTTCCGCGGCCTAAGCCTGCTTAGGCCGCGGAAACGCGGCCGTATAGGGGAATTAGGTCATGTTCTTTTGTCGTTTTCCCTGGTTCCATTTTGTCTGTTGTGTGGTATATGACTTTTCTCATAAACTCTTAACAATTATTCCAGAATTTTAGTAGAACAAAAAGATGATGTGATGTGGATCTTTTGCCATGATTTCCTTGAGCTCCGCGTAGATTTCTTGGATCTTGTGTTGACATAGAGCTTTGTGCATGACATGACATTCGATTTGCCATCTTGTCCCTTAAACTGGTATGTGGCAACACACGGATAGAGAGCGGGGACCCGTGTTTTATCTGTTGTTGGCAGTAATCCGGAATTTGTCGTACTTTTCCATGGATTTCACTGTTTAGAGTTGAGAACCAGTATTCTGCAAATATGTAGCAAACACTGATTAAAAGCACCTGCCTATAAATAAACGAGCGTAAGAATGGGCGGTATAAAATGCAATATTCTGGTATGAACAAGCGACGTGGGACCGGGCAGTGAGGGCACTGCTTTGCTTAAGTTTGGGGGAGAGGGTGATGTATATAGTTATCTTTTGCACTGCATATTGTATATATTTTCTTTTCCTTTTGCATATTTAATTTCTGCATTGCATCTTTCTATAAAAAATTCATAAAAATTTGAAAATTTGAAAAATAAAAAAATTAAAAAAACTGAAAAACCCATAAAAATTTCAAAAATTTCAAGAATTATAAAAATTATTGTATTCAATTTTGGTTAATTGACTTTAGTTGATAAAAAGGTTAACTTGCTAGGAAAAACTAGATCTTAGACTTAGTAAATTAAAAACCCTAAAATAACCTTGCTTAAAGTTTAACGGTAGAAAGTGTATGTCTTTGTAGGTTATTTAGGAATAAGCAAATTTTGGTTTCACTTCGTGGGTTAAGCCAAAACGAAGGAAGAGTATTAATGTTCTTATTAAAGTATAAGTTCGAAAGATAGTTCCTAGCTTGAGTTTAGATTCTGAAAACATGTACCCTACAAAATGCACAATCACACAACTTGAAACTTGGATTAGTAGAAGAGACCTTCAATTACTCTTGTCTAAAGTCCTTAGCACAATGAAGAAGAAAAAAGTGAATAAAAAAAAATGGACACTGGTTTTTGTGATTACTTAGGGCTAGAAAATTAATTAGCGAGGGTGCTTCGTCACCTAGTGCTTTAGACCAACTGGTTTGGGAGTCACTGCTAAAAGCCTTGGGTGTTGCAAAACTAGGAAATACGCTTTAAAGGGCTAACGCATCTTGTAATCGGCTGTTGGTACCTCAAGAAGTATTAACGGTCGCATGAAGGATGTGTAAGCGAAAGTTAAGTGCTTTGGACAATGGACGAGAGTACGATTGCTTGATTTGAATTTCCAAGTGTAGGGGTGAAAATTACACACACGTGGGGATATGTGATTAGAGTTTAGATAAGAGAAAGCAATGAAAAATAAAACTTGTATCTTTAATAGAGTTGATAGAAATTCCTAAGTGGAGATGAAACTCTAAAAGAAAAACTTAAGAAATGCTGAATTCTAAGTAATTTTATAGAACATGTACAATCTTAAGTTACATAATAAGGAAGTGTGAAGAATATGGGTGGATAATTTGCGGGGCGACGATAATAGAATTCCTTGTTAGAAAACCTAATTGGAAAACAAAAGTCGAAAAACCAAGTTGATAGGATTTTGTGGGTGTAATCCGCTGAAAACCCTCAGGAGACAACACTCCTCCTACTAGGGACACCTAGAGGTTTAACGGCTTGTTGCACGTGCTCAGTGCAATCGCGTTTCCCCACGAAAGTGCGGCTAGGTTAGAATAAATTAATAAGTTTGCTCGAGGACGAGCAAAAAGATAAGTTTGGGGGTATTTGTTCACATCATAATATTGCAATTCATACGCCCCACTTTTATGCATTTTATAAGTAAACAGGTACTTTTGACGCTCGTTTGTTGCATGTTACAGGATACAGGCTCTTGGAGCAAATACAGTGAAAAAGACGAAAGATGCTATAGAAAAGGGACTTTTGACCAACAAGCAGACGGATCTTACTCAAGCCGAGACGAAGAACAGTGCAAGATCCAAAAGACGAAAGTGAAACGGTCAAAAGATCCTTACAAGTTTTCACTGAGGATCTGGAGAAGACTAAGAAGCCCAACAGAGAAAAGAAGTACGAAAATAGGAAGCCCAAGAGAATACAAACAATGCCCAGAAGAATGGTGAGCCAATCCCACCAAAGGGCCGCGGAACCGCGGCCCAAGCGCTCCATTACCGCGGTTCCGCGGCCATACTAAGCCCGTGTCTGTGGAAATTTCTCCTGTCGGTGTGTCGGTGCAGATGTTGGAATTTTTAGGGGGCAAATCTGTAATTGCATGTCTACGAGAGTCTGTAACCCTAGCTTCACTGGTTGCTTATAAATTGTACTCAAAATCTGTAAAATGTATGCCTCTTATCAATCAATAAAATTTCAGACCTGTTGAGAGATCAAGAGCATCAACCTGTAAGTTTTCATTCTTTTCTGCTTTAGTGTTAAACTCTTTTCTTGCCCTAGCTAATATATTTATTGTAGTAGAGTAATCTTAATACCTGCCGTAGTTAACAAGTCTAGCTTCTTTTAACTTACAGTGAATAATAATTCAAGATCAGAACAAACATTTTAAAACATAACAACAAAATTTCGTTTTTAGATAATCCCCTAATGAGCGAGTAAAATCCTCGCTCGTTAGGGTTAGGAATAAGGGAAGGAGTGAGAGATGGATATCTCTCACCTCCTTTAATGCCGAAATATTTTCAAAACAAGAACTTCATGCACGCATGCATGATCCGCCCTCTACGGCACCCTACCTACGAGGTAACGGTGAACCGTAGTCTAAAAGGCCGGACATACATGACGTCCATGAAGATTGCAGCAATTAATAGGAAAGGAAGGACAAGGATCGAGAGGAAGAAACTTCGTTTCTTCCCGATCATCCTAATCCCATTTGCTAATAATTGCTGTGATTTTCTAAATAGCTTAAATCAAAAGGCATTGAAATAGGTGTGTGACAATATTGATCTCATCAACCCTACCTTAGATCTAACCCTAACGAGTTCTTTCACATCTTATAAATTAGTTCTTTAAATCAATCGACAAAAACCAAACAACAATCTTAATCAACTCGTTATAACACAAAAAACAGGAAATTACACATCTCTGTGGATCGACCCGTACTCACCGGCTAGCTGAAAAGCGACGCCGTTTCTGATTACACTAAACAAAATTTTTGGATTAATCAGTGACTTATGATTTGTTGGCTTTCGTCAAGGTCATAAGAACATGGGGTAAAAATCATATCGGGAGTTTCTAAAGAAACTGAAACTTGCCAGATTTGCGCATACCTTCTGGAGTGTGATAACGTGAGTGGATTCCGTCATGTTATCATGCGATGAGAGTTGGATCCCGATTCCCACTGATGAGTTGGTTTACTCTTCGGGTGATCCCGATTGATTCTTCTTTTAGGTTTGGAGGAGAATTTGACAGTACAGTGGGAGGTTTCCGGATTAGATAAAGTGATAACCATTCTGATCTAGGTTAGAGTGCACGCATAGTGTTTCTTTTCTCTCTCTCTTTGGCAGCGACCTTTGACCGACCCTAGACTATGACTCAGTGACCAAGTTGACCGAACCTTCTTAAAATACTGGATTTTGGATTGTCTGAGTTGCATAAGTCATTGCCACTCATTCTTTTACCCTTTGCATTTCTCAGAACACCCCGTATTACTACGGACATCCACTTCCATTGGATAGATCCATCGTATGGTTATATACGAACTCGAAGGGACTTCTTCGAGGATGGATCCAGGTTCAGGAGAAATAGAATTGGTTTATTCGGTTGTCTTTTATTATCACCTTCTCTCAAGTTGCGAGGGCTCCTTGGTTTAGGAGAGTACACCTATTACGCTTATTGGATAGTCTTATTCCAAACCATAGGCAGGCGCCGAAAGGTAGGGAATGAAGAAAACCAATTAGCCTAAGTAGGGTGTATAGAAGGTAATATGTAAAGCCAAAATGAAGGGATTAGAAAGAGAGCAAAATAAATTGCGACTGCTATCATTCACGACCAAACCGCGTACTTCATCGCCACTCCTATTTCACCTTTGCTTTTTTCCCCAGTTCGGGAGAAATAGAATAAGGTATTATTCAGTTGTCTTTTATCATCACTTTCTCTCAAATTGCGAGTACTCCTTGTTATAGGAGGGTACACCTATTATGCTTACTGGATAGTCTTCTTCCAAACCATAGGCTGGTGCCGAACGGTAGGGAAGGAAGAAAACCATTTAGCCTAACGAAGGTGTACAGAAGCTAACGACTAAAGACAAATAAAAGGATTTGGAGAGATGGCAAATGAAATATACGGTTATAGTCATGAATTGGATTATGGAAGAGGCATTACTAGGAATACCAGGATACCCCTATGAAACATTTTTTTGTTTCAGTGCATTGTTAAAGGAAAACTTTTTTCCCGATTAGATACTTAATCCAAGGGTATGTATTTACCAGGTTTCATTCTCATATTTGTATGGTTTTACAGATGATGAGTGGGAGTAAGTTATTGGGAATAAGGTGATCATCCTCATTATATCGGAATTCGTTGTAATTGGTGATATTTGAGGAAATCGCCTGGGTATAGTTTTCAACCTACGACGCACAGATTTTGAGTTGTTCAACTCAGCGGACTTATACAGAGTATTGTATGCTGTCCAGTGTCCATCAGGACAAAGGGGTAGGTCCTCGTACTATATTC
The DNA here is from genome assembly GCA_030015575.1 of Agapanthus africanus. NCBI lineage: Eukaryota > Viridiplantae > Streptophyta > Magnoliopsida > Asparagales > Amaryllidaceae > Agapanthus > Agapanthus africanus. Next base: position 343,737,896 of record CM057341.1, read on the forward strand.
TGTTTACTTATGACTTCTTTAGTTTTTAGACAAGTGTTTCGAAGAAATACAAGGTCTAAGTTTTGAGAAGTTGTGGGTATAAGAATAAAGTAGAGAACCAGGTGTCGTAAGTATCGAGATTCTTCAAAGAGATCGAAGATGTAGATTCTTGTGATTGGTATTCAGTTGATAGTAATGGTTTTGAGAAACTTGTTTCTCTTTCAGGTTACTCATAATTGGATGGATTCTTAAGTTGAGTAATGCTGATTAGCCTCTCTCCATTAAGTTGATATGCACTGGAGACAGCTGCATGATTGAATCTGGTTCCAATTAAATAAGTGCCAAAGTTTCTATATTGGATATAGAATGGTTCATATCTTAACGATGTTAAGATACGGGGAGTTGTCCAGCTTATGCTTAAAACCAGACTCTGGATAACTCAAGGCACGTTTCTGTAATGGCAGTTTGTGGGTTGACCTGGGCTATGTCGAGAGTTGACTTTCTACCATCTGGAAGATCAATAGTGATATTGTTCTTGACTCGCCACAGTTTTAGTAAAATGAATTTTTTCAGAAAACAGTAGTGGGAGTATGGTAGAACTAGAAGTGATTCCAGAACCGCAAATGATTACGGAAAATTTAATAGGACCTAAAGATTCAATCAAGTTTGACATTCCATTAGCCACTCCGCAGATATGGTGGGTAACCTCAGACACCCGAGAGGTACTCCGGTAGCCTCAAGGACGGTGACAGGGAGGTTCTTGCTTACCCAGACTTGACACTACTGTTGTTCCAGACTATGAGACCCGGCAGGAGGATAAGTATAGCGTCGTTCTAAACTAGCTTTAGAAGTGCACGTATATATTATTCTGCCAGAGGGTTGCTGTGGTCAGTGGGAGCAGCGGAAGCATAGTGGGCAAGTAGCTTATGTCTATTTATAGACTACAGCAGTTATAGCGGAGATAGATCATCTAATTTTGATGTGACAGTCATAGGTTTGACTTCATCAGAATAGGGGATGGATCTGTTAAGAAGGTAGTAGGGTGTGATGTCCTGGTATTTGGATGACATACACAAAGTAGGAAGTAAAATTCCTATACTACGATCGGTTGTACTGTGGTCGTCACACAGTTGTTTCTCCAGACAGGATATGGATATAATATCTGACATTCTGGTTTCTAGATCTATGGTTTTAGATCTAGATTTGGGTAGTTTCCTAATGTGGGTACTTTGACAGTATTCTAATAGTATTTTAGAATTGTTGACTCCTGGCATGGTGGTGTACCTCCAGGTGAAGGAGTCACCCTCTCTAAAGATGTCTTACAGACTTAAGTGGAGAGGGATGTGCATGATTGACAGATCACTTGCTTAGGCAATTGAGTCAATCATGAGATGTCAAGTACCACACCAGATGTTGTTTTTGCACTAGATGCAATAAGTTTGTATTAATCCAATCCTGGAGAAACATAAGGAAGCAGTTTTAGAACATAAGTGAATGTTCTACGGATTTGATGACGGAAGACGGTTATCATTCCAGGCTTCAAAGGTGACATGGATGACAGAGCGATTGTCAGAGTTATAGTTTTCCCTCTGACGAGGGACAATATTATGGACAGGTGGTCCAAGAGGATACTGTAGGAGGCATGGTGCAGGATACTGATTAGGTTCAGTCGACGATACAGTCTAAGAAGTTTGGATTTGGAGTTCATTTATGAACTAAGTCCCATCAGATATCCAGACATATTCTAAGACAGGTATTACTCAATTCGGGAGATGGCTTTCTCCGCGAACTTGAGATTAAGAGAGACATAGAAAAAAACATCAGGGCGGATCCACTCACTGAGGTTATTTCTCAAACACAAGAGTTTTACAAACGGGGTTTGTGAAACTGATTAGTAGAGAAGTTAGATGTTCGGTATCACACGGGCTGTGAGTATGCGACAACGCAATAATTAGCCTTAAGTGCAAGTGGGAGATTGTTGGATATGGTGCCCTCAAAGTCAATTATTGGATCGCAGGCACGTGATTGCAATGATTGAGGAGGACCTATGCCGGTAGGACAGTCTTACTCGAGATGATAGTATGCTATCTGGTCTGCCTTTATCAGTCGTGTACAGGTTCAGGTGACTGATCACTGTTACCCGTTGATAGAGCCCTTAGGATCTTGCTTGACTACCAACAGTATGATGGCGATCATATACGTGAGAGTTGGGTGGTCTATAAGCACATCCTTAAATGTTGTCCCTAGTCATAGGAGTTTCGTGACAGGGCATCGATACTCCGTAGTAGACTGATGTATACAGTCGAGACCCCGACGAGGGGCGGTGGCCGGTCTCACAAGCCACTGGTGTCAGTTGGATCACCTAAGATGTATACAGGTGCTTATTGGGTTATGAGAACACACCAGACAGGACTCGCCGGGAACCTGCTAGTTGGTATTATACCTATCGTCAGATAGCAGTTCCCTGGTGACATGTGTACAGGTTAGTTCATCGACCTGAGGTCGTCATTTGTCTCGTGTGAGTTCCCACTGTGCTTTGATTTCTACCCTACCACGGCTCAAAGGAGTCGTGTAAACAGGTATTTTTTGGGTACAGTCCCGAGCCACATGGAGGCAATTGAGCGGATCGGCAGGGGATTCGTCACTCCCGGTATTGGTGGTGGAGATCGCGCTGTGTCTAGGAAACCCATTACACCAAGTCCTTGGCCAAGGCAGGTGAGAATTACTGGTAGGTACTCCGGTAGTTTCTCAGGGTGTTCAGGGCTTGTGTCCGACATGACTTATACAGCTTTTGGGGTCTGACGTTACCAGCCCCCTAGGCCCGATATGCGATATTCATAGACTAACGGACCGGACTGTATATAAATTGTCACCGTTAGGCTCTGTAGGGTTTCCGGATGAGTTTGCTCATCGTCCTCCGTTGAGGTCAGTACATGGGCAGCCGTTTCGCACAGCTAGTGCCGCTGACGACTTGTGGTTAAACCTACTGCCAGGGTACTTACGAGTCATTAGAGTCCCCCACAGATTGTTTCCCAAGTTCGGGCGAAACGTTGTAGAGGCCGTATGGTTTTATGGCAGGGTTCGGAAAATGCATGTGCGTTTACGCACGTGTCATATTGGTCACGACCTGAAAGTACGGAACATGACCGGCACTTAGACTACGAAACGTCTCGAGGCGTACGTAATCTAAGTAAGCCGAAAACCTAGAAAACCAAACCAAGAAAAGTAGTAGAGTGAAGGAAAACCAACTTAAATCAAGTAGTTTTAATAGCATAAGCCGAATTATGCGTTTTTAAAAAACATCAAATATTTCCTGAAAATTTCGGCAGAGTCTCCTTTATAAATACTGGCCCCCAAACGGGATACAACATGAATAGTATACGAAATGAATAAAAGGCATCCCCAAGCAGGAGCTAGCTCTTCGTCAATCGACGATCACAACCACACAAGCAATATAATATACAACGCCAAGGGCGAGGATCAAAACTCAAAAGAAAACTTAAAACAGTAAGAAATCCATAGAAGTACAACTCGCGACTCTAAGGTCGAAAGAATAAACATCACTGGTCTCTATCTCTGAAATAAATACATGTTTGGTTGATGGAACTTCTAGATACAGCTGAATAATAATATACAAAGTATAATGTTGGGTACGATACAAATAAACCCACCTACTAGCAAGTCACCCGAAAAGAAACAGTGCCAGCAAAACCGTAATGAAACCTGTACGGCAAAACCTGCAAGAAACTGTGGCACAATGGGGGTGAGTTGCCAACTCGTGAGTAGAAAACAACTACGAACAGAAATCGCATGAACAACGCAATCCTAAGTCATACGATCACAATATATCCTCAAATATATAATTTGCAGCCTATAACAATGGCTAGGGTATACCTCTAAACAACGGTAATACCAAGTGCTCGTGTCAGTGCCTCAGGTAGCAATATATCATATGGATGTGGTATGAATACATGAAAACAGAATACATGTAAATGAAGAAACTGCTTTCATAATTTAGTGAGATTTCTGTAGTTTCAAAACGAGGTATCATAAATGAAATCAGCATAAACAGTGTCTAGCATCGACACAAAACATAAATCCCAATATCTCAATATCTCAGGCTCCGGTTATCCGGACTGGCCTGGATCATCAATCTTAGTACCTCGATGTCTCAAAATCTCAATGTCTCAATCTCACTATCTAGGGCGCCGTCAGTCCGGACCGACCCCTACCATCAATCTCAAGACCACGACGGTATCCTCCGAATATCCGACGCGTCGGGTAAAATCACTCGTAGGTAGTTTCCCCCTGCCAGGCTCACATCGTCATCACCACGCGCTTCTTGCCCCGGGGTACCTTACCGGGTCCACCATGTACCCGAAACGGTTCATCCGTCTCCTCGAATCGGGTCTCGAAATCCATCAGCAAACTCATGGTGGACGACTCATACATCATAGGAAAACCGCGCTTTTTATTTAAAAAGAAAGAGAAGAGAAGTTTATAAATGTTTTTGCGGTTTTCCCCCAAATCCAGGAAATCTCATGAAAATCCGAATCCAAATCCTCCATAGCATGTAAACAGTGAATATAGGCATGAAAATCCATGAATGCGGCACAACAGTGAATAATAACATGCATGAAGTAGCAGGCAATAACTAAAATGTCTAAACTAGTGATTAGTCGAAAATATTGCATATTTTAGCCGGCAATTTCCTCATCATTTGTATTCATTTAGAAGTGTACGGTATTCATATTTTACATATTAGCAAAACTGTCGCAAAATATCAGATTGCATGTATTAGACTCTAAATCCGACACTATAAAGGAAATTGACCACATTTCATGGCATCGCATCATCCCTATATTGCGCAACACTTGTTTTGAGATCTATGCAGGAAAATCCAGAAGAAAGGCCCACAATCTATACGGTACCGATCAAATATTACGCCAACTCAATGATTTCAGTTCTGGTACCAATCCAAAAGGCAAAGTAAAATTCAACATATCAAATTAAGCTCCAAATGGTATTCCAAGACTACACCAGAAGAACCAAGCTCCAAGCCTCCTACATGGCCGCGGAACCGCGGCCGTAGCCTGCTTGCGCCGCGGTTCCGCGGCGGCCTTGACAGATCATCACTCCAAATTTGCTGCAGAACTCCTAGCTCAGCTCCTACACTTCAAAAAGACACTCCAATTTCCAGAAGACTCCAAAGACTTCTGCCAGATCAGCAAGCTTTGGGACCAACACTAAACTAGCCTTGTATTCTAGAAACTTCTCCCTAAACCCTAGCTTAAACCCTAAGCTAAGCCTAACTAACTACTTCTAGAAGTCTTTCAACAAACTTTTGGAGGGAACTTCTATTTCAAACTCAAGGCCTAAGGTTTGGGAAATCTATAAATAAGACCCTAGGCTCACTTGTAGAGAGAATAATTCATTCATTGAAATTGATTGATCCATTCACTCTCTTTCTTCATCTTCTTCTTCCACAAGTCTAGTGAGAGGACTTGTGTGAAACCCTAACCCTTATTCCAATCAAAAGCCAAGATCCCGAGTACCCATCAAGCAAGAAGCCTTGCAACCTTTTATGAGCCGAGCCGATCTTCAACGGAGCAAGTGGTCTAAGCTGATCCATGACTCACGGAGCCGAGCGACGCCAATTCAACAATTTAGTTCTTCCTCTTGTAGTTCTTGAGCGACTGTAATCAAATTGTTGATATAAATAAAAGGTGATATTCTTTTATCTTGTTTTCTTTAAATTCTCTTATCATGATATCTTTTCAATTCTTGAATGCTTCCTGTGTGGTGATGTTTGAGTAATACTCCGCTCGTCGAGGAGTCGAGACGATCAATAGAATGATGATGTAATATATCTTAAATCGATTCTTGAATCCTATGAGTTTTGTAAACCCTAGCAAGTTCAAGAATCGACGACCCAATTCGTTGCGATGCTTTCTTGATTGATATCGCTCGAGATTGGGGAGTTACGATCGTTTCTTGAAATTGCTAGAGGCTAGAATGTGAATGATATCTACGAAAGAACAAGGGTTAAACGATGAAACCCTAGTTTCATCAAGAAAGCCCTAACTCTCGTCGATCATCATCGATCTAGTATCAATCCTTCGAAGGACAATAACACGAAATCTTGAGATTACATCACGTCTATAGATCCGATCGATTCCTACGAGCCTCATTTAGATTCTCGACATTTTGGTTGGAAATATCATCGAAACACCGATTCTTGATTTGTTTATCAGTTCTTGATTCTTGATTAAACATCGTGACACCTGAATCAATCGATAAACTCTTGAATCATGTTTTCTTTTCCTTTCGATTAACTTTTCAATTCAAACAAATTAAACATAGAAACGAATCGCACAATCCCTGTGGACGATCCGCACTCGCTTACGATCTACAACTGACACCGTAGTTGATTGCGGTCAAATATAATTCTTTGATAGTGAGTTCTTTATACAATTTTCTAAATACCGATACAAGATACTATTATCGATCAAATGAAACCGTTATCGGGAAACAATTGATTCGATACTTGCTTTTTACAAACACATCCGAGAATTACATTGAATCAACTAGCATATAAGGCAAGTACACTAATATCATGTCTAAACTATTAGCTAACAACCTATGCCAATGAAAAAGTATTTTCTAAAGTGTTCGTGATATGGAAATTACCGATGAAGATGTGTGTAAGCCGGCAAGTAAGTGTACGTGGTACATACGCGTCATCGGTAATGGTGCTGGTGTCCTAACAGCATGATATCAACAATAGAATATGAATCATAATGTAAGCAGGCGATGCGGAGCGAACAACAATAATGAGCGGGAGCTAAATACTAAACACAACGATAACAAATCTGCATTTAAAGTAATATGAGTCATACAGCTACACTAAACTATAGGGCTGAGCTAACAAGCTAACTGAAAGTAAGGAAACCGCATAACATCTAGGTCAATACATAAGTGTGTGTGTATATATATATATATATATTAGTCGGTGATCCCGCCTCGACAATATCACATCGGATACCATATCTATAATCATTATTCCTAAGTCAAGAGTGCGGATCAAACATCAATATATGGCTCGTACGTAAATCCCTCGTACGGTATCCCAAATCTGGGTACGGTCAATATCACATTCATCATATTATTCATCTGGTATTCTCTTTATCAAGATCATAATCCGGGTACTGATCTATGTCTATTACAATACTAATATCATCAACGCATATTATCATAAGGAAGTATACATCGCCCAATGTGGCCTATCATAAACATCCTAACATATCATATCTCATATCACGATCACATGTCGACCATTTTATTTATATCACTATTCACATGGTATCATCGTCCAAAGATCCGCTATAACAACATGACGTATCTCAAATACGAATTCTGCCATATCACTGATCTCACGGTCTCAAATCAAATCTCATCGACTCACCTCAAATCCCAAATACTATCCTCAAATTCACTATGTGAACACATAGTCCCATACCCATGTGAACACATAAACCCATATTCCCGTATAAGCACAAATGATAGAAGAATGTATGCAAGTATGGGTGTGTGCGTGTATGTGTGGTGCAACCACTACTCTAGGGTTTCGCAACACTAAACCTATCTAATCACACCTAAAATCTATCTTTATCATCAATAAACTCAACAATATATAATCAATATATATGTGTGTATACGTATTCGTATACATCACCACGAACTGCGGGGGTGTTATACGCCATCCACCCGACTTCTCCCCGTAAATATAAATCTACTCAGCTGATCTGAGCTCGCCGGTGCCGACGTCGTCACGCGCTTGCTTGTCATCACGAAGTCCACCTGGGGTACCTACATGTCGCCACGTATCGTAACGCATCAAAACCAAATCCGAAATCGAAACGGTATACGAAAACCAATTCGGCACGCGTATCACGCATAGGTCAAAACAAATCGTCTACGCATGCAAGAATAGCTAAACCAACCCTCGATGTCGATGTACAAACGTCAAACCATCGAGAAAAACCCAAACAAGCTCATTTTCACATTCACAAACACTAATTATAATATGAAATAGCTTAAAATTCACAAAAACCTCAAACTCACTTTAAAAGCTATTTTTCCGAAAATCTAGCAAGCAAAAATTTACCATTTTAATACAAAACTTGATGTTTTAACAATTCTAATGGAAATAATACTTATTAAACATCTTAAATAAGTCATAAAAATCATTTTCATAATTTAATCTCATTAAATTTCATTAGCCCCAAAATTCTAGTTTACAAATTAACTAATTTTAACAATTTTGTAGCAAAAATGCACAAACAACAATTTAGCTTAGATTAGCATGATCCAAAGGCATTAAAACACTCCTTATAATATTAATAATGTAATGAAGACCCTAATTGATTTTTAATCTTACAATTTGATTAAATTTTAAAACCTAGTTTGCAATATAGCTTAATTATTACAATTTTAAATTAACAATTTGCAAACTTGCAATTAGATTAGGTTTTTCATTTCATAATATGATGAATTACACTTTGCAACCATAATTACATAACAAAACCCTAATTTTAATTCACAACCCATTCTCTTGAAATTTCAAGTTTGAAATTGAACCAATTTAAATGCTTAATTAATTAAGATTCAAGAAACTAGCTAACAAGGAAACTATAAGGTGAAGACTTATATCTCAAAATCATGAGATCAACATGTAAACTTGGTCTCCCAAAATGGCTTCTTGCTTCAAGGATCCAAGCTAGCTTTGAACCAAGAATTTGTGATGATAATTTGGCTAGAATTTAGGGTTAAATTTGTGGATTTTTGGTAAGAAAATGAGGCTTTTTGGCCATGGAAATGAGAGGAAAAAAGAAATGGGAGGGCTGCTGTTGGAATGGCCGAGCCTTGGTGGTGGGGAGAGGAAGAGAGAGAGTGTCCAAGTCAATAATCAACCCATACCTCACATGACATGCACCATACTTCTTTAGTTCTTTTATTGTTTTTTTTTCCTTGTTTCCTTTTCCAATTTTGGAGTGGGCATTTTGGAAATGGGGGCAGCCCATGGTTCGGCCAGCCATGGGGAAAGGTGGGTGTGGGTGTGTGTAACAATTCCCAATTCAAGAAAACCCCCTTCAAAACACATTATTGCATTTTGCATTCATCTCTATTTAAATTTATTTAATCTAGCATTTTTAAAACATCTAGAACCATAAAGAAAAATTTTGATGAATGAATATGTTACAAACTAGATTCTAGCTTGTCATGGTTCCTAGAATTTGCATTAACCCATTCCAATTTGTAATTTTCCCTAATTAAATGTATTAGTGACGGCTTAAAATAATATAAAAATAATTAATTTCGGAAATTTTTTCTGAAAATTAGATATTTTACCAGTGGCTCAATAAACACCAAATACTAGCAATTACATAGCTAGAATATGTATATTTAATTTTTTATTAAAAGATATTTATATTTTGACTTTTTACGGAAAACCCCCTTATTTTACCGATTTTCCGAAATTTCATCGAAACGATTTTCAAAACGTTACAATATTTCGGGCAGATAATACTGGTGGGCTTTGGTTTAAGCCGGATCCATGTATTATACTGTGTAGATATAATATCTTTGTCTCAGTTGCATTTGTATTCGGTCGTAATACAAATGCGGGTATGTTTATACTGTTACGGGGTTATCCTGAAATTCGTTTCGGGATCGCTTTTTGAAGTTGCCAGTTTCCAGTTTTCTATCACCCGTATTTAATATTCGGTTAAATACGGATTTATCTTTTCTTCATGAGGGTGAGTCATGAGGTGAGTCGTGATTCTAGAAGGTTCTAGAAGGTGACTAGGATTAGTGACTAATGGTTGCATTAAATGTTCATTTATTGTTATGCAAGGTGTCATTAGTGAGTCACCTTTAGCATTAATGTTTCTTGTTAACATTAGGATATTTCTTCTTGATATTATTCCTTTGTGGTCACCTCCCTTGCTCCTACACTCACCCTCTCTTCCTCATATATTGGCCGGCCCCCTCCCCTTGAGATAAGATTGATTGATTTGGAAAAAAGATGATAGTTTTAGTGTATGGAAATTTCATAGCTCATTTTCTATTACCCGATTCAAATGGAAACTTCATTAACCGTTCGTCCATGGATTAGGACGAAGCGAGACAAAGTGTTCTACTCATTCTCTACATCATTCTTGGTCATCTCTTTTAGCAAACTTGATGACCGAGTTGCCTCGGGTCAGAGGCGGGAGCCCGTTTAAAGATCCGATGACGTGGTGCCACCTGGACGAGGAGATCGGAGATCGACGAGATCGGAGCAGCCGCAACGGAGCTTGGGATGATGGTTAAAGAACGAAGGACTCGGATCGTTCGGTATAACCTTTCTACCCTCTTTACAGTTTGTTAGTTTAGCGTTAATGGCAGATCCGGGTTATAGTATGCGATAGCGCCAGTTATAAAAGTTTTTGTTCCGCATTTGGCGTCAGTTTGACGGCCGGGGCGCTACCGTAGACTTACACATCACAACGCTGGTAATCAAGCAAAGATCCTAAGGGCTCCACTAATGTGTATAGGCGATATGCTAAAAAAACACATGCACACATTAAAGTAGAAATAAACCAAGTAGCATACTACCATTTCGAGCAAGATTGTCTATACAACTTTGAATATCCCAAGCTTCCATCAGTAATATACAAACTAGTATGATACAGTAATGGCCTCTAGGGCATATACACTAACAAAATCACATCACCTTTTCCACCTCATTAATAAAAACAAATGATTTTCCATAAATGGAAAATCATATAAATGAGGTGGCATCTTCTAGAAGCTATTCCGTATAAAATACGGAATATTTCTCGGTACATGTATCGAAATACATATATGCTTATTCGTACCAAAATACGAATAGCCGAGAGAGAAAACGAATAGTGAACAATAATACTGGAATACGTATATACAAATACATATATAAATTATTAAATCAAAACCCGATTTAATAATCCGGCTTAATCCTAAGCCGCTAGTATTATCAACCGTCCGATTAAAGTCTGTGCAGCATGTAAACATATTTAATTGGACACATGTATGTATCAACATACGCCATATACACCTTATCGCCTAAACCGTGAAAACCCTCTGTGTGGGACTCTAAAGACTCGTCAATACGCTGGCAGTGGGTTTAACTACAAGCACGTCAGCGGCACTAGCTGTACGTAACGGCTACCCATGTATTGAACGAAAGGGAGGCCGACGAGAAAACTCATCCTGAACTCTTACTGAGCCTGACAGTGATAATATCCGTACAGTCCGGTCTGTTCGCCTAAGAGTATCGCATATCGAGTTTAGGGCGGTGGATAAAGTCAGACCCCCAACAACGCGATATTTAGTGTCGGTATGAAACCCATCACCACATGAGAAACTATCATTCCTGGATCGGTAGTTCTCGTCCACCGTGGCCACAGATTTATGATGATGGCCATCCGTACACAATGCGACATCAACCCTCAATGCCGGGAGAGACGAATCCCCGACGATCCGATCACTGCCTCCATATGGCTCGGGACTGTACCCAACTAAAACCTGTTTGCATGACTCCTTTGATCCGTGGTAGGGTAGTAATCAAAGCACAGTGGGAACTCACACGAAACAAATGACGATCTCAGGTCGACAGACTAACCTGTACACATGTCACCTGGGAACTGCTATCTGACAAGAGGTATAATACCAACTAGCAGTGCAACAACCGAGTTCAGTTATACCAATTTCTGTTCCCGTATTTATATATATCTGTGGTATTTTATTGATTTATCATGTTTGGGTGCGAAAGGTAGTTTACATTTTACATTGCATTCGACCCGACCTGGGCGCGTTTTGAAATATTTTTATATCCCGCAAAAATTCAATTATTTAAATTTTAAATTTAATTATAATATTTTCGTAACAGCTCAGAAGATTTTTTTAAAACCAATTCAAATCTTTTTTTAAATCCTTAAATCCTTTCTTTAACCTTTCCTCAGCTCTCTCTCTTTTTCTCTCGACCCCACACCTTAAACCAATGAAAGCACCCTTATCTTTGCGCCGGGCCCGACATTTCTCTCTATCTCTCTCCCTCAAGCGCTCAGTCTCTCTCTTTCCCCCCACAAAAGTCCAATTTTATCTCTCCTCCCCCCTCTCTCTCCTCTCGATCTCTCTCTTCTCTCTATCTCTATCTCCCTCTCTCAATCATCTCGCAACTCTCTCTCCCTCTATCTCTCTCTTCTCTCTCTCTCTCCCTTCCCGGAATCCCTCTCTCTCCTCTCGTATATTCTTTCTCTCTCCCTCTCTATATATTTTTCCTTCTCCTTCTTTTTTTAAACAACAAACCCAAAACCCAAAACCCTAGCCGCCGCCTCCACCTTGCCGTCGTCCAAGACCCTCGACGACGCCATTCCTGACCTCGTCGCCTCCTCACCCTCATCGCCTCCATCTTTTCTCTCCCCGACGAACCCGAACACCCACGCACCCATCTCCACCACCTTCACTTCCCATCGCTGCCGACCACCTCGTCGGCCTCCCCTGGTCACCATTTCCCCATCTTCTCCCCCTCTCTCCTTCTCTAACCCTACAAACCCCGAACCCGACCACTTCACCCAAGAACCCGAGCACCATTCCCTGCACCAAGAACTGCTGCCACTACCCTTCGCCGGCAAACCCCACACCGGCAACCCCTCGTCGTCGTCGCCTCTTGCCAACTCCCCTGGAATCCCAGAGCACCTATCCATAGTAAGATCTCTTCCATTCTTCTCTTTTCTTCCCTCCATGCATTCTTTCTTTAACATGTTCACTGTTTTTCTTGTTTGCCGGAATCCGGCCGTGACGTCGATGATCCTGACGACCCAGCGAACATACCAGACCCGTGTGATCACCTTATACGTTGTTTGGATCCGTTCCGTGCATCGTGTGCGCATCGCAACTTTTCGCGCCGACGTGTGACGTTCCGTATACCGTTTCTTGAACCGTTTAGGCAAGTAAAACTTGCTACATGCTACTTATATTATTTTATACGTATTTAATTGCATATTGAACCTGTAGATTAAACCTAATGCCACATGTTCCATTTTAACACTTCGATGTCCATTTATATCTTTTTAGATTTAGAACTTGAAACATACCATATTGCATTTTAGTTTACCATACGTGGTACCCACGTCCATATTTAAATCACATAATAATTATTTGCATAGACCATAGTACCCCTTTAATAGTTTATACCCTATCGGACACCCGTTTGCATACATCTAGACTATATATATATTCAATTGCACCCCTAGATCATTTAATACATATTAGTGAGATTTTAACATTCCATATTTGATAAAGTGTATTTTAATTAATGTTGGAATTATAACCTTAACCCAAATCGATAACTGTACATCCATATGTCTTTGTTATACCTATTTTTGCACACTACGCTACAATATTCCATTTTATTGTTCCATTAGTACCCCATACTTGTTTTGTATACCCATGCTTATTATAGTTTGATTATGAGCACCCACTTGTTACTTGTGCACCCCTGACATGACTTGATACGCCTACTACTTGATACGACATGGTACCGTACACTTCTTAACATGACATGATACCTATATACTACCTGACTTGACCTGATGTACCATGGCTTTACCTCTTACCTGATCTTGTTACTAATGCCAACATCTTGACATGTTGTCCCTACGGACATTTCCTGTTGTCTATCCAGACAAACCTTTACCTGCTGATCCTGTGTTGGCATTAGCTCCAGATTTATCAATACTTGACTTGAATACATAACTTGGGGTTATGGGGAAATCAATGATGAAACCTTACTTGTAACTCAACAGTTCGACACCTTTACTGATCAGTTTTAGAGGCTAGGCCAGCCTTGGGATGATGCTGTTGACATCATTCATCGTTACCCCTTTTCCTTTTAGTGCCTAGCGGCATGTCTCGGCTTCAGCCCGAGAATCTTCACCGTGATCCCGGGCACACACGGGATACTATTAAGTTACATCGATAATTCATCAAATTGATTTCAAAGACTTGAGAGTAGTTAACCCAATAGACCAGTTTAGATTACTCACTACACATTACCCCACTGTCCTTACTTATATCACTGTTATACCTGTTTTACCATTTATACTCATACCTATATGTATTGCTACCCCTGTTTATAGTATTGCTTGATATTATGACGCACTGACATCTGGGTTTTGAATGGCCCAGATTCATTACCTTTGCTGCAGTCCGAGCAGGAGTATTTCAGTCAGCAGGCTGAGCAGTGAGGACTTGCTAGTAGTTAGTTCATTTTACTTTCGGTATTTTCATTCCTGATGTGAGCCCGCATTATGGGACGTACATTCCAGCTTATTCTTGTATTGGATCTTTTGCTTCCGCATTTTTTAATTCTTGACTTGTTTTATTTTGGCTTATGGACATGTGTTAGATAGTTTATTATTGTTCTTGATATCTCTACAGCCGTAATGTGACTGTGGAAAGATATTTCCTATCCACAGGTAGCATGGTTGGCTATGTCACGTGCCTATCTTAGCATACTCTGTGAAGAGGGGCGTGACATAGTTATTTTGGTATCAGAGCCATAGGTTTTAAGTTAATCGGGTTTGATTCTTTTTGTAGTTGGGTATTGGACCCAATATACGAATCAGAATACCCGTGATTAGGAAACATGTCCTGCCACCTTACCGTCTTACCATTTTTTGAATCTTAACCTCCTCCTGATTCTACTTTTACGATATGCAAGCCTCCTTTACATATCGACTCGAAACCTGGTTTCCTTTTGTTTATCTCTAGAACTTAGGCGACTTGAGTGGAGTTATGTGATTGTAGCTATGATACCGCGGCATAGTTACAATGCGGTACTCTATTTAAGTAACTTGGAATTCTAGCCTTGATTCATATCCTTGATCTATATTTTGAATCTGTTACCATGCTAATCCTTTTGGTGCTTTGATTTCAGGAACATGGCAGACAAGAATCTGAAAATGTACCGAAGGCGTGTTGACGAAGCCGCTATGCTTGGAGTAATACGTGGGATGTTGGAGAACCAAAAGCGACAGACCGAGCTGATCCACCAGCAAGATGAATCTTTTCAGGAAGGTTTGCGGACCATTCAGCAGTCCGTGAACAATGTTGTGGCCAGACCAGTGGATCGTGTGGGTACCGTGGCGGATTTCATGAGACTGGGTCCGTCTGTCTTTACTGGCCTGGATGATCCGTTGCCAGCGGAGCAGTGGCTGGTTGACATGGAGAATTTACTCGTTGCGGCACAAATCCCAGATGATAAGAGGGTGGATGTGGTACGCATCCAGTTGGTGGATTACGCCCGTGAATGGTGGCTTGTGGAAGAGACCCGCTTGCCTAAGCCGATCAATTGGGCGGTTTTTTCGAAGAGTTTCTTAGAGAAGTTCTTCCCGCGGACTGCATGGGAGGAAATGGAAGAAAAGTTCATCAGTTTGAAGCAGAACGGCGCACCGTTAGATGTACATGCAGCTGAGTGGATGCGGCTCAGTAGATTCGCTGGACCTTTGGTTGCCAACGATGCTGATAGGGCAAGGAGGTTCATGCGCAGTTTGGATGTGAACATCCAGAGGCAGATTGTCTCCCTGGGTTTGACCACTTTCTCAAAAGTACTTACAGCGGCCCGAGAGCAGCAGAGCCTATCTACGAAGACTGGGAGTACACAACAGCCAGCAGTTACAGTGCTGAAGCCGGCATTTGCACCGAACCGAGCACATGGACGCAGAGGTATTCCAGTGAACCGATGTGGCGTAACACCTATGAAGAAGCCTGTTGTCGTTGATCAAAGAAGGAGCGTGATTTGTAACTACTGCCATTTGCCCGGACATGTGCAAAGAGATTGTCGAAGGAGGCAGGGACTCTGTTTGGTTTGTGGATCGGCGGATCATGCTATCAACGCTTGTCCGTCGAAGCTTCGCATGAGAGATGAAGGTCAGAAGCCACCGCAGAAACCGTTTCAGGGACAGAAGCAGCTGACTCAGGGACCCAATCAAGCTCGAGCATTTACCCTGACGGCTGAGGATGCTAAGGCTTCAGGAGAAGTTGTTTCAGGTATTCTGTTTGTTCATGGTTTTCCCGCATTAGCGTTATTCGATTCTGGTGCATCCCTTTGTTTTATGTCGTCCAATTTTATTTCTACACACTCGATTACTTGCACGACCCTGTCTAGTTTCTGGGACATACACACTGGGAATGGGAAGATCATATCTAGTAAAGAATGTAAGGATTGTGCAGTTGTTGTTTGCGGACGGGAGCTATTTGCAGATTTCTTGGTAATTGATACAGGCAGCTATGAAGTCGTCTTGGGAATGGATTTTCTCGGCACTTTCCACGCTCACATTGATTGTAGGGCAAAGAAAGTAATTTTCCAGATTCCCGGACATCCAGAGTTTATCTTTACTGGAGGAAGCAGTTCTGTCGGGCCAGTCGAGTTTAAGGTTAGGCCGACAAATAGTGTTCTTTCATCAATGGAGGTTGCTAAAGATGAAGTGCCAGCTGTTGTTCGAGATTTCATGGACGTGTTTGAAGACATATCAGGTTTACCACCGAAGCGAGACGTAGAGTTCGCGATTGATATTGTTCCTGGTGCAGCGCCAGTTTCTAAAGCGTACTATCCAATGGCACCAGTGGAGTTTGAAGAAGTCAAGAAGCAGGTTACTGAATTACTTGAGAAGGGTTGGATTCGAAGCAGTAACTCGCCTTGGGGAGCTCCAGTTCTTCTAGTCAAGAAGAAAGATGGAACAAGGAGGACGTGCATCGATTATCGAGAATTAAACCGGGTGACTATTAAGAACAAGTACCCGATCCCTCGCATTGGCGAATTATTTGAGAAACTTAGTAGCGCGAGGGTATTCTCGAAGCTGGATTTGCGATCCGGATATCATCAGGTCCGAGTTAAAACAGAAGATATTTGCAAGACGGCGTTCCGAACTCGGTATGGACATTACGAGTATTTAGTGATGCCCTTCAGAGTAACGAATGCACCGGCGATATTCATGGACTTGATGAACCGAATCTTTTCACCTTTCTTGGACCAGTTTATAGTGGTGTTCATTGATGATATTCTGGTCTACTCGAAGAGTATCGAAGAGCATGTTGAACACTTGAAGATCGCACTGCAGACGTTGAAGCAAGAAAAATTGTATGCAAAGATGAGCAAGTGTGAGTTTTGGTTTCAAGAAGTGAAGTTTTTGGAGCATGTCGTGTCTGGTGAGGGAATCGTCGTTGATCCTGAAAAGATTGCAGTAGTTCGATATTGGCCGATTCCGAAGACCGTTGCAGAGATCAGAAACTTTCTTGGACTTGCCGGGTATTACAGAAGGTTCGTGGAGAACTTTGCTCGTCTGGCGGAGCCTTTGACCAAGCTTACGTGCAAAGAAGTACCATTTGTGTGGACGGATAAGTGTGCGTCAGCTTTTGAGGCGTTGAAGCAGAGATTGATAACTGCTCCTTTTCTGACCGTGCCAGACAGTTCCAGAGGATTGGTGATTCACAGCAACGCATCTGGGAAAGGATAGGGTGTGTTTTGATGCAGCACGGAAAGGTTATAGCTTACGCATCGAGACAGTTGAAGATCCACGAGAAGAATTACCCAACTCATGATTTGGAGCTAGCAGCTGTGATTTTCGCTTTGAAGATTTGGAGACACTACTTATTGGGCGAAAGGGTCGAGGTTTTCACCGATCACAAAAGCTTGAAATATGTGTTCATGCAGAAGGAGCTTAATATGTGGCAGCGTAGATGGTTGGAGCTGATGGCTGACTACGATCTTGATCTTAAGTACCATCCAGGGAAAGTTAATGTTGTGCCGGATGCGCTTAGTCAGTTGCCAACAATTCAGATGTTGACTGCACAGATGGAACTTATAGAAGACTTTCGAAGATTTTATTTGGAGGTTGTGCTGCCGCATTTTTCGGGACAGTTGATGCAGCTGCAAGTACAATCGTCGTTGATCGAGAATATTAAAGCAGCGCGGTCGCAGGACGCTAGATTGCAAAAGTTTCGAGAACAGGTTGAAGCTGGACTTCGTACAGACTTACTGATCCATGAAGATGGTTCGTTGCATTATGTTAGCCGTTTGTGTGTGACAAAGGGAGATATTCGCGAAGAGCTTATGAAGGAGGCGCACAGTTCAGCATACTCTGTACATCCAGGAGGCACGAAGATGTACCGAGATATACGACAGCATTTCTGGTTGGAAGGCATGAAATGGGAGATTGCCCGCTTTGTGGCAAAGTGCTTGGTGTGTCAGCAAGTTAAGGCTGAACATCAAACGGTTCCTGGTTTATTGCAACCACTTCCGATTCCTCAGTGAAAGTGGGAACATATAACCATGGATTTCATGACGGCTCTACCGCAGAGTCCAAAAGGCAACAACGCAGTTTGGGTGATTGTTGATCGATTGACCAAGGCAGCTCATTTCATCCCTTTTCGGGTTGGTCAATCAACAGAAACTTTGGCAGAACGGTACATGCAGGAGATTGTAAGATTGCGTGGAGTACCGGTGAGCATCGTGTCCGACAGTGACACTCGTTTATTATCACACTTTTGGAGGAGCTTACAGGAAAGTTTGGGGACTCATTTGAAGTTTAGCACCGCTTATCATCCTCAAACAGATGGCCAGTCGGAGAGAACGATCCAAACCCTTGAAGACATGTTGAGAGCTTGCATGTTAGACTTCAAGGGTTCATGGGAGGTTCATCTACATTTGGTGGAGTTTTCTTACAATAACAGTTTCCAGGCGACTATTCAGAAGGTTCCATTCGAAGCTTTATATGGTGGCAAGTGTCGTTCAGCTGTTTGTTGGGATGATATTGGTGAACGAAGATTGTTGGGACCGGATTTGATCGTGCAAACAGTTGAAAATGTTAACACTATCTGGAACCATATGAAAGCAGCACAAGACCGGCAAAAGAGTTGGGCAGATACATCGAGAAGACCTCTAGAGTTTGCCGTTGGTGATTTGGTATTCTTGAAAATATCACCAACTAGAGGGGTGATTCGTTTCGGATGTCGAGGAAAGCTTAGTCCTCGATTCGTTGGATCTTTTGAGATTTTGGAGCGTATTGGAGAAGTAGCAT
This sequence comes from Agapanthus africanus, assembly GCA_030015575.1. Lineage (NCBI taxonomy): Eukaryota > Viridiplantae > Streptophyta > Magnoliopsida > Asparagales > Amaryllidaceae > Agapanthus > Agapanthus africanus. The sequence continues at coordinate 343,757,038 of CM057341.1, forward strand.
ACCGTTTGGCGTTACCGCAATCCTTGGCGAATGTTCATGATGTGTTTCACGTATCTCAACTCCGTAAATATGTTCGAGATGAAACACATGTGTTGGATCATTCGGAGCTGACTGTCTCAGAAGATTTGACTTTTGAGGAGCAACCGATGTCGATTGTGGATCGAAGAGAAAAGGTTCTTAAGAACAAAGTTATCCCTCTTGTACTTGTTTCTTGGGGTAATCGATCACATGGAGAGTCAACTTGGGAACGAGAAGATGACATCCGACAGAAGTTTCCCCATCTATTCTTGTAGTTTGTAGTTTATTTATCTTTTCTTGTCCTTGGAATTTCGAGGACGAAATTCTTTTTGAAGTTGGGTATAATGTAACAACCGAGTTCAGTTATACCAATTTCTGTTCCCGTATTTATATATATCTGTGGTATTTTATTGATTTATCATGTTTGGGTGCGAATGGTAGTTTACATTTTACATTGCATTCGACCCGACCCGGGCGTGTTTTGAAATGTTTTTAAATCCCGCAAAAATTCAATTATTTAAATTTTAAATTTAATTATAATATTTTCGTAACAGCTCAGAAGATTTTTTTAAAACCAATTCAAATCTTTTTTTAAATCTTTAAATCCTTTCTTTAACCTTTCATCAGCTCTCTCTCTCTTTTTCTCTCGACCCCACACCTTAAACCAATGAAAGCACCCTTATCTTTGCGCCGGGCCCCACATTTCTCTCTATCACTCTCCCTCAAGCTCTCAGTCTCTCTCTTTCACCCACAAAAGTCCAATTTTATCTCTCCCCCCTCTCTCTCCTCTCGATCTCTTTCTTCTCTCTATCTCTCTCTCCCTCTCTCTCTCATTTCGCAATTCCCCCCCCTCTCTCTCTCTCCTCTTTCTCTCTCCCTTCCCAGAATCCCTCTCTCTCTCCTCTCGCATATTCTTTCTCTCTCCTTCTCTATATATTTTTCCTTCTCCTTCTTTTTTAAAACAACGAACCCAAAACCCAAAACCCTAGTCGCCGCATCCACCTTGCCGTCGTCCAAGACACTCGACGACGCCATTCCCGACCTCGTCGCCTCCTCACCCTCATCGCCTCCGCCTCCATCTCTTCTCTCCCCGACGAACCCGAACACCCAAGCACCCATCTCCGCCACCTTCACTTCCCATCGCCGCCGACCACCTCGTCGGCCTCTCCTGGTCACCATTTCCCCATCTTCTCCCCCTCTTTCCTTCTATAACCCTAAAAACCCCGAACCCGACCACTTCACCTAAGAACCCGAGCACCATTCCCTGCACCAAGAACCGCAGCCACTACCCTTCGCCGGCAAACCCCACGCCGGCAACCCCTCGTCGTCGTCGCCCCCTGCCAACTCCCCTGGAATCCCAGAGCACCTATCCACAGTAAGATCTCTTCCATACTTCACTTTTCTTCCCTCCATGCATTATTTCTTTAACATGTTCAGTGTTTTTCTTGTTTGCCGGAATCCGGCCGTGATGTCGACGATCCTGACGACCCAGCGAACATACCTGACCCGTGTGATCACCTTGTACGTTGTTTGGATCCGTTCCGTGCATCGTGCGCGCATCGCGACTTTTCCCGCCGACGTGTGACGTTCCGTATACCGTTTCTTGATCCGTTTAGGCAAGTAAAACTTGCTACATGCTACTTATATTATTTTAAATGTATTTAATTGCATATTGAACCTGTAGATTAAACCTAATTGCACATGTTCCATTTTAACACTTCGATGTCCATTTATATCTTTTTAGATTTAGAACTTGAAACATACCATATTGCATTTTAGTTTACCATACGCGGTACTCACGTCTATATTTAAATCACATAATAATTATTTGCATAGCCCATAGTACCCCTTTAATTGTTTATACCCTATCGGACACCCGTTTGCATACATCTATCCTATATATATATTCAATTGCATCCCTAGATCATTTAATACATATTAGTTAGATTTTAACATTCCATATTTGATAAAGTGTATTTTAATTAATGTTGGAATTATAACCTTAACCCAAATCGATAACTGTACATCCATATGTCTTAGTTATACCTATTTTTGCACACTACGTTACAATATTCCATTTTATTGTTCTATTAGTACCCCATACTTGTTTTGTATACCCATGCTTATTATAGTTTGATTATGAGCACCCACTTGTTACTTGTGCACCCCTGACATGACTTGATACACCTACTACTTAACACGACATGGTATCGTACACTTCTTAACATGACATGATACCTATATACTACCTGACTTGACCTGATGTACCATGGCTTTACCTGTTACCTGATCTTGTTACTAATGCCAACAACTTGACATGTTGTCCCTATGGACATTTCCTGTTGTCTATCCAGACAAACCTTTAACTGCTGATCCTGTGTTGGCATTAGCTCCAGATTTATCAATACTTGACTTGAATACATAACTTGGGGTTATGGGGAAATCAATGATGAAACCTGACTTGTAACTCGACAGTTCGATACCTTTACTGATCAGTTTTAGAGGCTAGGCCAGCCTTGGGATGATGCTGTTGACATCATTCATCGTTACCCCTTTTCCTTTTAGTGCCTAGTGGCATGTCTCGGCTTCAGCCCGAGAATCTTCACCGTGATCCCGGGCACGCACGGGATACTATTGAGTCACATCGATGATTCATCAAATTGATTTCAAGGACTTGAGAGTAGTTAACCCAATAGAGCAGTTTAGATTACTCACTACACATTACCCCACTGTCCTTACTTATATACCTGTTTTACCATTTATGCTCATACCTGCATGTATTGCTACCCCTGTTTATAGTATTGCTTGATATTATGACGCACTGACGTCTGGGTTTTGCATGGCCCAGATTCCTTACCTCTGCTGCAGTCCGAGCAGGAGTATTTCAGTCAGCAGGCTGAGCAGTGAGGACTTTCTAGTAGTTAGTTCATTTTACTTTCGGTATTTTCATTCCTGATGTGAGCCCGCATTATGGGACGTACATTCCAGTTTATTCTTGTATTGGATCTTTTGCTTCCGCATTATTTTATTCTTGACTCGTTTTATTTTGGCTTATGGACATGTATTAGATAGTGTATTATTGTTTTATTTTGGCTTATGGACATGGTCGCATGCCTTTGTTAGCGTACTCTAGGAAGCGGGGCGTGACAAGCAGGTTCCCGGCGAGTCCGTCCAGTGTACTCATAACCCAATGAGCACCTGCATACTATCTTAGGTGAACAAACTAATACCAATGGCTTGTGAGACCTGGCCACCGCCCCTCATCAGGGTCTCGATCAGTATACACTAGTCTGCACTGGAGTATCGATGCCCGGTCTCGATACTCCTACGACTAGGGACATTTAAGGATGTGCTTATAGACCCCAGCTCCCACATATATGATCGCCATCATAATGCTGGCAGTCAAGCAAGAATCCTAAGGGCTCTATCAACATGTACATGATGATAAAGAAAAACCAGATAGCATACCATCATCTTGAGTAAGACTATTTCATCGGTATAGGCCCTGCCTCAATCATCACAATCACAAGTCCACGACTATGATAATTGCCTTGAAGGCACTATAGCCAACAGTCGTCTCCTGTACGATCTGCGGCCCCAAAATACTGCTCTCACTGAGCTCTATCCAACAGACGGGCGATCTACGTCTCCTCCCATACAAGGCCTCGAAAGGTGCCATCTTAATAGTATCCTGGAAACTATTGTTGTAAGACACCTCCACCTAGGGTAATTGATGATCCCAGCTACCACCAAAGTCTAAAACGCACGCTCGGAGCATGTCCTCGAGAGACTGAATAGTCCGCTCTGACTGGTCGTCGGTTTGCGGATGAAATGCTGTGCTGAAACTCAAGCGGGTGCCTAAAGCCTCCTGAAGCCTCTGCCATAGTCGGCTGGTAATTTGGGTGCCTCGGTCGGACACGATACATGTCGGGACTCCATGCGGTCGTACAATCTCGTCGATGTATATCTGGGCATATTGAGCAAATCCGAAAGTCGTCTTCACCGGCAGGAAGTGAGCCGCTTTCGTCAAACAATCCACGATCACCCAAATGGAGTCATACCCCCGCCTAATCCTGGGTAGACCCACAACGAAATCCATCGAAATCTTCTCCCATTTCCACTCCGGAATGGGTAACGGCTATAGCTCTCCCGCTGGCTTCTGGTGCTTGGCCTTGACTTGCTGACAAGTTAGGCATCTCAACACGAAGTCTGTGATGTCCCTCTTCATTCTGTCCCACCAGTAAACATCTCTCATATCATGTTATATTTTGGTGGAACCCGGATGAACACTATACACCGATCGATGTGCCTCCTCAAGAATATCACGCCGCAGTCCTTCAGCATCTGGTACGCACAGTCTAGTCCCAAATCGCAGTATCCTCTGATCATCAGTCACAAACTCGGAAGATCTGCCCTGTCCAATCTGTGCCATGATCTCAGAACAACGGTCATCACTGTACTGTGCCTCATGTATACGGTCAAGCAACCGTGGGCGTGCACGAACATGCGCAAGCTGTCCCCCGATCGGCATGAACTCGAACTGCACTCGGCTGTCACATAAAATCTGCCAATCTGCCGACGACTGCCTCTGCACTGCGCTCAAACAAGATAGACTACCCCCGGGCCTCCTGCTCAAAGCATCCGCCACTTCATTAGCCTTGCCCAGGTGATACAAGATCTCGCAATCGTAGTCCTTTACTAGTTCCATCCAACGGCGCTGTCTGAGATTCATGTCTCGCTGCTGAAATATATACTTTAAGCTCTTGTGATTAGTGAATATCTGGCACGACTCGTCGTATAGGTAATGTCGCCAGATCTTGAGTGCAAAGACCACTACAGCCATCTCCAAATCGTGAGTGGGTGATTGATCTATATTTTTGTGTGTAGTAATTAACTACAATCAATAACGGTGTCGCGTGTAGCTAGACCGAGATGAGTACGGGTCGTCCTCTGGGAAACGTTGAACCTTTTATTCTTACTTTAGATGTGTTGAGAAAGAGAGAGGAAGAAATAAGAATGGTGAAGAATGGTTGTAGATTCTAGATCTATGTTAAATACGGATGTAAAATATATATCTAGATTAATTATGGATGTAAGTTTAATATAAAAAGGGGGCTTGTAGGGTTCATTAGGATTTAGTAGTTATGGATGATTAATTAAAGATTAACCTTTTTATCCTTTAATAGATTTAAAACTAGAACGAAAGTGATGCATGTAGATTAGGGTTTCTGGAGGGAAAAGGGTTCCCACTCATAACCCCTATCTCGACATGGAACTCCGTTCATATCTAGCCTTTACCAGAACAATCATTAATCTAATCTCTAATCGCGGTCGAGACTAACAATGAATTGGTAGCGCGCCCGATTAGGATGTTAATGATTCTTTTGATAAAGTTTATAAACTTTATAGGACGTAAAAAGAGTTTAAGAATTTTCATTATCCATTAACCTACCCTAATCCTACGAACCCTAACAAGCAGAGAATTACTCGCGCATGTTGGGAGAAAAGGAGATGGAGAGAGAATTCATAATGAAACTACAAAGAAATAGAATAAGAAAAAGAACTACCTATATTAATCAACAAAACTCATTTACACTTTGTTTCCTTAGAAAATGATTACAAATACTAGTTTGCTTCTCAATCTCTTCTAAGGAAGTAGATGAACCATTGATGATCAGCCTGGATGCGTGAGCCGTCTTGGACTTCGTGATCTCGTCAACTTGATGATTTTTCCAAGGGGCTCTCGGTCCTTATTTATAGTCCCAAAGCCAGAACCCTAGATGCCTAAATTGAAAACTAGTAGTTAAGATCCAAACTGAAAACTCCCAACTCATAACTCGTCAAAACCGCGGCGGATCCGCGGCCAAAAGGTGGGTTTGGCCGCGGATCCGCGGCCAAATAGTAACATCTTAGGCTCAATCTTCTTGTGGGCTCTTCTGGTGATATATGGTGATCTTTTGAATATCTGAAAACTGAAAATCTTTTCTACGTCACTGCCAGAATTGATTTCTTTAGTTTACTTTCTTATAGGCAGGTATGTTCCAACAACTTTGATTTCCTTGATTTCAGTCCTGAAAATTCTGCACAATAACTCAACAAATAATATTAGTAGAGTTTGTTTTAATGAGATATTTAACTTAACCATTAAGTATTGGTCAAAGGTATTAATAAGGTAAGCATATTAAATGGGCCAAATGTCACATGGATATTATATGATTACTTTTTCCCACCAAATGTTAATTATAATATATAAACACATGAAAATATTATTTTTACAGATAAACCCTCATATGTATCATATATTATATTAAATACCTTTTATTATATAGAAATAGTAGGAAAAATGTCATATTAAATATGCAGTTTTATCAACTGAACAAATACCCCCAAAACTTATCTTTGATCGTCCCGAGCAAACTAGTTTATTCAAGAGAAGGAGAAAAAGAAAGGTGAAAGCTAAGCACACTTTTGTAGGCAACACGATTGCACTGAGCGCGTGCAACAAGCCGTTAAACCTCTAGGTGTCCCTAGTAGGAGGAGTGTTGTCTCATGAGGGTTTTCAGCGGATTACACCCATAAAATCCTATAATAAAAGAGAGATGGTGAAATTTACATATAAAGATAAGAACCATAAAAGAAATACTTTGAAAATTTAGAGTTTCCAACTACACTAGCTTTTCAGTTGTCATGAGCCCTATCTTAATAGTCATGAAAAGATGTTAGAAATCACATCATCCCTCAATAAAACATTGTCTTTATTCTTCATTCCTGCCTTTCATCCAAACATCGATCATATAACCCTACGTGTGTGTAATAGATATCCCTACACTCGGAGAATTCAATTCAAGCTATCATACTCTTGTCCATCTGCCTCAGTACTTTTTAATTTGATGAATATTTATATGGATTTGCTCACACATTTTCATGCGACCGTTAATACTTCTTGAGGTACTAACCGACCGATTACTCATGTGCTTGCTAATACGGTGTATTGGTATTTTTCCTCGTCTTGCACCACCTAAGGCTTAGCAGTGACTCTCAAACCAGTTGGTCTAAGGAACTAGGTGATGAAGCACCCTCGCTATATTTTTTTATTGCTGCCTAGGCGATAACAAAACCAGCGTTCATTTTTTCTTTTCACTATTTTTATATTTTCTTCATTTTTTTTACTTCCTTCATACTTTGGCTTTTAGACAAGAGCATTTCAAGGTATCCTCTACTATCTCGAGTTTCAAGACGTGTGTAAGTGCGTATAGTAGGGTATCAGCATTCAAATGTTTGGTTTCCAGAGTAGGAACTATTTTTCAGACTTATTTTTATCCTCAGATTCGTGACTTCTTTCATCTTACTAACCCTTGGGACAACGGCTCATAACTACTTATTACTAGTTCGTTTAAGAAAACTTCTAATTTTCTTGGTTTTCTTCAACTATACCTATCATTTGGATGTAATTTTTCACTATCTACTCTTTTAATATAAAAAAAATTGTGCTTATGCAAAGTGTAATGCAAAGTAACGCGTAAATAAGCACAAACCTCCCCCAAACCTGTTTACAGCAGTGTCCTCACTGATGTCATCTGTTAAGCTCAAAAACCTGTAGACTTTGGAGGAAAAAGGGGACAAGAAATAATGAAAATGAAATCCTCCCCCAAACTTATTTCTGGCTCGTAATTTTGTAAAAATTTTCTTTCAAGAGCTGAAATACACCCCCCCCCAAACTTGAGTAAAATCGTATTAAGCATTTAAAATTATAAGGGGGGTTAAAATTATTGGTCAAAGTAAAGCCTTACAAAGACCAAAAGTCAACACCAACCATTCAAAAATTTTATCGATGAAACGTACTGGTTGGTGGAAAATCATGTCTCCTATTGACATGAAGAAGTGGGGAGGAGATAAGAGGTGGGATAGAATGTGTTTGCGTCTCGTTTTGGAGAGACGATACAGTGATAGTAATGATGGATTACTCGCATTATCATGATTGTCCAGAAGAAGGGGTGGAGGTTCAATTTCTTCGTCTTGGAGTTGATTCATCTCAACACCCGTGTCTTTTAAAAATGTAAGTTCATCAGCGAAAATTTCCTCAAAGCTTTCATCGATACCCCGAAGAATAATCTCATCAGGAAAAACAGGGTGATCGTCAGAGTCTATAAAAAGTTCCTCATCAGTGTTAGATGTTGACCCGGACAACTCGGTGGAAGAGTCCGTGTATGTATAATACATGGTTGGGTCAAACAACAACATATGAAAAGAGTTAGTATCATGAGGTTGATCAAATTCGCTGCTGTCGACATCCATTAATTCGACAGAACACACATGAGCATAGGGTTCGGAGGGTTCACTTCCCAACTTGTAAATGTTAATCTCAATTGACTTCTTTCCAAAGGATAGGGTCATAGAGCCGTTTCTACAATTGATTGCTGCGTTGGAAGTAGTAAGAAAAGGTCGACCTAAAATCACCGGAATTTGGTTTCGTGGGTTCGCTATAGGTTGTGTATCTATAACGATAAAGTCCACAGGAAATATAAATTCCCCGACTTTGATTAACACATCCTCTAGCTCACCCCTAGGTTGGGTGATAGATCGATCGGCCATCTGAAGAGTGCAATGCGCCGGTTTTAACTCTCCGTTCCCTAATTGCTCATAAACAGAATACGGAAGTAAGTTAACACTCGCACCTAAATCGAGTAGAGCACGATTGATATTTTTACCCCCAATAGAAATAGAAATTGTAGGACTTCCGGGGTCCTTTCGTTTCTTGGGTAGTTGTTGTGTAAAAGTAGTGCTCACATTACTCGTAAGGAAAACTTTTTTAGGTACTTGAACTTTTCTCTTCCTAGTGCACAAGTCCTTTAGGATTTTCGCATAAGATGGAACTTGTTGAATAGCATCTAGGAGAGGAATGTTTATGTTAACTTGCTTAAAAATTTCCACAATCTTCTCCATTTGTGGACTTGGTCTGTTGCCCCTTAACCTGTTTGGATAAGGTGCTTTATCAATAAGGGTTTGGTCCAACATTGGAGAAGTTTGTGGGGATGGAATGGATCCCAGAATTGGAGTGGGGATCGTTTTAGATAGATTTGTAGAAGTGTTCGAGCTTTGGGGAAAACGGAGAATATGCTCGAAAGTTGGTGGGAGACTAGACGAATTAGGGGAAGAAGTATAAGATGGGGTATCATTGGTGTCACTAATATCATCACATTGCTCACCCACTCGGTTATTCAGCACTTTTCCCGATCTCAACGTAGTAACGACACTCACATTATAACTTTGTGAGTGGCCAGGATTTGGTAGGGGTTGAGATGGGAGTTTCCCTTTCTCTCTCGCACTCATTGCGGCGTTCAACTGTACAATTTGGTTTTCTATTGATTTAATACTCTCACTGTGGGAGGCGGAGTCTTTCTTTAGGGTATCAATATAAGACTTCATATCAGCCGACATTTGCATGGAATGTTTCATAAACAAATCCAAAGTTTGTGCGAGTGAAGAGTTATCAGTACCGGCCAATTGTGGTACAAAAGTGTTGGCCGGGTTCTGAAAATTTTGTGACTGAAACGGGTGCTGACTTTGGGGTTGTGGTTGCTGTGGAGGAGGTCTTTGATAAATGCTTTGGAACTGATTTTGATTTTGGGGTTGGTTTTGGTTCCAAGCAAAGTTAGGATGATTCCTCCATCCTTGATTGTACGTGGAAGAATAAGGATCGTTTCTAGGTCGCTGCTGAAAAGTAGCATTAGTTTGCTCGTGACCTTGAAACGATGCATTCATAGGACATTCTTCCGTTAAGTGTGAAGGATCTGAACAGCAACCACAGACGATCTTGGAAAGCGTTACTTGATTTAGGGAGACTGATGAGAATCTGTTCTCAATAGCGTCGAGTTTCTTCTGCATCGCTGCCATTTTGGCTTTTACTGCGATGGAAATATCGAGCTGATGAATACCTCCCCTAGATGAAGTTGGTCTTACGCTTTCCCACTGCAAAGTGTTTTCAGCGAGATCTTCCAGATATTTCCACGCTTCACCGTCATCTTTAGACATGAAATTGCATTGACACATTGTTTCAAGCATCTGATTTTTCGCTGGATTAATGCCCTCATATATAATTCGGCATAAATCCCATCTTTGTATTCCATGATGAGGACATTGGACAAGCAGATCCTTGAAACGTTCAAAGAACTTCCAAAATGGTTCATTGGGAAGCTGGGTGAATTGGTAGATCTCGCTCCTAATATGGCCAGTCTTATGGTTTGGGTAAAACTTCTTAAGAAATGCTATTACGAATTCATCCCAATTAGTGATAGAGTGTGCGGCAGTATTATAAAGCCATTTTTCTGCCAAATCGCACAGAGTGAATGGGAGAAGACTCAAGCGCATAACATCCACAGTTAGTTGTGATGTACCCATCATTGCGCATATGTTTTCGAATTTAGTGATGAAAACGTACGCGTCTTCAGATTCAAGCCCATGAAATTTGGGCAACAGATTGATGTAGTGGGGTTTAATTTCAAAATTATCCCCGTTTACTGGTGGAATAGAAAGACAAGTGGGAAGTGGAACACGGATAAGATAACATCTTTCTTGGAGAGAGATGCGCGGTGGATTCTGCGCACCTACGGGCGGTGGCAGTGTGGTGTTATAATCTGATGGAGTACCGTCCATCTCGGTTGATGTGGTGTGCGGTGGGGGAAAAGAAGATGAAGAAGCACCGACTTCGGAGTCGATAGCAGGAACGCGGACAAGACGGGCACTAGAATCCCGTGTCCAGCCAAGCACGCACTAAGCGGGTTTAGCGCAAGTGGCAGCGTGTGTGCGCTTTAAAATTGGTCTGTTTTGAAAAAGTGGGACTTAAGACAAATCACACAATAATGCACAAACAACCCTAGAACTAAGGTTACCTAGGTCCAGTCTCTAGACCGCTCGTAGACTTCCAAAGGACAAGCCGTAGGATCAATCCTCTACCGCCTCTTTACTACTCTTGTAGCCATGTAAGTGCCAGGTAAGTGGGAGGTTGTCCGCTACGTAAGTAGTAGTCTTAATTAAGTAACCACTTGCCTTAGACACACTTGCCTAGACACCACAAAAGTAATGCGGATAAGCGATAGATTACCCACGACCTTCCTCTATCCTTATCGAGTGCGACAGTCCTTAGAGTCTGGTCTAGATATTTTTTAAATTAATGTAGGGTTGATGCAGATGCTCGGTTTGTGATTTGTGGGGCTTAGGAAGGGTGATGAAATCTCCACCTAATCTGGATTTGGTCTTTGCCCCTTAAAGTCCGTATTAAAATATGCAAAACAAAACCAATCACAAAAGTTTGCAAAAAGATTTTTGAGCGGCGATATTTTGCAAAGAGTCCTGCAGAAAAGAGATTTTATTGGATTTCAGAGAAGAGAGAAAGAGGTTAGAATCTTACCAGAGAAATGTGGAACCATAGATCCTCTAACTGGCCGCGCTTCCACCGCCAATGTGCACCTCCTGCCGCGGATCCGCCGCAAGAGAGAGGGATCACTTGATGAATTTTTTTCTGTGGCCTTCTGTGCTCCTCTGGATCTCGATGAATGTCTCTGGCTCTCTGTTTCCTCAAGTCCGTGACTCCAGATCTCCTTTCAAAAAAAATTCACACTTCGTTAAATATACGATTTCTAGTTTTGTTTTAATTATGATATAGATCGGATAAGAATTCAACACAAATAATAAGAATAAAAAATTACGCATGTATCCCCGGCAACAGCGCCATTTGATTGATCTGTATTTTTGTGTGTAGTAATTAACCGCAATCAATAACGGTGTCGTGTGTAGATAGACCGAGATGAGTACGGGTCGTCCTCTGGGAAACGTTGAACCTTTTATTCTTACTTTAGATGTGTTAAGAAAGAGAGAGGAAGAAATAAGAATGGTGAAGAATGGTTGTAGATTCTAGATCTATGTTAAACACGGATGTAAAATATAGATCTAGATTAATTATGGATGTAAGTTTAATATAAAAAGGGGGCTTGTAGGGTTCATTAGGATTTAGTAGTTATGGATGATTAATTAAAGATTACCCATTTTATCCTTTAATAGATTTAAAACTAGAACGACAGTGATGCATGTAGATTAGGGTTTCTGGAGGGAAAATGGTTCCCACTCTTAACCCCTCTCTCGACATGGAACTCCGTGTTAGTTATATGTATGCCCTAGAGGCCATTACTGTACATATGATGTATATTATAGTGGATGCTGGGACGTATATAGGGAGGACTTTCTTGCTCGACATGATAGTATGCTATCTGGTTGTACTTTATCTTAACATATACTCTGATTGTCTCTAATACATGTTGATAAAGACCTTAGGATATGTACTCGACTACTGGGACTATGATGAGATCATACTAGTGGGGCCACGGTAGTCGACGAGTACATCCTATAACTGTTCCTAGTCGAGAGTGTATCGAGACAGGGCATCGATGCACCAGAGTAGACTAGCGTATACGCATCTTGACCCATATGATGGGCGATGGATGATCCCATATCCATCGGTGTTTGACATAAAGGATGGTTTACGGGTGCTCAGTGGAGACTGGGTACACTGGACGGACTCGCCGAGAACTCCCAGATGGTATTATACCTCACGTCAGATGGCAGTTCTCCGATGACACTGGTACAGAGTAGTCTGTTGACTCGAGATCGTCATAGAGTCTTGTGTGATTCCCACTGTGCTTTGATTTCCACCTTACCACGTCCAAGAGGGCGTGCAAAACGGTGGGTTTTGGGTACAGTCCCGAATCACATGGAGGCAATGAGCGATAGGAGGGGATTCGTCTCTCCCGGTATAGGGAGTTGATGTTGTGCTGTGTTCGATTGGCTATAACCGGATATCCCTGGCCAGGGTTGCTGAGATTTACTGGTAAGTGTTACCAGTAGTTTCTCGAACTGTTATAGACCTCATATCGACACGACTTATCGAGCTACTGGGGTCTGACGTTTACCACCCCTAGGCGAGATATGCGACATATCAGACGACGAGACCGGACTGTACGGGAGTGTTACTGATTGGATTCACAGGAGTACTAGCAGGCTTTCTTATTGATCTTCTGATCACTCAATACCCGGGTGGCCGTTACGTTTAGTAGACCGCTTGCGGCTTGTGGGTGTTTGATATGATCATCACCTACTGCCGGCGTATTGACGAGTCTTTAGAGTCCTACACAGGGGTTTCCTGGCTCAAGCGAAACGAAGTAGGAGCGCATATGTGATATGTGCGGGACCGAGATTAATACGATATGTGATACCGTATTCTATTCTCGCGATTTGTGATATTGATCGGTTGTATGCGATATAGCCGGGTTATCGGATCAAGTGTTGATTCGATAAGTTGTTACACATGATATTAGTCGGTTGTAGCCGGGTTATTAAATCAAGAGTTGATTTAATAATTTAATGCATAATTATATATTTGATATATTACATTGTGTTAACTAGTATTAGCTCACTTATGATTTATTTTCTCACTAGATTGTGCACATTGTTTATATGTGATATATGCAAGTGTACATGTTTGTATCATGCTTGATGATACATACAAGATGGGTGTATGAGACTTAAACCAATTCAAGGTTAAATTAGGGTTTACTATTTTCCTAACAAATAACAAAAGAGGTGAGACTTTGGTCAAAGTTATCAAGCTTCATGAAGCTTGATGAACATTGACAAAGTCAACTCTTTTGTCATTCCTTAGGATATTAGTTAACCCAACCCTTAACCTAATGCCTTGGTTAATTCTCTACATGAGTTAAGCATGAGGGCTTAACTCAACCATGGTGCAATAATTCATATGATGGATTTTTATTCTTTCTTCTTCTTCTTCTTCTTCTTCTTCTTCATCAAGCTCCATGAAAAGCTTGCTAGCTCCAATGGTGCCATGAGGAAAATTGTGAGAAAATCAATTCTAAAGTGAGCCCAGTTCCTACTTCTTCATCCTCTACCACTTACCATGTAGTAGAGTATGTTCTCTTCACAAAGTTCATGACCTAGTGAAGGAATAGCTTGAGTTAGTGTCTCCCCGACGTAGATTATCTTCGGCCTCGAAGTCAACGAACAAGCACGCTCGTTCTTCTTGTGGATCTTCTCCAGAGTCCGAAGTTCACGATCGAAGCGAAGGGGACATCTACACGGAGCTATTGAAGTGAAGGACCGGATCAACAAAGGTTGTATTCCCTTTCACTTGTAGTTAAAGTTGTTAACTTGCTTGTTTTCGCCTAAACCCTAATTTAAAGATCCGTATTAGAGTTGTTCGGTACGGCTAAAATTTTAATCGAGCATTGTTGATGCCTCGTAGACTCTTGTGCGCGTGCCTAGCAATCCTACAGTGGTATCACAGCCAAGCTAGAGCTTTAGGCGAAGTGTAGACGATGTTGGAAATCCGATCGAACCCCGAAACCCTAATTCAAACCCTTCTCTGGACATTTTCTGAAAATGTGGTTTTTTCCAAATTAAAAATACTCAAAAAATTCAACAGGGTTTTCTAGGAAATACTGTGAAGCACGTGCCCCTGATTCCCTCACTTTGCCGTGGAACCGCGGCCGTACGCTAGGTTGGGCGGCGGTTCCGCGGCAATAAAGTGGCATCTTGCTCCTCTGTTTGCACAGTAATCTCTATATGTATGTCCTGTGTTTTCTGGGTAATTTTAATTTATACTCAAGAGTTGAGTTTTTTGGGTTGTATTGGGGACTCGATGATTCGATCGGATTATTTAACTTTGTTTATGTTTTTCCGGGTAATTTAGAACGTGTTAAAAAGTTCGACGGATATCAATATCTCACTTTTTCCTCTGCCGGAAAATTTCCAAGTGTTGGATTTTTCCGTAGTTTAAGAATGTTCTGAGTCGTGCAAGTAACGCGATGGACCCTCTAGAAGACAACAAACCTTAACTCGATTATGTGACCGTCTTGAACTGCCTTTTGAACCTTAGGGTTTGGGGCAGTACGGTGTTCCACATGTGAGGCGTTGGCTTGACCCTTCTACGGCTGGACCGTTGGTACTGTGGCATGTGATGGATGTTTTTTAAACTCCCCTCAAGTGTTGAGATTTATATTGGGAAAACTTGGGTGTTTGATTATTCGATCGGAAAGTATAACATTGTCTATTTATCTGGAATGTGATACAATAATTGGAATCCATATCAAATTATGAGTTAACTAATTTGAATGTTATAAACACAGCAGTTTAGTCTCAGATGATCGGTTGCCACGGAATTTTGATGTGATCAAAAGTCCGTCGCAATCACGTAGCGTACGCGGATACTCGCCGGGTAAACTTAATAGACAGCGACGCTCCATAACCCCGACCAAGTGACTGTAGGAAATCCCCGTCGCCAAAAGCATCCGTTCGGGTGCTCGCGGCTGCGGTGCTCCGCCTTAGTGCACTTCGTCGAGGGCATCCGGGTGTGCGGCCGTCTACTAAAGTTTGCGATGAGCATTCGATCAGGATGTCGGGGATCTTGTTGAATTGCCCGACTTGATATTGAAAAGAGTTTTCGTAAATGAGACTAAAATGCGGGGTTTATAATTTTTAGGCATGCGATGCCTAAGAAATTCATTTGATTAGGCATGCGATGTCTAAGTAGGTTGCGGATTCCAACTGTTGTAGTTTTACACTTTCTTTTCTGCGACCGTAAGTGTAATATGTGATATCGCCGGTTTCGTTGCTATATGTCAACGACAATTGGGATGCGCATATTTACTTACGTTGATGACATTTGATGTTATGTGTTGCTGGATATGTTATATTGGATCGTCGCGTTCTGAATAGCCGGGTTTTTTTTATGTGAGATGAGTGTTTTTTATTTTCATTCATGTAAAAACTTGTATGTAATAATCTTTTGTTGGGGCACTTCCGGGATGAGGTTGATGTCATCATTTGTATATTATTTACTTTTTCGCACTAGGATAGACCCAAGGAGGATAGCACAAGTAACCGGGTTTTAGAGTCCAGTGGGAGATCAACTCGAGGAGTCGAGTCCGGGTCTTCTAACTCTAGAATTGGTAGGGTTGCTTGCCGCTCTCGTAGGGGTCTCGGGGTGTGGGTTTGGCTATTCATCGCGACCGTGGAATCCGTGTTTTATAGAGGCTCAAAATAAAACACGGACGTCCTAGTATATCCAATGTTTCATATGTTTCTTCTACTGTGATATCTGTGATGTGATCATTTGATGTGTTGTGATAAATACTGTATATAGTATATATGATATATTATATAGACGTTGCTTATATTTTACACCCGCGCTAGCCCTGCCCTGCTCTGCCGTTAGTTGCCTAACCTAACGGTGCATGAGGGGACATCGAGGCGAATACGGATGGCATAAGTGTACGTCGTATTTATCTGTGATGTTTAGGTGATTTAAATGATGGGACTTCATTAATATGATTAATGAAAGAAAAGAAACCTAAAGATGTTGTGGAATCGAATTTTCAAAAAAAAACAGGTAGCTACTGTTCTTGCTTTGCATCGCGGTGTTCCTTGTAGAACATCCTGCACCTTATTCGATGAGGAAAGGGCCGAGATCCCTTCACCGGGAGTGACCCCTTTAGCAATAACTGGCAGATGCTACAACACTCGGTTTGTCTTTTGATTGCTTCTATAGTTCTTGCTTTGCATAGTGGTATATATGATATACCCTGCACCTTATTCGATGAGGAAAGGGCCGACGATCCCTTCACCGGGAGTGACCCCTTTAGCAAAACTAGAAAAAGCCTCAAAAACACTCCATTTTAAAATTATTTGATTCTACAACGATATCAAATTCATTACGCAATAGGTTTTCAGAAAAACCTGTCGTAGCCCTCCGTCATTTCAGATAAGTCCTACTTAGTATTCGTGGTACGTTTGTTGGCCTGCGTCAAGGCGTAGTGTGCGGTAGCTAACTAGTATTTATCTGTTTATGCATATGTTGCAGATTGGATTAGGGTAGTCGTGCGACTTTGTTGGCCTGCGTCAAGGGTCGTGCGGGTGGGTTTAATTCAATCAAGAAATGACGGGTTGAACTTGACTAGCAGACTATGGTTTGTTGGTCTGCGTCAAGGTCATAGGATACTAGGGGTAAAATATTATCGGGAATTTCAAGTGTTGAAATTTGCAATAAGATTGCATACCTTCTATGAGATAGTTGGATCCCGATACCCGCTGCGAGTAAGAGTTACTCCTGGGATAGTTTTACACATTACAATTAGCCGATCAAGTAGGTTTCTAGAAAGGTGTCAACGAGGTTACGCCTCTGGGAAAACGAGGTTTACTTTAATTAGGTCCGTGCGAAAGCACGGGGCACCTCCCTCAAAGTACCGACACTGGTCTGGCTGAAAGATTGGCGAACTTGTAGCGTGTAATTAATCCCGGCTAGTCTTTCCTTTTAGGGTTTGAAGGAAGATTTGATTAAAACAGTGGGAGACATCCTGATTAGATATATTAGATAACCAATCTAATCTTGCAAGAGCATACGCTGAGTGTTTTCTTCTCTCTCTCTCCAGGTAGCGACCATATCACGCCTTAATCAAGATAATAATATGGATACATTGACCAAACCCTCTTATTCTACTGAGCTGGGGAACGTTGGTCCCGCTCCAACTTATAATTGTTATAAGACAGAGCAGGAAATTGGGGATTACCAGAATTCCCGTGCCGCCCAAACGAAGAAAGTGCATACTGATGCATCATCTTCGGGTGTGTTCATTACAGAGAACTGTTTCTCAGTATCCTTTACGTCCTGGGTATGTGATACCAGATCAGGATCCCGCATATGTAATCTGTTACATGGGCTACAGAAAGATAGAGAACTGAGAACGGGTGATAAGTTTCATGAGACAGAAAACGGTGCAAGTGTTGCAGCCAAGTCTGTTGGTCACTGTCACCCTGTATTACTAGAATACATTGATTCTGAACGAATGTTATTAGATACCGAACCTGATATACAACATCATATCAGTCTCTTTATTAGTAAAGAAAGGATATAATTTTGTATTGTTGGATAATGTTTTGAACATTTCCTATATCAAGAGTTGATCCGTTCAGGCACGTAATCTAAAAGTATTGACGTTCTAAATCAAACTACAGTTCTTAGTATACAGAACACACACAAGAGGAAGAGTTCAGAAATGAACGACTTCTTCTTGAGGCATTGTAGACTAGGTCATATCAATGCGACCCGGCTAGCTGAAGTTACATTTAGATGCATATTTAAATTAGTTTGAATTTACATCTTATAAAACTTGCCAGTCATGTCACAAAGATAAGATGACCATAGCTCCGTTTACTGGAAACAGAGAAAGAGTTATTAAACTTTTGGGATTGATACATGCTGATGTATGAAAGGTCCCCTGTCTACACATGCCAAGACCGGTTCTTTGTACTTCATTACATTCACTGATGATCACTCAAGATTCAGATATATGTTCCTGTTGAAACACAAGTCCGAAACTTTTGAGATAATCACAGAATATAAGTTAGAAGTATAGAACCAAAATACGGGTATAAGTATTATGTCCTTTGATGTGATCAGGGAGGAGAATACTTGAGCACGGAAATCCTGGACTATTCTAAAGGAGGATGAGATTCTCTCTCAGCATTACTCCTCCGTATACACCACAGCACGTCGGTGTATCGGGGCGGAGCAATAGCACCCTATGTGATATGGTGTGCTCTATGATGAGTACTACTGAGTTTCCTATTTCCTTTTAGGAGTTATGCACTTGAGAAGCTGCATACCTATTGAATAGGGTTCAAATCAAATCAGTTGCCTACCACTTCATATGTGATATGGAAAGGGAAGAGCCCATATCTTAAGTTTGTTAAGATTTGGGGTTGTCCGGCCCATGTCTAAAAAGCAAAATTTGGACAAGCTCGAGGCAAAGACTGATCTGTGCAAGTTTGTTGGATATCCTAAGCATTAGCAAGGGAATATCTTCTACCAAACCGAGGAACAAAAATGTTTTGTTTCTCAACATGCCACCTTTGTGAAAGGGAATTTCTTGAGAAGAAATTAGTGGACGTGAGGTAGAACTGGAAAGAGTTCCATCTATACAAACTACAGCAGATGATTTGGTAGAACCGAAGGATTCAATAGTAACCAACGAACCTCAGCCTCTCCGCCGATCTAGTAGGGTTCCTCATCCACCTGAGAGATACTTCGGTTTCTCTATGACAGTGGGAGCGAAGAATTCATCATGAGATGATGACCCAACTAGTTTCGAGCTGGCCATCAGGAGTAAGACTCTATAAGAATGGCTAATTGCTTAGAGATCTGAGATGGAATCCTTATACACCAACAAAGTATGGACTTTGGTTGCTTTATCTGAAGGGTTAAATCCCCATCAGGAGCAAGTATATCTTGAGAAGATTACTTGGTGTACATGGAAAAGTTGAGACTTTCAAAGCTAGACTTGTTGAAGGTTTGCATCGTAGACCAGTTGTGGCTAATGATGAAACCTTTTCTATGGCCTATGCTTAAGATCCATCCAGATCTTACTTGCCACGGCTACATACCATCACTACGATATCTGGTGGTTGGGTGTCATGACAGCTTTTCTAAAATGATGTTTTAGAAGAGAGCGTCTATAAGTACACAGCCAGAGGGCTTCGTAGACAGTGGGAGCAGCGGAAACGTGTACAAGTTGCTTTATAGGATAAAGCAGGCATCGCAGAGTTGGAACGTCTATTTTGATGTGGTAGTCAAAGAGTTTGACTTCATCAAAATGGTAGATGAACCTTGTATAAACAAAAAGGTAGTAGGGAGTATGGTGGTGATCCTCGTAGAGTACGTGGATGACATACTCTTGTTAGGGAAGGAGTTTCCTATGCTACGCTCGGTCAATCTCCGCTTATCACAAGGATTCTCTATATAGGATCAAAGTGATACCTACTAAATCCTGGTTTTTGGATCTATGAGATAGATCTAATTGGATGTTAGGACTCTCACTAGTTGTAGTGAGATGGTATCAATGGATCCTGGGGAGAATCACTGGAAAGGTTCCAGGGTAATAAGGACGACTGAATGTCAGTCACAGGCTTTTCTATACCCTCAGTGGAGGGACGTTATGTTGGAAGTGTTCCAAGCTAGATACCGTGACATACTAGACGATTAAAGGCAAGATACATCGTTACCGAGGATGCTACCAAAGAGGCAGTCTGGATATATATAAGTTAATGAGATGAACTTCGTTCCTACCATTGTATGACAATGGAGTTGTGGCTTTAGCCAAAGAACTACCGTCCCATCAGAAATCCAGATATAATTCTTAGGCAGTATCACCTGATCATGGAGATGGTTGATCTCCGGGCAGATCGAGGTTAGGAGAGTAGACACAGAGGACAACAACGCGGATCCACTCACAAAGGCCTTTTCCCCAGTAGAGACTTTTATGGGATGGTTGAGTATGAGATACTTCAACCACAGCTAATTGTTGGGTATGTAATACCACAACAGATGGCCCTAGTGCAAGTGGGAGATTGTTAGTTATATGTATGCCCTAGAGGCCATTACTATACATACGATGTATGTTGTATTGGATGCTGGGACGTATATAGGGAGGACTTTCTTGCTCGACATGATAGTATGCTATCTGGTTGTACTTTATCTTAACATGTACTCTGATTGTCTCTAATACATGTTGATAAATCCCTTAGGATATGTACTCGACTACTGGGACTATGATGAGATCATACTAGTGGGGCCACGGTAGTCGACGAGTACATCCTATAACTGTTCCTAGTCGAGGGTGTATCGAGACAGGGCATCGATGCACCAGAGTAGACTAGCGTATACGCATCTTGACCCATATGATGGGCGATGGATGATCCCATATCCATCGGTGTTTGACATCAAGGATGGTTTACGGGTGCTCAGTGGAGACTGGGTACACTGGAAGGACTCGCCGAGAACTCCCAGATGGTATTATACCTCACGTCAGATGGCAGTTCTCCGATGACACTGGTATAGAGTAGTCTGTTGACCCGAGATCGTCATAGAGTCTTGTGTGATTCCCACTGTGCTTTGATTTCCACCTTACCACGTCCAAGAGGGCGTGCAAAACGGTGGTTTTTTGGTACAGTCCCGAATCACATGGAGGCAATGAGCGATAGGAGGGGATTCGTCTCTACCGGTATAGGGAGTTGATGTTGTGCTGTGTTCGATTGGCTATAACCGGAAATACCTGGCCAGGGTTGCTGAGATTTACCGGTAAGTGTTACCAGTAGTTTCTTGAACTGTTATAGACCTCATATCGACACGACTTATCGAGCTACTGGGGTCTGACGTTTACCACCCCTAGGCGAGATATGCGACATATCAGACGACGAGACCGGACTGTACGGCAGTGCTACTGATTGGATTCACAGGAGTACTAGCAGGCTTGCTTGTTGTTCTTCTGATCGCTCAATACCCGGGTGGCCGTTACGTTTAGCAGACCGCTTGCGGCTTGTGGGTGTTTGATATGATCATCACCTACTGCCGGCGTATTGACGAGTCTTTAGAGTCCTACACAGGGGTTTCCTGGCTCAAGCGAAACAGAGTAGGAGCGCATATGTGATATGTGCGGGACTGAGATTAATACGATATGAGATACCATATTCTATTCTCGCGATTTGTGACATTGGGTTATCTGATCAAGTGTTGATTCGATAAGTTGTTACACATGATATTAGTCGGTTATAGCCGGGTTATTAAATCAAGAGTTGATTTAATAATTTAATGCATAATTATATATTTGATATATTACATTGTATTAACTAGTATTAGCTCACTTATGATTCATTTTCTCACTAGATTGTGCACATTGTTTATATGTGATATATGCAAGTGTACATGTTTATATCATGCTTGATGATACATACAAGATGGGTGTATGAGACTTAAACCAATTCAAGGTTAAATTAGGGTTTACTATTTTCCTAACAAATAACAAAAGAGGTGAGACTTTGGTCAAAGTTATCAAGCTTCATGAAGCTTGATGAACATTGACAAAGTCAACACTTTTGTCATTCCTTAGGATATTAGTTAACCCAACCCTTAACCTAATGCCTTGGTTAATTCTCTACATGAGTTAAGCATGAGTGCTTAACTCAACCATGGTGCAATAATTCATATGATGGATTTTTATTCTTTCTTCTTCTTCTTCATCAAGCTCCATGAAAAGCTTGCTAGCTCCAATGGTGCCATGAGGAAAAATGTGAGAAAATCAATTCTAAAGTGAGCCCACTTCCTACTTCTTCATCCTCTACTACTTGCCATGTAGTAGAGTGTGTTCTCTTCACAAAGTTCATGACCTAGTAAAGGAATAGCTTGAGTTAGTGTCTCCCAGACGTAGATCATCTTCGGCCTCGAACTCAACGAAGCAAGCACGTTCGTTCTTCTTGTGGATCTTCTCCAGAGTCCGAAGTTCACGATCGCAGCGAATGGGACATCTACACGGAGCTATTGAAGTGAAGGACCGGATCTACAAAGGTTGTATTCCCTTTCACTTGTAGTTAAAGTTGTTAACTTGCTTGTTTTCGCCTAAACCCTAGTTTAAAGATCCGTATTAGAGTTGTTCGGCATGGCTAAAATTTTAATCGGGCATGGTTGATGCCTCGTAGACCCTTGTGCGCGTGCCTAGCAACCCTACACTCCGTTCATATCTAGCCTTTACCAAAACAATCATTAATCTAATCTCTAATCGCGGTCGAGACTAACAATAAATTGGTAGCGCACCCGTTTAGGATGTTAATAATTCTTTTGATAAAGTTTATAAACTTTATAGGACGTAAAAAGAGTTTAAGTATTTTCATCATCCATTAACCTACCATAATCCTACGAACCCTAACTAGCGGAGAATTACTCGCGCAAGTTGGGAGAAGAAGAGATGGAGAGAGAATTCATAATGAAACTACAAAGAAATAGAATAAGAAAAAGAATTACCTTTATTAATCAACAAAACTCATTTACACTTTGTTTCCTTAGAAAATGATTACAAATACTAGTTTGCTTCTCGATCTCTTCTAAGGAGGTAGATGAACCGTTGATGATCAGCCTGGATGCGTGAGCCGTCTTGGACTTTGTGATCTCGTCGACTTGATGATTTTTCCAAGGGGCTCTCGGTCCTTATTTATAGTCCCAAAGCCAGAACCCTAGATGCATAAATTGGAAACTAATAGTTAAGATCCAAACTGAAAAATCCCAACTCCTAACTCGTCAAATCCGCGGCGGATCCGCGGCCAAAAGGTGGGTTTGGCCTCGGATCCACGGCCAAATAGTGACATCTTGGGCTCAATCTTCTTGTGGGCTCTTCTGGTGATATATGGTGATCTTTTGAATATCTAAAAACAGAAAATCTTTTCTACGTCTTTGCCAGAATTGATTTCTTTAGTTTACTTTTTTAATTAGGCAGGTTTGTTCCAAGAACTTTGATTTCCTTGATTTCAGCCCTGAAAATTCTGCACAATAACTCAACAAATAGTATTAGTAGAGTTTGTTTTATTGAGATAATTAACTTAACCATTATGTATTGGTCAAAGGTATTAATAAGGTAAGTATATTAAATAGTGTTGGAGATAGTGCCCTCAGAGTCAATTATTGGATCACAGGCACGCGATTGCAATGATTGAGGGAGGACCTATCCCGGTAGAACAGTCTTACTCGAGATGATAGTATGCTATCAGGTTTACCTTTATCATCGTGTACTGCTTTAGGTGACATGACATGTCGCTATTGCACGTTGATAGAGCCCCTAGGATTCTTGCTTGACTACCGGCAGTATGAGGGCGATCATATACGTGGGAGCTGGGGTCTACAAGCACATCCTTAAAAGGTCCCTAGTCGTGGGAGTTTCGAGATAGGGCATCGATACTCCAGAGTAGACTAGTGTATACAGTCGAGACCCCGACGAGGGGCGGTGGCCGGTCTCACAAGCCACTGGTGTCAGTTGGATCACCTAAGATGTATACAGGTGCTCATTGGGTTATGAGTACACCGGACAGGACTCGCCGGGAACATGCTAGTTGGTCTTATACCTGACGTCAGATAGCAGTTCCCAGGTGACATGTGTACAGGTTAGTTCATCGACCTGGGGATCGTCATTTGTCTCGTGCGAGTTCCCACTGTACTTTGATTACTACCCTACCACGGCTCAAAGGAGTCGTGCAAACAGGTTTTAGTTGGGTACAGTCCCGAGCCACATGGAGGCAGTGAGCGGATCTTCGGGGGTTTCGTCTCTCCCGGTATTGGGGGTGAGGTCGCGCTGTGTCTAGGAGAGCCATTACACAAAGACCTTGGCCAAGGCAGGAGATTTACTGGTAGGTATTCCAGTAGTATCTCAGGGTGTTCTGGGCTACACTCCGACACGACTTGTACCGCTTTTGGGGGTCTGACTTTTACCAACCCCCTAGGCCCGCCATGCGATGCTCATAGACGAACGGACCGGACTGTACGGATATTGTCACTGACAGGCTCAGTAGGGTGTCAGGATGAGTTCGCTCATCGACGTCCCTTTTAGTCAATAGCTGGTGGCCCGTTACGTATTGGCTTATACCTCTGACGTGCTAGTGGTTAAATCCACAACCATAGTATTGACGAGTCTTTAGAGTCTACCACACTTTCAGTTACTCAAGCTTTCGGGCGAAACGCTGTAGAGGCCGTATGGAGATATGGCAGGGTCCGATCAGATACGTGCGGTATTGTACGGATCAGGATCGGACAGTTTGTACTAGTGGCCGTATGGTTATATGGCAGGGTTCGATCAGATACGTGCGGTATTGCACGGATCAGGATCGAACGGATATTACTAGCCGGCTTTGGCTTAAGCCGGTCCTAGTTTAGTACAGTGTAGATTTTGTCTCATTGCATTTGTATCCGGACGGAATACAAATGCGGGTGTGTATGCACAGTGTAGGGTTATCCTGTAATTTATTACGGGACCAGTTTTCTGGAGTTGCCAGTTTGTATTCCGTTCCGGCCGGCTTTCCTTTGTTCTTTCCCGACCGGACTTTTCTGATGGAGGGGGTAATTTGCAGTTTTGCAAATTACTTTTGTGGAGGTTTTATTTGTAAGATGTTTTATTATGAAAGCATCTTTTGATGCCTTTCTTATCCTTCATTATCATTTGCTTTTTGTGATTAGATTTGATAAGAAGAGTTGATGTGAGTTTTGTGATGATGATGTCTTGGTTGTGGTCACCCTTCATTATCTCCTACACTCACCTCCCTTGATGTTTTTGCTATCATATTCATTCCTCCACCCTCTTGCTCTCACTTGATGAAATGGTTGAAGAAGAAAAGAAAAGAGAGAAGAAGAAAAGAAAAGAGAGGAAGAAAAATGAGAGTGATTCATTTTTGTGCATATCATTCTTCTTCTCATTCCATTGCTAGAAAATTGAAAGCACCAATTTTCTATACACCATTCCTCCATCATCCACAAATGGCAACCAAACCACAAAAGAGAGACTATGATTCTACACTATATTTCTACAGCAAATCTTGAGCATGTCGAGTTGCCGGCTTCATGCTCGAGTTGCCTCAGTATCGAGGTGGGAGCCCGTAAAAGTACCCGGCTTCGTGGTACCCTTTCCGACGAGGAGGAGACGGACGGAGATCCCGCGAGGAGATCGGAGTGGAGACGAAGACCGGAGGACTTGGATCGTATGGTATACTTCTCTACCCCCTCTCTAGATAGCTTAGACTAGTTTAATGGCACGATCCGGAGTTTAGTGCGCGGTGGTGCCGGTTTGCTAAGTCCGCAAATTTTAAGTTTACCACCGTTTCCGCGTTTGGCCGTCGGGTTGACGGCCGGGGCGCCGCCGTGCACTTACAGTGGTATCAGAGCCTCGCCATTAACATAGTCTAGCTTGGTGTAATGTGTTTTTCTGTTTCTATCGATCGAATGTTCCAAAACTGCATTTTAGTTCGAATCAGTTTCTGTTGAAAAATTTTGGTCTCGAAAAATTTTTCAGGTTGTAAAATATTGATGTACTGGAAAATCTAAGAGTTATTTAAAAATTTGATGATGTAAAGCCACAGTTGGAGCGCGGAAGCGCCGCGAAAACCCACCTCGTGCGGCCCTTCCGCCGCGCACTATTCACGTCACATCACCAAATTTTTCCAGAGGCCTTCTGGGCTTTAATTATGGGTTTTGGAATATTAAAATTGGGCCCAGGATTTCTGTGAGTGCTACAGTTTTTGATTGAGGGCCCACTTGTTAATTTTTGATCGATCGGAAAATTTTAAACACATTTTTCACAGTATTTACATTATATCTGCGACCGTGAATGTCACTCGATCGGTAAATCCGGTCTAACTGCTATAGCCCGGTTAGACGGATTTGCGAACGTGACTTTCACGTTGATGTTCTATGTTTATGCTGTGATGTTGCGGATCGGTCGTGGGGATAGCCTGGATGCAATGCTAGTACTGTATTGTTGTATTATGTACATTTGATTTTGCGGGGCGAGCGTCCGACATGTGGACTGCCGTCACTGCCTGATTGTATTATTCTTTTGGGGCACGACCTGGTTGCGGTCGATGTACCCGTTGTATGTATATTTTACTTTCTGTACTAGGATTACCCCGCGGTGGGGTGCACGGATAGCCGGGTTCTAGAGGGCAACAAGCCCGCATCTCATGGCATTGAGACGGAGGGGGCTTCACTCTGGGATTGGCGGGCTATTCGCCGCACTCGTAGGGGGTACAGGTTGACCCAGGAGGGGTGCCCAAGTTGCCGGATTCCGTGGAGTGCTGGGTGGTCCATTCACGGTGCTGAAGGGGGCTGCCTCGCTTCAGGTTTTGGCGGGTAACTTGCCGCGCCCGTAGGGGTCTAGGATTACATTGCACAGGCTATCCACACGACCAGGGGAACGTCGGGTTTCAGTAGTGGCTCTGTGAAACCCGGGGATCCCAGATATCTGTATTGTTCTGTGATGCTGTACATTTCTGTAATGTTGCATTTCTTTTCACGCCTAGAGCGAAATATAATATATTGGTATATATATTAGTAGATGTTGTATATGTTTTGCATCCGCGCTAGTCCAGTCCCCGCTCTGTCGTTAGTTAGCTAACCTAACGGGTAATGACGGGACCCAGTGGCGAATGCGGATGGCATATACGTACATCAGTATATTTTCGTTCTTTTTGGTGTGATCAATTGATGGGACTGCATTGATTCGGATCAATGCAAGTTTAAAAACAAACCTAATCTGATGTTGTTGGAACACTTTTTCAAAAGGCTGTTATTGCAAGGACGTTCACTTTTGTTTTGCATCGTGGTATTCATTTGGAATATCCTGCTCCTCAGTCGACGAGGCAAGGGCCGAGATCCCTTCACCGGGAGTGACCCCTTGGACAGAAGTTTGCGTCAGGGCATTAACTTCACTATAGCCGATTACTTTTGCTTTGCATCGCGGTATTCAGTTGGAATATCCTGCACCCCATTCTACGGGGAAAGAGCCGAGATCCCTTCACCGGGAGTGACCTCTTTAGCGAAGGTTTTCGTCACTATATTTTCAAAAAGCTATCAGTTCCTTCAACGATATCAAGTTCTTTACGTTAAAGGTTTTCGCCAGAAACCATTCGTAGCCCTCCGTCGTTTCATATGGGTAGTCAATAGTATTCAAGCTGTGTTTGTTGGCCAAAGTCAAGGCACAGTGTTTGGTAGCTGTTGGTTATTCATATGCAGCATAGATAGATGCGTTGGTTTGGAACAGTCGTATAGCCTTGTTGGCCAAAGTCAAGGGCTTGTGCGGGTGGATTCAAATCAACCTGGAGAATGACGGGTAGAACTTGACATGTGACTTATGATTTGTTGGCCAAAGTCAAGGTCATAAGAGCATGGGGCAGAAATCCATCGGGAGTTTCAAAAGTACTGAAACTTGCCAGATATGCGCATACCTTCTGGAGTGTGATACCGTGAGCGGATTCCGTCACGTTGTCATGCGATGAGAGTTGGATCCCGATTCCTACTGATGAGTTAGTTTACTCCTCGGGTAACCCCGACTAATTCTTCTTTCAGGTTTGGAGGAGAATTTGAGGTACAGTGGGAGGTTTCCTGATTAGATAAAGTGATAACCATTCTGATCTAGGTTAGAGTGCACGCTGAGTGTTTCTTTTCTCTCTCTCTTTGGCAGCGACCATTGACTTTGACTCAGTGACCAAGTTGACCGAACCTTCTTAAACACCGACCTTTGGATTGTCAGAGTTGCAAACCTCATTGCCACTCCTACTTTTACCCTTTTCTCCAGGACACCCCGTATTACTACGAACGTCCACTTCCATTGGACAAAACCATCGTATGGTTAGATACGAACTCGAAGGGATTCGAGGATGGTTTCCGGTTCTGGAGAAAACGGATAGGATTATTCAGTTGTCTTTTCTTTTCACCCTCTCTCAGGTTGCGAGTACTCCTTAGTTTAGGAGTAGTACACCTATTATGCAAATTGGATAGTCTTCTTCCAAACCATAGGCTGGTGCCGACCGGTAGGGAATGAAGAAAACCAGTTAGCCTAAACGGTGTACAGAAGGTATTAAGTTCAGACAAAGAAAGGGCTTAGTAAGAGGGCAAAGTAAGTTGCGACTGCTATTCACGACCAAACCAAGTATTTCTTCGCCAATCCTAAATCACCTTTGTATTTCTCCAGGACACTCCGTATCACTACGAAGATCCCATTTTATTGGATAATCCATCGTATGGTTATATACGAACTCGAAAGGAACTCGTTCCAGTTCGGGGATGGATCCTGGTTCAGGAGAAATAGGAATGAAGTACATTCAGGTGTCTTTTATCTTCACCTTCTCTCGCGTTGCGAGTGCTCCTAGGATTAGGACAGTACACCCTTTATGCTTTTTGGATAGTCTTCTTTCAAACCATAGGCTGGTGCCGAACGGTAGGGAAGGAAGAAAACCATTTGGCCTAATGGGTGTGCAGAAGGTAATGACTAAAGACATATGAAGGGATTTGGAGAGGTGGCAAAGAACTATACGGTTACAGTCGTGAATCTGGAAGAGGCATTACTAGGAATACCAGGATACCCCATCGAAACATTTCAATGTTTCAGTTCACTGTGTACTGTTAAAAGAAAACTGATTTCCCGATTAGATACTTACTCCAGGGTATGTATTTACCAGGTATGATTCTCACATCTGTATGGTTTTACAGATAATGAGTGGGAGTAGGTTATTGGGAATTGGGTGATCATCCTCATTATATCGGGATTCGTTGTAATCGGTGATATTTGAGGAAATCACCTGGGCTGTTTGCCGGTCGGCAAATATTTGGTTTTGAATATCCGCTGTTATGCACCAATTTCAAATTGATATATCTGAACGTCTATTTTCATAGAGTGAGATATACCTTTCTGAAATTATGTCTACGACATTTACCTATATCAGTGGATGGTTAGGTAAGGAGCATTAAACAGCGGTGTAATTCTTCTTAACCATAAGTACAGTTTTCAACCTACGACACACAGTGAATGAGTTATCAGACTCAAGGGACTTATACAGAGTATTGTATGTTGTCCAGGGTCCATCAGGACAGAGGGGTTGGTCCTCGTACTACATTCAGTTTACTTATGACTTCTCTAATTTTTAGACAGGTGTTTCGTGGAAACACAGGGTCCGAATTTGGAGAAGTTATAGGTATTTGAATAGAGTAGAGAACCAGGTATAGCAAGTATCGGGATTCTTCAAAGAGATCGAAGATGTAGATACTTGTGTATGGTATTCAGTTGATAGTAATGATAAAGAGATCTTGCTTCTCTTTCAGGTTACTCATAATTGGAAGTATTCCTAAGTTGAGTAACGCTGATCGGCCTCCTTCCATTTAGTTGACATGCGCTGGGGACAGCTGCATGATTTGAATCTGGTTCAATTAAATCAGTGCCTCTGTTTCTATATTGGATATAGAACAGTTCATATCTTAACGATGTTAAGGTACGGGGAGTTGTCCGGTTTATGATTAAAACCAGACACTGGACAACTCAAGGCACGTTTCTGTAATGGCTGTTTGTGGGTTGACCCAGGCTATGACGAGGGTTGATTTTCTACCATCTGGATGAACAATAGCGATATTGTTCTAGACTCGCCACAGTTTTATTAAAAATGGATTTTTTCAGAAAACAGTAGTGGGAGTATGGTAGAACTGGAAGTGATTCCAGAACCACAAACGATTACTGAAGATTTGATAAGGAACCTAAAGATTCAATCTGGATTGACATTCCATTGGCCACTCCGCAGATATGGTGGGTAACTTCAGGCACCCGAGAGGTACTACGGTAGCCTCAAGGACGGTGACGGGGAAGTTCTTGTTTACCCACAATTACCAATGTTGTTGTTCCAGGCTGCGAGACCCGGCGGGAGGATGAGTATAGCGTCGTTCTGAACTCGCTTCAGAAGTGTACGTGTATATGACTCTGCCAGAGGGTTGTCGTAGTCAGTGGGAGCAGCGGAAGCATTGGTGGACAGGTTGCTTATGTCTATTTATAGACTAGAGCAGATGTAGCGGAGATAGATCATCTATTTCTGACGTGACAGTCATGGGTTTGACTTCATCAGAATAGGGGATGGATCTGTTGAGAAGGTAGTAGGGTGTGATGTCCTGGTATCTGGATGACATACACAGAATAGGAAAAGAAACTCCTATACTACAATCGGTTATACTTTGGTCGTCACACAGTGTTTTCTTCACAAAGGACATGGATTTTATATCAGACATACTGGTTACTAGATCTGTGGTTTTAGATCTAGATTTGGGTGGTTTCCCAATCAGGGTACTTGACAGCATTCTAAGAGTATTTAGGATGGACGACTCCTGGCACGGTAGTGTACCTGCAGGTAATGGAGTCACCCTCTCTAAAGGTGTCTTACAGACTAAAGGGGAGAGGAACGTGCATGATTGGCAGATCACTTGCTTAGGCAAGTGAGTCAATCATGAGATGTCAAGTACCACACCAGATGTTGTTCTTGCACTAGATGCAATAAGTTGACATTAATCCAATCCTGGAGAAACAGTCGGAAGCAGTTTTAGAACATAAGTGGATGTTCTAGGGATATGATAACGACAGCCTCATTCAGGAGACGGTTATCATTCCAGGCTTCCAAGGTGACATGGACGACAAGGAGGTTGTCAGAGTTATAGTTTTCCCTCTGACGAGGGGCAGTATTTTGGACAGGTGGTCCAAGGCAATACTGAGGGAGGCATGGCGCAGGATACTGATTAAGTTCAGTTGACGATACAGTCTAAGAAGTTTGGATTTGGAGTTCATTTATGAACTCGGTCCCATCAGACATCCAGACACTCTAAGACAGGTATTGCTCATTTCGGGAGATGGCATTCTCCGCGAACTTGAGATTTAGAGAGACATAGAAAGAAATTTCAGAGCGGATCCACTCACTGAGGCTATTCCTCGAACGCAATAGTTTCGCAAACAGGTTTTGTGCGACTGACTAGTAGAGGAGTTGGGTGTTCGGTATCACACGGGCTGTGAGTATGCGACATCGCAATAATTAGCCTTGAGTGCAAGTGGGAGATTGTTGGAGATAGTGCCCTCAGAGTCAATTATTGGATCACAGGCACGTGATTGCAATGATTGAGGGAGGACCTATCCCGGTAGAACAGTCTTACTCGAGATGATAGTATGCTATCAGGTTTACCTTTATCATCGTGTACTGCTTTAGGTGACATGACATGTCGCTATTGCACGTTGATAGAGCCCCTAGGATTCTTGCTTGACTACCGGCAGTATGAGGGCGATCATATACGTGGGAGCTGGGGTCTACAAGCACATCCTTAAAAGGTCCCTAGTCGTGGGAGTTTCGAGATAGGGCATCGATACTCCAGAGTAGACTAGTGTATACAGTCGAGACCCCGACGAGGGGCGGTGGCCGGTCTCACAAGCCACTGGTGTCAGTTGGATCACCTAAGATGTATACAGGTGCTCATTGGGTTATGAGTACACCGGACAGGACTCGCCGGGAACATGCTAGTTGGTCTTATACCTGACGTCAGATAGCAGTTCCCAGGTGACATGTGTACAGGTTAGTTCATCGACCTGGGGATCGTCATTTGTCTCGTGTGAGTTCCCACTGTACTTTGATTACTACCCTACCACGGCTCAAAGGAGTCGTGCAAACAGGTTTTAGTTGGGTACAGTCCCGAGCCACATGGAGGCAGTGAGCGGATCTTCGGGGGTTTCGTCTCTCCCGGTATTGGGGGTGAGGTCGCGCTGTGTCTAGGAGAGCCATTACACAAAGACCTTGGCCAAGGCAGGAGATTTACTGGTAGGTATTCCAGTAGTATCTCAGGGTGTTCTGGGCTACACTCCGACACGACTTGTACCGCTTTTGGGGGTCTGACTTTTACCAACCCCCTAGGCCCGCCATGCGATGCTCATAGACGAACGGACCGGACTGTACGGATATTGTCACTGACAGGCTCAGTAGGGTGTCAGGATGAGTTCGCTCATCGACGTCCCTTTTAGTCAATAGCTGGTGGCCCGTTACGTATTGGCTTATACCTCTGACGTGCTAGTGGTTAAATCCACAACCATAGTATTGACGAGTCTTTAGAGTCTACCACACTTTCAGTTACTCAAGCTTTCGGGCGAAACGCTGTAGAGGCCGTATGGAGATATGGCCGGGTCCGATCAGATACGTGCGGTATTGTACGGATCAGGATCGGACAGTTTGTACTAGTGGCCGTATGGTTATATGGCAGGGTTCGATCAGATACGTGCGGTATTGCACGGATCAGGATCGAACGGATATTACTAGCCGGCTTTGGCTTAAGCCGGTCCTAGTTTAGTACAGTGTAGATTTTGTCTCATTGCATTTGTATCCGGACGGAATACAAATGCGGGTGTGTATGCACAGTGTAGGGTTATCCTGTAATTTATTACGGGACCAGTTTTCTGGAGTTGCCAGTTTGTATTCCGTTCCGGCCGGCTTTCCTTTGTTCTTTCCCGACCGGACTTTTCTGATGGAGGGGGTAATTTGCAGTTTTGCAAATTACTTTTGTGGAGGTTTTATTTGTAAGATGTTTTATTATGAAAGCATCTTTTGATGCCTTTCTTATCCTTCATTATCATTTGCTTTTTGTGATTAGATTTGATAAGAAGAGTTGATGTGAGTTTTGTGATGATGATGTCTTGGTTGTGGTCACCCTTCATTATCTCCTACACTCACCTCCCTTGATGTTTTTGCTATCATATTCATTCCTCCACCCTCTTGCTCTCACTTGATGAAATGGTTGAAGAAGAAAAGAAAAGAGAGAAGAAGAAAAGAAAAGAGAGGAAGAAAAATGAGAGTGATTCATTTTTGTGCATATCATTCTTCTTCTCATTCCATTGCTAGAAAATTGAAAGCACCAATTTTCTATACACCATTCCTCCATCATCCACAAATGGCAACCAAACCACAAAAGAGAGACTATGATTCTACACTATATTTCTACAGCAAATCTTGAGCATGTCGAGTTGCCGGCTTCATGCTCGAGTTGCCTCAGTATCGAGGTGGGAGCCCGTAAAAGTACCCGGCTTCGTGGTGCCCTTTCCGACGAGGAGGAGACGGACGGAGATCCCGCGAGGAGATCGGAGTGGAGACGAAGACCGGAGGACTTGGATCGTATGGTATACTTCTCTACCCCCTCTCTAGATAGCTTAGACTAGTTTAATGGCACGATCCGGAGTTTAGTGCGCGGTGGTGCCGGTTTGCTAAGTCCGCAAATTTTAAGTTTACCACCGTTTCCGCGTTTGGCCGTCGGGTTGACGGCCGGGGCGCCGCCGTGCACTTACAAATAGGCCAAATGTCACATGGATATTATATGCTTACTTTTTCCTACCAAATGTTAATTATAATATATAAACACATGAAAATAGTATTTTTACAGATAAACCCTCATATGTATCATATATTATAATAAATACCTTTTATTATATAGAAATAGTAGGAAAAATGTCATATTAAATGTGCAGTTTTATCAACTGAACAGTGGGGTAGTTCTGTTCATGTTTCTTCAACTGCTGTGAAGCATACGCGATCACCCTGTCAAGCTGCATCAATACGCACCCTAGCCCCACTCGAGAAGCATCACAATAGACCACAAATCCGCCTGATCCTGAAGGCAATGATAACACCGGCGCCGTAGTCAAACAAGTCCGTAGCTGCTGAAAGCTATGCTCGCACTCTTCCGTCCAATCGAAAGGAACTTCCTTCCGGGTTAACCTGGTCAAAGGTGCAGCAATACGGGAGAAGTCCTGTACAAATCGCCTGTAGTAGCCGGCCAGTCCTAGAAAGCTACGGATCTCCGTAACTGATGCGGGTCTGGGCCAACGCTGAACGGCCTCGATCTTCTTCGGGTCCACACATATACCATCTCGTGTAATCACGTGACCCAAGAAGTCTACGTTATCAAGCCAGAATGCGCACTTGGAGAATTTTGCGAATAGCTGGTTCTCCCTCAAAGTCTGCAGTGTGATCCGCAGGTGCTGCTCGTGCTCCTCTCGGCTCCGGGAATACATCAAAATATCGTCAATGAATACGATGATGAACAGATCAAGATACGGCCGAAAAATACAGTTCATCAAGTCCATAAACGCTGCTGGGGCGTTAGTGAGTCCGAACGACATCAACAAAAACTCATAATGGCCGTAACGCGTGCGGAAAGCTGTCCTCGGAATATCCTCCTATCGAACCCGCAGCTGATGGTATCCTGATCGCAAGTCGATCCTCGAAAAAAAACCTGCCCCCTGAAGCTGGTCGAACAAGTCGTTGGTGCGCGGCAAAGGATATCTGTTCCGCACGGTAACCCGGTTCAGCCGGCGGTAGTCGATACACAAACGTAAACCGTCGTCCTTCTTCTTGACAAACAGGACCGGAGCACCCCAAGGAGACACACTAGGTCGAATAAGTCCCTTGTCCAGCAAATCATGCAACTGACCCTTCAACTCACTAAGCTCCGCCGGGGCCTCCGATAAGGCGGTATAGAAATAGGCCCCATGCCGGGAATCAAATCAATACAGAAAGCAATATCGCGCTCAGGCAGTTGCCCAGGAAGCTCGTCAGGGAAAACATCAGGGAACTCACGAACAATCGGAAGCTGGTCCAACGGAACATCTATAGCTCTAGCATCGCAAACATAGGCTAGAAATCCCTGACATCCCTTCCTCAAAAGCTGTCCAGCGCGAAGAGAAGAAATCAAACTGTGAGGGGCAGCACAACAGTCCCCCTGCACAACAAAAGCCGACTCGTCGGGAAAACAAAATCTAACTGTCTTCTCACGGCAGTCCACAGACGCATAGCACGTGGCCAACCAATCCATGCCTAAAAGAACGTCGAAGTCCAATATCTCAAGAAGGATCAAGTCGACAGGCAACTCTTTCTCGCCAATACGGACAACACAGGATCGGAACACGTGTCTAGCAACAAACGACTCGCCTACAGGAGTGGTCACAACAAGCGGCTGATCAAGCAAACCAGACTCTCTACCTAAACTCGGCACGAAGTGTGTAGAAACGTATGAGTGCGTGGATCCGGGATGAAACAACACGTGTGCGTCAACAGAACATACTGATAGGGTACCTGAGACCACCGCATTGGACGCCTGCGCGTCCTGATGCGTCAACGCGAAAACCCATGCCTGTCCTCCACTTGCGACTGGCGGTGCCCTACTAGCAACTGGCTGTACTCTGCCGGCAGCTGGCAGTCCTCTGCCTCGGCCACCTTGTCCTCTATGAGTAAACCCTCCGCGACCACGGCCTCTCTGTGCATGAGTCTGATGCGGAGCAACAGTAGGTACTATAGGAAACGCCCTCTGGGGTGGGGAAGGTGGAAGTGTGACATGTGGTACTGCTGCCTCCCTCCGGCGTATCTCGGTACAATATCTGATGCGGTGACGGGGACTACCACACCCAAAGCATCCATGTGACGACTGCTAACCCTCCTTGGGATAAGAGCTAAACATCTGACATCGCCCCGAGTCTTTGCCACCTGCACGACGTCTATCACGGTGTCCGAATGGGAGTCTCCGTGCTGCTGTATCAGTACGAACCCTCTTCGGCCCTGGAACTACCGAAGTCTCTGCAAGGCACTACTCGACTAATAGGGCTGCGTCTACAGCTGCTGCATAAGTCTCGCAATGTTGCTCGCTGATCGCGAAGAACGGTGGGGTAAGTAAGTCTCGAACAAATCTCTTGACTCGCATCTCCTCAGTAGCCACTAGGTATGGGGAATAAACAGATAGCTCGGTGAATAGCACATCGTACTCTGCCACTGTCATCTCTGGCGTCTGGCGTAAGGACTCGAACCTGCGTGCTCGGGCATCCCTGACACTCTGGGGAAGGAAACGGGCTAGAAACACCGTCACAAACTCGGTCTAGGTCATAGGAGGAAGACCGGCTGCTTTGCCCTTCTCGACCAATTCACACAATTTCTGCGCAAGACTTTCCAGGCGAAAGCTCGCGAACTCTACCCATCTCGCATCTGAGCATCTGAGTGAACGACATATACGGGCCATCCTATCAATAAAAGACTGTGGGTCCTCGGCTGTATCGGTGCCTATGAAGACCGGAGGCTTCAGCCTCATGAACTCTGATAGCGACACAGTAATAACCTCCGTGGTTGTAGGGGCAACTGCCTGTACTATAGGTACCATCACGGTCCCTGATTGATTGTCAAAACTTGTAATTACCGCAATCAGAAACGGCGTCGCTTCGCAGCTAGCCGGTGAGTGCGGGTCGATCCACAGAGACGGGTAAATTCCTTTAGTGTGTTTTAACGAGTTGATTCTATTTGTCGTTTTGGGTTGGTTTATAAAAATCTAAAATACTGGATCTAATTAATCTAATTAAGAATCTTGCTAGGGTTTGGCTTCGGGAAAGTTTTGGAGATTAATGTTTCCTTCACCGCTTTCATTGCCATATTTTTAGATCTGTTAGATGTTACGGTAATTATCGATAAAGTGGATACGAATCTTTTGGGAAGATGTTTCTTCCTCTAGGTTCGTATCCTTCCTTTATCGTTAATATCCCTAACCCCCATGGAAAACACGCGCAACCGGCCCTTTATACTACGGTTCATCGTTACCTCGAGGGGTAGGATGCCGTAGGGAGCGGTTGTGCGTGCATGCATGGAGTGCTAACTATTAGGTGTGATGGCATGAAAGGGGTGAGAGATATCATCTCTCAAACCTTTCCCTAAGGCTAACCCTAACAAGCGAGGAGACTACTTGCTCATTAGGGAATGATAAAACATTAAAAGAATAGAAAAAACACTTACTAATTTGACGGCTCCCTCCAAGCGATAAAGAACAGATCTGAATAATTATTCCCAGAAATTCTGAACTTTTATTTATTGAAAAGAGGCATACATTTTACAGATCTAAAATTACAATTTATAAGCAAACAGGAGAATTAGGGTTTCAGAGTCTCGTAGATGTGCAATTACAGATTTAACCCCTGAAAATCCCAACACCCGAACCGTCGCACCGACACAAGAAGTCGGTGGCGACACGTGCATTAGATGGCCGCGGATCCGCGGCACCAGCATGGGTTTGGCCGCGGATCCGCGGCCAAACTAATGAGTCAGGCTCTGTACTTTTGTGGGCTTTCTTCTGGGTTTCTTGGCTTTCTGTTTCTATGTGTATTTTCTCTCTTGGGCTTCTAGGTCTTTTCTAGATCTTCAGTGAAAACTTGTTCCTGTCTTTTGACCGTTCACTTGACATTTTTGGACCTTGTATTGTTCTTCGACTAGGCTTGACCAGGGTCCGTCTAATTGTTGGTCAAAAGTCCCTTTTCTGCTGTTTTGTGTCTTTTTCACTGTAGTTGCTCCAGAAACCTGTATCCTGTAATATGCAACAAACGATCGTCAAAAGCATCTGTTTACTTATAAAATGCACGAAAGTGGGGCGTATGAATTGCAGTATTATGATGTGAACAAATACCCCCAAACTTACTTTTTGCTCGTCCTCGAGCAAACTTATTATTTTATTCACTAAAATCCTAACCGCACTTTCGCAGGGAAACGCGATTGCACTGAGCACGTGCAACAAGCCGTTAAACCTCTAGGTGTCCCTAATAGGAGGAGTGTTGTCTCCTGAGGGTTTTCAGCGGATTACACCCACAAAATCCTATCAACTCTGCCCATTGACTTTTGTTCTCCAATTAAGTTTTCTAACAAGGAATTCTATTATCTTTTGACTCGCAAATTATCCACCCACATTGTTCACACTTCCTCTTTATTTAACTTAAGATTATATATGTTATGTAAACCTACTTAGCTTTCGGCATCTCTTAAGTTTTCCTTCTAGGGTTACCATCTCCACTTAGGAATTTTCTATCAACTCTACTAGAGATACAAGTTCTATTCTTCATTCCTTTCTCTTATCTAAATTCCAATCACATAGCCCTACGTGTGTGTATAAATCACCCCTACACTTGGAAATTCAAATCAAGCAATCGTACTCTCGTCCGTTGTCCAAAGTACTAATTAGTTGGTGAATTTAGATGAAATTTGCTTACACATCCTTCATGCGACCGTTAATACTTCTTGAGGTACCAACGACCGATTACAAAATGCGCTTGCACTTTAAAGCGTACTTCCTAGTCTTTGCAACAGCCAAGGCTTTAGCAGTGACTCCCAAACCAGTTGGTCTAAGGCACTAGGTGATGAAGCACCCTCGCTAAATATTTTTCTATTTTTACAGCCTTAAGTAATCACAAAAACCAGTGTCTATTTTTTTCCTTTATTCACTTTTTTTATATTTTCATTGTACTAAGGACTTTAGACAAGAGCATTTCAAGGTCTCTTCGACTATTCCAAGTTTCAAGGTGCGTGAATGTGCAAATTGTAGGGTATACATTTTCAGAATTTAGACTTAAGCGAGGAACTATTTTTCAAACTTGTACTCTAATAAGAACATCAATACTCTTCCCTTGTTTCAACTTAGCCCAAGAAGTGAACCCAAAATTTGCCTATTTCTAAATAAACTACAAGGCATATACTTTCTACCGTTAAACTTTAAGAAATGTTATTTTTAGGGTTTTTAATTCAGTAAGTCTAAGATCTAGTTGTTCCTAGCTAGTTAACCTATCTGTCAAACTCTAGTCAAATAAGCCAAAATTGAATACAATAATTTTTATAATTTTTTGAAAATTTTCAATTTTTATGGGTTTTCAAATAGGTATGCAAATGCAATAATATGTACAAATGAATGCGAAGGAAGAAGACGTACCGAGCACACCCCCAAACTTGAACTTGACAGTGTCCTCACTGTCATGCTAAACCAAGAGGGTCAAAATACCGATACTCCCCTGTTTATTTATTTATATTTTTTTTTATTGTTAAGAAAAACAAAAATATATACAAAAAGACCCTCCCCCAAACTTCAATTAAACTATGTTAGACAATACTGCCAAACCTTGCATCGGCCAAAAGTCAACACCAACCAGTTGAAAAATTTATCAGTAAAGAATATTGGGTGGTGGAAAAATAAGTTGTGGTGGTCCGCAAAGAATTGGGGAAGATAGAAGTAGTAGTATGGGAGGTGTGGAGGTAAATATACAGGTGATGGTGATGCATCGAAACGAGAATGTAAATGATCAGCAATCAGTGGAGTGTTGGCATTCTCGTACCTTATTAAAAGAAATGGGGGTATTTCAACTTCTAAGGGAGGAGGTTGACTCACCACAATACCCCCAAGATGTTCCTGTGGGTCCTCTATTGACACGGCATCATCCATCAATTGTGTATGATATTCACTTATGAGGGAACTTATCTCCTCGATGTCCGCCATAGTCCAACCGACAACTTGCCGCCTATCTTGTAAGACCGTTAAGAGGGCGTTCTCTTGCTCGATGGCTAGAGAGGCCGATATGATAATGGGAAAGGTCTCATTCTCACATATGTAGGCATATCTAGGGTGAGACGGCAAGGGCGTGAGTTCGAATTTCGGAAGCGAAAGAATCATTGCGGAATCTACCTCGAACTCAAAGGACTCTAACACAGGTTCGAAATCACTGCAACCAACCGATTCGGATGGTTCGACTGACTCATCCAAAAATTCAAACGACTCATATTCGGGCTGTGGGTCGTCATCATCCAAAAAAGTGAAACATTCATAATCAACATCGGTTGTGTCAACGGTAGTAGGCTCAAGGAGGGACGCACTAGTGGCGTCAAAACTGTTTTCATCAAATAGAAATCTTTCAAGCTCGCAGTCCTCCTGCGTGATTTCGTGAATAGAGCAAACTTCTCGTGTACTAGTTTTAGGTACGGGGGGCAGACTTCCCATCTTATAAATATTGAACTCACTAGACCTCTTTCCGAAGGATAGAGTCATGGAGCCATTGCGACAATTTATTACGGCATTGGAAGTGGCCAAAAATGGTCGACCAAGAATCACCGGAATTTGGTTTCTTGGGTTAGCAACAGGTTGTGTATCCATAACGATAAAATCAATGGGGAATATGAATTCCCCGACTTTGATCAACACATCCTCTAGTTGACCCCTTGGATAGGTGATTGATCGATCATCCATTTGGAGAGTGCAACGAGTGGGTTTCAACTCTCCAACCCCTAATTGTTCATACACGGAGTAAGGAATCAGGTTAACACTAGACCCAAGATCTAAAAGTGCTCGATTAATTTTCTTATCCCCAATTGTAATGGAAATCGTAGGACAGCCGGGGTCCTTTCGTTTTTAGGGTAAGGTTTGATGGTGGTTAATAGCATTGCTCACTGCACTAGCCACTAGCACTTTCTTGGATACTTGAGATGCCTTTCTCTTCGAGGTGCATAAGCCCTTTAAGATTTTCGCGTATGAAGGGACTTGTTGGATAGCATCCAAGAGAGGTATATTTATGCTAACCTGCTTAAATATCTCCACAATTTTCTCCACTTGTGTATTT
The DNA here is from genome assembly GCA_030015575.1 of Agapanthus africanus. Classification (NCBI taxonomy): domain Eukaryota; kingdom Viridiplantae; phylum Streptophyta; class Magnoliopsida; order Asparagales; family Amaryllidaceae; genus Agapanthus; species Agapanthus africanus. The sequence continues at coordinate 343,797,933 of CM057341.1, forward strand.
GGTTTATTAGGACTCAACCTGTTTGGGAATGGAGCATTTTGAAAATTAGTTGAGTCAAAAGTCTGTGGAGTAGAATGTGGAGTAGGAACGGATCCCAGTGTGGATGTGTTCGTGTTGTGAGAAATGGGTCCGTTCGAGTCAGAAGAAGTAGAGCCATGTGAAGGGTGGAGAATAGGCTCTAAAGAAAAAGGTGAAGAAGGATGTGAAGAAAATGAAGAAGGGGAAGAAGAACCACCGGCGGGGATGTCATCACTAGTTTCCACATTATTTTGCAACTCTCTTCCGGATCTCAACGTGGTCACCGCATTTATATTGCGATTGTGATATGCGTTTTGTGTGTGACCTGGATTAGGCAATGGTTGAGATGGAAGCTTTCCCTTTTCTCTCTCGCTCAACGCAGCAGTTAATTGTGCAGTTTGTGCCTCAATAGATTTTATACTTTGATCGTGTGAGGCATTGTTATTCATTAAAGATTGAACATAACTTTCAAATCTTACTGCGGATTCTGTAGTTTGCTTAAGAAATGCATCTAGACTTTTTTCGAGCGAGGTAACCTTATCATCATTTGGTTGAACCAAATTGTTCGTTTGATTTATATAAGGTTGTTGTTGGAAAGGTTGCTGGTTTTGAGTTTGTAAGGGTGCTTGTTGTTGTGGAGGAGCTCTTTGAAAATTGGTATTCCCTTGGAACTGTTGATTTGGGTGACTCCTCCACCCCTGATTGTATGTCGAAGAGTACGGATCGTTTCTTTGTCGTTGCTGGAATGCAGCATTGACTTGATCCTGTCCTTGAATAGGTGCATTATAACGACACTCTTCGGTTAAATGCGATGGGTTCGAACAACAAGCACAAACAGTTCGTGTGGGTAGAGTAGGGGCAGGAGAAGTCGATGAGATTTTTGTCTCAATGGCTTCTAGCTTTTTCATAAGTGAGGCCATCTCGGCCTTCATAGCTATCGACATATCTATTTGATGTATGCCTGCCCTAGATTGACCAACTGAAGAAGATGATGTGGTCTTGGTACTCTCCTACTGAATTGTTTGCTCACTAAGATCCTCAAGAAACTGCCAAGCTTCGTCGCTAGACTTTGAGAGAAAATGTCCTTGACATATTGTTTCTAGCAACTGCTTCGTTGCTGCGTTCAATCCCTCGTATAATGTTTGGCAAAGTTGCCAATTTTCTATCCCATGATGAGGGCATTGAACAAGTAGGTCTTTAAATCTCTCGAAGCACTTCCAAAATGGTTCGGAAGGAAGCTGTGAAAATTGTATAATCTCGTTTCGGATTCTAGCAGTTTTGTGATGAGGATAGAACTTTTTCAGAAAAGCTCTCACAAACTCGTCCTAATTTCTAATGGAATGTGATGCAGTGCTGTATAGCCACTTCTCGGCTAGGTCACATAAGGTAAAAGGAATGACCCTTAGCCTTATTGCGTCATCACTTAATTGGGTTGTCTTCATCATGGCGCAAACGTTTTGGAATTTATTAATGAAAATATATGCATCTTTGGATTCCAAACCATGAAACTTAGGCAGCATATTGATGAAGTGTGGTTTTATTTCAAAATTATCCCCATTTGCCGGTGGGGGTGAAAGACATGTAGGTAAAGAAGTGCGGACGGGGTAGAAGAGATCCTGGAGCGCAACTCGTGCGGGCGCTACAACAGGCGGAAGATTCGGGTTATTCTCACCTGGTGGAGGTGGAATCATTCCCGTCGGTAAGGTATCGTTGGGGTTGAATCCCGACATACCTTCGAAAGAAGAATTTAAAGGTGTAGGTAAGAAAATGGAGGGAATTTCGACGAGGGGTTCGCCGAAGGGTTCGTTGGTCGGTACCAACGAAACACGGACTAATCGGGCGTTAGTATCCCTAGTCCAAAATGACATACACTAAAGGGTAGTGCAGTCAGAAAAAAGAGAAAAACAGAATGTGGGGGTAAGATAACGTCAGTGAGAAGAAGTGGTGGAAGTGAGTTTGCAAGTTTTCTTTAGCGGCAAGTTGCAAGTTTTTTAAAAGATTTTTCTTTTTCTTTTTCTTTTATTTATGTGAAGGTTTTGCAAAGAGGTTTTAAGAAAGGGACTCGTGACACCAATGTGTCAACCACACATGCACAATCAGGCCTAGATCTAGGGTCGCCTAGGTCTGCTACACAGCTCCTAACTAGGGCTAGAAATAGACCTCAAACCGCCTCTTCACGGACAAGTACGGCCAGGTAAGTGGGAAGGAACCACCACTACAGTGGGCCTAATTAATAACCACTAGCCTAGACACCGCAATGTCGGTTAGGATAAACGGCCGATGCCTACCCTAGTCCTTTTCCTATTGAGCTCGCTGTCCTTAGGTCTGAGTCTAATCTTTTTTAATTAAAGGTGGTTGATGCAAAATGCTTAGGTGTTTTCTGGGGTCCTGGGAAGGGTGATGAAATCCCCACCCAATCTGAGTTTGGTCAAATAGCCCCTTAGAGTCCGGTTAAATTATGCAAAACAAATAAAATTTCACTTGCATTCAATTTTAGCGCGGCGCAAAGAAACCTGCAGAAATCTATTATTTAGAAGGGGGAGAAAGACTTTTTACGCAAAGAATTCCTGCAGAAAATTTTTACAGTGGAGATATGGAGGTTACAGAGGAGAGGGAGAGAAAACAAACCACAAAAATTTTTAGGGCTGACGTGGCAATGCAAGCGCGGAACCGCGGCCTGGGGGAGTTATTGCGGCGGAAGCGCGGCAAGGGGATGGGTTCAGCCTCTGGAAAAAATTTCACTGCTCTTGACTTGCAATTCCTCTCTGTTCTTATATACCAATTTATGTTTTGGCCTCTGTAAACTTCCAGAACCGCGATTCGACGCTGTTCCTGCAAGATTCAAAAAGAAAACCCTTCAAACAGATCAAAGTTGATAAATTTTTTTATATTTTTATATTTTTATAATTTTTAAAATTTATATCAACCCGAAAATTCACAAAAAGAAAAATTACGCCGTCCCCGGCAACGGCGCCATTTGATTGATTGTCAAAACTTGTAATTACCGCAATCAGAAACGGTGTCGCTTCGCAGCTAGCCGGTGAGTGCGGGTCGATCCACAGAGACGGGTAAATTCCTTTAGTGTGTTTTAACGAGTTGATTCTATTTGTCGTTTTGGGTTGGTTTATAAAAATCTAAAATACTGGATCTAATTAATCTAATTAAGAATCTTGCTAGGGTTAGGCTTCGGGAAAGTTTTGGAGATTAATGTTTCCTTCACCGCTTTCATTGCCATATTTTTAGATCTGTTAGATGTTATGGTAATTATCGATAAAGTGGATACGAATCTTTTGGGAAGATGTTTCTTCCTCTAGGTTCGTATCCTTCCTTTATCGTTCATATCCCTAACCCCCATGGAAAACACGCGCAACCGGCCCTTTATATTACGGTTCATCGTTACCTCGAGGGGTAGGATGCCGTAGGGAGCGGTTGTGCGTGCATGCATGGAGTGCTAACTATTAGGTGTGATGGCATGAAAGGGGTGAGAGATATCATCTCTCAAACCTTTCCCTAAGGCTAACCCTAACAAGCGAGGAGACTACTCGCTCATTAGGGAATGATAAAACATTAAAAGAATAGAAAAAACACTTACTAATTTGACGGCTCCCTCCAAGCGATAAAGAACAGATCTGAATAATTATTCCCAGAAATTCTGAACTTTTATTTATTGAAAAGAGGCATACATTTTACAGATCTAAAATTACAATTTATAAGCAAACAGGAGAATTAGGGTTTCAGAGTCTCGTAGATGTGCAATTACAGATTTAACCCCTGAAAATCCCAACACCCGAACCGTCGCACCGACACAAGAAGTCGGTGGCGACACGTGCATTAGATGGCCGCGGATCCGCGGCGCCAGCATGGGTTTGGCCGCGGATCCGCGGCCAAACTAATGAGTCAGGCTCTGTACTTTTGTGGGCTTTCTTCTGGGTTTCTTGGCTTTCTGTTTCTATGTGTATTTTCTCTGTTGGGCTTCTAGGTCTTTTCCAGATCTTCAGTGAAAACTTGTTCGTGTCTTTTGACCGTTCACTTGACATTTTTGGACCTTGTATTGTTCTTCGACTAGGCTTGACCAGGGTCCGTCTAATTGTTGGTCAAAGGTCCATTTTCTGCTGTTTTGTGTCTTTTTCACTGTAGTTGCTCCAGAAACCTGTATCCTGTAATATGCAACAAACGATCGTCAAAAGCATCTGTTTACTTATAAAATGCACGAAAGTGGGGCGTATGAATTGCAGTATTATGATGTGAACAGTCCCCATAACGGATGGAACTACCTCTGGTCGCTGCGATTGAAGCGTCTCGACTAACGGCCCTATCATCTGGCGCATCTCATGCATACCGGCCCCTAGCATGGCAATCTGATCTGTCGTAGGAGGAACAGTCTGCTCTAGTACAACAGGTGTACTGCCCGGGTCAGTCCTCATCTCGGACGAGTCAACTCGAATCTCGGCTCTCGCGGCCGCTCTCTGCGCCCTCGTAGTCTTTGGCGGCATAGTGGCTGAAAAGAAAGTAGGATTCGATAAGGTACGGAAATTGAATCACCAGAATGTAGATAATCATGAAGGAATTTCAATCAATAAGTCCTAAGGTCACTTAGGCGGAGTACCGTGTCATGAGTATGCCGCGGAACATACACACGCTATGCCACTCTGCTTCAGCTGCCTACTCCATCATACCAGGGTCATCCTACACTCCAAAGGTAAAACCTATGCTCTGATACCAACTTTGTCACGACCCAAAGTTCGGCCCGTGACCGGTACTTAACCGTGTAACGTCTACAACCGTAACGCGACTAAGTAAGCCGAAACCCAGAAATCAAAACCATTGAAAATAATGAGTGTTAAAACATTTAATGGAAACATTTGTTAAAACGTTTGGAAAACCTTAGGTAATTTAGTAAAATTCTTTAATGTTCAAGTTATTATCTTCAAAATTTTGGCAGCATTTCCTTTGTAAAAACTAGCCCCGAAATCGGGTACAAGGCAATATATGAGTAAAAAGATATATAATAAGAATAAAGCATCCCCAACGGGAGCAATCGCGCCCAACGGCGGAAACAATCACCACAATGATAAAATACGACGCCGTAGCGAAGAATGAACAAAAATAAGTGAAGACAACATGAAATATAAAACTGCATAAATAAAGTCGTCTCACAACGAGCTCGACACCAGAGTACAAATAATACACATCGTCCTCAAAACTGGTCTCTAAGTCAATACATAAGTAGTAGATGGAGAGTACTAGATACAATGGTGTATACAACCTGAAAAATAAACAGATACCGCACAAAACCCACCTATCGGCAAAAGGGCTCACGCGCCAACTGCAGTGGTATCTATATCAAAAGTGCAAGAAAGCAGCCTGCCGCGACTACTCTGAAGGGCAACCTTCAAACACTGTGGCACAACGGGGGTAAGTTGCCAACTCGTGAATAGTAGATAACATATAAAGGTAATCGCGAGTATGCACGTACTGCGATACTCTAACCTATGCCAACAGATAACATCTATATGATAAGCTGGATGCGCAATAATCATGCAACAAGTGCGATCTAATAACATCTCAATATGATGAGCAGGGTATGCAATAATCAAGCATAGCAAATGCAATCTAATAACATCTATATAGGATGAGCAGGGTATGCAATAATCGTTCATAGCATGTGCAATCTGATAACATCTATATAGGATGAGCAGGGTATCCAATAATCGTGGATAGCATGTGCAATCTAATAACATCTATATAAGATGAGCAGGGTATGCAATAATCGTGCATAGCATGTGCAATCTATCAGGTACTACAGATACAGGATGAGATGTATAACACTGAATACTGAGCATAGGAATAAATAACATCTACACGGAATGTTAATGTGGAAAATAACCGGTGTCCATCAATACACCCAAATCCCAATAACAACTCAAGCGCCGTCACTTTAATCGGCGCTCAAATCCTATAAATCTCATAGAATCGTGAGCGCCCAACATCGGCACTCGAAATATCATAAAATAATCGTGTCTAGCATCGACACGCAAATCCTCAAGTATCGGGCTCCGTCAGTCTGGATCAGCCCATGGGCTCCGTCTGCGGAATCGGCCCTCGGTCCCGTCAGTACGTGTCGTCCCGTATCCATCTATCGACTCTGGTCAGTATCCTCCGGATAACCGCCAGGCCCAACAAATCACCGGTAGGTAGTAGTCCCTCCACCGGGCTCACCGTCTAACAATACGAGTCTTCTTTCCCCGGGGCACCATACCGGGTCCACCATGTACCCACAAACGGTGCCTACCACTCCTTGAATCGGGTATACTCACGTAAGCTCTCTGGAACCGAGAAAACTCATGGTGGACGCACTGAAATATCATATCGAGAGAAACCGGGTTTTTAAAACATTGCGTATTTTCTTAAAATAATACCACGGTTCTCAAATCCAGAAATCCCATAAATCCAAACTCAATGCGTAAATCCATGCAATGTGTCGTATGAAACTAAGAGTAAAAAGGGAAAACCGCTCTTTTAAAAGAATCCAGTTTTGAAATACCTCATGCGGTCCCTATTTTCTTGAAATCGAATCGATATCATCCATATATGTAACATATGTATGTATGTAGGTATGGATGTTCAAATGGATATATACGCGAATATGAGTGTAGCACTACTATGAATATAAAGTGTGCATATGCGCAAGTAAGGATATATCAATATATGTGTGCACTGATATGGATATACAGTGTGCATGTGCGCAAGTATGAAGATATCAATATATTTGTGCACTGGTATGAATATACAGTGTGCATGTGCGCAAGTATGAAGATATCAATATATGTGTGTACTGGTATGAATATACAGTGTGCATGTACGCAACTATGAAGATATCAATATATGTGTGCACTGGTATGAATATACAGTGTGCATGTGCGCAAATATGAAGATATCAATATATGGGTGCACTGGTATGAATATACAGTGTCCATGTGCGCAAGTATGAAGATATCAATATATGTGTGCACTGGTATGAATATATAGTGTGCATGTGAGCAAGTATGAAGATATCAATATATGTGTGCACTGGTATGAATATACAGTGTGCATGTGGGCAAATATGAAGATATCAATATAAATATATGTCAATATGCGACAAGTCATGACAATCATCAATGATGCGGTAATCAAGACGATATATAATTCGTAGCAATCCTATAGTGCGAGTGTCATGGCAATCACTAACGGTGTGAGTGTAACATACAAATAGTGCTCGTGCATCTTGAACCGTTAGTGACAGTGCAGTGTTCTGTAACTACCATTTCTATATGCAACAAGGAAGGTATGCTACAATACTACATATAAACATCTACGACTAAATATCCTATCACGCCCTGACGCTTAACGCCATACGGGCGATTTCCCCGTAGATGTTAAATCTACTCACCTGGTCGCGTGCTAAGCGTAGCCGACCACCTGCTTCCCTTTCTTTGCGGCGTCCGACGTACCCACCTGCGAACCTAGAATTTACATAAAGAATCCACTTAAGCAAATATCTCGCAAAAATGCGATATCGAAATCAAACGAGAAACTCGCGTCGCGAACTAAACGCGCGTGTCCGATACGCTAAAACGTGTGTATAAGCGTCTTAAACTACCCCGACACGTCGCGACACGCTGGAACACAGAACCCACACACGTATCACACGTGTCGCGCAAACTAAACTTATTGGAAAAACGATATATCGCTCCAGATTTTGACTCGGGCACAAAAGTGAAATGTTGCATATGCCAAAACACTAGAATATGGAGCAGACTACCCTAACCAAAACCCTAACACCTACTTCCCCCATCTGGCCGCAAATTGCGGCCAAAACAATTAAAATTGCGGCCTGGGTGTGGGGTTATGGGCTCGTGCTTCGTGTGTGTAGTCTAGACCTAGTGTGCATGCTCCAGTTTCCCAGTTTTTCTCTGAAGTAACCGGGCCTACAGCAGATCACAGAAAGGTCTAATTTTGCTTTAAAATGTTAAGTTTTGCACTAATTGAAACCCTATGGTATTTCAATGAAATTTGGGGTTAAACTAAGTTTATGTGGCCCTAATAACACTTAATTAGGCTTGGATAACCAACAAAAACATCATTTGGCCATAACTCCACACAATTCACCATTTTAGCACTAAATCTCACATTTAACACTAATCGAAGCTAATTAACACATAAGTTAAGCAAGCTAGGAAGTTGGGCTCAGATTTTATACCTTACTTGACCCTAGGTACAAGGGAAAAGATGAGAAGAAGAAGGGAAGGAGCTGCTGCTGCTGGGGTGCTGCTGCTGCTGATGCATGCTGCTGCTGCTTGAAGCTGCTGCTGTTGCTGCTTGTGCTGATGCTGTTGCTGATGCTGATGCTTCTTCTGCTGCTGCTTCTGCTGCTGCTTCTTCTGCTGTTGTTGTGAGTGTGTGTGTGTGTGTATGAATGAGAGAGAGTTGTGAGAAAATGAGTGAAGTAAACAAAGGAATGGGAGTCTAACTAGTCAACCCCTTTCTCTCTCTCTTCATTTAATGCAAGCATGGCACAAGCCATGATGCCCATTCTCTCTCTCTCTCTCCAAGTCAACTAAACTAAATTATTTCTCATTTAAAAAGAAACAATTAACCTAAAACACTTAATTCGAATTTTAAATTAGCTTATGGAAAATAGGTTAATCCACCATGGTTGCTAATCATGGTCTAACCCTAATTTTAACCCTAATTTACATGCACATGTGTGTGCAAGGTTAAATAAATTCTAATAAAATATTCATTAAATTTGATAAAATATTTAAAAATCATTTTGCTAAACTTTTTATTAAAAACCATATACTAAAGTATAATTAGCAAATAATCACATCCTAAGGTGTTACAATCTTCCTCCCTTAAAGAAATTCGTCCCCGAATTTAAAAATATATAGCTACGCATACCTTCAAGGAGATGAGGGAATTTCTTCCGCATCTCGCCCTCTGCCTCCCAAGTGATCTCTTCACCATTCGGGCTGCGCCAAATCACCTTCACAGATGGCATGACCTTCAATCGAAGTTTCTTCACCTACCGGTCCAATATCACGACTGGCTGCTCGGTGAACGAAAGATCGCGCTCGAGCTGAACGGTCTGATGCTGAATCATGTGAGAATGGTCATGTAGGTATTTGCGAAGCATCGACACGTGGAATACGGGGTGAACATCTGGGAAGTCGGGTGGAAGAGCCAAACGATATGCTATTCCGCCCACATGCTCGAGGATCTCGAAGGGATCTATGAATTTGGGGCTAAGCTTCCCCTTCCGTCCAAACCTCATCACTCCCTTCATCGGAGAGATCCTCAGAAAAACGTTATCGCCAACTACGAACTCTAATATGCGGCGGCGTCTGTGTAACGTTTTGAAAATCGTTTCGGTAAAATTTAGGAAAATCGGTAAAATAAGGGGGTTTTCGGTAAAAATTTAAAATACAAATATCTTTATTATAAAATTAAATATACATATTCTAGCTATGTAATTGCTAGTATTTGGTGTTTATTGAGCCACTGGTGAAATTTCAAATTTTCTAAAAAAATTTCCGAAATTAATTATTTTAATATTATTTTAAGCTGTCACTAATACATTTAATTAGAAAAAATTACAAATTGGAATGAGTTGAAATAAATTATGTGCATTTTTTTGCTATAAAATTGTTAAAATTAGTTAATTTGTAAACTAGAATTATTGGGCTGTGAACTAATCTTTTGCTGGGCATTTCAAAAATGGTGTGTGCATTCTTAATGTGCTGGGAATTTTTGTGACTCATCACTTGAACTTTTAATGGGCATGGCTTAAAATATTGAGCAGCATGGGCTTGATTAACTTGGAGTGGGTGTGTGATTGTTCATGCTTTAACTGCTCTTGTCAATGTTAGGTTTTATTTTTTTGTGTAGGAATATGTGTGCTGTGGTTTTTTATTGTGAGGTGGGGATTAAATTATTGGAGTTGCTTTTATCACTTGGTATATATATACTCACCACTCATGAACAAAAATTCCCAGAGAACATTTTGTGCCTGGCCGAGCAAAAAATTCCAGAGCCCCATTTTCATTTGCTTCACAAGTTTTCCTCCTTTGCTCACAATTCCAAAATGACAACTTCAATTTACCTCCACGCAATTATTTGGGTACCTTGAGACAAAATATTCTACACTCTCGCTACTTCATTCTTGGATATGTCAGTTAGCAAACTTCGTGTTCGAGTTGTCTCGGTTCTGAGGCGGGAGCCCGTATAAAGATTCGTTGACGTGATGCCACTTTGACGAGGAGACCGGAGAGCAAATTGGAGGTCAAGATTTTCATGCTAGATCTCAAATCTTGTGAGGTATAAATATTAACCTTTTGTTAAATTGTTTTTTGAATACTTTAAATCTAGCATAATTAGTTAATAATTTGGGTTTAATTGAATATTTTGAAAAATATAGTAAGGGTTTGTGTTTTCAATTAAGGTTTTTATTATATCATTAGGGGTGCAATGTTTAGTTTAACATCTTAATATATGAAAAACCTAGTTTGGTTTATTAAATTGCACTTGTTATATGTAAATTGTCCAAATCACACATATTTGTAAACTAGGTTTTGGTAATTAATTCAAAATTGAGAATTTTGAATATGGTTAGGGTTTTATCATCTCATTAGCAACATAGTGTATAGTTTAACACTTTAGAGCTATGCAAAACCTAGCTAGTTGTTGAATTAAGAATTTGGTTTTAAAAATGTTAATAGAATTGTTATCCTTGCAAACTAGAAATTTTGTTTAAATACAAATTGTTGAAATAAAAATATGGAGGTGATTTGTATGACCTAATTATGTTTTTAAGTGAGCATTTTGGCCAGTAGAATCGCTAAAATATTTAGTTTAGGTAAAACATCAAGTTTTGAACCGAAATGGGAAATTGTGCTAACTAGGTTTTTGGGAAATAAAACGAATTGGTTACTTTTATGGTTTTGATGAATTAAAACCTATTTCTTATATAATTAGGGAGTTTTGAAACCACGATTGCTGCGTTTGGGGTTTTCTCGATGGTTTGGCGTTTGTACGCCGACGTCGAGGGTTTTTGGGTTGATTTGTGAGAATAACCGTAGGCTTTGACCTATGTGAGATTCAGGTATCGTTCTGGTTTTAAATTGGATTTTTATGCGGAACGATACGTTGTGACATATAGGTATCCCATGTGTACTTCGAGACGACAACAAGCGCGTGGTGACGTCGGCACCGGCTAGCGAGGACCAGGTGAGTAGATTTATATCTACGGGGAGAAGTCGGGTGGATGGCGTATAGCACCCCCGCAGTTCGTGGTGATGTGTACGAATGCGTATACACACATATATTGATTATATATTGTTTGAGATTGTTGATGCTAAATATGGATATTTGGTGTGGTTGGATGATTTAGTGTCGTGAAACCCTAGAGTAGTGGTCACGCCACACATGCACACACACACACCCATACTCGCATACATTCTTCTTTCATATGTGCTTATATGGGGTTATATTGTTATGTGTTCTTATGGGTATGGGACTATGTGTTCACATACTGGATTTGATAATATTACTTGGGATTTGAGATGAGTCGATGAGATTTGATTTGAGGCCGTGAGATCGGTGATATGGCAGGGTTCGTATTTGAGATACGACATGACGTTGTAGCGGGTCCTTGACGTAGTGTTTCACACACGTGCATGCATACTTAGGCGGTATCAGTATTGTACTAGACGTAGATCAGTACCCCGATCATGATCTTGATAAATAGGATACCAGATGAATAGTATGATGAATGTGATATTGACCCGTACCCAGATTTGGGGATGCCGTACGACGGATTCACGTACAAGCTATATTTTGATGATTGATCCGCACTCTTGATTTGGGATGTCTGATTATAGATATGGTATCGGATATGATATTATTGAGGCGGGATCACCGACTAATATATATACAGGTATGTATATATATCGACTCAGATGTTAGGCGGTTTCCTTACCTGTAGTCCAGCTTGTTAGCTTAGTCTTTTAGTTTAGTTTAGTTGTTAGATTAGATTCGACTCCTACCTATTTCAAAAGCTAACGAATCGTGGGTATTTTAAAAGACAGGTCAAGGGATTCTACGGATATTTCAAAAAACGTATCTTTTCTTAAAAACACCGTAGCCCCTATTTTCAAAACCCCACGATTCGTGTTATTTCAAAGGGCACTATTGTAGGACTTATATTAGGTTAATGCAGATTAGTTATCGTTGCGTCTAGTATTCAGCTCCCGCTCATTATTGTTGTTTGCTCCGCATCACATGCTTATATTATGCTTCATATTCTACTGTTGATATCTTGTGGTTAGGACACCAGCACCATTACCGATGATGCGTATGTACCACGTACACTTACTTGCCGGCTCACACACATCTTCATCGGTAATTGCCATGTCACGTACACCTTAGAAAATATTATTGCTTGACATAGCCTGTTAGCTAATAGTTTAGACATGATATTAGTGTACTCGCCTTATATGTTAGTTTAGACATTTTAGTTATTACCTACTACTTCATGCATACTGTTATTCATTGTTATGCCGCATTCATGGATTCTCATGCATATATTCACTTTTTACGTGCTATTGAGGTTTTGGATTCGGATTTCCATGAGATTTTCTGGATTTGGGGAAAACCGCAAAACATATACAAACTTCTTCTTTCTCTTTTTAAATAAAAAGCGCGGTTTTTCCCATGATGTATGAGTCGTCCACCATGAGTTTGCTGATGGATTTCGAGACCCGATTCGAGGAGTTGGATGAACCGTTTCGGGTACATGGTGGACCCGGTAAGGTACCCCGGGGCAAGAAGCTCGTGGTGATGACGATGAGCCTGGCAGGGGGAGACTACCTACCGGTGATTTTACCCGACGCGTCGGATATCCGAAGGATACCGTCGTGGTCTTGAGATGGATGGTAGGGGCCGGTCTGGACTGACGGCGCCCTAGATATTGAGATTGAGACATTGAGATTTCGAGATATTGAGGTTCTGAGATGTGATGATACAGGCCAGTCCGGATAGCCGGAGACTGAGGTTTTGAGACATTGAGATTTATGTTTTGTGTCGATGCTAGACACTGTTGATGCTGATTTCATTTATAATACCTCATTTTAAAAATACAAAGGAAATCTCACTAATTTATGCAAAAAGTTTCTTCATTTACATGTATTCTGTTTTCATGCATTCATACCTCATTCATATGATATATTGCTACGTGAGGCACTGACACGGGCACATGAGATCACACTCGGGTTAGATATTACCCTAGCCATTGTTATAGGCTGCATGTTATTCATATATTTGAGGATATATTATGATCTTTGATCTAGGTTGCGTTATTTATGCGATTTCTGTGCGTAGATGTTTTTCTATTCACGAGTTGGCAACTCACCCCCGTTTGCCCCAGTTTCTTGCAGATTTGCCGTACAAGTTTGATTACGGCTTTGCTGGCACTGCTTCCCTTTTCCGGGTGACTTGCTAGTAGGTGGGTTTATTTATATCGTACCCATCATTATATCTTGTATATTATTATTCTATTGTATCTAGAAGTTCCATCAACCAAACATGTATTTATTTTTGAGATAGAGACCAGTGATGTTATTCTTTCGACCTTAGAGTCGCGCGTTTTATTTCTGTGGTTTTCTTGTGGTTTTGAGTTTTTGATCCTCGCCGTTCGCGTTGTATATTATATTGCTTGTGTGGTTGTGACCGTCGATTGACGAAGAGCTAGCTCCCGCTTGGGGATGCCTTTTTATTGATTTCGTATACTATTCATGTTGTATCCCGTTTGGGAGCCAGTATTTACAAAGGAGACTCTGCCGAAATTTTCAGGAAATATTGATGTTTTTTTAAAACCGCATAATTCGGCTTATGCTATTAAAACTACTTGTTTAACTTGGTTTTCCTTCACTCTACTACTTTTCTTGGTTTGCATTTCTGTGTTTTCGGCTTACTTGGATTACGTACGCCTCAAGACGTTTCGTAGTTTAAGTGCCGGTCATATTCCGTACTTTCGGGACGTGACAAAGTTGGTATCAGAGCGTTAGGTTTTACCTTCGGAGCGTAGGATGACCCTTGGTTGATGGAATAGGTGACTAAAGTAGAGTGACGTACCGTAGGTATGTTCTACGGCATATTTACGATACGCTACTATACTTAAGAAGCCTTAGGATGTACATTTCTTTGCTCAGTATTATATTCATTCCGATCTAGCCTCATCAGTACCAGTTATGGTTCTGCTGCCATGATTACGGGCAGAGAGAGCTACAGCTAGAGTTGTGGTCAGCACGAGCTCGTCACGAACGATGACTGACCAGGGCGAAATTCCGGCGACACACGATTGCAGAGATGTGTCTTTTTATTGTGATTTCGCGCCACGAGCGTTGGATGGGTCGCTGTATGAGATTACTTGGACATGCCGATCAGCACTAGAGGATTGAGCCAATGATAGAGGCCAGCCAGATTTTGATGACCGTTGGTGTATTGCTCACTCATGATGATTGAGGCACTGTTCAGCGGGCAGACGAGTGAGCCAGTTGCTGCTGCGAGCGACGGGATATTGCCCCAGACGCTGGAGCTAATGCAGTATGAGTTGTACTAATAGATGATAGAAGGTCGCTAGTCACCCGATGATGAATGACTAGGACATGTGGTTCGTTCGCCTACCCGAGGAGAGGTCATCAGATAGATTGATTCCAGCTAGAAACGACTTCACGTGGAGACGTTGGGAGTCGACAGAGACGATCGAATGTCAGAAACCTATTATTCCAAGTTTAAGGTAGTCGGAAAGACATGCAGGCAATTCTATGGTCCCTCTAGAAGAATGAAACCCTAACTCGACTTAATGACCGTATGAAAGCCTTTGAACCTTCGGGTTTGCAGCAGTTCTACGGCGCCATTAGTGAGGCTTGGGTTTGCCCTTCTACGGCTGGACCACCGATGCTGTTGTATGCACTCGATACTATTAAACTGTGCCCAAGATGTTGAGCTCTTGGGGGATTATGAGGTTTAGACGAATCGATCGGATGGTTCGACTTCATTCGGATGCTAGGTGGTAAGATGCATTCTTGGGAGACTCCAGATACAAGGATAGCCGTTAGAGCTCAGTCCATGCAGCCACGACGAGACGAGTCCGAAGTAGTCGACATCAGAGAAAAGTGAAGTAAGAGGTTCGTACCAGATCTAGATGAGATGACGTTCTACTCCGCCGACATCAGAGATGCGATGCGCATGCCGAGGCATGGTACTTGGATTTACCTTCCAGAAGGAGTCGCGATGAGTATGCAGTCGTTCCAGAGCAAGATGCAGATATAGGAAAGGACGATGACTTCCGGACAGTTGGCAGAGATGAGACATGGAAGAGACCGTGAGCAGGATTCCTTCCAGGACACTGCTGCAATGATACTTGCACCCAGGATCAGATGTGTCACGTACATTCAGAGAGCCAGAGGCCGACGCCAGTGATATGCTGTCTTACGAGTGGTCGCGATGATTGACCGGGAGATGACAAGAGGCGTGCCAGAATGGGATCATCCCCGTTAGCACACCTGACAGGGCCGATGAGCCGATGGACCAAGAGATTGGTAATTCACAGTGAAGACCTTGACCCAAGAGTGGTCATTGTTACGCACACCAGCAGGCCAGAGTTCATGATCATCGACGAGACATGCTATGAGTGACCACGGCAGTTGGCCAGAGATTCTTGAGTATGTGCTTGAGCGGGACTATTCCGCCATACTTGATTTTGGTATTTTGAGCGATCTATTCGCATGATTTGGTTTTGATGATTGAGTTTCATGATATCGTTTTCATGCGCCATGGTTGCACCTACTGAGTATTCACGATTTTTGCACAGTTGTTGCACTTGAGATAGTTTTCATACCTTGGTTTCTCATGTTTGTGATTATATGGATTTCATACAGTTGAGTTGATTTTGTGCGTATGTACGCACACGATTTGGTTTTTGCACTCGGTATAGTTCATATATGCTTGCAGTGCAGTGTTATGTATGTTGTGCATTTAGATGCACTGGACTTCGATTCCGATTGTGATGTTCGATATTTGTTTTGTGCACCTGTGCACCTGATTGGATTTTGCGCATGTTCGGCGCTTGATACTGGATTTCATGATTTCGTGCATGTTGAGCGCATGTTTTGAGAAGCGATTTCGGTGCACACCAGATGCACTAAATCGAGATTCTTCGTGCATGTCAGATGCACCTGTTTTTGCTGTCAGGCACCCACGTTGCCCATGACAGATGTTTCATGCACACCCGATGCACTTAGATGTTTTTTCTGTGCGCATGTATGGCACATATATGGATTTTGATTTCCGTGCGCACCAGACGCACGTAGTATTCATATGCGTATTTTGGGATTGATTTCTTGTACAGCAGTATGTTTCTATGATATTTGCTATGTGTTTTCATACTGAGCAGGACTAGTCAGAGGACAGTATCTGAATATATTTTGCATTCATTGATAGTTATTTTAGGGATTTCTAAAAGGCGAGTTATATTCTCAGTATTTACCTACGTGTCTGATATGACACGAAATGTTTAAAACAAGGAGGCCCTTCTAAATTGTTTCCAAAACGGCGGAACGTACATATTAAACAAAGGATATATATAGATATGTAGTTATTTTCTTACAATAGACGTCCGCCACTGTGCAGTGCTGCGAACATCGCACAGCGATTTGAAGAAGATTTGGCATGCATTACTTCCAGAGGTTTTAATGAGGTATATTATATTGATTTTCATTTTGGATTTAGACATTGTGTCTTCACCATGACTCCGATGATTGCGGGATGCTGGATGGAGTTTTGATTTTGAGTTACATACTCATTTTTCATGCGCATGCGCTGCGCTATGATTTGTTTTATGTAATTATGACTTCGGAGCCCCGACGACTTGATGGTTTTGCTCAAATGTTTTAGTATTTGGGAGGAGTTTGAATTTAAATTCGGGGACCGAATTTCTTTAAGGGGGGAAGATTGTAACGTTTTGAAAATCGTTTCGGTAAAATTTCGGAAAATCGGTAAAATAAGGGGGTTTTCGGTAAAAATTTAAAATACAAATATCTTTATTATAAAATTAAATATACATATTCTAGCTATGTAATTGCTAGTATTTGGTGTTTATTGAGCCACTGGTGAAATTTCAAATTTTCTAAAAAAAATTCCCAAATTAATTATTTTAATATTATTTTAAGCTGTCACTAATACATTTAATTAGAAAAAATTACAAATTGGAATGAGTTGAAATAAATTATGTGCATTTTTTTGCTATAAAATTGTTAAAATTAGTTAATTTGTAAACTAGAATTATTGGGCTGTGAACTAATCTTTTGCTGGGCATTTCGAAAATGGTGTGTGCATTCTTAATGTGCTGGGAATTTTTGTGACTCATCACTTGAACTTTTAATGGGCATGGCTTAAAATATTGAGCAGCATGGGCTTGATTAACTTGGAGTGGGTGTGTGATTGTTCATGCTTTAACTGCTCTTGTCAATGTTAGGTTTTATTTTTTTGTGTAGGAATATGTGTGCTGTGGTTTTTTATTGTGAGGTGGGGATTAAATTATTGGAGTTGCTTTTATCACTTGGTATATATATACTCACCACTCATGAAAAAAAGTTCCCAGAGAACATTTTGTGCCTGGCCGAGCAAAAAATTCCAGAGCCCCATTTTCATTTGCTTCACAAGTTTTCCTCCTTTGCTCACAATTCCAAAATGACAACTTCAATTTACCTCCACGCAATTATTTGGGTGCCTTGAGACAAAATATTCTACACTCTCGCTATTTCATTCTTGGATATGTCAGTTAGCAAACTTCATGTTCGAGTTGCCTCGGTTCTGAGGCGGGAGCCCGTATAAAGATTCGTTGACGTGATGCCACTTTGACGAGGAGACCGGAGAGCAAATTGGAGGTCAAGATTTCCATGCTAGATCTCAAATCTTGTGAGGTATAAATATTAACCTTTTGTTAAATTGTTGTTTGAATACTTTAAATCTAGCATAATTAGTTAATAATTTGGGTTTAATTGAATATTTTGAAAAATATAGTAAGGGTTTGTGTTTTCAATTAAGGTTTTTATTATATCATTAGGGGTGCAATGTTTAGTTTAACATCTTAATATATGAAAAACCGAGTTTGGTTTATTAAATTGCACTTGTTATATGTAAATTGTCCAAATCACACATATTTGTAAACTAGGTTTTGTTAATTAATTCAAAATTGAGAATTTTGAATATGGTTAGGGTTTTATCATCTCATTAGCAACATAGTGTGTAGTTTAACACTTTAGAGCTATGCAAAACCTAGCTAGTTGTTGAATTAAGAATTTGGTTTTAAAAATGTTAATAGAATTGTTATCCTTGCAAACTAGAAATTTTGTTTAAATACAAATTGTTGAAATAAAAATATGCAGGTGATTTGTATGACCTAATTATGTTTTTAAGTGAGCATTTTGGCCAGTAGAATCGCTAAAATATTTAGTTTACGTAAAACATCAAGTTTTGAACCGAAATGGGAAATTGTGCTAACTAGGTTTTTGGGAAATAAAACGAATTGGTTACTTTTATGGTTTTGATGAATTAAAACCTATTTCCTATATAATTAGTGAGTTTTGAAACCACGATTGGTGCGTTTGGGGTTTTCTCGATGGTTTGGCGTTTGTACACCGACGTCGAGGGTTTTTGGGTTGATTTGTGAGAATAACCGTAGGCTTTGACCTATGTGAGATTCAGGTATCGTTCTGGTTTTAAATTGGATTTTTATGCGGAACGATACGTTGTGACATATAGGTACCCCATGTGGACTTCGAGACGACAACAAGCGCGTGGTGACGTCGGCACCGGCTAGCGAGGACCAGGTGAGTAGATTTATATCTACGGGGAGAAGTCGGGTGGATGGCGTATAGCACCCCCACAGTTCGTGGTGATGTGTACGAATGCGTATACACACATATATTGATTATATATTGTTTGAGATTGTTGATTCTAAATATGGATATTTGGTGTGGTTGGATGATTTAGTGTCGTGAAACCCTAGAGTAGTGGTCACGCCACACATGCACACACACACACACCCATACTCGCATACATTCTTCTTTCATATGTGCTTATATGGGGTTATATTGTTATGTGTTCTTATGGGTATGGGACTTTGTGTTCACATACTGGATTTGATAATATTACTTGGGATTTGAGATGAGTCGATGAGATTTGATTTGAGGCCGTGAGATCGGTGATATGGCAGGGTTCGTATTTGAGATACGACATGACGTTGTAGCGGGTCCTTGACGTAGTGTTTCACACACGTGCATGCATACTTAGGCGGTATCAGTATTGTACTAGACGTAGATCAGTATCCCGATCATGATCTTGATAAATAGGATACCAGATGAATAGTATGATGAATGTGATATTGACCCGTACCCAGATTTGGGGATGCCGTACGACGGATTCACGTACAAGCTATATTTTGATGATTGATCAACACTCTTGATTTGGGATGTCTGATTATAGATATGGTATCGGATATAATATTATTGAGGCGGGATCACCGACTAATATATATACAGGTATGTATATATATCGACTCAGATGTTAGGCGGTTTCCTTACCTGTAGTCCAGCTTGTTAGCTTAGTCCTTTAGTTTAGTTTAGTTGTTAGATTAGATTCGACTCCTACCTATTTCAAAAGCTAACGAATCGTGGGTATTTTAAAATACAGGTCAAGAGATTCTACGGATATTTCAAAAAACGAATCTTTTCTTAAAAACACCGTAGCCCCTATTTTTAAAACCCCACGATTCGTGTTATTTCAAAGGGCACTATTGTAGGACTTATATTAGGTTAATGCAGATTAGTTATCGTTGCGTCTAGTATTCAGCTCCCGCTCATTATTATTGTTTGCTCCGCATCACATGCTTATATTATGCTTCATATTCTACTGTTGATATCTTGTGGTTTGGACACCAGCACCATTACCGATGATACGTATGTACCACGTACACTTACTTACCGGCTCACACACATTTTCATCGGTAATTGCCATGTCACGTACACCTTAGAAAATATTATTGCTTGACATAGCCTGTTAGCTAATAGTTTAGACATGATATTAGTGTACTTGCCTTATATGTTAGTTTAGACATTTTAGTTATTACCTGCTACTTCATGCATACTGTTATTCATTGTTATGCCGCATTCATGGATTCTCATGCATATATTCACTTTTTACGTGCTATTGAGGTTTTGGATTCGGATTTCCATGAGATTTTCTGGATTTGGGGAAAACCACAAAACATATACAAACTTCTTCTTTCTCTTTTTAAATAAAAAGCGCGGTTTTTCCCATGATGTATGAGTCGTCCACCATGAGTTTGCTGATGGATTTCGAGACCCGATTCGAGGAGTTGGATGAACCGTTTCGGGTACATGGTGGACCCGGTAAGGTACCCCGGGGCAAGAAGCTCGTGGTGATGACGATGAGCCTGGCAGGGGGAGACTACCTACCGGTGATTTTACCCGACGCGTCGGATATCCGGAGGATACCGTCGTGGTCTTGAGATGGATGGTAGAGGCCGGTTTGGACTGACGGCGCCCTAGATATTGAGATTGAGATATTGAGATTTCGAGATATTGAGGTACTGAGATGTGATGATACAGGCCAGTCCGGATAGCCGGAGCCTGAGGTTTTGAGACATTGAGATTTATGTTTTGTGTCGATGCTAGACACTGTTGATGCTGATTTCATTTATAATACCTCATTTTAAAAATACAAAGGAAATCTCACTAATTTATGAAAAAAGTTTCTTCATTTACATGTATTCTGTTTTCATGCATTCATACCTCATTCATATGATATATTGCTACCTGAGGTACTAACACGGGCACATGAGATCACACTCGGGTTAGATATTACCCTAGCCATTGTTATAGGCTGCATGTTATTCATATATTTGAGGATATATTATGATCTTTGACCTAGGTTGCGTTATTTATGCGATTTCTGTGCGTAGATGTTTTTCTATTCACGAGTTGGCAACTCACCCCCGTTGTGCCCCAGTTTCTTGCAGGTTTGCCATACAAGTTTGATTACGGCTTTGCTGGCACTGCTTCCCTTTTCCGGGTGACTTGCTAGTAGGTGGGTTTATTTATATCGTACCCATCATTATATCTTGTATATTATTATTCTGTCGTATCTAGAAGTTCCATCAACCAAACATGTATTTATTTTTGAGATAGAGACCAGTGATGTTATTCTTTCGACCTTAGAGTCGCGCGTTTTATTTCTGTGGTTTTCTTGTGGTTTTGAGTTTTTGATCCTCGCCGTTGGCGTTGTATATTATATTGCTTGTGTGGTTGTGACCGTCGATTGACGAAGAGCTAGCTCCCGCTTGGGGATGCCTTTTTATTGATTTCGTATACTATTCATATTGTATCCCGTTTGGGAGCCAGTATTTACAAAAGAGACTCTGCCGAAATTTTCAGGAAATATTGATGTTTTTTTAAAACCGCATAATTCGGCTTATGCTATTAAAACTACTTGTTTAAATTGGTTTTCCTTCACTCTACTACTTTTCTTGGTTTGCATTTCTGGGTTTTCGGCTTACTTGGATTACGTACGCCTCGAGACGTTTCGTAGTTTAAGTGCCGGTCATATTCCGTACTTTCGGGACGTGACAGTCTGTCAGCATACGATCTCTGCCTGCTCTGAGCCGTCCTCATCCTATCTCGAATCAGCTGTATCTTCTCAGTCATTGTTGGGTCGCGGCAGCGCCCCGACCGTCGAAACGCGGCCAAAATGCGGAACAAAAATTTTCGAAACCGGCGCTACCGTTACCCGATTTACGGATCGACCTTAAACCCTAAACTAGCAAACTAACTAAGAGTTAGAATCGTTATACCGAGTTGATCCGTGTCCTTCGGTCTTCATTCCAACCACCTAGTGGTTCTTTGATGTGCTTTGGTTGCCGGTCTTCCTCCATCTCCGATGGTCCACCCGAGGGAAACAGCGCAAACACCAACCTCAACGAACGAGGCAAGCGACGCTCCAAAGTCGCTAGCGATGGAGAGTCGTGGTGTATGGAAGTGTCACTACATTTTTCTCTCAACATCTATGCTCATGGGAGCAACCATAGAAGAAGGTGAAGGAGATGATGAAAAATGGCATGAGCAAAGAATGGATAAGTATATTTTTGTATGAATGAGAGAGTGGGAGTAATGCAATGATCAATCAAATGAAATGAGCCCCCCCCCCAAAAAAAATATGGCCGGCCCCCCTCTCTCCTCCACACAAAAATATGTCATTTTCTTTTTCCATCATTTTGCATTAAACAAATGAGACCATACCATGCTACATGCACAAACCCATGCCACAAATCACATCACCTTTTCCACCTCATTAATAAAAACAAATGAATTTCCATAAATGGAAAATCATATAAATGAGGTGGCATCTTCTAGAAGCTATTCCGTATAAAATACGGAATACTTCCCGGTACATGTATCGAAATACATATACGCGTATTCGTACCAAAATACGAATAGCCGAGAGAGAAAACGAATAGTGAACAATAATACTAGAATATGTATATACAAATACATATATAAATTATTAAATCAAAACCCGATTTAATAATCCGGCTTAATCCTAAACCGCTAGTATTATCAACCGTCCGATTAAAGTCTGCGCAGCATGTGCACATATTTAATCGGACACCTGTATGTATCAACATACGCCATATACAGCATATCGCCTGAACCGTGAAAACCCTCTATGTGGGACTCTAAAGACTCGTTAATACGCTGGCAGTGGGTTTAACCACAAGCACGTCAGCGGCACTAGCTGTACGTAACGGCTACCCAGGTATTGAACGAAAGGGAGGCCGACGAGAAAACTCATCCTGAACCCCTACTGAGCTTGATAGTGACAATATCTGTACAGTCCGGTCTATTCGTCTAAGAGTATTGCATATCGAGTCTAGGGGGGTGGATAAAGTCAGACCCCCAACAACGCGATATTTAGTGTCGGTATGAAACCCATCACCACCTGAGAAACTATCGATCCTGGATCGGTAGTTCTCGTCCACCGTGGCCATGGATTTATGGTGATGGCCATCCGTACACAACGCGACATCAACCCCCAATACCGGGAGAGACGAATCCCCAACAATCCGATCACTGCCTCCATGTGGCTCGGGACTGTACCCAACTAAAACCTGTTTGCACGACTCCTTTGAGCCGTGGTAGGGTAGTAATCAAAGCACAGTGGGAATCACACGAGACAAATGACGATCTCAGGTTGACAGACTAACCTGTACACATGTCACCTGGGAACTGCTATCTGACAATAGGTATAATACCAAATAGCAGGTTCCCGGCGAGTCCGTCCAGTGTACTCATAACCCAATGAGCACCTGTATACTATTTTAGGTGAACAAACTAACACCAATGGCTTGTGAGACCTGGCCACCGCCCCTCGTCGGGGTCTCGATCAGTATACACTAGTCTACACTGGAGTATCGATGCCCGGTCTTGATACTCCTACGAGTAGGGACATTTAAGGATGTGCTTATAGACCCCAGCTCCCACATATATGATCGCCATCATAATGCTGGCAGTCAAGCAAGAATCCTAAGGGCTCTATCAATATGTACATGATGATAAAGGTTAACCAGATAGCAGACCATCATCTTGAGAAAGACTTTTTCATCTGTATAGGACCTGCCTCAATCTTCACAATCACAAGTCCGCGACTATGATAATTTCCTTGAGGGCACTATATCCAACAATCTCCCACTTGCACTTAAGGCTAATTATTGCGATGTCGCATACTCACAGCCCGTGTGATACTGAACACCCAACATCTCTACTGATCAGTTTTGCAAAGCCCGCTTGCGAAAATGATTGCGTTCGAGAAATAGCCTCAGTGAGTGGATCCGCTCCAATGTTTCTTTCTGTATCTCTCTGTATCCCAATTTCGCGGAGAAAACTATCTCCCGAAATGAGCAATACCTGTCTTAGAATTTGTCTGGATATCTGATAGGACCCAGTTCACAAATGAACTCCAAATCCATCAAACTACTTAGACTATATCGTCCACTGAATTTAATCAGTATCCTGCGCCATGCCTTTCCTCAGTATCCGCTTGGACCACCTGTCCAACATACTGTCCCTCAAAAGAGGGAAAAACTATAACTCTGATAGTCACTCTGTCATCCAGGTCACCTTGGAAGCCTGGAATGATAACCATCTCCCGAAGGAGGATGCCGTTATCATATCCCTAGAACATTCATTTATGTTCAATAACTGCTTCCCATGGTTTCTCTAGGATTGGATTAATATATCTGATTATTGCATCTAGTGCAAAAGCAATATGTGGTGTGGCACTTGACATTTCATGATTAACTCAATTGCCTAAGCAAGTGATATGCTAATCATGCAGACCCCTCTCCTCTTCAGTCTATGAGACACCTTCAGAGAGGGTGACTCCATCACCTATAGGTACACCACCATACCAGGAGTCATCCATTCTAAAATATCCTTAGAATAATGTCAAATTACCCAAATTAGGATACTTCCCAAATCTAGATCTAAAACTATAGATCTAGTAACCAGAATACTTAATATTATATCCATATCCTATGTGGAGAAACAACTTTATGACAACCAAAATATTACCGATCGTAGTATAGGAATATCTCTTCCTATCAAGTGCATGTCATACCAATACCTGGACATCACTCTCTACTACCTTCTTACCAGATCCATCTCCTATTCTTATGAGGTCAAAGCCTATGACTGTCACATCAAAATTAGATGATCTAATTCCGCTATCCCTGCTTTAGCCTATAAATAGACATAAGCTTCTTGCCCACTATGCTTCCGGTGCTCCCACTGACTACAACAACCCTCTGGCAGAGTCATATACACATGCACTTCCAAATCTGGTTTAGAACGATGCTATACTCATCCTCCTGCCGGGTTTTATAGTCTAGAACAGAAGCAATGGAAAGTCTGGGTAAACAAGGACCTCCCTGTCACCGTTACTGAGAAGACTGAAGCACCTCTCGGGTGCCTGAGGTTACCCACCAAATCTGCGGAGTGGCTAATGGAACGTCAAAACCAATTGAATCCTCAGGTTCTATTAAATCTTCAGTAATCATTTGTGGTTCTGGAATCACTTCCAGTTCTACCATACTCCCACTTTTGTTTTTCTGAAAAAGACCATTTTACTAAAACTGTGGCGAGTCAAGAACAATATAAATATTGATCTTCCTGATGGTAGAAAAATAACCCTCGTCAAAGCCCGGGATAACCCACGAACTGCCATTACTGTAAGTCCACGTTGCCCACCCCGGTGCTTGCGGGGAGGCGGAAAACGGAATAAAAATCGGAGTTTTATCATGCTAGGCAACATGGACTAGACAAAGGAGGATCTTTGCTAAACAAAAACTAACTAAAAGCTAACTAGATTTAGCTATAGGGTAGAAAGGTTATACCTTGGGCTTTATGTCCTTCTCTCCTTGCTCCTTGGAGTGGTAGAAAGGGATCACCTTGTCGCCTTCTCTAGTCGAAGAAGGATCCACCCGAGAGCCTCAACCTTTGGCTTCAACATCAAGCTAGAAGTAACTAAGGTGCTAGAAGTGCTAATCCTAGAATCCTAGATGAGAGTAGAGATTATCTAGAAGAGGTTTTCTCAAGCTCAAGTGTTTCTCAACACATGAGAGGGGAGAGCTTGAGAGAGAGGAAGAGGAGGAGAGAGAATGAATATCATAGAATGATAGAATAATGAAGCATTCTCGAATATTTGTGTGAATTATTGTAAATTGATAATTAGTGAGATAATTGTCATGGCTTAATCAAGACATGACCATTATCATTTCATATTTAATGCTAATTGCAAGGATCAAAGAGCATCTTTTATATGGAATGATGATGGTCAAAGTGTCAACCTAGGTCAACAAGTCAAGAGTGGTCAAATAGTCATCAACCCTAACCATGCACAATTATATATAACTAATATCAATTAACCATAATACACACATAAGCATTAGGGTTAGCAAAATGACAATGGTCATTAACCCTAATCAAAGTCCTCTCCCTCTGTCTCAATCAACTGTGCATACGCACCCGTATTCGTGATCCGAGGAACACGAATACAAAGAGATAAAACCAATCCCAAATCATATACTAGGATCCGGCTTAAACCAAAGCCCGCTCGTATAAGCTGTCCGGACAGCAAACGTGCAGAAGTGCACGGATGTGAACGAACCCTGTCGCAAAACCATGCGACCTCTACTCATTTTGCCTAAAGGCGAATAGCTTTCTGTGTGGGACTCTAAAGACTCGACACTACGCTGGCAGTGGGTTTAACCACAAACCGTAAGCGGCACTAGCTGTACGTAACGGTCCCCAGGTAGATGCCGATAAGAAGACTGGCGAGGTGAACCCATCTGAACTCCTACTGAGCCTGTATGTGACAGTCTCCATACAGTCCGGTCTGTTCGTCTGATACATCGCATGGCGGGCCTAGGGGGGCGGTGAACGTCAGTCCCCTAATAGCGGTACAAGTCGTGTCGGAGTGTAGCCCAGAACACCCTGAGATAACACTGGAAACCTACCAGTATATCTCGCTTGCCCTGGCCAGGGACTACTCGTGTAATGGCTCTCCTAGACACAGCGCTATGTCAACCCCCAATACCGGGAGAGACGAATCCTGTCTAACCGTCACTGCCTCCAAGTGCTTCGGGACTACACCCAACTACTACCTGTTTGCACGACTCCTTTGAGCCGTGGTAGGGTAGTAATCAAAGTACAGTGGGAACACACTCGAGGCGAAGTGACAGTGTCAAGTCAGCGGACTAAGTTGTTCTCATGTCACCTGGGAACTGATAACTGACGATAGGTATAATACCAACCAACAGTTCCCGACGAGTCCTGTCCAGTGTACTCGTAACCTAACGAGCACCCGCATACTATCTCAAGTACGACGTACTGACGGCTGTGGGACAGACCGTCTCCCCCGCTGGCATGAGAAGCGCATATGCTAGTCTACTCCGGAGTATCGATGCCTTGTCTCGACAGTCCAACAACTAGGGACCTGTATAAGGATGTGCTTATGGATTACCCAGCCCCCACGAGTGTGAGCGCCATCACAACGCTGGTAATCAAGCAAAGATCCTAAGGGCTCTACTAATATGTATATAAGCGATATGCTAAAAAAACACATGCACATATTGAAGTAGAGACAAACCAAGTAGCATACTACCATTTTGAGCAAGATTGTATATACAACTGTGAATATCCCAAGCTTCCATTAAGTAATATACAAGCTAGTATGATACAGTAATGGCCTCTAGGGCATATACACTAACAATCTCCCACTTGCACTAAGGCCATGTACTGGCGTATCGAAGACCTATCATCTCGATCAGCCGCTCGAACTGAGTCTGGGGTAGGGCCTTCGTGAGTGGATCTGCAGTGTTATTCTCCGTATTTACTCTCTTCACCTCGATCTCCCGGCGATCTACGATCTCCCTGATCAGGTGGAACCGCCTCAAAATGTGCCTGGATTTCTGATGGGACCTGGGTTCTTTCGCTAAAGCTATAGCGCCGTTGTTGTCTCAATACAACGGTATTGGATCAACAATGGTAGGAACCACCTGAAGCTCCGTGAGGAACTTCTTCATCCAGACAGCTTCCTTTGCGACATCGCAAGCAGCTATGTACTCCGCTTCCATAGTTGAGTCTGCAACGGTCTCCTGCTTGGAACTCTTCCAGCAAACCGCCCCTCCATTGAGGGTAAAGACATAACCCGACATGGACTTGGAGTCATCCTTGTCACTCTGGAAGCTGGAGTCAGCAAAGGCCTCGAGCTGGAGATCTTTTCCGCCATACACCAAGAACATCTCCTTAGTCCTTCTCAGGTACTTAAGAATGTTCTTTACCGCTATCCAGTGTTTCTCCCCTGGGTTTGACTGATACCGGCTTACAACGCTCAATGCGTATGCTACATCTGGTCTGGTACATAACATCGCATACATTATAGAGCCTACCGCAGAAGCGTAGGGTATAATAGACATGCGATCCCTTTCCAAATCAGTCTTGGGAGACATCTCTTTGGAGAGGGTGATCCCGTGACAAGCCGGTAAATTACCGCGCTTGGAATCTTCCATACTGAATCTTTTCAGTATGGTGTCGATGTACCTTGACTGTGAAAGTCCCAACATCCTCTTAGATCTATCACGATAGATCTGGATCCCCAGAATGTAGTTGGCATCGCCCAGGTCCTTCATGGAGAACCTCTGCGACAAGAATCCTTTGATTGACTGTAGCATAGGAATATCATTTCCTATTAGGAGAATGTCATCCACGTACAAGACGAGGAATACCACAGTTCTCCCTACAATCTTACTATAAATGCATGGTTCATCTGGGTTTTTGATAAAGTCGAATTCTTTGACAGTATCATCAAAGCAGATGTTCCAACTCCGCGATGCCTACTTAAGTCCATAGATGGACTTTAGAAACTTTCACACTCTACCGCTGCTCCCACTCTGAATGAATCCTTCTGGCTGATCTATATGGACGCACTCTTCCAAATTTCCATTTAGGAAAGCCGTCTTTACGTCCATCTGCCAGATTTCATAATCGTGGAAGGCAGCAATGGCAATAAGGATCCGAATGGATTTCAGCATAGCTACTGGAGAAAAGGTCTCGTCATAGTCCAAACCAGGTCTTTGACGAAAACCCTTTGCAACAAGTCTAGCTTTATAGGTCTCATCCTGCCCATCTACACCAATCTTTTTTCTGAAGATCCATTTGCAGCCTACGGGTTTTACCCCTTCTGGAGCAAAGTCCAAAGTCCAAACTTTGTTGGTGTACATAGACTCCATCTCGTCCCGCATTGCATCCAGCCATTTTACCGAGTTGCCGCTCTGAATGGCTTGCTGGAAGCTAGTAGGCTCACCATAATCCATAGTGCAATCCTCTCTATCCCCGTCTATGAGAAAACCGTAGTATCTCTCGGGCGGATGAGACTGCCTACTACTCTTGCGGAGTGGCGCTGGGATGTCCGGTTCTCTTGAAACATCTGGTTCTTCCAAGCTTTCAGTAATAGTTTGTGGTTCTGGAATATCTTCCAGTTCTACTACGCTCCCACTTGCTTCTTTTTCTAAAAACTGATGTTCCAGAAAGTGGGCATGGCGAGAAACAAAAACCTTTTGTTCCTCTGCGTAATATAAAAAATACCCCCTGGAGTTCTTTGGGTATCCCACAAACTTACACAGTACTGAGCGTGCCACGAGCTTGTCCGCATGCTGCTTTTTTATAAAAGCTGGACATCCCCATATCCTCAGATACTTAAGACAGGGTTTCTTCCCACACCATATCTGATATGGTGTGGTAGGCACAGTCTTGGTGGGAACCTTGTTCAAAAGATATGCAGCTGATTCTAGTGCATAACCCTAGAAGGATCGCGGCAACTCAGCCTTACTCATCATGGATCGAACCATATCCAATAGGGTTCGATTCCTCCTTTCCGATACACCGTTGTGTTGTGGTGTGTATGGAGGAGTAAGCTGAGAGAGAATTCCATTCTCTTTTAAGTAGCCCAGAAACTCGGCACTCAAGTATTCACCACCTCGATTAGATCTCAGCGTCTTAATACTTTTTCCTGTTTGTTTTTCAACTTCATTCTTGTATTCCTGAAATTTCTCAAAGGCCTCGGATTTGTGCTTCATCAAGAAGACATGCCCATACCTAGAGAAATCATCTGTGAAAGTAATGAAGTATGAATAACCACTTCGCGCATTTGTAGACATTGGACCACACACATCACTGTGTATGAGTCCCAAGAGCTCACTTGCTCTTTCTCCGTGTCCAATGAACGGAGTCTTTGTCATCTTTCCCATGAGACAAGATTCACAAGTGGCATAAGACTGGTACTCGAACGGATCCAAATATCCTTCTTTATGTAACTTTATCAACCGTGTTTCATTTGTTAGTGTATATGCCCTAGAGGCCATTACTGTATCATACTAGTTTGTATATTACTTAATGGAAGCTTGGGATATTCACAGTTGTATATACAATCTTGCTCGAAATGGTAGTATGCTACTTGGTTTGTCTCTGCTTTAATATGTGCATGTGTTTCTTTTAGCATATTGCTGGTATACATATTAGTAGAGCCCTTAGGATCTTTGCTTGATTACCGGCGTTGTGATGGCGCTCGCACTCGTGGGAGCTGGGTAATCAATAAGCACATCC
Organism: Agapanthus africanus; assembly: GCA_030015575.1. Lineage (NCBI taxonomy): Eukaryota > Viridiplantae > Streptophyta > Magnoliopsida > Asparagales > Amaryllidaceae > Agapanthus > Agapanthus africanus. Next base: position 343,828,289 of record CM057341.1, read on the forward strand.
TTATACAGGTCCCTGGTCGTTGGACTATCGAGACAGGGCATCGATACTCCGGAGTAGACTAGCGTATGCGCTTCTCATCCCAGTGTGGGAGACGGTCTGTCCCACAGCCGTTAGTACGTCGTACTTGAGATAGTATGCGGGTGCTCGTTAGGTTACGAGTACACTGGACAGGACTCGTCGGGAACTGTTGGTTGGTAATATACCTATCGTCAGTTATCAGTTCCCAGGTGACATGAGTACAGCTTAGTCCGCTGACTTGACACTGTCACTTCGCCTCGAGTGTGTTCCCACTGCACTTTGATTACTACCCTACCACGGCTCAGAGGAGTCGTGCAAACAGGTAGTTTTTGGGTGCAGTCCCGAAACACTTGGAGGCAGTGACGGTTAGACAGGATTCGTCTCTCCCGGTATTGGGGGTTGACATCGCGCTGTGTCCAGGAGAGCCATTACACGAGTAGTCCCTGGCCAGGGCAAGCGAGATATACTGGTAGGCTTCCAGTGTTATCTCAGGGTGTTTTGGGCTACACTCCGACACGACTTGTACCGCTATTAGGGGACTGACGTTCACCGCCCCCCTAGGCCCGCCATGCGATGTATCAGACGAACAGACCGGACTGTACGGAGACTGTCACATACAGGCTCAGTAGGAGTGCAGATGGGGTTCACCTCGTCAGTCTTCTTATCGACATCTACCTGGGGACCGTTACGTACAGCTAGTGCCGCTTGCGGTCTGTGGTTAAACCCACTGCCAGCGTAGTGTCGAGTCTTTAGAGTCCCACACAGAGAGCTATTCGCGTTTAGGCAAAATGAGTAGAGGTCGCATGGTTTTGCGACAGGGTTCGTTCGCATCCGCGCACTTGTGCACGTTTGCTGTCCGGACAGTTTGTACTAGCGGGCTTTGGTTTAAGCCGGATCCTAGTATATGATTTGAGATTGGTTTTTCTCATTGTGTTCGTGTTCCTCGGATCACGAATGCGGGTGCGTATGCACAGTTGCTTGAGATTGAGGGAGAGGACCTTGTTTAGGGTTAATGACTATTGTCATTTTATTAACCCTATTGCTTTTGTGTGTATTATTGTTAATTGATAATTAGCTTAATTATTGTTCATGGTTGTTGTTGTTGACCTATTGACCTCATTGACTTGTTGACCATGGTTGACACTTTGACCATCATCATTTGTTTTGGAAGATGCTCTTTGATCTTTGCAAAATTGAAATGATAATGGTCATTTCATGATTTACCATGACAATTTTCAAGCTAATTATACAATTAAAATTATACACACATATTAGTGAGAAAGGCTCACAAATAATTCATTCTATCATATCTTTTCTCTCTCTTGCTCATCCTCTCCCTCAAGCTCTCTCCCTCTCATGTGTTGAGAAACAAAAAGCTTGAGAAAAACCTTTACTTGATCTTCTCTACTCACTTCTAGGGTTCAAGTCTTAGCATTTCTTGCACTCTAGTTACTCCTAGCTTGGAGTTGAAGCTAAAGGTAGTGGCTTTCGGGTGGATCGTTCTTTGACGGGAGAAGACAAGCAAGGTGAACTCTTTCAACCATTCCAAGGAGCAAGGAGAGAAGGACTTTGAGCTCAAGGTATAACCTTTCCATCACTTAGCTACTTTGTAGTTAGGTTTAGCTAGTTTTCGTTTAGTAAAGATCCTCACAAGCAAGGTCCATGTTGCCTAAGTCATTAAAAATTCGTTTTTTATTATGTTTTCCGCCTCCCCGTAAGCACCGGGGTGGGCAACACGGACTTACAGTGGTATTAGAGCCTAACTAAACCTAAACCAGCTATGTGGTTAAGTGTAACGAAGTTTCGAAACCGGAAAAATCACAAAACCAAACTTTTCAAAATCCAAGTTTCTGTTAAATTTGTTTCTGCTCAAAATGAAAAACTTTGCACTTGTAAAATCGTCTCAGGGTTTTGTGAATACACCCAAGAAAAACGATACCCTAATTCCCTCAAACCGCCGCCCTTCCGCCGCACGAGGTAGGCATGTGCGGCGGAAGCGCCGCGGTTTGTCATCTTCTGTGCATCGTTTTTCGTGCAGTGTGTGTTGTTGTTGGTTTTGGGATTTTTAGGATATATTATATGTGCCCAGATTTACCAGAACTAAAATTTAGTTTTGGGGGCCTATAAATCCGTATTTTTCGGAACTTCACTACACTTTAACTACATCGGTTATATCTGTAATGCTTGCATGTATTGAACGTCGGCTAATCGCTATAAGACGATTAGTCGGGGTTATACATGATCTGTGATTGTTATTGGTTTGTGGATATGAATGGATTGGATCGTCGCGGGTGAATGGCCGGGGTGGATGTGAGATGAGCGTTCTTTTTCTTTCATTCATTTGTAACATGTAAATTGATGTAATAATATTCTTTGTATGGCCGCACAACCGGGTCGGGGTTGTAGCCGTCATTGTATAATTCTTTTTACTGTTTTTGCTCCTAGGATAGACCCATGGAGGGGTGCACAAACTACCGGGTATCTCGAAGCGCCGAGTGGCCTATTCACGGTGGTGAGGGAGGTTGCTTCGCTTCGGGTGCTTGGCGGGTAGTTTGCCGCACCCGTAGGGGTCTTGGGTGGGGTATTGGCTATTCACCGCGACCGTGTAATCCGCTTTGCGTTGCAGGCTCGAACGCATTGCGGATTCCTAGTATATCCAATGTATTCATCTGTGATCTGTAATGTCTATCATTGCTGTATATTTATATATTATAACTATTTAGGCGTTGCTTATGTTTTACAGCCGCGCTAGCCCAGCCCCCGCTCTGTCGTTAGTTAAGTAACCTAACGGGTGATGACGGGGCCCCGTGGCGAATGCGAATGGCATAAGCGTACGTCATATTTTGGTTGTTTTCTGCAATGGTAGGATTAAATGATGGGACGCATTAAAAGAACTAATGCAAGAAATAAACCAAGTAAAAGTCGATTGGAACACTTTGAAAACCACTCGGTTCTTTTCAAAAACTAAACTTTTAAACGCGGAGCTTGAACCACTCCTTTTAAAAGCTATCTCGTTCCATCGATTATATCAAGTTCACTACGTTCACGGTTTCGCCAAAACCATCCGTAGCCCTCCGTCGTTTCATATGAATATTCAACGGTATTCAAGCTGTGTTTGTTGGCCTTAGTCAAGGCACAGTGTTTGGTAGCTGGTGGGTATTCATATGTTGCATAGATAGAATGCGTTGGTTTGAGTCAGTCGTATTGCCTTGTTGGCCATAGTCAAGGGTGGATACGGGTGGGTTCAAATTAACCTGGATAACGACGGGTAGAACTTGACATGTGACTTATGATTTGTTGGCCTTAGTCAAGGTCATAAGAGCATGGGGCAAAAATCCACATCGGGAGTTTCATAAGTACTGAAACTTGCTAGATTTGCATACCATTTGGAGTGTGATGATTCTGGTAGGATTCCTTCGGTTTTATCACGCGATGATATTTGGATCCCGATCCTACTGTGAGTATATGCTACTCCTCGGGAAAACTCTCACTTAACGATCAATGCTATAAACCTAGTAGGTGCCTAGAAAGGTGTTAGCGGGGCTACGCCCACAGGGAAAAGAGGTTATTTAATTAAGGAACTTCGCGAAAGCGTTGGAAAACCTCCCTCGAAGTACCGACACTGGCCTGGCAGAACGGTTAAGCAAGTATTGTACGGTGAGAATGATCCCGGCTAGTCCTTTTCTTTATGGTTTGAGAAGGGATTCGAGAAACAGTGGGAGCCATCCAGTTTAGACAAACTAAAAACCACTCTAAACTTGCAAGAGCATCATGCTAAAGTGTTTCTTTTCTCTCTCCTAATTGCAGCGACCATTCAACATGACCGGACTTAAGTTACTGTTAGATAAAAATATATTGACAGGGCCAAACTACAAAGATTGGCTCAGGAATGTCAAGATGGCTATCACTTATGACAAGCTGGGGTATATACTTACCACCAAAGCTCCCCCTGTCCCAGGTCCCACCTCCAGCGTCGCGGATGTAGAAATCCGTAAGACATGGGAGATAGATTGCGCGAGGGCCAGATGCCTCGTACTAGCCTCGATGGACAACGAACATCAGAGGAGGCACGAGAATATGGACCTAGAGTCCATATTTCTCCATACAAAAGAACTGTATGGAGAGCAGTCTCGTATCGCTAGATACGAAGTGTCGAAGAAGCTCTTTTCGGCAAGGTTGGCCGTCGGATCATCGGTAGCGGACCACGTGCTTAAGATGATCGGCTACATAGAGGAGCTCGCGGACCTTGGGACCACGTTGGAGAATGAACTCTATACCGATTTGATTCTCCAGTCCCTTCCTTCCACTTACGCCCAGTTCGTTCTTAACTTCAACATGCAAGGAAAGGAGGTTGAACTTGCCGAGCTTCTGAACATGTTAAGGACTGCTGAGGGCACTCTACAGAAGGGTAGGGAGACATCCACTTTGTTTGTAGGAGGATCTTCCTCTTCTAGGTCCAGGGCGAAAGCCAAGGGCAAGAAGAAGAAAGCCCCCGCCAAACCAAGAGGCGGTGTCGGTAAAGTGGATACGAAGGGAAAGGGTAAAGCAACAAAAGTAGCGGGGAAGATGGTGGGGAAGGAAGAATGCTTCTATTGTCACAAAAGTGGTCACTGGAAACAAGATTGCAAGGCTTGGAAAGCCAGAACACAGGATTTGAAGCGAGTTGCTGCTTCAGCTTCAGGTGTGTATGTTATTGAAAACTGTCTATCAATAAACTCTACATCCTGGGTATTGGATACCGGATCAGGATCTCATATCTGTAATTCTTTGCAGGCGTTGAGAAAGCGTAGAGTTTTGAGGCAGGTGACATGACCCTCAGAGTTGCGAACGGTGCTAGCATGGATGCAGAGGCCGTGGGGGACTATCACCTGGGATTATCTGATGGACACTTTTTGGTTTTGCGTAGTTGTTATTATGTACCAAATGCAACCTGTAATATCATTTCTGTATCTTTATTATCTAAAGAAGGTTATGAATTTGCATTTGTAAGCAATGTAGTGAACATTCACCTTAATCAAGTTTTGATTGGGTCAGGTACATTAAACAACGGTATTTACGTTTTAAACCAACCACAGGTTTTCAATATCCAGAATACACACAAAAGAAAGTCTCCAGATATTAATCAGGCTTTCTTATGGCATTGTAGACTGGGTCACATCAATGAGACACGGTTGACTAAGTTACATAAAGAAGAATACTTGGATCCGTTCGAGTATCAGTCTTATGCCACTTGTGAATCTTGTCTCATGGGAAAGATGACAAAGGCTCCGTTCACTGGACACGGAGAAAGAGCGAGCGAGCTCTTGGGACTCGTACACAGCGACGTGTGCGGTCTAATGTCTACACATGCGCGAAGCGGTTACTCTTACTTCATTACTTTTACGGATGATTTTTCAAGGTACGGTTATGTCTTCTTAATGAAACATAAGTCCGAGGCCTTTGAAAAGTTCCAGGAATATAAGAGTGAAGTGGAGAAACAAACCGGCAAAAGTATCAAGATCCTAAGATCGGATCGAGGAGGAGAATACTTAAGTGCCGAATTCCTGAATTACTTAAAAGAGAATGGAATTCTCTCTCAGCTTACTCCTCCATACACTCCGCAACACAACGGTGTATCGGAGAGACGGAACCGAACCCTATTGGATATGGTACGGTCCATGATGAGTAAGGCTGAGTTACCGCGATCTTTCTGGGGTTATGCACTGGAAACAGCTGCACATCTCTTGAACCAAGTTCCTACTAAACAGTGCCTACCACACCATATCAGATGTGGAGTGGGAAGAAACCCTGTCTTAAATCCTTTAAGACATGGGGATGTCCAGCTTTTGTAAAAAAGCAGCATGCAGACAAGCTCGAGGCACGCTCAGTACAGTACAAGTTTGTGGGATACCCAAAGAACTCCAAGGGGTATCTCTTCTATTACGCAGAGGAGCAAAAAGTCCTTGTTTCTAGTCATGCCCGCTTCTTGGAAACTGAGTTTTTAGAAAATCAGATAAGCGGGAGCGCAGTAGAACTGGAAGAAATTCCAGAACCACAAACCATTACTGAAAGCTTAGAGGAACCAGAAGGTTCGAAAGAACAGGACATTCCTATGCCACTCCGCAGGAGTAGTAGGCAGTCTCATCCGCCCGAGAGATACTACGATTTTCTCATTGACGGGGATAGAGAAGACTGCATCCTGGATTGTGATGAGCCTACTAGCTTCCAGCAAGCCATTCAGAGCGTCGACTCGGTAAAATGGCTGGATGCAATGCGGACCGAGATGGAGTCCATGTACACCAACAAAGTATGGACGTTGGACATTGCTCCAGACGGGGTAAAACCGTAGGATGCAAGTGGATCTTCAAAAGGAAGATTGGTGTAGATGGACAGGTTGAGACCTATAAAGCTAGACTGGTAGCAAAGGGTTTTCGTCAGCGACCTGGTTTGGACTATGACGAAACCTTTTCTCCAGTAGCTATGCTGAAATCCATTCGGATCCTTCTTGCCATCGCTGCTTTCCACGATTATGAGATTTGGCAGATGGACGTAAAGATAGCTTTTCTAAATGGTCATTTAGAGGAGTGTGTCTATATGGACCAGCCAGAGGGTTTCATTCAGGGTGGGAGCAGCGGAAAGGTGTGCAAGTTGCTCAAGTCCATTTATGGACTCAAGCAGGCATCGCGGAGTTGGAACATCTGTTTTGATGAGACGGTCAAGAATTTGGCTTTATCAAAAATCCAGATGAACCATGCATCTATTGTAGATTTGTAGCGAGAACTGTAGTATTCCTCGTTTTATACGTGGATGACATTCTCTTAATAGGAAATGACATTCCTATGCTACAATCTGTCAAGGGGTTCTTGTCACACAGGTTCTCCATGAAAGACCTGGGTGATGCCTCCTACATTCTGGGTATCCGGATCTACAGTGACAGATCCAAGAGGATATTAGGACTCTCACAGTCCAGGTACATCGACACCATACTGAAGAGATTCAGTATGGAAGATTCCAAGCACGGTAATCTACCGGCTTGTCACGGGATCACCCTCTCCAAAGAGATGTCTCCCAAGACTGATTTGGAGAGGGATCGCATGTCTATTATACCCTACGCTTCTGCGGTAGGCTCTATAATGTATGCGATGTTGTGTACCAGACCGGATGTGGCTTATGCACTGAGCGTGGTAAGCAGGTATCAGTCAAACCCTGGGGAGAAACATTAGATAGCAGTAAAGAACATTCTCAAGTACCTGAGAAGGACTAAGGAGATGTTCTTGGTGTATGGCGGAAAAGACCTGCAGATTGAGGCCTTTGCTGACTCCAGCTTCCAGAGTGACAAGGATGATTCCAAGTCCATGTCGGGTTTTGTCTTTACCCTCAATGGAGGGGCGGTGTGTTGGAAGAGCTCCAAACAGGAAACCGTTGCTGACTCGACTATGGAAGCGGAATACATCGCTGTATCTGATGCCGCAAAAGAAGCTGTCTGGATAAGGAAGTTCTTGAAAGAACTTCAGGTGGTTCCGTCCATTGTTGACCCAATACCTCTGTATTGCGACAACAACGGGGCTATAGCTTTAGCGAAGGAACCCAGGTCCCATCAGAAATCCAGACACATCTTAAGGCGGTATCACCTGATCAGGGAGATTTTGGATCGCCAGGAGATCGAGGTCCGGAGAGTTGCATCAGAGGATAACACAGCAGATCCATTCACCAAGGCCTTGCCCCAGACTCAGTTCGAGCGGCTGATCGAGATGATAGGTCTTCGATACGCCAGTACATGGCCTTAGTGCAAGTGGGAGATTGTTAGTGTATATGCCCTAGAGGCCATTACTGTATCATACTAGTTTGTATATTACTTAATGGAAGCTTGGGATACTCACAGTTGTATATACAATCTTGCTCGAAATGGTAGTATGCTACTTGGTTTGTCTCTGCTTTAATATGTGCATGTGTTTCTTTTAGCATATTGCTGGTATACATATTAGTAGAGCCCTTAGGATCTTTGCTTGATTACCGGCGTTGTGATGGCGCTCGCACTCGTGGGAGCTGGGTAATCAATAAGCACATCCTTATACAGGTCCCTGGTCGTTGGACTATCGAGACAGGGCATCGATACTCCGGAGTAGACTAGCGTATGCGCTTCTCATCCCAGTGTGGGAGACGGTCTGTCCCACAGCCGTTAGTACGTCGTACTTGAGATAGTATGCGGGTGCTCGTTAGGTTACGAGTACACTGGACAGGACTCGTCGGGAACTGTTGGTTGGTAATATACCTATCGTCAGTTATCAGTTCCCAGGTGACATGAGTACAGCTTAGTCCGCTGACTTGACACTGTCACTTCGCCTCGAGTGTGTTCCCACTGCACTTTGATTACTACCCTACCACGGCTCAGAGGAGTCGTGCAAACAGGTAGTTTTTGGTGCAGTCCCGAAACACTTGGAGGCAGTGACGGTTAGACAGGATTCGTCTCTCCCGGTATTGGGGGTTGATATCGCGCTGTGTCCAGGAGAGCCATTACACGAGTAGTCCCTGGCCAGGGCAAGCGAGATATACTGGTAGGCTTCCAGTGTTATCTCAGGGTGTTTTGGGCTACACTCCGACACGACTTGTACCGCTATTAGGGGACTGACGTTCACCGCCCCTTAGGCCCGCCATGCGATGTATCAGACGAACAGACCGGACTGTACGGAGACTGTCACATACAGGCTCAGTAGGAGTGCAGATGGGGTTCACCTCGTCAGTCTTCTTATCGACATCTACCTGGGGACCGTTACGTACAGCTAGTGCCGCTTGCGGTCTGTGGTTAAACCCACTGCCAGCGTAGTGTCGAGTCTTTAGAGTCCCACACAGAGAGCTATTCGCCTTTAGGCAAAATGAGTAGAGGTCGCATGGTTTTGCGACAGGGTTCGTTCGCATCCGCGCACTTGTGCACGTTTGCTGTCCGGACAGTTTGTACTAGCGGGCTTTGGTTTAAGCCGGATCCTAGTATATGATTTGAGATTGGTTTTTCTCATTGTGTTCGTGTTCCTCGGATCACGAATGCGGGTGCGTATGCACAGTTGCTTGAGATTGAGGGAGAGGACCTTGTTTAGGGTTAATGACTATTGTCATTTTATTAACCCTATTGCTTTTGTGTGTATTATTGTTAATTGATAATTAGCTTAATTATTGTGCATGGTTGTTGTTGTTGACCTATTGACTTCATTGACTTGTTGACCATGGTTGACACTTTGACCATCATCATTTGTTTTGGAAGATGCTCTTTGATCTTTGCAAAATTGAAATGATAATGGTCATTTCATGATTTACCATGACAATTTTCAAGCTAATTATACAATTAAAATTATACACACATATTAGTGAGAAAGGCTCACAAATAATTCATTCTATCATATCTTTTCTCTCTCTTGCTCATCCTCTCCCTCAAGCTCTCTCCCTCTCATGTGTTGAGAAACAAAAAGCTTGAGAAAAACCTTTACTTGATCTTCTCTACTCACTTCTAGGGTTCAAGTCTTAGCATTTCTTGCACTCTAGTTACTCCTAGCTTGGAGTTGAAGCTAAAGGTAGTGGCTTTCGGGTGGATCGTTCTTTGACGGGAGAAGACAAGCAAGGTGAACTCTTTCAACCATTCCAAGGAGCAAGGAGAGAAGGACTTTGAGCTCAAGGTATAACCTTTCCATCACTTAGCTACTTTGTAGTTAGGTTTAGCTAGTTTTCGTTTAGTAAAGATCCTCACAAGCAAGGTCCATGTTGCCTAAGTCATTAAAAATTCGTTTTTATTATGTTTTCCGCCTCCCCGTAAGCACCGGGGTGGGCAACACGGACTTACATCATTAATGTGACCCAGTCTACAATGCTATAAGAAAGCCTGATTTAATTCCGGAGACTTTCTTTTAAGTGTGTTCTGGACACTGAAGACCTGAGCTTGATTCAAAACGTATATACCGTATTTCAATGTACCTGACCCAATCAGTACTTGATTTAGGTGGATGTTTACTACATCGCTTACAAAAGTAAAATCATATCCTTCCTTAGAAAGTAAGGATACAGATATGATGTTACAAGTCACACCTGGTACATAAAAACAGTCACGCAGAATCAATATCTGCCCAGTTGTCAGTCCTAGATGATATTCCCCTACGGATACAGCATACATGCTCATTCCGTTAGCAACCCTGAGAGTCATATCACCTTTCCTGATAACCCTACGGTTTCTCAGAGCCTGTAACGAATTACAGATATGAGATCCTGATCCGGTATCCAATACCCAGGAAGTAGGGTTAACTGACATACAGTTCTCTATTACAAACACACCCGAAGCCGAAGCCACAACATGCTTCGAATTCTGGCTACTGGCTTTGCAAGCCCTGCAATCCTTCTGCCCATGTTCATTCCCGTTACAATAGGAATATCCCTCTTTTACTACATCCAGTCCCGAAACTTCTGCCTTTCCCTTTCTTTCTACTTCCCTGGTTTCCTTCAGGGTAGTAGGTAGGGACTGTTGAACTAAGTCCGCATCTGACCCGTTCTTCAACGTGGTCTTCAGGTCCGAGAGCTCAAAAGAGCTGGTCTCTGTAAGGACGTTGTCCCCTACAGATGACCCGATAGCCAACCTCGCTGGAAGCAATTCGTTCGAGGTCTCATATCTTGCGATACGAGATTGCTCTCCATATCAAACTTTTTATGGAGGAAGATAGAAGCTGAGTCCATCTTCTCGTGCTGCCTCTGGTATATACCATCAACTGAGGCTAACACGAGGCACTTGGCTTTCGCACAGTCTTCTTCCGATGTCCTACGGATATCAATGTCTGTGACAGGGGAAACTGGACCTGAGACGGCAGGGGTTGGATCAGTCAAGAGGTGTCCCAGCTTGTCATGGGCAATGGACATCTGGACAGACCTTTGCCAGTCATAACAGTCAGATTCAGTCATTTTATTATCTAGATGTAACCTAGGTGCGGTCATTGGGTCGCTGCAATTAAGAGAGAGAGAAGAAAACACTTAGCATGATGCTCTTGCAAGTTTAGATTGGTTTTTAATTTATCTAAACAGGATGGCTCCCACTGTCTCTCGAATCCCTCCTCAAACCATAAAGGAAGAATTAGTCAGGATCAATCTGACCGTACAATACTTGCTTAACCGTTCAGCCAGGCCAGTGTCGGTACTTCGAGGGAGGTTTTCCAACGCTTTCGCGAAGTTCCTTAATTAAGTAACCTCTTTTCCCTGTGGGCGTAGCCCCGCTAACACCTTTCTAGACACCTACTAGGTTTATAGCATTGATCGTTAAGTGAGAGTTTTCCCGAGGAGTAGCATATACTCACAGTAGGATCGAGATCCAAATATCATCGCGTGATAAAACCGAAGGAATCCTACCAGAATCATCACACTCCAAATGGTATGCAGCGCTAGCAAGTTTCAGTACTTTTGAAACTCCCGATGTGGATTTTTGCCCCATGCTCTTATGACCTTGACGAAGGCCAACATATCATAAGTCACATGTCAAGTTCTACCCGTCATTCTCCAGGTTAATTTGAACCCACCCGTACATACCCTTGACGAAGGCCAAAATAGTAGTACGACTGTCCCAAACCAACGCATCTATCTATGCTACAGATAAATATTCAGCAGCTACCAATCACTATGCCTTGGCGAAGGTCAAAATACAAAGCTTGAATACTACTGAATATTTAACCGAAATGACGGAGGGCTACGAATGGTTTTGGCGAAACCGTGAACGTAGTGAACTTGATATAATCGATGGAATGAGATAGCTTTTAAAAGGAGCGGTTCAAGCTCCGCATTTAAAAGTTTAGTTTTGAAAAGAACCGAGTGGTTTTCAAAGTGTTCCAATCGACTTTAACTTGGTTTATTTTCTTGCATTAGTTCTTTTAATGCGTCCCATCATTTAATCCTACCATTGCAGAAAACAACCAAAATATGACGTACGCTTATGCCATTCGCATTCGCCATGGGGCCCCGTCATCACCCGTTAGGTTACTTAACTAACGACAGAGCGGGGGCTGGGCTAGCGCGGCTGTAAAACATAAGCAACGCCTAAATAGTTATCATATATAAATATATAGCAATGATAGACATTACAGATCACAGATGAATACATTGGATATACTAGGAACCCGCAATCCGTTCGAGCCTGCAACGAAAAACGGATTACACGGTCGCGGTGAATAGCCAATACCCCACCCAAGACCCCTACGGGTGCGGCAAACTACCCGCCAAGTACCCGAAGCGAAGCAACCTCCCTCAACACCGTGAGTAGGCCACTCGGCACTTCGAGATATCCAGTAATTTGTGCACCCCTCCATGGGTCTATCCTAAGAGCAAAAACAGTAAAAAGAACTATACAATGACGGCTACAACCCCGACTCGGTTGTGCGGCCAAACAAATAATAATACATCAATTTACATATTACATGAATGAAAGAAAAAGAAACACTCATCTCACATCCACCCCGGCTATTCACCCGCGACAATCCAACGCATTCGTATACACATACCATCAACAAACACAGATCACAGATATGTATAACCCCCACTAATCGACGTATAGCGATTAGCAGACGTTCAATACATATAAACATCACAGATATAACCCTTTAGTCAAAGTGTAGTGAAGTTCGATCAAAAATACGGATTTATAGGCCCCCAAAAAAAAAATTCTTTTCTGGAAAACCTGGGCACAAATAAACCATCTTAAAAATCCCAAAACAATGTCAGAAGAACACTGCACCAAACTCGATCCAGAACTAAGTCAACTCGGCCGCGGTTACGCGGCAATAGCTTGCTATTGTCGCGGAACCGCGGCGCTTTGAACGATTCACTGGACCGGGTTTGGTGAGTTTCTTAACAAAACCCTGAGATGAATTTTGACGTATGATTTTTTATTTTTAGAGCAGAAAAAATTTCAACAGAAACTTAGGGTTTTGATGTTTAGGTTTTGCGATTTTTTCGATCAAACTTCCATACACTTTACTACCTAGCTAGTTTATGTTTAGTTAGGCTCTGATACCACTGTAAGTCCACGTTGCCCACCCCGGTGCTTCCGGGGAGGCGGAAAACGGAATAAAAATCGGAGTTTTATCATGCTAGGCAACATGGACTAGACAAAGGAGGATCTTTGCTAAACAAAAACTAACTAAAAGCTAACTAGATTTAGCTATAGGGTAGAAAGGTTATACCTTGGGCTTTATGTCCTTCTCTCCTTGCTCCTTGGAGTGGTAGAAAGGGATCACCTTGTCGCCTTCTCTAGTCGAAGAAGGATCCACCCGAGAGCCTCAACCTTTGGCTTCAACTTCAAGCTAGAAGTAACTAAGGTGCTAGAAGTGCTAATCCTAGAACCCTAGATGAGAGTAGAGATTATCTAGAAGAGGTTTTCTCAAGCTCAAGTGTTTCTCAACACATGAGAGGGGAGAGCTTGAGAGAGAGGAAGAGGAGGAGAGAGAATGAATATCATAGAATGAGAGAATAATGAAACATTCTCACATATATGTGTGAATTATTGTAGATTGATAATTAGTGAGATAATTGTTATGGCTTAATCAAGACATGACCATTATCATTTCATATTTAATGCTAATTGCAAGGATCAAAGAGCATCTTTTATATGGAATGATGATGGTCAAAGTGTCAACCTAGGTCAACAAGTCAAGAGTGGTCAAATAGTCATCAACCCTAACCATGCACAATTATATATAACTAATATCAATTAACCATAATACACACATAAGCATTAGGGTTAGCAAAATGACAATGGTCATTAACCCTAATCAAAGTCCTCTCCCTCTGTCTCAATCAACTGTGCATACGCACCCGTATTCGTGATCCGAGGAACACGAATACAAAGAGATAAAACCAATCCCAAATCATATACTAGGATCTGGCTTAAACCAAAGCCCGCTAGTATAAGCTGTCCGGACAGCAAACGTGCACAAGTGCGCGGATGTGAACGAACCCTGTCGCAAAACCATGCGACCTCTACACATTTTGCCTAAAGGCGAATAGCTCTCTGTGTGGGACTCTAAAGACTCGACACTACGCTGGCAGTAGGTTTAACCACAGACCGCAAGCGGCACTAGCTGTACGTAATGGTCCCCAGGTAGATGCCGATAAGAAGACTGACGAGGTGAACCCATCTGAACTCCTACTGAGCCTGTATGTGACAGTCTCCGTACAGTCCGTTCTGTTCGTCTGATACATCGCATGGCGGGCCTAGGGGGGCGGTGAACGTCAGTCCCCTAATAGCGGTACAAGTCGTGTCGGAGTGTAGCCCAGAACACCCTGAGATAACACTGGAAACCTACCAGTATATCTCGCTTGCCCTGGCCAGGGACTATTCGTGTAATGGCTCTCCTAGACACAGCGCGATGTCAACCCCCAATACCGGGAGAGACGAATCCTTTCTAACCGTCACTGCCTCCAAGTGCTTCGAGACTGCACCCAACTACTACCTGTTTGCATGACTCCTTTGAGCCGTGGTAGGGTAGTAATCAAAGTGCAGTGGGAACACACTCGAGGCGAAGTGACAGTGTCAAGTCAGCGGACTAAGCTGTACTCATGTCACCTGGGAACTGATAACTGACGATAGGTATAATACCAACCAACAGTTCCCGACGAGTCCTGTCCAGTGTACTCGTAACCTAACGAGCACCCGCATACTATCTCAAGTACGACGTACTGACGGCTGTGGGACAGACCGTCTCTCCCGCTGGGATGAGAAGCGCATACGCTAGTCTACTCCGGAGTATCGATGCCCTGTCTCGACAGTCCAACGACTAGGGACCTATATAAGGATGTGCTTATGGATTACCCAGCCCCCACGAGTGTGAGCGCCATCACAATGCTAGTAACCAAGCAAAGATCCTAAGGGCTCTACTAATATGTATATAAGCGATATACTAAAAGAAACACATGCACATATTGAAGTAGAGACAAACCAAGTAGCATACTACCATTTTGAGCAAGATTGTATATACAACTGTGAATATCCCAAGCTTCCATTAAGTAACATACAAGCTAGTATGATACAGTAATGGCCTCTAGGGCATATACACTAACAATTACTGAAACGTGCCTTGAGTTTATCCGGATTCCGGTTTTAAGCATCAGCCGGACAACTCCCTATACCTTAACATCGTAAAGTTATAAATTGATTCTATATATATCTGATATAGAAACAAAATCACTAATCTACTTTGAACCAAATTCAAAATCATGCAGCTGTCTCCAGTGCATATCATCCAAATGGAAAGAGGCCAATCCGCATTACTCATCTAGGAGTGCATCCATATATAAGTGACCTGAAACAGAAACAAGTTCTCAAAACCATTACTATAAACGGAATACCAAACACAAGTATCTACATCTTCGACTTTCTCGAAGAATCCTGATACTTCCAACAAATGGTTCTCTAATTTATTCTTATACATATAACTTCTCAATATCTGGACTTTACATTTCTACAAAATACTTGTCCAGAACTGGAGAAGTCACAAGTAAAAAGAATATAGTACGAGTACCAACCCCATTGTCCTAATGGACACTGGATAACATACAATACTTTGTATAAGTCCCCTGAGTTCAATAACTCAAATCATGTGCGTCGTAGGTTGAAAAACTGTACTATGGTTAAGAAGAATTACACCGCTGTTAAATGCACCATACCTAATCACCTACTGATATAGGTAAATATCACAGATATAATATCAAAAAGTTATATCTCACTTTATAAAATAAATGTACAGATATATCAGTTTGAAATTGCTGCATAACAACGGATATTCAAAACCAAATATTTGCCATCCGGCAAGCAAAATCCAGATGATTTCCTCAAATATCACCGATTACAACGAATTCCGATATAATGAGAATCTAATCACCCAATTCCCAATATGTTACTCCAACTCACCATCTGTAATAATATGCAGATGTGAGAAACTGATCTGGTAAATACATACCCTGGAGTTAGATTCCAACAGGGAAAACAGTTATCAATTAACATCGCACAGTGAAACTGAAACATGAAAATGTTTCGAAGGGGTTTACTGGTATTCCGAGTAACGCCTCTTCCACTATCCTGATTGACAGTAACCCTATACTATACCTGCCCTCACTGCAATCCCTTTATTATGTCTTTACTTATTACCTTCTGTACACCTTCTTTAGGCTAACTGGTTTTCTTCTTTCCCTATCCTTCGGCACCAGCCTAAGGTTTGGAAGAAGACTATCCAATAAGCGTAATAGGTGTACTCTCCTAATCCTAGGAGCACTCGCAACCTGAGAGAAGGTAATGGGAAAAGACATATGAATAATCCTATCCAATCTCTTCAGAACCAGAATCCATCCTCGAAAAAGTTCCTTCGAGTTCGTATATAACCATACGATGGATTATCCAATGGAAGTGGATATCCGTAGTGATACGGAGTGTTCTAGAGAAAAGCAAAGTGGATGTAGGAGTGGCAGGGGTATACTTGGTTTTTGTCGTGAAAGTTGGTGGTCGCATTTTCCTTTACCATTATTATAATCCCTTTATATGTCTTTACTTATTACCTTCTGTACACCACACTTAAGCTTAATTGGTTTTCTTCCTTCCCTACCGTTCGGCACCTGCCTATGGTTTGGAAGAAGACTATCCAATAAGCTCAACAGTTGTACCCTCTCCTAATCCTAGGAGCCCTCACAACCTGAGAGAAGGTGAAGGGAAAAGACGACCGAATAATCCTATTCAATCTCTCCAGAACCGGAATCCATCCTCGAAAAAGTTCCTTCGTGTTCGTATATAATTATACGATGGATTTATCCAATGGAAGTGGATGTTCGTAATAATATGGGTGTTCTGGAGAAAAGAAAAGGTGATATAGAAGTGGCAATGATGTATGCGACACCGTGACATTCCAAAAGCCAAAGTGTTTTAAGAAGGTTCGGTCAACTTGGTTTCATGAGTTTTAGTCAAAGGTCGGGTCATAGTCGCAGCCAGAGAGAGAGAAAAGAAACACTCAACGTGCACTCAAACCTAGATCAGAATAGTTAATCATTATATCTAATCTGGATGGCTCCCACTGTTTCTTCGAATTCTCCTCTAAACCCAAAAGGAGAATTAGTCGGAATAACCCGAGGAGTAATCCTACTCATCAGTGGGAATCGGGATCCAACTATCATCGCATGATAACCTGATGGAACCATTCAAGTCACCACACTCCAGAAGGTATGCGCAAGCCTGGCAAGTTTCCTGTATGTTTGAAATTCCGGATGTGATTTTTACCCCTAACGACCTATAACCTTGACGCTTGCCAACAAATTATAGGTCATTAGTCAAGTTCAACCCGTCATTGTCCTGGATTAACTCGAACCCACCCGCACAAGCCCTTGACACTTGCCAACAAAGTTGTATGACTGTCCCGATCAATCGCATATCCATGCTACAAATAAGTATTATTCAGCTACAGCACACTATGCTTTGACGCTTGCCAACAAACATAACACGAATACCAAATAGTACTTATAAGAAATGACGGAGGGCTACGGCTGGTTTTTGGAGAAAAACCTTTAACGTGTAGGGTTCCTAGGCACGCTAATGAGGTCTCACAAGGCATCAACCATTCCAATTTGAAAATTTTCAGGTGCCGAGAAACCCTAATACGGATTCGTTGACTAGAGTTTAGGCGAAAAGTGAAACTAGTTAACATTTTAACTAAAAGAAAGAGGCTACAACCTTTGTAGATCCGGTTCTCCACTTCCTTAGCTCCACGTAGACGTCCTCTCGCTGTCCATATCGGATCTCGGACTCTAGCATCGGCTTCATCGGAGAAATGAGCGGACTAGTCGTCGGCTACGATGCCGAAGATGATCTACGTCGAGGCAACACAAGATCAAGCTCTAACTTCACCAAGTCGTGAAACTTGTGAAGAAAACACCCTATACTACTTGGCAAGAGGTAGAGGGTGACGAAATAGGAGGTGGGTTCACTTTAGAATTGGATTTCTCACTCTTTTACTCAAGATGCCATTAAAGCTAGTAAGCTTTTCTTCTTATTCAAGAGGAAGAAGATGAAGAAAGAATATGATAAGTGTTTTTTAAAAAGAAAAACAATATGAATACTTATCATATCCTAACCTTGGTTAGGTGTAGAGAATAGTCCATGGTTACTTTTAGTGGTTAGGGTTAAGCATGAGATAAGAATGGTGGACTTGTTCAAAACTTCATGAAGCTTCAACAAGCATCCAAAGAAAGCCACCATATCATATTTATCTTTTCCATAATGGAAAAATAAATAAATAAATAAATAAGCAAATAAACAAAACCCTAATCGTTAACTTAACCATGGTTTAATTCTTTGCACAAACCCAAGTGAGTATGAATCATCAAACATGATACAATCAAGTGCACACAAAATATATCACATATACAATATGCACATCAAGTGAGAAAATCCTTTTAAAATGAACCAATACTAGTTAATACAAAGTAATATATCAAATATATAATTATACATTAAATCATTAAATCAACACTTGATTCAATGATCCGGTCATGTCGCACATAACCGACTAGTATCCAATGTATCGACTTATCGAATCAATCTTTGATTCGATAACTAGGTTATATCGCATACAACCATTCGAAACATTCATCGCGAGAATGAAATACGGTATCACATACACGCATTATTCTCGGTCCCGCACATATCTCATATGTGCACCTATTTCGTTTCGCTTGATCCAGGAAACCTCTGTGTAGGACTCTAAAGACTCGTCAATACGCCGGCAGCAGATGATGATCATATCAAGCACCCACAAGCCGCAAGCGGTCTGCCAAACGTAACGGCCACCCGGGTATTGAGCGATCAGAAGATCGACGAGCAAGCCCGCTCACACTCCTGTTAATCCAACCAGTAACACTTACCGTACAGTCCGGTCAGATCGTCTGATATGTCGCATATCAAGTCTAGGGGTGGTAAACGTCAGACCCCAATAACCGATAAGTCGTGCCGATGTGAGGCTCATAACGGGTCGAGAAAGTACTGGTAACACTTACCAGCAAAACTCTGATCAGCCCTGGCCAGGGACTTCCCTGTTACGGCCAATCGAGCACAGTGCAACATCAACCCCAATACCGGGAGAGACGAAACCCCTCCCATCGCTCATTGCCTCCATGTGACTCGGGACTGTACCTAAAAACCACCGTTTTGCACGCCCTCATGGACGTGGTAAGGTGGAGATCAAAGCACAGTGGGAATCACACAAGACTCTATGACGATCTCGGGTCTACAGACTAACCTGCACAAGTGTCACCTGAGAACTGCCATCTGACGTGAGGTATAATACCATCTGGGAGTTCTCGGCGAGTCCGTCCAGTGTACCCAGTCTCCACTGAGCACCCGTATACTATCTCTGATGTCAAACACCAATGGATATGGGATCATCCATCGCCCATCTCATGGGTCGAGAAGCGTATACGCTAGTCTATACTGGTATATCGATGCCCCGTCTCGATACACCCACGACTAGGGACCTTGAAGGATGTACCTATGGACTACCATGTCCCCACTAGTATGATCTGCATCATAGTCCAGGTAGTCAAGTACACATCCTAAGGGCTTTACCAACATGTAACTATAAGACAGTTTAAAGAGACTAGTATACATGTTAAGATAAAGAGCAACCAGATAGCATACTATGATATCGAGCAAGAAAGACATCTCTATATATGTCCAAGCATCCAATATAATATACATCATCTGTACAATACTGGACTCTAGGGCATACATACAACTAACAATCTCCCACTTGCACTAGGGCCAGCTGCTGTAGTATCGCATACCGAGCATCCCGAAGAGTCTCTCAAACTGTATCTGGGGAATGGCCTTCGTGAGTGGATCCGCCGTGTTGTTCTTCGTGTCAACCCTCCTGACCTCGATCTCCCGGCGATCAACTATCTCCCGGATCAGGTGATACCACCTCAGAATATGCCTGGATCGCTGATGGGACCTGGGTTCCTTGGCCAAAGCCACCGCTCCATTGTTATCGCAATACAAAGGTATTGGATGCTCAATGGATGGAACCACTCCAAGTTCAGTAATGAGCTTCTTGATCCAGACAGCCTCTTTAGCAGCATCGTTGGCAGCGATGTATTCAGCCTCCATCGTCGAGTCTGTCACGGTTTCCTGCTTGGAACTCTTCCAGCTAACCGCCCCTCCGTAAAGGGTAAAGACAAATCTCGACTGCGACTTAGAGTCGTCCTTATCACTCTGGAAGCTCGAATCGGTAAAGGACTCTACTTGGAATTCTCCGTTACCATACACCAAGAGCATCTCTTTAGTCCTTCGTAAGTACTTGAGAATGCTCTTCACAGCCGTCCACTGACTCTCTCCAGGATCAGCTTGATACCTACTCACTACACTTAGTGAGTATGCTACATCGGGTCTGGTACATAGCATCGCGTACATGATAGAGCCTACAGCCGAAGCATAGGATATCCCTTGCATGCGAGCTCTCTCCAAATCAGTCTTGGGAGACATCTCTTTGGAGAGAGTGACTCCAGAGATCGTGGGTAAGTTCCCACGCTTGGATTCATCCATACTAAACCTCTTTAGTATGGTGTCAATGTACCTGGATTGGGACAATCCCAGTATCCGTTTGGATCTATCTCTATAGATCTTAATTCCCAATATGCAGGAGGCATCACCAAGATCTTTCATTGAGAATCTTTGTGATAAGAAGAGCTTGACCGATTGCAGCATAGGAATATCATTTCCTATCAAGAGTATGTCGTCCACGTACAATACGAGGAATACAACCTTACTCTCTGCCACCTTCTTGTAGATACAAGGTTCATCTACATTTTTGACGAAATCAAACTCTTTGATAACGACGTCAAAGCAGATGTTCCAACTCCGCGATGCTTGCTTTAATCCATAAATGGATTAAAGCAGCTTGCACACCTTCCCGCTGCTCCCACTGTCTACGAAGCCCTCTGGCTGAGTCATGTACACGCACTCTTCTAAATCACCGTTTAGAAAGGCGGTCTTAACATCTATTTGCCAGATTTCGTAGTCATGATATGCAGCGATGGCAAGCATGATCCGGATGGATTTAAGCATAGCCACTGGAGAAAAGGTTTCGTCATAGTCCACACCTGGTCTTTGACGAAAACCCTTTGCTACAAGTCTAGCTTTGAAAGTCTCTACTTTCCCATCTACACCAAGTTTTTTCTTGAAGATCCACTTGCTCCCAATGGGTTTTACCCCTTCAGGAGCAACTTCCAAAGTCCATACTTTGTTGGTGTACATGGATTCCATCTCAGACCGCATTGCATCCAGCCATTTCACTGAGTCCTTACTCGTGATGGCCTGCTCGAAGCTAGTTGGGTCATCATCTTCCATGATGCAATCCTCGCTTCCACCATCAATGAGAAAACCGTAGTATCTCTCAGGCGGATGAGAAACCCTGCTAGATCGGCGGAGCGGCTGGGGTTAGTCAGGTACTACTGAATCCTCTGGTTCTACCAAGTCTTCTGTTATAGTTTGTGTCGCTGGAACCTCTTCCAGTTCTACCTCTATGCCACTTGTTTGTTTCATAAGAAAACCTTTTTCTAAGAAATTGGCATGTCGAGAAACAAACACCTTTTGTTCCTCGGGGTGGTAGAAGATATACTCTTGTGAATTTTTGGGATATCCTATAAACTTACATAAGACTGATCTTGCCTCGAGTTTGTCCGGATTTTGTCTTTTGACATAGACTGGACAACCCCATATCTTAATGTAATTAAGATGTGGTCTCTTCCCTTTCCATATCTCATATGGAGTGGTAGGCACAGATTTGGTAGGAACTCTATTCAATAGGTCCATGGCTGTCTCAAGCGCATATCCCCAGAAGGAAATAGGTAACTCAGCTGTACTCATCATTGAGCGCACCATATCTAATAGGGTGCGGTTTCTTCGTTCTGATACACCGTTGTGCTGTGGTGTATAAGGAGGAGTGAGCTGAGAGAGAATCCCATTCTCTTTTAGATAATCCAGAAAATCATTGCTCAAGTATTCTCCTCCTCGATCAGATCGAAGGATCTTAATACTTTTGCCCGTTTGGTTCTCTACTTCGTGCTTATATTCTCTGAATTTCTCAAAAGCTTCAGACTTGTGTTTTTTCAGGAACACATGTCCGTATCTAGAGAGATCGTCAGTGAATGTAATGAAGTAGGAAGAACCGTCCCAGGCATGTGTAGACATGGGACCGCATACATCACTATGTATCAGCCCTAAGAGTTCCATAACTCTTTCTCCGTGTCCCGTAAACAGAGTTTTGGTCATCTTGCCTTTGAGACATGACTGGCAAATGTCATTAGATGAAAATTCAAACGGATTTAAATATCCATCCTTATGCAACTTAGCTAGTCGTGTCACATTGATGTGACCAAGTCTACAATGCCACAAGAAGGATTCGTTCATTTCTGAACTTTTCCTCTTGTGTGTGTTTTGTATATTGAGGACTGTATTTTGATTTAGAATGAATATGCCATTATGTAGCGAGCCTGATGCAATCAACTTTTGATCTAGGAATATGTTCATAACATTATCTTTACTACAAAATTATATCCTTCTTTACTTAATAAAGAAACTGATATAACGTTGCACATCATGTTTGGTATATAATAGCATTCATTTAAAATCAGTGTATTACCACTTGGTAATACTAGGTGATACTCGCCAACTGCTTTGGCTGCAACATTTTCCCCATTCCCTACTTGAACGGAATGATCACCTTTTCCCAGTTCTCTACCTTTCCGTAGCCCATGTAACATTTTACATATGTGGGATCCTGATCCGGTATCTAATACCCAGGACGTAGGGTGAACAGAGAAACGGTTCTCAATAACTAACACACCTGTAGAAGATGCATCGATATGCATGTTCTTTTGGGCGGCTTGAGAATCTAGATATTCTCTTATTCCCTGTTCAGTCTTATAACTCTTATAAGAAAGAACGGGTCCAACGTTCCCCAGCACTGTATAACATGCGGGTTCAGTCAATACATACATATTATTATCTTTATTAGGGCATGAAATGGTCGCTACCTGGAGAGGGAGAGAAGAAAACACTATAGCGTATGCTCTTGCAAGATCAGATTGGTTATTATCTTATCTAATCAGGATGGCTCCCACTGGTTTTTATCAAATCTTCCTTCAAACCTTAAAAGGAAAGACTAGCCGGGATTAATTACACCTTACAACTTCGTCGATCTTTCAGCCAGGCCAGTGTCGGTACTTTGAGGGAGGTTCCCCGTGCTTTCGCACGGACCTAATTAAAGTAAACCTCGTTTTCCCAGAGGCGTAACCCCGTTGACACCTTTCTAGACACCTACTTGATCGGCTAATTGTCCTGTGTAAAACTCTCCCCGGGAGTAACTCTTACTCGCAGTGGGTATCGGGATCCAACTATCTCATAGATGGTATGCAATCTCATTGTAAATCTCAACACTTGAAATTCCCGATAATATTTTGCCCCTAGCGTGCTATGACCTTGACGCATGCCAAACAACCCATAGTCCGCTAGTCAAGTTCAACCCGTACAATTCGTGATTGAATTAAACCCACCCGTACGACCCTTGACGCATGCCAAACAACGCCGTACGAATACCTTAATCCAATCGCATCTCATGCTACAGATAAGTAATAATCAGCTACCGTACACTACGCCTTGACGCATGCCAAACAACCGTAGCACGAATACTAAATATTACATATCTGAATTGACGGAGGGCTACGCAGGTTTTTCTGAAAACCATGAGCATAATGAACTTGATATCGTTGTAGAATCAAGTGAAGTTTTTGAAATGGAGTGATTTTGAGGCTTTTATTAGTTTTGCTAAAGAGGTCACTCCCGGTGAAGGGATCTCGGCTCTTTCCTCATCGAATAAGGTGCGGGATATATCATATATATCACTGTGCAAAGCAAAACTCCAAAAGCAGTCAAAAGTCAAACCGAGTGTTGTAGCATCTGCCGGCTTCGCTAAAGGAGTCACTCCCGGTGAAGGGATCTCGGCCCTTTCCTCATCGAATAAGGTGCAGGGTATATCATATATACCGCTATGCAAAGCAAAACTGTAGCTACCCTTTTATTTGAAAATTTGATTCTACAACATCTTTTAGGTTTCTTTTCTTTCATTAATCACATTAATGAAGTCCCATCATTTAAGTCACCTAAACATCACAGATAAATACGACGTACACTTATGCCATCCGCATTCGCCTCGATGTCCCCTCGTGCACCGTTAGGTTAGGTAACTAACGACAGAGCAGGGCAGGGCTATTGCGGGTCCAAAACATAAGTAACGTCTATATAATATATCATATATACTATATACAGTATCTATCACAGAACATCACATGATCACATCACAGATATCGCAGCAGAAGAAACATATGAAACATCGGATATACTAGGACGTCCGTGTTTTCAATACGAGCCAGTATAAAACACGGATTCCACGGTCGTGATGAATAGCCAATCCCACACACCCTAGACCCCTACGAGAGCGGCAAGTAACCCTACCAATTCTAGGGTTAGGAGACCCGGACTCGACTCCTCGAGATGGTCTCCCACTGGACCCTAGAACCCGGTTACTTATGCTCCCCTTCTTGGGTCTATCCTAATGCAGAAAAGTAAATAATATACAAAACGTGACATCTTCCGCAACCTGGAAGTGCCCCAATAAAAGAATATTACATACAAGTTTTTACATGAATGAAAATGAAAAACACCCATCTCACATAAAAAACCCCGGCTATTCAAACACGACGATCCAATATAACATATCCAGCAACACATAACATCACATGTCATCAACGTAAGTAAGTATGCATACACCGATTGTCGTCGACGTATAGCAACGACAATCGGCAATACCACCACATACTACACTTACGGTCACAGAAAAGAAAGTGTAAAACTACAACAGTTGGAATCCACAACCACTTTAGACATCGCATGCCTAGTCAAATGAAATACTTAGACATCACATGCCTAACAATTATAAACCCCGCATTTTAGTCTCATTATCGAAAACTCTTTTCAATATCAAGTGAAACTAAACCGCTAGATTTATAACATTCATTTAGTTATCTCATAACTGTTTGTGAATTCCAATTATTGTATCCCATTCCGGATAAATAGAAAATATTAAACTTTCCGATCGAACATTCGAACACCTAAGTTTTCCCGAAACCGTTCAACACATGAAATAGGTTCAAAGACATTCACTTCATGCCTCAGTACCAACGGTCCAGCCGTAGAAGGGTCAAGCCAACGCCTCACATGTGGCACGCCGTACTGCCCAAAACCCTAAGGTTCAAAGGGCAGTTCAAGACGGTCACATAATCGAGTTAAGGTTTTTTGTCTTCTAGAGGGACCATCGCGTTACTTGCACTACTTAGAACGTCATTAAACTACGGAAAAGTCCAACAATTGGAAATTTCCCGGCAGGGGAAAGATTGGGTATTTACATCCGGTCGAACTTTTTAACATATTCCAAATATCTGGAAAACACATAGACAAAGTTTGAAATTTCCGATCGAATCATCGAAGCTCTAAAACACCCCAGAAAACTCAACTCTTGAGTGCAAATTAAAAATTCCCAGAAAACTCAGCACCTGAAAACATGAATTACTGTGCAAAACATGGAGGCAAATCCCATCAATTGGCCGCGGGACCGCCGCAGAAGGCAGGCTTCTGCCGTGGTTCCGCCGCGTTTTTGACACTTCATGAGGTAATTTTTGCACTGTAATTCTTAGAATTCCCTGCTGAATTTTTTAAGCATTTTTAATTTGGAAAAAACCCAGTATTTCAAAAAAGTCCAGAGAGCAATTTGGGTTAGGGTTTCGATGTTCGTTCGGATTTCAAACGTCGTCTACACTTCGCCTAAGGCTCTAGCTAGGCTCTGATACCACTGTAGGGTTCCTAGGCACGCTAATGAGGTCTCACAAGGCATCAACCATGCCAATTTGAAAATTTTCAAGTGCCGAGAAACCCTAATACGGATTCGTTGACTAGAGTTTAGGCGAAAAGTGAAACTAGTTAACATTTTAACTAAAAGAAAGAGGCTACAACCTTTGTAGATCCGGTTCTCCACTTCCTTAGCTCCACGTAGACGTCCTCTCGCTGTCCATATCGGATCTCGGACTCTAGCATCGGCTTCATCGGAGAAATGAGCGGACTAGTCGTCGGCTACGATGCCGAAGATGATCTACGTCGAGGCAACACAAGATCAAGCTCTAACTTCACCAAGTCATGAAACTTGTGAAGAAAACACCCTATACTACTTGGCAAGAGGTAGAAGGTGAAGAAATAGGAGGTGGGTTCACTTTAGAATTGGATTTCTCACTTTTTTACTCAAGATTCCATTAAAGCTAGTAAGCTTTTCTTCTTGTTCAAGAGGAAGAAGATGAAGAAAGAATATGATAAGTGTTTTTTAAAAAGAAAAACAATATGAATACTTATCATATCCTAACCTTGGTTAGGTGTACAGAATAGACCATGGTTACTTTTAGTGGTTAGGGTTAAGCATGAGACAAGAATGGTGGACTTGTTCAAAGCTTCATGAAGCTTCAACAAGCATCCAAAGAAAGCCACCATATCATATTTATCTTTTCCATAATGGAAAAATAAATAAATAAATAAATAAGAAAATAAACAAAACCCTAATCATTAACTTAACCATGGTTTAATTCTTTGCACAAACCCAAGTGAGTATGTATCATCAAACATGATACAATCAAGTGCACACAAAATATATCACATATACAATGTGCACATCAAGTGAGAAAATCCATTTAAAATGAACCAATACTAGTTAATGCAAAGTAATATATCAAATATATAATTATACATTAATCATTAAATCAACACTTGATTCAATGATCTGGTCATGTCGCACATAACCGACTAGTATCCAATGTATCGACTTATCGAATCAATCTTTGATTCGATAACTAGGTTATATCTCATATAACCATTCGAAACATTCATCGTGAGAATGAAATACGGTATCACATACACGCATTATTCTCGGTCCCGTACATATCTCATATGTGCACCTATTTCGTTTCGCTTGAGCCAGGAAACCTCTGTGTAGGACTCTAAAGACTCGTCAATACGCCGGCAGCAGATGATGATCATATCAAGCACCCACAAGCCGCAAGCGGTCTGCCAAACGTAACGGCCACCCGGGTATTGAGCGATCAGAAGATCGACGAGCAAGCCCGCTCACACTCCTGTGAATCTAACCAGTAACACTTACCGTACAGTCCGGTCTGTTCGTCTGATATGTCGCATATCAAGTCTAGGGGTGGTAAACGTCAGACCCCAATAACCGATAAGTCGTGCCGATGTGAGGCTCATAACGGGTCGAGAAACTACCGGTAACACTTACCAGCAAAACTCTGATCAGCCCTGGCCAGGGACTTCCCTGTTACGGCCAATCGAGCATAGTGCAACATCAACCCCAATACCGGGAGAGACGAAACCCCTCCCATCGCTCATTGCCTCCATGTGACTCGGGACTGTACCCAAAAACCACCGTTTTGCACGCCCTCATGGACGTGGTAAGGTGGAGATCAAAGCACAGTGGGAATCACACAAGACTCTATGACGATCTCGGGTCTACAGACTAACCTACACAAGTGTCACCTGAGAACTGCCATCTGACGTGAGGTATAATACCATCTGGGAGTTCTCGGCGAGTCCGTCCAGTGTACCCAGTCTCCACTGAGCACCCGTATACTATCTCTGATGTCAAACACCAATGGATATAGGATGATCCATCGCCCATCTCATGGGTCGAGAAGCGTATACGCTAGTCTACACTGGTATATCGATGCCCCGTCTCGATACACCCACGACTAGGGACCTTGAAGGATGTACCTATGGACTACCATGTCCCCACTAGTATGATCTGCATCATAGTCCAGGTAGTCAAGTACACATCCTAAGGGCTTTACCAACATGTAACTATAAGACAGTTTAAAGAGACTAGTATACATGTTAAGATAAAGAGCAACCAGATAGCATACTATCATATCGAGCAAGAAAGTCATCTCTATATATGTCCAAGCATCCAATATAATATACATCATCTGTACAATACTGGCCTCTAGGGCATACATACAACTAACATAACGTAATGAACTTGATCTCGTTGAAGGAATCCCAGTGGTTTTATAAATATATAGTGGCGAAAACTCTTGCTAAAGAGGTCACTCCCGGTGAAGGGATTTCGTCTCTTTCCCCGTAGAATGGGGTGCAGGATATCCCAAACTGAATACCACGATGCAAAGCAAAAATAATCGACTATAGTAATGTTATTACGTTTACGCAAACTTTTACCCAAAGGGTCACTCCCGATGAAGGGATCTCGGCCCTTGCCTCGTCGAATAAGGTGCAGGATATTCCAAATGAATACCACGATGTAAAGCAAAAGAAAACGTCTGTAATGTCAGTTTTTCAAATTTTGGTTCCAACAACATCAAATATAGGTTTGTTTTATCCTTGCATTGATAAGAATCAATGCAGTCCCATCAATTAATCACACCAGAAAAGAACGAAAATAAAATGTACGTATATGCCATCCGCATTCGCCACTGGGTCCCGTCATCACCCGTTAGGTTACTTAACTAACGACAGAGCGCGGACTGGACTAGCGTGGGTGCAAAACATATACAACATCTACTAGTGTGTATATATATATAACATTCGTCCCAGGCATGATATAAAGCAACATCACAGAAACATCACAGAAACAACACAGAATGGTGGATAATCTGGAGCCCCGGGTTTCACTTGAGCCGCAAGTGAGACCCGACATTCCTTGTCGTGTGGATAACCTGTGCAATTAAAACCTAGACCCTTATGAGCGCGGCAAACTACCCGCCAAAACCAGAAGTGAGGCAGCCCCCTTCAGCAAAGTGAATGGGCCACCTGGCACTTCACAGAATCCAGTAACTTGAGCACTCCTCCTGGGTCAACCAATACCCCCTACGAGTACGGCGAATAGCCCGCCAATTCTAGAGTAAGGTCCATTCCGTCCCAACTCCATGAGATGCGGACCGGTTGCCCTCTAGAACCCGGCTATTCATGCACTCCACCGCGGGGTAATCCTAGTACAGAAAATAAAATAATATACAAGGGTGACATCGACCTTAACCCGGTCGTGCCGCAAAAGAATAATATACAAACTGGCAGTGACGGCAATCCACATGTCGGACGCTCGCCCCGCAATATCAAATGTACAAATGAAATTAAAACTGTACTAACATTGCACCATAGCTATCCACCACGACGATCCAACCAACATCACAGCACAACACAGAATATCAACGTGAATGTCACGTTCGCAAACCCGTCTAAAAGACATATAGCAGTTAGACGGGTTTACCGATCAAATGATATTCACGGTCGCAGATAGAAATGTATGTACTGTTAAACGCCCACTTAAATTATCGATCGACTAAATTCACAAAATGGCCCCAATAGCAATACCAGCACTAAAACAGAAATCTGGGCCAAAACAGAATATGTCAAAAATCACAATTCCAAGTCAGAGGGCTACAGGAAAATTTTGGAAACCCGTCGCCACTAAATGGCCGCAGAACTGCCGCTAATAGGTGGTTACTGCGGCGGTTCCGCGGCGTGTTTGAGGCTTCAGGAGACCAAATTTTTTCTGTACCCTACAAAAAGCCTGCACGGATTTTTAATTTACTGGAAAATATTTTTTGACCACTTTTGAAAATCGGCAGAAACATCAAAATTGGAATCGTGATTTCGGAAATTTCCGTAGATCGATCTATTAAGCACATTTAAACAAGCTAGTAAGGGTTAAAAGGGTGGCTCTGATACCATGTTGGGTCGCGGCAACGCCCCGGCCGTCGAAACGCGGCCAAAATGCGGAACAAAATTTTTCGAAACCGACGATACCGTTACCCGATTCACGGATCGACCTTAAACCCTAAACTAGCAAACTAACGAAGAGTTAGAATCGTTATACCGAGTTGATCCGTGTCCTTCGGTCTTCATTCCAACCTCCTAGCGGTTCTTTGATGTGCTTTGGTTGCCGGTCTTCCTCCATCTCCGATGATCCACCCAAGGGAAACGGCGCAAGCTCCAACCTCGACGAACGAGATAACCGACGCTCCAAAATCGCTAGCGATGGAGATTCGAGGTGTGTGGAAGTGTCACTACATTTTTCTCTCAACATCTATGCTCATGGGAGCAACCATAGAAGAAGGTGAATGAGGTGATGAAAAATGGCATGAGCAAAGAATGGCTAAGTATATTTTTGTATGAATGAGAGAGTGGGAGTAATGCAATGATCAATCAAATGAAATGAGCCCCCCCCCCCAAAAAAATATGGCCGGCCCCTCCTCTCCTCCACACAAAAATATGTCATTTTCTTTTTCCAACACTTTGCATTGAACAAATGAGACCATACCAAGCTACATGCACAAACCCATGCCACAAATCACATCACCTTTTCCACCTCATTAATAAAAACAAATGAATTTCCATAAATGGAAAATCATATAAATGAGGTGGCATCTTCTAGAAGCTATTCCGTATAAAATACGGAATACTTCCCGGTACATTTATCAAAATACATATACGCGTATTCGAACCAAAATACGAATAGCCGAGAGAGAAAACGAATAGTGAACAATAATACTAAAATACGTATATACAAATACATATATAAATTATTAAATCAAAACCCAATTTAATAATCCGGCTTAATCCTAAACCGCTAGTATTATCAACTGTCCGATTAAAGTCTGCGCAGCATGTGCACATATTTAATCGGATACCTGTATATATCAACATACGCCATATACACCATATCGCCTGAACTGTGAAAACCCTCTGTGTTGGACCCTAAAGACTCGTCAATACGCTGGCAGTGGGTTTAACCAAAAGCACGTCAGCGGCACTAGCTGTACGTAACGGCTACCCAGGTATTGAGCGAAAAGGAGGCCGACGAGCAAAATCATCCTGAACCCCTACTGAGCCTGGCAGTGACAATATCCGTACAGTCCGGTATGTTTGTCTAAGAGTATCGCATATCGCGTCTAGGGGGGTGGATAAAGTCAGACCCCCAACAACGCGATATTTAGTGTCGGTATGAAACCCATCACCACCTGAGAAACTATCGATCCTGGATCGGTAGTTCTCGTCCACTGTGGCCACGGATTTATGGTGATGGCCATCCGTTCACAACGCGACATCAACCCCCAATACCAGGAGAGACGAATCCCCGACGATCCGATCACTGCCTCCATGTGGCTCGGGACTGTACCCAATTAAAACCTGTTTGCACGCCTCCTTTGAGCCGTGGTAGGGTAGTAATCAAAGCACAGTGGGAACTCACACGAGACAAATGATGATCTCAGGTCGACAGACTAACCTGTACACAAGTCACCTAGGAACTTCTATCTAACAATAGGTATAATACCAACTAGCAGGTTCCTGGCCAGTCCTTCCAGTGTACTCATAACCCAATGAGCACCTACATACTATCTTAGGTGAACAAACTAACACCAATGGCTTGTGAGACCTGGCCACCGCCCCTCGTCGGGGTCTCGATCAGTCTACACTAGTCTACACTGGAGTATCGATGCCCGGTCTCGATACTCCTACGACTAGGGACATTTAAGGATGTGCTTATAGACCCCAGCTCCCACATATATGATCGCCATCATAATGCTGGCAGTCAAGCAAGAATCCTAAGGGCTCTATCAACATGTACATGATGATAAAGACAAACCAGATAGCATACCATCATCTTGAGTAAGACCGTTTCATCGGTATAGGCCCTGCCTCAATCATCACAATCATAAGTCCGCGACTATGATAATTGCCTTGAGGGCACTATAGCCAACAGTCGTCTCCTGTATGATCTGCAACCCCAAAATACTGCTCTCACTAAGCTCTGTCCAACAAATGGGCGATCTACATCTCCTCCCAAACAAGGCCTCGAAAGGTGCCATCTGAATTGTATCCTGGAAACTATTGTTGTAGGAGAACTCCACTAAGGGTAAATGATGATCCCAGCTACCACCAAAGTCTAAAACGAACGCTTGGAGCTTGTCCTCAAGAGTCTGAATACTCCGCTCTGACTGGCCGTCGGTCTGCGGATGAAATGCTGTGCTGAAACTCGAGCGGGTGCCGAAAGCCTCCTGAAGCATCTGCCACAGTCGGCTGGTAAACTGGGTGCCTCGGTCAGACACGATTCATGTCGGGACTTCATGCTGTCATACAATCTCGTCGATGTATATCTGGGCATACTGAGCAAATCCGAAAGTCGTATTCACCGGCAGGAAGTGAGCTGCTTTCGTCAAACGATCCACGATCACCCAAATGGAGTCATACCCCCGCCTAGTCCTGGTTAGACCCATAATGAAATCCATCGAAATATGCTCCCATTTCCACTCTGGAATGGGTAACGGCTATAGCTCTCCCGCTGGCCTCTTGTGCTCGGTCTTGACTTGCTGACAAGTCAGGCATCTCGACACGAAGTCTGTGATGTCCCTCTTCATTCCGTCCCACCGGTAAACATCTCTCATATCATGGTACATCTTGGTGGAACCCGGATGAACACTATACACCGATCGATGTGCCTCCTTAAGAATCTCACGCCGCAGTCCCTCAGCATCTGGTACGCACAGTCTAGTCCTAAATCGCAGTATCCCCTGATCATCAATCACGAACTCGGAAGATCTGTCCTGTCCAATCTGTGCCATGATCTCAGAACAACGGTCATCACTGTACTGTGCCTCATGTATACGGTCAAGCAACTGTGGGCGTGCACGAACATGCGCAAGCTGTCCCCCGATCGGCGTGAACTCGAACTACACTCGGCTGTCGCATAAAATCTGCCAATCTGCCGACGATTGCGTCTGCACTGCGCTCAAACAAGATAGACTGCCCCCGGGCATCCTGCTCAAAGCATCCGCCACTACATTAGCCTTGTACGGGTGGTACAAGATCTCGCAATCGTAGTCCTTTACTAGTTCCATCCAACGCGCTGTCTGAGATTCAGGTCTCGCTGCTGAAATATATACTTTAAGCTCTTGTGATCAGTAAATATGTGGCACGACTCGCCGTATAGGTAATGTCGCCAGATCTTGAGTGCAAAGACCACTGCAGCCATCTCCAAATCGTGAGTGGGGTAGTTCTGTTCATGTTTCTTCAACTGCCGTGAAGCATACGCGATCACCCTGTCAAGCTGCATCAATACGCACCCTAGCCCCACTCGAGAAGCATCACAATAGACCACAAATCCGCCTGATCCTGAAGGCAATGATAACACCGGCGCCGTAGTCAAACAAGTCCGTATCTGCTGAAAGCTATGCTCGTACTCCTCCGTCCAATCGAAAGGAACTCCCTTCCGGGTCAACCCTGTCAAAGGTGCAGCAGTACGGGAGAAGTCCTGTACAAATCGCCTGTAGTAGCCGGCCAGTCCTAGAAAGCTGCGGATCTCCGTAACTGATGCAGGTCTGGGCCAACGGTGAACGGCCTCGATCTTCTTCGGGTCCAAACATATACCATCTCATGTAATCACGTAACCCAAGAAGTCTACGCTGTCAAGCCAGAATGCGCACTTGGAGAATTTTGCGAATAGCTGGTGCTCCCTCAAAGTCTGCAGTGTGATCCGCAGGTGCTGCTCGTGCTCCTCTCGGCTCCGGAAATACACCAAAATATCGTCAATGAATATGATGATGAACAGATCAAGATACGGCCGGAAAATACGGTTCATCAAGTCCATAAACGCTGTTGGCGCGTTGGTGAGTCCGAACGATATCACCAAAAACTCATAATGGCCGTAACGTGTGCGGAAAGCTGTCCTCGGAATATCCTCCTGTCGAACCCGCAGCTGATGGTATCCTGATCGCAAGTCGATCCTCGAAAAATATCCTGCCCCCTGAAGCTGGTCGAACAAGACGTCGATGCGCGGCAAAGGATATCTGTTCCGCACGGTAACCTGCTTCAGCTGGCGGTAGTCGACACACAGACGTAAACCGTTGTCCTTCTTCTTGACAAACAGGACCGGAGCACCCCAAGGAGAAACACTGGGTCGAATAAGTCTCTTGTCCAGCAAATCTTGCAACTGACCCTTCAACTCACTAAGCTCCGCCGGGGCCATCCGATAAGGCGGTATAGAAATAGGCCCCGTGCCGGGAATCAAATCAATACAGAAAGCAATATCGCGCTCAGGCGGTAGCCTAGGAAGCTCGTCAGGGAAAACATCATGGAACTCACGAACAATCGGAACCTGGTCCAACGGAACATCTGTAGCTCTAGTATCGCAAACATAGGCTAGAAATCCCTGACATCCCTTCCTCAAAAGCTGTCCAGCGTGAAGAGAAGAAATCAAACTGTGAGGGGCGGCACAACAGTCCCCCTGCACAACAAAAGATGACTCATCGGGAAAACAAAATCTAACTGTCTTCTTGCGGCAGTACACAGACACATAGCACGTGGCCAACCAATCCATGCCCTAAAGAACATCGAAATCCAACATCTCAAGAAGGATCAAGTCAACAGGCAACTCTCTCTCGCCAATACGGACAACACAGGATCGGAACACGTGTCTAGCAACAAATGACTCGCCTACAAGAGTGGTCACAACAAGCGGCTGATCAAGAAAACCAGACTCTCTACCTAAACTCGGCACGAAGTGTGTAGAAACGTACGAGTGCGTGGATCCGAGATCAAACAACACGTGTGCGTCAACAGAACATACTGATAGGGTAACTGAGACCACCGCATTGGACGCCTTCGAGTCCTGATGCGTCAACGTGAAAACCCGTGCCTGTCCTCCACGTGGGACTGGCGGTCCCCTACTAGCAACTGGCTGTACTCTGCCGGCAGCAGGCTGTCCTCTGCCTCGGCCACCTCATCCTCTATGAGTAAACCCTCCGCGACCACGGCCTCTCTGTGCATGAGTCGGACGCGGAGCAACAGTAGGTACTATAGGCAACGCCCTCTAGAGTGGGGAAGGTGGAAGTGTGATATGTGGTACTGCTGCCTCCCTCCGGCGTATCTCGGTACAATCTCTGATGCGGTGACGGGACTACCACACCCAAAGCATCCACGTGACGACTGCTGACCCTCCTGGGGATAAGAGCTAAACATCTAACCTCGCCCCGAGTCTCAGCCACCTGTATGACGTCTATCACGGCGTCCGAATGGGAGTCTCCGTGCTGTTGTATCAGTACGAACCTTCTTCGGCCCTGTAACTACCGAAGTCTCTGCAAGGCGCTCCTAGAGTAATAAGGCTGCGTCTACAGCTGCTGCATAAGTCTCGCAATGCTGCAGGCTGATCGCGAAGAACAGTAGGGTAAGTAAGCCTCGAACAAATCTCTTGACTCGCATCTCCTCAGTAGCCACTAGGTATGGGGCATAAACAGATAGCTCGGTGAATAGCACATCGTACTCTGCCACTGTTATCTTGGGCGTTTGGCGTAAGGACTCGATCCTGCGCGCTCGGGCATCCTTGACACTCTAGGGAAGGAAACGGGCTAGAAACACCGTCAAAAACTCGGTCCAGGTCATAGGAGGAAGACCGGCTACTCTGCCCTTCTCGACCGATTCACACCATTTCTGCGCAAGACCTTCCAGGCGAAAGCTCGCGAACTCTACCCATCTCGCATCTGAGCATCTGAGTGAACGACATATCCGGG
The DNA here is from genome assembly GCA_030015575.1 of Agapanthus africanus. Taxonomy (NCBI): domain Eukaryota; kingdom Viridiplantae; phylum Streptophyta; class Magnoliopsida; order Asparagales; family Amaryllidaceae; genus Agapanthus; species Agapanthus africanus. The sequence goes on from CM057341.1 coordinate 343,864,019, forward strand.
CCATCCTATCAATAAAATACTGTGGGTCCTCGGCTGCATCGGTGCCTGTGAAGATCAGAGGCTTCAGCCTCATGAACTCTGATAGCGACATAGTAATAACCTCCGTGGCTGCAGGGGCAACTGCCTGTACTATTGGTACCATCGCGGTCCCCGTAACGGGTGGAACTACCTCTGGTCGCTGCACTCGAAGCGTCTCGACTAACGACCCTATCATCTGGCGCATCTCCTGTATACCGGCACCTAGCATGGCGATCTGATCTGTCGTAGGAGGAACAGTCTGCTGTGGTACAACGGGTGTACTTCCCGGGTCAGTCCTCGTCTCGGACGAGTCAACTCGAATCTCGGCTCTCGCGGCCGCTCTCTGCGCCCTCGTAGTCTTTGGCGGCATAGTGGCTGAAAAGAAAGTAGGATTCGATAAGGGTACGAAAATTGAATCACCAGAATGTAGATAATCATGAAGGAATTTCAATCAATAATTCCTAAGGTCACTTAGACGGAGTACCGTGTCGTGAGTATGCCGCGGAACATACACACGCTACGCCACTCTGCTTCAGCTGCCTACTCCAACATACCAGGGTCATCCTACACTCCAAAGGTAAAACCTACGCTCTGATACCAACTTTGTCACGACCCAAAGTTCGGCCCGTGACCGGCACTTAACCACGCAACGTCTACAGGCGTAACGCGACTAAGTAAGCTGAAACCCATAAATCAAAACCATTGAAAATAATGTGTTAAAACATTTAATAGAAACATTTGTTAAAACGTTTGGAAAACCTTAGGTAATTTAGTAAAATTCTTTAAAGTTCAATTTATTATCTTCAAAATTTTGGCAGCATTTCCTTTGTAAAAACTAGCCCCGAAATCGGGTACAAGGCAATATATGAGTAAAAAGATATACAATAAGAATAAAGCATCCCCAACGGGAGCAATCGCGTGTTAGTTATATGTATGCCCTAGAGGATATTATTGTACATATGATGTATATTGTAGTGGATGCTTGGACATATATATGGAGGACTTTCTTGCTCGACATGATAATATGCTATCTGGTTGCTCTTTATCTTAACATGTACTCTGATTGTCTCTATGTTACATGTTGATAAAGCCCTTAGGATGAGTACTTGACTACCAGGACTATGATGCAGATCATACTAGTGGGGACAGAGTAGTCGTCAAGTACATCGTTCAAATGTTCCTAGTCGTGGGAGTACCGAGATAGGGCATCGATACTCCAGAGTAGACTAGCGTATGCGCTTGATCACCCATATGATGGGCGATGGATGATCCTATATCCATTGGTGTTTGACATTAAAGAAGGTATACGGGTGCTCAGTGGAGACTGGGTACACTGGACGGACTCGCCGAGAACTCCTAGATGGTATTATACCTCACGTCAGATGGAAGTTCTCTGGTGATACTGGTACAGGTTAGTCTGTAGACCTGAGATCGTCATAGAGTCTTATGTGATTCCAACTGTGCTTTCATTTCCATCATACCATGTCTAAGAGGGCGTGCAAAAGGTGGCTTTTGGGTACAGTCCCGAATCATATGGAGGCAATGAGCGATAGGTGGGGTTTCGTCTCTCCCGGTATAGGGAGTTGATGTTGCGCTGTGTTCGATTGGCTATAACTGGAAATCCCTGGTCAGGGTTGCTGAGATTTACTGGTAAGTGTTATCAGTAGTTTCTCGAACTGTTATGGACCTCATATCGACACGACTTATCAAGCTACTGGGGTCTGACGTTTACCACCCCTAGGAGAGATATGCGACATATCAGACGAAAAGATACGGGAGTGTTACTGATTGGATTCGCAGGAGAATGTACAGGCTTGCTTGTTGATCTTCTGATCGCTCAATACCGGGGTGGCTGTTACGTTTAGCTGACCGCTTACAGCTTTTGGGTGTTTGATATGATCATCACCTACTGCCGGCGTATTGACGATTCTTTAGAGTCCTACACAGAGGTTTCTTGGCTCAGGCAAAACGGAGTAGGAGCACATATGTGATATGTGCGGGACCGAGAACAATACGTGTATGTGATACCGTTTTAGATTCTCGCGATATGTGATATCGGCCGGGTATATGTGATATAGCCGGGTCATTAGATCAAGTGTTGATTCGATGAACTGATACAGATTATATTAGTCGGCTATTTATGAAATAGCCGGATTATCGGATCAAGTGTTGATTTGATAATTTAATGTATAATTATATATTTGATATATTAAAATACATTAACTGATAAAATCTCACTTAAAGATTCTTTTTCTCACTCGGGTAATACATTGATATATATGTGATATATGTTAATTGTATTATTTTATTTTGTTACAATAAATATTGTATATGTGATATATAATATTGTAACATGTTGTGGTTATAAATGCAACATGATTAGTGGAGATTAAACATGGTTAGGTTTTGATTTGGGTTAATTTATTCTAGAACCTTCTAGAAGCTTTTGTTTTGTTTCTTGCAAAGATATTATGTGTTGATATTTTTGTAGATTTTATTTAACCCAACCCAACCCTTTAACCATGGTTGAATTTCTATAAGGGTTAAGTTTTCTTACTTAACCCATGGTTGCATTTCTAACCTCACTTGATTTTCATTATTCATCACAAAAGGATTTGATAATATTCTTCTTCTTCTTCCTTGGTGAAAAGTTTCTAGCTTTTTCATTAGTGATGAAAATAAGTGAGAATTTGAAAACAAATGAGAGATAAATTCCTACTTCATCATCCTCATCTATTCTTTCCACTTGGATTAGGGTGTTTGCTTTGCTAATAATTGATTAGCAAAGCAAGAGCTTGGGTTTGAGTTTCTTCAAGGTAGATCATCTTTGTTATCGAAGATCGGAAGCAAGCTTGCATCTTTCTCTTCGTGGAGCCTCTCTAGAGTCCGGGAACTTGATGATCGCAGTGAAGGGACCTCAACACGGAGCTTATGAAGTGAAGGACCGGACTACAAAGGTTGTAATCCCAAACTCTTAGAAGTAAAGTTGTTTACTTGCTTTGTTTCACCTAATCTCTAGTCTAAGATCTTGGTTAGGGTTGTTTGGCACGTCTAAAATTTAAATCGGGCATGGTTGATGCTTTATAGACCCTTGTGACAGTGCCTAGTAACCCTACAGTGGTATCAGAGCCAAGTTAGAGCATTAGGCGATGTGTAGGCGAAGTTTAAAGTCCGATCGAACTCCGAATACCCGTAAAATCCTAGTTTGTGGAAAAAATTTCAAAAGTTGACATTTTTCATATTAAAAATACTCAGAAAATCATGAAGGTAAATCTAAGAATTACTGTGAAGTACGGACCAACAACACTCTCACTTGACCGCGGAACTGCGGCTTAACCGTGCGTTTGGCGGCGGTTCCGCGGCTAAACGTTGGAGTTGGGGGCTGCTACTTCAGGTCTTTATTCTTGGGTCCTTTTTCATAGTTCTGGGAATTTTTAATTCTACTCAAGTGTTGAGTTTTTTGGGATGTATTGGGAACTCATTGATTCGATCGGAAAGTTTAACTTCGTTTAAGTTTTTCCGGGTAATTTTAGAACGTGTTAAAAAGTTCGAACAGATATCAATAACTCACTTTTTCCCCTGTCGGAAAATTTCCAAGTGTTCGATTTTTCCTTAGTTAAAGAACGTTCAAAGTCGTGCAAGTAACGCGGTAGACCCTCTAGAAGAACACAAAACTTAACTCGATTATGTGACCGTCTGAACCGCCTCTAAACCTTAGGGTTTGGGGCAGTACGGCGTTTCCACATGTGAGGCATTGGTTCGACCCTTCTACGGCTGGACCATTGGTACTGTGGCATGTGATGGATGCTTTTAAACTCCGCTCAAGTGTGGAGCTATTTGGGAAATCTTGGGTGTTTGTTTATTCGATCGGAAAGTTTAACATTGTCTATTTATCTGGAATGTGTTACAATATTTGGAATCCACAAGTAGTTATGAGATAACTAATTTGAATGTTATAAATCTAGCAGTTTAGTCTCAGATGATCGGTTGCCACGGGATTTTGATGCGATCAAAAGTCCGTCGCAATCACGTAGCGTACGCGGATACTCGCCGGGTAAACTTAACAGACAGCCACACCCCATAGCCCCGACCAAGTGACTGTAGGAGAACCCCGTTGCCAAAAGCATTCGTTCGGGTGCTCGCGGCAGCGGTGTTCCGCCTTAGTTCACTTCGTCGATGGCATCGGGGGTGCGGCCGTCTACTGAAGTTTTCGACGAGCATTCGATCAAGTTGTCGGGAATCTTGTTGAATTTCCCGACTAGATATTGAAAAGTGTTTTCGAGATCGAGACTAAAATGTGGGGTTTATAATTGTTAGGCATGAGATGTCTAAGGAATTCATTTGGTTAGGCATGAGATGTCTAAGGTGGTTGCGGATTCCAACTGTTGTAGTTTTACACTTTCTTTTCTGCGACCGTAAGTGTAATATGTTGTGTATCGCCAGTTTCGTTGCTATACATCAACGACAATTGGGATACGCATATTTACTTACGTTGATGATTTGTGATATTATGTGTTGCTGTGATATGTTATATTGGATTGTCGTGATTGAATAGCCGGGGTTTTTATGTGAGATGAGAGTTTTTTCATTTTCATTCATGTAAAATTCATTTGTATGTAATATACTTTTATTGGGGCACTTTCGGGCTGAGGATGATGTCACCATTGTATATTATTTACTTTTCCGCATTAAGATAGACCCAAGACGGGGATCACAAGTTACCGGGTTCTAGGGTACAGTGGGAGACCATCTCGAGGAGTCGAGACCGGGTCTCCTAACTCTAGAACTAGCAGGGTTACTTGGCGCTCTCATAGGGGTCTAGGGATGTGGGTTTGGCTATTCATCGCGACCGTGGAATCCGTGTTTTATACAGGCTCGTATTAAAAACACGGACCTCCTAGTATATCCAATATTTCATATATGTTCTTCTGTTGCCATGTTCTGTGATGAGATCATATTGTTGCGCCACGGCAGCGCCCCGGCCTCGTACTCGAGGCCAAAATGCGGAATCAAAATTTTTCCTTACTCGGAAACCGGCGCTACCGCGGACAAAGAAAACCCGGATCGTAACCATTAACCTAATGCTAGCAATAAAGAGATAGGGTGAGAAGTATACCGAGCGATCCGTGTCCTTCGGTCTTCGTCTCCACTCCGATCTCCCGCGGAATCTCCGTCACCTCCTAGCTCGTCGGAAAGGGCACCACGTAGCCATAATCTTTTACGGGCTCCCGCCTCTTGACCGAGGCAACTCGGGCGCGAAGTTGGCTAGCCGACGCGTCCAAGGCTTGCTATAGAAATAGTGTAGAAGGTTATCTCTTTGGGGTTTCATGAAATTGCCATGATGTTTGGAGGAAAGGAATAAAGGCTATGGAGGGATTTGTGTAATTTTGCAAACAAGCAAGCATGAGAATGAGATGATCTCTTTTCACCACTAGAAAAATGATCCTCTCCTTATCCTCCCTCAAGAATGGTCGGCCCCTCTCAAGAAATGAAGAAGATTGGAGAGAGAAAAAGAATACTTCTCCAAATATATCTCAAAAGAAAAGAATAATAATGATTAAAGTCACACATCTCTCTCATCACAAATCCACTCATAAGATAAGCAATGGAAATGACCAAAATAGAATATCATCATGAGGCTAGTCTCATCAAAAAGCTATATATGCAAGAAAGCCCTCCACTAAATGTTAATTGCAAACTTGCAATTAACACCCTCCACCGGAAAATCCGGCCGGGAAAGAACAAAGGAAAACCGGCCGGAACGGAATGCAAACTGGCAACTTCAGAAAACTGGTCCCGTAATAAACCCTTCTTTTGTCTTTAGTCATTATCTTCTGTACACCCCTTTAGGCCAAATGGTTTTCTTCCTTCCCTACCGGTCGGCACCAGCCTATGGTTTGGAAGAAGACTATCCAATTTGCGTAATAGGTGTACTACTCCTAAACCAAAGAGTACTCGTAATGAGAGAAGGTGAAAAGAAAAGACAACTGAATGTACTTTATTCCTATTTAGAGACAAAAACTACACTATCAAATACTAGAATCCGGCTTAAGCCAAAGCCGGCTAGTAAAAACAGTCCGATCAACGATCCGTGCAATACCGCACGTATCTGATCGAACCCTGCCATATCTCCATACGGCCTCTACAGCGTTTCGCCCGAAACTTGAGTAACTGAAAGTGTGGTGGACTCTAAAGACTCGTCAATACTATGGCTGTGGATTTAACCACTGGCACGTCAGAGGTATAAGCCAATACGTGACGGGCCACCAGCTATTGACCAAAAGGGACGTCGATGAGGAAGGTCACCCCGACACCCTACTGAGCCTGTCAGTGACAATATCCGTACAGTCCGGTCCGTTCGTCTATGAGTATCGCATGGCGGGCCTAGGGGGTTGGTAAAAGTCAGACCCCCAAAAGCGGTACAAGTCGTGTCGGAGTATAGCCCAGAACGCCCTGAGATACTACTGGAATACCTACCAGTAAATCTCCTGCCTCGGCCGAGGGCTTTGCGTAATGGCTCTCCTAGACACAGCGCGACCTCACCCCCAATACCGGGAGAGACGAACCCCTGCAGATCCGCTCACTGCCTCCATGTGGCTCGGGACTGTACCCAACTAAAACCTGTTTGCACGACTCCTTTGAGCCGTGGTAGGGTAGTAATCAAAGCACAGTGGGAACTCACACGAGACAAATGACGATCTCAGGTCGATGAACTAACCTGGACCCAGTGGTGAATGCGGATGGCATATACGTACGTCAGTATATTTTCGTTCTTTGTGGTGTGATCATTTGATGGGACTGCGTTGATTCGGATCAATGCAAGTTAAACAGTATTCCTAGTAATGCCTCTTCCATTATCCAGATTCACAACTATAACCGTATAATTCTTTGCCATCTTTCTTAATCCCTTCTTTTGTCTTTAGTCATTACCTTCTGTACACCCCTTTAGGCCAAATGGTTTTCTTCCTTCCCTACCGGTCGGCACCAGCCTATGGTTTGGAAGAAGACTATCCAATTTGCGTAATAGGTGTACTACTCCTAAACCAAGGAGTACTCGTAATGAGAGAAGGTGAAAAGAAAAGACAACTGAAACCCGACGTTCCCCTGGTCGTGTGGATAGCCTGTGCAATGAAAACCTAGACCCCTACGGGCGCGGCAAGTCACCCGCCAAAACCTGAGCCGAGGCAGCCCCCTTCAGCACCGTGAATGGACCACCCAGCACTTCACGGAATCCGGTAACTTGGGCACCCCTCCTGGGTCAACCTGTACCCCCTACGAGTGCGGCGAATAGCCCGCCAATCCTGGAGTGAAGCCCCCTCCGTCCCAATGCCATGAGATGCGGGCCCGTTGCCCTCCAGAACCCGGCTATCCGTGCACCCCACCGCGGGGCAATCCTAGTACAGAAAGTAAAATATACATATACCGGGTACATCGACCGCAACCAGGTCGTGCCCCAAAAGAATAATACAAACAGGCAGTGACGGCAGTCCACATGTCGGACGCTCGCCCCGCAATATCAAATGTACATAATACAACAAAACAGTACTAGCATTGCATCCAGGCTATCCCCCACGACCGATCCTGGGACCTGTGGGTTATGGGCGTGGCTCTGAGAAACCCGGGGCTTCCAGATATCTGTATTGTTCTGTGATGCTGCATATTTCTGTGATGTTGCATTTTATTCACGCCTTGAGCGAAATACTATATATTGGTATATATATTAGTAGATGTTGTATATGTTTTTCATCCGCGCTAGTCCAGTCCCCGCTCTGCCGTTAGTTAGCTAACCTAACGGGTGATGACGGGACCAAGTGGCGAATGCGGATGGCATATACGTACGTCAGTATATTTTCGTTCTTTGTGGTGTGATCATTTGATGGGACTGCGTTGATTCGGATCAATGCAAGTTAAACAAACCTATTCTGATGTTGTTGGAACACTTTTCAAAAAGCTGTTATTGCAAGGACGTTCACTTTTGTTTTGCATCGTGGTATTCATTTGGAATATCCTGCTCCTCAGTCGACGAGGCAAGGGCCGAGATCCCTTCACCGGGAGTGACCCCTTGGACAGAAGTTTGCGTCGGGGCAATAACTTCACTATAGCCGATTACTTTTGCTTTGCATCGTGGTATTCAGTTGGAATATCCTGCACCTCATTCTACGGGGAAAGAGCCGAGATCCCTTCACCGGGAGTGACCTCTTTGGTAAAGGTTTTCGTCACTATATTTTATAAAAGGCTATGCAGTTCCTTCAACGATATCAAGTTCTTTACGTTAAAGGTTTTTCGCCAAAAACCATTCGTAGCCCTCCGTCATTTCTTATGAGTATTATTTAGTATTCGTGCTGCGTTTGTTGACTCCGTCAAGGCGTAGTGTACGGTAGCTAAGTAGTGCTTGTTTGTTGCATAAATGGGATTGGTTAGGACAGTCGTGCGGCCTTGTTGACTCCGTCAAGGGCACGTACGGGTGGGTTTAATGCAATCCAGATAATGACGGGATGAACTTGACTAGGACTCTTTGATTTGTTGACTCCGTCAAGGTCACTTGAGTCCTAGGGGTAAAAATCACATCGGGAGTTTCAAAAGAACTGAAACTTGCCAGGCATGCGCATACCTTCTGGAGTGTGGTGACTTGAGTGGATTCCGTCAAGTTATCATGCGATGATAGTTGGATCCCGATTCCCACTGATGAGTTGGTTTACTCCTCGGGTGATCCCGACTAATTCTTCTTTCAGGTTTGGAGGAGAATTTGAGGTACAGTGGGAGGTTTCCAGATTAGACAAAGTGATAACCATTCTGATCTAGGTTAGAGTGCACGCTGAGTGTTTCTTTTATCTCTCTCTTTGGCAGCGACTATTGACCCGACCCTAAAACTTTGACTCAGTGACCAAGTTGACCGAACCTTCTTAACACTGGCTTTTGGATTGTCAAAGTTGCAGACCTCATTGCCACTCCTACTTTTACCCTTTTCTCCAGGACACCCCGTATTGCTACGAACGTCCACTTCCATTGGACAAAACCATCGTATGGTTAGATACGAACTCGAAGGACTTCGAGGATGGTTTCTGGTTCTGGAGAAAACGAATAGGATTATTCAGTTGTCTTTTCTTTTTCACCTTCTCTCATTACGAGTACTCCTTGGTTTAGGAGTAGTACACCTATTACGCAAATTGGATAGTCTTCTTCCAAACCTTGGGCTGGTGCCGACCGGTAGGGAATGAAGAAAACCAATTAGCATAACGATGGTATGCAGAAGGTATTAAGTTAAGACAAAGCAAGGGATTAGTAGGAGGGCAAAGTAAATTGCGACTGCTATTCACGACCAAACCAAGTATTTCTTCGCCAATCCTAAATCACCTTTGTATTTCTCCAGGACACTCCGTATCACTACGAAGATCCCATTTTATTGGATAATCCATCGTATGGTTATATACGAACTCGAAAGGAACTTGTTCCAGTTCGGGGATGGATCCTGGTTCAGGAGAAATAGGAATAAAGTACATTCAGGTGTCTTTTATCTTCACCTTCTCTCGCATTGCGAGTGCTCCTAGGATTAGGACAGTACACCCTTTATGCTTTTTGGATAGTCTTCTTCCAAACCATAGGCTGGTGCCGAACGGTAGGGAAGGAAGAAAACCATTTGGTCTAAAGGGGTGTACAGAAGGTAATGACTAAAGACAAAAGAAGGGATTAAGAAAGATGGCAAAGAATTGTACGGTTACAGTTGTGAATCTGGATAATGGAAGAGGCATTACTAGGAATACCAGGATACCCCGACGAAACATTTCAATATTTCAGTTTCACTGTGTACTGTTAATAGAAAACTGATTTCCCGATTAGACACTTACTCCAGGGTATGTATTTACCAGGTATGATTCTCACATCTGTATGGTTTTACAGATGATGAGTGGGAGTAAGTTATTGGGAATTGGGTGATCATCCTCATTATATCGGGATTCGTTGTAATCGGTGATATTTGAGGAAGTCACCTGGCTTGTTTGCCGGTCGGCAAATATTTGGTTTTGAATATCCGCTGTTGTGCACCAATTTCAAATTGATATATCTGTACGTCTATTTTCATTGAGTGAGATATACCTTTTGATATTATGTCGATGACATTTACCTATATCAGTGGATGGTTAGGTAAGGAGCATTAAACAGCGGTGTAATTCTTCTTAACCATAAGTACAGTTTTCAACCTACGACACACAGTGAAAGAGTTGTTAGACTCAGCGGACTTATACAGAGTATTGTATGTTGTCCAGTGTCCATTAGGACAGAGGGGTTGGTCCTCATACTATATTCGGTTTACTTTTAACTTCTCTAGTTCTTAGACATATGTTTCGTGGAAACACAGGGTCTAAGTTTTGAGGAGTTATAGATATTTGAATAGAGTAGAGAACCAGGTATAGCAAGTATCGGGATTCTTCAAAGTGATCGAAGATGTAGATACTTGTGTATGGTGTTCAGTAGATAGTAATGATTAAGAGAACTGGATTCTCTTTCAGGTTACTCATAATTGGAAACATTCCTAAGTTGAGTAACGCTGATCGGCCTCCTTCTATTTAGTTTACATGCACTGGAGACAGCTGCATGATTTGAATCTGGTTCAATTAAATCAGTGCCTCTGTTTCTATATTGGATATAGAACAGTTCATATCTTGACATTGTTAAGGTACGGGGAGTTGTCCGGCTTATGCTTAAAACCAGACACTGGACAACTCAAGGCACGTTTCTGTAATGGCTGTTTGTGGGTTGACCCAGGCTATGACGAGGGTTGATTTTCTACCATCTGGATGAACAGTAGAAATATTGTTCTAGACTCGCCACAGTTTTATTAAAAATGGATTTTTTCAGAAAAAGTAGTGGGAGTATGGTAGAACTGGAAGTGATTCCAGAACCACAAACGATTACTGAAGATTTGATAAGGAACCTGAAGATTCAATCTGTATTGACATTCCATTAGCCACTCCGCAGATACGGTGGGTAAGTTCAGGCACCCGAGAGGTACTCCGGTAGCCTCAAGGACGGTGACAGGGAAGTTCTTGTTTACCCACACTTGCCATTGCTGTTGTTCCAGGCTGCGAGGCCCGGCAGGAGGATGAGTATAGCGTCGTTCTAAACTATCTTTGGAAGTGCACGTCTATATGACTCTGCCAGAGGGTTGTCGTAGTCAGTGGGAGCAGCGGAAGCATTGGTGGACATCAGGCTTATGTCTATTTATAGACTAAAGCAGATGTAGCGGAGATAGATCATCTATTTCTGATGTGACAGTCATAGGTTTGACGTCATCAGAATAAAGGGTGGATCTGTTGAGAAGGTAGTGGGAAGTGATATTCCTATACTACAATCGGTTATACTTTGGTCGTCACACAGTGGTTTCTCCACACAGGACTTGGATATTATATCAGACATTCTGGTTACTAGATCTATGGTTTTAGAACTAGATTTGGGTAGTTTCCCAATCTGGGTACCTTGACAGCATTCTATGAGTATTTAGAATGGACGACTCCTGACACGGTAGTGCACCTGCAGTTGATGGAGTCACCCTCTCTAAAGATGTCTTATAGACTAAAGGGGAGAGGGATACTCATGATTGGCAGATCACTTGCTTAGGCAATTGAGTCAATCATGAGATGTCAAGTACCACACCAGATGTTGTTCTTATAGTAGATGCAATAAGTTGATATTGATCCAATCCTGGAGAAACAGTCGGAAGCAGTTTTAGAACATAAGTTGATGTTCTAGGGATATGATAACGACAGCCTCATTAGGGAGACAGTTATCATTCCAGGCTTCCAAGGTGACATGGACGACAAGGAGGTTGTCAGAGTTATAGTTTTCCTTCTGCCGAGGGGCAGTATTTTGGACAGGTGGTCCAAGGCAATACTGAGGGAGGCATGGCACAGGATACTGATTAAGTTCAGTTGATGATACAGTCTAAGAAGTTTGGATTTGGAGTTCATTTATGAGCTAGGTCCCATCAGACATCCAGACATTCTAAGACAGGTATTGCTCATTTCGGGAGATGGCTTTCTCCGCGAACTTGAGATATAGAGAGACATAGAAAGAAACATCACAGCGGATCCACTCACTGAGGCTATTCCTTGAACGCAATAGTTTCGCAAACGAGCTTTGTGAGACTGACTTGTAGAGGAGTTGGGTGTTCGGTATCACACGGGCTGTGAGTATGCGGCATCGCAATAATTAGCCTTGAGTGCAAGTGGGAGATTGTTGGAGATAGTGCCCTCAGAGTCAATTATTGGATCACAAGCACGTGATTGCAACGATTGAGGGAGGACCTATCCCGGTAGGACAGTCTTACTCAAGATGATAGTATGCTATCTGGTTTACCTTTATCATCGTGTACTGCTTTAGGTGACCTGACAGGTCGCTATTACACGTTGATAGAGCCCCTAGGATTCTTGCTTGACGACCAGCAGTATGATGGCGATCATATACGTGGGAGCTGGTAGTCTATAAGCACATCCTTAAAAGGTCCCTAGTCGTGGGAGTTTCGAGACAGGGCATCGATACTCCATTAGTAGACTAGTGTATACAGTCGAGACCCCAACGAGGGGCGGTGGCCGGTCTCACAAGCCACTGGTGTCAGTTGGTTCACCTAAGATGTATACAGGTGCTCATTGGGTTATGAGTACACCGGACAGGACTCGCCGGGAACCTGCTAGTTGGTCATATACCAGACGTCAGATAGCAGTTCCCAGGTGACATGTGTACAGGTTAGTTCATCGACCTGAGATCGTCATTTGTCTCGTGTGAGTTCCCACTGTGCTTTGATTACTACCCTACCACGGCTCAAAGGAGTCGTGCAAACAGGTTTTAGTTGGGTACAGTCCCGAGCCACATGGAGGCAGTGAGCGGATCTGCAGGGGTTCGTCTCTCCCGGTATTGGGGGTGAGGTCGCGCTGTGTCTAGGAGAGCCATTACGCAAAGCCCTCGGCCGAGGCAGGAGATTTACTGGTAGGTATTCCAGTAGTATCTCAGGGCGTTCTGGGCTACACTCCGACACGACTTGTACCGCTTTTGGGGGTCTGACTTTTACCAACCCCCTAGGCCCGCCATACGATACTCATAGACGAACGGACCGGACTGTACGGATATTGTCACTGACAGGCTCAGTAGGGTGTCGGGGTGAGCTTCCTCATCGACGTCCCTTTTGGTCAATAGCTGGTGGCCCGTCACGTATTGGCTTATACCTCTGACGTGCCAGTGGTTAAATCCACAGCCATAGTATTGACGAGTCTTTAGAGTCCACCACACTTTCAGTTACTCAAGTTTCGGGCGAAACGCTGTAGAGGCCGTATGGAGATATGGCAGGGTTCGATCAGATACGTGCGGTATTGCACGGATCGTTGATCGGACGGTTTTTACTAGCCGGCTTTGGCTTAAGCCGGATTCTAGTATTTGGTAGTGTAGTTTTTGTCTCTTTGCATTTGTGTTCAGTGGGAATACAAATGCGGGCATGTATTTGCAGTAGTGGGTTTTTCTGTAATTTATTACGGGACCAGTTTTCTGAAGTTGCCAGTTTGCATTCCGTTCCGGCCGGTTTTCCTTTGTTCTTTCCCGGCCGGATTTTCCGGTGGAGGGTGTTAATTGCAGCACAGTGGGAACTCACACGAGACAAATGACGATCTCAGGTCGATGAACTAACCTGTATACATGTCACCTGGGAACTGCTATCTGACGTCTGGTATATGACCAACTAGCAGGTTCCCGGCGAGTCCTGTCCGGTGTACTCATAACCCAATGAGCACCTGTATACATCTTAGGTGAACCAACTGACACCAGTGGCTTGTGAGACCGGCCACCGCCCCTCGTCGGGGTCTCGACTGTATACACTAGTCTACTAATGGAGTATCGACGCCCTGTCTCGAAACTCCCACGACTAGGGACCTTTTAAGGATGTGCTTATAGACTACCAGCTCCCACGTATATGATCGCCATCATACTGCTGGTCGTCAAGCAAGAATCCTAGGGGCTCTATCAACGTGTAATAGCGACCTGTCAGGTCACCTAAAGCAGTACACGATGATAAAGGTAAACCAGATAGCATACTATCATCTTGAGTAAGACTGTCCTACCGGGATAGGTTCTCCCTCAATCATTGCAATCACGTGCTTGTGATCCAATAATTGACTCTGAGGGCACTATCTCCAACACATATTACTGCCTGAGACGAATGTTTATATTATATATATGAGATATATATTATATATTGTTGATTTTGTTGGATATGTATGCCCTAGAGGCCATTATTGTATAGTACTAGTTTGTATAATACATTTTGGATGCTTGGGATATATATATGGGTTTACGACAGTCTTGCTCGATATAGTAGTATGCTACTTGGTTTGTTTCTATCTTAATATGTGTATATGTTTCTTTTAACATATCGCTAATACATATTGATGGAGCCCTTAGGATCTTTGCTTGACTACCGGCGTTGTGATGGCGATCACACTAGTGGGGGCTGGGTAGTCTATAAGCACATCCTTATTTTGGTCCCTAGTCGTAGGATTATCGAGACAGGGCATCGATACACCAGAGTAGACTGGTGCATACGCTTCTTATCCCAGCAGGGGAGATGGTCTGTCCCACAGCCATCAGTACGTCGTACTGGAGATAGTATGCAGGTGCTCGTTAGGTTACGAGTACACTGGACAGGACTCGTCGGGAACTGTTGGTTGGTATTATACCTATCGTCAGTTAACAGTTCCCAGGTGACATGAGTACAGCTTAGTCCATTGACTTGACACTGTCACTTCGCCTCGAGTGTGTCCCACTGTTCTTAGATTACTACCCTACCATGGCTCTATTGAGTCATGCAAACAGGTAGTAGTTAGGTGCAGTCCCGAAGCACTTGGAGAATGTGACGGTTAGACAGGATTCGTCTCTCCCGGTATTGGGAGTTGATATCGCGCTGTGTCTAGGAGAGCCATTACACAATGTCGTCCCGGGCTAGGGCAAGCGAGATTTACTGGTAGTGTTTCTAGTAGTTACTCAGGGTGTTCTGGGCTACACTCCGACACGACTTGTACCGCTATTAGGGGACTGACATTTTCCGCCCCGCTAGGCCCGCCATGCGATACTCTTAGATGAACAGACCGGACTGTACGGAGATTGTCACATTCAGGCTCAGTAGGAGTTTGGATGGGTTCACCTCATCGGTCTTCTTATCGGCATCTACCTAGGGACCGTTACGTACAGCTAGTACCGCTTGCAGCCTGTGGTTAAACCCACTGCCAGTGTAGTGTCGAGTCTTTAGAGTCCCACACAGAGGGTTATTCGCCTTTGGGCAAAACAGAGTAGAGGTCGCATGGTTTTGCGACAGGGTTCGTTCACATCCGCACACTTGTGCACGTTTGGTGTCCGGACAGTTATTATTAGCGGGCTTTCGTTTAAGCCAGATCCTAGTATTTGTTTTGGGCTTGGTTTTGTCTCATTGTATTCGTGTTCTTCGGAACACGGATGCGGGTGTGTATGCACAGTTGACAGAGGAAGAGGAATCTTATTAGGGTTTTTGACAGTTGACTTTTTCTAAACCCTAATGAGAATGAGAAATATGATTAATGATATTAACTAAGGATAATTGTGCCATGGTTAGGTTGACCATTTGACTTTTGTTGACCTTTTGACTTTGGTTGACCTCTTGACTTTTGTTGACCTTTTGACCATCATCATTTCACTTGCAAGATGCTTCTTGTTTCTTGCAAAATGCATTTAATGTTGAAATGATAATGGTCATTCAAAACTAACAATCACATTTTCCTTAGTTATTATTATTATTATTATTCTCATTTTGAGAGCATGGTTGTAGTATTTCTAGTTCATTCTCTCATGCTCTTTCTCTCTCTTGAAAAAGCTCTCCCTCTTCCTCTCTCAAAGGTTTAATCTTTCATGTGTTGAAAATCAAAATCTTTTGAGACTAAACCATCAAAACATCTCTCTACTCTTTCTAGGGTTCTTTGTCTAGCAAACCAAGCACTCTAGTTACCTCTTGGTTGAGATAGGAGCTCAAGGTTGAGGCCCTCGGGTGGAACTTTTTTCGGCAAAGAGAAGACGAAGAGGAGGAGCCATCTACACCACTCCAAGGAGCAAGCAAGAAGGAGGACTACAACAAGAAGAGAAGGAGTTCAAGATCTAGGTATAACCATTCAACATAGTAGCTAGAACTTGTTGTTAGTTTGTTAGTTTTTGTTTAGCAAAGATCCTTCAAGGTTGGTCTGTAAGACTACGGTAGCGCCCCGGCCGTCTGTCCGAGGCCAAAATGCGGAATCAAAAACTTTTTCTAAACTAGAAACCGGTGCTACCGCGGACTACAAACCCGGATCAGACCATTAACCTACTACTAGTTAACAGGAGAAAGGGTGGAGAGCTATACCGAGCGATCCGTGTCTAACGGTCTTCGGGCACCATCCCAAGCTCCTCGCGGCATCACTGATATCCGGTCTCCTCGTCGGAAGGGCACCACATCAAGAAGTCTTTTTACGTGCTCTCACCTCTGAACCCAGGCAACTCGGACACGAAGTTGGCTAGCCGACGTGTCCAAGATTGCTGTAGACTGAGTGTAGAACGGTATGTCTCAAGGGGTTAATGAAGTTGCCACAAGGGAGGTGGAGGAAAAATCTTTGGAGATGAACTTTTAAATGGGGCTATGGAATTTTTGATGCAAGCATATGAGAATGAATTTTTTACACCAAAATTCCTCCCCATCTAGTAGTGGTCGGCCTCTCATAAAGGAAGAGGGGAAGGTGAGCACAAACAAGGTGGGGTGAGCATAAGAAAAATGTGTTGATGATGATGATGAAATTTTGTCACACCAAAGTCTCATCCTTAATCCCATCACATAAAGCAAGTAATGATGAACCATCATGAAGCAATCATGTGCCACAAAAACCCTCTCCATAATAAATTGCACATTTGCAAATAAGCCCCTCCCACCAAAGGAATTTCAGCCAAGAAGGAATAAAGAAAAATGGCCGAAACGGAATGCAAACTGGCAACTTCAAAAAAGCGATCCCGTAATAAATTACAGGAAAACCCCGCGACTGTATATACATACCCGCATTTGTATTCCGACCGAATACAAATGCAATGAGATAAAATCTACACTGTATAATACTAGGATCCGGCTTAAACCAAAACCCACTAGTATTATCCGTCCGAACCATAACACGTGCACAAGTGCACGCGTACGTTCGAACCCTGCCATAAATCCATACGGCCTCTACAACGTTTCGCCCGAAACTTGAGAAACTGTCTGTGGGGGACTCTAAAGACTCGTCAATACTTTGGCTGTGGATTTAACTACTAGCACGTCAGAGATATTAGCCGTACGTAACGAGCTACCAGGTATTGACCAAAAGGGAGGTCGATGAGCGAACTCATCCTGACACCCTACTGAGCCTGTCAGTGACAATATCCGTACAGTCCGGTCCGTTCGTCTATGAGCATCGCATGGCGGGCCTACGGGGTTGGTAAAAGTCAGACCCCCAAAAGCGGTACAAGTCGTGTCGGAGTGTAGCCTAGAACACCCTGAGATACTACTGGAATACCTACCAGTAAATATCCTGCCTCGGCCGAGGGCTTTGTGTAATGGCTCTCCTAGACACAGCGCGATCTCACCCCCAATACCGGGAGAGACGAAACCCCTGCCGATCTGCTCACTGCCTCCATGTAGCTCGGGACTGTACCAAACTAAAACCTGTTTGCATGATTCCTTTGAGCCGTGGTAGGGTAGTAATCAAAGTACAGTGGGAACTCACACGGGACAAATGACGATCTGAGGTCGATGAACTAACCTGCACACATGTCACCAGGGAACTGCTATCTGACGCTAGGTATAATACCAACTAGCATGTTCCCGGCGAGTCCTGTCCGGTGTACTCATAACCCAATGAGCACCTGTATACATCTTAGGTGAACCAACTGACACCAGTGGCTTATGAGACCGGCCACCGCCCCTCGTCGGGGTCTCGACTGTATACACTAGTCTAGTCCGGAGTATCGATGCCCTGTCTCGAAACTCCCACGACTAAGGACCAGTTTTAAGGATGTGCTTATGGACTACCCAACTCTCACGTATATGATCTCCATCATACTGTTGGTAGTCAAGCAGGATCCAAAGGGCTCTATCAACGTGTAATAGTGAACATGTCACCTAAAACTGTACACGACTGATAAAGACAAATCATATAGTATACAAACCTCTCGAGTAAAACTGTCCTACCGGTATAGGTCCTCCCTTAATCATTGCAATCACGTGTCTGTGATCCAATAATTGACTCTAAGGGCACTATATCCAACAATTTCCCACTTGCACTCATGGCTAATTATTGCGATGTCGCATACTTACAGCCCGTGTGATACCGAACACCCAACTCCTCTACTTATCAGTCTCACAAAACCCATTTGCGAAACTATTGTGTTCGAGAAATAGCCTCAGCTAGTGGATCCGTCCTGATGTTTTTTTTCTATGTCTTTCTTAATCTCAGGTTCACGGAGAAACCTATCTCCCGAAATGAGCAATACCTGTCTTAGAATATGTCTGGATATCTGATGGGACCTAGCTCATAAATGAACTCCAAATCCAAACTTCTTAGACTGTATCGACAACTGAAACTAGTCAGTATCCTGCGCCATACCTCCCTCAGTATCCGCTAGGACCGCCTGTCCAAAATATTGCCCCTCGTCAGAGGGAAAACTATAACTCTGACAGTCACTCTGTCATCCAGGTCATCTTGGAAGCCTGGAAAGATAACTGTCTCCCGATGGAGGATGCCGTTATCATATCCCTAGAACATCCACTTATGTTCTAAAACTGCTTCCGAACATTTCTCCAGGATAGGATTAATATCAATTTATTGCATCTATTGTAAAAACAATATCTGGTGTGGTACTTGACATCTCACGATTGACTCAATTGCCTAAGCAAGTGATCTGCCAATCATACACATCTCTCTCCCCTTTAGTCTGTAAGACACCTTTAGAGAGGGTGACTCCATTACCTGCAGGTACACTACCGTGCCAGGAGTCGTCCATTCTAAAACACCTTTAGAATGCTGTCTAAGTACCCTGATTGGGAAACTACCCAAATCTAGATCTAAAACCATAGATCTAGTAACCAGAATATCTGATATAATATCCATATCCTATGTGGAGAAACCACTGTGTGACAACCAAAGTATAACCGATCGTAGTATAGGAATATCACTTCCTACTCTGTGTATGTCATCCAAGTACCAGGACATCACACTCTACTACCATCTTAACAGATCCATTCCCTATTATGATGAAGTCAAACCTATGACTGTCACATCAGAAATAGATGATCTATCTCCGCTATATCTGCTTTAGTCTATAAATAGACATGAGCTATTTGTCCACTATGCTTCCGCTGCTCCCACTGACTACGATAACCCTCTGGCAGAATAATATACATGTGCACTTCTAAAGCCAGTTCAGAACGATGCTATACTTATCCTCCTGTCGGGTCTCATAGTGTCACGCCCCGCTTCCCAGTGTACGGCGAAGGGGACGCGACGAGGTCCGCTACGTATATACTCAGAAGTACATACGCTAAGCGTATCTAAGCAATATAAAATAAATACACAAGAGACAAGAGATAAAAAGAACATCAACTTTTATTTATTAACATTCTTTGTACAATGCATGAAAGGAAATACAACTGAAATAAAAAGATGCCTAAACAGTGGCATAACAGGAAATGAAAAATACACAAAGGAAAAGTGTACAATGAAACTAAAGTGCAGGGTTTTCGGCAAACTGCTCCAAGTCTTTTTGAGATGGCTCAATCTCCGCCGGGTCCAAACCACCTGACGACATTCAAAGAAGAAAGAAATAGAATGTCGTCAGCGAACAGGTCGCTCGGTAAGTCCCAAAGATAAGGGAGAAATAGACAGAGAGTAAGAGAGAGAGAGAGTAGCTTTTAATGTTGTATTATAATATTGTAATGTTGTATTAACGCTGTTGTTTGTATCCTGGTACAGAAGATGCCAGTGTATACGAGGGGAGTCCCACTTACACCGGGGACTTTGGTAACCTGTAGTACAAGGCTCCGTCGATAATACCACGGAACAACGGCATGGATGTAATTACGTCTTAAGTGACCACCTCATGCCACCATTAACATATTCCGTACCAGTCTACCCCTTAAACACCGCGATGTCTTATTTGTATTGTTATCTTGTAAATTGTATTGTAAACTGAATTAATTGTATAATTGATTGACTGACCGAAACCATGATATCGGTAAATGGATATAACTGTCGAGTCATGTAAATGGAATAACGGGAGAACCATGTAAATGGAATGTATATCCATGGTTCGGTTCAGTCAAGTTGTATAGATTGATAATTGAATTCATGTGTTCATATTGAATTGGAATATTGTAGATTGTAGATTGACTTGAATCATATCCAAGTCAGAATGATCAGACTCAAACCCGAGTCAGACAATCAGAACTGTGAATCGAGGTCTTATAATTTCTAGGGTCCTTAGGGTAATTTATAAAACTTGAGAGGGTTTTATGTAAAAATACTTATATATACTTTTCAAAATACACCTCAAGTATTTATTACTCGTCTTTAGGGTTGTAATGAGAGTGGATTTTATATTGTGACATTTCTAGTGAGGATATCCTAGTTTTAGGTATTTATCTGTAATATTGATTATGTGAAGTTCATGGTATTTTAGTGTAAAACTTATTCTTGTGATTTTTAGAAAAAGGTGGAAAATTTATATTATAATAATATAGGTATTTAAATGATAAATATACATATGTTTATACAAAAAAATAATTTTAATAAATATTTTATATTCCAAAAAATCTCATTTTCTTAAGATATCGTATTTTAAACCTTTCGAGACTGAATGCTCCTTGCGGAGGTCTGAATCTCGCATTACTAGCCTGAGGGTGCACGATAAAACGCACGATCCCGATCGAGTTCCCCAAAGATGGGTTGTAGCGGCGCTTTGCAAAGATTATAAAATACTAATTCTTTAGAAAACGGTTTTATAAAGTAAAAGGTATTTATTTGCAAAGTGTAATTTTCCGTATTTTAGATTCTAGGGTTTCCTAAGCCAACAAGCCTATTTCTAAAAGGTCTAAACGACAAGTCGTTAGAAGCCTCAAATCGCCTCTTCACTGCCAATTGTGGCTAGGTAAGTACAAGTGAGGAGGGAGGGATCCGCTCACGAATCGCGAGACGGGCCTTTTAAAGTTACCCAAGCTCACTTGCCTAGCCTAGACACCACAAAGTCAGGTTTAGATAAACGATCGATATCCACAACTTATCGTATTTTTCCTATTAAAGATATTGTTTAAACAAATGTATTAAACCAAAACTTTTATAAAAGGTTTTATTAAGGAAATGGTATTTTAATGTAAAGTCTTGTTTTATCGTATTAGGAGTTTTCAAGATAGCGTATTATGGTTTCATATGTGTGTGTGAGGAGGTAGGTCATTACCTCGTGATCTATTTTAAGGTATAGCAATGTTAAAGGGTTTAAATGTGAGATTGAAAAATGATGGTATTAAAGTGAAAGAATACGGTAAGTTGAAAAGGTTATCATTTCATGTGTGAAAACTCATTCAAATTGACTTTTACAAGTTGAATAATCAAGATAGAGATGTTTAGGAATGTTTGAATTGATTAGAAGAAGAAAAATAAACATTATGGTATTAAAGTGAAAAAGAATACGATATTGCAAAAGCTATCATTTCATGTGAGAAACTTTGTCCAAATTAGTTGTTATGTGATTAATAGTCAACATGGATATGTTTGGGTATTATGGAATTGGTGACAAGTGAGATTTTATAGAAAACCGAATCGAAAATCGGTTTGTTCCGATTTCCGTCGGGTTTCGAAATTCCGTATTTTTAAGAAGTAGAAAGAAGGAAAGAATGGGACTTACGGGTTTCGATCTATACTAAGGAGTGTAGTGGAACTAAAGAAGTTGCCGAGGCATTGCTTCGTCGCCGGTTGTTTCTAAAAACGTCGCCGGAATTCCCGCCGGAATCTCGTCGGAGCTTCGCCGCGAACTTGTTTTCAAAGCACACACTTCTTGGAAAACTTTTGAGAGAGTGGCTCAAGATTTTGGGGGGTGAGAGGGTAGTGTGTAGGGTTGGTATTTATAGGGTTAGGCTAGGGTTAGGGTAGATGAAAAGTTAAAAATAAAAATGTGATAAAATGTAATAAAAATGTATTAAAAGTGAAGTAATTGGGGTCTTTAAAGAGTTCTGGAAGTGGTCTGAAGCGGAAATTTTGCCGGTGCATAGGGAATATGAAAAGACACAACTTTCATGTTGTGGCCGTCGCCGGAGTCGGCCGACTCGGGGGTGACTCGGCCGTGACTCGGTCGGCGCACTGAGTCGGCCGAGTCGAGGCCGAGTTGGCCGATTCCCGGCCGAGTCCAGCGGCTAGGATCCTCCCCGATGGTTCATCTAACTCCCGCAAGTGTTATATCTTTGGGTGTAGTGGGGTTTTTGTGAGATATGCACGTGTAAACTCTTGGTATTCTAAAGGTTTAAAAAAAAAATCAATATTAAAAATAATGTGGGGTATGGGATTTGAACTTTGGTGGCTTGGTTCAGCAATGCAGGGTATTACCAATAAGTTACAAGCTCCTTCTTGTAATTATGGAGCTATTTAATTACTTAAAATGATAGCAGCAAGAGTAAATACTCCAAGTATACATTAAATTTAAAGTAATTTCTTGTACACTAAAAATGGAGTTATTACATTCTTGTAACATTTTAATTAAAAACAAAATAATTACTTATATCTTGTGCTCAAGCTAAAATACCCCTTTATGATTTTGAAAAAAATTTAAAATTTTGTTTAGAAAAGTGTATAGGAAAATTAGGGTTGTTACATTCTACCCTCCTTATAAAAATTTCGTCCTCGAAATTTGTAAAAGGAAAGTGTAACAGTTTGGTGACAGAACTAAAGATTGTAAAGAAGTTTTGGTTAAAGTTGTGAGGGAGTTACTTGGGTTACCTTGGTTCACAATTTCAGGTTCTACGGCTGCTAAGGTGAAAGCCTGTCGCCGTGGCACGTTCCTCCTAGCTGGAGGCATATTCCCCTATACTCGAGGCATGTTTCTCAGTGCCTTATGGAATTGGCGATTTGGCTAAGCAGGAAAGCCACGTGGAGGTGGTGCTGGGAGTGTAGGACGAGTTGCAGGAGCCTGGATAGCTGGCTGCTGCGGGTAGTTAATGGGTGTGTGTGCTGGGTTGCGTCTATAAGGACAGTTTCCAATTCCGTGATTGGACGCGGCACAAACCAAGCATAGGCCTTTTGCGCGCCTACAGTCCTTCCACAAGTGTCCTTCCCTCTTGCAATAAAAGCAAAAATCAGGTCTTAGCCGATCATTGGCTTCTTCCAGTTTTCTGAGTTCGACAGCTGGCCTTGAAGAGGCCCATCCTGCCATTTGAGAGGCAGGGCGTTTCACTCCTGCAAACTGAGGTCTGCCCCTTTCCTTTATCACTGCCTCATAACTGCGGGCAGCTTCCAGAGCATCTTCATGAGTTGGAAATTTCCCTGTGGCTAGTGCAGCCTGTATTTCCGTGTCCAAACCTTGTTGAAATCGACGGGCTCTGATCTCATCCGTCGGTATCAGGTGTGCCGCAAATCTATTATGGTCTTGTGTTAGTTGTGTAGTATGTGATATCAAAAATTTGAAATACTGTGACATATCTTACCGACTGAGCATGGTGAATTCAGCGTCATACTCATCTACTGACTTGTCCCACATCGAACCTTGTTGTAGATGAATGAACTGCTGTTCCATGGCAAACCTGGCAGTCACAGGGAAGTACTTCGCGTCGAACTTCTCGCGAAAAGTCTTCTATTCAATAGGCTGTTCAAGACGGCTTTCTTCCGCCTTCCACCAGTTCCGTGCATTGTCCGTGAGTTGCAGCTTTGCAACTCGGACCCAAGCTATTTCTGGCAGTTGTGCTGCCGCCAGATCATTCTCTGTGCTTTGAGCCCATTCCTCAGCTTCCAGTGGGCTCCCCTTTCCTGAGAACTGTTTGGGATGTAAAGCTCTGAATTGCTTCACCCCAGGTGCGTCAGTCTCGGGACGGTTCAGGAGTTGCTGTTGTCCCTCTAGGAAGCTGCGGATTGCCTCAAACAGAACCGTTTGCTCATTGAGTGGAGCCGGAACAGCTGGTGTGAGAGGTAGTGCTGGAGTTGGAGGTGTGTTGTTGACATTGGTGCTGGTGTTGTTCAGGGAATCCATAACCCTGAAGAAAGATCTGGGTTAGGACAGATTCAAATGAAATGATAAGATTCAAGAAATATGAAATTGTAAGATTCAAGGAACATGAATTGTAAAGAATGTTTTAGTTGCTGGATCTTGTGTTATATTGCTTAGGTTGTTCACGCATAACAGAACTGCATGATAGGGTTTCATACAGCTCTGACCTGCATGGGCCACCAACAAAACCTGTCACGCCCCGCTTCCCAATGTACGGCGAAGGCGATGCGACGAGGTCCGCTACGTATATACTCAGAAGTACATACGCTAAGCGTATCTAAGCAATATAAAATACATACACAAGGGACAAGAGATAAAAAGAACAGCAACTTTTATTTATTAACATTCTTTGTACAATGCATGAAAGGAAATACAACTGAAATAAAAAGATGCCTAAACAGTGGCATAACAGGAAATGAAAAATACACAAAGGAAAAGTGTACAATGAAACTAAAGTGCAGGGTCTTCGGCAAACTGCTCCAAGTCTTTTTGAGATGGCTCAATCTCCGCCGGGTCCAAACCACCTGACGACATTCAAAGAAGAAAGAAATAGAATGTCGTCAGCGAACAGGTCGCTCGGTAAGTCCCAAAGATAAGGGAGAAATGGACAGAGAGTAAGAGAGAGAGAGATTAGCTTTTAATGTTGTATTATAATATTGTAATGTTATATTAACGCTGTTGTTTGTAGCCTGGTACAGAAGATGCCAGTGCATACGAGGGGAGTCCCACTTACACCGGGGACTTTGGTAACCTGTAGTACAAGGCTCCGTCGATAATACCACGGAACAACGGCATGGATGTAATTACGTCTTAAGTGACCACCTCGTGCCACCTTTAACATATTCCGTACCAGTCTACCCCTTAAACCCCGCGATGTCTTGTTTGTGTTGTTATCTTGTAAATTGTTTTGTAAACTGAATTAATTGTATAATTGATTGACTGACCGAAACCATGATATCGGTAAATGGATATAACTGTCGAGTCATGTAAATGGAATAACTGGAGAACCATGTAAATGGAATGTATATCCATGGTTCGGTTCAGTCAAGTTGTATAGATTGATAATTGAATTCATGTGTTCTTATTGAATTGGAATATTGTAGATTGTAGATTGACTTAAATCATATCCAAGTCAGAATGATCAGACTCAAACCCGAGTCAGAAAATCAGAACTGTGAATCGAGGTCTTATAATTTCTAGGGTCCTTAGGGTAATTTATAAAACTTGAGGGGGGTTTATGTAAAAATACTTTTATATACTTTTCAAAATACACCTCAAGTATTTATTACTCGTCTTTAGGGTTGTAATGAGAGTGGATTTTATATTGTGACATTTCAAGTGAGGATATCCTAGTTTTAGGTATTTATCTGTAATATTGATTATTTGAAGTTCATGGTATTTTAGTGTAAAACTTATTCTTGTGATTTTTAGAAAAAGGTGGAAAATTTATATTATAATAAAATAGGAATTTAAATGATAAATATACATATGTTTATACAAAAAAATAATTTTAATAAATATTTTATATTCCAAAAAATCTCATTTTCCTAAGATATCGTATTTTAATCCTTCCGAGACCGAATGCTCCTTGCGGAGGTCTGAATCTCGCACTACCGGCCCGTGGGTGCGCGATAAAACGCACGATCCCGAACGGGTTCCCCAAAGATGGGTTGTAGCGGCGCTTTGCAAAGATTGTAAAATACTAATTCTTTAGAAAACGGTTTTATAAAGTAAAAGGTATTTATTTGCAAAGTGTAATTTTCCGTATTTTAGATTCTAGTGTTTCCTAAGCCAACTAGCCTATTTATAAAAGGTCTAAACGACAAGTCGTTAGAAGCCTCAAATCGCCTCTTCACTGCCAATTGTGGCCAGGTAAGTACAAGTGAGGAGGGAGGGATCCGCTCACGAATCGTGAGACGGGCCTTTTAAAGTTACCCAAACTCACTTGCCTAGCCTAGACACCACAAAGTCAGGTTTAGATAAACGATCGATATCCACAACTTATCGTATTTTTCCTATTAAAGATATTGTTTAAACAAATGTATCAAACCTAAACTTTTATAAAAGGTTTTATTAAGGAAATGGTATTTTAATGTAAAGTCTTGTTTTATCGTATTAGGAGTTTTCAAGATAGCGTATTATGGTTTCATATGTGTGTGTGAGGAGGTAGGTCATTACCTCGTGATCTATTTTAAGGTATAGCAATGTTAAAGGGTTTAAATGTGAGATTGAAAAATGATGGTATTAAAGTGAAAGAATACGGTAAGTTGAAAAGGTTATCATTTCATGTGTGAAAACTCATTCAAATTGACTTTTACAAGTTTAATAATCAAGATAGAGATTTTTAGGAATGTTTGAATTGATTAGAAGAAGAAAAATAAACATTATG
Source organism: Agapanthus africanus (assembly GCA_030015575.1). Classification (NCBI taxonomy): domain Eukaryota; kingdom Viridiplantae; phylum Streptophyta; class Magnoliopsida; order Asparagales; family Amaryllidaceae; genus Agapanthus; species Agapanthus africanus. Next base: position 343,890,726 of record CM057341.1, read on the forward strand.
GTATTAAAGTGAAAAAGAATACGATATTGCAAAAGCTATCATTTCGTGTGAGAAACTTTGTCAAAATTAGTTGTTATGTGATTAATAGTCAACATGGATAAGTTTGGGTATTATGGAATTGGTGACAAGTGAGATTTTATAGAAAACCGAATCGGAAATCGGTTTGTTCCGATTTCCGTCGGGTTTCGAAATTCCGTATTTTTAAGAAGTAGAAAGAAGGAAAGAATGGGACTTACGGGTTTCGATCTATACTAAGGAGTGTAGGGGAACTAAAGAAGTTGCCGAGGTGTTGCTTCGTCGCCGGTTGTTTCTAAAAACGTCGCCGGAATTCCCGCCGGAATCTCGTCGGAGCTTCGCCGCGAACTTGTTTTCAAAGCACACACTTCTTGGAAAACTTTTGAGAGAGTGGATCAAGATTTTGGGGGGTGAGACGGTAGTGTGTAGGGTTGGTATTTATAGAGTTAGGCTAGGGTTAGGGTAGATGAAAAGTTAAAAATAAAAATGTGATAAAATGTGATAAAAATCTATTAAAAGTGGAGTAATTGGGGTCTTTAAAGAGTTCTGGAAGTGGTTTGAAGCTGAAATTTTGCAGGTGCATAGGGAATATGAAAATACACAACTTTCATGTTGTGGCCGTCGCCGGAATCGGCCGACTCGGGGGTGACTCGGCCGTGACTCGGTCGGAGCACTGAGTCGGTCGAGTCGAGGCCGAGTTGGCCGATTCCCGGCTGAGTCCGGCGGCCAGGATCCTCCCCGACGGTTCATCTAACTCCTGCAAGTGTTACATCTTTGGGTGTAGTGGGGTTTTTGTGAGATATGCACGTGTAAACTCTTGGTATTCTAAAGGTTTTAAAAAAAAAATCAATATTAAAAATATTGTGGGGTATGGGATTTGAACTCTGGTGGCTTGGTTCAGCAATGCAAGGTATTACCAATGAGTTACAAGCTTCTTCTTGTAATTATGGAGCTATTTAATTACTTAAAATGAAAGCAGCAAGAGTAAATACTCCAAGTATACATTAAATTTAAAGTAATTTCTTGTACACTAAAAATGGACTTATTACATTCTTGTAACTTGTAATTAAAAACAAAATAATTACTTATATCTTGTGCTCAAGCTAAAATACCCCTTTATGATTTTGAAAAAAATTTAAAATTTTGTGTAGAAAAGTGTATAGGAAAATTAGGGTTGTTACACATAGTCTGGAACAACAACAATAGCAAGTCTGGGTAAACAAGAACCTCCCTGTCACCGTCTATGAGCATACCGGAGTACCTCTAGGGTGCCTGAGGTTATCCTCCATATCTGCGGAGTGGCCAATGGAATGTCAGACCAGATTGAATCTTTAGGTTCTTATCAAATTTTCAGTAATCGTTTGCGGTTCTGGAATCGCTTCCAGTTCTACCATACTCCCACTTCTGTTTTCTGAAAAAATCCATTTTACTAAAACTGTGGCGAGTCAAGAACAATATCACTATTAATCTTCCAGATGGTGGAAAGTCAACCCTCGTCATAGCCCGGGTCAACCCACAAACAGCCATTACAGAAACGTGCTTTGAGTTATCCAGAGTCTGGTTTTAAGCATAAGCCGGAAAACTCCCCGTACCTTAACATCGTTAAGATATGAACCGTTCTATATCCAATATAGAAACAGAGGCACTAATTTAATTGGAACCAGATTCAAATCATGCAACTATCTCCAGTGCATGTCAACTAAATGGAGAGAGGCCGTTAAGCATTACTCAACTTAGGAGTGCTTCCAATTATGAGTAACCTGAAAGAGAAGCAAGTTCTCATAAACCCATTACTATCAACTTAATACCATACACAAGTATCTACATCTTCGATCACCTTGAAGAATCCCGATACTTGCAACACCTGGTTCTCTACTTTATTCATATACCTATAACTTCTCAAAACTTAGACCTTGTGTTTCTACGAAACACTTGTCTAAAACTAGAGAAGTCATAAGTAAACCGAATATAGTACGAGGACCAACCCCTCTGTCCTCATGGACACTGGACAATATACAATACTCTGTATAAGTCCCCTGAGTCTAATTACTCATTCCCCGTGTGTCGTAGGTTGAAAGCTGAAATTATGGTTAAGAAGAATTACACCGCTGTTTAATGCTCTTTACCTAACCATCCACTGATATAGGTAAATGTCATGGACATAATTTCAAAAAGTTATATCTCACTTTATAAAAATAAACGTACAGATATATCAATTTGAAATTGGTGCATAACAACGGATATTCAAAACCAAATATTTTCCGTCCGGCAAACAACCCAGGCGATTTCCTCAAATATCACCAATTACAACGAATCCCGATATAAAGAGGACAATCACCTAATTCCCAATTGCTCACTCCCACTCACCATCTGTAAAACCATACAGATGTGAGAATCAAACCTGGTAAATACATACCCTGGAGTAAGTACTAATTGGGAAATCAGTTTTCTATTAACAGTACACAGTGAAACTGAAACATGTAACTGTTTCGAAGGGGTATCCGGGTATTCCTAGTAATGCCTCTTCCATTATCCATATTCACGACTGTAACCGTATATTTCTTTGCCATCTCTCCAAATCCCTTTATTTGTCTTTAGTCGTTACCTTCTGTACACCCTCTTAGGTTAAATGGTTTTCTTCCTTCCCTACCGTTCGGCACCAGCCTATGGTTTGGAAGAAGACTATCCAATAAGCATAATGGGTGTACTGTCCTAATCCTAGGAGCACTCGCAACCCGAGAGAAGGTAAAGATAAAAGACAACTAAATTAACCTTATTCCTATTTCTCCTGAACCAGAATCCATCCCCGAATTGGAACAAGTTCCTTCGAGTTCGTATATAACCATACGATGGAGTATCCAAATAACTGTGGATCTTCGTAGTGATACGGAGTGTTCCGGAGAAATACAGAGGTGAAATAGGAGTGGCGATGAAATACTTGGTTTGGTCGTGAATAGCAGTCGCAGTTTACTTTGGCCTCTTTCTAATCCCTTTATTTGTCTTTACTTAATACCTTCTGTACACCACCGTTAGGCTAATTGGTTTTCTTCATTCCCTACCGTTCGGCACCTGCCTATGGTTTGGAAGAAGACTATCCAATTAGCGTAATAGGTGTACCGTCCTAATCCAAGGAGCACTCACAACCTGAGAGAAGGTAAAAGGAAAAGACAACTGAATAGTCCGATTCGTTTTCTCCATAATCGGAAACCATCCTCGAATCTGGAACAAGTTCCTTCGAGTTCGTATATAACCATACGATGGTTTTATCCAATGGAAGTGGACGTTCGTAGTAATACGGGGTGTTCTGGAGAAAGGGATAAAAGTAGGAGTGGCAATAAGGTATGCAACTCTGACAATCCAAAAGCCAGTGTTTTAAGAAGGTTCGGTTAATCTTGGTTACTAAGTCATAGTCAAGGGTCGGGTCATGGTCGCTGCCTAAGAGAGAGAGAAAAGAAACACTCAGCGTGCACTCTAACCTAGATCAGAATGGTTATCAATTTATCTAATCAGGAAAGCTCCCACTGTCACCTCAAATTCTCCTCCAAACCTGCAAGAAGAATTAGTCGGGATTACCCGAGGAGTAGACCAACTCATCAGTGGGAATCGGGATCCAACTATCAACGCATGATAACATGATGGAATCCACTCACGTTATCAGACTCCAGAAGGTATGCGCATACCTAGAAAGTTTCAGTTTCTTTAGAAACTCCCGATGTATGTTTTTACCCCTAGGACCCAAGTGAGCTTGACAATGCCAACATATCAAAGAGTCCTAGTCAAGTTCAACCCGTCATTATCTTGATTGCGTTAAACCCACCCGTACGAGTCCTTGACAATGCCAACATAACCGTACGACTGTCCTAACCAATCCACATATCCATACGACAGAAAAGCATTACAGAGCTACCGAACACTACGCCTCGGCAATGCACGACATACGTAGCATGAATACTAAGCAATACTAATCTGAAATGACGGAGGGCTACGGCAGGTTTTTGGCGAAAAACCATTAATGTAATGAACTTGATATCGTTGAAGGAACTGGATAGCTTTTTATAAAAATATAGTGGCGAAAACCTTTGCTAAAGAGGTCACTCCCGGTGAAGGAATCTCGGCTCTTTCCCCGTAGAATGAGGTGCAGGATATTCCAAATGAATACCACGATGCAAAGCAAAAGTAATCGACTATAGTGAAGTTATTGCCCTAACGCAAACTTCTGTCCAAGGGGTCACTCTTTGTGAAGGGATCTCGGCCCTTGCCTCGTCGACTGAGGTGCTGGATATTCATAACCGAATACCACTGTGCAAAACAAAAAAGAACGTCCTTGGAATAACAGCTTTTTTTTTTGAAAAATAGTCCAACAACATCAGAATAGGTTTGTTTAGCTTGCATTGATCCGAATCAATGCAGTACCATCAATTGATCACACCAATAAAGAACGAAAATACGATGTACGTATATGCCATCCGCATTCGCCACTGGGTCCCTTCATCACCTGTTAGGTTACTTAACTAACGACAGAGCGGGGACTGCACTAGCGCGGATGCAAAACATATACAACATCTACTAGTATATATATCAATATATAATAATCGCTCAAGGCGTGATAAAATGCAACATCACAGAAATGTAATAAGTATCACAGAACAATATAGATAATCTGGGATCCCCGGGTTTCATAGAGCCGCTACTGAAACCCGACGTTCCCCTGGTCGTGTGGATAGCCTGTGCAATGAAATCCTAGACCCCTACGGGCGCGGCAAGTTACCCGCCAAAACCTGAAGCGAGGCATCCCCCTTCAACAACGTGAATGGACCACCCAGCACTTCACGGAATCCGGTAACTTGAGCACCCCTCCTTGGGTCAACCTGTACCCCTTACGAGTGCGGCGAATAGCCCGCAAATTCTAGAGTAAAGGCCCCTCCGTCTCAACGCCTTGAGATGCGGGCCCGTTTCCCTCTAGAACTCGGCTATCCGTGCACCCCACCGCGGGGTAATCCTAGTACAGAAAGTAAAATATACAACGGGTACATCGACCTCAGCCCGGTTGTGCCCCAAAAGAATAATATACAAACAGGCAGTGACGGCAATCCACATGTCGGACGCTCGCCCCGCAATATCAAATGTACAAATACAACCAACCTGTTGTTGGATATAGTGCCCTCAGAGTCAATTATTGGATCACAGGCACGTGATTGCAATGATTGAGGGATGATCTATACCGGTAGGACAATCTTACTCAAGATGATAGTATGCTAACTGGTTTATCTTTATCATCGTGTACTCCTTTAAGTGACCTTACAGGTCACTATTGCGCGTTGATAGAGCCCTTAGGATCCTTTCTTGACGGCCAGCAGTATGCTGGCGATCATATACGTGGGAGCTGGGGTCTATAAGCACATCTTTAAAAGGTCCCTAGTCGTGGGAGTTTCGAGACAGGGTATCGATAGTCCAGAGTAGACTAGTGTATACAGTCGAGACCCCGACGATGGGCGTTGGCCGGTCTCACAAGCCACTGGTGTCAGTTGGTTTACCTAAGATGTATACAGGTGCTCATTGGGTTATGAGTACAACGGACAGGACTCGCCGAGAACATGCTAGTTGGTATTATACCTAGCGTCAGATAGCAGTTCCCTGGTGACATGTTTACAGGTTAGTTCATCGACCTGAGATCGTCATTTGTCACGTGTGAGTTCCCACTGTGCTTTGATTACTACCCTACCATGGCTCAAAGGAGTCGTGCAAACAGGTTTTAGTTGCGTACAGTCCCGAGCCACATGGAAGCAGTGAGCGGATCGGCAGGGGTTCGTCTCTCCCGGTATTGGGGGTGAGGTCACGCTGTGTCTAGGAGAGCCATTACACGAAGTCCTTGGCCAAGGCAGGAGATTTACTGTTAGGTATTCCAGTAGTATCTCAGGGTGTTCTGGGCTACACTCCGACACGACTTATACCGCTTTTGGGGGTCTGACTTTTACCAACCCCCTAGGCCAGCCATGCGATGCTCATAGACGAACGGACCGGACTGTACGGATATTGTCACTGACAGGCTCAGTAGGGTGTCAGGATGAGTTCGCTCATCGACGTCCCTTTTGGTCAATACCTGGTATCCCGTTACGTATAGCTAAAACCTCTGACGTGCTAGTAGTTAAATCCACAGCCAAAGTATTGACGAGTCTTTAGAGTCCCCCACAGACAGTTTCTCAAGTTTCGGGCGAAACGCTGTAGAGGCCGTATGGATATATGGCAGGGTTCGATCTTATACGTGCGGTATTGCACGGATCATGATCGGACGGAGAATACTAGCGGGCTTTGGTTTAAGCCGGATCCTAGTATTGTACAGTGTAGATTTTGTCTCATTGCATTTGTATTCGGTCGGAATACAAATGCGGGTATGTATATACGGTCGCGGGGTTTTCCTGTAATTTATTACAGGATCTTTTTTTTGAAGTTTCCAGTTTGCATTCTGTTTCGGCCATTTTTCCTTTATTCCTTCTTTGGCTGAAAATTGATGGAGGGGCTAATTTGCAAATGTGCAAATTAGCAAAGTGGAGGGTGTTATTTGTGATATGAGTTTTCATGATAGTTCAAAGCATCTTTTGATTCTTTTTTCCATCATGGTTTGCATTAATTGAGATGGGAGTTGATTAGGAAATGGTGTGACTTTTTTCCTCATTATCAACACATTTTTCCTTATGCTCACCAATTCTCCTCTTGTGCTCACCCCCCCTTGTATTTTTCCCTCCTCTACTTTTGTTATGGCCGGCCACTAGATGGTGAACCAATTATGTGTGTGGAAAAATTTCTCATATCATTTTTACACCAAAATTGCTAAGCTCATCTCAAAAGATTTTTCTCCAACTCCATTATGGCAACTTCACAAACCCCTTCAGACAAATGATTCTACACTTAGTCTACAGCATTCTTGGACACGTCGGCTTTCCAACTTCGTGTCCGAGTTGCCTCGGTCCAGTGGTGGGAGCCCATAAAAAGACTTCTCGATGTGGTGCCTTTCCGACGAGGAGATGAAGACCGGAGTTGCCGCGGGGAGATTGGGATGGTGGCCAAAGACCGAAGGACACTGATCGCTCGGTATAGCTCTCTACCCTTTCTCTAGTTTGCTAGTAGTAGGTTAATGGTTCGATCCGGGTTTATAGTACGCGGTAGCGCCGGTTTTCTAGTTTTGAAAAGATTTCGTTTCTGCATTTTGGCCTCGAAATGACGGCCGGGGCGCTACCGTGCACTTACATGGTATCAGAGCCATGCCATTAACCTAGTCTAGCTTGCTCTAACATATTTAGAACTTCGATCGGACGAATTTTCCAAAAATCGCGTTTCCAAGTTGCACTTTCTGTCGAATTTTATTTGTGCTGAAAAAATTATTTGGTACATTGCAGAAATACGTGCAGGCAATTATAAGAATTCTGTAAAAATTTGGTGGCATGATGTTACTGTTCCGCCGCGGAACCGCGGCCAAACCCATTCTATGGCCGCGGTTCCGCCGCCATTTAGCCTCTTCTGTGCACCAAATTTCTTCAGTTGTTCTCTGTCTTGGAAATGGGGTTTTTGGTATATTCTGTTTGGGCCCAGATTTATTTTGAGTGCTACAGTTGTGCTTGGGGCCCACTTCGGGAAATTTAGTCGATCGAAAATTTTGAACATGTTAGTTCACAGTATTTACATTATATCTGCGACCGTGAATGTCACTTGATCGGTAAATCCTGTCTAACTGCTATAGCCCTTTTATACGGATTTGCGAACGTGACATTCACTTTGATGTTCTGTGTTGTGCTGTGATGTTGCGGTTTGTCGTGGTGGATAGCCTGGATGCAATGTTAGTACAGTTTTGGTATTATTATGTACATTTGATATTTGTTCATATCAGAATACTGCATTTTATACCGCCCATTCTTACGCTTGTTTGTTTATAGGTAGGTGCTTTTGATCAGTGTTTGCTACATATTTGCAGAATACAGGTTCTCGGCTTTGAACAGTGAAATCCATGAAAAGTACGACAAATTCTGGATTACTGCCAACAACTGATAAAACACGGGTCTCCGCTCTATATCCGTGTGTTACCACATACCAGTTTAAGGGACAAGATGGCAAATCATTTGTCATGTCATGCACAAAGCTCAATGTCAACACAAGATCCAAGAAATCTACGCGGAGCTCGAGGAAATCATGGCAAAAGATCCACATCACATCACCTTTTGTTCTACTAAAATTCTGGAATAATTGTGAAGATTTTCTGAGAAAAGTACTATACCACACAGCAGACAACAACAAACGAGGGAAGCACCCAAAAGACGACCATCCAACTCCACTAAAGGGCCGCGGAACCGCGGCCAATAGAGGGTCTAGGCCGCGATTCCGCGGCCATATAGGCTCCTCTTTCTGACGTTTTTCAGGGGCAGTTTGGGGACTCCATATTATGCCAGATTGTTGCCCTGGGTTTTCAGTTCACCTCCTATAAATACCCCAGAACTTGCCAAGCTTTTGGTGTTCATTCTTTTAGCCACTTTAGTTTAGTTTTAGTTCTTCTTCTTCTTCTTCTTCATTCTTCCTCCATGGAAATGTAGTGAGAGCATTGAGTGGATGTGAATAAAGATGAAGGTTTTTGTATTATTCTTTTTGTTTAGCTTCCCCCTTGAGCTCTCTACCTTAACTTGATCTTGCAACCTCTTAAGTGAGCTTGCAAGTTTAATCTTTGGTCATTGGTCTCAAGGGGTTGTATCATTTCATTCTCTCCTTAGTTCTTCATTTCACATGCGTTCTTTACCCTTCTCTTGATCTTGCAACCTCTTGATTGAGCTTGCAAGTTTAAGGGTTGGCTATTGATCCCATGCTTGTTTTGAGTTCTTTGGTTCTTGTAATTACTATCTTGCATTTTTCATTCTTGTCTTTAATTACTTGCAATTTATTACCATGCACTTTAATTACTTGCTTGTAATCTTTTCTTTTCTTTGTTCTTTTCTTTTGCTCTTTTTGGTTCTTTTGTGAATGGTTGTAATTATTGTTGTTGTTAAGAATAAATACGGTATTGTAAGTTAATGTTTCTTTGCTCATTTCCTTTTCCCGTTATTTTCCATTGAACTCCGCCCAAACGTTACGCAAGCGCTCCGTTAGGCACCCTACCCTACCAAGGTAACGGTGATTCCTAACCGCGAACGGTTGCGTTCGGTTTGGCCGGAGGCGAAAGCAAGAGACAAGAACGGAAGGACAAGGGTAAATAAGCCGGATTCCACGAATATCGCGCTTAAATCCCCTAATCCACGTTGTTGCCAATTGCTCTAGCTTCAATTGGTCAAGACTCGGCTCAAAGGTTTTGAGTACGGATTTCTTTAGCTTACAATTTCGTATCTTTTTCTTAACAAGTTTATACTTGCAAATAAAACACATAGGTTAGATTGAACAAACTAATACAAATTCTTTATTGACTCGTCTAAAACAAGAAAGGACATACAACCATCTCCCTGTGGATCGACCCGTGCTCAACCGGCTAGCTGCATAGCGACACCGTCTTGATTGCGGTTAACTTTAATTCTTCCAATCAAATGGCGCCGTTGCCGGGAAGACGGTAGCGTATTTTCTTTCTTGTTATTCGGGTTAACATTCTTTTTGTATATATTTATAAAAAAAAAAAATCTTTTTGTTTTTTTTTGATCATTTTTTGTGGGGAAGAGTGCAGATTTTTGCAGATTTGCAAACTGCGATTCTGGGGAGCAAAGTGTACATTCAAGGCTAAGGTGATTGCAAAGTACAGTGCCAAAGATCCGGGTAGTTTGACCCGCGCAAGCGAACTTTTCAAGCTTACCGGATTTGATTCAACGGGGGTTTCCTAACCCAAAAACTTAACGGTACGTACTTTACTAACACCTTCTTCTCAAATCCGACGCATCCAATATACTATTCTTTGCAGGATTCTTTGCAAGTTCGCTAGCAAACGCTAAAAATTGACTAACCCGTATTTGTTGCAGTGCCGCGCTTAAACTAAAAAACGATTTTTTGATTCTTTATAGAATTTTTATTGAATTGCGCATTGCATCAATTAATACGGACTTAAGGGCAAGCGAACCCCACAATATACGGTAAAGGATTTCATCACCTTTTCCGTGGCCCACAAATCACGAACTTGAGCATAACGTTTACCCGCACAAATTTTAAAAGAAATTAGACTTTAATCCTTAAGGACTTCGCGCTCACTAGAAGAAGTCAACTGTGTTTAGAACCTCGCTTAACGGTATATTGTTTACGGGGTGTCTAGGAAAGTGTTAACGGCGAAACCGCCAAAAGAGAAAGGGTTATTTAATTAAGGAACTTCGCGAAAGCGTTGGAAAACCTCCCCTTATCTCTGCACTTACCTGGCCTCGTGATCAGTGTATCTTGAGCCCGTTTCTCGACACAGTTTTACTTCGACAATCAGGTTTTGGAGCAGGTCTAGTTGACCTAGGTGAACCCTAGAACGATTAGGTGTGTGGTATTTTTGTGTCGTGATTGTTTTTGTCCATATTCTTTTTTTTTTGTGTATATTTCATTCTTTTGTTAATATCTAACTAAAATAAATAAAAAAATCACATTTTCCCCCCTCCTTTTCTCTGCCTTTCTTTCTTTCTCTCTTCATATCATGGGTACCCCACCTCGCAAAACTCTTGCCGAACTTTGGTACCCACAACCAGACATTACTTCTTACGGTTCTTGCTTTGGCCGAATGTCAAACGATCCCTCCAAGCCCAAAATCTCTTTGAAAGATCGAATAGACGCGTCTAGGACAAACACTTGCCCTTCGCAATCCACTTTGTATCAACCTTTTCAACCTCCCCCACCCTCTTATGTTGATACCCCTTTTGCAAGTCGTCCTTTGTCCATCGCTGAACATATTAAACAATCCTGTAGCCGATCTTTCACTCCTTTCACCACTACAGATTCTTGCGATCAACAATTCCATTCACCTTCTTATCCAAATGTTGATCCTGCTCCTGTCCAGCCATTCAATTCCTACCAGTTCTACCCGACTTTTGCACCTTCCCTAGACATTACTTCAGAACCGCCATTTGGGAGTTTTCAGTATCCAAACAACTTTGACTCTTTTACTGAAACCCCTTCACAACCTATGTCTAGTCTGGAACAGTCATTGGAAGACTTTAGGGTAGCGTCAAGCCAGCAGATGATGGATTTGAATGCGTCCATGGCCGTCCTCATACAACCTAGTGACCCGGTAGCTAGTTTTCAACTAGCTCCAAATTTCCAATGTATGAAGAGGCGGTAGGACAGGCTGTGAATTTGAGTGGTGAGAGTGAGCTGTACACCCTTCCAAATCAGACCTAATCATTTCAATTTGAATCCCACAACTCCAGTTTTGAATGTCTATCTAGTGTTCCAAACGATTCATTGATTAAAGATAGAACAGATAATGAGTTGTGTGACTTTGTAGTGTTTGATTTGCCCGATTGTGAAGGGTCCCTTTCGAGTGAAACCACACCCAATCCTTTTGACCTCTACACCTCCACTCTAGAACCTGAATTGATTAATATCCATGCTTTTGTTGAGGTGTCTGAGAATATTGATTTTCACTTGATTGAGGATATTGACGCTGGGAATATTTTGGATGATGAACCTGTAGATTTAGCTGAATTTTTCTCTCTAATTCAACATCCCGAGTCATTAAATGTTTTTCCCAAACCCCATATGCGTCTTGATTTTGATGAAAATTGCATGGATAAGCTGAATTTTGAGGAGAATATTGAGGATAGTACTGAGGATGAACCAGTTTTAATTGATGAGTCGGATTTTCCAATTCATCATGTTCCTTTCATTGACTGTGTACACCCTCCCGAACCTTTAACCGATAACCTTCCTCAATCACCTACCTCCATCCTTTCCATCGTTCCGACCTTGCAAGAACCCGTCTCACTTACATTTCATATGTCTGGTTTACCAAGTTCGGCGTACCCATGGTTTCTCACGAATCTTGAGGGATTTGACCCCATTTCTCGACGGGTTAATATATTAGCACAATCGCTTTTCACATATCGGTCATCACAAATTATGCTAATCTATTCACTCCATTTTCACCCTCAAGTTCATACTCCATTTCTTTTTCCCTTTCGCCATTCTTCTTCTCATATACCGAGACCGTATACCACTTCTATCTCCATACGGTCTCGCGTATTCTCCATTTCTTACCTCTTCACCTTCTTTCACCAGCCACTGCTTTATCACGATAAAATCTTTGAATGGTTGGTGCTCACTTTTGGCCTGTGTAAGGCCTTGTATAGCTTGAAACTTCTCTTTCCCCCCTAATCCTGAACTTCAACACTTAACAGTGAAAACACTGTTTTACTTAAGTTTGGAGGGGACTCCTTTTTTGTATATATTTTTTGTTTTCCTTTTTGTTTTGTATATAATTTTTTTCTAGGGAGCGCCGACAATTTTGACCCTCTTGGTGTAGCCTGACAGTGAGGGCACTGTCAGGTTTAAGTTTGGGGGTATGCTCGGTAAGCTTTCTTCCTTCGCATTCATTTGTATATTTTGCATTTTGCATACCTCATTAAAAACCCACAAAAATTAAAAAATTTTCAAAAAAATATAAAAACTTTGTCGTCAAGTTAGCTAATAGGGTACCTTAGATCTTTATTCCGAAAGTTTAGTTGATATGATAGAAATAACTAAATTCTAGGCTTAGGGATTGAAAACCCTAAAAATAACTCTCATTCTATCTAACTTTGGTAAGTATACGTCCTTACAGTTTTTTTGAGAAATAGGTAATCTTGAGTTCAGTTCTTGAGTTAAGTCAAGATGAAGGGAAAGTATTGATGCTTTACTGAAGGATAAGTCTGAAAAATAGTTTCTTTTCTCGAGTTCAAATTTAGAAAGTATATACCCTACAAACTGCACTTACACGCACCTTGAAACTTGGGATAGTAGAGGATACCTTGAAATACTCTTGCCTGAAAGCCTAGTATGAAAGAAAAAATGGTATTTAAAGCTAAACACCAAAAGAGCATATTGAAAAGTATATCCGGTCTTGAAAAAGAAAAAGAAAAAGAAAAAGAAAGAAAAAATAGAATAAAATCAAGACCTGGAAACTGCTATTTACGCTTTAAAGTTCACACATTCAGTAATCGTTCGTTAGTGCTTCAAGAAGCATTAATAGTCGCATGAAAGGTGTGTGAGCAAATCCGTCCATCCTTAATGAAAAGAAGTAGTATTTGGTATTAGGGCAAGGGTATTATAGCTTGAATTGAATTCTTGAGTGTAGGGGTGCAAATATACACACACGTAGGGGTATACGATCGATGTTTAGATAAGAGATAGAAATAAAGAATAAGACTTGTGTTTTCTGTAAAGTTGATAAAAATCCCTGATTTGAGGCCGCACTTTAGAAGGAAAACTCAGGAGAACCAATATCTTTCTAAACTTTTTTGGAACGTATAGGATCTAAAGTTAAAACAGATAGGAAGTGTGAAACATAAGGGTTGGATATTTCTAACTTAGGATGATAGAATTTCTAACGTAAATACTAAACTGTAGGAGTAGAATCGATGTTAACTTATGACACTAGCTTGACGGGATTTTGTGGGTGTAATCCGCTGAAAACTCTCAGGAGACAACACTCCTCCTACTAGGGACACCTAGAGGTTTAACGGCTTGTTGCACGCGCTCAGTGCAATCGCGTTCCCTGCGAAAGTGCGGTTATCATTTTATTTTTGTGAATAATTGGTTTTGCTCGGGACGAGCAAAAGTTAAGTTTGGGGGTATTTGTTCATATCAGAATACTGCATTTTATACCGCCCATTCTTACGCTCGTGTGTTTATAGGTAGGTGCTTTTGATCACTGTTTGCTACATATTTGCAGAATACAGGTTATCGGCTTTGAACAGTGAAATCCATGAAAAGTACGACAAATTCTGGATTACTGCCAACAACTGATAAAACACGGGTCTCCGCTCTCTATCCGTGTGTTGCCACATACCAGTTTAAGGGACAAGATGGCAAATCATTTGTCATGTCATGCACAAAGCTCAATGTCAACACAAGATCCAAGAAATCTACGCGGAGCTCGAGGAAATCATGGCAAAAGATCCACATCACATCACCTTTTGTTCTACTAAAATTCTGGAATAATTGTGAAGAGTTTCTGAGAAAAGTACTATACCACACAGCAGACAACAACAAATCAGGGAAGCACCCAAAAGACGACCACCCAACTCCACTAAAGGGCCGCGGAACCGCGGCCAATAGGGGGTCTAGGCCGCGGTTCCGCGGCCATATAGGCTCCTCTTTCTGACGTTTTTCAGGGGCAGTTTGGGGACTCCATATTATGCCAGATTGTTGCCCTAGGTTTTCAGTTCACCTCCTATAAATACCCCAGAACTTGCCAAGCTTTTGGTGTTCATTCTTTTAGCCACTTTAGTTTAGTTTTAGTTCTTCTTCTTCTTCTTCTTCATTCTTCCTCCATGGAAATGTAGTGAGAGCATTGAGTGGATGTGAATAAAGATGAAGGTTTTTGTATTATTCTTTTTGTTTAGCTTCCCCCTTGAGCTCTCTACCTTAACTTGATCTTGCAACCTCTTAAGTGAGCTTGCAAGTTTAAGCTTTGGTCATTGGTCTCAAGGGGTTGTATCATTTCATTCTCTCCTTAGTTCTTCATTTCACATGCGTTCTTTACCCTTCTCTTGATCTTGCAACCTCTTGATTGTGCTTGCAAATTTAAGGGTTGGCTATTGATCCCATGCTTGTTTTGAGTTCTTTGGTTCTTGTAATTACTTTCTTGCATTTTTCATTCTTGTCTTTAATTACTTGCAATTTATTACCATGCACTTTAATTACTTGCTTGTAATCTTTTCTTTTGCTCTTTTTGGTTCTTTTGTGAATGGTTATAATTATTGTTGTTGTTAAGAATAAATACGGTATTGTAAGTTAATGTTTCTTTGCTCATTTCCTTTTCCCGTTATTTTCCATTGAACTCCGCCCAAACGTTACGCAAGCGCTCCGTTAGGCACCCTACCCTACCAAGGTAACGGTGATTCCTAACCGCGAACGGTTGCGTTTGGTTTGGCCGGAGGCGAAAGCAAGAGACAAGAACGGAAGGACAAGGGTAAATAAGCCGGATTTCACGAATACCGCGCTTAAATTCCCTAATCCACGTTGTTGCCAATTGCTCTAGCTTCAATTGGTCAAGACTCGGCTCAAAGGTTTTGAGTACGGATTTCTTTAGCTTACAATTTCGTATCTTTTTCTTAACAACTTTATACTTGCAAATAATACACATAGGTTAGATTGAACAAACTAATACAAATTCTTTATTGACTCGTCTAAAACAAGAAAGGACATACAACCATCTCCCTGTGGATCGACCCGTGCTCAACCGGCTAGCTGCATAGCGACACCGTCTTGATTGCGGTTAACTTTAATTCTTCCAATCAATATTGCAGGGCGAGCGTCCGACATGTGGACTGCCGTCACTGCCTGTTTGTATATTATTCTTTTGTGGCACGACCGGGCTGAGGTCGATGTACCCGTTGTATATTTTACTTTCTGTACTAGGATTACCCCGCGGAGGGGTGTACGGGTAGCCGGGTTCTAAAGGGCAACGGGCCCGCATCTCATGGCATTGAGACAGAGGGGGCTTCACTCTAGAATTGGCGGGCTATTCTCCGCACCCGTTGGGGGTATAGGTTTTACCCAAGGAAGGGTGCTCAAGTTACCGGATTCCGTGAAGTGCTGGGTGGTCCATTCACGTTGTTGAAGGGGGCTGCCTCGCTTCAGGTTTTGGCGGGTAACTTGCCGCGCCTGTAGGGGTCTAGGATTTCATTGCACAGGCTATCCACACGACCAGGGGAACGTCGGGTTTCAGTAGCGGCTCTATGAAACCCGGGGATCCCAGATTATCTGTATTGTTCTGTGATGCTTATTACATTTCTATGATGTTGCATTTTATCACGCCTTGAGCGATTATTATATATTGATGTATATACTAGTAGATGTTGTATATTTTTTGCATCCGCGCTAGTCCAGTCCCCGCTCTGTCGTTAGTTAAGTAACCTAACGGGTGATGACGGGACCGAGTGGCGAATGTGGATGGCATATACGTACATCATTATTTTTCGTTCTTTTGTGGTGTGATCAATTGATGGGATTGCGTTGATTCGGATCAATGCAAGCTAAACAAACCTATTTGATGTTGTTGGAACATTTTTCAAAAAGCTGTTATTGCAAGGACGTTCTCTTTTGTTTTGCACAGTGGTATTCGGTTATGAATATCCAGCACCTCAGTCGACGAGGTAAGGGCCGAGATCCCTTCACTGGGAGTGACCCCTTGGACAGAAGTTTGCGTCAGGGTAATAACTTCACTATAGCCGATTGCCTTTTGCTTTGTATCGTGGTATTCAGTTGGAATATCCTGCACCTCATTCTACGGGGAAAGAGCCGAGATCCCTTCACCGGGAGTGACCTCTTTAGCAAAGGTTTTCGTCACTATATTTTTATAAAAAGCTATCCGGTTCCTTCAACGATATCAAGTTCATTACGGTTAAAGGTTTTTCGCCAAAAACCATTCATAGCCCTCCGTCATTTCAGACGGGTAGCACGTAGTATTCAAGCTATGTTTATTGGCCAAAGTCAATTTATAGTGTATGGTAGCTATTTGTTACTTTTCTGCAGCATAGATAGATGCGTTGGTTTGGGACAGTCGTACTGCCTTGTTGGACGAAGTCAAGGGTAGGTACGGGTGGGTTCAAATCAACCTGGATAATGACGGGTAGTACTTGACATGCGACTTATGATTTGTTGGTCAAAGTCAAGGTCATAAGAGCATGGGGTAAAAATCACATCGGGAGTTTCTAAAGAAACTGAAACTTGCCAGATATGCGCATACCTTCTGGAGTGTGATAACGTGAGTGGATTCCATCACATTATCAATGATAGTTGGATCCTGATTCCCACTGATGAGTTAGTTTACTCCTCGGGTGATCCCGACTAATTCTTCTTTCACATTTGGAGGAGAATTTGACGTTACAGTGGGAGGTTTCCTGATTAGATAAAGTGACAACCATTCTGATTTAGGTTAGAGTGCACGCTGAGTGTTTCTTTTCTCTCTCTCTTTGGCAGCGACCATGGCCCGACCTTTGACTATGACTCAGTGACCAAGTTAACCGAACCTTCTTAAACACTGGCTTTTGGATTGTCAGAGTTGCATACCTCATTGCCACTCCTACTCTTACCCTTTTCTCCAGGACATCCCGTATTATTACGAACGTCCACTTCCATTGGATAAAACCATCGTATGGTTATATACGAACTCGAAGGAACTTGTTCCAGATTCGAGGATGGTTTCCTGTTAGTTGTATGTATGCCCTAGAGGCCAGTAAGGTACAGATTATGTATATTATATTGGATGCTTGGACATATATAGAGATGACTTTCTTTCTCGATATGATAGTATGCTATCTGGTTACTCTTTATCTTAACATGTACACTTGTCTCTTTATACTGTCTTATAGTTACATGTTGGTAAAGCCCTTAGGATGTGTACTTGACTACCTGGACTATGATGCAGATCATACTAGTGGGGACATGGTAGTCCATAGGTACATCCTTCAAGGTCCCTAGTCGTGGGTATATCGAGACGGGGCATCGATATACCAGAGTAGACTAGCGTATACCTTCTCGACCCATACAGATGGGCGATGGATGATCCCATATCCATTGGTGTTTGACATCAGAGATGATATACGGGTGCTCAGTGGAGACTGGGTACACTGGACGGACTCGCCGAGAACTCCCAGATGGTATTATACCTCACGTCAGATGGCAGTTCTCAGGTGACATCTGTGCAGGTTAGTCTATAGACCCGAGATCGTCATAGAGTCTTGTGTGATTCCTACTGTGCTTTGATCTCCACCTTACCACGTCCATGAGGGCATGCAAAACGGTGGTCTTTGGGTACAGTCCCGAGTCACATGGAGGCAATGAGCGATAGGAGGGGTTTCGTCTCTCTCGGTATTGGGGGTTGATGTTGCGCTGTGCTCGATTGGCAGTAACAGGAAAGTCCCTGGCCAGGGCTGATCAGAGATTTGCTGGTAAGTGTTACCAGTAGTTTCTCGACCCGTTATGAGCCTCACATCGGCACGACTTATCGGTTATTGGGGTCTGACGTTTACCACCCCTAGACTTGATATGCGACATATCAGACGAACAGACCGGACTGTACGGTAAGTGTTACTGGTTGGATTCACAGGAGTGTGAGCGGGCTAGCTCGTCGATCTTCTGATCGCTCAATACCCGGATGGCCGTTACGTTTAGCAGACCGCTTGCGGCTTGTGGGTGCTTGATATGATCATCATCTGCTACCGGCGTATTGACGAGTCTTTAGAGTCCTACACAGAGGTTTCCTAGCTCAAGCGAAATGAAATAGGAGCGCATATGAGATATGTGCAGGACTGAGAATAATGCGTGTATGTGATACCGCATTTCATTCTCACGATGAATGTTTCGATCGGTTATATGCGATATAACCTAGTTATCGAATCGTAGATTGATTCGATAAGTCGATACATTGGATACTAGTCGGTTATGTGCGACATGACCGGATCATTGAATCAAGTGTTGATTTAATGATTTAATGTATAATTATATATTTGATATATTACTTTGCATTAACTAGTATTGGTTCACTTTGAATGGGTTTTCTCACTTGATGTGCAAGTTGTATATGTGATATACTTTTGTGCACATCTTTGTATCATGTTTGATGAGGCTTGCTCATTTGGTTAAGTGTAAAGAATAAAACCTAGGTTAAGAAAGTGATTAGGGTTTTAATTATCCATTCTTTTATTTATTGATTTTGGAAAAAGAATGGCATAAGAATACAAAATGGTTGCTTTCATTTTTGAACCTTTGTGAAGCTTCCTGAAGCTTTGACCAAAGTGACCAATTTGTCTTCATGCTTAACCCTAACCACTCTTCTAACCTTGGTCAATTCTTTACACCTAACCATGGTTCCTATTATGATAAGTATTCATTTCTTTTTCATTTTTGATTAACTTATCATAATATTTCCTTCTTCTTGATCTTCTTCTTCAAGAAAGAAAGCTTGATGCCATCAATGGCAACTTGAGTTCTAAAGTGAGAAATCCAATTCTAAAGTGAACCCACCTCCTATTTCTTCACCCTCTACCTCTTGCCAAGTTGTTTTGGGTGTTTTCTTCACAAGTTTCACAAATTTGTGAAGTCGGAGCTTGAACTTGTGATGCCTTGACGTAGATCATCTTCGGCACGAAGCCGACGACCTAGTCCGCCCATTTCTCCGATCAAGCCGACTATTGAGTCCGGGATTCGAGATGGACAGCGAGAGGACGCCTACGCGGTGCTAAGGAAGTGGAGAACCGGATCTACAAAGGTTGTAGCCTCTCTCCTTTAGTTAAGATGTTAACTAGTTTCGTATTTCGCCTAGAATTCTAGTCGAAGATCCGTATTAGGGTTTCTCGGCACCCATAAAATTTCAAATTGGCATGGTTGATGCCTTGTGAGACCTCTATAGTGTGCCTAGGAACCCTACAGTGGTATCAAAGCCTAGCTAGAGCCTTAGGCGATGTGTAGACGGAGTTAGAAGTCCGATCGAACCGAAACCCTAAAACAAAACATGCTCTCTGTACATTTTTGGAAATCTGGGAATTTTGTGAATTAAAAATATGCAGAAAAATCAGCAGGAATTTCTAAGAGTTACTGTGAAATTCGACAACCCAATTCCATCAACCCACCGCGGAACCGCGGCAGAAGCATGCCTTCTGCGGCGGTTCCGCGGCCGTATGGTCACAATGCCCTATAATTTTTCCACAGTAATTCCACTTTTCTGATGCTGGATTTTCTGGGAATTTTTAAATATCACTCAAGAGTTGAGTTTTCTGGGTTGTATTAGGGACTCGATATTTCGATCGGATTATCAAACTTTGTCTATGTGTTTTCCGGATATTTTTGAATATGTTAAAAAGTTCGACCGGATATAAATACCCACTTTTTCCCCTGTCGGGAAATTTCCAAGTGTTGGATCTTTCCGTGGTTTAAAGACGTTCTGAGTAGTGCAAGTAACGCGATGGTCCCTCTAGAAGACAACAAACCTTAACTCGATTATGTGACCGTCTTGAACTGCCCTTTGAACCTTCGGGTTTGGGGCAGTACGGCGTGCCACATGTGAGGCGTTGGCTTGACCCTTCTACGGCTGGACCGTTGGTACTGAGGCATGAAGTGAATGTCCTTGAACCTATTTCATGTGTTGGACGGTTTCGGGAAAACTTGGGTGTTCGAATGTTCGATCGGAAAGTTTAATATTTTCTATTTATCTGGAATGGGATACAATAATTGGAATTCACAAACAGTTATGAGATAACCGAATGAATGTTATAAATCTAGCGATTTAGTCTCACTTGATATTGAAAAGAGTTTTCGATAATGGGACTAAAATGCGGGGTTTATAACTGTTAGGCATGTGATGTCTAAGTATTTCATTTGATTAGGCATGTGATGTCTAAAGAGGTTGCGGATTCCAACTGTTGTAGTTTTACACTTTCTTTTCTGTGACCGTAAGTGTAATATGTGATATCGCCGGTTTCGTTGCTATATGTCAACGATAATTGGGATACGCATGTTTACTTACGTTGATGACATGTGATGTTATGTGTTGCTGGATATGTTATATTGGATTGTCGTGTTTGAATAGCCGGGGGGGTTTTATGTGAGATGAGTGTTTTTCTTTTTCATTCATGTAAAAACTTGTATGTAATATTCTTTTATTGGGGCACTTCCAGGTTTCGGAAGCTGTCACCCTTTGTATATTATTTACTTTTCCGCATTAGTATAGACCCAAGGAGGGGAGCACAAGTAACCGGGTTCTAGGGTCCAGTGGGAGACCAACTCGAGGAGTCGAGTCCGGGTCTCCTAACCCTAGAATTGGTAGGGTTGCTTGCCGCTCTCGTAGGGGTCTAGGGGTGTGGGATTGGCTATTCATCACGACCGTGGAATCCGTGTTTTATACTGGCTCGTATTGAAAACACGGACGTCCTAGTATATCCAATGTTTCATATGTTTCTTCTGCTGCGATATCTGTGATGTGATCATGTGATGTTCTCTGATAGATACAGTATATAGTATATATGATATATTATATAGACGTTACTTATGTTTTGCACCCGCACTAGCCCTGCCCTGCTCTGTCGTTAGTTACCTAACCTAACGGTGCACGAGGGGACATCCAGGCAAATGCGGATGGCATAAGTGTACGTCGTATTTATCTGTGATGTTTAGGTGACTTAAATGATGGGACTTCATTAATGTGATTAATGAAGGAAAAGAAACCAAATGATGTTGTAGATTCAAATTTTAAATAAAACAGGTAGCTACAGTTCTTGCTTTGCATTGCGGTATATATGATATGCCCTGCACCTTATTCGATGAGGAAAGGACCGAGATCCCTTCACCGGGAGTGACTCCTTTAGCAATAACTGGGAGATGCTACACACTCGGTTTGTTTTTGATTGCTTCTATAGTTTCTGCTTTGCACAGTGATATATATGATATATCACGCACCTCATTCGACGAGGAAAGGGCCGACGATCCCTTCACCGGAAGTGACCCCTTTAGCAAAACTAGAAAATCCTCGAAATCACTCCATTTCAAAACTTCATTTGATTCTACAACGATATCAAGTTCATTACGCAATAGGTTTTCAGAAAAACCTGTCGTAGCCCTCCGTCATTTCAGATAAGTACTACTTAGTATTCGTGCTATGGTAGTTTGGCATTCGTCAAGGCGTAGTGTACGGTAGCTAACTAGTATTTATCTGCTTATGCATATGATGCAGATTGGATTAGGTATTCGTACGGCGTTGTTTGGCATTCGTCAAGGGTCGTGCGGGTGGGTTTAATTCAATCAAGAAATGTACGGGTTGAACTTGACTAGTGGACTATGGGTTGTTTGGCATTCGTCAAGGTCATAGAACACTAGGGGTAAAATATTATCGGGAATTTCAAGTGTTGAAATTTGCAATGAGATTGCATACCTTCTATGAAATAGTTGGATCCCGATACCCACTGCGAGTAAGAGTTACTCCTGGGAGAGTTTTGCACACTACAATTAGCCGATCAAGTAGGTGTCTAGAAAGGTGTCAACGAGGTTACGCCTCTGGGAAAACGAGGTTTACATTAATTAGGTTCGTGCTAAAGCACGGGAGACCTCCCTCAAAGTACCGACACTGGCCTGGCTGAAAGATCGACGAAGTTGTAGGGTGTAATTAATCCCGGCTAGTCTTTCCTTTTAGGGTTTGTGTAGGGTTCCTAGGCACTCTAGTGAAGTCTCACAAGTGATCAAACATGCACAAATCTAATTTTACGGGTGCCTACAAACCCGACTACGGATCGTTTACTAGATATTTAGGCGAAAACATAAACTAGTTAACATTTTAACTAAGGGAACGGATATACAACCTTTGTAGATCCGGTCCACCACCTCCACGGCTCCGCAATGAAGTCCCCTCGCTGTCCAAATCATGTCTTGGGCTCTAGCGTCGGCATCATCGAAGAATGGGCGGGCTTGATCGTCGGTTCGATGCCGAAGTTGATCTACGTCGAGGCATCGCTAGAACAAGCTCCAACTTCACCAAGTCGGAAAAACTTGTGAAGGAAACACCCTATACTACTTGGCAAGAGGTAGAGGATGAAGAAATAGGAAGTGGGTAAACTTTAGTTTTGGATTTCTCACTAGACTTCATGACTTGCCATTGAAGTAGCAAGCTTTCTTCAATGTTGAAGAAGATGAAGAAGAAGAAGAAGATATGATAACTTCAAATTAAAATAGAAAAGAAAATACAATACTTATCATATCTTTGACCATGGTTTAGTGTAGAGACTTAACTTAGGTTAGATGAGTGGTTAGGGTTAGGCATGAGACAAGAATGGTGACTAAAACAATGCTACATGAATCTTCAACTAAAAACAAAAATAGCCACCATTCATTTCTCATTTTCTTTTTCTTTTGAAATAAATAAAATAAAAAGATAAATGAATTAGATGAAACCCTAATCACTAACTAACCATGGTTTAATACTTTACACAAAACCAAACAAGAATGTATCATCAAACATGATACAATCATGTGCACAAAGAAATATATCGCATATACAATGTGCACAATTCAAGTGAGAAAATCCATTTAAAGTGAACCAATACTAGTTAATGCAAAGCAATATATCAAATATATAATTATACATTAAATCATTAAATCAACACTTGATTCAATGATCCGGTCATATCGGATATAACCGACTAGTATCATATGTATCGGCTTATCGAATCAATCCTTGATTCGATAACTAGGTTATATCGCATATAACCATTCGACACATTTATCGCGAGAATGAAATACGGTATCACATACACGCATCATTCTCGGTCCCGCACATATCTCATATGCGCTCCTATTTCGTTTCGCTTGAGCCAGGAAACCTCTGTGTAGGACTCTAAAGACTCGTCAATACGCCGGCAGCGGATGATGATCATATCAAACACCCACAAGCCGCAAGCGGTCTGCTAAACGTAACGGCCACCCGGGTATTGAGCGATCAGAAGATCGACGAGCAAGCCCGCTCACACTCCTGCGAATCCAACCAGTAACACTTACCGTACGGTCCGGTCTGTTCGTCTGATATGTCGCATATCTCGCCTAGGGGTGGTAAACGTCAGACCCCAATAGCTCGATAAGTTATGCCGACTTGAGGTCCATAACATTCGTGAAACTACTGATAACTCTTACCAGTATATCACTGCAACCCTGGCCAGGGATTTCCTGTTATGGCCAGTCGAGCATAGCACAACATCAACCCCTAATACCGGGAGAGACGAATCCCCTCCTATCGCTCATTGCCTCCATGTGAATCGGGACTGTACCCAAAAACCACCTATTTGCACAACTCAGTAGAGCCGTGGTAGGGTGGAAATCAAAGCACAGTGGGAGACACATAAGACTCTATGACGATCTCGGGTCAACAGACTAAGCTGTACCAGTGTCACCAGAGAACTGCTATCTGACGTGAGGTATAATACCATCTGGGAGTTCTCGGCGAGTCCGTTCAGTGTACCCAGTCTCCACTGAGCACCCGCATACCATCTTCGATGTCAAACACCAATGGATATGGGATCATCCATCGCCCATCTCATGGGTCGAGAAGATATGCGCTAGTCTACTCTGGAATATCGATGCCCCGTCTCGATATTCCCTCGACTAGGAACATTTCAAGGATGCACTCATGGACTACCCAGGCCCCACTAGTATGATCTACATCATAGTCCTGGAAGTCGAGTACATATCCTAAGGGCTTTATCAACATGTAATCAGAGAGACAGAAAGTATACATGTTAAGATAAAGTGCAACCAGATAGCGTACTATCATGTCGAGCAAGAAAGCCCTTCCTATATATGTCCCAGCATCCACTACAATATACATCCAATGTACAGTAATGGACTCTAGGGCATACATATAACTAACAATCTCCCACTTGCACTAGGGCCATCTGTAGCAGTGGTTGAAGTATCACATACTCAACCATCCCCTAAATTGTCTCTCTTTGGGAAAAAGGCCTTCGTGAGTGGATCCGCCGTGTTGTCCTCTGAGTCTTCTCTCCTAACCTCGATCACCCTGGAGATCAACTATCTCTTTGATCAGGTGATGCTGCCTCAGAATTTGTCTGTGTCACTGATGGGACCAGGGTTCCAGGGCCAAAGCCATACTTCCATTGTCATACAATGGCAGGAACCTAGTTCATCTTATGAACCAACATACACCCAAACTTCCTCTTTGGTAGTATCTTCAATAGCGATGTTACCAGCCTTAATCGTCTAGTTTGCCACGGTATCTTTCTTGGAACTTTTCCAACATACCGTCCCTTTACTGAGGGTAAAGACAATACCCGTGACTGACATTCAGTCGTCTTTATCACCCTGGAACTCTTCCAGTGATTCTCCCCATGATCGATTGATACCATCTCACTACATCTAGTGAGAATCCTAGCATCCAATTACATCTATCTCATAGATGAAAACTCACGATTTAGAAGGTATCACTTTGATCCTATTTGGAGAATCCTAGTGATAATAGGAGACTGACCGATCGTAGTATAGGAAACTCTTTTCCTATCAAGAGTATGTTGTCTATGTACAATACGAAGATGACAACCTTACTCTCTACTACCCTTTTGTATATACAAGGTTCGTCTACCATTTTGATGAAGTCAAACACTTTGACTATCACATCAAAACAGACGTTCCAACTCCGCGATGCCTGCTTCATTATGTAAAGCAACTTGCACACGTTTCCACTGCTCCCACTGTTTACGAAGACCTCTGGCTGTGTTCTTATAGACGTTCTCTTCTAAATTAGTATTTAGAAAATCAGTCATGGCACCCAACCGCCAGATATCGTAGTCATGGTATGTAGCCGTGGTAAGTAGGATCTGGATAGACTTAAGCATAGCTACTGGAAAAAACTTTCATCATTATCCACGCTTGGTCGATGACGAAAAACTTTAACAAGTCTAGCTTTGAAAGTCTCAACTTTTCCATGTACACCAAGTAATCTTCTCAAGATATACTTGCTCCTGATGTGGATTTAACCCTTCAGATATAGCAGCTAAAGTCCATACTTTGCTGGTGTATAAGGATTCCATCTCAGATCACTAAGCATCCAGCCATTCTTACAGAGTCCCTACTCTCGATGGCCTGCTCGAAACTAGTTGGGTCATCATCTCATGATGCAATCCTTTCTCCCACTGTCATCGAGAAACTGAGGTATCTCTCAGGCGGATGAGGAACCCTATTAGATCGGCGGAGAGGCTGAGGTTCGTCGGAAACTATAGAATCCTTTGGTTCTGTCAAATCATCAACTGCAGTTTTGTATAGCTGGAACCTTTCCAGTTCTATAGAACTAACCTTGCCTCGATCTTGTCCGGATTTTGCTTTTGACATAGGCCGGACAATCCCAAATCTTAACTAACTTAAGAGATAGGCTCTTCCCATACCATATCTCATATGGAGTGGTAGGCACTGATTTGAATCGAACCTTATTCAATAGGTATGCAACTTCTCAAGTGCATAACCCTAAAAGGAAACAGGTAACTCAGTAGTACTCATCATAGAGCACACCTTATCATATAGGGTGTGATTGCCCCGCCCCGATATACCATCGTGCTATGGTGTATACGGAGGAGTAATGCTGAGAGAGAATCTCATTCTCCTTTAGAATAGTCCAGGAATTCTATGCACAAGTATTTCCCTCCCTGATCTCATCATAGGACATAATACTTATACCCGGTTATTGGTTCTCTACTTCTAACTTATATTCTGTGAATACCTCAAAAGGTTCGGACTTATGTTTCAACAGGAACATATGACTGAATCTTGAGAGATTATCAGAGAATATAATGAAGTAAAAAAGAACCAGTCCTGGCATGTGTAGACAGGAGACCTTACATACATCATCATGTATCAGTCCCAAGAGTTTACTAACTCTTTCTCTGTTTCCAGTAAACAGAGCTGGTGTCATTATATCTTTGTGACATGACTGGCAAGTTTCACAAGATGTAAATTCAAACTGATTTAAATATGCATCTAAATGTAACTTCAGCTAGTCGGGTCGCATTGATATGACCTAGTCTACAATACCTCAAGAAGAATTCGTTCATTTCTGAACTCTTCCTCTTGTGTGTGTTCTGTATACAAGGAACTGTAGTTTGATTTAGAACGTCAATGCTTTTAGATAACGTGCCTGAACTGATCAACTTTTGATATAGGAAATGTTCAAAACATTATCCAACAATACAAAATTATATCATTTCTTTACTAATAAAGAGACTGATATGATTTTGTATATCAGGTTCGGTATCTAATAGCATTTGTTCAGAATCAATGTATTCGTAATACAGGGTGACAGTGACCAACAGACTTGGCTGCAACAGTTGCCCCGGTTTCTGTCTCATGAAACTTATCACCCGTTCTCAGTTTTTCTACCTTTTTGTAGCCCTATGTAACAACTTACATATCTGGGATCCTGATCCGGTATCATATACCCAGGATGCAGAGGATACTGAGAAACAGTTCTTTGTAATGAATACACCCGAAGGAGATGCATCATATGCACTTTCTTCGTTTAGGCGGCATAGGAATTCTGGTATTCCCTATTTCCTGCTCTTTCTTATAACAATTATAAGTTGGAGCGGGACCAACGTTCCCCAGCTCAGAATAACAAGCGGGTTCGGTCAATACATCCATATTATTATCTTGATTAAGGCGTGATATGGTCGCTACCAGGAGAGAGAGAAGAAAACACTCTGCGTGCGCTCTTGCAAGATCAGACTGGTTATATAATTTATCTAATCAGGATGGCTCCCACTGTTTTTATCAAATCTTCCTTCAAACCTTAAAAGGAAAGACTAGCCGGGATTAATTACACTCTATAAGTTCGCCAATCTTTCAGCCAGGCCAGTGTCGGTACTTTGAGGGAGGTTCCCCGTGCTTTCGCACGGACCTAATTACTGTAAACCTCATTTTCCCAGAGGCGTAACCCCGTTGACACCTTTCTAGACACCTACTTGACCGGCTAATTGCAAAGTGCAAAACTCTCCCAGGAGTAACAATTACTCGCAGTGGGTATCGGGATCCAACTATCATATAGAAGGTATGCAATCTCATTGCAAGTTTCAACACTTGAAACTCCCGATAATGGTTTTTACCCCTAGCACCTATGACCTTGGCTAAGGTCAACAAATCATAGGTACTAGTCAAGTTCTACCCGTCATTTCGTGATTAATTAGACCCACCCACATGACCCTTGGCTAAGGTCAACAAAGTCACATGACTGTCCTAACTAATCGCATCATATGCGGTGTAGGAAGACATCACTTAGCTACCGCACACTACGCCTCGGCTATGGTCGACAAACGTAGCACGAATACTAAGTACTCTACTTCCTAAAATGACGGAGGGTTGCTGCTGGTTTTTGTGAAAACCTTTAACGCTTTGAACTTGATCTCGTTGCGGAATCAAATGGTTTTTTAAATGGAATGTTTTTGAGGCTTTTCTAGTTTTGCTAAAGGGGTCACTCCCGGTGAAGGGATCGTCGGCCCTTTCCTCGTCGAATGAGGTGCGGGATATATCATATATATCACTTTGCAAAGCAGAAACTATAGAAGCGATCAAATACAAAACCGAGTGTGTAGCATCTGCCAGTTATTGCTAAAGGAGTCACTCCCGGTGAAGGGATCTCGGTCCTTTCCTCATCGAATAAGGTGCAGGATGTTCTATAATGAACACCACAATGCAAAGCAAGAACTGTAGCTACCTGTTTTATTTTGAAATTCGATTCCACAACATCAATTAGGTTTATTTTCTTTCATTAATCTCATTAATGAATATCCCATCATTTAAATTACCTAAACATCACAGATAGATATGACGTACACTTATGCCATCCGCATTCGCCTCGATGTCCCCTCGTGCACCGTTAGGTTAGGTAACTAACGGCAGAGCGGGGCAGGGCTAGCGCGGGTGTAAAACATAAGTAACGTCTATATAATATATCATATATACTATAATATCTGTCACAGAGCACAGAACATCGCATGATCACAGATAAAACACAGCAGAAGAAACATATGAAATATTGGATATACTAGGACGTCCGTGTTTTCAATACGAGCCAGTATAAAACACGGATTCCACGGTCGTGATGAATAGCCAATCCCACACCCCTAGACCCCTACGAGAGCAGCAAGAAACCCTACCAATTCTAGGGTTAGGAGACCCGGACTCGACTCCTCGAGTTGGTCTCCCACTGGACCCCAGAACCCGGTTACTTGTGCTCCCCTCCTTGGGTCTATCCTAGTGCAGAAAAGTAAATAATATACAACGGGTGACGACTTCCGCAACCTGGAAGTGCCCCAATAAAAGAATATTACATACAAGTTTTTACATGAATGAAAATGAAAAACACTCATCTCACATAAAAACCCCCGGCTATTCAAACACGACGATCCAATATAACATATCCAGCAACACATAACATCACATGTCATCAACGTAAGTAAATATGCGCATCCCAATTGTCGTTGACATATAGCAACGAAACCGGCGATATCACATATTACACTTACGGTCACAGAAAAGAAAATGTAAAACTACAACAGTTGGAATCCGCAACCTCCTCAGACATTACATGCCTGACCAAATGAATTACTCAGACATCGCATGCCTAACAATTATAAACCCCGCATTTTAGTCTCATTATCGAAAACTCTTTTCAATATCAAGTCGGGCAATTCAATAGGATTCCCGACATTCTGATTGAATGCTCGTCGCAAACTTCAGTAGACGGCCGCACCCCTGACGCCGTCGACAAAGTGCACCAAGGCGGAACACCGCTACCGCGAGCACCCTAACGGATGCTTTCGGCGACGGGGTTCTTCTACAGTCACTTGGTCGGGGCGATGGAGTGAGGCTGTCTATTAAGTTTACCCGGCGAGTATCCGCGTACACTACGTGATTGCGACGGACTTTTGATCACATCAAAATTCCATGGCAACCGATCAAGTGAGACTAAACTGCTACGTTTATAATATTCATTCCGTTATCTCATAACAATTTGTGAATTCCAATTATTGTATCACATTCCAGATAATTAGAAAATGTTAAACCTTTCGATCGAACAATCGAACACCCAAGTTTTCCCGATACAGATCAACACATGAAACAAGTCTAACAACATTCAGTTCGTGCCTCAGTACCAACGGTCCAGCCGTAGAAGGGTCAAGCCAATGCCTCACATGTGGCACGCCGTACTACCCCAAACCCAAAGGTTCAAAGGGCAGTTCAAGACGGTCACATAATCGAGTTAAGGTTTGTTGTCTTCTAGAGGGTCCATCGCGTTACTTGCACTACTTAGAACGTCGTTAAATTTCGGAAAAATCCAACAATTGGAAATTTCCCGGCAGGGGAAAAAGTGGGTATTTATATCCGGTCGAACTTTTTAACATATTCAAAAAATTATCCGGAACGACACATAGACAAAGTTTGACAATCCGATCGAATGTATGAACTCCCAATACAACCCAAAATACTCAACTCTTGATTTCAGATTAAAAATTCCCAGGAAAACCAGCACTGAAAAATAGGAGTTACTGTGCAAAATTCAATGGCAGATAAGACAAAAGTGCGGCGGAAGGGCCGCATTAGCACGCTAATGCCGCGGTTCCGCCGCACTTTAAAAAAATCATTAGGTAATTTTTGCATCATAATTCTTAGATTTACCTGATTGTTTTTCTGCATATTTTTAATTTGCAAAAATCCACATTTTACAAAAATGTCCAGAGAGCATTTTGAAGTCGGGGTTTCGGGTCGATCGGACTTCTAACTCTGTCTACGCATCGCCTAAGGCTCTAGCTAGGCTCTGATACCACTGTAGGGTTCCTAGGCACTCTAGTGAAGTCTCACAAGTGATCAAACATGCACAAATCTAATTTTACGGGTGCCTACAAACCCGACTACGGATCGTTTACTAGATATTTAGGCGAAAACATAAACTAGTTAACATTTTAACTAAGGGAACGGATATACAACCTTTGTAGATCCGTTCCACCACCTCCACAGCTCCGCAATGAAGTCCCCTCACTGTCCAAATCATGTCTTGGGCTCTAGCGTCGGCATCATCGAAGAATGGGCGGGCTTGATCGTCGGTTCGATGCCGAAGATGATCTACGTCGAGGCATCGCTAGAACAAGCTCCAACTTCACCAAGTCGGAAAAACTTGTGAAGGAAACACCCTATACTACTTGGCAAGAGGTAGAGGATGAAGAAATAGGAAGTGGGTAAACTTTAGTTTTGGATTTCTCACTAGACTTCATGACTTGCCATTGAAGTAGCAAGCTTTCTTCAATGTTGAAGAAGATGAAGAAGAAGAAGAAGATATGATAACTTCAAATTAAAATAGAAAAGAAAATACAATACTTATCATATCTTTGACCATGGTTTAGTGTAGAGACTTAACTTAGGTTAGATGAGTGGTTAGGGTTAGGCATGAGACAAGAATGGTGACTAAAACAATGCTACATGAATCTTCAACTAAAAACAAAAATAGCCACCATTCATTTCTCATTTTCTTTTTCTTTTGAAATAAATAAAATAAAAAGATAAATGAATTAGATGAAACCCTAATCACTAACTAACCATGGTTTAATACTTTACACAAAACCAAACAAGAATGTATCATCAAACATGATACAATCATGTGCACAAAGAAATATATCGCATATACAATGTGCACAATTCAAGTGAGAAAATCCATTTAAAGTGAACCAATACTAGTTAATGCAAAGCAATATATCAAATATATAATTATACATTAAATCATTAAATCAACACTTGATTCAATGATCCGGTCATATCGGATATAACCGACTAGTATCATATGTATCGGCTTATCGAATCAATCCTTGATTCGATAACTAGGTTATATCGTATATAACCATTCGACACATTTATCGCGAGAATGAAATACGGTATCACATACACGCATCATTCTCGGTCCCGCACATATCTCATATGCGCTCCTATTTCGTTTCGCTTGAGCCAGGAAACCTCTGTGTAGGACTCTAAAGACTCGTCAATACGCCGGCAGCGGATGATGATCATATCAAACACCCACAAGCCGCAAGCGGTCAGCTAAACGTAACGGCCACCCGGGTATTGAGCGATCAGAAGATCGACGAGCAAGCCCGCTCACACTCCTGCGAATCCAACCAGTAACACTTACCGTACGGTCCGGTCTGTTCGTCTGATATGTCGCATATCTCGCCTAGGGGTGGTAAACGTCAGACCC
Source organism: Agapanthus africanus (assembly GCA_030015575.1). Lineage (NCBI taxonomy): Eukaryota > Viridiplantae > Streptophyta > Magnoliopsida > Asparagales > Amaryllidaceae > Agapanthus > Agapanthus africanus. Next base: position 343,922,653 of record CM057341.1, read on the forward strand.
CAATAGTTCGATAAGTTATGCCGACTTGAGGTCCATAACATTCGTGAAACTACTGATAACTCTTACCAGTATATCACTGCAACCCTGGCTAGGGATTTCCTGTTATGGCCAGTCGAGCATAGCACAACATCAACCCCCAATACCGGGAGAGACGAATCCCCTCCTATCGCTCATTGCCTCCATGTGAATCGGGACTGTACCCAAAAACCACCTGTTTTCACAACTCAGTAGAGCCGTGGTAGGGTGGAAATCAAAGCACAGTGGGAGACACACAAGACTCTATGACGATCTCGGGTCAACAGACTAAGCTGTACCAGTGTCACCAGAGAACTGCCATCTGACGTGAGGTATAATACCATCTGGGAGTTCTCGGCGAGTCCGTTCAGTGTACCCAGTCTCCACTGAGCACCCGCATACCATCTTCGATGTCAAACACCAATGGATATGGGATCATCCATCGCCCATCTCATAGGTCGAGAAGATATGCGCTAGTCTACTCTGGAATATCGATGCCCCGTCTCGATATTCCCTCGACTAGGAACATTTCAAGGATGCACTCATGGACTACCCAGGCCCCACTAGTATGATCTACATCATAGTCCTGGAAGTCGAGTACATATCCTAAGGGCTTTATCAATATGTAATCAGAGAGACAGAAAGTATACATGTTAAGATAAAGTGCAACCAGATAGCGTACTATCATGTCGAGCAAGAAAGTCCTTCCTATATATGTCCCAGCATCCACTACAATATACATCCAATGTACAGTAATGGCCTCTAGGGCATACATATAACTAACAGTTTGAAGGAAGATTTGATAAAAACCAGTGGAAGCCATCCTGATTAGATAAGATAATAACCAATCTGATCTTGCAAGAGCATACGCTAAAGTGTTTTCTTCTCTCTCTCTCCAGGTAGCGACCATTTCATGCCTTAATCAAGATAATAATATGGATGTATTGACCGAACCCGCATGTTATACTGTGCAGGGGAACGTTGAACCCGTTCTATCTTATAAGTGTTATAAGAATGAACAGGAAATAGGAGAATATCTAGATTCTCAAGCCGCCCAAAAGAACATGCATGTTGATGCATCTTCTTCGGGTGTGTTAGTTATTGAGAACTGTTTTTCAGTTCACCCTACGTCCTGGGTATTAGATACCGGATCAGGATCCCACATATGTAAGCAGTTACATGGGCTACGGAAAGGTAGAGAACTGGGTAAAGGTGATCATTCTGTTCAAGTAGGGAACGGTGCAAATGTTGCAGCCAAAGCAGTTGGCGAATATCACCTAGTATTACCAAGTGGTGATACAATGATTCTGAATGAGTGCTATTATATACCGAACATGATGTGCAACATTATATCAGTTTCTTTATTGAGTAAAGAAGGATATAATTTTGTAGTACAGGATAATGTTATGAACATATTCCTAGATCAAAAGTTGATTGCATCAGGCTCGTTACATAATGGCATATTCATTCTAAATCAAAATACAGTCCTCAATATACAAAACACACACAAGAGGAAAAGTTCAGAAATGAACGAATCCTACTTGTGGCATTGTAGACTTGGTCATATCAATGCGACACGACTGGCTAAGTTACATAAGGATGGTTATTTGAATCCGTTCGAATTATCATCTTATGATACTTGCCATTCATGTCTCAAAGGAAAAATGACCAAAGCTCCGTTTAGTGGACACGGAGAAAGAGTTACTGAACTCTTAGGACTGGTACATAGTGATGTATGCGGTCCCATGTCTACCCATGCCAGGAACGGTTCTTCCTACTTCATTACATTCACTGACGATCTCTCTAGATACGGGCATGTGTTCCTATTGAAACACAAGTCTGAAGCTTTTGAGAAATTCAGAGAATATAAGCAAGAAGTAGAGAACCAAACGGGCAAAAGTATTAAGATCCTTCGATCTGATCGAGGAGGAGAATACTTGAGCAATGAGTTCCAAGATTATCTAAAAGAGAATGGGATTCTCTCTCAGCTTACTCCACCTTATACACCACAGCACAACGGTGTATCGGAACGAAAGAATCGCACCCTATTAGATATGGTGCGTTCAATGATGAGTACAGCTGAGTTACCTATTTCCTTCTGGGGGTATGCGCTCGAGACAGCTATACACCTATTGAATATGGTTCCTACCAAATCAGTGCCTACCACTCCATATGAGATATGGAAAGGGAAGAGACCATCTCTTAAGTATGTTAAGATATGGGGTTGTCCAGCCTATGTCAAAAGACAAAATCCGGACAAACTCGAGGCAAGATCAGTCTTATGTAAGTTTGTAGGATATCCCAAAAATTCACAAGGGTATATCTTCTACCACCCCGAGGAACAAAAGGTGTTTGTTTCTCGACATGCCACTTTCTTAGAAAAAGGTTTTCTTATAAAACAGATTAGTGGCATTGAGGTAGAACTGGAAGAGGTTCCAGCAACATAAACTATAACTGAAGATTTAGTAGAACCAGAGGATTCAGTAGTATCCGACGAACCCCAGCCTCTCCGCCGATCTAGCAGGGTTTCTCGTCCACCTGAGAGATACTACGGTTAACTCATTGACGGTGGAAGCGAGGATTGCATCATGGAGGATGATGACCCAACTAGCTTCGAGCAGGCCATCACGAGTAGAGACTCAGTGAAATGGCTGGATGCTATGCGGTCCGAGATGGAATCCATGTACACCAACAAAGTATGGACTTTGGAAGTTGCTCCTGAAGGGGTAAAACCCATCGGGAGCAAGTGGATCTTCAAGAAAAAAATTTGTGTAGATGGGAAAGTGGAGACTTTCAAAGCTAGACTTGTAGCAAAGGGTTTTCGTCAAAGACCAGGTGTGGACTATGACGAAACTTTTTCTCCAGTGGCTATGCTTAAATCCATCCGGATCATGCTTGCCATCGCTGCATATCATGATTACGAAATCTGGCAAATGGATGTTAAGACCGCCTTTCTAAATGGTGATTTAGAAGAGTGCGTGTACATGACTCAGCCAGAGGGCTTCGTAGACAGTGGGAGCAGCGGGAAGGTGTGCAAGCTGCTTAAATCCATTTATGGATTAAAGCAAGCATCGCGGAGTTGGAACATCTTCTTTGACGTCGTTATCAAAGAGTTTGATTTCGTCAAAAATCCAGATGAACCTTGTATCTACAAGAAGGTAGCAGAGAGTAAGGTTGTCTTCCTCGTATTGTACGTGGACGACATACTCTTGATAGGAAATGATATTCCTATGCTGCAATCGGTCAAGCTCTTCTTATCACAAAGATTCTCAATGAAAGATCTTGGTGATGCCTCCTGCATATTGGGAATTAGGATCTATAGAGATAGATCCAAACGGATATTGGGATTGTCCCAATCCAGGTACATTGACACCGTACTAAAGAGGTTTAGTATGGAAGAATCCAAGCATGGGAACTTGCCCACGATCTCTGGAGTCACTCTCTCCAAAGAGATGTCTCCCAAGACTGATTTGGAGAGAGCTCGCATGCAAGGGATACCCTATGCTTCGGCTGTAGGCTCTATCATGTAGGCGATGCTATGTACCAGACCCGATGTAGCATACTCACTAAGTATAGTGAGCAGGTATCAAGCTGATCCTGGAGAGAGTCACTGGACAGCTGTGAAGAGCATTCTCAAGTACTTACGAAGGACTAAAGAGATGCTCTTGGTGTATGGTAACGGAGAACTCCAAGTGGAGTCCTTTACCGATTCGAGCTTCCAGAGTGATAAGGATGACTCTAAGTCGCAGTCGGGCTTTGTCTTCACCCTTTACGGAGGGGCGGTTAGCTGGAAGAGTTCCAAGCAGGAAACCGTGGCAGACTCGACGATGGAGGCTGAATACATCGCTGCCAACGATGCTGCTAAAGAGGCTGTCTGGATCAAGAAGTTCATTACTGAACTTGGAGTGGTTCCATCCATTGGGCATCCAATACCTTTGTATTGCGATAACAATGGAGCAGTGGCTTTGGCCAAGGAACCCAGGTCCCATCAGCGATCCAGGCATATTCTGAGGCGGTATCACCTGATCCGGGAGATAGTTGATCGCCGGGAGATCGAGGTCAGGAGGGTTGACACGAAGAACAACACGGCGGATCCACTCATGAAGGCCATTCCCCAGATACAGTTTGAGAGACTCTTCGGGATGCTCGGTATGCGATACTACAGCAGCTGGCCCTAGTGCAAGTAGAAGATTGTTAGTCGTATGTATGCCCTAGAGGCCAGTATTGTACAGATGATGTATATTATATTGGATGCTTGGACATATATAGAGATGACTTTCTTGCTCGATATGATAATATGCTATCTGGTTACTCTTTATCTTAACATGTACACTTGTTTCTTTATACTGTCTTATAGTTACATGTTGGTAAAGCCCTTAGGATGTGTACTTGACTACCTGGACTATGATGCAGATCATACTAGTGGGGACATGGTAGTCCATAGGTACATCCTTCAAGGTCCCTAGTTGTGGGTATATCGAGACGGGGCATCGATATACAAGAGTAGACTAGCGTATACCTTCTCGACCCATACAGATGGGCGATGGATGATCCCATATCCATTGGTGTTTGACATCAGAGATGATATACGGGTGCTCAGTGGAGACTGGGTACACTGGACGGACTCGCCGAGAACTCCCAGATGGTATTATACCTCACGTCAGATGGCAGTTCTCAGGTGACACTTGTGCAGGTTAGTCTGTAGACCCGAGATCGTCATAGAGTCTTGTGTGAATCCCACTGTGCTTTGATCTCCACCTTACCACGTCCATGAGGGCGTGCAAAACGGTGGTCTTTGGGTACAGTCCCGAGTCACATAGAGGCAATGAGCGATAGGAGGGGTTTCGTCTCTCCCGGTATTGGGGGTTGATGTTGCGCTGTGCTTGATTGGCCGTAACAGGGAAGTCCCTGGCCAGGGCTGATCAGAGATTTGCTGGTAAGTGTTACCAGTAGTTTCTCGACCCGTTATGAGCCTCACATCGGCACGACTTATCGGTTATTGGGGTCTGACGTTTACCACCCCTAGACTTGATATGCGACATATCAGACGAACAGACCGGACTGTACGGTAAGTGTTACAGGTTGGATTCACAGGAGTGTGAGCGGGCTAGCTCGTCGATCTTCTGATCGCTCAATACCCGGATGGCCGTTACGTTTAGCAGACCGCTTGCGGCTGTTAGTTGTGTGTATGCCCTAGAGGCCAGTATTGTACAGATTATGTATATTATATTGGATGCTTGGACATATATAGAGATGACTTTCTTGCTCGACATGATAGTATGCTATCTGGTTACTCTTTATCTTAACATGTACACTAGTCTCTTTATACTGTCTTATAGTTACATGTTGGTAAAGCCCTTAGGATTTGTACTTGACTACCTGGACTATGATGCAGATCATACTAGTGGGGACATGGTAGTCCATAAGTACATCCTTCAAGGTCCCTAGTCGTGGGTGTATCGAGACGGGGCATCGATATACCAGAGTAGACTAGCGTATACGCTTCTCGACCCATGAGATGGGCGATGGATGATCCCATATCCATTGGTGTTTGACATCAGAGATGGTATACGGGTGCTCAGTGGAGACTGGGTACACTGGACGGACTCGCCGAGAACTCCCAGATGGTATTATACCTCACGTCAGATGGCAGTTCTCAGGTGACACTTGTACAGGTTAGTCTGTAGACCCGAGATCGTCATAGAGTCTTGTATGATTCCCACTGTGCTTTGATCTCCACCTTACCACGTCCATGAGGGCGTGCAAAACGGTGGTCTTTGGGTACAGTCCCGAGTCACATGGAGGCAATGAGCGATAGGAGGGGTTTCGTCTCTCCCGGTATTGGGGGTTGATGTTGCGCTGTGCTCGATTGGCCGTAACAGGGAAGTCCCTGGCCAGGGCTGATCAGAGATTTACTGGTAAGTGTTACCAGTAGTTTCTCGACCCGTTACGAGCCTCACATCAGCACGACTTATCGGGTTATTGGGGTCTGACGTATACCACCCCTAGACTTGATATGCGACATATCAGACGAAGAGACCGGACTGTATGGTAAGTGTTACTGGTCGGATTCGCAGGAGTGTGAGCGGGCTAGCTCGTCGATCTTCTGATCGCTCAATACCCGGGTGGCCGTTACGTTTAGCAGACCGCTTGCGGCTTGTGGGTGCTTGATATGATCATCATCTGCTACCGGCGTATTGACGAGTCTTTAGAGTCCTACACAGAGGTTTCCTGGCTCAAGCGAAACGAAATAGGAGCGCATATGAGATATGTGCGGGACCGAGAATAATGTGTGTATGTGATACCGTATTTCATTCTCGCGATATATGTTTCGATTGGTTATATTCGATATGACCTAGTTATCGAATCATTGATTCGATAAATCGATGCATTGAATACTAGTCGGTTATGTGCGACATGACCGGATCATTGAATCAAGTGTTGATTTAATGATTTAATGTATAATTATATATTTGATATATTACTTTGCATTAACTAGTATTGGTTCACTTTAAACGGATTTTTCTCACTTGATGCACATTGTATATGTGATATGCTTTCGTGCACCTTTTTGTATCATGTTTGATGATACTTGATCATTTAGTTAAGTGTATAGAATTAATCCATGGTTAATTTGATAATTAGGGTTTTGCATATTCATTTATTTATTTATTTGTTTAATTATTTATTTGAAATGGATTATGATGAGAATGGTGGCTCTTTTTGTTTTAAGTTGAAGCTTCATGAAGCTTTGACTTTTGTAACCATCCTTATCTTCATGCTTAACCCTAACCCTCTAAAGTGACCATGGTTTATTCTCTACACTTGACCCTAGTTTAGTTATGATAAGTATTTGATTTTCTATTTCTTTTTATGATAACTTATCATAACTTGCTCATTTTTCTTCTTCTTCTTCAAGCTTGCTACAACAATGGCAACTTGAGATCTAGTGAGATAAATCCAATTCTAAAGTGAACCCACCTCCTATTTCTTCACCCTCTACCTCTTGCCAAGTTGTTTTGGGTGTTTACTTCACAAGATTCACAAGTTTGTGAAGTCGGAGCTTGAGTTTGTGCAACCTCGACGTAGATCGTCTTTGACACAAAGCCGACGAACCATTCCGCTTGTTTTCCCGATGAAGCCGATGATCGAGTCGAGGATTCATGATGGACAGCGAGGACATGACCACGTGGAGCTAAGGAGGCGGAAATCCGGATCTAAAAAGGTTGTAGCATCTCAACTTTAGTTAAATAGTTAACTAGTTTTCCGTTTCGCCTAAACATCTAGTTTAAGATCCGTAGTCTAGGGTTTCTCGGCATCAAAAATTTAAATTGGCATGTTCGATGCCTTGTGAGACCACTATAGGGTGCCTAGGAACCTTTCACTGGTATCAGAGCCTAGCTAGAGCCTTAGGCGAAGCGTAGACATTGATTCAAGAGTTGAATTTTCTGCAATTGTTTTGGGGATTCGGTGTTTCGATCGGGGTATCAAATTTTGTCTATTTGGCTTTCCGGATAAATTTTAGAATATGTTAAAAAGTTCGACCGGATATAAATACCCAATTTTTCCCCTGTCGGGAAATTTCCAAGTGTTGGATTTTTCCGTAGTTTAACGACGTTCTAAGTAGTGCAAGTAACTCGATGGTCCCTCTAGAAGACAACAAACCTTAACTCGATTATGTGACCGTCTTGAACTGCCCTTTGAACCTTCGGGTTTGGGGCAGTACGGCGTGCCACATGTGAGGCGTTGGCTTGACCCTTCTACGGCTGGACCGTTGGTACTGAGGTACGAACTGAATGTTGTTAGACTTATTTCATGTGTTGATCTGTATTGGGAAAACTTGGGTGTTCGATTGTTCGATCGGAAAGTTTAACATTTTCTAATTTATCCGGAATTGGATACAATAATTGGAATTCAGAAACAGTTATGAGATAACTGGATGATTGTTATAAATCTAGCAGTTTAGTCCCGTACGATATTGAAAAGAGTTTTCGATAATGAGACTAAAATGCGGGGTTTGTAACTGTTAGGCATGTGATGTCTAAAGAGGTTGCGGATTCCAACTGTTGTAGTTTTACACTTTCTTTTCTGTGACCGTAAGTGTAGTATGGTCATATCACCGGTTTCGTTGCTATACGTCAACGACAATTGGGGTATGCATACTTACTTACGTTGATGACATGTGATGTTATGTGTTTCTGGATATGTTATATTGGATCGTCGTATTCGAATAGCCGGGGGTTTTTATGTGAGATGAGTGTTTTTCTTTTTCATTCATGTAAAAACTTGTATGTAATATTCTTTTATTCGGGGCACTTCCAGGATGCGGGAGTTGTCACCTTTTGTATATTATTTACTTTTCCGCATTAGGATAGACCCAAGGAGGGGAGCACAAGTAACCGGGTTCTGGGGTCCAGTGGGAGACCAACTCGAGGAGTCGAGTCCGGGTCTCCTAACCCTAGAATTGGCTGGGTTGCTTGCCGCTCTCGTAGGGGTCTAGGGGTGTGGGATTGGCTATTCATCACGACCGTGGAATCCGTGTTTTATACTGGCTCGTATTGAAAACACGGACGTCCTAGTATATCCAATATTTCATATGTTTATTCTGCTGCGATATCTATGATGAGATCATGTGATGTTTCTATGATGGATTTAATATATAGTATATATGATATATTATATAGATGTTACTTATGTTTTACACCCGCGCTAGCCCTGCCCTGCTCTGTCGTTAGTTACCTAACCTAACGGTGCACGAGGGGACATCGAGGCGAATGCGGATGGCATAAGTGTACGTCATATCTATCTGTGATGTTTAGGTATTTAAATGATGGGACTTCATTAATGTGATTAATGAAAGATAAGAAACCTAAGATGTTGTAGAATCGAATTTTAAAATAAAACAGGTAGCTACAGTTCTTGCTTTGCACAGCGGTATATATGATATACCCCGCACCTTATTCGATGAGGAAAGGACCGAGATCCCTTCACCGGGAGTGACTCCTTTAGCAATAACTGGCAGATGCTACACACTCGGTTTGCTTTTGACTGCTTTTGTGTTTTTGCTTTGCACAGCGATATATATGATATATCCCGCGCCTCATTCGACGAGGAAAGGACCGAGATCCCTTCACCGGGAGTGACTCCTTTAGCAAAACTAGAAAAGCCTCAAAATCACTCCATTTTCAAAACTTCATTTGATTCTACAACGATATAAAGTTCATTACGCAAAGGGTTTTCTTAAAAACCTGACGTAGCCCTCCGTCATTTCAGATAACTAATAGTTAGTATTCGTGCTGCGTTTGTTGACTCAGTCAAGGCGTAGTGTGCGGTAGCTGATTACTATTTATCTGTTTATGCATATGATGCAGATTGGATTAGGGTAGTCGTGCGGCCTTGTTGACTTAGTCAAGGGTCGTGCGGGTGGGTTTAATTCAATCAGGAAATGACGGGTTGAACTTTACTTGCGGTCTATGGTTTGTTGACTCAGTCAAGGTCATAGATCGCCTGGGGCAAAATATTATCGGGAATTTCAAGTGTTGAAATTTGCAATGAGATTGCATACCTTCTATAAGATAGTTGGATCCCGATACCCGCTGCGAGTAAGAGTTACTCCTGGGAGAGTTTTACACATTGCAATTAGCTGATCAAGTAGGTGTCTAGAAAGGTTTCAACGGGGTTATGCCTCTGGGAAAACGAGGTTTACATTAATTAGGTTCGTGCGAAAGCACGGGGGACCTCCCTCAAAGTACCGACACTGGCCTGGCTGAAAGATTGGCGAACCTGTAGTGTGTAATTAATCCCGGCTAATCTTTCCTTTTAGGGTTTGAAGGAAGATTTGATAAAAAGCAGTGGGAGCCATCCTGATTAGATAAGATAATAACCAATCTGATCTTGCACGAGCATACGCTAAAGTGTTTTCTTCTCTCTCTCTCCAGGTAGCGACCATTTCATGCCCTAATAAAGATAATAATATGGATGTATTGACCGAACCCGCATGTTATACTGTGCAGGGGAACGTTGAACCCGTTCTATCTTATAAGTGTTATAGGAATGAACAGGAAACAGGAGAATATCTGGATTCTCACACCGCCCAAACGGAGAACATGCATGTTGATGCATCATCTTCGGGTGTGTTTGTCATTGAGAACTGTTTCTCAGTTCACCCTACGTCCTGGGTATTAGATACCGGGTCAGGATCCCACATATGTAAGATGTTACATGGGCTGCGAAAAGGTAGAGAACTGAGAAAAGGTGAACATTCCGTTCATGTAGGGAATGGGGCAAATGTTGCAGCCAAAGCAGTTGGCATATATCACCTGGTATTACCAAATGGTGATACACTACTCCTGAATGAGTGCTATTATATACCGAACATGATGTGCAACATTATATCAGTTTCTTTATTAAGTAAAGAAGGTTATAATTTTGTAGTAAAGGATAATGTTATGAACATATTCCTCGATCAAAGGTTGATTGCATCAGGCTCGCTACATAATGGCATATTCATTCTCAATCAAAATACAGTCTTCAATATACAAAATACACACAAAAGGAAAAGCTCAGAAATGAACGAATCCTTCTTGTGGCACTGTAGACTTGGCCATATCAATGAGACACGACTAGCTAAGTTGCATAAGAATGGATATTTGAATTCATTCGAATTATCATCTTATGACACTTGCCATTCATGTCTCAAAGGAAAAATGACCAAAACTCCGTTTACAGGACACGGAGAAAGAGTTACTGAACTCTTGGGACTGGTGCATAGTGATGTATGCGGTCCAATGTCTACACACGCCAGAAATGGTTCTTCTTACTTCATTACATTCACTGACGATCTCTCTAGATACGGGCATGTGTTCCTGTTGAAACACAAGTCTGAAGCTTTTGAGAAATTCAAAGAATATAAGCACGAGGTAGAGAACCAAACGGGCAAAAGTATTAAGGTTCTTCGATCTGATCGAGGAGGTGAATACTTAAGCAGTGAATTCCTGGATTATCTAAAAGAGAATGGGATTCTCTCTCAGCTTACTCCTCCTTATACACCACAGCACAACGGTGTATCGGAACGAAGGAATCGCACCCTATTAGATATGGTGCGTTCAATGATGAGTAATGCTGAGTTACCTATTTCCTTTTGGGGGTATGCGCTTGAGACAGCCATATACCTATTGAATCTGGTTCCGTCTAAATCTGTACCTACCACACCATATGAGATATGGAGTGGGAAGAGACCATATTTTAAGCGAATTAAGATATGGGGTTGTCCGGCCTATGTCAAAAAGCAAAATCCGGACAAACTCGAGGCACGATCATTCCTTTGCAAGTTTGTGGGATATCCTAAGAATTCTCAAGGATATTTTTTCTACCAAGCTGAGGAACAAAGAGTGTTTGTTGCTCAACATGCCACCTTTTTGGAAAGGGAATTTCTTGCAAAAGAAATTAATGGCAAAGAGGTAGAGCTGGAAGAGGTTCCAGCACCACAAACTGCAACTGACGATTTAGCAGAACCAGAGGATTCAGTGGTGCCCGACGTACCCCAGCCTCTCCGCCGATCTAGTAGGGTTCCTCGCCAACCTGAGAGATACTACGGTTTTCTCATTGATGGTGGGAGCGAGGATTGCATCATGGAGGATGATGACCCAACTAGCTTCGAGCAGGCCATCACGAGTGGGGACTCAGTGAAATGGCTGGATGCTATGCGGTCCGAGATGGAATCCATGTACACCAACAAAGTATGGACTTTGGAAGTTGCTCCTGAAGGGGTAAAACCCATTGGGAGCAAGTGGATCTTCAAGAAGAAACTTGGTGTAGATGGGAAAGTGGAGACTTTCAAAGCTAGACTTGTAGCAAAGGGTTTTCGTCAAAGACCAGGTGTGGACTATGACGAAACCTTTTCTCCAGTGGCTATGCTTAAATCCATCCGAATCATGCTTGCCATTGCTGCCTTTCATGACTACGAAATCTGGCAAATGGATGTTAAGACCGCCTTTCTAAATGGTGATTTAGAAGAGTGCGTGTACATGACTCAGCCGGAGGGCTTCGTAGACAGTGGGAGCAGCGGGAAGGTGTGCAAGCTGCTTAAATCCATTTATGGATTAAAGCAAGCATCGCGGAGTTGGAACATCTGCTTTGACGTCGTTATCAAAGAGTTTGATTTCGTCAAAAATCCAGATGAACCTTGTATCTACAAGAAGGTGGCAGAGAGTAAGGTTGTCTTCCTCGTATTGTACGTGGACGACATACTCTTGATAGGAAATGATATTCCTATGCTGCAATCGGTCAAGCTCTTCTTATCACAAAGATTCTCAATGAAAGATCTTGGTGATGCCTCCTGCATATTGGGAATTAGGATCTATAGAGATAGATCCAAACGGATTTTGGGATTGTCCCAATCCAGGTACATTGACACCATACTAAAGAGGTTTAGCATGGAAGAGTCCAAGCGTGGGAACTTGCCCACGATCTCTGGAGTCACTCTCTCCAAAGAGATGTCTCCTAAGATTGATTTGGAGAGAGCTCGCATGCAAGGGATACCCTATGCTTCGGCAGTAGGCTCTATCATGTATGCGATGCTATGTACCAGACCCGATGTAGCATACTCACTAAGTGTAGTGAGCAGGTATCAAGCTGATCCTGGAGAGAGTCACTGGACAGCTGTGAAGAGCATTCTCAAGTACTTGCGAAGGACTAGAGATATGTTCTTGGTGTATGGTAACGGAGAACTCCAAGTGGAGTCCTTTACCGATTCCAGCTTCCAGAGTGATAAGGACGACTCAAAGTCGCAGTCGGGCTTTGTCTTTACCCTTTACGGAGGGGCGGTTAGCTGGAAGAGTTCCAAGCAGGAAATCGTGGCAGACTCGACGATGGAGGCTGAATACATCGCTGCCAACGATGCTGCCAAAGAGGCTGTCTGGATCAAGAAGTTCATTACTGAACTTGGAGTGGTTCCATCCATTGAGCATCCAATACCTTTGTATTGCGATAACAATGGAGCGGTGGCTTTGGCCAAGGAACCCAGGTCCCATCAGCGATCCAGGCAAATTCTGAGGCGGTATCACCTGATCCGGGAGATAGTTGATCGCCGGGAGATCGAGGTCAGGAGAGTTGACACGAAGAACAACACGGCGGATCCACTCACGAAGGCCATTCCCCAGATACAGTTTGAGAGACTCTTCGGGATGCTCGGTATGAGATACTACAGCAGCTGGCCCTAGTGCAAGTGGGAGATTGTTAGTTGTGTGTATGCCCTAGAGGCCAGTATTGTACAGATTATGTATATTATATTGGATGCTTGGACATATATAGAGATGACTTTCTTGCTCGAAATGATAGTATGCTATCTGGTTACTCTTTATCTTAACATGTACACTAGTCTCTTTATACTGTCTTATAGTTACATGTTGGTAAAGCCCTTAGGATTTGTACTTGACTACCTGGACTATGATGCAGATCATACTAGTGGGGACATGGTAGTCCATAAGTACATCCTTCAAGGTCCCTAGTCGTGGGTGTATCGAGACGGGGCATCGATATACCAGAGTAGACTAGCGTATACGCTTCTCGACCCATGAGATGGGCGATGGATGATCCCATATCCATTGGTGTTTGACATCAGAGATGGTATACGGATGCTCAGTGGAGACTGGGTACACTGTACGGACTCGCCGAGAACTCCCAGATGGTATTATACCTCACGTCAGATGGCAGTTCTCAGGTGACACTTGTACAGGTTAGTCTGTAGACCCGAGATCGTCATAGAGTCTTGTATGATTCCCACTGTGCTTTGATCTCCACCTTACCATGTCCATGAGGGCGTGCAAAACGGTGGTCTTTGGGTACAGTCCCGAGTCACATGGAGGCAATGAGCGATAGGAGGGGTTTCGTCTCTCCCGGTATTGGGGGTTGATGTTGCGCTGTGCTCGATTGGCCGTAACAGGGAAGTCCCTGGCCAGGGCTGATCAGAGATTTGCTGGTAAGTGTTACCAGTAGTTTCTCGACCCGTTACGAGCCTCACATCAGCACGACTTATCGGGTTATTGGGGTCTGACGTATACCACCCCTAGACTCTATATGCGACATATCAGACGAAGAGACCGGACTGTATGGTAAGTGTTACTGGTCGGATTCGCAGGAGTGTGAGCGGGCTAGCTCGTCGATCTTCTGATCGCTCAATACCCGGGTGGCCGTTACGTTTAGCAGACCGCTTGCGGCTTGTGGGTGCTTGATATGATCATCATCTGCTACCGGCGTATTGACGAGTCTTTAGAATCCTACACAGAGGTTTCCTGGCTCAAGCGAAACGAAATAGGAGCGCATATGAGATATGTGCGGGACCGAGAATAATGTGTGTATGTGATACCGCATTTCATTCTCGCGATATATGTTTCGATTGGTTATATTCGATATGACCTAGTTATCGAATCATTGATTCGATAAATCGATGCATTGAATACTAGTCGGTTATGTGCGACATGACCGGATCATTGAATCAAGTGTTGATTTAATGATTTAATGTATAATTATATATTTGATATATTACTTTGCATTAACTAGTATTGGTTCACTTTAAACGGATTTTTCTCACTTGATGCACATTGTATATGTGATATGCTTTCGTGCACCTTTTTGTATCATGTTTGATGATACTTGATCATTTAGTTAAGTGTATAGAATTAATCCATGGTTAATTTGATAATTAGGGTTTTGCATATTCATTTATTTATTTATTTGTTTAATTATTTATTTGAAATGGATTATGATGAGAATGGTGGCTCTTTTTGTTTTAAGTTGAAGCTTCATGAAGCTTTGACTTTTGTAACCATCCTTATCTTCATGCTTAACCCTAACCCTCTAAAGTGACCATGGTTTATTCTCTACACTTGACCCTAGTTTAGTTATGATAAGTATTTTATTTTCTATTTCTTTTTATGATAACTTATCATAACTTGCTCATTTTTCTTCTTCTTCTTCAAGCTTGCTACAACAATGGCAACTTGAGATCTAGTGAGATAAATCCAATTCTAAAGTGAACCCACCTCCTATTTCTTCACCCTCTACCTCTTGCCAAGTTGTTTTGGGTGTTTACTTCACAAGATTCACAAGTTTGTGAAGTCGGAGCTTGAGTTTGTGCAACCTCGACGTAGATCGTCTTTGACACAAAGCCGACGACCCATTCCGCTTGTTTTCCCGATGAAGCCGATGATCGAGTCGAGGATTCATGATGGACAGCGAGGACATGACCACGTGGAGCTAAGGAGGCGGAAATCCGGATCTAAAAAGGTTGTAGCATCTCAACTTTAGTTAAATAGTTAACTAGTTTTCCGTTTCGCCTAAACATCTAGTTTAAGATCCGTAGTCTAGGGTTTCTCAGCATCAAAAAATTTAAATTGGCATGTTCGATGCCTTGTGAGACCACTATAGGGTGCCTAGGAACCTTTCAGCGGCTTGTGGGTGCTTGATATGATCATCATCTGCTACCGGCATATTGACGAGTCTTTAGAGTCGTACACAGAGGTTTCCTGGCTCAAGCGAAACGAAATAGGAGCGCATATGAGATATGTGCGGGACCGAGAATAATGCGTGTATGTGATACCGCATTTCATTCTCGCGATGAATGTTTCGATTGGTTATATGCGATATAACCTAGTTATCGAATCGTAGATTGATTCGATAAGTCGATACATTGGATACTAGTCGGTTATGTGCGACATGACCGGATCATTGAATCAAGTGTTGATTTAATGATTTAATGTATAATTATATATTTGATATATTACTTTGCATTAACTAGTATTAGTTCACTTTGAATGGGTTTTCTCACTTGATGTGCAAGTTGTATATGTGATATACTTTTGTGCACATCTTTGTATCATGTTTGATGAGGCTTGCTCATTTGGTTAAGTGTAAAGAATAAAACCTAGGTTAAGAAAGTGATTAGGGTTTTAATTATCCATTCTTTTATTTATTTATTTTGGAAAAAGAATGGCATAAGAATACAAAATGGTTGCTTTCATTCTTGAACCTTTGTGAAGCTTCATGAAGCTTTGACCAAAGTGACCAATTTGTCTTCATGCTTAACCCTAACCACTCTTCTAACCTTGGTCAATTCTTACACCTAACCATGGTTCCTATTATGATAAGTATTCATTTCTTTTTCATTTTTGATTAACTTATCATAATATTTCCTTCTTCTTGATCTTCTTCTTCAAGAAAGAAAGCTTGATGCCATCAATGGCAACTTGAGTTCTAAAGTGAGAAATCCAATTCTAAAGTGAACCCACCTCCTATTTCTTCACCCTCTACCTCTTGCCAAGTTGTTTTGGGTGTTTTCTTCACAAGTTTCACAAATTTGTGAAGTCGGAGCTTGAACTTGTGATGCCTCGACGTAGATCATCTTCGGCACGAAGCCGACGACCTAGTCCGCCCATTTCTCCGATCAAGCCGACGATTGAGTCCGGGATTCGAGATGGACAGCAAGAGGACGCCTACGCGGAGCTAAGGAAGTGGAGAACCGGATCTACAAAGGTTGTAGCCTCTCTCCTTTAGTTAAGATGTTAACTAGTTTCGTATTTCGCCTAGAATTCTAGTCGACGATCCGTATTAGGGTTTCTCGGCACCCATAAAATTTCAAATTGGCATGGTTGATGCCTTGTGAGACCTCTATAGTGTGCCTAGGAACCCTACTTTTCCGGTTCTGG
This sequence comes from Agapanthus africanus, assembly GCA_030015575.1. NCBI lineage: Eukaryota > Viridiplantae > Streptophyta > Magnoliopsida > Asparagales > Amaryllidaceae > Agapanthus > Agapanthus africanus. Next base: position 343,939,371 of record CM057341.1, read on the forward strand.
AGAAAACGAATCGGACTATTCAGTTGTCTTTTCCTTTTACCTTCGCTCAGGTTGCGAGTGCTCCTTGGATTAGGACTGTACACCTATTACACTAATTGGATAGTCTTCTTCCAAACCATAGGCAGGTGCCGAACGGTAGGGAATGAAAAAAACCAATTAGCCTAACGGTGGTGTACAGAAGGTATTAAGTAAAGACAAATAAAGGGATTAGAAAGAGGGCAAAGTAAACTGCGACTGCTATTCACGACCAAACCAAGTATTTTATCGCCACTCCTATTTCACCTCTGTATTTCTCCGGAACACTCCGTATCACTACGAAGATTCACAGTTTATTGGATACTCCAGCGTATGGTTATATACGAACTCGAAAGGAACTTGTTCCAGTTCGGGGATGGATTCTGGTTCAGGAGAAATATGAATAAGGTTTATTCAGTTGTCTTTTAACTTTACCTTCTCTCGCGTTGCGAGTGCTCCTAGGATTAGGACAGTACACCCATTATGCTTATTAGATAGTCTTCTTCTAAACCATAGGCTGGTGTCGAAAGGTAGGGAAGGAAGAAAACCATTTAGCCTAAGAGGGTGTACAGAAAGTAATGACTAAAAGACATATAAAGGGATTTGGAGAGATGGCACAGAAATATACGGTTACAATTATGAATCTGGATAGTGGAAGAGGCATTACTAGGAATACCCGATACCCCTTCAAAACATTTACATGTTTCAGTTTCACTGTATACTGTTAAAAGAAAACCGATTTCCCAATTAGACACTTGCTCCAGGGTATGTATTTACCAGGTATGATTCTCACATCTGTATGGTTTTACAGAGGATGAGTGGGAATAAGTTATTGGGAATTGGGTGATCATCCTCATTATATCAGGATTCGTTGTAATTGGTGATATTTGAGGAAATCGCCTGGGCTGTTTGCCGGACGGCAAATATTTGGTTTTGAATATCCGTTGTAATGCAGCAATTTCAAATTGATATATCTGTACGTTTATGTTTTATAAAGTGAGATATAACTTTCTGAAATTATGTCTATGACATTTACCTATATCAGTGGATGGTTAGGTAAGGAGCATTAAACAGCGGTGTAATTCTTCTTAATCGTAAGTACAGTTTTCAACCTACGACACACAGGGAATGAGTTATTAGACTCAGGGGACATATACAGAGTATTGTATGTTGTCCAGCGTCCAAGAGGATAGAGGGGTTGGTACTCGTACTATATTCTGTTTACTTGTGACTTCTATAGTTCTTAGACCTGTGTTTCGTAGAAATGCAAAGTCTAAGTTTTGAGAAGTTATAGGTATAAGAATAAAGTAGAGAACCAGGCATTCCAAGTATCAGGATTCTTCAAGGTGATCGGAGATGTAGATACTTGTGTATGGTATTCAATTAATAGTAATGATTAAGAGAACATGCTTCTCTTTCAGGTTACTCATAATTGGAGGCATTCCTAAGTTGAGTAATGCTGATTGGCCTCTCTCCATTTAGTTGACATGCACTGGAGACAGCTGCATGATTTGAATCTGGTTCAATTAAATCAGTGCCTCAGTTTCTGTATTGGATTAAGAACAGTTCATATCTTGACATTGTTAAGGTACGGGGAGTTGTCCTGCTTATGCTTAAAACCAGACTCTGGACAACTCAAGGCACGTTTCTATAATGGCTGTTTGTGGGTTGACCTGGGCTATGACGAGGGTTGATTTTCTACCATCTGGAAGATCAATAGTGATATTGTTCTTGACTCGCCACAGTTTTAAAATAAAAATTGATTTTTTCAGAAAACAGTTGTGGGAGTATGGTAGAACTGGAAGTGATTCTAGAACCGTAAACGATTACTGAAAATTTGATAAGAACCTAAAGATTCAATCTGGATTGACATTCCGTTGGCCACTCCGAAGATATGGTGGGTAACCTCAGGCACTCGAGAGGTATTTCAGTATGCTCAAAGACGGTGACAGGGAGGTTCTTGTTTACCCAGACTTGCCATTGCTGTTGTTCCAGACTGTAAGACCCAGCAGGAGGATGAGTATAGCGTCTTTCTAAACTAGCTTTAGAAGTGCACGTGTATATGATTCTGCCAGAGGGTTGCCGTAGTCAGTGGGAGCAGCGGAAGCATTGGTGGACAAATAGCTTATGTCTATTTATGGACTAAAGCAGGTATAGCGGAGATAGATCATCTATTTCTGATGTGACAGTCATAGGTTTGACTTCATCAGAATAGGGGATGGATCTGTTAAGAAGGTAGTAGGGTGTGATGTCCTGGTATTTGGATGACATACACAGAGTAGGAAGTGAAATTCCTATACTACGATCGGTTATACTTTGGTTGTTACATAGTGGTTTCTCCACAAAGGACATGGATTACATATCAGACATTTTGGTTACTGGATCTATGGTTTTAGATCTAGATTTGGGTAGTTTCCCAATCTGGGTACTTAGACAGCATTCTAAAGGTATTTTAAAATGGATGACTCCTGGCACGGTAGTATACCTGCAGGTAATGGAGCCACCCTCTCTAAAGGTGTCTTACAGACTAAAGGGGGAAGGGATGTGCATGATTGGCAGATCACTTGCTTAGGCAATTGAGTCAATCATGAGATGTCAAGTACCACACCTGATGTTGTTTTTGCAGTAGATGCAATAAGTTGATATTAATCCTATCCTGGAGAAACGTTCGGAAGGGATATGATGACGGCATCCTCCTTCGGGAGGCAGTTATCATTCCAGGCTTCCAAAGTGACCTGGATGACAGAGTGACTGTCAGAGTTATAGTTTTCCCTCTGACGAGGGGCAGTGTTTTGGACAGGTGATCCAACCAGATACTGAGGGAGGCATGGCGCAGGATACTGATTACGTTCAGTTAACGATACAGTCTAAGAAGTTTGGATTTGGAGTTCATTTATGAACTACGTCCCATCAGATATCCGGACATATTCTAAGACAGGTATTGCTCATTTCGGGAGATGGCTTTCTCCGTGAACTTGAGATAAAGAGAGACAAAGAAAGAAACATCAAGGCGGATCCACTAGCTGAGGCTATTTCTCGAACGCAATAGTTTCACAAACGAGCTTTGTGAGATTGACTATTAGAGGAGTTGGGTGTTCGGTATCATACGGGCTGTGAGTATGCGACATCGCAATAATTATCCTTGAGTGCAAGTGGAAGATTGTTGGATATAGTGCCCTCAGAGTCAATTATTGGATCACAGGCACATGATTGCAATGATTGAGGGAGGACCTATACCGGTAGGACAGTCTTACTTAAGATGATAGTATGCTATCTGATTTATCTTTATTATCGTGTACTGCTTTAGGTGACCTTACAGGTCCCTATTGCGCGTTGATAGAGCCCTTAGGATTCTTGCTTGACGGCCAGCAGTATGATGGTGATCATATACGTGGGAGCTGGGGTCTATAAGCACATCCTTAAAAGGTCCCTAGTCGTGGGAGTTTCGAGATAGGGCATCGATACTCCAGAGTAGACTAGTGTATACAGTCGAGACCCCGACGAAGGGCGGTGGCCGGTCTCACAAGCCACTGCTGTCAGTTGGTTTACCTAATATGTATACAGGTGCTCATTGGGTTATGAGTACACCGGACAGGACTCGCCGGGAACATGCTAGTTGGTATTATACCTAGCGTCAGATAGCAGTTCCATGGTGACATGTGTACAGGTTAGTTCATCGACCTGAGATCGTCATTTGTCTCGTGTGAGTTCCCACTGCGCTCTTATTACTACCCTACCACGGCTCAAAGGAGTCGTGCAAATAGGTTTTTGTTGGGTACAGTCCCAAGCCACATGGAGGCAATGAGCGGATCGGCAGGGGTTCCTCTCTCTCGGTATTGGGGGTGAGGTCGCGCTGTGTCTAGGAGAGCCATTACACGAAGTCCTTGGCCAAGGCAGGAGATTTACTGGTAGGTTTTCCAGTAGTATCTCAGGGTGTTCTGGGCTACACTCCGACACGACTTGTACCGCTTTTGGGGGTCTGACTTTTACCAACCCCTAGACCCGCCATGCGATGCTCATAGAGGAACGGACTGGACTGTACGGATATTGTCACTGACAGGCTCAGTAGGGTCTCATGACGAGTTCGCTCATCGACGTCCCTTTTGGTCAATACCTGGTAGCCCGTTACGTATGGCTAATACCTCTGACGTGCTAGTGGTTAAATCCACAGCCAAAGTATTGACGAGTCTTTAGAGTCCCCCACAGACAGTTTCTCAAGTTTCGGGCGAAACGCTGTAGAGGCCGTATGGATATATGGCAGGGTTCGATCTTATACGTGTGGTATTGCACGGATCATGATAGGACGGATAATACTAGCGGGCTTTGGTTTAAGCCGGATCCTAGTATTGTACAGTGTAGATTTTGTCTCATTGCATTTGTATTCGGTCGGAATACAAATGCGGGTATGTATATACGGTCGCGGGGTTTTCCTGTAATTTATTACGGGATCGCTTTTTTTGAAGTTGCCAGTTTGCATTCCGTTTCGGCCATTTATCCTTTATTCCTTCTTTGGCTGAAAATTGATGGAGGGGCTAATTTGCAAATGTGCAAATTAGCAAAGTGGAGGGTGTTATTTGTGATATGAGTTTTCATGATAGTTCAAAGCATCTTTTGATTCTTTTTTCCATCATGGTTTGCATTAATTGAGATAGGAGTTGATTAGGAAATGGTGTGACTTTTATTCCTCATTATCAACACATTTTTCCTTATGCTCACCAATTCTCCTCTTGTGCTCACCCCCCTCCCCTTGTATTTTTCCCTCCTCCACTTTTGTTATGGACGGACACTAGATGGTCAAGCAATTATGTGTGTGGAAAAATTTCTCTTATCATTTTTACACCAAAATTCTTAAGCTCATCTCAAAAGATTTTTCTCCAACTCCATTATGGTAACTTCACAAACCCCTTGAGACAAATGATTCTACACTTAGTCTACAGCATTCTTGGACACATCGGCTTGCCAACTTCATGTCCGAGTTGCCTCGGTCCAGAGGTGGGAGCCCGTAAAAAGACTTCTCGATATGGTGCCTTTCCGACGAGGAGATGAAGACCGGAGTTGCCGTGGGGAGATCGGGATGGTGGCCGAAGACGGAAGGACACGGATCGCTCGGTATAGCTCTCTACCCTTTTCTCTAGTTTGCTAGTAGTAGGTTAATGGTCCAATCCGGGTTTATAGTACGCGGTAGCGCCGGTTTTCTAGTTTTGAAAAGATTTCGTTTCCGCATTTTGGCCTCGGAATGACGGCTGGGGCGCTACCGTGCACTTACAACTTTACTACCATTGCACCAGGCTATCCACCACGATAAATCCGCAACATCACAGCACAACACAGAAAATCAGCGTGAATGTCACGTTCGCAAATCCGTCTAAAAGGGCTATAGCAATTAGACAGGATTTACCGATCAAATGACATTCACGGTCGCAGATATAATGTAAATACTGTGAACTAACATGTTTAAAATTTTCGATCGACAAAAATTCCCGAAGTGGGCCCCAAGCACAACTGTAGCACTCAAAATAAATCTGGGCCCAAACAGAATATACCAAAAACCCTAATTCCAACACAGAGACCAACTGAAGAAATTTGGTGCACTGTGGTTACAGTACGGCGGCGGATCCGCGGCCAAAAGGTGGTTACGGCCGCGGATCCGCCGCGCTACAGTGAAATCAGCCGACCAAATTTCTTCAGTTCTCTTTAAAAAGCCTGCACATATTTCTGCAATATACCAAATAATTTTTTGACAACAAAACAGAATCGACAGAAACTGATGCTTTTGAAATTGTGGTTTTTGGAAATTTCGTTCGATCGAGTTCTAAACACGTTAGAGCAAGCTAGAATAAGTTAATGGCGTGGCTTTGATACCACGTAAGACTATGGTAGCGCCCCGGTCGTCTGCCCGAGGCCAAAATGCGGAATCAAAAACTTTGTCTAAACTAGAAACCGGCGCTACCGCAGACTACAAACCCGGATCGGACCATTAACCTACTACTAGCTAACAGGAGAAAGGGTAGAGAGCTATACCGAGCGATCCGTGTCCTTCGGTCTTCGGCCACCATCCCAAGCTCCTCGCGGCATCACTGATCTCCGATCTCCTCGTCGGAAGGGCACCACATCGAGACGTCTTTTTACGGGCTCCCACCTCTGAACCGAGGCAACTTGGACACGAAGTTGGCTAGCCGACGTGTCCAAGACTGCTGTAGACTGAGTGTAGAACGGTTTGTCTCAAGGGGTTAATGAAATTGCCACAATGGAGGTGGAGGAAAAATCTTTGGAGATGAACTTTTAAATGGGGCTATGGAATTTTTTATGCAAGCATATGAAAATGAATTTTTTACTCAAAAATTCCTCCCCATCTAGTAGTGGCCGGCCTCTCATAAAGGAAGAGGGGGAGGTGAGCACAAACAAGGTGGGGTGAGCATAAGAAAATAGTGTTGATGATCATGATGAAATTTTGCCACACCAAAGTCTCATCCTTAATCCAATCACATAAAGCAAGTAATGATGAACCATCATGAAGCAATCGCGTGCCACAAAAACCCTCTCCATAATAAATTGCATATTTGCAAATAAGCCACTCCCACCAAAGGAATTTCAGCCAAGAAAGAATAAAGAAAAATGGCCGAAACGGAATGCAAACTGGCAACTTCAAAAAAGCGATCCCGTAATAAATTACAGGAAAACCCCGCGAATGTATATACATACCCACATTTGTATTCCGACCGAATACAAATGCAATGAGACAAAATCTACACTGTATAATACTAGGATCCGGCTTAAACCAAAGCCCACTAATATTATCCGTCCGAACCATAACACGTGCACAAGTGCATGCGTACGTTCGAACCCTGCCATAAATCCATACGGCCTCTACAACGTTTCGCCCGAAACTTGAGAAACTGTCTGTGGGGGACTCTAAAGACTCGTCAATACTTTGGCTGTGGATTTAACCACTAGCACGTCAGAGATATTATCCGTACGTAACGAGCTACCAGGTATTGACCAAAAGGGAGGTCGATGAGCGAACTCATCCTGACACCCTACTGAGCCTGTCAGTGACAATATCCGTACAGTCCGGTCCGTTCGTCTATGAGCATCGCATGGCGGGCCTAGGGGGTTAGTAAAAGTCAGACCCCCAAAAGCGTTACAAGTCGTGTCGGAGTGTAGCCCAGAACACCCTGAGATACTACTGGAATACCTACCAGTAAATCTCCTGCCTCGGCCGAGAGCTTTGTGTAATGGCTCTCCTAGACACAGCGCGATCTCACCCCCAATACCGGGAGAGACGAAACCCCTGCCGATCCGCTCACTGCCTCCACGTGGCTCGGGACTGTACCCAACTAAAACCTGTTTGCACGACTCCTTTGAGCCGTGGTAGGGTAGTAATCAAAGTACAGTGGGAACTCACACGAGACAAATGACGATCTCAGGTCGATGAACTAACCTGTACACATGTCACCATGGAACTGCTATCTGACGCTAGGTATAATACAAGCTAGCATGTTCCCGGCGAGTCATGTCCGGTGTACTCATAACCCAATGAGCACCTATATACATCTTAGGTGAACCAACTGACACCAGTGGCTTGTGAGACCGGCCACCGCCCCTCGTCGGGGTCTCGACTGTATACACTAGTCTACTCCGGAGTATCGATGCCCTGTTTCGAAACACCCACGACTAGGGACCACTTTTAAGGATGTGCTTATGGACTACCCAACTCTCACGTATATGATCGCCATCATACTGTTGGTAGTCAAGCAGGATCCTAAGGGCTCTATCAACGTGTAATAGTGAACATGTCACCTAAAGTTGTACACGACTGATAAAGACAAACCATATAGTATACAAACCTCTCGAGTAAGACTGTCCTACCGGTATAGGTCCTCCCTTAATCATTGCAATCATGTGCCTGTGATCCAATAATTGACTCTGAGGGCACTATATCCAACATGGTCCATGCTACCTTGTGAGAAAAAAATTGATTTTTACCTATTCCGCCTCCCCGAAAGGACCGGGTTGGGTAACGTGGACCTAACAGTGGTATCAAAGCCTAGCTAAACATCAACTAACATGTTAGCAAAGTGTTTAGAACTTTGATCCAAAAAAAATCGCAAAATCCATCTAAAATCTTGTGTTTTCTGTCGATTTTTAAAACATGCCTAAAAATATTTTAAACATGAAAAATACAAGCAGGCTTTTTTGAGAAAACTGTAGAAATTTGGGCGCCTGAGTCCCTCAGAAGACCGCGGAACCGCAGCCGAGTCGAGTCGGCAGCGCACCAAATTTCTTCTGGGGTTCTCTGTGTTGGTTTTATGATTTTTGAGATACTTTGTTTCTGCCCAGATTCTTCAGAGAACAGTGTTGTGTTTGGAGTAGTTACAAATTGGTATTTTGATCGAAATTCTATAAACTTTAGCTAAATGGTTATATCTGTAATGTGATATATGTACTGAACGTCGACTAATCGCTATACGTCGATTAGTGGGAGTTGTGCATATCTGAGATCTATGATGTTGGATTGTGTATATGAACTTGTTGGATTGTCGCGGATGAATAGCCGGGGTCTGTGAGATGAGAGTTTATTTATCTTTCATTTGATGTAAATTGTAAATTGATGTAATATTATTTTTATGGTCGCACATACGGGATGAGGTTGTAGCCTCCATTGTATATTATTTCTTTTACTGTTTTTGCTCCTAGGATAGACCCAAGGAGGGGTGCACAAACTACCGGGTACTTTGAAGTGCCGAGTGGCCTACTCACGTTGTTGAGGGAGGTTGCTTCACTTCGGGTACTTGGCGGGTAGTTTGCCTCACCCGTAGGGGTCTAGGGTGGGGTGTGGCTATTCATCGCGACCGTGTAATCCGTCTTTCGTTGCAGGCTCGAACGAAACGCGGATTCCTAGCATATCTAATGTGTTCATCTGTGATCTGGAATGGCTATCATTGCATCTGATGAATGTATAAATCTATATATGATATCTAGTAGGCGTTTCTTATGTTTTGCATCCGCGCTAGTCCAGCCCCCGCTCTGTCGTTAGTTAAGTAACCTAACGGGTGATGACGGGGCCCCGTGGCGAATGCGGATGGCATAAGCGTACGTCATATTTTCGTTGTTTTCTGCAATGGTAGGATTAATTGATGGGACGCATTATATTAATGCAAATAAAAACAAACCTAAAAGATGTTGTTGGAACAATTTTCAAAAAGCTGTTATTGCAAGGACGTTCTCTTTTGTTTTGCACAGAGGTATTCGGTTATGACTGCCCAGCACCTCACTCGACGAGGCAAGGGCCGAGATCCCTTCATCGGGAGTGACCCCTTGTACAGAAGTTTGTGTTAGGGTAATAACTTCATTATAGTCGATTATTCTTGCTTTGCATCGAGGTATTCAGTTTGGAATATCCTGCACCTCATTCGACGAGGAAATAGCCGAGATCCCTTCACCGGGAGTGACCTCTTTACCAAAAGTTTTCACCACTATATATTTCTAAAACCACTCAGGTTCCTTCAACGATATCAAGTTCATTACGTTAACGGGTTTTTCGCTAATAACTCAGCCGTAGCCCTCCGTCATTTCTTACAAGTAACACTTAGTATTCGTGCTGCGTTTGTTGACTCCGTCAAGGCGTAGTATACGGTAGCTGAGTGGTGCTTGTTTGTAGCACTATATGGGATTGGTTAGGACAGTCGTATAACCTTGTTGACTCCGTCAAGGGTTATGCGGGTGGGTTTAATGCAATCCAGATAATGACGGGTTGAACTTGACTAGGACTCTTTGATTTGTTGACTCCGTCAAGGTCACTAGGGTCCTAGGGGAAAAAACCACATCGGGAGTTTCAAATATACAGGAAATTTGCAGATTTAGCATACCTTCTGGAGTGTGGTGACTAGAGTGGATTCCATCTAGGTCATCACACAATGATAGTTGGATACCGATCCCACTGATGAGTTGGATTACTCTCGGGAGATTATTTCACTTAACAATTAATGCTATAAACCAAGTAGGTGTCTAGAAAGGTGTTAGCGAGGCTACGCCTCCAGGGAAAAGAGGTTATATAATTAAGGAACTTCGCGAAAGTGTTGAAAAACCTCCCTCGAAGTACCAACACTAGCCTGGCTGATTGTGACGTGCGATTAATCCTGACTAGTTCTTCTTTTAGGGTTTGAAGAAGAATTTGAGGAAACAGTGGGAGCCGTCCTAGTTAGATAAATTAATAAACCAATCTAATCTTGCAAGAGCGCACGCTGAGTGTTTCTTTTCTCTCTCTCCAGGTAGCAACCATTTCACGTCCTAATCAAGATAATAAAATGTATCGCTTGACCGATCTGAATTCTTATTCGGGGCTGGGGAATGTCGGTTCGGCTCTAACTTATGACAACAGTCATGAGTATGAGCAAGGGAAAGAGTATTGTATGGATTCCAAGGAGACCCAGTTGAAGAAGAAGTATAGTTTTGCATCTACTTCAGGTGTTCTTGTAATTGAGAACTGCTTTTCGGTCAGCCCTACCTCCTGGGTACTTGATACTGGATCAGGATCTCATATCTGTAATTTATTGCAGGGACTGAGAAAAAGTAAGAAAGTTGCACCTGGTGATATTTCCCTCTGGGTGGGGAACGGAGCACAAGTTAATGCTGCGGCCGTCGGTGAATATCACCTAGTGTTGCCAAATGGCAAGACTATGATTTTGAACAATTGCTACTATGTACCTTCCATGGTTTGCAACATCATATCTGTTTCTTTTCTCGATAAAGATGGATATAACTTTGTTCTTGATAGAAATATCATGAACATTTACCTTGATAAAGTACTTGTTGCAGAAGGTACACTGTGTAATGGTATCTATGTTCTAAATCAGAATACAGTTCTCAGTGCACAAAAAACACACAAGAGGAAGAGTTCAGATACGAACGAATCCTACTTGTGGCATTGTATACTTGGTCATATCGGAGAGAAAAGACTAAGTAAATTGCATAAAGATAGACTCTTGAATACGTTCTAATTTTCATCTTATGAAACTTGTCAGTCTTGTCTCAAAGGAAAGATGACCAAATCTCCATTCACCGGATATGGAAAAAGAGCAGCAGAGCTCTTGGGACTCAAACACAGTGATGTGTGTGGTCCGATGTCTATACATGCAAGAGGTGGGTTCTCGTACTTCATCACATTCACTGACGATCTCTCTAGATTCGGATATGTGTATCTTATGAAACACAAATCTGAAGCTTTTGAGAAATTCAAAGAATTCAGAAACGAAGTAGAGAACCAGACTGGCAAAAGTTTCAAGATCCTTCGATCGGATAGGGGAAGGGAGTACTTAAGCACGGAATTCCTATATTACTTAAAAGAGAATGGAATTCTCTCTCAGCTTACTCCTCCTTATACACCACAGCACAACGGTGTATCGAAGTGGAGGAATCTTACCCTATTGGATATGGTTCGCTCCATGATGAGTAGTGTTGAGTTGCCTCTTTCATTCTGGGCACATGCGCTTCAGACAGCGGCATACCTACTAAACTACGTTCCATCCAAATCTGTGCCTAAGACTCCATATGAAGTATGGAGTGGACGAAATACATATCTTAAGCGATTTAAGATATGGGGTTGTCCGGCCTATGTGAAAACACAGAAACCGGACAAGCTAAAGGCACAGTCAGTTCTTTGTAAATTTGTGGGATATCCTAAAGATTCACTAGGATATCTATTCTACCACACTGAGGAACAGAAGGTGTTTGTATCTCTCCATGCTACCTTTTTAGAAAGGGAATTTGTTGCAAAAGAAACTAGTGGGAGTTCAGTAGAACTGGGAGAAATCCATGAACCATAAAATGTAACTAAAGATTTGGACGAACCACTGGATTCAATAACTCCAGACGAACCTCAGCCACTCCGCAGATCTGGTAGGATTTCTCATCCTCCCGAGAGATACTACGGTTTTCTCATAGACGGGGATCGATAGGATTGCATCTTGGAAGAAAATGATCCTACCATTTTCAGGCAGGCCATTATCAGTAGGGACTCTGATAAGTGGCTAGATGCTATGCGATCCGAAATGGAGTCCATGTATACCAATAAAGTGTGGACCTTAGATATTGCTCCACCTAGGGTAAAACCAGTTGGATGCAAATGGATCTACAAAAGGAAACTTGGTGTAGATGGGCAGGTGGAAAACTATAAGGCTAGACTCGTTGCAAAAGGTTTTCGTCAAAGACCTGGTGTGGACTATGACGAAACTTTTTCTCCAGTGGCTATGCTCAAATCCATTCGGATCCTACATGCCATTGCTGCCTTCCATGACTATGAAATCTGGCAGATGGACGTAAAAACGGCTCTTCTAAACGGCAGTTTGGAAGAGTGCGTTTACATGGATCAGCCAGAAGGTTTTGTAGACAGTGGGAGCAGCGGGAAGGTGTGCAAATTGCTTAAATCCATTTATGGATTAAAGCAGGCATCGCGGAGCTGGAACATCTGTTTTGATGAGTCAATCAAGGAATTTGATTTCATTAAGAACGAAGATGGACCTTGTATCTATAAGAAGATTGTAGGACGAACTGTCGTGTTCCTAGTCTTGTACGTGGACGACATTCTTTTGATAGGAAATGACATTCTTATGCTACAATCGGTCAAGCTATTCTTATCACAAAGGTTCTCCATGAAAGACCTGGGTGATGCCTCATACATTCTGGGGATCAAGATCTACAGAGATAGATCCAAGAGATTACTGGGACTTTCGCAGTCCAGGTACATAGAGACCATACTAAAGAGATTTAGTATGGAAGATTCCAAACGCGGCAACATACCAGCATTGCATGGAATCACCCTCTCCAAGAAGATGTCCCCTGAGACCGACGAGGAGAGGGTTCACATGAGCATTATACCCTACGCTTCGGCGGTAGGATCTATAATGTATGCGATGTTATGTACAAGACCAGATGTAGCTTACGCACTGAGCGTGGTGAGCCGGCATCAGTCAGACCCAGGTGAGAACCACTGGACGGCAGTGAAGAACATTCTCAAGTACCTGAGAAGGACTAAGGAGATGTTCCTGGTTTACGGTAATGGAGACCTCAGGGTCGAGTCCTTTACCGATTCGAGCTTCCAGAGTGACAAGGATGACAACAAGTCTGTCTCGGGTTTTGTGTTTACCCTCAACGGAGGGGCGGTGTGTTGGAGGAGTTCCAAACAGGATACCGTCACAGACTGACGATGGAGGTTGAATACATTGCTGCAAGCGATGCCGCAAAAGAGGCAGTCTGGATGAAGAAGTTCATTAGTGAACTTCAGGTGGTTCCGTCCATTGTTGACCCAATACCTTTGTATTGCGATAACAATGGGGCTATACCTTTAGCGAAGGAACCAAGGTCCCATCAGAAGTCCAGGCACATCTTAAGGCGGTATCACCTGATCAGGGAGATCATTGATCGCCAGGAGATCGAGGTACGGAGAGTGGACACAAAAGACAACACGGCGGATCCATTCACAAAGGCCCTCCCTCAAACACAGTTCGAGCGACTTTTTGAGCTATTGGGTATGCGGTACGCCAGCAGTTGGCCATAGAGCAGACGTTGGGTATGCGGTACACCAATTACTGGCCTTTAGTGCAAGTGGGAGATTGTTGGATATGTATTCCCTAGAGGCCATTATTGTATAGTACTAGTTTGTATAATACATTTTGGAAGCTTGGGATATATATACGGGTTTACGACAGTCTTGCTCGATATAGTAGTATGCTACTTGGTTTGTTTCTATCTTAATATGTGTATATATTTCTTTTAACATATCGCTAATACATATTGATGGAGCCCTTAGGATCTTTTATTGACTACCGGCGTTGTGATGGCGATCACACTAGTGGGGGCTGGGTAGTCTATAAGCACATCCTTATTTTGGTTCCTAGTCGTAGGATTATCGAGACAGGGCATCGATACTCCAGAGTAGACTGGTGCATACGCTTCTTATCCAAGCAGGGGAGATGGTCTGTCCCACAGGCATCAGTACGTCGTACTGGAGATAGTATGCAGGTGCTCATTAGGTTACGAGTACACTGGACAGGACTCGTCGGGAACTGTTGGTTGGTATTATACCTATCGTCAGTTAACAGTTCCCAGGTGACATGAGTACAGCTTAGTCCGTTGACTTGACACTGTCACTTCGCCTCGAGTGTGTTGCCACTGTTCATAGATTACTACCCTACCACGGCTCTATTGAGTCGTGCAAACAGGTAGTAGTTGGGTGCAGTCCCGAAGCACTTAGAGGCAGTGACGGTTAGACAGGATTCGTCTCTCCCAGTATTGGGAGTTGATATCGCGCTATGTCTAGGAGAGCCATTACACATAGTCGTCCCTGGCCAGGGCAAGCGAGATTTACTGGTAGTGTTTCCAGTAGTTTTTCAGGGTGTTCTGGGCTATACTCCGACACGACTTGTACCGCTATTTGGGGACTGACGTTTACCGCTCCCCTAGGCCCGCCATGCGATACTCTCAGACAAACAGACCGGACTGTACGGAGATTGTCACATTCAGGCTCAGTAGGAGTTCGGATGGGTTCACCTCGTCGGTCTTCTTATCGGCATCTACCTGGGGACCGTTACGTACAGCTAGTACCGCTTGCGGCCTATGGTTAAACCCACTGCCAGCATAGTGTCGAGTCTTTAGAGTCCCACACAGAGGGTTATTCGCCTTTGGGCAAAACAAAGTAGAGGTCGCATGGTTTTGCGACAGGGTTCGTTCGCATCCGCACACTTGTGCACGTTTGGTGTCCGGGCAGTTATTACTAGCGGACTTTGGTTTAAGATAGATTCTAGTATTTGTTTTGGGATTGGTTTTGTCTCATTGTATTCGTGTTCGTCGGAACACGGATGCGGGTGTGTATGCACAGTTGACAGAGGCAGAGGAATCTCATTAGGGTTTTTGACAATTGACTTTTTCTAAACCCTAATGAGAATGAGAAATATGATTAATGATATTAATTAAGGATAATTGTGCCATGGTTAGGTTTACCATTTGACTTTTGTTGACCTTTTGACTTTGGTTGACCGGTTGACTTTTGTTGACCTTTTGACCATCATCATTTCACTTGCAAGATGCTTCTTGTTACTTGCAAAATGCATTTAATGTTGAAATGATAATGGTCATTCAAAACTAACCATCAAATTTTCCTTAGTTGTTGTTGTTCTTATTATTATTATTATTATTATTCTCATTTTGAGAGCATGGTTATAGTTTTTCTAGTTCATTCTCTCATGCTCTTTCTCTCTCTTGAAAAAGCTCTCTCTCTTCCTCTCTCAAAGCTTTAATCTTTCATGTGTTGAAAATCAAAAGCTTTGAGACTAACCATCAAAACATCTCTCTACTCTTTCTAGGGTTCTTTGTCTAGCAAAGCAAGCACTCTAGTTACCTCTTGGTTGAGGTAGGAGCTCAAGGTAGAGGCCCTCGGGTGGATCTTTCTTCGGCAAAGAGAAGACGAAGACGAGGAGTCGTCTACACCACTCCTAGGAGCAAGCAAGAAGGAGGACCACAATAAGAAGAGAAGGAGTTCAAGATCTAGGTATAACCATTCAACATAGTAGCTAGAACTTGTTGTTAGTATGCTAGTTTTTGTTTAGCAAAGATCCTTCATGGTTGGTCCATGCTACCTTGTGAGAAAATTTTGATTTTTACCTATTCCGCCTCCCCGAAAAGACCGGGGTGGGTAACGTGGACCTAACAGATTTCGTTTCATATCTGATGCTTGTGAAGCATAATAAAATAAGACTTCATTAATAAGATTAATGAAATAAAAGAAACCTAAAGATGTTGTAGAAACTTGTTTAAAAACTTGTAGCTCTAGTTCTTGCTTTGCATAGCGGTATTCCTTGTAGAATATTAATCACCTTATTCGATAAGGAAAGAGCTGAGATCCCTTCACCGGGAGTGACCTCTTTAGCGAAACTACCAGATGCTGCATACTCGGTTTTTCCTTTGATTGCTTCTATAGTTTTTGCTTTGCATAGTGGTATTTGTGAAATATCCTGCACCTTATTCGATGAGGAAAGAGCCGACGATCCCTTCACCGGGAGTGACCTCTTTAGAAAAACTAGTAAAAGCATCAAAAACACTCCATTTAAATTCACTCGATTCTACAACAATATCAAGTTCATTACGTAAAGAGTTTTCTTAAAAAACTATCGTAGCCCTCCGTCATTTCAGATAAGTAATAGTTAGTATTCGTGCTGCGTTTGTTGGCCTCCGTCAAGGCGTAGTGTGCGGTAGCTAACTAGTATTTATCTGCTTGTGCGTATGATGCAGATTGGATTAGGGTAGTCGTACGGCCTTGTTGGCCTCCGTCAAGGATCGTGTGGGGGGGGTTAATTCAATCAGGAAATGACGGGTAGAACTTGACTAGCATTCTATGGTTTGTTGACCTCCGTCAAGGTCATAGGACGCTTGGGGTAAAATATTATTGGGAATTTCAAGTGTTGAAATTTGCAATGAGATTGCATACCTTCTATGAGATAGTTGGATCCCGATACCCGCTGCGAGTAAGAGTTACTCCTGGGAGACTTTTACACATTACAATTAGCCGATCAAGTAGGTGTCTAGAAAGGTGTCAATGGGGTTATGCCCCTGGGAAAACAAGGTTTACTTTAATTAGGTCCGTGCGAAAGCACGGGGAACCTCCCTCAAAGTACCGGCACTAGCCTGGCTGAAAGATTGGCGAACTTGTAGGGTGTAATTAATCCCGGCTAGTCTTTCCTTTTCGGGTTTGAAAGAAGATTTGACTAAAACAGTGGGAGACATCCTGATTAGACATATTATATAACCAATCTAATCTTGCAAGAGCATACGCTGAGTGTTTTCTTCTCTCTCTCTCTCCAGGTAGCGACCATATCACTCCTTAATCAAGATAATAATACGGATGTACTGACCAAACCCGCTTGTTATACTGCGCTAGGGAACGTTGTTCCCGCTCCAACTTATAATTGTTATAAGTTAGAGCAGGAAATTGGGGATTACCAGAATTCCCGTTCCGCCTAAACGAAGAAAGTGCATGCTGATGCATCATCTTCGGGTGTGTTCATTACAGAGAACTGTTTCTCAGTATCATTTACGTCCTGGGTATGAGATACCGTATCAGGATCCCACATATGTAATTTGTTACATGGGCTACAGATAGATAGAGAACTGAGAACGGGTGATAAGTTTCATGAGATAGAAAAGGTGCAAGTGTTGCAGCCAAGTCTGTTGGTAGTTATCACCCTGTATTAACAAATACATTGATTCTGAACGAATGTTATTAGATACCGAACCTTATATACAACATCATATCAGTCTCTTTATTAGTAAAGAAGGATATTGTAAGTCTGTGGTAGCGCCCCGGCCGTCTGTCCGAGGACAAAATGCGGAAACGAAAACTTTTTCTAAACTTGAAACCGGCGCTATCGTACACTATAAACCCGGATCGAACCATTGACCTATAACTAGCAAACTAGAGAAAGGGTTGGAAAGCTATACCGATCGATCCGCGTCCTTCGGTCTTTAGCCACCATCTCTTGTTCCTCGCGGCATATCCGATCTCCGGTCTCCTCGTCGGAAGGGCACCACATCATCGAGTCTTTTTACGGGCTCCCGCTTCGTCCGAAGCAACTCGGGCATGAAGTTCGCTAGCCGACGTGTCCAAAACGATGTAGAGAATGTGTGTGATAACTTTGTCTTAAGCATCCATTGATTCTCATCACATGAGAGTGTATGGATGGAGGTTGAAGGTGATGCCATTGGTGGAAATGGTGAGCTCAAGAAGCAAGAGGAAGAAGAAGAAGAAGTGCCTTTCTTTCTCTTATGTGTTGCTATGATAAAATGAGAGTAAGAATGAATAAACACAAGAGCAAACTCAAGCCATATGGCTGCCCTCTCTCTCTCTTCTTATCATATCAACCATAAATCAATCAAATAATGTGACATTAGCACAAGAAAAGAGACCATGAGTCACTAAGCATGTCCATGTCACAATTAATGCACCTCATCATGATTTAAGCTCACTATTTCCACCAAAGTAAACATTAACCCAAATGTTTACAACAATAAAAAGATACAGCAACATCTAAAGTAAACTCATGACGGATCACAAGGATACCCCTCACCTGTATATACATACCTGCATCTGCATTCCGACTGAATGCGAATGCGATGAGACTAAAATAATCCAACAAATCTAATACTAGGATCCGGCTTAAACCAAAGCCCACTAGTATGATCCGCCCGATCATGATCCGTGCACTACTGCACGTATATGATCGAACCCTGCCATAATACCATACAGCCTCTACAACGTTTCGCCCGAAACTTGAGAAACTGTTTGTGGGGGACTCTAAAGACTCGTCAATACTTTGGCTGTGGATTTAACAACTAGCACGTCAGCGGTACTAGGCGTACGTAACGGGCTACCAGGTATTGAGCAAAAGGGAGGTCGATGAGATAATCTGTACACATGTCACCAGGGAACTGCTATCTGACATCAGGTATAATACCAACTAGCATGTTCCCGTCGAGTCCTGTCCGGTGTACTCATAACCCAATGAGCACCTGTATACATCTTAGGTGATCCAACTGACACCAATGGCTTGTGAGACCAGCCACCGCCCCTCCTTGGGATCTCGACTGTATACACTAGTCTACTAATGGAGTATCGATGCCCAGTCTCGAAACTCCCACGACTAGGGACCTTTTAAGGATGTGCTTATAGACTACCCAACTCTCACGTATATAATAGCCATCATACTGCTAGTAGTCAAGCAAGAATCCTAAGGGCTCTATCAATGTGTAATAGTGACCTGTAATGTCACCTAAAGCTGTACACGATGATAAAGATAAATCAGATAGCATACTATCATCTTGAGTAAGACTGTCCTACCGGTATAGGTCCTCCCTCAATCATTGCAATCACGTGCCTGTGATCCAATAATTGACTCTGAAGGCACTATATCCAACAGATATAATTTTGTATTGTTGGATAATGTTTTGAACATTTCCTATATCAAGAGTTGATCAGTTCAGGCACGTTATCTAAAAGCATAGACGTTCTAAATCAAACCACAGTTCTTAATGTACAGAACACACACAAGAGGAAGAGTTCAGAAATGAATGAATCCTTCTTGAGGCATTGTAGACTAGGTCATATCAATGCGACCTGACTAGCTAAGTTACATTTAGATGGATATTCAAATTAGTTTGAATTTACATCTAGTGAAACTTGCCCATGTCACAAAGATAAGATGACCATAGCTCTGTTTATCGGAAACAGAAAAGGAGTTAGTGAACTCTTGGGATTGATACATGATGATGTATGTAAGGTCCCCTGTCTATACATGCCAGGACTGGTTCTTTGTACTTTATTATATTCACTGATAGTCTCTCAAGATTTTCACATGTGTTCCTGTTGAAACACAAGTCTGAACCTTTTGAGAAATTCAATGAATATAAGTCAGAAGTAGAGAACCAAAAACGGGTATAAGTATTATGTCCTTTGATGAGATCAGGGAGGAGAATACTTGAGCACGGAGATTCCTGGACTATTCTAAAGGAGAATGAGATTCTTTCTAAGCATCACTCCTCCATATACACCACAGCACGTCGGTGTATCGGGGCCGAGCAATCACACCCTATTAGATATGATGCGCTCTATGATGAGTACTACTGAGTTTCCTATTTCCTTTTGGTAGTTATGCGCTTGAGAAGTTGCATACCTATTGAATAGGGTTCAAATCAAATGAGTTGCCTACCACTTCATATGTGATATGAAATGGGAAGAGCCCATATCTTAAGTATGTTAAGATTTGGGGTTGTCCGGCCTATGTCTAAAAGCATAATCTGGACAAGCTCGAGGCAAAGTCAGTTCTGTAGAAGTTTGTTGGATATCCCAAGCATTCGCAAAGGAATATATTCTACCAAACCAAGGAACAAAAGATGTTTTGTTTCTCAGCATGCCACCTTTCAGAAAGGGAATTTCTTGTAAAAAAAAAAATTAGTGGTCATGAGGTAGAACTGGAAAGAGTTCCAGCTATACAAACTACTGCTGATGATTTGGTAGAACCAAAGGATTCAATAGTTTCCAACGAACCTCAGCCTCTCAGCCGATCTAGTAGGGTTCCTCACCCACCTGAGTGATACTTCAGTTTTCTCTATGACAGTGGGAGCGAGGATTGCATCATGAGATGATGACCCAACTAGTTTCGAGCAGGCCATCGGGAGTAGGACTCTGTAAGAATGGCTGGATGCTTAGGGATTTGAGATGGAATCCTTATACACCAACAAAGTATGGACTTTGGTTGCTTTATCTAAAGCGTTAAATTCCTATCAGGAGAAAGTATATCTTGAGAAGATTACTTGGTGTGCATGGAAAAGTTGAGACTTTTAAAGCTATGCTTAAGTCCATCCAGATCCTACTTGTTGCTACATACCATGACTACGATTTCTGGCTGTTGGGTGTCATGACAACTTTTCTAAATGATGTTTTGGAAGAGAGAGTCTATAAGTACACAGCCAGAGGGCTTCGTAGACAGTGGGAGCAGCGGAAACGTGTGCAAGTTGCTTTATGAGATAAAGCAGGCATCGCGGAGTTGGAACGTCTGTTTTGATGTGGTAGTCAAAGAGTTTAACTTCATCAAAATGGTAGATGAACCTTGTATATACAAAAAGGTAGTAGGGAGTATGGTGGTGATCCTCGTAGAGTACGTGGATGACATACTCTTGATAGGAAAGGAGTTTCCTATGCTACGCTCAGTCAATCTCCGCTTATCACAAGAATTCTCCATATAGGATCAAAGCGATACCTCCTAAATCCTGGGTTTTGGATCTATGAGATAGATCTAATTGGATGTTAGGATTCTCACTAGGTGTAGTGAAATGGTATCAATCGATCCTGGGGAGAATTACTGGAAAAGTTCCAGGGTGATAAGGACGACTGAATGTCAGTCGCAGGCATTGTCTTTACCCTCAGTGGAGGGACGGTATGTTGGAAGAGTTCCAAGCTAGATACCGTGACTTACTAGATGATTAAAGGCAAGATACATAGTTACTAAGGATGCTACGAAAGAGGCAGTCTGGATATATATAAGTTCATGAGATGAACTTCGTTCCAACCATTGTGTGACAATGGAGTTATGGCTTTGGCCTAGGAACCCCCGTCCCATCAGAAATCCAAATATAATTCTTAGGCAGTATCACCTGATCATGGAGATGATTGATCTCCAGGGAGATCGAGGTTAGGAGAGTAGACACAGAGGAAAACAGCGCGGATCCACTCACAAAGGCCTATTTCCCAGTAGAGACTTTTATGGGATGGTTGAGTATGAGATACTTCAACCACAGCTGATTGTTGGGTATGCGATACCACAACAGATGGCCCTAGTGCAAGTGGGAGATTGTTAGTTATATGTATGCCTCAGAGGCCATTACTGTACATATGATGTATATTGTAGTGGATGCTTGGATATATATAGGGAGGACTTTCTTGCTCGACATGATAGTATGCTATCTGGTTGCTCTTTATCTTAACATGTACTCTGATTGTCTCTATGTTACATGTTGATAAAGCCCTTAGGATGAGTACTTGACTACCAGGACTATGATGCGGATCATACTAGTGGGGACAGAGTAGTCGTCAAGTACATCCTTCAAATGTTCCTAGTCGTGGGAGTACCGAGACAGGGCATCGATACTCCAGAGTAGACTAGCGTATGCGCTTCTTCACCCATATGATGGGCGATGGATGATCCCATATCCATTGGTGTTTGACATCAGAGAAGGTATATGGGTGCTCAGTGGAGACTGGGTACACTGGACGGACTCGCCGAGAACTCCCAGATGGTATTATACCTCACGTCAGATAGCAATTCTCTGGTGACACTGGTACAGGTTAGTCTGTAGACCCGAGATCGTCATAGAGTCTTGTGTGATTCCCACCGTGCTTTGATTTCTATCATACCACGTCCAAGAGGGCGTGCAAAAAGGTGGCTTTTAGGTACAGTCCCGAATCACATGGAGGTAATGAGCGATAGGAGGGGTTTCGTCTCTCCCGGTATAGGGAGTTAATGTTGCGCTGTGTTCGATTGGCTATAACTGGAAATCCCTGGCCAGGGTTGCTGAGATTTACTGGTAAGTGTTATCAGTAGTTTCTCGAACTGTTATGGACCTCATATCGACATGACTTATCAAGCTACTGGGGTCTGATGTTTACCACCCCTAAGCGAGATATGCGACATATCAGACGAAGAGATCGGACTGTACGGGAGAGTTACTAATTGGATTTGCAGGAGAATGTACAGGCTTGCTTGTTGATCTTCTGATCGCACAATACCTGGGTGGCTGTTACGTTTAGCTGACCGCTTGCAGCTTGTGGGTGTTTGATATGATCATCACCTACTGCCGGCGTATTGACGATTCTTTAGAGTCCTACACAGAGGTTTCTTGGCTCAGGAAAAATGGAGTAGGAGAACATATGTGATATGTGCAGGACCGAGAACAATACGTGTATGTGATACCGTATTAGTTTCTCGCGATATGTGATATCGGCCGGGTATATGTGATATAGCCGGGTCATTGGATCAAGTGTTGATTCGATGAACTGATACAGATTATATTAGTCGGTTATTTATGAAATAGCCGGATTATCGGATCAAGTGTTGATTTGATAATTTAATGTATAATTATATATTTGATATATTAAATTACATTAACTGATAAAAGCTCACTTAAAGATTCTTTTTCACACTCGGGTAATACATTGATATATATTTGATATATGTTAATTGTATTATTTTATTTTGTTACAATAAATATTGTATATGTGATATATAATATTGTAACATGTTGTGGTTATAAATGCAACATGATTATGTTGGATATAGTGCCCTCAAGGCAATTATCATAGTCGCGGACTTGTGATTATGATGATTGAGTGAGGATCTATACCGATAAAACAGTCTTACTCAAGATGATAGTATGCTATCTGATTTGTCTTTATCATCATATACATGTTGATAGAGCCCGTAGGATTCTTTCTTGACTGCCAGCATTGTGATGGCAATCACATATGTGGGAGCTGGGGTCTATAAGCACATCCTTAAATGTCCCTAGTCGTAGGAGTATCGAGACCGGGCATCGATACTCCAGTGTAGACTAGTGTATACTGATCGAGACCCCGACGAGGGGCGGTGCCCAGGTCTCACAAGCCATTGGTGTTAGTTTGTTCACCTAAGATAGTATGCAGGTGCTCATTGGGTTATGAGTATACTGGACGGACTCGCCGGGAACCTGCTAGTTGGTATTATACCTATTGTCAGATAGCAGTTCCTAGGTGACATGTGTACAGGTTAGTCTGTCGACCTGAGATCGTCATTTGTCTCGTGTGAGTTTCCACTGTGCTTTGATTACTACCCTACCACGGCTCAAAGGAGTCGTGCAAACAGGTTTTAGTTGGGTACAGTCCTGAGCCACATGGAGGCAGTGATCGGATCGTCGGGGATTCGTCTCTCCCGGTATTGGGGGTTGATGTCGCGTTGTGTACGGATGGCCATCACCATAAATCCGTGGCCACGGTGGACGAGAATTATCGATCCAGGATCGATAGTTTCTCAGGTGGTGATGGGTTTCATACCGACACTAAATATCGCGTTGTTGGGGGTCTGACTTTATCCACCCCCCTAGACTCGATATGCGATACTCTTAGACGAACAGGCCGGACTGTACGGATATTGTCACTGACAGGCTCAGTAGGGGTTCAGGATGAGTTTGCTCGTCGGCCTCCCTTTCGCTCAATACCTGGGTAGCCGTTATGTACAGCTAGTGCCGCTGACGTGCTTGTGGTTAAACCCACTGCCAACGTATTGACGAGTCTTTAGAGTCCCACACAGAGGGTTTTCACGGTTCAGGAGATATGGTGCACATGAGGTATGTTGATACATAAAGGTGTCCGATTAAATATGTGCAAGTGCTGCGCAGACTTTAATCGGACGGTTGATAATACTAGCGGCTTAGGATTAAACCAGTTTATTAAATCAGGTTTTGATTTAATAATTCACATATGTATTTATATATATGTATTCTAGTATTATTGTTCACTATTCGTTTTCTCTCTCGGCTATTCGTATTTTGGTACGAATACGCGTATGTGTATTTCGATACATGTACCGGGAAGTATTCCGTATTTTCTACGGAATAGCTTCTAGAAGAAGATGCCACCTCATTTATATGATTTTCCATTTATGTAAATTCATTTGTTTTTTTAAATGAGGTGGAAAAGGAGGTATGGCATGAACATGGAACATAGCATGGTTCAAAGTATGGTTTGCATTATTTTATTGCAATAATGGGAATTGGAAATGTTATCTTTTTGTGTGGAGGAGAGTAAGGGGCCGGCCACTCTTTTGATGGGGGATTCTTTTTTTTTTATTTGTGATTATTACACACTCACTCTAATTCATACAAAAAGAGCTAGCCCATTTCCTTAGTTCATGCCAAGTTTTTATCACCTCCTTCATCTTCTTCTATGGTTGTTTCCATGAGCACATAGATGAGAGAAAAATTGTAGTGACACTTCCATACACCCCCACTCTCCATCGTTAAAGACTTTGGAGCGTCGGTTACCTCGTTTGTCGAGGTTGGAGCTTGCGCCGTTTCCCTCGGGTGGATCATCGGAGATGGAGGAAGACCGGCAACCAAACATTGTCAAAGGATCACTAGGAGTTTGGAATGAAGACCGAAGGACTTGGATCATCTCGGTATAACCTTCCTAACTGTTAGTTAGCTCGCTAGTATAGGGTTTATGGTCGATCCGGAAATCGGGTAACGGTAGCGCCGGTTTCAGAAATTTTTGTTCCGCATTTTGGCCGCGTTTCGACGGCCGGGGCGCTGCCGGGACCCTACATGGTATCTGAGCCACCCTTTAAACCCCTTACTAGCTTGTTTAGACGTGCTTAAAAGATCGATCGACCAAAGTTTCCAAAAACACGATTCCATTTATCTGTTCTCTGCCGTTTTTCAAAGTGTTCAAAAAATTATTTGCAGTAGCTTAAAAATCCGTCCAGGCGATTGTAAGAGTACGAAAAAATTTTAGGGTCTTGATCCATCTATTTCTCCGCGGAACCGCCGCGTAATGCCCCTATTGACGGCGGTTCCACGGTCTAATAGTGGCGACAGGCTCCAAACTTTTTACTGTAGCTCTATTTAAGGGAATTGTGATTTTTAACATATTCTGTTTTGGCCAAGTTTTCTGTGATGTGCAGTTTTTTTCCATTGGGGCCAATTTGGGAAATTTAGTCGATCGATAATTTTAAGTGTGCGTTTGACAGTACATACATTATATTCTGCGACCGTGAATGTCATTTGATCGGTAAACCCGTCTAACTGCTATATGTCTTTTAGACGGGTTTGCGAACGTGACATTCACGTTGATGTTCTGTGTTGTGCTGTGATGTTGGTTGGATCGTCGTGGTGGATAGCTATGGTGCAATGTTAGTACAGTTTTATTTCATTTGTACATTTGATATTGCGGGGCGAGCGTCCGACATGTGGACTGTCGTCACTGCCAGTTTGTATATTATTCTTTTGGGGCACGACCGGGCTGAGGTCGATGTCACCCTTGTTGTCACGTCCCGAAAGTACGGAACATGACCGGCACTTAAACTACGAAACGTCTCGAGGCGTACGTAATCTAAGTAAACCGAAAACCCAGAAATCCAAACCAAGAAAAGAAGTAGAGTGAAGGAAAACCAATTTAAAACAAGTAGTTTTAATAGCATAAGCAGAATTATGCGGTTTTTAAGAACATCAAAATTTACTGAAAATTTCGGCAGAGTCTCCTTTGTAAATACTGGCCCCAAACGGGATACAACATGAATAGTATACGAAATCAATAAAAAGGCATCCCCAAGCGGGAGCTAGCTCTTCGTCAATCGACGGTCACAACCACACAAGCAATATAATATACAACGCCAACGGCGAGGATCAAAACTCAAAAGGAAACTCAAAACCACCAGAAATATAACGAGCGACTCTAGGGTCGAAAGAATAAACAACACTGGTCTCTATCTCAAAAAAAACATGTTTGGTTGATGGAATTTACCAGATACAACTGAATAATATCATACAAGGTAAATATTGGGGGTATGATACAAGTAAACCCACCTACTAGCAAATCACCCGAATGAAACTATGCCCGCAAAGCCGTAAGGAACCTGTACGGCAACCTGCAAGAAACTGGGGCACAACGGGGGTGAGTTGCCAACTCGTGAATAGAAAATACATCTACGCACAGAAATCGCATAAATAACGCGACCTAGGTCAATGATCATAATATATCCTCAAAATATACATAACAAGCAGCCTATAACAATGGCTAGGGTAATATCTAACCGAGTGTAAACTCATGTGCCCGTGTCAGTGCCTCAGGTAGCAATATATCATATGAATGCATGAAAACAGAATACATGTAAATGAAGAAACTGTTTTCATAAATTAGTGAGATTTCCTTCGTATTTTTAAACTGAGGTATCATAAATGAATCAGTATCAACAGTGTCTAGCATCGACACAAAACATAAATCTCAATGTCTCGAAATATCAATGTCTCAATCTCAATATCTAGGGCGCCGTCAGTCCAGACCGGCCCCTACCATCCATCTCAAGACCACGACGGTATGCTCCGGATATCCGACGCGTCGGGTAATATCACCGGTAGGTAGTGCTCCCCAGCGAGGCTCAACGTCAACACCACATTCCTCTTGCCTCGGGGTACCATACCGGGCCCACCATGTACCCGTGACGGTTCCTCCACTCCTCGACACGGATCTCCAAAACCACAGCAAACTCATGGTGGACGACACTTTACATCACTAGAAAACCGCAACATTTTATATTTTAAAAGATCATAAGTTGTAAATTTTGCGGCTTTCCCCGAAATCCAGAAATATCATAAATCTCAAGAAATCATCATAAGTGCATATGTCAATGATAATGAACTAGGCATGAACAACTGAATAACCGTATGCATGAAGTGGTAGGTAATAACTACAATGTCTAATATGGCATATAAGGGAAGTACGCTAATATCATGTCAAAACTACTAGCTAACAATCTAAGTCAAGCAATTATATTCTCTAAAGTGTACGTGACATGGCAATTACCGATGAAGATGTGTGTGAGACGGCAAGTAGGTGTACGTGGTACATACGCATCATCGGTAATGGTGCTGGTGTCCTAACAACATGATATCAATAATGGAATATGCAGCAAAATAAATATGCGAGGCAGAGCGAACAACAATAATGTGCGGGAGCTGAATACTAGACACAACGATAACTAATCTGCAATAATCTAATATAAGTCCTACGAATGGTGCCTTTTGAAATAACACGAATCATGGGGTTTTGAAAATAGGGGCTACGGTGTTTTTATGAAAAGATACGTCGTTTTTGAAATATCCGTAGATTCCCTTGAGCTGTCTTTAAAAATGCCCACGATTCGTTAGTTTTTGAAATAGGTAAGAAGTCTAATCTAATCTAACAACTACACTAAACTATACGGCTGAACTAACAAGTTGAACTACAGGTAAGGAAACCGCCTATCATCTGAGTCGATACATATACATACCTGTATATGTATAGTCGGTGATCCCGCCACAATAATATCATATCCGATACCATATCTATAATCAGGCATCCCAAGTCAAGAGTGCGGATCAATCATCAATATAGCTCGTACGTAAATCCGTCGTACGGTATCCCAATCTGGGTACGGGTCAATATCACATTCATCATACTATTCACCTGGTATCCTCTTTATCAAATATCATGATCGGGGTACTGATCTACGTCTAGTACCATACTGATACCGCCTACGTGTGCATGGACGTGTGTGAAACACTACGTCAAGGACCCGCTACAACGTCATGTCGTATCTAAGATACGAACCCTGCTATATCACCGATCTCACGGCCTCAAATCAAATCTCATCGACTCAGCTCAATCCCAAGTATCATCCTCAATCCGTATGTGAATACATAGTCCCATACCCATGTGAACACATAACTATAAAGAATCCCATGAGTACATATCAATAGGAATGTATGCAAGTATGTATGTGTGTATGTGTAGTGCAACACTACCCTAGGGTTCGCAACACTAAAAATAGTCCAACACACCAATATCCATCCTAAGCATCGTTATTAATCCTAAATAACATATAATAATTGTTGGTGTGTATACGCATCTGTATACACCACCACGGACTGCGGGGGTGCTATACGCCATCCACCCGACTTCTCCCCGTAGATATAAATCTACTCACCTGGTCCTCGCTCGCCGGTGCTGACGTCGCCACGCGCTTGCTTGTCGTCTCGAAGTCCACATGGGGGTACCTACATATCATAACGCACCATATCTCATTAAAACTAAATTCGAGATCGAAACGGCATACGAAAATCAAATCGGCACGCGTATCACGCATAGGTCCAAACCTATCGCCTACGCATGCAAGAATAGTTAAACCAACCCTCGATGTCGATGTACAAACGTCAAACCATCGAGAAAAATCCAATCACACTCATTTGCACATTCACGAACACTAATTTTAATATAAACTAGGTTAAAACTCACAAAAACCCCAATTTCACTTAAAAAGTCATTTTTCCGAAAATCTAGCAAGCACAATTCGCCGTTTTTGTACAAAACATGATGTTTAAATGAATGTAGCGGCCAATATACTTATTAAATATCTTAAATAAGTCATAGAAACAATTTCCGGAATTTAATCTCATTAAATTCCAAAAACCCTAATATTCTAGTTTACAAAAATACCCATTTTACCAATTTCAAAGTAAAAATGCACGAACTACAATCTAGCTTAGATTTGCATGATCTAAAGCATTAAACCACACTTAATAAAGTTAATGAAGTCATGAAAAACCTAAAAACATTTTTAATCCCAAGTATTTAACCAAATTCAAAAATCTAGTAGGCAAATTAGCAAATTAACACAATTTTAAACTAACCATTAGCACAAGCTACTAATCTTGTATTAACATGACAAAAGCCTAAATATAACACACAACCATACACTAATTTTACAAAACCCTAACTTGCATTCAAATTCATAACTTGAATTCCAAAACTTGCAATTAAACTCACATATCCAAATTAACACTTAATTAAATTAGCTTAAGACATTAGTAACAAATTAAGCAACAAAAATGTTTAGAATTATACCCAAAACATATGAAGATCCACAAGCACACACATAGCCTCCCAAATTGGAATCTTGTTCCCTAGATCCATGCAATTTTGGCTAAGCTAAAATGGGTAGGAGTCGGATTTGGGTTTTGGGATTTTTTTGATGGATTTTTGGGCAATTTTTTGATGAAGTTTTGAAGAGAAAAGAGAAGGGAAAGGGGGAGGGGCTGTTGCTGCAGTAGGAGAGTGGAGGGCTGCTGGAATTGGAGTGGGAGAGGAGAGAGAGGGAGGTATAGAAAGTGGGGGTGAAAGTCAAGGTCAACCCAAGTCAAAAGTCCACCTCTTTTATCCATTTTCTTTTCATTTCTTTCATTTCTTTTCCTTTGAAAATCAAGTGGGGAAAAAGAATGATGGCTGCTGAAATCAGCCATGGGGAGAAGTGAATGGGGGTGTGTGGGTGTGGGTACGGGTGCGGGGTGATGAAAAATGATAAATACAATACCCCAAACATCCATTTACGCTAAAAAAAGCCTTTTTTTCTTCAATAATTTCTAAACCGTTTTGGCAAATAATTTCGTTCCAAAAACCACATGATAAAATTTTATTTAATGTTTTATGATGCACAAAATTTGTTTCAACTCATTCCAATTTGTAATTTTCCCTAATTAAATGTATTAGTGACGGCTTAAAATAATAATAAAATAATATTTTTTTCAGAAAATTTGAAATTTCACCAGTGGCTCAATAAACACCAAATAATAGCAATTACATAGCTAGAATATGTATATTTAATTTTTATAATAAGATATTTGTATTTTTACTTTTTACAGAAAACCCTCTTATTTTACCGATTTTTCGAAATTTCACCGAAACGATTTTCAAAACGTTACAATCTTCCCCCCTTAAAGAAATTCGGTCCCCGAATTTAAATTCAACTCCCCCAAATACTAAAACATCTAAGAACAACCATCAAGTCGTCGGGGCTCCGAAATTGTAAATACATAAAAAAAAATCGTAGCGCAGCGCATGCGCTTGAAAAATGAGTATATAACTCAAATCAAAACTCCGTCAAGCATCCCGCAATCATCGGAGTCATGGAGAAGACATCAATGCCAAATCTAAATCAAACCAATATGATATAACTCGAAACTATACATGTAAACATCGAATCTATATCTGTAAGTATCTGAAGGAAATGCATGCCAAATCTCTTTAAGTCGCTGTGCAACGTGTATAACACTGCACAGTGGCGGACGTCTATCATAAGAAAATAACTATATACATATATACCTTTGTTTGAAATGTACGTTCCGCCGTTTTGGAAACAATTTAGAAGGGTCTCCTTGTTTTAAACATTTCATGTCATATCAGACACGTAGATAAATATTGAGGCTATAGCTCGCTTTTTGGAAATCCCTTCAATAACTATCAATGCATGCAAAATATATTACTGTCCTTTGACTAGTCCTGCTCAGTACGAAAACACATAGCAATATCATAAAAACGTACTGCTCTATACGAAATCAATCCTAAAATATGCACATGAATACTACGTGCGTCTGGTGCGTACGGAAATCAAAATCCATGAATGTGTCATACATGCGCACAGAAACAACATCTAAGTGTATCGGGTGTGCACGAAACATCTGTCGTAGGCAACATGTGTGCCTGACAGCAAAATCAGGTGCATCTGACATGCACGAAAAATCTCGAATTAGTGCATCTGGTGTGCACCAAATCGCATCTCGTAACAGGCGCCCAACAGGCGCTAAAAATCCAATCCGGTGCATAAAATGCACAAAACAAATGTCGAGCATCACCCTCGAAATCGAAATCCAGTGTATCCAAGTGCACAAAATACATGTCACTACACTGCCAGCATATATAAACTATACAGAGTGCAGGAACCAAATCGTGTGCGTGCATACGCACAAAATCAACTCAACTGTTTAAAACCGTAAAATCACAAACATGTGAAACTAAAGCACGAAAATGATATCAAGTGCAACACTGTGCAAAGACCGTAAATCCTCAATCATCAAAATCAAATTATACGAATAAATCACCCAAAACATCAAAATCAATAATGGCGGAACAGTACCGCTCAAGCGCACCCTCTAAGAATCTCGGCCAACTGCCGCGGTCAATAGTGGGACGTCTCGTCGATGATCATGAACTCTGTCCTGCTGGCGTGCGTAACCATGACCACTCCTGGGTCAAGGTCTTCACTGTGAATTACCAATCTTTCGGTCCATCGGCTTATCGGCCCTGTCAGGTGTGCTAATGGGGATGATCCCATTCTGGCACTCCTCTGGTCATCTCTTGGTCAATCATCGCGACCACTCGTAAGACAGCATATCACTGGCGTCGGCCTCTGGCTCTCTGAATGTACGTTACACATCTGATCCTGGGTGCAAGTATCATTGCAGCAGTGTCCTGGAAGGAATCCTGCTCACGGTCTCTTCCATGTCTCGTCTCTGCCAACTGTCCGGAAGTCATTGTCCTTTCCTATATCTGCATCTTGCTCCGGAACGGCTGCATACCCATCGCGACTCCTTCTGGAAGGTATATCCAGTACTCTGCCTCGGCATGCGCATCGCATCTCTGATGTCGGCGGAGTGGAACGTCGTCTTATCCAGATCTTGTACGGACCTCTTTACTCCACTTTCTCTAATGTCGACTGCTTCGGAATCGTCTCATCATGGCTATATGGACTGAGCTCCAACGGCTATCCTCGTATCTGGAGTCTCCCAAGAAATGCATCTCACCACCTAGCATCCGAATTAAGTCGAGCCATCCGACCGAGTCGTCAAACCTCATAATCCCCCAAGAGCTCAACCTCTTGGGCACAGTTTAATAGTATCGAGTACATACCACAGCATCGGTGGTCCAGCCGTAGAAGGGCAAACCCAAGCCTCACTAATGGCGCCGTAGAACTGCCGCAAACCCGAAGGTTCAAAGGCTTTCACATGGTCATTAAGTCGAGTTAGGGTTTCATTCTTCTAGAGGGACCATAGAATTGCTTGCATGTCTTTCCGACTACTTTAAACTTGGAATAATAGGTTTCTGACATTCGATCGTCTCTGTCGACTCTCAACGTCTCCGCGTGAAATCGTCTCCAGCTGGAATCAATCTATCTGATGACCTCGCATCGGGGTAAGCGAACGAACCACCTGTCCTAGTCATTCATCATCGGGTGGCTAGCGACCTTCTATCATCTATTCGTACAACTCGCCCCGCCATAGTTCCAACATATGGGGCGATATCTCGTCGCTCGCAGTAACAACTGGCTCGCTCGTCTGCACGCTGAACAGTGCCTCAATCATCAGGAGTAAGCAACACACCAACGGTCATCAAAATCTGGCTGGCCTCTGTCAGTGGCTCAATCCTCTAGTGTCGATCGGCACATCCGAGTAACCTCATAAAGGCGATCCGCCAAACGCTCGCGGCGCGGAAACACAGTAAAAAGACACATCTCTGCAATCGTGTGTCGCCGGAATTTCGCCCTGGTCAGTCCTCGTTCGTGACGAGCTTGTGCTGACCGCAACTCTAGCTGTAGCTCTCCCTGCCCATAATCGTGGCAGAAAAACCATAACTGGTACTGATGAGGCTGGATCAGGAAGGAATATAATACTGAACAAGGAAATGTACATCCTAAGGCTTCATAAGTGGAGTGGCGTGTCGTAAATATGCCGCGGAACATACCAACGGTACGTCACTCTACTTTAGTCACCTATTCCATCAACCAAGGGTCATCCTACGCTCCGAAGGTAAAACCTAACGCTCTGATACCAACTTTGTCACGTCCCGAAAGTACGGAACATGACCGGCACTTAAACTACGAAACGTCTCGAGGCGTACGTAATCTAAGTGAACCGAAAACCCAGAAATCCAAACCAAGAAAAGAAGTAGAGTGAAGGAAAACCAATTTAAAACAAGTAGTTTTAATAGCATAAGCAGAATTATGCGGTTTTTAAGAACATCAAAATTTACTGAAAATTTCGGCAGAGTCTCCTTTGTAAATACTGGACCCAAACGGGATACAACATGAATAGTATACGAAATCAATAAAAAGGCATCCCCAAGCGGGAGCTAGCTCTTCGTCAATCGACGGTCACAACCACACAAGCAATATAATATACAACGCCAACGGCGAGGATCAAAACTCAAAAGGAAACTCAAAACCACCAGAAATATAACGAGCGACTCTAGGGTCGAAAGAATAAACAACACTGGTCTCTATCTCAAAAAAAACATGTTTGGTTGATGGAATTTACTAGATACAACTGAATAATATCATACAAGGTAAATAATGGGGTATGATACAAGTAAACCCACCTACTAGCAAATCACCCGAATGAAACTATGCCCGCAAAGCCGTAAGGAACCTGTACGGCAACCTGCAAGAAACTGGGGCACAACGGGGGTGAGTTGCCAACTCGTGAATAGAAAAAACATCTACGCACAGAAATCGCATAAATAACGCGACCTAGGTCAATGATCATAATATATCCTCAAAAATATACATAACAAGCAGCCTATAACAACGGCTAGGGTAATATCTAACCGAGTGTAAACTCATGTGCCCGTGTCAGTGCCTCAGGTAGCAATATATCATATGAATGAGGTATGAATGCATGAAAACAGAATACATGTAAATGAAGAAACTGTTTTCATAAATTAGTGAGATTTCCTTTGTATTTTTAAACTGAGGTATCATAAATGAATCAGTATCAACAGTGTCTAGCATCGACACAAAACATAAATCTCAATGTCTCGAAATATCAATGTCTCAATCTCAATATCTAGGGCGCCGTCATTCCAGACCGGCCCCTACCATCCATCTCAAGACCACGACGGTATCCTCCGGATATCCGACGCGTCGGGTAATATCACCGGTAGGTAGTGCTCCCCAGCCAGGCTCAACGTCAACACCACATTCCTCTTGCCCCGGGGTACCATACCGGGCCCACCATGTACCCGTGACGGTTCCTCCACTCCTCGACACGGATCTCCAAAACCACAGCAAACTCATGGTGGACGACACTTTACATCACTAGAAAACCGCAACATTTTATATTTTAAAAGATCATAAGTTGTAAATTTTTCGGCTTTCCCCGAAATCCAGAAATATCATAAATCTCAAGAAATCATCACAAGTGCATATGTCAATGATAATGAACTAGGCATGAACAACTGAATAACCGTATGCATGAAGTGGTAGGTAATAACTACAATGTCTAATATGGCATATAAGGGAAGTACGCTAATATCATGTCAAAACTACTAGCTAACAATCTAAGTCAAGCAATTATATTCTCTAAAGTGTACGTGACATGGCAATTACCGATGAAGATGTGTGTGAGCCGGCAAGTAGGTGTACGTGGTACATACGCATCATCGGTAATGGTGCTGGTGTCCTAACAGCATGATATCAATAATGGAATATGCAGCAAAATAAATATGCGAGGCAGAGCGAACAACAATAATGTGCGGGAGCTGAATACTAGACACAACGATAACTAATCTGCAATAATCTAATATAAGTCCTACGAATGGTGCTTTTTGAAATAACACGAATCATGGGGTATTGAAAATAGGGGCTACGGTGTTTTTATGAAAAGATACGTCGTTTTTGAAATATCCGTAGATTCCCTTGAGCTGTCTTTAAAAATGCCCACGATTCGTTAGTTTTTGAAATAGGTAAGAAGTCTAATCTAATCTAACAACTACACTAAACTATACAGCTGAACTAACAAGCTGAACTACAGGTAAGGAAACCGCCTATCATCTGAGTCGATACATATACATACCTGTATATGTATAGTCGGTGATCCCGCCACAATAATATCATATCCGATACCATATCTATAATCAGGCATCCCAAGTCAAGAGTGCGGATCAATCATCAATATAGCTCGTACGTAAATCCGTCGTACGGCATCCCAATCTGGGTACGGATCAATATCGCATTCATCATACTATTCACCTGGTATCCTCTTTATCAAATATCATGATCGGGGTACTGATCTACGTCTAGTACCATACTGATACCGCCTACGTGTGCATGGACGTGTGTGAAACACTACGTCAAGGACCCGCTACAACGTCATGTCGTATCTAAGATACGAACCCTGCTATATCACCGATCTCACGGCCTCAAATCAAATCTCATCGACTCAGCTCAATCCCAAGTATCATCCTCAATCCGTATGTGAATACATAGTCCCATACCCATGTGAACACATAACTATAAAGAATCCCATGAGTACATATCAATAGGAATGTATGCAAGTATGTATGTGTGTATGTGTAGTGCAACGCTACCCTAGGGTTCGCAACACTAAAAATAGTCCAACACACCAATATCCATCCTAAGCATCGTTATTAATCCTAAATAACATATAATAATTGTTGGTTGGTATACGCATCTGTATACACCACCACGGACTGCGGGGGTACTATACGCCATCCACCCGACTTCTCCCCGTAGATATAAATCTACTCACCTGGTCCTCGCTCGCCGGTGCCGACGTCGCCACGCGCTTGCTTGTCGTCTCGAAGTCCACATGGGGGTACCTACATATCATAACGCACCATATCTCATTAAAACTAAATTCGAGATCGAAACGGCATACGAAAATCAAATCGGCACGCGTATCACGCATAGGTCCAAACCTATCGCCTACGCATGCAAAAATAGTTAAACCAACCCTCGATGTCGATGTACAAACGTCAAACCATCGAGAAAAATCCAATCACACTCATTTGCACATTCACGAACACTAATTTTAATATAAACTAGGTTAAAACTCACAAAAACCCCAATTTCACTTAAAAAGTCATTTTTCCGAAAATCTAGCAAGCACAATTCGCCGTTTTTGTACAAAACATGATGTTTAAATGAATGTAGCGGCCAATATACTTATTAAATATCTTAAATAAGTCATAGAAACAATTTCCGGAATTTAATCTCATTAAATTCCAAAAACCCTAATATTCTAGTTTACAAAAATACCCTTTTTAACAATTTCAAAGTAAAAATACACGAACTACAATCTAGCTTAGATTTGCATGATCTAAAGCATTAAACCACACTTAATAAAGTTAATGAAGTCATGAAAAACCTAAACACATTTTTAATCCCAAGTATTTAACCAAATTCAAAAATCTAGTATGCAAATTAGCAAATTAACACAATTTTAAACTAACCATTAGCACAAGCTACTAATCTTGTATTAACATGACAAAAGCCTAAATATAACACACAACCATACACTAATTTTACAAAACCCTAACTTGCATTCAAATTCATAACTTGAATTCCAAAACTTGCAATTAAACTCACATATCCAAATTAACACTTAATTAAATTAGCTTAAGACATTAGTAACAAATTAAGCAACAAAAATGTTTAGAATTATACCCAAAACATATGAAGATCCACAAGCACACACATAGCCTCCCAAATTGGAATCTTGTTCCCTAGATCCATGCAATTTTGGCTAAGCTAAAATGGGTAGGAGTCGGATTTGGGTTTTGGGATTTTTTTGATGGATTTTGGGGCAATTTTTTGATGAAGTTTTGAAGAGAAAAGAGAAGGGAAAGGGGGAGGGGCTGTTGCTGCAGTAGGAGAGTGGAGGGCTGCTGGAATTGGAGTGGGAGAGGAGAGAGAGGGAGGTAGAGAAAGTGGGGGTGAAAGTCAAGGTCAACCCAAGTCAAAAGTCCACCTCTTTTATCCATTTTCTTTTCATTTCTTTCATTTCTTTTCCTTTGAAAATCAAGTGGGGAAAAAAATGGTGGCTGCTGAAATCAGCCATGGGGAGAAGTGAATGGGGGTGTGTGGGTGTGGGTACGGGTGCGGGGTGATGAAAAATGATAAATACAATACCCCAAACATCCATTTACGCTAAAAAAAGCCTTTTTTTCTTCAATAATTTCTAAACCGTTTTGGCAAATAATTTCGTTCCAAAAACCATATGATAAAATTTTATTTAATGTTTTATGATGCACAAAATTTGTTTCAACTCATTCCAATTTGTAATTTTCCCTAATTAAATGTATTAGTGACGGCTTAAAATAATAATAAAATAATATTTTTTTCAGAAAATTTGAAATTTCACCAGTTGCTCAATAAACACCAAATAATAGCAATTACATAGCTAGAATATGTATATTTAATTTTTATAATAAGATATTTGTATTTTTACTTTTTACAGAAAACCCCCTTATTTTACCGATTTTTCGAAATTTCACCGAAACGATTTTCAAAACGTTACACTTGTATATTATTTTCTTTTCTGTACTAGGATTACCCCGTAGTGGAGTGCACGAATAGCCGGGTTCTAGAGGGCAACTGGTCCGCATCTCATGGCATTGGGACGGAGGGGACCGTACTCTAGAATTGGCGGGCTGTTCGCCGCACTCGTAGGGGGTATAGGTGACCCAGGAGGGGTGCTCAAGTTACCGGATTCCGTGAAGTGCTGGGTGGTCCATTCACGCTGCTGAAGGGGGCTGCCTCACTTCTGGTTTTGGCGGGTAACTTGCCGCGCTCGTAGGGGTCTAGGTTTCATTTCACAGGCTATCCACACGACAGGGAACGTCGGGTCTCACTTGCGGCTCAAGTGAAACCCGGGGCTCCAGATTATCCACCATTCTGTGATGTTGCTTTATATCATGCCTGGGACGAATGTCATATATATATTTATATATACTAGTAGATGTTGTATATGTTTTGCACCCACGCTAGCCTAGTCCCCGCTCTGTCGTTAGTTAAGTAACCTAATGGGTGATGACGGGACCCAGTGGCGAATGCGGATGGCATATACGTACATTTTATTTTCGTTCTTTTCTGGTGTGATTAATTGATGGGACTGCATTGATTCTTATCAATGCAAGGATAAAACAAACCTATTTATGATTTTGTTGGAACCAAGTTTTTTAAAAACTGACATTACAGACGTACACTTTTTCTTTGCACAGTGGTCTTCGGTTATGAATATCCAGCACCTCATTAAACGAGGCAAGGGCCAAGATCCCTTCATCGGGAGTGACCCCTTGAGTAAAAGTTTGCGTCAACGTAATAACTTTACTATAGTCGATTATTTTTTCTTTGCATCGTGGTATTCAGTTTGGGATATCCCGCACCCCATTCGACGGGGAAAGAGCCGAGATCCCTTCACCGGGAGTGACCTCTTTAGCAAAATTCTTCGCCACTATACATTTATAAAACCACTTGGATTCCTTCAACAATATCAAGTTCATTACGTTAAAGGTTTTTCGCCAAAAACCAGCCGTTGCCCTCCGTCATTTCAGACTAGTATTGCTTAGTATTGGTGCTGCGTATGTCGTGCATTAGCCGAGGCATAGTGTTCGGTAGCTATGTAGTGCTTTTCTGTTGCAGAGATAATGCGATTGGTTAGGACAGTCGTACGATCATTTTGATCTTTAGTCAAGGCTCGTACGGGTGGGTCTAATGCAGTCAAGATAATGATGGGTAGAACTTGACTAGGACCTTTTGACATTTTGATCTTTAGTCAAGGTCACTTAGGTCCTAGGGGTAAAAATCACATCGGGAGTTTCAAACATACAGGAAACTTGCCAGGCATGCGCATACCTTCTGGAGTGTGGTGACTTGAGTGGCTTCCATCAGGTTATCATGCGATGATAGTTGGATCCCGATTCCCACTGATGAGTAGGATTACTCCTCGGGTGATTCCGACTAATTCTCCTTTTGGGTTTGGAGGAGAATTCGAGGAAACAGTAGGAGCCATCCAGATTAGATAAAATGATTAACCATTCTGATCTAGGTTTGAGTGCACGCTGAGTGTTTCTTCTCTCTCTCTCTCTCTCTCTGTGTGGCTGCGATTTTGACCCGACCTTTGACTAAAACTCATGAAACCAAGTTGACCGAACCTTCTTAAAACACTTTGGCTTTTGGAATGTCATGGTGTCGCATACATCATTGCCACTTCTATATGTAAGTCTACGCTAGCGCCCCGGCCGTCTACAGACGCCAAATGCGGAACAAAAACTTTTAAACTGGCGCTATCGTATACTTTAACCCGGATCTGCCATTATTGCTAAACTAACAAACTGTAAAGAGTGTAGAAAGGTTATACCGAACGATCCGAGTCCTTCGTTCTTTAACCATCATCCCACGCTCCGTTGCGGCTGCTCAGATCTCGTCGAACTCCGATATCCTCGTCGAGGTGGCACCACATCACTGATTCTTTAAACGGGCTCCCGCCTCTGACTTGAGGCAACTCGATCGTCAAGTTTGCCAAAAGAGACGACCAAGATTGATGTAGAGAATGAGTAGATGACTTTGTCTCGTTCCGTCCAAAACTGTGGACGGACGGTTAATGAAGTTGCCGAGGGAATTGGGTGATGGAATGAAATGAACTGTAAAATTCCATGCACCCCAAATACTATCATATCTTTTCACAAATGAAAAACCAAGTGAAGTGTGGAGGAGAGAGAGGGCCGGCCATTTTATATGATGGAGGGAGGTGACCGTAGGAGCAAGAGAGTAAGCTTAAGCAAAATATCATATGTGAACACAAACTAAATATCTTGCATAAAGATCTTAAGCAAAACAAGAATGTAATGAAATCAAAGCATGTGTCACTTAGCCTTGTCACAAATTCTAGAACCTTCTAGAACCTTCTAGAAGCACGACTCACTCTCATCCAAGAAAAGATAAATCCGCCTTTAACCAAATGTTAAAAGACGGCTGATAGAAAACTGAAAACTGGCAACTTCCAAAAGTGATCCTGAAACAACTTTCAGGATAACCCCGTAACTGTATAAATATACCCGCATTTGTATTACGACCGAATACAAATGCAACTGAGACAAAGATATTATACCTACTCAATATAATACTCGGATCCGGCTTAAACCAAAGCCGACCAGTATCATCTGCCCGAAAACTGACACGTGCGTAAACGCACGTGCATTTTCCGAACCCTGCCATAAAACCATACGGCCTCTACAACGTTTCGCCCGAACTTGGGAAACTGTCTGTGGGGAACTCTAATGACTCGTCAGTACCCTGGCAGTGGGTTTAACCACAAACCGTCAGCTGCACTAGCTATGCGTAACGGCTGCCCATGGACTGACCTCAAGGGAGACTGATGAGCAAACTCAAGGGTGGCCGATGAATGAACTCATCCAGAAAACCCTACTGAGCCTAACAGTGACAATGTATATACAGTCCGGTCCGTTCGTCAATGAGTATCGCATATCCGCCTAGGGGGCTAGTAACGTCAGACCCCCAGAAGCAGTATAAGTCGTGTCGGAGTGAAGCCCAAGAACACCCTGAGATACTACTGGAGTACCTACCAGTAAATCTCCTGCCACGGCCGTGGGCTATGTGTAATGGCTCTCCTAGACACAGCACGATCTCGCCCCCAATACCGGGAGAGATGAATCCCCTGCCGATCCGCTCACGTGCCTCCATATGGCTCGGGACTGTACCCAAAAGCTACCTGTTTGCACGACTCCTTTGAGCCGTGGTAGGGTAGTAATCAAAGCACAGTGGGAACTCACACGAGACAAATGACGACCTCAGGTCGATGAACTAACCTGTACACATGTCACCAGGGAACTGCTATCTGACGATAGGTATAGTACTAACTAGCAGATTCCCGGCGAGTCCTGTCCGGTGTACTCATAACCCAATGAGCACCTGTATACATCTTAGGTGATCCAACTGACACCAGTGGCTTGTGAGACCGGCCACCGCCCCTCGTCGGGGTCTCGACTGTATACACTAGTCTACTCCGGAGTATCGATGCCCTGTCTCGAAACTCCCACGACTACGGACCACAATTAAGGATATGCATATAAACTACCCAACTCTCACGTATATGATCGCCATCATACTGTTGGTAGTAAAGCAAGATCCTAAGGGCTCTATCAAAGTGTAACATGCAATCAGTCACCTGAACATGTACACGACTGATAAAGGCAAACCAGATAGTATACTATCATCTCGAGTAAGACTGTTCTACCGGTATAGGTCCTCCGCAATCATTGCAATCACGTACCTGCGATCCAATAATTGACTATGAGGGCACTATCTCCAACAATCTCCCACTTGCACTCAAGGCTAATATTGCGATGTCGACTACT
Source organism: Agapanthus africanus (assembly GCA_030015575.1). Taxonomy (NCBI): domain Eukaryota; kingdom Viridiplantae; phylum Streptophyta; class Magnoliopsida; order Asparagales; family Amaryllidaceae; genus Agapanthus; species Agapanthus africanus. Next base: position 343,980,721 of record CM057341.1, read on the forward strand.
CACAGCCCGTGTGAAACCGAACATCCAACTCCTCTACTAATCAGTTTCACAAAGCCCGTTTGTAAAACTATTGTGTTCGAGAAATAGCCTCAGTGAGTGGATCCGCCTAGAAGTATCTTTCAATATCTCTCTAAATCTCAAGTTCGCGGAGAAAGCCATCTCCCGAGTTGAGTAGTACCTGTCTTAGAATATGTCTGGATATCTGATGGGACCTTAGTTCATAAATGAACTCCATATCCAAACTTCTTAGACTGTATGGATCACTGAACCTAATCAGTATCCGGCACCATGCCACCCACAGTATCCTCTGGAACCACTTGTCCATAATACTGTCCCTCGTTAGAGGGAAAACTAAAACTCTAACAATCAATCTGTCATCCATGTCACCTTTGAAGCCTGGAATGATAACCGTCTCCCGAAAGAGGCTGCCGTTATCAAATCCGTAGAACATGTACTAATGTTCTAAAACTGCTTCCTTATGTTTCTCCAGGATTGGATTAATACAAACTTATTGCATCTAGTGCAAAAACAACATTTGGTGCGGTACTTGACATCTCATGATTGACTCAATTGCCTAAGCAAGTGATCTGCCAATCATGCACATCCCTCTCCCCTTTAGTCTATACGACACCTTTAAAGAGGGTGACTCCATCACCTGCAGGTACACCACCATGCTAGGAGTCAACTATTCCAAAAACCATTAGAATATCTGTCAAAGTACCCACTTTGGGAAACTACCCAAATCCAAATCTAAAACCATAGATCTAGAAACCAGAATGTCAAATATTATATCCATATCCTGTCTGGAGAAACAACTGTGTGACGACCACAATACAACCGATCGTAGTATAGGAATTTTACTTCCTACTCTGTGTATGTCATCCTGATACCATGACATCACACCCTACTATCTTCTTAACTGATCCATCCCCTATTCTGATTGAAGTCAAACCCATGACTGTCACATCAAAATTAGATGATCTATCTCCGCTAAAACTGCTCAAGTCTATAAATAGATATAAGCATCTTGCCCACTATGCTTCCGCTGCTCCCACTGACTACGACAACCCTCCTACCGGGTCTCATAGCCTGAAACAACAGTAGTGTCAAGTCTTGGTAGATAAGAACCTCCCTGTCACCGTCCTTGAGGCTACCGAAGTACCTCTCGGGTGTCTGAGGTTACCTACCATATCTGCGGAGTGGCTATTGGAATGTCAAATCTGATTGAATATATAGGTCCTATTAAATTTTCCGTAATCGTTTGCGGTTCTGGAATCACTTCCAGTTCTACCATACTCCCACTACTGTTTTCTGAAAAATATCCATTTTACTAAAACTGTGGCGAGTCAAGAACAATATCACTATTGATCTTCCAAATGGTAGAATATCAACCCTCGTCATAGCCAGGGTCAACCCACAAACAGCCATTACAGAAACGTGCCATGAGTTATCCAGAGTCTGGTTCTAAGCATAAGCTGGACAACTCCCCATACCTTAATTTCTTTTAAGGTACGATCCATTCTATATCCAATACAGAAACTTTGGCACTTATTTAGTTGGAACCATATTCAAATCATGCAGCTGTCTCCAGTGCATATCAACTTAATGGAAAGAGGCTAATCAGCATTACTCAACTTAGGAATCCATCCAATTATGAGTAACCTGAAAGAGAAACACTTTTCTCAAAACCATCACTATCATCTGAATACCAATCACAAGAATCTACATCTTCGATCTCTTTGAAGAATCCCGATACTTGTGATATCTGGTTCTCTACTTTATTCTTATACCCACAACTTTTCAAAACTTAGACCTTGTATTTCTACGAAACACTTGTCTAAATACTAGAGAAGTTATAAGTAAACAGAACATAGTACGAGGACCTACCCCTTTGTCCTGATGGACACTGGACAACATACAATACTCTGTATAAGTCCGCTGAGTTGAACAACTCATAACCTGTGCGTTGTAGGTGGAAAACTGTACCGTGGCGATTTCCTCAAATATCACCAATTACAACGAATTCCGATATAATGAGGATGATCACCTAATTCCCAATATCATACTCCCACTCATCATCTGTAAAACCATACAGATATGAGAATGAAACCTGGTAAATACATACCCTTGGAATAAGTGTTTAATCGGGAAAACAGTTTTTCTATAACAATGCACTGAAACATGAAAATGTTTCGTAGGGGTATCCTGGTACTCATAGCAATGCCTCTTCCATAATCCAATTCATGACTTTAACCGTATATTTTATTGTCATCTCTCCAAATCCCTTAATTTGTCTTTATTCGTTACCTTCTGTACACCATCGTTAGGCTAAATGGTTTTCTTCCTTCCCTACCGTTCGGCACCAGCCTATGGTTTGGAAGAAGACTATCCAGTAAGCATAATAGGTGTACCCTCCTAAACCAAGGAGTACTCGTATCTCGAGAGAAGGTGATGATAAAAGACAACTGAATAATACCTTATTCCTTTAAAGGTGAAATAGGAGTGGCGATGAAGTACGCGGTTTTGGTCGTGAATGATATCAGTCGCAATTTACTTTGCCCTCTTTCTAATCCCTTTATTTTGTCTTTACATATTACCTTCTGCACACCCTACTTAGGCTAATTGGTTTTCTTCATTCCCTACCTTTCGGCACCTGCCTATGGTTTGGAATAAGACTATCCAATAAGCGTAATAGGTGTACTCTCCTAAACCAAGGAGCTCTCGCAACCTGAGAGAAGGTGATAATAAAAAACAACTGAATAAACCAATTCTATTTCTCCTGAACCTGGATCCATCCTCGAAGAAGTCCCTTCGAGTTCGTATATAACCATACGATGGATCTATCCAATGGAAGTGGATATCCGTAGTAATACGGGTGTTCTGAGAAATGCAAAGGGTAAAAGAAGGAGTGGCAATGACTTATGCAACATAGACAATCCAAAAGCCAGTATTTTAAGAAGGTTCGGTCAATCTGGTCACTGAGTCATAGTCTAGGGTCGGTCAAAGGTCGCTGCCAAAGAGAGAGAGAGAAAAGAAACACTCTGCGTGCACTCTAACCTAGATCAGAATGGTCATAACTTTATCTAATCCGGAAACCTCCCACTGTCCTGTCAAATTCTCCTCCAAACCTAAAGAAGAATCAATCGGGATCACCCTAAGAGTAAACCAACTCATCAGTGGGAATCGGGATCCAACTCTCATCGCATGATAACGTGATGGAATGCATCCACGTTACTCATACTCCAGAAGGTATGCGCATACTTGGCAAGTTTCAGTTTCTTTAGAAACTCCCGATATGATTTTTGCCCCATGCTCTTATGATCGTGACTAAGGGCCAGCCCACCATAAGTCACATGTCAAGTTCTTCCCATCATTATCCTGTTAATTTGAACCCACCCGTACTCGCCCTTGACTAAGGGCCAACAAGGCTGTACGACTGTCCCAAACCAACGCATCTATCTATGCAACATGTGAATACCCCAGCAGCTACCAATCACTATGTCCTGGCTAAGGGCCAGACCAACATAGCTTGAATACTACTGACCATTCATATGAAATGACGGAGGGCTACGGCTGGTTTTTGGCGAAAAACCTTTAGCGTAGTGAACTTGATATTGCTGAAGGAACCTGATTGTTTTTTAAAATATAGTGGCGAAAACCTTTGCTAAAGAGGTCACTCCCGGTGAAGGGATCTCGGCTCTTTCCTCGTGGAATGAGGTGCAGGATATTCCACTGAATACCGCTATGCAAAGCAACATGTAATCGGCTATAGTGAAGTTATTACCCTGACGCAAACTTCTGCCCAAGGGGTCAGTCCCGGTGAAGGGATATCGGCTCTTGCCCCGTCGAATGAGGTGCAGGATATTCCACTGAATACCGCTATGCATAACAAAAGGAAACGTCTTTGCAATAACACTTTTTAAATTTGTTCCAACAACATCAAACAGGTTTGTTTAACTTTGCATTGATCAGAATCAATGCAGTCCCATCAATCAATCACACCAGAAAAGAACGAAAATAAAATGTACGTATATGCCATCCGCATTCGTCACTGGGTCCCGTCATCACCCGTTAGGTTACTTAACTAACGACAGAGCGGGGACTGGACTAGCGTGGGTGTAAAACATATACAACATCTAATAGTATATAAACCAATATACATAATCGCTCCAGGCGTGATAATATGCAACATTACAGAAAAGTAATAAGCATCACAGAATAATACAGATAATCTGGGATCCCCGGGTTTCACAGAGCCGCTGCTGAAACCCGACGTTCCCCTGTCGTGTGGATAGCCTGTGCAATGAAACCTAGACCCCTACGGGTGCGGCAAGTTACCCGCCAAAAACCTGAAGCGAGGCAGTCCCCACAGCATAGTGAATGGAACACCCGGCACTTCACGGAATCCGGTAATCTTGGGCACCCCTCCTTGGGTCAACCTGTACCCCCTACGAGTGCGGCGAATAGTCTGCCAATTCTGAAGTGGGGCCCCTCTGCCTCTCAAAGCCATGAGATGCGGACCCGTTGCTTTCCCAAACCCGGCTATCCGTGCACTCCGTCGCTGGGTAAAACCTAGTACAGTAATGAAAAATAGTACAATAGGTACATCGACCGCAACCTGGTCGTGCCCCAAAAGAATATTATACAACAGGCAGTGACGGCGGTCCACAAGTTGGACGCTCGCCCCGCAATATCAAATGTACAAATAAACTCAAACTGTACTACCATTGCACACTGCTATCCACCACGACAAATCCGCAACATCACAGCACAAAACAGAACATCAACGCGAATGTCACGTTGGCAAACCTGTCTAAAAGAACTATAGCAATCAAACGCGGTTTACCGATCAAATGACATTCCCGGTCGGAGATATAATGTAAGCACTGTAAACTAACGTGTTTAAATTTCGATCGACCAAATATCAAAAAGTGGGCCCCACTGCTTACTGGTGAACAGTAACAAAATCTGGGCCAAAACGATATTTACCAAAAACCTCAAAATCCAACAGAGAACCCACTGACAAAATTTGGGAGTACGTGCTTCCCACGTGGCCGCGGATGCGCGGCCAAACCATGGGTTTGGCCGCCCTTCCGCGGCAGCTTGGAGGAATCACGACCCCAAATTTTGTCGTGGCTCTTAAAAACGCCTGCACAGATTTCTAAGACATCCAGAAATAATTTTTGAGACCATTTAAAATCAACAGAAACTGTCGGGTTAGGATTTTGCCGTTTTTGATTTTCGGTTCGATCGATGATTTGAACGCGTTAGCACAAGTTAGTATAGCAAAATGGTTAGGCTCTGATACCACTGTAAGTCTACGCTAGCGCCCTGGCCGTCTACAGACGCCAAATGCGGAACAAAAACTTTTAAACTGGCGCTATCGTATACTTTAACCCGGATCTGCCATTATTGCTAAACTAACAAACTGTAAAGAGTGTAGAAAGGTTATACCGAACGATCCGAGTCCTTCGTTCTTTAACCATCATCCCACGCTCCGTTGCGGCTGCTCCGATCTCGTCGAACTCCGATATCCTCGTCGAGGTGGCACCACATCACTGATTCTTTAAACGGGCTCCCGCCTCTGACTTGAGGCAACTCGATCGTCAAGTTTGCCAAAAGAGACGACCAAGATTGATGTAGAGAATGAGTAGATGACTTTGTCTCGTTCCGTCCAAAACTGTGGACGGACGGTTAATGAAGTTGCCGAGGGAATTGGGTGATGGAATGAAATGAACTGTAAAATTCCATGCACCCCAAATACTATCATATCTTTTCACAAATGAAAAACCAAGTGAAGTGTGGAGGAGAGAGAGGGCCGGCCATTTTATATGATGGAGGGAGGTGACCGTAGGAGCAAGAGAGTAAGCTTAAGCAAAATATCATATGTGAACACAAACTAAATATCTTGCATAAAGATCTTAAGCAAAACAAGAATGTAATGAAATCAAAGCATGAGTCACTTAGCCTTGTCACAAATTCTAGAACCTTCTAGAACCTTCTAGAAGCACGACTCACTCTCATCCAAGAAAAGATAAATCCGCCTTTAACCAAATGTTAAAAGACGGCTGATAGAAAACTGGAAACTGGCAACTTCCAAAAGTGATCCTGAAACAACTTTCAGGATAACCCCGTAACTGTATAAATATACCCGCATTTGTATTACGACCGAATACAAATGCAACTGAGACAAAGATATTATACCTACTCAATATAATACTCGGATCCGGCTTAAACCAAAGCCGACCAGTATCATCTGCCCGAAAACTGACACGTGCGTAAACGCACGTGCATTTTCCGAACCCTGCCATAAAACCATACGGCCTCTACAACGTTTCGCCCGAACTTGGGAAACTGTCTGTGGGGAACTCTAATGACTCGTCAGTACCCTGGCAGTGGGTTTAACCACAAACCGTCAGCTGCACTAGCTATGCGTAACGGCTGCCCATGGACTGACCTCAAGGGAGACTGATGAGCAAACTCAAGGGTGGCCGATGAATGAACTCATCCAGAAAACCCTACTGAGCCTAACAGTGACAATGTATATACAGTCCGGTCCGTTCGTCAATGAGTATCGCATATCCGCCTAGGGGGCTAGTAACGTCAGACCCCCAGAAGCAGTATAAGTCGTGTCGGAGTGAAGCCCAAGAACACCCTGAGATACTACTGGAGTACCTACCAGTAAATCTCCTGCCACGGCCGTGGGCTATGTGTAATGGCTCTCCTAGACACAGCACGATCTCGCCCCCAATACCGGGAGAGACGAATCCCCTGCCGATCCGCTCACGTGCCTCCATATGGCTCGGGACTGTACCCAAAAGCTACCTGTTTGCACGACTCCTTTGAGCCGTGGTAGGGTAGTAATCAAAGCACAGTGGGAACTCACACGAGACAAATGACGACCTCAGGTCGATGAACTAACCTGTACACATGTCACCAGGGAACTGCTATCTGACGATAGGTATAGTACTAACTAGCAGATTCCCGGCGAGTCCTGTCCGGTGTACTCATAACCCAATGAGCACCTGTATACATCTTAGGTGATCCAACTGACACCAGTGGCTTGTGAGACCGGCCACCGCCCCTCGTCGGGGTCTCGACTGTATACACTAGTCTACTCCGGAGTATCGATGCCCTGTCTCGAAACTCCCACGACTACGGACCACAATTAAGGATATGCATATAAACTACCCAACTCTCACGTATATGATCGCCATCATACTGTTGGTAGTAAAGCAAGATCCTAAGGGCTCTATCAAAGTGTAACATGCAATCAGTCACCTGAACATGTACACGACTGATAAAGGCAAACCAGATAGTATACTATCATCTCGAGTAAGACTGTTCTACCAGTATAGGTCCTCCGCAATCATTGCAATCACGTACCTGCGATCCAATAATTGACTATGAGGGCACTATCTCCAACACTATATTACCTTTGCATTTCTCCAGAACACCCCGTATTATTACGAACATCCACTTCCATTGGATAAATCCATCGTATGGTTATATACGAACTCGAAGGAACTTTTTCGATGATGGATTCCGGTTCTGGAGAGATTGAATAGGATTATTCGGTTGTCTTTTTTCTTTACCTTCTCTCAGGTTGTAAGGGCTCCTAGGATTAGGAGAGGGTACACCTATTGAGCTTATTGGATAGTCTTCTTCCAAACCATAGGCAGGTGCCGAACGGTAGGGAAGGAAGAAAACCAACAAGCTTAACTATGGTGTACAGAAGGTAATAAGTAAAGACATATAAAGGGATTAGAATAATGGCAAAGGAAATTGCGATCACCATCATTCACGACAAAGACCATGTATACCCCTGCCACTCCTACATCCACATTGCTTTTCTCTAGGACACTCCGTATCACTACGGATATCCACTTCCATTGGATAAATCCATCGTAAGGTTATATAAGAACTCGAATGAACCTTTTCGAGGATGGATTCTGGTTCTGGAGAGAAAGGATAGGATTATTCAGATGTCTTTTCCCATTACCTTCTCTCAGGTTGCGAGGGCTCCTAGGATTAGGAGAGTACACCTATTACGCTTATTGGATAGTCTTCTTCCAAACCTTAGGCTAGTGTCGAAGAATAGGGAATGAAGAAAACCAATTAGCGTAAAAGAGGTGTATAGAAGGTAATAGGTAAAGACATAATAAAACGATTGCTGTGAAGGCATGTATTGTTAGTGTATATGCCTTAGAGGCCATTACTGTATCATACTAGTATGTATATTACTTAATGGAAGCTTGGTGTTAGTTATATGTATGCCCTAGAGGCCATTGCTATACATAGGATGTATATTGTAGTGGATGCTTGGACATATAGGGAGGACTTTCTTGCTCGACATGATAGTATGCTATCTGGTTGCTCTTTACCTTAACGTGTACAATGATTGTCTCTCTGTTGCATGTTGGTAAAGCCCTTAGGATGTGTACTTGACTACTTAGACTATGATGCGGATCATACTAGTGGGGACATGGTAGTCCATAAGTACATCCTTCAAGGTCCCTAGTCGTGGGTGTATCGAGACGGGGCATCGATATACCAGAGTAGACTAGCGTATACCTTCTCGACCCATATAGATGGGCGATGGATGATCCCATATCCATTGGTGTTTGACATCAGAGATGATATACGGGTGCTCAGTGGAGACTGGGTACACTGGACGGACTCGCCGAGAACTCCCAGATGGTATTATACCATTCGTCAGATGGCAGTTCTCTGGTGACACTAGTACAGGTTAGTCTGTAGACCCGAGATCGTCATAGAGTCTTATGTGGTTCCCACTGTGATTTGATTTCCACCTTACCACGTCCAAGAGGGCGTGCAAAACGGTGGTTTTTGGGTACAGTCCCGAATCACATGGAGGCAATGAGCGATAGGAGGCGATTCGTCTCTCCCGGTATAGGGAGTTGATGTTGCGCTGTGTTCGATTGGCTATAACCGGAAATCCCTGGCCAGGGTTGCTGAGATTTACTGGTAAGTGTTACCAGTAGTTTCTCGAACTGTTATAGACCACATATCGACACGACTTATCGAGCTATTGGGGTCTGAAGTTTACCTCCCCTAGGCAAGATATGCGACATATCAGACGACGAGACCAGAATGTACGGTAAGTGTTACTGGTTGGATTAACAGGAGTATGAGCGGGCTTGCTCGTCGATCTTCTGATCGCTCAATACCCGGGTGGCCGTTACGTTAAGCATACCGCTTGCGGCTTGTGGGTGTTTGATATGATCATCACCTGCTGCCGGCGTATTGACGAGTCTTTAGATTCCTACACAGAGGTTTCCTGGCTCAAGCGAAACGAAATAGGAGCGCATATGAGATATGTGCGGGACCGAGAATAATACCAGTATGTGATACTGGATTCTATTCTCGCGATTTGTATCATCGGCAGGTTATATGTGATATAGCCGGGTTACCGAATCAAGTGTTGATTCGATACATTGATACACTTGATATTAGTCGGTTATATGCGATATGACCGGATCATTAAATCAAGTGTTGATTTAATGATTTAATGTATAATTATATATTTGATATATTACTTTACATTAACTAATATTGGTTCACTTAAGATGTTTTTCTCACTTGTTTGTGCACATTGTATATGTGATATATTTTTGTGCACAAGATTGTATCATGTTTGATGATACATGCCAACTTGGGTATGTGTTTGCTTTAAACTTTGATTAAGTTAATGGTTAGGGTTTGGTTTATTTGTTTTATTTATTTATTTATTCCTTTTTGGCAAAAACAAAATGGGAGGCTTTCTTTGTTTTACACTAGAAGCTTCATGATAGTTTTGACAAAGTCTTAGCCATTTTGTTTTTATCCTTAACCCTAACCATTCTCTAAACCCTAGTTCATTCTCTACACTTAACCATGGTTTCTATTTTAATAAGAATGAATGGGATTATCTTTTTATCATAATTCTTTTTATTCTTTCATCTTCATCATCTTCATCAAGCTTCAAAAAGCTTGCTAGCTTCAATGGTGAAATGAGAAAAAGAGTGAGAAATCCAATTGTAAAGTGAACCCACTTCCTATTTCTTCATTCTCTACCACTTGCCAAGTAGTATAGGGTGTTTTCTTCAAAAGTTTCATGGCTTGGTGAAGTTGGAGCTTGATCTTGTGTTGCCTCGACATAGATCATCTTCGGCATCGAAGTCGACGACCTAGCCCGATCATTTCTCCGATGAAATCAACACTAGAGTCCGAGATCCGATGATCGCAGTGAGGGGACATCAACACGGAACTATGGAGGTGGAAGACCGGATCTACAAAGGTTGTATTTCCGTTCAATTTTAGAGTAAAGTCGTTTGCTCGTATATGTTATCGCCTAAACTCTAGTCAACGATCTAGTTTAGGGTTTCTTGGTACCGGAAAATTTTGATTTTGGCATGGTTGATGCCTTGTGAGACCTCATTAGCATGCCTAGGAACCCTACAGCGGTATCAGAGCCTAGCTAGATCCTTAGGCAATGCATAGACGGAGTTAGAAACCCGATCGAACCCGAAACCCTAATCCATCAACCCTCTCTAGACATTTTTTCAAAACTGGGTTTTTTCCAGATTAAAAATTCTTAAAAAATTCAGCAGGAAATTCTAAGAATTACGGTGCAAAATTGACCAAGTGATACGGATAAAGCGCGGCGGAACCGCGGCAGAAGCTTGTCTTCCGCGGCGGTTCCGCGGCCAAATAATGAGATTAGACTTCCATTTTTGCACAGTAATTTGTCTATTCAGGTTCTTAGTTTTCTGGGAATTTTTAATTTGCACTCAAGAGTTGAGTTTTCTGGGGTGTTTTGGAGCTTCGATGATTCGATCAGAAATTTCAAACTTTGTCTATGTGTTTTTCCGGATAATTTTAGAATATGTTAAAACGTTCGACCGGATATGAATACCCACTTTTTCCCCTGCCGGGAAATTTCCAATTGTTGGATTTTTCCATGGTTTAAAGACGTTCTAAGTAGTGCAAGTAACGCGATGGACCCTCTAGAAGACAACAAACCTTAACTCGATTATGTGACCGTCTTGAACTGCCCTTTGAACCTTAGGGTTTGGGGCAGTACGGCGTGCCACATGTGAGGCGTTGGCTTGACCCTTCTACGGCTGGACCGTTGGTACTGAGGCACGAAGTGAATGTTTTAAAACTTATTTCATGTGTTGAGCTGTATCGGGAAAACTTGGGTGTTTGAATGTTCAATCGGAAAATTTAACATTTTCTATTTATCTGGAATGGGATACAATAATTGGAATTCACAAGTAGTTATGAGATAACTGAATGAATGTTATAAACATAGCAGTTTAGTCTCACTTGATCGGTTGCCACGGAATTTTGATGTGATCAAAAGTCCGTCGCAATCACGTAGCGTACACGGATACTCGCCGGATAAACTTATTAGACTGCTACATCCCTTAGCCCCGACCAAGTGACTGTAGGAGAACCCCGTCGCCGAAAGCATCCGTTCGGGTGCTCGCGGTAGCGGTGTTCCGCCTTGGTGCACTTCGTCGACGGCGTCGGGGGTGCTGCCGCCTACTGAAGTTTGCGACGAGCATTCGATCAGGATGTCGGGAATCTTGTTGATTTGCCCGACTTGATATTGAAAAGTGTTTTCGATAATGAGACTAAAATGCGGGGTTTATAATTCTTAGGCATGCGATGTCTAAGAAATTCATTTGTTTAGGCATGCGATGTCTAAAGAGGTTGCGGATTCCAACTGTTGTAGTTTTACACTTTCTTTTCTGTGACCGTAAGTGTAATATGTGATATCGCCGGTTTCGTTACTATATGTCAACGACAATTGGGATGCGCATATTTACTTACGTTGATGACATGTGATGTTATGTGTTGCTGGATATGTTATATTGGATCGTCGTGTTTGAATAGCCCGGGGGTTTTTATGTGAGATGAGTGTTTTTCATTTTCATTCATGTAAAAACTTGTATGTAATATTCTTTTATTGGGGCACTTCCAGGTAGCGGAAGATGTCACCATTTGTATATTATTTTCTTTTCCGCACTAGGATAGACCCAAGGAGGAGGGCACAAGTAACCGGGTTCTGGAGTCCAGTGGGAGACCAACTCGAGGAGTCGAGTCCGGGTCTCCTAACTCTAGAATTGGTAGGGTTTCTTGCCGCTCTCGTAGGGGTCTAGAGGTGTGGGTATGGATATTCATCGCGACCGTGGAATCCGTGTTTTATACTGGCTCTTATTGAAAACACGGACGTCCTAATATATCCAATATTTCATATGATTCTTCTGCTGCGATATCTGTGATGTGATCATTTGATGTTCTGTGATAAATACTGTATATAGTATATATGATATATTATATAGGCATTACTTATGTTTTGCACTCGCGCTAGCCCTGCCCCGCTCTGTCGTTAGTTACCTAACCTAACGGTGCATGAGGGGACATCGAGGCGAATGCGGATGGCATAAGTGTACGTCGTATTTATCTGTGATGTTTAGGTGATTTAAATAATGGGACTTCATTAATATGATTAATGAAAGTAAAAGAAACCTAAAGATGTTGTAGAATCGAATTTCAAAAATAAAACGGGTAGCTACAGTTCTTGCTTTGCACAGCGGTATATATGATATATCCTGCACCTTATTCGATGAGGAAAGGGCCGAGATCCCTTCACCGGGAGTGACCCCTTTAGCAATAACTGGCAGATGCTACACACTCGGTTTGTCTTTTGATTGCTTCTATAGTTTGTGCTTTGCACAGTGATATATATGATATATCCCGCACCTCATTCGACGAGGAAAGGGCCGACGATCCCTTCACCGGGAGTGACCGCTTTAGCAAAACTAGAAACGCCTCAAAAGCACTCCATTTTAAAATCATTTGATTCTACAACGATATAAAGTTCATTACGCAAAAGGTTTTCTTAAAAAACTGTCGTAGCCCTCCGTCATTTCAGATAGGTAATAGTTAGTATTCGTGCTGCGTTTGTTGACTCAGTCAAGGCGTAGTGTGCGGTAGCTGATTAGTGCTTATCTGCAAAGCATATGATGCGATTGGATTAGGGTAGTCGTGCGGCCTTGTTGACTCAGTCAAGGGTCGTGCGGGTGGGTTTAATTCAATCGAGAAATGATGGGTTGAATTTTACTTACGGTCTATGGTTTGTTGACTCAGTCAAGGTCATAGATCGCATGGGGCAAAATATTATCGGGAATTTCAAGTGTTGAAATTTGCAATGAGATTGCATACCTTCTATGAGATAGTTGGATCCTGATACCCGCTGCGAGTAAGAGTTACTCCTGGGAGAGTTTTACACATTACAATTAGCCGATCAAGTAGGTGTCTAGAAAGGTGTCAACGAGGTTATGCCTCTGGGAAAACGAGGTTTACATTAATTAGGTTCGTGCGAAAGCACGGGGGACCTCCCTCAAAGTACCGACACTGGCCTGGCTGAAAGATTGGCGAACTTGTAGTGTGTAATTAATCCCGGCTAGTCTTTCCTTTTACGGTTTGAAGAAAGATTTGATAAAAAACAGTGGGAGCCATCCTGATTAGATAAAATAATAACCAATCTATTCTTGCAAGAGCGCACGCTGAGTGTTTTCTTCTTTCTCTTTCCTGGTAGTGACCATATCACGCCTTGATCAAGATAATAATACGGATGTATTGACCGAACCCGCTTGTTATACTGAGCTGGGGAACGTTGGTCCCGCTCCAACTTATAATTGTTATAAGACAGAGCAGGAAATTGGGGATTACCAAAATTCCCGTGCCGCCCAAACGAAGAAAGTGCATACTGATGCATCATCTTCGGGTGTGTTCATTATGCAGAACTGTTTCTCAGTATTCTTTACGTCCTGGATATGAGATACCGGATCAGGATCCCGCATATGTAATTTGTTACATGGGCTACAGATAGGTAAAGAACTGAGAACGAGTGATAAGTTTCATGAGACAGAAAACGGGGTAAGTGTTGCAGCCAAGTCTGTTGGTCACTGTCACCCTGTATTACCAATACATTGATTCTAAACGAATGTTATTAGATACCGAACCTGATATACAAAATCATATCAGTCTCTTTATTAGTAAAGAAAGGATATAATTTTGTATTGTTGGATAATGTTTTGAACATTTCCTATATCAAAAATTGATCGGTTCAGGCACGTTATCTAAAAGCATTGATGTTCTAAATCAAACTACAGTTCTTAGTATACGGAACACACACAAGAGGAGGAGTTCAGATATGAACGAATCCTTCTTAAGGTATTGTAGACTAGGTCATATCAATGCGACCCGACTGGCTGAAGTTACATTTAGATGCATATTTAAATAAGTTTGAATTTACATCTTGTGAAACTTACCAGTCATGTCATAAAGATAAGATGACCATAGCTCTGTTTATTGGAAACAGAGAAAGAGTTAGTGAACTCTTGGGATTGATACATGCTGATGTATGAAGGTCCCCTGTCTACACATGCCAAGACCGGTTCTTTGTACTTCATTACATTCTCTGATAAGCTCTCAAGATTCAGACATATGTTCCTGTTGAAACATAAGTCCGAAATTTTTGAGATATTCATAGAATATAAGTTAGAAGTAGAGAACCAAAATACGGGTAAAAGTATTATGTCCTTTGATGTGATCAAAGAGGAGAATACTAGAGCACGGAATTCCTGGATTATTCTAAAGGAGAATGAGATTCTTTCTCAGCATTACTCCTCCGTATACACCATAGCACGATGGTATATCGGGGTGGAGCAATAACACCCTTTGTGATATGGTGTGCTCTATGATGAGTACTACTGAGTTTCCTTTTTCCTTTTAGGGAGTTATGCACTTTTTAAGTTGCATACCTATTGAATAGGGTTCCGATCAAATCAGATGCCTACCATTTCATATGAGATATGGAAAGGGAAGAGCCCATCTCTTAAGTCAGTTAAGATTTGGGGTTGTCCGGACTATGTCTAAAAGCAAAATCCGGACAAGCTCGAGGCAAGGTCTGTTATGTAGATCTGGAAAGGTTCCAGCTATAAAAACTGAAGCAGATGATTTGGTAGAACCAAAGGATTCAATAGCACCCAACGAACCTCAGCCTCTCCGCCGATCTAGTAGGATTCCTCACCCACCTGAGAGATACTTCGGTTTCTCTATGACAGTGGGAGCGAGGATTGCTTCATGAGATGATAACCCAACTAGTTTCGAGCTGGCCATTAGGAGTGAGACTCTGTAAGAATGGCTGGATGCTTAGCGATCTGAGATGGAATCCATGTACACCAACAAAGTATGGACTTTGGTTGCTATATCTGAAGGGTTAAATCCCCATCAGGTGCAAGTATATCTTGAGAAGATTACTTGGTGTAGATGGAAAAGTTGAGACTTTCAAAGCTAGACTTGTTAAAGGTTTTCGTCATCGACCAGGCGTGCATAATGATGAAACCTTTTCCAGTGGCTATACTTAAGTCCATCCGGATCCTACTTGCCACGGCTACATACCATGACTACGATATCTGGTGGTTGGGTGTCATGACTGCTTTTCTAAATGATGTTTTGGAAGAGAGCGTCTATAAATACACAGCCAGAGGGCTTCGTAGACAGTGGGAGCAGCGGAAACGTGTGCAAGATGTTTTATGTGATAAAGCAGGCATCGCGGAGTTGGAACATCTGTTTTGATGAGTTAGTCAAACAGTTTGACATCATCAAAATGGTAGATGAACCATGTATATACAAAAAGGTAGTAGGGAGTATGGTAGTGATCCTCGTAGAGTACGTGGATGACATACTCTTGATAGGAAAGGAGTTTCCTATGCTAAGCTCGGTCAATCTCCGCTTATCACAAGGATTCTCCATACAGGATCAAAATGATACCTCCTAAATCCTGAGTTTTCATCTATGAGATAGATGTAATTGGATGTTAGGATACTCACTAGATGCAGTGAGATGGTATCAATTGGTCCTGGGGAGAATCACTGGAAGTGTTCCAGGGTGATAAGGACGACTGAAAGTCAGTCACGGGCATTGTCTTTACCCTCAGTGGAGGGACGGTATGTTGGAAGAGTTCCAAGCTAGATACTGTGGCATACTAGACGATTAAGGCTGGATATATCGCCACTTAAGATGCTACCAATGAGGAAGTCTGGGTGTATATTGGTTCATGAGATGAACTTCGTTCCTCCCATTGTGTGACAATGGAGTTGTGGCTTATGCCAAGGAACGTCCGTCCCATCAGTGATCTAGACATATTCTAAGGCAGTATCACCTGATCATGGAGATGGTTGATCTCCAGGGGATCAAGGTTAGGAGAGTAGACTCAGAGGACAACACGGCGGATCCTCTCACAAAGGCCTTTTCCCGGAGAGAGACTATTATGGGATGGTTGAGTATGAGATACTACAACCACTGCTATCAGATGGCCCTAGTGCAAGTGGGAGATTGTTAGTTATATGTATGCCCTAGAGGCCATTGCTATACATAGGATGTATATTGTAGTGGATGCTTGGACATATATAGGGAGGACTTTCTTGCTCGACATGATAGTATGCTATCTGGTTGCTCTTTACCTTAACGTGTACAATGATTGTCTCTCTGTTACATGTTGGTAAAGCCCTTAGGATGTGTACTTGACTACTTGGACTATGATGCGGATCATACTAGTGGGGACATGGTAGTCCATAAGTACATCCTTCAAGGTCCCTAGTCGTAGGTGTATCGAGACGGGGCATCGATATACCAGAGTAGACTAGCGTATACCTTCTCGACCCATATAGATGGGCGATGGATGATCCCATATCCATTAGTGTTTGACATCAAAGATGATATATGGGTGCACAGTGGAGACTGGGTACACTGGACGCACTCGCCGAGAACTCCCAGATGGTATTATACCTTACGTCAGATGGCAGTTCTCTGGTGACACTGGTACAGGTTAGTCTGTAGACCCAAGATCGTCATAGAGTCTTGTGTGGTTCCCACTGTGCTTTGATTTCTACCTTACCACGTCCAAGAGGGCGTGCAAAACGGTGATTTTTGGGTACTGTCCCGAATCACATGGAAGCAATGAGCGATAGGAGGGGATTCGTCTTTCCCGGTATAGGGAGTTGATGTTGCGCTGTGTTCGATTGGCTATAACCGGAAATCCCTGGCCAGGCTTGCTAAGATTTAATGGTAAGTGTTACCAGTAGTTTCTCGAACTGTTATAGACCTCATATCGACACTACTTATCGAGCTATTAGGGTCTGACGTTTACCACCCCTAGGCAAGATATGCGACATATAAGACAACGAGATCGGACTGTACGGTAAGTGTTACTGGTTGGATTCACAGGAGTATGAGCGGGCTTGCTCGTCGATCTTCTGATCGCTCAATACCCAGGTGGCCGTTACGTTAAGCAGACCGCTTGCGGCTTGTGGGTGTTTGATATGATCATCACCTGCTGTCGGCGTATTGACGAGTCTTTAGAGTCCTACACAGAGGTTTCCTGGCTCAAGCGAAACGAAATAGGAGCGCATATGAGATATGTGCGGGACCGAGAATAATACCAGTATGTGATACTGGATTCTATTCTCGCGATTTGTATCATCGGCAGGTTATATGTGATATAGCAGGGTTACCGAATCAAGTGTTGATTCGATACATTGATACACTTGATATTAGTCGGTTATATGCGATATGACCGGATCATTAAATCAAGTGTTGATTTAATGATTTAATGTATAATTATATATTTGATATATTACTTTACATTAACTAATATTGGTTCACTTAAGATGTTTTTCTCACTTGTTTGTGCACATTGTATATGTGATATATTTTTGTGCACAAGATTGTATCATGTTTGATGATACATGCCAACTTGGGTATTTGTTTGCTTTAAACTATGATTAAGTTAATGGTTAGGGTTTGGTTTATTTGTTTTATTTATTTATTTATTCCTTTTTGGCAAAAATAAAATGGGAGGCTTTCTTTGTTTTACACTAGAAGCTTCATGATAGTTTTGACAAAGTCTTAGCCATTTTGTTTTTATCCTTAACCCTAACCATTCACTAAACCCTAGTTCATTCTCTACACTTAACCATGGTTGCTATTTTGATAAGAATGAATGGGATTATCTTTTTATCATAATTCTTTTTATTCTTTCATCTTCATCATCTTCATCAAGCTTCAAAAAGCTTGCTAGCTTCAATGGTGAAATGAGAAAAAGAGTGAGAAATCTAATTGTAAAGTGAACCCACTTCCTATTTCTTCATTCTCTAACACTTGCCAAGTAGTATAGGGTGTGTTCTTCATAAGTTTCATTGCTTGGTGAAGTTGGAGCTTGATCCTGTGTTGCCTCGACGTAGATCATCTTCGGCATCGAAGTCGACGACCTAGCCCGATCATTTCTCCGATGAAATCAACTCTAGAGTCCGAGATCCGATGATCGCAGCGAGAGGACATCAACACGGAGCTATGGAGGTGGAGGACCGGATCTACAAAGGTTGTATTTCCGTTCACTTTTAGAGTAAAGTCGTTTGCTCGTATATGTTATCGCCTAAACTCTAGTCAACGATCTAGTTTAGGGTTTCTCGGCACCGGAAAATTTTTATTTTGGCATGGTTGATGCCTTGTGAGACCTCATTAGTGTGCCTAGGAACCCTACAGTTGGGATATTCACCTTGTATTGACAAACTTTCTCAACATGGTAGTATGCTACTTGGTTTGTTTCTGCTTTAATGTGTGCATGTGTTTCTTTTAACATATCGCCTTTACACATTAGTGGAGCCCTTAGGATCTTTGCTTGATTACCAGCGTTGTGATGGCAGTCACACTCGTGGGGGCTGGGTAATCTATAAGCACATCCTTATGCAGGTCCCTAGTCACAGGAGTATCGAGACAGGGCATCGATACTCCGGAGTAGACTAGCGTATGCGCTTCTTATCCCAGCTTGGGAGACGGTCTGTCCCACAGCCGTCAGTACGTCGTACTTGAGATAGTATGCGGGTGCTCGTTAGGTTATGAGTACACTGGACAGGACTCGTCGGGAACTGTTGGTTGGTATTATACCTATCGTCAGTTATCAGTTCTCAGGTGACTTGAGTACAGCTTAGTCCGCTGACTTGACACTGTCACTTCGCCTCGAGTGTGTTCCTACTGTACCTTGATTACTACCCTACCACGGCTCAAAGGAGTCGTGCAAACAGGTAGTTTTTGGGTGCAGTCCCGAAGCACTTGGAGGCAGTGACGGTTAGATAGGATTCGTCTCTCCCGGTATTGGGGGTTGATATCGCGTTGTGTCTAGGAAAGCCATTACACAAAGTCCCTGGCCAGGGCAAGCGAGATAGACTGGTAGGTTTCCAGTGTTATCTCAGGTGTTCTGGGCTACACTCCGACACGACTTGTACCGCTAGTAGGGGACTGACGTTTACCGTCCCCCTAGGCCCGCCATGTGATGTTCTTAGACGAATAGACCGGACTGTACAGAGAGTGTCACATTCAGGCTTAGTAGGAGTTCAAATGGGTTTCACCTCGTCAGTCTTCTTGTCGGCATCTACCTGGGGACCGTTACCCACAGCTAGTGCCGCTTGCGGTCTGTGGTTAAACCCACTGCCAGCGTAGTGTCGAGTCTTTAGAGTCCCACACAGAAAGCTATTCGCCTTTAGGCAAAAGAGTAGAGGTCGCATGGTTTTGCGACAGGTCGCATGGTTTTGCGACAGGGTTCGGTCACATCCGTGCACTTGTGCACGTTTAGTGTCCGAACAGTTAACACTAGCGGGCTTTGGTTTAAGCCAGATCCTAGTGTACGTTTTGGGATTGGTTTTATCTCGTTTGTGTTCGTGTTCCTCGGAACGCGAATGCGGGTGTGTATGCACAGTTGACAGAGAGACAGAGGCAGAGGATTCTCATTGGGGCTGTTGACTATTGACTTTTTGCTAAACCCTAATGAGAATAAGAAATATAATTAAAAATAATATTAATTAAGTATTATAGTGACATGGTTGTTGAGGGGTTGACTTTGTTTACTTGTTGACTTTGTTGACCGGTTGACTAGGTTAGACTAGTTGACCATCATCATTACAATGGCTATCATTTCATGGCAAAGACTTTTGTTTGCTTGTTTCTTTTTGCAAAATGAGTGCATGAAATGATATGGCCATTTTGACTTGAACCATCACATAATACTTGATTACTATTATTTGTTATGATGAAGTTAGATTATGAGAGCTTGGATGGCAAAAGAGTTACTCATTCTCTCATTTGCTTTCTCTCTCTTGCTTGAGCTCTCCCTCTTGCTCTTCCTCTTGCTCTCTCTCTAGCTCAAGGCAACACTCTCTCATGAGTTGAGAAACATTGCCTTAGAGATAAAAGAAAACCCAAATCAGTTCTCTACTCATCCTAGTTCATAAGGTTTAGCAAACCAAGTTTTCTAGTTTCTTCTAGTTCGAAGAAGCCAAAGGTAGAAGGTTTCAGGTGGATCCATCTTCGGCGCAAGGAGACGACGAGATGAGGCCGATCCGTACACCGGAAAAAGTTGAAGACGAAGGAGTTCAAGAAAGGTATAACCCCCTAACCGAGTAGGTAAAACTCTTGTTAGGTTTGTTAGTTAGTTGTTTAACAAAGATCCGTATTTTGAGTCTATGTTACCACCTCTTGAAAATCGTTTTTCATCATTTCCGTAAGCCCGTAAGTACCGGGAGAGGTAACGTGGACTTACAGTGGTATCAAAGCCTAGTTAAACACTATCTAACATGTTAGCAAAGTAAGTAGAAGTTCGATCGGAGAAAATATCACGAAACATACCCGAATAGCATTGTTTCTGCCGATTTTTTCCTCTGTTCAAAAAATAATAAATCATACATGAAAAATCGGC
This sequence comes from Agapanthus africanus, assembly GCA_030015575.1. Classification (NCBI taxonomy): domain Eukaryota; kingdom Viridiplantae; phylum Streptophyta; class Magnoliopsida; order Asparagales; family Amaryllidaceae; genus Agapanthus; species Agapanthus africanus. Next base: position 344,001,551 of record CM057341.1, read on the forward strand.
TCAGGCTTTTGTTAAGACACCTAAGAAAACAGGTCCACTGACTCGGTCAAAGCGCCGCGGAACAGCGGCAGGAGCTTGCTCCCGCCGCGGAACCGCGACCGAGTTGACTCGGTCGTGGCACTGTTTTCTTGCAGAGTGTTTCTGGGGTTGTTTTAGGATTTTTATAATATGTTTTTTCTGTCCAGATTTTCCAGAAAGCAAAATTAGTTTTTGGGGCTTGAAATTCCGTATTTTGATCGAACTTCTAAAGACTTAAGCTGACGGGTATATATCTGTGATGTGTTATATGTATTGAACGTCCGCTAATCGCTATACGTCGATTAATGGGGGTTATACATATCTGTGATCTATAATGTTGATGGTATGTGTATATGAATTCAGTGGATTGTCGCGGATGAATAGCCGGGGGTTGTGAGATGAGAGTTTTTCCTTTTATCTTTCAATTCATGTAATATGTAAATTGATGTAATATTATTTTTGGCCGCACAACCGGGTCGGGGTTGTAGCCGTCATTGTATAATTTCTTTTTACTGTTTTTTCTCCTAGGACAGACCCAAGGTGGGGTGTACAAACTACCGGGTATCTCGAAGTGCCGAGTGGCCTACTCACGAGTTGAGGGAGGTTGCTTCTCTTCGGGTACTTGGCGGGTAGTTTGCCGCACCCGTAGGGGTCTAGGGTGGGGTTTGGCTATTCACCGCGACCGTGTAATCCGCTTTTCGTTACAGGCTCGTACGAATTGCGGATTCCTAGTATATCCAATGTGTTCATCTGTGATCTGGATTGGCTATCATTGCAATATATCTATATATGATAACTATTTAGGCGTTGCTTATATTTTGCATCCGCGCTAGTCCAGCCCCCGCTCTGTCGTTAGTTAAGTAACCTAACGGGTAATGACGGGGCCCCGTGGCGAATGCGGATGGCATAAGCGTACGTCATATTTTGGTTGTTTTCTGCAATGGTAGGATTAAATGATGGGACACATTGGAATTAATGCACTCGGTTTCTTTTCAAAACCACTCGGTTTCTTTTCAAAAATAACTTTTAAACGCGGAGCTTAAGCCACTCCTTTTAAAAGCTATCTCGTTCCTTCGATTATATCAAGTTCACTACGTTCACGGTTTCGCCAAAACCATTCGTAGCCCTCCGTCATTTCACATGAATGGTTAATAAGTATTCAAGCTATGTTTGTTGGCCAAAGTCAAGGCATAGTGATTGGTAGCTATTGGGTATTCATGTGCAGCATAGATAGATGTGTTGGTTTGGGGCAGTCGTTCTACTTTGTTGGTCAAAGTCAAAGGTATGTGCAGGTGGGCTCAAATTAATCTAGAGAATGACGGGTAGAACTTGATATGTGACTTATGATTTGTTGGCCAAAGTCAAGGTCATAAGAGCATGGGGCAAAAATCCACATCGGGAGTTTCAAAAGAACTGAAACTTGCTAGCGCTGCATACCATTTGGAGTGTGATGATTTTGGTAGGATTCCTTCAGTTTTGTCACGCAATGATATTTGGATCCCGATCCTACTGTGAGTATATGCTACTCCTCAGGAAATTTCTCACATAACGATCAATGCTATAAACCAAGTAGGTGTCTAGAAAGGTGTTAGCGGGGCTACGCCTAAAGGGAAAAGAGGTTATTTAATTAAGGAACTTCGCGAAAGCGTTGGAAAACCTCCCTCGAAGTACCGAAAATAGCCTGGCCGAACGGTTAAGCAAGAATTGTACGGTGAGATTGATCCTGACTAATTCTTCCTTTTTGGTTTGAGGAGGGATTCGAGAGACAGTGGGAGCCATCCTGTTTAGACAAATTAAAAACCACTCTAAACTTGTAAGAGCATCATGCTAAAGTGTTTCTTCTCTCTCTCCTAATTGCAGCGACCAAACATCATGACCGGACTTAAGTTACTACTAGATAAAAACATACTGACAGGGCCAAACTACAAAGATTGGCTCAGGAATGTCAAAATGGCAATCACTTATGACAAGTTGGGGTATCTCCTTACCACCAAAGCTCCCCCTGTCCCAGGTCCTAAAACCAGCGTCGCGGATAAGGAAATCCGTAAGACCTGGGAGATCGATTGCGCGAAGGCCAAGTGGCTCGTGCTTGCCTCTATAGACAATGAACATCAGAGGAGGCATGAGAATATGGACCTAGAATCCATATTTCTCCATACAAAAGAACTGTATGGAGAGCAATCTCGTATCGCAAGATACGAAGTGTCGAAGAAGCTATTTTCGGCAAGGTTGGCCATCGGATCATCAGTAGCGGAACATGTGCTTAAGATGATTGGCTTCATTGAGGAGCTCACGGACCTTGGGACCACGTTAGAGAACGAGCTCTATACGGACTTGATTCTTCAGTCCCTTCCTTCCACTTACGCCCAGTTCATCCTGAATTTCAACTTTCAAGAAAAGGAAGTTGAACTTTCAGAGCTCCTCAACATGCTGAGGAGTGCAAAGGGCACCCTACAGAAAGGTAGGGAAACATCCACTTTATTTGTAGGTGGATCTTCCTCTTCTAGGTCCAAGGCAAAAGCCAAGGGAAAGAAGAAGAAAACCCCCGCCAAACCAAGGGGCGGTGTTAGTAAAGTGGATACGAAGGGAAAGGCAAAAGAAACAAAGATAGCGGGGAAACTTATGGGGAAGGAAGAGTGCTTTTACTGTCATAAGAGTGGGCACTGGAAGAAAGATTGCAGGGCTTGAAAAGCCAGAACACAGGATCTGAAGCAAGTTGCGGCTTCAGCTTCAGGTGTGTATGTTATTGAAAACTGTCTATCAATAAACTCTACGTCCTGGGTATTGGATACCGGATCAGGATCACATATCTGTAATTCTTTGCAGGCGTTGAGAAAGCGTAGGTTTTTGAAAGCAAGTGACATGACCCTTAAAGTTGCAAACGGAGCTAGCATGGATGCTAAGGCCGTGGGGGACTATCACCTGGGAATGTCAGATGGACATGTTTTGGTTTTACATAATTTCTTTTTTGTACCCAACACAACTTGTAATATCATTTCTGTATCTTTGATTTCTAAAGAAAGTTATTGTTCCCCTCCGAACGGCGGCCGGGACGCGGGGCTGTCTTGCCTGAGGTTCGGGGCAGATGCTAATAGGTGCTATCCGTCCACCTCTCCGAAGATGCCAAGTTGATTTATGGCACCGTGTATCGGAGGTTTGGACAGATGCGTCCGATGTAGCAGACCTCGTCAGATTCCCCCTCGCTTGAGGGGTTTTTAATTGTGGGGACGCTCTTTCCTACAGGCGCAAGCCCCTGCAGTTAATTACGCTACCGCATCGCGGTAACAACTTTCTCCTTCTCCAGCTGGTCACTTCATGTCGTGGGTGTTTGTTTTGTTTGTGGTTGCCCGTGGATTGTATACGGAGACTGATTTATGTCGTCGCCTGTAGGACGTGGATTAGTCCAAATCCGTATTTTCTTAGATTTAGGTTTGGTGTTTTGGTTTGAGGATACGTTAGCCATATTTGAGGCTAAGATCAACTCAAACGTTTGTTAAGGATACGTTAGTCCAATTTGAGACTAAGATCAACTTAACGGGATCGTTTAGATCCGACAAAAGAGCGTTTGGAGGCTCGATTGTTCCAGTTTAGGGACATGGTGATCTATTGAATGTATGGCCGTCGGGACCCATCACCTCTCTGAGGACGTTGAAGGATTACAACGACAGATGTCAGAGGAGTTCAGAGATGTACCCTTGAGCCAGAGTTGATTAGGGGGTTTATAGTCCGATTTGGGACTAGAGTCTGTTTGAAAGTTTAAGGATACGTTAGCCATATTTGGGGCTAAGATCAACTCAAACGTTTGTTAAGGATACGTTAGTCCAGTTTGGGACTATGATCGACTTAATGGGATCGTTTAGATCCGACAAAAGAGCATTTGGGGGCTCTATTGTTCCAGTTTAGGGACATGGTGGTCCATTGCCAGTTTAGGGACATGGTGGTCCAATACCAGTTTAAGGACATAGTGGTCCGTGTTCCAGTTTAGGGACGTAGTGGTCCATTGCCAGTTTAGGGACATGGTGGTCCAGTGCCAGTTTAGGGACATAGTGGTCCATTAGTAGTTTAAGGACGCATAAGTCCATGGGTTTAAGGACCCCACAGTCCATATGGGTGTGTTTAAAGATGCATTAGTCCGTTAGTTTAAGGACGCATAAGTCCGCGGGTTTAAGGACCCCACAGTCCGTATCTTGGTTTAAGGACGCATAAGTCCATGAGTTTAAGGACCCCACAGTCCGTGTTGATATGTGGTTGTCGGGACCCGTTACCTCTCTGAAGACGTTGAAGGATTACAACGACAAATATCAGAGGAGTTCCGAGATGTACCCTTGAACCAATGAGTTGGTTGAAAGAGCAGATGTGCTCAGTTCAAGATGATTTGAGGACTTATGGCCAATTTGGGCTAAGTCCAATTGTGTTTGAAATATTGGCTCTCTGCTGGTCCATTGAAGGAGAGGCTTTGTCTCTAGAAACTTAGCCAATTGGGCTAAACCTAGTGTTAAACACTAAAGGTCAACAGTGTTGAACACTGGGAATAAGATTAACAAGTTAGTGTTAAACACTAAAAGATAATCAGTGTTAAACACTAGAAACAGGGCTTTCAAATCAGTGTTAAACACTAAAGCAAATTAGTGTTAAACACTGGTAATCAGAGATTTCAAATTAGTGCTAAACACTAAAGCAAATCAGTGTTAAACACTGGGAACAAAGTCTCCAGATTAGTGTTAAACACTAAGGAGAGAGGGGTCACGTGTGGACACGTGAGAGCGCCCTGATTTCCCTTATTTTATTCTGCAGATCAGTGTTTAACTCTTTTAATTCTGACGGCCATAACGTGTGAGCACGTGATGGAGGCCCCCGCTCTGGTCTGTTAGAATGCTCATTAGGGGTCACGTGGTGACACGTGAGGGCGCCCTAAATGTGGAGCCAGATATCCTTTGTTTTATCCTCAAATCTGCGAATAACTGTTAAACACTTTTCCTTTTTATTTCGAGCATCACGTGTTGACACGTGATGGGGATTCATGCGCTGACTGTTAAAACGTTTGCTAAGGGGTCACGTGGTAAACACGTGAGAGCGCCCAAAGCTTTCATTTCCATTGATCTTTCTTTCTGCGTTTTGGGAGTCACGTGAGAGCACGTGATGGCATCAAAAAGTGGGGCCAGATCCTCTTTATTTTGTTCTGCAAACAAGTGTTAAACACTTTTAATTTTCATAGCCATCACGTGTGGGCACGTGATGTATAATCATGCCCTGATTTATTAGAACATTTATTATGGGTCACGTGGTAACACGTGAGAGCGCCCATAATTGTTTCTGCCTTTGCTTTTGTTCCATATATAATGAGGGTCACGTGGGAACACGTGAGGCATTGCCTCAAAGCTTTCCTCTTCTCATTTTTGGGGGATCTGTTCAGGGGTCACGTGGGGCACGTGACCTTTGTCTTTTCAGGCACAGAGATCTTTTAAGTCTCCTTATCTTTAAGAATTCAATTCTTGTTTAGGGTAAAACCCTAATTTTTGTTTTGGAGGAATTAAATTCCTATTGTGAAAGAATTAAATTCTTATTTAGGGTAAAACCCTAATTTTATCCCAAAGGAATTGAATTCTCAAAACTTAATTCCTCCTCTATGTTTTGGATCTGCATGGCAGGATCTCAACCCAATGAGAATTAAATTCTCAATTCATGGGGAGATGTGCACTTTGCAGATCCTCCACCAGAGAAAGAACTAAGTTCTTTTCTTTATATAAGAGTTAAACTCTTTTGAGAATTAAATTCTCTTTTTAAGCCTCTCTTTTATTACCTAGGGTTTTTCCTTTGCAGAGAATTAAATTCCCCTCTCTCTGTTTCTTTTTTCTCTTGAGAATTAAATTCTCCTCCCTCTGTTTCTTCTCTCCCAAAAAGTAGATCCCTTCTCTTCTCTTCTTGGCTCCTATTTATAGGAGAAGGAAAAGAATCAATTTGTTTAGCAAATCTCTCATTGAAAGATCTGATTTGATTGTTGAGAGATTTGATTTATATTTATCATTAATTCTGGGCCTTTAGATCATTCAGTAAATTTTATTCACCGTGGATCTTAAATCCAAAAGATATTCTATTTGTTATCTCGGTTAGAATTAGGGGGAATCTTTCCTTATTTGGGATTCTTCCATAAATTGGTGATTTTTAATCACCCTTGGATTTTTAATCCAACGGTTCCCCATGACCCTTTTCCATTTGGAAAGATTCAGAAACTTTTAGAATTCAATTCTATTAAATTATAAGGCTTTTAAAGCCAGTCACGTGCTGGCACATGACCTTTGGTCACGTGTGAGCACGTGACCCCCAATTGGGTTCCTTTCTCAGCCGCTTATTTATGTTTCAGTTTTAACCATCACGTGTCAACACGTGACCATTGGTCACGTGTAAGCACGTGATACCTCGTTGAGGTATTTTCTGACTTTTAGAATTAAATTCCATTCATTATTTTAGAGGTTTTAAAAGCCCATCACGTGTCTGCACGTGACCCATGGTCACGTGTGAGCACGTGATGCCCCATTGGGGTCTTTTCTGAGTTTTTATTATATCTTTTGACTCCTCCAGCGGGTTCTTAAAGGCCCATCACGTGTGGACACGTAATTCCTCATAACTTTTGATCCCGAATGAATTACGAGGCCCATAATATTTCAAATCGAAGGGTTTTTCGAGCCTCTTTCGATACCATCAGAATTTATCTGTTTCTCATTCGGGAGTTTATCAAAAAACAGCCCGGAAGATACTGGTTCCCATTTCCTTAAGCGTATCGCTGTCATTTGATATCTTGGACTCTTCTGCGCAGAAATTTTTTGGCGGGAACAAATGCCCCCCACTACTTTGCCCACGTAAGTATGTACGTGGGTGAAGTAGTGCAGAGTTATGCATAGCGTATGATCAGTTTCGGGTTGGTATATAACTTTCAGAATCTTGATCTGAGAAGATAACGAGCGGACACAAGCGTCGTCATTTATCATTAACTCAAATCTCGACTCTTAAGAGATATAGTTCCAAACTCTCAACTCCATGAGTCGCACCCTTGTATTTCTTTATGTCTTACTCTGGCGTGAAGTAGTTTATACGCTCATGAGTAAGTTCTCCATTTCAGTGGCATGTAGCTTTGGCAAGTGTGGCTCATAGATAGTCCATCTTGACCTCTTTGCAGGGCAGTGATGGCTTGGGAGACAGGGGTAGGATCTGCCACCTAAGACTTTTCAACTTTACGAGCCGTGAGGGTCTCATAAATACTTTTCTCCCTACAAGTCGTGAGGATCTCGTAGGTGTATTTTCTCCTTAGGAGTCGTGAGGATTCCTAAGTGTGTTTTCTCTTATAAGTCGTAAGGATCCTATAAGAGAGTTTTCCCTCTTACGAGTCGAGAGGACCCGTAAGCGGTTGTTTCCCTCCTTGTCGAGATTCGACTTTGGAGAGTGGGACCCGTGGATGGTATGCAAGAGACCGTTTTGGGCCGACTTGCAGGGTCCCAGTGCTTAGGAAACAGGTTTTTTAATCCATACTGCCTAAGGCTTTATCTCACGAGTCGAGACGAATCGAGAAGTTCTCGCAAAGACATCAATTTCCTCACGAGTCGAAACGGATCGAGCAGATCTCACAAGAATATCCTAACGTCATAGTTAACCTCTGCTCTGTACGACAGAAGTCCGTTAGGGTCTGTGGTACTTAGGGTTTTGGCCGTCGTACCGTCGCATGAGCTGATATATTCCTCGATAGGCAATTGTGCTGTTCGAGTAGCCCTGCGACTGCCGTGTCTCTGATCCCTTCTGGGGCTGGACAAGACGTCTTCAAGCAATCCTCCCTGGCAGTTTGACCGTCGGAGGAGCAAGCGTTAGGAATTTGCCATGCCGCTTTTTACTTGAGGTTAGGCTCATTTTGGAGAGCCCCGATGAGTCATAACCACTCCGCGCTGGTGTGGGATGATCTCCGATAGTCTTTCAGGCTTTATATGACTTGCCGTTAAGACCCTGAAGCTAGGAATTTGGCCTTTGTCTCGTTTTGCTGGCATTGCGTCCTCTGTATCGAGACGAATGTCGCGGTTGTCTCTAGGTTGCTAGTGAACCGTTGAGGTTTGGAACTAGGGATTTTGCCGTGGCTCCTTTTGGTGATGTTGCGTCTGCTGTATCGAGACGAACGTCGAGGTGGTGGCTACTCCGCATTGGTTCGAGATGATCTCCGATTGTCTTTCAGGCTTTATATGACTTGCCGTTAAGACGTTGAGGCTAGAAATTTGGCCTTCGCTTCGTTTGCTTTGTATCGCGTCTGCTGTATCGAGACGAATGTCGCGGTGGTGATCACTCCATGTTGGTGTGAGGACCAGGATCCGCTCTGGACGTTTCCCACGGGGTCGAAGAGTGACGTTATCCGCGTTCCACGTGACCAGGAATTTTGCTCTAGATGCTTCACACGGGTTCACTGCCGTGTTAGGCGAGGACTAGGCTCCGCTCTGGATGTTTCCCACGGGGTCAAAGAGTGACGTTGTCCGCGTTCCACATGACCAGTAATTTTACACTAGATGCTTCACACGGGTTCACTGCCGCGTTAGGCGAGGACTAGGCTCCGCTCTGGATGCTTCATACGGGTTCACTGCCGTGCTCTGCGAGGACCAGGATCCGCTTCTGACGTTTTCCACGGGGTCAAAGAGTGACGTTATCCGCGTTCCACGTGACCAGGAATTTTGTTGATTATATCTGCATTTCACGGAGTTGGGATTTGACTCTCTGTGGGAGTACATCGTCGAGTCATGGAACTGGGAGTTGCCGTTGTTCTGTTTTGCTTGATGATGTGTCCGCTGTGACGAGACGAGTGTTGAGATAATCTCTAGGTTATTTGTGGCCCGTCGAGATTTGGCTTCTTCTTCTAATGAAACCTGGGGAGGAGGAGTGCGACTCCTTCTTTGTTTGCGCCCCTGGATTGTATACAGGGATTGATGTAGCATCACCTGTAGGGCAAAAAGGTTTCATTTTTCCATCATTTCTTTTATTCTTTCCGCGATGCTCTATCATTTCAGCTTTTTATATCGCGAAGGTCGCGATTGCCCAATCATTTCGGCTATTTTTCGCGGTGCCCAATCATTTCGGCTATTTGTTTTATTTTTACTCGCTGCTTTTTATTGCGAGTTGCCCAATCATTTCGGCTATTTTTGTATGCATACATTTTTACTTGCTGATTTTGTTGCAAGTTGCCCCATCATTTCGGCTATTTCATATGCATTTTTTTTTGGCTCGCTGATATTTTTTCGCGAGTAGGGGATTTGGGATCTGATACCAATTTTAGCATCAGCATCGCTGCGACTGGAATATTGCCAGGAGCGAATCATCATTTGCCGTAAAAGGACTTGGAATTTGATAGCGGTTTAGGCATCGGCATCGCTACAACTGGGATATTGCCAGGAGCGAATCATCATTTGCCTCTGTCGATGTTGAACAAAGGTGGCTTAGCAAACAGGGTTAGGGTCCTGTCGACTAAGGCTTTTGACTTCATGAGCCGTAAGGGTCTCACAAAGGTATTTCTCCCTACGAGTCGTGAGGATCTCGCAGGTGTGTTTTCTCCTAAGGAATCGTGAGGACTCCTAAGTGTATGTTTCCCTGTAAGTCGTAAGGATCTTACAAAAGGGTTTTCTCCTTATAAGTCGAGAGGACTTACAAGGGTTGTTCACCGTATGGACATATCCCCAGTCACGGGTGGGACTTGATTAGGGAAATGTTCATTCGTGCCCGTGGATTGTATACAAGGGTCAGTACTGAGCCACTTGTAGGGCAGTATCGAAGGTTGTGGGGGTTGCTTAAGAATAGGTTAAGGTCTCTGTAACTTAAGACTTTCAAATCTTATGAGCCGTGAGGGTCCCATAAGAGATTTCTCCTTACGAGTCGTGAGGATTTCGCAAGTGTAATTTCTCCTTAGGAATCGTGAGGATCCCTAAGTGTGTTGCTCCCTTGTGAGTCCTAAGGATCTCACGCAGGTGGTTTCTCCTTACAAGGTCGAGAGGACCCTATAAGTGTCTTTTAACGAGGTTGCGCCCTTTCGGGTTTTCACAAACACTCGCCGGTAGCCCTGCTGTTTTTACTCACGGAGCCCTTTCGGGTTTTCATCCGTGCCCGTTTTGCTTATGGACATACCGTTTTTATTTATTCTTTTTTTTTCTCTTTTTTTTTTAACGAGGTCGCGCCCTTTCGGGTTTTCACGAACACTCGCCGGTAGCCCTGCTGTTTTTACTCACGGAGCCCTTTCGGGTTTTCATCCGTGCCCATTTTGCTTATAGACATGCCGTTTCTTTTTTTTTTTTTTACGAAGTCGCGCCCTTTCGGGTTTTCACGAACACTCGCCGGGAGCCCTGCTGTTTTTACTCACGGAGCCCTTTCGGGTTTTCATCCGTGCCCATTTTGCTTGTAGACGTACCGTTTTTTTTTTACCACGTCAGCCTGAAGATGCTGCGGGTTGGGAGTAGTTTAACGACGTTTCGGTCATTTGCAACTTTTAAGACATTGCGGTCCATTGTTAGTTTAAGGACGTTTCGGTCCACCGTTGTCGTATTTGAGACGCATCTCTAGTTTACTGACTTTTCGGTCTATGGGGCTTTCCCTATGAATGAGCATGATGCCCCCGGCATATCCACCTTTTTCGGAGCATGTTGTTGCGGCGGGTTTACTTTCCACTTTTCGGGCAGCGCGAACTTGCCCTGTTGGTATTGGTCTTCAACCCAGTTTTTGAAGACGTAACAATTTTCGAGTGAGTGACCCATTACTCTGTCGTAGGGACAATAGTTAGGATTGTTAACGTCACCTGGTTGCAATGGACGTTTTGGATCTGGCAGAGTGATGAGCCCGCTGCGCACTGCTAGCTCGAACAATCTCTTTGTTTTATCTTTGGGAAACGAGTAAGGACGTTTCAACTTCTCATTGAGGTATCGTGGCTTGTTGTTTTGACGACAAAACGGTCTCGGGTTACTCGGCTGTTGTTGAGTGTTGGCAACAAAGGCCGTTTTTTCCTTTTCCTTTCTCATTTCGTTTGTTCCGTCGTTTGCGGGTCCGAGATTCTTTCCGGGTAGCGTGAGATTGTACGGCTGAACGTTCTCGCAACTCTCCAATTCTTTTGTTTTAGAAATGAATTCCTTGAAGAGAGGGTTGAGGGCGGCTTCTTCGTCAGAATCGCTTCCAAAGGTGAGAACTCGTGATCCTCTGGGCTCGTCCCTATGACAATTGCCGGCAACTCTTTTATGCTCATCTGTCGTATTCTTTTGCTGTCTACGAGCTTCCCGCTTTATTCTATTGACGTGTTGTCTATGAGCGACATATCCTTTCCACCAACACTTAAAAGAGCTACAGTCTTCAGTAGGATGTGCGATCCTCTGATGATATAAGCAGAAGTTGGGGTGTACGTCCGTTTCATCAAAATGTATACCACCAGGAGAATTTTCTCTGAAAGAGGGCGGCCTCATCCCTATTGATATGGCTTTGGCGAATCGTTTCTTGTCTTGATCCTGCTTTCATTTGCGGCGGATGTACCTTGATATAGTGGGAGTGTTTCGACCCTTTCGTCCAGTCGCCGGCGTTTGGCCTTTTCAAATATGGCCATCTCGCGCTCCCGATTAGCTTTACTTTTTAGACGAATCTCATCTAGAAAAGCGTCGATCATTTCGTCTGACGGCCACACGAATTCCGGCTCAGGCTCTGCCCCCAGTTTCTCAGTGCAAGGAGTCTTTTCATTGTCCGTAAATGAGTGGGAGATCACATGACAAGTTGCCCCCGGTGCGTCCGTCTTCTTTGGAGTGTGCGGCTGTGGTGGGTTTACTTTCCACTTTTCAGACAGCGCGAACTTTCCTTGTAGGTACTGATCCTCGATCCACCCCTTAAAGACGAAACAATCCTCGATTGGATGGCTTACCATTTGGTGGTAAGGGCAATAATTGGGATCGTTGACATCGCCTGGTTGCAACGGACGTTTTGGATTCGGCAGATTAATGAGTCTGTTGCGCACTGCCAGCTCGAACAGTTTTCTCGTTTTATCCTGAGGAAACGAGTAGGGACGTCCCAGTCTCTCCTCGAAGGATGGGCGTTGACGCATATTGTTTTGACGGACAACCGGCTTTAAGTTGCTCGACCGTTGTTGAGTATTGGCAACAAAGGTTGCTTTCCTTTTGCCCTTTTCATTCCAAGGTTCCGTCTTTGAAGGAAATGGTTGATGGCCCACCTGGTCCATTTGGGCCAGCTTGTCAATCAAGGCCTGGAAAGTAGTTGGCTTGAAGAACATCATGAATTGCGAGATGGTCGCTTGCGGATCAAGAGTGCCCACGAACATGCCTACCGCAGGTGCTTCTTCGATTCGCTGTTCGCATTTCGACCACAGATTCCGCCACCATGTTGCGTATTGAACCCACGTTTCGCCTGGCCTTATCCTGGCGTTGATCAGTGCTGTTATCGGGGTGCGTCCACTAGCACTCGCGAATCTCTGTGTAAACAGCAGCTCCATCTCTGCAAATGTTTTGACAGAGTTGTTGGGAAGCTCCGAGTACCATTCAAAGGCCGTTTCTGCTAAGCTGCCGACGAATTGGCAAAGCAACACTTTGTCGTCGCCTCCAGTGTTGCCGCATAAGGCCCTGAATTGAGCGACATGCTGATGGGGATTCCCTGTCCCTTTATATACGTGAAACTTAGGGATCGTATATCCCGGCGGGTAACTGATTTGGTCATACCAGCTCGGATAGGGCCGTCCGGTTCTAACAATTTGCTCAGCTGCTTCATTCACTTGATGAGCCCGTATTTGATGAGCTACATAGCCATCCAGCGCAGCCTTGGAAATGGTTTCATCTTTGGCTGTTGAAAGAGTTGGAGGAGGATTAGATGTCTCTCCTCTATCGTTTTCAGTAATGATCGGAGGGTCTTCAACTGGAGGGTCTGGCTGTAGCATCATCCCTACCATATCTTGAAAGAGGATCGCCATTCGTTTTATGTTGGCCGCTTGTTCTGCGGCTTCTTTGTCCTTCTTTTCGAGGACTCTGCGTAAGTAGTCAGCGTCAGTTTCTTGTTCATGACGCTGCTCTGATGATGCCTCCGGGCTTTCTTTTGGCCCGGTTAGTGCGGCCATAGCAGTCATCATCTCTTGAAACTTCTGCTGTTCCTCCTGAGCTTTTGTCAGGGTTTGGGTAAGCGGTCGGTGGCCCATAAAAGCGCGGCTATCCTCTTTCCCGGATGCCATGTGGACGGTATGCACCACCATGCCCCCAGACTTAGGGCGTTTGGGCTCAGCGTCTTTACGATTTGCCGCAGTCACAGAGGCTTTCTTTGGCTTCCTCCCCTTTTGAGCAGTTGAAGTCGAGGGGGCTGTTGTAGTGGGTACCCAAGTAGTTGTCGCTTTTGGTGGCTTGACGGAGTAATCCTTCTCCCGCCGAACCTTTATCTTTTTCTGTCGGCGGAGATAGTTTTCATCAATCACCGACTCTTGGACCCGTCGCCAGACCTTATAAATCTTGGAGGATAGCCGTTGAGAGGGCTGCTCCGGCTTTGCATCTATAATACCCCCCGCAGGTGGAAGAGATCTTTTTAGCATGGCAGTCGGAGAGTTCTTTCGTACCCCCCTTAGCGGTTCAAAGTTGTTCCCAGTTGGAAAGCGGCATTGATTTCCACCATCGGAGCTGGCGGAGTTATCCCAGAGGGGGAGTTTCCCCCAGCCTTCCTTACCCGGCGCCAGTGACGACGGCGAGCATGTCGAGCGGACGGCGTTGGTTCAGCAATGGGGATGGCTTTGTCTTGCCCCCTGTCCATTTGAAGCGCTGCTGGTGTCAGTCTCTCAAAGACTGACGTCTTTTGAGTAGCGGTATCCAATCTGTCAAAGACAGACCTTCGAGCAGGAAAGGGAGCCGGAATAGTCAGTCTTGTGAAGACCGACCCATTGGCAGGAGAAGCTGCCTTGACGACTTCAGGAGCAGGGATGGCTATCCTCTTCGGAACAACCTTTTCTGGTATTGCAGGCTTCTTCATGGGCCCACATGAGTTTTGGCCCAGTTTGCTGAAAGCTGAGGCATTGGGCTTGGGCGACCCGTTGAGAGGGGCCGCGACAGTAGCAAGCCGATCAAAGACCGACTCCTTTGGGGCTTCTTGCAACGTCATTGGGGCATTGAAGCTCATCGATGGGAGCATGGTCCCGGAGAATAATCCAGCGGTGGCCTGAGTTACCTGTTCCACCGGCATAGCGAAGATGGAGGCCGCTTGGGGCCCATAAGTCACTCCTCCAGCAAGGACAGAGCGAGAGTTGCAGTTGCAGGTAGTGCAGTTTGAAGCCATTGATCTTCTGTTTTCTGCACGGAGCAAGACACCAAATCTTAGTACCTTGAATCCACAGGCAACCACAGCAAACCGCGATTCGTTCACGAACACGACACACGAAGTGTGGAGTGGAAAGAGGAAGAGGTCCCACCGGGCGTGCCAGAATCTGTTCCCCTCGGAACGGCGGCCGGGACGCGGGGCTGTCTTGCCTGAGGTTCGGGGCAGATGCTAATAGGTGCTATCCGTCCACCTCTCCGAAGATGTCAAGTTGATTTATGGCACCGTGTATCGGAGGTTTGGACAGATGCGTCCGATGTAGCAGACTTCGTCAGATTCCCCCTCGCTTGAGGGGTTTTTGATTGTGGGGACGCTCTTCCCTGCAGGCGCAAGCCCCTGCAGTTAATTACGCTACCGCATCGCGGTAACAACTTTCTCCTTCTCCAGCTGGTCACTTCATGTCGTGGGTGTTTGTTTTGTTTGTGGTTGCCCGTGGATTGTATACGGAGACTGATTTATGTCGTCGCCCGTAGGACGTGGATTAGTCCAAATCCGTATTTTCTTAGATTTGGGTTTGGTGTTTTGGTTTGAGGATACGTTAGCCATATTTGAGGCTAAGATCAACTCAAACGTTTGTTAAGGATACGTTAGTCCAATTTGAGACTAAGATCAACTTAACGGGATTGTTTAGATCCGACAAAAGAGCGTTTGGATGCTCGATTGTTCCAGTTTAGGGACATGGTGTTCCATTGAATGTATGGACGTCGGGACCCATCACCTCTCTGACGACGTTGAAGGATTACAACGACAGATGTCAGAGGAGTTCAGAGATGTACCCTTGAGCCAGAGTTGATTAGGGGGTTTATAGTCCGATTTGGGACTAGAGTCTGTTTGAAAGTTTAAGGATACGTTAGCCATATTTGGGGCTAAGATCAACTCAAACGTTTGTTAAGGATACGTTAGTCCAGTTTGGGACTAAGATCGACTTAACGGGATCGTTTAGATCCGACAAAAGAGCATTTGGGGGCTCTATTGTTCCAGTTTAGGGACATGGTGGTCCATTGCCAGTTTAGGGACATGGTGGTCCAATACCAGTTTAAGGACATAGTGGTCCGTGTTCCAGTTTAGGGACGTAGTGGTCCATTGCCAGTTTAGGGACATGGCGGTCCAGTACCAGTTTAGGGACATAGTGGTCCATTGGTAGTTTAAGGACGTATAAGTCCATGGGTTTAAGGACCCCACAGTCCATATGGGTGTGTTTAAGGACGCATTAGTCCGTTAGTTTAAGGACGCATAAGTCCGCGGGTTTAAGGACCCCACAGTCCGTATCTTGGTTTAAGGACGCATAAGTCCATGAGTTTAAGGACCCCACAGTCCGTGTTGATATGTGGTTGTCGGGACCCGTTACCTCTCTGAAGACGTTGAAGGATTACAACGACAAATATCAGAGGAGTTCCGAGATGTACCCTTGAACCAATGAGTTGGTTGAAAGAGCAGATGTGCTCAGTTCAAGATGATTTGAGGACTTATGGCCAATTTGGGCTAAGTCCAATTGTGTTTGAAATATTGGCTCTCTGCTGGTCCATTGAAGGAGAGGCTTTGTCTCTAGAAACTTAGCCAATTGGGCTAAACCTAGTGTTAAACACTAAAGGTCAACAGTGTTGAACACTGGGAATAAGATTAACAAGTTAGTGTTAAACACTAAAAGATAATCAGTGTTAAACACTAGAAACAGGGCTTTCAAATCAGTGTTAAACACTAAAGCAAATTAGTGTTAAACACTGGTAATCAGAGATTTCAAATTAGTGCTAAACACTAAAGCAAATCAGTGTTAAACACTGGGAACAAAGTCTCCAGATTAGTGTTAAACACTAAGGAGAGAGGGGTCACGTGTGGACACGTGAGAGCGCCCTGATTTCCCTTATTTTATTCTGCAGATCAGTGTTTAACTCTTTTAATTCTGACGGCCATCACGTGTGAGCACGTGATGGAGGCCCCCGCTCTGGTCTGTTAGAATGCTCATTAGGGGTCACGTGGTGATACGTGAGGGCGCCTTAAATGTGGAGCCAGATATCCTTTGTTTTATCCTCAAATCTGCGAATAACTGTTAAACACTTTTCCTTTTTATTTCGAGCATCACGTGTTGACACGTGATGGGGATTTATGCGCTGACTGTTAAAACGTTTGCTAAGGGGTCACGTGGTAAACACGTGAGAGCGCCCAAAGCTTTCATTTCCATTGATCTTTCTTTCTGCGTTTTGGGAGTCACGTGAGAGCACGTGATGGCATCAAAAAGTGGGGCCAGATCCTCTTTATTTTGTTCTGCAAACAAGTGTTAAACACTTTTAATTTTCATAGCCATCACGTGTGGGCACGTGATGTATAATCATGCCCTGATTTATTAGAACATTTATTATAGGTCACGTGGTAACACGTGAGAGCGCCCATAATTGTTTCTGCCTTTGCTTTTGTTCCATATATAATGAGGGTCACGTGGGAACACGTGAGGCATTGCCTCAAAGCTTTCCTCTTCTCATTTTTGGGGGATCTGTTCAGGGGTCACGTGGGGCACGTGACCTTTGTCTTTTCAGGCACAGAGATCTTTTAAGTCTCCTTATCTTTAAGAATTCAATTCTTGTTTAGGGTAAAACCCTAATTTTTGTTTTGGAGGAATTAAATTCCTATTGTGAAAGAATTAAATTATTATTTAGGGTAAAACCCTAATTTTATCCCAAAGGAATTGAATTCTCAAAACTTAATTCCTCCTCTATGTTTTGGATCTGCATGGCAGGATCTCAACCCAATGAGAATTAAATTCTCAATTCATGGGGAGATGTGCACTTTGCAGATCCTCCACCAGAGAAAGAACTAAGTTCTTTTCTTTATATAAGAGTTAAACACTTTTGAGAATTAAATTCTCTTTTTAAGCCTCTCTTTTATTTCCTAGGGTTTTTCCTTTGCAGAGAATTAAATTCCCCTCTGTCTGTTTCTTTTTTCTCTTGAGAATTAAATTCTACTCCCTCTGTTTCTTCTCTCCCGAAAAGTAGATCCCTTCTCTTCTCTTCTTGGCTCCTATTTATAGGAGAAGGAAAAGAATCAATTTGTTTAGCAAATCTATCATTGAAAGATCTGATTTGATTGTTGAGAGATTTGATTTATATTTATCATTAATTCTGGGCCTTTAGATCATTCAGTAAATTTTATTCACCGTGGATCTTAAATCCAAAAGATATTTTATTTGTTATCTCGGTTAGAAGTAGGGGGAATCTTTCCTTATTTGGGATTCTTCCATAAATTGGTGATTTTTAATCACCCTTGGATTTTTAATCCAACGGTTCCCCATGACCCTTTTCCATTTGGAAAGATTCAGAAACTTTTAGAATTCAATTCTATTAAATTATAAGGCTTTTAAAGCCAGTCACGTGCTGGCACGTGACCTTTGGTCACGTGTGAGCACGTGACCCCCAATTGGGTTCCTTTCTCAGCCGCTTATTTATGTTTCAGTTTTAACCATCACGTGTCAACACGTGACCATTGGTCACGTGTAAGCACGTGATACCTCGTTGAGGTATTTTCTGACTTTTAGAATTAAATTCCATTCATTATTTTAGAGGTTTTAAAAGCCCATCACGTGTCTGCACGTGACCCATGGTCACGTGTGAGCACGTGATGCCCCATTGGGGTCTTTTCTGAGTTTTTATAATATCTTTTGACTCCTCCAGCGGGTTCTTAAAGGCCCATCACGTGTGGACACGTAATTCCTCATAACTTTTGATCCCGAATGAATTACGAGGCCCATAATATATCAAATCGAAGGGTTTTTCGAGCCTCTTTCGATACCATCAGAATTTATCTGTTTCTCATTCGGGAGTTTGTCAAAAAATAGCCCGGAAGATACTGGTTCCCATTTCCTTAAGCGTATCGCTGTCATTTGATATCTTGGAGTCTTCTGCGCAGAAATTTTTTGGCGGGAATAGTTATGAATTTGGGTTTGTAAGTAATGTTGTAAACATTCACCTTAATCAAGTTCTGATTGGGTCAGGTACATTAAGCAATGGTATATACGTACTAAACCAACCATAGATTTTCAATGTCCAGAATACACACAAAAGAAAGTCTCCAGAAATAAATCAGACTTTCTTATGGCATTGTAGACTGGGTCACATCAATGAGAGAAGGTTGACGAAGTTACATACAGAAGGATATTTGGATCCGTTCGAATATCAATCGTATGCTACTTGTCAATCCTGTCTCAAAGGAAAGATAACAAAGACTCCGTTCACTGGACACGGAGTAAGAGCGAGCGAGCTCTTGGGACTCGTACACAGCGACGTGTGCGGTCCAATGTCTACACATGCACGAAGCAGTTTTTCTTACTTCATTACTTTTACGGATGACTTTTCAAGGTACGGTTATGTCTTCTTAATGAAACATAAATCCGAAGCCTTTGGAAAATTCCAAGAATATAAGAATGAAGTAGAAAAACAAACCGGCAAAAGCATCAAGACACTGAGATCGGATCGAGGTGGAGAATACTTGAGTGCCGAGTTCCTGGATTACCTAAAAGAGAATGGTATTCTCTCTCAACTTACTCCTCCATACACTCCGCAACACAACGGTGTATCGGAGAGACGGAACCGAACCCTATTGGATATGGTATGGTCCATGATGAGTAACGCTGAGTTACCGCGATCATTCTTGGGATATGCACTAGAATCAGCTGCATACCTTTTGAACCGAGTTCCAACTAAGACTGTGCCTACTACACCATATCAGATGTGGGGTGGGAAGAGACCCTATCTTAATCACATTAAGATATGGGGGTGTCTAGATTTTGTCAAAAAGCAGCATGCGGACAAACTCGAGGCACGCTCAGTACAGTGCAAGTTTGTGGGATATCCAAAGAACTCCAAGGGATATTTCTTCTATTGCGAAGAGGAACAAAAGATTTATGTTTCTCGTCATGCCCACTTCTTGGAAACTGAGTTTTTGGAAAATCAGATAAGTGGGAGTGCAATAGAACTGGAAGAAATTCCAGAACCACAGACTATTACTGAAAGCTTAGTAGAACCAGAGGGTTCGAAAGAACAAGACATTCCTACGCCACTCCGCAGGAGTAGTAGGCAGTCTCATCCGCCCGAGAGATACTACGGTTTTCTCATAGACGGGGATAGAGAGGATTGCATCATTGATTATGATGAGCCTACTAGCTTCCAGCAGGCCGTTCAGAGCGTTGACTCGGTAAAATGGCTGGATGCAATGCGGACCGAAATGGAGTCCATGTACACCAACAAAGTATGGACGTTAGACGTTGCTCTAGATGGGGTAAAACCCGTAGGATGCAAGTGGATCTTCAAAAGGAAGATTGGTGTAGATGGACAGGTTGAGATCTATAAAGCTAGACTGGTTGTAAAGGGTTTTCGTCAAAGACCCGGTTTGGACTATGACGAGACCTTTTCTCCAGTGGCTATGCTGAAATCCATTCGGATCCTTCTTGCCATTGCTGCTTTCCACGATTATGAGATTTGGCAGATGGACGTAAAGACCGCTTTTCTAAATGGAAATTTAGAGGAGTGTGTCTATATAGACCAGCCAGAGGGTTTCATTCAGAGTTGGAGTAGCGGAAAGGTGTGCAAGTTGCTTAAGTCCATCTATGGACTAAAGCAGGCATCGCGCAGTTGGAACATCTGCTTTGATGAGACAGTCAAAGAATTTGGCTTTATCAAAAATCCAGATGAACCATGCATCTATAGTAGATTTGTAGCAAGAACTGTCGTATTCCTCGTATTATACGTGGATGACATTCTCTTGATAGGAAATGACATTCCTATGCTACAATCTGTCAAGGGGTTCATTTCACACAGGTTCTCCATGAAAGACCCGGGTGATGCCTCTTACATTCTGGGGATCCGGATCTATCGTGACAGATCTAAGAGGATATTAGGACTCTCACACTCCAGGTACATCGACACCATACTGAAAAGATTCAGTATGGAAGATTCCAAGCGCGGTAATCTACCGGCTTGTCACGGGATCACCCTCTCCAAAGAGATGTCTCCCAAGACTGATTTGGAAAGGGATCGCATGTCTATTATACCCTACGCTTCTGCGGTAGGCTCTATAATGTATTCGATGTTGTGTACCAGACCAGATGTAGCTTATGCACTGAGTGTGGTAAGCCGGTATCAGTCGGACCCAGAGGAGAAGCACTGGATAGCGGTAAAGAACATTCTCAAGTACCTGAGAAGGACTAAGGAGATGTTCTTGGTGTATGGCGGAAAAGACCTCCAGATCGAGGCCTTTGCTGACTCCAGCTTCCAGAGTGACAAGGATGATTCCAAGTCCATGTCGGGTTATGTCTTTGCCCTCTATGGAGGGGCGGTGTGTTGGAAGAGTTCCAAACAGGAAACCGTTGCTGACTCGATGATGGAAGCGGAATATATCGCTGCTGCAGATGCCGCAAAGGAAGCTGTCTGGATGAAGAAGTTCCTCACGGAGCTTCAGGTGGTTTCCTACCATTGTTGATCCAATACCGTTGTATTGTGACAACAACGGAGCTATAGAACCCAGGTCCCATCAGAAGTCCAGGCACATCTTGAGGCGGTATCACCTGATCAGGGAGATCAAGGGTCGCCAGGAGATCGAGGTTCGGAGAGTTGCCACGGAAGATAACACTGCTGATCCTTCACGAAAGCCTTACCCAGACTCAGTTCGAGCGGCTGATCGAGATGATAGGTCTTCGATACGCCACTACATGGCCTTAGTGCAAGTGGGAGATTGTTAGTGTATATGCCCTAGAGGCCATTACTGTATTATACTAGTATGTATATTACTTAATGGAAGCTTGGGATATTCACCTTGTATTGACAATCTTGCTCAAAATGGTAGTATGCTACTTGGTTTGTTTTTGCTTTAATGTGTGCATGTGTTTCTTTTAGCATATCGCCTTTACACATTAGTGGAGCCCTTAGGATCTTTGCTTGATTACCAGCGTTGTGATGACAGTCACACTCGTGGGGGCTGGGTAATCTATAAGCACATCCTTATGCAGGTCCCTAGTCACAGGACTATCGAGACAGGGCATCGATACTCCGGAGTAGACTTGCGTATGCGCTTCTTATCCCAGCTTGGGAGACGGTCTGTTCTACAGCCGTCAGTATGTCGTACTTGAGATAGTATGCGGGTGCTCGTTAGGTTACGAGTAAACTGGACAGGACTCGTCGGGAACTGTTGGTTGGTATTATACCTATCGTCAGTTATCAGTTCCCAGGTGACATGAGTACAGCTTAGTCCGCTGACTTGACACTGTCACTTCGCCTCTAGTGTGTTCCTACTGTACGTTGATTACTACCCTACCACGGCTCAAAGGAGTCATGCAAACAGGTAGTTTTTGGGTGCAGTCCCGAAGCACTTGGAGGCAGTGACGGTTAGATAGGATTCGTCTCTCCCGGTATTGGGGGTTGATATCGCGCTGTTTCTAGGAGAGCCATCACACAAAGTCCCTGGCCAGGGCAAGCGAGATAGACAGGTAGGTTTCCAGTGTTATCTCAGGTGTTCTGGGCTACACTCCGACACGACTTGTACCACTAGTAGGGGACTGACGTTTACCGCCCCCTAGGCCCGCCATGCGATGTTCTTAGACGAATAGACCGGACTGTACGGAGACTGTCACATTCAGGCTCAGTAAGAGTTCAGATGGGTTTCACCTCGTCAGTCTTCTTGTCGGCATCTACCTGGGGACCGTTACGCACAGCTAGTGCCGCTTGCGGTCTGTGGTTAAACCCACTGCCAGCGTAGTGTCGAGTCTTTAGAGTCCCACACAGAAAGCTATTCGCCTTTAGGCAAAAGAGTAGAGGTCGCATGGTTTTTCCACAGGTCGCATGGTTTTGCGACAGGGTTCGGTCACATCCGTGCACTTGTGCACGTTTAGTGTCCGGACAGTTAACACTAGCGGGCTTTGGTTTAAGCCAGATCCTAGTGTACGTTATGGGATTGGTTTTATCTCGTTTGTGTTCGTGTTCCTCGGAACGCGAATGCGGGTGTGTATGCACAGTTGACAGAGAGACAGAGGCAGAGGATTCTCATTGGGGCTGTTGACTATTGACTTTTTACTAAACCCTAATGAGAATAAGAAATATAATTAACAATAATATTAATTAAGTATTATAGTGACATGGTTGTTGAGCGGTTGACTTTGTTGACTTGTTGACTTTGTTGACCGGTTGATTAGGTTGGAGTAGTTGACCGTCATCATTACAATGGCTATCATTTCATGGCAAAGACTTTTGCTTGCTTGTTTCTTTTCGCAAAATGAGTGCATGAAATTATATGGCCATTTTGACTTGAACCATCACATAATACTTGATTACTATTATTTGTTATGATGACTTTGGATTATGAGAGCTTGGATGGCAAAAGAGTTACTCATTCTCTCATTTGCTTTCTCTCTCTTGCTTGAGCTCTCCCTCTCGCTCTTCCTCTTGCTCTCTCTCTAGCTCAAGGCAACACCCTCTCATGAGTTGAGAAATATTGCCTTAGAGATAAAAGAAAACCCAAATCACTTCTCTACTCATCCTATTCACATGGTTTAGCAAACCAAGTGTTCTAGTTTCTTCAAGTTCGAAGAAGAAGCCAAAGGTAGAAGCTTTCAGGTGGATCCATCTTCGGCGCAAGGAGACGACGAGGTGAGGCCGATCCGTACACTGGAAAGAGTTGAAGATGATGGAGTTCAAGAAAGATATAACCCCCTAACCGAGTAGTTAAAACTCTTATTAGGGTTGTTAGTTAGTTGTTTAACAAAGATCCGTATTTTGAGTCCATGTTACCACCTCTTGAAAATCGTTTTTCATCATTTCCGCAAGCCTGTAAGTACCGGGAGAGGTAACGTGGACTTACAGGTATAGTGTATGGTTACTGTCGTGAATCAGGATAGTGGAAGAGGCGTTACTAGGAATACCAGTAAACCCCTTCGAAACATTTTCATGTTTCAGTTTCACTGTGCGATGTTAATTGATAACTGTTTTCCCAGCTAGAATCCAACTCCAGGGTATGTATTTAGCAGATCAGTTTCTCACATCTGCATGTTATTACAGATGGTGAGTGGGAGTAAGATATTGGGAATTGGGTGATTAGATCCTCATTATATCGGAATTCGTTGTAATTGGTGAAATTTGAGGAAATCATCTGGATTTTGCCGGATGGCAAATATATGGATTTGAATATCCGTTGTTATGCCCCAATTTCAAACTGATGTATCTGTACGTTTATTTTTATAAAGTGAGAAATATCTTTTTGATATTATGTCTGTGACATTTACCTATATCGTTTAGTGATTATGTAAGGTGCATTCAACAGCGGTGTAGTTCTTCTTAACCATAGTACAGTTTTTCAACCTACGACGCACAGGGTTTGAGTTATTGAACTCAGGAGACTTGTACAAAGTATTGGATGTTGTCCAGGGTCCAGTAGGACAATGGGGTTGGTACTCGTACTATATTTTGTTTACTTGTGACTTCTCCAGTTCTGGACAAGTATTTCGTTGAAATGCAAAGTCCAGATATTGAGAAGTTATAGGTATAAGAATAAAGTAGAGAACCATTTGTTGGAAGTATCAAGATTCTTCAATGAAGTCGAAGATGTAGATACTTGTGTTTGGTATTCCATTGATAGTAATGGTTTTGAGAACTTGCTTCTCTTTCGGGTTACTCATATATGGATGCACTCCTAGATGAGTAATGTTGATTGTCCTTTTTCCATTTGGTTGATATGCACTGGAGACAGATGCATGATTTTGAATCTGGTTCCAATTAAATTAGTGCTTTTGTTTCTATATTAGATATATATAGAATCAATTTATATCTTAACGATGTTAAGGTATAGGGAGTTGTCCGGCTGATGCTTAAAACCAGAATCCGGATAAACTCGAGGCACGTTTCGGTAATGGCTGTTTGTGGGTTATCCCAGGCTTTGACGAGGGTTAACTTTCTACCATCAGAAAGATCAGTATTTATATTGTTCCTGACTCGCCACAGTTTTAGTAAAATGGATTTTTTCAGAAAAACAAAAGTTGGAGTATGGTAGAACTGGAAGTGATTCCAGAACCACAAATGATCACTGATGATTTAATAGAACCTAACGATTCAATTAGTTTGACGTTCCATTAGCCACTCCGCAGATTTGGTGGGTAACCTCAAGCACCCGAGAGGTACTTTGGTCTTCTCAGAGATGGTGACAGGGGGGTTCTTGTTTACCCAGACTTGCCATTGCTGCTGTGCTAGACTATAAGACCCGGCGGGAGGATGAGTATAGCGTCATTCTAAACTAGCTTTAGAAGTGCACGCGTATATGACTCTGCCAGAGGGTTGTTGTAGTCAGTTGGAGCAGCGGATGTATAGTAGGCAAGTAGCTTATGTCTATTTACAGACTAAAGCAGGTATAGCGGAAATAGATCATCTATTTTTGATGTAACAGTCATAGGCTTTGACTTCATCAGGATAGGAGATGGATCTGCTAAGAAGGTAGTAGAAAGTGATGTCCAGGTATTGGGATGACATGCAGTTGATAGGAAGGGACATTCCTATACTACGATCGGTTATATTGTGTGTTAGTTATATGTATGCCTTAGAGGCCATTACTGTACACAGAATGTATATTGTAGTGGATGCTGGGACATATATAGGTATGACTTTCTTGCTCGACATGATAGTATACTATCTGGTTGCTCTTTATCTTATCATGTATACTTTCAGTCCCTCTGTTACATGTTGATAAAGCCCTTAGGATGTGTACTCGACTTCCAGGACTATGATGTAGATCATACTAGTGGGGCCTGGGAAGTCCATGAGTACATCCTACAATGTTCCTAGTCATGGGAATATCGAGACGGGGCATCGATATTCCAGAGTAGACTAGCGTAAATCTTCTCGACCCATATGATGGGCGATGGATGATCCCATATCCATTGGTGTTTGACATCAAAGATGGTATGCGGGTGCTCAGTGATGACTGGGTACACTGAACGGACTCGCCGAGAACTCTCAGATGGTATTATACCTCACGTCAGATGGCAGTTCTCTGGTGACACTGGTACAGCTTAGTCTGTTGACCCGAGATCGTCATAGAGTCTTGTGTGTCTCCTACTGTGCTTTAATTTCCACCCTACCACGGCTCTACTGAGTCGTACAAATAGGTGGTTTTTGGGTACAGTCCCGATTCATATGGAGGCAATGAGCGATAGGAGGGGATTCGTCTCTCCCGGTATTGGGGGTTGATGTTGCGCTATGCTCGACTGGCCAAAACTGGAAATCCCTGGCCAGGGTTGCAGTAATATACTGGTAAGAGTTATCAGTAGTTTCACGCTATGTTATGGACCTTACATCGGCATGACTTATCAAGCTACTGGGGTCTGACGTTTACCACTCCTAGGCGAGATATGCGACATATCAGACGAACAGACCGGACTGTACGGTAAGTGTTACTTTTTGGATTCACAGGAGTGTGAGCAGGCTTGCTCGTTGATCTTCTGATCGCTCAATACCCAGGTGGCCGTTACGTTTAGCAGACCGCTTGCGGCTTGTGGGTGCTTGATATGATCATCATCTGCTGCCGGCGTATTGACGAGTCTTTAGAGTCCTACACAGAGGTTTCCTGGCTCAAGCGAAACGAAATAGGAGCGCATATGAGATATGTGCGGGACCGAGAATAATACCAGTATGAGATACTGGATTCTATTCTCGCGATTTGTATCATTGGACGGTTATATAAGATATAGCCGGGTTACCGAATCAAGTGTTGATTCGATACATTGATACACTTGATATTAGTCGGTTATATGCAGTATGACCGGATCATTAAATCAAGTGTTGATTTAATGATTTAATGTATAATTATATATTAGATATATTACTTTACATTAACTATTATTTGTTCACTTAAGATGGATTTTCTCACTTGATTGTGCACATTGTATATATGATATATTTTTTGTGCACTAGTTTGTATCATGTTTGATGATACATGCAAACTTAGGTGTATCTTTGATTTAAACCATGTTTAGGTTAATGGTTAGGGTTTTGTTATCTTTACTTATTTTCTTTATTCATTTTTGGGCAAGAAATGAAATGGTGGCTAATTTTGGTTTTTAGTTGAAGCTTCTTGAAGCTTTGAAAAGCTTTGACCATTTTGTTTCTCTCCTTAACCTAACCATTCACCTAAACCCTAGTTTAGTCTCTACACTTGTTAAACTAACCCAAGGTTGCATTATGATAAGATCAATTGATTTTATTATTCTCATCATATATTCGTTTTCTTCTTCCTCTTCTTTTTCAAGAAGAAGAAAGCTTGCTACCTCCAATGGTGCCATGATCAAAAGAGTGAGAAATCCAAATCCAAAGTGAACCCACATCCTATTTCTTCATCCTCTACCACTTGCCATGTAGTAGAGTGTGTTATCTTCACAAGTTCTATGACCAAGTGAAGATGGAGCTTGATCTTGAGTTGCCTCGACGTAGATCATCTTCGGCATCGAAGTCGACGACCTAGCCCGATCATTTCTCCAACGAAACCATCGCCAGAGTCCGGGATCCGATGATCGCAGCGGAGGGACGTCATCACGGAGCTAAAGAGGTGGAGGACCAGATCTACAAAGGTTGTAGTCACTTTCACTCATACCAAAGTTGTTTGCTTGCATTTCGTTTCGCCTTACCTCTAGTTACGATCTTGCTTATGGTTACTTTGCACTTGATAAAAAAATTTGATTTTGGCATGTTTGATCTATTGTGGAACCGCATTAGTATGCCCAGGAACCCTACAGTGGTATCAGAGCCTAGTTAGAGCCTTAGGCGATGAGTAGACGAAGTTAGAAAGCCGATCAAACCTAGAAACCCTAAGTTATACCCTTCTCTAGACAATTTTCAAAATTGTGGATTTTTGTGAATTAAAAATGCTCAGAAAATAGAGCAGGAAATTCTAAGAGTTACTGCAGAAAACGAACCCCTAACTCTACTAAATCGCCGCGGAACCGCGGCCTTGCCCTGCTATTGGCGGCGGTTCCGCGGCCGTATGTACTGATTAGGGATTCATTTTTATACAGTAATGCCCGTATCTGTTTCCTCTGTTCTCTTGGAATTTTTAATCTGCACTCAAGAGTTGAGTTTTCTGGGTTGTATTGGGAGTTCGAAGATTCGATCGGATTGTCTAATTTTGTCTATGTGTTTTTCCGGATTATTTAGAACATGTTAAAAGGTTCGACCGGATATAAATACCCAATTTTTCCCCTGTCGGGAAATTTCCAACTGTTGGATTTTTCCGTAGTTTGAGAACGTTCTGAGTAGTGCAAGTAACGCGATGGACCCTCTAGAAGATAACAAACCTTAACTCGATTATATGACCGTCTTGAACTGCCCTTTGAACCTTACGGTTTGGGGCAGTACGGCGTGCCACATGTGAGGCGTTGGCTTGACCCTTCTACGGCTGGACCGTTGGTACTGAGGCATGAAGTGAATGTTTTTAAACTTATTTCATGTGTTGAGTTGTTTCGGGAAAACTTGGGTGTTTGATTGTTCGATCGGAAAGTTTAACATTTTCTATTTATCTGGAATGTGATACAATATTTGGAATCCATAAGTAGTTATGAGATAACTGATTTGGATGTTATAAACATAGCACTTTAGTCTCACTTGATTGGTTACCACGGGATTTTGATGTGATCAAAAGTCCGTCGCAATCACGTAGCGTACGCGGATACTCGCCGGTAAACTTAATAGACAGCTACATCCCATAGCCCCGACCAAGTGACTGTAGGAGAACCCCGTCGCCAAAAAGCATCCGTTCGGATGCTCACGGCAGCGGTGTTCCGCCTTAGTGCACTTCGTCGACGGTATCGGGGGGTGCGGCTGTCTACTGAAGTTTGCGACGAACATTCGTTCTGGATGCCGGGAATCCTGTTGAATTGCCCGACTTTACATTGAAAAGAGTTTTCGATAATGAGACTAAAATGCGGGGTTTATAATTATTAGGCATGCGATGTCTATGGAATTCATTTGGTTAGGCATGCGATGTCTATGCAGGTTGCGGATTCCAACTGTTGTAGTTTTACACTTTTTTTTTCTGTGACCGTGAGTGTAATATGTGATACCTCCGGTTTCGTTGCTATATTTCAACGACAATTGGGATACGCATGTTTACTTACGTTGATGACATGTGATGTTATGTGTTGCTGGATATGTTATATTGGATCGTCGTGTTTGAATAGCCGGGGGGTTTTATGTGAGCTGAGTGTTTTTTATTTTCATTCATGTAAAAACTTGTATGTAATATTCTTTTATTGGGGCACTTCCAGGTTGCGGATGATGTCACCATTTGTATATTATTTTCTTTTCCGCATTAGGATAGACCCAAGGAGGGGAGCACGAGTAACCGGGTTCTAGGGTCCAGTGGGAGACCAACTCGAGGAGTCGAGTCCGGGTCTCCTAACTCTAGAATTGGTAGGGTTGCTTACCGCTCTAGTAGGGGTCTAGGGGTGTGGGTTTGGCTATGCATCACGACCGTGGAATCCGTGTTTTATACTGGCTCGTATTAAAAACACGGACGTCCTAGTATATCAATATTTCATATGTTTTTCTGCTGCGTTATCTGTGATGTGATCATGTGATATGTTCAGATAGATAATGTATATAGTATATATGATATATTATATACACGTTGCTTATGTTTTACACCCGCGCTAGCCCTGCCCCACTCTGCCGTTAGTTACCTAACCTAACGGTGCAGACGGGACATCGAGGCGAATGCGGATGGCATAAACGTACGTTATATTTATCTGTGATGTTTAGGTGGACTTAAATGATGGGACATTCATTAATGAGATTAATGAAAGAAAATAAACCTAAAAGATGTTGTGGAATCAAATTTCAAAAATAAAAACAGGTAGCTACAGTTCTTGCTTTGCATCGCAGTATTCCTTGTAGAACAACCTGCACCTTATTCGATAAGGAAAGGACCGAGATCCCTTCATCGGGAGTGACTCCTTTAGCAATAACTGGCAGATGCTACAACCCTCGGTTTGTCCTTTGATTGCTTCTATGGTTTTTTCTTTGCACAGCGGTATATATGATATATCCTGCACCTTATTCGATGAGGAAAGGGCCGACGATCCCTTCACCAGGAGTGACCCCTTTAGCAAAACTAGAAAAGCCTGAAAAACAATCCATTTAAAAACCATTTGATTCCGCAACGAGATCAAGTTCAAAGCGTTAAAGATTTTATTAAAAACCATTCGCAACCCTCCATCATTTTAGGAAGTAGAGTACTCAGTATTCGTGCTGTGTTTGTTGACCTTAGTTAAGGCACAGTGTACGGTAGCTAAGTGATGTCTTCCTACACCGCATATGATGCAATTAGTTAGGACAGTCGCGTGACTTTGTTGACCTTAGTTAAGGGTCATGTGGGTGGGTCTAATTAATCACAAAATGACGGGTAGAACTTGACTAGTACTTATAATTTGTTGACCATAGTTAAGGTCATAAGTGCTAGGGGTAAAAACTATTATCGGGAGTTTCAAGTGTTGAAATTTGCAATGAGATTGCATACCTTCTATATGATAGTTGGATCCCGATACCTACTGCGAGTAATTGTTACTCCTGGGAGAGTTTTACACTTTACAATTAGCCGATCAAGTAGGTGTCTAGAAAGGTGTCAATGGGGTTACGCCCCTGGGAAAACGAGGTTTACTTTAATTAGGTCCGTGCGAAAGCACGGGGAACCTCCCTCAAAGTACCGATACTGGCCTGGCTGAAATATTGGCGAACTTGTAAAGTGTAATTAATCCCGGCTAGTCTTTCCTTTTAGGGTTTGAAGAAAGATTTGATAAAAACAGTGGGAGCCATCCTGATTAGATAAAATAAATAACCAATCTAATCTTGCAAGAGCGCACGCAGAGTGTTTTCTTCTCTCTCTCTCTCCAGGTAGCGACCATATCACGCCTTAATCAAGATAATAATATGGATGTATTGACCGAACCCGCTTGTTATACTGAGCTGGGGAACGTTGGTCCCGCTCCAACTTATAATTGTTATAAGACAGAGCAGGAAATAGGGGAATACCAGAATTCCTATGCCGCCCAAACGAAGAGAGCGCATGAGATGCATCTCCTTCGGGTGTGTTCATTACAAAGAACTGTTTCTCAGTATCCTCTACGTCCTGGGTATTTAATACCGGATCAGGATCACAGATATGTAATCTGTTACATAGGGCTACAGAAAGGCACAGAACTGAAAATGGGTGATAAGTTTCATGAGACAGAAAACGGGGCAAGTGTTGCAGCCAAGTCTGTTGGTCACTGTCACCCTGTATTACCAATACATTGATTCTGAACAAATGCTATTAGATACCGAACCTGATATAAAAAATCATATCAATCTCTTTATTTATTAAAGAAGGATATAATTTTGTATTGATGGATAATGTTTTGAACATTTCCTATTTCAAAAGTTGATCGGTTCAGGCACGATATCTAAAAGCATTGAAGTTCTAAATCAAACTACAGATCTTAGTATACGGAACACACACAAGAGGAAGAGTTCAGAAATGAACGGATCCTTCTTAAAGGTATTGTAGACTAGGTCATATCAATGCGACCCGACTAGCTGAAGTTACATTTAGATGCATATTTAAATTATTTTGAATTTACATCTTGTGAAACTTGCCAGTCATGTCGCAGAGATAAGATGACCATGGCTCTGTTTACTGGAAACAGAGAAAGAGTTAGTGAACTCTTGGGATGATACATGTTGATGTATGTAGATCCCCTGTCTACACATGCCAAGACGGGTTCTTTGTATTTCATTACATTCTCTGATAATCTCTCAAGATTCAGACATATGTTCCTGTTGAAACATAAGTCCGAACCTTTTGAGATATTAACAGAATATAAGTTAGAAATAGAGAACCAAAAACAGGGTATAAGTATTATGTCCTATGATAAGATCATGGAGGAGAATACTTGAGCATGGAATTCTTGGACTATTCTAAAGGAGAATGAGATTCTCTCTCGGTGTTACTCCTCTGAATACACCACAGCACAACGGTGTATCGGGGCGGAGCAATCGCACCATATTAGATATGGTGTGCTCTATGATGAGTACCACTGAGTTACCTATTTCCTTTTAGGGTTGTGCACTTGAGAAGTTGCATACCTGTTGAATTGGATTCAAATCAAATCAGTTGTCTACCACTTCATATGTGATATGGAAAGGGAAGAGCCCATATCTTAAGTTGGTTAAGATTTGGGATTGTCCGGACTATGTCTAAAAGCAAAATCCGGACAAGCTCGAGGCAAGGTCTGTTAAGTAGAACTGGAAAGGTTCCAGCTATACAAACTACGGCTGATGATTTAACGGAACCAAAGGATTCAATAGTCCCGGACGAACCTCAGCCACTCCGCCGAACTAGCAGGGTTCCTCATCCGCCTGAGAGATACTTAGGTTTCTCGATGACAGTGGGAGTGAGGAATGCATCATGAGATGATGACCCAACTAGTTTCGAGCAGACCATCGAGAGTAGGGACTCTGTAAGAATGGCTGGATGCTAAGTGATCTGAGATGGAATCCTTATACACCAACAAAGTATGGACTTTGGTTGCTATATCGTAAGGGTTAAATCCCCATCAGGAGCAAGTATATCTTGAGAAGATTACTTGGTGTAGATGGAAAAGTTGAGACTTTCAAAGCTAGACTTGTTAAAGGTTTTCGTCATCGACCAGGCGTGGATAATGATGAAACCTTTTCCAGTGGCTATGCTTAAGTCCATCCGGATCCTACTTGCCACGGCTACATACCATGACTACGATATCTGGTGGTTGGGTGTCATGACTACTTTTATAAATATTGATTTAGAAGAGAATGTCTATAAGTACACGACCAGAAGGCTTCGTAAACAGTGGGAGCAGCGGAAACGTGTGCAAGATGCTTTACAGAATAAAGCAGGCATCGCGAAGTTGGAACGTCTGTTTTGATGCGATAGTCAAAGAGTTTGACTTCATCAAAATGGTAGATGAACCTTGTATATACAAAAAGGTAGTAGAGAGTAAGGTGGTCATCCTCGTATTGTACGTGGACAACATACTCCTGATAGGAAAAGAGTTTCCTATGCTACGCTCGGTCAATCTCCTCCTATCACATGGATTCTCCATATAGGATCAAAGTGATACCTCCTAAATCCTGGGTTTTGGATCTATGAGATAGATTTAAATGGATGTTAGGATTCTCACTAGTTGTAGTGAGATGGTATCAGTTGATCCTGGGGAGAATCACTGGAAAGGTTCCAGGGTGATAAGGACGACTGAATGTCAGTCGCAGGCATTGTCTTTACCCTTAGTTGAGGGACGGTATGTTGGAAGTGTTCCAAGCTAGATACCGTGGCAGACTAGACGATAAAGGCTGGTAACATCGCTATTAAAGATACTACCAAAGAGGCAGTTTGGGTGTATATTGGTCCATGAGATGAACTAGGTTCCTACCATTGTGTGACAATGGAAGTGTGGCTTTGGCCCAGGAACCCCAGTCCCATCAGTGACCCAGACATATTCTGAGGCAGCATCACCTGATCATGGAGATAGTTGATCTCTAAGGTGATCGAGGTTAGGAGAGTAGACTCAGAGGACAACACGGTGGATCCACTCACAAAGGCCTTTTCCCATAGAGAGACTTATATGGGATGGTTGAGTATGTGATACTGCAACCACTGCTACAGATGGCCCTAGTGCAAGTGGGAGATTGTTAGTTATATGTATGCCCTAGAGGCCATTACTGTACATAGAATGTATATTGTAGTGGATGCAGGGACATATATGGGTATGACTTTCTTGCTCGACATGATAGTATGCTATCTGGTTGCTCTTTATCTTAACATGTATACTTTCAGTTTCTCTGTTACATGTTGATAAAGCCCTTAGGATGTGTACTCGACTTCCAGGACTATGATGTAGATCATACTAGTGGGGCCTGGGTAGTCCATGAGTACATCCTTCAATGTTCCTAGTCGTGGGAATATCGAGACGGGGCATCGATATTCCAGAGTAGACTAGCGTATATCTTCTCGACCCATGTGATGGGCGATGGATGATCCCATATCCATTGGTGTTTGACATCAGAGATGGTATGCGGGTGCTCAGTGATGACTAGGTACACTGAACAGACTCGCCGAGAACTCTCAGATGGTATTATACCTCACGTCAGATGGCAGTTCTCTGGTGACACTGGTACAGCTTAGTCTGTTGACCCGAGATCGTCATAGAGTCTTGTGTGTCTCCCACTGTGCTTTGATTTCCACCCTACCACGGCTCTACTGAGTCGTGCAAACAGGTGGTTTTTGGGTACAGTCCCGATTCACATGGAGGCAATGAGCGATGGGAGGGGATTCGTCTCTCCCGGTATTGGGGGTTGATGTTGCGCTATGCTCGACTGGCCATAACTGGAAATCCCTGGCCAGGGTTGCAGTGATATACTGGTAAGAGTTATCAGTAGTTTCACGCTATGTTATGGACCTTACATCGGCATGACTTATCAAGCTACTGGGGTCTGACGTTTACCACCCCTAGGCGAGATATGCGACATATCAGACGAACAGACCGGACTGTACGGTAAGTGTTACTGGTTAGATTCACAGGAGTGTGAGCGGGCTTGCTCGTTGATCTTCTGATCTCTCAATACCCGGGTGGCCGTTACGTTTAGCAGACCGCTTGCGGCTTGTGGGTGCTTGATATGATCATCATCTGCTGCCGGTGTATTGACGAGTCTTTAGAGTCCTACATAAAGGTTTACTGGCTCAAGCGAAACGAAATAGGAGCGCATATGAGATATGTGCGGGGTCCGAGAATAATACCGGTATGAGATACTGGATTCTATTCTCGTGATTTGTATCATTGGACGGTTATATAAGATATAGCCGGGTTACCGAATCAAGTGTTGATTCGATACATTGATACACTTGATATTAGTCGGTTATATGCAGTATGACCGGATCATTAAATCAAGTGTTGATTTAATGATTTAATGTATAATTATATATTAGATATATTACTTTACATTAACTAGTATTTGTTCACTTAAGATGGATTTTCTCACTTGATTTTGCACATTGTATATATGATATATTTTTTGTGCACTAGTTTGTATCATGTTTGATGATACATGCAAACTTGGGTATATGTTTGATTTAAACCATGTTTAGGTTAATGGTTAGGGTTTTGTTATCTTTACTTATTTTCTTTATTCATTTTTGGGCAAGAAATGAAATGGTGGCTAATTTTGGTTTTTAGTTGAAGCTTCTTGAAGCTTTGAAAAGATTTGACCATTTTGTTTCTCTCCTTAACCTAACCATTCACCTAAACCCTAGTTTAGTCTCTACACTTGTTAAACTAACCCAAGGTTGCATTATGATAAGATCAATTGATTTTATTATTCTCATCGTATATTCTTTTTCTTCTTCTTCTTCTTCTTCAAGAAGAAGAAACCTTGCTACCTCCAATGGTGCCATGATCAAAAGAGTGAGAAATCCAAATCCGAAGTGAACCCACTTCCTATTTCTTCATCCTCTACCACTTTCCATGTAGTAGAGTGTGTTATGTTCACAAGTTCTATGACCAAGTGAAGATGGAGCTTGATCTTGAGTTGCCTCGACGTAGATCATCTTCGGCATCGAAGTCGACGACCTAGCCCGATCATTTCTCTGACGAAACCATCGCCAGAGTCCGGGATCCGATGATCACAGCGGAGGGACGTCATCACGGAGCTAAAGAGGTGGAGGACCGGATCTACAAAAGTTGTAGTCACTTTCACTCATAGCAAAGTTGTTTGCTTGCATTTCGTTTCACCTTACCTCTAGTTACGATCTTGCTTAGGGTTACTTGGCATTTGATAAAAAAATTTGATTTTGGCATGTTTGATCTGTTGTGGAACCTCATTAGTGTGCCCAGGAACCCTACATTGTGGTTGTCACAAAGTTGTTTCTCCACACAGGATATGGAAATTATATCATGTTTTCTGGTTACTAGATCTATGGTTTTAGATCTTGATTTGGGAAGTATCCTAATCTGAGAACTTTGACATTAAATGGACGACTCCTGGCATGGTGGTGAACCTGCAGGTGATGGAGTCACCCTCTCTAAAGGTGTCTTACAGACTAAAGGGGAGAGGGATCTGCATGATTAGCCTATCACTTGTTTAGGCAATTGAGTTAATCATGAAATGTCAAGTACCACACCAGATATTGCTTTTGCACTAGATGCAATAAGCAGATATATTAATCCAATCCTGGAGAAACATTGGGAAGCAGTTTATCAACATAAGTGAATGTTCTAGGGAAATGATTACGGCAGCCTCCTTCAGGAGACGGTTATCATTTCAGGCTTCCAAGGTGACCTGGATGACAGAGTGGCTGTCAGAGTTATAGTTTTTCCCTCTTTTGACGGAAAGTATGTTGGACAGGTGGTCCAAGCGGATACTGAGGAAAGCTATGGCGCAGGATACTGATTAAATTCTGTGGTCGATATAATCTAAGTAGTTTGCTGGATATGGAGTTCATTTGTGAACTGGGTCCCATCAGACAACCAGACAAATTCTAAGACAAGTATTACTCATTCCGGAAGATAGTTTTCTCCGCGAAGTTGAGATTAAGAGAGATACAGAAAGAAACATTGGAGCGGATCCACTCACTGAGGCTATTTCTCGAACGCAATCATTTTCACAAACGGGCTTTGCGAAACTGATTAGTAGAGAAGTTGGGTGTTCAGTATCACACAGGCTGTGAGTATGCGACATCGCAATAATTGGCCTTAAGTAATGGGAGATTGTTGGATATAGTGCCCTCAAGGCAATTATCATAGTCGCGGACTTATGATTATGATGAT
The DNA here is from genome assembly GCA_030015575.1 of Agapanthus africanus. Lineage (NCBI taxonomy): Eukaryota > Viridiplantae > Streptophyta > Magnoliopsida > Asparagales > Amaryllidaceae > Agapanthus > Agapanthus africanus. Next base: position 344,037,753 of record CM057341.1, read on the forward strand.
TGAGTGAGGACTTATACCGATAAAACAGTCTTACTCAAGATGATAGTATGCTATCTGGTTTGTCTCTATCATCATATACATGTTGATAGAGCCCGTAGGATTCTTGCTTGACTGGCAGCATTGTGATGGCTATCACATATGTGGGAACTGGGGTCTATAAGCACATCCTTAAATGTCCCTAGTCGTACGAGTATCGAGACCGGTCATCGATACTCCAGTGTAGACTAGTGTATACTGATCGAGATCCCGACGAGGGGCGGTGCCCAGGTCTCACAAGCCATTGGTGTTAGTTTGTTCACCTGAGATAGTATGCAGGTGCTCATTGGGTTATGAGTACACTGGACGGACTCGCCGGGAACCTGCTAGTTGGTATTATCCCTATTGTCAGATAGCAGTTCCCAGGTGACATGTGTACAGGTTAGTCTGTTGACCTGAGATCGTCATTTGTCTCGTGTGAGTTCCAACTGTGCTTTGATTACTACCCTACCACGGCTCAAAGGAGTCGTGCAAACAGGTTTTAGTTGGGTACAGTCCCGAGCCACATGGAGGCAGTGATCGGATCGTCAGGGATTCGTCTCTCCCGGTATTAGGGGTTGATGTCGCGTTGTGTACGGATGGCCATCACCATAAATCCGTGGCCACGGTGGACGAGAACTATCGATCCAGGATCGATAGTTTCTCAGGTGGTGATGGGTTTCATACCGACACTAAATATCGCGTTGTTGGGGGTCTGAATTTATCCACCCCCTAGACTCGATATGCGATACTCTTAGACTAATAGACCGGACTGTATGGATATTGTCACTGACAGGCTCAGTAGGGGTTCAGGATGAGTTTGCTCGTCGGCCTCCCATTCGCTCAATACCTGGGTAGCCGTTACGTACAGCTAGTGCCGCTGACGTGCATGTGGTTAAACCCACTGCCAGCGTATTGACGAGTCTTTAGAGTCCCACACAGAGGGTTTTCACGGTTCAGGCGATATGGTGTACATGAGGTATGTTGATACATACAGGTGTCCGATTAAATATGTGCAAGTGCTGCGCAGTGTCACGACCCAAAATATTAGCTCGTGACCAGCACTTGAATCACGCGACGTCTAAACGCGTAACGGAATTCAAGTAAGCTGAACCCCAGAAATCTAAACCTTTTTAAGAAAATAAAGTAGGTGGAGTTTTTGAAATAAAGGTATAATAAAATCAAGTGTGCTTAATGCACAGAAAAGAAACATGAATGATGCAAATAAATTTCCTAGTTTGAAAACATGTTTCGTCTTTTTGAAAATTTTGGCAGCACCTCCTTTGTATATTTTGATCCAAAACCACAATACATAACAAGAATAAATGCATCCCCAAGTGGGAGCTAGCTCATCGCCAAACGGCGGATCACAACTACGCAATACAGTATAAATAAGTATACGACGCCCAACGGCGAAGTTCACCACAAAAAGACAGTGAAAAGAGCAAGATGTAACCCCAAAGGGAAAATAAAACCCATCGCTCAAATCTCGCAACTACAAGTCTCACTAAGTCTCATCACTTATACAATTACAACTTTTGATTGATTGAAGGAGTTAACTAAATACAATATGAAATATAATACATGAATGGGTACGATACAAATGCCCCACCTACCAATGCGAAACACCCGAATGGAACTGTATGCCAGGGAAGCCGCTACTGATCCAAGCGGTCAACCTGCAAGAACTGTGGCACAACGGCGGTCAGGTTGCCAACTCGTGAATAGAAATATATCTACAAGTAGAAATCGAATAAACAACGACTCCTAGGTCAACTATATCATAAGGTAATACTATGATATCTAGGGTGACCGGGTCGTATATGTGCCAACAAGATAGTCACTACCTAAGTACATGCGGATAACATCCAACAATAATAATCAATGCATGTATGCATGTGGATCTCGTCCACCCATGTAATCAGTGTATGTATGCCGGTGGATCCCATCCAACCATAATATCAATGTCTGTTTGCATATAAATTTCATAAAAGGGCGTGCATGAAAGTATGAAGATATAAATCAATGGTGTCCCTCCCGACACATCAAAATCATGGAACCGGAGTGTCTAGCATCGACACTCGAAAACATCATGAAAACCGTGCCTAGCATCGGCACGTAAATCCTCATATATCGGGCTCCGTCAGTCCGGATCGGCCCACGGGCTCCGTCAGTCTGGATCGTCCCATATCATCTCTCGACTCCGGTCGGTATCCTTCGGATATCCGCCGAGCCCAAATACTATCACCGGTAGGTACTCGCCACCCTGCCAGGCTTATCGTCTACTCCACAAAAAACATCTCTCACCCCGGGAAACCATACCGGGTCCACCATGTTCCCGCAATCGGTGCCTACCACTCCTCGAATCGGGTTTCACATGCCACTCTCAGAACCGAGAAAACACATGGTGGACGCACTGAAATATCATATCAAGAGAAACCGGGTTTTTAAAACAACACATAATCTCTTTTGAAATATCCACGGTTCTCAAATCCAGAAATCTCATGAAAACGGCATATCTCAATGCTTAAAATAATAGAGCATGATGTATGCGACATGTAAAAAGAAATGCGAGCATATCCGTGTATCATGCAATATAGAATAGTGATATGACATATTAAGAGGAAAACCGCTCTTTTGAAATGATTCCAGTTTTTAAAGTATAGCATGCGGTTCCCAATTTTACAATAAAACCGGTTATCTATGTAGGTACAATATGTATATGCGCAAGTATAGTTGTACCATGTATGTGTGCACAAATATGAATATACAATGTGTATGTGCACAAGTATGGGTGTATCAATGTATATGTCATGATGCAGCAACCCTACTGTGTAGTGAAATGGAAATTATCGATGATGGAGTGTGTGAGCCGGCAAATATGTGTACGTGTAACATACGCATCATCGATAATGGTGCAGGTGTACTATCACAGGTATATGCGATGCAATAATAATATCATGAATGCAGCACAAGGTAAATCATCGGCTAACAGCTATAAGGTATACGTAACTATCATATGTCCGAGTCAGTGAATCTATCAATCGGCATCTAGCCCAATAACATCACGTACGGTATAATCCATCGTACGGAAACCTCTAGTCAAGGGTAAGGATCAATCATCAAGTCAAACTCATAACGCACGGAATATCATCGTGCGGCGGCATTATACTTAAAGGGATCCTATCATCCTATACGACAAATGAGGGTACGGCCTAATATCGCATACGGCCTATCATCCATGATTCACAACAATATATATATATATAACCCTATATACCTATGTCCCAGGTCGCATCTGCAATAATCTCATATCAGGGGACCGGCAGGGTATAAATCATTTCGATCGACTCGCATCCGTATACCATCATATTGTAAGTGCACGGTAGCTCCCCGGCCGTCTGAACGAGGCCAAAATGCGGAAACGATACTTTTACAAAACTTGTAAACCGGCACTACCGCGCACTAGAAAATCCAGATCGGGCCATTAACCTACTCCTAGCTAACTAGAAAAGGGGTAGAGAGATATACCGAGCGATCCGTGTCCTTCGGTTTTCTCGTCGTCGTCTCGATCTCCCCGTTGAATCTCCGGTCTTCATCTCCTCGTCGGAAGGGCACCACATCGCCGGGTTCTTTTACGGGCTCCCACCTCTGGAACGAGGCAACTCGAGCATGAAGTTGGCGAGTCGACGTGCCCAAGGATACTATAGATGAAGTGTAGAAAGCTTTTGTCTCGATGGGGTTACTGAAGTTGCCATATCGATGTGTAGGTGGAGGGATGAACTTTCAAATGGTGATGTGGGATTTTTGTGTGAGCTAATGAGATAAAAACTACACACTAAAAATTGGGCAGCCCCATCGAAGAAATGGACGGCCCCCTTGCAACCAAAGAATGAGAGGAGGGAGAAAAAGCCAAGGAAAAAAGGGAACAATAATGCAAGCAAGAGAAAATATGTGATGATGAGGAATAATCATCACAACTAAAGCTCACTCCAAAACCCATCACTCTTCTCATCATATAAAGTAAGCAATCATGTCTCAAAAGTCAAGCAATGATGAAGAAATAGAAGTCAAGGGATGGTAGAACCATCATGACACTACAACTTGAAAATAACACCCTCCACTAATCAAATTTGCATGCTTGCAAATAAGCACCTCCACGCCAATTTTCAGCCAAAGAAGGAACAATGGAAAAATGGCCGAAACGGAAAACAAACTGGCAACTTCAAAAAACTGATCCCGTAAAAAATTACAGGAAAACCCCGCGACTGTATATACATACCCGCATTTGTATTCCGACCGAATACAAATGCAATGAGACAAAATCTACACTGTATAATACTAGGATCCGGCTTAAACCAAAGCCCGCTAGTATTATCCGTCCGATCATGATCCGTGCAATACCGCACGTATATGATTGAACCCTGCCATATCTCTATACGGACTCTACAGCGTTTCGTATGAAACTTGAGAAACGGTCTGTGGGGGACTCTAAAGACTCGTCAATACTTTGGCTATGGATTTAACCACTAGCACGTCAGAGGTATTAGCCATACGTAACGGGCTACCAGGTATTGACCAAAAGGGACGTCGATGAGCGAACTCATCCTGACACCCTACTAAGCATGTCAGTGACAATATCCGTACAGTCCGGTCCGTTCGTCTATGAGCATCGCATGGCAGGCCTAAGGGGTTGGTAAAAGTCAGACCCCCAAAAGCGGTACAAGTCGTGTCGGAGTGTAGTCCAGAACACCCTGAGATTCTAATGGAATACCTACCAGTAAATCTCCTGCCTTAGACAAGGACTTCGTGTAATGGCTCTCCTAGACACAGCGTGACCTCACCCCCAATACCGGGAGAGATGAACTCCTACAGATCCGCTCACTACCTCCATGTGGCTCGGGACTATACCCAACTAAAACCTGTTTGGTCGACTCCTTTGAGCCGTGGTAGGGTAGTAATAAAAGTACAGTGGGAACTCACACGAGACAAATGACGATCTCAGGTCGATAAACTAACCTGTACATATGTCACCAGGGAACTGCTATCTGACGTCAGGTATAAAACCAACTAGCATGTTCCCGGCGAGTCCTGTCCGGTGTACTCATAACCCAATGAGCACCTGTATACATCTTAGGTGAACCAACTGACACCAGTGGCTTGTGAGACCGGCCACCACCCCTCGTCGGGGTCTCGACTGTATACACTAGTCTACTCTGGAGTATCGATGCCCTGTCTTGAAACTCCCACGACTAGGGACCTTTTAAGGATGTGCTTATAGACCCCAGCTCCCATGTATATGATCGCCATCATACTGCTAGCCGTCAAGCAAGAATCCTAAGGGCTCTATCAACGCGCAATAGTGACCTATAAGGTCACTTAAAGCAGCACACGATGATAAAGATAAACCAGATAGCATACTATCATCTTGAGTAAGACTGTCCTACTGGTATAGGTCCTCCATCAATCATTGCAATCACGTACCTGTGATCCAATAATTCACTCTGAGGGCACTATCTCCAACAATCTCCTATTTGCACTCAAGGCTAATTATTGCGATGTCGCAAACTCACAGCCCGTGTGATACCGAACACCCAACTCCTCTACTAATCAGTCTCACAAAACCCGTTTGCGAAACGATTGCGTTCGAAGAATATCCTCAGTGAGTGGATCCGCCTTGATGTTTCTTTCTATGTCTCTCTTAATCTCAAGTTCGCGGAGAAAACCCATCTCCCGAAATGAGCAATACCTGTCTTAGAATGTGGCTGGATGTCTGATGGGACCTAGTTCATAAATGAACTCCAAATCCAAACTTCTTAGACTGTATCGTCAACTGAACTTAATCAGTATCCCGTGTCATGCCTCCCTCAGTGTCCACTTGGATCACCTGTCCAAAACACTGCCCCTCGTCAGAGAGAAAACTATAACTCTGACAGCAACCCTGTCATCCAGGTCACCTTGGAAGCCTGGAATGATAACCGTCTCCAGAACGAGGCTGTCGTTATCATATCCCTAGAACATCCACTTATGTTCTAAAACTGCTTCCTAATGTTTCTCCAGGATTGGATCAATATCAACTTATTGTATCTCGTGCAAAAACAACATCTGGTGTGGTATTTGACATCTCATGATTGACTCAATTGCCTAAGCAAGTGATCTGCCAATCATGCACATCCCTCTCCCCTTTAGTCTGTAAGACACCTTTAGAGAGGGTGACTCCACCACCTGCAGGTACTCTACCGTGCCTGGAGTCGTCCATTCTAAAACACTTTTAGAATGCTGTCTAAGTACCCTGATTGGGACACTTCCCAAATCTAGATCTAAAACAATAGATCTAGTAACCAGAATGTCTGATATAATATCCGTATCCTTTGTGGAGAAACCACTGTGTGACAACCAAAATATAACCGATCGTAGTATAGGAACTTCACTTCCTACTCTGTGTATGTCATCCAAATACCAGGACATCACACCCTACTACCTTCTTAACAGATCCATCCCATATTCTGATGAAGTCAAACCTATGACTGTCACATCAGAAATAGATGATCTATCTCCGCTATATCTGCTTTAGTCTATAAATAGACGTTAGCTACTTTTCCACCAATGCTTCCGCTGCTCCCACTGACTATGACAACCCTGTGGCAGAATAATATACACGTACGCTTCTAAAGCCAGTTTAGAACGACGCTATACTTATCCTCCTACCGGGTCTCACAGTCTGGAACAACAGCAATGGCAAGTCTGGGTAAACAAGAACCTCCCTGTCACCGTCCTTGAGGCTACCGGAGTACCTCTCGGGTGTCTGAGGTTACCCACCTTATCTGCGGAGTGGCCAATGGAATGTCAAATCATATTGAATGTTTAGGTTCTTATCAAATTTTCAGTAATCGTTTGCGGTTCTGGAATCACTTCCAGTTCTACCATACTCCCACTACTGTTTTCTGAAAAAATCCATTTTACTTAAAACCGTGGCGAGTCTAAAACAATATCACTATTGATCTTCCAGATGGTAGAAAGTCAACCCTCGTCATTGCCTGGGTCAACCCACAAACAGCCATTACAGAAACGTGCCTTGAGTTATCCAGAGTTTGGTTTTAAGCATAAGCCGGACAACTCCCCGTACCTTAACATCGTTAAGATATGAACCGTTCTATATCCAATATAAAAAGAGAGGCACTGATTTAATTGAACCAGATTCAAATCATGCAGCTGTCTCCAGTGCATGTCAACTAAATGGAGAGAGGCCGATCAGCATTACTCAACTTAGGAGTACTTCCAATTATGAGTAATCTGAAAGAGAAGCAAGTTCTCTTAATCATTACTATCAACTGAATACCATACACAAGTATCTACATCTTCGATCACGTTGAAGGATCCCGATACTTGCAATGCCTGGTTCTCTACTTTATTCTTATACATGTAACTTCTCAAAACTTGGACCTTGTGTTTCTACGAAACACTCGTCTAAGAACTAGAGAAGTCACAAGTAAACAGAATATAGTACGGGGACCAACCCCTCTGTCCTAATGGACACTGGACAATATACAATACTCTGTATAAGTCCCCTGAGTTGAATAACTCAAACCCTGTGCGTCGTAGGCTGAAAACTGTACTTATGGTTAAGAAGAATTACACCGCTGTTTAATGCTCCTTACCTAACCATCCACTGATATAGGTAAATGTCATCGACATAATTTCAAAAAGTTATATCTCACTTCATAAAAATGAACGTACAGATATATCAATTTGAAATTGGTGCATAACAACGGATATTCAAAACCAAATATTCGCCGTCCGGCAAACAACCCAGGTGATTTCCTCAAATATCACCAATTAAAACGAATTCCGATATAATGAGGATGATCACCCAATTTCCAATAACTTACTCCCACTCATCATCTGTAAAACCATACAGATGTGAGAATCATACCTGGTAAATACATACCCTGGAGCAAGTGTCTAATTGGGAAATCTGTTTTCCTTTAACTATAGACAGTGAAACTGAAACATTGAAATGTTTCGTGGGGGTATCCGGGTATTCCCAGTAATGCCTCTTCCATTATCAGATTCACAACTATAACCGTATATTTCTTTGCCATCTCTCCAAATCCCTTTATATGTCTTTAGTCGTTACCTTCTGTACACCCCTTTAGGCCAAATGGTTTTCTTCCTTCCCTACCGTTCGGCACCAGCCTATGGTTTGGAAGAAGACTATCCAATAAGCATAATGGGTGTACTGTCCTAATCCTAGGAACACTCGCAATACGAGAGAAGGTGAAGATAAAAGACATCTGAATAAACCTTATTCCTATTTCTCCTGAACCAGAATCCATCCCCGAACCGGAACAAGTTCCTTTCGAGTTCGTATATAACCATACGATGGAGTATCCAAATAACTGTGGATCTTCGTAGTGATACGGAGTGTCCTGGAGAAATACAAAGGTGAAGTAGGAGTGGTAATGAAATATTTGGTTTAATCGTGAATAGAAGTCGCAATTTACTTTGCCCTCCTTCTAATCCCTTTATTTGTCTTTACATAATACCTTCTGTACACCATCGTTAGGCTAATTGGTTTTCTTCATTCCCTACCGGTCGGCACCTGCCTATGGTTTGGAAGAAGACTATCCATTTTGCGTAATAGGTGTACTATCCCCTAATCTAAGGAGCACTCGCAAGCTAAGAGAAGGTAAAAGGAAAAGACAACTGAATATTCCTATTCGTTTTCTCCAAAACCAGAAACCATCCTCGAATCTGGAACAAGTTCCTTCAAGTTCGTATATAACCATACGATGGTTTTATCCAATGGAAGTGGACATTCGTAGTAATACGGGGTGTTCTGGAGAAAAGGGTAAAAGTAGGAGTGGCAATGAGGTTTGCAACTCAGACAATCCAAAAGCCGGTGTTATAAGAATGTTCAGTCAACTTGGTCACTGAATCATAGTCTAGGGTCGGGCAATGGTCACTGCCAAAGAGAGAGAGAAAAGAAACACTCAGTATGCATTCTAACCTAGATCAGAATGGTTACCAATTTATCTAATCAGGAAACTTCCCACTGTAACGTCAAATTCTCCTCCAAACCTGAAAGAAGAATTAGTCGGGATCACCCGAGGAGTAAAACAACTCATCAGTGGGAATCGGGATCCAACTATCATCGCATGATAATGTGATGGAATCCACTCACGTTATCACACTCCAGAAGGTATGCGCATACCTGGCAAGTTTCAGTTTCTTTAGAAACTCCCGATGTGATTTTTACCCCATGCTCTTATGACCTTGACTTTGGTCAACAAATCATAAGTCACATGTCAAGTTCTACCCATCATTCTCCAGGTTAATTTGAACCCACCCGTACCTACCCTTGACTTTGGCCAACAAGGCAGTACGACTGTCCCAAACCAACGCATCTATCTATGCTACATATGAATATCCAATAGCTACCAATCACTGTTCCTTGACTTTGGCCAACAAACACAGCTTGAATACTATTGACTATTCATATGAAATGACGGAGGGCTACGAATGGTTTTTGGCGAAAAACCTTTAACGTAATGAACTTGATATCGTTGAAGGAACCGGATAGATTTTTATAAAAATTTAGTGGCGAAAACCTTTGCTAAAGAGGTCACTCCCGGTGAAAAGATCTCGGCTCTTTCCCCGTAGAATGAGGTGCAGGATATTCCAACTGAATACCACGATGCAAAGCAAAAGGCAATCGGCTATAGTGAAGTTATTATCCTGATGCAAACTTCTGTCCAAGGGGTCACTCTCGGTGAAGGGATCTCGGCCCTTGCCTCGTCGACTGAGGTATTGGATATTCATAACCGAATACCACTGTACAAAAAAAAAGAGAACGTCCTTGCAATAACAGCTTTTTGAAAAGTTGTTCCAACAACATCAGAATAGGTTTGTTTAGCTTGCATTGATCCGAATCAATGCAGTCCCATCAATTGATCACACAAATAAAGAACGAAAATAATGATGTAAGTATATGCCATCCGCATTCGCCACTGGGTCCCGTCATCACCCGTTAGGTTACTTAACTAACGACAGAGCGGGGACTGGACTAGCGCGGATGCAAAACATATACAACATCTACTAGTATATATATCAATATATAATATTCGCTCAAGGCGTGATAAAATACAACATCACAGAAATGTAATAAGCATCATAGAAAAATACAGATATCTGGGATCCCCGGGTTTCACAGAGCCGCTACTGAAACCCGACGTTCCCCTGGTCGTATGGATAGCCTGTGCAATGAACTCATAGACCCCTACGGGCGCGGCAAGTTACCCGCCAAAACCTGAAGCGAGGCAGCCCCCTTCAGCAACGTGAATGGACCACCCAGCACTTTACGGAATCCGGTAACTTGGGCACCCCTCCTTGGGTCAACCTGTACCCCCTACGAGTGCGGCGAATAGCCCGCCAATTCTAGAGTGAAGCCCCCTTCATCTCAACGCCATGAGATGCGGGCCCGTTGCCCTCTAGAACCCAGCTATCCGTGCACCCCTCCGCGGGGTAATCCTAGTACAGAAAGCAAAATATACATACAACGGGTACATCGACCTCAGCCCGGTCGTGTCCCAAAAGAATAGGTAATCCTAGTACAGAAAGTAAAATATACATACAACGGGTACATCGACCTCAGCCCGGTCGTGTCCCAAAAGAATAATATACAAACAGGCAGTGATGGCAGTCCACATGTCGGACGCTCGCCCCACAATATTAAATGTACATATACAACCAAACTGTGCTAACATTGCATCCAGGCTATCCACCACGACAATCCGCAACATCACAGCACAACACAGAACATCAACGTGAATGTCACGTTCGCAAATCCGTCTAAAAGGGCTATAGCAGTTAGACAGGATTTACCGATCAAGTGACATTCACGGTCGCAGATATAATGTAAATACTGTGAACTAACATGTTTAAAATTTTCGATCGACTAAATTTCCCGAAGTGTGCCCTAAGCACAACTGTAGCACTCAAAAACATCTGGCCCCAAAAAGAATATACCAGAAACCCTATTTCCATGTCAGAGAGCCACTGTAAAAAAATTTATGCAGTGAAGCCAAAATTCGACGGCGGATCCGCGGCTAAAACGTGGTTTTGGCGGCTGATCCGTCGCTATACAGTAACTTCAGCCTACCAAATTTTCACAGAATGCAAAAAAAAACCCTGCACGTATTTTTACAATGTACCAAATAATTTTTAAAGCACTGGAAAAATTCGACAGAAACTTGAAATGGAAACGCGGTTTTTTTAAAATCCGTTCAATCGAACTTGTAAACACGTTAGAGCAAGCTAGACTAGGTTAATGGCGTGGCTCTGATACCATTGTAAGTGCACGGTAGCGCCCCGGCCGTCTGAACGAGGCCAAAATACGGAAACGATACTTTTACAAAACTTGTAAACCGGCACTACTGCGCACTAGAAAATCCGGATCGGGCTATTAACCTACTCCTAGCTAACTAGAGAAGGGGTAGAGAGATATACCGAGCGATCCGTGTCCTTCGGTTTTCTCGTTGTCGTCCCGATCTCCCCGTGGAATCTCCGGTCTTCATCTCCTCGTCGGAAGGGCACCACATCGCCGGGTTCTTTTACGGGCTCCCACCTCTGGACCGAGGCAACTCGAGCATGAAGTTGGCGAGTCGACATGCCCAAGGATACTGTAGATGATGTGTAGAAAGCTTTTGTCTCGATGGGGATACTGAAGTTTCCATATCGATGTGTAGGTGGAGGGATGAACTTTCAAATGGTGATGTGGGATTTTTGTGTGAGCTCATGAGATAAAAACCCCACACTAAAAATTGGGCAGCCCCATCCAAGAAATGGCCGGCCCCCTTGCAACCAAAGAATGAGAAGAGGGAGAAAAAGTCAAGGAAAAAAGGGAACAATAATGCAAGCAAGAGAAAATATGTGATGATGAGGAATAATCATCACAACTAAAGCTCACTCCAAAACCCATCACTCTTCTCATCATATAAAGTAAGCAATCATGTCTCAAAAGTCAAGCAATGATGAAGAAATAGAAGTCAAATGATGGTAGAACCATCATGACACTGCAACTTGCAAATAACACCCTCCACTAATCAAATTTGCATGCTTGCAAATAGGCACCTCCACACCAATTTTCAGCCAAAGAAGGAACAATGGGAAAATGGACGAAACGGAAAACAAACTGGCAACTTCAAAAAACTGATCCCGTAATAAATTACAGGAAAACCCCGCGACTGTATATACATACCCGCATTTGTATTCCGACCGAATACAAATGCAATGAGACAAAATCTACACTGTACAATACTAGGATCCGGCTTAAACCAAAGCCCGCTAGTATTATCCATCCGATCATGATCCGTGCAATACCGCACGCATATGATTGAACCTGCCATATCCCTATACAGCCTCTACAGCATCTCGCCCGAAACTTGAGAAACGGTCTGTAGGGGACTCTAAAGACTCGTCAATACTTTGGCTGTAGATTTAACCATTAGCACGTCAGAGCTATTAGCCATACGTAACGGGCTACCAGGTATTGACCAAAAGGGACGTCGATGAGCGAACTCATCCTGACACCCTACTGAACCTGTCAGTGTCAATATCGGTACAGTCCGGTCCGTTCGTCTATGAGCATCGCATGGCGGGCCTAGGGGGTTGGTAAAAGTCAGACCCCCAAAAGCGGTACAAGTCGTGTCGGAGTGTAGCCCAGAACAACCTGAGATACTACTGGAATACCTACCAGTAAATCTCCTGCCTTGGCCAAGGACTTCGTGTAATGGCTCTCCTAGACACAGCGCGACCTCACCCCCAATACCGGGAGAGACGAACCCCTGCAGATCCGCTCACTTCCTCCATGTGGCTCGGGACTGTACCCAACTAAAACCTGTTTGCACGACTCCTTTGAGCCGTGGTAGGGTAGTAATCAAAGTACAGTAGGAACACATACGAGACAAATGACGATCTCAGGTCGATGAACTAACCTGTACACATGTCATCAGGGAACTGCTCTCTGACGTCAGGTATAAGACCAACTAGCATGTTCCCGTCGAGTCCTGTCCGGTGTACTCATAACCCAATGAGCACCTGTATACATCTTAGGTGAACCAACTGACACCAGTGTCTTGTGAGACCGGCCACCGCCCCTCGTCGGGGTCTCGACTGTATACACCAGTCTACTCTGGAGTATCGATGCCCTGTCTCGAAACTCCCACGACTAGGGACCTTTTAAGGATTTGCTTATAGACCCCAGCTCCCTCGTATATGATCGCCATCATACTGCTGGCCGTCAAGAAAGAATCCTAAGGGCTCTATCAACGCGCAATAGTGACCTATAAGGTCACCTAAAGCAGTACACGAGGATAAAGATAAACCAGATAGCATGCTATCATCTTGAGTAAGACTTTCCTACCGATATAAGTCCTCCGTCAATCATTGCAATCACGTGCCTGTGATCCATTAATTGACTTTGAGGGCACTATCTCCAACACATATCATATCATCATCTCATCATATCATCAAATTCGTCTTGTATTCTTTCATCATATTTATGTCTCATATCATGTCGAGTTTAAATAAACATGTTATCTATACTAAGTATAAGTATCTAATCTAACAAACATACCCGAACCATACAATCAGATTTTTAAAGAAGTGAATCGTAGTTTTGAAAACAGGGGTTACGGTGTTTTGAAAGAAAGATATCATTTGAAAATCCGTAACATCCCTCAAGATATACATTTAAAAGATACATATGATTTCTTTGGTTTAGAAAAAGGTATGGTTCGGATGACGCATCTAAATTGACTATCTAGTCCTATAGAACCCTAAGCGGTAATATCGCTAAACGTCATCCTAGGGTAGTAGTAGTAGCATATCACACTTAACTATCCTCTAGTTTCTAATATGACTACATAGCTATATATATTCTAACCCTAGTTTCCTAATCTAGGTTCCCTAACCATACTCTATAAATAGGTTTTTCCATCAAAAGTTGCGGGGGTGCTATACGCCATCGACCCGACTTCCCCGGTAGATATAGATCTACTCACCTGGTCTTCGCTCGCCGAAATCGATGACGCCACGCTTCTTCGCCTCGGAATCCATGCGAGGGTACCTATAATAACCAATCGCAATACGTATTAAAAATCGAGGCAGAAAACCGATACGGCGCACGGTGTGCCCATAGGTTAGAACCTATGGCCTAAACGTGCAAATCAATCAAACAACCCCTGTTGTCGATGTACAAACACCCGACAACCAAATACAAATCCAAATATCAAGAAATTGCATTTCAAAATACGGAAAACATAGCCTCAAACACACCAAAATGCTCCCAGATTTTCCCCAGGTGACAATTAGCCAAAACTGCATATAGGAGGGGTCTAATTCAGTGCAAAAAGAGCCATGGACCAAATCTGGGACAATTCTACCCTACTCTGGCCCCAAATTGCGGCCAGAATGAATAAATTTGTGGCCTGGGGTTTGAATTAGGGGCTCGGGTCTCAGTGGTAGCTTCCTAGGTTCCTGCACGACTCCCAGTAATTCCAAAATTAATTCTAGTGTCCCCGGTTGCTCCAGATTCCAAAATACCTCCACGGATCACCCATTTATCCGATGTCGGGTTTCTAAATCCGTGTTTTGGGGTTTCTAAGGTCTGGTCCAGGTCACTAAATAGCACCTAAGTTTAGTTAAAAGCTACTAGGCATCACCCAATTCAAACCAACACTCAAACATTCACTAGGGTTTCCCAATATCCACTAATCTTCACAATATCACATCTAAACACATATCAATACTAAAGTAAATCAAAAACTACCCAATTAGTGAATAGATTACCTCTTATAGCACCCAAAAATCCCCCAAGATCATCAAAACTGAATTTTTCTTGGTCCCATGTATAGAGGTTGAAGAGGGGATTAATTTTTGTAAAGGGTGTGTAGGGTTTTGGGGATTGTTAGGAGATGGATCTAGGGATTTTAGTGGAGAGTTGTGGCTTGAGGGAGATGAAGAGGCAAGGGAAAATGAGATGGGAAATGGCTAAGGCAGCAACCCCCTTCTCTCTCTCTTTATAATTCTCACCCACTCCCTTCCCATGTCATCATTTTGTCTCCTTTCTTTCTCCTCACTCATCATGACCCTTTTTCTCTCTCTTTGTCTCACCAAAAACCGATATATATATATACCAAATGAAATGAAACATGTAACAAAATGAAACATGTCATGGTGCACTAACCATGGAAACTGTAAAAACGCGGATTTGACTTAATCGCGATTAGCAGTGCACTAATCGGGTTTTTATTGAAACTGCATATAATAAATTTTAAAAGTGCCAAATCCTTTAAATATATATTTAAATGAATAAATCATTTTAATTTCTATTTATTTCATAATTATTGGTATATATTTATACTCTTTTTCGAAAACCACAATTTCGCAAATCGGCAGTTTTCGGGAAAAATATTATTTTAATATTAAATTCACAAAAATAATATTTTATATTTTCTAAAATGTTACAATCTTCCCCCCTTAAATAAATTCGGTCCCCGAATTTAAATTTAAACCCTCAAAATCTAAAACATTTCAATAATCGGCTCAAAACAACGGGGCTCCGATGTCATGGAAAACGTAGAAACAACACAACACGTCGCGTCAAGTGCGCATGAAAACAAGTAAAAACTCAAAATCGAACTCCGTCAAGCGTCATGCAAATCATCGGATTTGCACGCATATCCTCGGAGTCACAATAGAGATGCAGATCTCGAAATTCACTACTGAAATCCAATATACACTAATCAAATACTATAATACGTCTATAGTACGCATCTTTGGAAACTCCAAAATCTGAATAAAATACATGCAAACTCTTTTCTAAATCGCCACGGGAATGCGTAACTCCCGGCATAACTGACGGACGCTCATTTTAAAATAATAATATATGTCCATATATGTTTTCTTAAATACACGTTCCGTCGTTTTCAAAACATCCCAAAAGGTTTTCCTTTATAAACGTTCGTGTCGCTCACGGACACTTAAGAAAATAGCGAGACTATAGCTCCTCTTGAAAACCCTTTGGTAATCCTTTAATGCATGCAAAGTACTCAGGTACTGTCCTCAGATCAGTCATGTTTGGCTACTATACAATATAGTGCCCAACATGAAAACAAAGTGCTCAAAAGAAAAATCAGCCTCAAATGGGCGTATCCAAAAATCACATTCGTCTGGTGCGCATGGGAATCAAATCCAAATACAGGTGCTATAATACGCACCAGCAAAACTAAGTGCAACGGGTGTGCACAAAAACATCTGTCTAGTGCAACGGGTGTGCACGACAACAACATCAAGTGCATCTAAAGTGCACGAAATAACATCGGGTGCATCAAATGCACGAAATACAATCAATAACTCGAACGCATCAAAGCAACACCGAGTATACCAAGGTGTATAAATCAAGATCGTGTGCAACTGCGTGCACAAAACACATATCAATGCACTGCACGCACATATGAGCTATACCGAGTGCAAAAATCAAATCATCCGTATGAAATCCACGAAATCATAGACATGTGCAACCAAGGCACAAAACCGATATCAAGTGCAATGGATAGGCACAAATCGCAAATCAACACAACGGTGTATAAAATATATATGTGGTGCGATAACTATGCGCAAAATTGTAAATACCAGTAGGTGCAACTATGGTGCACGAAATCAATATCAAGAAACTCGTCATCAAAACTCAAATCCAAGCTATATAAGCGTGATACTCGAATCACAAACGCAAATCGCAACAAAGGACATTGAGGTACACCTCCTACAATGTCGAGAAATAAACCGGTGCGCCTAGAAATCGGCAGAACAAGAACATCTGCTTGCCTCCTGCTCACGGTCTGGCATCCTCGTTCTCTGGGTCCTTATCTTCTCAATGGATTTACCAATCTCGCAATCCATCGGCTCATCGGCCCTGTCAGGTGTGCTAACGGGGACGATTCCGTTCTGGCACTTCTCTGGTCATCTCTCAGTCAATCATCACGACCACTCATAAAGCAGCACGTTGCTGGCGTCGGCCTCTGGTCCTCTGACAATACGTGACACATCTGATCCTGGGTGCAAAATCTCATTACAGCAGTGTCCTGGAAGGAATCCTGCTCAAGGTCTCTTCCGATCTCGCCTAGGCCGAACTGTATGGAGGCTGGTACTATTACCTAATCTTTCCTCGTTTTCTGGACATCTGCGTGTTCCGAACACATTCCCTTGGAAACTGGCCGTATCCCAACGCCTCTATAAGCATATCAAGTCTCTGATCTCGACGGAGAGTAAGAACAGCTCGTCAGCGTCTCGCACGAACTTCTGGTTCCACTCGTCTTTATCATCGTCCACTATGACATCACGCCATGCTATCTGCGCACTGCAACTGTTCTCGGCCACGGCCAACCCGAGGTCTCTCACACGGACTCGAAGTCACGAACTCGGTATCTTCATCACTCGGTAGAAAATATCTTGCCGAACACGTCCTCGGAAACCCGTCCCAACCATCGGAGATATACTCCATACTCGTCGAATTCTCATGGGAACTCTCCACTTCACTCGGCTCCAATGTCGACTGATTCGGACTCGTCTTCTCGTGGCTGCAAGGACTGTGCTCCAACGGCTATGCTCGTATCTGGAGTCTCCCAAGAAATGTATCCCATCACAAGATATCCGAATGATGTCGAACCATTCGATCGATATGTCAAAACCTCATAATCCCTCAAGAGATCAACATCTTGGGTACAGTTTAATGGTATTGAGTACATGTAAGTCCACGTTGCTCACCCCGGTTCTTACGGGGAGGCGGAAACGGCGAAAAACAATAAATTGGCGCAAGGAAACATGGGCTTAAAGCACGGATCTTTGCTAAACTAGAAACTAGTAAACTACTAGAGGTTTTAACTACTATGCTGTAGAAAGTATACCTCACGAAACCGGTCCTTCGGGTCTTCATTCCGCTGTCCCGCTCGTCCATCCAAGCTCCAAGCGTCGATCCGGACCTTGGGCACCTCCGCGGCCTTCTTGAGTCGAAGACGATCCACCCGAGAGATGTACACCGAGCTCCACCTCGAGCCGAGGCAACTAGGGCAAAGAGATTGCTAGTCAAGAAGCTCTAAGATGTATAGATGAGATGTATGGATGTGTTTGTCTTTGTGGGATCTTTTTCTCTCAACACATGAGATCAAAAGATGAGATCAAGAGGAGGAAGATGAAGGAGAAAACCTAGCAACCATGGAGCTTTTCTTTTTCTTCTCACTTCAAGAGAGAGAATGAGAAGAGAATAATGAAAAGATTAACCCAAATGAAATGAACCACGGTTGCAATAATACACCCAAAACCATCATTACTAATCCTATCATGATAAAGTTGATGCTACATTGAATTGACCATTATCATAACTGAAGAATTAAAAAGAAAAGAAAAGAAGAGTGTAGATCTCTCTTGAAGGTCAACGGTCAACTCGGTCAACGGGTTAACAAAGTCAAGAGAGGTCTAAGTGGTCAAATGGTCAATGTAATTAGCCATCACTAATCTATCACTAAAAGGATTAGTAAACAATGTCTCCGGCTCATAATGGTTTCGACCAAACGAATTGTCAAAACCCTAATGAGTGTGCCACATTACGGTTTTGGCCGAACCAACTGCCAAAACCCTAATGGGGCACATCCTCCTTTATCGCTCCTCAAAACTGTGCATACACACCCGCATCCGCATTCCGTAGAATGCGAATGCACAGAAGACAAATCAAATCCATCTGTGCAATACCAGGATCTGGCTTAAACCAAAGCCCGCTAGTATTGCCTGCCCGAACAGCATACGCACACAAGTGCACGTAAGTGATCGTAGCCCTGCCGTAAAACCATAAGGCCTCTACACGTTTCTCTCAGTGCAGGGAAACTCTCTGTGTGGGACTCTAAAGACTCGACACTATGCTGGCAGTGGGTTTAACCACAGACCGCAAGCGGCACTAGCTGTACGTAACGGTCCCCAGGTAGATGTCGATAAGAAAGCCGATGAGGTAAACCCATCCGAACTCCTATTGAGCCTGTATGTGACAATCTCCGTACAGTCCGGTCTGTTCGTCTGATACATCGTATGGCGGGCCGAGGGGGGCGGTAAATGTCAGTCCCTAATAGCGGTACAAGTCGTGTCGGAGTGAAGCCCAGAACACCCTGAGATAACACTGGAAACCTACCAGTATATCTCGCTTGCCCTGGCCAGGGACTACTCGTGTAATGGCTCTCCTAGACACAGCGCGATGTCAACCCCCAATACCGGGAGAGACGAATCCTGTCTAACCGTCACTGCCTCCAAGTGCTTCGGGACTGCACCCAACTACTACCTGTTTGCACGACTCCTTTGAGCCGTGGTAGGGTAGTAATCTAAGTACAGTGGGAACACACTCGAGGCAAAGTGACAGTGTCAAGTCGGCGGACTAAGCTGTACTTATGTCACCTGGGAATTGATAACTGACAATAATTATAATACCAACCAACAGTTCTCGACGAGTCATGTCCAGTGTACTCGTAACCTAACGAGCACCCACATACTATCTCAAGTACGACGTACTGACGGCTGTGGGACAGACCGTCTCCCCCGCTGGGATGAGAAACGCATACGCTAGTCTACTCCGGAGTATCGATGCCCTGTCTCGATAGTCCAACGACTAGGGACCTGTATAAGGATTTGCGTATAGATTACCCAGCCCCCACAAGTGTGACTGCCATTACAACGCTGGTAATCAAGCAAAGATCCTAAGGGCTCCACTAATATGTATATAAGCGATATGCTAAAAGAAACACATGCTTATATTGAAGTAGAGACAAACCAAGTAGCATACTACCATTTTGAGCAAGACTGTCAATACAACTATGAATATCCCAAGCTTCCATTAAGTAATATACAAGCTAGTATGATACAGTAATGGCATCTAGGGCATATACACTAACAGTACATGCCACAGCATCAGTGATCCAGCCGTAGAAGGGAAAACCCAAGCCTCACTAATGGCGCCGTGGAACTGCCGCAAACCCTAAGGTTCAAAGGCTTTCACACGTTCATTATGTCGAGTTAGGGTTTCATTCTTCTAGAGGGTCCATAGAATTGCTTGCACGTCATTCCGAATACTTTAAACTTGGAATATGGTTTCCTGACATTCGATCGTCTCTATCGACTCTCAACGAATCTGCGTGAAGTAGTCTCTAGCTGGAATAAATCTATCTGATGACCTCGCCTCGGGTAGCGAACGAACCACATGTCCTAGTCCTTCACTCTTGGGTGGCTAGCAACCTTCCATCATATCTCTAAGTATATACTTATGCTGCAGTAGCCCCAACCTCTGGGCGATACCTCGTCATTTGCAGCAACGACTGGCTCATTCGTCCGTACGCTGAACAACGCCTCAATCCTCCAGGAAAGGCGATACATTGGCGGTCATCTCTGGATCGGTCTGCTCTAGATCTGAGTAAGGCTCTCCACAATGGAATCTTCAACTCAACTGGGCCTGCGTCGGTGCATCAACCTGACGAATCACCTTCGTCTCTCAAATCGGGGTAGACTAGCTATCATCTGTCGCATTTCTGCCTAGAAGCTCCGGCGGTCATAGCTCGTAAGCTCTGGGAGCGACATCCTATCAATCTCAGCAACAGCTAGGTCACCTGTCCGCACGGTAGGCGACATCAAAATCTCTGAGGTATGTTGTACATCAACAGTCTTCTCGCAACTGGCAGCTCTAACAATGGCCCGATCATCCGGTGTAAAGCCAAGCACTCGCCTCTACAAGAGGTCACAATCATCAATACTAACTCGAGACGTTCCCATGTCACCAGAAAATACAATGGTCGGCCCTCGTATCAGACAAGCTCTCCCTGACCGCAACACTAGCAGCAGCTCAAACTGCGCTCAAACAATGGTGACAGGAACCTCAATCGAGTATCAAAGAAAGCAGATCAATGGCATGAGAGGAAACGACAAATCCAGTATGGATACATGATCATAAGAAGGAACATCATCAATGAAAGTATGATCATGGAACTAATAGAATCGAGGATCTCCACGGGATGTATAATCATGGATACGAAGAGAATCACTGGTCTCAAAAATATGTACATCCTAAGGTTTCTTAAGTGGAGTATCGTATCGTAAATATGCCACGGAACATACGTACGGTACGTCACTCTACTTAAGATACCTACTCCATCAATCAGGATCAGCCTATGCAACGAAAGTTCGGGTCTAATACCCCCCCCCGTCCAAGTCTAAGTTCCGTAAGGTCAAGCCTAGGTTCCGAAATACACTCCCGCCCTAGACTCCGCATAGTCAAACATAGACTCGAACCAAGGTTAAACCTAGCGCTCTGATAACAACTTTGTCACGACCCAAAATATTAGCTCGTGACCAGCATTTGAATCACGCGACGTCTAAAGGCGTAACGGAATTCAAGTAAGCTGAACCCCAGAAATCTAAACCTTTTTAAGAAAATAAACGAGGTGGAGTTTTTGAAATAAAGGTATAATAAAATCAAGTGTGCTTAATGCACAGAAAAGAAACATGAATGATGCTAATAAATTTCCTAGTTTGAAAACATGTTTCGTCTTTTTGAAAATTTTGGCAGCACCTCCTTTGTATATTTTGATCCAAATCCACAATACATAACAAGAATAAATACATCCCCAAGCGGGATCTAGCTCTTTGCCAAACGGTAGATCACAACCACGCAATAAAGTATAAATAAGTATACGACGCCCAACGGCGAAGTTCACCAAAAAAAGACAGTGAAAAGAGCAAGATGTAACCCAAAGGGAAAATAAAACCCATCGCTCAAATCTCGCAACTACAAGTCTCACTAAGTCTTATCACTTATACAATTACAACTTTTGATTAATTGATGGAGTTAACTAGATACAATATGAAATATAATACAAGAATGGGTACGATACAAATGCCCCACCTACCAATGCGAAACACCCGAATGGAACTGTAAGCCAGCGAAGCCGCTACTGATCCAAGCGGTCAACCTGCAAGAACTGTGGCACAACGGGGGTCAGGTTGCCAACTCGTGAATAGAAATATATCTACAAGTAGAAATCGAATAAACAACGACTCCTAGGTCACCTATATCATAAGGTAATACTATGATATCTAGAGTGACCGGGTCGTATATGTGCCAACAAGATAGTCACTACCTAAGAACATGCGGATAACATCCAACAATAATAATCAATGCATGTATGCATGTGGATCTCATCCACACATGTAATCAGTGTATGTATGCCGGTGGATCCCGTCCAACCATAATATCAATGTCTGTATGCACGTAAATGTCATAAAAGGGCGTGCATGAATGTATGAGGATATAAATCAACGGTGTCCCTCCCGACACATCATAATCATGGAACCTGAGTGCCTAGCATCGACACTCGAAAACATCATGAAAACCGTGCCCAGCATCGGCACGTAAATCCTCATATATCGGGCTCCGTCAGTCCGGATCGGCCCACGGGCTCCGTCGGTCCGGATCAGCCCATATCATCTCTCGACTCCGGTCGGTATCCTCTGGATATCTGCCGAGCCCAAATACTATCACCGGTAGGTACTCGCCACCCTGCCAGGCTCATCGTCTACTCCACGAAAAACATCTCTCGCCCCGGGGAACCATACCGGGTCCACCATGTTCCCGCAATCGGTGCCTACCACTCCTCGAATCGGGTTTCACATGCCACTCTCAGAACCGAAAAAACACATGGTGGACGTACTGAAATATCATATCAAGAGAAACCGGGTTTTTAAAACAACACATAATCTCTTTTGAAATATCCACGGTTCTCAAATCCAGAAATCTCATGAAAACAGCATATCTCAATGCGTAAAATAATAGAGCATGATGTATGCGACATGTAAAAAGAAATGCGAGCATATCCGTGTATCATGCAATATGGAATAGTGATATGACATATTAAGGGGAAAACCGCTCTTTTGAAATGATTCCAGTTTTTAAAGTATAGCATGCGGTTCCCAATTTTACAATAAAACCGGTTATCTATGTAGGTACAATATGTATATGCGCAAGTATAGTTGTACCATGTATGTGTGCACAAATATGAATATACAATGTGTATGTGCACAAGTATGGGTGTATCAATGTATATGTCATGATGCAGCAACCCTACTGTGTAATGACATGGAAATTATCGATGATGGAGTGTGTGAGCCGGCAAATATGTGTACGTGTAACATACGCATCATCGATAATGGTGCAGGTGTACTATCACAGGTATATGCGATGCAAAAATAATATCATGAATGCAGCACAAGGTAAATCATCGGCTAACAGCTATAAGGTATACGTAACTATCATATGTCCGAGTCAGTGAATCTATCAATCGGCATCTAGCCCAATAACATCGCGTACGGTATAATCCATCGTACGGAAACCTCTAGTCAAGGGTAAGTATCAATCATCAAGTCAAACTCATTACGCACGGAATATCATCATGCGGCGGCGTTATACTTAAAGGGATCATATCGTCCTATACGACAAATGAGGGTACGGCCTAATATCGCATACGGCCTATCATCCATGATTCACAAAATTATATATATATATAACCCTATATACCTATGTCCTAGGTCGCATCTGCAATAATCTCATATCAGGGGACCGGCAGGGTATAAATCATTTCGATCGACTCGCATCCGTATACCATCATATCATATCATCATCTCATCATATCATCAAATTCGTCTTGTATTCTTTCATCGCATTTATGTCTCATATCATGTCGAGTTTAAATAAACATGCTATCTATACTAAGTATAAGTATCTAATCTAACAAACACACCCGAACCATACAATCAGATTTTTAAAGAAGTGAATCGTAGTTTTGAAAACAGGGGTTACGGTGTTTTTAAAGAAAAGATATCATTTGAAAATCCGTAACATCCCTCAAGATATACATTTAAAAGATACATACGATTCTTTGGTTTAGAAAAAGGTAAGGTTCGAATGACGCATCTACATCGACTATCTAGTCCTATAGAACCCTAAGCGGTAATATCGCTAAACGTCATCCTAGGGTAGTAGTAGTATGATATCACACTTAACTATCCTCTAGTTTCTAATATGACTACATAGCTATATATATTCTAACCCTAGTTTCTTAATCTAGGTTCCCTAACCATACTCTATAAATCGGTTTTTCCATCAAAAGTTGCGGGGGTGCTATACGCCATCCACCCGACTTCCCCGGTAGATATAGATCTACTCACCTGGTCTTCGCTCGCCGAAATCGACGACGCTATTCTTATTCACCTCGGAATCCATGCGAGGGTACCTACAATAATAACCAATCGCAATACGTATTAAAAATCGAGGCAGAAAACCGATACGGCGCACGGTGTGCCCATAGGTTAGAACCTATGGCCTAAACGTGCAAATCAATCAAACAACCCCTGTTGTCGATGTACAAACACCCGACAACCAAATACAAATCCAAATATCAAGAAATTGCATTTCAAAATACGGAAAACATAGTCTCAAACACACCAAAATGCTCCCAGATTTTCCCCATGTGACAATTAGCCAAAACTGCATATATGAGGGGTCTAATTTAGTGCAAAAAGAGCCATGGACCAAATCTGGGACAATTCTACCCTAGTCTAGCCGTAAATTGCGGCCAGAATGAATATATCTGCGGCCTGGGTTTTGAATTAGGGGCTCTGGTCTCAGTGGTAGCTTCCTAGGTGCCTGCACGAATCCCAGTAATTCCAAAATTAATTCTAGTGTCCCCGGGTTGCTCCAGATTCCAAAATACCTCCACAGATCACACATTTATCCGATGTCGGGTTTCTAAATCCGTGTTTTGGTGTTTCTAAGGTCTGGTCCAGGTCACTAAACAGCACCTAAGTTTAGTTAACAGCTATTAGGCATCACCCAATTCAAACCAACACTCAAACATTCACTAGGGTTTCCCAATGTCCACTAATCTTCACAATATCACATCTAAACACATATCAATACTAAAGTAAATCAAAAACTACCCAATTAGTGAAGAGATTACCTCTTATAGCACCCATGAATCCCCCAAGATCATCAAAACTGATTTTTTCTTGGTCCCATGTATAGAGGTTGAAGAGGGGATTAATTTTTGTAAAGGGTGTGTAGGGTTTTGGGGATTGTTAGGAAATGGATCTAGGGATTTTAGTGGAGGGTTGTGGCTTGAGGGAGATGAAGAGGCAAGGAAAAATGAGGTGGTAAATGGCTAAGGCAGCAACCCCCTTCTCTATCTCTCTATAATTCTCACCCACTCCCTTCCCATGTCATCATTTTGTCTCTTTTCTCTCTCCTCACTCATCATGATTCATTTTCTCTCTCTTTTTCTCATCAAAAACCAATATATATATATATATATATATACCAAATGAAATGAAACATGTAACAAAATGAAACATGTCATGGTGCACTAACCATGGAAACTGTAAAAACGCGGATTTGGCTTAATCGCGATTAGCAGTGCACTAATCGGGTTTTTATCGAAACTGCATATAATAAATTTTAAAGGTGCCAAATCCTTTAAATATATATTTAAATGAATAAATCATTTTAATTTCTATTTATTTCACAATTATTGGTATATATTTATACCCTTTTTCGAAAACCCCAATTTCGCAAATCGGCAGTTTTCGGGAAAAATATTATTTTAATATTAAATTCCCAAAAATAATATTTTATATTTTCTGAAATGTTACACACAGACTTTAATCGGACGGTTGATAATACTATCAGCTTAGGAATAAGCCAGTTTATTAAATCAGGTTTTGATTTAATAATTCACATATGTATTTATATATATGTATTCTAGTATTATTGTTCACTATTCGTTTTCTCTCTCGGCTATTCGTATTTTGGTACGAATACGTGGATGTGTATTTCGATACATGTACCGGAAAGTATTCCGTATTTTCTACGGAATAGCTTCTAGAAGAAGATGCCACCTCATTTATATGATTTTCCATTTATGGAAATTCATTTGTTTTTTTAAATGAGCTGGAAAAGGAGGTATGGCATGAACATGGAACATAGCATGGTTCAAAGTATGGTTTGCATTATTTTATTGCAATAATGGGAATTGGAAATGATATCTTTTTGTGTGGAGGAGAGTAAGGGACCGGCCACTCTTTTGATAGGGGATTCATTTTTTTTTATTTGTGATTATTACACACACACTCTCATTCACATAAAAAGAGGTAGCCCATTTCCTTAGTTCATGCCAAGTTTTTCATCACCTCCTTCATCTTCTTCTATGGTTGTTCCCATGAGCACATAGATGAGAGAAAAATTGTAGTGACACTTCCATACACCCCCACTCTCCATCGCTGGCGACTTTGGAGCGTCGGTTATCTCGTTTGTCGAGGTTGGAGCTTGTGCCGTTTCCCTCGGGTGGATCATCGGAGATGGAGGAAGACCGGCAACCAAACATCGTCAAAGGATCACTAGGAGCTTGGAATGAAGACCGAAGGACTTGGATCATCTCGGTATAACCTTCCTAACTCTTAGTTAGCTCGCTAGTATAGGGTTTAAGGTCGATCCGGAAATCGGGTAACGGTAGCGCCGGTTTTAGAAATTTTTGTTCCGTATTTTGGCCGCGTTTCGACGGCCGGGGCGCTGCCGGGACCCTACAGATTAGTGGAGATTAAACATGGTTAGCTTTTGATAAAGGTTAATTTATTCTGGAAGCATCTAGAAGCTTTTGTTTTGTTTCTTGCAAAGATATTATGTGTTGATATTTTTGTAGATATTTATTTAACCCAACCCAACCCTTTAACCATGGTTGAATCTCTACAAGGGTTAAGTTTTCTTACTTAACCCATGGTTGTATTTCTAACCTCACTTGATTTTCATTATTCATCACAAAAGGATTTGATAATATTCTTCTTCTTCTTCCTTGGTGAAAAGCTTTCTATCTTTTTCATTAGTGATGAAAATGAGTGAGAAATTGAAAACAAATGAGAGCTAAATTCCTACTTCATCATCCTCATATATTCTTGCCACTTAGATTAGGGTGTTCGCTTTTCTAATACTTGATTATCAAAGCAAGAGCTTGGGTTTGAGTTTCTTCAAGGTAGATCATCTTTGTTATCGAAGATCGGAAGCAAGCTTGCAACTTTCTCTTCGTGGAGCCTCTATAGAGTCCGGGAACTTGATGATCGCAGCGAAGGGACCTCAACACGGAGCTTATGAAGTGAAGGACCGGACTACAAACGTTGTAATCCCTAACTCTTAGAAGTAAAGTTGTTTACTTTCTTTGTTTCACCTAATCTCTAGTCTAAGATCTTAGTTAGGGTTGTTCGGCACGTCTAAAATTTAAATCCGGCATGATTGATGCCTTATAGACCCTTGTGACAGTGCCTAGTAACCCTACATCGCGCCTAACGGCTGAAACAATCACCACAATGATAAAATACGACGCCGTAGCGAAGAATGAACAAAAATAAGTGAAGACAACATGAAATATAAAACGGCATAAATAAAGTCGGCTCACAACGAGCTCGACACCAGAGTACAAATAATACACATCGTCCTCACAACTGGTCTCTAAGTCAATACATAAGTAGTAGATGGAGAGTACTAGATACAATGGTGTATACAACTGGAAAAATAAACAGATACCGCACAAAACCCACCTATCGGCAAAAGGGCTCACGCGCCAACTGCAGTGGTATCTCTATCAAAAGATGCAAGAAAGCAGCCTTCCGCGACTACTCTGAGGGGCAACCTGCAAACACTGTGGCACAACGGGGGTGAGTTACCAACTCATGAATTGTAGATAACATATAAAGGTAATCGCGAGTATGCACGTACTGTGATACTCTAACCTATGCAAACAGATAACATCTATATGATGAGCTGGATGCGCAATAATCATCCAACAAGTGCGATCTAATAACAACTCAATATGATGAGCAGGGCATGCAATAATCATGCATAGCAAATGCAATCTAATAACATCTATATAGGATTAGCAGGGTATGCAATAATCGTGCATAGCATGTGCAATCTAATAACATCTATATAGGATGAGCAGGGTATGCAATAATCATGCATAGCATGTGCAATCTAATAACATCTATATAGGATGAGCAGGGTATGCAATAATCGTGCATAGCATGTGCAATCTATCTGGTACTACAGATACAGGATGAGATGTATAACGCTGAATGCTGAGCATGGGAATAAATAATATCTACACGGAATGTCAACGTGGAAAATAACCGGTGTCCATCAATACACCCAAATCCCAATAATAACTCAGGCGCCGTCACTTTAATCGGCCCTCAAATCCTGTAAATCTCATAGAATCGTGAGCGCCCAATATCGGCACTCGAAATATCATAAAATAATCGTGTCTAGTATCGACACGCAAATCCTCAAGTATCGGGCTCCGTCAGTCCGGATCGGCCCACGGGCTGCGTCTACGGAATCGGCCCTCGGCCCCGTCATTACGTGTCATCCCGTATCCATCTATCGACTCTGGTCAGTATCCTCCGGATAACCGCCAGACCCAACCAATCACCGGTAGGTAGTAGTACCTCCGTCGGGCTCACCGTCTAACAATACGAGTGTTCTTGCCCCGGGGTACCATACCGGGTCCACCATGTACCCGCAATCAGTGCCTACCACTCCTCGAATAGGGTATACGCACACAAGCTCTCTGGAACCGAGAAAACTCATGGTGGACGCACTGAAATATCATATCGAGAGAAACCGGGTTTTTAAAACAGTGCATAATTTCTTAAAATAATACCACGGTTCTCAAATCCAGAAATCCCATAAATCCAATCTCAATGTGTAAATCCATTCAATGTGTCGTATGACACTAAGAGTAAAAAGGGAAAACCTCTCTTTTAAAAAAATCCAGTTTTGAAAATATCTCATGCGGTCCCTATTTTCTTGAAATCGAATCGATATCATCCATTTATGTAACATATGTATGTATGTAGGTATGGATGAGCAAATGGATATATACGCAAATATGAGTGTAGCACTACTATGAATATAAAGTGTGCATGTGCGCAAGTATAGGGATATATCAATATATGTGTGCACTGGTATGAATATACAGTGTGCATGTGCGCAAGTATGAAGATATCAATATATGTGTGCACTGGTATGAATATACAGTGTGCATGTGCGCAACTATAAAGATATCAATATATGGGTGCACTGGTATGAATATACAGTGTGCATGTGCGCAAGTATGAAGATATCAATATATGTGTGCACTGGTATGAATATACAGTGTGCATGTGCGCAAGTATGAAGATATCAATATATGTGTGGACTGGTATGAATATACAGTGTGCATGTGCGCATGTATGAAGATATCAATATATGTGTGCACTGGTATGAATATACAGTGTGCATGTGCGCAAGTATGAAGATATCATTATATGTGTGCACTGGTATGAATATAAAGTGTGCATGTGCGCAAGTATGAAGATATCAATATAAATATATGCCAATATGCGACAAGTCATGACAATCATCAATGATGCGGTAATCAAGACGATATATAATTCGTAGCAATCCTATAGTGCGAGTGTCATGGCAATCACTAACGGTGTGAATGTAATATACAAATAGTGCTCGTGCAGTTTGAACCGTTAGTGACAGTGCAGTGTTCTATAACTACCATTTCTATATGCAACAAGAAAGGTATGCTACAATACTACATATAAACATCTACGACTAAATATCCTATCACGCCCTGACGCTAAACGCCATACGGGCGATTTCCCCGTAGATGTTAAATCTACTCACCTGGTCGCGTGCTAAGCGTAGCCGACCACCTGCTTTCCTTTCTTTACGGCGTCCGACGTACCCACCTTCGAACCTAGAATTTACACAAAGAATCCACATAAGAAAATATCTCGCAAAAACGCGATATCGAAATCAAACGAGAAACTCACGTCGCGAACTAAACGCGCGTGTCCGATACGCTAAAACGTGTGTATACGCGTCTTAAACTATCCCGACACGTCGCGACACGCTGGAACACAGAACCCACTCACGTATCACACGTGTCGCGCAAACTAAACTTATTGGAAAAACGATATATCGCTCTAGATTTTGACTCGGGCACAAAAGTGAAAAGTTGCATATGCCAAAACACTAGAATATGCAGCAGACTACCCTAGCCAAAACCCTAACACCTACTTCCCCCATCTGGCCGCAAATTGCGGCCAGAACGATTAAAATTGCGGCCTGGGTATGGGGTTATGGGCTCGTGCTTCGTGTGTGTAGTCTAGACCTAGTGTACATGCTCCAGTTTTCCCAGTTTTTCTCTGAAGTAACGGGCCTACAGCAGATCACAGAAAGGTCTAATTTTTCTTTAAAACGTTAAGTTTTGCACTAATTGAAACCCTATGGTATTTCAGTGAAATCTGGGGTTAAACTAAGTTTATGTGGCCCTAATAAAACTTAATTTGGCTAGGCTAACCACCAAAAACATCACTTGGCCATAACTCCACACAATTCACCATTTTAGCACTAAATCTCACATTTAACACTAATCGAAGCTAATTAACACATAAGTTAAGCTAGCTAGGAAGTTGGGCTCAGATTTTATACCTCGCTTGACCCTAGGTACAAGGGAAAAGAGGAGAAGAAGAAGGGAAGGAGCTGCTGCTGTTGTTAGTTATATGTATGCCCTAGAGGCCATTACTGTACATGGGATGTATATTGTAGTGGATGCTGGGACATATATAGGAAGGACTTTCTCGCTCGACATGATAGTACGCTATCTGGTTGCACTTTGTCTTAACATGTATACTTTCTGTCTCTCTGATTACATGTTGATAAAGCCCATAGGATGTGTACTCAACTTCCAGGACTATGATGTAGATCATACTAGTGGGGCCTGGGTAGTCCATGAGTACATCCTTGAATTGTTCCTAGTCGAGGGAATATCGAGACGGGGCATCGATATTCCAGAGTAGACTAGCGCATATCTTCTCGACCCATGCGATGGGCGATGGATGATCCCATATCCATTGGTGTTTGACATCGAAGATGGTATGCGGGTGCTCAGTGGAGACTGGGTACACTGAACGGACTCGCCGAGAACTCCCAGATGGTATTATACCTCACGTCAGATGGCAGTTCTCTGGTGACACTGGTACAGCTTAGTCTGTTGACCCGAGATCGTCATAGAGTCTTGTGTGTCTCCCACTGTGCTTTGATTTCCACCCTACCACGGCTCTACTGAGTTGTGCAAACAGGTGGTTTTTGGGTACAGTCCCGATTCACATGGAGGCAATGAGCGATAGGAGGGGATTCGTCTCTCCCGGTATTGGGGGTTGATGTTGTGCTATGCTCGACTGGCCATAACAGAAAATCCCTGGCCAGGGTTGCAGTGATATACTGGTAAGAGTTATCAGTAGTTTCACGAATGTTATGGACCTCAAGTCGGCATGACTTATCGAGCTACTGGGGTCTGACGTTTACCACCCCTAGGCAAGATATGCGACATATCAGACGAACAGACCGGACTATACGATAGTGTTACTGGTCGGATTCACTGGAGTGTGAGCGGGCTTGCTCGTCGATCTTCAGATCGCTCAATACCCGGGTGGCCGTTACGTTTAGCAGACCGCTTGCGGCTTGTGGATGTTTGATATGATCATCATCCGCTGCCGGCGTATTGACGAGTCTTTAGAGTCCTACACAGAGGTTTCCTGGCTCAAGCGAAACGAAATAGGAGCGCATATGAGATATGTGCGGGACCGAGAATAATGCGTGTATGTGATACCGTATTCTATTCTCGCGATAAATGTATCGAATGGTTGTATGCGATATAACCTAGTTATCGATTCAAGCGTTGATTCGATAAGCCGATATATAGTATACTAGTCGGTTGTGTGCGACATAACCGGATCATTGAATCAAGTATTGATATTAATGATTTAATGCATATTTATATATATGATATATTACTTTGCATCAACTAGTATCGGTTTACTTAAGATGGATTTTCTCGCTCGGGTGTGCGCATTGCATATGCGATATGTTTATGTGCACATGGATGTATCATGTTTGATGATGCATACCACTTTGGTTAAGTGTAAAGTTTGAACCATGGTTGTATTTATGTTTAGGGTTTTATTTTCTTAATTATTCATTTTATTCTTTTTGATAAATGAATAAAAGAAATGAGAAAAGAATGGTTGCTAGTTTTGTTGTTTAGTTGAAACTTCATGAAGCTTTGACCTAAGTCCACCATTCTTATCTCATTCTTAACCCTAACCATTCAACTAACCTTGGTTAACTCTCTACACTTTACCATGGTTAACTTATGATAAGAATTGATAATTCTTTTCTTTTTGGATTAATCTTTTCTTATCATTATTCTTCTTCTTCTTCATTCTTCAAGTGAAGAAGCTTGAGGTCATCAATGGTGGATTGATGTTTTGAGTGAGAAATCCATTTCCAAAGTTTACCCACATCCTATTTCTTCATCCTCTACCTCTTGCCAAGAAGTAGAGTGTGTTTCCTTCACAAGATTTTAGGGTTTGGTGAAGGTCGAGCTTGATTTAGCGATGCCTCGACGTAGATCATCTTCGGCATGGACATCGACGACCTAGCTCGCTTTCTCTCCGACGAAGCCGACTTTAGAGCCCGGATTTCTTTTGGACAGCGGAGACGACTTCGTTGCGGAGCTATGGAGGTGGAGCACCGGATCTACAAAGGTTGTATTTCCGTATTCTCATTAGCTAAGTTGTTAGCTAGTTCGTTTTTCGCCTAGACATCTAGTTATAGATCCGTACACTAGGGTTTGTAGGCACCATATTTTTGAAATTGCCATGGTAGATGGCTTTGGAGACCTCACTAGGGTGCCTAGGAACCCTACAGTGGTATCAGAGCCTAGCTAGAGCCTTAGGCGATCCCCGGACGGAATTAGAAACCCGATCGAACCAAAATCCCATTGCAAAATTGCTCTCTGTACTTTTTTCAAAACTGTTGATTTTTGGCAATTAAAAATATCCAGAAAAACAAGCAGGCTTTTTTAAGAATTACTGTGAAATTTGGTACCCTAATTCCACAATAGCGCGGCGGAAGCGCCGCACAAAGGGGGTTTGCGCGGCGGAAGGGCCGCCAATAAGAAGCCGACACGTGTCAAATTTCACAGTAACTCGTAAAATTCAATGCTCATTTTCCTGGAATATTTAAACTGAACTCAAGAGTTGAGTTGTTCTGAGTTGTTTTGGGAATCATTGTTTCGATCGGAAAGTCTAATTCTGTCCATGTGTTTTCCGGATAAATTTTAGAATATGTTAAAAAGTTCGACCGGATATAAATACCCGATTTTTCCCCTGTCGGGAAATTTCCAAGTGTTGGATTTTTCCGTAGTTTAACGACGTTCTAAGTAGTGCAAGTAACGCGATGGTCCCTCTAGAAGACACAAACCTTAACTCGATTATGTGACCGTCTTGAACTGCCCTTTGAACCTTCGGGTTTGGGGCAGTACGGCGTGCCACATGTGAGGCGTTGGCTTGACCCTTCTACGGCTG
This sequence comes from Agapanthus africanus, assembly GCA_030015575.1. NCBI lineage: Eukaryota > Viridiplantae > Streptophyta > Magnoliopsida > Asparagales > Amaryllidaceae > Agapanthus > Agapanthus africanus. Next base: position 344,071,377 of record CM057341.1, read on the forward strand.
GACCGTTGGTACTGAGGTACGAACTGAATGTTGTTAGACTAGTTTCATGTGTTGATCTTTATCGGGAAAACTTGGGTGTTCAATTGTTCGATCGGAAAGTTTAACATTTTCTGTTTATCTGGAATGGGATACAATAATTGGAATTCACAATAAGTTATATGATAACTGAATGAATGTTATAAACGTAGCAGTTTAGTCTCACTTGATCGGTTGCCACGGATTTTTGATGTGATCAAAAGTCCGTCGCAATCACGTAGCGTACGCGGATATTCGCCGGTAAACTTAATAGACAGCCTCACTCCATAGCCCCGACCAAGTGACTGTAGGAGAACCCCGTCGCCGAAAGCATCCGTTCGGGTGCTCGCGGTAGCGGTGTTCCGCCTTGGTGCACTTTGTCGACGGCGTCGGGGGTGCGGCCGTCTACTGAAGTTTGCGACGAGTATTCGATCAGGATGTCGGGAATCTTGTTGAATTGCCCGACTTGATATTGAAAAGTGTTTTCGATAATGAGACTAAAATGCGGGGTTTATAATTGTTAGGCATGCGATGTCTAAGTAATTCATTTGGTCAGGCATGCGATGTCTGAGGATATTGCGGATTCCAACTGTTGTAGTTTTACACTTTCTTTTCTGTGACCGTAAGTGTAATATGTGATATCGCCGGTTTCGTTGCTATATGTCAACGACAATTGGGATGGACATATTTACTTACGTTGATGATATCTGATGTTATGTGTTGCTGGATATGTTATATTGGATCGTCGTGTTTGAATAGCCGGGGGTTTTTATGTGAGATGAGTGTTTTTCATTTTCATTCATGTAATGACTTGTATGTAATATTCTTTTATTGGGGCACTTCCAGGTTGCGGAAGTTGTCACCGTTTGTATATTATTTACTTTTCCGCACTAGGATAGACCCAAGGAGGGGAGCACAAGTAACCGGGTTCTGGGGTCCAGTGGGAGACCATCTCGAGGAGTCGAGTCCGGGTCTCCTAACCCTAGAATTGGCAGGGTTGCTTGCCGCTCTCGTAGGGGTCTAGGGGTGTGGGATTGGCTATTCATCACGACCGTGGAATCCGTGTTTTATACTGGCTCGTATTGAAAACACGGACGTCCTAGTATATCCAATATTTCATATGTTTCTTCTGCTGTGTTCTATCTGTGATCATGCGATGTTCTGATGTTCTGTGACAGATATTATAGTATATATGATATATTATATAGACGTTACTTATGTTTTACACCCGCGCTAGCCCTGCCCCGCTCTGCCGTTAGTTACCTAACCTAACGGTGCACGAGGGGACATCGAGGCGAATGCGGATGGCATAAGCGTACGTTATATCTATCTGTGATGTTTAGGTAATTTAAATGATGGGATATTCATTAATGAGATTAATGAAAGAAAATAAACCTAAATGATGTTGTGGAATCAAATTTCAAAATAAAAACAGGTAGCTACAGTTCTTGCTTTGCATCGCGGTGTTCATTATAGAACATCCTGCACCTTATTCGATGAGGAAAGGACCGAGATCCCTTCACCGGGAGTGACTCCTTTAGCAATAACTGGCAGATGCTACAACCCTCGGTTTGTCTTTGATCGCTTCTATAGTTTCCGCTTTGCACAGTGATATATATGATATATCCCGCACCTCATTCGACGAGGAAAGGGCCGACGATCCCTTCACCGGGAGTGACCCCTTTAGCAAAACTAGAAAAGCTTCAAAAACATTCCATTTAAAAACCATTTGATTCCGCAACGAGATCAAGTTCAAAGCGTTAAAGGTTTTCACAAAAACCAGCCGCAACCCTCCGTCATTTTAGGAAGTAGAGTACTTAGTATTCGTGCTGTGTTTGTTGACCATAGTCAAGGCACAGTGTACGGTAGCTAAGTGATGTCTTCCTACACCGCATATGATGCGATTAGTTAGGACAGTCGCGTGACTTTGTTGACCTTAGTTAAGGGTCATGTGGGTGGGTCTAATTAATCACGAAATGACGGGTAGAACTTGACTAGTACTTATGATTTGTTGACCATAGTTAAGGTCATAGGTGCTAGGGGTAAAAACCATTATCGGGAGTTTCAAGTGTTGGAATTTGCAATGAGATTGCATACCTTCTATGAGATAGTTGGATCCCGATACCCGCTGCGAGTAAGAGTTACTCCTGGGAGAGTTTTATACATTACAATTAGCCGATCAAGTAGGTGTCTAGAAAGGTGTTAACGAGGTTACGCCTCTGGGAAAACGAGGTTTACATTAATTAGGTTCGTGCGAAAGCACGGGGGACCTCCCTCAAAGTACCGACACTGGCCTGGCTGAAAGATTGGCGAACTTGTAGTGTGTAATTAATCCCGGCTAGTCTTTCCTTTTAGGGTTTGAAGGAAGATTTGATAAAAACAGTGGGAGCCATCCTGATTAGATAAAATATATAACCAATCTGATCTTGCAAGAGCGCACGCAGAGTGTTTCTTCTCTCTCTCTCCTGGTAGCGACCATATCACGCCTTAATCAAGATAATAATACGGATTATTGACCGAACCCGCTTGTTATACTGAGCTGGGAAACGTTGGTCCCGCTCCAACTTATAATTGTTATAAGACAGAGCAGGAAATAAGGGAATACCAGAATTCCTATGCCGCCCAAACGAAGAAAGTGCATATGATGCATCTCCTTCGGGTGTGTTCATTACAAAGAACTGTTTCTCAGTATCCTCTGCATCCTGGGTATATGATACCGGATCAGGATCCCAGATATGTAATCTGTTACATAGGGCTACAAAAAGGTAGAAAAACTGAGAACGGGTGATAAGTTTCATGAGACAGAAACCGAGGCAAGTGTTGCAGCCAAGTCTGTTGGTCACTGTCACCCTGTATTACCAATACATTGATTCTGAACAAATGCTATTAGATGCTGAACCTGATATACAAAATCATATCAGTCTCTTTATTAGTAAAGAAATGATAAAATTTTGTATAATTGGATAATGTTTTGAATATTTCCTATATCAAAAGTTGATCGGTTCAGGTGCGTTATCTAAAAGCATTGATGTTCTAAATCAAACTACAGTTCTTAGTATATGGAACACACACAAGAGGAAGAGTTCAGAAATGAACGGATTCTTCTTGAGGTATTGTAGACTAGGTCAGATCAATGTGACCCGACTGGCTGAAGTTACATTTAGATGTATATTTAAATCGTTTTGAATTTACATCTTGTGCAACTCGCCAATCATGTCACAAAGATAAGATGACCATAGCTCTGTTTATTGGAAACAGAGAAAGAGTTAATGAACTCTTGGGACCGATACATGATGATGTATGTAAGGTCCCCTGTCTACACATGCCAGGACTGGTTCTTTATACTTCATTATATTCTCTGATAATCTCTCAAGATTCAGTCGTATGTTCCTGCTGAAACATAAGTCCGAAGCTTTTGAGGTATTCACAGAATATAAGTTAGAAGTAGAGAACCAATAACCGGGTATAAGTATTATGTCCTATGATGAGATCAGAGAGGAGAATACTTGTGCATAGAATTCCTGCACTATTCTAAAAGAGAATGAGATTCTCTCTCAGCATTACTCTTCCGTATACACCATAGCACGATGGTATATCGGGGTGGGGCTATCACACCCTATATGATAAGGTGTGCTCTATGATGAGTACTACTGAGTTACCTTTTTCCTTTTGGGAGTTATGCACTTGAGAAGCTGCATACCTATTGAATTGGGTTGGAATCAAATCACTACCTACCACTCCATATAAGATATGGTATGGGAAGAACCTATCTCTTTAGTAAGTTAAGATTTGGGATTGTCCGGCCTATGTCAAAAGCAAAATCCGGACAAGATCGAGGCAAGATCAGTTCTGTAGAACTGGAAAGGTTCCAGCTGTACAAAACTGCTAATGATTTGACAGAACCAAAGGATTCAATAGATTCCAACGAACCTCAGCCTCTCCGCCGATCTAGTAGGGTTCCTCACCCACCTGAGAGATACCTCGGTTTCTCGATGACAGTGGGAGCAAGGATTGCATCATGAGATGATGACCCAACCAGTTTCGAGCAGGCCATCGAGAGTAGGGACTCTGTAAGAATGGCTGGATGCTTAGTGATCTGAGAAGGAATCCTTATACACCAACAAAGTATGGACTTTGGTTGCAATATCTGAAGGGTTAAATCCCCATCAGGAGCAAGTATATCTTGAGAAGATTACTTGGTGTAGATGGAAAAGTTGAGACTTTCAAAGCTAGACTTGTTAAAGGTTTTCGTCATCGACCAGGCATGGATAATGATGAAACCTTTTTCCAGTAGCTATGCTTAAGTCTATCCAGATTCTACTTGCCACGGCTACATACCATGACTGCGATATCTGGTGGTTGGGTGCCCTGACTGCTTTTCTAAATACTGATTTAGAAGAGAACGTCTGTAAAAACACAGCCAGAGGTCTTCGTAAACAGTGGGAGCAGCGGAAACGTGTGCAAGTTGCTTTACATAATGAAGCAGGCATCGCGGAGTTGGAACGTCTGTTTTGATGTGATAATCAAAGTGTTTGACTTCATCAAAATGGTAGACGAACCTTGTATATACAAAAGGGTAGTAGAGTGTAAGGTCGTCATCTTCGTATTGTACGTAGACAACATACTCTTGATAGGAAAAGAGTTTCCTATACTACGATCGGTCAATCTCCTATTATCACTAGGATTCTCCAAATAGGATCAAAGTGATACCTCCTAAAAACCTGAGTTTTCATCTATGAGATAGATGTAAATGGATGCTAGGATTCTCACTAGATGTAGTGAGATGGTATCAATCGATCCTGAAGAGAATCACTGGAAGAGTTCCAGGGTGATAAAGACGACTGAATGTCAGTCACGGGCATTGTCTTTACCCTCAGTGAAGGGACGGTATGTTGGAAGAGTTCCAAGCTCGATACCGTGGCAAACTAGACGATAAAGGCTGGTAACATCGCTATTAAAGATACTACCAAAGAGGCTGTTTGGGTGTATATTGGTTCATAAGATGAACTACGTTCCTGCCATTGTATGACAATGGAAGCGTGGTTTCGACCCTGGAACCCTGGTCCCATCAGTTACCCATACAAATTCTGAGGAAGCATCACCTGATCATGGAGATAGTTGATCTCCAGGGTGATCGAGGTAAGGAGAGAAGACTCAGAGGACAACACGGCGGATCCACTCACGAAGGCCCTTTTTCCCAAAAAGAGACTTTTTAGGGGATGGTTGAGTATGTGATACTGCAACCACTGCTACAGATGGCCCTAGTGCAAGTGGGAGATTGTTAGTTATATGTATGCCCTAGAGGCCATTACTGTACATGGGATGTATATTGTAGTGGATGCTGGGACATATATAGGAAGGACTTTCTCGCTCGACATGATAGTACGCTATCTGGTTGCACTTTGTCTTAACATGTATACTTTCTGTCTCTCTGATTACATGTTGATAAAGCCCATAGGATGTGTACTCAACTTCCAGGACTATGATGTAGATCATACTAGTGGGGCCTGGGTAGTCCATGAGTACATCCTTGAATTGTTCCTAGTCGAGGGAATATCGAGACGGGGCATCGATATTCCAGAGTAGACTAGCGCATATCTTCTCGACCCATGCGATGGGCGATGGATGATCCCATATCCATTGGTGTTTGACATCGAAGATGGTATGCGGGTGCTCAGTGGAGACTGGGTACACTGAACGGACTCGCCGAGAACTCCCAGATGGTATTATACCTCACGTCAGATGGCAGTTCTCTGGTGACACTGGTACAGCTTAGTCTGTTGACCCGAGATCGTCATAGAGTCTTGTGTGTCTCCCACTGTGCTTTGATTTCCACCCTACCACGGCTCTACTGAGTTGTGCAAACAGGTGGTTTTTGGGTACAGTCCCGATTCACATGGAGGCAATGAGCGATAGGAGGGGATTCGTCTCTCCCGGTATTGGGGGTTGATGTTGTGCTATGCTCGACTGGCCATAACAGAAAATCCCTGGCCAGGGTTGCAGTGATATACTGGTAAGAGTTATCAGTAGTTTCACGAATGTTATGGACCTCAAGTCGGCATGACTTATCGAGCTACTGGGGTCTGACGTTTACCACCCCTAGGCAAGATATGCGACATATCAGACGAACAGACCGGACTATACGATAGTGTTACTGGTCGGATTCACTGGAGTGTGAGCGGGCTTGCTCGTCGATCTTCAGATCGCTCAATACCCGGGTGGCCGTTACGTTTAGCAGACCGCTTGCGGCTTGTGGATGTTTGATATGATCATCATCCGCTGCCGGCGTATTGACGAGTCTTTAGAGTCCTACACAGAGGTTTCCTGGCTCAAGCGAAACGAAATAGGAGCGCATATGAGATATGTGCGGGACCGAGAATAATGCGTGTATGTGATACCGTATTCTATTCTCGCGATAAATGTATCGAATGGTTGTATGCGATATAACCTAGTTATCGATTCAAGCGTTGATTCGATAAGCCGATATATAGTATACTAGTCGGTTGTGTGCGACATAACCGGATCATTGAATCAAGTATTGATATTAATGATTTAATGCATATTTATATATATGATATATTACTTTGCATCAACTAGTATCGGTTTACTTAAGATGGATTTTCTCGCTCGGGTGTGCGCATTGCATATGCGATATGTTTATGTGCACATGGATGTATCATGTTTGATGATGCATACCACTTTGGTTAAGTGTAAAGTTTGAACCATGGTTGTATTTATGTTTAGGGTTTTATTTTCTTAATTATTCATTTTATTCTTTTTGATAAATGAATAAAAGAAATGAGAAAAGAATGGTTGCTAGTTTTGTTGTTTAGTTGAAACTTCATGAAGCTTTGACCTAAGTCCACCATTCTTATCTCATTCTTAACCCTAACCATTCAACTAACCTTGGTTAACTCTCTACACTTTACCATGGTTAACTTATGATAAGAATTGATAATTCTTTTCTTTTTGGATTAATCTTTTCTTATCATTATTCTTCTTCTTCTTCATTCTTCAAGTGAAGAAGCTTGAGGTCATCAATGGTGGATTGATGTTTTGAGTGAGAAATCCATTTCCAAAGTTTACCCACATCCTATTTCTTCATCCTCTACCTCTTGCCAAGAAGTAGAGTGTGTTTCCTTCACAAGATTTTAGGGTTTGGTGAAGGTCGAGCTTGATTTAGCGATGCCTCGACGTAGATCATCTTCGGCATGGACATCGACGACCTAGCTCGCTTTCTCTCCGACGAAGCCGACTTTAGAGCCCGGATTTCTTTTGGACAGCGGAGACGACTTCGTTGCGGAGCTATGGAGGTGGAGCACCGGATCTACAAAGGTTGTATTTCCGTATTCTCATTAGCTAAGTTGTTAGCTAGTTCGTTTTTCGCCTAGACATCTAGTTATAGATCCGTACACTAGGGTTTGTAGGCACCATATTTTTGAAATTGCCATGGTAGATGGCTTTGGAGACCTCACTAGGGTGCCTAGGAACCCTACAGCTGTTGGGGTGCTGCTGCTGCTGATGCATGCTGCTGCAGCTTGAAGCTGCTGCTGCTGCTGCTCGTGCTGCTGCTGCTGATGCTTCTGCTGTTGCTTCTTCTTCTGCTGCTGCAGCTGTTGTTGTGAGTGTGTGTGTGTATGAGTGAGAGAGAGTTGTGAGAAAATGAGTGAAGTAAACAAAGGAATGGGAGTCTAACTAGTCAACCCCCTTCTCTCTCTCTTCATTTAATGCAAGCATGGCACAAACCATGATGCCCATTCTCTCTCTCTATCTCTCTATCTCTTTCCAAATCAACTAAACTAAATCATTTCTCATTTAAAAAGAAACAATTAACCCAAAACACTTAATTCAAATTTTAAATTAAATGACGATATAAATAAAACTGCATAAAAGACATCCTGAGTCACCAAAAATATACAATATCGTCCTCACATCTCGTCTCTAAGTCAAAACATGAAAAAGGTAGATGGAGATTACTGGGTACAATGAATATACAAATAGCAACATCGGATAACCGCAAAACCCACCTATAGCAAAATTGCACCCAGTCAGTCATAGCGGTATCCGCTGCAAAAGATAATACGATAGGAAGAAGAAAGCCCTGCCTCTGACTGCTCTGAAGGACACCTGCAAACACTGTAGCACAACAGGGGGTGAGTTGCCAACTCATAAATAGTAAATAATATATGCAGGTAATCGCAAGTATGCACGTACTGCGGAAATCTATCGCGTACAAGCTGATAGCAATAAACAACAATATGTATATGCAACAGTCATGAAAGGTACTCTATCAGGTACTATTAATACATGAAGCAATGCATATCAAATAAATGCGGAGTATGGAATAAAACATGACATCCTCACTGAATCCTCATCGCGGCAGGACCAGTGTCCATCAAGACAATCTAAAACCTAAATTCCTCAGATCGGCCCCCATAACGGCCCTCACATCGGGCACATCGGCCCCTCACATCGGGCACATAGGCCCCTCACATCAAGTAATGAATAAGAATACTTGCACAGATCATTATGATGATATATATATATTTTAGGTATACATATATAACAGCGTCCCATACCACTGATATATATATATATATTATAGGTGTACAGATATAACAGCGTCCCATACCACTGATATATATATATATATATACATGTATATATATCAGTGTCCCATACCACTGATATATATACCCAGGAGTAAAACATCCAGAAAATATCATATGAAATCCATATATCAATGCGAAATCCATGAATTATATTATATGCAACATGAAACAGTAATATGAGCATATAAAGGAAAAACCGCTATTTATCTGCAACAAGTTATTAAATATATCATGTGGTTCCTAATTTCTCCAAAATCCATACAACATCATATAAAGGTGAACATGTAGCCATAGCCAGGTATGCGTAACCATGTCGGTATATCAAGATATGTGTATCTAGACGTAAGCATGTATGTAAGATGCATCTCATATGTGCAATAGCATCAGAAACAATGTCTCCATGTCAGTGACAATACAATACCTCATAGGGGTATATGTAGCTCTAGTCAGGTAAATGGGTGTACATGTAGATATGTGTGCATGATTTACATGTAGCTGTAGCAAGGTATGTGCCTATACCTGTCAATAATGATATAATACCCTCTAGGTATATGTGTAATCATGTAGGCATAGCAAGGTATATGTGTAAGCATGTGGGTGTACAGGTATGCTATATCTCATATGCACAAAGAAATAAGAATCGCTATCTCCATTATCCCTATTCAATACAATATCACGTATGTATAGGTGTTGTGCGTGTCATGGAAATTATTGACGGTGTGGGTGGCATACAATCAGTGCTCGTGCAAAATGAACCGTCAATAATAGTGCAGTGTCCAAAGGGTACAAGTCCAAGCACAACAAGTAATAATATGCAATGAAGTTTTATGCACAAACTCTATATGTGCAATATAAACATGCTGCTAATATCATATCATATCTAGCCCTGACGCATAACGCCATGCGGGCGATTCCCCTGTAGATGTTAAATCTACTCACCGATGACCTCGAGCTAAGTAAATCCGACCACCTGCTTCCCTTTCTTCGTAGCGTCCGAAGTCCCTGCTCGCGATCCTAAAATTTCATAAACACAACACATAAGACTAAATATCCTGCGCCGACATAAAGACAATGAAACGCAAGGATAACGTCCACAAGATAAACACACTGTACACTCAGTGCACAAAACGCGTACGATATCGGCACAACCCTCGCTAGGATGACACGACCACCAAGCCTAGACCCCGATCGTACCGATCGCGCATTCACAACACAATAAATATCATGGAATCTAATATATATAACATCGCAACGTCAAAAGAAACCCACGCCTAAATTATCCGAAAATCTAGTAAGCAACTTTTAATTAAATTAGCCCAAATCTACAAGTTTAACCAAAACTAGTAATCACAATTATCTCATAATAGCTTGATTAAACCATACAAACCTTTACTACAATTTTAATCTCACCCAAAAGTGATTTAGTAAAAGTTTAGTTTGCAATTAAGCTAATTAGATAATTAGGAAAAATATCATTTAACAATCTTGCACTAGGTTAAGTTTTATCCAAATCTAAACTTCACACTTAACCATTACACTAATCAAAACCTTAACTAGATCTTCACAAACCTTATCTTGAATTTCTAAACATGCAAATAAAAGCTTATTTAAATATCTAACAAGCTAGCATAATGATTTAAACAACAATAAAAGATTATGGTTAGGATTTATACCTCCACTAGATTCAAAAACTTGCAACTAGATCAACAAAACATCCTCCGAAATGCTATCCTTCATGAAGATCCATGCAAGACTAAGGCTAAAGATTAATGGGTATTTATTTGTATTTGAGTTTGTGGGATTAATTTATGATTTTAGATGAATTTGTGAAGCTTTAAGAAGTTGAAATGGGGCGAAAAAGAAAATGGGGCGAAAAAGAAAATGGGACAGCAAAGGGGGGTCGGCCATTTCAAGAGGAAAAGAGAAGGTTTTGGAAGTGTGTGGAAAAATTCTAGGTTAAAACACATTAAAGCTCACTAACCTTTAATCCACCTCTTAAGTCCTTAATTAAAACCTTCATTAACTTACAAAATATCTAGATATTTATCCAAGATATTTTGGAACAAAACAAAATAGTTAATCTTGTGATTAAATTAACATAGATTCATAATAGCATAATTAACCAAAACCAAATTGTAATTACTACTAATTAAATGCATAATTAACAACTTATAATAATATTTTAATTAGAGAAAAATATTAAAATGCACAAAAATTACAAGTGGCTTACCAAAAACCGCAAACTAGCAATTTACTAGTTAAACTAGGTGCAGTGAAATCTATACAGATAAATGATCGCTTCTAGGTTTTTACGGAAAACACAATTTATTTTACCTATTAACGGAAAATTCGCCTAAACGATTTCTAAAGCTTTACAATAAAACAAACCTATTTGATGCTGTTGGAACCAGGTTTTTAAAAACTGACATTACAGACGTTTACTTTTTCTTTGTACAGTGGTATTCGGTTATGAATATTCTGCACCTCATTCGACGAGGTAAGGGTCGAGATCCCTTCATCGGGAGTAACCTCTTGGGCAGAAGTTTGCGTCAACATAATAACTTTACTATGGTCGATTCTTTTGCTTTGCATTGTGGTATTCATTTTGGAATATCCTGCACCTCATTCGACGAGGAAAGAGCCGAGATCCCTTCACAGGTAGTGATCTCTTTACCAAAAGTTTGCACCACTATATATTTATAAAACCACTTGGTTCCTTCAATGATATCAAGTTCACTACGTTAAAGGTTTTTCGCCAAAAACCAGTCGTAGCCCTCCGTCATTTCAGATTAGTATTGCTTAGTATTCGTGCTATGTTTGTCGTTACTATTCACCGAGACGTAGTGTGCGGTAGCTCTGTAATGCTTTTCTGTCGTATGGACATATGGATTAGTTAGGACAGTCGTATGACATTGTTGATTATTCATTAAGGGTCGGGTGGGTGGGTTTAACGCAATCAAGATAATGATGGGTTGAAATTGACTAGGACCTTTTGATTTGTTGATTATTCTTCAAGGTCACTTGGGTCCTAGGGGTAAAAATCACATCATGAGTTTCAAGCATACAGGAAACTTTCCAGGCATGCGCATACTTTCTGGAGTGTTGTGACTTGAGTGGATTCCATCAAGTTATCATGCGATGATAGTTGGATCCCTATTCTCACTGATGAGTAGGGTGATTTTAGATGATCCCGACTAATTCTCCTTTTAGGGTTTGAGGGAGAATTCAAGGAAACAGTGGGAGACATCTTAATTAGATAAAGTGATTAACCATTCTAATTTAGGTTAGAGTGCGCGCTGAGTATTTCTTTTCACTCTCTTTGGCAGCTACCTTGACCCGACCCTGGACTATAACTCATGAACCAAGTTAACCGAACCTTCATAAAACACTTTGGCTTTTGGATTGTCATAGTCACATATATCTTTGTCGCTCCTACTTTTACCTTTTGCATTTCTCCGGAACACTCCATATTACTATGAAGATCCACTTTTATTGGATATGCCATCGTATAATTAGATACGAACTCGATCAAACTTGTTTCAGGTCGAGGATGGTTTTTGGTTCTGAAGAAATAGAATAGGACTATTCAGTTGTCTTTTCCCTTTACCATCTCTCAGGTTGCGAGTGCTCCTTGTATTTAAGAGAGTACACCTATTGCGCTTATTGGATAGTCTTCTTCCAAACCATAGGAAGGTGCTGAAAGGTAGGGAAAGAAGAAAACCAATTAGCCTAAGTGTGGTGTACAGAAGGTAATAAGTAAAGATATATAAAGGGATTAGAAAGAGGGCAAAAGGAAATTGCGACTGCCAACATTCACGACAAAGCCGCGTATATCATCGGCACTCCTACTTCACCTTTGCATTTCTCCATAACATTCTGTATCACTACGAAGATCCACATTTACTTGGACACGCCATTGTATAGTTACATACGAACTCGAAGGAACTTGTTCCAGTTCGAAGATGGTTTCTGGTTCAGGAGAAATCGAATAGGATTATTCGGGTTCTCTTTTATCTTTACCTTCTCACAGGAGGGCTCCTAAGATTAGGAGAGTACACCTATTACGCTTATTGGATAGTCTTCTTCCAAACCATAAGCTGGTGCCGAAAGGTATGGAAGGAAGAAAACCATTTAGCCTAAAGGTGGTGTACAGAAGGTAATAAGTAAAGACATATAAAGGGATTGAAGTGAGGGGCAAGGAAATATACAGTTACAGTCATGAATCTAGATAGTGGAAGAGGCATTACTAGGAATACCCGGATACCCCTTCGAAACATTTTCATGTTTCAGTTTCACTGTGCAGTGTTAATTGAAAACTGTTTTCCCAATTAGATTCTAACTCCAGGGTATGTATTTACCAGATTTGATTCTCACATATGTATGGCGTTACAGATGGTGAGTGGGAGTAGAATATTGGGAATTGGGTAATTATATTCTCAACATATCAGAATTCTTTGTAATTAGTGATATTTTGGGAAATCACCTGGGTTTTTCCTGATGGCAAATATTTGGTTTTGAATATCTGATGTTATGCACCAATTTTAAACTGAAATATCTGTACGTTTATTTTATAATGTGAGATTTAACTTTTTGAAATTATGTCTGTGACATTTACCTATATCAGTTGGTGATTAGTTCAGGCGCATTCAAAAGCGATGTAATTCTTCTTAACCATAGTACAGTTTTCAACCTACGACGCACAGGGTTTGAGTTATTAAACTCAGGGGACTTATACAAAGTATTTTATGTTGTCCAGTGTCCATTAGGATAAAGGGGTTGGTACTCGTACTATATTCTGTTTACTTTTGACTTCTCTAGTTTTAGACAAGTATTTCGTAAAAATACAAGGTCCAAGTTTAGAGAAGTTATAGGTACAAGAATAAAGTAGAGAACCATATGTTGCAAAGTATCAGGATTCTTCAAGGTAATTGAAGATGTAGATACTTGTGTGAGATATTCCGTCGTAAGTAATGCTTTTGAGAACTTTCTTCTCTTTCAGATTACTCATATATGGATGTATTCCTTGTTGAGTAATGCTGATTGGCCTCATTCCATTTGGTTGATATGCACTGGATACAGCTGCATGATTTTTGAATCTGGTTCTGATTAAATCAGTGACTATGTTTCTATAATGGATATAGAATGGATCATATCTTGACGATGTTGAGGTATATGGAGTTGTTCGGCTGATACTTAAAACCAGAATCTGGACAAACTCAAGGCACGTTTCAGTAATGGCAGTTTGTCGGCTATCCTGGGTTTTGATGAGGGTTAACTTTCTACCATCTGGAAGATCGATAGTTATATTGTTCTTGACTCGTCACCAGTTTTAGTAAAATGGATTGTTTTCAGAAAACATTAATGGATGTATGCTAGAACTGGATGTTATTCCAGAACCACAAACGATTACTGAAAATTTAGTAGAACCTAAAGATTCAATTGGATTCGACATTCCATTAGCCATTCCGCATATTTGGTGGGTAACCTCAGCCACCCGAGAGGTACTTCGGTCTCCTCAAAGACGGTGACAAGGAGGTTCTTGTTTACCCAGACTTTCCACTACTACTGTTCTAGACTATGAGACCTGGCAGGAGGATGACTTTAATATTGTTCTAAACTAGGTTTAGAAGTGCACGTGTATATGATTCTGCCAGAGGGTTGTTGTAGTCATTGGGAGCAGCGGAAGCATAGTGGGCAAGTTGCTTATGTCTATTTATAGACTAAAGCAGGTATAGCGGAGATAGAACGTTTATTTTTTATGTGACAGTTATAGAGTTTGACTTCATCATAATAAGAGATGGATCTGGTAAGAAGGTAGTAGGGTGTGATGTCCTGGTATTTCGATGACATGCACTAAATAGGAAGAGATCTTCTTATACTACGATCGGTTATACTGTAGTTGTCACAAGGTGTTTTCTCCACATAGAATATGGATATAATATCAGGGATTCTGGTGACTAGATCTATGGTTTTAGACCTAGATTTGGGAAGTGTCCCAATTTGGGTAGTTTGACATTATTCTAAAGGTGTTTTAGAATGGTTGACTCCTGGCATGGTGGTGTACCTGCAGGTGATGGAGTCGCCCTCTCTAAAGGATGTCTTATAGACTAAAGGGGAGAGGGATTTGTATGATTAGCATATCTCTTACTTAGGAAATTGAGTTAATCATGTAATGTCAAGTACCACACCAAATATTGTTTTTGCACTAGCTACAATAAGTATATATATTAATCCAATCCTGGAGAAACGAAGGGAAGCAGTTTTGAACATAAGTGGATGTTCTTAGAATATGGTAACGACAGCCTCCTTCGGGAGGCGGTTATCATTTCAGGCTTCCAAGGTGACCTAGATGACAGAAAGACTGTCTAAGTTATAGTTTTCCCTCTTTTGAGGGGCAGTATGTTGGACAAGTAGTCCAAGTGGATACTGAGGAAGGCATGGCGCTGGATACTGATTAAATTCAGTAGACGATATAGTCTAAGAAGTTTGTTGAATTTGGAGTTCATTTGTGAACTGGGTCCCATCAGATATCCAGACAAATTCTAAGACAGGTATTGCTCATTTCGGGAGATAGTTTTTCTCCGTGAAGTTGAGATATAAAGAGATATGGAAAGAAACATTGGGGCGGATCCACTCACTGAGTCTATTTCTCGAACGCATTAGTTTCACAAACAGGCTTTGTGAAACTGATTAGTAGAGGAGTTTGGTGTTCGGTATCACACGGGCTATGAGTATGCGATACCGCAATAATTAACCTTAAGTGCAAGTTGGAGATTGTTGACTATAGTGCCCTCAAGTCAATTATTGTAATCACAGGCATGCGATTAGATGATTGAGGGAGGACCTATACAGGTAGAACAGTCTTACCCAAAATGATAGTATGCTATCTGGTTTGTCTTTATCATCATGTACATGCTTTAGGTGGCATTATAGTTCACTATTACATGTTGATAGTGTTGGATATAGTGCCCTCAGAGTCAATTATTGGATCGCAGGCACGTGATTACAATGATTGAGGGAGGACCTATACCGGTAGGACAGTCTTACTCGAGAGGTTTGTATACTATCTGGTTTGTCTTTATCATCATGTACATGTTTTAAGTGACATTATAGTTCACTATTACACGTTGATAGAGAATAGTATGCAACCATAGTTTGTCTTTATCATCGTGTACTGCTTTAGGTAACCTTACAGGTCACTATTACACATTGATAGAGCCCTTAGGATTCTTGCTTGACTGCCAGCAGTATGATGGCGATCATATACGTGGGAGCTGGGGTCTATAAGCACATCCTTAAAAGGTCCCTAGTCGTGGGAGTTTTCGAGACAGGGCATCGATACTCCAGAGTAGACTAGTGTATACAGTCGAGACCCCGACGAGGGGCGGTGGCCGGTCTCACAAGCCATTGGTGTCAGTTGGTTCACCTAAGATGTATACAGGTGCTCATTGGGTTATGAGTACACCGGACAGGACTCGCTGGGAACATGCTGGTTGGTATTATACCTGACGTCAGATAGCAGTTCCTTGGTGACATGTGTACAGGTTAGTTCATCGACCTGAGATCGTCATTTGTCTCGTGTGAGTTCCCACTGAGCTTTGATTACTACCCTACCACGGCTCAAAGGAGTCGTGCAAACAGGTTTTAGTTGGGTACAGTCCCGAGCCACATGGAGGCAGTGAGCGGATCGGCAGGGGTTTCGTCTCTCCCGGTATTGGGGGTGAGATCGCGCTGTGTCTAGGAGAGCCATTACATGAAGTCCTTGGCCAAGGAAGGAGATTTACTGGTAGGTATTCCATTAGTATCTCAGGGTGTTCTGGGCTACACTCCGACACGACTTGTACCGCTTTTGGGGGTCTGACTTTTACCGACCCCCTAGGCCCGCCATGCGATGCTCATAGGCGAACGGACCGGACTGTACGGATATTGATACTGACAGGCTCAGTAGGGTGTCAGGATGAGTTCGCTCATCGACTTCCCTTTTGGTCAATACCTGGTAGCCCGTTACCTACGGCTAGTACTACTGACGTGCTAGTGGTTAAATCCACAGCCAATGTGTTGGCGAGTCTTTAGAGTCCCCCACAGACAGTTTTCAAGTTTCGGGCGAAACGTTGAAGAGGCTGTATGATATATGGCAGGGTTCGATCATATACGTGCGGTAGTGCACGGATCATGATCGGACGAATCATACTAGTGGGCTTTGGTTTAAGCCGGATCCTAGTATTAGATTTGTTGGATTACTTTAGTCTCATCGCATTCGCATTCGGTCGGAATGCGGATGCAGGTATGTATATACAGGTGAGGGGTATCCTTGTGATCCGTCACGAGTTTACTTTAGATGTTGCCGTATCTTTTTATTGTTGTAAACATTTGGGTTAATGTTTACTTTGGTGAAAATAGTGAGCTTAATTCATGATGAGGTGCATTAATTGTGACATGGACATGCTTAGTGACTCATGGTCTCTTTTCTTGTGCTAATGTCACATTAGGATTGATTTAATGTGTTGAATTGATAAGAGGAAAGAGAGAGGGCAGCCATATGGCTAGTGTTTGCTCTTGTATTTTCTCATACGCACTCTTATTTTATCAAAGCAACACATAAGAAAAGAAAGGCACTTCTTCTTCTTCCACTTGCTTCTTGAGCTCACCATTTCCACCAATGGCATCACCTTCAACCTCCATCCATACAATGGATGCAAGAGACAAAGTTGTCACACACATTCTCTACATCGCCTTGGACACGTCGGCTAGCGAACTTCATGTCCGAGTTGCTTCGAACGAAGCAGGAGCCCGTAAAAAGACTCGATGATGTGGTGCCCTTCCGACGAGAAGACCGGAGCTCGGAGATGCCGCGAGGAGCTTGGGATGGTGGCCAAAGACCGAAGGACACGGATCGATCGGTATAGCTTTCCAACCCTTTCTCTAGTTGCTAGTTGTAGGTTAATGGTTCGATCCGGGTTTTAAGCATACGATAGCGCCGGTTTCTAGTTTTGAAAATTTTCGTTTCCGCATTTTGGCCTCGGAAAGACGGCCGGGGCGCTACCGTAGACTTACTTGGTATCAGAGCCAGGACATTAACCTTTACTAGCTTGCTCTAACGTGTTTAGAACTTCGATCGAACGAAATTTTCCAAAAACTGCATTTCCAATTCTGTGTTTCTGTCGATTTTTTATAGTCGTCGAAAAATTATTTTGAGTATTACAGAAAACCAGGCAGGGTTTTTTAAGAGTTCTGAGAAAATTTGGTACATTGATTGCACTGTAGCGCGGCGGAACCGCGGCCGTACCCACGTTTTGGCCGCGGTTCCGCCGCCGTACTGTAGCAACACTGCACCAAACTTTCTGCAGTGGTCTCTGACTTGGAAATGGGGTTTCTGGTATGTTTATTTTTGGCCCAGATTATTTTGATTACAGTAGTTGTACTTGGGACCCACTTCGGGAAATTTTGTCGATCGAAAATTTAAATATGTTAGTTTACAGTACTTACATTATATCTGTGACCGTGAATGTCATTTGATCGGTAAATCTTGTCTAATTTCTATAGCCCTTTTAGACGGATTTGCGAACGTGACATTCACGTTGATGTTCTGTGTTGTGCTGTGTTGTTGCGGATTTGTCGTGGTGGATAGCCCGGTGCAATGTTAGTACAGTTTGGTTGTATTTGTACATTTGATATTACGGGGAGAGCGTCCGACATGTAGACTGCCACCACTGCCTGTTTGTATATTATTCTTTTAGGGCACAACCGGGCTGAGGTCGATTTACCCGTTGTATATATTTTACTTTCTGTACTAGGATTACCCCGCGGTGGGGTGCACGGATAGCCGGGTTCTAGAGGGCAACGATCCCGCATCTCATGGCTTTGAGACGGAGGGGGCTTTACTCTAGAATTGGCGGGCTATTCACCGGACTCGTAGGGGGTATAGGTTGACCCAAGGAGGGGTGCTCAAGTTACCGGATTCGATGAAGTACTGGGTGGTCCATTCACTTTGTTGAAGGGGGCTGCATCGCTTCAGGTTTTGGCGGGTAACTTGCCGCGCCCGTAGGGGTCTAGGATTTCATTGCACAGGCTATCCTCACGACCAGGGGAACGTCGGGTTTCAGTAGCGGCTCTATGAAACCCGGGGATCCCAAATTATCTATATTGTTCTGGGATTCTTATTACATTTCTGTGATGTTGCATTTTATCACGCCTTGAGCGATTATTATATATTGATATATATACTAGTAGATGTTGTATATGTTTTACACCCGCGCTAGTCCATTCCCCGCTCTGCCGTTAGTTAAGTAACCTAACGGGTGATGACGGGACCCAGTGGCGAATGCAGATGGCATATACGTACATCGTATTTTCGTTCTTTATTGGTGTGATCAATTGATGGGACTGCATTGATTCGGATCAATGCAAGCTAAACAAACCTGTTTGATGTTGTTGGAACATTTTTTCAAAAATCTGTTATTGCAAGGACGTTCTCTTTTGTTTTGCACAGTGGTATTCAGTTATGAATATCCAGCACCTCAGTCGACGAGGCAAGGGCCGAGATCCCTTCACCGGGAGTGACCCCTTGGACAGAATTTTGCGTCAGGGTAATAACTTCACTATAGCCGATTGCCTTTTTGCTTTGCATCGTGGTATTCAGTTGGAATATCCCGCACCTCATTCTACGGGGAAAGAGCCGAGATCCCTTCACCGGGAGTGACCTCTTTAGCAAAGGTTTTCGCCACTATTTTTTATAAAAAGCTATCTGGTTCCTTCAACGATATCAAGTTCATTACGTTAAAGGTTTTTTGCCAAAAACCATTTGTAGCCCTCCGTCATTTCCTACAAGTGGTACTTAGTATTCGTGCTGCGTTTGTTGACTCCGTCAAGACGTAGTGTACGGTAGCTAAGTGGTGCTTGTTTGTAGCATGGATATGCGATTGGTTAGGACGGTCGTGCGGCCTTGTTGACTCCGTCAAGGGCACGTACGGGTAGGTTTAATGAAATCAAGATAACGACGGGTTGAACTTGACTATGACTCTTTGATTTGTTGACTCCGTCAAGGTCACTTGGGTCCTAGGGGTAAAAACACACATCGGGAGTTTCTAAAGAAACTGAAACTTGCCAGGCATGCACATACCTTCTGGAGTGTGGTGACATGAGTGGATTCCATCAAGTTACCATGCGATGATAGTTGGATCCCGATTCCCACTGATGAGTTGGTTTACTCCTCAGGTGATCCCAACTAATTCTTCTTTCAGGAGGTTTGGAGGAGAATTTGAGGTTACAGTGGGAGGTTTCCTGATTAGATAAAGTGATAACCATTCTGATCTAGGTTAGAGTGCATGCAGAGTGTTTCTTTTCTCTCTCTCTTTGGCTGCGACCATGGCCCGACCCTTGACAATGACTCAGTGACCAAGATTAACCGAACCTTCTTAAACACTGGCTTTTGGATTGTCAAGTTGCGTACCTCATTGCCACACCTACTTTTATCCTTTTCTCCAGAACACCCCGTATTACTACGAACATCCACTTCCATTGGATAAAACCATCGTATGGTTATATACGAATTCAAAGGAACTTGTTCCAGATTCGAGGATGGTTTCCGGTTCTGGAGAAAACGAATAGGACTATTCAGTTGTCTTTTCCTTTTATCTTCTCTCAGGTTGCGAGTGTTCCTTGGATTATGACAGTACACCTATTATGCTAGTTGGATAGTCTTCTTCCAAACCATAGGCAGGTGCCGAACGGTGGGGAATGAAGAAAACCAATTAGCCTAACGATGGTGTACAGAAGGTAATAAGTTACGACAAATAAAAGGATTAGAAAGAGGACAAAGTAAATTGCGACTGCTATTTACGACCAAGCCAAGTATTTCATTACCACTCCTACTTCACCTTTGTATTTCTCCAGAACACTCCGTATCATTACGAAGATCCACAGTTATTTGGATACTCCATTGTATGGTTATATACGAACTCGAAAGAGCTTGTTCCAGTTCGAGGATGGATTCTGGTTCAGGAGAAATAGGAATAGGATTTATTCAGTTGTCTTTTATCTTCACCTTCTCTCAGGTTACGATTACTCCTAGGATTAGGAGAGTAGGCCCATTATGCTTATTGGATAATCTTCTTCCAAACCATAGGCTGGTGCCGAACGGTAGGGAAGGAAGAAAACCATTTAGCCTAAAGGGGTGTACAGAAGGTAATGACTAAAGACATATAAAGGGATTTAGAGAGATGGCAAAGAAATATACGGTTACAGTTGTGAATCTGATAATGGAAGAGGCATTACTGAGAATACCCGGATACCCCTCCGAAACATTTACATGTTTCAGTTTCACTGTGTATTGTTAAAAGAAAACTGATTTCCCAATTAGCCCTTGCTCCAGGGTATGTATTTACCAGGTTTGATTCTCACATCTGTATGGTTTTACAGATGATGAGTGGGAGTAAGTTATTGGGAATTGGGTGATCATCCTCATTATATCGGGATTCGTTGTAATTGGTGATATTTGAGAAAATCGCCTGGGTTGTTTGCCGGACGGCAAATATTTGGTTTTGAATATCCGTTGTTATGCACCGATTTCAAATTGATATATCTGTACGTTTATTTTTATAAAGTGAGATATAATTTTTTGAAATTATGTCGATGACATTTACCTATATCAGTTGATGGTTAGGTAAGGAGTATTAAACAGCGGTGTAATTCTTCTTAACCATAAGTACAGTTTTCAACCTACGACGCGTAGGGTTTGAGTTATTCAACTCAGGGGACTTATACAAAGCATTGTACATTGTCCAGCGTCCATTAGGACAAAGGGGTTGGTCCTCGTACTATATTCTGTTTACTTGTGACTTCTCTGGTTATTAGACAAGTGTTTCGTAGAAATACAAGGTCTAAGTTTTGAGAAGGTATAGGTATAAGAATAAAGTAGAGAACCAGGTGTCGCAAGTATCGGGATTCTTCAAGGTAATCGAAGATGTAGATCCTTGTGTATGGTATTCAATTGATAGTAATGGTTTTGAGAAACTTGTATCTCTTTTAGGTTACTCACATCTGGATGCATTCCTAAGTTGAGTAATGCTGATCGGCCTCCTTCCATTTAGTAAACAAGCACTGGAGACAGCTGCATGATTTGAATCTGGTTCCAATTAATGATGCCTCTATTTCTATATTGGATATAGAATAGTTCATATCATAACATTGTTAAGGTACGGGGAGTTGTCCGGTTTATGCTTAAAACCAGACTCTGGATAACTCAAGGCACGTTTCTGTAATGGCTGTTTGTGGGTTGACCCGGGCTATGAAGAGGGTTAACTTTCTACCATCTGGAAGATCAATAATGATATTGTTCTTGACTCGCCACAATTTTAATAAAAATGGATATTATTTTCGGAAAACAGTAATAGGAGCATGGTAGAACTGGAAGTGATTCCATAACTGCAAACGATTACTGAAAATTTGATAAGAACCTAAAGATTCAATATGGTTTAACATTCCATTGGCCACTCCGCAGATATGGTGGGTAACCTCAGGCACCCGAGGTACTCCGGTAGCCTCAAGGACGGTGACAGGGAGGTTCTTGTTTACCCAGACTTGACACTACTGTTGTTCCAGACTATGAGACCCGGCAGGAGGATGAGTATAGCGTCGTTCTAAACTAGCTTTAGAAGTGTACGTGTATATGACTCTGCCAGAGGGTTGTCGTAGTCAGTGGGAGCAGCGGAAGCAAAGTGGAAAAGTAGCTTATTTCTATTTATGGACAAAAGCAGATATAGCGGAGATAGATCATCTATTTCTGATGTGACAATCATAAGTTTGACTTCATCAGAATAACGGATGGATCTGTTAAGAAGGTAGTAGGGTGTGATGTCCTGGTATTTGGATGACATACACAGAGTAGGAAGTGAAATTCCTATACTACGATCGGTTATACTTTGGTTGTCACACAGTGGTTTCTCCACATAAAGCTTGGATATAATATCAGACATTCTGGTTACTAGATCTATGGTTTTAGATCTAGATTTGGGAAGTATCCCAATCTGGGTACTTAGACAGCATTCTACAGGTATTTTAGAATGGACGACTCCTGGCATGGTAGTGTACCTGCAGGTGATGGAGTCACCCTCTCTGAAGGTGTCTTACAGCCTAAAGGGGAGAGGGATGTGCTTGATTGGCAGATCACTTGCTTAGGCAATTGAGTCAATCATGAGATGTCAAGTACCACACCAGATATTGTTTTTGCGCGAGGTGCAATAAGTTGATATTAATCCTATCCTGGAGAGACATTCGGAAGCAGTTTTAGAACATAAGTGGATGTTCTAGGGATATGATAACAACAGCCTCGTTTTAGGAGATGGTTATCATTCCAGGCTTCCAAGGTGACCTAGATGACAGAGTGACTGTCAGAGTTGTAGTTTTCCCTCTGAAGGGGGGAAGTATTTTGGACAGGTGGTCCATGCGGATACTGAGGGGGGCATGGCGCAGGATACTGATTAAGTTCAGTAAACGATACAGTCTAAGAAGTTCGGATTTGGAGATCATTTATGAACTAGGTCCCATCAGATATCCAGACATATTCTGAGACAGGTATTGCTCATTTCGGGAGATGGCTTTCTCTGCAAACTTGAGATTGAGACATAGAAAGAAACATCAGGGCGGATCCACTCACTGAGGCTATTCCTCGAACGCAGTAGTTTCACAACCGGGTTTTGTGAGACTGATTAGTAGAGGAGTTGGGTGTTCGGTATCACACGGGCTGTGAGTATGCGACATCGCAATAATTAGCCTTGAGTACAAGTGGGAGATTGTTGGATATAGTGCCCTCAAAGTCAATTATTGGATCGCAGGCACGTGATTACAATGATTGAGGGATGACCTATACCGGTACGACAGTCTTAATCGAGAGGTTTGTATACTATCTGGTTTGTCTTTATCATCGTGTACATGTTTTAGGTGACATTGTAGTTCACTATTACACGTTGATAGAGAATAGTATGCTACCATGGTTTGTTTTTATCATCGTGTACTGCTTTAGGTGACCTTACAGGTCACTATTACACATTGATAGAGCCCTTAAGATTCTTGCTTGACTGCCAGCAGTATGATGGCGATAATATACGTGGGAGCTGGGGTCTATAAGCACACCCTTAAAAGGTCCCTAGTCATGGGAGTTTTCGAGACAGGGCATCGATACTCCAGAGTAGACTAGTATATACAGTCGAGACCCCGACGAGGGGCGGTGGACGGTCTCACAATCCATTGGTGTCAGTTGGTTCACCTAAGATGTATACAGGTGCCCATTAGGTTATGAGTACACCGGACAGGACTCGTTGGGAACATGCTGGTTGGTATTATACCTGACGTCAGATAGCAGTTCCCTGGTGACATGTGTACAGGTTAGTTCATCGACCTGAGATCGTCATTTGTCTCGTGTGAGTTCCCACTGTGCTTTGATTACTTCCCTACCACGGCTCAAAGGAGTCGTGCAAACAGGTTTTAGTTGGGTACAGTCCCGAGCCACATGGAGGCAGTGAGCGGATCGGCAGGGGTTTCGTCTCTCCCGGTATTGGGGGTGAGATCGCGCTGTGTCTAGGAGAGCTATTACATGAAGTCCTTGGCCAAGGCAAGAGATTTACTGGTAGGTATTCCAGTAGTATCTCAGGGTGTTCTGGGATACACTCCGACACGACTTGTACCGCTTTTAGGGGTCTGACTTTTACCGACCCCCTAGGCCCGCCATGCGATGCTCATAGGCGAACGGACCGGACTGTACGGATATTGATACTGACAGGCTCAGTAGGGTGTCAGGATGAGTTCGCTCATCGACTTCCCTTTTGGTCAATACCTGGTAGCCCGTTACGTACGGCCAGTACCTCTGATGTGCTAGTGGTTAAATCCACAGCCAATGTGTTGACGAGTCTTTAGAGTCCCCCACAGACAGTTTTCAAGTTTTGGACGAAACGTTGTAGAGACCGTATGATCTATGGCAGGGTTCGATCATATACGTGCGGTAGTGCACGGATCATGATCGGACGGATCATACTAGTGGGCTTTGGTTTGAGCCGGATCCTAGTATTAGATTTGTTGGATTACTTTAGTCTCATCGCATTCGCATTCGGTCAGAATACGGATGCAGGTATGTGAAAGGTTCCTAGGCACCCCAAGGAGGTCTCACAAGGCATCAACCATGCCAATTTGAAAAATTAGAGGTGCAGAGAAACCCTATCAAGATCGTTGGCTAGAATTTTAGGCGACTAAACGAGCTAGTTAACATCTTAACTAAAAGTAAACGAACATACAACCTTTGTAGATCCGTTTCTCCACCTCCATAGCTCCACAATGAAGTCTCCTCGCTGTCCATATCAAATCCCGGGCTCTAGCGTCGGCTTCACCGGAGAAAAAGCGGGCTAGGTCATCGACGACGTGCCGAAGATGATCTACGTCGAGGCATCACTAGATCAAGCTCCACCATCACCAAGCCATGAAAACTTGTGAAGGAAACACCCTATACTACTTGGAAAGAGGTAGAGGATGAAGAAATAGGAAGTGGGTTCACTTTAGAATTGGATTTCTCTCACTTTTTCATCAATCACCATTGATGAAGTAAGCTTTCTTCAAGTGATCAAGAAGAAGAACAAGATGAATCATATTATGATGATATTCCAAATAGAAAATAAAAAGGAATCCTTATCATAATCTAACCATGGTGAAGTGTAGAGAATCAACTAGGGTTAAGTGGAGTGGTTAGGGTTAAGCATGAGACAAAATGGTGACTTAGTCAAAGCTTCATGAAGCTTCAACATGCAAGTCCAAAATGAGCCACCATTTCATTTCTTTATGCCATTTATTTTCCAAAATAAATAAACAAATTAATAAATGAATAAATAAATAATGGAAAAAACAAAACCCTAATTTCCAACTTAACCATGGTTTAATTCTTTACACTTAACCAAAAAGCATGTATCATCAAACATGATACAATCATATGCACAAAAGTATATCACATATACAATGTGCACTATCCAAGTGAGAAAATCCATTTAAAGTGAACCAATACTAGTTAATGTAAAGTAATATATCAAATATATAATTATACATTAAATTATTAAATCAACACTTGATTCTATGATCCGGTCATGTCGAACATAACCGACTAGTATTCAATGTATCGACTTATCGAATCAACGCTTGAATCGATAACTAGGTTATATCGCATACAACAATTCGATACATTCATCCCGAGAATAGAATACGGTATCACATACACGCATTATTCTCGGTCCCGCACATATCTCATATGCGCTCTTATTTCGTTTCGCTTGAGCCAGGAAACCTCTGTGTAGGACTCTAAAGACTCGTCAATACGCCGGTAGCAGATGATGATCATATCAAACATCCACAAGCCGCAAGCGGTCTGCTAAACGTAACGGCCACCCGGGTATTGAGCGATCAGAAGATCGACGAGCAAGCCCGCTCACACTCCAGTGAATCCAACCAGTAACACTTACCATACAGTCCGGTCTGATCGTCTGATATGTCGCATATCTCGCCTAGGGGTGGTAAACGTCAGACCCCAATAGCTCGATAAGTCGTGTCGATATGAGGTCTATAACAGTTCGAGAAACTACTGGTAACACTTACCAGTAAATCTCATCAGCCCTGGCCAGGGATTTCCGGTTATAGCCAATCGAACACAGCGCAACATCAATCCCCTACACCGGGGGAGACGAATCCCCTCCTATCGCTCATTGCCTCCATGTGACTCGAGACTGTACCCAAAAACCACCGTTTTGCACGCCCTCTTGGACGTGGTAAGATGGAAATCAAAGCACAGTGGGAACCACACATGACTCTATGACGATCTCGGGTCAACAGACTACTCTGTACCAGTGTCACCAGAGAACTGCCATCTGACGTAAGGTATAATACCATCTGGGAGTTCTCGGCGAGTCCGTCCAGTGTACCCAGTCTCCACTGAGCACCCGTATATCATCTCCGATGTCAAACACCAATGGATATGGGATCATCCATCGCCCATCTGTATGGGTCGAGAAGGTATACGCTAGTCTACTCTGGTATATCGATGCCCCGTCTCGATACACCCACGACTAGGGACTTTGAAGGATGTACTTATGGACTACCATGTCCCCACTAGTATGATCCGCATCATAGTCCAGGTAGTCAAGTACACATCCTTAGGGCTTTACCAACATGTAACAGAGATTCAATTAGTATACACGTTAAGGAAAACAGTAACCAGATAGCATACTATCATGTCGAGCAAGAAAGTCCTCCCTATATATGTCCAAGCATCCACTACAATATACATCCTATATATAGTAATGGCCTCTAGGGCATACATATAACTAACAATCTCCCACTTGCACTAGGGCCATCTCATAGCAGTGGTTGTAGTATCTCATACTCAACCATCCCATATAAATCTCTCTCTGGGAACAGGCCTTTGTGAGTGGATCCGCTGTGTTGTCCTCTGAGTCTACTTTCCTAACCTCGATCACCCTAGAGATCAACCATCTCCATGATCAGGTGACACTGCCTTAGAATATGTCTGGATCACTGATGGGACTGGCGTTCCTTGGCACAAGCCACAACTCCATTGTCACACAATGGGAGGAACTTAGTTCATCTCATGAACCAATAAACACCCAAACATCCTCTTTGGTAGTATCTTAAGTAGCGATGTATCCAGCCTTTATTGTCTAGTATGCCACGGTATCTAGCTTGGAACTTTTCCAACATACCGTCCCTTTACTGAGGGTAAAGACAATGCCTACGACTGACATTCAGTCTTCATTATCACCCTGGAACCCTTCCAGTGATTCTCCCCAGGATCGATTGATACCATCTCACTACAACTAGTGAGAATCCTAACATCCAATTAGATCTATCTCATAGATCCAAAACCTAGGACTTAGGAAGTATCACTTTGATCCTATATGGAGAATCATTATGATAAGCGGAGATTGATCGAGCGTAGCATAGGAAACTCCTTCCCTATCAAGAGTATGTTATCCACGTACTCTACGAGGATCGTCACCATACTCCCTACTACCTTTTTGTTTATACAAGGTTCATCTACCATTTTGATGATGTCAAACTCTTTGACTACTTCATCAAAACAGACGTTCCAACTCCGCGATGCCTGCTTTATCCTATAAAGCATCTTGTACACATTTCCGCTACTCCCACTGTCTACGAAGTCCTCTGGCTGCGTACTTATAGACGCTCTCTTCTAAAACATTATTTAGAAAAGCTGTCATGACACCCAACCACCAGATATCGTAGTCATGGTATGTAGCCGTGGCAAGTAGGATCTGGATGGACTTAAGCATAGCCACTTGAAAAGGTTTCATCATTATCCACGCCTGGTCGATGACGAAAACCTTTAACAAGTCTAGCTTTGAAAGTCTCAACTTTTCCAAGTACACCAAGTAATCTTCTCAAGATTTACTTGCTTCTGATGGGGATTTAACCCTTCATATATAGCAATCAAAGTCCATACTTTGTTGGTGTACATGGATTCCATCTCAGATCGCTAAGCATCCAGCCATTCTTACAGAGTCTCTACTCTCGATGGCCTGCTCGAAACCAGTTGGGTCATCATTTCATGATGCAATCCTCGCTCCCACTGTCATAGAGAAACCGAAGTATCTCTCAGGTAGGTGAGGAACCCTACTAGATCGGCGGAGAGGCTGAGGTTCGTTGGTAACTATTGAATCCTTTGGTTTTATCAAATCATCTGCTGTAGTTTGCATAGCTGGAACATTTCCAGCTGTACATAACAGACCTTGCCTCGAGCTTGTCCGGATTATGCTTTTAGACATAGCCCGGACAACCCCAAATCTTAACCAACTTAAGATATGGGCTCTTCCCTTTCTATATCACATATGAAGCGGTAGGCAACGGATTTGATTTGAACCCTATTCAATAGGTATGCAGCTTCTCAAGTGCATAACTCCCAAAAGGAAACAGGTAACTCAGTAGTACTCATCATAGAGCGCACCATATCGAATAGGGTGCAACTGCTCCACCCCGATATACCATCGTGCTATGGTATATACGGAGGAGTAATGCTGAGAGAGAATCTCATTCTCCTTTTAGAATAATCCAGGATTTTCGTGCTCAAGTATTCTCCTCCTCGATCTCATCAAAGGACATAACACTTATACCCGTGTTTTGGTTCTCTACTTCTAACTTATATTCCGTGAATATCTTGTTGGAGATAGTGCCCTCATAGTCAATTATTGGGTCACAGGTACGTGATTGCAATGATTGCGGAGGACCTATACCGGTAGGACAGTCTTACTCGAGATGATAGTATGCTATCTGGTTTGCCTTTATCAGTCGTGTACATATTCAGGTGACTGATTACATGTTACACTTTGATAGAGCCCTTAGGATCTTGCTTTACTACCAACAGTATGATGGCGATCATATTCGTGAGAGTTGGGTGGTTTATATACATATCCTTAATTGTGGTCCCTAGTCGTGGGAGTTTCGAGACAGGGCATCGATACTCCGGAGTAGACTAGTGTGTACAGTCGAGACCCCGACGAGGGGCGGTGGCCGGTCTCACAAGCCACTGGTGTCAGTTGGATCACCTAAGATGTATACAGGTGCTCATTGGGTTATGAGTACACCGGACAGGACTCGCCGGGAACCTGCTAGTTGGTATTATACATATCATCAGATAGCAGTTCCCTGGTGACATGTGTACAGGTTAGTTCATCGACCTGAGGTCGTCATTTGTCTCGTGTGAGTTCCCACTGTGCTTTGATTTCTACCCTACCACGGCTCAAAGGAGTCGTGCAAACAGGTAGTTTTTGGGTACAGTCCCGAGCCATATGGAGGCACGTGAGCGGATCGGCAGGGGATTCGTCTCTCCCGGTATTGGGGGCGAGGTGATGCTGTGTCTAGAAGAGCCATTACACAAAGTCCATGGCCATGGCAGGAGATTTACTGGTAGGTACTCCAGTAGTATCTCAAGGTGTTATTGGGCTTCACTCCGACACGACTTATACTGCTATTGGGGGTCTGACGTTACTAGCCCCCCAGGCAGACATGCGATACTCATAGACGAACGGACCGGACTGTATATACATTGTCACTGTTAGGCTCAGTAGGGTTTCCGGATGAGTTCGCTCATCGGCCTCCCTTGAGGTCAGTCCATGGGCAGCCGTTACGCATAGCTAGTGCCGCTGACGGTTTGTGGTTAAACCCACTGCCAGGGTACTGACGAGTCATTAGAGTCCCCCACAGACAGTTTCCCAAGTTCGGGCGATACGTTGTAGAGGCCATATGGTTTTATGGCAGTGTTCGAAAAATGCACGTGCGTTTACGCACGTGTTATTTTTCGGGCAGATGATACTGGTCGGCTTTGGTTTAAGCCGGATCCGAGTATTATATTGAGTAGGTATAATATCTTTGTCTCAGTTGCATTTGTATTCGGTCGTAATACAAATGCGGGTATATTTATACAGTTACGGGGTTGTCCTGAAAGTCGTTTCAGGATCACTTTTGGAAGTTGCCAGTTTCCAGTTTTCTATCAGCCGTCTTTTAACATTCGGTTAAAGACGGATTTGTCTTTTCTTAAGATGAGTGTGGAAGCTTCTAGAAGGTTCTAGAAATGGTGAGGTGTCTTGTGACTCATTTGTGCTTTTTAATAATTCTATTAATGCATGATGACTAGGTTATTAGATTCATTGTATGCATTAATGGCTTTTAGTGACTCATGCTTCCATTTATGATCAAGATAAGCTTCTTCCTCTTATGGTTACCTTCCCCTCCTCCTACATTCACCCCCCACTCCAATAAGTGGCCGGCCCCCTCCTCTCTCTCATTCACTTGATGTTTCATTTGTAGAAAAGATTATGATAGTATTTGGGGTGCATGGAAATTTCATTGCCTTTTTCATTCCATCACCCGATCCGAGTGGCAACTTCATTAACCGATCGTCCACGGTTTTGGACAAAGTGAGACAAAGTCATCTACTCATTCTCTACATCAATCTTGGTCGTCACTTTTAGCAAACTTGACGACCGAGTTGCCTCGAGTTAGAGGCGGGAGCCCGTTTAAAGAATCAGTGATGTGGTGCCACCTGAACGAACAGATCGGAGATCGACGAGATCGGAGCAGCCGCAACGGAGCGTGGGATGATGGTTAAAGAACGAAGGACTCGGATCGTTCGGTATAACCTTTCTACACTCTTTACAGTTTGTTAGTTTAGCAATAATGGTAGATCCGGGTTAAAGTACACGATAGCGCCAGTTAAAAAGTTTTTGTTCCGCATTTGGCATCTGTAGACGGCCGGGGCGCTACCGTGGACTTACAGTGGTATCAGAGCCTCACCATTTTTCTTTACTAACTTGTGCTAACGCGTTTAAAATATCGATCGAACCGAAAATCAAAAACTGCAAAATCCAAGCTTGACAGTTTCTGTCGATTTTAAATGGCTTCCTAAAATTATTCCACATATCACAGAAAGTTGTGCAGGGTCTCAGAAGCACACCGACCAAATTTGTGTAGGGTTCCTAGGCACCCTAGTAAGGTCTCACAAGGCATCGAACATGCCAATTTAAAATTTTTAGTGCCGAGAAACCCTAGACTACGGATCGTTTGCTAGAATTCTAGGCGAAACTAAAAGCTAGTTAACAGTTAACTACTGTGATACGGAAATTACAACCTTTGTAGATCCGGATATCCACCTCCACGGCTCCGCAAGGGCGTCCTCTCGCTGTCCATCATGAATCCTCGACTCGATCATCGGCTTCATCGGGAAAGCAAGCGGAATAGGTCGTCGGCTTTGTGTCAAAGACGATCTACGTCGAGGTTGCACAAACTCAAGCTCCGACTTCACAAACTTGTGAAACTTGTGAAGTAAACACCCAAAACAACTTGGCAAGAGGTAGAGGGTGAAGAAATAGGAGGTGGGTTCACTTTAGATTTTGATTTCTCTCACTAAAACTCAAGTTGCCATTGGAGTAGCAAGCTTGAAGAAGAAGAAGAAGATGAGCTCAAGAAAAGATTATGATAAGTCTCTTGTTAAAAATAAAAATAAAAAACAATACTTATCATAACTTAAACTAGGGTTAAGTGTAGAGAATTAACCATGGTCACTAGGATGGGTTAGGGTTAAGCATGAAGATAAGGATGGTTAGCAAAGTCAAAGCTTCATGAAGCTTCAACTTAAAACAAAAAGAGCCACCATTCTTATCTTAATTTATTTCAAATAAATAAATAAACAAATAAATAAATAAATAAATATGCAAAACCCTAATTATCAATTAACCATGGATTAATTCTATACAGTTAACTAAATGATCAAGTATCATCTAACATGATACAAAAATGTGCACGAAAGCATATCACATATACAATGTGCATCAAGTGAGAAAAATCCGTTTAAAGTGAACCAATACTAGTTAATGCAAAGTAATATATCAAATATATAATTATACATTAAATCATTAAATCAACACTTGATTCAATGATCCGGTTATATCGCATACAACCGACTAGTATGTAATGTATCGATTTATCGAATCAATGATTCGATAACTAGGTCATATCGAATATAACCAATCGAAACATATATCGCGAGAATGAAATGCGGTATCACATACACGCATTATTCTCGGTCCCGCACATATCTCATATGCGCTCCTATTTCGTTTCGCTTGAGCCAGGAAACCTCTGTGTAGGACTCTAAAGACTCGTCAATACGCCGGTAGCAGATGATGATCATATCAAGCACCCACAAGCCGCAAGCGGTCTGCTAAACGTAACGGCCACCCGGGTATTGAGCGATCAGAAGATCGACGAGCTAGCCCGCTCACACTCCTGCGAATCCGACCAGTAACACTTACCATACAGTCCAGTCTCTTCGTCAGATACGTCGCATATCAAGTCTAGGGGTGGTAAACGTCAGACCCCAATAACCCGATAAGTCGTGCCGATGTGAGGCTCGTAACGGGTCGAGAAACTACTGGTAACACTTACCAGCAAATCTCTGATCAGCCCTGGCCAGGGACTTCCCTGTTACGGCCAATCGAGCACAGCGCAACATTAACCCCCAATACCGGGAGAGACGAAACCCCTCCTATCGCTCATTGCCTCCATGTGACTCGGGACTGTACCCAAAGACCACCGTTTTGCACGCCCTCATGGACGTGGTAAGGTGGAGATCAAAGCACAGTGGGAATCACACAAGACTCTATGACGATCTCGGGTCTACAGACTAACCTGTACAAGTGTCACCTGAGAACTGCCATCTGACGTGAGGTATAATACCATCTGGGAGTTCTCGGCGAGTCCGTCCAGTGTACCCAGTCTCCACTGAGCACCCGTATACCATCTCTGATGTCAAACACCAATGGATATGGGATCATCCATCGCCCATCACATGGGTCGAGAAGCGTATACGCTAGTCTACTCTGGTATATCGATGCCCCGTCTCGATACACCCACGACTAGGGACCTTGAAGGATGTACTTATGGACTACCATGTCCCCACTAGTATGATCTGCATCATAGTCCATGTAGTCAAGTACAAATCCTAAGGGCTTTACCAACATGTAACTATAAGACAGTATAAAGAGACTAGTGTACATGTTAGGATGAATGGCAACCAGATAGCATACTATCATGTCGAGCAAGAAAGTCATCTCTATATATGTCCAAGCATCCAATATAATATACATAATCTGTACAATACTGGCCTCTAGGGCATACATACAACTAACAATCTCCCACTTGCACTAGGGCCAGCTGCTGTAGTATCTCATACCGAGCATCCCGAAGAGTCTCTCAAACTGTATCTGGGGAATGGCCTTCGTGAGTGGATCCGCCGTGTTGTTCTTCGTGTCAACTCTCCTGACCTCGATCTCCCGGCGATCAACTATCTCCCGGATCAGGTGATACCGCCTCAGAATGTGCCTGGACCGCTGATGGGACCTGGGTTCCTTGGCCAAAGCCACCGCTCCATTGTTATCGCAATACAAAGGTATTGGATGCTCAATGGATGGAACCACTCCAAGTTCAGAAATGAACTTCTTGATCCAGACAGCTTCTTTAGCAGCATCGTTGGCAGCGATGTATTCAGCCTCCATCGTCGAGTCTGCCACGGTTTCCTGC
The DNA here is from genome assembly GCA_030015575.1 of Agapanthus africanus. Classification (NCBI taxonomy): domain Eukaryota; kingdom Viridiplantae; phylum Streptophyta; class Magnoliopsida; order Asparagales; family Amaryllidaceae; genus Agapanthus; species Agapanthus africanus. The sequence goes on from CM057341.1 coordinate 344,105,141, forward strand.
TTGGAACTCTTCCAGCTAACCGCCCCACCGTAAAGGGTAAAGACAAAGCCCGACTGCGACTTGGAGTCGTCCTTATCACTCTGGAAGCTCGAATCGGTAAAGGACTCCACTTGGAGTTCTCCGTTACCATACACCAAGAACATATCTCTAGTCCTTCGCAAGTACTTGAGAATGCTCTTCACAGCTGTCCAGTGACTCTCTCCAGGATCAGCTTGATACCTGCTCACTACACTTAGTGAGTATGCTACATCGGGTCTGGTACATAGCATCGCATACATGATAGAGCCTACTGCCGAAGCATAGGGTATCCCTTGCATGCGAGCTCTCTCCAAATCAGTCTTGGGAGACATCTCTTTGGAGAGAGTGACTCCAGAGATCGTGGGTAAGTTCCCACGCTTGGAATCTTCCATACTAAACCTCTTTAGTATGGTGTCAATGTACCTGGATTGGGACAATCCCAAAATCCGTTTGGATCTATCTCTATAGATCCTGATCCCCAATATGCAGGAGGCATCACCAAGATCTTTCATTGAGAATCTTTGTGATAAGAAGAGCTTGACCGATTGCAGCATAGGAATGTCATTTCCTATCAAGAGTATGTCGTCCACGTACAATACGAGGAAGACAACCTTACTCTCTGCCACCTTCTTGTAGATACAAGGTTCATCTGGATTTTTGACGAAATCAAACTCTTTGATAACGACGTCAAAGCAGATGTTCCAACTCCGCGATGCTTGCTTTAATCCATAAATGGATTTAAGCAGCTTGCACACCTTCCCGCTGCTCCCACTATCTACGAAGCCCTCTGGCTGAGTCATGTACACGCACTCTTCTAAATCACCATTTAGAAAGGCGGTCTTAACATCCATTTGCCAGATTTCGTAGTCATGAAAGGCAGCAATGGCAAGCATGATTCGGATGGATTTAAGCATAGCCACTGGAGAAAAGGTCTCGTCATAATCCACACCTGGTCTTTGACGAAAACCTTTTGCTACAAGTCTAGCTTTGAAAGTCTCCACTTTCCCATCTACACCAAGTTTCTTCTTGAAGATCCACTTGCTCCCAATGGGTTTTACCCCTTCAGGAGCAACTTCCAAAGTCCATACTTTGTTGGTGTACATGGAATCCATCTCGGACCGCATAGCATCCAGCCATTTCACTGAGTCCCCACTAGTGATGCCCTGCTCGAAGCTAGTTGGGTCATCATCCTCCATGATGCAATCCTCACTGCCACCATCAATGAGAAAACCGTAGTATCTCTCAGGTTGGAGAGGAACCCTACTAGATCGGCGGAGAGGCTGGGGTTCATCGGGAACTACGGAATCCTCTGGTTCAACCAAATCTTCTGTTGTAGTCTGTATTGCTGGAACCTCTTCCAGTTCTACCTCAATGCCACTTATCTCTTTCATAAGAAAACCTTTTTCTAAGAAAGTGGCATGTCGAGAAACAAACACCTTTTGTTCCTCGGGGTGGTAGAAGATATACCCTTGTGAATTTTTGGGATATCCTACAAACTTACATAAGACAGATCTTGCCTCGAGTTTGTCCGGATTTTGTCTTTTGACATAGGCTGGACAACCCCATATCTTAATATAATTAAGATGTGGTCTCTTCCCTTTCCATATCTCATATGGAGTGGTAGGCACTGATTTGGTAGGAACTCTATTCAATTGGTCCATGGCTGTCTCAAGCGCATGTCCCCAGAAGGAAATAGGTAACTCAGCTGTACTCATCATTGAGCGCACCATATCTAATAGGGTGCGGTTTCTCCGTTCAGATACACCGTTGTGCTGTGGTCTATAAGGAGGAGTCAGCTGAGAGAGAATCCCATTCTCTTTTAGGAAGTCCAGGAATTCATTGCTCAAGTATTCACCTCCTCGATCAGATCGAAGGATTTTAATACTTTTTCCGGTTTGGTTCTCAACTTCTTGTTTATATTCTCTAAATTTCTCAAAAGCTTCTGATTTGTGTTTCATCAGGAACACATATCCGAATCTAGAGAGATCGTCAGTGAATGTAATGAAGTACGAAGAACCATCCCTGGCATGTGTAGACATGGGACCGCATACATCACTATGTATCAGTCCCAAGAGTTCGGTAACTCTTTCTCCGTGTCCCGTAAACGGAGCTTTGGTCATCTTGCCTTTGAGACATGACTGGCAAGTGTCATAGGATGAAAATTCAAACGGATTTAAATATCCATCCTTATGCAACTTAGCCAGTCGTGTCGCATTGATGTGACCCAGTCTACAATGCCACAAGAAGGATTCGTTGAGTTCAGAACTCTTCCTCTTGTGTGTGTTTGTTATGCTGAGGACTGTTGATTGGTTTAGAACATAAATGCCATTGCACAACGTGCCTGATCCAACCAACTTTTGGTTATGGAAAATGTTCATAACATTGTCCTGTAATACAAAATTATATCCTTCTTTACTTAATAAAGAAACCGATATAATGTTGCATATCAGGTTCGGCATGTAATAGCATTCGTTCAGAACCAATGTATTACCAGTTGGTAATACAAGGTGATATTCCCCGACAGTCTTAGCTGCAACAATTGCACCATTTCCGACTCTAATGTCTTTATCACCTTCTCCAAGTTCTCTACCTTTCCTAAGCCCATGTAACTGATTACATATATGGGATCCTGACCCGGTATCCAATACCCAGGGCGTAGAGCAAATGGAGAAACAGTTCTCAGTAACGAACACACCCGAAGAAAATGCATCAACATGTACTTTCTTCATTCGGGTGGCATGGGAATCCTGGTATTCCCCTATATCCTGTTCATTCCTATAACTCTTATAAGAAAGAACGGAACCAACATTCCCCAGCACAGTATAACATGCGGGTTCGGTCAATACATCCATATTATTATCTTTATTAAGGCATGAAATGGTCGCTACCTGGAGAGAGAGAGAAGAAAACACTTTAGCGTATGCTCGTGCAAGATCAGATTGGTTATTATCTTATCTAATCAGGATGGCTCCCACTGCTTTTTATCAAATCTTCCTCCAAACCTTAAAAGGAAAGACTAGCCGGGATTAATTACACACTACAAGTTCGCCAATCTTTCAGCCAGGCCAGTGTCGGTACTTTGAGGGAGGTCCCCCGTGCTTTCGCACGAACCTAATTACTGTAAACCTCGTTTTCCCAGAGGCGTAACCTCGTTAACACCTTTCTAGACACCTACTTGATCGGCTAATTGTAATGTGTAAAACTCTCCCAGGAGTAACTCTTACTCGCAGTGGGTATCGGGATCCAACTATCTCATAGAAGGTATGCAATCTCATTGCAAATTTCAACACTTGAAATTCCCGATAATATTTTGCCCCTAGCTCGCTATGACCTTGACGCATGCCAAACAACCCATAGTCTGCTAGTCAAGTTCAACCCGTCATTTCCTGATTGAATTAAACCCACCCGCACGACCCTTGACGCATGCCAAACAACGCCGTACGAATACCCTAATCCAATCGCATCATATGCTGGCAGATAAGCACTAGTTAGCTACCGTACACTACGCCTTGACGCATGCCAAACAACCGCAGCACGAATACTAACTAATACTTATCTGAAATGACGGAGGGCTACGCAGGTTTTCATAAAACCATAAGCGTAATGAACTTGATATCGTTGTAGAATCAAATGAAGTTTTGAAATGGAGTGATTTTGAGGCTTTTCTAGTTTTGCTAAAGGAGTCACTCCCGGTGAAGGGATCTCGGTCCTTTCCTCGTCGAATGAGGTGCGGGATATATCATATATATCGCTGTGCAAAGCAAAACTATAAAAGCAATCAAAAACAAACCGAGTGTGTAGCATCTGCCAGTTATTGCTAAAGGAGTCACTCCCGGTGAAGGGATCTCGGTCCTTTCCTCATCGAATAAGGTGCGGGGTATATCATATATACCGCTATGCAAAGCAAGAACTGTAGCTACCTGTTTTATTTTAAAATTCGATTCTACAACATCTTAGGTTTCTTATCTTTCATTAATCACATTAATGAAGTCCCATCATTTAAATACCTAAACATCACAGATAGATATAACGTACACTTATGCCATCCGTATTCGCCTCGATGTCCCCTCGTGCACCGTTAGGTTAGGTAACTAACGACAGAGCGGGGCAGGGCTAGCGCGGGTGTAAAACATAAGTAACGTTTATATAATATATCATATATACTATATACTATATCCATCACAGAATCACATCACAGATATCGCAGCAGAATAAACATATGAAATATTGGATATACTAGGACGTCCGTGTTTTCAATACGAGCCAGTATAAAACACGGATTCCACGGTCGTGATGAATAGCCAATCCCACACCCCTAGACCCCTACGAGAGCGGCAATCAACCCTGCCAATTCTAGGGTTAGGAGACCCGGACTCGACTCCTCGAGTTGGTCTCCCACTGGACCCCAGAACCCGGTTACTTGTGCTCCCCTCCTTGGGTCTATCCTAATGCGGAAAAGTAAATAATATACAAAAGGTGACATCTTCCGCTACCTGGAAGCGCCCCAAATAAAAGAATATTACATACAAGTTTTTACATGAATGAAAATGAAAAACACTCATCTCACATAAAAACCCCCGGCTATTCGAACACGACGATCCAATATAACATATCCAGCAACACATAACATCACATGTCATCAACGTAAGTAAGTATGCATACCCCAATTGTCGTTGACATATAGCAACGAAACCGGCGATATCACATATTACACTTACGGTCACAGAAAAGAAAGTGTAAAACTACAACAATTGGAATCCGTAACCTCTTTAGACATCACATGCCTAACAGTTATAAACCCCGCATTTTAGTCCCATCATCGAAAACTCTTTTCGATATCTTATGAAACTAAATTGCTAGATCTATAACATTCATCCAGTTATCTCATAACTGTTTGTGAATTCCAATTATTGTATCCAATTCCGGATAAATAGAATATATTAAACTTTCCGATCGAACATTCGAACACCCAAGTTTTCCCAACACCGATCAACACATGAAATAGGTTCAAAGACATTCACTTCATGCCTCAGTACCAACGGTCCAGCCGTAGAAGGGTCAAGCCAACGCCTCACATGTGGCACGCCGTACTGCCCCAAACCCGAAGGTTCAAAGGGCAGTTCAAGACGGTCACATAATCGAGTTAAGGTTTGTGTCTTCTAGAGGGACCATCGCGTTACTTGCAATACTCAGAACGTCTTTTAACCACAGAAAAATCCAACACTTGGAATTATTCCGGCAGGGGAAAACCTGGGTATTTGTATCCGGTCGAACTCTTTAACATATTCTACAGTTATCTGCAAAAACACTTAGACAAAGTTTGATATTCCGATCGAATTCATCGATTCCCAATATAACTCCAGAGCACTCAACCCTTAAATAAATTTAAAAATACCCAGAAAACTCACCAGAATTTATCAGGTATTACTGTGCAAAAATAGTGGGATGATGTCACCATGTGGCTGCGGAAGAGCGGCAGAAGGCATGCTTCTGCCGCGCTTCCGCGGCACAATGAACAGTTCAGGGAAACGTTTTACACAGTAATGCGTAGAATTCTATGCTGAATTTTTTAGACATTTTTAATATCAAAAATTCCCAGATTTATGAAAATGTCCAGAGAGCTCTAAAGTATTTGGGTTTCGTGTTCGTTCGGACTTCAAACTGCGTCTAGACTTCGCCTAAGGCTCTAGCTAGGCTCTGATACCACTGTAGGGTTCCTAGGCACCCTAGTAAGGTCTCACAAGGCATCGAACATGCCAATTTAAAATTTTTAGTGCCGAGAAACCCTAGACTACGGATCGTTTGCTAGAATTCTAGGCGAAACTAAAAGCTAGTTAACAGTTAACTACTGTGATACGGAAATTACAACCTTTGTAGATCCGGATATCCACCTCCACGGCTCCGCAAGGGCGTCCTCTCACTGTCCATCATGAATCCTCGACTCGATCATCGGCTTCATCGGGAAAGCAAGCGGAATAGGTCGTCGGCTTTGTGTCAAAGACGATCTACGTCGAGGTTGCACAAACTCAAGCTCCGACTTCACAAACTTGTGAAACTTGTGAAGTAAACACCCAAAACAACTTGGCAAGAGGTAGAGAGTGAAGAAATAGGAGGTGGGTTCACTTTAGATTTTGATTTCTCTCACTAAAACTCAAGTTGCCATTGGAGTAGCAAGCTTGAAGAAGAAGAAGAAGATGAGCTCAAGAAAAGATTATGATAAGTCTCTTGTTAAAAATAAAAATAAAAAACAATACTTATCATAACTTGAACTAGGGTTAAGTGTAGAGAATTAACCATGGTCACTAGGATGGGTTAGGGTTAAGCATGAAGATAAGGATGGTTAGCAAAGTCAAAGCTTCATGAAGCTTCAACTTAAAACAAAAAGAGCCACCATTCTTATCTTAATTTATTTCAAATAAATAAATAAATAAATAAATAAATAAATAAATATGCAAAACCCTAATTATAAATTAACCATGGATTAATTCTATACACTTAACTAAATGATCAAGTATCATCAAACATGATACAAAAATGTGCACGAAAGCATATCACATATACAATGTGCATCAAGTGAGAAAAATCCGTTTAAAGTGAACCAATACTAGTTAATGCAAAGTAATATATCAAATATATAATTATACATTAAATCATTAAATCAACACTTGATTCAATGATCCGGTTATATCGCATACAACCGACTAGTATGTAATGTATCGATTTATCGAATCAATGATTCGATAACTAGGTCATATCGAATATAACCAATCGAAACATATATCGCGAGAATGAAATGCGGTATCACATACACGCATTATTCTCGGTCCCGCACATATCTCATATGCGCTCCTATTTCGTTTCGCTTGAGCCAGGAAACCTCTGTGTAGGACTCTAAAGACTCGTCAATACGCCGGTAGCAGATGATGATCATATCAAGCACCCACAAGCCGCAAGCGGTCTGCTAAACGTAACGGCCACCCGGGTATTGAGCGATCAGAAGATCGACGAGCTAGCCCGCTCACACTCCTACGAATCCGACCAGTAACACTTACCATACAGTCCAGTCTCTTCGTCAGATACGTCGCATATCAAGTCTAGGGGCGGTAAACGTCAGACCCCAATAACCCGATAAGTCGTGCCGATGTGAGGCTCGTAACGGGTCGAGAAACTACTGGTAACACTTACCAGCAAATCTCTGATCAGCCCTGGCCAGGGACTTCCCTGTTACGGCCAATGGAGCACAGCGCAACATTAACCCCCAATACCGGGAGAGACGAAACCCCTCCTATCGCTCATTGCCTCCATGTGACTCGGGACTGTACCCAAAGACCACCGTTTTGCACGCCCTCATGGACGTGGTAAGGTGGAGATCAAAGCACAGTGGGAATCACACAAGACTCTATGACGATCTCGGGTCTACAGACTAACCTGTACAAGTGTCACCTGAGAACTGCCATCTGACGTGAGGTATAATACCATCTGGGAGTTCTCGGCGAGTCCGTCCAGTGTACCCAGTCTCCACTGAGCACCCGTATACCATCTCTGATGTCAAACACCAATGGATATGGGATCATCCATCGCCCATCACATGGGTCGAGAAGCGTATACGCTAGTCTACTCTGGTATATCGATGCCCCGTCTCGATACACCCACGACTAGGGACCTTGAAGGATGTACTTATGGACTACCATGTCCCCACTAGTATGATCTGCATCATAGTCCATGTAGTCAAGTACAAATCCTAAGGGCTTTACCAACATGTAACTATAAGACAGTATAAAGAGACTAGTGTACATGTTAAGATAAATGGCAACCAGATAGCATACTATCATGTCGAGCAAGAAAGTCATCTCTATATATGTCCAAGCATCCAATATAATATACATAATCTGTACAATACTGGCCTCTAGGGCATACATACAACTAACAATTTGGTCACGTGATTCCACCAAAGCGCCGCGGAATCGCGGCCAAACCCATGGTTTGGCCGCGCATCCGCGGCCGTTCTATGGGATCAGTGCACCAAATTTTGTCTGTGTCTTCTCTGTTGGAATTTGGGGTTTTTGGTATATATCTTTTGGGCCCAGATTTTGTTACTGTTCAGCAGATTTACGTGGGGGCCCACTTTGTGATATTTTGTCGATCGAAATTTAAACACGTTGGTTTACAGTGCTTACGTTATATCTCCGACCGGGAATGTCATTTGATCGGTAAACCGCGTCTGATTGCTATAGTTCTTTTAGACGGGTTTGCGAACGTGACATTCGCGTTGATGTTCTGTGTTGTGCTGTGATGTTGCGGATTTATCGTGGTGGATAGCAGTGTGCAATGATAGTGCAGTTTGAGTTTATTTGTACATTTGATATTGCGGGGCGAGCGTCCAACATGTGGACTGCCGTCACTGCCTGTTGTATAATATTCTTTTGGGGCACGACCAGGTTGCGGTCGATGTACCTGTTGTACTATTTTTCATTACTGTACTAGGTTTTGCCCCGCGACGGAGTGCATGGATAGCCGGGTTCTGGGGGGCAACGGGTCCGCATCTCATGGCTTTGAGAGGCAGAGGGGTCCCACTCTAGAATTGGCAGACTATTCGCCGCACTCGTAGGGGGTACAGGTTGACCCAAGGAGGGGTGCCCAAGATTACCGGATTCCTTGAAGTGCAGGGTGGTCCATTCACTATGCTGTAGGGGGCTGCCTCGCTTCAGGTTTTGGCGGGTAACTTGCCGCACCAGTAGTGGTCTAGGTTTCATTGCACAGGCTATCCACACGACAGGGGAACGTCGGGTTTCAGCAGCGGCTCTGTGAAACCCGGGGATCCCAGATTATCTGTATTGTTCTGTGATGCTTATTACTTTTCTGTAATGTTGCATATTATCACGCCTGGAGCGATTATTGTATATTGGTTTATATACTATTAGATGTTGTATATGTTTTACACCCGCGCTAGTCCAGTCCCCGCTCTGTCGTTAGTTAAGTAACCTAACGGGTGATGACGAGACCCAGTGACGAATGCGGATGGCATATACGTACATTTTTTTTTCGTTCTTTTCTGGTGTGATCGATTGATGGGACTGCGTTGATTCTGATCAATGAAAAGTAAAACAAACCTGTTTACAGTTGTTGGAATAAATTTAAAAAGTGTTATTACAAAGACGTTTCCTTTTGTTTTGCATAGCGGTATTCAGTGGAATATCCTGCACCTCATTCGACGGGGCAAGGGCCGATATCCCTTCACCGGGACTGACCCCTTGGGCAGAAGTTTGCGTCAGGGTAATAACTTCACTATAGTCGATTACAAGTTGCTTTGCACTGCGGTATTCAGTGGAATATCCTGCACCTCATTCCACGAGGAAAAGAGCCGAGATCCCTTCACCGGGAGTGACCTCTTTAGCACAGGTTTTCGCCACTATATTTTAAAAAGCTATCAGGTTCCTTCAGCGATATCAAGTTCACTACGTTAAAGGTTTTTTCGCCAAAAACCAGCCGTAGCCCTCCGTCACTTCTTTTGGGTATTCAGTAGTATTCAAGCTATGTATTTTGACCTAACGCCAAGGCATAGTGTTTGGTAGCTGCTGGGTATTCAATTGTTGCATAGATAGATGAGTTGGTTTGGGACAGCCGTTCTGCCATTTTGACCTAACGCCAAGGGCATGTGCGGGTGGGTTCAAATTAACAAGATAGTGATGGGTAGAACTTGGCATGTGACTTATGACATTTTGACCTAACGCCAAGGTTATAAGAGCATGGGGCAAAAATCATATCGGGAGTTTCTAAAGAAACTGAAACTTGCCAAGTATGCGCATACCTTCTGGAGTATGAGTAACGTAGATGCATTCCATCACGTTATCATGCGATGAGAGTTGGATCCCGATTCCCACTGATGAGTTGGTTTACTCTTCGGGTGATCCCGATTGATTCTTCTTTAAGTTTGGAGGAGAATTTGACAGGACAGTGGGAGGTTTCCTGATTAGATAAATTGATAACCATTCTGATCTAGGTTAGAGTGTACGCAGAGTGTTTCTTTTCTCTCTCTCTTTGGCAGCGACCTTTGACCGACCCTAGACTATAACTCAGTGACCAGGTTGACCGAACCTTCTTAAAATACTGGCTTTTGGATTGTCTATGTTGCATAAGTCATTGCCACTCCTTCTTTTACCCTTTGAATTTCTCAGAACACCCGTATTACTACGGATATCCACTTACATTGGATAGATCCATCGTATGGTTATATACGAACTCGAAGGGACTTCTTCGAGGATGGATCCAGGTTCAGGAGAAATAGAATTGGTTTATTCAGTTGTCTTTTATTATCACCTTCTCTCAGGTTGCGAGGGCTCCTTAGTTTAGGAGAGTACACCTATTACGCTTATTGGAAAGTCTTCTTCCAAACCATAGGCAGGTGCCAAAAGGTAGGGAATGAAGAAAACCAATTAGCCTAAGTAGGGTGTGCAGAAGGTAATATGTAAAGACAAAATAAAGGGATTAGAAAGAGGGCAAAGTAAATTGCGACTGTTATCATTCACGACCAAACCACGTACTTCATCGCCACTCCTATTTCACCTTTGAAAGGATAAGGTATTATTCAGTTGTCTTTTATCATCACCTTCTCTCAAGATGCGAGTACTCCTTGGTTTAGGAGGGTACACCTATTATGCTTACTGGATAGTCTTCTTCCAAACCATAGGCTGGTGCCGAACGGTAGGGAAGGAAGAAAACCATTTAGCCTAACGATGGTGTACAGAAGGTAACAACTAAAGACAAATAAAGGGATTTGGAGAGACGGCAATAAAATATACGGTTGAAGTCATGAATTGGATTATGGAAGAGGCATTACTATGAATACCAGGATACCCCTACGAAACATTTTCATGTTTCAGTGCGCTGTTAAAAGAAAACTGTTTTCTCGATTAGATACTTACTCCAAGGGTATGAATTTACCACGTTTCATTCTCATATCTGTATGGTTTTACAGATGATGAGTGGGAGTAAGTTATTGGGAATTAGGTGATTATCCTCATTATATCGGAATTCGTTGTAATTGGTGATATTTGAGGAAATCGCCAGGGTACAGTTTTCAACCTACGACGCACAGATTTTGAGTTGTTTAACTCAGCGGACCTATACAGAGTATTGTATGTTGTCCAGTGTCCATCAGGACAAAGGGGTAGGTCCTCGTACTATGTTCTGTTTACTTATAACTTCTCTAGTATTTAGACAAGTGTTTCGTAGAAATACAAGATCTAAGTTTTGAGAAGTTGTGGGTATAAGAATAAAGTAAAGAACCAGGTATCACAAGTATCGGGATTCTTCAAAGAGATCGAAGATGTAGATTCTTGTGATTGGTATTCAGATGATAGTGATGATTTTGAGAAATGTGTTTCTCTTTCAGGTTACTCATAATTGGATGGATTCCTAAGTTGAGTAATGCTGATTAGCCTCTTTCCATTAAGTTGATATGCACTGGAGACAGCTGCATGATTTGAATATGGTTCCAATTAAATAAGTGCCAAAGTTTCTATATTGGATATAGAATGGATCGTACCTTAAAAGATATTAAGGTATGGGGAGTTGTTCAGCTTATGCTTAAAACCAGACTCTGGATAACTCAGGGCACGTTTCTATAATGGCTGTTTGTGGGTTGACCCTGGCTATGACGAGGGTTGATATTCTACCATTTGGAAGATCAATAGTGATATTGTTCTTGACTCGCCACAGTTTTAGTAAAATGGATATTTTTCAAAAAACAGTAGTGGGAGTATGGTAGAACTGGAAGTGATTCCAGAACCGCGAACGATTACGGAAAATTTAATAGGACCTATATATTCAATCAGGTTTGACATTCCAATAGCCACTCCGCAGATATGGTGGGTAACCTCAGACACCCGAGAGGTACTTCGGTAGGCTCAAGGACGGTGACAGGGAGGTTCTTATCTACCCAGACTTGACACTACTGTTGTTCCAGGTTATGAGACCCGATAGGAGGGTTGTCGTAGTCAGTGGGCGCAGCGGAAGCATAGTGGGCAAGATGCTTATATCTATTTATAGACTTGAGCAGTTATAGCGGAGATAGATCATCTAATTTTGATGTGATAGTCATGGGTTTGACTTCAATCAGGATAGGGGATGGATCTGTTAAGAAGGTAGTAGGGTGTGATGTCATGGTATCTGGATGACATACACAGAGTAGGAAGTAAAATTCCTATACTACGATCGGTTGTACTGTGGTCGTCACACAGTTGTTTCTCCAGACAGGATATGGATATAATATTTGACATTATGGTTTCTGGATCTATGGTTTTAGATCTGGATTTGGGTAGTTTCCCAATGTGGGTACTTTGACAGATATTCTAATGGTTTTTAGAAAAGTTGACTCCTAGCATGGTGGTGTACCTGCAGGTGATGGAGTCACCCTCTCTAAAGGTGTCGTATAGACTAAAGAGGAGAGGGATGTGCATGATTGACAGATCACTTGCTTAGGCAACTGAGTCAATCATAAGATGTCAAGTACCACACCAGATGTTGTTTTTGCACTAGATGCGATGAGTTTATATTAATCCAATCCTGGAGAAACATAAGGAAGCAGTTTTAGAACATAAGTACATGTTCTACGGATTTGATAACAGCAGCCTCCTTCGGGAGACGATTATCATTCCAGGCTTCAAAGGTGACATGGTTGACAGAGTGATTGTCAGAGTTATAGTTTTTCCCTCTGACAAAGAGGGACAGTATTATGGATAGGTGGTCCAAGAGGATACTGTGTGTTGGAGATAGTGCCCTCAGAGTCAATTATTAGGTCACAGGTACGTGATTGTAATGATTGAGGGAGGACCTATCCCGGTAGGACAGTCTTACTCGAGATGATAGTATGCTATCTTGCTTACCTTTATCATCGTGTACTGCTTTAGGTGACCTGACACGTCGCTATTACACGTTGATAGAGCCCCTAGGATTCTTGCTTGACCACCAGCAGTATGAGGGCGATCATATAAGTGGGAGCTGGGGTCTATAAGCTTATCCTTAAAAGGTCCCTAGTCATGGGAGTTTCGAGACTGGGCATCGATACTCCATTAGTAGACTAGTGTATACAGCCGAGACCCCGACGAGGGGCGGTGGCCGGTCTCACAAGCCACTGGTGTCAGTTGGATCACCTAAGATGTATACAGGTGCTCATTGGGTTATGAGTACACCGGACAGGACTCGCCGGGAACATGCTAGTTGGTCATATACCAGACGTCAGATGGCAGTTCCCTGGTGACATGTGTGCAGGTTAGTTCATCGACCTGGGGATCGTCATTTGTCTCGTGTGAGTTCCCACTGTACTTTGATTACTACCCTACCACGGCTCAAAGGAGTCGTGCAAACAGGTTTTAGTTGGGTACAGTCCCGAGCCACATGGAGGCAGTGAGCGTATCTTCAGGGGCTCGTCTCTCCCGGTATTGGGGGTGAGGTCGTGCTGTGTCTAGGAGAGCCATTACACAAAGTCCTTGGCCAAGGCAAGGAGATTTACTGGTAGGTATTCCAGTAGTATCTCAGGGTGTTCTGGGCTACACTCCGACACGACTTGTACCGCTTTTGGGGGTCTGACTTTTACCAACCCCCTAGGCCCGCCATGCGATACTCATAGACGAACGGACCGGACTGCACGGATATTGTCACTGACAGGCTCAGTAGGGTGTCAGGCTGAGTTCGCTCACAGACGTCCCTTTTAGTCAGTACCTGGTAGCCCGTTACGTATTGGCTTATACCTCTGACGTGCTAGTGGTTAAATCCACAACCGAGGTGTTGACGAGTCTTTAGAGTCCCCCACATTCAGTTACTCAGCTTTCGGGCGAAAGGTTGTAGAGGCCGTATGGAGATATGGCAAGGTCCGATCAGATACGTGCGGTATTGCACGGATCAGGATCGGACAGTTTGTACTATAGGCCGTATGGTTATATGGCAGGGTTCGATCAGATACGTGCGGTATTGCACGGATCAGGATCGAACAGATATTACTAGCCGGTTTTGGTATAAGCCGGATCCTAGTATAGTACAGTGGAGATTTTGTCTCATTGCATTTGTATTTCGGTCGGAATACAAATGCGGGTGTGTATGCACAGTATCGGGGTTTTCCTGTAATTTATTACGGGACCAGTTTTTGGAGTTGCCAGTTTGCTTTCCGTTTCGGCCAATTTCCATTGTTCCGTTCATTGGCCGAAGATTGGTGGAGGAGGGCTTATTTGCATTATTGCAAATAAGCATTTGTGGAGGAGGTCTTTGCATATTATCATGTCATGATACTTGTCCCATCATTTGACTTCATAAACTCTTGATTGCTTGACTTTCTTTATCATCATGGTTTTGATGATGGTTGTTGATGATGAGAGATGGTTGTTAGTTGAGTGTTGGTTTTGCTTTGTTATCATTTGGTTCATATGATAACCATTCCTCTCTCTCTCTTGTTTGATATGAGAATGGCTCCCATTATTTTTGAGACTCTCTCTCATTCTCACACTCCCTCTCCTCTAGTGATGGCCGGCCACCATGAGGGTGGGTTGCCCATTTTTGTAGTGGGGATTTTTGCTCTCTTGATGCTAGAAAAATCCCCGAGTTCCTCCACAAAAGTTCATACCTCATTTCCTCCACCAAAATGGCACCTCCATAAACCCCAAATGAGACACTAGTTCTACTATTTTCTACAGCGAATCTTGGGCACGTCGAGTAGCCGGCTTCGTGCCCGAGTTGCCTCGGCATTGAGGTGGGAGCCCGTAAAAGAAGTAGGCGATGTGGTGCACTTCCGGCGACGAGGAGGAGACGGGACATTCCGCAGGTGATCGGGACGATGACGAGAAGACCGGAGGACTTGGATCGTCGGTATATCTCTCTAACCCATCTTCTAGTTAGCTTAGACTTGTTAATGGTTACGATCCGGGTGTTTAGTGCGCGGGGGTGCCGGTTTGCTAAGTCCGCAAAATTAAAGTTTATCATCGCTTCCGCATTTGGCCGTCGGATTGACGGCCGGGGCGCCACCGTGCACTTACAGTGGTATCAGAGCCTCGCCATTAACTTAGTCTAGCTTTGTGTAATGTGTTTTTTAGTTCCGATCGATCGAAATGTCCAAAAACCCGTATTTGCCCACATCAGTTTTCTGTTGGAAATTTTTGGTGTCGAAAAATTTTTCAGGTTGTAAAATATTGATGTACTGGAAAATCTAAGAGCTCTGTAAAAATTCGACGAAGTAACTCCACAGTGGGAGCGCGGAACCGCCGCGAAAACCACCTTCCCGCCGCCCTTCCGCCGCGCACTGTGGAGATCACTTCACCAATTTTTTACAGAGGCCTTCTGGGCTTAAAATATGGGTTTTGGAATATTAAAATTGGGCCTAGGTTTTCTGTGAGTGCTACAGTTTTGATTGGGGGCCCACTTGTTAATTTTTGGTCAATCGGAAAATTTTAAACACATTTTTCACAGTATTTACATTATATCTGCGACCGTGAATGTCACTCGATCGGTAAATCCTGTCTAACTGCTATAGCCCGGTTAGACGGATTTGCGAACGTGACTTTCACGTTGATGTTCTATGTATTTGCTGTGTTGTTGCGGATCGGTCGTAGGGATAGCCTGGATGCAATGCTAGTACAGTTGTGGTGGTATTATGTACATTTGATATTGCGGGGCGAGCGTCCGACATGTGGACTGCCGTCACTGCCTGATTGTATTATTATTTTGGGGCACGACCTGGTTGCGGTCGATGTACCCGTTGTATGTATATTTTACTTTCTGTACTAGGATTGCCCCGCGGAGGGGTGCACGGATAGCCGGGTTCTGGAGGGCAACAAGCCCGCATCTCATGGCATTGAGACGGAGGGGGCTTCACTCTAGGATTGGCGGGCTATTCGCCGCACTCGTAGGGGGTACAGGTTGACCCAGGAGGGGTGCCCAAGTTGCCGGATTCCGTGAAGTGCTGGGTGGTCCATTCACGGCGCTGAAGGGGGCTGCCTCGCTTCAGGTTTTGGCGGGTGACTTGCCGCGCCCGTAGGGGTCTAGGATTTCATTGCACAGGCTATCCACACGACCAGGGGAACGTCGGGTTTTAGCGGCTCTGTGAAACCCGGGGATCCCAGATATCTGTATTGTTTCTGTGATGCTGTACATTTCTGTGATGTTGCATTTTATTCACGCCTTGAGCGAATATAATATATTGGTATATATATTAGTAGATGTTGTATATGTTTTACATCCGCGCTAGTCCAGTCCCCGCTCTGTCGTTAGTTAGCTAACCTAACGGGTAATGACGGGACCCAGTGGCGAATGCGGATGGCATATACATACATCAGTATATTTTCGTTCTTTGTGGTGTGATCAATTGATGGGACTGCATTGATTCGGATCAATGCAAGTTAAAAACAAACCTAATCTGATGTTGTTGGAACACTTTTCAAAAAGCTGTTATTGCAAGGACGTTCTCTTTTGTTTTGCATCGTGGTATTCAGTTGGAATATCCTGCTCCTCAGTCGACGAGGCAAGGGCCGAGATCCCTTCACCGGGAGTGACCCCTTGGACAGAAGTTTGGGTCAGGGCATTAACTTCACTATAGCCGATTACTTTTGCTTTGCATCGCGGTATTCATTTGGAATATCCTGCACCCCATTCTACGGGGAAAGAGCCGAGATCCCTTCACCGGGAGTGACCTCTTTAGCAACGGTTTTCGTCACTATATTTTTAAAAGCTATCAGTTCCTTCAACGATATCAAGTTCTTTACGTTAAAGGTTTTCTCCAGAAACCATTCGTAGCCCTCCGTCGTTTCAGACGGGTAGCACGTAGTATTCATGCTGTGTTTGTTGACCTTCGTCAAGGCATAGTGTATGGTAGCTGCTTGTTACCTTTCTGCTGCATAGATAGATGCGTTGGTTTGGGACAGTCGTATAGCCTTGTTGACCTTCGTCAAGGGCTTGTACGGGTGGATTCAAATTAACCCGGATAATGACGGGTAGAACTTGACATGTGACTTATGATTTGTTGACCTTCGCCAAGGTCATAAGAGCATGGGGCATAAATCACATCGGGAGTTTCAAAAGAACTGAAACTTGCCAGATATGCGCATACCTTCTGGAGTGTGATAGCATGAGCGGATTCCGTCACGTTATCATGCAATGATAGTTGGATCCCGATTCCCACTGATGAGTTAGTTTACTCCTCGGGTAACCCCGACTAATTCTTCTTTCAGGTTTGGAGGAGAATTTGAGGTACAGTGGGAGGTTTCCAGATTAGATAAATTGGTAACCATTCTGATCTAGGTTAGAGTGCACGCTGAGTGTTTCTTTTCTCTCTCTCTTTGGCAGCGACCATTGACCCGACCCTAAGACTATGACTCAGTGACCAAGTTGACCGAACCTTCTTAAACACCGGCTTTTGGATTGTCAGAGTTGCGAACCTCATTGCCACTCCTACTTTTACCTTTTTTCTCCAGGACACCCCGTTTTACTACGAACGTCCACTTCCATTGGACAAAACCATCGTATGGTTAGATACGAACTCGAAAGAATTTATTCGAGGATGGTTTCCGGTTCTGGAGAAAACGGATAGGATTATTCAGTTGTCTTTTCCTTTTACCCTCTCTCAGGTTACTAGTACTCCTTGGTTTAGGGGTAGTACACCTATTACGCAAATTGGATTGTCTTCTTCCAAACCTTAGGCTGGTGCCGACCGGTAGGGAATGAAGAAAACCAATTAGCCTAACGATGGTGTGCAGAAGGTATTAAGTTAAGACAAAGCAAGGGATTAGTAAGAGGGCAAAGTAAATTGCAACAGATATTCACGACCAAACCAGGTATTTCTTCGCCAATCCTAAAATCACCTTTGTATTTCTCCAGGAAACTCCGTATCACTACGAAGATCCACAGTTTATTGGATACTCCATCGTATGGTTATATACGAACTCGAAAGGAACTTGTTCCAGTTCGGGGATGGATTCTGGTTCAGGAGAAATAGGAATAAGATTTATTCAGGTGTCTTTTATCTTCACCTTCTCTCGCATTGCGAGTGTTCCTAGGATTGGGACATTACACCTATTATGCTTATTGGATAGTCTTCTTCCAAACCATAGGCTGGTGCCGAACGGTAGGGAATGAAGAAAACCATTTGGCCTAAAGGGGTGTACAGAAGGTAAAGACTAAAGACATATGAAGGGATTTGGAGAGGTGGCAAAGAATTATACGGTTACAGTCGTGAATCTGGAAGAGGCATTACTAGGAATACCAGGATACCCCATCGGAACATTTCAATGTTTCAGTTTCACTGTGTAATGTTAATAGAAAACTGATTTCCCAACTAGACACTTGCTCCACAGTATGTAATTACCAGGTATGATTTTCACATCTGTATGGTTTTACAGATGATGAGTGGGAGTAAGTTATCGGGAATTGGGTGATCATCCTCATTATATCGGGATTCGTTGTAATCGGTGATATTTGAGGAGATCACCTGGGCTGTTTGCCGGTCGGCAAATATTTGGTTTTGAATATCCGCTGTTGTGCACCAATTTCAAATTGATATATCTGTACGCCTATTTTCATAGAGTGAGATATACCTTTTGATATTATGTCGATGACATTTACCTATATCAGTGGATGGTTAGGTAAGGAGCATTAAACAGCGGTGTAATTCTTCTTAACCATAAGTACAGTTTTCAACCTACGACACACAGTGAATGAGTTATCAGACTCAAGGGACTTATACAAAAGATTGTATGTTGTCCAGGGTCCATCAGGACAGAGGGGTTGGTCCTCGTACTATATTCGGTTTACTTATGACTTCTCTAGTTTTTAGACAGGTGTTTCGCGGAAACACAGGGTCCAAATTTTGAGAAGTTATAGGTATTTGAATAGAGTAGAGAACCAGGTATAGCAAGTATCGGGATTCTTCAAAGAGATCGAAGATGTAGATACTTGTGTATGATATTCAGTTGATAGTAATGATAAAGAGATCTTGCTTCTCTTTCAGGTTACTCATAATTGGAAGTATTCCTAAGTTGAGTAACGCTGATCGGCCTCCTTCCATTTAGTTGACATGCGCTGGGGACAGCTGCATGATTTGAATCTGGTTCAATTAAATCAGTGCCTCTGTTTCTATATTGGATATAGAACAGTTCATATCTTAACGATGTTAAGGTACGGGGAGTTGTCCGGTTTATGATTAAAACCAGACACTGGACAACTCAAGGCACGTTTCTGTAATGGCTGTTTGTGGGTTGACCCAGGCTATGACGAGGGTTGACTTTCTACCATATGGATGAACAATAGCGATATTGTTCTAGACTCGCCACAGTTTTATTAAAGATGGATTTTTTCAGAAAAACAGTAGTGGGAGTATGGTAGAACTGGAAGTGATTCCACAACCACAAACGATTACTGAAGATTTGATAAGGAACCTAAAGATTCAATCTGAATTGACATTCCATTGGCCACTCCGCAGATAAGGTAGGTAACTTCAGGCACCCGAGAGGTACTCCGGTAGCCTCAAGGACGGTGACAGGGAAGTTCTTGTTTACCCACAATTGCCATTGCTATTGTTCCAGGTTACGAGACCCGGCGGGAGGATGAGTATAGCGTCGTTCTAAACCAGTTTTAGAAGTGTACGTCTATATGACTCTGCCAGAGGGTTGTCGTAGTCAGTGGGAGCAGCGGAAGCATTGGTGGACAGGTAGCTTATGTCTATTTATAGACTAAAGCAGATGTAGCGGAGATAGATCATCTATTTCTGACATGACAGTCATGGGTTTGACTTCATCAGAATAGGGGATGGATCTGTTGAGAAGGTAGTAGGGTGTGATATCCTGGTATTTGGATGACATACACAAAGTAGGAAAAGAAACTCCTACACTACGATCGGTTATACTTTGGTCGTCACACAGTTGTTTCTCCACAAAGGAAATGGATTTTATATCAGACATACTGGTTACTAGATCTATGGTTTTAGATCTAGATTTGGGTGGTTTCCCAATCAGGGTACTTGACAGCATTCTAAGAGTATTTAGGATGGACGACTCCTGGCACGGTAGTGTACCTGCAGGTAATGGAGTCACCCTCTCCAAAGGTGTCTTACAGACTAAAGGGGAGAGGGACGGGCATGATTGGCAGATCACTTGCTCAGGCAATTGAGTCAATCGTGAGATGTCAAGTACCACACCAGATGTTGTTCTTGCACTAGATGCAATAAGTTGACATTAATCCAATCCTGGAGAAACAGTCGGAAGCAGTTTTAGAACATAAGTGGATGTTCTAGGGAGATGATAACGACAGCCTCATTCAGGAGACAGTTATCATTCCAGGCTTCCAAGGTGACATGGACGACAAGGAGGTTGTCAGAGTTATAGTTTTCCTTCTGATGAGGGGCAGTATTTTGGACAGGTGGTCCAAGGCAATACTGAGGGAGGCATGGCGCGCAGGACACTGATTAAGTTCAGTTGTCAATACAGTCTAAGAAGTTTGGATTTGGAGTTCATTTATGAGCTAGGTCCCATCAGACATCCAGACATATTCTGAGACAGGTATTGCTCTTTTCGGGAGATGGCTTTCTCCGCGAACTTGAGATATAGAGAGACATAGAAAGAAATAACTAAGCGGATCCACTCACTGAGGCTATTCCTCGAACGCAATAGTTCCGCAAACGAGCTTTGTGAGACTGACTAGTAGAGGAGTTGGATGTTCGGTATCACACGGGCTGTGAGTATGCGACATCGCAATAATTAGCCTTGAGTGCAAGTGGGAGATTGTTGGAGATAGTGCCCTCAGAGTCAATTATTAGGTCACAGGTACGTGATTGTAATGATTGAGGGAGGACCTATCCCGGTAGGACAGTCTTACTCGAGATGATAGTATGCTATCTGGCTTACCTTTATCATCGTGTACTGCTTTAGGTGACCTGACACGTCGCTATTACACGTTGATAGAGCCCCTAGGATTCTTGCTTGACCACCAGCAGTATGAGGGCGATCATATAAGTGGGAGCTGGGGTCTATAAGCTTATCCTTAAAAGGTCCCTAGTCATGGGAGTTTCGAGACTGGGCATCGATACTCCATTAGTAGACTAGTGTATACAGTCGAGACCCCGACGAGGGGCGGTGGCCGGTCTCACAAGCCACTGGTGTCAGTTGGATCACCTAAGATGTATACAGGTGCTCATTGGGTTATGAGTACACCGGACAGGACTCGCCGGGAACATGCTAGTTGGTCATATACCAGACGTCAGATGGCAGTTCCCTGGTGACATGTGTGCAGGTTAGTTCATCGACCTGGGGATCGTCATTTGTCTCGTGTGAGTTCCCACTGTACTTTGATTACTACCCTACCACGGCTCAAAGGAGTCGTGCAAACAGGTTTTAGTTGGGTACAGTCCCGAGCCACATGGAGGCAGTGAGCGTATCTTCAGGGGCTCGTCTCTCCCGGTATTGGGGGTGAGGTCGTGCTGTGTCTAGGAGAGCCATTACACAAAGTCCTTGGCCAAGGCAAGGAGATTTACTGGTAGGTATTCCAGTAGTATCTCAGGGTGTTCTGGGCTACACTCCGACACGACTTGTACCGCTTTTGGGGGTCTGACTTTTACCAACCCCCTAGGCCCGCCATGCGATACTCATAGACGAACGGACCGGACTGCACGGATATTGTCACTGACAGGCTCAGTAGGGTGTCAGGCTGAGTTCGCTCACAGACGTCCCTTTTAGTCAGTACCTGGTAGCCCGTTACGTATTGGCTTATACCTCTGACGTGCTAGTGGTTAAATCCACAACCGAGGTGTTGACGAGTCTTTAGAGTCCCCCACATTCAGTTACTCAGCTTTCGGGCGAAAGGTTGTAGAGGCCGTATGGAGATATGGCAAGGTCCGATCAGATACGTGCGGTATTGCACGGATCAGGATCGGACAGTTTGTACTATAGGCCGTATGGTTATATGGCAGGGTTCGATCAGATACGTGCGGTATTGCACGGATCAGGATCGAACAGATATTACTAGCCGGTTTTGGTATAAGCCGGATCCTAGTATAGTACAGTGGAGATTTTGTCTCATTGCATTTGTATTTCGGTCGGAATACAAATGCGGGTGTGTATGCACAGTATCGGGGTTTTCCTGTAATTTATTACGGGACCAGTTTTTGGAGTTGCCAGTTTGCTTTCCGTTTCGGCCAATTTCCATTGTTCCGTTCATTGGCCGAAGATTGGTGGAGGAGGGCTTATTTGCATTGTTGCAAATAAGCATTTGTGGAGGAGGTCTTTGCATATTATCATGTCATGATACTTGTCCCATCATTTGACTTCATAAACTCTTGATTGCTTGACTTTCTTTATCATCATGGTTTTGATGATGGTTGTTGATGATGAGAGATGGTTGTTAGTTGAGTGTTGGTTTTGCTTTGTTATCATTTGGTTCATATGATAACCATTCCTCTCTCTCTCTTGTTTGATATGAGAATGGCTCCCATTATTTTTGAGACTCTCTCTCATTCTCACACTCCCTCTCCTCTAGTGATGGCCGGCCACCATGAGGGTGGGTTGCCCATTTTTGTAGTGGGGATTTTTGCTCTCTTGATGCTAGAAAAATCCCCGAGTTCCTCCACAAAAGTTCATACCTCATTTCCTCCACCAAAATGGCACCTCCATAAACCCCAAATGAGACACTAGTTCTACTATTTTCTACAGCGAATCTTGGGCACGTCGAGTAGCCGGCTTCGTGCCCGAGTTGCCTCGGCATTGAGGTGGGAGCCCGTAAAAGAAGTAGGCGATGTGGTGCACTTCCGGCGACGAGGAGGAGACGGGACATTCCGCAGGTGATCGGGACGATGACGAGAAGACCGGAGGACTTGGATCGTCGGTATATCTCTCTAACCCATCTTCTAGTTAGCTTAGACTTGTTAATGGTTACGATCCGGGTGTTTAGTGCGCGGGGGTGCCGGTTTGCTAAGTCCGCAAAATTAAAGTTTATCATCGCTTCCGCATTTGGCCGTCGGATTGACGGCCGGGGTGCCACCGTGCACTTACACTGTGGGAGGCATGGTGCCGGATACTGATTAGGTTCAGTGATCGATACAGTCTAAGAAGTTTGGATTTGGAGTTCATTTATGAACTAGGTCCCATCAGAAATCCCGACATATTCTAAGACAGGTATTACTCGATTCGGGAGATGGCTTTCTCCACGAACTTGAGACAAAGAGAGATATAGAAAGAAACATCTAGGCGGATCCACTCACTGAGGCTATTTCTCGAACACAATAGTTTTACAAACGGGCTTTGTGAAACTGATTAGTAGAGGAGTTGGATGTTCGGTTTCACACGGGCTGTGAGTAGTCGACATCGCAATAATTAGCCTTGAGTGCAAGTGGGAGATTGTTGGAGATAGTGCCCTCATAGTCAATTATTGGGTCACAGGTACGTGATTGCAATGATTGCGGAGGACCTATACCGGTAGGACAGTCTTACTCGAGATGATAGTATGCTATCTGGTTTGCCTTTATCAGTCGTGTACATATTCAGGTGACTGATTACATGTTACACTTTGATAGAGCCCTTAGGATCTTGCTTTACTACCAACAGTATGATGGCGATCATATTCGTGAGAGTTGGGTGGTTTATATGCATATCCTTAATTGTGGTCCCTAGTCGTGGGAGTTTCGAGACAGGGCATCGATACTCCGGAGTAGACTAGTGTGTACAGTCGAGACCCCGACGAGGGGCGGTGGCCGGTCTCACAAGCCACTGGTGTCAGTTGGATCACCTAAGATGTCTACAGGTGCTCATTGGGTTATGAGTACACCGGACAGGACTCGCCGGGAACCTGCTAGTTGGTATTATACATATCGTCAGATAGCAGTTCCCTGGTGACATGTGTACAGGTTAGTTCATCGACCTGAGATCGTCATTTGTCTCGTGTGAGTTCCCACTGTGCTTTGATTTCTACCCTACCATGGCTCAAAGGAGTCGTGCAAACAGGTAGTTTTTGGGTACAGTCCCGAGCCATATGGAGGCACGTGAGCGGATCGGCAGGGGATTCGTCTCTCCCGGTATTGGGGGCGAGGTCGTGCTGTGTTTAGGAGAGCCATTACACAAAGTCCATGGCCATGGCAGGAGATTTACTGGTAGGTACTCCAGTAGTATCTCAGGGTGTTATTGGGCTTCACTCCGACACGACTTATACTGCTATTGGGGGTCTGACGTTACTAGCCCCCTAGGCAGACATGCGATACTCATAGACGAACGGACCGGACTGTATATACATTGTCACTGTTAGGCTCAGTAGGGTTTCCGGATGAGTTCGCTCATCGGCCTCCCTTGAGGTCAGTCCATGGGCAGCCGTTACGCATAGCTAGTGCCGCTGACGGTTTGTGGTTAAACCCACTGCCAGGGTACTGACGAGTCATTAGAGTCCCCCACAGACAGTTTCCCAAGTTCGGGCGAAACGTTGTAGAGGCCGTATGGTTTTATGGCAGGGTTCGGAAAATGCACGTGCGTTTACGCACGTGTTATTTTTCGGGCAGATGATACTGGTCGGCTTTGGTTTAAGCCGGATCCGAGTATTATATTGAGTAGGTATAATATCTTTGTCTCAGTTGCATTTGTATTCGGTCGTAATACAAATGCGGGTATATTTATACAGTTACGGGGTTGTCCTGAAAGTCGTTTCAGGATCACTTTTGGAAGTTGCCAGTTTCCAGTTTTCTATCAGCCGTCTTTTAACATTCGGTTAAAGACGGATTTGTCTTTTCTTAAGATGAGTGTGGAAGCTTCTAGAAGGTTCTAGAAATGGTGAGGTGTCTTGTGACTCATTTGTGCTTTTTAATAATTCTATTAATGCATGATGACTAGGTTATTAGATTCATTGTATGCATTAATGGCTTTTAGTGACTCATGCTTCCATTTATGATCAAGATAAGCTTCTTCCTCTTATGGTTACCTTCCCCTCCTCCTACACTCACCCCCCCACTCCAATAAGTGGCCGGCCCCCTCCTCTCTCTCATTCACTTGATGTTTCATTTGTAGAAAAGATTATGATAGTATTTGGGGTGCATGGAAATTTCATTGCCTTTTTCATTCCATCACCCGATCCGAGTGGCAACTTCATTAACCGATCGTCCACGGTTTTGGACAAAGTGAGACAAAGTCATCTACTCATTCTCTACATCAATCTTGGTCGTCTCTTTTAGCAAACTTGACGACCGAGTTGCCTCGAGTCAGAGGCGGGAGCCCGTTTAAAGAATCAGTGATGTGGTGCCACCTGAACGAACAGATCGGAGATCGACGAGATCGGAGCAGCCGCAATGGAGCGTGGGATGATGGTTAAAGAACGAAGGACTCGGATCGTTCGGTATAACCTTTCTACACTCTTTACAGTTTGTTAGTTTAGCAATAATGGTAGATCCGGGTTAAAGTACACGATAGCGCCAGTTAAAAAGTTTTTGTTCCGCATTTGGCGTCTGTAGACGACCGGGGCGCTACCGTGGACTTACATATCTCAAAAGGTTCGGACTTGTGTTTCAACAGGAACATATGACTGAATCTTGAGAGATTATCAGAGAATGTAATGAAGTATAAAGAACCAGTCCTGGCATGTGTAGACAGGGGACCTTACATACATCAACATGTATCATCCCTAGAGTTCACTAACTCTTTCTCTGTTTCCAATAAACGGAGCTATGGTCATCTTATCTCTGTGACATGACTGGCAAGTTTCATAAGATGTAAATTCAAACTCATTTAAATATGCATCTTTATGTAACTTTCAGCTAGTCGGGTCACATTGATATGACCTAGTCTACAATGCCTCAAGAAGGATTCGTTCATTTCTGAACTCTTCCTCTTGTGTGTGTTCCGTATACTAAAGAACTGTAGTTTGATTTAGAACATCAACGCTTTTAGATAACGTACCTGAACCGATCAACTTTTGATAAAGGAAATGTTCAAAAGATTATCCAACAATACAAAATTATATCCTTTCTTTACTAATAAAGAGACTGATATGATTTTGTATATCAGGTTCGGTATCTAATAACATTCGTTCAGAATCAATGTATTGGTAATACAGGGTGACAGTGACCAACAGACTTGGCTGCAACTCTTGTCCCGTTTTCTGCCTCATGAAACTTATCACCCGTTCTCAGTCCTCTACCTTTCTGTAGCCCTATGTAACAGATTACATATCTGGGATCCTGATCTGGTATCACATACCCAGGGCGTAAAGGATACTGAGAAACAGTTCTGTATAATGAACACACCCGAAGATGATGCATCATCATGCACTTTCTTCGTTTGGGCGGCACGGGAATTCTGGCAATCCCCAATTTCCTGCTCTGTCTTATAACAATTATAAGTTGGAGCGGGACCAACGTTCCCCAGCTCAGTATAACAAGCGGGTTCGGTCAATAATCCGTATTATTATCTTGATTAAGGCGTGATATGGTCGCTACCTGGAGAGAGAGAGAAGAAAACACTCAGCGTGCGCTCTTGCAAGAATAGATTGGTTTTTATTTTATCTAATCAGGATGGCTCCCACTGCTTTTTATCAAATCTTCCTTCAAACCCAAAAAGGAAAGACTAGCCGGGATTAATTACACACTACAGGTTCGCCAATCTTTCAGCCAGGCCAGTGTCGGTACTTTGAGGGAGGTCCCCCGTGCTTTAGCACGAACCTAATTAATGTAAACCTCGTTTTCCCAGAGGCGTAACCCCGTTAACACCTTTCTAGACACCTACTTGATCGGCTAATTGTAATGTGTAAAACTCTCCCAGGAGTAACAATTACTCGCAGTGGGTATCGGGATCCAACTATCTCATAGAAGGTATGCAATCTCATTACAAATTTCAACACTTGAAATTCCCGATAATATTTTTGCCCCTAGCGTGCTATGACCTTGACGCATGCCAAACAACCCATAGTCCGCTAGTCAAGTTCAACCCATACATTTCTTGATTGAATTAAACCCACCCGCACGACCCTTGACGCATGCCAAACAACGCCGTACGAATACCCTAATCCAATCACATCGTATGCCAGCAGATAAGCACTAGTTAGCTACCGTACACTACGCCTTGACGCATGCCAAACAACTGCAGCACGAATACTAACTAGTACTTATCTGAAATGACGGAGGGCTACGACAGGTTTTTCTGAAAACCTATTGCGTAATGAACTTGATATCGTTGTAGAATCAAATGATTTTATAATGGAGTGTTTTTGAAGCTTTTCTAGTTTTGCTAAAGGAGTCACTCCCGGTGAAGGGATCGTCGGTCCTTTCCTCGTCGAATGAGGTGCGGGATATATCATATATATCACTGTGCAAAGCAAAAACTCTTAAAAGCAATCAAAATACAAACCGAGTGTGTAGCATCTGCCAGTTATTGCTAAAGGAGTCACTCCCGGTGAAGGGATCTCGGTCCTTTCCTCATCGAATAAGGTGTAGGATATATCATATATACCTCTGTGCAAAGCAAGAACTGTAGCTACCTGTTTTATTTTGAAATTCGATTCTACAACATCTTAGGTTTCTTTTCTTTCATTAATCACATTAATGAAGTCCCATCATTTAAGTACCTAAACATCACAGATAAATACGACGTACACTTTTGACATCCGCATTCGCCTCGATGTCCCCTCGTGCACCGTTAGGTTAGGTAACTAACGGCAGAGCGGGGCAGGGCTTGCGCGGGTGTAAAACATAAGTAACGTTTATATAATATATCATATATACTATATACTGTATCCATCACAGAACATATCACATGATCACATCACAGATATCACAGCAGAAGAAACATATGAAATATTGGATATACTAGGACGTCCGTGTTTTCAATACGAGCCAGTATAAAACACGGATTCCACGGTCGCGATGAATAGCCAAACCCACACCCCTAGACCCCTACGAGAGCAGCAAGCAACCCTACCAATTCTGGAGTTAGGAGACCCGGACTCGACTCCTCGAGTTGGTCTCCCACTGGACTCCAGAACCCGGTTACTTGTGCCCTCCTCCTTGGGTCTATCCTAGTGCGGAAAAGTAAATAATATAAAACAACGGTGACAACTTCCGCAACCTGGAAGCACCCCAATAAAAGAATATTACATACAAGTTTTTACATGAATGAAAATGAAAAAACACTCATCTCACATAAAAAAACCCCGGCTATTCAAACACGACGATCCAATATAACATATCCAGCAACACATAACATCACATGTCATCAACGTAAGTAAATATGCGCATCCCAATTGTCGTTGACATATAGCAACGAAACCGGCGATATCACATATTACACTTACGGTCACAGAAAAGAAAGTGTAAAACTACAACAGTTGGAATCCGCAACCACCTCAGACATCGCATGCCTGACAATTATAAACCCCGCATTTTAGTCTCATTATCTAAAACACTTTTCAATATCAAGTCGGGGAATTCAACAGGATTCCCGACATCCTGATCGAATGCTCGTCGCAAACTTCAATAGACGGCTGCACCCCCGATACCGTCGACGAAGTGCACCAAGGAGGAACACCGCTGCCGCGAGCACCCGAACGGATGCTTTCGGCGACGGGGTTCTCCTACAGTCACTTGGTCGGGGCTATGGAGCGAGGCTGTCTATTAAGTTTACCCGGCGAGTATCCGCGTACGCTACGTGATTGCGACGGACTTTTGATCACATCAAAATTCCGTAGCAACCGATCAAGTGAGACTAAACTGCTATGTTTATAATATTCATTCAGTTATCTCATAACTACTTGTGAATTCCAATTATTGTATCCCATTCCAGATAAATAGAAAATGTTAAACTTTCCGATCGAACAATCGAACACCCAAGTTTTCCCGATATAGATCAACACATGAAATAAGTCTAACAACATTCAGTTCGTGCCTCAGTACCAACGGTCCAGCCGTAGAAGGGTCAAGCCAACGCCTCACATGTGGCATGCCGTACTGCCCCAAACCCGAAGGTTCAAAGGGCAGTTCAAGACGGTCACATAATCGAGTTAAGGTTTGTTGTCTTCTAGAGGGACCATCGCGTTACTTGCACTACTTAGAACGTCGTTAAACTACGGAAAAATCCAACGCTTGGAAATTTTCCGACAGGGGAAAAATTGGGTATTTATATCCGGTCGAACTTTTTAACATATTCTAAAATTTATCCGGAAAGCCACATAGACAAAATCTGATACTCCGATCGAAACACCGAATCCCCAAAACAACCCCAGAAAATTCAACTCTTGAATAAATATTAAAAATTCCCAGAAAATCCAGCATAATAAAATAGGAGTTACTGTGCAAACAGAGGATGATGATGTCATACTTTAGCCGCGGAACCGCCGCAGAAGCCAGGCTTCTGCCGCGGTTCCACCGCACTATGAACAGTTCATGGAAAAAATTTTGCACCATAATTCTTAGATTTCCCTGCTGAATTTTTTAAGCATTTTTAATGTGGAAAAATCCCAGATTTTAGAAAAAGTCCAGAGAGCATGTTTGGTTTAGGGTTTCGGGTTCGTTCGGGTTTCAAACTTCGTCTACGCTTCGCCTAAGGCTCTAGCTAGGCTCTGATACCAATGAAAGGTTCCTAGGCACCCCAAGGAGGTCTCACAAGGCATCAACCATGCCAATTTGAAAAATTAGAGGTGCCGAGAAACCCTATCAAGATCGTTGGCTAGAATTTTAGGCGACTAAACGAGCTAGTTAACATCTTAACTAAAAGTAAACGAACATACAACCTTTGTAGATCCGTTTCTCCACCTCCATAGCTCCGCAATGAAGTCTCCTCGCTGTCCATATCAAATCCCGGGCTCTAGCGTCGGCTTCACCGGAGAAAAAGCGGGCTAGGTCATCGACGACGTGCCGAAGATGATCTACGTCGAGGCATCACTAGATCAAGCTCCACCATCACCAAGCCATGAAAACTTGTGAAGGAAACACCCTATACTACTTGGCAAGAGGTAGAGGATGAAGAAATAGGAAGTGGGTTCACTTTAGAATTGGATTTCTCTCACTTTTTCATCAATCACCATTGATGAAGTAAGCTTTCTTCAAGTGATCAAGAAGAAGAAGAAGATGAATCATATTATGATGATATTCCAAATAGAAAATAAAAAGGAATCCTTATCATAATCTAACCATGGTGAAGTGTAGAGAATCAACTTGGGTTAAGTGGAGTGGTTAGGGTTAAGCATGAGACAAAATGGTGACTTAGTCAAAGCTTCATGAAGCTTCAACATGCAAGTCCAAAATGAGCCACCATTTCATTTCTTTATGCCATTTATTTTCCAAAATAAATAAACAAATTAATAAATGAATAAATAAATAATGGAAAAAAAAAACCCTAATTTCCAACTTAACCATGGTTTAATTCTTTACACTTAACCAAAAAGCATGTATCATCAAACATGATACAATCATGTGCACAAAAGTATATCACATATACAATGTGCACTATCCAAGTGAGAAAATCCATTTAAAGTGAACCAATACTAGTTAATGTAAAGTAATATATCAAATATATAATTATACATTAAATCATTAAATCAACACTTGATTCAATGATCCGGTCATGTCGAACATAACCGACTAGTATTCAATGTATC
Source organism: Agapanthus africanus (assembly GCA_030015575.1). NCBI lineage: Eukaryota > Viridiplantae > Streptophyta > Magnoliopsida > Asparagales > Amaryllidaceae > Agapanthus > Agapanthus africanus. The sequence continues at coordinate 344,135,744 of CM057341.1, forward strand.
GACTTATCGAATCAACGCTTGAATCGATAACTAGGTTATATCGCATACAACCATTCGATACATTCATCCCGAGAATAGAATACGGTATCACATACACGCATTATTCTCGGTCCCGCACATATCTCATATGCGCTCCTATTTCGTTTCGCTTGAGCCAGGAAACCTCTGTGTAGGACTCTAAAGACTCGTCAATACGCCGGTAGCAGATGATGATCATATCAAACATCCACAAGCCGCAAGCGGTCTTCTAAACGTAACGGCCATCCGGGTATTGAGCGATCAGAAGATCGACGAGCAAGCCCGCTCACACTCCAGTGAATCCAACCAGTAACACTTACCGTACAGTCCGGTCTGATCGTCTGATATGTCGCATATCTCTCCTAGGGGTGGTAAACGTCAGACCCCAATAGCTCGATAAGTCGTGTCGATATGAGGTCTATAACAGTTCGAGAAACTACTGGTAACACTTACCAGTAAATCTCATCAACCCTGGCCAGGGATTTCCGGTTATAGCCAATCGAACACAGCGCAACATCAACCCCCTATACCGGGGGAGACGAATCCCCTCCTATCGCTCATTGCCTCCATGTGACTCGAGACTGTACCCAAAAACCACCGTTTTGCACGCCCTCTTGGACGTGGTAAGATGGAAATCAAAGCACAGTGGGAACCACACAAGACTCTATGACGATCTCGGGTCAACAGACTACTCTGTACCAGTGTCACCAGAGAACTGCCATCTGACGTAAGGTATAATACCATCTGGGAGTTCTCGACGAGTCCGTCCAGTGTACCCAGTCTCCATTGAGCACCCGTATATCATCTCCGATGTCAAACACCAATGGATATGGGATCATCCATCGCCCATCTGTATGGGTCGAGAAGGTATACGCTAGTCTACTCTGGTATATCGATGCCCCGTCTCGATACACCCATGCCTAGGGACTTTGAAGGATGTACTTATGGACTACCATGTCCCCACTAGTATCATCCGCATCATAGTCCAGGTAGTCAAGTACACATCCTAAGGGCTTTACCAACATGTAACAGAGAGACAATTAGTATACACGTTAAGGAAAAGAGTAACCAGATAGCATACTATCATGTCGAGCAAGAAAGTCCTCCCTATATATGTCCAAGCATCCACTACAATATACATCCTATGTATAGTAATGGCCTCTAGGGCATACATATAACTAACAATATGTATATACAGGTGAGGAGTATCCTTGTGATCCGTCACGAGTTTACTTTAGAAGTTGTTGTATCTTTTTATTGTTGTAAACATTTGGGTTAATGTTTTCTTTGGTGAAAATAGTGAGCTTAATTTATGATGAGATGCATTAATTGTGACATGGACATGCTTAGTGACTCATGATCTCTTTTCTTGTGCTAATGTCATATTAGGATTGATTTAATGTGTTGAATTGATAAGAGGAGAGAGAGAGGGCAGCCATATGGCTAGTGTTTGCTCTTGTATTTTCTAATACTCACTCTCATTTTATCAAAGAAACACATAAGAAAAGAAAGGCACTTCTTCTTCTTCTTCCTCTTGCTTCTTGAGCTCACCATTTCCACCAATGGCATCACCTTCAACCTCCATCCATACAATGGATGCAAGAGATAAAGTTGTCACACACATTCTCTACATCGCCTTGGACACGTCGGCTAGCGAACACCGTGCCCGAGTTGCTTCGGACGAAGCGGGAGCCCGTAAAAAGACTTGATGATGTGGTGCCCTTCCGACGAGAAGACCGGAGCTCGGAGATGCCGCGAGGTGCTTGGGACGGTGGCCAAAGACCGAAGGACACAGATCGATCGGTATAGCTTTCCAACCCTTTCTCTAGTTGCTAGTTATAGTTTAATGGTTCGATCCGGGTTTTAAGCATACGATAGCGCCGGTTTCTAGTTTAGAAAATTTTCGTTTCCGCATTTTGGCCTCGGAAAGACGGCCGGGGCTCTACCGTAGACTTACAGATAGAGCCCATAGGATTCCTGCTTGACTGCCAGCATTATGATGGCGATCATATACGTGGGAGTTGGGTAGTATATAAGCACATCCTTAAATGTCCCTAGTCGTAGGAGTATCGAGACTGGGCATCGATACTCCAGAGTAGACTAGTGTATACTGATCGAGACCCCGACAAGGGGTAGTGGCCGGTCTCACAAACCATTGGTGTTAGTTTGTTAACCTAAGATAGTATGCAGGTGCTTATTGGATTATGAGTACACTGGACGGACTCACCAGGAACATGCTAGTTGGTATTGTACCTATTGTCAGATAGAAGTTCCCATGTGACATGTGTACAGATTAGTCTATTGACCTGATATCGTCATTTATCTCGTGTGAGTTCCCACTGTGCTTTGATTACTACCTTACCACGGCTCAAAGGAGTCATGAAAACAGGTTTTAGTTGGGTACATTCCCGAGCCACATGGAGGAAGTGAGCGGATCGTTAGGGATTCTTCTCTCACGGTATTGGAGGATGATGTCGCGAGGTGCATGGGTGGCCATCACAAGAAATTCTTGATCAAGGTAGTCGAGAATTACTTATTTGGATCATTAGTTTCTCAATTTGTGATGGGCTTCATACCGACACGAAATGTCGCGTTATTAGGGGTCTGACTTTATCCACCCCCTAGACTTGATATGCGATATTCTTATATGAACAGACCGTACTGTACGGATATTGTCACAGACAAGCTCAGTAAGGTCTGGATGAGTTTGCTCATCGGCCTTCCTTTGGCTCAATACCTGGGTAGCCGTTACGTACAGCTAGTGATGCTGACGTGCTTATGGTTAAACCCACTGCCAGCGTATTGACGAGTCTTTAGAGTCCCAAACAGAGGGTTTCCCTACTTCGGGTGAAACGATATAGAGGCCGTATGTTTTACGGCAGGGTTCGATCATATACGTGCACTTGTGCATGTATCATGATTCGGACGGATAATACTAGTGGGCTTTGGTTTAAACCGGATCCTAGTATTCTATTGTTGGATTATTTTCGTCTCATTGTATTCGTATTTTTCGGAATACGGATACGGGTATATATATATGGATGAGGGGCATTCTTGTAATTTATTACAAGATTGCTTCTAGAAGAAAACACCTCATTATGTTTATTAACCATTTAGTTAAATGGTTAATTGAGGTGAGGGATGAGTGTGCTTAGCTTAATTCATGCATGCTATATTTAGTGACTCATGGTGGTGACTCATGGGGTGACTCATTGTGTGACCATGATACACTATTCTAGCATGCTTGATTTTTTGTGGTTGTAAGATATTTGTTGTGGGCTCTTGAGATATTTTCTTGAGTTGCATGCTTTTCTCACAAGCTCACAAGACTTAACCTTTTTCATGAGTTTCTTCAAGCTTCACACTCTCATCTCTCATGGCATCTTTTTCTACCTCCACCATAATCCTCTCATGTGTTGAGAAACCTAGGGTGTTTAGAGACAAATTAATCCTTCATTAGACTCTACATCTTCTAGGCTATCAAGTTTAGCAAACTAGATACCCTAGTTACTTCGGTTATGAAGTACGAACTCGATTCATAGACTCTCGGGTGGATCATCTTCGATGGAGGGAGACCGGCGACCAAACTTGATCATAGTGGCAACTAGAAGCTTGGGAAGCTTGTTAAAGACCGAAGGACACAGATCATTCGGTTTAACATTCCTAACTCTTGATATAGTTTGCTAGGTTTAGGGTTTATGGTTGATCCGTATTCGGGGGTTGTGTTAGCGCCAGTTTGATAAATTTTTGTTCCGCGTTCGGCCACGGTTTGATGGCCAGGGCGCTGCCATAACCCAACAATATATTATAAAGAAAATAATTAGTTTGCTAATAATATTAGTTAATATATAATTATATCAAATATAAATATATATCATATTATTAAATCAACACTTGATTTAATGATCCGGTTATATCACATATAACCGACTAATATTATTTATCTATATATCACATTATCAAATCAACACTTGATATAACCTAACTGATAACAAATAACCGCCAAATTAGAATACGGTATCACATAATCATATTTAATCTGGCCCCCGCACATATCATCATATGTGCCTTACTTCGTTTCTCTTGAACTAGGAAACCTCTGTGTGGGACTCTAAAGTCTCGTCAATATGCCAGCAGTAGGTGATGATCACATCGGTCAACCACAAGCTGTCAGCGGTACTAGCTGGACATAACGGCTACCTAGTTATTGAGCGTTTAGAAGATCAACAAGCAAGCTTGTCCAAACTCCTATGAAGCCTATAAGTAACACTTACCGTACAGTCCGGTCTCTTCATCTGATATGTCGCATATCAAGTCTAGGAGTGGAATCGTCAGACCCTAGTAACTTGATAAGTCATGCCGATGTGTGGCTCATAACGGTTAGAGAAACTACTGATAACACTTACCTGTAAATCTCATCAACATCCCTGGCCAGGGACTTTCTGTTATAGCCAATCGAGCATAGCGCGACATCAATTCCCAATACTGGGAGAGACGAAACCCCTCCTATCGCTCACTACCTCCATATGACTTGGGACTGTACATAAAATCCACATGTTTGCACGACTCGTTTAAGCCGTGGTACGGAGGAAATCAATTCACAGTGGGAGCCACACAAGACACTATGACGATCTCGGGTCTATAGACTAACCTGTACCAGTGTCACCAGAGAACTGCTATCTGACGATAGGTATATTACCATCTAGGAGTTCTCGGCGAATCCTATTCGGTGTACCCATTCTCTAATGAGCACCTGTGTACAATCTTTGAAGTCAAACACCAATGGTTATGAGATCAACCATCGTCCCCTACAGGGTCAAGAAACGTACACACTAGTCTACTCTGGAATATCGATGCCATGTCTTGATACTCCCTTGACTAGGAACTATTAAAGGATGTGCTTGTGGACTACACAAGTCCCAGTAGTATGATCCGCATCATATTCCTGATAGTCAAGCTAACATCCTAAGGGCTTTATCAACATGTATCAGAGAGACGGTATAATATAATACAAATGTACATGTTAAAATAAAGAGCAACCAGATAGCATACTATCATGTCGAGAAAGAAAGTCCTCTATATATATGTCCAAGCATCCACTATATCATACAATAATAGCCTCTAAGACATACATATTCCTAACAATCTCCCACTTGCACTAAGGCCAGCTGTTGTAGTATCTCATACCCAACATCCCGAAAAGTCTCTCAAACTACGTCAGGGGTAGGGCCTTCCTGAGTAGATCCGCTACGTTATCCATCATGTCAACTCTCCTGACCTCGATCTCCCATCGATCTACTATCTCACAGATCAGATGATTCCGCCTAAGAATATGTCTGGATCTCCTATGGGACCGGGGTTCCTTGGCCAAAGCCACAGCTCCATTGTTATCACAATACACAGGTATTGGATTCTCAATGGATGGAACCACACCAGGTTTAGCACTGAACTTCTTCATCCAGACAGCCTCTTTGGCAGCATCGTTGGCAGAAATGTATTCAGCCTCCATCGTCGAGTCTGCTACGGTATCTTGCTCGGAACTATTCTAACATACCTCCCCTCCGTTGAGGGTGAAGACAAAACCCGAGACTGAATTACTGTCGTCCTTATCACTCTAGAAGCTTGAATCGGTAAAGGACTCCATCTGGAGTTTACCGTTACCATACACCAAGAACATTTCTTTAGTCCTTCTCAAGTATATAAGAATGTTCTTCACAACTGTCCAGTGTTTCTCCCCTAGATCTGATTGATACCTACTCACTACTCCTAGTGAGTAAACTACATCTGGTCTGGTACATAACATTACATACATGAAAGACCCGACTGCAAAAGGATAGGGTATCCCTTGCATGTGAGCCTTCTCCAAATCAGTCCTGGGAGACATCTCTTTGGAGAGAGTGATTCCTGAGCAAGCGGGTAAATTACCACGCTTATAATCTTCCATACTAAACCTCTTTAGTATGGTATCTATGTACCTGGATTGGGACAATCCCAACATCCGCTTAGATCTATCTCTATAGATCTTAATCCCTAGGATGTAGAAGGCATCACCTAGATCTTGTAGGGTTTGCTTAGCACCTTGTGAAGGTTTTGGCAAGCATCAATCATGCTACTTTAAAAAAATTTGGGTGCTAAACAGACCCTAACCAAGATCTTAACTAGAGACTTAGGGTTATACATGATATGTAAACTCTTTACATCTAAGTGAACAAGGAATACAACCTTTGTAGACCGGTCCTTCACTTCATTAGCTCCATGTAGAAGTCCCTTCGCTGCGATCACGATCGCCCGGACTCTAGAGAGGCTCCCACGAAGAAACGAACAAGCTTGCTTCGAATTCTTCGAGGCCGAAAATGATCTACGTCGAGGATACACTAGCTCATGGTATCTCTTCACTAATTGTGTAGATTAGTGAAGCAAACACCCTAAACTAAATGGCTAATAGTATAGGATGATGAAGTAGGAAGTGGGTTCACTTTAGATATATTTTTCTCACAAGTTTACATCACTTTTGAAAAAGCTAGCAAGCTTTTCTCACTTGATGATGAAGAAGAAGATGAATGAACTCATGAGGTTAGAAATGCAACCATGGGTGAGTATATTATATATCTAACCCGTGTAGAGAGTTAACCATTGCGTATGGTTAATGGTTGAGTTGATAAATATCTTAAGGAAAACAAAAGAGTGGACTAAGTCAACGGTTATCGTAAAACTTCTCCAAGTTTCCAACCATCAAAATATCTCCACTAATTTGTAATTACTTAAGAATAAATATTAACCCTAACATGGTGTTAGTCTCATACATGTTGCATGTGTAACCTAGCATGACACAACAATATATATCATATATATATTTTGTGCAAAAAGAATACAATTAATATATATCACATATATATCAATGTATCAAAAAGTGAGAAAATAAATCTTAAGTGAGCTAATATTAGTTAATGTAATTTAATATATCAAATATATAATTATACATTAAACTATTAAATCAACTCTTGATTTAATAATCCGGCTATAGTACATATAACCGACTAATATCAGATGAGTCAACTTATCGAATTAACACTTGATTCGATAACCCGGCTATATCACATATATCCGACCGATATCACATATCGCAAGAATAGAATACGGTACTACATACTCGTATTAATCTCGGTCCCGCACATATCACATATGTGCTCCTACTCCGTTTCGCATGAACCAGGAAATCTCTGTGTAGGACACTAAAGACTCGTCAATACGCCGAAAGTAGGTGATGATCATATCGAACAACCACAAACCGCAAGCGGTCTGCTAAACGTAACAGCCACCCGGATATTGAGTGATCAGAAGATCAACAAGAAAGCATGCTATAACTCCTGCGAATCAATCAGTAACACTACCGTACAGTCCGGTCTCTTCGTCTTATATGTCGCATAACACTACCTGGGGGTGGTATAACGTCAGACCCCAATAGCCTGATAAGTCATGCCGATGCAAGGTCCATAACGGTTCGAGAAACTACTGATAACACTTACCAGTAAATCTCAGCAACCCTGGCCAGGGATTTCCTGTTATGGCCAATCAAGCATAGCGCAACATCAACTCCCAATACCGGGAGAGACGAAACCCCTCCTATCGCTCATTTCCTCCATGTGATTCGGGGCTGTACCCAAAAGCCACCGTTTTTCACAATCTCTTGACCGTGGTAAGGTGGAAATCAATGCATAGTGGGAATCACACAAGACTCTATGACGATCTCGGGTCTACAGACTAACCTGTACCAGTGTCACCAGAGAACTGCTATCCGATGATAGGTATAATACCATCTAGGAGTTCTCGGCGAGTCCGTCCAGTGTACCCAGTCTCCACTAAGCACCCGTATACCTTCTCTGATGTCAAACACCAATGGATATGGGATCATCCATCGCCCATCATATGGGTCAAGAAGCGCATACGCTAGTCTACTCTGGAGTACCGATGCCCTGTCTCGATACTCCCACGACTAGGAACATTTGAAGGATGTACTTATCGACTACCCAGTCCTCACTAGTATGATCTACATCATAGTCCTGGTAGTCAAGTACTCATCCTAAGGGATTTATCAACATGTGATCACAAAACAGTATTTGTTTACATGTTAAGATATAGTGCAACCAGATAGCATACTATCATGTCGAGCAAAAAAGTCCTTCCTATATAGGTCCAAGCATCCACTACAATATACATCGCATGTACAGTAATGGCCTCTAGGGCATACATATAACCTGGGGGTGGTATAACGTCAGACCCCAATAGCCTGATAAGTCATGCCGATGCAAGGTCCATAACGGTTCGAGAAACTACTGATAACACTTACCAGTAAATCTCAGCAACCCTGGCCAGGGATTTCCTGTTATGGCCAATCAAGCATAGCGCAACATCAACCCCCAATACCGGGAGAGACGAAACCCCTCCTATCGCTCATTGCCTCCAAGTGATTGGGACTGTACCCAAAAGCCACCGTTTTGCACGATCTCTTGACCGTGGTAAGGTGGAAATCAAAGCACAGTGGGAATCACACAAGACTCTATGACGATCTCGGCTCTACAGACTAACCTGTACCATTGTCACCAGAGAACTGCTATGCGACGATAGGTATAATACCATCTAGGAGTTCTCGGCGAGTCCGTCCAGTGTACCCAGTCTCCACTGAGCACCCGTATACCTTCTCTGATGTCAAACACCAATGGATATGGGATCATCCATCGCCCATCATATGGGTCAAGAAGCGCATACGCTAGTCTACTCTGGAGTACCGATGCCCTGTCTCGATACTCCCACGACTAGGAACATTTGAAGGATGTACTTATCGACTACTCAGTCCCCACTAGTATGATCTACATCATAGTCGTGGTAGTCATGTACTCATCCTAAGGGCTTTATCAACATGTGATCACAAAACAGTATTTGTTTACATGTTAAGATAAAGTGCAATCAGATAGCATACTATCATGTCGAGCAAGAAAGTCCTTCCTATATAGGTCCAAGCATCCACTACAATATACATCGCATGTACAGTAATGGCCTCACGGGCATATATATAACTAACAATCTCCCACTTGCACTAAGGCCATCTGTTGTAGTATCTAATACCTAACAATATAGCAGAGGTTATATTATCCCATACTCAACCATTGTAGAGAAGTCTCTCTAGGGGTAAGGCCTTTGTGAGTGGATCCGCTGTGTCAACCTTCTGGTCTACTCTCCTAACCTCGATCCTTTGGAGATCAACCATTTCCCTGATCAGGTGATACTTTCCTCAGAATATGTCTGGAACGCTGATGGGACCTGCGTTCCTAGGCTTAAGCCACAACTCCATTGTTGTCACAATAACACTTATTGGACGCTCAATGGTAGGAACCTTGTTCATCTTATGAACAAGAAATGTCCAGGCAGCCACTTTGGTAGTATCGTTGGTAGCAATGTATTCAGCTTTATCGTCTAGTATGTCACGGTATCTAGCTTGGAACTCTTCCAACATACCGTCCCTTTACCAAGGGTAAAGACAATGCCTGTGACTGACTCTTAGTCGAACTTATCACTCTGGAAGCTCAAACCAAGAACTTTCTTTTAGTGCTTCTCAAGTACTTAAGAATGTCCTCCACAGCTATCCAGTGATTCTCCCAAGATTGATCACTACACCTAGTGATTCATCTACATCTGGTCTGGTACATAACATCGCACACTCTGATAGAGCCTACTGCTGAAGCATAGGGTATCCCTTGCATGCGAGCTCTCTCCAAATCAGTATTAGAGAGAGTGATCCATGAGTAAGTGGACGAACCACCACGCTTAGAATCTTCCATACTAAACCCTTTTAGTATGGTGTTTATGTACCTGGATTTTGGGACACTCCCAACATCCACTTAGATCTAACACCATAGATCAATAAGATGTAGTAGGTATCATCCAGATCTTCTATTGAGAATCCCCGTGATAAGAGGAGCTTTTACCGAGTGTAGCATAGGAAACCATTTCCTATCAAAAGTATGTCATTTACGTACAATACGTGGAAGACAACCTTACTTTCTACAACATTTTTATATATACAAGGTTCCTCTGTTATTTTGATGAAGTCAAACTCTTTGACTACCATATCAAAACAGACGTTCCAACTTCCTGAACCCGGTTGGGCCATCATCTCATGATGCAATTCTCGCTCCCACTGTCACCGAGAAGACTGTAGTATCTCTCAAGTGGATGAGGAACCCTACCAGATTCGCAGAGAGGCTGAGCTTCGTTGGAGACTATTAAATCCTTTGGTTTCACCAAATTATCAGCTGTTAGTTTGTCTAGATGGAACTCCTTCCAGTTCTACCTCATGACCACTTAATTTATTCACAAGAAATTCCTTTTCTAAAAAGGTGGCATGCTGAGAAACAAAACACCTTTTTGCTCCTCAGTTAGGTAGAAGATATTCCCTTACTAATGTTTCGGATATCCCGACAAACTCACACAACTGACCTTGCCTCGATCTTGTCCGGATTTTGCTTTTCAACATAGGCCAGACAATCCATATCTAAACTCGTTTTAAGACATGGTCTCTTCCCATACCATATCTCATATGTAGTGGCCTTGATTTGGATGGAACCCCATTCAATAGGTATGCAGCTTCTCAAGCACATAACACCCAAAAGAAAACAGGTAACTCAGCAGTACTCATCATAGAGCACACCATATCTCATAGGGTGTGATACCTGCATCCTGATACACCGTTGTGATGTGGTGTATACGAAGGAGTAAGCTGAGAGAGAATAACATTCTCCTTTTAGAAACTCCAGGAACTCCATACACAAGTATTCGCCTCCTCGATCACATCATAGGACTTTAATACTTTTACCCGTTTGGTTCTCAAAAGAACCAAACTTGGCATTTGCAGATATTGGACCGTATACATCATCATGTATCTGTCCCAAGAGTGTAAGTCCATGCTACCTCTCCCGGTACTTTCGGGAATGCGGAATTTGGTAAAAAACGATTTTTACGGAGGTGGTAACATGGACCTAAAACCCGGATCTAGGTTAAACATCTATCTAACAACCTAACTAAGAGTTTCTAGCTACTCGGTTAGGGGGTTATACCTTGCTCGTCTTGAACTCCTTCGTCTTCAAGCTCCGATGGTGGTCCGATTGGCTTCTTCTCGTCGTCTCCGTACGCCGAAGATAGATCCACCTGAAAGCTCCAACCTTTAGCTCCTTCTTCGTTCTTTGAAGAAACTAGTTCACTTGGTTTGCTAAACCTAGTGAACTAGAATGAGTAGAGAATACTTTGTGTGGGATTTTATCTATGGTTCTTGATTCTCAACTCATGAGACAAGAGAACCATAGATTAAAGAGAGGGAGTAAGAGCAAAAAGGGTGAGAGCAAAAGGAGAGCTCAAGAACAAGAGAGAGAATGAGCAAGAAAGAATGAGGCTCTCTTTTGTCTTTCACCCTCTCATAATCCAAAGTCATGATAACTCATCATACTAAAAAAGTCTTATGTGATGGTTTGAAGCAACCATAACCATATCATTTCATGCACTCATTTTACACAAATGAGCAAGCAAGAAAAAGTCTTTGCCATGAAATGATGGCTATGGTTATCATGATGGTCAACTAGTCAAGCCTAGTCAACCGGTCAACAAAGTCAACAAGTCAACAAAGTCAACAAGTCAACAAAAGTCAACAAGTCAACAAAGTCAACAACCATATCACCATAATACTTAATTAATATAATAGTTAATCACATATCATATTCTCATTAGGGTTGAGCAAAAAGTCAAATAGTCAACGGTCAACTGTCAACAACCCTAATGAGAATCCGCTGCCTCTGCCTCCCTGTCAACTGTGCATACACACCCGCATCCGCGTTCCGAGGAACACGAATGCACACTGGATAAATCCAATCCCAAAAGGTACACTAGGATCTGGCTTAAACTAAAGCCCGCTAGTGTAAACTGTCCGGACACTGTACGTGCACAAGTGCACGGATGTGACCGAACCCTGTCGCAAAACCATGCGACCTGTCGCAATACCATGCGACCTCTACTCTTTTGCCTAAAGGCGAAAAGCTTTCTGTGTGGGACTCTAAAGACTCGACACTACGCTGGCAGTGGGTTTAACCACAGACCGCAAGCGGCACTAGCTGTGCGTAACGGTCCCCAGGTAATACCGACAAGAAGACCGACGAGGCGAAACCCATCTGAACTCCTACTGAGACTGAGTGTGACATTCTCCGTACAGTCCGGTCTGTTCGTCTGATACATCGCATGGCGGGCCTAGGGGGCGGTAAACGTCAGTCCCCCAATAGCGGTACAAGTCGTGCCGGAGCGAAGCCCAAAACACCCTGAGATAACACTGGAAACCTACCAGTATATCTCGTTTGCCCTGGCCAGGGACTACTCGTGTAATGGCTCTCCTAGACACAGCGCGATGTCAACCCCCAATACCGGGAGAGACAAATCCTGTCTAACCGTCACTGCCTCCAAGTGCTTCGGGACTGCACCCAACCACTACCTGTTTGCACGACTCCTTTGAGCCGTGGTAGGGTAGTGATCAAAGTACAGTGGGAACACACTCGAGGCGGAGTGACAGTGTCAAGTCAGCGGACTAAGCTGTACTCATGTCACCTGGGAACTGATAACTGACAACAGGTATAATACCAACTAGTCAGTTCCCGACGAGTCCTGTCCAGTGTACCCGTAACCTAACGAGCACCCGCATACTATCTCAAGTACGACGTACTGACGGCTGTGGGACAGACCGTCTCCCACACTGGGATGAGAAGCGCATGCGCTGGTCTACTCCGGAGTATCGATGCCCTGTCTCGATAGTCCTGCGACCAGGGACCTGCATAAGGATGAGCTTATAGATTACCCAGCCCCACTAGTGTGACGGCCATCACATCGCTGGTAATCAAGCAAAGATCCTAAGGGCTCCACTAATGTGTATAGGCGATATACTAAAATAAACACATGTACACATTGAAGTAGAAACAAACCAAGTAGCATACTACTATTTTGAGCAAGATTGTATATACAAGGTGAATATCCCAAGCTTCCATTAAGTAATATACAAACTAGAATGATACAGTAATGGCCTCTAGGGCATATACACTAACAATCTCCCACTTGTACTAAGGCCATGTACTGGCGTATCGAAGACCTATCATCTCGATCAGCCGCTCGAACTGAGTCTGGGGCAGGGCCTTGGTGAATGGATCTGCAGTGTTATCTTCTGAAGCGACTCTCCGAACCTCGATCTCCTGGCGATCTACGATCTCCCTGATCAGGTGATACCGCCTCAAGATGTGCCTGGATCTCTGATGGGACCTGGGTTCCTTCGCTAAAGCTATAGCCCCGTTGTTGTCGCAATACAGAGGTATTGGATCAACAATGGACGGAACCACCTGAAGTTCTTTCAAGAACTTCCTCATCCAGACAGCTTCTTTTGCGGCATCAGATGCAGCGATGTATTCCGCTTCCATCGTCGAGTCTGCAACGGTTTCTTGTTTGGAACTCTTCCAACACACCGCCCCTCCATTGAGGGTAAAGACAAAACCCGACATGGACTTGGAATCATCCTTGTCACTCTGGAAGCTGGAGTCAGCAAAGGCCTCGATCTGGAGGTCTTTTCCGCCATACACCAAGAACATCTCCTTAGTCCTTCTCAGGTACTTGAGAATGTTCTTTACCGCTATCCAGTGTTTCTCCCCAGGGTTTGACTGATACCGGCTTACCACACTCAGTGCATAAGCTACATCCGGTCTGGTACACAACATCGCATACATTATAGAGCCTACCGCAGAAGCGTAGGGTATAATAGACATGCGATCCCTCTCCAAATCAGTCTTGGGAGACATCTCTTTAGAGAGGGTGATCCCGTGACAAGCCGGTAGGTTACCGCGCTTGGAATCTTCCATACTGAATCTCTTCAGTATAGTGTCGATGTACCTGGACTGTGAAAGTCCTAATATCCTCTTGGATCTGTCACGGTAGATCCGGATACCCAGAATGTACGAGGCATCACCCAGGTCTTTCATGGAGAACCTTTGTGACAAGAACCCCTTGACAGATTGTAGCATAGGAATGTCATTTCCTATTAAGAGAATGTCATCCACGTATAAAACGAGGAATACTACAGTTCTCGCTACAAATCTACTATAGATGCATGGTTCATCTGGGTTTTTGATAAAGCCAAATTCTTTGACCGTCTCATCAAAGCAGATGTTCCAACTCCGCGATGCCTGCTTTGGTCCATAGATGGACTTAAGCAACTTGCACACCTTTCCGCTGCTCCCACTCTGAATGAAACCCTCTGGTTGGTCCATATAGACACACTCCTCTAAATTTCCATTTAGAAAAGCTGTCTTTACGTCCATTTGCCAGATCTCATAATCGTGGAAGGCAGCAATGGCAAGAAGGATCCGAATGGATTTCAGCATGGCTACTGGAGAAAAGGTTTCTTCATAGTCCAAGCCAGGTCTTTGACGAAAACCCTTTGCTACCAGCCTAGCTTTATAGGTCTCAACCTGTCCATCTACACCAATCTTCCTTTTGAAGATCCACTTGCATCCTACGGGTTTTACCCCGTCTGGAGCAATGTCCAACGTCCATACCTTGTTGGTGTACATGGACTCCATTTCGGTCCGCATTGCATCCAGCCATTTCACTGAGTCAACGCTCTGAACGGCCTGCTGGAAGCTAGTAGGCTCATCATAATCTATGATGCAATCCTCTCTATCCCCGTCTATGAGAAAACCGCAGTATCTCTCGGGCGGATGAGACTGCCTACTACTCCTGCGGAGCGGCGTAGGAATGTCCTGTTCTGTTGAACCCTCTGGTTCCACTAACCTTTCAGTAATAGTCTGTGGTTCTGGAATTTCTTCCAGTTCTACTGCGCTCCCACTATTTTCCTTTTCCAAGAACTGGTGTTCTAGAAAGTGGGCATTACGAGAAACAAGGACTTTTTGTTCCTCTGCGTAGTAGAAAAGATACCCCCTGGTGTTCTTTGGGTATCCCACAAACTTGCACAGTACTGAGCGTGCCTCGAGTTTGTCCGCATGCTGCTTTTTGACAAAAGCTGGACATCCCCAGATCTTCAGATATTGAAGATAGGGTTTCTTCCCACTCCACATTTCATATGGGGTGGTAGGCACAGTCTTAGTCGGAACTCGGTTCAAAAGGTATGCAGCTGATTCTAGCGCATACCCCCAGAATGATCGCGGTAACTCAGCGTTACTCATCATGGACCGCACCATATCCAATAGGGTGCGGTTCCGTCTCTCCGATACACCGTTATGTTGCGGGGTGTATGGAGGAGTAAGCTGAGAGAGAATTCCGTTCTCTTTTAAATAGTCCAGGAACTCGGCACTTAAGTATTCTCCACCTCGATCCGATCTTAGAATCTTAATACTTTTGCCGGTCTGTTTCTCTACTTCATTCTTATACTCCTGGAATTTTCCAAAGGCTTCGGACTTATGTTTCATTAAGAAGACATAACCGTACCTTGAGAAGTCATCCGTAAAAGTACTGAAGTAAGAATGTCCGCGTCGGGCATGTGTAGACATTGGACCGCACACGTCACTGTGTACGAGTCCCAAGAGCTCGCTCGCTCTTACTCCATGTCCAGTAAACGGAGTCTTTGTCATCTTTTCTTTGAGACAGGATTGACAAGTGGCATACGACTGATATTCGAATGCATTCAAATACCCTTCTGTATGTAACTTCGTCAACCTTCTCTCATTGATGTGACCCAATCTACAATGCCATAAGAAAGTCTGATTTATTTCTGGAGACTTTCTTTTGTGTGTATTCTGGACATTAAAAATCTGTGGTTGGTTTAACACGTATATACCATTACTCAATGTACCTGACCCAATCAAAACTTGATTAAGGTGAATGTTTACAACATTACTTACAAACGCAAATTCATAACCTTCTTTAGAAACTAAAGATACAGAAATGATATTACAAGTTGCGTTGGGTACAAAAAAGCAATTACGCAAAACCAAAACATGTCCATCTGACATTCCCAGGTGATAGTCCCCCACGGCTTTAGCATCCATGCTAGCTCCGTTCGCAACTCTGAGGGTCATGTCACCTGCTTTCAAAACCCTACGGTTTCTCAACGCCTGCAAAGAATTACAGATATGAGATCCTGATCCGGTATCCAATACCCAGGAAGTAGAGTTTATTGAAAGACAGTTTTCAATAACATACACACCTGAAGCTGAAGCTGCAACCTGCTTCAATTCCTGTGTTCTGGCCTTCCAGGCCCTGCAATCATTCTTCCAGTGTCCTTTCTTATGACAATAGAAGCATTCTTCCTTATCCACAAGCTTCCCCGCTATCTTTGTCGCTTTACCTTTTCCCTTCGTATCCGCCTTACTAACACCGCCCCTTGGTTTGGCGGGGGCCTTCTTCTTCTTTCCCTTGGCTTTCGCCTTGGACCTAGAAGAAGATGATCCTCCTACAAACAAAGTGGATGTATCCCTACCTTTCAGTAGGGTGCCCTCTGCGCTCCTCAGCATGTTGAGGAGCTCTGAAAGTTCAACCTCTTTTTCTTGTAAGTTGAAGTTCAGTATAAACTGGGCGTAAGTGGAAGGAAGGGACTGGAGAACTATATCCGTATATAGCTCACTCTCCAATGTGATCCCTAGGTCCGCGAGCTCCTCAATGTAGCCGATCATCTTTAGCACGTGCTCGGCTACTGATGATCCGACGGCCATTCTTGTCGAAAATAACTTTTTCGACGCTTCGTATCTTGCGATACGAGATTGCTCTCCATACAGTTCTTTTGTATGAAGCAATATGGATTCCATGTCCATATTCTCGTGCCTCCTCTGATGTTCGTTGTCCATCGAGGCAAGCAGGAGGCACTTGGCCTTCGCGCTATCAATCTCCCAAGTCTTGCGGATTTCCTTATCCGCGACGCTGGAAGTTGGACCAGGGACAGGGGGAGCTTTGGTGGTAAGAAGATACCCCAGCTTGTCGTAAGTGATTGCTATCTTGACATTCCTGAGCCAATCTTTGTAGTTTGGCCCTGTCAGTTTGTTTTTATCTAGGAGTAACTTAAGTCCAGTCATGTTGATTGGTCGCTGCAATTAGGAGAGAGAAGAAGAAACACTCAGCATGATGCTCTTGCAAGTTTAGAGTGGTTTTTAGTTTGTCTAAACAGGATGGCTCCCACTGTTTCTCGAATCCCTCCTCAAACCATAAAGGAAGAATTAGTCAGGATCAATCCCACCGTACAATACTTGCTTAACCGTTCAGCCAGGCCGGTGTCGGTACTTCGAGGGAGGTTTTCCAACGCTTTCGCGAAGTTCCTTAATTAAAGAACCTCTTTTCCCTGGGGGCGTAGCCCCGCTAACACCTTTCTAGGCACCTACTAGGTTTATAGCATTGATCGTTAAGTGAGAAATTTCCCGAGGAGTAGCATATACTCACAGTAGGATCGGGATCCAAATATCATTGCGTGACGAAACTGAAGGAATCCTACCAGAATCATCACACTCCAAATGGTATGCAAATCTAGCAAGTTTCAGTACTTATGAAACTCCCGATGTGGATTTTTGCCCCATGCTCTTATGACCTTGGCGTGAGGTCAAAATGTCATAAGTCACATGTCAAGTTCGTCCCATCATTATCCAGGTTAATTTGAACCCACCCGTACATACCCTTGACGTAGGCCAAAATGGCAGTACGACTGTCTCAAACCAACGCATTCTATCTATGCAACAGATAAATATCCGGCAGCTACCAATCACTATGCCTTGGCGTGAGGTCAAAATACATAGCTTGAATACTACCGAATATTTAACTGAAATGATGGAGGGCTACGGATGGTTTTGGCAAAACCGTGAACGTAGTGAACTTGATTTGGTCGATGGAATGAGATAGCTTTTAAATGGAGTGGCTCAAACTCCGTATTTTAAAAGTTTGTTTTGAAAAGAACCGAGTGGTTTTTCGAAAGTGTTCCAACGACTTTAACTTGGTTTATTATCTTGCATTAGTTCTTTTAATGCGTGATATTCTTGCATTAGTTCTTTTAATGCGTCCCATCATTTAATCCTACCATTGCAGAAAACAACCAAAATATGACGTACGCTTATGCCATTCGCATTCGCCACGGGGCCCCGTCATTACCCGTTAGGTTACTTAACTAACGACAGAGCGGGGGCTGGGCTAGCGCGTCTGTAAAACATAAGCAATGCCTAAATAATATCATATATAGATATACTGCAATGATAAACATTTCAGATCACAGATGAATACATTGGATATACTAGGAATCTGTAATTTGTACGAGCCTGTAACAAAAACAGATTACACGGTCGCGGTGAATAGCCAAAACCCCACCCAAGACCCCTACGGGTGCGGCAAACTACCTGCCAAGTACCCGAAGCGTAGCAACCTCCCTCATCTCCATGAGTAGGCCACTCGACACTTCGGCATACCCGGTAGTTTGTGCACCCCCTCCATGGGTCTATCCTAGGAGCAAAAACAGTAAAAAGAAATTATACAATGACGGCTACAACCCCGACCCGGTTGTGCGGCCATACAAATAATTATTACATCAATTTACAAATTTACATGAATTGAAAGAAAAGAAAACTCTCGTCTCACAACCCCCGGCTATTCACCCGCGACAATCCAACATATTCATATACACATTCCAGCAACATTACAGATCACAGATTTGTATAAACCCCACTAATCGACATATAGCGATTAGTAGACGTTCAATACAAATAACACATAACAGAAAAACCCGTTAGCTAAAGTCTTTTAGAAGTTCGATCAAAAATACGGATTTTCGGGACCCCAAAATAAAATTTTCGTTGTGGAAAATCTGGGAAGAAAATATATATTCCAAAAATCCCAAAATACCCCAAAGAGTAAACTGCAAAAAAGAAAACCCTTGACCGAGTCAACTCGGCCGCGTTTCCGTTGCGGGAGCGTGCTCCCGCCGCGGAAACGCGGCGCTTTGATCGAGTCAGGGGCCCAAATTTTTGCAGTTTCTTTAAAAAAGCCTGAGTCGATTTTAGGTGTGTTCCAAAAAAATTTTCCAGTACTTTTGAAATCGACAGAAAGTTGAAAATTCATGGGTTCGTTTTTGGGACTTTTTCTTTGATCGATCTTCTAGTTACTTGCTAACTTGTTAGATAGAGTTTAACTAGGCTATGATACCACTGTAAGTCCATGCTACCTCTCCCGGTACTTTCGGGAATGCGGAATTTGGTAAAAAACGATTTTTACGGAGGTGGTAACATGGACCTAAAACCCGGATCTAGGTTAAACATCTATCTAACAACATAACTAAGAGTTTCTAGCTACTCGGTTAGGGGGTTATACCTTGCTCGTCTTGAACTCCTTCGTCTTCAAGCTCCAATGGTGGTCCGATTGGCTTCTTCTCGTCGTCTCCGTACGCCGAAGATAGATCCACCTGAAAGCTCCAACCTTTAGCTCCTTCTTCGTTCTTTGAAAAACTAGTTCACTTGGTTTGCTAAACCTAGTGAACTAGAATGAGTAGAGAATACTTTGTGTGGGATTTTATTTATGGTTCTTGATTCTCAACTCATGAGACAAGAGAACCATAGATTAAAGAGAGGGAGCAAGAGCAAAAAGGGTGAGAGCAAAAGGAGAGCTCAAGAACAAGAGAGAGAATGAGCAAGAAAGAATGAGGCTCTCTTTTGTCTTTCACCCTCTCATAATCCAAAGTCATGATAACTCATCATACTAAAAAAGTCTTATGTGATGGTTTGAAGCAACCATAACCATATCATTTCATGCACTCATTTTACACAAATGAGCAAGCAAGAAAAAGTCTTTGCTATGAAATGATGGCTATGGTTATCATGATGGTCAACTAGTCAAGCCTAGTCAACCGGTCAACAAAGTCAACAAGTCAACAAAAGTCAACAAGTCAACAAAGTCAACAAGTCAACAAAAGTCAACAAGTCAACAAAGTCAACAACCATATCACCATAATACTTAATTAATATAATAGTTAATCACATATCATATTCTCATTAGGGTTGAGCAAAAAGTCAAATAGTCAACGGTCAACTGTCAACAACCCTAATGAGAATCCGCTGCCTCTGCCTCCCTGTCAACTGTGCATACACACCCGCATCCGCATTCCGAGGAACACGAATGCACACTGGATAAATCCAATCCCAAAAGGTACACTAGGATCTGGCTTAAACCAAAGCCCGCTAGTGTAAACTGTCCGGACACTGTACGTGCACAAGTGCACGGATGTGACCGAACCCTGTCGCAAAACCATGCGACCTGTCGCAATACCATGCGACCTCTACTCTTTTGCCTAAAGGCGAAAAGCTTTCTGTGTGGGACTCTAAAGACTCGACACTACGCTGGCAGTGGGTTTAACCACAGACCGCAAGCTGCACTAGCTGTGCGTAACGGTCCCCAGGTAATGCCGACAAGAAGACCGACGAGGCGAAACCCATCTGAACTCCTACTGAGCCTGAGTGTGACATTCTCCGTACAGTCCGGTCTGTTCGTCTGATACATCGCATGGCGGGCCTAGGGGGCGGTAAACGTCAGTCCCCCAATAGCGGTACAAGTCGTGCCGGAGCGAAGCCCAAAACACCCTGAGACAACACTGGAAACCTACCAGTATATCTCGTTTGCCCTGGCCAGGGACTACTCGTGTAATGGCTCTCCTAGACACAGCGCGATGTCAACCCCCAATACCGGGAGAGACGAATCCTGTCTAACCGTCACTGCCTCCAAGTGCTTCGGGACTGCACCCAACCACTACCTGTTTGCACGACTCCTTTGAGCCGTGGTAGGGTAGTGATCAAAGTACAGTGGGAACACACTCGAGGCGGAGTGACAGTGTCAAGTCAGCGGACTAAGCTGTACTCATGTCACCTGGGAACTGATAACTGACGACAGGTATAATACCAACTAGTCAGTTCCCGACGAGTCCTGTCCAGTGTACCCGTAACCTAACGAGCACCCGCATACTATCTCAAGTACGACGTACTGACGGCTGTGGGACAGACCGTCTCCCACACTGGGATGAGAAGCGCATGCGCTGGTCTACTCCGGAGTATCGATGCCCTGTCTCGATAGTCCTGCGACCAGGGACCTGCATAAGGATGAGCTTATAGATTACCCAGCCCCACTAGTGTGACGGCCATCACATCGCTGGTAATCAAGCAAAGATCCTAAGGGCTCCACTAATGTGTATAGGCGATATACTAAAATAAACACATGTACACATTGAAGTAGAAACAAACCAAGTAGCATACTACTATTTTGAGCAAGATTGTATATACAAGGTGAATATCCCAAGCTTCCATTAAGTAATATACAAACTAGTATGATACAGTAATGGCCTCTAGGGCATATACACTAACAAAGAGTTCACTAACTCTTTCTCTATTTCCAGTAAACGGAGTATTGGTCATATTACCTTTGAGACAAGACTGGCAAGTATCATAAGATGAAAATTCGAACAAATTCTTATATTCATCCTTATGTAACTTAGTTGGTCGTGTCGCATTGATATGACCTAGTCTACAATGCCTCGAGAAGGATTCGTTCATTCCTGAACTGCTCCTCTTGTCTGTGTTCTATATACTTTGAACTGTGGTTTGATTTAGAACGTATATGCTATTATATAACGTGCCTGATTGAATCAACTCTTGATTCAGGAAAATATTCACAGCATTATCCTCTTATACATAATTATATCCTTCTTTAACTCAGTATAGAACATGATGTAATTTTGTATATCAGGTTCGGTATGTAATAACATTCATTCAGAATCAATGTATTAATACAATGTGATATCTGCCAACTGATTTGGCTGCAACAATTGCACCATTCTCTAACACTTAGAGACATATCACCCATTCGCAGTTCTCTGTAATAAGAATACCTGAAGAATATGCATCAACATGCACTTTCTTCGATTGGGTGGCATGGGAATCCGGATATTCCTTTTTTTCCTGCTCGGACTTATAACAGTTATAAGATTGAGCGGAACCAACGTTCCCTAGCTCAGTATAATAATCAGGTTCGGTCAATGCATCCATATTATTATCTTGATTAAGGCGTGAAATGGTCGCTACCAGGAGATAGAGAGAAGAAAACACTCTGCGTGCGTTCTTGCAGGATTAGATTGGTTATAATTTTATCTAATCAGGATAGCTCCCACTGTTTTAGTCAAATCTTCCTTCAAACCCTAAAAGGTAAGACTAGCCGGGATTAATTACACTCTACAAGTTCACCAATCTTTCGGCCAGGCTAGTGTCGGTATTTTGAGGGAGGTTCCCCATGCTTTCGCACGGACCTAATTAAAATAAACCTCAATTTCCCACGGGCGGAACCCCGCTAACACCTTTCTAGACACCTTCTTGATCAGCTAATTGTAATGTGTAAAACTCTCCCAGGAGTAACTCTTACTCACAGCGGTTATCGGGATCCAACTATCTCATAGAAGGTATGCAATCTCATTGCAAATTTCAACTCTTGAAATTCCCAATAATATTTTACCCCTAGCGTCCTATGACCTTAACGGAGGTCAACAAACCATAGGCTGCTAGTCAAGTTCTACCCATCATTTCCTGATTGAATTAAACCCACCCGCACGACCCTTGACGGAGGTCAACAAGGCCGCACGACTACCCTAAAACAATCGCATCATATGCAGCAGATAAATACTAGTCAGCTACCGCACACTATGCCTTGACGGAGGTCAACAAACGTAGCACGAATACTAAGTAGGACTTATCTGAAATGACGAAGGGCTACGACAGGTTTTTAAGAAAACATTTTGCGTAATGAACTTGATATCGTTGTAGAATCGAGTGATTTTGAAAAAGAAGTGGTTTTTGAGGCTTTTACTAGTTTCACTAAAAAGGTCGCTCCCGGTGAATGGATCTCGGCTCTTTCCTCATTGAATAAGGTGCAGGATATTTCACAAATACCACTATGCAAAGCAAGAACTATAGAAGCAATCAAAAACAAAACCGAGTGGGTTGTAGCATCTGCTAGTTTTGCTAAAGAGGTCACTCCCGGTGAAGGGATCTCGTCTCTTTCCTTATCGAATAAGGTGCTGGATATTCTACAAGGAATACCGCTATGCAAAGCAAGAACTAGAGCTACCAGTTTTTAACACAAGTTTCTACAACATCTTTAGGTTTTTTTACTTTTATTTCATTAATCTCATTAATGAAGTCCCATCAGATTATGCTTCCCAAGCAACACATAGGAAACGAAAGCTGCAATATTTATTATATCTCATTTATATAATATGGGCATTCGTCTCAGATATATAATATGATCACATCACAGATATCAGCAGCAGAAGAATCATATATGAAATATTAGATATACTAGGAATTCCGAGTTTTAAGTTAAGCCAGTATAAAACACGGATTCCACGTTCGCGATGAATAGCCAAACCTGCATCCCTAGACCCCTACGAGAGCAGCAAGCAACCCTACCAATTCTAGAGTTAGGAGACCCGGTCTCGACTCCTCGAGATGGTCTCCCACTGTACCCTAGAACCCGGTTACTTATGCTCCCCGCCTTGGGTCTATCCTAATGCGGAAAAGGAAATAATATACAATGGTGACATCATCCTCAACCCGGAAGTGCCCCAATAAAAGAATATTGCATACAATGAATTTTATATGAATGAAAATGAAAAACTCTCATCTCACATAAAAACCCCGGCTATTCAAAACACGACGATCCAATATAACATATCACAGCAACACATAACAACACATGTCATCAACGTAAGTAAATATGCGTATCCCAGTTGTCGTTGGCATATAGCACCGAAAACGGCGATACACCACATATTACACTTACGGTCGCAGAAATAAAAGTGAAAAACTACAATATTTGGAATCCACAATCACTCTAGACATCTTAAATCCGAAATATCACATACTTCGCATTTCATGCCTAACTATATGAATTCCACATATTGTATCACATTCCAGATAAATAGACAATGTTAAACCTTCCGATCGAATAAACGAACACCCAAGATTTCCTAAATAGCTCAACACTTGAGCGGAGTTCAAAAAGTCCCAGAACATGTCACAGCCGCTATGAACCAGCCGTAGAAGGGTCAAACTAACGCCTCACATGTGGCATCGCTAAACTACCACAAACCATATGGTTCAGTGGCGGTTTTGACGGTCACATAATCGAGTTAAGGTTACGTTCTTCTAGAGGGTCCACAGATTCGCTTGCATAATTTTCTAAAAGTTTTAAACTCAGGAAAAATCCAACACTTGAAAGTTTTCCGACAGGGGAAAAAGTGAGTTATTGATATCCGTTCGAACCTTTTAACAGGTTCTAAATAACCCGGAAAAACATAAACGAAGTTAAACTTTCCGATCGAATCAATGAGTTCCTAATATTTCCCAGAAAGCTCAACACTTGAGTAGAATTAAAAATTCCCAGAAGCATGAAAAAGTACCCAGGAATAAACCCCTGAAGTATTAGCCCCTAACTCCCAAAGTTGGCCGCGTAACCACCCCCAAACTCATGGTTTGGCCGCGGTTCCGCGGTCCCTTGAGTGAGTTATGTCTTCGTACTTCAGAGTGATCCTTAGAATTCCCTGCATAATTTTCTGAGTATTTTTAATATGAAAATTTTCAACTTTTGAAAAAATTTCCAGAAAGTGGGATTTATCGGGGTTTCGCAGTTCGATCGGACTTCAAACTTCGTCTAGACAACGCCTAATGCTCTAGATTGGCTCTGATACCACTGTAGGGTTGGCTTAGCACCTTTTGAAGATTTTGGCAAGCATCAATCATGCTACTTTAAAAAATTTTGGGTGCTAAACAAACCCTAACCAAGATCTTAACTAGAGATTTAGGGTTAAACATGATATGTAAACTCTTTACATCTAAGTGAACAAGGAATACAAGCTTTGTAGACCGGTCCTTCACTTCATTAGCTCCGTGTAGAAGTCCCTTCGTTGCGATCATGATCGTCCGGACTCTAGAAGGGCTCCCACGAAGAAACGAACAAGCTTGCTTTGAAGTCTTCGAGGCCGAAGATGATCTGCGTCGAGGAGACACTAGCCCATGCTATCTCTTCACTAATTGTGTAGATTAGTGAAGCAAACACCCTAAACTAAATAGTTAATAGTATAGGATGATGAAGTATGAAGTGGGTTCACTTTAGACATATTTTTCTTACAAGTTTCCATCACTTTTGGAAAAAGCTAGCAAGCTTTTCTCACTTGATGATGAAGAAGAAGATGAATGAACTCATGAGGTTAGAAATGCAACCATGGGTGAGTATATCATATATCTAACCCTTATAGATAGTTAACTATTGTGTATGGTTAATGGTTGAGTTGATAAATATCTTAAGGAAAATAAAAGAGTGGACTAAGTCAATGGTTATCTTAAAGCTTCTCCAAGCTTCCAACCATCAAAATATCTCCACTAATTTGTAATTACTTAAGAATAAATATTAACCCTAACATGGTGTTAGTCTCATACATGTTGCATGTGTAACCTAGCATGACACAATAATATATATCATGTATATATTTTGTGCAAAAAGAATACAATTAATATATATCATATATATATCAATGTATCAAAAAGTGAGAAAAGAAATCTTAAGTGAGCTAATATTAGTTAATGTAATTTAATATATCAAATATATAATTATACATTAAACTATTAAATCAACTCTTGATTTAATAATCCGGCTATAGTACATATAACCGACTAATATCAGATGAATCAACTTATCGAATCAACACTTGATCCGATAACCTGGCTATATCACATATACCCGACCGATATCACATATCGCGAGAATAAAATACGGTATCACATACTCGTATTAATCTCAGTCCCACACATATCACATATGTGCTCCTACTCCGTTTCGCATGAACCAGGAAACCTCTGTGTAGGACTCTAAAGACTCGTCAATACGCCGGCAGTAGGTGATGATCATATCGAACACCCACAAGCCGCAAGCGGTCTGCTAAACGTAACGGCCACCCGGGTATTGAGTGATCAGAACATCAACAAGAAATCATGCTATAACTCCTGCGAATCCAATCAGTAACACTACCGTATAGTCCGGTCTCTTCGTCTTATATGTCGCATATCACTACCTCGGGGTGGTATAACGTCAGACCCCAATAGCCTGATAAGTCATGCCGATGCAAGGTCCATAACGGTTCGAGAAACTACTGATAACACTTACCAGTAAATCTCAGCAACCCTGGCCAGGGATTTCCAGTTATGGCCAATCAAGCATAGCGCAACATCAACTCCCAATACCGGGAGAGACAAAACCCCTCCTATCGCTCATTTCCTCCATGTGATTCGGGACTGTACCCAAAAGCCACCGTTTTTCACAATCTCTTGACCGTGGTAAGGTAGAAATCAATGCATAGTGGGAATCACACAAGACTCTATGACGATCTCGGGTCTACAGACTAACCTGTACCAGTATCACCAGAGAACTGCTATCCGACGATAGGTATAATACCATCTAGGAGTTCTCGGCGAGTCCGTCCAGTGTACCCAGTCTCCACTAAGCACCCGTATACCTTCTCTGATGTCAAACACCAATGGATATGGGATCATCCATCGCCCATCATATGGGTCAAGAAGCGCATACGCTAGTCTACTCTGGAGTACCGATGCCCTGTCTCGATACTCCCACGACTAGGAACATTTGAAGGATGTACTTATCGACTACCCAGTCCTCACTAGTATGATCTACATCATAGTCCTGGTAGTCAAGTACTCATCCTAAGGGATTTATCAACATGTGATCACAAAACAGTATTTGTTTACATGTTAAGATATAGTGCAACCAGATAGCATACTATCATGTCGAGCAAGAAAGTCCTTCCTATATAGGTCCAAGCATCTACTACAATATACATCGCATGTACAGTAATGGCCTCTAGGGCATACATATAACTAGCAGATCTTTCATGGAGAACTTTTGTGATAAGAAGAGCTTGACCGAGTGTAGTATAGGAACATCATTTCCTATCAAGAGTATGTCATCCACGTACAATACGAGGAAGAAAGCCTTACTCTCTACAACCTTATTGTATATACAAGGTTCATCTATATTTTTGATGAAGTCAAACTCTTTGATAGCTTCATCAAAACTGATGTTCCAGCTCCACAATACCTTCTTTAATCCGTAAATTGATTATGCAGCTTGCACACGCTTCCGCTGCTCCCACTGTCTACGAAGCCCTCTGGTTGTGTCATGTACATGCTCTCTTCTAAATCACCATTTACAAAAGCAGTCTTAACGTCCATCTGCTAGATTTTGTAGAAATGTTATGCAGCAATGGAAAGTAGGATCCTGATGGACTTAAGCATAGCGACAGGAGAAAAGGTTTCATCATATTCGATATCAGGTCGTTGACGAAAACCTTTTGCAACAACTCTAGCTTTGAAGGTCTCAACCTTTCCATCTACACCAATTTTCTTCTTAAAGATCCACTTGCTTCCGATGGGTTTTACCCCATCAGGAGCAACTTCCAAAGTCCATACTTTTTTGGTGTACATGGATTCCATCTCAGATCGCATAGCATCCAGCCATTTCACAGAGTCCACACTTATGATAGCCTGCTCGAAAGTAGTTGGGTCATCATCTTCCATGATGCAATCCTCGCTCCCGTGGTCTATGATAAAATCGTAGTATCTCTCAGGTGGATGAGGAACCCTACTAGATCTGCGGAGTGGCTGAGGTTCGTCGGGGACTATTGAATCCTCCGGTTCTACCAAATCGTCAGTAACAGTTTGTGTAGCTGGAACTTCTTCCAGCTCTACCTCATGACCATTAATTTCTTTTACAAGAAATTTCTTTTCTAAAAAGGTGGCATGTTGAGAAACAAACACTTTTTGTTCGTCAGTATAGTGGTAGATAAATCCATATGAATTCTTTGGATATCCTACAAACTTACACAAATCAGACCTTGCCTCGAGCTTGTCCAGATTTTACTTTTTAACATAGGCCGGACAACCCTATATCTTAACTCGTTTAGAGATGGTCTCTTCCCATTCCATATCTCATATGGAGTGGTAGGCACGGATTTGGTCGGAACTCTATTCAATAGGTATGCAGTTGTCTCAAGTGCATAACCCCAAAAGGAAATAGGTAACCCGGCAGTACTCATCATAGAGCGCACCATATCTAATAGGGTACGATTCCTCCATTCTGATACTCCATTGTGTTGCGGTGTATATAGAGGAGTAAGCTGAAAGAGAACTTTGTGCTTGGAAGGATTTTAATACTCTTTTAGCTAATCTCGGAACTCTGTGCTTGGAAGGATTTTAATACTTTTACCCGCCTGGTTCTCAACTTCGCACTTATATTTCTTTGAATTTCTCAAAAGATTCAGATTTGTGTTTCATCAGGAACACATGTCCATATCTTGAGAGATCATCGGTGAATGTAATGAAGTACGAGGAACCATTCTTGGTATGTGTAGACATAGGACCGCATACATCACTCTGTATCAGTCCTAAGAGTTCAGTAGCTCTTTCTCCGTGTCCAGTAAACGGAGTTTTGGACATCTTACCTTTGAGACATGACTCGCAAGTTTCATAAGATGTAAATTCGAACGTATTCAAATATCTATCTCTATGCAACTTAGCTAGTCTTGTTGAATCGATATGACCTAGTCTACAAAGCCACAAGTTGGCTTCGTTCATTTATGAACTTTTCCTCTTGTGTGTGTTCTGTATATTTAGAACTGTAGTCTGATTTAGAATGTATATACCGTTACTTAGCGTACCAAATCCAATCAACACTTGATTTAGGAAAATGATCATAACATTATCCTCTAATGCAAAGTTATATCCTTCTTTATGCAACAAAGAAACTGATATAATATTGCACATCATATTTGATGCGTAATAACAGTCGTTCAGAATCAGCGTATTATTATTTGGTAACACTATGTGATATTCGCTAACTACAGTGGCCGCAACAATTGCACCATTCGCTACTTTTAGAGACATATCACATTTTCCCGGTTCTCTACCTCTTCTAAGCCCATGTAAAAAATTACATACGTGGGATCCTGATCCGGTATCCAATACCCAGGACGTAGAGCAAACTGAGAAACATGATTTTTCTTCATCCGGTATCTCAGTTATGAACACACCCGAAGACAATGCATCAACATGATTTTTCTTCGTTCAGGTTGCGTGGGAATACTTATATACCCCTATTCTTTGCTCAGACTTATGACAATCATAAGAAAAAGAGGAACCAACGTTCCCCAGCTCAGTATAATAAGCGGGTTCGGTCAATACATCCATATTATTATCTTGATTAAGACGTGTCATTGGTCGCTACCTAGAGAGAAAGAGGGAAACGCATTAGCATGCACTCTTTGCAAGATTAGATTGGTTATTATCTTATCTAATCAGGATGGCTCCCACTGTTTTTATCAAATCTTCCTTCAAACCATAAAAGGTAAGATTAGCCGGGATTAATTACACCCTACAAGTTCGCCAATCGGTCAGCCAGGCAAGTATTGGTACTCCGAGAGAGTCTCCCCATGCTTTCGTATAGAACTAATTAAATAACCTCATTTCCGCAGTGGCATAACCCCGTTAACACCTTTCTTAGACACCTACTGGATCAGCTAATTGTAAAGTGGAAAACTCTCGCAGGAGTCTCTCTTACTCGCAGTGGGTATCGGGATCCAACTTTCTCATAGAAGGTATGCAATCTCATTGCAAATTTCAGCACTTGAAATTCCCAATATCTGTTTTTACCCCTAGCAACTTATGACCTTAACAAGGTCAACAAATCATAAGTGCTAGTCAAGTTCTACCCGTCATTTCGTGATTGAATTAAACCCACCCGTACGACCCTTAACAAGGTCAAAAAAGCCGTACGACTACCCTAATCCAATCGCATCACATACGGCAGATAAGCACTAATCAGCTACCACACACTACGCCTTTACTCTGGTCAGCAAACGTATCACGAATACTAAATAGCACTTTATCTGAAATGACGGAGGGCTACGACTGGTTTTGAAGAAAACCTTTAATGTAATGAACTTGATATCGTTGTAGAATCTAGTGATTTGAAAAGGAGTGTTTTTGTAGCTTTTTCTAGTTTTGCTAAAGAGGTCATTCCCGGTGAAGGGATCTCGGCTCTTTCCACATCGAATGAGGTGATAGATATTAATCAAGGAATACCACTATGCAAAGCAAGAACTAGTGAAGCTGTCAAAAATAAAACCGAATGGGTTGTAGCATTTGCTAGTTTTTCTAAAGAGGTCACTCCCGGTGAAGGGATCTCCTCATCGAATGTGGTGCTGGATATTCATCAAGGAATACCACTATGCAAAGCAAGAACTTGAGCTACCTTTTTAAAATTTTGATACTACAACATCTTTAGGTTTCTTTTCTTTCTATTAATCTCAGTAATGAAGTCTCATCATTTATGTTTCCCTAAATATCACATAAAAGAAACGAAAATAGAACGTACGCTTATGCCATCCGTATTCACCATGGGGCTCCGTCATGCACCGTTAGCTTACTTAACTAATGGCAGAGCAGAGGCTGGACTAGCGCGGGTGCAAAACATAAGCAACTTTTATTATATATAGCATTCGTCTCACGCAGTTATATGATCACATCACAGAACTAAGCAGCAGAACCAAAACATATAAAATATTGGATATACTAGGAAGTCAGTGTTTTAAATTCAGCCAGTAATGAAAAATACGGATTCCACAATCGTGATGAATAACCAAACCCACATCCCTAGACCCTTACGAGAGTGGCAAGCAACCCTGCCAATTCTAGAGTTAGGAGACCCGGTCTCGACTCCTCGAGATGGCCTCCCACTGGACTCTAGAACCCGGTTACTTACGCTCCTCGCCCTGGGTCTATCCTAATGCGGAAAATTAAATAATATACATCAATGGCGAGATATCCTCAACCCGGAAGTGTCCCAATAAAAGAATATTACATGCATTTTATTTACATGAATGAAAATGAAAAACTCTCATCCAACGCAAAAAACCCCGGCTATTCAATCATGATGATCCAATATAACATATCAGCAACGCATAACATCACATGTCATCAATGTAAGTAAATATGCGTATCCCGAATTCCGTTGGCCTATAGCAACGAGATCGGGGATACTCCACATATTACACTTACGGTCCCAGAAAAGAAATGAAAAACTACAATATTTAGAATCCGCATTTCCTTAGACATTGTAAACCCGGAATATCTCATATGCCGAATTTCATGCCTAACCTATAAACCTTGCATTTTAGTCTCAAATCGAAAACACTTTTCAATAACTTAGTCGGGTAATTCAACAAGATTCCCGACTACTCGATCGAATACTCGTCGGGAACTTTAGTAGATGGCCGCACCCCCGATGTCGTCGACGAAGTGCACTTAGGCGAAACACCGTGGCCGCGAGCACCCTAGTAGATGCTATTGGCAATGGGATTCTCCTACAGTCACTTGGTCAGGGCAATAAGGTATGGCTATCTAGTAAAGTTATCCGGCAAGTATTCGCGTACTATACGTGATTGCGACGGAGTTTTGATCCGAATCAAAACTCCGTAGCAATCGATCAATAGAGACTAAATTGCTAGATTTATAATTACAAACTAGTTTTTGAAAAACTAATTAACTATGGATTCTAAATATTGTATCACATATAAAACTTAAACCCGAAACGACGTTAAAACACGATTACGAAACACTCTGAATATCCCTAATAAGAAGAGTTAACATCACATGCAAACTGGGATGAACAAATATAACCTGAAACCCCAAAACCAACACTCCAGAACACCCAAAAAATACGAGACCAAAAAATGGTAATGGGGCCGGCCAGGCCGGCCAAATCATGGTTTTCACCGGGTCAATTTTGGAGTTATGGTCTCGAATTTCTATGGTATTCTAGTTACATCACATGTAACATTCTATACTTGTTTAAAAAAATTTCAGAAACCTTTAAAAAATCAACAAAAACTTGGGGTTTCGAGTTACAGTTTCGGAGTTGTTTCAATTTCGTAGTTTTACAAACATCGTCTAATATCTAGCTTTGGCTCTGATACCATGAAAGTCTACCCTAGCGCCACCACTGGGTTTTCACAACCATCTAACATGCTATTTTAAAATTTTCGGGGTGCTAAGCTAGACTAACCAAAGATGTTAACTAGATGATTAGGGTTTTAAGCATGATATCAGAAACTATACTAAAGCAAGTGAAGGAAATTACAACCCAGTAGATCGAGTCCTTCACTTCATAAGCTCCATGTAGTAGTCCACACGACTCCACTAGGCTCTACTTGAAGTTGGATCGAGCTTCCTTTGCGATCTTCGTGCCGAAGATGATCCACCCGAAGATCCACTAATCCAAACTACCTCTTCACCAAACTCTTTAGTGAAGGAAACACACTACACACATATATATATACATTTTCCACCTCATTTTCTATTTTCCGAAAATAGAAAATCCATACCGTGCTTCATATATCTATATATATATATACACACACATATATATATATATGAGAATAATGGAGGAAAGATGCCATAGGAGGGAATTTCCTCATATGGCGTCTAAAAAATATACCCTCCATTGTGTTTTCCGACGATCGGAATCCATCATCTTCATCGTTATCATCTAAGATATGGGTACACCAAATTTCATGTGATTCTACAACTTTTTCACCGTTGATTTAGCAATGTAAAAAGTTCTATTGTCGGCAAATCGTTAATTTTGAACCCACTAAGTCAACAGTGAAAAAGTTGTAGAATCACATGAAATTTGGTGTACCCACATATTAAATAATAACGATGAAGATGATGAGTTCCGATCATCGGAAAATACGATGGAGGTTGTATTTTTTCGACGCCATGGGAGGAAATTCCCTCCTATGGCATCTTTCATCCATTATTATATATAAATATATATATATATATATATTATGAAAAAAATAATTAGTGAGCTAATAATATTAGTTAATATATAATTGTATCTGTTAGTTATATGTATGCCCTAGAGGCCATTATTGTACATGCGATGTATATTGTAGTGGATGCTTGGACATATATAGGGAGGACTTTCTTGCTCGACATGATAGTATGCTATCTGGTTGTACTTTATCTTAACATGTACTCTGATTGTCTCTATGTTACATGTTGATGAAGCCCTTAGGATATGTACTCGACTACTGGGACTATGATGAGATCATACTAGTGGGGCCACGGTAGTCGACGAGTACATCCTATAACTGTTCTTAGTCGAGGGTGTATCGAGACAAGGCATCGATACACCAGAGTAGACTAGCGTATACGCATCTTGACCCATATGATGGGCGATGGATGATCCCATATCCATCGGTGTTTGACATCAAGGATGGTGTACGGATGCTCAGTAGAGACTGGGTACACTGGACGGACTCGCCCGAGAACTCCCAGATGGTATTATACCTCACGTCATATGGCAGTTCTCCGGTGACACTAGTACAGAATAGTCTGTTGACCCGAGATCGTTATAGAGACTTGTGTGATTCCCACTGTGCTTTGATTTCCATCATACCACGTCCAAGAGAGCATGCAAAAAGGTGGCTTTTGGGTACAGTCCCGAATCACATGGAGGCAATGAGCGATAGGAGGGGATTCGTCTCTCCCGGTATAGGGAGTTGATGTTGTGCTGTGTTCGATTGGCTATAACTGGAAATCCCTGGCCAGGGTTACTGAGATTTACTGGTAAGTGTTATCAGTAGTTTCTCGAACTGTTATAGACCTCATATCGACACGACTTATCAAGCTACTGGGGTCCGACGTTTACCACCCCTAGGCGAGATATGCGACATATCAGACGAAGAGACCGGACTGTACGGGAATGTTACTGACTGGATTCACAGGAGAATGTACAGGCTTGCTTGTTGATCTTCTGAGCGCTCAATACCTGGATGGCTGTTACGTTTAGCTGACCGCTTGCAGCTTGTGGGTGTTTGATATGATCATCACCTACTGCCGGCGTATTGACGATTCTTTAAAGTCCTACACAGAGATTTCTTGGCTCAGGCAAAACGGAGTAGGAGAACATATGTGATATGTGCGGGACTGAGAACAATATGTATATGTGATACCGTATTAGATTCTCACGATATGAGATATCGGCCGGGTATATGCGATATAGCCGAGTCATCGGATCAAGTGTTGATTCGATGAACTGATTCAGATTATATTAATCGGTTATTTGTGAAATAGCCGGATTATCGGATCAAGCGTTGATTCGATAATTTAATGTATAATTATATATTTGATATATTAAATTTCATTAACTGATATAAGCTCACTAAAAGATTCTTTTTCTCACTCGGGTAATACATTGATATATATGCGATGTATGTTAATTGTATTATTTTATTTTGTTACAATAAATATTATATATGTGATATATCATATTGTAACATGATATGGTTATTAATGCAACATGTTTTGTGGAGTTTAATTGTGATTAGGGTTTGGATTAGGGTTAAGTCTTCATGAAGCTTTCATGAAGCTTCTTGAAGCTTTGACTTTGACTTGGATATTTTGTGATATTTGCTTAACCCAACCCAACCCTCTAACCCTAGTTATGTCTCTACAATGGTTAGCCTTCTCATTATCTACCATGGTTGCATTTATAACCACACACTAGAGTTTCATTATTCATCACAAAAGGATTCTTCTTCTTCTTCCTTGAGTTCTTGATGGAAAAGCTTTCTAGCTTTTTCATTAGTGATGAAAATGAGTGAGTTAATGAAAACAAATGAGAGCTAAAATCCCACTTCATAATTCTAATCTATCCTAGCCATTTAGATTAGGGTGTTCACTTCATTTAGCGAGTGAGAGCTTGTGTTAATGAAACTTCAAGGTAGATCATCTTTGTTATCGAAGATCGGAAGCAAGCTTGCATCTTTCTCTACGTGGAGCCTTTCGAGAGTCCGGAACTTGATGATCGCAGCGAAGGGACCACAACACGCTTATGAAGTGAAGGACCAGACTACAAAGGTTGTAATCCCAAACTCTTAGATATTAAAGTGTTTAACATGCTTTGTTTCGCCTAATCTCTAGTCTAAGATCTTGGTTTAGGGTTGTTCGGCATGGCTAAATTTTAAATCGGGCATGGTTGATGCCTTATAGACCCTTGTGAGAGTGCCTAGTAACCCTACAGTGGTATCAAAGCCAAGCTAAAGC
Organism: Agapanthus africanus; assembly: GCA_030015575.1. Lineage (NCBI taxonomy): Eukaryota > Viridiplantae > Streptophyta > Magnoliopsida > Asparagales > Amaryllidaceae > Agapanthus > Agapanthus africanus. The sequence continues at coordinate 344,171,029 of CM057341.1, forward strand.
TTTAGGCGAAGTCCTGGAGAAGTTTAAAGTCCAATCGAACTACGAATACCCGTAAAACCCTAGTTTCTGGAAATTTTTCAAAAAGTTGATTTTTTTCATATTAAAAATACTCGAAAAAATCAGCAGGGAATTCTATGGAACTGTGTGATAAACGACAACGTAATTCGCCCAAGGCGCCGCGGAACCGCGGCATGAGCATGGATCGCGCGGCGGTTCCGCGGCCGTACAGTGAAATCATTGTTTGCTTTTTGCACAGTAAAGTCCCTATGTATTTCCTGATGTTTCTGGGTATTTTTAATTCTACTCAAGTGTTGAGTTTTCTGGATTGTATTAGGAGCTCATTGGTTCGATCGGAAAGTATAACTTCATTAAGTTTTTCCGGGTAATTTTTTAGAAAGTGTTAAAAAGTTCGACCGGATATCAATAACTCACTTTTTCCCCTACCGGAAAATTTCCAAGTGTTGGATTTTTCCGTAGTTTAAGAACGTTCTAAGTCGTGCAAGTAACGCGGTGGACCCTCTAGAAGACAACAAACCTTAACTCGATTATGTGACCGTCTTGAACTGCCTCTAAACCTTAGGGTTTAGGGCAGTACGGCGTTGCCACATGTGAGGCGTTGGCTTGACCCTTCTACGGCTGGACCATTGGTACTGTGGCATGTGATGGATGTTTTTAAACTAATTTCAATTGTTGAGAACTATTTGGGAAAACTTGGGTGTTTGTTTATTCGATCGGAAAGTTTGACATTATCTATTTATCTGGAATGTGATACAATATTTGGAATCCACAAGTAGTTATGAGATAACTAAATTGAATGTTATAAATCTAGCAGTTCAGTCTCAAATGATCGGTTGCCACGGGATTTTGATGTGATCAAAAGTCCGTCGCAATCACATAGCGTACGCGGATACTCGCTGGGTAAACTTAACAGAAGGCCATGCCCCATAGCCCCGACCAAGTGACTGTAGGAGAACCCCGTTGCCAAAAGCATCCGTTCGGGTGCTCGCGGCAGCGATGTTCCGCCTTAGTGCACTTCGTCGACGGCATCCGGGGGTGCGGCCGTCTACTAAAGTTTGCGATGAGCATTCGATCTGGATGTCGGGAATCTTGTTGAATTTCCTGACTTGATATTGAAAAGAGTTTTCGATAATTGAGACTAAAATCCGGGGTTTATAATTGTTAGGCATGCGATGTCTAAAGAATTCATTTGGTTAGGCATGAGATGTCTAAGGAGGATGCGGATTCCAACTGTTGTAGTTTTACACTTTCTTTTCTGCGACTGTAAGCGTAGTATGTAGTGTTTCGTCGGCTTCGTTGCTATACATCAACGACAATCGGGATACGCATACTTGCTTACGTTGATGATATGAGATATTATGTGTTGCTGTGATATGTTATATTGGATCGTCGTGTTCTGAATAGCCGGGGGTTTTATGTGAGATGAGAGTTTTTCATTTTCATTCATGTAAAATTCATTTGTATGTAATATTCTTTTATTGGGGCACTTCCGGGCTGAGGATGATGTCACCATTGTATATTATTTACTTTTCCGCATTAGGTAGACCCAAGGCGGGGAGCAGAAGTAACCGAGTTCTAGGGTCCAGTGGGAGACCATCTAGAGGAGTCGAGACCGGGTCTCCTAACCCTAGAATTGGCAGTGTTGCTTGCCGCTCTCGTAGGGGTCTAGGGATGTAGGTTTGGCTATTCATCACGACCGTGGAATCCGTGTTTTGTACAGGCTCGTATTAAAACACGGACCTCCTAGTATATCCAATATTTCATATATGTTTCTTCTGCTGCAATGTTCTATGATAAGATCATATTACTGCCTGAGACGAATGTTTATATTATATATATGAGATATATGTTATATTGCAGATTTCGTTTCAAATGTGATGCTTGTGAAGCATAAGAAAATGGGACTTTATTAATGAGATTAATGAAACTAAAAGAAACCTAAAGATGTTGTAGAAACTTGTTTAAAAACTGGTAGCTCTAGTTCTTGCTTTGCATAGCGGTGTTCCTTGTAGAACATCCAGCACCTTATTCGATAAGGAAAGAGCCGAGATCCCTTCACCGGGAGTGACCTCTTTAGAGAAACTAGCAGACGCTACAAACTCAGTTTGTCTTTTGATTGCTTCTATAGTTTTTGCTTTGCATAGTGATATTTGTGAAATATCCTGCACCTTATTCGATGAGGAAAGAGCCGACGATCCCTTCACCGGGAGTGACCTCTTTAGCAAAACAAGAAAAGGCCTCAAAAACACTCCATTTAAAATCACTCGATTCTACAACGATATCAAGTTCATTACGCAAAGGGTTTTCAGAAAAACCTGTCGTAGCCCTCCGTCATTTCAGATAAGTACTGGTTAGTATTTGTACTGCGTTTGTTGACCTTAGCCAAGGCGTAGTGTGCGGTAGCTGATTAGTACTTATCTGTATAAGCATATGATGCGATTGAGTTAGGCTAGTCGTGCGACTTTGTTGACCTTAGCCAAGGGTCGTGCGGGTGGGTTTAATTCAATCCGGAAATGACGGGTTGAACTTGGCTAGCACTTATGATTTGTTGACCTTAGCCAAGGTCATAAGCTGTTAGGGGCAAAATATTATTGGGAATTTCAAGTGTTGAAATCTGCAATGTGATTGCATACCTTCTATGAGATAGTTGGATCCCGATACCCGCTGCGAGTAAGAGTTACTCCTGGGAGAGTTTTACACATTACAATTAGCCGATCAGGTAGGCGTCTAGAAAGGTGTTAACGGGGTTACGCCCCTGGGAAAACGAGATTTACTTTAATTAGGTCCGTGCGAAAGCACGGGGAACCTCTCTCAAAGTACCGGCACTGGCCTGGCTGAAAGATTGGCGAACTTGTAGAGTGTAATTAATCCCGGCTAGTCTTTCCTTTTAGGGTTTGAAGGAAGATTTGACTAAAACAGTAGGAGACATCCTGATTAGATAAATTAATAACCAATCTAATCTTGTAAAAGCGCACGCTGAGTGTTTTCTTCTCTCTCTCTCCTGGTTACGTCTATGTTACGTCTTAATCAAGATAATAATATGGATGAATTGACCGAACCCACTTGTTATAATGCGCTAAGGAACGTTGATTACCAGAATTCCCGTGCCGTCCAAATGAAGAAAGTGCATGTTGATGCATCTTCTTCGAGTGTGTTCATTACCGAAAACTGTTTCTCAGTATCCTTTACGTCCTGGGTATGAGATACCGGATCAGGATCCCGTAAATGTAATTTGTTACATGGGCTACAGATAGGTAGAGAACTGAGAACGGGTGATAAGTTTCATGAGATAGAAATGGTGCAAGTGTTGCAGCCAAGTCTGTTGGTAGTTATCACCATGTATTACCAGAATACATTGATTCTGAACGAATATTATTAGATACCGAACCTGATATACAACATCATATCAGTATCTTTATTTAATAAAGAAGGATATAATTTTGTATTGTTGGATAATATTTTGAACATTTCCTATATCAAGAGTTGATCGGTTCAGGCACGTTATCTAAAAGCATAGACGTTTTAAATCAAACTACAGTTCTTAGTATACAGAACACACACAAGAGGAAGAGTTCAGAAATGAACGAATCCTTCTTGAGGTATTGTAGACTAGGACATATCAATGCGACCCGACTAGCTGAAGTTACATAAAGATGCATATTTAAATTAGTTTCGATTTACATCTTGTACAAACTTGCCAGTCATGTCACAAAGATAAAATGACCACAGCTCCGTTTATTGGAAACATAGAAAGAGTTAGTGAACTCTTGGGATTGATACATGCTGATGTATGAAGGTCCCATGTCTATACATGCCAAGACCGGTTCTTTGTACTTCATTGCATTAACTGATGATCTCTCAAGATTCAGACATATGTTTCTGTTGAAACACAAGTCCGAAACTTTTGAGATAATCACAGAATATAAGTTAGAAGTAGAAAACCAAAAACGTGTATAAGTATTATGTCCTTTGATGAGATCAGGGAGGAGAATACTTGAGCACGGAGATCCTGGACTATTCTAAAAGGATAATGAGATTCTCTCTCAGCATTACTCCTCCGTATACACCATAGCATGATGGTATATCGGGGCGGAGCAATTGCACCCTATGTGATATGGTGCGCTCTATGATGAGTACTACTGAGTTTCCTATTTTCTTTTGGGAGTTATGCACTTGTAAAGCAGCATACCTATTGAATAGGGTTCCATTCAAATCAGTTGCCTACCACTTCATATATGATATGGAATGGGAAGAGCCCATATCTTAAGTAAGTTAAGATTTGAGGTTGTCCGCCCTATGTCTAAAAGAAAAATCCGGACAAGCTCGAGGCAAAGTCAGTTCTGTGGAAGTTTGTTGGATATCCCAAGCATTCGCAAGGGGATATCTTCTACCAAACTGAGGAACAAAAGATGTTTTGTTTCTCAGCATGACACCTTTGTGAAAGGGAATATCTTGTGAAGAAATTATTGGTCATGAGGTAGAACTGGAAGGAGTTCCAGCTATACAAACTGCAGCTGATGATTTGGTAGAACCAAAGGATTCAATAGTTTCCAACGAACCTCAGCCTCTCCGCCGATCTAGTAGGGTTCCTCACCCACCTGAGAGATACTTCGGTTTCTCTATGACAGTAGGAGCGAGGATTGCATCATGAGATGATGACCCAACCAGTTTCGAGCAGGCCATCAGGAGTACGACTCTTTAAGAATGGGTGGATGCTTAGTGATCTGAGATGGAATCCTTATACACCAACAAAGTATGGACTTTGGTTTCTTTATCTGAAGGGTTAAATCCCCATCAGGAGCAAGTATATCTTGAGAAGATTACTTGGTGTACATGGAAAAGTTGAGACTTTCAAAGCTATGCTTAAATCCATCCAGATCCTACTTGCCACGGCTACATACCATGACTACGATATCTGGCGGTTGGGTGTCATGACTGCTTTTCTAAAATGATTTGGAAGAGAGCGTCTATAAGTATACAGCCAGAGGGCTTCGTAGACAGTGGGAGCAGCGGAAACGTGAGAAAGATGTTTTATGTGATAAAACAAACATCGCGAAGTTGGAACGTCTGTTTTGATGTGGTAGCCAAAAATTTTGACTTCATCAAAATGGTAGATGAACCTTGTATATAAAAAAAGGTAGTAGAGAGTATGGTGAAGATCCTCGTAGAGTATGTGGATGACATACTCTTGATAGGGAAGGAGTTTCCTATGCTACGCTCGGTCAATCTCCGCTTATCACAAAGATTCTCCATATAGGATCAAGGTGATACCTCCTAAATCCTGGGTTATGGATCTATGGGATAGATCTAATTGGATGTTAGGATTCTCACTAGTTGTAGTGAGATAATATCAATCGATCCTGGGGAGAATCACTAGAAAGGTTCCAGAGTGATAAGGACGACTGAATGTCAATCGCAGGAATTGTCTTTACCCTCAGTGGAGGGACGGTATGTTGGAAGAGTTCCAAGCTAGATACCGTGACTTACTAGATGATTAATGGAAAGATACATCATTACCAAGGATGCTACCAAAGAAGCAGTCTGGATATATATGAGTTCATGAGATGAACTTCGTTCCTGCCATTGTGTGATAATGGAGTTGTGGTATAGGCCAAGGAACCCCCGTCCCATCAGAAATACAGATATAATTCTTAGGCAGTATCACCTGATCATAGAGATGGTTGATCTCCAGGGAGATCGAGGTTAGGAGAGTAGACACAGAGGACAACAACGCGGATCCACTCACAAAGGCCTTTTTTCCCAGTAGAGACTTTTATGGGATGGTTGAGTATGAGATACTTCAACCACAGCTAATTGTTGGGTATACGATACCACAACAGATGGCCCTAGTGCAAGTGGGAGAATGTTAGTTACATGTATGCCGTAGAGGCCATTACTGTACATGCGATGTATATTGTAGTGGATGCTTGGACATATATAGAGAGGACTTTCTTGCTCGACATGATAGTATGCTATCTGGTTGTACTTAATCTTAACATGTACTATGATTGTCTCTATGTTACATGTTCATGAAGCCCTTAGGATATGTACTCGACTACTGGGACTACGATGAGATCATACTAGTGGGGCCACGGTAGTCGACGAGTACATCCTATAACTGTTCCTAGTCGAGGGTGTATCGAGACAGGGCATCGATACACCAGAGTAGACTAGCGTATACACATCTTGACCCATATGATGGGCGATGGATGATCCCATATCCATCGGTGTTTGACATCAAGGATGGTGTACGGGTGCTCAGTAGAGACTGGGTACACTAGAAGGACTCGCCGAGAACTCCCAGATGGTATTATACCTCACGTCAGATGGCAGTTCTCCGGTGACACTAGTACAGAGTAGTCTGTTAACCCGAGATCGTCATAGAGTCTTGTGTGATTCCCACTGTACTTTAATTTCCATCATACCACGTCCAAGAGGGCGTGCAAAAAGGTGGCTTTTGGGTACAGTCTCGAATCAAATGGAGGCAATGAGCGATAGGAGAGGATTCGTCTCTCCCGGTATAGGGAGTTGATGTTGTGCTGTGTTCGATTGGCTATAACTGGAAATCCCTGGCCAGGGTTGCTGAGATTTACTGGTAAATGTTATCACTAGTTTGTCGAACTGTTATAGACCTCATATCGACACGACTTATCAAGCTACTGGGGTCTGACGTTTACCACCCCTAGGCGAGATATGCGACATATCAAACGAAGAGACCGGACTGTACGGGAATGTTACTGACTGGATTCACAGGAGAATGTACAGGCTTACTTGTTGATCTTCTGAGCGCTCAATAACTGGGTGGCTGTTACGTTTAGCTTACCGCTTGCAGCTTGTGGGTGTTTGATATGATCATCACCTACTGCCGGCGTATTGACGATTCTTTAGAGTCCTACACAGAGGTTTCTTGGCTCAGGCAAAACGGAGTAGGAGCACATATGTGATATGTACGGGACCGAGAACAATACGTGTATGTGATACCGTATTAGATTCTCACGATATGAGATATCGGCCGGGTATATGTGATATAGCCGGGTCATCGGATTAAGTGTTGATTCGATGAACTGATTCAGATTATATTAGTCGGTTATTTGTGAAATAGCCGGATTATCGGATCAAGTGTTGATTCGATAATTTAATGTATAATTATATATTTGATATATTAAATTACATTAACTTATATAAGCTCACTAAAAGATTCTTTTTCTCACTCGGGTAATACATTGATATATATATGCGATATATGTTAATTGTATTATTTTATTTTGTTACAATAAATATTATATATGTGATATATCATATTGTAACATGATATGGTTATTAATGCAACATGTTTTGTGGAGTTTAATTGAGGTTAGGGTTTGGATTAGGGTTAAGTCTTCATGAAGCTTTCAAGAAGCTTCTTGAAGCTTTGACTTTGACTTGGATATTTTATGATATTTGCTTAACCCAACCCAACCCTTTAACCCTAGTTATGTCTCTACAATGGTTAGCCTTCTCATTATATACCATGGTTGCATTTCTAACCATACACTAGAGTTTCATTATTCATCATAAAAGGATTCTTCTTCTTCTTCCTTGAGTTCTTGATGGAAAAGCTTTCTAGCTTTTTCATTAGTGATGAAAATGAGTGAGTTAATGAAAACAAATGAGAGCTAAAATCCTACTTCATCATTCTAATCTATCCTAGCCATTTAGATTAGGGTGTTCACTTCATTTAGCGAGTGAGAGCTTGTGTTAATGAAACTTCAAGGTAGATCATCTTTGTTATCGAAGATCGGAAGCAAGCTTGCATCTTTCTCTTCGTGGAGCCTCTCGAGAGTCCGGAACTTGATGATCGCAGCAAAGGGACCACAACACGGAGCTTATGAAGTGAAGGACCGGACTACAAAGGTTGTAATCCCAAACTCTTAGATGTTAAAGTGTTTAACATGCTTTGTTTCGCTTAATCTCTAGTCTAAGATCTTGGTTTAGGGTTGTTCGGCATGGCTAAATTTTAAATCGGGCATGGTTGATGCCTTATAGACCCTTGTGATAGTGTCTAGTAACCCTACAGTATCAAATACAAATATATATCATATTATTAAATCAACACATGATTTAATAATCCGGTTATATCACATATAATCGACTAATATTATTTATCTGTATATCACATTATCAAATCAACACTTGATTCATAATCCGGTTATATCATATATAACCTAACTGATAACAAATAACCGCCATATTAGAATACGGTATCACATACTCGTATTTAATCTGGCCCATGCACATATCAGCATATGTGCCCTACTTCGTTTCGCTTGAACTGGGAAATCTCTGTGTGGGATTCTAAAGACTCGTCAATACGCCAGCAGTAGATGATGATCACATCAGTCACTCACAAGCCGTCAGCGGTACTAGCTGGACGTAACGGCTACCTAGGTATTGAGTGATTAGAAGATCAACAAGCAAGCTTGTCCAAACTCCTATGAAGTCTACTTACCGTACAGTCCAGTCTCTTCATTTGATATGTCGCATATCGAGTCTAGAGGTGGAATCGTCAGACCCCAGTAACTAGATAAGTCATGTCGATGTGTGGCTCATAACGGTTCGAGAAACTACTGATAACACTTACCAGTAAATTTCATCAACAGACCTGGCCAGAGACTTTCTATTATATCCAATAGAGTATGGCGCAACATCAACTCTCAATACCGAGAGAGACGAAACCCCTCCTATCGCTCGCTGCCTCCATGTGACTCGGGACTGTACCTAAAATCCACATGTTTGCACGACTCCTTTGAGCTGTGGTAGGGAGGAAATCAAAGCACAGTGGGAGCCACACAAGATACTATGACGATCTCGGGTCTACAGACTAACCTGTACCAGTGTCACCAGAGAACTGCTATCTGACGATAAGTATATTACCATCTAGGAGTTCTCGGCGAGTCCTGTTCGGTGTACCCATTCTCTAATGAGCACCTGTATACAATCTTTGATGTCAAACACCAATGGTTATGGGATCAACCATCGCTCTCTACAGGGTCAAGAAACGTACACATTAGTCTACTCTGGAATATCGATGCCCTGTCGCGATACTCCCTCGACTAGGAACTATTAAAGGATGTGCTTGTGGACTACACAAGTCCCAGTAGTATAATCCGCATCATAGTCCTGATAGTCAAGCTAACATCCTAAGGGCTTTATCAATATGTATCAGAGAGACGGTATAATATAATACAAATGTACATGTTAAGATAAAGAGCAACCAGATAGCATACTATCATGTCGAGCAAGAAAGTCCTCTATATATATGTCCAAGCATCCACTATATCATACAATAATGGCCTCTAGGGTATACATATTCCTAACAAGATATCCAAAGAATTCGCATGGATATCTATTCTACTACAGTGAGGAACAAAAGGTGTTTGTTGCTCAACATGCCACCTTTTTAGAAAAGGAATTTCTTGTGAAAGAAATTAGTAGTAATGAGGTAGAGCTGGAAGAAGTTCCAGATACACAAACTACAATTGAAGATTTAGTAGAACTGGAGGATTCAATAGTCCCAGACGAACTTCAGCCACTCTGCGAATCTAGTAGGGTTTCTCATCCACCGGAAAGATACTACGGTTTTCTCATAGACGGTAGGTGTGAGGATTGCATCATGGAAGATGATGACCCAACTAGTTTCGAGCAGGCCATCACAAGTGGGGACTCTGTGAAATGGCTAGATGCTATGTGATCTGAGATGGAATCCATATACACCAACAAAGTATGGACTTTTGAAGTTGCTCCTGAAGGGGTAAAACCTATTGGGAGCAAGTGGATCTTTTAGAAGAAACTTGGTGTAGATGGAAAGGTTGAGACCTTCAAAGCTAGACTTGTAGAAAAAGGTTTTCATCAACGACCAGGTGTCGATTATGATGAAACATTTTCTCCAGTGGCTATGCTTAAGTCCATCAGGATCCTACTTACCATTGCTGCATACCATGACTATGAAATCTGGCAGATGGATGTCAATACCGCTTTTCTAAATGGTGATTTAGAAGAGAGCGTGTATATGATACAGCAGAGGACTTCGTAGACAGTGGGAGCAGTGGAAAGGTGTGCAAGCTGCTTAAATCAATCTACGGATTAAAGCAGACATCGCGGAGCTGGAACATCTGTTTTGATGTGGCAGTCAAAGAGTTTGACTTCATCAAAAACGTAGATGAACCATGTATATACAAAATGGTTGTAGAGAGTAAGGTTTTCTTCCTCATACTGTACGTGGATAACATACTCTTGATAGCAAATGATATTCCTATGCTACACTCGGTCAAACTATTCCTATCACAAAAGTTCTCCATGAAAGATCTAGGTGATGCCTCCTACATCCTGGGGATAAAGATCTAAAAGGATGTTGGGATTGTCCCAATTCAGGTACATAGACACCATACTAAAGAGGTTTAGTATGGAAGATTCTAAGAGTGGTAATTTACCCGCTTGTTCCGGATCACTCTTTCCAAAGAGATGTCTCCCAAGACTGATTTAGAGATGGCTCGCATGCACGTGATACCCTAAGCTTCTGCGGTTGGGTCCATCATATACGTGATGTTATGTACCAGACCGGATGTAGCTTACGTACTAGGTATGGTAAGTAGGTATCAATCAGACCCAGGAGAGAACACTGGATAGCTGTGAAGAACATTCTTAAGTACTTGAGAAGGACTAAAGAGATGTTCTTGGTGTATGGTAACGGTGAACTCTAGGTGGAGTCCTTTACCGATTCAAGCTTCCAGAGTTATAAGGACGACAACAAGTCGGTCTCGGGTTTTGTCTTCACCCTCAATGGCGGGGCGGTATGTTGAATGCGTTCCAACCAAGATACTGTAGCAGACTCGACGATGGAGGCTGAATACATCGCTGCCAACGATGCTGCCAAAGAGGCTGTCTGGATAAAGAAGTTCATTGCTGAACTTGGTATGGTTCCATCTATTGAGGATCCAATACCCTTGTATTATGATAACAATGGAGCTGTAGCTTTGGCCAAGGAACCCCGGTCCCATCAGCGATCCAGATATATTCTGAGGCGGTATCACCAGATCCGGGAGATAGTTGATCGCCGGGAGATCGAAGTCAGGAGAGTAGATATGAAGGACAGCACAGCGGATCCACTCACGAAGGCCCTCCCCCAGACGTAGTTTAAGAGACTTTTTGGGATGTTGGATATGAGATACTGCAACAACTGGTCTTAGTGTAAGTAGGAGATTGTTAGGAATATGTATGCCCTAGAGGCCATTATTGTATGATATAGTGGATGCTTGGATATATATAGAGAGGACTTTCTTGCTCGACATGATAGTATGCTATCTCGTTGCTCTTTATCTTAACTTGTACAGTTGTATTTGTATACTGTCTCTTTCATACATGTTGATAAAGCTCTTTGGATGTTGTCTTGGCTACCAGGACTATGATGCAGATTATACTAGTGGGGCTTGTGTAGGCCGCAAGCACATCCTTCAACAATTTCTAGTCGAGAGAATATCGAGACAGGGCATCGATATTCCAGAGTAGACTAGTGTGTACGTTTCTTGATCTTGTATGGGGCGATAGTTGATCACACAACCATTGTTGTTTGACATCAAAGATTGTATACAGGTGCTCATTAGAGAATGGGTACACCGAACAAGGCTCACCGAGAACTCCTAAATGGTACTATACCTATCGTCAGATAGCAGTTCTGTGGTAACACTTAAACAAGTTAGTCTGTAGACCCGAGATCATCATAGTGTCTTGTGTGGTTCCCACTGTTCTTTGATTTCCTTCCTACCACGGCTCAAAGGAGTCATGTAAACAGGTGGATTTTGGGTACAGTCCCGAGTCGCATGGAGGCAGTTGATGTTACGCTATGCTCGATTGGTTATAATAGCAAGTCCATGGCCAGGGATGATGAGATTTACTGGTAAGTGTTATCAGTAGTTTATCGAAAGGTTATAGGCCACACATCGGCATGACTTATCAAGTTACTGGGGTCTGACGATTCCACCCCCAGACTCGATATGCAACATATTAGACGAAGAGACCGGACTATATGGTAAGTGTTTCTTATAGGCTTTAAAGGAGTTTGGACAAGTTTGCTTGTTAATCTTCTATTCGTTCAATACCTGGATAGCCATTACGTCCAGCTAGTACCGCTGACGGCTTGTTGGTATCTGATGTGATCATTACCTACTACCGGCGTATTGACGAGTCTTTAGAGTCCCACATAGAAGTTTCCTAGCTCAAGAGAAACGAAATAGGGCACATATAGAGATATGTGCGGGAGCTTGATTAAATACGTTTATGTGATACCGTATTCTAATCTAGCGATATTTTATATCAGTCAGGTTATATGTGATATAACCGGATTATTGAATCAAGTGTTAATTTAATGATTTGATATATGTATAAATATTTGATATTGGCCGGTTATATATGATATGACCGGATTATTGAATCAATTGTTGATTAATATCTAATATTGAATATTAGCCGGTTATATGTGATATAACCAGACAATTGAATCAAGTATTGATTTAATGTTATGATATACATATATATAAGATATTAATCAGTTATATATGATATAACCGGATATTGAATCAAGTGTTGATTTAATAATTTGATATATATTTATATATTTGATATATATATATATAAACTAATAAATGATCACTAAAGATTTTATTGTCTTATATATATGTATATATATGTATATATATATATGTGTTATATATATATATATATTTGATATTGTATCATGCTTGATGACACATAGGATTAGGATGTATGAGAATCACACCTGACAAAAGATAATTGGGATGATTTATTTTTGAGAAAAATAAAAAATGGTGAAAATGCGTCATGGCTTTGGATGCTTGGAGAAGCATTGAAAAGCCATGACTCATCTTCTCATTTTTTTTTTAATCTTAGATATTTATTCATCCCAATCTTAACTCTAGCTCATGGTTGAGTCTCTCATCTAAGTCCATCCTCATCTCTGATTCATTTTCTCCTCTCTAGGTTTTTTCTTGAGTTGGAAACAGAAAAGAAAAAATAATTTCTTAGTGAGCAAATCTCCTGCTTCATCAACCTACACTAATCTAGTCCATTAGTTTAGACTGTTTGCTTCACTAATACCTTAATTAGTGAAGTGTGAACTTGAGTGAAAGAGATTTCAAATTGGATCTCTTCGGCATCGAAGAATTCAAGCAAGCTCGACCCTTTCTTCAAGTGGAGTCAAAGAAGAGTTCTAGGGACTACTACTTGGAGCTTTAGAAGTGAAGGACCGGTCTACAAAAGTTGAAAACCTCCATCACTTAATTTAGAACTTGTATTCTTTTACTTGAAACCCTAATTCTCTAGTTCAATTCTTATTTAGTATGTTTTAGACCTCTAGATTTTTTAAATTGTATACTTGATGCTCTATGAAACCTAGTTGAGGTGCTAAGACATACTTTCAAAATGTTTCTTCTCTCTCTCTCCTAATTGCAGCGACCAAGATGACCGGGCTTAAGTTACTACTAGATAAAAATATATTGATGGGGTCAAACTATAAAGATTGTCTAAGGAATGTCCAGATGGCCATTACCTATGACAAGCTGGGCTACCTTCTTACTACAAAAGCCCCCGCTGTCCCACGTCCAGATTCCACCGTTGTAGATATTGAGATCCGTAATACATGGGAAATTGTCAGTGCGAAAGCCAAGTGCCTCTTGCTGGCATTTATGGATAATGAACACCAGAAGCAGCACGAGAATATGGACCTTACTTCCATATTCCTCCATACCAAATATTTATATGGAGAGCAATCTCCTATCGCAAGATACGAGATCTCGAGGAAATTATTTCAAGCGATGTTGGTTATCGGGTCATTTGTAGGGGACCACGTCCTTAAGATGATCAGCTTTATTGAAAAACTCACGGACATTGGGAGCACATTAGAGAATGAGTTGTATACAGACTTGATTCTATAGTCGCTCCCCTCTACCTATGCACAGTTTATATTGAATTTCAATATACATGATAAGGAAGTTACACTTTTAGAGCTTCTCAATATATTGAGGAGTGTAGAGGGCGCCATGAAGAAATCCAGGGAAACAGCCACTCTACTTGTTGGGGAACCTTCTACCTCTAGATCTGATCAGTCGAAAATACTGCATTTTTAACACGGCAATTTCCCTATCATTTGCACTCATCTAGAAGTGTTCAGTATTCATATTGCACATATTTGCAAAACATCCATGAAATACCAGATTGCATGTGTTAGACTTTAAAACCGGCACTTTCAGGGAAATTGTGTGTTTATCATGGCATCGCATCATCCTTGTATTGCGCAACTCTTGTCTCGGTGAAATTGTGCAGGAAAGTCCAGAAACTGAGCCAGAATTATGAAAACAGTGCTGAAAAATACGCCAACTCAAAGGCCAGAGATCTGGCAATGATCAGGGACTTATTTGGAAAATCAACATATCAAAATAAGGCCCATAAATCATCCCAAGCCCATAACAGAAATTACAAGCCCTAAGGCCTCCAAAGCGCCGCGGTTCCGCGGCGGGAGCTGGCTTATGCCGCAGAACCGCGGTGGAGTGATGTCATCAGAAGCCCAAATTTCCTCACGTGGCTAATTCTAACGGCCAAAGCTTCCAGAAGACCCCAGAAGCTCCACGTGGCGCATCTAGAAGGCTCGGCTTAACAAACTATTTCTAGAAGGCTCTTTTAACAAACTTTTAGAGGGAAATTCAAATCTTGTGCTAACTAACTTGTGGAGGGAAAATTTAAATTTCAATCCTAGATCTAGAATTTTGATGTCTATATAAGAGAGCCTAGATCTAGGGTTCAAATTGTTCAGGAATCACCATCTTCTTCCTCCCACAAGTTGAGTGACACAACTTGTGCCTCAAAATTCCAATTCAAAATCAAGATCAAGATCCCGAGAGCAATTCAAGCAAGGGAGCCTTCAACCTTTAGAAGTGACGCCGGATTTCAACGGAGCAAGAGATCTACGCCGATCCGCGACTCAAGGAGCCGAGCGAAGCCTAAATCGACGATCTAGTTCCTTCCTTTTGTAAATTCAAGAGAGTTGTAACGAAATTTGTCGATAAATAAAGGTGAATTTTCTATATTCTTGCTTATCTTTTAATTCAAGCATAATGATTAGATCTCAATTTGTGATTGTGTTTGTGATCATGATGTTTGAGTAATCTCCGCTCGTGTAGGAGTTGTGACGATCTTTAGATGATGATGATTTAGATATTTCTACAATTCTTAAATCCTATAATGTTTGGAAATTCTAGTGAATCAAATGATTAATGACCTAGCTTCGAGATGATGCTTTCTTGATCGTGTTCACTCGAAACTAGGGAACAACTATTGACCATTTGATTAACTAGAAGCTAGAATTTGAATGTGATCTATCGAAAGGACAAAGGATGAGTTTCGAAATCCCTAATTTCCTCGCAGGATCCTTAAACCTCGATGAATTTGCATCGATCTAGTATCAATTCGTTAATGGATAAGAATGAGTAATCATTAGATCTCATCACATCTATAGATCCGATCTACTCCTACGAGCCATACTTCTAATCTTGATTGTTGGTTGGAAATTATCACACATCTCAATTCTTGTTTTTAATGTTTCTCTTAGATCTAGATTTTTCATATTCTTGATCTTCAATTACAAATCTTGAATTGTTTTCTTTTCTTTTCCTTAAATTTTCAACTCATCTAATTCGGAAATTGAACGGATCTCACTTTCCCTGAGGACGATCCGCACTTACTAACGCGCTACATCCGACATAGTTATTGATTGCGGTCAAAATATTTTTGGTTGTGATTTCTATATACAAATTTTCTAAAACTACACACCGAGATATCATTCAATCAAATGGCGCCGTTGCTGGGGATCGTGTGCTAATTTGTTCAATTTTTTTGAAATTTGAGTTGAAAAGTTTATTCCATCAATATTTTTTTAGATCAAAACTCGCGCAAAACACTAAACGAGTTGTTGTGGTTAATTGCAAGGAAATCTGGAGCTTGCTGTGAAATTGGAAAATTATTTAGAGAATTCCAGAGAGCTAAGGAAGTGTTCAGGAGTGCTCTGGTGAATTTTTGTGCAGAGAGGAGCTTGAGGCGCGGCGGAACCGCGGCATTAGGAGCTAATTGGGGCGGAATCGCGGCAGTTCAAGGGCTTCTCTGTAAACCTTTTCTCAGGTAACCTCTATCTTTCTTATCTACTTCCTAAATCTGCTCCAATTAACAATTTGTTGCTGGCTTCTTTGCAAAAAATCGCAGCGCTTCAAAAAACAAAATAAATTGTGCTTATTTTTTATTTTGTGGTTGTTTGCATAATTAATACGGAAATTAAGGGGCACGGCCAAATCCAGATTACGTGGGGAGTTCATTACCCTTCCTAGGCCCCAAAAATCACAAACTTGCATCCGCATTACCCTCATTAACTAAAAAATATCTAGAGATGACTCTAAGGACCGTCGCGCTCACTTAGGACAGAAGAAGGCCGTGGGTAATTCATTGCTTATCCGCGTTTCTTTTTGTGGTGTCTAAGGCAAGTGTGTCGAAGGCTAGTGGTTACTTAATTAGGCCCACTACTTACGTAGTGGAGAACCTCCCACTTACCTGGCACTTACCTGGCCACAGGGGGACAAAGAGGCAGTGGAGAATTTTATCCTGCGACTTGTCTTTTGGAAGTTAGGAGCGATCTAGAGGTTTGACCTAGGTGACCATAGATTTTAGGGTTGCTTGTTGAATTTGTTGTGATCGCATCATATTTTCAAAATCCGTATCATTTTTCAAAACAAACACCGCATTCATTCATTCCCCTAATTATAATTCACGCTGCCACTTGCACTAACCCCTTTTAGTGCAAGATAAGCTGGACACGGGATTCTAGTGCCCGACTTGTCCGCATCCCCTCGATCGACTCCGATGTCGGTATTTCTCCATTTACCTTTCTTTTACCCACCACCACACCCACACCGATGGATCCGTCTCCATCGAACCTCTTTACCGCTGCTCTGCCGCCGTCCGTTGGTGTGCAGAATCCTCCCCGCATCTCTCTCCAAGAGAGTTGCTATCCTTTGCGAGGTCCTCTTTCGACCTGCTTATCCATTCCACCAGCCAACGAGGATAACTTTGAGATTAAGCCCCAGTACATCAACCTTCTACCCAAATTCCACGGTCTCGAGACTGAAGACGCATACGTTTTTATCACCAAATTTGAAAACGTGTGCGCAATGATGGGTACATCATAACTTTCTGTGGATGCCATGCGTCTACGACTTCTTCCATTTACTTTGTGCGATATAGCCGAGAAGTGGCTGTATAACACCACCGCACATTCCATCACGAATTGGGAAGAATTCGTTGCGGCATTCCTTAAGAAATTCTACCCTATGCAAAAGACAGCTCGAATCCGTAGCGAACTATATCAATTCTCCCAGCTTCCGGCTGAACCATTCTCAAAATGCTTTGAACGATTCAAGGATCTTTTGGTTCAATGCCCACATCACGGCATCCCGAGATGGGACCTTTGCCGAATCATATATGAGGGCATTAACCCTACCACTAAACAAAACCTTGAAAACATGAGTCAAGGCACCTTTATGACCAAGGATGATGGGGAAGCGTGGAAATTTTTAGAAGAGTTCGCTGAAAAGTCACTACAGTGGGAGACTGGAACCCAGCCATCGAATAGGGGTGGCGTACACCAAATAGACGTGTCCGTAGGTGTTTGAGCTGAGATGGCAGCAATGCAAAAGAAGCTCGACGCTATGGAACACAAATTCTTAGCAGCCTCCCTAAACCAAATGTCGCTCCCCAAAACTGTTTGTGGGGCTGTTCTGATCCGTCTCACTTAACGAAAGAATGTCCATTAAACTCTCAGTTTCAAGGTCTCCAGCATACCAATGCCGCATTTCAAAGACCTAGAAACGATCCATATTCTTCCACGTACAATCAAGGTTGGAGGAATCACCCGAATTTTGCTTGGAACCAATCCCAAAACACGGTTCCAAACCCGAATCAATTCTAAAGGGTCCTTCCTCCACAACAGCAACCATTTCAACTCATCCAACACCCCTACCAGTCACAAAATTTCCAAAACCAGGTCAACACTCCTGCACCGTCTAATCCTATGCAGTCGACCTGTTCTGACAAGTTCTCTCAATTCGCTCAAACCATGAAATCACTCCTGTCAAATTTCATGGAAGTGTCGGCTGAGGTTAGGTCTTCTGTCGATGAGATAAAGAAAAACTCAGCGTCCCAAGCTGAGAGTATCAAAATGATGGAAGCTGAGATTGCACGACTTAAGGCTGAAATGAGTGCGAGAGAAAAAGGGAAACTTCCGAATCCTGGGCATTACAATGTAAATTCCGTCACAATGTTGAGATCAGGAAGAGTGCTGGATAACCATGTTGGGGAAGAAGTTGATGATATTGAGAATCCTATCAACACCCCGGCTGAGACCTTCCCTCACACACATACTTCTACGTCTGATTCTTGTTCTCCTACCCCACCGCCTTCTCGCGAGCCTATTCTCCATTTCCCTCTAGGCTCGACACCTCAGCCCACCTCTTCTAGTTCTTCACAGATGATCCCCACTCCTCTTTTGGGATCTCGTCTACCCCCACTTCCTTCTCCTATGATGGACCCAGCGCTCATTGCTAAAGCACCTTATCCTAATCGGTTAAGGGCTAACACATCAAGTCCACATATGGAGAAGAGTATGGACATTTTTAAGCAAGTTAACATCAACATCAGTCGAAAATACTGCATTTTTAACACGGCAATTTCCCTATCATTTGCACTCATCTAGAAGTGTTCGGTATTCATATTGCACATATTTACAAAACATCCGTGAAATACCAGATTGCATGTGTTAGACTTTAAAACCGGCACTTTCAGGGAAATTGTGTGTTTATCATGGCATCGCATCATCTTTGTATTGCGCAACTCTTGTCTCGGTGAAATTGTGCAGGAAAGTCCAGAAACTGAGCCAGAATTATGAAAACAGTGCTGAAAAATACGCCAACTCAAAGGCCAGAGATCTGGCAATGATCAGGGACTTATTTGGAAAATCAACATATCAAAACAAGGCCCATAAATCATCCCAAGCCCATAACAGAAATTACAAGCCCTAAGGCCTCCAAACCGCCGCGGTTCCGCGGCGGGAGCTGGCTTATGCCGCGGAACCGCGGCGGAGTGACGTCATCAGAAGCCCAAATTTCCTCACGTGGCTAATTCTAACGGCCAAAGCTTCCAGAAGACCCCAGAAGCTCTACGTGGCGCATATAGAAGGCTCGGCTTAACAAACTATTTCTAGAAGGCTCTTTTAACAAACTTTTGGAGGGAAATTCAAATCTTGTGCTAACTAACTTGTGGAGGGAAAATTTAAATTTCAATCCTAGATCTAGAATTTTGAGGTCTATATAAGAGAGCCTAGATCTAGGGTTCAAATTGTTCAAGAATCACCATCTTCTTCCTCCCACAAGTTGAGTGACACAACTTGTGCCTCAAAATTCCAATTCAAAATCAAGATCAAGATCCCGAGAGCAATTCAAGCAAGAGAGCCTTCAACCTTTAGAAGCGACGCCGGATTTCAACGGAGCAAGAGATCCACGCCGATCCGCGACTCAAGGAGCCGAGCGAAGCCTAAATCGACGATCTAGTTCCTTCCTTTTGTAAATTCAAGAGAGTTGTAACGAAATTTGTCGATAAATAAAGGTGAATTTTCTATATTCTTGCTTATCTTTTAATTCAAGCATAATGATTAGATCTCAATTTGTGATTGTGTTTGTGATCATGATGTTTGAGTAATCTCCGCTCGTGTAGGAGTTGTGACGATCTTTAGATGATGATGATTTAGATATTTCTACAATTCTTAAATCCTATAATGTTTGGAAATTCTATTGAATCAAATGATTCATGACCTAGCTTCGAGATGATGCTTTCTTGATCGTGTTCACTCGAAACTAGGGAACAACTATTGACCATTTGATTAACTAGAAGCTAGAATTTGAATGCGATCTATCCAAAGGACAAAGGATGAGTTGCGAAATCCCTAATTTCCTCGCAGGATCCTTAAACCTCGATGAATTTGCATCGATCTAGTATCAATTCGTTAATGGATAAGAATGAGTAATCATTAGATCTCATCACACCTATAGATCCGATCTACTCCTACGAGCCATACTTCTAATCTTGATTGTTGGTTGGAAATTATCACACATCTCAATTCTTGTTTTTAATGTTTCTCTTAGATCTAGATTTTTCTTATTCTTGATCTTCAATTACAAATCATGAATTGTTTTCTTTTCTATTCCTTAAATTTTCAACTCATCTAATTCGGAAATTGAACGGATCTCACTTTCCCTGAGGACGATCCGCACTTACTAACGCGCTACATCCGACACCGTTATTGATTGCGGTCAAAATATTTTTGATTGTGATTTCTATATACAAATTTTCTAAAACTACACACCGAGATATCATTCAATCAAGATCCAAGGCGAAAGCCAAGGTGAAGAGAAAAAGGCCTCCACCAAACCGAGAAGCAGTGTCGGTAAGGTACACGGGAAGGGGAAGGAAAAAGTTGGGGGGCCAATAGTGACAAAGGAGGAATGCTTCTATTATCATAAGAAAGGTCATTGAATGAAGGACTGCATGGCTTGGAAAGCCAAGAACAAGGATTCGAATCAAGTTGTGTCTTTGTCTTCAGGTGTGTTTATAATTGAAAATTGTTTGTCAATAAACTCTACTTCATGGGTATTGGATATTGGTTCAGGATCTCATATCTGTAATTCATTGCAGGCACTGAGAAACCGTAGAGTTTTGAAAACAGGTGATATGACCCCCAGGGTTGCTAACGGAGCAAGCGTAGATACTGTTTCCGTAGGGGAATATCACCTAGGATTGGGAACATTTTAGTTTTTCATAACTATTTTTTTGTACCTAGTTTGACAAGTATTATCATCTCTGTATTTTTACTATCTAAAAAAGGTTATGATTTTACATTTGTAAGCGATGTTGTAAACATTCACCTTAATCATGGTTTGATTGGGTCCAGTCCACTAGATAACGGTATATACGTATTAAATCAACATCAAGTTTTCAATATCCAGAACACGCTAAAAAGAAAGACTCCAGAATTAAATCAAGTTTTCTTATAGTATTGTAGATTAGGTCACATCAATGAAATACGGTTGACGAAGTTACATAAAGTGGGATATTTGGATCCATTTGAATATATGTCTTATGCAACTTGTCAATCATGACTGAGAGGAAATATGACAAAGACTCCGTTCACTGGACACGGAGTAGGAGCCACCGAGCTCTTAGGACTCATACACAGTGACGCGTGTGGTCTAATGTCTACACATGCAAGAAGCGGTTATTCCTATTTCATTATTTTTACGGATGATTTCTCAAGGTATGGACATGTATTCTTGATAAAACATAAATCCGAAGCCTTTGAGAAATTCCAAGAATACAAGAATGAAATAGAAAAACAAACAGGCAAAACTATCAAGACACTTCGATCTGATCGAGATGGTGAATACTTAAGTGCCGAGTTCCTTGGATATTAAAAAGAGAATGGAATTCTCTCTCAGCTTATTCTACCATACACACCTCAACACAATGGTGTATCGGAAAGGAGGAACCGCACGTTACAATATATGGTACGTTCCATGATAAGTAATGCTGAGTTACCATGATCCTTCTGTGGTTATGCACTAGAATCTGCTGCATATCTTTTGAACAATGTTCCAACTAAGTCAGTGTCTACCACTCCATATAAAATGTGGAATGGGAAGAAACCCTATCTTAAATATCTAAATGTAATGCCTTAGATTTCGGTTAGTGTTCGTTTAGACGTTAATGCGGGTTTATTGTAAAAAGTTTACCAATTTGGGATCCTCACATTTTATAACATTTAATTAATAATTTATTATTATTTGTTATAAGCATGCACGCACGTGTGCACGTAAATGTGTGGATTTGTTTGTGCTAATTATGTTCTTTGCAACTTTGACACTTAACCTAATCTTTGCTTAACCCTAATTCCTAGATCTTTTGTGAGAAGGGGAGATATTTGTTTGGATGAGTGAGGAGGTGGCAAGGTGTGTATGAATGCATTAATGGAGGAATTAATGCATATGATACACTCATTCTCACCTCACCCTACACTCACCTCCCTCTCTCTTCATCATTCCCTCTCTCTCTTTTTCTCTAACTCTTTTATTCTTTCATCCCTCATTCTAAACCGAACACTCTCTCTCTTTTCTTCACAAAATCCTTCACAAATCCACAAATCTTCACAAACTTCATCAAAATCTTTCCTTTTCTTGGATATTGCCTCTTGGATGCCTTTGTCACGACCCGAAGTTCGACTGTGACCGGCACTTAACCACGTAACGTCTACCGGCGTGATGCGACTAAGTAAGCCGAAACCCAGAAATCAAAACCATTAAAAGTAGTGAGTGTTGAAAACATTTGTTTAAAATATTTGGAAAACCTTAAGTAGTTAATAACAATCTTTAAAGTTTAAGTTATTATCTTAAAAATTTTGGCAGCATTTTCTTTGTAAAACTAACCCCGAAATCGGGTACAAAACAGGATATGAGTGAAAATGATACACAATATAAAAAAAAGGCATCCCAAACGGGAGAAACCACGCCCAACGGCGGAAAAAAACACCACAAGAGTAATATACGACGCCGTAGCGAAGAATGAGCAATAAGTGAAAAACATCACAAAATGATAAAACTGCATAAGTAAAGTCGGCTCACACGAGCTCGACACTAGAATACAAATAATATACATCATCGTCCTCACACTGCCTCTAAGTCAAATACATATAAAGGTAGATGGAGAATGCTAGATACAAAAGTATGTGTACAATGGAAATAACTGGATACCACAAGCCACCTAACAAAACAGCTCACACTCCAACTGTAGTGGTATCCGAAGCCAAAAGATACAAGGAAGCAGCCTGCCGCGACTACCCTGAGGGGAAACCTGCAAATACTGTGGCACAACGGGGGTGAGTTGCCAACTCGTGAATAGAGGATAACATAAAAAGGTAATCGCGAGCATGCACGTACTGCGCTACTCTATCAGATGCCAGCAGATAAAATCTATATGCGATAAGCAGTATGTGCATAATCATGCAAGTGCTTTGACAAGTAAAATAACTACAGGATGAGATACATAATAATGAATGCTGAGCATGGGATGAAATAACATCTATACGGAATTTCAACGTGGAAAAATAATCGGTGCCCATCAATGCACCCAAATCCCGATAAACTCAGGCGCCGGCACTCTCATCGGCCCTCAAATCCTGTAAATCTTAGAGAATCACGAATGCCCAACATCGGCGCTCAAAATATCATGAAATTCTCGTGTCCAGCACCGACACGCAAATCCTCATATATCTGGCTCCGTCAGTCCGGATCAGCTCATAGACTCCGTCTGCGGTATCGGCCCTCGGCCCTGGTGTTAGTTATGTATATGCCCCAGAGGCCATTGTTGTACATATGATGTATATTATGATGGATGCTTGGATATATACAGAGAGGACTTTCTTGCTCGTCATGATAGTATGCTATTTGGTTTTCCTTTATCTTAGCATGTTGACTTGTATTGGTTTACTGTCTTTCTCTCACATGTTGATAAAGCCCTTAGGATCTGTACTCGACTACTGGGACTATGATGAGATCATACTAGTGGGGCCATGGTAGTCGATGAGTACATCCTATAACTGTTCCTAGTCGAGGGTATATCGAGATAGGGTATCGTTACACCAAAGTAGACTAGCGTATACGCATCTTGACCCATATGATGGGCGATGGATGATCCCATATCCATCGATGTTTGACATCAAGGATGGTGTACGGGTGCTCAGTGGAGACTTGGTACACTGGACGGACTCGCCGAGAACTCCCAGATGGTGATATACCACACGTCAGATGGCAGTTCTCCGGTGACACTGGTACAGGGTAGTCTGTTGACCCGAGATCGTCATAGAGTCTTGTGTGATTCCCACTGTGCTTTGATTTCCACCTTACCACGTCTAAGAGGGCATGCAAAATGGTGGCTTTTGGGTACAGTCTCGAATCACATGGAGGCAATGAGCGATAGGAGGGGATTCGTCTCTCCCGGTATAGGGAGTTGATATTGTGCTGTGTTCGATTGGCTATAACTGGAAGTCCCTGGTCAGGGCTGATATAGAGATATACTGGTAAGTGTTACCAGTAGTTTCTCAACCCGTTATGAGCCTCACATCGACACGACTTATCGGTTTCTGGGGTCTGACGTATACCACCCCTAGACTTGATATGCGACATATCAGACGAACATACCGGACTGTACGGGAGTGTTACTGATTGGATTCACAGGAAAACGGACAGGCTAGCTTGTTGATCTTCTAATCGCTCAATACCTGGGTAGCTGTTACGTTTAGCTGACCGCTTGCAGCTTGTGGGGGTTTGATATGATCATCACCTGCTACCGGCGTATTGACGATTCTTTAGAGTCCTACACAGAGGTTTCTTGGCTAAGGCAAAACGGAGTAGAGGCACATATGTGATATATGCAGGACCGAGGATAATGCGATATGTGATACCGTATTATATTCTCGCGATATTTAGATATGAACCGGGACATCGGATCAAGTGTTGATTCGATGAATCGGTACATGATATATTAGTCGGTTATATTCGATATAGCCGGATCGTCGGATCAAGTGTTGATTCGATGATTTAATGTATAATGATATATATGATATATTGTATTACATTATCTAATATTGGCTCGCTTTATTATTTCATTTTCTCACCGGATTAATACATTGATATATATGCGATATATGTTAATTGTAATATTTTCTTTTGTTGCAAATATATAATATATATGTGATATATATTATTGTGACATGTTATGATTTATTATGAAACATGTTTAAGGATGATAAGAAGAGATTAGGGTTTGATTAGGGTTAGCTCCTTCTTGTTCATTCTAGAAGGATTTCCTTTTGTCTTGGTTAAGATATTATGGTTGATACTTATCCATGACTCATTCTTAACCTAACCAAACCCTAGCTCTAGTTTATTCTCTACAAAGGTTAAGCCTCTCATCCTTGACCATGGTTCCATAATCAATCATATATTCTTATCTACTATTCATCACAAAAGGAATTATCTCATTATTCTTCATCTTCTTCTCTCTTGAGTTTTGAAAAGAGCTCACTAGTTATTTCTTTTGTGATGATTTCTTGTGAGAAAATGATATAAAAAGAAAGCATAAATACTACTCCATCATCCTCATCTAATCTAGCCCATTAGATTAGGGTGTTCACCTCATTAGAGTGAGAGAGCTTGAGCTATTGCAATTTCGACGTAGATCATCGGAGAAAAGGAATACGACAAGCTAGCATGGATCGTTCGAGTCGTGGAGACTCTATTGAGTCCGGGAGATCGTGGATCGCGGCAAAGGGACTTCTACTCGGAGCTTGTGAAGCGCATGAGCGGACTACAAAGGTTGTAATCCCTCACACTTAGTATTAAAGATGTTTACTTGCATGTTAAACCCTAATAATCTTGCAAAGATCCCGGCTTTGGGTTGTTCGGCATATCTAAAATTTTATTCGGGCATGTTTGATACCTTATGAACCTTCACAAGAGTGCCTAAGAACCCTACAGTGGTATCAGAGCCTAGCTAGAGCATTAGGCGACGTGTATACGAAGTTAAAACTCCAATCGAACCCGATATGATGAAAATGAACCCCTCTCTGGATATTTTTTAAGACCTGGGATTTTTCTGAATTAAAAATACCTAAAAAAATCAGCAGGGAAAAATAAGAATAACAGTGAAAACCGACAGTCTAAACCATATGTACTGCCGCGGAACCGCGGTCAATCCTTGCTTGGACCGCAGATCCGCGGCCGTACAGTGAAGTTTGACTTTTTGTTTTGCACTATTATGACCTTCTCTGTTAGTGATAATTTCTGGGTATTTTTATTTGACTCAAGTGTTGAGTGTTCTGGGGTTTATTTTGTAATCGTTGATTCGATCGGAAAATTTAAATTCATTTTGATTTCCGGATATTTAGAAACTGTTAAAATGTTCGAACGGATATCATTAACTCACTTTTTCCCGGCATGAAAAACTTTCAAGTGTTGAATTTTTATCGGGTTTAAATCTTTCGGAAAAATTGTACAAGTAACACGGTGGACCCACTAGAAGACAACAAACCTTAACTCGATTATGTGACCGTCTTGAACTGCCTCTAAACCTTAGGGTTTGGGGCAGTACGGCGTGCCACATGTGAGGCGTTGGCTTGACCCTTCTACGGCTGGATCACTGGTACTGTGACATATTCTGGGATTATTTTGAACTCCGCTCAAGTGTTGAGCTATTTAGGAAATTTTGGGTATTTGATTATCTGTTCGGAAAGTTTAATACTATCTATTTATCTGGAATGTGATAAATATGTGGAATTCATACAGTTAGGCATGAAATGCGAAATATGTGATATTTCGGATTTACGATGTCTAAAGAGTTTGTGGATTCTAAATGTTGTAGTTTTATATTTTCTTTTCTGCGACCGTAAGTGTAAAATGTGATATCGCCGGTTTCGTTGCTATATTTCAACGACAATTGGGATGCGCATATTTACTTACGTTGTTGACATGTGATGTTCTGTGTTGCTGGATATGTTATATTAGATCGTCGCGTTCTGAATAGCCGGGGGGTTTTATGTGAGATGAGAGTTTTTATTTTCATTCATGTAAAATTCATTTGTATGTAATATTCTTTTATTGGGGCACTTCCGGGATGAGGTTGATGTCACCATTGTATATTATTTAATTTTCCGCATTAGGTAGACCCAAGGAGGGGAGCACAAGTAACCGGGTTTTAGGGTCCAGTGGGAGGCCATCTCGAGGAGTCGAGACCAGGTCTCCTAACCCTAGAATTGGCAATGTTACTTGCCGCTCTCGTAGGGGTCTAGGGATGTGGGTTTGGCTATTCATCGCGACCGTGGAATCCGTGTTTTATACAGGCTCGTATTGAAAACACGGACGTCCGAGTATATCCAATATTTCATATATGTTCTTCTGCTGCTATGTTCTGTGATGAGATCATATTACTGCCTGAGACGAATGCTGATACTATATATATATATATGCTGATATATAAATATTATTCCTTTCGTTTCTTCTGTGATGCTTAGGAAGGATAAGCTGATGGGATTTTATTAATGAGATTAATAAAAGAAAAAAACCTAAAAGATGTTGTAGAATCAAAACTTTATAAAAAGGGTAGCTACAGTTTTTCTTTGCATAGCGGTATATATGATATACCCTGCACCTTATTCGATGAGGAAAGAGCCGAGATCCCTTCACCGGGAGTGACCTCTTTAGCAAAACTGGCAGATGCTACAACACTCGGTTTGTCTTTTTATTGCTTTTAGAGTTTTTACTTTGCACAGTGATATATATGATATATCCTGCACCTTATTCGATGGGGAAAGAGCCGAGATCCCTTCACCGGGAGTGACCTCTTTAGCAAAACTAATGAAAGCCTCAAAATCACTCCATTTCAAAATTTTACTTGATTCTACAACGATATCAAGTTCATTACGCAATAGGTTTTCAGAAAAACCTGTCGTAGCCCTCCGTCATTTCAGATAAAGACTATTTAGTATTCGTGCTACGTTTGTTGACCTCTGTCAAGGCGTAGTGTGCGGTAGCTGATTAGTAATTATCTGTAAAGCATGTGATGTGATTGGAATAGGGTAGTCGTACGACCTTGTTGACCTCTGTCAAGGGTCGTGCGAGTGGGTTTGATTCAATCAAGAAATGACGGGTTGAACTTGACTAGTGCACTATGGTTTGTTGACCTCTGTCAAGGTCATAGCACACTAGGGGCAAAATATTATCGGGAATTTCAAGTGTTGAAATTTGCAATGAGATTGCATACCTCCTATGAGATAGTTGGATCCCGATACCCACTGCGAGTAAGTGTTACTCCTGGGAGAGTTTTACACAGGACAATTAGCCGATCAAGTAGGTGTCTAGAAAAGTGTTAACGGGGTTACGCCTCTGGGAAAACGAGGTTTACTTTAATTAGGTCTGTACGAAAGAACGGGGAACCTCCCTCAAGTACCGACACTGATCTGGCTGAAAGATTAACGAAATTGTAGGGTGTAATTAATCCCGGCTAATCTTACCTTTTAGGGTTTGAAGGTAGATTTGATAAAAACAGTGGGAGATATCCTGATTAGATAAGATAATAACTAATCTAATCTTGCAAGAGCATACGCTAAAGTGTTTTCTTCTCTCTCTCTCCAGGTAGCGACCATGTCAGGCCATAATCAAGATAATAATATGGATGTATTGACTGAACCCGCATATTATACTGAGCAGGGGAACGTTGGACCCGTTCTTTCTTATAAGAGTTATAAGACTGAACAGGGAATAGGAGAATATCTGGATTCTCAAGCCGCCCAAAAGAACATGCATGTTGATGCATCTTCTTCAGGTGTGTTAGTTATTGAGAACTGTTTCTCAGTTCACCCTACGTCCTGGGTATTAGATACCAGATCAGGATCCCACATATGTAAATTGTTACATGGGCTACGAAAAGGTAGAGAACTGGGAAAAAGTGATCATTCCGTTCAAGTAGGGAATGGTGCTAGTATTGCAGCCAAAGCAGTTGGCGAATATCATCTAGTATTGCCAAGTCGTAATACACTGATTCTAAATGAGTGCTATTATATACCGAACATGATGTGCAACATTATATCAGTTTCTTTATTAAGTAAAGAAGGATATAATTTTGTAGTACAGGATAATGTTATGAACATATTCCTAGATCAAAAGTTGATTGCATCAGGCTCGTTACATAATGGCATATTCATTCTAAATCAGAATACAATCCTCAATATACAAAACACACACAAGAGGAAAAGTTCAGAAATGAACGAATCCTTCTTGTGGCATTGTAGACTTGGTCATATCAATGCGACACGACTGGATAAGTTACATAAAAATGGATATTTGAATCCGTTCGAATTATCATCTTATGATACTTGCCATTCATGTCTCAAAGGAAAAATGACCAAAGCTCCGTTTAGTGGACACGGAGAAAGAGTTACGGAACTCTTAGGACTGGTACATAGTGATGTATGCGGTCCCATATCTACGCATGCCAGGAACGGTTCTTCCTACTTCATTACATTCACTGACGATCTCTCTAGATTCAGACATGTGTTCCTGATGAAACACAAGTCTGAAGCTTTTGAGAAATTCAGAGAATATAAGCACGAAGTAGAGAAACAAACGGGCAAAAGTATTAAGATTCTTCGATCTGATCGAGGAGGTGAATACTTAAGCAATGAGTTCCTAGATTATCTAAAAGAGAATGGGATTCTCTCTCAGCTTACTCCTCCTTATACACCACAGCACAACGGTGTATCGGAGCGGAGGAATCGCACCCTATTAGATATGGTGCGCTCGATGATGAATACAGCTGAGTTACCTATTTCCTTCTGGGGTTATGCGCTTGAGACAGCAGCATACCTATTGAATCAAGTTCCGTCTAAATCTGTACCTACCACGCCATATGAGATATGGAGTGGGAAGAGACCATGTCTTAAACGAGTTAAGATATGGGGTTGTCTGGCCTATGTCAAAAGGCAAAATCCAGACAAACTCGAGGCACGGTCAGTTCTATGTAAGTTTGTGGGATATCCTAAACTTTCAAATGGATATTTTTTCTACCACAGTGAACAACAAAAGGTGTTTGTTGCTCAACATGCCACCTTTTTAGAAAAGGAATTTCTTGCAAAAGAAATTAGTGGCGATGAGGTAGAGCTGGAAGAGGTTCCAGCAACACAAACTACAACTGAAGATTTAGTGGAACCAGAGGATTCAGTAGTACCCGACGAACCCCAGCCTCTCCGCCGATCCAGTAGGGTTTCTCGTCCACCTGAGAGATACTACGGTTTTCTCATTGATGGTGGAAGCGAGGATTGCATCATGGAAGATGATGACCCGACTAGTTTCGAGCAGGCCATCACGAGTGCTGACTCTGTGAAATGGCTGGATGCAATGCGATCTGAGATGGAATCCATGTACACCAACAAAGTATGGACTTTGGAACATGCTCCTGAAGGGGTAAAACCCATTGGGAGCAAGTGGATCTTTAAAAAGAAATTTGGTGTAGATGGAAAAGTTGAGACTTTCAAAGCTAGACTTGTAGCAAAGGGTTTTCGTCAACGACCAGGTGTGGATTATGACGAAACCTTTTCTCCAGTGGCTATGCTTAAGTCCATCCGGATCTTACTTGCCATTGCTGCATACCATGACTACGAAATCTGGCAAATGGATGTTAAGACCGCCTTTCTAAACGGTGATTTAGAAGAGTGCATGTACATGACTCAGCCAGAGGGCTTCGTAGATAGTGGGAGCAGCGGAAAGGTGTGCAAGCTTCTTAAATCCATTTATGGGTTGAAGCAAGCATCGCGGTTGGAACATCTATTTTGATGTTGTAGTCAAAGAGTTTGACTTCATCAAAAATATAGATGATCCTTGTATCTATAAGAAGGTAGCAGAGAGTAAGGTTGTCTTCCTCGTATTGTACGTGGATAACATACTCTTGGTAGGAAATGATATTCCTATGTTGCAATCAGTCAAGCTCTTCTTATCACAAAGATTCTCAATGAAAGATCTAGGTGATGCCTCCTGCATATTGGGAATCATGATCTATAGAGATAGATCTAAACGGATACTGGGATTGTCCCAATCCAGGTACATTGACACCATACTAAATAGGTTTAGTATGGAAGAATCCAAGCGTGGGAACCAACCCACGATCTTTGGACTCACTCTCTCCAAAGAGATGTCTCCCAAGACTGATTTGGAGAGAGCTCGCATGCAAGGGATACCCTATGCTTCGGCAGTAGGCTCTATCATGTATGCGATGCTATGTACCAGACCCGATGTAGCATACTCACTAAGTGTAGTGAGTCGGTATCAAGCAGATCCTGGAGAAAGTCACTGGACAGCTGTGAAGAACATTCTCAAGTACATACGAAGGACTAGAGACATGTTCTTGGTGTATGGTAACGGAGAACTTCGGGTGGAGTCCTTTACCGATTCCAGCTTCCAAAGTGATAAGGACGACTCTAAGTCGCACTCGGGTTTCGTCTTTACCCTCAATGGAGGGGCGGTATGTTGGAAGAGTTCCAAACAGGATACCGTTGCAGACTCGACGATGGCGGCTGAATACATCGCTGCCAACGATGCTGCCAAAGAGGCTGTCTGGATAAAGAAGTTCATTAGTGAACTTGGTGTGGTTCCATCCATTGAACAACCAATACCTCTGTATTGCGATAACAATGGAGCTGTGGCTTTGGCCAAGGAACCCAGGTCCCATCAGAAGTCCAGACATATTCTGAGGCGGTATCACCTGATCAGGGAGATAGTTGATCGCTGGGAGATCGAGGTCAGGAAAGTAGATACGAAGGACAACACTGCGAATCCACTCACGAAGGCCATTCCCCAGATACAGTTTGAGAGATTATTCGGGATGCTAGGTATGAGATACTACAGCAGCTGGCCTTAGTGCAAATGGGAGATTGTTAGTTATGTATATGCCCTAGAGGCCATTGTTGTACATATGATGTATATTATGATGGATGCTTGGATATATACAGAGAGGACTTTCTTGCTCGTCATGATAGTATGCTATTTGGTTTTCCTTTATCTTAACATGTTGACTTGTATTGGTTTACTGTCTTTCTCTCACATGTTGATAAAGCCCTTAGGATCTGTACTCGACTACTGGGACTATGATGAGATCATACTAGTGGGGCCATGGTAGTCAATGAGTACATCCTATAACTGTTCCTAGTCGAGGGTATATCGAGACAGGGCATCGATACACCAGAGTAGACTAACGTATACACAGCTTGACCCATATGATGGGCGATGGATGATCCCATATCCATCGATGTTTGACATCAAGGATGGTGTACGGGTGCTCAGTGGAGACTGGGTACACTGGACAGACTCGCCGAGAACTCCCAGATGGTGATATACCACAGGTCAGATGGCAGTACTCCGGTGACATTGGTACAGGGTAGTCTGTTGACCCGAGATCGTCATAGAGTCTTGTGTGATTCCCACTGTGCATTGATTTCCACCTTACCACTTCCAAGAGGGCGTGCAAAACGGTGGCTTTTGGGTACAGTCCCGAATCACATGGAGGCAATGAGCGATAGGAGGGGATTCGTCTCTCCCGGTATAGGGAGTTGATGTTGTGCTGTGTTCGATTGGCTATAACTGGAAGTCCCTGGTCAGGGCTGATATAGAGATATACTGGTAAGTGTTACCAGTAGTTTCTCGACCCGTTATGAGCCTCACATCGACACGACTTATTGGTTTCTGGGGTCTGACGTATACCACCCCTAGACTTGATATGCGACATATCAGACGAACATACCGGACTGTACGGGAGTGTTACTGATTGGATTCACAGGAGAACGGACAGGCTAGCTTGTTGATCTTCTAATCGCTCAATACCTGGGTGGCGTTACGTTTAGCTGACCGCTTGCAGCTTGTGGGTGTTTGATATGATCATCACCTGCTACCGGCGTATTGACGATTCTTTAGAGTCCTACACAGAGGTTTCTTGGCTAAGGCAAAACGGAGTAGAGGCACATATGTGATATATGCAGGACCGAGGATAATGCGATATGTGATACCGTATTATATTCTCGCGATATTTAGATATGAACCGGGACATCGGATCAAGTGTTGATTCGATGAATCGGTACATGATATATTAGTCGATTATATTCGATATAGCCGGATCGTCGGATCAAGTGTTGATTCGATGATTTAATGTATAATGATATATATGATATATTGTATTACATTATCTAATATTGGCTCGCTTTATTATTTCATTTTCTCACCGGATTAATACATTGATATATATGCGATATATGTTAATTGTATTATTTTCTTTTGTTACAAATATATAATATATGTGATATATATTATTGTGACATATTATGATTTATTATGAAACATGTTTAAGGATGATAAAAAGAGATTAGGGTTTGATTAGGGTTAGCTCCTTCTTGTTCATTCTAGAAAGATTTCCTTTTGTCTTGGTTAAGATATTATGGTTAATACTTATCCATGACTCATTCTTAACCTAACCAAACCCTAGCTCTAGTTTAATCTCTACAAAGGTTAAGCCTCTCATCCTTGACCATGGTTCCATAATCAATCATATATTCTTATCTACTATTCATCACAAAAGGAATTATCTCATTATTCTTCATCTTCTTCTCTCTTGAGTTTTGAAAAGAGCTCACTAGTTATTTCTTTTGTGATGATTTCTTATGAGAAAATGATATAAAAAGAAAACATAAATACTACTCCATCATCCTCATCTAATCTAGCCCTTTAGATTAGGGTGTTCACCTCATTAGAGTGAGAGAGCTTGAGCTATTGCAACTTCGACGTAGATCATCGGAGAAAAGGAATACGACACGCTAGCATGGATCGTTCGAGTCGTGGAGCCTCTATTGAGTCCGGGAGATCGTGGATCGCGACAAAGGGACTTCTACTCGGAGCTTGTGAAGCGCAGGAGCGGACTACAAAGGTTGTAATCCCTCACACTTAGCAGTAAAGATGTTTACTTGCATGTTAAACCCTAATAATCTAGCAAAGATCCCGGCTTTGGGTTGTTCGGCACATCTAAAATTTTATTCAGGCATGTTTGATGCCTTATGAACCTTCACAAGAGTACCTAGGAACCCTACACCTGGCCGTACGGGTCATCCCATATCCATCTATCGACTCTGGTCAGTATCCTCCGGATAACCGCCAGGTCCAACCAATCACCGGTAGGTACTCGCCACCCTGCCAGGCTCATCGTCTACTCTACGAAAAACATTTCTCGCCCCGGGGAGCCATACCGGGTCCACCACGAACCCGCAAACGGATCATCCAACTCCTCGAATCGGGTTTCAAGCACACGTCTCAGAACCGAGAAAACGCGTGGTGGACGCACCAAAATATCATATCAAGAGGAACCGGGTTTTCAAATAGTGCATATTTTCTTAAATAACTCCACGGTCCTCAAAACCAGAAATCACATGAAATCCAAAACCAATGTGTAGGTCAATGCGATGTGATATGTGCATCAAGTCATACTATAAGTAACAGGGAGAAACCGCTCTTTAAAATAGTTTCAGTTTTTCAAAAGGCATCATGCGGCTCCCAGTTTCTACCAAAATCAGCATATCCAGGTAGGTACAGTTTGAATATGCACAAGTATATAAATGAGTACGTGCATAAGTGTGAATATGTAAATGAATAC
Organism: Agapanthus africanus; assembly: GCA_030015575.1. Classification (NCBI taxonomy): domain Eukaryota; kingdom Viridiplantae; phylum Streptophyta; class Magnoliopsida; order Asparagales; family Amaryllidaceae; genus Agapanthus; species Agapanthus africanus. The sequence goes on from CM057341.1 coordinate 344,205,475, forward strand.
GTGCACAAATATGAACATGTAACTAAGTACGTGCACAAGTATGTGTAAGTCGATGGACAACACCCCACGAGTTGCGGGGAGGCGGAAATATGAAAAACAATCTTGTTCTATGGATTAACATCGACTAACCGAAGAATCTTTGCTAAACTATAACTAACATATACATAGGAGTTGTTAACTACTATGAGAAGTGATTATACCTAGTGAACCTAGTCCTTCGTCTTTTCGTTATCCACCTCCTCCTCGGCCTCCTCTATGTAATAGACGATCCACCCGAGAGCTTCTATTCCAAGCTTCACCTCTAATCTTGAGGTAACTAGGTTTCTTTACTTGCTAATGAAAGGCACCTAGGTGATATAGAGTGAGGTTATGGATTAATTAGTCTATCTAATCCTTGATCTCAACACATGAGAGGGGAGGATTAGGGTTTGAAGAGAGAGAGAGAGCTTGAGGAGAGAGAAGGTGAGCAAGAGAATGAGAATGAGATAATGATCTCTCATGAATATATGAAGCATAATGATTTATCAAAATAAATAAATAAAAATGATTAATCATCATCCTTCATTTATTCATATGAGTGATTCATCTCATGAGTCATTAGTTCAATAAATGAAGCATTAACTCCAAGGATGAATCACACAAATGAGTCATTAAAACAATAAATGCAAATGCCACCTAAACCCCCAAGTCATCATCCTTCTAGAAGCTTCCTGCCAAATTACGAGAACGCCCCTCCTATCCGTGAAAACATGGAAAAACTTTAGACTGTATAAATCCAATAATCCGATACTAGAATCTGGCTTAAACCAAAGCCGACTAGTAAAAACTGTCCGAACGTCGTACGGGCGTAAAAACACGTATGCGTCCGAACCCTTGTCGTAAGACCATACGACCTCTATATCGTTTCACCTGGAGCAGGGAAACTCTCTGTGTGGGACTCTAAAGACTCGACTACTACGCTGGCAGTGGGTTTAACCACAGACCGCAAGCGGCACTAGCTGTACGTAACGGTCCCCAGGTAGATGTCGATAAGAAGGCCGATGAGGAAACGCATCCGAACTCCTACTAACCCTGATGTGACAATCTCCGTACAGTCCGGTCTGTTCGTCTAAGACTATCGCATATCGGGCCTAGGGGGCGGCAAGCGTCAGTCCCCTAAAGCGGTATAAGTCATGTCGGAGTGAAGCCCATTACACCTTGAGAAACTACTGGAACCTACCAGTAAATCTCCCTTGCCCTGGCCAGGGACTTTGCGTAATGGCTCTCTGACACAGCACGATATCAACTCCCGATACCGGGAGAGAGGAATCCTGTCTAACCGCCACTGCCTCCAAGTTCTCGGGACTGCACCCAACTGCTACCTGTTTGCACGACTCCTTTGAGCCATCGTAGGGTAGCAATCTAAGAACAGTGGAACACACTCGAGACGAAGTAGCAGTGTCAAGTCTGCGGACTATGCTGTACTCATGTCACCTGGGAACTGTTAACTGACGACGGGTATAATACCAACCAACAGTTCCCCGCGAGTCCTGTCCGGTGTACCCATAAGCCAACGAGCACCTGTATACTATCTCCAGTATGACGTACTGACGGCTGTGGTACAGACCATCTCCCCAACTGGGATGAGAAGCGTACACACTAGTCTACTCCGGAGTATTGATGCCCTGTCTCCATAATCCTACGACTATGGACCTGAAAAAGGATGTGCTTGTAGACTACCCAGCCCCCACTAGTGTGACTGCCATCATAACGTTGGTAGTCAAGCATGATCCTAAGGGCTCTATCAATACGTATACTCACATATTAAGATAGATAAAACCAAGAAGCATACTACCATATTTAGCAAGACTGTTATATAACTGTGAATATCCCAAGCTTCCATTAAATAATATACAAGCTAGTATGATACAATAATGGCCCCTATGGCATATACACTAACAATCTCCCACTTGCACTATGGCCATGTACTGGCATATCGAAGACCGATGATCTCGAGTAGCCTCTCGAACTGAATCTGAGGTAGGGCCTTTGTGAATGGATCAGCAATGTTCTCTTCAGTAGCAACTCTCCGGACCTCGATCTCCCGGCGATCTATGATCTCCCTGATCAGGTGATACCGCCTTAAGATGTGTCTGGACTTCTGATGGGACCTTGGTTCCTTCGCTAAAGCTATAGCTCCGTTGTTGTCGCAATACAGAGGTATTGGATCAACAATGGTAGGAACCACCTGAAGTTCTGTTAGGAACTTCTTCATCCAGACCGCTTCTTTTGCGGCATCGCAAGCAGCAATATACTCCGCTTCCATCGTCGAGTCAGCAACGGTGTCCTGCTTGGAACTCTTCCAGCACACCGCCCCTCCATTGAGGGTAAAGACATAACCTGACATGGACTTGGAATCGTCCTTATCACTCTGGAAGCCGGAATCAGCAAAGGCCTCCATCTTGAGGTCTTTTCCGCCGTAAACCAAGAACATCTCCTTAGTCCTTCTCAGGTACTTCAGAATGTTCTTTACTGCTATCCAGTGCTTCTCCCCTGGGTCTGACTGATACCGGCTTACCACGCTCAGTGCGTAAGCTACATCTGGTCTGGTGCACAACATCGCATACATTATAGAGCCTACCACAGAAGCGTAGGGTATAATAGACATGCGTTCCCTTTCCAAATCAGTCTTGGGAGACATCTCTTTGGATAGGGTGATTCCGTGACAAGTCGGTAGATTACCGCGCTTAGAATCTTCCATACTGAATCTTTTCAGTATAGTGTTGATATACCTGGACTGCGAAAGTCCCAACATCCTCTTGGATCTATCACGATAGATCAGGATCCCCAGAATGTAAGAGGCATCACCCAGGTCTTTCATGGAGAACTTGTGTGATAAGAATCCTTTGACAGATTGTAGCATAGGAATGTCATTTCCTATCAATAGAATGTCATCCACGTTCAAGACGAGGAATACGACAGTTCGTGCTACAACTTTACTACATATACATGATTCATCTGGATTTTTGATAAAGTCATATTCTTTGACCGTTTCATCAAAACAGATGTTCCAACTCCGCGATGCCTGCTTTAGTCCATAAATGTACTTAAGCAACTTGCATACTTTCCCGCTGCTCCCACTCTGATTGAAACCTTCTAGCTGATCCATATAGACGCATTCTTCTAAATTACCATTCAGAAAAGCCGTCTTTACGTCCATCTGCCAGATTTCATAATCATGGAAGGCAGCAATAGCAAGAAGGACCCGAATGGATTTGAGCATAGCCACTGGAGAAAAAGTTTCGTCATAGTCCAAACCAGGTCTTTGACGAAAACCCTTTGCAACAAGTCTAGCCTTATAGGTTTCCTCCTGTCCATCTACACCAATCTTTTTCTTGAAGATCCATTTGTATCCTATGGGTTTTACCCCATCTGGAGCAAAGTCCAAAGTCCATACTTTGTTGGTGTACATGGACTCCATTTCGGTCCGCAATGCATCTAGCCATCGTACTGAGTCACCGCTCTGGATGGCCTGCTGGAAGCTAGTAGGTTCATCATCATCAATGATGCAATCCTCTCCATCCCCATCTATGAGAAAATCATAGTATCTCTCAGGCGGATGAGATGGCCTACTACTCCTGCGGAGGGGTGCGGGAATGTCCTGTTCTTCTTGAACTACTGGTTCTACCAAACTTTCAGTAGTAGTTTGTGGTTCTGGAATTTCTTCCAGTTCTATTTCGCTCCCACTTATTTCCTTTTCTAAAAACTGATGTTCTAGAAAATGGGCATTACGAGAAACAAAAACCTTTTGTTCCTCTGCGTAATCGAAATAATATCCCTTGGAGTTCTTTGGATATCCCACAAACTTACACTGTACTGATCATGCCTCGAACTTGTCCGCATGCTGCTTTTTAACAAAAGCTGGACATCCTCATATCTTCAGATGCTGAAGATGGGGTTTCTTCCCACTCCACATCTGATATGGGGTGGTAGGCACAGTCTTGGTAGGAGCCCTGTTCAGAAGATATGCCGCTGATTCTAGCGCATAACCCCAGAAAGATCGTGGTAACTCAGCATTACTCATCATGGAACGTACCATATCCAATAGGGTTCGATTCCGTCTCTCCGATACACCGTTATGCTGTGGAGTGTATGGAGGAGTAAGCTGAGAGAGAATTCCTTTCTCTTTTAGGTAACCTAGGAACTCGGAACTTAAGTATTCACCACCTCGATCAGATCTTAGTGTCTTGATACTTTTGCCGGTTTAGTTTTCTACTTCATTCTTATACTCTTGGAATTTCTCAAAAGCCTTGGATTTATGTTTCATTAAGAAAACGAATCCGTACCTAGAGTAATCATCCGTAAAAGTAATGAAATAGGAAAAACCACCTCTTGCATGTGTAGACATTGGACCACATACATCGCTGTGTATGAGTCCTAAGAGCTCCCTCGCTTTTACTCCATATCCAGTGAATGGAGTCTTTGTCATCTTTCCTTTGAGACATGATTGACAAGTGGCATAAGATTGATATTCGAACGAATCAAAATATCCTTCTCTATGTAACTTAGTTAACCTTGTCTCATTGATATGACCTAGTCTGCAATACCATAAGAAAGCCTTATTTGTATCTGGAGACTTTCTTTTTAGTGTGTTCTGGACATTGAAAATTTATAATTGGTTTAAGACATATATACCGTTATCCAGTGTACCGGACCCTGATTAAGGTGGATGTTAACAACATCGCTTACAAACGTGAAATCATAACCTTTATTTGATAACAAGGAAACTAATATGATATTACACGTTAAACTAGGTACACAAAAACAGTTATGTAAAACCAAAATGTGTCCACTCATCAATCCCAGGTGATAATCCCCTACGGACACTTCTCCCATACTAGCTCCGTTAGCAACCATCAGGGTCATATCACCATCCTTCAGCACTCTACGGTTTCTCAGTGCCTGCAATGAATTGCATATATGAGATCCTGATCCGGTATCTAATACCCAGGAAGTAGAGTTGATTGACAGATAATTCTCAATTACAAACACACCTGAAGTCGAAGCCACAGCCTGCTTCGGTTCCTGGTTCTTGGCGTTCCACGCCTTGCAATCTTTCTTCCAGTGCCCTTTCCTATGACAATGGAAGCACTCATCCTGGGCCACTACTGGAACCACAATCTTTTTCTTTCCCTTCGCTCCCACCTTACTAACACCTCCTCTAGGTTTGGTGGCGGCCTTCTTCTTCTTTCCTTTGGCCCTAGCCTTGGACCTGGAAGAAGAAGCACCGCTAACAAACATAGCGGGTGTTTTCCTTGCCTTCTGCAAGGTGCCTTCTGCACTCCTCAACATGTTAAGGAGTTCTGGAAGTTCAACTTCTTTTCTTTGAATGTTGAAATTCAGAATAAACTGGGCATAGGTGGAAGGAAGGGACTGGAGAATCAAGTCTGTATAGAGCTCATTATCCAAAGTCGTCCCAAGGTCTGCGAGCTCTTCAATATAGCCAATCATCTTTAGGACATGTTCTCCTACCGATGATCCGACGGCCAACCTCGCTCGAAACAAGTTCTTTGAGGTCTCGTATCTTGCTATACGAGATTGCTCTCCATAAAGTTCCTTTGTATGGAGAAATATGGCATCTAGATCCATATCCTCGTGCCTCCTCTGATGTTCATTGTTCATCGAGGAAAGCACGATGCACTTGGCCTTCGCGCAATCTAACTCCCAGGTTTTGCGGATTTCCTTATCCGCATTACTGGATTTGGGACCTAGGACTGCAGGTGCCTTAGTGGTGAGGACATACCCCAATCTGTCATAGGTCAAAGCCATTTTGACATTCCGCAGCCAATCTTTATAGTTTGGCACTGTCAGTATATTTTTTTCTAATAGTAACTTAAGTACAGTCATTTTCAGGGTCGCTGCAATTCGGAGAGAGAGAGAGAACACTTTAGCATGATGCTCTTGCAAGTTTAGAGTGATTTTTAGTTTATCTAAACTGGATGGCTCCCACTGTTTCTCGAATCCCTCCTCAAACCAAAAAGGAAGAACTAGCCAGGACTATTCTCACCGTACAATACTTGGTTAACCGTTCAGCCAGGCCGGTGTCGGTACTTCGAGGGAGGTTTTCCAAAGCTTTCGCAAAGTTTCTTAATTAAATAACCTCTTTTATCTGGGGGCGTAGCCCCGCTGACAACTTTCTTGGCACCTACTTGGTTTATAGCATTGATCATTAAGTGACGAATCTCCTGATGAGTAGCATATACTCACAGTAGGATCGGGATCCAAATATCATCGTATGATAATGCTGAAGGAATCCTACCAACATTCATCAAACTCCAAATGTTATGCATCTCTTTGCATATTTCAGTTTCTTTAGAAATTCCCGATATAAGTTTTTGCCCCATGCTCTTATGACCTTGGCTTTGGTCAAAATGTCATAAGTCACATGTCAAGTTCTACCCATCATTATCTTGTTAATTTGAACCCATCCGTACATACCCCTGACTTTGGTCAAATGATAATACGACTGTCCCAAACTAACTCATCTATCTATGCAACAAATGAATACCCAGCAGCTACCAAACACTATGCCTTGACTTTGGCCAAAATACATAGCTTGAATACAACTGAATACCCAAATGAAATGACGGAGGGCTACGAATGGTTTTGGCGAAACCGTGAACGTAGTGAACTTGATATGACCGAAGGAACCTGATAGCTTTTAAAAGGAGTGGTTAAAGCTCCGCAATTAAAAATATCTTCTGTTTTAAAAATAACCGAGTGGTTTCTTGTAAACTGTTCCAACGATTCAACTTTGGTTTATTTTCTTTGCATTAATAATAATGCGTCCCATCATTAACCTATCATTGCAGAAAACAACGAAAATAAAACGTCCTCTTATGCCATCCGCATTCGCCACTGGGTCCCGTCATCACCCGTTAGGTTACTTAACTAACGGCAGAGCGGGGGCTGGGCTAGCGCGGGTGTAAAACATAAGTGACGTCTAAATAGCTATCATATATAGATATTGTACATTCGTCAGACGCAATAATAGGCATTCCAGATCACAGATGAACATTATTGGATATGCAAGCAATACGCGTTTCTTTTGAGCCTGCAACGAAAGACGGATTACACGGTTGTGATGAATAACCATTACCCCACCCTAGACCCCTACGGGTACGACAAACTACCCGCCAAGTACCCGAAGTGAAGCGGTCTCCCTCAACAACGTGAGTAGGCCACTAAACACTTCAAAGTACCCGGTATTTTGTGCACCCCAGCTTGGGTCTATCCTAGGAGCAAAAACAGTAAAATGAAATAATACAACGGTGGCTACAACCGCAATATGGATGTGCCCTGCAAAATAATATTACAACATATTACAATTACATCGAATGAATGAATATAATAACCCATCTCAAACCCCGGCTAATCATCACAACAATCCAATCAAGTTCATAATCACAAACAGTTAAATCATTACAGAAATATGCAACCCCCTGCCAACCGACATACTAGCAGTTAGGGGAGGTTTACGAACACATTATACAGTTCATAGATATAATCTAATTAGCAAACATCATATAATTTCGATCGAGCAAACACTTTAGATTCCACTCCAAAACTTCTCTGTGCACCTGAGACTTAAGCAGAAAATAAACATTCCAGAAAAACCAAAAAACATCACAGAGGAGTTCTGGGGAAAGTTGGGCTGAATCGGCCCCAACTTGGCAGCGGATCCGCGGCCGATCGCATGGATCGGCCGCGGTTCGGCGGCGTCGTGGCCGATTCAGGAACCCAATTTTCTCTAGAAGTCTTAAAATTTCCTGCTTGTCTTTTTAGAGGTCCCTGAAAAATTTTTAGGGCCTGTTTTAAAATCGACAGAAACTTAGTGATTTTGATGTTTTTTCCGGTTCGTTTTGCGTTCGAAATTCTTATGACTTTGTTAATGAGTTAATTATTGTTTAGCGAGGCTCTGATACCACTGTAAGTCGATATACAACACCCCACGAGTTGCGGGGAGGCGGAAATATAAAAAACAATCTTATTTTATGGATTAACATCGACTAACCGAAGAATCTTTGCTAAACTATAACTAACATATACATAGGAGTTGTTAACTACTATGAGAAGTGATTATACCTAGTGAACCTAGAACTTCGTCTTTTCGTTATCCACCTCCTCCTCGGCCTCCTCTATGTAATAAACGATCCACCCGAGAGCTTCTATTCCAAGCTTCACCTCTAATCTTGAGGTAACTAGGATTCTTTAGTTGCTAATCAAAAGCACCTAGGTGATATAGAGTGAGGTTATGGATTAATTAGTCTATCTAATCCTTGATCTCAACACATGAGAGGGGAGGATTAGGGTTTGAAGAGAGAAAGCTTGAGGAGAGAGAAGGTGAGCAAGAGAATGAGAATGAGATAATGATCTCTCATGAATATATGAAGCATAATGATTTATCAAAATAAATAAATAAAAATGATTAATCATCATCCTTCATTTATTCATATGAGTGATTCATCTCATGAGTCATTAGTTCAATAAATGAAGCATTAACTCCAAGGATGAATCACACAAATGAGTCATTAAAACAATAAATGCAAATGCCACCTAAACCCCCAAGTCATCATCCTTCTAGAAGCTTCCCGCCAAATTACGAGAATGCCCCTCCTATCCGTGAAAACACGGAAAAACTTTAGACTGTATAAATCCAATAATCCGATACTAGAATCTGGCTTAAACCAAAGCCGACTAGTAAAAGCTGTCCGAACGTCGTACGCGTGTAAACAAACGTATGCGTCTGAACCCTTGTCGTAAAACCATACGACCTCTATATCATTTCGCCTGGAGCAGGGAAACTCTCTGTGTGGGACTCTAAAGACTCGACTACTACGCTGGCAGTGGATTTAACTACAGACCGCAAGCGGCACTAGCTGTACGTAACGGTTCCCAGGTAGATGTTGATAAGAAGGCCGATGAGGAAACCCATCTGAACTCCTACTGAGCCTTATGTGACAATCTCCGTACAGTCCGGTCTGTTCGTCTAAGACTATCGCATATCTGGCCTAGGGGGCGGCAAGCGTCAGTCCCATAAAAGCGGTATAAGTCGTGTCGAAGTGAAGCCCATTACGCCTTGAGAAACTACTGGAACCTACCAGTAAATCTTGATTTCCCTGGCCAGGGACTTTGCGTAATGGCTCTCTGACACAGCGCGATATCAACTCCCGATACCGGGAGAGACGAATCCTGTCTAACCGCCACTGCCTCCAAGTGCTCGGAACTGCACCCAACTGCTACCTGTTTGCACAACTCCTTTGAGCCGTGGTAGGGTAGCAATCTAAGAACAGTGGGACACACTCGAGGCGAAGTAGCAGTGTCAAGTCTGCGGACTATGCTGTACTCATGTCACCTGGGAACTGTTAACTGACGACGGGTATAATACCAACCAACAGTTCCCCGCGAGTCCTGTCTGGTGTACCCGTAACCCAACGAGCACCTGTATACTATCTCCAGTACGACGTACTGACGGCTGTGGGACAGACCATCTCCCTAACTGGGATGAGAAGCGTACACACTAGTCTACTCCGGAGTATCGATGCCCTGTCTCGATAATCCTACGACTAGAAACCTGAAAAAGGATGTGCTTGTAGACTACCCAGCCCCCACTAGTGTGACTGCCATCACAACGCTGGTAGTCAAGCAAGATCCTAAGGGCTCTATCAATACGTATACTCACATATTATGATAGATAAAACCGAGTAGCATACTACCATGTTTAGCAAGACTGTTATATAACTGTGAATATCCCAAGCTTCCATTAAGTAATATACAAGCTAGTATGATACAATAATGGCCCCTAGGGCATATATACTAACAGTATGAATATGTGAAGGAGTACGTGCACAAGTATGAATATGTAAAAGAGTACGTGCACAAGTATGAACATGTAACTGAGTACGTGCACAAGTATGAATATGTGAAAGAGTACGTGCACAAGTATGATAATCATATCGAATCGTATGTGAGATGAACTACAGTATAATGATCATGGCTATTCTACAACGTGAGTGTCATGGCAGTTACTAACGGTGTGTGTAACATGCAGATTTGTGCTCGTGCAACATGAACCGTGAGTAACAGTGCGGTGTTTTATCAATTCCAAGTTCAAATACATGTAGCAGAGAATGCGGTATGCAACAAATAGTATCCATGAACAGTCAATGTATGTAAATGCAATATGCTGCTACAAGGTCCTATCAGCCCTGACGCATAACGCCATGCGGGCGATTTCCCCGTAGATGTTAAATCTACTCACAGTAGTCTCGCGCTAAGTGTAGCCGACGACTTGTTTCCCCTTCTTCGTGGCGTCCGCCGTACTCGCCTGCGAACCTATAATTTCACAAAATATCACACATAAGCTCGAATCCACAAAAGCACGACATTAAAGCCAAACTAGAAACCCGCGTCGCGAACCAAGCGCGTGCGTGCGCGATACGCTAAAACGTGTGATTACGCGCCTGAAGCTACTCCGACACGTCGCGATACGCAGAAAACCCCAAACCCACACATGTATCACACGTGTCGCGAAAGTTTAAAAATATGAGAAAATAGGGTAATTGATCCTAGATTTTTCTACAGAAAGAATTAAACAAAATTGCATATACCACAAAACTTCAAATAGCAGCAGACACCTACAGAAAAGACCCCAGCACCCAAGTCCCCCATCTGGCCGCAATTTGCGGCCAGAACGAATTTTCCGGCGGCCCGACTAGGGAGTTGGGCTCCCGGGCTTCGTGTGTGTACTCTATACCTATTGTGCATGCTCCAGTAAATACAATTTTATTCTGAAGCCAACAGGGTACAAGCAGATTCAACAGAGCCCAAAATCTAGTTAAAATAGCTATTTTAGCACTAAAACGAAACATTAAGGTATTTTAGTGAAACCTGAAACAAACTCTAGGTTGAAACAACACTATAAGCACATAACTAAGCTAATCAAGTCATAAAAATACCAATTTAACATAAACTTCACCATCTCCCTTTCAATATCACAAAAAGCACTAAAAATACGGTTTTTAGCTATCAAAACTACAAGTTATGGCTTAGGGTGCTAAGTGTGAGTTATATACCTTCAAAAGACCTTAAGAAAAACCAAAATTCCTGCTCTTTCCCTCAAGTGTACAGACTTGCCACCAAACACCCCAAAAGGTCACCTTTCCAAGGCTTTTTGTGAAGAAAAATGGGTTTTTGGTGTAGGGTTTGAATGAGGATCCAAAGAGAAGTGAAAAAAGAAGAGAAAATAAAGAAAATGTTGTTGTTGCTGCTGCTTTTTCTGCTGGAACTCAGAAATGAGGGAAAGAGAGAGAAATGAGAGAGAAAGAAATGGTGAAACAAAGTCAAATTCTTTACCTAACCACCATACCTCCATTTTCTATTTAAATTTTAAAATTAAAAAGGGTTTGACTTGGTTTAAAATGGATGGGGGATAATAGAACCATGCAAGTAAGAAAAGGGTTAACAAGTTAACACTTTTAACCTAAGTCACAAAAGTGTGCTAAGTGTGCATGTGTACACTAACACAACAATTCTCAATTTGGGTAAACACGACTAAAATATAATTAATAAACCCTATATATATATATATATATATATATATATAAACACTTCACAACACAATTATCACTAATTAAAAAGGAAAATAAGATTTTCAGGTTTTTACGAAATCCACGCATAATTACTAATTAACATGAAAATACCTTAAACGAATTTCAAAGCGTTACAATCTACCCCCTTAAAGAAATTCGGTCCCCGAATTTAAAAATATAATAACACGCACCTTCAAAGAGATGGGGATATTTCTTCCTCATCTCGCTCTCGGTCTCCTAAGTGACCTCTTCGCTGCTCGGACCACGCCAAAGCACCTTGACGGACGGTATATCCTTCGATCTCAATTTCTTCACTTGTCAATCCAAGATGACCACCGGCTGCTCTGCAAAGAAAAGGTCGCGCTCTAGCTAGATCGTCGGGTGCTGAATCGCATGCGAAGGATCGTGAAGATACTTGCGGAGTATCGAAACATGAAATACGGGGTGCACATCTGGAAAATTGGACGGAAGGGCTAACCGATACGCAACCGCACCAACACGCTAGAGGATCTCGAAGGGGCCCACATATCTGGGACTAAGCTTCCCCTTCTTCCCAAATCTCATCACACCTTTCATTGGGGACACCCTCAAGAAAACATGATCACCTACAGAAAACTCAAGTCTGCGCCGACGACGGTCCGCATAAGATCTCTGCCTACTCTGGGCTGCCCTCATCCTATCGTGAATCAACTGGATCTTCGCGGTCATCTCCTTAACGATCTGCAGCCCTACGATACTGCTCTCGCTGAGCTCTGTCCAACAGGCGGGCAATCTGCATCTCCTACCATATAGAGCCTCGAATGGTGCCATCTGAATGGTCTCCTGGTAGCTGTTGTTGTAGGAGAACTCCACTAAGGGTAAATGATGATCCCAGCTACCTCCAAAATCTAATACGCACGCTCGGAGCATGTCCTCGAGAGTCTGAATAGTCCGCTCTGACTGTCCGTCGGTCTGCGGATGAAATGCTGTGCTGAAACTCAAGCGGGTGCCCAAAGCCTCCTGAAGCCTCTGCCATACTCGGCTGGTAAACTGGGTGCCTCTTTCGGACACGATACACGTCGGGACTCCATGCAGTCGTACAATCTCGTCGATGTATATCTGGGCATACTGAGCAAAACCGAAAGTCGTCTTCACTGGCAGAAAGTGAGCCGCTTTCGTCAAACGATCCACGATCACCCAGATGGAGTCATACCCTCGACTAGTCCTGGGTAGACCCACAATGAAGTCCATAGAAATCTGCGTCCATTTCCACTCCGGAATGGGTAACGGCTGTAGCTCTCCCGCGGGCCTCTGGTGCTCGGCCTTGACTTGCTGACAAGTCAGGCATCTTGACACGAAATCTGCGATGTCCCACTTCATTCCGTCCCACCAGTAAACATCTCTCATGTCATGGTACATCTTGGTGGAACCCGGATGAACACTGTACACCGATCGATATGCCTCATCAAGAATCTCACGCCGCAGTCTCTCAGCATCTGGTACGCACAGTCTAGTCCCAAATCGTAGTATCCCCTAATCATCGATCACGAACTTGGGAAATCTGCCCTGTCCAATCTGTGCCCTGATCTCTGAACAACGATCATCACTGTACTGTGCCTCATGTATACGGTCAAGCAACTGTGGGTGTGCACGAACATGCGCAAGCTGTCCTCCGATCGGCGTGAACTCGAACTGCACCCGGCTGTCGCATAAAATCTGCCAATCTGCCGACGACTGCCTCTGTACTGCGCTCAAACAAGATAGACTACTCTCGGGCCTCCTGCTCAAAGCATCCGCCACTACATTAGCCCTGCCCGGGTGGTACAAGATCTCGCAATCATAGTCCTTCACTAACTCCATCCAATGACGCTGTTTAAGATTCAGGTCTCGCTGATGAAATATATACTTTAAGCTCTTGTGATCAGTGAATATCTGGCACGACTCGCCGTATAGGTAATGTCGCCAGATCTTAAGTGCAAAGACCACTGCAGCCATCTCTAAATCATGAGTGGGGTAGTTCTGTTCATATTTCTTCAATTGCCGTGAAGCATACGCGATCACCCTGTCATGCTGCATCAATACGCATCCTAGCCCCACTCGAGAAGCATCACAATAGACCACAAATCCTCCTGATCCTGAAGGCAATGATAACACTGGCGCCGTAGTCAATCGAGTCCGTAGCTGCTGAAAACTTGTGCTCGCACTCCTCTGTCCAATCGAAAGGAACTCCCTTTCGGGTCAACCCGGTCAAAGGTGAAGCAATACGAAAGAAGTCCTGCACGAATCGCCTGTAGTAGCCGGCCAGCCTTAGAAAGCTGCGAATCTCCGTAACTGATGTGGGTCTGGGCCAACGCTGAACGGCCTCAATCTCCCTCGGGAGGAAACATATACTATCTCGTGTAATCACATGGCTCAAGAAGTTTACGCTGTCCAGCCAGAAAGCACACTTGGAGAATTTGGCGAAAAGCTGGTGCTCCCTCAAGATCTGTAGTGTAATCCGCAGGTGCTGCTCATGCTCCTCTCTACTCCGGGAATATACCAGAATATCGTCAATGAATACGATGATGAACAGATCAAGATACGGCCGGAAAATACAGTTCATTAAGTCCATGAATGCTGCTGGCGCAATGGTGAGTCCGAACGACATCACCAAAAACTCATAATGGCCGTAGCGCGTGCGGAAAGCTATCATAGGAATGTCCTCCTGTCGAACCCACAGCTGATGATAGCCTGATCGAAAATCGATCCTCGAAAAGTATCCTGCCCCCTGAAGCTGGTCGAACAAATCATCGATGAGTGTCAAAGAATACCTGTTCCGCACTGTAACCCTGTTCAGCTGGCGATAGTCGATACACAGACGCAAACAGCCGTCCTTCTTATTAACAAACAGGACCGGAGCACCCCAAGAAGAAACACTGGGTCGAATAAGTCCCTTATCCAGCAAATCTTGCAACTGATCCTTCAACTCTCTAAGTTCCGCCGGGGCCATCCGATAAGGCGGTGCAGAAATAGGCCCCGTGCCAGGAATCAGATCAATACAGAAAGAAATATCACGCTCAGGCGTTAGCCCAGGAAGCTCATCAGGGAACACATCAGGGAACTCGATAACAACCGGAACCTGATCCAACGGAACCTCAGTAGCTCTAGTATCGCAAACATAGGCGAGAAATCCCTGACATCCCTTCCTCAAAAGCTGTCCAGCGAGAAAAGAAGAAATCAAACTGTGAGGGACGGCACCACGGTCCCCCAGCACAACAAAAATCGACTCGCCGGGAAAACAAAATCTAACTGTCTTCTCGCGGCAGTCCACAGACGCATAGCACGTGGCTAACCAATCCATACCTAAAAGAACGTCGAAGTCCAATATCTCAAGAAGGATCAGGTCGACAGGCAACTCTCTCTCGCCAATACGGACGGTACAGGATCGGAACACGTGCCTAGCAACAAACGACTCTCCCACAGGAGTGGTCACAACAAGCGGCTGATCAAGCAAACCGAACTCTCTACCCAAACTCGGCACAAATTGTGTGGATACGTACGAGTGCGTGGATCCGGGATCGAACAACACATGTGCATCAACAGAACATACTGGAAGGATACCTGAGACCACCGCATTGGACGCCTGCGCGTCCTGATACGTCAAAGCAAAAACCCATGCCTTTCCTCCACCTGCGACTGACTGTCCCCTGCCGGCAGCTGGCTGTCCTCTGCCTCGGTCACCTCGTCCTCTATGAGCAAATCCTCCACGCCCACGACCTCTCTGTGCATGAATCTGACGCGGAGCAACAGTAGGTACAACAGGCAACGCCCTCTGGGGTGTTGAAGGTGGTAAGGTGACATGCGGTACTGCTGCCTCCCTCCGGTGTATCTCGGGACAATCACTAACAAGATGAAGTAGACTGCCGCACCTAAAGCAACCCTGCGACGACTGCTGACTCTCCCGTGGATACGAACTAAACATCTGGCCTCGTCCCGAATCTCTGCCACTCCTCGTACCTGGACGAAACCTGTCGCGGCGTCTGAATGTCTATCTCCGTGCTGATATACCAGTACGAACTCTCTTCGGCTCTGGAACTACTGAAGTCTCAGCAAGGCGCTCCTCGACTAATAAAGCGGCATCTATAGCTGTTGCAAAAGTCTCACAATGCTGCGCGCTGATCGCGAGGAACAGTGGGGTAAGTAAGCCTCGAACGAATCTCTTGACTCGCATCTCCTCAGTCGCCACTAGGTATGGGGCATAAGCTGATAGCTCTGTGAACAGCACATCATACTCTTCCACTGACATCTCCGGAGTCTGGCATAAGGACTCGAACCTGCGTGCTCTAGCATCTCTGACACTCAGTGGAAGGAAGCGGGCAAGGAATATCGTCACGAACTCTGTCCAGGTCATAGGAGGAAGACCTGCCGCTGTACCCTTCTCGACCGATTCACACCATTTCTGTGCAAGACCTTCCAGGCGAAAGCTCGCTAACTCTACCCATCTCGCATCTGCGCATCTAAGTGAATGACATATCCGAGCCATCCTATCAATTAAAGACTGTGGGTCCTCGGCTGCATTGGTGCCTGTGAAGACCGGAGGCTTCAACCTCATAAACTCTGATAGCGATACTGAGATGACCTCTGTAGCTGTAGGGGCAACTGCCTGCACCGTAGGTACCATCGCAGTCCCTGCAACGGGTGGAACTACCTCTGGTCGCTGCGCTCGAAGTGTGTAATGCTTTGATATTCGGTTAGGATATTTTCGCGTTAATTAGTATTTATGCGTGTTTTTCATAAAAACCCGAATATCTTATTTTCCTTTTTAATTAGTGATAATCGTGTTGGGAAGTGTTTATATATATATATAGGGTTTATTAATTATAATTTAGTCGTGTTTACCCTAATTGGAAATTTTTCCGTAATTATTTCTTAATCAAGGTTTAGTGTACGCATGCACACTTAGCACATTTTTGGGCTTAGGCTTAAAGTGTTAGCATGTTAACCATTTTCTTTTCTTGCATGGCTTTTAATTTTCCCTTTTTTTTATCTTTTTAAAACCCTTTTCATTTTAAATTCAAATAAGGAATGGAGAGGTATGGTGGGTAGGTAGAACTCGACTCTTTGACCATTTTCCCTTCTCTCTTCTCTCTCTCTTTTCTCATTCTGGAAAAAATCAGCAGAGAGGCAGCAGCAACATCAAAAATTCATCATCTCCTTCTTTCCATTTTGCTTCTCTTTTGAATCTATACAAAACCCTATACAAAACAACCCATTTTCTTCACAAAAACACTTGAAAATGTGGCTCTTTTGAGGAGTTGATGGCAAGTCGGTGCATTTAAGGCTAGGGCTAGAAAATTTGGGTTTTTATAAGGTCTTTTGAAGGTAATTATCTCACACCTAGCAACCTATTTCATGACTTGTAGTATTTTTAGCAAAATATCACCTTTTTATGCATTTTTAGTGCTAATGAAGGGATTTAGTGAAGTTATGTTAAAATTAACATTTTCATGGCTTGATTAGCTTGGTGATGAGTTGTTAGGGTGGTTTTAAACTTGGGTTTACTTCAGGTTCCACAAATATACCCTAATGTATCGTTTTAGTGCTAAAATGGAGTTTTTAACTAGGATTAAGCTCTGTTGAAATCTGCTTCTACCCAGGTTGTTTCACAATAAAGTTGTAATTACTGTAGCATGTACATAGGGTATAGAGTATACACACGAAGCCTGGGAGCCCAGCTCCCTACCCAGGCCACCGGAAAATGCATTCTGGCCGCAATTTGCGGCCAGATGGGTGAATTGTGGGTTGGGGTTTGGATGGTAAGAGTCTGCTGCTATTTGATGAATTATGGTATGTGCAATTTTATTTAATTCTTCCTGTAGCAAAATCTAGGGCTAATTACCCTATTTCTCGTATTTTAAACCTTCGCGGCACGCGTGATACGTGTGTGGGTTTGGGGTTTCTGCGTATCGCGACGCGTCGTGGTAGCTTCAGGCGCGTAATCACACGTTCTAGCGTATCGCGTACGCACGCGCTTGGTGCGCGACGCGGGTTACTAGTTTGGCTTTAATGTCATATTTTTATGGATTTGAGCTTATGTGTGATATTCTGTGAAATTATAGGTTCGCAGGCGAGTACGACGGACGCCGCGAAGAAGGGGGAAAAAGTCGTCGGCTACACTTAGCGCGAGACTACGGTGAGTAGATATAACATCTACAGGGAAATTGCCCGCATGGCGTTATGCGTCAGGGCTGATAGGACCTTGTAGCAGCATATTGCATTTACATACATTGACTATTCATGGATACTATTTGTTGCATACTGCATTCCCCGCTATATGTATATGAACCTAGAATTGATATAACACCGCACTGTTACTAACGGTTCATGTTGCACGAGCACTAATCGGCATGTTACACACACACCGTTAGTAATTTCCATGACACTCACAATATAGAATTGCCATGATCATTATACTGTAGCTCATCTCACATATGATTTGACATGATTATGCTATTTGTACACATACTCATTTGCATATCCAGACTTATGCATATCCAAACTGAATCTACTTAAAGAGCGGTTTTTCCCTTTTCCTTCATAGTATGACTTATGATGCATATATATTACATCGCATGGATTACGCATTGGCTTTGGTTTTCATGTGATTTCTGGATTTGAGGACCGTGGGGTTATTTAAGAAAAGATGCACTGTTTTGAAAACCCGGTTCCTCTTGATATGATATTTCAGTGCGTCCACCATGTGTTTTCTCGGTGCTAGAGTGGCATATGAAACCCGATTCGAGGAGTGGATGAGGCCGATTGCGGGTACATGGTGGACCCGGTATGGTACCCCGGGGCGAGAATGGATCTGTCGTGCAGCAGGCGATGAGCCCGACAGTGGGATCACTACCTACCGGTGATTGGTTGGACCTGTCGGTTATCTGGAGGATACTGACCAGAGTCGATAGATGGATGCGGGATGACCCGTACTACCGGGGCCGGGGGCCGATACCGCAAACGAAGCCCGTGGGCCGATCCGGACTGACAGAGCCCGATATATGAGGATTTGCGTGTCGATACTGGACATGAGTATTTATGATATTTGAGTGCCGATGTTGGGCATTCGTGATTTCTGAGGTTTACAGGATTTGAGGGCCGATGAGAGTGCCGGCACCTGAGTTATTGGGATTTGGGTGCATTGATGGGCACCGATTATTTTTCCACGTTGGCATTCCGTGTAGATGTTATTTCATCCCATGCTCAACGTTCATTTTTATGTATCTCATCCTGGAGTTATTTTACCTGACAGAGCACTTGCATGATTATGTGCATACTGCTTATCGCACATAGATTTATTTGCTGGCATATGATAGAGTAGCGCATTACGTGCATGCTCGCGATTACCTTTATATGTTATCTCTATTCACGAGTTAGCAACTCACCCTCGTTGTGCCACAGTATTTGCAGGTTGCCCCTCAGAGTAGTCGCGGCAGGCGGTTTCCTTGTACCTTTTGGCTACAGATACCACTTCAGTTGGTGCGAGAGCTGTTTTGCTGTTAGGTGGGTTGTGGTATCTGGTTACTTCTATTGTATACACTTTTTTGTCTAGTATTCTCCATCTACCTTTATATGTATTTGACTTAGAGACAGTGTGAGGACGATGATGTATATTATTTGTATTCTGGTGTTGAGCTCGTGGGAGCCGACTTTATATATGCAGTTTTAGTATTCTGTGATGTTTTAGTTATTGCTCATTTCTTCGATACGGCATCGTATATTACTCTTGTGGTGATAGTTTCCGCCGTTGGGCATGATTGCTCCCGTTTGGGGATGTTTTATTTCCTTGTATATCATTTTTACTCATATCTTGTTTTGTACCCGATTTCATGGTTAGTTTTTACAAAGGAAATGATGCCAAAGTTTTTAAGATAATAACTTAAACTTTAAAGATTGTTATTAAACTACTTAAGGTTTTCCAAATGTTTTAAACAAATGTTTTCAACACTCACTACTTTTTATGGTTTTGATTTTTGGGTTTCGGCTTACTTAGTCGTGTTACTCCTGTAGACGTTGCGTGGTTAAGTTCCAGTCACGAGTCGAACTTCGGGTCGTGACAAAGTGTCTCAACTAGCGATCCCATCATCTGGCGCATCTCCTGCATACTAGATCCCACCGTCTGGCGCATCTCCTGCATACCAGCCCCTAACATGGCGATCTGATCTGTCGTAGGAGGAACAACCTGCTCGGGTACAACCGGTGTACTACCCGGATCAGTCCTCGTCTCGGATGAGTCAACTCGAATCTCGGCCCTCGCGGCCGCTCTCTGCGCCCTCGTAGTCTTTGGCGGCATAATGGCTGAAAAGGAAACATGATTCGATAAGGATACGGAAATCGAATCGCAAGAATGTATATACTCAAGAAGGAATTTAAATCAATAAGTCCTAAGGTCGCTTAGGCGGAGACCCGTGTCGTGAGTATGCTGCGGAACATACGCACGCTACGCCATTCTGCTTCGGCTACCTACTCTATCATACCAGGGTCATCCTACACTCCGAAAAGTAAAAACTACGCTCTGATACCAACTTTGTCATGACCCGAAGTTCGACTCGTGACCGGCACTTAACCACGTAACGTCTACCGGCGTGACGCGACTAAGTAGCCGAAACCCAGAAATCAAAACCATTAAAAGTAGTGAGTGTTGAAAACATTTGTTTAAAATATTTGGAAAACCTTAAGTAGTTAATAACAATCTTTAAAGTTTAAGTTATTATCTTAAAAATTTTGGCAGCATTTCCTTTGTAAAACTAACCCCGAAATCGGGTACAAAACAGGATATGAGTGAAAATGATACACAATATAAAAAAAGGCATCCCAAACGGGAGCAACCACGCCCAACGGCGGAAACAAACACCACAAGAGTAATATACGACGTCGTAGCGAAGAATGAGCAATAAGTGAAAAACATCACAAAATGATAAAACTGCATAAGTAAAGTTAGCTCACACGAGCTCGACACCAGAATACAAATAATATTCATTATCGTCCTCACACTGCCTCTAAGTCAAATACATATAAAGGTAGATGGAGAATGCTAGATACAAAAGTATATGTACAATGGAAATAACTGGATACCACAACCCACCTAACAAAACAGCTCACGCTCCAACTGTAGTGGTATCCGAAACCAAAAGATACAAGGAAGCAGCCTGCCGCGACTACCCTGAGGGGCAACCTGCAAATACTGTGGCACAATGGGGGTTAGTTTCCAACTCGTGAATAGAAGATAACATATAAAGATAATCGCGAGCATGCACGTACTGCGCTACTCTATTAGATGCCAGCAGATAAAATCTATATGAGATAAGCAGTATGTGCATAATCATGCAAGTGCTCTGACAAGTAAAATAACTACAGGATGAGATACATAATAATGAATGCTGTGCATGGGATGAAATAACATCTACACGGAATGTCAACGTGGAAAAATAATCGGTGCCCATCAATGCACCCAAATCCCGATAAACTCAGGCGCCGGCACTCTCATCGGCCCTCAAATCCTGTAAATCTCAGAGAATCACGAATGCCCAACATCGGCGATCAAAATATCATGAAATACTCGTGTCCCGCATCGACACGCAAATCCTCATATATCGGGCTCCGTCAGTCCGGATCAGCCCATGGGCTCCGTCTGCGGTATCGGCCCTCGGCCCCGGCAGTACGGGTCATCCCATATCCATCTATCGACTCTGGTCAGTATCCTCCGGATAACCGCCAGGTCCAACCAATCACCGGTAGGTACTCGCCACCCTGCCAGGCTCATCGTCTACTCCACGAAAAACATTTCTCGCCCCGGGGAACCATACCGGGTCCACCACGAACCCGCAAACGGATCATCCAACTCCTCGAATCGGGTTTCAAGCACACGTCTCAGAACCGAGAAAACGCGTGGTGGATGCACCAAAATATCATATCAAGAGGAACTGGTTTTTCAAATAGTTCATATTTTCTTAAATAACTCCACGGTCCTCAAAACCAGAAATCACATGAAATCCAAAACCAATGTGTAGGTCAATGCGATGTGATATGTGCATCAAGTCATACTATAAGTAACAGGGAGAAACCACTCTTTAAAATAGTTTCAGTTTTTCAAAAGGCATCATGCGGCTCCCAGTTTCTACCAAAATCAGCATATCCAGGTAGGTACAGTTTGAATATGCACAAGTATATAAATGAGTACGTGCACAAGTGTGAATATGTAAATGAATACGTACACAAGTATGAACATGTAACTGAGTACGTGCACATGTATGAATATGTGAAGGAGTACGTGCACAAGTATGAATATGTAAGGGAGTACGTGCACAAGTATAAACATGTAACTGAGTACGTGCACAAGTATGAATATGTGAAAGAGTACGTGCACAAGTATGATAATCATATAGAATCGTATATGAGATGAACTACAGTATAATGATCATGGCAATTCTACAACGTGAGTGTCATGGCAGTTACTAACGGTGTGTGTAACATGCAGATTTGTGCTCGTGCAACATGAACCGTTAGTAACAGTGAGGTGTTTTATCAATTCCAAGTTTATATACATGTAGCAGAGAATGCGGTATGAAACAAATAGTATCCATGAACAGTCAATGTATGTAAATGCAATATACTGCTACAAGGTCCTATCAGCCCTGACGCATAACGCCATGCGGGCGATTTTCCCGTAGATGTTAAATCTACTCACAGTAGTCTCGCGCTAAGTGTAGCCGACGACTTGTTTCCCCTTCTTCGTGGCGTCCGCCGTACTCGCCTGAGAACCTAGAATTTCACAAAATATCACACATAAGCTCGAATCCACAAAAGCACGACATTAAAGCCAAACTAGAAACCCGCGTCGCGAACCAAGCGAGTGCGTGCACGATACGCTAAAACGTGTGATTACGTGCCTGAAGCTACTCCGACACGTCGCGATACGCAGAAAACTCCAAACCCATACACGTATCACACGTGTCGCGAAGGTTTAAAAATACGAGAAAATAGGGTAATTGATCCTAGATTTTTCTATAAAAAGAATTAAACAAAATTGCATATACCACAGAACTTCAAATAGCAGCAGACACCTACAGAAAAGACCCCAGCACCCAGGTCCGCCATTTGGCCGCAATTTACGGCCAGAACGAATTTTCCGGCGGCCCGACTAGGGAGTTGGGCTCCCGGGCTTCGTGTGTGTACTCTATACCTATTATGCATGCTCTAGTAAATACAATTTTATTCTGAAGCCAACGGGGTACAAGCAGATTCAACAGAGCCCAAAATCTAGTTAAAATGGCTATTTTAGCACTAAAACGAAACATTAAGGTATTTTAGTGAAACGTGAAACAAACTCTAGGTTGAAACAACACTAAAAGCACATAACTAAGCTAATCAAGTCATAAAAATACCAATTTAACATAAACTTCACCATCTCACTTTCAATATCACAAAAAGCACTAAAAATACGGTTTTTAGCTATTAAAACTACAAGTTATGGCTTAGGGTGCTAAGTGTGAGTTATATACTTTCAAAAGACCTTAAGAAAAACTAAAATTCCTGCTCTTTCCCTCAAGTGTACAGACTTGCCACCAAACACCCCAAAAGGTCACCTTTCCAAATCTTTTTGTGAAGAAAAATGGGTTTTTGGTGTAGGGTTTGAATGGGGGTCCAAAGAGAAGTGAAAAAAGAAGAGAAAATGAAGAAAATGTTGTTGTTGCTGCTGCTTTTTCTGCTGGAACTCAGAAATGAGGGAAAGAGAGAGAAAGGAGAGAGAAAGGAATGGTCAAAAAAAGTCAAATTCTTTACCTAACCACCAAACCTCCATTTTCTATTTAAATTTTAAAATTAAAAAGGGTTTGACTTGGTTTAAAATGGGTGGGGGATAATAGAACCATGCAAGTAAGAAAAGGGTTAACAAGTTAACACTTTTAACCTAAGTCACAAAAGTGTGCTAAGTGTGCATGTGTACACTAACACAACAATTCTCAATTTGGGTAAACACGACTAAAATATAATTAATAAACCCTATATATATATATATATATATATATATATATATATATATATAAACACTTCACAACACAATTATCACTAATAAAAAGGGAAAATAAGATTTTCGGGTTTTTACGAAAAACACGCATAATTACTAATTAACATGAAAATACCTTAAATGAATTCCAATGCGTTACAGCCTTGGAGCATACAAAGCTTGGATATTTGGGTTCTTTTGGCTAGGTAATGATCTCTATCTCTTCTTTATTTAGTTTTTGTGCTTTGTAGTTAGTTAGTTTCAGTTTAGATAGTATAATGTGTAGTTTGATGCTTAATATCCTATTTTTAGTGTTTATATGTGACTTCTGTGATCTGCTGTGACCCGGACTTTTTACTAGAAAACCAAACAAAGTAGTTGTGATGTACCTGTGAACCTAAGACCCCACCTGAGACACGAGACCCATCCCACTGGCCAGGGTCGGCAACGTCTGAAGAGGATTCCGGAGAGATCGGCCGTGGGTAGGAGTTTGGGTTTGGTTTTTTCTGGGTAGGTGTCTGCTATGGTTTTGGTGTTTTTGGTCTTGTTTGTTTGTTTAGTTTTCTCTGTATGCAAAATCTGGGATCACTTAGGTAGGTTGTAGTGTTTTGTGTTCACGCGATACGTTATACGACACGGATCGTGCGCTTTGTGTGGTTTTACTCTTAGGTTCTTTTCGTCGTGTCGCTACGCGCGTTAGCCACAATACGAACACTTGAGAGTATGTTTTGTGTTGTTGTGTCGGTTAAATATAGTTTGTACGTGTTTTAGGGTTATTATTAATATGCACTTGTTTTATTGTCTTAATGTTGTAGGTTCGCAGGCGGGGACTTTGGACACTGCTACAAAGGGAAAACAGGTAGTTGGCTACACTTAGCCAGCAGTGTTGGTGAGTAGATTTAACATCTACAGGGGAATCGCCCGCATGGTGTTATGCTTCTGGGCTAGAGATGTTAATACTTGCCGCATATTCTATGTCATATTTAGAATTGCGCATTTACCCTATTACTTAGATATTGTTGTGCTTGGACTAATATCCTTAGGACACTGCACATATTATTGACGATTCATCTTGCACGAGCACAGATTGTATGCTACACACACCGTCAATAATTGCCATGTCACGCACAACCCACATATAGAAATGCTATGGTTTGGTTAGGGACATTGGGACTTTGATTCATATTTCTTATCGCATATGACATTTAGCATACATGTGCATCCACATGCTTACACATATGCCTTCACATACTTACGTGTTAGATACCTGTATACCTATAGAGTATCGTACCATTAGTGATAGGTACATACACACTTTATGTCATAGCTACAGGTATACTTTGCACAGATACTTCACTTATACCCAGGGGGTATACTACATCATTACTTATAGGTAGATACATATATCTTGCTATACCTTTATGTTGCACATGTATCGGGTTATAGCTACATGTTTACCTTTACTTGATGGTATTTTAGAATTGGAGAAAATTAGGAACCACATGATATTTATATTAACTTGTTGCAGTTAATTAGCGGCTTTTCCTTTATATGCTTACATTTCAGTTTATGTTGCATATATTATATTGATGGATTTACGCATTGTGACATGGATTTCATATGATGTCTCTGATATTTTTACTCCTGTATATATAACTGTGGAATGGGAAGCTGTTAGATATGCCCTTACACTAATATTAGTGGAATGGGACACTAATATATGTGTATTGATTCATGCATTTGTATTTATTCTTTACATGATATATGCAATATATTTATTCATTATATGAGTGGGCCTATATGGTCGATGAGTGGGGCCTATATGCTCGGGGCCTATGTGCTCGATGTGAGGGGCCTATATGGTCGATGAGTGGGGCCTATGTGCTCGGGGCCTATGTGCTCGATGTGAGGGGCCTATATGGTCGATGTGAGGGACCTATGTGCTCGGGGCCTATGTGCTCGATATTGTATATATTTTTACATATAAATTTATATACATCATCAAATTTATTCATGCAATTACATTTAGGGTGTTAGAAATTTACTTGATATCGGATTTGGGATATAGGAGATTTATTTGAGATTTGATACAGATATATATGAGATTGTTGATTTTGTACATTCAGGATATATGTGATTTATTCGATATTGTACATTCAGGATTTGTGAGATTTATATGATATGAGAGCCAAATTGGGGGCTGTTTGGAGGAATTGGGATTTGGATTGTCTTGATGGATTGTGATCCTACCACGAAGTCAGGATTCCGCGGAAATGACATATTTCATTCCATACTCCACATTTATTGTTTATGCACTGCTTCATGTATTAGTAGTACCAGTTAGTGTACCTTTCATGACTGTTGCATTTACATACTTATTTATATGCACTGCTTCATGTGTAGTTGTACCTGTTAGTGTACCTTTCATGATTGTTGCATATATACATTTCATATCATTGTTGCATACAGATTGTCATATTATTGCGTCATGTATTAGTTGTACCTGCTAGTGTACCTTTCATGATTATCGCATTCATATGACCTTTTACTGCTTTTAGCTTACATATGTTAGATTCGCGCTGTACGTGCATACTTGCGATTACCTGCATATGTTATTTACTATTCACGAGTTGGAAACTCACCCCCGTTGTGTCATAGTTGTTTTGCACGGTGTTCCCCAGAGTAGTCGAGGCAGGCTATTATCACCCATCTTATCATCTTTTGCTACGGATACCGCATCAGCTCACAGTGTGCCGTTTGCTTAGGTAGATTTTGTGGTTATTCGTATTGTATTGTATATTCGTTGTATCCTTGTACTCTCCATCTACTATATTTTCATATTGACTTAGAGACTTGGTGAGGACGATGCTGTATATTAAGTTGTGACTTGTTGTCTTTTATACAGTTCCTTTCTATCATCTTCTATTTCTTCGCTACGGCGTCGCATATTTGTTGTGGTGGTTGTTTTCCGTATTTGGGCGTGTTTTTGCTCCCGTTTGGGGATGCTTTACTTATATTTTTGTTGTACCCATTTTTGGGGCTGGTTTTTACAAAGGAGGTGCTGCCAAAATTTTAAGGAATAAAAGTGAGACTTTAAAGAATTTGGGTTGTGATTTCAAAGGTTTTGAAAATACTATTATCACTTTCTTATTATTTTTTATGGTTTAGATTTCTGAGTTTTTGCTTTCTTTTACTGCGTTACACGTGTAGACGTTGCGTAGTATTAGGGCCGTCATGTGCCAATTTCGGGTCATGACAAAGTTGGTATCAGAGCGCTAGGTTTTACCTTACGGAGTGTAGGATGACCTTGGTATGATGGAGTAGGTAGCTTAAGCAGAGTAACGTAGTGTGTGTATGTCTGCAGCATACTCACGATGCAGTACTCCGCCTAAAGTGTCTTAAGTACAAATTTCTTGAAATTCCTTCCTTGATGATTCATATCATTGTGATTCGATTTCCGTGTTCATATCGAATCCTATCTCTATTTATAGCCTTTTCCGCCGACGACTATAGGGACTCAGAGAGGTGCAGCGAGGGCCGAGGTCAGTATTGACTTAGGGTGGGTCAAGGACTGACCAGGATAGCGCACTCGTTGCACAGGTGCAGACGGTTTCACCTTCGTCTGATAATATCGCTAGGCTTGTAGCAGAGATGCAGGACTTGCGCCAGACGATGACTTCTTTGGTTGAGACCATTCGAGCGCAGTGACAGGAGGTTGTCACCTCTGTTACCCAGTTGTTCCTTGCGATCAGTACACAGCTTTTCGTCACCTACATAGCACCAGTGGATGCAGCCTTAGTCGACGAGACACGTATTCCAGAGACTTTGGGAGTTCCGGAACCGTGGAGGGCTCGTACCGGTGTATCAGCTCAGAGACAGAGACTTAGTCGTCGAAACAGATTTCGTGACCGTTGCAGGAGTAGCAGAGGTTTGGGACGAGGAGATTCGTGTTAGCTAGATCAGCCGTTGTTGTGTTAATTTCTGTCAGCGGTTCTTTTGTTGCGCAATACGTACTTCAGTCGTGTGCCAATCGGTTAGGAGATTCATCTGTCACTTGATCCTTCTAGATATGTTGGATTTGACGTTCTCCTGGGCACGAACTGGTTAGCTACGTGCTAGGCGTCTGTGGACTACCGCGAGAAAATAGTCAGGTTTGTTTTCCCGGCAAGTCAGTTCTTGTTGTGCAAGGGGACAGTGGTGCCGCCTCTCACAGCTTCAATTCAGCCTTTTTCGCTAGTTGGCTTTTGAGGAGAGGATGTCGTGGATTCTTCGCGTTCATTCGTGATACCGAAGCCACAGTGGGTTTGTTGGACCGGGTTTTATCGTGCGAGAGTTTTCCGATATTGTTCCAGATGAGCCGGCGAAGCTTAGGGAGCTTAAGGATCAGCTGCAGAGTTGTTTGTTGGGGGGCTTGTGCGTCTGAGTGTTTCGCTTTGAAGAGCTCCTATTTCTGTTCGTCAAGGAGAAAGACGGCAGTTTGAGGTTTTGTATTGATTGATCGTCAATTGAACCGGCTTACGGTGCGGATAGGTATCTTTTACCTCGCATTGACGATTTCATCGATCAGCTCCAGAGTGTGAGACATTTTCTAAGTTTGTTCGGGGATCAAGTCATCATCGTTGCGGGTTCGGAGTGATGGAATTCCGAAGTCTGCCTTGTGCGTGCTACGGCTTTGTGTGTTTTGGTGGTGTCATTGGACTCACCAATGCCCTAGCAGCATTCGGAGATATGATGAACCAGATTTCTTCAGGCCGTTCCTCGACCAGTTATTGTTGTGTCATGATAACATTCTGGTCTTTTCTTTGTGTCGTGAGGAACAGGAGCAGCACTTGAGGATTTGTTTTGCAGACATTGGGAGAGTGCCAGCAGTTTGCTAGATTCTTGGAATGTTCCTTCAGGCTTGTTTGTGTTGACTCCTAGGTCTTGTAGTTACGGGAGACGGTGCCGTATAGTTCCGAGGGAGATCGAGACCGTACAGCTTTGGCCCAGACTTGAGTGCAGACGGAGGCCCGTTGATTTTGGGCTTAGCAGGTTTTACCGCCGTTTCGTGCAGGATTGCTAGTGTAGTGCTGCACCGTTGACTGAACTGACCTGAAAGGAGGTTCTTTTCTTTGGACTGAGGCATGCGTACGGAGTTTTCCAGCAGTTGGAGATTCGGTTGACAACTGCACCAGTTCTTCTTGCTTTCTAGTTCGGGCGACTTTGTTGTTTAACTGTGATGTTTCATGAGTGGGGCTCGACTGTATGCTGAGGTGACACTATAGAGTTATCGCTTTTGCTTCTCGACAGTTGGAGGAAGTACGAGCAGGATATCCCACTCATGATCTGGAGATGGCCGTTGTGGTCGTGCGTTGGAGACTTGGGGACACTACTTGTTCGGAGAGTCGTGTCAGATTTTTTCACGGACCACCAGAGCTTAATGTACATCTTCCTGCAGCGGATTTTGATTGTTGAGTTAGTCTTCTGCAGATGTACAGTTCTTGTTCGATCGTGGAGTACAGCTTAGGTTCGCCTCTTCTGAGGAGACAGCATGCTCATGTCCGCGACCGACCACTTTTTCTTAATCGCTTTCGTGAGGCACTGCCCGCCGATACTCGTTCGTCTGAGATACTTGAGCATACTCGGCTGGGTAATGATTCGGAGTCCTTGATTTGTGACCAGGGTGTGCTACGTTTAAGGACGCGTTGTGTACCTGTTACTGATGGGAAGGGACGCGAAATCCTAGCACAGGCACATCAGTCAGCTTCGGTGTTCATTCAAGTTCCACCAACATTTGGCGTGACTTGTGAGATAGTTATGGGTGGATCGGGATGAAGAGTGAAGTTTTGGATTTCGGTTCAAGGTGTATGTCTTGCTGTGAGTTTGGGTTGAGCCTCTGAGACCGGCTGGAGAGTTGCAACCTTTAACCGTTCCGAAGTGGGAGTGGAAGCAGATCTCCACAAATTTCGTTATGGTGTCTACCTAAGTTTAGACAGGGTGTGACTCCATTTGGATGTTTGTTGTCCGGTTTTGCTCAGTTTGCTCAGTTGTTCTTTGTTAAGTTTGTGCGTTGCACGGAATTCCTTCATGGGTCGTATCCAATGAAGGCACCCTGTTCGCTTGCCGTTTGTGGCAGGAGTTTCAGGAAGCCTTAGGTACTGGTTGAGCTTTAGCTCCATCTTTCCATCCGCAAGATTATGGTTTTGTGAGAGCGGGCTATACCGACTCTAGAGGTTATGCTTGTGCGTACGTACTAATTGTTGTCAGCAGTTGGGATCGTTACTCACCATTGTTAGGGTTCTTCTTCGATAGCTGTTATCAGGAGATACTCCAATTGGCAACCTTTTGGTTTTGTTTGTTAGGTGGTGTCGTTATCCAGTCTGTTTTTCTGACTCTGCATAGTAGGATTTTTGGACCCCGGCTAGTCTAGAGACTTCGGAGATGATCCAGTTGGTTCAGGTCAGGATGAGAGTAGCCCAGTGCAGACAGAGGTCTTATGCCGACCATGGTGGTCGCAGACTTAGGTTCGCAGTGGGTGATCATGAATTCCTAAGGACTTTCCGATGAATAACTTGTTGAGTTTTGGGAAGCTTATCCCAGCATTTTAGGTCATTTTGAGATCCTTAAAGCGAGTTAGTTTCGTTGCCTTTAACTTGGCACTTCCGTCCAGATTTTTGACTATTCACCCCGTTTTCTTTGTGTTGATACTTTGCAATTACCTTCATGACTTTCTCACATGATTCGGCACCAGACTATTTAGCTTTGATGCGATCTTTTCGTTCACCGGTAGCCATTGGTGTAAATGGCTCGGCAGGTGGAGAAACTTCGGTCAAGGGTCTTGCTATCTGTGGAGGGTTTTCTTGGACGTAGCCGTTTAGTGAGGTGATCACTTGGGAGGCTGCGAGCGAGAATTGAGAGTTTTGTACTCTTCTCTTTGAAGGTACGCTTAGGAAAATTTTAAATTCGGCGACGAATTTTTATAAGGGGGGAGATTGTAACGCCTTAGATTTCGGTTAGTGTTCGTTTAGACGTTAATGCGGGTTTACTGTAAAAAGTTTACCAATTCGGGTTCCTCACATTTTATAACATTTAATTAATAATTTATTATTATTTGTTATAAGCATGCACGCACGTGTGCACGTAAATGTGTGGATTTGTTTGTGCTAATTTTGTTCTTTGCAACCTTGACACTTAACTTAATCTTTGCTTAACCCTAATTCCTAGATCTTTTATGAGAAGGGGAGATATTTGTTTGGATGAGTGAGGAGGTGGTAAGGTGTGTATGAATGCATTAATAGAGGAATTAATGCATATGATACACTCACTCGCACCTCACCCTACACTCACCTCCCTCTCTCTTCATCATTCCCTCTCTCTCTTTTTCTCTAACTCTTTTATTCTTTCATCCCTCATTCTAAACTGAACACTCTCTCTCTTTTCTTCACAAAATCCTTCACAAATCTTCACAAACTTCATCAAAATCTTTCCTTTTCTTGGATATTGCCTCTTGGATGCCTTGGAGCATACGAAGCTTGGATCTTTGTGTTCTTTTGGCTAGGTAATGATCTCTATCTCTTCTTTATTTAGTTTTTGTGCTTTGTAGTTAGTTAGTTTCAGTTTAGATAGTGTAATGTGTAGTTTGATGCTCAATATCGTATTTTTAGTGTCTATATGTGACTTCTGTGATCTGCTGTGACCCGGACTTTTTACTAGAAAACCAAACAAAGTAGTTGTGATGTACCTGTGAACCTAAGACCCCACCTAAGACACGAGACCCATCCCACTGGCCAGGGCCGGCGACGTCTGAAGAGGATTCCGGCGAGATCGGCCGTGGATAGGAGTTTGGGTTTGGGTTTTTCTGGGTAGGTGTCTGCTGTGGTTTTGGTGTTTTTAGTCTTGTTTGTTTGTTTAGTTTTCTCTGTATGCAAAATCTGGGATCACTTAGGTAGGTTGTAGTGTTTTTTGTTCGCGCGATACGTTATACGACACGGATCGTGCACTTTGTATGGTTATACTCTTAGTTCCTTTTCGTCGTGTCGCTACGCGCGTTAGCCACAATACGAACACTTGAGAGTATGTTTTGTGTTGTTGTGTCGGTTAAATATAGTTTGTACGTGTTTTAGGGTTATTATTAATATACACTTATTTTATTGTCTTAATGTTGTAGGTTCGCAGGCGGAGACTTCGGACACTCCTACAAAGGGAAAACAGGTAGTTGGCTACACTTAGCCAGGAGTGTTGGTGAGTAGATTTAAAATCTACAGGGGAATCGCCCGCATGGCGTTATGCGTCTGGGCTAGAGATGTTAATACTTGTCGCATATTCTATGTCATATTTAGAATTGCGCATTTACCCT
Source organism: Agapanthus africanus (assembly GCA_030015575.1). Taxonomy (NCBI): domain Eukaryota; kingdom Viridiplantae; phylum Streptophyta; class Magnoliopsida; order Asparagales; family Amaryllidaceae; genus Agapanthus; species Agapanthus africanus. The sequence continues at coordinate 344,237,459 of CM057341.1, forward strand.
ATTACTTAGATATTGTTGTGCTTGGACTAGTATCCTTAGGACACTGCACATATTATTGACGAATCATGTTGCACGAGCACAGATTGTATGCTACACACACCGTCAATAATTGCCATGCCACGCACAACCCATATATAGAAATGTTATGGTTTGGTTAGGGACATTGGGACTTTGATTCATATTTCTTATCGCATATGACATTTAGCATACCTGTACATCCACATGTTTAGACATATGCCTTCACATACTTACGTGTTAGATACCTGTATACCTATAGATTATCGTACTATTAGTGATAGGTACATACACACTTTATGTCATAGCTACAGGTATACTTTGCACACATACTTCACTTATACCCAGGGGCTATACTACATCATTACTTATAGGTAGATACATATGTCTTGCTATACCTTTTTGTTGCACATGTATCGGGTTATAGCTACATGTTTACCTTTACTTGATGTTATTTTAGAATTGGAGAAAATTAGGAACCGCATGATATTTATATTAACTTGTTGCAGTTAATTAGCGGCTTTTCCTTTATATGCTTACATTTTAGTTTATGTTGCATATATTATATTCATGAATTTGCGCATTGTGACATGGATTTCATATGATGTCTCTGATATTTTTACTCATGTATATATAACAGTGGAATAGGACGCTGTTATATACGCCCTAACACCAATATTAGTGGAATGGGACGCTAATATATGGGTATTGATTCATGCATTTGTATTTATTCTTTACATGATATATGCAATATATTTATTCATTATATGAGTGGGCCTATATGGTCGATGAGTGGGGCTTATGTGCTCGGGGCCTATGTGCTCGATGTGAGGGGCCTATATGGTCGATGAGTGGGGCCTATGTGCTCGGGGCCTATGTGCTCGATGTGAGGGGCCTATATGGTCGATGAGTGGGGCCTATGTGCTCGATGTGAAGGGCCTATATGGTCGATGTGAGGGGCCTTTGTGCTCGGGGCCTTTGTGCTCGATAGTGTATATATTTTTACATATAAATTTGTATACATCATCATATTTATTCATGCAATTACATTTAGGGTGTTAGAAATTTACTTGATATCGGATTTGGGATATAGGAGATTTATTTGAGATTTGATACAGGATATATATGAGATTGCTGATTTTGTACATTCAGGATATATGAGATTTATTCGATATTATACATTCAGGATTTGTGAGATTTATATGATATGAGAGCCAAATTAGGGGCTGTTTGGAGGAATTGGGATTTGGATTGTCTTGATGGATTGTGATCCTACCACGATGTCAGGATTCCGTGGAAATGACATATTTCATTCCATACTCCACATTTATTGTTTATGCACTGCTTCATGTATTAGTAGTACATGTTAGTGTATCTTTCATGACTGTTGCATTTACATACTTATTTATATGCACTGCTTCATGTGTAGTTGTACCTGTTAGTGTACCTTTCATGATTGTTGCATATATACATTTCATATCATTGTTGCATGATTGTTGCATACAGATTGTCATATTATTGTGTCATGTATTAGTTGTACCTGCTAGTGTACCTTTTATGATTATCGCATTCATATGACCTTTTACTGCTTTTAGCTTACATATGTTAGACTCGCGTTGTATGTGCATACTTGCGATTACCTGCATATGTTATTTACTATTCACGAGTTGGTAACTCACCCCCGTTGTGCCACAGTTGTTTTGCACGGTGTTCCCCAGAGTAGTCGAGGCAGGCTATTATCACCCATCTTATCATCTTTTGCTACGGATACTGCATCAGCTCACAGTGTGCTGTTTGCTTAGGTGGGTTTTGTGGTTATTCGTGTTGTATTTTATATTCGTTGTATCCTTATACTCTCCATCTACTATATTTTCATATTGACTTAGAGACTTGGTGACGACGATGTTGTATATTAAGTTGTGACTTGTTGTCTTTTTTACAGTTTCCTTTCTATCGTCTTCTATTTCTTCGCTACTGTGTCGTATATTTGTTGTGGTGGTTGTTTTCCTCCTTTGGGCGTATTTTTGCTCCCGTTTGGGGATGATTTACTTATATTTATGCTGTACCCATTTTTGGGGCTGGTTTTTACAAAGGAGGTGCTGCCAAAATTTTAAGGAATAAAAGTGAGACTTTAAAGAATTTGGGTTGTGATTTCAAAGGTTTTGAAAATACTATTATCACTTTCTTATTATTTTTGATGGTTTAGATTTCTAGCTTTTGTCTTTCTTTTACTGCGTTACGCCTGTAGACGTTGCGTAGTATTAGGGCCGTCACGTGCCAATTTCGGGTCGTAACACTAAAGATATGGGGATGTCCAGTTTTTATCAAAAAGTAGCATGCAAACAAGCTCGAGGAACGATTAGTACTGTATAAGTTTGTGGGATACCCAAGGAACTCCTGGGGATATCTTTTCTATTACGCAGAGAAACAAAAGGTTTTTGTTTCTCGGCAGGCCCACTTTCTGGAGACTCAATTTCTTCAAAAAGAAATAAGTGGGAGAGCAATAGAACTGGAAGAAATTCCAGAACCACAATCTATTACTAAAAGTATGGTGGAACCAGAAGTTTCAAAAGAGTCGGACGTCCCTGCACCCTTCCGCAGATCAAGTAGGAAGTCTCATCCGCTTGAGAGATACTACGGTTTTCTCGTAGACAGAGATAGAGAGTATTACATCATGGATAATGATGAGCCAACTAGTTTCCAACTGGCCATTATGAGCAGAGACTCGGTAATGTGGCTGGATGCAAGGCGGTCCAAAATGGAATCCATGTACAGTTTGGATTTTGGACGTTGCACTTTAAGAGGTAAAACCCGTAGGCTGCAAATGGATCTTCAGAAAGAAGATTGGTGCAGATGGACAGGTTAAAACCTATAAGGCTAGACTTGTAGCAAAAGGTTTTCGTCAAAGACCTAGCTTGGACTATGATGAAACCTTTTCTCCAGTGGCTATGATTAAATCCATTCGGATCCTACTTACCATTACTGTCTTCCATGATTATGAAATTTGACAGATGGACGTAAAGACCGCTTTTCTGAATGGAATTTTGGAAGAGTATGTTTATATGGATCAACCAGAGGGCTTCATAGAGAGTGGTGATAGATCTCAAAAATTATCTAGTAACCGCAATCAAGAACGGCGTCGCTTGGTAGCTAGCCGGTGAGTACGGGTCGGTCCACAGGGATTTTGTGTTTTCCTAATCGCGCTAACGAGTTAATTCCGATGGGTGTTGGATTGATTTATTAAATCTAAAAACTACCAAATTAAGTTATACTAAGATTATCTGGATCTAAGTCTTGCTAGGGTTAGGTTTAGGGGAAGTTGAGAGATTAAAGGTTTCCTCACCGCTTTCAATGCCCTATTATAGATCTATTAGGTGTTATGGTAATTATCAATAAAGTGGATTAGAATCATTTAGGAAGATGTTTCTTCCTCTAGGTTCTTGTCCTTCCTTTATCGATCCTTACCCTAACCTCCATGGAAAACACGCGCAACCGGTCCTTTATACTACGGTATCACCGTTACCTCGAGGGGTAAGGTGCCGCAGGGAGCGGTGTGTGCGTGTATGCATGGAGTTCTAATTCTTATGTGTGAAGGGGCAAGAAATGGGTGAGAGATCTCATCTCTCAAACCTTTCCCTAAAACTAACCCTAACAAGCGAGGAGACTACTCGCTCATTAGGGGATTAAAAGACATTCTAAATTAAAAGTAAACTAAAGCAAAGAAATAAAAGGAACTTACTAATTTTTATTGATGGCTCTCTCCAAACATGAACAAAGTACAGATCTGAATTTATGAAATGCAAAGAGGCATCGATGCTCTCCAAAAAGATTTCTGAATTTTGTTAAATAAAGGAGGCATAACCTAATACAAGGAATTGCGCTTCTATTGCATGTCTGCATTTACACAAATACCCCTAGGTTGACCAGTCAAAGCCGCCACAGATTATAGTAAAAATTTTATTCCTTAAATGCCCAACCCTGCCGCGGAACCGCGGCTTCAGCCAGGGTTTGGCCGCGGTTCCGCGGCCAAAAGATGGAATTGGGTCTTCATCTTTCTGGTGTTGGCTCTGCATGACTTTTACATCCTGTTTATGCAGGTCTTTTCTCAGATTGGTTTCTCGTTCTCTTCCAGATCTTTCCAGTGAACATTGTACTAGACTTTTACTGTTTCTTCATGTCGCTGCCTTTATACTCGGTGAACTGTTGTTCATTATTCCTCAAAATGTAGGCGCGATCAAGATTTCACCATTTATCATTCGTAGTCTTACTTTTGCATTGTCTTTTCATTGTTTTCACTGTTTTTGTCCAAGAACCTGTAACCTGTAATTATATAGCAGACATGGGTCAAAAGCACCTGTTTATTCGTAAAAAGAATAAGAATGGGGAATATAATAATGCAATATTATGGTATGAACAAGTAGGAGCAGTGGAAGAGTGTGCAAGTTGCTTAAATCTATTTATGGATTAAAGCAGGGATCGCAAAGTTGGAACATCTGCTTTCATGAGACGGTCAAAGAATTTGATTTTATCAAAAATGTAGATAAACATGCATTTATAGTTAGATTGTAGCGAGAACTGTGGTATTTCTCTTCTTGTACGTGGATGGCATTCTCTTGATAGAAAATGGCATTCCTATTCTACATCAGTCAAAAGCTTCTTGTTACAGAAGTTCTCTATGAAATACCTGAATGATGCCTCATATATTCTGATAATCAAGATCTATCATGATAGATCTAAAAGGATGTTGGGAGTTTCACAGTCCAGGTATATTGACACCATAATGAAAAGATTTAGTATTGAAGATTCCAAGTGTGGTAGCCTACCTGCTTGTCACGGAATCACCCTCTCCAAAGAGATGTCTCCCAAGACTGATTTGGAAAGGGACCACATTAGTATTATACCCTACGCTTCTCCGGTAGGATCCATAATGTATGTGATGTTATATACCAGACCAGATGTTACTCACACACTGAACGTGGTAAGCAGGTATCAGTCAAATCCAATGGAGAACTACTGGATAGCTGTAAAGAACATTCTCAAGTACATGAGAAGGACTAAGAAGATGTTCTTGGTGTATAGAAGTAAAGACCTCCAGATCGAGGCCTTCGCTGACTCCATCTTCAAGAGTCACAAGGATGACTCCAAATCCATGTTGGATTATGTCTTCACCCTCAATAAAGGGGCGGTCTGTTAGAAAAGCTCCAAATAGGACACCGTTGCTGACTCGACGATGAAGCCAGAGTATATCGCTGTATGTAACTGTTTACCGCCGAAAACTGGGAAGACATGCGTCTTTCCTGAATTTGGGGGCAGATACTATTTGGATTTATCCGTCCACCTCTCCGAAGATACCCAGTTAATTTATGGCACTGTGCATTAGAGGTTTGGACGGATGCGGCCTTTGTAGCAGACTTCGTCAGATTCCCCCACATTGTGAACGGTTTTTTTTATTGTGGGGACGCTCTTCCCTGCAGGCACAAGCCCCTGCAGTTAATTGCGTTACCGCGTAGCGATAACCACTTTCTTCTGCTCCAGAAGGTCACTTCGTGTCGTGTGTATTTGTTTTATTTTTGGTTGCCCGAGGATTGTATACGGAGACAAATTTATGTTGTCACCCATAGGGCGTAGATTAATCCAAATCCGTATTTTCTTAGATTTGGGTTTGGGTTGGTTTAAGGATCGTTAACCTCATTTGAGATTAAGATCAACTTAAGTGTTTGTTGAGGATACGTTGGTCTAATTTTAGACTAAGATCTACTCAACAGAGTTTTGGGATCATTTAGATCCAACGAAAGAGCATTTGGGCTCTATCGTCTTAGTTTAAGGACGTCGTGATCCATTGGTTTTAAGGACATCATAGTCTATGTTTAAGGACATCATAGTCCATGAGTTTAAGGACCTCATAGTCCAGTTTAAAGACATCATAGTCTAGTTTAAAGACCTCATAGTCTGTAAAGTTTAAGGACATCATAGTCCAAGAGTTTAAGGACCTCATAGTCCATAGAGTTTAGTTTAGGGACGTTGTGGACATCATAGTCCATGGAGTTTAAGGACACCATAGTCCATAGTTTAAAGACGTCATAGTCTATAGAGTTTAGTTTAGGGACGTTGCGGTCCATAGGTTTAAGGACATCATAGTCCATGGAGTTTAAGGACATCATAGTCCATAGTTTAAAGATGTCATAGTCTATAGAGTTTAGTTTAGGGACGTTGCGGTCCAGAAGTTTAAGGACATCATAGTCCATGAGTTTAGGGACCTCATAGTCCATGTTTAAAGACATCATGGTCTATAAAGTTTAGTTTAGGGACGTTGCGATCCAGAAGTTTAAGGACATCATAGTCCATGAGTTTAGAGACCTCATAGTCCATGTTTAAGGACATCATTGTCCATAGAGTTTAGTTTAGGGACGTTGCGGTCCAGAGTTAGTTTAAGGACATTACGGTCCATAGTTAGTTTTAGGACGTTGCGTTTCATTGAGTGCCTGGTTGTCGGGACCCGCCACCTCTCTGAAGACGTTGAAGAATTACAACGACACATATCAGAGGTGTGAAGAGATGTACCCTTGAACCAATGTTGGTTGGGAGATCTGTAGTCAGGTTTGGGACAAAGATCAATTGTGAGCACATGGACTCAGTTGGTCAGAGTTAAGGACTTATGGCCAAATTGGGCTCAACCCACTCAGTTTAAATAAAATGTTGAACATTTATTTGGGTGTTGAACGTTTGTTTGGGCTTAGCCTCTTTTGTTCAATAATGATGAGCATTAATTTGAGTGTTGAGTACTCCTTATGACTCTGGGGATTTATTTAAAGAACACTTTGTGTTCTCTCAGCGCCCAGTGAGGAGCACGTGGCGCGCTTGGCGCTGAGCGCCAGACTTAGAGCGCTAAAGCGCTTCCTATGAGATAGCTCACACGTGAGGAGCACGTAGCCTCCTTAGCACCAGCTAATGAGTGCAGAGCACTTCTTGCGCACACGTGAGGAGCACATGGGGCGCTTGGCGCTGAGCGCCAGATTTGGAGCGCTAATGCGCTTCTTATGAAGTAGCGCACACGTGAGGAGCACGTGGCGTGCTTGGCGCTGAGGCGCTTCTTATGAAGTAGCGCACACATGAGGAGCATGTGGCGCGCTTGGCGCTGAGCGCCAGATTTGGAGCGTTAAGGCGCTTCTTATGAAGTAGCGAACACGTGAGGAGCACGTGGCACGCTTGGCGCTGATCGCTGGATTTGGAGCGCTAAGGCGCTTCTTATGAAGCAGCGCACATGTGAGGAGCACGTGGCGCGCTTGGCACTGAGCGCCAGATTTGGGTGCAGAGCGGTCTTTATCAATTCTGTGCTCTGAGAATTAAGTTCTCGTTTATAAGAGACTTTGTCTCGTGGATCTAAGAAAAAAGTTCTTATTTTTATAGGAGATGTTACAATCTCTTATGTTTTTGTGAGAGACTTTGTCTTTATGGATCTACGATCTGAAGAGAACTAAGTTCTTCTCTCCGCCTTTTATGATGAGATGCTATCATCTCTTTTGTGAAAGACTTCTATCTTATAGATCTATGATCTAAAAAAAAGAACGAAGTTCTCCTTCTTTTTATGAGATGCTTTGATATCATTTTACCTTGAAGAAATTCTTCTTTTCAGAGCTTGCTCTTCTCTTTGAAATTTCTCAAAGTTTGTGGGGGGGTTCCTCTGTGTACGACTTGAAGTCTTGGGGCCTTTATATAGTGGAGGCTGATCAGTTAAGGCAATCTTTTTTTGATTGATTTGGGGATGTTTCCCCACCATTAGATCTTTGATCCTAGGGCTTCAGTTTTACAGAAAACATCTTTCTTGTTATTAACAAGATTGGGAAATTATTTTCCTATACAGAGATTACTCTGTATCTTGGTGATTTTTAATCACCGTTGGATCATTGATCCAACGGTGCTCTGATTTACAGAGCACAATCTTTCTTGTTTGGAAAGATTCTAAGGAGTATTTCCTTAACAGAATTTTATTCTGGTAATTTGATGATTTATCATCTCCGTTGGATTTTTGATCCAACGGTGGAGAATATTTAGTTCTAGTGCTTGGCGCTCTCCTTCCTTGCACGTGAGCGCTGTTTTAGAGTCTTTGACTCTTAGCGCTGGCGCACTTGGCGCGAGCGCTCTCGTGCCTTGCACGTGAGCGCTGCCTCAGAGTCTTTGACTCTTAGCGCTAGCGCTCTCGTGTTTTGCACGTGAGGCGCTGCCTCAGAGTCTTTGACTCTTGGCGCTGAGACATTTGTTACATTCTTTGCATGTGGAGTTTTTCCCTCTATTTTTTTATTTTATTGTTATTATTTTATAAGGGAGCAAGTTTTGAGCCAAAATTTTGGCGGGAACAAATGCCCCCCACTACTTTGCCCACGTAAGTATGTACGTGGGTGAAGTAGTGCAGAGTTATGCATGGCCATAGAATTGAGAGCTTTAGGAGACAAGTTTGGGGTCCTTATAGCCTAAGACTTTTTTCGTCTTCATGAACCGTAAGGGTCTCAAGGAGGTTATTTCTCCCTACAAGTCGAGCGGATCTCATAGGTGCATATTTTCCTTAGAAATCATGAGGATTTCTAAGTATTTATCGCCTCTGTGAGTCGTAAGGATCTCACTCGGGTATTTTTCCTTACGAATCGTGAGAATCTGTAAGTATCTTCTTTATCTCATCGGCGGATGTGGTTTTTGGCGAATGTGGACCGTAGATAGTCCATCTTGACCTTCTTGTAGGTCAGCGATGGCTTAGGAGACAGGGTTAGGATCTGCCACCTAAGACTTTTCAAATTTATGAGCCATGAGGTTCTCATAAAGACTTTTCTCCCTACGGGTCGAGAGGATCCCGCAGGTGTATTTTCTTCTTAGGGGTCGTGAGAACTCCTAAGTGCGTTTTCTCTTGAGAGTTGTAAGGATCTCACAAGAGAATTCTCTTTTCATGCGCAGGGACACCAATTTCCCTGCAGGTCGAGACAAATCGAGAGATTCTCGCGAAGACACTGATTTCCTTGCGAGTCGAAACGAATCGAGAGATTCTCGCCAAGGACACCGATTTCCCTGAATCGAAATATTCTGCCAAGGAAACTGATTTCCCTGAGGGTTGAGACGAATAGAGAGATTCCTGCAAAGACGCTGATTTCCCTACGGGTCGAAACGAATCGAGAGGTTCTCGACAAGGACGCTGATTTCCCTGAATCTAGGTATTTTTCCAAGGACACTGATTTTCTCGGGGTTGAGACGAATCGAGAGATCCCTGCAAAGACGCCGATTTCCTTGCGGGTCGACGCGAATCAAGGTTCTCGTCAAGGACGCTGATTTCCCTGAATCGAGATATGTTGCCAAGGACACTGATTTCCCTGGGGTTGAGACGAATCGAGAGATTCCTGCAAAGACACTGATTTCCCTACGGGTCGACGTGAATCGAGAGGTTCTCGTCAAGGACGCTAATTTCCCTGAATCGAGATATTTGTCAAGGACACTGATTTCCTTGGGGTTGGTTGACTTGTTCTGCTTTTTGCGGTGTCTAGGTTGACGTGCTCCACCTCCTGCGGTGTACTCCACTTTCTGCGGTGTCAGGGTTGACGTATTTCCGAGACGGGGTCATTGGATGACGTATTTCCGAGATGAGGTCATTGGATGACGTATTTCCGAGACAGAGGTCATTGGCCTATGTATTTCCGCTTTCTGTGGTGTCGGGTTGACTCTAGATTGTTTGTAAACTGTAGAGTCTTGGAACCGGGGACTTTGTCGTGGCTCCGATTGGTGATGTCGCGTCCGTATCCTGCTGGAATGAGGAGGAAAGCCGTTGTCGGTCTCCAGGCTGTAGATATTGCCATTGAGATCTGACCCTCTCTTTGACAGAGTCTATCGGGAAATGTGGTTCTCTTTTCATTTATACCCATGGATTGTATAGAGGGGTCAGTATGGACTTACCTGTAAGGCAATGATGGCTTAGGAGACAAGGTTAGGACCTGCCACCTAAGACTTCTCAACTTTACCAGCCGTGAGGGTCTCATAAAGACTTTTCTCCCTACGAGTCATGAGGATTCCGTAGGTGTATTTTCTAATTAGGAGTCGTGAGGATTCCTAAGTGCGTTTTCTCTTGAGAGTCGTAAGGATCTCACAAGAGAATTTTCTCCCTTACAAGTCGAGAGGACTCGTATGTGATTTTTTCCTCCTTGTCGATGTTCGACTTTGGAGAGTGTGGCCCATGAATAGCATGCAATAGTCTATCTTAGACTGACTTGCAGGGCCCGGTGCTTAGGAAACATGTCCTTATCCCCATTGCCTAAGGCTTTTCCCTACGAGTCGAGACGAGTCGAGAAGTTCTCGCGGGAACATTATTTTCCCCACGAGTCGAGACGAATCGAGAAGTTCTCGCAAGGATGTCCTAATGTCATAGTTTACTCTTGCTAATAGAAGTCCGTTAAGGTCTGTGGTACTAGGGTTTTCTACCCGTCGCACCGTCGCGTTGGCTGGTGTATTCCTCGATACGCAATCTTGCTGTTCGAGTAGCCCCGCGACTGTCGTGTCTCTGATCCCTTCGGGGGCTGGACAAGACGTCTTCAAGTAATCTTCCAGGTGATATTACCGTCGAAAGAGTAAGCGTTAGGGATATTCCATGTCACTTTTTACTTGAGATTAGGCTCAGTTTGGGAGCCCCGATGAGTCATGACCACTCCGCGCTGGTGTGGGATGATCTCCGATGGTCTTTTCAGGTCTCATTTGAGTTGCCGTCAAGACCCTGAAACATGGGATTTTCCTTGGCTTCGTTTGTTGACATTGTGTCTGCAATATTGCAACGGATGTCGAGGTTGTCTCTGGGTTATCTATGAACCTTTGAGGTTTGGAACTAGGGGACTTTGCCATGGTTCCGGAGTAGTCTCTAGGCTATCTGTGAACTGTCGAGATTTAGAACTAGGGACTTTGCCATGGCTCCATTGTTTTGACCCTGGGGTCGTTTGTTGACGTCGCATCTGCATCCTGTTTGAGTGAGGAGAAGCGTTGTTGGTGATCCCTAGGTTGTCTGTGAACCGTCGAGAATTGGAACTAGGGGACTTTGCCATGGTTCCGGGGTAGTCTTTAGGCTGTCTGTGAACCGTCGAGATTTGGAACTAGGGACTTTGCCATGGCTCCGTTGTTTTGACCCTGGGTCATTTGTTGACGTCGCATCTGCATCCTGCTAGAGTGAGGAGAAGCGCCGTTGGTGATCTCTAGGCTGTCTGTGAACCGTCGAGATTTGGAACTAGGGGACTTTGCCATGGTTCTGGGGTAGTCTCTAGGCTGTCTGTGAACCATCGAGATTTGGAACTAGGGACTTTGCTATAGCTCGGTTGTTTTGACCCTGAGGTCGTTTGTTGATGTCGCATCTGCATCCTGCTGGAGTGAGGAGAAGCGCCGTTGGTGATCTCTAGGCTGTCTGTGAACTGTTGAGATTTGGATCTATGGGACTTTGCCATGGTTCCGGGGTAGTCTCTAGGCTGTCTGTGAACCGTCGAGATTTGGAACTAGGGACTTTGCCATGGCTCCGTTTGTTGATGTCGCGTCTGCCTCCTGCTGGGAGAGAGGAAGAACGATGTTGTTGATTTTTAAGCTTGTAAATATAGCCACTGAGATCTGGCTTCCCTTTTACGGAGCCTGGTGGGACAATATGGTTCCCTTTTTGTTTATGCCCATGGATTGTTGTTCAGATCATAATATTGCATTTTATATTCCCCAATTCTTATTCGTTTTATAAATAAACAGGTGCTTTTGACGCATGTCTGTTACATATTACAGGATACAGGGTCTTGGAGCCAAAACAGTGAAAAAGACAAAAAGTTGATACAAAAGAGGGACTTTTGACCAACAAGTAGAAGGATCCTAGTCAAGCCTAGACGAATAACAGTTCACAGAGGTACAAGGCAACGCAAGGTCCAAAAATGTCAAAGTGAAACGGTTAAAAGACCAATACAAGTTTTCACTGAATATCTGGAGAAGAACCAGAAGCCAAAAGGAGAAAAGAAATAAATAAATGAAAGGCCCAATCAGCATAGAAGAAGCCCACAAAAAATGACACAGTGTTCTCACCAAAGGGCCGCGGAACCGCGGCCCTACCCCCACTTATGCCGCGGTTCCGCGGCCATCTGATGCACGTGTCGGTGCAAAATTCTTCTGTCGGTGCGTCGGTGCGAAGGTTGGGATTTTTCGGGGGTATTTTTGTAATCGCACATGTGCGAATCCCGTAACCCTAAATTTTCCTATTTCCTTATAAATATGTAATCAAAATGCTGTAATAAGGATGCCTCCTTTCAATAAAGAAAATTCAGATTCTTTGGAAGATTAAGAGCATCATTCTTGTAAGTTTATCTTTTAATTTCTTCCCTAGCTTTCTAAATTAATTCTTGCCTTAGATAAATCCTTCCATTGCTTTAGTTTAATCTAGTGTAGTCTTTCTTAAACTGCAGTAGGTAAGTAATTTTAAAATGTTGTTTTTAAAAGATCCCCTAATGAGCGAGTAATTTCCTCGCTTGTTAGGGTTAGGAATAAGGGAGGGATTGAGAGATGAATATCTCTCATCTCTTTCAAGCCCAATAATTTGTAATAACTAGAACTTCATTCACGCATGCATGATCCGCTCCCTACGGCACCCTACCCACGAAGTAACGGTGAAACCGTAATATAAAGGACCGGACATGCATGACTTCCATGAAGGTTAGAACAATTAGTAGGAAAGGACGGACAAGGATCTAGAGGAAGAAAACTTCGTTTCTTCCCAATCATCCTAATCCCTTTTACTAATAATTGCTATAACTTCTAAAAAGATTTAATTGAGGGTATTGAAAGAGGTGTGAATATTAATCTTATCAAACTCACCTTAGACCTAACCCTAGCAAGTTTCTAGACCATCGTACAACTTAGTTTTTATAGATTAAATTAAAAGACCAAACATCCATTGGAATCAGCTCGTAAGAACACTTAAGAAAATTACACATCCCTGTGGACCGACCCGTACTCACCGGCTAGCTGCAAAGCGACGCCGTTTCTGATTGCGGTAAATATTTTTGATCGTAAAACCGCTTCTAAATCAAATGGCGCCATTGCCGGGGATGGCGTAAAAATTTCCTTTTTGTGATTTCGGGTTGATATAAATTTTAAAAATCATAAAAATCTGAAAATATAAAAAGTACAAAAAGTTTTCAATTTTTGTTATTGTTTGAAGGGTTTATTGTTTGAATCTTGCAAGAACAGCGAAGAATCTCGGATCTGGAAATTTACAGAGGGCAAAACAGAAGAAGTCACATCAGAACAGAAGGGAAAGTTCACAACAGAGCCGTACAAATTTTCTGAGGACCTGATCTCCTCTTCCCACCGTGAAATCGCGGCATAGAGGCACTCCAAACCGCGGAACCGCGGTCGTCTGTGGTCTTCTCTGCACGAAATTTGCTCGGTTTGTCTTCTCCTTCTCCCCTCTGCAACCTACAATATATCCTTTTGCAAAATTTTCTGCAGGACTTCTTTGCGCTAAAAATCTTCTCCCCCTTCTTAATAACAAATTTTCTGCAGGTTTCTTTGCGCCGCGCTAAAAATAATTGATTTCAAGTGAATTTAATGTTTTGCATATTTTAATCGGACTTTAAGGGGCTATTGACCAAACTCAGATTGGGTGGGGATTTCATTACCCTTCCCAGGACCCCAGAAAGCACTTAAAGCATTTGTATTGACCACAATTAATTAAAAAAATACTAGACTCAGCCCTAAGGACTTCGAGCTCAGTAGGACAAAGGACTAGACATAGGCATCGACCGTTTGTCCTAACTGACTTTGCGGTGCCTAGGCAAGTGTGTCAAAGGCTAGTGGTTTTTAATTAGGCCCACTACTGTGGTTCCTTCCCACTTACCTGGCACTTACCTGGCCGCAATTGGCGGTGAAGAAGCGGTTTGAGGTCCTATCTAGCCCTTTGGAACAGTTAGGAGCTGTCTAGCTGACCTAGGTGACCCTAGATCTAGGCCTGATTGTGCATGTGTGGTTGAGTGCATTTGTGTCAAAAGTCTCTTTTCAAAAATCTTTTTTCAAAAATCTCACATAAAAAAGAAAAAAGAGAAAATCTTTTCAAAACTTGCAACTTGTCGCTAAAGAAATCTTGCAACTCACTTACACCACTCCCTTTCATTGACGTTATCTTACCTCCACATTCTGTCTTTCAATTTTTTTTCTGACTACACTACCCCTTTAGTGTATGTCATTTTGGACTAGGGACCCTAGCGCCCGATTAGTCCGTGTTTCGTTGGTACCGACTGACGAACTCTTCGACACCGAAGTCGAAATTCCATCCACTTTCTTACCTCCGCCTTCAAATTCTTCCTACGAAGGCATGTCGGGATTAAACCCCAAAAATACCTTACCGACGGGAATGATTCCACCTCCGTTAGGTGCGAATAATCCGAATCAACCGCCTGTTGAAGCGCCCGCACGAGTCGCGCTCCAGGATCTCTTCTACCCCGTCCGCACCTCTTTACCTACCTGTCTTTCACCCCCACCGGCAAATGGGGACAATTTTGAAATAAAACCACATTTCATCAATATGGTGCCAAAATTTCATGGTTTGGAATCAGAAGATGCGTTTATTTTTATTAATAAATTCCAAAACGTTTGCGCTATGATGAAAACAACCCAATTAAGTGATGACGCTATAAGGCTAAGGGTCATTCCTTTCACCTTATGTGACCTAGCCGAGAAGTGGCTATACAGCACCGCATCACATTCCATTAGAAATTGGGACGAGTTTGTGAAAGTTTTTCTTAAGAAGTTCTATCATCATCACAAAACTGCTAGAATCCGCAATGAGATTATACAATTTTCACAGCTTCCTTCCAAACCATTTTGGAAGTGTTTTGAGAGATTTAAAGACCTACTCGTTCAATGCCCTCATCATGGGATCGAAAGTTGGCAACTTTGCCAAACATTATACGAGGGACTGAACTCGGCAACGAAGCAGTTGCTAGAAACCATCTGTCAAGGTCACTTTCTCTCCAAATCTAGTGAGGAAGCATGGCAGTTTCTTGAGGATCTTAGTGAACAAACAATTCAGTGGGAGAGCTCCAAGACCACATCATCTTCTTCTAGTGGTCAATCTAGGGCAGGCATACATCAAGTAAAGATGTCAATTACTATGAAGGCCGAGATGGCCGCTCTTACTAAAAAGCTAGAAGCGATTGAGACCAAAATCTCGTCGTCTTCTCCTGCCCCTGTTATGCCTCCACGAACTGTGTATGCTTATTGTTCGGCTCCATCACACTTAACCGAAGAGTGTCCTTACAATGCATCTACTCAAGGATATGATCAAGTCAATGCTTCCTTTAAGCAACGACAAAGAAACGATCCGTACTCTTCTACATATAATCCGGGTTGGAGGAGTCACCCAAATTTCGCTTAGAACCAAAATCAACAATTCCAAGGAAATAACAATTTTCAAGGGCCTCCCCCACAACAACAACAAGCACCTCCACAAACTCAATTTCAACAGCAACCTTACCCTAATCAGGTGAACAATTTTGTGCCTAACAATTCTTACGCGCCAAAAAATTTTGTTCAACCTAACAATGACAAGGTTAGCTCGCTCGAAAGAAGTCTAGATGCGTTCCTAAAGCAATCTACACAGTCTACAGCAAGACTAGAGACTTCTATTCAATCTTTGGTGCAAAACAGTGCCTCACACGATCAAAGCACAAAATCTATTGAGGCACAAATTGCACAACTCGATGCATCTTTGAGCGAGCGCGAAAAAGGAAAGCTCTCATCTCAACCACTGCCCAATTCCGGTCACGCACATGCTACATATCAACAGCAAACTCATAACGTAAACGCTGTGACCACGTTGAGATCGGGGAAAATGTTGCAAAACAATGTGGGTATTCACGATGACACCCCTGCCTGTGGTTCTTCTTCACCTTCTTATTCTTCGTTAGAGCCTGTTCTCCATCATTCACAAGGCTCTACTCCTTCTAGCTCGAACGGACCCACTTCTCACAACACGAACACATCTACACGGGGTTTCGTTCCAACTCAACAATCTGATCTGCAAAAATTGGACTCAAAAACATTTCAAAATGCTCCTTTTCTAAACCTGCTGAGATCCAATAAACCAACTCCACAAATGGAGAAGATTGTTGAGCTGTTCAAACAGGTGAGCATAAATATCCCTCTTTTGGATGCAATCCAACAAGTTCCTTCATATGCAAAAATCTTAAAGGACTTATGCACCAAAAAGAGAAAGTCACAAGTACCAAAGAAAGTTTTTGTCGCTAGTGCTGTTAGTGATGCTCTTGTCAATTCTTTACCCCCAAAGCAAAAGGACCCCGGTTGTCCTACTATTTCGATAACAATTGGGGACAAGAACATCAATAGAGTACCATTAGATCTTGGTGCTAGTGTCAATTTGCTACCTTATTCCGTGTACGAACAATTAGGGGTTGGAGAGTTGAAACCCACTCGTTGTACTCTCCAAATGGCTGATCGATCAATCACCCATCCTAGGGGTGAGCTAGAGGATGTGTTGATCAAAGTTGGGGATTTCTGTAAGTCCACGTTGCCCACCCCGGTGCTTGCGGGGAGGCGGAAAACGGAATAAAAATCGGATTTTTATCATGCTAGGCAACATGGACTAGACAAAGGAGGATCTTTGCTAAACAAAAACTAACTAAAAGCTAACTAGATTTAGCTATAGGGTAGAAAGGTTATACCTTGGGCTTTATGTCCTTCACTCCTTGCTCTTTGGAATGGTAGAAAGGGATCACCTTGTCGCCTTCTCTAGTCGAAGAAGGATCCACCCGAGAGCCTCAACCTTTGGCTTCAACTTCAAGCTAGAAGTAACTAAGGTGCTAGAAGTGCTAATCCTGGAACCCTAGATGAGAGTAGAGATTATCTAGAAGAGGTTTTCTCAAGCTCAAGTGTTTCTCAACACATGAGAGGGGATAGCTTGAGAGAGAGGAAGAGGTGGAGAGAGAATGAATATGATAGAATGAGAGAATAATGAAGCATTCTCACATATATGCGTGAATTATGCAAGTGCACGGCGGCGCCCCGGCCGTCAATCCGACGGCCAAATGCGGAAGCGGTGATAAACTTTAATTTTTCTTGAACTGGCAAACCGCCGCGCACTAATACCCAGATCGAACCATTAACAAGTCTAAGCTAACTACAAGATAGGGAAGAGAACTATACCGACAGATCCGAGTCCTCCGGTCTTCTCGTCGTCGTCCCGATCTCCTGCGGAATGTCCCGTCTCCTCCTCGTCGCCGGAAGTGCACCACATCGCCTACTTCTTTTACGGGCTCCCACCTCAATGCCGAGACAACTCGGGCACGAATCCGGCTACTCGACGTGCCCAAGATTTGCTGTAGAATGTGTGAAGAACCATGTCTCACTTTGGGTTTGTGGAATTGCCTTTTTAGTGGAGGAAAAGAACTTGGAATTTTGGAGAGTCTTGTTGTGTGATTTTTGGAGCATGAAGAGAACCAAAAATGCCACACCAAAAATCAATCAACCCACCACAAGGGATGGCCGGCCCATGTATATCAAAAAGAGAGGGAAAAGTCAAGGGGGAGGTGACCATATCAATCATGCAAGAGAGAGAGAGAGGAATGGTTATCATAAGGAATAATGATCACAAAGAAACACCAACACTCAACAACCAAATCATGCAAAGAAATGATCACCAAAAGAGAACCTCACTCCACCACAATCATCATGAAAACCATGTCATATGAAAGTCAAGCCATGATGGAGAAGTCAAGAAGTCAAGGTCAAGGAATGGTGCAACCATCATGACACAAGAATATGCAAAGACCTCCTCCATAAACACTTATTTGCAACAATGCAAATAAGCCCTCCTCCACCAAACTTCGGCCAATGATCGATACAAAGGAAATTGGCCGAAACGGAAAGCAAACTGGCAACTCCAGAAAACTGGTCCCGTAATAAATTACAGGAAAACCCCGAAACTGTGCATACACACCCGCATCTGTATTTCGACCGAAATACAAATGCAATGAGACAAAGTCTACACTGTACTATACTAGGATCCGGCTTAAACCAAAGCCGGCTAGTAATATCTGTTCGATCCTGATCCGTGCAATACCGCACATATCTGATCGAACCCTGCCATATAACCATACGGCCTATAGTACAAACTGTCCGATCCTGATCCGTGCAATACCGCACGTATCTGATCGGACCTTGCCATATCTCCATACGGCCTCTACAACCTTTCGCCCGAAAGCTGAGTAACAGAATGTGGGGGACTCTAAAGACTCGTCAACACCATGGTTGTGGATTTAACCACTAGCACGTCAGAGGTATAAGCCAATACGTAACGGGCTACCAGGTATTGACTAAAAGGGACGTCTGTGAGCGAACTCAACCTGACTCCCTACTGAGCCTGTCAGTGACAATATCCGTACAGTCCGGTCCGTTCGTCTATGAGCATCGCATGGCGGGCCTAGGGGGTTGGTAAAAGTCAGACCCCCAAAAGCGGTACAAGTCGTGTCGGAGTGTAGCCCAGAACACCCTGAGATACTACTGGAATACCTACCAGTAAATCTCCTTGCCTCGGCCGAGGGCTTCGTGTAATGGCTCTCCTAGACACAGCACGACCTCACCCCCAATACCGGGAGAGACGAACCCCTGAAGATACGCTCACTGCCTCCATGTGGCTCAGGACTGTACCCAACTAAAACCTGTTTGCACGACTCCTTTGAGCCGTGGTAGGGTAGTAATCAAAGTACAGTGGGAACTCACACGAGACAAATGACGATCCCCAGGTCGATGAACTAACCTGTACACATGTCACCAGGGAACTGCCATCTGACGTCTGGTATATGACCAACTAGCATGTTCCCGGCGAGTCCTGTCCGGTATACTCATAACCCAATGAGCACCTGTATACATCTTAGGTGATCCAACTGACACCATTGGCTTGTGAGACCGGCCACCGCCCCTCGTCGGGGTCTCGACTGTATACACTAGTCTACTATGGAGAATCGATGCCCTGTCTCGAAACTCTCACGACTAGGGACCTTTTAAGGATATGCTTATAGACCCCCAGCTCCCACTTATATGATCGCCCTCATACTGCTGGTGGTCAAGCATGAATCCTAGGGGCTCTATCAACGTGTAATAGCGACGTGTCAGGTCACTTAAAACAGTACACGATGATAAAGGTAAACCAGATAGCATACTATCATCTCGAGTAAGACTGTCCTACCGGGATAGGTCCTCCATCAATCATTGCAATCACGTACCTGTGACCTAATAATTGACTCTGAGGGCACTATCTCCAACAATCTCCCACTTGCACTCAAGGCTAATTATTGCGATGTCGCATACTCACAGCCCGTGTGATACCGAACACCCAATTCCTCCACTAGTCAGTCTCACAAATCCCGTTTGTGAAACTATTGCGGTCGAGGAATAGCCTCAGTGAGTGGATCCGCCTTGTTGTCCCTTTCTATGTCTCTCTATATCTCAAGTTCGCGGAGAAAGCCATCTCCCGAAATGAGCAATACCTGTCTTAGAATGTGTCTGGATGTCTGATGGGACATAGCTCATAAATGAACTCCAAATCCAAACTTCTTAGACTGTATCGTCAACTGAACTTAATCAGTATCCTGCGCCATGCCTCCCTAAGTATTGCCTTGGACTACCTGTCCAAAATACTGCCCCTCATCAGAAGGAAAACTATAACTCTGACAACCTCCTTGTCGTCCATGTCACCTTGGAAGCCTGGAATGATAACTGTCTCCTGAATGAGGCTGTCGTTATCATCTCCCTAGAACATCCATTTATGTTCTAAAACTGCTTCCGACTGTTTCTCCAGGATTGGATTAATGTCAACTTATTGCATCTAGTGCAAGAACAACATCTGGTGTGGTACTTGACATTTCATGATTGACTCAATTGCCTGAGCAAGTGATCTGCCAATCATGCACTTCCCTCTCTACTTTAGTCTATAAGACACCTTTAGAGAGGGTGACTCCATCACCTGCAGGTATAATACCGTGCCAGGAGTCAACCATTCTAAATACTCTTAGAATGCTGTCAACGTACCCTGATTGGGAAACCACCCAAATCTAGATCTAAAACCATAGATCTAGTAACCAGTATGTCTGATATAATATCCAAGTCCTGTGTGGAGAAAACACTGTGTGACGACCAAAGTATAACCGATTGTAGTTTAGGAGTTTCTTTTCCTACCCTGTGTATGTCATCCAAATACCAGGATATCACACCCTACTACCTTCTCAACAGATCCATCCCCTATTCTGATGAAGTCAAACCTATGACTGTCACGTCAGAAATAGATGATCTATCTCCGCTACTGGTGCTTCAGTCTATAAATAGACATAAGCTACCTGTCCACCAATGCTTCCGCTGCTCCCACTGACTACGACAACCCTCTGGCAGAGTCATATAGACGTACACTTCTAAAACTAGTTTAGAACGACGCTATACTCATCCTCCTGCCGGGTCTCACAGTCTGGAACAACAGCAATGGTAAGTGTGGGTAAACAAGAACTTCCCTGTCACCGTCCTTGAGGCTACCGTAGTACCTCTCGAGTGCCTGAAGTTACCCACCGCATCTGTGGAGTGGCCAATGGAATGTCAAACCAGATTGAATCTTTAGGTTCCTTATCAAATCTTCAGTAATCGTTTGTGGTTCTGGAATCACTTCCAGTTCTACCATACTCCCACTACTTTTTTCTGAAAAAAATCCATTTTTTAATAAAACTGTGGCGAGTCTAGAACAATATTGCTATTGTTCATCCAGATGGTAGAAAGTCAACCCGCGTCATAGCCTGGGTCAACCCACAAACAGCCATTACAGAAACGTGCCTTGAGTTGTCCAGTGTCTGGTTTTAAGCATAAGCCGGACAACTCCCCGTACCTTAACATCGTTAAGATATGAACTATTCTATATCCCATATAGGATCAGAGGCACTGATTTAATTGAACCAGATTCAAATCATGCAACTGTCTCCAGTGCATGTCAACTAAATGGAAGGAGGCCGATCAGCGTTACTCAACTTAGGAATGCTTCCAATTATGAGTAACCTGAAAAAGAAGCAAGTTCTCTTACTCATTACTATCAACTTAATACCATACACAAGTATCTACATCTTCGATCTCTTTGAAGAATCCCGATACTTGCTACACCTGGTTCTCTACTCTATTCAAATACCTATAACTTCTCAAATTTCGGACCCTGTGTTTCCACGAAACACTTGTCTAAAAACTAGAGAAGTCATAAGTAAACCGAATATAGTACGAGGACCAACCCCTCTGTCCTGATGGACCCTGGACAACATACAATACTCTGTATAAGTCCCTTGAGTCTGATAACTCATTCACTGTGTGTCGTAGGTTGAAAACTGTACTCATGGTTAAGAAGAATTACACCGCTGTTTAATGCTCCTTACCTAACCATCCACTGATATAGGTAAATGTCACAGACATAATTTCAAAAAGGTATATCTCACTCTATTCAAATAGACGTACAGATATATCAATTTGAAATTGGTGCACAACAGCGGATATTCAAAACCAAATATTTGCCGACCGGCAAACAGTCCAGGTGATTTCCTCAAATATCACCGATTACAACGAATCCCGATATAATGAGGATAATCACCCAATTCCCAATAACTTACTCCTACTCATCATCTGTAAAACCATACAGATGTGAGAATCGTACCTGGTAAATACATACCCTGGAGTAAGTATCTAATTGGGAAATCAGTTTTCCTTTAACAGTACACAGTGAGACTGAAACATTGAAATGTTTCGATGGGGTATCCCGGTATTCCTAGTAATGCCTCTTCCAGATTCACGACTGTAACCGTATAATTCTTTGCCACCTCTCCAAATCCCTTCATATGTCTTTAGACTTTACCTTCTGCACACCCCTTTAGGCCAAATGGTTTTCTTCCTTCCCTACCGTTCGGCACCAGCCTATGGTTTGGAAGAAGACTATCCAATAAACATAATGGGTGTACTGTCCCAATCCTAGGAACACTCGCAATGAGAGAAGGTGAAGATAAAAGACAACCGAATAAACCTTATTCCTATTTCTCCTGGACCAGAATCCATCCCCGAACTGGAACAAGTTCCTTTCGAGTTCGTATATAACCATACGATGGAGTATCCAAATAAACTGTGGATCTTCATAGTGATACGGAGTGTCCTGGAGAAATACAAAGGTGATGTGGGAGTGGTAACGAAATATTTGGTTTGGTCGTGAATATCTGTTGCAATTTACTTTGCCCTCTTACTAATCCCTTGCTTTGTCTGAACTTAATGCCTTCTGTACACCATCGTTAGGCTAATTGGTTTTCTTCATTCCCTACCGGTCGGCACCAGCCTAAGGTTTGGAAGAAGACTATCCAATTTGCGTAATAGGTGTACTATCTCCTAAACCAAGGAGTACTCGCAACCTGAGAGAAGGTAAAAGGAAAAGACAACTGAATAATCCTATCCGTTTTCTCCAGAACCTGAAACCATCCTCGAATAAATTCCTTCGAGTTCGTATCTAACCATACGATGGTTTTGTCCAATGGAAGTGGACGTTCGTAGTAATACGGGGTGTCCTGGAGAAAAGGGTAAAAGTAGGAGTGGCAATGAGGTTTGCAAATCTGACAATCCAAAAGCCGGTGTTTAAGAAGGTTTGGTCAACTTGGTCACTGAGTTATAGTCTTAGGGTCGGGTCAATGGTCGCTGCCAAAGAGAGAGAGAAAAGAAACACTCAGCGTGCACTCTAACCTAGATCAGAATGGTTACCAATTTATCTAATCTGGAAACCTCCCACTGTACCTTAAATTCTCCTCCAAACCTGAAAGAAGAATTAGTCGGGTCACCCGAGGAGTAAACTAACTCATCAGTGGAAATCGGGATCCAACTATCATCGCATGACAACGTGACGGAATCCGCTCACGGTATCACACTCCAGAAGGTATGCGCATATCTGGCAAGTTTCAGTTCTCTTGAAACTCCCGATGTGATTTCTGCCCCATGCTCTTATGACCTTGGCGTGAGGTCAAAATATCATAAGTCACATGTCAAGTTCTGCCCGTCATTATCCAGGTTAATTTGAACCCACCCGTACATACCCTTGACGTAGGCCAAAATAGTAGTACGACTGTCCCAAACCAACGCATCTATCTATGCAACAGATAAATACCCGGCAGCTACCAATCACTATGCCTTGGCGTGAGGTCAAAATACATAGCTTGAATACTACCGAATATTTAACTGAAATGACGGAGGGCTACGAATGGTTTCTGGCGAAAACCTTTAACGTAATGAACTTGATATCGTTGAAGGAACAGATAGCTTTTGAAAAATATAGTGACGAAAACCGTTGCTAAAGAGGTCACTCCCGGTGAAGGGATCTCGGCTCTTTCCCCGTAGAATGGGGTGCAGGATATTCCAACTGAATACCACGATGCAAAGCAAAAGTAATCGGCTATAGTGAAGTTAATGCCCTGACGCAAACTTTTTGTCCAAGGGGTCACTCCCGGTGAAGGGATCTCGGCCCTTGCCTCGTCGACTGAGGAGCAGGAAATTCTAACTGAATACCACGATGCAAAACAAAAGTGAACGTCCTTGCAATAACAGCTTTTTGAAAAGTGTTCCAACAACATCAGATTAGGTTTGTTTTTAACTTGCATTGATCCGAATCAATGCAGTCCCATCAATTGATCACACCAAAAAGAACGAAAATATACTGATGTACGTATATGCCATCCGCATTCGCCACTGGATCCCGTCATTACCCGTTAGGTTAGCTAACTAACGACAGAGCGGGGACTGGACTAGCGCGGATGTAAAACATATACAACATCTACTAATATATATACCAATATATTATATTTCGCTCAAGGCGTGAAAGAAATGCAACATCACAGAGAATGAACAGCATCACAGAAACAATATAGATATCTGGGATCCTCGGGTTTCACAGAGCCGCTGAAACCCGACGTTCCCCTGGTCGTGTGGATAGCCTGTGCAATGAAATCCTAGACCCCTACGGGCGCGGCAAGTTACCCGCCAAAACCTGAAGCGAGGCAGCCCCCTTCATCGCCGTGAATGGACCACCCAGCACTTCACGGAATCCGGTAACTTGGGCACCCCTCCTGGGTCAACCTGTACCCCCTACGAGTGCGGCGAATAGCCTGCCAATCCTAGAGTGATGCCCCCTCCGTCTCAATGCCATGAGATGCGGGCTCGTTGCCCTCTAGAACCCGGCTATCCGTGCACCCCTCCGCGGGGTAATCCTAGTACAGAAAGTAAAATATACATACAACGGGTGCAACGACCGCAACCTGGCCGTGCCCCAAAATAATAATACAAACTGGCAGTGACGGCAGTCCACAAGTCGGACGCTCGCCCCGCAATATCAAATGTACATAATACAACCACAACTGTACTAGCATTGCATCCAGGCTATCCCCCACGACCGATCCGCAACATCACAGCAAAAACAGAACATCAACGTGAAAGTCACGTTCGCAAATCCGTCTAACCGGGCTATAGCAGTTAGACCGGATTTACCGATCAAGTGACATTCACGGTCGCAGATATAATGTAAATACTGTGAAAAATGTGTTTAAAATATCCGATCGATCAAAAAATTAACAAGTGGGCCCCCAAGCAAAACTGTAGTACTCACAGAAATAATTGGCCCAATATTAATATTCCAAAACCCATATTTTAAGCCCACAAAGACACTGTAGAAATTGGGCGCAGAGATCTCAACAGTGCGCGGCGGAAACGCGGCCCAAAGGGGGTTTTGGCCGCGGTTCCGCGCCTGCACTGTCGACTGAACCTGTCGAATTTTTACAGTATCCTTATAATCTCCAGTAAATCAATTTTATACAACCTGAAAAAATTTTGGAGACTAAAAAATTCCAACAGAAAACTGTCACAATGAAAAACATGGTTTTGGAACTTTTTGATCGATCAGAAATGCAAACACATTAAACGAAGCTAGACTAAGTTAATGGCGAGGCTCTGATACCACTGCAAGTGCACGGCGGCGCCCCGGCCGTCAATCCGACGGCCAAATGCGGAAGCGGTGATAAAATTTAATTTTTCTTGAACTGGCAAACCGCCGCGCACTAATACCCGGATCGAACCATTAACAAGTCTAAGCTAACTACAAGATAGGGAAGAGAAGTATACCGACAGATCCGAGTCCTCCGGTCTTCTCGTCGTCGTCCCGATCTCCTGCGGAATGTCCCGTCTCCTCCTCGTCGCCGGAAGTGCACCACATCGTCTACTTCTTTTACGGGCTCCCACCTCAATGCCGAGGCAACTCGGGCACGAAGCCGGCTACTCGACGTGCCCAAGATTTGCTATAGAATGTGTGAAGAACCATGTCTCACTTTGGGTTTGTGGAATTGCCTTTTTAGTGGAGGAAAAGAACTTGGAATTTTGGAGAGTCTTGTTGTGTGATTTTTGGAGCATGAAGAGAACCAAAAATGCCACACCAAAAATCAATCAACCCCCCACAAGGGATGGCCGGCCCATGTATATCAAAAAGAGAGGGAAAAGTCAAGGGGGAGGTGACCATATCAATCATGCAAGAGAGAGAGAGAGGAATGGTTATCATAAGGAATAATGATCACAAAGAAACACCAACACTCAACAACCAAATCATGCAAAGAAATGATCACCAAAAGAGAACCTCACTCCACCACAATCATCATGAAAACCATGTCATATGAAAGTCAAGCCATGATGGAGAAGTTAAGAAGTCAAGGTCAAGGAATGGTGCAACCATCATGACACAAGAATATGCAAAGACCCCCTCCATAAACACTTATTTGCAACAATGCAAATAAGCCCTCCTCCACCAAACTTCGGCCAATGATCGATACAAAGGAAATTGGCCAAAACGGAAAGCAAACTGGCAACTCCAGAAAACTGGTCCCGTAATAAATTACAGGAAAACCCCGATACTGTGCATACACACCCGCATCTGTATTTCGACCGAAATACAAATGCAATGAGACAAAGTCTACACTGTACTATACTAGGATCCGGCTTAAACCAAAGCCGGCTAGTAATATCTGTTCGATCCTGATCCGTGCAATACCGCACATATCTGATCGAACCCTGCCATATAACCATACGGCCTATAGTACAAACTGTCCGATCCTGATCCGTGCAATACCGCACGTATCTGATCGGACCTTGCCATATCTCCATACGGCCTCTACAACCTTTCGCCCGAAAGCTGAGTAACAGAATGTGGGGGACTCTAAAGACTCGTCAACACCATGGTTGTGGATTTAACCACTAGCACGTCAGAGGTATAAGCCAATACGTAACGGGCTACCAGGTATTGACTAAAAGGGACGTCTGTGAGCGAACTCAGCCTGACTCCCTACTGAGCCTGTCAGTGACAATATCCGTACAGTCCGGTCCGTTCGTCTATGAGCATCGCATGGCGGGCCTAGGGGGTTGGTAAAAGTCAGACCCCCAAAAGCGGTACAAGTCGTGTCGGAGTGTAGCCCAGAACACCCTGAGATACTACTGGAATACCTACCAGTAAATCTCCTTGCCTCGGCCGAGGGCTTCGTGTAATGGCTCTCCTAGACACAGCACGACCTCACCCCCAATACCGGGAGAGACGAACCCCTGAAGATACGCTCACTGCCTCCATGTGGCTCGGGACTGTACCCAACTAAAACCTGTTTGCACGACTCCTTTGAGCCGTGGTAGGGTAGTAATCAAAGTACAGTGGGAACTCACACGAGACAAATGACGATCCCCAGGTTGATGAACTAACCTGTACACATGTCACCAGGGAACTGCCATCTGACGTCTGGTATATGACCAACTAGCATGTTCCCGGCGAGTCCTGTCCGGTGTACTCATAACCCAATGAGCACCTGTATACATCTTAGGTGATCCAACTGACACCAGTGGCTTGTGAGACCGGCCACCGCCCCTCGTCGGGGTCTCGACTGTATACACTAGTCTACTATGGAGAATCGATGCCCTGTCTCGAAACTCTCACGACTAGGGACCTTTTAAGGATATGCTTATAGACCCCCAGCTCCCACTTATATGATCGCCCTCATACTGCTGGTGGTCAAGCATGAATCCTAGGGGCTCTATCAACATGTAATAGCGACGTGTCAGGTCACTTAAAACAGTACACGATGATAAAGGTAAACCAGATAGCATACTATCATCTCGAGTAAGACTGTCCTACCGGGATAGGTCCTCCATCAATCATTGCAATCACGTACCTGTGACCTAATAATTGACTCTGAGGGCACTATCTCCAACAAATTATTGTAAATTGATAATTAGTGAGATAATTGTCATGGCTTAATCAAGACATGACCATTATCATTTCATATTTAATGCTAATTGCAAGGATCAAAGAGCATCTTTTATATGGAATGATGATGGTCAAAGTGTCAACCTAGGTCAACAAGTCAAGAGTGGTCAAATAGTCATCAACCCTAACCATGCACAATTATATATAACTAATATCAATTAACCATAATACACACATAAGCATTAGGGTTAGCAAAATGACAATAGTCATTAACCCTAATCAAAGTCCTCTCCCTCTGTCTCAATCAACTGTGCATACGCACCCGTATTCGTGATCCGAGGAACACGAATACAAAGAGATAAAACCAATCCCAAATCATATACTAGGATCTGGCTTAAACCAAAGCCCGCTAGTATAAGCTGTCCGGACAGCAAACGTGCACAAGTGCACGGATGTGAACGAACCCTGTCGCAAAACCATGCGACCTCTACTCATTTTGCCTAAAGGCGAATAGCTCTCTGTGTGGGACTCTAAAGACTCGACACTACGCTGGCAGTGGGTTTAACCACAGACCGCAAGCGGCACTAGCTGTGCGTAACGGTCCCCAGGTAGATGCCGATAAGAAGACTGACGAGGTGACCCCATATGAAATCCTACTGAGCCTGTATGTGACAGTCTCCGTACAGTCCGGTCTGTTCGTCTGATACATCGCATGGCGGGCCTAAGGGGGCGGTGAACGTCAGTCCCCTAATAGCGGTACAAGTCGTGTCGGAGTGTAGCCCAGAACACCCTGAGATAACACTGGAAACCTACCAGTATATCTCGCTTGCCCTGGCCAGGGACTACTCGTGTAATGGCTCTCCTAGACACAGCGCGATGTCAACCCCCAATACCGGGAGAGATGAATCCTATCTAACTGTCACTGTCTCTAAGTGCTTCGGGACTGCACCCAACTACTACCTGTTTGCACGACTCCTTTGAGCCGTGGTAGGGTAGTAATCTAAGTACAGTGGGAACACACTCGATGCGAAGTGACAGTGTCAAGTCGGCGGACTAAGCTGTACTCATGTCACCTGGGAACTGATAACTGACGATAGGTAAATACCAACCAACAGTTCCCGACGAGTCCTGTCTAGTGTACTCGCAACCTAACGAGCACCTGCATACTATCTCAAGTACGACGTACTGACGGCTGTGGGACAGACCGTCTCCCCCGCTGGGATGAGAAGCGCATACGCTAGTCTACTCCGGAGTATCGATGCCCTGTCTCGACAGTCCAACGACTAGGGACCTGTATAAGGATGTGCTTATGGATTACCCAGCCCCCACGAGTATGACTGCCATCACAACGCTAGTAATCAAGCAAAGATCCTAAGGGCTCTACTAATATGTATATAAGCGATATGCTAAAAGAAACACATGCACATATTAAAGCAGAGACAAACCAAGTAGCATACTACCATTTTGAGCAAGACTGTCAATACAACTGTGAATATCCCAAGCTTCCATTAAGTAATATACAAGCTAATATGATACAGTAATGGCCTCTAAGGCATATACACTAACAATCTCCCACTTGCACTAAGGCCATGTACTGGCGTATCGAAGACCTATCATCTCGATCAGCCGCTCGAACTGAGTCTGGGGTAGGGCCTTCGTGAGTGGATCTGCAGTGTTATTCTTCGTATTTACTCTCTTCACCTCGATCTCCCGGCAATCTACGAACTCCCTGATCAGGTGGAACCGCCTCAAAATGTGCCTGGACTTCTGATGGGACCTGGGTTCCTTCGCTAAAGCTATAGCGCCGTTGTTTTCGCAATACAGCGGTATTGGATCAACAATGGTAGGAACTACCTGAAACTCCGTGAGGAACTTCTTCATCCAGACAGCTTCCTTTGCGGCATCGCAAGCAGATATGTACTCCGCTTCCATAGTTGAGTCTGCAACGGTCTCCTGCGTGGAACTCTTCCAGCAAACCGCCCCTCCATTGAGGGTAAAGACATAACCCGACATGGACTTGGAGTCATCCTTGTCACTCTGGAAGCTGGAGTCAGCAAAGACCTCGAACTGGAGGTCTTTTCCGCCATACACCAAGAACATCTCCTTAGTCCTTCTCAGGTACTTGAGAATGTTCTTTACTGCTATCCAGTGTTTCTCCCCTGGGTTTGACTGATACCTGCTTACAACGCTCAATGCGTATGCTATATCTGGTCTGGTACATAACATCGCATACATTATAGAGCCTACCGCAGAAGCGTAGGGTATAATAGACATGCGATCCCTTTCTAAATCAGTCTTGGGAGACATCTCTTTGGAGAGGGTGATCCCGTGACAAGCCGGTAAATTACCGCGCTTGGAATCTTCCATACTGAATCTTTTCAGTATGGTGTCGATGTACCTTGACTGTGAAAGTCCCAACATCCTCTTAGATCTATCACGATAGATCTGGATCCCCAGAATGTAGTAGGCATCGCCCAGGTCCTTCATGGAGAACCTCTGCGACAAGAATCCTTTGACTGACTGTAGCATAGGAATATCATTTTCTATTAGGAGAATGTCATCCACGTACAAGACGAGGAATACCACAGTTCTCCCTACAATCTTACTGTAAATGCATAGTTCATCTGGGTTTTTGATAAAGTCGAATTCTTTGACAGTATCATCAAAGCAGATGTTCCAACTCCGCGATGCCTGCTTAAGTCCATAGATGGACTTTAGCAACTTGCACACTCTACCGCTGCTCCCACTCTGAATGAATCCTTCTGGCTGATCCATATAGACGCACTCTTCCAAATTTCCATTTAGGAAAGCCGTCTTTACGTCCATCTGCCAAATTTCATAATCATGGAAGGCAGCAATGGCAAGAAGGATCCGAATGGATTTCAGCATAGCCACTGGAGAAAAGGTCTCGTCATAGTCCAAACCAGGTCTTTGACGAAAACCCTTTGCAACAAGTCTAGCTTTATAGGTCTCAACCTGCCCATCTACACCAATTTTCTTTCTGAAGATCCATTTGCAGCCTACGGGTTTTACCCCTTCTGGAGCAAAGTCCAAACTTTGTTGGTGTACATGGACTCCATCTCGGCCCGCATTGCATCCAGCCATATTACCGAGTCGCCGCTCTGAATGGCTTGCTGGAAGCTAGTAGGCTCACCATAATCCATAGTGCAATCCTCTCTATCCCCGTCTATGAGAAAACCGTAGTATCTCTCGGGCGGATGAGACTGCCTACTACTCCTGCGGAGTGGCGCTGGGATGTCCAGTTCTCTTGAAACATCTGGTTCTTCCAATCTTTCAGTAATAGTTTGTGGTTCTGGAATTTCTTCCAGTTCTATTGCGCTCCCACTTATCTGATTTTCTAAAAATTCAGTTTCCAAGAAGTGGGCATGCTAAGAAACAAAATCCTTTTGTTCCTCTGCGGAATAGAAAAGATACCCCCTTGAGTTCTTTGGATATCCCACAAACTTACACAGTACTGAGCGTGCCTCGAGCTTGTCCGCATGCTGCTTTTTTACAAAAGCTGGACATCCCCATGTCTTAAGGTACTTGAGACAGGGTTTCTTCCCACTCCACATTTGATATGGGGTGGTAGGCACAGTCTTGGTTGGAGCCTTGTTCAAGAGATATGCAGCTGTTTCTAGCGCATAACCCAAGAAAGATCACGGCAACTCAGCCTTACTCATCATGGAACGAACCATATCCAATAGGGTTCGATTCCGCCTTTCCGATACACCGTTGTGTTGTGGTGTGTATGGAGGAGTAAGCTGAGAGAGAATTCCATTCTCTTTTAAGTAGCCCAGAAACTCGGCACTCAAGTATTCACCACCTCGATCAGATCTCAGTGTCTTGATACTTTTGCCTGTTTGTTTTTCAACTTCATTCTTGTATTCTTGAAATTTCTCAAAGGCCTCAGATTTGTGCTTCATCAAGAAGACATGCCCATACCTAGAGAAATCATCTGTGAAAGTAATGAAGTATAAATAACCACTTCGTGCATGTGTAGATATTGGACCACACACATCACTGTGTATGAGTCCCAAGAGCTCGCTTGCTCTTTCTCCGTGTCCAGTGAACGGAGTCTTTGTCATCTTTCCCATGAGACAAGATTCACAAGTGGCATAAGACTGATACTCGAACGGATTCAAGTATCCCTCTTTATATAACTTTGTTAACCGTGTTTCATTAATGTGACCCAGTCTACAATGCCATAAGAAAGCCTGATTTGTTTCCGGAGACTTTCTTTTAAGTGTGTTCTGGACACTGAAGATCTGAGCTTGATTTAATACGTATATCCCGTTTTGTAATGTACCTGACCCAATCAGAACTTGATTTAGGTGGATGTTGACTACATCGCTTACAAAAGTAAAATCATATCCTTCCTTAGAAATTAAGAATACAGATATGATATTACAAGTCGCACCTGGTACATAAAAACAGTCACGCGGAATCAATATCTGCCCAGTTGTCAGTCCTAGATGATATTCCCCTACGGATTCAGCATACATGCCCATTCCATTAGCAACCCTGAGAGTCATATCACCTTTCCTGATAACCCTACGGTTTCTCAGAGCCTGTAATGAATTACAGATATGAGATCCTGATCCGGTATCCAATACCCAGGAAGTAGGGTTAACTGACATACAGTTCTCTATTATAAACACACCCGAAGCCGAAGCCACAACATGCTTCGAATTCTGGCTACTGGCTTTGCAAGCCCTGCAATCCTTCTGCCTATGTTCATTCCCGTTACAATAGGAACATCCCTCTTTTACTACATCCAGTCCCGAAGCTTCTGCCTTTCCCTTTCTTTCTACTTCCCTGGTTTCCTTCAGGGTAGTAGGTAGGGACTGTTGAACTAAGTCAGCATCTGACCCGTTCTTCAACGTGGTCTTCAGGTCCGAGAGCTCAAAAGAGCTGGTCTCTGTAAGGACGTTGTCCCCTACAGATGACCCGATAGCCAACCTCGCTGGAAGCAATTCGTTCGAGATCTCATATCTTGCGATACGAGATTGCTCTCCATATAAAACTTTGTTATGGAGGAAGATAGAAGCTGAGTCCATCTTCTCGTGCTGCCTCTGGTATATACCATCAACTGAGGCTAACACGAGGCACTTGGCTTTCGCACAGTCTTCTTCCGATGTCCTACGGATATCAATATCCGTGACAGGGGAAACTAGACCTGAGACGGCAGGGGTTGGATCAGTCAAGAGGTGTCCCAGCTTGTCATGGGCAATGGACATCTGGACAGACCTTTGCCAGTCATAACAGTCAGATTCAGTCATTTTATTATCTAGATGTAACCTAGGTGCGGTCATTGGGTCGCTGCAATTAAGAGAGAGAGAAGAAAACACTTAGCATGATGCTCTTGCAAATTTAGATTGGTTTTTAATTTATCTAAACAGGATGGCTCCCACTGTCTCTTGAATCCCTCCTCAAACCATAAAGGAAGAATTAGTCAGGATCAATCTCACCGTACAATACTTGCTTAACCGTTCAGCCAGGCCAGTGTCGGTACTTCGAGGGAGGTTTTCCAACGCTTTCGCGAAGTTCCTTAATAAAGTAACCTCTTTTCCCTGTGGGCGTAGCCCCGCTAACACCTTTCTAGACACCTACTTGGTTTATAGCATTGATCGTTAAGTGAAAAAGTTCCCGAGGAGTAGCATATACTCACAGTAGGATCGGGATCCAAATATCATCGCGTGATAAAACCGAAGGAATCCTACCAGAATTATCACACTCTAAATGGTATGCAGCGCTAGCAAGTTTCAGTACTTATGAAACTCCCGATGTGGATTTTTGCCCCATGCTCTTATGACCTTGACGAAGGTCAACAAATCATAAGTCACATGTCAAGTTCTACCCGTCATTGTCCAGGTTAATTTGAACCCACCCGTACATACCCTTGACGAAGGTCAACAAGGTAATACGACTGTCCCAAACCAACGCAGCTATCTATGCTACATATGAACACCCAATAGCTACCAATCACTATGCCTTGACGAAGGTCAACTAACATAGCTTGAATACTATTGAATGTCCATACGAAATGACGGAGGGCTACGAATGGTTTTGGCGAAACCGTGAACATAGTGAACTTGATATAATCGATGGAACGAGATAGCTTTTAAAAGGAGTGGTTCAAGCTCCGCGTTTAAAAGTTTGGTTTTGAAAAGAACCGAGTGGTTTTCAAAGTGTTCCAATCGACTTTTACTTGGTTTATTTTCTTGCATTAGTTCTTTTAATGCGTCCCATCATTTAATCCAACCATTGCAGAAAACAACCAAAATATGACGTACGCTTATGCCATTCGCATTCGCCACGGGGCCCCGTCATCACCCGTTAGGTTACTTAACTAACGACAGAGCGGGGGCTGGGCTAGCGCGGCTGTAAAACATAAGCAACGCCTAAATAGTTATAGTATATAGATATTTAGCAATGATAGACATTACAGATCACAGATGAATACATTGGATATACTAGGAATCTGCAATCCGTTCGAGCCTGCAACGAAAAGCGGATTACACGGTCGCGGTGAATAGCCAATACCCTACCCAAGACCCCTACGGGTGCGGCAAACTACCCGCCAAGTACCCGAAGCGAAGCAACCTCCCTCAACACCGTGAGTAGGCCACTCGGCACTTCGAGATACCCGGTAGTTTGTGCACCCCCTCCATGGGTCTATCCTAGGAGCAAAAACAGTAAAAAGAATTATACAATGACGGCTACAACCCCGACCCGGTTGTGCGGCCAAACAAATAATAATACATCAATTTACATATTACATGAATGAAAGAAAAAGAAACACTCATCTCACATCCACCCCGGCTATTCACCCGCGACAATCCAACGCATTGATATACACATACCATCAACAAACACAGATCACAGATATGTATAACCTCCACTTATCGACGTATAGCGATTAGCGGACGTTCAATACATATAAACATCACAGATATAACCCTATAGTCAAAGTGTAGAAAAGTTCGATCAAAAATACGGATTTATAGGCCCCCAAAAACAAATTTCTTTTCTGGAAAACCTGGGCACAAATAAAACATCTTAAAAATCCCAAAACCATGTCAGAAGAACACTGCACCAAACTCGGACCTGAACCGAGTCAAAACGGCCGCGGTTCCGCGGCAATAGGCATGCTTTTGCCGCGGAACCGCCGCGCTTTGAGCGATTCACTGGATCGTTTTTGGTGGCTTTCTTCACAAAACCCTGAGATGATTTTTGACGTATGATTTTTTATTTTTAGAGCAGAAAAAATTTCAACAGAAACTTAGGGTTTTGATGTTTAGGTTTTGCGATTTTTCCGATCAAACTTCCATACACTTTACTACCTAGCTAGTTTATGTTTAGTTGGGCTCTGATACCACTGTAAGTCCACGTTGCCCACCCCGGTGCTTGCGGGGAGGCGGAAAACGGAATAAAAATCGGATTTTTATCATGCTAGGCAACATGGACTAGACAAAGGAGGATCTTTGCTAAACAAAAACTAACTAAACGCTAACTAGATTTAGCTATAGGGTAGAAAGGTTATACCTTGGGCTTTATGTCCTTCTCTCCTTGCTTCTTGGAGTGGTAGAAAGGGATCACCTTGTCGCCTTCTCTAGTCGAAGAAGGATCCACCCGAGAGCCTCAACCTTTGGCTTCAACTTCAAGCTAGAAGTAACTAAGGTGCTAGAAGTGCTAATCCTAGAACCCTAGATGAGAGTAGAGATTATCTAGAAGAGGTTTTCTCAAGCTCAAGTGTTTCTCAACACATGAGAGGGGAGAGCTTGAGAGAGAGGAAGAGGTGGAGAGAGAATGAATATGATAGAATGAGAGAATAATGAAGCATTCTCACATATATGTGTGAATTATTGTAAATTGATAATTAGTGAGATAATTGTCATGGCTTAATCAAGACATGACCATTATAATTTCATATTTAATGCTAATTGCAAGGATCAAAGAGCATCTTTTATATGGAATGATGATGGTCAAAGTGTCAACCTAGGTCAACAAGTCAAGAGTGGTCAAATAGTCATCAACCCTAACCATGCACAATTATATATAACTAATATCAATTAACCATAATACACACATAAGTATTAGGGTTAGCAAAATGACAATAGTCATTAACCCTAATCAAAGTCCTCTCCCTCTGTCTCAATCAACTGTGCATACGCACCCGTATTCGTGATCCGAGGAACACGAATACAAAGAGATAAAACCAATCCCAAATCATATACTAGGATCTGGCTTAAACCAAAGCCCGCTAGTATAAGCTGTCCGGACAGCAAACGTGCACAAGTGCACGGATGTGAACGAACCCTGTCGCAAAACCATTCGACCTCTACTCATTTTGCCTAAAGGCGAATAGCTCTCTGTGTGGGACTCTAAAGACTCGACACTACGCTGGCAGTGCGTTTAACCACAGACCGCAAGCAGCACTAGCTGTGCGTAACGGTCCCCAGGTAGATGCCGATAAGAAGACTGACGAGGTGACCCCATCTGAACTCCTACTGAGCCTGTATGTGACAGTCTCCGTACAGTCCGGTCTGTTCGTCTGATACATCGCATGGCGGGCCTAGGGGGCGGTGAACGTCAGTCCCCTAATAGCGGTACAAGTCGTGTCGGAGTGTAGCCCAGAACACCCTGAGATAACACTGGAAACCTACCAGTATATCTCGCTTGCCCTGGCCAGGGACTACTCGTGTAATGGCTCTCCTAGACACAGCGCGATGTCAACCCCCAATACCGGGAGAGACGAATCCTTTCTAACCGTCACTGCCTCCAAGTGCTTCGTGACTGCACCCAACTACTACCTGTTTGCACGACTCCTTTGAGCCGTGGTAGGGTAGTAATCTAAGTACAGTGGGAACACACTCGAAGCGAAGTGACAGTGTCAAGTCGGCGGACTAAGCTGTACTCATGTCACCTGGGAACTGATAACTGACGATAGGTAAATACCAACCAACAGTTCCCGACGAGTCATGTCCAGTGTACTCGCAACCTAACGAGCACCCGCATACTATCTCAAGTACAACGTACTGACGGCTATGGGACAGACCGTCTCCCCCGCTGGGATGAGAAGCGCATACGCTAGTTTACTTCGGAGTATCGATGCCCTGTCTCGACAGTCCAACGACTAAGGACCTGTATAAGGATGTGCTTATGGATTACCCAGCCCCCACGAGTATGACTGCCATCACAACGCTGGTAATCAAGCAAAGATCCTAAGGGCTCTACTAATATGTATATAAGCGATATGCTAAAAGAAACACATGCACATATTAAAGCAGAGACAAACCAAGTAGCATACTACCATTTTAAGCAAGACTGTCAATACAACTGTGAATATCCCAAGCTTCCATTAAGTAATATACAAGCTAATATGATACAGTAATGGCCTCTAGGGCATATACACTAACAATTTCATATTCCCCGTTGATTTTATTGTTATGGACACATAACCTGTTGCTAACCCACGGAACCAAATTCCAGTGATCCTCGGTCGACCATTTTTGGTCACTTCCAATACTGTAATAAATTGTCGCAATGGCTCCATGAATCTATCCTTTGGGAAGACGTCTAGTGAGTTCATTATTTACAATTTAGGAAGTCTGCCCCCCATGCCTAGAACTAGTACACGTGAAGTTTTCTCTATTCACGAAATCACGCAGGAGGACTGCGAGTTTGAAAGATTCTTGTTTGATCAGAACAGTTTTGACGCCACTAGTGCGTCCCTCCTTGAGCCTACCACCGTTGACACAACCGATATGGATTATGAATGTTTCACTTTTTCGGATGACGACGACTCACAGCCCGAATATGAGTCTTTTGAATTTTTGGATGAGTTAGTTGAACCATCCGAATCGGTTGTTTGCAGTGATTTCGAACCTGTGTTGGAATCCTTTGAGTTTGAGATAGATTCCCCAATGATTCTTTCGCCTCCGAAACTCAAACTCACACCCTTGCCGTCTCACCTTAAACATGCTTACATAGGTGAGAATGAGACCTTTCCCGTTATCATATCGTCTTCTCTAGCCCTCGAGCAAGAGAACACTCTTTTAAGGGTCTTACAAGATAGACGGCAAGTTTGCGGTTGGACTATGGCGGACATCGAGGAGATTAGTACCCTCATAATTGAATATCATATGCAAATGATGGATGATGCCAAGTCGATAAAGGATCCACAGAAATATCGTGGGGATAGTGTGGTTAGTCAACCTCCTCCTTTAGAAGTTGAACCACCCCCATTTCTTTTAATAAGCTACGAGAATGCCAACATTCCACTGATTGTTGATCATTCCCATTCTCGTCTTGATTCATCACCACCTCCTATCTATTCACTTCCACACTTTCCATACCACCACTTCTATCTTCCCCAATTCTTTTTAGATCGGTACAACACCTTCTTCCACCAACCGATACTCTTTACAGATAAATTTTTCGACTGGTTGGTCTTGACGTTTGGTCTATGCAAAGTTTGGAAGTAATGTCTAACATTGTTTAAATGAAGTTTGGGGGGGCCTTTCTGTATATATTTTTGTTTTAACAATAAAATAAAAATAATAATAATAAACAGGGGAGTGCCGACATTATCGACCCACTTGGTGTAGCATGACAGTGAGGACACTATCCAGTTTAAGTTTGGGGGTATGCTCGGTACGTTTTCTTCCTTTGCATTCATATGAACATTTTGCATTGGCATACTTATTTTGAAAACCCATAAAAAATTGAAAATTTCAAAAATTATAAAAATAAATGTATTCAATTTTGACAATATTTAACTTGAGTTTGACAAATAGGTTAACTGGCTTCGAACAACTAGATCTTAGACTGAGTAAATTGAAAACCCTAAAAATAACCTTCTTTAAAGATTAACGGTAGAAAGTATATGTCTTTGTAGTTTATTTAGAATTAGGCAAATTTTGAGTTCACTTTTTGGGCTAAGTTGAAATAAAGGACAAATATTGATATTTTTATTAGAGTATAAGTTTGAAAAATAATTCCTAGCTTAAGTCTATATTCTGAAAATGTATACCCTACAAATTGCACAATCACGCACCTTGAAACTTGGAATAGTAGAAGAGACCTTGAAATTCTCTTGTCTAAAGTCCTTAGTACGAAGGAAATAAAAAAATGTGAATAAAGAAAAAAAATGAACACTGGTCTTTGTGATTACTTAAGGCTGCAAAAATAGAAAAAATATTTAGCGAGGGTGCTTCATCACCTAGTGCCTTAGACCAACTGGTTTGGGAGTCACTGCTAAAAGCCTTGGGTGTTGCAAGACTAGGAATTACGCTTTAAAGTGCAACCACATCTTGTAATCGGTCGTTGGTACCTCAAGAAGTATTAACGGTCGCATGAAGGATGTGTGAGCAAAATTCACCAATTAATAAATGCTTTGGACAATGGACAAGGGTATGATTGCTTGATTTGAATTTCCAAGTGTAGGGGTGATTTATACACACACGTGGGGATATATGATTAGAGTTGAG
This sequence comes from Agapanthus africanus, assembly GCA_030015575.1. NCBI lineage: Eukaryota > Viridiplantae > Streptophyta > Magnoliopsida > Asparagales > Amaryllidaceae > Agapanthus > Agapanthus africanus. The sequence goes on from CM057341.1 coordinate 344,276,294, forward strand.
ATAAGAGAAAGGAATGAAGAATAGAACTTGTATCTTTAGTAGAGTTGATAGAAAAATTCCTAAGTGGAGATGGAACCTTAGAAGGAAAACTTAAGAAATGCCGAAAGCTGGGTGAGTCTATCGAACATATATAATCTTAAGTTAAATAATGAGGAAGTATGAAGAATATGGGTGGATAGTTTACAAGTTGACGATAATAGAATTCCTTGTTAGAAAACCTAATTGGAGAATTAAAGTTAATGGGGCAAATTGATAGGATTTTGTGGGTGTAATCCGCTGAAAACCCTCTGGAGACAATACTCCTCCTACTAGGGACACCTAGAGATTTAACGGCTTGTTGCACGTGCTCAGTGCAATCGCGTTTCCCTGCAAAAGTGCGGTTAGGTTCTTTGTAGAGAATAAAAAACATAAGTTTGCTCGAGGACGAGCAAAAGATAAGTTTGGGGGTATTTGTTCATATCATAATATTGCATTTTATATTCCCCAATTCTTATTCGTTTTATAAATAAACAGGTGCTTTTGACGCATGTCTGTTACATATTACAGGATATAGTGTCTTGAAGCGAAACAGTGAAAAAGACAAAAGTTGATACAAAAGAGAGACTTTTGACCAACAAGTAGAAGGATCCTAGTCAAGCCTAGACGAATAACAGTTCACAGAGGTACAAGGCAACCCAAGGTCCAAAAATGTCAAAGTGAAACGGTTAAAAGACCAATACAAGTTTTCACTGAAGATCTGGAGAAGAACCAGAAGCCAAAAGGAGAAAAGAAATAAATAAATGAAAGGCCCAATCAGCATAGAAGAAGCCCACAAAAATTGACACAGTGTTCTCACCAAAGGGCCGTGGAACCGCGGCCCTACCCCCACTTATGCCGCGGTTTCGCGGCCATCTGATGCACGTGTCGGTGCAAAATTCTTCTGTCGGTGCATCGGTGCGAAGGTTGGGATTTTTCGGGGGTATTTTTGTAATCGCACATGTGCGAATCCCATAACCCTAAATTTTCCTATTTCCTTATAAATATGTAATAAAATGCTGTAATAAGGATGCCTCTTTTCAATAAAGAAAATTCAGATTCTTTGGAAGATTAAGAGCATCATTCTTGTAAGTTTATCTTTTAATTTCTGCCCTAGCTTTCTAAATTAATTCTTGCCTTAGATAAATCCTTCCATTGCCCTAGTTTAATCTAGTGTGGTCTTTCTTAAACTGCAGTAGGTAAGTAATTTTAAAATGTTGTTTTTAAAAGATCCCCTAATGAGCGAGTAATTTCCTCGCTTGTTAGGGTTAGGAATAAGGGAGCAATTGAGATATGAATATCTCTCATCTCTTTCAAGCCAATAATTTGTAATAACTAGAACTTCATGTACGCATGCATGATCCGCTCCCTACGGCATCCTACCCACGAGGTAACGGTGAAACCGTAGTATAAAGGACCGGACATGCATGACTTTCATGAAGGTTAGAACAATTAGTAGGAAAGGACGGACAAGGATCTAGAGGAAGAAAACTTCGTTTCTTCCCAATCATCCTAATCCCCTTTACTAATAATTGTTATAACTTCTAAAAAGATTTAATTGAGGGTATTGAAAGAGGTGTGAATATTAATCTTATCAAACTCACCTTAGACCTAACCCTAGCAAGTTTCTAGACCATCGTACAACTTAGTTTTTATAGATTAAATTAAAAGACCAAACATCCATTGGAATCAGCTCGTAAGAACACTTAGGAAAATTACACATCCCTGTGGACCGACCCGTACTCACCGGCTAGCTGCAAAGCGATGCCATTTCTGATTGCGGTAAATATTTTTGATCGTAAAACGTCTTCTAAATCAAATTTATACAGGGGTCATTGCGGACTTACATGTAAGGCAAAAGTTTCATCATTATTTTTTTTATTTCTTTCCGCGATGCTCTATCATTTCAGCTTTTATATCGCGAAGTTCGCGATTGCCCAATCATTTCGGCTATTTTTCGCGGTGCCCAATTATTTCGGCTATTTTTTCTTTTTACTCGCTGCTTTTTATTGCGAGTTGCCCAATCATTTCGGCTATTTTTTATGCATATCTTTTACTTGCTAATTTTGTTGCAAGTTGCCCTATCATTTCGGCTATTTCATATGCATTTATGGCTCGCTAACTTTTTGCTGCGAGTATGGATCTTGAAATCTGGAGCTGGTCTTAGCATCAGCATCGCTGCGACTGGAATATTGCCAGGAGCGACTCATCATTTATCGTGAAAGGACTTGGAACTTGACACCGATTTAGGCATCAGCATCGCTACCACTGGGACATTGCCAGGAGCGAATCATCATTTGCTTTTGTCGATTCGAATAAAGGTGGCTTAGCAAATAGGGTTAAGATCCTGTCGACTAAGGCTTTTGACTTCATAAGCCGTAAGGGTCTCATAAAGGTATTTCTCCCTGCGAGTCGTGAGGATCTCTTAGGTGTGTGTTCTCCTTAGAAGTCGTGAGGACTTCTAAGTGCGTGTTCTCTTGAGAGTCGTAAGGATCTCACAACATCATTTTCTCCTTGCAAGTCGAGAGGACCTACAAGTGTTGTTCACCAAATAGGGGAATTTCACACCATTGGTGGAACTGGGTGGAGGAGACGTTTATTTGTGCTCGTGGATTGTATACAAGGGTCAGTATTGAACCACTTGAAGGGCAGTCTGGAAAATGTGATGGCTTAAGAATAGGTTCAGACCCCTGTAGCTTAAGGTTTTTGAATCCTATGAGCCGTGAGGGTCTCATAGGGGAATTCTCCTTACGAGTCGTGAGGATCTCGTAAGTGTAACTTCTCCTCAGGAATCGTGGGGATCCCTAAGTGTGTTGCTCCTTTGTGAGTCGTAAAGATCTCACGCAGGTATTTTCTCCTTACAAGGTCGAGAGGACCTTCCAAGTGTCTTTTAACGAGATTGCACCCTTTCGGGTTTTCACAAACTCGCCGGTGGCCCTGCTGTTTTTACTCACAGAGCCCTTTCGGGTTTTCATCCGTGCCCATTTCGCTTCCGGACGTACCGTTTTTTTTTTGCATGTCAGCCTAAGGATGCTGCGGCTCGTAGTAGTTTAAGGACGTTACGGTCTGTGGTTAGTTTTAGGACGTTTCGGTCCGTTGTTAGTTTTAGGACATCTCGGTCCGTTGTTGCCATATTTGAGGCGAATTTCTAGTTTACGGACTTTTCGGTCCATGGGGCTTTCTCTATGAATGAGCACGATCCCCCTGGCATGTACATCTTTTTCGGAGCATGTGGTTGTGGCGGGTTCACCTTCCAGTTTTCAGACAACACGAACTTGCCTTGCTGGTATTGCTCTTCAACCCAGTTTTTGAAGACGTAGCAATCTTCGAGTGGGTGACCTATTACTCTGTGGTAGGGACAATAGTTAGGATGGTTAACGTCACCAGGTTGCGACGGATGTCTCGGCTCCGGTAGAGTGATGAGCCTGTTGCGCACTGCCAGTCCGAATAGTCTTCTTGTTTTATCCTAGGGAAATGAGTAAGGACGTCTTAACTTCTCATCGAGGGATCGCGACTTGTTGCTTTGACCAACAACCGGACTCGGGTTACTCGGCTGTTACCGAGCATTGGCGACGAAGGTCGCTTTCCCTTTCCCCTTTTCATTCCGCGGCTCTGACTTTGAAGGGAAAGGACTATAGCCCATCTGGTCCATTTGGGCCAGCTTGTCAATCAAGGCCTGGAAGGTAGTCGGCTTGAAGAACATCATGAATTGTGAGATAGTCGACTGAGGGTCAAGGGTCCACATGAACATGCCCATGGCAGGAGCTTCTTCTATGCGTTGTTTGCATTTCGACTATAGGTTCCGCCACCAGATTGCATACTGAACCCATGTTTCACCTGGATTCACCCTGGCGTTAATTAGTGCGGTGATCGGGGTGTGCTCGCTAGCGCTTGCGAATCTTTTTGTAAACAGTAGCTCCATTTCTGCAAATGTCTTGACAAAGTCATTCGGGAGCTCGGAATACCACTCAAATGATGTCTCCGACAAGCTGCCAACAAACTGGTGAAGCAGCAGTTTGTCGTCACCCCCAGTATTACCGCATAAGGCTCTGAATTGAGCAACGTGCTGGTCTGGATTACCCGTCCCCTTATACACATGGAATTTAGGGATCGTATATCCTGGCGGGTACTTTATTTGATCGTACCAACCCGGATAAAGTCGTCCAGTTTTGACGATTTGGCTAGCCGCTTCGCTCGCCTGATGAGCTCATATCTGTTGAGCTATATAGTCGTCAAGGGCGGCTTTGTAGATGGTCTCTTCCTTGGCTGCTGATAAAGCCGGAAGAGGGTTTGATGTCTCCCGTCTGTCATCTTCAAGGATAATCGGAGGGTCTTCAGCTGGAGGATCCGGCGTATCATCACCCCGACCATATCTTGGAATAAAAGCGCCATTTGTTTTATGTTGGTCGCTTGTTCCGCGACCTCTTTGTCTTTCCTCTCGAGCATTCTTCGGAGGAATTCGGCATCGGTTTCCTTCTCCTGGCGCTGCTCTGATGATATCTCCGGGCTTTCTTTTGGCCCAGTGATTGCAGCCATAGTTGTCAGCATCTCTTGGAGCTTTTGTTGTTGTTGCTCTTGAGCCTTTGTTACTGATCGGGTAAGCGGTCGGTGACCCATAGAAGCACGGCTTTCCTCTTTTCCGGAAGCCATGTAGATGGTGTGCACTACCACTACCATGCCCCCAGCCATGTAGATGGTGTGCACTACCATGCCCCCAGAGTTTTGAAGACAGGTGATGATACTCTCCAAGTTAGAAATGGTTCCATTATACATGCAGTTTCAGTAGGAGAGTATCACCTAGGGTTGCCGTCGGGTTGTATATTGGTTTTGAACCCATGTTATTTTGTACCAAGTATGCTTTGTAATATTATATCCGTTTCCTTGTTAGACAATGAAGGATATCATTTTGCTGTGCAACAAAATATTATGAACATTAAACTAAATCAAGAGTTGATTGAATATGGTACACTTAATAACGGGATATACGTCCTTAATCAACACACAGTTTTCAGCATTAAACACACAAGTAAAAGAAAATTTTCAGATGTAAATGAAGCTTTTCTTTGGCATTGTAGACTTGGTCATATTGATGAAACAAGACTAAACAAGTTTCATAAAGATGGATATTTAAATTCTTTTGAGTATAAATCTTATGCAACTTTTCAGTCTTGTATCAAAGGTAAAATGACCAAAACTCCGTTTAGTGGACACGGATAAAGAGCTACTGAGCTCTTGGGCCTCATACATAGTGATGTATGTGGACCAATGTCTACACATGCAAGAGGCGGTTTTTCCTACTTCATAACTTTTACTGCTGATTTCTCAAGATTCGATCATGTGTTTTTGATAAAGCATATGTATGAAGCTTTCGAGAAATTCAAGGAGTAAAAACTTGAAATAGAAAAACAAACAGGAATGAGCATCAAGATACTTCGATCAGATCGAGGTGGAGAGTGCCTTAGTACCGAGTTCCTGAACTTCCTAAAAGAGAATGGGATTCTGTCTCAGCTCACTCCCCCTTACACACCACAACACAACGGTGTGTTAGAACGGCGAAATCGTACCCTATTAGATATGGTACGATCCATGATGAGTGATTCTGAGTTACCTCTCTCTCTTTTTGGGGGCATGCATTGGAAACTGCAGCTTTTCTGTTGAACAAAGTTCCAACCAAGACCGTGTCTACCACTCCATATGAGATATGGTATGAGAAGAGACCATCTCTTAAGCGAGTTAAGATTTGGAGTTGTCCGGCTTTTGTCAAAAAGCAGAATCCGGACAAACTCGAGACACGATCGGTCAAATGTATATTTGTGGGATATCCAAAACATTCGTTTGGATATCTATTCTACCACAAGGAGGAACAAAAGGTGTTTATTTCTCAACATGCCATATTTTTAGAAAATGAGATTTTTCTAAATGATACTGATGGCAATATGGTAGATCTAGAAGAGGTTCTAGAAACACAAATTACAAATGACGACTTGGTTAAACCTGATGTTGCAACAGAATCATATGAATCTCAGCCACTTCGTAGATCTGGTAAGACTTCTCGCCCACCGGAGAGATACTACGGTTTTCTCATTGATGGTGATAGAGAAGATTGCATCATGGATGATGATGACCCTGCCAGTTTTCAGCAAGCTATCACGAGTGGTGAATCTGTGAACTGGCTGGATGCAATGAGATCCGAAATAGAGTCTATGTACACCAACAAAGTATGGACTTTGGAGAATGTATCCTCTGGGGTAAAACCCGTAGGGTGCAAATGGATCTTTAAAAGAAAGATCGGTGTAGATGGACAAGTGGAGACCTATAAGGCAAGGTTGGTAGCGAAAGGTTTTCGTCAAAGACCAGGATTGGATTATGACGAGACTTTCTCTCCGGTAGCCATGCTTAAATCCATTCGGATCCTACTTTCTATTGCTGCTCACTACGACTATGAAATCTGGCAGATGGACGTTAAAACAGCATTTCTAAATGGTGATTTAGAAGAATGCGTTTATATGGATCAGCTAGAGGGCTTCATTGACAGTAGGAGCAGCGGGAAAGCGTGTAGGTTACTTAAATCCATTTATGGATTAAAGCAGGCATCACTGAGTTGGAACATCTGTTTTGATGATGTTATCAAAGAATGTGATTTCATCAAAAATCCAGATGAACCTTGTGTTTATAAGAAGACTGTAGGGAAAACTGTCGCATTCCTCGTATGTACGTGGATGACATTCTTCTGATAGGAAATGACATTCCTATGCTACAGTCAGTCAAATCATTCTTATCACTAAGGTTCTCCATGAAGGACCTGGGAGATGCCACGTACATTTTGGGCGTTCGGATCTACAGGGATAGATCCAAACAGTTATTGGGATTGTCCCAAACCAAGTACATCAACACCATCCTAAAGAGGTTTAGTATGGAAGACTCCAAGTGGGGTGCCTTACCCGCTTGCTATGGAGTCACTCTCTCCAAGGACGATTGTCCAAAGTCTGATGAAGAGAGAGCTCGCATGAGCATTATTCCCTACGCTTCAACCGTAGGATCAATAATGTATGCAATGTTATGTACACGCCCTTATGTAGCTTATGCACTGAGTGTAGTAAGCAGGTATCAGTCAAACCCAGGGGAGAATCACTGGACTGTTGTGAAGAACATTCTTAAGTACTTGCGAAGGACTAAAGAATTGTTCTTGGTGTATGGTAACGGGGATCTCCAAATGGAGGCCTTTACCGATTTGAGTTCCCAAAGTGATAAGGATGACAGCAAGTCTATCTCAGGGTTTGCATTTATCCTCAACGGAGGGACGGTGAGTTAGAAGAGTTCCAAACAGGATATCGTTGCAGACTCTACGATGGAAGCTGAGTACATTGCTGCAAATGATGCAGCCAAGGAAGCCGTCTGGATGAGGAAGTTCATCTCGGAGCTAGGAGTAGTTCCAACCATTATTGATCCCATACCATTGTATTGTGACAATAATGAGGCTGTAGCGTTGGCCAAAGAGCCCAGGTCCCATCAGAAATCCATACACATCCTGAGGCGATATCATTTGATCCGGAAGATAGTAGATCGCCATGAGATCGAAATTAAGAGAGTAGATACGAAGGATAACACTGCAGATCCATTCACCAAGGCCCTCCCTCAGTCGCAGCATGAGCGACCTTTTGAGATTTTGGGTATGGGATACGCCAATAACTCGCCTTAGTGCAAGTGGGAGATTGTTGGATATATATATGCCCTAGAGGCCATTATATGATAGTGTATGTACCGGTTTGTGTATATATATATTCAGAGGACAGTCTTGCTCGACATGATAGTATGTTATCTGGTTACTCTTTATCTTGATATGTTTGATAAAGCCCTTAGGATATTTTCTTGACTTCTGGGATTATGATGTGGATCATACTAGTGGGACATCCGTAGTTTATAAGCATATCATTGAAATGTGTTAGTTGTATGTATGCCCTAGAGGCCAGTATTGTACAGATGATGTATATTATATTGGATGCTTGGACATATATAGAGATGACTTTCTTGCTCGACATGATAGTATGCTATCTGGTTACTCTTTATCTTAACATGTACACTTGTCTCTTTATACTGTCTTATAGTTACATGTTGGTAAAGCCCTTAGGATATGTACTTGACTACCTGGACTATGATACAGATCATACTAGTGGGGACATGGTAGTCCATAGGTACATCCTTCAAGGTCCCTAGTCGTAGGTGTATCGAGACGGGGCATCGATATACCAGTGTAGACTAGCGTATACGCTTCTCGACCCATGAGATGGGCGATGGATAATCCCATATCCATTGGTGTTTGACATCAGAGATAGTATACGGGTGCTCAGTGGAGACTGGGTACACTGGACGGACTCGCCGAGAACTCCCAGATGGTTTTATACCTCACGTCAGATGGCAGTTCTCAGGTGACACTTGTACAGGTTAGTCTGTAGACCCGAGATCGTCATAGAGTCTTGTGTGATTCCCACTGTGCTTTGATCTCCACCTTACCACGTCCATGAGGGCATGCAAAACGGTGGTCTTTGGGTACAGTCCCGAGTCACATGGAGGCAATGAGCGATAGGAGGGGTTTCGTCTCTCCCGGTATTGGGGGTTGATGTTGCGCTGTGCTCGATTGGCCGTAACAGGGAAGTCCCTGGCCAGGGCTGATCAGAGATTTGCTGGTAAGTGTTACCAGTAGTTTCTCGACCCGTTATGAGCCTCACATCGGCACGACTTATCGGTTATTGGGGTATGACGTTTACCACCCCTAGACTTGATATGCGACATATCAGACGAACAGACCGGACTGTACGGTAAGTGTTACTGGTTGGATTCACAGGAGTGTGAGCGGGCTAGCTCGTTGATCTTCTGATCGCTCAATACCCGGATGGCCGTTACGTGTAGCAGACCGCTTGCGGCTTGTGGGTGCTTGATATGATCATCATCTGCTACCGGCGTATTGACGAGTCTTTAGAGTCCTACATAGAGGTTTCCTGGCTCAAGCGAAACGAAATAGGAGCGCATATGAGATATGTACGGGACCGAGAATAATACGTGTATGTGATACCGTATTTCATTCTCGCGATGAATGTTTCGATTGGTTGTATGCGATATAACCTAGTTATCGAATCATTGATTCGATAAATCGATACATTGTATACTAGTCGGTTATGTGCGACATGACCGGATCATTGAATCAAGTTTTGATTTAATGATTTAATGTATAATTGTATATTTGATATAATAATTTGCATTAACTAGTATTGGTTCATTTTAAAAGGATTTTCTCACTTGAAGTGCACATTGTATATATGATATGCTTTTGTGTGCACTTGATTGTATCATGTATGATGATACATATTTACTTGGGTTTGTGCAACGAATTAAACCATGGTTATGATAATGGTTAGGGTTTTGTGTTATTCATCTATTTATTTATCCATTCTTTATTTATTTAAATAGATAAAAGAAAAGAAAATGGTTTCTTTTTATCATGAAGCTTGTTGAAGCTTCATGAAGCTTTGACTAATGAGACCATTTGTCTTCATGCTTAACCCTAACCATTCCCATTTACCATGGTCTATTCTCTACACTTAACCTTAGTTAGCTTATGATAAGTATTGATTTATTTTCATTTTAATTCAACACTTATCATATTCTTTCTTCTTCTTGATCATCTTCTTCTTCAAGAAAAGCTTAAGTCCATCAATGGCAACTTGAGCTAAAGTGAGAGAAATCCAATTCTAAAGTGAACCCACCTCCTATTTCTTCACCCTCTACCTCTTGCCAAGTTGTTTTGGGTGTTTTCTTCACAAGTTTCACAACTTTGTGAAGTCGGAGCTTGAACTTGTGATGCCTCGACGTAGATCATCTTCGGCACGAAGCCGACGACCTAGTCCGCCCATTTCTCCGATCAAGCCGACGATTGAGTCCGGGATTCGAGATGGACAGCGAGAGGACGCCTACGTGGAGCCAAGGAAGTGGATATCCGGATCTACAAAGGTTGTAGCTTCTTATCTTTAGTTAAGTTGTTAACTAGATTCATATATCGCCTAAACTTCTAGCCAACGATCCGTATTAGGGTTTCTCGGCACCCATAAAATTTTGAAATTGGCATGGTTGATGCCTTGTGAGACCTCTATAGTGTGCCTAGGAACCCTACAGTGGTATCAGAGCCTAGCTAAAGCCTTAGGAGATGTGTAGACGGAGTTAGAAGTCCGATCGAACCGAAACCCTAAAACAAAACATGCTCTCTGTACATTTTTGAAAATCTGGGTATTTTGTGAATTAAAAATATGCAGAAAAATCAGCAGGAATTTCTAAGAGTTACTGTGAAATTCGACAACCCAATTCCATCAACCCACCGCGGAACCGCGGCAGAAGCATGCCTTCTGCGGCGGTTCCGCGGCCGTATGGTCACAATGCCTTATAATTTTTGCACAGTAATTCCTCTTTTCTGATGCTGGATTTTCTGGGAATTTTTAAATATCACTCAAGAGTTGAGTTTTCTGGGTTGTATTAGGGACTCGATATTTCGATCGGATTATCAAACTTTGTCTATGTGTTTTCCGGATATTTTTGAATATGTTAAAAAGTTTGACCGGATATAAATACCCACTTTTTCCCCTGTCGGGAAATTTCCAAGTGTTGGATCTTTCCGTGGTTTAAAGACGTTCTGAGTAGTGCAAGTAACGCGATGGTCCCTCTAGAAGACAACAAACCTTAACTCGATTATGTAACCGTCTTGAACTGCCCTTTGAACCTTCGGGTTTGGGGCAGTACGGCGTGCCACATGTGAGGCGTTGGCTTGACCCTTCTACGGCTGGACCGTTGGTACTGAGGCACGAAGTGAATGTCCTTGAACCTATTTCATGTGTTGGACGGTTTCGGGAAAACTTGGGTGTTCGAATGTTCGATCGAAAAGTTTAATATTTTATATTTATCTGGAATGGGATACAATAATTGGAATTCACAAACAGTTATGAGATAACCGAATGAATGTTATAAATCTAGCGGTTTAGTCTCACTTGATATTGAAAAGAGTTTTCGATAATGGGACTGAAATGCGGGGTTTATAACTGTTAGGCATGTGATGTCTAAGTATTTCATTTGATTAGGCATGTGATGTCTAAAGAGGTTGCGGATTCCAACTGTTGTAGTTTTACACTTTCTTTTCTGTGACTGTAAGTGTAATATGTGATATCGCCGGTTTCGTTGCTATATGTCAACGACAATTGGGATACGCATGTTTACTTACATTGATGACATGTGATGTTATGTGTTGCTGGATATGTTATATTGGATTGTCGTGTTTGAATAGCCGGGGTTTTTTATGTGAGATGAGTGTTTTTCTTTTTCATTCATGTAAAAACTTGTATGTAATATTCTTTTATTGGGGCACTTCCAGGTTGCGGAAGCTGTCACCCTTTGTATATTATTTACTTTTCTGCACTAGGATAGACCCAAGGAGGGGAGCACAAGTAACCGGGTTCTAGGGTCCAGTGGGAGACCATCTCGAGGAGTCGAGTCCGGGTCTCCTAACCCTAGAATTGGTAGGGTTGCTTGCCGCTCTCGTAGGGGTCTAGGGGTGTGGGATTGGCTATTCATCACGACCGTGGAATCCGTGTTTTATACTGGCTCGTATTAAAAACACGGACGTCCTAGTATATCCAATATTTCATATGATATTTTCTGCTGCGATATCTGTGATGTGATCATGTGATGTTCTGTGATAGATACAGTATATAGTATATATGATATATTATATAGACGTTACTTATGTTTTGCACCCGCACTAGCCCTGTCCTGCTCTGTCGTTAGTTACCTAACCTAACGGTGCACGAGGGGACATCGAGGCGAATGCGGATGGCATAAGTGTACGTCGTATTTATCTGTGATGTTTAGGTATTTAAATGATGGGACTTCATTAATGTGATTAATGAAAGAAAAGAAACCAAATGATGTTGTAGAATCAAATTTTGAATAAAACAGGTAGCTACAGTTCTTGCTTTGCATAGCGGTATATATGATATGCCCTGCACCTTATTCGATGAGGAAAGGACCGAGATCCCTTCACCGGGAGTGACTCCTTTAGCAATAACTGGCAGATGCTACACACTCGGTTTGTTTTTGATTGCTTATATAGTTTCTGCTTTGCACAGTGATATATATGATATATCCCGCACCTCATTCGACGAGGAAAGGGCCGACGATCCCTTCACCGGAAGTGACCCCTTTAGCAAAACTAGAAAATCCTCGAAATCACTCCATTTCAAAACTTCATTTGATTCTACAACGATATCAAGTTCATTACGCAATAGGTTTTCAGAAAAACCTGTCGTAGCCCTCCGTCATTTCAGATAAGTTACATATAGTATTCGTGCTACATTTGTTGGCTTTCGTCAAGGTGTAGTGTGCGGTAGCTATGTGCTATTTATCTGCTGCATATGATGCGACTGGATTAGGGTAGTCGTACGGCTTTGTTGGCTTTCGTCAAGGGTCGTGCGGGTGGGTTTAATTCAGTCAAGAAATGTACGGGTTGAACTTGACTAGCGGGCTGTGGTTTGTTGGCTTTCGTCAATGTCATAGCACGCTAGGGGCAAAAGCATTATCGGGAATTTCAAGTGTTGAAATTTGCAATGAGATTGCATACCTTCTATGAGATAGTTGGATCCCGATACCCACTGCGAGTAAGAGTTACTCCTGGGAGAGTTTTACACACTATAATTAGCCGATCAAGTAGGTGTCTAGAAATGTGTCAACGGGGTTACGCCTCTGGGAAAACGAGGTTTACATTAATTAGGTCCGTGCGAAAGCACGGGGAACCTCTCTCAAAGTACCGACACTGGCCTGGCTGAAAGATCGACGAAGTTGTAGGGTGTAATTAATCCCGGCTAGTCTTTCCTTTTAGGGTTTGAAGGAAGATTTGATAAAAACCAGTGGGAGACATCCTGATTAGATAAGATAATAACCAATCTGATCTTGCAAGAGCATACGCTAAAGTTTTTTCTTCTCTCTCTCTCCAGGTAGCGACCATTTCATGCCCTAACAAAGATAATAATATGGATGTATTGACCAAACCCGCATGTTATACTGTGCTGGGGAACGTTGGTTCCGTTCTTTCCTATAAGAGTTATAGGAATGATCAGGATATAGGGGAATACCAGGATTCCCATGCCACCCGAATGAAGAAAGTACATGATGATGCATTTTCTTCGGGTGTGTTCGTTACAGAGAACTGTTTCTCCATTTGCTCTACGTCCTGGGTATTAGATACCGGGTCAAGATCCCATATATGTAATCAGTTACATGGGCTTAGAAAAGGTAGAGAACTTGGAGAAGGTGATAAAGACATTAGAGTTGGAAATGGTGCAATTGTTGCAGCTAAGACTGTCGGGGAATATCACCTTGTGTTACCAACTGGTAATACATTGGTTCTGAACGAATGCTATTACATGCCGAACCTGATATGCAACATTATATCAGTTTCGTTATTAAGTAAAGAGGGATATAATTTTGTATTATAGGACAATGTTATGAACATTTTCCGTAACCAAAAGTTGGTTGGATCAGGCACGTTGTGCAATGGCATTTATGTTCTAAATCAATCAACAGTTCTGAGCATAACAAACACACACAAGAGGAAGAGTTCAGAACTGAACGAATCCTTCTTGTGGAATTGTAAACTGGGTCACATCAATACGACACGACTGGCTAAGTTGCATAAGGATGGATATTTGAAACCATTCGAATTTTCATCTTATGACACTTGCCAGTCATGTCTCAAAGGTAAGATGACCAAAACTCCGTTTACGGGACACGGAGAAAGAGTTACTGAACTCTTAGGACTAGTACATAGTGATGTATGCGGTCCAATGTCTACACATGCCAGGGATGGTTCTTCGTACTTCATTACATTCACTGACGATCTCTCAAGATACGGACATGTGTACTTAATAAGACACAAGTCTGAAGCTTTTGAGAAATTTAGAGAATATAAACAAGAAGTCAAGAACCAAACCGGAAAAAGTATTAAAATCCTTCGATCTGATCGAGGAGGTGAATACTTGAGCAATGAATTCCTGGACTTCCTAAAAGAGAATGGGATTCTCTCTCAGCTGACTCCTCCATATACACCACAGCACAACGGTGTATCAGAACGGAGGAACCGCACCCTATTAGATATGGTGCGCTCTATGATGAGCACAGCTGAGTTACCTATTTCCTTCTGGGGGTATGCGCTTGAGACAGCCATACATCTATTGAATATGGTCCCAACCAAATCTGTGCCTACCACTCCATATGAGATATGGAAAGGAAAGAGACCAAGTCTTAACTATGTTAAGATATGGGGTTGTCCAGCCTATGTCAAACGACAAAATCCGGACAAACTCGGGGCACGGTCTGTTCTATGCAAATTTGTAGGATATCCCAAGAATTCTCAAGGGTATATCTTCTACCACCCTGAGGAACAAAGAGTGTTTGTTTCTCGGCATGCCACCTTTTTAGAAAAGGAATTTCTTGAAAAAGAGATTAGTGGTCATGAGGTAGAACTGGAAGAGGTTCCAGCTGCAGAAGCTACAACAGAAGATCTGGTGGAACCAGAGGATTCCGTAGTTCCCGATGAACCCCAGCCACTCCGCCGATCTAGTAGGGTTCCTCGCCAACCTGAGAGATACTACGGTTTTCTCATGGATGGAGGGAGCGAGGATTGCATCATGGAGGATGATGACCCAACTAGCTTCGAGCAGGCCATCACGAGTAGGGACTCAGTGAAATGGCTGGATGCTATGCGGTCCGAGATGGAATCCATGTACACCAACAAAGTATGGACTTTGGAAGTTACTCCTGAAGGGGTAAAACCCATTGGGAGCAAGTGGATCTTCAAGAAGAAACTTGGTGTAGATGGGAAAGTGGAGACTTTCAAAGCTAGACTTGTTGCAAAAGGTTTTCGCCAAAGACCGGGTGTGGACTATGACGAAACCTTTTCTCCAGTGGCTATGCTTAAATCCATCCGGATCATGCTTGCCATCGCTGCATATCATGATTACGAAATCTGGCAAATGGATGTTAAGACCGCCTTTCTAAATGGTGATTTAGAAGAGTGCATGTACATGACTCAGCCAGAGGGCTTCGTAGACAGTGGGAGCAGCAGGAAGGTGTGCAAGCTGCTTAAATCCATTTATGGATTAAAGCAAGCATCGCGGAGTTGGAACATCTGCTTTGACGACGTTATCAAAGAGTTTGATTTCGTCAAAAACCCAGATGAATCTTGTATTTACAAGAAGGTGGCAGGGAGTAAGGTTGTCTTCCTCGTATTGTACGTGGACGACATACTCTTGATAGGAAATGATATTCCTATGCTGCAATCGGTCAAGCTCTTCTTATCACAAAGATTCTCAATGAAAGATCTTGGTGATGCCTCCTGCATATTGGGGATCGGGATCTATAGAGATAGATCCAAACGGATACTGGGATTGTCCTAATCCAGGTACATTGACACCATACTAAAGAGGTTTAGTATGGAAGAATCCAAGCGTGGGAACTTGCCCACGATCTCTGGAGTCACTCTCTCCAAAGAGATATCTCCCAAGACTGATTTGGAGAGAGCTCGCATGCAAGGGATACCCTATGCTTCGGCAGTAGGCTCTATCATGTACGCGATGCTATGTACCAGACCCGATGTAGCATACTCACTAAATGTAGTGAGCAGGTATCAAGCCGATCTTGGAGAGAATCATTGGACAGCTGTGAAGAGCATTCTCAAGTACTTGCGAAGGACTAAATAGATGCTCTTGGTGTATGGTAACGGAGAACTCCAAGTGGAGTCCTTTACCAATTCGAGCTTCCAGAGTGATAAGGACGACTCTAAGTCGCAGTCGGGCTTTGTCTTTACCCTTTACGGAAGGGCGGTTAGCTGGAAGAGTTCCAAGCAGGAAACCGTGGCAGACTCGACGATGGAGGCTGAATACATCGCTGCCAACGATGCTGCCAAAGAGGCTGTCTGGGTCAAGAAGTTCATTACTGAACTTGGAGTGGTTCCATCCATTGAGCATCCAATACCTTTGTATTGCGATAACAATGGAGCGGTGGCTTTGGCCAAGGAACCCAGGTCCCATCAGCGATCCAGGCATATTCTGAGGCGGTATCACCTGATCCGGGAGATAGTTGATCGCCGAGAGATCGAGGTCAAGAGAGTTGACACGAAGAACAACACGGCGGATCCACTCACGAAGGCCATTCCCCAGATACAGTTTGAGAGACTCTTCGGGATGCTCGGTATGCGATACTGCAGCAGCTGGCCCTAGTGCAAGTGGGAGATTGTTAGTTGTATGTATGCCCTAGAGGCCAGTATTGTACAGATGATGTATATTATATTGGATGCTTGAACATATATAGAGATGACTTTCTTGCTCGACATGATAGTATGCTATCTGGTTACTCTTTATCTTAACATGTACACTTGTCTCTTTATACTGTCTTATAGTTACATGTTGGTAAAGCCCTTAGGATATGTACTTGACTACCTGGACTATGATACAGATCATACTAGTGGGGACATGGTAGTCCATAGGTACATCCTTCAAGGTCCCTAGTCGTAGGTGTATCGAGACGGGGCATCGATATACCAGTGTAGACTAGCGTATACGCTTCTCGACCCATGAGATGGGCGATGGATGATCCCATATCCATTGGTGTTTGACATCAGAGATGGTATACGGGTGCTCAGTGGAGACTGGGTACACTGGACGGACTCGCCGAGAATTCCCAGATGGTTTTATACCTCACGTCAGATGGCAGTTCTCAGGTGACACTTGTACAGGTTAGTCTGTAGACCCGAGATCGTCATAGAGTCTTGTGTGATTCCCACTGTGCTTTGATCTCCACCTTACCACGTCCATGAGGGCGTGCAAAACGGTGGTCTTTGGGTACAGTCCCGAGTCACATGGAGGCAATGAGCGATAGGAGGGGTTTCGTCTCTCCCGGTATTGGGGGTTGATGTTGCGCTGTGCTCGATTGGCCGTAACAGGGAAGTCCCTGGCCAGGGCTGATCAGAGATTTGCTGGTAAGTGTTACCAGTAGTTTCTCGACCCGTTATGAGCCTCACATCGGCATGACTTATCGGTTATTGGGGTCTGACGTTTACCACCCCTAGACTTGATATGCGACATATCAGACGAACAGACCGGACTGTACGGTAAGTGTTACTGGTTGGATTCACAGGAGTGTGAGCGGGCTAGCTCGTCGATCTTCTGATCGCTCAATACCCGGATGGCCGTTACGTATAGCAGACCGCTTGCGGCTTGTAGGTGCTTGATATGATCATCATCTGCTACCGGCGTATTGACGAGTCTTTAGAGTCCTACACAGAGGTTTCCTGGCTCAAGCGAAACGAAATAGGAGCGCATATGAGATATGTGCGGGACCGAGAATAATACGTGTATGTGATACCGTATTTCATTCTCGCGATGAATGTTTCGATTGGTTGTATGCGATATAACCTAGTTATCGAATCATTGATTCGATAAATCGATACATTGTATACTAGTCGGTTATGTGCGACATGACCGGATCATTGAATCAAGTGTTGATTTAATGATTTAATGTATAATTGTATATTTGATATATTAATTTGCATTAACTAGTATTGGTTCATTTTAAAAGGATTTTCTCACTTGAAGTGCACATTGTATATATGATATGCTTTTGTGTGCACTTGATTGTATCATGTATGATGATACATATTTACTTGGGTTTGTGCAAAGAATTAAACCATGGTTATGATAATGGTTAGGGTTTTGTGTTATTCATCTATTTATTTAAATAGATAAAAGAAAAGAAAATGGTTTCTTTTTATCATGAAGCTTGTTGAAGCTTCATGAAGCTTTGACTAATGAGACCATTTGTCTTCATGCTTAACCCTAACCATTCCCATTTACCATGGTCTATTATCTACACTTAACCTTAGTTAGCTTATGATAAGTATTGATTTATTTTCATTTTAATTCAACACTTATCATATTCTTTCTTCTTCAAGAAAAGCTTAAGTCCATCAATGGCAACTTGAGCTAAAGTGAGAGAAATCCAATTCTAAAGTGAACCCACCTCCTATTTCTTCACCCTCTACCTCTTTCCAAGTTGTTTTGGGTGTTTTCTTCACAAGTTTCACAACTTTGTGAAGTCGGAGCTTGAACTTGTGATGCCTCGACGTACATCATCTTCGGCACGAAGCCGACGACCTAGTCCGCCTATTTCTCCGATCAAGCCGACGATTGAGTCTGGGATTTGAGATGGACAGCGAGAGGACGCCTACGTGGAGCCAAGGAAGTGGATATCCGGATCTACAAAGGTTGTAGCTTCTTATCTTTAGTTAAGTTGTTAACTAGATTCATATATCGCTTAAACTTCTAGCCAACGATCCGTATTAGGGTTTCTCGGCACCCATAAAATTTTAAAATTGGCATGGTTGATGCCTTGTGAGACCTCTATAGTGTGCCTAGGAACCCTACAAAATGTTCCTAGTCGTTGGTGTATCGAGACAGGGTATCAATATTCCACAGTAGACTAGCGTATACGATTCTTGTCCCATATGATGGGCGATGGATGATCCCATATTCATCTGGTGTGCTGACACCAAAGATTGTATACGGGTGCTCAATATAGACAGGGTACACTGAACGGACTCACTGAGAACTCCTATGTGGTATTATATCTTACGTCGGATAGCAGTTCTCAGGTGACACTGGTACAGGTTATTCTGTAGACCCGAGATCGTCATAGAGCCTTATGTGTCCTCCCTCTATACTTTGATCTCCACCCTACCACGGCTCTACTGAGTCGTGGAAGCAGGTGGATTTTGGGTACAGTCCCGAGGCACATGGAGGTAATGAGCGATAGGAGGGTTTTTTCGTCTCTCCCGGTATTGGGGGTTGATGTTGCGCTATGCTCGATTGGCTATAACAGGAAGTCCCTGGCCAAGGCTGCTGAGATTTACTGATAAGTGTTATCAGTAGTTTCTTGATCTGTTATGAGCCATATACCGGCATGACTGATTAAGTTATTGGGGTCAACGATTCCATCCCCAGAATCGATATGCAGCATATCTGACGAAGAGATCGGACTGTACGGTAAGTGTTGCCAGTTGGCTTGATGGAGTTTTGACAGGTTCGCTTATTTTTCTTCTTATCGCTCAATAACCGGATGGTCGTTACGTTTAGCTGGCCGCTTGCGGCTTGTGGGTGTTTGATGTGATCGTCACCTACTGCCGGTGTATTGACGAGTGCTAGAGTCCCATACAGAAGTTTCCTAGCTCAGGCAAAACGATGTGGTGTGCATATGAGATATGCGCGGAAGCTCGATTAAATGCGTGTATGAGATACCGTATATTAATCGGGCATTTACTATTGGTCGGGTCGTATGTGATATGACTGGTTTATTAAATCAAGTGTTGATTTAATAATGACTTTTAGCTCACTTTTATTAAACCTTTTCTTTATGGATGTATGCATATATGTATATACATACACATGATGATGTGTATGCACACATACATAAATACAAGTGTATCATGGTTGATGATACATGGAAGATGGCAATGCAAGACTCATATAGTTCAAATTAATATGTGTATTTTTGTTTTGAGATAAAAGAAAAAAGAAAATAACAAATGACTCATTCTTTCTACACTCTTCTAGGGTTGACCATTGACTTAACCCTAGGTTTATTTCCTTTGTTCTTTTAACTCATCACAAAATATCTAGATATTTCTTTTAACCATGGTTGGATGTGAGAGTATCTCATATATATATCCTTTTGTTTTTAATTTAAAACGTAACAATTATCATTATCTTGAGAAAAGTTTTGCCATCTTCATCTTCCTCCTTCTTAAAGCTCTCTTGAGTTTCTTTGAGTGTGAGGAAAAGAAAAAGAAATGGTTTTTAAGTGAGATAACAAACTACACAATCATTCTATACTAGTTTAGCCTATTATTTTAGAGTGTTACCATCACTTCCTCATTGATCAAGTAAAGCAAGAAGGTTTGGGCAAAGGGACTTCGGGTGGATCGTCGTGGACTAGGAAGGATTCAAGCGAGCCATTCCAAACTCTAGGAGATCCAAGGATTCACTCAAGGAGGTCTACAAAGGTTGTACTCTCTCCAATTAGTGATAGATTATTTATAGTATGTGATACTATTAGATGTTACCCTAAATTTCTAGTTCGATTCCTAGTTAAGTTTGCTTAGCACCTCGTTAAAATTTTATTGTGGCGTGTGTGATGCTTCCAAACCCTTGATATGGTGCTATGCAAACCCTACACGTTGTAGCAGATTTTGTCAGATTCCCCCTCATTGTGAGGGTTTTTTAATTGTGGGGATGCTCTTCCCTGCAAGCGCAAGCCCATGCAGTTAATAACGTTACCGCGTAGCGATAACCATTTTCTCCTGCTCCAGAAGGTCACGTCGTTTCGTGTGTATTTGTTTTATTTTTGGTTGCCCGTGGATTGTATACGGAGACTAATTTATGTTGTCGCCCGTAGGGCGTAGATTAGTCCAAATCCGTATTTTCTTAGATTTGGGTTTGGATTGGTTTAAGGATCGTTAACCTTATTTGAGATTATGATCAACTTAAGTGTTTGTTGAGGATACGTTGGTCTAATTTTAGACTAAGATCTACTCAACAGGGTTTTGGGATCATTTAGATCCAACGAAAGAGCATTTGGGCTCTATCGTCTTAGTTTAGGGACGTTGCGGTCCATTGGGTTTAAGGACATCATAGTCCATGTTTAAGAACATCATAGTCCATGAGTTTAAGGACCTCATAGTCCAGTTTCAAGACATCATAGTCTAGTTTAAAGACCTCATAGTCTGAAAGTTTAAGGACATCATAGTCCATGAGTTTAAGGACCTCATAGTCCATAGAGTTTAGTTTAGGGACGTTGCGGTCCATAAGTTTAAGAACATCATAGTCCATGCAGTTTAAGGACATTATAATCCATAGTTTAAAGACGTCATACTTTATAGAGTTTAGTTTAGGGAAGTTGCGGTCTATACGTTTAAGGACATCATAGTCCATGGAGTTTAAGGACATCATAGTCCATAGTTTAAAGAAGTCATAGTCTATAGAGTTTAGTTTAGAGACGTTGTGGTCCAGAAGTTTAAGGACATCATAGTCCATGAGTTTAGGGACCTCATAGTCTATGTTTAAGGACATCATAGTCCATAGAGTTTAGTTTAGGGACGTTGCGGTCCAGAAGTTTAAGGACATCATAGTCCATGAGTTTAGAGACCTTATAGTCCATGTTTAAGGACATCATAGTCCATAGAGTTTAGTTTAGGGACGTTGCGGTCCAGAATTAGTTTAAGGACATTACGGTCCATAGTTAGTTTTAGGACTTTGCAGTCCGTTGAGTGCCTGGTTGTCGGGACCTGCCACCTCTCTGAAGACGTTGAAGAATTACAACGACACATATCAGAGGTGTGAAGAGATGTACCCTTGAACCAATGTTGGTTGGAAAATCTGTCGTCGGGTTTGGGACTAAGATCAATTGTGAGCACATGGACTCAGTTGGTCTGAGTTAGGGACTTATGGCCAAATTGGGCTCAGCCCACTCAGTTTAAATAAAATGTTGAACATTTATTTGGGTGTTGAACGTTTGTTTGGGCTTAGCCTCTTTTGTTCAATAATTCTGAGCATTAATTTGAGTGTTGAGCACTCCTTATGGCTCTAGGACTTTATTTAAATAACACTTTGTGTTCTCTCAGCGCCCACGTGAGGAGCACGTGACGCGCTTGGCGCTGAACGCCAGACTTAAAGCACTAAAACGCTTCTTGTGAGATAGCGCACACGTGAGGAGCACGTGGCACGCTTAGCGCTTAACACCAGCCAATGAGTGCAGAGTGCTTCTTGTGAAATAGCACACACGTGAGGAGCACGTGGCGCGGTTGGCGCTGAGCGCCAGATTTGGAGCGTTGAGGCGCTTCTTATGAAGTAGCGCACACGTGAGGAGCACGTGACACGCTTGGCGCTGATCGCCAGATTTGGGGCGCTAAGGCGCTTCTTATGAAGCAGCGCACACGTGAGGAGCACGTGGCGCGCTTAGCGCTGAGCGCCAGATTTGGATGCAGAGCGCTCTTTATCAATTCTGTGCTCTGAGAATTAAGTTCTAGTTTATAAGAGATTTTGTCTCGTGGATCTAAGAACAAAGTTCTTATTTTTATAGGAGATGTTACAATCTCTTATGTTTTTGTGAAAGACTTTGTCTTTATGGATCTATGATCTGAAGAGAACTAAGTTCTTCTCTCCCCTTTTTATGATCAGATGCTATCATCTCTTTTGTGAAAGACTTATGTCTTATAGATCTATGATCTAAAGAAAAGAACTAAGTTCTGCTTCTCTTTATGAGATGCTTTGATCTCTTTTTACCTTGAAGAAATTCTTCTTTTTAGAGCTTGCTCTTCTCTTTGAAATTTCTCAAAGTTTGTGGGGGGTTCCTCTGTGTAAGACTTGATGTCTTGGGGCCTTTATATAGTGGAGGCTAATTAGTTAAGGAAATCTTTTTCTGATTGATTTGGGGATGTTTCCCCACCATTGGATTTTTGATCCTAGGGCTTCCGTTTTACAGAAGACGTCTTTCTTGTTATTAACAAGATTGGGAAATTATTTTCCTATATAGAGATTACTCTGTATCTTGGTGATTTTTAATCACCATTGGATCATTGATCGAACGGTACTCTGATTTACAGAGCACAATCTTTCTTGTTTGGAAAGATTCTGAGGAGTATTTCCTTAACAAAATTTTATTCTGGTAATTTGATAATTTATCATCTCTGTTGGATCTTTGATCCAACGGTGGAGAACATTTAGTTCTAGCGCTGTTTCAGAGTCTTTGACTCATAGCGCTGGCGCACTTGGCGCGAGCGCTCTCGTGCCTTGCACGTGAGCGCTGCCTCAGAGTCTTTGACTCTTAGCGCTGGCGCTCTTGGCGCTAGCACTCTCGTGCTTTGCACGTGAGACGCTGCCTCAGAGTCTTTGACTCTTGGCGCTACGACATTTATTACATTCTATGCATGTTGAGTTTTTCCCTCTATTTTTTTATTTTATTGTTATTCTTTTATAAGGAAGCAAGGTTTGAGCCAAAATTTTGGCGGGAATAGTGACGCCACAAAAAAAGCAGTCTGGATAAGAAAGTTCATTAAAGAACTTCAGGTGGTTCCGTCCATTGTTGACCCAATACCTTTGTATTGTGACAACAACGGGGCTATAATTTTAGCGAAGGAACTAAGGTCCTATCAGAAGTCCAGATATATCTTGAGGCGGTATCACCTGATTAGGGAGATCATGGATTGCCTGAAGATCAAGGTGCGGAGAGTAGACACGGAGAACAACACTGCAGATCAACTCACAAAGTCCGTCCCTCAGACGCAGTTCAAGAGACTATTCGAGATAATAGGTCTGCGATACACCAATACTTGACCTTAGTGCAAGTGGAAGATTGTTAGTGATATATGCTCTAAAGGCTATTATTCTATAGTACTGGATTGTATATAACATTTTAGAAGCTTGGTATATATACAGATATATAACAGTCTTGCTCAATATGATAGTATGTTATCTGGTTTAAGTTTATCTTAACATGTGTATATGTTTCTTTTAGCGTATCGCTAATACATGTTGATAGAGCCCGTAGGATCTTTGCTTGACTACCAGTGTTGTAATGGAAGTCACACTAGTAGGGGCTTAGTAGTCTATAAGCACATTCTTAAACTTTTTCCTAGTCGTAAGATTATTGAGACTGGACATCAATACTCCAGAGTAGACTAATGCGTACGTTTCTTATCCCTGTTAGGTGTAATGACATGTCCCGCGGCCATAGGTATACGGTACCAAAGATAGTATACAAGTGCTCATGAGATTATGAGTTACACTGGACGGACTCGCTGGGAACTGCAGGTTGGTATTATACCTATCGTTGGATAGCAGTTCTCCAGTGATATAAGTACAGGTTAGTCCGTTGACTTGACATCACTATTCGTCTCAAGTGTGTTCCTATTGTACTTAGATTACTACCCTACCACGGCTATAATGAGTCGTGAAAACAGGTAGTGGGTGCAGTCCCGAAGCACTTGGATGCAGTAGGGGATAGAAGGGATTCGTCTCTTCCGGTATTGGGAGTTGATATCACGCTATGTACGGTCGGCCAATACTAAAGGTCCCTGGTTAGGGCAAGTGAGATTTACCGGTAGGTACACCAATAGTTTCTCAGGTTGTATTGGGCTCCACACTGACACGACTTGTCGCGCTATTAGGGGTCTAACGTTTACCACCACACAGGCCCGATATGCGATACTCTTAGACGAACAGACCGGACTGTACGAAGAATATTACCTATAGGCTCAGTAGGGTTTTCAGATGAGTTATCATGTCGATCTTCCTTTCGACAGATACCTGGGTAGCCATTACATACAGTTAGTGCCACTGACGTGCTTGTGGTTAAACCCATTGTCAGCGTATTGTTGAGTCTTTAGAGTCTCACACAGAGAGTTTCCCAGTTTAGGCGAAACGGTGTAATTTGCGTATAGTGATATGCTCGAGTGTTCGATTAAACACGTGTATTTATATACGTGCTTTAATCGGACGGTTTAATAGTACTAGCAGGTTTGAAAGACAGTCAGTTTTGATACTAGTATTATATTGCTCTTTTTTAGGTATTTATATTTTAACATGAATACGGTATTTATGAATACGTGTATTTGTATAAATACGGGTATTTCTGCTTTGATACAAATACATATATTTTTTTCTAAATATGATTACGCGTGTTTTGTATTTTCAGTACAAATATGGTATTCATATTTTAGTAGAAATACAGTATACGTATTTATTATAAATTCGGATTTAAGTATACATGATTATACTCATACAAGTATTTGTATGTGTATGTATACCTAGATGAGGTGGCTACACTCTCTCACTCTTTTCTTCATCATTAAATGAAAAAGTGTGTAGGCTTGTGACTCACCCTAGTGAGTCACTAGCCCACTCACTCTTTTGTTTGTGGCATGAAGGGATAAGATGAGATAGTATGAGATATTTTTGTGATGGTTGATATTTTTCATCAAGTGAGAATTTTCTCTAGTTGCCACTTTATCTTCTTCTTCTTCATTTTCTCTTCATTAGTTTTGAGGATTAAAAGAGAGCCTCTTGTTGCACAAACTGCACCTTCATAAATATTTTGTCTTGGCAAGACTCGATCTTTAGTTGTTTCGGTTGAAATTATCGCTTGAATCGGTATCCTCAGGTGGATCGTCTTTGACGCGGGAAGTTCGTCTTCGAGAGCTTATTCCATCAACCTAAGGAGCTTGAGGAGTCAACATTTCAAGACCCGAAAGACCATCTACAAAGGTTGTAATACTAACTCAGTAGCTAAATCTCTAATTAGTGTTACTTTACTTTAGTGTTTGGGCTTGTATTCTAGGGTTTCTAGTGTGCTCAAGATTTTAAAGTTTTTGATTCCGCAAACCCGTAGTAGTCATGGAAATGAGCACCATACACATATAGTTGTCTCTTAGAATCTTTTTAAATATGCGATACAATCTAAAACAATCTAAAGTCTAAAATCTAAACTAATTTTTATTTTTATGGCGCAAAGAATCCTGCAAAAATCTGTTAGTTAGAATAAAATCGAGATTTTGGAAAGAACGGGATCTTACATAGATTTGCCTCCTGTTCATCTCGATCTTCTCTTTCAGTAAGTTCGTCTCGATTTCTGAAATTTTAAACAAAAATTCTGCAGAATCAAATACACTAAAGGAAATCTAATTTAATTTACAACTAAAATCTAAAAATTAAATTTAAATGTAATTAAAATACACTCCCCGGCAACGACGCCAAAAACTTGATAAGGATTTTATTATCTCCAAATTTAACCACAAGTATACAGTTTATCGCAGTCATACTTGAGAATCATTCCTACAGAGAGGTGTGTTAATTACTTTTAAACTACATTAAAGTTGAGTTGGTTTTAAAATCTAAAAATTTAAATGTTCCCAAAAAAACCGGTTTTTTATTTTTCTATGGTTGGTTTAAAAGATACTGTTTTTTTGCTTTATTTATTTCTAATATATTTTCTATTATTTAATATAAAAGCAATGGTTATATTAAATTAATTAAAATGTCCTATCAATATAAAAGATTATTTAGAAACTATATTAAAAATTTAGTTCTAGGTTATTAGGAATAATGACCTAGGTTGAATTTATTTTAACAGAAAACATATTTATACCGTCCCTAATTGACTTGATTCGCCATTGATCCGCCGACGAATTTTGGCCTCGTGGCTCCACATTTTTTTGTGGTTTTATTGTCAATTTAGATGATTTTTGAGCTCATAAATTCTTGAATATCTCGCTGTCTTTCTGTAGGTACTTGGATCTCCAAATTATTTCTAAATTTGGCATATAATTAGGCAGATTGATTTGTTGTCTTTTATTTGATTTGGTTTCTCCAACTGATTTGTTATTGTGATGATTGATTCACCTCTATTTGTTGCAACTTTGCTGATTTTTAATGATATTCCCAAATTTGTTCCAAATTTGGGAATTATTCTTTTGATTTTCTGAATAACTCCCTTAAATCTCCATTTTATGCACGTAATCTTTATTTTAGCACAATTTTCCGTTTTTTTCCACTCAAGCCCTGTTATCCGTAATAATTCACAAAAGATATCCTAAACAACATGATATATAACAATAAAATGATAAATGGGTTAGAAAAATGTGCAATAAATTACACCTATCAATACTACACGTTTTGCTTATATTTGGGGAGAGTTTAATATATGTTCAATTGAGTGATATTGTGATTAAGTATCATCTTTCCAAAATGGCATCCGCAACAGTCGTTAGGGAAACCCAATTGTGGATTTGTTGTTTACAACATATCTTAGGATCTAGCGGAGTGTGTTTAGTGCCTTCATGGATTTGCCGACACTAAAGATGAGAAAAACATATTTTGCTATATTTTTATCTCATCTTTTTCAACCATATGATATTAGAATTTGTTTATTTATTGTATATAGTTATCTTGCATGTATCGCTTAATTTTGCTTATCCTTTATACATGTTTGTTGATATGAGCCCAATACTTGTTTTTCTAAGTTATTCAAACGTTTAACTTTAACTCTTTCTCATATCAACTCTTATTAGTCTCATATGCATAAATTTAGGGGAAATTATTCAAATGTTTAACTTACCTTTAGTGTACGCATGTCTCTAGGAGGAGTAATTCAAACATTTTACTTTTTAGGACACTCTTTTTTATTATGTCAAAAAAGGGAAGAGTAATAGGTTCGTATCAATATATTGAAATTATTCAAACGTTTAATTATAGCATATTGACTTTTTTATCGATTATTGAACATTATTCAAACGTTTGATTTTCAATATATCGATATGTTCTATTAATATTTTGACATCATCAAAAAGGGGGAGATTGATAACGTATGGATTTTCAGAATCCTACTATTTAGTTTTGATGATATTATACAATATTAATAGATCTATACATGTGTTTCATATTGCATATTTTATAACACTGTATATGAGTTTGGTCGTATTTGAGAAAAATTTCGGGATATCAACCGACACAAGCCTATAATGGAGGATGGAGGAAATTGAGCTTAAACGGAAAATTTATTGGAGGTTGGAGGTTAATGGACTAGAGCTTTTTAATATCACATTCAAACTTCATAAAATTAAAGAGCCAAAGTCCAAGTTCAAAAAAATTCAAGAAAATCAAGAATCGAAAATTCAAGAGCTAGTGTCGAGATATCAGAAAATTCAAGTTTTAGCAAACAAATGATATCGACATAGTAAATCGATATAAGTATTTCATGATTTATGAGATTGGCATGATAAAACTCAAACACATACACTATTGCATGCATGAAACCTTTGGGCAAAACTTGGCAAAGTTTTTCATTCAAAACGTTTTTTAATTTCAAGTTCAAAATTTTCTGTGCATTCTTTCTTCAGACATCTGTCCAACTCTTATTCAGACGTATGCGCACTATTGTAAAACATGCACAAGTTTTGAAATATCGGTTTCTTCTTCAGATCAAACATTTGAAGCATGCTAGAACAAACGTCTGGTTGTTCTCTGGATTTTCATTGTTTCAAACTTTTGACAGAACAAACGTCTGTCTATGCTTATTCATACGTCTGTTTGTTTTCTGGATTTTCATTGCACAAAACTTTTTAAGAACAAACGTCTGTCAAACTTTCTTCAGACGTCTAGTTGTTCTTTATGTTTTCATGGCATTCAAACTTTTTGTGGGAACAAACGTCTAAATCTTATTTGCACATATGTCTGAAGCTTTAAAACTTTGAAAATGTTTTGTTCTTCAGATGTATGCCACTTGTTCTTCAAACATCTGATTGGTTTCTGTTCTTTCATTGGTCGTTTTTTGAAAGCAACAGCAAACGTCTGGTTGCTCATGACGACAGACGTCTGAAACTATTTTTGTTTGAAAAATATTACTGTTACGTACATTTAATGCTATAACGGCTAGTTTTATTTTGCTTTTAGATGTCTGTCCCATTTGCCTTCAAACGTCTGTTCTTCAGCCTGAGGCGTAATAAATGCATGTACTTGTTTGTTTTTTGTATGGGGTTTATAATGGATTCTTGTGTGGTTATTACACAACAACTATTCTGAAAATTTGCATTCATTCTTTGAGTTCATCCCTACCCACCAAAAAGAAAAACAAAAACACTTGAGCTTTAATTGCAAATCTAATACTCCATTGAAGTATTCTAGAACTTGAATTGTAAACTCTTGAGAAGAGTATCTTGGATTGTAATCTTCTTCTTCTTCTCTCTTTTTGTGGAATCTCTTGAGTGCAGGAGGATTCTTATAAGTGAGGAGAAGTGTTGTGAAGAGTGTCACTCGTGTGTCGAGTGACGTGTTATTGCGGGTGCGCAATGTGTTGTCTCGGTGGAGACGTGATTTAAGTGGAACGGGCTCGTCACCTAAAGAAAGATGCCAAGGGGATCTCCCGAAACTCTATAAATCGCTTGTGTTTGCGCTTTGTTTCTCTTTTACTTACATATTATCTTGTGTTATATTTGCGTTTCCTTTTTTTTCTTGAAAGTAGAATTTTTAATTTGTGGGCTTGGTTAGTATAATCCTATTCACCCCCTTTCAGGACTATTTCATTCACGACTCAAATCACTATCGCTATTTAAAAATTTACTATGTAATGTATTTCTTGAAAATTAATATCTTTAGCTAAAATATTGACATAATTTATTGTTTACATTGGTTTATAACCACATTACATAACATATAACGTTTGTATTTGTAAATTGTAAATTGAAAAAACCAAAACAGGATATTTATTTAGATATGATGATTATTCTTGATATCTACTCACAAGTCACATGTATATATTGTATTTATATTAAAAAAAAATTATCAGAAAATTTTGGTATTTAAGTGAAATTTAGCCTTTATATAGTCTTGAAATATTAAATTAAGATCTAAGTTGTCATATGATATTTCTTATAGAAAGAAAATCAAATACTATCTTGATAATCAAACAAAGAAATAAACTATTTAGAAAATTATTAAAATTATATTCAATAATTAGATTATTTATCATACATAATATAAAGTGTATAATTATCTTCTTTAATACATTTCATTCAATAATTATAGTTCCATTACAACCGATAATGTATTACGTGCTTATAATTCATACAAAATTAAAAATAAATGCTAACTTTATTTATTTTTGTAAGAAATAAAATGTTTATGAAGAAATATCATAATCTATAAAGCATCCGATTAATGACGATTATTTTGAACTAGAACAAGACGACTATATACTTTCTTTTACCATGTGTTACTTAAATCTCAAATTGTAACAATTTTTCTGTACCATATGAATTCTTCTATAAATATATTGAATCATCTTTGATCCCATGAGTTACCCATGGGGTCAAAGTCTGACTAACTTAAAAGCCAGGCAAGAAAACAGAAATGTTTACTCGAACTTTCTGAAAGTTATAGCCGAGGCTGGTTGGAAATGATTACGAGCCATGTCCAAGACGAAGAACAATTTGGTCATCTTATAGTGCCATTTCCCTCTCTGAATATATAAAAGATATAAAAACAAACACTAAATCCGATTGTAACATTAAAAAATTTCTAGGTAACACCTGTTACAGACGCATTTTCAACCCAAAAAATAAAAAAAGAAGCTTATGCGCATATTATAAACTTACAAGATCTCCAATGGTGTGAACAGGATGCAATCAAGCTGACACCTCCAAGCTCTCACAACAGCTAGCATTTGGCAGTTATTCTAATTGGATCTCTGGTTCTTTTGTTTGATGTTTTTTGTCCTGATCCGGAAAAAAGAGCGCAAAAAATGATAAAACTTGTAAATTAATAAACAATAAAATACGAAACTTGTTTAGCAAATGTTCGATAAACTATAAAACTTGTTTAGTACATGTTCAATAAACTGTCATACTTGTTTCAAAATGTGTAAGGGTGTTCGTACACTTTGGCAGTTTTCTATAATTTTCAATGAATTTAGTAGTTACTTGTCACAAGCTCTAGGTGTTTGGTAGTTTTTGGGAATTAAGCCATAGTGTTATCTTATAACTCAGAACCAGTTTGGGAATGGAGTTTAACTTTTCTAAACTGGAGTTCATAAAGTTAGCAAGCCTTAACTTCAAAATGCTAACTCTGCCATATTCGGTATTCAATTTGGAGTTGAGATATCAATGTTGAGATAACTGCAGTTATCTAAACTCCAATCCGATCTAAGTTTTCTGAACTCCATTTTTCCAAACACACATATCTTATAACATTAACCGAGTTCATTTTAAAATAGAGTTTGGGGCTTGCAAATTACACCATCGTTCACATCCATCCTGCCTCCACTTAAAATTAAACTCCGTTGTCCTAACTTCAGACTCAAACAGGGACTCAACAACTTAAGCTTTTAATAAAGTGATTATTTAACTACTACAAAATTTAGATAAGCCCTTGCAATGCTTTGCAACAATCATATCATTTTCTCATGACAAACTTCAATAGTCAACTGTTCGATATCAAGAACAGAGGTGGGAATGCAATGATACTATAATTCACTAAACAAAAAGGACGATAAAGAAAGCTACATGTTCCAGTTTCTGATGTAACAACTTAACAAGGACCCTTCGCATCCATCCATACAAGTCGTGGCATAAGAAAACTCGAGTTTCAGCGACACCAACAATATTCTCCTCTCTATTTATATGTAATTTGCATTAGTTTATCCGCTACAAGTGCAGAAATCTCAATCATTTGATGCAACTCACTCAATTACTCTTTATATTATATATGACTCCTTTAAAAGTCTTCCCGGTAAATTGAAAACTTAGCAAGCTCCAAACTTCAGAAACCTATTGGCAACTCTGAGAAAATGGGCGGAAATCAGATACATGAAATAAAAGCTCGTTTGGTTATCTTCCTATTGCTTGTGTTTATCAACCATGTCTTCGCTCAATGTAAGTCTATCGCTATTTGCACTGCCCAAAGTACTACTTTCCCTCAATGTAAGTCTAGCTATCAACAATCTCTGAACTTTCATGTGTCCCAATATTTTTTCTACCTGTATGAAAACTTCAGGAAGTGAGATATAGTTTTATGATTTTGCATCGTCTGCATTTACAACGAATTATTGAGTAATATCTGCTTCTGGCCAAAACAGATCTGAGATATACCACAGTTTTCTATGTTCTCATTAATGGTCTTGAAACCTCTAGATATCCACCGAGTAACTATTGCTTCGATTTCCTTCAAGCCTTCTGCTTACTCGGCACGCTCTAGGCTTCAGAGTCCCTAGCTGACCTTACAAAAACTTTAATTTCTTCTGCTTAGGGTAAATCACCAGGAATACAAAGTTAGGGTCAGTACCCTATCATAATTCACTAAGGTGCACGTGTTGATCTAGAGCTTTTATAATTTCCATTCTCCTACGACGACTAGTATCATTTGAAATTATACTGAATTATTCTGGAAGGATGAATATAAGCATCTCTCATTCGCGCAGCTCAAGTGTTTAACGCAAATGCAACGCTCACTCGACGGACCAATCAAGATGATGGTATGCATCAATAGTAACTGACTTCAAGAATTACAATAACAAGTCAGGATGTACAACATTAATGTTTTATAGTATGAATCAGGAACATTATAAGCTAACAAAGCTTCTGGTTTATAGTGGCTGGTCTCCAAACAATAATAGGAAGTTTCCCTCAGCTACAAGCTTGGAGAGGTGATCCGTGTCTTCCTAATAACATGGCGTGGAAATGGGTAGAATGCAACGAAGATGATCCTCCAAGAATTACTTCACTGTAAGTTCATTGTTAGAATACCACTTTATACCGTTAAACCCTCGCAACAATAACTTCAGAGTTTTGCTGCACTTGCAAAGACATTAATATATATCGGAATGACCCATGTTCAAATCCTACCGGGCGTAAAAAAAACTGCAAAAGCCGAGTTTTTGGGCTACAGACACAAAATCAGCGAGTTAGACTTTAAAATTATACCCCTAACTCTCATGACAGCTTCCAAGTATTCGTTCAGTATAATTTTAGAACATCAACATTCAACTCTTACATTCTGTCGTGTGACTAATGAATCCATTTCCTTCTGTAGGAACCTTAATGGATATAGGTTGAAAGGTTCCATCCCAAACTTCTCTCAGATGCAAGCCCTTGAAATCATGTAAGCACAACCACCATAATTAATTAATTCAGCTCTAATCTGTAAACTAAATAAATAAAATATTGTTCTGTTCATCTCAGAAATATGGACCATAATAATCTGACTGGAAAAATCCCCAGCTTCCTCGGAAACCTACCGAACTTAAAGCTCCTGTAAGTGGTAGCTGTAATTACACTTGAATTGCACAAGAAAAAATGTATCATTTAGTATCCTTACGCAATTCAATTACAATTCTAATGATTTTGTTCCAGAAACCTCTCTTACAACAATCTTGACTACGAAGTTCCATCAACACTCTTCAATAGCTCAACCGGGCAAGCGTAAGCCACAAAATTTAGCTCTAAACATTGGATTTATCAAAATTCTAAAGTGTTGAGAAGATAAAAGTAGTCTCTCAACCCTCATCACAACTTTGGATTTTTGGTGCAGTGCCAAGAGACTTTACAGCGATGCTATATTTACCTTCATTTATTTTGTCTTTATAAACGATTGTTTTTTGCTGGAAGCCTTTCACGTGTCCCAGAGGTCCACGTGAAGGGGTGCTAAGATTATGCTAATATGTTAGCTTGATATACCATTTATCTCACAACCCGATACATTAAACTTTTTGCTAAAATGGTTCCTGAAATAAGAGATTTGTAATTTTTCTTTTCAGTTTGACGAGCAGTCCAAGCGATTATAATAGCTACCCATATACGGATGCGAGTAAAATGTACGCTCTCAATGCGCTATGGTCTCTTCTCGTGCTTGTGTTCATAGGGTTCGGTATATGGTGGTGCTACTACAGATATGTACTGCACGCCGTCGTGGTTCAGCAAGAGAACAATCATGTAATGGTGGAACAATCAGAGCACGTTACTGAAACTATACTGGTTCATCCCGTGCCTAATCCTGTGACCGTTGTTGGACAACCGATGTATGGTCATGCCACTATGGTTGAATATGTAGAGCACACAACTACTCAGCCTGGGCACAATCCGGTGGTCGTTGGATACGTTGAGCACACGACTATTTCAATGGTCTAGCCCTGGTAGTTTTTTCTTTCTTTTTCTTTTTGTAATAATTGCATGGATGTGATGAAAGTGAGTACGTGAATTTTCTTTTGGCTACAAGGAAGTTGACCTTTTATATGTTTGCCCAAATTGCAGTAAACCCCCTGACATACAAAATACGCACTTTATCCCACGAACCCTACTGATGTTAATATTTCCATCCCATCAATTCATACGTCTTTTCTAGTAATGAAAATGCCCTTCTCAATTCTCATTGATTAACCCAATTTCTCTCTTTTTTCGTCGTCTTCTCCTTTCGCAATCCCTACCCTCTTGAGTCCATGATCTCTTTGGCAGAGAGGAGAAGAGGCAGATGGCTTTGTAAAATTAAATTGGAGATTATAGGGAAGAAAGGACAAAAAGAAATTCGGAACAGAATGAAGGGAAAGGTACCTGACAAAGAAAGTTGAAAGTAGACGATGTAAGATGAGAATCTGAAAGGACACTTTAGGAAACAAGCAGCTGTGTGAAAGACAAGTGGCAGTTCGCAAAAAGAATTAGATAAAGGTGTTAAAGTCTAGGGTAAAGTGCAATCCCCCTCCCCTCCCCTCCCCTCCCCTTTAAGTTAAGAAGGGTTTCATGCATTTCAGCCCCTTTCTATTTTTAAAGATTAGAAATGGTATCGGATGGAAAGTGCATACATGTTCGCCCATTTCCATTTCCTTTTTTAAAAGTTTTTGACCTATAATGTGAATAACTCAGTTCTCATACTAAAAAGGTAAGATGCTCCACCATAAAGTTGATATTGAATTGATAGGCATCTAGGTAATTAGCTCAATTTCGCTTCTAAATAGTGATAGTTCAGTATTGTTGAAATTAAACTTGATTTAATTAGAGTTATTTGGAGTAATTGATATCATTTAGCAGTAGTAATTAGAATTATATGTTATGAGAATAAACGGTGTAAGTCATGAGTATGAAGAATCATGATCTTGTATATGCTCAATGTTTGTTCATGCACTTAATGGGTTTATTTACATTAAGTGCATGTAATGTCAAAAGTCATGTGTTAGATGATGTCTAGTATGTATATATTAGTATGTATATATATGTATGGGGTTTGTTTGTAATGTCAAGGCAATTAATATAATGAAATACATATGAGTTTTTGCTTCCATATATAATTCCGGATTTCCATTTGATATTTTGTAATCATTCTCTCCACAAATTAAAACCTCCATTACAAATTAATCCTTGAAACCCTCTTTTTGCCTATAAAGTGGTATCGGAGCTCATGTCGATTGGGATTTCGATATGGCAAACACCGATATGGCGAGCTTTCGAATTCCTCCACTCACCAAAGGATGATGCTCGGTATCGGTGATCTCCCAGATCAGGACACATCATCTCCCATCAGTGATCCAGATATATTCTAAGGCAGTATCACCTGATCATGAAGATGGCTGATCTCCAAGAAGATCGAGGTTAGGAGAGTAGACTCAGAGGACAACATGGCGGATCCACTCACAAAGGCCTTTTCCCAGAGAGAGACTATTATGGGATGGTTGAGTATGAGATACTACAACCACTGCTATCAGATGGCCCTAGTGCAAGTGGTAGATTGTTGGTTATATGTATGCCCTAGAGGCCATTAATATACATAGGATGTATATTGTAGTGGATGCTTGGACATATATAGGGAGGACTTTTTTGCTCGACATGATAGTATGCTATCTGGTTGCACTTTATCTTAACGTGTACACTGATTGTCTTTCTTTTACATGTTGGTAAAGCCCTTAAGATGTGTACTTGACTACCTGGACTATGATGCAGATCATACTAGTGGGGACATGGTAGTCCATAAGTACATCCTTCAAGGTCCCTAGTCGTGGGTGTATCGAGACGGGGCATCGATATACCAGAGTAGATACCTTCTCGACCCATACAGATGGGCGATGGATGATCCCATATCCATTGGTGTTTGACATTAGAGATGATATACGGCTGCTCAGTAGAGACTGGGTACACTGGACGGACTCGTCGAGAACTCTCAGATGGTATTATACCTCACGTCAGATGGCAGTTCTCTGGTGACACTGGTACAGAGTAGTCTGTTGACCCGAGATCGTTATAGAGTCTTGTGTGATTCCCACTGTGCTTTGATTTCCACCTTACCACGTCCAAGAGGGCGTGCAAAACGGTGATTTTTGGGTACAGTCCCGAATCACATGGAGGCAATGAGCGATAGGAGGGGATTCGTCTCTCCCGGTATAGGGAGTTGATGTTGCGCTGTGTTCGATTGGCTATAACCGGAAATCCCTGGCCAGGATTGCTGAGATTTACTGGTAAGTGTTACCAGTAGTTTCTCGAACTGTTATATACCTCATATCGACACGACTTATCGAGCTATTGG
Organism: Agapanthus africanus; assembly: GCA_030015575.1. Lineage (NCBI taxonomy): Eukaryota > Viridiplantae > Streptophyta > Magnoliopsida > Asparagales > Amaryllidaceae > Agapanthus > Agapanthus africanus. The sequence continues at coordinate 344,312,500 of CM057341.1, forward strand.
GGTCTGACGTTGACCACCCCTAGGCAAGATATGCGATATATCAGACGACGAGACCGGACTGTACGGTAAGTGTTACTGGTTGGATTCACATGAGTGTGAGCGGGCTTGCTCGTTGATCTTCTGATCGCTCAATACCCGAGTGGCCGTTACGTTTAGCAGACCGCTTGCAGCTTGTGGGTGTTTGATATGATCATCACCTGCTGCCGGTGTATTGACGAGTCTTTAGAGTCTTACACAGAGGTTTCCTTACTCAAGCGAAACGTAATAGGAGCGCATATGAGATATGTTCGGGACCGAAAATAACACCAGTATGTGATACTGTATTCTATTCTCGCGATATGTGACATTGATCGGTTATATGCGATATAGCCGGGTTATCGGATCAAGTGTTGATTCGATAAGTTGTTACTATAGATATTAGTCGGTCATATGCGATATGACCAGATCGTTAAATCAAGTGTTGATTTAATGATTTAATGATTTAATGTATAATTATATATTTGATATATTACTTTACATTAACTAGTATTGGTTCATTTAAGATTGATTATCTCACTTGAATGTGCACATTGTATATATGATATATGTTTGTGCACTAGTTTGTATTATGTTTGATGATACATGCAAACTTGGGTGTGTGTTTACTTTAAACCATGTTTAGTTAATGGTTAGGGTTTCCATTACCTTATTTATTTATTTACTTATTCATTTTCGGAAAGATAAATGAAATGGTGGCTTGCTTTGTTTTTTGTTGAAGCTTCATGAAGCTTTGAATAAGTAACCATTTTGTTTTATCTTTAAACCTAACCATTACCTAAACTAGGGTTTGTTCTCTACATGAGTTATCTTCACCCATGGTTGCAATATGATAAGAATCACTTGGATTTTCTTTTTAAAAATAATTCTTTTTCCTTCTTCTTCTTCATCTTCTTCAAGTGAAGAAGAAAGCTTGCTAGAAATTTTCAAGTGATGATTCCAAGTGAGAAATCCAAATCCAAAGTGAACCCACTTCCTATTTCTTCATCCTCTACCACTTGCCATGTAGTATAGGGTGTTTTCTTCACAAGTTTCATGACTTGGTGAAGGTGGAGCTTGAGCTTGAGTTGCCTCGACGTAGATCATCTTCAGCATCGAAGTCGTCGACCTAGCCCGATCATTTCTTCGACGAAACCATCGCTAGAGTCCAGGATCCGATGATCGCAGTGGAGGGACGTCAACATGGAGCCAAGGAAGTGGAGGATCGGATCTACAAAGGTTGTAGTCTCTTTCATTTAGCAATAAAGTTGTTTACTTGCTTCTTTCGCCTTATCTCTAGTATCGATCTTGCTTCGGGTTGCTAGGCACATAGAAATTTTTTGAATTGGCCATGTTTGTGTTAGTTATATGTATGCCCTAGAGGCCATTACTGTACATTGGATGTATATTGTAGTGGATGCTGGGACATATATAGGAAGGACTTTCTTGCTCGACATGATAGTACGCTATCTGGTTGCACTTTATCTTAACATGTATACTTTCTGTCTCTCTGATTACATGTTGATAAAGCCCTTAGGATGTATACTCGACTTCCAGGACTATGATGCAGATTATACTAGTGGGGCCTGGGTAGTCAATGAGTACATCCTTCATTGTTCCTAGTCGTGGGAATATCGAGACGGGGCATCGATATTCCAGAGTAGACTAGCGCATATCTTCTCGACCCATGCGATGGGCGATGGATGATCCCATATCCATTGGTGTTTGATATCGAAGATGGTATGTGGGTGCTCAGTGGAGACTGGGTACACTGAACGGACTCGCCGAGAACTCCCAGATGGTATTATACCTCACGTCAGATGACAGTTCTCTGGTGACACTGGTACAGCTTAGTCTGTTGACCCGAGATCGTCATAGAGTCTTGTGTGTCTCCCACTGTGCTTTGATTTCCACCCTACCACGGCTCTACTGAGTTGTGCAAACAGGTGGTTTTTGGGTACAGTCCCGATTTACATGGAGGCAATGAGCGATAGGAGGGGATTCGTCTCTCCCGGTATTGGGGGTTGATGTTGCGCAATGCACGACTGGCCATAACAGGAAATCCCTGGCCAGGGTTGCAGTGATATACTGGTAAGAGTTATCAGTAGTTTCACGAATGTTATGGACCTCAAGTCGGCAAGACTTATCAAGCTACTGGGGTCTGACGTTTACCACCCCTAGGCGAGATATGCGACATATCAGACGAATAGACCGGACTATACGGTAAGTGTTACTGGTTGGATTCACAGGAGTGTGAGCGGGCTTGCTCGTCGATCTTCTGATCGCTCAATACTCGGGTGGCCGTTACGTTTAGCAGACCGCTTACGGCTTGTGGGTGTTTGATATGATCATCATCTGCTGCCGGCGTATTGACGAGTCTTTAGAGTCCTACACAGAGGTTTCCTAGCTCAAGCGAAACGAAATAGGAACGCATATGAGATATGTGCGGGACCGAGAATAATGCGTGTATGTGATACCGTATTCTATTCTCGCGATGAATGTATCGATTGGTTATATGCGATATAACCTAGTTGTCGAATCAAGGATTGATTCGATAAGCCGATACATATGATACTAGTCGGTTATATGCGATATGACCGGATCGTTAAATCAAGTGTTGATTTAATGATTTAATGTATAATTATATATTTGATATATTACTTTGCATTAACTAGTATTGGTTCACTTTAAATGGATTTTCTCACTTGATTTGTGCACATTGTATATGTGATATATTTTGTGCACATGATTGTATCATGTTTGATGATACATTCTTGTTTGGTTTTGTGTAAAGTATTAAACCATGGTTAGTTAGTGATTAGGGTTTCATTTGCTTATTCATTTATCTTTTTATTTATTTCATTTTGAAAAGAAAAAGAGAAATGAATGGTGGCTACATTTGTTTTTAGTTGAAGATTCATGAAGCATTGACTTAGTCACCATTCTTGTCTCATGTCTAACCCTAACCACTCATCTAACCTAAGTTAAGTCTCTACACTAAACCATGGTTGAAGATATGATAAGTATTGTATTTTCTTTTCTATTTTTAATTAACTTATCATAACACTTATCTTCTTCTTCTTCTTCCTCACAAGAAAAAAGCTCTCTTCATCAATGGTGATTGATGTATTTGAGTGAGAAATCCAATTCTAAAGTGAACCCAACTCCTATTTCTTCATCCTCTACCTCTTGCCAAGTAGTATAGGGTGTTTCCTTCACAAGTTTTCCCGACTTGGTGAAGTTGGAGCTTGTTCTAGCGATGCCTCGACGTAGATCATCTTCGGCACATCGTCGATGACCTAGCCCGTTTTTCCTCCGATGAAGCCGACGCTAGAGCCCATGATACAATTTGGACAGTGAGGGGACATCATCACGGAGCCTAGGAGGTGGTGGACCGGATCTACAAAGGTTGTAGCCCCTTCCCTATTTCTATATTTCCGTTTACTTGCATGCTTTGCCTAAACATCTAGTTAACGATCCGTTCTAGGTTTTCTCGGCACCGTAATTTTTAGAAATTAGCGTGTTTGATCACTTGTGAGTCTTTACTAGAGTGCCTAGGAACCCTACAGTGGTATCAGAGCCTAGCTAGAGCCTTTGGCGAAGTCTAGACGAAGTTTGGAATCCGAACGAACCCGAAACCCGACCACAAAATGGCTCTCTGGACATTTTCTAAAAACAGGGATTTTTCAGTATTAAAAATATGTAGAAATATCAGCAGGAATATCTAAGAGTTACTGTAAATTTCGATGCCCTAATTCCATTAAAGCGCCGCGCTTCCGCGGCACGAGCATGGCTCGTGCGGCGGAACCGCGGCCTGTTTGTCGTGTTGTGAGGTGATATTTGCACAGTAACTCCTATTTAACAGTGCTGGTTTTCCTGGGTATTTTTAATATTTTTTCAAGAGTTGAATTTTTCTGGGTTATTTTGGGGATTCGAATGTTCGATCGGATTATCAAATTTTGTCTGTGTGGCGTTCCGGATAAATTTTAGAATATGTTAAAAAGTTCGACCGGATATAAATACCCAATTTTTCCCATGTCAGGAAATTTCCAAGTGTTGGATTTTTCCGTAGTTTAACGACGTTCTAAGTAGTGCAAGTAACGCGATGGACCCTTTAGAAGACAACAAACCTTAACTCGATTATGTGACCGTCTTGAACTGCCCTTTGAACCTTCGGGTTTGGGGCAGTACGGCGTGCCACATGTGAGGCGTTGGCTTGACCCTTCTACGGCTGGACCGTTGGTACTGAGGCACGAACTGAATGTTGTTAGACTTATTTCATGTGTTGAGCTGTATCGGGAAAACTTGGGTGTTCGATTGTTCGATCGAAAAATTTAACATTTTCTGTTTATCTGGAATGGGATACAATAATTGGAATTCACAAGTAGTTATGGGATAACTAAATGAATGTTATAAACATAGCAGTTTAGTCTCACTTGATCGGTTGCCACGGAATTTTGATGTGATCAAAAGTCCGTCGCAATCACGTAGCGTACGCGGATACTCGCCGGGTAAACTTAATAGACAGCCTCACCCCATAGCCCCGACTAAGTGACTGTAGGAGAACCCCGTCGCCGAAAGCATCCGTTCGGGTGCTCGCGGTAGCGGTGTTCCGCCTTGGTGCACTTCGTCGACGGCGTTAGGGGTGCGACCGCCTACTAAAGTTTGCGACGAGTATTCGATCAGAATGTCGGGAATCCTGTTGAATTGCCCGACTTGATATTGAAAAGAGTTTTCGATAATGAGACTAAAATGCGGGGTTTATAATTGTTAGGCATGCGATGTCTAAGTAATTCATTTGGTCAGGCATGCGATGTCTGAGGAGGTTGCGGATTCCAACTGTTGTAGTTTTACATTTTCTTTTCTGTGACCGTAAGTGTAATATGTGATATCGCCGGTTTCGTTGCTATATGTCAACGACAATTGGGATGCGCATATTTACTTACGTTGATGACATGTGATGTTATGTGTTGCTGGATATGTTATATTGGATCGTCGTGTTTGAATAGCCGGGGTTTTTTTTATGTGAGATGAGTGTTTTTTTTTCATTTTCATTCATGTAAAAACTTGTATGTAATATTCTTTTATTGGGGCACTTCCAGGTTGCGGAAGTAGTCACCGTTTGTATATTATTTACTTTTCCGCATAAGGATAGACCCAAGGAGGGGAGCACAAGTAACCGGGTTCTGGGGTCCAGTGGGAGACCAACTCGAGGAATCGAGTTCGGGTCTCCTAACCCTAGAATTGGTAGGGTTGCTTGCCTCTCTCGTAGGGGTCTTGGGGTGTGGGATTGGCTATTCGTCACGACCGTGGAATCCATGTTTTATACTGGCTCGTATTGAAAACACGGACGTCCTAGTATATCCAATATTTCATATGTTTCTTCTGCTGTGATTTATCTGTGATCATGTGATGTTCTGTGACAGGTATTATATATAGTATATATGATATATTATATAGACGTTGCTTATGTTTTACACCCGCGCTAGCCCTGCCTCGCTCTGGCATTAGTTACCTAACCTAACGGTGCAGACGGGACATTGAGGCGAATGCGGATGGCATAAGCGTACGTTATATTTATCTGTGATGGTTAGGTGCACTTAAATGATGGGATATTCATTAATAAGATTAATGAAAGAAAATAAACCTAATTGATGTTGTGGAATCGAATTTCAAAATAAAACAGGTAGCTACAGTTCTTGCTTTGCATCGCGGTGTTCATTATAGAACATCCTGCACCTTATTCGATAAGGAAAGGACCGAGATCCCTTCACTGGGAGTGACTCCTTTAGCAATAACTGGCAGATGCTACAACCCTCGGTTTGTCTTTGATCGCTTCTATAGTTTCTGCTTTGCACAGTGATATATATGATATATCCCGCACCTCATTCGACGAGGAAAGGGCCGACGATCCTTTCGCCGGGAGTGACCCCTTTAGCAAAACTAGAAAAGCCTCAAAAACATTCCATTTAAAAACCATTTGATTCCGCAACGAGATCAAGTTCAAAGCGTTAAAGGTTTTCACAAAAATCAGCCGCAACCCTCCGTCATTTTAGGAAGTAGAGTACTTAGTATTCGTGCTGTGTTTGTTGACCATAGTCAAGGCACAGTGTACGGTAGCTAAGTGATGTCTTCCTACACCGCATATGATGCGATTGGTTAGGACAGTCGCGTGACTTTGTTGACCTTAGTTAAGGGTCATGTGGGTGGGTCTAATTAATCACGAAATGACGGGTAGAACTTGACTAGTACTTATGATTTGTTGACCATAGTTAAGGTCATAGGTGCTAGGGGTAAAAACCTTTATCGGGAGTTTCAAGTGTTGAAACTTGCAATGAGATTGCATACCTTCTATGTGATAGTTGGATCCCGATACACACTGCGAGTAATTGTTACTCCTGGGAGAGTTTTGCACTTTGCAATTAGCCGATCAAGTAGGTGTCTAGAAAGGTGTCAACGGGGTTACGCCTCTGGGAAAACGAGGTTTACAGTAATTAGGTCCGTGAGAAAGCACGGGGAACCTCCCTCAAAGTACCGACACTGGCCTGGCTGAAAGATTGGCGAACTTGTAGAGTGTAATTAATCCCGGCTAGTCTTTACTTTTAGGGTTTGAAGGAAGATTTGATAAAAACAGTGGGAGCCATCCTGATTAGATAAAATATATAACCAATCTGATCTTGCAAGAGCGCACGCAGAGTGTTTTCTTCTCTCTCTCTCCTGGTAGCGACCATATCACGCCTTAATCAAGATAATAAAATGGATGTATTGACCGAACCCGCTTGTTATACTGAGCTGGGGAACGTTGGTCCCGCTCCAACTTATAATTGTTATAAGACAGAGTAGGAAATAGGGGAATACCAGAATTCCTATGCCGCCCAAACGAAGAAAGTGCATATGATGCATCTCCTTCGGGTGTGTTCATTACAAAGAACTGTTTCTTAGTATCCTCTGCATCCTGGGTATATGATACCGGATCAGGATCCCAGATATGTAATCTGTTACATAGGGCTACAAAAAGGTAGAAAAACTGAGAACGGGTGATAAGTTTCATGAGGCAGAAAACGGGGCAAGTGTTGCAGCCAAGTCTGTTGGTCACTGTCACCCTGTATTACGAATACATTGATTCTGAACAAATGCTATTAGATACCGAACCTGATATACAAAATCATATCAATCTCTTTATTAGTAAAGAAAGGATATAATTTTGTATTGATGGATAATGTTTTGAACATTTCCTATATCAAAAGTTGATCGGTTCAAGCACGTTATCTAAAAGCATTGACGTTCTAAATCAAACTACAGTTCCTCGTATACAGAACACACACAAGAGGAAGAGTTCAGAAATGAACGAATTCTTCTTGAGGCATTGTAGACTAGGTCATATCAATGCGACCCGATTGGCTGAAGTTACATTTTAGATACATATTTAAATCAGTTTGAATTTACATCTTGTGAAACTTGCCAGTCATGTCACAAAGATATAATGACACCAGCTCTGTTTACTGGAAGCAGAGAAAGAGTTAATAAACTCTTGGGACTGATACATGATGATGTATGTAAGGTCTCCTGTCTACACATGCCAGGACTGGTTCTTTATACTTCATTATATTCTCTGATAATCTCTCAAGATTCAGTCATATATTCCTGTTGAAATATAAGTCCGAACCTTTTGAGGTATTCACAGAATATAAGTAGGAAGTAGAGAACCAAAATACGGGTATAAGTATTATGTCCTATGATGAGATCAGGGAGGAGAATACTTGTGCATAGCATTCCTGGACTATTCTAAAAGAAAAATGAGATTCTCTCTCAGCATTACTCCTCCGTATAAACCATAGCACGATGGTATATCGGGGCGGAGCAATCACACCCTATATGATAAGGTGTGCTCTATGATGAGTACTACCGAGTTGCCTATTTCCTTTTTGGGGGTTATGCACTTGAGAAGCTGCATACCTATTGAATTAGGTTTGAATCAAATCAATGCCTACCACTCCATATGAGATATGGTATGGGAAGATCCTATCTCTTAAGTAAGTTAAGATTTGGGATTGTCCGGCCTATGTCAAAAGCAAAATCCGGACAAGATCGAGGCAAGATCAGTTCTGTAGAACTGGAAAGGTTCCAGCTGTACAAAACTGCTAATGATTTGACAGAACCAAAGGATTCAATAGTTTCCGACGAACCTCAGCCTCTCCGCCGATCTAGTAGGGTTCCTCATCCGCCTGAGAGATACCTCAGTTTCTCGATGACAGTGGGAGCAAGGATTGCATCATGAGATGATGACCCAACTAGTTTCGAGCAGGCTATCGAGAGTAGGGACTCTGTAAGAATGGCTGGACGCTTAGCGATCTGAGATGGAATCCATGTACACCAGCAAAGTATGGACTTTAGCTGCTATATCTGAAGGGTTAAATCCCCATCAGGAGCAAGTATATCTTGAGAAGATTACTTGGTGTAGATGGAAAAGTTGAGACTTTCAAAGCTAGATTTGTTAAAGGTTTTCGTCATCGACCAGGCGTGGATAATGATGAAACCTTTTTCCAGTAGCTATGCTTAAGTCTGTCCAGATCCTACTTACCATGGCTACATACCATGACTACGATATCTGGCGGTTGGGTGCCATGACTGCTTTTCTAAATACTGATTTAGAAGAGAACGTCTATAAGAACACAGCCAGAGGTCCTCGTAAACAGTGGGAGCAGCGGAAACGTGTGCAAGTTGCTTTACATAATGAAGCAGGCATCGCGGAGCTGGAACGTCTGTTTTGATGTGATAGTCAAAGTGTTTGACTTCATCAAAATGGTAGACGAACCTTGCATATACAAAAGGGTAGTAGAGAGTAAGGTGGTCATCTTCGTATTGTACGTAGACAACATACTCTTGATAGGAAAAGAGTTTCCTATACTACGATCGGTCAATCTCCTATTATCACAAGGATTCTCCAAATAGGATAAAGATAATACCTCCTAAATCCTGAGATTTGGACCTATGAGATAGATCTAAAGGGATATTAGGGTTCTCACTAGGTATAGTAAGATTGTATCAATCGATCCTGGGGAGAATCACTGGAAGGGTTCCAGAGTGATAAAGACGACTGAATGTCAGTCACAGGCACTGTCTTTACCCTCAGTAAAGGGATGGTATGTTGGAAGAGTTCCAAGCTAGATACCGTGGCAAACTAGACGATAAAGGCTGGTAACATCGCTATTGAAGATACTACCAAAGAGGAAGTTTGGGTGTATATTGGTTCATAAGATGAACTAGGTTCCTGCCATTGTATGACAATGGAAGTGTGGCTTCGGCCCTGGAACCCTGGTCCCATCAGTGACCCAGACAAATTCTGAGGCAGCATCACCTGATCATGGAGATAGTTGATCTCCAAGGTGATCGAGGTTAGGAGAGAAGACTCAGAGGACAACACGGCGGATCCACTCACGAAGGCCTTTTTCCCAAAGAGAGACTTTTAGGGGATGGTTGAGTATGTGATACTGCAACCACTGCTACAGATGGCCCTAGTGCAAGTGGGAGATTGTTAGTTATATGTATGCCCTAGAGGCCATTACTGTACATTGGATGTATATTGTAGTGGATGCTGGGACATATATAGGAAGGACTTTCTTGCTCGACATGATAGTACGCTATCTGGTTGCACTTTATCTTAACATGTATACTTTCTGTCTCTCTGATTACATGTTGATAAAGCCCTTAGGATGTATACTCGACTTCCAGGACTATGATGCAGATCATACTAGTGGGGCCTGGGTAGTCAATGAGTACATCCTTCATTGTTCCTAGTCGTGGGAATATCGAGATGGGGCATCGATATTCCAGAGTAGACTAGCGCATATCTTCTCGACCCATGCGATGGGCGATGGATGATCCCATATCCATTGGTGTTTGACATCGAAGATGGTATGTGGGTGCTCAGTGGAGACTGGGTACACTGAACGGACTCGCCGAGAACTCCCAGATGGTATTATACCTCACGTCAGATGGCAGTTTTCTGGTGACACTATAAGTCGATGTAGTACACCCCAGTACTTGTGGGGAGGCGGAATTTTCAAAAACGATCAAGTTTAAAGAACGAACATCGACTAACCGCTTGAATCGAAGCTAAACTATAAATAACCGTACACAAAGAGTTTCTTATCATTTGTGTTTAGGGATTATACCTAATGAAACCGGTCCTTCGTCTTTGTGTCCTCCTTTGTTCTCCTCGACCTTCTCTAGGTAGTAGACGATCCACCCGAGAGCAAAACACCAAGCTACACCTCTAACTTGAGGTAACTAATCTACTTTGATTGCTAATCAAAGAAGAAAGGATGATATAGAGTGAAGGTAATGGATGTTTAAGTCTAACTAAACCTTTGATCTCAACACATGAGGATTAAGGATTAGTCTCTTGAAGATGAGAGCTTGAGGAGAGAGAATGTGAGATGAGATCATGAGATGAGAGAGAGTGTATCATAATATATTATGAAGCATTCTTATTTTAGAATAATGAATAAAAGAAATGAATAAGCATGCTTCATAAATGAAAAGAGGTGATTCATTAACATGAGTCATTAAGCATTTATGGTGCATTAATGACCATGATGAACCACCCTCATGACTCACTAATCTTATCCAAAGCTTATGTCACCTTAACCTCCTTAGTCACATCTTCTAGAAGCTTCTCGTACAATTACGAGAACGCCCCTCCAATCCGCAAAAATACGGAAAAACTTTAGACTGAAAAAATCCAATAACCGGATACCAGTAACTGGCTTAAACCAAAGCCGACTGGTAAAAACTGTCCGAAAGTCGTACGTGCGTAAACGCACGTATGCGTCCGAACCCTTTGTCGCAAAACCATGCGACCTCTATATCGTTTCGCCTGGAGTAGGAAACTCTCTGTGTGGGACTCTAGAGACTCGACTACTACGCTGGCAGTGGGTTTAACCACAGACCGCAAGCGGCACTAGCTGTACGTAACGGTCCCCAGGTAGTTGTCGATAAGAAGGCCTATGAGTAAACCCATCCGAACTCCTACTGAGTCTGATGTGACAATCTCCATACAGTCCGGTCCGTTCGTCCAAGACTATCGCATATCGGGCCTAGGGGGCGGCAAGCGTCAGTCCCCTAATAGCGGTATAAGTCGTGTCGGAGGGAAGCCCATTACACCCTGAGAAACTACTGGAACCTACCAGTAAATCTCGCTTGCCCTGGCCAGGGACTTTGCGTAATGGCTCTCTGACACAGCACGATATCTACTCCCAATACCGGGAGGGACGAATCCTGTCTAACCGCCACTGCCTCCAAGTGCTCGGGACTGCACCCAACTGCTACCTGTTTGCACGACTCCTTTGAGCCGTGGTAGGGTAGCAATCTAAGAACAGTGGGACACACTCGAGGCGAAGTAGCAGTGTCAAGTCTGCGGACTACGCTGTACTCATGTCACCTGGGAACTGCTCACTGACGACTGGTATCAAACCAACCAACAGTTCCCCGTGAGTCCTGTCCGGTGTACCCGTAACCTAACGAGCACCTGCATACTATCTCCAGTACGACGTACTGACGGCTGTGGGACAGACCATCTCCCCAACTGGGATGAGAAGCGTACACACCAGTCTACTACGGAGTATCGATGCTCTGTCTCGATAATCCAACGACCAGGGACCTGAATAAGGATGTGCTTGTAGACTACCCAGCCCCCACTAGTGTGACTGCCATCACAACGCTGGTAGACAAGCAAGATCCTAAGAGCTCTATCAATACGTACACTCACATATTAAGATAGAAAAACCAAGTAGCATACTACCATGTTTAGCAAGACTGTTATATACATGCGAATATCCCAAGCTTCCATTAAGTAATATACAAGATAGTATGATACAGTAATGGCCTTCTAGGGCATAAACACTAACAATCTCCCACTTGCACTAGGGCCATGTACTGGCATATCGCAGACCGATGATCTCGAGTAGCCTCTCGAACTGAATCTGAGGTAGGGCCTTCGTGAATGGATCAGCAATGTTCTCTTCAGTAGCAACTCTCCGAACCTCAATCTCCTGACGATCTATGATCTCCCTGATCAGGTGATATCGCCTCAAGATGTGTCTGGACTTCTGATGGGACCTTGGTTCCTTCGCTAAAGCTATCGCTCCGTTGTTGTCGCAATACAGAGGTATTGGATCAACTATGGTAGGAACCACCTGAAGTTCTGTTAGGAACTTCTTCATCCAGACTGCTTCTTTTGCGGCATCGCAAGCAGCTATATACTCCGCTTCCATCGTCAAGTCAGCAACGGTGTCCTGCTTGGAGCTCTTCCAGCACACCGCCCCTCCATTGAGGGTAAAGACATAACCCGACATGGACTTGGAATCGTCCTTATCACTCTGGAAGCCGGAATCAGTAAAGGCCTCCAACCTGAGGTCTTTTCCGCCGTAAACCAAGAACATCTCCTTAGTCCTCCTCAGGTACTTGAGAATGTTCTTTACTGCTATCCAGTGCTTCTCCCCTGGGTCTGATTGATACCGGCTTACCACGCTCAGTGCGTAAGCTACATCTGGTCTGGTACACAACATCGCATACATTATAGAGCCTACCGCAGAAGTGTAGGGTATAATAGACATGCGTTCCCTTTCCAAATCAGTCTTGGGAGACATCTCTTTGGAGAGGGTGATTCCGTGACAAGCCGGTAGATTACCGCGCTTAGAATCTTCCATACTGAATCTTTTCAGTACAGTGTCGATATACCTGGACTGCGAAAGTCCCAACATCCTCTTGGATCTATCACGATAGATCCGGATCCCCAGAATGTAAGAGGCATCACCCAGGTCTTTCATGGAGAACCTGTGTGACAAGAATCCTTTGACAGATTGTAGCATAGGAATGTCATTTCCTATCAATAGAATGTCATCCACGTACAAGACGAGGAATACGACACTTCTGGCCACAACTTTACTATATATGCACGGTTCATCTGGATTTTTGATAAAGTCATATTCTTTGACTGTCTCATCAAAACAGATGTTCCAACTCCGCGATGCCTGCTTTAGTCCGTAAATGGACTTAAGCAGCTTGCATACTTTCCCGCTGCTCCCACTCTGATTGAAACCCTCTGGCTGATCCATATAGACGCTCTCTTCTAAATTTCCATTCAGAAAAGCCGTCTTTACGTCCATCTGCCAGATTTCATAATCATGGAAGGCAGCAATAGCAAGAAGGACCCGAATGGATTTGAGCATAGCCACTGGAGAAAAAGTTTCGTCATAGTCCAAACCAGGTCTTTGACGAAAACCCTTTGCAACAAGTCTAGCCTTATAGGTTTCCACCTGTCCATCTACACCAATCTTTTTCTTGAAGATCCATTTGCATCCTATGGGTTTTACCCCATCTGGAGCAAAGTCCAAAGTCCATACTTTGTTGGTGTACATGGATTCCATCTCGGTCCGCATTGCATCTAGCCATCGTACCGAGTCGCCGCTCTGGATGGCCTGCCGGAAGTCAGTAGGTTCATCATCATCTATGATGCAATCCTCTCTATCCCCATCTATGAGAAAACCGTAGTATCTCTCAGGCGGATGAGACGGCCTACTACTCCTGCGGAGGGGTGCGGGAATGTCTTGTTCTTCTTGAACTCCTGGTTCTACCAAACTATCAGTAGCAGTTTGTGGTTCTGGAATTTCTTCCAGTTCTATTTCGCTCCCACTTATTTCCTTTTCTAAAAACTGATTTTCCAGAAAATAGGCATTACGAGAAACAAAAACCTTTTGTTCCTCTGCGTAATAGAAATAATATCCCTTGGAGTTCTTTGGATATCCCACAAACATACATTTTACTGATCGTGCCTCGAGCTTGTCCACATGCTGCTTTTTAACAAAAGCTGGACATCCCCAAATCTTCATATGCTGAAGATGGGGTTTCTTCCCAGTCCACATCTGATATGGAGTGGTAGGCACAGTCTTGGTAGGAGCCCTGTTCAGAAGATACGCCGCTGATTCTAGCGCATAACCCCAGAAAGATCGCGGTAACTCAGCATTACTCATCATGGATCGTACCATATCCAATAGGGTTCGATTCCGTCTCTCCGATACACCGTTATGCTGTGGAGTGTATGGAGGAGTAAGCTGAGAGAGAATTCCTTTCTCTTTTAGGTAACCTAGGAACTCGACACTTAAGTATTCTCCACCTCGATCAGATCTTAGTGTCTTAATACTTTTGCCGGTTTGGTTTTCTACTTCATTCTTATACTCTTGGAATTTCTCAAAAGCCTCGGATTTATGTTTCATCAGATAAATGAATCCGTATCTTGAGTAATCATCCGTGAAAGTAATGAAATAGGAAAAACCACCTCTCGCATGTGTAGACATTCGACCGCATACATCGCTGTGTATGAGTCCTAAGAGCTCGCTCGCTCTTACTCCTTTTCCAGTAAATGGAGTCTTTGTCATCTTTCCTTTGAGACAGGATTGACAAGTGTCATAAGATTGATATTCGAACGTGTCCAAATATCCTTCTCTATGCAACTTAGTCAACCTTCTCTCATTGATGTGATCCAGTCTACAATGCCATAAGAAAGCCTTATTTAAATCTGGAGACTTTCTTTTTAGTGTGTTCTGGACATTGAAAATTTGGAGTTGGTTTAACACATATATGCCGTTATTTAGAGTACCGGACCCAATCAAACCATGATTAAGGTGGATGTTGACAACATCTCTTACAAACGTGAAATCATAACCTTTATTTGATAACAAGGAAACTGATATGATATTACACGTTAAGCTTGGTACAAAATAACAGTTATGCAAAACCAAAATTTGTCCACTCGTCAATCCTAGGTGATAATCCCCGACGGACGCAGCTCCCACGCTAGCTCCGTTAGCAACCCTGAGGATCATATCACCTTCCTTCAGCACTCTACGGTTTCTCAGTGCCTGCAATGAATTGCAAATATGAGATCCTGATCCGGTATCTAATACCCAGGAAGTAGAGTTGATCGACAGACAATTCTCAATTACAAACACACCTGAAGTCGAAGCCACAGCTTGCTTCGGTTCCTGGTTCTTGGCGTTCCACGCCTTGCAATCCTTCTTCCAGTGCCCTTTCCTGTGACAATGGAAGCATTCATCCTGGCCCACTACCGGTGCTGCAAGCTTTTTCTTTCCCTTCTTTCCCACCTTACTAACACCTCCTCTAGGTTTGGGTGCGGCCTTCTTCTTCCTTCCTTTGGCCCTAGCCTTGGACCCGGAAGAAGATGCACCGCCAACAAACATAGCGGGTGTTTCCCTTGCCTTCTGCAAGGTGCCCTCTGCACTCCTTAACATGTTCAGGAGTTCCGCAAGTTCAACTTCTTTTCCTTGAAGATTGAAGTTGAGGATAAACTGGGCGTAGGTGGGAGGAAGGGACTGGAGAATAAGGTCTGTATACAGCTCATTATCCAAAGTCGTCCCAAGGTCTGCGAGCTCTTCAATATAGCCGATCATCTGTAGGACATGTTCACCTACCGATGACCCGACAGCCAACCTCGTTCGAAACAATTTCTTAGAGGTCTCGTATCTTGCTATACGAGATTGCTCTCCATAAAGTTCCTTTGTATGGAGAAATATGCCATCTAAGGACATATCCTCGTGCCTCCTCTGATGCTCATTGTTCATAGAGGCAAGCACGATGCACTTGGCTCTCGCGCAATCTAAATCCCAGGTTTTGCGGATTTCCTTATCCGCATTGCTGGATTTGGGACCAGGGACAGCAGGTGCCGTAGCGGTGAGGACGTACCCCAGTTTGTCATAGGTCAAAGCCATTTTGACATTCCGCAGCCAATCTTTATAGTTTGGCCCCGTCAGTATATTCTTTTCTAAAAGTAACTTAAGTCCAGTCATTTTCAGGGTCGCTGCAATTAGGAGAGAGAGAAGAAAACACTTTAGCATGATGCTCTTGCAAGTTTAGAGTGGTTTTTAGTTTATCTAAACTGGATGGCTCCCACTGTTTCTCGAATCCTTCCTCAAACCATAAAAGAAGAATTAGCCAGGACTATTCTCACCGTACAATACTTGCTTAACCGTTCAGGCAGGCCAGTGTCGATACTTCGAGGGATGTTTTCCAACGCTTTCGCGAAGTTCCTTAATTAAATAACATCTTTTCTCTGGGGGCGTAACCCCGCTGACACCTTTCTGGACACCTACTAGGTTTATAGCATTGATCGTTAAGTGACGAATATCCTGATAAGTAGCATATACTCACAGTAGGATCGGGATCCAAATATCATCGTATGATAATGTTGAAGGAATCCTACCAACATTCATCAAACTCCAAATGGTATGCATCTCTTTGCAAATTTCAGTTTCTTTAGAAATTCCCGATATAAGTTTTTGCCCCATGCTCTTATGACCTTGGCTTTGGTCAAAATGTCATAAGTCACATGTCAAGTTCTACCCGTCATTATCTTGTCAATTTGAACCCATCCGTATATACCCCTGACTTTGGTCAAATGGTAATACGACTGTCCCAAACCAACTCATCTATCTTATGCAACAAATGAAAACCCAGCAGCTACCAAACACTATGCCTTGACTTTGGCCAAAATGCATAGCTTGAATACTACTGAATACCCAAATGAAATGACGGAGGGCTACGAATGGTTTTGGCGAAACCGTGAACGTAGTGAACTTGATATAACCGAAGGAACCTGATAGCTTTTAAAAGGAGTGGTTAAAGCTCCGCATTTAAAAATATCTGTTTTAAAAATAACCGAGTGGTTTCTTTTAAATTGTTCCAACGATTTAAACTTTGGTTTGTTTTCTTTGCATTACAGATAATGCGTCCCATCATTAACCTATCATTGCAGAAAACAACGAAAATACAACGTCCTCTTATGCCATCCGCATTCATCACTGGGTCCCGTCATCACCCGTTAGGTTACTTAACTAACGACAGAGCGGGGGCTGGGCTAGTGTGGGTGTAAAACATAAGTGACGTCTAAATAGCTATCATAAATATAGATATTTTACATTCGTCTGACGCAATGATATTCATTCCAGAACACAGATAAACAATATTGGATTTGCAAGCAATCTGTATTTCTTTTGAGCCTGCAAGAAAAGACAGATTACACAGTTGTGAGGAATAGCCGATACCCCACCCTCGACCCCTACGGGTACGGCAAACTACCCGCCCGGCAGTTTGTGTACCCCACCTTGGGTCAGTCCTAGGAGCAAAAACAGTAAAATGAAATAATACAACGGTGGCTACAACCGCAACCTGGATGTGCCCCGCAAAATAATATTACAACAAATTACATTTACAACAAATGAATTAAACAATAACCCATTGCTAAACCCCGGCTATACACCACAACAGTCCAATACAGTTTATATGCACAAACAGATATAACCATTACAGAAATGTGCAACCCCCTGCCAACCGACATACTAGCAGTTAGGGGAGGTTTACGAACACATTAAACAATCACAGATATAATCCAACATGCAAATACTGTACAATTTCGATCGACTAAACATCATTAATATTGCTCCAAAATCTGCTCTGTTAAACTGTAACCTGAGCAAATATTAAATATTCCAGAAAACCCCAAATAATACACAGAAGCAACAGAAGAAAAATCGGCTCCTGACTCGCCAACTCGGCGGCGGAAGCGCGGCGACTCAGTAGGCTGAGGCCGCGGTTCCGCGGCGAGTTAGACGATTCAGGCGACTGTTTTTCTTGGGTGTTCTTCTGGTGTCTTTTCAAGCTCTCTGAACTTACCTGAAAAATTTTTGGACATCATTTTAAGTTCGACAGAAACTGAACAGATTTAGGGTTTTCCGGCTTCGTTTTTCCGTTCGAAATTCGTACAAATTTGCAATCAAGTTATTTATTGTTTAGCGAGGCTCTGATACCACTGTAAGTCGATGTAGTACACCCCAGTACTTGTGGGGAGGCAGAATTTTCAAAAACGATCAAGTTTAAAGAACGAACATCGACTAACCGCTTGAATCGAAGCTAAACTATAAATAACCGTACACAAAGAGTTTCTTATCATTTGTGTTTAGGGATTATACCTAATGAAACCGGTCCTTCGTCTTTGTGTCCTCCTTTGTTCTCCTCGACCTTCTCTAGGTAGTAGACGATCCACCCGAGAGCAAAACACCAAGCTACACCTCTAACTTGAGGTAACTAATCTACTTTGATTGCTAATCAAAGAAGAAAGGATGATATAGAGTGAAGGTAATGGATGTTTAAGTCTAACTAAACCTTTGATCTCAACACATGAGGATTAAGGATTAGTCTCTTGAAGATGAGAGCTTGAGGAGAGAGAATGTGAGATGAGATCATGAGATGAGAGAGAGTGTATCATAATATATTATGAAGCATTCTTATTTTAGAATAATGAATAAAAGAAATGAATAAGCACGCTTCATAAATGAAAAGAGGTGATTCATTAACATGAGTCATTAAGCATTTATGGTGCATTAATGACCATGATGAATCACCCTCATGACTCACTAATCTTATCCAAAGCTTATGTCACCTTAACCTCCTTAGTCACATCTTCTAGAAGCTTCTCGTACAATTACGAGAACGCCCCTCCAATCCGCAAAAATACGGAAAAACTTTAGACTGAAAAAATCCAATAACCGGATACCAGTAACTGGCTTAAACCAAAGCCGACTGGTAAAAACTGTCCGAAAGTCGTACGTGCGTAAACGCACGTATGCGTCCGAACCCTTTGTCGCAAAACCATGCGACCTCTATATCGTTTCGCCTGGAGTAGGAAACTCTCTGTGTGAGACTCTAGAGACTCGACTACTACGCTGGCAGTGGGTTTAACCACAGACCGCAAGCGGCACTAGCTGTACGTAACGGTCCCCAGGTAGTTGTCGATAAGAAGGCCGATGAGTAAACCCATCCGAACTCCTACTGAGTCTGATGTGACAATCTCCATACAGTCCGGTCCGTTCGTCCAAGACTATCGCATATCGGGCCTAGGGGGGCGGCAAGCGTCAGTCCCCTAATAGCGGTATAAGTCGTGTCGGAGGGAAGCCCATTACACCCTGAGAAACTACTGGAACCTACCAGTAAATCTCGCTTGCCCTGGCCAGGGACTTTGCGTAATGGCTCTCTGACACAGCACGATATCTACTCCCAATACCGGGAGGGACGAATCCTGTCTAACCGCCACTGCCTCCAAGTGCTCGGGACTGCACCCAACTGCTACCTGTTTGCACGACTCCTTTGAGCCATGGTAGGGTAGCAATCTAAGAACAGTGGGACACACTCGAGGCGAAGTAGCAGTGTCAAGTCTGCGGACTACGCTGTACTCATGTCACCTGGGAACTGCTCACTGACGACTGGTATCAAACCAACCAACAGTTCCCCGTGAGTCCTGTCCGGTGTACCCGTAACCTAACGAGCACCTGCATACTATCTCCAGTACGACGTACTGACGGCTGTGGGACAGACCATCTCCCCAACTGGGATGAGAAGCGTACACACCAGTCTACTACGGAGTATCGATGCTCTGTCTCGATAATCCAACGACCAGGGACCTGAATAAGGATGTGCTTGTAGACTACCCAGCCCCCACTAGTGTGACTGCCATCACAACGCTGGTAGACAAGCAAGATCCTAAGAGCTCTATCAATACGTACACTCACATATTAAGATAGAAAAACCAAGTAGCATACTACCATGTTTAGCAAGACTGTTATATACATGCGAATATCCCAAGCTTCCATTAAGTAATATACAAGCTAGTATGATACAGTAATGGCCTTCTAGGGCATAAACACTAACAATCTCCCACTTGCACTAGGGCCATGTACTGGCATATCGCAGACCGATGATCTCGAGTAGCCTCTCGAACTGAATCTGAGGTAGGGCCTTCGTGAATGGATCAGCAATGTTCTCTTCAGTAGCAACTCTCCGAACCTCAATCTCCTGACGATCTATGATCTCCCTGATCAGGTGATACCGCCTCAAGATGTGTCTGGACTTCTGATGGGACCTTGGTTCCTTCGCTAAAGCTATAGCTCCGTTGTTGTCGCAATACAGAGGTATTGGATCAACTATGGTAGGAACCACCTGAAGTTCTGTTAGGAACTTCTTCATCCAGACTGCTTCTTTTGCGGCATCGCAAGCAGCTATATACTCCGCTTCCATCGTCGAGTCAGCAACGGTGTCCTGCTTGGAGCTCTTCCAGCACACCGCCCCTCCATTGAGGGTAAAGACATAACCCGACATGGACTTGGAATCGTCCTTATCACTCTGGAAGCCGGAATCAGTAAAGGCCTCCAACCTGAGGTCTTTTCCGCCGTAAACCAAGAACATCTCCTTAGTCCTCCTCAGGTACTTGAGAATGTTCTTTACTGCTATCCAGTGCTTCTCTCCTGGGTCTGATTGATACCGGCTTACCACGCTCAGTGCGTAAGCTACATCTGGTCTGGTACACAACATCGCATACATTATAGAGCCTACCGCAGAAGCGTAGGGTATAATAGACATGCGTTCCCTTTCCAAATCAGTCTTGGGAGACATCTCTTTGGAGAGGGTGATTCCGTGACAAGCCGGTAGATTACCGCGCTTAGAATCTTCCATACTGAATCTTTTCAGTACAGTGTCGATATACCTGGACTGCGAAAGTCCCAACATCCTCTTGGATCTATCACGATAGATCCGGATCCCCAGAATGTAAGAGGCATCACCCAGGTCTTTCATGGAGAACCTGTGTGACAAGAATCCTTTGACAGATTGTAGCATAGGAATGTCATTTCCTATCAATAGAATGTCATCCACGTACAAGACGAGGAATACGACACTTCTGGCCACAACTTTACTATATATGCACGGTTCATCTGGATTTTTGATAAAGTCATATTCTTTGACTGTCTCATCAAAACAGATGTTCCAACTCCGCGATGCCTGCTTTAGTCCGTAAATGGACTTAAGCAGCTTGCATACTTTCCCGCTGCTCCCACTCTGATTGAAACCCTCTGGCTGATCCATATAGACGCTCTCTTCTAAATTTCCATTCAGAAAAGCCGTCTTTACGTCCATCTGCCAGATTTCATAATCATGGAAGGCAGCAATAGCAAGAAGGACCCGAATGGATTTGAGCATAGCCACTGGAGAAAAAGTTTCGTCATAGTCCAAACCAGGTCTTTGACGAAAACCCTTTGCAACAAGTCTAGCCTTATAGGTTTCCACCTGTCCATCTACACCAATCTTTTTCTTGAAGATCCATTTGCATCCTATGGGTTTTACCCCATCTGGAGCAAAGTCCAAAGTCCATACTTTGTTGGTGTACATGGACTCCATCTCGGTCCGCATTGCATCTAGCCATCATACCGAGTCGCCGCTCTGGATGGCCTGCCGGAAGTCAGTAGGTTCATCATCATCTATGATGCAATCCTCTCTATCCCCATCTATGAGAAAACCGTAGTATCTCTCAGGCGGATGAGACGGCCTACTACTCCTGCGGAGGGGTGCGGGAATGTCTTGTTCTTCTTGAACTCCTGGTTCTACCAAACTATCAGTAGCAGTTTGTGGTTCTGGAATTTCTTCCAGTTCTATTTCGCTCCCACTTATTTCCTTTTCTAAAAACCGATTTTCCAGAAAATTGGCATTACGAGAAACAAAAACCTTTTGTTCCTCTGCGTAATAGAAATAATATCCCTTGGAGTTCTTTGGATATCCCACAAACATACATTTTACTGATCGTGCCTCGAGCTTGTCCACATGCTGCTTTTTAACAAAAGCTGGACATCCCCAAATCTTCATATGCTGAAGATGGGGTTTCTTCCCAGTCCACATCTGATATGGAGTGGTAGGCACAGTCTTGGTAGGAGCCCTGTTCAGAAGATACGCCGCTGATTCTAGCGCATAACCCCAGAAAGATCGCGGTAACTCAGCATTACTCATCATGGATCGTACCATATCCAATAGGGTTCGATTCCGTCTCTCCGATACACCGTTATGCTGTGGAGTGTATGGAGGAGTAAGCTGAGAGAGAATTCCTTTCTCTTTTAGGTAACCTAGGAACTCGACACTTAAGTATTCTCCACCTCGATCAGATCTTAGTGTCTTAATACTTTTGCCGGTTTGGTTTTCTACTTCATTCTTATACTCTTGGAATTTCTCAAAAGCCTCGGATTTATGTTTCATCAGATAAATGAATCCGTATCTTGAGTAATCATCCGTGAAAGTAATGAAATAGGAAAAACCACCCCTCGCATGTGTAGACATTGGACCGCATACATCGCTGTGTATGAGTCCTAAGAGCTCGCTCGCTCTTACTCCTTTTCCAGTAAATGGAGTCTTTGTCATCTTTCCTTTGAGACAGGATTGACAAGTGTCATAAGATTGATATTCGAACGTGTCCAAATATCCTTCTCTATGCAACTTAGTCAACCTTCTCTCATTGATGTGACCCAGTCTACAATGCCATAAGAAAGCTTTATTTAAATCTGGAGACTTTCTTTTTAGTGTGTTCTGGACATTGAAAATTTGGAGTTGGTTTAACACATATATGCCGTTATTTAGAGTACCGGACCCAATCAAACCATGATTAAGGTGGATGTTGACAACATCTCTTACAAACGTGAAATCATAACCTTTATTTGATAACAAGGAAACTGATATGATATTACACGTTAAGCTTGGTACAAAATAACAGTTATGCAAAACCAAAATTTGTCCACTCGTCAATCCTAGGTGATAATCCCCGACGGACGCAGCTCCCACGCTAGCTCCGTTAGCAACCCTGAGGATCATATCACCTTCCTTCAGCACTCTACGGTTTCTCAGTGCCTGCAATGAATTGCAAATATGAGATCCTGATCCGGGATCCAATACCCAGGAAGTAGAGTTGATCGACAGACAATTCTCAATTACAAACACACCTGAAGTCGAAGCCACAGCTTGCTTCGGTTCCTGGTTCTTGGCGTTCCACGCCTTGCAATCCTTCTTCCAGTGCCCTTTCCTGTGACAATGGAAGCATTCATCCTGGCCCACTACCGGTGCTGCAAGCTTTTTCTTTCCCTTCTTTCCCACCTTACTAACACCTCCTCTAGGTTTGGGTGCGGCCTTCTTCTTCCTTCCTTTGGCCCTAGCCTTGGACCCGGAAGAAGATGCACCACCAACAAACATAGCGGGTGTTTCCCTTGCCTTCTGCAAGGTGCCCTCTGCACTCCTTAACATGTTCAGGAGTTCCGCAAGTTCAACTTCTTTTCCTTGAAGATTGAAGTTGAGGATAAACTGGGCGTAGGTGGGAGGAAGGGACTGGAGAATAAGGTCTGTATACAGCTCATTATCCAAAGTCGTCCCAAGGTCTGCGAGCTCTTCAATATAGCCGATCATCTGTAGGACATGTTCACCTACCGATGACCCGACAGCCAACCTCGCTCGAAACAATTTCTTAGAGGTCTCGTATCTTGCTATACGAGATTGCTCTCCATAAAGTTCCTTTGTATGGAGAAATATGCCATCTAAGGACATATCCTCGTGCCTCCTCTGATGCTCATTGTTCATAGAGGCAAGCACGATGCACTTGGCTCTCGCGCAATCTAAATCCCAGGTTTTGCGGATTTCCTTATCCGCATTGCTGGATTTGGGACCAGGGACAGCAGGTGCCGTAGCGGTGAGGACGTACCCCAGTTTGTCATAGGTCAAAGCCATTTTGACATTCCGCAGCCAATCTTTATAGTTTGGCCCCGTCAGTATATTCTTTTCTAAAAGTAACTTAAGTCCAGTCATTTTCAGGGTCGCTGCAATTAGGAGAGAGAGAAGAAAACACTTTAGCATGATGCTCTTGCAAGTTTAGAGTGGTTTTTAGTTTATCTAAACTGGATGGCTCCCACTGTTTCTCGAATCCTTCCTCAAACCATAAAAGAAGAATTAGCCAGGACTATTCTCACCGTACAATACTTGCTTAACCGTTCAGGCAGGCCAGTGTCGATACTTCGAGGGATGTTTTTCAACGCTTTCGCGAAGTTCCTTAATTAAATAACCTCTTTTCTCTGGGGGCGTAACCCCGCTGACACCTTTCTGGACACCTACTAGGTTTATAGCATTGATCGTTAAGTGACGAATATCCTGATAAGTAGCATATACTCACAGTAGGATCGGGATCCAAATATCATCGTATGATAATGTTGAAGGAATCCTACCAACATTCATCAAACTCCAAATGGTATGCATCTCTTTGCAAATTTCAGTTTCTTTAGAAATTCCCGATATAAGTTTTTGCCCCATGCTCTTATGACCTTGGCTTTGGTCAAAATGTCATAAGTCACATGTCAAGTTCTACCCGTCATTATCTTGTCAATTTGAACCCATCCGTATATACCCCTGACTTTGGTCAAATGGTAATACGACTGTCCCAAACCAACTCATCTATCTTATGCAACAAATGAAAACCCAGCAGCTACCAAACACTATGCCTTGACTTTGGCCAAAATGCATAGCTTGAATACTACTGAATACCCAAATGAAATGACGGAGGGCTACGAATGGTTTTGGCGAAACCGTGAACGTAGTGAACTTGATATAACCGAAGGAACCTGATAGCTTTTAAAAGGAGTGGTTAAAGCTCCGCATTTAAAAATATCTGTTTTAAAAATAACCGAGTGGTTTCTTTTAAATTGTTCCAACGATTTAAACTTTGGTTTGTTTTCTTTGCATTACAGATAATGCGTCCCATCATTAACCTATCATTGCAGAAAACAACGAAAATACAACGTCCTCTTATGCCATCCGCATTCACCACTGGGTCCCGTCATCACCCGTTAGGTTACTTAACTAACGACAGAGCGGGGGCTGGGCTAGTGTGGGTGTAAAACATAAGTGACGTCTAAATAGCTATCATAAATATAGATATTTTACATTCGTCTGACGCAATGATATTCATTCCAGAACACAGATAAACAATATTGGATTTGCAAGCAATCTGTATTTCTTTTGAGCCTGCAAGAAAAGACAGATTACACAGTTGTGAGGAATAGCCGATACCCCACCCTCGACCCCTACGGGTACGGCAAACTACCCGCCCGGCAGTTTGTGTACCCCACCTTGGGTCAGTCCTAGGAGCAAAAACAGTAAAATGAAATAATACAACGGTGGCTACAACCGCAACCTGGATGTGCCCCGCAAAATAATATTACAACAAATTACATTTACAACAAATGAATTAAACAATAACCCATTGCTAAACCCCGGCTATACACCACAACAGTCCAATACAGTTTATATGCACAAACAGATATAACCATTACAGAAATGTGCAACCCCCTGCCAACCGACATACTAGCAGTTAGGGGAGGTTTACGAACACATTAAACAATCACAGATATAATCCAACATGCAAATACTGTACAATTTCGATCGACTAAACATCATTAATATTGCTCCAAAATCTGCTCTGTTAAACTGTAACCTGAGCAAATATTAAATATTCCAGAAAACCCCAAATAATACACAGAAGCAACAGAAGAAAAATCGGCTCCTGACTCGCCAACTCGGCGGCGGAAGCGCGGCGACTCAGTAGGCTGAGGCCGCGGTTCCGCGGCGAGTTAGACGATTCAGGCGACTGTTTTTCTTGGGTGTTCTTCTGGTGTCTTTTCAAGCTCTCTGAACTTACCTGAAAAATTTTTGGACATCATTTTAAGTTCGACAGAAACTGAACAGATTTAGGGTTTTCCGGCTTCGTTTTTCCGTTCGAAATTCGTACAAATTTGCAATCAAGTTATTTATTGTTTAGCGAGGCTCTGATACCACTGTAAGTCGATGTAGTACACCCCAGTACTTGTGGGGAGGCGGAATTTTCAAAAACGATCAAGTTTAAAGAACGAACATCGACTAACCGCTTGAATCGAAGCTAAACTATAAATAACCGTACACAAAGAGTTTCTTATCATTTGTGTTTAGGGATTATACCTAATGAAACCGGTCCTTCGTCTTTGTGTCCTCCTTTGTTCTCCTCGACCTTCTCTAGGTAGTAGACGATCCACCCGAGAGCAAAACACCAAGCTACACCTCTAACTTGAGGTAACTAATCTACTTTGATTGCTAATCAAAGAAGAAAGGATGATATAGAGTGAAGGTAATGGATGTTTAAGTCTAACTAAACCTTTGATCTCAACACATGAGGATTAAGGATTAGTCTCTTGAAGATGAGAGCTTGAGGAGAGAGAATGTGAGATGAGATCATGAGATGAGAGAGAGTGTATCATAATATATTATGAAGCATTCTTATTTTAGAATAATGAATAAAAGAAATGAATAAGCATGCTTCATAAATGAAAAGAGGTGATTCATTAACATGAGTCATTAAGCATTTATGGTGCATTAATGACCATGATGAATCACCCTCATGACTCACTAATCTTATCCAAAGCTTATGTCACCTTAACCTCCTTAGTCACATCTTCTAGAAGCTTCTCGTACAATTACGAGAACGCCCCTCCAATCCGCAAAAATACGGAAAAACTTTAGACTGAAAAAATCCAATAACCGGATACCAGTAACTGGCTTAAACCAAAGCCGACTGGTAAAAACTGTCCGAAAGTCGTACGTGCGTAAACGCACGTATGCGTCCGAACCCTTTGTCGCAAAACCATGCGACCTCTATATCGTTTCGCCTGGAGTACGAAACTCTCTGTGTGGGACTCTAGAGACTCGACTACTACGCTGGCAGTGGGTTTAACCACAGACCGCAAGCGGCACTAGCTGTACGTAACGGTCCCCAGGTAGTTGTCGATAAGAAGGCCGATGAGTAAACCCATCCGAACTCCTACTGAGTCTGATGTGACAATCTCCATACAGTCCGGTCCGTTCGTCCAAGACTATCGCATATCGGGCCTAGGGGGGCGGCAAGCGTCAGTCCCCTAATAGCGGTATAAGTCATGTCGGAGGGAAGCCCATTACACCCTGAGAAACTACTGGAACCTACCAGTAAATCTCGCTTGCCCTGGCCAGGGACTTTGCGTAATGGCTCTCTGACACAGCACGATATCTACTCCCAATACCGGGAGGGACGAATCCTGTCTAACCGCCACTGCCTCCAAGTGCTCGGGACTGCACCCAACTGCTACCTGTTTGCACGACTCCTTTGAGCCGTGGTAGGGTAGCAATCTAAGAACAGTGGGACACACTCGAGGCGAAGTAGCAGTGTCAAGTCTGCGGACTACGCTGTACTCATGTCACCTGGGAACTGCTCACTGACGACTGGTATCAAACCAACCAACAGTTCCCCGTGAGTCCTGTCCGGTGTACCCGTAACCTAACGAGCACCTGCATACTATCTCCAGTACGACGTACTGACGGCTGTGGGACAGACCATCTCCCCAACTGGGATGAGAAGCGTACACACCAGTCTACTACGGAGTATCGATGCTCTGTCTCGATAATCCAACGACCAGGGACCTGAATAAGGATGTGCTTGTAGACTACCCAGCCCCCACTAGTGTGACTGCCATCACAACGCTGGTAGACAAGTAAGATCCTAAGAGCTCTATCAATACGTACACTCACATATTAAGATAGAAAAACCAAGTAGCATACTACCATGTTTAGCAAGACTGTTATATACATGCGAATATCCCAAGCTTCCATTAAGTAATATACAAGCTAGTATGATACAGTAATGGCCTTCTAGGGCATAAACACTAACAGACACTGGTACAGCTTAGTCTGTTGACCCGAGATCGTCATAGAGTCTTGTGTGTCTCCCACTGTGCTTTGATTTCCACCCTACCACGGCTCTACTGAGTTGTGCAAACAGGTGGTTTTTGGGTACAGTCCCGATTCACATGGAGGCAATGAGCGATAGGAGGGGATTCGTCTCTCCCGGTATTGGGGGTTGATGTTGCGCAATGCACGACTGGCCATAACAGGAAATCCCTGGCCAGGGTTGCAGTGATATACTGGTAAGAGTTATCAGTAGTTTCACGAATGTTATGGACCTTAAGTCGGCATGACTTATCAAGCTACTGGGGTCTGACGTTTACCACCCCTAGGCGAGATATGCGACATATCAGACGAACAGACCGGACTATACGGTAAGTGTTACTGGTTGGATTCACAGGAGTGTGAGCGGGCTTGCTCGTCGATCTTCTGATCGCTCAATACCCGGGTGGCCGTTACGTTTAGCAGACCGCTTGCGGCTTGTGGGTGTTTGATATGATCATCATCTGCTGCCGGCGTATTGACGAGTCTTTAGAGTCCTACACAGAGGTTTCCTAGCTCAAGCGAAACGAAATAGGAACGCATATGAGATATGTGCGGGACCGAGAATAATGCGTGTATGTGATACCGTATTCTATTCTCGCGATGAATGTATCGATTGGTTATATGCGATATAACCTAGTTGTCGAATCAAGGATTGATTCGATAAGCCGATACATATGATACTAGTCGGTTATATGCGATATGACCGGATCGTTAAATCAAGTGTTGATTTAATGATTTAATGTATAATTATATATTTGATATATTACTTTGCATTAACTAGTATTGGTTCACTTTAAATGGATTTTCTCACTTGATTTGTGCACATTGTATATGTGATATATTTTGTGCACATGATTGTATCATGTTTGATGATACATTCTTGTTTGGTTTTGTGTAAAGTATTAAACCATGGTTAGTTAGTGATTAGGGTTTCATTTGCTTATTCATTTATCTTTTTATTTATTTCATTTTGAAAAGAAAAAGAGAAATGAATGGTGGCTACATTTGTTTTTAGTTGAAGATTCAAGAAGCATTGACTTAGTCACCATTCTTGTCTCATGCCTAACCCTAACCACTCATCTAACCTAAGTTAAGTCTCTACACTAAACCATGGTTGAAGATATGATAAGTATTGTATTTTCTTTTCTATTTTTAATTAACTTATCATAACACTTATCTTCTTCTTCTTCTTCCTCACAAGAAAAAAGCTCTCTTCATCAATGGTGATTGATGTATTTGAGTGAGAAATCCAATTCTAAAGTGAACCCAACTCCTATTTCTTCATCCTCTACCTCTTGCCAAGTAGTATAGGGTGTTTCCTTCACAAGTTTTCCCGACTTGGTGAAGTTGGAGCTTGTTCTAGCGATGCCTCGACGTAGATCATCTTCGGCACGTCGTCGATGACCTAGCCCGTTTTTCCTCCGATGAAGCCGACGCTAGAGCCCATGATACAATTTGGACAGCGAGGGGACATCATCATGGAGCCTAGGAGGTGGTGGACCAGATCTACAAAGGTTGTAGCCCCTTCCCTATTTCTATATTTCCGTTTACTTGCATGCTTTGCCTAAACATCTAGTTAACGATCCGTTCTAGGTTTTCTCGGCACCGTAATTTTTAGAAATTAGCGTGTTTGATCACTTGTGAGTCTTTACTAGAGTGCCTAGGAACCCTACAGTTTGATCAGTTGTAGAACCTCATGGGTGTGCCTAGGAACCCTACAGTGGTATCAGAGACTAACTAGAGCTTTAGGCGATGTGTTAACGAAGTTAAAACTCCGAACGAACCCGATACGTCCAAGTTTACCCCCTCTCTGTACAATTTTTCAAAACTGTGTATTTTCTGAATTAAAAATACCTGAAAAATTAATCAGGGAAATATAAGAATTGTGGTGGAAAACGAGCACCTAACACTTCCAAACTGCTGCGGAACCGCGGCCATACCATGCTTGGGCCGCGGATCCGCGGCCGTACAGAGGGATTGGGTCATTTTGTTTGCACAGTAATTCTTATATCTGATATTTCTATTTTATGGGTATTTTTAAACTGACTCAAGTGTTGAGTTTTCTGGGGGTTTATTTTGTAATCGTCGATTCGATCGGAGAATTTAATTTTGTTATTTTTTTTTCCGGATAATTTCTGAATATGTTAAAAAGTTCGACCGGATATAAATACCCAATTTTTTCCCTGCCGGGAAATTTTCAATTGTTGGATTTTTCCGTAGTTTAATGACGTTCTAAGTAGTGCAAGTAACGCGATGGTCTCTCCAGAAGACAACAAACCTTAACTCGATTGTGTGACCGTCTTGAACTGCCCTTTGAACCTTAGGGTTTGGGGCAGTACGGCGTGCCACATGTGAGGCGTTAGCTTGACCCTTCTACGGCTGGACCATTGGTACTGAGGTATGAAGTGAATGTTTTTAAACTTATTTCATGTGTTGAGCTGTTTCGGGAAAACTTGGGTGTTTGATTGTTCGATTGGAAAGTTTAACATTTTCTATTTATCTGAAATGTGTTACAATATTAGGAATCCACAAGTAGTTATGAGATAACTAATATGAATATTATAAACACAGCACTTTAGTCTCACTTGATCGGTTGCCACGGAATTTTGATGCGATCAAAAGTCCGTCGCAATCACGTAGCGTACGCGGATATTCGCCGGGTAAACTTAATAGACAGCCACGCCCCATAGCCCCGACCAAGTGACTGTAGGAAAACCCCGTCACCGAAAGCATCCGTTCGGGTGCTCGCGGCAGCGGTGTTCCGCCTTGGTGCACTTCTTCGACGGCATCGGGGGTGCGGCCGCCTAATAAAGTTTGCGACGAGCATTCGATCAAAATGTCGGGAATCTTGTTGAATTGCCCAACTTGATATTGAAAAGAGTTTTCGATAATGAGACTAAAATTCGGGGTTTATAATTGTTAGGCATGCGATGTCTAAGGAATTCATTTGGTTAGGCATGCGATGTCTAAAGAGTTTGCGGATTCCAACTGTTGTAGTTTTACACTTTCTTTTCTGTGACCGTAAGTGTAATATGTGATATCGCCGGTTTCGTTGCTATATGTCAATGACAATTGGGATGCGCATATTTACTTACATTGATGACATATGATGTTATGTGTTGCTGGATATGTTATATTGGATTGTCGTGTTTGAATAACCGGGTTTTTTTTTATGTGAGATGAGTGTTTTTTCATTTTCATTCATGTAAAAACTTGTATGTAATATTCTTTTATTGGGGCACTTCCAGGTTGCGGAAGATGTCACCGTTTGTATATTATTTACTTTTCCGCACTAGGATAGACCTAAGGAGGAGGGCACAAGTAACCGGGTTCTAGAGTCCAGTGGGAGACCAACTCGAGGAGTCGAGTCCGGGTCTCCTAACTATAGAATTGGTAGGGTTGCTTGCCGCTCTCATAGGGGTCTTGGGGTGTGGGTTTGGCTATTCATCGCGACCGTGGAATCCGTGTTTTATACTGGCTCGTATTGAAAATACGGACGTCCTAGTATATCCAATGTTTCATATGTCTCTTCTGCTGCGATATCTGTGATGTGATCATTTGATATGCTGTGATGGATACTGTATATAGTATATATGATATATTATATAGACGTTACTTATGTTTTACACCCGTGATAGCCCTGCCCCGCTCTGCCGTTAGTCACCTAACCTAACGGTGCACGAAGGGACATCGAGGCGAACACGGATGGCATAAGTGTACGTCGTATTTATCTGTGATGTTTAGGTGACTTAAATGATGGGACTTCATTAATATGATTAATGAAACTAAAAGAATCCTAAAGAAGTTGTGGAATCGAACTTTCAAAAACAGGTAGCCACAGTTCTTGTTTTGCATCGTGGTGTTCCTTGTAGAACATTCTGCACCTTATTCGATGAGGAAAGGGCCGACGGTCCCTTCACCGGGAGTGACCCCTTTAGCAATAACTGGCAGATGCTACACACTCGGTTTGTCTTTTGATTGCTTCTATAGTTTCTGCTTTGCACAGTGATATATATGATATATCTCGCACCTCATTCGACGAGGAAAGGGCCGACGATTCCTTCACCGGGAGTGACCCCTTTAGCAAAACTAGAAAAGCCTAAAAAACACTCCATTTTAAAATCATTTGATTCTACAACAATATCAAGTTCATTACGTAATAGGTTTTCAGAAAAACCTGTCGTAGCCCTCCGTCATTTCAGATAAGTACTATTTAGTATTCGTGCTGCGGTAGTTTGGCATGCGTCAAGGCGTAGTGTATGGTAGCTAACTAGTGCTTATCTGCTAGCATACGATGCGATTGGATTAGGGTATTCGCACGGCGTTGTTTGGCATGCGTCAAGGGTCGTGCGGGTTGGTTTAATTCAATCAAAAAATGTACGGGTTGAACTTGACTATCGGACTATGGGTTGTTTGGCATGCGTCAAGGTCATAGCACGCTAAGGGCAAAATTATCAGGAATTTCAAGTGTTGAAATTTGCAACGAGATTGCATACCTTCTATGAGATAGTTGAATCCCGATACCCACTGCGAGTAAGAGTTACTCGTGGGAGAGTTTTACACATTACAATTAGCCGATCAAGTAGGTGTCTAGAAAGGTGTCAACGGGGTTACGCCTCTGGGAAAACGAGGTTTACATTAATTAGGTTCGT
Source organism: Agapanthus africanus (assembly GCA_030015575.1). Lineage (NCBI taxonomy): Eukaryota > Viridiplantae > Streptophyta > Magnoliopsida > Asparagales > Amaryllidaceae > Agapanthus > Agapanthus africanus. The sequence continues at coordinate 344,344,875 of CM057341.1, forward strand.
GCGATAGCACGGGAGGCCTCCCTCAAAGTACCGACACTAGCCTGGCAGAAAGATTGGCAAACTTGTAGCGTGTAATTAATCCCGGCTAGTTTTTCCTTTTAGGGTTTGAAGGAAGATTTGATAAAAACAGTGGGAGCCATCCAGATTAGATAAAATAATAACCAATCTATTCTTGCAAGAGCGCACGCAGAGTGTTTTCTTCTCTCTCTCTCAAGGTAGCGACTATGTCACGCTTTAATCAAGATAATAATACGGATGTATTGACCGAACCCGCTTGTTATGCTGAGCTGTGGAATGTTGGTCCCTCTCCGACTTATAATTGTTATAAGACAGAGCGAGAAATAGGGGAATAACAGAATTCCTATGCCGTCCAAACGAAGAAAGTGCATATGATGCATCTCCTTCGGGTGTGTTCATTACAAAGAACTGTTTCTCTGTATCCTCTACGTCCTGGGTATTTGATACCGGATCAGGATTCCAGATATGTAATCTGTTACATAGGGCTACAGAAAGGTAGAGAACTGAGAACGGGTGATAAGTTTCATGAGGCAGAAAACGGTGCAAGTGTTGCAGCCAAGTCTGTTGGTCACTTTCACCCTGTATTCCAAATACATTGATCCTGAACGAATGTTATTAGATACCGAACCTGATATACAAAATCATATCAGTCTCTTTATTAGTAAAGAAATGATAAAATTTTGTATTGTTGGATAATGTTTTGAACATTTCCTATATCAAAAAGTTGATCGGTTCAGGCACGTTATCTAAAAGCATTGATGGTCTAAATCAAACTACAGTTCTTAGTATACGGAACACACACAAGAAGAAGAGTTCAGATATGAACGAATCCTTCTTGAGGTATTGTAGAATAGGTCATATCAATGCGACCCGACTGGCTGAAATTACATTTAGATGCATATTTAAATTAGTTTGAATTTACATCTTGTGAAACTTACTAGTCATGTCACAGAGATAAGATGACCATAGCTCTGTTTATTGGAAACAGAGAAAGAGTTAGTGAACTCTTGGGATGATACATATAGATGTATGTAGGTCCCCAGTCTACACATGCCAAGACCGGTTCTTTTTACTTCATTACATTCTCTGATGATCTCTCAAGATTCAGTCATATGTTCCTGATGAAACATAAGTCCGAACCTTTTGAGATATTCACAGAATATAAGTTAGAAGTAGAGAACCAGAATACGGGTATAAGTATTATGTCCTATGATAAGATCAAGGAGGAGAATACTTGAGCACGAAATTCCTGGACTATTCTAAAGGAGAATGAGATTCTCTCTCAGCATTACTCCTCCGTATACACCATAACACGATGGTATATCGGGGTGGAGCAATAGCACCTTATGTGATATGGTGTGCTCTATGATGAGTACTACTGAGTTACCTATTTCCTTTTGGGAGTTATGCGCTTGAGAAGCTGCATACCTCTTGAATAGGGTTCCAATAAAATCAATTGCTTACCACTTCATATGTGATATGGAAAGGGAAGAGTCTATATCTTAAGTTTGTTAAGATTTAGGGTTGTCCGGCCTATGTCTAGAAGCAAAATCCGGAAAAGCTCGAGGAAAGGACAGTTATGTAGAATTGGAAAGGTTCTAACGATACAAACTACAGCAGATGATTTGGTAGAATCAAAGGATTCAGCAGATGATTTGGTAGAATCAAAGGGTTTTCGTCAAAGACCAGGTTTGGACTATGACGAGACTTTTTCTCCCGTAGCCATGCTTAAATCCATTCGGATCCTACTTGCTATTGCTGCTCACTACGACTATGAAATCTGGCAGATGGAAGTTAAAACTGCATTTCTGAATGGAAATTTAGAAGAATGCGTTTATATGAATCAGCCAGAAGGCTTCATTGACAGTGGGAGCAGCGGGAAAGCATGTAAATTGCTTAAATCCATATATGGGTTAAAGCAGGCATCACGGAGTTGGAACATCTGTTTCGATGATGTCATCAAAGAGTTTGATTTCATCAAAAATCCAGATGAACCTTGTGTTTATAAGAAGGCTGTAGGAAGAGCTGTCACATTCCTCGTATTGTACGTGGACGACATTCTTCTGATAGGAAATGATATTCCTATGCTACAGTCGGTCAAATCTTTCTTATCACTAAGGTTCTCCATGAAGGACCTGGGTGATGCCACATACATCCTGGGCATAAGGATATATAGGGATAGATCCAAAAGGTTATTGGGATTGTCCCAAACTAGGTACATTGACACCATCCTAAAAAGGTTTAGTATGGAAGACTCCAAACGGGGTGCCTTACCCGCTTTCCATGGAGTCACTCTCTCCAAGGATTCTTGCCCAAAGACCGATGAAGAGAGAGCTCGGATGGGTATTATACCCTATGCTTCGGCAGTAGGATCTATAATGTATGCGATGTTATGTACACGCCCAGATGTAGCTTATGCACTTAGTGTTGTAAGCAGGTATCAATCCAACCCAGGGGACAATCACTGGACAGCTGTGAATAACATTCTTAAGTACTTGCGAAGGACTAAAGAATTGTTCTTGGTGTATGGCAATGGAGATCTCCAAATGGAGGCCTTTACCGATTCGAGCTTCCAGAGCGATAAGGACGACAGCAAATCTATCTCTGGGTTTGTATTTACCCTTAATGGAGGGGCGGTGAGTTGGAAGAGTTCCAAACAAGATACCGTTGCAGACTCTACGATGGAAGCTGAGTACATTGCTGCAAATGATGCCGCCAAGGAAGCCGTCTGGATGAAGAAGTTCGTCTCGGAGCTAGGAGTAGTTCCAACCATTATTGATCCAATAACTTTGTATTGTGACAATAATGGGGCTATGGCGTTAGCCAAGGAGCCCAGATCCCATCAGCGGTCCAGACACATCCTGAGGCGTTTTCATTTGATCCGGGAGATTGTAGATCGCCGCGAGATCGAGATTAGGAGAGTAGACACAAAGAATAACGCCGCGGATCCATTCACCAAGGCCCTCCCTCAGCCGCAGCATGAGCGACTTTTTGAGATGTTGGGTATGAGATACGCCAATAACTGGCCTTAGTGCAAGTGGGAGATTGTTGGATATATGTATGCCCTAGAGGCCATTATATGATAGTGGATGTATCTATACATGTATATATATTCAGTATGCATTCTTGCTCGACATGATAGTATGCTATCTGGTTCTTCTTTATCTGACATGTTGATTTGATCATGCTTATTATTCACTCATACATGCTGATAAAGCCCTGAGGATATTGGCTTGACTGCTCTGATTATGATGGAGATCATACTAGTGGGACATCTGTAGTCTATAAGCATATCCTGGAAAGTCCCTAGTCGTAGGTATATCGAGACGGGGCATTGATATACCAGAGTAGACTAGCGTATATGATACTAGACCCATGCGATGGGCGATGGATGTTCCCACATTCATCGATGTTTGACATTAAGATCATATACGGGTGCTCAGTGCTTACTGGGTACACTGGACGGACTCACCGAGAACTCCTATATGGAATTATATCTATCGTCGAATAGCAGTTCTCAGGTGACACTGGTACAGGTTAGTCTGTAGACCCGAGATCGTCATGGAGTCTTGTGTGTTCTCCCACTGTACTTTGATTGCCACCCTACCACGGCTCTACTGAGTCGTGCAAACAGGTGGCCGTTGGGTACAGTCCCGAGACACACGAAGGCAATGAGCGATAGGAGGGGTTTCGTCTCTCCCGGTATTGGGAGTTGATGCTGTACTGTGCCCGACTGGTTATATTAGTAAGTCCCTGGCCAGGGCTGCTGAGATTTGCTGATAAGTGTTATCAGTAGTTTCTCGATCTGTTATAGACTATTCACCGGCATGACTTATTGAGTTATTAGGGTCGACGTGACCATCCCTAGGCTCGATATGCAGCATATCTGACGAAGAGACCGGACTGTACGGTAGTGTTGCCGGTTGGCTTGACGGGAGTTGTAGCAGGTTCGCTTGTTTTCTTCTGATCGCTCAATACCCGGGTGGCAGTTACGTTTGGCTGACCGCTTGCGGCTTGGGGGACTTGATATGATCATTACCCTCTGCCGGTGTATTGACGAGTCTTAAAGTCCCACAAAGGAGTTACCCAGTCCAGACGTAATGTTGTGGTGCGCGTATGCGATATGCGCATGCACCCGATTAAATTGCGCGTATAGGATACCGAACATTGATCGGGCGGGTTGCTTTTGGTGGGGTCATATGTGATATGGCCGGATTGATAAATCAAGTGTTGATTTATCATTTAACCATTAGTTTTCTCACTTAAACCCTTTCTTGTATATGATGGATGTATGCATGGATGCATGTGTTTCTTTCTTTCATTCTAGTTTCATGCACATGTGGATGTGCATACATGCATACATACATACACCCATCTATCATGGTTGTTAGCACATGGAAATGGTGGCAATATAAGACTCACACCATAGATTAAATGATGGTTTTTTATTTGATTTTGTGTTTAAAACAAAATTGAAAAGAAAAGGATAATCTTCACTAGCTTCTACATTCTTCTTCTAACTTAACCAAGCTCACCTACCTCTAACCTTGGGTTATCCTTCTCTTTATCATTTAAAACTCAAGTTAAATAAACTCTCCATCACTTAATCATGGTTGGAAGTAAGAAGGAATAAAATATAAAAGGATATATTTCATTTCTTTTTCCATGGTCATCTTTTATCTTTTACACTTACTAAAAAGAAAAGCCACCATCTTCATCCTCCTTCTTCCTTTTGCTCTCTAGGTTTCTCTAGTGAGTAATACACACATAAAGAAAGGTTTATGAAGTGAGAATCTTAACCACAACTTCATTCTACACAAGTTTAGCCAACTTGTTTAGAGTGTTCTCTTCGGTTTTACGAAGTTGCGAGCTTGGACGGGAAACTCCGGGTGGATCGTCATGGACGTGAGAGGACTACAAGAGGACCTTCTTTCAACACCCAAGAGACTAAGGAGTCAAGCGAAAGGGAGCTACAAAGGTTGTAGTCTCGAAACCCTAATTTTTATTAGCTTGAAGATTAGTAACCCTAAATTTCTAGGATCGATTCCTTTACGTGTTTGTTTAGCACCATCAATTTACATACTTTGAGACATGTGATGCTTCAAAACTCATTATAGGGTGCTAGGCAAACCTTACATTGGTATCAGAGCCGACCTAGAATATTAGGTGACCTTTTTACGAAGTTAAAACTCCGATCGAACCGAAATACGGCATTTTAGGGTGCTCTCTGGAAATTTTCTAAAATTTGACATTTTTCAGAATTAAAAATATGTAAAAATATCAGCAGGTAAAACTAAGGATTACGGTACAAAAATTGTCTAATGAACAGTGATTATAGCCGCGGAAACGCGGCCTAAGCTTGCTTAAGCCGCGGTTCCGCGACCGTATATATCAATTAATGGATAATTTTTTTACAGTAATTCAGGAATATGCTTGTATAATTTTTTGGGTATTTTTAATCTGTATTTAGTTTTGAAAAATTCTGGAGATGATTTTGGACTCGTCGATTCGATCGGAATTTTGATTTCGTGGCTTTTCCGGGTAAATTAGAAAGTATTGAAGTGTTTGAACGAGTATCATTTGCTCACTATTCACGGGGTTTAAATACTTTGGAGACACGTGCAAGTCTTTTTGTGGTGGTCCCTCTAGAAGACAACAAACCTTAACTCGATTATGTGACCGTCTTGAACTGCCCTTTGAACCTCAGGGTTTGGGGCAGTACGGCGTGCCACATGTGAGGCGTTGGCTTGACCCTTCTACGGCTGGACCGCTACTACTGTGTCACACTCCAGGTTTTTGAACTCTGCTCAAGTGTTGAGCTTTAGTGAATTCTGGGTATTTGATCGTTCGTTCGAAAACTTCAATACTGTCTGTTTATCCGGAATGTGATGCAATGTGTGGAATTCATATTACTAGACATGAAATACGGAATATGTGATATTTCGCATTTGCGATATCTAAAGAGAATGTGGATTCCAGATATTGCAGTTTTACACTTTCTTTTCTGTGACCGTAAGTGTAGTATGTAGTGGTATTGCCGATTGTCGTTGCTATACGTCGACGACAATCGGTGTATGCATACTTACTTACGTTGATGATATGAGATATTATGTGTTGCTGAGATATGATGTGCAGGATTGTCGCGATTGAATAGCCAGGGGGTTTTATGTGAGATGAGAGTTTTATATTTTCATTCATGTAAATTCAAATGTAATGTAATATTCTTTTATTTGGGGCACTTCCGGGTTGAGGTTGCTGCCACCAGTGTTGTATATTATTTACTTTTCCGCATTAGGATGGACCCAAGGAGGGGAGCACAGGTGACCGGGTTCTGGGGTTCAGTGGGAGGCCATCTCGAGGAGTCGAGACCGGGTCTCCTAAACTCCAGAATTGGCAGGGTCACTTGCCACTCTCGTAGGGGTCCAGGGTGTGGGCTTGGCTATTCATCGCGACTGTAGAATCCGTATTTTCTATTCTGGCTAAATACTAAATACGGACGTCCTAGTATATCCCACGTTATATCTATGTTTCTGCTGCCTGTGTTCTGTGATATCTGAGACAAATGACATATTATATATATGATATATAGTAGACGTTGCTTATGTTTTACACCCGCGCTAGTCCTGTCCCGGTATGCCATTAGTTAAGTAACCTAACGGTGCATAACGGAACATTGCGGCGAATGCGGATGGCATAAGCGTACGTGTTATTTTTGTTTCTTTTCTGTGATTGGCTTAAGGACTTAAATGATGGGATTACATTAATGTGATTAATGTAAAGAAAATAAACCTAAAAGATGTTGTAGAATCGGATTTGAAAACTACTCGGCTATTTATGAAAAAGCTATATTTCAAAACTGCGGAGCTTAAGCCACTCCTTTTAAAAACCACTTGATTCTACAACGATATCAAGCTCAAAGCGTTAAAGATTTTCTTAAAAATCATCCGCAACCCTCCGTCATTTTAGGAAGTAGAGTACTTAGTATTCGTGCTACGTTTGTTGACCTTAGCCAAGGCGTAGTGTACGGTAGCTAAGTGATGTCTTCCTACGAACGCATATGATGCAGATTAATTAGGACGGGCATATGACTTTGTTGACCTTAGCCAAGGGTCATGTGAACGGGTCTAATTAATCAAGAAATGACGGGTTGAGCTTGACTAGTGCTCGTGATTTGTTGACCTTAGCCAAGGTCACGAGTATTAGGGGTAAAAACCACATCGGGAATTTCAATAGTTGAAATTTGCAATGAGATTGCATACCTTCCATGTGATGGTTGGATCCCGATTCCACTGTGGGCAATAGTTGCTCCTAGGAGAGTTTTACACTTTACAACTAGCTAACTCATTTGGTGTCTAGAAAGGTGTTAACGGGGCTCCGCCTCTGGGAAAATGAGGTTTACTCTAATTAGGTCCGTGCGAAAGCACGGGGAACCTCCCTCAAGTACCGACACTGGCCTGGCTGAACGGTTAGCGAAGTTGTAGACTGTAATTAATCCTGGCTAGTTTTTCTTTTTAAGGTTTGAAAGAAAAACTCGATAAAAAACAGTGGGAAACATCGATTAGACAAGATAATAACCAATCTAATCTATGCAAGAGCTTTCGCTGAGTGTATTCTTTTCTCTCTCTTAATGGCAGATACCCATGACTGGACTCAAGCTTCTACTAGATAAAAACAAACTGAATGGGACCAACTATAAAGACTGGCTAAGGAATCTGAAAATTGCCTTGACTTATGATAAAGTATCATATGTCCTCACGGCTTCAGCCCCGCCCGTCCCTGGTCCAAAATCCTCAGTTGCGGACATTGAAGTCCGCAAGACATGGGACGCTGACTGTGCCACGGCCAAATGCCTCGCGCTTGCATCGATGGACAACACACATCAAAAGCAGCACGAGGACATGGACATTCACGGTATATTGCTCCATACAAAGGAGTTGTATGGGGAGCAATCCCGCGTATTACGATACGAAGCATCAAAGAAATTGTTTCAGATGCGGATGGCCCCTGGCACACCAGTAGGAGACCATGTTCTGAAGATGATAGCTCTTATAGAAGAGCTTGAGGACCTTGGATGGACGATGGACAATGAACAATATATAGATATTATTCTGCAGTCCCTGCCCTCCACCTTTGCTCAGTTCATAGTGAACTTCAACATGCATGGCATGGAGAAGGAACTCCCTGAACTCCTTAATATGTTAAGGAGTGCAGAGAGCACTATGAAGTTAGCAAAAACTCCCGTTATGACTATTGGACAGTCTTCCTCTTCTCGCCCGAAAGCTAAGGCCAAGGGAAAGAAGAAGAAGAAACCCACTAATCCTAAGGGCGGAGTTAAAAAGGTGAAGGGAAAGGGAAAGTCCAAGGCTGGAGACTCGGAGAAGGGCGAATGTTTTCATTGCCACAAGACAGGACATTGGAAGCGCAATTGCACGGAGTACTTAAGTCTCAAGAAGAAGCATGGTGATGCTTCTGCTTCAGGTGCGTTTGTGACTGAAAAATGTTTTTCTATAAACTCTGCTTCCTGGGTATTGGATACCGGTTCAGGTTCTCACATTTGAAATTCTATGCAGGGGCTGAGTAATAGCAAGGTTTTGAGGACAGGTGACCATACTCTCCGCGTTGGAAATGGTTCCAATGTACATACAGTCGCAGTGGGAGAGTATCACTTGGGGTTGCCATCTGGATGTATTTTGGTTTTAAATCCATGTTATTTTGTACCAAGTATGCTATGTAATATAATATCCGTTTCTTTGTTGGACAATGAAGGATATAATTTTGTATTGCAGAACAATGTTATGAACATTCACCTGAATCAAATGTTGGTTGGGTATGGTACGCTTAACAACGGAATATATGTCCTAAATCAACACACAGTTTTCAGTATACAACACACTAATAAAAGAAAACTTTCAGAATTAAATGAAGCTTTTCTTTGGCACTGTAGACTTGGTCATATTAACGAAACAAGACTAAACAAGTTACACAAAGATGGATATTTAAATTCTTTTGAATATAAATCCTATGCGACTTGCCAGTCTTGTATCAAGGGTAAAATGACCAAAACTCCGTTTACCGGACACGGAGAAAGAGCTACTCAGCTCCTGGGCCTCATACATAGTGATGTATGTGGGCCAATGTCTACACAGGCTAGAGACGGTTTTTCGTACTTCATTACATTCACTGATGATTTCTCAAGATTCGGTTATATATTTTTATTAAAGCACAAGTCCGAAGCTTTCGAGAAATTCATTGAATATAAACAAGAAGTAGAAAAACAAACCGGCTTGAGTATCAAGATGCTTCGATCAGATCGAGGTGGTGAGTATCTTAGTGCAGAATTTGCAAACTTCCTAAAAGAGAATGGGATTCTCTCTCAACTCACTCCTCCTTACACACCACAGCACAACGGTGTGTCAGAACGACGGAATAGGACCCTATTAGATATGGTCCGGTCCATGATGAGTGACACTGAGTTACCAGTCTCGTTTTGGGGGCATGCATTGGAGACTGCAGCATTTCTGCTAAACAGGGTTCCAACCAAAACCGTGTCTACCACGCCATATGAGATATGGCATGGGAAGAGACCATCTCTTAAGAGAATTAAGATTTGGGGTTGCCCGGCCTATGTTAAAAAGCAGAATCCGGACAAACTCGAGACACGGTCAGTCATGTGTAACTTTGTGGGATATCCAAAGAATTCTTATGGATATCTATTCTATCACAAAGAGGAACAAAAAGTGTTCGTTTCTCAACATGCCACATTCTTGGAAAAAGAGTTTTTCACAGACAAAGATGATGGCAAGGTGGTGGATCTAGAAGAGGTTCTAGAGACACAAACTACAAATGACGATTTGGTTGAACCGGCTGTTGCAGCAGAAACTGAAGAACCTCGGCCACTCCGTAGGTCTGGTAGGACTTCTCGCCCACCGGAGAGGTACTACGGTTTCCTCATTGATGGTAACGGAGAAGATTGCATCATGGACGATGATGATCCTACCAGTTTTCAGCAAGCTATCACGAGTAAAGACTCTGTGAAGTGGCTGGATGCCATGAGATCTAAAATGGAGTCTATGTACACCAACAAAGTGTGGACTTTGGACGTTGTACCTCCTGGGGTAAAACCAGTGGGGTGCAAATAGATCTTTAAAAGAAAGATTGGTGTAGATGGGCAGGTGGAGACCTATAAGGCAAGACTTGTGGCGAAGGGTTTTCGTCAAAGACCAGGTTTGGACTATGACGAGACTTTTTCTCCCGTAGCCATGCTTAAATCCATTCGGATCCTACTTGCTATTGCTGCTCACTACGACTATGAAATCTGGCAGATGGACGTTAAAACCGCATTTCTGAATGGAAATTTAGAAGAATGCGTTTATATGGATCAGCCAGAGGGCTTCATTGACAGTGGGAGCAGCGGGAAAGCATGTAAATTGCTTAAATCCATATATGGGTTAAAGCAGGCATCACGGAGTTGGAACATCTGTTTCGATTATGTCATCAAAGAGTTTGATTTCATCAAAAATCCAGATGAACCTTGTGTTTATAAGAAGGCTGTAGGAAGAGCTGTCACATTCCTCGTATTGTACGTGGACGACATTCTTCTGATAGGAAATGATATTCCTATGCTACAGTCGGTCAAATCTTTCTTATCACTAAGGTTCTCCATGAAGGACCTGGGTGATGCCACATACATCCTGGGCATAAGGATCTATAGGGATAGATCCAAAAGGTTATTGGGATTGTCCCAAACTAGGTACATTGACACCATCCTAAAAAGGTTTAGTATGGAAGACTCCAAACGGGGTGCCTTACCCGCTTGCCATGGAGTCACTCTCTCCAAGGATTCTTGCCCAAAGACCGATGAAGAGAGAGCTCGCATGGGTATTATACCCTATGCTTCGGCAGTAGGATCTATAATGTATGCGATGTTATGTACACGCCCAGATGTAGCTTATGCACTTAGTGTTGTAAGCAGGTATCAATCCAACCCAGGGGAGAATCACTGGACAGCTGCGAAGAACATTCTTAAGTACTTGCGAAGGACTAAAGAATTGTTCTTGGTGTATGGCAATGGAGATCTCCAAATGGAGGCCTTTACCGATTCGAGCTTCCAGAGCGATAAGGACGACGGCAAATCTATCTCTGGGTTTGTATTTACCCTTAATGGAGGGGCGGTGAGTTGGAAGAGTTCCAAACAAGATACCGTTGCAGACTCTACGATGGAAGCTGAGTACATTGCTGCAAATGATGCCGCCAAGGAAGCCGTCTGGATGAAGAAGTTCGTCTCGGAGCTAGGAGTAGTTCCAACCATTATTGATCCAATACCTTTGTATTGTGACAATAATGGGGCTATGGCGTTAGCCAAGGAGCCCAGATCCCATCAGCGGTCCAGACACATCCTGAGGCGTTTTCATTTGATCCGGGAGATTGTAGATCGCCGTGAGATCGAGATTAGGAGAGTAGACACAAAGAATAACGCCGCGGATCCATTCACCAAGGCCCTCCCTCAGCCGCAGTATGAGCGACTTTTTGAGATGTTGGGTATGAGATACGCCAATAACTGGTCTTAGTGCAAGTGGGAGATTGTTGGATATATGTATGCCCTAGAGGCCATTATATGATAGTGGATGTATCTATACATGTATATATATTCAGTATGCATTCTTGCTCGACATGATAGTATGCTATCTGGTTCTTCTTTATCTGACATGTTGATTTGATCATGCTTATTATTCACTCATACATGCTGATAAAGCCCTGAGGATATTGGCTTGACTGCTCTGATTATGATGGAGATCATACTAGTGGGACATCTGTAGTCTATAAGCATATCCTGGAAAGTCCCTAGTCATAGGTATATCGAGACGGGGCATTGATATACCAGAGTAGACTAGCGTATATGATACTAGACCCATGCGATGGGCGATGGATGTTCCCACATTCATCGATGTTTAACATCAAGATCATATACGGGTGCTCAGTGCTGACTGGGTACACTGGACGGACTCACTGAGAACTCCTATATGGAATTATATCTATCGTCGAATAGCAGTTCTCAGGTGACACTGGTACAGGTTAGTCTGTAGACCCGAGATCGTCATGGAGTCGTGTGTGTTCTCCTACTGTACTTTGATTGCCACCCTACCACGGCTCTACTGAGTCGTGCAAACAGGTAGCCGTTGGGTACAGTCCCGAGACACACGAAGGCAATGAGCGATAGGAGGGGTTTCGTCTCTCCCGGTATTGGGAGTTGATGCTGTACTGTGCCCGACTGGTTATATCAGTAAGTCCCTGGCCAGGGCTGCTGAGATTTGCTGATAAGTGTTATCAGTAGTTTCTCGACCTGTTATAGAACATTCACCAGCATGACTTATTGAGTTATTAGGGTCGACGTGACCATCCCTAGGCTCGATATGCAGCATATCTGACGAAGAGACCGGACTGTACGGTAGTGTTGCCGGTTGGCTCGACGGGAGTTGTAGCAGGTTCGCTTGTTTTCTTCTGATCGCTCAATACGCGGGTGGCCGTTACGTTTGGCTGACCGCTTGCGGCTTGGGGACTTGATATGATCATTACCCTCTGCCGGCGTATTGACGAGTCTTAGAGTCCTACAAAGGAGTTACCCAGTCCAGACGTAACGTTGTGGTGCGCGTATGCGATATGCGCATGCACCCGATTAAATTGCGCGTATAGGATACCGAACATTGATCGGGCGGCTTGCTTTTGGTGGGGTCATATGTGATATGGACGGATTGATAAATCAACTGTTGATTTATCATTTAACCATTAGTTTTCTCACTTAAACCCTTTCTTGTATATGATGGATGTATGCATGCATGCATGTGTTTCTTTCTTTCATTCTAGTTTCATGCACATGTGGATGTGCATACATGCATACATACATACACCCATCTATCATGGTTGTTAGCACATGGAAATGGTGGCAATATAAGACTCACACCATAGATTAAATGATGGTTTTTTATTTGATTTTGTGTTTAAAACAAAATTGAAAAGAAAAGGATAATCTTCACTAGCTTCTACATTCTTCTTCTAACTTAACCAAGCTCACCTACCTCTAACCTTGGGTTATCCTTCTCTTTATCATTTAAAACTCAAGTTAAATAAACTCTCCATCACTTAATCATGGTTGGAAGCAAGAAGGAATAAAATATAAAAGGATATATTTCATTTCTTTTTCCATGATCATCTTTTATCTTTTACACTTACTAAAAAGAAAAGCCACCATCTTCATCCTCCTTCTTTCTTTTGCTCTCTAGGTTTTTCTAGTGAGTAATACACACATAAAGAAAGGTTTATGAAGTGAGAACCTTAACCACAACTTCATTCTACACAAGTTTAGCCAACTTGTTTAGAGTGTTCTCTTCGGTTTTACGAAGTTGCGAGCTTGGACGGGAAACTCCGGGTGGATCGTCGTGGATGTGAGAGGACTACAAGAGGACCTTCTTTCAACACCCAAGAGACTAAGGAGTCAAGCAAAAGGGAGCTACAAAGGTTGTAGTCTCGAAACCCTAATTTTTATTAGCTTGAAGATTAGTAACCCTAATTTTCTAGGATCGATTCCTTTGCGTGTTTGTTTAGCACCATCAATTTACATACTTTGAGACATGTGATGCTTCAAAACTCATTATAGGGTGCTAGGCAAACCTTACAGCGACCGTGGAATCCGTGTTTTATACTGGCTCGTATTGAAAATACGGACGTCCTAGTATATCCAATGTTTCATATGTCTCTTCTGCTGCGATATCTTTGATGTGATCATTTGATATGCCCTGATGGATACTGTATATAGTATATATGATATATTATATAGACGTTACTTATGTTTTACACCCGCGCTAGCCCTGCCCCGCTCTGCCGTTAGTCACCTAACCTAACGGTGCATGAGGGGACATCGAGGCGAACACGGATGGCATAAGTGTACGTCGTATTTATCTGTGATGTTTAGGTGACTTAAATGATGGGACTTCATTAGTATGATTAATGAAAGTAAAAGAAACCTAAAGATGTTGTGGAATCGAATTTTCAAAAACAAGTAGCTACAGTTCTTGCTTTGCATCATGGTGTTCCTTGTAGAACATCCTGCACCTTATTCGATAAGGAAAGGGCCGACGATCCCTTCACCGGGAGTGACCCCTTTAGCAATAACTGGTAGATGCTACACACTCGGTTTGTCTTTTGATTGCTTCTATAGTTTCTGCTTTGCACAGTGATATATGTGATATATCCCGCACTTCATTCGACGAGGAAAAGGCCGACGATCCCTTCACCGGGAGTGACCCCTTTAGCAAAACTAGAAAAGCCTAAAAAACACTCCATTTTAAAATCATTTGATTCTACAATGATATCAAGTTCATTACGCAATAGGTTTTCAGAAAAACCTGTCGTAGCCCTCCGTCATTTCAGATAAGTACTATTTAGTATTCGTGCTGCGGTAGTTTGGCATACGTCAAGGCGTAGTGTACGGTAGCTAACTAGTGCTTATCTGCTAGCATACGATGCGATTGGATTAGGGTATTCGCACGGCGTTGTTTGGCATGCGTCAAGGGTCGTGCGGGTGGGTTTAATTCAATCAAGAAATGTACGGGTTGAACTTGACTAGCGGACTATGGGTTGTTTGGCATGCGTCAAGGTCATAGCACGCTAGGGGCAAAATTATCGGGAATTTCAAGTGTTGAAATTTGCAATGAGATTGCATACCTTCTATGAGATAGTTGGATCCCGATACCTACTGCCAGTAAGAGTTACTCCTGGGAGAGTTTTACACAATACAATTAGCCGATCAAGTAGGTGTCTAAAAAGGTATCAACGGGGTTACGCCTCTGGGAAAACGAGGTTTACATTAATTAGGTTCGTGCGATAGCATGGGGGACCTCCCTCAAAGTACCGACACTAGCCTGGCTGAAAGATTGGCGAACTTATAGCGTATAATTAATCCCGGCTAGTCTTTCCTTTTAGGGTTTGAAGGAAGATTTGATAAAAACAGTGGGAGCCATCCTGATTAGATAAAATAATAACCAATCTATTCTTGTAAGAGCGCACGCAGAGTGTTTTCTTCTCTCTCTCTCCAGGTAGCGACCATGTCACGCCTTAATCAAGATAATAATACGGATGTATTGACCGAACCCGCTTGTTATGCTGAGCTGTGGAACGTTGGTCCCGCAGCGACTTATAATTGTTATAAGACAGAGCTAGAAATAGGGGAATACCAGAATTCCTATGCCGCCCAAACGAAGAAAGTGCATATGATGCATCTCCTTCGGGTGTGTTCATTACAAAGAACTGTTTCTCTGTATCCTCTACATCCTGGGTATTTGATACCGGATCAGGATTCCAGATATGTAATCTGTTACATAGGGCTACAGAAAGGTAGAGAACTGAGAACGGGTGATAAGTTTCATGAGACAGAAAACGGTGCAAGTGTTGCAGCCAAGTCTGTTGGTTACTGTGACCCTGTATTCCAAATACATTGATCCTGAACGAATGTTATTAGATACCGAACCTGATATACAAAATCATATCAGTCTCCTTATTAGTAAAGAAATGATAAAATTTTGTATTGTTGGATAATATTTTGAACATTTCCTATATCAAAAAGTTGATCGGTTTAGGCACGTTATCTAAAAGTATTGATGGTCTAAATCAAACTATAGTTCTTAGTATACGGAACACACACAAGAGGAAGAGTTCAGATATGAACGAATCCTTCTTGAGGTATTGTAGACTAGGTCATATCAATGCGACCCGACTGGCTGACGTTACATTTAGATGCATATTTAAATTAGTTTGAATTTACATCTTGTGAAACTTACTAGTCATGTCACAGAGATAAGATGACCACAGCTCTGTTTATTGGAAACAAAGAAAGAGTTAGTGAACTCTTGGGATGATACATATAGATGTATGTAGGTCCCCAGTCTACACATGCCAAGACCGGTTCTTTTTACTTCATTACATTCTCTGATGATCTCTCAAGTTTCAGTCATATGTTCCTGATGAAACATAAGTCCGAACCTTTTGAGATATTCACAGAATATAAGTTAGAA
The DNA here is from genome assembly GCA_030015575.1 of Agapanthus africanus. Classification (NCBI taxonomy): domain Eukaryota; kingdom Viridiplantae; phylum Streptophyta; class Magnoliopsida; order Asparagales; family Amaryllidaceae; genus Agapanthus; species Agapanthus africanus. Next base: position 344,360,957 of record CM057341.1, read on the forward strand.
GTAGAGAACCAGAATACGGGTATAAGTATTATGTCCTATGATAAGATCAAGGAGGTGAATACTTGAGCACGAAATTCCTGGACTATTCTAAAGGAGAATGAGATTCTCTCTCAGCATTACTCCTCCGTATACACCATAACACGATGGTATATCGGGGTGGAGCAATAGCACCCTATGTGATATGGTGTGCTCTATGATGAGTACTACTGAGTTACCTATTTCCTTTTGGGAGTTATGCGCTTGAGAAGCTGCATACCTATTGAATAGGGTTCCAATAAAATCAATTGCTTACCACTTCATATGTGATATGGAAAGGGAAGAGTCCATATCTTAAGTTTGTTAAGATTTATGGTTGTCCGGCCTATGTCTAAAAGCAAAATCCGGAAAAGCTCGAGGCAAGGAAAGTTATGTAGAACTGGAAAGGTTCCAACTATACAAACTACAACAGATGATTTGGTAGAATCAAAGGATTCAGTAGATACCAACGAACCTCAGCCTCTCCGCCGATCTAGTAGGGTTTCTCACCCACCTGAGAGATACTTCTGTTTCTCTATAACAGTGGGAGCGAGGATTGCATCATGAGATGATGACCCAACTAGTTTCGAGCTGGCCATCAGGAGTGGGACTCTATAAGAATGGCTGAATGCTTAGCGATCTGAGATGGAATCCTTATACACCAACAAAGTATGGACTTTGGTTGTTTTATCTGAAGGGTTAAATCCCCATCAGGAGCAAGTATATCTTAAGAAGATTACTTGGTGTAGATGGAAAAGTTGAGACTTTCAAAGCTAGACATGTTAAAGGTTTTCATCATAGGCATGGATAATGATGAAACCTTTTTCAGTGGCTATGCTTAAGTCCATCCAGATCCACTTGCCACGGCTACATACGATGACTACGATATCTGGTGGTTGGGTGTCATGACAGCTTTTCTAAATGATGTTTTAGAAGAGGGCGTCTATAAGTACACAGCCAGAGGGCTTCGTAGACAGTGGGAGCAGCGGAAACATGCACAAGTTGCTTTATAGGATAAAGCAGGCATCGCGGAGTTGGAACGTCTGTTTTGATGTGGTAGTCAAAGAGTTTGACTTCATCAAAATGGTAGATGAACCTTGTATATAGAAAAAGGTAGTAGGGAGTATGGTGGTGATCCTCGTAGAGTACGTGGATGACATACTCTTGATAGGGAAGGAGTTTCCTATGCTACGCTCAGTCAATCTCCGCTTATCACAAGGATTATCCATATAGGATCAATGTGATACCTACTAAATCCTATGTTTTGGATCTATGAGATAGATCTAATTGGATGTTAGGACACTCACTAGATGTAGTGAATTGGTATCAATTGATCCTCGGGAGAATCACAGGAAGGGTTCCAGGGTGATAAGGACGACTGAATGTCGGTCACAGGCATTGTCTTTACCCTTAATAAAGGGACGGTATATTGGAAGAGTTCCATGCTAAATACCGTGGCATACTAGACGATAAAGGCAGGATACATCGCTACTTAAGATGCTACCAAAGAGGCTGTCTAGGTGTATATTAGTTCATGAGATGAACTTAGTTCCTCCCATTGTGTGACAATGGAGTTGTGGCTTATGCCAAGGAACGTCCGTCCCATCAGCGATCCAGACATATTCTAAGGCAGTATCACCTGATCATAGAGATGGCTGATCTCCAAGGAGATCTAGGTTAGGAGAGTAGACTCAGAGGACAACACGGCGGATCCACTCACAAAGGCCTTTTCCCAGAGAGAGACTATTATGGGATGGTTGAGTATGAGATACTACAACCACTGCTATCAGATGGCCGTAGTGCAAGTGGGAGATTGTTAGTTATATGTATGTCCTAGAGGCCATTACTATACATAGGATGTATATTGTAGTGGATGCTTGGACATATATAGGGAGGACTTTCTTGCTCGACATTATAGTATGCTATCTGGTTGCACTTTACCTTAACGCGTATACTGATTGTCTCTTTGTTACATGTTGGTAAAGCCCTTAGGATGTGTACTTGACTACCTGGACTATGATGCGGATCATACTAGTGGGGACATGGTAGTCCATAAGTACATCCTTCAAGGTCCCTAGTCGTGGGTGTATCGAGACAGGGCATCGATATACCAAAGTAGACTAGCGTATACCTTCTTGACCCATACAGATGGGCGATGGATGATCCCATATCCATTGGTGTTTGACATCAGAGATGATATACGGGTGCTCAGTAGAGACTGGGTACACTGGACGGACTCGCCGAGAACTCCCAGATGGTATTATACCTCACGTCAGATGGCAGTTCTCTGGTGACACTGGTACAGAGTAGTCTGTTGACCCGAGATCGTCATAGAGTCTTGTGTGATTCCTACTGTGCTTTGATTTCCACCTTACCACGTCCAAGAGGGCGTGCAAAACGGTGGTTTTTGGGTACAGTCCCGAATCACATGGAGGCAATGAGCGATAGGAGGGGATTCTTCTCTCCCGGTATAGGGAGTTGATGTTGCGCCGTGTTCGATTGGCTATAACCGGAAATCCATGGCCAGGGTTGCTGAGATTTACTGGTAAGTGTTACCAGTAGTTTCTCGAACTGTTATAGACCTCATATCGACACGACTTATCGAGCTATTGCGGTCTGACGTTGACCACCCCTAGGCAAGATATGCGACATATCAGACGACGAGACCGGACTGTACGGTAAGTGTTACTGGTTGGATTCACAGGAGTGTGAGCGGGCTTGCTCGTTGATCTTCTGATCGCTCAATACCCGGGTGGCCGTTACGTTTAGGAGACCGCTTGCGGATTGTGGGTGTTTGATATGATCATCACCTGCTGCCGGCGTATTGACGAGTCTTTAGAGTCCTACACAGAGGTTTCCAGGCTCAAGCGAAACGAATAGGAGCGCATATGAGATATGTGCGGGACCGAGAATAACACCAGTATGTGATACTGTATTCTATTCTCGCGATATGTGACATTGATCGGTTATATGCGATATAGCCGGGTTATCGGATCAAGTGTTGATTCGATAAGTTGTTACTATAGATATTAGTCGGTCATAAGTGATATGACCGGATCGTTAAATCAAGTGTTGATTTAATGTATAATTATATATTTGATATATTACTTTACATTAACTAGTATTGGTTCACTTAAGATTGATTATCTCACTTGAATGTGCACATTGTATATATGATATATGTTTGTGCACTAGTTTGTATTATGTTTGATGATACATGCAAACTTGGGTGTGTGTTTACTTTAAACCATGTTTAGTTAATGGTTAGGGTTTCCATTACCTTATTTATTTATTTACTTATTCATTTTTGGAAAGATAAATGAAATGGTGACTTGCTTTGTTTTTTGTTGAAGCTTCATGAAGCTTTGAATAAGTAACCATTTTTTTTTATCTTTAAACCTAGCCATTACTTAAACTAGGGTTTGTTCTCTACATGAGTTATCTTCACCCATGGTTGCAATATGATAAGAATAACTTGGATTTTCTTTTTAAAAATAATTCTTTTTCCTTCTTCTTCTTCATCTTCTTCAAGTGAAGAAGAAAGCTTGTCAGAAATTTCCAAGTGATGATTCCAAGTGAGAAATCAAAATCTAAAGTGAACCCACTTCCTATTTCTTCATCCTCTACCACTTTCCATGTAGTATAGGGTGTTTTCTTCACAAGTTTCATGACTTGGTGAAGGTGGAGCTTGAGCTTGAGTTGCCTCGACGTAGATCATCTTCGGCATCGAAGTCGTCGACCTAGCCCGATCATTTCTTCGACGAAACCATCGCTAGAGTGCGGGATCCGATGATCGCAGCGGAGGGACGTCAACACGGAGCCAAGGAAGTGGAGGACCGGATCTACAAAGGTTGTAGTCTCTTTCATTTAGCAATAAAGTTGTTTACTTGCTTCTTTCGCCTTACTTCTAGTATTGATCTTGCTTCGGGTTGCTAGGCACATAGAAAATTTTTGAATTGGCAATGTTTGATCAGTTGTAGAACCTCATGGGTGTTCCTAGGAACCCTACAGTGGTATCAGAGACTAACTAGAGCTTTTGGCGATGTGTTAACGAAGTTAAAACTCCGAACGACCCGATACATCCAAGTTTACCCCCTCTCTGTACAATTTTTCAAAACTGTGTATTTTCTGAATTAAAAATACCTGAAAAATTAATCAGGGAAATATAAGAATTGTGGTGGAAAACGAGCACCTAACACTTCCAAACTGCTGTGGAACCGCGGCCATACCATGCTTGGGCCGCGGATCCGCGGCCGTACAGAGGGATTGGGTCATTTTGTTTGCACAGTAATTCTTATATCTGATATTTCTATTTTATGGGTATTTTTAAACTGACTCAAGTGTTGAGTTTTCTGGGGGTTTATTTTGTAATCATCGATTCGATCGGAGAATTTAATTTTGTTATTTTTTTTCCGGATAATTTTTGAATATGTTAAAAAGTTCGACCGTATATAAATACCCAATTTTTCCCCTGCCGGGAAATTTTCAATTGTTGGATTTTTCCGTAGTTTAATGACGTTCTAAATAGTACAAGTAACGCAATGGTCTCTCTAGAAAACAACAAACCTTAACTCGATTATGTGACCGTCTTGAACTGCCCTTTGAACCTTAGGGTTTGGGGCAGTACGGCGTGCCACATGTGAGGCGTTGGCTTGACCCTTCTACGGCTGGACCGTTGGTACTGAGGCATGAAGTGAATGTTTTTAAACTTATTTGATGTGTTGAGCTATTTCGGGAAAACTTGGGTGTTTGATTGTTCGATCGAAAAGTTTAATATTTTCTATTTATCTGGAATGTGTTACAATATTTGGAATCCACAAGTAGTTATGAGATAACTAATATAAATGTTATAAACATAGCACTTTAGTCTCACTTGATCGGTTGCCACGGAATTTTGATGCGATCAAAAGTCCGTCGTAATCACGTAGTGTACGCGGATATTCGCCGGGTAAACTTAATAGATAGCCATGTCCCATAGCCCCGACCAAGTGACTGTAGGAGAACCCCATCGCCGAAAGCAACCGTTCGGGTGCTCGCGGCAGCGGTGTTCCGCCTTGGTGCACCTCGTCGACGGCATCGGGGGTGCGGCCGCCTAATAAAGTTTGCGACGAGCATTCAATCAAAATGTCGGGAATCTTATTGAATTGCCCTACTTGATATTGAAAAGTGTTTTCGATAATGAGACTAAAATGCGGGGTTTATAATTGTTAGGCATGCGATGTCTAAGGAATTCATTTGGTTAGGCATGCGATGTCTAAAGAGTTTGCAGATTCCAACAGTTGTAGTTTTACACTTTCTTTTCTGTGACCGTAAGTGTAATATGTGATATCGCCGGTTTCGTTGCTATATGTCAACGACAATTGGGATGCGCATATTTACTTATGTTGATGAAATATGATGTTATGTGTTGCTGGATATGTTATATTGGATCGTCGTGTTTGAATAGCCGGGGTTTTTTTTATGTGAGATGAGTGTTTTTTCATTTTCATTCATGCAAAAACTTGCATGTAATATTCTTTTATTGGGGCACTTTCAGGTTGCGGAAGATGTCACCGTTTGTATATTATTTACTTTTCCGCACTAGGATAGACCCAAGGAGGAGGGCACAAGTAACCGGGTTCTAGAGTCCAGTGGGAGACCAACTCGAGGAGTCGAGTCCGGGTCTCCTAACTCTAGAATTGGTAGGGTTGCTTGCCACTCTCGTAGGGGTCTTGGGGTGTGGGTTTGGCTATTCATCGCGACCGTGGAATCCGTGTTGTATACTGGTTCATATTGAAAATACGGACGTCCTAGTATATCCAATGTTTCATATGTCTCTTCTGCTGCGATATCTGTGATGTGATCATTTGATATGCCGTGATGGATACTGTATATAGTATATATGATACATTATATAGACGTTACTTATGTTTTACACCCGCGCTAGCCCTGCCCCGCTCTGCCGTTAGTCACCTAACCTAACGGTGCACGAGGGGACATCGAGGCGAACGCGGATAGCATAAGTGTACGTCGTATTTATCTGTGATGTTTAGGTGACTTAAATGATGGGACTTCATTAGTATGATTAATGAAAGTAAAAGAAACCTAAAGATGTTGTGGAATCGAATTTTTAAAAACAGGTAGCTACTGTTCTTGCTTTGCATCGTGGTGTTCCTTGTAGAACATCCTGCACCTTATTCGATGAGGAAAGGGCCGACGATCCCTTCACCGGGAGTGACCCCTTTAGCAATAACTGGTAGATGCTACACACTTGGTCTGTCTTTTGATTGCTTCTATAGTTTCTGCTTTGCACAGTGATATATATGATATATCCCGCACCTCATTCGATGAGGAATGGGTCGACGATCCCTTCACCGGGAGTGACCCCTTTAGCAAAACTAGAAAAGCCTCAAAAACACTCCATTTTAAAATCATTTTATTCTACAACGATATCAAGTTCATTACGCAATAGGTTTTCAGAAAAACCTGTCGTAGCCCTCCGTTATTTCAGATAAGTACTATTTAGTATTCGTGCTGCGGTAGTTTGGCATGTGTCAAGGCGTAGTGTACGGTAGCTAACTAGTGCTTATCTGCTAGCATACGATGCGATTGGATTAGGGTATTCGCACGGCGTTGTTTGGCATGCGTCAAGGGTCGTGCGGGTGGGTTTAATTCAATCAAGAAATATACGGGTTGAACTTGACTAGCTGACAATGGGTTGTTTGGCATGCGTCAAGGTCATAGCACGCTAGGGGCAAAATTATCGGGAATTTCAAGTGTTGAAATTTGCAATGAGATTGCATACCTTCTATGAGATAGTTGGATCCCGATACCCACTGCGAGTAAGAGTTACTCCTGGGAAAGTTTTACACATTACAATTAGCCGATCAAGTAGGTGTCTAGAAAGGTGTCAACGGGGTTACGCCTCTGGGAAAACGAGATTTATATTAATTAGGTTCGTGCGATAGCACGGGGCACCTCCCTCAAAGTACCGACACTAGCCTGGCTGAAAGATTGACGAACTTGTAGCGTGTAATTAATCCCGGCTAGTCTTTCCTTTTAGAGTTTGAAGGAAGATTTAATAAAAACAGTGGGAGCCATCCTGATTAGATAAAATAATAACCAATCTATTCTTGCAAGAGCGCACGCAGAGTGTTTTCTTCTCTCTCTCTCCAGGTAGCAACCATGTCACGCCTTAATCAAGATAATAATACGGATGTATTGATCGAAGCCGCTTGTTACGCTGAGCTGTGGAACGTTGGTCCCGCTCCGACTTATAATTGTTATAAGACAGAGCTAGAAATAGAGGAATACCAGAATTCCTATGCCGCCCAAACAAAGAAAGTGCATATGATGCATCTCCTTCGGGTGTGTTCATTACAAAGAACTGTTTCTCTGTATCCTCTACGTCCTGGGTATTTGATACCGGATCAGGATTCCAGATATGTAATATGTTACATAGGGCTACAGAAATGTAGAGAACTGAGAACGGGTGATAAGTTTCATGAGACAGAAAATGGTGCAAGTGTTGCAGCCAAGTCTGTTAGTCACTGTCACCCTGTATTCCAAATACATTGATCTTGAACGAATGTTGTTAGATACCGAACCTGATATACAAAATCATATCAGTCTCTTTATTAGTAAAGAAATGATAAAATTTTGTAATGTTGGATAATGTTTTGAACATTTCCTATATCAAAAAGTTGATCGGTTCAGACACGTTATCTAAAAGCATTGATGGTTTAAATCAAACTACAGTTCTTAGTATACGGAACACACACAAGAGGAAGAGTTCAGATATGAACGAATCCTTCTTGAGGTATTGTAGACTAGGTCATATCAATAAGACCCGACTGGCTGAAGTTACATTTAGATGCATATTTAAATTAGTTTGAATTTACATCTTGTGAAACTTACTAGTCATGTCACAGAGATAAGATGACCATAGCTCTGTTTATTGGAAACAGAGAAAGAGTTAGTGAACTCTTGGGATGATACATATAGATGTATGTAGGTCCCCAGTCTACACATGCCAAGACCGGTTCTTTTTTACTTCATTACATTCTCTGATGATCTCTCAAGATTCAGTCATATGTTCCTGATGAAACATAAGTCCGAACCTTTTGAGATATTCACAGAATATAAGTTAGAAGTAGAGAACCAGAATACGGGTATAAGTATTATGTCCTATGATAAGATAAAGGAGGAGAATACTTGAGCACGAAATTCCTGGACTATTCTAAAGGAGAATGATATTCTCTCTCAGCATTACTCCTCTGTATACACCATAGCACGATGGTATATCGGGGTGGAGCAATAGCACCCTATGTGATATGGTGTGCTCTATGATGAGTACTACTGAGTTACCTATTTCCTTTTGGGAGTTATGCGCTTGAGAAGCTGCAAACCTATTGAATAGGGTTCCAATCAAATCAATTGCTTACCACTTCATATGTGATATGGAAAGGGAAGAGTCCATATCTTAAGTTTGTTAAGATTTAGGGTTGTCCGGCCTATGTCTAAAAGCAAAATCCGGACAAGCTCGAGGCAAGGACAGTTTTGTAGAACTGGAAATGTTCCAGCTATACAAACAACAACAGATGATTTGGTAGAACCAAAGGATTCAGTAGATACCAACGAACCTCAGCCTCTCCGCCGATCTAGTAGGGTTTCTCACCCACCTGAGAGATACTTCTGTTTCTCTATAACAGTGGGAGCGAGGATTGCATCATGAGATGATGACCCAACTAGTTTCGAGCTGGCCATCAGGAGTGGGACTCTATAAGAATGGCTGGATGCTTAGCGATTTGAGATGGAATCCTTATACACCAACAAAGTATGGACTTTGGTTGTTTTATCTGAAGGGTTAAATCCCCATCAGGAGCAAGTATATCTTAAGAAGATTACTTGGTGTAGATGGAAAAGTTGAGACTTTCAAAGCTAGACATGTTAAAGGTTTTCATCATCGAACAGACGTGGATAATGATGAAACCTTTTTCAGTGTCTATGCTTAAGTCCATCCAGATCCTACTTGCCACGGCTACATACGATGACTACGATATCTGGTGGTTGGGTGTCACGATAGCTTTTCTAAATGATGTTTTAGAAGAGAGCGTCTATAAGTACACAGCCAGAGGGCTTTGTAGACAGTGGGAGCAGCGAAACGTGCACAAGTTGCTTTATAAGATAAAGCAGGCATCGCGAAGTTGGAACGTCTTTTTTGATGTGGTAGTCAAAGAGTTTGACTTCATCAAAATGGTAGATGAACCTTGTATATACAAAAAGGTAGTAGGGAGTATGGTGGTGATCCTCGTAGAGTACGTGGATGACATACTCTTGATAGGGAAGGAGTTTCCTATGCTACGCTCAGTCAATCTCCGCTTATTACAAGGATTATCCATATAGGATCAATGTGATACCTACTAAATCCTATGTTTTGGATCTATGAGATAGATCTAATTGGATGTTAGGACACTCACTAGATGTAGTGAATTGGTATCAATTGATCCTGGGGAGAATCACAGGAAGGGTTCCAGGGTGATAAGGGCGACTGAATGTCAGTCACAGGCATTGTCTTTACCCTTAATAAAGGGACGGTATGTTGGAAGAGTTCCAAGCTAAATACCGTGGCATACTAGACGATAAAGGCAGGATACATCGCTACTTAAGATGCTACCAAAGAGGCTGTCTGGGTGTATATAGTTCATGAGATGAACTTAGTTCCTTCCATTGTGTGACAATGGAGTTGCGGCTTATGCCAAGGAACATCCGTCCCATCAGTGATCCAGACATATTCTAAGGCAGTATCACCTGATCATGGAGATGGCTAATCTCTAAGGAGATCGAGGTTAGGAGAGTAGACTCAGAGGACAATACGGCGGATCCACTCACAATGGCCTTTTCCCAGAGAGAGACTATTATGGGATGGTTGAGTATGAGATACTACAACCACTGCTATCAGATGGCCCTAGTGCAAGTGGGAGATTGTTAGTTATATGTATGCCCTAGAGGCCATTACTATACATAGGATGTATATTGTCATGGATGCTTGGACATATATAGGGAGGACTTTCTTGCTCGACATGATAGTATGCTATCTGGTTGCACTTTACCTTAACGTGTACACTGATTATCTTTCTGTTACATGTTGGTAAAGCCCTTAGGATGTGTAATTGACTACCTGCACTATGATGCGGATCATACTAGTGGGGACATGGTAGTCCATAAGTACATCCTTTAAGGTCCCTAGTCGTGGGTGTATCGAGACGGGGCATCGATATACCAGAGTAGACTAGCGTATACCTTCTCGACCCATACAGATGGGCGATGGATGATCCCATATCCATTAGTGTTTGACATCAGAGATGATATACGGGTGCTCAGTAGAGACTGGGTACACTGGACGGACTCGCCGAGAACTCCCAGATGGTATTATACCTCACGTCAGATGGCAGTTCTCTGGTGACACTGGTACAGAGTAGTCCGTTGACCCGAGATCGTCATAGAGTCTTGTGTGATTCCCACTGTGCTTTGATTTCCACCTTACCATGTCCAAGAGGGCATGCAAAATGGTGTTTTTTGGGTACAGTCCCGAATCACATGGAGGCAATGAGCGATAGGAGGGGATTCGTCTCTCCCGGTATAGGGAGTTGATGTTGCGCTGTGTTCGATTGGCTATAACCGGAAATCCCTGGCCATGGTTGCTGAGATTTACTGGTAAGTGTTACCATTAGTTTCTCGAACTGTTATAGACCTCATATCAACACGACTTATCGAGCCATTGGGGTCTGACGTTGACCACCCCTAGGCAAGATATGCGACATATCAGACGACGAGAGCGAACTGTACGGTAAGTGTTACTGGTTGGATTCACAGGAGTATGAGCGGGCTTGCTCGTTGATCTTCTGATCGCTCAATACCCGGGTGGCCGTTACGTTTAGCAGACCGCTTGCGGCTTGTGGGTGTTTGATATGATCATCACCTGCTGCCAGCGTATTGACGAGTCTTTAGAGTCCTACACAGTGGTTTCCTGGCTCAAGCGAAACGAAATAGGAGCGCATATGAGATACGTGCGGAACCGAGAATAACACCAGTATGTGATACTGTATTCTATTCTCGTGATATGTGACATTGATCGGTTATATGCGATATAGCCGGGTTATCGGATCAAGTGTTGATTCGATAAGTTGTTACTATAGATATTAGTCGGTCATATGCGATATGACCGGATCGTTAAATCAAGTGTTGATTTAATGATTTAATGTATAATTATATATTTGATATATTACTTTACATTAAATAGTATTGGTTCACTTAAGATTGATTATCTCACTTGAATGTGCACATTGTATATATGATATATGTTTGTGCACTAGTTTGTATAATGTTTGATGATAGATGCAAATTTGGGTGTGTGTTTACTTTAAACCATGTTTACTTAATGGTTAGGGTTTCCATTACCTTATTTATATATTTACTTATTCATTTTCGGAAAGATAAATGAAATGGTGGCTTGCTTTGTTTTTTGTTGAAGCTTCATGAAGCTTTGAATAAGTAACCATTTATTTTTATCTTTAAACCTAACCATTACCTAAACTAGGGTTTGTTCTCTACATGAGTTATCTTCACCCATGGTTGCAATATGATAAGAATCACTTGGATTTTCTTTTTAAAAATAATTCTTTTTCCTTCTTCTTTTTCATCTTCTTCAAGTGAAGAAGAAAGCTTGCTAGAAATTTCCAAGTGATGATTCCAAGTGAGAAATCCAAATCCAAAGTGAACCCATTTCCTATTTCTTCATCTTCTACCACTTGCCATGTAGTATAGGGTGTTTTCTTCACAAGTTTCTTGACTTGGTGAAGGTGGAGCTTGAGCTTGAGTTGCCTCGACGTAGATCATCTTCGGCATCGAAGTCGTCGACCTAGCCCGATCATTTCTTCGACGAAACCATCGCTAGAGTCCGGGATCCGATGATCGCAGCGGAGGGATGTCAACACAGAGCCAAGGAAGTGGAGGACCGGATCTACAAAGGTTGTAGTCTCTTTCATTTAGCAATAAAGTTGTTTACTTGCTTCTTTCGCCTTAGTTCTAGTATCGATCTTGCTTCGGGTTGCTAGGCACATAGAAATTTTTTGAATTGGCCATGTTTGATCAGTTGTAGAATCTCATGGGTGTGCCTAGGAACCCTACATATATAAACCCCTTCTTCAGACGGTTCAAGGAAGTCATTTTTACTCCACTAAGCTGTTAGTCTGCTCGGATCTCTATTCTAACTTGACCGTTGGAGGGTCCTCGGTGGTACAACAACCCCGGGACTTCCTTGTAGGTAGCTCGGCGACTACAACCTCAAACCCATTGAGATCCACGCGCTTTAGGAGCCTGCCTCCAGATCTAATATTAGCCATTTATCGCCGCCATCAGCAGATCAACGGAAAGTAACATCTTGGCGTGATCCAGGTCGCGTCAGCTGGTGCCGTCTATGGGAAGTACTTGATTCCACAAAAAAACAAAAATTCACTTTCTGATCTCAATCCAATGGCGAGCGATCATCACGAAGATCCAAGCACTAGCTGCCGCCTCCCCCTCAACGGAGGCGCGGACGAACCTCCTCCGCCCAATGCCATTAGCGCCCTTGCCGGCCGAATAGACCGGCTTACGTCCCTCGTGGAGGTGCTCATCCACGTTCAAACGGCAGGGCAAGATCCTCAGGTCGCCGCTCCCACGCCTCGGGACCGGGACCCCTACGGAGGGAGAGAAGGCTCCGCTCGTGCAGCCACGGCCAATCGTCGCCTCACTGTTTCCAACAGCCGCAGGTCATCCGGACCGACAAATGCAGTAAATCGGTGGGCGCCGCTTCGTTTGGCTCCGAGGTCTTACACCAGTGAGTTTCTCCCTAAGTCTCATCGCGTCTCTGTCCCTCCCGAGGCGGTGGCGGTCAGCTCGCCTGTTCGCAGGCATGACCGGCACCCCCTCCCTCGACAGGTTCGCGCACGTGAGACTCTCTATGGAAGCTCAAATACAACCCCACCAGGGGGCGTAAGGAACCTCACCGAAAGGAATCGAGGCTCGCCAAAAATCATGGTCATGACGGCGGGGGGTACGTCGACTGCCTACGAGACTCAGCGCCCCACGCCAGCGGCGGTGGCTGACAGTCGCCCGAGGAAGAAGGCTAGGGGGACCGGGCCAATCACTTTTGACGACGAGGACCTTCACGGAATATCCCTGCCCCACAACGACCCCCTGGTGATTATGGCTCGGGTCCATCAATACGAGGTGCACAGGATCCTGGTCGACTCGGGAAGCTCGGCAGACATTCTCTTCTACGACTGCTTTTTATGCATGGGGCTCACCGCGGCGGACCTGAAGCCGAACTTCCACGTCCTCTCATGATTCACCAACTACTCCATCCCGGCGGAAGGGGTAATCACTCTACAGTTCAACGTCGGGGAGGTAGGCTGTATGCAGACAGTGCCAGTGGAATTCATCGTAGCGAGAATTCCATCGGCCTACAACATCCTCCTCGGCCATCCCACGCTGAACTCCCTCCGGGCCCAGATATTGACCAACCACCTGGCGATGAAGTTCCCTCTCGACCAAGGCGGGATAGGTTGAATCTATGGAGACCAACGAATTGCAAAGGTTTTCTTCACTGCTACATCCTCGTCGGAAAGGCCGGTCGACGACGTCGAAGGTGAGGGTGACATCAAGGGTTCTCTGGACACCCGAGACGAGTAAAAATAGGTCGGAAGGACCCCGGTGGAGCCTCTGATAGAGGTCCCCCTCGTAGAAGGGTACGACGAAAAACTCGTTCAGATCGGGTCGCTGGTGACAGGAACTCAGCGAGATGACCTGGTTCATTTCCTTAGAAATAACTCCGACGTGTTTGCCTGGGCGCTTGCTGACATGCCTGGGATCGACCCCAAGGTTATATCCCACAAGCTCGGGGTAGATCCTACGGCCCGACCCGTCGGACAGAAAAAGCGAAGCCTCGCCCCGGTCAAACAGAAGGCTATCGAGGACGAGATAGATCGGCTCCTCACCGCCAACTTCATTCGGAATGTGCCCTATTCAGAGTGGCTAGCGAACATTGTCCTGGTCAAGAAGTCAAGCGGGAAGTGGCGCATGTGCGTTGACTTCACGGACCTTAACAAGGCCTGCCTGCCTCAAAGACAACTATCCCCTATCTCGGATAGATCAACTCGTCGACAGCTTGGCAGGCCACGAGCTGTTTAACTTCATAGATGCCTTCTTCGGCTACAATCTGATCCGTATAAATCTGGCAGACGAAGATCTCACCGCATTCACAACGGACCGGGGAGTATACTGCTACAAGGTGATGCCCTTCGGCCTCAAGAATGCCGGGGCTACGTACCAACGGTTGGTCAACCGCATGTTCAAGACACAGATCGTCAGGAACATGGAAGTTTACGTCGACGATATGCTCGTCAAATCAGTCTCATCGACCGACCATACCAAGGACCTGGGCGAGGTGACCGCACGCTTTCGGCGTGTCGAGTTTTAAGAGTTCTAAAGTTTAACCGTGATCAGGACGGTGTCGCGTTACAGCTAGCCGCGATGAGCATGGGTCGATCCACAGGGAGACGAAGCGTTTTATGTTCTTGTTCTCACGAGTTAATGCGCGTGGGCGGATTGTTCGTATCTAACCTATGTGTTATATGCAAAGTATAAAACTTGTTAGGAAAAGGATACAATAGTGTAAGCTAAGGAAATCCGCACTAAAATCTTTGAGCCAAACTTAACGATTGAAGCTAGAGCAATCGGCAACAACATGGATTAGGATGCTTAAGCACGGTATTTGTGGAATCCGGCTTACTGACCCTTGTCCGTCCGTTCTTGTCTCTTGCTTTCGCCTCCGGCCAATCCGAACGCAGCCGGTCGCGGTTAGGAAACACCGATACCTTGGTAGGGTAGGATGCCTAACGGAGCGCTTGCGTAAGGTTTGGATGGAGTTTCAATGGAAAATACGAGAAAAGGAAATGAGAAACGGAACGTTAACTTACAATATCGTATTCTTTTCCTAACAACACATATTCACAAACATCATATTAACAACACCATAATAACAAACCAAAAAGAGCAAAGAAAAGAACAAAAAGAAGAACAAAGAAAAGAAAAGAAAACATTACAAGTAAGTAAGTGCATGGAATTTAAAGTGCAAGAAAGTAAAGGCAAGAATGAAAATTGCAAGAATGTAAAGCAAGTAATAAAAGAGCAAGAAAGTAAAATAGCAAGAATGAAAAGAACAAGAATAACTTGGAACCTAGGTGTGCAAAATGATATATTTATTATGTCCAAGATACAACCTTGAGATCAATAGCCAAATCTTAAACTTGCAAGCTCACTAAAGAGGTTGCAAGATCAATAGAAGGCCATGAACTCAAGGGAAAACTAAGTTATGTACAAGAGAACCAAAAAGAAAACAAAAGAGTATACAAAATATTGGATAAAGAATGAGAAAACGTGGACCCCTCTCCTTTCTCACTGGTTCTATATTTATAGGCTCAAAAGTAAATTAAACAAACAATAAAAATGAGCTGACGTGGAATCAGTGGAGGGCCCACAGAAAATTGGAGGCATTTGGGGCTAATTGGGACGGCCTGCTCGGTTTTGGCAAGCATGTGCTCGGCCAAATTCCGAGCACATGGTCTCGTGCTTGGTGTGTGGTCTTGTGTTGTCCCCAATATCACTCTGGTGTGGTTTGTTTTCTCAGTAAAGGCATTGGATGCACTCAGGGTTATTGGAGGGAACTTGAAACTTTAAGTCAACACACACTTCATTGCATTTATTGCACCATTAATGCACATCACACCATGCCCACTTGTGCCATGATTCATGGCTGCCCCATCATGGTCCATGCTCCAAGAGTTGTGTTCACACATGCCAAAAAGTCTTGTGTACACACTTGTATTGTGTTGGTCCATTTAGATAAAAAGTGTGTACACAAGCATGTTGCATAAAGAAACTCTTGGAATATCGGCCGGTTTCCAGTTTCGGTTGCAGTGTCAGCTCAAAATGATATATCTGTGATTTTAAGTGTATTTCCAGTATTTTGTCACGGATACCTGTAATCTGTAATACTGAGCAGACACTGGTTAAAAGTACCGATAAATACAAAAAATAGATAATGAATGAGCGGTATTAAAATGCAATATTCTGGTATGAACAAATACCCCCAAACTTATCTTTTGCTCGTCCCGAGCAAAACAAAATCCTAGCCTCACTTTCAAAGGGAATGCGATTGCACTGAGCGCGTGCAACAAGTCGTTAAATCTCTAGTTGTCCCTAGTAGGAGTAGTGTTGTCTCCTGAGGGGTTTCAGCGGATACTACCCACAAAATCCCGTCAATCTAGTTTCATAAGTTAACATTGATTCTACTCCTACAGTTTAGTATGTAGGTTAGAAATTCTATTATCCTAAGTTAAAAATATCCAACCCTTATGTTTCACACCTCATATCTATTTAACCTTAGATCATATACGTTCCAAAAAAGTTTAGAAAGATGTTGGTATATCCTGAGTTTTCCTTCTAAAGTGCGGTTTCAAATCAGGGATTTTTATCAGTTTTACTGAAAACATAAGTCTTATTCTTTATTTCTATCTTTCCTCCAAATATCGATTGTATACCCCTACGTGTGTTTTTTTATTCACTCTTACACTTAAGAATTCAATTCAAGCTATAGTACCCTTGTCTTAATACCTAATACTACTTCTTTTCATTAAATGATGGACGGTGTTACTCACATACCATTCATACGACTATTAATGCTTCTTGAGGCACTAACGGCCGATTACTGAATGTGTGAGCTTAAAGCGTAAATAGCAGTTTTCAGGTCTTGACTTTATTTATTTTTCTTTTTATTTATTTTTCAAGACCGGATATATTTTTTTCAATGATGCTCTTTAGGTGGTTAGCTTTAAATATCGTTTTTTCATTCATACTAGGTTTTCAGGCAAGAGTATTTCTAGGTATTCTCTACTATCCCAAGTTACAAGGTGCGTGTATGTGCAGTTTGTAGGGTATATACTTTCTAAATTTGGATTCAAGAATGGAAACTATTTTTCAGACTTATCTTTCAGTAAAGCTTGAATACTTTCCCTTCATCTCGACTTAACTAAAGAACTGAACTCAAGATTACCTATTTCTCAAAAAAAAAAAAAAAATGCAAGGACATATATTTACCAAAGTTAAACAAAAAGAGGGTTATTTTTAGGGTTTTCAATTCCTAAGCCTAGAATTTAGTTGTTTCTAACGTATCAACTAAACTTTCGGAAAAAATCTAAGTAACCCTATTAGCTAACTTGACGACAAAGTTTTTTTATTTTTGTAAAAAATTTCGATTTTTTTGGGTTTTTAAATATGTATGCAAATGCAGAATATACAAATGAATGCGAAGGAAGAAAGCTTACCGAGCACACCCCTAAACTTAAAGTTGACAGTGCCCTCACTGTCAGGCTATACCAAGAGGGTCAAAATTGTAAGTCCATACCATCTCTCCCGGTACTTACGGACTTGCGGAATTTGATGAAAAACAATTTTCTAGAGGCGGTAACATGGACTCAAAATGGATCTTTGTTAAACTATCTACCTAACAACCTAACTACGAGTTGTTAACTACTCGGTTAGGGGGTTATACTTTTCTTTCTTGAACTCCTTCGTCTTCATCTCTTGATGTTGTACGGATCGGCTTCACCCCGTCGTCTCCTTGCGCCGAAGATCGATCCACCCGAAAGCTTCTACCTTTGGCTTCTTCTTCGAACTTTGAAGAAACTAGTTCATTTGGTTTGCTAAGCCTTGTGAACTAGAGTGAGTAGAGGAGAGTGTGATGGGATTTTCTCTATGGTTCTTGCTTCTCAACACATGAGACAAGTGAACCATAAACAAGAGAGAGAGCAAGAGGAAGAGGGTGAGAGCAAGAGAATGAGAGAGCTCAAAACCAAGAGAGAGAAAAGCAAAGAAAGAATGAGCCTCTCTTTTGTCATACACCCTCTCATAATCCAAAAGCATCATGAGCCATAATGTTAATCAAGTATTATGTGATGGTTCATATCATGTCAAAGGCAATATCATTTTCATGCACTCATTTTGCAAACCACAACAAGCAAGCAAAAGTCTTTGCATGAAAATGACAACCATTGTGATGATGATGGTCAACTAGTCCAATCTAGTCAACCGGTCAACAAAGTCAACAAGTCAACAAAGTCAACCCCTCAACAACCATGTCATTATAATACTTAATTAATATTATTGCTAGTTATGTTTCATATTCTCATTAGGGTTTAGCAAAAAGTCAATAGTCAACAGTCAACAACCCTAATGAGAATCCTCTGCCTCTGTCTCTCTGTCAACTGTGCATACACACCCGCATCCGCGTTCCGAGGAACACGAATACATACGAGATAAAACCAATCCCAAAACGTACACTAGGATCTGGCTTAAACCAAAGCCCGCTAGTGTTAACTGTCCGGAAACTAAACGTGCACAAGTGCACGGATGTGACCGAACCCTGTCGCAAAACCATGCGACCTGTCGCAAAACCATGCGACCTCTACTCTTTTGCCTGAAGGCGAATAGCTTTCTGTGTGGGACTCTAAAGACTCGACACTACGCTGGCAGTGGGTTTAACCACAGACCGCAAGAGGCACTAGCTGTGCGTAACGGCCCCCAGGTAGATGCCGACAAGAAGACTGACGAGGTGAAACCCATCTGAACTCCTACTGAGCCTGAATGTGACAGTCTCCGTACAGTCCGGTCTGTTTGTCTGATACATCGCATGGCGGGCCTAGGGGGCTGTAAACGTCAGTCCCCTAATAGCGGTACAAGTCATGTCGGAGTGAAGCCCAGAACACCCTGAGATAACACTGGAAACCTACCTGTATATCTCGCTTGCCCTGGCCAGGGACTACTCGTGTAATGGCTCTCCTAGACACAGCGCGATGTCAACCCCCAATACCGGGAGAGACGAATCCTGTCTAACCGTCACTGCTTCCAAGTACTTCGGGACTGCACCCAAAAACTACCTATTTGCACGACTCCTTTGAGCCGTGGTAGGGTAGTAATCAAAGTATAGTGGGAACACACTTGAGGCGAAGTGACAGTGTCAAGTCAGCGGACTAAGCTGTACTCATGTCACCGGGGAACTGATAACTGACGATAGGTATAATACCAACCAACAGTTCCCTACGAGTCCTGTCCAGTGTACTCGTAACCTAACGAGCACCCGCATACTATCTCATGTACGACGTACTGACGGCTGTGGGACAGGCCGTCTCCCGAGCTGGGATAAGAAGCGCATACGCTAGTCTACTCCGGAGTATCGATGCCCTGTCTCGATAGTCCTGCGACTAGGGACCTGCATAAGGATGTGCTTATAGATTACCCAGCCCCCACGAGTGTGACTGCCATCATAACGCTGGTAATCAAGCAAAGATCCTAAGGGCTCTACTAATATGTATAAGCGATATGCTAAAAGAAACACATGCACATATTAAAGTGGAAACAAACCAAGTAGCATACTACCATTTTTGAGCAAGATTGTCAATACAAGGTGAATATCCCAAGCTTCCATTAAGTAATATACATACTAGTATGATGCAGTAATGGCCACTAGGGCATATACACTAACAAAAATTGCCGGCGTTCCCCAAAAGAAAATTTTATACAAAACAGAAAGCAAAACAAAAATATATACACAAAAAGGTTCCCCCCAAACTTAAGTGAAACAGTGTTTCCACTGTTTAAGAGGTGAAGTTCAGGATTAGGGGGAAAGAGAACAGTTTCAAACTATACAAGGCCTTACACAGGCCAAAAGTGAGCACCAACCATTCAAAAATTCTATCTCTGTAGTGTGTTGGTTGGTGAAAGAATGCGGAGAGGAAAGAAATGGAGAATACGCGAGACCGTATATGAATGGAAGCGGAATACGGTCTCGGTATATGAGAAGAAGAATGGAGGAAGGGAGAAAAAAGTGGAATACGAACTTGAGGGTGGAAATGGAGTGAATAAATTAGTACAATTTGTGATGACCGATGTGTAAAAAATGATTGTACTAATCTATCAACCCGTCGAGAAATGGGGTCAAATCTTTCAAGATTCGTGAGAAAACATGGGTAGGCCGAACTCGGTAAACCAGACATAGTAAATGAAAGTGATACGGTTTCTTGCGAGGTTAGAACGATGGAAAGAATGGAGGGAAGTGTTTCAGGACGGGTAACAGTTAAAGGTTCAAGAGGGTGTACACAGTCAATGAAAGGGATAGGATGAATTGGAAAATCTGACTCATCAAGCAAAACTGGTTCATCCTCAAGAATATCCTCAAAATTTTCCTCAAAGTTAAGCTCATCCATGCATATTTCATCAAAATCAACACGCATTTGGAGTTCGGGAAAAACAGTTAATGATTCTGGATGATGAATTGGAGAGAAAAACTCAGCCAAATCTGCGGGTTCATCATCAAAAATATTCCCAGCGTCAATATCCTCAATCAAGTGAAAATCAATTTTCTCAGACACCTCAACAAGAGCATGGATATCAATCAATTCAGGTTCTAGAGTGGAGGTGTAGAGGTCAAAAGGATTGGGTGTGCTTTCACTCGAAAGGGTCCCTTCACAATCAGGTAAATCAAACACTACAAAGTCGCACAACTCATTAATTCTTCTATCTTCAATCGGTGAATCGTTTGGAACACTAGATAGACATTCAAAACTGGAGTTGTGGGATTCAATTGGGGATGGGTAGGTTTGATTTGGAAGGGTGTATAGCTCACTCTCACCACTCAAATTCTCAGCCTGTCCTACCGCCTCATCATACATTGGAAAATGTGGAGCTAGTTGAAAACTAGCTACCGGGTCACTAGGTTGTATGAGGGCGGCCATGGATGCATTCAAATCCATCATCTGTTGGTACGACGCTACCCGAAAGTCTTCCAACGACTGTTCCAGACTAGACATGGGTTGTGGAGGGGTTTCAGTAAAAGATTCAAACTTGTTTGGATATTGGAAACTCCCAAAAGGCTGTTCATAAGCAATATCTAAGGAAGGTGTAAAAGTCAGATAGGATTGGTAGGAATTGAATGGTTGGACAGGAGAAGTATCAACATATGGATAAGAAGGTGAATGGAATTGTTGATCCCAAGAATTCGCAGTGATGAAAGGAGTGAAAGAACGGTTGCGAGATTGTTCAATACGTTCAGCAAGAGACATAGGTCTTCGAGTTACAACTGGACTTTCAAAGGGGGTATTAACGTAAGAAGGTGGGGTAAGTTGAAACGGTTGATAGTGGATTACGGGGTCTAGTTGTTCGTCCTAGACGCGTCTATCCGATCTTTCAAAGAGATTTTGGGCATGGAGGGGTCGTTCGAAATTCGGCCAAAGTAAGAACCGTAAGAAATAATGTCTGGTTGTGGGTACCAAAGTTAGGCAAGAGTTTTTCTAGGTGGGGTACCCATGATATGATGAGAGAAATGAGAAGAAAAAGAATGTGATTTTTTTAATTTTTTTTTTAAATTTAGTCATTAACAATAGAATGAAATATACACACAAAAATAATCTGGGCAAAATAATCACGACACATAATACCACACACCTAATCGGTCTAGAGTTCACCTAGGTCAACTAGACCTGCTTAAGAACTTGATTGTTGAAGTAAAACTGTGTTGAGAAGCGGGCTTAAGATATACTGATCACGAGGTCAGGTAAATGCAGAGGTAAGGGGGGGTTTTCCGACGCTTTCGCGAAGGTCCTTAATTAAATAACCCTTTCTCTTTTGGCGGTTTCGCCGTGAACACTTTCCTAGACACCCCGTAAACGATATACCGTTAAGCGGTGTTCTAAACACAGTTAATTTCTCCTAGTGAGCGCGAAGTCCTTAAGGCTTAAAATCTAGTTTCTTTTAAAAATTTGTGTGGGTATACGTTATGCTCAATTCGTGATTTGTGGGCCACGGAAAAGGTGATGAAATCCTTTACCATATGTTGTGGGGTTCGCTTGCCCTTAATTCCGTATTAATAGATGCAATGCGCAATTCAATAAAAATTATTCAAAAAATCAGACAACCGTTTTTACGTTAAGCACTGCACTGCAACAAATACGGGTTAGTCAATTTTTGTGTTTGCTAGCGAACTTGCAAAGAATCCTGCAAAGATATTATAGTGGATGCGTCGGATTTGAGAAGAAGGTGTTTAAGAAATATGTACCGAAAAATTTTTGGATTAAGAAACCAGCGTTGAAATTAAATCCGAATAGCATGGAATGTTCGCTTGCACGGGTCAAACTACTCGGATCTTTGGCACTGTACTTCGTAATCAGCTTAACCTGGAATGCACACTTTGCTCCCCACGATCGTATTTCGCAAATCCGCAAAATCTACAAATGTCGGAAAAACGGATATTAGTGCGGAAAAGCGATACGAATGCCCAAATACTTGAACAATAAAATTTATAAAAAAACAAACAAAAAAAATGGAACAAAAACAGAACACTGGAGCACAGGGAAAAAATTTGGAGGCAGAATGTGGTGATACGGCCGGCGAGCATGGAAATTGAGGGATTGTCGCCGGTCCAATTGTGGCAAATAGACTCCAAACTTCTTCTGGTGTCATAATGTTCCACTAGTGTCTCACTGGTATTGTTTGAATTTTCAATTTAGTTCCAGAGAGTGAGCAGGTAAGAATTCCAGAGAGCAAAATTAAGTTAGCAAAGTTAGTGTTTTGTTTGGTTTTTGAAATTTTGAATTTTTTTAGTTTGTTTTAGAAAAAGTGTTAGATGGATATTAACAAGATTAACCCGAAATAAAAAAATAAAAACTTTACCGTCTCCCCGGCAACGGAGCCATTTGACCGCACGCTTTCGGCGTGTCGAGTTTTAAGAGTTCTAAAGTTTAACCGCGATCAGGACGGTGTCGCTTTGCAGCTAGCCGCGATGAGCACGGGTCGATCCACAGGGAGATGGAGCGTTTTATGTTCTTGTTCTCACGAGTTAATGCGCGTGTGCGGATTGTTTGTATCTAACCTATATGTTATATGCAAAGTATAAAGCTTGTTAGGAAAAAGATACAATAGTGTAAGCTAAGAAAATCCGCACTAAAACCTTTCAGCCGAACTTAACGATTGAAGCTAGAGCAATCGGAAACAACGTGGATTAGGGTGCTTAAGCACGGTATTCATGGAATCTGGCTTATTGACCCTTGTCCGTCTGTTCTTGTCTCTTGCTTTCGCCTCCGGCCAATCCGAACGCAACCGGTCGCGGTTAGGAAACACTAATACCTTGGTAGGGTAGGGTGCCTAACGGAGCACTTGCATAAAGTTTGGACGGAGTTTCATTGAAAAATACGGGAAAAGGAAATAAGAAACGGAACGGTAACTTACAATATCGTATTCTTTGCCTAACAACACATATTCACAAACATCATATTAACAACACTATATTAACAAACCAAAAAGAGCAAAGAACAGAACAAAGAAAAGAACAAAGAAAAGAAAAGAAAACATTACAAGTAAGTAAGTGCATGTAATTTAAAGTGCAAGTAAAGGAAAGAATGAAAATTGCAAGAATGTAAAGCAAGTAATAAAAGAGCAAGAAAGTAAAATACCAAGAATGAAAAGAGCAAGAATAACTAGGAACCCAGGTTTGCAAAATGATATATTTATTATGTCCAAGATACAACCTTAAAATCAATAGCCAAATCTTAAACTTGCAAGCTCACTAAAGAGGTTGTAAGATCAAGAGAAGGCCATGAACTCAAAGGAAAGCTAAGCTATGTACAAGAAAACAAAAAAGAAAACAAAAGAGTATACAAAATATTGGATAAAGAATGAGAAAACTTGGACCCCCTCTCCTTGCTCACTGGTTCTGTATTTATAGGCTCAAAAGGAAATTAAACAAACAATAAAAATGAGCTGATGTGGAAGCAGGGGAGGGCCCATAGAAAACTGGAGGCATTTGGGGCTAATTGGGCCGGCCTGCTCGATTTTGGCAAGCATGTGCTCTGCCAAATTCCGAGCACATGGTCTCATGCTTGGTGTGTGGTCTTGTGTTGTCCCCAATATCACTCTGGTGCAGTTTGTTTTCTCAGTAAAAGGATTTAGATGCACTCAGGGTTATTAGAGGAAACTTGAAACTTTAAGTCAACACACACTTCATTGCATTTATTGCACCATTAATGCACATCACACCATGCCCACTTGTGCCATGATTCATGGCTGCCCCTCCATGGTCCATGCTCCAAGAGTTGTGTTCACACATGCCAAAAAGTCTTGTGTATACACTTGTATTGTGTTGGTCCATTTAGATAAAAAGTGTGTACACAAGCATGTTGCATAAAGAAACTCTTGGAATATCGGTCGGTTTCCAGTTCCGGTTGCAGTGTCAGCTCGCAAATGATATATCCGTGATTTAAAGTGTATTTCCAGTATTTTGTCACGGATACTTGTAATCTGTAATACTGAGCAGACACTGGTTAAAAGTACCGATAAATACAAAAAATAGATAATGAATAAGCGGTATTAAAATGCAATATTCTGGTATGAACATGAGGCCTTCGAGGTACTCCGCAAGTTCAAGATGAAGCTGAACCCGCCAAGTGTGCATTCGAGGTCACCGGGGGAAAGTTCCTCGGTTTCATGGTCACCCACCGTGGGATCGAGGCTAACCCGGAAAAAATCGACGCTATCCTCAACATGACCACGCCCAAGACCAACGTCGAAATCATGCGACTGACACGGCGGGTAGCCGCTCTGAGCCGTTTCATGTCGAGGTCATGGGAAAAGTGCCTCCCATTCTTCAAAGCTCTGAGGAAAATCCCGAGGTTCGGGTGGTCAGAAGAGTGCCAGACCGCCTTCGACCAATTAAAGAGACACCTTACGACGCCACCGCTGTTAACTTGTCCAGTTGAAGGGGACGAGCTCTCACTATATCTGGCGGTATCCGATCAAGCAGCAGGCTCAGTGCGCGTACGAGAAGTTGACGAAGCACAGAAGCCGGTGTACTACGTGAGCCATGTTGGATATAGTGCGCTCAGAGTCAATTATTGGATCACAGGCACGTGATTGCAATGATTGAGGGAGGACCTATGCCGATAGGACAGTCTTACTCGAGATGATAGTATGCTATGTAGTTTATCTTTATCATCGTGTACAGCTTTAGGTGACCATACAGGTCACTATTACATATTGATAGAGCCTTTAGGATTCTTGCTTGACGGCCAGCAGTATGATGGCGATCATATACGTGGGAGCTGGGGTCTATAAGCACATCCTTAAAAGGTCCCTAGTTGTGGAAGTTTTCGAGACAGGGCATCGATACTCCGGAGTAGACTAGTGTATACAGTCGAGACCCCAACGAGGGGCGGTGGCCGGTCTCACAAGCCATTGGTGTCAGTTGGTTCACCTAAGATGTATACAGGTCCTCATTGGGTTATGAGTACACCGGACAGGACTTGCCGGGAACATGCTAGTTGGGATTATACCAGACGTCAGATAGCAGTTTCCTGGTGACATGTGTACAGGTTAGTTCATCGACCTGAGATCGTCATTTGTCTCGTGTGAGTTTCCACTGTGCTTTGATTACTACCATACCACGGCTCAAAGGAGTCGTGCAAACAGGTTTTAGTTGGGTACAATCCCGAGCCACATGGAGGCAGTGAGCGGATCTGCAGGGGTTCGTCTCTCTCGGTATTGGGGGTGAGGTCGCGCTGTGTCTAGAAGAGCCATTACACGAAGTCCTTGGCCAAGGCAGGAGATTTACTGGTAGGTATTCCAGTAGTATCTCAGAGTGTTCTGAGCTACACTCCGACACGACTTGTATTGCTTTTGGGGGTCTGAATTTTACCAACCCCCTAGGCCTGCCATGCGATGCTCATAGACGAACGGACCGGACTGTACGGATATTGTCACTGACGGGCTCAGTAGGGTGTCAGGATGAGTTCGCTCATTGACCTCCCTTTTGGTCAATACCTGGTAGCCCATTACGTACAGCTAGTACCTCTGAAATGCCAGTGGTTAAATCCACAGCCAAAAGTATTGACGAGTCTTTAGAGTCCCCCACAGACAGTTTCTCAAGTTTCGGACGAAACGTTGTAGTGGCCGTATGATATATGGCAGGGTTCAATCTTATACGTGCGGCATTGTACGGATCTTGATCGGACGGATCATACTAGTGGGCTTTGGTTTAAGTCGGATCCTAGTATTAGATTTGTTGGATTACTTTAGTCTCATCGCATTCGCATTCAGTCGGAATGCGGATGCAGGTATGTATATACAGGTGAAGGGTATCCTTATGATCCGTCACGAGTTTAATTTATATGTTGCCATATCTTTTTGCTGTGGCAAACATTTGGATTAATGTTTGCTTATGGAAATAATGAGCTAGAATTTCATTATGACATGCATTAATGCGACATGGACTTATATCACGACTCATGGTATCATTTCTTGTGCATATGTCATTTTATATGATGGATTTGAGTGTTGAAATGACGAAGAGAGAGAGAGGGGCTGCCTTGAGTGGTTTTGGTCTCATAGTATTCTTTATACTCACTCTCTCATTCTCATTCCAACACAAGAAAAGAAAAGAAAGAGAAAGCTTCTCCTTCTTCTTCTTCCTCTAGATCTTTGTCTCCTCCCATGGAAACACCTTCAACCTCCATCCAAAGTAATGGATGCAAGAGGCAAAGTGATCACAAACATTCTCTACAACACCTTGGACACGTCGGCTAGCACACTTCATGCCCGAGTTACTTCGGACGAAGCGGGAGCCCGTAAAAAGACTTCTCGATATGGTGCCCTTTCCGACGAGGAGATCGAGACCGGAGATGTCGTGAGGAGATCGGGATGGTGGCCGAAGACCGGAGGACACGGATCGCTCGGTATAGCTCTCTACCCCTTTCTCTAGTTAGCTAGTAGTAGGTTAATGGCTCGATCCGGGGGTTTAGTATGCGATAGCACCGGTTTTAAAGTTTTGAAAAAGTTTCGTTTCCGCATTTTGGCCTCGGACAGACGGCCGGGGCTCTACCGTAGACTTACATGGTATCAGAGACACGCCATTAACCTTTACTAGCTTGCTCTAGCGTGTTTAGAACTTCGATCGGACGAAATTTCCAAAAACCGCGTTTCCATCTGTTCTGTTTCTGTCGATTTTCATTTATGCTCAAAAAATTATTTGGATTGTTGCAGAAAATCAGGCAGGGTTTTTTAAAAGAACTGAGAAAATTTGGTGGGCTAATTTCACTGTAGAGCGGGGGATCCGCGGCCGTACCCACGTTTTGGCCGCGGATCCGCCGCCGTACTGTAGCCACAGTGCACCAAATTTCTTCAGTAGGTCTTTGACATGGAAATGGGGTTTCTGGTATGTTTTGTTTGGGCCCAGATTATTTTGAGTACTGGGTATTATGCTTGGGGCCCACTTCGGGGAAATTTTGTCGATCGAAAATTTTAATATGTTAGTTCACAATTTTTACATTATATCTTCGACCGTGAATGTCATTTGATCGGTAAATCCTGTCTAATTGCTATAGTTCTTTTAGACGGATTTGCGAACGTGACATTCACGTTGATGTTTTGTGTTGTGCTGTGATGTTGCGGATTTGTCGTGGTGGATAGCCTGGTTGCAATGGTTGTACAGTTTGGTTGTATATGTACATTTGATATTGCGGGGAGAGTGTCCGACATGTGGACTGCCGTTACTGCCTATTTGTATATTATTCTTTTGGGGCACGACCGGGCTGAGGTCGATGTACCCGTTGTATACTTTACTTTCTGTACTAGGATTACCCCGCGGTAGGGTGCACGGATAGCCGGGTTCTAGAGGGCAACGGGCCCGCATCTCATGGCGTTGAGATGGAGGGGGCTTTACTCTAGAATTGGCGGGCTATTCGCCGCACTCGTAGGGGGTACAGGTTGACCCAAGGAGGGGTGCTCAAGTTACCGGATTCCGTGAAGTGCTGGGTGGTCCATTCACTTTATTGAAGGGGGCTGCCCCGCTTCTGGTTTTGGCGGGTAACTTGCCGCGCCTGTAGGGGTCTAGGATTTCATTGCACAGGCTATCCATACTGCCAGGGGAACGTCGGGTTTCAGTAGCGGCTCTATTAAACCCGGGGATCCCAGATATCTGTATTGTTCTGTGATGCTTATTACATTTCTGTGATGTTGCATTTTATCACGCCTTGAGCGAATATTATATTGATATATATACTAGTAGATGTTGTATATGTTTTGCATCCGCGCTAGTCTAGTCCCCGCTCTGTTGTTAGTTAAGTAACCTAACGGGTGATGACGGGACCCAGTAGCGAATGCGGATGGCATATACGTACATCATTATTTTCGTTCTTTATTGGTGTGATCAATTGATGGGACTGCGTTGATTCGGATCAATGCAAGCTAAACAAACCTATTTGATGTTGTTGGAACATTTTTTAAAAAGCAGTTATTGCAAGGGCGTTCTCTTTTATTTTGCACAGTGGTATTCGGTTATGAATATCTAGCACTTCAGTCGACGAGGCAAGGGCCGAGATCCCTTCACCGGGAGTGACCACTTGGACATAAGTTTGCGTCAGGGTAATAACTTCACTATAGTCGATTACTTTTGCTTTGCACAGTGGTATTCGGTTATGAATATCCTGCACCTCATTCTACGGGGAAAGAGCCGAGATCCCTTCACCGGGAGTGACTTCTTTAGCAAAGGTTTTCGCCACTATATTTTTATAAAAAGCTATCCGGTTCCTTCAACGAATCAAGTTCATTACGTTAAAGGTTTTTCGCCAAAATCCATTCGTAGCCCTCCGTCATTTCAGACGGGTAGCACGTAATATTCATGCTATGTTTGTTGACCTTCGTCAAGGCATAGTGAATGGTAGCTGCTTGTTACCTTTCGGGTGCATAGATAGATGCTTTGGTTTGGGATAGTCGTATAGCCTTGTTGACCTTTGTCAAGGGCTTGTACGGGTGGGTTCAAATTAACCTGGACAATGACGGGTAGAACTTGACATGTGACTTATGATTTGTTGACCTTCGTCAAGGTCATAACAGCATGGGGTAAAAATCACATCGGGAGTTTCTAAAGAAACTGAAACATGCCAGATATGCACATAACTTCTGGAGTGTGATAATGTGAGTAGATTCCATCACGTTATCATGCGATGATAGTTGGATCCCGATTCCCACTGATGAGTTGGTTTACTCCTCGGGTGATTCCGACTAATTCTTCTTTTAGGTTTGGAGGAGAATTTGACGATACAGTGGGAGGTTTCCTGATTAGATAAAGTGATAACCATTCTGATCTAGGTTAGAATGCACGCTGAGTGTTTCTTTTCTCTCTCTCTTTGGCAGCGACCATGACCCGACCCTTGACTATGACTCAGTGACCAAGTTAACCGAACCTTATTAAACACTGGCTTTTGGATTGTCTGAGTTGCATACCTCATTGCCACTCCTACTTTTACCCTTTTTTCCAGGACACCCCGTATTACTACGAACATCCACTTCCATTGGATAAAACCATCGTATGGTTATATACGAACTCGAAGGAACTTATTCGAGGATGGTTTCTGGTTCTGGAGAAAACGAATAAGACTATTCAGTTGTCTTTTCCTTTTACCTTCTCTCAGGTTGCGAGTGTTCCTTAGATTAGGACAGTACACCTATTACGCTTATTGGATAGTCTTCTTCCAAACCATAGGCAGGTGCCGAATGGTAGGTAATGAAGAAAACCAATTAGCCTAACGAAGGTGTACAGAAGGTATTAAGTAAAGACAAATAAAAGGATTTGTAAGAGGGCAAAGTAAACTGCGACTGCAATTCACGAGCAAACCAAGTATTTCATCGCCATTCCTATTTCACCTTTGTATTTCTCCAGAACACTCCGTATCACTACGAAGATCCACAGTTTATTGGATACTCCATCGTATGGTTATATACGAACTCGAAGGAACTTGCTCCAGTTCGGGGATGGATTCTGGTTCAGGAGAAATAGGAATAAGGTTTATTCAGTTGTCTTTTATCATCACCTTCTCTCAGATTGCGAGTGCTCCTAGGATTAGGACAGTACACCTATTATGCTTATTGGATAGTCTTCTTCCGAACCATAGGCTGGTGCCAAACGGTAGGGGAAGAAAACCATTTAGCCTAAAGGGGTGTACAGAAGGTAATGACTAAAGACATATAAAGGGATTTGGAGAGATGGCAAGAAAATATATGGTTACAGTTGTGAATCTGATAATGGAAGAGGCATTACTAGGAATACCCGGATACCCCTTCGAAACATTTACATGTTTCAGTTTCTCTGTGTATTGTTAAAAGAAAACTGATTTCCCAATTAGCCCTTGCTCCAGGGTATGTATTTACCAGGTTTGATTCTCACATCTGTATGGTTTTACAGATGATGAGTGGGAGTAAGCTATTGGGAATTGGGTGATCATCCTCATTATATCGGGATTTGTTGTAATTGGTGATATTTGAGTAAATCGCCTGGGTTGTTTGCCGGATGGCAAATATTTGGTTTTGAATATCCGTTGTTATGCACCAATTTCAAATTGATATATCTGTATGTCTATTTTTATAGAGTGAGATATAACTTTTTGAAATTATGTCCATGACATTTACCTATATCAGTGGATGGTTAGGTAAGGAGCATTAAACAACGGTGTAATTCTTCTTAACCATAAATACTGTTTTCAACATACGACACATAGGGAATGAGTTATTAGACTCAAGGGACTTATACAGAGTATTGTATATTGTCCAGTGTCCGTGAGGACAGAGGGGTTGGTACTCGTACTATATTCTGTTTACTTGTGACTTCTCTAGTTCTTAGACATGTGTTTCGTAGAAATGCAAGGTCTAAGTTTTGAGAAGTTATAGGTATAAGAATAAAGTAGAGAACCAGGCGTTGCAAGTATCAGGATTCTTCAAGGTGATCGAAGATGTAGATACTTGTGTATGGTATTCAGTTAATAGTAATGATTAAGAGAACTTGCTTCTCTTTCAGGTTACTCATAATTGGAAGCACTCCTAAGTTGAGTAATGCTGATCGGCCTCTCTCCATTTAGTTGACATGCACTGGAGACAGCTGCATGATTTGAATCTGGTTCCAATTAAATCAGTGTCTCTGTTTCTATATTGGATATAGAATAGTTCATATCTTAACAATGTTAAGGTACGGGGAGTTGTCTGGCTTATACTTAAAACCAGACTCTGGATAACTCAAGGCACGTTTCTGTAATGATTGTTTGTGGGTTGACCCGGGCTATGACGAGGGTTGACTTTCTACCATCTGGAAGATCAATAGTGATATTGTTCTTGACTTGCTACAGTTTTAGTAAAATGGATTTTTTCAGAAAACAGTAGTGGGAGTATGGTAGAACTGGAAGTAATTCCAGAACCGCAAACGATTACTGAAAATTTGATAAGAACCTAAAAATTCAATCTGGATTGACATTCCATTGGCCACTCCGCAGATATGGTGGGTAACCTCAGGCACCCGAGAGGTACTCTGGTATGCTCAAAGATGGTGACAGGGAGGTTCTTGTTTACCTAGACTTGCCATTGCTGTTGTTCCAGACTGTGAGACCCGGCAAGAGGATGAGTATAGCGTCGTTCTGAACTATCTTTAGAAGTGTACGTGTATATAATTCTGCCAGAGGGTTGTCGTAGTCAGTGGGAGCAGCGGAAGCATTGGTGGACAGTGGCTTATGTCTATTTATGGACTAAAGCAGATATAGCGGAGATAGATCATCTATTTCTGATGTGACAGTCATAGGTTTGACTTCATCAGAATAGGGGATGGATCTGTTAAGAAGGTAGTAGGGTGTGATGTCCTGGTATTTGGATGACATACACAAAGTAGGAAGAGAAATTCCTATACTACGATCGGTTATACTTTGGTTGTCACACAGTGGTTTCTCCACATGGGAATTGGATATTATATCAGATATTCTGGTTACTAAATCTATGGTTTTAGATCTAGATTTGGGTAGTTTCCCAACCAGGGTACTTAGACAGCATTCTAAAGGTATTTTAGAATGGACGACTCCTGGCACGGTAGTGTACCTGCAGGTGATGGAGTCACCCTCTCTAAAGGTGTCTTACAGAATAAAGGGGAGAGGGATGTGCATGATTGGCAGATCACTTGCTTAGGCAATTGAGTCAATCATGAGATGTCAAGTACCATACCAGATGTTGTTTTTGCAGTAGATGCAATAAGTTAATATTAATCCTATACTGGAGAAACATTCGGAAGCAGTTTTAGAACATAAGTGGATGTTCTAGGGATATGATAACGACAGCCTCATACGGGAGACAGTTATCATTCCAGGCTTCCAAGGTGACATGGGTGACAGAGTGACTGTCAGAGTTATCATTTTCCCTCTGACGAGGGGCAGTAGTTTGGACAGGTGTTCCAAGCGGATACTGAGGGAAGCATGGCGCAGGACACTGATTGGTTTCAGTTGACGATACAATCTAAGAAGTTTGGATTTGGAGTTCATTTATGAGCTAGGTCCCATCAGATATCCAGACACATTCTAAGACAGGTATTGCTCATTTCGGGAGATGGCTTTCTCCGCGAACTTGAGATAAATAGAGACATAGAAAGAAACATCAGGGCGGATCCACTCACTGAGGCTATTCCTCGAACGCAATAGTTTCGCAAACGGGCTTTGTGAAACTGATTAGTAGAGGAGTTGGGTGCTCGGTATCACACGGGCTGTGAGTATGCGACATCGCAATAATTAGCCTTGATTGCAAGTGGGAGATTGTTGGATATAGTGCCTTCAGTGTCAATTATTGGATCACATGCACGTGATTGCAATGATTGAGGGAGGACCTATGCCGGTAGGACAGTCTTACTCGAGATGATAGTATGCTATCTGTTTTATCTTTATCATCGTGTACAGCTTTAGGTGACCTTACAGGTCACTATTACACATTGATAGAGCCCTTAGGATTCTTGCTTGACGGCCAGCAGTATGATGGCGATCATATACGTGGGAGCTGGGGTCTATAAGCACATCCTTAAAAGGTCCCTAGTCGTGGGAGTTTTCGAGACAGGGCATCGATACTCCGGAGTAGACTAGTGTATACAGTCGAGACCCCTACGAGGGGTAGTGGTCGCTCTCACAAGCCATTGGTGTCAGTTGGTTCACCTAAGATGTATACAGGTACTCATTGGGTTATGAGTACACCGGACACGACTCGCCGGGAACATGCTAGTTAGGATTATACAAGATGTCAGATAGCAGTTCCCTGGTGACATGTGTACATGTTAGTTCATCGACCTGAGATCGTCAATTGTCTCGTGTGAGTTCCCACTGTGCTTTGATTACTACCCTACCATGGCTCAAAGGAGTCGTGCAAACAGGTTTTAGTTGGGTACAGTCCCGAGCCACATAGAGGCAGTAAGCGGATCTGCAGGGGTTCGTCTCTCCCGGTATTGGGGGTGAGGTCGCGCTGTGTCTAGGAGAGCCATTACACGAAGTCCTTGGCCAAACAGTAGATTTACTGGTAGGTATTGTCACGCCCCGCTTCCCAAAATACGGAATACGAGGGGTAGACAAGGCCAACCATGCTCCTACGGTCAAGGAAAAGTCCTGCCGTAGTCACACTTCGGCTTCTAGTTTTTTCATGGTAAACAGTAAATGATGCGCAGGTAATGAGAAATGCAGTAACTGAAAGAAACAATGTAAAGACTGACCTGAAGTGGAACAAATGAAAGTAACTCGGAATGGCAGGTCAAGAAGTCTGTGATGCACGCCTAGTTCTGGTCCAGGCTAAATCTTCTCCTCACACTGAGCATGCATACTCAGGTCGTCAGAGCGACACAATAGCAATATAATATGTATAAAATCAAGTGACAGTTCTAACAGTGGTAATAGATATGTGAAGCAGTAAATCAATGACATCATGAAAATGAATGTACGGTAATCAATGCAGCGGAACAGTAAAGCAGTAGAACGATATGTCACGTATGTCAACACGGTATATAAGGAATATAAATGCCAGTATCCCTATCAGTCTCTAAGTCTCACTGCATAGGTCACTAAGCCTATCGTCAGTCCAAGTGTGAGAGTCGACCACTCGTGAGTGTCCTCCACCCAAGGGTAGAACCCAAGGGCAAGGGACCACGGGCCCAACATGTAACGAGAATATCACGGTGTATATATCACATACCATGTAAATCTCCATATAACTCCCTAAATATATAAGCCGGCATGGGACTCCCGAGATTCTGTTGAACTCACACTTAAACTACCCCACACCCCGTGGTCTATATCAAACGCTAACCACAACCCTAAATACTAATCGATCCGTGACAAGTCTGCGCGAGAACTGGAGGCAGGACCTCCATCAAGCACGTCCCGACTAATACCTAAGATAAATAGCAGTGTCGGATGCCATATCTGTGACACCCGTGCAAGCGCTTCCATAAGTGTCCCATACCACTTATAGTCATACATACACGCATCCCACAGACGTCGACAATGCAATAGAATAATAGGGTCACTGATTGTGTACAAGTACGTATCACTTTCACTCAATCACGAATACACGAACACTGACGTACTTGCCACAATCATCGCTAGAAACTAACACTGGGTAAATGCACGATATCACTAGCTTATCACTACAATGTTATGGGCATGATATGATGCGTGAACAGTATATGAACATGATCAAGATGTTATGAAACAGTATTTTATCAATTGCACGATTTATCATGAAACGTACATATATATTTTAGCGAAATGATAAACAGATAATATTTAGCATGTTCAGTTGTCCATCCATCGAATTTAGTTTCAAGCCAATCGGGTTCCAGGATAACTAGTTATAACCATTTCATTTTAAGCGCTCGCGGCTGGAAATCCGGTTTCAGAATCAGAAATCCATTTCGCAACGCATTTTAATCCCAATTGGGATCAGATTTTAGCGACTCTACAGTTGGATGAATACTAGTATTTTTAGTAAGGTTTTCAACGCAACAGACGGATCTTCAATCGCATCTGTACGTCAGGAGATATACAATGTTTAACCCTAACATGTCAATTCTGATTCTGTTGGGACTGTTATGCGTCCCGATCTTTTAAATTATAGAATAAATAACAAATGGTAACGAAACAGAATGAAATCAATTGTGTTGTCTAGATAACAGATTTATCTATACTAAATAGTGGATTTCCGCAACATACGAGTTAAGGAAATCTTGTGGTACCCATTACGGAACAGCAAGCAACAACTGGAGTCGCTCTGGACTGCAGTCCAGAGTCGCACTCCGATCCAAATATCATCATGGTTTGAGTACAGGAATATCTGGAAACTAGTGTAGGGTTATAGCTCGTCGAGTTGGATTCGATTTGAGCCCTTGAGCACATCAATCCAGCATGTATATAATTTATGGTGATTTTTATGGTTTTCAGGTACAGAAAATATCCAGTTTTACAGGCAAACTTGGGGGTAGTCATTTTGGTCATAAACGATGAAATTATCCAACGAAACTTGCACATGTTGTTCATCCCTACAAGGGCCAAAGTAATTTATCCAATTCCGCCTAACTTGATAATGATTTCCTATGTGAACAAGCATCGAACAGTTGTGCCGAATAATATAACGGAAAGGTAAAGTATGATTTATACACGATGTTGGTTTGTAACATAGATAAAATAGCATGTAAGCAAGTAAAGAACTTTCCTGAGAATGTCTCGGAGTTGTACGCTGACGGTAACGCCACTAACGCGACACGAAGATCACAAGCTTGGGCTCGGCCAGGATGCAGTCGAGGCTCGTGGAAGTTGGGGCTCGCTATGTGCTCAGGCGATGTTGTGGCTGGGGACCGCTGATGCTGTCGAGGCCGATGGAGATATTTCAGAGGAAGAGAGAGAGAATTTAGAGAGAGAAAGAGTTAGAGAGAGAAAGAACTAGAGAGAGAAAGTGAGAAGGAGGAGAGGGGAGAGATGGGGACAGAAAGGGAGAGAGAGTGAGAAAGAGAGAAGTGCAGGCAGATAGAGAGACAGAGGGAGAGAGAGAGAGAACTGAGTTAGAGAGAGAAAGAGAGAAAGCACAGGGGAGAGGGAGAGAGAGAGAGAAACAGTGAGAGAGAGAGGGAAGTGAGAGAGAGAGGGAAGTGAGAGAGAGAGGAAATGGGTGCAGAGTGAGAAAGAGAGAGAGAGATCTGAGATCGGAGTGAGAGTGGAGGCGACGACGATGATGTGGATGATGACGATGGGGTCGACGAGAAGCAATGGGCTGCCGTCGAGAGGTGGCAAGGTGGCCGGTGATGGGTGCAGGGGGTTTGGTGCTCTGTGGGTGCTCGTGATCGAGGGAGGAGATGGTGGTGGTGATCGGGGATGATCGACGAGGAGGGTGCGGCAGTGGTGGTCGCGGCGTTGAGAACCGGTCATCGTCGTCGTTGCCTGTGAAAGGAGTGGGTGCGGGAGTGGATGAGAGAGGAGGAAGAACAGGAAAGAGAGGAGGGAGGCTGAGGTAAGACAATAGGAGTGAGGGAGGGAGGAAAGGAGACGAGGCGAGTGTCGAGGATAACGCTCGCGAGCGTGGCAATCGTCGCAGGCGTGAGCGCAGGCGGAGGAGGCGGATCGCGGGGAGCAGGGAGCGGGAAATGCGGGGGTAGCCGTTGGGAAGAAGGTTGGGCAGTGGGCCGGGTCGGGTAGGAGTCACGGGCCGCAAGGGAGTGGGCTGAAGAATTAATAAGAAAATATAGAGAAATTGAAGAGAAAGAGAGGGATGGGCCGGGCCAGCGCAGGAATTTCTTTTAATGAAAAATTTGAGGAGGTGGGCTCGGGCTTGGGAATAAAACTTTAGCAAAAACGTGAAATGGGCTGAGGGTTTGGGTTTAATTAAATGGGAATGAATGAAAGAATATGGCTGGAGAAAAATGTGTGCTGGTCTCGGTGATTTGTAAGGGGATAATATAGGATTAGGGAATTAGGATTGGGTTGCAATAAAAGAAATATGCGGTTTAGAAGAAATAAAACTATAAATAAAATGAATACAATTACAAATAAGAATACATAGAATTCTAAAGTAATAGAATACAGATTTTGGTATAAAAGGGGCTGGGTATTACATCATACCACCCTTACAAAAATTTCGTCCTCGAAATTTAAAATAACCGATAGGTTATACCAACATAAGCGAAAGCTATTATATTGCATACTAACACAAAAGTTTTATTAGCAGTACGTGGACGAAGAAATTTTAAAATAGATATAAGTGAGAACAACGTACGGAAAGGTAGGTCTAAATAGCTATAAGGCAGGAATACTATAAGGGTAACTTCATATACGGAAATATAAATAATAACAATAACGAACAATATTATTCGAGGCGTACTCGATAAAGTCGAAATTTAATTATGTGCACGTATAAGTATAATAAAGTAGCATAGCAGGAATAATAAGTATAAAGTATAACCACTTATAATATTAACCTCAGACACAACACTCGAAGATAAAGTAACCATAATGAGGTAGTGAAAGCTTATTCGGTAGGTTAGAATACTTTTAGGACGAAGTATCGATCAAATAACGTAGAAAACTCATATAGTGAAAATAAAGAGCATGGAACAAAATATGCGCGGTGTATGGTTGCGCTACTGAAAAATGGAAATAATAATAATGCACTTAAAATACATAAAACGGAGAAATCAATAACACGTACTCCTTGATAAATTTAAAATAATGAAAACTAAATTTTGAATAATAATGTCTCTCAATATATTTGGGGTAATAGAGAAATCACTAATATGAATAGGGCTAGCTGGGGTAACGATTACAAGGGAAGGTAGCTCATTCAGAAGGTCGGAGTATGGCGGCTTTAGGCTGAGGATCAAGGGGATTAGGATCGGATCAGCACAGGAAGTAAGGGCGAACAACAAATGACTACAAGGGAAGAAGTATGGGTAGGATAGCGGTCGGTACAACATATGAATCAAGATGTGAAGGGTTAGCGAACTCGGAAGTTTCTCCAAAATTTTCTCCTCCCAAAAGGATTACAAACGAGGCACAAGCGAAGAATGAATGGTGGCTCATTCCAAGGATCGGGGTGCGGTACTTTCTAATTGAAACGAGTGTGAAAACTATACAATGAGTAGGGGTGGATAGTCAGGAATCTCAGCAGAAAATAAATGGATATGGGCAATAAACAAGTATCAAGCGAACCAATAATCAAAAGGTTTACGAATACAGAAGATTCATTTCATTCAAGAAAATTTGAAACAAGGCATTCCCAAAGGCGAAAAGTGGCCCTAACTATACACATTTTATTTGGCCAGAAGACAACATCAAAAGAAATTCCGTCAGTCGCGGTTGTGGAGATTCAGTAGGTTGCGGTAGGCTCGCGCACTTAGGTAGGGGCGTCCATTTCCATATCGCCTCGCGGGCATCGCCATTGGAAGTTCTTCCACGGCAGGGTCTGGATCTTCTGGTTCTTCTTCCTCGGATGGAGCTTCTTCATCGAGGTCCGATTCCATGTGATTGTCTTCTTCTGGATTTTCTTCAACTGGATTTCCTTCTATCGGGTCTTCATCGGGATCTTCCTCTATAGGGTTCTCTTCAGGATCTCCTTCTTCTTCGTCGGAATCAGCTAACACGTTAAACTCTGGGGCGGCTACTTCTTCGTCCTCTGAATCATTGTTTTCGAAGTTGACCTGGGGACCATTGACCTCATCATCGGAACTCGTCAGTGTGTGATCTAAGGAAACGCATGACTGTGCATCCTCGTCTAGATGCGGCACTGCTCCAGGATGGGCCATGGCCTGAAAAGAGAAGTCATGATTAGACAGTGGAATACATCAAGGAAAGCTCAGGGTACGAAATATAGGAAAATATGCGGTTGCAGGAACTGAAAGATCAGAATGAAAATACTGTGATAATGAATAGAATTTAACATAGAGAAAGCATGAGAATGAGACATATATTATGATTCCAATTTTATTTCATTCAACTAAAAGTTCGACGGATACAAAGGTTCAAATGGAAGGAAATGTTCATAAAAGATGACAACATTATTATTGAAGGTAGGGAAACATGAAAATTCTTCTTCGATTACTATAACGTTGCATTCCCGTCGCGTGAGTTGAATCCTGCATTAGGTCCGCCTTATCGTCGAAGTTCGAACTACGCGCTAACCCTCACTTGGCAGAAGTGGGGAGAGTGGACGAATCTCCTCCTTGTAGTTCCTTCCTTTCTGGGCAACCGTTGATGAGATGTTTGTTGGATCCGCATATTAGACATTTCCCTTAGGCGCGGCGACAATCCCTCTGAAGATGTCCTGGCCTCTTACAATATCCACAGCAAGTGTTCTTCTGATGCTTCTGTTGACGCTTCATCTTCTTCTCCTTTCCTCGTCCAATAGGGATCCCTTTATGATAGGAGACTCCCGCTGGGGTCTGACTCACCTGTCTTCTCAGCCCTTCAGCTAATAAGTCGTTTGTTCGTTCCTGGGCTTCCTTTAAACCTTGCAGTACACTAAGGATCTCAACAGTCTGATTCTGAGGAGGGGTGATAGAGGAAGAGTCGTTGGAAGACATGATCCTGAAACAACAATTTTGAGGATGATATAAGTCACAAGCTAAACGAATCAAAATATAATATGGATAGGACACAGATTCAAAAGTATCAGAGGTGCAGAATTTATTATGAGTGGGGAATCAACTGTATGACTTTAAGTCACTTGAATAGAGTACGGTAGTGCAATTGCAACCACGTAACCTTGTCAAGTCACCCGAAACCTAGCGAATGGATAGCTGAACACACGATGTGAATATGGATCAAGAATGACAAGTTTATAATCTAGACCGAGGGATATCTTAGATTGCCAAACTATACACGGAAAACTGCAATCCCAACTGATGCAAAACCTGGCTCTGATACCAACTAAACCATGTCACGCCCCGCTTCCCAAAATACGGAATACGAGGGGTAGACAAGGCCAGCCATGCTCCTACGGTCAAGGAAAAGTCCTGCCGTAGTCACACTTCGGCTTCTAGTTTTTTCATGGTAAACAGTAAATGATGCGCAGGTAATGAGAAATGCAGTAACTGAAAGAAACAATGTAAAGACTGACCTGAAGTGGAACAAATGAAAGTAACTCGGAATGGCAGGTCAAGAAGTCTGTGATGCACGCCTAGTTCTGGTCCAGGCTAAATCTTCTCCTCACACTGAGCATGCATACTCAGGTCGTCAGAGCGACACAATAGCAATATAATATGTATAAAATCAAGTGATAGTTCTAACAGTGGTAATAGATATGTGAAGCAGTAAATCAATGACATCATGAAAATGAATGTACGGTAATCAATGCAGCGGAACAGTAAAGCAGTAGAACGATATGTCACGTATGTCAACACGGTATATAAGGAATATAAATGCCAGTATCCCTATCAGTCTCTAAGTCTCACTGCACAGGTCACTAAGCCTATCGTCAGTCCAAATGTGAGAGTCGACCACTCGTGAGTGTCCTCCACCTAAGGGTAGAACCCAAGGGCAAGGGACCACGGGCCCAACATGTAACGAGAATATCACGGTGTATATATCACATACCCTGTAAATCTCCATATAACTCCCTAAATATATAAGCCGGCATGGGACTCCCGAGATTCTGTTGAACTCACACTTAAACTACCCCACACCCCGTGGTCTACATCAAACGCTAACCACAACCCTAAATACTAATCGATCCGTGACAAGTCTGCGCGAGAACTGGAGGCAGGACCTCCATCAAGCACGTCCCGACTAATACCTAAGATAAATGGCAGTGTCGGATACCTTATCTGTGACACCCGTGCAAGCCCTTCCATAAGTGTCCCATACCACTTATAGTCACACGTACACGCATCCCACAGACGTCGATAATGCAATAGAATAATAGGGTCACTGATTGTGTACAAGTACGTATCACTTTCACTCAATCACGAATACACGAACACTGACGTACTTGCCACAATCATCGCTAGAAACTAACACTGGGTAAATGCACGATATCACTAGCTTATCACTACAATGTTATGGGCATGATATGATGCGTGAACAGTATATGAACATGATCAAGATGTTATGAAACAGTATTCTATCAATTGCACGATTTATCATGAAACGTACATATATATTTTAGCGAAACGATAAACAGATAATATTTAGCATGTTCAGTTTTCCATCCATCGAATTTAGTTTCAAGCCAATCGGGTTCCAGGATAACTAGTTATAACCATTTCATTTTAAGCGCTCGCGGCTGGAAATCCGGTTTCAGAATCAGAAATCCATTTTGCAACGCATTTTAATCCCAATTGGGATCATATTTTAGCGACTCTACAGTTGGATGAATTCTAGTATTTTCAGTAAGGTTTTCAACGCAATAGACGGATCTTCAATCGCATCTGCACGTCAAGAGATATACAATGTTTAACCCTAACATGTCAATCTGATTCTGTTGGGACTGTTATGCGTCCCGATCTTTTAAATTATAGAATAAATAACAAATGGTAACGAAACAGAATGAAATCAATTGTGTTGTCTATCTAACAGATTTATCTATACTAAATAGCAGAGTTCCGCAACCTACGAGTTAAGGAAATCTTGTGGTACCCATTACGGAACAGCAAGCAACATCTGGAGTCGCTCTGGACTGCAGTCCAGAGTCACACTCCGATCCAAATATCATCATGGTTTAAGTACAGGAATATCTGGAAACTAGTGTAGGGTTATAGCTCGTCGAGTTGGCTTCGATTTGATCCCTCGAGCACATCAATCCAGCATGTATATAATTTATGGTGATTTTTATGGTTTTCAGGTACAGAAAATATCCAGTTTTACAGGCAAACTTGGGGGTAGTCGTTTTGGTCATAAACGATGAAATTATCCAACGAAACTTGCACATGTTGTTCATCCCTACAAGGGCCAAAGTAATTTATCCAATTCCGCCTAACTTGATAATGATTTCCTATGTGAACAAGCATCGAACAGTTGTGCCGAATAATATAACGGAAAGGTAAAGTATGATTTATACACGATGTTGGTTTGTAACATAGATAAAATAGCATGTAAGCAAGTAAAGAACTTGCTTGAGAATGTCTCGGGGTTGTACGCTGACGGTAACACCACTAACGCGACACGAAGATCACAAGCTTGGGCTCGGCCAGGATGCAGTCGAGGCTCGTGGAAGTTGGGGCTCGCTATGTTCTCAGGCGATGTTGTGGCTGGGGACCGCTGATGCTGTCGAGGCCGATGGAGATATTTCAGAGGAAGAGAGGGAGAATTTAGAGAGAGAAAGAGTTAGAGAGAGAAAGAACTAGAGAGAGAAAGTGAGAAGAAGGAGAGGGGAGAGATGGGACAGAGAGGGAGAGAGAGTGAGATAGAGAGAAGTGCAGGCAGATAGAGAGACAGAGGGAGAGAGAGAGAGAGAACTGAGTTAGAGAGAGAAAGAGAGAAAGCACAGGGGAGAGGGAGAGAGAGAGAGAGAGAAACAGTGAGAGAGAGAGGGAAGTGAGAGAGAGAGGAAATGGGAGCAGAGTGAGAAAGAGAGAGAGATCTGAGATCGGAGTGAGAGTGGAGGCGATGACGATGATGTGGATGATGACGATGGGGTCGACGAGAAGCAATGGGCCGCCGTCGAGAGGTGGCAAGGTGGCCGGTGATGGGTGCAGGGGGTTTGGTGCTCTGTGGGTGCTCGTGATCGAGGGAGGAGATGGTGGTGGTGATCGGGGATGATCGACGAGGAGGGTGCGGCAGTGGTGGTCGCGGCGTTGAGAACCGGTCGTTGTCGTCGTTGCCTGTGAAAGGAGTGGGTGCGGGAGTGGATGAGAGAGGAGGAAGAACAGGAAAGAGAGGAGGGAGGCTGAGGTAAGACAATAGGAGTGAGGGAGGGAGGAAAGGAGACGAGGCGAGTGTCGAGGATAACGCTCGCGAGCGTGGCAATCGTCGCAGGCGTGAGCGCAGGCGGAGGAGGCGGATCGCGGGGAGCAGGGAGCGGGAAACGCAGGGGTAGCCGTTGGGAAGAAGGTTGGGCAGTGGGCCGGGTCGGGTA
Organism: Agapanthus africanus; assembly: GCA_030015575.1. NCBI lineage: Eukaryota > Viridiplantae > Streptophyta > Magnoliopsida > Asparagales > Amaryllidaceae > Agapanthus > Agapanthus africanus. The sequence goes on from CM057341.1 coordinate 344,403,986, forward strand.
GGATTCGCGGGCCGCAAGGGAGTGGGCTGAAGAATTAATAGGAAAATATAGAGAAATTGAAGAGAAAGAGAGGGATGGGCCGGGCCATCGCAGGAATTTCTTTTAATGAAAAATTTGAGGAGGTGGGCTCGGGCTTGGGAATAAAACTTTAGCAAAAACGAGAAATGGGCTGAGGGTTTGGGTTTAATTAAATAGGAATGAATGAAAGAATATGGCTGGAGAAAAATGTGTGCTGGGCTCGGTGATTTGTAAGGGGATAATATAGGATTAGGGAATTAGGATTGGGTTGCAATAAAAGAAATATACGGTTTAGAAGAAATAAAATTATAAATAAAATGAATACAATTACAAATAAGAATACATAGAATTCTAAAGTAATAGAATACAGATTTTGGTATAAAAGGGGCTGGGTATTACAGGTATTCCAGTAGTATCTCAGGGTGTTCTGGGCTACACTCCGACACGACTTGTACCGCTTTTGAGGGTCCGACTTTTACCAACCCCCTAGGCCCGCCATGCGATGCTCATAGATGAACGGACCGGACTGTACGGATATTGTCTCTGACAGGCTCAGTAGGGTGTCAGGATGAGTTCGCTCATCGACCTCCCTTTTGGTCAATACCTGGTAGCCCGTTACGTACAGCTAGTACCTCTGACGTGCCAGTGGTTAAATCCACAGCCAAAAGTATTGATGAGTCTTTAGAGTCCCCCACAGACAGTTTCTCAAGTTTCGGGCGAAACGTTGTAGAGGCCGTATGATATATGGCAGGGTTCGATCTTATACGTGTGGTATTGCACGGATCTTGATCGGACGGATCATACTAGTGGGCTTTGGTTTAAGCCGGATCCTAGTATTAGATTTGTTGGATTACTTTAGTCTCATCGCATTCGCATTCAGTCGGAATGCGGATGCAGGTATGTATATACTGGTGAGGGGTATCCTTGTGATCCGTCACGAGTTTACTTTAGATGTTGCCGTATCTTTTTGTTGTGGCAAACATTTGGATTAATGTTTGCTTATAGAAATAATGATCTAGAATTTCATCATGACATGCATTAATGTGACATGGACTTATATCATGACTCATGGTATCATTTCTTGTGCATATGTCATTTTATATGATGGATTTGAGTGTTGAAATGAGGAAGAGAGAGAGAGGGGCTGCCTTGAGTGGTTTTGGTCTCATATTATTCTTTATACTCACTCTCTCATTCTCATTCCAACACAAGAAAAGAAAAGAAAGAGAAAGCTTCTCCTTCTTCTTCTTCTTCCTCTAGCTCTTTGTCTCCTCCCATGGCAACACCTTCAATCTCCATCCAAAGAAATGGATGCAAGAGGCAAAGTGATCACAAACATTCTCTACAACACCTTGGACATGTCGGCTAGCACACTTCGTGCCCGAGTTGTTCGGACGAAGCGGAAGCCCGTAAAAAGACTTCTCGATGTGGTGCCCTTTCCGATGAGGAGATCGAGACTGGAGTGCCGCGAGGAGATCGGGATGGTGGCCGAAGACCGGAGGACACGGATCGCTCGGTACAGCTCTCTACCCCTTTCTCTAGTTAGCTAGTAACAGGTTAATGGACCAATCCGGGGTTTTAGTATGCGGTAGCACCGGTTTTAAAGTTTTGAAAAAGTTTCGTTTCCGTATTTTGGCCTCGGACAGACGGCCGTGGCGCTACCGTAGACTTACAAGCCACGTCTTTAAAGACGCAGAGATGAGATACCGAGCCATAGAGAAGATTGTCTTGGCACTCGTTGTGGCCTCAAGGAAGCTACGACACTACTTCCAGACGCACACTATCCTCGTTCTCACCGAGCGCCCGCTGGGGGCTATCCTCGCCTCGTCCGAATCCTCGGGCCGCTTAGGGAAGTGGAGGTAGGAGCTGTCCCAGTTTGACATAAAATACCGCCCGAGGCAGGCCATCAAAGCACAAGCCCAGGTCGATTTTATCGTTGAGTGCACCATCCCCCGCAAGGAACTGGAGTCTACGCCACCCCTCGCGGCTCAATCACCGATCGTAGGGAGACCCAACTCGATCCTGGAGTGGGTCATTTACGTCGACGGGTCCTCAACCGAGGAAGGCTGTGGCGCCGGCCTCATCATTCGAGGCCTGAATGAGGCGGAAATGGAATATTCTTTAAAGCTCGGATTTAAGGCTTCAAACAACGCGGTAGAGTATGAGGCCCTGCCGGCTGGACTTCGCATGGCCTCCGGGATGAGACTGAAGACAATTCGAATCCGCAGTGACTCAGCCCTAGTCGTTGGCCAAGTGACCGTCCACCTCGAGGCTCGGGAACCTCTAATGGTGAAATATCTGGCCGAGGTAAGAAAACTTCGGAAGAACTTCGATGAAGTCCAGATAGAACAAATACCCAGGCAGATCAATACCCAAGCCGACGCCCTGAGCAAGCTGGCTTCATCCTACTCGGCCAACAACAAGTAGTTTATCCTCTTCAAAACCTTGCCACAGCCCAGCGTGGAAAACGAGGCGACAATACTTCATGTGTATACAGCACACGAAGATGACCAGGACTGGAGGAAGCCTCTCGTAGAATTCCTAAGGGATGGTACACTCCCAGAAGATCGGGGAGCAGCCCACCATCTCCGGGTCAAGGCCCGTCACTTCGTCTGGAGCAATAGGAACCTTTATAAGAAATCCTACACTCAGCCCCTGCTCTGGTGCGTCGACCCCCACGAAGCCGACTACGTCTTTCGTGAAATCCATGAAGGGGTCGGCGGCGCGCACCAAGAGGCCAGAACCTTAATCCAGAAGGCGTTGCTCCAGGGGTACTACTGGCCAACTATTCACGAAGATGCCCAGAAGCTCGTCCGGAGATGCAAAAGTTGCCAACTCCACGGAAGCATACCTCGCCTTCCGGCTACCGAGCTGACCGCTTTAACCTCCCCGTGGCCGTTCGCTCAGTGGGGATTGGACATGATAGGCCAGTTCCCGACTGGTACGGGTGGGCACAAGTATATCCTCGTCGCAGTAGACTACTTCACGATGTGGGTCGAGGCCGTCCCCATCAGGAAACCGGATGCCGCCATGACCATCAAGTTCATCTAGAACAACCTGATACTCCGGTTTGGCATCCCGAGGTGCATCATCACCGACCTCGGGATGAACTTCGAAAATGAGAAAGTGAAGGATTTCTGCAATGAATACCATATTCTCATGACGGTTGCCGCGGTCGCACATCCCCAATGCAACGGGCAGGCCGAAGTTGCTAACCGGGACGTCCTCCGAGGTCTCCAGACCCGCCTAGAAGGACGCCAAGGCAGTTGGGTCGAGGAGTTGCCCTGGGTCTTATGGGCCGTGCGCACGTCAAAGAAGACCCCCACCGGGGAAACCTCTTTCAGCCTCTACTACGGGACCGAGGCAATGGTCCCAGCGGAGATCGGGTTACCCAGTCACCGGGTCGAACACTTCGACGACGAAGCAAACACCACGGCACTACGGACCTACCTGGAGATCTTGTTGGAGAAACGGGACCAGGCCCAGATCAGGGCTGCCGCCTATCAACAGCAAACTACTCGATACTACAACGCGCGGGTCAAGCGTCGCTTCTTCAGGACCGGAGATTTGGTCTTACGGTGGAACGAGTACGGCGATCAAGGCAGGCTTCACAAGTTTTCCCCAAAATAGGACGGTCCCTTCCTCGTCTTCGAGGTGCTTCCCGGCGGAGCTACAGCTTGCAGGACGCGGACGGGCGCAAGTTTCCGCGGCCTTACAACGCCGAGAAGCTCAAGCTGTACAAGTGAAATCAATACCTACGAGTGTGCACCTCTCCTTTCACAAAGACAATGTAAATTTTTATAGAAATTCCTTTCCATTCAAATAACAAGAAGGGAACATTAGAATATTCCAAAAAGAGGAGTTCTATCTTTGTGATCAAAGCCCTCGCTAAGAGGCAACTGTGCGGCTTCACTGCTCGGTCAATCCTTAGCAGGCCTCCCATAGCCCCTCCCATGCTAAGGATCTAAGCCCTCATGAAGAGGCAGCCCAGCGGCTACCTTTCTCGTCTATCCCTGGCTGGTAGCTCCCCTACCCCACAATGCCAGGGATCAAAGCCCTCGCCAAGAGGCACCGGGTAGCTACTCTGCTCGTCTATCCCTGGCTGGTAGCTCCCCTACCCCACAACGCCAGGGATCAAAGCCTTCACCAAGAGGCAGCCCAGTAGCTACCCTGCTCGGTTATCCCTGGCTGGTAGCTCCCCTACCCCACAATGCCAGGAATCAAAGCCCTCAACAAGAGGCAGCCCAGCAGCTACCCTTCTCGGCTATCCCTGGCTGGTAGCTCCCTAACCCACAACGCCAGGGCTCAAAGCCCTCATCAAGAGGCAGCCTAGCAGCTACCCTGGTTGGCTATCCCTGGTTGCTAGCTCCCTACCCCACAATGCCAGGGATCAAAGCCCTCGCCAAGAGGCACCGGGTAGAAACCCTGCTCGGCCATCCTTAAGGACCAAAAGCCTTCGCCAAGAGGCACCAGGCAGTAACCTATCTCGGCCCATCCTTAGTAGGCCACTTACGGCCCCTCCCACGCTAAGGATCAAAAGCCCTCGCAAGAAGCAACCGGGCCGGCCCTTGCTTGGTTATCCCTACTTGGTAGCTCCCTACCCCAACACCCCAGGAATCAAAGCCCTCGCCAAGAGGCACCGGGCAGTAACCCTGCTCGGCCCGTCCTTAAGGATCAAAAGCCCTCGCAAGAGGCAACCGGGCCGGCCCTTGCTCGGTTATCCCTGGCTGGTAGCTCCTTACTCCAACACACCTGGGATCAAAGCCCTCGCCAAGAGGCACCAGGCAGTAACCCTGCTCGGCCTATCCTTAGTAGGACACTTACGGCCCTTCCCGTGCTAAGGATCAAAAGCCCTCGCAAGAGCCAACCGGGCTCGCCCTTGCTCGGTTATCCCTGGCTAGTAGCTCCCTACCCCAACACCCCAGGGATCAAACCCCTCACCAAGAGGCACCGAGCAGCTACCCTGCTCGGCTATGTACTTAGTAGGCCACTCACGGCCCCTCCCGCGCTATGGAACAAAAGCCCTTGCAAGAGGCAACCTGGCCCTCCCCTACTCGGTTATCCATGGCTGGTAATTCATTACCCCAAAACGCCAGGGATCATAGCCCTTTCCCAGAGGCAACCGAGTAGCTTCACTGCTCGGTCCATCCTTAGCAGGCCTTGTACGGCCCCTCCCGCGCTAAAGATCATGACCTCACCAAGAGGGATCTGAGCGGCTACCCTGCTCGGCTATCCCCGGCTGCCAATTCACTACCTTACAACTCCAGGGATCGAAGCCCTCACCTAGAGGCACCAGAAAGCTATCCTGCTCAGTCTATCATCAACATACCTCTCCAAGACTTCCACGCTAAGGAACATGACCTTACCAAGAGGCATCCGGTTCTATGTTTAAGTGATCACCACCTCGACTTCGGAGCCATAGAGATACTGTCTTCCTGCCGGTCTTCGCATACTTGGCAAATGATCAGATTCAATTCGACGCATAATCGCTAGACGAAGAACCGACACAACATGAAGGCAGAACTGTGCAAATACAAGTGTTTACCGACAAAAGAAAATACGAGCACAAACACTGCTGCAAAAACAAAAATCTTTATTCACAAAGTCAAAGCTTTTACAAGGGTATTGTGGGCTCCCCAGCCTTACAAAATGCCCAGAGGCCTACAAAATATCCAATGCAACAAAAAGAAGAAAAACCAAGAAGACAAGGGGTTTCAGGCCTCAGGGCCGGGCACAACCCCGGGAAGCTCAGTGCCCACCATAGGAGCCTTGGCGTCGCCCTCGCCGGGTATCTCTTCCTCGACCTCGTCCCCGGGGTTGTTCCCCTGCTTGTCATCCCCGCGAGGATATTCGGCTCGGAGCTCTTCGTCAGCGAACTCCAGCATCCGAGCCTTGACAGCGTCGAGGGCTTCGTGCCAGATGGCGGTGGCTAGGACGGTGTAGAACTGTTCCGACTTCTGGAAGGTCTCCACCGCATTCGCCGCTCTGAGGTCGGCTCGCTTCTCCGCCTCTACTGCAGCCTCCAACTCTTTCCGGAAGCTGCTCGTTGACTTCTTCATGGTGCCGACGAGCACCTTGGAGTCCTGAAGCTTGGCCTGGGCGGCCTGGGTGGCCTCACTGAACCTGGCAACCTCCTGCTTCGAGGTCGCCACCTCCTGCTTCCCGGCTGCTACCTCGCGCTCAAGGGCAGCGACCCTCGCTATCGCCACCTCCAGCTCCCACTTTGAGCTCTCTACCAGTGAGGAAAGCTTGCCCGCGGCTCGCATCGTCGGGGCTATTTCCTCCTCCTCCATCCGGACGACGAGAGCGACGTGCTGGAGGACCTGAAGAAATCAGAGGCGGGTCAGAAAGAAAAAGGAGCGCCAAATCTCGCGAATGATGAGACGCTGAGTGAAAAATCGAGTGAGGTACGAGCAATAACCTGCACGACCTCTTGGGCGATGGACGCCATTTGCGCCTTTAGAGTTGTCCCAGGGACCTTGCCCCCGGCCGACCTCTCTATGTCGGACAGCAAGCTGTCAGTGACGTAGAGCCCCGAGGGCACCTCAAAGTAGAGCCCCCCTCGTCCTGTTGGATATAGTGCCCTCAAAATCAATTATTGGATCGCAGGCACGTGATTGCAATGATTGAGGGAGGACCTATACCGGTAGGACAGTCTTACTCAAGATGATAGTATGCTATCTGATTTGCCTTTATCAGTCGTGTACAACTTTAGGTGACATGATCACTATTACACGTTGATAGAGCCCCTAGGATCCTGCTTGACTACCAACAGTATGATGGCGATCATATACGTGAGAGTTGGGTAGTCTATAAGCACATCCTTAAAAGTGGTCCCTAGTTGTAGGAGTTTCGAGACAGGGCATCAATACTCCAGAGTAGACTAGTGTATACAGTCGAGACCCCGACGAGGGGCAGTGGCCGGTCTCATAAGCCATTGGTGTTAGTTTGATCACCTAAGATGTATACAGGTGCTCATTGGGTTATGAGTACACCGGACATGACTCACCAGGAACCTGCTAGTTAGTATTATACCTAGCGTCAGATAGCAGTTCCCTGGTGACATGTGTACAGGTTAGTTCATCGACCTGAGGTCGTCATTTGTCTCATGTGAGTTCCCACTGTGCTTAGATTACTACCCTACCACGGCTCAAAGGAGTCGTGCAAAAAGGTTTTAGTTGGGTACAGTCCCGAGCCACGTGGAGGCAAGTGAGCGGATCGGTAGGGGATTCGTCTCTCCCGGTATTGGGGGTGAGATCGTGCTGTGTCTATGAGAGCCATTATACTAAGTCCTTGGCCAAGGCAGGTGAGAATTACTGGTAAGTATTCCAGTAGTTTCTCAGGGTGTTCAGAGATACTCTCCGACACGACTTATACCGCTATTGGGGGTCTGACATTACCAGCCCCTAGGCCCGATTTGCAATGCTCATAGACGAACGGACCGGACTGTACGTATATTGTCACAGATAGGCTCAGTAGGGTTCCAGGATGCGTTCGCTCATCGGCTTCCCTTTCGGAAGTACATGGGCAGCCGTTACGCACAGCTAGTGCCGCTGACGTGCTTGTGGTTAAACCCACTGCCAGGGTACTGACGAGTCTTTAGAGTCCCCCACAGATTTCGGGCGAAATGTTGTAGAGGCCGTATGGTTTTATGGCAGGGTTCGAAAATGCACGTGCACTTGTGCATGCGTCATATTTCGGACAGATAATACTGGTGGGCTTTGGTTTAAGCCGGATCCATGTATTATATTGAGTCGGAATATTTTAGTCTCTCGTATTCGTATTCAGTCGAAATACGGATACATGTACGTATATACAGGTGAGGGGTATTTTCGTAATCCGTTACGAGAATATTTTAGAAGATGTATTTCTTTTTGGATTAATCATTTTGGTTTAAATGATTATTAGTTTTGGAAAGGGTGACTCATTTTGGTGACACATTTCTTCTAGCATGTTCATTAGTGACTCATGCTAATGAGTCACTAAGTGAGTCATGATAGAATTAATGGTAGTTTTTTTTGGGTGTAGATATTTAGGGTTTGTGGAGATATTTTTGGGAGAGATTTTTTCATGAGATATTTTCTTTACACAACCTTATATCTACTCACAAAAAAAATAATCACCACAAGTTATTATGCTTGAGTTCTTGCTCTCTTGATAAGTTTCTTGAGTTCACAATTTCCAATCCTTAGCATCTTCTTCAACCTCCACCCTATCACTACTAAAATAGGGGGTTGCCATATGGATATTGAAATCCGTAGGGGCAGATTTATTTTGGCCCTACAGACTAATCCGTAGGGTCAGACGGTTGCCCCTACGGTCCAAGACGTACCAACGTAAAAATATTAAATCTTAATTTGTTGTTTTCCCTTACGGAGCCGCAAACTAAGGACCTACGGACAAATCCGTAGGGGCGTCTAAATATGGATTTAATAGAAAAGAAACATAATTTCCCTACGCGCTGATTATCCTCCTCCTCGATCGAGCGCGCGAAACCTCGCAAATCGCCTTTTCTCGTCGCCGCGTCACCGACCTCGCCGATGTCGTCGCCGACCTCGCCGATCTCACCGATCTCGTCGCCGTTCTCTCTCTGTCGTTCCCAATCTCGTTCCCAATCTCGTCGCCGTTCTTCCTCGTCGCCGATCCACCGAACAGGTAAGTAATTAAATCTTCAATTAAAGAGTTTTTTGGTTATTTTAGGGGTTGGGGTTGGGGTTGCGTTTGGGGTTCGGCTAAGGTTGCGGTTGGGGTTGGGTTCGGCTAGGGTTGCGGTTGGGGTTGGGGTTGGGGTTAGGGCTGGGGCTGGTGCTGGTGCTGGGGATGCGGTTGGGGTTAGGGTTAGGGTTGGGGTTCGGCTGGGGGGCGCATAACTGTTGGGGTTGCGGTTGGGGTGGGGTTGGGGTTGGGGTTGGGGTTGGAGTTAGGGTTAGGGTTAGGGTTAGGGTTGGGTCTGGGGCTGGTATCGCGGTTGCGATTGGGTTGGGGTTGGGGTTAGGGTTAAGGTTGGGGTTCGGCTGGGGGCACATAACTGTTGTCTTGCATGGTAAACTATAAAGGGGGTTTGTGTAATCAACCCTGATTATTGCGCCGCGCTTGCAATGGTTATCCATGTTATGCATGTTGATTCCCACTTTTGTTCGCTTGCTTGCATATATTGTAGATATGAGCTTATTTGTTTGTTGGGTTTGTTTGTTTCTTATTCCATTGATGGGCACATCCAAGCAGTATGAAATTGCATCTTCCTTTTGCTACCAACGATTAGCTAAGTTAGATTACGCAGTTGTGCCTTTCTAGATTTTGGATAGATTTTCCACTTTACATTTCTATCCATAATTGATTGGATAATTTATCGACCAAAGCTCTCTACTTGAGAAACCGAGCGGCATTAGTGTGACAATGTCATCATGTGAAACTTCCGTTGACCGCCTAAATTCACAAATTTCTTTTTCTATCTGTTAGTTTAGGGGCATGCATAATTTGTTTTTAGCCGTAAATAGCTCTAGTTATATATTTCTTCGTCATGTTTGAATTCTGCATCACAAAATTTGCCTAAATGTTTCATTATATGTTCCCTCATTCATGCATGTATAACACACACGCACATATTAGCTTTTGTGCCAGATACTTTTGGAAATCAAGCTTTCAACACTAATTTTGATCTGAGACCCGTGTCATGTAGCATTAATTATGAATTTATATTATATTCATCTTGTTTATTGATTTCTTTTCTATGTTGAAGGTATGCATCTCAATCCCAAGTTTAATGCATCTTAGTTCTTTAATGCTCAATTCTTCATATATCTTATTCTCAAGTTGCAATTTGCAAGTAACTAAGCAAGTATTATTTCATAAGTTTAAATCATGTTACACATACAACTCGAATGCACAACAAACGCATCATTAGAGAATGATTCAAGATGTTCAAGTTAAAACCAATATATGATACTCGATGATAATATGAAACCTTCATATTCTCATCGATACTCATATATGAAACTAAAAGCGCCACTTAGTCCCTGTCTATCGGTTAACATACGTGCGATATTCGTCGTGACATAGAACTATACGAAAGTTGTTAAATATCGGACGGCATAGCTCGATACTAACAACCGTCGTATAGTCTATGCGACGAGAAGATTCAATCGTATCGTAACCGATAGATTTGTCCCGTGTGGACAAGTTAGGAATGTATAAAGCAAACACTTTCATTCATTTGTACTTATACTTTACTGCTTAATGTGGGTGTAGGAGCGGGTGGTTGAGCAGGCCGAGGCCTCGGGGATCGATTTTACCAGACAGAGTGATCCGAGGCTGCTGACCCCAGTCCTGGACGCCGCACACGGAGGGCACCACGGAGGTTGGGAGAGAGGCCGAGGACTGGGCCCAAGCAGGGCCCATATGAGGTTGGACTCCACCCTGGCGGTTACTTCCTCCGTCTCCAGTGAGCGACGTGTCCAGCAGGAACTGGAGAGCTTGAAGGCTACCGTTCAGGAGTTGAAGGAGGTGCTGGTATGTACACTACTTAATAGTAAAATATCATGTCATATTATAGATATCAACATATCCAATATTAGTACGTAGCCTGAGGTTATTTGGTTGTAGACTTAGGTTTGATTAATCATACATACATATCTAATTAAAATAAACTACGGTTTTCCAAACTAGATATCCAAATGGGGTTTCGAAATAACTTGATAATGATACGAGTTCGAATAATACACAGTTCTTACATGCTTATTACACACGTTAGGTCCAGACGCGACAGGGTACATCGGCCGAGCCTCCACATGCATCTCCTTCGGCTGCGGCTCCGCAAGCCACAACATCGGCTGCGGTTCCGCAGATAGCTCCTATAGCTCCACCGCCCGCTTAGACTCCCGCAGCAGTGGCTCCGCATGCCACTATCTTGAAGGCGGCTGCGCAGACCACATCGCCAGCTCCACAGCCCGCTCAGACTCCTGCACGTGCCGAATTGCATGATTTATTGATCGAGGAGCAGGCGCGCCAGATTCTAGCGTTTATCAGAGGTGGAGCTGGACCGAGCTAGGGTAGCTTTTTGATTCTTATGTAGGGTTCCTAGGCACACTCATGAGGTTCTACAACTGATCAACCATGCCAAAATCAAAATTTTCCATGTGCCAAAGAACCCTAATGCTAGATCGTTAACTAGAGGTAAGGCGAAACATAGCAAGTTAACTACTTTAACTACAAGTGAAAGGGATTACAACCTTTGTAGATCCGGTCCTCCACTTCTTTAGCTCCGTGATGACGTCCCTCCGCTATGATCATCGGGATCCCGGACTCTAGCGATGGTTTCGTCGGAGAAATGAGCGGGCTAGGTCGTTGACTTCGGTGCCGAAGATGATCTACGTCGAGGCGACTCTAACTCAAGCTCCATCATCACTTGGTCATGAACCTTGTGAAGAAAACACTCTATACAACATGGCAAGTGGTAGAGGATTAAGAAATAGGAAGTGGGTTCACTTTGGATTTGGATTTCTCACTCTAAATCTCATGGCACCTTTAGAGGTAGCAAGCTTTCTTCTTCTTGAAGAAGAAGAAGAAGAAAGAAAAAATGATAAGAATTATGAATAAAGAATGAAACTTATCCTTTTAATTATGGTACCATGGTTGAGTTAAGCCCTCATGCTTAACTTGTTTAGAGAATTAACCAAAGTATTGGGTTAAGGGTTGGGTTAACTAGCATCCTAAGGAAATGACAAAAGAAATTGACTTTCTCAAAGTTTCTTCAAGCTTCATGAAGCTTGATAACTTTGACCAAAGTCTTATTTCTTTTGTTATTTGTTAGGAAATTAGTAAACCATAATTTAACCTCAATTTCGTTTCAGTCTCATAGACACAACTTGTATGTATCATCAAGTATGATACAAACATGTACACTTGCATATATCACATATAAACAATGTGCACATTCAAGTGAGAAAATCAATCTTAAGTGAACCAATACTAGTTAATGTAAAGCAATATATCAAATATATAATTATACATTAAATCATTAAATCAACACTTGATTTAACGATCCGGTCATATTGCATATAACCGACTAATATCAAGTGTATCAATGTATCGAATCAACACTTGATTCGGTAACCCAGCTATATCTCATATAACCGTCCGATGATACAAATCGTGAGAATAGAATTCAGTATCACATACTGGTATTATTCTCGGTCCCATACATATCTCATATGCGCTCCTATTTCGTTTCGCTTGAGCCAGGAAACCTCTGTGTAGGACTCTAAAGACTCGTCAATACGCCGGCAGTAGGTGATGATCATATCAAACACCCACAAGCCGCAAGCCGTCTGCTAAACGTAACGGCCACCCGGGTATTGAGCGATCAGAAGATCAACGAGCAAGCCCGCTCACACTCCTGTGAATCCAACCAGTAACACTTACCTTACAGTCCGGTCTGATCGTCTGATATGTCGCATATCTTGCCTAGGGGTGGTAAACGTTAGACCCCAGTAGCTCGATAAGTCATGTCGATATGTGGTCTATAACAGTTCGAGATACTACTGATAACACTTACCAGTAAATCTCAGCAACCCTGGCCAGGGATTTCCGGTTATAGCCAATCGAACACAGCGCAACATCAACTCCCTATACGGGGAGAGACGAATCCCCTCCTATCGCTCATTGCCTCCATGTGAATCGGGACTGTACCGGAAAACCACTGTTTTGCACGCCCTCTTGGACGTGGTAAGGTGGAAATCAAAGCACAGTGGGAATCACACAAGACTAACCTGTACCAGTGTCACCAGAGAACTGCCATCTGACGTAAGGTATAATACCATCTGGGAGTTCTCGGCGAGTCCGTCCAGTATATCCAGTCTCCACTGAGCACCCGTATATCATCTCTGATGTCAAACACCAATGGATATGGGATCATCCATCGCCCATCTGTATGGGTCGAGAAGGCATACGCTAGTCTACACTGGTATATCGATGCCCCGTCTCGATACACCCACGACTAGGGACCTTGAAGGATGTACTTATGGACTACCATGTCCCCACTAGTATGATCCGCATCATAGTCCAGGTAGTCAAGTTCACATCCTATGGGCTTTACCAACATGTAACAGAGAGACAATCAGTATACACATTTAGGTAAAGAGTAACCAGATAGCATACTATCATGTCGAGCAAGAAAGTCCTCCATATATATGTCCAAGCATCCACTACAATATACATCACATGTATAGTAATGGCCTCTAGGGCATACATATAACTAACAATCTCCCACTTGCACTAGGGCCATCTAATAACAGTGGTTGTAGTATCTCATACTCAACCATCCCATAAAAGTCTCTCTCTGGGAAAAGGCCTTTGTGAGTGGATCCGCCGTGTTGTCCTTTGAGTTTGCTCTCCTAACCTCGATCCCCTGGAGATCAACCATCTCCATGATCAGGTGACACTGCCTTAGAATATGTCTGGATCACTGATGGAACGGGCGTTCCTAGGCAAAAGCCACAACTCCATTGTCACACAATGGTAGGAACGAAGTTCATCTCATGAACTAATATACACCCAGACTTCCTCTTTGGTAGCATCTTTGGTAGCGATGTATCCAGCCTTTATCGTCTAGTATGCCACGGTATCTAGCTTGGAACTCTTCCAACATACCGTCCCTTTACAGAGGGTAAAGACAATGCCTGTGACTGACTTTCAGTCGTCCTTATCACCCTGAAACCTTTCCAGTGATTCTCCCCAGGATCGATTGATACCAACTCACTACATCTAGTGAGTATCCTGACATCCAATTAGATCTATCTCATAGATCCAAAACCTAGGATTTAGTAGGTATCATTTTGATCCTATATGGGGAATCATTGTGATAAGAGGAGATTGACCGAGCGTAGCATAGGAAACTCCTTCCCTATCAAGAGTATTTCATCCACGTACTCTACGAGGATCATTACCATACTCCCTACTACCTTTTTGTCTATACAAGGTTCATCTACCATTTTGATGATGTCAAACTCTTTGACTAACTCATCAAAACAGATGTTCCAACTCCGCGATGCCTGCTTTAATCTGTAAAATATCTTCCACACGTTTCCACTGCTCCCACTGTCTACGAAGCCCTCTGACCGTGTACTTACAGACTCTCTCTTCTGAAACATCATTTTAGAAAAGCAGCCATGACACCCAACCACCAGATATCGTAGTCATGGTATGTAGCCGTGGCAAGTAGGATCCTGATGGATTTAAGCATAGCCACTGGAAAAGGTTTCATCATTATCCACGTTTGGTCGATGACGAAAACCTTTAATAAGTCTAGCTTGGAAAGTCTCAACTTTTCCATGTACACCAAGTAATTTTCTCAAGATATACTTGCTGCTGATGGGGATTTAACCCTTCAGATAAAGCAACCAAAGTCCATACTTTGTTGGTGTATAAGGATTCCATTTCAGATCGCTAAGCATCCAGCCATTCTTACAGAGTCCTACTCCTGATGGCCTGCTCGAAACTAGTTGGGTCATCATCTCATGATGCAATCCTCGCTCCCACTGTCATAAAGAAACCAAAGTATCTCTCAGGTGGGTGAGGAATCCTACTAGATCGGCAGAGAGGCTGAGGTTCATTGGTTACTATTGAATCCTCTGGTTCTACCAAATCGTCAGCTGTAGTTTGTATAGCTGGAACTCCTTCCAGGTCTACCTCATGACCATAAATTTGTTTCCAAAATAAATTCCTTTTTCCCAGTAAGGTGGCATGCCGAGAAACAAAACATCTTTTGTTCCTCGGTGCGGTAGAAGATATTCCTTTGCAAATGCTTGGGATATCCAACAAACTTCTACAGAACTGAGTTTGCCTCGAGCTTGTCCGGATTTTTCTTTTAGACATAGGCCGGACAACCCCAAATCTTAACAATATTTAAGATATGGACTCTTCCCTTTCCATATCACATATGAAGTGGTAGGCAACTGATTTGATCGGAACCCTATTCAATAGGTATGCAACTTCATAAGTGCATAACTCCCAAAAGGAAATAGGTAACTCAGTAGTACTCATCATAGAGCACACCATATCATATAGGGTGTGATTGCTCCGCCCCGATACACCGACGTGCTGTGGTGTATATGGAGGAGTAATGCTGAGAGAGAATCTCATTCTCCTTTAGAATAGTTCAGGAATTCCGTGCTCAAGTATTCTCCTCCTTGATCGCATCAAAGGACATATTACTTATACCCGTTTTGGTTTCCTACTTCTAACTTATATTCTGTGAATATCTAAAAAGGTTCGGACTTGTGTTTCAACAGGAACTTATGACTGAATCTTGAGAGATCATCAGAGAATATAATGGAGTACAAAGAACCGGTCCTGGCATGTGTAGACGGGGGACCTTACATACATCAACATGTATCAATCCCAAGAGTTTACTAACTCTTTCTCTGTTTCCAGTAAACGGAGCTATGGTCATCTTATCTTTGTGACATGCTTGGCAAGTTTCACAAGATGTAAATTCAAACTAATTTAAATGTGCATCTAAATGTAACTTCAGCCAGTCGGGTCGCATTGATATGACCTAGTCTACAATGCCTCAAGAAGGATTCGTTCATTTCTGAACTCTTCCTCTTGTGTGTGTTCTGTATACTAAGAACTGTAGTTTGATTTAGAACGCCAATGCTTTTTGATAATGTGCCTGAACCGATCAACTTTTGATATAGGAAATGTTCAAAACATTATCCAACAATACAAAATTTTATCATTTATTTACTAATAAAGAAACTGATATGATTTTGTATATCAGGTTCGGTATCGAATGACATTCATTCAGAATCAATGTATTCTTGTAATACAGGGGGACAGTGACCAACAGACTTGGCTGCAACACTTGCACCATTTTCCGTCTCATGAAACTTATCACCCGTTCTCAGTTCTCTACCTTTCTGTAGCCCATGTAACAAATTACATATGCGGGATCCCGATCCAGTATCAAATACTCAGGACGTAAAGGATATTGAGAAACAGTTCTGTGTAATGAACA
Organism: Agapanthus africanus; assembly: GCA_030015575.1. Taxonomy (NCBI): domain Eukaryota; kingdom Viridiplantae; phylum Streptophyta; class Magnoliopsida; order Asparagales; family Amaryllidaceae; genus Agapanthus; species Agapanthus africanus. The sequence continues at coordinate 344,420,019 of CM057341.1, forward strand.
CACCCGAAGATGATGCATCAGTATGAACTTTCTTCGTTTGGGCGGCACGGGAATTCTGGTAATCCCCAATTTCCTGCTCTGTCTTATAACAATTATAAGTTGGAGCGGGACCAAAGTTCCCCAGCTCAGTATAACATGCGGGTTCGGTTAATACATCCGTATTATTATCTTGATTATGGCGTGATATGGTCGCTACCTGGAGAGAGAGATAAGAAAGCACTCAGCGTGCGCTCTTGCAAGAATAGATTGGTTATTATTTTATTTAATCAGGATGGCTCCCACTGTTTTTATCAAATCTTCCTTCAAACCCTAAAAGGAAAGACTAGCCGGGATTAAGTACATGCTAAAAGTTCGCCAATCTTTCAGCCAGGCCAGTGTCGGTACTTTGAGGGAGGTTCCCCGTTCTTTCGCACGGACCTAATTAAAGTAAACCTCGTTTTCCCAGGGGCGTAACCCCGTTGACACCTTTCTAGACACCTACTTGATCAGCTAATTGTAATGTATAAAACTCTCCCAGGAGTAACTCTTACTCGCAGCGGGTATCGGGATCCAACTATCTCATAGAAGGTATGCAATCTCATTGCAAATTTCAACACTTGAAATTCCCGATTATTTTGCCCCGAACGATCTATGACCTTGAAAAGGTCAACAAACCATAGACCGTAAGTCAAGTTCAACCCGTCATTTCTTGATTGAATTAAACCTACCCGCACGACCCTTGACAAGGTCAACAAGGCCGTACGACTACCCTAATCCAATCTGCATCATATGCATAAGCAGATAAATACTGGTCAGCTACCGCACACTGCGCCTTGACAAGGTCAACAAACGCAGCACGAATACTAAGCAGGACTTATCTGAAATGACGGAGGGCTACGACAGGTTTTTCTGAAAACCTATTGCGTAATGAACTTGATATCGTTGTAGAATCGAATGAATTTTGAAATGGAGTGTTTTTGAGGCTTTTCTAGTTTTGCTAAAGGGGTCACTCCCGGTGAAGGGATCGTCGGCCCTTTCCTCATCGAATAAGGAGCAGGATATATCATATATACCACTATGCAAAGCAAGAACTATAGAAGCAATCAAAAGACAAACCGAGTGTTGTAGCATCTGCCAGTTATTGCTAAAGGGGTCACTCCCGGTGAAGGGATCGTCGGCCCTTTCCTCGTCGAAAGAGGTGCAGGATGTTCTACAAGGAACACCACGATGCAAAGCAAGAACTGTAGCTACCTGTTTTTGAAAATTCGATTCCACAACATCTTTAGGTTTCTTTTCTTTCATTAATCACATTAATGAAGTCCCATCATTTAAGTCCACCTAAACATCACAGATAAATATAACGTACGCTTATGCCATCCGCATTCGCCTCGATGTCCCGTCTGCACCGTTAGGTTAAGTAACTAACGGCAGAGCGAGGCAGGGCTAGTGCGGGTGTAAAACATAAGCAACGTCTATATAATATATCATATATACTATATGCAATATCTATCTGAACATATCACATGATCACATCACAGATAACGCAGCAGAAAATATCATATGAAATATCGGATATACTAGGACGTCCGTGTTTTATTTTGAGCCTGAATAAAACACGGATTCCACGGTCGTGATGAATAGCCAATCCCACACCTCTAGACCCCTACGAGAGCGGCATGCAACCCTACCAATTCTAGGGTTAGGAGACCCGAACTTGACTCCTCGAGATGCTCTCCCTCTGGACCCTAGAACCCGGTTACTTATGCTCCCCTCCTTGGGTCTATCCTAATGCAGAAAAGTAAATAATATACATCAACGGTGACATCTTCCGCAACCTGGAAGTGCCCCAATATAAGAATATTACATACAATTTTTTTACATGAATGAAAATGAAACACACTCATCTCATATAAAAAACCCCCGGCTATTCAAACATGACGATCCAATATAACATATCCAGCAACACATTACATCACATGTTATCAACGTAAGTAAATATGCCCATCCCAATTGTCGTTGACATATAGGAACGAAACCGGCGATATCACATATTACACTTACGGTCACAGAAAAGAAAGTGTAAAACTACAACAGTTGGAATCCGCAAACTCTTTAGACATCGCATGCCTAACCAAATGAATTCCTTAGACATCGCATGCCTAACAATTATAAACCCCGCATTTTAGTCTCATTTATCGAGAACTCTTTTCAATATCAAGTAGGGCAATTCAACAAGATTACCGACATCCTGAACGAATGCTCGTCGCAAACTTTAGTAGATGGCCGCACCTCCGATACCGTCGACAAAGTGCACTAAGGCGGAACACCGCTCCGCGAGCACCCGAACGGATGCTTTCGGCGACGGGGTTCTCTTACAGTCACTTGGTCGGGGCTATGGGGTGTAGCTGTCTATTAAGTTTACCCGGCGAGTATCCGCGTACGCTACGTGATTGCGACGGACTTTTGATCACATCAAAATTCCGTGGCAATCGATCAAGTGGGACTAGACTGGTAGATTTATATTAAAATCAGTTATCTCATAACTTCTTGTGGATTCCAAATATTGTATCACATTCCAGATAAATAGAAAATGTTAAACTTTTCGATCGAACAATCAAACACCCAAGTTTTCCCGAAACAGCTCAACACATGAAATAAGTTTAAAAACATTCACTTCATGCCACAGTACCAACGGTCTAGCCGTAGAAGGGTCAAGCCAACGCCTCATATGTGGCACGCCGTACTGCCCCAAACCTTAAGGTTCAAAGGGTAGTTCAAGACGGTCACATAATCGAGTTAAGGTTTGTTGTCTTCTAGAGGGTCCATCGCGTTACTTGCACTACTTAGAACATTCTTAAACTACAGAAAAATCCAACACTTGGAAATTTCCCGGCAGGGGAAAAATTGGGTATTTATATCCGGTCGAACTTTTTAACATATTCTAAAATTATCCGGAAAACCATAAACAAAGTTAAATAATCCGATCGAAATATCGAGTCCCAAAAACAACCCAGAAAACTCAACTGTTGAGTATAAATTAAAAATACTCATAAATAACAGAAACAATAATAGGGAAATTACTGTGCAAAAAGTAAAGGACGACGCCATCATTTGGCCGCGGAATCGCCGCAGAAGCCAAGCTTGTGCCGCGGTTCCGCGGCGCCTTGGGCGCATCTCTTTGTCGTTTTGCACAGCGTTTCTTATAACTGCCTGCTGAATTTTTTAAGCATTTTTAATTAGGAAAAATGCACAGTTTCAGAAAATGTACAGAGAGGGGTTTTCGATTAGGGTTTCGGGTTCGATCGGACTTCTAACTTCGTCTACACTTCTCCTAAAGCTCTAGCTAGGCTCTGATACCACTGTAGGGTTCCTAGGCACACTCATAAGGTTCTACAACTGATCAACCATGCTAAAATCAAAATTTTCCATGTGCCAAAGAACCCTAATGCTAGATCGTTAACTAGAGGTAAGGCGAAACATAGCAAGTTAACTACTTTAACTACAAGTGAAAGGGATTACAACCTTTGTAGATCCGGTCCTCCACTTCTTTAGGTCCGTGATGATGTCCCTCCGCTGTGATCATCGGGATCCCGGACTCTAGCGATGGTTTCGTCGGAGAAATGAGCGGGCTAGGTCGTTGACTTCGGTGCCGAAGATGATCTACGTCGAGGCGACTCTAACTCAAGCTCCATCTTCACTTGGTCATGAACCTTGTGAAGAAAACACCCTATACAACATGGCAAGTGGTAGAGGATTAAGAAATAGGAAGTGGGTTCACTTTGGATTTGGATTTCTCACTCTAAATCTCATGGCACCATTAGAGGTAGCAAGCTTTCTTCTTCTTGAAGAAGAAGAAGAAAGAAAAAATGATAAGAATTATGAATAAAGAATAAAACTTATCCTTTTAATTATGGTACCATGGTTGAGTTAAGCCCTCATGCTTAACTTGTGTAGAGAATTAACCAAAGTATTGGGTTAAGGGTTGGGTTAACTAGCATCCTAAGGAAATGACAAAAGAAATTGACTTTCTCAAAGTTTCTTCAAGCTTCATGAAGCTTGATAACTTTGACCAAAGTCTTATTTCTTTTGTTATTTGTTAGGAAATTAGTAAACCCTAATTTAACCTCAATTTCGTTTAAGTCTCATAGACACAACTTGTATGTATCATCAAGTATGATACAAACATGTACACTTGCATATATCACATATAAACAATATGCACATTCAAGTGAGAAAATCAATCTTAAGTGAACCAATACTAGTTAATGTAAAGCAATATATCAAATATATAATTATACATTAAATCATTAAATCAACACTTGATTTAACGATCCGGTCATATTGCATATAACCAACTAATATCAAGTGTATCAATGTATCGAATCAACACTTGATTCGGTAACCCGGTTATATCTCATATAACCGTCCGATGATACAAATCGCGAGAATAGAATTCAGTATCACATACTGGTATTATTCTCGGTCCCGCACATATCTCATATGCGTTCCTATTTCGTTTCGCTTGAGCCAGGAAACCTCTGTGTAGGACTCTAAAGACTCGTCAATACGCCGGCAGTAGGTGATGATCATATCAAACACCTGTTTCCCCCAATCAGAGCAAAGCTCTGTTTGAATTTCAAAATTCAAAATTCGAAACAACGCTTCAGATTCAATGCGCTGCGCGCAACGCGCCACGTGTCAAAAGCTGATACGGCAGCGCAGCGCCCAAGGCAGTGCGTCCAATCAGAGCAAGGCTCTTTTAAACTAAAATCAAAGGAAGCAACGCTTCAGTTGCGCAAGCACTGAGCAGCGCGACTCGTGTCAGCGCAGTTGCGCTGCGCGACACGTGTCAGCGCAAATGCGCTAGCGCAGATGCGCTAGCGCAGTTGTGCTGCGTTGTGCGCTGCGCGACACGTATCACGCGCTGGTGCATTTGCGCCAAACAGAATTAAGATTCTAAAAGAAATCTTTCTGTTCTTGTTAAAACAAGAAGATTTTCTTCTGTAAAACAAAAGGCCTTGGATCAAAGATCCAATGGTGGGGAAAATTCCCCAAATCACTCAGAGAAAGATCTCTTTAACAAATTTAACTAATTTATGGGCACTATAAAAAAGACCCTAGGCCTCAATTCAAAAGGGAGGAACATTGTCTAAAAAAAAAGAGAGAGAAAGAGAACTCTGAAGAACTCCTCAAGAACAAAAAAGGTAAAGACCTTTAGAAAAAGAGAAAGTTCTCTTATGAACAGATCATAGATCTTTGATAAAAAAATATAAAATAAAAATCGTGCTTTGCACTTATGAACCATTGGTTCTCTAAGATCAAGAAAAAATAAGAAACACTTGTTTTCTTTGATCTAAATTAGATCAAGAAACCAAGTAGTGCTTTGCACTTATGAACCATTAGTTCTGGAATCTAAAAGATTCTCAAGTTAATAGTGCCTTGCACTTGCAAAACTGCACTGTTGCGCTCTTGGGTTGGCGCAAGCCACTAGAGAGCGCCACGTGTCAGCATCTGAACCAACTGCGCTATGCGCTTTTGAAACAGAGCCTTGCTCTTTAAAACTAGTTCAATTCACCACAGCGCGCCACGTGTCAGCAGCGCAAGCGCAGCGCACTAGAACAACGCTGTTGCGCTTGCGCTCGCCAGAGCATGACACGTGTCATCACCATATGAGCTTGCGCTCATTACTTGGCGCAAAGCGCCAGACAAATACACTGCATTGCTTACAAAAGGGCCAAGCCCAATCAAAAAGGCCTAACAGGCCTAATAAAATGCAATGCATTATTTTAAAAAGAACAGAGCCCAAACCAAAACAGATGCTGTGCATCATTTATAAAAGGGCAGAGCCCAGATAAAGGTCTAATAGACCAAACAAAAATGCCCTGCATTATTAAACAGGAGCAGATCCCCAGTAAAGGTCTAATAGACTAAAAATAAATAAAATGTTGAACATTTTCAACTGGACATAGCCCAATTCTGGCCGTAAGTCCTTAAATTAAATTGACTGAGCAAGAATGCTCTCCTAAATCAATTTACGACCGGTTCAAGGGTACATCTCCGAACTCCTCTGACACCCATCGTTGTAATCCTTCAACGACGTCAGAGAGGTGACGGGTCCCGACGACCACACATCAATACGGACTGCGGGGTCCTTAAACTCGTGGACAGAAACGTCCTTAAACTAATGTTGGACCGAAACGTCCTTAAACTAATATCGGACCGAAACGTCCTTAAACTAATATCGGACCGAAACGTCCTTAAACTAATATCGGACCGAAACGTCCTTAAACTAATGTCGGACCCGAACGTCCTTAAACTAATATCGGACCACCACGTCCCTAAACTGGAATATGGACCATCACGTCCCTAAACTGAAATGTGGACCACCATGTCCCTAAACTGGAATATGGACCGCAATGTCCTTAAACTACTAACGGACCGCAATGTCCCTAAACTACCTATGGACCACTACGTCCCTAAACTGGAACAATAGAGCTCCCAAATGCTCTTTTGTCGGATCTAAACGATCCCGTTTAAGTTGATCTTAGCCTCAAATATGGCTAACGTATCCTTAAACATTCAAACAGACTTTAGTCCCAAATTGGACTATAAGACCCCTAATCAACTTTGGTTCAAGGGTACATCTCCGAACTCCTCTGACACATGTCGTTGTAATCCTTCAACGTCGTCAGAGAGGTGACGGGTCCCGACGGCCATATATTAAATGGACCATTACGTCCTTAAACTGGAAATGGATCTAGACGATCCCGTTAAGTTGATCTTAGTCTCAAATCAGACTAACGTAGCCTTAACGAACGTTTATGTTAATCTTAGTCTCAAATGCGGCTAACGTATCCTTAAACTAAAAACACCAAACCCAAATCTAAGTAAATACGGATTTGGACTAATCCACGTCCTACGGGCGACGGCATTACTCAGTCTCCGTATACAATCCACGGGCAACCACAGACAGAACAAACACCCACGACACGAAGTGAAATTCTGGAGAAGGAGAAAGTTGTTACCGTGATGCGGTAGCGTAATTAACTGCAGGGGCTTGCGCCTGCAGAGAAGAGCGTCCCCATAATCAAAAACCCCTCAAGCGAGGGGGAATCTGACGAAGTCTGCTACATCGGCCGCATCCGTCTAAACCTCCGATACACGGTGCCATAAATCAACTTGGCATCTTCGGAGAGGTAGACGGATAAAACTATATTGCATCTGCCCCGAATCTCAGGCAAGACGTCCTCACGTCGTCGCCGCCCTTCGGAGGGGAACAGATTCTGGCACGCCCGGTGGGACCTTTTCCTCTTTCCACTCCACACTTCGTGTGTCGTGTTTTTCCTGCGATCATATAATCGCGGTATGTATATTTTTGGTTGCCCTTAGCGGAGTGGATATTGAAGCCGGCATTTCGTCTCTATAAAGAATGGCATTTGCTCCCACCCTAGCAACTCAGGCTCTGTCATATCTGGCGGAGTCAAGTATGGGTCACTTGCAGCCTCAAATCTCTGCAATCCGGCTCTTCAAGAAATCAACGGGCTTCTTTTTGGGTCGATGCTCCCACCTCCCACCCTCGGTGCCTCAACGCCGATGGAGGAAGCCCAGAGGATGTCTATCGTCCACAGGCAGGCTCCCCAAGCAGCGGCCTTGCCGACGTAATCAGTCCTCAAACAACTGGCACATGCCAAAGACTAAGGTCAACACAGGGGGCAGAATATTTAAGCTCTTCAAGAAATCAATAGCTTCAAACTGCACTAACAGCAACAGCAACTCTCGCTCTGTCCCATCTGGAGGAGTAACCTACGGGCCCCAAGTGGCCTCCCTTTTCACTATGCCAATGGAGCAGGTAACTCAAGCCACCACTGGGCTATTCTTCGGGACCATGCTCCCGCCAATGAGCTTCAGCGCTCCTGTACCATCACAAGAAGCTCCCAAGAAGTCGTTTTTCAGCGCTCCTGTGCTTATTTACGCCTTACTTTGCATTATACTATATATAAGCACACAAAAAAATTGTGATAATAAAAGAGTAGAAAGTGAAAAATTATATTTAAAAGATAGGAATAGTTTAAGAAAAACAAGAAAGTTAGATGTTTTCTTAAATGAAACTAGTAATAAGTAGTTATGAGCTGTTGTCCCAAGGGTTAGTAAGATGAAGGAAATTACTAATTTGAGGATAAAAATAAGCCTGAAAATAGTTCCTATTCTAGAAGCCAAACATTTGAACGTTGATACCCTACTATATGCACTTACACGCATCTTGAAACTCGGGATAGTAGAGGATACCTTGAAATGCTCTTGTCTAGAAGCCAAAGTATGAAGAAAATAAACGTGGAGAATAAAAGATAAAATGGGGAAAAGAAAAATGAACACTGGTTTTGTTATCACCGAGGCAGCAATAAAAAAATATAGCGAGGGTGCTTTATCACCTAGTGCCTTAGACCAACTGGTTTGGGAGCCACTGCTAAGCCTTAGGTGTTGCAAGACGAGGAAAAATACCTAATTAGCAAGCATATGAGTAATCGATCGGTTAGTACCTCAAGAAGTATTAACGGTCGCATGAAGAATGTGTGAGCAAATTCCATCTAAATATCTATTAAAAAGTACTGAGGTAGATGGACAAGAGTATGATTGCTTGAATTGAATTCTCTGAGTGTAGGGATGTCCAGTTCACACACGTAGGGGTATATGATCAATGTTTGGAAGAAAGGTAGGAATGAAAACTAAAGGCGATGTTTTATTGAGAGATGATGTGATTTCTAACATCTTTTCATGACTATTAAGATAGGGCTCATAGCAACTGAAAAGATGTTAGAGTTGAAAACTCTTATTTTCAAGTTCTTTCTTTTATAGTTCTTATCTTTATATAACTTTCACCATCTCTCTTTTATTATACGATTTTGTGGGTGTAATCCGCTGAAAGCCCTCAGGAGACAACACCCCTCCTACTAGGGATATACCACTGGCGCCGAGTAAGGAAGACCGGGGGGAACTCTCCTTCTAGACTGACTCCGCTGACTCCAACGGCGGAAATTGATGCTGCTGTTCCAACTGGAAACAACTTTGAACCACTTAGGAAGGTCCACAATAACTCTCCAACCGCTGTGCTGAAAAGATCTCCTCCACCTATGGAGAGCGCTACAAAGGTGAAGCCGGAAAAGCCCCTTCAACGGCTGTCCTCTAAAATTTACAAGGTCTGGCGTCAAGTCCAAGACTCGGTAATTGATCAAGATTATCCCCGCCGACAGAAAAAGGTGAAATTTTAGCGGGAAGAGGACCGTCCTATCAATCCACAAAAGGCGATAGCTACTTGGGTGCCCACGGCAAGTGATCCACGGCCGACGTTCGTCAGTGAGCCGCTATCTGAAGAAAGGGTGGCTGCGTTAAAAGACCTGTTTATGCAGCACAAAGATTGCTTCGCATGGAACTATTCCGAAATGCCGGGATTAGATCCAGAAATTGCTGTGCATAAATTGGCAATATCCCCGGACGTCAAGCCAATCAAACAGGCACCAAGAAGAATGCGGCTCGAGCTTGAGATGAGTATCAACGCCGAGGTGAAGAAGCTGATCGACTCTAGCTTCATCCAGGAAGTTCAATACCCTGAATGGATCGCCAACATCGTCCCGGTGATGAAGAAAAATGGGACAGTGCGCATATGCGTAGACTTCCGGGATCTCAATAAAGCTTGCCCGAAAGACGATTTCCCAGTGCCAGTCACCAAACTGATGATAGACAATACGTCCACTCATGAGGTTTTCTCCTTCATGGACGGCTCATCAGGGTATAATTAAATAAAGATGCATCCCGAAGACCAGAAGCACACCGCCTTCAGGACTCCTTTGGGTATATTCTGCTACAAGGTGATGCCCTTCGGTTTAAAGAACGCCGGTGCTACTTACCAGAGAGCCATGACACAGATCTTTGATGACCTTATACACGAAATCGTCGAATGCTATATCGACGATCTCATGGTTAAAAGCAAATCATACGAAGAACATTTCGAGCATTTGAAGACCGTGTTTCAACGCCTTCGACAATACAACTTGAAGATGAACCCGCTCAAGTGTGCATTCGGAGTTTCCTCGGGCAAATTCCTGGGATTCATCGTCCGGCACCGAGGTATTGAGATAGATCCATCAAAGATCAAGGCGATCATGGAAATGCCTCCGTCAAGGGCTCTCAAATAGTTGCGATCTCTCCAAGGGAAGCTCGCGTATATACGGCGATTTATAGCCAACCGTTCAAGAAAGTGCCGTCCTTACAGCCACCTGATGAAGAAGGGAACCCCGTTCGTCTGGGATCGCAAATGCCAAGACGCACTAGACGAAATTAAACAGTACCTGCAGAACCCGCCGGTGTTGGCTGCTCCGGTCAAGGGAAAGCCCCTCATTCTTTATACAACCGCCCTCGAAGGTTCCTTAGGCGCATTATGGGCACAAGAGAACGATCAAGGAAAAGAAAGAGCACTCTACTACCTAAGTCGAGTTTTGCTGGGGGCAGAAAGCAACTACTCTCCCATTGAAAAACACTGCCTGGCGTTGATTTTCGCAATATCAAAGCTCAGGCACTATGCGTTGGTGCACGAAGTCCGTCTCATTTCAAAGGTGGACCCCCTTAAATACTTGATGTCGAAGGCCATACTGACAGGTCGACTCGCTAAATGGGCCCTGCTCTTGATGGAGTTCTCAATAACATATCAACCTCTCAAGGCAGTGAAAGGCCAGGACATCGCCGATTTCCTCGCTGAGCACCCGATACCTGCCGATTCTCTTTTGAATTGCGATTTGCCAGATGAACATGCGTTTGACGCGATCGACGGTAGTGATACCCGATGGGAACTTTATTTCGATACAGCATCTTCCATGAAAAAATGCAAACAAAGTACCCCTATAATCAAATCGGGGGTAGGCCTCATCTTCGTGACTCCATAAGGAGGGATAATGCGTTTCTCTTTCTCCTTAACAGAGCCGAGGATGAATAATGAAACCGAATATGAAGCCTTGATAGCAGGTCTTGAGATCGCCATCGACATGGGAATTGAAAACCTCCTTATATACGGAGATTCTCAACTGGTCGTTAGTCAAGTAAACGACGACTACCAAACGTGCAAACCGGAGTTGGTGAAGTATGGGGAAAAGGTGCAACAACTGTTGACCCAAATTCCCTCCTATACTTTGGAGAACATACTGCGCGCGGAAAACAGCTTAGCAGACGCGTTGGCCAAACTTGCTAAAGAGCTGGCTGACGAGAACCTCGATGACGTCAGAATTATGGTACAAAGCCGTCGGGTGCCTGCCCCAGCAGAAATCTCTCCGGAATCATCCGAAGAAAAAGGAGCGACCGAGCAGACGACCCTGCAAGTAAAAGATTGGGAAAATATCGAGGATTGGAGAGAAGCCTTCATAGATTACTTTAAATCCCACCGAATGCCTGAAGAAGCGTCCGCAAGACATCAGCTCATGAAACGAGCTCTGTCTTTCGCCTTCGTCAATGATACTCTGTACAAGAGATCGTTTGATTCCCTGTGGCTAGGATGCTTAGGACCTGACGAAGCGAAAAGAGTCGTCCAGGATGTTCACGACGGACTCTGCGGTTCTCATCAAGCGGGCCCAAAGATGAAGTTGAAGATCAACGAATGGGCTACTACTGGCCCACGATGATTCAGGACTGCCTCGAATATGCGAAGCAGTGTCACTCATGTCAAATTCATGGGGATTTCATCCATCAGCATCCGAATCCATTACATCCAACGGTGGCTAGCTGGCCGTTCGAGATGTGGGGAACTGATATAGTTGGCCCTATCGAACCGGCATCGTCTAGGGGACATCGTTTCATCCTGGCGACGACTGACTACTTCTCTAAATGGGCAGAAGCAGTACCGTTAAGAGAAGTTAAGACGGAGAATATCCTCCATTTCTTCAAGACGCATGTCATATATCGGTTTGGAACTCCGCGACGGATCATCTCCGATAACGGGCCAGCTTACAGAAGCCACAAGATCAGTCGATTTGCACAGCAGCACAATATAGACTGGAGATATTCCTCGGTTTATAATCCGCGAGCTAACGGTCTAGCTGAGGCCTTCAACAAGACCTTGACGAAGATCATAAAGAAAACAGTGTCCCGAAATAAGAGAGACTGGCACGAGAGACTGCAAGAGGCTCTTTGGGCGTATCGAACTGCGTTCAACACGGCCACGAACACTACGCCGTACGCGTTGGTATTTGGGACGGAAGCAGTACTCCCCCTCGAGATAGAGTTACCCTCTCTACGAGTGGCAGTCCACTACGAGCTGACAGACGAAGAAAATGCTCACCTTCGGCTTGAGGAGCTTGACGCCCTTGAAGAAACACGGCTCATAGCGCAACAAAATCTGGAGGCCAATAAAGCAAAGATGACGCGCTCATATGAAAGATTGACCCGACCGAGGACATTCCGCTAAGGCGAGCTTGTGCTAGTGGTCAAAAGGCCTATGATCCCCAATCGCGCCAAGCGAGGAAAATTCGAGCCAAACTATGAAGGCTCATACATCATAGATAAGGTCTACCAGGGTGGGGCCTATCTACTCATGGACATGCACGGTGAAAGGCCTTTTGGGCCAATAAACAGTCGCTTCCTAAAGAAATACTATGCTTAATGAGCCACAGCCTAGGTCAATGGTGGACGACGACGACTATGTCCGCTCGCTATCTTCCTAAGCTCAAACTCTATCAGCAGTAGCCAGCCTTCCCAAAGTCGGACCGAAATGTCCTTAAACTAATAGCAGACCGAAACGTCTTTAAACTACTACCGCAGCATCTTTAGGCTGACGAGATAAAAAAAAACACATATAAAAATAAATAAATAAAAAACGGTATGTCCATAAGCAAAAAGGGCACGGATGAAAACCCGAAAGGGCTCCGTGAGTAAAAACAGCAGGGCTACCGGCGAGTGTTCGTGAAAACCCGAAAGGGCGCGACCTCGTAAAAAAAAAGAGAAAAAAATATATAAAAATAGAAAGAATAAAAAAAAACGGTATGCCCATAAGCAAAAGGGCACGGATGAAAACCCGAGAAGGCTCCGTGAGTAAAAACAGCAGAGCTACCGGCGAGTGTTTGTGAAAACCTGAAAGGGCGCAACCTCGTTAAAGGACACTTATAGGGTCCTCTCGACCTTGTAAAGAGAAACCACCCGCGTGAGATCCTTACGACTCACAAGGGAGCAACACGCTTAGGGATCCCCACGATCCCTAAGGAGAAAATACACTTGCGAGATCCTCACGACTCGTAAGGAGAACTCTCTTATGGGACCCTCACGGCTCATAAGATTTGAAAGTCTTAAGTTACAGAGACTTAAACCTGTGCTTAAGCAATCCCCACAATTTCCGATATTGCCCTACAAGTGGCTCAATACTGACCCTTGTATACAATCCACGGGCGCGAATAAACATTTCCCTGATCAAGTCTCATCCGAGACTGGGGATATGTTCGCATGATGAACAACCCTTATAAGTCCTCTCGACTTACAAGGAGAAAACCCTCTGGTAGGATCCTTACGACTTACAGAGGAACATACACTTAGGAATCCTCACGATTCCTAAGGAGAAAATACACCTACAAGATCCTCACGATTTGTAGGGAGAAGTACCTTTGTGAGACCCTTACGGCTCATGAAGTTAAAAGCCTTAGACGATAGGACCCTAACCCTGGTCGCTAAGCTACCTTTGTTCAACATCGACGGAGGCAGATGATGATTCGCTCCTGGCAATATCCCATTTGTAGCAGTGCTGATGCCGAAATCGGTGTCTAATTCCAGGTTTACGGCGGAAAGCCAGTATGCCACACATGCATACGGAATAGCCGAAATGATTGGGCAACTTGCAAGAAAAAGCAGCAAGTAAAAATTTATGCATGCAAAATAGCCGAAATGATTGGGCAACTCGCAATAAAAAGCAGCGAGTAAAAATAAAATAAATAGCCGAAATGATTGGGCACCGCGAAAAATAGCCGAAATGATTGGGCAATCGCGACCTTCGCGATATAAAAGCTGAAATGATAGAGCATCGCGGAGATAAAACAAAAAAAAATGATGATAATACTTTGGCCGTACAGTTAAGATCACATCGATCCCTGTATACAATCCAAGGGCGTAAACAAAGAGGGAACCATACTTTCCCAACAGGCTCCAGCAGAAGATGAAGCAAAATCTCGACGGTTCAGTCTAATTCCGAAGAAACATTTGTCTTCAGCAAACTCCTCGACTCACGGATACAAACACTCCTTGAAGAGAGCCTCCTGATCCGCGTCGACTCGCAGAGCCACCAGTGCCTCCGTAGGTAATCCTCGACTCGTTTCAAATCCCAAGGAAACAAATAATCCTTGGCGCTTGGAAAACAAATAATCCCTAGCAAACTCCTCGACTCACGGATACAAACACTCCTTGAAGAAAGCCTCCTGATCCGCGTCGACTCGCAGAGCCACCAGTGCCTCCGTGGGAAGTCCTTGACTCGTTTCAAACCCCAAGGAAACAAATAATCCTTGGCGCTTGGGAAACAAATAATCCCTGGCAAACTCCTCGACTCACAGATACAAACACTCCTTGAAGAGAGCCTCCTGATCCGCGTCGACTCGCAGAGCCACGAATGCCTCCGTGGGAAATCCTCGACTCGTTTCAAACCCTAAGGAAATAAATAATCTTTGGCGCTTGGGAAACAAATAATCCCTAGCAAACTCCTCGACTCACAGATACAAACACTCCTTGATGAGAGCCTCCTGATCCGCGTCGACTCGCAGAGCCACCAGTGCCTCCGTGGGAAGCCCTCGACTCGTTTCAAACCCTAAGGAAACAAATAATCCCTAGCAAACTCCTCGACTCACGGATACAAACATTCCTTGACGAGAGCCTCCTGATTCGCGTCGGCTCGCAGAGAAACCAGTGTCTCCGTGGGAAAATTCCCGATTCATCTCAACTTGCAAGATGAAGCCTCAGGCAGCATAGATTAAAAAACTTGCTTCCTGAACAGTGGAACCCTGCAAATCGATCTAGACGATCTCTTGCATACTATTCACGGGTCTCACTCTCCAAGGTCGAATCTCGACAAGGAGGGAAACAACCGCTTACGGGTCCTCTCGACTCGTAAGAGGGAAAAATTCTCTTATAGGATCCTTACGACTTATAAAAGAAAACCACACTTAGGAATCCTCACGATTCCTATGGAGAAAAACCCACCTACGAGATCCTCTCGATCCGTAGGGAGAAAAGTCTTTATGAGACCCTCACGGCTCATAGAGTTGAAAAGTCTTAGGCAGCAGATCTGAACCTGCGACCTAAGCCATCGCTATTTCTTAAGAAAGTCAAGATGCGTGCTCTATTATCTGTTGACCATGTTTACTAGGGTGGCGTGCTAATAATAAAAGAAAGAAAAGACGGAGAAATAACACAATACATTACAGAAGATGTATATCTTTTATTCATAAACTTGGTTGAGTACAGGATACATTGTGCTAAAGAATAAAAAAGAAACATATATACATTTTTTTTATTCACAAGTACAAACGATACAAGGAGAATTACTGAGAAGGAAACATCTTGCATAGATCTAGAAATTGTTCGTGCAATTCTTTCCTCACTTTCTCCTGATCTGCTGCCACCGCCAGCTCCGCCTCCACTTGGGCCCGTTGCTGCAAGACAGATGCAAGCTGCTCCCTGACGGCCTGATAAGCAGCTTCCCGACCTGGAGTATCGCGCTCAGCTACATCAAGTTTTCGCTTCAAGTTTAGCCCACGGGAGATGCGCTCCAGAAGACCCTCGAAGATAGTCTTCACTTGGGCAGCATTCGCTTCAACCTCAGCACGCAGACAGGCCATCTCGCTCGAGGTCTCTTGGTATTCCTTTAGCTTTAAAGCTGCTTCTTGTTCCAAGTGGTGGACATAAGAAGCTCTTCCCTCGATCCATGCTGCTCTTTCATTGCTCGCGGCTAAAGTCTCGAGGGCGGTACGCATCGACTCCATCTTATGCAGGCGAGCCTCGATCTCCATACAATGATTAACCCAAGATGCGGTGATACCCTATTCATGGAAATTCACGAGTATCACCAACATCGGGTTAACCACTATAGCGAAATCCGCAGCAGAAGTAGGGGTCTCGACATCGAGCTCCTCAATGTAGTCGCTCAACATGCGTAAGCTGTTCGCGGCGCATTTCGAAGATGGACATCTCAGGAAAGGACCTGCCGGCATGATGATGCGAGACTCGAAGGGTGCCGAGACCGGAACGACCGCTGAAAAGAAACAGGATGTGATTAGATAACTGTTCAGGGAATAAAAAAGGGGAAAGTCATCAATGTGATAGTTACCATACCAGCTGAGACAGGTAACAAGGCCGGAAGGGCCGGTGGTGCAACCGATCTTCCTTCTCCCCCTTCAATTTATAACACTGCAGTCAAGACAAGATAGAGTTATAAATAATTCTACTACTGAAAAACAAAGATATCACTCGGGGACGGTACTCACCAACACCACCAGAGGGAGAGGCGAATTCAGATGGGAAGGAGAAGTGTGGGAGCAACACTTGATAGAGATGGTCAAAAAGCACTCCTGAAAGACACAACAGTGTGACTTTAGTACACAAATTATGCATCTGGAAGATAAGATTAATAAATTGCAAACCCATACCTTCCAACATCTTCGAGGGTATGAGAGAGGGTTGAGAGGTGACCACCGCCAAGGCAGTCGTTGAAGGCGCTCCCTCAAGCAGTGGGGCATCGGCGCTGGCTGCACCTGTGTTACAAGAAAAGTGAACTTGTCAGAAAGGATGGTAAAGTAAAGAAAAACAGCAACTTGGGATTTACCTGAGGAGCTCCCGGCTGAAACGGAGGTGACTCCCTCCTCTATCGACATGAGGCCGCCGCCCGTGGCCTCATCACCCGACTCGATGGGGACCGTCGTCGTGCTCGCGTGGCCAGGAGACAGCGGAAGATCGTAGACGGGGAGGGCAATGATCGGAGCATTGCCGGACTCTTGAGAGAGAGCGGCTGACTCTTCCCCAAGAGTCGTGCCCATCTCACCCGCTACTTCCTCGGGCTTCGCAATCTCCATCAGCTTATCCGCCGCTACCACAAGGTCGCCGGCCTCAAGCGCCTCGTCCGCCACCACCTTGGGCTCGGTTGTAATGATCATTTCATCTGCCGCCACTTCAGGCTCGGCATCAATGACCTTCTCGGCTACAGACCCCCCAACCTCCATCTCAGGCTCCGAAGCCTCAGCGACGTTGCCCACCGTCGGCTCAGGTTCGGCAGGCGCTGCCTCCTCTGTTTCCTTGGGTTCAACGGTCTCCGCCTCCCCCTCGGTCGGACTTGGCCCTGCAAGATAAGGTATATAAGAACCGACAGCTTTATGAGTCTTATAATGAAATTTTGAAAGAAGTGCTACCTGAGGCAGACTTGTCGTTAGCCTCTCTATTGGCGCGGATCGCCTGTCTATGAGCGGTAGACAAAGCGACCGGGGACTCTTCTGACGGAGTGTCGGTACGAGGGATGGTGCTTGGGCCCGCTCCCGTAACCAAAGCAGCCCGACGCGCCTTCGCCTCACGCCTCAGCCACTTCTTTTCCTCTCGGGCCGTTGAAATGGACCTTACCAGAGCCTCTTTCATTGAGGCATCCTCGTCTGTACATAGGGATGCCTCCAAATTCTTCAAGGCATCCCTCGTCGACTTGTCAAGTCGAGGCTCTTGCGGCAGCCCCGACGAGACCGGAACCCCAATAACAGGTTCAGAGAGGATCCACTCATCGACTAGTATAACCCCTATAAAGAAACAAACGAAGAAAGTTAGATTAACTATCGAAAAAGATAACGAAATTTGTTTTAAAACAAAAGGGGGTGGGACATACCGGCGCCCACTAAAGCGCGTTTCTCCTCCTCCTTTTGAAAGGTTTTCAAAGAGTTAGCAATAGCTTCTTCGGTAGAGACACCTGTTGAAAATGAGGAAAAGTATTAGTCAAGAATAATGATAAAATGCAATGAAATGATGAAGAAAGCAGCTAATAATTACCTGACTCAGCGAGTTTACTCAACCACGCTTCTGTAAGTCCATGCTAGCTCTCCCGGTACTTTCGGGCAAGCGGAATTTGATAATAAACGATTTTCTTAAAGGTGGTAAAGACTTAAAACCCGGATCTTTGTTAAACATCTAAATAACAACCTAACAAGAGTTTACCTACTCGGTTAGGGGGGCTATACCTTTCTTGAACTCCTTCATCTTCAACTCCTCCCGGGGTTCGGATCGGCCTCACCTCGTCGTCTCCTTGGGTCGAAGATGGATCCACCTGAAAGCTTCTACCTTTGGCTTGTTCTTCGGACTTTGAAGAAAACTAGATCACTTGGCTTGCTAGGCCTTATGAACTAGAATGAGTAGAGAAGAGTATGTTGGGATTTTACTCTATGGTTCTTGCTTCTCAACACATGAGACAAGTGAACCATAGACCAAAAGAGAGAGAGCAAGAGGAAGAAGGTGAGAGCAAGAGCATGAGAGCTCAAAAACAAGAGAGAGAATGGTCAAGAAAGAATGAGCCTCTCTTTTGTCTTTCACCCTCTCATAATCCAAAAACATCATGAGCCATAAAGTTAATCAAGTATTATGTGATGGTTCATATCATGTCAAAGGCAATATCATTTCCATGCACTCATTTTGCAAACTGCAACAAGCAAGCAAAAGTCTTTGCAAGAAAATGACAACCATTGTGATGATGATGGTCAATTAGTCCAACCTAGTCAACCGGTCAACAAAGTCAACAAGTCAACAAAGTCAACCCCTCAACAACCATGTCACTATAATACTTAATTAATATTATTGCTAAACATATCATATTCTCATTAGGGTTGAGCAAAAAGTCAATAGTCAACGGTCAACAACTCTAATGATAATCCTCTGCCTCTGTCTCTCCGTCAACTGTGCATACACACCCGCATCCGCGTTCCGAGGAACACGAATGCATACTGGATAAAACCAATCACAAAAGGTACACTAGGATCTGGCTTAAACCAAAGCCCGCTAGTATGAACTGTCCGGACACTGTACGTGCACAAGTGCACGGATGTGACCGAACCCTGTCGCAAAACCATGCGACCTGTCGCAAAACCATGCGACCTCTACTCTTTTGCCTAAAGGTGAATAGCTTTCTGTGTGGGACTCTAAAGACTCGACACTACGCTGGCAGTGGGTTTAACCACAGACCGCAAGCGGCACTAGCTGTGCGTAACGGTCCCCAGGTAGTGCCGACAAGAAGACTGACGAGGCGAAACCCATCTGAACTCCTACTGAGCCTGAATGTGACATTCCCCGTACACTCCAGTCTGTTCGTCTGATACATCGCATGGCGGGCCTAGGGGGCGGTAAACGTCAGTCCCCCAATAGCGGTACAAGTCGTGTCGGAGTGAAGCCCAAAACACCCTGAGATAACACTGGAAGCCTACCAGTATATCTCGTTTGCCCTGGCCAGGGACTACTCATGTAATGGCTCTCCTAGACACAGCGCGATGTCAACCCCCAATACCGGGAGAGACGAATCCTGTCTAACCGTCACTGCCTCCAAGTGCTTCGGGACTGCACCCAACTACCACCTGTTTGCACGACTCCTTTGAGCCGTGGTAGGGTAGTAATCAAAGTGCAGTGGGAACACACTCGAGGCGAAGTGACAGTGCCAAGTCAGCGGACTAAGCTGTACTCATGTCACCTGGGAACTGATAATTGACGATAGGCATAATACCAACTAGTCAGTTCCCGACGAGTCCTGTCCAGTATACCCGTAACCTAACGAGCACCCGCATACTATCTCAAGTACGACGTACTGACGGCTGTGGGTCAGACCGTCTCCCACACTGGGATGAGAAGCGCATGCGCTAGTCTACTCCGGAGTATCGATGCCCTGTCTCGATAGTCCTGCGACTAGGGACCTGCATAAGGATGTGCTTATAGATTACCCAGCCCCACTAGTGTGACTGCCATCACAACGCTGGTAATCAAGCAATGATCCTAAGGGCTCCACTAATGTGTATAGGTGATATACTAAAATAAACACATGTACACATTGAAGTAGAAACAAACCAAGTAGCATACTACTATTTTGAGCAAGATTGTATATACAAGGTGAATATCCCAAGCTTCTATTAAGTAATATACAAACTAGTATGATACAGTAATGGCCTCTAGGGCATATACACTAACAATCTCCCACTTGCACTAAGGCCATGTACTGGCGTATCGAAGACCTATCATCTCGATCAGCCGCTCGAAATGAGTCTGGGGCAAGGCCTTGGTGAATGGATCTGCAGTGTTTTCTTCTGAAGCGACTCTCCGAACCTCGATCTCCTGGCGATCCACGATCTCCCTGATCAGGTGATACCGCCTCAAGATGTGTCTGGACCTTTGATGGGACCTGGGTTCCTTCGCTAAAGCTATAGCTCCGTTGTTGTCGCAATACAGAGGTATTGGATCAACAATGGACGGAACCACCTGAAGTTCTTTCAAGAACTTCCTCATCCAGACAGCTTCTTTCGCGGCATCAGATGCAGCGATGTATTCCGCTTCCATCGTCGAGTCTGCAACGGTTTCCTGTTTGGAACTCTTCCAACACACCGCCCCTCCATTGAGGGTAAAGACAAAACCCGACATGGACTTGGAATCATCCTTGTCACTCTGGAAGCTGGAGTCAGCAAAGGCCTCGATCTGGAGGTCTTTTCCGCCATACACCAAGAACATCTCCTTAGTCCTTCTCAGGTACTTGAGAATGTTCTTTACTGCTATCCAGTGTTTCTCCCCAGGGTTTGACTGATACCGGCTTACCACACTCAGTGCATAAGCCACATCCGGTCTGGTACACAACATCGCATACATTATAGAGCCTACCGCAGAAGCGTAGGGTATAATAGACATGCGATCCCTCTCCAAATCAGTCTTGGGAGACATCTCTTTAGAGAGGGTGATCCCGTGACAAGCCGGTAGGTTACCGCGCTTGGAATCTTCCATACTGAATCTTTTCAGTATGGTGTCGATGTACCTGAACTGTGAAAGTCCTAATATCCTCTTGGATCTATCACGATGGATCCGGATCCCCAGGATGTATGAGGCATCACCCAGGTCTTTCATGGAGAACCTGTGCGACAAGAACCCCTTGACAGATTGTAGCATAGGAATGTCATTTCCTATTAAGAGAATGTCATCCACGTATAAAACGTGGAATACTACAGTTCTCGCTACAAATCTACTATAGATGCATGGTTCATCTGGATTTTTGATAAAGCCAAATTCCTTGACCGTCTCATCAAAACAGATGTTCCAACTCCGCGATGCCTGCTTTAGTCCATAGATGGACTTAAGCAACTTGCACACCTTTCCGCTGCTCCCACACTGAATGAAACCCTCTGGTTGGTCCATATAGACACACTCCTCTAAATTTCCATTTAGAAAAGCGGTCTTTACGTCCATTTTCCAGATCTCATAATCGTGGAAGGCAGCAATGGTAAGAAGGATCCGAATGGATTTCAGCATAGCCACTGGAGAAAAGGTTTCGTCATAGTCCAAACCAGGTCTTTGACAAAAACCCTTTGCTACAAGTCTAGCTTTATAGGTCTCAACCTGTCCATCTACACCAATCTTCCTTTTGAAGATCCACTTGCATCCTACGGGTTTTACCCCATCTGGAGCAATGTCCAACGTCCATACTTTGTTGGTGTACATGGACTCCATTTCGGTCCGCATTGCATCCAGCCATTTTACTGAGTCAACGCTCTGAACGGCCTGCTGGAAGCTAGTAGGCTCATCATAATCTATGATGCAATCCTCTCTATCCCCGTCTATGAGAAAACCGTAGTATCTCTCGGGCGGATGAGACTGCCTACTACTCCTGCGGAGCGGCGTAGGAATGTCCTGTTCCTTTGAACCCTCTGGTTCCACTAAGCTTTCAGCAACAGTCTTTGGTTCTGGAATTTCTTCCAGTTCTATTGTGCTCCCACTTATCTGGGTTTCTAAAAACTCAGTTTCCAAGAAGCGGGCATGCTGAGAAACAAAAACCTTTTGTTCCTCAGCGGAATAGAAAAGATACCCCCTGGAGTTCTTTGGGTATCCCACAAACTTACACTGTACTGAACGTGCCTCGAGCTTGTCCGCATGCTGCTTTTTTACAAAAGCTGGACATCCCCATATCTTAAGATACTTAAGACAGGGTTTCTTCCCAGTCCACATCTAATATGGGGTGGTAGGCACAGTCTTGGTTGGAGCCTTGATCAGAGCCAGGTTAGAGCCTTAGGCGATGCGTAGACGGAGTTAGAAGTCCGATCGACCCGAAACCCCGACTTTAAAATGCTCTCTGGACATTTTTGTAAAATGTGGATTTTTGCAAATTAAAAATATGCAGAAAAACAAGCAGGTAAATCTAAGAATTACGATGCAAAAATTACCTAATGATCTTTCTAAAGTGCGGCGGAACAGCGGCATTAGCGTGCTAATGCGGCCCTTCCGCCGCACTTTTGTCTTATCTGCCATTGAATTTTGCATAGTAACTCCTATTTTTCAGTGCTGGTTTTCCTGGGAATTTTTAATCTAAAATCAAGAGTTGAGTATTTTGGGTCGCATTGGGAGTTCATACATTCGATCGGATTGTCAAACTTTGTCTATGTGTCGTTCCGGATAATTTTTTGAATATGTTAAAAAGTTCGACCGGATATAAATACCCAATTTTTCCCCTGTCGGGAAATTTCCAAGTGTTGGATATTTCTGTAGTTTAATCACGTTCTAAGTAGTGCAAGTAACACGATGGTCCCTCTAGAAGACAACAAACCTTAACTCGATTATGTGACCGTCTTGAACTACCCTTTGAACCTTCGGGTTTGGGGCAGTACGGCGTGCCACATGTGAGGCGTTGGTTTGACCCTTCTACGGCTGGACCGTTGGTACTGAGGCACGAACTGAATGTTTTTAGACTTGTTTCATGTGTTGATCTGTATCGGGAAAACTTGGGTGTTCGATTGTTCGATCGAAAAGTTTAGCATTTTCTATTTATCCGGAATGTGATACAATAATTGGAATTCACAAATAGTTATGAGATAACGGAATGAATATTATAAACATAGCAGTTTAGTCTCACTTGATCGGTTGCCACGGAATTTTGATGTGATCAAAAGTCCATTGCAATCACGTTGTGAACGCGGATACTCGCCGGTAAACTTAATAGACAGCCTCACTCCATAGCCCCGACCAAGTGACTGTAGGAGAACCCCGTCGCCGAAAGCATCCGTTCGGGTGCTCGCGGTGACGGTGTTCCGCCTTAGTGCACTTCGTCGACGGTATCGGGGGTGCGGCCGTCTACTGAAGTTTGCGACGAGCATTCGATCAGAATGTCGGGAATCCTGTTGAATTGCCCGACTTGATATTGAAAAGAGTTTTCGATAATGAGACTAAAATGCGGGGTTTATAATTGTTAGGCATGTGATGTCTAAAGAATTCTTTTGGTCAGGCATGCGATGTCTGAGGTGGTTGCGGATTCCAACTGTTGTAGTTTTACACTTTCTTTTCTGTGACCGTAAGTGTAATATGTGATATCGCCGGTTTCGTTGCTATATGTCAACGACAATTGGGATGCGCATATTTACTTACGTTGATGACATGTAATGTTATGTGTTGCTGGATATGTTATATTGGATCGTCGTGTTTGAATAGCCGGGGGTTTTTATGTGAGATGAGTGTTTTTCATTTTCATTCATGTAAAAACTTGTATGTAATATTCTTTTATTGGGGCACTTCCAGGTTGCGGAAGTAGTCACCGTTTGTATATTATTTACTTTTCTGCACTAGGATAGACCCAAGGAGGGGAGCACAAGTAACCAGGTTCTGGGGTCCAGTGGGAGACCAACTCGAGGAGTCGAGTCCGGGTCTCCTAACCCTAGAATTGGTAGGGTTGCTTGCCGCTCTCGTAGGGGTCTAGGGGTGTGGGATTGGCTATTCATCACGACCGTGGAATCCGTGTTTTATACTGGCTCGTATTGAAAACACGGACGT
Organism: Agapanthus africanus; assembly: GCA_030015575.1. Lineage (NCBI taxonomy): Eukaryota > Viridiplantae > Streptophyta > Magnoliopsida > Asparagales > Amaryllidaceae > Agapanthus > Agapanthus africanus. Next base: position 344,444,028 of record CM057341.1, read on the forward strand.
CCTAGTATATCCAATATTTTATATGTTTCTTCTGCTGTGTTTTATCTGTGATCATGCGATGTTCTGTGACAGATATTATATATAGTATATATGATATATTATATAGACGTTGCTTATGTTTTACACCCGCGCTAGCCCTGCCTCGCTCTGGCGTTAGTTACCTAACCTAACGGTGCAGACGGGACATCGAGGCGAATGCGGATGGCATAAGTGTACGTTATATTTATCTGTGATGGTTAGGTGGACTTAAATGATGGGATATTCATTAATGAGATTAATGAAAGAAAATAAACCTAATTGATGTTGTGGAATCGAATTTCAAAATAAAACAGGTAGCTACAGTTTTTGCTTTGCATCGCGGTGTTCATTATAGAACATCCTGCACCTTATTCGATGAGGAAAGGACCGAGATCCCTTCACCGGGAGTGACTCCTTTAGCAATAACTGGCAGATGCTACAACCCTCGGTTTGTCTTTGATCGCTTCTATAGTTTTCGCTTTGCACAGTGATATATATGATATATCCCGCACCTCATTCGACGAGGAAAGGGCCGACGATCCCTTCACCGGGAGTGACCCCTTTAGCAAAACTAGAAAAGCCTCGAAAACATTCCATTTAAAAACCATTTGATTCCGCAACGAGATCAAGTTCAAAGCGTTAAAGGTTTTCACAAAAACCAGCCGCAACCCTCCGTCATTTGAGGAAGTAGAGTACTTAGTATTCGTGCTGTGTTTGTTGACCATAGTCAAGGCACAGTGTACGGTAGCTAAGTGATGTCTTCCTACACCGCATATGATGCGATTAGTTAGGACAGTCGCGTGACTTTGTTGACCTTAGTTAAGGGTCATGTGGGTGGGTCTAATTAATCACGAAATGACGGGTAGAACTTGACTAGTACTTATGATTTGTTGACCATAGTTAAGGTCATAGGTGCTAGGGGTAAAAACCTTTATCGGGAGTTTCAAGTGTTGAAACTTGCAATGAGATTGCATACCTTCTATGTGATAGTTGGATCCCGATACCCACTGCGAGTAATTGTTACTCCTGGGAGAGTTTTGCACTTTACAATTAGCCGATCAAGTAGGTGTCTAGAAAGGTGTCAACGGGGTTACGCCTCTGGGAAAACGAGGTTTACTGTAATTAGGTCCGTGCAAAAGCACGGGGAACCTCCCTCAAAGTACCGACACTGGCCTGGCTGAAAGATTGGCGAACTTGTAGAGTGTAATTAATCCCGGCTAGTCTTTCCTTTTAAGGTTTGAAGGAAGAATTGATAAAAACAGTGGGAGCCATCCTGATTAGATAAAATATATAACCAATCTGATCTTGCAAGAGCGCACGAAGAGTGTTTTCTTCTCTCTCTCTCCTGGTAGCGACCATATCACGCCTTAATCAAGATAATAATACGGATGTATTAACCGAACCCGCTTGTTATACTGAGCTGGGGAATGTTGGTCCCGCTCCAACTTATAATTGTTATAAGACAGAGCAGGAAATTGGGGAATACCAGAATTCCTATGCCGCCCAAACGAAGAAAGTGCATATGATGCATCTCCTTCGGGTGTGTTCATTACAAAAAACTGTTTCTCAGTATCCTCTGCGTCCTGGGTATATGATACCGGATCATGATCCCAGATATGTAATCTGTTACATAGGGCTACAAAAAGGTAGAAAAACTGAGAACGGGTGATAAGTTTCATGAGACAGAAAACGGGGCAAGTGTTGCAGCCAAGTCTGTTGGTCACTGTCACCCTGTATTATGAATACATTGATTCTGAACAAATGCTATTAGATACGGAACCTGATATACAAAATCATATCAGTCTCTTTATTGGTAAAGAAAGGATATAATTTTGTATTGATGGATAATGTTTTGAACATTTCCTATACCAAAAGTTGATCGGTTCAGGCACGTTATCTAAAAGCATTGACGTTCTAAATCAAACTACAGTTCCTCGTATACAGAACACACACAAGAGGAAGAGTTCAGAAATGAACGAATTCTTCTTGAGGTATTGTAGACTAGGTCATATCGATGCGACCCGACTATCTGAAGTTACATTTAGATGCATATTTAAATCAGTTTGAATTTACATCTTGTGAAACTTGCCAGTCATGTCACAAAGATATAATGACACCGGCTCTGTTTACTGGAAACAGAGAAAGAGTTAGTAAACTCTTGGGACTGATACATGATGATGTATGTAAGGTCTCCTGTCTACACATGCCAGGACTGGTTCTTTTTACTTCATTATATTCTCTGATAATCTCTCAAGATTCAGTCATATGTTCCTGTTGAAACATAAGTCCGAACCTTTTGAGGTATTAACAGAATATAAGTTAGAAGTAGAGAACCAATAACCGGGTATAAGTATTATATCCTTTGATGTGATCAAGGAGGAGAATACTTGAGCATGGAATTCCTGGACTATTCTAAAGGAGAATGAGATTCTCTCTCAGCATTACTCCTCCGAATACACCATAGCACGATGGTATATCGGGGCGGAGCAATCACACCCTATATGATATGGTGTGCTCTATGATGAGTACTACTGAGTTACCTTTTTCCTTTTGGGAGTTATGCACTTGAGAAGCTGCATACCTATTGAATTAGGTTTGAATCAAATCACTGCCTACCACTCCATATAAGATATGGTATAGGAAGAACCTATCTCTTAAGTAAGTTAAGATTTGGGATTGTCCGGCCTATGTCAAAAGCAAAATCCGGACAAGATCGAGGCAAGATCAGTTCTGTAGAACTGGAGAGGTTCCAGCTGTACAAAACTGCTAATGATTTGACAGAACCAAAGGATTCTATAGTTCCCGACGAACCTCAGCCTCTCTGCCGATCTAGTAGGGTTCCTCACCCACCTGAGAGATACCTCGGTTTCTCGATGACAGTGGGAGCTAGGATTGCATCATGAGATGATGACCCAACTAGTTTCGAGCAGGCTATCGAGAGTAGGGACTCTGTAAGAATGGCTGGATGCTTAGCGATCTGAGATGGAATCCATGTACACCAGCAAAGTATGGACTTTAGCTGCTATATCTGAAGGGTTAAATCCCTATCAGGAGCAAGTATATCTTGAGAAGATTACTTGGTGTAGATGGAAAAGTTAAGACTTTCAAAGCTAGACTTGTTAAAGTTTTTCGTCATCGACCAGGCGTGGATAATGATGAAATCATTTTCCAGTAGCTATGCTTAAGTCTATCCAGATCCTACTTACCACGGCTACATACCATGACTACGATATCTGGCGGTTGGATGCCATGACTGCTTTTCTAAATACTGATTTAGAAGAGAACGTCTGTAAGAACACAGCCAGAGGTCTTCGTAAACAGTGGGAGCAGCGGAAACGTGTGCAAGTTGCTTTACATAATGAAGCAGGCATCGCGGAGTTGGAACGTCTGTTTTGATATGAAAGTCAAAGTGTTTGACTTCATCAAAATGGTAGACGAACCTTGTATATACAAAAGGGTAGTAGAGAGTAAGGTGGTCATCTTCGTATTGTACGAAGACAACATACTCTTGATAGGAAGAGAGTTTCCTATACTACGATCGATCAATCTCCTATTATCACAAGGATTCTCCAAATAGGATCAAAGTGATACCTCCTAAATCCTGAGTTTTCATCTATGAGATAGATGTAGTTGGATGTTAGGATTCTCACTAGATGTAGTGAGATGGTATCAATCGATCCTGGGGGGAATCACTGGAAGAGTTCCAGGGTGATAAAAACGACTGAATGTCAGTCACGGGCATTGTCTTTACCCTCAGTAGAGGGACGGTATGTTGGAAGAGTTCCAAGCTAGATACCGTGGCAAACTAGACGATAAAGGCTGGTAACATCGCTATTAAAGATACTACCAAAGAGGCTGTTTGGGTGTATATTGGTTCATAAGATGAACTAGGTTCCTGCCATTGTATGACAATGGAAGCGTGGTTTCGACCCTGGAACCCTGGTCCTATCAGTGACCCAGACAAATTCTGAGGAAGCATCACCTGATCATGGAGATAGTTGATCTCCAGGGTGATCGAGGTTAGGAGAGTAGACTCAGAGGACAACACGGCGGATCCACTCACGAAGGCCTTTTTTCCCAAAGAGAGACAATTTAGGGGATGGTTGAGTATGTGATACTGCAACCACTGCTACAGATGGCCCTAGTGCAAGTGGGAGATTGTTAGTTATATGTATGCCCTAGAGGCCATTACTGTACATTGGATGTATATTGTAGTGGATGCTGGGGCATATATAGGTAGGACTTTCTTGCTCGACATGATAGTACGCTATCTGGTTGCACTTTATCTTAACATGTATACTTTCTGTCTCTCTGATTACATGTTGATAAAGCCCATAGGATGTGTACTCGACTTCCAGGACTATGATGTAGATCATACTAGTGGGGCCTGGGTAGTCCATGAGTACATCCTTGAAATGTTCCTAGTCGAGGGAATATCGAGACGGGGCATCGATATTCCAGAGTAGACTAGCGCATATCTTCTCGACCCATGCGATGGGCGATGGATGATCCCATATCCATTGGTGTTTGACATCGAAGATGGTATGCGGGTGCTCAGTGGAGACTGGGTACACTGAACGGACTCGCCGAGAACTCCCAGATGGTATTATACCTCACGTCAGATGGCAGTTCTCTGGTGACACTGGTACAGCTTAGTCTGTTGACCCGAGATCGTCATAGAGTCTTGTGTGTCTCCCACTGTGCTTTGATTTCCACCCTACCACGGCTCTACTGAGTCGTGCAAACAGGTGGTTTTTGGGTACAGTCCCGATTCACATGGAGGCAATGAGCGATAGGAGGGGATTCGTCTCTCCCGGTATTGGGGGTTGATGTTGTGCTATGCTCGACTGGCCATAACAGGAAATCCCTGGCCAGGGTTGCAGTGATATACTGGTAAGAGTTATCGGTAGTTTCACAAATGTTATGGACCTCAAGTCGGCACGACTTATTGAGCTATTGGGGTCTGACGTTTACCATTTACCACCCCTAGGCGAGATATGCGACATATCAGACGATCAGACCGGACTGTACGGTAGTGTTACTGGTCGGATTCACTGGAGTGTGAGCGGGCTTGCTCGTCGATCTTCAGATCGCTCAATACCCGGGTGGCCGTTACGTTTAGCAGTCCGCTTGCGGCTTGTGGGTGTTTGATATGATCATCACCTGCTGCCGGCGTATTGACGAGTCTTTAGAGTCCTACACAGAGGTTTCCTGTCTCAAGCGAAACGAAATAGGAGCGCATATGAGATATGTGCGGGACCGAGAATAATGCGTGTATGTGATACCGTATTCTATTCTCGCGATAAATGTATCGAATGGTTGTATGCGATATAACCTAGTTATCGATTCAAGCGTTGATTCGATAAGCCGATATATTGTATACTAGTCGGTTGTGTGCGACATAACCGGATCATTGAATCAAGTGTTGATTTAATGATTTAATGCATATTTATATATTTGATATATTACTTTGCATTAACTAGTATCGGTTCACTTTGAATGGATTTTCTCACTCGGGTGTGCAAGTTGTATATGTGATATACTTTTGTGCATATACATTGTATCATGTTTGATGATACATGTTGTCTTGTGCTTGTGTAAAGATTAAACCATGGTTATATGAATGGTTAGGGTTTTATTTATTTATTCATTTATTTATCCATTTTGTTATTTAGCAAAAGAAATATGATGAAGAGAAAATGGTGGCTTTATTTGTTTGTATTCTTTGAAGCTTCATGAACATTTGACCATAGCAACCATTTTTGTCTTCTTGTCTAAACCTAACCATTCTTTAACCATGATTAACTCTCTACATCTAACCATGGTTCAAGTTATGATAAGATTATTATTCTTTTCATTTTGGCAATAATCTAATCATATCTTCTTCTTCTTCTTCATCTTCTTCAACATTGAAGAAAGCTTGCTACTCCAATGGCAAGTCATGAAGTCTAGTGAGAAATCCAAAACTAAAGTTTACCCACTTCCTATTTCTTCATCCTCTACCTCTTGCCAAGTAGTATAGGGTGTTTCCTTCACAAGTTTTCATGGCAAGGTGAAGGTGGAGCTTGATCTAGCGATGCCTCGACGTAGATCATCTTCGGCATGGACATCGACGACCTAGCTCGCTTATTCTTCGACGAAGCCGACGCTAGATCCCGGGAGTTCACTTGGACAGCGGAGGCACTTCGTTGCGGAGCTATGGAGGTGGACAAACGGATCTACAAAGGTTGTATTTCCGTTATCTTATAGTTTAGTTGTAAACTAGCTTGTTTGTTTCACCTAAATATCTAGCAAACGATCCGTAGTCGGGTTTGTAGGCACCCGTAAAATTTGATTTGTGCATATTTGATCACTTGTGAGACTTCACTAGAGTGCCTAGGAACCCTACATCATGTCACCTGGGAACTGATAACTGACGATAGGCATAATACCAACTAGTCAGTTCCCGACGAGTCCTGTCCAGTGTACCCGTAACCTAACGAGCACCCGCATACTATCTCAAGTACGACATACTGACGGCTGTGGGTCAGACCGTCTCCCACACTGGGATGAGAAGCGCATGCGCTAGTCTACTCCGGAGTATCGATGCCCTGTCTCGATAGTCCTGTGACCAGGGACCTGCATAAGGATGTGCTTATAGATTACCCAGCCCTACTAGTGTGACTACCATCACATCGCTGGTAATCAAGCAAAGATCCTAAGGGCTCCACTAATGTGTATAGGTGATATACTAAAATAAACACATGTACACATTGATGTAGAAACAAACCAAGTAGCATACTACTATTTTGAGCAAGATTGTATATACAAGGTGAATATCCCAAGCTTCCATTAAGTAATATACAAACTAGTATGATACAGTAATGGCCTCTAGGGCATATACACTAACAGCTTCAAGCCTCGCTGATCGCTCAGAAGCCACAATGGCGGCCGCCAGGTCGGTGTCTGCGGGGTCTACCGCGAAGCCCTTATTGCTGCCATATTCACTTATTCCTTCGGTAAGAGGGGCTTCAGGCTCTAAGCCAAGAATCGCGTCAAGAGAAAGGAGCGACTTCTTCTTCTTTTGCCCGCCAACTCTGGATGCACCCGGGACTGATTTGCGTTTAGCAGACACCTTAGGGCGGCGGGTCCCGATATCCGCGCCTACACCGGACTCCGGCGATACAACAGTTACCGTTTCCACTGGAGCACGGGGGGCTGGTGACGCATCCACAGCATCGTGAAGCGGCAATCCAGGCGGGAGACTCAACACGCGCGGAGGTCCGCCTCCAGCACCTTTCAATGGAGGAATGACCAGAGTCCTCGAGCTTAAAGGAGCCTTACGATCGCCGCCGGGAGGTGCACCCTTACGGTCAACCAGCATACGTTTCTCCATCAAAATAACGGGCCCCATCGCATGCGCATACCAGGCTATGTACGCGTTGAGGACTTTGGGGACGCAGCTCGGCTCACTGATAAAGAAATAAGAACCCGTGTTGAGCCGCATAAAGTGGTGCATTGCATTCTTTATCCCCTCCCGGCTAACTACGGGCTTTTCCAAGAAGGCTTCCATCAGGATCCCTTGATTGTAGCTCGATTGCTGAGCAAACCGGTGAGGGTTATACCTCATGAAGAGTGTTGTCTCATTCTGCCTGAACACCAGGTAGCCTGGCCGAATGGAGTAGAGATGGAGGATTTCTCGAGCCTTCAGTATGGAAGCCCCGTCTTTAAAATCATCGCGTAGCAACACTACCGACTTGATGGTCTCTGAGCCTATTGTTACGACCTTATCCACGAAGGAAACCTTCGCCCCGACCAGGTGTGGTCGAAGGAGCAGCCCCCTTGCTTCTCGCGGAGGTGCAACTACAATCGAAGCCCCGACCAACCGTATGACCCTTAGGAGCCTGCATTTATCAAAAAAAGGAGGAATCCTATGGGCGCCGAACAGCCCGTGCACGTGCATCTCCATCCAAGAGGTAAAGTAGTGCATCGGGAAGTTGGCGGGTTGCACCCCTGGCTCACTAGCGTCTGCCGCTACACTAAGTCCATTATAAAGATGAGCCAGCCCGGCGATTCCTACTGACAACTGCAAACCAGCCACCATCCGATGCGCTGGGTAGAAAACAATCGGCCGCATATGGCGTGGATGCATAGGAAGAGCAAAACTGCACAACCACAAGCCCAAGAACCCTACAAAGAAGGTCTCTTCATCCATGTCGGGAACGGCAATTTCTGAAAAAGGGACGACGGCGGCTCCAGGGAGATAAAAGTCTTTGTGGTCATCCTCCGATGTGGGTCGGCGATCAAAACTGAGCCCAAAAGGGTCGTCGAGCTGGGCGAACTTCTCGCTCCGCTCTGATAAGAACTCCGGTTGAATGAAGCGAGCAATGAAATCTGCAAAACTGACTCCCTGGTCACCCGATTCTAGATAGAGTCCTTCATAAATCTCCAATACCTTCACCAAGCACGGGTACAGGTGCTGAATAGCGTTCTCCGGCGTTAGGTCAAACACCAGCGGCTTGGTGGCAAAGACGTATTCATCGGGAGGAAGCAGCTCCTCGTAAGGCTCTCCCCTCATCGGCAGACCCGAGATTTCAGCAAACTCCTCCAAGGAGATAGAGACTTCCCGGTCCGTCATCATGAAGTTGTGTGTGGGAATATTCCATTGCTCGATAAAAGCCTTAACCCACCACGTTGGAGGAGAAGGATACTCAAAGAGAGAGAGACGTAAATGGCAGAGTACAAACCAATCCTCATCAGATGAGTCCTTCTCGCTGATAGGATGTACCGGACCCATTGCAAATATCCGGCAGGCGGTCGTGGGATCAGTCCAATGTTATAAGCCTGTCCCCAAGGGCGCTCTTCACCCTGACAAATTCTCCTCCCTAAAATATCTATTGCCGGCGGCGGCTGCACGGGGATAGCACCAATCGCAGGCTGGAGGAGGACATCCGAATTCCAATTTTTGACCTCCACGGCATACTTCACCGGGGGTTCATCTGTGTAGGGGAGTGAAGGTGTTGGCTCAGACGGCGTAGCGGAACTGAAACTGCGACGACCCTGGATGATTTCATTGTACCACCTACCCCACAAGTGAAGGTTTTTGTGCTCGGGGTCATGATCCTTGATGAGAGCGAGCACCACGCGGTCCACCGGTGCCTGGGAAACCCTCCCTCCGAGCGAACAAACGGAAAAGACGAATTGGCAGACATGTTTCCTGCAAAGAGACAAACATTAGCCGTTAGTATTATAATTCCAACGCTCAACATTTTTAAATTTTTATACCATACCGCAATGCAGTGGATAGGGGGACCAAAGGGGGGCCCACAAAATCTGGACGACGGTACATCATTTAATAAGATAGCCCCATCATTGGATGAGACTGTCAGTTAATGAAAAGATCCCCAAGAGAATATCCTCATTGATGGGAAATCCCTAGAGACAAGGAGAAAATCTCCTCTTTTAGAGCAAAGCTCTGTCACAGAGTGACATTTGTCAAACTCTGGTCTCAAGGGAATAAAATTTCTTTAAAGAGAGCCTAGCCCTATATTAATGATGGAAAATCCATCAAAAAGAAAACTTCAATCCTTAAAGACTAAAAATTTAGGATTTTAAAGGTCAATGAAAACTTGTAGGAGTTCTCTATTTTCATATCAGAAAAGATCTACATTTGATCCATGAGCAAAGTTCTGTTCATGAGTTAAAGCCCATGAACAAGATCTCTGTAGATCTATGAACTTTCCAGAGCAAGGCTCTGCTGATGAAACCCCAAAAGGGTTTTAGATCAAAGATCTATGAGAGCAAGGCTCTATTAATCAATTTTAATTTAATTTAATTTTATTTATTAATACCTAAGATGGTTTCAAGTTCTGAACTCTGGAGTTCTTGTGAAAAAGCAAGAGCATGGCTCTAAAATTCTTAAACAAGAGTAAGGCTCTGAAAACTCAAGATTCTTAAAAAAGGTAAAACATTTACTAAGGACCAAGAGTCCTATTTATAGGCGCCTGCGCCCCCTCAACTCACCCCTTGATCCAACGATCAGGAGTTTGCCACCGCTGCACTCACGTGTGCGCCACGTGAGCGCGATGGTGGGAGGGCATTTGTTTCCCCCAATCGGAGCAAAGCTCTGTTTGAATTTCAAAATTCAAAATTCAAAGCAACGCTTCAGATTCAATGCGCTGTGCGCAACGCGCCACGTGTCAAAAGCTAATACGGCAGCGCAGCGCCCAAGGCAGTGCGTCCAATCAGAGCAAGGATCTTTTAAACTAAAATCAAAGGAAGCAACGCTTCAGTTGCGCAAGCACTGCGCTGCGCGATACGTGCCAGCGCAGTTGCGCTGCGCTGTGCGCTGCGCGACACGTGTCACGCGCTGGGGCATTTGCGCCAAACAGAATTAAGATTCTAAAAGAAATCTTTCTGTTCTTATTAAAACAAGAAGATTTTCTTCTGTAAAACAGAAGGCCTTGGATCAAAGATCCAATGGTGGGGAAAATTCCTCAAATCACTCAGAGAAAGATCTCTTTAACAAATTTAACTAATTTATGGGCACTATAAAAAGGACCCTAGGCCTCAATTCAAAAGGGAGGAACACTGTCTAAAAAAAAAAGAGAGAGAAAGAGAACTCTGAAGAACTCCTCAAGAACAAAAAAGGTAAAGACCTTTAGAAAAAGAGAAAGTTCTCTTATGAACAAATCATAGATCTTTGATAAAAAAATAAAAATAAAAATAGTGCTTTGCCCTTATGAACCATTGGTTCTCTAAGATCAAGAAAAAATAAGAAACACTTGTTTTCTTTGATCTAAATTAGATCAAGAAACCAAGTAGTCCTTTGCACTTATGAACCATTGGTTCTGGAATCTAAAAGATTCTCAAGTTAATAGTGCCTTGCACTTGCAAAACTGCACTGTTGCGCTCTTGGGTTGGCGTAAGCCACTAGAGAGTGCCACGTGTCAGCATCTGAACCAATTGCGCTATGTGCTTTTGAAACAGAGCCTTGCTCTTTAAAACTGGCGCAATTCACCACAGAGCGCCACGTGTCAGCAGCGCAAGCGCAGCGCACTAGAACAGCGCTGTTGCGCTTGCGCTCGCCAGAGCATGACACGTGTCATCACCATATGAGCTTGCGCTCATTTCTTGGCGCAAAGCGCCAGACAAATGCACTGCATTGCTTACAAAAGGGCCAAGCCCAATCAAAAACGCCTAACAGGCCTAATAAAATGCAATGCATTATTTTAAAAAGGGCAGAGCCCAAACCAAAACAGATGCTGTGCATCATTTATAAAAGGGTAGAGCTCAGATAAAGGTCTAATAGACCAAACAAAAATTCCCTGCATTATTAAACAGGAGCAGAGCCCCAGTAAAGGTCTAATAGACTAAAAATAAATAAAATGTTGAACATTTTCAACTAGACTTAGCCCAATTCTGGCCGTAAGTCCTTAAACTAAATTGACTGAGCAAGAATGCTCTCCTAAATCAATTTACGACCGGTTCAAGGGTACATGTCCGAACTCCTCTGACACCCATCGTTGTAAACCTTCAACGATGTCAGAGAGGTGACGGGTCCCGACGACTACACATCAATACGGACTGCGGGGTCCTTAAACTCGTAGACCGAAACGTCCTTAAACTAATGTTGGACCGAAACGTCCTTAAACTAATATCGGACCGAAACGTCCTTAGACTAATGTCGGACCGAAACGTCCTTAAATTAATATCGGACCGAAACGTCCTTAAACTAATATCGGACCGAAACGTCCTTAAACTAATATCGGACAGGAACGTCCTTAAACTAATGTTGGACCGGAACGTCCTTAAACTAATGTTGGACTGAAATGTCCTTAAACTAATATCGGACCACCATGTCCCTAAACTGGAATATGGACCATCACGTCCCTAAACTGAAATGTGGACCACCATGTCCCTAAATTGGAATATGGACCGCAATGTCCTTAAACTACTAACGGTCCGCAATGTCCCTAAACTACCTATGGACCACTACGTCCCTAAACTGGAACAATAGAGCTCCCAAATGCTCTTTTGTCGGATCTAAACGATCCCGTTTAAGTTGATCTTAGCCTCAAATATGGCTAACGTATCCTTAAACATTCAACCAGACTTTAGTCCCAAATTGAACTATAAGACCCCCAATCAACTTTAGTTCAAGGGTACATCTCCGAACTCCTCTGACATATGTCGTTGTAATCCTTCAACGTCGTCAGAGAGGTGACGGGTCCCGACGGCCATATATTAAATGGACCATTACGTCCTTAAACTGGAAATGGATCTAGACGATCCCGTTAAGTTGATCTTAGTCTCAAATCAGACAAACGTATCCTTAACAAACATTTAATTTGATCTTAGTCTCAAATGCGGCTAACGTATCCTTAAACTAAAAACACCAAACCCAATCTAAGTAAATACGGATTTGGACTAATCCACGTCCTACGGGCGACGGCATTACTCAATCTCCGTATACAATCCACGGGCAACCACAGACAAAACAAACACCCACGACACGAAGTGAAATTCTGGAGAAGGAGAAAGTTGTTACCGTGATGCGGTAGCGTAATTAACTGCAGGGGCTTGTGCCTGCAGGGAAGAGCGTCCCCACAATCAAAAACCCCTCAAGCGAGGGGGAATCTGACAAAGTCTGCTACATCGGCCGCATCCGTCTAAACCTCCGATACACGGTGCCATAAATCAACTTGACATCTTCGGAGAGGTAGACGGATAAAACCATATAGCATCTGCCCCGAATCTCAGGCAAGATGTCCTCACGTTGTCGCCGCCATTCGGAGGGGAACAACACCCACAAGCCGCAAGCAGTCTGCTAAACGTAATGGCCACCCGGGTATTGAGCGATCAGAAGATCAACGAGCAAGCCCACTCATATTCCTGTGAATCCAACCAGTAACACTTACCGTACAGTCCGGTCTGATCGTCTGATATGTCGCATATCTTGCCTGGGGGTGGTAAACGTCAGACCCCAGTAGCTCGATAAATCGTGTCGATATGTGGTCTATAACAGTTCGAGATACTACTGTTAACACTTACCAGTAAATCTCAGCAACCCTTGCCAGGGATTTCCGGTTATAGCCAATCAAACAGAGCGCAACATCAACTCACTATACCGGGAGAGACGAATCCCCTCCTATCGCTCATTGCCTCCATGTGAATCAGGACTGTACCGAAAAACCACCGTTTTGCACGCCCTCTTGGACATGGTAAGGTGGAAATCAAAGCACAGTGGGAATCACATAAGACTCTATGACGATCTCGGGTCTACAGACTAACCTATACCAGTGTCACCAGAGAACTGCCATCTGACGTAAGGTATAATACCATCTGGGAGTTCTCAGCGAGTCCGTCCAGTATACCCAGTCTCCACTGAGCACCCGTATATCATCTCTGATGTCAAACACCAATGGATATGGGATCATCCATCGCCCATCTGGATGGGTCGAGAAGGCATACGCTAGTCTACACTGGTATATCGATGTCCCGTCTCGATACACCCACGACTAGGGACCTTGAAGAATGTACTTATGGACTACCATGTCCCCACTAGTATGATCTGCATCATAGTCCAGGTAGTCAAGTTCACATCCTAAAGGCTTTACTAACATGTAACAGAGAGACAATCAGTATACACGTTAAGGTAAAGAGTAACCAGATAGCATACTATCATGTCGAGCAAGAAAGTCCTCCATATATATGTCCAAGCATCCAGTACAATATACATCACATGTATAGTAATGGCCTCTAGGGCATACATATAACTACCATCTTATTTTTTGAAACATGTATTTATTTATATGATACATATTGTATTACATTTTGGACGATATTGATATTGGTGGTCCTACGGTGTTTATATTTATATCATATTCTGTTTTTTGGTTTCTTTTGTATATTATATGCGTGAGATGTGATTATGAATACTGCGATATATGTTGTGTGATGATTAATTTTATATTTGATTGATGTATATATTATTGTGCACAGGGCGAGAAAAAAATAGGCAGCCCTTTTTTAAAAAAAAACTGATAATATGTACCTACGAATTAATCCATAGGTACACACGTTACCCCTACGGATATATCCGTAGGGGAAAAATATCAGAATAACTGATATTTTCCCCTGTGATCTCAGTATCAGGGGGTTGGGATTGCCCCTGCAGATATATCCGTAGAGGCAAACAAATGCCCTTACGGATATGTACCTACGCATGTATCCGTAGGGGCTATTACTTGGCCCTACGGATGAATCCGTAGGTACAAGTAATCTATTTTAAAAAACCGTAAATAAAATAAATTTTTTTCCCCTACAACCTACTCCGTAGGGAAAACGGGACCTACACAGAACTCCATAGGGGCAAGTTTTTGTCCGTAGGGGAAAGTTCAGGGCTTCAACTTGCACCTACGGCGTTTGTACCTACATGGTATTTTCTTGCCCCTACGGATGTATCCGTAGGGGCAACCCTTATTTGTAGTAGTGTATCCCTCTCATGTGATGAGAACCCTAGGGTGTTTGAGACAAAGTATTCTACTCATTTTCTACTTCATCTTGGTCATCTCTTTTAGCAGACTTGATGTCCGAGTTACTTCGGTATAGAGGCGGGAGCCCGTTTAAAGATCCGTTGACGTGGTGCCACCTCGATGAGGAGACAAGAGATCGGAGTTGCCGCGAGGAGCGTGGGATGATGGCTAAAGGCCGAAGGACTCGGATCGATCGGTATAGCCTTTCTACCTCTTTACAGTTTGTTAGTTTAGTATTAATGGCAAGATCCAGGTTATAGTATGCGATAGCGCCAGTTATAAAAGTTTTTGTTCCGCGTTTGGCGTTAGAATGACGGCCGGGGCTCTACCGTAGACTTACACGTCCACCAAGATCGGGGAGGCCGGGGTCCGCGGAACTGTTTGGGGGAACCGCTTGAGAGGCGAAGACAGAGAGCCGGCCTCTATCTCATAAGCCTGGACCCCCTGTCCCCAAACTCGCTTCCGGCTTAGAGCTTTGCTGGGCCCCGGGGCACGATCCGCGCCGCGAGTGCTGGGATGCGACGGTTGCCGGGGGACCCGGGATCGACATCGGATGGGAAAAGCTGGCCCCTCCAGCCTTTGACCCCTTCTTCGGCTTGAGCATGGCCGCTCGAAGGTGGCTCAAGTCCATGGGTTCAACACAAGACAAGATACAATGGAGTTAGCAACACAAACAAAAATGAAAATAAACGCAAGCTTAGCAAAACGCCTACAAACTCCTGACTTACCGACGAACTGGGTGGGGCTGAGCCCAGCCCAACTTAGGGCCCGCTCAGAAAGCAGCACGTTAGCTTGGGGAATGGGCTTCCACTCCGCCACTCTCACCGTGTCGGGATCGTTGGGCGGGCTCCCTCGACAGCACCTATCCCTGGACCACTGAGTAGGCACGGGCCAGTCTTCACCCTCTGGTAGCCCAACAAAGAAAAACTTCTTCTTGTAATCATGGATAGAAGAAGGCAGGACGACGACTCTCGACCCGGGTGCACTCCCCCGTCGTTTCCTAAAGGAAAGGTAAATCCACCTCGGGTCGTCCGCACGTGTGCCGGGGTGGCCTTTGTAAATGAGAGAGGAGGCAAGGATGGACAGACCGAAAGGGACCATCTGCAACTTCAAACGAACCAGGAACCCATGGAGAATCCTCCATGAGTTCGGCACAAGCTGGCCTGGGGCTAACCCAAAGTAATTTAGCGCGCTAACTGTTAGTTATATGTATGCCCTAGAGGCCATTACTGTGCATTGGATGTATATTGGAATGGATGCTGGGACATATAAAGGTAGGACTTTCTTGCTCGACATGATAGTACGCTATCTGGTTGCTCTTTATCTTAACATGTATAATTTCTGTCTCCCTGTTACATGTTGATAAAGCCCTTAGGATGTGTACTCGACTTCCAGGACTATGATATAGATCATACTAGTGGGGCCTGGGTAGTCTATGAGTACATCCTTCAATGTTCCTAGTCGTGGGAATATCGAGACGGGGCATCGATATTCTAGAGTAGACTAGCGCATATCTTCTCGACCCATGTGATGGGCGATGGATGATCCCATATCCATTGGTGTTTGACATCAGAGATGGTATGCGGGTGCTCAGTGGAGACTGGGTACACTGAACGGACTCGCCGAGAACTCCCAGATGGTATTATACCTCACGTCAGATGGCAGTTCTCTGGTGACACTGGTACAGCTTAGTCTGTTGACCCGAGATCGTCATAGAGTCTTGTGTGTCTCCCATTGTGCTTTGATTTCCACCCTACCACGGCTCTACTGAGTCGTGCAAACATGTGGTTTTTGGGTACAGTCCCGATTCACATGGAGGCAATGAGCGATAGGAGGGGATTCGTCTCTCCCGGTATTGGGGGTTGATGTTGCGCTATGCTCGACTGGCGATAACTGGAAATCCCTGGCCAGGGTTGCAGTGATATACTGGTAAGAGTTATCAGTAGTCTCACGATTGTTATGGACTTCACGTCGGCATGACTTATCAAGCCATTAGGGTCTGACGTTTACCACCCCTAGACGAGATATGCGACATATCAGACGAACAGACCGGACTGTACGGTAAGTGTTACTGGTTGGATTCACAGGAGTGTGAGCGGGCTTGCTCGACGATCTTCTGATCGCTCAATACCCGGGTGGCCGTTACGTTTAGCAGACCGCTTGCGGCTTGTGGGTGTTTGATATGATCATCACCTGCTGCCGGCGTATTGACGAGTCTTTAGAGTCCTACACAGAGGTTTCCTGGCTCAAGCAAAACGAAATAGGAGCGCATATGAGATATGTGCGGGACCGAGAATAATGCATGTATGTGATACCGTATTCTATTCTCGCAATGAATGTATCAATTGGTTGTATGCGATATAACCTAGTTATCAAATCGAGGATTGATTCGATAAGTCGATACATTGGATATTAGTCGGCCATATGCGATATGACTGGATCGTTAAATCAAGTGTTGATTTAATGATTTAATGTATAATTATATATTGGATATATTACTTTACATGAACTAGTATTTGTTCACTTAAGATGGATTTTCTCACTTGATGTGCATATTGTATATATATGATATAGTTTTGTGCACTAGTTTGTATCATGTTTGATGATACATGCAACCTTGGGTGTGTGTATGCTATACACCATGTTTAGTTAATGGTTAGGGTTTCCATTGCTTTATTTATTTATCTATTTATTTTGGTTAAGAGATAAAACTAAATGGTTTCTTTTGTTTTATGCTAGAAGTTTCTTAATGCTTCATGCATCTTTGACAAAGTGACCACTTTGTCTTTATCCCTTAACCTAACCATTCAACTAAACCATAGTTTATTCTCTACACTCAACTATGGTTGCAAAATGATAAGAATCACTTTATTTTCCTTTATTGATAATTCTTATCATATTCTTCTTCTTCTTCTTCTTCTTCAAGAAGAAGAAACTATGTTACCTCTAATGGTGTCATGAGTAAAAAGAGTGAGAAATCCAATTCTAAAGTGAACCCACTTCCTATGTCTTCATCCTCTACCACTTGCCATGTAGTATAGGGTATTTTCTTCACAAGTTTCATGACTTGGTGAAGGTGGAGCTTGATCTTGTGTTGCCTCGACGTAGATCATCTTCGGCATCGAAGTCGACGACCTAGCCCGGTCATTTCTCCGACGAAACCATCGCCAGAGTCCGGGATCCGATGATCGCAGCGGAGGGACGTCAACACGGAGCTAGAGAAGTGGAGGACCGGATCTACAAAGGTTGTAGTCACTTTCCTTTTTTGTTAAAGTTGTTAACTTGCTTGTATCGCCTTACCTCTAGTAACGATCTAGTATAGGGTTCTTTGGCATATGGAAATTTTTGAATTGGCCATGTTTGATCACTTGGAGAACCTCTAGTGTGTGCCTAGGAACCCTACAGTGGTATCAGAGCCTAGCTAGAGCCTTAGGCGATGCGTAAACGATGTTAGAAGTCCGATCGAACCCGAAACCCTAATCCCAAACCACTCTCTGGACATTTTCTGAAATTGTGGTTTTTTCTGAATTAAAAATGCTTGAAAAATTCAGCAGGGAAATATAAGAATTGTGGTGAAAAACGACCCCCTAAATCGTATATTCCACCACGGAACCGCGGCAATACCCTGCTTGGTCCGAATTTCCGCGGCCGTACAGAGGAGTTAAGCTGTCATTTTTCCACCATAACTCCTATTTCTATGATTTATATTTTATGGGTATTTTTTAATATGACTCAAGAGTTGAGTGTTCTGGGGTTGTATTGGGACTCGATGATTCGATCGGATTATTTAACTTTGTTTTCCGGGTATTTTTAGAGCATGTTAAATGGTTCGACCGGACATAAATACCCACTTTTCCCCTGCCGGGAAATTTCCAATTGTTGGATTTTTCCGCAGTTTAATGACGTTATAAGTAGTGCAAGTAACGTGATGGTCCCTCTAGAAGACAACAAACCTTAACTCGATTATGTGACCGTCTTGAAATGCCCTTTGAACCTTAGGGTTTGGGGCAGTACGGCGTGCTACATGTGAGGCGTTGGCTTGACCCTTCTACGGCTGGACCGTTGGTACTGAGGCACGAAGTGAATGTTTTTAAACTTATTTCATGTGTTGAGCTGTTTCGGGAAAACTTGGGTGTTCGATTATTCGATCGGAAAGTTTAACATTTTCTATTTATCCGGAATGTGATACAATATTTGGAATCCACAAGTAGTTATGAGATAACTGAATGAATGTTATAAACATAGCAGTTTAGTCTCACTTGATCGGTTGCCACAGAATTTTGATGTGATCAAAAGTTCGTCGCAATCACGTAGCGTAGGTGGATACTCGCCGGGTAAACTTAATAGAAAGCTACACCCTATAGCCCCGACCAAGTGACTGTAGGAGAACCCCATCGCCGAAGGCATCCGTTCGGGTGCTCACGGCAGCGGTGTTCCATTTTGGTGCACTTCGTCGACGTCATCGGGGGTGCGGCCGCCTAATAAAGTTTGCGATGAGCATTCGATCAAATGTCGGGAATCTTGTTGAATTGCCCGACTTGATATTGAAAAGAGTTTTCGATAATGAGACTAAAATGCGGGGTTTATAATTGTTAGGCATGCGATGTCTAAGGAATTCATATGGTTAGGCATGCGATGTCTAAAGAGTTTGCGGATTCCAACTGTTGCAGTTTTATACTTTCTTTTCTGTGACCGTAAGTATAATATGTGATATCGCCGGTTTCGTTGCTATATGTCAACGACAATTGGGATGCACATATATACTTACGTTGATGACATGCGATGTTATGTGTTGCTGGATATGTTATATTGGATCGTCGTGTTTGAATAGTCGGGTTTTTTTTATGTGAGATGAGTTTTTTTCATTTTCATTCATGCAAAAACTTGTATGTAATATTCTTTTATTGGGGCACTTCCAGGTGGCGGAAGATGTCACCGTTGATGTATATTATTTACTTTTCCGCATTAGGATAGACCCAAAGAGGAGGTCACAAGTAAACGGGTTCTGGAGTCCAGTGGGAGATCAACTCGAGGAGTCGAGTCCGGGTCTCCTAACTCTAGAATTGGTAGGGTTGCTTGCCGCTCTCGTAGGGGTCTAGGGGTGTGGGATTGGTTATTCATCACGACCGTGAAATCCGTATTTTATACTGGCTCGTATTAAAAACATGAACGTCCTAGTATATCCAATATTTCATATGATATTTTCTGCTGCGTTATCTGTGAAGTGATCATGTGATTTGTTCAGATAGATATTGTATATAGTATATATGATATATTATATAGACGTTGCTTATGTTTTACACCCGCGCTAGCCCTGCCTCGCTCTGGCATTAGTTACCTAACCTAACGGTGCAGACGGGACATCGAGGCGAATACGGATGGCATAAGCGTACGTTATATTTATCTGTGATGTTTAGGTGGACTTAAATGATGGGACATTCATTAATGAGATTAATGAAAGAAAATAAACCTAAAAGATGTTGTGGAATCGAATTTCAAAAATAAAACATGTAGCTATAGTTCTTGCTTTGCATCGCGGTGTTCCTTGTAGAACATCCTGCACCTTATTCGATGAGGAAAGGGCCGAGATCCCTTCACCGGGAGTGACCCCTTTAGCAATAACTGGCAGATGCTACACACTCGGTTTGTCTTTTGATTGCTTCTATAGTTTCTGCTTTGCACAGTGATATATATGATATATCCCGCACCTCATTCGACGAGGAAAGGGCCGACGATCCCTTCACCGGGAGTGACCCCTTTAGCAAAACTAGAAAAGCCTAAAAAACACTCCATTTAAAAACCATTTGATTCCGCAACGAGATCTAGTTCAGAGCGTTAAAGGTTTTCATAAAAACCATTCGCAACCCTCCGTCATTTTAGGAAGTAGAGTACTTAGTATTCGTGCTGTGTTTGTTGACCATAGTCAAGGCACAATGTACGGTAGCTAAGTGATGTCTTCCTACACCGCATATGATGCGATTAGTTAGGACAGTCGCGTGACTTTGTTGACCTTAGTTAAGGGTTATGTGGGTGGGTCTAATTAATCACGAAATGACGGGTAGAACTTAACTAGTACTTATGATTTGTTGACCATAGTTAAGGTCATAGGTGCTAGGGGTAAAAACCTTTATCGGGAGTTTCAAGTGTTGAAATTTGCAATGAGATTGCATACCTTCTATATGATAGTTGGATCCCGATACCCACTGCGAGTAATTGTTACTCCTGGGAGAGTTTTGCACTTTACAATTAGCCGATCAAGTAGGTGTCTAGAAAGGTGTCAACGGGGTTACGCCTATGGGAAAACGAGGTTTACTGTAATTAGGTCCGTGCGAAAGCACGGGGAACCTCTCTCAAAGTACTGACACTGGCCTGGCTGAAAGATTGGCGAACTTGTAGAGTGTAATTAATCCCGACTAGTCTTCCCTTTTAGAGTTTGATGGAAGATTTGATCAAAACAGTGGGAGTCATCCTGATTAGATAAAATAATAACCAATCTGATCTTGCAAGAGCGCACGCAGAGTGTTTTCTTCTCTCTCTCTCTCTCTCCAGGTAGAGACTATATTACGCCTTAATCAAGATAATAATACAGATGTATTGACCGAACCCGCTTGTTATACTGAGCTGGGGAACATTGGTCCCGCTCCAATTTATAACTGTTATAAGACAGAGTAGGAAATTGGGGAATACCAGATTTCCCGTGCCGCCCAAACGAAGAAAGTGCATGTTGATGTATTATCTTCGGGTGTGTTCATTACATAGAACTGTTTCTCAGTATCCTTTACGTCCTGAGTATGTGATACTGGATCAGGATCCCGTATATTTAAGCTGTTACATGGGCTACAGATAGGTAAAGAACTGAGAACGGGTGATAAGTTTCATGAGACAGAAAACGGTGCAAGTGTTGCAGCCAAATCTGTTGGTCACTGTCACCCTGTATGACCAGTATATTGATTCTGAACAAATGTTATTAGATACCGAACCTGATATACAAAATCATATCAGTCTCTTTATTAGTAAAGAAATGATATAATTTTGTATTGTTGGATAAATGTTTTGAACATTTTCTATATCAAAAGTTGATCGGTTCAGGCACGTTATCTAAAAGCATTGACGTTCTAAATCAAACTACAGTTCCTAGTATACAGAACACACACAAGAGAAAGAGTTCAGAAATGAACGAATCCTTCTTGAGGTATTGTAGACTAGCTCATATCAATGCGACCCGACTGGCTAAAGTTACATTCAGATGCATATTTAAATCAGTTTGAATTTACATCTTGTGAAACTTGCCAGTCATGTCACAAAGATTAGATGATCATAGCTCTGTTTATTGGAAACAGAGAAAGAGTTAGTGTACTCTTGGGATGATACATGTTGATGTATGAAGGTCTCCTGTCTACAAATGCTAGGACTGGTTCTTTGTACTTCATTACATTCTCTGATGATCTCTCAAGATTCAGTCTTATGTTCCTGTTGAAACACAAGTCCGAACCTTTTGAGATATTCACAGAATATAAGTTAGAAGTAGAGAACCAAAAACATGTATAAGTATTATGTCCTTTGATATGATCAAGTAGGAGAATACTTGAGCATGGAATTCTTGGACTTTTCTAAAGGAGAATGAGATTCTCTCTCAGCATTACTCCTCCGTATACACCACAGCACGTCGGTGTATCGGGGCGGAGCAATCACACCCTATATGATAAGGTGTGCTCTATGATGAGTACTACTGAGTTACCTATTTCCTTTTGGGAGTTATGTACTTGAGAAGCTGCATACCTATTGAATAGGGTTCAAATCAAATCAGTTGCCTACCACTTCATATTTGATATGATAAGGGAAGAGCCCATCTCCTAAGTCAGTTAAGATTTGGGGTTGTCTGGGCTATATCTAAAAGCATAATCCGGACAAGCTAGAGGCAAGGTCTGTAATGTAGAACTGGAAAGGTTCCAGCTATACAAACTACAGCAGATGATTTGGTAGAACCAAAGGATTCAGTAGATTCCAACGAACCTCAGCCTCTCCGCCGATCTAGTGGGGTACCTCATCCACCTGAGAGATACTTCGGTTTCTCGATGATAGTGGGAGCGAGGATTGCATCATAAGAGGATGACCCAACTAGTTTCGAGCAGGCCATCGAGAGTAGGGACTCTGTAAGAATGGCTGGATGCTTAGTGATCTAAGATGGAATCCTTATACACCAACAAAGTATGGACTTTGGTTGCTATATCTGAAAGGTAAAATCCCCATCAGGAGCAAGTATATCTTGAGAAGATTACTTGGTGTAGATGGAAAAGTTGAGATTTTCAAAGCTAGACTTGTTAAAGGTCTTCGTCATCGACCAGGCGTGGATAATGATGAAACCTTTTCCAGTGGCTATGCTTAAGTCCATCCGGATCCTACTTGCCACGGCTACATACCATGACTACGATATCTGGTGGTTGGGTGTCATGACTGCTTTTCTAAATATTGATTTAGAAGAGAACGTCTATAAGTACACAGCCAGAAGGCTTCGTAAACAGTGGGAGCAGCGGAAACGTGTGCAAGATGCTTTGCAGGATAAAGCAGGCATCGCGGAGTTGGAACATCTGTTTTGATGTAGTAGTCAAATAGTTTGACTTCATCAAAATGGTAGATGAACCTTGTATGTACAAAAAGGTAGTATAGAGTATGGTGATGATTCTCGTAGAGTATGTGAATGACATACTCTTGATAGGAAAGGAGTTTCCTATGCTACGCTCGGTCAATCTCCGCTTATCACAAGGATTCTCCATACAGGATCAAAGTGATACCTCCTAAATCCTGGGATTTGGATCTATGAGATAGATCTAAATGGATGTTAGGCTTCTCACTAGGTTTAGTGAGATGGTATCAATCGATCCTGGGAAGAATCACTGGAAAGGTTCCAGGATGATAAGGACGACTGAATGTCAGTCACAGGCATTGTCTTTACCCTCAGTGGAGGGACGGTATGTTGGAAGAGTTCCAAGCTAGATACCGTGGCAGACTAGACGATAAAGGCTGGTAACATCGCTATTAAAGATACTACCAAAGAGGCAGTTTGGGTGTATATTGGTTCATGAGATGAACTAGGTTCCTACCATTGTGTGACAATGGAAGTGTGGCTATGGCCTAGGAACCCTGGTCCCATCAGTGACCCAGACATATTCTGAGGCAGCATCACCTGATCATGGAGATAGATGATCTCCAGGGTGATCAAGGTTAGGAGAGTAGACTCACAGGACAACACGGCGGATCCACTCACAAAGGCTTTTTCCCAGAGAGAGACTTATATGGGATGGTTGAGTATGTGATACTGCAACTACTGCTACAGATGGCCCTAGTGCAAGTGGGAGATTGTTAGTTATATGTATGCCCTAGAGGCCATTACTGTGCATTGGATGTATATTGTAATGGATGCTGGGACATATATAGGTAGGACTTTCTTGCTCGACATGATAGTACGCTATCTGGTTGCTCTTTATCTTAACATGTATACTTTCTTTCTATCAGTTACATGTTGATAAAGCCCTTAGGATGTGTACTCGATTTCCAGGACTATGATGTAGATCATACTAGTGGGGCCTGGGTAGTCCATGAGTACATCCTTCAATATTCCAAGTCGTGGGAATATCGAGACGGGGCATCGATATTCTAGAGTAGACTAGCGCATATCTTCTCGACCTATGTGATGGGCGATGGATGATCCCATATCCATTGGTCTTTGATATCAGAGATGATATGCGGGTGCTCAGTGGAGACTGGGTACACTGAACGGACTCGCCGAGAACTTCCAGATGGTATTATACCTCACGTCAGATGGCAGTTCTCTGGTGACACTGGTACAACTTAGTCTGTTGACCTGAGATCGTCATAGAGTCTTGTGTGTCTCCCACTGTGCTTTGATTTCCACCCTACCACGGCTCTACTGAGTCGTGCAAATAGGTGGTTTTTGGATACAGTCCCGATTCACATGGAGGCAATGAGCGATAGGAGGGGATTCGTCTCTCCCGGTATTGGGGGTTGATGTTGCGCTATGCTCGACTGGCGATAACTGGAAATCCCTGGCCAGGGTTGCAGTGATATACTGGTAAGAGTTATCAGTAGTCTCACGATTGTTATGGACTTCACGTCGGCATGACTTATCAAGCTATTGGGGTCTGACGTTTACCACCCCTAGGCGAGATATGCGACATATCAGACGAACAGACCGGACTGTACGGTAAGTGTTACTGGTTGGATTCACAGGAGTGTGAGTGGGCTTGCTCATCGATCTTCTGATCGCTCAATACCCGGGTGGCCTTTACGTTTAGCAGACCGCTTGCGGCTTGTGGGTGTTTGATATGATCATCACCTGCTGCCGGCGTATTGACGAGTCTTTAGAGTCCTATACAGAGGTTTCCTGGCTCAAGCAAAATGAAATAGGAGCGCATATGAGATATGTACGGGACCGAGAATAATGCGTGTATGTGATACCGTATTTTATTCTCGCGATGAATGTATCAATTGGTTGTATGCGATATAACCTAGTTATCGAATCGAGCATTGATTCGATAAGTCGATACATTGGATATTAGTCGGCCATATGCGATATGACCGGATCGTTAAATCAAGTGTTGATTTAATGATTTAATGTATAATTATATATTGGATATATTACTTTATATTAACTAGTATTTGTTCACTTAAGATGGATTTTCTCACTTGATGTGCACATTGTATATATATGATATAGTTTTGTGCACTAGTTTGTATCATGTTTGATGATACATGCAACCTTGGGTGTGTGTATGCTATACACCATGTTTAGTTAATGGTTAGGGTTTCCATTGCTTTATTTATTTATCTATTTATTTTGGTTAAGAGATAAAACTAAATGGTTTCTTTTGTTTTATGCTAGAAGTTTCTTGATGCTTCATGCATCTTTGACAAAGTGACCACTTTGTCTTTATCCCTTAACCTAACCATTCAACTAAACCATAGTTTATTCTCTACACTCAACCATGGTTGCAAAATGATAAGAATCACATTATTTTCTTTTATTGATAATTCTTATCATATTCTTTTTCTTCTTCTTCAAGAAGAAGAAACTATGTTACCTCTAATGGTGTCATGAGTAAAAAGAGTGAGAAATCCAATTCTAAAGTGAACCCACTTCCTATTTCTTCATCCTCTACCACTTGCCATGTAGTATAGGGTGTTTTCTTCACAAGTTTCATGACTTGGTGAAGGTGGAGCTTGATCTTGTGTTGCATCGACGTAGATCATCTTCGGCATCGAAGTCGACGACCTAGCCCGATCATTTCATCGACGAAACCATCGCCAGAGTCCAGGATCCGATGATCGCAGCGGAGGGACGTCAACACGGAGCTAGAGAAGTGGAGGACCGGATCTACAAAGGTTGTAGTCACTTTCCTTTTTAGTTAAAGTTGTTAACTTTCTTGCATCGCCTTACCTCTAGTAACGATCTAGTATAGGGTTATTTGGCACATGGAAATTTTTGAATTGGCCATGTTTGATCACTTAGAGAACCTCTAGTGTGTGCCTAGGAACCCTACACTAACAACCTCGGGAGAGAAGGGCTGGCGCATTCCGGCCCAAAAAGATTCCAGGTATAAGGCTATCTCTTTACCCCGTACCTGATCTGCCCTCTCTCCTTCCTCGGCCAAACGGAGTGTGTAGCCGAACGGGATATTGAAACGAGCCCGAGCGGTGGCAAGCTCGTTCTCGTACCTCACCAAGGATGTCACTCCAGGGGCGTCCGCCACCTCCGCTCTGGGATCCGCCCCTGACGCACGACCCTGAGTAGAGAATCTAACCCTAACTCTCCAGGAAGACTCCGACTCAGTGGAAGAACCCCTAGAATCTACTACGACGACACCTATAGACTCCTCAAAGGAAGACATCTAACCTGATGGGGATGTCCTCGGCAACGCAGAAATCCGACCTGAAGACGAGAGAGCCGAGCTAACAAGATCAAGAACGAGGAAAATATGAAGAGAGATGGGCCCTAAAGCAGACCCCACCTCTATTTATAGCTACCGTCGTCCCCATCCAACGGCCACGGTCGACTCCTGCCGAAAACAACTCTTCGCATTCGACGACCACGATCGCTCCACCTGTCACACGCACGATGGCCGGATCCCATCAGATGCCAGAGGTCTGCGGCCCGTCGCGTCAGGCAACCATTGTTAGTGATATGTATGCCCTAGAGGCCATTACTGTACATACGATGTATATTGTATAGGATGCTTGGACATATATAGTGAGGACTTTCTTTCTCGACATGATAGTATACTATCTGGTTGCACTTTATCTTAACATGTACTCTGATTGTCTCTATGTTACATGTTGATAAAACCCTTAGGATGAGTACTTGACTACCAAGACTATGATCCAGATCATACTAGTGGGGACAGAGTAGTCGCTAAGTACATCCTTCAAATGTCCCTAGTCGTAGGTGTATCGAGACAGGGCATCGATATACAAGAGTAGACTAGCGTATAGCTTCTCGACCCATGTAGATGGGCGATGGATGATCCCATATCCATTAGTGTTTGACATCAGAGATAGTATACGGGTGCTCAGTGGAGACTGGGTACACTGGACGGACTCGTCGAGAACTCCCAGATGGTATTATACCTTACGTCATATGGAAGTTCTCTGGTGACACTGGTACAGGTTAGGCTATAGACCCGAGATCGTCATAGAGTCTTGTGTGATTCCCACTGTGCATTGATTTCCACCTTACCACATTCAAGAGAATGTGCAAAACGGTGGCTTTTGGGTACAGTCTCGAATCACATGGAGACAATGAGCGATAGGAGGGGTTTCGTCTCTCCCGGTATTTGGAGTTGATGTTGCGCTGTGTTCGATTGGATATAACTGGAAATCCCTGGCCAGGGTTGCTGAGATTTACTGGTAAGTGTTATCGGTAGTTTCTCGAACTGTTATGGACCTCATATCGACACGATTTATCGGTTACTGTGGTCTGACGTTTACCACCCCTAGACTGGATATGCGACATATCAGACAAAGAGACCGGACTGTACGGGAGTGTTACTGGTAGGATTCATAGGAGAATGTACAGGCTTTCTTGTTGATCTTCTGATCGCTCAATACCTAGGTGGCTGTTACGTTTAGCTGACCGCTTGCTGCTTATGGGTGTTTGATATGATCATCACCTACTGCTGGCGTATTGACGATTCTTTAGAGTCCTACACAGAGGTTTCCTGGCTCAGGCAAAACGGGATAGGAGCACATATGTGATATGTGCGGGACCGAGAATAATACGATATGAGATACCGTATTCTATTCTCGCGATATGTGATATCGGCCGGGTATATGTGATATAGCCGGGTCATCGGATCAAGTGTTGATTCGATGAAAGGTTTCATGTTATATTAGTTGGTTATATGTAATATAGCCGGATTATCAGATCAAGTGTTGATTCGATAATCTAATGTATAATTATATATGAGATATATTACGTTATATTAACTAATATAAGCTCTCTTTATTGATTCTTTTTCTTACTGGATAATACATTGATGTATATACGATATATGTTAATCGTATTATTTTCTTATGTTACATTATATATTATATATGTGATATATAATATTGTAACATTTTAGGGTTAAAATTGCAACTAGGGTTTTGAGAATAAAACATGTTAGGGTTTGGATTAGGGTTAAAGTTTTGGATGAGCTTTGTGGAAGCTTCTTGAAGCTTTGACTTTTGTTCTCATTCTTTGATATTTTGGTGAGATATTTGTTAACCCTACCCAAACCTCTACCCATGGTTTATTCTCTACAAGGGTTAAGGATGTCATTTTTAACGCATAGTTGAAATTCTAACCTCACATAATAATTCATTATTCATCACAAAAGGATTTATTCTTCTTCTTCCTCTTAAAAGCTTTCTAGCTTTTGGATTTGTGATGATATTTTGTGAGAAATTGAAAACAAAAGAGAGCAAAATTCCTACTTCATCATCCTCATCTATTCTAGCCACTTAGATTAGGGTGTTTGCTTTACTAATACTTGATTAGTGAAGCAAGAGCTTAGGTTTGAGATTCTTCAAGGTAGATCATCTTAGTTTTTGAAGATTTG
This sequence comes from Agapanthus africanus, assembly GCA_030015575.1. Classification (NCBI taxonomy): domain Eukaryota; kingdom Viridiplantae; phylum Streptophyta; class Magnoliopsida; order Asparagales; family Amaryllidaceae; genus Agapanthus; species Agapanthus africanus. The sequence continues at coordinate 344,472,676 of CM057341.1, forward strand.
ATGCAAGGTTGCATCTTTCTCTTCATGGAGCCTCTCTAGAGTCCGAGTACTTGATGATCGTAGCGAAAGGACCTCAACAAGGAGCTTATGAAGCGAAGGAACAGACTACAAAGGTTGTAATCCCCGACTCTTAGATGTTAAAGTGTTAACATGCTAGCTTTTTTTTGATTCTCTAGTTAATGATCTAGGTTTAGGGTTATCTATAATGGCAAAATTTGAAATTGGCATGAGAGATGCCACCCGAAACCTTGCTGCCGTTGTAAGTAACCCAGCAGTGGTATCAGAGCCTAGCTGGAGAATTAGACGGATAAGTGTAGGATTACAAAACCGAAACAACTCTGAAACACCCGATGCAAAACACTAGTTTCTGTCGAATTATTTCTGGATTCAAAAAAATTTTCAAACAGCTGCAGAATATTGTATGAGATACAATATGAACACACACCAAAACCCAAACCCCCTGCTTGGATTTTGGCCGGACAGAAGGCCTGAAAATCCGGCCTGCTCGGATTTTTTAGGGCTCTGGGTTTTGAGTTTTGGGTGGTGTTCTCATCTCTAGGGTTTGGTACTTCAGATGTTGTTTACTTTTGCTAAATTTGCATGAAATGTTTATTTACTATATAGGTAATTCGGAATGTTTCATATTCGCAATTCTATTTGGTTTCATGATTGTTTAGACAGTGTTAAAAAGTTCGAACGGATATCAATAACTCACTTTTTCCCCTGCCAGAAAATTTCCAAGTGTTGGATTTTTCCTCAGTTAAAGAACATTCAAATATCGTGCAAGTAACGCGGTGGACTCTCTAGAAGAACGAAATCTTAACTCGATTATGTGACCGTCAGAACCGCCTCTAAACCCTAAGGTTTGTGGCAGTTCGGCGTTGCCACATGTGAGGCGTTGGTTTGACCCTTCTACGGCTGGTCTATCGGTACTGTGGCATGTGATGGATGCTTTTAAACTAAGTTCAAGTGTTGAGCAAAAAGGGAAATTTTGGGTGTTTGTTGATTCGATCGGAATGTTTAACATCGTCTAATTTTTTCTGTAATGTGATATAATATTTGGAATCCACATGTAGTTATGAGATAACTAATTTGAATGTTATAAATCTAGCACTTTAGTTTCAGTTGATCGGTTGCCATGGGATTTTGATGCGATCAAAAGTCCGTCGCAATCACGTAGCGTACTCGGATACTCGCCGAGTAAACTTAATAATGGCCATTCTCCATAGCCCCGACCAAGTGACTGTAGGAGAACCCCGTTGCCAAAAGCATCTGTTCGGGTGCTCGCGGCAGCGGTGTTCCGCCTTAGTTCACTTCGTCGACAGCATCCGGCGGTGCGGCCGTGTACTAAAGTTTCCGAGGAGCATTCGATCAGGATGTCGGGAATCTTGTTGAATTTCCCGACTGGATATTGAAAAGTGTTTTCGAGATCGAGACTAAAATACGGGGTTTATAATTGTTAGGCATGTGATGTCTAAGGAATTCATTTGGTTAGGCATGTGATGTCTAAGGTGGTTGCGGATTCCAAATGTCGTAGTTTTACACTTTCTTTTCCGCGCCCGTAAGTGTAATATGTGGTGTATCGCCGGTTTCGTTGCTATACATCAACAACAATTGGGATACGCATATTTATTTACGTTGATGATATGTGATGTTATATGTTGCTGTGATATATTATATTGGATCGTCGTATTTTGATTAGCCGGGGGTTTTATTTGAGATGAGAGTTTTTATTTTCATTCATGTAAAATTCATTGTATGTAATATTCTTTTATTGGGGCACTTCCGGGTTGAGGATGATGTCACCATTGTATATTATTTACTTATCCGTATTAGGATAGACCCAAGGCGGGGAGCACCAGTAACCGGGTTCTAGGGTCCAGTGGGAGGCCATCTCGAGGAGTCGAGACCGGGTCTCCTAAATCTAGAATTGGTAGGGTTGCTTGCCGCTCACATAGGGGTCTAGGGGTGTGGGATTGGCTATTCATCACGACCGTGGAATCCGTGTTTTATACAGGCTCGCAATAAAACACGGAAATCCTAGTATATCCAATATTTCATATATGTTCTTCTGCTGCAATATTCTGTGATGAGATCATATTACTGCCTGAGACGAATGTTTATATTATATATATGAGATATATATTGTATATTGTTAATTTCGTTTCAAACAAGATGCTTGTGAAGCATAATAAAAATGAGACTTCATTAATGAGATTAATGAAATAAAAGAAACCTAAAGATGTTATGGAATCGAATTTTCAAAAACTGGTAGCTCTAGTTGTTGCTTTGCATAGTAGTGTTCCTTGTAGAACATCCAGCACCTTATTCGATAAGGAAAGAGCCGAGATCCTTTCATCGGGAATGACCTCTTTAGCAATAACTGGCAGATGCTACAACCCTCGGTTTTGTCTTTTGATTGTTTTTCTAGTTGTTGCTTTGCATAGTGGTATTTGTGAAATACCCTGCACCTTATTCGATAAGGAAAGAGCCGAGATCCCTTCACCGGGAGTGACCTCTTTAGCGAAACTAGTAAAAGCCTCAAAAGCACTCCTTTTTAAATCATTTGATTCTACAACAATATCAAGTTCATTACGCAAAAGGTTTTCTTAAAAACCTGTCGTAGCCCTCTGTCATTTCAGATAAGTACTACTTAGTATTCGTGCTGCGGTAGTTTGGCATGCGTCAAGGCGTAATGTACGGTAGCTAACTAGTGCTTATCTGCTAGCATATGATGCGATTGGATTAGGGTATTCGTACAGCGTTGTTTAGCATGCGTTAAGGGTCGTACGGGTGGGTTTAATTCAATCAGGAAATTCACAGGTTGAACTCGACTAGCGGACTATGGGTTGTTTGGCATGCGTCAAGGTCATAGGACGCTAGGGGTAAATTATTATTGGGAATTTCAAGTGTTGAAATTTGCAATGAGATTGCATACCTCCTATGAGATAGTTGGATCCCGATACCCACTGCGAGTAAGAGTTACTCCTGGGAGAATTTTACACATTACAATTAGCCGATCAAGTAGGTGTCAACGGGGTTACGCCCTGGGAAAATGAGGTTTATTTTAATTAGGTCCGTGCGAAAGCACGGGGAACCTCCCTCAAAGTACCGGCACTGGCCTGGCTGAAAGACTGGCGAACTTGTAGGGTGTAATTAATCCCGGCTAGTCTTTCCTTTTAGGATTTGAAGGAAGATTTCACAAAAACAATGGGAGCCATCCTGATTAGATAAATTAATAACCAATCTAATCTTACAAGAGCATACGCTGAATGTTTTCTTCTCTCTCTCCCCAAGTAGCGACATGTCACGCCTTAATCAAGATAATAATATGGATGTATTGACCGAACCCGCTTGTTATACTGAACTGGGGAACGTTGGTCCCGCTCCAACTTATAATTGTTATAAGACAGAGCAGGAAATATGGGATTACCAGAATTCCCGTACCGCCCAAACGAAGAAAGTGTATGATGATACATCTTCTTCGTATGTGTTCCTTACAGAGAACTGTTTCTCAGTATCCTTTACGTCCTGGGTATGTGATACCGGATCAGGATCCCAGATATGAAATCTATTACATGGGCTGCAGATAGGTAGAGAACTGAGAACGGGTGATAAGTTTCAAGAGTTGGAAACGGTGCAAGTGTTGCAGCCAAGTATGTTGGCAGTTATCATCCTGTATTAGTAAATACATTGATTCTGCATGAATGTTATTAGATACCGAACCTGATATACAACATCATATCAGTCTCTTTATTTAGTAAAGAAGGATATAATTTTGTATTGTTGGATAATATTTTGAACATTTCCTATATCAAGAGTTGATCGGTTCAGGCACGTTATCTAAAAGTATATACGTTCTAAATCAAACCACAGTTCTTAACGTATAGAACACACATGTTCAGTTGATAAAACCGCACATTTAATATGACATTTTTCCTACTATTTCTATATAATAAAAGGTGTCTATTATAATATATGATACATATGAGGGTTTATCTGTAAAAATACTATTTTCATGTGTTTATATATTATAATTAACATTTGGTAGGAAAAAGTAAGCATATAATATCCATGTAACATTTGGCCCATTTAAATATGCTTACCTTATTAAATACCTTTGACCAATTCTTAATGGTTAAGTTAATATCTCAATAAAACAAACTCTACTAATATTATTTGTTGAGTTATTGTGCAGAATTTGCAGGGCTGAAATCAAGGAAATCAAAGTTGGTAAAACAAACCTGCCTAATTAAGAAAGTAAACTAAAGAAATCAATTCTGGCAGTGACGAAGAGAAGATTTTCAGTTTCCAGAGATGTGAAAAGATCACCACGTGTCATCAAGATAAATCCCCAGAAATACAATGTGACGATCCCCCTACTTGGCCGCGGAACCGCGACCAAACCCACCTATTGGCCGCGGATCCGCCGCGGTTCAGACGATTTGGGAGTTTGGATTTCGCTGTTAGGATCTTAACCTCTGGTTTCCAAATTAGGAAACTAAGGTTCTGACTCTGGGACTATAAATAAGGACCGAGAGCCTCTTGGAAAAATCATCAAGATGAAGAGATCACGAAGTCCACGAATGGCTCACGCATCCAGGCTGATCATCAACTGTTCATCTACCTCCTTAGAAGAGATCGAGAAGCAAACTAGGTTTTTGTAATCATTTTCTAAGGGAACAAAGTGTAAATGAATTTTGTTGATTAATAAAGATAGTTGTTTTCTTATTCTATCTCTTTGTAGTTTTAATATGATTTCTCTCTCCATCTCTTCTTCTCCCAACATGCGCGAATAATTCTTCGCTTGTTAGGGTTCATGGGATTAGGGTAGGTTAATGGATGATGAAGATCCTTAAACTCTTTTTAAGTCCTATAAAGTTTATAAACTTTATCAAAAGAATTGTTAACATCCTAATCGGGCGCGCTATCAATTCATTGCTAGTTTCGACCGCGATTAGAGATTAGATTAACAATTGTTTTGGTAAAGGCTAGATATGAACGGGGTTCCATGTCGAGATAGGGGTTAAGAGTGGGGACCCTTTTCCCTCAAGAAACCCTAATCTACATGCATCACTGTCGTTCTAGTTTTAAATCTATTAAAGGATAAAAAGAGTAATCTTTAATTAATCATCCATAACTACTAAATCCCAATGAACCCTACAAGCCCCCTTTTAATATTAAACTTACCTCCATAGTTAATCTAGATCTATATTTTGCATCTGTGTTTAACGTAGTTCTAGATCCTACAACCATTCTTCACCATTCTTTATTCTTCCTCTCTTTCTTTCTCAATACGCCTAAAGTAAGAATAAAAGGTTCTACGTTTCCCTGAGGACGACCCGTACTCATCTCGGTCTAGCTACATGCGTGTTCATATCATAATTTTGCATTATTATATTCCCCATTCATAGTCATTTTACAAATAAACAGGTGCTTTTGATCCATGTCTGCTACATGGTTGCGGGTTACAGGTTCTCGGAACAAAAACAGTGAAAATGATGAAAAGACGATACAAAAGTGAGATTACGACCAACAAATGGAAAGATCTTGATCATGCCTACAGTTTGAAGACTAAACGAAGATCAATGGACGATTTCACAAAGAATAAAGGCAGCGCAAGGTTCAGGACTTCGACACGAAGCAAGCGGTAAAAGTCCACGACTTTATCCACTGTGGAAATCTGGAAGAAATCTACAAGACAAACTGAGAAACAAAATAAAGAAACAAGAAGCCAAAAGCAGTAGAAAGAACCCCAGGAAAAAGCAGCCAGCAAACCCTCAAGATGGCTGCGGAACCGCGGCCAAACCAAGCTTATGGCCGCGGATCCGCGGCCAAATGGTGCACGTGTCGGTGCAGACAGTTGGCGCGTGGCGGTGCGTTGACTAGGCTTCTTTAGGGTAAAATTGTAAATGCAGATCTGAATCGATTGTAACCCTAGGTTTCTATGTTCTATAAATAGAAATCCTAAACCTTTTTTTGAGGTATATCTCTTTTTATTTCATCTATTCAGAATTTAAATTCAGTGTAAATGTTTGGAGAGAGCCATCAAATAAAGTAAGATCTTTTATTATCTGCCCTAGTTCTTAATTTTATTTCTGCCTTAGTATAATTTTTATTATCTGCCCTAGTTAACTAGTTTAGAACATGTTTATCAATTCTCTAATGAGTGTGTAATCCCTTACTTGTTAGGGTTAGGAGAGATGAAAATCGCTCACCCCTTTCTTGCCCATCACATATTTTTATAGGACTCCATGCATACATACACACACCGCTCCCTACGGCACCTTATCTCACGAGGTAGTGGTGATACCGTAGTTTAAAAGACCGGTTGTGTATACTTTCCATGGAGGTTAGGGTAAGAATTAAGAAAGGAAGGACAAGAACCTAGAGGAAGAAACCTAGTTTCTTCCCAATGGTACTAATCCCTTTATTAATTATTACCATAACTCCTAAGTAGATCTAAATTAGGGCATTGAAAGTGGTGGGAAATCTTAAATTTCCAAACTTAACCTAAACCTAACCCTAGCAAGATTCTAATCCTAGTCTAAATCAACTTAGTTTGTAGTGATAATTAAACCAACACCGTTTTGAATTAACTCGTTAGAACAATTAGGAAATACACAACATCCCTGTGGACCGACACATACTCACCGGCTAGCTAGCAAGCGACACCGTTCTTGATTGCGGTAAACAATTCTTTGATCTAAAAATCCATCATTCAATCAAATGGCGCCGTTGCCGGGGATGGCGTAGTATTTTCTTTTTGCAATTTCGGGTTAATATAAAATCATAAAACTCATAAAAAACTGAAAAATTAAAAAAATATATAAAAATTTTATCATCTTGTTATTATTTGAAGGGTGTTTCGTGTGAATTTTGGAGGATCGACGAACGAGTTCGGATCTTGAAAAATCCAGAGAGCAAAACAGAAAACGCCAGATCTGAACAACAGAGGAAAATAATAACAGAGGAGCAGAAAATTTCTCGGGACAAGAACCGCAGGTTCCACCGCGTTTCCGCCGCAGATAGGTCCCTTTGGCCGCATTTCCGTCGCAAGGTAGTAACTTCAGCGTGTGGAATCTCCTCTGTAAGCTTCCTTTCTCCTTCTCTGAACCCTGATATCTCCTCTGTAAAATTTTCCCGCAGGATTCTTTGCGCTGCGCTAAAAAATTATTTGCAAGTGATTGTGTTTACTGCTTTGCATATTTTAAATTGACTTTAAGGGACTAGAACACCAATCCAGATTGGGTGGGGATTTCATCACCCTTCCTAGGACCCCAAAAATCACATAAGGCATATTGCATTGACCATCAAGTAATTAAAAAAGATTAGACTCAGCTCTAAGGATTTCGCGCTCAATAGGACAAAGGAATAGTTGTAGGCATCGACCGTTGATCCTAACCTGACTTTGTGGTGCCTAGGCTAGACAGGTAGTGAAAGGTAACTTTAAAAGGTGTTAGTGTATGGCATATTAAGGGCCATTATTGTATCATACTTGTATGTATATTACTTAATGGAAGCTTGGGATATTCACAGTTGTATATAAAGTCTTGCTAAAAACGGTAGTATGCTACTTGGTTTGTATCTACTTTAATATGTGCATATGTTTCTTGTAACGTATCACTTATACATATTAGTAGAGCCCATAGGATCTTTGCTTGATTACCAGCGTTGTGATGGTAGTCACACTAGTGGGGGCTGGGTAGTCTGTAAGCAACATCCTATACAGGTCCCTGGTCGTTGGATTATCAAGATAGGGCATCGATATTCCGGAGTAGACTAAGTGTGTACGCTTCTCATCCCAGTTGGGGAGATGGTCTGTCCCACAGCCATCAGTACGTCGTACTGGAGATAGTATACAGGTGCTCGTTAGGTTACGGGTACACCGGACAGGACTCGCAGAGGAACTGATTGGTTGGTATTATACCCGTCGTCAGTTAACAGTTCCCAGATGACATGAGTATAGCATAGTCCGCAGACTTGACACTGCTACTTCACCTCGAGTGTGTCCCACTGTTCTTAGATTGCTACCCTACCACGGCTCAAAGGAGTCGTGCAAACAGGTAGCAGTTGGGTGCAGTCCCGAGCACTTGGAGGCAGTAGTGGTTAGATAGGATTCGTCTCTCCCGGTATTGGGAGATGATATCGCGCTGTGTCAGAGAGTCATTACGCAAAGTCCCTGGCCAGGGCAAGTGAGATATACTGGTAGGTTCCAGTAGCTTCTCAGGGTGTAATGGGCTTCGCTCCGACACGTCTTATACAGCTATTAGGGAACTGACGCTTGCCGCCCCCTAGGCTTGATATGTGATAGTCTTAGATGAATAGACCGGACTGTATGGAGATTGTCACATCAGGCTCAGTGGGAGTTCGGATGAGTTTCCTCATCGGCCTTCTTATCGACATCTACCTGGGGACCGTTACGTACAGCTAGTGCCGCTTGCGATCTGTGGTTAAACCCACTGCCAGCGTAGTGTCGAGTCTTTAGAGTCCCACACAGAGAGTTTCCCTGCTCCAGGTGAAACGATATAGAGGTCGTATGGTTTTACGACAAGGGTTCGGACGTGTACGTGTGTTTACGCATGTACGACTTTTTGGACAGTTTTACTAACAGGCTTTGGTTTAAGCCAGATTATAGTATCAGGTTATTGGATTTATACAGTCTAAAGTTTTTCCATGTTTTCACGGATTGGAGGGGCGTTCTCGTAATTTGTCGGGAAGCTTCTAGAAGAGTGGTGACTTGGGGGGTAAGGCGGCATTGCATTAAATGAGATTAGTGACTCATTTGTATGATTCATCCATGTCATTAATGCATCATAAATGCTTAATGACTCATGGAGATGAATCACTCATAGATATTTAAGAAGCATGGTTGTTAATTCTATTATTTCATTATTGGATAAATAAATAATGCTTCATATATATTATGATAGATCATTTTCTCATTTCATTATCATCTTCACCTTCTCTTTCCTCAAGCTCACTCTCTCTTCAAACCCTAACCCTAGCCTCTCATGTGTTGAGATCAAGGGTTAGCTAGACTAATACATCCATAACCTCACTCTATATCCCTTAGGTAGCTTAGATTAGCACTTTAAGAAACCTAGTTATCTCAAGTTTGAGATTAAGCTTGGCGTAGGAGCTTTCGGGTGGATCGTCTTTGACTCGAGGAGGCCGTAGAGGTGCCGTTGTTCCAAGGAGCCAACGAGGAGTGGAGGACAGCGATGAAGACCCGAAGGACATGTAACGTGAGGTATAACTTCGAATCCGAGTAGTTAAACCTCTTGTTGGTAGTTAGCAATGGTTTAGATAACGATTCATGCGCTCAAGTCTGTATTACGAAGTTTTGATAATCGTTTTTCATATATTCCGCCTCCCCGCAAGTTCGTAGGGTGTGTGATATGGACTTACAGTGGTATCAGAGCCAACTAAACCATTACTGGCTTGTTAGCAACTGATTAGAAGTTCGATCGACAGAAAAACACGAAAACAAAACCCCGAAAATTCCAAGTTTCTGTTAATTTTAAAAGTGTCTAAAAAAATATTTGACATACCTTAAAATTCACAGCAGGGAATTATGTGAATACTGGGAAAATACGAGGACTCAACTCGTTTAGATGGCCGCGGATCTGCGGCAATATGATGCCTTTGGCCGCGGATCCGCCACCGAGTCAACTCGGAGTTGACTCGGATTTGCTCTGTTATTCATATATTTTGGTATTCTGTTTTCTTGTATGTTCTGTTTCTGCGCAGGTTACTTCAGTGCAGGTTTGCTTTTGGGGTAGACATGGAATATGGTATTCGATCGATGTTCTAAGATATTTGCTAATTGGGTTTTTATCTGTAATGTTTAATGTGTTCGTAAACCTCCCCTAACTGCTAGTATATCGGTTGGCAGGGGGTTGCACATTTCTGAAATGTTTACTGCTTGTGTATATGAACTGTGTTGGACTGTTGTGATGATTAGCCGGGGTTTGAGATGTGTTTAATATTCATTCATTCAATGTAAATGTAATTTGATGTAATATTCTTTTGCGGGGCACATCCAGGTTGCGGTTGTAGCCACCGTTGTATTATTTCTTTTTACTGTTTTTGCTCCTAGGATAGACCCAAGGTGGGGTACATAAAGTACCGGGTATGTCAAAGTGTTTAGTAGCATACTCACGTTGTTGAGGGAGATCGCTTCACTTCGGGTACTTGACGGGTAGTTTGCCGTACCCGTAGGGGTCTAGGGTGGGGTAATGGCTATTCATCACAGCTGTGTAATCCGTCTTTTATTGCAGGCTCGAAACAAATGCGGATTGCTAGTAAATCCAATAAAGTTCATCTGTGATCTGGAATGCTTATTATTACGTCTGACGAATGTACAATATCTATATATGATAGCCATTAGACGTCACTTATGTTTTACACCCGTGCTAGCCCAGCCCCCGCTCTGTCGTTAGTTAAGTAACCTAACGGGTGATGATGGGACCCAGTGGCGAATGCGGATGGCATATGAGGGCGTGGTATTTTCGTTGTTTTCTGCAATGATAGGATAAATGATGGGACGCATTATTATAATGCAAAGAAAATAAACCAAAGTTAAATCGTTGGAACAAATTTAAAAGAAACCACTCGGTTATTTTAAAAGATCAGAATTTTTAAATTGCGGAGCTTTAACCACTCCTTTTAAAAAGTATCAGGTTCCTTCGGTTATATCAAGTTCACTACGTTCACAGTTTTGCCAAAACCATTCGTAGCCCTCTGTCATTTCTTATGGATGGTCAGAAATATTCAAGCTATATTTGTTGGCCCTTAGTCAAGGCATAGTGTTTGGTAGCTGCTGAGGTATTCATTTGTTGCATAGATAGATGCGTTGGTTTGGGACAGTCGTATTATTTTGTTGGCCCTTAGTCAAGAGTATGTACGGGTAGGTTCAAATTAACCTGGACAATGACAGGTAGAACTTGACATGTGACTTATGATTTGTTGGCCCTTAGTCAAGGTCATAAGAGCATGGGGCAAAAATCTATATCGGGAATTTCTAAGGAAACTGAAATTTGCAAAAAGATGTATACCATTTTTGGAGTTTGATGAATGTTGGTAGGATTCCTTCAACATTATCATACGATGATACTTTGGATCCCGATCCTACTGTGAGTACGAGCTACTTATCAGGAGATTCGTCACTTAACGATCAATGCTATAAACCAAGTAGGTGCCTAGAAAGGTGTCAAAGGGGTTAAGCCCCCAGAGAAAAGAGGTTCTTTAATTAAGGAACTTCGCGAAAGCATTGGAAAACCTCCCTCGAAATATCGAAACTGGCCTTGCTGAACGGTTAAGCAAGTATTGTACGGTGAGAATTGTCCTGACTAATTCTTCTTTTATGGTTTGAGGAAGGATTCGAGAAACAGTGGGAGCCATCCTATTTAGATAAACTTAAAACCAATCTAAACTTGCAACAACTTCATGCTAAAATATTTTCTTCTCTCTCTCTTAAATGCAGCAACCTTGTGACCACACATAGGTTACATCTAGATAACAAATTGACTGAATCTGACTTATATGACTGGCAAAGGTCTATCCAGATGTCCATTGCCTATGACAACCTGGACTACCCTATTACTACAAAGATCCCGCCGTCCAAGGTCCAGTTTCCACCGTCGCGGATATGGATATCCGTCAGACAAAGGAAAATGATAAAACGAAAGCCAAGTGCCTCGTGTTAGCTTCAGTTGATGGTGTATACCAGAAGCAGCACGAGATGATGGACTTAGTTTCCATCTTTCTCCATAACAAAGATTTATATGGAGAGCAATCTCATATCGCAAGATATGAGACCTCGACTGAATTAATTCAAGCGAGGATGGCTGTCGGGTCATCTCTAGGGGACAACGTCCTTACAATGACTAGCTATATTGATGAGCTCCAAGACCTGGAGACCATGTTGGAGAACGAGTCAGGCACTGACTTAATTCTACAGTCTCTACCTTCTACCCTGAAGGAAACCAGGGAAGTAGAAAGAAAGAGAAGGGCAAAAATTTCAGGACTCAATGTAGTAAAAGATGGGCGTTCCTATTGTTATGGGATTAGGCATTGGCAGAATGATTGCAGGGCTTTAGAAGCCAGTAGCCAGGATACGAAGCATATTATGACTTCAGCCTCAAGTGTGTTTGTAATTGAGAACTGTATGTCAGTTAACCCTACTTCCTGGGTATTAGATACCGGGTCAGGATCTCACATCTGTAATTCATTACAGGCTCTGAAAAACCGTAGGGTTATCGGGATAGGTGATATGACCCTCACGGTTGCTAACGGAATGAGCATGGACACTGAATCCGTAGGGGAATATCATCTTGGACTGACAACTGGGCAGATATTGATTCTGCGTAACTGTTTTTATGTACCAGGAACAACTTGTAATATCATATCTGTATCCTTACTTTCTAAAGAAGGATATGATTTTACTTTTGTAAGTGATGTGGTTCATATCCACCTAAATCAAGTTCTGATTGGGTCAGGTACATTACAAAATGGAATATACGTATTAAATCAAGCTCAGATTTTCAGTGTCCAGAACACACTTAAAAGAAAGTCTCTAGAAATAAATCAGGCTTTCTTATGGCACTGTAGACTAGGTCACATCAATGAGAGAAAGTTGACTAAGTTACATAGAGAAGCATATTTGAATCCGTTCGAATATCAATCTTATGCTATTTGTGAATCTTGTCTCAAGGGAAAGATGACAAAGACTCCGTTTTCTGGACACGGAGTAAAAGCAAGCGAGCTCTTGGCACTCGTACACAGTGACGTGTGCGGTCCAATGTCTACACATACGCGATGAGGTTATTCCTACTTCATTACTTTTACGGATGATTTTTCTAGGTATGGATATATCTTCTTAATGAAGCATAAATCCGAGGCCTTTGAAAAATTCCAAGAATATAAGAATGAAGTGGAAAAACAAACCGGCAAAAGTATCAAGACACTGAGATCTGATCGAGGTGGTGAATACTTAAGTGCCGAGTTCCTAGGTTACTTAAAAGAGAATGGAATTCTCTCTCAGCTTACTCTTCCATACACACCACAACACAACGGTGTATCGGAAAGGAGGAATCGAACCCTATTGGATATGGTTCGTTCCATGATGAGTAACGCTGAGTTACCACGATCATTCTGGGGATATGCACTAGAATCAGCTGCATATCTTTTGAACCAGGTTCCTACCAAAACTGTGCCTACCACACCATATCAAATGTGAAGTGGGAAGAAACCCTGTCTAAAACATTTTAAGACATGGGGATGTCCGGCTTTTGTAAAAAAGCAGCATGCGGACAAGCTTGAGGCACGCTCAGTAAAGTGTAAGTTTGTGGGATATCCAAAGAACTCCAAGGGATATTATTTCTATTACACAGAGGAACAAAAGGTTTTTGTTTCTCGTCATGCCTGCTTCTTGGAAACTGAATTTTTGGAAAATCAGAAGAGTGGGAGCGAAATAGAACTGGAAGAAATTCCTGAACCACAAACTACAACTGAAAGTATGGTAGAACCAGAAGTTTCAGAAGAAAGGGACATCCCGACGCCACTCCGCAGGAGTAGTAGGCAGTCTCATCCGCCCGAGAGATACTACGGTTTTCTCATAGACGGGGATAGAGAGGATTGCACTGTTGACTATGATGAGCCTACTAGCTTCCAATAAGCTATTCAGAGCGGTGACTCAGTAAAATGGCTGGATGCAATGCGGACCGAAATGGAGTCCATGTACACTAACAAAGTATGGACTTTGGACATTGCTCCAGATGGGGTAAAACCCGTAGGATGCAAATGGATCTTCAAAAAGAAGATTGGTGTAGATAGAGAGGTTGAAACCTATAAAGCTAGACTTGTTGCAAAGGGTTTCCGTCAAAGACCTGGTTTGGACTATGACGAAACCTTTTCTCCAGTGGTGATTGGTAAGGATTCTGCGTGTTCAAGTTTTAGTTAAATACCGTAATCAAGACGGATTCGCTTGTAGCTAGCCGGTTGAGTACGGGTCGTCCGCAGGGAGATGGGAATCTTTTTCTATGTGCTTTAACGAGTTAAGTCCAGTTTTTCAGATTTTGTTGTGAGTAATTAAGCGGTAAAATGATATGTAAAGAGAGCTTGTTAGGGTTAGGATTAGGTTAGTTTGAGTTAGGAGTCTCCCACATCTTTCGTTGCCCCTCTTAATATCGGTGTTACGGTAATCGGCAACAACGGGGATTAGCACGACTGGGAAGAAACTTGTAAGTATAAGCTAGGCTTTCCAATGAATAAGTTCTTCCTTTTGGTGCTTGTCCGTCCGTTCTTGGCTCTTAGCCATAACCTCCGGTTAATTCAACCACAACCGGTCTCACTACGGAATCACCGCTATCATGTAGGATAGGGTGCCGTAAGGAGCGGATTATGGTTCAATTAACGGGAGTTGAATTAAGCTGTTGGGCAAGGAAAGAGTGAGAGAGATTTCCTTCTCTCAAAATTCCCTTATCCTACCCTAACAAGTATGAAACTACTCACACATCATGATACGGAAAAATAAAACAAAACAAAAGAGCAAGATAGAAAGAAAGAGATTAGAAGATAACAACTAGCTATTTGCAACCTCACCTTGGCGAGGATCAAGCGTAAGCATCATGGTCGTTTTAAGGATAAAGAAAAGAGAGAAGAAAGAAAGAACAAGAAATAACAACAACTAGTTAACAAATTAAAATTACAAGAAATTATAAAAGAACAAGACAAGATAATATAGCAAAAGAGTCTTCTTTATTCATCATTCTTCACTCACAAAGCTCACTACAAGTTTTAATGGAGAAGAGATGAGAAGAGGAAGAAGAAACACAACTAAACCTAGAAAAGAAAATACAAGATTATGGACCCCTTCCTTCACAAAGTTCTGGGCTATTTATAGGCTGAAAAATGAAAACCTAGGGCAACCACCATAACACAATTGAAAAGACCAATCTACCTATGAAGTTTGACAATCTGCCGACACCATACGGCCGCGGATCCGCGGCCTAAGCATACTTAAGCCGCGTTTCCGTGGCCATATAGATGAGTTAGACTCTCTGTTTTTTTGTGCTTCCCTGGTCTTCATTGTACATAATTCTGGTATATGTATTTTCTCAATTTGTCTTCACGATTTTTCCAGAATTTCTGTTGAGGGAAAGGTGGACTTTTTGTCAAGATTTTCTTGAGCTCCGCGTAGATTTCTTGGAACTTGTGTTGCCATTGAGCCTTGTGCATGAAGGTGATAATCGATTTGCCATTTTGTCTCCTAAACTGGTGTGTGGCAACAGACGGATAAAGAGCGGGGACCCGTGTTTTATCTGTGGTTGGCAGGAACCCGGATTTTTGTCGTGTTTTCCATGACTTTCACCGTTTTAGAACCAAGAACCTGTATCCTGCAATTGACTAGCAAACACGGCTCAAGAGTATCTACCGATATGCAATGTGATAAAAATTGGGCGGTATGAAAATGCAAAAAACTGATATGAACAAATACCCCCAAACTTATCATTTGCTCGTCCCGAGCAAAGCCAAATTATTCACAAAAAATTTCCTAACCTCACTTTCGCAGGGAACACGATTGCACTGAGCATGTGCAACAAGCCGTTAAACCTCTAGGTGTCCCTAGTAGGAGGAGTGTTGTCTCCTGAGGGTTTTCAGCGGATACTACCCACAAAATCCGGTCAAGTTAGTTTTGTAAAATAACTAAGATTCAAACCCTAAAGTTTTGTTTCAGAAAATAACAATTCTATAATCCTAAGTCTAGACCATCGAACCTTTATTTTTCACACCTCGCTTCTTATTTAACTACAGATTTTATATGTCTTTACGTGCAGTGCAAATAGTGTCGTTAAGTTCCAGAAGGATCGATTAAAGTCATCATGTGCACAATAAAGCCCAGATAACAATTTTAAAAGGATCACATAAGTTTTATAAAGAGTTAAGCATTTTTCAAGTTTCGTTTTCCAGTAAGGTTTCAACTTCAGAATTTCAATCTTCCTTAATAGGAAACTAAGTCGTATTTTTCACTCCACCTTTTTCTTGTTTTCATTTCATACACACCTCTGTGAACGTGCAATTGTCTTTATCATAGAATAAAATCTTCATATCTCCGTTAAATTTTTTTTTATAAAAGCCTGTCTTTTATCAAGATTATTCTCACGCAAAGAACCGTTAGGAATTTTAACTCGGAGAGAACACTTGCTTGACTTTGTTTTAATCTGGACTTTCTAGGCTTCTTAGCGAGCTTTGGGCCAATGCACCCAAACCAGTTGATTTTAGGGCATTAGGTGTAGAAACACCCCAGCGGACTTAATTACTCAAGTTACCTAGGTCCAAAACAAAAGACAGTTTGGCGTGAAAATCAGATGATTCAATACGAACGGAGATATAACCGGCAGTTCAATTATTTTTTGGATAAAAGACGTGTTTAGTGGGTTCGGTGTGTAATCATTCCAATCAAGTTTCAGATGGGTTATTTTTCAGACTTAGTTCGAATTACGGCATCAATAACATTCCTTCATATTCGCTTTACTTCATAAACTATTCTTGACATTACTTATTTCAGAACAAACCTATTTGATCCTCAGAAAATCATTTATCTGTTTAAAAGTTTTTAAACATAAAAGACTTGTCATCTAATTCCCAAAAACTCATGACACGTGTAGTGTGATGTAAAGACGTATATCAGCTATAGTTAACTTCAAAGGAGAGTTATCTTTCAGGTTTTCAAAATCTAAACATAAGATTTAGTTATTCCTATTTTTTCAAACAAAAACCGTCGAAATGTTGAATCAGAGTTCTTCCACAAGCTAACTTGACAGAAAAGTTTTTATATTTTTTAGAAAATTTTCAGATTTTTATGGATTTTATGGATTTTAATATGCAGATGAAAAATATACATATGAATGCGAAGGTAAGAAATGCGTACCGAGCGTACCCCCAAACTTAAACTGGACAGTGTCCTCACTGTCATTGCATGAAGAGATCATTTGAAGGGTCAAAAATGTCGGTTAGCGATACACAATTTTTTTTTCTTTTGGTTTTTAAAGAAAAGAAAAAGAATATACACAAATATCTAAAAAATGGTTTATACATACCCCCAAACTTATTTGGAACAGTGTCCACTGTTCTTGGCTGGATAACCGAAGTTTGGAGGTAGGCAGAGGAAGATTAGGCAGGGTAAACCGGCTCCTGTAAGAACATGAGCTCCTCTGTTGGTTCGGCGCTAAGGTACGGTTTTAGTCGGTGTCAGTTCACTTTGAAAAATGAACCGTCCTTCGGATTTTCCAAATCCACAGCGCCCTGCGGATATACATTCCGCACAAAATACGGCCCTTTCCAGCGAGATCTGAGCTTTCTTGGATGGAAGTGAAGTCGGGTGTCGTAAAGCAGTATCTGCTAACCAGGTACGAAGGTTTTGCGCAAAAGGTGTTTATCGTGAAACACCTTCGTTCGATTCTTAACGACAACTGCGTTATCGTAAGCCTCATCCCTAAGCTCGCTTAATTCGTTCAACTGCAGCTTCCGATGGCTGCCCGCATCATTGAGAGACAGATTCAGCTCCTTTATCGCCCAAAATGCGCGATGCTCTATTTTGACAGGTAGGTGGCAGGCTTTTCCATACACAAGCCGATAGGGAGACATGCCAAGGTCGGTCTTATAAGCGGTTCGAAATGCCCAAAGGGCATCAGTGAGTTTCAGCGGCCAATCCTTACGGTTTTTGGAAACCGTCTTCTCCAGTATCTGCTTGATTTGCCGATTTGAAACTTCGGCCTGCCCGCAGGTTTGGGGGTGGTAGGGCGTAGAGAGCTTATGATTAATGGAGTATTTCCGCATCAAGGCTTCGAAAGTTTTGTTGCAGAAATGACTTCCATTGTCGCTAATGATCGCTCGGGGGTGCCCAAAACGGGAGAAAATGTTTTCTTTAAGGAACCTAACGACAACCTTGTTGTCGTTAGTCCGGCTGGGCACAGCCTCGACCCATTTAGAGACGTAATCAACAGCGAGAAGGATGTACAAGTTCCCGAAAGAGCTGGGAAACGGCCCCATGAAATCTATCCCCCAAACATCGAAAATCTCCACAACCAAGATCGGTTGGAGTGGCATTTCGTTCCTCCGGGATATCCGGCCCATGTGTTGGCACCGGGAGCAAGTCTTGCAATAGTCATGAGCGTCTTTGAAGAGTTGTGGCCAGTAGAAACCACATTGCAAGATCTTCTCAGCTGTCTTTCTGGGGCCAAAATGCCCGCCACATGCTTGGTCGTGGCAAAACGACAGCACACTCTTGAATTCCTCATCAGGGACACGCCGACGAATAATCTGGTCGGGACAGTACTTGAACAAATAGGGTTCGTCCCAGTAAAAATGTTTTACTTGGGATAAGAAGCGAAGTCTGTCCTGACTTGACCATTCAGTCGGTAGTAATCCTGTGGCCAAATAGTTCACAATATCTGCGAACCAAGGTTCGCAAGATACTGTCAAGAGTTGTTCATCCAGGAAAATGTCGTTGATCGGAATTGGAAGCGAAGGCGAAGAAGGAAGTCGTGAGAGATGGTCGGCAACTACGTTTTCACATCCTCGTTTGTCCTTAATGACAAGGTCAAACTCTTGAAGCAAGAGGATCCAACGTATTAACCGAGATTTTGCATCTTTCTTCGCAAAAAGATGGCGCAGAGAAAAATGGTCTGTGTAGACAATGACTGGAGAGCCGATGAGGTAAGGCCTGAACTTTTTCTAAAGCAAATACAACAGCCAAGAATTCCTTCTCAGTTGTTGTATAATTGAGTTGTGCATCGTTCAGGGTTCGGCTCGCATAATAGATTACGTGCGGCATCTTGTTGATGTGTTGTCCAAGGACAGCACCAATGGCAAAGTCGGATGCATCACACATAATCTCGAATGGGTGAGTCCAGTCAGGTGAAGAAAGAACGGAAGCAGAAGTGAGTGAGCTTTTCAATGACTCGAATGCAGTCACACAGCTTGAGTCGAAGTCGAATGGCGTATCCTTAGCCAGCAAAAGACTCAAGGGCCTAGCAATCTTGCTAAAGTCCTTGATGAACCGTCTATAGAAACCAGCATGGCCAAGGAAGGCTCGGATATCTCTGACGCATCGGGGAGGAGGCAGATTGGAAATGACCTCAATCTTTGCTTTGTTAACCTCTATGCCATTTTGCGAGATGATATGTCCTATGACAATACCTTCGCGCACCATGAAGTGGCATTTCTCCCAGTTCAAAGTGAGATTCTTGTCCTTACATCAGGTAAGGACAGCGTCAAGATGCAGCAAACACTCGTTGAGGGAATCGCCGAATATGGAGAAGTCATCCATGAAAATCTCCAGAAATTTTTCCACCATGTCTGAGAAAATTCCCATCATACACCGCTGGAAGGTAGCGGGCGCATTGCATAACCCAAAGGGCATGCGACGATATGCAAACGTGCCGAAATGACAAGTGAATGTGGTCTTGTCCTGGTCTTTTTCAGCGATGGGAATCTGATTATAGCCGGAGTAGCCATTAAGAAAGCAGTAGTACTCATGTCCGGCCAATCGTTCAAGCATCTGGTCAATGAAAGGTAGCGGAAAGTGGTCTTTCCGCGTTGCGGCGTTAAGTTTTCTGTAATCAATGCATACTCGCCACCCAGTTTGGGTGCGAGTAGGGATTAACTCGTTCGCCTCGTTAGTGATGACCGTGATGCCTGACTTCTTGGGGACAACATGAATGGGGCTAACCCACTGGCTATCAGATATAGGGTAAATGATACCACTATCTAGACATTTGACGATCTCCTTATTCACAGCCTCCTTCATGACTGGATTGAGATGTCTTTGTGGATCCCGGGCTGGTTTGGCATCATCCATCAGATGAATGTGATGCTCAACGATCAGGGGACTAATCCCCTTGATGTCCGCCATGGACCAGCCAAAAGCTTGCCTGTTGCTGTGCAAGACCGCGAGAAGGGCTTTCTCTTGCTCGGGAGCTAGAGAAGCCGAGATGATGACAGGGAGGGTCTCGTTCTCACCTAAGTAAGCGTACTTAAGGTGAGACGGCAAAGGCTTGAGTTCGAGCGTTGGAGGTGAAACGATGGAAGGCAAGATTGGTGCAAAGGTCTCGAACTCAAAGGATTCTAGCAAAGGTTCAAAACGAGTGTAGGCAACCGAGTTGGATGGTTCAGGTAACTCATCCGGAAAGTCAAAGGATTCAAACTCGGGTTTTGCGCGGCTAAGATCGTTCGAGAACGTGAAACACTCGTAGTCGTTGTCGGGCGCAGAAACAGCAGCAGGTTCGAAGAGAAATGCACTAGTGGCGTCAAGATTATCGTGATCAAACAGAAACTCCTCGAATTCACATTCTTCTGGGGTGATCTCCTGGATCGAGCAGACGTCCAGTATATGAGCAATAGGTTCGGCGGGCTGATTCCCCAACCTAAAAATGTTGAGTTCAATCGTCATGTTTCCAAAAGAGAGGTTCATCGAACCATTGCGACAATTGATCATAGCATTTGAGGTTGCAAGAAATGGGCGACCGAGTATCACCAGAATTTGATTCCGGGGGTTAGCTACAGGCTGTGTGTCTAATACAATGAAGTCAATGGGGAATATGAAGTCCCCGACTTTGATTAACACTGTAGGGTTCCTAGGCACCCTAATGAGGTCTCACAAGGCATCAACCATGCCAATTTCAAATTTTAACGGTGCCGAGAAACCCTAGAACGGATCGTTGGCTAGAAATCTAGGCGAAAAGTAAACTAGTTAACATCTTAACTAAGAGGAACGGAAATACAACCTTTGTAGATCCGGTCCTCCACCTCCACGGCTCCGTGATGATGTCTCCTCGCTGTCCAAAACGGATCCCGGGCTCTAGAGTCGGTTTCATCGGAGAATGGACGGGCTAGGTCATCGACGACGATGCCGAAGATGATCTACGTCGAGGCATCACTAGATCAAGCTCTCACTTCGCCAAGTCAAGAAACTTGTGAAGAAAACACACTCTACTACTTGGCAAGAGGTAGAGGATGAAGAAATAGGAAGTGGGTAGACTTTAGAATTGGATTTCTCACTTGTTTTCATCAATCACCATTGATGAAGCAAGCTTCTTCAAGGAAGAAGAAGATGAAGAAGATGAATATTGTTATGATAAGTTATTTTCAAAATAGAAAATAAAAGGAATGCTTATCATAATCTAACCATGGTGAAGTGTAGAGAATCAACTAGGGTTGAGTGGAGTGGTTAGGGTTAAGCATGAGACAAAATGGTGACTAAGTCAAAGCTTCATGAAGCTTCAACATGCAAGTCCAAAATTAGCCACCATTTCATTTCTTTATGCTTAATATTTTTCCAAAATAAATAAATGAATAAATAATGGATAAAACAAAACCCTAATTTCCAACTTAACCATGGTTTAATTCTTTACACTTAACCAAAAAGCATGCATCATCAAACATGATACAATCATGTGTACAAAAGTATATCACATATACAATGTGCACAAACCAAGTGAGAAAATCCGTTTAAAGTGAACCAATACTAGTTAGTGCAAAGTAATATATCAAATATATAATTATGCATTAAATCATCAAATCAACACTTGATTCAATGATCCGGTCATGTCGCACACAACCGACTAGTATTCAATGTATCGGCTTATCGAATCAATACTTGATTCGATAACTAGGTTATATCGCATACAACCATTTCATACATTCATCGCGAGAATAGAATACGGTATCACATACACGCATTATTCTCGGTCCCGCACATATCTTATATGCGCTCCTATTTCGTTTCGCTTGAGCCAGGAAACCTCTGTGTAGGACTCTAAAGACTCGTCAATACGCCGGCAGCAGGTGATGATCATATCAAGTACCCACAAGCCGCAAGCGGTCTTCTAAACGTAACGGCCACCCGGGTATTGAGCAATCTGAAGATCGACGAGCAAGCCCGCTCATACTCCAGTGAATCCAACCAGTAACACTACCGTACAGTCCGGTCTGATCGTCTGATATGTCGCATATCTCGCCTAGGGGTGGTAAACGTCAGACCCCAATAGCTCGATAAGTCGTGTTGATATGAGGTCTATAACAATTCGAGAAACTACTGGTAACACTTACCAGTAAATCTCAGCAACCCTGGCCAGGGATTTCCTGTTATAGCCAATCGAACACAGCGCAACATCAACCCCCTATACCGGGAGAGACGAATCCCCTCCTATCGCTCATTGCCTCCATGTGACTCGGGACTGTACCCAAAAACCACCGTTTTGCACGCCCTCTTGGACGTGGTAAGATGGAAATCAAAGCACAGTGGGAACCACACAAGACTCTATGACGATCTCGGGTCAACAGACTACTTTGTACCAGTGTCACCAGAGAACTGCCATCTGACGTGAGGTATAATACCATCTGGGAGTTCTCGGCGAGTCCGTCCAGTGTACCCAGTCTCTACTGAGCACTCGTATATCATCTCTGATGTCAAACACCAATGGATATGGGATCATCCATCGCCTATCTGTATGGGTCGAGAAGGTACACGCTAGTCTACTCTGGTATATCGATGCCCCATCTCGATACACCCACGACTAGGGACTTTCAAGGATGTACTTATGGACTATCTGTCCCCACTAGTATGATCTGGATCATAGTCCAGGTAGTCAAGTACACATCCTAAGGGCTTTACCAACATGTAATAGAGAGACAATCTGTGTACACGTTAAGGTAAAGATCAACCAGATAGCATACTATCATGTCGAGCAAGAAAGTCCTCACTATATATGTCCCAGCATCCACTACAATATACATCCTATGTATAGTAATGGCCTCTAGGGCATACATATAACTAACAATCTCCCACTTGCACTAGGGCCATCTGTAGCAGTGGTTGTAGTATCTCATACTCAACCATCTCATAAAAGTCTCTCTCTGGGAACAGGCCTATGTGAGTGGATCCGCTGTGTTGTCCTCTGAGTCTACTCTCCTAACCTCGATCACCCTGGAGATCAACTATCTCCATGATCAGGTGATACTGCCTTAGAATATGTCTGGATCACTGATGGGACGGACGTTCCATGGCATAAGCCACAACTCCATTGTCACACAATGGTAGGAACGTAGTTCATCTCATGAACCAATATACACCCAAACAGCCTCTTCGGTAGCATCTTAAGTAGCGATGTATCCTGCCTTTATCGTCTAGTATGCCACGGTATCTAGCTTGGAACTCTTCCAACATACCGTCCCTTTACTGAGGGTATAGACAATGCCTGTGACTGACATTCAGTCGTCTTTATCACCCTGGAACACTTCCAGTGATTTTCCCCAGGATCAATTGATACCATCTCACTACAACTAGTGAGAATCCTAACATCCATTTAGATCTATCTCATAGATCCAAAACCCAGGATTTAGGAGGTATCACTTTGATCCTATATGGAGAATCATTGTGATAAGCGGAGATTGACCGAGCGTAGCATAGGAAACTCTTTCCCT
Organism: Agapanthus africanus; assembly: GCA_030015575.1. NCBI lineage: Eukaryota > Viridiplantae > Streptophyta > Magnoliopsida > Asparagales > Amaryllidaceae > Agapanthus > Agapanthus africanus. The sequence goes on from CM057341.1 coordinate 344,496,166, forward strand.
ATCAAGAGTATGTCATCCACGTACTCTACAAGGATCATCGCCATACTCCCTACTACCTTTTTGTATATACAAGGTTCATCTACCATTTTGATGATGTCAAACTCTTTGACTATTTCATCAAAACAGATGTTCCAACTCCGCGATGCCTGCTTTAATCCTATAAAGCATCTTGCACACGTTTCCGCTGCTCCCACTGTCTACGAAGCCCTCTGGCTGTGTACTTATAGACTCTCTCTTCTAAAACATCATTTAGAAAAGCTGTCATGACACCCAACCACCAGATATCGTAGTCATGGTATATAGCCGTGGCAAGTGGGATCTGGATGGACTTAAGCATAGATCCTTAGAAAAAGTTTCATCATGATCCACACCTGGTCAATGATACAAACCTTTAACAAGTCTAGCTTTGAAAGTCTCAACTTTTCCATGTACACCAAGTAATCTTCTCAAGACATACTTGCTCCTGATGGGGATTTAACCCTTCAGATATAGCAACCAAAGTCCATACTTTGTTGGTGTATAAGGATTCCATCTCAGATCGATAAACATCCAGCCATTCTTATAGAGTCTTACTCCTGATGGCCAGCTCGAAACTAGTTGGGTCATCATCTCATGATGCAATCCTCGCTCCCACTGTCATAGAGAAACCGAAGTATCTCTCAGATGGGTGAGGAACCCTACTAGATCGGCGGAGAGGCCGAGGTTCGTTGGAATCTACTGAATCCTTTGGTTCTTTCAAATCATCTGCTGTAGTTTGTATAGCTGGAACCTTTCCAGTTCTACATTACAGACTTTGCCTCGAGCTTGTCCGGATTTTTCTTTCAGACATAGGCCGGTCAACCCCAAATCTTAACTAGCTTAAGATATGGGCTCTTACCATACCATATCACATATGAAGCGGTAGGCAACTGATTTGATTATAACCCTATTCAATAGGTATGCAGCTTCTCAAGTGCATAACTCCCAAAAAGGAAATAGGCAACTCAGTAGTACTCATCATAGAGCACACCTTATCATATAGGGTGTGTTTGCTCCGCCCCGATACACCATCGTGCTATGGTGTATACAGAGGAGTAATGCTGAGAGAGAATCTCATTCTCCTTTAGAATAGTCCAGTATTTCCGTGCTCAAGTATTCTCCTCCTTGATCTCATCATAGGATATAATACTTATACCCGTATCCTGGTTCTCTACTTCTCACTTATATTCTGTGAATATCTCAAAAGGTTCGGACTTGTGTTTCAACAGGAACATAGGTCTGAATCTCGAAAGATCATCAGAGAATGTAATGAAGTATAAAGAACCAGTCCTGGCATGTGTAGACAGGGGACCTACATACATCAACATGTATCATCCCAAGAGTTCACTAACTCATTCTCTGTTTCCAATAAACAGAGCTAGTGTCATTATATCTTTGTGACATGACTGGCGAGTTTCACAAGATGTAAATTCAAACTAATTTAAATATGCATCTTTATGTAACTCTAGCTAGTCGGGTCACATTGATCTGACCTAGTCTACAATACCTCAAGAAGGAATCGTTCATTTCTGAACTCTTCCTCTTGTGTGTGTTCCATATACTAAGAACTGCAGTTTGATTTAGAACATCAACGCTTTTAGATAACGTGCCTGAACCGACGAACTTTTGATATAGGAAATGTCCAAAACATTATCCAACAATACAAAATTTTATCATTTCTTTACTAATAAAGAGAGTGATATGATTTTGTATATCAGGTTCGGTATCTAACAACATTCGTTCAGAATCAATGTATTGGTAATACAGGGTGACAGTGACCAACAGACTTGGCTGCAACACTTGCCCCGTTTTCTGCCTCATGAAACTTATCACCCGTTCTCAGTTTTTCTACCCTTTTGTAGCCCTATGTAACAGATTACATATCTGGGATCCTGATCCGGTATCATATACCAGGATGCGGAGGATACTGAGAAACAGTTCTGTATAATGAACACACCCGAAGATGATGCATCAACATGCACTCTCTTCGTTTGGGCGGCACGGGAAATCTGGTATTCCCCAATTTCCTGCTCTGTCTTATAACAATTATAAGTTGGAGCGGGACCAACGTTCCCCAGCTCAGTATAACAAGCGGGTTTGGTCAATATTCCGTATTATTATCTTGATTAAGGCGTGATATGCTCGCTACCTGGAGAGAGAGAGAAGAAAACACTCAGCGTGCGCTCTTGCAAGAATAGATTGGTTATTATTTTATCTAATCAGGATGGCTCCCACTGCTTTTTATCAAATCTTCCTTCAAACCCTAAAAGGAAAGACTAGCCGGGATTAATTACACACTACAAGTTTGCCAATCTTTCAGCCAGGCCAGTGTCGGTACTTTGAGGGAGGTCCCCCGTGCTTTCGCACGAACCTAATTAATGTAAACCTCGTTTTCCCAGAGGCGTAACCCCGTTGACACCTTTCTAGACACCTACTTGATCGGCTAATTGTAATGTATAAAACTCTCCCAGGAGTAACACTTACTCGCAGCGGGTATCGGGATCCAACTATCTCATAGAAGGTATGCAATCTCATTGCAAATTTCAACACTTGAAATTCCCGATAATATTTTGCCCCTAACGTGCTATGACCTTGACGAAAGCCAACAAACCATAGCCCGCTAGTCAAGTTCAACCCGTACATTTCTTGATCGAATTAAACCCACCCGCACGACCCTTGACGAAAGCCAACAAAGCCGCACGACTACCCTAATCCGTATGCTAGCAGATAAGCAGCATATAGCTACCACACACTGCACCTTGACGAAAGCCAACAAATGCAGCACGAATACTATATACAACTTATCTGAAATGACGGAGGGCTACGACAGGTTTTTCTGAAAACCTATTGCGTAATGAACTTGATATCGTTGTAGAATCAAATGATTTTAAAATGGAGTGCTTTTGAAGCTTTTCTAGTTTTGCTAAAGGAGTCACTCCCAGTGAAGGGATCGTCGGTCCTTTCCTCGTCGAATGAGGTGCGGGATATATCACATATATCACTGTGCAAAGCAAAAAACTCTTAAAAGCAATCAAAAGACAAACCGAGTGTGTGGCATCTGCCAGTTATTGCTAAAGGAGTCACTCCCGGTGAAGGGATCTCGGTCCTTTCCTCATCGAATATGGTGCAGGATATATCATATATACCGCTGTGCAAAGCAAGAACTGTAGCTACCTGTTTTAATTTGAAATTCAATTCTACAACATCTTAGGTTTCTTTTATTTCATTAATCTTATTAATGAAGTCCCATCATTTAAATTACCTAAACATCACAGATAAATACGACGTACACTTATGCCATTCGCATTCGCCTCGATGTCCCCTCGTGCACCGTTAGGTTAGGTAACTAACGGCAGAGCGGGGCAGGGCTAGCGCGGGTGTAAAAAATAAGTAACGTCTATATAATATATCATATATACTATATACAGTATCTATCACAGAACATCACATGATCACATCACAGATATCGCAGCAGAAGAAACATATGAAATATTGGATATACTAGGACGTCCGTGTTTTCAATACGAGCCAGTATAAAACACGGATTCCACGGTCGCGATGAATAGCCAAACCCACACCCCTAGACCCCTAAGAGAGCGGCAAGCAACCCTACCAATTCTAGGGTTAGGAGACCCGGACTCGACTCCTCGAGTTGGTCTCCCACTGGACTCCAGAACCCGGTTATTTGTGCTCTCCTCCTTGGGTCTATCCTAGGGCGGAAAAGTAAATAATATACAAACGGTGACAACTTCCGCAACCTGGAAGTGCCCCAATAAAAGAATATTACATACAAGTTTTTACATGAATGAAAATGAAAAACACTCATCTCACATAAAAACCCCCGGCTATTCAAACACGACGATCCAATATAACATATCCAGCAACACATAACATCACATGTCATCAACGTAAGTAAATATGCGCATCCCAATTGTCGTTGACATATAGCAACGAAACCGGCGATATCACATATTACACTTACGGTCACAGAAAAGAAAGTGTAAAACTACAACAGTTGGAATCCGCAACCACCTCAGACATCGCATGCTTGACCAAATGAATTACTTAGACATCGTATGCCTAACAATTATAAACCCCACATTTTAGTCTCATTATCGAAAACTCTTTTCAATATCAAGTCGGGCAATTCAACAAGATTCCCGACATTTTGATCGAATGCTCGTCGCAAACTTCAGCAGACGGCCGCACCCCCGATACCGTCGACGAAGTGCACCAAGGCGGAACACCGCTACCGTGAGCACCCGGACGGATGCTTTCGGCGACGGGGTTCTCCTACAGTCACTTGGTCGGGGCTATGGAGCGAGGCTGTCTATTAAGTTTACCCGGCGAGTATCCGCGTACGCTACGTGATTGCGACGGACTTTTGATCACATCAAAATTCCGTGGCAACCGATCAAGTGAGACTAAACTGCTGTGTTTATAACATTCATTCAGTTATCACATAACTTCTTGTGAATTCCAATTATTGTATCACATTCCAGATAAACAGAAAATGTTAAACTTTTCGATCGAACAATCGAATACCCAAGTTTTCCCGATACAGCTCAACACATGAAATAAGTCTAACAACATTCCGTTCGTGCCTCAGTACCAACGGTCCAGCCGTAGAAGGGTCAAGCCAATGCCTCACATGTGGCACGCCGTACTGCCCCAAACCCTAAGGTTCAAAGGGCAGTTCAAGACGGTCACATAATCGAGTTAAGGTTTGTTGCCTTCTAGAGGGTCCATCGAGTTACTTGCACTACTTAGAATGTCGTTAAACTACGGAAAAATCCAACACTAGGAAATTTCCCGACAGGGGAAAAATTGGGTATTTATATCCGGTCGAACTTTTTAACATATTCTAAAAACTATCCGGAAAGCCACACAGACAAAATTTGATACTCCGATCGAAACACCGAATCCCCAAATCAATCCCAGAAAATTCAACTCTATAATAAATTTTAAAAATTCCCAGAAAACTCAGCATAATTTATCAGGAATTACTGTGCAAACAATGATGGCTGACGTCACCAGATAGCCGCGGAACCGCCGCAGAAGCCTGGCTTCTGCCGCGGTTCCGCCGCAATAAGTACTGTTCATCGAAAAAATTTTGCATCGTAATTCTTATTTTTCCCTGCTGAATTTTTTACCAATTTTTAATTTGGAAAAATCCCAGTTTTTGAAAAAAGGACAGAGAGCAATTTTAGAGTTGTGTTTCGGGTTCGTTCGGGTTTCAAATTCCGTCTAGACTTCGCCTAAGGCTCTAGCTTGGCTCTGATACCACTGTAGGGTTCCTAGGCACCCTAATGAGGTCTCACAAGGCATCAACCATGCCAATTTCAAATTTTAACGGTGCCGAGAAACCCTAGAATGGATCGTTGGCTAGAAATCTAGGCGAAAAGTAAACTAGTTAATATCTTAACTAAGAAGAACGGAAATACAACCTTTGTAGATCCGTTCCTCCACCTCCACGGCTCCGTGATGATGTCTCCTCGCTGTCCAAAACGGATCCCGGGCTCTAGAGTCGGTTTCATCGGAGAATGGACGGGCTAGGTCATCGACGACGATGCCGAAGATGATCTACGTCGAGGCATCACTAGATCAAGCTCTCACTTCACCAAGTCAAGAAACTTGTGAAGAAAACACACTCTACTACTTGGCAAGAGGTAGAGGATGAAGAAATAGGAAGTGGGTAGACTTTAGAATTGGATTTCTCACTTTTTTTCATCAATCACCATTGATGAAGCAAGCTTCTTCAAGGAAGAAGAAGATGAAGAAGATGAATATTGTTATGATAAGTTATTTTCAAAATAGAAAATAAAAGGAATGCTTATCATAATCTAACCATGGTGAAGTGTAGAGAATCAACTAGGGTTGAGTGGAGTGGTTAGGGTTAAGCATGAGACAAAATGGTGACTAAGTCAAAGCTTCATGAAGCTTCAACATGCAAGTCAAAAATTAGCCACCATTTCATTTCTTTATGCTTAATATTTTTCCAAAATAAATAAATGAATAAATAATGGATAAAACAAAACCCTAATTTCCAACTTAACCATGGTTTAATTCTTTACACTTAACCAAAAAGCATGCATCATCAAACATGATACAATCATGTGTACAAAAGTATATCACATATACAATGTGCACAAACCAAGTGAGAAAATCCGTTTAAAGTGAACCAATACTAGTTAGTGCAAAGTAATATATCAAATATATAATTATGCATTAAATCATAAAATCAACACTTGATTCAATGATCCGGTCATGTCGCACACAACCGACTAGTATTCAATGTATCGGCTTATCGAATCAATACTTGATTCGATAACAAGGTTATATCGCATACAACCATTTCATACATTCATCGCGAGAATAGAATACGGTATCACATACACGCATTATTCTCGGTCCCGCACATATCTCATATGCGCTCCTATTTCGTTTCGCTTGAGCCAGGAAACCTCTGTGTAGGACTCTAAAGACTCGTCAATACGCCGGCAGCAGGTGATGATCATATCAAGCACCCACAAGCCGCAAGCGGTCTTCTAAACGTAACGGCCACCCGGGTATTGAGCAATCTGAAGATCGACGAGCAAGCCCGCTCATACACTAGTGAATCCAACCAGTAACACTACCGTACAGTCCGGTCTGATCGTCTGATATGTCGCATATCTCGCCTAGGGGTGGTAAACGTCAGACCCCAATAGCTCGATAAGTCGTGTTGATATGAGGTCTATAACAATTCGAGAAACTACTGGTAACACTTACCAGTAAATCTCAGCAACCCTGGCTAGGGATTTCCTGTTATAGCCAATCGAACACAGCGCAACATCAACCCCCTATACCGGGAGAGACGAATCCCCTCCTATCGCTCATTGCCTCCATGTGACTCGGGACTGTACCCAAAAACCACCGTTTTGCATGCCCTCTTGGATGTGGTAAGATGGAAATCAAAGCACAGTGGGAACCACACAAGACTCTATGACGATCTCGGGTCAACAGACTACTCTGTACCAGTGTCACCAGAGAACTGCCATCTGACGTGAGGTATAATACCATCTGGGAGTTCTCGGCGAGTCCGTCCAGTGTACCCAGTCTCTACTGAGCACCCGTATATCATCTCTGATATCAAACACCAATGGATATGGGATCATCCATCGCCCATCTGTATGGGTCGAGAAGGTACACGCTAGTCTACTCTGGTATATCGATGCCCCATCTCGATACACCCACGACTAGGGACTTTCAAGGATGTACTTATGGACTATCTGTCTCCACTAGTATGATCTGCATCATAGTCCAGGTAGTCAAGTACACATCCTAAGGGCTTTACCAACATGTAACAGAGAGACAATCAGTGTACACATTAAGTTAAAGATCAACCAGATAGCATACTATCATGTCGAGAAAGAAAGTCCTCACTATATATGTCCCAGCATCCACTACAATATACATCCTATGTATAGTAATGGCCTCTAGGGCATACATATAACTAACAAACACATCCTCTAGCTCACCCCTAGGATGGGTGATCGATTGGTCGGCCATTTGGAGAGTGCAGTGCGTGGGTTTCAGCTCTCCGACGCCTAATTGCTCGTATACTAAATTCGGAAGCAGGTTAACACTGGCACCAAGATCTAATAGTGCGCGGTTGATGTTCTTATCCCCAATGGTAATTGAAATCGTAGGACAGCCAGGGTCCTTCCGTTTTTGTGGTAAAGATTGGGTAAGGGCATCACTCACAGCACTAGCCAACAAAACTTTCTTGGGTACCTGAGACTTCCTCTTTTTCGTGCACAAGTCCTTTAAGATTTTCGCGTAGGACGGGACTTGTTGGACAGCATCTAAAAGAGGAATGTTAATGTTAACCTGCTTAAATAACTCCAGAATTTTCTCCATTTGAGGATTTTGTTTATTAGACCTCAACCGGTTTGGAAATGGAACATTTTGAAAATTGGTTGAGTCTAATGCTGGAGGAGGAGATTGTGGAGTTGGAACGGATCCCAGAACAGGTGTTTTCGTGGAGTGAGAAGTGGGTCCATTCAGAGCAGAAGAAGAGGAAGGGGAGCCTTGTGAAGAACGGAGAATAGGCTCAGAAGACGAAGAAGAAGAAGAAGAAGAAGAAGAAGCAGCGGCCGGGGTGTCATCGTTGATTCGTTTGCCAATGTTGTTTTGCAGCATCCTTCCCGATCTCAGTGTGGTCACGGCACTCACATTATGGTTCTGTTGTTCAAGAGCAACATGTGCATTATGTGGATGACCGGGATTTGGAAGTGGCTGGGACGGGAGATTCCCCTTTTCTCGCTCGCTTAAGGCCGGGTTCAGCTGTGCAATCTGGGCCTCGATGGTCTTGATGCTTTGCCCGTGTGCGGCAGTGTGTTGCACTAAGGATTGAATGGAAGACTGGATGTTGGCAGTGGATTGAGTCGATTGTTTAACGAACGCCTCCAGATTTCGTTCGAGCGAGGAAACCTTATCGTTGTTTGACGGAACAAAGTTGTTTGGTGAAAAAGAATTGTTGGGTGCAAAGTTGTTCGTCTGATTTTGGAAAGGCTGGGGTTGGAAGGGATGCTGATACTGAGTTTGTTGTTGCGCTTGTTGTTACGGCGGAGGGGCCCTTTGGAAATTGTTGCCTTGGAATTGATTCTGATTCTGATTCCAGGCGAAATTGGGGTGGTTCCTCCAACCGGGATTGTAGGTGGAAGAGTATGGATCATTCCTCGGTCTTTGCTGAAATGCAGCATTAACCTGATCCTGTCCTTGCGATGGTGGATTGTAAGGACACTCTTCGGTCAAGTGAGAAGGATCGAAACAACAAGCGCAAATGGTACGAAGGGGGAGAACAGGGGCAGGAGCAGGAGAAGAAAATTTGCTCTCTATCGCTTCAAGCTTTCTCGTTATTGCAGCCATTTCAGCTTTCATTGCAATAGAGACATCAAGTTGGTGAATTCCTACCCTAGACTGACCGGTAGAAGTGGAGGTAGAAGAAGAAGTCGGTCTGGTGCTCTCCCATTGTATCGTTTGCTCCGCAAGGTCGTCAAAGAACTGCCACGCTTCCTCGTCAGATTTCGATAGGAAGTGGCCCTGACAGATGGTTTCCAACAACTGCTTCGTTGCTGGGTTCAGGCCCTCGTATAAGGTGTGGCAAAGTTGCCATTTCTCTATACCGTGGTGAGGACACTGAACAAGAAGGTCTTTGTACCGGTCAAAGCACTTCCAGAAGGGTTCAGAAGGAAGCTGAGAGAATTGGTTGATTTCATTTCGAATCCTTGCGGTTTTATGATTCGGATAGAATTTTTTTAGAAACGCTTTAACAAACTCGTCCCAGCTGGTGATTGAGTGGGAAGCGGTGCTATACAGCCATTTTTCAGCAAGATCGCATAAAGTGAACGGAATGACCCGTAGACGTATAGCATCGTCCGACAGCTGGGTGGTTTTCATCATGGCACAGACATTTTGAAATTTGTTGATGAAGATATAGGCATCTTCAGATTCAAGCCCATGAAATCGTGGAAGCATGTTGATGAAGTGGGGCTTAATTTCAAAATTATCCCCATTGGCCGGTGGAAGAGAAGGGCAGGTAGGAAGTGCAGAACGGGTGGGATAGAAACGATCCTGGAGCGCGATTCGCTGCGGCGCTACAACAGGCGGTGGTGGTGGGTTATTGGTCTCCGTAGGAGGTGGATCCAATCCAGGGGTAGTCAAAGAGATGTTCAGATTAAATCCTGACATCGCGGAGGAAGAAGTTGGTGAAGGTGAAGGTGAAGATGTATGAACAGAATTCCGGTCAACGTCGGAGTTGGCCGGCAAAGGAAGGGGTGAAAGAGGAGTGGACGGAGTATCGACGTCTGAGTCGATCGCGTAGTCGGTAGAGACTAACGTAATGCGGACTAGACGGGCGCTAGTGTCCCGAGTCCAAGCGGACATACACTAAACGAGTTTAGTATAGTCAAAGCGGAGAAGCTGAGGGTAAGAAAACGTCAATGGGGAAATACTATGGGTGGTGGGTGAAAAAGGGATATGGCGACAAAGGGCAAGTTTTTATAAAAGTTTTTGATTTTTTTTCCTTTTTTTTTTAGAAAGAGATTTACAGAAATATGTACGGATATACGGCTTAAGCAATAACAAACAAGATATGCACAATCACACCTAGATCTAGGGTCACCTAGGTCTGCTAGACCTGCTCCAGAACTTGATTGTCGAAGTTAAACAGTGTCGAGAAACGGGCTTAAGATACACTGATCACGAGGCCAGGTAAGTGCAGAGATAAGGGGAGGTTTTCCAACGCTTTCACGAAGTTCCTTAATTAAATAACCCTTTCTCTTTTGGTGGTTGCGCCGTTAACACTTCCCTAGACACCCTGTAAACAATATACCGTTAAGCGAGGTTCTAAACACGGTTTATCTTCTCCTAATGAGCGCGAAGTCCTTAGGGCTGAAGTCTAGTATTTTTTAATTTACAATGGACAATGCATATGCTTTTGAGATTTTTGGGGTCCTGGGAAGGGTGATGAAATCCCCACCCAATCTGAATTGGTTTCAAGCCCCTTAAGTCCGTATTAAAGAAATGCAAAGCAGTAACAAATCAACTGCAAACAATTTTTATTTTTAGGGCGGCGCAAAAAATCCTGCACAAGAACAATTTATTGGAAGGGGGAGAAGAGTTTGCGCAAAGAAATCTGCAGAAAACACAGTTTATTGGAGTTCAGAGGAGTGGGGGAGAGAAAAGAGAGACTTACAGAGATTTTTGTGGCTCTGAAGCCACCAAGTGGCCGTGGATCCCCGACCTAAGCCATCTTATGCCGCGGATCCACGGCAGTAAGGTGAGATTGGCACACCATTTTTCTTGGGTTTGCTGGTTTGGGTGTCCTCTGCTTGTCTGGATTTGCTAAATCTTGATTTGCTCACTGTATCTGCTCCAGATTTGTACAGTAGACCGTTTGCTTCGTTTCGATCCGTCGCGGTGTAGCCGCGAGATGTGGGTCTATCTTCCCACGTCTTTGGCACTGTACTTGAATTTCAAATATCCCACGTCTTTGGCACTGAACTCGAATTCCGTATTATCCTGCACACTTGCACAAAAACTAATCAAAAATAACAAAATGATTTTTTACAAAGTATATTTTTTTTTGTTTTTCGGTTATATTTATATTCACAAGTTAACCCGAAATTTCACAAAGAAATAAACTACCGTCTCCCCGGCAATGGCGCCATTTGATTGGTAAGGATTCTGCGTGTTCAAGTTTTAGTTAAATACCGCAATCAAGACGGTTTCGCTTGTAGCTAGCCGGTTGAGTACGGGTCGTCCGCAGGGAGATGGGAATCTTTTTCTATGTGCTTTAACGAGTTAAGTCCAGTTTTTCAGATTTTGTTGTGAGTAATTAAGCGGTAAAATGATATGTAAAGAGAGCTTGTTAGGGTTAGGATTAGGTTAGTTTGAGTTAGGAGTCTCCCACATCTTTCGTTGCCCCTCTTAATATCGGTGTTACGGTAATCGGCAACAACGGGGATTAGCACGACTGGGAAGAAACTTGCGAGTATAAGCTAGGCTTTCCAACGCATAAGTTCTTCCTTTTGGTGCTTGTCCGTCCGTTCTTGGCTCTTAGCCATAACCTCCGGTTAATTCAACCACATCCGGTCTCACTACGGAATCACCGCTATCATGTAGGATAGGGTGCCGTAAGGAGCGGATTGTGGTTCAATTAACGGGAGTTGAATTAAGCTGTTGGGCAAGGAAAGAGTGAGAGAGATTTCCTTCTCTCAAACTTCCCTTATCCTACCCTAACAAGTATGAAACTACTCACACATCATGATACGGAAAAATAAAACAAAACAAAAGAGGAAGATAGAAAGAAAGAGATTAGAAGATAACAACTAGCTATTTGCGACCTCACCTTGGCAAGGATCAAGCGTAAGCATCATGGTCGTTTTAAGGATAAAGAAAAGAGAGAAGAAAGAAAGAACAAGAAATAACAACAACTAGTTAACAAATTAAAATTACAAGCAATTATAAAAGAACAAGACAAGATATAATAGCAAAAGAGTCTTCTTTATTCATCATTCTTCACTCACAAAGCTCACTACAAGTTTTAATGGAGAAGAGATGAGAAGAGAAAGAAGAAACACAACTAAACGTAGAAAAGAAATTACAAGATTATGGACCCCTTCCTTCACAAAGTTCTGGGCTATTTATAGGCTGAAAAATGAAAACCTAGGGCAACCACCAGAACACAATTGAAAAGACCAATCTACCCCTGAAGTTTGACAATCTGCCGACACCATACGGCCGCGGATCCGCGGCCTAAGCATGCTTAGGCCGCGTTTCCGCGGCCATATAGATGAGTTGGAGGCTCTGTTTTTTTGTGCTTCCCTGGTCTTCATTGTACTTAATTCTGGTATATGTATTTTCTCAATTTGTCTTCACGATTTTTCCAGAATTTCTGTTGAGGGAAAGGTGGACTTTTTGTCAAGATTTTCTTGAGCTCCGCGTAGATTTCTTGGAACTTGTGTTGCCATTGAGCCTTGTGCATGAAGGTGACAATCGATTTGCCATTTTGTCTCCTAAACTGGTGTGTGGCAACAGACGGATAAAGAGCGGGGACCCGTGTTTTATCTGTGGTTGGCAGGAACCCGGATTTTTGTCGTGTTTTCCATGACTTTCACCGTTTTAGAACCAAGAACCTGTATCCTGCAATTGACTAGCAAACACGGCTCAAGAGTATCTACCGATATGCAATGTGATAAAAATTGGGCGGTATGAAAATGCAAAAAACTGATATGAACAAGTGGCTATGCTCAAATCCATTAGGGTCGTTCTTTCTATTGCTGCCTTCCACGATTATGAAATCTGGCAGATGGATGTAAAGACGGCCTTTCTAAATGGAAATTTGGAAGAGAGCGTCTATATGGATCGGCCAGAGGGATTCATTCAGAATGGGAACAGCGGTAAAATATGCAAGTTGCTTAAATCCATTTATGGACTAAAGCAGGCATCACGGAGTTGGAACATCTGTTTTGATGATGCTGTCAAAGATTCGACTTTATCAAAAAATCGAGATGAACCATGCATATACAGTAAGATTATAGGGAGAGCTGTAGTATTCCTCGTCTTGTACGTGGATGACATTCTCCTAATAGGAAATGATATTCTTATGTTACAGTCAGTCAAAAGATTCTTGTCACATAAATTCTCCATGAAAGACCTGGGTGATGCCACCTACATTCTGGGGATCCGGATCTATCGTGATAGATCAAAGAGGATATTGGGACTTTCGCAGTCCAGGTACATAGACACTATAGTGAAGAGATTCAGTTTGGATGATTCTAAGCATGGTACGGAATCACCCTCTCCAAATAGATGTCTCCCAAGACTGATTTGGAAAGGGATCGCATGTCGATTATACCCTACGTTTCTGCGGTAGACTCTATAATGTATGCGATGTTATGTACCAGACCAGATGTAGCATACGCATTAAGCGTTGTAAGCCGGTATCAGGCAAACCCAGGGGAGAAGCACTGGATAGCCATGAAGAACATTCTCAAGTACCTGAGGAGGACTAAGGAGATGCTCTTGGTGTATGGCGGAAAAGACCTCCAGATGGAGGCCTTTGCCGACTCCGGCTTCCAGAGTGACAAAGATGACTCCAAGTCCATGTTGGGTTATGTCTTTATCCTCAATGGAGGGGCGGTCTGTTAGAAGAGTTCCAAGCAGGAGACCGTTGCTGACTCAAAAATGGAAGCAGAGTACATAGCAGCTTGCGATGCCCCAAAAGAAGCTGTCTGGATGAGGAAGTTCCTCATAGAACTTCAGGTGGTTCCTTCCAGTGTTGGTCCAATACCTCTGTATTGTGACAACAACGGCGCTATAGCTTTAGAGAAGGAACCTAGGTCCCATCAGAAGTCCAGACACATCTTAAGGCGGTATCACCTGATCAGGGAGATCGTAGATCGCCGGGAGATCGAGGTGAAAAGAGTAGAGACGGAGAATAACATTGCTGATCCATTCACAAAGGCCCTTCCTCAGACGCAGTTCGAGAGGCTATTTGAGATGATAGGTCTGCGAAATGCCAGCTCATGGCCCTAGTGCAAGTGGGAGATTGTTAGTGTATATGCCCTAGGGGCCATTATTGTATCATACTTGTATGTATATTACTTAATGGAAGCTTAGGATATTCACAGTTGTATATACAGTCTTGCTAAAAATGGTAGTATGCTACTTGGTTTGTATCTACTTTAATATGTGCATATGTTTCTTGTAACGTATCACTTATACATATTAGTAGAGCTCATAGGATCTTTGCTTGATTACCAGCGTTGTGATGGCAGTCACACTAGTGGGGGCTGGATAGTCTGTAAGCAACATCCTATACAGGTCCCTGGTCGTTGGATTATCAAGATAGGGCATCGATATTCCTGAGTAGACTAAGTGTGTACGCTTCTCATCCCAGTTAGGGAGATGGTCTGTCCCATAGCCATCAGTACGTCGTACTGGAGATAATATACAGGTGCTCGTTAGGTTACGGGTACACCGGACATGACTCGTAGGGGAACTGATTGGTTGGTATTATACCCGTCGTCAGTTAACAGTTCCCAGATGACATGAGTACAGCATAGTCCGCAGACTTGACACTGCTACTTCGCCTCGAGTGTGTCCCACTGTTCTTAGATTGCTACCCTACCACGGCTCAAAGGAGTCGTGCAAACAGGTAGCAGTTGGGTGCAGTCCCGAGCACTTGGAGGCAGTAGTGGTTAGATAGGATTCGTCTCTCCCGGTATTGGGAGATGATATCGCGCTGTGTCAGAGAGCCATTATGCAAAGTCCCTGGCCAGGGCAAGCGAGATATACTGGTAGGTTCCAGTAGCTTCTCAGGGTGTAATGGGCATCGCTCCAACACGACTTATACAGCTATTAGGGGACTGACGCTTGCCGCCCCCTAGGCTTGATATGCGATAGTCTTAGACGAACAGATCGGACTGTCTGGAGATTGTCACATCAGGATCAGTGGGAGTTCGGATGAGTTTCCTCATCGGCCTTCTTATCAACATCTACCTGGGGACCGTTACGTACAGCTAGTGCCGCTTGCGATCTGTGGTTAAACCCACTGCCAGCGTAGTGTCGAGTCTTTAGAGTCCCACACAGAGTGTTACCCTGCTCCAGGCAAAACGATATAGAGGTCGTATGGTTTTACGATAAGGGTTCGGACGCGTACGTGTGTTTACGCACGTACGACTTTTCGGACAGTTTTTACTAGCAGGCTTTGGTTTAAGCTAGATTCTAGTATCGGGTTATTGGATTTATACAGTCTAAAGTTTTTCCGTGTTTTCACGGATTGGAGGGGCGTTCTCGTAATTTGTCGGGAAGCTTCTAGAAGAGTGGTGACTTGGGGGGTAAGGTGGCATTGCATTAAATGAGATTAGTGACTCATTTGTGTGATTCATCCATGTCATTAATGCATCATAAATGCTTAATGACTCATGGAGATGAATCACTCATTGATATTTATGAAGCATGGTTGTTAATTCTATTATTTCATTATTGGATAAATAAATAATGCTTCATATATATTATGATATATCATTATCTCATTTCATTATCATCTTCACCTTCTCTCTCCTCAAGCTCACTCTCTCTTCAAACCCTAACCCTAGCCTCTCATGTGTTGAGATCAAGGGTTAGCTAGACTAATACATCCATAACCTCACTCTATATCCCCTAGGTAGCTTAGATTAGCACTTTAAGCAGCCTAGTTATCTCAAGTTTGAGATTAAGCTTTGCGTAGGAGCTTTCGGGTGGATCGTCTTTGACTCAAGGAGGCCGTAGAGGTGCCGATGTTCCAAGGAGCCAACGAGGAGTGGAGGATAGCGATAAAGACCCGAAGGACATGTAACGTGATGTATAACTTCGAATCCGGGTAGTTAAACCTCTTGTTGGTAGTTAGCAATGGTTTAGATAATGATTCATGCGCTTAAGTCCGTGTTACGAATCTTTAATAATCGTTTTTCATCTATTCCGCATCCTCGCAAGTTCGTGGGATGCGTGACATGGACTTACAAAAGGCCCGTCTCACGGTGATTCATGAGCGGATCCCTCCTCTCTTTACTTGTGCTTACCTGGCCACAATTGGCGGTGAATAGGCGGTTTGAGGTCTACTTCTTGCCCTTTGGAACAGTTAGGAGATGTCTAGCTAACCTAGGTGACCCTAGATCTAGGCTTGATTATGCAGGTGTGATTGATTGAACGTGTGTCTACGCCTTTTATCAAAAATCTTTTTTTTTGCAAAAAGCTCCACATAAAAAAAGGAATTTTTTTACAAAAATCTTGCAACTTGTCGCTAAGAAATCCATACACCCCACTTACACCCACTTTCTTCTCATTGACGTTTTCTTACCCCCACCTTCTGTTTTTCACCTTTTTGACTACACCACCTCTTTAGTGTATGTCCGGTTGGACTAGGGACACTAGTGCCAGATTAGTCCGTGTCTCGTTGGTACCGACCGACAACGCTTTCGACTCCGAAGTCGAAATTCCTTCCACTTCCTTACCTTCACCTTCACATTCTTCGTCTTTTAAGGAGATGTCGGGATTTAATCGTAACAACACCTTACCCACGGGACTGATTCCACCTCTGCTAGGTGCGAATAACCCACAACACCCGCCTGTTGAAGGGCCCCAACGAATCGCGCTCCAGGATCTTTTCTACCCTATCCGCACCGCCTTACCTACTTGTCTTTCACTCCCACCGGCAAATAGGGATAACTTTGAGATCAAACCCCACTTCATCAACATGTTGCCAAAATTTCACGGACTGGAATCCGAAGATACCTATATCTTCATACACAAATTCCAAAACGTTTGTGCAATGATGAAAACAACCCAACTTTCAGATGATGCTATAAGGCTAAGGGTCATTCCTTTCACCTTATGTGACTTAGCCGAAAAATGGTTATACAGCACAGCATCACACTCAATTAAAAATTGGGAAGAGTTTGTTAAAGCTTTTCTTAAAAAGTTTTACCCACATCACAAGACCGCGAGAATTCGCAATGAGATTATTCAATTTTCCCAGCTTCCTTCCGAACCCTTTTGGAAGTGTTTTGAAAGATTTAAAGACCTACTTGTTCAATGCCCTCACCACGGTATTGAGAATTCGCAACTTTGACAAACCTTATACGAAGTATTGAACCCAACAACTAAGAAGTTGTTCGAAACCATTTGTCAAGGTCACTTTCTAACAAAATCTAGTGAGGAAGCTTGGCAGTTTCTCGAGGATCTTGCTGAACAAACACTTCAGTGGGAAAGCACTAAGACCACCTCATCTTCTTTTATTGGTCAGTCTAGTGCAGGCATACATCAATTAGATATGTCGATTGCAATGAAGGCCGAGATGGCCGCACTTACGAAAAAGCTAGAAGCAATTGAGACCAAAATCTCATCGCCTTCTCCTGCCCCTGCTTTTCCCCCATGAACTGTTTGCTCTTGTTGTTCGGATCCATCACATCTTACCGAAGAGTTTCCTTACAATCCACCTGTTCAAGGACAAGATCAAGTCAATGCTGCCTTTCAGCAAAGACAAAGAAATCATCCATACTCTTCAACTTATAATCCGGGTTGGAGGAGTCACCCAAATTTTGCTTGGAATCAAAATCAACAATTCCAAGGAAACAACAACTTTCGAAGGCCTCCTCCATAACAACAAGCACCCCAACAAACTCAATACCAGCAACCTTACCAACTAAAACCTTATCCAAACCAAATGAACAATTTTGTACCCAACAACTCTTACCCTCCAAACAATTTTGTTCAACCAAATGACAATAAGTTTACCTCGCTAGAAAGAAGTCTAGATGCGTTTCTAAAACAATCTACACAATCTGCAGCAAGGTTGGAGACTTCCATTCAGTCTTTGGTACAAGCAGTGCTTCACATGATCAAAGTATCAAATCAATCGAGGCCCAAATTGCACAACTACATGCTGCGTTGAGCGAGTGAGAAAAGGGGAACCTTCCATCTCAACCTTTGCCGAATCCCGGTCACACACATAATACACATGTTGCATATGAACAACAAAATCATAATGTAAATGCTGTGACCACGTTGAGATCTGGAAGAGTGTTTCACAATAACGAGGGTAATAGTGATGATACCCCTGCCGGTGATTCTTCTTCATCTTCATCTTCTTCGTCAGAGCCTGTTCTTCATTCTTCAAAAGGCTCTTCTTCTTCTAATCCGAACGGACCCACATCTCATGTCACAAACAAACCAACACTGGGATCCGTTCCAACTTTGCAATCTACTCCACACACATTGGACTCAATAAATTTTCAAAATGTTCCTTTTCCAAACAGGTTGAGATCCAATAAACCAACTCCCCAAATGGAGAAGATTGTGGAGTTATTCAAACAGGTTAGCAAAAATATACCTCACTTGGATGCAATCCAATAGGTCCCTTCTTACGCGAAAATCTTAAAGGGCTTATGCACCTCGAAGAGAAAGTCTCAGATACCCAAGAAAGTGCTAGTAGCTAGTACCGAGAGCAATGCTATTAACCAACCTCAACCCTTACCCCAAAAACAAAAGGACCCTGGCTGTCCTACAATTTCAATAACAATTGGGGTTAAGAACATCAATCGAGCACTTTTAGATCTTGGTTCTAGTGTTAACCTGCTTCCCTACTCCGTGTATGAGCAATTAGGTGTTGGAGAGTTGAAACCCACTCATTGTACTCTCCAAATGGCTGATCGATCAATCACCCATCCTAGGGGTGAGTTAGAGGATGTGTTGATCAAAGTAGGGGACTTCATATTCCCCGTTGATTTTATTGTTATGGACACACAACCTGCTGCTAACCCACGGAACCAAATTCCGGTGATCCTCGGTCGACCATTTTTGGCCACTTCCAATGCCGTAATAAATTGTCGCAATGGCTCTATGACTCTATCCTTCGGGAAGATGTCTAGTGAGTTCAATATTTACAAGATAGGAAGTCTGCCCTTCATGCCTAAAGCTAGTATACGAGAAGTTTGCTCGATCCACGAAATCACGCAGGAGGACTGCGAGCTTGAAAATTTTATGTTTGATGACAACAGTTTTGACGCCACTAGTGCGTCCCTCCTTGAATATGACACAGTTTGCACAACCGATAACGATTACGATTGTTTCACTTTTTCGGTTGATTTGGACGACTCACCGCCCGAGTATGATCCTTTGAATTATCGGATGAGTTAGTTGAACCATCCGACTCGGTTGATTGCAGTGATTTCGAACCATTGTTGGAATCCTTCGAGTTCGAGATAGTTTCACCAATTTTTCCTTCAATTGTTTCGCCTCCGAAACTCGAACTCAAGTCTTTGCCGTCTCACCTTAAATACGCTTACCTAGGTGAGATTGAGACCTTTCCCGTTATCATATCGTCCTCTCTAACCCTCGAGAAAGAGAAAGCCCTTTTAATAGTCTTACAAAATAACCGGCAAGCTTTCGGCTGGACTATGGCGGACATCGAGGAGATTAGTTCTCTTATAATTAACTATCATATGCATATGATAGATGATGCCAAGCCAGTAAAGGATCCACAGAAATATCTCGAGGATTTTGTGGCTAATCAACCTCCACCTATAGAAGTTGAACCACCCTCTTTTCTTCTTATAAACTACGAGAATGCCAATATTCCACCGATTTCCGATCATTCCCATTCTCGTTTTTATTCATCATCACCTCCTATCTCTTCACTTCCACGTACATGCAAATCCTTTCCATACCACCACTTATCTCTTCCCTACTTCTTCTTGGCTTTGTATAACATGTTCTTCCACCGACCGATACTCTACACAGATAAATTTTTCAACTGGTTGGTGTTGACTTTTGGTCTTTGCAAAGTTTGGCATTGACTTGTAATATCGTTTAACTCAAGTTTGGGGAGGGGGGGTGTATAATTAGCTTTCAAATATAACAAAAAAAAATCTTTGAAAATAAAAAAAAAATTTGGGCATTTTTGTAAATTTGCAGATTAAATAAATAAAAATTTTATTTGACAATAAATTCCTCTTTTTAGATGGGTTTATTTGCAAATATCCATAAATTCCCCTTTATATAAAGGCCCCGACCCTTCTCTGTCTTTCCCAACCCTAAAAAAACACATCCTCTCGAAACCCTAGCGCCGCCACCGCTTCTTCTGCAGACAGATCGCTTCTTCAGGCCGCGAAACCGCCGCCCCAACCAGCCTCCGACCACGCAAGCGCCGCGCCATCTGGTCTTCGCCCCCTGAATTTTTCAGGGGAGGTTCGATATTTCTAAACCCACTATGTTTTTCAATTTTTAGATCTGTAGAACACCAATGGCACACAGCATGCAGCTACAACGCGATTTTTCGCAAGTTTTTTCACAAGAGCTGTACGGTAGTTATTTTGCGAACGAAATTGCACGTAGGGGTTGGAACTTTCTGATTTAAAATCACCTTCATGCGTATGCATTGCCGGAATTAGTCACTCGTTTTTACGAGTGTATGGAGGATGGGTGCTTCAACCAATTTGGGTTTATTAAATTGCAATGGGGTGATCGAGAAATTTTCATTGATAGGGATATTATTCACGAAGTCACACTAATCCCTCGCATACCCGCATATGACCAACTCTTGCAATTTGAGGATTACATGCCCTTGATGGGTAACGATTGCTCGAGGAAGCCGCGTAAGGGTATCCAAGCGATAACCCTTTTTGCGAATGTTTTGACTGTGTGCCGGTGGGCATAAAATAATATTTTCGATAGCTCCCATAACACAACATTTTTTACACCCTCCTTGCTTATTGTGCATACTCTTATGACAAAGAACCCCCGGTTCGAAACGTGCACAGTCTTGCTAAACTCCATAGGTGCGGGCAAACGAGCCGCAAATTACCCCTGTCCAATGCTGGTCACACAATTTTGTCGATATTTCCTCTCCATGGAGGAATTCGAATTTTACATGATGGGAGGCATACCTGTCCGGCCTCTTATTGAGGGCGTTTCTACGTCCTATTCTCGACTGACAGATGTGTGGTCTCGAACCGAACCGGTGGAGCATGTATTTGCCCGCACACCTAGCTCAAGCTCGACAGCGAGCGAAGGAGAAATGATCCCACTAGAACATGCACAATTGATGCGGAGAGCTGTTAGGGGTATTGATGAGTTGAGGGAGCAATTTAGGGTGACAGCAAGGGAGCACGACCGTCGGTTGACGGAGGTAGAGCGGGGAATTCAAACTCTGCTGGCTAAGGAGGAGCGTTCACGGTCATGCTCGAGAGCGCGGCGTGTGGCCGAGTAGTGAGGGCACTGCTTTGGATAAGTTTGGCGGAGATGGCAGCTGTATATAGTTATCTTTTGCATGGCATATTTTTTTAAATATTTTTTTTTTCTTTTGCATGTTTAAATTCTGCATTGCATCCTTATTTAAAAATCATAAAAAATTGAAAAATTGAAAGAAAAAAAAATTAGAAAAATATAAAAATCAAATAAAAACTGAAAAATTTGAAAAATTATAAAAATTAAAACATTCAATTTTGGCCATAATTGACTTGAGTTTGACAAATAGGTTAACTAGCTAGGAACAACTAGATCTTAGATTTCGTAAATTAAAGACCCTAAAAATAACCTTTCTTAAAATTTAACGGTAGAAAGTATATGTCTTTGTAGTTTATTTAGAAATAGGCAAATTTTGAGTTGACTTCTTGGGCTAAGTTAAAACAAGGGAAAAGTATTGATATTTTTATTAAAGTATAAGCTTGTAAAATAATTCCTAAAATTAAGTCTAAATTCTGAAAATATATACCCTACAAATTGCATAAACACAAACCTTGAAACTTGGAATAGTAGAAGAGACCTTGAAATGCTCTTGTCTAAAGTCCTTAGTACGAAGAAAAAAAAATTCAAGTGTGAATAAAGAAGATAAAAAAAAGGAACACTGGTTTTTGTAATTACTTAAGGCTGCATTAATAGAAAAAATATTTAGCGAGGGTGTTTGTTTACCCCAATCAGAGCAAACCTCTACTTTGAAAATTTAAAAAATTTAATAAATGAAGCAACGCTTCAGATTATTTGCGTTGCGTGTCAGGCGCAGATGAGCTAGCGCAGCGCGCAAGGTGGCGCACCCAATCAGAGCAAAGCTCTATTAAAGGAAGCAACGCTTCAGTTGCGCAGGCGCTGCGCTGCGCTGCGCGACACGTGTCAGCGCAGATGCGCTGCGCGAGACGTGTCAGCGCAGTTGCGCTAGCGCAGTTGCGATTTGCGCTGCGCGACACGTGTCAGCGCAGTTGCGCTCGCGCAGTTGCGCTGCGCTGTGCACTGCGCGACACGTGTCAGCGCAGATGCATCTGCGCCAAACAGAATTAGATTTTAAAGAAATCTTTCTGTTCTTGTTAAAACAAGAAGATTTTCTTCTGCAAAGCAGAAGCCCTTGGATCAAAGATCCAACGGTGGGGAAAATTCCCCAAATCACTCAGAAAAAGATCTTTTTAACAAATTTAACTAATTTATGGGCACTATAAAAGAGACCCCAGACCTCAATTCAAAAAAAAGGAAGATCTTTCTAAAAAAAAAGAGAAGAGAACTCTTGAGAACTCCTCAAGAACAACAGAAGGTAAAAACCTTTAGGAAAAAGAGAAAATTCTCTTATGGACAGATTATTGATCTAAGAACAAGATCAATAATCTTAAATAAAAAGAAAAATAAGAAATAATAGTGCTTTGCACTTTCTTATGAACCATTGATTCTTTGAAAACAAAAGAAAACTTGTTTCCTTTGATTTAAAATCGATCAAAATATAAAACAGTGCTTTGCACTTGCAAACTGCGCTGTTGCGCTCTTGGGAGAGCGCCACGTGTCAGCATCTAAACCACTTGCGCTATGCACTCTTGAAATAAGAGCTTTGCTCTCTGGAGTTGGCGCAACTCACCAGAGCGTGCCACGTGTCAGCAGCGCAACAGCGCAGCGCACTAGCACAGCGCACTGCACTGTTGCGCTTGCGCTCACAAGAGCGCGCCACGTGTCAGCAGCGCAACAGCGCAGCGTGACACGTGTCCTCACCCCAAGCGCTTGCGCTTAGTGATTGGCGCAAAGCGTCTAACAAATGCAATGCATTTTAATGAAGGGCCAGGCCCAATTAAAAGACCAAACAGGCCTAAGTAAATTGATGCTCTGCATCATTTATAAATGGGCAAAGCCCAAACAAAATAATAAAATGCTATGCAGATGCCTTGCAGAGCCCAAAATAAATTGATGCTCTGCATCTTTTATGGGCAGAGCCCAAACAAGAAAATATAAGTAATGCAATGCATTATTTAAGTGTGGGCAAAGCCCTAGCACAGGTCTAATGGACTAAAAATAAATATAATGTTGAACATTTTCAACCGGACTTAGCCCAATTTTGGCCGTAAGTCCTCAAATCATCTTGAACTGAGCACATCTACTCTTTCAACCAACTCTTTGGTTCAAGGGTACATCTCTGAACTCCTCTGACACCTATCGTTGTAATCCTTCAACGACGTCAGAGAGGTGATGGGTCCCGACGGCCATATATGCAATGGACCACTATGTCCCTAAACTGGAACAATAGAGCCCAAATGCTCTTTTGTCGGATCTAAACGATCCCGTTAAGTTGATCTTAGTCTCAAACTGGACTAACGTATCCTTAACAAACGTTTAAGTCGATCTTAGCCTCAAATATGGCTAACGTATCCTTAAACCAAAACCCCAAACCCAAATCTAAGAAAATACGGATTTGGACTAATCCACGTCCTACGGGCGACGACATAAATTAGTCTCCGTATACGATCCACGGGCAACCACAAGCAAAACAAACACCCACGACACGAAGTGAAATTCTGGAGAAGGAGAAAGTTGTTACCGCAATGCGGTAGCGTAATTAACTGCAGGGGCTTGCGCCTGCAGGGAAGAGCGTCCCCACAATAAAAAACCCCTCAAGCGAGGGGGAATCTGACGAAGTCTGCTACATCGGACGCATCCGTTTAAACCTTCGATACATGGTGCCATAAATCAACTTGGCATTTTCGGAGAGGTAAACGGATAGCACCAATTAGCATCTGCCCCGAATCTCAGGCACAGACAGCCCTATGTCTTGGCCTCCATTCGGAGGGGAACAAATTCTGGCACGCCCGGTAGGATCTCTTCCTCTTTCCACTCCACACTTCGTGTGTCGTGTTCGCGAACAAATCACGGTTTGCTGTGGTTGCTTGTGGATTCAAGGTACTTAGATTTGGTGTCTTGCTCCGTGCAGAAAACAGAAGATCAATGGGTTCAAACTGCACTACCTGCAACTGCAACTCTCACTCCGTCCTTGCTGGAGGAGTGACTTACGGGCCCCAAGCAGCCTCCATTTTCAAGATGCCGGTGGAGCAGGTGGCTCAAGCCACCACTGGACTATTTTTTGGGACCATGCTCCCACCAATGAGCTTCAACGCCCCAATGACATTGCAAGAAGTTCCAAAGAAGTCGGTCTTCAATCGACTTACCACTGCCGCGACCCCTCTCAACGGGTCGTCCAACTCCACTGCTTCAGTTTTTAACGGACTAGGCCAGAGCTCTAACAGGCTCAAGAAGAAGCCTGCCATACCAGAAGGCGTTATCCCGAAGCGGATAGCCATTCCAACTCCCGTTCCTGGCAAAATCACCAAGGTTGCTTCCCATGTTCAGAAGTCCGCTTCTGACAAGTTGGCCATCCCCGTTCAACGGACGTCGATCTTTAAAAAGCCGGCACCAGTATATTCTGACCAACACAGGGGGCATGAGGAGGTCACCCCTATAGCTGAAACAACTCCATCAGCAGGACATGGCCGACGTCGCTACTGGCGCCGAGTGAGGAAGGCTGGGGGCAACTCCCCCTCTGGACTTACTCCTCCAACTCTAATGGTGGGGATCGATACTGTTGTTCCAACCAGGAACGGCTTTGAGTTGCTGAACTCGGTGCGCAGAAACTCTCCTACTGCGATGTTGAAACGAACTCCTTCACCTGTGGAGAATACTCCAGAGAAGAAGTTAGAGCAGCCCCCTCAACGGCTGTTCTCTAAAATTTACAATGTCTGGCGACAGGTCCAAGAGTCGGTGATCGATCAAGACTGTCTCCGGCGACAGAAAAAGATGAAGGTTCGGCAGGGGAAGGATTACTCTGTCAAACCACAAAAAGCAAAAGCTACTTGGGTGCCCACTACAACGGCTCCCTTAACTCCAATCACTCAAAAAAGGAGGCCGCAAAAAGCCCGTGTCTTCGGCAAATCGCAAAGACACCGAACACAAACGCCCTAAGTCTTGGGGCATGGTATTGCACACTGTTTATATGGCTTCTGGAAAGGAGGAAAGCCGCACTTCTACGGGCCACCGACCGCTCACCCGATCCGTGACGAAAGCCCAGAAGCAACAACAAAAGCTTCAAGAAATGATGACTACAATGGCTGCACTCACTGAGCCAAAAGAAAGCTTTGAAACGTCTTCGGATGAGCATCAAGAACAAGAAACCGACGCTGACTTTTTACGCAGAGTCCTCAAAAAGCGGGACAAAGAAGCTGCAGAGCAAGCGGCTAACATAAAACAGATGGCGCTCCTCTTCCAACATATGGTAGGGATGATGTTACAGCCGGACCCTCCTGCTGAAGATCCTCCGATCGTCCTTGAAGACGACAGGGGAGAAACGTCAAATCCTCCGCCGGCTCTATCAACAGCCAAGGAGGAGGTAATCTCCAAAGTTGACCTAGACGACTATATAGCTTAGAAAACACGAGCTCATCAGGCAAATGAAGCGGCTGGGCAAATTGTTAGAACCGGACGACCGTATCCGAGCTGGTATGACCAAATCAGTAACCCGCCAGGATATACGATCCCTAAATTCCACGTATATAAAGGGACAGGGAATCCGCATCAGTATGTCGCTCAATTCAGGGCCTTATGCAGCAATACTGGAGGCGATGACAAATTGTTGCTACGTCAATTCGTCGGCAGCTTAGCAGAAACAGCCTTTGAATGGTATTCGGAGCTACCTAACGACTCTGTCAAAATATTTGCGGAGATGGAGCTACTGTTTACACAAAGATTCACGAGTGCAAGCGGACGCATCCCGGTCATGGCACTGATTAACGCCAGGGTGAAGCCAGGCGAAACGTGGGTTCAATACGCAGCACGATGGCGGAATCTATGGTCGAAATGCGAACAACGCATCGAAGAAGCACCTGCGGTAGGCATGTTCATGGGTACTCTTGATCCGCAAGTGACCATCTCGCAATTCATGATGTTCTTCAGGCCGACCACTTTCCAGGCCTTGATTGACAAGTTGGCCCAAATGGACCAGGTGGGCCATAGGCCTTCCTCTTCAAAGACAGAGCCTTGGAATGAAAAGGACAAAGGGAAATCAACCGTCGTTGCCAATACTCAGCAATGGCCGAGCAATTTAAAGCCGGTTGTTCGCCAAAACAACGTGCGTCCACGCCCATCCC
The DNA here is from genome assembly GCA_030015575.1 of Agapanthus africanus. Lineage (NCBI taxonomy): Eukaryota > Viridiplantae > Streptophyta > Magnoliopsida > Asparagales > Amaryllidaceae > Agapanthus > Agapanthus africanus. Next base: position 344,522,655 of record CM057341.1, read on the forward strand.
TCGATGAGAGACTAGGACGTCCTTACTCGTTTCCTCAGAATAAAACAAAAAGACTGTTCGAGCTGGCAGTGCGCAACAGACTCATAAATTTGCCGAATCCAAAACGTCCGCTGCAGCCAGGTGATGTCAACGATCCTAATTACTGCCCTTACCACCAAGCGGTAAGCCATCCAATCAAAGATTGCTTCGTCTTTAAGGGATGGATCGAGGATCAATACCTACAAGGCAAGTTCGCGCTGTCTGAAAGCTGGAAGGTGAACCCACCACAGCCGCATACTCCAAAGAAGACAAACACGCCGGGGGCAACTTGTCATGTGATCTCTCACTCATTGGCAGATAATAAAGAGGCTCCTTGCGCCGAGAAAATGAGGGCGGGCCCTGAAACAGAAATTCCGCGGCCGTCAGACGAGTTGATCGATGCCTTCCTAAATGAAATCCGTCTGAAAGCAAAAGCCAATCAAGAGCATGAAATGGCCGTACTGGAAAGAGCCAAGGCATTCCCGTCAAATCAAAAGCCATACACTGTGGGTAAAAACAAATTCAAGATGTGGAAAAGGTTCGCCAAAGCTCTATCAGTAGGAATGAAGCTACCGCCCTCTGAAGAAAATACTCTCGCTGAGGTAGAGATGCACCCTAACTTCTGTTTATATCATCAGAAGATCATACATCCTACCGAAAACTGCGAATTCTTTAACTGTTGGTGGCAAGGGTATGTCGCTCAAAAGCAACACTTCGATGGGACAAAGTGTGAAGCTTGTGGACATTGGAAAAATGCGATATATAAGCGCAAAGGAGCCGCCGCAAACTGTCATATAGCCGACTTCAAGGGATCACAAATTATCACCTTTGGAAGCGACTCTGACGAAGAAGCTATCCCCAACTTTTCCCTCGGGGAATCTATTTCAAAAATAAAGGAATTGAGAAGCTGCGAGAACGTTCAGCCATGCAATCGCATGCTACTCGGAAAAAATCCCGACCCCGCAAACAACGGAGCAAACAAAAAGGATAAAAGAAAAGGAAAAAAGGCCCTTGTCGCCAGCGCTCAACAACAATCAGGTGACCCTAGACCGGTTGCTTGCCAAAGCAACAAGCGGCAACCCCTCCAGGAAAAGTTGAAACGTCCTTACTCATTTCCGAAAGATAAAACAAGGGGACTGTTCGAGCTAGCAGTGTGCGACAGACTCATCAATCTGCCGGGTCCAAAACGTCCGTTGCGGCCAGGCGATGTTAATAATCCTAATTATTGCCCTTACCACCAAACAGTAGGTCACCTGATCGAAGACTGCTACGTCTTCAAAAACTGGGTTGAAGACCAATACCAACAGGGCAAGTTTGCGCTGTCTGAGAACTGGAAGGTTAGTCCGCCACAACCGCACGCTCCGAAGAAAATGGATACGCTGGGGGCATCATGTTCATTCATGGAGAAGGACTCATAGACCAAAAAGTCAATAAATCAGATATTCGCCTCAAATACGGCGACAATGGACCGAAATGTCCTTAAACTAATAGCGGACCGAGACGTCCTTAAACTAATAGCAGACCGAAACGTCTTTAAACTAATACCGCAGCATCCTTAGGCTGACGGGATAAAAAAATTAAAAATATATATAAAATAAAAAAAAAACGGTATGTCCATAAGAAAAAAGGGCACGGATGAAAACCCGAAAGGGCTCCGTGAGTAAAAACAGCAGGACTACCGGCGAATGTTCGTGAAAACCCGAAAGGGCGCGACCTCGTAAAAAAAAAAAAGAAGAAGAAAATAAAAAGAATAAAAGAAAAAAAAAACGGTATGTCCATAAGAAAAATGGGCACGGATGAAAACCCGAGAGGGCTCCGTGAGTAAAAACAGCAGGACTACCAGCGAGTGTTTGTGAAAACCCGAAAGGGCGCAATCTTGTTAAGAAACACTTATAGGGGCCTCTCGACCCTATAAGGAGAAACCACCCGCTTGAGATCCTTACGACTCACAAGGGAACAACACACTTAGGAATCCCCACGATTCCTAAGGAGAAAATACACTTGCGAGATCCTCACGACTCGTGAGAAGAAGGCTCTTATGGGACCCTCACGGCTCGTAAGATTTGAAAGTCTTAAGTTACAGAGGCCTAAACCTGTGCTTAAGCAACCCCCACAACTTTCGACATTGCCCTACAAGTCATCCTATATTGGCCCTTGTATACAATCCACGGGCGCGAATAAACATTTCCCTAACCAAGTCCCATCCGTGACTGGGGATATGTCCACACGGTGAACAACCCTTGTGAGTCCTCTCGACTCATAAGGAGATAACACTCTTGTAAGATCCTTACGACTTATAAGAGAACATACACTTAGGAATCCTCACGATTCCTAAGGAGAAAACGCACCTGCGAGATCCTCACGACTCGTAGGGAGAAATACCTTTGTGAGACCCTTACGGCTCATGAAGTCAAAAGCCTTAATCGACAGGATCCTAACCCAGTTTACTAAGGCACCTTTGTTCAACATCGACAGAGGCAAATGATGATTAGCTCCAGCAATATCCCAGTTGTAGCGATGCTGATGCCTAAACGAGTATCAAATTCCAAGTCCTTGCATGACAAATGATGATTCGCTCCTGGCAATATTCCAGTCGCAGTGATGCTGATGCTAAGATTGGTATCAGATCCCAAATCCCCTACTCGCAAAAAAAAAAATCAGCTAGCCAAAAAAAATGCATACGAAATAGCCGAAATGATTGGGCAACTCGCAATAAAAAACAGCGAGTAAAAAAAAAAATATATATATATATATATATAGCCGAAATGATTGGGCAATTCGCAATAAAAAACAGCGAGTAAAAATAAAATAAACAGCCGAAATGATTGGGCAACTCGCAATAAAAAACAGCGAGTAAAAAAAAAATATATATATATATATATAGCCGAAATGATTGGGCAACTCGCAATAAAAAGCAGCGAGTAAAAACAAAATAAACAGCCGAAATGATTTGGCACCGCGAAAAATAGCCGAAACGATTGGGCAATCGCGACCTTCGCGATATAAAAGCTGAAATGATAGAGCATCGCGGAAAGAATAAAAAAATGAAAGAATGAAACTTTTTTCCCTACAGGTAAAATCACATCGATCCCTGTATACAATCCAGGGGCACAGATAAAGAGGGAACCATACCTTCCCAACAGGCTCCATCAGAAAGCGAAGCCAAATCTCGACGGTTCATAGACAACCTAGAGACAATCTCGACATTTGTCACAATATTACAGACACGATGTCAACAAATGAAGCAAACGAAGATCCCGAGCTTCAGGGTCTCGACGTCAACATCGACAACTTAGAGATCACCAACGGCGTTTCTCCTCACTCCAACTAGATGCAGACATGACGTCAACAACCGACCTCAGAATCGCAACGAAACGGAACCATGGCAATGTCTCTAGTTCCAAATCTCAATGGCCACATCTGCAGCCTGGAGACCAACAACGGTGTGCCTCCTCATTCCAGCAGGACACAGATGTTACACCATCAAGCGGAGCGATGGCAAAATCCCAGCTTCACCTCAGCATTCATCTCGATACAGTAGACGCAATGTCAACAACAGCGTTCCTCCGCAGTCCAGCTGGAGGCAGATGCGACATCACCAAAAGACCTCATGGTCGAAACAAAAGGAGCCACGGCAAAATCCCTAGTTCCAAACCTCAACGGTTCACCAGTAACCTAGAGACAACCGCGACATTCATCTCGATACAGAGGATGCAATGCCAGCAAACGAAGCGAAGGCCAAATTCCTAGCTTCAACGTCTTAACGGCAAGTCATATAAAGCCTGAAAGACCATCAGAGATCATCCCACACCAGCGTGGAGTGGTCACCACCTCGACGTTCGTGTCGATACAGCAGATGAGATGTCATGACAGCGTTCTTCCTCCAACAGGATTCGCACATGACAAAGAAAACGAAGCGAAGGCCAAATTCCTAGCTTCAACGTCTTAACGGCAAGTCATATAAAGCCTGAAAGACTATCGGAGATCATCCCACACCAGCGCGGAGTGGTTATGACTTATCGGGGCTCTCCAAAATGAGCCTAACCTCAAGTAAAAAGCGGCATGGCAAATTCCTAGCGCTTGCTCTTCCGACGGTCAAACTGCCAAGGAGGATTGCTTGAAGACGTCTTGTCCAGCCCCCGAAGGGATCAGAGACACGGCAGTCGCAGGGCTACTCGAACAGCACGATTGCTTATCGAGGACTATATCAGCTTATGCGACGGTACGATGGCCAAAACCCTAAGTACCACCAACCTTAACGGGCTTCTGTCGTAAAGAGCAGAGGTTAAATGCGACGTTAAGATGTTCTTGCGAGAAACGCTCGATTCGTCCCGACTTGCGAAAAAAATTGTTGAGGCGGCTCGACTCGTGAGATAAAGCCTTAGGCAATAGGCATAAAAGAAGCCTGTTTCCTAAGCATTGGGACCCTGCAAGTTGGCCCAAAACGGTCTTTTCCATACCATCCACGGGTCTCACACTCCAACGTCGAACTTCGACAAGGAGGGGAACAACCGCTTAGAAGTCCTCTCGACTCGTAAGAGGGAAAAATTCTCTTGTAGGATCCTTACGATTTACAAGAGAAAACCACACTTAAGAATCCTCACGATTTCTAAGGAGAAAAACCCACCTACGAGATCCTCTCGATCCGTAGGGAGAAAAATCTCTATGAGACCCTCACGGCTAATGGAGTTGAAAAGTCTTAGGCAGCAGATCTGAACCTGCGGCCTAAGCCATCGCTATTTCTTAAGAAAGTCAAGATGCGTGCTCTATTATCCGTCAACCATGTTTATTAAGATAGCATGCCGATAATAAGAGAAAGAAGAAAGCTACAGAAAGAACATCCGATTTACATTTGATCAGGCGTTCGTGACGCATTCATTTATGCATGGGCAGAAGACTCAGAACGAGAAATAAGACAAGCTGAAATAAAAAGTTTCCATTCATATTGCCAAAAATTCTTACAATCATAAAAAACAGTGAACGAAAAATATTATTACAATGGAATAACTTCAGATCCAGGGCACGGATTGAGAAAGTCAAAAGTAAGGCCATCCAGAGTTCCTCTGGCCTTTCTAATTATTCTTATGCGCAGCCTCTCGCGCTCCTCTGTGTCAATATCATCGGCAAGACCTCCCGACCTCCGATAAGCAGCAACTATCGTCGTCTGCTGGAAGATTTGATGTAGGATGTCAATGAGGCTGTCCCGCCGTCTCTTCAAGATCAGCCCCGTCAGGTACACTGAATGCACCTTGTCCTCGGCATCATCTAGCGCATTGAGCGGCAGGGCCTCGTGAAGACCCGGAAGTGCTCTCCATATTGCTCCCAGCACGACTTTCAAAAGAGCCGAACGACGGGGTAGCAGCCAACCACCGCTTGCGTTCAGACGACCCATGACCTCTGCACATTGAGCGTCTGTAAACTCCTGGTTTTGTTGACGACCCTGTGCGCGGATATCGTCATAGGTGATGAACTCGTGCAAACTGTATAGATGCACTGCCATTATGCCTGGAGGAAATACCACAGGAAGATTAGCGATAGAAGAAAAATAATATACATAGAGGGCTAAATTCCTAGGGAGCAAAGCTCTGTTGAGGGATTAAAACCCATGAACAAAAGCTTAATGAAACCCCAATGGGGATCTCTTTAGATCAAAAGATCTGTGAGAGCAAAGCTCTTTGACTGAGATTAATTTAAATTAATTTGATTTACATTAATTTTACCTAAAAGTTTCTAACTTTGAAAATGAGCAAAGCTCTGCTAGTGAAGCCCCAATGGGGATCTCTTTAGATCAAAAGATCTCTGAGAGCAAAGCTCTGCTGGTTAAGATTAATTAAAATTAATTTAATCAAAGAATCAATTTTACCTAAAGTTTTTCTAAAAACTTTGGAAAGGAAAGCAAAGCTCTCGAGTTCTTGAAGGCGAGAGCAAAGCTCTGAAGTTTTTTGAAAATAAAAATCTGAAAGATGATAAGCATCTGTGGGGGACCAAAGGTCCTATTTATAGGCATCAAGTGCCTCTTCGACTTCTGAAAATTGTCACGGTGGTTGGAATTCCGCCACCGTTGCGCTCACGTTTGGGGCCACGTAAGCGCAACGGTGGGGGGGCATTTGTTTACCCCAATCAGAGCAAAGCTCTGCTTTATAAATTTAAAAAATTTAATAAATGAAGTAACGCTTCAGATTATTTGCGCTGCGTGTCAAACACACATGCGCTAGCGCAGCGCGCAAGGCGGCGCACCCAATCAGAGCAAAGCTCTATTAAAGGAAGCAACGCTTCAGTTGCGCAGGCGCTGCGCTGCGTGACACGTGTCAGCGCAGATGCGCTAGCGCAGTTGCGCTGCGCGACACGTGTCAGCGCAGATGCGCTGCGCTGCGCACTGCGCGACACGTGTCAGCACAGATGTGGCGCTGCGCTGCGCGTTGCGCGACACGTGTCAGCGTAGAGGCGCTAGCGCAGTTGCGCTTTGCGCTGCGCGACACGTGTCAGCGCAGTTGAGCTGTGCGCTGCGCGACACGTGTCACGTGCTGGGGCATCTGCGCCAAACAGAATTAGATTTTAAAGAAATCTTTCTGTTCTTGTTAAAATAAGAAGATTTTCTTCTGCAAAGCAGAAGCCCTTGGATCAAAGATCCAACGGTGGGGAAAATTCCCCAAATCACTCAGAAAAAGATCTCTTTAACAAATTTAACTAATTTATGGGCACTACAAAAGAGACCCCAGACCTCAATTCAAAAAAAAGGAAGATCTTTCTAAAAAAAAAGAGAAGAGAACTCTTGAGAACTCCTTAAGAACAACAGAAGGTAAAAACCTTTAGGAAAAAGAGAAAATTCACTTATGGACAGATTATTGATCTAAGAACAAGATCAATAATCTTAAATAAAAAGAAAAATAAGTAAAAATAGTGCTTTGCACTTTCTTATGAACCATTGGTTCTTTGAAAACAAAAGAAAACTTGTTTCCTTTGATTTAAAATCGATCAAAATATAAAACAGTGCTTTGCATTTGCAAACTGCGCTGTTGCACTCTTGGGAGAGCGCCACGTGTTAGCATCTAAACCACTTGTGCTATGCACTCTTGAAATAAGAGCTTTGCTCTCTGGAGTTGGCGCAACTCACCAGAGCGTGCCACATGTCAGCAGCGCAACAGCGCAGCGCAACAGCGCAGCGCACTAGCGCAGCGCACTGCACTGTTGCGCTTGCGCTCACCAGAGCGCACCACGTGTCAGCAGCGCAACAGCGCAGCGCAACAGCGCAGCGCACTGCACTGTTGCACTTGCGCTCACAAGAGCATGACACGTGTCCTCACCACAAGCGCTTGCGCTCAGTGATTGGCGCAAAGCGCCTAACAAATGCAATGCATTTTAATGAAGGGCCAGGCCCAATTAAAAGACCAAATAGGCCTAAGTAAATTGATGCTCTGCATCATTTATAAATGGGCAAAGCCCAAACAAAATAATAAAATGCTATGCAGATGCCTTGCAGAGCCCAAAATAAATTGATGCTCTGCATCTTTTATGGGCAGAGCCCAAACAAGAAAATATAAGTAATGCAATGCATTATTTAAGTGTGGGCAAAGCCCTAGCACAGGTCTAATGGACTAAAAATAAATAAAATGTTGAACATTTTCAACCGGACTTAGCCCAATTTTGGCCGTAAGTCCTCAAATCATCTTGAACTGAGCACATCTACTCTTTCAACCAACTCTTTGGTTCAAGGGTACATCTCTGAACTCCTCTGACACCTATCGTTGTAATCCTTCAACGATGTCAGAGAGGTGATGGGTCCCGACGGCCATACATTCAATGGACCACTATGTCCCTAAACTGGAACAATAGAGCCCAAATGCTCTTTTGTCGGATCTAAACGATCCCGTTAAGTTGATCTTAGCCTCAAACTGGACTAACGTATCCTTAACAAACGTTTAAGTCGATCTTAGCCTCAAATATGGCTAACGTATCCTTAAACCAAAACCCCAAACCCAAATCTAAGAAAATACGGATTTGGACTAATCCACGTCCTACGGGCGACGACATAAATTAGTCTCCGTATACGATCCACGGGCAACCACAAACAAAACAAACACCCACGACACGAAGTGAAATTCTGGAGAAGGAGAAAGTTGTTACCGCAATGCGGTAGCGTAATTAACTGCAGGGGTATGCGCCTGCAGGGAAGAGCGTCCCCACAATCAAAAACCCCTCAAGCGAGGGGGAATCTGATGAAGTCTGCTACATCGGACACATCCGTTTAAACCTTCGATACATGGTGCCATAAATCAACTTGGCATTTTCGGAGAGGTAAACGGATAGCACCAATTAGCATCTGCCCCGAATCTCAGGCACAGACAGCCCTATGTCTTGGCCGCCATTCGGAGGGGAACAGTGTTTTATCACCTAGTGCCTTAGACCAACTGGTTTGGGAGTCACTGCTAAAAGCCTTAGGAGTTACAAGACTATGAATTACGTTTTAATGTGCAAACACATTTTGTAATCGGTCGTTGGTACCTCAAGAATTATTAACGGTCACATGAAGAATGTGTGAGCAATTTCATCTAAATGTTAACCAATTGAAAAGTACTTTGGACGACGGACAAGAGTATAATAGCTTGATTTGAATTTCCAAGTGTAGGGGTGATATATACACATACGTAGGGGTATGTGATTGGGGTTTAGATAAGAGATAGGAATGAAACATAGGACTTATGTCTTTAATAGAGATGATAAAAATTCCTAAGTTGAGATAGAACCTTAGAAGGAAAACATAAAATATGCTAAAAGCTAAGTAAATTTACAAGAACATATATAATCTTAAGTTAAATAATAAGGAAGCATGAAAAATACGGGTGGATAATTTCTGAGTCGAAGATAATAGAATTCCTTGTTGGAAAACGTAATAGGAGAATAAAAGTCAACAGGCCGAATTGATGGGATTTTGTGGGTAGTATCCGCTGAAAACCCTCAGGAGACAACACTCCTCCTACTAGGGATACCTAGAGGTTTAACGGCTTGTTGCACAAGCTCAGTGCAATCGCGTTTCCCTGCGAAAGTGAGAGTATGTCTTTTTTTTCGAGAATAAAACTAGTTTTGCTCGAGGACAAGCAAAAGATAAGTTTAGGGGTATTTGTTCATATCATAATTTTGCATTATTATATTCCCCATTCTTAGTCATTTTACAAATAAACAGGTGCTTTTGATCCATGTCTGCTACATAGTTGCAGGTTACAGGTTCTCGGAACAAAAACAGTGAAAACGATGAAAAGACGATACAAAAGTGAGACTACGACCAACAAATGGAAAGATCTTGATCATGCCTACAGTTTGAAGACTAAACGAAGATCAATGGACGATTTCACAAAGAACAAAGGCAGCGCAAGGTTCAGGACTTCGACACGAAGCAAGCGGTAAAAGTCCACGACTTTATCCACTGTGGAAATCTGGAAGAAATCTAGAAGACAGACTGAGAAACTAAGTAAAGAAACAAGAAGCCAAAAGCAGCAGAAAGAATCCCAGGAAAAAGCAGCCAGCAAGCCCTCAAGATGGTCGCGGAACCGCGGCCAAACAAAGCTTATGGCTGCAGATCCGCGGGCATATAGTGCACGTGTCGGTGCAGACAGTTGGCACATGGCGGTGCGTTGACTAGGCTTCTTTAGGGTAAAATTGTAAACGCAGATCTGAATCGATTGTAACCCTAGGTTTCTATGTTCAATAAATAGAAATCCTAAACATCTTTTTGAGGTATGCCTCTTTTTATTTCATCTATTCAGAATTTAAATTCAGTGTAATTGTTTGGAGAGAGCCATCAAATAAAGTAAGATCTTTTATTATCTGCCCTAGTTCTTAATTTTATTTCTGCCTTAGTATAATTTTTATTATCTGCCCTAGTTAACTAGTTTAGAACATGTTTATCAATTCCCTAATGAGTGAGTAATCCCTCACTTGTTAGGGTTAGGAATAGGGAAGGTTTGAGAGATGAAAATCTCTCACCCCTTTCTTGCCCATCACATATTTTTATAGGACTCCATGCATACATAGACACACCACTCCCTACGGCACCTTATCTCATGAGGTAGTGGTGATACCGTAGTTTAAAAGACCGGTTGCGTATGCTTTCCATGGAGGTTAGGGTAAGAATTAAGAAAGGAAGGACAAGAACCTAAAGGAAGAAACCTAGTTTCTTCCCAATGGTACTAATCCCTTTATTAATTATTACCATAACTTCTAAGTAGATCTAAATTAGGGCACTGAAAGCGATGGGAAATCTTAAATTTCCAAACTTAACATAAACCTAACCCTAGCAAGATTCTAATCCTAGTCTAAATCAACTTAGTTTTTAGTGATAATTAAACCAACACGGTTTGGAATTAACTCGTTAGAACAATTAGAAAATACACAACATCCCTGTGGACCGACCCGTACTCATCGGCTAGCTACCAAGCGACGCCGTTCTTGATTGCGGTAAACAATTCTTTGATCTAAAAATCCATCATTCAATCAACGCGACACCGTTATTAATTGCGGTTAACTACTGCACATAAATACAGATCAATCAAATGGCGCCGTTGCTAGGGATACGTGCGTAATTTTTTTATTCTTACTATTTGTGTTGAATTCTTATTCGATCTATATCATAATCAAAACAAAACTGCAAATTGTATATTTAACGATTATCGTGTGAATTTTGTGAGGGGGTCTGGAGTCGCAGACTTGAGGAAACAGAGAGCCAGAGACATTCATCAAGATCCAGAGGAGAACAGGAGGCCACATAGCAAAAATCATCAAAAGATTCCCTCAAAGCATGGCGGAAGCGCGGCAGAAAGGCTATTTCAGCGGCGGATCTGCGGCTTAAGTGAGGAATTAGGGTTCCAAACTTCTCTGGTGAAATTTTCAACTTATTCTCTCTCCTCTGAAATCCAATAAAATATCTTTTCTGCAGGATTCTTTGTAAAATATCGCCGCTCAAAAATCTTTTTGCTGTAAGTCCATGCTATCTCTCCCGGTACTTTCGGGCATGCGGAATTTGATGAAAAACAATTTTTCAAGAGGCGGTAACATGGACTCAAAACCGGATCTTTGTTAAACATCTAACTAACAACCTAACTAGGAGTTGTTAACTACTCGGTTAGGGGGTTATACCTTTCTTTCTTGAACTCCTTCGTCTTCAAACCTCGATGGTTGTCCGGATCGGCTTCACCCCGTCGTCTTCTTGCGCCGAAGATCGATCCACCTGAAAGCTTCTACCCTTGGCTTCTTCTTCGAGATTAGAAGAAACTAGTTCACTCGGTTTGCTAAACCTTGTGAACTAGAGTGAGTAGAGGAGAGTGTGTTGGGATTCTTCTCTATGGTTCTTGGTTCTCAACACATGAGACAAGTGAACCATAGACTAAAGAGAGGGAGAGCAAGAGGAAGAAGATGAGAGCTCAAGAACACAAGAGAGAGAAAGGAAATGAAAGAATGAGCAAGACTTTTCCCTCTTGGCTCTCATAATCCAAAACCATCATAACCAATAATAGCAATCAAGTATTAGTGATGGTTTAAGCTACAATAGCCATATCATTTCATGCACTCATTTTGTACAAGAGAACAAGCAAGCAAAAGTCTTTGCCATGAAATGATAGCCATTGTCATCATGATGGTCAACTAGTCCAACCTAGTCAACCGGTCAACAAAGTCAACAAGTCAACAAAGTCAACCCCTCAACAACCATGTCACTATAATACTTAATTAATATTATTGTTAATTACATATCATATTCTCATTAGGGTTGAGCAAAAAGTCAATAGTCAACAGTCAACGGTCAACAACCCTAATGAGAATCCTCTGCCTCTGTCTCTCCGTCAACTGTGCATACACACCCGCATCCGCGTTCTGAAGAACACGAATACATACTGGATAAAACCAATCCCAAAATGTACACTAGGATCTGGCTTAAACCAAAGCCCGCTAGTGTTAACTGTCCGGACACTGTACGTGCACAAGTGCACGGATGTGACCGGACCCTATCGCAAAACCATGCGACCTGTCGCAAAACCATGCGACCTCTACTCTTTTGCCTAAAGGCGAATAGCTTTCTGTGTGGTATTCTAAAGACTCGACACTACGCTGGCAGTGGGTTTAACCATAGACTGCAAGTGGCACAAGCTGTGCATAACGGTCCCCAGGTAGATGCCGACAAGAAGACTGACGAGGTGAAACCCATCTGAACTCCTACTGAGCCTGAATGTGACAGTCTCCATACAGTCCGGTCTGTTCGTCTGATACATCGCATGGCGGGCCTAGGGGGGCGGTAAACGTCAGTCCCCTAATAGCGGAACAAGTCATGTCGGAGTGAAGCCCAAAACACCCTGAGATAACACTGGAAGCCTACCAGTATATCTCGCTTGCCCTGGCCAGGGACTACTCGTGTAATGGCTCTCTGATTGGTTTGAAAAAGTGTGTTTATAGTTAACCGCAATCAGAACGGTGTCGCGTGTAGCTAGACCGAGATGAGTACGGGTCGTCCTCTGGGAAACGTTGAACCTTTTATTTTTACTTTAGATGTGTTGAGAAAGAGAGGAGGGATAAAGAATTTTATATAATGGTTTCTAGATCTACGTTAAACAAGAATGTAAAATATAGATCTAGATTATTTTAAAGATGTAGTTATAATAAGGGGGCTTGTAGGGTTCGTAAGGATTTAGTAGTTATGGACGATTAATTAAAAGTTACCCTCTTTATCCATTAATAGATTTAGAACTAGAATGACGGTGATGCGTGTAGATTAGGGTTTCTGGAGGGAAAAGGAATCCCACTCTTAACCCTTATCTCGACACGGAACTCCGTTCATATCTAGCCTTTACTAAAACAATCATTAATCTAATCTCTAATCGCGGTCGGAACTAGCAAAGAATTGCTAGCGCGCCCGATTAGGATGTTAATGATTCTTTTGATAAAGTTCCTAAACTTTATAGGACTTAAAAAGGGTTTAGTTATTTTCATCGTCCATTAGCCTACCCTAATCCTACGAACCCTAACAAGCGGAGAATTACTCGCGCATGTTGGGAAAAGAAGATGAAAAGATAGAGAGGGAAAACATAATGTAAAATGCAAAAGAATTAAATAAAACAACTACCTTTATTATTCAACTTGAACAATCTACACTTTGAATCCTTGGAAAATGATTACAAAGACTAGTTTGCTTCTCGATCTCTTCCAAGGAGGTAGACGAACAGTTGATGACCAGCCTGGATGCGTGAGCCGTCTTGGACTTCGTGATCTCTTCGGCTTGATAAATTTTCCAAGAGGCTCTTGGTGCTCTTTTATAGTGCAAAGCCAGAATCTTTTAATTGGAAACTTGGTAAAATTCAGCAAAGATTCACCTCCTAAATTTTTATCAATTGATCTCTCTAGAATGCCGCGGATCCACGGCCAACAGGGGGGTTTGGCCGCGGTTCCGCGGCCAATGGAGGAGATCAATTGATCAATTTTTTAGGGCTTTCTCACTGTGACATTTGGCAATCCTAGGCACCTTCATAATCTGAAAATCTTTTCTCGGTTGCTTCCAGACTTGGTCTCCAAGTTTTGATTCTTAATTTGGCAAGTCTTCTTCAACAACTTGATTTCTTTGATAAATTCTGCATAACAACTTGGAAAATTCTGCACAATAATCTCAAATAATATTTAGTAGACTTATTTCTGCTAGGATTTGGTCAATGGATTTATTTGCATACATTTTCCTACAAAATGCTAATTAAAATATATTAGCACATAGAAAATGGTGTTTTAACACATAAACCCTCATATGTATAATATATTATATTAAAGTCCTTTTTAATATGAAAATGGTAGGAAAAATATAATACAAATATGCCGTTTTATCAACTGAACAAATACCCCCAAACTTATCTTTGATCGTCCCGAGCAAACTAGTTTATTCAAGAGGAGAAAAAAAGAAAGGAGAAAACTAAGCACACTTTCGTAGGCAGACACGATTGCACCGAGCACATGCAACAAGCAATTAAACCTCTAGGTGTCCCTAGTAGGAGGAGTGTTGTCTCCTGAGGGGTTTCAGCGGATTACACCCACAAAATCCTATAACAAAAGAAAGATGGTGAAATTTACATATAAAGATAAGAATCATAAAAGAAAGACTTTGAAAATAAGAGTTTCCAACTATACTAGCTTTTCAGTTGTCATGAGCCCTATCTTAATAGTCATGAAAAAATGTTAGAAATCACATCATCCCTCAATAAAACATCGTCTTTATTCTTCATTCCTTCCTTTCATCCAAACATTGATCATATAACCCCATGTGTGTGTAAAGAACATCCCTACACTCGGAGAATTCAATTCAAGCTATCATACTCTTGTCTATCTACCTTAGTACTTTTTAATTTGATGAATATTAAGATTTGCTCACATATTTTCATGCGACCGTTAATACTTCTTGAGGTACTAACAGACCGATTACTCGTGTGCTTGCTAATTAGGTGATAGTATTTTTCTCGTCTTGCACCACCTAAGGCTTAGCAGTGACTCCCAGACCAGTTGGCCTTAGGGCACTAAGTGAAGAGGCACCCTCGCTATATTTTTTTTATTGCTGCCTTGGCGATAACAAAACCAGTGTTCATTTTTTTTCTTTTCACCATTTTTATATTTTCTTCATACTTTGGCTTTTAGACAAGAGCATTTCAAGGTATCCTCTACTATCTCGAGTTTCAAGACGTGTGTAAGTGTATATAGTAGGGGATCAACATTCAAATGTTTGGCTTCCAGAATAGAAATTATTTTTCAGACTTATTTTTATCCTCAGATTAGTGACTTCCTTCATCGTACTAACCCTTGGGACAACAGCTCATAACTACTTATTACTAGTTCGTTTAAGAAAACTTCTAATTTTCTTGGTTTTCTTAAACTATTCATATCTTTTGGATGTAATTTTTCACTTTCTATTCTTTTATTATCAAAAAAATTTTGTGCTTTAATATTGTATAATGCAAAGTATAAGCACAAACCTCCCCCAAACCTGTTTACAGCAGTGTCCTCACTGATGTCATCCGTTAAGCTCAAAAACCTGTAGACTTGGGAGGAAATTATTAATGGGGGCAAGAATATATGAAAGTGAAAATCCTCCCCCAAACTTATTTTAGGCTCACAATTTTGTAAAAATCATTTTCTTTCAAGAGCCAAAATATACCACCCCCCCAAACTTGAGTTAAACAATTTTAATCTTTTAAAATCACAAGAGGGGGTCAAGGTTATTGGTCAATGCCAAGCTTTGCAAAGACCGAAGGTCAACACCAACCATTCAAAAACTTTATCGATGAAGTACCCAGGTTGGTGGAAGAACATGTCACCTATTGATGTGAAGAAGTAGGGAGGTGACAAGAGGTGTAATGGAAAAGGATTGCGTCTCAATTTGGAGAGACGACACAGTGATAGTGATGATGGATTACTCGTATTATCATGATTGTCTAAAAGAAGGGGTGGAGGTTCAATTTCTTTATCTTGGAGTTAATTCATCTCAACACCCGTGTCTTGTAAAAATGCGAGTTCATCAGCGATAATTTCCTCAAAGCTTTCATCGATACCCCGAAGAATAATGTCATCAGAAAAAATGGGGTGATCGTCAGACTCTATAAAAAGTTCCTTATTAGTGTTAGATGTTGACCCGGACAACTCGGTGGAAGAGTCCGTATCAAGCAACAACATATGAAAAGAGTCAGTATCATGAGGTTGATCAAATTCGCTGCTGTCGACATCCATTAATTCGACAGAACACACATGAGCATAGGGTTCGGAGGGTTCACTTCCCAACTTGTAAATGTTAAGTTCAATTGACTTCTTTCCAAAGGATAGGGTCATAGAGCCGTTTCTACAATTGATTACTGCGTTGGAAGTGGCCAAAAAGGGTCGACCGAGTATCACCGGGATATAATTGCGTGGGTTTGCAACAGGTTGTGTATCTATAACGATAAAGTCCACACGGAATATGAATTCCCCGACTTTGATTAACACATCCTCTAGCTCACCCCTAGGTTGGGTGATAGATTGATTGGCCATCTGAAGAGTGCAATGCACAGGTTTTAACTCTCCGATTCCTAATTGCTCATAAGCAGAATACGGAAGCAAGTTAACACTAGCACCTAAATCGAGTAGAGCACGATTGATATTCTTATCCCCAATAGAAATAGAAATTGTAGGACTTCCGGGGTCCTTTCGTTTCTTGGGTAGTTGTTGTGTAAAAGCAGTGCTCACATTACTCGCAAGGAAAACTTTTTTAGGTACTTGAACTTTTCTCTTCCTAGTGCACAAGTCCTTTAGGATTTTCGCATATGACGGAACTTGTTGAATTGCATCTAGGAGAGGAATGTTTATGTTAACTTTCTTAAAAATTTCCACAATCTTCTCCATTTGTGGACTTGGTATGTTGCCCCTTAACCTGTTTGGATAACGTGCTTTATCAATAAGGGTTTGGTCCAACATTGGAGAGGATTGTGGGGACGGATTTGATCCCAAAACTGGAGTGGGCATCGACTTAGATAGATTTGGCGAAATGGGCGAAGGGTTCAAGCCTTGGGGAAAATGGAGAATAGGCTCGGGTGAAGGTGGGAGACTAGACGAATTAGGGGAAGAAGAAGAAGCTGCTGGGGTATCATTGGTGTCACTATCATCACATTGCTCACCCACTTGGTTATTCAGCACTTTTCCCGATCTCAACGTGGTAACAGCACTCACATTATAACTTTGTGAGTGGCCAGGATTAGATATGGGTTGAGATGGGAGTTTCCCTTTCTCACTTGCACTCATTGCGGCGTTTAACTGTGCGATTTGGTTTTCTATTGATTTAATACTCTCACCATGGGAGGCGGAGTTTTTCGTTAGTGTATCAATAGAAGACGTCATCTCAACCGAAAATTTCATGGATTGTTTCATGAACATATCCAAAGTTTGTGCGAGTGAAGAGTTATCAGTACCGACCATTTGTGGCGTAGAAGTATTGGCCGAATTTTGGAAATTTTGTGACTGAAAGGGGGGCTGATTATGTAGTTGTGGTTGCTGTGGAGGAGGTCTTTGATAATTGCTTTGTTGGTTTTGATTCCAAGCAAAGTTAGGATGATTCCTCCATCCTTGATTATATGCGGAAGAATAAGGATCGTTTCTAGGTCGCTGCTGAAAAGCAGCATTAGCTTGAAACGATGCATTCATAGGACATTCTTCCGTTAAGTGTGAAGGATCCGAACAGCAACCACAGATGGTCTTAGGAAGCGTGACCTGATTTAGGGAGAATGATGAGAATTTTTTCTCAATAGCGTCCAGTTTCTTCTGTATCGCTGCCATTTCGGCTTTTACTACGATAGAAACATCGAGCTGGTTAATACCTCCCTTAGTTGTAGGTGGTCTTACGCTTTCCCACTGCAACGTGTGTTCAGCGAGGTCTTCCAGATATTTCCACGCTTCACTGTCATCTTTAGACATGAAATTGCATTGACACATTGTTTCAAGCATCTGCTTTGTCGCTGGATTAATGCCCTCATATATAATCCGACATAAATCCCATCTATTGATTCCATGATGAGGACATTGGACAAGCAGATCATTGAAACGTTCAAAGCACTTCCAAAATGGTTCATTGGGAAGCTGGGTGAACTGGTTGATCTCGCTCCTAACACGGGCAGTCTTATGGTTTGGGTAAAACTTCTTAAGAAATGCTATTACGAATTCATCCCAACTAGTGATAGAGTGTGCGGCAGTATTATAAAGCCATTTTTCTGCCAAGTCGCACAGTGTGAATGGGAGAAGACGTAAGCGCATAGCATCTAAAGTCAATTGTGAAGTACCCATCATTGCGCATACGTTTTCGAATTTGGTGATGAAAACGTACGCGTCTTCTGACTCAAGCCCGTGAAATTTGGGTAGCAGGTTTATGTAGTGGGGTTTAATTTCGAAATTATTCCCGTTAGGTGGTGGAAGAGATAGACAAGTAGGAAGGGGACCACGAATAGGATAGCGTCTCTCTTGGAGAGAGTTGCGCGGTGGATTCTGCTCACCTACGGGCGGTGGCAGCATGGTGTTATAATTAGATGGAGTGCCGTCCATCACGGTCAATGTGGTGTGTGGTAGGGGAAAAGAAGATGAAGAAGTACCGACTTCGGCGTCGATAGCAGGAACGCGGAAAAGACGGGCACTAGGATCCCGTGTCCAGCCGAGCATTCACTAAGCGGGTTTAGTGCAAGTGGCAGCGTGTGTGTGATTTTAAAATTGGCTTGTTTTTGAAAAAGTGGGACACAAGACAAATCACCCTAAGATGCACAAGCAACCCTAGAACTAAGGTCATCTAGGTCCAGTCTCTAGACCGCTCCTAGACTTCCAAAGGACAAGCCGCAGGATCAATCCTCTACCGCCTCCGTACTACCCTTGTAGCCAGGTAAGTGCCAGGTAAGTGGGAAGGAACCACGTCATGGGCCTAATTAAAAACCACTAGCCTTTGTCATACTTGCCTAGGCACTACAAAAGAAATGCGGATAAACGATAGATTACCCACGACCTTCCTCTGTCCTTATTGAGCGCGACAGTCCTTAGAGTCTGTTCTAGATATTTTTTAAATTTATGAAATGTTGATCTATATGCTCAGTTTGTGATTTGTGGGGCTTAGGAAGGGTGATGAAATCCCCACCTAATCTTGATTTGGTCTTTGCCCCTTAAAGTCCGTATTAAATATGCAAAACAAAACCAATCACAAAACTTTTGCAAAAAGATTTTTTTTTGAGCGGCGCAATTTTGCAAAGAATCCTGCAGAAAATAGATTTTATTGGATTTGAGGGGAGAGAGAAGGAGTTAAGAAAGATACCAGAGAAGTTCGGAACCCTAGATCTCCTGTTTCCTCAAGTCCGTGACTCCAGATTCCCTCGCAAAATTCACACACAAATCGTTAAATATGCAATTTGCAGTTTTGTTTTAATAATGATATGAATCGTCTAAGAATTCAACACAAATAGTAAGAATAAAAAATTACGCATGTATCCCCGGCAACGGCGCCATTTGATAGGTTCGAAAGAGTGTGTTTGTAGTTAACTGCAATCAGAACGGTGTCGCGTGTAGCTAGACCGAGATGAGTACGGGTCGTCCTCTGGGAAACGTTGAACCTTTAATTTTTACTTTAGATGTGTTGAGAAAGAGAGGAGGGATAAAGAATTTTATAGAATGGTTTCTAGATCTACGTGAAACAATAATGTAAAATATAGATCTAGATTATTTTAAAGATGTAGTTATAATAAAGGGGCTTGTAGGGTTCGTTAGGATTTAGTAGTTATGGACGATTAATTAAAAGTTACCCTTTTTATCCATTAATAGATTTAGAACTAGAACGACGGTGATGCGTGTAGATTAGGGTTTCTGAAGGGAAGAGGAATCCCACTCTTAACCCTTATCTCGACACGGAATTCCGTTCATATCTAGCCTTTACCAAAGCAATCATTAATCTAATCTCTAATCGCGGTCGGAACTAGCAAAGAATTGCTAGCGCGCCCGATTAGGATGTTAATGATTCTTTTGATAAAGTTCCTAAACTTTATAGGACTTAAAAAGGGTTTAGTTATTTTCATCGTCCATTAGCCTACCCTAATCCTACAAACCCTAACAAGCGGAGAATTACTCACGCATGTTGGGAAAAGAAGATGAAAAGATAGAGAGGGAAAACATAATGTAAAATGCAAAAGAATTAAATGAAACAACTACCTTTATTAATCAACTTGAACAATCTACACTTTGATTCCTTAGAAAATGATTACAAAGACTAGTTTGCTTCTCGATCTCTTCCAAGGAGGTAGACGAACAGTTGATGACCAGCCTGGATGCGTGAGCCGTCTTGGACTTCGTGATCTCTTCGGCTTGATAAATTTTCCAAGAGGCTCTCGGTGCTCTTTTATAGTGCAAAGCCAGAATCTTTTAGTTGGAAACTTGGTAAAATTCAGCAAAGATTCACCTCCTAAATTTTTATCAATTGATCTCTCTAGCGCGGCCAACAGGGGGGTTTAGCCGCGGTTCCGCGGCCTATGGAGGAGATCAATTGATCAATTTTTTAGGGCTTTCTCACTGTGACATTTGGCAATCCTAGGCACCTTCATAATCTGAAAATGTTTTCTCGGTTGCTTCCAGACTTGGTTTCCAAGTTTTGATTCTTAATTTGGCAAGTCTTCTTCAACAACTTGATTTCTTTGATAAATTCTACATAACAACTTGGAAAATTCTGCACAATAATCTCAAATAATATTTAGTAGACTTATTTCTACTAGGATTTGGTCAATGGATTTATTTGCATTCATTTTCCTACAAAATGCTAACTAAAATATATTAACACATGGAAAATGGTGTTTTAACACATAAACCCTCATATGTATAATATATTATATTAAAGTCCTTTTTTAATATGAAAATGGTAGGAAAAATGTAATACAAATATGCCGTTTTATCAACTGAACACTCTCCTAGACACAGCGCGATGTCAACCCCCAATACCGGGAGAGACGAATCCTGTCTAACCGTCACTGCCTCCAAGTGCTTCGGGACTGCACCCAAAAACTACCTGTTTGCACAACTCCTTTGAGCAGTGGTAGGGTAGTAATAAAAGTACAGTGGGAACACACTCGAGGCGAAGTGACAGTGTCAAGTCAGCGGACTAAGCTGTACTCATGTCACCTGGGAACTGATAACTGACGATAGGTATAATACCAACCGGTCAGTTCCCGACGAGTCCTATCCAGTGTACTCATAACCCAACGAGCACCCGCATACTATCTCCAGTACGACGTACTGATGGCTGTGGGACAGACCATCTCTCACTCTGGGATGAGAAGCGTATGCGCTAGTCTACTCCAGAGTATCGATGCCCTGTCTCGATAGTCCTGCGAATAGGGACCTGCATAAGGATGTGCTTATAGATTACCCAGCCCCCACTAGTGTGACTGCCATCACAACGCTGGTAATCAAGCAAAGATCCTAAGGGCTCCACTAATGTGTATAGGTGATATACTAAAATAAACACATGTACACATTGAAGTAGAAACAAACCAAGTAGCATAATACTATTTTGAGCAAGATTGTATATACTAGGTGAATATCCCAAGCTTCCATTAAATAATATAAAAACTAGTATGATACAGTAATGGCCTCTAGGGCATATACACTAACATTTGCAAAGTTTTGTTATTGGTTTGTTATTTCATATTTTAATACGGATTTTAAGGGGCAAGACCAAAATTCAAATTAGGTGGGGATTTCATCACCCTTCCTAAGCCCCACAAATCACATAACGAGCATCCGCATCAACCCTACATTAATTTAAAAAATATCTAGACAAGACTCTACGGACTGTCGCGCTCAATAAGGACAGAGGAAGGTCGTGGGTAATCTATCACTTATCCGCATTACTTTTGTGGTGTCTAGGCAAGTATGTCGAAGGCAAGTGGTTATTTAATTAGGCCCGCTATTTTCGGTGACTCGTATAGCGGATACCTCCCACTTACTTGGCACTTACCTGTCCATAAGAGTAGTAAAGAGGTGGTAGAGGATTAATCTTACGGCTTGTCCTTTGGAAGTCTAGGAGCGGTCTAGAGACTTGACCTAGGTAACCTTAGTTTCATGGTTGTTTGTGCATTTTTGTGTGATTTTTCTAAGTCCAACACACTTTTTCAAAAACAAACCAATTTTTAAATAACACACACGCTGCCACTTGAGCTAAACCGCTTAGTGCATGCTTGGCTAGACACGGGATTCTAGTGCCCGTCTTGTCCGCGTTCCTGCTATCGACTCTGAGGTCGGTACTTCTTCATCTTCTTTTTCCCCACCACCCACCACATCGACCGAGATGGACGGTCAAATTATAATACCACGCTTCCATCGCCCGTAGGTGAGCAGAATCCACCTCGCATCTCTCTCCAAGAGAGTTGTTATCCTATCTGTGGTCCCCTTCCTACTTGTCTATCCATTCCACCAGCCAACGGGGATAATTTTGAAATTAAACCCCACTACATCAATCTGTTGTCCAAATTTCATGGGCTTAAGTCTGAAGACGCGTAGGTTTTCATCCCTAAATTCGAAAACGTATGCGCAATGATGGGTACTTCATAACTGACTGTGGATGCTATGCGCTTGCGTCTTCTCCTATTCACTTTGTGCGACTTGGCAGAAAAATGGCTTTATAATACTGCCGCACACTCTATCACTAATTGGGATGAATTCGTAATAGCATTTCTTATGAAGTTTTACCCAAACCATAAGACCGCTCATGTTAGGAGAGAGATCAACCAGTTTACCCAGCTTCCCAATGAACTATTTTGGAAGTACTTTGAACGTTTCAAGGATATGCTTGTCCAATGTCCTCATCATGGAATAAATAGATGGGATTTGTGCCGAATTATATATGAGGGCATTAATCCAGAGACAAAGCAGATGCTTGAAACAAATTGTCAATGTAATTTCATGTCTAAAGATGATGGTGAAGCTTGGAAATATCTGGAAGACCTCGCTGAAAACACTTTGCAGTGGGAAAGCGTAAGACCACCTTCATCTAGGGAAGGTATTCACCAGCTCGATGTTTCCATCGCAGTAAAAGCCGAAATGGCAGCGATGCAAAAGAAACTCAACGCTATTGAAAATAAATTCTCATCAGTCTCCCTAAATCAGGTAACGCTTCCCAAGACCGTGCGTAGTTGTTGTTCAGATCCTTCACACTTGACGGAAGAATGTCCTATGAATGCACCGTTTCAAGGTCACGAGCAAACTAATGCTGCTTTTCAGCAGCGACCTAAAAACGATCCTTATTCTTCCACGTACAATCAAGGATGGAGGAATCATCCTAACTTTTCTTGGAACCAAAACCAACCACAAAATCAAAACCAGTTCCAAAGAAATTATCAAAGACCTCCTCCACAGCAACAACAACCACAACCACAAAGTTAGCACCCCTTTCAGTCACAAAATTTTCAAAATCCGGCCAACATTTCTACACCGCAATTGGCCGGTACTGATAACTCCTCACTCGCAAAAACTTTGGATTTGTTTATGAAACATACCATTCAAATGTCGGTCGATATGAAGTCTTCTATTGATACCATAAAGAAAGACTCCGCCTCCCACGGTGAGAATATTAAATCATTAGAAAACCAAATTGCACAGTTGAACGCCGCGATGAGTGCGAGAGAAAAAGGAAAACTCCCATCTCAACCCCTACCGAATCCTGGCCACTCACAAAATCATAATGTGAATGCTGTTACCACGTTGAGATCGGGAAGAGTGCTGAATAACTAAGTGGGTGAATAAGTTGATGATGTTAGTGATACCAATGATACCCCGGCTTATACTTCTTCCCCTAATTCGTCTAGTCTCCCACCTACTTCCGAGCCAATTCTACGCTTCCCACAAGGCTCAAACCCTCAGCCCACTTCCACAAATCTATTTAAAACGATCCCCATTCCAATTCTGGGATCCATTTCATCCCAACAATCCTCTCCAATGTTAGATCCAACCCTTATTGATAAAGCACCTTATCCAAACAGGTTAAGGGGCAACAGACCAATTCCACAAATGGAGAAGATAGTGGAAATTTTTAAGCAAGTTAATATAAACATTCCTCTCCTAGATACTATTCAACAAGTCCCGTTGATCAGTCGAAAATAATGCAATTTTAACACGGCAATTTCCCTATCATTTGCACTCATTTAGAAGTGTTCGGTTTTCATATTTCACATATTAGCAAATCAGTCGTTAAATATCAGATTGCATGTGTTAGACTCTAAAACCGACATTTCTAAGGAAATTGACTGCATTTCATGGCATTGCATCATCTCTATATTGCGCAACACTTGTCTTGAGAAATTGTGCAGGAAAATCCGGAAGAAAAGCCAAAATTGTCAATTTGCTGATCAAACATTACACCAACTCCATGTTTTGAGATCTGGTAGAAATCCAAAAGGAGAACTACAATTCAACATATCAAAGAAAGGCCCACAACTCAAGCCCAACAAGCACCAGAAGAACCAAGCCCTGAAGCTTCAAAAGAGCCGCGGAACAGCGGCTGGAGCCGGCTTGCGCCGCGGTTCCGCGGCGGTTTGGTCAGATCATCATGCCATTTTCAGTGCGTTATTCTTATCTCAGTGGCCACAGCTCAGAATGATATGTCAAATTCCATAATTCTCTCGAAACTTCTGCCAGATCAGCAATGATCATTAAGCATGCTAATCCTAATTAAGCTCATAACTAACCTCTTCTAGAAGATCCCTCCTAACTAATCACATCTAGAAGCTTCTCCTCAACAACCTTTTGGAGGGAAATTCAAATTTCATCTAACAAACTTTTGGAGGGAAATGTAAAATTCAAATCCTAGATCTAGGGTTTTGAGATCTATAAATAGGATCCTAGATCTAAGGGTTGAGGTTGTTCATTCTATTCCCTCTTACATCATCTTCTTCCACAAGTCTAGTGACAAGGCTTGTGCGAAACCCTAACCCTAATTCCATTCCAAATTCAAGATCTTGAGTACCAATCAAGCAAGAAACCCTTCAACCTTTTAGGAGCGGAGCCGATCTCCAATCGAGCAAGTGATCCAAGCTGATCCGCGACTTACGGAGCCGAGCGAAGCCAAATCGACGATCGAGTTCTTCCTCTTGTAGTTCTTGAGCAAATGTAATGAAATTATTGATATAAATAAATGGTGAAATTCTTTAATCTTGCTTTCTTTAAATTCTTGCATCATGATTCGATCTCAATTTGTAATTGTAGTTCTTGTTGTGATGTTACTCCGCTCGTAAAGGAGTCGAGACGATCAATAGAATGATGATGTAACAAATCTTAATACGATTCTTGAGTCCTACGAGCTTTGTAAACCCTAGCAAGTTCAAGAATCGATGACCTAGTTTTGTTGCAATGCTTTCTTGATTGTGATCGCTCGAAATTAGGGATCTACGACCGTTTCTTGAATTTACTAGAGGCTAGAATGTGAATGATATAGACGAAAGAACAAGGGATAAGATGAAACCCTAGTTTCATAAGAAATCCCTAATTCTCGATCGATCATCATCGATCTAGTATCAATTCATCGAAGGATAAGAATACGTAATTGTAAGATTACATCACATCTATAGATCCGATCGATTCTTACGAGCCTCATTTAGATTCTTGATGTTTGGTTTGGAAAAATCATCAAACTATCAATTCTTGATTCTATCTTTTTCTTGTTATTAGATCTAGATTTTCTAATTCTTGAACTTCAACTATAAATCTTGAATTGTTTTCATTTCTTTTCTTTAAAGTTTCAATTCACCTAATTCAAAAGACGAACGATTACACTTTCCCTGTGGACGATCCGCACTTACTAACGCGTTACAACCGACACCGTTATTGATTGCGGTCAAATATTTTTGGTTGTGATTTCTTTATAATTCTCATACTACACATCAAGAATATCATAAATCAAATGGCGTCGTTTCCAGGGATCATTTGATAAACACAATCCGAAATCTAAACAATCAAATGGCGCCGTTGCCGGGGATAGTGCGCTAATTGTTCGTATTTTGAAATTTGAGTTGAAAAATTTATTCCATTATAATTTTTAGATCTAAACTCGTACAAACCCTAATACATGTGTTGTGATTTTGTTGCGAGGAAATCTGGGATCATTGGAGCTGGAGAAATTTTTTTCTAAAATTTCCAGAGGACTGAGGGAGTTAACAGCAGCTCTCTGTAAAAATTTCTTGCTGTGAACAGTACATACGGCGGCGGATTCGCGGTATAAGGAGACATTTGCGGCGGTTCCACGCCTGGTTGAAGGGATCTCTGTGCAAACTTTCCTCTGTAAGCTTCTAACTTTCTTATCTTCTTCTCTCTCTACTCCAATTAACATTTTGTGCAGGTTTCTTTGCAAAAATCGCTGCGCCGCGCAAAAAACAAAATTAAATTGTGCTTGTTTTGATCTTGTGGTTGTTTGCATAATTAATATGGACATTAAGGGGTAAAGACCAAATCCAGATTAGGTGGGGAGTTCATTACCCTTCCTAAGCCCCAAAAATCACAAACTTGCATCCGCATTTACCCTCATTAATTAAAAAATATCTAGAGATGACTCTAAGGACCGTCGCGCTCACTTAGAACAGAAGAAGGCCGTGGGTAATTCATTGATTATCCGCGTTTTCTTGTGGTGTCTAAGGTAAGTGTGTCGAAGGCTAGTGGTTATTAATTAGGCCCACTACTTACGTAGTGGAGTACCTTCCCACTTAGCTGGCACTTACCTGGCCACAGGGGGACAAAGAGGCAGTAGAGAATTCTATCCTGCGACTTGTCTTTTGGCAGTTAGGAGCGGTCTAGAGCTTGACCTAGGTGACCTCTAGAATTAGGGTTTTGTGTGTTGCATTTGTTGTGTTGCATCATTTTTTCAAAACAAACACCGCATTCATTCATCACTCCCCTAATTATAAATCTACGCTGCCACGTGTACTAACCCTTTTTAGTGCAAGATAGGCTGGACAACGGGATTCTAGTGCCTGTTTAGTCCGCGTCTTCCCGATCGACCCTAAAGTCGGTATTTCTATATTTACCCTTTCTTTACCCACCACCACACCAACATCGATGGATCCATCTCCATCGAACTTCTTTTCTACTACCCTTCCGCCGTCCGTTGGTGCGCAGAATCCACCTCGCATCTCTCTCCAAGAGAGGTGCTATCCTACACGAGGTCCCCTTTCCACCTGTCTTTCCATTCCACCAGCCAACGGGGACAATTTTCAGATTAAACCCCAATACATCAACCTTCTACCAAAATTTCACGGTCTCGAGTCTGAAGACGCATACGTGTTTATCACGAAATTTGAAAATGTATGCGCAATGATGGGTACTTCACAGCTTTCTGTGGATGCTTTACGTCTTCGTCTTCTCCCATTCACCTTGTGCGATATAGCCGAGAAGTGGCTATATAACACTACCGCACATTCCATTTCAAATTGGGATGAATTCGTCAAAGCATTCCTGAAGAAATTTTACCCACATCAAAAGACAGCTCGAGTCCGTAGCGAAATCTATCAATTCACCCAGCTTCCAAATGAAACATTTTCAAAATGTCTTGAACGTTTCAAGGATCTGTTAGTCCAATGTCCACATCACGGCATCCCGAGATGGGAACTGTGCCGAATCATTTATGAGGGCATTACTCCTTACACAAGACAGACCCTTGAATCCATGTGTCAAGGCAACTTTATGACTAAGAATGATGGGGAAGCCTGGGAATTCCTAGAAGATTTTGCTGAAAAATCTTTACAATGGGAGGGTATGAGTCAATCGTTTAGGGATGGCAATGATATTTCCATAGGAGTTAGAGCTGACATTGCAGCTATACACAAGAAACTCGAGACTATGGAAAACAAATTTTTAACCGCCGCCCTAAGTCAAATGTCACTCTCTAAAACTGTATGTGGATGCTGTTCTGATCCGTCTCACTTGACGGAAGAATGTCCGTTTCAAGGTCATGAGCATACCAATGCCGCATTTCGAAGACCTAGAAACGATCCATCTTCCTCCACATATAATCAGGGTTGGAGGAACCACCCTAACTTTGCTTGGAACCAATCACAATCTCAAAACACGGTTCCAACCCAACACAATTTCCAAAGGGTCCCTCCACCACAACAGCAGCCACCACTTCAATTGAGTCAGCACCCCTTCCAATAACAAAACTTCCAAAATCTGTCCAACACTTTTGCACCTTCTAGTCCTTTGCAATTGACCGGTACAGATAATACCTCTGCATTAGCACAAACATTGGACACTTTCATGAAACAATCCATCCAAGGGACGGCAAGTTTGCAATCTTCCATCAAGAATGTGATGAAGATCATTGTCTCTCAAAATGAGAATATCAAATCGATGGAAGCACAAATTGCACAACTAAAAGCCGAAATGAGTGCAAGAGAGAAAGGGAAACTTCCAGCTCAACCTTTACCCAATCCTGGCTATTCACATCTTGTGAATGCAACCACGTTGAGATCTGGAAGAGTGCTTGACAATCACGTTGGGGAAGAGTTTGATGATACTGATAAATCAATCAATAACACCCCGGCTGAGACCTTTCCTTCCACCTCTACTTCTAATTCTGACCCCAGTTCTTCTACCCCACCACCTTCTTGCGAGCCTATTCTTCGTTTCGCAAAAGGCTCGACACCTCAGCATAGCTCTTCTAGTTCTCCACAGACGATCCCCAATCCTCTTTTGGGATCACGTCTACCCCCACTTCCTTCTCTTATGATGGACCCAGCACTTATTGCTGAAGCACCTTATCCTAATCGGTTAAGGGCTAACACACCGAGTCCACATATGGAGAAGATTACGAACATTTTTAAGCAATTTAACATCAACATCCCTCTCCTAGATGCCACCCAACAAGTTCCGTCATATGCGAAAACTCTTAAGAACTTATGCACTAGGAAGAGGAAGACTCAAGTGCCGAAAAAGATATTCATGGCAAAAACAGTAGACACAGCCTTTCCCCAGCAATTACCGAGGAAACGTAAGGATCCTAGATATCCTACGATTTCTATTTCTATCGGGGGAAAACACATCAACTGTGCTGTACTAGATTTGGGCGCTAGTGTTAACTTGCTTCCATACTCAGTCTATGAGCAGTTAGGGATCGGAGAGTTGAAGCCAGCCTATTGCACTCTCCAGATGGCTGACCGATCAATCACCAAACCTAGGGGTGAACTGGAGGATGTGTTAATAAAAATCGGGGAATTTATATTCCCTATGGACTTTATTGTAATTGATACACAGCCTGTAGCGAACCCACGGAATCAAATTCCGGTGATTTTAGGTCGCCCCTTTTTGGCCACTTCCAATGCAATAATCAACTGTCGTAATGGTTCTATGACCCTATCTTTTGAGAATAGGTCAATAGAGCTGAACATTTATAAGTTGGGAAGTGTACCCTCCGAACCTACTGCTCAGGTATGTTCTGTCGACTTAATGGATGTCGACAGCAGCGAATTTGATGATCCTCATGATACCGATCTTGACTCTTTTCATATGTTGTTGTTTGACCCAACTATGTATCATACACATACGGACTCTTCCACCGAGATGTCCGGATCAACAATTAACACGGATTATGAACTGTTCTTAGAGTCTAAAGATCACCCCGCACTTTGTGATAACATTATTCATCGGGGTATTGATGGAACTTTTGAGGAAATCTTCGCTGATGAACTCGCATTTTTGAATGACACGGGTGTTGAGATGAATCATATCCCAACCAATGAAATTGAACCTCCACCCATTCTTCTGAACTGTAAAAAGAATGCGAGTAATCCATCACATTCACTGCATCGTCTCTCCAAAATGAGACGCACACACACCCTCTTCCATCACTTAACCTTTCCCCACTTTTTCTTCCACCAACCAGAGCACTGCATTGATAAAATTTTTGAATGGTTGGTATTGACATTCGGTCTTTGCAAAGTTTGGCATCGACCATTGATTTTTTGACCCCCTCATATGATTTTCAAAGCTTAACATTGCATAACTCAAGTTTGGGGGGAGGGGGTATAATCTGGCTCTTGAAAATAAAATTTTTACAAAATGATGAGCCAAAAATAAGTTTGGGGGAGGATCTTCACTTATATATTTTGCCCCCACTAGTAAATTCCTCCCAAGCTTACAGGTTTTTTTTTCGAGATGGCAACAGTGAGGACACTGTTGTAAACAAGTTTGGGGGATGTTTGTGCTTATTTTCGCATCATTTGCATATCATTTGCATAAGCACAAAACATTTTTTTCGAAAACCTATAAAAATTTAAAATTTTTCAAAAAGATAAAAATATGTTTTGTACATAAATAAGATAATAAAAGATTAGATAGTGAACAATTACATCCATGAGATTAGAAAAATTTAAGAAAACTAAGAAAATTAGAAGTTTTCTTATACGAACTAGTAATAAGTAGTTATGAGCCGTTGTCCCAAGGGTTAGTAAGATGAAGGACGTCACTAATCTGAGGATAAAAATAAGTCTGAAAAATAGTCACTATTCTGGAAGCCAAACATTTTGAACGTTGATACCCTGCTATTCGCACTTACACACGTCTTGAAGCCCGGGATAGTAGAGGATACCTTGAAATGCTCTTGTCTTAAAGCCAAAAGTATGAAGGAAATAAAAAAATGAAGAAAATATAAAGTGGTGAGAAAAATGGACACTGGTTTTGTTATCACCGAGGGCAGTAAAAAAAATATATAGCGAGGGTGCCTCTTCACCTAGTGACCTAAGGCCAACTGGTCTGGGAGTCACTGCTATGCCTGAGGTGGTGCAAGACGAGGAAAATACACCAAATAAGCAAGCACATGAGTAATCGGTCGGTTAGTACCTCGAGAAGTATTAGCGGTCGCATGAAAGTGTGTGAGCAATCCTAAATATTCAAGAATTAAAAAGTACTGAGGCTGATGGGCAAGAGTATGATAGCTTGAATTGAATTCTCCGGGTGTAGGGATGTCCTTTACACACACGCAGGGTGATATGATCGATGTTTGGAAGAAAGATAGGAATGAAGAATAAGACGATGTTTTATTGAGGGAGGACGTGATTTCTAACATCTTTTCATGACCATTAAGATAGGGCTCATGACAACCGAAAACCTAGCTTAGTTGGAAACCCTAATTTTCAAGGCTTTTCTTTTACAATTCTTGTCTTTAAATGTAATATTCATGATCTTCCTTTTATTATTGGATTTTGTGGGTGCAATCCGCTGAAAACCCTCAGGAGACAACACTCCTCATACTAGGGACACCTAGAGGTTTAAAGGCCTGTTGCACGTGCTCAGTGCAATCGTGTTGCCTACGAAAGTGTGCTAGTTAGTTTTTCTCTTTCTTTATTTTCTCCTTATCTTTTTAATAAAAAGTTCGCTCGAGACGATCGAAATTAAGTTTGGGGGAATTTGATCAGTCGAAAATAATGCAATTTTAACACGGCAATTTCCCTATCATTTGCACTCATTTAGAAGTGTTCGATATTCATATTTCACATATTAGCAAATCAGTCGTTAAATATCAGATTGCATGTGTTAGACTCTAAAACCAACATTTCTACGGAAATTGACTGCATTTCATGGCATTGCATCATCTCTATATTGCGCAACACTTGTCTTGAGAAATTGTGCAGGAAAATCCGGAAGAAAAGCTAAAATTGTCAATTTGCTGATCAAACATTACACCAACTCCAAGTTTTGAGATCTGGTAGTAATCCAAAAGGAGAAATACAATTCAACATATCAAAGAAAGGCCCACAACTCAAGCCCAACAAGCACCAGAAGAACCAAGCCCTGAAGCTTCAAAAGAGCCGCGCAACCGCGGCTGGAGCCGGCTCGCGCGGCGGTTCCGCGGCGGATCATCATGCCATTTTCAGTGCGTTATTCTTATCTCAGTGGCCACAGCTCAGAATGATATGTCAAATTCCATAATTCTCTCAAAGCTTCTACCAGATCAGCAAAGATCATTAAGCATGCTAATCCTAATTAAGCTCCTAATTAACCTCTTCTAGAAGCTCCCTCCTAACTAATCACATCTAGAAGCTTCTCCTCAACAACCTTTTGGAGGGAAATTCAAATTTCATCTAACAAACTTTAGGAGGGAAACTTAAAATTCAAATCCTAGATCTAGGGTTTTGAGATCTCTAAATAGGATCCTAGATCTAAGGGTTGAGGTTGTTCATTTTATTCCCTCTTACATCATCTTCTTCCACAAGTCTAGTGACAAGGCTTGTGTGAAACCCTAACCCTAATTCCACTCCAAATTCAAGATCTTAAGTACCAATCAAGCAAGAAGCCCTTTAACCTTTTAGGAGCGGAGCCGATCTCCAATCGAGCAAGTGATCCAAGCCGATCCGCGACTCAAGGAGCCGAGCGAAGCCAAATCGACGATCGAGTTCTTCCTCTTGTTGTTCTTGAGCGAATGTAATGAAATTGTTGATATAAATAAAAGGTGAAATTCTTTAATCTTGCTTTCTTTAAATTCTTGCATCATGATTCGATCTCAATTTGTAATTGTAGTTCTTGTTGTGATGTTACTCCGCTCGTAAAGGAGTCGAGACGATCAATAGAATGATGATGTAACAAATCTTACTACGATTCTTGAGTCCTACGAGCTTTGTAAACCCTAGCAAGTTCAAAAATCGATGACCTAGTTTCGTTGCGATGCTTTCTTGATTGTGATCGCTCGAAATTAGGGATCTACGATCGTTTCTTGAATTTACTAGAGGCTAGAATGTGAATGATATCGACGAAAGAACAAGGGAAAAGATGAAACCCTAGTTTCATAAGAAATCCCTAATTCTCGATCGATCATCATCGATCTAGTATCAATTCATCGAAGGATAAGAATACGTAATTGTAAGATTACATCACATCTATAGATCCGATTGATTCCTACGAGCCTCATTTAGATTCTTGATATTTGGTTTGGAAAAATCATCAAACTATCAATTCTTGATTCTATCTTTTTCTTGTTATTAGATCTAGATTTTCTAATTCTTGAACTTCAACTTTAAATCTTGAATTGTTTTCATTTCTTTTCTTTAAACTTTCAATTCACCTAATTCAAAAGACGAACGATTACACTTTCCCTGTGGACGATCCGCACTTACTAACGCGCTACAACCGACACCGTTATTGATTACGGTCAAATATTTTTTGGTTGTGATTTCTTTATAATTCTCATACTACACATCAAGAATATCATAAATCAAATGGCACCGTTGTCGGAGATCATTTGATAAACACAATCCGAAATCTAAACAATCACCCGTCTTATGCGAAAATCTTAAAAGACTTGTGCACTAGGAAAAGAAAAGTTCAAGTTCCTAAAAAAGTTTTCCTTGCGAGTAATGTGAGCACTGCTTTTACACAACAACTACCCAAGAAATGAAAGGACCCCGGAAGCCCTACAATTTCTATTTCTATCGGGGGTAAAAATATCAATCGTGCTTTACTCGATTTAGGTGCTAGTGTTAACTTGCTTCCGTATTCTGTTTATGAGCAATTAGAGATCGGGGAGTTAAAACTGGCGCATTGCACTTTTCAGATGGCCGATCGATCTATCATCCAACCTAGGGGTGAGCTAGAGGATGTGTTAATCAAAGTCGGGGAATTTATATTTCCTGTAGACTTTATCGTTATTGATACACAACCTATAGCGAACCCACGAAACCAAATTCCGGTAATTTAAGGTCGACCTTTTCTTGCGACTTCCAACGCTGTAATCAATTGCCGAAACGGCTCTATGACCCTATCCTTTGGAAAGAAGTCAATTGATCTTATCATTTACAAGTTGGGAAGTGAACCCTCTGAACCCTATGCTGATATGTGTTCTGTCGAAACAATAGATTCCGACAACAGCGAAATTGAAGAGCTTCACGATACTGATCTTGACTCCGCTATTACATTGTTTTTCGGGTCAACATCTAACGCTGAATATGGACCTTTTATGGAGTCTGAGTATCATCTTGTTCTTTCCAATGAGTTTATTATTCGGGATATCGATGAATGTTTTGAAGAAATTTTCGCTGACGAACTCGCATTCTTAGAAAATATGGTTGTTGTGATGAATCAACCTCAACACAAGGAAGTTGAACCATCACCATTTCTTCCTATCAACAATAAGAATGCGAGTAATCCACCTTCATTGTTTCGTCTCTACAAACTGAAACGTAAACCCGTTCTTTACCACCTCCTATCTCCCCACTTCTTCAAATCTCTGATTTTCAACCAACCAGTACGTTTCATCGATAAATTTATTGAATGGTTGGTGTTGACTTTTGGTATTTGTAAGGCTTTACTTTGACCAATAACTTTAAAACCCCCTAATAATTTTAAATGCTTAATACTATTTTACTTAAGTTTGGGGGGAGATATGTTGGCTCTTTAAAGAAATTTTTTACAAAATTATGAGCCAAAAATAAGTTTGGGAGAGGATTTTCACTTTCAATTTTTGTTTCCCCCGTTAATAACCATTCCTGCAAAGTATATAGGTCCATGCTCTCAAAAGACAATATCATTGAGGACACTGCTGAAAACAGGTTTGGGGGGAGGTTTGTATTCACTGAATTATCTTTGATACTGCGCATTCAAATTTTTTTTGTGATAATAAAAGATTAGATAATGAAAAATTACATCCAAAAGATTGGAAAATTTAAGAAAACCTAGAAAATTATAAGCTTTCTTAAACGAAACCAGTAATAAGTAGTTATGAGCCGTTGTCCCAAGGGTTAGTAAGATGAAAGAAATCACTAATCTGAGGATAAAAATAAGTCTGAAAAATAGTTCCTATTCTGAAAGCCAAACATTTGAACGTTGATACCCTACTATACGCACTTACACACGTCTTGAAACTCGGGATAGTAGAGCATACCTTGAAATGCCCTTGTCTAAAAGCCAAAGTATGAAGGAAATAATAAATAAAGAAAATATAAAATGGTGAAGAAAAATGAATACTGGTTTTGTAATCACCAAGGCAGCAATAAAAAAATATAGCGAGGGTGCTTCATCACCTAGTGCCTTAGACCGACTGGTTTGGGAGTCACCGCTAAGCCTTAGGTGTTGCAAGACCAGGAAAATATTAATACGCCTAATAAGCAAGCACATGAGTAATCGGTCGGTTAGTACCTCAAGAAGTATTAACGGTCGCATGAAAAATATGTGAGCAAATCCATCTAAATATTCATTGATTACAAAGTACTGAGCTGATAGACAAGAGTATGATAGCTTGAATTAAATTCTCCGAGTGTAGGGATGTCTTTTACACACACGTAAGGGTATATGATCGATATTTGGATGAATGGTAGGAATGAAAACTAAAGGCGATGTTTTATTGAGGGATGATGTGATTTCTAACATTTTTTCATAACCATTAAGATAGGGCTCATAGAAACTGAAAAGCTGGTATAGTTGGAAACTCTTATTTTCAAGTTCTTTCTTTTATAGTTCTTATCTTTATATGTAACTTTTACCATCTTTCTTTTATTATAGGATTTTATGGGTGTAATCTGCTAAAAACCCTCAGGAGACAACACTCCTCTTACTAGAGACACGTAGAGGTTTAACGGCTTGTTGCACGTGCTCAGTGCAATCGTGTTGCGTACGAAAGTGTGCTACTTAGGATTTTTCTTTTTTCTTCTTTCTTCTTCTCTTGAATAACTAGTTTGCTCGTGATGATCAAAGTTAAGTTTGGGGGTATTTGTTCAGTTGATAAAACTGCATATTTAATATGACATTTTTCCTACTATTTCTATAAAATAAAAGGTGTCTATTATAATATATGATACATATGAGGGTTTATCTGTAAAAATACTATTTTCATGTGTTTATATTTTATAATTAACATTTGGTAGGAAAAAGTAAGCATATATTATCCATGTAACATTTGGCCCATTTAAATATACTTACCTTATTAAATACCTTTGACCAATTCTTATTGGTTAAGTTAATATCTCAATAAAACAAACTCTACTAATATTATTTGTTGAGTTATTGTGCAAAATTTGCAGGGCTGAAATCAAGGAAATCAAAGTTGGTAAAACAAACCTGCCTAATTAAGAAAGTAAACTAAAGAAATCAATTCTGGCAGTGATGAAGAGAAGATTTTCAGTTTCCAGAGATGTGAAAAGATCACCACGTGTCATCAAGATAAAGCCCCAGAAAAACAATGTGACGATCCTCCTACTTGGTCGCGGAACCGCGGCCAAACCCACCTATTGGCCGCGGATCCGCCACGGTTCAGACGATTTGGGAGTTTAGATTTCGCTGTTAGGATCTTAACCTCTGGTTTCCAAATTAAGAAACTAGGGTTCTGACTCTAGGACTATAAATAAGGACCGAGAGCCTCTTGGAAAAATCATTAAGCTGAAGAGATCACGAAGTCCACGACAGGCTCACGCATCCAGGCTGATCATCAACTGTTCATCTACCTCCTTAAAAGAGATCGAGAAGCAAACTAGGTTTTTGTAATCATTTTCTAAGGTAACAAAGTGTAAATGAATTTTGTTGATTAATAAAGGTAGTTGTTTTCTTATTCTATCTCTTTATAGTTTTAATATGATTTCTCTCTCCATCTCTTCTTCTCCCAACATGCGCGAGTAATTCTTCGCTTGTTAGGGTTCATGGGATTAGGGTAGGTTAATGGATGATGAAGATCCTTAAACTCTTTTTAAGTCCTATAAAGTTTATAAACTTTATCAAAAGAATAGTTAACATCCTAATCGGGCGCGCTATCAATTCATTGCTAGTTTCGACTGCGATTAGAGATTAGATTAACAATTGTTTTGGTAAAGGCTAGATATGAACGGAGTTCCATGTCGAGATAGGGGTTAAGAGTGGGAACCTTTTTCCCTCTAGAAACCCTAATTTACATGAATCACTGTCGTTCTAGTTTTAAATCTATTAAAGGATAAAAAGAGTAATCTTTAATTAATCATCCATAACTACTAAATCCCAATGAACCCTACAAGCCCCCTTTTAATATTAAACTTACCTCCGTAGTTAATCTTGATCTATATTTTGCAATCGTGTTTAACGTAGATCTAGATTCTATAACCATTCTTCACCATTCTTTATTCTTCCTCTGTTTCTTTCTCAACACGCCTAAAGTAAGAATAAAAGGTTCCACGTTTCCCTGAGGACAACCCGTACTCATCTCGGTCTAGCTACACGCGACACCGTTATTGATTGCGGTTAACTACTACACATAAATACACATCAATCAACACACAAGAGGAAGAGTTCAGAAATGAACAAATCCTTCTTGAGGCATTGTAGACTAGGTCATATCAATGTGACCCGACTAGCTGAAGTTACACTTAGATGCATATTTAAATTAGTTTGAATTTACATCTTGTGAAACTTGCCAGTCATGTCACAAAGATAAGATGACCATCAGCTCCGTTTATTGGAAACAGAGAAAGAGTTAGTGAACTCTTAGGATAGATACATGATGATGTATGTATGTCCCCTGTCTATATATGCCAGGACTGGTTCTTTGTACATTATTATATACACTGATGGTCTCTCAAGATTCGCACATGTGTTCCTGTTGAAACACAAATCTGAACCTTTTGAGAAATTCAAAGAATATAAGTTAGAAGTAGAGAACCAAAACGGGTATAAGTATTATGTCCTTTGATGAGATCAGGGAGGAGAATACTTAGGCATGGAATTCCTGGACTATTCTAAAGGAGAATGAGATTCTCTCTCAGCATTACTCCTCCATATACACCACAGCACGTTGGTATATCGGGGCGGAGCAATCGCACCCTATGAGATAAGGTGCGCTCTATGATGAGTACTACTGAGTTGCCTATTTCTTTTGGGGGTTATGCACTTGAGAAGCTGCATACCTATTGAATTGAGTTCCAACCAAATCAGGTGCCTACCACTCTATATGTGATATGGTATGGGAAGAGCCCATCTCTTAATTAAGTTAAGATTTGGGGTTGTCCGGCCTATGTCAAAAGAAAAATCTGAATAAGCTCGAGGCAAGGTCAGTTCTATGGAAGTTTGTTGGATATCCTAAGCATTCGTAACGGAATATCTTCTACCACACCGAGGAACAAAAGGTGTTTTGTTTCTCAGCATGCCACCTTTTTAGAAAAGGATTTTCTTATGAAGAAATTAACGGTCATGAGGTAGAACTGGAAAGAGTTCCAGCTATACAAACTACAGCTGATGATTTGGTAGAACTGGAGGATTCAATAGTTCCCGACGAACCACAGCCACTCCGCCGATCTGGTAGGGTTCCTCATCTGCCTGAGAGATACTTCGGTTTTCTCTATGACAGTGGGACCGAGGATTGCATCATGATATGATGACCCAACTAGTTTCGAGCAGGCCATCAGGAGTGGGGACTCTGTAAGAATGGCTGGATGCTTAGCGATCTGAGATGGAATCTATATACACCAATAAAGTATGGACTTTGGTTGCTTTATCTGAAGGGTTAAATCCCCATCAGGAGCAAGTATATCTTGAGAAGATTACTTGGTGTACATGGAAAGTTTGAGACTTTCAAAACTATGCTTAAGTCCATCCAGATCCTACTTACTATTGCTACATACCATGACTACGATATCTGGCGGTTAGGTGTCATGACTACTTTTCTAAATAGTGATTTACAAGACAACGTCTATAAGTACACAGCCAGAGGCCTTCGTAGACAGTGGGAGCAGCGGAAACGTGTGAAAGTTGTTTTATGGGATAAATCAGGCATCGCGGAGTTGGAATGTTTGTTTTGATATTGTAGTTTAAGAGTTTGACTTCATCAAAATGGTAGATGAACCTTGTATAAACAAAAAGGTAGTAGGGTGTACGGTAGTGATCCTCGTATAGTACGTGGATGACATACTTTTGATAGGGAAGGAGTTTCCTATGCTACGCTCGGTCAATCTCCTCTTATCACAAGGATTATCCATATAGGATCAAGGTGATACCTCCTAAATCCTGGGTTTTGGATCTATGAGATAGATCTAATTGGATGTTAGGATTCTCACTAGGTGTAGAGAGATGGTATCAATCGATCATGGGGAGAATCACTGGATAGCTTCCACGGTGGTAAGGTCGACTGAATGTCAGTAAGAGGCATTGTCTTTGCCCTCAGTAGAGGTACTGTATGTTGGAAGAGTTCCAAGCTAGATACCGTGGCAAACTAGACGATTAAAGGCAAGATACATCGTTACCAAGGATGCTACCAAAGAGGCAGTCTGGATAAATATAAGTTCATGAGATGAACTTCGTTCCTACCATTGTGTGACAATGGAGTTGTGGCTTATGTCTAGGAATCCCTGTCCCATCAGAGATCCAGACATATTCTTAGGTAGTATCACTTGGTCATGGAGATGGTTGATCTCCAGAGAGATCGAGGATAGGAGAGTAGATACAGAGGACAACAGCGCGGATCCACTCACAAAAGCCTATTTCACAGAGAGACTTTTATAGGATTGTTGAGTATGAGATACTTCAACCACTGCTAATTGTTGGGTATGAGATACCACAACAGATGGTCCTAGTGCAAGTGGGAGATTGTTAGTGATATGTATGCCCTAGAGGCCATTACTTTACATACGATGTATATTGTAGTGGATGCTTGTGTTGGATATTTGTATGCCCTAGAGGCCATTATATGATAGTGGATGTATTTGTTGTTAGTGTTTATGCCCTAGAAGGCCATTACTGTATCATACTAGTTTGTATATTACTTAATGGAAGCTTGGGATATTCACATGTATATAACAGTCTTGCTAAACATGGTAGTATGCTACTTGGTTTTTCTATCTTAATATGTGAGTGTACGTATTGATAGAGCTCTTAGGATCTTGCTTGTCTACCAGCGTTGTGATGGCAGTCACACTAGTGGGGGCTGGGTAGTCTACAAGCACATCCTTATTCGGGTCCCTGGTCGTTGGATTATCGAGACAGAGCATCGATACTCCGGAGTAGACTAGTGTGTACGCTTCTCATCCCAGTTGGAGAGATGGTCTGTCCCACAGCCGTCAGTACGTCGTACTGGAGATAGTATGCAGGTGCTCATTAGGTTACGGGTACACCGGACAGGACTCACAGGGAACTGTTGGTTGGTTTTATACCAGTCGTCAGTGAACAGTTCCCAGGTGACATGAGTACAGCATAGTTCGCAGACTTGACACTGCTACTTCGCCTCGAGTGTGTCCCACTGTTCTTAGATTGCTACCTACCACGGCTCAAAGGAGTCGTGCAAACAGGTAGCAGTTGGGTGCAGTCCCGAGCACTTGGAGGCAGTGGCGGTTAGACAGGATTCGTCCCTCCCGGTATTGGGAGTAGATATCGCGCTGTGTCAGAGAGCCATTACGCAAAGTCCCTGGCCAGGGCAAGCGAGATTTGCTGGTAGGTTCCAGTAGTTTCTCAGGGTGTAATGGGCTTCCCTCCGACACGACTTATACCGCTATTAGGGGACTGACGCTTGCCGCCCTCCTAGGCCCGATATGCGATAGTCTTGGACGAACGGACCGGACTGTATGGAGATTGTCACATCAGACTCAGTAGGAGTTCGGATGGGTTTCCTCATCGGCCTTCTTATCGACAACTACCTGGGGACCGTTACGTACAGCTAGTCCCGCTTGCGGTCTGTGGTTAAACCCACTGCCAGCGTAGAAGTTGAGTCTCTAGAGTCCCACACAGAGAGTTTCCTATTCCAGGCGAAACGATATAGAGGTCGTATGGTTTTACGACAAGGGTTCGGACGCATACGTGTGTTTACGCACGTACGACTTTCGGACAGTTTTTACCAGTCGGCTTTGGTTTAAGCCAGTTACTGGTATCCGGTTATTGGATTTTTACAGTCTAAAGTTTTTCCGTATTTTTGCGGAAAGGAGGGGCGTTCTCGTAATTATGCGGGAAGCTTCTAGAAGGTGGTGACTAAGGAGGTTAAGGTGGCATATGAAATGATTGTGATTAGTGAGTCACCTTGATGATTCATAGAAGTCTTTTGTCATTATAATGAATCATCACTAGATATTTTCAAGCATGGTTGCTAAATTCTTTTCTTATTCTTTTCTTCATAAAAGAAATGCTTGATATATATCTTCTTGACTCACTATTCTCTTATCATTATCATCTACACATTCTCTCTCCTCAAGCTCTCTCTCTTCAAAAGACTAATCCTCCCCTCTCATGAGTTGAGTACAAGGGTTAGTAAGACTAAACAATCCATAACCATCACTCTATCTCAATCTATCTTCTTTGATTAGCAATCCAAGAAGGTTAGTTGCCTCAAGTTTAGAGGCTAAGCTTGGAGTTTTGCTCGCGGGTGGATCGTCTACTATAAAGAGAAGGCCGAGGAGAACAAGGAGATCGTAAAGACGAAGGAGTTGGTTCATTAGGTATAATCCCTAAACACAGTAGTTTAGAAACACTTTGTGTTTGGTTATTTATAGTTTAGCTTCGATTCAAGCGGTTAGTCGATGTTCGTTCACTAAACAAGTTCGTTTTGGAAAATTCCGCCTCCCCACAAGTATTGGGGTGTAGTACAGACTTACAGTGGTATCAGAGCCTCGCTAAACAATAAATAACTTTATTGCAAATTTGTACGAATTTCGAACGGAAAAATGAAGCCGGAAAACCCTAAAAACATCAAGTTTCTGTCGAAATTTAAATGAAGTCCAAAAATTTTTCAGGGAAGTTCAGAGAGCTTGAAAAGACACCAGAAGAACACCCAAGAAATTTGAGCTCCTGAATCGGCAACGCGGCCGCAGAACCGCGGCGGATCGCACCGATCCGCCGCGCTTCCGCCGCCGAGTTGCCGAGTCAGGAACTCAAATTTCCTGTGCTGCTTCTCTGTGTTATTTGGGATTTTCTGGAATATTTAATATTTGCTCAGGTTTCAGTTTTACAGAGCAGTTTTTAGAGCAATATTAAAGATGTTTAATCGATCGAAATTGTACAGTATTTGCATATTGGATTATATCTGTGATTGATAAATGTGTTCGTAAACCTCCCCTAACTGCTAGTATGTCGGTTGGCAGGGGGTTGCACATTTCTGTAATGGTTTTATCTGTTTGTGCATATGAACTGTAATTGGACTGTTGTGGTGTATAGCCGGGGTTTAGCAATGGGTTATTATTTAATTCATTTGTTGTAAATGTAATTTGTTGTAATATTATTTTTGCGGGGCACATCCAGGTTGCGGTTGTAGCCACCATTGTATTATTTCATTTTACTGTTTTTGCTCCTAGGACTGACCCAAGGAGGGGTACACAAATTGCCGGGTGGGTAGTTTGCCGTACCCGTAGGGGTCGAGGGTGGGGTAATGGCTATTCATCACAACTGTGTAATCTGTCTTTTCTTGCAGGCTCAAAAGAAATACAGATTGCTTGCAAATCCAATTAAGTTCATCTGTGTTCTGGAATGTATATCATTGCGTCAGACGAATGTAAAATATCTATATATATGATAGCTATTTAGACGTCAGTTATGTTTTACACCCGCGCTAGCCCAGCCCCCGCTCTGTCGTTAGTTAAGTAACCTAACGGGTGATGACGGGACCCCGTGGCGAATGCGGATGGCATAAGAGGACGTTGTATTTTCGTTGTTTGCTGCAATGATAGGTTAATGATGGGACGCATTATCTATAATTCAAAGAAAAACAAACCAAAGTTTAATCGTTGGAACAATTTAAAAGAAACCACTCGGTTAATTTTAAAAACAGATATTTTTAAATGCGGAGCTTTAACCACTCCTTTTAAAAGCTATCAGGTTCCTTCGGTTATATCAAGTTCACTACGTTCACGGTTTCGCCAAAACCATTCGTAGCCCTCCGTCATTTCATTTGGGTATTCAGTAGTATTCAAGCTATGCATTTTGGCCAAAGTCAAGGCATAGTGTTTGGTAGCTGCTGGGTTTTCATTTGTTGCATAAGATAGATGAGTTAGTTTGGGACAGTCGTATTATCATTTGACCAAAGTCAGGGGTATATACGGATGGGTTCAAATTGACAAGATAATGACGGGTAGAACTTGACATGTGACTTATGACATTTTGACCAAAGCCAAGGTCATAAGAGCATGGGGCAAAAACATATATCGGGAATTTCTAAAGAAACTGAAATTTGCAAAGAGATGCATACCATTTGGAGTTTGATGAATGTTGGTAGGGTTCCTTCAACATTATCATACGATGATATTTGGATCCCGATCCTACTGTGAGTATATGCTACTTATCAGGATATTCGTCACTTAACGATCAATGCTATAAACCAAGTAGGTGTCCAGAAAAGTGTCAGCGGGGTTACGCCCCCAGAGAAAAGAGGTTATTTAATTAAGGAACTTCGCGAAAGCGTTGGAAAACCTCCCTCGAAGTATCGACACTGGCCTGGCTGAACGGTTAAGCAAGTATTGTACGGTGAGAATAGTCCTGGCTAATTCTTCTTTTATGGTTTGAGGAAGGATTCGAGAAACAGTGGGAGCCATCCAGTTTAGATAAACTAAAAACCACTATAAACTTGCAAGAGCATCATGCTAAAGAGTTTTCTTCTCTCTCTCCTAATTGCAGCGACCCTGAAAATGACTGGACTTAAGTTACTTTTAGAGAAAAATATACTGACAGGGCCAAACTATAAAGATTGGCTGCGGAATGTCAAAATGGCTTTGACCTATGACAAATTGGGGTACATCCTCACCGCTATGGCACTTGCTGTCCCTGGTCCCAAATCCAGCAATGCGGATAAGGAAATCCGCAAGACCTGGGATTTAGATTGCGCGAGAGCCAAGTGCATCGTGCTTGCCTCAATGAACAATGAACATCAGAGGAGGCACGAGGATATGTCCCTAGATGGCATATTTCTCCATACAAAGGAACTTTATGGAGAGCAATCTCGTATAGCAAGATACGAGACCTCTAAGAACTTGTTTCGAGCGAGGTTGGCTGTCGGGTCATCGGTAGGTGAACATGTCCTAAAGATGATCGGCTATATTGAAGAGCTCGCGGACCTTGGGACGACTTTGGATAATGAGCTCTATACAGACCTTATTCTCCAGTCCCTTCCTCCCACCTACGCCCAGTTTATCCTCAACTTCAACCTTCAAGGAAAAGAAGTTGAACTTGCGGAACTCCTGAACATGTTAAGGAGTGCAGAGGGCACCTTGCAGAAGGCAAGGGAAACACCCGCTATGTTTGTTGGCGGTGCATCTTCTTCCGGGTCCAAGGCTAGGGCCAAAGGAAGGAAGAAGAAGGCCGCACCCAAACCTAGAGGAGGTGTTAGTAAGGTGGGAAAGAAGGGAAAGAAAAAGTTTGCAGTACCGGTTGTTGGCCAGGATGAGTGCTTCCATTGTCACAGGAAAGGGCACTGGAAGAAGGATTGCAAGGCGTGGAACGCCAAGAACCAGGAACCGA
This sequence comes from Agapanthus africanus, assembly GCA_030015575.1. Classification (NCBI taxonomy): domain Eukaryota; kingdom Viridiplantae; phylum Streptophyta; class Magnoliopsida; order Asparagales; family Amaryllidaceae; genus Agapanthus; species Agapanthus africanus. The sequence continues at coordinate 344,566,572 of CM057341.1, forward strand.
AGCAAGCTGTGGCTTCGACTTCAGGTATGTTTGTAATTGAGAATTGTCTGTCGATCAACTCTATTTCCTGGGTATTGGATACCGGATCAGGATCTCATATTTTCAATTCTTTGCAGGCACTGAGAAACCGTAGAGTGCTGAAGGAAGGTGATATGACCCTAAAGGTTGCTAACGGAGCTAGCGTGGGAGCTGCGTCCGTCGGGGATTATCACCTAGGATTGACGAGTGGACACATTTTGGTTTTACATAACTGTTATTTTGTGCCAAGCTTAACGTGTAATATCATATCAGTTTTCTTGTTATCAAATAAAGGTTATGATTTCACGTTTGTAAGAGATGTTGTTAACATCCACCTTAATCATGGTTTGATTGGGTCAGGTACTCTAAATAACGGTATATTTGTTTTAAACCAACTACAAATTTTCAATGTCCAGAACACACTAAAAAGAAAGTCTCCAGATTTAAATAAAGCTTTCTTATGGCATTGTAGACTGGGTCACATCAATGAGAGAAGGTTGACTAAGTTGCATAGAGAAGGATATTTGGACTCGTTCGAATATCAAACTTATGACACTTGTCAATCTTGTCTCAAAGGAAAGATGACAAAGACTCCATTTACTGGACAAGGAGTAAGAGCGAGCGAGCTCTTAGGACTCATACACAGCGATGTATGCGGTCCGATGTCTACACATGCAAGAGGTGGTTTTTCCTATTTCATTACTTTCACGGATGATTACTCGAGATACGGATTCATTTATCTGATGAAACATAAATCCGAGGCTTTTGAGAAATTCCAAGAGTATAAGAATGAAGTAGAAAACCAAACCGGCAAAAGTATTAAGACACTAAGATCTGATCGAGGTGGAGAATACTTAAGTGCCGAGTTCCTAGGTTACCTAAAAGAGAAAGGAATTCTCTCTCAGCTTACTCCTCCATACACTCCACAGCACAACGGTGTATCGGAGAGACGGAATCGAACCCTATTGGATATGGTACGATCCATGATGAGTAATGCTGAGTTACCGCGATCTTTCTGGAGTTATGCGCTAGAATCAGCGGCATATCTTTTGAACAGGGCTCCTACCAAGACTGTGCCTACCACTCCATATCAGATGTGGACTGGGAAGAAACCCCATCTTCAATATATAAAGATTTGGGGATGTCCAGCTTTTGTTAAAAAGCAGCATGTGGACAAGCTCGAGGCACGATCAGTAAAATGTTTGTTTGTGGGATATCCAAAGAACTCCAAGGGATATTATTTCTATTACGTAGAGGAAGAAAAGGTTTTTGTTTCTCGTCATGCCCATTTTCTGGAAAATCAGTTTTTAGAAAAGGAAATAAATGGGAGCGAAATAGAACTGGAAGAAATTCCAGAACCACAAACTGCTACTGAAGTTTGGTAGAACCAGGAGTTCAAGAAGAACAGGACATTCCCGCACCCCTCCGCAGGAGTAGTAGGCCGTCTCATCCGCCTGAGAGATACTACGGTTTTCTCATAGATGGGGATAGAGAGGATTGCATCATAGATGATGATGAACCTACTGACTTCCAACAGGCCATCCAGAGCGGCGACTCGGTACGATGGCTAGATGCAATGCGGACCGAAATGGAGTCCATGTACACCAACAAAGTATGGACTTTGGACTTTGCTCCAGATGGGGTAAAACCCATAGGATGCAAATGGATCTTCAAGAAAAAGATTGGTGTAGATGGACAGGTGGAAACCTATAAGGCTAGACTTGTTGCAAAGGGTTTTCGTCAAAGACCTGGTTTGGACTATGACGAAACTTTTTCTCCAGTGGCTATGCTCAAATCCATTCGGGTCCTTCTTGCTATTGCTGCCTTCCATGATTATGAAATCTGGCAGATGGACGTAAAGACGGCTTTTCTGAATGGAAATTTAGAAGGGAGCGTCTATATGGATCAGCCAGAGGGTTTCAATCAGAGTGGGAGCAGCGGGAAAGTATGCAAGCTGCTTAAGTCCATTTATGGACTAAAGCAGGCATCGCGGAGTTGGAACATCTGTTTTGATGAGACAGTCAAAGAATATGACTTTATCAAAAATCCAGATGAACCGTGTATATATAGTAAAGTTGTAGCCAGAAGTGTCGTATTCCTCGTCTTGTACGTGGATGACATTCTATTGATAGGAAATGACATTCCTATGCTACAATCTGTCAAAGGATTCTTGTCACACAGGTTCTCCATGAAAGACCTGGGTGATGCCTCTTACATTCTGGGGATCCGGATCTATCGTGATAGATCCAAGAGGATGTTGGGACTTTCGCAGTCCAGGTATATCGACACTGTACTGAAAAGATTCAGTATGGAAGATTCTAAGCGCGGTAATCTACCGGCTTGTCACGGAATCACCCTCTCCAAAGAGATGTCTCCCAAGACTGATTTGGAAAGGGAACGCATGTCTATTATACCCTACGCTTCTGCGGTAGGCTCTATAATGTATGCGATGTTATGTACCAGACCAGATGTAGCTTACGCACTGAGCGTGGAAGCCGGTATCAGTCAGACCCAGGGGAGAAGCACTGGATAGCAGTAAAGAACATTCTCAAGTACCTGAGAAGGACTAAGGAGATGTTCTTGGTTTACGGCGGAAAAGACCTCAGGTTGGAGGCCTTTACTGATTCCGGCTTCCAGAGTGATAAGGACGATTCCAAGTCCATATCGGGTTATGTCTTTACTCTCAATGGAGGGGCGGTGTGCTGGAAGAGCTCCAAGCAGGACACCGTTGCTGACTCGACGATGGAAGCGGAGTATATAGCTCCTTGCGATGCCGCAAAAGAAGCAGTCTGGATGAAGAAGTTCCTAACAGAACTTCAGGTGGTTCCTACCATAGTTGATCCAATACCTCTGTATTGCGACAACAACGGAGCTATAGCTTTAGCAAAGGAACCAAGGTCCCATCAGAAGTCCAGACACATCTTAAGGCGGTATCACCTGATTAGGGAGATCATTGATCGTCAGGAGATCGAGGTTCGGAGAGTTGCTTCTGAAGAGAACATTGCTGATCCATTCACAAAGGCCCTACCTCAGATTCAGTTCGAGAGGCTACTCGAGATCATCGGTCTACGATATGCCAGTACATGGCCCTAGTGCAAGTGGGAGATTGTTAGTGTTTATGCCCTAGAAGGCCATTACTGTATCATAGTAGTTTGTATATTACTTAATGGAAGCTTGGGATATTCACATGTATATAACAGTCTTGCTAAACATGGTAGTATGCTACTTGGTTTTTCTATCTTAATATGTGAGTGTACGTATTGATAGAGCTCTTAGGATCTTGCTTGTCTACCAGCGTTGTGATGGCAGTCACACTAGTGGGGGCTGGGTAGTCTACAAGCACATCCTTATTCAGGTCCCTGGTCGTTAGATTATTGAGACAGAGCATCGATACTCCGGAGTAGACTAGTGTGTACGCTTCTCATCCCAGTTGGGGAGATGGTCTGTCCCACAGCCGTCAGTACGTCGTACTGGAGATAGTATGCAGGTGCTCGTTAGGTTACGGGTACACCGGACAGGACTTACAGGGAACTGTTGGTTGGTTTTATACCATTCGTCAGTGAACAGTTCCTAGGTGACATGAGTACAGCATAGTCCGCAGACTTGACACTGCTACTTCGCCTCGAGTGTGTCCCACTGTTCATAGATTGCTACCCTACCACGGCTGAAAGGAGTCATGCAAACAGGTAGCAGTTGGGTGCAGTCCCAAGCACTTGGAGGCAGTGGCAGTTAGACAGGATTCGTCCCTCCCGGTATTGGGAGTAGATATCGCGCTGTGTCAGAGAGCCATTACGCAAAGTCCCTGGCCAGGGCAAGCGAGATTTGCTGGTAGGTTCCTGTAGTTTCTCAGGGTGTAATGGGCTTCCCTCCGACACGACTTATACCGCTATTAGGGGACTGACGCTTGCCGCCCCCCTAGGCCCGATATGCGATAGTCTTGGACGAACGGACCGGACTGTATGGAGATTGTCACATCAGACTCAGTAGGAGTTCGGATGGGTTTCCTCATCGGCCTTCTTATCGACAACTACCCGGTGACCGTTACGTACAGCTAGTGCCGCTTGCGGTCTTTGGTTAAACCCACTGCCAGTGTAGTAGTCGAGTCTCTAGAGTCCCACACAGAGAGTTTCCTATTCCAGGCGAAACGATATAGAGGTCGTATGGTTTTACGACAAGGGTTCGGACGCATACGTGTGTTTACGCACGTACGACTTTCGGACAGTTTTTACCAGTCGGCTTTGGTTTAAGCCAGTTACTGGTATCCGGTTATTGGATTTTTACAGTCTAAAGTTTTTCCGTATTTTTGCGGAAAGGAGGGGCGTTCTCGTAATTATGCGGGAAGCTTCTAGAAGGTGGTGACTAAGGAGGTTAAGGTGGCATATGAAATGATTGTGATTAGTGAGTCACCTTGATGATTCATAGAAGTCTTTTGTCATTATAATGAATCATCACTAGATATTTTCAAGCATGGTTGCTAAATTCTTTTCTTATTCTTTTCTTCATAAAAGAAATGCTTGATATATATCTTCTTGACTCACTATTCTCTTATCATTATCATCTACACATTCTCTCTCCTCAAGCTCTCTCTCTTCAAAAGACTAATCCTCCCCTCTCATGAGTTGAGTACAAGGGTTAGTAAGACTAAACAATCCATAACCATCACTCTATCTCAATTTATCTTCTTTGATTAGCAATCCAAGAAGGTTAGTTGCCTCAAGTTTAGAGGCTAAGCTTGGAGTTTTGCTCTCGGGTGGATCGTTTACTACAAAGAGAAGGCCGAGGAGAACAAGGAGATCGTAAAGACGAAGGAGTTGGTTCATTAGGTATAATCCCTAAACACAGTAGTTTAGAAACACTTTGTGTTTGGTTATTTATAGTTTAGCTTCGATTCAAGCGGTTAGTCGATATTCGTTCACTAAACAAGTTCGTTTTTGAAAATTCCGCCTCCCCACAAGTAATGGGGTGTAGTACATCGACTTACATTTGTACATGTATATATATATATATATATATTCAGTATACATTCTTGCTCGACATGATAGTATGCTATCTGGTTCTTCTTTATCTTACATGTTGATTTGATCATGCTTTTATTCATTCATACATGCTGATAAAGCTCTGAGGATATCGGCTTGACTGCTCTGATTATGATAGAGATCATACTAGTGGGACATCTGTAGTCTATAAGTATATCCTGGAAAGTCCCTAGTCGTAGGTATATCGAGACGGGGCATTGATATACCAGAGTAGACTGGTGTATATGATACTAGACCCATACGATGGGCGATGAATGTTCCCACATTCATCGATGTTTGACATCAAGATCATATACGGGTGCTCAGTGGTGACTGGGTACACTGGACGGACTCACCGAGAACTCCTATATGGAATTATATCTATCGTCGGATAGCAGTTCTCAGGTTACACTGGTACAGGTTAGTCTGTAGACCCGAGATCGTCATAGAGTCTTGTGTGTTCTCCCACTGTACTTTGATTGCCACCCTACCACGGCTCTACTGAGTCGTGCAAACAGGTGGCCGTTGGGTACAGCCCCGAGACACACGAAGGCAATGAGCGATAGGAGGGGTTTTGTCTCTTCCGGTATTGGGAGTTGATGCTGTGCTGTGCCCGACTGGTTATATCAGTAAGTCCCTGGCCAGGGCTGCTGAGATTTGCTGATAAGTGTTATCAGTAGTTTCTCGATCTGTTATAGACCATTCACCGGCACGACTTATTGAGTTATTGGGGTCGACGTGACCATCCCTAGGCTCGATATGCAGCATATCTGACGAAGAGACCGGACTTTAAGGTAGTGTTGCCGGTTGGCTCGACGGGAGTTGTAGCAGGTTCGCTAGTTTTCTTCTGATCGCTCAATACCCAGGTGGCTGTTACGTTTAGCTGACCGCTTACGGCTTGGGGGTGCTTGATATGATCATCAGCCTCTGCCGGCGTATTGACAAGTCTTAGAGTCCCACACAGGAGTTACCTAGTCCAGGCGAAACGTTGTGGTGCGCGTATGCGATATGCGCATGGACCCGATTAAAATGCGCGTATATGAAACCGTACATTGATCGGGCGGCTTGCTTTTGGTAGGGTCATATGTGATATGGCCGGATTGATAAATCAAGTGTTGATTTATCATTTAACCATTAGTTTTCTCACTTAAAACCTTTCTTGAATATGATGGATGTATGAATGCATGTATGTGTTTCTTTCTTTCTTTCTAGTTTCATGCATATATGGATGTGCATACATACATACATACATACATACACCCATCTATCATGGTTGTTTACACATGGAAATGGTGGCAATATAAGACTCACACCATGGATAAATATATGGATTATTATTTAATTTTATGTTTAAAACAAAATAGAAAAGGAAAGGATAATTCTTGAGTTGTTTCTACACTCTTCTTTAACCTAACCATTCTCACCTACCCATAACCTTGGATTAAACTTTCCTTATATGTTTTAAACCCTAATTAAATAATAACTCAAAGATTTAACCATGGTTTGTAGTGAGAAGAAATAAAATATATATAGATATATTTCATTTCTTTTCAATGGTTATCATTTTACTCTTGTTAAAAGAAAGCTACCATCTTCTTCCTCCTTCACCATTTGCTCTCTAGTTTCTTCTAGTGAGTAAAACACACATAAAGAAAGGTTTTTGAAGTGAGAATCTTAACCACAACATCATTCTACACAAGTTTAGCCAACTTGTTTAGAGTGTTCTCTTCGTTTCTCATCTTGATAATCGAAGTTGCGAGCTTGGACGAGGAACTCCGGGTGGATCGTCGTGGACGTGAGAAGACTTCAAGAGGACCTTCTTCCAACACCCAAGAGGCCAAAGAGTCTAGCGAAAGGGAGCTACAAAGGTTGTAGTCTCGAAACCCTAGTTTTTATTGGCTTTAAATTCGAAACCCTAATTTTCTAGGATCGATTCCTTTGTATGCTTGTTTAGCACCATAAAAATTTAAACTTAGAGACATGTGATGCTTCAAAACTCTACATAGGGTGCTAGGCAAACCTAACATTGGTATCAGAGCCGACCTAGAACATTAGGCGACGCTTTTACGAAGTAAAAATCCCGATCGGACAAAAATACGACATTTTAAGACCTTCTCTGGACAAATTTTAAAAACTTCTGTTTTTCAGAATTAAAATATGTAAAAAATTCAGCAGGAAAATACAAGAATTACGGTATAAAAATTATGCAATGAACAATGAATCTTGCCGCGGAAACGCGGCCTAAGCTTGCTTAGGCCGCGGCTCCGCGGCCGTACTTAGCAATCAATGCATCATATTTATACAATAATGCTTCATTCTGCTTGTATATTTTTTAGGGTATTTTTAATCTGAATTTAGTACTGTATTTTCTGGAGATGGTTTTGGACGCGTAGATTCGATCGGAATTTTCATTTCGTTGCTTTTCCGAGTAAATCAGAAAGTATTGAAGTGTTTGAACGAGTATCATTTGCTCTCTGTTCACGGGGTTTAAATATTTTGGAGGTACGTGCATGTCTTTTTGTGGTGGTCCCTCTAGAAGACAACAAACCTTAACTCGATTATGTGACCGGCTTGAACTGCCCTTTGAACCTTAGGGTTTGGGGCAGTACGGCGTGCCACATGTGAGGCGTTGGCTTGACCCTTCTACGGCTGGAACGCTACTACTGTGTCACAGTCCGGATTTTTTGAACCCTGCTCAAGTGTTGAGCTTTAGTGAATCTTGTGTACTTGATCGTTCGTTCGAAAACTTTAATACTGTCTGTTTATCTGGAATGTGATACAATATGTGGAATTCATATAGTTTGGGCATGAAATACGAAATATGTGATATTTCGCATTTATGATGTCTAAAGAGAATGTGGATTCCAAATATTGTAGTTTTACACTTTCTTTTCTGTGACCGTAAGTGTAGCATGTTCGATATCGCCGGTTTCGTTGCTATACATCAACGACAATTGGGGTATGCATACTTACTTACGTTGATGATATGAGATATTATGTGTTGCTGAGATATGATGTACAGGATTTTCTCGATTGAATAGCCGGGTTTTTTTTATGTGAGATGAGAGTTTTATATTTTCATTCATGTAAATTCAAATGTAATGTAATATTCTTTTATTTGGGGCACTTCCGGATTGAGGTTATGTCACCAGTGTTGTATATTATTTACTTTTCCGCATTAGGATGGACCCAAGGAGGGGAGCACAGGTGACCGGGTTCTGGGGTTCAATGGGAGGCCATCTCGAGGAGTCGAGACCGGGTCTCCTAAACTCCAGAATTGGTAGGGTCACTTACCGCTCTCGTAGGGGTCCAGGGTGTGGGCTTGGCTATTCATCGCGACTGTGGAATCCATATTTTCTATTCTGGCTAAATACTAAATACGGACGTCCTAGTATATCCCATTTTATATCTATGTTTCTGCTACCTGTGTTCTGTGATATCTGAGACGAATGACATATTATATATATAATATATAGTAGACGTTGCTTATGTTTTACACCCGCACTAGTCCCGTCCCGGTATGCCGTTAGTTAAGTAACCTAACGGTGCATAACGGAACATTGCGGCGAATGCGGATGGCATAAGCGTACGTGTTATCTTCGTTTCTTTTCTGTGATTGGCTTAAGGACTTAAATGATAGGATTACATTAATGTGATTAATGTAAAGAAAATAAACCTAAAAAGATGTTGTAGAATCAGATTTGAAAACCACTCGGCTGTTTATGAAAAAGCTATATTTCAAAACTGCGGAGCTTAAGCCACTCCTTTTGAAAACCATTTGATTCTACAACGATATCAAGCTTAAAGCGTTAAAGATTTTCTTAAAAATCATCCGCAACCCTCCGTCATTTTAGGAAGTAGAGTACTTAGTATTCGTGCTACGTTTGTTGACCTTAGCCAAGGCGTAGTGTACGGTAGCTAAGTGATGTCTTCCTACAAATGCATATGATGCAGATTAATTAGGACGGGCATATGACTTTGTTGACCTTAGCCAAGGGTCATGTGAACGGGTCTAATTAATCAAGAAATGACGTGTTGAGCTTGACTAGTACTCGTGATTTGTTGACCATAGCCAAGGTCACGAGTACTAGGGGTAAAAACCACATTGGGAATTTCAATAGTTGAAATTTGCAATGAGATTGCATACCTTCCATGTGATGGTTGGATCCCGATCCCACTGTGGGCAATAGTTGCTCCTAGGAGAGTTTTACAGTTTACAATTAGCTAACTCATTAGGTTTCTAGAAAGGTGTTAACGGGGCTCCGCCTCTGGGAAAACGAGGTTTACTCTAATTAGGTCCGTGCGAAAGCACGGGGAACCTCCCTCAAGTACCGACACTGGCATGGCTGAACGGTTAGCGAAGTTGTAGACTGTAATTAATCCTGGTTAGTTTTTCTTTTTAAGGTTTGAAAGAAAGACTCGATAAAAGCAGTGGGAAACATCGATTAGACAAGATAATAACCAATCTGATCTATGCAAGAGCTTTCGCTGAGTGTATTCTTTTCTCTCTCTTAATGGCAGATACCCATGACTGGACTCAAGCTTCTACTAGATAAAAACAAACTGAATGGGACCAATTATAAAGACTAGCTGAGGAATCTGAAAATCGCCTTGACTTATGATAAAGTATCATATGTCCTCACGGCTTCAGCCCCGCCCGTCCCAGGTCCAAAATCCTCAGTTGCAGACAAAGAAGTCCGCAAGACATGGGACGCTGATTGTGCCACGGCCAAATGCCTCGCGCTTGCATCGATGGACAATACACATCAAAAGCAGCATGAGAATATGGACATTCAAACCATATTGCTCCATACAAAGGAGTTGTATGGAGAGCAATCCCACGTATTGTGATACGAAGTATCAAAGAAATTGTTTCAGATGCGAATGGCCCCTGGCACACCAGTAGGAGACCATGTTCTGAAGATGATAGCTCTTATAGAAGAGCTTGAGGACCATGGATGGACGATGGACAATGAACAATATATAGATATTATTCTGTAGTCCCTCCCCTCCACCTTTTCTCAATTCATAGTGAACTTCAACATGCACGGCATGGAGAAGGAACTCCCTGAACTCCTTAATATGTTAAGGAGTGCAGAGAGCACTATGAAGTCAGCAAAAACTCCCGTTATGACTATTGGACAGTCTTCCTCTTCTCGCCCGAAAGCTAAGGCCAAGGGGAAAAAAAAGAAGAAACCCACTAATCCTAAGGGTGGAGTTAAAAAGGTGAAGGGAAAGGAAAAGTCCAAGGCTGGAGACTCGGGGAAGGGCGAATGTTTTCATTGCCACAAGACAGAACATTGGAAGCGCAATTGCACGGAGTACTTAAGTCTCAAGAAGAAGCATGGTGATGCTTCTGCTTCAGGTGCGTTTGTGACAGAAAACTGTTTTTCAATAAACTCTGCTTCCGGGGTATTAGATACCGGTTCAGCTTCTCACATTTGCAATTCTATGCAGGGGCTGAGAAGTAGCAAAGTTTTGAAGACAGGTGACCATACTCTCCGCGTTGGAAATGGTTTCAATGTACATACAGTCGCAGTGGGAGAGTATCACTTGGGGTTGCCATCTGGATGTATTTTGGTTTTGAATCCATGTTATTTTGTACCAAGTATTCTTTGTAATATAATATCCGTTTCTTTGTTAGACAATGAAGGATATAATTTTGAATTGCAGAACAATGTTATGAACATTCACCTGAATCAAATGTTGGTTGGGTATGGTATGCTTAATAACAGAATATATGTCCTAAATCAACACACAGTTTTCAGTATACAAAACACTAATAAAAGAAAACTTTCAGAATTAAATGAAGCTTTTTTTTGGCACTGTAGACTTGGTCATATTAACGAAATAAGACTAAACAAGTTACACAAAGATGGAAATTTAAACTCTTTTGAATATAAATCTTATGCGACTTGCCAGTCTTGTATCAAGGGTAAAATGACCAAAACTCCGTTTACCGGACACGGTGAAAGAGCTACTCAGCTCCTAGGACTCATACATAGTGATGTATGTGGGCCAATGTCTACACAGGCTAGAGGCGGTTTTTCATACTTCATTACATTCACTGACGATTTCTCAAGATTCGGTCATGTATTTTTATTAAAGCACAAGTCCGAAGCTTTCGAGAAATTCATTGAATATAAACAAGAAGTAGAAAAACAAACCGGCTTGAGTATCAAGATGCTTCGATCAGATCGAGGTGGTGAGTATCTCAGTACAGAATTTGCAAACTTCCTAAAAGAGAATGTGATTCTCTATCAGCTCACTCCTCCTTACACACCACAGCACAACGGTGTGTCAGAACGACGGAATAGGACCCTATTAGATATGGTCCGATCCATGATGAGTGATGCTGAGTTACCCGTCTCATTTTGGGGGCATGCATTAGAGACTGCAGCGTTTCTACTGAACAGGGTTCCAACCAAAGCAGTGTCTACCATGCCATATGAGATATGGCATGGGAAGAGACCATCTCTTAAGAGAATTAAGATTTGGGGTTGCCCGGCCTATGTTAAAAAGCAGAATCCGGACAAACTCGAGACACGGTCAGTCTTGTGTAACTTTGTGGGATATCCAAAGAATTCTTATGGATATCTATTCTACCACAAAGAGGAACAAAAAGTGTTTGTTTCTCAACATGCCACATTCTTGGAAAAAGAGTTTTTCACAGATAAAGATGATGGCAAGGTGGTGGATCTAGAAGAGGTTCTAGAGACACAAATTACAAATAACGATTTGGTTGAACCGGCTGTTGCAACAGAAACTGAAGAACCTCGGCCACTCCGTAGGTCTGGTAGGACTTCTCGCCCACCGGAGAGGTACTACGGTTTCCTCATTGATGGTGACAGAGAAGACTGTATCATGGATGATGATGATCCTACCAGTTTTCAGCAAGCTATCACGAGTAAAGACTCTGTGAAGTGGCTGGATGCCATGAGATCCGAAATGGAGTCTTTGTACACCAACAAAGTATGGACTTTGGACGTTGTACCCCCTGGGGTAAAACCTGTGGGGTGCAAGTGGATCTTTAAAAGAAAGATTGGTGTAGATGGGCAGGTAGAGACCTATAAGGCAAGACTTGTGGCGAAAGGCTTTCGTCAAAGACCAGGTTTGGACTATGAAGAAACTTTTTCGCCCGTAGCCATGCTTAAATCCATTCGGATCCTACTTGCTATTGCTGCTCACTACGACTGTGAAATCTGGCAGATGGACGTTAAAACAGCATTTCTAAATGGAGATTTAGAAGAATGCATTTATATGGATCAGCCAGAGGGCTTCATTGACAGCGGGAGCAGCGGGAAAGCATGTAGATTGCTTAAATCTATATATGGGTTAAAGCAGGCATCTCGGAGTTGGAACATCTGTTTCGATGATGTTATCAAAGAATTTGATTTCATCAAAAATCCAGATGAACCTTGTGTTTATAAGAAGGCTGTAGGAAGAGCTGTCACATTCCTCGTATTGTACGTGGATGACATTCTTCTGATAGGAAATGATATTCCTATGCTACAGTCGGTCAAATCTTTCTTATCACTAAGGTTCTCCAAGAAGGACCTGGGTGATGCCACATACATCCTGGGCATAAGGATCTATAGGGATAGATCGAAAAAGTTATTGGGATTGTCCCAAACCAGGTACATTGACACCATCCTAAAAAGGTTTAGTATGGAAGACTCCAAGCGGGGTGCCTTACCCGCTTGCCATGGGGTCACTCTCTCTAAGGATTCTTGTCCAAAGACCGATGAAGAGAGAGCTCGCATGAGCGTTATACCCTATGCTTTGGCAGTAGGATCTATAATGTATGCGATGTTATGTACACGCCCAGATGTAGCTTATGCACTTAGTGTTGTAAGCAGGTATCAATCCAACCCAGGGGAGAATTACTGGACAGCTGTGAAGAACATTCTTAAGTACTTGCGAAGGACTAAAGAATTGTTCTTGGTGTATGGTAATGCAGATCTCCAAATAGAGGCCTTTACCGATTCGAGCTTCCAGAGCGATAAGGACGACAGCAAATCTATCTCTGGGTTTGTATTTACCCTCAATGGAGGGGCGGTAAGTTGGAAGAGTTCCAAACAGGATACCGTTGCAGACTCTACGATGGAAGCTGAGTACATTGCTGCGAATGATGCCGCTAAGGAAGCCGTCTGGATGAAAAAGTTCGTCTCGGAGCCAGGAGTAGTTCCAACCATTATTGATCCAATATCTTTGTATTGTTATAATAATGGGGCTATGGCGTTAGCCAAGGAGCCCAGATCCCATCAGCGGTCCAGACACATCCTGAGGCGCTTTCATTTGATCCGGGAGAATGTAGATCGCCGCGGGATCGAGATTAAGAGAGTAGACACAAAGAATAACGCCGCGGATCCATTCACCAAGGCCCTCCCTCAGCCGCAGCATGAGCGACTTTTTGAGATGTTGCGAATGAGATACGCCAATAACTGGCCTTAGTGCAAGTGGGAGATTGTTGGATATATGTATGCCCTAGAGGCCATTATATGATAGTGGATGTATTTGTACATGTATATATATATATATATATTCAGTATACATTCTTTCTCGACATGATAGTATGCAATCTGGTTCTTCTTTATCTGACATGTTGATTTGATCATGCTTTTATTCATTCATACATGTTGATAAAGCCCTGAGGATATCGGCTTGACTGCTCTGATTATGATAGAGATCATATTAGTGGGACACATGTAGTCTATAAGCATATCCTGGAAAGTCCCTAGTCGTAGGTATATCGAGACGGGGCATTGATATAACAGAGTAGACTGGCGTATATGATACTAGACCCATACGATGGGCGATGAATGTTCCCACATTCATCGATGTTTGACATCAAGATCATATACGGGTGCTCAGTGGTGACTATGTACACTGGACGGACTCACCGAGAACTCCTATATGGAATTATATCTATCGTCAGATAGCAGTTCTCAGGTGACACTGGTACAGGTTAGTCTGTAGACCCGAGATCGTCATAGAGTCTTGTGTGTTCTCCCACTGTACTTTGATTGCCACCCTACCACGGCTCTACTGAGTCGTGCAAACAGGTGGCCGTTGAGTACAGCCCCGAGACACATGAAGGCAATGAGCGATAGGAGGGGTTTCTTCTCTCCCGGTATTGGGAGTTGATGCTGTGCTGTGCCCGACTGGTTATATCAGTAAGTCCCTGGCCAGAGCTGCTGAGATTTGCTGATAAGTGTTATCAGTAGTTTCTCGATCTGTTATAGACCATTCACCGGCACGACTTATTGAGTTATTTGGGTCGACGTGACCATCCCTAGGCTCGATATGCAGCATATCTGACGAAGAGACCGGACTGTACGGTAGTGTTGCCGGTTGGCTCGACGGGAGTTGTAGCAGGTTTGCTTGTTTTCTTCTGATCGCTCAATACCCGGGTGGCCGTTACGTTTAGATGACCGCTTGCGGCTTGGGGGTGCTTGATATGATCATCATCCTATGCCGGCGTATTGACGAGTCTTAGAGTCCCACACAGGAGTTGTTTGTGTTTATGCCCTAGAAGGCCATTACTGTATCATACTAGTTTGTATATTACTTAATGGAAGCTTGGGATATTCACATGTATATAACAGTCTTGCTAAACATGGTAGTATGCTACTTGGTTTTTCTATCTTAATATGTGAGTGTACGTATTGATAGAGCTCTTAGGATCTTGCTTGTCTACCAGCGTTGTGATGGCAGTCACACTAGTGGGGGCTGGGTAGTCTACAAGCACATCCTTATTCAGGTCCCTGGTCGTTGGATTATCGAGACAGAGCATCGATATCCGGAGTAGACTAGTGTGTACGCTTCTCATCCCAGTTGGGGAGATGGTCTGTCCCACAGCCGTCAGTACGTCGTACTGGAGATAGTATGCAGGTGCTCGTTAGGTTACGGGTACACCGGACAGGACTCAAAGGGAACTGTTGGTTGGTTTGATACCAGTCGTCAGTGAGCAGTTCCCAAGTGACATGAGTACAGCGTAGTCCGCAGACTTGACACTGCTACTTCGCCTCGAGTGTGTCCTACTGTTCTTAGATTGCTACCTTACCACGGCTCAAAGGAGTCGTGCAAACAGGTAGCAGTTGGGTGCAGTCCCGAGCACTTGGAGGCAGTGGCGGTTAGACAGGATTCGTCCCTCCCGGTATTGGGAGTAGATATCGTGCTGTGTCAGAGAGCCATTACGCAAAGTCCCTGGCCAGGGCAAGCGAGATTTACTGGTAGGTTCCAGTAGTTTCTCAGGGTGTAATGGGCTTCCCTCCGACACGACTTATACCGCTATTAGGGGACTGACGCTTGCCGCCCCCCTAGGCCCGATATGCGATAGTCTTGGACGAACGGACCGGACTGTATGGAGATTGTCACATCAGACTCAGTAGGAGTTCGGATGGGTTTCCTCATCGGCCTTCTTATCGACAACTACCTGGGGACCGTTACGTACAGCTAGTGCCGCTTGCGGTCTGTGGTTAAACCCACTGCCAGCGTAGTAGTCGAGTCTCTAGAGTCCCACACAGAGAGTTTCCTACTCCAGGCGAAACGATATAGAGGTCGCATGGTTTTGCGACAAAGGGTTCGGACGCATACGTGCGTTTACGCACGTACGACTTTCGGACAGTTTTTACCAGTCGGCTTTGGTTTAAGCCAGTTACTGGTATCCGGTTATTGGATTTTTACAGTCTAAAGTTTTTCCGTATTTTTGCCGATTGGAGGGGCGTTCTCGTAATTGTACGAGAAGCTTCTAGAAGATGTGACTAAGGAGGTTAAGGTGACATAAGCTTTGGATAAGATTAGTGAGTCATGAGGGTGATTCATCATGGTCATTAATGCACCATAAATGCTTAATGACTCATGTTAATGAATCACCTCTTTTCATTTATGAAGCATGCTTATTCATTTCTTTTATTCATTATTCTAAAATAAGAATGCTTCATAATATATTATGATACACTCTCTCTCATCTCATTATCTCATCTCACATTCTCTCTCCTCAAGCTCTCATCTTCAAGAAACTAATCCTTAATCCTCATGTGTTGAGATCAAAGGTTTAGTTAGACTTAAACATCCATTACCTTCACTCTATATCATCCTTTCTTCTTTGATTAGCAATCAAAGTAGATTAGTTGCCTCAAGTTAGAGGTGTAGCTTGGAGTTTTGCTCTCGGGTGGATCGTCTACTACCTAGAGAAGGCCGAGGAGAACAAGGAGATCGTAAAGACGAAGGACTAGTTTCATTTGGTATAATCCCTAAACACAATAGTTAAGAAACACTTTGTGTACGGTTATTTATAGTTTAGCTTCGATTTAAGCAGTTAGTCGATGTTCGTTCTTTAAACATGATCGTTTTTGAAATTTCCGCCTCCCCACAAGTACTGGGGTGTAGTACATCGACTTACAGTGGTATCAGAGCCTCGCTAAACAATAAATAACTTGATTGCAAATTTGTACGAATTTCGAACGGAAAAACGAAGCCGGAAAACCCTAAATCTGTTCAGTTTCTTTCGAACTTAAAATGATGTCCAAAAATTTTTCAGGTAAGTTCAGAGAGCTTGAAAAGACACCAGAAGAACACCCAAGAAAAACAGTCGCCTGAATCGTCTAACTCGCCGCGGAACCGCGGCCTCAGCCTACTGAGTCACCGTGCTTCCGCCGCCGAGTTGGCGAGTCAGGAGCCGATTTTTCTTCTGTTGCTTCTGTGTATTATTTGGGGTTTTCTGGAATATTTAATATTTGCTCAGGTTACAACTTAACAGAGCAGATTTTGGAGCAATATTAATGATGTTTAGTCGATCGAAATTGTACAGTATTTGCATGTTGGATTATATCTGTGATTGTTTAATGTGTTCGTAAACCTCCCCTAACTGCTAGTATGTCGGTTGGCAGGGGGTTGCACATTTCTGTAATGGTTATATCTGTTTGTGCATATAAACTGTATTGGACTGTTGTGGTGTATAGCCAGGGTTTGCAATGGGTTATTGTTTAATTCATTTGTTGTAAATGTAATTTGTTGTAATATTATTTTTGCGGGGCACATCCAGGTTGCGGTTGTAGCCACCGTTGTATTATTTCATTTTACTGTTTTTGCTCCTAGGACTGACCCAAGGTGGGGTACACAAACTGCCGGGCGGGTAGTTTGCCGTACCCGTAGGGGTCGAGGGTGGGGTAACGGCTATTCATCACAACTGTGTAATCTGTCTTTTCTTGCAGGCTCAAAAGAAATACAGATTGCTTGCAAATCCAATATTGTTTATCTGTGTTCTGGAATGAATATCATTGCGTCAGACGAATGTAAAATATCTATATTTATGATAGCTATTTAGACGTCACTTATGTTTTACACCCGCACTAGCCCAGCCCCCGCTCTGTCGTTAGTTAAGTAACCTAACGGGTGATGACGGGACCCAGTGGCGAATGCGGATGGCATAAGAGGACGTTGTATTTTCGTTGTTTTCTGCAATGATAGGTTAATGATGGGACGCATTATCTGTAATGCAAAGAAAACAAACCAAAGTTTAAATCGTTGGAACAATTTAAAAGAAACCACTCGGTTATTTTTAAAACAGATATTTTTAAATGCGGAGCTTTAACCACTCCTTTTAAAAGCTATCAGGTTCCTTCGGTTATATCAAGTTCACTACGTTCACGGTTTCGCCAAAACCATCCGTAGCCCTCCGTCATTTCATTTGGGTATTCAGTAGTATTCAAGCTATGCATTTTGGCCAAAGTCAAGGCATAGTGTTTGGTAGCTGCTGGGTTTTCATTTGTTGCATAAGATAGATGAGTTGGTTTGGGACAGTCGTATTACCATTTGACTAAAGTCTGGGGTATATACGGATGGGTTCAAATTGACAAGATAATGACGGGTAGAACTTGACATGTGACTTATGACATTTTGACCAAAGCCAAGGTCATAAGAGCATGGGGCAAAAACTTATATCGGGAATTTCTAAAGAAACTGAAATTTGCAAAGAGATGCATACCATTTGGAGTTTGATGAATGTTGGTAGGATTCCTTCAACATTATCATACGATGATATTTGGATCCCGATCCTACTGTGAGTATATGCTACTTATCAGGATATTCGTCACTTAACGATCAATGCTATAAACCTAGTAGGTGTCCAGAAAGGTGTCAGCGGGGTTACGCCCCCAGAGAAAAGAGGTTATTTAATTAAGGAACTTCGCGAAAGCGTTGGAAAACCTCCCTCGAAGTATCGACACTGGCCTGGCTGAACGGTTAAGCAAGTATTGTACGGTGAGAATAGTCCTGGCTAATTCTTCTTTTATGGTTTGAGGAAGGATTCGAGAAACAGTGGGAGCCATCCAGTTTAGATAAACTTAAAACCACTCTAAACTTGCAAGAGCATCATGCTAAAGAGTTTTCTTCTCTCTCTCCTAATTGCAGCGACCCTGAAAATGACTGGACTTAAGTTACTTTTAGAAAAAAATATACAGACGGGGCCAAACTATAAAGATTGGCTGCGGAATGTCAAGATGGCCTTGACCTATGACAAATTAGGGTACGTCCTCACCGCTACGGCACCTGCTGTCCCTGGTCCCAAATCCAGCAATGCGGATAAGGAAATCCGCAAAACCTGGGATTTAGATTGCGCGAGAGCCAAGTGCGTCGTGCTTGCCTCTATGGACAATGAACATCAGAGGAGGCACGAGGATATGTCCCTAGATGGCATATTTCTCCATACAAAGGAACTTTATGGAGAGCAATCTCGTATAGCAAGATACGAGACCTCGAAGAACTTGTTTCGAGCGAGGTTGGCTGTCGGGTCATCGGTAGGTGAACATGTCCTACAGATGATCGGCTATATTGAAGGGCTCGCAGACCTTGGGACGACTTTGGATAATGAGCTGTATACAGACCTTATTCTCCATTCCCTTCCTCCCACCTACGCCCAGTTTATCCTCAACTTCAATCTTCAAGGAAAAGAAGTTGAACTTGCGGAACTCCTGAACATGTTAAGGAGTGCAGAGGGCACCTTGAAGAAAGCAAGGGAAACACCCGCTATGTTTGTTGGCGGTGCATCTTCTTCCGGGTCCAAGGCTAGGGCCAAAGGAAGGAAGAAGAAGGCCGCACCCAAACCTAGAGGAGGTGTTAGTAAGGTGGGAAAGAAGGGAAAGAAAAAGATAGCAGCACCGGTAGTTGGCCAGGATGAGTGCTTCCATTGTCACAGGAAAGGGCACTGGAAGAAGGATTGCAAGGCGTGGAACGCCAAGAACCAGGAACCGAAGCAAGCTGTGGCTTCGACTTCAGGTGTGTTTGTAATTGAGAATTGTCTGTCGATCAACTCTACTTCCTGGGTATTGGATACCGGATCAGGATCTCATATTTGCAATTCATTGCAGGCACTGAGAAACCGTAGAGTGCTGAAGGAAGGTGATATGATCCTCAGGGTTGCTAACGGAGCTAGCGTGGGAGCTGCGTCCGTCGGGGATTATCACCTAGGATTGACGAGTGGACATATTTTGGTTTTGCATAACTGTTATTTTGTACCAAGCTTAACGTGTAATATCATATCAGTTTCCTTGTTATCAAATAAAGGTTATGATTTCACGTTTGTAAGAGATGTTGTTAACATCCACCTTAATCATGGTTTGATTGGGTCCGGTACATTAAATAACGGCATATATGTTTTAAACCAACTCCAAATTTTCAATGTCCAGAACACACTAAAAAGAAAGTCTCCAGATTTAAATAAAGCTTTCTTATGGCATTGTAGACTGGGTCACATCAATGAGAGAAGGTTGACTAAGTTGCATAGAGAAGGATATTTGGACACGTTCGAATATCAATCTTATGACACTTGTCAATCCTGTCTCAAAGGAAAGATGACAAAGACTCCATTTACTGGACAAGGAGTAAGAGCGAGCGAGCTCTTAGGACTCATACACAGCGATGTATGCGGTCCAATATCTATACATGCGAGAGATGGTTTTTCCTATTTCATTACTTTCACGGATGATTACTCAAGATACGGATTCATTTATCTGATGAAACATAAATCCGAGGCTTTTGAGAAATTCCAAGAGTATAAGAATGAAGTAGAAAACCAAACCGGCAAAAGTATTAAGACACTAAGATCTGATCGAGGTGGAGAATACTTAAGTGCCGAGTTCCTAGGTTACCTAAAAGAGAAAGGAATTCTCTCTCAGCTTACTCCTCCATACACTCCACAGCATAACGGCGTATCGGAGAGACGGAATCGAACCCTATTGGATATGGTACGATCCATGATGAGTAATGCTGAGTTACCGCGATCTTTCTGGGGTTATGCGCTAGAATCAGCGGCATATCTTCTGAACAGGGCTCCTACCAAGACTGTGCCTACCACTCCATATCAGATGTGGACTGGGAAGAAACCCCATCTTCAGCATATGAAAATTTGGGGATGTCCAGCTTTTGTTAAAAAGCAGCATGTGGACAAGCTCGAGGCACGATCAGTAAAATGTATGTTTGTGGGATATCCAAAGAACTCCAAGGGATATTATTTCTATTACGCAGAGGAACAAAAGGTTTTTGTTTCTCGTAATGCCCATTTCCTGGAAAATCAGTTTTTAGAAAAGGAAATAAGTGGGAGCGAAATAGAACTGGAAGAAATTCCAGAACCACAAACTGCTACTGAAAGTTTGGTAGAACCAGGAGTTCAAGAAGAACAAGACATTCCCGCACCCCTCCGCAGGAGTAGTAGGCCGTCTCATCCGCCTGAGAGATACTACGGTTTTCTCATAGATGGGGATAGAGAGGATTGCATCATAGATGATGATGAACCAACTGACTTCCAGCAGGCCATCCAGAGCGGCGACTCGGTACGATGGCTAGATGCAATGCGGACCGAGATGGAGTCCATGTACACCAACAAAGTATGGACTTTGGACTTTGCTCCAGATGGGGTAAAACCCATAGGATGCAAATGGATCTTCAAGAAAAAGATTGGTGTAGATGGACAGGTGGAAACCTATAAGACTAGACTTGTTGCAAAGGGTTTTCGTCAAAGACCTGGTTTGGACTATGACGAAACTTTTTCTCCAGTGGCTATGCTCAAATCCATTCGGGTCCTTCTTGCTATTGCTGCCTTCCATGATTATGAAATCTGGCAGATGGACGTAAAGACGGCTTTTCTGAATGGAAATTTAGAAGAGAGCGTCTATATGGATCAGCCAAAGGGTTTCAATCAGAGTGGGAGCAGCGGGAAAGTATGCAAGCTGCTTAAGTCCATTTATGGACTAAAGCAGGCATCGCGGAGTTGGAACATCTGTTTTGATGAGACAGTCAAAGAATATGACTTTATCAAAAATCCAGATGAACCGTGCATATATAGTAAAGTTGTGGCCAGAAGTGTCGTATTCCTCGTCTTGTACGTGGATGACATTCTATTGATAGGAAATGACATTCCTATGCTATAATCTGTCAAAGGATTCTTGTCACACAGGTTCTCCATGAAAGACCTGGGTGATGCCTCTTACATTCTGGGGATCCGGATCTATCGTGATAGATCCAAGAGGATGTTGGGACTTTCGCAGTCCAGGTATATCGACACTGTACTGAAAAGATTCAGTATGGAAGATTCTAAGCGCGGTAATCTACCGGCTTGTCACGGAATCACCCTCTCCAAAGAGATGTCTCCCAAGACTGATTTGGAAAGGGAACGCATGTCTATTATACCCTACGCTTCTGCAGTAGGCTCTATAATGTATGCGATGTTGTGTACCAGACCAGATGTAGCTTACGCACTGAGCGTGGTAAGCCGGTATCAGTCTGACCCAGGGAAGAAACACTGGATAGCAGTAAAGAACATTCTCAAGTACCTGAGGACGACTAAGGAGATGTTCTTGGTTTACGGTGCTAAAGACCTCAGGTTGGAGGCCTTTGCTGATTCCGGCTTCCAGAGTGATAAGGACGATTCCAAGTCCATGTCGGGATATGTCTTTACCCTCAATGGAGGGGCGGTGTTCTGGAAGAGCTCCAAGAAGGACACCGTTGCTGACTCGACGATGGAAGTGGAGTATATAGCTGCTTGCGATGCCGCAAAAGAAGCAGTCTGGATGAAGAAGTTCCTAACAGAACTTCAGGTTGTTCCTACCATAGTTGATCCAATACCTCTGTATTGCGACAACAACGGAGCTATAGCTTTAGCAAAGGAACCAAGGTCCCATCAGAAGTCCAGACACATCTTGAGGCGGTATCACCTGATCAGGGAGATCATTGATCGTCAGGAGATCGAGGTTCGGAGAGTTGCTTCTGAAGAGAACATTGCTGATCCATTCACGAAGGCCCTTCCTCAGATTCAGTTCGAGAGGCTACACGAGATCATCGGTCTACGATATGCCAGTACATGGCCCTAGTGCAAGTGGGAGATTGTTAGTGTTTATGCCCTAGAAGGCCATTACTGTATCATACTAGTTTGTATATTACTTAATGGAAGCTTGGGATATTCACATGTATATAACAGTCTTGCTAAACATGGTAGTATGCTACTTGGTTTTTCTATCTTAATATGTGAGTGTACGTATTGATAGAGCTCTTAGGATCTTGCTTGTCTACCAGCGTTGTGATGGCAGTCACACTAGTGGGGGCTGGGTAGTCTACAAGCACATCCTTATTCAGGTCCCTGGTCGTTGGATTATCGAGACAGAGCATCGATATCCGGAGTAGACTAGTGTGTACGCTTCTCATCCCAGTGGGGAGATGGTCTGTCCCACAGCCGTCAGTACGTCGTACTGGAGATAGTATGCAGGTGCTCGTTAGGTTACGGGTACACCGGACAGGACTCACAGGGAACTGTTGGTTGGTTTGATACCAGTCGTCAGTGAGCAGTTCCCAAGTGACATGAGTACAGCGTAGTCCGCAGACTTGACACTGCTACTTCGCCTCGAGTGTGTCCCACTGTTCTTAGATTGCTACCCTACCACGGCTCAAAGGAGTCGTGCAAACAGGTAGCAGTTGGGTGCAGTCCCGAGCACTTGGAGGCAGTGGCGGTTAGACAGGATTCGTCCCTCCCGGTATTGGGAGTAGATATCGTGCTGTGTCAGAGAGCCATTACGCAAAGTCCCTGGCCAGGGCAAGCGAGATTTACTGGTAGGTTCCAGTAGTTTCTCAGGGTGTAATGGGCTTCACTCCGACACGACTTATACCGCTATTAGGGGACTGACGCTTGCCGCCCCCCTAGGCCCGATATGCGATAGTCTTGGACGAACGGACCGGACTGTATGGAGATTGTCACATCAGACTCAGTAGGAGTTCGGATGGGTTTCCTCATCGGCCTTCTTATCGACAACTACCTGGGGACCGTTACGTACAGCTAGTGCCGCTTGCGGTCTGTGGTTAAACCCACTGCCAGCGTAGTAGTCGAGTCTCTAGAGTCCCACACAGAGAGTTTCCTACTCCAGGCGAAACGATATAGAGGTCGCATGGTTTTGCGACAAAGGGTTCGGACGCATACGTGCGTTTACGCACGTACGACTTTCGGACAGTTTTTACCAGTCGGCTTTGGTTTAAGCCAGTTACTGGTATCCGGTTATTGGATTTTTACAGTCTAAAGTTTTTCCGTATTTTTGCGGATTGGAGGGGCGTTCTCGTAATTGTACGAGAAGCTTCTAGAAGATGTGACTAAGGAGGTTAAGGTGACATAAGCTTTGGATAAGATTAGTGAGTCATGAGGGTGATTCATCATGGTCATTAATGCACCATAAATGCTTAATGACTCATGTTAATGAATCACCTCTTTTCATTTATGAAGCATGCTTATTCATTTCTTTTATTCATTATTCTAAAATAAGAATGCTTCATAATATATTATGATACACTCTCTCTCATCTCATTATCTCATCTCACATTCTCTCTCCTCAAGCTCTCATCTTCAAGAAACTAATCCTTAATCCTCATGTGTTGAGATCAAAGGTTTAGTTAGACTTAAACATCCATTACCTTCACTCTATATCATCCTTTCTTCTTTGATTAGCAATCAAAGTAGATTAGTTGCCTCAAGTTAGAGGTGTAGCTTGGAGTTTTGCTCTCGGGTGGATCGTTTACTACCTAGAGAAGGCCGAGGAGAACAAGGAGATCGTAAAGACGAAGGACTAGTTTCATTTGGTATAATCCCTAAACACAATAGTTAAGAAACACTTTGTGTACGGTTATTTATAGTTTAGCTTCGATTTAAGCGGTTAGTCGATGTTCGTTCTTTAAACATGATCGTTTTTGAAATTTCCGCCTCCCCACAAGTACTGGGGTGTAGTACATCGACTTACAGGAGTTACCTAGTCCAGGCGAAACGTTGTGGTGCGCGTATGCGATATGCGCATGGACCCGATTAAAATGCGCGTATATGATGACGTACATTGATCGGGCGGCTTGCTTTTGGTAGGGTCATATGTGATATGGCCGGATTGATAAATCAAGTGTTGATTTATCATTTAACTATTAGTTTTCTCACTTAAAACCTTTCTTGAATATGATGGATGTATGCATGCATGTATGTGTTTCTTTCTTTCTTTCTAGTTTCCTGCATATATGGATGTGCATACATACATACATACATACATACATACACCCATCTATCATGGTTGTTTACACATGGAAATGGTGGCAATATAAAACTCACACCATGGATAAATATATGGATTATTATTTAATTTTATGTTTAAAAAAAAATAGAAAAGGAAAGGATAATTCTTGAGTTGTTTCTATACTCTTCTTTAACCTAACCATTCTCACCTACCCTTAACCTTGGATTAAACTTTCCATATATGTTTTAAACCCTAATTAAATAATAACTCAAAGATTTAACTATGGTTTGTAGTGAGAAGAAATAAAATATATATAGATATATTTCATTTCTTTTCAATGGTTATCATTTTACTCTTGTTAAAAGAAAGCTACCATCTTCTTCCTCCTTTACCATTTGCTCTCTAGTTTCTTCTAGTAAGTAAAACACACATAAAGAAAGGTTTTTGAAGTGAGAATCTTAACCACAACATCATTCTACACAAGTTTAGCCAACTTGTTTAGAGTGTTCTCTTCGTTTCTCATCTTGATAATCGAAGTTGCGAGCTTGGACGAGGAACTCCGGGTGGATCGTCGTGGACGCGAGAAGACTTCAAGAAGACCTTTTTCCAACACCCAAGAGGCCAAAGAGTCTAGCGAAAGGGAGCTACAAAGGTTGTAGTCTCGAAACCCTAGTTTTTATTGGCTTTAAATTCGAAACCCTAATTTTCTAGGATCGATTCCTTTGTATGCTTGTTTAGCACCATAAAAATTTAAACTTTGAGACATGTGATGCTTCAAAACTCTACATAGGGTGCTAGGCAAACCTAACAGCTTGGACATATATAGTGAGGACTTTCTTGCTGGACATGATAGTATGCTATCTAGTTGCACTTTATCTTAATATGTACTCTGATTGTCTCTATGTTATATGTTGATAAAGCCCATAGGATGAGTACTTGACTACCAGGACTATGATGCAGATCATACTAGTGGTGACAGAGTAGTCTCTAAGTACATCCTTCAAATGTCCCTAGTCGTAGGTGTATCGAGATAGGGCATCGATATACCAGAGTAGACTAGCGTATAGCTTCTCGACCCATGTAGATGGGCGATGGATGATCCCATATTCATTGGTGTTTGACATCAAAGATAGTATACGGGTGCTCAGTGGAGAACTCCCAGATGGTATTATACCTTACGTCAGATGGCAGTTCTCTAGTGACACTAGTACATGTTAGTCTGTAGACCCTAGATCGTCATAGAGTCTTGTGTCATTCCCATTGTGCTTTGATTTCCACCTTACCACATTCAAGAGAACATGCAAAACGGTGGCTTTTGCGTACAGTCCCGAATCACATGGAGGCAATGAGCGATAGGAGGGATTTCGTATCTCCCGGTATTGGGAGTTGATGTTGCGCTGTGTTAGATTGGCTATAACAGGAAATCCCTGGTCAGGGTTGCTGAGATTTACTGGTAAGTGTTATCAGTAGTTTCTCGAACTATTATGGACCTCACATCGACACGATTTATCGGTTACTGGTGTCTGACGTTTACCACCCCTAGACTGGATATGCGACATATCAGACGAAGAGACTGGACTGTACGGGAGTGTTACTGGTTGGATTCACTGGAGAATGTACAGGCTTGCTTGTTGATCTTCTGATCGCTCAATACCTGGGTGGCTGTTACGTTTAGCTGATCGCTTGCAGCTTGTGGCTGTTTGATATGATCATCACCTACTACCGGCGTATTGACGATTCTTTAGAGTCCTACACAGAGGTTTCCTAGCTCAGGCAAAACGGAGTAGGAGCGCATATGTGATATGTGCAGGACCGAGAATAATACGATATAAGATACCGTATTATATTCTCGCGATATGTAATATCGGCCGGGTATATGTGATATAGCCGGGACATCGGATCAAGTGTTGATTCGATGAAAGGTTACATGTTATATTAATCGGTTATATGTAATATAGCCGGATTATCGGATCAAGTGTTGATTCTATAATCTAATGTATAATTATATATGAGATATATTACGTTACATTAACTAATATAAGCTCGCTTTATTGATTCTTTTTCTCACTGGATAATACATTGATGTATATGCGATATATGTTAATCGTATTATTTTCTTATGTTACATTATATATTATATATGTGATATATAATATTGTAACATGTTAGGGTTAAAATTGCAACTAGGTTTTGTGAATAAAACATGTTAGGGTTTGGATTAGGGTTAAAGTTTTGGATGAGCTTTGTGGAAGCTTCTTGAAGCTTTGACTTTTGTTCTCATTTTTTGATATTTTGGTGAGATATTTATTAACCCAACCCAAACCTCTACCCATGATTTATTCTCTACAAGGCTAAGGATGTCATCTTTAACCTATGGTTGCAATTCTAACCTCACATAATAATTCATTATTCATCACAAAAGGATTTCTTCTTCTTCTTCTTCCTCTTAAAAGCTTTCTAGCTTTTGGATTTGTGATAATATTATGTGAGAAATTGAAAACAAAAGAGAGCAAAATTCCTATTTCATCATCCTCATCTATTCTAGCCACATAGATTAGGGTGTTTGCTTTACTAATACTTGATTAGTGAAGCAAGAGCTTGGGTTTGAGATTCTTCAAGGTAAATCATCTTAGTTTTTAAGGATTGGAAGCAAGGTTGCATCTTTCTCTTCATCGAGCCTATCTAGAGTCCGGGTACTTGATGATCGTAGCGAAGGACCTCAACACGGAGCTTATGAAGCGAAGGAACGGACTACAAAGGTTGTAATCCCCAACACTTAGATGTTAAAGTGTTAACATGCTAGCTTTTGTTTGATTCTCTAGTTAATGATCTAGGTTTAGGGATATCTATAATGGCAAAATTTGAAATTGGCATGAGAGATGCCACCCGAAACTTTGCTGCCGTTATAGGTAACCCAACAACCAGCGCCCGACATGTGGTCTGTCGCTTCAGCAAAAGTATGCACGATCCGGCGCACCCTCTTTAATGCAAAGATCTCATCCTGATTCGCTGGCATCATCCAGAAAATACAAAAGATTGCTCGGGGACACGCTCGACGATATCTTCGAAAAGGAGCTCACCTCAGGTGACTCGGCATCCCACTCTCGACCCGACCCGTTAGATGGTCGGGACGAGAGTGGGGGCTAATGATGATGCTCGGTATCGGTGATCTCCCAGATCATGACACGTGGCAGATAACGTGTCCCAAAGCTCACAAGAAATAACCTACAGTGGCCGACCAGTAGCCGAATAGGACACTCCTATGCCCATCCCACAAACAAACGCTGGCTCGCCACCGAGCCCTCGGCACAATTGGCCTCCTCGGCCTTAAAGCTCATCTCCGGGCTACCGCAGAACCAAGATGTTAGTCAACGTTACACACCCCACAAGATGCGGGGAGGCGGAATAGGTAAAATAATCATTTTGTTCAAGGTAACATCGACTAACTTTACGGATCTTTGTTAAACCCTAACTAACAACTATCTAGAAGTGATTAACTACTATGATAGATGATTATACCTCAAGATACTAGTCCTTCTTGTTCTTATTGTTCACCTCCTCGTCGGCCTCCTCGATGTGATAGAAGATCCACCCGAGAGTTCCTTCTACTAGCTTTAACCTCTAACTTGAGGTAACTAAGTGGCTAGGATTGCTTATCCAAGTGACCAAGATGATATAGAGATAGATTAAGGATCTATTAGTCTTGCTAACCCTTAGGATCTCAACACATGAGAAGATTAGGGTTAGGTTGAAGAAGAGGAGAGCTTGAGGAGAGAGAGTGTGTATGTGAGAATGATATGAATTAATAACTCATTTGTGAATATATGAAGCATGATAGTTATCCAAATAATAATATCAACCATGCTTCATTAACTCACTTTGGATGAATCATCTCATGAGTCATTAAAACATTTAATGCAAATAACACATCACCGCTCCACCTTATTTAGTTTAATTCATAAATGAATTAAAACAAAATGAGTCACCTTTCTTCTAGAAGCTTCTCGACTAATTACGAGAATGCCCCTCCCATCCGTATTTACGAAAATCACGGATAAACTGAGACTGTATAAATCCAATAATCGAATACTAGAATCTGTCTTAAACTAAAGCCCGCTAGTATAAACTGTCCAAACATCATACGTGCACAAGTACACGTATATGTCCGAACCTTGTCGTAAAACCATACGACCTCTATATCGTTTCGCCTGAAGCAGGGAAACCCTCTGTGTGGGACTCTAAAGACTTGACACTACGCTGGCAGTGGGTTTAACCACAGGCCGCAAGCGGTACTAGCTGTACATAACGGTCCCCAAGTAGATGTCGATAAGAAGGCCGATGAGGAAACCCATCTGAACCCCTACTGAGCCTAATGTGACAATCTCCGTACAGTCCGGTCTATTCGTCTAAGACTATCACATATTGGGCCTAGGGGGCGGCAAGCGTCAGTCCCCTAAAAGCGGTATAAGTCGTGTTGGAGTGAAGCCCATTACACCTTGAGAAGCTACTGGAAAACCTACCAGTAAATCTCGCTTGCCCTGGCCAGGGACTTTGCGTAATGGCTCTCCAAACACAGTGCGATATCGACTCCCAATACCGAGAGAGACGAATCCTATCTAATCGCCACTGCCTCCAAGTGCTTCGGGACTACACCCAACTGCTACCTATTTGCACGACTCCTTTGAGCCGTGGTAGGGTAACAATCTAAGAACGGTGGGAACACACTCGAGGCGAAGCAGCAGTGTCAAGTCTACGGACTATGCTGTACTCATGTCACCTGGGAACTGTTAACTGACGACGGGTATAATACCAACCAACAGTTCCCTGCGAGTCCTGTCCGGTGTACCCGTAACCCAGCGAGCACCTGCATACTATCTCCAGTACAACATACTAATGGCTGCGGGACAGACCATTTCCCCTGTTGGGACGAGAAGCGTATACACTAGTCTACTCCGGAGTATCGATGCCCTGTCTCGATAATCCTACGACTAGGGACCTGAAAAAGGATGTTCTTGTAGACTACTCAGCCCCCACTAGTGTGACTGCCATCACAACGCTGGTAGTCAAGCAAGATCCTAAGGGCTCTATCAATATGTATTCGTGATATGTTAAAAGAAACATATACGCATATTAAGATAGATATAAACCAAGTAGCGTATTACTATATTGAGCAAGACTGTTAATACAACTGTGAATATCCCAAGCTTCCATTAAGTAATATACAGGCTAGTATGATACAATAATGGCCCCTAGGGCATATACACTAACAATCTCCCACTTGCACTAGGGCCATGTACTGGCATATCGAAGACCTATCATCTCGAATATCCTCTCGATCTGCGTCTGAGGTAAGTCCTTTGTGAATGGATCTGCAGTGTTCTCCTCTGTAGCAACTCTCCGGACCTCGATCTCCCGGCGATCTATGATCTCCCTGATCAGGTGATACCGCCTCAAGATGTGTCTAGACTTTTGATGGGACCTGGGTTCATTCGCTAAAGCTATAGCGCCATTTTCGTCACAATACAGAGGTATTGGATTAACAATGGTAGGAACCACCTGAAGTTCTGTGAGGAACTTCTTCATCCATACAGCTTTTTTTGCGGCATCGCTAGCAGCTATATACTCCGCTTCCATCATCGAGTCTGCAACGGTGTCCTGCTTGGAACTCTTCCAGCACACCTCCCCTCCATTGAAGGTAAAGACATAACCTGACATGGACTTGGAGTCATCCTTGTCACTCTGGAAGCTGGAGTCAGCAAAAGCCTTGATCTGGAGGTCTTTTCCGCTGTAAACCAAGAACATATCCTTAGTCCTTCTCAGGTACTTGAGAATGTTCTTTACTGCTATCCAGTGCTTCTCCCCTGGGTCTGACTGATACCGGCTTACCACGCTCAGTGCGTAAGCTACATCTGGTCTGGTATACAACATCGCATACATTATAGAGCCTACCGCAGAAGCGTAGGGTATAACTGACATGCGATCCCTTTCTAAATAAGTCTTGGGAGACATCTCTTTGGAGAGGGTGATTCCGTGACAAGCCGGTAAATTACCACGTTTAGAATCTTCCATACTGAATCTTTTCAGTATAGTGTTGATATACCTGGACTGCGAAAGTCCCAACATCCTCTTAGATCTATCACGATAGATCTAGATCCCCAGAATGTAAGAGGCATCACCCAGGTCTTTCATGGAGAACCTATGTGACAAGAATCCTTTGACAGATTGTACCATAGGAATGTCATTTCCTATCAAGAGAATGTCATCCATGTACAAGACGAGAAATACGACAGTTCGTGCTACAATTTTACTATATATACATGGTTCATCTGGATTTTTGATAAAGTCATATTCTTTGACCATTTCATCAAAACAGATGTTCCAACTCCGCGATGCCTGCTTTAGTCCATAAATAGACTTAAGCAACTTGCACGCTTTCCCGCTGCTCCCACTCTGATTGAAACCTTCTGGCTGATCCATATAGACGCACTCTTCTAAATTACCATTTAGAAAAGTCGTCTTTACGTCCATCTGCCAGATCTCATAATCATGGAAGGCGGCAATGGAAAGAAGGATCCGAATGGATTTGAGCATAGCCACTGGGGAAAAAGTTTTGTCATAGTCCAAAGCAGGTCTTTGACGAAAACCCTTTGCAACAAGTCTAGCCTTATAGGTTTCCACCTGTCCATCTACACCAATCTTCTTCCTAAAGATCCACTTGCATCCTATGGGTTTTACCCTATCTGGAGCAAAGTCCAAAGTCCATACATTGTTGGTGTACATGGACTCCATCTCGGTCCGCATTGCATCCAGCCATCTTACTAAGCGCCGCTCAGGATGGCCTGTTGGAAGCTAGTATGTTCATCATTATCAATGACGCAATCTTCTCTATCCCCGTCTATGAGAAAACCGTAGTATCTCTCAGGCGGATAAGACGGCCTACTACTCCTGCGGAGGGGTGCGGGAATGTCCTGGTCTTCTGGAACTTTCGGCTCTACCAAACTTTCAGTAGTAGTTTGTGGTTCTAGAATTTCTTCCAGTTCTATTGCGCTCCCACTTGTTTCCTTTTCTAAAAACTGCTGTTCTAGAAATGGGCATTACGAGAAATAAAAACCTTTTGTTCCTCTGCGTAATAGAAAAAATACCCCTTGGAGTTCTTTGGATATCCCACAAACTTACACTGTACTGATTGTGCCTTGAGTTTGTCCGCATGCTGCTTTTTAACAAAAGCTGGACATCCCCATATCTTCAGATACTAAAGATAGGGTTTCTTCCCACTCCACATCTGATATGGTGTGATAGGAACCCTGTTCAAAAGATATGCAGCTGATTCTAGTGCATAACCCCAGAAAGATCGCGGTAACTCAGCATTACTCATCATGGAACGTACCATATCCAATAGGGTTTGGTTCCGTCTTTCTACACCGTTATGTTGTGGAGTGTATGGAGGAGTAAGCTGAGAGAGAATTCCATTCTCTTTTAGGTAACCCAGGAACTCGGCACTTAAGTATTCACCACCTCGATCAGATCTCAGTGTCTTGATACTTTTGCCGGTTTGGTTTTCTACTTCATTCTTATATTCTCGGAATTTCTCAAAGGCCTCTGATTTATGTTTCATCAAGAAAATGAATCCATACCTAGAGAAATCATCCGTAAAAGTAATGAAATATGAAAAACCGCCTCTTGAATGTGTAGACATTGGACCACATACATCGCTGTGTATGAGTCCTAAGAGCTCGCTCGCCCTTACTCCATGTCCGGTGAATGGAGTCTTTGTCATCTTTCCTTTGAGACATGATTGACAAGTGGCATAAGATTGATATTCGAAAGGATCCAAATATCCTTCTCTATGTAACTTAGTTAACCTTGTCTCATTGATGTGACCCAGTCTACAATGCCATAAGAAAGCCTGATTTATATCTGGAGACTTTCTTTTTAGTGTGTTTTGGACATTGA
Organism: Agapanthus africanus; assembly: GCA_030015575.1. Lineage (NCBI taxonomy): Eukaryota > Viridiplantae > Streptophyta > Magnoliopsida > Asparagales > Amaryllidaceae > Agapanthus > Agapanthus africanus. The sequence goes on from CM057341.1 coordinate 344,599,090, forward strand.
AAATATGTAATTGGTTTAACATGTATATACCGTTATCTAGTGTACCGGACCCAATCAAACCATGATTAAGGTGGATGTTAACAACATCGCTTACAAATGTGAAATCATAACCTTCTTTTGATAACAACGATACTTATATGATATTACACGTTAAACTAGGTACACAAAAACAGTTGCGCAAAACCAAAATATGTCCACTCGTCAATCCAAGGTGATAATCCCCTACGGACACAACATTCACGCTAGCTCCGTTAGCAACCTGGAGGGTTATATCACCAACCTTCAGCACTCTACGATTTCTCAGTGCCTGCAACGAATTGCATATATGAGATCCTGATCCGGTATCCAATACCCAGGAAATAGAGTTGATTGACAGACAATTTTCAATTACAAACACAACTGAAGCCGAAGCCACAACTTGCCTCGGGTCCTGGTTCTTGGCAATCCAAGCTTTGCAATCTTTCTTCCAATGGCCTTTCCTACGACAGTGGAAGCACTCGTCCTTTGTCACTACCGGCACCGCAAACTTTGCCTTTCCCTTGGATTCCACCTTATCAACACCACCTCTTAGTTTGGTAGCGGCCTTCTTCTTCCTTCCTTTAGCCCTTGCCTTGGACCTGGAAGAGGAAGCACCACGAACAAACATAGCGGGTGTTTCCCTTGCCTTCTGCAAGGTGCCCTCTGCACTCCTCAACATGTTAAGGAGTTCTAGAAGTTCAACTTCTTTACCTTCAATGTTGAAAATCAAGACAAACTGGGCATAGGTGGAAGGAAGGGACTGGAGAATCAAGTCTGTATACAGCTCGTTCTCAAATGTTGTCCCGAGTTCCGTGAGCTCTTTAATATAGCCAATCATCTTAAGGACATGTTCCCCTACAGATGATCCGACGGCCAGCCTCGACTGAAACAAGTTCTTCGAGATCTCGTATCTAGCTATACGAGATTTCTCTCCATACAGTTCCTTGGTGTAGAGAAATATGGATTCTAGATCCATATTCTCGTGCCTCCTCTGATGTTCATTATTCATAGAGGCAAGCACGATGCATTTGGCCTTCGCGCAGTCTAACTCCCAGGTCTTGCGGATTTCCTTATCCGCGACACTGGATTCAGGACTTGGGACGATAGGAGCCTTAGTAGTAAGGACATACCCCAATTTGTCATAGATAATTGACATCTTGACATTCCGGAACAAATCTTTATAGTTTGGCCCTGTCAAAATATTTTTATCTAATAATAACTTAAGGCCTATCATGTTCTGGCTCACTGCAATTAGGACAGAGCGAGGAAACACTTTAGCATGATGCTCTTGCAAGTTTAGAGTGGTTTTTAGTTTATCTAAACTTGATGGCTCCCACTGTTTCTTGAATCCTTCCTCAAACCAAAAAAGAAGAACTAGTCAGGACTTTATTCTTACTGTACAATACTTACTTAACTGTTCAGCCAGGCCGGTGTCGGTACTTCGAGGGAGGTTTTACAACGCTTTCGCGAAGTTCCTTAATTCAATAACCTCTTTTCCCTGGGGGCGTAGCCCCGCTGACACCTTTCTCGACACCTACTTGGTTTATAGCATTGATCGTTAAGTGAAAGAATCTCCCGATGAGTAGCATATACTCACAGTAGGATCGGGATCCAAATATCATCGTGTGATAAAAATGAAGGAATCCTACCAAAATTATCACATTCCAAATGATATGCAACTCTAGCAAGTTTCAGTTTCTTTAGAAACTCCCGATGTGGATTTTTGCCCAATGCTCTTATGACCTTGGCGTTGGTCAAAATGTCATAAGTCACATGTCAAGTTCTACCCATCATTATCTTGTTACTTTGAACCCACCCGTACAGACCCCTGACGTTGGCCAAATGGCAGTACGACTGTCCCAAACCAACTCATCTATCTATGCAACAGATGAATACCCAGCAGCTACTAAACACTATGCCTTGGTGTTGGTCAAAATACATAGCTTGAATACTACTGAATACCCAAATGAAATGACGGAGGGCTACAAATGGTTTTGGAAAAACCGTGAACGTAGTGAACTTGATATAATCGAAGGAACCTGATAGCTTTTAAAAGGAGTGGTTTAAGCTCCGCAATTAAAAAAATCTTCTGTTTTAAAATAACCGAGTGGTTTCTTTTAAACTGTTCCAACGATTCAACTTTGGTTTATTTTCTTTGCATTAAAATAATGCGTCCCATCAATTAACCTATCATTGCAGAAAACAACGAAAATACAACGTCCGCTTATGCCATCCGCATTCGCCACTGGGCCCCGTCATTCACCCGTTAGGTTACTTAACTAACGACAGAGCGGGGGAGCGCGGATGCAAAACATAAGCAACGCCTACTAGATATTGTACATTCGTCAGACGCAATAATAGGCACTCCAGATCACAGATGAACATATTGGATATACAAGCAATCCGCATTTCTTTTGAGCCTGCAATGAAAGACGGATTACACAGTCGCGATTAATAGCCAAACCCCCATCCTAGACCCCTACGGGTATGACAAACTATCCGCCAAGTACCCGAAGTGAAGCGGTCTCCCTCAACAATGTGAGTAGGTCACTAAACACTTCAAAGTACCCGGTAGTTTGTGCACCCTACCTTGGGTCTATCCTAGGAGCAGAAAACAGTAAATGAAATAATACAACGGTGGCTACAACCTCAACCCGGATGTGCCCCGCAAAAGAATATTACAATAAATTACAATTTAAATTTGAATGAAAGAAACACTCGTCTCATATCCCCGGCTATCCATTCACGACAATCCAACAAGTTCATATTCACAAACATAAAGTAACCATTACAGAAATGTGCAACCCCCTGCTAACCGACATACTAGCAATTAGGGGAGGTATACGAACACATTAAACCAACACAGATATAATCCAGTTAGCCAAAGTTCTTGGAATTTCGATCAAGCAACACATATGTATCTACTCCAAACAATTCTCTGTGCACATAAAACCTGAGCAGAAACAAAATATCCGAGAAAACACAACATCAACACAGAAGAATAACTGAGCAAATTTGCGTTGACTCGGTGTCAACTCGGCCGCGGATCCGCGGCGGATCGCTTAAATCGGCCGTGGTTCCGCGGTGGTTTGGACGAGTCACGATCCCAAATTTCTTCACAATTCTTAAGAAACCCTGGTTGTATTTTTAAGGGTCCCTGAAAAATTTTTAGACCCCAATTTAAAATCGGCAGAAACTAGGTGAAAACGTCATTTTTTCGGGATTATTTTGCGATCGAATTTCTAAAGACATTGCTAACATGTTAGTTATGGCTTAGCTAGGCTCTGATACCACTGTAAGTCAACGTTACACACCGCACAAGATGCGGGGAGGCGGAATAGGTAAAACAATCATTTTGTTTAAGGTAACATCGACTAATTTTACGGATCTTTGCTAAACCCTAACTAACAACTATCTAGAAGTGATTAACTACTATGATAGATGATTATACCTCAAGATACTAGTCCTTTTTGTTCTTGTTGTTCACCTCCTCGTCGGCCTCCTCGATGTGATAGAAGATCCACCCGAGAGTTCCTTCTCTAAGTTTTAACCTCTAACTTGAGGTAACTAAGTTGCTAGGATTGCTAATCCAAGTGACCTAGATGATATAGAGATAGATTAAAATCTTGCTAACCCTTGGGATCTCAACACATGAGAGGATTAGGGTTAGGTTGAAGAAGAGGAGAGCTTGAGAAGAGAGAGTGTGTATGTGAGAATGATATGAATTAATAACTCATTTGTGAATATATGAAGTATGATAATTATCCAAATAATAATATCAAACATTCTTCATTAACTCACTTTGGATGAATCATCTCATGAGTCATTAAAACATTAAATGCAAATAACACATCACCTTTCCACCTCATTTAGTTTAATTCATAAATGAATTAAAACTAAATGAGTCACCTTTCTTCTAGAAGCTTCTCAACTAATTACAAGAATGCCCCTTCCATCCATATTTACGAAAAACACGGATAAACTGAGACTGTAAAAATCCAATAATCGAATACTAGAATCTGGCTTAAACTAAAGCCCGCTAGTATAAACTGTCCGAACATCATACGTGCACAAGTATACATATATGTCCGAACCCTGTCGTAAAACCATACGACCACTATATCGTTTCGCCTGAAGCAGGGAAACCCTCTGTGTGGGACTCTAAAGACTCGACACTACGCTGGCAGTGGGTTTAACCACAGGCCAGAAGCGGTACTAGCTGTACGTAACGGTCCCTAGGTTGATGTCGATAAGAAGGCCGATGAGGAAACCCATCGGAACACCTACTGAGCCTGATGTGACAATCTCCGTACAGTCCGGTCTGTTCGTCTAAGACTATCGCATATTGGGCCTAGGGGCGGCAAGCGTCAGTCCCCTAAAAGCGGTATATCGTTTTGGAGTGAAGCCCATTACACCTTGAGAAGCTACTGGAAAACCTACCAGTAAATCTCGCTTGCCCTGGCCAGGGACTTTGCGTAATGGCTCTCCAAACACAGTGCGATATCGACTCCCTATACCGGGAGAGACGAATCCTATCTAACCGCCACTGCCTCCAAGTGCTTCGGGACTGCACCCAACTGCTACCTATTTGCACGACTCCTTTGAGCCATGGTAGGGTAACAATCTAAGAACGGTGGGAACACACTCGAGGCGAAGCAGCAGTGTCAAGTCTACGGACTATGCTGTACTTATGTCACCTAGGAACTGTTAACTGACGACGGGTATAATACCAACCAACAGTTCCCTGCGAGTCCTGTCCGGTGTACCTGTAACCCATCGAGCACCTGCATACTATCTCCAGTACAACGTACTAATGGCTGCGGGACAGACTATTTCCCCTGCTGGGACGAGAAGCGTATACACTAGTCTACTCCGGAGTATCTATGCCCTGTCTCGATAATCCTACGACTAGGGACCTGAAAAAGGATGTGCTTGTAGACTACCCAGCCCCCACTAGTGTGACTGCCATCACAACGCTGGTAGTCAAGCAAGATCCTGAGGACTCTATCAATATGTATTCATGATATGTTAAACGAAACATATACGCATATTAAGATAGATATAAACCAAGTAGCGTACTACTATGTTGAGGAAGACTGTTAATACAACTGTGAATATCCCAAGCTTTCATTAAGTAATATACAGGCTAGTATGATACAATAATGGCCCCTAGGGCATATATACTAACACAAGATACCTCGGCTCTCCCGCTCGTCCGCGAGCTCTCCCGCCGAGGTCATCTTCCTCGGTCTCATCGACCGACCAACGGCACCGCTCACAGGCGCAACTGCCATCTCGTGAATCTCTCCATATGCGAGATATCCGCCGGCCACATCCCATGTTCCATACCATCACGATCCCCCATTAACGAGCCTGTCTCGCCGTTAATGGGGGATCGCGCTCATTACGTGGGCGTGACGTCGGGAGCATAACGGCTGGCATGATTCTCACGCTTGCCCTGCCTGCTACCACTGCTATATAAAGACCTTCTTCAGACGGTTCAAAGAAGCCATTTTTACTCCACTAAGCCGTTACTCTGCTCGGATCTCTAGTCTAACTTGATCGTCGGAGGGTCCTTGGTGGTACAACCACCCCGGGACTTCCTTGCAGGTAGCTCAGTGACCACAACCTCAACCCATTGAGATCCACACGCATCAGGAGCCTGCCTCCAGATCCAATATCAGCCATCTATTGCCGCCATCAGCAAATCAACGGAAGGTAACATCTTGGCGTGATCCAGGTCGTGTCACCAAAGAAACTATGATAATTGGAGCATCCAAATGATGACGTTGTTGGGTTCGCAAAGTTTGACGAAGATTGTAATGAACGACTTTGAAAAGCCGCAAAATGCCGCCTTATCGGCAACTTAAATAGAAGCTCTCGGAGCAAAAGAGAAGAAAAATAGCAAAGCGTGTTATCTAATTTTTCAAGCGATCGATGAATCGGTCTTTGAAAAGGCTTCATGTGTAACTACTGCAAAAGAAGCGTGGTATATTCTGCAAATTTCTATCAAGAAAAGCAGAATGTGAAGAGGAAAGATTGCAATTTCTTCGAGAAGAATTTGAAGCACTGAAAATGAGAGTAGGAGAATCTGTCGAGGATTATTTTGACAAAGAATTGATGGTGGTTGTTCTCCACCGAAAGACGCGACCGGGACGTTGGGACGTCTGGCCTGAATTTGGGGGCAGATACTATTTGGATTTATACGTCCACCTCTCCGAAGATGCCAAGTTGATTTATAGCACCATTTATCGGAGGTTTAGACAAATGCGGCCATTGTAGCAGACTTCGTCAGATTCCCCCTCAATTGAGGGGTTTTTGATTGTGGGGACGCTCTTCTCTGCAGGCGCAAGCACCTGCAGTTAATTACGCTACTGCATCGCGGTAAACACTTTCTCCTTCTCCAGATGGTCACTTCGTGTCGTGTGTGTTTGTTTTGTTTTTTTGGTTTCCCGTGGATTGTATACGGAGACTAATTTATGTTGTCACCCATAGGGTGTGGATTAGTCCAAATCCGTATTTTCTTAGATTTGGTTTTGGGGTTGGGTTTAAGGATCGTTAATCTCATTTGAGACTAAGATCAACTTAAACGTTTGTTAAGGATACATTAGAATAATTTTAGAATAAGATCTACTCAACATGATCATTTAGATCCAACAAAAGAGCATTTGGACTCTATTGTTTTAGTTTAGGGAGATTGCGGTCCATTGGATTTATTAATTGTCGGGACCCGCCACCTCTTGAAGACGTTGAAGAGTTACAACGACACATATCAAAGGTGTGAAGAGATGTACCCTTAAACCAATGTCAGTTGAGGGATCTGTAGTTGGATTGATTTAAGGATTGTTAATCTCATTTGAGATTAAGATCAATTTAAATGGTCGTTAAGGATACGTTAGTTTAATTTTAGACTAAGATCTACTTAGCATGGTTTTAGGATCATTTAGATCCAGCGAAAGAGCATTTGGGCTCTATCGTTTTAGTTTAAGGACGTTACGGTCCATAAGTTTAAGGACATCATAGTCCGTGGAGTTTAAGGACATCATAGTCTATAGTTTTGAGACGTCATAGTCTATAGAGTTTAGTTTAAGGACGTTGCGGTCCATAAGTTTAAGGACATCATAGTCCATGGTATTTTGGCTCCACAGTTTGGGGATGCTCTAAAAGTTATTGGTTATTGAGACCCTCCATCTCTCTGAAGACGTTGAAGGATTACAACGACATGTATCAGAGGTATGAAGAGATGTACCCTTGAACCAATATCCCGATTCGAGGAATGGGATGAACATCAGTTTAGATGTCATATGTTAGGAGAACACTAGTCATCTTTGGGACTAGGATTTGTTTGGGAAGACTTGAACATGGGGGCTTACTTGATTGGTGACAAAAAGGGTCTTGGCTTCGGAAGACTTGGCTAATTTGGGCTAAGCTTGATTTCCCTTAGTCACCCCATAGTGCTAAGTAATGAATCAGTGTTAAACACTGGATTTTGTAGGAGCTCACATGTTAACACGTGAGGGCCCCAAAGTGGGCATTGTTTCTTTAGTTTATTCCCTCATATATAAATAAAAGTGCTGAGCACTTGGCTCACGTATGAGCATGTAAGGAGCCTAAGGTGAGAACTGTTCTCTGGATTTTATTCCTCTTCATTTATAAGTGCTAAGAACTTGGTTCATCAAACAGTCACGTGCGGATATGTAAGGTGCCTTCAAAATGTGAGCGCTGTCATTGGAATTTTCTCCCTCTTTTATACACCACTGTTTGGGGGGTCACGTGGGAATACGTGAGGTGCCCCCAAAATGGGAGCTATCTTGGGTTTATTCCCTTTTTCCTTTTTGAGTGCAAAGCACTATTGGGTCACGTGAGATCACGTGATGCACTCTGAATAATGAAAATTGCCTTTGTTTTATTCTCCTTTTCTTTTTTTGAGTGCTAAGCACTATCAAGGGCTCACGTGAGGTCGCATGAGGCCCACAAAAATTAAGATGTATTTTAGATTTACTCCCCTTTTTTGAAAAGATTGTTCGGTGGTGCGCTAAGAGTTATTGGTTATTGGTACCCTCCACCTCTCTAAAGACGTTGAAGTATTACAATAACATGTATCACGGGTGTGGAGAGATGTACCCATGAACCAAATTCCAGATCGAGGGGAGAGATCATGGTGGGATGAACATCATTTTAGATGCCATTTGTTAGGAGCTCATTATCTATCTCTGGGACTGAGATCGGTTTGGGGGACCTTGAGCATGAGGGGGCTCGATTGATTGCCCTCGGGAGATTTGATCTAAGTTTGGATTATATTGGCCCTTCATAGTACTCAACACTAACATATTTGCTCACGTGCTCCTATGTGATACTCTGAGGCAGTGTTAAACACTGGAATTTTAGAATACTCATGTGAGGTCACGTGAGATGCTTGAAGTAGTGTTAAACACTAAGAATTTGATGCGCTCACGTGGGGTCACGTGAGACGCTTGAAGTTGGCGCTGCTCTTTTGGGTTTATTCCCTTGTTCTTTTTTGAATGCTAAACACTATTGGGTCATGTGGGATCACGTGAGGCGCCCCAAGAATAGAAACTGCCCTTTGATTTATTCCCTTTCTGCTTTATAAAAGTTAAGTACTGCTTGGTGGTCACGTGAGGTGCTCCAAAAATAGGGTTTATTCCCTTTCTCTCTTCTATAAGTGCTGAGCACTTCTCAGGGGTCACATGACCTGATATCAATTGTTCTCTTTTGGTCATTGAGGGGAGGCTCACGTAGGCGCATGCGATATGTTAGGTGCCGATCTCTTTGACATGCATGGAGAGTTAAATCTCTTGTTTAAGAATTAAATTGTTTTATAGGGTTAAACCCCAATTCTATTTAGAGGAATTAAATTCCTATATGTTACATTGAAAGAATTAAATTCTTTAATCTCAATTCTCCTCCTAAGTTTTGAATCTGCATGACAGATCTCCCCGATGAGAATTAAATTCTCAACTTGTGGGGAGATCTGCTTCTGCAGATCTTCAACCAGAGGAATAACTAAGTTCTTTTTAGAAGAGTTAAACTCTTGGTATGAGAATTAAATTCTCTTTTGTTTTGTGGAAGCTTATGGAGTAATCTCCTTCTTTCTTTACCTAGAGTTTCTTTCTTCTTTGAAGAGACATTCTTCTCTCTGGAGAATTAAATTCTCTTTTCTCTTCTTTTTTTTTTTGCTTTCAAGGGGGTTCCTCTCTTTCCTTCCTTCTGTGTTTCCTGTATATTTCTCTCTCTTCTTGCTCCTACTTATATGAGAAGAAAAAGAATTATTTTTTTAAGAAAATCCCTCATTGAGAGATCATGATTGATTCCATGATCTTTTAGATCAATTGGTGAATTTTATTCACCGTTGGATTTTTAATCCAAAGGTTCTCTGTTTAACAGAGAAGATTTCTTGTTTGTTTAATAAGATTATGAATATCTTGTTAGTTTTAACAAGATTAGAATTTTATTCTGTCATATCTTTTTAGTTTAACAAGATCAAAAATATATTTTCTTAATATGAATATCTTGTTAACATAGAATTTTATTCTTGTTATAAGATTAGGAAAATATTTTCCTATGATAGATTTTTATTCTATCAAATGATCACCGCTGGATTTTTGATCCAAGGGTCCTCTGTTTAACAGAGAAGATCTTTCTAATTTAATGAAGATTAAGAAAATATTTCCCAAATAGAATTTAATTCTAGAATTTGATAGGAACATTTTAAATTAGAGTGCTCACATGCTTTGCATGTGATTGGCAAAAGCACTCACGTGTTTAACACATGACCCCTAGTGTGGGTTTTAGCCTGTGTATGTTCAGAGCACTCACGTGTGAGGCATGTTTGGCCCTTGGTTATTTATGTTCGGCGCTCATATGCTTTGCATATGAGCGCCCACGCGTTTTACACGTGATGCTTGTTTGTCCCTTGGTTATTTATGTTCAGCGCTCATATGCTTTGGATATGCGCACCCACGTGTTTTACACGTGATGCCTGTTTTTTGAGGATTCTCCCTATTTTTTGTAAGGGAACAAGTAGGTCTTGGCCGAAAATTTTGGCGGGAGCAAATGCCCACTTAAGCATGTACGTGGGTGAAATAGTGCAGAGTTACGCATGGCAATAGAATTGAGGGCTTAGGGGACAAGTTTAGAGTCCTTATTAGTCTAAGACTTTTGTCGACACGAGTCGAGAGGAATCGAGAAGTTCTCGCAAGGACACTAATTTCCTTACGAGTCGAGACGAATCGAGAAGTTCTCGCAATGACACTAATTTTCTTACGAGTCGAGACGAATAGATAATTTCTCGAAAAGACACTAATTTCCTTACGAGTCAAAACGAATCGAGAAGCGATGGCTTAGGAAACAGGTTCAAATATGCCGTCTAAGACTTTTCAATTTTATGAGCCGTGAGGGTCTCATAAAGAATTTTCTCCTTACGAGTCGAGAGGATCCCGTAGATGTATTTTCTCCTAAGGAATCGTGAGGATTCCTAAGTGCGTTTTCTCTTGAGAGCCGTAAGGATCTCACAAGAGAATTTTTCCGCTTACAAGTCAAAAGGACTTGTAAGTGGTTGTTTCCGTCCTTGTCGATGTTCGACCTCGGAGAGTGTGGCCCATACATAGTCTATCTTGACCTCCTTGCAGGGAAGTGATGGCTTAGGAGACAGGGTTAGGATCTGCCACCTAAGACTTTTCAACTTTATGAGCAATGAGGGTCTCATAAAGACTTTTCTCCCTACGAGTCGAGAGGATTCCGTAGACGTATTTTCTCCCTGAAAGTCGTGAGGACTCGTAAGTGTCTGTTTTCTCTTGAGAGTCGTAAGGATCTCACAAGAGAATTTTCCCGCTTACAAGTCGAGAGGACTCGTAGGTGGTTGTTTCCCTCCTTGTCGAGATTCGACTTTGGAGAGTGTGGCCCGTGATTAGTATGCAAGAGTCCATCTTGGACCGACCTGTAGGGCCCCAGTGCTTAGGAAACAGGTCCTTATCCCCATTTCCTAAGGCTTTTCCCTACGAGTCGAGACGAATCGAAAATTTCTCGCAAGGACACTAATTTCCTCACGAGTCGAGACAAATCGAGAAGTTCTCGCAAGGATGCCCTAACACCACAGTTAATTCCTGCTAATAGAAGTCCGTCAGGGTCTGTGGTACTATTTTTTTTTACCCGTCGCACCGTCACGTTGGCCAATATATTCCCCTATATGCAATCTTGTTGTTCGGGTAGCCCCGCGACTATCATGTCTCTGGTCCCTTCGGGGGCTGGACAAGACATCTTCAAGTAATCTTCCAGGTAGTATTACCGTTGAAAGAGTAATCATTAGGGTATTCCATGTCGCTTTTTACTTGAGGTTAGGCTCAGTTTGGGAGCCCCGATGGGTCATGACCACTCCGCGCTGGTGTGGGATAATCTCCGATAGTCTTTTCAGGTCTCATTTGAGTTGCCGTCAAGACCCTGAAGTGGGGGATTTTCCTTAGCTTCGTTGATTGACATTGTGCCTGCAATATTGCGTCGAATGTCAAGGTTGTCTCTAGGTTGTCTGTGAACCGTCGAGATATGGAACTAGGGGACTTTGCCGTGGCTCCATTTGTTGATGTCGCGTCTGCATCTTGCTGGAGGAAAAACGTTGTTGTTGATCTCTAGGCTGTAGATGTTATCATCGAGACTTGGAACTAGGGACTCTACCATGGCTCCGAGTTGTCTGTGAACCGTCGAGATTTGGAACTAGGGGACTTTGTCGTGGCTCCATTTTGCTGACATCGTATATTCCTACAGAGACACTGATTTCTCTGTGGGTCAACGCAAATCGAGATGCTCTCATTAAGGACGTTGATTTCCCTGAATCGAGGTTTTTGCCAAGGGCACTGATTTCCTCGGAGTTGAAACGAATCGAGAGATTCCTGCAAAGACACTGATTTCCTTGGCGGTCGATGCGAATCGAGATGCTCTCGTCAATGACGCTAATTTCCCTGAATCGAGGTTTTTGCCAAGGACACTGATTTCGTCGGAGTTGAGACGGATCGAGAGATTCTTGCAAAGACACCGATTTTCTTGTGGGTCGACGTGAATCGAGATGCTCTCGTCAAGGACGCCGATTTCCCTTAATCGAGGTTTTAGTCGAAGATACTGATTTCCTCGAAGTTGAGACGAATCGAGAGATTCCTGCAAAGACACTGATTTCCTTACGGGTCGACGCGAATCGAGGTGCTCTCGTGAAGGACGCTGATTTCCCTGAATCGAGGTTTTAGCCGAGGACACTGATTTCCTTGGAATTGGGACGAATTGAGGTATTCCTGCAAAGACATTGATTTCTCTGCGGGGCGACGTGAATCGAGATGCACTCGTCAAGAACGCTGATTTCCCTGAATCGAGATTTTTGCCAAGGACCCTGATTTCCTCGAAGTTGAGACGAATCGAGATATTCCTGCAAAGACACCGATTTCCTTGCGGGTCGACGCGACTCGATATGCTCTCGTCAAGGACGCTGATTTTCCTGAATCGAGGTTTTTTCCAAGGATACTGATTTTCTCGGAGTTGAGAAGAATCATGGTATTCCTACAAAGACACCGATTTCCTTACGGGTCGACGCGAATCGAGATGCTCTTGTCAAGGACGCTGATTTCCCTGAATCGAGGTTTTTTCCAAGGACACTGATTTCCTCGGAGTTGAGACGAATCGAGGTATTCCTGCAAAGAAACTGATTTCCTTGCGGGTAGACGCGAATCGAGATGCTCTCGTCAAGGATGCTGATTTCCCTGAATCGAGGTTTTGCCAAGGACACCGATTTTCCTGGAGGTCGGTTGACTTGTTTCCTAGATGGAGTCATTGGATGACGTATTTACGAAATGGAATCATTGGCTGACTCTAGGTTGTTCGTGAACCGTGGAGTCTTAGAACTAAGGACTTTCCCCTGGATCCGTTTGGTGATGTTGCGTCCGAATCCTGTTGGAATGAGGAGGATCACCGTTGCTGATTTTTAGGCTGTAGATATTGCCATTAAGATTTGGAACTAGGGACTTTGCCATGGCTCCGTTTCGTTGTGTCGCTTCTGTGCCCTGCTGGCATAAGAAGGAACGCCATTGTTGATCTTCTGGGATGCAGATGTTGCTGTCGAGATCTGACTTTTCCCTTTGACATAGTTTGTTGGGACATGTGGTTCCCTTTCGTTTATGCCTATGGATTGTGTACAGGGGTCAGTATGGACTCACCTGCACGGCAAAAATTTCATTTTTTTTATCTGTATTTTTTGTTTTCTTTCCGCGATGCTCTATCATTTCATCTTTTTGTATCGCGAAATTCGCGATTGCCCAATCATTTCGGCTATTTTTTGCGATGCCCAATCATTTCGGCTGTTTTTTTCTTTGTACTCGCTGCTTTTTATTGCGAGTTGCCCAATCATTTCGGTTATTTTTGTATGCATATATTTTACTTGCTGATTTTGTTGCAAGTTGCCCCATCATTTCTGCTATTTTACATGCATTTTTTTTGAGTACGGAACTTAAGATCTGATACCAATATTAGCATCAGCATCGCTGCGACTGGAATATTGTCAGGAGCGAATCATCATTTGCCGTGAAAGGACTTGGAACTTGATACCGATGTAGGCATCAGCATCGCTACAACTAGGACATTGCCGGGAGCGAATCATCATTTGTCTTTGTCGATTTAAACAAAGATGGCTTAGCAAACAGGGCTAAGATCCTGTCGACTAAGGTTTTTGACTTCAAGAACCGTAAGGGTCTCATAAAGTTGTTTCTCCCTATGAGTCGTGAGGATCTCGTAGGTGTCTTTTCTCCTTAGGAATCGTGAGGATTCCTAAGTGTATGTTTCCTTGTAAGAGTAAGGATCTTGCAAGAGTGTTTTGTCCTTGTAAATCGAGAGGACCTACAAGTGTTTGTTCATCAAATGAGGGCATTCCTCTTCGTTGGTGGGACTCGGCAAGGATATGATTATTTGTGCTCATGGATTATATACAAGGGTAAGTATTGAACCGCTTATAGGGTAGTCTGGGTAGTGTGATGGCTTAAGAACAGGTTTAGGTCCCTGTAGCTTAAGGCTTTTGAATGTTATGAGCCGGGAGGGTCTCATAAGAGGGTTCTCCTTACGAGTCATGAGGATCTCGTAAGTGTAATTTCTCCTCAAGAATCGTGAGGATCCCTAAGTGTGTTGCTCTCTTGTGAGTCATAAGGATCTCACGCAGGTATTTTCTCCTTACAAGGTTGAGAGGACCTTGCAGGTGTCTTTTAACAAGATTGAGCCCTTTCGGGTTTTCACAAACACGCCGGCAGCCCTGCTGTTTTTACTCACGGAGCCCTTTCGGGTTTTCATCCGTGCCCATTTTGCTTATGGACATACCCCTTTTTTTTACGAGTGCGCGCCCTTTCGGGTTTTCACAAACTTGCCGGTAGCCCTGCTGTTTTTACTCATGGAGCCCTTTCGAGTTTTCATCCGTGCCCATTTTGCTTATGGACGTACCGTTTTTTTACCATGTTAGACTTAGGATGCTGCGGTTTGTAGTAGTTTAAAGACGTTTCGGTCCGTCGTTAGTTTTAGGACATTGCGGTCTATAGCTAGTTTTAGGACATTACGGTCCATCGTTCATCCTGTATGCACGTGTATTTGTCACGTGACGGGATACATAACGTTAAAGTGCGATACACCCATTTAGGGTGCGATTTGGTTTCGTTGGGGTGTTTTGTGATCCATCCCTACCGTGACTTCTTCCACTTGACGTCGACGCCTGGCTTTTCGAATATGGCCATTTTGCGTTCTCGATCAACTTTGCTCTTCTGACGGGCTTCATTTAGCAGCACGCCAATCAGCTCATCGGACGGTTCCAAGGATTTTGGTGCCGATTCTGCCCCCAGCTCCTCTATGTTGTCATCTAACGCCGAGTGAGCTTCTTCATCATTTAGCAACAAATGAGAGATCATGTGACAACTTGCCACATAATCCTCGGGTTCTCTTGACGAGTCGTCTCCTTTGTCATTGTCATCATCTCCGCCCTCAAGGATATGGTTGAGAAACTCTTGAAGTGTGACTGGGTTCGCGCCTTCTGGTTATATTCTTCCAACACGTCAATACGCATTTGCAGGTCCGTGCGTTTGTCGTCAGACTGTGCGGGCTCTTCAGTCTTCTTATTCTTTTTTGAAGACTTCGACGGCTGGGCTTGGGTATTTTTCCTATTGCTACCAACTCTCGGTGTCGGGCACGGTTTCAGCATTCCCTCAATGATCTCAGGCTCTAGCGGGCTTTTCCACCTGATTGCCGGGCATGCTTGAAGATCCTTCAGCATTCTTTGCGTTTTTGCCGAAAGAACTACTTCCCATAGAGCTTCCTCTAAAAATGAACATGATGCCCCCGCCGTGTCTACCCTTTTAGTGGTGTGTTGTTGTGGCGGATTTACCTTCCAGTTTTCGGACAGCGCGAACTTGCCCTGTTGATACTGGTCTTCAACCCAATTTTTGAAGACGTAGTAGTCTTCGATCGGATGGCCAAATACTCGGTTGTAAGGGCTTTAATTGGGATTGTTGACGTCGTTCGGTTGCAGTGGGTGTCTCGGCTCTGGTAGAGTAATGAGCCCGTTGGGCACTGCCAGTTCGAACAGTCTCCTTGTTTTATCCCGGGGGAATGAATAAGGACGTCTCAACTTCTCATCGAGGGATCGCCACTTGTTGCTTTGGTGAACAACTAGTCTCAGGCCACTCGGTTGTTGTTGAGCGTTGGCGACAAAGGTCGCTTTCCCTTTGCCTTTTTCATTCCGAAAACCCGCTTTGAAGAGGACGGTCTATGGCCCATTTGGTCCATTTGGGCTAACTTGTCGATCAAGGCTTGGAAGGTGGTCGGCTTGAAAAACATCATGAATTAAGATATGGTCGCCTGCGGATTGAGGGTTCCCACGAACATGCCTACTGCAAGAGCTTCTTCAATGTGTTGTTCGCATTTCGACCATAAGTTCTGCCACCGGATTGCATACTGCACCCATGTTTCTCCCGGCTTCACCCTGGCATTGATCAACACCGTGATTTGGGTGCGTTCGCTAGCGCTTGCGAACCTTTGTGTAAACAGTAACTCCATTTCTGCAAATGTCTTAACGGAGTCGTTCGGGAGCTCAGAGTACCACTCGAATGCTGTCTCCGACAAGCTGCCAATGAATTGGCGAAGCAGCAGTTTGTCGTCACCCCCAGTGTTACCGCACAAGGCTCTGAATTGAGCAACGTGCTGGTGTGGATTCCCCGTCCCCTTATATACATGGAATTTAGGTTTCGTATATCCCGGCAGGTACTTTATTTGGTCATACCAACCCGGATAGGGTCGTCAAGTCTTAACAATTTGTCCTCCCGCTTCGCTCGCCTGATGAGCTCGTATCTGCTGAGCGATATAGTCATCCGGGGCGGCTTTGGAGATGGTCTCCTCCTTGGCTACTGAACAAGCCGGAAGATGGTTTGACGTCTCCCCTCGATCGTCTTCAAGGATAATCGGAGGGTCTTCAGCTGGAGGATCCGGCTGTATCATCATCCCGACCATATCTTGGAATAAAAGCGCCATTCGTTTTATATTGGCCGCTTGTTCTGCGGCCTCTCTGTCTTTCTTTTCGAGGATTCTGCGGAGGAACTCAGCATCAGTTTCCTGTTCTTGACGCTGTTCCGACGACGTCTCCGGGCTTTCTTTTGGCCCAGTGAGTGCGGCCATCTGTGTTAGCATCCCCTGGAGCTTTTGTTGTTGTTGCTCCTGAGCCTTTGTCACTGATCGAGTAAGTGATCGATGACCCGTAGAGGCACGGCTTTTCTCTTTTCCGAAAGCCATATAAACAGTATGCACTACCATGCCCCCAGAATTGGGGTGTTTGAATTCAGTACCCTTGAGATTCATCGCAGACACAGGGATTTTCTCCGGCCTTCTCCTTTTGTGGGCGGTCGAAGTTGAGGGGGCCGTTGCAGCGGGAACCCAAGTAGGTGACACCTTTTGTGGTATGGAAAAAGAATAGTCTTCCACTTGCTGAGCCCTCGTGTTCTTTGGTCGGCGGGAGTAGTCTTGGTTGATCACCGAGTCTTGGACATGTCGCCAAACTTTGTAAATTTTGGAGGACAGCCACTGAGGGTGCTGCTCTGGCTTCGCCTTTGTGATCTTTTCAACAGGCGGAGGAGACTTTTTTAGCACGGCAGTTGGTGAATTCCTGCGCACCCTGTTAAGTGGTTCAAAGCTATTCCTAGTTGGAACAACAACATCAACTTCCACCGTTGGAGCTGGCGGAGTCAGTCCAGAAGGGGAACTGCCCCCAGCTTTCCTCACTCGGCGCCAGTGGCGACGTAGTGCATGCCTTGCAGACGGTATTGATTTAGTTAAGGGGGTGGCTCCCTCATTCCCCCTATCCTGGTGAAGGGTTGTCGTTGGTGCCAGCCTACTGAAAACTGATGTTCGTTGAGTGGGGATAGCCAACCTGTCAAAGGCAGACTTTCGAGTAGGGGAAGCAGCCTTGGTGACTTCTCCTGAAGTGGGAGTTGGAGCGGACAGTCTAGCGAAGACTGATCCCCTAGAGGGAGTGTCACGACCCAAAGGTACGGAACGTGATTGACACTTAGATTATGAGACGTCTAAAGGTGTAACGGAACCTAAGTCAGCTAAAGCCCAGAAAATCTAAACCAAAACAACAAGAGTGAAGGAAAACCTTTCATGAAAATGACTTTAAAATCAATTAAGTTGTATTACTCACTTTTTTTAAAACATCAAAAATTTCCGAAAATTTCGGCAGAGTCTCCTTTGTAAATACTAGCCCCCAAAATGGGTACAACAAGATATATAAACCTGTAATGATATAATGGCATCCCCAAGCGGGAGCTAGCTCTTCGCCCAAGGAGGATCACAACCACACGCAATATATATGTAATATTAAGAAAATAAGCATAAAGAAATGCAAAAATAAGAAAAACACAACGTCGGCTCAAGTGAGCTCGACCCCAGAAGAACCACATATACACAAATCTCTCAGTCTCATCACTAGGTCGCATATACAAAATAAGAAATGGTAGATGGAGAATACTAGATACAATGATAGCACAAAAAAGAGACAAAAGTGTCCTCGCAACCCACCTAAGAGCAATGTCGCGAGTCTGAGTAAAAGAAGCCAATGAAAAGATACGCCCCCCGCTACAAGGCTGACAGGTCCGACCTGCAAGACACTGTGTCACAACGGGGGTGAGTTGCCAGCTCGTGAGTAGAAAATAAAATCTAATGAGGCTATCGTAAGAATGCACGCAAATGCGTCACAACATGTATGTCTAGATGTGATGTAATGCCACTGGTATGTATGCACATGTATGCAAAATCAATACGAAATCTTTAAGTGTTTAAAATACGATGATCTCTGCATTCTTAACTTTGAAAAATATTTGTACAATAGCAAAGGTACCATCAATGAAATCATCCGAAAACCGTGTCAAGCATCGACACCAAATATGGAAATATATCTGTCTCAATATTTCACTATGTCAATATCTCAATACCTCGGGCTCGGTCGTCCCGGATCGGCCCATATCATCAAATCTCATGAGAACGGTTGGTATCCTCCGGATATCGTCCGCGCTAGACATCACCGGTAGGTAGTCTTCCCCTGCCAGGCTCATCGTCTACAACTCGATCTTCTTGCCCCGGGGTACCATACCGGGCCCACCATGTATCCGAGACGATTCATCCACTCCTCGAACCGGGTCTTGAAATCCAACAGAAAACATGAAAACTCATGGTGGACGACACATACATCACGAGAAAACCGCAACTTTATAAAAACTATGATGATAATAAGCTTTTGTTAAATTCTTGCGGTTTTCCCCAAAATCCAGAAATCTCATCAATACTGAAATCCTCAAGAAAATCATAATATCCAACATGTTGTATATGATAAATGCTTATGATGTCAAGGTATGCAATGTGATTTATGGCTAGGAATCTACATAAGCATGATGATGAAGTGAGGTATATACGTGCTATGCAATTTAATGTATCATGTATGATGCAAGTGTTGATACTGAACTAAGCAGGTTCTACAGTGCTCGTGGCATGGCAATTACCAAAGGCGTGTGTGTTCACATGAATAATGCGCATGCAATATGAGCCAATGGTAATGGTGTAAGTGTCCTAAGAGGTGATATCATACATGTGTATATAGATAATCATGCGATGCTAGCAGATGAATAACTAGAAAGCTAAGCATATGAATGAGATGGTTAACTAAATAACTATGAATATAGTTTGCAAGTAATAAGTGATCCTAACTATGGGGCGCCTCGCGCCATCCAGACGATTTCCCCATAAATATATACATCTACTCACCTGGACGCCTCACTAATCAAATCCAACCACCGCTTTTCCTTTGCGCGCCGCGTCCGATGTTTCCGCAACCGATCCTAAAATTGTACAACACAAACATAAGATTACACATCATGAAACGACGCAAGTCACAATATGAAAATATCAACGTCGACAAGTTAGGCACAACGTGCACTAGGTGCACGGAACACACACGAAAACCACTAAAACCCTAACTAATCGTCGTTTCGGGGCAACCGTCAAAACTAAAACCCGATTAAACCAAATTCCGCATTCGCACACCCTAAATTTCGTAGGATATGCTAATAGTATCGTCAAGATATCGCAATTAAATCACCTCCTAATTTTATGAAAAACCTAGTAAGCACTAACATGAAAATTTGGTGCAAACATCGCGGGTTTGGGATAAAGTGGTCACAACATCGCACAATCAACCAACCACACAACTAGCTAGACACTACACAAATTTTAACCCATTTACAATGCTTCAAACCCTAATTTTAAATCAAACCCTTTTCTAGAATTTCCTAAACAAGAAATTTTAACCAAATTTCACACTTTAAATGTCTAAATTAGCTTATTCAAACTACAAATTAAATATTAGATTAGAATTATACCTCTCAAGTTGAACCCTAGTGTCACGACCCGAAGGTACGGAACGTGACCGGCACTTAGATTACGAAACGTCTAGAGGCGCAACGTAACCTAAGTAAACCGAAGCCCAGAAATCTAAACCATGAAAAAGAAGAAGAAGCAGTAAAAGAAAACATGAAGGAACAAGTTTAAAACATCAGCAAATTTTCTCAAAAATTTCGGCAGAGTCTCCTCTATAAAAACTGGCCTCCAAACGGGTACAACAAGTATAATATACATAAACAATAAAAAGCATCCCCAACGGGAGCTAGCTCAACGCCAACAGGCGGAAACAACCACAATAAGCACAATAATATACAACGCCAAAGGGCGAGGCTCAAAACTCAAAGAAAACAAAACCACCATATCAGAATAATACATGCGCGACTCTAAAGTCGAAATAAAAAAAATACTGGTCCAATAAACTTATCAAGTAATACAAGTATGGTTGATGGAGCTTACTAGATACAAATGAAAGAATAAAAATACAATGGTGGTTCAGATACAAGTGAACCAACCTACCGTGCAAATCACCCTGAAGAAAAGATGTGCCAGCAAGCTACCAAGGAAACCTGTACATCGAACCTGTAATAAAATTTGGCACAACGGGGGTGAGTTGCCAACTCGTGAGTAGAAGACATCTACGAAAAGAAATCGAATGCACGACGCTATCCTAGGTCATAATAATACACTACTATATCCCAAACATGTAGTAATAGCAGGGTAATACTACGTGTAAGTACAGATACTCCGTGCTCGTGTCAGTGCCTCATATAATACTATGTCATATGAAATGAAATGCATGCACCATGAATGTAAAGTAACAAATCCTGAAATCCAGATATATCTGTATAAGAAACCTTTAGCTGTTATCATAGTAAAATGTGTATAAGAATCTGAAATCTCAACAATGAAATCCATGGAAATCCGTGTCAAGTATCGACACAACACATGTAATCTCAAGTCTCAATATCTCGGGCTCCGTCAGTCCGGATCGGCCCATATCATCAAATCTCACGACAACGGTCGGTATCCTCCGGATATCCGCCGCGCCAGACATCACCTGTAGGTAGCCTTCCTCTGCCAGGCTCATCGTCTACAACTCGATCTTCTTGCCCCGGGGTACCATACCGGGCCCACCATGTACCCGAAACGGTTCATCCACTCCTCGAATCGGGTCTCGAAATCCATCAGAAAATATGAAATCTCATGGTCGACGACACATACATCACAGGAAAACCGCATCTTATGTTTTAAAAAGAGAGGAGGAGAGAGAGAGAAGTTTTTTATATATTCTTGCGGTTTTCCCCAAAAATCCAGAAATCTCATAGAAACCCAAATCTCAAAATCATGAGTAAGTATGTGATAAGTGTCGGCATATGCCCATAATACTGCATGATAACATGAAAATATGAATGCATGAATGTCTAAGTAATAAATATCTTGTCTATACTAACATCAGAGAGTAATCACAATATTATATCGGTCAAGTTGTTAACTGATTCTATCAATAAAAGATAATATAATCTAAAGTGTACGTGACATAGCAATTACCGATGATGATGTGTGTGAGCCGGCAAATAAGCGTGCGTGGAATATGCGCATCATCGGTAATGGTGTTGGTGTCCTAACAGGTAAAGTTTATACTGATTATAGCAGCATATGTAAGAACATGCATCATTATGATTCCAGTGTGAAAGTAAAGACGGATGTGTGTTATCCACTCTTTTGATATACCATTACCACTACCACTATATGACTCGAACCTAACCTAGTGACCATCTAACCTCCTAAGGAACAAAACCTAAGAAACTAGTCAATAAGAAACAAGAGTCTACCTAAGGTCTGAATCAAAATCTCGAATAGTCGGCGATCCGGCCTTAATAGCGTCACGTACGTAGTACGGCTTCCTCGATTCAAGAGTGCGGATCAATCATCATATTTATGCCTCGTACGGTAAAATCCATCGTACGGCATCCCAATATCGGGGTACGGGTCAAGTATCTCCTAGGTGTCTCATCATTCGTATAATGTCATCACCAACACATCTCATGATCAAGGTGCTAAACTGTAATCGCCTATATCAATCATATATCATTGCCCTCATAATATGCATCATTAGTTTATCCTCAGAAATATCATGTCATATGTATCATATTGTGGTTAAGTCATACTGATATCATATCATCATCAAGTCACGCCTATATGATATCAACATCAGGTCACACCTATATGATATCGATATCAGGTCATACCTATATGATATCGACGTCAGGTCACACCTATATGATGTCGTGATCAAGTCATACGTATCCCATATCGTGATCAGTCATAAGCTACAGTCCAGGTACTATTTTAGAGTCCCATGTATCTCAATATCATCACCACCCATTATAATTTATGTATCCATGTTCGTTATCTCATTCTCTAATGATCCGCTAACACTTTAATACTACTATATAGTCAAGAATCACGGCATCAAGCCCAGTTATACTGTTTCATCACACCTCAGATATCATATAACATCAATGAACCCATATACGTGTTGTATATATATATATATATATAACTATACCTAGTCCTATATATACATACACATTTACGTATACACCATGTCGAGTTTCAGTATGTGCGCGTGTATTTCTATCTGAAACCTACGAACCTCTTCCAAGGACCTCATCCTCTGATATGGTTTTCCTAAATCAGTCTAGTCCAGCTTAGGGTCATTACTAGGATCCTACTCATTAAAAATCTAGGGTCACATCTTGTTTCCTAATGTCAATAAGTACTATTCCTATTCTACGTTGCGGGGGTGCTAAACGCCATCCACCCGACTTCCCCCCGTAGATATGCATCTACTCACCTGGTCCATGTCTGCCGAAGACGGTGTCGCCTGATTGTCACGCTCTAACTGTGTCGTGTTTAAAAAGAATTCTGAAATTACCGCAATCAAAACGGTGTCGCTTGTAGCGAGCCGCGATGAATACGGGTCGTCCGCAGGGAGATGGTAAGTTTCTTATTGCTTGTTTTAACGAGTTAATTCCGTGTTTTGATTTGTTGGTTAACTAATTGTCGTAACAAAGATATGAATAAAAAGGGCTTGTTAAGGGTAGTAATAAGTTAGATTGTATGAAGGTGATGTTTGCCAATTCCTTATAGCCCCGACTTGGTATTGATACTAAAGCAATAGGTAACAACGCGGATTAGGGAACTTGAAATACGGTATTTGCGGTATTTCGCTAAATCCGTTTTCCTTGTCCCTTGTCCTTCCGTTGTTATCTCTTGATTTTAGCCTTCGGCAAACCACGGGCAATCCGGTCATGATTAGGAATCATCACTATCGGGGTAGGATAGGATGCCTAGTGAGCGGAGTTGCGGGTGATTTGCACGAAGTTTCAAAAGGCAAGTTTTAGGTTTTAAAGTTTGGACAAAGAAAATCTTCGAATACGATCTAACATATTACACCCTTAACAAGTGAAAAGATTACTCACACATATTTACAAATTAACAAGAAAGAAAAGAGAAGATACATAAAAACATGCAATGAAATAAAGAGGAAAAGAGAACCGATGAGTTCAAGCGTTTTATCTCCCAGTGTTCAATCCCCGGCAACGTGTGAGATCCAAATACCAAGCTTTAAGGTTGCAAGCTCACTTAAGAGGTTGCAAGATCAAAGCAAGGCATGAATTTCACAATTGAAATCATGTAAAGTGGAACAAGACATGTAATAAAAATACGAACTTTTATTGAAGAACAAACTTGTTACAAGAGATCTTGAAGTCAAGAACCTAAGCCTTAAGCTTGCAAGTTCTAAATGAGAAGTTGCAAGGTCAAGACAAAGGGGCAAGAACTCAAGAATGAAAAGAAAAATTACAAGAATTCTAAGATAGAACTAAAGAAAAAGCTACCCTTTCCTCTTCCCTCTGGTCTCTATTTATAGGCTCAGAAAGAAATATTCATATCTGCCACATTATGGCTCATGCTGATTTGTTTGATTGCCTTTGATTTGAACACATGCTTTTTAGTCTTGAATGCATATAATATCATATGCATATAAAATCATATCCTTGATTGCATATAAAATCATATCCACATGTGCTTAAAAGTCTTGTGTACACACTTGTTGTGTCGGACCATTTAGAAAAAAATGTGTACACAACTTGTTGCATAAAGGAACTCCTGAAGTATCGGTCGGTTAGCGTTTCTGGTCGCAGTGTCTTCCCCCAAGTGATATATCCGCGCTGTTGGATGCATTTCCAGTATTTTGTCATGGATACCTGTAATCTGTAATACTGAGCAGACACTGGTCAATAATACCGATAAATACAACAATTAGATAATGAATGAACGGTATTAGAATGCAATTTTCTGATATGAACAAATACCCCCAAACTTATCTATTGCTCGTCCCGAGCAAAACCAATTTATTCACAAAAACTTTCCTAACCTCACTTTCGCAGGGAACGCGATTGCACTGAGCAAGTGCAACAAGCCGTTAAACCTCTAGGTGTCCCTAGTAGGAGGAGTGTTGTCTCCTGAGGGTTTTCAGCGGATACTACCCACAAAATCCGGTCAAGCTAGTTTTGTAAAATAACTAAGATTCAAACCCTAAAGTTTTGTTTCAGAAAATAATAATTCTATTATCCTAGGTCTAGACTATCGACCCTTTATTTTTCACACCTCGCTTCTTGTTTAACTACAGCTTTTATATGTCTTCACGTGCAGTGCAAATAGTGTCGTTAAGTTCCCGAAAGGTCGAATAAAGTCATCATATCACACAATTAAGCCCGGATAAAATTTTTAAAAGGATCACATAAGTTTTATAAAGAGTTAAGCAATTTTTTTCAAGCTTCGTTTTCAAGTAAAAAGTTTCAACTTCAGAATTTCTATCTTCCTTAACAGGAAACTAGGTCTTATTTTTCACTCCACCCTTTCCTTGTTTTCATTTCATACACACCTCTGTGAATCGTGCAATAGTCTTTATCATAGAATAAAACCTTCATATCTCCGCTAAATTTTTTTTTAAAAAGCCTGTCTTTTATCAAGATTATTCTCACACAAAAAACCGTTAGGAATTTTAACTCGGAGAGAACACTTGCTTGACTTTGTTTTAATCTGGACTTTCTAGGCTTCTTAGCGAGCTTTAGGCCAATGCACCCACACCAGTTGGTTTTAGGGCATTAGGTGTAGAAACACCCCGGCGGACTTAATTACTCAAGTTACCCAGGTCCAAAAACAAAAGACAGTTTGGCGTGAAAATCAGATGATTTAATACGAATGGAGATATAACCGGCAGTTCAATTATTTTTTGGATAAAAGACGTGTTTAGTGGGTTTGGTGTGTAATCATTCCAATCAAGTTTCAGATGGGTTATTTTTCAGACTTAGTTCCAATTACGGCATCAATAACATTCCTTCATATTCGCTTTACTTCATAAACTATTCTTGACACTACTTATTTCAGAACAAACCTATTTGATCCTCAGAAAATCATTGATCCATTTAAAAGTTTTTCGACATAAAAGACTTATCATCTAATTCCCAAAAACTCACGACACGTGTAGTGTGATGTAAAGACGTATATCAGCTATAGTTAACTTCAAAGGAGAGTTATTTTTCAGGTTTTCAAAATCTAAACATAAGATTTAGTTATTCTTATTTTATCAAACAAAACCGTCGAAATGTTGAATCAGAGTCCTCCCACTAGCTAACTTGACAGAAAAGTTTTTATGTTTTTAGAAAATTTTCAGATTTTTATGGATTTTATGGATTTTAATATGCAGATGCAAAATATACATATGAATGCGAAGGTAAGAAATGCGTACCGAGCGTACCCCCAAACTTAAACTGAACAGTGTCCTCACTGTCATTGCATGAAGAGATCATTTGAAGGGTCAAAAATTGTCGGTTAGCGATACACAATTTTTATTTGTTTTTGTTTGTAAAGAAAAGAAAAAGAAAAAGAATGGAAAAGAATATTCACAAATATATACAAAAGGCTTTATACATACCCCCAAACTTATTTGGAACAGTGTCCACTGTTCTTGGCTGGATAACCGAAGTTTGGAGGTGGGCAGAGGAAGATCAGGCAGGGTAAACCGGCTCCTGTAAGAATAGGAGCTCCTCTGTTGGTTCGGCGCTAAGGTACGGTTTTAGTCGGTGTCCGTTCACTTTGAAAAATGAACCGTCCTTTGGATTTTCCAAATCCACAGCGCCCTGCGGATACACATTCCGCACAAAATACGGCCCTTTCCAGCGAGATCGGAGCTTTCCTGGATGGAAATGAAGTCTGGTGTCGTAAAGAAGTACCTGCTGACCAGGTACGAAGGTTTTGCGCAAAAGGTGTTTATCGTGAAACACCTTCGTTCTATTCTTAACGGCAATCGCGTTATCGTAAGCCTCATCCCTAAGCTCGCTCAGTTCGTTCAGTTGCAGCTTCCGATGGCTGCCCGCATCTTCGAGAGATAGATTCAGCTCTTTTATCGCCCAAAATGCGCGATGCTCTATTTCGACAGGGAGGTGGCAAGCTTTTCCGTATACAAGCCGATAGGGAGACATGCCAAGGTCGGTCTTATAAGCAGTGCGAAAAGCCCAAAGGGCATCAGTTAGTTTCAGCGACCAATCCTTACGGTTCTTGGAAACCGTCTTCTCTAGTATCTGCTTGATCTGCCGATTTGAGACTTCGGCTTGACCACAGGTTTAGGGGTGATAGGGCGTGGATAGCTTATGATTAATGGAATACTTCCGCATTAAGGCCTCGAAAGTCTTATTGCAGAAATGACTTCCATTGTCGCTAATGATCGCTCGGGGGTGCCCAAAACGGGAGAAAATGTTTTCTTTAAGGAACCTAACGACAACCTTGTTGTCGTTAGTCCGGCTGGGCACAGCCTCGACCCACTTAGAGACGTAATCAACAGCTAGAAGGATGTACAAGTTCCCGAAAGAGCTGGGAAACGGCCCCATGAAATCTATCCCCCACACGTCGAAAATCTCCACAACCAAGATTGGTTGGAGCGGCATCTCGTTTCTCCGGGATATCCGGCCCATATGTTGGCACCGGGAGCAAGTCTTGCAATAGTCATGAGCGTCTTTGAAGAGTTGTGGCCAGTAGAAACCACATTGCAAGATCTTCTCAGCTGTCTTTCTGGGGCCAAAATGGCCGCCACACGCTTGATCGTGGCAAAATGACAGCACACTCTTGAATTCCTCATCAGGGACACACCTACGAATAATCTGGTCAGGACAGTACTTGAACAGATAGGGTTCGTCCCAGTAAAAATGTTTTACTTGGGATAAAAAGCGAAGTCTGTCCTGACTTGACCATTCGGTTGGTAGTAACCCTGTGGCCAAATAGTTCACAATATCTGCGAACCAAGGTTCGCGAGATATTGTCAAGAGTTGTCCATCCGGGAAAACGTCATTGATCGGGATTTGAAGCGACGGCGAAGAAGAAAGTCGTGAGAGATGGTCGGCAACGACGTTTTCACATCCTCGTTTGTCCTTAATGACAAGGTCAAACTCTTGAAGCAAGAGGATCCAACGTATAAGCCGAGATTTGGCATCTTTCTTCGCAAAAAGATGGCGCAGAGCAGAATGATCAGTGTAAACAATGACTGGAGAGCCGATGAGGTAGGGCCTGAACTTCTCTAAAGCAAATACAACAGCCAAGAATTCCTTCTCAGTTGTTGTATAATTGAGTTGGGCGTCGTTCAGGGTTCGGCTAGCGTAATATATTACGTGCGGCATCTTGTTGATGTGTTGTCCAAGGACAGCACCGATGGCAGAGTCGGATGCATCGCACATAATCTCGAATGGGTGCGTCCAGTCAGGGGAAGAGAGAACGGGAGCAGAAGTGAGTGAGTGTTTCAATGATTCAAAAGCAGCCACACAGCTCGGGCTGAAGTCGAATGGCGTGTCCTTGGCCAGTAGAAGAGTCAAGGGCCTAGCAATCTTGCTAAAGTCCTTGATAAACCGTCTATAGAAACCGGCGTGGCCAAGGAAGGCTCGGATATCTCGGACGCATCGGGGAGGAGGAAGATTGGAAATGACCTCAATCTTTGCTTTGTCTACCTCAATGCCTTTCTGCGAGATGATATGTCCTAAGACAATACCTTCGCGCACCATGAAGTGGCATTTCTCCCAGTTCAAAGTGAGATTCTTGTCCTTACATCTGGTAAGGACAGCGTCGAGATGCAGCAGACACTCGTCAAAGGAATCGCCAAAGATGGAGAAGTCGTCCATGAAGATCTCCAAGAATTTCTCCACCATGTCTGAGAATATTCCCATCATACACCGCTGGAAGGTAGCGGGCGCATTGCATAACCCAAAGGGCATGCGACGATATGCAAACGTGCCGAAAGGAAAAGTGAAAGTAGTCTTGTCCTGGTCTTTTTCGGCGATGGGAATTTGATTATAGCCAGAGTAGCCATCAAGAAAGCAATAGTACTCATGTCCGGCCAATCGTTCGAGCATCTGGTCAATAAAAGGTAGCGGAAAGTGGTCTTTCCGCGTTGCGGCGTTGAGTTTTCGGTAATCAATGCATACTCGCCACCCAGTTTGGGTGCGAGTAGGGATTAACTCGTTCGCCTCGTTGGTTATGACCGTGATGCCCGACTTCTTGGGGACAACATGAATGGGGCTAACCCACTGGCTATCAGAGATAGGGTAAATGATACCACTATCCAGACATTTGACGATCTCCTTCTTCGCAGCCTCCTTCATGACTGGATTGAGACGTCTTTGTGGATCCCGGGCTGGTTTAGCATCATCCATCAGATGAATATGATGCTCAACGATCAGGGGACTAATCCCCTTGATGTCCGCCATGGACCAGCCAAAAGCTTGCCTATTGCCGTGTAAGACCGAAAGAAGGGCTTTCTCTTGCTCGGGAGCAAGAGAAGCCGAAATGATAACCGGGAGGGTCTCATTCTCACCTAAGTAAGCGTGCTTAAGGTGAGACGGCAAAGGCTTGAGTTCGAGAATTGGAGGTGAAATGATTGAAGGCTGGATTGGAGAAAAGGTCTCGAACTCAAAGGATTCCATCAAAGGTTCAAAACGAGCGTAAGCTACCGAGTTGGATGGTTCAGGTAACTCATCCGGAAAGTCAAAAGATTCAAACTCGGGTTGTGAGCGGCTAAGATCGTGTGAGAACGTAAAACACTCGTAGTCGTTGTCGGGCGCGGAAGCAGCAGCAGGTTCGAAGAGAAACGCACTAGTGGCGTCAAGGTTATCGCGTTCAAACAGAAACTCCTCGAATTCACACTCTTCCGGGGTGATCTCCTGGATCGAGCAGACGTCCAGTATATGAGCATTAGGTTCGGCGGGCTGATTCCCCAACCTAAAAATGTTGAGTTCAATCGCCATATTTCCAAAAGAGAGGTTCATCGAACCATTGCGACAATTGATCACAGCATTTGAGGTTGCGAGAAATGGGCGACCGAGTATCACCGGAATTTGATTCCGGGGGTTAGCTACAGGCTGTGTATCTAATACAATGAAGTCAACGGGGAATATGAAGTCCCCGACTCTTATCAACACATCCTCTAGCTCACCCCTAGGATGGGTGATCGATCGGTCGGCCATTTAGAGAGTGCAGTGCGTGGGTTTCAGCTCTCCGACGCCTAATTGCTTGTATACTGAATACGGAAGCAAGTTAACACTGACACCAAGATCTAATAGTGCGCGGTTGATGTTCTTATCCCCAATGGTAATTGAAATCGTAGGACAGCCAGGGTCCTTCCGTTTTTGTGGTAAAGATTGGGTAAGGGCATCACTCACAGCACTAGCCAAGAAAACTTTCTTGGGTACCTGAGATTTCCTCTTTTTCGTGCACAAGTCCTTTAAGATTTTCGCGCACAAGTCCTTTAAGATTTTCGCGTAAGACGGGACTTGTTGGACAGCATCTAAAAGAGGAATGTTAATGTTAACTTGCTTAAATAACTCCAGAATCTTCTCCATTTGAGGATTTTGTTTATTAGATCTCAACCGGTTTGGAAATGGAACATTTTGAAAATTGGTTGAGTCTAATGCTGGAGGAGGAGATTGTGGAGTTGGACCGGATCCCAGAATAGGTGTTTTCGTGGAGTGAGAAGTGGGTCCGTTCATAGAAGAAGAGGAAGGAGAGCCTTGTGAAGAACGGAGAATAGGCTCAGAAGATGAAGAAGAAGAAGGAGAAGAAGAAGAAGAAGAAGAAGCGGCCGGGGTGTCATCGTTGATCCGTGTGCCAATGTTGTTTTGCAGCATCCTCCCCGATCTCAGTGTAGTCACGGCACTCACATTATGGTTTTGTTGTTCAAGAGCAACATGTGCATTATGTGGGTGACCGGGATTTGGAAGTGGCTGGGACGGGAGCTTCCCCTTCTCTCGCTCACTTAAGGCCGCGTTCAGCTGTGCAATCTGGGCCTCGATGGTCTTGATGCTTTGCCCGTGTGCGGCAGTGTGTTGCACTAAAGATTGAATCGAAGACTGGATGTTGGCGGTGGATTGAGTCGATTGTTTAACAAACGCCTCCAGACTTCGCTCGAGCGAGGAAACCTTATCGTTGTTTGACGGAACAAAGTTGTTTGGTGGAAAAGAGTTGTTGGGTGCAAAGTTGTTCGTCTGGTTTTGGAAAGGCTGGGGTTGGAAGGGCTGCTGATATTGATGTTGAGTTTGTTGTTGCGCTTGTTGTTGCGGTGGAGGGGGCCTTTGGAAGTGGTTGCCTTGGAATTGATTCTGATTCTGATTCCAGGCGAAATTGGGGTGGTTCCTCCAACCGGGATTGTACGTGGAAGAGTACGGATCATTCCTAGGTCTTTGCTGAAATGCAGCATTAACCTGATCCTGTCCTTGAGATGGAGAATTGTAAGGACACTCTTCGGTTAAATGAGAGGGATCGGAACAACAAGCGCAGATGGTACGAAGTGGAAGAACAGGGCTAGGAGCAGGAGAAGAAAATTTGCTCTCTATCGCTTCAAGCTTTCTAGTTATTGCAGCCATTTCAGCTTTCATTGCAATAGAGACGTCAAGTTGATGAATTCCTACCCTAGACTGACCGGTAGAAGTGGAGGTAGAAGAAGAAGAAGTCGTCGGTCTCGTGCTCTCCCACTGTAGCGTTTGCTCCGTAAGGTCGTCAAATAATTGCCATGCTTCCTCGTCAGATTTGGATAGGAAGTGGCCCTGACAGATGGTTTCCAACAACTGCTTTGTTGCTGGGTTCAGGCCCTCGTATAAGGTTTGGCAAAGTTGCCATTTCTCTATACCGTGGTGAGGACACTGAACAAGAAGGTCTTTGCACCGGTCAAAGCACTTCCAGAATGGTTCAGAAGGAAGCTGGGAGAATTGATTGATTTCATTGCGAATCCTTGCAGTTTTGTGATTTGGATAAAACTTTTTGAGAAACGCTTTAACAAACTCATCCCAACTGGTTATGGAATGGGAAGCGGTGCTATACAGCCATTTTTCAGCGAGATCGCATAGAGTGAACGGAATGACCCGTAGACGTATAGCATCGTCCGACAGCTGGGTGGTTTTCATCATGGCACAGACGTTTTGAAATTTGTTGATGAAGATATAGGCATCTTCAGATTCAAGCCCATGAAAACGTGGAAGCATGTTGATGAAATGGGGCTTAATTTCAAAGTTGTCCCCATTGGCCGGAGGAAGAGAAAGGCAGGTGGGAAGTGCAGAACGGGTGGGGCAGAAACGATCCTGAAGCGCGATTCGCTGCGGCGCTACAACAGGCGGAGGTGGTGGGATATTGGTCTCCGTAGGAGGTGGAGCCAATCCAGGGGTGGTCAAAGAGATGTTCGGATTGAATCCCGACATCGCGGAAGAAGAGGTTGGTGAAAGCGAAGGTGAAGGTGAAGAAGTATGAACAGAATTCCGGTCAACATCGGAGTTGGTCGGCAAAGGTAGGGGTGAAAGAGGAGTGGAAGGAGTATCGACTTCGGAGTCGATCGCGTAGTCGGTAGCGACTAACGTAACGCGGACTAGACGGGCGCTAGTGTCCCGAGTCCAAGCGGACATACACTAAACGAGTTTAGTATAGTCAAAGCGGAGAAGGTGAGGGTAAGAAAACGTCAATGGAGAAAGGCGATGGGTGATGGGTGAAAAATGGATTTGGCGACAAAGGGCAAGTTTTTTTTTTATAAAAGTTTTTGATTTTTCCTTTTTTTTTTTAGAAGGAGATTTACAGAAATATGTACGGATATACGGCTTAAGCAATCACAAACAAGATATGCACAATCACACCTAGATCTAGGGTAACCTAGGTCTACTAGACCTGCTCCTGAACTTGATTGTCGAAGTTAAACAGTGTCGAGAAACGGGCTTAAAAATACACTGATCACAAGGCCAGGTAAGTGCAGAGATAAGGGGAGGTTGTCCAACGCTTTCGCGAAGTTCCTTAATTAAGTAACCCTTTCTCTTTCGGCGGTTGCGCCTTTAACACTTTCCTAGACACCCCGTAAACAATATACCGTTAAGCGAGGTTCTAAACACGGTTTATCTTCTCCTAATGAGCGCGAAGTCCTTAGGGCTGAAGTCTAGTATTTTTTAATTTACAATGGACAATGCATATGCTTTAGTGATTTTTGGGGTCCTGAGAAGGGTGATGAAATCCCCACCGAATCTGGATTGGTGTTAGAGCCCCTTAAGTCCGTATTAAATGATGCAATGCGCAAAATTCAACCAAGTTTTGTTTTCAAGCAATCAGTTATTGTTTTTTACTTTTAATGCGGCGCTGCAACAAATACGGTTAGTTTTTTTTTTTGGCTTTTTGCGGCGATTTTTGCTAAGAATCCTGCAAAGACAAGAATATTGGAGCGTCGGGTTTGAGAGGGGAAGTTTAGAAAAATACGTACCAAAAAGCACGAGTTTCAGAAACTCGTGTTGATATTGCCTCCGAGTGGTCGAATGGTTCGCTTGCGCGGGTCTAACTACCCGGATCTTTGGCACTGAGTGTTCACCCTCCTTTGCACTTGAAAATGCCCCTTTGTTCCGTATGATCGCTGCTCAAAATCCGTCAAATCTGCATATGTTGGAAAAATACGGATATTTGAGCCAAAAAGCAATATTAACAACCACAATTCTGAACACAAATAATTAAGAAAATCAGAGTGTTAGCAGAATTCAAATCCAGAGAAGAAAAGAATTTTATTTGTGTTTGTGGTTGGTTTCAAAAAGAATGGTTATTTGTTTGAATGTGTTAGAAGTTAGTTTTATACAGAATATGCACAAATTTAACCCGAAACTACAAGTATAAAAAGCGTTACCGTCTCCCCGGCAACGGCGCCATTTGATTGTCACGCTCTAACTGTGTCGTGTTTAAAAAGAATTCTGAAATTACCGCAATCAAAACGGTGTCGCTTGTAGCCAGCCGCGATGAATACGGGTCGTCCGCAGGGAGATGGTAAGTTTCTTATTGCTTATTTTAACGAGTTAATTCCGTGTTTTGATTTGTTGGTTAACTAATTGTCGTAACAAAGATATGAATAAAAAGGGCTTGTTAAGGGTAGTAATAAGTTAGATTGTATGAAGGTGATGTTTGCCAATTCCTTATAGCCCCGACTTGGTATTGATACTAAAGCAATAGGTAACAACGCGGATTAGGGAACTTGAAATACGGTATTTGCGGTATTTCGCTAAATCCGTTTTCCTTGTCCCTTGTCCTTCCGTTGTTATCTCTTGATTTTAGCCTTCGGCAAACCACGGGCAATCCGGTCATGATTAGGAATCATCACTATCTGGGTAGGATAGGATGCCTAGTGAGCAGAGTTGCGGGTGATTTGCACGAAGTTTCAATAGGCATGTTTTAGGTTTTAAAGTTTGGACAAAGAAAATCTTCGAATACGATCTAACATATTACACCCTTAACAAGTGAAAAGATTACTCACACATATTTACAAATTAACAAGAAAGAAAAGAGAAGATACATAAAAACATGCAATGAAATAAAGAGGAAAAGAGAACCGATGAGTTCAAGCGTTTTATCTCCCAGTGTTCAATCCCCGGCAACATGTGAGATCCAAATACCAAGCTTTAAGGTTGCAAGCTCACTTAAGAGGTTGCAAGATCAAAGCAAGGCATGAATTTCACAATTGAAATCATGTAAAGTGGAACAAGACATGTAATAAAAATACGAACTTTTATTGAAGAACAAACTTGTTACAAGAGATCTTGAAGTCAAGAACCTAAGCCTTAAGCTTGCAAGTTCTAAATGAGAAGTTGCAAGGTCAAGACAAAGGGGCAAGAGCTCAAGAATGAAAAGAAAAATTACAAGAATTCTAAGATAGAACTAAAGAAAAAGCTACCCTTTCCTCTTCCCTCTGGTCTCTATTTATAGGCTCAGAAAGAAATATTCATATCTGCCCCATTATGGCTCATGCTGATTTGTTTGATTGCCTTTGATTTGAACACATGCTTTTTAGTCTTGAATGCATATAATATCATATGCATATAAAATCATATCCTTGATTTCATATAAAATAATATCCTTGATTGCATATAAAATCATATCCTTGATTGCATATAAAATCATATCCACATGTGCTTAAAAGTCTTGTGTACACACCTGTTGTGTCGGACCATTTAGAAAAAAATGTGTACATAACTTGTTGCATAAAGGAACTCCTGAAGTATCGGTCGGTTAGCGTTTCTGGTCGCAGTGTCTTCCCTCAAGTGATATATCCGCGCTGTTGGATGCATTTCCAGTATTTTGTCATGGATACATGTAATCTGTAATACTGAGCAGACACTGGTCAATAATACCGATAAATACAACAATTAGATAATGAATGAACGGTATTAGAATGCAATTTTCTGATATGAACATCGCCATCCTCCTCTTCATCGCCTGCAGTCCACGTGAGGGTTACCTAAACGCAAACATACAAATAGCATCGTAAACTGAATCACATACAAAAGTCAAAACGACGCAAGGAACAAGCATAGATTAAAACCTATGTCCCGTCCACGCAAAAGCACCAAATATCGCTCGATATCGGCATACAAACGCTGATGGATCGAGATAACATCAACAAATAACTCATAGTTTTAAAACTCGTTACTTATAAAATATAACATGATTAAATCCATCGAAACCCTAAAAATCGATCAAACCGTCCAATTTCATAAAACCAGAAAATGCCAATTTACCGTTTTTCATCAAAACATGACATTTAAATGAAACCAATGGTCATAAAACTCATTAAATAGCATAACTAGACTACACAAACCATTACTATATTTTTATTACACAAATTTGTATAAATTTGAAATTTCTAGTTTGCAACCTTTAACAATTTTCAACATTTTTCAAGCAAAATACCACAATTCCACCACAAGACGTGATTTTGCATGAATTAATGTATTAAACCACAATTCAAGATGATAATGATTTAATGAAACCATAAATTATATTTTTAATCTCATTTATTTAGGAATTTCTAAAATCTAGTTTACAAAATAGCAATTTTTATCACAATTTATCAATTATCAATAGAAACTAGCAATCAATTTAAGTTTCCATTCCACCAACAAGTTAATACTCTTATTAAGACCACAATCTAGTGTTACAAATATTAATTGAAATTTTATTTCACCAAAAATTATGTTTTATAGAAACCTAGTTAGCAAAATTCCTAATTTAAACAATTTTAAATGAAAAATTTACAATTCAACAACCAGGCAAGATTTTCCAATTATAAAAGTGTTAAACTAACTATTATAATCCTAATTAATTAATAAAAATCATAACTTGAATTTTCAAACCCTAACTTGAATTTTAAAAATTGAACATAGAATTAATTCATTAAATCTAAACATGCTTAAAAGAAACATCTAATAACAAATAAACAAAAGAAGGAAATTTATACCTCCAAAATATGAAATCCAAACAAGAAAATGAGCCTCCAAAATGCATGCTTTCCATCTCCAAATTCCATATAAAAATGAGCAAGGAATAAAGGGTATGAAATAAATAGGATTTTGTGGATTTTTATTGAATTTTTTGATGTATTTTTGATGAATTTTTGTAATAAAAATGGAGTGGGAAATGGGGGGGCTGCCATGAGGGTGTGGCCGGCCAAGAAAGGGAGAGAGGGAGAAAGAGAAAAGAGTTTCATGAGTTGTGTAGAAACTTCATCAAATAATATCTCACTCAATGTCTTATCATGAATTTCTTCATTTTCTTTCATTTCTTTACTAAAACAACCAAGAAAACTCTAGAAAAATGGGAAAATTTGTAAATAAATTTTGCATGATACACACTAAATTCTAATATGCCTTGATTCATTTTTACAAATTAAAACCATTCAAATTTGTAATTTACACTAATTCAGTGTAAAAATAAAGCTTATGTTAATATTTAAAATAATTAATTTAGGAAAAATATTTAATTAAACTAAAAATTTATAAGTGTCTAAATAAACACCATTTACTAGTAATTACATAATTAAAATAGGTATTTTTGAAATTATAATGAAAAACAATCACGGTTTAGTTTTACGAAAATTACATTTTACTTTACCGAAAATCATAAAATTCACTTAAGCAATTTTATTCATTTAATTATTTATTTAATTATTTTTAAAACGTTACACCTATCTTGCACTTGACCTCTAAAGATTCCTCCTTTCTTCTTGTCTTAAACTAATTTGGGTTTGGGAAGAGGTAGAATAGGAATTTGTTTTGAATTTTGTGAAGAATTTGTGGATTTTTGTGGATTTTTGAATGAATTTTGAACCAAAAAAATGATGGGGAAAATGGGGAGCTGCTGTGCTGATCTCGGCCAGAGGTAGAGAGTGGGGAGTTGTGAGAGAAGTATGTGGAATTTTCCATGAAAAGTATCTCTCAAGTTCATTTAATACTTATCACAACATTCTTTACAAAAAAAACCCATTTTAATTCATTTTTAAACCATGAAACAACTAATCTTGGAAAGTCTTGATAAAATTTTTGTTACTGCTATATTTTAGTTTATAATGGTTCTTAAGTATGTAATTTACCCATTTAAATTTTTATTTATCACTAATTTAATGTATATTTAAAAGCTTAAAATAATATTAAAAATAATTAATTAAGGAAATTTTTTTAAATGACTAGAAATTTTTAGGTGACAATTAATTAACCAATTTTTAGCAATTTCTTATCTAAATTTTGTATAATTAGGCCTATATTGAAAAATAATTATTTTTACATTTTACAGAAAATAGCGTTTATTTTACCGATTATCGAAAAACTACCTAAACAAAATTAATGTTACAATCTTCTCCCTTTAAAAAAATTCGGTCCCCGAATTTAAAATTTAACTACGCATACCTTCAAAAAGATGGGGATATTTTTTCCTCATCTCGTCCTCGGTCTCCCAGGTGACCTCCTTGCTGTTCGGGCCACACCAAAGAACCTTGACGGACGGTATAACCTTCGACCTCAATTTCTTCACCTGCCGATCCAAAATGACAACCGGCTGCTCGGTGAATG
The DNA here is from genome assembly GCA_030015575.1 of Agapanthus africanus. NCBI lineage: Eukaryota > Viridiplantae > Streptophyta > Magnoliopsida > Asparagales > Amaryllidaceae > Agapanthus > Agapanthus africanus. The sequence continues at coordinate 344,636,529 of CM057341.1, forward strand.
AAAGATCGTGCTCCAGCTAGATCGTCTGGTGCTGAATCGCATGGGAAGGGTCATGAAGGTACTTGCGGAGCATCGAAATATGGAACACGGGATAAACATCTGAGAAGCTGGGCGGAAGAGCCAACCGATAAGCCACCGAACCAACACGCTCTAAGATCTCGAAGGGACCAACATATCTAGGACTAAGATTCCCTTTCCGCTCGAATTTCATTACACCCTTCATCTGAGAGACCCTCAGGAAAACATAGTCGCCAACAGCGAACTCGAGTCGGCGACGACGCCTGTCAGCATATGATTTCTGCCTACTCTGTGCTGCCCTCATCCTATCTCGAATTAGCTGGATCTTTTCGGTCGTCTCCTGTATGATCTGCGGCCCTAAAATACTGCTCTTCCTGAGCTATGTCCAATAGACGGGCAATCGACATCTCCTCCCATATAAAGTCTCTAAAGGTGCCATCTGAATCGTCTCCTGGAAGCTATTATTGTAGGAGAACTCGATCAAGGGCAAATGACGATCACAGCTACCACCAAAATCTAAAACACAAGATCTGAGCATGTCCTCAAGAGTTTGAATAGTACGCTCTGATTGACCGTCAGTCTGCGGATGAAAAGCTGTGCTAAAACTCAATCGGGTGCCCAAAGCCTCCTGAAGTTTCTGCCATAATCGGCTGGTAAACTGGATGCCCCGGTCGGACACGATGCAAGTCGGGACGCCATGCAGTCGCACGATCTCATCAATATAAACCTGGGCGTACTGAGCAAATCCAAAAGTCTTCTTCACCGGCATAAAGTGAGCCGCTCTCATCAGTCGATCCACAATCACCCAAATAGAGTCATACCCTCGACTGGTCCTGGGTAGACCCGCAATGAAGTCCATGGAGACCTGTTCCCACTTTCACTCAGGAATGGGCAAAGGCTGTAACTCGCCGGCTGGCCTCTGGTGCTCGGCCTTGACTTGATGACAAGTCGAGCATCTCGATATGAAGTCTGTAACATCCTTCTTCATCCCGTCTCACCAGTAAACCTCTCTCAAATCATGGTACATCTTGGTGGAACCTGGATGAACACTGTATACTGATCAATGTGCCTCCTCAAGAATATCACGCCTCAGTCCCTCAGAATCTGGTACGCACAGTCGGGTCCCAAATCGAAGTATCCCCTGGTCATCAATCACGAACTCGAAAATTCTGCCCTGCCGAAACTGCTCGATAATCTCTAAAATACGGGCATCACCGGAACGTGCCTCGCGGATACGGTCAAGTAACTGTGGGCATGCTCTGAAATGGGCCAGCTGTCCCCCTGTAGGAGTAAACTCGAACTGCACTCTGCTGTCACATAAAACCTGCCAATCCGCCGTCGACTGCATCTGTACTGCGCTCAAACAAGATAAGCTACCTACGGGCCTCCTACTCAAAGCATCAGCCACCACATTCGCCTTGCCCGGATGGTATAGAATCTCGTAGTCATAGTCTTTCACCAACTCCATCCAACGGCGCTGTCTTAGATTCAGATCTCGCTACTGAAAGATATACTTCAAGCTCTTGTGGTCAGTGAATATCTGGCACGACTCGCCGTATAGGTAATGTCTCCAGATCTTGAGTGCAAACACTACTGCAGCCATCTCTAAATCATGAGTGGGGTAGTTCTGCTCGTGTTTCCTCAACTGTCGAGAAGCATACGCGATAACTCTGTCGTGCTGCATCAACACACAGCCCAGCCCCACTCGAGAAGCATCACAATATACCACGAAACCGCCCGATCCTGAAGGCAATGATAACACTGGTGCAATAGTCAGATGAGTCTTCAACTGCTGGAAGCTATTGTTAGTGATATGTATGACCTAGAGGCTATTACTGTACATGCGATGTATATTGTAGTGGATGCTTGGACATATATATCGAGGACTTTCTTGCTCGACATGATAGTATGCTATCTGGTTGCACTTTATCTTAACATGTACTCTGATAGCCTCTATATTACATGTTGATAAAGCCCTTAGGATGAGTACTTGGCTACCAGGACTATGATGCAGATCATACTAGTAGGGACAGTGTAGTGGCTAAGTAAATCCTTCAAATGTTCCTAGTCGTAGCTATATCGAGACAGGGCATCGATATACCAGAGTAGACTAGCGTATGCTTCTTGACCCATGTAGATGGGCAATGGATGATCCCATATCCATTGATGCTTGACATCAGAGATAGTATACGGGTGCTCAGTGGAGACTGGGTACACTGGACGGACTCGCCGAGAACTCCTAGATGGTATTATACCTCACGTCAGATGGCAGTTCTCTGGTGACACTGGTACTGGTTACTCTGTAGACCCGAGATCGTCATAGAGTCTTGTGTGATTCCCACTGTGCTTTGATTTCTATAATACCACGTCCAAGAGGGCATGCAAAACGGTGGCTTTTAGGTACAGTCCCGAATCACATGGAGGCAATGGGCGATAGGAGGGGTTTCGTCTCTCCCGGTATTGGGAGTTGATGTTGCGCTGCGTTCGATTGGCTATAACTGGAAATCCCTGGCCAAGGTTGCTGAGATTTACTGGTAAGTGTTATCAGTAGTTTCTCGAACTGTTATGGGCCTCATATCGATACGACTTATCGGTTACTGGGGTCTGACGTTTACCACCCCTAGACTGGATATGCGACATATCAGACGAAGAGACCGGACTGTACGGGAGTATTACTGATTGGATTCACAGGAGAATGTACAGGCTTGCTTGTTGATCTTCTGATTGCTCAATACACGGGTGGCTGTTACGTTTAGCTGACCGCTTGCAGCTTGTGGGTGTTTTGATATGATCATCACCTACTGCCGGCGTATTGACGATTCCTTAGAGTTCTACACAGAGGTTTCCTGGCTCAGGCAAAACGGAGTAGGAGCACATATGTGATATGTGCAGGACCGAGAATAATACATGTGTGCGATACCGTATTAGATTCTCGCGATATGTGATATCGGCCGGGTATATGTGATATAGCCGGGTCATCGGATCAAGTGTTGATTCGATGATCTGATACAGATTATATTAGTCGGTTATTTGTGAAATAGCCGGATTATCGGATCAAGTGCTGATTTGATTATTTAATGTATAATTATATATTTGATATATTACATTGCATTAACTAATATAAGCTTACTTAAAAATTCTTTTTCTCGCATGGATAATACATTGATATATATGCAATATATGTTAATTGCATTATTTTCTTTTGTTACAAAATATATTGTATATGTGATATATAATATTGTAACAAGTTAGGGTTACAAATGAAACATACTTTGTGGAGTTTAAACAAGTTAGGGTTTGGATTTGGGTTAGCTTTTTCATGAAGTTTCATGAAGCTTTCTTTTGTCTTCAGCTTAGATATTTTGTGTTGATATTTATTAACCCAGCCCAAACCTTAGCCTCTAGTTTATTCTCAACAAGGGTTAACTTTATCATTCTTTAACCCATGGTTATAATTCTAACCACACACAATAATTCATTATTCATCACAAATGATATTCTTCTTCTTCTTCCTCTTGAAAAAAGCTTTCTAGCTTTTTGTGATGTGATGAAATAAAGTGAGAAATTGAAAACAAAAGAGAGCTAAATTCTTATTTCATCATTCTCATCTATTCTAGACACTTAGATTAGAGTGTTTACTTTGCTAATACTTGATTAGTGAAGGAAGAGCTTGGGTTTGAGTTTTTTCAAGGTAGATCATCTTAGTTGTTGAAGATTGAAAGCAAGCTTGCATCTTTCTCTTCATGGAGCCTCTCTAGAGTCCGGATACTTGATGACCACAGCAAAGGAACCTCAACACGGAGCTTATTAAGCGAAGGAATGGACTACAAAGGCTGTAATCCCTAACTCTTAGAAGTAAAGTTGTTTACTTGTAAAGTTTACCCTAATTCTCTATTTAAGATCTTGGTTAGGGTTACATAGCACCCCAAATTTTTATGAAATGGCATGTGTGATACCTTGCTAAACCTTTTTGTCGTGCTATACAAGAAATGTGGTATCAGAGCCAAGCTAGAGCATTAGGCGTTGTCTAGACGAAGTTTAAAGTCCGATTGAACTCCGAAAACCCGAAAAATCCCACTTTCTGGAATTTTTTTCAAAAGTTGAAATTTTTCGTATTAAAAATACTCAGAAAATCATGCAGGGAATTCTAAGGATTACTGTGAAGTACGAATCAATAACTCACTCAGGTGACCGCGGAACCGCGGCCAAACCATGCGTTTGGCGGCGGTTCCACGGCCAACTTTAGGAGTTAGGGGCTAATACTTCAGGGCTTTATTCTTGGGTACTTTTTCATGCTTCTGGGAATTTTTAATTCTACTCAAGTGTTGAGCTTTCTGGGAAATATTGGAAATTCGTTGATTCGATCGGAAAGTTTAACTTCGTTTATGTTTTTCCGGGTAATTTAGAACGTGCTAAAAAGTTCGAACGGATATCAAAAACTCACTTTTTCCCCTGTCGGAAAACTTTTAAGTGTTGGATTTTTCCTGAGTTTAAAACTTTCAGAAAATCATGCAAGCGAATATGTGGACCCTCTAGAAGAACGTAACCTTAACTCGATTATATGACCGTCAAAACCGCCACTGAACCATATGGTTTGTGGTAGTTTAGCGTTGCCACATGTGAGGCGTTGGTTTGACCCTTCTACGGCTGGTTCTTAGCGGCTGTGACATGTTCTGGGACTTTTTGAACTCCGCTCAAGTGTTGAGCTATTTGGGAAATTTTGGGTGTTTGTTTATTCGATCGGAAAGTTTAACATTGTCTATTTATCTGGAATGTGATACAATATGTGGAATTCATATAGTTAGGCATGAAATGAGAAGTATGTGATATTTCTGATTTAAGATATCTAAAGAGATTGTAGATTCCAAATGTTGTAGTTTTTCACTTTCTTTTCCGCGTCCGTAAGTGTAATATGTGGTGTATCGCCGGTTTCGGTGCTATATGTCAACGATAACTGGGATACGCATATTTACTTACGTTGATGATATGTGATGTTATGTGTTGCTGTGATATGTTATATTAGATCGTCGTGTTTTGAATAGCCGGGGGTTTTATGTAAGATGAGAGTTTTTCTTTTTCATTCATGTAAAATTCAATTGTATGTAATATTCTTTTATTGGGGCACTTCCAGGTTGAGGATGATGTCACCATTGTATATTATTTACTTTTCCGCATTAGGATAGACCCAAGGCGGGGAGCACAAGTAACCGGGTTCTAGGGTCCAGTGGGAGACCATCTCGAGGAGTCGAGACCGGTTCTCCTAACTCTAGAATAGATAGGGTTGCTTGCTGCTCTCGTAGGGGTCTAGGGATGTGGGTTTGGCTATTCATCACGACCGTAGAATCCGTGTTTTATACAGGCTCGCAATAAAACACGGACACCCTAGTATATCCAATATTTCATATATGTTCTTCTGCTGCAATATTTTGTGATGAGATCATATTAGTGCCTGAGACGAATGTTTATATTATATAAATGAGATATATGTTATATTGCTGATTTCGTTTCAAATGTGATGCTTGTGAAGCATAATAAAATGGGTCTTCATTAATGAAATTAATGAAATAAAAGAAACCTAAAGATGTTGTAGAAACTTGTTTAAAAACTGGTAACTCTAGTTCTTGTTTTGCATAGCGGTATTCCTTGTAGAATATCCAGCACCTTATTCGATAAGGAAAGAGCCGAGATCCCTTCACCGGGAGTGACCTCTTTAGCAAAACTGGCAAATGCTACAAATTCACGGTTTAGTTTTTGATTGCTTCTATAGTTCTTGTTTTGCACAGCGGTATTTATGAAATATCCTGTACCTTATTCGATGAGGAAAGAGCCGAGATCCCTTCACCGGGAGTGACCTCTTTAGCGAAACTAGAAAAGCCTAAAAAACACTCATTTTCAAAATCACTTGTTTCTACAACGATATCAAGTTCATTACACTCATGGTTTTCTGAAAAACCTGCGTAACCCTCCGTCATTTTAGGAAATAGAGTACTTAGTATTCGTGCTGCGTTTGTTGACCATAGTTAAGGCGCAGTGTACGGTAGCTGAGTGATGTTTTCCTATATAACTTATGATGTGATTAATTAGGACAGTCATATGACTTTGTTGACCATAGTTAAGGGTCATGTGGGTGGGTCTAATTAATCAAGAAATGACGGGTAGAACTTGACTAGTGCTTATGATTTGCTGATCATAGTTAAGGTCATAAGTCACTAGGGGTAAAAGCTTTATCGGGAATTTCAAGTGTTGAAATTTGTAATGAGATTGCATACCTCCTATGAGATAGTTAGATCCCGATACCCGCTGCCAGTAAAAGTTACTCATGGGAGAGTTTTACATATTACAATTAGCCGATCAAGTAGGTGTCTAGAAAGGTGTCAATGGGGTTACGCCCCTGGAAAACGAGGTTTATTTTAATTTGGTCCGTGCGAAAGCACGGGGAACCTCCCTCAAAGTACCAGCACTAGCCTGGCTGAAAGATTTGCAAACTTGTAGCGTGTAATTAATCCTGGCTAGTCTTTCCTTTTAGGGTTTGAAGGATGATTTGACAAAAACAGTGGGAGACATCCTGATTAGATATATTAATAACCAATTTAATCTTGCAACAGTATACGCTGAGTGTTTTCTTCTCTCTCTCCTAATAGCGACCATGTCACGCCTTAATCAAAATAAAAATACGGATGTATTGACCGAACCCACTTGTTATAATGCGCTAAGGAACGTTGGTCCCGCTCCAACTTATAAATGTTATAAGACCGAGCAGGAAATAGGGGATTACCAGGATTCCCGTGCCACCCAAATGAAGAAAGTGCATGCTGATGCATCTTCTTCGGGTATGTTCATTACAGAGAACTGAAAACGGGTGATAAGTTTCAAGAGTTGGAAACAGTGCAATTGTTGCAAACCAAGCAGTCGGCAGTTATCACCCTGTATTACCAAATACATTGATTCTGAATGAATGTTATTAGATTCCGAACCTGATATACAACATCATATCGGTCTCTTTATTTAATAAAGAAGGATATAATTTGTATTGTTGGATAATATTTTAAACATTTCCTATATCAAGAGTTGATCAGTTCAGGCACGTTATCTAAAAGTATAGACGTTCTAATCAAACCACAGTTCTTAATGTACAGAACACACACAAGAGGAAGAGTTCAGAAATTAACAAATCCTTCTTGAGGTATTGTAGACTGGGTCATATCAATGAGACCCGACTAGCTGAAGTTCCATTTAGATGCATATTTAAATTAGTTTGAATTTACATCTTGTAAAACTTGTCAGTCATGTCACAAAGATAAGATAACCATAGCTCTGTTTATTGGAAATAGAGAAAGAGTTGGTGAACTCTTGGGATTGATACATGATGATGTATGAGGTCCCCTGTCTACACATGCCAGGACTGGTTCTTTCTACTTCAGAAGTAGAGAACCAAAATGGGTATAAATATTATGTCCTTTGATGTGATCAGGGAGGAGAATACTTAAGCACAGGATTCCTGGACTATTCTAAAGGAGAATAAGATTCTCTCTCAGCATTACTCCTCCGTATACACCACAGTACGTTGGTATATCGGGGCGGAGCAATTGCACCCTATGTCATAAGGTGTGCTCTATGATGAGTACTACTGAGTTACCTATTTCCTTTTGGGGTTATGCACTTGAGAAGCTGCATGCCTATTGAATAGGGTTCCAACCAAATCAGGTGCCTACCACTCCATATATGATATGGTATGGAAAGAGCCCATCTCTTAAGGATGTTAAGATTAGGGGTTGTCCAAAGCAAAATCCGGACAAACTCGAGGCAATGTCAGTTCTGTGGAAGTTTGTTGGATATCCCAAGCATTCGCAAGGGAATATCTTCTACTAAACTGGGGAGCAAAAGGTATTTTGTTTCTCAGCATGCCACCTTTTTGAAAAGGAATTTCTTGTGAAGAAATTAGTGGTCATGAGGTAGAACTGGAAAAAGTTCCAGCTATACAAACTGCAGCTGATGATTTGGTAAACCCGATGGATTCAATAGTTTCCTACAAACCTCAGCCTCTCCGCCGATCTAGTAGGGTTCCTCATCCACCTGAGAGATACTTTGGTTTCTCTATGACAGTGGGAGCGAGGATTGCATCATGAGATGATGACCCAACTTGTTTCGAGCAGACCATCAAGAGTGGGGACTCTGTAAGCATGGGTGGATACTTAGTGATCTGAGATGGAATCCATATACACTACTACAAATAAGGGTTGCCCCTACGGATTTATCGGTAGGGGCAACCCACTGCCCCTACGGATATATACGTAGGGGCGAAAAAAGACCCCGTAGGTGCAAAGGCCGCAGGTGCAAGTTGAGGCCCTGAACTTGCCCCTACGGACAAATTCATGCCCCTACGGATATCTCGGTAGATGTTATGGCCCCTACGGAGTACCCCGTAGGGGTAATAAAATCATATATGTAATTTTTTTTTTTGAATATATTGTATATACCTACGGATATATCCGTAGGTCCTTTTTCTACCCCTACGGATTCCTCCGTAGGGGATATAAAGTAGCCCCTACGGATAAGTCCGTAGGGGCCACTCCCAACACCCTGCACTGAGATCGGGGTGAAAAATATCAGGAAACCTGATATTTTGCCCCTACGAATTTATCCGTAGGGGATAAACAGTGGCCCCTACGGACATATCCGTAGGGGCACCCCCAACACCCTGCACTGATATCAGGTGGGAAAATATCAGGTTTCCTGATAGTTTGCCCCTACGGATAACTCCGTAGGGGCAACATATGTACCTACGGCTTAATCCGTAGGTACATATTGTCTGTGTTTTTTTTTAAAAAATGGGCTGCTAGATTTTTTCCCGCCCTGTGCACAATACTATATACATCAATCAAATCATATATTGCAGTATTCATAATCACATCTCACGCATATATATAATATACAAAAGAAACCCAAAAACTGAATATGATATAAATACAAACCAATATCAATATCGTTTCAAAATGTAGTACAATGTGATATAAATACATGTTTCAAAAAATAAGAACCAAAAAGCTACCCTAGTTCGGTCCAGCTCCACCTCCGAATAACGTTAGAATAACGCGCGCCTGCTCCTCGGTCAATACACTCTGCAATGCTACATATAAGGGAGTCTGAGCGGCATGTGGAGCTGGCGATGTGGTCTGCGCAGCCGCCGTCGAGGTAGTCGCTTGCGGAGCCGCGGCTGCGGGAGTCTGAGTGGGCGGTGGAGCTACAGGAGCTGTCTGCGGAACCGCAGCCGATGTAGTAGCTTGCGGAGCCGCAGCCGAAGGAGATGCATGTGGAGGCTCGGCCGATCTACCCTGTCGCGTCTGGACATAACGTGTGTAAGAAGCGTGTAAGAACTGTGTATTATTCGAATTCGTTTCATTATTGAGTTATTTCGAAACCCTGTTTGGATATCTAGTTTGGAAAAGCGTTGTTTATTTTAATTACATATGTATGTATGATTAATCAAACTTAAGACTAAAACCAAATAAGCTCAAGCTACGTACTAATTATGGATATGTTGATATGTATATAATATGAAATGATATTTTACTATAAAGTAGTATACATACCAGCATCTCCTTCAACTCCTGAACGGTGGCCCTCAAGCTATCCAGTTCCTGATGGACATGCCGGTCACTGGAGACGGAGGAAGTAACCGCCGGGGTGGAGTCCAACCTCATATGGGCCCTGCTAGGGCCCAATCCCCGGCCTCTCTCCCAACCTCCGTGGTGCCCTCCGTGTGCGGCGTCCAGAACTGGGGTCAGCAGCCTCGGATCGTTCTGTCCGGTAAAATCGATCCCCGAGGCCTGGGCCTGCTCAACCACCCGCTCCTACACCCACATTAAGCAGTAAAGTATAAGTATAAAATTTAAACTTGAACCTTCCAAAACTAAAATTTCAAATTTGGGTAGAAAAAATATTAACACTTACGCAGTACTCCTGGGTAGCGACGTCGGGACATCGAAGCTCGCCCGTGGCGGGATCTGTCGAGGTGCCGTGGACGGCAAGATATGCGGACAGCATGCTCGGTGTACCACCTGACGCCACGGTCCGAGATGTCTGCAATATTAGAAAGTAACTCTTAATATTAGAAATATTAGAGAATAACTCTTAATATTGCAGAATATTAGAGAATAACTCTTAATTTACCGATAACTCCATGGCTCGAGTAATGTTCCTCGAGCCACCTGTGTAAGTGGGGCGACCCCTCTTCGCCGACTTCCTGTTCTCCGTATTCTGAGCGGCCTGTTTCTGCACAACGCATTAACATTTAGTTTTCTAATTAAGAAACACAAAGAAATAAATTATATCATAAATAATGAATTAAATTTAAAATACATACTTGTTTGCGTTCGGAGTCGAAATAAGCGCACAATAGAGGCCATGTCTCTACGTTGACTCTCGCAAACGCCGGAGTAGATAGGAGGGCCACTCTCTCTGTCTCGGGGGTCGCTATCCACAGGGAGTAGCAGTCGGCCTTCAGCTCATTCCTGTTGTATCGGACCTTGGCCTGCATGTTCTTCATCAGGCCATTGTACAGAGCATGAAGGTCGAGCACCCTCCCCGAGTGATCAGGGTCGGCTACAGACTGAAAATCGTAATCCAACTGAAAATACAAAAAAAAACATTGTTATTAGATTGCAAGTGTTAATAATAAATATATTGGATAGATCAAATGAAAATATATATTAATACATACCCGAGCCTGATCAAAGAAGAGGGCGAATGAGCGCTGGTGCTGCTCGCCCCACTCAACGTGAAGTGGATAGTTCTTCACGATCCGGCTCTCGTCCCCCAAATACCGGCCGAACCTCTCGGCATGAGGACCGGTATAGCGATAGTCAAGGGTAAAAAATAGGGGGAATGCTGCCTCCCCCCTAGCTCTATCAGGCCTCAGCCTATGGGACTGATTCGGGCCTCGAGTCCCCCTCTGGGGATGGAGAGGCCCTGCGTCTGCACGAAATATCAAGACAATCAATAATAAGACAAAGTTGTATTAAGAAATCAAGGTTAAACAAAAATTCAAGTGTGATATATACCTCCGGTGATTAGCGCACGAGCCTGGGCCCGAGCAGCAGCACGAGCGGGACGATAGTTCCTCCGGTGAGGAACAACCGGGGTCCCGGACCCGGACGCATCCCCTCCAACTATAAAATAAACATCGACGCTAAATCTCCATGAAGTTCATATTTATTCTATATAGCATATGTAAAATAAATAAATATTTTAAATTTATTCATACTAACCTACAGACGATGTGGAGGGTATGGAAGCGGCAGGAGTGGCCCCTGTGGAAGGTGTGGACGCACCACCTATAATTAGACAATTAAAAATAGATTTTATAAGTAATTACAAAAAGAATGTGTAGATCAATAATATAACGTTCTAAATCAATATGCATGAACTATAGGACATATAAACATACCCGCAGGTGCGGTGGTGTCACCACCTACAGCTAGACAATAATAAAAATTGCTAAGTAAGAGCAAAAGGAATGTGTATATTTATGATATAGCATTCTAAATCAATATACATACACTATTTGATATATAAACATACCTGGAGGAGCGGGGGTGGCCTCTGTCCCAGATGTGGACGCAGGACCAACAACTAGACAATTAAAAATAGATTTTATAAGTAATTGCAAAAAGAATGTGTAGATCAATAATATAACGTTCTAAATCAATATGCATGCACTATAGGACATATAAACATACCCGCAGGTGCTATCCCATTAAGAATGTATAGAGCGAACGCCCATCACTTGTGCTTTCAACCGTTTCGAGTAAATTTCGGCAGCACCTCCCCGCTGTTCTCCGAGTACACTGTAATAGAATAGATAATCATTTCAAAGCTGTGAAACAACGTTGAAATGAACATCTAATCTATCTTTGTATACGGAGAACCAGCGGAAAGATACCGACGAAATATCTCGAAACGGATGAAAACACAAGTGAATGAAGGCGTTTGCTTTATACATTCTTAACTTGTCCACACGGGACAAATCTATGGATTACCATATGATTGAATTTTCTCGTCGCGTAGACTATATGACGGTTGTTAGTATCGAGCTATACTGTCCGATATTTAACAACCTTCGTATAGTTCTAGGTCACGACGAGCATCGCACGTATGTTAACCGATAGACGGGGACTAAGTGGCGCTTTTAGTTTCATATATGGGTATCGATGGGAATATGAAGGTTTCATATTATCATCGAGTATCATATATTGGTTTTAACCCGAACATCTCGAATCGCTCTCTAATTATGCGTTTGTATGTATGTGTTCCGGCTGTCGGGGGTAGGCTTCTATCCCATTAAGAATGTATAGAGCGAACGCCCATCACTTGTGCTTTCAACCATTTCGAGTAAATTTCGGCAGCACCTCCCCGCTGTTCTCCGAGTACACTGTAATAGAATAGATAATCATTTCAAAGCTGTGAAACAACGTTGAAATGAACATCTAATCTATCTTTGTACACGGAGAACCAGCGGAAAGGTACCGACGAAATATCTCGAAACGGATGAAAACACAAGTGAATGAAGGCGTTTGCTTTATACATTCTTAACTTGTCTACACGGGACAAATCTATGGGTTACCATACGATTGAATTTTCTCGTCGCGTAGACTATACGACGGTTGTTAGTATCGAGCTATACTGTCCGATATTTAACAACCTTCGTATAGTTCTAGGTCACGACGAGCATCGCACGTATGTTAACCGATAGACGGGGACTAAGTGGCGCTTTTAGTTTCATATACGGGTATCGATGGGAATATGAAGGTTTCATATCATCATCGAGTATCATATATTGGTTTTAACCCGAATATCTCGAGTCGCTCTCTAATTATGCGTTTGTTGTGCATTCGTGTTGTATGTGTAACATGATTTTAAACCATTGAGATCAAGATTGATAGAACTGATCATCCTACATTGCAATAGCATTCATCAACCAAAAACTATTATTGCAATGGTATACATCTATAACAATCAACAATTAAAACTATAAATATAGGATACTGATATCATAAAGCATTATGAGACACCTCATCTGCCACGTGTCGTGATCATGGAAATCGCTAATATTGAGTTATGAGACACCTCATCTGCCATGTGTCATGGTTACATATTTGTTAGGGACACGGCTATTTGTGTGCGGCTGCACGCTTGTGCAAAGATTTGTAATGTTAAAAAAATGTGATTTTTTTTTATACATTGGAAAGAATGAATAGGAATTGATCTTTACATTGTTAACCTCTTTTAGTTTTTCTTTAGGAGCGGTCTCTCATATCTTAGTTGAAATATTTTCTATGTTTGTTATGGTCTTACTCTCACATAAACTATCAATATCATGCCACAAGAGAGTGAAAGAAATAGCATGCATGGTGTGTTCAATGTATGATAAACAAGTACACTTCTAATAGTTTTTAAATTTGAGAAGTCCAGAGTGTATGGAAGGAGTTGAATAACAGAAGCATAAGGGGCACAACATTTTTTTCTTAAATTCTGGATACATTCTAAAATCTTCAACAGCAATTGGAGTGTATTTCGCTGTGAGAGACTCTTCAAAGAAATGGAGGAAGAAGCACTAAAGAAAAAAGAGAGAAAAATAAGAATATAAAGTTGAAACTAAACTTGAGCTATCTGCTGAAATCATAAAGCATAGGAAAGTTGATTGAGTTTTGATCTATTGCTCTTTCTTTGCATTATCTCGTATGTCCATTTATAGATTTTAATGCCACATGAGATGTATAATCTGTCAGCTCCCTATGGTTGTATTAATGTCAGCTCTTACACAATATGGGTATCTGCCTTACCATTAAGACAACTATGAAATATGTTAATTTAAAATGTAAGGCTAGCTATCAATGTATTCTGAGGGACTGCTTGCATAGAACTTAGCTTGATCCTCTTAATTATTACACATAAATATGCTGACATGCCTCTCATAACCCTAACCCCAGCCCCACAGTAACCCTAACCCCAGCCCCAACCCTAACCCCAGCCCACCGTAACCCTACCCCAGCCCCACAGTAACCCTAACCCCAGCCCCACCGTAACCCTAACCCCAGCCCCACCCCAGCAGCAGCCGAACCCCAACCCTAACCCTACCCCGACCCCGACCCCGACCCCGACCCCGACCGCCACTGCGCCCCTGCCCAAACCCAACTCTCGCGCGCGCAACCCAGACCCAGCCATGAATAATCCAAAAATGCTTTAATTTACCTCGAGATTTATACCTGAACGGGTGCGCTGGTGGGCTGGAGCGACGACGGTGGTGAATTGGCGAAGAAACCGGCGGTGGCGACGACGGTGGCGACGAAACCGGCGGTGGCGACGACGGTGGCGACGACGGTGGCGACTCTGCCCAACGACGGTGGCGACGCGACGGTGGCGATTTGGGGTTTTTCGCGCGCGTTTGAGGGAGAGAGAGAAAATGAGCGTAGGCTTTTCGATCTGGCTTTATTTTAAAACGATATTTACTTGCCCCTACGGATATACCCGTAGGTCCTTTGTTTGCGGCTCCGTAAAGGCGAACACCAAATTAAGAATTAATATTTTTATTCTTGGACGTCAGTGCCCGTAGGGGCAACTTTCTAGCCCTACGGATTAATCCGTAGGGCCAAGTTAAATATGCCCCTACGGATATTTCCATCCGTAGGGGCAACCCCCTATTTTACTAGTGATACACCAACAAAGTATGGACTTTGGTTTCTTTATCTGAAGGGTTAAATCCCCATCAGAAGCAAGTATATCTTGAGAAGATTACTTGGTGTACATGGAAAAGTTCAGACTTTCAAAGCTATGCTTAAGTCCATCCAGATCCTACTTGCCACTGCTACATACCATGACTACGATATCCGGCGGTTGGGTGTAAGGACTGCTTTTCTAAATAATGATTTAGAAGTGAGCGTCTATAAGTACACAGCCAGAGGACTTCGTAGACAGCGGGAGCAGCAGAAACGTGTGCAAGTTGTTTTATGAGATAAATCAGGCATCGCGGAGTAGGAACGTCTGTTTTGATGTGATAGTCAAAAAGTTTGACTTCATCAAAATGGTAGAGAAACCTAGTATATACAAAATGGTAGAAGGGAGTATAGTGGTGATCCTCGTATTGTACGTCGATGACATACTCTTGATAGGGAAGGAGTTTCCTATGCTACGCTCGGTCAATCTCCTCTTATCACAAGGATTCTCCATAAAGGATCTAGGTGATACCTCCTAAATCCTTGGTTTTTGGATCAATGAGATATATCTAATTGGATGTTAGGATTCTCACTAAGTGTAGTGAGATGGTATCAATCTATCATAATGAGAATCACTGGATAGCTTCCAGGGTGGTAAGGTCGACTGAATGTCAGTCACAGGCATTGTCTTTACCCTCAGTGGAGGGACGGTATGTTGGAAAAGTTCCACGCTAGATACCGTGACATACTAGACGATAAAGGCAGGATAAATCACTACCAAGGATGCTACCAAAGAAATAGTCTGGATATACACTAATTCATAAGATGAACTTCGTTCCTACCATTGTGTGGCAATGGAGTTTTGGCTTTTGTTAAGGAAACCCTATCCCGTCTGTGATCCAGACATATTCTAAGGCAGTATCACCTGATCATGGAGATGGTTGATCTCCAGAGAGATCGAGACACAGAGGACAACAGCACGGATCCACTCACAAAGGCCTATTTCTAAGTAGAGACTTTTATGGGATGGATGAGTATGAGATACTTCAACCACAGCTGATTGTTGGGTATGTGATACTACAAGAGATGGCCCTAGTGCAAGTGGGAGATTGTTAGTGATATGTGTTAGGTTAGTATAGCACCCAATGAAGAGTTTTGAAGCATCACATGACCCAAAGTTTTAATTTTTAAGGTGCTAAACTAACATGCAAAGGATAGATCCTAGAAAATTAGGGTTTACTAAACTTAAAGCTAACAAAAGTTAGGGTTTGAAGGCTACAACCTTTATAGCTCCCGTTTTTGCTTCACTCCTTAGGCTCTTTAGTGTTGAAACGAGGTCCTCTTGAACTCCCCTTGTGTCCACGATGATCCACCGCGGAGATATCCGTCCAAGCTCGCTACTTCGTCTAACCGAAGATAACACTCTAAACGAAACGACTAAGCTTGTGTAGAATGTTGTTGTGGCTTTGGATCTCACTTCAAAAACCTTTCTTTTGTTGTGTTTCACTCACTAGAAAAGAACTAGAGAGAAGAAGATGAAGGAGGATGAAAATGGTGGCTTTTTCTTTCAAGAGATAAAAATGATAACCATTAGGTTAACTTCCAAAAGAAAATAAAATATCACTATATATATTTTATCCTTCTTGACTCTAACCATGATTAAATGATGGATGATTAATTTAACTTGGGTTTAGAATGATAAAGGAAAAGATAACCATGGTTTAGTGGTGGGTGAGAATGGTTAGGTTAAAAGAAACATGTAGAAACTAGCATAATTATCCTTTCCTTTTCATTTTCTTTTAAAACCAAAATTAAATAATTATCCATAGTTTAATCTATGGTGTGAGGCTTATATTGCCACCATTTCCATATATAAACAACCATGATAGTTTGATATATGTATGTGTACATGCATGCACATCTTCATGTGCATGAAACTAGAAAAGAAAAATAGAAACACATGCATGCATGCATACATCCATCAAACCCTAGAAAGGTTTTGAGTGAGAAAACTAATGGTTAAAATGATAAATCAACACTTGATTTATCAATCCGGTCATATCTCATATGGCCCCACCAAAAGCAGTTCACCCGATCAATGTTCGGTATCATATACGCACATTTCAATCGGGTGTATGCGCATATCGCATATGCGCACCACAACGTTTCGCCTGGACTGGGTAACTCCTCTGTGGGACTCTAAGACTCGTCAATACGCCGGCAGAGGGTAATGATCATATCAAGTGCCCTCAAGCCGCAAGAGGTCAGCTAAACATAACGGCCACCCGGGTATTGAACGATCAGAAGACAACAAGCGAACCTGCTACAACTCCCGTCGAGCCATCCGGCAACACTACCGTACAGTCCAGTCTCTTCGTCAGATATGCTGCATATCGAGCCTAGGGATGGTCACGTCGACCCCAATAACTCAATAAGTCGTGTTGGTGAATGGTCTATAACAGATCGAGAAACTACTGATAACACTTATCAGCAAATCTCAGCAGCCCTGGCCAGGGACTTGCTGTTATAACCAGTCGAGCACAGCAGAGCATCAACTCCCAATACCGGGAGAGACGAAACCCCTCCTATCGCTCATCGTCTTCGTGTGTCTCGGGACTGTACCCAACGGCCACCTGTTTGCACGACTCAGTAGAGCCGTGGTAGGGTGGCAATCAAAATACAGTGGGAGAACACACAAGACTCCATGACGATCTCGGGTCTACAGACTAACCTGTACCAGTGTCGCCTGAGAACTGCTATCCGACGATAGATATAATTCCATATAGGAGTTCTCGGCGAGTCCGTCCAGTGTACCCAGTCACCACTGAGCACCCGTATATGATCTTGATGTCAAACATCGACGAATGTGGGAACATCCATCGCCCATCACATGGGTCTAGTATCATATACGCTAGTCTACTCTGGTATATCGATGCCCCATCTCGATACACCTCCGACTAGGGACATTTCAGGATATGCTTATAGACTACAGATGTCCCACTAGTATGATCTCCATCATATTCAGAGTAGTCAAGCCAATATCCTTAGGGCTTTATCAGCATGTATGAATGAATAAAAGCATGATCAAATCAACATGTCAGATAAAGTGAAACCAGATAGCATACTATCATGTCGAGCAAGAATGCAAACTGAATATATATACATGTATAGATACATCAACTATCACATAATGGCCTCTAGGGCATACATATATCCAACAATCTCCCACTTGCACTAAGGCCAGTTATTGGCGTATCTCATACCCAACATCTCAAAAAGTCGCTCATGCTGCGGCTGAGGGAGAGCCTTGGTGAATGGATCCGCGGCGTTGTTCTTTGTGTCTACTCTCTTAATCTCGATCTCGCGGCGATCTACAATCTCCCGGATCAAATGAAAGCGCCTCAGGATGTGTCTGGACCGCTGATGGGATCTGGGCTCCTTGGCTAACGCCATCGCCCCATTATTGTCACAATACAAAGGTATTGGATCAATAATGGTTGGAACTACTCCTAGCTCCGAGACGAACTTCTTCATCCAGACGGCTTCCTTGGCGGCATCATTTGCAGCAATGTACTCAGCTTCCATCGTAGAGTCTGCAACGGTATCTTGTTTGGAACTCTTCCAACTTACCGCCCCTCCATTGAGGGTAAATACAAACCCTGAGATAGATTTGCTGTCATCCTTATCGCTCTGGAAGCTTGAATCGGTAAAGGCCTCCATTTGGAGATCTTTATTACCATACACCAAGAACAATTCTTTAGTCCTTCGCAAGTACTTAAGAATGTTCTTCACAGCTGTCCAGTGGTTCTCCCCTGGGTTGGATTGATACCTGCTTACAACACTAAGTGCATAAGCTACATCTGGGCGTGTACATAACATCGCATACATTATAGATCCTACTGCCGAAGCATAAGGTATAATGCTCATGCGAGCTCTCTCTTCATCGGTCTTTGGACAAGAATCCTTGGAGAGAGTGACTCCATGGCAAGCGGGTAAGGCACCCCGCTTGGAGTCTTCCATACTAAACATCTTTAGGATGGTGTTGATGTACCTGGTTTGGGACAGTCCCAATAACTTTTTGGATCTATCCCTATAGATCCTTATGCCCAGGATGTATGTGGCATCACCCAGGTCCTTCATGGAGAACCTTAGTGATAAGAATGATTTGACCGACTGTAGCATAGGAATATCATTTCCTATCAGAAGAATGTCATCCACGTACAATACGAGGAATGTGACAGCTTTTCCTACAGCCTTCCTATAAACACAAGGTTCATCTGGATTTTTGATGAAATCAAACTCTTTGATAACATCATCGAAACAGATGTTCCAACTCCGAGATGCCTGCTTTAACCCATATATGGATTTAAGCAATCTACATGCTTTCTCGCTGCTCCCACTGTCAATGAAGCCCTCCGGCTGATCCATATAAACACATTCTTCTAAATCTCCATTTAGGAATGCTGTTTTAACGTCCATCTGCCAGATTTCATAGTCGTAGTGAGCAGCAATAGCAAGGAGGATCTGAATAGATTTAAGCATGGCTACGGGCGAAAAAGTTTCGTCATAGTCCAAACCTGGTCTTTGACGAAAACCTTTCGCCACAAGTCTTGCCTTATAGGTCTCTACCTGCCCATCCACACCAATCTTTCTTTTAAAGATCCATTTGCACCCTACAGGTTTTACCCCAGGGGGTACAACGTCCAAAGTCCATACTTTGTTGGTGTACATAGACTCCATTTCGGATCTCATGGCATCCAGCCACTTCACAGAGTCTCCACTCGTGATAGCTTGCTGAAAACTGGTAGGATCATCATCTTTTATGATACAGTCTTCTCTGTCACCATCAATGAGGAAACCGTAGTACCTCTCCGGTGGGCGAGAAGTCCTACCAGACCTACGGAGTGGCCGAGGTTCTTCAGTTTCTGTTGCAACAGCCGGTTCAACCAAATCGTCATTTGTAGTTTGTGTCTCCAGAACCTCTTCCAGATCTACTACCTTGCCATCATCTTTATCTGTGAAAAACTCTTTTTCCAAGAATGTGGCATACTGAGAAACAAACACCTTTTGTTCCTCTTTGTGGTGGAACAGATATCCATAAGAATTCTTTGGATATCCCACAAAGTTACACATGACTGACCGTGTCTCGAGTTTGTCCGGATTCTGCTTTTTAACATAGGCCGGGCAACCCCAAATCTTAATTCTCTTAAGAGATGGTCTCTTCCCATTCCATATCTCATATGGTGTGGTAGACACGGCTTTGGTCAGAACTCTGTTTAGCAGAAACGCTGCAGTCTCCAACGCATGCCCCCAAAACGAGACTGGTAACTCAGCGTCACTCATCATGGACCGGACCATATCTAATAGGGTCCTATTCCGTCGTTCTGACACACCGTTGTGCTGTGGTGTGTAAGGCGGAGTGAGCTGAGATAGAATCCCATTCTCTTTTAGGAAGTTTGCAAATTCTGTACTGAGATACTCACCACCTCGATCTGATCGAAGCATCTTAATACTCAAGCGGTTTGTTTTTCTACTTCTTGTTTATATTCAACGAACTTCTCGAAAGCGTCGGACTTGTGCTTTAATAAAAATACATGACCGAATCTTGAGAAATCATCGGTGAATGTAATGAAGTATGAAAAACCGCCTCTAGCCTATGTAGACATAGGCCCACATACATCACTATGTATGAGGCCCAGGAGCTGAGTAGCTTTTTCTCCGTGTCCAGTAAACGGAGTTTTGGTCATTTTACCCTTGATACAAGACTGGCAAGTCGCATAGGATTTATATTCAAAAGAGTTTAAATATCCATCTTTATGTAACTTGTTTAGTCTTGTTTCGTTAATATGACCAAGTCTACAGTGCCAAAGAAAAGCTTCATTTAATTCTGAAAGTTTTCTTTTATTAGTTTGTTGTATACTGAAAACTGTGTGTTGATTTAGGACATATATTCCGTTATTAAGTGTACCATACCCAACCAACATTTGATTTAGGTGAATGTTCATAACATTGTTCTGCAACACAAAATTATATCCTTCATTGTCCAACAAAGATACGGATATTATATTACATAGCATATCAGGTACAAAATAACATGGATTCAAAATCAAAATATATCCAGACGGCAACCCCAAGTGATACTCTCCCACTGCGACTGTATGTACATTGGAACCATTTCCAACGCGGAGAGTATGGTCACCTGTCTTCAAAACCTTGCTATTTCTCAGCCCCTGCATAGAATTGCAAATGTGAGAACCTGAACCGGTATCCAATACCCAGGAAGCAGAGTTTATAGAAAAACAGTTTTCAGTCACAAACGCACCTGAAGCAGAAGCATCACCATGCTTCTTCTTAAGACTTAGGTACTCCGTGCAGTTGCGCTTCCAATGTCCTGTCTTGTGGCAATGAAAACACTCGCCTTTCCCTGGGTCTCCAGCCGTGGACTTTCCCTTTCCCTTTACCTTTTTGACTCCGCCCTTAGGATTAGTGGGTTTCTTCTTTTTCTTTCCCTTGGCCTTAGCTTTCGGGCGAGAAGAAGAAGACTGTCCAATCGTCATAACGGGAGTCTTTGCTGACTTCATAGTGCTCTCTGCACTCCTTAACATATTAAGGAGTTCAGGGAGGTCCTTCTCCATGCCATGCATGTTGAAGTTCACTATGAACTGAGCAAAGGTGGAGGGGAGGGACTGCAGAATAATATCTATATATTGTTCATTGTCCATAGTCCATCCGAGGTCCTCTAGCTCTTCTATAAGAGCTATCATCTTCAAAACATGGTCTGCTACTGGTGTGCCAGGGGCCATCCGCATGTGAAACAGTTTCTTTGATGCCTCGTATCGTAATACGCGGGACTGCTCCCCATACAACTCCTTTGTATGGAGCAGTATCCCGTGAATGTCCATGTCCTCGTGCTGCTTTTGATGTGTGTTATCCATCGATGCAAGCGCGAGGCATGTGGCCGTGGCACAGTCAGCGTCCCATGTCTTGCGGACTTCTATGTCCGCAACTGAGGATTTTGGGCCTGGGACGGGCGGGGCTGAAGCCGTGAGGACATATGATACTTTATCATAAGTCAAGGCGATCTTCAGATTCCTTAGCCAGTCTTTATAGTTGGTCCCGTTCAGTTTGTTTTTATCTAGTAGAAGCTTAAGTCCAGTCATTGGTATCTGCCATTAAGAGAGAGAAAAGAATACACTCAGCGAAAGCTCTTGCATAGATTAGATTAGTTTATTATCTTGTCTAATCGATGTTTCCCACTGCTTTTTATCAAGTTTTTCTTTCAAACCTTAAAAAGAAAAACTAGCCAGGATTAATTACAGTCTACAACTTCGCTA
The DNA here is from genome assembly GCA_030015575.1 of Agapanthus africanus. Lineage (NCBI taxonomy): Eukaryota > Viridiplantae > Streptophyta > Magnoliopsida > Asparagales > Amaryllidaceae > Agapanthus > Agapanthus africanus. The sequence continues at coordinate 344,658,592 of CM057341.1, forward strand.
ACCGTTCAGCCAGGCCAGTGTCGGTACTTTGAGGGAGGTTCCCCGTGCTTTCGCACGGACCAAATTAGAGTAAACCTCGTTTTCCCAGAGGCGGAGCCCCGTTAACACCTTTCTAGACACCTAATGAGTTAGCTAATTGTAAACTGTAAAACTCTCCTAGGAGCAACTATTGCCCACAGCGGGATCGGGATCCAACCATCACATGGAAGGTATGCAATCTCATTGCAAATTTCAACACTTGAAATTCCCGATGTAATTTTTACCCCTAGTACTCATGACCTTAACTATGATCAACAAATCATAAGTACCAGTCAAGTTCTACCCGTCATTTCTTGATCAATTAGACCCACCCATATGACCCTTAACTATGGTCAACAAAGTCGTATGAATGTCCTAATTAATCTGCATCATATGCAGTGTAGGAAGACATCACTTAGCTACCGTACACTACGCCTTAACTAAAGTCAACAAACGTAGCACGAATACTAAGTATTCTACTTCCTAAAATGACGGAGGGTTGCGAATGATTTTTAAGAAAATCTTTAACGCTTTGAACTTGATATCGTTGTAGAATCAAGCAGTTTTTCAAAAAGGAGTGGCTTAAGCTCCGCAGTTTTGAAATATAGCTTTTTCATAAATAGCCGAGTAGTTTTTAAATCCGATTCTACAACATCTTTTAGGTTTATTTTCTTTACATTAATCACATTAATGTAATCCCATCATTTAAGTCCTAAAGCCAATCACAGAAAAGAAACGAAAATAACACGTACGCTTATGCCATCCGCATTCGCCGCAATGTTCCGTTATGCACCGTTAGGTTACTTAACTAACGGCATACCGGGACGGGACTAGTGCGGGTGTAAAACATAAGCAACGTCTACTATATATCATATATATATAATAAGTCATTCATCTCAGATATCACAGAACACAGGCAGCAGAAATATAGATATAACGTGGGATATACTAGGACGTCCGTATTTAGTATTTAGCCAGAATAGAAAATACGGATTCCACAGTCGCGATGAATAGCCAAGCCCACACCCTGGACCCCTACGAGAGCGGCAAGTGACCCTACCAATCCTGGAGTTTAGGAGACCCGGTCTCGACTCCTCGAGATGGCCTCCCACTGAACCCCAGAACCCGGTCACCTGTGCTCCCCTCCTTGGGTCCATCCTAATGCGGAAAAGTAAATAATATACAACACTGGTGACACAACCGCAACCTGGAAGTGCCCCAAATAAAAGAATATTACATTACATTTGAATTTACATGAATGAAAATATAAAACTCTCATCTCACAAAAACCCCCGGCTATTCGATCGCGACAATCCTGCACATCGTATCTCAGCAACACACAATATCACATATCATCAACGTAAGTAAGTATGCGTACCCCGATTGTCGTTGATGTATAGCAACGAAACCGGCGATATCTAACATACTACACTTACGGTCGCAGAAAAGAAGGTGTAAAACTACAATATTTGGAATCCAGATTCTCTTTAGACATCATAAATGCGAAATATCACATATTTCGTATTTCATGTCTACACTATATGAATTCCACATATTGTATCACATTCCAGATAAACAGACAGTATTAAAGTTTTCGAACGAACTGTCAAGCACCCAAGATTCACTAAAGCTCAACACTTGAGCAGGGTTCAAAAAACCGGAGTGTGACACAGTAGCGGCGGTCCAGCCGTAGAAGGGTCAAGCCAACGCCTCACATGTGGCACGCCGTACTGCCCCAAACCCGAGGGTTCAAAAGGTAGTTCGAGACGGTCACATAATCGAGTTAAGGTTTGTTGTCTTCTAGAGGGACCACCGCAAAAAAGACTTGCACACACCTCCAAACTATTTAAACCCCGTGAATATTGAGTAAATGATATTCGTTCAAACACTTCAATACTTTCTAGTTTACCCGGAAAAGAAATACGAAATGAAAATTCCGATCGAAACAACTAGTTCAAAACCATCTCCAGAATTTTCAACATCAGATTCAGATTAAATACTCTCAAAATGTACTGTAGCAGGTAAAGAAAATTACTGTGCAAAAAATTGTCAGAGAGCCCCTCAAACAGCCGCGGAAGCGCGGCCTAAGCCTTGCTTATGCCGCCCTTCCGCGGTCAAACTTACTGTTCATGGGTACGGATTTTCCAGATCATCTAATTTTTACCTGCTCTATTTTTTGAGAATTTTTAATTCTGAAAAAGATCAGTTTTTTAAAAATTTCCAGAGAGCATCCCATAAATCCGTATTTTGGTTCGATCGGACTTTTCACTTCGCAAAAAGGTCGCCTAACGTTCTAGGTCGGCTCTGATACCAATGTTAGGTTAGTATAGCACCCAATGAAGAGTTTTGAAGCATCACATGACCCAAAGTTTTAATTTTTAAGGTGCTAAACTAACATGCAAAGGATAGATCCTACAAAATTAGGGTTTACTAAACTTAAAGCTAACAAAAGTTAGGGTTTGAAGGCTACAACCTTTGTAGCTCCCGTTTTTGCTTCGCTCCTTAGGCTCTTTAGTGTTGAAACGAGGTCCTCTTGAACTCCCCTTGTGTCCACGATGATCCACCGCGGAGATATCCGTCCAAGCTCGCTACTTCGTCTAACCGAAGATAACACTCTAAACGAAACGGCTAAGCTTGTGTAGAATGTTGTTGTGGCTTTGGATCTCACTTCAAAAACCTTTCTTTTGTTGTGTTTCACTCACTAGAAAAGAACTAGAGAGAAGAAGATGAAGGAGGATGAAAATGGTGGCTTTTTCTTTCAAGAGATAAAAATGATAACCATTAGGTTAACTTCCAAAAGAAAATAAAATATCACTATATATATTTTATCCTTCTTGACTCTAACCATGATTAAATGATGGATGATTAATTTAACTTGGGTTTAGAATGATAAAGGAAAAGATAACCATGGTTTAGTGGTGGGTGAGAATGGTTAGGTTAAAAGAAACATGTAGAAACTAGCATAATTATCCTTTCCTTTTCATTTTCTTTTAAAACCAAAATTAAATAATTATCCATAGTTTAATCTATGGTGTGAGGCTTATATTGCCACCATTTCCATATATAAACAACCATGATAGTTTGATATATGTATGTGTACATGCATGCACATCTTCATGTGCATGAAACTAGAAAAGAAAAATAGAAACACATGCATGCATGCATACATCCATCAAACCCTAGAAAGGTTTTGAGTGAGAAAACTAATGGTTAAATGATAAATCAACACTTGATTTATCAATCCGGTCATATCTCATATGGCCCCACCAAAAGCAGTTCACCCGATCAATGTTCGGTATCATATACGCACATTTCAATCGGGTGTATGCGCATATCGCATATGCGCACCACAACGTTTCGCCTGGACTGGGTAACTCCTCTGTGGGACTCTAAGACTCGTCAATACGCCGGCAGAGGATAATGATCATATCAAGTGCCCTCAAGCCGCAAGAGGTCAGCTAAACGTAACGGCCACCCGGGTATTGAACGATCAGAAGACAACAAGCGAACCTGCTACAACTCCCGTCGAGCCATCCGGCAACACTACCGTACAGTCCGGTCTCTTCGTCAGATATGCTGCATATCGAGCCTAGGGATGGTCACGTCGACCCCAATAACTCAATAAGTCGTGTCGGTGAATGGTCTATAACAGATCGAGAAACTACTGATAACACTTATCAGCAAATCTCAGCAGCCCTGGCCAGGGACTTGCTGTTATAACCAGTCGAGCACAGCAGAGCATCAACTCCCAATACCGGGAGAGACGAAACCCCTCCTATCGCTCATCGTCTTCGTGTGTCTCGGGACTGTACCCAACGGCCACCTGTTTGCACGACTCAGTAGAGCCGTGGTAGGGTGGCAATCAAAATACAGTGGGAGAACACACAAGACTCCATGACGATCTCGGGTCTACAGACTAACCTGTACCAGTGTCGCCTGAGAACTGCTATCCGACGATAGATATAATTCCATATAGGAGTTCTCGGCGAGTCCGTCCAGTGTACCCAGTCACCACTGAGCACCCGTATATGATCTTGATGTCAAACATCGACGAATGTGGGAACATCCATCGCCCATCACATGGGTCTAGTATCATATACGCTAGTCTACTCTGGTATATCGATGCCCCGTCTCGATACACCTCCGACTAGGGACATTTCAGGATATGCTTATAGACTACAGATGTCCCACTAGTATGATCTCCATCATATTCAGAGTAGTCAAGCCAATATCCTTAGGGCTTTATCAGCATGTATGAATGAATAAAAGCATGATCAAATCAACATGTCAGATAAAGTGAAACCAGATAGCATACTATCATGTCGAGCAAGAATGCAAACTGAATATATATACATGTATAGATACATCAACTATCACATAATGGCCTCTAGGGCATACATATATCCAACAATATGTATGCCCTAGAGGCCATTACTGTACATGCGATGTATATTGTAGTGGATGCTTGGACATATATATAGAGGACTTTCTTGCTCGACATGATAGTATGCTATCTGATTGCTCTTTATCTTAACATGTACTCTGATAGCCTCTATGTTACATGTTGATAAAGCCCTTAGGATGAGTACTTGACTACCAGGACTATGATGCAGATCGTACTAGTGGGGACAGTGTAGTCGCTAAGTACATCCTTCAAATGTTCCTAGTCGCAGGTGTATCGAGACAGGGCATCGATATACCAGAGTAGACTAGCGTATGCTTCTTGACCCATATAGATGGGCGATGGATGATACCATATCCATTGATGTTTGACATCAGAGATAGTATACGGGTGCTCACTGGAGACTGGGTACACTGGACGACCTCACCGAGAACTCCCAGATGGTATTATACCTCACGTCAGATGGCAAATTTCTGGTGACACTGGTACAGGTTAGTCTGTAGACCCGAGATCGTCATAGAGTCTTGTGTGATTCCCACTGTGCTTTGATTTCCATCATACCACATCCAAGAGGGCATGCAAAACGGTGGATTTTGGGTACAGTCCTGAATCACATGGAGGTAATGAGCGATAGGAGGGGTTTCGTCTCTCCCGGTATTGGGAGTTGATGTTGCGCTGTGTTCGATTGGCTATAACTGGAAATCCCTGGCCAGGGTTGCTGAGATTTACTGGTAAGTGTTATCAGTAGTTTCTCGAACTGTTCTGGACCTCATATCGACACGACTTATCGGTTACTGGGGTATGACGTTTACCACCCCTAGACTGGATATGCGACATATCAGACGAAGAGACCGGACTGTATGGGAGTGTTACTGATTGGATTCGCAGGAGAATGTACAGGCTTGCTTATTGATCTTCTGATTGCTCAATACACAGGTGGCTGTCACGTTTAGCTAACCGCTTGCAGCTTGTTGGTGTTTTGATATGATCATCACCTACTGCCGGCGTATTGACGATTCTTTAGAGTCCTACACAGAGGTTTCCTGGCTCAGGCAAAACGGAGTAGGAGCACATATGTGATATGTGCGGGACCGAGAATAATACGTGTATGCGATACCGTATTAGATTCTCGTGATATGTGATATCGGCCGGGTATATGTGATATAGCCGGGTCATCGGATCAAGTGTTGATTCGATGAACTGATACAGATTATATTAGTCGGTTATTTGTTAAATAGCCGGATTATCGGATCAAGTGTTGATTTGATAATTTAATGTATAATTATATATTTGATAGATTACATTACATTAACTAATATAAGCTCACTTAAAGATTCTTTTTCTCACATGGATAATACATTGATATATATGCGATATATGTTAATTGTATTATTTTCTTTTGTTACAAAATATATTGTATATGTGATATATAATATTGTAACAAGTTACGGTTACAAATGCAACATGCTTTGTGGAGTTTAAACAAGTTAGGGTTGGGATTTGGGTTAGCTTTTTCATGAAGCTTCACGAAGCTTTCTTTTGTCTTTAGCTTAGATATTTTGTGTTGATATTTATTAACCCAATCCAAACCTTAGCCTCTAGTTTATTCTCTACAAGGGTTAACTTTATCATTCTTTAACCCATGGTTGCAATTCTAACCACACACAATAATTCATTATTCATCACAAATGAAATTCTTCTTCTTCTTCCTCTTGAAAAAAGCTTTCTAGCTTTTTGTGATGTGATGAAATAAAGTGAGAAATTGAAAACAGAAGAGAGATAAATTCCTACTTCATCATCCTCATCTATTCTAGCTACTTAGATTAAGGTGTTTCCTTTGCTAATAATTGATTAGTGAAGAAAGAGCTTGGGTTTGAGTTTCTTCAAGGTAGATCATCTTAGTTGTTGAAGATTGGAAGCAAGCTTGCATCTTGCTCTTTATGGAGCCTCTCTAGAGTCCGGGTACTTGATGATCGCAGCGAAGGGACCTCAACACGGAGCTTATGAAGCGATGGAACGGATGACAAAGGTTGGAATCCCTAACTCTTAGAAGTAAAATTGTTTACTTATAAAGTTTACCCTAATTCTCTAGTTAAGATCTTGGTTAGGGTTACAAAGCACCCTAAATTTTTATGAAATGGCATGTGTGATGCCTTGCTAAATCTTGTTGTCGTGCTATACAACCCTACAGCTATCCTCACATGCCTCGGTCCAATCAAAAGGAACCCCCTTCCAGGTCAACCCGGTCAACTGTGCAGCAATACGGGAGAAATCCTGGACAAAACGTCGATAATAGCCGGCCAGACCTAAAAAGCTGCGAACCTCCGTAACTGATACCGGTATGGGCCAGCGATGAACTGCCTCGATCTTCTTCGGGTCCATACAAATACCATCTCTCATCACTACTTGACCTAAGAAGTCGACACTGTCTAGCCAGAATGCGCACTTGGAAAATTTGGTGAACAACTGATGCTCCCTCAAAGTCTGCAGTGTGATACGCATGTGCTGCTCATGCTCCTCCCGACTCTGAGAATATACCAAGATGTCGTCAATGAACACAATGATGAACTGATCAAGATACGGCCTGAATACACGGTTCATCAAGTCCATAAATGCTGTCGGGGCATTGGTGAGCCCGAACGACATCACCAAGAAGTCATAATGACCATATCGTGTACGGAAAGCGGTCTTCGGAATATCATCCTTCCGAACCCGCAACTGGTGATAACCTGACCGTAAATCAACCTTCGAGAAATACCCTGCACCCTGGAGCTGATCGAATAAGTCGTCGATGCGGGGTAAGTGATATCTATTCCGCACAGTAACCTGGTTCAGCTGACGATAATCATTGCATAAGCGTATACTGTCGTCCTTCTTCTTAACAAACAGGACGGGAGCACCCCAAGGTGACACACTCGGTCGGATTAGCCCTTCATCCAGCAAGTCCTGCAACTGATCCTTCAGCTCTCTAAGCTCCGCCGGGGCCATCCGATAGGGCGGTATAGAAATAGGCCCCGTGCCGGGGATCAAGTCAATGCTGAACTCAATCTCGTGCTCTGGTGGCAGACCAGGCAGCTCGTCAGGGAATACATCAGGAAACTCTCTCACATTAGGGACCTGGTCCATCGGAACCTCTGTCGCGCTAGTATCACAAACATAGGATAAGAATCCCTGACACCCTTTTCGCAAGAGCTGACCAGCGCGAAGAGAAGAAATCAAGCTAGGAAGGGTAGCGCTACGATCTCCCTGAATAACAAGAACCGGCTCACCAGGAAAACTGAATCTGACTGCCTTCTTACGGCAGTCCACAGATGCATAACATGTGGCTAGCCAGTCCATACCAAGAAGAACGTCGAAGTCTAGCATATCGAGGAGAATCAAATCAACTGAAGAATCCCTCTCCCCGATACAATAGGACATGATCGGTACACAAAACGAGCAACAAACGACTCACCTACCGGAGTAATAACGACAAGCGGCTGATCTAACGAAGAAGAATCTCGGCCCAACCTCGAGGCAAAGTAAGTGGATACATAAGAATGTTTGGAGCCTGGATCAAATAATACCCGTGCATCAAAAGAATATACTGGCAGAGTACCTATCACGACGGCATTGGATGCCTGTGCATCCTGCGGAGTCAAAGTGAATACTCGGGCCTGTCCACCACTAATAGCTGACTTTCCTCTGCCTCTACCTCTGCCTCTGTCGCCTCGTCCTCTCTGAACAGGACCGCCTCGCTCACGACCTCTAGGAGCATCTGCCTGGTGTGGAGCATCATCAGGGGTAGGAAGTAGAGCTCTCTGAGGAGGTGGTGAGGGTGGTAAGGTCACATATGGGACTGTCGCCGTGCCTTGGCGTCCCATGGTACAGTCTCTGACACGATGGTACTGACTCCTGCACCGAAAACATCCTGGTAATGACTGCTGGGTCTGTGGATATGAACCAAATAACTGACCTCGTCTCAATCCTCTGCCACCACCATCTCCCGGAAAGAATCTATCATGGTGTCTACCCACCTGCCGCTGGGTTGGCATATCAGTACGAATCCGCTTCGGCCCAGAAACGACCGGAGTCTCAGAAATGCGCTCCTCCAAAAGTATGGTTGTAGGGTTCCTAGGCACTCTAGTGAGGTCTCACAAGGCATCGACCATGCCAAATTCAAAAAATCTAGGTGCCGAGAGACCCGACTACGGTTCGTTTGCTAGAAAACTAGGCGAAAAAGCTAACTAGTTAACACTTAACTATGAGAATCGGAAATACAACCATTGTAGATCCGGTGCTCCACCTCCATAGCTCTGCAACGAAGTCCTCTCCGCTGTCTAAAAAGAATCCGGGCTTTAGCGTCGACTTCATCGGAGAATAAGCGAGCTAGGTCGTCGATGTCCATGCCGAAGATGATCTATGTCGAAGCATCGCAAGATCAAGCTCTCACTTCACCAAGTCAAGAAACTTGTGAAGGAAACACACTCTACTACTTGGCAAGAGGTAGAGGATGAAGAAATAGGAAGTGGGTAGACTTTAGAATTGGATTTCTCACTCAAATCATCAATCCACCATTGATGACCTCAAGCTTCTTTTCAATGAAGAAGAAGATGAAGAAGATGAATATTGTTATGATAAGAATAATAGAATAGAAAATAAAATCCATTCTTATCATAATATTAACCTTAGTTTAGTGTAGAGAATGGACCATGGTTAGATATGATGGTTAGGGTTAAGGAAGAGATAAGAATGGTTGACTTGATCAAAGTTTCAAGAAACTTCAACATAAAACAAAATAAGCCACCATCCTTAAATAATTTCCAAAATGAATATATATATAAATAAATGAATAAGATAATCAAAACCCTAATCATTAAGTAAACCATGGTTTAATCTTTACACTTAACCAAGTTAATATGCATCATCAAACATGATACAAACATGTGCATAAAAGTATATCACATATACAACTTGCACAATCCAAGTGAGAAAATCCATTTAAAGTGAACCATTACTAGTTAATGCAAAGTAATATATCAAATATATAATTATACATTAAATCATTAAATCAACACTTGATTCAATGATCCGGTCATGTCGCACACAACCGACTAGTATACAATGTATCGGCTTATCGAATCAACGCTTGAATCGATAACTAGGTTATATCGCATACAACCACTCGATATATTCATCGCGAGAATGGAATACGGTATCACATACACGTATTATTCTCGGTCCCGCACATATCTCATATGCGCTCCTATTTCGTTTCGCTTGAGCCAGGAAACCTCTGTGTAGGACTCTAAAGACTCGTCAATACGCCGGCAGCAGGCGATGATCATATCAAACACCCACAACCCGCAAGCGGTCTGCTAAACGTAACGGCCACCCGGATATTGAGCGATCAGAAGATCGACGAGCAAGCCCGCTCACACTCCTGCGAATCCGACCAGTAACACTACCGTACAGTCCGGTCTGATCGTCTGATATGTCGCATATCTCGCCTAGGGGTGGTAAAACGTCAGACCCCAATAGCTTGATAAGTCGTGTCGATATGAGGTCTATAACAATTCGAGAAACTACTGGTAACACTTACCAGTAAATCTCAGCAACCCTGGCCAGGGATTTCCTGTTATAGCCAATCGAACACAGCGCAACATCAACCCCCTATACCGGGAGAGACGAATCCCCTCCTATCGCTCATTGCCTCCATGTGACTCGGGACTGTACCCAAAAACCACCGTTTTGCACGCCCTCTTGGACGTGGTAAGATGGAAATCAAAGCACAGTGGGAACCATACGAGACTCTATGACGATCTCGGGTCAACAGACTACTCTGTACCAGTGTCACCAGAGAACTGCCATCTGACGTGAGGTATAATACCATCTGGGAGTTCTCGGCGAGTCCGTCCAGTGTACCCAGTCTCTACTGAGCGCCCGTATATCATCTCTGATGTCAAACACCAATAGATATGGGATCATCCATCGCCCATCTGTATGGGTCGAGAAGGTACACGCTAGTCTACTCTGGTATATCGATGCCCTGTCTCGATACACCCACGACTAGGGACTTTGAAGGATGTACCTATGGACTACCATGTCCCCACTAGTATGATCCGCATCATAGTCCAGGTAGTCAAGTACAGATCCTAAGGGCTTTACCAACATGTAACAGAGAGACAATCAGTATACACGTTAAGGTAAAGTTCAACCAGATAGCATACTATCATGTCGAGCAAGAAAGTCCTCCCTATATACGTCCCAGCATCCACTACAATATACATCCTATGTACAGTAATGGCCTCTAGGGCATACATATAACTAACAATCTCCCACTTGCACTAGGGCCATCTGATAGCAGTGGTTTCAGTATCTCATACTCAACCATCCCATAAAAGTCTCTCTCTGGGAACAGGCCTTTGTGAGTGGATCCGCTGTGTTGTCCTCTGAGTCTACTCTCCTAACCTCGATCTCCCTGGAGATCAACCATCTCCATGATCAAGTGATACTGCCTTTAGAATATGTCTGGATCACTGATGGGACCGGTGTTCCTTGGCATAAGCCACAACTCCATTGTCACACAATGGGAGGAACATAGTTCATCTCATGAACCAATAAACACCCAAACAGCCTCTTTGGTAGCATCTTAAGTAGCGATGTATCCAGCCTTTATCGTCTAGTATGCCACGGTATCTAGCTTGGAACTCTTCCAACATACCGTCCCTTTACTAAGGGTAAAGACAATGCCCGCGACTGACATTCAGTCGTCTTTATCACCCTGGAACACTTCCAGTGATTCTCCCCAGGATCAATTGATACTATCTCACTACAACTAGTGAGAATTCTAATATCCAATTAAATCTATCTCATAGATCCAAAACTCAGGATTTAGGAGGTATCACTTTGATCCTAAGTGGAGAATCATTATGATAAGCGGAGATTGATCGAGCGTAGCATAAGAAACTCCTTCCCCATCAAGAGTATGTCATCCACGTACTCTACGAGGATCGTCACCATACTCCCTACTACCTTTTTGTATATACAAGGTTCATCTACCATTTTGATGATGTCAAACTCTTTGACTAATTCATCAAAACAGATGTTCCAACTCCGCGATGCCTGCTTTATCCTATAAAGCATCTTGCACACGTTTCCGCTGCTCCCACTGTCTACGAGGCCCTCTGGCTGTGTACTTATAGACTCTCTCTTCTAAATCATCATTTACAAAAGCAGTCAAGACACCCAACCACCAGATATCGTAGTCATGGTATGTAGCCGTGGCAAGTAGGATCTGGATGGACTTAAGCATAGCTACTGGAAAAGGTTTCATCATTATCCACGTCTGGTCGATGACGAAAACCTTTAACAATTCTAGCTTTGAAAGTCTCAACTTTTCCATGTACACCAAGTAATCTTCTCAAGATATACTTGCTCCTGATGGGGATTTAACCCTTCAGATTTTGCAACCAAAGTCCATACTTTGTTGGTGTACATGGATTCCATCTCAGATCACTAAGCATCCAGCCATTCTTACAGAGTCCCACTCCTGATGGCCAGCTCGAAACTATTTGGGTCATCATCTCATGGTGCAATCCTCGCTCCCACTGTCATAGAGAAACCGAAGTATCTCTCAGGTGGATGAGGAACCCTACTAGATCGGTGGAGAGGCTGAGATTCGTTGGTAACTATTGAATCCTTTGGTTCTTTCAAATCATCAGCTGCAGTTTGTATAGCTGGAACATTTCCAGTTCTACATAACAAACTTTGCCTCGAGCTTGTCCGGATTTTGCTTTCAGACATAGGCCGGTCAACCCCAAATCTTAACTAGCTTAAGACATGGGCTCTTCCCTTATCATATATGAAGTGGTAGGCATTGATTAGATTCGAACCCTATTCAATAGGTATGCAGCTTCTCAAGCGCATAACTCCCAAAAGGAAAAAGGTAACTCAGTATTACTCATTATAGAGCACACCTTATCACATAGGGTGTAATTGCTCCATCCCGATATACCATCGTGCTATGGTGTATTCAGAGGAGTAATGCTGAGAGAGAATCTCATTCTCCTTTAGAATAGTCCAGTATTTCCGTGCTCAAGTATTCTCCTCCTTGATCTCATCAAAGGACATAATACTTATACCCGTATTGGTTCTCTACTTCTAGCTTATATTTCTGTGAATATCTCAAAAGGTTCGGACTCATGTTTCAACAGGAACATATGACTGAATCTTGAGAGATTATCAAAGAATATAATGAAGTACAAAGAACCGGTCTTAGCATGTGTAGACAGGGGACCTACATACATCAACATGTATCATCCCAAGAGTTCACTGACTCTTTCTCTGTTTCCAGTAAACGGAGCTGTGGTCATCTTATCTTTGTGACATGACTTGCAAGTTTCATGAGATGTAAATTCAAACTGATTTAAATATGCATCTACATGTAACTTCAGCTAGTCGGGTCGCATTGATATGACCTAGTCTACAATGCCTCAAGAAGGATTCGTTCATTTCTGAACTCTTCCTCTTGTGTGTGTTCCGTATACTAAGAACTGTAGTTTGATTTAGAACATTAATGCTTTTAGATAACGTGCCTGAACCGATCAACTTTTGATATAGGAAATGTTCAAAACATTATCCAACTATACAAAATTTTATTATTTCTTTACTGATAAAGAGAGTGATATGATTTTGTATATCAGGTTCGGTATCTAATAACATTCGTTCAGAATCAATGTATTTGGAATACAGGATGACTGTGACCGACAGACTTGGCTGCAACTCTTGCCCCGTTTTCTGCCTCATGAAACTTATCACCCGTTCTCAGTTCTCTACCTTTTTGTAGCCCCATGTAACAGATTACATATCTGGGATCCTGTTCTGGTATCACATACCCAGGACGTAGAGGATACGGAGAAACAGTTCTTTGTAATGAACACACCCGAAGATGATGCATCAACATGCACTCTCTTCGTTTGGGCGGCACGGGAATTCTGGTAATCCTAATTTCCTGCTCTGTCTTATAACAATTATAAGTTGGAGCGGGACCAACGTTCCCCAGCTCAGTATAACAAGCGGGTTCGGTCAATTATCCGTATTTTTATCTTGATTAAGGCGTGATATGGTCGCTACCTGGAGAGAGAGAGAAGAAAACACTCAGCGTGCGCTCTGTCAAAATAGATTGGTTATTATTTTATCTAATCAGGATGGCTCCCACTGCTTTTTATCAAATCTTCCTTCAAACCCTAAAAGGAAAGACTAGCCGGGATTAATTACACACTACAAGTTCGCCAATCTTTCAGCCAGGCCAGTGTCGGTACTTTGAGGGAGGTCCCCCGTGCCTTCGCACGAACCTAATTAATGTAAACCTCGTTTTCCCAGAGGTGTAATCTCGTTGACACCTTTCTAGACACCTACTTGATCGGCTAATTGTAATGTATAAAACTCTCCCAGGAGTAACTCTTACTCGCAGCGGGTATCGGGATCCAACTATCTCATAGAAGGTACGCAATCTCATTGCAAATTTCAACACCCGATAATATTTTGCCCCTAGCGTCCTATGACCTTGACGCAGGCCAACAAACCATAGTCCGCTAGTCAAGTTCAACCCGTCATTTCCTGATTGAATTAACCCACCCGCACGACCCTTGACGCAGGCCAACAAAGTCGCACGACTACCCTAATCCAATCACATCATATGCTTATGCAAATAAGCACCAGTTAGCTACCGCACACTACGCCTTGACGCAGGCCAAAAAACGTAGCACGAATACTAACTACTACTTATCTGAAATGACGGAGGGCTACGACAGGTTTTTCTAAAAACCTATTGCGTAATGAACTTGATATCGTTGTAGAATCAAATGAATTTTGAAATGGAGTGTTTTTGAGGCTTTTCTAGTTTTGCTAAAGGAGTCACTCCCGGTGAAGGGATCGTCGGTCCCTTTTCCTTGTCGAATGAGGTGCGGGATATATCGATATATCACTGTGCAAAGCAGAACTCTTAAAAGCAATCAAAAGACAAACCGAGGGCGTAGCATCGACCAGTTATTGCTAAAGGAGTCACTCCCGGTGAAGGGATCTCGGTCCTTTCCTCGTCGAATGAGGTGCAAGGATATATCACATATACCGCTGTGCAAAGCAAGAACTGTAGCTACCTGTTTTATTTTGAAATTCGATTCTACAACATCTTAGGTTTCTTTTCTTTCATTAATCATATTAATGAAGTCCCATCATTTAAGTACCTAAACATCACAGATAAATACGACGTACACTTATGCCATCCGCATTCGCCTCGATGTCCCCTCGTGCAACCGTTAGGTAGGTAACTAACGGCAGAGCAGGGCAGGGCTAGCGCGGGTGTAAAACATAAGTAACGCCTATATAATATATCATATATACTATATACTGTATCTATCACAGAACATCACATGATCACATCACAGATATCGCAGCAGAAGAAACATATGAAATATTGGATATATTAGGACGTCCGTGTTTACAATACGAGCCAGTATAAAACACGGATTCCACGGTCATGATGAATAGCCAAACCCACACCCCTAGACCCCTACGAGAGCGGCAAGCAACCCTGCCAATTCTAGAGTTAGGAGACCCGGACTCGACTCCTCGAGTTGGTCTCCCACTGGACCCTAGAACCCGGTTACTAGTGCTCCCCTCCTTGGGTCTAATCCTAGTGCGGAAAAGTAAATAATATACAAAGGGTGACATCTTCCGCTACCTGGAAGCGCCCCAATAAAAGAATATTACATTACAAGTTTTTACATGAATGAAAACGAAAAACACTCATCTCACATAAAAACCCCGGCTATTCAAACCCGACGATCCAATATAACATATCCAGCAACACATAACATCACATGTCATCAACGTAAGTAAATATGCGCATACCCAATTGTCGTTGACATATAGCAACGAAACCGGCGATATCACATATGTACACTTACGGTCACAGAAAAGAAAGTGTAAAACTACAACAGTTGGAATCCGCAACCACCTCAGACATCGCATGCCTAACCAAATGAATACTTAGACATCGTATGCCTAACAATTATAAACCCCGCATTTTAGTCTCAAAATCGAAAACACTTTTCAATATCAAGTCGGGCAATTCAACAAGAATTCCCGACATTCTGATCGAATGCTCGTCGCAAACTTCAGTAGACGGCTGCACCCCCCGATATCGTCGACGAAGTGCACCAAGGCGGAACACCGCTACCGCGAGCACCCGAACGGATGCTTTCGGCGACGGGGTTCTCTACAGTCACTTGGTCGGGGCTATGGGGTGAGGCTGTCTATTAAGTTTACCCGGCGAGTATCCGCGTACGCTACGTGATTGCGACGGACTTTTGATCACATCAAAATTCCGTGGCAACCGATCAAGTGAGACTAAAGTGCTATGTTTATAACATTCATTCAGTTATCTCATAACTTATTGTGAATTCCAATTATTGTATCCCATTCCGGATAAATAGAAAATGTCAAACTTTCCGATCGAACAATCGAACACCCAAGTTTTCCCGATACAGCTCAACACATGAAATAAGTCTAACAACATTCCGTTCGTGCCTCAGTACCAACGGTCCAGCCGTAGAAGGGTCAAGCCAACGCCTCACATGTGGCACGCCGTACTGCCCCAAACCCGAAGGTTCAAAGGGCAGTTCAAGACGGTCACATTATCGAGTTAAGGTTTGTTGTCTTCTAGAGGGACCATCGCGTTACTTGCACTACTTAGAACGTCGTTAAACTACGGAAAAATCCAACACTTGGAAATTTCCCGACAGGGGAAAAATTGGGTATTTATATCCGGTCGAACTTTTTAACATATTCTAAAATTTATCCGGAAAGCCAAATAGACAAAATTTGATACCCCGATCGAAACACCGAATCCCCAAAACAACTGCAGAAAATTCAACTCTTGAATAAGTATTAAAAATTCCCAGAAAATCCAACATAAAATAATAAGAGTTATTGTGCAGATCTTGGAGGATGACGTCATCACCTAGCCGCGGAACCGCCGCAGAAGCTGGGCTTCTGCCGCGGTTCCGCGCTCTGTTGGATGAATCTTTCGCCTAAGTTTGCACAGTAATTCTTATAATTATTTATTGAATTTTTTAGGCATTTTTAATACACAAAAATCCACATTCTCGGAAAAAGTACAGAGAGCATATTTGTTTTGGGTTCCGGGTTCGTTCGGACTTCGAATTCCGTCTAGACTTCGCCTAAGGCTCTAGCTAGGCTCTGATACCACTGTAGGGTTCCTAGGCACTCTAGTGAGGTCTCACAAGGCATCGACCATGCCAAATTCAAAAAATCTAGGTGCCGAGAGACCCGACTACGGATCGTTTGCTAGAAAACTAGGCGAAAAAGCTAACTAGTTAACACTTAACTATGAGAATCGGAAATACAACCTTTGTAGATCCGGTGCTCCACCTCCATAGCTCCGCAACGAAGTCCTCTCCGCTGTCCAAAAAGAATCCGGGCTCTAGCGTCGACTTCATCGGAGAATAAGCGAGCTAGGTCGTCGATGTCCATGCCGAAGATGATCTACGTCGAAGCATCGCAAGATCAAGCTCTCACTTCACCAAGTCAAGAAACTTGTGAAGGAAACACACTCTACTACTTGGCAAGAGGTAGAGGATGAAGAAATAGGAAGTGGGTAGACTTTAGAATTGGATTTCTCACTCAAATCATCAATCCACCATTGATGACCTCAAGCTTCTTCAATGAAGAAGAAGATGAAGAAGATGAATATTGTTATGATAAGAATAATAGAATAGAAAATAAAATCCATTCTTATCATAATATTAACCTTAGTTTAGTGTAGAGAATGGACCATAGTTAGATATGATGGTTAGGGTTAAGGAAGAGATAAGAATGGTTGACTTGATCAAAGTTTCAAGAAACTTCAACATAAAACAAAATAAGCCACCATCCTTAAATAATTTCCAAAATGAATATATATATAAATAAATGAATAAGATAATCAAAACCCTAATCATTAAGTAAACCATGGTTTAATCTTTACACTTAACCAAGTTAATATGCATCATCAAACATGATACAAACATGTGCATAAAAGTATATCACATATACAACTTGCACAATCCAAGTGAGAAAATCCATTTAAAGTGAACCATTACTAGTTAATGCAAAGTAATATATCAAATATATAATTATACATTAAATCATTAAATCAACACTTGATTCAATGATCCGGTCATGTCGCACACAACCGACTAGTATACAATGTATCGGCTTATCGAATCAACGCTTGAATCGATAACTAGGTTATATCGCATACAACCACTCGATATATTCATCGCGAGAATGGAATACGGTATCACATACACGTATTATTCTCGGTCCCCGCACATATCTCATATGCGCTCCTATTTCGTTTCGCTTGAGCCAGGAAACCTCTGTGTAGGACTCTAAAGACTCGTCAATACGCCGGCAGCAGGCGATGATCATATCAAACACCCACAACCCGCAAGCGGTCTGCTAAACGTAACGGCCACCCGGATATTGAGCGATCAGAAGATCGACGAGCAAGCCCGCTCACACTCCTGCGAATCCGACCAGTAACACTACCGTACAGTCCGGTCTGATCGTCTGATATGTCGCATATCTCGCCTAGGGGTGGTAAAACGTCAGACCCCAATAGCTTGATAAGTCGTGTCGATATGAGGTCTATAACAATTCGAGAAACTACTGGTAACACTTACCAGTAAATCTCAGCAACCCTGGCCAGGGATTTCCTGTTATAGCCAATCGAACACAGCGCAACATCAACCCCCTATACCGGGAGAGACGAATCCCCTCCTATCGCTCATTGCCTCCATGTGACTCGGGACTGTACCCAAAAACCACCGTTTTGCACGCCCTCTTGGACGTGGTAAGATGGAAATCAAAGCACAGTGGGAACCATACGAGACTCTATGACGATCTCGGGTCAACAGACTACTCTGTACCAGTGTCACCAGAGAACTGCCATCTGACGTGAGGTATAATACCATCTGGGAGTTCTCGGCGAGTCTGTCCAGTGTACCCAGTCTCTACTGAGCGCCCGTATATCATCTCTGATGTCAAACACCAATAGATATGGGATCATCCATCGCCCATCTGTATGGGTCGAGAAGGTACACGCTAGTCTACTCTGGTATATCGATGCCCTGTCTCGATACACCCACGACTAGGGACTTTGAAGGATGTACCTATGGACTACCATGTCCCCACTAGTATGATCCGCATCATAGTCCAGGTAGTCAAGTACAGATCCTAAGGGCTTTACCAACATGTAACAGAGAGACAATCAGTATACACGTTAAGGTAAAGTTCAACCAGATAGCATACTATCATGTCGAGCAAGAAAGTCCTCCCTATATACGTCCCAGCATCCACTACAATATACATCCTATGTACAGTAATGGCCTCTAGGGCATACATATAACTAACAATGGTTGCATCCATCGTGGCTGCGTATGTGTCAAAGTGCTGGGTGCCGATGGCAAGGAATAACCGTGTGTTGAGTCCTCGCACAAACCTCTTTATCCTCTTCTCTTCAATGTTTACTAGGTACGGAGCATATCGAGACAACAGAGTAAACTGTATATCATACTCGGGCACTGTAATCCCAGGAGTCTTGCGCAAAGACTCAAAACTATGGGCTCGAGCATCTCAGACACTCTCCGGAAGAAAACGGGCAAGAAATGCAGGGGTGAACTTGTCCTAAGTCATAGAAGGTAGACCTGCAAGTCGGCCTCTCTCTACTGAATCGTACCACGTCTGGGCAAGGCCTTCCAGACGAAAACTCGTGAACTCCACCCATCTATCATCAGAACATCTCAACGAACGTCAAATCCTAGTCATCCTATCGAGAAATGCATGTGGGTCCTCTGTCGCATCCGTGCCGGTAAAGGCTGGAGGTCTCAGCCTCATAAACTCATGTAAGGATACGGGGATAATCGCAGAAGTAGCAGGAGCAACAGTCTGGGCAACAGGTACAATCGTGGTCTGTGTGGTGGAAGGAACATCCTCGAATCTCCATGTCTGACTGGACTCAACTAAAGATCCCATCATCTGTCGCAACTCCTGTATACCGGGCTCTAATATGGCAATACGGTCTGGAGAAGGCGGATCAATCTGACCCTGAGGGGTAGGCGTATCATCGCGCTCGATCCTCGCCTAAGACGAGCCCGCTCGAAGCTCATCCCTAGCGGCAGCCCGCTGAGCTCTCATAGTCTTTGGCGGTATCGAAGCTGGAATAAGAAATAGGAGCGATAAGAACATTGCAATTGAATCAAGGGATGCATGGAATCAAGGAAGAAATACAAGCAATATGTCCTAAGGTCACTTAGGCGGAATACCGTATCGTAAGTATACCGCGGAATATACCCACGCTATGCCACTCTGCTTAAGTCACCTACTCTATCTACCGAGGGTCGTCCTACACTCAGAAAGGTAAAACCTACTCTCTGATACCAACTTTGTCATGACCCAAAGGTACGGAACGTGACTGGCACTTAGATTACGAGAAGTCTAAAGGCGTAACGTAACCAAAATCAGCCAAAGCCCAGAAAATCTAAACCAAAACAATAAGAGTGAAGGAAAACCTTTCATGAAAACGACTTTAAAATCAATTAAGTTGTATTACTCCCTTTTTTTTAAAACATCAAAAATTTCCGAAACTTTCGGCAGAGTCTCCTTTGTAAATACTAGCCCCCAAAATGGGTACAACAAGATATATAAACCTGTAATGATATAATGGCATCCCCAAGCGGGAGCTAGCTCTACGCCTAAGGCGGATCACAACCACACGCAATATATATGTAATATCAAGCAAATAAGCATAAAGAAAGGAAAAAATAAGAAAAACACAACGTCGGCTCAAGTGAGCTCGACCCCAGAAGAACCACATATACACAAATCTCTCGGTCTCATCACTAGGTCACATATACAAAATAAGAAGTGGTAGATGGAGAATACTAGATACAATGATAGCACAAAAAAGAGACAAAAGAAGCCAATGAAAAGATACGCCCGCCGCTACAAGGCCGACGAATCCGACCTGCAAGACACTGTGGCACAATGGGGGTAAGTCGCCAGCTCGTGAGTAGAAAATAACATCTAATAAGGCTATCGTAAGAACGCACGCAAATGCATCACAACATGTATGTCTATATGTGAGGTAATGCCACTAGTATGTATGCACATGTATGCAAAATCAATACGAAATCTTTAAATGTTTAAAATACGAGGATCTCTGCATTCTTAACTTTGAAAAATATCTGTACAATTGCTAAGGTACCATCAATGAAATCATCCGAAAACCGTGTCAAGTATCGACACCAAATATGGAAATATATCTGTCTCAATGTCTCACTATGTCAATATCTCAATACCTCGGGCTCCGTCAGTCCGGATCGGCCCATATCGTCAAATCTCACGACAACGGTCAGTATCCTCCGAATATCCGCCGCGCCAGACATCACCGGTAGGTAGTCTTCCCCTGTCAGGCTCATCGTCTACAACTCGATCTTCTTGCCCCGGGATACCATACCGAGCCCACCATATACCCGAGACGGTTCATCCACTCATCGAATCGGGTCTCGAAATCCAACAGAAAACATGAAAACTCATGGTGGACGACACATACATCACGAGAAAACCGCAACTTTATAAAAAAATATGATGATAATAAGCTTTTGTTAAATTCTTGCGGTTTTCCCCAAAATCCAGAAATCTCATCAATACTGAAATCCTCAAGAAAATCATAGTATCCAACATGTTGTATATGATAAGTACTTATGATGTCAAGGTATGCAATGTGATTTATGGCTAGGAATCTATATAACCATGATGATGAAGTGATGTATATACGAGCTATGCAATTTAATGTATCATGTATGATGCAAGTGTTGATACTGAACTAAGCAGGTTCTACAATGCTCGTGGCATGGAAATTACCAAAGGCGTGTTTGTTCACATGAATAGTGCGCGTGCAACATGAGCCAATGGTAATGGAGTAAGAGGCGATATCACACATGTGTACATAGATAACCATGCGATGCCAGCAGATGAATAACTAGAAAGCTATGCATAAGAATGAGATGGTTAACTAAATAACTATGCATATAATTTGCAAGTAATAAAGTGATCCTATCTATGGGGACCTTGCACCATCCAGACGATTTCCCCATAGATGTATACATCTACTCACCCGGACGCCTCGCTAATCAGATCCAACCACCGCTTTTCCTTTGCGCGCCGCGTCCGATGTTTCCGCAATCGATCCTAAAATTGCACAACACAAACATAAGATTACACATCATGAAATGACACAAGTCACAATATGAAAAGATCAACGTCGACAAGTTAGGCACAACGTGCACTAGGTGCGCGGAACACACACGAAAACCACTAAAACCCTAACTAAAATCGTCGTTTCGGAGCAACCGTCAAAACTAAAACCCGATTAAACCAAATTCCACATTCGCACACCCTAAATGTTGTAGGAGATGCTAATAGTATCGTCAAGATATCGCAATTAAATCACCTCCTAATTTTATGAAAAACCTAGTAAGCACTAACATGAAAATTTGGTGCAAACATCGCGGGTTTGCGGTAAAGTGGTGACAACATCGCATAATCAACCAACCATACAACTAGCTAGAAACTACAAAAATTTTAACCCATTTACAATGCTTCGAACCCTAATTTTAAATCAAACTCTTTTCTAGAATTTCCTAAACAAGAAATTTTAACCAAATTTCACACTTTAAATATCTAAATTAGCTTATTCAAACTACAAATTAAACATTAGATTAGAATTATACCTCTCAAGTTGAACCCTAGCTTGCACTTGATCTCTAAAGATGCCCCATTTCTTCTTGTCTTAAACTAATTTGGGTTTGGGAAGAGGTAGAATAGGGATTTGTTTTGAATTTTGTGAAGAATTTGTGGATTTTTGTGGATTTTTGAATGAATTTTGAACCAAAAAAATGATGGGGAAAATGGGGAGCTGCTGTGCTGATCTCGGCCAGAGGTAGAGAGGGGGGAGTTGTGAGAGAAGTGTGTGGAATTTTCCAAGAAAAGTATCTCTCAAGTTCATTTAATACTTATCACATCATTCTTTACAAAAAAACCCATTTTAATTCATTTTTAAACCATGAAACAACTAATCTTGGAAAGTCTTGATAAAATTTTTGTTACTACTATATTTTAGTTTATGATGGTTCCTAATTATGTAATTTACCCATTTAAATTTGTATTTATCACTAATTTAATGTATATTTAAAAGCTTAAAATAATATTCAAAATAATTAATTAAGGAAATTTTTTTAAATGACTAGAAATTTTTAAGTGACAATTAATTAACCAATTTATAGAAATTTCTTATCTAAATTTTATATAATTAGGGCTATATTGAAATATAATTATTTTTACATTTTATGGAAAATACCGTTTATTTTACCGATTATCGAAAAACTAGCTAAACAAAATTCAAAGTGTTACAATCTTCCCCCCTTAAAGAAATTCGGTCCCCGAATTTAAAATTTAACTACGCGTACCTTCAAAAAGATGGGGATATTTCTTCCTCATCTCGTCCTTGGTCTCCCAGATGACCTCCTCGCTATTCGGGCCACGCCAAAGAACCTTGGCGGACGGTATAACCTTCGACCTCAATTTCTTCACCTGCCGATCCAAAATGACAACCGGCTGCTCGGTGAATGAAAGATCGCGCTCCAGCTGGATCGTCTGGTGCTGAATCGCATGGGAATGGTCATGATGGTACTTGCAGAGCATCGAAACATGGAACACGGGGTGAACATCTGGGAAGCTGGGCGGAAGAGCCAACCGATAAGCCACCGAAGCAACACGCTCTAAGATCTCGAAGGGACCAACATATCTAGGACTAAGCTTCCCTTTCCACCCAAATCTCATTACGCCCTTCATTGGAGAGACCCTCAGGAAAACATGGTCGCTAACAGCGAACTCGAGTTGGCGACGGCGCTTGTCAGCATATGATTTCTGCCTGCTCTGTGCTGCCCTCATCCTATCTTGAATTAGCTGGATCTTTTCGGTCGTCTCCTGTATGATCTGCGGCCCCAAAATACTGCTCTCCCTGAGCTCTGTCCAACAGACAGGCGATCGACATCTCCTCCCATATAAAGCTTCGAAAGGTGCCATCTGAATCGTCTCCTGGAAGCTATTATTGTAGGAGAACTCGATCAAGGGCAAATGACGATCCCAGCTACCACCGAAATCTAAAACACAAGCTCTGAGCATGTCCTCAAGAGTTTGAATAGTACGCTCTGACTGACCGTCAGTCTGCGGATGAAAAACTGTGCTAAAACTCAATCGGGTGCCCAAAGCCTCCTGAAGTTCTGCCATAATCGGCTGGTAAACTGGGTGCCCCGGTCGGACACGATGCAAGTCGGGACGCCATGCAGTCGCACGATCTCATCAATATAAACCTGGGCATACTGAGCAAATCCAAAAGTTGTCTTCACTGGCAGAAAGTGAGCCGCTCTCGTCAGTCGATCCATAATCACCCAAATAGAATCATACCATCGACTGGTCCTGGATAGACCCACAATGAAGTCCATGGAGACCTGTTCCCACTTCCACTCAGGAATGGGCAAAGGCTGTAACTCGCCGGCTAGCCTCTGGTGCTCGGCCTTGACTTGATGACAAGTCAGGCATCTCGATACGAAGTCTGTAACATCCTTCTTCATCCCGTCCCACCAGTAAACCTCTCTCAAATCACGGTATATCTTGGTGGAACCTGGATGAACACTATATACTGATCTATGTGCCTCCTCAAGAATATCACGCCTCAGTCCCTCAGAATCTAGTACGCACAATCGAGTCCCAAATCGAAGTATCCCCTGGTCATCAATCACGAACTCAGAAACTCTGCCCTGCCGAATCTGCTCGATAATCTCTAAAATACGGGCATCACCGGACTGTGCCTCGCGGATACGGTCAAGTAACTGTGGGCGTGCTCTGAAATGGGCCAGCTGTCCCCCTGTAGGAGTAAACTCGAACTGCACTCTGCTGTCACATAAAACCTGCCAATCCGCCATCGGCTGCATCTGTACTGCGCTCAAACAAGATAATCTACCTCCGGGCTTCCTACTCAAAGCATCAGCCACCACATTCGCCTTGCCCAGATGGTATAGAATCTCACAGTCATAGTCTTTCACCAACTCCATCCAACGGCGCTGTCTCAGATTCAGATCTCGCTGCTGAAAGATATACTTCAAGCTCTTGTGGTCAGTGAATATCTGGCACGACTCGCCGTATAGGTAATGTTTCCAGATCTTGATTGCAAACACCACTGCAGCCATCTCTAAATCATGAGTGGGGTAGTTCTGCTCATGTTTCCTCAACTGTTGAGAAGCATACGCGATAACTCTGTCGTGCTGCATCAATACACAGCCCATCCCCACTCGAGAAGCATCACAATACACCACGAAACCGCCCGATTCTGAAGGCAATAATAACACTGGTGCAGTAGTCAGACGAGTCTTCAACTGCTGGAAGCTATCCTCACATGCCTCGGTCCAATCAAAAGGAACCCCTTTCCGGGTCAACCCGTTCCACTGTGCAGCAATACGGGAGAAATCCTAGACAAAACGTAGATAATAGCCGGCTAGACCTAAAAAGCTGCGAACCTCCGTAACTGATACCGGTCTGGGCCAGCGCTGAACTGCCTCGATCTTCTTCGGGTCCACACAAATACCATCTCTCATCACCACGTGACCCAAGAAGTCGACACTGTCTAGCCAGAAGGCGCACTTGGAAAATTTAGCGAACAGCTGATGCTCCCTAAAAGTCTGCAGTGTGATACGCAAGTGCTGCTCATGCTCCTCCCGACTCCGAGAATATACCAAGATGTCGTTAATGAACACAATGATGAACTGATCAAGATACGGCCTGAATACATAGTTCATCAAGTCCATATATGCTGCCGGGGCATTGGTGAGCCCGAACGACATCACCAAGAACTCATAATGACCATATCGTGTACGGAAAGCGGTCTTCGGAATATCATCCTTCCGAACCCGCAACTGGTGATAACCTGACCTTAAATCAACCTTCGAGAAATACCCTGCACCCTGGAGCTGATCGAATAAGTCGTCGATGCGGGGTATGGGATATCTGTTCCGCACAGTAACCCGGTTCAGCTGATGATAATCATTGCATAAGCGCATACTGCCGTCCTTCTTCTTAACAAATAGGATGGGAGCACCCCAAGGTGACACACTCGGTCGGATAAGCCATTTATCCAGCAAGTCCTGCAACTGATCCTTCAGCTCTCTAACCTCCGCCGGGGCCATCCGATAGGGTGGTATAGAGATAGGCCCGTGCCGGAGATCAAATCAATGCAGAACTCAACCTCGCGCTCTGGTGGCAGGCCAGGCAGCTCGTCAGGGAATACATCAGGAAACTCTCTCACAACAGGGACCTGGTCCAACAGAACCTCTGTGGCGCTAGTATCACAAATATAGGCTAAGAATCCCTGACATCCTTTTCGCAAGAGCTGACCAACGCGAAGAGAAGAAATCAAGCTGGGAAGGGTAGTGCTACGATCTCCATGAATAACAAAAACCGGCTCACCAGGAAAACTGAATCTGACTGCCGTCTTACGGCAGTCCACAGATGCATAACAGGCGGCTAGCCAGTCCATACAAAGAAGAACATCGAAGTCTAGCATATCGAGGAGAATCAAATCAACTGAAGAATCCCTCTCCCCGATATGAACAGGACACGATTGATTGAATGAATTCTTTGTTTGTGTAGGTAGAAAGATGTATATAAATCACAACCAAAGAAAATTTTGACCGCAATCAATAACGGTGTCGATGTAGCGCGTTAGTGAATACGGATCGTCCGCAGGGAAAGTGTGATCCGTTCGAATTTGATTTAGATGAATTGAAAATTAAAGAAAAGAGAAAAAGACAATTCAATTCAAGATTATAAAATTGAATTTCAAGAATTATCTAGATCTAAATCTAATATCAAGAAAACATTAAAATCAAGAATGAAGAATTGATGATATCCAATCGAATTAGGTTTCAAGAATTGAAGTGAGGCTCGTAGGAATCGATTGAATCTATAGACGTGATGAAAACTAGTGATTACGTTTTCTTATCCATTAATGATTTGTTGCTAGATCGATGACAATTAATCGAGGTTTAAGGATCTTTCGAAGAAACTAGGGTTTCTTCATCTCATCCTTTGTCCTTTCGATGAATCTCATTCAAAAGCTAGCCTCTAGTAAATTGAATAAGCGATCGTTGATCTCTAGTTAAGAGCAAAAATAATCAAGAACGCATCTCGCTTGAAACTAGATTGTCGATGATTCAATTTACAAGAGTTTACAAAACTTATAGGAATTAAGAATCGTTTCAAGAATTGTAAACATCATCATCTATCGATTCTCTCGACTTCTCCATGAGCGGAGTTTTCTACTCAAGCATTATAACAAAGAACACAATCAAGAATCGAGATCTAATCATAATGCTCAAATATAGAAGTAAGCAAGATAAAGAAATTTCACCTTTTATTAATCATCAATTTTGTTACAACTCTCTCAAGATCTACAAGAGGAAAGAACTCGATCGTTGATTTGGCTTCGCACGTCTCCTTGAGTCGCGGATCGTCTCGAGGATCACTTGCTCCGTTGAAGTCCGGCGTCGCCTCTAAAAGGTTGAAGGTTTCTTGTTTGAATTCTACTCGGAGATCTTGAATTTGGCTTTGGTGATTCGATTAGGGTTTGGGTGCACAAGTTGTGTCACTCAACTTGTGGGAGTTGTGGCTCAATTTTCAACAACCTTGAGAGTGAAGCCTTAGGGTTCTTTTTATAGCCTTTCTTTTAGCTTCCCCTAGAAGCTTGATTAGGATTAGCTTTCTTTAGAAGCTAGGTTAGGGTTAGCTTCACTTGCAAGCTTGGTAGTTAGGTAGAAGGTTCTATAGTTTGTTAGTTAGAGCTAGCTTCTTTGATAAGCTTGGAGGTTAGGGAGAAGCTTCTAGGCTTAGGTAGTTAAGTGGGTTGCTTAAGAAGCTTGGAAGTGTTTAGCTTGAACAAAAAGCTTTACTGTTCGGACAGAAGCTTCTGGAGTTTGCAGTGGCTGAAATGAGTGTGGACCTTGAATAAAGAAGCCTGAAGGAAGGAGCTGCTGACGTCATGCTTGTGTGGCCGTGGATCCGCCGCGGGAAGGCTACTCCGGCCGTGGATCCATGGCCCATTAGTCGCATCTGTGCATGAAACTTGCTGTGCTACTTTGTGTTGGCCTTTTGGAACTTTTCTGATGTGTGTAATCTTATAAATCTTTCTTGTTCACGCCAGATCACAAGTCTTGGACTTGGCGTATTTTTATCAGCACTGTTAGCTGTTTCGGCTGTTTTCCTGGAATTTCCTGCACAGATTCTCGAGACAAGTGTTGCGCTATACAAAAGATCATGCGTGCCATGATAAACACTCAATTTCCCTCAAAATGTCGGTTTTAATATATAACACATGTTATTTGGTATTTTACAGATGTTTTGCTAATATGTGCTATATTCATATCGAATACCTTTAGATGATTGCAAATAGTAGGGAAATTGATGTGTTAAAAATGCAATATTTTCGACTGATCAAATTCCCCCAAACTTATTTTTCGTCGTCTCGAGCAAACTTTTTTATTAAAAAGAGAAGGAGAAAATAAAGAAAAAGAAAAACTAACTAGCACACTTTCGTAGTCAACACAATTGCACTGAGCACGTGCAACAAGCCTTTAAACCTCTAGGTGTCCCTAGTAGGAGGAGTGTTGTCTGCTGAGGGTTTTCAGCGGATTGCACCTACAAAATCCAATAATAAAAGGAAGACCGTGAAAGTTACATATAAAGATAAGAATTATAAAAGAAAGAATTTGAAAATTAGAGTTTCCAACTACACTACCTTTTCGGTTGTCATGAGTCCTAT
This sequence comes from Agapanthus africanus, assembly GCA_030015575.1. Taxonomy (NCBI): domain Eukaryota; kingdom Viridiplantae; phylum Streptophyta; class Magnoliopsida; order Asparagales; family Amaryllidaceae; genus Agapanthus; species Agapanthus africanus. The sequence goes on from CM057341.1 coordinate 344,686,992, forward strand.
CTTAATAGTCATGAAAAAAATGTTAGAAATCACATCATCCCTCAATAAAACATCGTCTTTATTCTTCATTCCTATGTTTCTTCCAAACGTCGATCATATAACCCTACGTGTGTGTAAAGAACATCCCTACACCCGGAGAATTCAATTCAAGCTATCATACTCTTGTCCATCTGCCTCAGTACTTTTTAATTTATGAATATTTAGATGGATTTGCTCACACATTTTCATGCGACCGTTAATACTTCTTGAGGTACTAACCGACCGATTACTCATGTGCTTGCTTATTTAGTGTTTTTCCTCGTCTTGCACCACCTAAGGCTTAGCAGTGACTCCCAGACCAGTTGGTCTAAGGCACTAGGTGAAGAGGCACCCTCGCTATATTTTTTTTATTGCTGCCTTGGCGATAACAAAACCAGTGTTCATTTTTCTTCACCATTTTATATTTTATTCATTTTTTATTTCCTTCATACTTTGGCTTTTAGACAAGAGCATTTCAAGGTATCCTCTACTATCCCGAGTTTCAAGACGTGTGTAAGTGCGTATAGTAGGGTATCAATGTTCCAATGTTTGGCTTCCAGAATAGTAACTATTTTTCTGACTTATTTTTATCCTCAGATTAGTGATTTCCTTCATCTTACTAACCCTTGGGACAACGGCTCATAACTACTTATTACTAGTTCGTATAAGAAAATTTCTAATTTTCTAGGTTTTCTTAAATTTTTCCAATCTTTTGGATGTAATTTTTCACTATCTAATCTTTTATTATCTTATTTATGTAAAAAATATTTTTATTTTTTTTGAAATTTTTTTTAAAAAAATTTTTATAGGTTGTTTTAAAAAAATGTTTTGTGCTTATGCGAAGTATGCGAAGTGATGCGAAAATTAGCACAAACCTCCCCCAAACTTTTTTTCAACAGTGTCCTCACTGTTTCCATCCTCTAGATCTCAAAAAACCTGTAAGCCTGGGAGGAAATTTATTAACAGGGGCAATAAATATGATCGTGAAAATCCTCCACCAAACTTATTTTTGGCTCACCATTTTGTGTAAAATTTTCTTTTCAAGAGCCAGATTATACCCCCCCCCAAACTTGAGTTAAACCATGTTATGCTTTGAAAATCACAAGAGGGGGTCAAGATTATTGGTCGATACCAAGGTTTGCAAAGACCGAAGGTCAACACCAACCATTCGAAAATTTTATCAATGTAGTGCATCGGTTGGTGGAAGAACAAGTTGAATGGAGCCAGAAAGAAGTGGGGAAAAGGTAAGTGGTGGAATAGAATGTGTTTGCGTCTCGTTTTGGAGAGACGACTCAGTGATTGCGATGGATTACTCGCATTCTCTTTACAGTTCAGAAGAAGGGGTGGAGGTTCAATTTCTTTGTTTGGGAGATGACTCTTCTCAACACCCGTGTCATTCAAAAATGCGAGTTCTTCAGCGAAAATTTCTTCAAAAGTCTCATCAATACCCCGAATAATAATGTCATCACAAAGCGCGGGGTGATCTTCAGACTCCAAAAACGGTTCATAATCAGTGTTAGATGTTGACCCGGGCAACTCGGTGGAAGAGTCTGTATGTGTATGATACATAGTTGGGTCAAACAACAACATATGAAAAGAGTCAAAATCAGTATCATGAGGATCGTCAAATTCGCTGTTGTCGACATCCATTAATTCGACAGAACATACCTGAGCAGTAGGTTCGGAGGGTACACTTCCCAACTTGTAACTTTTTAGCTCAATTGACCTATTCCCAAAGGATAGGGTCATAGAGCCATTACGACAGTTGATTATTGCATTGGAAGTGGCCAAAAAGGGGCGACCAAGAATCACCGGAATTTGATTCCGTGGGTTTGCTACAGGATGTGTATCAAGTACAGTAAAGTCCACAGGGAATACAAATTCCCCTATTTTTATTAACACATCCTCCAGTTCACCCCTAAATTTGGTGATTGATTGGTCAGCCATCTGGAGAGTGCAGTGATCTGGTTTCAACTCTGCGATCCCTAACTGCTCGTAAACTAAGAAAGGAAGCAGGTTAACACTTGCGCCAAGGTCAAGTAGAGCACGGTTGATGTGTTTATCCCCAATAGAAATGGAAATAGTAGGATAGCTAGGATCCTTACGTTTCCTCGGTAATTGTTGGGGAAAGGCTGTGTCTAATGTCTTTGCCATGAATATCTTCTTGGGCACTTGAGTCTTCCTCTTTCTAGTGCACAAGTCCTTAAGAGTTTTCGCATAAGCGGGGACTTGTTGAATTGCATCTAGAAGAAGGATGTTGATGTTAACCTGTTTCAAGATTTCAGTGATCTTCTCCATTTGTGGACTTGGTTTGTTTCCCCTTAACCGATTCGGGTAACGAGATTGGGCAATAAGGTCGGGGTCCAACACTGGAAAAGATCGTGTGGGTGGAAATGATCTAAGAATAGGAGTGGGGATCGTTTTCGGTGGACAAGAAGAGCTGTGCTGAGGTGTCGAGCCTTGGTGAAAACGGAGAATAGGCTCGGAAGAAAATAGTGGGGTAGACGAACTGGGGTCAGAATTAGAAGCAGAAGTGGAAGGAAAAGTCTCAGCCGGGGTATCATCGATTGATTTTTCATTATTATCAATCTCCTCACCAACATGATTGTCAAGCACTTTTCCAGATTTCAATGTGGTGATTGCATTCACATGATATGAATAGCCAGGATTGGGTAAAGGTTGAGCTGGAAGTTTCCCTTTCTCTCTTGCACTCATTTCGGCTTTTAATTGTGCAATTTCTGCTTCCATCAATTTAATACTCTCAGCTTGAGAGGTGGAGTTTTTCTTTATATCATCGACGGAAGTCTTTATTTCAGCCGACACTTGCATGAGATTTGTCAGAAGCAAGTTCATGAATGAAGAGGATTCATCAGCACCGGTCAACTGCAATGGATTATTTGGTGCAGGTGTGTTGACCGGATTTTGAAAGTTTTGTGATTGGAAGGGGTGCTGACTCAATTGAAGTGGTTGCTATTATGGTGGAAGAGCCCATTGGAAATTGTTTTGGGTTGGAACCGTGTTTTGAGTTTGTGGTTGGTTCCAAGCAAAATTAGGGTGATTCCTCCAACCATGATTATATGTGGAAGAAAATGGATCATTTCTAGGTCTTTGTTGGAAAGCAGAATTGATATGCTCATGACCTTGAAATGGAGAATTCATTGGACATTCTTCTGTGAGATGTGATGGATCAGAACAGCATCCACAGACAGTTTTGGAGAGTTACATTTGATTTAGGGCAGTGGCTAAAAATTTATTTTCCATAGTTTCGAGTTTCTTTTGCATTGCTGACATTTCAGCTCTAACTCCTATGGAAACATCAGATTGGTTATTGCCACCCCTACACGATTGACTTACACCCTCCCACTGTAAAGATCGTTCAGCGAAATCTTCTAAAATTTCCAAGCTTCTCCGTCATCTTTGGTCATGAAAGTGCCTTGACACATGGATTCAAGGGTCTGTTTTGTGGTAGGATTAATGCCCTCATATATGATTCTGTACAGATCCCATCTAGGGATTCCTTGATATGGACATTGAACTAGCAGATCCTTGAAGCGTTCAAGACATTTTGAAAATGGTTCATTTAGAAGCTGGGTAAATTAATTTATTTCGCTACGGATTTGAGCTGTCTTATGATTGGGGTAGAATTTCTTTAGGAATGCTTTACGAATTCTTCCCAGTTTGAAATGGAATGTGCGGTAGTGTTATACAGCCACTTCTCGGATATATCGCACAAAGTAAATGGGAGAAGACGGAAATGCATAGCATCCACAGAAAGCTGTGTAGTACCCATCATAGCGCATACATTTTCAAATTTTGTAATAAAGACATATGGGTCTTCAGACTCGAGACCGTGATATTTGGGTAGAAAATTGATGTATTGGGGTTTTATTTCAAAATTGTCCCCGTTGGCTGGTGGAATGGTGAGACAGGTCGAAAGAGGACCTCGCATAGGATAACATCTCTCTTGGAGAGAGATGCTGGGTGGATTCTGCGCACCTGCGGACGGCGGCAGAGTAGTGGTAAAGAAGTTCGATGGAGAACCGTCCATCGAAGTGGGTGTGGTGGTGGGTAAAGAAAAAGTAGACGTAGAATTACCGACTTCGGAGTCGATAGGGGGAACGCGGACAGGACGGGCAATAGAATCCCGTGTCCAGCCGAACATGCACTAAAGGGTTTAGCACAAGTGGTAGCGTTAAGATAATTAAGGAAAATGATAAGTTGGTGTTTGTTTTGAAAAAAAATACGGATTTTTTTAAAAAAATGATGCAAATCACAACAAATGCATAAGCAACCCTAAAATCTAGTGGTCACCTAGGTCAAGTCTCTAGACCGCTCCTAACTGCCAGAAGACAAATCGCAGGATCAATCCTCTACTGCCTCTTTGTCCCTCCTGTGTCCTGGTAAGTGGGAGGTTCTCCACTACGTAAGTAGTGGGCCTAATTAAGTAACCACTTGCCTTAGACACCACAAAAGAAACGCGGATAAGCAATAGATTACCCACGACTTCCTTCTGTCCTAAGTGAGCGTGACGATCCTTAGAGTCATGTCAAGATATTTTTTAATTAATGAGGGTAATGCGGATGCAGTTTTGTGATTTTTGGGGCTTAGGAAGGGTAATGAACTCCCCACCTAATCTGAATTTGGTCTTTATCCCCTATTTCCGTATTAAAAATGCAAACAACCAAGATCAAACAAGCACAATTTTTATTTTTGCCGCGCTGCGCATTTTTGCAAAGAAAACCTGCAGAAATTATTTAATGGAGCAGATTGAGGAGGAGATAAGAAAGTCACAGAGGACCTGCGCAAATTTGGTACAGCGATTCCTTGTTCCCACCGCGGAACCTCCGCGGGAAGCTAGCAATGGCCGCAGAAACGCGGTCTCGTGATCAGATCGCTGCACAGAAACTTTTCCAGAGACTCCTGTTCACTCGCTGAACTCCCAGGAATATTCAGAATATTTTTCCTATCGCTCCACAGGTTCCATATTTCTTCGCAACAAATCACAACGAATCGTTTACTGTTTGTGCGAATTTAGATCTAAAAATTCTGATGGGATACATTTTTCAACTCAAATTTCAAAAACGAACAAATTAGCACACTATCCCCGGCAACGACGCCATTTGATTGAATGAATTCTTTGTTCGTGTAGGTAGAAAGATGTATAGAAATCACAACCAAAGAAAATTTTTACCGCAATCAATAACGGTGTCGATGTAGCGCGTTAGTGAATACGGATCGTCCGCAGGGAAAGTGTGATTCGTTCGAATTTGATTTAGATGAATTGAAAATTAAAGAAAAGAGAAAAGGACAAATCAATTCAAGATTATAAAAGTGAATTTCAAGAATTATCTAGATCTAAATCTAATATCAAGAAAACATTAAAATCAAGAATCAAGAATTGATGATATTCAATCGAATTAGGTTTCAAGAATTGAAGTGAGGCTCGTAGGAATCGATCGAATTTATAGACGTGATGAAAACTAGTGATTATGTTTTCTTATCCATTAATGATTTGTTGCTAGATCGATGACAATTAATCGAGATTTAAGGATCTTTCAAAGAAACTAGGGTTTCTTCATCTCATCCTTTGTCCTTTCAATGAATCTCATTCAAAAGATAGCCTCTAGTAAATTGAATTACCGATCGTTGATCTCTAGTTACGAGCGAAAATAATCAAGAACACATCTCGCTTGAAACTAGATTGTCGATGATTCAATTTACAAGAGTTTACAAAACTTATAGGAATTAAGAATCGTTTCAAGAATTATAAACATCATCATCTATTGATTCTCTCGACTCCTCCACGAGCGGAGTTTTCTACTCAAGCATTATAACAAAGAACACAATCAAGAATCGAGATCTAATCATAATGCTCAAATATAGAAGTAAGCAAGATAAAGAAATTTCACCTTTTATTAATCATCAATTTTGTTACAATCTCTCAAGATCTACAAGAGGAAAGAACTCGATCGTTGATTTGGCTTCGCACGTCTCCTTGAGTCACGGATCGTTTCGAGGATCACTTGCTCCGTTGAAGTCCGGCGTCGCCTCTAAAAGGTTGAAGGCTTTTTGCTTGAATTGTACTCGGAGATCTTGAATTTCGCTTTGGTGATTGGATTGGGGTTTGGGTGCACAAGTTGTGTCACTCAACTTGTGGGAGTTGTGGCTCAATTTTCAACAACCTTGAGAGTGAGGCCTTAGGGTCCTTTTTATAGCCTCTCCTTTAGCTTCCCCTAGAAGCTTGATTAGGATTAGCTTCCTTTAGAAGCTAGGTTAGGGTTAGCTTCACTTGCAATCTTCGTAGTTAGGTAGAAGGTTCTAGAGTTAGTTAGTTAGAGCTAGCTTCTTTGATAAGCTTGGAGGTTAGGGAGAAGCTTCTAGGCTTAGGTAGTTAAGTGGCTTGCTTAAGAAGCTTGGAAGTGGTTAGCTTGAACAAAGAGCTTTGCTGTTCGGACAGAAGTTTCTGGAGTTCTCTGGAGTTTGCAGTGGCTGAAATGAGTGTGGACCTTGAATAGAGAAGCCTGAAGGAAGGAGCTGCTGACGTCATGCTTATGTGGCCGCGGATCCGCCGCGGGAAGGCTACACAGGCCGCGGATCCACGGCCCATTAGTGGCATCTGTGCATGAAACTTGTTGTGCTACTTTGTGTTGGCCTTTTGGAACTTTTCTGATGTGTGTAATCTTATAAATCTTTCTTGTTCACTGCCAGATCACAAGTCTTGGACTTGGCGTATTTTTATCAGCACTGTTAGCTGTTTCGGCTCTTTTCCTGGAATTTCCTGCACAGATTCTCGAGACAAGTGTTGCGCTATACAAAAGATCATGCGTGCCATGATAAACACTCAATTTCCCTCAAAATGTCGGTTTTAATATATAACACATGTTATTTGGTATTTTACAGATGTTTTGCTAATATGTGCTATATTCATACCGAACACCTTTAGATGATTGCAAATAGTAGGGAAATTGATGTGTTAAAAATGCAATATTTTCGACTGATCAACGATTGGTACACAAAACGAGCAACAAACGACTCTCCTACCGGAATAATAACGACAAGCGGCTGATCTAACGAAGAAGACTCTCGGCCCAACCTCGGTGCAAAGTAAGTGGATACATAAGAATGTGTGGAGCCTGGATCAAATAATACCCGTGCATCAAAAGAATATACTGGCAGAGTACCTATCACGACGGCATTAGATGCCTATGCATCCTGCGGAGTCAAAGCGAATACTCGGGCCTGTCCACCATTAATAGCCGGCTGTCCTCTGCCTCTGCCTCTGCCTCTGTCGCTTCATCCTCTCTGAACAGGACTTCCTCGCCCACGACCTCTAGGAGCATCCGCCGGGCGTGGAGCATCATCAGGGGTAGGAAGTAGAGCTCTCTGAGGAGGTGGTGAGGGTGGTAAGGTCACATGTGGGACATTCGCCGTGCCCTGGCACCCCATGGTACAGTCTCTGACACGATGGTACTGACTCCCGCACCGAAAACATCTTGGCGACGACTGCTGGGTCTGCAGATATGAACCAAATAACTGACCCCGTCTCAATCCTCTGCAGCCACCATTTCCCGAAAAGAATCTATCATGGTGTCTACCCACCTACCGCTGGGCTAGCGTATCAGTACGAATCCGCTTCGGCCCAGAAACGACCGGAGTCTCAGAAATGCGCTCCTCCAGAAGTAAGGCTGCATCCATCGCGGCTGCGTATGTGTCAAAGTGCTGGGTGCCGATGGCAAGGAATAACTATGTGTCGAGTCCTCACACAAACCTCTTTATCCTCTTCTCTTCAGTGTCTACTAGGTACGGAGCATATCGAGACAACTGAGTAAACTGTATATCATACTCAGACACTGTCATCCAAGGATTCTTATGCAAAGACTCAAAACTACGGGCTCGAGCATCTCGGACACTCTCCGGAAGAAAACGGGCAAGAAATGCAGCGGTGAACTCGTCCCAAGTCATAGAAGGTAGATCTGCAGGTCGGCCTCTCTCTACTGAATCGTACCATGTCTGGGTAAGGCCCTCCAGACGAAAACTCGCGAACTCCACCCATCTATCATCAAAACATCTCAACGAACGGCAAATCCTAGTCATCCTATCGAGAAATGCCTACGGGTCATCTGTCGCATCCGTGCCGGTAAAGGCTGGAGGTCTCGGCCTCATAAACTCCTGTAAGGATACGGGGATAATCGCAGTAGTAGCAGGAGAAACAATCTGGGCAACAGGAACATGTAGGGTTAGCATAGCACCATAGCAAGGTTTTGGAAAGCATCAAACATGCTACTTCAATATTTTTGGGGTGCTAAACAAACCCTAACCAAGATCTTAACTAGAGAATTAGGGTTAACATGCATGTAAATAACTTTACATCTAAGAGAGAGGGATTACAACATTTGTAGTCCGTTCCTTCGCTTCATAAGCTCCGAGTAGTAGTCCCTTTGCCGCGATCCATGATCTCCCGGACTCAAGAGAGGCTCCACAAGTCGAATGATCCATTCTTGCTTGAAATCGTCTTTTTCGAAGATGATCTACCTTGAAGAATCTCAAACTCAAGCTCTCACTTCTCTAATCAAGTATTAGTGAAGTGAACACCGTAATCTAAGTGGCTAGAATAGATGAGGATGATGAAGTAGGAATTTTACACTCTTTTGTTTTCAATTTCTCACTTTAAATCATTACTTCACAAAAAGCCAGAAAGCTTTTTCAAGGAGGAAGAAGAAGAAGAAAGTTTTTGTGATGAATAATGAATTATTGTTGTGGTTACAAATCCAACCATGGGTTAATAATGAAGGGCTTAACTCATGTAGAGAATAAACCTGAGGTAAAGGGTTTGGGTTGGGTTAAGAAATATCTATACAAAATATCTTAGCAAAAAACAAAAGAATCCTTCATGAAGCTTCTGAAAAAGCTATCCCAAATGCTAACCCAAATCAAACCCTAACTTGTTTTAATCTCCACGAAACATGTTGTATTTGTAACCCTAACTTGTTACAATATTATATATCACATATATAATATATTTTGCAACAAAAGAAAATAATATAAGTAACATATATCGCATATATATCAATGTATTATCCGGTGAGAAAATGAATCAATAAAGCGAGATTATATTAGTTAACGTAATGTAATATATCACATATATAATTATACATTAAATTATCGAATCAACACTTGATCCGACAATCCGGCTATATAGCATATAACCGACTAATATAATATGTACTGATTCATCGAATCAACACTTGATCCGATAACCCGGCCATATCACATTTCCCAGCCGATATCATATATCGCGAGAATAGGATACAATATCTCATATCGTATTATTCTCGGTCCCCCACATATCACATATGTGGTCCTACTCCATTTTGCCTGAGCCAGGAAAGCTCTGTGTAGGACTCTAAAGAATCGTCAGTACGCCGGCAGCAGGTGATGATCATATCAAACACCCACAAGTTGCAAGCGGTCAGCTAATCGTAACAGCCATCCAGGTATTGAGCGATCAAAAGATCAACAAGCAAGCCTGTATATTCTCCTGTAAATCCAATCAGTAAATACTACCGTACAGTCCGGTCTCTTCGTCTGATATGTTGCATATCTAGTCTAGGGGTGGTAATACGTCAGACCCCAGTAACCGATAAGTCGTGTCGATCTAAGGCTCATAACGGGTCGAGAAACTACTGATAACACTTACCAGAAAATCTCCATATCAGCCCTGGACAGGGACTTCCAGTTATAGCCAATCGAACACAGCACAACATCAACTCCCTATACCGGGAGAGATGAAACCCCTCCTATCGCTCATTGCCTCCATGTGATTCGGGACTGTACCCAAAAGCCACCGTTTTTCACGCCCTCTTGGACGTGGTAAGGTGGAAATCAAAGCACAGTGGGAATCACACAAGACTCTATGACGATCTTGGGTCTATAGACTAACCTGTACCAGTGTCACCGGAGAACTGCTATCTGACGATAGGTATAATACCATCCAGGAGTTCTCGGTGAGTCCGTTCAATGTACCCAGTCTCCTCTAAGCACCCGTACACCATCTTTGATGTCCAACACCAATGGATATGGGATCATCCATCGCCCATCATATGGGTCAAGATGTGTGTATGCTAATCTACTCTGGAGTATCGATGCCCTGTCTCGATACAGCCTCGACTAGGAACAGTTATAGGTTGTCCTCGTTGACTATCCTGGCCCACTAGTATGATCTCATCATAGTCCTAGTAGTCGAGTACATATCCTAAGGGCTTTATCAACACGTGATCACAAAACAGTATTCGTTAACATGTTAAGATAAAGTGAAACCAGATAGCATACTATCATATCGAGCAAGAAAGTCCTCTCTATATATACCCAAGCATCCATTATAATATACATCACATGTACAACAATAGCCTCTAGGGCATACATATAACTAACAGTACAATCGTGGTCTGCGTGGTGGAAGGAACGTCCTCGGATCTCCGTGCTCGACTTGACTCAACTAAAGATCCCATCATCTGTCGCAACTCCTGCATACCGGCCTCTAATCTGGCAATACGGTCTGGAGAAGGCGGATCAATCTGACCCTGAGGGGTAGGCGTATCATCCCGCTCGATCCTCGCCTCAGACGAGCCCGCTCGAAGCTCATCCCTAGCTGCAGCACGCTGAGCTCTCGTAGTCTTTGGCGGCATCGAAGCTGGAATAAGAACAGGAGCGATAAGAACATTGCAATTGAATCAAGGGATGCATGGAATCAAGGAAGAAATATAAGCAATTATGTCCTAAGGTCACTTAGGCGGAATACCGTATTGTAAGTATGCCGCGGAACATACCCACGCTACGCCACTCTGCTTAAGTCACCTACTCCATCTACCAAGGGTCATCCTACACTCAGAAAGGTAAAACCTACTCTCTGATACCAACTATGTCACGACCCAAAGGTACGGAACGTGACTGGCACTTAGATTACGAGACGTCTAAAGGCGTAACGTAACCTAAGTCAGCCAAAGCCCAGAAAATCTAAACCAAAACAACAAGAGTGAAGGAAAACCTTTCATGAAAATGACTTTAAAATCAATTAAGTTGTATTACTCCCTTTTTTTTAAAACATCAAAAATTTCCGAAAATTTCGGCAGAGTCTCCTTTGTAAATACTAGCCACCAGAATGGGTACAACAAGATATATAAATCTGTAATGATATAATGGCATCCCCAAGCGGGAGCTAGCTCTTCGCCCAAGGCGGATCATAACCACACACAATATATATGTAATATCAAGCAAATAAGCATAAAGAAACGCAAAAATAAGGAAAACACAATGTCGGCTCAAGTGAGCTCGACCCCAGAAGAACCACATATACACAAATCTCTCAGTCTCATCACTAGGTCGCATATACAAAATAATAAGTGGTAGATGGAGAATACTAGATACAATGATAGCACAAAAAAGAGATAAAAGTGTCCTCGCAACCCACCAACGAGCAATGTCGCGGGTCTGAGCAAAATAAGCCAATGAAAAGATACGCCCGCCGCTACAAGGCTAACGGGTCCGACCTGCAAGACACTGTGGCACAACGGGGGTGAGTTGCCTGCTCATGAGTAGAAAATAACATCTAATAAGGCTATCGTAAGAATGCACGAAAATGCGTCACAACATGTATGTCTAGATGTGATGTAATACCACTAGTATGTATGCACATGTATGCAAAATCAATACGAAATCTTTAAGTGTTTAAAATACGATGATCTCTGCATTCTTAACTTTGAAAAATATCTGTATAATAGCTAAGGTACCATCAATGAAATCATCCGAAAATCGTGTCAAGTATCGACACCAAATATGGAAATATATCTGTCTCAATGTGTCACTATGTCAATATCTCAATACCTCGGGCTCCGTCAGTCCGGATCGGCCCATATCATCAAATCTCACGACAACGGTCGGTATCCTCTGGATATCCGCCACGCCAGATATCACCGGTGGGTAGTCTTCCCCTGCCAGGCTCATCATCTACAACTCGATCTTCTTGCCTCGGGGTACCATATCGGGCCCACCATGTACCGGAGACGGTTCATCCACTCCTCGAATCGGGTCTCGAAATCCAACAGAAAACATGAAAACTTATGGTGGACGACACATACATCACGAGAAAACCGCAAGTTTATAAAAAAAATATGATGATAATAAGCTTTTGTTAAATTCCTGCGGTTTTCCTCAAAATCCAGAAATCTCATCAATACTGAAATTCTTAAGAAAATCATAATATCCAACATGTTGTATATGATAAATACTTATGATGTCAAGGTATTCAATGTGATTTATGGCTAGGAATCTATATAAGCATGATGATGAAGTGAGGTATATACGTGCTATGCAATTTAATGTTTCATGTATGATGCAAGTGTTGATACTGAACAAAGCAGGTTCTACAGTGCTCGTGACATGACAATTACTAAAGGCATGTGTGTTCACATGAATAGTACGCGTGCAACATGAGCCAATGGTAATGGTGTAAGTTTCCTAAGAGGTGATATCACACATGTGTATATAGATAACCATGTGATGCCAGCAGATGAATAACTAAAAAGCTATGCATATGAATGAGATGGTTAACTAAATAACTATGCATATAGTTTGAAAGTAATAAAGCGATCCTAACTATGGGGCGCCTCGCGCCATCCAGACGATTTCCCCATAAATGTATACATCTACTCACCGGGACGCCTCGCTAATCAGATCCAACCACCGCTTTTCCTTTGCGCACCGCGTCCGATGTTTCCGCAACCGATCCTAAAATTGCACAACACAAACATAAGATTACATATCATGAAACGAAGTAAGTCACAATATGAAAAAATCAACGTCGACAAGTTAGGCACAACGTGCACTAGGTGCGTGGAACACACACGAAACCTCTAAAACCCTAACTAAAATCGTCGTTTCGGAGAAACCGTCAAAACTAAAACCCGATTAAACCAAATTCCACATTCGCACACCCTAAATGTCGTAGGAGATGCTAATAGTATCGTCAAGATATCGCAATTAAATCACCTCCTAATTTTATGAAAAACCCAGTAAGCACTAACATGAAAATTTGGTGCAAATATCGCGGGTTTGCGATAAAATGGTCACAACATCGTACAATCAACCAACCACACAACTAGCTAGACACTACAAAAATTTTAACCCATTTACAATGCTTCAAACCCTAATTTTAAATCAACCCCTTTTCTAGAATTTCCTAAACAAGAAATTTTAACCAAATTTCACACTTTAAATGTCTAAATTAGCTTATTCAAACTACAAATTAAACATTAGATTAGAATTATACCTCTCAAGTTGAACCCTAGCTTGCACTTGACCTCTAAAGATGCCTCCTTTCTTCTTGTCTTAAACTAATTTGGGTTTGGGAAGAGGTAGAATAGGGATTTGTTTTGAATTTTGTGAAGAATTTGTGGATTTTTGTGGATTTTTGAATGAATTTTGAACCAAAAAAATGATGGGGAAAATGGGGAGCTGCTGTGCTGATCTCGGCCAGAGGTAGAGAGGGGGGAGTTGTGAGAGAAGTGTGTGGAATTTTCCATGAAAAGTATCTCTCAAGTTCATTTAATACTTATCACATCATTCTTTACAAAAAAAACCCCATTTTAATTCATTTTTAAACCATGAAACAACTAATCTTGGAAAGTCTTGATAAAATTTTTGTTACTACTATATTTTAGTTTATAATGGTTCCTAAGTATGTAATTTACCCATTTAAATTTTTATTTATCACTAATTTAATATATATTTAAAAGCTTAAAATAATATTAAAAATAATTAATTAAGGAAATTTTTTTAAATGACTAGAAATTTTTAAGTGAGAATTAATTAACCAATTTCTAGCAATTTCTTATCTAAATTTTGTATAATTAGGCCTATATTGAAAAATAATTATTTTGACATTTTACGTAAAATACTGTTTATTTTACCGATTATCGAAAAACTACCTAAACAAAATTCAAAGTGTTACAAGGAGAAGCCTCTCTGATGATTTCGTTTGTTGGAATATGGATGGCTATCCGTTTCAGGATAACCCCCTCAGGTATCGCGGGCTTCTTCATGGGCCCATTGGAGTTTTGGCCCAGTCTGTTAAAGACTGAGGCGTTGGATTTGGGCGACCCGTTGAGAAGGGCCGCGGTAGTTGTAAGCTGATCAAAGACCGACGTCTTCGGAGCTTCTTGCGACGGCAGTGGGGCGTTGAAGCTCATGGGTAGGAGCATGGTCCCAAAGAAAGCCCAGTGGTGGCCTGCGTCACCTGTTCCACTGGCATCTTGAAAACGGAGGCAGCTTGAGGCCCATAAGTCACTCCTCCTGCGAGGACAGAGCGAGAGTTGTTGCAATTGTTGCAGTTGGTGCAGTTAGAAGCTATTGATCTGCACGGGAGTAAGAAACCAAATCTTAGTACCTCGAATCCAGCAGTAACCATAGCAAACCGCGATTCGTTCGCGAAACACGACACACGAAGTGTGGAGTGGAAAGAGGAAAAGGTCCCGCCGGGCGTGCCAGAATCTGTTCTCCTCCGAAAGACACGACCGGGACATCTGGCCTGAATTTGGGGGCAGATGCTATTTGGATTTATCCGTCCACCTCTCCGAAGATGCCAAGTTGATTTATAGCACCGTGTATCGGAGGTTTAGACAGATGCAGCCGTTGTAGCAGATTTCGTCAGATTCCCCCTCATTTGAGGGGTTTTTGATTGGGGGGATGCTCTTCCTTGTAGGCGCAAGCCCCTGCAGTTAATTACGCTACCGCATCGCGGTAACCACTTTCTCCTTCTCCAGATGGTCACTTCGTGTCGGGTTTGTTTGTTTTCTTTCTTGGTTGCCCGTGGATTGTATACGGAGACTAATTTATGTTGTCGTCCGTAGGGCGTGGATTAGTCCAAATCCGTATTTTCTTAGATTTGGTTTTGGGGTTGGGTTTAAGGATTGTTAATCTCATTTGAGACTAAGATCAACTTAAACGTTTGTTAAGGATACGTTAGTCTAATTTTAGACTAAGATCTACTCAACTGGATCATTTAGATCCAACAAAAAAGCATTTGGACTCTACTGTTTTAGTTTAGGGACGTTGCGGTCCATTGGATTTATTGATTGTCGGGACCCGCCACCTTCTTGAAGACATTGAAGAGTTACAACGACAAATATCAGAGATGTGAAGAGATGTACCCTTAAACCAATGTCAGTTCAGGGATCTGTAGTTGGATTGATTTAAGGATTATTAATCTCGTTTGAGATTAAGATCAACTTAAATGATCGTTAAGGATACGTTAGTCTAATTTTAGACTAAGATCTACTTAACATGGTTTTAGGATCATTTAGATCCAGCGAAAGGGCATTTGGGCTCTATCGTTTTAGTTTAAGTACGTTACAGTCCATAAGCTTAAGGACATCATAGTCCGTGGAGTTTAAGGACATCATAGTCCATAGTTTAGAGACGTCATAATCTATAGAGTTTAGTTTAAGGACGTTGCGGTCTATAAGTTTAAGGACATCATAGTCCAAGGTATTTTGGCTCCACAGTTTGGGGATCCGCTAAAAGTTACTGGTTATTGGGATCCTCCATCTCTCTAAAGACGTTGAAGGATTACAACGACATGTATCAGAGGTATAAAGAGATGTACCCTTGAACCAATATCCTGATTTGGGGAATGGGATGAACATCGGTTTAGATGTCATATGTTAGAAGAACACTAGTCATCTTTAGGACTAGGATTAGTTTGGGGAGATTTGAACATAGGGGCTCAGTTGATTGGTGAAAAAAGGGTCTTGGCTTCGGAAGACTTGGCTAATTTGGGCTAAGGTTGATTTCCCTTAATCACCCAATAGTGCTAAGCATTGAATCAGTGTTTAACACTGGACTTTGGAGGAGCTCACGTGTGAACACGTGAGGGCCCCGAAGTGGGCATTATTCCATGAGTTTATTCCCTCATATATATATATAAAAGTGCTGAGCACTTGGCTCACGTGTGAGCACATGAGGCACCTGAGGTGAGAACTGTTCTCTGGATTTTATTCCTCTTTCATTTATAAGTGCTAAGCACTTGGTTCATCAAACAGTCACGTGCAGACAGGTGAAGTGTCTTCAAAATGCGAGCGCTGTCTTTGGAATTTTCTCCCTCTTTTATACACCACTGTTTGGGGGTCATGTGGGAATACGTGATGTGCCCCCAATATGGGAGCTATCTTGGGTTTATTCCCTTTTTCTTTTTCTGAGTACTAAGCACTATTGGGTCACGTGAGATCACGTGATGCGCTCTGAAGAATGAAAATTGCCTTTGTATTATTCTCCTTTTCTTTTTCTGAGTGCTAAGCACTATCAAGGGATCACGTGAGGTCACATGAGGCGCCCCCAAATTGAGATGTATTTAGATTTACTCCCCTTTTTTGAAAAGCTTGTTCGGTAGTGTGCCAAGAGTTATTGGTTATTGGGACCCTACACCTCTCTGAAGATGTTGAAGGATTACAACGACATGTATCACGGGTGTGAAGAGATGTACTCTTGAACCAAATTCCAGATCGAGGGGAGAGATCATGGTGGGATGAACATCATTTTAGATGCCATCTATTAGGAGCTCTTTATCTATCTCTGGGACTGAGATCGGTTTGGGGGACCCTGAGTATGAGGGGGCTCGATTGATTACCCTTGCGAGATTTGATCTATGTTTGGCTAATATTGGCCCTTCATAGTGTTCAACACTAATATATTTGCTCGCGTGCTCCCACGTGATACTCTGAGGCAGTGTTAAACACTGGAATTTGAGAATACTCACGTGAGGTCACGTGAGACACTTGAAGTAGTGTTAAACACTAAGAATTTGATGCGCTCACGTGGGGTCACGTGACGCTTGAAGTTGACGTTGCTCCTTTAGGTTTATTGCCTTGTTCTTTTTTGAATGCTAAACACTATTGGGTCACGTGGGATCACGTGAGGCGTCCCAAGAATAGAAACCGCCCTTTAATTTAAACCTTTTCTTCTTTATAAAAGTTAAGTACTGCTTGGGGGTCACGTGAGACGCTTCAAAAATAGGGTTTATTCCTTTTCTTTCTTTTATAAGCGCTGAGCACTTCTCATGGGTCACGTAGGGTCTGATTGGTAGAGATTTTTCGATCAAAAATATTTGTAACCGCAATCAGAAACGGCGTCGCTTCGCAGCTAGCCGGTGAGTGCGGGTCGATCCACAGAGACGGGTAAATTCCTTTATTGTGTCTTAACGAGTTGATTCTATTTGTCGTTTTGGTTTTATAAAAATCTAGATCTAAAACTTAATTAATCTAATTTAAATTCTTGCTAGGGTTAGGCTTAGAGGAAGTTTTGGAGATTGATGTTTCCTTCACCGCTTTCAATGCCGTATTCTAGATCCATTAGGTGTTATAGTAATTATCGATAAAGTGGATACGACTCTTTTGGGAAGATGTTTTCTTCCTCTAGATTCGTATCCTTCCTTTATCGTTAATTACCCTAACCCCCATGGAAAACGCGCGCAACCGGCCCTTTATACTGCGGTTCACCGTTACCTCGAGGGGTAGGGTGCCGCAGGGAGCGGTTGTGCGCGCATGCATGGAGTTCTTAATGGGTTAGGCATTGAAAGGGGTGAGAGATCTCATCTCTCAACCCTTTCCCTAAGGCTAACCCTAACAAGCGAGGAGACTACTCGCTCATTAGGGGATGAGAAGACATTATAATTAAAGAATAAAATACTTACTAATGGTGATGGCTCCCTCCAAGCGATAAAGAACAGATCTGAATGTCACTTCCAGAATTTCTGAATTTTATTTATTGAAAAGAGGCATACCATTTTTAGATCTAAAATTACAATTTATAGGAAAATAGGAAACCTAGGGTTACAGACTCTCGCGCACGCGCAATTACTGATTTGCCCACTTAAAATCACAACACTCATAACAACGCACCGTCACAGAAAAACTGCGCCGACACGTGTATTATACGGCCGCGGATCCGCGGCGCCAGCATGGGTTTGGCCGCGGATCCGCGGCCAAACAGTGGATTTAGGCTGTGTTATTTTTGTGGGCTTCTTGTTGGATCTTTGGGCTTCTGTTTCTACACATTACTTCTCTGTTTGGTTTCTGATTATTCTCCAGATGTTCAGTGAAGACTTGTACGTATCTTTTAACCGTTCACTTGACTTTTTGGACCTTTGCACTGTTCTTTATCTCGGCTTGAGTAAGGTCTGTCTGCTTGTTGGTCAAAAGTCGCTTTTCCTGTTGTTTTGTGTCTTTTTCACTGTACTTGCTCCAGAAACCTGTAACCTGTAATATGCAACAAACGTGCGTCAAGAGTACCTGTTTATTTATAAAAAAGGGTAAGAATAGGGGAATGATAAATGCAATATTATGGTCTGAACAAATACCCCCAAACTTACCTTTTGCTCGTCCTCGAGCAAACTTATTATTTTATTCTCTAAAATCCTAACCGCACTTTCGCAGGGAAACGCGATTGCACTGAGCACGTGCAACAAACCGTTAAACCTCTAGGTGTCCCTAGTAGGAGGAGTGTTGTCTCCTGAGGGTTTTCAGCGGATTACACCTACAAAATCCTATCAACTCAGCCCACTGACTTTTGTTTTCCAATAAGGTCTTCTAATAAGGAATTTTATTATCTTATACTTGTAAATCATCCACCCATATTCTTCATACTTCCTCATTATTTAACTTAAGATTATATATATGTTATGTAGATCTACTTAGCTTTTGGCATCTTTTAAGTCTTCCTTCTAGGGTTTCATCTCAACTTAGGAATTTTCTATCAACTCCATTAAAGATATAAATTTTATCTTTCATTCCTCTCTCTTATCTAAATTCCAATCACATACCCCTACGTGTGTGTATAGATCACCCCTACATTTGGAAATTCAATTCAAGCAATCATGCCCTAGTCCATTGTCCAAAGTACTAATTAGATGGTGAATAAAATTTGCTTACACATCCTTCATGCGACCGTTAATACTTCTTGAGGTACTAATGACCGATTACAAAATGCATTTTCACTTTAAAGCGTACTTCCTAGTCCTTGCAACACCCAAGGCTTTAGCAGTGACTCCCAAACCAGTTGGTCTAAGGCACTAGGTGATAAGGCACCCTCGCTAAATATTTTTCTATTTTTTTACAGCCTTAAGTAATCACAAAAACCAGTGTCCATTTTTTTTCTTTATTCACTTTTTTTTTCTTTTATTGTACTAAGGACTTTAGACAAGAGTATTTCAAGGTCTCTTCTACTATTCCAAATTTCAAGGTGCGTGATAGTGCAAATTGTAGGGTATACATTTTCAGAATCTAGACTTAAGCTAGGAACTATTTTTCAAACTTATACTCTAATAAGAACATCAATACTCTTCCCTTGTTTCGACTAAACCCAAGAAGTGAACCCAAAATTTGCCTATTTCTAAATAAACTCCAAGGCATATACTTTCTACTGTTAAACTTTAAGGAAGGTTATTTTTAGGGTTTTTAATTCACTAAGTCTAAGATCTAGTTATTCCTAGCTAGTTGACCTATTTGTCAAACTAAAGTCAATTAACCAAAATTGAGTACATTTATTTTTATAATATTTGAAATTTTTCAAATTTTTATGGGTTTTCAAATAGGTATGCAAATGCAAAAATATGTACAAATGAATGCGAAGGAAGAAGACGTACCGAGCGTACCCCCAAACTTGAACTTGACAGTGTCCTCACTGTCATGCTAAACCAAGAGGGTCAAAATACCGATACTCCCCTGTTTATTTATTTATAATTTTTTTTATTGTTAAGAAAAACAAAAATATATACAAAAAGACCCTCCCCCAAACTTCAATTAAACTATGTTAGACAATACTGCCCAACTTTGCATAGGCCAAAAGTCAACACCAACCATTTGAAAAATTTATCAGTAAAGAATATTGGTGGGTGAAAAAATAAGTTGTGGTGGTCCGCAAAGAATTGGGGAAGATAGAAGTAGTGGAATGGGAGGTGTGGAGGTGAATATACAGGTGATGGTGATGCATCGATACGAGAATGTAAGTGATCAGCAATCAGTGGAGTGTTGGCATTCTCGTACCTTATTAAAAGAAATGGGGGTATTTCAACTTCTAAGGGAGGAAGTTGACTCACCACAATACCCCCAAGATGTTCCTGTGGGTCCTCTATTGACATGGCATCATCCATCAATTGTGTATGATATTCACTTATGAGGGAACTTGTCTTCTCGACGTCCGCCATAGTCCTACCGAAAACTTGCCGCCAATCTTGTAAGACTTTTAAAATAGCGTTCTCTTGCTCGAAGGCTAGAGAGGCTGATATGATAATGGGAAAAGTCTCATTCTCACCTATGTAAGCACATCTAAGGTGAGACGGCAAGGGCGTGAGTTTGAATTTCTGAGGCGAAAGAATCATTGCGGAATCTACCTCGAACTCAAAGAACTCTAACACAGGTTCGAAATCACTGCAAACAACCGATTCGGATAGTTCGACTGACTCATCCAAAAATTCAAACGACTCATATTCGGGCTGTGAGTCGTCATCATCCAAAAAAGTGAAACATTCATAATCAACATCGGTTGTGTCAACAGTAGTAGGCTCAAGGAGGGACGCACTAGTGGCGTCAAAACTGTTTTCATCAAATAGAAATCCTTCAAGCTCGCAGTCCTCCTGCGTGATTTCGTGAATAGAGCAAACTTCTCGTGTACTATTTTTAGGCATGGGGGGCAGACTTCCCATCTTATAAATATTGAACTCACTAGACCTCTTTCCGAAGGATAGGGTCATGGAGCCATTGCGACAATTTATTACGGCATTGGAAGTGGCCAAAAATGGTCGACCAAGAATCGCCGGAATTTGGTTTATTGGGTTAGCAACAGGTTGTGTATCCATAACGATAAAATCAACGGGAAATATGAACTCCCCAACTTTGATCAACACATCCTCTAGTTGACCCCTTGGATAGGTGATTGATCGATCAGCCATTTGGAGAGTGCAACGAGTTGGTTTCAACTCTCCAACCCCTAATTGTTCGTACACGGAGTAGGGAATCAGGTTAACACTAGCCCCAAGATCTAAAAGTGCTTGATTAATTTTCTTATCCCCAATTGTAATTGAAATCGTAGGACAGCCGGGGTCCTTTCGTTTTTGGGGTAAGGTTTGATGGTGGTTAATAGCATTGCTCACTGCACTAGCCACTAGCACTTTCTTGGGTACTTGAGATGCTTTTCTCTTTGAAGTGCATAATCCCTTTAAGATTTTCGCGTATGAAGGGACTTGTTGGATAGCATCCAAGAGAGGTATATTTATGCTAACCTGCTTAAATATTTCCACAATCTTCTCCACTTGTGTATTTGGTTTATTAGGACTCAACCTGTTTGGAAATGGTGCATTCTGAAAATTTGTTGAGTCAAAAGTCTGTGGAGTAGAATGTGGAATAGGAACGGATCCGAGTGTGGATGTGTTCGTGTTGTTAGAAATGGGTCCGTTCGAGTCAGAAGAAGTAGAGCCGTGTGAAGGGTGGAGAATAGGCTCTAAAGAAAAAGGTGAAGAAGGAGGTGAAGAAAATGAAGAAGGGGAAGAAGAAGAAGAACCACCGGCGGGGATGTCATCACTAGTTTCCACATCATTTTGCAACTCTCTTCCGGATCTCAACGTGGTCACCGCATTTACATTGTGATTGTGATATGCGTTTTGTGCGTGACCGGGATTGGGCATTGGTTGAGATGGAAGCTTTCCCTTTTCTCTCGCTCAACGCGGCAGTTAATTGTGCAATTTGTGCCTCAATAGATTTGATACTTTGATCGTGTGAGGCATTGTTATTCATTAAAGATTACACATAACTTTCAAATCTTGCTGCGGATTCTGTAGTTTGCTTGAGGAATGCTTCAAGACTTTTCTCGAGCGAGCTAACCTTATCATCATTAGGTTCTCCCAAATTGTTCGTTTGATTTGTATAAGGTTGTTGTTGGAAAGGTTGCTGGTTTTGAGTTTGTAAGGGTGCTTGTTGTTGTTGTGGAGGAGGTCTTTGAAAATTATTGTTCCCTTGGACTTGTTGATTTTGGTTCCAAGCGAAATTTGGGTGACTCCTCCACCCCTGATTGTATGTCGAAGAGTAAGGATCGTTTCT
The DNA here is from genome assembly GCA_030015575.1 of Agapanthus africanus. Taxonomy (NCBI): domain Eukaryota; kingdom Viridiplantae; phylum Streptophyta; class Magnoliopsida; order Asparagales; family Amaryllidaceae; genus Agapanthus; species Agapanthus africanus. The sequence continues at coordinate 344,709,149 of CM057341.1, forward strand.
TTGTCTTTGCTGGAATGCAGCATTGACTTGATCCTGTCCTTGAATAGGTGCATTATAAGGACACTCTTCGGTGAGATGTGATGGATTAGAACAACAAGCACAAACAGTTCGTGTGGGTAGAGTAGGGGCAGGAGAAGACGATGAGATTTTGGACTCAATGGCTTCTAGCTTTTTCATAAGTGAGGCCATCTCGGCCTTCATAGCAATCGACATATCTATTTGATATATGCCTGCCCTAGATTGACCAACTGAAGAAGATGATGCGGTCTTGGTGCTCTCCCACTGAATTGTTTGCTCACTTAGGTCCTCAAGAAACTGCCAAGCTTCGTCGCTAGACTTGGAGAGAAAATGACCTTGACAAATTGTTTCTAGCAACTGCTTCGTTGCTGCGTTCAATCCCTTGTATAAAGTTTGGCAAAGTTGCCAATTTTCTATCCCATGATGAGGGCATTGAACAAGTAGGTCTTTAAATCACTCGAAGCACTTCCAAAATGGTTCGGAAGGAAGCTGTGAAAATTGTATAATCTCGTTTCGGATTTTAGCAGTTTTGTGGTGAGGATAGAATTTTTTTAGAAAAGCTCTTACAAACTCGTCCCAATTTCTAATGGAGTGTGATGCGGTGCTATATAACCACTTCTCGGCTAGGTCACATAAGGTAAAAGGAATGACCCTTAGCCTTATTGCGTCATCACTTAATTGGGTTGTCTTCATCATGCTGCAAACGTTTTGGAATTTATTAATGAAAATATATGCATCTTCGGATTCCAAACCATGAAACTTAGGCAGCATATTGATGAAATGTGGTTTTATTTCAAAATTATCCCCATTCGCCGGTGGGGGTGAAAGACATGTGGGTAAAGAAGTGCGGACGGGGTAGAAGAGATCCTGGAGCGCAACTCGTGCGGGGGCTACAACAGGCGGTACATTCGGGTTATTCGCACCTGGCGGAGGTGGAATCATTCCCGTCGGTAAGGTATCGTTGGGGTTGAATCCCGACATACCTTCGAAAAAAGAATTTAAATGTGGAGGTAAGGAAGTGGACGGAAGATCGACGAAGGGTTCGTCGAAGGTTTCGTTGGTCGGTACCAACGAAACACGGACTAATCGGGCGTTAGTATCCCTAGTCCAAAATGACATACACTAAAGGGTAGTGCAGTCAGAAAAAAGAGAAAATCAGAATGTGGGGGTAAGATAACGTCAGTGAGAAGAAGTGGTGGAAGTGAGTTTCAAGTTTCTTTAGCGGCAAGTTGCAAGTTTTGAAAAGATTTTTTTGTTTTTTATTTTTTATTTTTGTGAGTTTTGCAAAGAAGTTTTTAGAAAACGGACTCGTGACACAAAAGTATCAACCACACATGCACAATCAGGCCTAGATCTAGGGTCGCCTAGGTCTACTAGACAGCTCCTAACTAGGGCTAGAAATAGACCTCAAACCGCCTCTTCACGGACAAATACTGCCAGGTAAGTGGGAAGGAACCACCACTACAGTGGGCCTAATTAAAAACCACTAGCCTAGACACCGCAATGTCAGTTAGGATAAACGGCTGATGCCTACCCTAGTCATTTTCCTATTGAGCTCGCTGTCCTTAGGTCTGAGTCTAATCTTTTTTAATTAAAGGTGGTTGATGCAAAATGCTTAGGTGTTTTCTGGGGTCCTGGGAAGGGTGATGAAATCCCCACCCAATCTGAGTTTGGTCAAATAGCCCCTTAGAGTCCGGTTAAATTATGCAAAACAAATAAAATTTCACTTGCAATCAGAATTTTTTAGCGCGGCGCAAAGAAACCTGCAGAAAATCTGTTATTTAGAAGGGGGTAGAAGATTTTTTTAGCGCAAAGAACCCTGCAGAAAATTTTTACAGATAGAGATATGGAGATTGACAGAGGGAAGAAGGAGGAACAAACTCACAAAATTTAGTGCGCTTACGTGGCAGTCAAGGCGCGGATCAGCGGCATTTGTGTGGTTCAGGCCGCGGATGGGCGGCGCAATTAGGGTTTCAGGCACTGAGAATTTTTCTACTGCTCTGTGTCTTTATTTCCTCTCTGTTATTATATGCAACTTTTTGATTTCCTCTCTGTAAATTTCCAGATCTTCGATTCTTCGCTGTTCCTGCAAGATTCAAAAGATATACCCTTCAAACAGATCAAAATTGATAATTTTTATATTTTTTATATTTTCAGATTTTTATAATTTTTCAAATTTATATCAACCCGAAAATTCACAAAAAGAAAGATTACGCCGTCCCCGGCAGCGGCGCCATTTGATTGGTATGGATTTTTCGATCAAAAATATTTGTAACCGCAATCAGAAACGGCGTCGCTTCGCAGCTAGCCGGTGAGTGCGGGTCGATCCACAGAGACGGGTAAATTCCTTTATTGTGTCTTAACGAGTTGATTCTATTTGTCGTTTTGGTTTTATAAAAATCTAGATCTAAAACTTAATTAATCTAATTTAAATTCTTGCTAGGATTAGGCTTAGAGGAAGTTTTGGAGATTGATGTTTCCTTCACCGCTTTCAATGCCGTATTCTAGATCCATTAGGTGTTATAGTAATTATCGATAAAGTGGATACGACTCTTTTGGGAAGATGTTTTCTTCCTCTAGATTCGTATCCTTCCTTTATCGTTAATTACCCTAACCCCCATTGAAAACGCACGCAACCGGCCCTTTATACTGCGGTTCACCGTTACCTCGAGGGGTAGGGTGCCGCAGGGAGCGGTTGTGCGCGCATGCATGGAGTTCTTAATGGGTTAGGCATTGAAAGGGGTGAGAGATCTCATCTCTCAACCCTTTCCCTAAGGCTAACCCTAACAAGCGAGGAGACTACTCGCTCATTAGGGGATGAGAAGACATTATAATTAAAGAATAAAATACTTACTAATGGTGATGGCTCTCTCCAAGCGATAAAGAACAGATCTGAATGTCACTTCCAGAATTTCTGAATTTTATTTATTGAAAAGAGGCATACCATTTTTAGATCTAAAATTACAATTTATAGGAAAATAGGAAACCTAGGGTTACAGACTCTCGCGCACGCGCAATTACTGATTTGCCCACTTAAAATCACAACACTCATAACAACGCACCGTCACAGAAAAACTGCGCCGACACGTGTATTATACGGCCGCGGATCCACGGCGCCAGCATGGGTTTGGCCGCGGATCCGCGGCCAAACAGTGGATTTGGGCTGTGTTATTTTTGTGGGCTTCTTGTTGGATCTTTGGGCTTCTGTTTCTACACATTACTTCTCTGTTTGGTTTCTGATTATTCTCCAGATGTTCAGTGAAGACTTGTACGTATCTTTTAACCGTTCACTTGACTTTTTGGACCTTTGCACTGTTCTTTATCTCGGCTTGAGTAAGGTCTGTCTACTTGTTGGTCAAAAGTCGCTTTTCCTGTTGTTTTGTGTCTTTTTCACTGTACTTGCTCCAGAAACCTGTAACCTGTAATATGCAACAAACGTGCGTCAAGAGTACCTGTTTATTTATAAAAAAGGGTAAGAATAGGAGAATGATAAATGCAATATTATGGTCTGAACAGGGTCACGTGAGCTGATATCAATTGTTCTCTTTTGGTCATTGAGGGGAGGCTCATGTGGGCGCACGTGATATGTTAGGTGCTGATCTCTTTGACATGCATGGAAAGTTAAATCTCTTGTTTAAGAATTAAATTCTTTTATAGGGTTAAACCCCAATTCTATTTAGAGGAATTAAATTCCTATATGTTACATTGAAAGAATTAATTTCTTTAAACTCAATTCTCCCCCTAAGTTTTGAATTTGCATGACAGATCTCACCGATGAAAATTAAATTCTCAACTTGTGGGGAGATCTGCTTCTGCAAATCTTCAACCAGAGGAAGAACTAAGTTCTTTTTAGAAGAGTTAAACTCTTGGTTTGAGAATTAAATTCTCTTTTGTTTTGTGGAAGTCTATGGAGTAATCTCCTTCCTTCTCTTACCTAGAGTTTCTTTCTTCTTTGAAGAGGCCTTCTTCTCTCTGGAGAATTAAATTCTCTTTTCTCTTTTTTTTGCTTTCAAGGGGGTTCTTCTCTCTCCTTCCTTCTGTGTTTTCTGTATATTTCTCTCTCTTCTTGCTCCTATTTATCTGAGAAGAAAAAGAATTAATTTGTTAAGAAAATCCCTCATTGAGAGATCATAATTGATTCTATGATCTTTTAGATCAATTGGTGAATTTTATTCACCATTGGAATTTTAATCCAAAGGCTCTCTGTTTGACAGAGAAGATTTCTTATTTGTTTAACAAGATTATGAATATCTTGTTAGTTTTAACAAAATTAGAATTTTATTTTATCAAATCTTTTTAGTTTAACAAGATCAGAAATATATTTTCTTAATATGAATATTTTGTTAACATAGAATTTTATTCTTGTTATAAGATTAGGAAAATATTTTCCTATGATAGATTTTTATTCTATCAAATGATCACTGCTGGATCTTTGATCCAAGGGTCCTCTGTTTAACAGAGAAAATCTTTCTAGTTTAAGAAAAATTAAGAAAATATTTCCCAAATAGAATTTAATTCTAGAATTTGATAGGAACATTTTAAATTAGGGTGCTCACATGTTTTGCATGTGATTGGCAAAAGCACTCACGTGTTTAACACGTGACCCCTAGCGTTGGTTTTAGCCTGTGTATATTCAGAGCGCTCACGTGTGTAATACGTGAGGATGTTTGGCCCTTGGTTATTTATGTTCAGCGTTCATATGCTTTGTATATGAGCGCCCACGTATTTTACACGTGATGCCTGTTTGTCCCTTGGTTATTTATGTTCAGCGCTCATATGCTTTGCATATGCGCACCCACGTGTTCTACACGTGATACCTGTTTTTTGAAGATTCTCCCCTTTTTCTGTAAAGGAACAAGTAGCTCTTTACCGAAAATTTTGGCAGGAACAGTGGTGAATCAGTTTCGACAAAATAGAGAGAAAGTTGATGATGTTCGGGTGATGGAGAAAATACTTTCATCTCTTGATCCGAAATATAATTATATCGTTGTAATCATTGAAAAAACCAATGACTTGGAGGCCACGACGATTGATGAGTTGATGGGGGTCTATCCACATTCATGTGGAAAGACACTTAAAGAAGAATGAACCGGTGGAGCAAGCTTAGCAAGCAAAACTCGATATAAAAGAGTATGGCGAAAATTCTTAAGAGAGAACGACAGAGGTCTAGGTCACAGCCGAGGTCAAGGACGCGGCTGAGGTCGAGAAAGAAACGCAAATAATGTCAAGAGAGATCAAGAATCCTATTTTGCAAGAGGCCGAGGAAGAGTATATGGCGGATTGAGAGATAACAAATCTCAAATTCAATGTCATAATTGTAAAAAGTATGGATATTATGCATCCAAATGTTATTCTTGAAAATATATTAATGTTGAAGAGAATGCCAATTACGCTGAAAACTAGAACGGGGATCAAATACTTTTGTTATCATTCAAAGGAGATGCAGAAAAATGCATGTGGTATCTCGATTCCGGCGCAAGCAATTATATGCGCGGAAAGCGAAACATGCTCATGGAATTGAATGAATCCATAGGTGGCCAAGCCTTCATCGGTGTCTCCTCAAAAATTCTGGTGAAGGGCCAAGGTAAAATTTTGATTTGACAAAAAGATGGTGCTCAAAATTTCCTTTCTAATGTTTACTATATGCCGAATATGATAAATAATATTTTGAGTTTGGAGAAACTCTTAGAAAAGGGTTACGATATCCACATGAATGATCATAATCTTTTCATAAGAGATCTAAAGAGTGTGTTGATTGCCAAAGTGAAAATGACAAAGAATAGAACGCTTATTCTAAACATTTAAAACGGCGGCATCAAATGTTTGAAGACATGTTATGAATATCAGTCTTGGCTATGGCATCTTCGATATGGACTTCTCAATTTCAGAGGTCTTACATTGTTGTCGAAGAAAAATATAGTGCGAGGATTTCCATTTATAAATCATCTTGAAGAATTATGCGAAAGTCGTATATTCAGCAAACAAGACATCGGCGTTAACTCACTTTCAAAAGAGAAGAAAGCGATTGGAGTAACGTGGGTTTATAAAGTGAATAAAACTCTGAAAAGCAATGTGGAAATATTTTCTTCCATTGCTCGACTTTAAACAATTAGATTGATTATTTCTTTTGCCGCCCAAAATAGTTGGAAATTTTTTCGAATGGATGCCAAATCGGCTTTCTTAAATGGTGTTCTTGAAGGTTGAGCAATCGATTGGGTATGCAAAGAAGCGACATGAAGAAGTGCTAAAATTGAAGAAAGCTTTATATAAGTTGAAGCAAGCACCGAGAGCGTGGAATGGTAGAATCGACGCTTATTTCTAAGAAAATGGCTCCGTCAAAGCCCGTATGACCACTTGCTATATTCAATGAAAAATGAAAACGAGGATTTCTTGTTCGTGTTCTTGTACGTGGATGATCTCATATTCACGGAAAGTAGCACAATAATGTTCGAGGAGTTAAAAAGATCAATGGTTCGTGGATTCGAGATGACAGATATCGATCTTATGTCCTATTATTTGGGAATTGAATTGAAGCAAGAGAACGGTGAGATTTTTATATCTCAAGAAGGCTATGAAAAATCGATTCTCCAAAAATTCAATATTTCGGAATGCAATCCGGTTGCTACACCCGTTGAGTGGTACGAAATTTTCTAAGAATGATAATGGAAGCGATGTCGATCCAACTTATTTCAAAAGCATGGTTGTAAATCTTCGATATTTGACATGCCTGAGATTGGATATTCTTTATGGAGTCGACCTTATTAGCCGATATATGGAAGAGTCGAAGTCAACTCATTTGATACAAGAAAAACAAATTTTGCGCTACATAAAAGCGATTAGGCCAGAGATATTGATAAAAGGTAGAGTACATCCGGTTATGTATTTTTCATGCGAGATGAAGCTTTTACTTGGATGTCGAAGAAGTAACAAATTGTCACTCTTTCTATATGTGAAGCCGAGTATGTTGCCACATCATTGGGAGTGTGTCATGCTATATGGTTGAGAAGTTTACTCAAAACCTTCAAGTTGATCAAACAAGGCCGACAAATATCTATGTTGATAATAAATCGACTATCGCTTTTGAAAAGAATCAGGAATTTCATAAAAGGAGTAAGCATATCGACACCCGTTATCATTTCATTCATGAGCATATAAGAAGAAAGAGGAAGTGGAGCTCATCTATGTCAAACCGCAAGATCAAGTTGTCGATATTTTCACGATACCGTTCAAACCCGAAAGTTTTAACAAGTTGAAGACAATACTCGGTATAGTTAATGGAAATCTAGTTTAAGGAGGAATGTTGAAAATTAAACTTGATTTAATTGGAATTATTTGGATTAATTGATATCATTTAGTAGTAGTAATTAAAATTATATGTTAAGAGAATTAATGGTGTAAGTTATGAGTATGAAGAGTCATGACCTTTAGTATGGTCAATGTTTCTTTATGCACTTAATGGATTTATTTGTATTAAGTGCATGTAATATCAAGAGTCATGTGTTAAGATGATGTTTAGTATGTATATATATGTATGGGGTTTGTTTATAATGTCAAGGCAATTGATATAATGAAATACATATGAGTTTTTGCCTTTACCATATTTAATTCTGAATTTCCAATTGATATTTTGTTACCATTCTCTCCACAAATTAAACCCTCCATCATAATTTAATCCTTGGAAGCCTTCTTTATCGCCTACAAGTATAAAATCCTCAATTAAACATCTTTTGGTTTCATCTTCCTTGACCAACTTTTAATTTTCACAGGGTATCTATTTTATTTTTTCTTATAAGTCTTTATTTTCTCATGCTATTAATTGTAGGCCTAATTCCAAAAAAAGAACAAAATATTTTTCCTATTTCCATCAAACTACCAAATTCTTTTAGAGCTACGAGAAACTATTTTGATAACGGGCACCACTTGGTTTTGTTAAAAATGATATCTTTGCCCATTTTCAATGGATGGGGTCGAGGTCGAAATGGTGGAGGGTGGTGGTGTCGCAAAAAAACTAATATCGAAGATATAGGATTTACCCCAAAATCCATGGAAACCGCTAGTTAAAATCCTGACCATTTAGAATTAGGGGGAGCAGACAAAAATTTCCTCAATTTCTCTGAAATTTCAAGTTTAACCAAGGCTGCTAGCCAATGATCATGGGGCAATGTCACAAAACCGCCAAAAAAGTCTTCTCCTCCCTCTTTGGACATAAAAATGATATAAACAAGAAAAATTTCACTAATATACCTTTAACTGTAACTTTTTTTCACTAAACGTCCTTGAAACAATTAATTACAAAAAGCTCTCTTGAAGTACTACATCTAAAGATGTTTCAGTGAAAACACACCTTAAGCAAAAATTTACGAGAGTTAACAGTGATAAAAAATGAAGAAGCTACAAGGTAGTTTAGTAAAAAGCAACAATAGCTAAGAGTAATTTACTGAAAATTACCCTGAAAAAAAATGCTATGTTATAGCTTATTCTCTGAAAGAATATGCAATGGCTGTTACAGACGAGGAAAAGGTAAAGTGCATTCCAAGAAAATAATATATTTAGGGGAAAACAAGTAAGTTTTCAAAGGTGCAAACAAGAAGCTTATGCATATATAGTAGTAGAAGTAGCTTACAAGATCTCCATAGGTGTACAAATAGCAATTGACATCATTTGGAAGCATGGCCTTACATCTAGCATTTGGCCAGCGAGTTTCAGACAAATTCGCTATATATAACTGGGTTCCTGGCTCTTTTGTTTGATGTTTGTTGTCCTTAAACCTGAAATAAGTGGGGAAAATTTTATAGGATGTCTTTAAATGTATGTCATTAAAAATATGGAAGCAAACATTTAGTGAGATTATTGTTATGTGGGATGACCGATATCAAGAAGCAAAACCGCTCAACAGAAGATAAACATGAAGCATGTATCTATGACATATTGTGAGGCTAAATTTCACTAAAATACCATGAACATTCACCTCTTTACCTTTTCACCTGTTTCGGTTTTTAACGTTACAATGCACGGTATTGAATTAAAAATTTCTCAAAGTATGTGATATGGTTTGCGATTTAGCAAGTTCATGGTATTTATTTGATGCAAATAAAGCTTATGGTATTTATCTTAAACACATTGAAATATCATGGTACTTCACTGAAACGTAACCTATCGTTGAGAATAACTAAAGATAAACAGGTAGAAAATAAGTGTCATTGAAGCTCAAAATATGAATCATCAAGAACAAGCTGTTATTGATCTGGTAAGTTATTCATACGAGTCAAATGGCCGACTCCAACAGAAACTCCAAATCACTATAAATTTTATCAACTACAAAATTAGGATAGCCCTTCCTATGCTGAGCATTATAATACAATTTTTCTCATGACAAATTCAAAAGTCAACTGGTTGATCTCAAATATCAAATTGAACGGAGGTGGACCTTGACTGCGTCGACTAAACAAGGTAACAAATTATATTATAATCTACTAAACAAATAGGATTGTAAGGAAAGAGACATGTACTCGATTCTGATATAATACATCGATACAATTATATATATATATATATATATATATATATATATATATATATATAAGCCGGCTAATATTATCAACCGTCCGATTAAAATCCGAGTAGCTCGTACATGCATTTAATCGGACGCCTGCACATACCTGTTAGTAATATATGCCCTAGAGGCCATTATTGTATAGTACTAGTTTGTATATTACATTTTGTAAGCTTGGGATATACATGGATATTATAATAGTCTTGCTCAATATGGTAGTATACTACTTGGTTTGTTTCTACCTCAATATGTGTATGTGTTTCTCTTAGCATATCGCTTATACATATTGGTAGAGCTCTTAGGAACTTTGCTTGATTACCAGCGTTGTGATAGCAGTCACACTAGTAGGGACTGGGTAATTAATAAGCACATCTTTATACTGGTCCCTAGTCGTAGGATTATTGAGACAGGGCATCGATACTCCAGAGTAGACTAGTGTATACGCTTCTCATCCCAGCAGGGGAGATGGTCTGTCCCACAGCCATTAGTATGTCGTACTGGAGATAGTATGTATGTGCTCATTGGGTTATGAGTTACACTAGACGGACTCATGGGGAACTGCTTGTTGGTACTATACCTAACGTCAGGTAGCAGTTCCCAGGTGACATGAGTACAGCATAGTCCGTTGACTTGACACCGCTACTTCGCCTCGAGTGTGTTTCTACTGTTCATAGATTACTACCCTACCATGGTTCAATGGAGTCGTGCAAACATGTAGTAGTTGGGTGCAGTCCCGAAACTCTTGGAGGCAGTGGCGGTCAGATAGGATTCGTCTTTCCTGGTATTGGGGGTTTATATTGTGCTGTGTTCGGAAAACCATTACACAATGTCCCTGGTTAGGGCAAGCGAGATTTACTGGTAGGTACTCCAGTAGTTTCTCAGAGTGTTTTTGGGCTTTACCACGACACGACTTATTGCGCTATTAGGGGTCTGACGGTTACCGCCCCCTAGGCCCGATATGCAATACTCTTAGACGAATAGACCGGACTGTACGAAGGTTGTCACAGATAAGCTCAATAGGAGTTCAGACGAGTTTGCTCATCGGCCTTCTTATCGACAGATACCTAGGTAGCCGTTACGTGCAGCCAGTACCTTGACGTGCTTGTGGTTAAACCCACTGCCAGCGTACTGTCGAGTGTTTAGAGTCCCACACAGAGGGTTTCGCTTTTTCGGGCGAAACGATGTAAAGGCCGTATGGTTTTATGGTAGGGTTCTAACATATACATGTACTTGTACACGGATCATGTTCAGACGGATAATACTAGTGGGCTTTGGTTTAAGTCGGATTCTAGTATTAGATTATTGGATCAGTTTCGTTTCTTTGTATTCGTATTTTTCAGAATGCGGATACGGATATGTATATACGTTGCGGGGTATTCTTGTAATTTGTGCAAGAATTCATCTAGAAGACGACACTTTATTTCTTGTATTACCATTTATGTTAAATGGTTAATGAGGTGGCGGTATGAGGTGTTATGTTATAATAAATAATGCATGGCTACTTGGTGACTCATGGGGTGACTCATCTTGTGACTATTGAAGCATGCTTGATATTTTCATTTGTGAATTATTGTATGATTCATTCATCACAAGACTTGGCAACATTCATTTATTATGATCTTCAACACTCTCTCTCCTCAAGAGCTCTCTTTTTCTTTCTCAAACCCTAATTGTCTCATATATTGAGAAACCTAGGGTGTTTGAGACTAAACAATCCATAATCACTCTCTACATCCTCTATGCTACTTAGATTAGCATACTAGATACCCTAATTACCTCAGTTTTAGAGGTAGGAACCCAAAGCATACACTCTCGGGTGGATCTTCTTTGTCGCGAGGAGGCCGACCTTGCAAGCTTGATCCCATCTTTTAGGAGTCAAGGAGAGGAAGACTAGAAGACCCGAAGGACTTGTACACGGAGGTATAACACTTCTACATAGTAGTTAAACCTCTTGTAGTTTAGCTAGTTAGGGTTTAGTATCCATCCTGGAGTTTAGTCGGTGTTGTGAAGTATAGAAAAATCGTTTTTTGCATATTCCTCCTCCCCACAAGTGCGTGGGGTGCGCTACATCAACTTACAGTGGTATCAGAGCCTACTAAACTTTAACTAGCTAGTTAGAAAGTATTTAGAACTTCGATCGTCAGAAAAACCCGAAAACATAACATCAGAACCCAAGCTTGCTGTCGTTTTTAAAATCTGGTCTAAAAATTATTTCTGAGGCCTAAAAATTACAAGCAGGGAATGTTGGAGATAGTGCCCTCAGAGTCAATTATTGGATCACAGGCACGTGATTGCAATGATTAAGGGAGGACCTATACCGGTAGGACAGTCTTACTCAAGATGATAGTATGCTATCTGATTTATCTTTATCATCGTGTACTGGTTTAGGCGACCTTACTGATCACTATTGCACGTTGATAGAGCCCCTAGGATTCTTGCTTGACTACCAGTAGTATGAGGGCGATCATATACGTGGGAGCTGGGGTCTAAAAGCACATCCTTAAAAGGTCCCTAGTCGTTGGAGTTTCGAGACAGGGCATCGATACTCCAGAGTAGACTAGTGTATACAGTCGAGACCCCGACGAGGGGCAGTGGCTGGTCTCACAAGCCACTGGTGTCAGTTGGTTCACCTAAGATGTATACATGTGCTCATTGGGTTATGAGTACACCGGACATGACTCGCCGGGAACATGCTAGTTGGTATTATACCCGACGTCAGATGACAGTTCCCTGGTGACATGTGTACAGGTTAGTTCATCGACCTGAGATCGTCATTTGCCTCGTGTGAGTTCCCACTGTGCTTTGATTACTACCCTACCACGGCTCAAAGGAGTCGTGCAAACAGGTTTTAGTTGGGTACAGTCCCGAGCCACATGGATGCAGTGAACGGATCTGCAGGGGTTCGTCTCTCCCGGTATTGGGGGTGAGGTCGCGCTGTGTCTAGGAGTTCCTTTACATGAAGTCCTTAGCCAAGGAAGGAGATTTACTGGTAGGTATTCCAGTAGTATCTCAGGGTGTTCTGGGCTACACTCCGACATGATTTGTACCGCTTTTGGGGGTCTGACTTTTACCAACCCCCTAGGCCCGCCATGCGATGCTCATAGACGAATATACCGGACTGTACGGATATTGTCACTGACAGGCTCAGTAGGGTGTCAGGATGAGTTTGCTCATCGACCTCCCTTTTGGTCAATACCTGGTAGCCCGTTACGTATAGGCTAATACCTCTGACGTGCTAGTGGTTAAATCCACAACCAAGGTGTTGACGAGTCTTTAGAGTCCCCCACAGACCGTTTTCTCAAGTTTCGGGTGAAACGCTATAGACGCCGTATGAAGATATGGCAGGGTTCGATCAGATACGTGCGGTATTGTACGGATCATGATCGGACGGATAATACTAGCGGGCTTTGGTTTAAGCCGGATCCTAGTATTGTGTAGTGTAGATTTTGTCTCTTTGCATTTGTATTCAGTGGGAATACAAATGCGGGTATGTATATACAGTCGTGGGGTTTTCCTGTAATTTATTACGGGATCAGTTTCCTGAAGTTTCCAGTTTGTATTACGTTCCTGCCAGTTTTCCTTTGTTCCTTCAAGGCTGGACTTTATCGGTGGAGGGGGTTATTTGTAAATGAGGGATTATGATAGATATAGCATCATGAGATTCTTTTTGCATCACTTGTTTTGCATTAATGAGATTGGATTTGTATTTGAAATTGATGTGAGGCTTGATTTGGCTTATGCTCACGCATTCCACCATCTTGTGCTCACCTCCCTTTGATACATTTTTCCTCCTCATTATTGATAAGGGGCCGGCCACTTTTGTGTGAGGATGAGAGTTCATTTTTGGTTGTGGTTGGAAAAATATTCATCTCATATCATTTTAGCTTACACCAAAAATCATAAGCTCATTTCCATTCTCCTTCTCCATCAAAGGCAACTTCATACCCCTTGAGAAAAACACTTCTGCACTTCATCTATAGCATCCTTGGGCGTGTCGACTCGCCAATTTCGTGCCCGAGTTGCCTCGGTCCAGAGGTGGGAGCCCGTAAAAGAACCCGGCGATGTGGTGCCCATCCCGACGAGGAGATGAAGACCGGAAATTCCGCGAGGAGATCGGAGTGGAGGCCGAAGACCGAAGGACACGGATCGCTCGGTATAGCTTCCTTCCCATTCTCTTGTTTGCTAGAGTTAGGTTAATGGCCCAATCCGGGATTTTAGTGCGCGGTGGTGCCGGTTTCTAGATTTAGAAAAGTTTCGTTTTCGCATTACGGCTTCGGATTGACGGCCGGGGCGCCGCCGTGCACTTACAGGGAATTCTAAGAACATACAAGAAAAACGAGCCATTAACTTACCAAGACGACCGCGGAAGCGCGACGAAACGGTGTGTTTTGCGGCAGTTCCGCGGCCGAGTCGAGGCCGAGTTGACTCGGTTTTCTTTCGTGGTTCTTATTTGTGGTGTTGTGATTTCTGGTATATTTGATTTCTACCTAGTATTGTTTGTGTACTGGTTTGTACATAGGGTAGACACGGAAAATATGTTTGATCGAAATTCTAAAATTCTTGGCTATCGGGTGTTCTGTGTTTGGATATATGTGTTTGTAAACTTCCGCTAATAGCTATACGTTGATTAGTTGGGGTTGCATATATCTGTGATGTTGGTTTGTGTATATAGAGTATTGGATCGTCGTGGATAAATAGCTGGGGATGTAAGAAAAGAGTTTTCTTTGTTTCATTCGATGTAAATTTTGTAAAATGATGTAATATTATTTTTTGGGGCACATCCGGGTTGAGGTTGTAACCACCGTTGTATCATTTCATTTACTGTTTTTTGCTCCTAAGATAGACCCAAGGTGGGGTGCACAAGTTACTGGGTTCTTGAAGTGCCGAGTAGCCTACTTATTTTACTGGGGGAGGTTGCTTCACTTTGGGTATTTGGCGGGTAGTTTGCCGCACCCATAGGGGTCTAGGATGGGGTTTGGCTATTCATCACGACCGTGGAATCCGCTTTTCGTTATGGACTTAAACGAAACGTGGAATTCCTAATATATCCAATATGTTTATCTGTGATCTGGGATGACTATTATTGCGTGAGGCGAATATATATATATATATATGATATATAATAGACGTTGCTTATGTCTTGCACCCGCGCTAGTCCAGCCCCCGCTCTGCCGTTAGTTAAGTAACCTAACGGTGTATGACGGGACCCCGTGGCTAATGCGGATAGCATAAGCGTACGTTGTATTTTCGTTTCTTTCTTCAATGATAGGTATAAATGATGGGACTGCAATAATTGATTAATGCAAAGCAAACAAACTAAAGCTGAATCGTTGGAACAGTTTCTAAAACCACTCGGTTTTTCAAAAAAGCAACTTTTAAATGCATAGCTTAAACCACTCCTTTATAAGCTATCATGGTTCTTTCGATTATATCAAGTTCATTACGTTCACGGTTTCGCCAAAATCATTCGTAGCCCTCCGTCATTTTAGATGAGTATTCAGTACTATTCAAGCTATGTATTTTGACCTTTGCCAAGGCATAGTGATTGGTAGCTGCTGAATATTCATCTGTAACATAGATAGATGCGTTGGTTTGGGACAGTCGTACTACTATTTTGGCCTTCGTTAAGGGTATGTACGAGTGGGTTCAAATTAATCTGGACAAAGACGGGTAGATCTTGACTTGCAACTTATGATAAGTTAGCCTTCGTCAAGGTCATAAGAGCTTGGGCCAAAAATCCATATTGGGAGTTTCTAAGGATATTGAAACTTGCTAGTGTTGCATACTATTTTGAGTGTGATTATTTTGGTAGGATTCCTTCTAGATTGTCACACGATGATATTTGGATCCCGATCCTACTATGAGTATCCGCTACTCCTCAGGAGATTTTTTTCACTAAACACTCAATGTTATAAACCAAGTAGGTGTCTAGAACGGTGTTAGCGAGGCTACACCTCTAGTGAAAAGAGATTATGTAATTAAGGAACTTTGCGAAAGTCTTGGAAAATCTCTCTCGAAGTACCAACCCCAGCCTGGCCAAAAGGTTAAGCATGAATTGTAACAGTGAGATTAATTCTGACTAATTCTTCTTTTATGGTTTGAGGAAGGATTCGAGAAACAGTTGGAGCCATCATGTTTAGATAAACTAATAATCAATCTAAATTTGCAAGAACATCATGCTAAAGTGTTTCTTCTCTCTCTCCTAATTGCAGCAACTAAGATGACCGGCCTTAAGTTACTATTAGATAAAAACATATTAACAGGGCTAAACTATAAAGATTGGCTCAGGAATGTCCAAATGGCCATAACATATGACAAACTGGGCTATCTCCTTACTACTAAAGCCCCCGTTGTCCCAGGTCCAGATTCAGTGTCGCAGATATTGAGATCCGTAAGACATGGGAAATTGACAGTGCGAAATCCAAGTGCCTCATGCCGGCCTCTATGGATAATGAACACCAGAGGCGGCATGAGAAGATGGATCTTGCTTCCATCTTCCTCTATACCAAAGATTTATATGGAGAGCAATCTCGTATCGCAAGATACGAGACCTCGAAGAAATTATTTCAAGCGAGGTTGGCTATCGGGTCATTTATAGGGGACTACGTCCTTAAGATGATCAAATACATTGAGGAGCTCGCGGACCTGGGGACCACGTTGGAGAACGTGTTGTACACAGACTTAGTTCTACAGTCCTTCCCTTCTACCTGCGCCCAGTTTATCTTAAATTTCAACATTCAAGGGAAAGAAGTTACACTTCCAGAACTCTTCAACATGTTGAGGAGTGCTGAGGGCACCCTGCAGAAATCCAGGGAGACACCCGCTTTGCTTATTGGAGGATCATCCTTTTTAGATCAAGGTGAAAGCCAAGGGGAAGAAGAAGAAGGCCCCGACCAAGCCGAAAGGCGGTGTTAGTAAGGTACAAGGGAAGGGCAGGGCAAAAGTTGGGGGGCTGACAGTAGGGAAGGAAGAATGCTTCTATTGTTACAAAAATGGCCATTGGAAGAAGGACTGCAGGGCCTGGAAAGCCTAGAACCGGGATTCGAAGCAAGTTGTGGTTTCGGCTTCAGGTGTGTTTGTGATTGAAAACTGTCTGTCAATCAACTCTACTTCCTGGGTATTGGATACCGGATCAAGATCTCATATCTGTAATTCATTGCAGGCACTGAGAAGCCGTAGAGTTCTGAAGGCGGGTGATATGACCCTCAGGGTTGCTAACAGAGCGAGTATGGATGCTGTGTCCGTAGGGGAATATCACTTAGGATTGACAAGTTGACATATTTTGGTTTTGCGCAACTGTTTTTATGTACCTAGTTTGACTTGTAATATCATTTCTGTAGCTTTGTTATCTAAAAAAGCTTATGATTTTACATTTGTAAGCGATGCCATAAATATCCACCTAAATCATGGTTATATTGGGTCGGGTACACAAAATATTAGTATATACGTATTAAACCAATATCAAGTTTTCAACGTCCAGAACACACACAAAAGAAAGTCTCCAGAATTAAATCAAGCTTTCTTATGGCATTGCAGACTGGGTCACATCAATGAAACACGGTTGACAAAGTTATATAAAAAGGGATATTTGGATCTGTTCGAATATCAGTCTTATGCAACTTGTCAATCATGTCTCAAAGGAGAAATGACAAAGACTCCGTTTACCGGACACGGAGTAAGAGCGAGCGAGCTCGTGAGACTCATACACAGCGACATGTGTGGTCCAATGTCTACACATGCAAGAAGTGGTTATACCTATTTCAATACTTTTACGGATGATTTCTCAAGGTATGAACATGTATTCTTGATGAAACATAAATCCGAGGCCTTTGAAAAATTCCAGGAATATAAGAATGAAGTGGAAAAACAAACCGGCAAAAATATCACGACACTGAGATCTGATCGAGGTGGTGAATACTTAAGTTTCGAGTTCCTGGGTTTCTTAAAAGAGAATGGAATTCTCTCTCAGCTTACTCCTCCATACATATCTCAACACAACGGTGTATCGAAAAGGCGGAACAGAACCTTATTGGATATGGTACATTTCATGATGAGTAACGCTGAGTTGTCGCGATCCTTCTGGGGCTATGCACTAGAATCAGCTGCATATATTTTGAACAAGGTTCCTACCAAGACTGTGCCTACCACGCCATATCAGATGTGGAGTGGGAAGAAACCCTATCTTAAATATCTCAAGATATAGGGATATCCAGCTTTTGTAAAAAAGAAGCATGCGGACAAACTCGAGGCACCTTCAGTACTGTGTAAGTTTGTGGGATACCCAAAGAACTCCAGGGGGTATCTTTTCTATTACACAGAGGAACAAAAGGTCTTTATTTCTCGGCATGCTCACTTTTTGGAAAATCAATTTTTAGAAAAAGAGATAAGCGGGAGCGCATTAGAAATGGAAGAAATTCCAGAACCACAAGCTATTACTGAAAGTATCATGGAACCAGAAGTTTTGAGAGAACCAGACATCCCCGTGCCATTCTGCAGGACTAGCAGGCAGTCTCATCTGCCCGAGAGATACTACGGTTTCCTCATAAACGGGGATAGAGAGGATTGCATCAGTGAAAATGATGAGCCAACTAGCTTCCAATAAGCCATTCAGAGCGGAGACTCTATAAAATGGCTAGATGCAATGCGGACCGAGATGGAGTCCATGTACACCAACAAAGTATGGACTTTGGACATTGCTCTAGAAGGGGTAAAACCGGTAGGTTGCAAATGGATCTTCAGAAAGAAGATTGGTGTAGATGGACAGGTTGAAACCTATAGGGCTAGACTTGTTGCAAAAGAATTTCGTCAAAGACCTGGTTTTGACTATGATGAAACCTTTTATCCAGTGGCTATGCTCAAATCCATTCGGATCCTTCTTGCCATTGCTGTCTTCCACGATTATGAGATTTAGCAGATGGACGTAAAGACTGCTTTTCTAAATGGAAATTTGGAAGAGTGCGTCTATATGGATCAGCCAAAGGGTTTCATTCAGAGTGGGAGCAGCGGGAAAGTATGCAAGTTGCTTAAATTCATTTATGCGGAGTTGGAACATCTGTTTTGATGAGATGGTCAAAGAATTTAGCTTTATCAAAAATCCAGATGAACCATGCATCTATAGTAAGATTGTAGCAAGAACTGTGGTATTCATCATCTTGTACGTGGATGACATTCTCTTGATAAGAAATGACATTCCAATGCTACAATCAGTCAAAGGATTTTTGTCACAAAAGTTCTCCATGAAAGACCTGGGTACATTCTGGGGATCCAGATCTATCGTGATAGATCTAAGAGGATGTTGGGACTTTCACAGTCCAGGTACATCGACACTATACTGAAAAGATTCAGTATGGACGATTCAAAGCGTGGTAATCTACCGACTTGTCACGGAATCACCATCTTCAAAGAAATGTCTCCCAAGACTTATTTGGAAAGGGATAGCATGTCAACTATACCCTACGCTTCTGTGGTAGGCTCTATAATGTATGTGGTATTGTGTACCAGACCAGATGTTGCTTACGCACTAAGCGTGGTAAGCCGATATCAGTCAAACCCTGGGGAGAAGCACTGGATAGCAGTAAAGAACATTCTCAAGTACCTGAGAAGGACTAAGGAGATGTTCTTGGTGTACGGCGGAAAAGACCTCCAGATCGGGGCCTTTGCTGATTCGATCTTCAAGAGTGACAAGGATAACTCCAAGTCCATGTTGGGTTATGTCTTTACCCTCAATGGAGGGGCGATCTGCTGGAAGAGCTCCAAGCAGGACACTGTTGCTGACTCGACGATGGAAGCGGAGTATATTGTTGCTTGTGACACCGCAAAAGAAGTAGTCTGGATAAGGAAGTTCGTAACAGAACTTCAGGTGGTTCTGTCCATTGTTGATCCAGTACCGCTGTATTATGGCAACAACAGGGCTACAGCTTTAGAGAAGGAACCCAGGTCCCATCAAAAGTCCAAACATATCTTGAGGCGGTACCACCTGATCAAGGAGATCATTGATCGCCGGGAGATCGAGGTGCGGAGAGTGGACACGGAAAACAAAACTGCAAATCCACACACAAATGCTATTCCTCAGACATAGTTCGAGAGGCTATTCGAGATGATAGGTCTGTGATATGGCAACACATGGCCTTAGTGCAAGTAGGAGATTATTAGTGATATATGCCCTAGACGCCACTATTATATAGTACTAGTTTGTCTATTACATTTTGGAAGCTTGGGATATACATGGATATTATAATAGTCTTGCTCAATATGGTAGTATGCTACAAGGTTTGTTTCTACCTTAATATGTGCATGTATTTCTTTTAGCATATCGCTTATACATATTTGTAGAGCCCTTAGGATCTTTGCTTGATTACCAGCGTTGTGATGGTGGTCACACTAGTGGGGGTTGGGTAATCAATAAGCACATTCTTATACAGGTCTTTAGTCATAGGATTATCGAGACAGGGCATCGATACTCCAGAGTAGAATAGTGTATACGCTTTTCATCCCACCAGGGGAGATGGTCTGTCCCATAACCATTAGTACGTCGTACTGGAGATAGTATGCAGGTGCTCATTGGGTTATGAGTTACACTGAATGAACTCATGGGGAACTGTTGGTTGGTACTATACCTATCGTCAGGTAGCAGTTCCTAGGTGACATGAGTACAACATAGTCCATTGACTTGACATCGCTACTTTGCCTCGAGTGTGTTCCCACTGTTCTTAGTTTACTACCTGACACGGATCAATGGAGGCGTGCAAACGGTAGTAGTTGGGTGCAGTCCCGAAGCACTTGAAGGCAGTGGCGGTTAGATAGGATTCGTCTCTCCCGGTATTGTGGATTGATATTGCGCTGGTTTCAGAAAGCCATTACACAAAGTCCCTGACCAGGGCAAGTGGGATGCACTGGTAGGTACTCCAGTAGTTTCTCAGGATGTTTTTGGGCTCTACTTCGACACGACTTATTGCGCTATTAGGGGTCTGATGGTTACCGCCCCCAGACCCGATATGCGATACTCTTAGTTGAACACACCGGACTGTACGGAGATTGTCACAGATAGGCTCAGTAGGAGTTCAGATGAGTTTTCTCATCGGCCTTCTTATCAACAGATACCTGGGTAGTCTTTACATGCAGCTAGTATCGCTGGTGTGCTTGTAGCTAAACCTATTGCCAGCATGCTGTCGAGTCTTTAGAGTCCCACACAGATGGTTTTCCTGCTTTGGGCGAAACGATGTAGAGGCCGTATGGTTTTATGGCAGGGTTCATACATATACGTATACTTGTACACGGATCATGATCGGACGGATAATACTAGTGGGCTTTGGTTTAAGCCGGATCTTAGTATTGGATTAGTTTCGTCTCTTTGAATTCGTATTTTTCGGAATGCGGATACGGATATGTATATACGGTGAGGGGTATTCTTGTAATTTGTGCAAGAATTCTTCTAGAAGATGACACCTCATTTCTTGTATTACCATTTATGTTAAATGGTTAATGAGGTGGAGGTATGAGGTGTTATGTTATAATAAATGAAGCATGGCTGCTTAGTGACTTATGGGGTGACTCACCTTGTGACTATTGAAGCATGCTTGATATTTTCATTTGTGAATTATTGTATGCTTCATTCATCACAAGACTTAGCAATATTCATTCATTATCTTCTTCAACACTCTCTCTCCTCAAGAGTTCTCTTCTTCTTCCTCAAACCTTAATTGTCTCATGTGTTGAGAAACCTAGGATTCTTGAGACTAAACAATCCATAATCACTCTCTACATCCTCTAGGATAACTTAGATTAGCACACTAGGTACCCTAGTTACCTCATTTTTAGAGGTATGAGCCCACAACATACACTCTCGGGTGGATTGTCTTTGTCGCGAGGAGGCCGACCTTGCAAGCTTGATCCGATCTTTGGGGAGTCAAGGAGAGGAGGACTAGAAGACCCGAAGGACTTGTACACGGAGGTATACCACTTCTACATAGTAGTTAAACTTCTTGTATTTTAGCTAGTTAGGGTTTAGTATCGATCCTGGAGTTTATTCGGTGTTGCGAAGCATAGAAAAATCGTTTTTTGTATATTCCGCCTCCCCACAAGTGCGTGGAGTGTGCGACATCGACTTACAGTACCAATGTACGTCCTCTACATCTATGGCCTGAACCGGAAAAACCCTATGTGTGGGACTCTAAAAAGTCGACAATATGCTGGCAATGGGTTTAACCACAATCATGTCAGCGGCACTAGCTATACGTAATGGCTACCCAGGTAATTGCTGAAAGGGGGTTAACAATCAAGTACGTCCTTACCCTACAGAGCCTGAATGTGACAATTTCCATATAGTCATGTCTCTTCATCTAAGAATATCGCATACTGGGTTTAAGGGGCGATTAATGTCAGACTTCTAATAACCCGATAAGTCATGTCGGAGTCAAGCTCATCACCAACAAAGAAACTACCGAACTACTATCGATAAATATCATTCACCGTGGCCACGGATTTATGGTGATGGCCAACCGAGCACAACATCTACTCCTAATATCAGAAGAGACGAATCCCTGACAATCGCTCACTGCCTCCATGTCGCTCGTGACAGTACCCAACTAAAATCTGTTTGCACGACTCGTCTTGAGCCGTGGTAGGGTAGTAATCTGAGTACAGTAGGAACTCACACGAGACAAATGACGATCTC
Source organism: Agapanthus africanus (assembly GCA_030015575.1). Taxonomy (NCBI): domain Eukaryota; kingdom Viridiplantae; phylum Streptophyta; class Magnoliopsida; order Asparagales; family Amaryllidaceae; genus Agapanthus; species Agapanthus africanus. The sequence continues at coordinate 344,731,393 of CM057341.1, forward strand.
AGGTCAAAAGACTAACCTGTACTCATGCCACCTGAGAACTTCCATCTGACGTAGATATAATACCATCTATAAGTTCTCGGCGAGTCCGTCCGGTGTACGCACCTTTATTGAGCACCTGTATATTATCTTAGGTGACACAACACAAATGGCTTATGAGACCAGCTACCTGTTAGTGTATATGCCCTAGAGGCCATTACTGTATCATACTAGTTTGTATATTACTTGATGGAAGCTTGGGATATTCACAGTTGTATAGACAATCTTGCTCAAAATGGTAGTATGCTACTTGGTTTGTCTCTACTTTAATGTGTGCATGTGTTTCTTTTAGCATATTGCCTATACACATTAGTGGTGCCCTTAGGATCTTTGCTTGATTACCAGCGTTGTGATGGCAGTCACACTAGTGGGAGCTGGGTAATCTACAAGCACATTCTTATACAGGTCCCTAGTCATAGGATTATCGAGACAGGGCATCGATACTCCGGAGTAGACTAGCTGTAACAACTCCATTTTTAATATACAAATAATTGATTTAAATTCAATGTATACTTGGAGTATTTATTGCGGCTGATATCTCTTTAAGTATTTATTTCACTCCATAATTACAAGAAGGAGCTTGTAGCTCATTGGTAATACCTTGCACTACTGAACCAAGCCACCAGAGTTCAAATCCAATGCCCCACATTATTTTTATATTTATTTTGTTTTAAATTTTTGGAAAGTCAACAGTCAAACCGTCATAACACTCAAAATTTATACTGAACATCAAAAGTTAGATACACCAAAAATCCCACCAGGAGACCCCCCACCCAACGGCACCCCGACTCGGCCGAGTCGGCCGGCGGACCGGCCGACTCGGGCAGGCGCCGCCGGCCGGACTCGGCCGGACGGCCGAGTCGTCAACACGGAAAAATTCCGTGTTGACCTGGTCTTCTCACCTGCATACTTTAAAGTTTTTTATCGTTTATCGATTTCTCAATAAATCCCTTTTACTCCAAAAATTTAATGATTTTTTAATTTTTTTTATATATTTTTATAATTTTTTTATTAAAACCCTAACCCTAGCCTAACCCTATATAAACCCCAATACCCTCTACCCTCTCACCCTACATTCCTAAGTCCACTCTCTAGAAATCTCAAGAGAACTTGATGTGTCGGAAAACGAGCGAAAAGGAGAAGCGCTGACGAAATCGACGGCGAATTCCGGCGATCGTGCTAAGACCTCTCAACGACGATTCGACGCCCGGCAAACCCTCTACCTCCCTCTCACTCTCTAACATGTCCAAAACCCGTAAGTCCCCCTCTTTCTATCTTTCTTTTCTCTCAAGAAAAATACGACTTCTCAAACCCGACGGAAATCGGAACAAACCGATTTTCGATTCGGTTTTTCTATCAAAATTCACTTATCACTAATTGCATAATGCTTAAACATATTCATGTTGACTACTAATCACATAACAACTAAATTGGATAAAGTTTCTCACATGAAATGATAACGTTTCCATTTATCGTATTTCTTTCACTTAAATACCACCATGTTTAGTTTATTACATTTAACCTCTTAACCGTTGCTAAACCTTTAAGTAGCTCACGAGGTAATGACCTACCTCCTCACACACTCATATATAATCATAATAAGCCACCTTGAAAATTTAGAATACGACAAAACAAGATTTTTCATTAAAATACCTTTTTCCTTATAAAACCTTTTCTAAAAGTTTTTGGTTAATACATTCTTAAACCAATATCTTTAATAGGAAAAATACGATATGTCGTGGACATCAATCGTTTATCAAAACCTGACTTTCTGGTGTCTAGGCTAGGCAAGTGAGAAAAGGTAACTTTAAAAGGCCCGTCTCACTATTCGTGAGCGAATCCCTCCTTTTCTAATTTGTACTTATCTGGCCACAATTGGCGGTGAACAGGCGATTTGAGGCTTCTAACGACTTGTCGTTTAGGCCATTTAGAAATAGTCTAGTTGAAATATGAAATCCTAAAACCTAAAATACGGAAAATCGAATTTTGCAAATAAATACCTTTTACTTCAATAAAACCGTATTTTAAAGGTTTAATATTTATAAATCTTTGCAAAGCGTCACTACAACCCACATTTGGAGAACCCGTTAGGGATAGTACGATTTATCGTGCACCATCGGCCTAGTAGTGCGAGATTCAGACCTCCGCAAGGAGCATATGGTCTCGAAAGGTTAAAATACGATATCTTAAGAAAATGATATTTTTAATAAATAAAATATTTATAAAAAATATTTTTGTATAAATATATGAATATTTATCTGTTAAATATCTATTTTGTTATAATATAAATATCCCACATTTTTCTAAAAATCACAAGACTAGATTTTACATTAAAATACCATAAATTTCAAATAAATCAATATTACAAATAAATACCTTATTTATATAAAACTAAGATATTTTTACTAGAAATGGCACAATATAAAATCCACCCTCATTATAACTATAAAGACGAATACTTGGGGTGTATCTTGAAAACTATACAAAAGTATTTTTACATAAAACCCCCTCAAGTTTTATAAATCACAATAAGGACCCTAACAATTATATAACTTCAACTTACATTTCTTTTGGTCTGACTCGGGTTCGAGTCTGATTATTTCTGACTTGAATATGATTCAAGTCAATCTGCATTCTTTAATATTCCAATTCAATACGAACACATGAATCCCAGAATCCAGTTAACAATCTATACAACTTGACTGAATCAAACCATGGATATACAATCCATTATTCCGTTATTCCATTTACCTGATTATGCAGTTACACTCTGTTTACTGATATCATGGTTTTGGTCGGTCATCCAACTTATACAATACAGTACAACAATACAATCAAACCATTACGGGGTTTAAGGGGTAGATTGGTACGGAAGATGTTAAAAGTAGCACGAGACAGTAAGATTAAGACACCTAACATGAATCCTGTTGTTATTGTACCGTGGCCTAACAGTTCCTTGTACTTTCCGTTTGCCCTAGTCTTTAGCATATAGAGACCCCTCTCGTATACACTGGCATCCTTCTGTATCAAGCTACAAACCACAGTGTTAACACAAGATTCTACAGTATTATACTTTAGAAGATATCTCTTATTCTGTCTTTCAAATTGTCCTTTATCTTTGGGACTTACCGAGCGTCCTGTTCGCTGACGACATTCCATTTCTTTCTTCTTTGAATGTTGTTAGGTGCTTTGGACCCAGCAGAGATCGAGCCCACCGGTGAAGACTTGGAGCAGTTTCACGAAGACCCCGAGCTCTAGATATTGTACCTTGTTCTATTCAGTATTATCGTTTCCTGTTATGCCACTGTTTAGGTATCGCTTTTCATTTCAGTTGTATTTACTTTTCATGTATTGTACAAAAGAATGTTATTAATAAAGTTGCTGTTATTTCTATATCTCTTGTCTCTTGTGATTTACTTTTATATTGCTTAGATACGCTTAGCGTATGTACTTCTAAGTAGATACGTAGCGGACCTCGTCGCGTCCCCTTCGCCGTACACCGGGAAGCGGGGCGTGACAGGTTTTGTTGGTGGCCCATGCAGGTCAGAGCTGTATGAATCCCTATCATGCAGTTCTGGTCTGCGTGAACAACCTAAGCAATATAACAAAAGAACCAGCAACTAAAATATTCTTTACAATTCATGTTTCTTGAATCTTACAAATTTCTAATCCTTGAATTTTATCATTTCATGTATTTGAATCTGTCCTAACCCAAATTTTTCTTCAAGGTTATGGATTCCCCGAACAACAGCAGCACCAACGTCAACAACACACCTTCAGCACTACCTATCGCACCAGCTGTTCCTGCACCACCCACCGAGCAAACAGTGTTACTTAAGGCAATTCTCAGCCTTCTTGAAGGGCAGCAACAACTCGTGAACCGTGCTGCGATCGACGCACCAGGGGTAAAGCAATTTAGGGCTTTTCACCCAAAGCAGTTCTCTGGTAAAGGAAGCCTTTTTGAAGCTGAAGAATGGGCACAAAGTATCGAAGATGATCTGGCAGTAGCTCAAGTTCCAGACATCGCTTGGGTCCGTATAGCAAAACTACAGCTCACGGATAATGCTCGCAACTGGTGGAAGGCAGAAGAAAGCTGTCTGGTACAGCCTATTGAATGGAAGACTTTTCGCGAGAAGTTCGACGCGAAATACTTCCCTGTGACTGCCAAGTTTGCCATAGAGCAGCAGTTCATTCATCTGCAACAGGGTTCAATGTGGGACAAATCAGTAGATGAATACGACGCTGAATTCACCATGTTAAGCCGGTAAGATATGTCACAATAGTTCAATTTTTAAATGTCACATACTACATAGCTAACACAATCCTTAAACAGAATCGTGGCACACTTGATACCGACGGACGAGATCAGAGCCCATCGCTTTCAACAAGGACTGGACACGGAGATTCAGGCTGCTCTAGCCACGGGAAAATTTCTGACTCATGAGGATGCTCTAGAAGCTGCCCGCAGTTATGAGGCAGTGATAAAAGCAAGGGGCAGACTTCAGTCTGCAGGAGTCAAACGCCCTGCCAACCAGATGGTAGGTGGAGCCTCGTCCAGGCCACCTTTCATGCCAAGACGACTCGGAGTACTAACCCATCGTCCCAGCCTAGCCTTTTGCACCTACTGCAAGAGAACTGGACATATGATGAAAGACTGCCGTCGAGCCAACCGCCTTTGCTTAGTCTGCGGCTCAGTTACTCACGATATTGGGTCTTGTCCCCAAAGACAGAACCCAGTTGCCGCACCCAGGCCAGCAATTACTTATCCGCAGCGACCAGCTCTTCAGGCACCTGCTCCCAGACCTGCACTCCCTGCACCACCCAGAGGATCACAAGCTACACCACCTCCTCGTCAGTTTCATCAAGCTCAAAGGAACGTTCCGAGGAATGCTCCTCAGGCCAGGAGGAATGTACCAAGGCGCCAGGATTTCACAATGTCTGTGGAAAAAGCTGAGGCCACTGGCCAAGTCATCACTGGTAAACTTTTCTTTTCAAACTTTGCTTTTCTATTCTACTACTTAGTTACATATTTCCTATACCTAAAACAAATTCCACATACCTTAGGTACGATCTTAGTATCCTCAATCCCTGCACTTGCACTGTTTGATACTGGAGCATCACACTGCTTTATGTCACAACGGTTTGTTCGAACCCATACGATTCCAGTCTCACCGTTTGTATCCAGCTGGAATGTCAGTTCAAGAAATGGCGTTCTAAAGGCAACTATGGGATACAGCTTGTGTCCAGTCGTCGACTGCAGTCGAGAGTTTTATGCTGACTTCAAAGTGCTGGACATACCGAACTTCGATGTGGTTCTAGGAATGGATTGGCTTGGAACTTTTTATGCTACCATCGACTGTTGTAAAAGGAGGGTAGTATTCGAGATCCCAGACCATCCGGTCTTCTATTTTAAAAGCGGAGACCGTACACTAAAGCCAAGTACCTACAAAGCGAAGCCAAGAGAAGCAGTAGTTGCAGCAGCTCAAGCAGAGGAAGAATCAAGACCAGATGTGGTTCGAGAGTTCGACGATGTATTTCCTGACGATATATCAGGTTTGCCTCCCGATCGAGCTCTTGAATTCAGTATTGATTTAGTACCAGGAGCACAACCGGTGATCAAAGCACCCTATCATTTAAGTCCGGAAGGTTTGAAGGAAGTCCGAACACAGTTGGACGAATTACAGGCGAAAGGATGGATTCGTCCCAGCACTTCAAGTTGGGGATCACTTGTACTACTTATGAAGAAGAAGGAAGGTTCATACAGAATGTGCATCGATTACAGAGCCTTGAACGAAGTCACTATAAAGAACAAGTATCCATTCCCGCGCATCGATGATTTATTCGATCAGCTAAGTGGATCTTGTGTTTTCTCTAAATTAGATCTTCGTTCAGGTTATCATCAAGTGAAGGTCAAGGAAGCTGATATTCACAAAACAGCTTTCAGAACTCGCTATGGACATTACGAATTTCTAGTGATGCCATTTGGAGTGACCAACGCACCCGCAATATTCATGAAACTAATGAATCAAGTTTTCCGGGAGTACTTAGACAGGTTTGTTGTCATCTTCATCGACGACATCCTGGTGTATTCTAAGAGTCGGAAAGAACATGCGGAGCATCTACGAATTGTCCTAGAAACTCTTCGACGACATCAGCTTTATGCCAAGTACAGCAAGTGCGAGTTTTGGCTAAATCAAGTTGGTTTTCTTGGACATATCGTATCAGGAGAAGGAATCTCTGTGGATCCAGTGAAAGTTTCAGCAGTTAGCGAATGACCTACACCAAAGTCAGTGAAGGATATTCGAAGTTTCTTGGGTTTAGCTGGATATTACAGACGATTTATTGAAGGCTTTTCGAAGATAGCAACGCCCCTGACCAAGCTCACACGTAAAGATGAAGAATTTGTGTGGTCAGAAGCATGCGAACAAGCTTTCGTAGAACTCAAGTCAAGGTTGACATCAGCACCTATTCTCGTCATACCGGATCAATCTGGAGGATTCGAAGTGCATTGCGATGCATCCGGTAAGGGATTAGGCTATGTTCTACATCAGCACGGTAAGGTTGTGGCTTATGGTTCAAGACATCTGAAGATTCATGAGCGCAATTATCCGACGCATGATCTGGAGTTAGCAGCCGTCATCTTTGCTCTCAAGATTTAGCTTCATTACCTACCTGGTGAACGGGTGAACATCTACACAGATTATAAGAGCCTAAAGTACGCGTTTACTCAGAAGGAGTTGAATATGAGGCAGAGAAGATGGTTAGAACTCATGGCGGACTTTGACATCAACTTGCAATATCACCCAGGGAAGGTGAATGTAGTACCCGATGCTCTTAGTCGCCAACCATTAGCAATGAATCTCACCTCTCAGTGGAAGCTTCAACAAGACTTGCATCAGATGGAGATTGAAGTAGTCATGCCAGGTAATGTTTCAAGTTTGATGAATTTACAAGTTCAATCAACCATTTTCAATCAGATCAAAGCAGCTCAAGCAAGTGATGCTAAGTTGCAAAAGATCAGAGAACAAGTGGAGAATGGACTCAGAACAGATTTCATCATCCATGAAGACGGATCTTTGAGATACGGCAGCAGATTGTGTGTACCAAAAGGTCCTGTTCGGGAAGAGTTAATGAAAGAAGCTCACAGCTCACCCTATTCAGTACACCCTGGAGGTACCAAAATGTACAAAGATCTACGTCAAAATTATTGGTGGCATGGAATGAAGCGTGAAGTAGCTAGAAGCATCGCAAAATGCTTGGTGTGTCAGCAAGTAAAGGCTGAACATCACAGGACTGCTGGATTACTTCAACCGTTACCAATCCCAGAATGGAAGTGGCAACACATCGTGATGGATTTTGTGAATGCTCTTCCTCGCAGCACAAAGGGTAACGATGCCGTATGGGTCATTGTGGATCGACTCACAAAGTCGGCTCACTTCATCCTATTTCGAGTTGGCCAATCTACTGAGACACTAGCAAAGAAGTACATGGAGGTAATAATCTAATTAAGATTTAAACTCTTCATAATGTACTATCTCTGATACCCATGAACTCATACAGGAAATTGTGAGACTTCATGTAGTACCGGTCTGCATTGTCTCCGATCGTGACACTAGGTTCCGATCGCAATTTTGGCAGAGTCTGCAAGCAAGCTTGGGAACAAGTCTGAACTTCAGCACGGCTTATCATCCACAAATAGATGGTCAGTCGGAACGAACTATTCAGATCTTGGAGGATATGCTTAGAGCGTGTATGCTAGACTTCAAAGGATTGTGGGAAGATCACCTACATCTTGTGGAGTTTTCGTACAACAATAGCTACCAAGCAAGCATAGGAATGACACCTTTTGCAGCATTGTATGGAAGGAAGTGTCGTTTGCCATTAAGTTTGGACGACATCGGAGATAGGGAACTTCTTGGACCAGAGATGATAGTAGCAACTGTTGATATGGTTCGTACTATCAGGGAAAGGATGCGCATAGCCCAAGATCGACAGAAGTACTGGGCTGATGCAAAAAGATGACACTTGGAGTTCCAGCCAGGAGATCACGTATTCCTGAAGATATCTCCGAACCGCGGAGTGATCCGATTTGGAAGACGGGGTAAGTTGAGTCCGAGATACATTGGACCGTTCGACATACTCGAACGAGTCGGTGAAGTAGCATACCGCTTAGCGCTTCCACCATCATTGGAAGGAGTGCATAATGTGTTCCATATATCCCAACTCAGAAAGTATGTGGGTGACCCCAGCCATGTTCTCGATCATTCCGAGCTCACTATACAGCCCGATTTGTCTTTTGAGCAACAACCCGTGGAGATCCTAGACAGGAAGGTGAAGACACTTCGGAACAAGGAAGTTAACTTGGTTCGAGTGATGTGGAGGAAAGACACTCCAGGAGAGTCCACTTGGGAAAGGGAGGATGAAATGCGTACTAGATATCCACACCTCTTTGTAAACTAGTCCTCAAATAAAAGTTGTAAATTTCGAGGACGAAATTTTTATAAGGAGGGTAGACTGTAACAACTCCATTTTTAATATACAAAGAATTGATTTAAATTCAATGTATACTTGGAGTATTTATTGCGGCTGATATCTCTTTAAGTATTTATTTCACTCCATAATTACAAGAAGGAGCTTGTAGCTCATTGGTAATACCTTCCACTACTGAACCAAGCCACCAGAGTTCAAATCCCATGCCTCACATTATTTTTATATTTATTTTGTTTTAAATTTTTGGAAAGTCAAAAGTCAAACCGTCATAACTCTCAAAATTTATACTAAACATCAAAAGTTAGATACACCAAAAATCCCCCCAGGAGACCCCCCACCCAACGGCACCCCGACTCGGCCAGCCGGACTCGGCCGGACGGCCGAGTCGTCAACACGGAAAAATTCCGTGTTGACCTGGTCTTCTCACCTGCATACTTTAAAGTTTTTGATCGGTTATCAATTTCTCAATAAATCCCTTTTACTCCAAAAATTTAATGATTTTTAATGTTTTTTATATATTTTTATAATTTTTTTATTAAAACCCTAACCCTAGCCTAATCTTATATAAACCTCCATACCCTCTACCCTCTCACCCTACATTCCTAAGTCCACTCTCTAAAAATCTCAAGAGAACTTGGTACGTCGGAAAACGAGCGAAAAAGCGAAGCGCTGACGAAATCGACGGCGAATTCCGGCGATCGTGCTAGAACCTCTCAACGACGATTCGACGCCCGGTAAACCCTCTACCTCCCTCTCATTCTTTAACGTGTCCAAAACCCGTAAGTCCCCCTCTTTCTATCTTTCTTTTCTCTCAAGAAAAATACGACTTTTCAAACCCGATGGAAATCGGAACAAACCGATTTTCGATTCGGTTTTTCTATCAAAATTCACTTATCACTAATTGCATAATGCTTAAACATATTCATGTTGACTACTAATCACATAACAACTAAATTGGATAAAGTTTCTCACATGAAATGATAACGTTTCCATTTATCGTATTTCTTTCACTTAAATACCACCATGTTTAGTTTATTACATTTAACCTCTTAACCATTGCTAAACCTTTAAGTAGCTCACGAGGTAATGACCTACCACCTCACACACTCATATGTAATCATAATACGCCACCTTGAAAATTTAGAATACGACAAAACAAGATTTTTCATTAAAATATCTTTTTCCTTATAAAACCTTTTCTAAAAGTTTTATGTTAATACATTCTTAAACCAATATCTTTAATAGGAAAAATACGAAATGTCGTGGACATCAATCGTTTATCTAAACCTGACTTTCTGGTGTCTATGCTAGGCAAGTGAGAAAAGGTAACTTTAAAATTTCCGTTTCACTATTCGTGAGTGGATCCCTCCTTTTCTCATTTGTACTTACCTGGCAACAATTGGCGGTGAAAAGGCGATTTGAGGCTTCTAACGACTTGTCGTTTAGACCATTTAGAAATAGTCTAGTTGAAATATGAAATCCGAAAACCTAAAATACGGAAAATCGACTTTTGCAAATAAATACCTTTTACTTCAATAAAACCGTATTCTAAAGGTTTAGTATTTATAAATCTTTGCAAAGCGTCACTACAACCCACATTTGGGGAACCCATTAGGGATAGTACGGTTTATCATGCACCCTCGGCCTAGTATTGCGAGATTCAGACCTCCGCAAGGAGCATTCGGTCTCGAAAGGTTAAAATATGACATCTTAAGAAAATGATATTTTTAATAAATAAAATATTTATAAAAATTATTTTTGTATAAATATATGAATATTTATCTTTTAAATATCTATTTTGTTATAATATAAATATCCCACTTTTTTCTAAAAATCACAAGACTAGATTTTACATTAAAATACCATGAATTTCAAATAAATCAATATTACAGATAAATACCTTATTTATATAAAACTAGGATATTTTTACTAGAAATGGCACAACATAAAATCCACCCTCATTATAACTATAAAGACGAATACTTGGGGTGTATCTTGAAAACTATACAAAAATATTTTTACATAAAACCCCCTCAAATTTTATAAATCACAATAAGGACCCTAAAAATAATAGAACTTCAACTTACATTTCTTTTGGTCTGACTCGGGTTCGAATCTGATTATTTCTGACTTGAATATGATTCAAGTCAATCTGCATTCTTTAATATTCCAATTCAATACGAACACATGAATCCCAGAATCCAGTTAACAATCTATACAACTTGACTGAATCAAACCATGAATATACAATCAATTATTCCGTTATTCCATTTACCTGATTATGCAGTTACACTCTGTTTACTGATATCATGGTTTTGGTCGGTCATCCAACTTATACAATACAGTAAAACAATACAATCAAAACACTACGGGGTTTAAGGGATAGATTGGTACGGAAGATGTTAAAAGTAGCACGAGACAGTAAGATTAAGACACCTAATATGAATCCTGGTGCTGTTGTACCGTGGCCTAACGGTTCCTTGTACTTTCCGTTTGCCCTGGTCTCTAGCATATAGAGACCCCTCTCATATACACCGGCATCCTTCTGTACCAAGCTACAAACCACAGCGTTAACACAATATTCTACAGTATTATACTTTAGAAGATATCTCTTATTATGTCTTTCAAATTCTCCTTTATCTTTGGGACTTACCGAGCGTCCTGTTCGCTGACGACATTCCATTTCTTTCTTCTTTGAATGTTGTCAGGTGCTTTGGACCCAGCAGAGATCAAGCCCACCGGTGAAGACTTGGAGCAGTTTCACGAAGACCCCAAGCTCTAGATATTGTACATTGTTCTATTCAGTATTATCGTTTCCTGTTATGCCACTGTTTAGGCATCGCTTTTCATTTCAGTTGTATTTACTTTTCATGCATTGTACAAAAGAATGTTATTAATAAAGTTGATGTTATTTCTATATCTCTTGTCTCTTGTGATTTACTTTTATATTGCTTAGATACGCTTAGCGTATGTACTTCTAAGTATATACGTAGCAGACCTTGTCGCGTCCCCTTCGCCGTATACCGGGAAGCGGGGCATGACACTAGCGTATGCGCTTCCCATCCCAGTAGGAGAGATGGTCTTGTAGGGTTCCTAGGCACTCTAATGAGGTCTCATAAGGCATCAACCATGCCAATTTCAAAAATTACAAGTGCCGAGAAACCCTAATACGGATCGTTAACTAGAATTTTAGGCAAAACATGCAACTAGTTAACAACTTAACTAAGTGAACGGAAATACAACCTTTGTAGATCCGGTCCTCCACCTCCATAGCTCCATAATGAAGTCTTCTTGCTATCCAAATCGAATCCCGGGCTCTAGCGTCGGCTTCATCGGAGAAATGGGCGGACTAGGTCGTCGACTTCGATGCCGAAGATGATCTACGTCGAGGCATCACAAGATCAAGCTCCCACTTCACCAAGTCATGAAACTTGTGAAGAAAACACCCTATACTACTTGGCAAGAGGTAGAGGATGAAGAAATAGGAGGTGGGTACACTTTAGAATTGGATTTCTCACTCTTTTTCTCAAGTTGCCATTGATGGAGGCAAGCTTTCTTCCTTGAAGAAGAAGAAGAAGATGATAATAATATGATAAGTTTTTGTAAAATAAGAAAAAATATGATACTTATCATAATGGTAACCTTAGTTAGGTGTAGAGAATAAATCATGGTTAGGTTGAATGGTTAGGGTTAAGCATGAGACAAAGATGGTGGACTTGTTCAAAGCTTCAAGAAGCTTCAACAAGCAAACAAAAAGAAAGCCACCATTTTTCCCTTTGCCAAAAATGAATGAATAAATAAATAAATAAGCAAATAAACAAAGTGAAACCCTAACCATTGACCAACCATGGTTTAAACCAAATATACACCCAAACTAACATGTATCATCAAACATGATACAATCAAGTGCACAAAAGTATATCACATATACAACTTGTGAACTTCAAGTGAGAAAATCCATTTAAAGTGAACCAATACTAGTTAATGCAAAGTAATATATCAAATATATAATTATGCATTAAATCATTAAATCAATACTTGATTTAACGATCCGGTCATATCGCATATAACCGACTAATATCCAATGTATCGGCTTATCGAATCAATCCTTGATTCGATAACTAGGTTATATCGTATACAACCAATCGATACATTCATCGCGAGAATAGAATACGATATCACATACACGCATTATTCTCGGTCCCGCACATATCTCATATGCGCTCCTATTTCGTTTCGCTTGAGCCAGGAAACCTCTGTGTAGGACTCTAAAGACTCGTCAATACGCCGGCAGCAGATGATGATCATATCAAACACCCACAAGCCGCAAGCGGTCTGCTAAACGTAACGGCCACCCGGGTATTGAGCGATCAGAAGATCGACGAGCAAGCCCTCTCACACTCCTGTGAATCCAACCAGTAACACTTACCGTACAGTCCGGTCTCATCGTCTGATATGTCGCATATCTCGCCTAGGGGTGGTAAACGTCAGACCCCAATAGCTCGATAAGTCGTGTCGATATGAGGTCTATAACAATTCGAGAAACTACAGGTAACACTTACCAGTAAATCTCAACAACCCTGGCCAGGGATTTCCGGTTATAGCCAATCGAACACAGCGCAACATCAACCCCTTATACCGGGAGAGACGAATCCCCTCCTATCGCTCATTGCCTCCATATGATTCGGGACTGTACCCAAAAGCCACCGTTTTGCACGCCCTCTTGGACGTGGTAAGGTGGAAATCAAAGCACAGTGGGAACCACACAAGACTCTATGACGATCTCGGGTCAACAGACTACTCTGTACCAGTGTCACCAGAGAACTGCCATCTGACGTAAGGTATAATACCATCTGGGAGTTCTCGGCGAGTCCGTCCAGTATCCTCAGTCTCCACTGAGCACCCGTATATCATCTCTGATGTCAAACACCAATGGATATGGGATCATCCATCGTCCATCTATATGGGTCGAGAAGGTATACGCTAGTCTACTCTGGTATATCGATGCCCCGTCTCGATATACCCACGACTAGGGACCTTGAAGGATGTACTTATGGACTACCATGTCCCCACTAGTATGATCTGCATCATAGTCTAGGTAGTCAAGTACACATCCTAAGGGCTTTACTAACATGTAACAGAGAGACAATCAGTATACACGTTAAGGTAAAGAGTAACCAGATAGCGTACTATCATGTCGAGAAAGAAAGTCCTCCCTATATATGTGGCAGCATCCACTACAATATACATCCTATGTATAGTAATGGCCTCTAGGGCATACATATAACTAACAGGTCTGTCCTATAGCCATCAGTACGTCGTACTGAAGATAGTATGCGGGTGCTCGTTAGGTTACGAGTACACTGGACAGGACTCGTCGGGAACTGTTGGTTGGTACTATACCTATCGTCAGATAACAGTTCCCAGGTGACATGAGTACAGCTTAGTCCGTTGACTTGACACTGTCACTCCGCCTCGAGTGTGTTCCCACTGTTCTTTGATTACTACCCTACCACGGCTCAAAGGAGTCGTGCAAACAGGTAGTAGTTGGGTGCAGTCCCGAAGCACTTGGAGGCAATGACGGTTAGACAGGATTCGTCTCTCCCGGTATTGGGGGTTGATATCTCGCTGTGTCTAGGAGAGCCATTACACATAGTCGTCCCTGGCTAGGGCAAGCGAGAATTACTGGTAGTGTTTCCAGTAGTTTCTCAGGGTGTTCTGGGCTACACTCCGGCACGACTTGTACCGCTATTAGGGGTCTGACGTTTACCGCCCCCTAGGCCCGACATGTGATACTCTTAGACGAACAGACCGGACTGTATGGAGATTGTCACATTCAGGCTCAGTAGGAGTTCTGATTGGTTCACCTCATCAGTCTTCTTATCGGCAACTACCTGGGGACCATTACGTACAGCTTGTACCACTTGCGGCCTGTGGTTAAACCCACTGCCAGCGTAGTGTCGAGTCTTTAGAGTCCCATGCAGAGAGTTATTCGCTTTTGAGCAAAACAGAGTAGAGGTCGCATGGTTTTGCGATAGGGTTCGTTCACATCCGCGCACTTGTGCACGTTTGGTGTCCGAGCAGTTATTACTAGCGGGCTTTGGTTTAAGCCAGATCCTAGTATACGTTTTGGGATTGGTTTTATCTCATTGTATTCGTGTTCCTCAGAACACGGATGCGGGTGTGTATGCACAGTTGGCAGAGGCAGAGGCAGAGGCAGAGGATTTTCATTAGGGTTGTTGACTGTTGACTTTTTCTAAACCCAAATGAGAATAAGAATTACGATTAATAATATTAATTAAGTATTATTGTGCCATGGTTGAGTTGAAATTTGGACTTTTGTTGACTTATTGACTTTGTTGACCGGTTGACTAATTTGGACTTGTTGACCATCATCATTTCATTGCTATGACTTTTGTTTACTTGTTGTTCTTTACAAAATGCATTAAATGCATGAAATGATAATGGTCATTGAAACTAACCATCACAATTCTTAATTATTATTATTATCATGATTATTTTTCCTTTTGTGAGCATGGTTGTAAAAAGTCAAGCTCATTCTATCATTCTCATCCTCTCTCATCCAAAGCTCAGCCTCTTCCTCTCTCTCAAGGCTCTCCTGTCTCATGTGTTGAGAAGCATGAGCTTTTGAGATAAAACCTTAAAATCTCTTCTCTACTCACTCTAGAGTACAAGGTCTAGCAAGCCAAGCACTTTAGTTTCCTCTTGGTTGAGGTAGGAGCTCAAGGTAGAGGCTTTCGGGTGGATCCTTCTTCGACAACAAGGGGACTACGAGGTGGAGCCGATCCAACCACTCTAAGGAGCAAGAAGAGAAGGAGTTCAAGACCTAGGTATAACCCTCTAACATTGTAGTTAAACTTCTAGTTAGTTTGCTAGGTTTTTGTTTAGCGAAGATCCTATTTTCCAGTCCAAGTTACCTTGCCATAAAAATCGTTTTTTATCGTTTCCGCATCCCCGTAAGAACCGGGACGGGTAACGTGGACATACAGTGGTATCAGAGCTAAGCTAAACACAAACTAGCTTGTTAGCAAAGTATTTAGAATTTCGATCGGAGAGAAAAATCGTAAAACACGTCCGAGAACTGAACTCTCTGCCGATTTTAAAACTGTTCAAAAAATAATTCCACATACACTAAAAATCGGCTCAGGGTTTTTAGGAACACACAGCAAAAACGAGCCACTGACTCGGTCAAAGCGCCGCGGAACCGCGGCGAGAACATGCTTCTTGCCGCGGATCCGCGGCCGAGTTGACTCGGCCGTGACTCGGTTTTGTTGCAGTGTGTTCAGTGTTCTGTTTTGGGATTTATAGCATATGTTGTTTCTGCCCAGATTTTCCAGAGAACAAAGTTGTGTTTGGGGTAGTTACAAATCCGTATTTTTGATCGAACTTCTGTAGACTTTAGCTAATGGGTTATATCTGTGATGTGATATATGTATTGAAAGTCTGCTAATCGCTATACGTCGATTAGTGGGGGTTATACATATCTGTGATTTGTAATGTTTATGGTTTGTGTATATGAACTCGTTGGATTGTCGCGGATGAATAGCCGGGGGTTGTGAGATGAGAGTTTTCTTTACTTTTCATTTGATGTAATATGTAATTGATGTAATATTATTTGTATGGCCGCACATCCGGGATGAGGTTATAGCCGCCATTGTATATTATTTCTTTTACTGTTTTTTCTCCTAGGATAGACCCAAGGTGAGGTGCACAAACTACCGGGTACCTCGAGGTGCCGAGTGGCCTACTCACGTTGTTGAGGGAGGTTGCTTCACTTCGGGTACTTGGCGGGTAGTTTGCCGCACCCGTAGGGGTCTAGGGTGGGGTCTTGGCTATTCATCACCACCGTGAAATCCGTCTTTCATTGCAGGATCGAACGAAACGCGGATTTCTAGTATATCCAAAGTGTTCATCTGTGATCTGGAATGGCTATCATTGCATCTGACGAATGTGTATATCTGTATATGATATCTAGTAGGCGTTGCTTATGTTTTGCATCCGCGCTAGTCCAGCCTCCGCTCTGTCGTTAGTTAAGTAACCTAACGGGTAATGACGGGGCCCATGGCGAATGCGGATGGCATAAGCGTACGTCATATTATCGTTGTTTTCTGCAATGGTAGGATTAATTGATGGGACGCATTAAATTAATGCAAGAAAATAAACCAAAGTAAAGTCGTTGGAACAATTTCAAAACCACTCGACTTCTTTTCAAAACAACTTTTAAACGCGGAGCTTAAACCACTCCTTTTAAAAGCTATCACGTTCCTTCGATTATATCAAGTTCACTACGTTCATGGTTTCGCCAAAACCATTCGTAGCCCTCCGTCATTTCATATCGATAGTCAATAGTATTCAAGATGTGTTTGTTGGCCAAAGTCAAGGTATAGTGATTGGTAGCTATTGAATATTCATATGTAGTATAGATAGATGCGTTGGTTTGGGACAATCGTACTGCCTTGTTGGCCAAAGTCAAGGGTAGGTACGGGTGGGTTCAAATTAACCTAGAAAATGACGGGAAGAACTTGACATGTGACTTATGATTTGTTATCCAAAGTCAAGGTTATAAGAGCATGGGGCAAAAATCCACATCGGGAGTTTCTAAAGAAACTGAAACTTGCTAGCGCTTCATACCATTTAGAGTGTGATGATTCTGGTAGGATTCCTTCAGTTTTATTACGCGATGATATTTGGATCCCGATCCTACTGTGAGTATATGCTGAACTTTCTCACTTAACGATCAATGCTATAAACCAAGTAGGTGTCTAGAAAGGTGTTAGCGGGGCTACGCCCACAGGGAAAAGAGGTTATTTAATTAAGGAACTTCGCGAAAGCGTTGGAAAACCTCCCTCGAAGTACGAACACTGGCCTGGCTGAACGGTTAAGCAAGTATTGTACGGTGAGATTGATCCCGACTAATTCTTCTTTTTTTGGTTTGAGGAAGGATTTGAGAAACAGTGGGAGCCATCCTGTTTAGACAAACTAAAAACCACTCTAAACTTGCAAGAGCATCATGCTAAAGTGTTTCTTCTCGCTCTCCTAATTGCAGCGACCAAACATCATGACCGGACTTAAGTTACTACTAGATAAAAACATACTGACAGGGTCAAACTACAAAGATTGGCTCAGGAATGTCAAAATGGCAATCACTTATGACAAGTTGGGGTATCTCCTTACCACCAAAGCTCCCTCTGTCCCAGGTCCCAAATCCAGCGTCGCGGATAAGGAAATCCGTAAGACCTGGGAGATTGACTGCGCGAAGGCTAAGTGCCTCATGCTTGCCTCTATGGACAATGAATATCAGAGGAGGCACGAGAATATGGACCTTGAATCCATATTTCTCCATACTAAGGAACTATATGGAGAGCAATCCCGTATCGCTAGATACAAAGTCTCGAAAAAGTTGTTTTCGGCGAGATTGGCCGTCGGATCATCGGTAGCGGAACACGTGCTTAAGATGATTGGCTTTATTGAAGAGCTCGCGGACCTTGGGACCACGTTAGAGAACGAGCTCTACACTGACTTGATTCTCCAGTCCCTTCCTTCTGCTTACGCCCAGTTTATCCTGAACTTCAACTTGCAAGAAAAGGAAGTTGAACTTTCGGAACTCCTTAACATGTTGAGGAGTGCAGAGGGCACCCTGAAGAAAGTAAGGGAAACACCCGCTTTGTCTGTTGGAGGACCTTCTTCTTCTAGGTCCAAGGCGAAAGCCAAAGGAAAGAAGAAGAAAGCCTCCACCAAAACAAGGGGCGGTGTTAGTAAAGTGGAAGCCAAGGGAAATGATAAAATGGCAAAGGTAGCGGGAAAGCTTGTGGGAAAGGAAGAGTGCTTTTACTGTCACAAGAGTGGACACTGGAAGAAAGATTGCAGGGCTTGGAAGGCCAGAAACCAGAACCCGAAGCAAGTTGTGGCTTCGGCTTCAGGTGTGTATGTTATTGAAAATTGTCTATCAATAAACTCTACTTCCTGGGTATTGGATACCGGATCATGATCTCATATCTGTAATTCTTTGCAGGCACTGAAAAAGCGTAGGGTTTTGAAGGCAGGTGATATGACCCTCAGAGTTGCAAACGGAGCTGGCATGGATGCTGAGTCCGTGGGGGACTATCACTTGGGATTGTCAGATGGACATATTTTGGTTTTGCGTGATTGTTATTTTGTACCCAGTGCGACTTGTAATATCATATCTATATCTTTAATGTGTAAAGAAGGTTACGATTTTGCATTTGTAAGCAATGTTGTAAACATTCACCTTAATCATGTTCTGATTGGGTCGGGTACATTAAGCAACGGTATATATGTATTAAACCAACCACAGATTTTCAATGTCCAGAATACACACAAAAGAAAGTCTCCAGAAATAAATCATGCTTTCTTATGGCATTGTAGACTGGGTCACATCAATGAGAGAAGGTTGACGAAGTTACATAAAGAAGGATATTTAGATCCGTTCGAATATCAATCATATGCAACTTGTCAATCATGTCTCAAAGGAAAGATGACAAAGACTCCGTTCACTGGACACGGAGTAAGAGCGAGCGAGCTCTTGGGACTCGTACACAGCGATGTGTGCGGTCCAATGTCTACACATGCGCGAAGTGGTTATTCTTACTTCATTACTTTTATGGATGATTTTTCAAGGTACGGGTATGTCTTCTTAATGAAACATAAATCTGAAGCCTTCGAAAAATTCTAGGAATACAAGAATGAAGTAGAAAAACAAACAGGCAAAAGTATCAAGACACTGAGATCTGATCGAGGTGGTGAATACTTGAGTGCCGAGTTCCTGGTTTACCTTAAAAAGAATGGAATTCTCTCTCAACTTACTCCTCCATACACCCCACAACATAATGGTGTATCGGAGAGACGGAACCGAACCCTATTGGATATGGTACGTTCCATGATGAGTAACACTGAGTTGCCGCGATCATTCTAGGGATATGCACTAGAATCAGCTGCATACCTTTTGAACCGAGTTCCAACTAAGACAGTGCCTACCACACCATATCAGATGTGGAGTGGGAAGAAACCCTATCTTAAGCACATTAAGATATGGGGATGTCTAGCTTTTGTCAAAAAGCAGCATGCGGACAAACTCAAGGCACGCTCAGTACAATGCAAGTTTGTGGGATATCCAAAGAACTCCAAGGGATATTTATTCTATTGCGCAGAGGAACAAAAGGTTTTTGTTTCTCGTTATGACTGCTTCTTGGAAAATGAATTTTTGGAAAATCAGATAAGTGGGAGCACAATAGAACTGGAAGAAATTCCAGAACCACGAGTTATTACTGAAAGCTTAGTAAAACCAGAGGGTTCGAAAGAACAGGACATTCCTGCGCCGCTCCGTAGGAGTAGTAGGCAGTCTCATCCGCCCGAAAGATACTACGGTTTTCTCATAGACGGGGATAGAGAGGATTGCATAATTGATAATGATGAGCCGACTAGCTTCCAGCAGGCCATTCAGAGCGTTGACTCGATAAAATGGCTGGATGCAATGCGGATCGAAATGGAGTCCATGTACACCAACAAAGTATGGACTTTGGACGTTGCTCCAGAAGGGGTAAAACTCGTAGGCTGCAAATGGATTTTCAAAAGGATGATTGGTGTAGATGGACAGGTTGAGACCTATAAGGCTCGACTTGTTGCAAAGGGTTTTCGTCAAAGACCTGGTTTGGACTATGACGAAATCTTTTCTCCAGTGGCTATGCTCAAATTCATTCGGATCCTTCTTGCCATTGCTGCCTTCCACGATTATAAGATTTGGCAGATGGACGTAAAGACTGCTTTTCTGAATGGAAATTTGGAGGAGTGTGTCTATATGGACCAGCCAGAGGGTTTCATTCAGAGTGGGAGCAGCAGGAAAGTGTGCAAGTTGCTTAAGTCCATTTATGGACTGAAGCAGGTATCGCTGAGTTAGAACTTCTGTTTTGATAAAACGGTCAAAGATTTTGGCTTTATCAAAAATCCAGGTGAACCATGCATCTATAGTAAAATTGTAGCACGAACTGTCGTATTCCTCGTTTTATACGTGGATGACATTCTCTTGATAGGAAATGACATTCCTATGCTACAATCTGTCAAAGGGTTCTTGTCACACAGGTTCTCCATGAAAGACCTGGGTGATGCCTCTTACATTTTGGGGATCCGGATCCATCGTGATAGGTCCAAGAGGATATTGGGACTTTCACAGTCCAGGTACATCGACACCATACTGAAGAGGTTCAGTATGGAAGATTCCAAGCGCGGTAATCTACCGGCTTGTCACGGGATCACCCTCTCCAAAGAGATGTCTCCCAAGACTGATTTGGAAAGGGATCGCATGTCTATTATACCCTACGCTTCTGCGGTAGGCTCTATAATGTATGCGATGTTGTGTACCAGACCAGATGTAGCTTATGCACTGAGTGTGGTAAGCCGGTATCAGTCAAACCTGGGGAGAAACACTGGATAGCGGTAAAGAACATTCTGAAGTACCTGAGAAGGACTAAGGATATGTTTTTGGTTTACGGCGGAAAAGACCTCCAAATGGAGGCCTTTGCTGACTCCAGCTTCCAGAATGACAAGGATGACTCCAAATCCATGTCGGGTTATGTCTTTACCCTCAATGGAGGGGCGGTGTGTTGGAAGAGTTCCAAACAGGAAACCGTTGCCGACTCAACGATGGAAGCGGAATATGTCGCTGCATCTGATGCCGCAAAAGAAGCCGTCTGGATGAGGAAGTTCTTGACAGAACTTCAGGTGGTTCCGTCCACTGTTGATCCAATATCTTTGTATTGTGACAACAACGGGGTTATAGCTTTAGCAAAGGAACCCAGGTCCCATCAGAAGTCCAGACACATCTTGAGGCGGTATCACTTGATTAGGGAGATCGTGGATCGCCGGGAGATCGAGGTTCGGAGGGTTGCTACAGAAGATAACACTGCAGATCCATTCACGAAGGCCATACCCCAGACTCGGTTCGAGCGGCTGATTGAGATGATAGGTCTTCGATACGCTAGTACATGGACTTAGTGCAAGTGGGAGATTGTTAGTGTATATGCCCTAGAGGCCATTACTGTATCATACTAGTTTGTATATTACTTGATGGAAGCTTGCGATATTCACAGTTGTATAGACAATCTTGCTCAAAATGGTAGTATGCTACTTGGTTTGTCTTTACTTTAATGTGTGCATGTGTTTCTTTTAGCATATCGCCTATACATATTATTGGAGCCCTTAGGATCTTTGCTTGATTACCAGCGTTGTGATGGCAGTCACACTAGTGGGAGCTGGGTAATCTACAAGCACATCCTTATACAGGTCCCTAGTTGTAGGATTATCGAGACAGGGCATCGATACTCCGGAGTAGACTAGCGTATGCGCTTCTAATCCCAGCAGGGGAGATGGTCTGTCCCACAGCCATCAGTACGTCGTACTGGAGATAGTATGCGGGTGCTCGTTAGGTTACGATTACACTGGACAGGACTCATCGGGAACTGTTGGTTGGTACTATACCTATCGTCAGATAACAGTTCCCAGGTGATATGAGTACATCTTAGTCCGTTGACTTGACACTGTCACTCTGCCTCGAGTGTGTTCCCACCGTTCTTTGATTACTACCCTACCACGGCTAAAAGGAGTCGTGCAAACAGGTAGTAGTTGGGTGCAGTCCCGAAGCACTTGGAGACAGTGACGGTTAGACAGGATTCGTCTCTCCCGGTATGGGGGGTTGATATCGCGCTGTGTCTAGGAGAGCCATTACACATAGTCGTCCCTGACCATGGCAAGCGAGAATTACTGGTAGTGTTTCCAGTAGTTTCTCAGGGTGTTCTGGGCTACACTCCGGCACGACTTATACCGCTATTAGGGGTCTGACATATACCGCCCCCCTAGGCCCGACATGCGATACTCTTAGATGAACAGACCGGACTATACGGAGATTGTCACATTCAGGCTCAGTAGGAGTTCGGATGGGTTCACCTCATCAGTCTTCTTATCGGCATCTACCTGGGGACTGTTACGTACAGCTAGTACCACTTGCGGCCTGTGGTTAAACCCACTGCCAGCTAGTGTCGAGTCTTTAGATTCTAACACAGAGAGTTATTCTCCTTTGAGCAAAACAGAGTAGAGGTCGCATGGTTTTGCGACAGGGTTTGTTCACATCCGCGCACTTGTGCACGTTTGGTGTCCGAGCAGTTATTACTAGCGGGCTTTGGTTTAAGCCAGATCCTAGTATACGTTTTGGGATTGGTTTTATCTCATTGTATTCGTGTTCCTCAGAACACGGAAGCGGGTGTGTATGCACAGTTGGCAGAGGCAGAGGCAGAGGATTCTCATTAGGGTTGTTGACCGTTGACTTTTTCTATACCCAAATGAGAATAAGAATTTTGATTAATAATATTAATTAAGTATTATTGTGTCATGGTTGAGTTGAAAGTTTGACTTTTGTTGACTTGTTGACTTTGTTGACCGGTTGACTAATTTGGACTTGTTGACCATCATCATTTCATTGCTATGACTTTTGTTTACTTGTTGTTTTTTACAAAATGCATTAAATGCATGAAATGATAATGGTCATTGAAACTAACCATCACAATTCTTAATTATTATTATTATCATGATTATTTATTCTTTTGTGAGCATGGTTGTAAAAAGTCAAGCTCATTCTATTATTCTCATTCTCTCTCATCCAAAGCCCACCCTCTTCCTCTCTCTCAAGGCTCTCATGTCTCATGTGTCGAGAAGCATGAGCGTTTGAGATAAAACCCTGAAAACTCTTCTCTACTCACTCTAGAGTACAAGGTCTAGCAAGCCAAGCACTTTAGTTTCCTCTTGGTTGAGGTAGGAGCTCAAGGTAGAGGCTTTCGAGTGGATCCTTCTTCGACAACAAGGGGACTACGAGGTGGAGCTGATCCAATCACTCCATGGAGCAAGAAGAGAAGGAGTTCAAGACCTAGGTATAACCCTCTAACATAGTAGTTAAACTTCTAGTTAGTTTGCTAGGCTTTTGTTTAGCGAAGATACTATTTTCTAGTCCATGTTACCTTGCCATAAAAATCGTTTTTTATCGTTTCCGCATCGTCGTAAGAACCGGGACGGGTAACATGGACTTACACTACCGCCCCTTGTCGTGGTCTAGAAACGTATACACTAATCTACTCCGAAATATTGATGCCCAGTCTCGATACTTCAACGACTAAGAACATTTAATGATGTGCTTATGGACTACCCAGATTCCACGTATATGATCTCCTTTATAATACTGGTAGTCAAGCAAGAATCCTACGGTCTTCATCAATGATGAAGACAAACCAGATAGCATACTATCATCTTGAGTAAAACTGTTCTACCTGTATAGGTCCTCCTTTAATTATCATAATCGCCTACTCGCAATTACAATAATTACCTTGAGGGCACTATATCCAACAATAAGGCATTATTTTTAATTTATCAAGGTGTGGAGGAGTCGACATTCAAGCAAACCTCAAATGCAAAATTCTCCGAACAAGCCTGGGATATTTTATAAAAGGCTTATCGAGACACCGATAAAACGAAAAAGGTACTCTTTCAAACTTTAAGATCAAAGTTTGAAACTCTGGAGTTGAAGTTAATGAAACAGTTTCAAACTATTTTAATAAAGTCAACTATTTTAAATCAAACGAAGAGAAATGAAGAGAATGTTGATGTTAGAATTATGGAGAAAATTCTAAGATCATTAACTCCGAAATTTAATTATGTAGTCCCAGCCATCGAAGAGTCGAAATATTTCTCGCAAATTTATATTGATGAATTAAAAGGCTCGTTACAAGCATATGAGCAAAGAACGAGCATGAAAAGTCAAAGTGTGAATCTTGAGCAAGCTTTGCAAAGCAAGCTCACAATTGGTGATGGCGCTCAGAGAAGCCGAGACGGTTAGAGAGGCCGAGGACACTACTGGATACTATACATATTAGAGACTATCTTAAACGGTCTCTAATACTAAATGTACGGTCTCTAAAGAGTATTAGAGACCGTTCGTATTTTTAACGGTCGCTAATACACGATCGCAAAAAGAGTGGTCACTGACACGTGTATTAGCGACCGTCTACGAACGGTCTCTAATACGAATGGTCACTAATGCCTATTAGCGACCATTTGTCACGGTCGCCAATACTATGCCACCTGGACTAACCAATGACTCGAAACTCTTTTTCTGTATTAGTGAACGGTCTCTAATATGGGTTTTAGAGATCGTTTCTGTAGCTTGAACGGTCGCTAATACGTATATATTTTTGAATTTTTTTATAGAAAATATCATTTCCCTTACAATAATTCATTTAATCATAATATAATATGCAAATATAGTGTTTCGATCATAAACAAATACAAACACACGATATATCATAAACCAATAGCATTTCTATCACAAACCATTATAAATCCAAAAATTTCAAAAACACAAACAATATGAAAAATATGAAACCCTCTCCAAATCAACGCAGACAATATTGTTTTGAGTACAAATAATACATCACTTACTAAATGCCAAACAATATGAAAAACTCTCCAAATCGTGCGCACAATCCTAGCACACTCAACCCTACAAACCCTGTAAATCTAAAACAAGTTTAATAAATACATGAACTCAAATCATAAATTTTGAAATTAAAAAATACGCCAGCTACATTAATTAACACATGTAACACTCAACCCAACAAATCCTGCAAATCCAAAACAAGTTTAATAAATATATGAACTCAAATCATAAATTTCGAAATTAAACAACGCGCTAACTATATTAATTAACACATGTAAATGCGTACCTCACTAACTTCCACCGCTGTCATCACCATCAAAACCCCAGCTCACTCAACCCTATGAGTTCTGCAAATATAAAAAATAAATAAATACATGAACTCAAATCATAATTTTCGAACCGACGCTAGCTACACTAACACATATACATAAATATCTCAATAACTCTCGCCACTGTCATCGCCATCCGAAGTTTCTCCTTAAATAGTATCGAGCGGTATCTTAAAAGTCTTCCTCATTTATTAGATACCTAGCTTATACACTTGATTGTAACCTATAAATATCAATCACATGCGCGCGTACACTCACTCACACATCAACAATATACTTGTGAAAGCCCATAGGTTTAGACTCAAATTTAGTTTTAAAGAGTAGAACGTGATCCATTTTCTCCTACCACATACTATTTTAGATATTTTTCGGTTTTTCCTATATGCACATTTTTAAAAGATAAATTGAAAATTATTAACTATTACTATAACTCTAAGTGTTCTTACATATACGTATTTTTCGGTTTTGCTTATGGCGTCTAGGACAGTGGATAAGTGCTTCACCTCCAAGTATCTGGGAAATATGGCGCATCAGCTCGTCGCTGCAACCCTGTGTTGGCTATAGTGCCCTCAAGTCAATTATTGGATCGCAGGCACGTGATTGCAATAATTGAGGGAGGACCTATACCAGTAGAACAGTCTTACTCGAGATTATAGTATGCTATCTAGTTTGTCTTTATCTTCGTGTACATGCTTTAGGTGACATTACTGATCACTATTACATGTTGATAGAGCCCATAGGATTCTTGCTTGACTACCAGCAATATGATGGCGACCATATACGTGAGAGCTGAGTGGTCTATAAGCACATCCCTAAAATGTCCCTAGTCGTGGGAGTTTCGAGACTGGGCATCGATACTCCAAGAGTAGACTAGTGTATACTGATCGAGATCCCGACGAGGGGTGGTGGCCGGTCTCACAAGCCATTGGTGTCAGTTGGTTCACCTAAGATATATACAGGTGCTCATTGGGTTATGAGTACAACGGACGAACTCGCCGGGAATATGCTAGTTGTTATTATACCTATTGTCAGATAGCAGTTCCCTGGTGACATGTGTACAGTTTAGTCTATCAACCTGAGATCGTCATTTGTCTCGTGTGAGTTCCTACTGTGCTTTGATTACTACCCAACCACGGCTCAAAGGAGTCGTGCAAACTGGTTTTAGTTGGGTACAGTCCCGAGCCATATGGAAGCAGTGAGCGGATCGTCAGGGGATTCGTCTCTCCCGGTATTGGGGGTTGATGTCGTGGTGTGCACGGGTATCCATCACCAGAAATCCTTGGCCAAGGTAGTCGAGAATTACTGATTTGGATCAGTAGTTTCTCAGGTGGTGATGGGCTTCATACCGACACTGAAAGTCAAGTTATTGGGTGTCTGACTTTATCTACCCCTTAGACTCGATATGCGATACTCATAGACGAACGGACCGGACTATACTGATATTGTCACTGTCATGCTCAGTAGGGGTTTCAAGATGAGTTTGCGTGTCGGCCTCCTTTTCTCTCAATACCTTGGTAGCCGTTACATAAAACTAGTGTCGCTGACATACTTGTAGTTAAACCCACTGCCAGCGTATTGACGAGTCTTTAGAGTTCCACACAGAGAGTTTCCCTGCTTCGGACGAAGCGATGTAGAGGCCGTATTATTTTCCGGCAGGGTTCGATCGCATACGTGTACTTGTGCACGGATGATGTTCGGACGGATAATACTAGTGGGCTTTAGTTTAAGCCGGATCCTAGTATTATATTTGTTGGATTATTTTCGTCTCTTTGTATTCGTAATCTTCGGAATACGGATGCGGGTATGTATATACAGTTGAGGGGTATTCTTGTAATTTATTACAAGATTACTTTTAGAAAATTACACCTCATCATGGTTTAGACCTATTTGGATTAAAAGGTTATTGAGGTGTAGGATGAGACGTTTATTGCATTTTTGTGGCATGGCTAATTAGTGACCCATGGTTACTATTCTAGCATGCTTAGGGTTTTTGTTTGTTGTGAGATTGTGTTGACTTGAGATATTTTTTATTGACTAAGATATTTTGGAGACATGGACATTTATGTGATGGCTCCATTATTTCTTATCACACTCACACAACAAACAAAATTACAAGCCATTATTCATTTCTTTTTCTCTTTCTTAAGTTGCTCTCAACACCTCATTCTCATCGTATCTTCTTCTTCCTTTAGCTCCACCCAAACCCTTTCATGAGTTGAGAATCCTTGGGTGTATTGAGACAAATTAATCCTTCATCACTCTATATTTCATCTACGATATCTTGAGTAGCGATCTAGGTGCCCTAGTTGCCTCGGATATAAGGTTGGAGCTCGTTGCATAAACTCTCGGGTGGATCATCTTCGATGGAGGAAGACCGAAGATCAAGATTGATCAAGGAAGCTCCTAGGAGCTTGGGATGATGGTTGAAGGCCGAAGGACACGGACATATTCGGTATAACCATTCTAACTCTTTTGCATGTTTTGTTATCTAGGGCTTATGGGTAGATCCTGGTAATTGATTGTGGCAGCGCCAAATTTTATAAATTTTTGTTCCGCATTTGGTCACGGATTGGTGGCCACGGCGCTGCCGTAACCCAACATGGTATCAGAGACACTCCATAAGCCTTAGTTAACTCTTTCCAATATTAGAAATCCGTCATTTTTGTCGTGCAAAAACCGCCGACAAAAATAGTTCCGAAAACTGAAAGTTTGAGATTTTTGCACACCCCGCGGGCTCACAGTTTGAACTGAGAATCCATGCGGTGGTGTATAGGCATCCCGGGGAACCCCGATGGGGACCAAACGGCTGGGCCAACTCCCCAAGACATCCACAAGGTGGTCTTGGCAGTGGGGACCCGAAACTGCCCCACCTTAGGCAGTTTCAGGTCTGCCTCACCCCCTGGCCACCTCGTGGTAGCCTCGGGGGTGGGGTACCCCCTTTAGGCCCCCCGAATTGAAGTTAATTTCATTCTCTAACTCCCCGTGAAGTTTCGGGCGCGTTTCGTTTTGATTCGGACTTCCGAATTGGCTTTAAACGGTCGGTTTTTGGAACATTAGCTCACTGTTTTTTTCATGGTTTTGGAAATTGGTTTAGTTTGCTAATTGCGTGCGGAATTATAATGTCGTAGTTTTCAGTACATACATTACTATCTGCCACCATGAATTTCATTAGAGTGGTACAACTCTTCTAACTGCTATATGCTCTTTTAGACGGGTTTGCGAACGTGACATTCACGTTGATATTTTGTGTTATGCTGTGTTGTGGCTGAATCGTCGTGGTGGACAGCTTGGGTTCAATGTTAGTACATGTTAGTTTTATTTATACATTTGATATCGCGGGGTGAGCGTCAGACATGTGGACTTTTGTCACGGCCTGCTTTTACATTATTTATTTGGGGCACGACCGGGCTGAGGTCGATATCACCGTTGTACATATTTTTCTTTTCTGTACTAGGATTACCCCGCGGTGGAGTGCACGGATATCCAGGTTCTAGAGGGCAACGGGTCTGCATCTCATGGCATTGAGGTGGAGGGAGCCTCACTCTAGAATTGGCGGGCTATTCGCCGCACTCGTAGGGGGTATATGTTGATCCAAGGAGGGGTTCTCAAGTTACCGGATTCCATGAAGTGTCGGGTGTCCCATTCACTTTGATGAAGGGGATTGCCTCATTTTTGGTTTTGGCGGGTAACTTGCCGCGCTCATAGGGGTCTAGGTTTTCATTGCACAGGTTATCTACACGATTAGGGGGACGTCGGGTTTCACTTGCGGCTCAAAGGAAACCCGGCGCTCCCAGATTATCAGTATTGTTCTGTGATGCTTATCGCTTATCAGTGATGTTGCATATATCATGCCTGGAACGATTATTATATATTGTTATATATATACTAGTAGATGTTGTATATGTTTTCCACCCGCGCTAGTCCAGCCCTCGCTCTGTCGTTAGTTAAGTAACCTAACGGGTAATGACGGGGCCCAGTGGTGAATGCAGATGGTATATATGTACATCATATTTTCATT
Source organism: Agapanthus africanus (assembly GCA_030015575.1). Classification (NCBI taxonomy): domain Eukaryota; kingdom Viridiplantae; phylum Streptophyta; class Magnoliopsida; order Asparagales; family Amaryllidaceae; genus Agapanthus; species Agapanthus africanus. Next base: position 344,760,779 of record CM057341.1, read on the forward strand.
CTTTTCTGGTGTGATTAATTGATGGGACTTGTTCATACCAGAATATTGCATTTACTACCGCCCATTCTTATGCTCGTTTGTTTATAGGTAGGTGCTTTTAATCCGTGTTTGCTACATATTTACAGGCTACAGGTTCGTAGTCCAAAATAACGCAATTAATACAAAATCTCCACAGTTAAGCCAAATAAAGAACATCTGTTGACAACAGATAAAAGCCGGGTTCTGATCATCCGTATCCATCCAGTGCAGCGTACCAGTTCCAGAGACAAGACATGTGACTATGGTCATTCGTGTCTGGGACAAGCACAAAGCACAAGAGGGGCAGCACAAGAATCAATGGGTGCGCGGAGCTCGAGGGAGAAAAGGTCAAAAGTATTATTTTTTATGCCATTTTGGATTGTTACAGATCTGAAGAAATTGTTGAAGTAATTTGCAATTTGTAACATGTAGAACAACAGAGGATGGCAACACAAGGAAACCAAGAAAATTCGAGACCACAATTCCACAAAACCGCGGCGGAACCGCCACCAAATATGGGTTTTCGCGGCGGATCCGCCGTGGTTTCGTGTCATTATCTGACCAAATTTTGGGGGTAGCTTTGTCATTTCATTTGGGGCCAGAATGTTGCCCTAGGGTTTCAGCACGCAGCCTATAAATAGCCCAGTTTTGTGCCAAGCCAATGGTGTTCTTTACTCATCTCTTTGTATTAGGATTTAGTTTAGCTTCTTCTTCTTCTTCTTCTTCTTCATGTCTTCCTCCATTAAAATGTAGTGAGAGCATTGAGTGGATGATGAAATGAAGATGGGGGTTATTTTTCTTACCTTGTATTTTTATTTCATTGCATTGTAATTTAATTTCTAGTGTAACTTTATTATTTGTTGTTAACTAGTTGTTGTTACTTTTTTTTTGTTCTCTTTTCTTTTCTTCTTTATCCGTATTTTCAAGCGATGATACTTGACGGAGTTCCTTGCTAAGATGAGGATCCAAGAGTTAGCTTGTTTCACTTATTAAACCGTATTTTCCTTTCTTTTCTTCCTTCTTGTTTTGTTTTCTTTTCTTTTATAATGTGTGAATAATTTCCCTCTTGTTAAGGCTAAGGAAGGTGGTATGAGGGACGGAGAAATCCCTTGTGCTTCTCTTCGCCAAACATCTTGAAATGAACCCCGACCAAACAAACACAACCCCTTCACTTAGGCGCGCTATACGTGACATATAGCCACGACCTAAGTTGAGAAGTCCTTTAACAACGCTACAACGTGACATGTAGTTGTGACTTATTTGGATACATGGTTGCGGATGTTTGGTCGAGGGTTGGAAATAAGCGTATTTAGCGGACGGACAAGGGGCACTAGGAATGGATTTAGCGTTGGAAAGCTTGCTTAAACTCGCAAATCCCATTCCTATGTCCTCCTAATCCCCGCTACTTTCGATTATCCCAACATCGTCTTAAGGATGGCAAAAGACATGCACAAGACTAATCCTAACTCTACTAACCGACCTTAACCTTAACAAGCTTACTTGAACATAAATACGAACACTTAGGATAGACTTGAACATACATATACACATTCTTTATTGATTCGTCTAAAACTCGAACGGACATATAACCATCTCCCTATGGATCGACCCGTGCTCAACCGGCTAGCTGCGAAGCGACACCGTCCTGATCGCGGTTATAACTTTAGATCTTTGAACATCCGACATGCCAAAAGCGTGCGATCAAATGGCTTCGTTGCCGGGGAGACGGTAACGTGTTTTCTTTCTTTTTATTCGGGTTAATATTCTTTTTGTATATATATAAAATTATAAATAAAAATATAAAATAAAATCTTTTTGTTATTTTTGATAATTTTTGTGTGCAAGTGTGCAGGATAATCTGGAGGAAGTACAGTAATCCAATCAAGAAACAGAGGTTTTTATTAGGGTGTATAGAGAAGGGCACGTGTATTGACCAAGGTTTCAAGCCCCAACTCATCAATTTGACCGCGGAACTGCGGTCAAAGTGTGGCTTGCGCGGCGGTTCCGTGGTCCTCTTGTGGCTTCAGAGCCAAATTTTTTTCTGCCCTTTCTCATTCCTCTAGTTCCCTCTCTGAATTCCACTATACTGTATTTTCTGCAGGTATCTTTGCACAGAATTGCACAGCCGCCAAATAAATTTTTGTTGTTATAGATTTTGTTTGTTTACCGCTTTGCATATATTAATACGGACATTAAGGGGCTATAACACCAATTCAGATTGGGTGGGGATTTCATCACCCTTCCTAAGACCATACAAATCACTAATTGCATATGCATTATCTTGAGCTAATAAAAAATATCTAGACCAAACCTATAAGGATCCGTCGCACTCATTTAGGACAAGTGAAGGTTGCGGGGAATCGGTCGTTTATCTTAACTTGACTTTGTGGTGCCTAGGCTAGACAAGTGAGGAGGTAATTTTAAAAGGCCCGTCTCACGGTGATTCGTGAGTGGAACCCTCCTTACCTCACTTGTGCTTACCTGGCCATAATTGGCAGTGAAGAGGCGATTCGAGGGTTATCCTGCAACTTTTCGCTTGGAAGTCTAGGAGCGGTCTAGTTGGACTTTGAAGACCCTAGCTCTAGGTGTGTTTGTGCATATTGTGATTGTGATTGTGCTTGTATAAATTTTAGTCCCATAATTTCGTATTCTTTCAAACAAACAATTTCAAAACTCCAAAAACAAACTTATTTTTCTTTTAATAAAAAAATATAAAAATAAAAAAATCCCCATTCTTTTTCCCTTCCTTTCCTTCTTCTTCTCTTCATATCATGGGTACTCCACCTAGAAAAACTCTTGTCGAACTTTGGTACCCACAAGCAGACATAACTTCCTACAGTTCTTGCTTTGGTCGAATTTCGAACGACCCCTCCATGCCCAAAATTTCACTGAAAGATCGCATAAAAGCGTCTAGGACAAACACTTGCACTCCGCATTCCACTTTGTATCAACCTTTTCAACCTCCCGCACCCGCTTATGTTGATACCCCTTTTGCAAGTCGTCCTTTGTCCATCGCTGAACATATTGAACAATCTCGCAGCCGATCTTTCACTCCTTTCATCACTTCAAATTCTTGGGATCAACAATTCCATTCACCTTCGTATCCAAATGTTGATCCTACCCATGTCCAGCAATTCAATTCCTACCAGTCCTACCCGACTTTTACACCTTCCCTAGACATTGCTTCTGAACCGTCATTTGGAAGTTTCCAGTACCAAAACAACTTTGAATCTTTTACTGAAACCCGTTCACAACCCATGTCTAGTCTGGAACAGTCATTGGAAGACTTTAGGGTAGCGTCATACCAACAGATAATGGATTTGAATGCGTCCATGGCCGCCCTCATGCAACCTACTTACTCGGTAGCTAGTTTCCAACTAGCTCCACATTTTCCAATGTATGATGAGGCGGTAGGACAGGCTGTGAATTTGAGTGGAGAGAGTGAGCCATATACCCTTCCAAATCAAACCTACCCATCCCAAATTGAATCCCACAACTCCTGTTCTGAAAGTCTTCCAAACGATTCACCAATTAAAGATAGAAGGATTAGTGAGTTGTGTGACTTTGTAGTATTTGATGTAGCCAATTGTGAAGGGTCCCTTTCGAGTGAAACCTATCCCAAACCTTTTGATCTCTACACCTCCATCTTAGAACCAGAATTGATTGAAATCCATGCTCTTGATGAGGTGTCTGAGAAAATTGATTTTCACTTGATTTAGGATATCGACGCTGGGAATATTTCGGATGATGAACCCGCAGTTTTGGATGAGTTTTTCTCTCTAATTCATCATCCCGAGCCTTTAACTGTTTTTCCCGAACTTCATATGCGTCATGATTTTGATGAAATTTGCATGGATAAGCTGAATTTTGAGGAGACTATTGAGGATAGTACTGAGGATGAACCAGTTTTAATTGATGAGTCGGATTTTCCAATTCATCCTATCCCTTTCATTGACTGTGTACACTCTCCTGAACCTTTAACCGATAACCTTCCTCAATCACCTACCTCCATCCTTTCCATCGTTCCGACCTTGCAAGTAACCGTATCACTTCCATTTCCATTGTCTGGTTTACCAAGTTCGGCTTACCCATGGTTTCTCACAAATCTTGAGGGATTTGACCCCAATTCTCGACGGGTTAATAGATTAGCACAAATACTTCTTACACATCGGTCATCATAAATTGTGCTAATTTATTTGCTCCATTTTCACTCTCAAGTTCGTATTCCACTTCTTTCTCCCTTCCGCCATTCTTCTCCTTCACCGAGATCGGACGCCGCTTCTCTCCCCACACGGTCTCACGTGTTTCTTATTTCTTTTCTCTACACTCCATTCTTTCACCAACCGTCGCTTTATAACGATAAAATCTTTGAATGGTTGGTGTTAACTTTTGGTCTGTATAAGGCCTTGTATAGATTGATACTATTCTCTTTCCCCCATGATCCTGAACTTCAATACTTAACAGTGGAAACACTGTTTCACTTAAGTTTGGGGGGACTCTTTTTGTGTATATATTTTTGGTTTTCTTTTTATTTTGTATATAATTTGTTTTTAGGGAGCGCCGGCAATTTTGACCCTCTTGGTGTAGCCTGACAGTGAGGGCACTGTCAAGTTTAAGTTTGGGAGTGTGCTCGGTAAGCTTTCTTCCTTCGCATTCATTTGTATATTCTGCATTTGCATACCTTATTAAAAGCCCATAAAAATCGAAATTTTTTCCAAAAATATAAAAACTTTGTCGTCAAGTTAGCTAATAGGGTTAGATTTTTATTCTGAAAGCTTAGTTGATATGTTAGAAATAACTAAATCCTAGGCTTAGGAATTGAAAACCCTAAAAATAACCCTCATTCTGTCTAACTTTGGTAAGTATACGTCCTTACAGTTTATTTTGAGAAATAGGTAATCTTGAGTTCAGTTCTTGATTTAAGTTAAGATGAAAGGAAAGTATTGAAGCTTTACTGGAGGATAAGTCTGAAAAATAGTTTCTATTCTTGAGTTCAAATTCAGAAAGTATATACCCTACAACTGCACTTACACGCACCTTGAAACTTAGGATAGTAAAGGATACCTAGAAATACTCTTGCCTGAAAACCTAGTATGAAAGAAAAAACGGTATTTAAAACTAAACACCAAAAGAGCATATTGAAAAATATATCCGATCTTGAAAAAGAAAAAAGAAAAAGAAAAAGAAAAAGAAAAAATAAATAAAGTCAAGACCTAGAAACTGCTATTTACGCTTTAAGCTCACACATTCAGTAATCGGCCGTTAGTGCTTCAAGAAGAATTAATAGTCGCATGAAAGGTGTGTGAGCAAATCCGTCCATCCTTAATGAAAAAAAGTAGCATTAGGTATTAGGGCAAGAGTATTATAGCTTGAATTGAATTCTTGAGTGCAGGGGTGCAAATATACACACATGTAGGGGTATACAATCGATATTTGGATAAAAGATAGAAATAAAAGATAAGACTTATGTTTTCTGTAAAGTTGATAAAAATCCCTGATTTGAGACCACATGCTTTAGAAGGAAAACTCAGGAGATACCAATATCTTTCAAAACTTTTTTGGAACGTATAGGATCTAAAGTTAAATAGATAAGAGGTGTGAAACATAAGGGTTGAATATTTCTAACTTAGGATGATAGAATTTCTAACATAAATACTGAACTGTAGGAGTAGAATCGATGTTAACTTATGACACTAGCATGACGGGATTTTGTCACGTCCCGAAAGTACGGAACATGACCGGCACTTAAACTACGAAACGTCTCGAGGCGTACGTAATCCAAGTAAGCCGAAAACCCAGAAATGCAAACCAAGAAAAGTAGTAGAGTGAAGGAAAACCAATTTAAACAAGTAGTTTTAATAGCATAAGCCGAATTATGCGGTTTTTAAGAACATCAAAATTTACTGAAAATTTCGGCAGGGTCTCCTTTGAAAATACTGGCCCCCAAACGGGATACAACATGAATAGTATACGAAATCAATAAAAAGGCATCCCGAAGCGGGAGCTAGCTCTTCGTCAATCGACGGTCACAACCACACAAGCAATATAATATACAACGCCAATGGCGAGGATCAAAATTCAAAAGGAAACTCAAAACCACAAGAAAACAGCAGAAATATAACGCGCGACTCTAAGGTCGAAGGAATAACATCACTGGTATCTATCTCAAAATAAATACATGTTTGGTTGATGGAACTTCTAGATACAACAGAATAATAATATATAAGGTATAATGATGGGTACGATACAAATAAACCCACCTACTAGCAAGTCACCCGAAAAGAAGCAGTGCCAGCAAGCCGTAATGAAACCTGTACGGCAAAACCTGCAAGAACTGTGGCACAACGGGGGTGAGTTGCCAACTCGTGAATAGAATACATCTACGAACAGAAATCGCATGTATGACGCAATCTTAGGTCATACGATCATAATATATTCTCAAAATATAACCAGCAGCCTATAACCATGGCTAGGGTATACCATTAAACAACAGTAATACCAAGTGCTCGTGTCAGTGCCTCAGATAGCAATATATCATATGGATGAGGTATGAATGCATGAAACAGAATGCATGTACTGACGAAAACTGCTTTTATAAATCAGTGAGATTTCTGTATTTTAAAAGTGAGGTACCATAAATGAAATCAGCATAAAACAGTGCCCAGCATCGACACAAAACAAGTGTCCAAATATCTCGATATCTCTGTGTCACAATCTATGTACCTCAAGTCTCAATCTCAATGTCCCAATCACAATATCTAGGGCGCCGCCAGTCCAGACCGGCCCCTACCATCCATCTCAAGACCACGACGGTATCCTCCGGATATCCGACGCGTCGGGTAATATCACCGGTAGGTAGTGCTCCCCTGCCAGGCTCACATCGTCATCATCACGCGCTTCTTGCCCCAGGGTACCTTACCGGGTCCACCATGTACCCGAAACGGTTCACCCGTCTCCTCGAATCGGGTCTCGAAATCCATCAGCAAACTCATAGTGGACGACTCATACATCATGGGAAAATCGCACTTTTTATTTTTAAAAAGAGAGAAATCAGTTCATATAAGTTTTTGCGGTTTTCCTCCAAATCCAGAAAATCTCATGGAAATCCGAATCCAAAACCTCAATAACACGTAAAATAGTGAATATATGCATGAGAATCCATGAATGCGGCATAACAATGAATAACAGTATGCATGAAGTAGCAGGTAATAATTACAATGTCTAAACTAACATATAAGACAAGTACACTAATATCATGTCTAACTATTAGCTAACAGGCTATGTCAATCAATAATATTTTCTAAGGTGTACGTGACATGGCAATTACCGATGAAGATGTGTGTGAGCCGGCAAGTAAGTGTACGTGGTACATACGCATCATCGGTAATGGTGCTGGTGTCCTAACCACAAGATATCAACAGTAGAATATGAAGCATAATATAAGCATGTGATGCGGAGCGAACAACAATAATGAGCGGGAGCTGAATACTAGACGCAACGATAACTAATCTGCATTAACCTAATATAAGTCCTACAATGGTGCCTTTTGAAAATAACACAAATCGTGGAGTTTTGAAAATAGGGGCTACGGTGTTTTTACGAAAAGATACGTCTTTTGAAATATCCGTAGGATCCCTTGACCTGTCTTTTAAAATACCCACGATTCGTTAGCTTTTGAAATAGGTAGGAGTCGAATCTAATCTAACAACTAAACTAAACTAAAGGGCTAAGCTAATAAGCTGGACTGCAGGTAAGGAAACCGCCTAACATCTGAGTCGATACATATACATACCTGTGTATATATTAGTCGGTGATCCCGCCTCAATAATATCATATCCGATACCATATCTATAATCAGATATCTCAAGTCAAGAGTGCGGATCAATCATCAAAATATAGCCCGTACGTAAATCCGTCGTACGGCATCCCCAAATCTGGGTATGGGTCAATATCATATTCATCACACTATTCATCTGGTATCCTCTTTATCCAAGATCATAGTCCAAGGTACTGACCTATGTCTAGTATAATACTAATATCATCAATATAGACATGATCTGACTACTGATCGACAGTCTCGTACAAACCGATATCATCAGCACATATCATCATCTAGGGGTATACATCGCCCAATACGGCCTAGTATAATATCCTAGCATATTATATCTCATATCACGATCACATGTCGACCATTTTATTTATAACACTATTCACCCGTATCGCCGCCGCAAGATCCGCTATAACACCAGGACGTACCACAAGTACGAATCTGTAGGGTTCCTAGGCATCCTCAAGAGGTCTCACAAGGCATCAACCATGCCCGTTTCAAATTTTACGGTGCCGAGAAACCCTAGACTACGGATCGTTTGCTAGATGTCTAGGCGAAAAACTAACTAGTTAACACTTAACTAAAAGTTTAACGGAAATACAACCTTTGTAGATCCGGTGCTCCACCTCCATAGCTCCGTAACGAAGTCCTCTCCGCTGTCCAAAAAGAATCCGGGCTCTAGCGTCGACTTCATCGGAGAATAAGCGAGCTAGGTCGTCGATGTCCATGCCGAAGATGATCTACGTCGAGGCATCGCTAGATCAAGCTCCACCTTCACCAAGCCTTGAAAACTTGTGAAGGAAACACACTCTACTACTTGGCAAGAGGTAGAGGATGAAGAAATAGGAAGTGGGTAAACTTTAGAATTGGATTTCTCACTCTAATTCTCACTTTGCCATTAAAGCTTGTGAAGCTTTTTCTTCAAGTGAAGAAGAAGAAGAAGATGAAGAATATGATAAGTCATTAGAAAATAGAAAAATAAATGAATACTTATCATAATCTTAACCTTAGTTAAGTGTAGAGAATTGACCAAGGTTGGGTTGAATGGTTAGGGTTAAGGATGAGAACAAAAGGTCAACAAGTCAAAGCTTCATGAAACTTCAACTAAAAACAAAAGTAGCCACCATTCATTTATCTTCCAATTTATTCAAAATGAATAAATAAATAAGATAAATGAATAAGTAAAACCCTAATCAACAACTTAACCTTGGTTTAATTCTTTATACTTAACCTTAAAGCATGCATCATCAAACATGATACAAACATGTGCACAAAATCATATCGCATATGCAATGCGCACACCCGAGTGAGAATATCCATTTAAAGTGAACCGATACTAGTTAATGCAAAGTAATATATCAAATATATAATTATACATTAAATCAACACTTGATTTAACGATCCGGTCATATCGCATATAACCGACCAGTATCCTATGTATCGTCTTATCGAATCAACCTTTGATTCGATAACTAGGGTATATCGCATATAACCTAATCGATACATTCATCGCGAGAATGGAATACGGTATCACATACACGCATTATTCTCGGTCCCGCACATATCTCATATGCGCTCCTATTTCGTTTCGCTTGAGCCAGGAAACCTCTGTGTAGGACTCTAAAGACTCGTCAATACGCCGGCAGCGGATGATGATCATATCAAACATCCACAAGCCGCAAGCGGTCTGCTAAACGTAACGGCCACCCGGGTATTGAGCGATCTGAAGATCGACGAGCAAGCCCGCTCATACTCCAGTGAATCCAACCAGTAACACTACCGTACAGTCCGGTCTGATCGTCTGATATGTCGCATATCTCGCCTAGGGGTGGTAAACGTCAGACCCCAATAGCTCGATAAGTCGTGTCGATATGAGGTCTATAACAATTCGAGAAACTACTGGTAACACTTACCAGTAAATCTCAGCAACCCTGGCCAGGGATTTCCTGTTATAGCCAATCGAACACAGCGCAACATCAACCCCCTATACCGGGAGAGACGAATCCCCTCCTATCGCTCATTGCCTCCATATGACTCGGGACTGTACCCAAAAACCACCGTTTTGCATGCCCTCTTGGACATGGTAAGATGGAAATCAAAGCACAGTGGGAACCACACAAGACTCTATGACGATCTCGGATCAACAGACTACTCTGTACCAGTGTCACCAGAGAACTGTCATCTGACGTGAGGTATAATACCATCTGGGAGTTCTCGGCGAGTCCGTCCAGTGTACCCAGTCTCTACTGAGCACCCGTATATCATCTCTGATGTCAAACACCAATGGATATGGGATCATCCATCGCCCATCTGTATGGGTCGAGAAGGTACACGCTAGTCTACTCTGGTATATCGATGCCCCGTCTCGATACACCCACGACTAGGGACTTTGAAGGATGTACTTATGGACTACCATGTCCCCACTAGTATGATCCGCATCATAGTCCAGGTAGTCAAGTACAGATCCTAAGGGTTTTACCAACATGTAACAGAGAGACAATCAGTATACACGTTAAGGTAATGAGTAACCAGATAGCATACTATCATGTCGAGCAAGAAAGTCCTCCCTATATATGTCCCAGCATCCACTACAATATACATCCTATGTACAGTAATGGCGTCTAGGGCATACATATAACTAACAGAATCCTGCTATAACACCGATATCATAACCACAAAACAAATCTCATCGACTCAGCTCAATCCCAAGTATCATCCTCAAATCTGTATGTGAACACATAGTCCCATACCCATGTGAACACATAACTATAAATAATCCCATGAGCACATATAAATAGGAATGCATGCAAGTATGTATGTGTGTATGTGTAGTGCAACACTACCCTAGGGTTCGCAACACTAAAATAATCCAACACACCAATATCCATCCTAAACATCGTTATTAATCCCAAATAACATATAATAATTGTTGGTGTGTATACGCATCCGTATACACCACCACGGACTGCGGGGGTGCTATACGCCATCCACCCGACTTCTCCCCGTAGATATAAATCTACTCACCTAGTCCTCGCTCGTCGGTGCCGACGTCGCCACGCGCTTGCTTGTCGTCTCGAAGTCCACATGGGGTACCTACATATCATAACGCACTGTATCGCATTAAAATCCGACTCAGACCAGAACGACTCACGAATCCCACATAGGTCAAAACCTAAGGTTGCTTTCACAAATTAACTCAAAAACCCTCGACGTCGGCGTACAAACGCCAAACCATCGAGAAAGCTCCCAACACACTCATTTGTACAATTACAGGCACTAATTATAATATAAAATATCTTAAAATTCACAAAAACCTCAATTTCACTTAAAAAGTCATTTTTCCGAAAATCTAGCAAGCACAAATCACCGTTTTAGTACAAAACTCGATGTATAAACGAATCTAGCGGCCACAATATTCACTAAATATCTTAAATAAGTCATAAAAACAATTCCCATAATTTAATCTCATTAAATTTCATAAACTCCAAAATTCTAGTTTGCAAACATATCAATTTTAACACTTTTTAAAGTAAATTTCACAATTCATCCATTAAGCTTAGTTTTGCATATACAATAGTATTAAACCAAAATTTATAATGCTAATAATGTCACGGAACCTTAATCATATTTTAATCTAAACCATTTAATAAATTTCCAAAAACCTAGTTAGCAATTTAGCAATATTAGAACAATTTACAGAAAAAACAATTAGTAACCTAGTAATTAGCTTTGTTTTAGCATGCCCACTAGATAATAACCACACAATTAGATCATGATCAATTGACCTAAACCCTAACTTAGTAATCAGAACCCTTCCTTTAAATCTCAAACTTAAAATTTAAAACCCTAATTTAACACCTAATAGCTAGATTCAAGTAATTTAACAACAAATTAAGCATAAGGTTTTGATTATACCTCACAAGCTTGAGATCAAACTTGCAAAATTCTTAGCCTCCAACAATGATTTCATGCTCCAAGATCCATGCTTGAATAGCTAAAGAATAATGGGTAAAGCTTGGATTTAGAATTAGCTTTGAATTTTTGAGAAAAAGGGTGGATTTTTGATAGAAATTTTGGGGATTTTGATGGAAAATGAGATGAAGAATTTGGGGCTGTTGTGGTTCAGGTTTTGGCCAGAATTCTTGGGGTATTGGGTGAGGGAGGAGAGAGAGTGAGGTGGGGAAAGTCCACTCTAGTCAAAGTCCACTCTAATTCTATCATTTCCTACTCTTTTCTTTTCTTTTCTTTTGACAAAAGAAGTGATTGGAGAGAGGGAGAGGGGGAGGGCTGTCATGGTGGGGCCAGCCACATGGGATGAGGGAGAGAGGGTGAGGTGTGGGTGTGTGGGTTAGGGAAAAAGATAAATGTATTACCCCAATTCCCGTTAACACTAAATTCACCGGAAAAAGCCTTTTTCTTCGATATTTTCTAAACCGTTTTGGCAAACGATTTCATTTCAAAAACCACATGATAAAATTTTATTTAATGTGTCATGATGCACAAAATTTGTTTCAACTCATTCCAATTTGTAATTTTCCCTAATTAAATGTATTAGTGACGGCTTAAAATAATAATAAAATAAATTTTTTTTTCAGAAAATTTGAAATTTCACCAGTGGCTCAATAAACACCAAATACTAGCAATTACATAGCTAGAATATTTATATTTAATTTTTATAATAAGATATTTGCATTTTGAGTTTTTATAGAAAACCCCCTTATTTTATCGATTTTCCGAAATTTCACCGAAACGATTTTCAAAACGCTACAATCTTCCCCCCTTAAAGAAATTTGGTCCCCGAATTTAAATTCAAATTCCTCCCAAATACAAAAACATTTAAGCAAAATCATCCAGTCGTCGGGGCTCCGAAACCATAAGTACATAAAACGCATCATAGCGCAATGCATGCGCATGAGCAATGAGCATATAACTCAAATCAGAACTCCGTCAAGCATCCCGCAATCATCGGTGTCATGGGGAAGACATCAATACCAAATCCAAAGCAAAACCAATATGATATAACTCGAAACTATACATGTAAAATATATTCAGGTACTGTCCTCTGACTAGTCCTGCTCAGTACGAAAACACATAGCAATATCATAAAAATGTACCGCTCTATAAGAAAAATCAATCCCCAAAATACGCATATGAATACTACGTGCGTCTTGTGCGCACGGAAATCAAAATCCAAATATGTGCCATACATATGCACAGAAACAACATCTAAGTGTATCGGGTGTGCACGAAACATCTGTCATAGGCAACATGTGTGCCTGACAGCAAAATCAGGTGCATCTGACATGCATGAAAAATCTCGATTTAGTGCATCTGGTGTGCACCAAAATCACACTTCAAAACATGCGCCCAACATGCGCGAAAATCCAAATCAGGTGCATCCATCGTGCACGAAATCATGAAATCCAATATCAAGTGCCGAACATGCGCAAAATCAAATCAGGTGCACAAGGTGCACAAAACAAATATCGAACATCACCATCGAAATCAAAGTCCAGGGCATCTAAATGCACAACATACGTAACACTGCACTGCAAGCATATATGAACTATACCGCGTGCAAAAACCAAATCGTGTGCGTATATACGCACAAAATCAACTCAAATGTCTAAAACCGTAAAATCGCAAACATGTGAAACCAAGCACGAAAACGATATCAAGTGTAACACTGTGCAAAGATCGTAAATCCTCAATCATCAAAATCAAATCATGCGAATCAATCACCCAAAACATCGAAATCAATAATGGCGGAATAGTACCGCTCAAGTGCATCCTCTAAGAATCTCGGACCAACTGTCGCGGTCACCAGTGGGACGTCTCGTCGATGATCATGAACTCTGGCCTGCTGGTATGCGTAACACGACCACTCCTGGGTCCAAGTCTTCTCGTAATTTGTCCCAGAAAGGTCCTGTCGAGGTCTCTCCCAAATCTCGCCTCTGCCGAACTGTCCGAAAGTCATCGTTCCTTACTAGATCTGTTCTCGTTCTAGAACGGCTGCATACTCATCACGACTCCTTCTGGAAGGTAAATCGAAGTACCATGCCTTGGCATGCGCATCACATCTCTGATGTCGGCGGAGTGGAACGTCATCTCATCTAGATCTGGTACGAACCTCTTACTTCACTTTCCTCTAATGTCGTCTTCTTTGGACTCGTCTCGTCGCGGCTACATGGACTGAGCTCCAACGGCTATCCTCGTATCTGGAGTCTCCCAAGAAATGCATCTCACCACCTAGCATCGGAATTAAGTCGAGCCATCCGATCGAGTCGTCAAAACCTCATAATCCCCCAAGAGCTCAATATCTTGGGCACAGTTTAATAGTATCGAGTACATACCATAGCATCGGTGGTCCAGCCGTAGAAGGGCAAACCCAAGCCTCACTAATGGCGCCGTAGAACTGCCGCAAACCCGAAGGTTCGAAGGCTTTCACACGGTTATTAAGTCGAGTTAGGGTTTCATTCTTCTAGAGGGACCATAGAATTGCCTGCATGTCTTTCCGACTACTTTAAACTTGGAATAATAGGTTTCTGACATTCGATCATCTCTCTCGACTCCCAACGTCTCCGCGTGAAGTCGTCTCTAGCTAGAATCAATCTATCTGATGACCTCGCATCGGGGTAGGCGAACGATCCACATGTCCTAGTCATTCATCCTCGATGACTAGCGACCTTCTATCATCTCTTAGTACAACTCGTTCTGCACTAATTCCAGCATCTGGGGCAATATCTCGTCATTCGCAGCAATAACTGGCTCGCTCGTCTGCACACTGAACAGTGCCTCGATCATCATGAATAAGCAACACACCAACGGTCATCAAGATCTGGCTGGCCTCTATCATTGGCTCAATCCTCTAGTGTCGATCAGCACATCCGAGTAACCTCATAAAGGTGATCCGCCAAACGCTCGTGGCGCGGAAACACAGTAAAAAGACACATCTCTGCAATCGTGTGTTGCCGAAATTTCTCCCTGGTCAGTCCTCGTTCGTGACGAGCTCGTGATGACCGCAACTCTAGCTGTAGCTCTCCCTGCCCGTAATCGTGGCAGCAAAACCATAACTGGTACTTAGGAGGCTAGATCGGAATGAATATAATACTGAGCAAAGAAATGTACATCCTAAGGCTTCTTAAGTGGAGTAGCGTATCGTAAATATGCCGCGGAACATACCTACGGTACGTCACTCTACTTTAGTCACCTATTCCATCAACCAAGGGTCATCCTACGCTTCGAAGGTAAAACCTAACGCTCTGATACCAACTTTGTCACGTCCCGAAAGTACGGAACATGACCGGCACTTAAACTACGAAACGTCTCGAGGCGTACGTAATCCAAGTAAGCCGAAAACCCAGAAATGCAAACAAAGAAATGTAGTAGAGTGAAGGAAAACCAATTTAAACAAGTAGTTTTAATAGCATAAGCCGAATTATGCGGTTTTTAAGAATAACAAAATTTACTGAAAATTTCGGCAGGGTCTCCTTTGAAAATACTGGCCCCCAAACGGGATACAACATGAATAGTATACGAAATCAATAAAAAGGCATCCCCAAGCGGGAGCTAGCTCTTCGTCAATCGACGGTCACAACCACACAAGCAATATAATATACAACGCCAACGGCGAGGATCAAAATTCAAAAGGAAACTCAAAACCACAAGAAAACCGCAGAAATATAACGCGCGACTCTAAGGTCGAAGGAATAACATCACTGGTATCTATCTCAAAATAAATACATGTTTGGTTGATGGAACTTCTAGATACAACAGAATAATAATATATAAGGTATAATGATGGGTACGATACAAATAAACCCACCTACTAGCAAGTCACCCGAAAAGAAGCAGTGCCAGCAAGCCGTAATGAAACCTGTACGGCAAAACCTGCAAGAACTGTGGCACAACGGGGGTGAGTTGCCAACTCGTGAATAGAATACATCTACGAACAGAAATCGCATGCTTGATGCAATCTTAGGTCATACGATCATAATATATCCTCAAAATATAACCAGCAGCCTATAACCATGGCTAGGGTATACCACTAAACAACAGTAATACCAAGTGCTCGTGTCAGTGCCTCAGATAGCAATATATCATATGGATGAGGTATGAATGCATGGAACAGAATGCATGTACTGACGAAAACTGCTTTCATAAATCAGTGAGATTTCTGTATTTTAAAAGTGAGATACCATAAATGAAATCAGCATAAAACAGTGCCCAGCATCGACACAAAACAAGTGACCAAATATCTCGATATCTCAGTGTCACAATCTATGTACCTCAAGTCTCAATCTCAATGTCTCAATCACAATATCTAGGGCGCCGTCAGTCCAGACCGGCCCCTACCATCCATCTCAAGACCACGACGGTATCCTCCGGATATCCGACGCGTCGGGTAATATCACCGGTAGGTAGTGCTCCCCTGCCAGGCTCACATCGTCATCATCACGCGCTTCTTGCCCCGGGGTACCTTACCGGGTCCACCATGTACCCGAAACGGTTCATCCGTCTCCTCGAATCGGGTCTCGAAATCCATCAGCAAACTCATGGTGGACGACTCATACATCATGGGAAAATCGCACTTTTTATTTTTAAAAAGAGAGAAATCAGTTCATATAAGTTTTTGCGGTTTTCCTCCAAATCCATAAAATCTCATGGAAATCCGAGTCCAAAACCTCAATAACACGTAAAATTGTGAATATATGCATGAGAATCCATGAATGCGGCATAACAATGAATAACAGTATGCATGAAGTAGCAGGTAATAACTACAATGTCTAAACTAACATATAAGGCAAGTACACTAATATCATGTCTAACTATTAGCTAACAGGCTATGTCAAGCAATAATATTTTCTAAGGTGTACGTGACATGGCAATTACCGATAAAGATGTGTGTGAGCCGGCAAGTAAGTGTACGTGGTACATACACATCATCGGTAATGGTGCTGGTGTCCTAACCACAAGATATCAACAGTAGAATATGAAGCATAATATAAGCATGTGATGCGGAGCGAACAACAATAATGAGCGGGAGCTGAATACTAGACGCAACGATAACTAATCTGTATTAACCTAATATAAGTCCTACAATGGTGCCTTTTGAAAATAACACAAATCGCGGGGTTTGAAAATAGGGGCTACGGTGTTTTTACGAAAAGATACGTCTTTTGAAATATCCATAGGATCCCTTGACCTGTCTTTTAAAATACCCACGATTCGTTAGCTTTTGAAATAGGTAGGAGTCGAATCTAATCTAACAACTAAACTAAACTAAAGGGCTAAGCTAATAAGCTGGACTGCAGGTAAGGAAACCGCCTAACATCTGAGTCGATACATATACATACCTGTATATATATTAGTCGGTGATCCCGCATCAATAATATCATATCCGATACCATATCTATAATCAGACATCCCAAGTCAAGAGTGCGGATCAATCATCAAAATATAGCTCGTACGTAAATCCGTCGTACGGCATCCCCAAATCTGGGTATGGGTCAATATCATATTCATCACACTATTCATCTGGTATCCTCTTTATCCAAGATCATAGTCCAAGGTACTGACCTATGTCTAGTACAATACTAATATCATCAATATAGACATGATCTGACTACTGATCGACAGTCTCGTACAAACCGATATCATCAGCACATATCATCATCAAGGGGTATACATCGCCCAATACGGCCTAGTATCAATATCCTAGCATATCATATCTCATATCACGATCACATGTCTACCATTTTATTTATAACACTATTCACCCGTATCGCCGCCCCAAGATCCGCTATAACACCAGGACGTACCACAAGTAAGAATCCTGCCATAACACCGATATCACAACCACAAAACAAATCTCATCGACTCAGCTCAATCCCAAGTATCATCCTCAAATCCGTATGTGAACATATAGTCCCATACCCATGTGAACACAAAACTATAAAGAATCCCATGAGCACATATAAATAGGAATGTATGCAAGTATGTATGTGTGTATGTGTAGTGCAACACTACCCTAGGGTTCGCAACACTAAAATAATCCAACATACCAATATCCATCCTAAACATCGTTATTAATCCCAAATAACATATAATAATTGTTGGTGTGTATACGCATCCGTATACACCACCACGGACAGCGGGGGTGCTATACGCCATCCACCCGACTTCTCCCCGTAAATATAAATCTACTCACCTAGTCCTCGCTCGCCGGTGCCGACGTCGCCACGCGCTTGCTTGTCGTCTCGAAGTCCACATGGGGTACCTACATATCATAACGCACCGTATCGCATTAAAATCCGACTCAGACCAGAACGACTCACGAATCCCACATAGGTCAAAACCTAAGGTTGCTTTCACAAATTAACTCAAAAACCCTCGACGTCGGCGTACAAACGCCAAACCATCGAGAAAGCTCCCAACACACTCATTTGTAAAATTACAGGCACTAATTATAATATAAAATATCTTAAAATTCACAAAAACCTCAATTTCACTTAAAAAGTCATTTTTCCGAAAATCTAGCAAGCACAAATCTCCGTTTTAGTACAAAACTCGATGTATAAACGAATCTAGCGGCCACAATATTCACTAAATATCATAAATAAGTCATAAAAATAATTCCCATAATTTAATCTCATTAAATTTCATAAACTCCAAAATTCTAGTTTGCAAACATATCAATTTTAACACTTTTTAAAGTAAATTTCACAATTCATCCATTAAGCTTAGTTTTGCATATACAATAGTATTAAACCAAAATTTATAATGCTAATAATGTCACGGAACCTTAATCATATTTTAATCTAAACCATTTAATAAATTTCCAAAAACCTAGTTAGCAATTTAGCAATATTAGAACAATTTACAAAAAAATAATTAGTAACCTAGTAATTAGCTTTGTTTTAGCATGCCCACTAGATAATAACCACACAATTAGATCATGATCAATTGACCTAAACCCTAACTTAGTAATCAAAACCCTTCCTTTAAATCTCAAACTTGAAATTTAAAACCCTAATTTAACACCTAATAGCTAGATTCAAGTAATTTAACAACAAATTAAGCATAAGGTTTTGATTATACCTCACAAGCTTGAGATCAAACTTGCAAAATTATTAGCCTCCAACAATGATTTCATGCTCCAAGATCCATGCTTGAATTGCTAAAGAATAATGGGTAAAGCTTGGATTTAGAATTAGCTTTGAATTTTTGAGAAAAAGGGTGGATTTTTGATAGAAATTTTGGGGATTTTGATGGAAAATGAGATGAAGAATTTAGGGTTGTTGTGGTTTAGGTTTTGGCCAGAATTCTTGGGGGATTGGGTGAGGGAGGAGAGAGAGTGAGGTGGGGAAAGTCCACTCTAGTCAAAGTCCACTCTAATTCTATCATTTCCTACTCTTTTCTTTTCTTTTGACAAAAGAAGTGATTGGAGAGAGGGAGAGGGGGAGGGCTGTCATGATGGGGCCGGCCATATGGGAAGAGGGAGAGAGGGTGAGGTGTGGGTGTGTGGGTTAGGGAAAAAGATAAATGTATTACCCCAATTCCCGTTAACACTAAATTCACCGGAAAAAGCGTTTTTCTTCGATATTTTCTAAACCGTTTTGGCAAACGATTTCATTTCAAAAAGCACATGATAAAATTTTATTTAACGTGTCATGATGCACAAAATTTGTTTCAACTCATTCCAATTTGTAATTTTCCCTAATTAAATGTATTAGTGACGGCTTAAAATAATAATAAAATAAATTTTTTTTTCAGAAAATTTGAAATTTCACCAGTGGCTCAATAAACACCAAATACTAGCAATTACGTAGCTAGAATATGTATATTTAATTTTTATAATAAGATATTTGCATTTTGAGTTTTTACAGAAAACCCCCTTATTTTATTGATTTTTCGAAATTTCACCGAAACGATTTTCAAAACGCTACAGATTTTGTGGGTGTAATCCGCTGAAAAATCTCAGGAGACAACACTCCTCCTACTAGAGACACCTAGAGGTTTAACGGCTTATTGCACACGCTCAGTGCAATCGAGTTCCTTGTGTAAATCCACGGTAGCGCCCCGGCCGTCTAACAGACGCCAAATGCGGAACAAAAACTTTTTACGAACTGGCGCTATCGTGTACCGTAACCCGGATCTGCCATTAAAGCTAAACTAACAAACTACGAAGTGGGTAGAAAAATTATACCGAATGATCCGAGTCCTTCGGTCATCAACCATCATCCCACGCTTGTTGCGGCTGCTCCGATCTCCCGAATCTCCGGCCTCGTCGTCCAGGTGGCACCACGTCGACGGATCTTTAAACGGGCTTCCGCCTCTGAACCGAGGCAACTCGGTCGTCAAGTTTGCTAAAAGAGACGACCAAGATGAAGTAGAGAATGAGTAGAACTCTTTGCCTCGTTGCGTCCAAGGCTATGGACGAACGGTTAATGAAGTTGCCTTTTGGATCGGGTGATGGAATGAAAATGAGCTATGAAATTTCCATACACCATAAACTATATCTTTTATCAAATGAACAAACCAAAAATGAACAACCATACTTCACAATGAAAGGGCGGCCACATATTTGTAGGAGGGAGGTGAGTGTAGGAGAGAGGGGGGATGAGTGTAAGCAAAGCTTATGAAGAAAATATCTAAGCACAAAAAAAAAAAAAAGCATTAATGCAAATGGTGACTCATAAACCTTAGTCACCATTTCATTAAATGCTACCAATGAACAAAGAATACCTCTCAAACCCTAGAAGCTTCCACACACATCACCCTCATGACTCACCCAAGAGAAGAAAAGATGAATCCGCATTTAACCGAATGTCAAAATACGGCTGATAGAAAACTGGAAACTGGCAACTTCCAAAAGTGATCCTGAAACGAATTTCAGGATAACTCCGTAATGGTATAAACATACCCGCATTTGTATTACGACCGAATACAAATGCAACTGAGACAAAGATATTATATCTACACAGTATAATACTGGGTTTCGGCTTAAACCAAAGCCTACCAGTATTATCTGTCCGAAAAACAACACGTGCGAAAACGCATGTGCTTTTTCCGAACCTTACCATATCATCATACGTCCTCTACAACGTTTCGCCCGAACTTGGGAAACGGTCTGTGGGGGACTCTAATGACTCATCAATACACTGGCACTGGGTATAACCACTAGCACGTCAGAGGTACGATTTGTACGTAACGTTTGCCTATGTATTGATTCGAAGGGAAGCTGACGAGCGAACTCATCCATAAACCCTACTGAGCCTGACAGTGACAATGTATATACAGTCCGGTCCGTTCGTCTAAAGAGTATCGCATATCGAGTCTAGGGGGTGGATAAAGTCAGACCCCTAATAACACGATAAGTCGTGTCGGCATGAAGCCCATCACCACCTGAGAAACTACTGATCCGAATCAGTAATTCTTCACTACCTCGGCCGAGGGTTTCTAGTGATGGCCAACCGTGCACTGTGCGACATCAACCCCCAATACCGGGAGAGACGAATCCCCGACGATCCGCTCACTTGCCTCCAATGTGGCTCGGGACTGTACCCAACTAAAACCTGTTTGAACAACTCCTTTGAGCGTGGTAGGATAGTAATATAAGCACAGTGGGAACTCACACGAGACAAATGACGATCTCAGGTCGATGAACTAACCTGTACACATGTCACCAATGAACTGCTATCTGACGATATGTATAATACCAACTAGCATGTTCCCGGCGAGTCCTGTCCGGTGTACTCATAACTCAATGAGCACCTGTATACATCTTAGGTGAACCAACTGACACCAATGGCTTGTGAGACCGGCCACCGCCCCTCGTCGGGGTCTCGACTGTATACACTAGTCTACTCTGGAGTATCGTTGCCCTGTCTCGAAACTCCAACGACTAGGGACTCTTTAAGGATGTGCTTACAGACCCCATCTCCCACGTATATGATCGCCATCATACTGCTGGCAGTTAAGCAAGAATCCTATGGGCTCTATCAACATGCAATAGAGAACTAAAGCATGTATACGATGATAAAGACAAACCAGATAGCATACAATCATCTTGAGCAAGACTGTCATATTGGTATAGGTCCTGCCTCAATCATTGTAATCACGTACCTGCGATCCAATAATTGACTTTGAGGGCACTATCTCCAACAATCTCCCACTTGCACTTAAGCCTAATTATTGCGATGTCGCATACTCACAGCCCGTGTGATACCGAACATCCAACTCCTCTACTAATCAGTTTCACAAAGCTAGTTTGTAAAACTCTTGTGTTCGAGAAATAGCCTCAGTGAGTGGATCCGCCTTGATGTTTCTTTCTCTGTCTCTCTTAATCTCAAGTTCGCGGAGAAAGCCATCTCCCGAATTGAGCAATACCTGTCTTAGAATATGTCTGGATATCTGATGGGACCTAGTTCATAAATGAACTTCAAATCCAAACTTCTTAGACTGTATCGATAACTGAACCTAATCAGTATTCAGCACTATGCCTCCCACAGTATCCTCTTGGACCACCTGTTCATAATACTGTCCCTCATCATAGGGAAAACTATAACTTTGACAATCACTCTGTCAACCATGTCACCTTTGAAGCCTGGAATGATAACTGTCTCCCGAAGGAGGCTACCGTCATCAAATCCGTAGAACAGCACTTATGTTAAAAAACTGCTTCCTTATGTTTCCTTAGGATTGGATTAATATAAACATATCGCATCTAGTGCAAAAACAACATCTGGTGTGGTACTTGACATCTCATGATTGACTCAATTGTCCAAGCAAGTGATCTTCCAATCATGCACTTCCCTCTCCTCTTTAGTCTGTAAGACACCTTTAGAGAGGGTGACTCCATCACCTGCAGGTACACCACCATACCAGGAGTCATTCATTCTAAAATACTATTAGAATACTGTCAAAGTACCCATATTGGGAAACTACCCAAATTAAGATCTAAAACCATAGATCTGGAAACCAGAATGTCTGATATTATATCCATGTCCTTTGTGGAGAAACAACTGTGTGACTACCAAAGTACAACCGATCGTAGTATAGGAATTTTACTTCCTACTCTGTGTATGTCATCCAAATACCAGGACATCACACCTTACTACCTTCTCAACAGATCCATCCCCTATTCTGATGAAGTCAAATCCATGACTGTTACATAAAAAATTAGATGATCTAATCTCCGCTATATCTATGCTCAAGCCTATAAATAGACATAAGCTACTTGCCCACTATTCTTCCGCTGCTCCCACTGACTACGACAACCCTCTGCCGGGTCTCATAGTCTGGAACAACAGTAGTGTCAAGTCTGGGTAAACAAGAACCTCCCTGTCACCGTCCTTGAGGCTACCGGAGTACCTCTCGGGTGTCTGAGGTTACCCACCATATCTGCGGAGTGGCTATTGGAATGTCAAACCTGATTGAATATATAGGTCCTATTAAATCTTCCGTAATCGTTTGCGGTTCTGGAATCACTTCCAGTTCTACCATACTCCCACTGCCGTTTTCTGAAAAAATCCATTTTAATAAAACTGTGGCGAGTCAAGAACAATATCACTATTGATCTTCCAGATGGTAGAAATGTCAACCCTCGTCAAAGCTAGGGTCAACCCATAAACTGCCATTACAGAAACGTGCATTGAGTTATCCAGTGTCTGGTTTTAAGCATAAGCTGGACAACTCCCCGTATCTTAACATCGTTAAGATATGAACCATTCTATATACAATATAGAATTAGAGGCACTAATTTAACTTAAACCAGATTCAAAACATGCAGCTGTCTCAACTTAGGAATCCATCCAATTATGAGTAGCCTAAAAGAGAAACAAGTTTCTCAAAACCATTACTATTAACTGAATACCAATCACAAGTATCTACATCTTCTATCTCTTTGAAGAATCCTGATACTTGCGACACCTGGTTCTCTACTTTATTCCTATACCCACAACTTCTCAAAACTTAGACATTGTATTTCTACGAAACACTTGTCTAAAAACTAGAGAAGTTATAAGTAAACAGAACATAGTATGAGGACCTACCTCTTTGTCCTGACGGACACTGGACAACATACAATACTCTGTATAAGTCCGCTGAGTTGAATAACTCAAAACCTGTGCATCGTAGGTTGAAAACTGTACCTAGGCGATTTCCTCAAATATCACCAATTACAACGAATTCCGATATATTGAGGATGATCACCTAATTTCCAATAACTTACTCCCACTCATCATCTGTAAAACCATACAGATATGAGAATGAAACCTGGTAAATACATACCCTGGAGTAAGTATCTAATTGGGAAATCGGTTTTCTATTAACAATGCATAGAAACATGCAAATGTTTCGTAGGGGTATCCTGGTATTCTTAGTAATGCCACTTCCATAATACAATTCATGACTTTAACTGTATATCTCTTTGCCATCTTCCAAATCCCTTTATTTGTCTTTAGTCGTTACCTTCTGTACACCATCGTTAGGCTAAATAGTTTTCTTCTTTCCCTACCGTTCGGCACAAGCCTATGGTTTGGAAGAAGACTATCCAGTAAGCATAATAGGTGTACCCTCCTAAACCAAGGAGTACTCATAACTTGAGAGAAGGTGATGATAAAAGACAACTGAATAATACCTTATTCTATTTAAAGGTGAAATAGGAGTGGTGATGAAGTACGTGGTTTGGTCGTGAATGATAACAGTCGCAATTTACTTTTCCCTCTTTCTAATCCCTTTATTTTGTCTTTACATATTACCTTCTGCACACCCTACTTAGGCTAATTGGTTTTCTTCATTCCCTACCTTTCGGCACCTGCCTATGGTTTGGAATAAGACTATCCAATAAGCGTAATAGGTGTACTCTCCTAAACTAAGAAGCCCTCGCAACCTGATAGAAGGTGATAATAAAATACAACTGAATAAACTAATTCTATTTCTCCTGAACCTGGATCCATTCTCGAAGAAGTCCTTTCGAGTTCGTATATAACCATACGATGGATCTATTTAATGGAAGTGGATGTCCGTAGTAATATGGGGTGTTCTGAGAATTACAAAAGGGTAAAAGAAGGAGCGGCAATGACTTATGCAACTATAGACAATCCAAAAGCCAGTATTTTAAGAAGGTTCGGTCAACTTGCTGAGTCATAGTCTAGGGTCGGTCAAAGGTCGCTGCAATAGAGAGAGAGAGAGAGAGAGAGAAAAGAAACACTCTGCGTGCACTCTAACCTAGATCAGAATGGTTATCACTTTATCTAATCAGGAAATCTCCCACTGTAATATCAAATTCTCCTCCAAACCTAAAGAAGAATAAGTTGGGATCACCCGAAGAGTAAACTAACTCATCAGTGAGAATCGGGATCCAACTATCATCGTATGATAACTTGATGGAAGCCACTCAAGTTATCACACTCCAGAAGGTATGCGCATGCCTGGAAAGTTTGCTGTTTATTTGAAACTCCCGATATAATTTTTGCCCCATGCTCTTATAACCTTAGCGAAGGTCAAAATGTCATAAGTCACATGTCAAGTTCTCCCCGTCATTGTCCAGGTCAATTTGAACCCACCCGCACATGCCCTTGGCGAAGGTCAAAATGGCAGAACGACTGTCCCAAACCAACTCATCTATCTATGCAACAAATGAATACCCAGCAGCTACCAAACACTATGCCTTGGCGAAGGTCAAAATACATTGCTTGAATACTACTGAATACCCATAAGAAATGACGTAGGGCTACGGCTGGTTTTTGGCGAAAAACCTTTAACGTAATGAACCTGATCTTGTTGAAGGAAAAATATAGTGGGGAAAACGTTTTGCTAAAGTGGTCACTCCCGGTGAAGGGATCTCGGCTCTTTCCTCGTGGAATGAGGTGCTGGATATTCTAACTGAATACCGCGATGCAAAGTAACTTGTAATCGACTATAGTAAAGTTATTACCCTGACGTAAACTTCTGCCCAAGGGTTCTTTCCCGGTGAAGGGATATCAGCCCTTGCCTCGTCGAATGAGGTGCAGGATATTCTAACTGAATATCACTATGCATAACAAAAGGAAATGTCTTTGTAATAACACTTTTAAAATTGGTTCCAACAACATCAAATATAGGTTTGTTTTATCTTGCATTGATAAGAATCAATGCAGTCCCATCAATCAATCACACCAGAAAAGAACGAAAATATAATGTACGTATATGCCATCCGCATTCGCCACTGGGTCCCGTCATCAACCGTTAGGTTACTTAACTAACGACAGAGCGGGGGCTGGACTAGCGCGGGTGTAAAACATATACAACATCTAATAGTATATATACCAATATACAATAATCGCTCCAGGCGTGATAATATGCAACATTACAGAAAAGTATTAAGCATCACAGAACAATACAGATAATCTAGGATCCCCGGGTTTCATAGAGCCGCTACTGAAAACCCGACGTTCCCCTGGTCGTGTGGATAGCCTGTGCAATGAAACCTAGACCCCTACGGGTGCGGCAAGTTATCCGCCAAAACCTTAAGCGAGGTAGTCCCCACAGCATAGTGAATGGAACACCCGGCTCTTCACGGAATCCGGTAAATTGAGCACCCCTCCTTAGGGTCAACCTATACCCCCTACGAGTGCAGCGAATAGTCTGCCAATTCTAGAGTGAGATCCCTCTGCCTCTCAAAGCCATGAGATACAGACCCATTGCCCTTCAGAACCCGGCTATCCATGCACTACTTTGCGGGATAAACCTAGTACAGAAATAAAAATATATACAACGGGTACATCGACCATAACCCGGTCGTGCCCCAAAAGAATATTATACAAACAGGCAGTGACGGCAGTCCACATGTTGGACGCTCGCCCCGCAATATCAAAAGTACAAATAAATCCAAACTACACTATCATTGTACCCTGCTATCCACCACGACATATCCGCAACATCACAGCACAACGCAGATCATCAACGCGAATGTCACGTTCGCAAACCCGTCTAAAAGAACTATAACAATTAGACGCGGTTTACCGATCAAATGACATTCCCGGTCGGAGATATAATGTAAATACTGCATAGTAACAAGTTTAAAATTTCGATCGACCAAATATCCCAAAGTGGGCCCCACGTACATCTGCTGTACAGTAACAAAATCTGGGCCCAAAAGAATATTACCAAAAACCCACAATTTCCAAATAAAGCCCACTGGAAAAAATTGATGCACTGTTCCCTCTAAAGCGCCGCGGTTCCGCGGTCAAACCCTAGGATTGACCGCGGATCCGCGGAGATCTTGTGAGAACACGTGTCCAAATTTTTCCAGTGTGCTTAAAAAACCCTGCACGCTTTTCTGAGATATGTAAAATTATTTTTCGGTCTTTAAAAAAATCGACAGAAACTACATCACTTGAAAATTGTGTTTTTTGAAATTTGGTTCGATCGATATTTTTAATGTGTTAGCACAAGTTAGTATAGCTTAATGGTGAGGTTCTAATACCACTGTAAGTCCACGGTAGCGCCCCGGCCGTCTAACAGACGCCAAATGCGGAACAAAAACTTTTTACGAACTAGCGCTATCGTGTACCGTAACCCGGATCTGCCATTAAAGCTAAACTAACAAACTACAAAGTGGGTAGAAGAGTTATACCGAATGATCCGAGTCCTTCGGTCTTCAACCATCATCCCACGCTTGTTGCGGCTACTCCGATCTCCTGAATCTCCGGTCTCGTCGTCCACGTGGCACCACGTCGACGGATCTTTAAACGGGCTCCCGCCTCTGAACCGAGGCAACTCGGTCATCAAGTTTGCTAAAAGAGATGACCAAGATGATGTAGAGAATGAGTAGAACACTTTGTCTCGTTACGTCCAAGGCTATGGACGAACGGTTAATGAAGTTGCCTTTTGGATCGGGTGATGGAATGAAAATGAGCTATGAAATTTCCATACACCATAAACTATATCTTTTCTCAAATGAACAAACCAAAAATGAACAACCATACTTCACAATGAAGGGCCGGCCACATATTTGTAGGAGGGAGGTGAGTGTAGGAGAGAGGGGGGTGAGTGTAAGCAAAGCTTATGAAGAAAATATCAAAGCACAAACAAAAAAAAACATTAATGCAAATGGTGACTCATAAACCTTAGTCACCATTTCATTAAATGCTACCAATGAACAAAGAACACCTCCCAAACCCTAGAAGCTTCCACACACATCACCTTCATGACTCACCCAAGAGAAGAAAAAATGAATCCGCATTTAACCGAATGTCAAAATACGGCTGATAGAAAACTGGAAACTGGCAACTTCCAAAAGTGATCCTGAAACGAATTTCAGGATAACTCCGTAATGGTATAAACATACCCGCATTTGTATTACGACCGAATACAAATGCAACCGAGACAAAGATATTATATCTACACAGTATAATACTGGGTTCCGGCTTAAACCAAAGCCTACCAGTATTATCTGTCCGAAAAACAACAGGTGCGAAAACGCACGTGCTTTTTCCGAACCTTGCCATATCATCAGACGGCCTCTACAACGTTTCGCCCGAACTTTGGAAACGGTCTGTGGGGGACTCTAATGACCCATCAACATACTGGCACTGGGTATAACCACTAGCACGTCAGAGGTACGAGCTGTACGTAACGTTTGCCTATGTATTGATTGGAAGGGAAGCTGACGAGCGAACTCATCCATAAACCCTACTGAGCCTGACAGTGACAATGTACATACAGTCTGGTCCATTCGTCTAAAGAGTATCGCATATCGAGTCTAGGGGGTGGATAAAGTCAGACCCCTAATAACGCGATAAGTCGTGTCGGCATGAAACCCATCACCACCTGAGAAACTACTGATCCGAATCAGTAATTCTTCACTACCTCGGCCGAGGGTTTCTAGTGATGGCCAACCGTGCACTGTGCGACATCAACCCCTAATACCGGGAGAGACGAATCCCCGACGATCCGCTCACTTGCCTCCAATGTGGCTCGGGACTGTACCCAACTAAAACCTGTTTGCACAACTCCTTTGAGCGTGGTAGGGTAGTAATCTAAGCACAGTGGGAACTCACACGAGACAAATGACGATCTCAGGTCGATGAACTAACCTGTACACATGTCACCAGGGAACTGCTATCTGACGATATGTATAATACCAACTAGCATGTTCCCGGCGAGGCCTGTCTGGTGTACTCATAACTCAATGAGCACCTGTATACATCTTTGGTGAACCAACTGACACCAATGGCTTGTGAGACCGGCTACGGCCCCTCGTCGGGGTCTTGACTGTATACACTAGTCTACTCTGGAGTATCGATGCCCTGTCTCGAAACCCCAACGACTAGGGACTCTTTAAGGATGTGCTTATAGACCCCAGCTCCCACGTATATGATCGCCATCATACTGCTGGCAGTCAAGCAAGAATCCTATGGGCTCTATCAACATGCAATAGCGAACTAAAGCATGTATACGATGATAAAGACAAACCAGATAGCATACTATCATCTTGAGCAAGACTGTCATATCGGTATAGGTCCTGCCTCAATCATTGTAATCACGTACCTGCGATCCAATAATTGACTTTGAGGGCACTATCTCCAACACCTTGCGAAAGTGAGGTTAGGACTTTTTTGTGAATAATTGGTTTTGCTCGGGACGAGCAAAAGTTAAGTTTGGGGGTATTTGTTCAGACCAGAATTTTGCATTTACTACCGCCCATTCTTATGCTCGTTTGTTTATAGGTAGGTGCTTTTAATCCGTGTTTGCTACATATTTACAGGCTACAGGTTTGTAGTCTAAAATAACGCAATTGATACAAAATCTCCACAGTTACGCCAAATACAGAACATCTGTTGACAACAGATAAAAGCCGGGTTCCGATCATCCGTATCCGTCCAGTGCTGCGTACCAGTTCCAGAGACAAGACATGTGACTATGGTCATTCGTGTCTGGGACAAGCACAAAGCACAAGAGGGGCAGCACAAGAATCAATGGGTGCACGGAGCTCGAGGGAGAAAAGGTCAAAAATATTATTTTTGATGCCATTTTGGATTGTTACAGATCTGAAGAAATTATGGAAGCAATTTGCAATTTGGAACATGTAGAACAACAGAGGATGGCAACACAAGAAAACCAAGAAAATTCGAGACCACAATTCCACAAAACCGCGGCGGAACCGCCGCCAAATGTGGGTTTTCGCGGCGGATCCGCCGCGGTTTCGTGTCATCATCTGACCAAATTTTGGGGGAGCTTTGTCATTTCATTTAGGGCCAGAATGTTGCCCTAGGGTTTCAGCACGCAGCCTATAAATAGCCCAGTTTTGTGCCAAGCCAATGGTGTTCTTTACTCATCTCTTTTTATTAGGATTTAGTTTAGCTTCTTCTTCTTCTTCTTTATGTCTTCCTCCATTAAAATGTAGTGAGAGCATTGAGTGGATGATGAAATGAAGATGAGGGTTATTTTTCTTATCTTGTATTTTTATTTCATTGCATTGTAATTTAATTTCTAGTGTAACTTTATTATTTGTTGTTAACTAGTTGTTGTTATTTCTTTTCTTGTTCTCTTTCTTCTTTTATCCGTATTTTCAAGCGATGATACTTGACGGAGTTCCTTGCTAAGGTGAGGACCCAAGAGTTTGCTTACTTCACTTATAAAACCGTATTTTCCTTTCTTTTCTACCTTCTTGTTTTGTTTTCTTTTCTTTTATAATGTGTGAATAATTTCCCTCTTGTTAAGGCTAAGGAAGGTGGTATGAGGGACGGAGAAATCGCTTGTGCTTCTCTTCGCCAAACATCTTGAAACAAACCCCGACCAAACAAACACAACCCCCTCACTTAGGCGCGCTATAGGTGACATGTAGCCGCGACCTAAGTTGAGAAGTCCTTTAAGCACGCTACAACGTGACATGTAGTTGTGACTTATTTGGATACATGGTTGCTGGTGTTTTGTCGAGGGTTGGAAATAAGCGTATTTAGCGGACGGACAAGGGGCACTAGGAATGGATTTAGCGTTGGAAAGCTTGCTTAAACTCGCAAATCCCATTCCTATGTCCTCCTAATCCCCGCTACTTTCGATTATCCCAACATCGTCTTAAGGATGGCAAAAGACATGCACAAGACTAATCCTAACTCTACTAACCGAGCTTAACCTTAACAAGCTTACTTGAACATAAATACGAACACTTAGGATAGACTTGAACATACATATACACATTCTTTATTGACTCGTCTAAAACTCGAACGGAAATACAACCATCTCCATGTGGATCGACCCGTGCTCAACCGGCTAGCTGCGAAGCGACACCGTCCTGATCGCGGTTATAACTTTAGAACTTTGAACATCCGACACGCCAAAAGCGTGCGATCAGGACAGCGTTGATTCTGATCAATGCAAAGAAAAAAAGACCTATTTGATGTTGTTGGAATAATTTTCAAAAGCTGTTATTGTTGGATATAGTGCCCTCAAAGTAAATTATTAGATCGCAGGCACGCGATTGCAATGATTGAGGAAGGACCTATACCGGTAGGACAGTCTTACTCCAGATGATAGTGAGCTATCTGGTTTATCTTTATCATCGTGTATTGATTTAGGTGACACGATATGTATCACTATTACATGTTGATAGAGCTCATAGGATTCTTGCTTGACTACCAACAGTATGATGGCGATCATATACGTGAGAGTTGGGTAGTCTATAAGCACATCCTTAAAAGTGGTCCCTAGTCGCGGGAGTTTCGAGATAGGGCATCGATACTTCGGAGTAGACTAGTGTATACAGTTGAGACCTCGACGAGGGGCGGTGGCCGGTCTCACAAGCCATTGGTGTCAGTTGGTTCACCTAAGATGTATACAGGTGCTCATTGGGTTATGAGTACACCGGACAGGACTCGCCGGGAACATGCTAGCTGGTTATTAAAACATTTCGTCAGATAGCAATTCCCTGGTGACTTGTGTACAGGTTAGTATATCGACCTGAGATCGTCATTTGTCTCGTGTGAGTTTCCACCATGCTTTGATTATTACCCTACCACGGCTCAAAGGAGTCGTGCAAACAGGTTTTAGTTGGGTACAATCCCGAGTCACATGGAGGAAGTGAGCGGATCGGCAGGGGATTCGTCTCTCCCAACATTTGGAGTGAGATTGTGCTGTGTCTGGAGAGCCATTACACAAAATCCATGGCCATGGTAAGTGAGATTTACTCGTAGGTATTCCAGTAGTATCTCAGGGTTTTCTGGGCTATACTCCGACACGACTTATACCGCTTTTGGGGGTCTGACATTTACCAGCTCCCTAGGCCCGATATGCGATACTCATAGACGAATGGACCGGACTGTACGGATATTGTCACACATAGGCTCAGTAGGGTTCCAGGATGAGTTCGCCTATCGGACTCCCTTTCACTCAATACATGGGCAGCCGTTATGTATAGCTAGTACCGCTGACAGCTTGTGGTTAAACCCACTGCCAGAGTATTGACGAGTCTTTAGAGTCCCCCACAGAAAGTTTCCCAGTTCGGGCGAAACGTTGTAGAGGCCGTATGGTTTTATGGCAGGGTTCGAACATACGCGTGCACTTGTGCACGTGTCCTGATTCGGACAGATAATACTAGCGGGCTTTGGTTTAAGCCGGATCCTAGTATTATACTGTGTAGATTTTATCTCATTGCATTTGTATTCGGTAGGAATACAAATGCGGGTTTGTATATGCAGTTGCGGGGTTATTCTGTAATTTATTATGGGATCACTTTTTTGAAGTTGCCAGTTTTCATTCCATTTTGGCCTTTTCCCTTTCTATCCTTCATGGCAGATTCTTGCATAG
Source organism: Agapanthus africanus (assembly GCA_030015575.1). Classification (NCBI taxonomy): domain Eukaryota; kingdom Viridiplantae; phylum Streptophyta; class Magnoliopsida; order Asparagales; family Amaryllidaceae; genus Agapanthus; species Agapanthus africanus. Next base: position 344,793,417 of record CM057341.1, read on the forward strand.
GGGGGGCTATTTGTAAATGTGGCTTTTGATAAGTGTAGGGTTTTTTTGTGGTGCTTTGTTCTCCAGCCCATTCCAGCATCTTCTTGTGCATTCTATGATGTTTGCATTATTGTTGGCACTGAATGCATTTTGGAGTGTTTAGGATATTTCTAAGTGAGATTTTTTTCATATGCTCACCATTCTCACTTGCTTGCACTCACCTCCTCATCTTGTGGCCGAGACTTCTCTGGGCTGCCCCCAATCATTTTGTGAGAAGAGAGATTGATATTGATTTTGCAACATAAAATTCCTTAGCTCATTCTCAAGCTTATTTCAATCTCTACTCCATTAAGGCAACTTCGATTAACCGATCACCCGATTCGTTGGGTGGCTCGAGACAAAGCATTCTACACTTCCTCTACTTCAACCTTGGACACGTCGGCTAGCAAACTTCGTGTCCGAGTTGCCTCGGTTCAGAGGCGGGAGCCCGTATAAAGATTCATTTATGTGGCGCAGTCTTCGGCGAGGAGGAGGCCGTTGGTCGATCGAGTTCGGAGAGCGAACATCGTCGGCACATCCGCAACATGCTTGGGGCAGAGGTTAAAGACCGAAGGACACGGATCGATCGGTATAATCTCTAAAACCTCGTTTATAGTTTACTAGTTTATGGTTAATGGAACGATCCGTGATTCGGATGCGGTTAGCGCCAGTGCGTAAAAAGTTTTTGTTCCGTATTTGGCCTCGGAAAGACTGCCGGGGTGCTGCCGCAGCCCAACATGGTATCAGAGCCAAACTATCAACCGTCTACTAGGTTGTTTAGACAATGTTAAAATATCGAAACCGGAATAAACCCTAACGATGCCACTGAAATTGTACTTCACTGTTGTTTTTAAAAGGTCCAGAAAAATTATTTAAATAAGTGCAGAAGACTATTCTAGATGACACAAGAACTCACCCCAAAAATGGACCTACCTTGGAGGAGTTCGGCCGGCCACCATATCATGTTTTCTGGTGTCGCCGGCCCTGGTAAGGCCTTTGGTGTTCGTGTTTAGGGTGTTGCTCTGGTCTCTAGGAAGTAGGTTCAGTGGTGTTGTTTATTTAGCCCAGTTTGGATATGGTTTTTATCAAGTTGTTTGGGCTATTTGGGGGTTATTTCGAAGTCGATATTTTTAACATTGTTTAAAGTTTTGCAGTACATTACATTACTATCTGTGACCGTGAGTGTCATTCGATCGGTAAAACTTGTCTAATTGCTATTGTCCTTTTAGACAGGTTTTGCGAACGTGACATTCACGTTGATGTTCTGTGTTGTGCTGTGATATTGCGGATTTTTCGTGGTGGATAGCTCTTGTGCAAAGGTAGTGCAGTTTTGATATTTTTACATTTGATATTGCGGGGCGAGCGTCCGACATGTGGACTGCCGTCACTGCCTGTTTGTATATTATTCTTTTGGGGCACGACCCGGTTGAGGTCGATGCATCCGTTGTACATATTTTCTTTTCTGTACTAGGATTACCCCGCGGTGGAGTGCACGGATAGCCGGGTTCTGTAGGGCAACGGTTCCGCATCTCATGGCTTTGAGAGGGAGGGGACCTCACTCTAGGATTGGCGGGCTATTCGCCGCACTCGTAGGGGGTATAGGTTGACCTAAGGTGGGGTGCTCAAGTTACCGGATTCCATGAAGTGCTGGATGGTCCATTCATGATGCTGAAGGGGCTGCCTTGCTTTTGGTTTTGGCGGGTAACTTGCCGCACTCGTAGGGGTCTAGGTTTTCATTGCACAGGCTATCTACACGACCAGAGGAACGTCGGGTTTCATTTGCGGCTCTATGAAACCCAGGGATCCCAGATTATCTGTATTGTTCTGTGATGCTTATTTCTTTTCTGTGATGTTGCATTTATCATGCCTGGAGCTATTATTGTATATTGATATATATATATATACTAGCAGATGTTGTATATGTTTTACACCCGCGCTAATCCAGTCCCCGCTCTGTCGTTAGTTAAGTAACCTAACGGGTGATGACGGGACCGAGTGGCGAATGCAGATGGCATATACATACATTTTATTTTCGTTCTTTTCTGGTGTGATTAATTGATGGGAATGCGTTGATTCGTATCAATGCAAAGAAAACAGACCTGTACAGATGTTGTTGGAACAATTTTCAAAAAGCTGTTATTACAAGGACGTTCTCTTTTGTTTTGCACAGTGGTATTCAGTTTAGAATATCCAGCACCTCATTCGACGAGGCAAGGGCCGAGATCCTTTCACCGGGAGTGACCCCTTGGACAGAGGTTTGCGTCAGGGTAATAACTTCACCATAGTCGATTACTTTTTGCTTTGCATCATGGTATTCAGTTGTAATATCCTGCACCTCATTCTACGGGGAAAGAGCCGAGATCCCTTCACCGGGAGTGACCTCTTTAGCGAAAGTTTTCACCACTATATTTTGTAAAAGTTATGCAGTTCCTTCAATGATATCAAGTTCATTATGCTAAAGGTTTTTCGCCAAAAACCAGTCTTAGCCCTCCGTCATTTCTTACGAGTATTATTTAGTATTCGTGCCGCGTTTGTTGACCTAGTCAAGACGTAGTGTTCGGTAGCTAAGTGGTGCTTGTTTGTTGCATAAATGGGATTGGTTAGGACAGTCGTGCGGCCTTGTTGACCCAGTCAAGAGCACGTACGGGTGGGTTTAATGGAATCCAGGATAATGACGGGTTGAACTTGACTAGCAGTTTATGGTTTGTTGACCTAGTCAAGGTCATAAGCCGCTTGGGGTAAAAATCACATCGGGAGTTTCTAAAGAAACTGAAACTTACCAGGCATGCGCATACCATCTGGAGTGTGATAACGTGAGTGGATTCCGTCACGTTATCATGCTATGATAGTTGGATCCCGATTCCCACTAATGAGTTGGTTTACTCCTCGGGTGATCCTGACTAATCTTTCTTTAAGGTTTGGAGGAGAATTTGAGGATACAGTGGGATGTTTCCTGATTAGATAAAGTGATAACCATTCTGATCTAGGTTAGAATGCACGCAGAGTGCTTCTTTTCTGTCTCTCTTTGGCTGCGACCATGACCCGACCCTAGACTATGACTCAGTGACCAAGTGAACCGAACTTTCTTAAAACACTGGTTTTTGGATTGTCTGAGTTGCATACATCATTGCCACTCCTTCTTTTACCCTTTGCATTTCTCCAGGACACCCCGTATCACTGCGGATATCCACTTCCATTGGATAAATCCATCGTATGGTTATATACGAACTTGAAGGAATTTATTCCAAATTCGAGGATGGATTCAGGTTTTGGAGAAATTGAATAGGACTATTCAGTTGTCTTTTCCTTTTACCTTCTCTCAGGTTGTGAGGCCTCCTAGGATTAGGAGAGGGTACACCTATTACACTTATTGGATAGTCTTTTTCCAAACCATAGGCAGGTGCCGAAAGGTAGGGAATGAAGAAAACCAATTAGCCTAACGGAGATGTACATAAGGTAATAAGTAAAGACAAATAAAGGGATTAGAAAGTGGGCAAAGTAAAATGCGACTGCTATTCACGACCAAACCAAATATTTCATCGCCACTCCTATTTCACCTTTGTATTTCTCCAGAACACCCTGTATCACTATGAAGATCCACAGTTATTTGGATAATCCATCGTATGGTTATATATGAACTCGATGGAACTTTTTCTATTTCGGGGATGGATTCTGGTTAAGGAGAAACAGAATAAAGGTTTATTCAGTTGTCTTTTATCATCACCTTCTCTTAGGTTGCGAGTGCTCCTTGGATTAGGAGAGTATACCTATTATGCTTATTGAATAGTCTTCTTCCAAACCATAGGCTGGTGCCGAAAGGTATGGAAGGAAGAAAACTATTAAGCCTAATGATGGTTTACAAAAAGTGACGACTAAAGAAAAATAAAGGGATTTGGAGAGATGGCAAGGAAATATACGGTTATAGTCATGAATCTGGATAATGTAAGAGGCATTACTATGAATACCCGGATACTCCTTCGAAACATATTCATGTTTCAGTTTCACTGTGCATTGTTAATAGAAATCGATTTCCCAATTAGTCCTCGCTCCAGCGTATGTATTTACCAGGTATGATTCTCACATCTGTATAGTTTTACAGATGATGAGTGGGAGTAAGATATTGGAAATTAGTTGATCATCCTCATTATATTGGAATTCATTGTAATTGGTGATATTTGAGGAAATCGCCTGGGTACAGTTTTCAATCTACGACGCACAGGGTTTGAGTTATTAAACTCAGGGGACTTATGCAAAGTATTGTATGTTGTCCAGTGTCCATTAGGACAAAGGGGTAGGTCCTCGTACTATATTCTGTTTACGTGTGACTTCTCTAGTTTTGGACATGTGTTTCGTAGAAATACAAGGTCCAAGTTTGAGAAGTTATAGGTATAAGAATAAAGTAGAGAATCAGGTGTAGCAAGTATCGGGATTCTTCAAGGTGATCGAAGATGTAGATACTTGTGTATGGTATTCAGTTGATAGTAATGTTTTAGAGAAATTGCTTCCCTTTCAGGTTACTCAGAATTGGATGAACTCCTAAGTTGAGTAATGCTGATCTGCCTCTCTCCATTTAGTTGACATGCACTGGAGAGAGCTGCATGATTTGAATCTGGTTCCAATTAAATGAGCCTCTGTTTCTATATTGTATATAGAATGGATCATATCTTAACGATGTTAAGGTATATGGAGTTGTCCGGTTTATGCTTAAAACCAGACTCTGGATAACTCAAGGCACGTTTCTGTAATAGTTGTTTGTGGGTGGACCCTAGCTTTGACGAGGGTTGACTTTCTACCATATGAATGATCGGTAGTGATATTGTTCTTGACTCGCCACAGATTTAGTAAAATGGACTTTTTCAGAAAACTGAAGTGGGAGTATGGTAGAACAGGAAGAGATTCCAGAACCGCAAACGATTACGGAAAATTTAATAGGACCTAAAGATTCAATCAGATTTGACATTCTATTAGGCACTCCACAGATATGGTCGGTAACCTCAGACACCCGAGAGGTACTCCGGTAGTCTTAAGGACGGTGACAGGGAGGTTCTTGTTTACCCAGACTTGCCATTACTGCTGTTCCAGACTATGAGACACGGCAGGAGGATAAGTATAGCGTCGTTCTAAACTAGTTTTAGAAGTGCATGTGTATATTATTCTGCCAGAGGGTTCTCGTAGTCAGTGGGAGTAGCGGAAGCATAGTGGACAAGTAGCTTATGTCTATTTATAGACTAAAGCAGATATAGCGGAGATAGATCATCTATTTTTTGATGTGATAGCCATGGGCTTTGACTTCATCAGAATAGGGGATAGATCTGTTAAGAATGTAGTAGGGTGTGATGTCCTAGTATTTGGATGACATACACAGAGTAGGAAGTAAAATTCCTATACTACCATCGGTTATACTTTGGTTGTCACACAGTAGTTTCTCCACATAGGATATGAAAATTATATCAGACATTCTGGTTACTAGATCTATGGTTTTAGATCTAGATTTGGGTAGCTTCCCAATCTGGGTACTTAGACAGCATTCTAAAGGTAATTAGAATGGACGACTCCTGGCATGGTGGCATACAGCAGGTAATAGAGTCACCCTCTCTAAAGGTGTCTTACAGACTAAAGGGGAGAGGGATGTGCATGATTGGCAGATCACTTGCTTAGGCAATTGAGTCAATCATGAGATGTCAAGAACCACACCAGGTGTTGTTTTTGCACTAGATGCAATAAGTTGATATTGGTCCAATCCAGGAGAAACGTTCGGAAGCAGTTTTAGAACATAAGTGAATGTTCTTGGGATTTGATAACGGCAGCCTCCTTCGGGAGACAGTTATCATTCCAGGCTTCCAAGGTGACATGGATGACAGAGTGACTGTCAGAGTTTTAGTTTTCCCTCTGACCAGGGGCAGTAGTTTGGACAGGTGGTCCAAGTGGAAACTGAGGCAGGCATGGCGCAGGACACTGATTAAGTTCAGTTGACGATACAGTCTAAGAAGTTTGGATTTGGAGTTCATTCGTGAACTAGGTCCCATCAGATATCCAAACATATTCTAAGACATGTATTACTCATTTCGGGAGATGGGTTTCTCTGCAAACTTGAGATATAGAGAGACATAGAAAGAAACATCAGAGCGGATCCACTCACTGAGGCTATTTCTCGAACACAATAGTTTTACAAACGAGCTTTGTGACACTGATTAGTAGAGGAGTTGGGTGTTCGGTATCACACGGGATGTGAGTATGCGACATCGCAGTAATTAGCCTTGAGTGCAAGTGGGAGATTGTTGGATATAGTGCCTTCAAATTCAATTATTGGATTGCAGGCACGCGATTGCAATGATTGAGGGAGGACTTATACCAGTAGGACAGTCTTACTCGAGATGATAGTAAGCTATCGGGTTTATCTTTATCATCGTGTACTGATTTAGGTGACATGATATGTATCACTATTACACGTTGATAGAGCCCATAGGATTCTTGCTTGACTACAACAGTATAATGGCGATCATATACGTGAGAGTTGGGTAGTCTATAAGCATATCCTTAAAAGTGGTCCCTAGTCGCGGGAGTTTCGAGATAGGGCATCGATACTCCGGAGTAGACTAGTTATACAGTCGAGAACCCGACAAGGGGCGGTGGCCGGTCTCACAAGCCATTGGTGTCTGTTGGTTCACCTAAGATGTATACAGTTGCTCATTGGGTTATGAGTACACCGGACATGACTCGCCGGGAACATGCTAGCTGGTTATTAAAACCTTTCGTCAGATAGCAATTCCCAGGTGACATGTGTACAGGTTAGTCTATCGACCTGAGATCGTCATTTGTCTCGTGTGAGTTCCCACCGTTCTTTGATTATTACCCTACCACGGCTCAAAGGAGTCGTGCAAACAGGTTTTAGTTGGGTACAGTCCCGAGCCACATGGATGCAGTGAGCGGATCGGCAGGGGATTCATCTCTCCCAACATGGGAGTGAGATCGTGCTGTGTCTGGAGAGCCATTACACAAAATCCATGGGCATGATAAGCGAGATTTACTGGTAGGTATTCAAGACTTATACCGCTTTTGGGGGTTTGGCGTTCTGGGCTACAATCCGACACGACTTATACCGCTTTTGGGGGTCTGGCGTTTACCAGCTCCCTAAGCCCGATATGCGATACTCATAGACGAACAGACCGGACAATACGGATATTGTCACACATAGGCTCAGTAGGTTTCCAGGATGAGTTCGCTTATCGGACTCTCTTTCACTCAATACATGGGCAGCCGTTATATACAGCTAGTACCGTTGACGGCTTGTGGTTAGACCCACTGCCAGAGTATTGACAAGCCTTTAGAGTCCCCCACAGAAAGTTTCCCAGTTCGGGCGAAACGTTGTAGAGGCCGTATGGTTTTATGGAAGGGTTCGAACATACGCGTGCACTTGTGCACGTGTCATGATTCGGACAGACAATACTAGCGGGCATTGGTTTAAGCCGGATCCTAGTATTATACTGTGTAGATTTTGTCTCATTGCATTTATATTCGGTCGGAATACAAATGCGGGTATGTATATGCAGTTGCGGGGTTATCCTGTAATTTATTACGATATCGATTTTTTGAAGTTGCCAGTTTGCATTCCATTTTGTCCTTATTCCTTTCTATCCTTCATGGCAGATTCTGGCATAGAGGAGGCTATTTGTAAATGTGGCTTTTGATAAGTGAAGGGTTTTTTTGTGGTGCCTTGTTCTCCAGCCCATTCCAGCATCTTCTTGTGCATTGTAGGATGTTTGCATTATTGTAGGCATTGAATGCATTTTGGAGTGTTTAGGATATTTCTTAGTGAGATTTTTTTCATATGCTCACCATTCTCACTTGCTTGCACTCACCTCCTCATCTTGTGGCCGAGACTTCTCTGGGCTGCCCCCAATCATTTTGTGAGAAGAGAGATTGATATTGATTTTGCAACACAAAATTCCTTAGCTCATTCTCAAGCTTATTTCAATCTCTACTCCATTAAGGCAACTTCGATTAACCGATCACCCGATTCGTTTGGTGGCTCGAGACAAAGCATTATACACTTTCTCTACTTCAACCTAGGACACATTGGCTAGCAAACTTCGTGTCCGAGTTGCCTCGGTTCAGAGGCGGGAGCCCGTATAAAGATTCGTTGATGTAGCGCAGTCTTCGGCGAGGAGGAGACCGTTGTTCGATCGAGATCGGAGAGCGAACATCGTCGGCGCATCCGCAACATGCTTGAGGAAGATGTTAAAGACCGAATGACACGGATTGATCGGTATAATCTCTAAAACCCCGTTTACAGTTTACTAGTTTACGGTTAATGGAACGATCCGGGATTCGGATGCGGTTAGCGCCAGTTCGTAAAAAGTTTTTGTTCCGCATTTGGCCTCGGAAAGACGACCGGGGCGCTGCCGCAGCCCAACAGTTATTACAAGGACGTTTTCTTTTGTTTTGCACAGCGGTATTCGGTTATGAATATCCAGCACCTCATTCGACGAGGCAAGAGCCGAGAACCCTTCACCGGGAGTGACCTTTTGGGCAGAAGTTTGCGTCAGGGTAATAAATTCACTATAGTTGATTACTTTTTTACTTTGCATCATGATATTCAGTTTGGAATATTCTGCATCTTATTCGATGAGAAAAGAGCCGAGATCCCTTCACCGGGAGTGATCTCTTTAGCAAAAGTTTTCGCCACTATACATTTGTAAAAAGCTACCCGGTTCCTTCAACGATATCAAGTTCATTACGTTAAAGGTTTTTCGCCAAAAACCATTCGTAGCCCTCCGTCATTTCAGACGGGTAGTACTTAGTATTCATGCTATGTTTGTTGACCTTTGTTAAGGCATAATATATGGTAGCTGTTTGTTACTTTTCTGTTGCATAGATAGATGTGTTAGTTAGGGACAGTCGTACAACCTTGTTTACCTTCGTCAAGGGCGAGTACGGGTGGGTTCAAATTAACCTGGACAATGACGGGTAGAACTTGACATGTGACTTATGATTTGTTGACCTTCGTCAAGGTCTTAAGAGCATGGGGTAAAAATCACATCGGAAGTTTCAAACATACAGGAAACTTGTCAGGCATGCGCATACCTTCTGAAGTGTGATAACTTGAGTAAATTCCATCAGGTTTTCATGTGATGATAGTTTGATACCGATTCCCACTGATGAGTTGGTTTACTCCTCGGGTGATTTTAGATGATCCCGACTAATTCTTCCTTTGGGTTTGGAGGAAAATTTGAGGATACAGTGGGAGACATCCTGATTAGATAAAGTGATAAACCATTCTGATCTAGGTTAGAGTTCATGCTGAGTGTTTCTTTTCTCTCTCTTTGGCAGCGACCATGTCCCGACCCTAGACTAAAACTCAGAAACCAAGTTAACCAAACCTTCTTAAAAACACACTGGCTTTTGGATTGTCAGAGTCGCATTTATCATTGTCGCTCCTACATTTACCCTTTGCATTTCTATGGAACATTCCGTATCACTACGAAGATCCACACTTTTATTGGATATGACCATCGTATAGTTACATACGAACTCGAAGAAACTTGTTTCAGATTCGAGGATGGTTTCCGGTTATGGAGAAATTGAATAGGACTATTCGGTTGTCTTTTTCTTTTACCTTCTCTCAGGTTGTGAGGGCTCCTAGGATTAGGAGAGGGTACACCTATTGTACCTATTGAATAGTCTTCATCCAAACCATAGGCAGGTGCCGAAAGGTGGGGAAGAAAAAATCTAATTAGCCTAAGTGTGGTATACAGAAGGTAATAAGTAAAGACAAATAAAGGGATTAGAAAGAGGGCAAATTAATATGCGACTTCTATCATTCACGACCAAACTGCGTATTTTCATCGCCTCTCCTACCTCACCTTTGAATTTCTCCAGAACACCCCGTATCACTACGAAGATCCACAGTTATTGGATAGTCCATCGTACTCGAAGGAACTTGTTCTAGTTCGAGGATGGATTCTGGTTCAGGATAAATAGAATAAAGATTATTCAGTTGTATTTTATCTTTACATTCTCTCAGGTTGCAAGGGCTCCTAGGATTAGGAGAGTACACCTTTTACGCTTATTGGATAGTCTTCTTCCAAACCATAGGCTGGTGCCGAACGGTAGGGAAGGAAGAAAACCATTTAGCCTAAGGGTGGTGTACAGAAGGTAATGAGTAAAGACAAATAAAGGGATTTAGAGAGATGGCAAAGAAATATAAGGTTACAGTCATGAATCTGGATAATGGAAGAGGCATTGCTAGGAATGCCCGGATACCCCTTCGAAACATTTTCATGTTTCAGTTTCACTATGCGTTGTTAATTGAAAACCGATTTCCCAATTAGATCCTTACTCCAGGGTATGTATTTACCAGGTTTGAATCTCACATCTGTATGGTTTTACAGATGATGAGTAGGGTTAAGTTATTGGGAATTAGGTGATCATATCCTCATTATATCGGAATTCGTTGTAATTGGTGATATTTGAGGAAATCACCTAGGGTTGTGCCTGATGGAAAATATTTGGTTTCGAATATCCGTTGTTATGCATCAATTTCAAACTGATATATATTTACGTTTATTTTATAAAGTGAGATATAACTTTTTGAAATTATTTCCATGATATTTACCTATATCAGTTGATGGTTAGGTAAGGAGCATTAAACAGCGGTGTAATTGTTCTTAACCGTAGTACAGTTTTCAACCTACGACACACATGGTTTGAGTTATTCAACTCAGGGGACTTATACAAAGTATTATATGTTGTCCAGTGTTCATTAAGACAAAGGGGATGGTAGTCGTAATATATTCTGTTTAGTTGTGACTTCTCCAGTTTTAGACAAGTGTTTCATAGAAATACAAGGTCCAAGTTTTGAGAAGTCATACGTACAAGAATAAAGTAAAGAACCATATGTTGCAAGTATAAGAATTCTTCAATATGATCGAAAATGTAGATACTTGTGTATGGTATTCAGTTGATAGTAATGGTTTTGAGAACTTGCTTCTCTTTCAGGTTACTTATATCTGGATGTAATCCTAGTTGAGTAATACTGATCGGCCTCTTTCTATTTGGTTGACATGAAGTGGAGACAGCTGCATGATTTTAATCTGGTAGCAATTAATTCAGTTCCTCTGTTTCTATATTATATATAGAATGGTTCATATCTTAACGATTTTAAGGTATATGGAGTTGTCCGGCTTATACTTAAAACCAGACTCTGAACAAACTCAAGGCACGTTTTTGTAATGGCAGTTTGTGGGTTAACCCGGGCTATGACGAGGGTTAACTTTCTACCATCTGGAAGATCAATAGTGATATTCTTCTTGACTCGCCACAGTTTTAGTAAAATGGATTTTTTCAGAAAACAGTAGTGGGAGTATGGTAGAACTAGAAGTGATTCCAGAACCACAGACGATTACTGAAAATTTAATAGAACCTAAATATTCAATCAGGTTAAACATTCCATTAGCCACTCCATAAATATGGTGGGTAACCTCAGGCACCCGAGAGATACTCTGGTTTCCTCAATGACGGTGACAGGGAGGTTCTTGTTTACCCATACTTGCCATTACTGCTGTTCTAGACTATGAGACCCGGCATGAGGATGTGTATAGCGTCATTCTAAACTAGTTTTAGAAGTGCACGTGTATATGACTCTGCTAAATGGTTGTTGTAGTCAGTGGGAGCAGCGGAAGCATAGTGGACAAGTAGCTTATGTCTATTCATAGACTAAAGCAGGTATAGCGGAGATAGATCATCTATTTTTGATGTGATAGTCATAGGCTTTGACTTCATCAGAATAGGAGATGGATCTGTTAAGAAGGTAGTAGGGTATGATGTCCTGGTATTTGGATGACATGCACTTTATAGGAAGTGAAATTCATATACTACGGTTGGTTTTACTGTGGTTGTCACAAAGTAGTTTCTCTATATAGGATATGGATATAATATCAGGGTTTCTGGTCACTAAATCTGTGATTTTAGATCTAGATTTGGGTAGTTTACCAATCAGGGTACTTAGACAGTATTCTAAAGGTGTTTTAGAATGGACGACTCCTGGCAAGGTGGTGTACCTGCAGATGATGGATTCACCCTCTCTAAAGGTGCCTTACAGACTAAAGGCGAGAGGGATGTACATGATTGGAATATCACCTCCTTAAGCAATTGAGTCAATTATGAGATGTTAAGTACCACACCAGATGTTGTTTTTGCACTAGCTGCAATAAGTTTATATATTAATCCAATCTTGGAGAAACGTTCGGAAGCAGTTTATGAACATAAGAGGATGATCTAGGGATTTGGTAAGGGTAGCCTCTTTCAGGAAACAGTTATCATTCCAGGCTTCCAAGGTGACTGGATGACAGAGTGACTGTCAGAGTTATAGTTTTCCCTTTTTTGAGGGAAAGTAGTTTGAACAGGTGGTCCAAGAGGATACTGAGGGAGGCATGGCACAGGATAATGATTAAATTCAGTTGACAATACAGTCTAAGAAGTTTGCTGGATTTGGAGTTCATTTGTGAACTGGGTCCCATCAGATATCCATACATATTCTAAGACAAGTATTGCTCATTTCGGGAGATGGTTTTCTCCGCGAACTTGAGATAAAGAGAGATATAGAAAGAAACATTGGAGTAGATCCACTCACTGAGGCTATTTCTTGAACGCAATAGTTTCACAAACGAGCATTGTGAAAATGATTAGTAGAGAAGTTGGGTGTTCGGTATCACACGGGCTTTGAGTATGCGACACCGCAATAATTAGCCTTAAGTGCAAGTGGGAGATTGTTAGCTATAGTTCCCTCAAGTCAATTATTGGATCGCAGGCACGCGATTCCAATGATTGAAGGAGGACCTATACAGGCAGAACAGTCTTACTCGAGATGATAGTATGCTATTTGATTTTTCTTTATCATCGTGTACATGCTTTAGGTGACATTACTGATCACTATTACATGGTGATAGAGCCCATAGGATTCTTGCTTTACTACCAGCAGTATGATGGAGATCATATACGTGAGAGCTGGGTGGTCTATAAGCACATCCTTAAAATGTCCCTAGTCGTGGGAGTTTCGAGACTGGGCATCGATACTCCAAAAGTAGACTAGTGTATACTGATCGAGACCCCGACGAGGGGCGGTGGCTGGTCTCATAAGCCATTGGTGTCAGTTGGTTCACCTAAGATGTATACAGGTGCTCATTGGGTTATGAGTACACTGGACGGACTCGCCCGGAACATGCTGGTTGGTATTATACCTATTGTCAGATAGCAGTTCCCTGGTGACATGTGTATAGGTTAGTCTATCGACCTGAGATTGTCATTTATCTCATGTGAGTTCCTACTGTGCTATGATTACTACCCTACCACGGCTCAAAGGAATCGTGCAAACAGGTATTAATTGGGTACAGTCCCGAGCCACATGGAGGCAGTGAGCGGATTGTCAGGGGATTCGTCTCTCCCGGTATTGGGGGTTTATGTCGTGGTGTGCACAGGTGGCTGTAGGGTTCCTAGGCACCCTAATGAGGTCACACAAGGCATCGAACATGCCATATTAAAATTTTAACGGTGCCGAGAGACCCGACTACGGATCATTTGCTAGATGTTTAGGCGAAACTAAAAGCTAGTTAACACTTAACTACTAGGATACGGAAATTACAACCTTTGTAGATCCGGATATCCACCTCCACGGCTCCGCAACGAAGTCTTCTCGCTGTCCATCTTGAAGCTTGAACTCTCGTGACGGCTTCATCGGAGAAACGTGCGGAATAGGTCGTCGGCTTCGTGTCAAAGACGATCTACGTCGAGGTTGCACAAACTCAAGCTCCGACTTCACAAACTTGTGAAACTTGTGAAGTAAACACCCAAAACAACTTGGAAAGAGGTAGAGGGTGAAGAAATAGGAGGTGGGTTCACTTTAGAATTGGATTTATCTCACTTTAACTCAAGTTGCCATTGATGGACCTTGAGCTTGAAGAAGAAGAAGAAAATGAAGATGAAGAAAGAAAGATAAGTCTTCATATTTTAAAACAAAACTAATATGAATACTTATCATATCTTGACCATGGTCAAGTGTAGAGATTAAACCAAGGTTAGTAAGTGTGGTTAGGGTTAAGGATGAGATAAGGATGGTGGACTTTGTCAAAGCTTCATGAAGCTTCAACATAGCTCCAAAATAAGCCACCATTCTTAACTTAATCCTTTCAAATAAATAAACAAACAAATAAATGAAAAACCAAAACCCTAATCATCACTTAACCATGGTTTAACCCTTTACACTTAATCACATTATCAAGTATCATCAAACATGATACAAAGTAGTGCACTAAAGCATATCACATATACAATGTGCATCAAGTGAGAAAAATCCGTTTAAAGTGAACCAATACTAGTTAATGCAATGCAATATATCAAATATATAATTATGCATTAAATCATTAAATCAACATTTGATTCAATGATCCGGTCATGTCGCACATAACCGACTAGAATCTAATGTATCGATTTATCGAATCAATGATTCGATAACTAGGTCATATCGAATATAACCAATCGAAACATATATCGCGAGAATGAAATGCGGTATCACATACACGCATCATTCCCGGTCCTGCACATATCTCATATGCGCTCCTATTTCGTTTCGCTTGAGCCAGGAAACCTCTGTGTAGGACTCTAAAGACTCGTCAATACGCCGGTAGCAGATGATGATCATATCAAGCACCCACAAGCCGCAAGCGGTCTGCTAAACGTAACGGCCACCCGGGTATTGAGCGATCAGAAGATCGACGAGCTAGCCCGCTCACACTCCTGCGAATCCGACCAGTAACACTTACCATACAGTCCGGTCTCTTCGTCTGATACGTCGCATATCAAGTCTAGGGGTGGTATACGTCAGACCCCAATAACCCGATAAGTCATGCTGATGTGAGGCTCGTAACGGGTCGAGAAACTACTGGTAACACTTACCAGCAAATCTCTGATCAGCCCTGGCCAGGGACTTCCCTGTTACGGCCAATCGAGTACAGCGCAACATCAACCCCCAATACCGGGAGAGACGAAACCCCTCCTATCGCTCATTGCCTCCATGTGACTCGGGACTGTGCCTAAAGACCACCGTTTTGCAC
The DNA here is from genome assembly GCA_030015575.1 of Agapanthus africanus. Taxonomy (NCBI): domain Eukaryota; kingdom Viridiplantae; phylum Streptophyta; class Magnoliopsida; order Asparagales; family Amaryllidaceae; genus Agapanthus; species Agapanthus africanus. The sequence goes on from CM057341.1 coordinate 344,808,542, forward strand.
ACCCTCATGGACGTGGTAAGGTGGAGATCAAAGCACAGTGGGAATCACACAAGACTCTATGACGATCTCGGGTCTACAGACTAACCTGTACAAGTGTCACCTGAGAACTGCCATCTGACGTGAGGTATAATACCATCTGGGAGTTCTCGGCGAGTCCGTCCAGTGTACTCAGTCTCCACTGAGCACCCGTATACCATCTCTGATGTCAAACACCAATGGATATGGGATCATCCATCGCCCATCACATGGGTCGAGAAGCGTATACGCTAGTCTACTCTGGTATATCGATGCCCCGTCTCGATACACCCACGACTAGGGACCTTGAAGGATGTACTTATGGACTACCATGTCCCCACTAGTATGATCTGCATCATAGTCCAGGTAGTCAAGTACAAATCCTAAGGGCTTTACCAACATGTAACTATAAGACAGTATAAAGAGACTAGTGTACATGTTAAGATAAATAGCAACCAGATAGCATACTATCATGTCGAGCAAGAAAGTCATCTCTATATATGTCCAAGCATCCAATATAATATATATAATCTGTACAATACTGGCCTCTAGGGCATACATACAACTAACAATCTCCCACTTGCACTAGGGCCAGCTGCTGTAGTATCTCATACCGAGCATCCCGAAGAGTCTCTCAAACTGTATCTGGGGAATGGCCTTCGTGAGTGGATCCGCCGTGTTGTTCTTCGTGTCAACTCTCCTGACCTCGATCTCCCGGCGATCAACTATCTCCCGGATCAGGTGATACCGCCTCAGAATATGCCTGGACCGCTGATGGGACCTGGGTTCCTTGGCCAAAGCCACCGCTCCATTGTTATCGCAATACAAAGGTATTGGATGCTCAATGGATGGAACCACTCTAAGTTCGGAAATGAACTTCTTGATCCAGACAGCTTCTTTAGCAGCATCGTTGGCAGCGATGTATTCAGCCTCCATCGTCGAGTCTGCCACGGTTTCCTGCTTGGAACTCTTCCAGCTAACCGCCCCTCCGTAAAGGGTAAAGACAAAGCCCGACTGCGACTTAGAGTCGTCCTTATCACTCTGGAAGCTCGAATCGGTAAAGGACTCCACTTGGAGTTCTCCGTTACCATACACCAAGAACATATCTCTAGTCCTTCGCAAGTACTTGAGAATGCTCTTCACAGCTGTCCAGTGACTCTCTCCAGGATCAGCTTGATACCTGCTCACTACACTTAGTGAGTATGCTACATCGGGTCTGGTACATAGCATCGCATACATGATAGAGCCTACTGCCGAAGCATAGGGTATCCCTTGCATGCGAGCTCTCTCCAAATCAGTCTTGGGAGACATCTCTTTGGAGAGAGTGACTCCAGAGATCGTGGGCATATTCCCACGCTTGGACTCTTCCATACTAAACCTCTTTAGTATGGTGTCAATGTACCTGGATTGGGACAATCCCAAAATCCGTTTGGATCTATCTCTATAGATCCTGATCCCCAATATGCAGGAGGCATCACCAAGATCTTTCATTGAGAATCTTTGTGATAAGAAGAGCTTGACCGATTGCAGCATAGGAATATCATTTCCTATCAAGAGTATGTCGTCCACGTACAATACGAGGAAGACAACCTTACTCTCTGCCACTTTCTTGTAGATACATGGTTCATCTGGATTTTTGACGAAATCAAACTCTTTGATAACGACGTCAAAGCAGATGTTCCAACTCTGCGATGCTTGCTTTAATCCATAAATGGATTTAAGCAGCTTCCACACCTTCCCGCTGCTCCCACTGTCTACGAAGCCCTCTGGCTGAGTCATGTACACGCACTCTTCTAAATCACCATTTAGGAAGGCGGTCTTAACATCCATTTGCCAGATTTCGTAGTCATGAAAGGCAGCAATGGCAAGCATGATTCGGATGGATTTAAGCATAGCCACTGGAGAAAAGGTTTCGTCATAGTCCACACCTGGTCTTTGACGAAAACCCTTTGCTACAAGTCTAGCTTTGAAAGTCTCCACTTTCCCATCTACACCAAATTTCTTCTTGAAGATCCATTTGCTCCCAATGGGTTTTACCCCTTCAGGAGCAACTTCCAAAGTCCATACTTTGTTGGTGTACATGGAATCCATCTCGGACCGCATAGCATCCAGCCATTTCACTGAGTCCCCACTCGTGATGGCCTGCTCGAAGCTAGTTGGGTCATCATCCTCCATGATGCAATCCTCACTACCACCATCAATGAGAAAACCATAGTATCTCTCAGGTTGGCGAGGAACCCTACTAGATCGGCGGAGAGGCTGAGGTTCGTCGGAAGCTACTGAATGCTCTGGTTCCACTAAATCTTCTGTTGTGTTTTGTTCAGCTGGAACCTCTTCCAGTTCTACCTCAGAGCCACTAATTTCTTTTGCAAGAAATTCCTTTTCTAAAAAGGTGGCATGTTGAGCAACAAATACTCTTTGTTCCTCACTGTGGTAGAAGATATACCCTCGCGAATGTTTGGGATATCCAACAAACTTACACAAAACAGATCTTGCCTCGAGTTTGTCCGGTTTTTGTCTTTTGACATAGGCCGGGCAACCCCATATCTTTATAAAATTAAGATATGGTCTCTTCCCTTCCCATATCTCATATGGTGTGGTAGGCACAGATTTGGTGGGAACCCTGTTCAGTAGGTATGCTGCTGTTTCCAGTGCATATCCTCAGAAGGAAATAGGCAACTCAGCTACACTCATCATAGAGCGCACCATATCTAATAGGGTGCGGTTTCTCCGCTCCGATACACCGTTGTGCTGTAGTGTATATGGAGGAGTTAGCTGAGAGAGAATCCCATTCTCTTTTAGGAAGTCCAGGAATTCAATGCTCAAGTATTCTCCTCCTTGATCAGATCGTAGGATTTTAATACTTTTTCCGGTTTGGTTCTCAACTTCTTGTTTATATTCCCTAAATTTCTCAAAAGCTTCCGATTTGTGTTTCATCAGGAACACATACCCGAACCTAGAGAGATCGTCAGTGAATGTAATGAAGTATGAAGAACCATCCCTGGCATGTGTAGACATGGGACCGCATACATCACTATGTATTAGTCCTAAGAGTTCGGTAACTCTTTCTCCGTGTCCCGTAAACGGAGTCTTGGTCATCTTGCCTTTGAGACATGACTGGCAAGTGTCATAGGATGAAAATTCAAAGGGATTTAAATATCCATCCTTATGCAACTTAGCTAGTCGTGTCGCATTGATGTGACCCAGTCTACAATGCCACAAGAAGGATTCGTTGAGTTCAGAACTCTTCCTCTTGTGTGTGTTTGTTATGCTCAGAACTGTTGATTGATTTAGAACATAAATGCCATTGCACAACGTGCCTGATCCAACCAACTTTTGGTTACGGAAAATGTTCATAACATTGTCCTGTAATACAAAATTATATCCCTCTTTACTTAATAAAGAAACCGATATAATGTTGCATATCAGGTTCGGCATGTAATAGCATTCGTTCAGAACCAATGTATTACCAGTTGGTAATACAAGGTGATATTCCCCGACAGTCTTGGCTGCAACAATTGCACCATTTCCAACTCTAATGTCTTTATCACCTTCTCCAAGTTCTCTACCTTTCCTAAGCCCATGTAACTGATTACATATATGGGATCCTGACCCGGTATCTAATACCCAGGACGTAGAGCAAATGGAGAAACAGTTCTCAGTAACGAACACACCCGAAGAAAATGCATCAACATGTACTTTCTTCATTCGGGTGGCATGGGAATCCTGGTATTCCCCTATTTCCTGTTCATTCCTATAACTCTTATAAGAAAGAACGGAACCAACGTTCCCCAGCACAGTATAACATGCGGGTTCGGTCAATACATCCATATTATTATCTTGATTAAGGCATGAAATGGTCGCTACCTGGAGAGAGAGAGAAGAAAACACTTTAGCGTATGCTCGTGCAAGATCAGATTGGTTATTATCTTATCTAATCAGGATGGCTCCCACTGCTTTTTATCAAATCTTCCTCCAAACCCTAAAAGGAAAGACTAGCCGGGATTAATTACACACTACAAGTTCGCCAATCTTTCAGCCAGGCCAGTGTCGGTACTTTGAGGGAGGTCCCCCGTGCTTTCGCACGAACCTAATTAATGTAAACCTCGTTTTCCCAGAGGCGTAACCTCGTTAACACCTTTCTAGACACCTACTTGATCGGCTAATTGTAATGTGTAAAACTCTCCCAGGAGTAACTCTTACTCGCAGCGGGTATCGGGATCCAACTATCTCATAGAAGGTATGCAATCTCATTGCAAATTTCAACACTTGAAATTCCCGATAATATTTTGCCCCAAGCATCCTATGACCTTGACGGAGGTCAACAAACCACAGGGTGCAAGTCAAGTTCAACCCGTCATTTCTTGATTGAATCAAACCCACCCGCACGACCCTTGACGGAGGTCAACAAGGTCGTACGACTATCCTAATCCAATCTGCATCATATGCATAAGCAGACAAATACTAGTTAGCTACCGCACACTACGCCTTGACGGAGGTCAACAAACGTAGCACGAATACTAAGTAGGATTTATCTGAAATGACGGAGGGCTACGCAGGTTTTCATAAAACCATGAGCGTAATGAACTTGATATCGTTGTAGAATCAAATGAAGTTTTGAAATGGAGTGATTTTGAGGCTTTTCTGGTTTTGCTAAAGGAGTCACTCCCGGTGAAGGGATCTCGGTCCTTTCCTCGTCGAATGAGGTGCGGGATATATCATATATATCGCTGTGCAAAGCAAAAACTCAAAAGCAATCAAAAGCAAACCGAGTGTGTAGCATCTGCCAGTTATTGCTAAAGGAGTCACTCCCGGTGAAGGGATCTCGGTCCTTTCCTCATCGAATAAGGTGCAGGGCATATCACATATACCGCTATGCAAAGCAAGAACTGTAGCTACCTGTTTTATTTTAAAATTTGATTCCACAACATCTTAGGTTTCTTATCTTTCATTAATCACATTAATGAAGTCCCATCATTTAAATACCTAAACATCACAGATAGATATGACGTACACTTATGCCATCCGCATTCGCCTCGATGTCCCCTCGTGCACCGTTAGGTTAGGTAACTAACGACAGAGCAGGGCAGGGCTAGCGCGGGTGAAAAACATAAGTAACGTCTATATAATATATCATATATACTATATACTATATCCATCACAGAATCACATCACAGATATCGCAGCAGAATAAACATATGAAATATTGGATATACTAGGACGTCCGTGTTTTCAATACGAGCCAGTATAAAACACGGATTCCACGGTCGTGATGAATAGCCAATCCCACACCCCTAGACCCCTACGAGAGCGGCAAGCAACCTTGCCAATTCTAGGGTTAGCAGACCCGGACTCGACTCCTCGAGTTGGTCTCCCACTGGACCCCAGAACCCGGTTACTTGTGCTCCCCACCTTGGGTCTATCCTAATGCGGAAAAGTAAATAATACACAAAAGGTGACATCTTCCGCTACCTGGAAGTGCCCCAAATAAAAGAATATTACATACAAGTTTTTACATGAATGAAAATGAAAAACACTCATCTCACATAAAAACCCCCGGCTATTCGAATACGACGATCCAATATAACATATCCAGCAACACATAACATCACATGTCATCAACGTAAGTAAGTATGCATACCCCAATTGTCGTTGACGTATAGCAACGAAACCGGCGATATGAACATACTACACTTACGGTCACAGAAAAGAAAGTGTAAAACTACAACAATTGGAATCCGCAATCTCTTTAGACATCGCATGCCTAACAGTTATAAACCCCGCATTTTAGTCCCATCATCGAAAACTCTTTTCGATATCTTGTGAAACTAAACTACTAGATCTATAACATTCATCCAGTTATCTCATAACTGTTTGTGAATTCCAATTATTGTATCCAATTCCGGATAAATAGAATATATTAAACTTTCCGATCGAACATTCGAACACCCAAGTTTTCCCGACGCCGATCAACACATGAAATAGGTTCAAAGACATTCACTTCATACCTCAGTACCAACGGTCCAGCCGTAGAAGGGTCAAGCCAACGCCTCATATGTGGCACGCCGTACTGCCCCAAACCCGAAGGTTCAAAGGGCTGTTCAAGACGGTCACATAATCGAGTTAAGGTTTGTTGCCTTCTAGAGGGACCATCGCGTTACTTGCACTACTCAGAACGTCTTTTAACCACAGAAAAATCCAACACTTGGAATTATTCCGGTAGGGGAAAACTTGGGTATTTGTATCCGGTCGAACTCTTTAACATATTCTACAGTTATCTGGAAAAACACTTAGACAAAGTTTGATATTCCGATCGAATTCATCGATTCCCAATATAACTCCAGAGCACTCAACCCTTAAATAAATTTAAAAATTCCCAGAAAACTCAGTGGAATTTATCAGGTATTACTGTGCATTTAAATAGGGCTGACGTCACTATATGGCCGCGGAACCGCGGCAGAAGCCATGCTTCTGCCGCGCTTCCGCGGCTAAAGGAACTGTTCATTAAAAAATAAATGCACCGTAATTCTTATAATTCTTTACTGAATTTTTTAGACATTTTTAATATTAAAAAAACCCAGATTTATGAAAATGTCCAGAGAGCTCTAAAGTATTTGGGTTTCGGGTTCGTTCGGACTTCGAACTCCGTCTAGACTTCGCCTAAGGCTCTAGCTAGGCTCTGATACCACTGTAGGGTTCCTAGGCACCCTAATGAGGTCACACAAGGCATCGAACATGCCATATTAAAATTTTAACGGTGCCGAGAGACCCGACTACGGATCGTTTGCTAGATGTTTAGGCGAAACTAAAAGCTAGTTAACACTTAACTATTAGGATACGGAAATTACAACCTTTGTAGATCCGGATATCCACCTCCACGGCTCCGCAACGAAGTCTTCTCGCTGTCCATCTTGAAGCTTGAACTCTCGTGACGGCTTCATCGGAGAAACGTGCGGAATAGGTCGTCGGCTTCGTGTCAAAGACGATCTACGTCGAGGTTGCACAAACTCAAGCTCCGACTTCACAAACTTGTGAAACTTGTGAAGTAAACACCCAAAACAACTTGGCAAGATGTAGAGGGTGAAGAAATAGGAGGTGGGTTCACTTTAGAATTGGATTTATCTCACTTTAACTCAAGTTGCCATTGATGGACCTTGAGCTTGAAGAAGAAGAAGAAAATGAAGATGAAGAAAGAAAGATAAATCTTCATATTTTAAAACAAAACTAATATGAATACTTATCATATCTTGACCATGGTCAAGTGTAGAGATTAAACCAAGGTTAGTAAGTGTGGTTAGGGTTAAGGATGAGATAAGGATGGTGGACTTTGTCAAAGCTTCATGAAGCTTCAACATAGCTCCAAAATAAGCCACCATTCTTAACTTAATCCTTTCAAATAAATAAACAAACAAATAAATGAAAAACCAAAACCCTAATCATCACTTAACCATGGTTTAATCCTTTACACTTAATCACATTATCAAGTATCATCAAACATGATACAAAGTAGTGCACTAAAGCATATCACATATACAATGTGCATCAAGTGAGAAAAATCCGTTTAAAGTGAACCAATACTAGTTAATGCAATGCAATATATCAAATATATAATTATGCATTAAATCATTAAATCAACATTTGATTCAATGATCCGGTCATGTCGCACATAACCGACTAGAATCTAATGTATCGATTTATCGAATCAATGATTCGATAACTAGGTCATATCGAATATAACCAATCGAAACATATATCGCGAGAATGAAATGCGGTATCACATACACGCATCATTCCCGGTCCTGCACATATCTCATATGCGCTCCTATTTCGTTTCGCTTGAGCCAGGAAACCTCTGTGTAGGACTCTAAAGACTCGTCAATACGCCGGTAGCAGATGATGATCATATCAAGCACCCACAAGCCGCAAGCGGTCTGCTAAACGTAACGGCCACCCGGGTATTGAGCGATCAGAAGATCGACGAGCTAGCCCGCTCACATTCCTGCGAATCCGACCAGTAACACTTACCATACAGTCCGGTCTCTTCGTCTGATACGTCGCATATCAAGTCTAGGGGTGGTATACGTCAGACCCCAATAACCCGATAAGTCGTGCTGATGTGAGGCTCGTAACGGGTCGAGAAACTACTGGTAACACTTACCAGCAAATTTCTGATCAGCCCTGGCCAGGGACTTCCCTGTTACGGCCAATCGAGCACAGCGCAACATCAACCCCCAATACCGGGAGAGACGAAACCCCTCCTATCGCTCATTGCCTCCATGTGACTCGGGACTGTGCCCAAAGACCACCGTTTTGCATGCCCTCATGGACGTGGTAAGGTGGAGATCAAAGCACAGTGGGAATCACACAAGACTCTATGACGATCTCGGGTCTACAGACTAACCTGTACAAGTGTCACCTGAGAACTGCCATCTGACGTGAGGTATAATACCATCTGGGAGTTCTCGGCGAGTCCGTCCAGTGTACTCAGTCTCCACTGAGCACCCGTATACCATCTCTGATGTCAAACACCAATGGATATGGGATCATCCATCGCCCATCACATGGGTCGAGAAGCGTATACGCTAGTCTACTCTGGTATATCAATGCCCCATCTCGATACACCCACGACTAGGGACCTTGAAGGATGTACTTATGGACTACCATGTCCCCACTAGTATGATCTGCATCATAGTCCAGGTAGTCAAGTACAAATCCTAAGGGCTTTACCAACATGTAACTATAAGACAGTATAAAGAGACTAGTGTACATGTTAAGATAAATAGCAACCAGATAACATACTATCATGTCGAGCGAGAGAGTCATCTCTATATATGTCCAAGCATCCAATATAATATACATAATCTGTACAATACTGGCCTCTAGGGCATACATACAACTAACAGTGGCCATCACCAAAAATCCTTGGTCAAGGTAGTCGAGAATTACTGATTCGGATCAGTAGTTTCTCAAGTGGTGATGGGCTTCATACCGACACTAAATGTCAAGTTATTAGGGGTCTGACTTTATCCACCCCTAGACTCGATATGTGATACTCATAGACGAACGGACCGGACTGTACGAATATTGTCACTGTCAGGCTCAGTAGGGGTTTCAGGATGAGTTTGCTCGTCGGCCTCCCTTTCGCTCAATACCTGGGTAGCCGTTACGTACAGCTAGTGCCGCTGACGTGCTTGTGGTTAAACCCACTGCCACCGTATTGACGAGTCTTTAGAGTCCCACACAGAGGGTTTCCTTTCTTCGGGCGAAACGATGTAGAGGCCGTATGGTTTTACGGCAGGGTTCGATCACATACGTGTACTTGTGCATGGATGATGTTCGGACGGATAATACTAGTGGGCTTTAGTTTAAGCCGGATCCCAGTATTATATTTTTTGGAATATTTTCTTATCTTTATATTCGTATTCTTCGGAATACATATGCCGGTATGTATATACGGTTGAGGGGTATTCTTGTAATTTATTACAAGATTACTTTTAGAAGATTACACCTCATCATGGTTTAGACCTTTTTGGATTAAAAGGTTATTGAGGTGTAGGATGAGGTGTTTATTGCATTTTTGTGGCATGGCTAATTAGTGACCCATGGTTACTATTCTACTATGCTTAGGGTTTTTGTTTGTTGTCAGATTATATTGACTTGAGATATTTTTTTTGACTAAGATATTTTGGAGACATGGACATTTATGTGATGGATCCATTATTTCTTATCAAACTCACACAACAAATAAAAATACAAGCCATTATTCATTTCTCTTTCTCTTTCTTGAGTTGCTCTCAACACCTCATTCTCCTGGCATCTTTTTCTTCCTCTAGCTCCACCCAAACCCTCTCATGAGTTGAGAATCCTTGGGTGTCTTGAGACAAATTAATCCTTCATCACTCTCTACTTCATCTACGGTATCTAGAGTAGCGATTTTGGTGCCCTAATTACCTCGGATTTGAGGTTGGAGCTCGTTGCATAGACTCTCGGGTGGATCATATTCGATGGAGGGAGACCGGAGTCAAGCTTGGTCAAGGAAGCCCCTAGGATCTTGGGATGATGGTTGAAGACCGAAGGACACAGATCTATTCGGTATAACCATTCTAACACCCTTGCGTGTTTTGTTATCTAGGGCTTATGGGTAGATCCGGGTAATTGATTGTGGCAGCGTCAAGTTTTATAAATTTTTGTTCCGCATTTGGTCACGGATTGATGGCCGGGGCGCTGCTGTAAACCAACACCCTGGGCCGTCAAAATCTTGAGTAAATCATGGATATCAATGAGTTTAACTTATAAGATGGTTTATATCAAATAAACATTACCCTTTGAACCCAAGTTCCTTTTTCTCTTGTAATCTCAGTATCCTCCCTCAATTGTACCCTTAATCACAAATCTCACGATTCTAGTAAATATGGATAGAGAGTAAGACACAAGACACAGCACCTGTCGATGCTCGATGACATACTTTCACCTCAATTCCAATTTGGTAATTTCCTGCCGATATTGCGCTGGCCGGTAATGAGACAAGAACCGCAATGATTGGGAGTGAAGTGTGACTTCACTTCCATTCGAGATGGTAACCCTTAACTCCCAGTCGCAACGGTTCTTGTGTCATTATCGGCCAGCGTTACATCAGCAAGTATTTTCCAAATTGGAATTGAAGTGAATGTATATCATTAAGCGTCGACGGGTGTTGTGCTTTGTGTCTTACTCTCTATCATTACTAGAATCGTGAGATTTGTGATTGAGGGCACAATTGAGAAAAGGATACTGAAATTACAAGAGAAAAAAAAACTTTTGTTTGAAGGGTAATATTTATTTGATATAAACCATCTTATAAGTTAGATCCAAAGATACCAACAGAGACGAAACGGGTACATCGAGCGCATAACTGCAATTTATACAAACCCATAGATATTTAATGAATTTTTACACTATGCTACCTTAAAAATTATACTGACACACATAAGCATATACGTATACACGAACAGTAGCAACATACGTACAAGATGTGTGGCATGGATGTTTCACATGACCGTTTAGATTATTACGGTCCATAATGTACCGTCCCTAATGTGTACCTTTTAAACCAGTGCAAGTTACAGCCCAAAAGACTCTCAAACCCCAGGACATATTAGAATATAAAAATACATTGGCTCAACTTTCCTGGCAGATCAAATTTCATTGTAGGCCAGTTAGGCTCTCAAAGCAACAATATTAAAGGATTTGATATAAATTTTGATTTGGTTTATAGATGAAACTACAATTTAGAAATCTAAACGGAATATTATAGACAACAAAATTTTGAATCATTAAATTTACAAAATACAAGCTAGAAATTAGGATGAATATATTTGTGAAATATATTATATGCGGACACACACACACACACACACTCACATATACATTCACTCACACACTTACACATTCACATATGTACGCACACACACACTTACACATATGCACAAACACACATACCCTTAATTACCTAAAATTCATAGAACCCTAAATTCATCTAATAATTTCTTATAATCCATCTTATCCTGAATTAATCTAACAATCATCACAAATGTCACAAATACCAAGTAGTGAGGTATAATTTGTAATTAGTATTTATAATTTGTTATTAAAGTTTATAAGTTGTTATTAGGGTTTGTTTAAGGTTTTTAGATTCTTCAATTTGTACAACCCATCATCACAAATTTCATAACCTAACATCCACATGTAATTGAAAATCCCTAACATCCACATTTAATTTCAAAAATTCATAACCTAACATCCACACTATAATTTCACAACCTAATATCAAAATTACATCACAATTCATAACCTAAACTTACAATGAATAACCAAACATCCATATTTAATTTTAAAAATAATAATTAGAGAAGAAAAACCATAACCTTTGATCAGATTTTGAACATCAGCAGCAGCATCAAGTGCAGTAATACATAAAAAAATTTAGACAAGAAAAGTGAATTTTTTTTGGAAGAATTAGGGGAAAATGAAGAGGGAAATTAGCTCTTAGGGTCAAATTTGCGGGCAATGAAAATTTTGGGGAAGAATGGGAGATGGAAAGTCATCTCGCGGGCTAAAACATTAAAAAACAATATGAATCCATTAGCAATAAATCACACATGACAGCAAAATTTTGAATCATTAAATTTACAAAATACAAACTAAAAGTTAGGATGAATTTGTGAAATATTTCTTACGCGGGTGCATACACACACATATATATACGCACTCACTGTTGGAGATAGTACCCTCAGAGTCAATTATTGGATCACAGGCACGTGATTGCATTGATTGAGGGAGGACCTATACCGGTAGGACAGTCTTACTCAAGATGATAGTATGCTATCTGGTTTATCTTTATCATCGTGTACTGCTTCAGGTGATATTACGAATCACTATTACACGTTGATAGAGCCCCTAGGATTCTTGCTTGACTACCGGCAGTATGAGGGCGATCATATACGTGGGAGCTGGGGTCTATAAGCACATCCTTAAAAGGTCCCTAGTCGTGGGAGTTTCGAGACAGGGCATCGATACTCCAGAGTAGACTAGTGTATACAGTCGAGACCCCGACGAGGGGCGGTGGCCGGTCTCACAAGCCACTGGTGTCAGTTGGATCACCTAAGATGTATACAGGTGCTCTTTGGGTTATGAGTACACCGGACAGGACTCGCCGGGAACATGCTAGTTGGTATTATACCTGACGTCAGATAGCAGTTCCCTGGTGACATGTGTACAGGTTAGTTCATCGACCTGAGATCGTCATTTGTCTCTTGTGAGTTCCCACTGTACTTTGATTACTACCCTACCACACTCAAAGGAGACGTGCAAACAGGTTTTAGTTGGGTACAGTCCCGAGCCACATGGAGGCAGTGAGCGGATTTGCAGGGGTTCGTCTCTCCCGGTATTAGGGGTGAGGCCGCGCTGTGTCTAGGAGTGCCATTACACGAAGTCCTTGGCCAAGGCAGGAGATTTACTGGTAGGTATTCCAGTAGTATCTCAGGGTGTTCTGGGCTACACTCCGACACGACTTGTACCGGTTTTGGGGGTCTGACTTTTACCAACCCCCTAGGCCCGCCATGCGATGCTCATAGACGAACGGACCGGACTGTACGGATATTGTCACTGACAGGATTAGTAGGGTATCAGGATGAGTTCGCTCATCACGTACCTTTTGGTCAATACCTGGTAGCCCGTTACGTATAGGCTAATACCTCTGACGTGCTAGTGGTTAAATTCACAACCAAAGTATTGACGAGTCTTTAGAGTACCCCACAGACCGTTTTCTCAAGTTTCGGGCGAAACGCTGTAGAGCCCGTATAGAGATATGGCAGGGTTCGATCAGATACGTGCGGTATTGCACGGATCATGATCGGACGGATAATACTAGTGGGCTTTAGTTTAAGCCAGATCCTAGTTTAATACAGTGTAGATTTTGTATCTTTGCATTTGTATTCAGTGGGAATACAAATGTGGGTATGTATATACAGTCACGGGTTTTCCTGTAATTTATTACGGGATCAGTTTTCTGAAGTTGCCAGTTTCCATTCTGTTCCGGCCAGTTTTCCTTTGTTCCTTCACGGCCGGATTTTTCTGATGGAGGGGCTAATTTGCAAGTGTGCAAATTAGCAATTGTGGAGGGGGTTATTTGTATATGTGGCATTATGATAGATATAGCAACATGAGATTCCATTTTAATCTTATCCTTTGCATTAATTGTAAGTGCACGGCGGCGCCCCGGCCGTCAATCCGACACCGGAATGCGGAAGCGGTGATTAACTTTAATTTTTCAAACCGGTACCACCGCGCACTATAAACCCAGATCGTGCCATTAACTAGTCCTAGCTAACTACAAGATGGGGAAGAGAGATATACCGAGCGATCCGTGTCCTCCGGTCTTCTCGCCGTCGTCCCGATCTCCCGCGGAATGTCCGGTCTCCACCTCCTCGCCGGAAGGGCACCACGTAGCCTGCTTCTTTTACGGGCTCCCACCTCTATACCGAGGCAACTCGGGCACGGAGTTGGCGAGCCGACGTGCCCAAGGTTTGGTGTAGAATACGTGTAGAACCATGTCTCATTTTGGGGTTATGGAGTTGCCTTATGGTGGAGGAAATGATATAAGCTTTTGGAGATGGTGTTGTGGCATTTTTCCAACATGAAATAATCCAAAAATCCCCCCACCAAAATGTTTGGACAGCCCCCATAAGAAGTGGCCGGCCAAGGCTTGGTGGGAGAGGATAGAATGGAGTGTGTATGAAAAGAATGAGTGGAGCACACCATCATGCAAGTGAGAGGAATGGTCATGATAAAAAGCAATGATCACAATCAAAGAACCTCACTCCAATAACCAAATCATCAACAACCATGATAGCTCATAAACCAACACTCCAACACAACTACCATCTCAAGCATGATGACTCCAAAAAGGTCAAGCCATCATGAACAAAGAAAGTCAAGTGATGGTGCATCATCATGATCCAACAAAATGCAAAGAACACCCTCCATAAATACTTATTTGCACAAATGCAAATAAGCCCTCCTCCACCAATCTTCGGCCATTGAAAGATACAAATGAAATATGGCCGAAACGGAAATCAAACTGGCAACTCCAGAAAACTGGTCCCGTAATAAATTACAGGAAAACCCCGCTACTGTGTATACAAACCCGCATTTGTATTCAGACCGAAATACAAATGCAATTAGACAAAATCTACACTGTACTATACTAGTATCCGGCTTATACCAAAGCCTGCTAGTATTATCCGTCCGATCCTGATCCGTGCAATACCGCACGTATCTGATCGAACCCTGCCATATCTCCATACGACCTCTACAGCGTTTCGCCCGAAAACTTGAGCAACTGAATGTGGGGGACTCTAAAGACTCGTCAACACCTTGGTTGTGGATTTAACCACTAGCACGTCAGAGGTATAAGCAATACGTAACGGGCTACCAGGTATTGACCAAAAGGGACGTCGATGAGCGAACTCATCCTGACACCCTACTGAGCCTGTCAGTGACAATATCCGTACAGTCCGGCCCGTTCGTCTATGAGCATCGCATGGCGGGCCTAGGGGGTTGGTAAAAGTCAGACCCCCAAAAGCGGTACAAGTCGTGTCGGAGTGTAGCCCAGAACACCCTGAGATACTACTGAAATACCTACCAGTAAATTTCCTGCTTCGACCGAGGGCTTCGTGTAATGGCTCTCCTAGACACAGCGCGACCTCACCCCCAATACCGGGAGAGACGAATCCCTGAAGATCCGCTCACTGCCTCCATGTGGCTCGGGACTGTACCCAACTAAAACCTGTTTGCACGTCTCCTTTAAGCATGGTAGGTTAGTAATCAAAGTACAGTGGGAACTCACACGAGACAAATGACGATCCCCAGGTCGATGAACTAACCTGTACACATGTCACCAGGGAACTGCTATCTGACGTCAGGTATAAGACCAACTAGCATGTTCCCGGCGAGTCCTGTCCGGTGTACCCATAACCCAATGAGCACCTGTATATATCTTAGGTGATCCAACTGACACCAATGGCTTATGAGACCGGCCACCGCCCCTCATCGAGGTCTCGACTGTATACACTAGTCTACTCTGGAGTATCGATGCCCTGTATCGAAACTCCCACGACTAGGGACCTTTTAAGGATGTGCTTATAGACCCCAGCTCCCATTTATATGATCGCCCTCATACTGATGGTGGTCAAGAAAGAATCCTAGGGGCTCTATCAACGTGTAATAGCGACATGTCAGGTCACCTAAAGCAGTACACGATGATAAAGATAAACCAGATAGCATACTATCATCTCGAGTAAGACTGTCCTACTGGGACAGGTCATCCCTCAATCATTGCAATCACATGCCTGTGATCCAATAATTGACTCTGAGGGCACTATCTCCAACAATCTCCCACTTGCACTCAAGGCTAATTATTGCGATGTCGTATACTCACAGCCTGTGTGATACCGAACACCCAATTCCTCTACTAGTCAGTCTCACAAATCCCGTTTGCGAAACTATCGCGTTCGAGGAATAGCCTCAGTGAGTGGATCCGCTTTGATTTTTCTTTCTATGTCTCTCTATATCTCAAGTTCGCGGAGAAAACCATCTCCCGAAATGAGCAATACCTGTCTTAGAATGTGTCTGGATGTCTGATGGGACCTAGCTCATAAATGAACTCCAAATCCAAACTTCTTAGACTGTATCGTCAACTAAACTTAATCAGTATCCTGCGCCATGCCTCCCTCAGTATTGCCTTGGATCACCTGTCCAAAATACTGCCCCTCGTTAGAAGGAAAACTATAACTCTGACAACCTCCTTGTCGTCCAGGTCACCTTGGAAGCCTGGAATGATAACTGACCCCTGAATGGGGCTGTCGTTATCATATCCCTAGAACATCCACTTATGTTCTAAAACTGCTTCCGACTGTTTCTCTAGGATAGGATCAATGTCAACTTATTGCATCTAGTGCAAGAACAACATCTGGTGTGCTACTTGACATCTCATGATTGACTCAATTGCCTGAGCAAGTGATCTGCCAATCATGCACATCCCTCTCCCCTTTAGTCTGTAAGACACTTTTAGAGAGGGTGACTCCATCACCTGCAGGTACATTACCGTGCCAGGAGTCGTCCATTCTAAATACTCTTAGAATGCTGTCTGAGTACCCTGATTGGGAAACCACCCAAATCTAGATCTAAAACCATAGATCCAGTAACCAGTATGTCTGATATAATGTCCAAGTCCCATGTGGAGAAAACATTGTGTGACGACCAAAGTATAACCGATCGTAGTATAGGAATATCACTTCCTACTCTGTGTATGTCATCCAAATATCAGGACATCACACCCTACTACCTTCTTAACAGATCCATCACCTATTCTGATGAAGTCAAACCTATGACTGTCACATCAGAAATTGATGATCTATCTCCGCTATATCTGCTTTAGTCTATAAATAGACATAAGCCACTTGTCCACCAATGCTTCCGCTGCTTCCACTGACTACGACAACCTTCTGGCAGAGTAATATAGACGTACACTTCTAAAGCTAGTTTAGAACGACGCTATACTCATCCTCCTGCCGGGTCTCACGGTCTGGAACAACAGCAATGGCAAGTCTGGGTAAACAAGAACTTACCTGTCAACGTCCTTGAGGCTACCGGAGTACCTCTTGGGTGCCTGAAGTTACCCACCGTATCTGCGGAGTGGCCAATGGAATGTCAGACCAGATTGACTCTTTAGGTTCCTATCAAATCTTCAGTAATCGTTTGTGGTTCTGGAATCACTTCTAGTTCTACCATACTCCCACTACTGTTTTCTGAAAAAATCCATTTTTATTAAAACTGTGGCGAGTCTAGAACAATATCACTATTGATCTTCCAGATGGTAGAAAATCAACCCTCGTCATAGCCTGAGTCAACCCACAAACAGCCATTACAGAAACGTGCCTTGAGTTATCCAGAGTCTGGTTTTAACCATAAGCCGGACAACTCCCCGTACCTTAACATCGTTAAGATATGAACTGTTCTATATCCAATACAGAAACAGAGGCACTGATTTAATTGAACCAGATTCAAATCATGCAGCTGTCTCCAGTGCATGTCAACTAAATGGAAGGAGGCCGATCCGCGTTACTCAACTTAGGAATGCTTCCAATTATGAGTAACCTGAAAGAGAAGCAAGTTCTCTTAATCACTACTATCAACTGAATACCATACTCAAGTATCTACATCTTCGATCAACTTGAAGAATCCCGATACTTGCAACACCTGGTTCTCTACTTTATCCAAATACCTATAACTTCTCAAAACTTGGACCCTGTGCTTCCATGAAACACCTGTCTAAAAACTAGAGAAGTCATAAGTAAACCGAATATAGTACGAGGACCAACCCTCTGACCTGATAGACCCTGGACAACATACAATACTCTGTATAAGTCCCTTGAGTCTGATAACTCATTCACTGTGTGTCGTAGGTTGAAAACTGTACTTATGGTTAAGAAGAATTACACCGCTGTTTAATACTCCTTACCTAACCATCCACTGATATAGGTAAATGTCATCGACATAATTTCAAAAAGGTATATCTCACTCTATAAAAATAGACGTACAGATATATCAATTTGAAATTGGTGCATTATAACGGATATTCAAAACCAAATATTCGCCGACTGGCAAACAACCTAGATGACTTCCTCAAATATCACTGATTATAACGAATCCCGATATAATGAGGATGATCACCCAATTCCCAATAACTTACTCCCACTCATCATCTGTAAAACCATACAGATGTGAGAATCATACCTGGTAAATACATACCCTGGAGTAAGTATCTAATCGGGAAATCAGTTATCCTTTAACAGTACACAGTGAAACTGAAACATGGAAATGTTTCGATGGGGTATCCCGGTATTCCTAGTAATGCCTCTTCCAGATTCACAACTGTAACCGTGTAATTCTTTTCCACCTTTCCAAATCTCTTTCTATGTCTTTAGTCATTACCTTCTGTACACTCCTTTAGACCAAATGGTTTTCTTCCTTCCCTACCGTTCAGCACCAGCCTATGGTTTGGAAGAAGACTATCCAATAAGCATAATGCGTGTACTGTCCTAATCCTAGGAACACTCGCAATGCGAGAGAAGGTGAGGATAAAAGTCAACCGAATAAACCTTATTCCTATTTCTCCTGAACCAGAATCTATCCCCGAACTGGAACAAGTTCCTTTCGAGTTCGTATATAACCATACGATGGAATATCCAATAAACTGTGGATCTTCGTAGTGATACGGAGTGTTATGGAGAAATACAAAGGTGAAGTGGGAGTGGTAATGAAATACTTGGTTTGGTCGTGAATATCAGTCGCAATTTACTTTGCCCTCTTATTAATCCCTTTCTTTGTCTTTACATAATACCTTCTGTACACCACCGTTAGGCTAATTGGTTTTCTTCATTCCCTACCGGTCGGTACCTGCCTATGGTTTGGAAGAAGACTATCCAATAAGCGTAATAGGTGTACTATCTCCTAAACCAAGGAGTACTCGCAACCTGAGAGAAGGTAAAAGGAAAAGACAACTGAATAGTCCTATCCGTTTTCTCCAGAACCGGAAACCATCCTCGAATAAATTCCTTTGAGTTCGTATATAACCATACGATAGTTTTGTCCAATGGAAGTGGACGTTCGTAGTAATACGGGATGTCCTGGAGAAAAGGGTAAAAGTAGGAGTGGCAATGAGGTGTGCAACTCTGACAATCCAAAAGCCAGTGTTAAGAAGGTTCGGTTAATTTTGGTCTCTGAGTCATAGTCTAGGGTCGGGTCAATGGTCGCTGCCAAAGAGAGAGAGAAAAGAAACACTCAGCGTGCACTCTAACCTAGATCAGAATGGTTACCAATTTATCTAATCTGGAAACCTCCCACTGTAACGTCAAATTCTTCTCCAAACCCAAAAGAAGAATTAGTCGGGATCACCCAAGGAGTAAACCAACTCATCAGCGGGAATCGGGATCCAACTATCATCACATGATAACGTGACGGAATCCGCTCACGTCATCACACTATAGAAGGTATGTGCATATCTGGCAAGTTTCAGTTTCTTTAGAAACTCCCGATGTGATTTTTACCCCATGCTCTTATGACCTTGACTTTGGCCAACAAATCATAAGTCACATGTCAAGTTCAACCCGTCATTCTCCAGGTTGATTTGAATCCACCTGTACCTACCCTTGACTTTGGCCAACAAGGCAGTACGACTGTTCCAAACCAACGCATCTATCTATGCTGCATATGAATAACCAACAGCTACCAAACACTGTGCCTTGACTTTGGCTAACAAACACAGCTTGAATACTATTGACTACCCATATGAAACGACGGAGGGCTACAAATGGTTTCTGGCGAAAACCTTTAACGTAATGAACTTGATATCGTTGAAGGAACGGATAGCTTTTTAGAAAAATATAGTGACGAAAACCTTTGCTAAAGAGGTCACTCCCGGCGAAGGGATCTCGGCTCTTTCCCCGTAGAATGAGGTGCAGCATATTCTAACTGAATATCACGGTGCAAAGCAAAAGTAATCGGCTATTGTGAAGTCATTGCCCTGACGCAAACTTTTTGTCCAAGGGGTCACTCCCGGTGAAGGGATCTCGGCCCTTGCGTCGTCGACTGAGGAGCAGGATATTCCAACTGAATACCACGATGCAAAACAAAAATGAACGTCCTTGCAATAACAGCTTTTTGAAAAATGTTCCAACAACATCAGATTAGGTTTGTTTTTAACTTGCATTGATCCGAATCAATGCAGTCCCATCAATTGATCACACCACAAAGAACGAAAATATACTGATGTACGTATATGCCATCCGCATTCGCCACTGGGTCCCGTCATTACCCGTTAGGTTAGTTAACTAACGACAGAGCGGGGACTGGAATAGCGCGGATGCAAAACATATACAACATCTACTAATATATATATATCAATATATAATATTTCGCTCAAGGCGTGATAAAATGCAACATCACAGAAATGAACAGTATCACAGAACAATACAGATATCTGGGATCCCCCGGTTTCACAGAGCCGTTACTGAAACCCGACGTTCCCCTGGTCGTGTGGATAGCCTGTGCAATGAAATCCTAGACCCCTATGGGTGCGGCAAGTTACCCGCCAAAACCTGAAGCGAGGCAGCCCCCTTCAGCAACGTAAACGAACCACCCAGCACTTCACGGAATCCGGTAACTTGGGCACCCCTCCTGGGTCAACCTGTAACCCCTACGAGTGCAGCGAATAGCCCGCCAATTCTAGAGTGAAGCCCCATCTGTCTCAATGCCATGAGATGCGGGCTTGTTGCCCTCTAGAATCCGGCTATCCGTGCACCCCTCCGCAGGGCAATCTTAGTACAGAAAGTAAAATATACATACAACGGGTACATCGACCGCAACCTGGTCATGCCCCAAAATAATAATACAAACAGGCAGTGACGGCAGTCCACATGTCGGACGCTCGTCCCGTAATATCAAATATACATAATACAACAAAACTGTACTACCACTGCAACCAGGCTATCCCCCACGACCGATCCGCAATATCACAGCAAAATCACAGAACATCAACGTGAAAGTCACGTTCGCAAATCCGTCTAACCGGGCTATAGCAGTTAGACTGGATTTACCGATCAAGTGACATTCACGGTCGCAGATATAATGTAAATACTGTGAACTAATGTGTTTAAAATTTTCCGATCGATCAAAATTTTACCAAGTGGGCCCCAAGCTTTTCTGTAGCACATGAAGAAATCTGGGCCCAAAAATTAAAGTTCCAAAAACCCTATTTTTAACCAGAAAGCAACTGCAGAAATTTGATACGGCAAGGACATCATAGTGCGGTGGAACCGCGGCCCAAAGGGGGGTTTGGCCACGGTTCCGCGCTCCCATAGTCGAATCACTGTATGAAATTTCTCCAGAATGCTTAGAACTTCCAGTACATCACTTTTCAGCAACCTGAAAAAAATTTCGAGCCAGAAAAAAATCGACAGAAAACTGATGCATGGAAAAATACGGGTTTTGGAATTTTGTTCGATCGGAAACGTAAAACACATTAGGCAAATCTAGACTAGGTTAATGGCGAGGCTCTGATACCACTGTAAGTGCACAGCGGCGCCCCTGCCGT
The DNA here is from genome assembly GCA_030015575.1 of Agapanthus africanus. Classification (NCBI taxonomy): domain Eukaryota; kingdom Viridiplantae; phylum Streptophyta; class Magnoliopsida; order Asparagales; family Amaryllidaceae; genus Agapanthus; species Agapanthus africanus. Next base: position 344,830,248 of record CM057341.1, read on the forward strand.
CAATTCGACGCCGGAATGCGGAAGCGGTGATTAACTTTAATTTTTCAAACCGGCACCACCGCGCACTATAAACCCGGATCGTGCCATTAACTAGTCTTAGCTAACTACAAGATGGGGAAGAGAGATATACCGAGCGATCCGTGTCCTCCGGTCTTCTTGCCGTCGTCCCGATCTCCCGCGGAATGTCCGGTCTCCACCTCCTCGCCGGAAAGGCACCACGTCGCCTGCTTCTTTTACGGGCTCCCACCTCTATACCGAGGCAACTCGGGCACGAAGTTGGCGAGCCGACGTGCCCAAGACTTGCTGTAGAATACGTGTAGAACCATGTCTCATTTTGGGGTTATGGAGTTGCCTTATGGTGGAGGAAATGATATAAGCTTTTGGAGATGGTGTTTTGGGATTTTTCCAACATGAAATGAACCAAAAATGCCCCCACCAAAATGTTTGGACAGCCCCCATAAGAAGTGGCCGGCCAAGGCTTGGTGGGAGAGGAGAGAATGGAGTGTGTATGAAAAGAATGAGTGGAGCACACCATCATGCAAGTGAGAGGAATGGTCATGATAAAAAGCAATGATCACAATCAAAGAACCTCACTCCAATAACCAAATCATCAACAACCATGATAGCTCATAAACCAACACTCCAACACAACCATCATCTCAAGCATGATGACTCCAAAAAGGTCAAGCCATCATGAACAAAGAAAGTCAAGTGATGGTGCATCATCATGATCCAACAAAATGCAAAGAACACCCTCCAAAAATACTTATTTGCACAAATGCAAATAAGCCATCCTCCACAATTCTTCGGCCATTGAAAGATACAAATGAAATATGGCCGAAACGGAAACCAAACTGGCAACTCCAGAAAACTGGTCCCGTAATAAATTACAGGAAAACCCCGCTACTGTGTATACACACCCGCATTTGTATTCCGACCGAAATACAAATGCAATGAGACAAAATATACACTGTACTATACTAGTATCCGGCTTAAACCAAAGCCTGCTAGTATTATCCGCCCGATCCTGATCCGTGCAATATCGCACGTATCTTATCGAACCCTGCCATATCTCCATACGGCCTCTACAGCGTTTCGCCCGAAAACTTGAGCAACTGAATGTGGGAGACTCTAAAGACTCGTCAACACCTTGGTTGTGGATTTAACCACTAGCACGTCAGAGGTATAAGCCAATACGTAACGGGCTACCAGGTATTGACCAAAAGGGACGTCGATGAGCGAACTCATCCTGACACCCTACTGAGCCTGTCAGTGACAATATCCGTACAGTCCAGTCCGTTCGTCTATGAGCATCGCATGGCGGGCCTAGGGGGTTGGTAAAAGTCAGACCCCCAAAAGCGGTACAAGTCGTGTTGGAGTGTAGCCCAGAACACCCTAAAATACTACTGGAATACCTACCAGTAAATCTCCTGCCTCGGCCGAGGGCTTCGTGTAATGGCTCTCCTAGACACAGCGCGACCTCACCCCCAATACCGGGAGAGACGAACCCTTGAAGATCCGCTCACTGCCTCCATGTGGCTCGGGACTGTACATAACTAAAACCTGTTTGCACGTCTCCTTTGAGCGTGGTAGGGTAGTAATCAAAGTACAGTGGGAACTCACACGAGACAAATGACGATCCCCAGGTCGATGAACTAACCTGTACACATGTCACCAGGGAACTGCTATCTGACGTCAGGTATAAGACCAACTAGCATGTTCCTGGCGAGTCCTGTCCGGTGTACCCATAACCCAATGAGCACCTGTATACATCTTAGGTGATCCAACTGACACCAATGGCCTGTGAGACCGGCCACCGCCCCTCGTCGGGGTCTCGACTGTATACACTAGTCTACTCTGGAGTATCGATGCCCTGTCATGAAACTCCCACGACTAGGGACCTTTTAAGGATGTGCTTATAGACCCCAGCTCCCACTTATATGATCGTCCACATACTGCTGGTGGTCAAGCAAGAATCCTAGGGGCTCTATCAACGTGTAATAGCGACATGTCAGGTCACCTAAAGTAGTACACGATGATAAAGATAAACCAGATAGCATACTATCATCTCGAGTAAGACTATCCTACTGGGACAGGTCCTCTCTCAATCATTGCAATCACGTGCCTGTGATCCAATAGTTGACTCTGAGGGCACTATCTCCAACATTAATGAGATAAGATAAGATTTGAAATGGTGTGACATTTATTCCTAGTATTCTTCACATCTCTTATGGTCACTTTGAGCTATCCTACACTCACCTCCCTTGTTGATTTTTCCTCCACCATTTTTGACATAGGGGCCGGCCACATGATGAGAGAGGGTGAGGGTATGGGAAATTTGATCTACACATTTCTTATTCCTTGCTAGAAAAATGAGAGCACCATTTTCCCTCCAAAGTTCATTCTTTCTTCACCTCCATCAATGGCAACTTCAAACCCCATGAGACATACCTCTCTACACTTGCCTACAGCATTCCTTGGGTACGTCGGCTTGCCAACTTCGTGCCCGAGTTGCCTCGTTCCAGAGGTGGGAGCCCGTAAAAGAACCCGACGTTGTGGTGCCCGTTCCGATGAGGAGCTAAAGACCGAAGATTCCGCGAGGAGATCGGAGTGGAGGCCGAAGACCGAAGGACACGGATCGCTCGGTATAGCTTCCTTCCCTTTTTCTAGTTTGCTAGTGTTAGGTTAATGGCCCGATCCAGGATTCTAGTGCGCAGTGGTGCCGGTTTCTAGTTTTTAGAAAAGTTTCGTTTCCGCATTCCGGCGTCGGTTTGAAGGCCGGGGCGCCGCCGTGCAATTACACTCACATACTGACACATATTCGCGCACACGCTCACACTCTTATACATACACTCGCTCACACATTCACATATACACTCGTTCACATACGTACACGCGCGTACACACTCACACATACACACAAATACCCACATGCACGAGCGCACATACTTGCATGCGTGCACACACACTCTTACATAAACACTCTTCAAATTTCTATGTTAAATTCTTAACTTTCACATTCATAGTCCAAAAACCAATTAACCAATCTTTAAATTCTCTATTTTCTCCATTTTAAATTCTAAAACCCAACACCAAACACATTCTTCAATACCTCATCCTAAAACCCAACACCAAACACATTCTTTAATTTCTTATCTTTAATTCTTCATATATCCTAAAACCCAACATCCTATCCTAAAACTCAACACCTTATAAAAGATTTTCATAACCTAACTTCACAATTACTTGATTTACTTCAAAAAAGTAATAAGTGGAGGGGAAAACCATTAACCTTGAACTGAATTTAGGAATGAGGATGTTGATTTTGAGCTCCAACAGCTTAGGAAAAAAATTTGGGAAAGAATTGGGAAATTTTTGGGAGGAATTTAGGGGAATTGAGGGAGAAAGGGGAATCTGAGTGGGTGAAAATTGGGAAGAATGGAGAAAGAGAGAGCCTTCGTGGCTGAAATATTGAGTGGGTATTAGAGACTGTTTTATACGGTCGCTAATACTTAATACACGGATACCAAAGCATTGCCGACCGTTTATTAGGGACCATATATTTTATACGGTCTCTAATACCCTATTAGGGAACGTATATAAATGAACAGACCCTAATACCACGTCCCTAATATGCACAATTTCTAGTTTTGGGAAGCAATAGAGGTGGGCCAAGTTTTCAAAAAGGTCATGACAGGAAACCGTATCAGAATAACCATGAAAACAAAAACAGTGAAGGTGATCATCAACGATCAACCAGCTACGACAGAGACCATGGAAGACGAGGATAAGGATAAAGATGATACTATCAATAAGATCATTATCGGTTACAATTCTATAATTACAAGAGGTACGGTCACTTAAGTTATGAATGTACTTTCAAAGCAGAAGAGAATGCCACGGAGAGAAATAATTTCGCTGAGAAGAATGAGTTTGAAAACTCAACTGTCCTATTAGCATATAAGGATGGTGACAACAAGCATCAGAATGTTTGGTACTTAGACTCCAATGCAATCAACCATATGAGCTACATCAAGAAGTTCTTTACCGAATTGAATGAATCAGTGAATGGCAAAGGCTTATTTGGCGATCAATAAAAAGTTGCCGTCAAAGGCAAAGGAAACATAATGATCCAGACAAAGAACGGAGATCACAGGCACATCTCTGATGTTTACTATATTTTTGCACTCCGTAACAATATTATAAGCCTAGGCCAGCTTGTTGAAAAAGGCAATGATATTCATCTTAAATATTTTTCTCTTGTTGGGGTTCCTAGTGCCCTAGCCACTAACCGTGGCCGTTGCGGAACAAAAAACTTTAACTTTTAAAAAACTCAGCGTTAGAAATAACTATCTAGAATTGAAACCAAATATTAAACTAGTAATCTAGAGAAGTTCTAACTACTCTGTAAAGAGGGTTATACCAAATGATCCGTGTCCTTCGGTCTTCTACCCTCTTCCTCATCTCCTTGAGGTCTCTTTGATCGAGCTTGACCGCTGGTCTTCCTCTGTCAAAGATGATCCACCCGAGGGATGTGGTTCATGGTTCTATATCCATACTAAAAATCTAGTGGAGCAACAAAAGGCTCTAGGTTGCTAATTTAGAGTGTCTAGTAATGTAGTGAGTTGTTCTAGTATTTTCTATTTCTCTTCCACCCTTGATTCTCAAATTATAAAAGGGTAGGGAGGAAGTTGAAGGAGGAGCTCAAGAAAGGGAGAGAGAAATAGAATGGTGAAATGAAAAAAATCTCATAACAATAATCAAGCAAGCATGGTTTTTTCAAATGATATTTGTAATATAAAAAACCAACCATACTTGAATAGTGTAGACAAATGAATTATAAATTCATTTATCTATCCTATTCAACCATGCTTAACACCATTCTCTTGCCACCTCACCTCTCTATCTCATTTGTAACTTCTAGAAAAGAAAAACCAAGGAAATGAGGTGTCCTCCTTCTAGAATGTTTTCTGTATAAATACGGAATACACTATACCGTATATATATACCCGTATTCGTATCAAAATATGAATACCTAAAGAGATAGAATAACACAAAGAACATAATACTAGAATATACATATCGAAATATGTATATGTAAATTATTAAATCAATACCTGATTTAATAATCCGGCTCAATCCTAAGCCATCTAGTATTATCAACCGTCCGATCGAAAGTCTGGGTAGCTAGTACAATCATTCGCTAAGAACCCTGCACGTATCAAAATACGGCTACTACATCATTTCGCCTAAATAAGTGAAACCCTCTTTATGGGACTTTAAAGACTCGACAGTACGCCAGCAATGGGTTACTGGACAAATCCATAACCACAAGCATGTCAGCGGCACTAGCTATATGTAACGACTATCCGGGTACCTATCGAAAAGGAAGGACGACGAGAAAGCTCATCCGAATGCTTACTGATCATATCTGTGATAATCTCCGTATAGTTAGGTCACTTCGTCTAAGAGTATCACATACCGGATCTAGGGGATGGCAAATGTCAGACCCCTACTGACCCGATAAGTCATGTCGATGTGGCTCAGTACCGATCCGAGATACTACTGATCTAACCATCAGTATATCTCAACTGCCTTGGCCAAGGTCTTATAGTTTTGGCCAATCAGACACAGTGCGATATTGACTCCCAATACCCGGAGAGACGAATCCTTGACAATCACATAATGCCTCCATATGGCTCAGGACTGTACCTAACCAAAACTTATTTGCATGAGTCAGTAGAGCCACGGTAGGGTAGTGATCTAAGTACATCGGGAAATCATACGAGACAAAGAAAGTCTCAGGTTTAAACACTAACCTGTACTCATGTCACCTGAGAACCGCAATCCGACGATAGGTATAATACTATCTAGAGGTTCTCGGTGAGCCCGTCCAGTGAACTCACCCCCAGTGAGCACCTGTATACAATTGTAGGTGATCACACCAATGGCTGTAGGACTAACCACCGTCCCTTGTCGGGTTCTAGAAACGTATACACAAGTCTACTCTAGAATATTGATGCTCTGTCTCGATACTCCTACGACTTGGGATATTTAAGGATGTACTTATGGACTACCTAGCCTCCACAAGTATGATCACCATCATAACGCCGGCGGTCAAGAAAAATCCTACGGGCTTTATCAACATGTATCAGCCATATGTGATATCGAGTATAGCATATGCACATGTTAAGATAAAGACAAACCAAAATAGTATATACTACTGTAATGAGTCTTTATCAATGTGTATAAGCAATATAAAGAAGCAAGAAAAACAAATACATATGTTCAAATAAATATAACTCAAATAGTATACTATACATCCGAGCAAGATTGTCTTGTACATACATATCCCTAGCATCCTATACAATATAGGCCTTTAGAGCAAACATATCCAACAATCTCCTACTTGCGCTAAGGCTTGTAATTGATGTACCAAATACCCAACGTCTGCTTTAGAGCCAATTGTTGGTGTATCGCATATCCAACATCTCAAAAAGTCGCTCGAACGGCGCTTGAGGGAGGGCCTTGGTAAATGGATCCGTCGTGTTGTCTTTCGTATCTACTCTCCGGATCTCAATCACCCGGTGATCTACGATCTCTCTGATGAGGTGATACCGCCTTAAGATGTATCAGATTTTCTGATAGGACCATAGTTCTTTCGCTAAAACTATAGCCCCATTGTTATCGCAATACAAAGGTATTGGATTAATATTGGACGGAACCACCTCAACTTCGGTAATGAAATTTTTCGTCTAGCCCATTTCTTTTGTGATATCGTTGGCAGCAATGTATTCAGCCTCCATCGTCGAGTCTGCGACGGTGTCCTATTTGGAGCTCTTTCAACAGAATGCCCCTCCGTTGAGGGTAAACATAAAAACCGAGATAGAATTGCTGTCATCCTTGTCACTCTGGAAGCTCACGTCAGTAAAGGGCTCCATCTGGAGGTCTCCATTACCGTACACTAAGAATAGTTCCTTAGTCCTTCTCAGGTACTTAAGAATTTTCTTCACTGTTATCCAGTGGTTCTCTCCTGGGTTCGACTGATACCGGCTTACCACGTTAAGTGCATAAGCTACATCTGGTCCGGTATATAGTATTGCATAGATTATAGATCATACCGCCGAAGCGTAGGGTATAATGCTCATGCGAACCCTCTCCTCATCAGTCTTAGGAGATATCTTTTTGGAGAGGGTGATTTCGTGCAATACAGGTATATTACCGTGCTTGTAATCTTCCATACTAAATCTCTTTAGTATGACCTCTATGTACCTGGACTGTGAAAGTCCCAACAATCCCTTGGACCTATCTCTGTAAATCTTAATCCCTAGAATGTACGAGGCATCACCCAGGTATTTCCTGGAGAACCTTTGTGGCAAGAACAACTTGACCGATTGTAGCATAAAAATATCATTTCCTATTAAGAGAATATTGTCCACGTACAAGACTAAGAATACGACAATTCTTCCTACAATCTTCTTATACATGCAAGGCTCATCTTCATTTTTGATGAAGTCAAATTCCTTAACCGTCTCCTTAAAACTGATATTCTAGCTCCGTGATACTTTCTTTAATCCATACATGGATTTTAGTAACCTTCACAGCTTCCCGCTACTCCCACTGTCCACGAATCCCTTCGGCTAATCCATATAAATACACACTTTCAAACTTCCGTTCAGAAAAGCCGTTTTTACGTCCATCTGCCAGATTTCATAGTCATGGAAGGCAGCAATAGCAAGTTGGATCCGAATAGATTTCAGCATAGCCACTGGAGAAAAGATTTCTTCATAGTCCATACCGGGTCTTTGACGAAAATCTTTTGCAACAAGTCTAGCCTTATAGGTTTCCACCTGTCCATATACACCAATCTTCTTTTTGAAGATCCATTAGAATCCAACAGGTTTTACCCCAGGAAGAACAATATCCAAGGTCCAAACTTTATTGGTGTACATGGACTCCATTTCGGGTCGCATAACATCCATCCATTTATCAGAGTCCTTACTGGTAATAGCCTGCTTAAAACTAGTAGAATCATCTTCTTCCAAGATGCAATCCTCTCGATCCCCGTCTATGAGAAAACCATAGTATTTCTGGGGCGGATGAGAAATCCTACTAGATCTGCGGAGTGGCTGAGGTTCGTCAGGGATTATTGAATCCTGAGGTTCCATCAAATCTTTATTTTCAGTTTGTGCTTCCTGAATTTCTTCCAGTTTTACCATGCTCCCACTAATTTCTTTTGCAAGTAATTCCTTCTCTAAAAAGACAGCGTGGTGAGAAATAAACACCTTCTGTTTGTGGTAGAACAGATATCCATGCGAATACTTAGGATATCCTACAAACTTACATAGAAATGATCGTGCTTAATGATTGTCCGGATTTTTTTTATTTTTACATATGCCGGAAACCCCCATATCTTAATATGTTTAAGACATGATTTCTTTCCACTCCATATTTCATATGGAGTCTTAGGCACTGATTTGGATAGAACTTGATTCAAAAGGAATGTTGTTGTCTGAAGTGCATGTCCCTAGAATGAAAGAGGCAACTAAGTATTGCTCATCATGGAGCGAACCATATCCAATAGGTTATGATTCCTCTTGTTGGATATATATGCCCTAGAGGTCTTTATTTTACAGGATGCTAGGGATATATATGTACATGACAATCTTTCTTGATATGATAGTATGCTATTTGGTTTGTCTTTATCTTAATATATGATGTGTTTTATTTGTATTTCATATCTTGTATACATGTTGATAAAGCCCGTAGGATCTTTGCCTGACTACATGCGTTGTGATGGCAATCATACTAGTGGGAGCTAGGTAGTCTATAGGCACATCATTAAAAGCGTCCCTAGTCATAGGAGTATCGAGACTGGGGATCATTACTCTAGAGTAGACTAGTGTCTACATATCTAGACCCTGATGAGGGGCGATGGATTGGTCCCGCAGCCATTGGTAAGGTGCACCTAAGATTGTATACTGGTGCTCACTGGGTGTGAGTACACCGGACATGACTCGCCGAGAACTGACTAGATGGTATTATACCTAGCGTCAGATAGCAGTTCTTTGGTGACATGAGTGCAGATAGTCTGTCGATTTGAGGTCGTCATTTTTCTCGTGTGAGTTCTCACTGTGTTTTGATTACTACCCTACCTCAACTCAAAAGAGTCATACAAACAGGATTTAGTTGGGAACAGTCCCAAGCCAAATGGAGGCAGTGAGCGACTGTTGGGGATTCGTCTCTCCTGGTATAGGGAGTCGATGTCGCACTATGATCGGTTGGTCATTACCATAAGTACCTGGCCAGCGCGGAGTAAGAATTACTGGTGGTCAGACCAGTAGATTCTCAGATGGTCTTGAGCCACACCGACACGACTTGTTTGGTTATTAGGGGTTTAACGTTTTCTATCCTCCAAGAGATACTCTCAGACGAACAGACCAGACTGCACGGAGATTGTCACGGATAGGCTCGGTTGGGGTTTGGATGAGTTCGCTCGTCGGCCTCCTTTTCGACCTGTACCTGGGTTGTCGTTACATACAGCTAGTGATACTGACGGACTTGAGGTTACACCCACTGCCAGCATACTGTCGAGTCTTTAGAGTCCCACACAGAGGGTTTTCTTGGATCAGGCAAGACGATGTAGAGGCCGTATGGTCTTACGGTAGGGTTTCGATCACATACGTGTATTAGCTACACGGATGATGTTCGGACCGATAATACTAGTAGGGTTTGGTTTAAGCCAGATCCTAGTATTATACTATAAGATTATACTTGTCTCTATGTATCCGTATTTTTTGGAATACGGATACGGGAATGTATATACGGTGAGAGCATTCTTGTAATTTCACAAGAATGAGCTTCTAAAAGGAGACACCTCATTTTTTATTTATCCTTTTTTGCAAAAGGATTAATGAGGTGGAAATTAGGAGACACTTGAGGAATGGGTTAAAAGCATGGCCTTGTTAATTTTTTATTCATTTGTAGTTCCTATTCAAGCATCGTTGATTATTTTGAGAGTAAAATAATCCATGCTTGAATTATTATCATGAGACTTATCCATTCTCTCCTCTCATTCTCTAGTTCATTATCACATTCTCACTCGCTCTCCTAGGTTTCATCTCCTCCTCCCTCAAGCTCATCCCTTCACATGTATTGTGATCCATTGAGCTTTGAGACTAATTAATCCATAGATCACTCTCTACATCTACTTAGTAATCTCATCTAGCACATTAGATCACTAAGTTACCTCACTTGAGTTTGGAGCTTGACCATAGGCCCTCGGGTGTATTTTCTACGACCTAAATGAGACCGGCAACCGAGTTAGTTTGAAGCTTTGGAAGAGACAAAGAAAGGAGTTCAAAGTTGAAGCTCGATCCAAGGAGCAAAGAACCACTAGAAGCCTGAAGGACTTGACACGAAGGTATAACCCTCTATTCGAGTATTTAAAGCCTTCATGTAGTTTAGTTTAACTAGTTAAGGTTTAATAAAGACCCTAAAGTGGATAAAGTCTATTTTGCAAAGCCAAACATGATTTTTAGATGTGAGAAAAATCATTTTTGATGAATTCCGCCTCCCCGCGAACTCGTGGGGTGTACGACATAGACTTACACTGGTATCAAAGATACTAGGCAGGGATACCGAACCCATGGGGGTTCTCACTGTGGTGACAGTAATGGCGAAGCACAGGCTCTTACTCCCAGGATGCTCCATGCGGTTATATGGTCCGGCGGGTTGTAGTCCATCGCGTGGGGATTAATAGCTGCTGAGGGACCTATGGACGCCACGATCAGTTTCTGCTGCGCTAACTGACCCAAACTGGTATCAGAGCCACTTAAACCTAAACTAGCTTGTCAGCAAATAGTTAGAAGTTCGATAGAATGCTTTTTGCCCGAAATCATATTTTCTGGACTTGCTTGCTGTCGATTTTTAAATGAGTTCAAAAAATATTTTCAGAGGTCTTAAAAATACATGGACTTAATTGAAAGAACATAGAAGAAATTTGAGCACGTGGTCACCCAAGACCACCGCGGAACCGCCGCGAAACTCACTGTTTCGCTGCGGAACCACGGCCGAGTCGGGGCCGATTCACACCAAATTTCTTCTGTGGTTCTATTTGTTGGGAATATGATTTCTGGAATATTTATTTATCTGCCCAGAGTTATTTGTGTTCCAAATTGTTCATGGGGTAGACACAAATTTGTTATTTGATCGAAATTCTAAGTTATTTGGCTAATCGGGTTTTCTGTGTTTGTATAAATGTGTTTCGAAACGTCCGCTAATTGCTATATGTTGATTAGTGGGAGTTGCACATTTCTGTGATTGTGATCTGTGATGGTTTGTGTATATGGATTTGTTGGATCATCGTGAATGAATAGCCGGGGGATGTGAGAAGTGAGTTTTTCTTTTCTTTCATTCATGTACAACTTGTAAATTGATGTACTATTATTTTGCGGGGCACATCCGGGTTGAGATTGTAGCCACTATTGTATATTATTTCTTTTAACTGTTTTTACTCCTAGGATGGACCCAAGGTGGGGTGCACAAACTACCGGGTTCTTGAAGTGCCGAGTGGCCTACTCATTTTATTGAGGGAGGTTGCTTCACTTCAGGAATTTAGCAGGTAGTTTGCCGCACCCGTAGGGGTTTAGGGTGGGGTTTTGGCTATTCATCACGACCGTGGAATCCGTGTTTCGTTACAGGCTTAAACGAAGCACGGAAATCCTAGTATATCCAATGTTTCCATCTGTGATTCTGTGATCTGGAATGCTTATTATTGTGTGAGACGAATGGCTATATATATTTATTATATATAATAAACGTTGCTTATGTTTTTCACCCGCGCTAGTCTAACCCCCGCTCTGGCGTTAGTTAAGTAACCTAACGGTGTAAGATGGGGCCCAGTAGCGAATGCGGATGGCATAAGCGTACGTTCTATTTTCGTTTCTTTTGCTGCAATGATAAGGTTAATTGATGGGACTGCATTAATTCTAATTAATACAAGAAAATAAACCTAAAATCTGATGTCGTTGGAATAATTACAAAACCACTAGGTTTTCTTCAAAAAGCATTTTTAAAAGCGGAGCTTAAACCACTCCTTTTCAAAAGCTATCAGGTTCCTTCGACTATATCAAGTTCAATACGTTAACCGTTTTTTCGCCAGAAAACCAGCCGTAGCCCTCTGTCATTTCAGATAGGTATCTAATAGTATTCATGCTATGTGTTTTGACATTCGCCAAGTCATAATGTTAGGTAGCTAGTGGGTGCTTATCTATGGCATAGATAGATGCATTAATCTAGAACAGGCGTACAACTGTTTTGGCCTTCGTTAAGGGCTTGTACGAATGGGTCTAGGTTAATCTGTATAATGACGGGTAGAACTTGACTTGTGACTTATGATATTTTGCCCTTCGTCAAGGTTATAAGCGCACGGGGCAAAAATTACATCGGGAGTTTCAAACATAAAGGAAACTTGCTAGTGCTGCATACCTTCTTGAGAGTGGTGTTTTTGGTTGGCTTCCTGTAGATTCATCACACAATGATAGTTAGGTCCTGATCCTACTGTGACTACCCGCTACTCTTCGGGAAACAATTTCACCTAACAATCAATGCTATAAACTAAGTAGGTGTCTAGATCAGTGTTAGCGGGGCTACACCTCTAGGGAAAAGAGGTGATATAATTAGGGAACTTCGCGAAAGCGTTGGAAAACCTCCCTCGAAGTATAGACGCTAGCCTGGCTGAAAGGTTAAGCAAGTATCGTGATGTGCGATTAATCCTGACTAATTCTTCTTTTAGGGTTTGAAGAAGAATTAGAGTAAACAGTAGGAGCCATCCTGTTTAGATAAACTAAAAACCGATCTAAACTTGCAAGAGCATAAGCTGAGTGTTTCTTTTCTCCTCTCCTAATTGCAGTGACCATGATGTGACTTAAGCTCATATTAGATAAAAATAAACTCGCTGGGCCAAACTATAAAGACTTACTAAGGAATGTCCAAATGGCCCTTACATATGATAAGGTCGCATACGTCCTCACGGCGAAAGCTCACCCTGTTCCCTGTCCAGCATCCTCAGTCACGGACATTGAGGTCCGTAAGACCTGGGATCTTGATTGCGAATGCCAAGTGCCTCGTGCTGGCCTCCATAGACAATGAACATCAGAGGCGGCATAAGAAGATGGACCTTGCTTCTATTTTCCTCCATACCAAAGAATTATATGGAGAGCAATCTTGTATCGCAAGATATGAGACCTCGAAGAAACTTTTTCAATCAAGGTTGGCCATCGGATCATTTGTCGGGGACCACATCCTGATGATGATTTCTCTCATCGAAGAGCTCGCGGACCTGGAAACCATGTTTAAAAATGAGTTGTATATCGATTTGGTCCTCCAGTCCCTTCCCTCCACCTATGCACAGTTCGTATTGAATTTCAATATGAACAGTATGTAAGTTCACTTCCTGAGCTCCTCAACATGTTGAGGATGGCAGAAGGCACCTTGAAATAAAGCAAGGAAACACCCGCTCTTTTTTTTAGAGGATCTTCTTCTTTTAGATCCAAGGCTAAGGCCAAGGGAAAGAAGAAGAAGGCCCTTGCCAAACCGAGGGAGGTGTGCAGAAGGTGCAGGGAAAGGGAAACAAGAAAATGGGAGGGTCAGCCACAAAGGAAGAGTGCTTCTATTGTCGGAAGAAGGGTCATCAGAGTAAGGACTGCAGGGCCCCTAAAGGTCAAGAATCAGGACACGAAGTAGGTTGTGGCTTCGGCTTCAAGTGTGTTCGTGATTGAAAACACCTTTTCCATAAAATCTACTTCTTGGGTATTAGATACCGGATCAGAATCTCACATCTGTAATACTTTGCAGGCGTTGAGAAGTAGTAGGGTTTTCAGGAAAGGTGATATGACCCTCGGGGTTGGCAACGGAGCCAGTGTGGATGCAGTTGCAGTAGGGGAATATCACATTGGATTGGCGAGTGGACATATTTTGTTGTTACATAACTGTTTTTGTATACCCAGTATGGTGTGTAATATTATATCATTGCTTTTATTATCAAATGAAGGATATAATTTTGTACTTTTAAGCAATGTTATCAACATTCACCTAAATCATGAAATGGTTGGGTCGGGTATACTAAGCAATAGAATATACATTCTTAATCTACATCAAGTTTTCAACATCCAAAACACACTAAAAAGAAAAGCTCCAGAATCAAACCAAGCTTTTCTATGGCATTGTAGACTCGGTCATATCAATGAAACATGACTAACTAAGTTACATAAAGAAGCATACTTAGATCCGTTTGAGTATTAATCATATGCAACTTGTCAATCATGTATCATAGGAAAGATGACAAAAACACCGTTCACTGGACACGGAGAAAGAGCCACTGAGCTCCTGGGACTCATACACAGCGGCGTGTGTGGGCCAATGTCTACACATGCATGAAGTGGCTATTCCTACTTCATTACTTTCACAGATGATTTCTCTTGCTTTGAACATATATTCTTAATGAAACATAAATCCAAGGCCATTGAGAAATTTTAAGAGTATAAGAATGAAGCAGAAAAGCAAACCGGCAAAAGTTTCAAGATGCTCCGTTCCGATAGGGGCGGAGAATACTTAAGTGCCGAGTTCCCGGAATACCTAAAAGAGAATGGAATTCTCTCTCAGCTTACTCCTCCATACATACTATAACACAACAGTGTATCAGAAAGACAGAATTGCACCTTACTAGATATGGTGCGTTCCATGATGAGTAATACTGAGTTGCCGCCATCCTTCTGGAGTTATATACTGGAATCTACTGCATACCTATTGAACAAAGTTCCAACTAAGTTTGTGCCTACCACTCCATATGAAATGTGGAGTGGAAAGAAACCCTGTCTCAAGTATTTAAAGATATGGGGCTGTCATGCCTTTGTCAAAAAGGTGCATCCGGACAAACTCGAGGCATGTTCAGTACTGTGTAACTTTCTGGGATACCCCAAGAATTCTAGGGGATATTATTTCTATCATGCTGAAGAACAAAAGATCTTTGTTTCTCATCATGGCCGCTTCATGGAAACTTAATTTCTCGAAAAAGAGATAAGTGGGAGCGCGATGGATTTTGAAGAAATTCTAGAACCACAGATTATTACTAAAAACTTAGTAGAACCTGAGACTTCAATGGAACATGACGTACCCACGCTACCACACAGATCTAGTAGTCTATTTCATCCGTCCGATATATACTACAGTTTTCTCGTAGACAGGGATTAAGAGGATTGCATCATCGACGATGATGGGCCCACTATTTTTCAGCAAGCCATCATGAGTAAAGAATCGGTGAAGTAGTTAGATGCTATGCGAACCGAGATGGAATCCATGTACACAAACAAAGTCTGGACTTTGGATTTTGTTCCTACTGGGTAAAACTCATAGGATGCAAATGGATCTTCAAAAAGAAGATTGGTGTAGATGGTCAGGTAGAAACCTACAAAGCTAGACTTGTTTCTAAGGGTTTTCGTCAAAGACCAGGATTGGATTATGACGAAACTTTTTCACCTGTGGCTATGCTTAAATCCATTCGGATCCTACTTGCTATTGCTGCCTTCCATGACTATGAGATCTGGCAGATGGATGTTAAAACCGCCTTTCTAAATGGAAGTTTAGAAGAATTTGTTTTCATGGATCAACCAGAGGGCTTCGTAGACAGTGGGAATGGTGGAAAGGTGTGCAAGTTACTTAAATCCATTTATGGATTATAGCAGGCATCTTGGAGTTGAAACATCTGCTTTGATGAGACGGTCAGAGAATTTGACTTTATCAAAAGTGCAGATGAACCCTGTATTTATAAGAAGATTGTAGGGAGAACTGTGGTATTCCTCGTTTTATATGTTGATGGCATTCTCCTAATAGGAAATGACGTTCCTATGCTACAATCGGCCAAGCTGTTCTTGTCACAGAAGTTTTTTATGAAAGACCTGGGTGATGCCTCGTAGATTCCGGGGATAAAGATCTATCATGACAGATCTAAAAGAATGTTGGGACTTTCAAAGTCGAGGTATATTGATACCGTACTAAAGAGGTTTAGTATGGAAGATTCTAAGCGCGACAATTTGCCCGCTTGTCACGGAATCACCCTCTCCAAAGACATGTCTCCCAAGACTGACGAGGAGAGGGCTCGCATGAGCATAGTACCATACGATTCGGTGGTAGGGTCAATAATGTATGCGATGTTATGTACCAGACCAGATGTAGCTTACGCACTTAGTGTGGTAAGCAGGTATCAGTCTGACCCATGTGAGAAACAATGGATAGCAGTTAAGAACATTCTTAAGTACCAGAGAAGTACTAAAGAGATGTTCCTGGTATACGGTAATGGGGATCTATAGATTGAGGCTTTTACCGATTCTGGCTTCCAAAGTGACAAGGATGACTTTAAATCCGTCTCGGGTTATGTGTTTAACCTCAACGAAGGGGCGGTCTGTTGAAAGAGTTCCAAACAGGACACCGTAGCAGACTCGACGATGGAAGCTGAGTATATCGCTACGAGCGATGCCGCAAAAGAGGCTGTCTGGATTAGGAAGTTCATTTCTGAAGTTCAGGTGGTTCCATCCATTGCTAATCCAATACATTTGTATTGCAATAACAACGGAGCCATGGCTTTGGAAAAGAAACCATGGTCCCATCAGAAATCCAGACATATCTTGAGGCGGTATCACCTGATCAGGGAGATCGTGGATCGCCAAGAGATTGAGGTACGGAGAGTGGACACAAAAGACAACACGATAGATCCATTCACCAAGGCCATCCTTTAAGTCCAGTTTGTGAGACTGTTCGAGATGTTGGGCATGCGGTACGCCAGCTACTAGGTCTAGTGCAGACAGTGGGTACTTATTGCGCCAATTACAGTCCTTAGTGCAAGTGGGAGATTGTTGGATATGTATGCCCTAGAGGCCTTCATTGTGCAGGATGCTAAGGATATATATGTACATGACAATCTTGCTTGATATGATAGTATGCTATTTGGTTTGTGTTTATCTTAGCATGTGATGTGTTTTACTTTGTATTTCATATCTTGTATACATGTTGATGAAGCCCGTAGGATCTTTGCCTTACTACCTGCGTTGTGATGGCGATCATACTAGTGGGAGCTGGGTAGTCTATAGGAACATCCTTAAAAGCATCCATAATCGTAGGAGTATCGAGACTGGGCATCATTACTCCAGAGTAGACTAGTGTATACATATTTAGACCCTGACGAGGGGCGATAGATTGGTCCCGCAGCCATTGGTGAGGTGCACCTAAGATTGTATACATGTGCTCACTAGGTGTGAGTACACCAGACAGGACTTGCCGAGAACTCTCTAGATGGTATTATACCTAGCGTCAGATAGCAGTTCTCTGGTGACATGAATGCAGATAGTTTGTCGAACTGAGGTCGTCATTTATCTCGTGTGAGTTCCCACTGTGCTTTGATTACTACCCTACCACGGCTCAAAGGAGTCGTGAAAACGGGTTTTAGTTGGGTACAGTCCTAAGCCACATGGAGGCAATGAGCGATTGTTGGGGATTCGTCTCTCCCGGTATAGGGAGTCGATGACGCGCTGTGATTGGTTGGTCATAACCATAAGTCCCTGGCCAGGACGGATTGAGAATTAATAGTGGTTGGACCAGTAGATTCTTGGATGCTCTTGAGCCACACCGACACGACTTGTCTGGTTATTAGAGGTCTGACATTTTCCACCCTCCTAGACCTTACATGCGATACTCTTAGACGAACAGATCGGACTGCACGGAGATTGTCACGGATAGGGTCAGTTGGGGTTTCGGATGAGTTCACTCGTTTGCCTCCTTTTCGACATGTACCTGGGTTGTTGTTACGTACAGCTAGTGACAATAACGGACTTGTGGTTAAACCCACTTCCAGTGTACTTTCGAGTCTTTAGAGTCCCATACAGAAGGTTTCCCTGGATCAGGAGAGACGATATAGAGGTCGTATGGTCTTACGACAGGGTTTCGATCACATACATGTACTGGCTACACGGATGATGTTCGGACGGATAATACTAGTGGGGTCTTGTTTAAGCCAGATCCTAGTATTATACTATTGGATTATACTTGTCTCTATTATATTTTTCGGAATACGGATACGGGTATGTATATACGGTGAGGGCATTCTTGTAATTTCATAAGAATGAGCTTCTAGAAAGAGACCCCCATTATTGATTTATCCTTTTTTGCTAAAGGATTAATGAGGTGGAAATTATGAGACACTTGAGGAATGGGTTGAAAACATGGCTTTGTTAATTGTTTATTCATTTGTAGTTCCTATTCAAGCATGGTTGATTATTTTGAGACTAAAATAATCCATGTTTGAATTATTATCATGAGACTTATCCATTCTCTCCTCTCATTCTCTAGTTCATTATCACATCCTCACTCGCTCTCCTATGTTTTATCTCCTCCACCCTCAACCGCATCCCTTCACATGTGTTGTGATCCACTGAGCTTTGAGACTAATTAATCCATAGATCATTCTCTACATCTACTTAGTAATCTCATCTTGTACATTAGATCACTAAGTTACCTCACTTGAGGTTGGAGCTTGACTATAGGCCCTCGGGTGGATTTTCAACGACCTAAAGAGACCGTCAACCGAGTTTGTTTGAAGCTTCAGAGGAGCCAAAGAAAGGAGTTCAAAGTTGAAGCTCAATCCGTGGAGCAAAGAATCACTAGAAGCCCAAAGGACTTGACACGGAGGTTTAACCCTCAATCCGAGTAATTAAAGCCTTCATGTAGTTTAGTTTAGCTAGTTAAGGTTTAATAAAGATCCTAAAGTGGATAAAGTCTATGTTGCAAAGCCAAACATGATCTTTTGATGTGAGAAAAATCGTTTTTGATGAATTCCGCCTCCCCGCGAACTCGCGGGGTGTACGGCGTAGACTTACACCTCCACTCCGATATACCGTTGTGCTGTGGTGTATACGGAGGAGTAAGCTTAGAAAGAATTCCATTCTCTTTTAATTAGTCGAGAAATTCCATGCTTATGTACTCCCCTCTTCTATCAAATCGAAGAATTTTGATACTTTTGCATGTCTGGTTCTCCACTTCGTTCTTATAATCCTTGAATTTCTCAAAATTTTCAGATTTGTGTTTTATGAGAAATACATATCCGAATTTAGAGAGATCATTAGTGAATGTAATGAAGTACGAGAATCTACCCCTTGCATGTATCGACATTGGACCACACATATCACTGTGTATGAGTCCTAAAAGCACTGTCGGTCTTTCTCCCTATCCGGTGAACGGAGATTTGGTCATTTTCCTTTTGAGACAAGACTGACAAGTTTCATAGGATAAAAATTAAAACGCATTTAGATATCCATCCTTATAAAACTTACTTAGTCTTTTCTCACCATTATGACTGAGTCTACAATACCACAAATAGGTTTCGTTCGTATCTGAACTCTTTCTCTTGCGTTAGTTTTGTTCATTAAAAACTTTGTTTTGATTAAGAGCATAGATATCATTACACAGTGTACCTTCTGCAACCAATACCTGATTAATATAAATGTTCATGATATTTCTATTTAGAGAAAAATTATATCCATCTTTATCATGTAAAGAAACTTATGTGATGTTACAAAGAATGTAAGGTACATAGTAGCAGTTGTTCAAAATTATAGTATTGCCGCTTGGCAATACTAGGTGATATTCACCGACGGCAGCAGCATCAACTTATGCTCCGTTCTCTACTGTAACAACCCTAATTCTCGGTACAAAAATTTTCTTTTTAAAGTACAAAATGGAGTACCTTAGCCTAAGCACAACTTAAAAGTAATTCTTTTTTAAGAACAGCAAGAAGCCACTTGTAGCTCTTTAGTAAAGCCTTGCACTGCTGTGACATAACCCCTGTGTTCGAATTCCATCAGCTACATATATTTTTAATGATTTTTCTTTTAAACATTTTGGAAGCCCGAAAGTTAACACGTGCAATACACGTAAAATGAAAAGTCACAGAAAATCAAACATGTGCAAAATGCTATTAACTGCGAGAGGGATACGTGGCACAAATCCAGAGCCCAACCCCTACCCAATGCCGGCGAGATTCTCACTTGGGCCGACGGTGCCGGGCTCACCCGTAGCTAATGGCCCCAAACTCTGCACACTAGTCTTTTGGCTTACCCCCACTACCCCATGCTGTTTGAATTCCCTGCAATCATCCAGAGAGTGTTAATTCACTCATAAATCCTATTTTGAATATATTTTAATTCACTTTTCAATTCTCAAGACCCTAATTTTCCCTATAAATACAACCCCATATCCTAGCTCTCTTCATTCTGAAATCTCTTGTTAAAAATTCACAAAAATTTCCAAGTCAAAGAAGGGTACAAGTGGAGTTAGCACTAGGTCAAGTTCCGGCGAGGATTCAAGACGTTCCCGGCGACTCCGCGACACCACGATGATCTCAATACCTTCCTCCCTCTATTCTTAATTCACACAACTTGTAAGTCCCAACTATTTCCCTCTCTTCTTACCTTAAAACTATATCTTTTTTAATCATGTCGGTAAGTGGAGTTACACCGACATTCTTTTCTAAAATCTTTAAAAACTATAATTTTCTTTTATAATCATTCATTCAAATCACTATACCTTGTTATTCAATCATGACACAATGTTTAGATTAATTTTCATCATTAAAAGTTTATGTTAAATAACTTTATAGTGCATGTTTCGTTTTAATACCATAAACTTTACACATGCCATATTTTAATACTTTTGCTTAGCATACCTTTAGAAAACCTCATAAGGTAATGACCTACCTCTCACTTACCCACATCTTGACATAGCACGATTCGCTTGAAATCAATATCATGTGGCAAATACAAATTTTCAAATAAATACCTTACACTATTAAAAACCGTATTTTCTTTAAATTGTGTGATTACGTTCCTTGCGATTATACCTCTACAACCCATTTTGGGAAACCCGATTGGGATGGTGCGATTATCGCACATCCACAGGATTAGTAGAGTGAGATGCAGAGCTCCTCATGGAGCATACGATCACGATAGAATTTTTATACAATTTTTAAGAAAAACGAGGATTTCTATTTAATAATAAAAGTTATTTTTTTAAACGTTATCAAGACACATATTTTTAAGATATTATTAAATTCCATATTTTCTAAACAAAATAATAGAATTACAAGTTTCATGAAAACACCATCAAGAATCCAGACAAATCAACTTTACAATAAAATACCATGAACTATTGAAGCTAGGTATTTATTCACTAGAATACCTCACTTTTAAAAGTTACATTCATGAAAACCCTAAATACGATAAATAATTATTTTAGATTTATTCTGAAAGTATACTAAAAATATTTTTCATAAAACCCCTTCAAGTTATATTAAATTTACAATAAGGACCCTAATAAATATAAGGTTAGGCGGGACCAATTCTCTTGAGCCTCAGGGAGCTGGAGAAAGTGGGCACTTGCCTATTTAAGGTAGAAAACAAAAACGCGGTTATCAATGGTAATTATCTTAGAAAAAGACACAAATCCCGCTATCCATATGCAGCAGTTACCGATAACTCCTAAACCTAATTCATGACTCAAATCTGTTTAAGTGTCTGACTCAATCTGAGTCTCAGTCTAATCTGAATACAATCTAAATATGAATCTAACTTTAACTCCAATTCAACATGAATCCAATATACCAAACATGAACACTTGAACATGAATACCGAACAAAACGAACATGCAACATGACTTGACCTGACCGAACCATGACTATATCTTGAACTTGATTACATGAGTATCTGTTTACATCCGAGCCGTTTACATGGACAAGTTATAACATGGTTTCGGCAATTATTACACAACAAATCATTACAATCAATACAATATGCATTACGAGGTTTTAACGGGGTAAATTGGTATGGAATGTATTAGAAGTGGCACGAGACGGTTACCATAATACACCTAACCTGAATATCCGTGCCGTTGTCCCGTGGCTTGACGGGGCCTTGTACTCCGTATACCATAGTCCATGGATAGTTGGACTCCTCTCGTATACACTGATACATTCTGTACCAAGCTACAAACAACGACATTAGTATAACAAAAACAAATAAATTACCAGATCTATTCCTTTTACTTAATCTATTCATATCTCTCTCTTAGGACTTACCGAGCGATTGTTCGCTGACGACATTCCTATTTCTTCTTTCTTTGGAATGTTGTCAGAAGGACCTGACTCTCAGGAGATTGAGCCCATCCAGGAAGATTTGGAGCAGTTTGCAGCAGAGCCAGAGTTCTAGTTCTTACTTGTACTTACTTTTCTTTTCAGTTCATATGCCATTGTTTAGGCATCGCTTTCCAGCATTGTATTTACTTTTCAGTTATATGTAAAGAATGTTTATCAATAAAAAGTTGTTGTTTTATTACATCTCTTGTTATTCTTGTGTTATTCATTTATATTGCTTATTTACGCTTAAAGTGTTTACTTCTGAGTAAATACGTCGTGGGCCTCGCTACGTCCTCTTCCTCGCTACGTCGGTAGGAGAAGAGAGAGGGGATGTGCTCGTGGCGGTAGCGTCAGGGAGTGGTCGATGGTGGTTATGAGTCGGTGGGGTCGTCGGTGAGAGGAGGCAGTGAGAGCTGGAGATTGGCATCACTGGCGAGGTTGTCGGCAGAGTGCAGCTCGAGATGGCCGGTAAGGTGGGTTTGCAGTGGGGATGCTCGATGGTTTTGGGTGTAGCGATTGAGGCTCGATGGTGCGAGATGTAGAGGTTGAAGACGAGGTGATCGACGGTGTGGGTGCAGGCGGTGCTTTAGGATGAAGGCGACGGCGATGGTGGTTGCGGTGTTTTGAGGAGGAGGCGGGGGTGCAGTGGAAAGGAGGTAGTGAGGGAGAGAGGAGATGACGAGAGGGGGTGAAGAGAGAGGGGAGGGTCGTGGAGAGCAGGTCGAGGTCCGGGCGTGGTCATTGCGCAGAGGACGGGGAGAAGAAGAGACGTGTGTTGAGGGAGATGGGGGTGAGCGGGTCATGGGGGGTTCGTTGTGGAGGACTGTTGCGAGGAGGGGGCAAGTCGTGGGATGAGGAGAGGGTAAACGGTGCGAGAAACGGGGGAAGCACGGGAAAATGGGCGGGAAAGGGGAAGAACGAAGGAGGAAGAAAGTGGAGGAAGCGGGTCGGGTGTCGTGGGAAGTTGGGCCGGGCTCGGGGAAATTGGGAATGGGTTTGGGGTGAAAAATTAAAAGAGAGTTAGAGAGGGAGTGGGCTAGGCTTGGGTTTGTTTAGGGAAAAAGAATTTAAAAGGGAATAGAAATAGGGTTAGGGTTATAAAAAGAAACAAAAAATGAAAGGATTATGGTTTAAAAATATTTAAAATAATTATAAATATAAATAAGTAAATTTTGTAAGTAACCCTTTTATAAAAATACAGATATTGGTTTATAAAAGAACTGGGTATTACATCATACCATCCTTACAAAAAATTTCTTCCTCGAAATTCAAAATAAGCAATAACCTATAAAATAATGTGCAAAAAGCCACAAAATCAAGTACTAACATATAGTGATTTACATAAAAGCAGCTAGATAAAAAATCTAAGATCTATATATGTATAAGAAATAACGCAACTAAAAGGATATGTCTAAGTAAGCACAAGGCTGAACCATTAATAAGGATAAACTATATGCACAAGAGAATAAAATAGCAATAACAACCAAAAGTGAAGGGTTTGCCGATAGGCCAAAGTATTTTAGAATGAATATATCGATCAAACAATTTTAAAATAACTTGAGAAAACCTACATGGTGAAAATATGAAAAATAGAACAAAATAGTATGCGCGATATATGTTCGCGCTATTGAAAACCTGGAAAATAGCAAAGCATTTTAAAATGAATAAAACGGGTGTAGTTAATAACACACAATTCTTCGATAAACAAAAAATATTGAAAGCTAAATTTCGAATAATGGCCTCACTGAACGTAATTATAGTAATAAAAGAAAACACTACTAATGTATAAGGGCTAGTCAGGGTATGGGTTTCAAAGGAGTATGGCCCATTCACAAAAGTCGGATAGTGGTACTTCAATCTGAATGTCGAAGAGGCTGGGGTCGCGTCAGCACAGGGTGCAAGGGTGAAGAGTAATGAATCTCAGAAGGAAAGGAAATTTATTGGGGAGGGAAAACGGTCATTGCATCATGCGAATAAAAAATCAGAAGATTAGTGTAACGTTTTGAAAATCGTTTCGGTGAAATTTCGAAAAATCGGAAAAATAAGGGGGTTTTCTGTAAAAAGTCAAAATACAAATATCTTATTATAAAAATTAAATATACATATTCTAGCTATGTAATTGCTATTATTTGGTGTTTATTGAGCCGCAGGTGAAATTTCAAATTTTCTGAAAAAATATTATTTTATTATTATTTTAAGCCGTCACTAATACATTTAATTAGGGAAAATTACAAATTGGAATGAGTTGAAACAAATTTTGTGCATCATAAAACATTAAATAAAATTTTATCATATGATTTTTGAAATGAAATCGTTTGCTAAAACGGTTTAGAAAATATCAAAGAAAAAGGCTTTTTTCGGTGAAATTAGTGTTAATGGGAATTGGGGTATAACATTTATCATTTTTCCTCACCCACACTCACCCACACCCTCTCTCCTCTCCCCAAATCAGCAGCCCAAGTTTCCCCCTCCTCATTTCCCCACTTGTTTTGACCAAAAGAAATGAAAAGAAAAAGGAAATGAAAGAATAAAAGAATATATAAGTATGGGTTTTGACCTTGGGTTGACTTGATATCATTTTCCCCACTTGACTCTCTTTCCTCTCTCCCTCAAATTCCTGGCCAAAACCAGCACCCTACTGCAGCAGCCCTCCCTCAAAAAAAATCCCACCCAATTTGCATCAAAAATCCACAAAAATGCTTCAAAATCAATACAATTTCAAAGCTAATTCCAAATCCAACTCCTACCCATTTTTCCTTAGCCTCTCAAGCCTGGTTTTTGGTGAAAAGTTTTCAAATTGAAGGTCAAGATTTTCATGCTAGATCTCAAATCTTGTGAGGTAAAAATCTTGAGCTTTTTGTTAAATTGTTGGTTATTGCTTTAATCTAACTTAATTAGGATATGAATTGTAGTTCTAATTGAAAGATTTAGGTTTTCAAGAGAAGGATTAAATTATAGTTAGGGTTTTTGTTGTGTGATTATGGTTGCAAAGTGGAATTCATCATTTTTTAATATGTGAAACATAATCAAATTGTTAGTTTGCAAATTGTTAAGTGGAATTGTAATATTTAAAGTTTATTGCTAACTAGGTTTTTGTAAACCATGAATTGGTTTAAGAGAAAATGTAATTAGGTTTTTGATGACTTTATTATCATTATAAAATGTAGTTTAATACTTTAGATCATGAAAATTTAAGCTAGATTGTTGTATGTGCATTTTTGCTATAAAATTGTTAAAATTGGTTAAATTGTAAACTAGAATTTTGGGGCTAATGAAATTTAATGAGATTAAATTATGAAAATGGTTTTTATGACTTATTTAAGATATTTAATAAGTATTATGGCCATTAGAATTGTTAAAACATCAAGTTTTGTACTAAATCGGTAAATTTTTTGCTTACTAAATTTTCGGAAAAATGGCTTTTAAGGTGAATTTGGGGTTTTAGTGAATTTTAACCTATTTTATATTATAGTTAGTGTTCGTGGATGCGCAAATGAGTGTGTTTGGGTTTTCTCGATGGTTTGACTTTTGTACATCGACATCGATGGTTGGTTTGGCTATTCTTGCATGCGTAGGCGATAGGTTTTGACCTATGCGTGATACGCGTGCCGATTTGATTTTCGTATGCCGTTTCGATTTCGAATTTGGTTTTAATGCAATACGGTGCGTTATGATATGTAGGTACCCCATATGGACTTCGAGACGACAAGAAAGCGCGCGGCGACGTCGGCACCGGCGAGCGAGGACCAGGTGAGTAGATTTATATCTACGGGGAGAAGTCGGATGGATGGCGTATAGCACCCCCGCAGTTCGCAGTGATGTATACGAATACGTATACACTTAAATATATATTATATTAATATGAGGCTTTGAGGATAAAGGTAGATGCTAGGTGTTCATGGATTAGTTTACTGTTAGTTGCGAAACCCTAGATTAGTTGTTACACCCACACACGCACACACACACATGCATACATCTATGTTATTACCTATGCGTATATGGGGATATGTGTTTATGTGTTCACATGGGTATGGGACTATGTGTTCACATACTGGATTTGAGGATAATGTTTGGGATTTAAGGTGAGTCGATGAAATTGATTTGAGGCCGTGAGATCGGTGATATGGCAGGGTTCGTATTTGAGATACGACATGACGTTGTAGCGGGTCCTTGACGTAGTGTTTCACACACGTGCATGCATACTTAGGCGGTATCAGTATTGTACTAGATGTAGATCAGTACCCCGATCATGATATTTGATGAAGAGGATACCAGATGAATAGTATGATGAATATGATATTGACCCGTACCCAGATTTGGGGATGCCGTACGACGGATTTACGTACGAGCTATATCTTGATGATTGATCCGCACTCTTGACTTGGGATGTCTGATTATAGATATGGTATCGGATATGATATTATTGAGGCGGGATCACCGACTAATATATATACAGGTATGTATATGGATCGACTCAGACGTTAGGCGGTTTCCTTATCTGTAGTCCAGCTTGTTAGCTTAGCCCTTTAGTTTAGTTTAGTTGTTAGATTAGATTCGATTCTTACCTATTTCAAAGCTTACGAATCATGCGTATTTTAAAAGATAGGTCAAGGGATTCTACGGATATTTCAAAAACGTATCTTTTCTTAAAAACACCGTAGCCCCTATTTTCGAAACCCCATGATTCGTGTTATTTCAAAAGGCACCATTTGTAGGATTTATATTAGATTAGTGCAGATTAGTTATAGTTGCGTCTAGTATTCAGCTTCCGCTCATTTTTACTGTTCGCTCCGCATCGCATACTTATATTATAATTTCTTATTGCATTATTAATATCATGCTGTTAGGACACCAGCACCATTACCGATGACGCGTATGTACCACATACACTTATTTGCCGGCTCACACACATCTTCATCGGTAATTGACATGTCACGAACACTTTAGAAAATACTATTTCATTTGACATAGGTTGTTAGCTAATAGTTTAGACATGATATTAGTGTACTTGCCATATATGCTAGTTAGACATTGTAGTTATTGCCTACTACTTCATGCATGTTATTATTCACTGTTGTGTCGCATTCATGGATTCTCATGCCTATATTCACTGTTTACATGCTATTGATGACTTGGATTTGGATTTCATGAGATTTCTTGGATTTGGAGGAAAACCGCAAAAACATGAATAAACCTGTTCTCCCTTTTAAAATAAAAAGTGCGGTTTTCCCATGATGTATGAGTCGTCCACCATGAGTTTGCTGATGGATTTCGATACCCGATTCGAGGAGTGGAGGAACCGTTTCGGGTACATGGTGGGCCCGGTATGGTACCCCGGGGCAAGATGAATGTGGTGTTGACGTTGAGCCTGGCAGGGGACAGATTACCTACCGGTGATATTACCCGACGCGTCGGATATCCGGAGGATACCGTCGTGGTCTTGAGATGGATGGTAGGGGCCGGTCTGGACTGACGGCGCC
This sequence comes from Agapanthus africanus, assembly GCA_030015575.1. Taxonomy (NCBI): domain Eukaryota; kingdom Viridiplantae; phylum Streptophyta; class Magnoliopsida; order Asparagales; family Amaryllidaceae; genus Agapanthus; species Agapanthus africanus. The sequence continues at coordinate 344,857,962 of CM057341.1, forward strand.
CTAGTATTGAGATTGAGACATTGATATTTCGAGACATTGAGATTTATGTTTTGTGTCGATGCTAGACACTGTTGATACTGATTTCATTTATGATACCTCAGTTTAAAAATACGAAGGAAATCTCACTAATTTATGAAAACAGTTTCTTCATTTACATGTATTCTGTTTTCATGCATTCATACCTCACTCACATGATATATTGCTACCTGAGGCACTGACACGGGCACATGAGATTACACTCGGGTTAGATATTTACCCTAGCCTTGTTATAGGCTACGTGTTATTCATATATTTGAGGATATATTATGATCATTGACCTAGGTTGCGTTATTTATGCGATTTCTGTGCGTAGATGTTTTTCTATTCACGAGTTGGCAACTCACCCCCGTTGTGCCCCAGTTTCTTGCAGGTTGCCGTACAGGTTTCATTACGGCTTTGCGGGCTCAGTTTCATTCGGGTGACTTGCTAGTAGGTGGGTTTTTCTTGTATCGTACCCATCATTTTAGCTTGTATAATATTATTCCGTTGTATCTAGTAAATTCCATCAACCAAACATGTATTTATTTTAGAGATAGAGACCGGTAATGTTTATTCTTTCGACCTTAGAGTCACACGCTGTATTTCTATGGATTTTCTTGCTGTTTTGAGTTTCCTTTTGAGTTTTGATCCTCGCCCTTGGCGTTGTATATTATATGGCTTGTGTGGTTGTGACCGTCGATTGACGAAGAGCTAACTTCCGCTTGGGGATGCCTTTTATTGATTTCGTATACTATTCATGTTGTATCCCGTTTGGGGGCCAGTATTTACAAAGGAGACTCTGCCGAAATTTTCAGGAAATATTTGATGTTTTTTTTAAAAACGCATAATTCGGCTATGCTATTAAAACTACTTGATTTAAATTGGTTTTCCTTCACTCTACTACTTTCTTGGTTTGGATTTCTGGGTTTTCGGCTTGCTTAAATTACGTACGCCTCGAGACGTTTCGTAGTTTAAGTGCCGGTCATATTCCGTACTTTCGGGACGTGACAATTAGCGTACTCAGAAATTTTATTATCATTCCAGAAAATTTCAAACAAAGAATTCTCGAAAGATAAAAGGTGGCCCTAAGCTATACATAGATTTATTTGGCCAGAGGAAACAAAAGATAAATCGCGTTAGTCATGGTTGTGGAAGTTCAGCAGGTTACGGTAAGCTCACGCGCTAAGATAGGGGCGTCCAATTCCGTAGCGCCTCGCAGAGATTGCCACTGGAGGTTCTTTAACCGCGGGGTCTTTTTCTTCTGGTCCTTCTGCCTCGGCTGGAGTTTCTTCATCGTGGTATGCTTCCACACGATCCGCCTCTTCTGGATCTTCTTCCACAGAATTTTCTTCCACTGGATTCTCCTCAAGGTTTTCCTCGGGATCTTCCTCTATCGGGTCCTCTTCTTCGTTGTCAAAGTCGCTGATCATGGCGACTCCTGGGGCTGCGACTCCCTCATCCTCGGAATCGTTGTTTCCAAAAATAACCTGTGTGCCGTTGATCTCGTCATCTGAACTTACCAGCATGCAGTCCAAGGAAACGCACGACCGTGTGTCCTCATCTAGAGGCGGCGCTGCTCCAGGGTGGGCCATGGCCTGAAAAGAAAGAGTCATGATTAGACAGTGGAACACACCAAGAAAATAACCAAGGATACGGAGCACAAGGAAAATATGCGGTAGGTAAGGACTGAAAAATCAAAATTTAGAATACTGATGCAATGAGTAGTATAAGGAAAATGAGTGGCAAGGGGACGATACATACATCACAACTCAAAATTTTATTGCATTCAAACTAAAAAGTTCAACGGATACAAGATTCTAAACGAAAAGAAACATTTACAAAAGAGTGACAATATTTTTTATTGAAAGAAGAAAAGGCGATAGTTTTTCATTGGTATCTAGACCGCTGCATTCTCGTCAAGCGAGTGGAATCCTGCGCTAGGTCCGTATCATCCTCAAAACTCGAACTACGAAATAAACAAGTCACGTAGCAGTAGTGGAGAGTGTGGATGAATGATCGCATGCTAAAAGCGTGTCGGATGTTTAAAGTTCTAAAGTATAACCGCGATCAGGACGGTGTCGCTATGCAGCTAGCCGGTTGAGCACGGGTCGATCCACAGGGAGATGGTTGTATGTCCGTTTGAGTTTTAGACGAGTCAATAAAGAATTTGTATATGTTTGTTCAGACTAACCTATGTGTATTATATGCAAGTATGAAGTTGTTAAGAAAAAGATACGAAATTGTAAGCTAAAGAAATCCGTACCCAAAACCTTTGAGCCGAGTCTTGACCAATTGAAGATAGAGCAATCGGCAACAACGTGGATTAGGGGATTTAAGTACGGTATTCGTGGAATCCGGCTTATTTACCCTTGTCCTTCCGTTCTTGTCTCTTGCTTTCGCCTCCGGCCAAACCGAACGCCACCGGTCGCGGTTAGGAATCACCGTTACCTTGGTAGGGTAGGGTGCTTAACGGAGCGCTTGCGTAACGTTTGGGCGGAGTTCAATGGAAAATAACGGGAAAAGGAAATGAGCAAAGAAACATTAACTTACAATACCGTATTTGTTCTTAACAACGATAATTACAATCATTCACAAAAACGAACCAAAAAGAAAGAACAAAAAGAACAAAGAAAAGAAAAGATTACAAGTAAGTAAGGGCATGGAATTTAAAGTGCAAGAAAGTAAAGCATGAATGTAAAGAAAGCAATAAAAAGCAAGAAAGAAATAAGCAATAAAATAATTACAAGAACACTAGAACTCAAGACAAGCATGGGATCAATAGCCAACCCTTAAACTTGCAAGCTCAATCAAGAGGTTGCAAGATCAAGAGAAGGGTAAAGAACTCATGTGAAATGAAACACTAATTCCATAAGAAGATACAACCCTTGAAATCAATAACAAACCCTTAAACTTTCAAGCTCAATGAAGAGGTTGAAAGATTAAGAGAAAGCAAGGATCTCAAGGGGAAGTTAAACAAAAGAGAATGATACAAAAACTCTCATCTTCATTGATCTTCCACTCAAAAAGCTCTCACTATAATTTTCATGGAGAAAAGAATGAAGAAGTAGAAGAAGAAGACTAAACTACACTAAATCCTTCAAAAGAGGCATAAGAAGTTAACACCTTGGTTTGGCTCAGTTCTGGGGTATTTATAGGTGGGGAACTGGAAACCTAGGGCAAGAATCTGCCCCTACAAGAAAAGACCAACATGCCCCTGAAAACGACAACGAGAGGAGACTAAATGGCCGCGGTTCCGCGGCCTAAGCGTGCTTATGCCGCGGAACCGCGGCCGTTTAGAGGAGTTAGGCCATGAAATTTGGTGGTTTTCCCTAGTTTTTAGTACTCTTCAGTGTGGTATATGACATTTTCTCAGAAACTCTTCCCATTTCTTCCAGAATTTCAGTAGATCAAAAGGTGATGTGATGTGGATCTTTTGCCAAGATTTCCTCGAGCTCCGCGTAGATATGTTGGATCTTGTGTTGACATTGAGCTTTGTGCACGAAAATGACATCGATTTGCCATTTTGTCCCTTAAACTGGTGTGTGGCAACATACGGATAGAGAGCGGAGACGCGTGTTTTATCTGTTGTTGGCAGTAATCCGGAATTTGACGTACTTTTCTATGAATTTCACTGTCTAGAGCTGAGAACCAGTATCCTGTAAATATTTAGCAAACACTGATTAAAAGCACCTGCCTATAACCAAACGAGCGTAAGAATGGGCGGTATAAAATGCAATATTCTGGTATGAACAAATACCCCCAAAGTTAACTTGTGCTCGTCCCGAGCAAAACCAATTATTCACAAAAAAGTCCTAACCGCACTTTCGCAGGGAACGCGATTGTACTGAGCAAGTGCAACATGCCGTTAAACCCCTAGGTGTCCCTAGTAGGAGGAGTGTTGTCTCCTGAGGGTTTTCAGCGGATTATACCCACAAAATCCTGTCAAGCTAGTGTCATAAGTTAACGTTGATTCTACTCCTACAGTTTAGTATTTACGTTAGAAATTCTATCATCCTAAGTTAGAAATATCCAACCCTTATGTTTCACACCTCCTATCTATTTAACCTTAGATCATATACGTTCCAAAAAAGTTTAGAAAGATGTTGGTATCTCCTGAGTTTTCCTTCTAATGTGCGGTCTTAAATCAGGGATTTTTATTAACTTTACAGAAAATAAAAGTCTTATTCTTCATTTCTATCTTTTATCCAAACATTGATTGTATACCCCTACGTGTGTGTATATTTGCACCCCTACACTAAAGAATTCAATTCAAGCTATAATACCCTTGCCCTAATATCTAATACTACTTCTTTTCATTAAGGATGGACGGATTTGCTCACACACCTTTCATGCGACTATTAATGCTTCTTGAGGCACTAACGACCGATTATTGAATGTGTGAACTTTAAAGCGTAAATAGCAGTTTCCAGGTCTTGACTTTATTCTATTTTTCTTTTTCTTTTTCTTTTTCAAGACCGGATATATTTTTCAATATGCTCTTTTGGTGTTTAGCTTTAAATACTGTTTTTTCTTTCATACTAGGCTTTAAGGCAAGAGTATTTCTAGGTATCCTCTACTATCCCAAGTTTCAAGGTGCGTGTAAGTGCAGTTTGTAGGGTATATACTTTCTAAATTTGAACTCAAGAAAAGAAACTATTTTTCAGACTTATCCTTCAGTAAAGCTTCAATACTTTCCCCTCATCTTGACTTAACTCAAGAACTGAACTCAAGATTACCTATTTCTCAAAAAAACTGTAAGGACGTATACTTACCAAAGTTAGACAGAATGAGGGTTATTTTTAGGATGTTCAATTCCTAAGCCTAGAATTTAGTTATTTCTAACATATCAACTAAACATTCAGAATAAAAATCAAAGTTACCCTATTGGCTAACTTGACGACAAAGTTTTTATATTTTTGGAAAATTTTCGATTTTTATGGGTTTTTAATAAGGTGTGCAAATGCAAAATATACAAATGAATGCGAAGGAAGAAAGCTTACCGAGCACACCCCCAAACTTAAACTTGACAGTGCCCTCACTGTCAGGCTACACCAAGAGGATCAAAATTGTCGGCGCTGCCTAAAAACAAATTATATACAAAACAAAAAGGAAAACAAAAAATATATACAAAAAAGGTGTCCCCCCCCAAACTTAAGTAAAACAGTGTTTCCACTTTTAAGCGTTGAAATTCAGGATTGGGGGGAAAGAGAACAGTATCAAGCTATACAAGGCCTTACACAGGCCAAAAGTTAGTACCAACCATTCAAAAAATTTATTTTTATAATGTGCTGGTTGGTGAAAGAAGGCGTAGAGAAAAGAGATGGAGAATACACGAGACCGTATGGAGAGAGAAGTGGGATACGATCTCGGTATATGAGATGAATGGCGGATGGGAGAAAGAAGTGGAATACGAACTTGAGGGTGGAAATGGAGCGAATAAATTAGTACAATTTGTGATGACCGATGTGTAAAAAGCGATTGTGCTAATCTATTAACCCGTCGAGAAATGGGATCAAATCCCTCAAGATTCGTGAGAAACCATGGGTACGCCGAACTTGGTAAACCAGACACAGGAAGTGAAAATGATACGGTTTCTGGCATGGTCGGAACGATGGAAAGGGTGGGGGGAAGTGATTGAGGAAGGGTATCAGGTAAAGGTTCAGGAGGGTGTACACAGGAAATGACAGGGAAAGGATGAATTGGAAAATCCGACTCATCAAGCAAACTGGTTCATCCTCAAAACTATCCTCAAAATTCTCCTCAAAATTCATCTTATCCATGCAATTTTCATCAAAATCCAGACGCATATGGGGTTCGGGAAAAATATTTAATGACTCGGGATGATGATTTGAAGAGACAAACTCTGCCAAATCTATGGGTTCATCATCCAAAATATTCCCAGCGTCAATATCCTGAATCAAGTGAAAATCAATATTCTCAGACACCTCATCAAAAGCATGGATTTCAATCGATTTTGGTTCTAAGATGGAGGTGTAGAGGTCAAAAAGATTGGGATTGGTTTCACTTGGAAGGGACCCTTCACAATCAGGTAAATCAAACACTACGAAGTCACACAACTCATTATCTATTCTATCTGTAATCAATGAATCGGTTGGAACACTAGATAGATATTCAAAACCGGAGTTGTGGGAGTCAAGATGAATTGGGTAGGCTTGATTCGGAAGGGGGTACATCTCACTCTCTCCACTCAAATTCTCAGCCTGTCCTACCGCCTCTTCAGACATTGAAAAATTTGGAGCTAGTTGAAAACTAGCTACCGGGTCACTAGGTTGTATGAGGGCGGCCATGGACGCATTCAAATCCATCATCTGTTGGCTTGACGCTACCCTAAAGTCTTCCAACGACTGTTCCAGACTAGACATGGGTTGTGAAGGGGTTTCAGTAAAAGATTCAAAGTTGTATGGATACTGAAAATTCCCAAACGGCTGTGTAGAAGCAATGTCTAGGGAAGGTGCAAAAGTTGGGTAGGACTGGTAGGAATTGAATGGTTGGACAGGGGTAGGATCAACATTTGGATAAGAAGGTGAATGAAATTGTTGATCCCAAGAATTTGAAGTGGTGACAGGAGTGAAAGATCGGCTACGAGATTGTTCAATACGTTCTGCAATAGACATAGGTCTTGGAGTTGCAACATGACTCAAAGAAGGGGTATCAACGTAAGAAGGGGTGAATGTTTGAAATGGTTGATACGAAGTGGATTGCGGAGTCAAATTGTTTGTCCTAGACGCGTCTATCCAATCTCTCAATGAAATTTTTGGCATGGATGGATCGTTCGAAGTTTGGCCAAAGCAAGAACCGTAAGAAGTAATGTCTGGTTGTGGGTACCAAAGTTCGGCAAGAGTTTTGCGAGGTGGAGTACCCATGATATGAAGAGAGAAAGAAAGAAAGGCAGAGAAAAGGAGGAGAAAAAGAATGTGATATTTTTTTATTTTTATTTTTTAGTTAGCTATTAACAAAAGAATGAAATATACACACAAAAAAAAATATGGACAAAAACAGTCACGACACAAAAATACCACACACCTAATCGTTCTAGGGTTCACCTAGGTCAACTAGACCTGCTCCAGAACTTGATTGTCGAAGTAAAACTGTGTCAAGAAATGGGCTCAAGATACACTGATCACGAGGCCAGGTAAGTGCAGAGATAAGGGGAGGTTTTCCAACGCTTTCGCGAAGTTCCTTAATTAAATAACCTTTTCTCTTTTGGCGGTTTCGCCGTTAACACTTTCCTAGACACCCCGTAAACAGTATACCGTTAAGCGAGGTTCTAAACACAGTTAACTTCTCCTAGTGAGCGCGAAGTCCTTAAGGCATAAAGTGTAATTTCTTTTAAAATTTGTGCGGGTAAACGTTATGCTCAAGTTCGTGATTTGTGGGCCACGGAAAAGGTGATGAAATCCTTTACCGTATATTGTGGGGTTCGCTTGCCCTTAAGTCCGTATTAATGTATGCAATGCGCAATTCAATAAAAATTCTATAAATAATCAAACAATCGTTTTTTGGTTTAAGCACGGCACTGCAACAAATACGGGTTAGTCAATTTTTAGCGTTTGCTAGCGAACTTGCAAAGAATAGTATATTGGATACGTCGGATTTGAGAAGAAGGTGTTAGTAAAGTACGTACCGTTAAGATTTTGGGTTAGGAAACCCCCGTTGAATCAAATCCGGTAAGTTTGAAAAGATCGCTTGCGCGGGTCAAACTACCCGGATCTTTGGCACTGTACTTTGCAAACACCTTAGCCTTGAACGTACACTTTGCTCCCCACAATCGCAGTTTGCAAATCCGCAAAAATCTGCACTCTTGCCCACAAAAATGATCAAAAATAACAAAAAGATTCTTTTTTTATAAATATATATAAAAAGAATATTAACCCGAATAACAAGAAAGAAAATACACTACCGTCTCCCCGGCAACGGTGCCATTTGATTGCACGCTAAAAGCGTGTCGGATGTTCAAAGTTCTAAAGTATAACCGCGATCAGGATGGTGTCGCTATGCAGCTAGCCGGTTGAGCACGGGTCGATCCACAGGGAGATGGTTGTATGTCCGTTCGAGTTTTAGACGAGTCAATAAAGAATTTGTATATGTTTGTTCAGACTAACCTATGTGTATTATATGCAAGTATGAAGTTGTTAAGAAAAAGATACGAAATTGTAAGCTAAAGAAATCCGTACCCAAAACCTTTGAGCCGAGTCTTGACCAATTGAAGCTAGAGCAATCGGCAACAACGTGGATTAGGGGATTTAAGCATGGTATTCATGGAATCCGGCTTATTTACCCTTGTCCTTCCGTTCTTGTCTCTTGCTTTCGCCTCCGGCCAAACCGAACGCCACCGGTCGCGGTTAGGAATCACCGTTACCTTGGTAGGGTAGGGTGCCTAACGGAGCGCTTGCGTAACGTTTGGGCGGAGTTCAATGGAAAATAACGGGAAAAAGAAATGAGCAAAGAAATATTAACTTACAATACCGTATTTGTTCTTAACAACGATAATTACAATCATTCACAAAAACGAACCAAAAAGAAAGAACAAAAAGAAAAAAGAAAAGAAAAGATTACAAGTAAGTAAGGGCATGGAATTTAAAGTGCAAGAAAGTAAAGCATGAATGTAAAGCAAGTAATAAAAAGCAAGAAACAAATAAGCAAGAAAATAATTACAAGAACACTAGAACTCAAGACAAGCATGGGATCAATAGCCAACCCTTAAACTTGCAAGCTCAATTAAGAGGTTGCAAGATCAAGAGAAGGGTAAAGAACTCATGTGAAATGAAGCACTAATTCCATAAGAAGATACAACCCTTGAAATCAATAACAAACCCTTAAACTTTCAAGCTCAATGAAGAGGTTGAAAGATTAAGAGAAAGCAAGGATCTCAAGGGGAAGTTAAACAAAAGAGAATGATACAAAAACCCTCATCTTCATTGATCTTCCACTCAAAAAGCTCTCACTACAATTTTCATGGAGAAAAGAATGAAGAAGAAAAAGAAGAAGAAGACTAAACTACACTAAATCCTTCAAAAGAGGCATAAGAAGTTAACACCGTGGTTTGGCTCAGTTCTGGGGTATTTATAGGAGGGGAACTGGAAACCTAGGGCAAGAATCTGCCCCTACAAGAAAAGACCAACATGCCCCTGAAAAATGACAACGAGAGGAGACTAAATGGCCGCGGTTCCGCGGCCTAAGCGCGCTTATGCCGCGGAATCGCGGCCGTTTAGAGGAGTTAGGCCATGAAATTTGGTGGTTTTCCCTAGTTTTTAGTACTCTTCAGTTTGCTATATGACTTTTTCTCAGAAACTCTTCCCATTTCTTCCAGAATTTCAGTAGATCAAAAGGTGATGTGATGTGGATCTTTTGCCAAGATTTTCTCGAGCTCCGCGTAGATATGTTGGATCTTGTGTTGACATTGAGCTTTGTGCACGAAAATGACATCGATTTGCCATTTTGTCCCTTAAACTGGTGTGTGGCAACATACGGATAGAGAGTGGAGACGCGTGTTTTATCTGTTGTTGGCAGTAATCCGGAATTTGACGTACTTTTCTATGAATTTCACTGTCTAGAGCTGAGAACCAGTATCCTGTAAATATATAGCAAACACTGATTAAAAGCACCTGCCTATAACCAAACGAGCGTAAGAATGGGCGGTATAAAATGCAATATTCTGGTATGAACAATGAATCTCTTCCTTGCAGCTCCTTCCTTCTAGGCCAACCATTGACAATATGTTCGTTGGATCCACAAATTAAGAATTGTCCTTTAGCGCTTCGACAGTCTCTCTAAAAGTGTCCTAGCTTCTTACAGTATCCACAACATTGAGTCCTCCGCTGTCTCCGTTGCTGAGGAACAAGTGGGCGCTTCGTATTCACTCCTTTTCCTTGTTTAACAGGGATTCCCTTACGATTGGAGGCTTCCGCTGGTGCCTGAGTCATCTATCTTCTTAATCCTTCAGCTAATAGGTCGTTCGTTCACTCCTGGGCTTCCTTCAAACCTTGCAGTACATTCAAAATCTCGACGGTCTGATTCTGGGGAGTTGAGATAGAAAAAGAGTCGTTTGAAGACATGATCCTGAAACAACAATTTTAGGATGGCATAAGGTACAAGCTATAAGGATCAGAATACAATGTAGATTAGGCAAGGAAACAAGAATATTGGGTGAGGTGAAATTCAAACGAGTGGAAATCAAATGTAGAGCTCTAAGTCATTCGAACAGAGTAAAGTATTATAACTATGCTGCAGTTCATAATTACAATCACATAACTCTAATAAGTCACCCAAAACTCTAACGGATGGAGTCAAAATATGGCATGACGAATAATAAAGATTCAAGTCAAAGATAACAGTTCACAATCCGGACCGAAAGAGCGACTTAAATTTTCAAGCTTTACTCGGAAACTACAATCCCAATCATAGCAAAACCTGGCTCTGATACCAACAAAACCATGTCACGCCCCGCTTCCCAGAATACGGAATACCAGGGGTTGACAAGGCCAGCCATGCTCCTACGGTCAAGGAAACATCCTGCCGTAGTCATACTTCGGTTTCTAGCTTTAAGTGGTAATCAGTAATCAATGCACAGGTAATGAGAAATGCAGTCACTAAATCAAAACAGATATAAACTAACCAGATAGAGATCAAGGAAGTATAGCGCCGAGTCGCTGATCTAGATATCTGCAATGTCCTCGAGGTACGTCAGGTCCTGGTCCAAGCTAAATCCTCTTCTCACTCTTAGCATGCATACTCAGGTCGTCAGAGCGACAAAATAGCAACAAATAGAAATACACGTAGCAAGTGTAATAATGATGAATATGAAACAGTACGCATGAAGTAATAATATGAGCATGAAGGAGCTAGTACATGTAAACAGTAAAGCGGGTAAATAGTAAGACAGGTGTATCAGTTAGTAATCCATGCATGTCACTAGACCTATCAGTCTCTAAGTCTCACTGTATAGGTCGCTAAACCTATCGTCAGTCCAAGTGTGAGAGTCAACCACTCATGAGTATCCCCCATCCAAGGATAGGACCCAAGGGCAAGGGAACACAGGCCCGAATCACGCACGATAATAATCAGTAACTCCATCCATACAACTCCCAAAATCACGGTATATGCCGGCAACGGGACTCCCGAGATTCTGTTGAACTCACACTCAAACTACCCCACTGTAAGCCCGCGGGGGCGCCCCGGCCGTCGATCCGACGCCGGAAACGCGGAAAACAAAAACTTTGCGAACTTTGCAACCGGCACCACCGCGGACTTTTTACCCGGATCGGGCCATTGACCTAGCTAGCTAGCAAAAAGAAAAGAGTAGAGATGCTATACCAAACGATCCGTGTCCTTCGGTCTTCGTCTCCGCTCCGATCTCCTGCGGAATCTCCGTCACTTCCTCGCTCGTCGGAAAGGGGCACCACGTAGCCGGAATCTTTTACGGGCTCCCGCCTCTTGACCGAGGCAACTCGGGCGCGAAGTTGGCTAGCCGACGCGTCCAAGGCTTGCTATAGAATAGTGTAGTATGCTTGTCTCTCTTGGGGTTCATGAAGTTGCCCTTGGTGGAGGGATTTGAGGAGGAGAATGAATGAATGAAGCTTGGGATCATGGCAAGGCTCAAAGCATGAAATGAGATGAAGAAAAATAAACTAACACAAATCAACCTCTCTCTCTCTCTCTAGCCAAAGTGGCCGGCCCCTTTAGATGATAGAATAGATTGGAGAGAGAAAAACAAGAAAGAATATATCAAAAGATAATACAAACCTCACAAATCAATCCTTTTTCACTCATCTCAAATGAAAAGCAAAGAGATGGACAAGAATGGAATAACATGATGATGCAAGTCTCATCAAAAGCAACATATGCAAGAAAGCCCCTCACAACATGTTAATTGCGAACTTGCAATTAACACTCTCCATCACAAAGCCCGGCCGAGAAGGAATGAAAGAAAACCGGCCGGAACGGAATGCAAACTGGCAACCCCAGAAAACCGATCCCGTAATAAATTACAGGAAAACCCCGCTACTGCAAATACATGCCCGCATTTGTATTCCCACTGAACACAAATGCAAAGAGACAAAACTACACTATCAAATACTAGAATCCGGCTTAAGCCAAAGCCGGCTAGTAAAAACTGTCCGATCACGATCCGTGCAATACCGCACGTATCTGATCGAACCCTGCCATATCTCCATACGGCCTCTACAGCGTTTCGCCCGAAACTTGAGTAACTGTCTGTGTGGTGGACTCTAAAGACTCGTCAATACTATGGCTGTGGATTTAACCACTAGCACGTCAGAGGTATTAGCCATACGTGACGGGCCACCAGCTATTGACCAAAAGGGACGTCGATGAGCGAACTCATCCTGACACCCTACTGAGCCTGTCAGTGACAATATCCGTACAGTCCGGTCCGTTCGTCTATGAGTATCGCATGGCGGGCCTAGGGGGTTGGTAAAAGTCAGACCCCCAAAAGCGGTACAAGTCGTGTCGGAGTGTAGCCCAGAACACCCTGAGATACTACTGGAATACCTACCAACAAATCTCCTGCCTTGGCCAAGGACTTTTCATGTTCTGGCTCTCCTAGACACAGCACGACCTCACCCCCAATACCGGGAGAGACGAACCCCTGCAGATCCGCTCACTGCCTCCATGTGGCTCGGGACTGTACCCAACTAAAACCTGTTTGCACGACTCCTTTGAGCCGTGGTAGGGTAGTAATCAAAGTACAGTGGGAACTCACACGAGACAAATGACGATCCCAGGTCGATGAACTAACCTGTACACATGTCACCTGGGAACTGCTATCTGACGTCTGGTATATCCCAACTAGCAGGTTCCCGGCGAGTCCTGTCCGGTGTACTCATAACCCAATGAGCACCTGTATACATCTTAGGTGAACCAACTGACACCAGTGGCTTGTGAGACCGGCCACCGCCCCTCGTCGGGGTCTCGACTGTATACACTAGTCTACTCCGGAGTATCGATGCCCTGTCTCGAAACTCCCACGACTAGGGACCTTTTAAGGATGTGCTTGTAGACCCCAGCTCCCACTTATATGATCGCCCTCATACTGCTGGAAGTCAAGCAAGAATCCTAGGGGCTTTATCAACGTGTAATAGCGACTCGTAAGGTCACCTAAAGCAGTACACGATGATAAAGATAAACCAGATAGCATACTATCATCTCGAGTAAGACTGTCCTACCGGGATAGGTCCTCCCCTCAATCATTGCAATCACGTGCCTGTGATCCAATAATTGACTCTGAGGGCACTATCTCCAACAATCTCCCACTTGCACTCGAGGCTAATTATTGCGATGTCGCATACTCACAGCCCGTGTGATACCGAACACCCAACTCCTCTACTAGTCAGTCTCACAAAGCTCGTTTGCGAGACTATTGCGTTCGAGGAATAGCCTCAGTGAGTGGATCCGCTTTGATGTTTCTTTCTATGTCTCTCTATATCTCATGTTCGCAGAGAAAACTATCTCCCGAAATGAGCAATACCTGTCTTAGAATGTCTGGATGTCTGATGGGACCTAGCTCATAAATGAACTCCAAATCCAAACTTCTTAGACTGTATCGTCAACTGAACTTAATCAGTATCCTGCGCCATACCTTCCCTCAGTTTCCACCTGGACCACCTGTCCAAAATACTGCCCCTCGTTAGAGGAAAAACTATAACTCTGACAGCCACTCTGCCATCCAGGTCACCTTGGAAGCCTGGAATGATAACCGTCTCCTAAAGGAGGCTGCCGTTATCAATTCCTTAGAACATCAACTTATGTTCTAAAACTGCTTCCGACTGTTTCTCCAAGATTGGATTAATATTAACTTATTGCACCTATTGCAAGAACAATATCTGGTGTGGTACTTGACATCTCATGATTGACTCAGTTGCCTAAGCAAGTGATCTGTCAATTATGCGTGTCCCTCTCCCCTTTAGTCTGTAAGACACCTTTAGAGAGAGTGACTCCATTACCTGCAGGTATACTACCGTGCCAGGAGTCGTCCATTCTAAATACTCATAGAATGCGGTCAAAGTACCCAGATTGGGAAACCACCCAAATCTAGATCTAAAACCATAGATCTAGTAACCAGAATGTCTGATATTATATCCAAGTCCTATGTGGAGAAACCACTGTGTGACGACCAAAGTATAACCGATCGTAGTATAGGAATATCACTTCCTACTCCGTGTATGTCATCAAATACCAGGACATCACACCCTACTACCTTCTCAACAGATCCATCTCCTATTCTGATGAAGTCAAACCTATGACTGTCACATCAGAAATAGATGATCTATCTCCGCAATATCTGCTATAGTCTATAAATAGACATAAGCTTGATGTCCACCAATGCTTCCGCTGCTCCAACTGACTACGACAACCCTCTGGCAGAGTCATATAGGCGTACACTTCTAAAGCTAGTTTAGAATGACGCTATACTCATCCTCCCGCCGGGTCTCGCAGCTTGGAACAACAGCAATGGCAAGTGTGGGTAAACAAGAACCTCCCTGCCACCGTCCTTGAGCATACCGAAGTACCTCTCGAGTGCCTGAGGTTACCCACCATATCTGCGGAGTGGCCAATGGAATGTCAAACCAGATTGAATCTTTAGGTTCTTATGAAATCTTCAGTAATCGTTTGTGGTTCTGGAATCACTTCCAGTTCTACCATACTCCCACTACTGTTTTCTGAAAAAATCCATTTTTGATAAAACTGTGGCGAGTCAAGAACAATATCACTATTGATCTTCCAGATGGTAGAAAATCAACCCTCGTCATAGCCCGGGTCAACCCACAAACAGCCACTACTGAAACGTGCCTTGAGTTGTCCAGAGTCTGGTTTTAAGCATAAGCCAGACAACTCCCCGTATCTTAACAATGTCAAGATATGAACTGTTCTATATCCAAGAAACAGAGGCACTGATTTAATTGAACCAGATTCAAATCATGCAGCTGTCTCCAGTGCATGTCAAGTAAATGGAAGAGAGGCCGATCAGCGTTACTCAACTTAGGAGTACCTCCAATTATGAGTAACCTGAAAGAGAAGCTAGTTCTCTTAATCATTACTATCAACTGAATACCACTCACAAGTATCTACATCTTCGATCTCCTTGAAGAATCCCGATACTTGCAACACCTGGTTCTCTACTTTACTCTTATACCTATAACTCCTCAAAACTTAGACCCTGTGTTTCTACGAAACACATGTCTAAGAACTAGAGAAGTTAAAAGTAAATAGAATATAGTACGAGGACCAACCCCTCTGTCCTAATGGATACTGGACAATATACAATACTCTGTATAAGTCCCCTGAGTCTGGTGACTCTTTCACTGTGTGTTGTAGGTTGAAAACTGTACTTTTGGTTAAGAAGAATTACACCGTTGTTCAATGCTCCTTACCTAACCATCCACTGGTATAGGTAAATGTCATAGACATAATTTCAGAAAGGTATATCTCACTCTATAAAAATAGACGTACAGATATATCAATTTGAAATTGGTGCATAACAACGGATATTCAAAACCAAATATTTGCCGACCGGCAAACAACCCAGGTGACTTCCTCAAATATCACCGATTACAACGAATCCCGATATAATGAGGATGGTCACCTAATTCCCAATAACTTACTCCCACTCATCATTTGTAAAACCATACAGATGTGAGAATCCAACCTGGTAAATACATACCCTGGAGTAAGTGTCTAATCGGGAAATCAGTTTTCTTTTAACAGCACACAGTGGAACTGAAACATTGAGATGTTTCGATGGGGTATCCTGGTATTCTTAGTAATGCCTCTTCCATTATCCAGATTCACAACTATAACCGCATAACTCTTTGCCATCTCTCCAAATCCCTTTATATGTCTTTAGTCATTACCTTCTGTACACCCCTTTAGGCCAAATGGTTTTCTTCCTTCCCTACCGTTCGGCACCAGCCTATGGTTTGGAAGAAGACTATCCAAAAAGCATAATGGGTGTACTGTCCTAATCCGAGGAGCACTCGCAATGCGAGAGAAGGTGAGGATAAAAGACAACCGAATGTACTTAATTCTAAGGTGATTTAGGATTGACAAAGAAGTACATGGTTAGGTCGTGAATAACAGTCGCAATTTACTTTGCCCTCTTACTAATCCCTTGCTTTGTCTGAACTTAATACCTTCTGTACACCGTTTAGGCTAATTGGCTTTCTTCATTCCCCACCGTTCGGCACCAGCCTAAGGTTTGGAAGAAGACTATCCAATTTGCGTAATAGGTGTACTATCTCCTAAACCAAGGAGTACTCGCAACCTGAGAGAAGGTAAAAGGAAAAGACAACTGAATAGTCCTATTCGTTTTCTCCAGAACCGGAAACCATCCTCGAAGTCCTTCGAGTTCGTATATAACCATACGATGGTTTTGTCCAATTGAAGTGGACGTTCGTAGTAATACGGGGTGCCCCGGAGAAAAGAGTAAAAGTAGGAGTGGCAAAGAGGTCTGCAACTCTGACAATCCAAAAGCCAGTGTTAAGAAGGTTCGGTCAACTTGGTCACTGAGTCATAGTCTAGGGTCGGGTCAATGGTCGCTGCCAAGAGAGAGAGAAAAGAAACACTCAGCGTGCACTCTAACCTAGATCAGAATGGTTGTCACTTTATCTAATCTGGAAACCTCCCACTGTAACGTCAAATTCTTCCCCAAACCTGAAAGAAGAATTAGCCGGGATAACCCGAGGAGTAAACTAACTCATCAGTGGGAATCGGGATCCAACTCTCATCGCATGATAACGTGACCGAATCCGCTCACGTTATCACACTCCAGAAGGTATGCGCATATCTGGCAAGTTTCAGTACTTTTGAAACTCCCGATGTGGATTTCTACCCCATGCTCTTATGACCTTGACTTTGGCCAACATATCATAAGTCACATGTCAAGTTCTACCCGTCGTTCTCCTGGTTAATTTGAACCCACCCGTACCTACCCTTGACTTTGGCCAAAACGGCAGTACGACTGTCCCAAACCAACGCATCTATCTATGCTGCATATGAATACCCAACAGCTACCAAACACTGTGCCTTGACTTTGGCCAACATACACAGCTTGAATACTATTGACCATCCATATGAAACGACGGAGGGCTACGAATGGTTTCTGGCGAAAACCTTTAACGTAATGAACTTGATATCGTTGAAGGAACGGATAGCTTTGTAAAAATATAGTGACGAAAATCTTTGCTAAAGAGGTCACTCCCGGTGAAGGGATCTCGGCTCTTTCCCCGTAGAATGAGGTGCAGGATATTCCGAATGAATACCACGGTGCAAAGCAAAAGCAATCGGCTATAGTGAAGTTAATGCTCTGACGCAAACTTTTGTCCAAGGGGTCACTCCCGGTGAAGGGATCTCGGCCCTTGCCTCGTCGACTGAGGAGCAGGATATTCCAAATGAATACCACGATGCAAAACAAAAGTGAACGTCCTTGCAATAACAGCTTTTTGAAAAAGTGTTCCAACAACATCAGAATAGGTTTGTTTATCTTGCATTGATCCGAATCAATGCAGTCCCATCAATTGATCACACCACAAAGAACGAAAATATACTGATGTACGTATATGCCATCCGCATTTCGCCACTGGGTCCCGTCATCACCCGTTAGGTTAGCTAACTAACGACAGAGCGGGGATTGGACTAGCGCGGATGTAAAACATATACAACATCTACTAATATATATACCAATATATAGTATTCGCTCAAGGCGTGATAAAAGCAACACAGAAATGTATAGCAACACAGATCAATACAGATATCTGGGATCCCCGGGTTTCACAGAGCCGCTGAAACCCGACGTTCCCCTGGTCGTGTGGATAGCCTGTGCAATGAAAATCCTAGACCCCTACGGGCGCGGCAAGTCACCCGCCAAAACCTGAAGCGAGGCAGCCCCCTTCAGCGACGTGAATGGACCACCCAGCACTTCACGGAATCCGGTAACTTGGGCACCCCTCCTGGGTCAACCCTATACCCCCTACGAGTGCGGCGAATAGCCCGCCAATCCTAGAGTGAAGCCCCCTCCGTCTCAATGCCATGAGATGCGGGCTTGTTGCCCTCCAGAACCCGGCTACCCGTGCACCCCTCCGCGGAGTAATCCTAGTACAGAAAGTAAAATATACATACAACGGGTACATCGACCGCAACCAGGTCGTGCCCCAAAATAATAATACAAACGGGCAGTGACGGCAGTCCACATGTCGGACGCTCGCCCCGCAATATCAAATGTACATATAAAACAGAACTGTACTACCACTGCAACCAGGCTATCCCCCACGACCGATCCGCAACAACACAGTACAATCACAGAACATCAACGTGAAAGTCACGTTCGCAAATCCGTCTAACCGGGCTATAGCAGATAGACGGGATTTACCGATCAAGTGACATTCACGGTCGCAGATATAATGTAAAAACTTTGAACTAGCATGTTTAAAATATCCGATCGAACAAATTTATCAAAGTGGGCCCCACACACTACTGTAGCACTTACAGAAAAACTGGGCCCAAATAAAATATCCCAAAAGCCCTATTTCCAACTGATAAGATTACTGGAAAAAATGGTGCCACAATTCCCTATTTCCGCCGCGCAAGCGCGGCCAAACCAGGGTTTTGGCCGCGCTTCCGCGGTGGAACTGAGGAATTGGTGGATCGTATTTTCCCAGATTTCTTAAAATTGGTTGTACATGTCTCTGCAATCACCAGAAAAATTTTAGGAGCTCAAAAAATTTTAACAGAGAACACATGTGCACAAAATACGGTTTTTGGGGATTTTCGTTCGATCGAGCACTAAACATACTAGAGCAAGCTAGGTAGGTTAACGGCGTGGCTCTGATACCATTGTAAGCCCGCGGGGGCGCCCCGGCCGTCGATCCGACGCCGGAAACGCGGAAAACAAAAACTTTGCGAACTTTGCAACCGGCACCACCGCGGACTTTTTACCCGGATCGGGCCATTGACCTAGCTAGCTAGCAAAAAGAAAAGAGTAGAGATGCTATACCAAACGATCCGTGTCCTTCGGTCTTCGTCTCCGCTCCGATCTCCTGCGGAATCTCCGTCACTTCCTCGCTCGTCGGAAAGGGGCACCACGTAGCCGGAATCTTTTACGGGCTCCCGCCTCTTGACCGAGGCAACTCGGGCGCGAAGTTGGCTAGCCGACGCGTCCAAGGCTTGCTATAGAATAGTGTAGTATGCTTGTCTCTCTTGGGGTTCATGAAGTTGCCCTTGGTGGAGGGATTTGAGGAGGAGAATGAATGAATGAAGCTTGGGATCATGGCAAGGCTCAAAGCATGAAATGAGATGAAGAAAAATAAACTAACACAAATCAACCTCTCTCTCTCTCTCTAGCCAAAGTGGCCGGCCCCTTTAGATGATAGAATAGATTGGAGAGAGAAAAACAAGAAAGAATATATCAAAAGATAATACAAACCTCACAAATCAATCCTTTTTCACTCATCTCAAATGAAAAGCAAAGAGATGGACAAGAATGGAATAACATGATGATGCAAGTCTCATCAAAAGCAACATATGCAAGAAAGCCCCTCACAACATGTTAATTGCGAACTTGCAATTAACACTCTCCATCACAAAGCCCGGCCGAGAAGGAATGAAAGAAAACCGGCCGGAACGGAATGCAAACTGGCAACCCCAGAAAACCGATCCCGTAATAAATTACAGGAAAACCCCGCTACTGCAAATACATGCCCGCATTTGTATTCCCACTGAACACAAATGCAAAGAGACAAAACTACACTATCAAATACTAGAATCCGGCTTAAGCCAAAGCCGGCTAGTAAAAACTGTCCGATCACGATCCGTGCAATACCGCACGTATCTGATCGAACCCTGCCATATCTCCATACGGCCTCTACAGCGTTTCGCCCGAAACTTGAGTAACTGTCTGTGTGGTGGACTCTAAAGACTCGTCAATACTATGGCTGTGGATTTAACCACTAGCACGTCAGAGGTATTAGCCATACGTGACGGGCCACCAGCTATTGACCAAAAGGGACGTCGATGAGCGAACTCATCCTGACACCCTACTGAGCCTGTCAGTGACAATATCCGTACAGTCCGGTCCGTTCGTCTATGAGTATCGCATGGCGGGCCTAGGGGGTTGGTAAAAGTCAGACCCCCAAAAGCGGTACAAGTCGTGTCGGAGTGTAGCCCAGAACACCCTGAGATACTACTGGAATACCTACCAACAAATCTCCTGCCTTGGCCAAGGACTTTTCATGTTCTGGCTCTCCTAGACACAGCACGACCTCACCCCCAATACCGGGAGAGACGAACCCCTGCAGATCCGCTCACTGCCTCCATGTGGCTCGGGACTGTACCCAACTAAAACCTGTTTGCACGACTCCTTTGAGCCGTGGTAGGGTAGTAATCAAAGTACAGTGGGAACTCACACGAGACAAATGACGATCCCAGGTCGATGAACTAACCTGTACACATGTCACCTGGGAACTGCTATCTGACGTCTGGTATATCCCAACTAGCAGGTTCCCGGCGAGTCCTGTCCGGTGTACTCATAACCCAATGAGCACCTGTATACATCTTAGGTGAACCAACTGACACCAGTGGCTTGTGAGACCGGCCACCGCCCCTCGTCGGGGTCTCGACTGTATACACTAGTCTACTCCGGAGTATCGATGCCCTGTCTCGAAACTCCCACGACTAGGGACCTTTTAAGGATGTGCTTGTAGACCCCAGCTCCCACTTATATGATCGCCCTCATACTGCTGGAAGTCAAGCAAGAATCCTAGGGGCTTTATCAACGTGTAATAGCGACTCGTAAGGTCACCTAAAGCAGTACACGATGATAAAGATAAACCAGATAGCATACTATCATCTCGAGTAAGACTGTCCTACCGGGATAGGTCCTCCCCTCAATCATTGCAATCACGTGCCTGTGATCCAATAATTGACTCTGAGGGCACTATCTCCAACACCCACACCCTGTGGTCTACATCAAACACTAACCTTAAACTCAAATATTAGTCGGTCCATGACAAATCTAAGCGAGAACTGGAGACATGATCTCCATCAAGCATGTCTCGACTGATATCCAAGATAAATGGACAGTGTTTGGTGCCTTACCTATGACACCCATATAAGTGCTTCTATAATCGTTCCATACCAATTATAGTCACACTTATACATGTCCCATAGACGTCGACAATGCAATAAATCAATTGGGTCCGCGGATTGTGTACAAGTACGTGTCACTTTCACTTATTCATTCACACTTTAACACTAACGTACTTGCCACAATCCGAACACTAATATCTAACACTGGGTAATGTACACGACCACTAGGTTACAAATGCAATGACATCTACATGATATGATGAGCATACGATAATTACGACATGAATAGAATATCATCAGTCAGTGTCCGAACACTTCCATAATTCACAATAAAACATACATGCAAAATTGAACGAAACAATGTAAAAGGGGTAAGCAGTTTGTTTAATTATCTATCCATCAAAATTGGTTTTGTGCCAATCGGGTTTCAGGTTTACTAGTTGTGGCTATTTCAATTTAAGTGTTCACTGCTTGAAATCCGGTTTCAGAACTGGAATGTCCGTTTCGTAACACATTTTAATCTCAGTTGAATGCATAATTAGGCGACGCTATAGTTGAACAATGTTTAGGTTTATCAGTGAAGATTTCAACGCAATTGGAGGATCAGTAATATCCTAAATTTACAGGGAGTTATCGCCAGGTTTAGGTTGGTGTGTAAAATCTGTCACTGCTGCATTCAGCAGAACACGTCGACATTATAAAATGTGCTAAAAATATCATAAAGAACAGGAATCCAGTGACACCAGTGGAGTAAGAAAGCTAACTCAATTTTATACACAACGATATAGGGTTCCGCACGTCTTCGCTTTTGAACAAGGATATACAGTGATTTAAAAACAGGGGTTAACCGGGAGTACTGCTCTGGACTGCAGTTCAGAATCGTAATTCTCCCCAGTTTTCCCTATAATAACTAGTTCAATTTTAGAAATCAACTATGGAGTACTGTAGGTTAATCTGTTATCTTTGACTCAAATCATGAAACGCTAAAATCCGAATTGCAAAAGATTTAATATGAATTTAACGGTCTAGCAAGTTCAGAAAATTCAGGTTTCATACCGACTATCGGGAGCAGCATTACATAGTTGAAATGACCGTGGTTTTCAAATAAATTTCTATAGAACCTCTATGAGTAGTAAAAGGGTTTAACGATCATTAGTTCCGCCATTTAAATATGGGCTTTCACTTAAAATTTTGCATCAAAATCTAGATTTAAGCATTCGATTCGCAGTCGAAACGTCTGTTTCTTTTAACTAAACAATCACTGTTGGATTATACTATTTCCATGCAATGTTATTGCTTGATTTTAGACTAGATTGTGACCCAAATCAATATTATTATAATTAATACGGTTAACTATTTAAAACACTGCGGTAATTTTTGGTGTGAACATAAACATATATATTGAACTGTTCATTACTGTAGCATGTAAGCAAGTGGCGAGCACTTGCCTCGATCGACGTGGAAAGGTGTCGACGACTCCGACGCAGTGATGGACAGCAGAAGCGATGATACTACGGCGTCCTTGGTTCTTCGATGATCGGGTTCGGCTCGAACAGTGATCGGCTGCGGCTAAGGCTCGAGTGCAGTGGATGGGGGCTTAAGCTTGACGTCTTGACTGTGGTGGGTACAGAGGAAGGCCGTAGTGCTGCTGGTGGTGGTCGGCTGTGCGGGGGGGGGGGCTTATTGATGGAAGCAAAAGAGAGAAGAGGATGCAGTGGGGAGTTGGTGCGGGTGGAGGGCGTCGGCGGCGATGGGTGCTCGGGTAAGGATCGGTGGTGGCATGCTCGGTAGGAGAGGAGAGAGGGGATGTGCTCGTGGCGTCGTCGTCAGGGAGCGGTCGATGGTGGTTAAGAGTCGGTGGGGTCGTCGGTGAGAGGAGGCAGTGAGAGCTGGAGATTGGCGTCACTGGCGAGGGTGTCGGCGGAGTGCAGCTCGAGATGGCCGGTGAGGTGGGTTTGCAGTGGGGAAGCTCGATGGTTCTGGGTGTAGCGAGTGAGGCTCGGTGCTGCGAGATGTGGAGGTTGAAGACGAGGTGATCGACGGTGAGGGTGTAGGCGGTGCTTTGGGATGAAGACGACGACGATGGTAGTTGCGGTGTTGTGAGGAGGAGGCGGGGGTGCAGTGGAAACGAGGTAGTGAGGGAGAGAGGAGATGACGAGAGGGAGTGAAGAGTGAGAGGGGAGGGTCGTGGAAAGCAGGTCGAGGTATGGGCGTGGTCGTTGCGCAGAGGACGGGGAGAAGAAGAGACGTGGGTTGAAGGAGGTAGGGTGAGCGGGTTGTGAGGGGGTTCATTGTGGAGGACTGTTGTGAGGAGGGGGGCGAGTCGTGGGATGAGGAGTGGGTGAACGGCGCGAGAAACGGGGGAAGCACGGGAAAATGGGCGGGAAAGGGGAAGAACGAAGGAGGAAGAAAGAGGAGGAAGCGGGTCGGGTGTCGTGGGAAGTTGGTCCGGGCTCGGGGAAATTGGGAATGGGTTTGGGGTGAAAAATTAAAAGAGAGTTAGAGAGGAAGTGGGCTGGGCTTGGGTTTGTTTAGGGAAAAAGAATTTAAAAGGGAATAGAAATAGGGTTAGGGTTATAAAAGGAAACAAAATAAAATGAAAGGATTAGGGTTTTAAAATATTTAAAATAATTATAAATATGAGGAAGTAAATTTTGTAAGTAACCCTTTTATAAAAATACGGATATTGGTGTATAAAAGAACTGGGTATTACACACTTCATCTACGGTATCTTGAGTAGCGATCTAGGTGCCCTAGTTGCCTCGGATATGAGGTTGGAGCTCGTTGCATAGAATCTCGGGTGGATCATCTTCGATGGTGGGAGACCGGAGATCATGATTGATCAAGGAAGCTCCTAGGGGCTTGGGATGATGGTTGAAGACCGAAGGACACGGATATATTCAGTATAACCATTCTAACTCTTTTGCATGTTTTGTTATCTAGGGCTTATGGGTAGATCCGGGTAATTGATTGTGGCAGTGCCAAATTTTATAAATTTTTGTTCCACATTTGGTCAGGGATTGGTGGCCACGGCGCTGCCATAACCCAACATGGTATCAGAGCCACTCCATAAGCCTTAGTTAACACTTTGCGATATTAGAAATACGTCGTTTTTGTCGTGCAAAAACTGCTGACAAAAATAGTTCCGAAAATTGAAAGTTTGAGATTTTTGCACACGCGCGCGGGCACACAGTTTGAACTGAGAAGCCTCGGGGTGGTGTATGGGCATCCGGGGGAACCCCGAGGGGGACCAAATGGCTAGGCCCACTCCCCAAGACAACCATAAGGTGGTCTTGGCAGTGGGGACCCGAAACTACCCTACCTTAGGCAGTTTCAGGTCTGCCTCACCCCCTGGCCACCTCGTGGTGGCCTCGGGGGTGGGGTACCCCCTCTAGGC
This sequence comes from Agapanthus africanus, assembly GCA_030015575.1. NCBI lineage: Eukaryota > Viridiplantae > Streptophyta > Magnoliopsida > Asparagales > Amaryllidaceae > Agapanthus > Agapanthus africanus. The sequence continues at coordinate 344,882,494 of CM057341.1, forward strand.
CCCCCGACTTGAAGTTAATTTCGTTCTCTAACTCCCTGCGAAGGTTCGGGCGCGTTTCGTTTTGATTCGGACTTCCGAATTGGCTTTAAACGGTCGGTTTTTGGAACTTTAGCTCATTGTTTTTTTCATGGTTTTGGAAATTGGTTTAGTTTGCTAATTGCGTGCGGAATTATAATGTCGTAGTTTTCAGTACATACATTACTATCTGCCACCATGAATTTCATTAGAGCGGTACAACTCTTCTAACTACTATATGTTCTTTTAGACGTGTTTGCGAACGTGACATTCTCGTCGATGTTCTGTGTTGTGTATTAGATATGTAAACCCTAGAGGCCTGTATTGTATAGGATGCTAGGCATGTATATGTACAGAAACAATATTTTCTTGAAATGATAGTATGCTATCTGGTTTATCTTCATCTTAATATGTGATGTGTTGATGAAGCCCTCAGGACTATGCTTGACTACCGGGATTATGATGAGATCATACTAGTGGGACCCGGGCAGTCTAGAAGCATATCCTTTAATAGTTCCTAGTCGAGGGTATATCGATACATGGCATCGGTATTACCAGATTAGACTAGAGTGTACGTTTCTTGACCCTGGGGGCGATGGTTGATTCCACAACCAATGGTGTTTGACAGCAAAGATTGTACACAGGTGCTCATTGGAGAATGGGTACACCGAACAGGACTCGTCGAGCACTCTTAGATGGTATATATACATATTGTTAGATAGCAGTTCTCTGGCGATACTTGTACAGGTTAGTCTGTAGACCCGAGATCGTCATAGTGTCTTGTGTGATTCATACTGTACTTTGATTTCCTCCCTACCACGGCTCTATTGAGTCTTGAAAACAGGTGGACTTTGGGTACAGTCCTGAATCATATGGAGACAGTGAGCCATAAGAGGGGTTCCGTCTCTCCCGGTATAGGGAGTTGATGTCGCGCTATGTTTAATCGGCTATAACACCTAAATCCCTGGCCAGGGTTCTTGAGGTTTACTGATAAGTGTTATCAGTAGTTCCTCGAACTGTTATGAGCCGTAAATCAGCATGACTTATAAAGTTATTGGGGTCTGACATTTACCACCACTAGACTTCATATGCGACGTATCAGACGAAGAGACCGGACTGTACGGTAAGTGTTGCTTGCAGGCTCGTAAGGGTTATGATGAGTTCGCTCGTCGGCCACCTTTTCGTCATGTACCTGGGTAGCCGTTACGCACAGCTAGTGCCGCTGACGTGCTTGTGGTTAAACCTACTGCCAGCGTACTGTCGAGTCTTTAGAGTCCCACACAGAGGGTTCCCTCGTTCAGGCGTAAGATGTAAAGGCTGTAAGTTGTTATGGCAGCCGTAAGCTGTTATGGCAGGGTTTCGATTATGTTCGTGTAATTGTTACAGGAATAATAACCGGAAGGATAATTCTGGTAGGCTTTGGTTTAAGCCGGATAACGGTATTATATTATTGGAATAGTGGTATTCGTATTTTTCGGAATTCGGATACGGGTATACGGTATACGGTATACGGAAGAGGGGTATTCCTGTAATTGTTACAAGAATACCTTCTAGAAGGTGCCACCTCATATTGACATCATAATGACATCATTTATTTTATGAAAATAAATAAATGAGGAGGAAATTAAAAAGTACAAGCATGGTTGAAATGATGGGTTTTATTTCTTATATAGTTTTGGAGTTACTTTTGAAGCATGGTGCTAGTTTATATAATGCGTGCTTCAATTATTTCATTTAGTGATATATCCTCATCATGCTTGAACTCTTTAATTATGACAAACACTTACTCTCTCCTTCTCCTTCTTCTTATAAACAGCTTCACATGAGATGTGAATGAAAGATAAGAATGAGATATAGAACATGCAGATTATTATTCTTCTTCCTAGCTTAAACCTTCACATGAGATGTGAATCTAAAGCTTTGGATTTCAAGTTAATCCAATACACTTATCTCTACATTATCCTAGTGACCTCTTCAAGCAAAATTGGTCTCTAGGTTAAACTCTTGTGAAGAGTTTCTAGCTTGCACGATAACTCTCGGGTGGATCATCTAGGTCTTGGGTGGCCGGGGATCGAAGACATCGGCAACATCATCAAAAGAAAAGATAAGGAGCAAAGGAGTTTCCTAAAAGAGAAGACTCGAAGGACCCTATCATCAAGGTATAATCCCTAACATAATAGATAAGATCTCTAGTTAGGGTTTAGACAAGATCTTCGGCTAAGTGCGTGTTGTATGCCGAGAAAATTTTCGTTCACCGCTTCCGCCGCGCCACAAGAGTTGTGGGAGCATGAAACACGCACCAACATGGTATCAGAGCCTAACTAAACCATAATTAGATTGTTAACCAAAAGTTAGAACCTCGATCGACAATTTTTTCTCCCGAAAACACGTTTTCTGCCCCTGCTGCTGTCAATTTTTGAAAGTGTTCAAAAAATCATTTGACAGGCCTTAAAAATACATGCAGGGTTTTCTAAGAGTACTGTAGAAAATTGAGATTCCAACTCACCAAGAACACCGTGGATCCGCTGCCAAACCCAGTGTTTGGCCGCCGATCCGCGGCCGAGTCGTGGCCGAGTCGACTCGGTGTTTCAGCATTATTCTTAGATTACTGAAATAGGTTTTCTGGGACATCTGTAATTTTCACAAAATTGTTTGTTTACTGGAACATGTCAAGTGTTGGCATGGTTTTAAATTATTGATCGAAATTCTAAGTGTTTGGCTAATCGGGTTTGCTGTTTTTCGATATGTGTTTGAAACGTCCACTAATTGCTATATGACAATTAGTGGGGGTTGCACATATGTATATCATGAGATGGTATGTGTATATGAATGTGTTGGATCGTCGTGATGAATGGCCGGGGGATGTGAGAAGAGCGTTTTTCCTTTTCTTTCATTCAATGTAATTTGTAAAAAGCAATGTAATATTATTTTGCAGGGTACATCCGGGATGAGGTTGTAGCCATCGTTGTATAATTTCTTTTTACTGTTTTTGCTCCTAGGATAGACCCAAGGTGGGGTGCACAAACTACCGGGTTTTTGAAGTGCCTAGTGGCCTACTCACTTTGTTGAGGGAGGTTGCTTCACTTCGGGAATTTGGCGGGTAGTTTGCCGCACCCGTAGGGGTCTAGGTTGGGGTTTTCGGCTATTCATCACGACCGTGGAACCCGTCTTTCATTAAGGGCTTGAATGAAATACGGAATTCCTAGTATATCCAATGTATTCATCTGTGATCTGAAATGGTTATATTTATATATGAGATATATAATAAACATTGCTTATGTTTTGCACTCGCGCTAGTCCAGCCCCGCTCTGCCGTTAGTTAAGTAACCTAACGGTGCATGACGGGACCCCGTGGCGAATGCGGATGGCATAAGCGTACGTTCTATTTTCGTTTCTTTTCTGTGATGTTTAGGAAACGTTAATGATGTGACAGCATTAATGTGATTAATGTTAAGAAAATAAAACCTAAAGATGTTGTAGAATCAAACTTTTTAAAATGGGTAACTCTAGCTTTTGTTTTGCATAGTGGTATTCTTGAATATCCTGCACCTCATTCGATGAGGAAAGAGCCGAGATCCCTTCACCGAGAGTGACCCCTTTAGCGAAACTGGCAAATGTTACAAAGAACTCGATTTGATTTTATTGTTGATCTAATTTTGCTTTGCATCGTGGTATTTACATATCCATCACCTTATTCGATAAGGAAAGAGCCGAGATCCCTTCACCAGGAATGACCTCTTTAGCAAGATTAGAAGAATGCTATAAAACCATTCGATTTTTAAAACTGGAGCTTAAACCACTCTTTCACACTCGATTCTACAACGATATCAAGTTCAAAACGTTAAAGGTTTTCATAAAAACCATCCGTAGCCCTCAGCCATTTTAGGAAGCAGAGTACTTAGTATTCGTGCCACGTTTGTTAACCATGGTTAAGGCGTGGTGTACGGTAGCTAAGTGATGTATTCCTATAAAGCATTTGATGCGATCGATTAGGGCATTCTCATGACTTTGTTGACTATAGTTAAGGGTCATGTGGGTGGGTCTAAATCAATCCCGAAATGGCGGGTAGAATTTGACTGGTGCTTACGATTTGTTGACCATAGTTAAGGTCATAAGACACTAGGGGTAAAAATCATATCGGGAATTTCAAGAGTTGAAAATTGCAATGAGATTGCATACCTTCTATATGATAGTTGGATCCCGATCCCACTGTGAGTAAAAGTTACTCACGGGAGAATTTTGCACTTTACGGTTAGCGAACTTGTAGGTTGCAATTAATCCTGGCTAGTTTTCTTTTTAGGTTTGAAGGAAAATTTGATAAAAAGCAGTGGGAGACATCAATTGGATAATATTAATAACCAATCTAATTATGCAAGAGCAATCACTGCATGTCTTTTTTTCTCTCTCCTAATAGCAGATACCTATGTCGGGTCTTAAGCTTTTATTAGACAAAAATAAACTTACGGGACCGAAGAGAAACTGTGTTAGATACTTGGTCGACCTCAAGAAGATGAAGCATGGTGATGCTTCCACTTCAGGTGTGTTTGTAACAGAAAACTGTTTTTCAATTAACTCTGCTTCCTGGGTATTAGATACCGGGTCAGAATCTCACATCTGCAATTGTCTGCAGTGGCTGAGAAATAGCAGGCTTTTGAAGAAAGGTGATCACACTCTCCGGGTTGGGAATGGGTCCTTAGTACATGCTACTGCAGTGGGAGAGTATCATCTTGGTTTGCCGTCGGGTTGTATATTGGTTTTGAACCCATATTATTTTGTACCTTCGATGTTATATAATATTATATCTGTATCGTTGTTGGACAATGATGGATATAATTTTGTATTGCAATCTAATGTTATGAACATTAACCTTAATCAAGAGGTGATTGGGTATGGTACATTAAATAACAGGATATACGTCCTAAATCAGCATACGGTTTTTTATATACAACACGCAAACAAAAGTAAGATCAGATCGAGGAGGTGAGTATCTAAGCTCAGAGTTTCTAGATTTCCTAAAAAGAGAATGTGATTCTCTCTCAGCTCACTCCTCCGTGTTGGGGTAAAAATTTACACCCCGGTTGACCGAGTCAAAGTCAAGATCAACCCCCAAGCTAGGTGGGCCTAAGGCAAGGTCAAGCGGGCCCATGCCCAAGTCGAGCCCGCGGCCAGCCTCCCCATGCCAACACCAAAATCATGTAATAAATAATTTTTATGTAATTTTTTATACATAAATGTATGCAAAATGGGCATAAAGCCAATATTTTGTAAGCACATGGCTTATGCGCAAAAATAAAATGGCACATGAGCCATAGGATGGGCAAAACGCCATTTTTGCAAAGCCCAAGGGGTTATATGTAAATATGTAAGCCTATATAAGGCAACATGATGATGAATAAAGTAATACTTTTCATTTCCCTCTAAAAAACCTAGGCTTCTTTGTGCCTCCTTCTCCTTCTCCAAGGTTCTAAACCTTTTCATTTCTTTTGAATTAAATCAAGAGTTTTACTCTTTTTCTTCCAAAACTAAGTAGTTTTCCACCACAAAACCCACAAAGGGGAACTCAGATCTCCCATTAGATCTAAAAAAGGAGTGATTTTTAAAATCTCCTACTTCTTGATCTTCAAGATCCGGCCAAACAATAGGAGGAAGAAGAAGAACCCCCTTCATCAGCTTCAAAACATCCTAGGAGTTCTAACTCAATATATATATATTCAGAAAGGAAATATTTGTTGTTATATATATATATATATATATATATAACAACAAATATTTCCTTTCTGAAGCATAGCTTCTGTTTCTGGGACTTAAAGCCCCTTTTTCCTCGCCGGCGCCCAAGCGCTCAAGCGCCGGACGCGCGCTAGCGCTCGAGCGCAAAGTGCCCACGTGCCGACACGTGGCGCGTTTGCGCTCCAGCGCCCTGCGCTCGAGCGCAAAGCGCCCGCGTGCCGACACGTGGCACGCTTGCGCTCAAGCGCACTGCGCCCGAGCGCAAAGCGCCTACTTGTCGACACGTGGCGCGTTTGCTTTCAAGCGCACTGCGCCCGAGCGCAAAGTGCCCACGTTCCGACACGTGGCGCGCTTGCGCTCAAGCGCACTGCGCACGAGCGCAAAGCGCCCACGTGCCGACAAGTGGCGCGCTTGCGCTCCAGCACCTTGCGCTCAAGCGCAAAGCGCCCACGTGCCGACACGTGGCGCGCTTGCGCTCGAGCGCCCAGCGCTCATGATCAAAGCGCCCACATGCCGACACGTGGCGCGCTTGCGCCTAAGCGTACAGCGCTCGAGGCGCTGGCCCCCACGCATCCTTTGGATGTCTTTTCCCCCTCCTTTTTTTTTATATATATGTACATACATATACATATACATATGTATACATATTTGCACACACACGTGCTCCACGACACTGTCCTTGTTAGAAAAAAATTTCTAACGGGGCGCTGCCCCGCACCCCGCAAGGGGGCTGCTAGCCCCCTTGACCCCCAGCCCGCAATCCGGGTAGTGGGACCCCCGTGAAAACTCTGCGTGGCTCCCAATATATCCAAAAAACCCCTTTCAAAACACAACACACGCACAATGCACATTGAGTTCGCATGACCAGTTTAACCCGTCAATCGGAGGTTCTCTCGCTCCAAAGGCGAGGGGTAATTAACGGCAGCTTAGTCCGCGGCTGCCGGAGATTCGGATCCCCACAATCATTAAACCCCAGCCTAGCTTAGGCAGGGGGAATCTGTAATGCTCCTTACAAGAGCGCGCATATTCCCATCTCAATGGGGTGACGAAAAACACCCTACAGATTCTGGCACGCCCGGTGGGACCAATCTCTCCTCCCATATTTCGGGTTAAGCATTCATGCGAGCTCAATCAATATACATACCTGTATTTATACTAAAATAATGCTCTTACATGCATATTTTCAAGCAATCACCTTTCAACGATGTCTTCGATAATGAACTCTGCTCCCGTCTCCTACACGATGAAGATAGACTCCAGGACGGTCCTTCCGGCCAGTCTCGGGCGACAATGGGAAGAGCCGCTGCTACCATTCAGCTCTTATGTGTTCATGCCAGTTGGCGCCATCCCAGCTCCTCAAGCCCCGGTGGCAGACAAACCAGTCTCGAAAGGCAGGAGACCAAATGTGGTGGTCGCGAGTGCACCTCAGCCCAAGCGCAAGTCCATTTCCGAATGACTCTCCATGGCCCTAGCTGGGGGCAAGGCCATCAACTCCAACAAAGCTACAACGCGTCTTGAGCAAGCACCAGCGGTGCCCTTGACCACTGCTCGATCGGGTGTCTTCTCTAAGCTCCCCTCTGATCAACTCACAATGGCTTCCCGGATAGCGGATGCCCGCCAAGCTTTCAAAATCGAGAAGCTGAGAGAGAAAAGGCCCAGATATAGAGCTAACAAAAGGGCTAGGGCTTCTGCCAGGCTAAACCTCATGAGGTTCGAAGAACAGGGTTACCCTGCCGAAGATGAGGAAATGGCTGGGTATGTGGTCCACACTGTCTACACGGTGGGCACGCGCAGCAAGAGCAAGGACGGGGCTACCACATCTCAAACCCAATCTGGCTTGAATGTGGTGGCTGCTTCCCAAGAGCAGCCGCCTCCGCTGGGTGATGAAAACCTTCTCGATGAGGATGATAGGCAGAAAGACCCTTTGGTTCATGAGGAGTCAGGCTCGGAAAGCGAAGATGAGCCAACTTTCCAGCCTAAGAATGCGGAGCAGCAACTTCTCTAAGAGCTCCGAAAACAGCTCAGAAGCAAAGACAAGGAGATGGCCAAGCTCTACTCAAAGATCGACAACTTGAAAAATGTCGTCTTACGGCTTACGGCCCAACTTGCCTCTCAGCCGCCCAATCAAGCATAGGGCTCTGCTCATGAATCGGGAAACGTTGTCCCGAGACAGCCGGTGCCTATTCCATCAAATCCAAAGGTGGGCGGACCGCATGAAAGTCAATCGCATCCTATCTTAGGGAATGTCTTAGCTACTGATGACAGTATCCCGCTAACTCAAGATCAAATCATAGATTTGGTTGCCAGCAAAGTCAAAACATTGGTGGTCGAAGCCGAAGCGCAAAAAGATATCAGCAGTAGTGGGAGACCATATCCTGCTCAGTATGAACTGGTAGAATTTCCTAGCGGCTATGTCATCCCCAAATTCGGAAGATTCGATGGGACGGGAAATGCGAATCAACACATCGCCCACTTCAAAGACTCATGCGGGAATACTGGGGGCAATGATGCGCTTCTCCTCCGCCAGTTCGTTAATAGCCTCACCGATGTTGCTTTCGACTGGTACGCGAGCATACCGGATGGCTCCATCACAACTTTTGTCCAAATGGAGTCTCTGTTTCGGCAGAGGTTCATGAGCGTCAGCGATAAGATTACCATTGCCGAGCTCGTAAGGACCAAGCCTAAGAGCGGCGAAAGCAGCACGGATTTTATAACCCGATGGCGTAATCTCTCCGTCAAATGCGAACCGCCGATAGAGCAGGACCAATCTGTCAGTCTCTTTTTCGGAAATCTCAACAACTAGATGGCCCCGTTTCTATGTACCGCGGGTCTCAAAACATTCCAAGAGCTGACCAAAAAGGTCCAAACGTTGGAACGCTCAAAGCCCGAGTCCGCTCAGGATCTTCAGTTCACAAACAGACCGAAACCTTGGAGGGATGACAACCAAAAAGGCGGAAGTTCTAACATCACTGATTCTCTAAATAAGCAGAGAACGGGCGGAGCAAAAACTGACCAGTCTCGAGAGCCAACTTTGGAGGAAAGAAGAAATAAGGTCTACTCATTCCGAAGGGACAAGGTCCACAAAAGTTTTAAAGATGCTCTGAAGAGTGACCTGCGGCTACCAGAACCGAGAAGGCTAAGTGAAGCGAACAAGACTGATCATCCCAACTTTTGCCCATACCACCGAGTGCTGGGGCACACTATTGAAGACTGTTGCATCTTCAAGGATTAGGTCGAGAAACAATACAAGGTGGGAGAAATATCATTGTCCCCTGGCGTGTTAATAAACAATCAAGCTGCGACCGCCAATTTCATACACACGGGGACCGAAGTCCTTCAGAGACCTGATTCTCACAAACATTCGCCTCTCTCTGGGAACAATCGACCTCTAAGTCGTTAAACTGGGAATGTAGAAAAAAATGTGTATATATGTAAATAAACAAAAAAATGTGAAAATAAAAGAAAAAATAAAGAAAAGCCGAAATGATGGGGCAACTCGCAATAAAAATCAGCGAGTAAAAATAAAGATGAAAATAAAGCCGAAATGATTGGGCAACCGCGAATAAAAGCCGAAATGATAGGGCAATCGCGATTTTCACGATAATAAAAGCTGAAATGATAGAGCAATCGCGGTAAAACAAAAAAAAAAACAACAAAAAAAACAAAACAAAGGCGGATGATGAGTTGCTCCTGGCATTATTCCAGTGCAGCAATGCAGACGCCAAACAAAAATCCAGTTTCCCAAAATTCAAAGGCCCTACGGCTAGTCCCCAAATTGACTACCGTATACAATCCACGAGCTCAAATAATTCTCATCATACCTATGCCCCTAGATAGACCTCTAAGTCTTTAAACTGGAAACAGATGACCACGAAGTCGTTAAACTGGAAACAGATGACCACTAAGTCTTTAAACTGGAAACAGATGACCACCAAGTCGTTAAACTGGAAACAGATGACCTCTACATCGTTAAACTGGAAACAGATGACCTCTACGTCTTTAAACTGGAGATAGATGACCTTTAAGTCGTTAAACTGGAAACAGTAGACCTCTATGTCTTTAAACTGGAAACAGATGACCTCTACGTCATTAAACTGGAAACAGATGACCTCTACGTCGTTAAACTGGAAACAGATGACCACTAAGTCGTTAAACTGGAAACAGTAGACCTCTAAGTCTTTAAACTGGAAACAGTAGACCTCTAAGTCTTCAAACTAGAAACAGATGACCTCTACGTCGTTAAACTGGAAACAGATGACCACCAAGTCGTTAAACTGGAAACAGATGACCACCAAGTCGTTAAACTGGAAACAGATGACCACCACGTCGTTAAACTGGAAACAGATGACCTCCAAGTCGTTAAACTGGAAACAGATGACCTCTAAGTCGTTAAACTGGAAACAGTCGACCTCTAAGTCGTTAAACTGGAAACATCCGACCTCTAAGTCCACCCATATGTCGTTAAACTGGGAACGAGAGAAATCCACTCATATGTCCTCACGATACATGAGGAGAACAAACCTTCGTAGGATCCTTACGACTCACGAAGGAAAAACACACTTGGGAGTTGTAACGTTTTGAAAATCGTTTCGGTGAAATTTCGAAAAAAACGGTAAAATAAGGGGGTTTTCGGTAAAAAGTCAAAATACAAATATCTTTACTATAAAATTAAATATACATATTCTTACTATGTAATTACTAGTATTTGGTGTTTATTGACCCACTGGTGAAATTTCAAATTTTCTGAAAATTTTTCCGAAATTAATTATTTTAATATTATTTTAAGCCGTCACTAATATATTTAATTAGGGAAAATTACAAATTGGAATGAGTTGAAACAAATTTTGTGGATCATAAAACATTAAACAAAATTTTATCATGTGGTTTTTGAAACGAAATCGTTTGCCAAAACGGTTTAGAAATTATTGATGAAAAAAGTTTTTTTTAGTGTAAATGGATGTTGGGGTATTGTATTTGTCATTTTCCTTCACCCCACACTCACACACCCTCACCCTCTCACCTAATAAGGCTAAATTCAGCAGCCCCCCCCTCATTTCCCCACTTGTTTTTGCAATTAGAAGCTAAAGAAAAGAAAAGAAAATGAAAACAATAAGAAATGAGAATGGTGTTGACTTGTGATATGGGTCTTTGACTTATCCAATTACTTTCCCCACCTTACTCTCTCTCCTATCCCCTAATTTCTGGCCGAGGTCCCTCCTCTCCCACAACAGCAGCCCCCTCTATCTTTTCCACTCATTTCTCTTGAAAAAAATTCATCAAAATTGCCTCAAAATCCATCAAAAAAATCCCAAAATCCAAATCCAACTCTTACCCATTTCAACATAGCCTATCATGCATGGATTGTGGTGAAAAGAGAGCAAATTGGAGGCCAAGATTTTCATGCTAGATCCGTAATCTTGTGAGGTATAAATCGTGAACTTTTGTTAAATTGTTGTTTGAATACTTTAAATCAAGCATAATTAGTTAATAATTTGGGTTTAAATGAATGGTTGGAAAATCTAGTATGGGTTTATGAAATTCAAGTTAGGGTTTTTATTATGTAATTATGGTTGCAAGTGTAATTTATCATCTTATGAAATGATAAAACTAATCTTGTTGCTAATTAGAAATCGCTACTTGTAAAATGTCCAAATTAAACTTTTTATGAAAACTAGGGTTTTCATGAAATGCATATATAGGTGAGATTAAATTATGGTTAGGGTTTTTATCACATTATTAACATCTTAATTTGTTGTTTAGCAACTTAGATCTTGCAAATCCAACCTAAATTGTTGTTTGTGCATTTTGCTATAAAATTGTTAAAATTTAGGTATTTTGTAAACTAGAATTTTAGGGTTTTTGGAATTTAACGAGATTAAATTATGGGAATTATTTTTATGACTTATTTAAGATATTTAGTGAATATTGTGGCCGCTAAATTCGTTTATACATCGAGTTTTGTACTAAAACGGTGATTTGTGCTTGCTAGATTCTCGGAAAAATGACTTTTTAAGTGAAATTGGGGTTTTTGCGAATTTTAAGCTATTTTATATTATAATTAGTGCTTATAACTGTACAAATGAGTGTGTTTGGTGTTTTTCTCGTTGTTTTGACGTTTGTACATCGATATCGAGGGTTGGTTTGGCTATTCTTGCATGTGTAGGCGATAGGTTTTGACCTATGCATGATACGCGTGCCGATTTAGTTTTCGTATGCCGTTTCGATTTTGAATTGGGTTTTTATGCGATACAATACGTTGTGATATGTAGGTACCCCATGTGGACTTCGAGACGACAAGCAAGCGCGTGGCGACGTCGGCACCGACGAGCGAGGACCAGGTGTGTAGATTTATATCTACGGGGAGAAGTCGGGTGGAAGGCATATAGCACCCCCGTAGTCTGTGGTGGTGTATACGGATGCGTATACACACCAACAATTATTATATGTTATTTGGGATTAATAACGATGTTTAGGATGGATATTGGTGTGTTGGATTATTTTAGTGTTGCGAACCCTAGGGTAGTGTTGCACTATACATACACACATACATACTTGCATACATTTCTATTTATATGTGCTCATGGGATTCTTTATAGTTATGTGTTCACATGGGTATGGGACTATGTGTTCACATATGGATTTGAGGATGATACTTGGGATTGAGATGAGTCGATGAGATTTGAGTCGAGACCGTGAGATCGGTGATATGGCAGGGTTCGTATTTGATATACGACCTGATGTTTTGGCGGGTCCTTTGATGTAGTTTTCACACACGTGCATGCATACTTAGGTGGTATCAGTATTGTACTAGACAGAGATCAGTACCTGGATTAGGATCTTTGATAAAGAAGATACCAGATGAATAATGTGATGAACATGATATTGACCCGTACCCAGATTTGGGGATGTCGTACGACAGATTTACGTACGAGTTATATATTGATGATTGATCCACACTCTTGACTTGGGATGTCTGATTATAGATATGGTAGCGGATATGATATTATTGAGGCGGGATCACCGACTATATATATACAGGTATGTATACGTATCGACTCAGATGTTAGGCGGTTTCCTTACCTGTAGTTCAGCTTGTTAGTTCAACCGTATAGTTTAGTGTAGTTGTTAGATTAGATTAGACTCCTACCTATTTCTAAACTAACGAATCGTGGGTATTTTAAAAGACAGGTCAAGGGATTCTACGGATATTTCAAAAGGCGTATCTTTTCTTAAAAACACCGTAGCCCTTATTTTCAAAACACTGCGATTCGTGTTATTTCAAAAGGCACTATTGTAGGACTTATATTAGGGTAATGCAGTTTAGTTATCATTGTGTATAGTATTCAGCTCCCGCATATTATTGCTATTGCTCCGCATCGTATACTTTTTGAAGTTCATATTTCATTATCGATATCATGCTGTTAGGACACCATCACCATTACCGATGATGCGTATGTACCGCGTACACTTACTTGCCGGCTCACACACATTTTCATCGGTAATTGCCATGTCACGCACACCTTAGAAAATATTATTGCCTAATGTAGCTTGTTAACTAGTAGTTTTAACATGATGATTACTTGCTTGCCATATATGCTAGTTTAGACATTATAGTTGTTACTTGTCACTTCATGCATACTGTTATTCATTATATGCCGCATTCATGGATGCTCATGCTTATATTCATGGTTTTACATGCTATTGATGATTCGAATTTCTATGATACTTTCTGGATTTGGAGGAAAACCGCAAAACATATATAAACCGCTTTCTCTCTTTTTAAATAAAAATGTGGTTTTCCCATAATGTATGAGTCGTCCATCATGAGTTTGCTGATGGATTTCGAGACCCGATTCGAGGAGGCGGATGAACTGTTTCGGGTACATGGTGGGCCCGGTAAGGTACCCCGGGGCAAGAAGCTCGTGGTGATGACGATGAGCCTGGCAGGTGGAGACTACCTACCAGTGATTTTACCCGACGCGTCGGATATCCGGAGGATACCGTCGTGGTCTTGAGATGGATGGTAGGGGCCGGTCTGGACTGACGGCGCCCTAGATATTGAGATTGAGACATTGAGATTTCGAGATATTGAGGTACTAAGATTTGATGATACAGGCCAGTCCGGATAGTCGGAGCCTGAGGTTTTGAGACATTGAGATTTATGTTTTGTGTCGATGCTAGACACTGTTGATGCTGATTTCATTTATGATACCTCATTTTAAAAATACAAAGGAAATCTCACTAATTTATGAAAACAGTTCCTTCATTTACATTAATTCTGTTTTCAGGCATTCATACCTCATTCATATGATATATTGCTACCTGAGGCACTGACACGGGCACATGAGATCACACTCGGGTTAGATATTACCCTAGCCATTATTATAGGCTGCATGTTATTCATATATTTGAGGATATATTATGATCATTGACCTAGGTTGCGTTATTTATGCGATTTCTGTGCGTAGATGTTTTTCTATTCACGAGTTGGCAACTCACCCCCGTTGTGCCCCAGTTTCTTGCAGGTTTGCCGTACAGGTTTCATTACGGCTTGCGGGCATGGTTTCCTTCGGGTGATTTGCTAGTAGGTGGGTTTACTTGTATCGTACCCCCCATTATATAACTTGTATATTATTACTCTGTTGTATCTAGAAGTTCCATGAACCAAACATGTATTTATTTCTGAGATAGAGACCAGTGATGTTATTCTTTCGACCTTAGAGTCGCGCGTTTTATTTCTGTGGTTTTCTTGTGGTTTTGAGTTTTTGATCCTCGCCGTTGGCGTTGTATATTATATTGCTTGTGTGGTTGTGACCGTCAATTGACGAAGAGCTAGCTCCCGCTTGGGGATGCCTTTTATTGATTTCGTATACTATTCATGTTGCATCTCGTTTGGGAGCCAGTATTTACAAAGGAGACTCTGCCGAAATTTTCCGGAAATATTGATGTTTTTTTTAAAAACCGTATAATTCGGCTTATGCTATTTAAACTACTTGTTTAAATTGGTTTTCTATCACTCTACTACTTTTCTTGGTTTGGATTTCTGGGTTTTCGGCTTACTTAGATTACGTACGCCTCGAGATGTTTCGTAGTTTAAGTGCCGGTCATTTTCCGTACTTTCGGGACGTGACAAAGTTGGTATCAGAGCGTTAGGTTTTACCTTCGGAGCGTAGGATGACCCTTGGTTGATGGAATAGGTGACTAAAGTAGAGTGACGTACCGTGGGTATGTTCCGCGGCATATTTATGATACGCTACTCCACTTAAGAAGCCTTAGGATGTACATTTCTTTGCTCAGTATTATATTCATTCCGATCTAGCCTCATCAGTACCAGTTATGGTTTTGCTGCCACGATTACGGGTAGGGAGAGCTACGGCTAAAGTTGCGGTCAGCACGAGCTCGTCACGAACGAGGACTGACCAGGGCGAAATTCTGGCGACACATGATTGCGGAGATGTGTCTTTTTATTGTGTTTTCACGCCCCGAGCATTTGATGGATCGCTGTATGAGATTACTTGCACGTGCCGATCAGCACTAGAGGATTGAGCCACTGACAGAGGCCAGCCAGATTTTGATGACCGTTGTTGTATTGCTTACTTATGATGATTGAGGCACTGTTCAGCGTGCAAACGAGTGAGCCAGTTGTTGCTGCGAGTGACGAGATATCGCCCCATATGTTGGAGCTATTGCGGGACTGGTTGTACTAATAGATGCTAGAAGGTCGCTAGTCACCCAAGGATGAATGACTAGGACAGGTGGTTCATTCGCCTACCCCGATGCGAGGTCATCATATAGGTTGGTTCCAGCTAGAGACGACTTCACGCGGAGGCGTAGAGAGTCGACAAAGACGATCGAATGTTGAAAACCTATTATTCCAGGTTTAAAGTATTCAGAAAGACATGCAGGCAATTATATGGACCCTCTAGAAGAATGAAACCCTAACTCGACTTAATGACCGTGTGAAAGCCTTTGAACCTTAGGGTTTGCGGCAGTTCCGCGGCGCCATTAGTGAGGCTTGGGTTTGCCCTTCTACGGCTGGACCATCGATGCTGTGGTACGTACTCGATACTGTTAAACTGTACCCAAGATGTTGAGCTCTTGGTGGATTATGAGGTTTTGACGAATCGATCGGATGGTTCGACTTCATTCGGATGCTAGGTGGTGAGATGCATTTCTTAGGAGACTCCAGATACGAGGATAGCCGTTGGAGCTCAGTCCATGCAGCCACGACGATACGAGTCCGAAGCAGTCGACATTAGAGAAAGTGGAGTAAGTGGTTCGTACGATATCTTGATGAGACGACGTTCCACTCCGCCGACATCAGAGATGAGATACGCATGCCGAGGCATTGTACTGGGATGTACCTTCCAGAAGGAGTCGCGATGAGTATGCAGCCGTTCCGGAACAGGAAACAGATATAGTAAAGGACGATGACTTCCGGACAGTTCGGCAGAGACGAGATTTGGGATAGACCTCGACAGGACTTTTCTGGAATAAATTACGAGAAGACTCAGACCCAGGAGTGGTCATGTTACGCACACCAACAGGCCAGGTTTCAGGATCGTCGACGTGATATGCTTTGAGTGATCAGGACAGTTGGCCAGAGATTCTTGGAGGATGTGCTTGAGCGGGACTATTCTGCGATACTTGATTTTGCGTATTTTGGGCGATCTATTCGCAAGATTGATTTTGATGATTGAGTTTCATGATATTTGTCTTCATGGACCATGGTCGCACCTGCTGAGTATTTACGATTTTTGCACGGTTGTTGCACTTGATATCGTTTTCGTGCCTTGGTTTCTCATGTTGGTGATTATATGGATTTCATATAGGGGAGTTGATTTTGTGCGCATATACGCACACGATTTGGTTTTTGCACTCGGTATGATTCATATATGCTTGCAGTGCAGTGATAAACATTTTGTGCACTTAGATGCACTGGACTTCGATTTCAATTGTGATATTCGATATTGTTTTGTGCACCTGATTGGATTTTGCGCGTGTTCAGCACTTGATATTGGATTTCATGATTTTGTGCATGATGGATGCACTGGTTTTGGATTTGAGCGCATGTTTTGAGATACGATTTTGGTGCACACCAGATGCACTAAACCGAGATTCTTCATGCATGTCAGATACACCTGTTTTGTTGTCAGGCACACCTGTTGCCCTTGACAGATGTTTCGTTCACACCCGATGCACTTAGATGTTGTTTCTTTGCATATGTATAACACATTTGTGGATTCGATTTCCGTGCGCACCAGACGCACATGGCATTCATATATATATTTTGGGATTGATTTCTTATAGAGCAGTACGTTTTTACGATATTGCAATGTGTTTTCGTATTGAGCAGGACTAGTCACAGGATAGTACCTGAATGTATTTTGCATGCATTGATAGCTATCGAAGGGAATTCCAAAAGTGAGCTATAGTCTCAGTATTTACCTACGTGTCTGATATGACACGAAATGTTTAAGTCAAGGAGACCCTTCTAAATTGTTTCCCAAAACGGCGGAACGTACTTTTTAAACAAAAGGTATATATGTATATGGTTATTTTCTTATGATAGACGCCCACTACTGTGCAGTGTTATGCGCATTGCACAGCGACTTTAAGAGATTTGGCATGCATTTTCTTCAGATATTTACATATATAGATTTGATATTTACGTGTATAGTTTCGAGTTATATCATATTGGTTTTGTATTGGATTTTACATTTGTGTCTTTGCCATGACTCCGATGATTGCGGGATACTTGACGGAGTTTTGATTTGAGTTTTATGCTCATTTTTCATGCGCATGCGTTGCGCTACGATTTGTTTTATGTATTTATGATTTCGGAGCCCCGGCGATTTGATGGTTTTGGCTGAAATATTTTAGTATTTGGGGGAAGTTTTAATTTAATTTCGGGGACCGAATTTCTTTAAGGGGGGAAGATTGTAACGTTTTGAAAATCGTTTCGGTGAAATTTCAAAAAAAACGGTAAAATAAAGGGGTTTTCGGTAAAAAGTCAAAATACAAATATTTTTATTATAAAATTAAATATACATATTCAAGCTATGTAATTACTAGTATTTGGTGTTTATTGACCCACTGGTGAAATTTCAAATTTTCTGAATAATTTTCCGAAATTAATTATTTTAATATTATTTTAAGCCGTCACTAATATATTTAATTAGGGAAAATTACAAATTGGAATGAGTTGAAACAAATTTTGTGCATCATAAAACATTAAACAAAATTTTATCATGTGGTTTTTGAAATGAATCGTTTGCCAAAACGGTTTAGAAATTATTGATGAGAAAATGTTTTTTTTTAGTGTAAATGGATGTTGGGGTATTGTATTTGTCATTTTCCTTCACCCCACACTCACACACCCTCACCCTCTCACCTAATAAGGCTGAATTCAGCAGCCCCCCCTCATTTCCCCACTTGTTTTTGCAATTAGAAGCTAAAGAAAAGAAAAGAAAATGAAAACAATAAGAAATGAGAATGGTGTTGACTTGTGATATGGGTCTTTGACTTATCCAATTACTTTCCCCACCTCACTCTCTCTCCTATCCCCTAATTTCTGGCCGAGTTCCCTCCTCTCCTACAACAGCAGCCCCCTCTTTCTTTTCCCCTCATTTCTCTTGAAAAAAATTCATCAAAATTGCCTCAAAATCCATCAAAAAAATCCCAAAATCCAAATCCAACTCTTACCCATTTCAACTTAGCCTATCATGCATGGATTGTGGTGAAAAGAGAGCAAATTGGAGGCCAAGATTTTCATGCTAGATCCCTAATCTTGTGAGGTATAAATCTTGACCTTTTGTTAAATTGTTGTTTGATTACTTTAAATCAAGCATAATTGGTTAATAATTTGGGTTTAAATGAATGGTTGGAAAATCTTGTATGGGTTTATGAAATTCAAGTTAGAGTTTTTATTATGTAATTATGGTTGCAAGTGTAATTTATCATCTTATGAAATGATAAAACTAATCTTGTTGCTAATTAGAAATCGCTACTTGTAAAATGTCCAAATTAAGCTTTTTATGCAAACTAGGGTTTTCATGAAATGCATATATAGGTGAGATTAAATTATGGTTAGGATTTTTATCATATTATTAACATCTTAATTTGTTGTTTAGCAACTTAGATCTTGCAAATCCAACCTAAATTGTTGTTTGTGCATTTTGCTATAAAATTGTTAAAATTTAGGTATTTTGTAAACTAGAATTTTAGGGTTTTTGGAATTTAACGAGATTAAATTATGGGAATTATTTTTATGACTTATTTAAGATGTTTAGTGAATATTGTGGCCGCTAAATTCGTTTATACATCGAGTTTTGTACTAAAACGGTGATTTGTGCTTGCTAGATTCTCGGAAAAATGACTTTTTAAGTGAAATTGGGGTTTTTGCGAATTTTAAGCTATTTTATATTATAATTAGTGCTTGTAACTGTACAAATGAGTGTGTTTGGTGTTTTTCTCGATGTTTTGATGTTTGTACATCGACATCGAGGGTTGGCTTGGCTATTCTTGCATGTGTAGGCGATAGGTTTTGACCTATGCATGATACGCGTGCCGATTTAGTTTTCGTATGCCGTTTCGATTTTGAATTGGGTTTTTATGCGATACAATACGTTGTGATATGTAGGTACTCCATGTGGACTTCGAGACGACAAGCAAGCGCGTGGCGACGTCGGCACCGGCGAGCGAGGACCAGGTGAGTAGATTTATATCTATGGGGAGAAGTCGGGTGGATGGCGTATAGCACCCCCGCAGTCCGTGGTGGTGTATACGGATGCGTATACACACCAACAATTATTATATGTTATTTGGGATTAATAACGATGTTTAGGATGGATATTGGTGTGTTGGATTATTTTAGTGTTGCGAACCCTAGGGTAGTGTTGCACTACACAAACACACATACATACTTACATACATTCCTATTTATATGTGCTCATGGGATTCTTTATAGTTATGTGTTCACATGGGTGTGGGACTATGTGTTCACATACGGATTTGAGGATGATACTTGGGATTGAGATGAGTCGATGAGATTTGAGTCGAGGCCGTGAGATCGGTGATATGGCAGGGTTCGTATTTGATATACGACCTGATGTTTTAACGGGTCCTTTGATGTAGTTTTCACATACGTGCTTGCATACTTAGGTGGTATCAGTATTGTACTACACAGAGATCAGTACCTGGATTAAGATCTTTGATAAAGAAGATACCAGATGAATAATGTGATGAACATGATATTGACCCGTACCTAGATTTGGGGATGCCGTACGACAGATTTACGTACGAGCTATATATTGATGATTGATCCACACTCTTGACTTGGGATGTCTGATTATAGATATGGTAGCGGATATGATATTATTAAGGCGGGATCACCGACTATATATATACAGGTATGTATACGTATCGACTCAGATGTTAGGCGGTTTCCTTACCTGTAGTTCAGCTTGTTAGTTCAACCATATAGTTTAGTGTAGTTGTTAGATTAGATTAGACTCCTACCTATTTCAAAACTAACGAATCGTGGGTATTTTAAAAGACAGGTCAAGAGATTCTACGGATATTTCAAAAGGCGTATCTTTTCTTAAAAACACCGTAGCCCTTATTTTCAAAACACCGCGATTCGTGTTATTTCAAAAGGCACTATTGTAGGACTTATATTAGGGTAATGCAGTTTAGTTATCGTTGTGTCTAGTATTCAGCTCCCGCATATTATTGCTATTGCTCCGCATCGTATACTTTTTGAAGTTCATATTTCATTATCGATATCATGCTGTTAGGAAACCATCACCATTACCGATGATGCGTATGTACCACGTACACTTACTTGCCGGCTCACACAAATCTTCATCGGTAATTGCCATGTCACGCACACCTTAGAAAATATTATTGCCTAATGTAGCTTGTTAACTAGTAGTTTTAACATGATGATTAGTTGCTTGCCTTATATGCTAGTTTAGACATTGTAGTTGTTACTTGTCACTTCATGCATACTGTTATTCATTATTGTAAGTCCACGGCAGCGCCCTGACTGATATGATTTAGCGTGCTTGCGCTTTCTAAAAGATAGATCAAAAATATTTGTAACCGCAATCAAGAACGGCGTCGCTTGAAGCTAGCCGGTGAGTACGGGTCAGTCCACAGGGATGTTGTGAATTTCCTAATCGCGCTAATGAGTTAATTCCGAAGGGTGTTCGGATTGATTATTAAATCTAAAAATTGAAGTTGTATGATACTAGGATTAGAGACTTGCTAGGATTAGGTTTAGGGAAAATTTGGTAAACAAAGATCTACATCTCTTTCCATTGGCTTTAATTAAAGATATCATATTAGTGTTATGGTAAATCTTAACAAAGGGGATTAGGATGATTGGGAAGATTGATTCTTCCTCTAGATCCTTGTCCTTCCTTTCTTAATCTTTACCCTAACCTCCATGGAAAACCTTAGAATCCGGGCCTTTAGACTACGGAATCACCGTTACCTTGAGGGTAGAGTGCCGTAGGGAGCGGAATAAGAAGGTATGCATGGAGTTCTAATTTTCATAAAAGATTGGCAAAGAAAAGAGATGAGAGATCTTCATCTCTCAAATCCTTCCCTATTCCTAACCCTAACAAGCGAGAAAACTACTCACTCATTAGGGAATTGAAGAACATTTATCTAGGGCAGAGAATAAAAATTAACTAGGGCAAGAAATTAAATTTATCTAGGGCAAGAATAGAAAATTAATTTAGAGCAGAAAATAAAGAACTTACAAAAAAATGATGCTCTCCAAAAGAATGCTGAAATTTTATTAATGAAGGGAGGCATAAGGAGGCATAGGAAATTACAATGAGTAGAGTTCCTATTTATAGAGAATAGGAAACCCTAGGTTACAATTGATTTGCATGTCTACATTTACCAAAATATTCTTAGGAAGACCTAGTCAAAGTAGACTTCAAGTTTTGGTAAAATTTTATGTCTCTGTCTCTTTAAAGAAAGTAATGGGCCTTGGATCTTTGGGCTTCCTTATTATTTGGTTCTTTATTAAAATAGCTTCTATGTTTCTTCCAGATCTCCAGTGAATAATTGCGGTGGACTTTTAACCGTTCGCTTTGTAATCTTGGACCTTGCATTGCCTTGTACTTTGTGAATTTTATCTTTGATGTAGGCTTGATCAAGAGTCTTCTGTTTGTTGGTCAAAGTCCCTTTTTTGTGTCGTCTTTTGTCTTTTTCACTGTTTTCGCTCCAAGAACCTGTAACCTGTAATATGTAGCAGACATGCATCAAAAGCACCTGTTTATTTATAAAAAGAATAAGAATGGGGAATATAATAATACAATATTATGGTGTGAACAAATACCCCCAAACTTATCTTTTGCTCGTCCTCGAGCAAACTTATTTTTATTCACTAAATTCCTAACCGCACTTTCGCAGGGAAACGCGATTGCACTGAGCACGTGCAACAAGCCGTTAAACCTCTAGGTGTCCCTAGTAGGAGGAGTGTTGTCTCCTGAGGGTTTTCAGCGGATTACACCCACAAAATCCTATCAATTTGGCCATTGACTTTTGTTCTCCAATTAGGTTTTCTAACAAGGAATTCTATTATCTTTTACTTGTAAATTATCCACCCATATTCTTCACACTTCCTTATCATTTAACTTAAGATTATATATGTTATGTAGATCTACTTAGCTTTCGGCATTTCTTAAGTTTTCCTTCTAGGGTTCCATCTCCATTTAGGAATTTCTATCAACCCTTACTAAAGATACAAGTTCTATTCTTCACTCCTTTCTCTCATCTAAACTCCAATCACATATCCCCACGTGTGTGTAAAAATCACCCCAACACTTGGAAATTCAAATCAAGCAATCATACCCTTGTCCGTTGTCCAAAGTACTTATTAGTAGGTGAATTTTTAATTGAATTTTGCTTACACATCCTTCATGCGACTGTTAATACTTCTTGAGGTACCAACAACCGATTACAAGATATGTTTGCACTTTAAAGCGTAATTCCTAGTCTTGCAACACCCAAGGCTTTTAGCAGTGACTCCCAAACCAGTTGGTCTAAGGCACTAGGTGATGAAGCATCCTCGCTAAATATTTTTCTATTTTTACAGCCTTAAGTAATCACAAAAACCAGTGTTCATTTTTTTCTTTTTCTTTATTCGCTTTTTTTTTCTTTTATTTTCATTGTACTAAGGACTTTAGACAAGAGCATTTCAAGGTCTCCTCTACTATTCCAAGTTTCAAGGTGCGTGATTGTGCAAATTGTAGGGTATACGTTTTCAGAATCTAGACTTAAGCTAGGAACTATTTTTCAAACTTATACTCTAATAAGAACATCAATACTCTTCCCTTGTTTCGATTTAGCCTAAGAAGTGAACCCAAAATTTGCCTATTTCTAAATAAACTACAAGGCATATACTTTCTACCGTTAAACTTTAAGGAAGGTTATTTTTAGGGTTTTTAATTCACTAAGTCTAAGATCTAGTTGTTCCTAGTTAGTTAACCTATTTGTCAAACTCAAGTCAATTAGCCAAAATTGAATACATTAATTTTTATAATTTTTCAAAAAATTTCAATTTTTATGGGTTTTCAAATAAATATGCAAATGCAAAAATATGTACAAATGAATGCGAAGGAAGAAGACGTACCGAGCATACCCCCAAACTTGAACTTGACAGTGTCCTCACTGTCATGCTAAACCAAGAGGGTCAAAATGTCTGCACTCCCCTGTTTATTTATTTACAATTTTTATATTTTTAATGTTTTGAATTTTTTTTTATTTTTTTATAGAAAAGAAAAAAATATATATACATATATACAAAGATTCCCCCAAACTTAAGCTTGGCCTTACACAAGCCAAAGGTTAGCACCAACCATTCAAAAATCTTATCGTGGTAATGATTAAGTTGGTGAAATAATGGGGTGTAGAGGAAAGAAGTGAGAAACACGCGAGACCGTGTGGGAAGAAAAGAATATGGTCTCGGTGGGGGCGAAGAATGGCGAAAAGAAGAAAGAAGGGTCACGCGATCTTGAGGGTGTAAATCGAGTGAATAAAGTAGCACAATTTGTGATGACCGATGTGTTAAAAGTGATTGCGCTATCCTATCAACTCGTCGAGAAATGGGATCAAATCCTTCAAGATTCGCAAGAGAACATGGGTACGCCGAACTTGGTATAGGAGATGAAAGCGTAACGGCCACTTGCACGGTCGGAACAATAGGAAGGACGAAAGGGAGTGAATTAGGGATAGTCTCATTCTCACCGTAGTAAACCGTGTCGAACTGGAAAGATTCCATCAATGGTTCGAAATGACTGTAAGCAACCGAGTCTGATGGATTAACTAACTCATCTGAAAATGCAAAGGACTCAAACTCGGGCGGTGAGACTTCAACATCGTCCAAAAAAGTGAAACACTCGTAAGTGTCATCAGCTGTGAGAACTGTGTCAGATTCAAAGGAAAAGTTTTCAAGCTCACAGTCGTCAAGCGTGAAATGAGGCGTGGTCGGAACGATGGAAAGGAGGGAGGGTGATTTAGTTAAAGGTTCAAGAGGATGAATTGGAAAATCCGACACATCAAAGAAAAATGATTCAACCTCAATATGATCCTCACTATTCTCCTCAATATTATCCTCATAATTCTTCTCAATATTCAACTCATCCATGCCACTATCATCAAAATCAAGACGCATATGAGATTCGGGAGAAACATTTAATAACTCGGGATGATGATTTGAACATAAAATTTCAATTAAATCGACAGGTTCATCATCCGAAATATTCCCGGCGTCTATATCCTCAATCAAGTGAAAGTCAATTTCTTTAGACACCTCCTCAAAAGCATGGATGTTTATCAATGTAGGTTCTAGAGTGGAGGTGTAAAGATCGAAAGGGTTAGGCGCGGTTTCACTCGAAAGGGGTTCCACACAATCTGGCAAATCAAACACTACAAAATCACACAACTCATTTTTATTTTCAACAGGTGAACTATTTAGGGCAATCGATGGAAAACAGGAGTTGTGGGCTTCAATTGGGTAAGGGTAGGTTTGATTTGAAAATCCTCTCTCATTCTCACTCTGTCCAACTGCCGCCTCATACATTGAAAAATTTGGAGCTAGCGGAAAACTAGCTACCGGTTCAGCAGGTTGCATAAGGGTGGCCACGGACGCTTCCACATTCCTAACCATTTTGTTTGTTGCTACGATATACGCCTCCAACGCCTCTTCCAAACTAGACTTTGGTGGTAAAGGGGTTTCGGCAAAACATTCGAAATTGTTTAGATATGTGAAACTCCCAAAAGGCTGTGTAGAAACAGGATCTAGTGATGGTGGAAAAGTCGGGTAGGACTGGTAGGAAGTGGGTGATTGGACAGGGGTAGGGTCAACATATGGATAAAAAGGTGAATAGTCGTGCGGATCCCTATAACTAGATGTGTGGAGAGGGGTGAAAGATCGGCTGCGAGATTGAGCAATATGCTCAGCAATGGACATCGGCTTAGGAGTGACAGAAGGACTTGAAAAAGTGGTATCAACATATGGAGGTGGTAAAGATTGACTTGGTTGACACAAAGTGGGTTGAAAAGTCGAATTGTTTCTCCTAGACGCCTCTATTTGATCTTTCAAAGATATTTTAGGCATGGAAGGATCGTCTTTAAATTGATCGAACAAATTGCCGAACGACGCAAAATTAGGTTCGGGATACCAAAGTTTGGCAAGTGATTTGTTATGTGGGGTACCCATGATAGAAGAAAGAGAAGATGAAGAAGGTAGGTGGTGCAAGGATTTCTCAGCGACAAAAGTTGCAAGTCTTTTTAAAAAAAAAAATTCCTCTTATTATTCTTTTTTATTTGTTTTGCAAAAATTTTCGATAAAGGGCTAAGACACAAATGCAAATAACCAGAAATGCACAATCAGTCCGAGATCTAGGGTCACCTAGGTCAGCTAGACAGCTCCTAACTGTTCCAAAGGGCTAGAAATAGGATCTCAAACCGCCTCTTCACCGCCAATTGCGGCCAGGTAAGTGGGAAGGAACCACCACGACAGTGGGCCTAATTAAAAACCACTAGCCTAGACACCACAAAATCAGTTAGGATAAATGGTCGATGCCTATACTGGTCCTTTTCCTATTGAGCTCGATTTCCTTAGGGCTGAGTCTAGTATTTTTTATTAATTGTGGTCGATGCAAAATGCTTTAGATGTTTTCTGGGGTCCTGGGAAGGGTGATGAAATCCCCATCCAATCTGATTTGGTCAAAAGCCCCTTAAAGTCCGATTAAAGATATGCAAAACAGTAAATCACTTACAATCAAATCTTTTTTTTTTGTGAATTTCAAAGTTTGCAAGTTTTCTAATTAAATCTTTCCTTTTTTCCTTGCTCTTTATTTGGAAATTTTGCAAGAAAATTTTCGATAAAAGATATGCAAAACAAAAAATATTACTTGCAATCAATTATTATTTTAAGCATATCACAAAGAATCTTTATTTGGAAAAAAAAATTGTTGCAAAAAGATATTCGAGAAAAGATATGCAACAAAAAAGATTACTTGCAATCAATTATTATTTTAAACGAGGCACAAAAATCCTGCACAAGATTGTTATTTGGAAAGAGAAAGATTTTTAAAGCGCAAAGAATCCTGCAGGAGATTTTTCAGAAGATATATCGGAGATTTGCAGAGGAGGAGATCAGAAGACTTACAGAATTTTTTTATTTTTTTTATTTTTACCGCGCTTCTGCCCCCTGTTTTTTTTTTTTTTTCTTTGAACCGACCAGGCCGCGGCGGTTCCGCGGCAGGAAAGAGCCGCCGGCTTTTTTTTTTTTGCACCAGATCGCGCGGTTGACTTGTTGACTCGGTCCTCTAAATTTTTTTCTGTTCCTCTGTTGTTGCAATCTTCTGTTGATAGGATCGTCTATTTGCTGTTTCGTTTTCTGTAGATTTCCAGATCCGAATTTGTGCGTAGATCCTGCAAAATTCACAAAAAGATACCCTTTCCAAAAATAACAGATGATATATTTTTATATTTTTTTGTGATTTTTCAGATTTTTATGATTTTTTTAATTTTATGATTAACCCGAAATCGCGAAAAGAAAATTCTACGCCATCCCCGGCAACGGCACCATTTGATTGATATGATTTAGCGTGCTTGCGCTTTCTAAAAGATAGATAAAAAATATTTGTAACCGCAATCAAGAACGGCGTCGCTTGAAGCTAGCCGGTGAGTACGGGTCGGTCCACATGGATGTTGTGAATTTCCTAATCGCGCTAATGAGTTAATTCCGAAGGGTGTTCGGATTGATTATTAAATCTAAAAATTGAAGTTGTATGATACTAGGATTAGAGACTTGCTAGGATTAGCTTTAGGGAAAATTTGGTAAACAAAGATCTACATCTCTTTCCATTGGCTTTAATTAAAGATATCATATTAGTGTTATGGTAAATCTTAACAAAGGGGATTAGGATGATTGGGAAGATTGATTCTTCCTCTAGATCCTTGTCCTTCCTTTCTTAATCTTTACCCTAACCTCTATGGAAAACCTTAGAATCCGGGCCTTTAGACTACGGAATCACCGTTACCTCGAGGGTAGAGTGCCGTAGGGAGCGGAATAAGAAGGTATGCATGGAGTTCTAATTTTCATAAAAGATTGGCAAAGAAAAGAGATGAGAGATCTTCATCTCTCAAATCCTTCCCTATTCCTAACCCTAACAAGCGAGAAAACTACTCACTCATTAGGGAATTGAAGAACATTTATCTAGGGCAGAGAATAAAAATTAACTAGGGCAAGAAATTAAATTTATCTAGGGCAAGAATAGAAAATTAATTTAGAGCAGAAAATAAAGAACTTACAAAAAAATGATGCTCTCCAAAAGAATGCTGAAATTTTATTAATGAAGGGAGGCATAGGGAGGCATAGGAAATTACAATGAGTAGAGTTCCTATTTATAGAGAATAGGAAACCCTAGGTTACAATTGATTTGCATGTCTACATTTACCAAAATATCCTTAGGAAGACCTAGTCAAAGTAGACTTCAAGCTTTGGTAAAATTTTATGTCTCTGTCTCTTTAAAGAAAGTAATGGCCCTTGGATCTTTGGGCTTCCTTATTATTTGGTTCTTTATTAAAATAGCTTCTATGTTTCCAGATCTCCAGTGAATAATTGCGGTGGACTTTTAACCGTTCGCTTTGTAATCCTGGACCTTGCATTGCCTTGTACTTTGTGAATTTTATCTTTGATGTAGGCTTGATCAAGAGTCTTCTGTTTGTTGGTCAAAGTCCCTTTTTTGTGTCGTCTTTTGTCTTTTTCACTGTTTTCGCTCCAAGAACCTGTAACCTGTAATATGTAGCAGACATGCGTCAAAAACACCTGTTTATTTATAAAAAGAATAAGAATGGGGAATATAATAATACAATATTATGGTGTGAACACGTCCCGGCCGTCTAACAGACGCCGATATGCGGAACAAAACTTTTACGACTGGCGCTATCGCGTACTTTATCCCGGATCGTCCATTAAAGCTGAACTAACAAATTGTAAAGAGGGTAGAATTGTTATACCGAATGATCCGAGTCCTTCGGTCTTCAACGATCATC
Organism: Agapanthus africanus; assembly: GCA_030015575.1. Classification (NCBI taxonomy): domain Eukaryota; kingdom Viridiplantae; phylum Streptophyta; class Magnoliopsida; order Asparagales; family Amaryllidaceae; genus Agapanthus; species Agapanthus africanus. Next base: position 344,910,823 of record CM057341.1, read on the forward strand.
CCACGCTATGTTGCAACTGATCCGAACTTGCTTGATCTCCGTTCTCATTGTCCAGGTGGCACCACGTCGACGGATCTTTAAACGGGCTCCCGCCTCTGAACCGAGGCAACTCGATCGTCAAGTTTGCCAAAAGAGATGACCAAGATGAAGTAGAAAATGAGTAGAATGCTTTGTCTCGTTACGTCCAAGACTATGGACGAACGGTTAAAAGAAGTTGCCATTTGGATCAATCGAATTGAGAAATGAGAAATCTAATTTTCATGAAGCCAAAACCATAATGTTTTTAATCAAAAATCAATCTCTATCCCACAAGAGGGGGCCGGCCACATTTTATGAAGAGGAGGGTGAGTGTAGGAGCAAGGAGGAGGGTGACCATATCCCTTCATGCTTATCACAAAGAATGAATCATCAAAAGACATTAAATGCTAACCTATCACAATTAACCTAGTCATGCTTTATCATTAATGAACCATTAATGACAAAGCCACCTCACTATCCTAGTCACCATCCTAGTCACCTCTTCTAGAAGTTTCCCCACAAATCCCAAGAAAAGATAAATCCGCATTTAACCGAATGTCAAAATACGGCTGATAGAAAACTGGAAACTGGCAACTTCCAAAAATCATCCCGAAACGAATTTCAGGATAACCCCGTATCGGTATAAACATACCCGCATTTGTATTACGACCGAATACAAATGCAACTGAGACAAAGATATTATATCTACACAGTATAATACTGGGTTCCAGCTTAAACCAAAGCCTATCAGTATTATCTGCCCGAAAACTGACACGTGCGAAAATGCACGTGCATTTTCCTAACCTTGCCATAAACCCATACGGCCTCTACAACATTTCGTCCGAACTTGGGAAAGTGTCCGTGGGAGACTCTAATGACTCATCAACACACTGGCACTGGGTATAACCCCTAGCACGTCAGAGGTACAAGTTGTACGTAACGTTTTGCCTATGTATTGATTGGAAGGGAAGCTGACGAGCGAACTCATCTACAAACCCTACTGAGCCTGACAGTGACAATATCTGTACAGTCCGGAACATTCGTCTATGAGCATCGCACATTAGGCCTAAGGGGTCGGTAAACGTCAGACCCCCAATAGCTGCATAAGTCGTGTCAGAGAGTAGCCCAGAACACCCTGAGATTCTGCTGGTATACCTACCAGTATATCTCGATTACCCTGGCCAGGGATTTCGTGTAATGGCTCTCCTAAACACAGCGCGATCTCACCCCTAATACCGGGAGAGACGAATCCCCGAAGATCCGCTCACTTGCCTCCAATGTGGCTCGGGACTGTACCCAAAATATACCTATTTGCACGACTCCTTTGACCCGTGGTGGGGTATAAATCAAAGCACAGTGGGAACTCACACGAGACAAATGACGACCTCAGGTCAATGAACTAACCTGTACACATGTCACCAGGGAACTGCTATCTGACGATATGTATAATACCAACTAGCATGTTCCCGGCGAGTCATGTCCGGTGTACTCATAACCTAATGAGCACCTGTATAAATCTTAGGTGATCGAACTGACACCAGTGGCTTGTGAGACCGGCCACCGCCCCTCGTCGGGGTCTCGACTGTATACACTAGTCTACTCTGGAGTATCGATGCCCTATCTTGAAACTTCCACGACTAGGAACTCTTTTAAGGATGTGCTTATAGACCCAAGCTCCCACATATATGATCGCCATCATACTGCTGGTAGTCAAACAAGAATCCTATGGGCTCTATCATGATGATAAAGACAAACCAGATAGCATACTATCATCTCGAGTAAGACTGTTTTATCGGTATAGGTCCTCCCTCAATCATTGCAATCACGTACCTGCGATCCAATAATTGACTTAGAGGGCACTATATCCAACAATCTCCCACTTGCACTTAAGGCTAATTATTGCGATGTCGCGTACTCACAGCTCGTGTGATACCGAGCATCCAACTGCTCTACTAATCAGTTTCACAAAGCCTGTTTGCGAAACTAATGTGTTCGAGAAATAACCTCAGTGGGTGGATCCGCTTTGGTGTTTCTTTCTATGTCTCTCTTAATCTCAAGTTCGCGGAGAAAACCATCTCCCGAATCGAGTAATACCTGTCTTAGAATATGTCTGGATATCTGATGGGACCTAGTTCATAAATGAACTCCAAATCCAAACTTCTTAGACTGTATCGATCACTGAAACTAATCAGTGTTGCGCACCATGCCTCCCACAGTATCCTCTTGGATCGCCTGTCCATAATACTGTCCCTCGTCAGAGGGAAAACTATAATTTTGACAATTATTCTGTCATCTAGGTCACCTTGGAAGCCTGGAATGATAACTGTCTCTTCAAGGAGGCTGACATTATCAAACCCGTAGAACATTTACTTATGTTCTAAAGCTGCTTCCTAATGTTTCTCCAGGATTGGATTAATACAAATTTATTGCATCTTGTGCAATAACAACATCTGGTGTGGTACTTGACATCTTATGATTGACTTAATTGCCTAAGCAAGTGATCAGCCAATCATGAACGTCCCTCTCCCCTTTAGTCTGTAAGACAACTTTAGAGAGGGGGTGACTCCATCACCTGCAGGTACACCACCATGCAAGGAGTCATCTATTCTAAAATACTATTAGAATATTGTCAAAGTACCCAAATTGGGAAAATACCCAAATCTAGATCTAAAACCATTAGATCTAGTTACCAGAATGTTTGATATTATATCCATGTCCTTTGTGGAGAAACAACTGTGTGACGACCAAAGTACAACCTGATCGTAGTATATGAATTTTACTTCCTATTCTGTGCATGTCATCCAAATACCAGGACATCACACCTTACTACTTTCTTAACAGATTCATCCCCTATTCTGATGAAGCCAAACCCATGACTGTTACATCAAGAATAGATGATCTATCTCCGCTATTCCTGCTCAAGTCTATAAATAGACATAAGCTTCTTGCCCACTATACTTCCGCTGCTCCCACTGACTACGACAACCCTCTGGCAGAATAATATATACGTATACTTCTAAAACTAGTTTAGAACGACGCTATACATTTCCTCCTGCCCGGTTTCATAGTCTGGAACAACAGTAGTGTCAAGTCTGGGTAAGCAAGAACCTCCCTGTCACCGTCCTTGAGGCTACCGGAGTACCTCTCGGGTGTCTGAGGTTACCCACCACATCTGCGGAGTGGCTATTGGAATGTCAAACCTGATTGAATATATAGGTCCTATTAAAACTTTCCGTAATCGTTTGTGGTTCTGGAATCACTTCCAGTTCTACCATGCTCCCACTACTGTTTTTCTGAAAAAATCCATTTTAATAAAACTGTGGCGAGTCAAGAACAATATCACTATTGATCTTCTAGATGGTAGAAAATCAACCCTCGTCAAAGCTAGGGTCAACCCACAAACTGTCATTACAGAAACGTGCCTTGAGTTTTCCAGTGTCTGTTTTAAAGCATAAGCTGGACAACTCCCCTTACCTTAACATCGTTAAGATATGAAGCAATCTATATCCAATATAGAAACATAGGCACTTATTTTAATTTGGAACCAAATTCTAATCATGCAGCTGTCTCCAGTGCATAATAACTTAATAGAGAGAGGATGATCGGTATTATTCAACTTAGGAATCCATCCAATTATGAGTAACCTGAAAAAGAAACAAGTTTCTCAAAAACCATTACTATCAATTGAATACCAATCACAAGAATCTACATCTTCGATTTCTTTGAAGAATCCCGATACTTGTGACACTTGGTTCTCTACTTTATTCCTATACCCACAACTTCTCAAAACTTAGACATTGTATTTCTACGAAATACTTGTCAAAAAATTAGAGAAGTTACAAGTAAACAGAATATAGTACAAGGACCAACCCCTTTGTCCTGACGGACACTGGACAACATACAGAACTCTGTATAAGTCCGCTGAGTTGAATAACTCATAACCTGTACGTCGTAGGTTGAAAACTGTTCCCAGGCGATTTCCTCAAATATCACCAATTACAACGAATTCCGATATAATGAGGATGATCACCTAATTCCCAATAACTCGCTCCCACTCAACATCTGTAAAACCATGCAGATGTGAGAATCGTTCCTGGTAAATACATACCCTGGAGTAAGTATCCAATCGGGAAATCAGTTTTCTATTAACAATGCACAGTGAATATGAAACATAAATATGTTTTGTAGGGGTTTCCTGGTATTCCTAGTAATGACTCTTCCATAATCCAAATCATGACTTTAACCGTATATTTCCCTGCTATCTTTCCAATTCCCTTTATTTTTCTTTAGTCGTTACCTTCTGTACACCATTATTAGGCTAAATGGTTTTCTTCCTTCCCTACCGTTCGGCACCAGCCTATGGTTTGGAAGAAGACTATCCAGTAAGCATAATAGGTGTACCCTCCTAATCCTAAGAGTACTCGTAACATGAGAGAAAGTGATGATAAAAGACAACTGAGTAAACCTTTTTCCTATTTCTCCTGAACCGGAATCCATCCTCGAAAAATATCCTTCGAGTTCGTATATAACCATACGATGGATTTATCCAATGGAATTGGATGTTCGTAGTGATACGGGTTGTTCTGGAGAAATCAAAGGTGAAGTAGGAGTGGCGATGAAACACGTGGTTTGGTCGTGAATATGAATAGTCGCAATTTACTTTGCCCTCTTTCTAATTCCTTTATCTTGTCTTTTCATATTACCTTCTGCACACCCTACTTAGGCTAATTGGTTTTCTTCATTCCCTACCTTTCGGCACCTGCCTATGGTTTGGAATAAGACTATCCAATAAGCGTAATAGGTGTACTCTCCTAAACCAAGGAGCACTCGCAACCTGAGAGAAGGTGATAATAAAAGACAACAGAATAAACCAATTCTATTTCTCCTGAACCTGGATCCATCCTCGAAGAAGTCCCTTCGAGTTCGTATATAACCATACGATGGATCTATCCAATGGAAGTGGATGTCCGTAGTAATACGGGTTGTTCTGAGAAATACAAAGGGTAAAAGAAGGAGCTGCAATGACTTATGCAACTATAGACAATCCAAAAGTCAGTAAGTTAAGAAGGTTCGGTCAACTTTGGTCACTGAGTTATAGTCTGGGGTCGGTCAAAAGTCGTTGCCATAAGAGAGAGAGAAAAGAAACACTCTGCGTGCACTCTAGCCTAAATCAGAATGGTTATCATTTTATCTAATTAGGAAACCTCCCACTGTTTTCTCAAATTCTCCTCCAAACCTGAAAGAAGAATTAGTCGGGGTCACCCGAAGAGTAAACCAACTCATCAGTGAGAATCAGGATCCAACTATCATCGCATGATAACTTGATGGAAGCCACTCAAGTTAACACACTCCAGAAGGTATGCGCAAGTCTGGCAAGTTTCTTGTATGTTTGAAACTCCCGATGTAATTTTTATCCCATGCTCTTATGACCTTGACGTAGGCCAACAAATCATAAGCAACATGTCAAGTTCTACCCGTCGTTGTCCTGATCAACTTAAGTCATCGTACAAGCCCTTGACGTAGGCCAACAAGGTGTACGTCTGACTTAAACTAATGCATCTATCTATGCAACAAATGAATACCCAGCAGCTACCAAACACTATGTCTTGACGTAGGCCAACAAACATAGCTTGAATACTACTGACCATCCATAAGAAACGACGGAGGATTACGGCTGGTTTTTGGCGAAAAACCTTTAACGTAATGAACCTGATCTTGTTTGAAGGAACCTGATAGCTTTATAAAAATATATAGTAGCGAAAACCTTTTGCTAAAGAAGTCACTCCCGGTGAAGGGATCTCGACTCTTTCCTCGTGGAATGAGGTGCAGGATATTCTAACTGAATACCGCTATGCAAAACAAAAGGAAACGTCTTTGTAATAATTTTAAAATTTGTTCCAACAACATCAAATATAGGTTTGTTTTATCTCACATTGATAAGAATCAATGCAGTCCCATCAATCAATCACACCAGAAAAGAACGAAAATAAAATGTACGTATATGCCATCCGCATTCGTCATTGGGTCCCGTCATCACCCGTTAGGTTACTTAACTAACGACAGAGCGGGGACTGGACTAGCGCGGGTGTAAAACATATACAACATCTAATAGTATATATACTAATATACAGTAATCGCTCCAGGCGTGATAAATGCAACATTACAGAAAAGTAATAAGCATCACAGAACAATACAGATAATCTGGGATCCCCGAGTTTCACAGAGCCGCTACTGAAACCCGACGTTCCCCTGGTCGTGTGGATAGCCTGTGCAATGAAACCTAGACCCCTTTGGGTGCGGCAAGTTACCCGCCAAAACCTGAAGCGAGGTGGTCCCCACAACATAGTGAATGGAAAAACCCGGCACTTCACGGAATCCGGTAAATTGAGCACCCCTGCTTGGGTCAACCTGTACCCCCTACGAGTGCGGCGAATAGTCTGCCAATACTAGAGTGTGGTCCCTTTGCCTCTCAATGCCATGAGATACGAACCCGTTGCCCTCCAGAACCCGGTTATTCGTGCACCCCACCGCGGGGTAAACTTAGTACAGAAATAAAAATAGTACAATAGGTACATCGACCGCAACCGGGTCGTGCCCCAAAAGAATATTATACAAACAGGCAGTGACGGCAGTCCACAAGTCGGACGCTCGTCCCGCAAATCCAATGTACAAATAAATTTAAACAACACTATCATTGCACCCTGCTATCCACCACGACAAATCCGCAACATTACAGCACAACACAGAACATCAACGCGAATGTCACGTTCGCAAACCCGTCTAAAAGAACTATAGCAATCAGACGCGGTTTACCGATCAAATGACATTCCCGGTAGGAGATATAATGAAAGTACTGAAAAACTAACAAGTTTAAAATTTCGATCGACTAAATTTCCCGAAGTGGGCCCCACATACATCTGGTGTACAGTAACAAAATTTTGGCCCAAAAGACATATACCAAAAACCACAATTTCCCATGAGAAACCCACTGAAAAAATTTGGCGCACTGTTCCCACAAAAGCGCGGCGGATCAGCGGCCAAACCATGGTTTGGGCCGCGGATCCGCGGTCGTTTTGTGGGATCGTGTGCCCAAATTTCACCAGTATTCTTAAAAAACCCTGCATGATTTTCTGAAATGCTCAAAATGAATTTTAGAACACTTTAAAAATCGACAGAAACTGCATGTACAGAAAATTGTGATTTCGCGAAATCCGTTCGATCGATCTTTTAAACGCGTTAGCACAAGTTAGTATAGCTTAATGGTGAGGCTCTGATACCACTGTAAGTCCGCGGCAGCGCCCCGGCCGTCTAACAGACGCCGATATGCGGAACAAAACTTTTACGACCGGCGCTATCGCGTACTTTATCCCGGATCGTCCATTAAAGCTGAACTAACAAATTGTAAAGATGGTAGAATTGTTATACCGAATGATCCGAGTCCTTCGGTCTTCAACCATCATCCCACGCTATGTTGCAACTGATCCGAACTTGCTTGATCTCCGTTCTCATCGTCCAGGTGGCACCACGTCGACGGATCTTTAAACGGGCTCCCGCCTCTGAACCGAGGCAACTCGATCGTCAAGTTTGCCAAAAGAGACGACCAAGATGAAGTAGAAAATGAGTAGAATGCTTTGTCTCGTTACGTCCAAGACTATGGACGAACGGTTAAAAGAAGTTGCCATTTGGATCAATCGAATTGAGAAATGAGCAATCTAATTTTCATGAAGCCAAAACCATAATGTTTTTAATCAAAAATCAATCTCTATCCCACAAGAGGGGGCCGGCCACATTTTATGAAGAGGAGGGTGAGTGTAGGAGCAAGGAGGAGGGTGACCATATCCCTTCATGCTTATCACAAAGAATGAATCATCAAAAGACATTAAATGCTAACCTATCACAATTAACCTAGTCATGCTTTATCATTAATGAACCATTAATGACAAAGTCACCTCACTATCCTAGTCACCATCCTAGTCACCTCTTCTAGAAGTTTCCACACAAATCCCAAGAAAAGATAAATCCGCATTTAACCGAATGTCAAAATACGGCTGATAGAAAACTGGAAACTGGCAACTTCCAAAAATCATCCCGAAACGAATTTCAGGATAACCCCGTATCGGTATAAACATACCCGCATTTGTATTACGACCGAATACAAATGCAACTGAGACAAAGATATTATATCTACACAGTATAATACTGGGTTCCATCTTAAACCAAAGCCAACCAGTATTATCTGCCCGAAAACTGACACGTGCGAAAATGCACGTGCATTTTTCGAACCTTGCCATAAACCCATACGGCCTCTACAACATTTCGCCCGAACTTGGAAAAGTGTCCGTGGGAGACTCTAATGACTCATCAACACACTGGCACTGGGTATAACCCCTAGCACGTCAGAGGTACAAGTTGTACGTAACGTTTTGCCTATGTATTGATTGGAAGGGAAGCTGACGAGCGAACTCATCTACAAACCCTACTGAGCCTGACAGTGACAATATCTGTATAGTCCGGAACATTCGTCTATGAGCATCGCACATTAGGCCTAAGGGGTCGGTAAACGTCAGACCCCCAATAGCTGCATAAGTCGTGTCAGAGAGTAGCCCAGAACACCCTGAGATTCTGCTGGTATACCTACCAGTATATCTCGATTACCCTGGCCAGGGATTTCGTGTAATGGCTCTCCTAAACACAGCGCGATCTCACCCCCAATACCGGGAGAGACGAATCCCCGAAGATCCGCTCACTTGCCTCCAATGTGGCTCGGGACTGTACCCAAAATATACCTGTTTGCACGACTCCTTTGACCCATGGTAGGGTATAAATCAAAGCACAGTGGGAACTCACACGAGACAAATGACGACCTCAGGTCAATGAACTAACCTGTACACATGTCACCAGGGAACTGCTATCTGACGATATGTATAATACCAACTAGCATGTTCCCGGCGAGTCCTGTCCGGTGTACTCATAACCTAATGAGCACCTGTATACATCTTAGGTGATCGAACTGACACCAGTGGCTTGTGAGACCGGCCACCGCCCCTCGTCGGGGTCTCGACTGTATACACTAGTCTACTCTGGAGTATCGATGCCCTATCTCGAAACTCCCACGACTAGGAACTCTTTTAAGGATGTGCTTATAGACCCCAGCTCCCACATATATGATCGCCATCATACTGCTGGTAGTCAAACAAGAATCCTATGGGCTCTATCATGATGATAAAGACAAACCAGATAGCATACTATCATCTCGAGTTAGACTGTTTTATCGGTATAGGTCCTCACTCAATCATTGCAATCACGTACCTGCGATCCAATAATTGACTTAGAGGGCACTATATCCAACAATTATATGCCGCATTCATGGATGCTCATGCTTATATTCATGGTTTTACATGCTATTGATGATTCGAATTTCCATGATACTTTCTGGATTTGGAGGAAAACCGCAAAACATATATAAACTGCTTTCTCTCTTTTTAAATAAAAATGCGGTTTTCCCATGATGTATGAGTCGTCCACCATGAGTTTGCTGATGGATTTCTAGACCCGATTCGAGGAGGCGGATGAACCGTTTCGGGTACATGGTGGGCCCGGTAAGGTATCCTGGGGCAAGAAGCTCGTGGTGATGACGATTAGCCTGGCAGGGGGAGACTACCTACCGGTGATTTTACCCGACGTGTAGGATATCCGGAGGATACCGTCGTGGTCTTGAGATGGATGGTAGGGGCCGGTCTGGACTGACGGCGCCCTAGATATTGAGATTGAGACATTGAGATTTCGAGATATTGAGGTACTGAGATTTGATGATACAGGCCAGTCCGGATAGCCGGAGCCTGAGGTTTTGAGACATTGAGATTTATGTTTTGTGTCGATGCTAGACACTGTTGATGCTGATTTCATTTATGATACCTCATTTTAAAAATACAAAGGAAATCTCACTAATTTATGAAAACAGTTCCTTCATTTACATGTATTCTGTTTTCAGGCATTCATACCTTATTCATATGATATATTGCTACCTGAGGCACTCACACGGGCATATGAGATCACACTCGGGTTAGATATTACCCTAGCCATTGTTATAGGCTGCATGTTATTCATATATTTGAGGATATATTATGATCATTGACGTAGGTTGCGTTATTTATGCGATTTCTGTGCGTAGATGTTTTTCTATTCACGAGTTGGCAACTCAACCCCGTTGTGCCCCGGTTTCTTGCAGGTTTGCCGTACAAGTTTCATTACGGCTTGCGGGCATAGTTTCCTTCGGGTGATTTGCTAGAAGATGGGTTTACTTGTATCGTACCCCCCATTTTTTAACTTGTATATTATTACTCTGTTGTATCTAGAAGTTCCATCAACCAAACATGTATTTATTTCAGAGATAGAGACCAGTGATGTTATTCTTTCGACCTTAGAGTCGCGCGTTTTATTTCTGTGGTTTTCTTGTGGTTTTAAGTTTTTGATCCTCGCCGTTGGCGTTGTATATTATATTGCTTGTGTGGTTGTGACCGTCGATTGACGAAGAGCTAGCTCCCGCTTGGGGATGCCTTTTATTGATTTCGTATACTATTCATGTTGTATCCTGATCAGTCGAAAATATTGCATATTTTAACCGGCAATTTCCTTATCATCTGCATACATATAGAAGTGTTCGGCATCAGTATTCTACATATTAGCAAATCTATCACAGATTATCAAATTACATGTACTAGACCTTAAAACCGGCATTTCTAGGGAAATTGACTGCATTGCATCACATAGCATATTTTCTATATCTTGCAACCCGTGTTTCGAAGTCTGTGCAGGAAAAGAGAAGCTTGCTCGATCATTACATTGCTCGACCATTACAATCGCTCGTAAACTCACTAAATTCAAATCTTGTACTAATACAAAGGAGCAATCACAATTCAGCATATCATACAAAGCCCTAAACAGCAGTCTAAGTACACAGCAGAAAGCTTAAGGTCCAAGCTCACAACTAAAGCGCGGAAGCGCGGCACATTGGGTATACATGCGGCGGATCCGCGGCGGGTACAGGAGATCACTTCCTCAAATTTGTACCACAACTCTTGTTTCAGTGGCTACAGCTCAGAAATGCATTCCAAGTTCCAGAATACTCCAAATACTTCTACCAGATCAGCAAACACTTTGAGTTTCATTAAACTAGCCTAATCATTCTAGAACTTTCCCTAAACCCTAGCTTAAACCCTAAGCTAACTCCTAACAAACTCCTTCTAGAAACTCTTCAACAAACTTTGGGAGGGAAAGTTCTAATTCAAACCTAAACCTAGGGTTTGGGAGCTCTATAAATAAGACCCTAGGCTCATTATTCCAAATGATTCAACCTTGGGAAAGCTTAGAAAAATCAATCTCTTTCTTCATCCCCTCTTCCTCAAGTTTAGTGAGAGAGCTTGTAGGAAACCCTAACCCTAAATCCAACCACAATTCAAGATCTTGAGTGCAAGCCAAGCAAGATGCCTTCAACCCTTTTATGAGCCGAGCCGATCTTCAATCGGGCAAGAGATCAAAGTAGATCCACGATCCACGGAGACGAGCGAAGCCGAGTCAACGATCGATTTCTTCTTCTTGTAGATCTTGAAAGAATGTATTGAAATTGTTGATTAAATAAAAGGTGATATTCTTTTATCTTGTTTTCTTTAAATTCCGCATCATGATATCTTTACAATTTGTGAATCTTTTCTGTGTGGTGATGTGTGAATAAAACTCCGCTCGTCGAGGAGTCGAGACGGTTAATAGAATGATGATGTAACATAGCTTTAATCGATTCTTGATTCCTACGATGGTTTGTAAACCCTAGCAAGTTCAAGAACCGACAACCCATTTCGTTACGATGCTTTCTTGAATGATATCGCTCGAAATTGGGGAGTTAGGATCGTTTCTTGAAATTGCTAGAGGCTAGAATGTGAATGATATCGACAACAGAACAAGGGATAAGATGAAACCCTAGTTTCACGAGAAAACCCTAACTCTTGTCGATGATCATCGATCTAGTATCAATCCTTCGAAGGACAAGAACACGATATCTTTAGATTACATCACGTCAATCGATCCTATCGATTCCTACGAGCCTCTTTTAGATTCTTGATTGTTGATTGGAAATATTATCAAAACAACCGATTCTTGATTGTTTATAGTTTCTTGATTCTTGAGTAAAGAATAGTGACACTTGAATACAAATCATTCTTGAATCATGTTTTCTTTTATTGTTGCTTAACTTTTCATTTCAAACGTATCAAAATACAATTGAATTGTGCAATCCCTGTGGACGATCCGCACTCATTCATTAACTACATCCGACACCGTAGTTTGATTGCGGTCAAAATAGTTTTTGGTTGTGAAGTTCTTTACAAATTTCTCTATATACTACACAACGGGAAAAACGATCAATCAAAATGGCGCCGTTGCCGGGGATCGCGCTAATTCATTTACATTTTTTAGTTTGAAGTGAAAGAATTATTACATTTTACTTCTTGAAATCAAAATTCGTACAAACTCTTATACGTGTGTTGTGAATTGACTGCAAGGTGATCTGGAGCATTCTGTGCTGTGGAAAAATTATTTGGGATATACCAGAGAGCTGGAAATATCAACAGAAAGCAGCTGAAGAAGATTGATACAGTGAACCCACAACCTGAGCGCGGAAGCGCGGCAAACAGGGTATAAACGCGGCGGAAACGCGGCTACTTCAGGGGTTCTCTGAAAAATTTTCAGTGCAGGTAACTTCTTGCTCTCTCCCCTCTCCTCTTTTTAGCTCCAACTAACACTTTGCTGCAGGATTCTTTGCAAATAAATCGCAGCGCGCAAAAGCAAAATAAAAATTTGTGTGTGATTTTGATTTCTTGGTTGTTTGCATTCTAATACGGAAATTTAAGGGGCACGGCCAAATCCAAATTAGGTGGGGATTTCATTACCCTTCCTAGGCCCCGAAAATCATCAAACTTGCATCCGCATTACCCTCATTAATTAAAAGAAATCTAGAGAAGACTCTAAGGACTGTCGCGCTCAATAGGACAAGAGAAGGTCGTGGGTAATTCATTGCTTATCCGCGTTTTCTTGTGGTGCCTAAGGCGAGTGTGTCTAAGGCTAGTGGTTATTAATTAGGTCCACTGTAGTGGTGGTTCCTTCCCACTTACCTGGCACTTATCCGGCCACAGGGGGACAAAGAGGCAGTGGAGGATTGATCCTGCGACTTGTCTTTTGGCAGTTAGGAGCGGTCTAGAGATCGGACCTAGGTGACCACTAGATTCTAGGGTTTTGTGCTGCATTTGTTTTGTCGCATCATTTTTTCAAAATCCGACCTTTTTCAAAAGCAAACACCGCATTCATTTTACCCCTAATTATAAGTCAACGCTGCCACTTGTACTAACCCTTTTTAGTACAAGATAGGCTGGACACGGGATTCTAGTGCCCGTTTAGTCCGCGTACCTTTTATCGACTCCGAAGTCGATAATTCTCCATTTACCTTTTCTTTACCCACTACCACACCCACACCGATGGATCCGAATCCATCAAACTTCTTTAACCCTAATCTGCCGCCGTCCGTTGGTGCGCAGAATCCTCCCCACATTTCTCTCCAGGAAAGATGCTATCCACATAGAGGTCCTCTTTCGACCTGCTTATCCACACCACCAGCCAATGGGGATAATTTTGAGATTAAGCCCCAGTATATCAATCTTTTACCCAAATACCACGGACTCGAGACCGAGGACGCTTACGTTTTCATTACCAAATTTGAAAACGTATGCGCAATGATGGGTACGTCACAAATTTCAGTGGATGCGATGCGTCTACGACTTCTTCCATTTACATTGTGCGATATAGCCGAGAAGTGGCTATATAACACCACCGCACATTCTATTACGAATTGGGAAGAATTCGTCGCTGCATTCCTTAAGAAATTTTACCCAATCCAAAAAACGGCTCGAATCCGTAGCGAACTGAACCAATTTGCCCAGCTCCCTGCCGAACCATTTTCAAAATACTTTGAACGTTTCAAGGATCTATTGGTTCAATGTCCTCACCACGGCATCCCGAGATGGGAGCTTTGCCGAATCATATATGAGGGCAGTAACCCTAGCACTAAACAGAGCCTTGAAAACATGTGTCAAGGTACTTTTATGACCAAAGATGACGGGGAAGCTTGGCGATACTTAGAAGAGTTCGCTGAAAAATCACTAATTTGGGAGAGTGGAACCCAACCATTGAATAGGGGTGGCGTACACCAAATAGATGTGTCCATAGGTGTTCGAGCTGAAATGGCAGCAATGCAAAAGAAGCTCGACGCTATGGAACACAAATTTGCAGCAGCCTCCCTAAACCCAATGTCGCTCCCCAAAACTGTTTGTGGGTGCTGTTCTGATCCGTCACATTTAACGGAAGAATGTCCATTAAACTCTGCGTTTCAAGGTCACGAGCATTCTAATGCCGCATTTCAAAGACCTCGAAACGATCCATATTCTTCCACGTACAATCAGGGTTGGAGGAACCACCCGAATTTTGCTTGGAACCAAAACCAATCTCAAAACACGGTTCCAAACACGAATAATTTTCAAAGGGCTCTTCCTCCACCACAACAGCAACCCCTTCAACTCACTCAGCACCCCTATCAGTCACAAAATTTCCAAAATCAGGGCAACACTCATGCACAGTCTAATCCTATGCAGCCCTGTGCTGACGATTTCTCTCAATTCACTCAAACCATGAAATCACTTTTATCAAATTTCATGGATGTTTCGACTGAGGTTAGATCTTCCGTCAGTGAAATAAAGAAAAACTCAGCATCCCAAGCTGAGAGTATTCGCACGATGGAAGCTGAAATCGCACGCTTAAAAGCCGAAATGAGTGCGAGAGAAAAAGGGAAACTTCCCTCTCAACCCCTACAGAATCCTGGGCATTACAATGTAAATGCCATCACAACGTTGAGATCGGGAAGAGTGCTGAATAATAATGTCGGGGAAGGTATTGATGATACTGAAAATCATATCAACACCCCGGCTGAGTCTTTTCCACACACACACACTTCTCCTTCTGATCCTTCTTCTTCTACCAAACCACTTTCTAGCGAGCCTATTCTCCATTTCCCTTTAGGCTCAACACCTTCACCCAACCCTTATAGTTCTCCACAGACGGTCCCCACACCTCCTTTGGGACCTCGTCTACCCCCCTTTCCTTCTCCTATGATGGACCCTGCGCTTATTGCGAAAGCACCTTACCCGAACCGGCTAAGGGCTAATAGAACGAGTCCTCATATGGAGAAAATTTTAGAGATGTTCAAACAGGTTAACATCAATATCCCTCTCCTAGATGCGATTCAGCAAGTCCCCGCTTATGCGAAAATTCTTAAGGACTTGTGCACTAGGAAGAAGAAGACTCAAGTGCCGAAGAAGGTCTTTATGTCTAACAATATCAGCACTGCTTTTATACCCCAGCTTCCAAAGAAAAGAAAGGACCCAGGTTGTCCTACAATATCGATTTCGATTGGGGGTAAAAACATAAATCGTGCTCTTTTAGACCTTGGCGCGAGTGTTAACCTGTTACCTTATTCTGTCTATGAGCAATTAGGGATTGGAGAGCTGAAACCTGCTCATTGCACTCTCCAGATGGCAGACCGATCTATCACCAAACCAAGGGGTGAATTAGAGGATGTGTTGATAAAGGTCGGGGAATTTGTTTTCCCTGTAGACTTCATTGTGCTCGACACACATCCTGTAGCAAACCCCCGGGGCCAAATTCCGGTGATTCTAGGTCGTCCTTTCCTTGCCACTTCCAACGCTGTTATAAACTGTAGAAATGGTTCAATGAACTTATCATTTGGAAATATGACCATTGAACTAAATATCTATAAAGTTGGAAGTCAGCCATCAGAACCCTCTGCTCATATTTTAGATGTGTGCTCTGTCCATGAGATCGCTCCCGACAGTTGTGGAGCTGAGGATCTTTGCTTTACTGATCTCGATGGCATTAGCACATCTCTGCTTGACTTTGCACTAGATCTTAGTGAGGACACTTTAGCTACACATGAGTCCTGCACTTCTGACTTTTCTCCACCAGAGTCTGTATCTTTCACAGGCTCTGAGCTTCTTTGTAGATCCAAAAATCAATCTATGACCCTTCCTTCTATCATTTCTCCGCCTGAGTTAGATCTCAAAATTTTACCTTCTCACCTGAAATATGCATATCTAGGTGAGAACGAGTCATTACCGGTTATCATTTCCGCTTCTCTTGCATCAGAGCAAGAGAATGCCCTTTTATCGGTATTGAGATCTAACAAAGAGGCGTTTGGTTGGAGTATGGCGGACATCAAAGGGATTAGTCCCTTGATAGTTGAACATCATATACATGTGATGGATGATGCCAGACCGACCCGAGAACCACAGAGACGGTTGAATCCCGTCATGAAGGAAGCTGTCATGAAAGAGATCGTCAAATGCTTAGATAGTGGTATTATCTACCCCATCTCCGATAGCCAGTGGGTGAGTCCTATACATGTCGTTCCTAAGAAATCCGGCATCACAGTTATCACAAATGAGGCGAATGAGTTGATTCAGACACGCGCCCAAACTGGGTGGCGTGTATGCATCGATTATAGAAAACTCAACGCTGCTACGAGGAAAGACCATTTTCCTCTACCATTTATTGATCAAATGCTGGAACGCTTAGCGGGACGAGAGTTCTATTGTTTTATGGACGGATACTCAGGCTACAATCAGGTCCCCATCGCCAAAAAGGATCAAGATAAAACCACTTTTACTTGTCCTTTTGGTACCTTTGCTTACAGTCGCATGCCCTTTGGGTTATGCAATGCTCCCGCTACCTTTCAGCGGTGTATGATGGGGATATTCTCTGATATGGTAGAGAATTTTTTGGAGATCTTTATGGACGACTTCTCGATTTTTGGAAACTCTTTTTCTGATTGCCTAGCGAATCTTGACGCTGTTCTTACTCGTTGCAAAGAGAAGAACTTGACATTAAACTGGGAAAAATGCCATTTTATGGTCCAAGAAGGAATAGTCCTTGGACATGTCATTTCACAGAAAGGCATTGAGGTTGACAGAGCTAAAGTAGATGTCATTCAAAACCTGCCTCATCCCAAAAGCGTCAAAGATATTCGCTCTTTCCTTGGCCATGCGGGCTTTTATAGGAGATTCATTAAGGATTTTAGCAAAATTGCTAGACCTTTAACACTACTCCTGGCCAAGGATACGACCTTCCATTTTGACTCGGATTGCGAGACAGCTTTCGACTCACTTAAACACTCACTCACTTCAGCCCCCGTTTTATCATCACCAAATTGGGACTACCCCTTTGAGCTGATGTGTGACGCATCTGATTTTGCAGTAGGTGCAGTCTTAGGACAGCACATTGAAAAGATGCCACACGTGATTTACTATGCTAGTAAGACCCTGAATGATGCGCAAATCAATTATACAACCACCGAGAAAGAGCTTTTAGCGGTTGTATTTGCATTGGAAAAATTCAGGCCTTACTTAATCGGCTCACCTATAGTTGTATATACTGACCATTCCGCTTTAAAACATCTTCTGGCGAAGAAAGATGCAAAAGGTCGACTAATACGTTGGATCCTACTGTTACAAGAATTTGATCTTGTTATCAAAGATAAGAAAGGATGTGAAAACGTAGTAGCTGACCACCTTTCACGCATCGTTTCTTCCCCTGTGACCCTGCCGATCAATGACTCATTCCTTGATGAACAACTCTTGAGCATGTCCGCTGAACCATGGTTCAGGGATATTGTGAACTATCATGCCACGGGACTTATACCGAGCGATTGGTCAAAACAGGACAAATATCGTTTCCTTTCCCAAGTAAAACACTTTTACTGGGACGAACCTTATTTGTTTAAATATTTTCCTGATCAGATCATTCGCCGGTGCGTCCCAAATGAAGAGTTCAAGAGTGTTCTTTCATTCTGTCATGATCAGGCTTGTGGGGGTCACTTTGGTCCTAGAAAGACAACGGAAAAGGTTTTGCAATGTGGATTTTATTGGCCGACCTTATTCAAGGACACATTTGAGTATTGCAAAACCTGTACACAATGTCAGTATACGGGTAGAATATCCCAGAGGAATGAAATGCCTCAGCAACCCATTCTGGTTGTTGAAATGTTTGATGTTTGGGGCATTGATTTTATGGGTCCTTTTCCCAACTCCTTTGGGAATCTGTACATATTGCTGGCGGTTGATTATGTCTCAAAGTGGGTAGAAGCCATTCCATGTCGCACTAATGACAGGAAAGTTGTCATTAAGTTCTTAAAAGAGAATATCTTTTCGCGATTTGGACACCCACGCGCTATCATTAGCGATAATGGGACACATTTCTGCAACAGATCTTTCGAGACTCTGATGCGAAAATACTCAATCAACCACCGTCTTTCTACACCCTATCATCCCCAAACAAGCGGTCAGGCTGAAATCTCAAACAGACAAATCAAACTTATCCTGGAGAAAACTGTTGCTAAAAATAGAAAAGACTGGTCGACCAAATTGACGGATGCTCTTTGGGCATTCAGGACTGCATATAAGACCGACCTAGGAATGTCTCCATATAGGATAGTTTTTGGAAAAGCATGTCATCTACCTGTCGAGATTGAGCATAAAGCATTGTGGGCTATAAAGGAAATTAACTTTGATCTAAACCTTGCTTGCAACTTTCGGAAGCTGCAACTTAACGAGCTAAGCGAACTCCGCGATGAAGCT
The DNA here is from genome assembly GCA_030015575.1 of Agapanthus africanus. Lineage (NCBI taxonomy): Eukaryota > Viridiplantae > Streptophyta > Magnoliopsida > Asparagales > Amaryllidaceae > Agapanthus > Agapanthus africanus. Next base: position 344,929,587 of record CM057341.1, read on the forward strand.
TATGATAACGCTGTAATCACAAAGAATAGGACTAAGGTTTTTCACGATAAAAGCATTTTAAGGAAAACATTTTTACCTGGTCAACAAGTCCTTCTTTATGATTCACGATTACACCTTCACGCGGGTAAGCTCCGATCTCGATGGAAGGGACCTTTTGTTGTGCGGTCTGTATACCCGCACGGGGCAGTAGAAGTAGAAAATGTTAAAAACGGCACTGTTTTCAAAGTAAATGGACATAGACTTAAGCCGTATTTTTCCACTGACCCCACGGAGGAACTCTTGTTCTTACAAGAGCCAGTTTATTTGGATTAAAATTCCTCCGTCTCACCTTCATATCCTGTATATCATTGCATCATCTTTTGAATGAAGGTGAGTAAAAGATAAGTTTGGGGGAAGTTCTTCACTTATATATTTTGCCCCCACTAATAATTCCCCCCAGATTTACAGGTTTTATAGATATAGCTATCGGAAACAGTGAGGACACTGTTGAAAACAAGTTTGGGGGAGGTTTGTGCTTATTTTCGCATCATTTGCATATCATCTGCATAAGCACAAAACATTTCTTTAAAAATCTATAAAAATTGAAAAATTTTCAAAACCCATAAAAATTTAAAAATTTTCAAATATAAAAATAATTTTAATATTTACACTTTTTTGTATATAAATAAGATAATGAAAGTTTAGAAAGTGAAAAGTTACATCCATGAGATTAGAAAAATTCTAGAAAACTAAGAAAATTAGAAGTTTTCTTATACGAACTAGTAATAAGTAGTTATGAGCCGTTGTCCCAAGGGTTAGTAAGATGAAGGACGTCACTAATCTGAGGATAAAAATAAGTCTGAAAAAAAGTTTCTATTCTGGAAGCCAAACATTTTGAACGTTGCTACCCTGCTATTCGCACTTACACACGTCTTGAAGCCTGGGATAGTAGAGGATACCTTGAAATGCTCTTGTCTTAAAGCCAAAAGTATGAAAAAAAAATATATGGTGAGAAAAATGGACACTGGTTTTGTTATCACCGAGGGAAATAAAAAAATATATAGCGAGGGTGCTTCTTCATCTAGTGCCCTAAGGCCAACTGGTCTGGGAGTCACTGCTATACCTAAGGTGGTGCAAGACTAGGAAAATACACCAAATAAGCAAGCACATGTGTAATCGGTCGGTTAATACCTCAAGAAGTATTAACGGTCGCATGAAAGTGTGTGAGCTTATCGAAAAAAAAAAAAATAGAATACTGAGGTTGATGGGCAAGAGTATGATAGCTTGAATTGAATTCTCCGGGTGTAGGGATGTCTTTACACAAACGCAGGGTTATATGATCGATGTTTGGAAGAAAGATAGGAATGAAGAATAAGATGATGTTTTATTGAGGGAGGACGTGATTTCTGACATCTTTTCATGACCATTAAGATTGGGCTCATGACAACCGAAAAGCTAGCTTAGTTGGAAACCCTAATTTTCAAAGTCTTTCTTTTACGATTCTCTTCTTTAAATGTAATATTCATGATCTTGCTTTTATTATTGGATTTTGTGGGTGCAATCCGCTGAAAACCCTCAGGAGACAACACTCCTCCTACTAGGGACACTTAGAGGTTTAAAGGCTTGTTGCACGTGCTCAGTGCAATCGTGTTGCCTACGAAAGTGTGCTAGTTAGTTTTTCTCTTTCTTTATTTTCTCCTTCTCTTTTTAATAAAACATTCGCTCGAGACGATCGAAATTAAGTTTGGGGGTATTTGATCAGTCGAAAATATTGCATATTTTAACCGGCAATTTCCTTATCATCTGCATACATATAGAAGTGTTCGGCATCAGTATTCTACATATTAGCAAATCTATCACAGATTATCAAATTACATGTACTAGACCTTAAAACCGACATTTCTAGGGAAATTGACTGCATTGCATCACATAGCATATTTTCTATATCTTGCAACCCGTGTTTCGAAGTCTGTACAGGAAAAGAGAAGCTTGCTCGATCATTACATTGCTCGACCATTACAATCGCTCGTAAACTCACTAAATTCAAATCTTGTACTAATACAAAGGAGCAATCACAATTCAGCATATCATACAAAGCCCTAAACAGCAGTCTAAGTACACAGCAGAAAGCTTAAGGTCCAAGCTCACAACTAAAGCGCGGAAGCGCGGCACATTGGGTATACATGCGGCGGATCCGCGGCGGGTACAGGAGATCACTTCCTCAAATTTGTACCACAACTCTTGTTTCAGTGGCTACAGCTCAGAAATGCATTCCAAGTTCCAGAATACTCCAAATACTTCTACCAGATCAGCAAACACTTTGAGTTTCATTAAACTAGCCTAATCATTCTAGAACTTTCCCTAAACCCTAGCTTAAACCCTAAGCTAACTCCTAACAAACTCCTTCTAGAAACTCTTCAACAAACTTTGGGAGGGAAAGTTCTAATTCAAACCTAAACCTAGGGTTTGGGAGCTCTATAAATAAGACCCTAGGCTCATTATTCCAAATGATTCAACCTTGGGAAAGCTTAGAAAAATCAATCTCTTTCTTCATCCCCTCTTCCTCAAGTTTAGTGAGAGAGCTTGTAGGAAACCCTAACCCTAAATCCAACCACAATTCAAGATCTTGAGTGCAAGCCAAGCAAGATGCCTTCAACCCTTTTATGAGCCGAGCCGATCTTCAATCGGGCAAGAGATCAAAGTAGATCCACGATCCACGGAGACGAGCGAAGCCGAGTCAACGATCGATTTCTTCTTCTTGTAGATCTTGAAAGAATGTATTGAAATTGTTGATTAAATAAAAGGTGATATTCTTTTATCTTGTTTTCTTTAAATTCCGCATCATGATATCTTTACAATTTGTGAATCTTTTCTGTGTGGTGATGTGTGAATAAAACTCCGCTCGTCGAGGAGTCGAGACGGTTAATAGAATGATGATGTAACATAGCTTTAATCGATTCTTGATTCCTACGATGGTTTGTAAACCCTAGCAAGTTCAAGAACCGACAACCCATTTCGTTACGATGCTTTCTTGAATGATATCGCTCGAAATTGGGGAGTTAGGATCGTTTCTTGAAATTGCTAGAGGCTAGAATGTGAATGATATCGACAACAGAACAAGGGATAAGATGAAACCCTAGTTTCACGAGAAAACCCTAACTCTTGTCGATGATCATCGATCTAGTATCAATCCTTCGAAGGACAAGAACACGATATCTTTAGATTACATCACGTCTATCGATCCTATCGATTCCTACGAGCCTCTTTTAGATTCTTGATTGTTGATTGGAAATATTATCAAAACAACCGATTTTTGATTGTTTATAGTTTCTTGATTCTTGAGTAAAGAATAGTGACACTTGAATACAAATCATTCTTGAATCATGTTTTCTTTTATTGTTGCTTAACTTTTCATTTCAAACATATCAAAATACAATTGAATTGTGCAATCCTTGTGGACGATCCGCACTCATTCATTAACTACATCCGACACCGTAGTTTGATTGCGGTCAAAATAGTTTTTGGTTGTGAAGTTCTTTACAAATTTCTCTATATACTACACAACGGGAAAAACGATCAATCAAATCCCGTTTGGGAGCCAGTATTTACAAAGGAGACTCTGCCGAAATTTTCGGGAAATATTGATGTTTTTTTTAAAAACCGCATAATTCGGCTTATGCTATTTAAACTACTTGTTTAAATTGGTTTTCCTTCACTCTACTACTTTTCTTGGTTTGGATTTCTGGGTTTTCGGCTTACTTAGATTACGTACGCCTCGAGACGTTTCGTAGTTTAAGTGCCGGTCATATTCCGTACTTTCGGGACGTGACAGGAGTCCTCACGACTCCTAAGGAGAAAATACACCTACAGGATCGTTACGGCTCGTAGGGAGAAAATGCTTTTATGGGACCCTCACGGCCCATAAAATTGAAAAGCCTTAGGCGATAGGGATCTGAACCTGTCTCCTATGACATCGCTCGCCCACCCCCCAAGTGGCAAATGATGAGTCGCTCCTGGTACCATATTCCAGTGCAGCGATGCAGACGCCAACCAAATTCCAAATCCCATACCCCAATGGTGAATGATGAGTCGCTCCTGGTGCCATATTCCAGTGCAGCGATGCAGACGCCAACAAGGTCCTGAAATTTTTCCGGCCCTACGGTCTGGATCATACATCTTGCAAAACTATATACAATCCACGGGCGTAAAACAATCCCGATCTCTCCCAAAAAAAAACAAAACAAAAAAAAACGGTATGTCCACAAGCAAAATGGGCACGGATGAAAACCCGAAAGGGCTCCGTGAGTAAAAACAGCAGGACTGCCGGCGAGTTTGTGAAAACTCGAAAGGGCGCAAACTCATAAAAAAAAAGAAATAAAATGCACTCGCAAAGTCCTCTCGACTTTGTGAGGAGAAAATTCCCGCGTGAGATCCCTACGACTCACAAAGGGGCAACACACTTAGGAGTCCTCACGACTCCTAAGGAGAAAATACACCTACGGGATCCTTACGACCCGTCAGGAGAAAATGCTTTGTGAGACCCTTACGGCTCACTGATTGATAGATTTTCCGTTGTGTTTGTAGAAAATTGTAAAGAACTTCACAACCAAAAAATATTTTGACCGCAATCAAACTACGGTGTCGGATGTAGTTTGTAGTGAGTGCGGATCGTCCACAGGGATTGCACGATTCACTTGTATTTTGATACGTTTGAAATGAAAAGTTAAGCAACAATAAAAGAAAACATGATTCAAGAATGATTTGTATTCGAGTGTCACTATTCTTTATTCAAGAATCAAGAAACTATAAACAATCAAGAATCGGTGTTTCGATAATATTTCCAATCAACAATCAAGAATATAAGAGAGGCTCGTAGGAATCGATCGGATCTTTAGACGTGATGTAATCTAAAAGGTTTCGTGTTCTTGTCCTTCGAAGAATTGATACTAGATCAATGGTGATCGACGAGAGTTAGGGCTTTCTTGATGAAATTAGGGTTTCATCTCTTAACCCTTGTTCTTTCGAGGATACCATTTATATTCTAGCCTCTAGCAATTTCAAGAAACGATCGGAACTCCCCAATCTCGAGCGATGTCGATCAAGAAAGCATCGCAATGAATTGGGTCGTCGATTCTTGAACTTGCTAGGGTTTACAAACTCGTGGGATTCAAGAATCGATTGCAAATTTGTTACATCATCATACTAAAGATCGATTCGACTCCTTAACAAGCGGAGTTTTATTCACACATCACAACACAGAAAAGATTTACTAATTGTAAAGAATTCATGATGCAGAAATTAAAGAAAACAAGATAAAAGAATATCACCTTTATTTACCTCAACAATTTTGATTACATTCGCTTCAAGAACTACAAGAGGAAGAATCTAAATCGTTGATCGGGCGTCGCTCGGCTTCGTGAGTCGTGGATCGGCTTCGGATCACTTGCTCCGTTGAAGATCGGCTCCGCTCCTAAAGGTTGTAAGGCTTCTTGCTTAATGGGTACTCGGGATCTTGATCTTTAATTGGAATTAGGGTTAGGGTTTCCTACAAGCTCTCTCACTAAACTTGTGGAAGAAGGAGATGAAGAAGGAGAATGGCTAAAAACTATAAAATAGGTTGATTCTATCTATCTCCACACTATGATCATCTAAGATGTTTCTCTTTTGAGTCTAGGGTCTTATTTATAGAACTCCCAAACCCTAGGTGTAGGTTTGAAATGGTAGTTCCCTCCAAAAGTATGTTGAGTCTTCTAGAAGGTAGTTTGTTAGGAGCTAGCTTAGGGTTTAAGCTAGGATTAATTAAGCTTTAGAAACCCTTGTTTGCTGATCTTGCAGAAACCTCTGGAGTCTTCTGGAACTTGGAGTATATTTCAGAACTGTAGCAGATGAAACAGGAGTTTTGGTCTAAAATTAAGGAACTGATTCCCTGGGCCCACCGCGGATCCGCGGCCTTAGCAAGCCCATGCCGCGGATCCGCGGCTATGTAGGAGGCTTGGGCCTTGGTCTTTTAGGTGCTGTCTTGTACTGTAGTTTATAGCTTCCTTTGATATGTTGATTTGCAATTGCTCCTTTGTAATGATACCAGATTTGAAATTAGTGAGTTTACGTATCTTTCGAGCGGTGTAATGATCGAGCAAGCTTCTCATTTCCTGCACAGACTTCGAAACACGGGTTGCGACATATAGAAATATTGCGATGCCATGCAATGCAGTCAATTTCCCTAGAAATGCCGGTTTTAAGGTCTAATACATGTAATCTTATAATCTGTGATAGATTTGCTAATATGTGAAATACGGATACCGAACACTTCTATATGAATGCAAATGATGAGGAAATTGCCGGTTAAAATATGCAATATTTTCGACTGATCACTCACAAAATGGAAAAGCCTTAGGTGACAGGGATCTAAACCTGTCTCCTAAGCCACCAATTCCCAAATCCTCCCGGGGCAAATGATGAGTTGCTCCTGGCATTATTCTAGAGCAGTAATACAGATGCCAAACAGAAAAACCAAATCCAAATCCTCCCGGGGCAAATGATGAGTTGCTCCTGGCATTATTCCAGTGCAGCAATGCAGATGCCAAACAAAAAAAACAATTTCCAAATCCTCTCGGGGCAAATGATGAGTTGCTCCTGGCATTATTCCAGTGCAGCAATGCAGACGCCGACAGAAAACCAATTCTAAATCCTCTCAAGACAGATGATGATTCGCTCCTGGTACCATATTCCAGGGTAACGATACTAATGTCAACCCAAATCAAATCAAACCAACCTCTATGGCAGAATCATGCTCCGTCCCAGAATTTACGCAGTGTCGAAATCATGCTTCGCCTCGGGATATCTACCTTCCCTTCCGGAATTATGCTCCGCCTCGGAATCAAGTCAACCCGACACTCCGCGCCGGGGAAAAGTCAATCAGCGACACTCCGTGCCGGGGAAAAGTCAACCCGCGACACTCCGCGCCGTGGAAAAGTCAATCAGCGACACTCCGTGCCGGGGAAAAGTCAACCCGACACTCCGCGCCGGGGAAAAGTCCATCAGCGACACTCCGTGCCGGGGAAAAGTCAACCAGCGACACTCCGCGCCGGGGAAAAGTCGATCAGCGACACTCCGCGCCGGGGAAAAGTCGATCAGCGACACTCCGTGCTGGGGAAAAGTCAACCAGCGACACTCCACGCCGGGGAAAAGTTGATCAGCGACACTCCGTGCCGGGGAAAAGTCAACCAGCGACACTCCGCACCGGGGAAAAGTCGATCAGCGACACTCCGTGCTCGGGGAAACGTCAAGCTGACACTCCGTCTCGGGGAAACGCCCTACCACAGGCACTCCGTCTCGGGGATACATCCAACATCAGGCACTCCGTCTCAGGGAAACGCCCTACCACAGGCACTCCGTCTCGGGGATACGTCCAACAACAGGCACTCCGTCTCGGGGAAACGCCCTACCACAGGCACTCCGTCTCGGGGAAATGCCCTACCACAGGCACTCCGTCTCGAGGATACGTCCAACAACAGGCACTCCGTCTCGGGGAAACGCCTTACCACAGGCACTCCGTCTCGGGGATACGTCCAACAACAGGCATTCCGTCTCGGGGAAACGCCCTACCACATGCAATCCGTCTCGGGGATACGTCCAACAACAGCCACTCTGTCTTGGGGAAACGCCCTACCACAGGCACTCCGTCTCGGGGATACGTCCAACAACAGGCACTCCGTCTCAGGAAAACGCCCTACCACAGGCACTCCGTCTCGGGGATACGTCCAACAACAGGCACTCTGTCTCGGGGAAACATCCTACCACAGGCACTCCGTCTCGGGGATACGACCAACAACAGGCACTCCGTCTCGGGGAAACGCCCTACCACAGGCACTCCGTCTCGGGGAAACGTCCTACCACAGGCACTCCGTCTCGGGGATACGTCGAACAACAGGCACTCCGTCTCGGGGAAATGCCCTACCACAGGCACTCCGTCTCGGGGATACGTCCAACACTGACATTCCGCGCCGGGAAAAAGTCGATCAGCGACACTCCGTGCCGGGGACACGTCAACAAGCAACACTCTGCATCGGGGAAACGTCCAGTGCAGACACTCCGCATCAGGGAAACGTCCAACAACGACACGCCGTGCCGGGGAAACGTCAAGCAGACACTCCGTGCCGGGGAAACGTCAGCAAGTGACACTCTGCATCGGGGAAACGTCCAAAACAGACACTCCACATCAGGGAAACTTCCAACAACGACACTCCGCGTCGGGTAAACGTCAACCAGCGACACTCCGTGCCGGGGACACGTCTACCAAATCGCTCCAGATCAGAGCGTCGACTGTCCATGTCGCAAAACGGGCAATGCAGGCTCCCCACAAATCGGGAACCAAATCACTCCGGGTCAGGGAAATGTCTACCATGGACACTCCGTCTCAGAGACGCGTCAAGTGTCGACCGTCCATGTCGCAAAACGGGCAGTGCAGGCTCACCACAAGTCGGGAACCAAATCACTCCGGGTCAGGGAAACGTCTACCACGGACACTCCGTCTAGGAGACGCGTCAAGCGTCGACCGTCCATGTCGCAAAACGGGCAGTGCAGGCTCCCCACAAATCGGGAACCAAATCACTCCGGGTCAGGAAAACTTCTACCACGGACACTCCGTCTCGGATACGCGTCAAGCGTCGACCGTCCACGTCGCAGAAATGGCAGTGCAGGCTTCCTACAAAGCAGGAACCGGATCGTTCTGGGCCAGAGAAACGTCTACCACGGACACTCCATCTCGGAGAAGCGTCAAGCACCGACCGTCCACGTCGTAAAAAGGGCAGTGCATCCCAAAAAGTGGAGACCAAAGTAAGTCGCCTCTACGCAAAAGAAGATCCATCAAAATCATGCACACGACCCACATGTGCAGTGTGCATTCATTGATGGGGGGCAATTTGTTGGGGTAAAAATTTACACCCCGGTTGACAGAGTCAAAGTCAAGGTCAACCCCCAAGCTAGGTGGGCCCAAGCCAAGGTCAAGCGGGCCCATGCCCAAGTCGAGCCCGCGGCCAGCCTCTCCATGCCAACAACAAAATCATGTAATAAATAATTTTTATGTAATTTTTTATACATGAATGTCTGCAAAATGGGCATAAAGCCAATATTTTGTAAGCCCATGGCTTATGCGCAAAAATGAAATGGCACATGAGCCATAAGATGGGCAAAACGCCATTTTTGCAATGCCCAAGGTGCTATATGTAAATATGTAAGCCTATATAAGGCAACATGATGATGAATAAAGTAATACTTTTCATTCCCCTCAAAAAAACTTAAGGTTCTTTGTGCCTCTTGCTCCTTCTCCAAGGTTCTAAACCTTTTCATTTCTTTTGAATTAAATCAAGAGTTTTACTCTTTCTCTTCCAAAACTAAGTAGTTTTCCACCACAAAACCCACAAAGGGGAACTCCGATCTCCCATTAGATCTAAAAAAGGAGTGATTTTTAAAATTTCCTACTTCTTGATCTTCAAGATCCGGCCAAACAACAGGAGGAAGAAGAAGAACCCCCTTCATCAGCTTCAAAACATCCTAGGAGTTCTAACTCCATATATATATATAACAACAAATATTTCCTTTCTGAAGCATAGCTTCTGTTTCGGGGACTTAAAGCCCCTTTTTCCTCGCCGGTGCCCAAGCGCTCAAGCGCCGAGCGCCCATGTGCCGACACGTGGCGCGCTAGCACTCGAGCGCAAAGCGCCCACGTGCCGACAAGTGGCACGTTTGCGCTCCAGCGCCCTGCGCCCGAGCGCAAAGCGCCCGCGTGCCGACACGTGGCACGCTTGCGCTCAAGCGCACTGCGCCCGAGCGCAAAGGACCCACGTGCCGACACGTGGCTGTTCCCCTCCGAAAGACGGCCAAGACAGACGTCTCGCCTGAGATTCGGGGCAGATGCTAATTGGTGCTATCTGTCCACCTCTCCGAAGATACCAAGTTGATTTATGGAACTATGTATTGGAGGTGATTGATGCATTTTCTGACGTGTATATGTAAAAGGTAACGACAATCAAAAAATTATATTGACCGCAATCAAACTACGGTGTCGGATGTAGTTAATGAATGAGTGCGGATCGTCCACAGGGATTGTGCAATTCAATTGTATTTTGATACGTTTGAAATGAAATGTTAAACAACAATAAACGAAAACATGATTCAAGATGTGATTTGTATTCGAGTGTCACTATTCTTTACTCAAGAATCAAGAAACTATAAACAATCAAGAATCGGTTGTTTTGATAATATTTCCAATCAACAATCAAGAATATAAGAGAGGCTCGTTGGAATCGATCGGATCTTTAGATGTGATGTAATCTAAAGGGTTTCGTGTTCTTGTCCTTCGAAGAATTGATACTAGATCAATGGTGATCGACGAGAGTTAGGGTTTTCTTGATGAAATTAGGGTTTCATCTCTTAACCCTTGTTCTTTCGAGGATACCATTTATATTCTAGCCTCTAGCAATTTCAAGAAACGATCGGAACTCCCCAATCTCGAGCGATGTCGATCAAGAAAGCATCGCAACGAATTGGGTCGTCGATTCTTGAACTTGCTACGGTTTACAAACTCGTGGGATTCAAGAATCGATTACAAATTTGTTACATCATCATACTAAAGATCGTTTCGACTCCTTAACGAGCGGAGTTTTATTCACACATCACCACAAAGACAATATTCAAGAATAGTAATGATAACATGATGCGGAATTTAAAGAAAACAAGATAAAAGAATATCACCTTTTATTTAATCAACAATTTCAATACATTCTTTCAAGAATCTACAAGAAGAAGAAATCGATCGTTGACTCGGCTTCGCTCGTCTCCGTGGATCGTGGATCTACTTTGATCTCTTGCCCGATTGAAGATCGGCTCGGCTCATAAAAGGGTTGAAGGCATCTTGCTTGGCTTGCACTCAAGATCTTGAATTGTTGTTGGATTTAGGGTTAGGGTTTCCTACAAGCTCTCTCACTAAACTTGAGGAAGAGGGGATGAAGAAAGAGATTGATTTTTCTAAGCTTTCCCAAGGTTGAATAATGTCCAAATGATGAGCCTAGGGTCTTATTTATAGACTCCCAAACCCTAGGTTTAGGTTTGAATTAGAACTTTCCCTCCCAAAGTTTGTTGAAGAGTTTCTAGAAGGAGTTTGTTAGGAGTTAGCTTAGGGTTTAAGCTAGGGTTTAGGGAAAGTTCTAGAAGTATTAGGCTAGTTTAGGTGTTTGCTGATCTGGAGGAAGTATCTGGGATATTCTGGAAGTTTGTGAGCATTATTGAGCTGTAGCCACTGAAACAGGAGTTGTGCACTGAAATTGGGGAACTGATTCCCTGTAGCCGCCGCGCTTCCGCCGCGTTTAGCCCCTAACTGCCGCTCTTCCGCGGCTCATTGTTGAGCTTGGCCCTTGGGCTTTCTTCTGTTGCTTGGTACTGCTGTTTGTGGCTTATTCTGATATTTAGATTTGCAGTTCCCCTTCTGTGTTGATACCAGATTTGAGTTAAGTGAGTTTACGAGCAATTGTAATGGTCGAGCAATGTAATGATCGAGCAAGCTTCTCTTTTCCTGCACAGACTTCAAAACACGGGTTGCAAGATATAGAAAATATGCTATGTAATGCAATGCAGTCAATTTCCCTAGAAATGCCGGTTTTAAGGTCGAATACATGTAATCTGATATTTTGCGACCGATTTGCTAATATGTAGAATATGAATACCGTACACTTCTAATTGTATGCAGATGATATGGAAATTGCCTGTTAAAATATGCAGTATTTTCGATTGATCAAATACCCCCAAACTTAATTTCGATCGTCTCGAGCGAATGTTTTATTAAAAAGAGAGAAGGAGAAAATAAAGAAAGAGAAAAACTAACTAGCACACTTTCGTAGGCAACACGATTGCACTGAGCATGTGCAACAAGCCTTTAAACCTCTAGGTGTCCCTAGTAGGAGGAGTGTTGTCTCCTGAGGGTTTTCAGCGGATTGCACCCACAAAATCCAATAATAAAAGCAAGATCATGAATATTACATTTAAAGAAGAGAATCGTAAAAGAAAAGCTTTGAAAATTAGGGTTTCCAACTAAGCTAGCTTTTCGGTTGTCATGAGCCCTATCTTAATGGTCATGAAAAGATGTCAGAAATCACGTCCTCCCTCAATAAAACATCGTCTTATTCTTCATTCCTATCTTTATTCCAAACATCGATCATATCACCCTGCGTGTGTGTAAAGACATCCCTACACCTGGAGAATTCAATTCAAGCTATCATACCCTTGCCCATCGGCCTCAGTACTTCTTGGCAAACGAGATTGCTTACACACTTTCATGCGACCGTCAATACTTCTTGAGGTACTAACCGACCGATTACTAATGTGCTTGCATGCTTGGTGTATTTTCCTCGTCTTGCACCACCTCAGGCATAGCAGTGACTCCCAGACTAGTTGACCTTGGGGCACTAGGTGAAGAAGCACCCTTTTGCTATATATTTTTATTGCCCTCGGTGATAACAAAACCAGTATCCATTTTTCTCACCACTTTAAAACACATATTTTTTTTTCATACTTTTGGCTTTAAGACAAGAGCATTTCAAGGTATCCTCTACTATCCCAGGCTTCAAGACGTGTGTAAGTGCGAATAGCAGGGTAGCCACGTTCAAAATGTTTGGCTTCCAGAATAGAAACTATTTTTCAGACTTATTTTTATCCTCAGATTAGTGACGTCCTTCCTCTTACTAACCCTTGGGACAACGGCTCATAACTACTTATTACTAGTTCGTATAAGAAAACTTCTAATTTTCTTAGTTTTCTAAAATTTTTCTAATCTCATGGATGCAATTTTTCACTATCTAAACTTTCATTATCTTATTTATATACAAAAAGTGTAAATATTAAAATTATTTTTATATTTGAAAATTTTTTAAATTTTTATGGGTTTTGAAAATTTTTCAATTTTTATAGATTTTTTTTTTTTTTAAAAAAAAATGTTTTGTGCTTATGCAGATGATATGCAAATGATGCGAAAACAAGCACAAACCTCCCCCAAACTTGTTTTCAACAGTGTCCTCACTGTTGCCGACAGCTATACCTACAAAAATCTGTAAATCTGGGGGGAATTATTAGTGGGGGCAAAATATATAAGTGAAGAACTTCCCCCAAACTTATCTTTCACTCATCTTCATTCAAAAGATGATGCAATGATATACAGGATATGAAGGTGAGACGGAGGAATTTTAATCCAAATAAACTGGCTCTTGTAAGAACAAGAGCTCCTCCGTGGGGTCAGTGGAAAAATACGGCTTTAGTCTATGTCCATTTACTTTGAAAACAGTGCCGTTTTTAACATTTTCAACTTCTACTGCCCCGTGCGGGTATACAGACCGCACAACAAAAGGTCTCTTCCATCGAGATCGGAGCTTACCCGCGTGAAGGTATAATCGTGAATCATAAAGAAGGACTTGTTGACCAGGTAAAAATGTTTTCCTTAAAATGCTTTTATCATGAAAAACCTTAGTCCTATTCTTTGTGATTACAGCATTATCATAAGCTTCATCGCGGAGTTCGCTTAGCTCGTTAAGTTGCAGCTTCCGAAAGTTGCAAGCAAGGTTTAGATCAAAATTTATTTCCTTTATAGCCCACAATGCTTTATATTCTATCTCAACAGGTAGATGACATGCTTTACCAAAAACTATCCTATATGGAGACATTCCTAGGTCGGTCTTATATGCAGTCCTGAATGCCCAAAGAGCATCCGTCAATTTGGTCGACCAATCTTTTCTATTTTTAGCAACAGTTTTCTCCAGGATAAGTTTGATTTGTCTGTTTGAGATCTCAGCCTGCCCGCTTGTTTGGGGATGATAGGGTGTAGAAAGACAGTGGTTGATTGAGTATTTTCGCATCAGAGTCTCGAAAGATCTGTTGCAGAAGTGCGTCCCATTATCGCTAATGATAGCGCGTGGGTGTCCAAATCGCGAAAAGATATTCTCTTTCAAGAACTTAATGACAACTTTCCTGTCATTAGTGCGACATGGAATGGCTTCTACCCACTTTGAGACATAATCAACCGCCACCAAAATGTACAGATTCCCAAAGGAGTTGGGAAAAGGACCCATAAAATCAATGCCCCAAACATCAAACATTTCAACAACCAGAATGGGTTGCTGAGGCATTTCATTCCTCTGGGATATTCTACCCGTATACTGACATTGTGTACAGGTTTTGCAATACTCAAATGCGTCCTTGAATAAGGTCGGCCAATAAAATCCATATTGCAAAACCTTTTCCGCTGTCTTTCTAGGACCAAAGTGACCCCCACAAGCCTGATCATGACAGAATGAAAGAACACTCTTGAACTCTTCATTAGGGACGCACCGGCGAATGATCTGATCAGGACAATATTTAAACAAATAGGGCTCGTCCCAGTAATAGTGTTTTACTTGGGAAAGAAAACGATATTTGTCCTGTTTTGACCAATCGCTCGGTATAAGTCCCGTGGCATGATAGTTCACAATATCCCTGAACCATGGTTCAGCGGATATGCTCAAGAGTTGTTCATCAGGGAATGAATCATTGATCGGCAGGGTCACAGGGGAAGAAATGATGCGTGAAAGGTGGTCGGCTACTATGTTTTCACATCCTTTCTTATCTTTGATAACAAGATCAAATTCTTGTAACAGTAGGATCCAACGTATTAGTCGACCTTTTGCATCTTTCTTCGCCAGAAGATGTTTTAAAGCGGAATGGTCAGTATATACAACTATAGGCGAGCCGATTAAGTAAGGCCTGAATTTTTCTAATGCAAATACAACCGCTAAAAGCTCTTTCTCGGTGGTTGTATAATTGATTTGCGCATCATTCAGGGTCTTACTAGCATAGTAAATCACGTGTGGCATCTTTTCGATGTGCTGTCCTAAGACTGCACCTACTGCAAAATCAGATGCGTCACACATCAGCTCAAAGGGGTAGTCCCAATTTGGTGATGATAAAACGGGGGCTGTGGTGAGTGAGTGTTTAAGTGAGTCGAAAGCTGTCTCGCAATCCGAGTCAAAATGGAAGGTCGTATCCTTGGCCAGGAGTAGTGGTAAAGGTCTAGCAATTTTGCTAAAGTCCTTTATGAATCTCCTGTAAAAGCCCGCATGGCCAAGGAAAGAGCGAATATCTTTGACGCTTTTGGGATGAGGCAGGTTTTGAATGACATCTACTTTAGCTCTGTCAACCTCAATGCCTTTCTGTGAAATGACATGTCCAAGGACTATTCCTTCTTGGACCATAAAATGGCATTTTTCCCAGTTCAAAGTCAAGTTCTTCTCTTTGCAACGAGTAAGAACAGCGTCAAGATTCGCTAGGCAATCAGAAAAAGAGTCTCCAAAAATCGAGAAGTCGTCCATAAAGATCTCCAGAAAATTCTCTACCATATCAGAGAATATCCCCATCATACACCGCTGAAAGGTAGCGGGAGCATTGCATAACCCAAAGGGCATGCGACTGTAAGCAAAGGTACCAAAAGGACAAGTAAAAGTGGTTTTATCTTGATCCTTTTTGGCGATGGGGACCTGATTGTAGCCTGAGTATCCGTCCATAAAACAATAAAACTCTCGTTCCGCTAAGCGTTCCAGCATTTGATCAATAAATGGTAGAGGAAAATGGTCTTTCCTCGTAGCAGCGTTGAGTTTTCTATAATCAATGCATACACGCCACCCAGTTTGGGCGCGTGTCTGAATCAACTCATTCGCTTCATTTGTGATAACTGTGATGCCGGATTTCTTAGGAACGACATGTATAGGACTCACCCACTGGCTATCGGAGATGGGGTATATGATACCACTATCTAAACACTTGACGATTTCTTTCATGACAGCTTCCTTCATGACGGGATTCAACCGTCTCTGTGGTTCTCGGGTTGGTCTGGCATCATCCATCACATGTATATGATGTTCAACTATCAAGGGACTAATCCCTTTGATGTCCGCCATACTCCAACCAAACGCCTCTTTGTTAGATCTCAATACCGATAAAAGGGCATTCTCTTGCTCTGATGCAAGAGAAGCGGAAATGATAACCGGTAATGACTCGTTCTCACCAAGATAAGCATATTTTAGGTGAGAAGGTAAAATTTTGAGATCTAACTCAGGCGGAGAAATGATAGAAGGAAGGGTCATAGATTGATTTTTGGATCTACAAAGAAGCTCAGAGCCTGTGAAAGATACAGACTCGGGTGGAGAAAAGTCAGAAGTGCAGGACTCATGTGTAGCTAAAGTGTCCTCACTAAGATCTTGTGCTAAGTCAAACAGAGATGTGCTAATGTCATCGAGATCAGTAAAGCAAATATCCTCAGCTCCACAACTATCGGGAGCGATCTCATGGACAGAGCACACATCTAAAATATGAGCAGAGGGTTCTGACGGCTGACTTCCAACTTTATAGATATTTAGTTCAATGGTCATATTTCCAAATGATAAATTCATTGAACCATTTCTACAGTTTATAACAGCGTTGGAAGTGGCAAGGAAAGGACGACCTAGAATCACCGGAATTTGGCCCCGGGGGTTTGCTACAGGATGTGTGTCGAGCACAATGAAGTCTACAGGGAAAACAAATTCCCCGACCTTTATTAACACATCCTCTAATTCACCCCTTGGTTTGGTGATAGATCGGTCTGCCATCTGGAGAGTGCAATGAGCAGGTTTTAGCTCTCCAATCCCTAATTGCTCATAGACAGAATAAGGTAACAGGTTAACACTCGCGCCAAGGTCTAAAAGAGCACGATTTATGTTTTTACCCCCAATCGAAATCGATATTGTAGGACAACCTGGGTCCTTTCTTTTCTTTGGAAGCTGGGGTATAATAGCAGTGCTGATGTTATTAGACATAAAGACCTTCTTCGGCACTTGGGTCTTCCTCTTCCTAGTGCACAAGTCCTTTAGAATCTTCGCATAAGCGGGGACTTGTTGAATCGCATCTAGGAGAGGGATATTGATGTTAACCTGTTTGAACATCTCTAAAATTTTCTCCATATGAGGACTCGTTCTATTAGCCCTTAGCCGGTTCGGGTAAGGTGCTTTCGCAATAAGCGCGGGGTCCATCATAGGAGAAGGAAAGGGGGGTAGACGAGATCCCAAAGGAGGTGTGGGGACCGTCTGTGGAGAACTATAAGGGTTGGGTGAAGGTGTTGAGCCTAAGGGGAAATGGAGAATAGGCTCGTGCGAAAGTGGTTTGGTAGAAGAAGAAGGATCAGAAGGTGAACTGTGTGTGTGTGGGAAAGACTCAGCCGGGGTGTTGATATGATTTTCAGTATTATCAATATCTTCCCCGACATGATTGTTCAGCACTCTTCCCGATCTCAACGTTGTAATGGCATTTACATTGTAATGCCCAGGATTCTGTAGGGGTTGAGAGGGAAGTTTCCCTTTTTCTCTCGCACTCATTTCGGCTTTTAAGCGTGCGATTTCGGCTTCCATCGTGCGAATACTCTCAGCTTGGGACGCTGAGTTTTTCTTTATTTCACTGACGGAAGATCTAACTTCAGTCGAAACATCCATGAAATTTGATAAAAGTGATTTCATGGTTTGAGTGAATTGAGAGAACTCGTCAGAACAGGGCTGCATAGGATTAGACTGTGCAGGAGTGTTGCCCTGATTTTGGAAATTTTGTGACGGGTAGGGGTGCTGAGTGAGTTGTAGGGGTTGCTGTTGTGGTGGAGGAAGAGCCCTTTGAAATTGATTCGTGTTTGGAACCGTGTTTTGAGATTGGTTTTGGTTCCAAGCAAAATTCGGGTGGTTCCTCCAACCCTGATTGTAACTGGAAGAATATGGATCGTTTCGAGGTCTTTGAAATGCGGCATTAGAATGCTCGTGACCTTGAAACGCAGAGTTTAATGGACATTCTTCCGTTAAATGTGACGGATCAGAACAGCACCCACAAACAGTTTTGGGGAGTGACATTGGGTTTAGGGAGGCTGCTGCAAATTTGTGTTCCATAGCGTCGAGCTTCTTTTGCATTGCTGCCATTTCAGCTCGAACACCTATGGACACATCTATTTGGTGTACGCCACCCCTATTCAATGGTTGTGTTCCACTCTCCCAAATTAGTGACTTTTCAGCGAACTCTTCTAAGTATCGCCAAGCTTCCCCATCATCTTTGGTCATAAATGTACCTTGACACATGTTTTCAAGGCTCTGTTTAGTGTTAGGGTTACTGCCCTCATATATGATTCGGCAAAGCTCCCATCTCGGGATGCCGTGGTGAGGACATTGAACCAATAGATCCTTGAAACGTTCAAAGTATTTTGAAAATGGTTCGGCAGGGAGCTGGGCAAATTGGTTCAGTTCGCTACGGATTCGAGCCGTCTTTTGGACTGGGTAAAATTTCTTAAGGAATGCAGCGACGAATTCTTCCCAATTCGTAATAGAGTGTGCGGTGGTGTTGTATAGCCACTTCTCGGCTATATCACACAAAGTAAATGGAAGAAGTCGTAGACGCATCGCATCCACTGAAAGTTGAGACGTACCCATCATTGCGCAAACGTTTTCAAATTTGGTAATGAAAACGTAAGCGTCCTCGGTCTCGAGTCCGTGGTATTTGGGTAAAAGATTGATATACTGAGGCTTTATTTCAAAGTTGTCCCCATTGGCTGGTGGTGTGGATAAGCAGGTCGAAAGAGGACCTCTATGTGGATAGCATCTTTCCTGGAGAGAAATGTGGGGTGGAGTAGGATTCTGCGCACCAACGGACGGTGGCAGATTAGGGTTAAAGAAGTTTGATGGATTCGGATCCATCGATGTGGGTGTGGTAGTGGGTAAAGAAAAGGTAAATGGAGAATTATCGACTTCGGAGTCGATAAAGGGTACGCGGACTAAACGGGCACTAGAATCCCGTGTCCAGCCTATCTTGTACTAAAAAGGGTTAGTACAAGTGGCAGCGTTAACTTATAATTAGGGGTGAATGAATGCGGTGTTTTCTTTGAAAAAGGGACGGATTTTGAAAAAATGATGCGACAAAACAAATGCAGCACACAAACCCTAGAATCTGATGGTCACCTAGGTCCGATCTCTAGACCGCTCCTAACTGCCAAAAGACAAGCCGCAGGATAGAATCCTCCACTGCCTCTTTGTCCCCCTGTGGCCGGATAAGTGCCAGGTAAGTTGGAAGGAACCACCACTACAGTGGACCTAATTAATAACCACTAGCCTTAGACACACTCGCCTTAGGCACCACAAGAAAACGCGGATAAGCAATGAATTACCCACGACCTTCTCTTGTCCTATTGAGCGCGACAGTCCTTAGAGTCTTCTCTAGATTTCTTTTAGTTAATGGGGGTAATGCGGATGCAAGTTTGACGATTTTCGGGGCCTAGGAAGGGTAATGAAATCCCCACCTAATTTGGATTTGGCCGTGCCCCTTAAATTTCCGTATTAGAATGCAAACAACCAAGAAATCAAAATCACACACAATTTTATTTTTGCTTTTGCGCGCTGCGATTTATTTGCAAAGAATCCTGCAGCAAAGGGTTAATTGGAGCTAAAAAGACAGAGGGGAGAGAGCAAGAAGTCACCTGCAGAAAAATCCCACAGAGATCCTCCAAGATTGCGGCGGTTCCGCCGCAATAGGCACGTATATGCCGCCCTTCCGCGGTCAGATATTGGGAACAGTGTACAATTTTTTAACAGCTTCTTCCTGTTGCTGTCTACAGCTCTCTGGTATATTCAAACAAATTTTTCCACAGAACAGAATGCTCCAGATCACCTTGCAATCAATTCACAACACACGTATAAGAGTTTGTACGAATTTTGATTTCAAGAAGTAAAACGTAATAATTCTTTCACTTCAAACTATAAATGCAAATGAATTAGCGCGATCCCCGGCAACGGCGCCATTTTGATTGATGCATTTTCTGACGTGTATATGTAAAAGGTAACGACAATCAAAAAATTATATTGACCGCAATCAAACTACGGTGTCGGATGTAGTTAATGAATGAGTGCGGATCGTCCACAGGGATTGTGCAATTCAATTGTATTTTGATACGTTTGAAATGAAATGTTAAACAACAATAAACGAAAACATGATTCAAGATGTGATTTGTATTCGAGTGTCACTATTCTTTACTCAAGAATCAAGAAACTATAAACAATCAAGAATCGGTTGTTTTGATAATATTTCCAATCAACAATCAAGAATATAAGAGAGGCTCGTTGGAATCGATCGGATCTTTAGATGTGATGTAATCTAAAGGGTTTCGTGTTCTTGTCCTTCGAAGAATTGATACTAGATCAATGGTGATCGACGAGAGTTAGGGTTTTCTTGATGAAATTAGGGTTTCATCTCTTAACCCTTGTTCTTTCGAGGATACCATTTATATTCTAGCCTCTAGCAATTTCAAGAAACGATCGGAACTCCCCAATCTCGAGCGATGTCGATCAAGAAAGCATCGCAACGAATTGGGTCGTCGATTCTTGAACTTGCTACGGTTTACAAACTCGTGGGATTCAAGAATCGATTACAAATTTGTTACATCATCATACTAAAGATCGTTTCGACTCCTTAACGAGCGGAGTTTTATTCACACATCACCACAAAGACAATATTCAAGAATAGTAATGATAACATGATGCGGAATTTAAAGAAAACAAGATAAAAGAATATCACCTTTTATTTAATCAACAATTTCAATACATTCTTTCAAGAATCTACAAGAAGAAGAAATCGATCGTTGACTCGGCTTCGCTCGTCTCCGTGGATCGTGGATCTACTTTGATCTCTTGCCCGATTGAAGATCGGCTCGGCTCATAAAAGGGTTAAAGGCATCTTGCTTGGCTTGCACTCAAGATCTTGAATTGTTGTTGGATTTAGGGTTAGGGTTTCCTACAAGCTCTCTCACTAAACTTGAGGAAGAGGGGATGAAGAAAGAGATTGATTTTTCTAAGCTTTCCCAAGGTTGAATAATGTCCAAATGATGAGCCTAGGGTCTTATTTATAGACTCCCAAACCCTAGGTTTAGGTTTGAATTAGAACTTTCCCTCCCAAAGTTTGTTGAAGAGTTTCTAGAAGGAGTTTGTTAGGAGTTAGCTTAGGGTTTAAGCTAGGGTTTAGGGAAAGTTCTAGAAGTATTAGGCTAGTTTAGGTGTTTGCTGATCTGGAGGAAGTATCTGGGATATTCTGGAAGTTTGTGAGCATTATTGAGCTGTAGCCACTGAAACAGGAGTTGTGCACTGAAATTGGGGAACTGATTCCCTGTAGCCGCCGCGCTTCCACCGCGTTTAGCCCCTAACTGCCGCTCTTCCGCGGCTCATTGTTGAGCTTGGCCCTTGGGCTTTCTTCTGTTGCTTGGTACTGCTGTTTGTGGCTTATTCTGATATTTAGATTTGCAGTTCCCCTTCTGTGTTGATACCAGATTTGAGTTAAGTGAGTTTACGAGCAATTGTAATGGTCGAGCAATGTAATGATCGAGCAAGCTTCTCTTTTCCTGCACAGACTTCAAAACACGGGTTGCAAGATATAGAAAATATGCTATGTAATGCAATGCAGTCAATTTCCCTAGAAATGCCGGTTTTAAGGTCGAATACATGTAATCTGATATTTTGCGACCGATTTGCTAATATGTAGAATATGAATACCGTACACTTCTAATTGTATGCAGATGATATGGAAATTGCCTGTTAAAATATGCAGTATTTTCGATTGATCAGGAGGTTTAGACGGATGCGGCCGATGTAGCAGACTTCGCCAGATTCCCCCTCGTTTGAGGGGTTTTGATTGTGGGGACGCTCTTCCCTGCAGGCACAAGCCCCTGCAGTTAATTACGCTACCGCATCGCGGTAACAACTTTCTCCTTCTCCAGATGGTCACTTCGTGTCGTGGGTGTTTGTTTTGTTTGTGGTTGCCCGTGGATTGTATACGGAGACTATTTATTTCGTCGCCTGTAGGACGTGGATCAGTCCAAATCCATATTTTCTTAGATTTGGGTTTGGGGTTTTGGTTTAAGGATACGTTAGCCATATTTGAGGCTAAGATCAACTTAAACATTTGTTAAGGATACGTTAGTCTAATTTCCAGACTAAGATCAACTTAACAGGATCGTTTAGATCTGACAAAAGAGCATTTAGGCTCTATTGTTCAAGTTTAGGGACATAGTGGTCCATTGAATATATGGCCGTCGGGACCCATCACCTCTCTGACGACGTTGAAGGATTACAACGACAGATGTCAGAGGAGTTCAGAGATGTACCCTTGAGCCAAAGTTAGTTGGGAGATCTATAGTCCAATTTGGGACTAAAGTCTGTTTGAAGGTTTTGGTTTAAGAATACGTTAGCCATATTTGAGGCTAAGATCAACTTAAACGTTTGTTAAGGATACGTTTGTCTGATTTGAGACTAAGATCAACTTAACGGGATCGTTTAGATCCGACAAAAGAGCATTTGGGCTCTATTGTTCCAGTTTAGGGACATAGTGGTCCATGACCAGTTTAAGGACATAGTGGTCCAATACCAGTTTAAGGACATAGTGGTCCATAAAATGTATGGTTGTCGCGACCCATCACCTCTCTGAAGACGTTGAAGAATTACAACGACAAATATCAGAGGAGTTCAGAGATGTAACCTTGAACCAAAGTTGGTTGAAAGAACAGATATGCTCGGTTTAAGATGATTTGAGGACTTATGGCCAGTTTGGGCTAAGTCCAATTATGTTTGAAATATTGGCCCTTTGGGCCATTAGACGTTTGTTTAGGTTCAGCCCCTCATCATTCTGCAGTGCTAAACAGAGGTTTGGGGGCTCGGACAACATTTTGTCTTTAATTTCCTCAATTTTGAGATTCATTTGGAGGAGGGATTTTTGCCTCTGGAAAATTAGCCAATTTGGTTAAAAGTAGTGTTAAACACTTAGAGAACAACAGTGTTAAACACTGGAGATAGAACTCTCAAATTAGTGTTAAACACTAAAAGACAATCAGTGTTAAACACTGAAAATATAATCTTTAATTTAGTGTTAAACACTAGAAACAATCAGTGTTAAACACTGGAAATATAATCCCCAAATTAGTGTTAAACACTAAAAAAAGAGGGGTCACGTGTGGACACGTGAGAGCGCCCAAAGGTGGGACCAGATCCCTTTTCTTCGTTCTGCAATTAAGTGTTAAACACTTTTATTTTAGAGCATCACGTGTTGGCACGTGATGGGGATCTGTGCGCCATTTGTTAAAGCATTTGCTGAGGGGTCACGTGGGGACACGTGAGAGCGCCCAAAGCCTTCTTTTCCTTTGCTTTTTCTTTCTGTGTTTCGGGGGTCACGTGGAGCACGTGATGGCATCAAAAAGTGGGGCCAGATCCCCTTTATTTTGTTCTGTAAACAAGTGTTAAACACTTTTAATTTTCATAGCCATCACGTGTGGGCACGTGATGTATACTCATGCCCTGATTTATTAGAACATTTATTAGGGGTCACGTGGTATCATGTGAGAGCGCCCAGAATTGTTTCTGCCTTTGCTTTTGTTCCATATATAATAAGGGTCACGTGGGAGCACGTGAGGCATTGCCTCAAAGCTTTCCTCTTCTTATTTTTGGGGGATCTGTTCAGGGTTCGCGTGGGGCACGTGACCTTAGTCTTTTCATGCACAGAGATCTTTTAAGTCTCCTTATCTTTAAGAATTAAATTCTTATTTAGGGTAAAACCCTAATTATGATTCTGGAGGAATTAAATTCCTATTTTGAAGGAATTAAATTCTTATTTAGGGTAAAACCCTAATTTTATTTTAGGAGAATTAAATTCTCAAAACTCGATTCCCCTTCTATTTTTATCATCTGCATGGCAGGATCTCGACCCGATGAGAATTAAATTCTCAATTTATGGGGAGATGTGCTCTGTGCAGATCTTCAACCAGAAGAAGAACTAAGTTCTTTTTTGTATAAGAGTTAAACTCTTGGATTTTGAGAATTAAATTCTCTGTTTGAAGTTTTGATTCCCTTTCTTTTCTCACATAGGCTTTTCTTTGTTGAGAATTAAATTCTCCTTTCTTTTCTTCCCTCTTAAGAATTAAATTCTCCTCTCTCTATTTTTCTCTCCAAAAGGGTTCCTCCATTCTCTTCTTTTCTTAGCTCCTATTTATAGGAGAAAGAAAAGAATCAATTTGTTTTGCGAATCTTTCATTGAAAGATTTTAATTGATTTCATAATTAATATGATCCTTTAGATCACACAATGAATTTTATTCACCGTTGGATTCTAAATCCAAAGATATTCTGTTTTTTATTTCGGTGAGATTTAGGGGAAATCTTTCCTTGTCTAGGATTTTTCCATAAATTGGTGATATTTAATCACCCTTGGATCTTTAATCTAACGGTCCCCATAATCCTTTTCCATTTGGAAAGATTTAAAAGCTTTTAGAATTTAATTCTATTAACTGTAAGGCTTTCGAAGCCAGTCACATGCTGACACGTGACCCTTGGTCACGTGTGAGCACGTGACCCCCAATTGAGTCCTTTTATCGGCGTTTAGTTACGCTTCAGTTTTAACCATCACGTGTCAACACGTGACCATTGGTCACTTGTGAGCACGTGATACCTTATTGAGGTAACTTCTGATTTTTAATCAGGGAACAGATTTTAGAATTTAATTCTATTCATTATTTTAGAGGCCTTAAGAGCCCATCACGTGTCTGCACGTGACCTATGGTCACGTGTGAGCACGTGATGTCCCATTGGGGTCTTTTTTGAGTTTTTATTATATCTTTTAACTCCTCCAGCGGGTTCTTAAAGGTCCATCACGTGTGGACACGTGATGCCTCATAACTTTTGATCCCGGATGAATTATGAGGCCCATAATATATCAAATCGAAGGGTTTTTCGAGATGCTTCCAATGCCATCATAATTTAATAGTTCCTCCTTCGGGAGATTATCAAAATACAGGCCGGAAGATACTGGTTTGCATTTCCTTAAGCGTGTTGCTGCCATTTGATACCTTGGACTCCTTTGCGCAAAAATTTTTGGCGGGAACAGTGGCGCGTTTGCGCTCCAGTGCACTGCGCCCGAGCGCAAAGCGCCCACGTGCCGACACGTGGCGCGCTTGCGCTCAAGCGCACTGCGTCCGAGCGCAAAGCGCCCACGTGGCGCGCTTGCGCTCCAGCACCTTGCGCTCAAGCGCAAAGCGCCCACGTGCCGACACGTGGCGCGCTTGCGCTCGAACGCCCAGCGCTCATGCGCAAAGCGCCCACGTGCCGACACGTGGCGCGCTTGCGCCTAAGCGCATAGCACCTAAGCGCACAGCGCTCGAGGCGCTGGCCCCCACGCACCCTTTGGATGTCTTTTCCCCCTCCTTTTTTTATATATATGTACATACATATACATATACATATGTATACATATTTGCACGCACACGTGTTCCACGACCCCCGTAAAAACTCCGCGTGGCTCCCAATATATCCAAAACCCCCCTTTCAAAACACAACACACGCACAATGCACATTGCGTTCGCATGACCAGTTTAACCCGTCAATCGGAGGTTCCCTCGCTCCAAAGGCGAGGGGTAATTAACGGCAGCTTAGTCCGCGGCTGCCGGAGATTCGGATCCCCACAATCATTAAACCCCAGCCTACCTTAGGCAGGGGGAATCTGTAATTCACCTGAAAAGCGCGCGCGTTTTCCCAACTCAATGGGGTGACGAAAAACATCCTACACTCCGTACACACCACAACACAACGGTGTATCGGAAAGGAGGAATCGTACCCTATTTGATATGGTACAATCTATGATGAGTGATGCTGAGTTACCAATATCATTCTGGGGGCACGCATTGGAGACTGCGATTTATCTATTGAATAGGGTTCTGACCAAAACCGTGTCTACCACTCCATATGAGATATGGTATGGGAAGAGACCATCTCTTAAAAGAGTTAAGATATGGGGTTGTCCGGCTTATATGAAAAAGCAGAATCAGGACAAACTTGAGACACGATCGGTTTTGTATAGATTTGTGGGATATCCAAAACACTCGTATGGATATCTTTTCTACCAAAAGGAGGAACAAAGGGTGTTTGTTTCTCAGTATGCCACATTTTTAGAAAATGAATTTTTTACAAATGATACTGTTGGCAATGCGGTAGAACTGGAAGAAATTCCAGATACACAAACAATTACCGATGATTTGGTTGAACCTGAGGTTTCAATAGAACCTGACGTACCTCAGCCACTCCGTAGATCTAGTAGGACTTCTCACCCACCTGATAGATACTACGGTTTTCTAATTGATGGTGATAGAGAAGATTGTATCATAGATGATGACGACCCTACTAGTTTTCAGCAAGCTATCACGAGTGGTGACTCAGTGAAGTGGCTGGATGCCATGAGATCCGAAATGGAATCCATGCACACCAACAAAGTATGGACTTTGGAGGCTGTACCTTCTGGAGTAAAACCCATAGGGTGCAAATGGATCTTTAAAAGAAAGATCGGTGTGGATGGTCAGGTAGAGACCTATAAAGCTAGGCTGGTAGCAAAAGGATTTCGTCAAAGACCGGGCTTGGACTATGATGAAACCTTTTCACCAATCGCGATGCTCAAATCCATTCGGATCCTGCTTGCTATAGCTGCTTACTATGATTATGAGATCTGGCAGATGGATATTAAAACGGCATTTCTAAATGGTGATTTAGAAGAATGCGTTTTTATGGATCAGCCAGAAGGATTCATTGATAGTGGGAGCAGCGAAAAAGCATGCAGGCTGCTTAAATCCATCTATGGATTAAAGCGGGCATCACGGAGTTAGAACATCTGCTTTGATGATACAATCAAAGAGTTTGGTTTTATTAAAAATGTGGATGAACCATTCATTTATAAAAGGATTGTAGAGAGTACTGTTATATTCCTCGTATTGTACGTGGACGACATTCTCTTGATAGGAAATGATATTCCTATGCTACAATCGGTCAAACTATTTTTATCGCAGAAAGACCTGGGCGATGCCTCGTACATTCTAGGGATTAGGATCTATAGAGATAGATCTAAGAAATTATTGGGATTGTCCCAATCAAGATACATTGACACTATACTAAAGAGGTTTAGTATGGAAGATTCCAAGAGGGGTAATTTACCCGCTTGTCACAGGATCACCCTCTCCAAAGAGATGTCTCCAAAGACTGATGAGGAGAGGGCTCGCATGAGCATTATACCCTATGCTTCGGCAGTAGGATCTATAATGTATGCGATGTTATGTACTCACCCAGATATAGCTTATGCACTGAGTGCAGTAAGCAGGTATCAATCCAACCCAGGGGAGAAACACTGGACTACTGTGAAGAACATTCTGAAGTACTTGAGAAGAACTAAAGAAATGTTCTTCGTGTATGGTAACGGAGATCTCCAAAAGGAGGGCTTTACCGACTCCAGCTTCCAGAGCGACAAGGATGATAGTAAGTCCATCTCAGGGTTTGTATTTACCCTAAATGGAGGGGCGGTATGTTGGAAGAGATCCAAACAAGATACCGTCGCTGACTCCACGATGGAAGCTAAGTATATTGCTGCTAATGATGCCGCAAAAGAGGCAGTCTGGATAAGGAAGTTCATTTCCGAACTTCAAGTGGTTCCATCCATTGCTAATCCAATACCTCTGTATTGCGATAACAATGGAGCCATGTCTTTGGCAAAGGAACCGAGGTCCCATCAGAAATCCAGACATATCTTGATGCGGTATCACCTCATCAGGGAGATAGTGGATCTCCAGGATATCGAGGTACGGCTAGTAGACACGAAAGACAACACAGCAGATCCATTCACCAAGGCCATCCCTCAAGAACAGTTTGAGCTGTTGGGCATGCGGTACGCCGGCAACTGGTTCTAGTCGGTACTTATTGCATCAACTACAGGCATTAGTGCAAGTGGAAGATTGTTATTGTTATATATGTATGCTCTAGAGGCCTGTATTGTATAGGATGCTAGGCATGTATATGTACAGAAACAATCTTTGCTCGAAATGATAGTATGCTATCTGGTTTATCTTCATCTTAAAATGTGATGTGTTGATGAAGCCCTAAAGACTATGCCTGACTACCGGGATTATGATGAGATCATACTAGTGGGACATGGGCAGTCTACAAGCATATCCTTTAATAGTTCCTAGTCGAGGGTATATCGAGACAGGGCATCGGTATTACCAGATTAGACTAGTGTGTACGTTTCTTGACCCTGGGGGCGAAGGTTGATTCCACAACCATTGGTGTTTGACATCAAAGATTGTACACAGGTGCTCATTGGAGAATAGGTACACCGAACAGGACTCGCCGAGAACTCCTAGATGGTATATATACCTATTGTCAGATAGCAGTTCTCTGGCGACACTTGTACAGGTTAGTCTGTAGACCCGAGATCGTCATAGTGTCTTGTGTGATTCCCACAGTACTTTGATTTCCTTCGTACCACGGCTCTATTGATGTAAGTCTACGGTAGCGCCCCGGCCGTCTTTTAGACGCCAAATGCGGAACAAAAAACTTTTATAACTGGCGCTATCGCATACTATAACCCAGATCTGCCATTAACGCTAAACTAACAAACTACAAAGTGGGTAGAAAGGTTATACCGAACGATCCGAGTCCTTCGTTTTTTAACCATCATCCCACGCTCCGTTGCGGCTGCTCCGATCTCCTGTCTCCTCGTCGAGGTGGCACCACATCTACGGATCTTTAAACGGGTTCCCGCCTCTATACCGAGGCAACTTGGTCATCAAGTTTGCAAGAAGAGATGACCAAGATTGATGTAGAGAATGAGTAGAACACTTTGTCTCGCTTCATCCAAAGCCATGGATGAACGGTTAATGAAGTTGCCTTTTGAATCGGGTAAATGAGAAAATGAGCATATCTAATTTTCATGAACCAAATCTATCATAATCTTTTTAATCAACAACCATCATATTTTCAAGAGAGACTAGCACCAAAGGAGAGGAGGGGCCGGCCACTATATGAAGAGGTGGGGGTGAGTGTAGGAGCAAGGGGTGACCATAAGCAAGAATACTTATCACTTCATTAAAGGAAAGAATGACTCATAAGAAACATTTAAAGCAAAAATGAATGACTCACTTAACACCTTGCAAAACAATTAATGCAACCTAATGAGTCACTAACCTAGTCACCATTCTAGAAGCTTCCACACTCATGACTCACTCTCGAGAAAAGATAAATCCGTATTAAACCGAATGTTTAAGACGGGTGATAGAAAACTGGCAACTTCCAAAAGCGATTTCGAAATGAATTTCAGGATAATCCCGTAACTGTATAAACATACCCGCATTTGTATTACGACCGAATACAAATGCAACTGAGACAAAGATATTATATCTACAAAGTATAATACATGGATCCGGCTTAAACTGTAACGTCCCGAAAGTACGGAATATGACCGACACATAAACTACGAACGTCTCGAGGCGTACGTAATCTAAGTAAGCCGAAAACCCAGAAATCCAAACCAAGAAAAGTAGTAGAGTGAAGGAAAACCAATTTAAAACAAGTAGTTTCAATAGCATAAGCCGAATTATGCGGGTTTTTAAAAACATAAAAAAATTTCTGAAACTTTCGGCAGAGTCTCCTTTGTAAATACTGGCCCCCAAACGGGATACAACATGAATAGTATACGAAATCAATAAAAAGGCATCCCCAAGCGAGACCTAGCTCTTCGTCAATCGACGGTCACAACCACACAAACAATATAATATACAACGCCAAGGGCGAGGATCAAAACTCAAAAGGAAACTCAAAACAACAAGAAATCCACAGAAATACAACACGCGACTGTAAGGTCGAAAGAATAACATCACTGGTCTCTATCTCAAAATAAATACATGTTTAGTTGATGGAACTTCTAGATACAATAGAATAATGATATACAAGATATATAATGGGCGTACGATATAAGTAAACCCACCTACTAGCAAGTCACCCGGAAATGGGAAGCAGCGCCAGCAAAGCTGTAAAGAAACCTGTACGGCAAAACCTGCAAAAAACTGGGGCACAACGGGGGTGAGTTGCCAACTCGTGAATAGAAAAACATCTACGGAAAGAAATCGCATAAATAACTCAATCTAGGTCAATGATCATAATATATCCTCAATCATATATATAACATGCAGCCTATAACAAAGGCTAGGGTAAATATCTAACCCGAGTGTAATCTCATGTGCCCGTGTCAGTGCCTCAGGTAGAAATATATCATATGAATGAGGTATGAATGCATGAAAACAGAATACATGTAAATGAAGAAACTGTTTTCATAATTTAGTGAGATTTCCTTTGTATTTTTAAAATGAGGTATCATAATGAAATCAGCATAAAACAGTGCCTAGCATCGGCACAAAACGTAATCCTAATATCTCGATATCTCTGTATCACAGTCTCTGTACCTCAATATCTCGAAATCTCAATGTCTCAATCACAATATCTAGGGCGCCGTCAGTCCAGACCGGCCCCTACCATCCATCTCAAGACCACGACGGTATCCTCCGGATATCCGACGCGTTGGGTAATATCACCGGTCGGTAGTGCTCCCCTGCCAGGCTCAACGTCTACAACACGATCCTCTTGCGCCGGGGTACCGTACCGGGCCCACCATGTACCCGAAACGGTTCCTCCACTCCTCGAATCGGGTCTCGAAATCCTTCAGCAAACTCATGGTGGACGACTCATACATCATGGGAAAACCGCACTTTTTATTTTAAAAGAGAGAAAAGGTTTATTTATGTTTTTGCGGTTTTCCTCCAAATCCAAGAAATCTCATGAAATCCGAATCCAGGTCATCAATAGCATGTAAACAGTGAATATAGGCATGAGAATCCATGAATGCGACACAACAGTGAATAATAACATGCATGAAGTAGTAGGCAATAACTACAATGTCAACTAGCATATAAGGCAAGTACACTAATATCATGTCTAAACTATAAGCTAACAACCTATGTCAAATGAAATAGTATTTTCTAAAGTGTTCATGACATGGCAATTACCGATGAAGAGGTGTGTGAGCCGGCAAGTAAGTGTACGTGGTACATACGCGTCATCGGTAATGGTGCTGGTGTCCTAACAGCATGATATTAATAATAGAATATGAATCATAATATAAGCATGCGATGCGGAGCGAATAACAATAATGAGCGGAAGCTGAACACTAGACACAACGATAACTAATCTGCATTAACCAATATAAGTCCTACAATGGTGCCTTTTGAAAATAACACAAATCATAGGGTTTTGAAAATAGGGGCTACGGTGTTTTTATGAAAATATACGTCTTTTGAAATATCCGTAGGATCCCTTAGGCTGTCTTTTAAAATGCCCACGATTCGCTAGTTTTTTTTTGAAATAGGTAAGAGTCGAATCTAATCTAACAACTAAACTAAACTAAAGTGCTAAGCTAACAAGCGGGACTACGGGTAAGAAAACCGCCCAACATCTGAGTCGATACATATACATACCTGTATATATATTAGTCGGTGATCCCGCCTCAATATTATCATATCCGATACCATATCTAAAATTATACATCCCAAGTCAAGAGTGCGGATCAATCATCAATATAGCTCGTACGTAAATCCGTCGTACGGCATCCCAAATCTGGGTACGGGTCAATATCACATTCATCATACTATTCACCTGGTATCCTCTTTATCAAATATCATGATCGGGGTACTGATCTACGTCTATTACAATACTGATACCGCCTAAGTATGTAAGGACGTGTGTGAAACACTACGTCAAGGACCCGCTACAACGTCATGTCGTATCTCAAATACGAATCCTGCCATATCACCGAATTCACAACCTCAATACAAATCTCATCGACTCATCTCAAACCCAAGTATCATTCTCAAATCCGTATGTGAACATATAGTCCCATACCCATGTGAACAGATAACTATAAAGAATCCCATGAGTACATATAAATAGGAATGTATGCAAATATGTATGTGTAGTGCAACACTACCCCAGGGTTCGCAACACTAAAATAATCCAACACACCAATATCCATCCTAAACATCGTTATTAATCCCAAATAACATATAATAATTGTTGGTGTGTATACGCATCCGTATACACCACCACGGACTGCGGGGGTGCTATACGCCATCCACCCGACTTCTCCCCGTAGATATAAATCTACTCACCTGGTCCTCGCTCGCCGGTGCCGACGTCGCCACGCACTTACTTGTCTTCTCGAAGTCCACATGGGGGTACCTACATATCACAACGCATCATATCGCATTAAAATCCGACTCATGACCAAAACGACACACGAATCCCACATAGGTCAAACCTATGGTTGCTTTCACAAATCAACCCAAAAACCCTCGACGTCGGGGTACAAACGCCAAACCATCAAGAAAAACCCAAATACACTCATTTGCACATTCACGAACACAATTTTTTTTTATATAAAATAGGTTAAAACTCACAAAAACCCCAATTTCACTTAAAAAGACATTTTTCCGAAAATCTAGCAAGCACAATTCGCCGTTTTTGTACAAAACATGATGTTTTAACAATTCTAGTGACCAAGATGATAACTTAATATCTTAATTATTCCATAGAAACCATTACGTAAATTCCAAACCAACAATTTAATTCGATTTCAAAAACCTAGTTTGCAATATTAACCAATTTTAACAATTTTATAGCAAAAATGCACAAACTACAATCTAGCTTGGATTTTCATGAACTAAAGTATTAAACTATATTTTATAATGTTAATGAAGTCATGAAAAACCTAATCACATTTTTAAACCCAATATTTAAACTATTTTTTTTAAAACCTAGTTAGCAATTTAGCAAAGTTATCACCATTTTAATTTAACAAATTAGCAAGTAGCAACCAACTTAGATTTTGCATACAATTACATGTTAATCTCCTCATTACAACTATAAACTAATGATAAAAAGCCTAATTAAATTCAAACCCTAGTCTTGAATTTCCTAAAGTTGCAATAAAACCCAATTAAACATCAAATTAAGCTAACTTAAAGCAATTAACAACAATTTAACAAAAAGGTTAGAATTATACCCAAATAAATTTGAAGATCCCACAAGCACACTTAGCCTCCCAAATTGAAATCTAAATCCCTAGATCCATGCTATGGTAGCCAAGGGAAAATGGGTAGGAGGTGGATTTTGATTTGGATTTTTGCTTGATTTTTTGAGAATTTTCAAAGCATTTTTGATGATTTTTGATGGAATTTTGAAGAGAAAAGAGAAGAAGAAATGAGGTGGGGCTGAAGAAGAGGGGGGGGACTCGGTCAAGTGCAGGTGGGGGGAAGTGTGGGGGGTGTGTGAGGTGGGGAAAAGTCAAGTGGGGAAGGTTCAAGTCAACAAAAAAGTCAAAAGTCCATACTCATTTATCTATTTCTTTTCATTTCCCTTTTCTTTCATTTGTTTTGCTTCTCTCATTTTTTTTTGGGAACTTGGGTAATGGGCTGCCATGGGCTCAGCCAAGGAGGGGAAATTGGGTTTGTGTGGGTGAGGGAAAAATAATAAATGATATACCCCAATTTCCATTAACACTAAATTCACCGGAAAAAGCCTTTTTCTTCGATATTTTCTAAACCGTTTTGGCAAACGATTTCATTTCAAAAACCACATGATAAAATTTTATTTAATGTGTCATGATGCACAAAATTTGTTTCAACTCATTCCAATTTATAATTTTCCCTAATTAAATGTAATAGTGACGGCTTAAAATAATAATAAAATAATTTTTTCAGAAAATTTGAAATTTCACCAGTGGCTCAATAAACACCAAATACTAGCAATTACATAGCTAGAATATGTATATTTAATTTTATAATAAAGATATTTGCATTTTGACTTTTTTTTACAGAAAACCCCCTTATTTTACCGATTTTTTCGAAATTTCACCGAAACGATTTTCAAAACGTTACATGAACCAAAGCCCACCAGAATTATCTGCCCGAAATATAACACATGCGTAAACGTACGTGCATTTTCCGAAGCCTGCCATAAAACCATACGGCCTCTACAATGTTTCGCCCGAACTTGGGAAACTATCTGTGGGGGACTCTAATGACTCATCAGTACCCTGGCAGTGGGTTTAACCACAAGCACGTCAGCGGCACTAGCAGTGCGTAACGGCTGCCCATGTACTGACCTCAAGGGAAGCCGATGAGCGAACTCATCCTGAAACCCTACTGAGCCTAATAGTAACAATATACATACAGTCCGGTCCGTTAGTCTATCGGGCCTAGGGGGCTGGTAACGTCAAACCCCCAATAGCGGTATAAGTCGTGTCAGAGACAAGCCCTGAACACCCTGAGAAACTACTGGAATACTTACCAGTAATTCTCACCAGCCTTGGCCAAGGACTTGGTGTAATGGCTTTCCTAGACACAGCGCGATCTCACCCCCAATACCGGGAGAGACGAATCCCCTGCGGATCCGCTCACTTGCCTCCATGTGGCTCGGGACTGTACCCAAAAAATACCTGTTTGCACGACTCCTTTGAGCCATAGTAGGGTAGAAATCAAAGCATAGTGGGAACTCACACGAGATAAATGACGACCTCAGGTCGATGAACTAACCTGTACACATGTCACCAGGGAACTTCTATCTGACGCTAGGTATAAATACCAACGAGCAGGTTCCCGGCGAGTCCTGTCCGGTGTACTCATAACCCAATGAGCATCTGTATACATCTTAGGTGATCCAACTGACACCAGTGGCTTGCGAGACCGGCCACCGTCCCTCGTCAGGGTCTCGACTGTATACACTAGTGTACTCCGGAGTATCGATGCCCTGTCTCGAAACTCCCACGACTAAGGACCACAATTAAGGATGTGCTTATAAACTACCCAACTCTCACGTATATGATCGCCATCATACTGTTGGTAGTCAAGCAAGATCCTAAGGGCTCTATCAACGTGTAATAGCGATCAGTCACTTGAACCTATACACGACTGATAAAGGCAAACCAGATAGCATACTATCATTTTGAGTAAAACTGTCCTACCGGTATAGGTCATCCTCAATCATTGCAATAACGTACCTGCGATCCAATAATTGACTTTGAGGGCACTATATCCAACAATCTCCCACTTACACTTAAGGCTAATTATTGCGATGTCGCATACTCACAGCCCGTGTGATACCAAACACCTAACACCTCTACTAATCGGTTTCACAAAGCCCGTTTGTAAAACTCTCGTGTTCGAGAAATAGCCTCAGTGAGTGGATCCGCCCTGATGTTCCTTTCTATGTCTCTCTTAATCTTAAGTTCGCGGAGATAGCCATCTCCCGAATTGAGTAATACCTGTCTTAGAATATGTCTGGATATCTGATGGGGCCTAGTTCATAAATGAACTCCAAATCCAAACTTCTTAGACTGTATCGATCACTGAAACTAATCAGTGCCCAGCCCCATGCCTCCCACAGTATTCTTTTGGACCACCTTTCCATAATACTGCCCCCTTCGTCAGAGGGAAAACAATAACTCTGACAATCACTCTGTCATCCATGTCACCTTTGAAGCCTGGAATGATAACCGTCTCCCGAAGGAGGCTGCCGTGATCAAATCCGTAGAACATTCACTTATGTTCTAAAACTGCTTCCTTATGTTTCTCCAGGATTGGATTAATATAAACTTATCGCATCTAGTGCAAAAACAATATCTGGTGTGGTACTTGACATCTCACAATTGACTCAATTGCCTAAGCAAGTGATCTACCAATCATGCACATCCCTCTCCCCTTTAGTCTGTAAGACACCTTTAGAGAGGGTGACTCCATCATCTGCAGGTACACCACCATGCCAGGAGTCATCTATTCTAAAATACTATTAGATTACTGTCAAAGTACCCAGATTGGGAAACTACCCAATTCTAGATCTAAAACCATAGATCTAGTAACCAGAATGTCTGATATTATATCCATATCCTTTGTGGAGAAACAACTGTGTGACGACCACAGTATAACCGATCGTACTATAGGAATTTTACTTCCTACTCTGTGTATGTCATCCAAATACCAGGACATCACACCCTACTACCTTCTCAAAAGATCCATCCTCTATTCTGATGAAGTCAAAGCCATGACTGTCACATCAAAATTAGATGATCTATCTCTGCTATATCTGCTCTAGTCTATATATAGACATAAGCTACTTGCCCACTATGCTTCCGCTGCTCCTACTGACCACAACAACCCTCTGGCAGAATAATATATACGTGCACTTCTACAGCTAGTTTAGAACAATGCTATACTTAACTGTTAGTTATATGTATGCCCTAGAGGCCATTACTGTACATTGGATGTATATTGTAGTGGATGCTGGGACATATATAGGTAGGACTTTCTTGCTCGACATGATAGTACGCTATCTGGTTGCTCTTTATCTAAACATGTATACTTTCTGTCTCTCTGATTACATGTTGATAAAGCCCTTAGGATGTGTACTCGACTTCCAGGACTATGATGTAGATCATACTAGTGGGGCCTGGGTAGTCCATGAGTACATCCTTCAAATGATCCTAGTCGAGGGAATATCGAGACGGGGCATCGATATTCCAGAGTAGACTAGCGCATATCTTCTCGACCCATGCGATGGGCGATGGATGATCCCATATCCATTGGTGTTTGACATCGAAGATGGTATGCGGGTGCTCAGTGGAGACTGGGTACACTGAACGGACTCGCCGAGAACTCCCAGATGGTATTATACCTCACGTCAGATGGCAGTTCTCTGGTGACACTGGTACAACTTAGTCTGTTGACCCGAGATCGTCATAGAGTCTTGTGTGTCTCCCACTGTGCTTTGATTTCCACCCTACCACGGCTCTACTGAGTTGTGCAAACAGGTGGTTTTTGGGTACAGTCCCGATTCACATGGAGGCAATGAACGATAGGAGGGGATTCGTCTCTCCCGATATTGGGGGTTGATGTTGTGCTATGCTCGACTGGCCATAACAGGAAATCCCTGGCCAGTGTTGTAGTGATATACTGGTAAGAGTTATCAGTAGTTTCACGAATGTTATGGACCTTACGTCGGCATGACTTATCGAGCTATTGGGGTCTGACGTTTACCACCCTTAGGCGAGATATGCGACATATCAGACGATCAGACCGGACTGTACGGTAAGTGTTACTGGTTGGATTCACAGGAGTGTGAGCGGGCTTGCTCGTCGATCTTCTGATCGCTCAATACCCGGGTGGCCGTTACGTTTAGCAGACCGCTTGCGGCTTGTGGGTGCTTGATATGATCATCATCCGCTACCGGCGTATTGACGAGTCTTTAGTGTCCTACACAGAGGTTTCCTGGCTCAAGCGAAACGAAATAGGAGCGCATATGAGATATGTGCGGGACCGAGAATAATGCGTGTATGTGATACCGTATTTCATTTTCGCGATGAATGTGTCGAATGGTTGTATGCGATATAACCTAGTTATCGAATCAAGGATTGATTCGATAAGCCGATACATATGATACTAGTCGGTTATATCCGTTATGACCGGATCGTTAAATCAAGTGTTGATTTAATGATTTAATGTATAATTATATATTTGATATATTACTTTGCATTAATTAGTATTGGTTCACTTTAAATGGATTTACTCACTTGGTTTGTGCACATTGCATATGTGATATATTTTGTGCACATGATTGTATCATGTTTGATGATACATGCAAGCTAGGGTTAGTGTAAAGAATTAGACCATGGTTAAGATTATGATTAGGGTTTTCTTTTTTCATATTTATTTATTTATTTATTTTGGAAAAAGATGAGAAAAGAATGGTTGCTATTTTTGTTTGCTAGTTGAAGATTCTTGAAGCTTTGAATTAGTCCACCATTCTTGTCTCATCCTTAACCCTAACCATTCAAGTTAACCATGGTCCATTCTCTACAACTAACCAAGGGTTAGTAAATGATAAGTATTGATTTATTTATCATTTACTGGATACTTATCATATTCTTTTTCTTCATCTTCTTCTTCTTCAACATGAGAAAAAAGCTTGCTACATCAATGGTGATTGATGAAAAAGTGTGTGAAATCCAAATCTAAAGTCTACCCACTTCCTATTTATTCATCCTCTACCTCTTGCCAAGTAGTATAGGGTGTTTCCTTCACAAGTTTTCTTGACTTGGTGAAGTTGGAGCTTGATCTAGCGATGCCTCGACGTAGATCATCTTCGGCATCGTCGTCGATGACCTAGCCCATTTTTCTCCGATGAAGCCGACGCTAGAGCCCAAGATATGATTTGGACAGCGAGGGGACTTCATCACGGAGCTCACGAAGTGGTGGACCAGATCTACAAAGGTTGTAGCCCCTTCCCTATTTCTATATTTCCGTTTACTTGCTTGCGTTGCCTAAATATCTAGTTAACGATCCGTTGTAGGTTTTCTCGGCACCGTAATTTTTAGAAATTTGCATGTTTGATCACTTGTAAGACTCCATTAGTGTGCCTAGGAAACCTACAGTGGTATCAAAGCCTAGCTAGAGCCTTAGGCGAAGTCCCGACGGAGTTAGAAGTCCGATCGACCCAAAACCCCGACTTTGAATATGCTCTCTGTACATTTTCTAATTTTGAGGATTTTTCCACATTAAAAATATCCAGAAAAATCAGCAGGCTAATTTAAGAATTACTGTGAATTTCGATGGAGTAATTCCATCAAAGAGCCGTGGATCCGCGGCACGAGCATGGCTCGTGCGGCGGATCCGCGGCCAGTTTGTCGTTTTGTGCATCCACTGTTACACAGTAATTCTTAGTTATCTGTGCTGGATTTCCTGGGGATTTTAATAATTTTTTCCAGAGTTGCATTTTCTGGGTTGTATTGGGGATTCGGTGTATTCAATCGGACTGTCTAATTTTTGTCGGTGTGCTTTTCCGGGTATTCTTAGAATATGTTAAAAGGTTCGACCGGTTATAAATACCCACTTTTTTCCCTGCCGGGAAATTTCCAATTGTTGGACTTTTCCGTAGTTTAACGACGTTCTAAGTAGTGCAAGTAACTCGATGGACCCTCTAGAAGACAACAAACCTTAACTCGATTATGTGACCGTCTTGAACTGCCCTTTGAACTTTCGGGTTTGGGGCAGTACGGTGTGCCACATGTGAGGCGTTGGCTTGACCCTTCTACGGCTGGACCGTTGGTACTGAGGCACGAACTGAATGTTGTTAGACTTATTTCATGTGTTGAGTTGTATCGGGAAAACTTGGATGTTCGATTGTTCGATCGAAAAGTTTATCATTTTCTATTTATCCGGAATGTGATACAATAATTGGAATTCACAAATTGTTATGAGATAACGGAATGAATATTATAAACGTAGCAGTTTAGTCTCACTTGATCGGTTGCCACGGAGTTTTGATGTGATCAAAAGTCCGTCGCAATCACGTAGCGTACGCGGATACTCGCCGGGTAAACTTAATAGACAGCCTCACCCCATAGCCCCGACCAAGTGACTGTAGGAGAACCCCGTCGCCGAAAGCATCCGTTCGGGTGCTCCCGGTAGTGGTGTTCCGCCTTGGTGCACTTCGTCGACGGCGTCGGGGGTGCGGCCGCCTACTAAAGTTTGCGACGCGCATTCGATCAGAATGTCGGGAATCCTGTTGAATTGCCCGACTTGATATTGAAAAGAGTTTTCGATAATGAGACTAAAATGCGGGGTTTATAATTGTTAGGCATGCGATGTCTAAGTAATTCATTTGGTCAGGCATGCGATGTCTGAGGAGGTTGCGGATTCCAACTGTTGTAGTTTTGCATTTTCTTTTCTGTGACCGTAAGTGTAATATGTGATATCGCCGGTTTCGTTGCTATATGTCAACGACAATTGGGATGCGCATATTTACTTACGATGATGACATGTGATGTTATGTGTTGCTGGATATGTTATATTGGATCGTCGTGTTTGAATAGCCGGGGGTTTTTATGTGAGATGAGTGTTTTTCATTTTCATTCATGTAAAAACTTGTATGTAATATTCTTTTATTGGGGCACTTCCAGGTTGCGGAGGTTGTCACCATTTGTATATTATTTACTTTTCTGCACTAGGATAGACCCAAGGAGGGGAGCACAAGTAACCGGGTTCTGGGGTCCAGTGGGAGACCAACTCGAGGAGTCGAGTCCGGGTCTCCTAACCCTAGAATTGGTAGGGTTGCTTGCCGCTCTCGTAGGGGTCTAGGGGTGTGGGATTGGCTATTCATCACGACCGTGGAATCCGTGTTTTATACTGGCTCGTATTGAAAACACGGACGTCCTAGTATATCTAATATTTCATATGTTTCTTCTGCTGTGATTTATCTGAGATCATGTGATGTTCTGTGACAGATATTATATATAGTATATATGATATATTATATAGACGTTGCTTATGTTTTACACCCGCGCTAGCCCTGCCCC
The DNA here is from genome assembly GCA_030015575.1 of Agapanthus africanus. Classification (NCBI taxonomy): domain Eukaryota; kingdom Viridiplantae; phylum Streptophyta; class Magnoliopsida; order Asparagales; family Amaryllidaceae; genus Agapanthus; species Agapanthus africanus. The sequence goes on from CM057341.1 coordinate 344,969,933, forward strand.
GCTCTGCCGTTAGTTACCTAACCTAACGGTGCAGACAGGACATCGAGGCGAATGCGGATGGCATAAGCGTACGTTATATTTATCTGTGATGTTTAGGTGGACTTAAATGATGGGATATTCATTAATGAGATTAATGAAAGAAAATAAACCTAATTGATGTTGTGGAATCGAATTTCAAAATAAAACAGGTAGCTACAGTTCTTTCTTTGCATCGCGGTGTTCATTATAGAACATCCTGCACCTTATTCGATGAGGAAAGGACCGAGATCCCTTCACCGGGAGTGACTCCTTTAGCAATAACTGGCAGATGCTACAACCCTCGGTTTGTCTTTGATCGCTTCTATAGTTTCCGCTTTGCACAGTGATATATATGATATATCCCGCACCTCATTCGACGAGGAAAGGGCCGACGATCCCTTCACCGGGAGTGACCCCTTTAGCAAAACTAGAAAAGCCTCAAAAACATTCCATTTAAAAACCATTTGATTCCGCAACGAGATCAAGTTCAAAGCGTTAAAGGTTTTCACAAAAACCATTCGCAACCCTCCGTCATTTTAGGAAGTAGAGTACTTAGTATTCGTGCTGTGTTTGTTGATTATAGTCAAGGCACAGTGTACGGTAGCTAAGTGATGTCTTCGTACACCGCATATGATGCGATTAGTTAGGACAGCCGCGTGACTTTGTTGACCTTAGTTAAGGGTCATGTGGGTGGGTCTAATTAATCACGAAATGACGGGTAGAACTTGACTAGTACTTGTGATTTGTTGACCATAGTTAAGGTTATAGGTGCTAGGGGTAAAAACCTTTATCGGGAGTTTCAAGTGTTGAAATTTGCAATGAGATTGCATATCTTCTATGTGATAGTTGGATCCCGATACCCACTGCGAGTAATTGTTACTCCTGGGAGAGTTTTGCACTTTGCAATTAGCCGATCAAGTAGGTGTCTAGAAAGGTGTCAACGGGGTTACGCCTCTGGGAAAACGAGGTTTACTGTAATTAGGTCCGTGCGAAAGCACGGGAAACCTCCCTCAAAGTACCGACACTGGCCTGGCTGAAAGATTGGTGAACTTGTAGAGTGCAATTAATCCCGGCTAGTCTTTCCTTTTAAGGTTTGAAGGAAGATTTGATAAAAACAGTGGGAGCCATCCTGATTAGATAAAATATATAACCAATCTAATCTTGCAAGAGCGCACGCAGAGTGTTTTCTTCTCTCTCTCTCTCCTGGTAGCGACCATATCACGCCTTAATCAAGATAATAATACGGATGTATTGACCGAACCCGCTTGTTATACTGAGCTGGGAACGTTGGTCCCGCTCCAACTTATAATTATTATAAGACAGAGCAGGAAATTGGGGAATACCAGAATTCCTATGCCGCCCAAACGAAGAAAGTGCATATAATGCATCTCCTTCGGGTGTGTTCATTACAAAGAACTGTTTCTCAGTATCCTCTGAATCCTGGATATATGATACCGGATCAGGATCCCAGATATGTAATCTGTTACATAGGGCTACAAAAAGGTAGAAAAACTGAGAACGGGTGATAAGTTTCATGAGACGGAAAACGGGGAAAGTGTTGCAGCCAAGTCTGTTGGTCACTGTCACCCTGTATTACGAATACATTGATTCTGAACAAATGCTATTAGATACCGAACCTGATATACAAAATCATATCAGTCTCTTTATTAGTAAAGAAAGGATATAATTTTGTATTGATGGATAATGTTTTGAACATTTCCTATATCAAAAGTTGATCGGTTCAGGCACGTTATCTAAAAGCATTGAAGTTCTAAATCAAACTACAGTTCTTTGTATTCAGAACACACACAAGAGGAAGAGTTCAGAAATGAACAAATCCTTCTTGGGTCATTGTAGACTAGGTCACATCAATGCGACCCGACTGGCTGAAGTTACATTTAGATGTATATTTAAATCAGTTTGAATTTACATCTTGTGAAACTTGCCAGTCATGTCGCAAAGATAAGATGACCATAGCTCTGTTTATTGGAAACAGAGGAAGAGTTGGTAAACTCTTGGGACTGATACATGATGATGTATGTAAGGTCCCCTGTCTACACATGCCAGGACTGGTTCTTTATTCTTCATTATATTCTCTGATAATCTCTCAAGATTCAGTCATATGTTCCTGTTGAAACATAAGTCCGAACCTTTTGAGGTATTCACAGAATATAAGTTAGAAATAGAGAACCAATAACCGGGTATAAGCATTATGTCCTTTGATGAGATCAGGAAGGAGAATACTTGTGCATGGAATCCTTGGACTATTCTAAAGGAAAATGAGTTTCTCTCTCAGTATTACTCCTCTGAATACACCACAGCACAACGGTGTATCGGGGCGGAGCAATCACACAATATTAGATATCGTGTGCTCTATGATGAGTATTACTGAGTTACCTATTTTCTTTTGGGAGTTATGCGCTTGAGAAGCTGCATACCTATTGAATAAGGTTTGAATCAAATCAATGCCTACCACTCCATATGAGATATGGTATGGGAAGATCCTATCTCTTAAGTAAGTTAAGATTTGGGATTGTCCGGCCTATGTCAAAAGTAAAATCCGGACAAGATCGAGGCAAGGTCAGTTCTGTAGAACTGGAAAGGTTCCAGCTATTCGAAACTACAGCTAAAGATTTGACAGAACCAAAGGATTCTATAATCCCCGACAAACCTCAGCCTCTCCGCCGATCTAGTAGGGTTCCTCAACCGCCTGAGAGATACCTCGGTTTCTCGATGACAGTGGGAGCAAGGATTGCATCATGAGATGATGACTCAACTATTTTCGAGCACGCCATCGAGAGTAGGGACTCTGTAAGAATGGCTGGATGCTTAGCGATCTGAGATGGAATCCATGTACACCAGCAAAGTATGGACTTTAGCTGCTATAACTGAAGGGTTAAATCCCCATCAGGAGCAAGTATATCTTGAGAAGATTGCTTGTTGTACATGGAAAGGTTGAGACTTTCAAAGCTAGACTTGTTAAAGGTTTTCGTCATTAACCAGGCATGGATAATGATGAAACCTTTTCCAGGGACTACGTTTAAATCCATCCAGATCTTACTTGCCACGGCTACATACCACGACTACGATATCTGGTGGTTGGATGCCATGACTACTTTTCTAAATATTGATTTAGAAGAGAACGTCTATAAGAACACAGCCAGAGGGCCTCGTAGACAGTGGGAGCAGCGGAAACGTGTGCAAGACGCTTTATAGGATAAAGCAGGCATCGCGGAGTTGGAACATCTGTTTTGATGGATTAGTCAAAGAAGTTGACATCATCAAAATGGTAGATGAACCTTGTATAAACAAAAAGGTAGTAGGGAGTATGGTGATGATCCTCGTAGAGTACGTGGATGACATACTCTTGTTAGGGAAGGAGTTTCCTATACTACGATCGATCAATCTCCTATTATCAGAAGGATTCTCCAAATAGGATAAAGATGATACCTCCTAAATCCTGAGATTTGGACCTATGAGATAGATCTAAAGGGATATTAGGGTTCTCACTAGGTATAGTAAGATTGTATCAATCGATCCTGGGGAGAATCACTGGAAGTGTTCCAGGATGATAAAGACGACTGAATGTCAGTCACAGGCACTGTCTTTACCCTCAGTAAAGGGACGGTATGTTGGAAGAGTTCCAAGCTAGATACCGTGGCAAACTAGACGATGAAGGCTGGTAACATCGCTATTAAAGATACTACCAAAGAGGCAGTTTGGGTGTATATAGGTTCATAGGATGAACTAGGTTCCTACCATTGTGTGACAATGGAAGTGTGGCTTCGACCCTGGAACCCTGGTCCCATCAGTGACCCAGACATATTCTGAGGAAGCATCACCTGATCATGGAGATGGTTGATCTCCAGGGTGATCGAGGTTAGGAGAGTAGACTCAGAGGACAACACGGTGGATCCACTCACGAAGGCCTCTTTCCCAAAGAGAGATTTTTAGGGGATGGTTGAGTATGTGATACTGCAACCACTGCTACAGATGGCCCTAGTGCAAGTGGGAGATTGTTAGTTATATGTATGCCCTAGAGGCCATTACTGTACATTGGATGTATATTGTAGTGGATGCTGGGACATATATAGGTAGGACTTTCTTGCTCGACATGATAGTACGCTATCTGGTTGCTCTTTATCTAAACATGTATACTTTCTGTCTCTCTGATTACATGTTGATAAAGCCCTTAGGATGTGTACTCGACTTCCAGTACTATGATGTAGATCATACTAGTGGGGCCTGGGTAGTCCATGAGTACATCCTTCAAATGTTCCTAGTCGAGGGAATATCGAGACGGGGCATCGATATTCCAGAGTAGACTAGCGCATATCTTCTCGACCCATGCGATGGGCGATGGATGATCCCATATCCATTGGTGTTTGACATCGAAGATGGTATGCGGGTGCTCAGTGGAGACTGGGTACACTGAACGGACTCGTCGAGAACTCCCAGATGGTATTATACCTCACGTCAGATGGCAGTTCTCTGGTGACACTGGTACAGCTTAGTCTGTTGACCCGAGATCGTCATATAGTCTTGTGTGTCTCCCACTGTAGTTTGATTTCCACCCTACCACGGCTCTACTGAGTTGTGCAAACATGTGGTTTTTGGGTACAGTCCCGATTCACATGGAGGCAATGAACGATAGGAGGGGATTCGTCTCTCCCAATATTGGGGGTTGATGTTGTGCTATGCTCGACTGTCCATAACAGGAAATCCCTGGCCAGGGTTGTAGTGATATACTGGTAAGAGTTATCAGTAGTTTCAAGAATGTTATGGACCTTACGTCGGCATGACTTATCGAGCTATTGGGGTCTGACGTTTACCACCCCTAGGCGAGATATGCGACATATCAGACGATCAGACCGGACTGTACGGTAAGTGTTACTGGTTGGATTCACAGGAGTGTGAGCGGGCTTGCTTGTCGATCTTCTGATCGCTCAATACCCGGGTGGCCGTTACGTTTAGCAGACCGCTTGGGGCTTGTGGGTGCTTGATATGATCATCATCCGCTACTATCGTATTGACGAGTCTTTAGTGTCCTACACAGAGGTTTCCTGGCTCAAGCGAAACGAAATAGGAGCGCATATGAGATATGTGCGGGACCGAGAATAATGCGTGTATGTGATACCGTATTCTATTCTCGCGATGAATGTGTCGAATGGTTGTATGCGATATAACCTAGTTATCGAATCAAGGATTGATTCGATAAGCCGATACATATGATACTAGTCGGTTATATCCGATATGACCGGATCGTTAAATCAAGTGTTGATTTAATGATTTAATGTATATTTATATATTTGATATATTGCTTTGCATTAACTAGTATTGGTTCACTTTAAATGGATTTACTCACTTGGTTTGTGCACATTGCATATGTGATATATTTTGTGCACATGATTGTATCATGTTTGATGATACATGCAAGCTAGGGTTAGTGTAAAGAATTAGACCATGGTTAAGATTATGATTAGGGTTTTCTTTTTTCTTATTTATTTATTTATTTATTTTGGAAAAAGATGAGAAAAGAATGGTTGCTATTTTTGTTTGCTAGTTGAAGATTCTTGAAGCTTTGAATTAGTCCACCATTCTTGTCTCATTCTTAACCCTAACCATTCAAGTTAACCATGGTCCATTCTCTACAACTAACCAAGGGTTAGTAAATGATAAGTATTGATTTATTTATCATTTACTTAATACTTATCATATTCTTTTTCTTCATCTTCTTCTTCTTCAACATGAGAAAAAAGCTTGCTACGTCAATGGTGATTGATGAAAAAGTGTGTGAAATCCAAATCTAAAGTCTACCCACTTCCTATTTCTTCATCCTCTTGTAGGGTTCCTAGGCATCCTAATGAGGTCTCACAAGGCATCAACCATGCCGATTTCAAAAATTATGGTGCCGAGAAACCCTAGTGTACGGATCGTTGGCTAGATTTCTAGGCGAAACAATAAACTAGTTAACACTTAACTAAGAGATACGGAAATACAACCTTTGTAGATCCGGTTCTCCACCTCCATAGCTCCGCAATGAAGTCTCCTCGCTTTCCATAACAAGTCCCGGGCTCTAGCTTCGGCTTCATCGGAGAATGGACGGGCTAGGTCATCGATGTCCATGCCGAAGATGATCTACGTCGAGGCATCACTAGATCAAGCTCCACCTTCACCGAGCCTTGAAAACAAGTGAAGGAAACACACTCTACTACTTGGCAAGAGGTAGAGGATGAAGAAATAGGAAGTGGGTAGACTTTAGAATTGGATTTCTCACTCATCTTCATCAATCACCATTGATGAAGTGGAGGTTTTCTTCTTGAGTACAAGGAAGAAGAAGAAGAAGAAAAAAATATGATAAGTTAATTATAATTGGAAAAGAAAAATGAATACTTATCATATTAGAACCATGGTCAAGTGTAGAGAATTAACTAAGGTTAGATTAATGGTTAGGGTTAAAGATGAAGACAAGAATGGTTACAAAGTCAAAGCTTCATGAAGCTTCAACTAAACTCCAAAATTAGCAACCATTCTTTTCTTATCTATTTAAAATAAATAAATAAATAAATAAGTAAGAAAAGAAAACCCTAATCCATTACACTTAACTATAGTTAAACATGTATCATCAAACATGATACAATCAAGTGCACGAAAATATATCGAATATACAATGTGCATGAGAAAATCCATTTAAAGTGAACCAATATTAGTTAATGCAAAGTAATATATCAAATATATAATTATACATTAAATCATTAAATCAACAATTGATTTAACGATCCGGTCATATCACATATAACCGACTAATATCCAATGTATCGATAACTAGGTTATATCGCATACAACCATTCGACACATTCATCGCGAGAATAGAATACGGTATCACATACACGCATTATTCTCGGTCCCGCACATATCTCATATGCGCTCCTATTTCTTTTCGCTTGAGCCAGGAAACCTCTGTGTAGGACTCTAAAGACTCGTCAATACGCCGGCAGCAGATGATGATCATATCAAACACCCACAAGCCGCAAGCGGTCTGCTAAACGTAACGGCCACCCGGGTATTGAGCGATCTGAAGATCGACGAGCAAGCCCGCTCACACTCCAGTGAATCCGACCAGTAACACTTCCGTACAGTCCGGTCTGATCGTCTGATATGTCGCATATCTCGCCTAGGGGTGGTAAACGTCAGACCCCAATAGCTCGATAAGTCGTGTCGATATGAGGTCTATAACTGTTCGAGAAACTACTGGTAACACTTACCAGTAAATCTCAGCAACCCTGGCCAGTGATTTCCTGTTATAGCCAATCGAACACAGCGCAACATCAACCCCCTATACCGGGAGAGACGAATCCCCTCCTATCGCTCATTGCCTCCATGTGACTCGGGACTGTACCCAAAATCCACCGTTTTGCACGCCCTCCTGGACGTGGTAAGATGGAAATCAAAGCACAGTGGGAACCACACAAGACTCTATGACGATCTCGGGTCAACAGACTACTCTGTACCAGTGTCACCAGAGAACTGCCATCTGACGTGAGGTATAATACCATCTGGGAGTTCTCGGCGAGTCCGTCCAGTGTACCCAGTCTGCACTGAGCACCCGTATATCATCCCTGATGTCAAACACCAATGGATATGGGATCATCCATCGCCCATCTGTATGGGTCGAGAAGGTATACGCTAGTCTACTCTGGTATATCGATGCCCCGTCTCGATACACCCTCGACTAGGGACTTTGAAGGATGTACTTATGGACTACCATGTCCCCACTAGTATGATCCGCATCATAGTCCAGGTAGTCAAGCACACATCCTAAGGGCTTTACCAACATGTAACAGAGAGACAATCAGCATACACGTTAAGGTAAGAGTAACCAGATAGCATACTATCATGTCGAGCGAGAAAGTCCTCCCTATATATGTCCAAGCATCCACTACAATATACATCCTATGTATAGTAATGGCCTCTAGGGCCTACATATAACTAACAATCTCCCACTTGCACTAGGGCCATCTGATAGCAGTGGTTGCAGTATCTCATACTCAACCATCCCATAAAAGTCTCTCTCTGGGAACAGGCCTTTGTGAGTGGATCCGCTGTGTTGTCCTCTGAGTCTACTCTCCTAACCTCGATCTCCCTGGAGATCAACTATCTCCATGATCAGGTGATACTGCCTTAGAATATGTCTGGATCACTGATGGGACCTGCGTTCCTTGGCATAAGCCACAACTCCATTGTCACACAATGGGAGGAACATAGTTCATCTCATGAACCAATATACACCCAAACAGCCTCTTTGGTAGCATCTTAAGTAGCGATGTATCCAGCCTTTATCTTCTAGTATGTCACGGTATCTAGCTTGGAACTCTTCCAACATACCGTCCTTCCACTGAGGGTAAAGACAATGCCTGTGACTGACATTCAGTCGTCTTTATCACCCTGGAACCCTTCCAGTGATTCTCCCCAGGATCGGTTGATACCGTCTCACTACAACTAGTGAGAATTCTAACATCCATTTAGATCTATCTCATAGATCCAAAACTCAGGATTTAGCAGGTATCATCATGATCCTTTATGGAGAATCATTGTGATAAGCGGAGATTGATCGAGCGTAGCATAAGAAACTCCTTTCTTATCAAGAGTATGTCATCCACGTACTCTACGAGGATCACCACCATACTCCCTACTACCTTTTTGTTTATACAAGGTTCATCTGTTAGTTATATGTATGCCCTAGAGGCCATTACTGTACATTGGATGTATATTGTAGTGGATGCTGGGACATATATAGGAAGGACTTTCTTGCTCGACATGATAGTACGCTATCTGGTTGCACTTTATCTTAACATGTATACTTTCTGTCTCTCTGATTACATGTTGATAAAGCCCTTAGGATGTGTGCTCGACTTCCAGGGCTATGATGTAGATCATACTAATGGGGCCTGAGTAGTCCATGAGTACATCCTTGAAAAGTTCCTAGTCGAGGGAATATCGAGACGGGGCATCGATATTCCAGAGTAGACTAGCGCATATCTTCTCGACCCATGCGATGGGCGATGGATGATCCCATATCCATTGGTGTTTGACATCGAAGATGGTATGCGGGTGCTCAGTGGAGACTGGGTACACTGAACGGACTCGCCGAGAACTCCCAGATGGTATTATACCTCACGTCAGATGGCAGTTCTTTGGTGACACTAGTACAGCTTAGTCTGTAGACCCGAGATCGTCATAGAGTCTTGTGTGTCTCCCACTGTGCTTTGATTTCCACCCTACCACGGCTCTACTGAGTTGTGCAAACAGGTGGTTTTTGGGTACAGTCCCGATTCACATGGAGGCAATGAGCGATAGGAGGGGATTCGTCTCTCCCGGTATTGGGGGTTGATGTTGTGCTATGCTCGACTGGCCATAACAGGAAATCCCTGGCCAGGGTTACAGTGATATACTGGTAAGTGTTATCAGTAGTTTCACGAATGTTATGGACCCTACGTCGGCATGACTTATCGAGCTATTGGGGTCTGACGTTTACCACCCTAGGCGAGATATGCGACATATCAGACGAACAGACCGGACTATACGGTAGTGTTACTGGTCGGATTCGCAGGAGTGTGAGCGGGCTAGCTCGTCGATCTTCTGATCGCTCAATACCCGGGTGGCCGTTACGTTTAGCAGACCGCTTGCGGCTTGTGGGTGTTTGATATGATCATCATCTGCTGCCGGCGTATTGACGAGTCTTTAGAGTCCTACACAGAGGTTTCCTGGCTCAAGAGAAACGAAATAGGAACGCATATGAGATATGTGCGGGGACCGAGAATAATACGAGTATGTGATACTGTATTCGATTCTCATGATGTGACATTGATCGGTTATATGCGATATAGCCGGGTTATCGGATCAAGTGTTGATTCGATAAGATGTTACTAATGATACCAGTCGGTTATGTGCGCATGACTGGATCATTGAATCAAGTGTTGATTTAATGATTTAATGTATAATTATATATTTGATATATTACTTTGCATTAACTAGTATCGGTTCACTTTAGACGGATTTTCTCACTTGGTTCGTGCGCATTGCATATGCGATATGTTTTTGTGCACTTGTATGTATCATGTTTGATGATGCATGCTAACTTGAGTTTGTGTAAAGATTAAACCATGGTTATTCAAATGGTTAGGGTTTTGTTTTTCATATCTATTTATTTATTTATTTATTTATTTTCTTTTTGGAAAATGAAATGAGAAGAATGGTGGCTTTCTTTGTTTTGTAGTTGAAGATTCATGAACCTTTGACTTTGTCCACCATTCTTATCTCATGCTTAACCTAACCATTTGTTTTAACCCTAGTTCAATCTCTACACTTTACCATGGTTTAGTTATGATAAGTTTTGATTATTCTTTTCTTTTTCTAATTAACTTATCATAAGCTTCTTCTTCTTCTTCCTTGACTTCAAGAAGAAAAGCTTCACCTCCATCAATGGTGAATTGAGCAAACAAGTGAGAAATCCAATTCTAAAGTTAACCCAACTCCTATTTCTTCATCCTCTACCTCTTGCCAAGTAGTAGAGTGTGTTTACTTCACAAGTTTCATGACTTGGTGAAGTTGTGAGCTTGATCTAGCGATGCCTCGACGTAGATCATCTTCGGCATGGACATCGACGACCTAGCTTGCCCATTCTCCGACGAAGCCGATCCTAGAGCTCGGATTTGACTTGGACAGCGGAGAGGACCTCGTTGCGGAGCTATGGAGGTGGAGCACCGGATCTACAAAGGTTGTATTTCCGGTTTTCTCATTAGTTAAGTGTTAACTAGTTCATTGTTCGCCTAGACATCTAGTTATCGATCCGTAGTTTAGGGTTTGTAGGCACCATAATTATTGAAATTGCCATGGTTGATGGCTTGAGAGACCTCACTAGCGTACCTAGGAACCCTACAGTGGTATCAGAGCCTAGCTAGAGCCTTAGGCGAAGTCCAGACGGAATTTGAAGTCCGATCGAACCAAAACTTTACCCGGAAACATGCTCTCTGTCCAATTTTCAAAAACAGGGATTTTTCAGTATTAAAAATATTCAGAAAACCCAGCAGGAAAATATAAGAACTACGGAGCAAAATTGAAGTGATGAACAGTGAAACATGGCGCGGAACCGCGGCATTTGCCTACCTCAGGCGGCGGTTCCGCGGCATATTAATGACGTCATCCTTTAATAATTGCACAGTAATTCACTGTTTTCAGTGCTGAGTTCTCTGGATGTTTTTAAATTTTATTCAAGAGTTGAATTTTCTGCAGTTGTTTTGGGAATTCGGTGTTTCGATCGGGATATCAAATTTTATCTGTGTGGCTTTCCGGATAAATTTTAGAATATGTTAAAAAGTTCGACCGGATATAAATACCCAACTTTTCCCCTGTCGGGAAATTTCCAAGTGTTGGATTTTTCCGTAGTTTAACGACGTTCTAAGTAGTGCAAGTAACGCGATGGTCCCTCTAGAAGACACAAACCTTAACTCGATTATGTGACCGTCTTGAACTGCCCTTTGAACCTTCGGGTTTGGGGCAGTACGGCGTGCCACATGTGAGGCGTTGGCTTGACCCTTCTACGACTGGACCGTTGGTACTGAGGTACGAACTGAATGTTGTTAGACTAGTTTCATGTGTTGATCTGTATCGGGAAAACTTGGGTGTTAGAATGTTCGATCGGAAAGTTTAACATTTTCTATTTATCCGGAATGGGATACAATAATTGAAATTCACAATAAGTTATATGATAACTGAATGAATGTTATAAACGTAGCAATTTAGTCTCACTTGATCGGTTGCCACGGAATTTTGATGTGATCAAAAGTCCGTCGCAATCACGTAGCGTACGCGGATACTCGCCGGGGTAAGCTTAATAGACAGCCTCACTCCATAGCCCCGACCAAGTGACTGTAGGAGAACCCCGTCGCCGAAAGCATCCGTACGGGTGCTCGCGGGTAGCGGTGTTCCGCCTTGGTGCACTTCGTCGACGGTATCGGGGGGTGCAGCCGTCTACTGAAGTTTGCGACGAGTATTCGATCAGGATGTCGGGAATCTTGTTGAATTGCCCGACTTGATATTGAAAAGAGTTTTCGATTTTGAGACTAAAATGCGGGGTTTATAATTGTTAGGCATGCGATGTCTAAGTAATTCATTTGGTCAGGCATGTGATGTCTGAGGTGGTTGCGGATTCCAACTGTTGTAGTTTTACACTTTCTTTTCTGTGACCGTAAGTGTAATATGTGATATCGCCGGTTTCGTTGCTATATGTCAACGACAATTGGGATGCGCATATTTACTTACGTTGATGACATGTGATGTTATGTGTTGCCGGATATGTTATATTGGATCGTCATGTTTGAATAGCCGGGGTTTTTTATGTGAGATGAGTGTTTTTATTTTTCATTCATGTAAAAACTTGTATGTAATATTCTTTTATTGGGGCACTTCCAGGTTGCGGAAGTTGTCACCCGTTGTATATTATTTACTTTTCTGCACTAGGATAGACCCAAGGAGGGGAGCACAAGTAACCGGGTTCTGGGGTCCAGAGGGAGACCAACTCGAGGAGTCGAGTCCGGGTTTCCTAACCCTAGAATTGGCAGGGTTGCTTGCCGCTCTCGTAGGGGTCTAGGGGTGTGGGATTGGCTATTCATCACGACCGTGGAATCCGTGTTTTATACTGGCTCGTATTGAAAACACGGACGTCCTAGTATATCCAATATTTCATATGTTTCTTCTGCTGTGTTTTATCTGTGATCATGCGATGTTCTCTGTTCTGTGACAGATATTATAGTATATATGATATATTATATAGACGTTGCTTATGTTTTACACCCGCGCTAGCCCTGCCTCGCTCTGGCGTTAGTTACCTAACCTAACGGTGCAGACGGGACATCGAGGCGAATGCGGATGGCATAAGCGTACGTTATATTTATCTGTGATGGTTAGGTGGAATTAAATGATGGGATATTCATTAATGAGATTAATGAAAGAAAATAAACCTAAATGATGTTGTGGAATCGAATTTCAAAATAAAACAGGTAGCTACAGTTCTTGCTTTGCATTGCGGTGTTCATTATAGAACATCCAGCACCTTATTCGATGAGAAAAGGACCGAGATCCCTTCACCGGGAGTGACTCCTTTAGCAATAACTGGCAGATGCTACAACCCTCGGTTTGTCATTGATCGCTTCTATAGTTTCTGCTTTGCACAGTGATATATATATGATATATCCCGCACCTCATTCGACGAGGAAAGGGCCGACGATCCCTTCACCAGGAGTGACCCCTTTAGCAAAACTAGAAAAGCCTCGAAAACATTCCATTTAAAAACCATTTGATTCCGCAACGAGATCAAGTTCAAAGCGTTAAAGGTTTTCATAAAAACCAGACGCAACCCTCCGTCATTTTAGGAAGTAGAGTACTTAGTATTCGTGCTGTGTTTGTTGACCATAGTCAAGGCACAGTGTACGGTAGCTAAGTGATGTCTTCCTACACCGCATATGATGCGATTAGTTAGGACAGTCGTGCGACTTTGTTGACCTTAGTTAAGGGTCATGTGGGTGGGTCTAATTAATCACGAAATGACGGGTAGAACTTGACTAGTACTTATGATTTGTTGACCATAGTTAAGGTCATAGGTGCTAGGGGTAGAAACCATTATCGGGAGTTTCAAGTGTTGAAACTTGCAATGAGATTGCATACCTTCTATGTGATAGTTGGATCCCGATACCCACTGCGAGTAAGTGTTACTCCTGGGAGAGTTTTATACATTACAATTAGCCGATCAAGTAGGTGTCTAGAAAGGTGTCAACGGGGTTACGCCTCTGGGAAAACGAGGTTTACATTAATTAGGTTCGTGCGAAAGCATGGGGGACCTCCCTCAAAGTACCGACACTGGCCTGGCTGAAAGATTGGCGAACTTGTAGTGTGTAATTAATCCCGGCTAGTCTTTCCTTTTAGGGTTTGAAGGAAGATTTGATAAAAACAGTGGGAGCCATCCTGATTAGATAAAACATATAACCAATCTATTCTTGAAAGAGCGCACGCTGAGTGTTTTCTTCTCTCTCTCTCCTGGTAGCGACCATATCACGCCTTAATCAAGATAATAATACGGATTATTGACCGAACCCGCTTGTTATACAGAGCTGGGGAACGTTGGTCCCGCTCTAACTTATAATTGTTATAAGACAGAGCAGGAAATAGGGAAATACCAGAATTCCTATGCCGCCCAAACGAAGAAAGTGCATATGATGCATCTCCTTCGGGTGTGTTCATTACAAAGAACTGTTTCTCAGTATCCTCTGCATCCTGGGTATTGGATACCGGATCTGGATCCCAGATATGTAATCTGTTACATAGGGCTACAAAAAGGTAGAAAAACTGAGAACGGGTGATAAGTTTCATGAGACAGAAAACGGGGCAAGTGTTGCAGCCAAGTCTGTCGGTCACTGTCACCCTGTATTACGAATACATTGATTCTGAACAAATGCTATTAGATACCGAACCTGATATACAAAATCATATCAGTCTCTTTATTAGTAAAGAAAGGATATAATTTTGTATTGATGGATAATGTTTTGAACATTTCCTATATCAAAAGTTGATCGGTTCAGGCACGTTATCTAAAAGCATTGACGTTCTAAATCAAACTACAGTTCTTAGTATACAGAACACACACAAGAGGAAGAGTTCAGAAATGAACAAATCCTTCTTGAGGTATTGTAGACTAGGTCAGATCAATGCGACCCGACTGGCTAGAGTTACATAAAGATGTATATTTAAATCAGTTTGAATTTACATCTTGTGAAACTCGCCAGTCATGTCACAAAGATAAGATGACCATAGCTCCGTTTACTGGAAACAGAGAAAGAGTTAGTGAACTCTTGGGATGATACATGATGATGTATGTAGGTCCCCAGTCTACACATGCCAGGACCGGTTCTTTATACTTCATTACGTTCTCTGATAATCTCTCAAGATTCAGACATATGTTCCTGTTGAAACACAAGTCTGAACCTTTTGAGATATTCACAGAATATAAGTAAGAAGTAGAGAACCAATACGGGTATAAGTATTATGTCCTTTGATGCGATCAAGGAGGAGAATACTTGAGCACGGAATTCCTGGACTATTCTAAAGGAGAATGAGATTCTCTATCAGCATTACTCCTCCGAATACACCATAGCACGATGGTATATCGGGGCGGAGCAGATACACCCTATTTGATATGGTGTGCTCTATGATGAGTACTACTGAGTTACCTATTTCCTTTAGGGAGTTATGCACTTGAGAAGCTGCATACCTATTGAATAGGGTTCGAATCAAATTAGTTGCCTACCACTTCATATGTGATATGAAAAAGGAAGAGCCCATGTCTTAAGTTAGTTAAGATTTGGGGTTGTCCGGCCTATGTCTAAAAGCAAAATCCGGACAAACTCGAGGCAAGGTTAGTTATGTAGAACTGGAAAGGTTCCAGCTATGCAAGCTACAGAAGATGATTTGATGGAACCAAAGGATTCAATAGTTACCAATGAACCTCGGCCTCTCCGCCGATCTAGTAGGGTTCCTCACCCACTTGAGAGATACTTCGGTTCCTCTATGACAGTGGGAGTGAGGATTGCATCATGAGATGATGACCCAACTAGTTTCGAGCTGGCCATCAGGAGTGAGACTCTGTGAGAATGGCTGGATGTTTATCGATCTGAGATGGAATCCTTATACACCGACAAAGTATGGACTTTAGTTGCTATATCTGAAGGGTTAAATCCCCATCAGGAGCAAGTATATCTTGAGAAGATTGCTTGGTGTACATGGAAAGGTTGAGACTTTCAAAGCTAGACTTGTTAAAGTTTTCGTCATTGACCAGGCGTGGATAATGATGAAACCTTTTTCCAGTATCTAAGCTTAAGTCCATCCAGATCCTACTTGCCACGGCTTCATACCATGACTACGATATCTGGCGGTTGGGTGCCATGACTGCTTTTCTAAATGATGTTTTAGAAGAGAGAGTCTATAAGTACACAGCCAGAGGGCTTCGTAGACAGTGGGAGCAGCGGAAACGTGTGCAAAATGTTTTATATGATAAAGCAGACATCGCGGAGATGGAACATCTGTTTTGATGAATTAGTCAAAGAAGTTGACATCATCAAAATGGTAGATGAACCTTGTATAAACAAAAAGGTAGTAGGGAGTATGGTGACGATCCTCGTAGAATACGTGGATGACATACTCTTGATAGGAAAAGAGTTTCCTATACTACGATCGGTCAATCTCCTTTTATCACTAGGATTCCCCAAATAGGATCAAAGTGATACCTCATAAATCCTGGGTTTTCATCTATGAGATAGATGTAATTGGATGTTAGGATTCTCACTAGATGTAGTGAGATGGTATCAATCGATCCTGGGGAGAATCACTGGAAGTGTTCCAGGGTGATAAAGACGACTGAATGTCAGTCACAGGCACTGTCTTTACCCTCAGTAAAGGGACGGTATGTTGGAAGAGTTCCAAGCTCAATACCGTGGCAAACTAGACGATAAAGGCTGGTAACATCGCTATTGAAGATACTACCAAAGAGGAAGTTTGGGTGTATATTGGTTCATAAGATTAACTAGGTTCCTGCCATTGTATGACAATGGAAATGTGGCTTTGGCCCTGGAACCCTGGTCCCATCAGTGACCCAGACAAATTCTGAGGCAGCATCACCTTATCATGGAGATAGTTGATCTCCAGGGTGATCGAGGTTAGGGGAATAGACTCAGAGGACAACACGGCGGATCCACTCACGAAGACCTTTTTCCCAAAGAGAGACTTTTAGGGGATGGTTGAGTATGTGATACTGCAACCACTGCTACAAATGGCCCTAGTGCAAGTGGGAGATTGTTAGTTATATGTATGCCCTAGAGGCCATTACTGTACATTTGATGTATATTGTAGTGGATGCTGGGACATATATAGGAAGGACTTTCTTGCTCGACATGATAGTACGCTATCTGGTTGCACTTTATCTTAACATGTATACTTTCTGTCTCTCTGATTACATGTTGATAAAGCCCTTAGGATGTGTGCTCGACTTCCAGGGCTATGATGTAGATCATACTAATGGGGCCTGAGTAGTCCATGAGTACATCCTTGAAAAGTTCCTAGTCGAGGGAATATCGATACGGGGCATCGATATTCCAGAGTAGACTAGCGCATATCTTCTCGACCCATGCGATGGGCGATGGATGATCCCATATCCATTGGTGTTTGACATCGAAGATGGTATGCGGGTGCTCAGTGGAGACTGGGTACACTGAACGGACTCGCCGAGAACTCCCAGATGGTATTATACCTCACGTCAGATGGCAGTTCTCTGGTGACACTAGTACAGCTTAGTCTGTAGACCCGAGATCGTCATAGAGTCTTGTGTGTCTCCCACTGTGCTTTGATTTCCACCCTACCACGGCTCTACTGAGTTGTGCAAACAGGTGGTTTTTGGGTACAGTCCCGATTCACATGGAGGTAATGAGCGATAGGAGGGGATTCGTCTCTCCCGGTATTGGGGGTTGATGTTGTGCTATGCTCGACTGGCCATAACAGGAAATCCCTGGCCAGGGTTATAGTGATATACTGGTAAGTGTTATCAGTAGTTTCACGAATGTTATGGACCCTACGTCGGCATGACTTATCGAGCTATTGGGGTCTGACGTTTACCACCCCTAGGCGAGATATGCGACATATCAGACGAACAGACCGGACTATACGGTAGTGTTACTGGTCGGATTCGCAGGAGTGTGAGCGGGCTAGCTCGTCGATCTTCTGATCGCTCAATACCCGGGTGGCCGTTACGTTTAGCAGACCGCTTGCGGCTTGTGGGTATTTGATATGATCATCATCTGCTGCCGGCGTATTGACGAGTCTTTAGAGTCCTACACAGAGGTTTCCTGGCTCAAGCGAAACGAAATAGGAACGCATATGAGATATGTGCGGGACCGAGAATAATACGAGTATGTGATACTGTATTCGATTCTCGCGATGTGACATTGATCGGTTATATGCGATATAGCCGGGTTATCGGATCAAGTGTTGATTCGATAAGATGTTACTAATGATACCAGTCGGTTATGTGCGCATGACTGGATCATTGAATCAAGTGTTGATTTAATGATTTAATGTATAATTATATATTTGATATATTACTTTGCATTAACTAGTATCGGTTCACTTTAGACGGATTTTCTCACTTGGTTCGTGCGCATTGCATATGCGATATGTTTTTGTGCACTTGTATGTATCATGTTTGATGATGCATGCTAACTTGAGTTTGTGTAAAGATTAAACCATGGTTATTCAAATGGTTAGGGTTTTGTTTTTCATATCTATTTATTTATTTATTTATTTATTTTCTTTTTGAAAAATGAAATGAGAAGAATGGTGGCTTTCTTTGTTTTGTAGTTGAAGATTCATGAACCTTTGACTTTGTCCACCATTCTTATCTCATGCTTAACCTAACCATTTGTTTTAACCCTAGTTCAATCTCTACACTTTACCATGGTTTAGTTATGATAAGTTTTGATTATTCTTTTCTTTCTCTAATTAACTTATCATAAGCTTCTTCTTCTTCTTCCTTGACTTCAAGAAGAAAAGCTTCACCTCCATCAATGGTGAATTGAGCAAACAAGTGAGAAATCCAATTCTAAAGTTAACCCAACTCCTATTTCTTCATCCTCTACCTCTTGCCAAGTAGTAGAGTGTGTTTACTTCACAAGTTTCATGACTTGGTGAAGTTGTGAGCTTGATCTAGCGATGCCTCGACGTAGATCATCTTCGGCATGGACATCGACGACCTAGCTTGCCCATTCTCCGACGAAGCCGATCCTAGAGCTCGGATTTGACTTAGACAGCGGAGAGGACCTCGTTGCGGAGCTATGGAGGTGGAGCACCGGATCTACAAAGGTTGTATTTCCGGTTTTCTCATTAGTTAAGTGTTAACTAGTTCATTGTTCGCCTAGACATCTAGTTATCGATCCGTAGTTTAGGGTTTGTAGGCACCATAATTATTGAAATTGCCATGGTTGATGGCTTGAGAGACCTCACTAGCGTGCCTAGGAACCCTACATCATCTACCATTTTGATGATGTCAACTTCTTTGACCTCTTCATCAAAACAGATGTTCCAACTCCGCGATGCCTGCTTTATCCTATAAAGCATCTTACACACGTTTCCGCTGCTCCCACTGTCTACGAAGCACTCTGGCTGTGTACTTATCGACACTCTCTTCTAAACATCATTTAGAAAAGCTGTCATGACACCCAACCACCAGATATCGTAGTCATGGTATGTAGCTGTGGCAAGTAGGATCTGGATGGACTTAAGCATAGATACTGGAAAAGGTTTCATCATTATCCACGCCTGGTCGATGACGAAAGCCTTTAACAAGTCTAGCTTTGAAAGTCTCAACTTTTCCATCTACA
The DNA here is from genome assembly GCA_030015575.1 of Agapanthus africanus. NCBI lineage: Eukaryota > Viridiplantae > Streptophyta > Magnoliopsida > Asparagales > Amaryllidaceae > Agapanthus > Agapanthus africanus. Next base: position 344,989,426 of record CM057341.1, read on the forward strand.
CCAAGTAATCTTCTCAAGATATACTTGCTCCTGATGGGGATTTAACCCTTCAGATATAGCAACTAAAGTCCATACTTTGTTGGTGTACATGGATTCCATCTCAGATCACTAAGCATCCAGCCATTCTTACAGAGTCTTACTCCTGATGGCCAGCTCGAAACTAGTTGGGTCATCATCTCATGATGCAATCCTCGCTCCCACTATCATAGAGAAACCGAAGAATCTCTCAGGTGGGTGAGGAACCCTACTAGATCGGCGGAGAGGTTGAGGTTCGTTGGTAACTATTGAATCCTTTGGTTCTTTCAAATCATCAGCTGCAGTTTGTATAGCTGGAACCTTTCCAGTTCTACATAACAGACCTTGCCTCGAGCTTGTCCGGATTTTGCTTTTAGACATAGGCCGAACAACCCCAAATCTTAACTAGCTTAAGACATGGGCTCTTCCCATACCATATCACATATGAAATGGTAGGCAACTGATTTGATTCGAACCCTATTCAATAGGTATGCAGCTTCTCAAGTGCATAACTCCCAAAAAGGAAAAAGGTAACTCAGTAGTACTCATCATAGAGCACACCTTATCATATAGGGTGTGATTGCTCCGCCCCGATATACCATCGTGCTATGGTGTATACGGAGGAGTAATGCCGAGAGAGAATCTCATTCTCCTTTAGAAAAATCCAGGAATTCCGTGCTCAAGTATTCTCCTCCTCGATCACATCAAAGGACATAATACTTATACCCGTATTTTGGTTCTCTACTTCTAACTTATATTCTGTGAATATCTCAAAAGGTTCGGACTTGTGTTTCAATAGGAACATAGGTCTGAAACTCGAAAGATCATCAGAGAACGTAATGAAGTATAAAGAACCAGTCCTGGCATGTCTAGACAGGAGACCTTACATACATCATCATGTATCAGTCCCAAGAGTTCATTAACTCTTTCTCTGTTTCCAGTAAACGGAGCTATGGTCATCTTATCTCTGTGACATGACAGGCAAGTTTCACAAGATGTAAATTCAAACTAATTTAAATATACATCTAAATGTAACTTCAGCTAGTCGGGTCATATTGATCTGACCTAGTCTACAATACCTCAAGAAGAATCCGTTCATTTCTGAACTCTTCCTCTTGTGTGTGTTCCGTATACTAAGAACTGTAGTTTGATTTAGAACATTAATGCTTTTAGATAACGTGCCTGAACCGATCAACTTTTGATATAGGAAATGTTCAAAACATTATCCAACAATACAAAATTTTATCATTTCTTTACTAATAAAGAGATAGATATGATTTTGTATATCAGGTTCGGTATCTAATAACATTCGTTCAGAATCAATGTATTTTGGAATACAGGGTGACAGTGACCAACAGACTTGGCTGCAACACTTGCCCCGTTTTCTGCCTCATGAAACTTATCACCCGTTCTCAGTTCTCTACCTTTCTGTAGCCCTATGTAACTGATTACATATCTGGGATCCTGATCTGGTATCACATACCCAGGACGTAGAGGATACAGAGAAACAGTTCTTTGTAGTGAACACACCCGAAGATGATGCATCAGCATGCACTCTCTTCGTTTGGGCGGCACGGGAATTCTGGTAATCCCTAATTTCCTGCTCTGTCTTATAACAATTATAAGTTGGAGCGGGACCAACGTTCCCCAGCTCAGTATAACAAGCGGGTTCGGTCAATAATCCGTATTATTATCTTGATTAAGGCGTGATATGGTCGCTACCTGGAGAGAGAGAGAAGAAAACACTCAGCGTGCGCTCTTGCAAGAATAGATTGGTTATTATTTTATCTAATCAGGATGGCTCCCACTGCTTTTTATCAAATCTTCCTTCAAACCCTAAAAGGAAAGACTAGCCGGGATTAATTACACACTACAAGTTCGCCAATCTTTCAGCCAGGCCAGTGTCGGTACTTTGAGGGAGGTCCCCCGTGCTTTCGCACGAACCTAATTAATGTAAACCTCGTTTTTCCAGAGGCGTAACCTCGTTAACACCTTTCTAGACACCTACTTGATCGGCTAATTGTAATGTATAAAACTCTCCCAGGAGTAACTCTTACTCGCAGCGGGTATCGGGATCCAACTATCTCATAGAAGGTATGCAATCTCATTGCAAATTTCAACACTTGAAATTCCCGATAATATTTTGCCCCTAACGTGCTATGACCTTGACGAAAGCCAACAAACCATAGCCCGCTAGTCAAGTTCAGCCCGTACATTTCTTGATTGAATTAAACCCACCCGCACGACCCTTGACGAAAGCCAACAAAGCCGCACGACTACCCTAATCCAATCGCATCGTATGCTAGCAGATAAGCAGCATATAGCTACCGCACACTGCACCTTGACGAAAGCCAACAAATGCTGCACGAATACTATATACAACTTATCTGAAATGACGGAGGGCTACGACATGTTTTTCTGAAAACCTATTGCGTAATGAACTTGATATCGTTGTAGAATCAAATGATTTTTAAAATGGAGTGTTTTTGAGGCTTTTCTAGTTTTGCTAAAGGAGTCACTCCCGGTGAAGGGATCGTCGGTCCTTTCCTCGTCGAATGAGGTGCGGGATATATCATATATATCACTGTGCAAAGCAGAACTCTTAAAAGCAATCAAAAGACAAACCGAGTGTGTAGCATCTGCCAGTTATTGCTAAAGGAGTCACTCCCGGTGAAGGGATCTCGGTCCTTTCCTTATCGAATAAGGTGCAGGATATATCGCATATACCGCTATGCAAAGCAAGAACTGTAGCTACCTGTTTTATTTTGAAATTCGATTCTACAACATCTTAGGTTTCTTTTATTTCATTAATCACATTAATGAAGTCCCATCATTTAAGATACCTAAACATCACAGATAAATACGACGTACACTTATGCCATCCGCATTCGCCTCGATGTCCCCTCATGCACCGTTAGGTTAGGTAACTAACGGCAGAGCGGGGCAGGGCTAGCGCGGGTGTAAAACATAAGTAACGTCTATATAATATATCATATATACTATATACTGTATCTATCACAGAACATCACATGATCACATCACAGATATCGCAGCAGAAGAAACATATGAAATATCGGATATACTAGGATGTCCGTGTTTTCAATACAAGCCAGTATAAAACACGGATTCCACGGTCGTGATGAATAGCCAAACCCACACCCCTAGACCCCTACGAGAGCGGCAAGCAACCCTACCAATTCTAGAGTTAGGAGACCCGGACTCGACTCCTCGAGTTGGTCTCCCACTGGACTCCAGAACCCGGTTACTTGTGCCCTCATCCTTGGGTCTATCCTAGTGCGGAAAAGTAAATAATATACAAGAGGTGACAACTTCCGCAACCTGGAAGTGCCCCAATAAAAGAATATTACATACAAGTTTTTACATGAATGAAAAATGAAAAACACTCATCTCACATAAAAACCCCCGGCTATTCAAACACGACGATCCAATATAACATATCCAGCAACACATAACATCACATGTCATCATCGTAAGTAAATATGTCCATCCCAATTGTCGTTGACATATAGCAACGAAACCGGCGATATCACATATTACACTTACGGTCACAGAAAAGAAAGTGTAAAACTACAATAGTTGGAATCCGCAACCTCCTCAGACATCGCATGCCTGACCAAATGAATTCTTTAGACATCGCATGCCTAACAATTATAAACCCCGCATTTTAGTCTCAAAATCGAAAACACTTCTCAATACCAAGTCGGGCAATTCAACAGGATTCCCGACATCCTGATCGAATGCTCGTCGCAAACTTCCGTAGATGGCCGCACCCCCGATACCGTCGACGAAGTGCACCAAGGCGGAACACCGCTGCCGCGAGCACCCGAACGGATGCTTTCGGCGACGGGGTTCTCCTACAGTCACTTGGTCGGGGCTATGGAGCGAGGCTGTCTATTAAGTTTATCGGCGAGTATCCGCGTACGCTACGTGATTGCGACGGACTTTTGATCACATCAAAATTCCGTGGCAACCGATCAAGTGAGACTAAACTGCTATGTTTATAACATTTATTCCGTTATCTCATAACTACTTGTGAATTCCAATTATTGTATCCCATTCCGGATAAATAGAAAATGTCAAACTTTCCGATCAAACAATCGAACACCCAAGTTTTCCCGATACAGACCTGTAAGTCCATGTTGCGACCCCCGGTTCTTACGGGGAGGCGGAAACGGTATAAAAATCAAATTATTAGCGCAAGAGGCAACATGGACTAAGCAAAGTCGGGATCTTTGACAAAACTAAAACTAGCAAACTTAGCTAAAGAGAGTTAGCTACTCGGATGGGGGTTATACCTAGCTTGTCTTGAACTCCTTCACTTCAAGCTCCGATGGTGGTCCGATGGCTCCTTCTCGTCGTCTCCGTACGCCGAAGATAGATCCACTTGAAAGCTCCAACCTTTAGCTCCTTCTTCGTTCTTTGAAGAAACTAGTTCACTTGGTTTGCTAAACCTAGTGAACTAGAATGAGTAGAGAGGAAATAGAATGGGATTTTATCTATGGTTCTTGATTCTCAACTCATGAGACAAGAGAACCATAGATCAAGAGAGGGAGCAAGAGGTTGAGGGTGAGAGCAAGAGGAGAGCTCAAGAACAAGAGCGAGAATGAGCAAGAAAGAATGAGCAAGTATTTTGTCTCTCACCCTCTCATAATCCAAAGCAATCATAACTCATCATATCAATAAAAGTCTTATGTGATGGTTGAAGCAACCATAACCTTATCATGTCATGCACTCATTTTACTCAAATGAACAAGCAAGTAAAAGTCTTTGGCATGAAATGATAACCATGGTTATCATGATGGTCAACTAGTCAAGCCTAGTCAACCGGTCAACAAAGTCAACAAGTCAACAAAAGTCAAGTCAACAAAGTCAACAAAAGTCAACAACCAAGTCACCATAATACTTAATTAATATAATAGTTAATCGCATATCATATTCTCATTAGGGTTGAGCAAAAAGTCAAAAAGTCAACGGTCAACTGTCAACAACCCTAATGAGAATCCGCTGTCTGTGCCTCCCTGTCAACTGTGCATACACACCCGCATCCGCGTTCCGAGGAACACGAATGCAAACTGGATAAATCCAATCCCATAAGATACACTAGGATCTGGCTTAAACCAAAGCCCGCTAGTGTAAACTGTCCGGACACTGTACGTGCACAAGTGCACGGATGTGACCGAACCCTGTCGCAAAACCATGCGACCTGTCGCAATACCATGCGACCTCTACTCTTTTGCCTAAAGGCGAAAAGCTTTCTGTGTGGGACTCTAAAGACTCGACACTACGCTGGCAGTGGGTTTAACCACAGACCGCAAGCGGCACTAGCTGTGCGTAACGGTCCCCAGGTAATGCCGACAAGAAGACCGACGAGGCGAAACCCATCTGAACTCCTACTGAGCCTGAGTGTGACATTCTCCGTACAGTCCGGTCTGTTCGTCTGATACATCGCATGGCGGGCCTAGGGGGCGGTAAACGTCAGTTCCCCAATAGCGGTACAAGTCGTGCCGGAGCGAAGCCCAAAACACCCTGAGATAACAGTGGAAACCTACCAGTATATCTCGTTTGCCCTGGCCAGGGACTACTCGTGTAATGGCTCTCCTAGACACAGCGTGATGTTAACCCCCAATACCGGGAGAGACGAATCCTGTCTAACCGTCACTGCCTCCAAGTGCTTCGGGACTGCACCCAACCACTACCTGTTTGCACGACTCCTTTGAGCCGTGGTAGGGTAGTGATCAAAGTACAGTGGGAACACACTCGAGGCGGAGTGACAGTGTCAAGTCAGCGGACTAAGCTGTACTCATGTCACCTGGGAACTGATAACTGACGATAGGTATAATACCAACTAGTCAGTTCCCGACGAGTCCTGTCCAGTGTACCCGTAACCTAACGAGCACCCGCATACTATCTCAAGTACGACGTACTGACTGCTGTGGGACAGACCGTCTCCCACACTGGGATGAGAAGCGCATGCGCTGGTCTACTCCGGAGTATCGATGCCCTGTCTCGATAGTCCTGCATAAGGATGTGCTTATAGATTACCCAGCCCCACTAGTATGACGGCCATCACATCGCTGGTAATCAAGCAAAGATCCTAAGGGCTCTACTAATGTGTATAGGCGATATACAAAAATAAACACATGTACACATTGAAGTAGAAACAAACCAAGTAGCATACTACTATTTTGAGCAAGATTGTATATACAAGGTGAATATCCCAAGCATCCATTAAGTAATATACAAACTAGTATGATACAGTAATGGCCTCTAGGGCATATACACTAACAAGACCAACACATGAAATAAGTCTAACAACATTCAGTTCGTGCCTCAGTACAACGGTCCAGCCGTAGAAGGGTCAAGCCAACGCCTCACATGTGGCACGCCGTACTCCCCCAAACCCGAAGGTTCAAAAGGCAGTTCAAGACGGTCACATAATCGAGTTAAGGTTTGTTGTCTTCTAGAGGGACCATCGTGTTACTTGCACTACTTAGAACGTCGTTAAACTACGGAAAAATCCAACACTTGGAAATTTCCCGACAGGGGAAAAATTGGGTATTTATATCCGGTCGAACTTTTTAACATATTCTAAAATTATCCGGAAAGCCAAACAGACAAAATTTTTTAATCCGATCGAACATTCGAATCCCCAAAACAACCCAGAAAAATTCAACTCTTGAAAAAATATTAAAATTATCCAGAAAACAGAAGAGTCAAATATAACAATTACTGTGCAAACATGAGTCAACGATTCAATATAACGGCCGCGGAACCGCCGCGCCACGTGGGGTAAGGCCGTGGTTCCGCGGTGGGTTGACGGAGTTAGAGCTCCGTTTTGCACAGTAATTCATAAAAAACCCTGCTTAATTTTCTGCATATTTTTAATATGGAAAAATCCATATTTTTAAAAATTGGACAGAGAGCAAGTTTGTGATCGGGTTTCGGGTTCGTTCGGACTTCAAATTCCGTCTAGACTTCGCCTAAGGCTCTAGCTAGGCTCTGATACAACTGTAGGGTTCCTAGGCATCCTAATGAGGTCTCACAAGGCATCAACCATGCCGATTTCAAAAATTATGGTGCCGAGAAACCCTAGTGTACGGATCGTTGGCTAGATTTCTAGGCGAAACAATAAACTAGTTAACACTTAACTAAGAGATACAAAAATATAACCTTTATAGATCCGGTTCTCCACCTCCATAGCTCCGCAATGAAGTCTCCTCGCTGTCCATAAAAAGTCCCGGGCTCTAGCGTCGGCTTCATCGGAGAATGGACGGGCTAGGTCATCGATGTCCATGCCGAAGATGATCAACGTCGAGGCATCACTAGATCAAGCTCCACCTTCACCGAGCCTTGAAAACTTGTGAAGGAAACACACTCTACTACTTGGCAAGAGGTAGAGGATGAAGAAATAGGAAGTGGGTAGACTTTAGAATTGGATTTCTCACTCATCTTCATCAATCACCATTGATGAAGTGGAGGTTTTCTTCTTGAGTTCAAGGAAGAAGAAGAAGAAAAAAATATGATAAGTTAATTATAATTGGAAAAGAAAAATGAATACTTATCATATTAGAACCATGGTCAAGTGTAGAGAATTAACTAAGGTTAGATTAATGGTTAGGGTTAAAGATGAAGACAAGAATGGTTACAAAGTCAAAGCTTCATGAAGCTTCAACTAAACTCCAAAATTAGCAACCATTCTTTTCTTATCTATTCAAAATAAATAAATAAATAAATAAGTAAGAAAAGAAAACCCTAATCATTAGTTTAACCATGGCTTAATCCATTACACTTAACTATAGTTAAACATGTATCATCAAACATGATACAATCAAGTGCACGAAAATATATCGAATATACAATGTGCACAACCGAGTGAGAAAATCCATTTAAAGTGAACCAATATTAGTTAATGCAAAGTAATATATCAAATATATAATTATACATTAAATCATTAAATCAACAATTGATTTAACGATCCGGTCATATCACATATAACCGACTAATATCCAATGTATCGATAACTAGGTTATATCGCATACAACCATTCAACACATTCATCGCGAGAATAGAATACGGTATCACATACACGCATTATTCTCGGTCCCGTACATATCTCATATGCGCTCCTATTTCGTTTCGCTTGAGCCAGGAAACCTCTGTGTAGGACTCTAAAGACTCGTCAATACGCCGGCAGCAGATGATGATCATATCAAACACCCACAAGCCGCAAGCGGTCTGCTAAACGTAACGGCCACCCGGGTATTGAGCGATCTGAAGATCGACGAGCAAGCCCGCTCACACTCCAGTGAATCCGACCAGTAACACTTCCGTACAGTCCGGTCTGATCGTCTGATATGTCGCATATCTCGCCTAGGGGTGGTAAACGTCAGACCCCAATAGCTCGATAAGTTGTGTCGATATGAGGTCTATAACTGTTCGAGAAACTACTGGTAACACTTACCAGTAAATCTCAGCAACCCTGGCCAGGGATTTCCTGTTATAGCCAATCGAACACAGCGCAACATCAACCCCCTATACCGGGAGAGACGAATCCCCTCCTATCGCTCATTGCCTCCATGTGACTCGGGACTGTACCTAATAACCACCGTTTTGCACGCCCTCTTGGACGTGGTAAGATGGAAATCAAAGCACAGTGGGAACCACACAAGACTCTATGACGATCTCGGGTCAACAGACTACTCTGTACCAGTGTCACCAGAGAACTGCCATCTGACGTGAGGTATAATACCATCTGGGAGTTCTCGGCGAGTCCGTCCAGTGTACCCAGTCTCCACTGAGCACCCGTATATCATCCCTGATGTCAAACACCAATGGATATGGGATCATCCATCGCCCATCTGTATGGGTCGAGAAGGTATACGCTAGTCTACTCTGGTATATCGATGCCCCGTCTCGATACACCCTCGACTAGGGACTTTGAAGGATGTACTTATGGACTACCATGTCCCCACTAGTATGATCCGCATCATAGTCCAGGTAGTCAAGCACACATCCTAAGGGCTTTACCAACATGTAACAGAGAGACAATCAGCATACACGTTAAGGTAAAGAGTAACCAGATAGCATACTATCATGTCGAGCGAGAAAGTCCTCCCTATATATGTCCAAGCATCCACTACAATATACATCCTATGTATAGTAATGGCCTCTAGGGCATACATATAACTAACACCTCTACCTCTTGCCAAGTAGTATAGGGTGTTTCCTTCACAAGTTTTCTTGACTTGGTGAAGTTGGAGCTTGATCTAGCGATGCCTCAACGTAGATCATCTTCGGCATCGTCGTCGATGACCTAGCCCGTTTTTCTCCGATGAAGCCGACGCTAGAGCCCAAGATATGATTTGGACAGCGAGGGGACTTCATCACGGAGCTCACGAAGTGGTGGACCGGATCTACAAAGGTTGTAGCCCCTTCCCTATTTCTATATTTCCGTTTACTTGCTTGCTTTGCCTAAATATCTAGTTAACGATCCGTTCTAGGTTTTCTCGGCATTAACCTCCTGCCGGGTCTCATAGCCTGGAACAACAGTAGTGTCAAGTCTGGATAAATAAGAACCTCCCTGTCACCATTCTTGAGGCTACCGGAGTACCTCTCGGGTGTCTAAGGTTACCCACCATATCTGCGAAGTGGCTATTGGAATGTCAAACCTGATTGAATCTTTAGGTCCTATTAAATTTTCCGTAATGGTTTGCGGTTCTGGAATCACTTCCAGTTCTACCATACTCCCACTACTGTTTTCTAAAAAAAATCCATTTTACTAAAACTGTCGCGAGTCAACAACAATATCACTATTGATCTTCCAGATGGTAGAAAATCAACCCTCGTCATAATATGGGCCAACCCACAAACTGCCATTACAGAAACGTGCCCTGAGTTATCCAGAGTCTGGTTTTAAGCATAAGCCGGACAACTCCCGGTATCTTAACATCGTTAAGATATGAACCATTCTATATCCAATATAGAAACTTTAGCACTTATTTAATTGGAACCAAATTCTAATCATGCAGCTGTCTCCAGTACATATCAACTTAATGGAGAGAGGCTAATCAGCATTACTCAACTTAGGAATCCATCCAATTATGAGTAACCTGAAAGAGAAACAAGTTTCTCAAAACCATCACTATCAACTGAATACCAATCACAAGTATCTATATCTTCGATCTCTTTGAAGAATCCCGATACTTGCGACACCTGGTTCTCTACTTTATTCTTATACCCACAACTTCTTAAAACATAGACCTTGTATTTCTACGAAACACTTGTCTAAAAACTAGAGAAGTCATAAGTAAATAGAACATAGTACGAGGACCAACCCCTTTGTCCTGATGGACACTGGACAACATACACTACTCTGTATAAGTTCGCTGAGTTGAATAACTCAAAACCTTTGCATCGTAGGTTGAAAACTGTACTTATGGTTAAGAACTACTCCGTTGTTCAATGCTCCTTACCCAATCGTCAACTGATATAGGTAAATGTCACTGACATAATTTCAAAAAGTTATATCTCACTTTATAAAAACAAACGTACAGATATATTATTTTGAAATTGGTGCACAACAATGGATACTCAAAACTAAATACTTGCCGTCTGGCATAAACCTAGGCGATGTCCTCAAATATCACCAATTACAACGAATTCTGATATAATGACGATGATCACCTTATTCCCAATAACTTACTCCCACTCATCATCTGTAAAACCATACAGATATGAGAATGAAACCTGGTAAATTCATACCCTGGAGTAAGTATCTAATTGGAAAAACAGTTTTCCTTTAACAATGCACAGTGAAACTGAAACATGAAAATGTTTCGTAGGGGTATCCTGGTTTTCCTAGTAATGCCTCTTTCATAATCCAATTCATGACTATAACCGTATATTTCTTTGCCATCTCTCCAAATCCCTTTATTTGTCTTTAGTCGTTACCTTCTGTACACCATCGTTTGGCTAAATGGTTTTCTTCCTTCCCTACCGTTCGGCACCAGCCTATGGTTTGGAAGAAGACTATCCAATAAGCGTAATAGGTGTACCCTCCTAAACCAAGGAGTACTCGCAATCTGAGAGAAGGTGATGATAAAAGACAACTGAATAATACCATATTCTATTTCTCCCGAACTGGGGAAAAAAGCAAAGGTGAAATAGGAGTGGCGATGAAGTATGCGGTTTGGTCGTGAATGATAGCAGTCGCAATTTACTTTGCCCTCTTTCTAATCCCTTTATTTTGTCTTTAGTTATTAACTTTTGTACACCCTATTTAGGCTAATTGGTTTTCTTCATTCCCTACCTTTCGGCACCTGCCTATGGTTTGGAAAAAGACTATCCAATAAGCGTAATAGGTGTACTCTCCTAAACTAAGGAGCCCTCGCAACCTGAGAGAAGGTGATAATAAGAGACAACTGAATAAACCAATTCTATTTCTCCTGAACCTGGATCCCTCCTCAAAGAAGTCCCTTCGAGTTCGTATATAACCATACGATGGATCTATCCAATGGAAGTGGATGTCCTTAGTAATACGGGGTGTTCTGAGAAATGAAAAGGGTAAAAGAAGGAGCGGCAATGACTTATGCAACTCAGACAATCCAAAAGCCAGTATTTTAAAAAGGTTCGGTCAACTTGGTCACTGAGTCATAGTCTAGGGTCGGTCAATGGTCGCTGCCAAAGAGAGAGAAAAGAAACACTCTGTGTGCACTCTAACCTAGATCAGAATGGTTATCATTTTATCTAATCTGGAAACCTCCCACTGTACTGTCAAATTCTCCTCCAAACCTGAAAGAAAAATCAATCGGGATCACCCGAAGAGTAAACCAACTCATTAGTGGGAATCGGGATCCAACTCTCATCGCATGATAATGTGACGGAATCCACTCACGTTATCACACTCCAGAAGGTATGCGCATGCCTGGCAAGTTTCAGTTTCTTTAAAAACTCCCGATATGATTTTTACCCCATGCTCTTATGATCATGACTAAGGGCCAACCCATCATAAGTCGCATGTCAAGTTCTTCCCATCATTATCTTGTTAATTTGAACCCACTCGTACTCGCCCTTGACTAAGGGCCAACAAGGCTGTACGACTGTCCTAAACTAACGCGTCTATCTATGCAACATATGAACACCCCAGCAGCTACCAATCACTATGTCCTGGCTAAGGGCCAGACCAACATAGCTTGAATACTACTGACCATTCTTATGAAATGACGGAGGGCTACGGCTAGTTTTTGGCGAAAAACCTTTAACGTAATGAACTTGATCTCATTAAAGGAACCTGATAGCCTTTTATAAAAATTATAGTGGCGAAAACCTTTGCTAAAGAGGTCACTCTCGGTGAAGGGATCTCGGCTCTTTCCTCATGGAATGAGGTCCAGGATATTCCAACTGAATACCGTGATGCAAAGCAACTTGTAATCGACTATAGTGAAGTTATTACCCTGACGCAAACTTCTGCGCTAGGGGTCACTCCCGGTGAAGGGATCTCGGCCCTTACCTCGTCGAATGAGGTGCAGGATATTCCAACCGAATACCACTATGTAAAACAAAAGAAAACGTCTTTATGATAACACTTTTTAAAACTGGTCCAGTAACATCTAAACAGGGTTGTTTTCCTTTGCATTGATCAAAATCAACGCAGTCCCACCAATTAATCACACCAGAAAAGAACGAAAATAAAATGTACGTATATGCCATCCGCATTCGTTACTGGGTCCCGTCATCACCCATTAGGTTACTTAACTAACTACAGAGCGGGGACTGGACTAGCGCGGTTGTAAAACATATACAACATCTACTAGTATATATACCAATATACAATAATCGTTCCAGGCGTGATAATATGCAACATTACAGAAAAGTAATAAGCATCACAGAACAATACAGATAATCTGGGATCCTTGGGTTTCACAGAGCCGCCGCTGAAACCCGATGTTCCCCTGGTTGTATGGATAGCCTGTGCAATGAAACCTAGACCCTTACGGGTGCGGCAAGTTACCCTCCAAAACCTGAAGCGAGGCAGCCCCCTACAGCAAAGTGAATGGACCACCCTGCACTTCACGGAATCCGGTAACTTGCACACCCCTCCTTGGGTCAACCTGTATCCCCTATGAGTGCGGCGAATAGTCTGCCAATTCTAGAGTGAGGCTCCTCTGCCTCTCAAAGCCATAAGATGCGGACCCGTTGCCCTCCAGAACCCGGCTATCCGTGCACTCCGTCGCGGGGTAAACCTAGTACAGAAATGAAAAATATGTACAACGGGTACATCGACCTCAGCCCGGTCGTGCCCCAAAAGAATATTATACAAACAGGCAGAGACGGCATTCCACATGTTGGACGCTCGCCCCACAATATCAAATGTACAAATAAACTCAAATTGCACTACCATTGCACACTGCTATCCACCACGACAAATCCGCAACATCACAGCACAACACAAAACATCAACGCGAATGTCACGTTCGCAAATCCGTCTAAAAGAACTATAGCAATTAAACGCAATTTACCGCTCGAATAACATTGACGGTCGGAGATATAATGTAAGTACTGTAAACTAACACGTTTAAATTTTGATCGACAAAACTTCCCGAAGTGGGCCCTACGTACATTTGTTGTACAGTAATAAAATCTATGCCCTAAAGAAATATTCCAGAAACCACAATTTTCAATGAAGACCCTACTGTAGAAATTTGGCACAATGAAGCACCTAGACGACCGCGGATCCGTGGCCAAAGCAAGATATTGGCGGCGGATCCGCGGCCGTACGGCCGAATCAGAAGTCCAATTTTCTACAGAGTTCTTCAACAAGCCTGCATGATTTTCTGAGATGCTCAAAATGATTTTTAGGCCTGTTTAAAAATCGACAGAAACTTTGTACAGAAAATTGTAGTTTTCGAAATTCCGTTCGATCGATATTTTAAACGCGTTAGCACAAGTTAGTAAAGTTTAATGGCGTGGCTTTGATACCATGTAAGTCTACGGAAGCGCCCCGGCCGTCTTTCAGACGCCAAATGTGGAAGATAAAACTTTTATAACTGGCGCTATCGCATACTATAACCCGGATATGCCATTAGCGCTAAACTAACAAACTACAAAGTGGGTAGAAAGGTTATACCGAACGATCCGAGTCCTTCGTTCTTTAACCATCATCCCACGCTCCGTTGTGGCTGCTCCTGTAGGGTTGTTGGGCACTGCCACAAGGGTCTACGAGGCATCAACCATGCCCGATTAAAATTTTAGCCGTGCCGAACAACCCAAAGCCGGATCTTTAAACTAGAGTTTATGCGAAAACAAGTATGTTAAACACTTTAACACTAAGTGAGAGGGATTACAACCTTTGTAGATCCGGTCGTTCACTTCTTAAGCTCCGTGTTGAGGTCCCTTCGCTGCGATCATCGTGTTCCGGACTCTCGAGAGGCTCCACGAAGAGAAAGATACAGTCTTACTTCCGATCTTCGATAACATAGATGATCTACCTTGAAGTTTCATTAACACAAGCTAACACTCACTAAATGAACTGAACACTCTCATCTAAAGGGCAAGGGTAGATGAGGATGATGAAATAGGATTTTTGCTCTCATTTATAATCTTATTGTCACTCAATATCATCACTTGGAAAAAAGCTAGAAAGCTTTTTCCATGAAAGAAAGAAGGAAGAAGAAGATGAATAATCAGTAGAATTCTTTTGTGATGAATAATGAAACATCAATGCTTTTAGATAACGTGCCTGAACCGATCAACTCTTGATATAGGAAATGTTCAAAACATTATCCAACAATACAAAATTATATCCTTTCATTACTAATAAAGAGACTGATATGATGTTGTACATTAGGTTCGGTATCTAATAACATTCGTTCAGAATTAATGTATTCTGGTAATAAAGGGTGACAGTGACCAACAGACTTGGTTGCAACACTTGCACCGTTTTCTGTCTCATGAAAATTATCACCCGTTCTCAGTTCTCTACATTTCTGTAGCCCATGTAACAAATTACATATGTGGGATCCTGATCCGGTATCAAATACCCAGGATGTAAAGGACATTGAGAAACATTTCTCTGTAATGAACACACCCGAAGATGATGCATCAACATGCACTTTCTTCGTTTGGGTGGCACGGGAATTCTGGTAATCCCCAATTTCCTGCTCTGTCTTATAACAATTATAAGTTGGAGTGGGACCAACGTTCCCCAGCTCATTATAACAAGCGGGTTCGGTCAATACATCCGTATTATTATCTTGATTAAGACGTGATATGGTCGCTACCTGGAGAGAGAGAGAAGAAAACACTCAGCGTATGCTCTTGCAAGATTAGATTGGTTATCTAATATATCTAATCAGGATGTCTACCACTATTTCAGTCAAATCTTCCTTCAAACCCTAAAAGGAAAGACTAGCCGGGATTAATTACATGCTACAAGTTCGCCAATTTTTCAGCCAGGCTAGTGTCGGTACTTTGAGGGAGGTCCCCCGTGCTTTCGCACGAACCTAATTAAAGTAAACCTCGTTTTTCCCAGGGGCGTAACCCCATTAACACCTTTCTAGACACCTACTTGATCGGTTAATTGTAATGTGTAAAACTCTCCCAGGAGTAACTCTTACTCGCAGCGGGTATCGGGATCCAACTATCTCATAGAAGGTATGCAATCTCATTGCAAATTTCAACACTTGAAATTCCCAATAATATTTTTACCCCTAGCATCCTATGATATTGACGAATGCCAACAAACCATAGGCTACTAGTCAAGTTCAACCCGTCATTTCCCGATTGAATTAAACCCACCCGCACGGCCCTTGACGAATGCCAACAAAGTCGCACGACTACCCTAACTCAATCGCATCATATGCTTATATAGATAAGCATAAATAGCTACCGCACACTACACCTTGAGGAAAGCCAACAAACGCAGCACGAATACTATGAAGTACTTATCTGAAATGACGGAAGGTTATGACAGGTTTTTAAGAAAACCTTTTGCGTAATGAACTTGATATCATTGTAGAATCGACTGATTTTTAAATGGAGTGTTTTTTAGGCTTTTCTAGTTTTGCTAAAGGGGTCACTCCCGGTGTAGGGATCGTCGGCCCTTTCCTCATCGAATAAGGTGCAGGATATTTCACAAATACCACTATGCAAAGAAATAACTATAGAAGCAATCAAAAGACAAACTGAGTTTGTAGCATCTGCTAGTTTCACTAATGAGGTCACTCCCGGTGAAGGGATCTCGGCTCTTTCTTTATCGAATAAGGTGCTGGATGTTCTACAAGGAACACTGCTATGCAAAGCAAGAACTAGAGCTACCAGTTTTTAAACAAGTTTCTACAACATCTTAGGTTTCTTTTATTTTATTAATCTCATTAATGAAGTCCCATTTTAATATGCTTCACAAGCATCACATTTGAAACGAAATCTGCAATGTAACATATATCTTATATATATAATATGAACATTCGTCTCAGGCAGTAATATGATCTCATCACAAAACATTGTAGCAGAAGAACATATATGAAATATTGGATATATTAGGACGTCAGTGTTTTAATACGAGCCTGTATAAAACGCGGATTCCACGGTCGCGATGAATAGCCAAACCCACATCCCTAGACCCGTACGAGAGCGGCAAGTAACACTGCCAATTCTAGGGTTAGGAGACCCGGTCTCGACTCCTCGAGATAGTCTCCCACTGGACCATAGAACCCGGTTACTTGTGCTCCCCTCCTTCGGTCTACCTAATGCGGAAAAGTAAATAATATACAATGGTGACATCATCCTCAGCCCGGAAGTGCCCCAAAAAGAATATTACATACAAATGAATTTTACATGAATGAAAAAGAAAAACTCTCATCTCACATAAAATCCCGGGCTATTCAGAACGCGACGATCCAATATAACATATCATAGCAACACATAATATCACATATCATCAATGTAAGCAAGTATGCGTATCCTGATTGTTGTTGATGTATAGCAACGAAGCAGGCGATACACCACATACTACGCTTACAGTCACAGAAAAGAAAGTGTAAAACTACAACAGTTGGAATCCGCAACCTCTTTAGACATCGCATGCCTAACTAAATGAATTCCTTAGACATCGCATGGCTAACAATTATAAACCCCGCATTTTAGTCTCATTATCGAAAACTCTTTTCAATATCAAGTCGGGCAATTTAACAAGATTCCCAACATCCTGATCGAATGCTCGTCGCAAAATTTAGTAGACGGCCGCACCCCCGATGCCGTTGACGAAGTGCACTAAGGCGGAACACCGTTGCCGCGAGCACTCGAACGGATGCATTTGGCGACGGGGTTCTCCTACAGTCACTTGGTCAGGGCTATGGGGCGTGGCTGTCTATTAAGTTTACCCGGCGAGTATCCGCGTACGCTACGTGATTGCGACGGACTTTTGATCACATCAAAATTCCGTGTCAACCGATCGTCTGAGACTAAACTGCTATGTTTATAACATTCAAATTAGTTATCTCATAACTACTTGTGGATTCCAAATATTGTATCACATTCCAGATAAATAGACAATGTTAAACTTTCTGATCGAATAATCAAACGCCCAAGTTTTCCGAAATAGTTCTCAACACTTGAAATTAGTTTTAAAACATCCATCATATGCTACAGTACCAATGGTCCAGCCGTAGATGGGTCAAGCCAACGCCTCACATGTGGCACGCCGTACTGCAACAAACTCTAAGGTTTAGAAGCAGTTCAAGACGGTCACATAATCGAGTTAAGGTTTGTTGTCTTCTAGAGGGTCTACCGCGTTACTTGCACGACTTAGAACGTCCTTAAACTACGGAAAAATCCAACGCTTGGAAATTTTCCGGCAGGGGAAAAAGTGAGTTATTGATATCCGTTCGAACTTTTTAACAGTTTCCAAAATTATCCGGAAAAAACATAGACGAATTTAAATTATCCGATCGAATCAATGAGTCCCCAATACAACCCAGAAAACTCAACGCTTGAGCAAGAATTAAAAATTCCCAGAAGAATCAGGAAACACCTACGGAGGTAACTGTAGAAAAACGAGATCCTAATCTCCACATACGGCCGCGGAACCGCAGCCAAAACCAGGGTACGGCCGCGGTTCCGCGGTGCTACAGTGGAGTTAGGAAGTCGTATTCTACAGTTATTCTTAGATTTCCCTACTCTATTTTCTGAGCATTTTTAATACATAAAAAATCACAATTTTGAAAAATATCCAGAGAAGGGTTTATATCGGGGTTCTCGGGTTCGATCGGACTTTAAACTTCGCCTAGACTTCGCCTAAAGCTCTAGTTTGGCTCTGAAACCACTGTAGGGTTGCTGGGCACTGCCACAAGGGTCTACGAGGCATCAACCATGACCAATTAAAATTTTAGCCGTGCCGAACAACCCAAAGACGGATCTTTAAACTAGAGTTTATGTGAAAACAAGTATGTTAAACACATTAACACTAAGTGAGAGGGATTAAAACCTTTGTAGATCCGGTCGCTCACTTCATAAACTCCGTGTTAAGGTCCCTTCGCTGCGATCATCGTGTTCTGGACTCTCGAGAGGCTCCACGAAGAGAAAGATGCAGTCTTGCTTCCTATCTTCGATAACATAAATGATCTACCTTGAAGTTTCATTAACACAAGCTAACACTCACTAAATGAACTGAACACTCTCATCTATAGGGCAAGGGTAGATGAGGATGATGAAGTAGGATTTTTGCCCTCATTTATAATCTTATTCTCACTCAATTTCATCACTTGGAAAAAAGCTAGAAAGCTTTTTACATGAAAGAAAGAAGGAAGAAGAAGATGAATAATCATTAGAATTCTTTTGTGATGAATAATGAAAAGATAAATATGATGAATAATGCAACCATGGTCAACTAAACCCTTGTAGAGAATTAACTAGGGCTAGGGTTTGGGTTGGGTTAAAAGTGAGTCATTTGAAAATATCAAGCATAATATCTTTTTCAAGACAAAAGTAAAGCTTCTAGAATCTACTAGAAGTCTTAACCCTAATCCAAACCCTAATCATGTTTAAACTCCACAAAACATGTTGCATTAGTAATCATATCATGTTACAATATTATATATCACATATATAATATTTATTTAACAAAATAAAATAATACAATTAACATATATCGAATATATATCAATGTAATACCCGAGTGGGAAAAAGAATCTTTTAGTGAGATAATATTAGTTAATGTAATTTAATATATCATATATATTATTATACATTAAATTATCGAATCAACACTTGATCCGACAATCCGGCTATATCGTGTAAGGTTGTGCTGCATGCTCCCACAACTCTTGTGGTGCGGCGGAAGCGAAAAACAAAAATTTCTTGGCATACAACACGCACTTAACCGAAGATCTTGTCTAAACCACAACCAGAAAACCCTAACTAGAGATCATATCTACTATGTTATGGATTATACCTTGAAGATACGGTCCTTCGGGTCTTCTCTTGGATGCAACTCCTTTGCTCCTTTCTTCTCTTTTGGTGGAATCCTTGGCTCCTTTAGATGTTCCGATGTCTTCGATCTCCGGCCACCGAAGACCTAGATGATCCACCCGAGAGTTATCGTGCAAGCTAGAAACTCTTCTCAAGAGTTTATCCTAGAGACCATTTTCGCTAGAAGAGGTCATTAGGATTATGTAGAGATAAGTGTATTGGATTAACTTGAAATCATAAGCTTTGGATTCACATCTCATGTGAAGGTTTAAGCTAGGAAGAAGAATGATAATCTTCATATTCATTCTTTCATTTTCTTTTCTCTTCTCATATTTTTTTTACACCTCTTGATTCACATCACATATGAAGCTATTTATAAGAAGAAGGAGGAGATAAGTGAGTGTTTTTCATAATTAAAAAGTTCAAGCATTATGATAAAAGATATAGCACTAATTAAAGCATGCATTACAAATAAGTATCATGCTTCAATAGTACCTCCATAACAACAACCCCATTATCAAGCTTATACCTTTTAATTTCCACCTCATTTAATTATTATCACAAAATAAATGATGTCATAATGAGGTGGCACCTTCTAGAAGGTATTCTTGTAACAATTACAAGAATACCCCTCCTCCGTATACCGTATACCGTATACTCGTACACGAATTCCGAAAATTACGAATACCATTAATCCAATAAAATATTACCGGTATCCGTCCGGTATTTTCCTTTCGATTATTATTCCTTTAACAATTACACGAACATAATCGAAAACCTGCCGCAACATCTTACGGCTGCCGAAACAACTTACGGTCTCTACATCTTTCGCCTGAACGAAGGAACCCTCTATGTGGGACTCTAAAGACTCGTCAGTACGCTGGCAATGGGTTTAACCACAAGCACGTCAGCGGCACTAGCTGTGCGTAACGGCTACCCAGGTACATGACGGAAAGGTGGCCGACGAGTGAACTCATCATAACCCTTACGAGCCTGTAAGCAACACTTACCGTACAGTCCGGTCTCTTCGTCTGATACGTCGCATATGAAGTCTAGGGGTGGTAAATGTCAGACCCCAGTAACTTTATAAGTCATGCTGATTTACGGCTCATAACAGGTCGAGAAACTACTAATAACACTTATCAATAAACCTCGAGAACCCTGGCCAGGGATTTAGGTGTTATAGCCGATCAAACATAGCGCGACATCAACTCCCTATACCGGGAGAGACGAAACCCCTCCTATCGCTCACTGTCTCCATATGATTCGGGACTGTACCAAAAATCCACCTGTTTGCACGACTCAGTAGAGCCGTGTTAGGGAGGAAATCAAAGTACAGTGGGAATCACACAAGACTCTATCACAATCTCGGGTCTACAGACTAAGCTGTACAAGTGTCGCCAGAGAACTGCTATCTGACAATAGGTATATATACCATCTAGGAGTTCTCGGTGTACCCATTCTCCAAAGAGCACCTGTATACAATCTTTGATGTCAAACATCAATGGTTGTGGAATCAACCATCGCCCCCTGGGTCAAGAAACGTACACACTAGTCTAATCTGGTAATACCGATGCCCTGTCTCGATATACCCTCGACTAGGAACTATTAAAGGATATGCTTGTAGACTGTCCAGGTCCCACTAGTATGATCTCATCATAATCCCTGTAGTCAAGCATAGTCCTAAGGGCTTCATCAATACATCACATGTTAAGATGAAGATAAACCAGATAGCATACTATCATTTCGACAAAGATCATTTTATTACATATATATATGCCTAGCATCCTATACAGTACAGGCCTCTAGGGCATACATATCTAATAATCTCCCACTTGCACTAAGGCCTGTAGTTGATGCAATAAGTACCGACTAGAACCAGTTTCCGGCGTACCGTATGCCCAACAGCTCAAACAGTTTCTCAAACTGTACTTGAGGGATGGCCTTGGTGAATGGATCCGCTGTGTTGTTCTTCGTATCTATTCTCCTGATCTCGATCTCCCGGCAATCAACTATCTCCCTGATCAGGTGATACCTCCTTAGAATATGTCTGGACTTCTGATGGGACCTAGGTTCCTTGGCCAAAGACACAGCTCCATTGTTATCACAATACAGAGGTATTGGATGTTCAATAGATGGAACCACACCAAGTTCACTAATGAACTTCTTTATCCAGATAGCCTCCTTGGCAGCATCGTTGGCAGCGATGTATTCAGCCTCTATCGTCGAGTCTGCAACGGTATCCTGTTTGGAACTCTTCCAACATACCGCCCCTCCATTGAGGGTAAAAACAAATCCCGAGAGCGACTTAGAGTCGTCCTTATCACTTTGGAAGCTGGAATCGGTAAAGGACTCCACCTGGAGTTCTCCGTTACCATACACCAAGAACATCTCTTTAGTTCTTCGTAAGTACTTGAGAATGTTCTTTACAGCTGTCCAGTGACTCTTTCCAGGATCTGCTTGATATCGACTCACTACACTTAGTGAGTATGCTACATCGGGTCTGGTACATAGCATCGCATACATGATAGAGCATACTGCCGAAGCATAGGGTATCCCTTGCATGCGAGCTCTCTCCAAATCAGTCTTGGGAGACATCTCTTTGGAGATAGTGAGTCCAGAGATCGTGGGTAAGTTCCCACGCTTGGATTCCTCCATACCTAACCTCTTTAGTATGGTGTCAATGTACCTGGATTGGGACAATCCCAGTATCCGTTTAGATCTATCTCTATAGATCCTAATTCCCAATATGCAGGAGGCATCACCTAGATCTTTCATTGAGAATCTTTGTGATAAGAAGAGCTTGACTGATTGCAGCATAGGAACATCATTTCCTATCAAGAGTATGTCATCCACGTACAATACGAGGAATACAACCTTACTCTCTGCAACCTTCTTATATATACAAGGTTCATCTATATTTTTGATGAAGTCAAACTCTTTGACTACAGCATCAAAACAGATGTTCCAACTCCGCGATGCTTGCTTTAACCCATAAATGGATTTAAGCAGCTTGCACACCTTTCCACTGCTCCCACTATCTACGAAGCCCTCTGGCTGAGTCATCTACACGCACTCTTCTAAATCACCATTTAGAAAGGCGGTCTTAACATCCATTTGCCAGATTTCGTAGCCATGGTATGCAGCAATGGCAAGTAAGATCCGGATGGACTTAAGCATAGCCACTGGAGAAAAGGTTTCGTCATAATCCACACCTAGTCTTTGAAGAAAACCCTTTGCAACAAGTCTAGCTTTGAAAGTTTCAACTTTTCCATCTACACCAAATTTCCTTTTAAAAATCCACTTGCTCCCAATGGGTTTTATCCCTTCAGGAGCATTTTCCAAAGTCCATACTTTGTTCGTGTACATGGATTCCATCTCAGATCGCATTGCATCCAGCCATTTCATAGAGTCACCACTCGTGATGGCCTGCTCGAAACTAGTGGGGTCATCATCTTCCATGATGCAATCCTCACTTCCACCATCAATGAGAAAACTGTAGTATCTCTCAGGTGGATGAGAAGCCCTTCTAGATCGGCGGAGAGGCTGGGGTTCGTTGGGTACTACTGAATCCTCTGGTTCTACCAAGTCTTCTGTTATAGTCTGTATCGCTAGAACCTCTTCCAATTCTACCTCCTCGCCACAAATTTCTTTTTCAAGAAATTCCTTTTCTAAAAAGGTGGCATGTCGAGAAACAAATACCTTTTGTTCCTCAGTGTGGTAGAAGATATACCCTTGTGAGTTTTTGGGATATCCTACAAACTTACATAGGACAGACCTTGCCTCGAGTTTGTCCAGATTTAGCCTTTTGACATAGGCCGGACAACCCCATATCTTAACATACTTTAGAGATGGTCTCTTCCCTTTCCATATCTCATATGGAGTGGTAGGTACTGATTTGGTAGGAACCATATTCAATAGGTGTATGGCTGTCTCAAGCGCATACCTTTAGAAGGAAATAGGTAACTCAGCTTCGCTCATCATAGAGCGCACCATATCTAATAGGATGCGATTCCTCCGCTCCGATACACCGTTGTGCTGTGGTGTATAAGGAGGAGTAAGCTGAGAGAGAATCCCATTCGCTTTTAGATAATATAGAAAATCATTGCTTAAGTATTCACCTCCTCGATCAGATCGAAGAATCTTAATACTTTTGCCCGTTTGGTTCTCTACTTCGTGCTTATATTCTCTGAATTTCTCAAAAGCTTCAGACTTGTGTTTCATCAGGAACACATGCCCGTATCTAGATAGATCGTCAGTGAATGTAATGAAGTAGGAAGAACCATTCCTGGCGTGTGTAGACATAGGACCGCATACATCACTATGTACCAGTCCTAAGAGTTCTGTAACTCTTTCTCCGTGTCTACTAAACGGAGTATTGGTCATTTTTCCTTTGAGACATGAATGGCAAGTATCATAAGATGATAATTCGAACGAATTCAAATATCCATTCTTATGTAACTTAGCTAGTCGTGTCGCATTGATATGACCAAGTCTACAATGCCACAAGAAGGATTCGTTCATTTCTTAACACTTCCTCTTGAGTGTGTTTTGTATATTAAGGACTGTATTTTGATTGAGAATGAATATGCCATTATGTAACGAGCCTCATCCAATCAACTTTTGATCTAGGAATATGTTCACAACATTATCCTTTAATACAAAATTATATCCTTCTTTACTTAATAAAGAAATTGATATAATGTTGCACATCATGTTCGGTATATAATAGCACTCTTTCAGAATCAGTGTATTACTACTTGGTAATACAAGGTGATATTCGCCAACTGCTTTGGCTGCAATACTTGCACCATTCCCTACTTGAACGGAATGATCAACTTTTCCTAGTTCCCTACCTTTACGTAGCCCATGTAACAATTTACATATGTGGGATCCTGATCCGGTATCTAATACCCAGGATGTAGGGTGAACTGAGAAACAGTTCTCAATAAATAACACACCTGAAGGAGATGCATCAACATGCATGTTCTTGGTTTGGGCAGTATGAGAATCCAGATATTCTTCTATTCCCTTTTCATTCTTATAACTCTTATAAGATATTACGGGTCCAACATTCCCCTGCTCAGTATAATAAGTGGGTTCAGTTAATACATCCATATAATTATCTCGATTATGGCCTGACATGGTCGCTTCCTTGAGAGAGAGAGAAGAAAAACACTTTAGCGTATGCTCTTGCAAGATTATATTGGTTATTCTCTTATCTAATCAAGATGTCTCCCACTGTTTTTTATCAAATCTTCCTTCAAACCATAAAAGGTAAGATTAGCCGGAATTAATTACACCCTACAATTTCGTCAAATTGTCTTGTGTAAAACTCTCACAGGAGTAACTCTTACTCGCAGCGGGTATCGAGATCCAACTATCTCATAGGAGGTATGCAATCTCATTGCAAATTTCAACACTTGAAATTCCCGATAATATTTTGCCCCTAGCGTGCTATGACCTTGACGAATGCCAACAAACCATAGTCCGCTAGTCAAGTTCAATCCATACATTTCTTGATTGAATTAAACCCAGTCGTACGCCCCTTGACAAAAGCTAACAAAGGCGCACGACTACCCTAACTCAATCTCATCATATGTTACAGATAAGCAATAGTTAGCTACCGCACACTACGCCTTGACGAAAGCCAACAAACGCAGCACGAATACTAAGCATTACCTATCTGAAATGTCGGAGGGCTACGCAGATTTTTAAGAAAAGCATGAGCGTAATGAACTTGATATTGTTGTAGAAACAAGTGAGAAGGAGTGGTTTAAGCTCCAGTTTTAAAAATCGAATGGTTTTATAGTATCTTTCTAATTTTGCTAAAGAGGTCACTCCCGGTGAAAGGATCTCGGCTCTTTCCTTATCGAATAAGGTGCTGGATATGTAAATACCACGATGCAAAGCAAAGTTAGATCAACTATAAAGTCAAATCGAGTTCATTGTAACATTTTCCAGTTTCGCTAAAGGGGTCACTCCCGGTGAAGGGATCTCGGCCCTTTCCTCATCGAATGAGGTGCAGGATATTCAAGAATACCACTATGCAAAACAAAAGCTAGAGTTACCCTTTAAAAAGTTTGATTCTACAACATCTTTAGGTTTCTTTCTCTTAACATTAATCACATTAATGTTGTCCCATCTTTTACGTTTCCTAAACATCACAGAAAAGAAATGCAAATAGAACGTACGCTTATGCCATCCGCATTTGCCACTGGGCCTCGTCATACACCGTTAGGTTACTTAACTAACGGCAGAGCGGGGGATGGACTAGCGCGGGTGCAAAACATAAGCAACGTTTATTATATATCTCATATATAATTATAACCATTTCAGATCACAGATGAATGCATTGGATATACTAGGAATTTCGTATTTTATTCAAGCTCTTAATGAAAGACGGGTTCCACGGTCGTGATGAATAGCCAAAACCCCCCCAGACCCCTACAGGTGCGGCAAACTACCCGCCAAATTCCTGAACTGTAGCAACCTCCCTCAACACCTTGAGTAGGCCACTAGGCACTTGGAGAACCCGGTAGTTTGTGCACCCCTCCTTGGGTCTATCCTAGGAGCAAAAAACAGTAAAAAGATATTATACAACGGTGGCTACAACCTCATACCGTATGTACCCCGTAGAATAATATTACATGGCTTTTTACAAATTACATGGAATGAAAGAAAAGAAAAAATGCTCTTCTCACATCCCCCGGCCATTCATCACGACGATCCAACACATTCATATACACATACTATCTCATGATATCCATATGTGCAACCCCCATTAATCATCATATAGCAATTAGTGGACATTTCAAACACATATAACCAAAACTGAAAACCCGATTAGCCAAACACTTTTAGAATATCGATCGATGATTTTAAACCATGCCAACACTTGACATGTTCCTGTACAAACACCTTTGTAAAATTCCACATATCCCAAAAAGCCTATTTCTTCAGTATAAGAATACTGCAGAAAACTGAGTCGACGCAGCCCCAACTCGGCGGCGGTTCCGAAGCCAAACCCTGGGTTTGGCCGCGGATCCGCGGCGCTTTAGGCGAGTTAGACTCCCATTTTTCTATAGTGTTCTAATAAAACCCTGCATGTATTTTTAAGGCCTGTCAAAAGATTTTTTGAACACTTTCAAAAACTGACAGCAGCAAGGGCAGAAAACGTGTTTTCGGGAGAAAAATTGTCGATCGAGGAACTAACGTTTGGCTAAAATCTAATTGTGGTTTAGTTAGGCTCTGATACCACTGTAAGGTTGTGCTGCATGCTCCCACAACTCTTGTGGTGCGGCGGAAGCGAAAAACAAAAATTTCTTGGCATACAACACGCACTTAACCGAAGATCTTATCTAAACCACAACCAGAAAACCCTAACTAGAGATCATATCTACTATGTTAGGGATTATACCTTGAAGATACGGTCCTTCGGGTCTTCTCTTGGATGCAACTCCTTTGCTCCTTTCTTCTCTTTTGGTGGAATCCTTGGCTCCTTTAGATGTTCCGATGTCTTCGATCTCCGGCCACCCAAGACCTAGATGATCCACCCAAGAGTTATCGTGCAAGCTAGAAACTCTTCTCAAGAGTTTAACCTAGAGACCAATTTCGCTAGAAGAGGTCACTAGGATTATGTAGAGATAAGTGTATTGGATTAACTTGAAATCCTAAGCTTTGGATTCACATCTCATGTGAAGGTTTAAGCTAGGAAGAAGAATGATAATCTTCATATTCATTCATTCATTTTCTTTTTTCTTCTCAAATTTTTTTTACACCTCTTGATTCACATCTCATGTGAAGCTATTTATAAGAAGAAGGAGGAGATAAGTGAGTGTTTTTTATAATTAAAAAGTTTTTCATAATTAAAAAGTTCAAGCATTATGATAAAAGATATAGCACTAATTAAAGCATGCATTACAAATAAGTATCATGCTTCAATAGTACCTCCATAACAACAACCCCATTATCATGCTTATACCTTTTAATTTCCACCTCATTTAATTATTTTCACAAAATAAATGATGTCATAATGAGGTGGCACCTTCTAGAAGGTATTCTTGTAACAATTACAAGAATACCCCTCCTCCGTATACTGTATACCGTATACCCGTACCCGAATTCCGAAAAATACGAATACCATTAATCCAATAACATATTACCGGTATCCGGCCGGTATTATCCTTTCGATTAATATTCCTGTAACAATTACACGAACATAATCGAAAACGGCTGCCGCAACACCTTACGGCTGCCGTAACAACTTACGGTCTCTACATCTTTCACCTGAACGAGGGAACTCTCTATGTGGGACTCTAAAGACTCATCAGTACGCTGGCAATGGGTTTAACCATAAGCACGTCAGCGGCACTAGCTGTGCGTAACGGCTACCCAGGTACATGACGAAAAGGTGGCCGACGAGCGAACTCATCACAACCCTTACGAGCCTGTAAGCAACACTTACCGTACAGTTCGGTCTCTTTGTCTGATATGTCGCATATGAAGTCTAGGGGTGGTAAATGTCAGACCCCAGTAACTTTATAAGTCATGCTGATTTACGGCTCATAACAGGTCGAGGAACTACTGATAACACTTATCAATAAACCTCGAGAACCCTGGCCAGGGATTTAGGTGTTATAGCCGATCAAACATAGCGCGACATCAACTCCCTATACTGGGAGAGATGAAACCCCTCCTATCGCTCACAGTCTCCATATGATTCGGGACTGTAACCAAAATCCACCTGTTTGCACGACTTAGTAGAGCCGTGGAAGGGAGGAAATCAAAGTACAGTGAGAATCACACAAGACTCTATGACGATCTCGGGTCTACAGACTAACATGTACAAGTGTCACCAGAGAACTGCTAGCTAACAATAGGTATATATACCATCTAGGAGTTCTCGGTGAGTCCTGTTCGGTGTACCCATGTAAGTGCACGGCGGCGCCCCGGCCTCCATCCCGAGGCCAAATGCGGAAGCGATGGTTAACTTTAATTTTTTCAAACCGGCACCACCGCACACTAAAAGCCGGATCGTACCATTAACTAGTCCTAGCTAACTAAAAGATGGGAAGAGAGATATACCGAGTAATCCGTGTCCTCCGGTCTTCTCGTCGTCGTCCCGATCTCCCGCGGAAGCTCCGGTCTCTACCTCGTCGCCGGAAGGGCACCACGTTGCCTGCTTCTTTTACGGGCTCCCACCTCTATACCGAGGCAACTCGGGCACGAAGTTGGCGAGCCGACATGCCCAAGGTTTGCTGTAGAATGTGTGTGGAACCATGTCTCATTTTGTGGTTCATGGAGGTTGCCATTTTGTGGAGGAAATGAACTATACTTTGGAGGTGGAACTATAGGATTTTTATGAAGCTAAAAGACCAAAAATCCCCTCATAAAATATTGGGACAGCCCCTCTAAAAGAATGGCCAGCCATGGCATGGGAGTGGAGAGAATGAGAGAGAGTGTGTAATAATCCCAAGAGATAAGCCATAAGAATAATGCAAGAGAATGGTGATAATCAACAATGATCACAAAACCAACCTCTCATTCCAACACAACCATCATCACAAGCATGATGACTCCAAAAGGTCAAGCCATCATAAACAAAGAAAGTCAAGTGATGGTGCATCATCATGATACAATAATATGCAATCACCACCCTCCACAAACGCTTAATTGCACAATTGCAAATAAGCCCTCCTCCACCAATCTTCGGCTAATCAAAGATACAAAGAAATATGGCCAAAACGGAAAGCAAACTGGCAACTCCAGAAAACTGGTCCCGTAATAAATTACAGGAAAACCCCGCTACTATATATACATGCCCGCATTTGTATTCCGACCGAATACAAATGCAATGAGACAAAATCTACACTGTACTATACTAGTATCCGGCTTAAACCAAAGCCTGCTAGTATTATCCGTCCGATCCTGATCCGTGCAATACCGCACGTATCTGATCGAACCCTGCCATATCTCCATATGGCCTTTACAGCGTTTCGCCCGAAAACTTATGCAACTGAATGTGGGGGAATCTAAAGACTCGTCAATACCTTGGTTGTGGATTTAACCACTAGCACGTCAGAGGTATAAGCCAATACGTGACGGGCTACCAGGTATTGACCAAAAGGGACGTCGGTGAGCGAACTCATCCTGACACCCTACTGAGCCTGTCAGTGATAATATCCATACAGTCCGGTCTGTTCGTCTATGAGCATTGCATGGCGGGCCTAGGGGGTTGGTAAAAGTCAGACCCCCAAAAGCGGTACAAGTCGTGTCGGAGTGTAGCCCAGAACACCCTGAGATACTACTGGAATACCTACCAGTAAATCTCCGGCCTCGGCCGAGGGCTTTGTGTAATGGCTCTCCTAGACACAGCGCGACCTCACCCCCAATACCGGGAGAGACGAACCCCCCGAAGATCTGCTCACTACCTCTATGTGGCTCGGGACTGTACCCAACTAAAACCTATTTGCACGTCTCCTTTGAGCGTGGTAGGGTAGTAATCAAAGTACAGTGGGAACTCACACGAGACAAATGACGATCCCCAGGTCGATGAACTAACCTGTACACATGTCACCAGGGAACTGCTATCTGACGTCAGGTATAAGACCAACTAGCATGTTCCCGGCGAGTCCTGTCCGGTGTACTCATAACCCAATGAGCACCTGTATACATCTTAGGTGAACCAACTGACACCAATAACTTGTGAGACCGGCCACTGCCCCTCGTCGGGGTCTCGACTGTATACACTAGTCTACTCTAGAGTATCGATGCCCTGTCTCGAAACTCCCACGACTAGGGACCTTTTAAGGATGTGCTTATAGACCCCAGCTCCCACTTATATGATCGCCCTTATACTGCTGGTGGTCAAGCAAGAATCCTAAGGGCTCTATCAATGTGTAATAGCGACATGTCAGGTCACCTAAAGCAGTACAAGATGATAAAGATAATCCAGATAGCATACTATCATCTCGAGTAAGACTGTCCTACTGGGACAGGTCCTCCCTCAATCATTGCAATCACGTGCCTGTGATCCAATAATTGACTCTGAGGGCACTATCTCCAACAATCTCCCACTTGCACTCAAGGCTAATTATTGCGATGTCGCATACTCACAGCCCGTGTGATACCGAACACCCAACTCCTCTACTAGTCAGTCTCACAAATCCCGTTTGCGAAACTATTGCGTTCGAGGAAAAGCCTCAGTTAGTGGATCCGCTTTGATTTTTCTTTGTATGTCTCTCTATATCTCAAGTTTGCGGAGAAAACCATCTTCCGAAATGAGCAATACCTGTCTTAGAATGTGTCTGGATGTCTGATGGGACCTAGCTCATAAATGAACTCGAAATCCAAACATCTTAGACTGTATCGTCAACTGAACTTAATCAGTATTCTGCGCCATGCCTCCCTCAGTATTGCCTTGGATCACCTGTCCAAAATACTGCCCCTCGTTAGAAGGAAAACTATAACTCTGACAACCTCCTTGTCGTCCAGGTCACCTTAGAAGCTTGGAATGATAACTGTCCCCCGAATGGGGCTGTCATTATCATATCCCTAGAACATCCACTTATGTTCTAAAACTGCTTCCGACTGTTTCTCCAGGATTGGATCAATGTTAACTTATTGCATCTAGTGCAAAAAACAACATCTGGTGTGGTACATGACATCTCATGATTGACTCAATTGCCTAAGCAAGTGATCTGCCAATCATGCACATCCCTCTCCCCTTTAGTCTATAAGACACCTTTAGAGAGGGTGACTCCATCACCTGCAGGTACACTACCATGCCAGGAGTCGTCCATTCTAATTACTCTTAGAATGCTGTCTAAGTACCCTTAATTGGGAAACCACCCAAATCTAGATCTAAAACCATAGATCTAGTAACCAGTATGTCTGATATAATGTCCAAGTCCCATGTGGAGAAACCACTGTGTGACGACCAAAGTATAACCGATTGTAGAATAGGAATATCACTTCCTACTCTGTGTATATCATCCAAATACCATGACATCACACCCTACTACCTTCTCAACAGATCCATCCCCTATTCTGATGAAGTCAAACCTATGACTATCACATCAGAAATTGATGATCAATCTCCGCTATATTTGCTTTAGTCTATAAATAGACATAAGCCACCTATCCACCAATGCTTCCGCTGCTCCCACTGACTACGACAACCCTCTGGCAGAGTCATATAGATGTACACTTCTAAAGCTAGTTTAGAACGACGCTATACTCATCCTCCCGCCGGGTTTTGCAACCTGGAACAACAGCAATGGCAAGTGTGGGTAAACAAGAACTTCCCTGTCACCGTCCTTGAGGCTACCGGAGTACCTCTCGGGTGCCTGAAGTTACCCACCGTATCTGCGGAGTGGCCAATGGAATGTCAAACCAGATTGAATCTTTAGGTTCCTATCAAATCTTCAGTAATCGTTTGTGGTTCTGGAATCACTTCCAGTTCTACCATACTCCCACTACTGTTTTCTGAAAAAATCCATTTTTAATAAAACTGTGGCGAGTCTAGAACAATATCGCTATTGATCTTCCAGATGGTAGAAAGTCAACCCTCGTCATAGCCTGGGTCAACCCACAAACGGCCATTACAGAAACGTGCCTTGAGTTGTCCAGTATCTGGTTTTAATCATAAACCGGACAACTCCCCGTACCTTAACATCGTTAAGATATGAACTGTTCTATATCCATTATAGAACTAGAGGCACTGATTTAATTGAACCAGATTCAAATCATGCAGCTATCTCCAATGCATGTTAACTAAATGGAAGGAGGCCGATCAGCGTTACTTAACTTAGGAATGCTTCCAATTATGAGTAACCTGAAAGAGAAGCAAGTTCTCTTTATCATTACTATCAACTGAATACCATATACAAGTATCTACATCTTCGATCACTTTGAAGAATCCCGATACTTGCTACACCTGGTTCTCTACTCTATTCAAATACCTATAACTTCTCCAAATTCAGACCCTGTGTTTCCACGAAACACCTGTCTAAAAACTAGAGAAGTCATAAGTAAACCGAATATAGTACGAGGACCAACCCCTCTGCCCTCATGGATGGTGGACAACATACAATACTCTGTATAAGTCCCTTGAATCTGATAACTCATTCACTGTGTGCCGTAGGTTGAAAACTGTACTTATGGTTAAGAAGAATTACACCGCTGTTTAATACTCCTTAACTAACCATCCACTGATATAGGTAAATGTCACAGACATAATTTCAGAAAGATATGTCTCACTCTATAAAAATAGACGTACAGATATATCAATTTGAAATTGGTGCATAACAGCGGATATTCAAAACCAAATATTTGCCGACCGGCAAACAGCCCAGGTGATTTCCTCAAATATCACCGATTACAACGAATCCCGATATAATGAGGATGATCACCCAATTCCCAATAACTTACTCCCACTCATCATCTGTAAAACCATACAGATGTGAGAATCATACCTGGTAAATACATACCCTGGAGTAAGTATCTAATCAGGAAATCAGTTTTCTTTTAACAGTACACAGTGAAACTGAAACATTGAAATGTTTCGATGGGGTATCCTGGTATTCCTAGTAATGCCACTTCCAGATTCACGACTGTAACCGTATAATTCTTTGCCACCTCTCCAAATCCCTTTATATGTCTTTAGTCATTACCTTCTGCATACCCCTTAGGCCAAATGGTTTTCTTCCTTCCCTTCCGTTCGGCACCATCCTATGGTTTGGAAGAAGACTATCCAATAAGCATAATGGGTGTACTGTCCTAATCCTAGGAGCACTCGCAATACGAGAGAAGGTGAAGATAAAAGACAACCGAATAAACCTTATTCCTATTTTTCCTGAACCAGAATCCATCCCCGAACTGGAACAAGTTCCTTTCGAGTTCGTATATAACCATACGATGGAGTATCCAATAAACTGTGGATCTTCGTAGTGATACAGAGTGTCCTGGAGAAATACAATGGTGATGTCGGAGTGGTAACGAAAAACTTGGTTTGGTCGTGAGTATCAGTCGCAATTTACTTTGCCCTCCTTCTAATCCCTTTCTTTGTCTTTAAATAATACTTTCTGTACACCATCGTTAGGCTAATTGGTTTTCTTCATTCCCTACCGGTCGGCACCTGCCTATGGTTTGGAAGAAGACTATCTAATTTGCGTAATAGGTGTACTATCTCCTAAACCAAGGAGTACTCAAAACTTGAGAGAAGGTAAAAAGGAAAAGACAACTGAATAGTCCTATTCGTTTTCTCCAGAACCGGAAACCATCCTCGAATAAATCCCTTCGAGTTCGTATATAACCATACGATGGTTTTGTCCAATGGAAGTGGACGTTCGTAGTAATACGGGGTGTCCTGGAGAAAAGGGTAAAAGTAGGAGTGGCAATAAGGTTTGCAACTCTGACAATCCAAAAGCCAGTGTTTAAGAAGGTTCGGTCAACTTGGTCACTGAGTCATAGTCTTAGGGTCGGGTCAATGGTCGCTGCCAAAGAGAAAGAGAAAAGAAACACTCAGCGTGCACTCTAACCTAGATCAGAATGGTTACCAATTTATCTAATCTGGAAACCTCCCACTGTAACGTCAAATTCATCTCCAAACCCCAAAGAAGAATTAGTCAGGATCACCCGAGGAGTAAACCAACTCATCAGCAGGAATCGGGATCCAACTATCATCGTATGATAACGTGACGGAATCCGCTCACGCTATCACACACCAGAAGGTATGCGCATATCTGGCAAGTTTCAGTTTCTTTAGAAACTCCCGATATGATTTTTGCCCCATGCTCTTATGACCTTGGCGTGAGGTCAAAATATCATAAGTCACATGTCAAGTTCTACCCATCATTGTCCAGGTTAATTTGAACCTACCCGTACATACCTTTGACGTAGGCCAAAATAGTAGTACGACTGTCCCAAACTAACGCATCTATCTATGCAACAGATAAATACCCGGCAGCTACCAAACACTATGCCTTGGCGTGAGGTCAAAATACATAGCTTGAATACTACCGAATATTTAACTGAAATGATGGAGGGCTACGAATGGTTTCTGGTGAAAACCTTTAACGTAAAGAACTTGATATCGTTGAAGGAACTGATAGCTTTTTAGAAAATATAGTGGCGAAAACCTTTGCTAAAGAGGTCACTCCCGGTGAAGGGATCTCGGCTCTTTCCCCATAGAATGAGGTGCAGGATATTCCAACTGAATACCACGGTGCAAAGCAAAAGTAATCGGCTATAGTGAAGTTATTGCCCTGACGCAAACTTTCTGTCCAAGGGGTCACTCCTGGTGAAGGGATCTTTGCCCTTGCCTCGTCGACTGAGGAGCAGGATATTCCAACTGAATACCACGATGCAAAACAAAAGACAACGTCCTTGCATTAACAGCTTTTTGAAAAGTGTTCCAACAACATCAGATTAGATTTGTTTTTAACTTGCATTGATCCGAATCAACGCAGTCCCATCAATTGATCACACCAAAAAGAACGAAAATATACCGATGTACGTATATGCCATCAGCATTCGCCACTGGGTCCCGTAATTACCCGTTAGGTTAGCTAACTAATGACAGAGCGGGGACTGGACTAGCACGGATGCAAAACATATACAACATCTACTAATATATATACCAATATATTATATTTCGCTCAAGGCGTGATAAAATGCAACATCACAGAAATGTACAGCATCACAGAAACAATACAGATATCTGGGATCTCCGGGTTTCACAGAGCCGCTACTGAAACCCGACGTTCCCCTGGCCGTGTGGATAGCCTGTGCAATGTAAACCTAGACCCCTATGGGCGCGGCAAGGTACCCGCCAAAATCTCAAGCGAGGCATCCCCCTTCAGCAACGTGAATGGACCACCCGGCACTTCATGGAATCCGGTAACTTGGGCACCCCTCCTGGGTCAACCTGTACCCCCTATGAGTGCGGCGAATAGCCCGCCAATTCTAGAGTGAAGCCCCTTCCGTCCTAATGCCATGAGATGCGGGCTTGTTGCCTTCTAGAATCCAGCTATCCTTGCACCCCACCTTGGGGTAATCCTAGTACAGAAAGTAAAATATACATACAACGGGTACATCGATCGCAACATGGCCGTGCCCCAAAATAATAATACAAACAGGCAGTGACGGCAGTCCACATGTCGGACGCTCGCCCCGCAATATCAAATGTACATAATACAATAAAACTGTACTACCACTGCAACCAGGCTATCCCCCACGACCGATCCGCAATATCACAGCAAAATCACAGAATATCAACGTGAAAGTCACGTTCGCAAATCCGTCTAACCGGGCTATAGCAGTTAGACAGGATTTACCGATCAAGTGACATTCACGGTCGCAGATATAATGTAAATACTGTGAACTAATGTGTTTGAAATATCCGATCGATCAAATTTACCCAAGTGGGCCCCAAGCAATACTGTAGCAGTTAAAGAAATTCTGGGCCCAAACAAAGTATACCAAAACCCCTATTTTCAGCCTACAAGCCCACTGCAAAAAATTGGTGACGTGAATCCATATTCCTGCGGCGGAACCGCGGCCAAAGTGGGGTTGTGGCCGCGATTCCGCGGTCTTACGGAAGGATCAGGTGACCAAAATTCTACAGTGTTCTTAGGATTCCCTGCACATCATTCTGCAACATACTGAAAAATTTTTGGACTCCAAAAAATTTCGACAGAAACTGATGTGAAGAAAAATACGATTTTTAGAAAATTGTTCGATCGGAAATGTAAAACACATTAGACAAAGCTAGACTATGTTAATGGTGAGGCTCTGATACCACTATAAGTGCACGGCGGCGCCCCGGTCTCCATCCCGAGGCCAAATGCGGATGCAATGGTTGACTTTAATTTTTTCAAACCGGCACCACTGCACACTAAAACCCAGATCGTACCATTAACTAGTCCTAGCTAGCTATAAGATGGGAAGAGAGATATACCGAGTGATCCGTGTCCTCCGGTCTTCTCGTCGTCGTCCCGATCTCCCGCGGAAGCTCCGGTCTCCACCCCGTCGCCGGAAGGGCACTACGTCGCCTGCTTCTTTTACGGGCTCCCACCTCTATACCGAGGCAACTCGGGCATGAAGTTGGCAAGCCGACGTGCCCAAGGTTTGCTGTAGAATGTGTGTGGAACCATGTCTCATTTTGGGGTTCATGAAGATTGCCATTTTTTGGAGGAAATGAACTATACTTTGGAGGTGGAACTATAGGATTTTTGTGAAGCTAAAAGACCAAAAATCCCCTCATAAAATATTGGGACAGCCCCTCTAAATGAATGGCCGGCCATGGCATGGGAGTGGAGAGAATGAGAGAGAGAGTGTAATAATCCGAAGAGATAACCTATAAGAATAATGCAAGAGAATGGTGATAATCAACAATGATCACAAAACCAACCTCACACTCCAACACAACCATCATCATAAGCATGATGACTCCAAACGGTCAAGCCATCATGAACAAAGAAAGTCAAGTGATGGTGCATCATCATGATACAATAATATGCAATCACCACCCTCCACAAACGCTTATTTGCACAATTGCAAATAAGACATCCTCCACCAATCTTCGGCCAATGAAAGATACAAAGAAATATGGCCGAAACGGAAAGCAAACTGGCAACTCCAGAAAACTGGTCCCGTAATAAATTACAGGAAAACCCCGCTACTGTATATACATGCCCGCATTTGTATTCCGACCGAATACAAATGCAATGAGACAAAATCTACACTGTACTATACTAGTATCCGGCTTAAACCAAAGCCTGCTAGTATTATCCGTCCGATCCTGATCCGTGCAATACCGCACGTATCTGATCGAACCCTGCCATATCTCCATACGGCCTCTACAGCGTTTTGCCCGAAAACTTGAGCAACTGAATGTGGGGGACTATAAAGACTCGTCAACACCTTGGTTGTGGATTTAACCACTAGCACGTCAGAGATATAAGCCAATACGTGACGGGCTACCAGGTATTGACCAAAAGGGATGTCGGTGAGCGAACTCATCCTAACACCCTACTGAGCCTGTCAGTGACAATATCCGTACAGTCCGGTCCGTTCGTCTATGAGCATCGCATGGCGGGCCTAGGGGGTTGGTAAAAGTCAGACCCCCAAAAGCGGTACAAGTCGTGTCGGAGTGTAGCCCAGAAAACCCTGAGATACTACTGGAATACCTACCAGTAAATCTCCTGCCTCGGCCGAGGGCTTTGTGTAATGGCTCTCCTAGACACAACGCGACCTCACCCCCAATACCGGGAGAGACGAACCCCCCGAAGATCCACTCACTGCCTCCATGTGGCTCGGGACTGTACCCAACTAAAACCTGTTTGCACGTCTCCTTTGAGCGTGGTAGGGTAGTAATGAAAGTACAGTGGGAACTCACACGAGACAAATGACGATCTCCAGGTCGATGAACTAACCTGTACACATGTCACCAGGGAACTGCTATCTGACGTCAGGTATAAGACCAACTAGCATGTTCCCGACGAGTCCTGTCCGGTGTATTCATAACCCAATGAGCACCTATATACATCTTAGTTGAACCAACTGACACCATTGGCTTGTGAGACCGGCCACTGCCCCTCGTCGGGGTCTCAACTGTATAAACTAGTCTACTCTGGAGTATCGATGCCCTGTCTCGAAACTCCCACGACTAGGGACCTTTTAAGGATGTGCTTATAGACCCCAGCTCCCACTTATATGATCGCCCTCATACTGCTGGTGGTCAAGCAAGAATCCTAGGGGCTCTATCAACGTGTAATAGCGACATGTCAGGCCACCTAAAGCAGTAGACGATGATAAAGATAAACCAGATAGCATATTATCATCTCGAGTAAGACTGTCCTACTGGGACAGGTCCTCCCTCAATCATTGCAATCACGTGCCTGTGATCCAATAATTGACTCTGAGGGCACTATCTCCAACAACCCATTCTCCAATGAGCACCTGTATACAATCTTTGATGTCAAACATCAATGGTTGTGGAATCAACCATCGCCCCCTGGGTCAAGAAACGTACACACTAGTCTAATCTGGTAATACCGATGCCCTGTCTCGATATACCCTCGACTAGGAACTATTAAAGGATATGCTTGTAGACTGTTTAGGTCCCACTAGTATGATCTCATCATAATCCCGATAGTCAAGCATAGTCCTAAGGGCTTGATCAGTACATCATATGTTAAGATGAAGATAAACCAGATAGCATACTATCATTTCGAGCAAAGATCGTTTTATTACATATATATATGCCTAGCATCCTATACAGTACAGGCCTCTAGGGCATAAATATCTAACATATCGCATATAATCGACTAATACGATGACCTGGCTATATCACATATACCCGGCCGATATCTCATATCACGAGAATCCAATATGGTATCACATACCGCATTATCCTCGGTCCCGTACATATCGCATATGTGCTCCTACTCCGTTTTGCCTGAGCCAAGAAACCTCTGTGTAGGACTCTAAAGAATCGTCAATACGCTGGCAGTAGGTGATGATCATATCAAACACCCACAAGCTGCAAGCGGTCAGCTAAACGTAACAGCCACCCAGGTATTGAGCGCTCAGAAGATCAACAAGCAAGCCTGTACATTCTGTTGTGAATCCAATCAGTAACACTCCCGTATAGTCCGGTCTCGTCATCTGATATGTCGTATATCTCGCCTATGGGTGGTAAACATCAGACCCAGTAGCTCGATAAGCTGTGTTGATTTGAGGTCTATAAAAGTTCGAGAACTACTGATAACACTTACCAGTAAATCTCAGCAACTCTGGCCAGGGATTTCCAGTTATAGCCAATCGAACACAGCACAACATCAACTCCCTATACCGGGAGAGACGAATCCCCTCCTATCGCTCATTGCCTCCATGTGATTCGGGACTGTACCCAAAAGCCACCTTTTTGCACGCCTACTTGGACGTGGTATAATGGAAATCAAAGCACAATGGGAATCACACAAGACTCTATGACGATCTCGGGTCAACGGACCACTCTGTACCAGTGTCTCCGGAGAACTGCCTTCTGACGTGAGGTATAATACCATCTGGGAGTTCTCGGCGAGTTCGTCCACTGTACCCAGTCTCCACTGAGCACCCATACACCATCCTTGATGTCAAACACCGATGGATATAGGATTATCCATCGCCCATCATATGGGTCAAGCTGCGTATACGCTTGTCTGCTCTGGTGTATCGATGCCCTGTCTCGATACACCCTCGACTAGGAACAGTTATAGGATGTACTAGCCGACTACCGTGGCCCTACTAGTATGATCTCATCATAGTCCCAGTAGTCGAGTACATATCCTAAGGGCTTTATCAACATGTAACATAGAGACAATTAGAGTACATGTTAAGATAAAGTACTACCAGATAGCATACTATCATGTCGAGCAAGAAAGTCCTCCCTATATATGTCTTAGCATCCAGTACAATATACATCGTATATACAGTAATGGCCTCTAGGGAATACATATAACTAACAGCTCCGATCTCCTGTCTCCTCGTCGAGGTGGCACCACATCTACGGATCTTTAAACTGGCTCCCGCCTCTATACCGAGGCAACTTGGTCATCAAGTTTGCTAGAAGAGATAACCAAGACTGATGTAGAGAATGAGTAGAACACTTTGTCTCGCTTCATCCAAAGCCATGGATGAACGGTTAATGAAGTTGCTACTTGAATCGGGTAAATGAGAAAATGAGCATATCTAATTTTCATGAACCAAATCTATCATAATCTTTTTAATCAACGACCATCATATTTTCAAGAGAGACTAGCACCAAAGGAGAGGAGGGGCCGGCCACTATATGAAGAGGTGGGGGGTGAGTGTAGGAGCAAGGGGGTGACCATAAGCAAGAATACTTATCACTTCATTAAAGGAAAGAATGACTCATAAGAAACATTTAAAGAAAAAATGAATGACTCACTTAACACCTTGCAAAACAATTAATGCAACCTAATGAGTCACTAACCTAGTCACCATTCTAGAAGCTTCCACACTCATGACTCACTCTCAAGAAAAGATAAATCTGTATTAAACCGAATGTTTAAGACAGGTGATAGAAAACTGGCAACTTCCAAAAGCGATCCCGAAACGAATTTCAGGATAACCCCGTAACTGTATAAACATACCCGCATTTGTATTACGACCGAATACAAATACAACTGAGACAAAGATATTATATCTACAAAGTATAATACATGGATCCGTCTTAAACCAAAGCCCACCAGTATTATCTGCCCAAAATATGACACGTGCGTAAATGCACGTGCGTTTTCCGATCCCTGCCATAAAACCATACGGCCTCTACAACGTTTCGCCCGAACTGGGGGAATCTAATGAATCATCAGTACCCTGGCAGTGGGTTTAACCACAAGCACGTCAGCGGCGCTAGCAGTGCGTAATGGCTGCCCATGTATTGACCTCAAGGGAAGCCGATGAGCGAACTCATCCTGAAACCCTACTGAGCCTAATAGTGACAATATACATACAGTCCGGTCCGTTCGTCTATGAGTATCGCATATCAGGCCTAGGGGGTTGTAACGTCAGACCCCCAATAGCGGTATAAGTCATGTCGGAGACAAGCCCTGAACACCCTGAGAAACTACTGGAATACTTACCAGTAAATCTCACCTGCCTTGGCCAAGGACTTGGTGTAATGGCCTTTCTAGACACAGCGCGATCTCACCCCCAATACCGGGAGAGACGAATCCTCTGCCGATCCGCTCACTTGCCTCCATGTGGCTCGGGACTGTACCCAAAAAATACCTGTTTGCACGACTACTTTGAGCCATGGTTTGGTCGAAATCAATGCACAGTGGGAACTCATACAAGACAAATGACGACCTCAGGTCGATGAACTAACCTGTACACATGTCACCAGGGAACTGCTATCTGACGCTAGCTATAAATACCAACTAGCAGGTTCCAGGCGAGTCCTGTCCGGTGTACTCATAACCCAATGAGCACCTGTATACATCTTAGGTGATCCAACTGACACCAGTGACTTATGAGACCGGCCACCGCCCCTCGTCGGGGTCTCGACTGTATACATTAGTCTACTCCGGAGTATCGATGCCCTATCTCGAAACTCCCACGACTAGGGACCACAATTAAGGATGTGCTTATAAACTACCCAACTCTCACGTATATGATCGCCATCATGCTGTTGGTAGTCAAGCAAGATCCTAAGGGCTCTATCAACGTGTAATAGCGATCAGTCACCTGAACCTATACACGACTGATAAAGGCAAACCAGATAGCATACTATCATCTTGAGTAAGACTGTCCTACCGGTATAGGTCCTCCTCAATCATTGCAATCACGTACCTGCGATCCAATAATTGACTTTGAGGGCACTATATCCAACAATTGAGTCGTGCAAACAGGTGGACTTTGGGTACAGTTCCGAATCATATGGAGACAGTGAGCGATAGGAGGGGTTTCGTCTCTCCCGGTATAGGGAATTGATGTCGCGCTATGTTTGATCGGCTATAACACCTAAATCCTTGGCCAGGGTTCTTGAGGTTTACTGATAAGTGTTATCCGTAGTTCCTCGAACTGTTATGAGCCGTAAATCAGCATGGCTTATAAAGTTACCGGGTTCTGACATTTACCACCCCTAGACTTGATATGCGACGTATCAGACGAAGAGACCGGACTGTACGGTAAGTGTTGCTTGCAGGCTCTTAAGGGTTGTGATGAGTTCGCTCGTCAGCTACCTTTTCATGATGTACCTGGGTAGCCGTTACGCACAGCTAGTGCCGCCGACGTGCTTGTGGATAAACCCACTGCCAGCATACTGTCGAGTCTTTAGAGTCCCACACAGAGGGTTCCCTCGTTCAGGCGAATGATGTAGAGGCTGTAAGTTGTTATGGCAGCCGTAAGCTGTTACATCAGGGTTTCGATTATGTTCGTGTAATTGTTACAAGAATAATAATCGGAAGGATAATTCTGGTGGGCTTTGGTTTAAGCCGGATACCGGTATTATATTATTGGATTAGTGGTATTCGTATTTTTCGGAATTCGGATACGGGTATACGGTATACGGAGGAGCGGTATTCTTGTAATTGTTACAAGAATACCTTTTAGAAGGTGCCACCTCATAATGACATCATAATGACATCATTTATTTTATGAAAATAA
The DNA here is from genome assembly GCA_030015575.1 of Agapanthus africanus. NCBI lineage: Eukaryota > Viridiplantae > Streptophyta > Magnoliopsida > Asparagales > Amaryllidaceae > Agapanthus > Agapanthus africanus. The sequence goes on from CM057341.1 coordinate 345,032,104, forward strand.
TTAATGAGGTGGAAATTAAAAAGTACGAGCATGGTTGAAATGATGGGTTTTATTTCTTATAAAGTTTTGGAGTTACTATTGAAGCATGGTGCTAATTTATATAATGCATGCTTCAATTATTTCATTTAGTGCTATATCCTTTTCATCATGCTTGAACTCTTTAATTATGACAAACACTTACTCTCTCTTTCTCCTTCTTCCTATAAATAGCTTCACATGAGATGCGAATGAAAGATAAGAATGAGATATAGAACATGAAGATTATTATTCTTCTTCCTAGTTTAAACCATCACATGAGATGTGAAACCAAAGCTTAGGATTTCAAGTTAATCCAATACACTTATCTCTACATTATCTTAGTGAGCTCTTCTAGCAAAATTGGTCTCTAGGTTAAATTCCTGTAAAGAGTTTCTAGCTTGCACGATAACTCTCGGGTGGATCATCTAGGTCTTGGGTGGCCGGGGATCGAAGACATCGGCAACGTCATCAAAAGAAAAGACAAGGAGCAAAGGAGTTGCATCAAAGAGAAGACCCGAAGGACCGTATCATCAAGGTCTAATCCCTATCAAGGTATAATCCCTAACATAGTAGATAAGATCTCTATTTAGGGTTTTCTAGTTGTGGTTTAGACAAGATCATCAGTTAAGTGCGTGTTGTATGCCGAGAAAATTTTTGTTCACCGCTTCCGCCGCGCCACAACAGTTGTGGGAGCATGGAACACGCACCAACATTGTGCTGTGTTGTGGCTGAATCGTCGTGGTGGACAGCTTGGGTTCAATGTTAGTACATGTTAGTTTTATTTATACATTTGATATCGCGGGGTGAGCGTCCGACATGTGGACTTCTGTCACTGCCTGCTTGTATATTATTTATTTGGGGCACCACCGGGTTGAGGTCGATATCACCGTTGTACATATTTTTCTTTTCTGTACTAGGATTACCCCGCAGTGGAGTGCACGGATATCCAGGTTCTAGAGGGCAATGGGTCCGCATCTCATAGCATTGAGACGGAGGGAGCCTCACTCTAGAATTGACGGACTATTCGCCGCACTCGTAGAGGGTACAGGTTGACCCAAGGAGGGATTCTCAAGTTACCGAATTCCATGAAGTTCCGGGTGTCCCATTCACTTTGATGAAAGGGGTTGCCTCATTTCTGGTTTTGGCGGGTAACTTGCCGCGCTCATAGGGGTTTAGGTTTTCATTGCACATGCTATCCACACGACTAAGGGGACGTCGGGTTTCACTTGCGACACAAAGGAAACACGGGGCTCCCAGATTATCAGTATTGTTCTGTGACGCTTATCACTTATCTGTGATGTTGCATTTATCATGCCTGGAATGATTATTATATATTATTATATATACTAGTAGATGTTGTATATGTTTTGCACCCGCGCTAGTCCAACCCTTGCTCTGTCGTTAGTTAAGTAACCTAACGTGTGATGACGGGGCCCAGTGGTGAATGCAGATGGCATATACGTACATCATATTTTTGTTCTTTTCGGGTGTGATTAATTGATGGGACTGCGTTGATTCTAATCAATGCAAGGAAAAAAGACCTATTTGATGTTGTTGGAACAATTTTCAAAGCTGTTATTGTTGGATATAGTGCCCTCAAAGTCAATTATTGGATCGCAGGCACATGATTGCAATGATTGAGGGAGGACCTATACTGGTAGGACAGTCTTACTCGAGATGATAGTAAGCTATCTGGTTTATCTTTATCATCGTGTACTGATTTAGGTGACATGATATGTATCACTATTACACGTTGATAGAGCCCATAGGATTCTTGCTTGCCTACCAACAGTATGATGGCGATCATATACGTGAGAGTTGGATAGTCTATAAGCACATCCTTAAAAGTGGTCCCTAGTCGCGGGAGTTTCGAGATAGGGCATCGATACTCCAGAGTAGACTAGTGTATGCATTCGGACCCCGATGAGGGGCGGTGGCCAGTCTCACAAGCCATTGGTGTCAGTTGGTTCACTTAAGATGTATACAGGTGCTCATTGGGTTATGAGTACACCGGACAGGACTCGCCAGGAACATGCTAGCTGGTTATTAAAACCTTTCGTCAGATAGCAATTCCCAGGTGACATGTGTACAGGTTATTCTATCGACCTGAGATCGTCATTTGTCTCGTGTGAGTTCCCACCGTTCAATGATTATTACCCAACCACGGCTCAAAGGAGTCGTGCAAACAGATTTTAGTTGGGTACAGTCCCGAGCCACATGGAGGCAGTGAGCGGATCAGCAGGGGATTCGTCTCTCCCAACATTGGGAGTGAGATCGTGCTATGTCTGGAGAGCCATTACACAAAATCCATGGCCATGGTAAGCGAGATTTACTGGTAGGTATTCCAGTAGTATCTCAGGGTGTTCTGGGCTACACTCCGACACGACTTATACCGCTTTTGGTGGTCTGACGTTTACCAGCTCCCTAGGCCCGATATGCGATACTCATAGACGAACGGACCGGACTGTATGGATATTGTCACACATAGGCTCAGCAGGGTTCCAGGATGAGTTCGCCTATCAGACTCCCTTTCACTCAATATATGGGCAGCCGTTATGTATAGCTAGTACCGCTGACGGCTTGTGGTTAAACCCACAGCCAGAGTATTTACGAGTCTTTAGGGTCCCACACAGAAAGTTTCCCAGTTCGAGTGAAACGTTGTAGAGGACGTATGATTTTATGGCAGGGTTCGAACATACGTGTGCACTTGTGCACGTGTCATGATTCGGACAGATAATACTAGCGGGCTTTGGTTTAAGCCGGATCCTAGTGTTATACTGTGTCGATTTTGTCTCATTGCATTTGTATTCGGTCGGAATACAAATGCGGGTATGTATATACAGTTGCGGGGTTATCCTGTAATTTATTACGGGATCGCTTTTTTGAAGTTGCCAGTTTTCATTCCATTTTGGCCTTTTTCCTTTCTATCCTTCATGGAAGATTCTTGCATAGGGGGGGCTATTTGTAAATGTGGCTTTTGATAAGTGAAGGTTTTTTTTGTGGTTCCTTGTTCTCCAGCCCATTCCATCATCTTCTTGTGCATTCTAGGATGTTTGCATTATTGTAGGCATTGAATGCATTTTGGAGTGTTTAGGATATTTGTTAGTGAGATTTTTTTCATATGCTTACCATTCTCACTTGCTTGCACTCACCTCCTCATCTTGTGGCCGAGACTTCTCTGGGCTGCCCCCAATCATTTTGTGAGAAGAGAGATTGATATTGATTTTGTAGGGTTGCTAGGCACGCGCACAAGGTTCTACGAGGCATCAACCATGCCCGATTAAAATTTTAGCCGTGCCGAACAACGCTAATACGGATCTTTAAACTAGGGTTTAGGCGAAAACTTGCATGTTAACAACTTTAACACTAAATGAAAGAGATTATAACCTTTGTAAATCCGGTCCTTCACTTTAATAGCTCCGTGTAGACGTCCCCATCGCTGTGATCGTGAACTCCGGACTCTAGAGAAGCTCCACGAGAAAAACGAACATGCTTGCTACGATGACTTCGAGGCCGAAGATGATCTACGTCGGGGAGACACTAACTCAAGCTATTTCTTCACTAGGTCATGAACTTTGTGAAGTGAACACACTCTACTACATGGCAAGTGGTAGAGGATGAAGAAGTAGGAAGTGGTCTCACTTTAGAATTTATTTTCTCACTCTTTTTCTCATGGCACCATTGGAGCTAGTAAGCTTTTGGATGGAGGTTGATGATGAAGAAGAAGAAGAAAGAATAATCCATCCAAATGAAAACTTATCCAATGAATTATTGCACCATGGTTGAGTTAAGCCCTCATGCTTAACTCATGTAGAGAATTAACCATAGTATTAGGTTAAGGGTTGGGTTAACTAATATCCTAAGGAATGACAAAAGAGTTGACTTTGTCAATGTTGCATACAAGCTTCTACAAGCTTGATAACATTGACTAAAGTCTCCTCTCTTTTGTTATTCTTAAGGAAATAAGTAAACCCTAATTTAACCTAAACTTGATATAAGTCTCATACACCCATCTTATATGTATCATCAAACATGATACAAACATGTACACTTGCATATATCACATATAAACAATGTGCACAATTTAGTAAGAAAATAAATCATAAGTGAGCTAATACTAATTAATGTAATGTAATATATCAAATATATAATTATACATTAAATTATTAAATCAACTCTTGATTTAATAATCCGGCTATAACCGACTAATATCAAGTATAACAACTTATCAAATCAACACTTGATCCGATAACACGGCTATATCGCATACAACCGATCAATGTCACGAATCGCGAGAATAGAATACGATATCTCATATCGTATTAATCTCGGTCCCGCACATATCATATATGTGCTCCTACTCCTCTTCGCTTGAACCAGGAAACCCTTGTGTAAGACTCGTCAATACGCCGGCAGTAGGTGATGATCATATCAAACACCCACAAGCCGCAAGCGGTCTGCTAAACGTAACGGCCACCCGGGTATTGAGCGATTAGAAGATCAACAAGCAAGCCCGCTAGTTCTCCTGTGAATCCAATCAGTAACACTCTCGTACAGTCCGGTCTCGTCGTCTGATATGTCGCATATCTCGCCTAGGGGTGGTAAATGTCAGACCCCAGTAGCTTGATAAGTCGTGTCGATATGAGGTCTATAACAGTTCGAGAAACTACTGATAACACTTATTAGTAAATCTCAGCAACCCTGGCCAGGGATTTCCAGTCATAGCCAATCGAACACAGCGCAACATCAACTCCCTATACCGGGAGAGACGAATCCCCTCCTATCGCTCATTGCCACCATGTGATTCGGGACTGTACCCAAAAGCCACCTTTTTGCACGCCCTCTAGGACGTGGTATGATGGAAATCAAAGCACAGTGGGAATCACACAAGACTCTATGACGATCTCGGGTCAACAGACTAACCTGTACCAGTGTCACCAGAGAACTGCCATCTGACGTAAGGTATAATACCATCTGGGAGTTCTCGGCGAGTCTATCCAGTGTACCCAGTCTCTACTGAGCACCCGTGCACCATCCTTGATGTCAAACACCGATGGATATGGGATCATCCATCGCCCATCATATGGGTCAAGATGCGTATACGCTAGTCTACTCTGGTGCATCGATGTCCTGTCTCGATACACCCACGACTAGGGACCTTGAAGGATGTACTTATGGACTACCATGTCCCCACTAGTATGATCCGCATCATAGTCCAGGTAGTCAAGTACACATCCGAAGGGCTTTACCAACATGTAACAGAGAGACAATCAGTATGCACATTAAGGTAAAGTGTAACCAGATAGCATACTATCATGTCGAGCAAGAAAGTCCTCCCAATACATGTCCTAGCATCCACTACAATGTACATCGTATGTACAGTAATGGCCTCTAGGGCATATATATAACTAACAGATTTTGGAACACAAAATTCCTTAGCTCATTCTCAAGCTTATTTCAAACTCTACTCCATTAAGGCAACTTCGATTAACCGATCACCCGATTCGTTGGGTGGCTCGAGACAAAGCATTCTACACTTTCTCTATTTCATCCTTGGACACGTCGGCTAGCAAACTTCGTGTCCGAGTTGCCTCGGTTCAAAGGCGGGAGCCCGTATAATGATTCGTTGATGTGGCGCAGTCTTCGGCAAGGAAGAGACCGTTGGTCGATCGAGATCGGAGAGCAAACATCGTCGGCGCATCCGCAACATGCTTGGGGCAGAGGTTAAAGACCGAAGGATACAGATCGATCGGTATAATCTCTAAAACCCCGTTTACAATTTACTAGTTTATGGTTAATGGAACGATCCGGGATTCGGATGCGGTTAGCGCTAGTTCGTAAAAAGTTTTTGTTCCGCATTTGGCCTCGGAATGACGGCCGGGGCGCTACCGCAGCCCAACATGGTATCAGAGCCAAACTATTGACCATCCACTAGGTTGTTTAGACAATGTTAAAGTATCGAAACCGGAACAAACCCTAACGATGCCACTGAAATTGTAGTTCTCTGTTGTTTTTAAAAGGTCCAGAAAAATAATTTAAATAAGTGCAGAAGACTATTCTAGATGGCACAAGAACTCACCCCAAAAACGGACCTACCTTGCCGGAGATCGGCCGGCCACCATACCATGTTTTCCGGCGTCGCTGGCCCTGGTATGGCCTTTGGTGTTCGTGTTTAAGGTGTTGCTCTGGTCTCTGGGAAGTAGGTTCAGTGGTGTTGTTTAATTAGCCCAGTTTGGATATGGTTTTTATCAAGTTGTTTGGGATATTCGGGGGTTATTTCGAAGTCGATATTTTTAACATTGTTTAAAGTTTTGCAGTGCATTATATTACTATCTGTGACCGTGAATGTCATTCGATCGGTAAAACTTGTCTAATTGCTATAGTCCTTTTAGACAGGTTTTGCAAATGTGACATTCACGTTGATATTCTGTGTTGTGCTGTGATATTGAGGATTTGTTGTGGTGGATAGCTCCTGTGCAATGGTAGTGCAGTTTTGATATTTGTACATTTGATATTGCGGGGAGAGCGTCCGACATGTGGACTGCCGTCACTGCCTGTTTGTATATTATTCTTTTGGGGCACGACCGGGTTGAGGTCGATGTACCCGTTGTACATATTTTCTTTTCTGTACTAGGATTACCCCGCGGTGGAGTGCACGGATAGCCGGGTTCTGTAGGGAAACAGATCCGCATCTCATGGCTTTGAGAGGGAGGGGACCTCACTCTAGGATTGGCGGGCTATTCGCCCCACTCGTAGGGGGTATAGGTTGACCCATGGTGGGGTGCTCAAGTTACTGGATTCCATGAAGTGCTGGGTGGTCAATTCACGATGCTGAAGGGGGCTGCCTCACTTCTAGTTTTGCTGGGTAACTTGCCGCTCTCGTAGGGGTCTAGGTTTTCATTGCACAGGCTATCCACACGACCAGGGGAATGTCGGATTTCATTTGCGGCTCTATGAAACCCGGGGATCCCAGATTATCTGTATTGTTCTGTGATGCTTATTGCTTTTCTGTGATGTTGAATTTATCACGCCTGGAGCGATTATTGTATAATTATATATATATATATATATATATATACTAGTAGATTTTGTATATGTTTTACACCCGCGCTAGTCCAGTCCCGGCTCTGTCGTTAGTTAAGTAACCTAACGGGTGATGACGGGACTCAGTGGCGAATGCGGATGGCATATACGTACATTTTATTTTCGTTCTTTTCTGGTGTGATTAATTGATGTGAATGCGATGATTCGTATCAATGCAAAGAAAACAGACCTGTACAGATGTTGTTGGAACAATTTTCAAACAGCTGTTATTACAAGGGCGTTCTCTTTTGTTTTGCATAGTGGTATTCAGTTTAGAATATCCAGCACCTCATTCGACGAGGCAAGGGCTGAGATCCCTTCACCGGGAGTGACCCATTGGACAGTAGTCGATTACTTTTTGCTTTGCATCGTGGTATTCAGTTGAAATATCCTGCACCTCATTCTACGGGGAAAGAGCCGAGATCCTTTCACCGGGAGTGACCTCTTTAGCGAAAGTTTTCACCACTATATTTTGTAAAAGTTATGCAGTTCCTTCAACGATATCAAGTTCATTACGCGAAAGGTTTTTCGCCAAAAACCAGTCGTAGCCCTCCGTCATTTCTTACGATCATTATTTAGTATTCTTTCTGCGTTTGTTGACCTAGTCAAGACGTAGTGTTCGGTAGCTAAGTGGTGCTTATTCATTGCATAAATAGGATTGGTTAGGACAGTCATGCGGCCTTATTGACCTAGTCAAGGGCACGTACGGGTGGGTTTAATTCAATCCAGGATAATGACAGGTTGAACTTGACTAGCGGTTTATGGTTTGTTGACCTAGTCAAGGTCATAAGCCGCTTGGGGTAAAAATCACATCGGGAGTTTCTAAAGAAACTGAAACTTGCCAGGCATGCGCATACCATCTGGAGTGTGATAACGTGAGTGGATTCCGTCACGTTATCATGCAATGATAGTTGGATCCCGATTCCCACTAATGAGTTGGTTTACTCCTCGGGTGATCCCGACTAATTCTTCTTTCAGATTTGGATGAGAATTTGAGGATATAGTGGGAGGTTTCCTGATTAGATTAAGTGATAACCATTCTGATCTAGGTTAGAGTGCACGCAGATTGTTTCTTTTCTGTCTCTCTTTGCCTACGACCATGACCCGACTCTAGACTATGACTCAGTGACCAAGTGAACCGAACTTTCTTAAAACACTGGCTTTTGGATTGTCTGAGTTGCATACATCATTTCCACTCCTTCTTTTACCCTTTGCATTTATCCAGGACACTCCGTATCACTGCGGATATCCACTTCCATTGGATAAATCCATCGTATGGTTATATACGAACTCGAAGGAATTTATTCCAGATTCGAGGATGGATTCAGGTTTTGGAGAAATTGAATAGGACTATTCAGTTGTCTTTTCCTTTTACCTTCTCTCAGGTTGTGAGGCCTCCTAGGATTAGGAGAGGGTACACCTATTACGCTTGTTGGATAGTCTTCTTCTAAACCATAGGCATGTGTCGAAAGGTAGGGAATGAAGAAAACCAATTAGCCTAATGGAGGTGTACAGAAGGTAATAAGAAAAGACAAATAAAGGGATTAGAAAGAGGGCAAAGAAAAATGCGACTGCTATTCACGACCAAACCAAATATTTCATCGCCACTCCTATTTCACCTTCGTATTTCTCCAGAACATCCCGTATCACTACGAAGATCCACAGTTATTTGGATAATCCATCGTATGGTTATATACGAACTCGATGGAACTTGTTCTATTTCGGGGATGGATTCTGGTTCAGAAGAAATAGAATAAAGCTTTATTCAGTTGACTTTTATCATCACCTTCTCTCAGGTTGCGAGTTCTCCTAGGATTAGAAGAGTACACCTATTATGCTTATTGGATAGTCTTCTTCCAAACCATAGGCTGGTGCCGAAAGGTATGGAAAGAAGAAAACCATTAAGCCTAACAATGGTGTACAGAAGGTGACGACTAAAGACAAATAAAGGGATTTGGAGAGATGACAAGGAAATATACGGTTATAGTCATGAATCTGGATAATGGAAGAGGCATTACTATGAATACCCAGATACTCCTTCGAAACATATTCATGTTTCAGTTTCACTGTGCATTGTTAATAGAAAACCGATTTCCTAATTATTCCTTGCTCCAGCGTATGTATTTACCAGGTATGATTCTCACATCTGTATGGTTTTACAGATGATGAGTGGGAGTAAGTTATTGGAAATTAGGCGATCATCCTCATTATATCGGAATTCGTTGTAATTGGTGATATTTGAGGAAATCGCCTGGGTACAGTTTTCAATCTACGACGCACAGGGTTTGAGTTATTAAACTCAGGGGACTTATGCAAAGTATTGTATGTTGTCCAGTGTCCATTAGGACAAAGGGGTAGGTCCTCGTACTATATTCTGTTTACTTGTGACTTCTCTAGTTTTAGACATGTATTTTGTAGAAATACAAGGTCCATGTTTGAGAAGTTATAGCTATAAGAATAAAGTAGAAAATCAGGTGTAGCAAGTATCGGGATTCTTCAAGATGATCGAAGATGTAGATACTTGTGTATGGTATTCAGTTGATAGTAGTATTTTAGAGAAATTGCTTCTCTTTCAGGTTACTCATAATTGGATGAACTCCTAAGTTGAGTAATGCTGATCTGCCTCTCTCCATTTAGTTGACATGCACTGGAGAGAGCTGCATGATTTGAATCTGGTTCCAATTAAATCAGTGCCTCTGTTTCTATATTGTATATAGAATGGATCATATCTTAATGATGTTAAAGTATATTGAGTTGTCCGGCTTATGCTTAAAACAAGACTCTGGATAACTCAAGGCACGTTTCTGTAATGTCTGTTTATGGGTTGACCCTACCTTTGACGAGGGTTGAATTTCTACCATATGGAAGATCAGTAGTGATATTGTTCTTGACTCGCCACAGTTTTTGTAAAATGGACTTTTTCAGAAAACAGAAGTGGGTGTATGGTAGAACTGGAAGAGATTCTAGAACCGCAAACAATTACGGAAAATTTAATAGGACATAAAGATTCAATCAGATTTGACATTCCATTAGCCACTCCGCAGATATGGTGGGTAACCTCAGACACCCGAGAGGTACTCCGGTAGCCTCAAGGACGGTGACAGGGAGGTTCTTGTTTACTCAGACTTGCCATTACTGCTGTTCCAGATTATGAGACACGGCAGGAGGATAAGTATAGCGTCGTTCTAAACTAGTTTTAGAAGTGCACGTGTATATTATTCTGCCAGAGGGTTGTCGTAGTTAGTGGGAGCAGTGGAAGCATAGTAGACAAGTAGCTTATGTCTATTTATAGACTAAAGCAGATATAGCGGAGATAGATCATCTATTTTTGATGTGATAGTCATGGGCTTTGACTTCATCAGAATAGGGGATGGATCTGTTAAGAAAGTAGTAGGGTGTGATGTCCTGGTATTTGGATGACATACACAGAGTGGGAAGTAAAATTCCTATACTACGTTCGATTATACTTAGGTTGTCACACAGTAGTTTCTCCACATAGGATATGGAAATTATATCAGACATTTTGGTTACTAGATCTATGGTTTTAGATCTAGATTTGGGTAGCTTCCCAATCTGGGTACTTAGACAGCATTCTAAAGGTAATTAGAATGGATGACTCCGGCATGGTGGTGTACCAGCAGGTAATGGAGTCACCCTCTCTAAAGGTGTCTTACAGACTAAAGGGGAGAGGGATATGCATGATTGGCAGATCACTTGCTTAGGCAATTGAGTCAATCATGAGATGTCAAGTACCACACCAGGTGTTGTTTTTGCACTAGATGCAATAAGTTGATATTAGTCCAATCCTGGAGAAACGTTCGGAAGCAGTTTTAGAACATAAGTGAATGTTCTTGGGATTTGATAACGGCAGCCTCCTTCGGGAGACGGTTATCATTCCTGGCTTCCAAGGTGACATGGATGACAGAGTGACTGTCAGAGTTTTAGTTTTCCCTCTGACCAGGGGTAGTAGTTTGGAAAGGTGGTCCAAGCGGAAACTGAGGCAGGCATGGCGCAGGATACTGATTAAGTTCAGTTGACGATACAGTCTAAGAAGTTTGGATTTGGAGTTCATTCGTGAACTAGGTCCCATCAGATATCCAGACATATTCTAAGACAGGTATTACTCATTTCGGAAGATGGGTTTCTCCGCGAACTTGAGATATAGAGAGACATAGAAAGAAACATCAGAGCGGATCCACCCACTGAGGCTATTTCTCGAACACAATAGTTTTACAAACGAGCTTTGTGACACTGATTAGTAGATGAGTTGGGTGTTCGGTATCACACAGGATCTGAGTATGCGACATCGCAATAATTAGCCTTGAGTGCAAGTGGGAGATTGTTGGATATAGTGCCCTCAAAGTCAATTATTGGATCGCAGGCACGTGATTGAAATGATTGAGGGAGGACCTATACCGGTAGGACGGTCTTACTCGAGATGATAGTAAGCTATCTGGTTTATCTTTATCATCGTGTACTGATTTAGGTGACATGATATGTATCACTATTACACTTTGATAGAGCCCATAGGATTCTTGCTTGGCTACCAACAGTATGATGGCGATCATATACGTGAGAGTTGCGTAGTCTATAAGCACATCCTTAAAAAAAGTCCCTAGTCGCGGGAGTTTCGAGATAGGGCATCGATACTTCGGAGTAGACTAGTGTATACAGTCGAGACCCCGACGAGGGGCGGTGGCCGATCTCACAAGCTATTAGTGCCAGTTGGTTCACCTAAGATGTATACAGGTGCTCATTGGGTTATGAGTACACCGGACAGGACTCGCCGGGAACATGCTAGCTTGTTATTAAAACCTTTCGTCAGATAGCAATTCCCAGGTGACATGTGTACAGGTTAGTCTATCGACCTGAGATCGTTATTTGTCTCGTGTGAGTTCCCACCGTTCTTTGATTATTACCCTACCACGGCTCAAAGGAGTTATGCAAACAGGTTTTAGTTAGGTACAGTCCTGAGCCACATGGAGGCAGTGAGCGGATCGGCAGGGGATTCGTCTCTTCCAACATTGGGAGAGAGATCATGCGGTGTCTGGAGAGCCATTACACAAAATCCATGGCCATGGTAAGCGAGATTTACTGGTAGGTATTCCAATAGTATCTCAGGGTGTTCTGGGCTACACTCCGACACGACTTATACTGCTTTTGGGGGTCAGACGTTTACCAGCTCCCTAGGCCCGATATGCGATACTCACAGACGAACAGACCGGACTGTACGGATATTGTCACACATAGGCTCAGTAGGGTTCCAGGATGAGTGCGCCTATCGGACTCCCTTTCACTCAATACATGGGCAGCCGTTATGTACAGCTAGAACCGCTGACGGCTTGTGGTTAAACCCACTTCCAGAGTATTGACGAGTCTTTAGAGACCCCCCACAGAAAGTTTCCCAGTTCGGGCGAAACATTGTAGAGGCCGTATGGTTTTATGGCAGGATTCAAACATACGCGTGCACTTGTGCACGTGTCATGACTCGGACAGATAATACTAGCGGGCTTTGGTTTAAGCCGGATCCTAGTATTATACTGTGTAGATTTTGTCTCATTGCATTTGTATTCGGTCGGAATACAAATGCGGTATGTATATGCAGTTGCGGGGTTATCCTGTAATTTATTATAGGATCGCTTTTTTGAAGTTGCCAGTTTTCATTCCATTTTGGCCTTTTTCCTTTCTATCCTTCATGGCAGATTCTTGCATAGGAGGGGCTATTTGTAAATGCGGCTTTCGATAAGTGAAGGTTTTTTTTTGTGGTGCCTTGTTCTCCAGCCCATTCCAGCATCTTCTTGTGCATTCTAGGATGTTTACATTATTGTAGGCATTGAATGCATTTTGGAGTGTTTAGGATATTTCTTAGTGAGATTTTTTTCATATGCTCACCATTCTCATTTGCTTGCACTCACCTCCTCATCATGTGGCCGAGACTTCTCTGGGCTACCCCCAATAATTTTGTGAGAAGAAAGATTGATATTGATTTTGCAACACAAAATTCCTTAGCTCATTCTCAAGCTTATTTCAATCTCTACTCCATTAAGGCAACTTCGATTAACCGATCACCCGATTCGTTGGGTGGCTCGAGACAAAGCATCCTACACTTTCTCTACTTCAACCTTGGACACATCGGCTAGCGAACTTCGTGTCCAAGTTGCCTCGGTTCAGAGGCGGGAGCCCGTATAAAGATTCGTTGATGTGGCACAGTCTTCGGCGAGGAGGAGACCGTTGGTCGATCGAGATCGGAGAGCGAACATCGTCGGCGCATCCGCAACATGCTTGGGGCAGAGGTTAAAGACCGAAGGACACGGATCGATCGGTATAATCTCTAAAACCCCGTTTACAGTTTACTAGTTTACGGTTAATGGAACGATCCGGGATTCGAATGCGATTAGCGCCAGTTCGTAAAAAGTTTTTGTTCAGCATTTGGCCTCGGAAAGACGGCCGGGGCTCTGCCGCAGCCCAAAAGTTATTACAAGGACGTTTTCTTTCATTTTGCACAGCGGTATTCGGTTATGAATATCCAGCACCTCATTCGACGAGGCAAGGGCCGAGAACCCTTCACCGGGAGTGACCTCTTGGGCAGAAGTTTGCGTCAGGGTAATAAATTCACTATAGTTGATTACATTTTTGCTTTGCATCATGGTATTCAGTTTGGAATATCCTTCATCTCATTCCACGAGGAAAGAGCCGAGATCCTTTCACCGGGAGTGACCTCTTTAGCAAAAGTTTTCGCCACTATACATTTGTAAAATGCTATCCGGTTCCTTCAATGATATTAAGTTCATTACGTTAACGGTTTTTCGCCAAAAACCATTCGTAGCCCTCCGTCATTTCAAATGGGTAGCACTTAGTATTCATGCTATGTTTGTTGACCTTCGTCAAGGCATAATATATGGTAGTTGTTTGTTACATTTCTGTTGCATAGATAGATGCGTTGGTTTGGGACAGTCGTATAACCTTGTTTACCTTCGTCAAGGGCGAGTACGGGTGGGTTCAAATTAACCTGGACAATGACGGGTAGAACTTAACATGTCACTTATGATTTGTTGACCTTCGTCAAGGTCTTAAGAGCATGGGATAAAAATCACATCGGGAGTTTCAAACATACAGGAAACTTGCCAGGCATGCGCATACCTTCTGGAGTGTGATAACTTGAGTAGATTCCATCAGGTTATCATGTGATGATAGTATGATACCGATTCTCACTGATGAGTTGGTTTACTCCTCGGGTGATTTTAGATGATCCCGACTAATTCTTCCTTCGGGTTTGGAGGAGAATTTGAGGATACAGTGGGAGACATCCTGATTAGATAAAGTGATTAACCATTCTGATCTAGGTTAGAGTTCATGCTGAGTGTTTCTTTTCTCTCTCTTTGGCAGCGACCATGTCCCAATCCTAGACTAAAATTCAGAAACCAAGTTAACCAACCTTCTTAAAAACACACCGGTTTTTGGATTGTCAGAGTTGCATTTATCATTGCCGCTCCTACATTTACCCTTTGCATTTCTCTGAAACATTCCGTATCACTACGAAGATCCACAATTTTATTGGATATAACCATCGTATAGTTACATACGAGCTCGAAAAAACTTGTTTCAGATTCGAGGATGGTTTCCAGTTCTGGAGAAATTGAATAGGACTATTCAGTTGTCTTTTCCTTTTACCTTCTCTCAGGTTGTGAGGGCTCCTAGGATTAGGAGAGGTACACCTATTGCACTTATTGGATAGTCTTTTTCCAAACCATAGGTAGGTGCCGAAAGGTGGGGAAGAAAAAATCCAATTAGCCTAAGTGTAGTGTACAGAAGGTAATAAGTAAAGACAAATAAAGGGATTAGAAAGAGGGCAAATTAATATGCGACTTCTATCATTCACGACCAAACTGCGTATTTTCATCGCCACTCCTACCTCACCTTTGAATTTCTCCAGAACACCCCGTATCACTACGAAGATCCACAATTATTGGATAGTCCATCATACTCGAAGGAACTTGTTCCAGTTCGAGGATGGATTCTGGTTCGGGAGAAATAGAATAAAGATTATTCGGTTGTCTTTTATCTTTACATTCTCTCAGGTTGCGAGGGCTCCCAGGATTAAGAGAGTACACCTATTACTTTTATTGGATAGTCTTCTTCCAAACCACAGGTTGGTGCCGAACGGTAGGGAAGGAAGAAAACCATTTAGCCTAAGGGTGGTGTACAAAAGGTAATGAGTAAAGACAAATAAAGAGATTTGGAAAGATGGCAAAGAAATATAAGGTTATAGTCATGAATCTGGATAATGGAAGAGGCATTGCTAGGAATGCCCAGATACCCCTTCGAAACATTTTCATGTTTCAGTTTCACTATGCGTTGTTAATTGAAAACTGATTTCCCAATTAGATCCTTACTCCAGGGTATATATTTACCAGGTTTGATTCTCACATCTGTATGGTTTTACAGATGATGAGTGGGATTAAGTTATTGGGAATTAGGTGATCAAATCCTCATTATATCGGAATTCGTTGTAATTGGTGATTTTTGAGGAAATCACCTGGGGTTTTGCCTAATGGAAAATATTTGGTTTTGAATATCCGTTGTTATGCATCAATTTCAAACTGATATATATTTACGTTTATTTTATAAAGTGAGATATAACTTTTTGAAATTATTTCCATGACATTTACCTGTATCAGTTGATGGTTAGGTAAGGAGCATTAAACAGCGGTGTAATTCTTCTTAACCATAGTACAGTTTTCAACCTACGACGCACAGGGTTTGAGTTATTCAACTCAGGGGACTTATACAAAATATTGTATGATGTCCAGTGTTCATTAAGACAAAAGGGATGGTACTCGTACTATATTCTGTTTAGTTGTGACTTCTCCAGTTTTAGACAAGTGTTTCGTAGAAATACAAGGTCCAAGTTTTGAGAAGTCATAGGTACAAGAATAAAGTAGAGAACCATATGTTGCAAGTATCAGGATTCTTCAATGTGATCGAAAATGTAGATACTTGTGTATGGTATTAAGTTGATAGTAATGGTTTTAAGAACTTGTTTCTCTTTCAGGTTACTTATATCTGGATGCAATCCTAGTTGAGTAATACTAATCGGCCTCCTTCCATTTGGTTGACATGAACTGGAGACAGCTGCATGATTTTAATCTGGTTCCAATTAAATCAGTGCCTCTGTTTCTATATTATATATAGAATGGTTCATATCTTAACGATGTTAAGGTATATGAAGTTGTCCGGCTTATGCTTAAAACCAGATTCTAAACAAACTCAAGGCACATTTCTGTAATGGCAGTTTGTGGGTTAACCCGGGCTATGACGAGGGTTAACTTTCTACCATCTGGAGGATCAATAGTGATATTGTTCTTGACTCGCCACAGTTTTAGTAAAATGGATTTTTTTCATAAAACAGCAGTGGGAGTATGGTAGAACTAGAAGTGATTCCAGAACCATAGACGATTACTGAAAATTTAATAGAACCTAAATATTCAATCAGGTTAGACATTCCATTAGCCACTCCACAAATATGGTAGGTAACCTCCGGCACCCGAGAGGTACTCCGGTTTCCTTAATGACGGTGACAGGGAGGTTCTTGTTTACCCAAACTTGCCATTACTGCTGTTCTAGACTATGAGACCCGGCATGAGGATGTGTATAGCATCGTTCTAAACTAGTTTTAGAAGTGCACGTGTAAATGACTACGCCAAATAGTTGTTGTAGTCAGTGGGAGCAGCGGAAGCATAGTGGAAAAGTAGCTTATGTCTATTCATAGACTAAAGTAGGTATAGCGGAGATAGATTATCTATTTTTGATGTGATAGTCATAGGATTTGACTTCATCAGAATAGGGGATGGATCTGTTAAGAAGGTAGTAGGGTGTGATGTCCTGGTATTTGGATGACATGCACTTTATAGGAAGTGAAATTTATATACTACGATCGGTTTTACTGTGGTTGTCACAAAGTAGATTCTCTACATAGGATATGGATATAATATCAGGGTTTCTGGTCACTAAATTTGTGATTTTAGATCTAGATTTGGGTAGTTTCCCAATCTGGGTACTTAGACAGTATTCTAAAGGTGTTTTAGAATGGACGACTCCTGGCAAGGTGGTGTACCTGCAGATGATCGAGTCACCCTCTCTAAAGGTGTCTTACAGACTAAAGGCGAGAGGGATGTACATGATTGGAATATCACTTGCTTAAGCAATTGAGTCAATCATGAGATGTCAAGTACTACACCAGATGTTGTTTTTGCACTAGCTGCAATAAGTTTATATATTAATCCAATCCAGGAGAAACGTTCGGAAGCAGTTTATGAACATAAGTGGATGTTCTGGGGATTTGGTAAGGGTAGCCTCCTTCGGGAAACATTTATCATTCCAGGCTTCCAAGGTGACTGGATGACAGAGTGACTGTCAGAGTTATAGTTTTCCCTTTTTTGAGGGAAAGTAGTTTGAACAGGTGGTCCAAGAGGATACTGAGGGAGGCATGACACAGGATACTGATTAAATTCAGTTGACGATACAGTCTAAGAAGTTTGCTGGATTTGGAGTTCAATTGTGAACTGGGTCCCATCAGATATCCATATATATTCTAAGACAAGTATTGCTCATTTCGGGAGATGGCTTTCTCCGCGAACTTTAGATAAAGAGAGACATAGAAAGAAACATTGGAGCGGATCCACTCACTGAGGCTATTTCTTAAACGCGATAGTTTCACAAACGAGATTTGTGAAACTGATTAGTAGAGAAGTTGGGTGTTCGGTATCACACAGGCTTTGGGTATGCGACACCGCAATAATTAGACTGAAGGGCAAGTGGGACATTGTTGGCTATAGTTCTCTCAAGTCAATTATTGGATCGCAGGCATGTGATTCCAATGATTGAAGGAGGACCTTGTAACGTTTTTGAAAACCGTTTCGGTGAAATTTCGGAAAATCGGCAAAATAAGGGGGTTTTCCGTAAAAAGTCAAAATATAAATATATTTATTGAAAAATTAAATACACATATTCTAACTATGTAATTGCTAGTATTTGGTGTTTATTGAGCAACTGGTAAAATTTCTAATTTTCTGAAAAAATTTCCGAAATTAAATATTTTAATATTATTTTAAATCGTCACTAATACATTTAATTAGGGAAAATTATAAATTGGAATGGGTTGAAACAAATTTTGTGCATCATAACACATTAAACAAAATTTTAACATGTTGTTTCTGAAATGAAATGAAGCTGTCAAACGGTTTTAGAAAATATCGAAGAAAAATGATTAAATAGTGAAATTAGTGTAAATAGATATTGGGATATAACATTTATCAGTCTTCCCTCACCGACCCTCACCCTCACCCTCTCTCCTATCCCCAAACAGTAGCCCAAGCTGCCCCACTCCCATTTTTTTTTACCCCACTTAAAGAATTTGAAAGAAAAGACTAGAAAATGAAAACAATAAAGAATGAGTAATGGACTTTGTTGACTTTGGGAGTTTCCACCTACACCACACCCCTCACATTTTCTCTCTCCCCCTCACCTCATTATTCCTGAGCGCCCCTTCCCCCAACAGCAGCAGCCCCTCCCCCAAATCCCACTCAATTTTTGCATCAAAAAATTCACAAAATCCTTCTAAAATCCAAATTATAACCTCAAAATCAAAATCTAATCCCTACCCATTTCTCATTGGCATATCTACCATGGATCTAGGAGCATGGGAGCTATTTTTGGGAAGCTTAGTTCCATGTTTGATCCATGGATAGTGAGGTATAAATCCTAAACCCTTGTTCAAATTGTTGCTAAATACTTTAGTCTAGCTTAATTAGAAGTTTAATTATGGTTTTAATTTTGTGATTCAAAATTCAAGAGAAGGGTTTCTAAATCTAATTAGGGGTTTCATCATTGGATATTGATCATAATGTGTAGTTTAAATGTTAGGTAATGTTAAAACCTAATCTAGTTACT
Organism: Agapanthus africanus; assembly: GCA_030015575.1. Classification (NCBI taxonomy): domain Eukaryota; kingdom Viridiplantae; phylum Streptophyta; class Magnoliopsida; order Asparagales; family Amaryllidaceae; genus Agapanthus; species Agapanthus africanus. The sequence continues at coordinate 345,051,154 of CM057341.1, forward strand.
AGTTTCAAATTGTTCGCTGGAAATTGTGATAAATGTGCTATTTTGCTAACTAGGTTTTATAGAAATTGATTTATAATTGGGATTAAAATCTATTTAGGGTTTCATGACATTACTAATATTATAAATTACGGGTTAATACCTTAGTTCATGCAAAAACCAAGCTTAATGGTTAAATTGTGAATTTTTGCTTTAAAAAGTGTTAAAATTGGATATTTTTGAAAACTAGAATTTTGGAAATTACACAAATTGATGAGATTAAATTATGGTGATGGTTTGTATGACTTAGTTATAATATTTAGTGGATATTATAGCCATTAGTTTTGTTAAAATGTCAAGTTTCGAATTAAAACGGTAATTAAGTACTTTCTAGGTTTTGTGAAATAAATCGATTTGATTTATTTTAAGGTTTTGATGATTTAAACCCTATTTCATATTATAATTAGTGAGTTTTGGAACTACGATTTATAAGTTTATTTTTTATCTCGATCAATCGGCGTTTGTACACCGATGTCCAGGGTTATTTGGTTTTGTTCCATGAGCGGGTCATAGGTTTTAACCAATGAGCGTTTCGTGCGCTGTTTTGGTTCTGTCCGCGATTGCAGTTTACGATACTATATGTTTACATGTAGGAACCTCCATGTGGACTTCGAGACGACAAGCAAGCGCATGGAGACGTCGGCATCAGCGAGCGAAGATCAGGTGAATAGATTTATATCTACGGGGAGAAGTCGGGTGGATGGCGTATAGCACCCCCGCAAAATTATGAGGAATGAGGTGGTGTGGAAATGATATACTTTTATATGTTAATAGGAGATATGAACATCGAGTAAGAGAAGCGTTAGGAGCTTATGGGTTTAGGGTTAGCGAGACTTGAAGAAAGGACTTTAGCGGATTTCTTAGTCACGAAACCCTAGAGTAAGGATTGCATACACGCACACATATACACTTGCATATATCATCTTCTTGTGCGTATATGGGAATGTGTATATATGTATATACGCATGGGTATGGGACTATGCATATATACATTCATAAACACATTCATGAATGTTGAGGTTATTGTATGATATTTGGAGATGAGTCGATGAGATTGGGCTTGAGGCCATGAGATCAGTGATGTGATATGGTCCGTATTTGAGATACGACATGATATTTTAGCGGGTTCTTTAGGCGTGGTGTTTTCACACACACACATGCATTTCATAGATGTTATCAGTATTATACTAGACGTAGATCAGTACCCCAATCATGATATTTGATAAGAGGATACCATATGAAGAATGTGATAGGTGTGACATTTGACCCGTACCCAGATTTGGGAGGCCGTAAGACGGATTTACCGTACGAGCTGTATATTGACGATAGATCCGCACTCTTGATTCGAGGATGTCCTATGATATGTTGTATCGTACGTGATATTATTGAGGCGGGATCACCGACTATTATACATGTACATATATATCGACTCAGATTTAGGTGGTTTCCATACCCCTTTAGATTGGCTGTTAGTTAGACCTGTAGCTTACCTAGTAGATGTCAGACTGGACCCGAGTCATACCTATTTCCAAAACTAACGAATCGTGAGGATTTTAAAGACATGTCAAGAGATACAACGGATATTTCAAAAGACGTACCTTTTCTTAAAAACACCGTAGCCCTTATTTTTAAAACACCACGATTCATACTTTTTCAAACGACAAAACAGTATAATACATGCATAGTAAGGTAGATTCCTTGTTGTTACGTTATTATTCATGTTCCGCATATTATGTTGTTATCGCCTCATTGCAAGTTATTGTGTACATAGTAATTATGAAACCATGCTGTAAGGATACCAGCACCATTACCGATGACGCGTATGCTCCACGTACACTCGCTTGCCGGCTCATACACATCTTCATCGGTAATTGCCATGTCACGTACACTTTAGAAAATGCCTTTTTATTACATAGCTTGATAACTGATAGTCGCAATATGTTATAGCTTCCATATGCTAGTTTAAATATTGCATTCATTGCATGATATTAGGTGCATCCATATATTTATTGGTTATGCAGTATTATGGAGATTTATGCCGGTATTCACTGTTTATTGGTATCGTGATTTTGATGATTTCGGATTTACATGAGATTTCTGGATTGGGGGAAAACCGCAAGAATTTAATAAAAGCTTAGTATGATCATTTTAAAATGCAAATTGTGGTTTTCTCGTGATGTATGATTCGTCCACCATGAGTTTTCATGATTGTTGTTGGATTTAGAAACCCGATTCAAAGAGTTGGATGAACCGTCTCGGGTACATGGTGGGCCCGGTATGGTACCCCGGGGTAAAAAGCTCGAGTTGTATTCGATGAGCCTGGCAGGGGAGCACTACCTACCGGTGATATTATTGGACTCGTCGGTTATCCGGAGGATACCGGCCGGAGTCATGAGATGGTTGTAAGCTGATCCGTTCTGCCGGAGCCCGCGGGTCGATCCCACAATGATACGGACTCCAGAGATACTGATACTTGAGAATTGAGATTTGAGATATTGAGATTTGATATTGAGATACTGAGACTTATGTTTTATGTCGATGCTTGACACTGATTTTTCTGTTGCATTCATTGATGATACTTGATTGACATATATATTGAAATCTCATTGATTAAAGAAAACAGTTATTTCATTCGTGATATATTCTGTTTAAATTCGTAATGCATTCATACATCATATATCTGATATATTGCTATCTGAGGCACTGACACGAGCAGGTAGTATTACACTATGGATAGCTGGACCAGGATTTTATTGAGGATATTACCTGATATGACCTATGATAGCGTTATGCATGCGATTTCTACTCGTAGATGGTTTCTATTCACGAGTTGAAAACTCACCCCCGTTGTGCCACAGTTCCTTGCAGGTTTTGCCGTACAGGTTCTTTGCGGCTTGATGGCACACTGTTCTTTCCGGGTGATTGCTTTGGCAGGTGGGTTCTTTGCATCAGGACCACCATTGTTTATTATTATTTCAGTTGTATTTAAAAACTCCATCAACCAGATTGTATATTTGAGAGAGATAGAAAACCAGGCCTGTTATTTTTCGACCTTAGAGTTGCGCGTTGTATATTATATTACTTGCGTGGTTGTGACCGTCGATTGACGAAGAGCTAGCTCCCGCTTGGGGATGCGTTTTTACTCATTTCATATATTATTCATGTTGTATCCCGTTTGGGGCCAGTATTTACAAAGGAGACTCTGCCAAAATTTTTAGAAAATACTTTGGATTTTTAAAACTTCATACTTCGTCCTATGTTGATTTAAAACTACTTGTTTTAAATTGGTTTTTCCTTCATTCTACGCTGCTTGGTTTTGATTTCTGGGTTTTGGCTTACTTAGATTACGTTCGCCTCGAGACGTTTCGTAATTTAAGTGCCGGTCATATTCCATACCTTTCGGGTCGTGACAAAGTTGGTATCAGAGCGTTAGGTTTTACCTTCGGAGTGTAGGATGACCCTTGGTTGATGGAGTAGGTAGCTTGAGTAGAGTGACGTACCGTACGTTTGTTCCGCGGCATATTTACGATACGATACTCCACTCAAGAAGCCTTAGGATTTACATTTCCTTGCAGAGTATTATATTCCTTCCTATGATCTAGCCTCATCGGTACCAGTTTATGGTTTTTGTTATCACGGTGGTGCGGGCGTGGAGAGCTATGGCTGGAATTGCGGTCAGCATGAGCTCGTCATAGACGAGGACTGACCAGAGCGTGATTCCAGGGGCATACGATTGCATAGAGGCGTCGTTTCATTGTGTTTTCGTGCCATGAGCGTTTGATGGATCACTTTTACGAGATTTCTCGGACGTGTAGATCAGCACCAGAGGATTGGGCTACCGATAGAGGCCAGCCAGAATGTGATGACCGTTAATGCACCGTGTTTTGATGATTTAGGCACTGTTCAGCATGCGGACGAATGATCCAGTGATTTCGGCGAATGAAAATATATCGCCCAGATGTTTGAAGCTAACGCTGCACGAGTTAGACTTCGAGATATGATAGGAGATTGCTAGTCACCAGAGATGAAAGACTAGGACATGTGATTCATTGCCTATCCCGATGCAAGGTCATCAGATGGATTGATTCCAGCTAGAGGCGACTTCACGCTGATACGTTGAAAGTCGATAGAGACGATCGAATGTCAGGAACCCATTTTCCAAGTTTAAAGTATTCAGAAAATAATGCAAGCAATTCTACGGACCCTCTAGAAGAATGAAACCCTAACTCGATTTAATGACCATGGAACACTGGTGAACCTTAGGGTTTGCGACAGTTTAGCAGTGCCATTAGTGAGGCTTGGGTCTGCCCTTCTACGGTTGGTCCATAGGTGCTGTGGCATATATTCGATACTATTAAACTGTACCCCATATGTTGAGCTCTTAGGGGATTATGAGGTTTTGACAAATCGATCGGATGGTTCAACTTAATTCGGATATCATGTGATGAGATGCATTGCTTGGAAGACTCCAGATACGAGTATAGCCGTTGGAGCGCAGTCCATGCAGCCATGAAGAGATGAGTCCGAAGCAGTCGACATTAGAGTAAAATGGAGTAAGAGGTTCGTACGAGTTCTTGACGAGATGGCGTTCCACTCCGCCGACATCAAAGATGTGATGCGCAAGAAGAAGCGTTGACTATGGATATATATTCCAGGAGGAGTCATGATGAGTATGCATCCGTTCCGGAACAAGACATAGATTTAGTAAGAGATGATAACTTCCGGGCAGTTCGGCAGGAACGAGATTTGGGAGAGGCCCCGACAAGATCTTTCTGGAAATATTAAACGAGAAGACCTGGACCCAGGAGCGGTCATATGACGCACACCGAGTAGGCCAAAGTTCGGCATCGTCGACGAGACATGTTATGAGTAACCATGATAGTTGACTAGAGATCTTTAGAGGATGAGTCAGAGCGGACTACTTCCGTTATCGTTTCTATATTGGAGCGTTGAGCCGATGAGCTATGTACTTAGCAATCTGCAGTGAGAGACGAGGGCCTAAGGGCACTAGGAGAGATGCCATGATCAGAAGGCAAATAGATATCTTGCTCTGCTAGTATTGGATGCACTAACACCTTCTCGACTTTGAAAGACGGACGTATCGACGACAGTTTTTATGAGTTGTGATTTTGTGATTGACTATCACGTATCCATCACTTTGGATTTCAGTATTTTTGGGTGATTTAGTTCATGACTGAGTTTTGATGACCGAGTTTCATGATATTTGATTTCATGCCTAGGGCATGAATATGATTTGGCTTATACTTTCGGCATAATTTTCATGCACTTCTAGTATTCAATTTGCTTTTGTGCACGCCGATGCACAGGATGGTGAGATTTTATACCACGGTATACCTGATTGGGATTTTGATTGAAATGTATTGTATGCCGTCGATTTCGAGTGTGATATTCGATATTCGTTTTCATTCACATTGTGCACTTGATTTGGATTTTGCGCATACTTAAAGCACTTGATGCGATTTAGGTGCACACCAGATGCACTAAATCAAGATTCTTCGTGCATATCAGATGCACCTGGTTTTGCTGTCATGCACACACGTTACCTTTGACAGGTGTTTCATGCACACCCGTTGCACTTAGATGTTGTTTCTGTGCATATGTATGGCACATTCTTGGATTTCGATTTCCGTGCGCACCAGACGCACATGACATTCATATATATATTTGGGATTGATTTCTTTTGGAGCAGTATATTTTATGATGTTTGCAATTTGGTTTAGTACTGAGCAGGACTAGTCAGAGGACAGTACCTGAGTATATTTTGCATGCATTGATAGTTATCGAAGGGATTTCTAAGGAGGAGCTATAGTCTCAGTATTTAGCTACGTGTCAGTGATGACACGAAACTGTTTAAAAAGGGAAACCCTTCTAAATTGTTTTCAAAATGGCGGGACGTGTATGTTAAACAAAGGATATATATATATATAGTTATATATAGTTATTTTCTCACAATGGACGTCCGCCACGGTGCAGAGATACACACATTGCACAGCGATTTGAAAAAGGTTTGGCATGCATTGCTTCCAGATGCTATAATGATGTATATCATATTGGTTTTCGTATTGGATTTGGACATTGATATCTTCCCCATGACTCCGATGATTGCGGGACGCTTGACGGAGGTTTGATTTTGAGCTATACACTCTTTTTCATGCGCATGCATTGCGCTACGATATATGTTTTATGTATTTATGATTTCGGAGCCCCGACGACTTGATGGTTTTGCTAAAATGTTTTAGTATTTGGGGGAGTTTTAAATTAAATTCGAGGACCGAATTTCTTTAAGGGGGGAAGATTGTAACATTTTGAAAACCGTTTCGGTGAAATTTCGGAAAATCGGTAAAATAAAGGGGTTCCGTAAAAAGTCAAAATATAAATATCTTTATTATAAAATTAAATACATATATTCTAGCTACGTAATTGCTAGTATTTGGTGTTTATTGACCCACTGGTAAAATTTCTAATTTTCTGAAAAAAAATTCGAAATTAAATATTTTAATATTATTTTAAGCCGTCACTATTACATTTAATTAGGGAAAATTACAAATTGGAATGAGTTGAAACAAATTTTGTGCATCATAACACATTAAACAAAATTTTAACATGTTGTTTCTGAAATGAAATGAAGCTGTCAAACGGTTTTAGAAAATATCGAAGAAAAAGGATTAAATAGTGAAATTAGTGTAAATAGATATTGGGGTATAACATTTATCATTTTTCCCTAACCCACACTCACCTACACCCTTTCTCCTCTCCCCAAATCAGCAGCCCAAGCTGCCCCACTACTATTTTTTTTTACCCCACTTAAAAAATTTGAAAGAAAAGAATAGAAAATGAAAACAATAAAGAATGAGTAATGGACTTTGTTGACTTTGGGAGTTTCCACCTACACCACACCCCTCACATTTTCTCTCTCCCCCTCACCTCATCATTCCTGAGCCCCCCTTCCCCCAACAGCAGCAGCCCCTCCCCCAAATCCCACTCAATTTTTGCATCAAAAAATTCACAAAATCCTTCTAAAATCCAAATTAAAACCTCAAAATCTAAATCTAATCCCTACCCATTTCCCATTGGCCTATCTAGCATGGATCTAGGAGCATGGGAGCTATTTTTAGGAGGCTTAGTTCCATGTTTGATCCATGGATAGTGAGGTATAAATCCTAAACCCATGTTCAAATTGTTGCTAAATACTTTAGTCTAGCTTAATTAGAAGTTTAATTATGGTTTTAATTTTGTGATTCAAAATTCAAGAGAAGGGTTTGTAAATCCAATTAGGGGTTTCATCATTGGATATTGATCATAATGTGTAGTTTAACATGTTAGGTATTGTTAAAACCTAATCTAGTTACTAGTTTCAAATTGTTAGTCGGAAATTGTTATAAATGTGCTATTTTGCTAACTAGGTTTTTTAGAAATTTATTTATAATTGGGATTAAAATCTAATTAGGGTTTCATGACATTACTAATATTATAAATTAGGGTTTAATACTTTAGTTCATGCAAAAACAAAACTTAATGGTTAAATTGTGAATTTTTGCTATAAAAAGTGTTAAAATTGGATATTTTTGCAAACTAGAATTTTGGAAGATATACAAATTGATGAGATTAAATTATGGTGATGGTTTGTATGACTTAGTTATAATATTTAGTGTATATTATGGCCATTAGTTTTGTTAAAACGTCAAGTTTCGAATTAAAACGGTAATTAAGTACTTTCTAGGTTTTGTGAAATAAATCGATTTGATTTATTTTAAGGTTTTGATGATTTAAACCCTATTTCATATTATAATTAGTGAGTTTTGGAACTACGATTTATACGTTTGTGTTTTATCTCGATCAATAGGCGTTTGTACGCCGATATTGAAGGTTATTTAGTTTTGTTGCATGAGCGGGTCATAAGTTTTAATCATTGCGCGTTTCGTGCACTGTTTTGGTTCTGTCCGCGATTGCAGTTTACGATACTATATGTTTACATGTAGGCACCTCCATGTGGACTTTGAGACGACAAGCAAGCGCGTGGAGACTTCGACACCGGCGAGCGAAGATCAGGTGAGTAGATTTATATCTACGGGGAGAAGTCGGGTGGATGGCGTATAGCACCCCGGCAAAATTATGAAGAATGAGGTGATGTGGTAACAATATACTTTTATTTGTTAATAGGAGATACGAACACCGAGTAAGAGAAGCGTTAGGAGCTTATGGGTTTAGGGTTAGCGAGAATTGAAGAAAGGACTTTAGCGGATTTCTTAGTCACGAAACCCTAGAGTAAGGATTGCATACACGCACACATATACACTTGCATATATCAACTTCTTGTGCGTATATGGGAATGCGTATATATGTATATACGCATGGGTATGGGACTATGCATATAAACATTCATATACACATGCATGAATGTTGAGGATATTGTATGATATTTGGAGATGAGTCGATGAGATTGGGCTTGAGTCCATGAGATCGGTGATGTGATATGGTCTGTATTTGAGATACGACATGATATTTTAGCGTGTTCTTTAGGCGTGGTGTTTTCACACACACGTATGCATTTCATAGATGGTATCAGTATTGTACTAGACATAGATCAGTACCCCTATCATGATATTTGATAAGAGGATACCAGATGAAGAATGTGATAGGTGTGACATTTGACCCGTACCCAGATTTGGGAGGCCGTACGACGGATTTACCGTACGAGCTGTATATTGACGATAGATCCGCACTCTTGATTCGAGGATGTCCTATGATATGTTGTATCGTACGTGATATTATTGAGGCGGGATCACCGACTATTATACATGTACATATATATCGACTCAGATTTAGGTAGTTTCCATACCCTTTTAGATTGGCTGTTAGTTAGACCTGTAGCTTACCTAGTAGATGTCAGACTGGACCCGAGTCATACCTATTTCCAAAACTAACGAATCGTGAGGATTTTAAAGACATATCAAGGGATACTACGGATATTTCAAAAGACGTACCTTTTCTTAAAAACACCGTAGCCCTTATTTTCAAAACACCACGATTCGTACTTTTTCAAACGACAAAATAGTATAATACATGCATAGTAAGGTAGATTCCTTGTAGTTACGTTATTATTCATGTTCCACATATTATGTTGTTATTGCCTCATTGCATGTTATTGTGTACGTAGTAATTATGAAACCATGCTGTTAGGACACCAACACCATTACCGATGACGCGTAAGCTCCACGTACACTCGCTTGCCGGCTCACACACATCTTCATCGGTATTTGCCATGTCACGTACACTTTAGAAAATACCTTTTTATTACATTGCTTGATAACTGATAGTCGCAATTTGTTATAGCTTCCATATGCTAGTTTAAATATTGCATTCATTGCATGATATTAGGTGCATCCATATATTCATTGGTTTTGTAGTATTATTGAGATTTATGCCGGTATTCACTGTTTATTGGTATCATGATTTTGATGATTTCGGATTTACATGAGATTTCTGGATTGGGGGAAAACCGCAAGAATTTAATAAAAGCTTAGTATCATCATTTTAAAATGCAAATTGTGGTTTTCTCGTGATGTATGAGTCGTCCACCATGAGTTTTCATGATTGTTGTTGGATTTGGAAACCCGATTCGAGGAGTTGGATGAACCGTCTTGGGTATATGGTGGGCCCGGTATGGTACCCCGGGGCAAGAAGCTCGAGTTGTATTCGATGAGCCTGGCAGGGGAGCACTACCTACCGGTGATATTATTGGACTCGTCGGTTATCCGGAGGATACAGACCGGAGTCATGAGATGGTTGTAGGCTGATCCATTCTGCCGAAGCCTGCGGGCCAATCCCGCAGATGATACGGACGCCTGAGATATTGATACTTGAGATTTGAGAATTGAGATATTGAGATTTGATATTGAGATACTGAGACTTATGTTTTGTGTCAATGCTTGACACTGATTTCTCTGTTGCATTCATTGATGATACTTGATTGACATATATATAGAAATCTCATTGATTAAAGAAAACAGCTATATCATTCATGATATATTCTGTTTAAATTCGTAATGCATTCATACATCATATATCTGATATGTTGCTATCTGAGGCACTGACACGAGCAGGTAGTATTACACTATAGATAGCTGGACCCGGATTTTTTTGAGGATATTACCTGATATGACCTAGGTAGCATTATGCATGCGATTTCTACTCGTAGATGTTTTCTATTCACGAGTTGGCAACTCACTCCCATTGTGCCACAGTTCCTTGCAGGTTTTTCCGTACAGGTTCTTTGCGGCTTGCTGGCACACTGTTCTTTCCGAGTGATTGCTTTGGCAGGTGGGTTCTTTGCATCGGGACCACCATTGTTTATTATTATTTCAGTTGTATCTAGAAACTCCATTAACCAGATTGTATATTTGAGAGAGATAGAAAACAAAGCCTGTTATTCTTTCGACCTTAGAGTCGCGCGTTGTATTATCTTAGGTTTTCTTGATGTTTTAAGTTTCTTTTGAGTTTTGATCATCGCCCTTCGGCGTTATATATTATATTACTTGCGTGGTTGTGACCGTCGATTGACGAAGAGCTAGCTTCCGCTTGGAGATGCCTTTTTACTCATTTCGTATACTATTCATGTTGTATCCCGTTTGGGGCCAGTATTTACAAAGGAGACTCTGTCGAAATTTTCAGAAAATACTTGGGGTTTTTAAAACTTCATACTTCGGCCTATGTTGATTTAAAACTACTTGTTTTAAATTGGTTTTTTCTTCATTCTACTCTGCTTGGTTTTGATTTCTGGGTTTTGGCTTACTTAGATTACGTACGCCTCGAGACGTTTCATAATTTAAGTGCCGGTCATGTTCCGTACCTTTCGGGTCATGACAGACCTATACAGGTAGAACAGTCTTACTCGAGATGATAGTATGCTATTTGATTTTTCTTTATCATCATGTACATGCTTTAGGTGACATTACTGATCACTACTACATGGTGATAGAGCCCATAGGATTCTTGCTTGACTACCAGCAGTATGATGAAGATCATATACGTGAGAGCTGGGTGGTGTATAAGCACATCCTTAAAATGTCCCTAGTCGTGGGAGTTTCGAGACTGGGCATCGATACTCCAAAAGTAGACTAGTGTATACTGATCGAGACCCCGACGAGGGGCGGTGGCCGGTCTCACAAGCCATTGGTGTCAGTTGGTTCACCTAAGATGTATATAGGTGCTCATTGTGTTATGAGTACACCGGACGGACTCGCCGGGAACATGCTAATTGGTATTATACCTATTGTCAGATAGCAGTTCCCTGGTGACATGTGTATAGGTTAGTCTATCGACCTGATATCGTCATTTATCTCGTGTGAGTTCCCACTGTGCTATGATTACTACCCTGCCACGGCTCAAAGGAGTCGTGCAAACAGGTTTTAGTTGGGTACAGTCCCGAGCCACATGGAGGCAGTGAGCGGATCGTCAGGGGATTCGTCTCTCCCGGTATTGGGGGTTGATTTCGTGGTGTGCACGGGTGGCCATCACCAGAAATCCTTGGCCAAGGTAGTCGAGAATTACTGATTCGGATCAGTAGTTTCTCAAGTGGTGATGGGCTTCATACCGACACTGAATGTCAAGTTATTAGGGGTCTGACTTTATCCACCCCCTAGACTCGATATGTGATACTCATAGACGAACGGACCGGACTGTACGGATGTTGTCACTGTCAGGCTCAGTAGGGGTTTCAGGATGAGTTTGCTCATCGGCCTCCCTTTCGCTCAATACCTGGGTAGCCGTAATGTGTAGCTAGTGCCACTGACGTGCTTGTTTTTAAACCCACTGCCACCGTATTGACGAGTCCTTAGAGTCCCACACAGAGGGTTTCCCTTCTTCGGGCGAAACGATGTAGAGGCCGTATGGTTTTACGGCAGGGTTCGAACACATATGTGTACTTATGCATGGATGATGTTCGGAAGTATAATACTAGTGGGCTTTGGTTTAAGCCGGATCCTAGTATTATATTTGTTGGATTATTTTCTTCTCTTTGTATTCGTATTCTTCGGAATACGGATACCGGTATGTATATACGGTTGAGTGGTATTATTGTAATTTATTACAAGATTACTTTTAGAAGATTACACCTCATCATGGTTTAGACCTTTTTGGATTAAAAGGTTATTGAGGTGTAGGATGTGGTGTTTATTGCATTTTTGTGGCATGGCTAATTAGTGACCCATGGTTACTATTCTAGTATGCTTAGGGTTTTTGTTTGTTATGAGATTATGTTGACTTGAGATATTTTTTTTACTAAGATATTTTGGAGACAAGGGCATTTATGTGATGGTTCCATTATTTTTTATCAAACTCAAACAACAAACAAAAATACAAGCCATTATTCATTTCTCTTTCTTGAGTTTCTCTCAACACCTCATTCTCCTGGCATCTTCTTCTTCCTCTAACTCCACCCAAACCCTCTCATGAGTTGAGAATCCTTGGGTGTCTTAAGACAAATTAATCCTTCATCACTCTCTACTTCATCTACGGTATCTAGAGTAGCGATCTAGGTGCCCTAGTTGCCTCGGATTTGAGGTAGGAGCTCGTTGCATAGAATCTCGGGTAGATCATATTCGATGGAGGGAGACCGGAGTCAAGCTTGGTCAAGGAAGCCCCTAGGATCTTGGGATGATGGTTGAAGACAGAAGGACACGGATCTATTCGGTATAACCATTCTAACTCCCTTGCATGTTTTGTTATCTAGGGCTTATGGGTAGATCCGGGTAATTGATTGTGGTAGAGCCAAGTTTTATAAATTTTTGTTCCGCATTTGGTCACGGATTGATGGCCGGGGCGCTGCTGTAACCCAAGACCCTGGGCCGTCAAAAGCTCGAGTAAAACATGGATATCAATGAGTCTATCTTATAAGATGGTTTATATCAAATAAACATTACCCTTTGAACCCAAGTTCCTTTTTCTCTTGTAATCTCAGTATCCTCCCTCAATTGTACCCTCAATAACAAATCTCACGATTCTAGTAAATATGGATAGAGAGTAAGACACAAGACACAGCATCCGTCGATGCTCGATGACATACTTTCACCTCAATTCCAATTTGGTAATTTCCTGCCGATATTGCGCTGGCCGGTAACGAGACAAGAACTACAATGATTGGGAGCCCATTCGAGACCGTAACCCTTAACTCCCAGTCACAATGGTTCTTGTGTCATTATCGGCCAGCGTTACATCAACAAGTATTTTCCAAATTGGAATTGAAGTGAATGTATATCATTGAGCGTCAACGTGTGTTGTGCTTTGTGTCTCACTCTCTATCATTACTAGAATCGTGAGATTTGTGATTGAGAGCACAATTGAGAAAAGGATACTGAAATTACAAGAGAAAAAGAAACTTGTGTTTGAAGGGTAATATTTGTTTGATATAAACCATCTTATAAGTTAGATCCAAAGATACTAACAGAGACGAAACGGGTACATCTAGCGCATAACTGCAATTTATACAAACCCATAGATATTTAATGAATTTTTACACTAAACTACCTTAAAAATTATACTAACACACATAAGCATATGCGTATACACGAACAGAAGCAACATACGTACCAGATGTGTGGCACGAATGTTTCACATGACCGTTTAGAATATTACGTTCCATAATGTACCGTCCCTAATGTGTACCTTTTAAACTAGTGCAAGTTACAGCCCAAAAGACTCTCAACCCCCAGGACATATTAGAATATAAAAATACATTGGCTCAACTTTCCTGGCATATCAAATTTCAATGTAGGCCAGTTAGGCTCTCAAAGCAACAATATTAAAGGATTTGATATAAATTTTGATTTGGTTTATAGATGAAGCTACAATTTAAAAATCTAAACGGTAAATTATAGACAACAAAATTTTGAATCATTAAATTTACAAAATACAAGCTAGAAATTAGGATGAATATATTTGTGAAATATATTATATGCACACACACACACACACTCACACATACACTCACTCACACACTTACACATTCACATATGTACGCACGCACACACTTACACATATGCACAAACATACATACCCTCAATTACCTAAAATTCATAGAACCCTAAATTCATCTAATAATTTCTTATAATCCATCTTATCCTGAATTAATCTAACAATTATCACAAATGTCACAAATACCAAGCAGTAAGGTATAATTTTTAATTAGTGTTTATAATTTGTTATTAAGATTTATATGTTGTTATTAGGGTTTGTTTAAGGTTTTTAGATTCTTCAATTTGTACAACCCATCATCACAAATTTCATAACCTAACATCCACATGTAATTGAAAATCCCTAACATCCACATTTAATTTCAAAAATTCATAGCCTAACATCCACACCATAATTTCACAACCTAATATCAAAATTACATCACAATTCATAACCTAAACTTACAATTAATAACCAAACATAATAATAATTACAGAAGAAAAACCATAACCTTTGATCAGATTTTGAACATCAGCAGCAGCATCAAGTGCAGTAATACCTAAAAAAATTTAGACAAGAAAAGTGAATTTTTTTTTGAAGAATTAGGGGAAAATGAAGAGGGAAATTAGCTCTTGGGGTCAAATTTGCGGGCAATGAAAATTTTGGGGAAGAATGGGAGATAGAAAGTCATCTAGCGGGCTAAAAAATTAAAAAACAATATGAATCCACTAGCAATAAATCACACACGACAGCAAAATTTTGAATCATTAAATTTTCAAAATACAAACTAAAAGTTAGGATGAATTTGTGAAATATTTCATATGCGGGTGCATACACACACATATATATACGCACTCACATACTCACACATATTCGCGCACACGCTCACACTCTCACACATACACTCGCTCACACACTCACATATACACTCGCTCACATACGTACACGCGCGTACACACTCACACATACACACAAATACCCACATGCATGAGCGCACATACCTGCATGCGTGCACACACACTCTTACATAAACACTCTTCAAATTTCTATGTCAAATTCTTAAATTTCATATTCATAGTCCAAAAACCAGTCAACCACTCTTTAAATTCTCCATTTTCTCCATTTTAAATCCTAAAACCCAACACCAAACACATTCTTCAATACCTCATCCTAAAACCCAGCACCAAACAGGATGGTGATTTTGAGCTCCAACAGCTTAGGAAAAAAATTTGGGAAAGAATTGGGAAATTTTTGGGAGGAATTTAGGAGAATTGGGGGAGAAAGGGGAATCTGAGTGGGTGAAAATTGGGAAGAATTGAGAGAGAGGGACCCTTCGCGGCTGAAATATTGAGAGAGTATTAGAGACTGTTTTATACGGTCGCTAATACTTAATACACGGATGCCAAATCATTGCCGACCGTTTATTAGGGACCATATATTTTATACGGTCTCTAATACCCTATTAGGGACCGTATATAAATGAACAGACCCTAATACCACGTCCCTAATATGCACAGTTTCTAGTTTTGGGATGCAATAGAGGTGGGCAAAGTTTTCAAAAAGGTCATGACAGGCAACCGTATCAGAATAACCATGAAAACAAAAACAGTGAAGGTGATCATCAACGATCAACCAGCTACGATAGAGACCATGGAAGACGAGGATAAGGATAAAGATGATACTATCAATAAGATTATTATCAGTTACAATTCTATAACTACAAGAGGTGCGGTCACTTAAGTTATTAATGTACTTTCAAAGCAGAAGAGAATGCCACGGAGAGAAATAATTTCGCTGAGAAGAATGAGTTTGAAAACTCAACTGTCCTATTAGCATATAAGGATGGTGTCAACAAGCATTAGAATGTCTGGTACTTAGACTCCAATGCAATCAACCATATAAGCTACAACAAGAAGTTCTTTACCGAATTGAATGAATCACTGAATGGCAAAGGCTTATTTGGTGATCAATAAAAAGTTACCGTCAAAGGCAAAGGAAACATAATGATCCAGACAAAGAACGGAGATCACGGGTACATCTATGATGTTTACTATATTTTTTCACTCCGTAACAATATTATAAGCCTAGGCCAGCTTGTTGAAATAGGCAATGATATTCATCTTAAATATTTTTCTCTTGTTGGGGTTCCTAGTGCCCTAGCCGCTAACCGCGTCCGTTGTGGAACAAAAAACTTTAAGTTTTAAAAAACTCAGCGTTAGAAATAACTACCTAGAATTGAAACCAAACATTAAACTAGTAATCTAGAGAAGTTCTAACTACTCTGTAAAGAAGGTTATACCAAATGATCCATGTCCTTCGGTCTTCTACCCTCTTCCTTATCTCCTTGAGGTCTCCTTGATCGAGCTTGACCGCTGGTCTTCCTCTGTCAAAGATGATCCTCCCGAGGGATGTGGTTCATGGCTCTATCTCCATACTAAAAATCTAGTGGAGCAACAAAAGGCTCTAGGTTGCTAATTTAGAGTGTCTAGTAATGTAGTGAGTTGTTCCAGTGTTTTCTATTTCTCTTCCACCCTTGATTCTCAAATCATAAGAGGGTAGGGAGGAAGTTGAAGGAGGAACTCAAGAAAAGGAGAGAGAAATAGAATGGTGAAATGAAAAAAATCTCATAACAATAATCAAGCAAGCATGGTTTTGTCGAATGATATTTGTAATATAAAAAACCAACCATACCTGAATAGTGTAGACAAATGAATTATAAATTCATTTATCTATCTTATTCAACCATGCTTAACACTATTCTCTTGCCACCTCACCTCTGCACTTCATTTGTAATTTCTAGAAAAGAAAAACCAAGGAAATAAGGTATCCTTCTTCTAGAATATTTTCTGTATAAATACGGAATACACCATACCGTATATATATACCCGTATTCGTATCAAAATATGAATACCCAAAGAGATAGAATAACACAAAGAACATAACACTAGAATATACATATCGAAATATGTATATGTAAATTATTAAATCAATACCTGATTTAATAATCCGGCTCAATCCTAAGCCGGCTAGTATTATCAACCGTCCGATCGAAAGTCTGGGTAGCTAGTACAATCATTCGCTAAGAACCCTGCACGTATCAAAATGCGGCTACTACATCATTTCGCCTAAACAAGTGAAACCCTCTGTGTGGGACTCTAAAGACTCGACAGTACGCCAGCAGTGGGTTACTGGACAAATCCATAACCACAAGCATGTCAGCGGCACTAGCTATATGTAACGACTATCTGGGTACCTATCGAAAAGGAAGGACGACGAGCAAGCTCATCCGAATGCCTACTGATCATATCTGTGACAATCTCCGTATAGTCAGGTCTCTTCATCTAAGAGTATCACATACCGGGTCTAGAGGATGGAAAATGTCAGACCCCTACTGACCCGATAAGTCATATCGATGTGGCTCAGTACCGATCAGAGATACTACTGATCTAACCATCAGTATATCTCAACTGCCTTGGCCAAGGTCTTATAGTTCTGGCCAATCAGACACAGTGCGATATTGACTCCCAATACCCGGAGAGACGAATCCCTGACAATCACATACTGCCTCCATATGGCTCAGGACTATACCTAACCAAAACCTATTTGCATGAGTCAGTAGAGCTATGGTAGGGTAGTGATCTAAGTACATCGGGAACTCATACGAGACAAATGACAATCTCAGGTTTAAACACTAACCTGTACTCATGTCACCTGAGAACCACTATCTGACGATAGGTATAACACTATCTAGAGGTTCTCGGTGAGCCCTTCCAGTGAACTCCCCCCCAGTGAGCACCAGTATACAATCGTAGGTGATCACACCAATGGCTGTAGGACTAACCAGCGTCCCTTGTCGGGTTCTAGAAACGTATACACAAGTCTACTCTGGAATATTGATGCTCTGTCTCGATACTCCTACGACTTGGGATATTTAAGTATGTACTTATGGACTACCTAGCCACCACAAGTATGATCTCCATCATAACGCTGGCGGTCAAGAAAAATCCTACGGGCTTTATCAACATGTATCAGCCATATGTGATATCGAGTATAGCATATGCATATGTTAAGATAAAGACAAACCAAAATAGTATATACTACTGTAATGAGTCTTTATCAATGTGTATAACCAATGTAAAGCAGCAAAAAAAAACAAATACATATGTTCAGATAAATATAACTCAAATAGTATACTATACATCCGAGCAAGATTGTCTTGTACATACATATCCCTCGCATCCTATACAATATAGGCCTCTAGAGCATACATATCCAACAATCTCCTACTTGCGCTAAGGCCTGTAATTGATGTACCAAATACCCAACGTCTGCTTTAAGACTAATTGTTGGTGTATCGCATATCCAACATCTCAAAAAGTCGCTTGAACAGCGCTTGAGGGAGGGCCTTGGTAAATGGATCTATCGTGTTGTCTTTCGTATCTACTCTCCGGATCTCATTCACCCGGTGATCTACGATCTCTCTGATGAGGTGATACCACCTTAAGATGTGTCTAGATTTCTGATAGGACCATAGTTCTTTCGCTAAAACTATAGCCCCATTGTTATCCCAATACAAAGGTATTGGATTAATAATGGACGGAACTACCTCAACTTCAGTAATGAAATTTTTCGTCTAGCCCATTTCTTTTGAGATATCAATGGCAGCAATGTATTCAGCCTCCATCGTCGAGTCTGCGACGGTGTCCCATTTGGAGCTCTTTCAACAGAATGCCCATCCGTTGAGGGTAAACATAAAAACCGAGATAGAATTGTTGTCATCCTTGTCACTATGGAAGCTCGAGTCGGTAAAGGGCTCCACCTGGAGGTCTCCAATATCGTACACTAAGAATAGTTCCTTAGTCCTTCTCAGGTACTTATGAATTTTCTTCACTGTTTTCCAGTGGTTCTCTTCTGGGTTCGACTGATACCGGCTCACCACGTTAAGCGCATAAGCTACATCTGGTCCGGTATATAGTATTGCATAGATTATAGATCCTACCGCCGAAGCATAGGGTATAATGCTCATACAAACCTTCTCCTCATCAGTCTTAGGAGATATCATTTTGGAGAGGGTGATTCCGTGCAATACAGGTATATTACCGCGCTTGTAATCTTCCATACTAAATCTCCTTAGTATGACTTCTATGTACCTGGACTGTGAAGGTCCCAACAATCCCTTGGACCTATCTCTGTAAATCATAATCCCTAGAATGTACGAGGCATCACCCAGGTCTTTCATGGAGAACCTTTGCGACAAGAACAACTTGACCGATTGTAGCATAAAAATATCATTTCCTATTAAGAGAATGTTGTCCACGTACAAGACTAAGATTACGACAATTCTTCCTACAATCTTCTTATACATGCAAGGCTCATCTTCATTTTTGATGAAGTCAAATTCCTTAACCGTCTCCTCAAAACTGATATTCCAGCTCCGTGATACTTTCTTTAATCCATACATGGATTTTAGCAACCTTCACAGCTTCCCGCTACTCCCACTGTCTACGAATCCCTTCAGCTAATCCATATAAATACACACTTCCAAACTTCCGTTCAGAAAAACCGTTTTTACGTCCATCTGCCAGATTTCATAGTCATGGAAGGCAGCAATGCCAAGTTGGATCCGAATAGATTTCAGCATAGCCACTGAAGAAAAGATTTCATCATAGTCCATACCGGGTCTTTGACGAAAATCTTTTGCAACAAGTCTAGTCTTATAGGTTTCCACCTGACCATATACACCAATCTTTTTTTTGAAGATCCATTAGAATCCAACGGGTTTTACCCCAGGAGAACAATATCCAAGGTCCAAACTTTATTGGTGTACATGGAATCCATTTCGGGTCGCATAACATCCAGCCATTTATCAGTCCTTACTGGTAATAGCCTGCTAAAAACTAGTAGAATCATCTTCTTCCAAGATGCAATCCTCTCGATTCCCGTCTATGAGAAAAACATAGTATCTCTGGGGCAGATGAGAAATCCTACTAGATCTGCGGAGTGGCTGAGGTTCGTCAGGGATTATTGAATCCTGAGGTTCCATCAAATCTTTATTTTCAGTTTGTGCTTCCTGAATTTCTTCCAGTTTTACCATGCTCCCACTAATTTCTTTTGCAAGTAATTCCTTCTCTAAAAAGACAGCGTGGTGAGAAATAAACACCTTCTGTTTGTGGTAGAACAGATATCCATGCGAATACTTAAGATATCCCACAAACTTACATAGAAATGATCGTGCTTAATGATTGTCCGGATTTTTTATTTTTACATAGGCCGGACAACCCCATATCTTAATATGTTTAAGACATGATTTCTTTCCACTCCATATTTCATATGGAGTCTTAGGCACTGATTTGGATGGAACTTGATTCAAAAGGAATGTTGTTGTCTGAAGTGCATGTCCCCAGAATGAAAGAGGCAACTAAGTATTGCTCATCATGGAGCGAACCATATCCAATAGGTTATGATTCCTCTTGTTGGATATGTATGCCCTAGAGGTCTTCATTTTACAGGATGCTAGGGATATATATGTACATGATAATCTTTCTTGATATGATAGTATGCTATTTGGTTTGTCTTTATCTTAACATGTGATGTGTTTTACTTTATATTTCATATCTTGTATATATGTTGATAAAGGCCGTAGGATCTTTGCCTGACTACCAGCGTTATGATGGCAATCATACTAGTGGGAGCTAGGTAGTATATAGGCACATCATTAAAAGCGTCCCTAGTCATAAGAGTATCGAGACTGGGCATCATTACTCTAGAGTAGACTAGTGTATACCTATCTAAACCCTGATGAGGGGTGATGGATTGGTCCCGCAGCCATTGGTGAGGTGCACCTAAGATTGTATACAAGTGCTCATTGGGTGTGAGTACACCGGACAGGACTCGCCGAGAACTGACTAGATGGTATTATACCTAGTGTCAGATAGCAGTTCTTTGGTGACATGAGTGCAGATAGTCTGTCGACCTGAGGTCGTCATTTGTCTCGTGTGAGTTCCCACTGTGCTTTGATTACTACCCTACCACGGCTCAAAGGAGTCATGCAAACAGGATTTAGTTGGGTACAGTCCCAAGCCACATGGAGGCAGTGAGCGACTGTTGGGGATTCGTTTCTCCCGTTATAGGGAGTCAATGTCGCGCTGTGATCGGTTGGTCATTACCATAAGTACCTGGCCAGCACGGATTGAGAATTACTGGTGGTCAGACCAGTAGATTCTCGGATGGTCTTGAACCACACCGACACAACTTGTTTGGTTATTAGGTGTCTGACGTTTTCCATCCTCCAAGACCATACATGCGATACTCTCAGACGAATAGACCAGACTGCACGGAGATTGTCACGGATAGGCTCGGTCGGTGTTTGGATGAGTTCGTTCGTCGGCCTCCTTTTCGACATGTACCTGGGTTGTCGTTACATACAGCTAGTTCTACTGACGGACTTGAGGTTACACCCACTGCCAGCGTACTGTCGAGTCTTTAGAGTCGCATATAGAGGGTTTCCTTGGATCAGGCGAGACGATGTAGAGGCCGTATGGTCTTACGGTAGGGTTTCGATCACATACGTGTATTAGCTACACGAATGATGTTCGGACGGATAATACTAGTAGGGTTTAGTTTAAGCCAGATCCTAGTATTATACTATTGGATTATACTTGTCTCTATGTATCCAAATTTTTTGGAATACGGATACGGGTATGTATATACGGTGAGAGCATTCTTGTAATTTCATAAGAATGAGCTTCTAAAAGGAGACACCTCATTTTTGATTTATCCTTTTTTGCTAAAGGATTAATGAGGTGGAAATTAGGAGACACTTGAGGAATGGGTTAAAAGCATGGCTTTGTTAATTTTTTATTCATTTGTAGTTCCTATTCAAGCATGGTTGATTATTTTGAGACTAAAATAATCCATGCTTGAATTATTATCATGAGACTTAGCCATTCTCTCCTCTCATTCTCTAGTTCAATATCACATTCTCACTCGCTCTCCTAGGTTTCATCTCCTCCTCCCTCAAGCTCATCCCTTCACATGTGTTGTGCTCCATTGAGCTTTGAGACTAATTAATCCATAGATCACTCTCTACATCTACTTAGTAATCTCATCTAGCACATTAGATCACTAACTTACCTCACTTGAGTTTGGAGCTTGACCATAGGCCCTTGGGTGTATCTTCTATGGCCTAAATGAGACCGGCAATCGAGTTAGTTTGAAGCTTTGGAGGAGCCAAAGAAAGGAGTTCAAAGTTGAAGCTCGATCTATGGAGCAAAGAACCACTAGAAGCCTGAAGGACTTGACACGAAGGTATAACCCTCTATCCGAGTAGTTAAAGCCTTCATGAAGTTTAGTTTAACTAGTTAAGGTTTAATACAGACCCTAAAGTGGATAAAGTCTATTTTGCAAAGCCAAAAATGATCTTTTGATGTGGGAAAAATCATTTTTGATGAATTCCGCCTCCCCGCGAACTTGTGGGGTGTACGACATAGACTTACACTGGTATCAAAGTTACTAGGCAGGGATACCGAACCCATGAGGATTCTGTGGTGACAGTAGTGGCGAAGCACAGGCTCTTACCCTCAGGGTGCCCCATGCGGTTATATGGTCCGGCGGGTTGTAGTCCATCACGAGGGGATTAGTAGCTGCTGAGGGACCTATGGACGCCACGACCAGTTTCCGCTGCGCTGACTGAACCAAACTGGTATCAGAGCCACTTAAACCTAAACTAACTTGTTAGCAAATAGTTAGAAGTTCGATCGAATGTTTTTTGACCGAAATCATATTTTCTGGACTTGCTTGCTGTCGATTTTTAAATGAGTTCAAAAAATATTTTCAGAGGTCTTAAAAATACATGGACTCAATTGAAAGAACATAGAAGAAATTTGAGCACGTGATCACCCAAGTCCACCGCGGAACCGCCGCGAAACTCACAGTTTCGCTGTGGAACCACGGCCGAGTCGAGGCCGATTCACACCAAATTTCTTCTGTGGATCTATTTGTTAGGAGTATGATTTCTGGAATATTTATTTATCTGCCCAGAGTTATTTATGTTCCAGATTGTTCATGGGGTAGACACAAATTTGTTATTCAATCGAAATTCTAAGTTATTTAGCTAATTGGGTTTTCTGAGTTTGTATAAATGTGTTTCGAAATGTCCGCTAATTGCTATATGTCGATTAGTGCGGGTTGCACATTTCTGTGATTGTGATCTGTGATGGTTTGTGTATATAGATTTGTTGGATCGTCGTGAATGAATAGCCGGAGGATGTGAGAAGAGTGTTTTTCTTTTCTTTCATTCATGTACAACTTGTAAATTGATGTAATATTATTTTGCGGGGCACATCCGGGTTAAGGTTGTAGCCACCGTTGTATATTATTTCTTTTTACTGTTTTTACTCCTAGGATGGACCCAAGGTGGGGTGCACAAACTACCGGGTTCTTGAAGTGCCGAGTGGCCTACTCATTTTATTGAGGGAGGTTGCTTCACTTCGGGAATTTAGCAGGTAGTTTGCCGCACCCGTAGGGGTCTAGGGTGGGGTTTTGGCTATTCATCATGACCGTGGAATCCGTGTTTTGTTACAGGCTTAAACGAAGCACGGAAATCCTAGTATATCCAATGTTTCCATCCGTGATTCTGTGATCTGGAATGCTTATTATTGCGTGAGACTAATAGCTATATATATTTATTATATATAATAAACGTTGCATATGTTTTTCACCCGCGCTAGTCCAGCCCCCGCTCTGGCGTTAGTTAAGTTACCTAACGGTGTAAGACGGGGCCTAGTGGCGAATGCGGATGGCATAAGCGTACGTTCTATTTTCGTTTCTTTTGCTGCAATGATAAGGTTAATTGATGGGACTGCATTAATTCTAATTAATGGAAGAAAATAAACCTAAAATCTGATGTCGTTGGAATAATTACAAAACCACTAGGTTTTCTTCAAAAAGCATTTTTAAAAGCGGAGCTCAAACCACTCCTTTTCAAAAGCTATCAGGTTCCTTCGACTATATCAAGTTCAATACGTTAATAGTTTTTTCGCCAGAAACCAGCCGTAGCCCTCTGTCATTTGAGATAGGTATCTAATAGTATTCATGCTATGTGTTTTGACATTCGCCAAGTCATAGTGTTTGGTAGCTAGTGGGTGCTTATCTGTGGCATAGATAGATGCATTAATCTAGAACAGGCGTACAGCTATTTTGGCCTTCGTTAAGGGCTTGTACGAATGGGTCTAGGTTAATCTGGATAATGACGGGTAGAACTTAACTTGCGACTTATGATATTTTGGCCTTCGTCAAGGTTATAAGCGCACGGGGCAAAAATTACATCTGGAGTTTCAAACATAAAGGAAACTTGCTAGTGTTGCATACCTTCTTGAGAATGGTGTTTTTGGTAGGCTTTCTTTAGATTCATTACACAATGATAGTTAGATCCTGATCCTACTGTGACTACCCGCTACTCTTCGGGAAACAATTTCACATAACAATGAATGGTATAAACCAAGTAGGTGTCTAGATCAGTGTTAGCGGGGCTACGCCTGTAACGTTTTAAAAATAATTAAATAATAAATAAAATTCTTTAAGTGAATTTTATGATTTTCGGTAAAGAAAAACGTTGTTTTTGTAAAACTAAACCGTAATTATTTTTCACTATAAATTTAAAAATACCTATTTTAATTATATTATTACAAGTAAATGGTGTTTATTTAGCCACTTATAAATTTTTAGTTTAATTAAATATTTTTCTTAAATTAATTATTTTAAATATTAATATAAGCTTTATTTTTACACTAAATTAGTGTAAATTTCAAATTTGAATGGGTTAAATTTGCAAAAATAAACCATTGCATCTTAGAATCAAGTGTGTTTCATGCAAAATTTATTTTCAAAATTTTACAATGGTTCTAGACCATTCTAGGTCAAATGGAGTGAAGAAAATAAAGAATTTTTAAATAAATTCATGAAAAGACTTAATTGTATGATATTTTTATGAAACCTTCTACACTTTTCTTCACCTTTTCTCACTCTCCTCTCTTTTCCTCACCTCATGGCCGGCCTCACCTGCATGGTCACCCCAAAATTTCCCCCCCATCATTTTTGCATTAAAAATCATCAAAATTCATCAAAAATCCAAATAAAAATCCACAAAATCCTAATTAATTCCTACCCTCTATTCTTTGCTCATCTTTACATGGATTTTGGAGATGGAAAGCATTAATTTTGGAGGCTTATTTCATGTTTGGGTTTCATGTTGTGGAGGTATAAATCTCACTCTTTTGATTTATTGTGATTTAATGTTTCATTCTAGCATAATTAGAATTAATAAATTAATTCTATCTTCAAGTTTTAAAAATTCAAGTTAGGGTTATAAAATTAAGTTATGCTTTTTATTAATTAAGTAGGGTTATAATAACTAGTTTAACATTTTTAGAAGTGGAAAATCTTTCATGGTTGTTGAATTATAATTTGTTCATTCCAATTTGTTTAAATTAAGTATTTTTGCAAACTAGATTTCTATAAGTTGTATATATTGGTGAGATAAAATTACAATTAATGTTTGTAACACTAGAGTGTGGTTTTAAAGAGGATATTAAATTGTTGGTGGAATGAAAAACTCAATTTGGTTACTAGTTTTTATTGATAATTGATAAATTGTGAGAAAAATACTATTTTTGCTAACTAGTTTTTGGAAATTCATAAATAAATGAGAGTTAAAATCTAATTTATGATTTCATTATGTTATCATCATCATGAATTGTAGTTTAGTAAGTTAATTCATGTAAAATCAACTTTAGTTGTGGAATTGTGGAATTTGCTTGTAAGATGTTGAAAATTGATAAAAGTTGCAAACTAGAAATTTC
The DNA here is from genome assembly GCA_030015575.1 of Agapanthus africanus. Lineage (NCBI taxonomy): Eukaryota > Viridiplantae > Streptophyta > Magnoliopsida > Asparagales > Amaryllidaceae > Agapanthus > Agapanthus africanus. The sequence goes on from CM057341.1 coordinate 345,077,019, forward strand.
AGATTAATACAAATTTGTATAATAAAAATATAGTAGTGGTTTGTAAAATCTAGTTATTCTGTTTAATATGTATTATGACCATTAGTTTCAATTAAACAGTAAGCTTTGAAGTAAAACGGTAAATTGGCGTTTTCGGGTTTTTCAAAATCGGACGATTTGATTGATTTTAGGGTTTTGATGGATTAAATCATGTTTTATATTATAAGTAATGAGTTTTAAAACTATGAGTTGTTTGTTGATTCTTATCTCGATCAATCGGCGTTTGTATACCGATATCGAACGATATTTGGTTCTTTTGTATAAGCGGGACATAGGTTTTAACCTATGCGTGTTTCGTGCGTCGTTCTGATGTTGTCCGTGATTCAGTTTACGATATTGGATGTGTTTGCGTATAGGTACCCCTCACGTGGACTGCGGGCGATGAAGAAGGGGATGGCGACACCGTCTTCGGCAGACAAGGACCAGGTGAGTAGATGTATATCTACGGGGGGAAGTCCGGTGGATGGCGTTCAGCACCTCCGCAAACGTAGAATATGAATAGTACTTATTGTTATTAGGAAGCCAGACGTGACCTTAGAATTTCGGTGAGTAGGACCCTAGTTGTGACCTTAGGGTAGACTAGATTGATTTAGAAAGACCTTACCCGAGAATGAATATCTTGGAGGAGATTCATAGGTTTCAGGTAGATACACACACACACACACTGAGACTCGACGTGGTGTATACGTGTATGTATATATATATATAGGACTAGGTGTAGGTATATATATATATACACAATATGTATATGTGATACAAGGATGTGATATGATACACGGGGATGAAACAATATAACTGGGATGATGCCGTGATTCTTGGCTATACAGTCGTGTTATGATGTTAGCGGATCGTTAGAAAATGAGATAATGGATTTGCATACATGAACAATAATAAAGGGTGGTGATGATATTGAAGTATATGGGACTCTAAAATAGAACCCGGACCGTAACCTGTGCCTGAAATTCCGATATCATATATGTGTGACTTGATTACGATATCATATAGGTTTGACTTGATTACGATATGATCTAAGTGTGACTTAATCAATATGATACATATGACATGACATTTTTGAGGATAATTAACGATGTATATTTATGCTGACAATGATATATGATTGATGTATGCGTTTACAGTACAGTACCTTGATTATGACATGATTTGATGATGATATTATACGAATGATGAGACACGTAGGTGATACTTGACCCATACCCCGATATTGGGATGCCGTACGATGGATTATACCGTACGAGACATAGATGTGATGATTGATCCGCACTCTTGTTTCGAGGAAATCGTACTATGTACGTGACGCTATTGAGGCTGGATCGCTGACTATTAGAGATATGGACTCATAATTTAGGTGTAATCTTATTTCTTATCGACTAGTTCTTAGGTTTAGTTCTTTAGGAGGTTAGATGGACACTAGTTAGGCTCGAGACATATAGTGGTAGTTATACTTGTATATCAAATGAGTGGTTATTACACATCTATCTTTACATTCACACCGTAATTATTATGGTGCATTTTCATACATATGTTTCTATAATCAGAAAAATACTTTTCCTGTTAGGACACCAGCACCATTACCGATGATACGCATATTCCACGCACACTTATTTGCCGGCACACACACATCATCATCAGTAATTGCTATGTCACGTACACTTTAGATCATATTATCTATTATTGATAGAATCAGCTAACAGCTAGATCGATATAATATTGTGATTACTCTCTAGTGTTAGTATAGACATGGCATTTATTACTTAGACATTTCATGCATTCACATTCTCATGTTATCATGCAGTTTTATGGGGCATATACCGACACTTATCATATACTTACTCATGATTTTGTGATTTTGGATTTTTATGAGATTTCTGGATTTTTGGGGAAAACCGCAAGAATATATAAAAACTTCTCTCTCTCCTCCTTCTCTCTTTTTAAAACACAAGATGCGGTTTTCTCGTGATGTATGTGTCGTCCACCATGAGTTTTCATGTTTTCTGTTGGATTTCGAGACCCGATTCGAGGAGTGGATGAACCGTCTTGGGTACATGGTGGGCCCGATATGGTACCCCGAGGCAAGAAGATCGAGTTGTAGACGATTAGCCTGGCAGGGGAGGACTACCTACCGGTGATGTCTGGCGCGGCGGATATCCGGAGGATACCGACCGTTGTCGTGAGATTTGATGATATGGGCCGATCCGGACTGACGGAGCCCGAGATATTGAGAATATGAGACATTGAAATTATGAGGTATTGAGACTTGAGATTTACATGTTTTGTGTCGATGCTCGACACGGATTTCCATGGATTTCATCGTTGATATTTCAGATTTCTATACACATTTTACCATGATAAAAGTTAAAGATTTCTTATATAGATATATCTAGATTTCAGGATTGGTTATTTCACATTCATGGTGCATGCATACTGATTCACATGACATAGTTCTATATGAGGCACTAATACGAGCACGGAGCATTTGCACTTACACGTAGCTTATGATCCTGTCTTTACTTGATGACTAGTAGTATATTAGTATATTATTATGATCTAGGACAGCGTCGTGCATTCGATTTCTTTTTGCAGATATCTTCTACTAACGAGTTGGCAACTCACCCCCGTTGTGCCAAATTTTATTACAGGTTCGATGTACAGGTTTTCCTGGCAGCTTGCTGGCACATCTTTTCATTCAGGGTGATTTGCATGGTAGGTTGGTTCACTTGTATCTGGACCACCATTGTACTTTTATTATTTCATTTGTATCTAGAAAGCTCCATCAACCAAATTTGTATTACTTGATAGTTTACTGGATCAGTTGTTTATTTCGTCCTTAGAGTCGCGCTTGTATTAATATGATATCTGGTGGTTTTGTTTTCCTTTGAGTTTTGAGCCTCGCCCTTTGGCGTTGTATACTATTGTGCTTGTTGTGGTTGTTTCCGCCTGTTGGCGTTGAGCTAGCTCCCATTTGGGGATGCCTTTTTATTGTTATATGTATTTATTCTTGTTTGTACCCGTTTGGGGCCAGTTTTTACAAAGGATACTCTGCCGAAATTTTTGAGAAAATTGGATGATACTTTTTAACTTGTTTTCTTCATGTTTTCCTTTACTTCTTCTTCTTTTATGGTTTAGATTTCTGGGTTTCGGTTTACTTAGGTTACGTTGCGCCTCTAGACGCTTCGTAATCTAAGTGCCGGTCACGTTCCGTACTTTCGGGTCATGACAAAGTTGGTATCAGAGCGCTAGGTTTAACCTTGTATAAGTCTAGGTGACCCTTGGTTGATAGAGTAGGTGACTTAGGTAGAGTGACGTACCGTGGGTATGATCCGCGGCATACTTACGATACGCTACCCTTCTTAAGTAGGCTTAGGATGTACATTTGTTTGCACCGCATTTCATTCGTTCCTTTGATCTATCTTCGTCGATGTCGGAGGGTGGTTTCTGTTATCACGGGTGCACAGGCAGAGGGAGCTGCGGCTCGAATGCGATAACCATTAGGGTATCGTTTATTCTTGAGGAGTGAAGCATTGTTTAGCGTGCGGAAGAAAAGTATTCACATGCCGTCCAGACGACGTTAAAGGATTCGAACGATTGTCAGTAACCCATTTTCCTAAGTTTAAAGTATTCGGAAGAACATGTAGGTATTTCTATGGACCCTCTAGAAGAATGAAACCCTAACTCGACATAATGACCACGAGAACGCCCTTGAACCTTAGGGTTTACGGCAGTTCCGCGGTGCTATTAGTGAGGCTTGGGTTTGCCCTTCTACGGCTGGACCATCGATACTGGGGTATGTAATGGATATTTTTAAACTGTACTTGAGTGTTGAGCTCTCGGAGAATTATGGGATTTTGATGGATCGATCGAAAAGTTTAATGTAGTCCGGATATCAGGTGAAAGGATCGACTACGTGGGAGACTCTAGATATGAGTATTGCCGTTGGTAGCGCAGTCAGCACACCTATGACGAGACGAGTTCGAAGCAGTCGACACCAGAGGAAAGGGGGAATGAGGCGCACATTGACGATGGTGTTTACGATTGTGATTTGGTGATTTGAATTTCATATTTTCGTTGATTGGATTTTGGTATTTTGAGGACTTTGTTCTACGATTGGTATTTCTTATGTGTACCTTCATTACATTCTATTTGTGTTTCATATATCAGTTGTATTGATGTTGTTTAGTACATACCCAGTGCACTTGATTTGGTTTTAATACATTTTGAGATTTTGATTTGATTTCGTGCATATGGTTACACATGATTTTGACATATGCTTCGACCTAGTTTTCATGCACTTTCGTACTGTGATTTCGATTTTGATATTCGGTGTATGTTTTCATGCACCATGTGCACCTGATTGGGATTCTTGCGCACACTTGGCGCACTTGATGCGATTTTGTGCACACCAGATGCACTAAATCGGGGTTTTGTACAGATTAGATGCACCTGATATTGAGTCGTGCACGCCCGTTGCACTTGACAGATGTTTTTGGTGCACACATGTTGCACTTAATTTTGTTTTTATGTGTATTCATGGTAGCTGTATTTGGTTTCGATTTCAGTGCGCACCGGATGCACATGATATTTTTATGATGTGATTGGGATTGAATTCCATTTAAGCAGTATGCTTTTATTATCATTACTATTGATTTGATAACCAGGCGGGACGTGTATGTTAAATAAAAGATATATATATATATATAGCTATTTTTTTAAAATAAACATCCGCTACTTATGTCGTGACACGTGCATCACACGGCGATTTTCAAAAGGGGTTCTTGCATGCTTTTTTATCCAGATATTTGGACGGTTTTACTATGATGCGCACTGTATATAAGTTATAGATTGATGTATAATATGTTGGTTTTTCATATTGGGTTAGGATATTTTATCTTCACCATAACTTCGATGATTTTGTTATGTTTGACGAAGTTTTGATTTCGAATTATGTACTTGTTTTTCATGCGCTTGTATCGTGCTAAAAACATGTTTTATGTATTGATGATTTCGGAGCCCCGACGATTTGAGTGTTTTGCTGAACGTTTTAGTAATTGGGGGGAGTTTTAATTTAAATTCGGGAACCGAATTTCTAAAAAGGGGGAAGATTGTAACGTTATAAAAACAATTAAATAAATAAATAAAATTCTTTAAGAGAATTTTATGATTTTCGGTAAAGAAAAACGTTGTTTTTGTAAAACTAAACCGTAATTATTTTTCACTATAAATTTAAAAATACCTATTTTAATTATGTTATTACTAGTAAATAGTGTTTATTTAGCCACTTAAAATTTTTTAGTTTAATTAAATATTTTTCTTAAATTAATTATTTTAAATATTAATATAAGCTTTATTTTTACACTAAATTAGTGTAAATTATAAATTTGAATGGGTTAAATTTGCAAAAATGAACCATTGCATCTTAGAATCAAGTGTGTTTAATGAAAAATTTATTTTCAAAATTTTACAATGGTTCTAGACCATTCTAGGTCATATGGAGTGAAGAAAATAAAGAATTTTTAAATAAATTCATGAAAAGACTTAATTGTATGATATTTTTATGAAACCTTCTACACTTTTCTTCACCTTTTCTCACTCTCCTCTCTTTTCGTCACCTCATGGCCGGCCTCACCTCCATGGGCAGCCCCAAAATTTTCCCCCCATCATTTTTGCATTAAAAATCATCAAAATTCATCAAAAATCAAAATAAAAATCCACAAAATCCTAATTAATTCCTACCCTCTATTCTTTGCTCATATTTACATGGATTTTGGAGATGGAAAGCATTTATTTTAGAGGCTTATTTCATGTTTGGGTTTAATGTTGTGGAGGTATAAATCTCACTCTTTTGATTTATTGTGGTTTAATGTTTCATTCTAGCATAATTAGAATTAATAAATTAATTCTATCTTCAAGTTTTAAAAATTCAAGTTAGGATTATAAAATTAAGTTATGCTTTTTATTAATTAAGTAGGGTTATAATAACTAATTTAACATTTTTAGAAGTGGAAAATCTTGCATGGTTGTTGAATTATAATTTGTTTATTCCAATTTGTTTAAATTAAGTATTTTTGCAAACTAGATTTCTATAAGTTGTATATATTGGTGAGATAAAATTCCAATTAATATTTGTAACACTAGAGTGTGGTTTTAAAGAGGATATTAAATTGTTGGTGGAATGAAAAACTCAATTTGGTTACTAGTTTTTATTGATAATTGATAAATTGTGAGAAAAATACTATTTTTGCTAACTAGTTTTTGGAAATTCTTAAATAAATGAGAGTTAAAATCTAAGTTATGATTTCATTATGTTATTATCATCATGAATTGTAGTTTAGTAAGTTAATTCATGCAAAATCAACTTTAGTTGTGGAATTGTGGAATTTGCTTGTAAGATGTTGAAAATTGATAAAAGTTGCAAACTAGAAATTTCAGATTAATACAAATTTGTATAATAAAAATATAGTAGTGGTTTGTATAATCTAGTTATGCTGTTTAATATGTATTATGACCATTAGTTTCAATTAAACAGTAAGCTTTGAAGTAAAACGGTAAATTGGCGTTTTCGGGTTTTTCGAAATCGGACGATTTGATTGATTTTAAGGTTTTGATGGATTAAATCATGTTTTATATTATAAGTAATGAGTTTTAAAACTATGAGTTGTTTGTTGATGCTTATCTCGATCAATCGGCGTTTGTACGCCGATATCGAGCGATATTTGGTTATTTTGCATGAGCGGGACATAGGTTTTAACCTATGCGCGTTTCGTGCGTCGTTCTGATATTGTCCGTGATTCAGTTTACGATATTGGATGTGTTTGCTTATAGGTACCCCTCACGTGGACTGTGGGCGATAAAGAAGAGGATGGCGACACCATCTTCGGCAGACAAGGACCAGTTGAGTAGATGTATATCTACAGGGGGAAGTCGGGTGGATGGCGTTCAGCACCCCCGCAAACGTAGAATAGGAATAATACTTATTGTCGTTAGGAAGCCAGACGTGACCTTAGAATTTCGGTGAGTAGGACCCTAGTAGTGACCTTAGGGTGGACTAGATTGATTTAGAAAGACCTTACCTGAGGATGAATATCTTGGAGGAGATTCGTAGGTTTCAGGTAGAAACACACACGCACACTGAGACTCGACGTGGTGTATACGTGTATGTGTGTGTGTGTGTATATATATATATATATATATATATTTAGGACTAGGTGTAGGTATATATATATACACACAATACGTATATGTGATAAAAGGATGTGATATGATACACGGGGATGAAACAATATAACTGTGCTGATGCCGTTATTCTTGGCTATACGGTCGTGTTATGATGTTAGCGGATCGTTAGAAAATGAGATAATGGATTTGCATACATGAACAATAATAAAGGGTGGTGATGATATTGAAGTATATGGGACTCTAAAATAGAACCCGGACCGTAACTTGTGCCTGAAATTCTGATATCATATATGTGTGACTTGATTACGATATCGTATAGGTGTGACTTGATTACGATATGATCTAAGTGTGACTTAATCAATATGATACATATGACATGACATTTCTGAGGATAATTAACGATGTATATTTATGCTGACAATGATATATGATTGATGTATGCGTTTACAGTACAGTACCTTGATCATGACAAGATTTGATGATGATATTATACGAATGATGGGACACGTAGGTGATACTTGACCCGTACTCCGATATTGGGATGCCGTACGATGGATTATACCGTACGAGGCATAGATGTGATGATTGATCCGCACTCTTGTTTCGAGGAAATCGTACTACGTACGTGACGCTATTGAAGCTGGATCGCCGACTATTAGAGATATGGACTCAGAATTTAGGTGTACCCTTATTTCTTATGACTATTTCTTAGGTTTAGTTCTTTAGGAGGTTAGATGGACACTAGTTATACTCGAGACATATAGTGGTAGTTATACTTGTATATCAAATGAGTGGTTATTACACATCTGTCTTTACATTCAGACCGTAATTATTATGTTGCATGTTCATACATATGTTTCTATAATCAGAATAACATTTTGCCTGTTAGGACACCAGCACCATTACCGATGATACGCATATTCCACGCACACTTATTTGCCAGCTCACACAAATCATCATCGGTAATTGCTATGTCACGTACACTTTAGATCATATTATCTGTTATTGATAGAATCAGCTAACAGCTAGATCGATATAATATTGTGATTACTCTCTGGTGTTAGTATAGACATGGCATTTATTACTTAGACATTTCATGCATTCACATTCTCATGTTATCATGCAGTATTATGGGGCATCTACCGACACTTATCATATACTTACTCATGATTTTGTGATTTTGGATTTCTATGAGATTTCTGGATTTTTGGGGAAACTCGCAAGAATATATAAAAACTTCTCTCTTTTTAAAACATAAGATGCGGTTTTCTCGTGATGTATGTGTCGTCCACCATGAGTTTTCATGTTTTCTGTTAGATTTCGAGACCCGATTCGAGGAGTGGATGAACCGTCTCGGGTACATGGTGGGCCCGGTATGGTACCCCGAGGCAAGAAGATCGAGTTGTAGACGATGAGCTTGGCAGGGGAGGACTACCTACCGGTGATGTCTGGCGCGGCGGATATCCGGAGGATACCAACCGTTGTCGTGAGATTTGATGATATGGGCCGATCCGGACTGACGAAGCCCGAGATATTGAGACTATGAGACATTGAGATTATGGGGTATTGAGACTTGAGATTTACATGTTTTGTGTCGATGCTTGACACAGATTTCCATGGATTTCATCGTTGATATTTCAGATTTCTATACACATTTTACCATGAAAAAGTTAAAGATTTCTTATACAGATATATCTAGATTTCAGGATTGGTTATTTCATATTCATGGTGCTTGCATACTGATTCACATGACATAGTTCTATATGAGGCACTAATACGAGCATGGAGCATTTGCACTTACACGTAGCTTATGATCCTGTCTTTACTTGATGACTAGTAGTATATTAGTATATTATTATGACCTAGGACAGCGTCGTGCATTCGATTTCTTTTCGCAGATATCTTCTACTAACGAGTTGGCAACTCACCCCCGTTGTGCCAAATTTTATTACAGGTTCGATGTACAGGTTTTCCTGGCAGCTTGCTGGCACATCTTTTCATTCAGGGTGATTTGCACGGTAGGTTGGTTCACTTGTATCTAAACCGCCATTGTACTTTTATTATTTCATTTGTATCTAGAAAGCTCCATCAACCAAACTTGTATTACTTGATAGTTTACTGGATCAGTTGTTTATTTCGACCTTAGAGTCACGCTTGTATTATTATGATATCTGGTGGTTTTGTTTTCCTTTGAGTTTTGAGCCTCGCCCTTTGGCGTTGTATACTATTGTGCTTGTTGTGGTTGTTTCCGCCTCTTGGCGTTGAGTTAGCTCCCGTTTAGGGATGCCTTTTTATTGTTATATGTATTTATTCTTGTTTGTACCCGTTTGGGGCCAGTTTTTACAAAGGAGAATCTGCCGAAATTTTTGAGAAAAGTGGATGATGCTTTTTAACTTGTTTTCTTCATGTTTTCGTTTACTTCTTCTTTTTAGGTTTAAATTTCTGGGCTTCGGCTTACTTAGGTTACGTTGCGCCTCTAGACGCTTCGTAATCTAAATGCCGGTCACGTTCCGTACTTTCGGGTCGTGACAACGCCTCTAGGAAAAAAGAGGTTATATAATTAAGGAATTTCGCGAAAGTGTTGGAAAACCTCCCTTGAAGTATAGATGCTAGCCTGGCTGAAAGGTTAAGCAAGTATCGTGATGTGCGATTAATCCTGATTAATTCTTCTTTTAGGGTTTGAAGAAGAATTAGAGTAAACAGTAGGAGCCATCCTATTTAGATAAACTAAAAACCGATCTAAACTTGCAAGAGCATAAGCTGAGTGTTTCTTTTCTCCTCTCCTCATTGCAGCGACCATGACGGGACTTAAGCTTATATTAGATAAAAATAAACTCGCTGGGCCAAACTATAAAGACTTACTGAGGAATGTCCAAATGGCCCTTACATATGATAAGTTCTCATACGTCCTCACGGCGAAAGCTCACCCTGTTCCCTGTCCAGCATCCTCAGTCACGGACATTGAGGTCCGTAAGACCTGGGATCTTGATTGCGCGAAGGCCAAGTGCCTCGTGCTGGCTTCCATGGACAATGAACATCAGAGGTGGCATAAGAAGATGGACCTTGCTTATATCTTCCTCCATACCAAAGAATTATATGGAGAGCAATCTCGTATCGCAAGATACGAGACCTCGAAGAAACTTTTTCAATCAAGGTTGGCCATCGGATCATCTGTCGGGGACCACATCCTGATGATGATTTCTCTCAACGAAGAGCTCGCGGACCTGGAAACCATGTTGGAAAATGAGTTGTATATCGATTTGGTCCTCCAGTCCCTTCCCTCCACCTATGCCCAGTTCGTATTGAATTTCAATATGAACAGTATGTATGTTTCACTACCTGAGCTCCTCAACATGTTGAGGATGGAAGAGGGCACCTTGAACTAAAGCAAGGAAACACTCGCTCTTTTTGTTGGAGGATCTTCTTCTTTTAAATCCAAGGCTAAGGCCAAGGGAAAGAAGAAGAAGGCCCTTACCAAACCGAGGGAGGTGTGCAGAAGGTGCAGGGAAAGGGAAACAAGAAAATGGGAGGGTCAGCCACAAAGGAAGAGTGCTTCTATTGTCGGAAGAAGGGTCATTAGAGTAAGGACTGCAGGGCCCTAAAGGTCAAGAATCAGGACACGAAGTAGGTTGTGGCTTCGTCTTCAGGTGTGTTCGTGATTGAAAACACCTTTTCCATAAAATCTACTTCTTGGGTATTAGATACCGGATCAGGATCTCACATCTGTAATTCTTTGCAGGCGTTGAGAAGCAGTAGGGTTTTGAGAAAAGGTGATATGACCCTCAGGGTTGGCAACGGAGCCAGTGTGGATGCAGTTGCAGTAGAGGAATATCACCTTGGATTGGCAAGTCGACATATTTTGTTGTTACATAACTGTTTTTGTGTACCCAATATGGTGTGTAATATTATATCATTGTCTTTATTATCAAATGAAGGATATAATTTTGTACTTTTAAGCAATGTTATCAACATTCACCTAAATCATGAAATGGTTGGGTCGGGTACACTAAGCAACAGAATATACATTCTTAATCAACATCAAGTTTTCAACGTCCAAAACACACTAAAAAGAAAAGCTCCAGAATCAAACCAAGCTTTTCTATGGCATTGTAGACTCGGTCATATCAATGAAACATGACTAACTAAGTTACATAAAGAAGGATATTTAGATCCGTTTGAGTATCAATCATATGCAACTTGTCAATCATGTATCACAGGAAAGATGACAAAAACTCCGTTCACTGGATACGGAGAAAGAGCCACTGAGCTCCTGGGACTCATACACAGCGACGCGTGTGGGCCAATGTCTACACATGCATGAAGTGACTATTCCTACTTTATTACCTTCACAGATGATTTCTCTTGCTATGAACATATATTCTTAATGAAACATAAATCCGAGACCTTTGAGAAATTTTAAGAGTATAAGAATGAAGCAGAAAAGCAAACCGGCAAAAGTTTCAAGATGCTCCGTTCCGATAGGGGCGGAGAATACTTAAGTGCCGAATTCCTGGAATACCTAAAAGAGAATGGAATTCTCTTTCAGCTTACTCCTCCATACATACTATAACGCAACAGTGTATCAGAAAGACGGAATTGCACCTTACTAGATATGGTACGTTCCATGATGAGTAATACTGAGTTGCCGCCATCCTTCTGGAGTTATGTACTGGAATCTGCTGTATACCTATTGAACAAAGTTCCAACTAAGTTTGTGCCTACCACTCCATATGAAATGTGGAGTGGAAAGAAACCCTGTCTCAAGTATTTAAAGATATGGGGCTGTCCTGCCTTTGTCAAAAAGGTGCATCCGGACAAACTCGAGGCATGTTCAGTACCGTGTAACTTTCTGGGATACCCCAAGAATTCTAGGGGATATTATTTCTATCATGCTGAAGAACAAAAGATCTTTGTTTCTCATCATGGTCGCTTCATGGAAACTCAATTTCTCGAAAAAGAAATAAGTGGGAGCGTGATGGAACTAGAAGAAATTCTAGAACCACAGATTATTACTGAAAACTTAGTAGAACCTGAGACTTCAATGGAACAGGACGTACCCACGCCACCACACAGATCTAGTAGGCGATTTCATCCATCCGATAAATACTACGGTTTTCTCGTAGACGGGGATCAAGAGGATTGCATCATCGACGATGATGAGCCCACTAGTTTTCAGCAAGCCATCATGAGTAAAGAATCGGTGAAGTAGTTAGATGCTATGAGAACCGAGATGGAATCCATGTACACAAACAAAGTCTGGACTTTGGATTTTGTTCCTACTTGGGTAAAACCCGTAGGATGCAAATGGATCTTCAAAAAGAAGATTGGTGTAGATGGTCAGGTAGAAACCTACAAAGCTAGACTTGTTGCTAAGGGTTTTCGTCAAAGACCAGGATTGGATTATGACGAAACTTTTTCACCAGTGGCTATGCTTAAATCCATTCGGATCCTACTTGCTTTTGCTGCCTTCCATGACTATGAGATCTGGCAGATGGATGTTAAAACCGCCTTTCTAAATGGAAGTTTAGAAGACTGTGTTTTCATGGATCAACCAGAGGGCTTCGTAGACAGTGGGAGCGGTGGAAAGGTGTGCAAGTTACTTAAATCCATTTATGGATTAATGCAGGCATCTTGGAGTTGAAACATCTGCTTTGATGAGATGGTCAGAGAATTTGACTTTATCAAAAATGTAGATGAACCATGTATTTATAAGAAGATTGTAGGGAGAACTATGGTATTCCTCATTTTATACGTTGATGGTATTCTCTTAATAGGAAATGACCTTCCTATGCTACAATCGGCCAAGCTGTTCATGTCACAGAAGTTTTCTATGAAAGACCTAGGTGATGCCTCGTACATTCCGAGGATAAAGATCTATCATGTCAGATCTAAAAGAATGTTGGGACTTTCACAGTCGAGGTACATTGACACCGTACTAAAGAGGTTTAGTATAGAAGATTCTAAGCGTGACAATTTGCCCGCTTGTCACAGAATCACCCACTCCAAAGACATGTCTCTCAAGACTGACGAGGAGAGGGCTCACATGAGCATAGTACCATACGCTTCGGTGGTAGGGTCAATAATGTATGCGATGTTATGTACCAGACCGGATGTAGCTTACGCACTTAGCGTGGTAAGAAGGTATCAGTCTGAACCAGGTGAGAAATAATGGATAGTAGTTAAGAACATTCTTAAGTACCTGAGAAGTACTAAAGAGATGTTTCTGGTATACGGTAATGGGGATCTATAGATTGAGGCTTTTACCGATTCTGGCTTCCAAAGTGATAAGGATGACTTTAAATCTGTCTCGGGTTATGTGTTTACCCTCAATGGAGGGGCGGTCTGTTGGAAGAGTTCTAAACAGGACACCGTAGCAGACTCGACGATGGAGGCTGAGTATATCGCTACGAACGATGCCGCAAAAAGGCTGTCTGGATTAGGAAGTTCATTTCTGAAGTTCAGGTGGTTCTATCCATTACTAATCCAATACCTTTGTATTGAGAAAACAACGGAGCCATGGCTTTGGAAAAGGAACCATGGTCCCATCAGAAATCCAGACATATCTTGAGATGGTATCACCTGATCAGGGAGATCGTGGATCGCCAAGAGATTGAGGTATGGAGATTAGACACAAAAGACAACGCGACAGATCCATTCACCAAGGCCATCCTTTAAGTCTAGTTCGAGAGACTGTTCGAGATATTGGGCATACGGTACGCCAGCTACTGGGTTTAGTGCAGACATTGGGTACTCATTGCGCCAATTACAGGCCTTAGTGCAAGTAGGAGATTGTTGGATATGTATGCCCTAGAGGCCTTCATTGTGCAGGATGCTAGGGATATATATGTGCAGGATGCTAGGGATATATATGTACAGGATAATCTTGCTTGATATGATAGTATGCTATTTGGTTTGTGTTTATCTTAGCATGTGATGTGTTTTACTTTGTATTTCATATCTTGTATACATGTTGATGAAGCCCGTAGGATCTTTGCCTTACTACCTGCGTTGTGATGGCGATCATACTAGTGGGAGCTGGGTAGTCTATAGGAACATCCTTAAAAGCATCCATAATCGTAGGAGTATCGAAACTGGGCATCGTTATTCCAGAGTAGACCAGTGTATACATATCTAGATCCTGATGAGGGGCGATAGATTGGTCCCGCAGCCATTGGTGAGGTGCATCTAAGATTGTATACATGTGCTCACTGGGTGTGAGTACACCGGACAGGACTTGCCGAGAACTGACTAGATGGTATTATACCTAGCGTCAGATAGCAGTTTTCTGGTGACATGAGTGCGGATAGTCTGTCGAACCGAGGTCGTCATTTGTCTCGTGTGAGTTCCCACTGTGCTTTGATTACTTCCCTACCACGGCTCAAAGGAGTCGTGAAAACAGGTTTTAGTTGGGTACAGTCCCAAGACACATAGAGGCAGTGATCGATTGTTGGGGATTCGTCTCTCCCGATATAGGGAGTCGATGTCGCGCTGTGATCGGCTGGTCATTACCATAAGTCCCTAGCCAGGACGGATTGAGAATTAATGGTGGTTGGACCAGTAGATTCTTGGATGCTCTTGAGCCACACCGACACGACTTGTCTGGTTATTAGAGGTCTGACATTTTCCACCCTTCTAGACCTTACATGCGATACTCTCAGACGAACAGATCGATCTGCACGGAGATTGTCACGGATAGGCTCGGTTGGGGTTTCGGATGAGTTCGCTCGTTTGCCTCCTTTTCGACATGTACCTGGGTTGCTGTTACGTACAGCTAGTGACAATAACGGACTTGTGGTTAAACCCACTTCCAGTGTACTTTCGAGTCTTTAGAGTCCCACACAGAGGGTTTCCCTGGATCAGGAGAGACGATATAGAGGTCGTATGGTCTTACGACAGGGTTTCATTCACATACATGTACTGGCTACACGGATGATGTTCGGACGGATAATACTAGTGGGGTTTGGTTTAAGCAAGATCCTAGTATTATACTATTGGATTATACTTGTCTCTATGTATCCATATTTTTCGGAATATGGATACGGGTATGTATATACGGTGAGGGCATTCTTGTAATTTCACAAGAATGAGCTTCTAGAAGGAGACCCCCATTATTGATTTATCCTTTTTTGCTAAAGGATTAATGAGGTGGAAATTAGGAGACACTTGAGGAATGGGTTGAAAACATGGCTTTGTTAATTGTTTATTCATTTGTAGTTCCTATTCGAGCATGGTTGATTATTTTGAGACTAAAATAATCCATGCTTGAATTATTATCATGAGACTTAGTCATTCTCTCCTCTCATTCTCTAGTTCATTATCACATCCTCACTCACTCTCCTAGGTTTCATCTCCTCCTCCCTCAACTGCATCCATTCACACGTGTTGTGATCCATTGAGCTTTGAGACTAATTAATCCATAGATCAATCTCTACATCTACTTAGTAATCTCATCTAGCACATTAGATCACTAAGTTACCTCACTTGAGGTTGGAGCTTGACTATAGGCCCTCGGGTCGATTTTCAACGACCTAAGGAGACCGTCAACCGAGTTTGTTTGAAGCTTCAGAGGAGCCAAACAAAGGGGTTCAAAGTTGAAGCTCGATCCATGGAGCAAAGAATCACTAGAAGCCCGAAGGACTTGACACGAAGGTTTAACCCTCTATCCGAGTAGTTAAAGCCTTCATGTACTTTAATTTAGCTAGTTAAGGTTTAATAAAGATCCTAAAGTGGATAAAGTCTAAGTTGCAAAGCCAAACATGATCTTTTGATGTGAGAAAAATCATTTTTGATGAATTCCGCCTCCCCGCGAACTCACGGGGTGTACGGCATAGACTTACACCTCCACTCCGATATACCGTTGTGCTGTAGTGTATACGGAGGAGTAAGCTTAGAGAGAATTCCATTCTCTTTTAATTAGTCGAGAAATTCCATGCTTAAGTACTCCCCTCTTCTATCAAATCGGAGGATCTTGATACTTTTGCATGTCTGGTTCTCCACTTCGTTCTTATATTCCTTGAATTTCTCAAAATCTTCAGATTTGTGTTTTATGAGAAATATATATCCGAATCTAGAGAGATCATTAGTGAATGTAATAAAGTACGAGAATCTACCCCTTGCATGTATCGACATTGGACCACACATATCACTGTGTATGAGTCCCAAAAGCACTGTCGGTCTTTCTCCCTATCCGGTGAACAGAGAGTTGGTCATTTTCCCTTTGAGACAAGACTGATAAGTTTCATAGGATAAAAATTAAAACGGATTTAGATATCCATCCTTATGAAACTTACTTAGTCTTTTCTCACTAATATGACCGAGTCTACAATACCACAAATAGGTTTCATTCGTATCTAAACTCTTTCTCTTGCGTTAGTTTTGTTCATTAAAAACTGTATTTTGATTAAGAACATAGATATCATTACACAGTGTACCTTCTGCAACCAATACCTGATTAATGTAAATGTTCATGATATTTCTATTTAGAGAAAAATTATATCCATCTTTATCATGTAAAGAAACTTATGTGATGTTACAAAGAATGTAAGGTACATAGTAGCAGTTGTTCAAAATTATAGTATTGCCGCTTGGCAATACTAGGTAATATTCACCGACGGCAGCAGCATCAACTTGTGCTCCGTTCCCTACTGTAACAACCCTAATTCTCTGTACAAAAATTTTCTTTTTAAAGTACAAAATGGAGTACCTTAGCGTAAGCACAACTTAAAAGTAATTCTTTTTTAAGAACAGCAAGAAGCCACTTGTAGCTCATTCGTAAAACCTTGCACTGCTGTGACATACCCCTTGCGTTCGAATTCCATCAGCCACATATATTTTTAATGATTTTTCTTTTAAACTTTTTGGAAGCCCAAAAGTTAACATGTGCAATACACGTAAAATGAAAAGTCATAGAAAATCAAACATGTGCAAAATGCTATTAACTGCGAGAGGGACACGTGGCATAAATCCAGAGCCCAACCCCCACCCAATGGCCGGCGAGATTCTCATTTGGGCCGGCGGCGCCGGGCTCACCCGTAGCTAATGCCCCCAAACTCTGCACACTAGTCTTTTGGCCTACCCCCACTGCCCCATGCTGTTTGAATTCCCTGCAATCATCCAGAGAGTGTTAATTCACTCATAAATCCTATTTTGAATATATTTTAATTCACTTTTCAATTCTCAAGACCCTATTTTTCCCTATAAATACAACCCCATACCCTAGCTCTCTTCATTCTGAAATCTCTTGTTAAAAATTCACAAAAATTTCCAAGTCAAAGAAGGGTACAAGTGGAATTAGCACTAAGTCAAGTTCCAGCGAGGATTCAAGACGTTCCCGGCGACTCCGCGACACCACGATGATCTCAATACCTTCCTCCCTCTATTCTTAATTCACACAACTTGTAAGTCCCAACTATTTCCCTCTCTTCTTACCTTAAAACTATATCTTTTTTAATCATGTCGGTAAGTGGAGTTACACTGACATTCTTTTCTAAAATCTTTAAAAACTACAATTTTCTTTTATAATCATTCATTAAAATCACTATACCTTGTTATTCAATCATGACACAATGTTTAGATTAATTTTCACCTTGAAAAGTTTATGTTAAATAACTTTATAGTGCATGTTTTGTTTTAATACCATAAACTTTACACATGCCATATTTTAATACTTTTGCTTAGCATACCTTTAGAAAACCTCACAAGGTAATGAACTACCTCTCACATACCCACATCTTGACATAGGACGATTCGCTTGAAATCAATATCATGTGGCAAATACGAATTTTCAAATAAATACCTTACACTATTAAAAATCGTATTTTAGTTAAATTGTGTGATTGCGTTCCTTGCGATTATGCCTCTACAGCCCATTTTGGGAAACCCGATTGGGATGGTGCGGATTATCGCACATCCACGGGATTAGTAGAGTGAGATGCAGACCTCCTCATGGAGCATACGATCTCGATGGAATTTTTATACAATTTTTAAGAAAAATGAGGATTTCTATTTTATAATAAAAGTTATTTTTTAAACATTATCAAGGCACATATTTTTAAGATATTATTAAATTCCATGTTTTCTAAACAAAATAATAGAATTACAAGTTTCATGAAAACACCATCAAGAATCCAGACAAATCAACTTTACACTAAAATACCATGAACTATTCAAGCTAGGTATTTATTCATTAGAATACCTCACTTTTAAAAGTTACATTCATGAAAACCCTAAATACGATAAATAATTACTTGAGATTTATTCTGAAAGTATACTAAAAATATTTTTCATAAAACCCCCTCAAGTTATATTAAATTTACAATAAGGACCCTAATAAATATAGGTTTAGGCGGGACCAATTCTCTTGAGCCTCAGGGAGCTGGAGAAAGTGGGCGCTTACCTATTTAAGGTAGAAAAAAAAAACGGGGTTATCAATGGTAATTATCTTAGAAAAAGACATAAATCCAGCTGTCCATATGCAGTAGTTACTTATTACTCCTAAATCTAATTCAGGACTCAAATCTGTTTAAGTGTCTGACTCAATCTGAGTCTCATTCTAATCTGAATACAATCTTAATATGAATCCAACTTTAACTCTAATTCAACATGAATCCAATATACCAAACATGAACACTTGAACATGAATACCGAACAATACGAACATGCAACATGACTTGACTTGACCGAACCATGACTATATCTTGAACTTGACTACATGAGTATCTGTTTACATCCGAACCGTTTACATAGACAAGTTATACCATGGTTTCGGCAAGCCTTACACAACAAATCATTACAATTAATACAATATGCATTACGGGGTTTTAACGGGGTAAATTGGTATGAAATGTATTAGAAGTAGCATGAGACGGTTACCATAATACACCTAGGCTGAATATCCGTGCAGTTGTCCCGTGGCTTGACGGGGCCTTGTACTCCGTATACCATAGTCCGTGGATAGTTGGACTCCTCTCGTATACACTGATATATTCTGTACCAAGCTACAAACAATAACATTAGTATAACAAAAACAGATAAATTACCAGATCTATTCCTTTTACTTAATCTATTCATATCTCTCTCTTAGGACTTACCGAGCGATTGTTCGCTGACGACATTCCAATTTCTTCTTTCTTTGGAATGTTGTCAGAAGGACCCGACTCTCAGGAGATTGAGCCCATCTAGGAAGATTTGGAGCAGTTTGCAGCAGAGCCAGAGTTCTCGTTCTTACTTGTACTTACTTTTCTTTTCAGTTCATATGCCATTGTTTAGGCATCGCTTTCCAGCATTGTATTTACTTTTCAGTTATATGTAAAGAATGTTTATCAATAAAAAGTTGTTGTTTTATTACATCTCTTGTTATTCTTGTGTTATTCATTTATATTGCTTATTTACGCTTAAACTGTTTACTTGTGAGTAAATACATCACGGGCCTCGCCACGTCCTCTTCCCCGTACACCGGGAAGCGAGGCGTGATACCTACTCTGAGGGACATATCACCAGGTCCAACATTATACTTTTTCTCGGTCCCTGTAATAAATTACAAATATGAGATCCTGATCCGGTATCTAGTACCCAGGAGGTAGGACTGGCCGAAAAACCGTTCCCAATAACAAGAACACCTGAAGGAGATGCAATGCTATGCTTCTTTTTCACTGGGGTCATCAAGAAATTCATGTAATTCTCTTTTATTTGCTCATACTCATAACAGTTGTCACAAGTTAGAGTCAAACCGACGTTCTCCAGCCCTGAATAAGAATCCGGGTCGGTCAAGTAATACATTTTATTATCTTGATTAAGGCATGAATTGGTTTCTACCTAAAGAGAGAGAAAATAAACACTCAGTGTGCACTCTTGCAAGTTTAGATTGGTTATTATTTTATCTAAACAGGATGGCATCCACTGTTTCCTTGAATTCTCCTTTAAACCTTAAAAAGGGAACTAGTTGTTGGAGATAGTGCCCTCATAGTCAATTATTGGATCGCAGGTACGTGATTGCAATGATTGCGGAGGACCTATACCGGTAGGACAGTCTTACTCGAGATGATAGTATGCTATCTGGTTTGTCTTTATCAGTCGTGTACATGTTCAGGTGACTGATTACATGTTACACTTTGATAGAGCCCTTAGGATCTTGCTTTACTACCAACAGTATGATGGCGATCATATACGTGAGAGTTGGATAGTTTATATGCATATCCTTAATTGTGGTCCCTAGTCGTGGGAGTTTCGAGACAGGGCATCGATACTCCGGAGTAGACTAGTGTGTACAGTCGAGACCCCGACGAGGGGCGGTGGCCGGTCTCACAAGCCACTGGTGTCAGTTGGATCACCTAAGATGTATACACGTGCTCATTGGGTTATGAGTACACCGAACAGGACTCGCCGGGAATCTGCTAGTTAGTACTATACCTATCGTCAGATAGCAGTTCCCTGGTGACATGTGTACAGGTTAGTTCATCGACCTGAGATCGTCATTTGTCTCGTTTGAGTTCCCACTGTGCTTTGATTTCTACCCTACCACGGCTCAAAGGAGTCGTGCAAACAGATAGCTTTTGGGTACAGTCCCGAGCCATATGGAGGCACGTGAGCGGATCGGCAGGGGATTCGTCTCTCCCGGTATTGGGGGCGAGGTCGTGCTGTGTCTAGGAGAGCCATTACACAAAGTCCATGGACATGGCAGGAGATTTACTGGTAGGTACTCCAGTAGTATCTCAGGGTGTTATTGGGCTACACTCCGACACGACTTATACTGCTATTGGGGGTCTGACGTTACTAGCCCCCTAGGCAGATATGCGATACTCATAGACGAACGGACCGGACTGTATATACATTGTCACTGTTAGGCTCAGTAGGGTTTCTGGATGAGTTCGCTCATCAGCCTCCCTTGAGGTCAGTCCATGGGCAGCCGCTACGCATAGCTAGTGCCGCTGACGGTTTGTGGTTAAACCCACTGCCAGAGTACTGACGAGTCATTAGAGTCCCCCACAGACAGTTTCCCAAGTTCGGGCGAAACGTTGTAGAGGCCGTATGGTTTTATGGCAGGGTTCGGAAAATGCACGTGCGATTACGCACGTGTTATTTTTCGGGCAGATGATACTGGTCGGCTTTGGTTTAAGCCGGATCCAAGTATTATATTGAGTAGATATAATATCTTTGTCTCAGTTGCATTTGTATTCGGTCGTAATACAAATGCGGGTATTTTTATACAGTTACGGGGTTATCCTGAAAGTCGTTTCAGGATCACTTTTGGAAGTTGCCAGTTTCCAGTTTTCTATCAGCCGTCTTTTAACATTCGGTTAAAGACGGATTTATCTTTTCTTGGATGAGAGTGACTCAGTGTTCTAGAAGGTTCTAGAGAGGGTGACTTGGCTTTGTGAGTCATTAGTGCATTAATGGTGCCATTAATGCTTGATGACTAAGGGTTTTTAGATTCAATGTTTCTTAGTGACTCATGCTTTCATGAATGGTTATGATAAGCTTCTTGTTTATGGTCACCTCCTTGACCCTCTTGGTTATATAGTGGCCGGCCCCCATTTCCTCCTCCACTTCTTGATGAGAGAAAATTATGGTTGTTAAAAGAAAAGACTAAAGTTTTGGATGCATGGAAATTTCATAGTTCATTTCTTGTTCCATTTCATTTCCATCGGCAACTTCATTAACCGATCGTCCACGGCTTTGGACGAAGTGAGACAAAGTCATCTACTCATTCTCTACATCAATCTTGGTCGTCTCTTTTAGCAAACTTGACGACCGAGTTGCCTCAAGTCAGAGGCGGGAGCCCGTTTAAAGAATCGTCGATGTGGTGCCACCTGGACGAGGAGATCGGAGATCGACGAAATCGGAGCAGCCGCAACGGAGCGTGGGATGATGGTTAAAGAACGAAGGACTCGGATCGTTCGGTATAACCTTTCTACACTCTTTACAGTTTGTTAGTTTAGCAATAATGGCAGATCCAGGTTAAAGTATACGATAGCGCCAGTTAAAAAGTTTTTGTTCCGCATTTGGCGTCTGTAGACGGCCGGGGCGCTACCGTAGACTTACAGTGGTATCAGAGCCTCACCATTTTGCTATACTAACTTGTGCTAACGCGTTTAAAATATCGATCGAACCGGTAATCAAAAACCGCATTTTTCCAATTTGACAGTTTCTGTTGATTTTAAATGGTGTCTTAAAAATATTCCACATATCACAGAAATCTGTGCAGGGTTTTATAAGAGCACCGACAAAATTTGGGCACGTGATTCCACCAAACCGCCGCGGAAACGCGGCCAAACCCATGGTTTGGCCGCGCATCCGCGGCCATTTGGTAAGATCATGCTCCCAAATTTGTACAGTGTGTTCTCCTCTGGAATTTGGGGTTTTTGGTATATATCTTTTGGGCCCAGATTTTGTTACTGTTCAGCAGATTTGCGTGGGGCCCACTTTGTGATATTTGGTCGATCGAAATTTAAACATGTTAGTTTACAGTGCTTACATTATATCTCCGACCGGGAATGTCATTTGATCGGTAAACCGCGTCTGATTGCTATAGTTCTTTTAGACGGGTTTGCGAACGTGACATTCGCGTTGATGTTCTTTGTTGTGCTGTGATGTTGCAGATTTGTCGTGGTGGATAGCAGTGTGCAATGGTAGTGCAGTTTGAGTTTATTTGTACATTTGATATTGCGGGGCGAGCGTCCAACTTGTGGACTGCCGTCACTGCCTGTTGTATAATATTCTTTTGGGGCACGACCAGGTTGCGGTCGATGTATCTGTTGTACTATTTTTCATTACTGTACTAGGTTTTACCCCGCGACGGAGTGCACGGATAGCCGGGTTCTAGAGGGCAACGGGTCCGCATCTCATGGCTTTGAGAGGCAGAGGGGTCCCACTCTAGAATTGGCAGACTATTTGCCGCACTCGTAGGGGGTATAGGATGACCCAAGGAGGGGTGCCCAAGATTACCGGATTCCGTGAAGTGCAGAGTGGTCCATTCACTATGCTGTAGGGGGCTGCCTCGCTTCAGGTTTTGGCGGGTAACTTGCCGCACCTGTAGGGGTCTAGGTTTCATTGCACATGCTATCCACACGACAGGGGGAACGTCGGGTTTCAGCAGCGGCTCTGTGAAACCCGGGGATCCCAGTTATCTGTATTGTTCTGTGATGCTTATTACTTTTCTGTAATGTTGCATATTATCACGCCTGGAGCGATTATTGTATATTGGTTTATATACTATTAGATGTTGTATATGTTTTACACCCGCGCTAGTCCAGTCCCCGCTCTGTCCTTAGTTAAGTAACCTAACGGGTGATGACGGGACCCAGTGACGAATGCGGATGGCATATACGTACATTTTATTTTCGTTCTTTTCTGGTGTGATCGATTGATGGGACTGCGTTGATTCTGATCAATGCAAAGTTAAACAAACCTGTTTATAGTTGTTGGAACAAATTTAAAAAGTGTTATTGCAAAGACGTTTCCTTTTGTTTTGCATAGCGGTATTCAGTGGAATATCCTGCACCTCATTCGACGGGGCAAGGGCCGATATCCCTTCACCGGGACTGACCCCTTGGGCAGAAGTTTGCGTCAGGGTAATAACTTCACTATAGTCGATTACAAGTTGCTTTGCACCGCGGTATTCAGTGGAATATCCTGCACCTCATTCCACGAGGAAAGAGCCGAGATCCCTTTACCGGGAGTGACCTCTTTAGCAAAAGGTTTTCGCCACTATATTTTAAAAAAGCTATCAGGTTCCTTCAGCGATATCAAGTTCACTACGTTAAAGGTTTTTCGCCAAAAACCAGCCGTAGCCCTCCGTCACTTCTTTTGAGTATTCAGTAGTATTCAAGCTATGTATTTTAGCCAAAGTTAAGGCATAATGTTTGGTAGCTGCTGGGTATTCAATTGTTGCATAGATAGATGAGTTAGTTTGGGACAGTCGTTCTGCCGATTGGCCAAAGTCAGGGGCATGTGCGGATGGGTTCAAATTGACAAGATAGTGATGGGTAGAACTTGGCATGTGACTTATGACATTTTGACCAAAGCCAAGGTTATAAGAGCATGGGGCAAAAATCAGATCGGGAGTTTCTAAAGAAACTGAAACTTGCCAAGTATGCGCATACCTTCTGGAGTATGAATAACGTGGATGCATTCCATCACGTTATCATGCGATGAGAGTTGGATCCCGATTCCCACTGATGAGTTGGTTTACTCTTCGGGTGATCCCGATTGATTCTTCTTTCTGGTTTGGAGAAGAATTTGACAGGACAGTGGGAGGTTTCCGGATTAGATAAATTGATAACCATTCTGATCTAGGTTAGAGTGCACGCAGAGTGTTTCTTTTCTCTCTCTCTTTGGCAGCGACCTTTGACCGACCCTAGACTATGACTCAGTGACCAAGTTGACCGAACCTTCTTAAAATACTGGCTTTTGGATTGTCTATGTTGCATAAGTCATTACCACTCCTTCTTCTACCCTTTGAATTTCTCAGAACACCCATTTTACTACGGACATCCACTTCCATTGGATAGATCCATCGTATGGTTATATACGAACTCGAAGGGACTTCTTCGAGGATGGATCAAGGTTCAGGAGAAATAGAATTGGTTTATTCAGTTGTCTTTTATTATCACCTTCTCTCGGGTTGCGAGGGCTCCTTGGTTTAGGAGAGTACACCTATTACGCTTATTGGATAGTCTTATTCCAAACCATAGGCAGGTGCCGAAAGGTAGGGAATGAAGAAAACTAATTAGCCTAAGTAGGGTGTACAGAAGGAAATAACTAAAGACAAAATAAAGGGATTAGAAAGAGGGCAAAGTAAATTGCGACTGTTATCATTCACGACCAAAACCGCGTACTTCGTCACCACTCCTATTTCACCTTTAAATAGAATAAGGTATTATTCAGTTGTCTTTTATCATCACCTTCTCTCAAGATACGAGTACTCCTTGGTTTAGGAAGGTACACCTATTATGCTTACTGGATAGTCTTCTTCCAAACCATAGGCTGGTGCCGAACGGTAGGGAAGGAAGAAAACCATTTAGCCTAACGATGGTGTACAGAAGGTAACGACTAAAGACAAATAAAGGGATTTGGAGAGATGGCAAAGAAATATACGGTTAAAGTCATGAATTGGATTATGGAAGAGGCATTACTATGAATACCAAAATACCCCTACGAAACATTTTCATGTTTCAGTGCATTGTTAAAGAAAAACTGTTTTCCCGATTAGACACTTACTCCAAGGGTATGTATTTACCAGGTTTCATTCTCAATCTGTATGGTTTTACAGATGATGAGTGGGAGTAAGTTATTGGGAATTAGGTGATTATCCTCATTATATCGGAATTCGTTGTAATTGGTGATATTTGAGGAAATCGCCAGGGTACAGTTTTCAACCTACGACGCACAGGTTATGAGTTGTTCAACTCAGCGGACTTATACAGAGTATTGTATGTTGTCCAAGTGTCCATAAGGACAAAGGGGTAGGTCCTCGTACTATGTTCTGTTTACTTATAACTTCTCTAGTATTTAGACAAGTGTTTCGTAGAAATACAAGGTCTAAGTTTTGAGAAGTTGTGGGTATAAGAATAAAGTAGAGAACCAGGTATCACAAGTATCGGGATTCTTCAAAGAGATCGAAGATGTAGATTCTTGTGATTGGTATTCAGATGATAGTGATGGTTTTGAGAAACGTGTTTCTCTTTCAGGTTACTCATAATTGGATGGATTCCTAAGTTGAGTAATGCTGATTAGCCTCTTTCCATTAAGTTGATATGCACTGGAGACAGCTGCATGATTTGAATCAGGTTCCAATTAAATAAGTGCCAAAGTTTCTATATTGGATATAGAATAGTTCGTACCTTAAAAGATATTAAGGTACAGGGAGTTGTCCAGCTTATGCTTAAAACCAGACTCTGGATAACTCAGGGCACGTTTCTGTAATAGCTGTTTGTGGGTTGACCCTGGCTATGACGAGGGTTGATATTCTACCATTTGGAAGATCAATAGTGATATTGTTCTTGACTCGCCACAGTTTTAGTAAAATGGATTTTTTCAGAAAACAGTAGTGGGAGTATGGTAGAACTGGAAGTGATTTCAGAACCGCAAACGATTACGGAAAATTAAATAGGACCTAAAGATTCAATCAAGATTGACATTCCAATAGCCACTCCGCAGACATGGTGGGTAACCTCAGACACCCGACAGGTACTTCGGTAGCCTCAAGGACGGTGACAGGGAGGTTCTTATCTACCCAGACTTGACACTACTGTTGTTCCAGGCTATGAGACCCGGTAGGAGGGTTGTCGTAGTCAGTGGGAGCATCGGAAGCATAGTGGGCAAGATACTTATGTCTATTTATAGACTTGAGCAGTTATAGCGGAGATAGATCATCTATTTTTGATGTGACAGTCATGGGTTTGACTTCAATCAGGATAGGGGATGAATCTGTTAAGGAGGTAGTAGGGTGTGATGTCATGGTATCTTGATGACATACACAAAGTGGGAAGTAAAATTCCTATACTACGATCGGTTGTACTGTGGTCGTCACACAGTTGTTTCTCCAGACAGGATATGGATATAATATTTGACATTCTGGTTTCTAGATCTATGGTTTTAGATCTGGAATTGGGTAGTTTCCCAATGTGGGTACTTTGACAGATATTCTAATAGTTTTTAGAATAGTTGACTCCTAGCATGGTGGTGTACCTGCAGGTGATGGAGTCACCCTCTCTAAAGGTGTCGTATAGACTAAAGGGGAGAGGGAAATGCATGATTGGCAGATCACTTGCTTAGGCAATTGAGTCAATCATGAGATGTCAAGTACCACACCAGATGTTGTTTTTGCACTAGATGCAATAAGTATGTATTAATCCAATCCTGGAGAAACATAAGGATGCAGTTTTAGAACATAAGTACATGTTCTACGGATTTGATGACGGCAGCCTCCTTCGGGAGACGGTTATCATTCCAAGCTTCAAAGGTGACATGGTTGACAGAGTGATTGTCAGAGTTATAGTTTTTCCCTCTGACCAAGAGGGACAGTATTATGGACAGGTGGTCTAAGAGGATACTGTGGGTGGCATGGTGCCGGATACTGATTAGGTTCAGTGATCGATACAGTCTAAGAAGTTTGGATTTGGAGTTCATTTATGAACTAGGTCCCATCAGATATCCAGACATATTCTAAGACAGGTATTACTCGATTCGGGAGATGGCTTTCTCCGCGAAGTTGAGCTTAAGAGAGATATAGAAAGAAACTTCTACGCGGATCCACTCACTGAGGCTATTTCTCGAACACAATAGTTTTACAAAAGGGCTTTGTGAAACTGATTAGTAGAGGAGTTGGATGTTCGGTTTCACACGGGCTGTGAGTAGTCGACATTGCAATAATTAGCATTGAGTGCAAGTGGGAGATTGTTGGAGATAGTGCCCTCATAGTCAATTATTGGATCGCAGGTACGTGATTGCAATGATTGCGGAGGACCTATACCGGTAGGACAGTCTTACTCGAGATGATAGTATGCTATCTGGTTTGTCTTTATCAGTCGTGTACATGTTCAGATGACTGATTACATGTTACACTTTGATAGAGCCCTTAGGATCTTGCTTTACTACCAACAGTATGAAGGCGATCATATACGTGAGAGTTGGGTAGTTTATATGCATATCCTTAATTGTGGTCCCTAGTCGTGGGAGTTTCGAGACAGGGCATCGATACTCCGGAGTAGACTAGTGTGTACAGTCGAGACCCCGACGAGGGGCGGTGGCCGATCTCACAAGCCACTGGTGTCAGTTGGATCACCTAAGATGTATACAGGTGCTCATTGGGTTATGAGTACACCGGACAGGACTCGCCGGGAATCTGCTAGTTAGTACTATACCTATCGTCAGATAGCAGTTCCCTGGTGACATGTGTACAGGTTAGTTCATCGACCTGAGGTCGTCATTTGTCTCGTGTGAGTTCCTACTGTGCTTTGATTTCTACCCTACCACGGCTCAAAGGAGTCGTGCAAACAGGTAGCTTTTGGGTACAGTCCCGAGCCATATGGAGGCACGTGAGCGGATCGGCAGGGGATTCGTCTCTCCCGGTATTGGGGGCGAGGTCGTGCTGTGTCTAGGAGAGCCATTACACAAAGTCCATGGCCATGGCAGGAGATTTACTGGTAGGTACTCCAGTAGTATCTCAGGGTGTTATTGGGCTACACTCCGACACGACTTATACTGCTATTGGGGGTCTGACGTTACTAGCCCCCTAGGCAGATATGCGATACTCATAGACGAACGGACCGGACTGTATATACATTGTCACTGTTAGGCTCAGTAGGGTTTCTGGATGAGTTTTCTCATCAGCCTCCCTTAAGGTCAGTCCATGGGCAGCCGTTACGCATAGCTAGTGCCGCTGACGGTTTGTGGTTAAACCCACTGCCAGGGTACTGACGAGTCATTAGAGTCCCCCACAGACAGTTTCCCAAGTTCGGGCGAAACGTTGTAGAGGCCGTATGATTTTATGGCAGGGTTCGGAAAATGCACGTGCGTTTATGCACGTGTTATTTTTCGGGCAGATGATACTGGTCGGCTTTGGTTTAAGCCGGATCCGAGTATTATATTGAGTAGATATAATATCTTTGTCTCAGTTGCATTTGTATTCGGTCGTAATACAAATGCGGGTATTTTTATACAGTTACGGGGTTATCCTGAAAGTCGTTTCAGGATCACTTTTGGAAGTTGCCAGTTTCTAGTTTTCTATCAGCCGTCTTTTAACATTCGGTTAAAGACGGATTTATCTTTTCTTGGATGAGAGCGACTCAGTGTTCTAGAAGGTTCTAGAGAGGGTGACTTGGCTTTGTGAGTCATTAGTGCATTAATGGTGCCATTAATGCTTGATGACTAAGGGTTTTTAGATTCAATGTTTCTTAGTGACTCATGCTTTCATGAATGGTTATGATAAGCTTCTTGTTTATGGTCACCTCCTTGACCCTCTTGATTATATAGTGGCCGGCCCCCATTTCCTCCTCCACTTCTTGATGAGAGAAAATTATGGTTGTTAAAAGAAAAGACTAAAGTTTTGGATGCATGGAAATTTCATAGTTCATTTCTTGTTCCATTTCATTTCCATCGGCAACTTCATTAACCGATCGTCCACGGCTTTGGACGAAGTGAGACAAAGTCATCTACTCATTCTCTACATCAATCTTGGTCGTCTCTTTTAGCAAACTTGACGACCGAGTTGCCTCAAGTCAGAGGCGGGAGCCCGTTTAATGAATCGTCGACGTGGTGCCACCTGGACGAGGAGATCGGAGATCGACGAAATCGGAGCAGCCGCAACGGAGCGTGGGATGATGGTTAAAGAACGAAGGACTCGGATCGTTCGGTATAACCTTTCTACACTCTTTACAGTTTGTTAGTTTAGCAATAATGGCAGATCCGGGTTAAAGTATACGATAGCGCCAGTTAAAAAGTTTTTGTTCCGCATTTGGCGTCTGTAGACGGCCGGGGCGCTACCGTAGACTTACACTAGTCGGGATTATTAACACCTTACATGTTCGCTAACCGTTTAGCCAGGTCGGTGTTGGTACTCTGAGTGAGGTTCCCCATGCTCTTGCACAGACCTAATTAGAATAAACCTCGTTTTCGTAGAGGCATAGCCCCGTTAACACCATTCTAGATACCTAATAGGTTAGTTAATTGTGAAGTGAAAAATATCTTCCAAAAGTAATCCTACTCATCAGTGGGATTGGAATCCAACTATTATCGTGTGATAACCTAGATGGAAGCCACTATAGTCACCAAACTCTAAAAGATATGCACCACCAGCAAGTTTCCTGTATATTTCAGACTCCCGATGTGGTTTTTGCCCCTAGGACCCAAGTGACCTTGACTAAAGATCAAAATGTTAAAAGGTCCTAGTCAAGTTCTACTCGTCATTTTCTTGATTGCATTAGACCTACCTGTACGAGCCTTGACTAAAGATCAAAATGATCGCACAACCGTCTTAACCAATCATATTAACATGCAACAGAAAATCATTACATAGCTAGCGGACACTACGCCTCGACTAAAGATCGAAATGCGCAACACGAATGCTAAGCACTACCAATCTGAAATGACGGATGGCTACAGCTGGTTTTTGGCGAAAAACCTTTAATGTAATGATCTTGATATCGTTGAAGGAACCGAGTAGTTTTGAAAAAGAGTGGTTTAGGCTCCGCTTTTGAAAACTAGTTGTTTTGAAAAAAACCGAGTAATCTATAATAACATAAACTTTTTCTCAAGAGGTCACTCCCCGTGAAGGGATTTAAGCTCTTGCTTCCTTGAATGAGGTACGGGATATTCCTAAGCGAATACCACTATTCAAAGCAAAAGAATACGACTATAGTTTTCCGAAAATTTGTTCCAATAACATCTTTTATGTTTATTTTTCCTTCCATTAATCTAAATGTTGGAGATAGTGCCCTCAGAGTCAATTATTGGATCACAGACACGTGATTGCAATGATTCAGGGAGGGCTTATACCGGTAGGACAGTCTTACTCAAGATGATAGTATGCTATCTGGTTTATTTTTATCATCGTGTACTGTTTTAGGTGACCTTACAGGTCGCTATTACACGTTGATAAAGCCCCTAGGATTCTTACTTGACTGCCAGCAGTATGAGGGCGATCATATATGTGGGAACTGGGGTCTATAAGCACATTCTTAAAAGGTCCCTAGTCGTGGGGGTTTCGAGACAGGGCATCGATACTCCAGAGTAGACTAGTGTATACAGTCGAGACCCCGACAAGGGGCAGTGGCCGGTCTCACAAGCCACTAGTGTCAGTTGGTTCACCTAAGATGTATATAGGTGCTCATTGGGTTATGAGTACACTGGGTAGGACTCGCCGGGAACATACTAGTTGGTATTATACTTGACGTCAGATAGCAGTTCCCTGGTGACATGTGTACAGGTTAGTTCATCGACCTGAGATCGTCATTTGTCTCGTGTGAGTTCCCATTGTACTTTGATTACTACCCTACCACGGCTCAAAGGAGTCGTGCAAATAGGTTTTAGATGGGTACATTCCCGAGCCACATGGAGGCAGTGAGCGGATCTGCAGGGGTTAGTCTCTCCCGGTATTGGGGGTGAGATCGCGCTGTGTCTAGGAGAGCCATTACACAAAGCCCTCGGCCGAGGCAGGAGATTTACTGATAGGTATTCCAGTAGTATCTCAGGGTGTTCTGGGTTACACTCCGACACGACTTGTACCGCTTTTGGGGGTCTGACTTTTACCAACCCCCTAGGCCCGCCATGCGATACTCATAGACGAACGGACTGGACTGTACGGATATTGTCACTGACAGGCTCAGTAGGGTGTCAGGATGAGTTCGCTCATCGACGTCCCTTTTGGTCAATACCTGGTAGCCCGTTACGTATGGTTAATACCTCTGACGTGCTAGTGGTTAAATTCACAGCCAAAGTATTGACGAGTCTTTAGAGTCCCCCACAGACAGTTTCTCAAGTTTCGGGCGAAACACTGTAGAGGTCGTATGGAGATATGGCAGGGTTCGATCTTATACGTGCGGTATTGTACGGATCAAGATCTGACGGATAATACTAGCGGGCTTTGGTTTAAGTCGGATCCTAGTATTGTACAGTGTAGATTTTGTCTCTTTGCATTTGTATTTAGTGGGAATACAAATGCGGGTATGTATATACAGTCGTGGGGTTTTCCTGTAATTTATTACTAGATCAGATTTTTGAAGTTGCCAGTTTGCATTCCGTTTCGGCCAGTTTTTCTTTGTTCCTTCATGGCCGAACTTTTGTGATGGAGGGGCTAATTTGCATATTTGTAAATTAGCAATTGTGGAGGGTTTATTTGGATATGGAAAGATTATGATGGCATCTTTTCTTTTCATGCATCTTTTCATAGCTTTACGAGATTGGATTAGTTTTGATGGTAGTGTGACCATTTTACCTCATTATCATCACATTGGATATGGTCACCCTTTAGCTTTTACTACACTCACCTCCCTTCATGGTTTTGGTTTTTTTCTCTCCTCATTCTTGATAGAGGCCGGCCACATGATGAGAGAGGGGAGAGGTTCATTTTGTGAGTGGAAATTCTTCATCTCATTTTTGCTTACACCAAAAATCCCAAAAGCTCATTTCCATTGCTCATTCCTCTATCACCATGGCTACTTCATAATCCCAAAGAGACAAAGTAATCACAACATACTCTACTTCAACCTTGGGCACGTCGGCTAGCACACTTCGTGCCCGAGTTGCTTCGGACGAAGCGGGAGCCCGTAAAAAGACTTCTCGATGTGGTGCCCTTTCCGACGAGTAGATGAAGACCGGAGATGCCGCGTGGAGCTTGGGATGGTGCCCGAAGACCGAAGGACACGGATCGTAAGGTATAGCATTCTATCCCTTCTCTTGATAGCTAGTTTTAGGTTAATGGTTCGATCCGGGATTTTAGAATGCGGTAGTGCCGGTTTTAAGTTCAGAAAAAAAATTCGTTTCCGCATTTTGGCCTCGGATAGACGGCCGGGGCGCTACCGTAGTCCTACACTAAATTAATGTGGTCGCATCAATTAATTCCTATCACACCAGAAAAGAA
Source organism: Agapanthus africanus (assembly GCA_030015575.1). Taxonomy (NCBI): domain Eukaryota; kingdom Viridiplantae; phylum Streptophyta; class Magnoliopsida; order Asparagales; family Amaryllidaceae; genus Agapanthus; species Agapanthus africanus. Next base: position 345,109,825 of record CM057341.1, read on the forward strand.
CGAAAATACAATGTACGTATATGCCATCCACATTCAACATGGGGCCCCGTCATGCACTGTTAAGTTACTTAACTAACGATAGAGCGAGGGCTGGAGTAGCGCGGATGCAAATCATATGCAACATCTACTCTTGTGTGTGTGTGTATAACCATTCATCCCAGGAATGATATAAGTGAAATTGTGTCTTAGCACCTCTAGTAGGTTTCCATATGCATCAAGTATGCAATTTTAAAAAATCTAGAGGTCTAAACTACACTAACCTAGAATCGAATTAGAGAATTAGGGTCTGTAAGCATGAAAGCAAGTTCTAAACTAAGTGAAGAGGGTCACAACATTTGTAGACCAAGTCCTTCACTTCTAAAACTCCAAATAGTAGTCCGTAGAACTCTTCTTGTCTCCACTTGAAGAAAAGATTGAGCTTGCTATGTTGTCTTCGAAGACGAAGATGATCCATTTTAAAGTCTCTCTAACTCATGCTCACTCTTCACCAATCAAAGTATTAGTGAAGTAAACAACCTAACCTAATGAGTTAGATTAGTGTAGGTTGATGAAGTAGGAGACTTGGCTCACTTAGAAATATTTTCCTATCTACTATTCCAACTCAAGAAAAACCCTAGAAAGCTCACTTGAGGAAGGAGATGAATTTGGGTGAAGAATAACTTGTGATGAGAGAGTGAACCATGAGCTAGAGATAAGGGTGAGATCAATAAATATCTAAGAGTAAAACAAAAGGAGAGCATGAGTCATGGCTTTTCAATGCTTCTTGAAGCATCCAAGCCATGACTTATTTTCCACCCTTTTCTTTTTACTCAAAATAAATAAATCCCCAATAATCTTTAGGTCTAGGTGTGAGTCTCATACACCCATGTTCTATGTATCATCTACCATGATACAAAATCATTTATATATATATATATATATCAAATCTATATATACAATTATATATATCAAGAGAAGAAAATCATTAGCGAGCAATATTAGTTAATATATTTATATATCAAATAAATTAATATATATCAAATTATTAAATCAACACTTGATTCAATAATTCGTTTATATCATATATAACCGACTAATATCATTTATATGTATATCATATTATCAAATCAACACTTGATTCAATAACCCGGTTATATCACGTATAACTCACTAATATTAAATACTTAATATTAAATCAACACTTGATTCAATAATTCGGTCATATCATATATAACCGGCCAGTATCAAATATATATACATATAACAAATCATTGAATCAACACTTGATTCAATAATCCGGTTATATCACATATAACCTAACTGATATGAAATATCACGAGATTAGAATACGGTATCACATACTCGTATTTAATCAACCTCCCGCATATATCACCATATGTGCCCTACTTCATTTCACTTGAGCTAGGAAGCCTCTGTATGGGAATTTAAAGACTCGTCAATACGCCTGCAGTAGGTAATGATCACATCAGATACCCACAAGACGTCAGCGGTACTAGCTGGACGTAACGGCTACCCAGGTATTGAATGAATGGAAGATCAAAAATCAAGCTTGTCCAAACTCTCGTGAAGCCTATAAAGAACACTTACCGTACAGTCTGGTCTCTTCGTCTGATATGTCTCATATCGAGTCTAGGGGTGGAATCGTAAGACCCCAGTAACTTGATAAGTCATGCCGATGTATGGCCTATAACTTTTCGAGAAACTACTGATAACACTGACCAGTAAATCTCATCAGCCCTGGCTAGGGACTTACTATTATAGCCAATCGAGCTGTCACGACCCAAAATAGCACGTGACTGGCACTTGAATTATGTGAAGTTTATAGGACCCCACCTAATTCAATTAAGCCAAAAGCCCAGAAATCTAAACCATTTAAAGAAGAAAGTGAAGGGAAACTTGTTTAAAAGTTTGCATATAAATCACTTTGAAAGTCGCAGTAAATTTTTTTAAAACATCATGTCTTTTCCAAAATTTTCGGCAGAGTATCCTTTGTAAATACTGGCCCCAAACGGGTACAAACATGAATAATATACATAATGAATAAAGGCATCCTCAAGCGGGAGCTAGCTCTTCGCCAATTGGCGGACACAATCACGCAACCAATAAAATATACAACGTCGAAGGGCGAGGATCAGAACTCAGAAAGAAACAAGAGAAAAACCATAATAATACAAGCGCGCGACTCTAAGGTCGAAAGAATATACATATGGTCTTCTAAGTCTATAAATTAACACAAGTCTGGTTGATGGAGTTACTAGATACAACTGAATATAAATAAAATACAATGGTGGTCACGATGCGAGTGAACCCACCTACCAAGCAATCACCCGGAAAGGAGCAGTGTGCCAGCAAGCCGTAATGAAGCATGTATGGCAGAACCTGCAAGAAACTGTGGCACAACGGGGGTGAGTTGCCAACTCGTGAGTAGAAAATATCACCGAGCAGAAATCACATGTATGACTCAATTCTAGGTCATACGATAATATCCTTATAAAATATAACCCTGAAACATCTACACATACGTGTAATATCCAGTGCTCATGCCAGTGCCTCAGGTAGCAAGATAATACATATATGATGTATAAATGCATTAAAATGAAAACAGAATACATCATGAATGAGAAAACTGTTTTCTTTAATTAGTGAGATTTCTGTAAATCGAGGTATCATCAATGAAATCAACATAGAATCCGTGTCAAGCATCGACACAAAACATAAATCCCAATATCCAATATCTCGGGTTCCGGCAATCCGGACTGGCCTATATCATATAATCTCAATACATCAAAGTCTCAATATCTCGGGCTCCGGCAATCCGGGCTGGCCCCTGGGCTCCGGCAATCTGGATTGGCCTAAATATCAAATCTCACGATAACGTCCGTATCCTCCGAATATCTGCCGCGTCACCAATAACCAGTCGGTAGTGCTCTCTTACCAGGCTTAACGCCATCATCTGCGACCATCTTGTCCCGGGGTACCGCATCGGGTCCACCATACACCCGCAGACGGTTCCTCCTCTTCCTCCAATCGGGTGTATGATACCGCTCCAGAGCCGAGAAAACCCATGGTGGACACCTCTCAAATCATATCACGAGAAAACCGCTATTTTCTATCTTTAAAATGATAATAAGTTTATAAAATCTTTGCGGTTTCTCCAAATCCAGAAATCTCGTGAAAATCCAAAATCCCAATCTCAAGAGTAAATAACCAATGAATTACCAGCACAAAGCTCCATAATATTGCATGACAAGGAATATATATATGCATGGGTATCTAAATACAGAATACAATATCTAAACCAGCACAGTAATGATATATTAGAACTATCAGCTAGCAAGTTATGTCAATGAAATAATATTCTGTAAAGTGTACGTGACATGGCAATTACTGATGATGATGTGCGTGAGCCGACAAGTAAGTGTTCGTAGTCATACGCATCATCGGTATTAGTACTGGTGTCCTGACAACATGGGTTTATAATACTAAAGAAAACGCAGGTATAAGCATTCAATTTGATGTGAACAACATGAATAAACGAAGAATGAATAGTAATCACAATAATGAAGAATATACATGTGCATATACGAGTCATACAGTTTGGCATTTGAAATACCACGAATCGTGGTTTTTAGGAATTAGGGTTTACGGTGTTTTTAAGAAAAGGTACGTCCTTTGAAAATCCATAATGCCCCCCTGATTGCCTTTTGAAAATACTCACGATTCGTTAGTTTCTGAAAATAGGTATGACTCGAGCCCAGTCTAACATCTACCAAGTAACTACAAGACTAAACTAAAGGCTAAACGAAAAGGTAAGGAAGTCCACCTAAGTCCGAGTCGATATATCTAGTAGTCGGTGATCCCGCCTCAATAGCATCGCGTACGATAGAATATATATAATACGACATTCTCGAGTCAAGAGTGCGGATCCATTATCATAATTATATCTCGTATGGTAAATCCATCGTACAGCATCCCAAAATCGGGGTACGGGTCGCCTATCACATATACCTCAATATCCATATGGTATCATTATCATAATATCAAGAACATGGTATTGATCTAAGTCTAGTACATACCGATACCATCAACATATATCCGCATGTGTATGAAAACAGCTTGCCCATCAATCCGCTAATATAATATGTCGTATCTCATAACACGACCCAAATCACATCACCGATCTCACGGCATCATGCCCAATCACATCGACTCATCTCCAAGTATCATATACTATCCTCATCATCCATGTGTGTGTGTGTGTGTATAGCAACATATCCACACACACACACACACACAGACACACAAATATCATATACACCAAAACATAACCCGTGTGGGCATGTGTGTGCGCACCTTATTCTAGGGTTCGCGACTAAGAAACTAACTAACGACACTATCATCCAATTTACACTAAAATTAACCCATGATCTCCTTAAACCTTTCTTGTTAATTATACATGTCTCAAAATACCATACTTATAATATATATAACATATTCGTACGCTACACTACGAGACTGCAGGGGTGCTATACGCCATCCACCCGACTTCCCCCGTAGATATATATCTACTCACCTTGATCCTTACTTGCCGAAGTCGATGATGCCATGCTCATCCTTGTTGTTCAAAGTCCACTCGAGGGTACCAACATATATACACACAAAGTATCGTAAACCGAAATCGCTCATGAAAACCAAAACGACACACATATCTCACATAGGTGAAAACCTATGGTCTACGCATGCAAGAAGAACCAATACCCCTCGACATCGATGTACAAACGCCAATCGATCGAGAAAACACAAAAATACCCATGTTCAAGTTACAGAATTCGCAAAACCGTAATCAGAAATGATGTAAAACACCTCCAGATTTTACCCTAAGTTGAATTAGCCAATTTTGCATATAGGGTAGGTCTAATTTAATGAAAATGGAGCCATGGACCAAGCACTAACCCACACTGAAGTGCCCAGGCCACAAATTGCGGCCATAAGGGATAAATTTGCAGCCTTGAATAGGAGATGGGGCCTCGGGTCTTTAGGGCACACTCCAAATCACATGCACACATCTCAGGAATCACTAAATATTATTCAGGTGCCCCGGGTCACAGCAGAACTCCAAATATCGCCACAATTCCGACAATCTTCCGATGTCGGGGTTTCTAAGATTGGGCTATGGAGTTAAATATCTAGTTTTAGTTCACAATACTAACACTACAGGGGTTGTATGACCTCTACTAACCTCAATTGCACCATAACAATCCAAATCAAGCCCTAACCTCAACTTGGAATTTTCGAACCTCACTAAACTACACTTAAAAACTTCTAAACTATAATGGATGTTAAAGGAATTGAAATACTACACTAATGATGAAAGAATTATCTCATTTGGTAACTCAAGAAAATTCTTGAGTTACCCCAAGTGCTCAAAATCCAATTTTTCTTGATGCTTATAGTGAGCTTGTGCACATTTTTAATGAAGGAATTATGGTGTTTTGAGGTGGATTTATGGTTGTGGTGAAGAGGTAGATGAGGGGAGAGAAGAGGGCAGCCATGGAGATGAGGGGGAGAAATGAAGGAGGAGAATAGCCATGGTCAAAGATGACCCCTCACCCTCTTTCTCTTGCCCAAACCTCCATATTCTAATCTTTTTCCTTTTCTTTTCTATTTTAAAAAGAAAAACACTTAAGAATAAAGATGAAGACATGCTTCATATCATAAAATGTAACAAGTATATGTGACATACCATGGAGCATGTCATGCACAAAAAAACCGGATTAATGAAAGATTAATGAAAATTAATCGAGATTAGCATTAATATAGAATATAATTAATTATAAGAAATCTATGAATGCTCCATTCATATAATCTCTTTCAAAATCAATAATTAACATAAATTTCCAAATATTTTCCAATTTATCGGTATTTGATTATACCATAGCATTTAAAACAATCCCCACACATTAAAAGATTCCTAATATTTTATTATTCAATTATATAAATTCCTAAAAATGATATTTTATTTTTCTGAAATGTTACAGTCTTCCCCACTTAAATAAATTCGGTCCCCGAATTTAAATTTAAACCCTTCAATACTAAACATTTCAGTAAAATGATCAAGTCGCCGTGGCTCTGAAATCATAAATACATAAAACACATCGTAGCGCATTGCATGCGCATGGAAACTAGTATATAACCCAAAATCAAAAATCCGTCAAGCATCACGCAATCATCGGAGTTATGGTGAAAATACCAATGTCAAAATTCAATACGAAAACCAACATGATATATATTTCAAAACCATAACATGTACATAGTACGAATCGTTGTAAACTCGTCAAAACATCTGAAAGAGATGCATGCCAAACCTTTTTCAAATCGTTGTGCGATGCGCGTGTCACGGCACAAGTAGCAGACGTTTATTGTAAGAAAAATAACTATATATATATCCTTTGTTTAATATACACGTCCCGCCGTTTTGAAAATAATTTAGAACGATTTCCTTTGTAAAATGTTTCGTGTCATCTCGGACACGTAGGTAAATACTGATACTATAGCTCCTTTTTTGGAAATCCCTTTGATTACTATCCATGCATGCAAAACATATTCAGGTACTGTCCTCTGACCAGTCCTGCTCAGTTACTATACCATGTAGTAAATATCATAATACATCCTGCTCCAAAAGAAATCAATCCCAAAATGTGTATAAGAATGCCACGTGCGTCTGGTACGCACGGAAATCGAAATGCATGAATGTGCCATACATGTGCACAGAAACAAAATCTAAGTGCAACGGGTGCGCACGAAAACACCTGTTAAAGGCAACGGGTGTGCCTGACAACAATATCAGGTGCATCTGGTATGCACGAAGAATCCCGATTTAGTGCATCTGGTGTGCACCAAAATAGCATCAAGCGCGCCAAGTATGCGCAAAAATCCAACCCAAGTGCACCAGGTGCACGAAAACAAATATCGAATATCGCAATCGAAATTGACGGTATACAATATATCTCAACCCAAATCAGGTATACCGTGGTATATAAACTCATAAACGCGTGCATTTGCATGCAAATCATATCAAGGTATGGAAAACTCGCATACCTTACACCAAATACATAAGTCAAAATCGTGTGCGACCTCTATGCATGAATTCAAAATTGAATATATCGGAGGGTACGAAATCAAAATCAGGTGCAATGGGTCTGCACAAAACGAAAATCAGTACAACTGATACATAGAAATACGTATCATTTGCAACTGTGGTGCACAAAATCTCAATCATGCAAATGAATCGCCCAAAACACCGAAATCCAAAATGACGGACACGTGATATTCGAATCACCAAATCGCAAATCGTAAACACTGTCGTTGATATGTCCTTCCTTCAAAGTCAAGAAGGTGTCGGTGATTCCACAACTAGCAGAGAAAGATATCTACTAGCCTCCTTTTCACGGTCTGGCGTCTTATGCCCTTAGGCTCTCGTCACTCACTGTGTCATGCCTCGCTTCCTAAAATACGGAATACGAGAGGTTGACAAGGCCAGCCATGCTCCTATAGTCAAGGAAACATCCTGCCGTAGTCACACTTCGGCTTCTAGCTTTACGTGGTAATCAGTAATCAATGCGCAGGTAATGAGAAATGCAGTCACTAAATCAAAACAGATATAAACTAACCAGATAGAGATCAAGGAAGTATAGCGCTGAGTCGCTGATCCAGATATCTGCAATGTCCTCGAGGTACGTCAGGTCGTGGTCCAAGCTAAATCCGCTTCTCACTCTGAGCATACATACTCAGGTCGTCAGAACGACAAAATAGCAACAAATAGAAATACATGTAGCAAGTGTAATAATGATGAATATGAAATGTAAGCATGAAGTAATAATATGAGCATGAAGGAGCCAGTACATGTAAACAGTGAAGCGGGTAAACAGTAAGACAGGTGTATCAGTCAGTAATCCATGTATGTCACTAGACCTATCAGTTTCTAAGTCTCACTGTTCAGGTCGCTAAACCTATCGTCAGTCCAAGTGTGAGAGTCAACCACTCGTGAGTATCGCCCACCCAAGGGTAGGACCCAAGGGCAAGGGAACACGGGCTCGAATCACGCACGATAGTAATCAGTAACTCCATCCATACAACTCCCAAAATCACGGTATATGCCGGCAATGGGACTTCCGAGATTCTGTTGAACACACACTCAAACTACCCCACACCTGTGGTCTACATCAAACACCAACCGTAAACTCAAATATTAGTCGGTCCATGACAAGTCTAAGCGAGAACTGGAGACAGGATCTCCATCAAGCATGTCTCGACTGATATCCAAGATAAATGGACAGTGTTTGGTGCCTTACATATGACACCCATATAAGTGCTTCCATAATCGTCCCATACCAATTATAGTCACACTTATACATGTCCCATAGACGTCGAAAATGTAATAAATCAATCGGGTCCGCGGATTGTGTACAAGTACGTGTCACTTTCACTTATTCATTCACACTTTAACACTAACGTACTTGCCACAATCCGAACACTAATATCTAACACTGGGTAATGTATACGACCACTAGGTTACCAATGCAATGACATCTACATGATATGATGAGAATACGATAATTACGATATGAATAGAATATCATCAGTCAGTGTCCGAACACTTGTATAATTCACAATAAAACATAAATGCAAAATTGAATGAAACAATGTAAAAGGGGTAAGCAGTATGTTTAATTATCTATCCATCAAAATTGGTTCCGCGCCAATCGGGTTTCAGGTTTGCTAGTTGTGGCTATTTCAATTTAAGTGTTTACTGCTGGAAATCCGGTTTCATAACTGAAATGTCCGTTTTGTAACACATTTTAATCTCAGTTGGAAGTATAATTAGGCAATGCTATAGTTGAACAATGTTTAGGTTTATCAGTTAGGATATTAACGCAATTAGAGGATCAGTAATATCCTAAATCCATAGGGAGTTATGGCCAGGTTTAGGTTGGTGTGTAAAACCTATCACTGCTGAATTAAGTAGAACACGTCGACATTATAAAATGTGCTAAAAATATCATACATAACAGGAATCCAGTGAAACCAGTGGAGTAAGAAAGCTAACTAAATTTTCTACTTAACTATATAGGGTTCCGCACGTCTTCGCATTTGAGCAAGGATATACAGTGATTTAAAAACAGGGGTTAACCGGGAGTACTGCTCTGGACTGCAGTCAAGAATCGTAATTCTCCCCAGTTTTCCCTTTCATAACTAGTTCAATTTTAGAAATCAACTATGGAGTACTGTAGGCTAATCTGTTAGATTGGACACGAACCTTGGAGCGCTAAAATCCGACTTGTAAAAGATTTAATATGAATTTAACGGTCTAGCATGTTCAGGAAATTCAGGTTTCGTACCGACTATCGGGAGCAGCATTACATAGTTGAAATGACCGTGGTTTTCAACTAAATTTCTGCAGTACCTCTATGAGTAGTAAAAGGGTTTAACGATCACTAGTTATTCCATTTAAAGATGGGTTTTCACTTAAAATTTTGCATCAAAATCTAGATTTAACCATTCGATTCACAGTCGAAATGTTTGTTTCTTTTAACTAAGCAAGCACAGTTGGATTCTACTATTTCCATATGATATTATCGCTAGATTTTAGACTAGATTGTTACCCAAATCAATATTACTATAATTAATACGGTTTACTATTTAAAACACTGCGGTAATTTTTGGTGTGAACATAAACATATATATTGATCTGTTCGTTACTGTAGCATGTAAGCAAGTGGCGAGCACTTGCCTCGATCGACGTGGAAAGGTGGCGACGACTCCAGTGCAGTGATGGACAGCAGAAGAAATAATACGACGATGTTCTTGGTTCTTCAATAATCAGGTTCGGCTCGAACAGTGATCGGCTGCGGCTAAGGCTCGAATGCAGCGGAGAGAGGCTTAAGCTTGACGTCTTGACTGCGGTGGGTACGGAGGCAGGCAGTAGTGTTGCTGGTGGTGGTCGGCTGTGGGGGGGGCTTGTTGATGGAATCGAAAGAGAGACGAGGTTGCAGTGGGGCGTTGGTGCGGGTGGCGGTCGTCGGCGGCGATGGGCACTCGGGTCAGGATCGGTGGTGGCAAGCTCGGTAGGAGAAGAGAGAGGGGATGTGCTCGTGGCAGCGGCGTCAAGGAGTGGTCGATGGTGGTTGAGAGTCGCTGGGGTCGTCGGTGAGAGGAGGCAGTGAGAGCTGGAGATTGGCGTCACTGGCGAGGGTGTCGGTAGAGTGCAGCTCGAGATGGCCAGCGAGGTGGGTTTGCAGTGAGGAAGCTCGGTGGTTCTGAGTGTAGCGAGTGAGGCTCGGTGGTGCGAGATGTAGAGGTTGAAGACGAGGTGATCGACGGTGAGGGTGCAGGCGATGCTTTAGGATGAAGATGACGGCGATGGTGGTTGCGGTGTTTTGAGGAGGAGGCGGGGGTGCAGTGGAAAAGAGGTAGTGAGGGAGAGAGGAGATGACGAGAGGGAGTGAAGAGAGAATGGAGGGTCGTGGAGAGCAGGTCGAGGTGCGGGCGTGGTCGTTGCACAGAGGACGGGGAGAAGAAAAGACGTTGGTTGAGGGAGATGGGGGTGAGCGTGTCGTGGGGGGGTTCATTGTGGAGGACTGTTGCGAGGAGGGGGCGAGTCTTAGGATGAGGAGCGGGTGAACGGCGCGAGAAACGGGGGAAGCACGGGAAAATGGGCGGGAAAGGGGACGAACGAAGGAGAAAGAAAGAGGAGGAAACGGGTCGGGTGTCGTGGCAAGTTGGGCCGGGCTTGGGGAAATTGGGACTGGGTTTGGGGTGAAAAATTAAAAGAGATTTAGAGAGGGAGTGGGCTGGGCTTGGGTTTGTTTAGGGAAAAAGAATTTAAAAGGGAATAGAAATAGGGTTAGGGTTATAAAAGGAAACAAAATAAAATGAAAGGATTAGGGTTTTAAAATATTTAAAATAATTATAAATATAAATAAGTAAATTTTGTAAGTAACCCTTTTATAAAAATACGGATATTGGTGTATAAAAGAACTGGGTATTATAGCATACCATCCTTACAAAAAAATTCTTCCTCGAAATTCAAAATAAACAATAACATATAAAATAATGTGCAAAAAGCCACAAAATCAAGTACTAACATATAGTGATTTACTTAAAAGCAGCTAGATAAAAAATCGAAGATCTATATATGTATAAGAAATAACGCAACTAAAAGGATAGGTCTAAATAAGCACAAGGCAGAACCATCAATAAGGATAAACTATATGTACAAGAGAATAAAATAGCAATAACAACCAAATGTGAAGGGTTTGCCGATAGGCCAAAGTATTTTAGAATGAATATATCGATTAAACAATTTTAAAATAACTTGAGAAAACCCATATGGTGAAAATAAGAAAAATAGAACAAAATAGTATATGCGATATATGTTGGCGCTATTGAAAACATGGAAAATAGCAAAGCATTTTAAAATGAATAAAACAGGAGTAGTTAATAACACGCAATTCTTCGATAAACACAGAATATTGAAAGCTAAATTTCGAATAACGACGTCACTGAATGTAATTATAGTAATAAAAGAAAGCACTACTAATGTATAAGGGCTAGTCAGGGTATGGGTTTCATGGAGTATGGCCCATTCACAAAAGTCGGAAAGTGGTACTTCAATCTGAATGTCGAAAAGGCTGTGGTCGCTTCAGCACAGGGTGCAAGGGTGAAGAGTAATGAATCTCAGAAGGGAAGGAAATTTATTGGGGAGGAAAAACGGTCATTGCATCATGCGAATCAAAAATCAGAAGATTAGCGAACTCAGAAATTTTATTATCATTCCAGAAAATTTCAAACAAAGCATTCTCGAAAGATAAAAGGTGGCCCTAAGCTATACATAGATTTATTTGGCCAGAGGAAACAAAAGATAAATAGCGTCAGTCACGGTTGTGGAAGTTCAGCAGGCTATGGTAAGCTCACGCGCTAAGATTGGAGCGTCCATTTCCGTAGCGCCTCGCAGAGATTGCCACTGGAGGTTCTTCTGCCGTGGGGTCTTCTTCTTCTGGTCCTTCTGCCTCGGCTGGAGCTTCTTCATCGTGGTATGCTTCCACAGGATCCGCCTCTTCTGGATCATCTTCCACGGGATTTTCTTCCACTGGATTCTCCTCAAGGTCTTCCTCAGGATCTTCCTCTATCAGGTCCTCTTCGGGGTCCTCTTCTTCGTTGTCAGAGTCGCTGATCATGTCGACTCCTGGGGCTGCGACTCCCTCATCCTCGGAATCGCTGTTTCCGAAAATAACCTGTGTGCCGTTGATTTCGTCATCTGAACTTACCAGCATGCAGTCCTGGGAAACGCAAGACCGTGTGTCCTCATCCAGAGGAGGCGCTGCTCCAGGGTAGGCCATGGCCTGAAAAGAAAGAGTCATGATTAGACAGTGGAACACACCAAGAAAATAACCAAGGATACGGAGCACAAGGAAAATATGCGGTAGGTAAGGATTGAAAAATCAAAATTTAGAATACTGATGGAATGAGTAGTATAAGGAAAATGAGTGGCAAGGGGACGATACATACATCACAACTCAAAATTTTATTGCATTCAAACTAAAAAGTTCAATGGATACAAGATTCTAAACGAAAAGAAACATTTACAAAAGAGTGACAATATTTTTTATTGAAAGCAGAAAAGGCGATAGTTCTTCATTGGTATCTAGACCGCTGCATTCTCGTCAAGCGAGTGGAATCCTACGCTAGGTCCGTACCATCCTCGAAGCTCGAACTACGAAATAACCAAGTCACTTAGCAGTAGTGGAGAGTGTGGATGAATCTCCTTCTTGCAGCTCCTTCCTTCTAGGCCAACCATTGACAAGATGTTCGTCGGATCCACAAATCAAGCATTGTCCTTTAGCGCTGAGACGGTCTCTACGAAAGTGTCCTGGCTTCTTACAGTATCCACAACATTGAGTCCTCCGCTGCTTCCGTTGCTGAGGAACAAGTGGGCGCTTCGTATTCACTCGGTTTCCTTGTGTAACAGGGATTCCCTTACGATTGGAGGCTTCCGCTGGTGCCTGAGTCATCTGCCTTCTTAATCCTTTAGCTAACAGGTCGTTCGTTCGCTCCTGGGTTTCCTTCAAACCTTGCAGTACATTCAAAATCTCGACGGTCTGATTCTGGGGAGTGGAGATAGAAGAAGAGTCGTTGGAAGACATGATCCTGAAACAACAATTTTAGGACGGCATAAGGTACAAGCTATAAGGATCAGAATACAATGTAGATTAGGCAAGGAAACAAGAATATCAGGTGAGGTGAAATTCAAACGAGTGAAAATCAAATGTAGAGCTCCAAGTCACTCGAACAGAGTACAGTATTATAACTATGCTGCAGTTTACAATTACAATCACATAAGTCTACTAAGTCACCCAAAACACTAACGGATGGAGTCAAAATATGGCATGACGAATAATAAAGATTCAAGTCAAAGATAACAGTTCACAATCCGGACCGAAAGAGCGACTTAAATTGTCAAGCTCTACTCGGAAACTACAATCGCAATCATAGCAAAACCTGGCTCTGATACCAACAAAACCATGTCACGCCCCGCTTCCTAGAATACGGAATACCAGGGGTTGACAAGGCCAGCCATGCTCCTACGGTCAAGGAAACATCCTGCCGTAGTCATACTTCGGTTTCTAGCTTTACGTGGTAATCAGTAATCAATGCACAGGTAATGAGAAATGCAGTCACTAAATCAAAAAAGATATAAACTAACCAGATAGAGATCAAGGAAGTATAGCACAGAGTTGCTGATCCAGATATCTGCAATGTCCTCGAGGTACGTCAGGTCCTGGTCCAAGCTAAATCCTCTTCTCACTCTGAGCATGCATACTCAGGTCGTCAGAGCGACAAAATAGCAACGAATAGAAATACATGTAGCAAGTGTAATAATGATGAATAAGAAACAATAAGCATGAAGTAATAATATGAGCTTGAACAAGCCAGTACATGTAAACAGTAAAGCAGGTAAACAGTAAGACAGGTGTATCAGTCAGTAATCCATGCATGTCACTAGACCTATCAGTCTCTAAGTCTCACTGTCCAGGTCGATAAACCTATCGTCAGTCCAAGTGTGAGAGTCAACCACTCGTGAGTATCCCCCACCCAAGGATAGGACCCAAGGGCAAAGGAACACGGGCCCGAATCATGCACGATAATAATCAGTAACTCTATCCATACAACTCCCAAAATCACGGTATATGCCGGCAATGGGACTCCCGAGATTCTGTTGAACTCACACTCAAACTATCCCACACCCGATGGTCTACATCAAACACCAACCGTAAACTCAAATATTAGTCGGTCCATGACAAATCGAAGCGAGAACTGGAGACAGGATCTCCATCAAGCATGTCTCGACTGATATCCAAGATAAATGGACAGTGTTTGGTGCCTTTCCTATGACACCCATATAAGTGTTTCCGTAATTATCCTAAACCAATTATAGTCACAGTTATACATGTCCCATAGACGTCGATAATACAATAAATCAATCGGGTCTGCGGATTGTGTACAAGTACGTGTCATTTTCACTTATTCATTCGCACTTTAACACTAACGTACTTGCCACAATCCGAACACTAATATCTAACACTGGGTAATGTAGACGACCACTAGGTTACCAATGCAATGACATCTACATGATATGATGAGAGTATGATAATTACGACATGAATAGAATATCATCAGTCTGTGTCCGAACACTTCCATAATTCACAATAAAACATACATGCAAAATTGAACGAAACAATGTAAAAGGAGTAAGTAGTATGTTTAATTATCTATCCATCAAAATTAGTTTCGCACCAATCGGGTTTCAGGTTAGCTAGTTGTGGCTATTTCAATTTAAGTGTTCACTGCTTGAAATCCGGTTTCAGAACTGGAATGTCCATTTCGTAACACATTTTAATCTCAGTTGGAAGCATAATTAGGCGACACTATAGTTGAACAATGTTTAGGTTTATCAGTTTGGATTTCAACTCAATTGGAGGATCAGTAATATCCTAAATCCATAGGGAGTTATGGCCAGGTTTAGGTTGGTGTGTAAAATCTGTCACTACTGAATTCAGCAGAACACGTCGACATTATAAAATGTGCTAAAAATATCATACAGAACAGGAATCCAGTGAAACCAGTGGAGTAAGAAAGCTAACTCAATTTTATACGCAATGATATAGGGTTACACACGTCTTCGCATTTGAACAAGGATATACAGTGATTTAAAAACAGGGGTTAACCGGGAGTACTGCTCTGGACCGCAGTCCTGAATCATAATTCTCCCCAGTTTTCCCCATCATAACTAGTTCAAGTTTAGAAATCAACTATGCAGTAATGTAGGTTAATCTGTTATCTTTGACGCAAATCATGGAACGCTAAAATCCAACTTGCAAACGATTTAATATGAATTTAACGGTCTAGCATGTTCAGAAAATTCAGGTTTCATACCGACTATCGGGAGCAGCATTACATAGTTGAAATGACCGTGGTTTTCAACAAAATTTCTACAGTACCTTTATGAGTAGTAAAAGGGTTTAACGATCACTATTTCCGCCATTTAAAGATGGGTTTTCACTTAAAATTTTGCATCCAAATCTAGAATTAAGAATTCGATTCGCAGTCGAAACGTCTGTTTCTTTTAACTAAACAAGCACTGTTGGATTATACTATTTCCATACAATGTTATCGCAAGATTTTAGACTAGATTGTGACCCAAATCAATATTACTAGAATTAATACGTTTAAATATTTAAAACACTGCGGTAATTTTTGGTGTGAACATAAACATATATATTGATCTGTTTGTTACTGTAGCATGTAAGCAAGTGGCGAGCACTTGTCTCGATCGACGTGGAAAGGTGGCGACGACTCCGGCGCAGTGATGGACAGCAGAAGCGATGATACTATGACGTCCTTGGTTCTTCGATGATCGGGTTCGGCTCGAACAGTAATCGGCTGCGGCTAAGGCTCGAGTGCAGCGGATAGGGGCTTAAGCTTGACGTCTTGACTGCGGTGGGTACGGAGGCAGGCAGTAGTGTTGCTGGTGGTGGTCGTCTGTGCGGGGGGGGGGGGTCTTGTTGATGGAAGCAAAAGAGAGAAGAGGTTGCAGTGGGGCGTTGGTGCGAGTGGCGGGCGTCGGCGGCGATGGGCGCTCGGGTCAGGATCGGTGGTGGCAAGCTCGGTAGGAGAGGAGAGAGAGGATGTGCTCATGGCAGCATCGTCGGGGAGTGGTCGATGGTGGTTAAGATTCGGTAGGGTCGTCGGTGAGAGGAGGCAGTGAGAGCTGGAGATTGGCGTCACTGGAGAGGGTGTCGGCGGAGTGCAGCTTGAGATGGCCGGCGAGGTGGGTTTGCAGTGGGGAAGCTCGGTGGTTCTGGGTGTAGCGAGTGAGGCTCGGTGGTGCGAGATATGGAGGTTGAAGACGAGGTGATCGACGGTGAGGGTGCAGGCGGTGCTTTGGGATGAAGACGACGACGATGGTGGTTACGGTGTTGTGAGGAGGAGGCGGGGGTGCAGTGGAAAGGAGGTAGTGAGGGAGAGAAGAGATGACGAGAGGGAGTGAAGAGAGAGAGGGGAGGGTCGTGGAGAGCAGGTCGATGTGCGGGCGTGGTCGTTGGGCAGAGGACGGGGAGAAGAAGAGACGTGGGTTGAGGGAGATGGGGTGAGCGGGTCGTGGGGGGGTTCGTTGTGGATGACTGTTGCGAGGAGGGGGCGAGTCGTGGGTGAACGGCGCGAGAAACGGGGGAAGCACGGGAAAATGGGCGGGAAAAGGGAAGAACGAAGGAGGAAGAAAGAGGTGGAAGCGGGGCGGGTGTCGTAGGAAGTTGGGCCGGGCTTGAGGAAATTGTGAATGGGTTTGGGGTGAAGAATTAAAAGAGAGTTAGAGAGGGAGTGGGCTAGGGTTGGGTTTGTTTTGGGAAAAAGAATTTAAAACGGAATAGAAATAGGGTTAGGGTTATAAAAGGAAACAAAATAAAATGAAAGGATTAGGGTTTTAAAATATTTAAAATAATTATAAATATAAATAAGTAAATTTTGTAAGTAAACCTTTCATAAAAATACGGATATTGGTGTATAAAAGAACTGGGCATTGCATACTGCGAATTGTTGGTTACATAGCTCCTCGGCTCAACGGCCTAATGTGGAACGATGACGGAAACAGTTCCTCTCTGGCACATCCTCTAAAGGTCTCTGGCCAACTCTCTTGGTCACTCATAACATGTCTCGTCGACGATGCCGAACTCTGGCCTACTGGGTGTGTGTAATACGACCGATCCTGAGTCCAATCTTCTTGTGTAGTATTTCCAGAAAGATCTTGTCGGGGTCCCTCCCAATCTCATTTCGGATGAACTGCCTGGAAGTTATCGCCATTTACTAAATCAATTTCTTATTCCGGAACGGCTGCATACTCATCCCGACTCCTTTTGGAAGATATATTCATATTCAACACCTCTGCATATGTATCACATCTCTGATATCAGTGGAGTGGAACGTCATCTCATCAAAATCTTGTATGAACCTCTTACTCCACTTTTCTCTAATGTCGACTGATTCGGACTCGTCTCTTCATAGCTGTATGGACTGCGCTACAAACGACTATACTCATTTCTAGAGTCTCCCAAGTAATGTATCCCGTTACATGATATCCGGACGACGTCAAATTTTCGATCGATTCGTCAAAGCCCCATAATTTCCCGAGAGCTCAACACTCATGCACAGTTTAATAATATCCAGTACATGCCACAGTACCTATGGACCAGCCGTAGAAGGGTAAACCCAAGCCTCATTAATGGCACCGCGGAACTGCCGCAAATCCTAAGGTTCAAAAGCGTTCCCATGGTCATTATATCGAGTTAGGGTTTCATTCTTCTAGAGGGTCCAAGGAATTACTTGCATGTTTTTCCGAATACCTTAAACTTGGAAAAATGGGTTTCTGACATTCGATCGTTTTCTATCGACTCTCAACGTACCTGCGTGAAGTCTTCTCTAACTGGAATCAATCAATTTGATGACCTCGCATCGGGGTATGCAAACAAACCACATGTCCTAGTCATTCATCCATAGGTGACTAGCGATCTTCTATCATACCTCTAAGTATAAACTCGTGCTGCAATAGCTTCAAACATATGGGGCGGTATCTTGTCAGTCGCAGCAGCATTTGGCTCATTCGTCCGCACGCTAAACAGTGCATCAATCATCAAGAATAATGGTGCATTGACGGTCATCACATTCTAGCCGGCCTCTATCAGTGGCCCAATCCTCTGGTGCTGATCTGCATGTTCGAGAAATTTTAATAAAAGCAATCCATCAAACGCTGATGGCGCGAAAACATAATAAAACGACACATCTATGCAATCGTGTGTCACCGAAAATTACGCCCTGGTCAGTCCTCGTCCAAGACGAGCTCATGCTGACCGCAACTCTAGCCGCAGCTCTCTCTGCCCGTGCAATCGTGGTAACACAAACCACAAACCGATAACGATGAGGATAGATCAATGAACGAATAGAATACTGTGCAAAGAAATGTACATCCTAAGGCTTCTTAAGCGGAGTAGCGTATCGTAAGTATGCCGTGGAACATATACACGGTATGTCACTCTACATAAGTTACCTACTCCATCAACCAAGGTCAACCTATGCGACGAAAGTTCGGGTCTAATACCCTCTCGACCAATTCTAAGTTCCGTAAGGTCAAGCCTAGGTTCCGAATATATATATATATATATATATATATATATATATATATATATATATATATATATATATATATACGTCCTAGACTCCGCATAGTCAAACATAGACTCGAACCAAGGTTAAACCTAGCGCTCTGATACCAACTTTGTCACGACCCAAAATAGCACGTGACTGACACTTGAATCATGTGAAGTCTATAGGACCCCACCTAATTCAAGTACGCCAAAAGCCCAAAAATATAAACCATTTAAAGAAGAAAGTGAAGGGAAACTTGTTTAAAAGTTTGCATAATCACTTTAAAGTCATAGTAAACATTTTTAAAACATCAAGTCTTTTCCAAAAATTTCGGCAGAGTCTCCTTTGTAAATACTGACCCCAAACGGGTACAAACATGAATAATATGCATAATGAATAAAGGCATCCCCAAGCGGGAGCTATCTCTTCGCCAATTGGCAGACACAACCACGCAAGCAATAAAATATACAACGCCGAAGGGCGAGGATCAAAACTATCACAACCCGAAAATATTAGCTCGTGACCGACACTGGAATCACGCGACATCTAAAGGCGTAACGTAACTCAAATAAGCTGAAACCTAGAAATCTAAATCTTATTAAAATAATAAAAGAGGTGAAGTTTTGAAAATAAGGTATAATGAAATCAAACGTTTTCTTAATTGTATAAATAAAGGAACATGAAAAATGCAACTGGATTTACTAGTTGAAAAACATTTTTCGTCTTTTTAAAAATTTGGGCCGCACCTCACCAAGCGAACATATAACCCATCGCTCAAGTGTATGGTTGACTATATTTTCGGGTCATTTGACCACATTTAAAAGATAATATAAAAGGCATTCCCAAGCGGGAACTAGCACTTCGCCAACCGGCGGATTCATAACCATGCAAGTCAATAATTTATGTATACGACACCCAACGGTGAAAATCACCAGAAAAGATAAAGAAATAAGCAAGACATCAACCCACCAAGCGAACTTATAACCCATCGCTCAAGTCTCGCAACTACAAGTCTCACTAAGTCTTACTAATTATACAAATACTAGTTTTGATTGATGGAGTTGACTAGATACAATATGAATAATAAATACAATAGTGGTACGATCTTACATGTACCACCTACCTAAGCAAAACACCCGAATGCAGTGATGTGCCAGCGATGCCACTACAGATCCATGCGGTCAACCTACAAGAACTGTGGCACAACGGGGGTGAGTTGCCAACTCGTGAGTAGAAAACATCAACAGGTAGAAATCGAATAAAATAACTATTTCCTAGGTCAATTATATCATAAAGGTAATACTATGATATCTACGGCGACCGTATCTGCATATTTGCCAACAATATACTCAATGCCTATCTGCATGTGGATATCATCCAACCATATAATCAATGCCTGTATGCATGTGGATCTCGTCCACGCGTCAACCAATGACATAACCACATCATGCATGTAAATATCATAAAAGCATATGCATAGAAGTATGAGGATATAAATCAACGTGTGTCCCTCGCGACACATCAAAATCATGGGATCTGAGTGTCCAGCATCGACACTCGAAACATCATGAAACCCGTGTATAGACTCGACACGTAAATCCTCATATCTCTCAGGCTCCGTCAGTCCGGATCAGCCCACGGGCTCCGTCTGCGGGATCGGCCCTCGGGCTCCGGCAGAACGGGTCGGCCCAATATCCATCTCTCGACTCCGGTCGGTATCCTCCGGATAACCGCCAAGTCCAACCAATCACCGGTAGGTAGTGCTCTCCCTGGTTGGCTCATCATCATCCCCACGAAATCTCTCTCTCGCCCCAGGGTACCATACCAGGTCTACCATGATCCTGCAAATGGTTAATCCAACTCCACGAATCAGGTTTCACATATCACACGTCTCAGAACCGAGAAAACGCATAGTGGACGCACTGAAATATCATATCAAGAGAAACCGGGTTTTTAAAACATTACATACTTTCTTTTGAAATAACCACGGTTCTCAAATCCAGAAATCTCATGAAAACAGCATATCTCAATGCGTATAATCATAAAGCATGATGTATGCGACATATAATAGAAATGTGAGCATATCCGTATGTCATGCACATGGAATAGTACTATGCACATATCAAGAGAAAACCGCTCTTTTAAATGATTCCAGTTTTAAAATACATCCTGCGGTTCCTAATTTCTCTAAGGTCTAATGCAACATCATATAAAGGAGTATATGTAACTATAGCAAGTAAATTATGCAAGGAGTCATATCATGATGCAGCAAATTATACTTTGTAGTGACATGTCAATTATCGATGATGAAGTGTGTGAGCCGGCCAATCTGTGTAAGTGTAGCATACGCATCATCGATAATTGTGTAGGTGTACTAGCACAAGTATATGAAATGCAATGAGAGTGACATAAACGTAGCATAAAGTAAATCGTATGAGAATGCTGACAGGTATACGTATCTAACATGACCAAGTCGGTGAATCTATCAATTGGCATCCAGCCTCACAACATCACGTACGGTATAATCCATCGTACGGCATCCTCCAGTCAAGGGTTTGGATCAATCATCATAAAACTCGTCACGTACGGTAAATCATCGTACGGCGACATTAAACCATTAACGATCCTATCAACCTATATGACAATGAGGGTAAGGACCTAACGTCACGTACGACCTATCATTCATGATTCACCACATTATATATATCTATATACCTATATCCCAGGTCGCATCCATAACAATCTCATATCGGGGGACTGACAAAGGTATCAATCATCTCAATCGACTCGCTTCCGTATACCGACATATCAATCAAGTCATCATATCACATCGTATATCCTTTTCATCGCATTAAGTCATCTTTCATCAAGTCAATTTTATATATACATTCTTCCTTATACATCAAATGTCACGCTACTCTAAAACTCATACCTATTCTAGTGCAACTACATGTCTATAAGTCGTGATTCACACTCACTTTTCATATCCCTAAAGCTTTCATCTCATATCTCAATATATATATAATATATATATATATATATTCATCACTCATAACATCTCTAACTTTCTTTTTAACCATATCCCTAGTTTTCTAATCTAGGTTTCTACGACTGTATCCTATAGATCGGTTTCCATTTAAAATTTGCGGGGGTGCAATACGCCATCCACCCGACTTCCCCCATAGATATAGATCTACTCACCTTGATCCTTATTTGCCGAAGTCGGTGACGCCATGCTCCGTCGCCTCGTAATCCACGCGAAGGTAACTACATTAATACGCAATCGCAATCGCTATTAACATTAAGTCCGGAAAACCAATACGGCACACAAATCGCTTATAGGTTAGAACCTATAGCCTACGCCTGCAAAACCACCAAACAACCCTCGTCGCTGACGTATAAACATCAGACGACGGAACACAATATCAAATACCAAATTCCAATTCATTAAAAGTCGCAATACGAAATCAGTAACTTAAGAAAACCTCTCCAGATTTTGCCTAATGTTAAATTAAACAATTTTGCATATATAGGAGGTCTAATGGACTGATATAGGATCCACAGACCAAGAACGAACTTGTCATGACCCGAAATAGCACGTAACTGGCACTTGAATCATATGAAGTCTATAGGACCCCATCTAATTCAAGTAAGCCAAAAATCCCAGAAATCTAAACCATTTTAAAGAAGTAGTAAAGAAAACTTATCTTTAAAGCGAGTGGTTTTACAAATTAAGACGAATTATGCATTTTCGAAATCTCAAGTCTGTTTTGAAAATTTCGGCAGAGTTTCCTTTGTAAATACTGGCCCCAAAAGGGTACAACATGCATAATATGAATAAAGACACCCCTAAGCGGGAGCTAGCTCTTCGTCAATTGACGGTCACAACCATGCAAGCAATAATATATACAACGCCAAGAGCGAGGATCAAAACTCAAAAGGAATCTCAAATCAACATGAAAACCATAATAATACAAGCGCGACTCTAAGGTCGAAATAATATACCACTGGTCTCTGAGGATATAAAATATACAAGTCTGGTTGATGTAGTTTACTAGATACAACTGAATATAAATATACAATGGTGATCACGATACATGTGAGTCCACCTACCAAAGCAATCACTCGAAAAAGGGACAGTGTACCAGCAAAACCATAACGAACCTGTACGGCAAAACCTGCAGGAAACTGTGGCACAACGAGGGTAAGTTGCCAACTCATGAGTAGAAAACATCACAGAGCAGAAATCGTATGTATGACTCAATCCTAGGTCAATACGATCAGAAATATGTATATCCTCAATATGTTAAAGTCTGAAGCATAATAAGGTGGCAATGGTAAACATCTATACATAAGTGTAATACCAAGTGCTCATGTCAGTGCTTCAGGTAGCAACATATCATAAATATGAGGTATCATCAATGAAATCAACATGAAATCAGTGTCAACTATATCATCAATTCTATAAGTTTGTGGATGTCATCCAACCATATAATCAAAGCCTGTATGCATGTGGATCTCGTCCACGGGTCAACCGATGACACAACAACATCATGCACGTAAATATCATAAAAACATATGCATGAAAGTATGAGCATATAAATCAATGTGTGTCCATCGCGACACATCAAAATCATGGAACCTGAGTGTCCAGCATCGACACTGGAAAACATCATGAAACCCATGTCCAGCATCGACACGTAAATTCTCATATCTCGGGCTCCGTCAGTCCGGATCGGCCCATATCATCTCTCGACTTCGGTCGGTATCCTCCAGATATCCTTCGAGCCCAAATAATATCACTGGTAGGTAGTGCTCCCTCTGCCAGGCTCAACGTCTACTGCACAGCAAAACCGTTCTCGCTCCGGGGTACCATACCGGGTCCACCATATACCCGCAATCGGCCTCATCCTGCTCCTCGAATCGGGTATCATATGACACTCTCAGAACCGAGAAAACACATGGTGGACGCACAAAAATATCATATCAAGAGAAACCGGGTTTCTAAAACAATACCCGCTTTCTTTTAAAATGACCATGGTTCTCAAATCCAGAAATCTCATGAAGACATCATATCTCAATGCGTAAAATCATAAAGCATGCTGTATGCGACATATAGCAGAAATGTAAGCATATCCGTATATCATGCAACATGGAATAGTAACATGCACATATCAAGGGTAAACTGCTCTTTTAAATGAATCAAGTTTTAAAATGTATCCTGCGGTCCCCAAATTGTCCAAAGTCAAATGCAGCATCATATAAAGGTGCATATGTAACTATAGCAAGTAAATTGTGCAAGGAGTCATATCATGAGGCAGCAATCCTAATGTGTAGTGACGTGGCAATTTTCGATGATGATGTGTGTGAGCCAGCAAGCAAGTGTTCGTAGACATACGCATCATCGATAATGGTGCTGGTGTCCTGATAAGATGGGTTTAATATAACAATAAACACATTTAATCATGCAATGCGATGCGAATAGCAAGAATATGCGGAAAATGAATAATACACACAACAATAAAGAATCTGCATCAATGTTAGTGTGTCACACAGTTTTGACATTTGAAATAACACGAATCGTGGTGTTTAGTAAATAGGGACTACGGTGTTTTTAAGAAAAGATACGTCCTTTGAAATATCCGTAGAATCGCTTGTCCTGTTTTTAAAATACTTACGATTCGTTAGTTTTGAAATAGGTATGACTCGAGTCTAGTCTAACATCTATAAGTAACTACAGGACTAAACTAACAGGCTAATCAAAAGGGTAAGGAAAACCACCTAGGTCTGAGTCGATATATATATAAATATAATAGTCGGTGATCCCGCTTCAATTGTATCACATACGGTACAATATATAATATGACATTCTCGAGTCAAGAGTGTGGATCTATCATTAATATATAGCTCGTGCGGTAAATCCATCGTACGGCAGCCCAATCTGGGTACGGGTCAAATATCGCATTTATCTTATAATTTATCTGGTATCCTTATCATCATAACAAGAATGGGGGTACTGATCTAAAGTCTACTACATACTGATACCATCTACATATATATGCGTGTATGAAAACACACGCCTAAAGGCCCGCTAAAATCTCATGTCATATCTCATAATACGAATCAAAACATATCACCCATCCCATAACATCATGCCTAAACTCATCGACTCATCTCTAAGTACCATGTACAATCCTCATCATCCATGTATATATATATATATACATAGTCCCATACCTATGTGTGCCTATATATATATACATATCCCCATATACGCACAAGTAAAACAAAGTAAGCATGTGTGTGCGTGTGGGTGAAACCTTATTCTGGGGTTCGCGACTAATAAGCTAACTACGACACTATTATCCAAATCTTACAATTTAGCTCGTGATCATCTAAGATCCTACATGCTAATCATCTAAGTTCGTAAAACACTAGTATACATATATAACATATCATAAGCTATACTACGAACTGCGGGGGTGCAATACGCCATCTACCCGACTTCCCCGTAGATATATATCTACTCACCTTGATCTTCGCTTGCCGATGCCGATGTCGCCATGCGCTTGCTTGTCGTCTCGAAATCCTCATGACGGTACCTACATATTATAACGTATCGTGCCGCATTAAAATCCAATTCAAAAGCAAAACGACACACAAATCTCACATAGGTCAAAACCCATGGTCTACTCACACAAAAGAGCCCAAAAACACCTAATATCGATGTACAAACGTCAAGTGACCGAATGCAATACCAAATACAAAAACTTAAATCCATAAACATCGCAAAACATAAAGCAGAAACTTAGAAAACATGCTCCAGATTTTAGTTCAGGGAAAAACAAGGTGCACAAACAACACTGGGGTGATGTATAGGGTGTATATGAGCTACAGAAGCAACCTGGGCACCTATTTCCACCAAGTGGCCGACCACATGCCATGAAATTCCGGCCATATCGGTTTTGCAGGGGAGTTGGGGTCTCGTTTTGGCAGGGTGGTCCCGTGGTTGTCCATCTAGGCTATTAGAGTTGTTAGCTTATCTAGTATTGGTCTCGGGTCACTCCAGATTTCCCTGCACCCACTATATATTCACAAAACCGACATGACAAGTTTTAAATTTGGGTTTCAAGTTTTCATTTTAGATTGGTCTGGGTTTTAGACAATAGGGGGTTTAAGGTCACCACCAAGGTTCAATTTCACCATCTCAACTCAAAACCAACCCTAACCTCTACTTGGAATTATCAAAGTTCACTAAACCATCCTAAAACACTTCTAAACATGCATGGATACTAAAGCAATTGAAATACTAGTCTAATGGTGAAGAAAATACCTCATTTGGCAACTCAAGAATTTTCTTGAGTTGCCAAAAGTGCTCATAATCCATCCTTTCTTGGTCCAAAGTGCATATGGGGAGCTTGTGTACGTTTTTAATGAAGTGGGGATGATGTTTTGAGGTGTTTTTGTTGATGAAGTGAGGAGGTAGAGGTGGTGGGAGATGGAGGGCAGCAGCCATGAGAGGAAGGAGATGAGAAAAGATGAAGGAAAAATGAAGGAGAGCAAGAGCCATGGTCCAAGGTTGACCCTTCACCCCCTCTCTCTCTCATGCCCATACCTTACTATATTCATTTTCATTTTCTTTTCTTTTCTTTTCTTCTCTTTATCTTTTCTTTTCTTTTAAACCAAAAACAAAACCATGCATGAAGGATAAAGAAAAGACCATGTACGAAAAAGTAAAAATGTGAAATTTTACATGGTGCATGTCATGTGTACAAATCAAGCTTAATGCGCGATTAGCGATACTAAATCGCGATTAGCATTAAAATTGTATATAATGAATTATAAAAATTCATAATTTGCCTAAACCACATAAAAAACCTTCATTTTCGTAATTTCTATAATTTTCCAAATATTTCCCGATTTATCGGTATTTAATTATACTGCATAATCAAATATTCATAATATTTTTTATTTAATTATAAAAATTCCCAAAAATAATATTTTATTTTTCTGAAATGTTACAATCTTCCCCCCTTAAAATAATTCGATTCCCGAATTTAAACTTAAACCCCTCAAATACTAAAACATTTCAGTAAAAGACTAAGTCGCCGGGATCCCGAAATCATAAATACATAAAACACATCGTAGCGCAATGCATGTGCATGAAAACGAGTATATAACCCAAAATCAAAACTCCGTCACGCATCCCGCAATCATCGGAGTCATGGTGAAGACATCAATTGTAACATTTAAGAAAAATAAAATATTATTTTTGGGAATTTTTATAATTAAATAATAAATATTATGAATATTTTAATCATGCGGTATAATTAAATACCGATAAATTTGGAAAAATTTGGAAAATTATGGAAATTACTGAAATGAAGGTGCTTTATGCAAATTATAAGTTTTTATGATTAATTATATTCCATTTTAATGCTAATCACGATTAAATATCGCTAATCGTGCATTAAGCTAGTTTTGTGCATGTGGCATGCACCAAGTCGTTTTTCACATTTGTTACATTTTCTAAAATGGCTTTTCTCTTTGTTTTGCTTGGACTTGTTTTTAAATAAGAATAGAAAAGATTAAAAAAAAAACAAAAGAAAAGAAAAGATAAAGGAAAACATTAAAATAGAGAGGTATGGGCAAGAGAGAGAAGTGAGAGAGTGGTGAGGGGTCATTTGACCATGGTCCTCATTGTTTCCTCTTCATAATTCCTTGATCATTTCTCTCCTCCTTCACATGGCAGCCCCTTCTCCCCCACCACCTTCTTCACCTCAAAACAACCTCAAAGCCTGCCGGTCAGAATGTGGAGAAGAACCAAAACAGAATGGTTCCGCCTACTCAAAACTCGGAGGGGCTGCCGCCTACTACTCAAATCTCGTTCAAAGGTCCAAGATCTTTGATATCAAATACTTTGTTCTCTGCCGCGGACTGGGATCGCTCGCCAGCTAGGCCCTCTAGAAGAATGTTGGAGCAACATTGTATGAGAACATATTACCCATCTTCGGGGACAAGGGGCAGAACGACCTCTCGATCTACTTACTGCAGCCCAGGACGGGCGTCGTCGTCTAGGCGTTCCCTGTTGCTCTGATCTCCCCTACGCCTAGGACGTTGTCTGGGCCAAGAGCTATAGTTAGTTGCTGTTTCCATTTGGTTGATTTTTCTCGTTGTTGATACCGTTCCGCTCCGCTCACTCGCCTCTCCGTTCCGCTCGGGTGCCTCGCTGTACTCGTTCAACTCAATCGTTCACTCCGTTCACATGCTTCGGGTTAACTCAAAGGCCCACCGGGCCCACTAGCAGCAAGAGACGCTCATTCTTTCCTACTGGGCAACCACTCACTGTTCGAGCTCGCCTGCCGGACATGATACTTTACACAGATTACCTGGCCTTGCCGTTCCACTCGTTCAACCGAAGCGCCGTTCCGCTTCGCTTCACTCCTTCGACTGAAAAACCCTATCGTTCGTGGTCGCCTTTAGGCAATCTGTTCGAGCACACCGGGCCCACAGGCCTGGCTCACCGAGCTCACCGGGCCCACCGGACAAGAGTTTGGATCCGCAAAGGCAATCGCTCGGATGTTCCCCTAACCCAACCCGGGAACGGACCGGATGTAACATCTCAAAAAAATTAATAATAATAATAATAAAATTATCTTTGGGAATTTTTATAATTTAATATTATTTTATTGAATATTTTAATATTTTGGGATTATTAAATTCAAATAAATAGGAAAAATTTGGGAAAAATTACGGAAAATTCTAAAATAGGATAATTTATAGAATTATGCCATTTTTAAGTTTTTGTGATTAATTAGATGTTAATCTAGTGCTAATCGCGATTAAAAAATCGCTAATCAGTTTTTAGCATTTTTGTGCAAAACATGCACATATCACTTTTTCACACTTGTGCAATTTCTATCATGTTATTTGGGGTTACTATTCTAGTGAGAAGGTTTTGGAGAAAAGGGAAAAAGAAATAGGAAAAGAGATTGGAAAGGGAATAAAATATGAAGCATGGTGTGAGAGAGAGAGAGGTTTGGCCTTCTTTGACCAAGACTTAGCCATCTCCTTCATTTCCTTCACTCATTTCTCTCTCCCTCTTCTTGCTTGCTGCTGCTGCTCCTGCACCTCATTTTCCCTCCCCTCTTCAAGCTCCAAAACACCTCTAAAACTACACCAAAACCCAATCTCCATTAGTATAAATGTGTGAACAAGCTCGAGACCTACACGATGGACCAAGAAAGCATGGATTTTGGCCACTAGGGGCAACTCAAGAAAATTCTTGAGTTGCCAAATGAGGTAAATTCTGGATCATTATATTGGTTTTAGCATTACTTATACCCCCATGTTTAGATTGAACCGATATTGTTTGGTATTATGGACTTGAGGATAACCAAGTTAGGGTTTAAGGGAATCTTGTGTTGTATTAGGAAATTGAGCTCAGTTAAGGCTATACCAATACCCTAGTATATGAATTGGACCCAAAACCTGAAGCTTAACCCAGAATACGGATTTTAGCAAATAGATATCGGGGAAAAACTGGAATCTGCCACTGTTTTTAAGAATCTGCTAACACCCCGAGACCCCTAAAATAATATTGAGTGGACAGTGACATGTGTAGGCACCCAGAGAGCTACCACCAAAGCCCCAGCCCCTAACTCCCTTACCCGGCCGCTAATTTCTCCCAATTGGCCGCAATTTGCGGCCTGGGTCCCACCATTTTGGCTCGTATTGGTTCTGTAGCTCCTACATGTTTGTGTTAGGCCCCTGGTATATATAGATTTGTATAAAGTGACCTAGGGTGAAATCTGGGAAATATTTCCTAAGTTGCTGTTTTGGATTCGTGTTTCCGTATTCCGTATTTCTAATTCTGAAATTGTGGATTTTGTTTTGCCTCGACTATTTGGCGTTTATACGACAATATAGAGGATTTATTGATGGTTTTGAAGGCGTGCCATAGGTTCTAACCTATAGGCCCCTTATCGTATCGTTTTGGATTTCATGTGCCATTTTAGCTTGGAATTGGTGTTAATGCGTATATACGATACTTTAATGTAGGTACCCATGAAGACTTCGGGATGACAAGCAAATGCATGGTGACGTCCGCAAATGAGACGCAAGGTGAGTAGATTATATCTACAGGGGGAAGTCGGGTGGATGGCGTATAGCACCACCGCAGTCCGTAGTTAGTATACTATGTAGATTATATATGTGTTAGTTATAGTGTGATATGGTTAGTTAGGGGTAGAAGTAACTAGCGTAGTTCCTGGTTGCGAGCCCTAGGATAGATTTGCACCCACACGCGTACACTTGTATATTCCTTATACTTGCACTGTGTTTGATGATATTGGATGACGTTGGTGTTGAGTCGTTTATATTGGGCCTTGGGCCGCGAGATCGGTGATTTGATAGGATTCATATTTGGGATATGACATGTGATTCTTGCGGGCTTGGGATGTGTGTTTACCCCCTCATTCATACTTATAGACGGTATCAGTTGTACTAGACTAAGAGTAGTACCCCAGATTATGTGATATGATGATAGTGATACCTGATATTTGATGAGAGGAATGTGATATTGACCCGTACCCAGCTATTGGGGTGACGTACGACGATTTACCGTACGAGCCGATATGGATGATAGATCCGCACTCATAACTTGAGGATGTCCTACGACATATTATTGAGGCGGGATCACCGACTATATATCTATATATTATCGACTCAGATTTAGGTTGTTTCCATACCCCTCCCGTTTGGCTTGATACTTAGATCAGTAGTTTACATAGTAGATGTTAGACTAGACCCGAGTCATACCTATTTCAAAAACTACGAATCAGGAATATCTTAAAGACAAAAAGGGATTCTACGGATACCTTAAAAAGGCATATCTTTCGTAAAACACCGTACCCCTTATTTTACTAAAACCCTGATTCGTCTTATTTCAAAAGGCATAATTGCATGACATATAAATATTGATGTAGTTTCTTCACTGTGGTGTTGATTATTTGATTTCCGCATGTGCATGCTATTCGCATTGCTTGCATATGTTCATTGCTAAACTGTTATCATGCTGTTAGGACACCAGTACCATTATCGATGATGCATATGTTCCACATACACTATTTGCCGGCTCACACACTTCATCATCGATAATTGTCATGTCACTACACTGTAGTACTGTTTCATCCATGATATGATTCTTGCATGGCATATTGCACACTTATACCTGTACATAAAATAGATGATTCTGACTTGAGATGTGACATGACTTGATATCTATACTTGATGCATATATCACATCGGATCATTACATTGTAGCTCATCTATATGTTACATGACTTCTGATACGCTCACCTTTATTTACATGTCGCATATATCATGTTCTGATTATACGCATTGAGATATGTTATTTCTATGATATTTCTGGCCTTGAGAGAGGGATGACCCGGACTGACGGATTCCCGATATATTGAGAGAGGGCTGACCCGGACTGACGGATGCCCGATATATTGAGAGAGGGATGACCCGGACAGACGGATTCCCGATATATTGAGAGAGGGCTGACCCGGACTGACGGATGCCCGATATATGAGAGAGAGGGCTGACCCGGACTGACGGATTCCCGATATATTGAGAGAGGGCTGACCCGGACTGACGGATGCCCGATATATTGAGAGAGTGGGCTGACCCGGACTGACGGATGCCCGGTATATGAGGATTTACGTGCCGATGCTAGGCACAGGTTTTCATGATGTTTTCGAGTGTCGATGCTAGGCACTCAGGTTCCATACTTTTGGTTATATCCTCGTATTTTCCGTGCATATGCTTTATGACATTTACTTGCATAATGCTTATTGTCATTTGGGTGACAGGTGGACGGGGTCCACATACATACGGATTGGATTTACTTTGATCATACTTTTTACATATATATAACAGGGTATGAGGGCGCTGTTATATATATACCCTTACACCAATATTAGTGGTATGGGATGCTAATATATGTGTATTGATATCCCTTTGATACTTCTTCATATTTACTTCATGCAGACATACCTTATACTGATGACATGTTATTACCTGAGTACCTGGCACTACATACATATTTAGATATTACCTTGCCACCTTATCTTACTTCAGATGTACTCTTGTGGTTATATTACTGGTTGTTGACCTAGGTTTATGTCTTGCATTCGGTTTTTGCTTGTAGATATTTCTATTCACGAGTTGGCAACTCACCCCCGTTGTGCCACAGTTCTTGCAGGTTTTGCCGTACAGGTTCCTTTGCGGCATTTCTGGCACACTACTTCCTTGCGGATGAATTGCTTTTGGTAGGTGGATTCTTTTGCATCAAGAACCACCATTGTATTTATTTTATTCATTGTATCTAGAATTTCCGTCAACCAAAACTGTATATTGTTTCAGACTTAGACTTTAGTGATGTATTATTTGACCTTAGAGTCGCGCTTAGTAGTATTGTGGTTTTCTCTTGCTTTTGGAGCTTTCTTTGAGTTTGATCCTCGCCATTCGGCGTTGTATATTATTATTGCTTGTGTGGTTGTGGCCGTCAATTAACGAAGAGCTATCTCCCGCTTGGGGATGCCTTTTATCATTGCATATATTGTTATTCTTGTTGTACCCCATTCGGGGCCAGTTTTACAAAAGAGACTCTGCCGAAATTTTTAGAAAAGACTTTACTGATTCCAAAATGTACATTCGGCTTAGTTATTTAAAAACCTTGATTTCAAACATGTTTTTCTTCACTTCTTTAAACCAGTTTCTTTACTTATTCTTAAAAATGGTTTTAGATTTCTGGGCTTTTGGCTTACTTGGATCAGATGGAGTCCTATAGACTTCATATGGTTCAAGGGCCAGTCACGTGCTCTTTCGGGTCGTGACACCGGAGGGAATACCACATCCACTCATCTGCCAAGTGGCAATTCGAGGAACAGACAAAACTCCTCTGCTCAATCCTCAAGAACGGGTTCCCGGTTTACCCCTTTGACCATATCCTCCAACGTTTTATGCCAGCCAGCAAAGCAACTCATGCACCTGGAGCGAGCCACCTGGCGATTGAGGGGCGGTCATATGCTTCTGTGAAAAAATGCTCCTCTCATTGATGTTCCACAGAAATAAGAAGACTTTCTCATTTAGAAAGAATAGCGAAAGAGGCCTCCTTGCATTGCCCAACTAGCAACTTCAAAACATCATCTCCATTTCATAAAAAAACATGCACAAGATCATCCCAAGCACTTTGGACCAAGCAAGTCCTGATTTTGAGCACTTGGGCAACTCAAGAAATTCTTGAGTTGCCAAATGAGGTAATTTCTGGACCATTTGAATTGTATTTCAATTCCTTTAGCTATCATGCTAGTTTAGAAGTGATTAGGCGATGTTGAGTATGGGTTGAAAATTTCATGTTAGGGTTTGAGGGAATCTTGAGTGGTGATGTGAAATTGAGGCTAGTATTGTCATTATAACCCTTTAGGGATCGTATACTGACCAAAACCCGAGACTTAACCCCCAAAATACGAACTTAGAAACCCCGACATCGTATAATTGTGTGAATTTCGAGGGTATTTTGGAATCCGAAGTAACCCGGATGACCTGAAAATTATTTTGCAAACACAGGGAGTCGTGCAGGCACCTAGGAAGCTACCACTGAAACCCTAGCCCCATACCCCAACCTAAGGCCGCAATTTTATCCATTCTGGCCGTAATTTGTGGCCAGAGCAAGGATGTAGGGTCCCAGATTTGGTCCATGGCTCCTTTTGCAATAAATTAGACCTCTCCTGTATGAAAAATTGGCTAATTGTCACCTGTGAAAAATCTGGGAGTTTTTTACTTAGTTTCTAGAATTGTTTTGTGGATTTTAATGAATTTGAATTTTGTATTTGGTATTGTGTTTCCGTCGTGTGGCGTTTGAACGTCAACGAAAAGGGTTATTAGTCGTGTTTTGCATGTTAGGCTATAGGTTTTAACCTATGAGCGAAACGTGTGCCATTTTGGTTTTCCGCCTTGATTTTAATACGCATTGCGATTGTTTATTATTGTAGGTACCTACACGTGGATTCCGAGGTGACGGAGCGTGGTGTCATCGACTTCAGCAAGCAAGAAGCAAGGTGAGTTGATCTATATCCACGGGGAATCGGGTGGATGGCGTATAGCACCCCCGCACATTTTGATGGAAACAGATTCATAGTATTTGGTTAAGAAAAGCTTTAATAGAAAATTATAGATAGAGATAAAAGATAGTTAGAGAACTATATTAGAAACTGAAGGATAGTTAGAAGTGAAATCATACGACTAGTATGTGATGACGGGACTGAGGATGATATTTGATGATATTGCCGTTTAGGGTACTATAGGACTAGATAGTCGACGTAGATGTGTCATCCGAACCATACCTATTTCTAATCTGAAGAATCGTATGCATCTTTTAAACGGATAACTTGAGTGACATTACGGATTTTCAAATGATAACTTTTCTTTAAAAATACCGTAGCCCCTACTTTCAAAACTACGATTCACATCTTTGAAAAGCTGTTTGTATGGTTCGGGTGTGTATGTTAGATTAGAAACTTATGCTTATAGTAAAGATAGAATGTATTGGTAAATTGACTTGGTGAAGGACATAAATGCGATGAAAAGGATATATGACGCGATATGATGATTTGGTGATATGTTGGTATACGGAGGCGAGTCAATTGAGATGATTGATATATTGCCGGACCCCTGATATGAGATTGTTATGGATGCGACCTGGGACATAGGTATATAGATATTTATATTGTGGTGAATCTGGAATGATAAGTCGTACGAGACGTTAGGTCCGTACCCCCATTGTTGTAAGGTTGATAGGATCCCTATTTGTATTATGCCGCCGTACGATGATTTTCCGTACGTGATGAGTTTCACTTGATTATTGATCCATACCCTTGACTAGAGGATACCGTATGATGGATTATACCGTACATGATGCTGTGAGGCTAGATGCCGATTGATAGATTCACCGACTCAGACATATGATAGTTACGTATACCTTATAGGTCTTAGCTGATGATTTACCTTATGCTGCATTCATGATATTATCATTGCTTTGCATATACCTGTGTTAGTACACTAACACCATTATCAATGATGTGTATGTTACACGTACACAGATTTGCCGGCTCACACACTTCATCATCGATAATTGCCATGTCACTACACAGTAGGATTGCTGCATCATGATATGACTCTTTGCATAATTTACTTGCTATAGTTACCTGTGCACTTTTATACGATGTTGTGTTTGACCTTGGAGATATTGGGAACCGCAAGGTATATTTTCAAAACTTGAATCATTTAAAGGAGAGGTTTTCCCTTGATATGATACATCACTGTTCCATGTTGCATGATATATGTATATGCTTACATTTCCATCATATGTCGCATACATCATGCTTTATGATTTTACGCATTGAGATATGTTGTTTTCATGAGATTTCTGGATTTGAGAACCGTGGTCATTTTAAAAGAAAGTATGTATTGTTTTAAAAACCCGGTTTCTCTTGATATGATATTTCAGTGCGTCCACTATGCGTTTTCTCGGTTCTGAGACGTGTGACATGTGAAACCCGATTCGAGGAGCTGGATGAGGCCGATTGCGGGTACATGGTGGACCCGGTATGGTACACCAGGGCAAGAAAGGGATGCTGTGTATATAGACGGTGAGCCTGGCAGAAGGACTACTACCTACCGGTGATAGTATTTGGGCTCGACGGATATCCGGAGGATACCGACCGAAGTCGAGAGATGAGATGGGCCGATCCGGACTGACGGAGCCCGAGATATGAGGTTTTACGTGTCGATGCTGGACACGGGTTTCATGATGTTTTCGGGTGTCGATGTTGGACACTCAGGTTCCATGATTTTGATGTGTCGCGAGGGACACCATTGATTATATCCACATACTTCCATGCACATTCTTTGTGATATTTATGTGCATGCATACATTGATTATGGTTGGACGAGATCCACATGCATACAGACGTTGATTATATGATTGGATGATATCCGCATACATATAGGTGTTGATTTCATTGTTTGGCACATATACAGATACGGTCACCCAAGATATCATAGTATTACCTTCATGATATAGTTGACCCAGGAGTCGTTATTTATTCGATTTCTATCTGTTGATATTTTTCTACTCACGAGTTGGCAACTCACCCCCGTTGTACCACAGTTCTTGCAGGTTGACCGCTTGGATCAGTAGCTGAATCGTTGGCACACAGTTGCATTCGGGTGTTTTGCATTGGTAGGTGGGACATTCGTATCGTACCCACTCCTGTATCTATATTTAATATTGTATCTAGTTAACTCTATCAATCAAAATTAGTAAATTGTATAAGTAATGAGACTTAGTGAGATCGTGGTTGCAAGAATTAGAGCGAGGGGTTTTTTCGCTACTTGTGGTATTGATGTCTTGCTTATTTATTTATCTTTTGTGGTGAACTACGCCGTTGGGCATCGTATACTTCTATATACTGTCTTGCATGGTTGTGATCCGCCGTTTGGCGAAGAGCTAGCTCCCGCTTGGAGATGCCTTTATCATTATCTTGTATATGTGGTTTTGGATCAAAATATACAAAGGAGGTGTTGCCCAAATTTTCAAAAAAAAAAAGCAAAACATGTTTTTAAACTTGCATAATCCGCTTGCATTTTCATTTTCCTTTTCTATGCATTACGAAAACGTGATTTCATTATACCTTTATTTCAACTTCACCTCCTTTATTTTCTTAAAAAGGTTTAGATTTCTAGGTTTTCAGCTTACTTGAATTCCGTTACGCCTTTAGACGTTGCATGATTCAAGTGCTGGTCACGAGCTATTATTTCAGGTCGTGACAAAGTTGGTATCTGAGCGCTAGGTTTAACCTTTGTTCGAGTCTATGTTTGACTATGCGGAGTCTAGGGCGGGTATGCATTTCGGAACCTAGGCTTGACGACTTGAACGGGGGGGTATTAGACCCGAACTTTCGTTTCATAGGCTAACCCTGATCGATGGAGTAGGTAACTTGAGTAGAGTGACGTACGGTACGTATGTTCCGCGGCATATTTACGATACTATACTCCACTTAAGAAACCTTAGGATGTACATATTTTTGAGATCTATGGTTCTCTTCATACCTATGATTTGTTGGATATAGTGCACTTAAAGTCAATTATTGAATCGCAGGCACGTGATTGCGATGATTGAGGGAGGACCTATGCCGGTAGGACAGTCTTACTCAAGATGATAGTATGCTATCTGGTTTATCTTTATCATCGTGTACAGCTTTAGGTGATATTACAGATCACTATTACACATTGATAGAGCCCTTAGGATTCTTGCTTGACTACCAGCAGTATGATGGCGATCATATACGTGAGAGTTGGGTAGTCTATAAGAACATCCTTAAAGTGGTCCCTAGTCGTGGGAGTTTCGAGACTGCGTGTCGACACTCCATTAGTAGAGTAGTGTATACAGTCGAGGCCCCGACGAGGGGCAGTGGCCGGTCTCACAAGCCATTGGTGTCAGTTGGATCACCTAAGATGTATACAGGTGCTCATTGGGTTATGAGTACACCGGACTGGACTCGCCGGGAACATGCTAGTTGGTATTATACCTGACGTCAGATAGCAGTTCCCTGGTGACATGTGTACAGATTAGTTCATCGACCTGAGATCGTCATTTGTCTCGTGTGAGTTCCCACTGTGCTTTGATTACTATCCTACCATGGCTCAAAGGAGTCGTGCAAACAGGTTTTAGTTGGGTACAGTCACGAGTGACATGGAGGCAGTGAGCGGATCAGCTGAGGTTTCGTCTCTCCCGGTATTGGGGGTGATATCACGCTGTGTCTAGGAGAGCTATTACACGAAGTGCATGGCCAAGGCAGGAGATTTACAGGTAGGTATTCCAGTAGTATCTCAGGGTGTTCTGGGCTACACTCCGATACGACTTGTACCGTTTTGGGGATCTGACTTTTACCAACTCCCTAGGCCCAACATGCGATACTTATAGACGAACGGACCGGACTGTACGGATATTGTTATTGAGAGGCTCAGTAGGGTGTCAGGATGAGTTCGCTCATCGACCTCCCTTTTTGTCAAAACCTGGTAGCCCGTTACGTACAGCTAGTACCACTGACGTGCTAGTGGTTAAATCCAGATCCAAAATATTGACGAGTCTTTAGAGTCCCCCACAGACAGTTTCTCAAGTTTCGGGCGAAACGTTGTAGAGGCCGTATGATATTATGGCAGGGTTCGATCATATACGTACAGTAGTGCATGGATCATGATCGAACGGATCATACTAGTGGGCTTTGGTTTAAGCCGGATCCTAGTATTATATTTATTGGATTGCTTTCGTCGCATTCAGTCGGAATGCGGATGCAGGTATGTATATACAGGTAGGTGGTATTCTTGTGATCCATCACGAGTTTACTTTAGATGATGCCGTTCATTTTATTGGACAAAACATTTAGGTTAATGTTTACAAATGGTGGAAATTGTGAGTGGATTTCATCATGAGGTGCATTTTTTGTGACACATGCAATCTAGTGACTCATGGTCTCTTTATTTGTGCATATGTCACATTTTGGATTGATTTAATGTGTTGAAATGATAAGAGGGGAGAGAGAGGGCAGCCATATGGCTTGGGTTTGCTCTTGTGTTTTTGATTATTCTAGCTCTCATTATCATTCTAACAGATTAAGAAAAGAAAAGCCTCTTCTCTTTTCCTTCTTCTTCTTGCTCACAACATCCACCATGGCATCATCTCTTACCTCCACTTTAACCATCTCATGTGTTGTGAATCCTAGAGTGTCAAGAGACAAAGTTATCACACACATTCTCTACTTCACCTTGGACACGTCGGCTAGCAAACTTCGTGTCTGAGTTGCTTTGGTTCGAAGCGGGAGCCCGTAAAAGGATTCATAGATGTAGTGCCCTTTCCGATGAGGAGACCGGAGATCGAGCGAGATCGGAGATGTCGCAAGGAGCTAAAGACCGAAGGACACGGATCGATCGGTATAGCTTTTCTAACCATCTTTAGATCGCTAGTCTAATGTTAATGGTTCGATCCGGGATTAAAGTCTACGTTAGCGCCAGTTTCATATTTATGAAAAGTTTTTGTTTCCGCATTTTGGCCTCGGATTGATGGCCGGGGAGCTAACGTAGACTTACATGGTATCAGAGCCACGCCATTAACCTTAGCTAGCTTGTTTTAAACAATGTTAATGTATCGAAACTGTAACAAAACCCAAACACTGCCACTTCTGTCATGCTCTCTGTTAATTTTAAAAGGTGTTCAGAAATTTTTTTAAACAAGTGCAGAAGACCACCCATGAGACCACATGACCACTGCCCAAAGACGAGCCCCTGCCATCGGAAAAAACCGGCCACCATACATATTTTTCCGGCCAGGCCGGCCATGGTGATTCTTTTGGGCTTCGTATTTGGGCGGCTGTCTTGTCTCTGAGAAGTTGGTGCAGTGGTATTGTTTGTTCGGCCTAATTTGGATATGGTTTTATCAGTTTTTCTGGGGTATTCGGGGGTTATTTCGGATTCGATATTTTATAATATTGTTTAAAGTTTATAGTGCATTACATTATATCTGTGACCATGAATGTCATTCGATCGGTAAATCTTGTCTAATCGCTATAGCCCTTTTAGACGGATTTGCGAACGTGACATTCACGTTGATGTTCTGTGTTGTGTTGTGATGTTGCGGATTTGTCGTGGTGGATAGCCTGGATGCAATGGTAGTACAGTTTGGTTATATTTGTACATTTGATATTGCGGGGCGAGCGTCCGACATGTGGACTGCCGTCACTTCCTGTTTGTATATTATTCTTTTGGGGCATGACCGGGTTGAGGTCGATGTACCCGTTGTACATTTTTACTTTCTGTACTAGGATTACC
Organism: Agapanthus africanus; assembly: GCA_030015575.1. Lineage (NCBI taxonomy): Eukaryota > Viridiplantae > Streptophyta > Magnoliopsida > Asparagales > Amaryllidaceae > Agapanthus > Agapanthus africanus. Next base: position 345,149,533 of record CM057341.1, read on the forward strand.
CAACGATGGAGTGCGCGGATAGCCGGGTTCTAGAGGGAAACGGGCCCGCATCTCATGGCTTTGAGACGGAGGGGGCTTCACTCTAGAATTGGCGGGCTATTCGCCGCACTCGTAGGGCGTATAGGTTGACCCAAGGAGGGGTGCTCAAGTTACTGGATTCCGTGAAGTGCTGGGTGGTCCATTCACTTTATTGAAGGGGCTGCCTCGCTTCAGGTTTTGGAGGGTAACTTTCCACACCCGTAGGAGTCTAAGATTTCATTGCACAGGCTATCCACACGACCAGGGGAACGTCGGGTTTCACTTGCGGCTCAAAGGAAACCCGGGGATCCCAGATTATCTGTATTGTTCTATGATGCTTATTACATTTCTGTGATGCTGCATTTATCACGCCGTGAGCGATTATTATTATTATTATTATTATTATATATATATATACTAGTAGATGTTGTATATGTTTTACATCCGCGCTAGTCCAGTCCCCGCTCTGTCGTTAGTTAAGCAATCTAACGGGTGATGGCGGGACCCAGTGGCGAATGCGGATGGCATATACGTACATCATATTTTTGTTCTTTATTGGTGTGATCAATTGATGGGACTGGATTGATTCGGATCGATGCAAGCTAAACAAACCTGCTTGATGTTGTTGGAACAATTTTTCAAAAAGCTGTTATTACAGGGACATTATCTTTTGTTTTGTACAGTGGTATTCGGTTATGAATATCCAGCACCTCGGTCGACAAGGCAAGGGCCGAGATCCCTTCACCGGGAGTGACCCCTTGGGCAGAAGTTTGCGTCAGGGTAATAACTTCACTATAGTCGATTACTTTTTACTTTGCATCATGGTATTCAGTTGGAATATCCTGCACCTCTTTCTACGGGAAAAGAGCCGAGATCCCTTCACCGGGAGTGACCTCTTTAGCAAAGATTTTCGCCACTATATTTTTGTTAAAAGCTATCCGGTTCCTTCAACGATATCAAGTTCATTATGTTAAAGGTTTTTCGCCAAAAACCAATCGTAGCCCTCCGTCATTTCAGACGGGTAGCACTTAGTATTCATTCTATGTTTGTTGGCCTTCGCCATGGCATAGTGTAAGGTAGCTATTTGTTACTTTTCTGCTGCATAGATAGATGTGTTGGTTTGGGACAGTCGTACTACTATTTTGGCCTTCGTTAAGGGATGTACGGGTGGATTCAAATTAACCTAGATAATGACGGGTAGAACTTGACATGTGACTTATGATATGTTGGCCTTCGTCAAGGTCATAAGAGCATGGGGTAAAAATCACATCGGGAGTTTCTAAAGAAACTGAAACTTGCCTGATATGCGCTGTAACACCTGAGTTCGTGTTTAGCGGTAATTGTGTTTAATGTGAGGTTTTTGGTAAAAAGTTTACCAAAATGGCTTTTAAATATTTTATCTGGTTTTATGAATATTTTATTGGAATTTTATCTCGACTGCACACACATGTGCATGTTAGCTAAGGTTTAAGCCTAGGGTTAAACCATGCTTAGATGACTATGATGGGTTAACCCTTTGGTTAAGCTAATTGTGTTTAATTAAGGGTTTTGGTTTTGTTTAAAACTGATTAGGGTTAGGGTTGACTTGTGGTGAGAGAGAGAGAGAGACATGATGGTTATGGGCATGCTGGCATTTAATGAGAGAGAGAGAGTGGTGGCTCTAGGGTTATGTCACCCTCCATTTCAACAAAACTTTTACATATCTTTCACCCTCTCATCTCACTCACATCTCTCCCTCTCACTCTCACACTCCACCACAAACAACAACAAAAACAGCCACAACGTCATAAGTAACAGCTGTAGCAGCTGCAACAGCAACAAAAACATCTTGCAAGCAGCAGCAGCATCAAGCAGAACAACAGCAACAGCAACACAAAACTGCAACATAGAAGCAACTCAGCAGTAGCAACAACCCCCTTTCTCCTTCTCCTTCTCTTGTCCTTCATCTTGGATCTCTAGAGGTATAACCCCTTAACTCAACTCCTATCTTGTTATGGTTATTTGGCTGAAATTTAGTGTTATTATGTGAATTAGTGCTAGTTTTAGGTAGATTTGAGTGTGACTTGACCAAGTGATGGTTTTGATTGTTGGTGTAACCTTATTAGGTGTGTTTGAGACCAGTTAACCCCAGAATTACCCCAGATTCGAGTTATATACCAGATTTGTTCGACTTGGCGTAATTTAGCAATTTTGTCGACTTTGTGACCTTTCTAGAATCTGCTTTCTCCCCGGGACCCCTAAAATAATTTTGAGTTGGCAGTGAGATGTGCAGGCAGATAGAAACCAACACCCAAAACCCTAGCCCCAACCTCCATTTTCTGGCCGCTATTTAATTCCTTCTGGCCGCAAATTGCGGCCAGAGCAGGGGTTCTGGTGCTCGTTTTTGTTCTGTAGCCCTATTTCCAGTAGACTTGACCCTAGGTATGTGCAGTTTTGTCTGATTCCAATCAGGGTAAAATCTGGGTTGATTTTCTTGAGTTGGCGCATGATTTACGACTTGTTTTAGCATGGTTTTTGGTATTTGGTGATTCGTTTCTGTCGGGTGGCGTTTGGACTTCAACGACAAGTGGATATTGGCTGTGTATGCATGCGAGGCTATAGGTTTTTACCTATGAGCGTAGCGTGTACCGTTTTGGTTTCCGACATGGTTTTCATGTGCTTTAGCATTTATTATATCCTTAGAGGTACCTATGTGACGTCGAGGCGCTGGAGATGCAAATGGAGACATCGACATCGGCACGCATAAAGCAAGGTGAGTAGATTTATATCTACGGGGAGAAGTCGGGTGGATGGCGTATAGCACCCCCGCAGTTCGTGGTGATGTATACGGATGCGTATACACACCTACAATTATTATATGTTGTTTGGAAATTATTGATGTTAAAGATGGATATTTGGTGTGTTGGGATTTAGTGCCGCGAAACCCTAGAGTAGTGGTTGCACTACACACACACACACATACATACTTGCATACTTTCTTATTTCATATGCGCTTAGGGGATTCTATATAGTTATGTGTTCAAATGGGTATGGGACGATGCGTTCACATACGGATTTGAGGATGATACTTGGGGTTGAGATGAGTCGATGATATTTGATCTGAGATTATGATATGAGTAATTTGGCAGGATTCGTACTTGAGATACGTCCTGATGTTATAACGGATCTTGGATGATGATGCCATATGAATAGTGACATATATATAAAATGGTTGACATGTGATTGTGATATGGGATATGATATGATATGATAAGATGTTTATGATAGGCCGTATAGGGCGGTGTATACCTCTTTAGTATGATATGTGCTGAGTATATCGGTTGGTACGAGACTGTTGATCAGTAGTCCGATCATGGTCATATTGATGACATTAGAATTATACAAGACGTAGGTCAGTACCCGAATTATGATCTTGATAAAGAGGATACTAGATGAATGATATTATGAATGTGATATCGACCCATACCAGGATTTGGAATGCCGTACGACGGATTTACGTACGAGCTATATTTTTATGTTTGATCCGCACTCTTGACTTGGGAATAACTGATTATAGAGATATGGTATCGGATGTGATATTATCGAGGCGTGATCACCGACAAATAAATAAATAAATAAATATATATATATATATATATACACGTATCGACTCAGAGGTTAGGCGGTTTCCCTTACCTGCAGTTAGCCTATTAGCTCAGCCCTATAGTTAGTGTAGCTGTATGACTCTTATGAAATTAGATGCTGTTTAGCTATCATTGTGTTTGGTATTCAGCTCCCGCACATTATTATTGTTGCTCCGCATCGCATACTTATATTGTGATTCATATTCCATTATTGATATCATGCCGTTAGGACACCAGCACCATTATCGATGATGTGTATGTTCCACGTACATTTACTTGCCGGCTCACACACATATTCATCGGTAATTTCCATGTCACTACACAATAGTATCATTGCATCAGGATATGACTCTTGTATGTGCATACTATTATTCCATGTTGCATGATATACTGTTATATTTGCACTTCATTGATATGTCACATACATCATGTTTTCTGATTATGCGCTTTGAAATATGTTGTTTCTATGAAATTTCTGGATTTGGGAACCGTGGGTATTTCAAAGAGATTATGTAATTGTTTTAAAAACCCAGTTACCCTTGATATGATATTTCAGTGTGCCCACCATGTGTTTTCTTGGTGCTGAGAGCGACATGTGAAACCCGATTCGAGGAGGCGGATGGGGCCAATTGCGGGTACATGGTGGGCCCGGTGCGGTACCCCGGGGCAAGAAGATCGCAGGAGATAACGTTGAGCCTGGCAGGGGAGCACTACCGACCGGTGATATTACCCGACGCGTCGGATATCCGGAGGATACCGTCGCGGTCTTGAGATGGATGGAAGGGGCCGGTCTGGACTGATGGCGCCCTAGATATTGAGATTGAGACATTGAGATTTCGAGATATTGAGGTACTGAGATTTGATGATACAGGCCAGTCCGGATAGCCAGAGCCTGAGATTTTGAGACATTAAGATTTATGTTTTGTGTCGATGCTAGACATTGTTTATGTTGATTTCGTTTATGATACATCATTTTAAAAATACAGAAATCTCACTAATTTATGAAAGCGGTTTTCTTTAGTACATGCATTCTGTTTCATGCATTCATACATCATCTATATGATACATTGCTACCTGAGGCACTGACACGGCACATGGGATTACACTTGGGTTAGATATTTACCCTAGCCATTGTTATAGGCTGCTGGTTATATATTTGAGGATTTTATATTATGATTGTATGACCTAGGATTGCGTCATACATGCGATTTCTGTTCGTAGATGTTTTTCTATTCACAAGTTGGCAACTCACCCCCGTTGTGCCCCAGTTTCTTGCAGATTTGCCGTACAGGTTTCATAACGGCTTTGCGGGCACCGCTTCTTTCAGGTCACTTGCTAGTAGGTGGGTTTATTTGTATCGTACCCATCATTATACATTGTATATTATTATTCAATTGTATCTAGAAGTTCCATCAACCAAACATGTATTTATTTGAGATAGAGACCTGTGATGTTATTCTTTCGACCTTAGAGTCGCGCGTTATATTTCTCTGGGTTTCATGCTGTTTTGAGTTTCCTACTCTGTTGTGATCCTCGCCTTTAGGCGTTGTATATTATATTGCTTGCGTGGTTGTGACCGTCGATTGACAAAGAGCTAGCTCCCGCTTGGGGATGCATTTTTCATTATATATATGCTTATCAGGTTTTGTACCCGTTGGGGTCAGTTTTTATAAAGGAAACTCTGCCGAAATTTTTAAGAAAAGACTTGTGATTTTAAAATGCATATTTCGGTGCAAGTTGCAAACAATTTGATTTAAAATGGGTTTTCCTACACTCTACTACTTTTCTTGGTTTGGATTTCTGGGTTTTCGGCTCACTTAGAATACGTACGCCTTGAGACGTTCGTAGTTAAGTGCCGGTCATATTCCGTACTTTCGGGACGTGACAAAATTGGTATCAAAGCGTTAGGTTTTACCTTCGGAGCGTAGGATGACCCTTGGTTGATGGAACAAGTGACTAAAGTAGAGTGACGTACCGTGGGTATGTTCCGCGGCATACTTACGATATGCCACTCCACTTAAGGAGCCATATGATGTACATTTTTTTGTTCAGTATTATATTCATTCCTGATCTAGCCTCATCGGTGCCAGTTATGGTTTTTCTGCCATGATTACGGGCAGGGAGAGCTATGGCTAGAGTGGCGGTCAGCGCGAGCTCGTCACGAATGAGGACTGACCAGGGCGTAATTCCGGCGACACACGATTGTGGAGATGTGTCTTTTTATTGAGTTTTTGCGCCACGAGCGTTGGATGGATCGCTGTATGAGATTACTCGGACGTGCCAATCAACACCGGAGGATTGGGCCACTGATAGAGGCCAGCCAGATTTTGATGACTGTTGATGTATTGCTTATTCATGATGATTGAAGCACTGTTCAGCGTGCTGACGAGTGAGCCAGTTATTGGTGCGAACGACGGGATATCGCCCCAAATGTTGGAGCTATTGCAGTACGAGATTGTACTAAGAGATTATAGAAGGTCGCTAGTCACCGAGGATGAATGACTAGGACATGTGGATCGTTCGCTACCCGATGCGAGGTCATCAGATAGATTGATTCCAGCTAGAGACAACTTCACGCGGAGACGTTGAGAGTCGACAGAGACAATCGAATGTCAGAAACCTATTATTCCAATTTTAAAGTATTCAGAAGGACATGCAGGCAATTCTATGGACCCTCTAGAAGAATGAAACCCTAACTCGACTTAATGACCGTGTGAAAGCCTTTGAACCTTAGGGTTTGCGGCAGTTCCGCGGTGCCATTAGTGAGGCTTGGGTTTGCCCTTCTACGGCTGGACCAACGATGCTGTGGTACGTACTCGATACTGTTAAACTGTACCCAAGATGTTGAGCTCTTGGAGGATTATGAGGTTTTGACGAATCGATCGAATGGTTCGACTTCATTCGGATGCTAGGTGGTGTGATGCATTCTTGGGAGACTCCAGATACGAGGATAGCCGTTGGAGCTCAGTCCATGCAGCTACGACGAGACGAGTCCGAAGCAGTCGACATTAGAGAAAAGTGGAGTAAGTGGTTCGTACCAGATCTGGATAAGATGACGTTCCACTCCGCTGACATCAGATATGCGATGCGCATGCCGAGGCATAGTACTGGATATATCTTCCAGAAGGAGTCGCGATGAGTATGCAGCCGTTCCGGAGCAAGAAGCTGATATGGTAAAGGACGATGACTTCCGGACAGTTGGCAGAGATGAGACTTGGAAGAGACCTTCAGCAGGATTCCTTCCAGGACACTGCTGCAATGATATTTGCACCCAGGATCAGATGTGTCACGTGCATTTAGAGAGCCAGAGGCCGACGCCAGTGACATGCTGCTTTACGAGTGGTCGCGATGATTGACCAAGAGATGGCCAGAGAAGTGCCAAAACTGAATCGTCCCCGTTAGCACACCTGACAGGGCCGATGAGCTGATGGATCCTGAGATTGGTAATCCACAAAGAAGACTTGGACCCAGGAGTGGTCATGTTACGCACACCAGCAGGCCAGAGTTCAGGTTCGTCGACGCAACATGCTATGAATGACCACGACAGTTGGCTGGAGATTCTTGGAGGATGTGCTTGAGCGGGACCATTCCGCCATACTTGATTTCGATGATTTGGGCGATCTATTCGCATTACTGATTTTGATGATTGGGTTTCATGACATTTGTTTTCATACACCATGGTTGCACCTATTGAGTATTTATGATTTTTGCACAGTTGTTGCACCCGTTATCGTTTTCGTGCCTTATGATTTTATGGGTTTCATACAGTTGAGTTGATTTTGTGCGTATATACGCACACGATTTGGGTTTTTGCACTCGGTATAGTTCACATATGCTTGTAGTGCAGTGATTCGTATTTGGTGCACTTAGATGCATCGGACTTCGATTTCGATTGTGATGTTCGATATTTGTTTTGTGCACCTTCTGCACCTGATTGGGTTTTACGCATGTTCGGCGCTTGATATTGGATTTCACGATTTCGTGCATGATGGATGCACCTGATTTGGTTTTTCGTGCTTGTTGGGCGCATATTATGAGATGCGATTTTGGTGCACACCAGATGCACTAAATCGAGATTCTTCGTGCATGTCAGTTGCACCTGTTTTTGCTGTCAGGCACACACGTTGCCTATGACAGATGTTGCGTGTACACCCAATGCACTTAGATATTATTTCTGTGTGCATGTATGACACATTCGCGGATTTTGATTTCCGTGCGCACCAGACGCACGTAGTATTCATATGCACATTTTGGGATTGATTTCTTATGGAGCAGTATGTTTTTGTGATGTTTTATCATTGTTTTCGTACTGAGCAGGACTAGTCAGATGACAGTACCTGAGTATATTTTGCATGCATTGATAGTCATCGAAGGGATTTCTGAAAAGCGAGCTATAGTCTCAGTATTTACCTACGTGTCTGACATGACACGAAACATTTAAAACAGGGGAAACCTTCTAAATAAGTTTTCAAAACGGCGGAACGTACACCTTAAACAAAAGATATATATGTATATGCGCATACCTTCTGGAGTGTGATAACGTGAGTGGATTCCATCACGTTATCATGCGATGATAGTTGGATCCCGATTCCCACTGATGAGTTGGTTTACTCCTCGGGTGATCCCGACTAATTCTTCTTTCAGGTTTGGAGGAGAATTTGAGGATACAGTAGGATGTTTCCTGATTAGATAAATTGATAACCATTCTGATCTAGGTTAGAGTGCACGCAAAGTGTTTATTTTCTCTCTCTCTTTGGCAGCAACCATTGCCAGACTATGACTCAGTGACCAAGTTAACCGAACCTTCTTAAAACACTGGCTTTTGGATTGTCTGAGTTGTATACTTCATGGCCTCTCCTACTTTTACCCCTTTTCTCCAGAACATTTCGTATCACTACGAACGTCCACTTCCATTGGATAAAACCATTGTATGGTTATATACGAACTCGAAGGAACTTGTTCCAGATTCGAGGTTGGTTTCCGGTTCTGGAGAAAATGAATAGGACTATTCAGTTGTCTTTTCCTTTTACCTTCTCTCAGGTTGCGAGTGCTCCTTGGATTAGGACGGTACACATATTACGCTAATTGGATAGTCTTCATCTAAACCATAGGCAGGTGCCGAAAGGTAGGGAATGAAGAAAACCGATTAGTTTAAGTAAGGTATACAGAAGGTAATAAGTAAAGACAAATAAAGGGATTAGAAAGAGGGCAAAGTAAATTGCGACTGCTATTCACGACCAAACCAAGTATTTCATCCCCACTCCTACTTCACCTTTGTATTTCTCCAGAGCACCCCGTATCACTATGAATATCCACAGTTATTGGATATTCCATTGTATGATTATATACGAGCTCGAAGGAACTTGTTCCAGTTCGGGGATGGATTCTGGTTCAGGAAAAATAGGAATGAGGTTTATTCAGTTGTCTTTTATCTTCACCTTCTCTCAGGTTACGAGTACTCCTAGGATTAGGAGAGTACACCCATTATGCTTATTGGATAGTCTTCTTCTAAACCATAGGCTGGTGCTGAACGGTAGGAAAGGAAGAAAACCATTTAGCCTAAAGGGGTGTACAGAAGGTAACGAGTAAAGACAAATAAAGGGATTTGGAGAGATGGCAAAGAAATATACGGTTACAGTTGTGAATCTGATAATGGAAGAGGCATTACTAGGAATACCCGGATACACCTTCGAAACATTTTCATGTTTCAGTTTCACTATGCGTTGTTAATAAAAAACTTATTTCCTAATTAGACCCTTGCTCCAGGGTATGTATTTAACAGGTTTGATTCTCACATCTGTATGGTTTTACAGATGACGAGTGGGAGTAACTTATTGGGAATTAGGTGATCATCCTCATTATATCGGGATTCGTTGTAATTGGTGATATTTGAGGAAATCGCCTGGGAGTTTGCCTGACGGCAAATATTTGGTTTTGAATATCCGTTGTTATGCACCAATTTCAAATTGATATATCTGTACGTTTATTTTTATAAAGTGAGATATAACTTTTTGAAATTATGTCCATGACATTTACTTATATCAGTTGATGGTTAGGTAAGGAGCATTCAACAGCGGTGTAATTCTTCATAACCATAGTACAGTTTTCAACCTACGACGCACAGAGTTTGAGTTATTCAACTTAGGGGACTTATACTGTAATACCCGGTGCTCTTTTGTACGCCGATGTCCGTATTTATATAAGTTACCACTTACAAGTTTGTTAGTTTACATCCAAAATTATTTTTTAGTTAGTTTAAATACCTTATTACCTATCTAGTATATTCTTTTCCCGGATTCTTGTATTTGCTATTTCCGCCCTTTTTCCCTAGTTCCCTATCCTTACTTATTTCCGAACCCAAGCCCATTCTCATCATTTTCCTTACCTTCCTCCAGTCCATTAACAAACCAAGTTCTTCAAAACTATTTAGTTTAAACCCTCCAAATCTATTCAAAGTTCTACCTATGTCTTTACTCATAAGCCCATTCGTGTTTTTTTTTAAATAAACCTATTTTGAACGAACCCACTGAACCAGCCCACACTAATAATTATTTTTACTTTTAGTTAAGCCTCTGGCCCGTTTCTATTTATTTTCCCTAATCAAATTCTTCTTTATTAAATTTCCTTTCCCTAATATCTATATTTTTCAGCCCATCCTCTAAATCAATTAAAACCCCTTTAAATATTTTTCCCGGCCCGCTCAATTGCTAGCCCACATCTTTTTCTTCTATTTCCTTAATTATATTTTGCTGCAGCCCAAATGTCGGCCCGCCCCCTTATATCTTTTTTTTGTTTAGAATTCCTCTGGCCCAACACTACCCGGCCCACTCATTTTTTCCCTCACCCGCGCTTCCTCACCCGACCCGACTCCTTCACTGTTCATCTTCCAATTTAAAACTCCAACGGCACTTTCCCTCAATCCCGCTCGCGACCGCGTTCCTCGCCGCTCCCCGCGCCCTTGCTCGCGCTGCCGTTACTCCCCACGACCCGCGACCACGCCTCCATATCCCTCACTCACCCCGCCTCCTCAATTTCTTTCCCTCCTCCTTCTACCTCCATCACCATTGCCCAATACCCCAAAACCCCCACCACCAAAGCACACAACCCCCTGCACCCATCCAAGCTTCTCACACCCCTGCCGTCGATCATCTGCCAACATCACCCTCGCCTGCCTTCTTTTCTCCTCCTCTCTCGAACCCACGCCACTGTTGCCCACGCCCCGCCACCACTGCCGGCACCCACCTCTGAATTTCTCCTTCTTCCTCAACCCCTCCTCGACTCAAACCTGCACCTGCAATCTCCCTCTCTCCTTCTCTCTCTCTGTTCTGCCTCTCCCTGCATCTCTCTCTCGCACTCTGTTCTCACTCTTTTTCTCTCTCTGTACTCTCTCTCTCTCCTCCTCACTGTCTCTCTCTCTTTTCCTACATCTCTCTCACTCTGTCTCATTCTCTCTCCCCCAATCCCTCCCTCTAACTCTCTCTCCCGATCTCTCTCTCTCTGTCTCCCTCTCTCCCAGTCTCTCTCTCTAACTCTCTCTCAGCTACCCCTCCCTCACTCTGTCTCTCTCTCTCCCTCACTCTAATTCTTTCTCTCCCTCAATATCTCTCCCCATCTGCAAATCCCTCACCCCGGCCTCGACAGCGTCAACGATTCCAGCACACCCAGGAGACCCACAAAGCACCTCCCCGCTTCCAACATTCACGAGTCGCCCCGGACAAATCCGACGACGAAATTGAAACTTGAGCCAAAGTCGTGCGAGCCAATCCACGCCGTTCGTTGCGCGTTCTTGACATTGCAATCACCGTGCAGCTCCGGGACTGCTCCAGGCAAGTTCTTACTTGCTTTCATGCTATTCTGTATATGTTACAAATCAATATCGTATATATATCCCATGTTTACCTTATGTTAAAATATAGCAACACAACTGTTCGATACTGGTTCTCTTAGGAAATCTTTATCAAATTTGACGGAGCAGGATATATTGCATTGGCCCTTGTAGAGATGGTTAACGTGTGCAAATTTCATTTGAAAATACGACTGTTAAAGATTAAAACGACTACCCCCAAGTTTAACCGTAAAACTGTAATTCTGTTGCACCTGAAAACCGTTAAATTCACCATAAATCATATACATAATAGAATGGTGCGTTCGAGGGCTCAAATCGAAGCTAACTCGACGAACTTTAACCCTATACCAGTTTCCTGATATTCTGTACTTAAATTGGCATGATGTTCGTATTGGAGTACGACTCTGGACTGCAGTCCAGAGCTACTCCAATCATTGCGTGCTGTTCCGTACTGGATACCATAGGATTTCCTTAACTTGTAGGTTGCGGAACTCCTCTGCTTATTATAGATAACTCTGTTATCTAGACAACGCATTTGGTTTCATTCTGTTTCGTTACCGTTTGATATTTATTCTATAATTTAGTAGATCGGGACACATAACAGTCCCAGCAGAATCAGAGTTGACATGTTAATATTAAACCGATTATAAATCCTAATGTACAGACGCGATTGAAGATCCGTTTGTTGCATTGAAAACCTTACTAAAAACCCTAGAATTCATTCAACTGTAACATTGCTAAATTATGATCCCAACTGGGGTTAAAATGCGTTGCGAAACGGATTTCTGATTCTGAAACCGGATTTCCAGCCGCGAGCGCTTAAAATGAAAAGGTTATAACTTTTGATCCTGGAACCCGATTGGCTTGAAACAAAATTCTATGGATGGATAACTGAACATACAAATTACTACCTGTTTATTGTTTTGCTAAATTATATACGTACGTTTCATGATAAATCGTGCAAGTGATAGATTACTGTTTTTATGACACCTTAATTGTGCTTCTTATACTGTTCATTCATCACATCATACCCATATCATTGTAGTGATAACCTAGTGATATCGTGCTTTCACCCAGTGTTAGATTTTAGTGATGATTGTGGCAAGTACGTCAGTGTTCGTGTAATTGTGATTAAGTGAAAGTGATGAGTACTTGTACACAATCAGTGACCTCATTGTTCTATTGCATTGTCGACGTCTGTGGGATGCGTGTACGTGTGACTATAAGTGGTATGGGACACTTATGGAAGCGTTTGCACGGATGTCACAGATAAGGCATCCGACACTGCCATTTATCTTAGGTATTAGTCGGGACGTGCTTGATGGAGGTCCTGCCTCCAGTTCTCGCGCAGACTTGTCACGGAACGATTAGTATTTAGGGTTATGGTTAGCGTATGATGTAGACCACGGGGTGTGGGGTAGTTTAAGTGTGAGTTCAACAGAATCTCGGGAGTCCCATGCTGGCTTATATATTTAGGGAGTTATATGGAGATTTACAGGGTACGTGATATAAACACCGTGATATTCTTGTTACATGTTGGGCCCGTGGTCCCTTGCCCTTGGGTTCTACCCTTGGGTGGAGGACACTCGCGAGTGGTTGACTCTCACACTTGGACTGACGATATGCTTAGTGACCTGTACAGTGAGACTTAGAGACTGATAGGGATACTGGCATTTTATTCATGATATACTGTGTGGCATACGTGACATATCGTTATACTGCTTTACTATTCCGCTGCGTTGATTACTGCACATTCATGTACATGCTGTCATTGATTTACTGTGATTCATATCCATTACCACTGTTAGGACTGTCACTTGATTTTATACATATTATATTGCTATTGTGTCGCTCTGACGACCTGAGTATGCATGCTCAGTGTGAGGAGAAGATTTAGCTTGGATCAGAACTAGACGTACATCACCGACTTCTTGGCTTGCTACTCCGAGTTACTTTCGTTTGTTCCACTTCAGGTTAGTTTATATTATTGTACCTTTCAGTTACTGCATTTCTTATTACCTGCGCATCGTTTACTGTTTACCATGATAAACTAGAAGCCGAAGTGTGACTACGGCAGGACATTTCCTTGACCGTAGGAGCATGGCTGGCCTTGTCTACCCCTCGTATTCCGTATTTTGGGAAGCGGGGCGTGACATGGTTTAGATGGTATCGGAGCCAGGTTTTGCATCGATTGGGATTGCAGTTTTCCGTGTATAGTTTGGCAATCAAAGACATCCCTCGGTCTATATTGTAAACTTGTTATTCTTGATCCATATTCACATCGTGTGTTCAGCTATCCACTCGCTATGGTTTCGGGTGACCTGGCAAGATTACGTGGTTGCAATTGCACTACCGTATTCTGTTTAGGTGACTTAAAGTCATACAGTTGATTCTCCACTTGTAATAAATTCATCACCTCTGATATTCTTGAATCTTTGCCCTATCCTTGCTATATCTTGATTCGAATAGCTTGTGACTTATATCATCCTAAAAAAAAAAATTGTTGTTTCAAGATCATGCCTTTCAACGACTCTTCCTCTATTCCCACTCCCCAGAATCAGACTGTTGAGATTTTGAGTGTACTGCATGGTCTAAAGGAAGCTCAGGAGAGAACAAACGACTTGTCGGCTGAAGGACTGAGAAGGCAGGTGAATCAGGCACCAGCAGGAGTCTCCAATCATAAAGGGATCCCCGTTAGACGAGGAAAAGAGAAGAAGATGAAGCGCCAATTTGTTTCTCCGCGACAGAAGAAGCAGAAGACCTCATGTTGTGGGTACTGTAGGAGGCCAGAACATCTTCAAAGGGATTGTCGCCGCGCCCAAGGGAAATGTCTGATTTGTGGATCCAGAGAACATTTCATCAACGGTTGCCCAGAAAGGAAGGAGCTACAAGGAGGAGATTCATCCACACTCCCCACTCCTGCCAAGTGAGGATTGCCGCGTAGTCGGACTTCGACGATAAGGCGGATCAAACGCAGGATTCAACTCACGCGACGAGAATGCAATGTTTTAGTAGTCGTAGAATGATTTTTCATGTTATCTAATTTCAGTAATAATATTGTCGTTTTTATGAATGTTTTCTTCCGTTTGAATCTTTGTATCCGTCGAACTTTTAGTTGGATGAAATAAAATTTGAATCATAATATGTGTATCATTCTCATGCTTTCTCTATGTCAAATTCTATTCATTATCACAGTATTTTCATTCTGATCTTTCAGTTCCTGCAACCGCATATCTTCCTAGACTACGTACCTTGAGCTTTTCCCTTGATGTATCCCACTATCTGATCATGACGTTTCTTTTCTGACCATGGCCCACCCTGGAGCAGCGCCGCATTTAGATGAGGATACACAATCTTGCGTTTCCTTAGACCGCACGCTGATGAGTTCTGACGATGAGATCGACGGTCCTCAGGTCAACTTCGGAAACAACGATTCAAAGGACGAAGGAGTAGTCGCCCCAGAGTTTGGCACGCTAGCTGATTCCGACGAAGAAGAAGTAGATCCTGAAGAGAACCCGATAGAGGAAGACTCAATAGAAGAAAATCCAGCGGAGGAAAATCCCGTGGAAGAAAATCCAGAAGAAGAGAATCACATAGAATCGGACCTCGATGAAGAAGCCCCATCCGAGGAAGAAGGACCAGAAGATCAAGACCCTGCTGATGGAAGAACTTCCAGTGGCGATGCCTGCGAGGCGATATGGAAATGGACGTCCCTACATGATTGCGCGAGTCTACCGCGACCTACTGAATCTCCACAACCGCGACTGACGGAATTCCTTTTTGGTGTTGTCTTTCTGGCCAAATAAAATGTGTATATTTTAGGGCCACTTTTCGCCTTTGGGAATACCTTGTTTTAAATTTCTTGAATAAAGTAAATCTTCTGGATTCGTAAACCTTTTGATTATTGGTTCGTTTGATACTTGATTATTGCCCGTATCCATCTATCTTTCTGCGGAGTTCCCTGACTGTCCACCCCTGCTCATTGAAAAGTTTTTTACCCTCGTTTCAATTAGAAAATATCGCACCCTTCATCCCTCGTCTGTGTCCCGTTTGAGACCCTTCTGGGAGGAGAGCAATTCTTGTGAAACTTCCGAATTCATTAACTCTTCAAATTTGATTCGTGTGTTGTACCAACTGTTGTTACCCCCACACTTTCCCTTTTGTATTCTTTTGTTGCTCATCCTTACTTCCCGTGCTGACCCGATCCCAATCTTCTTGATCTTCAGCCTAAAGCCGACACACTCCGACCTTCTGTTAGAGCCATACTTCCTTGTAATCATTACCCTAGCTAGCTTATGCAATTTTGTGTTCTTCCTATTACCCTAACTATATATATAGGGACCGTGTTATTCAAAAATTTAGTTTTCATCATTTTGGTCAGTGTTATTGATTACTCCGTTTTTGTATTTTAAGTACACTATTATTTTCATTCTCAGTAGCGCAACCATACACCGCGCATATTTTGTTCCATATTACTCATTTTCATTATGTGAGTTTTCTAAGATATCTTAAAACTACTTGACCGATACGTTTTCCTAAAATGGCTTAACCTACCGACTACTTTTCACTACTTTATTCTCGTTACCTCATTTCGAGTGTCGTGCCTATGCTTACTATTTTGAGTGGTTGATCCTTATATTTATTCTCTCTGTTTGCTATTTTTGATATATTTAGATGCGCACACATTCGAGTTTCGATTTTATTGAACATGCATTGCTTATTTCCGTTCGTTATAGTTATCTATATTCTCGTGTACTTATAGTTCGTCCTTATAGTTGTTCCTACCGTAAACTTATTTAAATCCTTTCTGTTGTATGTTGTTCTGCATGTATATATATATATATATATCCTCACAATTTCATTCACCTGTTTTAAGTAAACCATTATGAATTAGCTTATGATATGGTAGTTTTCGTTTTTGATTTTACAACTTATCGTTTAGTCTTAAATTTCGAGGACGAAATTTTTGTAAGGGTGGTATGATGTAATACCCGGTGCTCTTTTGTACGCCGTTGTCCGTATTTATATAAGTTACCACTTACAAGTTTGTTAGTTTACATCCAAAATTATTTTTTAGTTAGTTTAAATACCTTATTACCTATCTAGTATATTCTTTTCCCGGATTCTTGTATTTGCTATTTCCGCCATTTTTCCCTAGTTCCCTATACTTACTTATTTCCGAACCTAAGCCCATTCTCATCATTTTCCTTACCTTCCTCCAGTCCATTAACAAACCAAGTTCTTCAAAACTATTTCGTTTAAACCCTCCAAATCTATTCAAAGTTCTACCTATGTCTTTTCTCATCAGCCCATTCGTGTTTTTTTTTTTAAATAAACCTATTTTGAACGAACCCACAGAACCAGCCCACACTAATAATTATTTTTACTTTTAGTTAAGCCTCTGGCCCGTTTCTATTTATTTTCCCTAATCAAATTCTTCTTTATTAAATTTCCTTTCCCTAATATCTATATTTTTCAGCCCATCCTCTAAATCAATTAAAACCCCTTTAAATATTTTTCCCAGCCCGCTCAGTTGCCAGCCCACATCTTTTTCTTCTATTTCCTTAATTATATTTTGCTGCAGCCCAAATGTCGGCCCGCCCCCTTATATCTTTTTTTTGTTTAGAATTCCTCTGGCCCAACACTACCCGGCCCACTCATTTTTTCCCTCACCCGCGCTTCCTCACCCGACCCGACTCCTTCACTGTTCATCTTCCAATTTAAAACTCCAACGGCACTTTCCCTCAATCCCGCTCGCGACCGCGTTCCTCGCCGCTCCCCGCGCCCTTGCTCGCGCTGCCGTTACTCCCCACGACCCGCGACCACGCCTCCATATCCCTCACTCACCCCGCCTCCTCAATTTCTTTCCCTCCTCCTTCTACCTCCATCACCATTTCCCAATACCCCAAAACCCCCACCACCAGAGCACACAACCCCCTGCACCCATCCAAGCTTCTCACACCCCTGTCGTCGATCATCTGCCGACATCACCCTCGCCTGCCTTCTTTTCTCCTCCTCTCTCGAACCCACACCACTGTTGCCCACGCCCCGCCACCACTGCCGGCACCCACCTCTGAATTTCTCCTTCTTCCTCAACCCCTCCTCGACTCAAACCTGCCCCTGCAATCTCCCTCTCTCCTTCTCTCTCTCTGTTCTGCCTCTCCCTGCATCTCTCTCTCGCACTCTTTTCTCTCTCTTTTTCTCTCTCTGTACTCTCTCTCTCTCCTCCTCACTGTCTCTCTCTCTTTTCCTACATCTCTCTCACTCTGTCTCATTCTCTCTGCCCCAATCCATCCCTCTAACTCTCTCTCCCGATCTCTCTCTCTCTCTCTCTGTCTCCCTCTCTCCCAGTCTCTCTCTAACTCTCTCTCAGCTACCCCTCCCTCTCTGTCTCTGTCACTCCCTCACTCTGTCTCTCTCTCTCTCCCTCACTCTAATTATTTCTCTCCCTCAATATCTCTCCCCATCTGCAAATCCCTCACCCCGGCCTCGACAGCGTCAACGATTCCAGCACACCCAGGAGACCCACAAAGCACCTCCCCGCTTCCAACATTCACGAGTCGTCCCGGACAAATCCGACGACGAAATTGAAACTTGAGCCAAAGTCGTGCGAGCCAATCCACGCCGTTCGTCGCGCGTTCTTGACATTGCAATCACCGTGCAGCTCCGGGACTGCTCCAGGCAAGTTCTTACTTGCTTTCATGCTATTCTGTATATGTTACAAATCAATATCGTATATATATCCCATGTTTACCTTATGTTAAAATATAGCAACACAACTGTTCGATACTGGTTCTCTTAGGAAATCTTTATCAAATTTGACGGAGCAGGATATATTGCATTGGCCCTTGTAGAGATGGTTAACGTGTGCAAATTTCATTTGAAAATACGACTGTTAAAGATTAAAACGACTACCCCCTAGTTTAACCGTAAAACTATAATTCTGTTGCACCTGAAAACCGTTAAATTCACCATAAATCATATACATAATAGAATGGTACGTTCGAGGTCTCAAATCGAAGCTAACTCGACGAACTTTAACCCTATACCAGTTTCCTGATATTCTGTACTTAAATTGGGATGATGTTCGTATTGGAGTACGACTCTGGACTGCAGTCCAGAACTACTCCAATCATTGCGTGCTGTTCCGTACTGGATACCATAGGATTTCCTTAACTTGTAGGTTACGGAACTCTGCTGCTTATTATAGATAACTCTGTTAGCTAGACAACGCATTTGGTTTCATTCTGTTTCGTTACCGTTTGATATTTATTCTATAATTTAGTAGATCGGGACACATAACAGTCCCAGCAGAATCAGAGTTGACATGTTAATATTAAACAGATTATAACTCCTAACGTACAGACGCGATTGAAGATCCGTTTGTTGCGTTGAAAACCTTACTAAAAACCCTAGAATTCATTCAACTGTAATGTCGCTAAATTATGATCCCAACTGGGGTTAAAATGCGTTGCGAAACGGATTTCTGATTCTGAAACCGGATTTCCAGCCGCGAGCGCTTAAAATGAAAAGGTTATAACTTTTGATCCTGGAATCCGATTGGCTTGAAACAAAATTCTATGGATGGATAACTGAACATAAAAATTACTACCTGTTTATTGTTTCGCTAAATTATATACGTACGTTTCATGATAAATCGTGCAAGTGATAGATTACTGTTTTTATGACACCTTAATTGTGCTTCTTATACTGTTCATTCATCACATCATACCCATATCATTGTAGTGATAACCTAGTGATATCGTGCATTCACCCAGTGTTAGATTTTAGTGATGATTGTGGCAAGTACGTCAGTGTTCGTGTAATTGTGATTAAGTGAAAGTGATGAGTACTTGTACACAATCAGTGACCTCATTGTTCTATTGCATTGTCGACGTCTGTGGGATGCGTGTACGTGTGACTATAAGTGGTATGGGACACTTATGGAAGCGCTTGCACGGATGTCACAGATAAGGCATCCGACACTGCCATTTATCTTAGGTATTAGTCGGGACGTGCTTGATGGAGGTCCTGCCTCCAGTTCTCGCGCAGACTTGTCACGGAACGATTAGTATTTAGGGTTATGGTTAGCGTATGATGTAGACCACGGGGTGTGGGGTAGTTTAAGTGTGAGTTCAACAGAATCTCGGGAGTCCCATGCCGGCTTATATATTTAGGGAGTTATATGGAGATTTACAGGGTACGTGATATATACACCGTGATATTCTTGTTACATGTTGGGCCCGTGGTCCCTTGCCCTTGGGTTCTACCCTTGGGTGGAGGACACTCGCGAGTGGTTGACTCTCACACTTGGACTGACGATAGGCTTAGTGACCTGTACAGTGAGACTTAGAGACTGATAGGGATACTGGCATTTTATTCATGATATACTGTGTGGCATACGTGACATATCGTTATACTGCTTTACTATTCCGCTGCGTTGATTACTGCACATTCATGTACATGCTGTCATTGATTTACTGTGATTCATATCCATTACCACTGTTAGGACCGTCACTTGATTTTATACATATTATATTGCTATTGTGTCGCTCTGACGACCTGAGTATGCATGCTCAGTGTGAGGAGAAGATTTAGGTTGGATCAGAACTAGACGTACATCACCGACTTCTTGGCTTGCTACTCCGAGTTACTTTCGTTTGTTCCACTTCAGGTCAGTTTATATTATTGTACCTTTCAGTTACTGCATTTCTCATTACCTGCGCATCGTTTACTGTTTACCATGATAAACTAGAAGCCGAAGTGTGACTACGGCAGGACATTTCCTTGACCGTAGGAGCATGGCTGGCCTTGTCTACCCCTCGTATTCCGTATTTTGGGAAGCGGGGCATGACATATACAAAGCATTGTCTATTGTCCAGTGTCCATTAGGACAGAGGGGTTGGTCCTCGTATTATATTTTGTTTACTTGTGACTTCTCTAGTTTTAGACAAGTGTTTCGTAGAAATGCAAGGTCTAAGTTTTGAGAAGTTATAGTTATAAGAATAAAGTAGAGAACCAGGTGTTGCAAGTATCTGGATTCTTCAAGATGATAGAAGATGTAGATACTTGTATTCGGTATTCAGTTGATAGTAATGGTTTTGAGAAACTTATTTCTCTTTCAGGTTACTCATATCTGAATGCATTCCTATGCTGAGTAACGCTGATCGGCCTCCTTCCATTTAGTTGATATGCACTGGAGACAGCTGCATGATTTGAATCTAGTTCTAATTAAATCAGTGCCTCTGTTTCTATATTGTATATTGAATGGATCATATCTTAACGATGTTAAGGTATATAGAGTTGTCCGGCTTAAGCTTAAAACCAGACTCTGGATAACTCAAGGCACGTTTCTGTAATGGCTGTTTGTGGGTTGACCCTGGCTAGGACGAGGGTTGACTTTCTACCATCTGGAAGAGCAATAGTGATATTGTTCTTTACTCGCCATAATTTTAATAAAAATGGATTTTTTTATAAAACAGTAGTGGGAGTATGGTAGAACTGGAAGTGATTCCAGAGCGACAAACGATTACTGAAAATTTGATAAGAACCTAAAGGTTCAATCAGGTTTGACATTCCATTGGCCACTCCGCAGATATGGTGGGTAACCTCAAGCACCCGAGAGGTACTCCGGTAGCCTCAAGAACGGTGACAGGGAGGTTCTTGTTTACCCAGACTTTCCATTGCTGTTGTTCCAGACTATGAGACATAGCAGGAGGATGAATATAGCGTCGTTCTAAATTAGTTTTAGAAGTGCACGTGTATATGACTCTGCCAGAAGGTTGTCATAGTCAGTGGGAGCAGCAGAAGCACAATGGATAAGTAGCTTATGTCTATTTATAGACTAAAGCAGATATAGCGGAGATAGATCATCTATTTCTGATGTGACAGTCATAGGTTTGACTTCATCAGAATAGGGGATGGATCTGTTAAGAAGGTAGTAGGGTGTGATGTCCTGGTATTTGGATGACATACACAGAGTAGGAAGTGAAATTCCTATACTACGATCGGTTATACTTTGGTTGTCACACAGTGGTTTTTCTACAAAGGACTTGGATATTACATCAAACATTCTGGTTACTAGATCTATGGTTTTAGATCTAGATTTAAGTAGTTTCCCAATCTGGGTACTTAGACAGTATTCTAAAAGTATTTAGAATGGACGACTCCTGGCATGGTGGTGTACCTGCAGGTGATGGAGTCACTCTCTCTAAAGGTGTCTTATAGACTAAACGGGAGAGGGATTTGTATGATTGGCAGATCACTTACTTAGGTAATTGAGTTGATCATGAGATGTCAAGTACCATACCAGATGTTGTTTTTGCACGAGATGCAATAAGTTGATATTAATCCAATCCTGGAGAAACGATCGGACGCAGTTTTAGAACATAAGTGGATGTTCTAGGGATCTGATAATGGCAGCCTCCTTCAGGAGACGGTTATCATTCCAGGCTTCCAAGGTGGTCTGGATAACAGAGTGACTGTCAGAGTTATAGCTTTCCCTCTGACGAGGGGCAGTAGTTTGGACAGGTGGTCTAAGCGGATACTGAGGGAGGTATGGCTCAGGATACGGATTAAATTCAGTTGACGATACAGTCTAAGAAGTTTAGATTTGGAGTTCATTTATGAACTAGGTCCCATCAGATATCCAGACATATTCTAAGATAGGTATTGCTCATTTCGGGAGATGGTTTTCTCCGCGAACTTGAGATAAAGAGAGACATAGAAAGAAACATCAGGGCGGATCCACTCACTGAGGCTATTCCTCGAATGCAATAGTTTCACAAACAGGCTTTGTGAGACTGATCAGTAGAGGAGTTGGGTGTTCGGTATCACACGGGCTGTGAGTATGCGACATCGCAATAATTAGCCTTGAGTGCAGTGGGAGATTGTTGGATATAGTGCCCTCAAAGTCAATTATTGGATCGCAGGCACGTGATTGCAATGATTGAGGGAGGACCTATACCGGTAGGACAGTCTTACTCAAGATGATAGTATGCTATCTGGTTTATCTTTATCATCGTGTACAGCTTTAGGTGATATTACAGATCACTATTACACGTTGATAGAGCCCTTAGGATTCTTGCTTGACTACCTGCAGTATGATGGCGATCATATACGTGAGAGTTTGGTAGTCTATAAGCACATCTTTAAAGTCGTCTCTGGTCATGGAGTTTCGAGACTGGGTATCGACACTCCATTAGTAGACTAGTGTATACAGTCAAGACCCCGACGAGGGGCGGTGGCCGGTCTCACAAGCCATTGGTGTCAGTTGGACCACCTAAGATGTATACAGGTGCTCATTGGGTTATGAGCACACCGGACAGGACTCGCCGGGAACATGCTAGTTGGTATTATACCTGACGTCAGATAGTAGTTCCCTGGTGACAAGTGTACAGGTAGTTCATCGACTTGAGATTGTGATTTGTCTCGTGTAAGTTCCCACTGTGCTTTGATTACTACCCTATCACGGCTCAAAGGAGTCGTGCAAACAGGTTTTAGTTGGGTACATTCCCGAGCCATATAGAGGCAGTGAGCGGATCGGCAGGGTTTTCGTCTCTCCCGGTATTTGTGGTGATATCGCGCTGTGTTTAGGAGAGCCATTACACGAAGTCCTTGGCCAAGGCAGGAGATTTACTGGTTGGTATTCCAGTAGTATCTCAGGGTATTCTGGGCTACACTCCGACACGACTTGTATCACTTTTGGGGGTCTGACTTTTACCAACCCCTAAGGCTCGACATGTAATACTCATAGACGAGCGGACCGGACTGTACGGATATTGTTACTGACAGGCTCAGTAGGGTGTCAGGATGAGTTCGCTCATCGACCTCCCTTTTTGTCAATAACTGGTAGCCCGTTACGTACAGCTAGTACCACTGACGTGCTAGTGGTTAAATCCACATCCAAAGTATTGACGAGTCTTTAGAGTCCCCCACAGACAGTTTCTCAAGTTTCGGGCGAAACGTTGTAGAGGCCGTATGATATTATGGCAGGGTTCGATCATATACGTACGGTAGTGCACGGATCATGATCGAACGGATCATACTAGTGGGCTTTGGTTTAAGCCGGATCCTAGTATTATATTTATTGGATTGCTTTCGTCGCATTCAGTCGGAATGCGGATGCAGGTATGTATATACAGGTAGGGGGTATTCTTGTGATCCGTCACGAGTTTACTTTAGATGATGCTTTTCTTTTTATTGGACAAAACAATTAGGTTAATGTTTACAAATGGTGGAAATTATGAGTGGATTTCATCATGAGGTGCATTTATTGTGACACATGCAATCTAGTGACTCATGGTCTCTTTATTTGTGCATATGTCGAATTTTGGATTGATTTAATGTGTTGAAATGATAAGAGGGGAGAGAGAGGGCAGCCATATGGCTTGGGTTTGCTCTTGTGTTTTTGATTATTCAAGCTCTCATTATCATTCCAACACATTAAGAAAAGAAAAGCCTCTTCTCTTTTCCTTCTTCTTCTTACTCACAACATCCACCATGGCATCATCTCCTACCTCCACTCTAACCATCTCATGTTGAGAATCCTACAGTGTCAAGAGACAAAGATATAATACACATTCTCTACTTCACCTTAGACACGTCGGCTAGCAAACTTCGTGTCCGAGTTTCTTCGGTTCGAAGCGGGAGCCCGTAAAAGGATTCATAGATTTGGTGCCCATTCCAACGAGGAGACCGGAGATCGAGCGAGATCGGAGATGCTGCAATGAGCTAAAGATGGTGGCTAAAGACCGAAGGATACGGATCGATCGGTATAGCTTTTATAACCCTCTTTAGATCGCTAGTCTAATGTTAATGGTTCAATCCAGGATTAAAGTCTGCATTAGCGCCAGTTTCAAGTTTATGAAAAGTTTTTGTTTCTGCATTTTGGCCTCGGATTGACGGCCGGGGCGCTATCGTAGACTTACATGATTATACATCCATTTGAGATCCTTGGTTCGATTCGTTTCCATGATCATACTCTCATTGATTCTATTCCTTCTTATGATCATGTATCCATTCTGGATCTGTCCTTTCCTTTCTTGCCGTTGATCTGCTCTCTTCGATACTCGATTGAGGTTCCTGTCACCATGGTTTGAGCGCAGTTTGAGCTGCTGCTAGTGTTGCAGTCAGGGCGAGCTCGTCTAGTTTGAGAGCTGACCATTGTGTTTTCTGGTGACATGGGAACGTCTCGAATTAGCATTTGTGCCGTGACCACTTTTAGAGGCGAGTGTTTGGTTTTGCACTGGATGATTGGGCCACTGTTAGAAGCTACCTTTTATGAGAGGACTGCTGATGTACAGCATACCTCAAAGTTGTGATGTCGTCTACCATGAGAAAGATGACCCAGCTGTTGCTGAAATTGATAGGATGTCACTTCCAGAGCTTACGAGCCGAGATAGCTGGAGCTTCTAGGCAGAGATGCGATAGATGATAGCTAGTCCATCTTGAATTGAGAGACGAAGGCGATTCGTCAGATTTGATGCACCGACATAGGCCCAGTTGAGTTGAAGATTTCCAGTGTGGAGAGTCTTACTCAGATCTAGAGCAGACCGATCTAGAGATGACCGTTGATGTATCGTCTTTCCTGGAAGATTTAGGCATTGTTAGCATGCGGGCGAAGAGTATTCACATGTTGTATATGCAAAGCTAAAAAGTTCGAACGAGTGTCAGAAACCCACTTTTCCCAAGTTTAATGTTCGGAGGAACATGCAGGTAATTCTGTGGACCCTCTAGAAAAATGAAACCCTAACTCGACATGATGACCATGGAACCACTTTTGAACCTTAGGGTTTGCAGCAGTTTAGCGGTGCCATCAGTGAGGCTTGGGTTTGCCCTTCTACGGCTGGTCCGGAGGTACTGTGGTATGTACCGGATATTTTTAGACTGTGCTCAGGTGTTGAGCATTCGGGAAATTTTGGGACCATGATGACTCGATCGAAAAGTTTGACGTCGTCCAGATATCATGTGATAAGAGACCAGTAAGCCGACCATCTTTGGATAGAGGACCTCACCCAAATGTGTTGTGAGTTTATCGAGAACTGATGAGTATTGAGTATTGCTCCGATGGTTGGGACGAGTTCCCGAGGACGTGTTCGGCCAGATATCTTCTACAGAGTGATGAAGCTACAGAGTATGAAATTTCGAGTCCGTGTGAGAGACTTCGGATTGACCGTGGCCGAGAACAGTAGCAGTACGCAGACAGCAAGATGTGACGTCGAAGCGGACGATGATAAAGACGAGTGGAGCCAGAGGTTCATGCGAGATGATGACGAGCTGTTGCTACTCCCCGTCGAGATTTGAGGTTTGATATGCATATAAAGGCATTGGGATACGGACTGTTCCCGAGGAAATGTTGTGTCGAGCATGCTGATGTCAAGAAAACGAGAAAAGATTATGTAAGAGTACCAGCCTCCGTGCAGTTCAGCATAGGCGAGATCAGAAGAGACCTCGAGCAGGATTCCTTCCAGGACACTGCTGCAACGAGATTTGCACCCAGGATCAGTGGTGTCACGTGTATTCAGAGGACCAGAGGCCGACGCAAGTAACGTGCTGCTTTACGAGTGGTCGTAATGATTGGCCGAGAGATGACCAGAGAAGTGCTAGAGCGGAATCGTTCCCATTAGCACACCTGACTGGGCCGATGAGCCGATGGATTGCGAGATTGGTGAATTTGCTGAGAAGATAAGGACCTAGGGACTGAGGACGCCAGACCATGAGCAGGTGACAAGCAAATGTTCTTGTTCTGCCGGTTTTAGGCGCACCGACATTTTTTCGACATTGTAGGAGGTGTACTTCAATGTCATTTATTGCGATTTGCGTTTGTGATTCGAGTATTACGCTTATATCGCTTGGATTTGAGTTTTGATGATTGAGCCTTATGATATTGTTTTCGTGCACCATGGCTGCACCTACTGGGTATTTACATGTTTGAGCATAGTTATCGCACCTGATATATATTTTATACACCGTTGTGTTGATTTGCGATTTATGCATATCCATTGCATTTGATGTCGATTTTGTACCTTCGTAGCATGTGTTTATGATTTCTTGGATTTCATGCGGATGGGGTGATTTTTGCACTCGGTATAGCTTATATGTGCTTGCAGTACATTGACATGTATTTTGTGCACGCAGTTGCACTCATTTATGATTTTATACACCTTGGTGTGTGTTGCTTTTTACGCGTTTGATTTATTAATGGTATTTTGTGCATTTGATGCACCAGATGTTGTTTTCGTGCACAATAGATGCACCAGATATTGTTGTCGTGCACACCCGTTGCACTGGACAGATGCTTTCGTGTACACCTGTTGCACGTAGTTTTGCTTTTGTGCATATTGTGGCACCTGTATTTGGATTTGATTTCCGTGCGCACCAGACGCACACGATTATTGGATACGCCTTTTGAGGCTGATTTTGCTTTTGAGCACTTTGCTTTCGTATTGGGCACTATAATGTGTAGTAGCCAAACATGACTGATCTGAGGACAGTACCTGAGTACTTTGCATGCATTAAAAGATTACCAAAAGGGTTTTCAAAAGGAGCTATAGTCTCGCTATTTCCTACGTGTCCGTGAGCGACACGAACGTTTATAATGGAAAACCTTTTGGGATATTTTGAAAACGACGGAACGTGTATTTAGGAAAACATATATGGACATATATTATTATTTTAAAATGAGCGTCCGTCAGTTATGCCGTGAGCTACGCATTCACACGAAGATTTAGAAAAGATTTTGCATGTATTTTATTCAGATTTTGGAGTTTTCAAAGATGCGTACTGTACACGTAATATAGTATTTGACTAGTGTATATTGGATTTCAGTAGTGGATTTCGAGATCTGTATCTCCATTGTAACTCCGAGGATATGCGTGCAAATCAGATGATTCGTGTGACGCTTGACGGAGTTCGATTTGAGTTTTGTATTCATATTCAGGCGCACGCGATGCGCTGCAGTATTTCTGCATCTTCCATGATTTCGAAGCCCAGTTGATTTGAGTTGATTATTGAAATGTTTTTGATTTTGGGGTTTAAATTTAAATTCGGGGACCGAATTTCTTTAAGGGGGGAAGATTGTAACATTTCAGAAAAATAAAATATTATTTTTTGGAATTTTTATAATTAAATAATAAATATTATGAATATTTTAATGAGGCGGTATAATTAAATACCGATAAATTGGGAAAATTTGGAAAATTATGGAAATTACTGAAATGAAGGTTCTTTATTTGATTTATGCAAATTATAAGTTTTTATGATTAATTATATTCCATTTTAATGCTAATCACGATTAAATATCGCTAATCGTGCATTAAGCTATTTTTGTGCATGTGGCATGCATCAAGTCATTTTTCACATTTGTTACATTTTCTAAAATGGGTTTTCTCTAGTTTTACTTGGACTTGTTTTTAAATGAGAATAGAAAGGATAAAAAAATCAAAAGAAAAGAAAAGACAAAGGAAAACATTAAAATAGAGAGGTATGGGCAAGAGAGAGAAGTGAGATAGAGGTGAGGGGTCATTTGACCATGGTCCTCATTGTTTCCTCTTCATAATTCCTTGATCATTTCTCTCCTCCTTCTTCACATGGCAGCCCCCTCTCCTCCACCACCTTCTTCACCTCAAAACAACTTCAAAACATCATCTCCATTTCACAAAAAACATGCACAAGATCATCCCAAGCACTTTGGACCAAGCAAGTCCTGATTTTGAGCACTTAGGGCAACTAAAGAAATTTCTTGAGTTGCCAAATGAGATAATTTCTCCACCATTTGTATTGTATTTCAATTCCTTTAGCTATAATGCTAGTTTAGAAGTGATTAGGCGATGTTTAGTAAGGGTTGAAAATTTCAAGTTAGGGTTTGAGGGAATCTTGAGTGGTGATGTGAAATTGAGGCTAGTATGGACAGTATAACCCCTGTAGGGATCGTATACTGACCAAAAGCCGAGACTTAACCCCCAAAATACGAACTTAGAAACCTCGACATCGTATAATTGTGTGAATTTCGAGGGTATTTTGGAATCTGGAGTAACCCGGATGACCTGAAAATTATTTTGCAAACACAGGGAGTCGTGCAGGCACCTAGGAAGCTACCACTGAAACCTTAGCCCCATACCCCAACCCAAGGCCATAATTTTATCCATTCTGGCCGCAATTTGCGGCCAGAGCAGGGAAGTAGGGTCCCATGTTTGGTCTATGGCTCCTTTTTCAATAAATTAGACCTCTCATGTATGCAAAATTGGCTAATTGTCACTTGGGAAAAATCTGGGAGTGTTTTACTTAGTTTATAGAATTTTTTAAGGCATTTAATGAAGTTGAATTTGGTATTTGGTATTTTGTTTCAGTCATGTGGCGTTTGAACGTCAACGACCAGGGTTATTAGTCATGTTTTGCATGTTAGGCTGTAGGTTTTAACCTATGAGCGAAACGTGTGCCGTTTTGTTTTTACGCCTTGATTTTAATACGCATTGCGATTGTTTATTATTGTAGGTACCTTCATGTGGATTCCGAGGCGACGGAGCGTGGCGTCATCGACTTCGGCAAGCAAGAAGCAAGGTGAGTGGATCTACATCCATGGGGGAAGTCGGGTGGATGGCGTATAGCACCCCCGCACATTTTGATGGAAACCGATTCATAGTATTTGGTTAAGAAAAGCTATAATAGAAAACTATTGATAGAGTTAAAAGATAGTTAGATAACTATATTAGAAACTAAAGGATAGTTAGAAGTGAAATCATACGACTAGTATGTGATGGCGGGACTGAGGATGATATTTGATGATATTGCCGTTTAGGGTACTATAGGACTAGATAGTCGATGTATATGTGTCATCCGAACCATACCTATTTCCACACTGAAGAATCGTATGCATCTTTTAAACGGATAACTTGAGGAACGTTACGGATTTTCAAATGATATCTTTTCTTTAAAAACACCGTAGCTCCTACTTTCAAAACTACGATTCGCATCTTTCAAAAGCTGTTTGTATGGTTCGGGTGTGTATATTAGATTAGATACTTATACTTATAGTAAAGGTAGAATGTATTGGTAAATTGACTTGGTGAAGGACATAAATGCGATGAAATGGATATATGATGCGATATGATGATTTGGTGATATGTTGGTATACGGAGGCGAGTCGATTGAGATGATTGATACCTTGTCGATCCCCTGATATGAGATTGTTATGGATGTGACCTGGGACATAGGTATATAGATATTTATATTGTGGTGAATCTGGAATGATAATCCGTACAAGACGTTAGGTCTGTACCCTCATTGTCATAAGGTTGATAAGATCCCGATTGGTGTTATGCCGCCGTACGATGATTATCCGTACGTGATGAGTTTGAGGCTAGATGCCGATTGATAGATTCACCGACTCAAACATATTATAGTTACGTACACCTTATAGCTCTTAGCTGATGATTTACCTTATGCTGCATTCATGATATTATCATTGCATTGCATATACCTGTGTTAGTACACTTATACCATTATCGATGATGCGTATATTACACTTACACGGATTTGCCGGCTGACACACTTCATCATAGATAATTGCCATGTCATTACACAGCAGGATTACTGCATCATGATATGACTCTTTGCAGAATTTACTTGCTATGGTTACCTGTGCACTTTTATACGATGTTGCATTTGACCTTGGAGATATTAAGAACCGCAAGACATATTTTCAAAACTGGAATCATTAAAAGGAGCGATTTTCCCTTGATATGATACATCACTATTCCATGTTGCATGATATATGGATATGCTTACATTTCCATCATATGTCGCATACATCATGCTTTATGATTTTACGCATTGAGATATGCTGTTTTCATGAGATTTCTGGATTTGAGAGCCGTGGTCATTTTAAAAGAAAGTATGTATTGTTTTAAAAACCTGGTTTCTCTTGATATGATATTTTGGTGCGTCCACCATGCGTTTTCTCGGTTCTGAGACGTGTGACATGTGGAACCCGATTCGAGGAGCTGGATGGGGCCGATTGCGGGTACATGGTGGACCCGGTATGGTACCCCGGGGCAAGAAAATGATGCTTTGTATACAGACGGTGAGCCTGGCAGAGGGACTACTACCTACTGGTGATAGTATTTGGGTTCGGCGGATATCCAGAGGATACCGACCGGAGTCGAGAGATGAAATGGGCCGATCCGGACTGACGAAGCCCGTGGGCCGATCCGGACTGACGAAGCCCGTGGGCCGATCCGGACTAACGGAGCCCGAGATATGAGGTTTTACGTGTCGATACTGGACACGGGTTTCATGATGTTTTCGGGTGTCGATGCTGGACACCCAGGTTCCATGATTTTGATGTGTCGCGAGGGACACCGTTGATTATATCCTCATACTTCCATGCACACTCTTTATGATATTTACGTGCATGCATACATTGATTATGGTTGGACGAGATCCACATGCATACAGATATTGTTTATATGATTGGATGATATCCGCATACATATTGGTGTTGATTTCATTGTTTGGCACATATACAGATACGGTCATCTTAGATATCATAGTATTACCTTCATGATATAGTTGACCAAGGAGTCGTTGTTTATTCGATTTCTATCTATTGATATTTTTCTACTCACGAGTTGGCAACTCACCCCCGTTGTGCCACAGTTCTTGCAGGTTGACCGCTTGGATCAGTAGTGGAATTACTGGTACACAGTTGCATTCGGGTGTTTTGCATTGGTAGGTGGGACATTCGTATCGTACCCACTCTAGTATCTATATTTCATATTGTATCTAGTTAACTCCATCAATCAAAATTAGTAAATTGTATAAGTAATGAGACTTAGTGAGATCGTGGTTGCGAGACTTAGAGCAAGGGGTTTATCCGCTACTTGTGGTATTGTTGTCTTGCTTATTTATTTATCTTTTATGGTGAACTTCGCCGTTGGGCGTTGTATACTTATATATACTTTCTTGAATGGTTGTGATCCGCCGTTTGGCGAAGAGCTAGCTCCCGCTTGGGGATGCCTTTATCATTATCTTGTATATGTGGTTTTGGATCAAAATATACAAAGGATGTGATGCCCAAATTTTCAAAAAAATAAGACAAAACATGTTTTTAAACTTGCATAATCCACTTGCATTTTCATGTTTTATTTCTACGCATTACGAAAACGTGATTTCATTTTACTTTTATTTCAACTTCATCTCCTTTATTTTCTTAAAAGGGTTTAGATTTCTGGGTTTTTAGCTTACTTGAATTCCGTTATGCCTTTAGACGTTGCGTGATTCAAGTGCTGGTCACGAGCTATTATTTTGGGTCGTGACACCAATATGAAATCTAATAAGAAAACCAACATGATATCCATCAAAAGTATAACATGCACATAGTGTGCATCGTGGTAAACTCGTCAAGGCATCTGAAGAAATGCATGCTAAACCTTTTTCAAATCACTGCGCAATGCGCGTATCAAGGCACCGTAGAGGAAGTTTATTGTAAGAAAATAACTGTATAAATACATATATCCTGTGTTTAACATACATGTCCCGCCGTTTTGAAAATAATTTAGAAGGGTTTCCTTTATTAAATGTCTTGTGTCATCTCGGACACGTAGGTAAATACTGAGACTATAACTCCTTTTTGGAAATCCCTTCGATAACTATCAATGCATGCAAAAATATGTTCAGGTACTGTCCTCGGACTAGCCCTGCTCAGCTACTATACCAAGTAGTAAATATCATAAAACGTACTGCTCCAACAGAAATCAATCCCAAAATGTATATAAGGAAGCCACGTGCGTCTGGGGCGCACGGAAATCAAAATCAATAAATGTGCCATACATGTGCACAGAAACAAATTTAAGTGCAACGGGTGTGCACGAAACACCTGTCAAGGACAACGGGTGTGCCTGACAGCAATATCAGGTGCATCTGATATACACGAAGAATCTCGATTTTGTGCATCTGGCGTGCACCAAAATCGCATCAAGCGCCCAAGTATGCGCAAGAATCCATGTCAAGTGCACACGGAGCACAAAAACAAATATCGAATATCACTATCGAAATCGACGGTATACAACACATTTCAATCCAAATCCAAATCGGGTATACCGTGATATAAAATCTCACAACCGTGTGCATCAGCGTGCACAAAATCAGATCCACATACTAAAAGTGCATGAAAACTATACCGAAAGCATAAATCAAATCACATGCATACCATAGGCATGAAATCAAAATCAATATCTCGAATGATATCAAATCGAAGTCAAGTGCAATTGTGGTGCACAAAATCTCAATCATGCAAATAAATCACCTAAAATACCGAAATCAAAAATGGCGGAAACAGTCCCGCTCTAGCACATCCTCTAAAGATCTCTGGCCAATTGTCTCGTCGACGATGCTGAACTCTGGCCTGCTGTGTGTGCACAATATGACCTCTCCTGGGTCTAAGTCTTCTCGTATAGTATTCCAGAAAGCTCCTGTCGAGGTCTCTCTCAAATCTCGTTTGTGCCGAGCTACCTAGAAGTCATCACCTTTTTCTAAATCCATCTCTTGTTCCGGAACGGCTGCATACTCATCGCGACTCTTTCTGGAAAACATATCCATATACAACGCCTCTGCTTGCGTATCACATCTCTGATGTCAGCGGAGTGGAATGTCATCTCATCAAGATCTCGTACGAACCTCTTACTCCACTTTTTTCTAATGTCGACTGATTCGGACTTGTCTCTTCGTGGCTGCATGGACTGCGCTCCAATAGTTATACTCGTATCTGGAGTCTCCTAAGCAATGTATCCCATTACATAATATCCGAACGACATCGAACTTTCAGATCGATTCGTCAAAATTCCATAATCCCCCAAGAGCTCAACATCTTGAGTACAGTTTAATAGTATCGAATACATGCCACAGTACCTGTGGACCAACAGTAGAAGGGCAAACCTAAGCCTCATTAATGGCACCGCTGAACTGCTGCAAACCCTAAGGTTCCCAAGCGTTCTCATGGTCATTATATCCAGTTAGGGTTTCATTCTTCTAGAGGGTCTATAGAATTACATGCATTATTTTCCGAATACTTTAAACTTGAGAAATGGGCTTCTGACATTCGATTGTCTCTATCGACTCCCAACGTACCTGCAAGAAGTCGTCTCTAGCTGGAATCAATCAATCTGATGACTCGCATTGGGGTAGGCAACGAATCACATGTCCTAGTCTTTCATCTTTGGTGACTAGCGATCTTCTATCATACCTATAAGTATAACTCGTGCGGCATTAGTCTCAAATATCTGGGGCGATATCTCGTCAGTCGCAGCAACAACTAAATCATTAGCCTGCACGCTAAACAGTGCCTCAATCATCAAGAATAATCTGTGCATTGACGGTCATCACATTCTGGCTGGCCTCTAGCAGTGGCCCAGTCCTCTGGTGCTGATCTGCACGTCCGAGAAATCTTGTAAAAGTGATCCATTAAACGCTCATGGCGCGAAAACACAATAAAACGACGCCTCTATGCAATCATATGTCCCTGGAATCATTCCTTTGTCAGTTCTCGTCCGTGACGAGCTCATGCTGACGCAACTCTCGCCGTAGCTCTCTCTGCCCGTGCAATCGTGGCAGCAAAAACCATAAACCAATATCGATGAGGATAGATCATATGAATGAATATAATGCTATGTAAAGAAATGTACATCCTAAGGCTCCTTAAGCGGAGTAGCGTATCATAAGTATGCCGCGAAACATACACACGGTACGTCACTCTTCTTAAGTCACCTACTCCATCAACCAAGGTTAACCTATGCGACGAAAGTTCGGGTCCAATAACCCCTCGACCAAGTCTAAGTTCCGTAAGGTCAAGCCCAGATTCCGTATATATACAAACGTCCTAGGCTCCGCATAGTCAAGCATAGACTCGAACCAAGGTTAACCTAGCGCTCTCATACCAACTTTGTCACGACCCGAAATAGCACGTGACTGGCACTTGAATCATATGAAGTCTATAGGACCCCATCTAATTCAAGTAAGCAAAAAATCCCAGAAATCTAAACCATTTTAAAGAAGTAGTAAAGAAAACTTATCTTTAAAGCGAGTGGTTTTACAAATTAAGTCGAAGTATGCATTTTTAAAATCTCAAGTCTTTTCTGAAAATTTTGGCAGAGTTCCTTTTGTAAATACTGGCCCCAAAAGGGTACAACATCCATAATATGAATAAAGGCATCCCCAAGCGGGAGTTAGCTCTTCGTCTATTAACGGTCACAACCACGCAAGCAATAATATATACAACGCCAAGGGCGAGGATAAAAACTCAAAAGGAAACTCAAATCAACCTGAAAACCATAATAATACAAGCGTGACTCGAAATAATATACAACTGGTCTCTAAGGTTCTAAAATATACAAGTCTAGTTGATGGAGTTTACTAGATACACCTATATATGAATATACAATGGTGATCACGATATATGTGAGTCCACCTACCAAAGCAATCACACGAAAATGGACAGTGTACCAGCAAAACCGCAACGAACCTGTACGGCAAAACCTGCAAGAAACTATGGCACAACGGGGGTGAGTTGCCAACTCGTGAGTAGAAAACATCATAGAGGAGAAATCGTATGTATGACTCAATCCTAGGTCAATACGATCAGAAATATGTATATCCTCAATATGATAAAGTCTGAAGCATAATAAGGTGGCAAGGGTAAACATCTATACATAAGTGTAATACCAATTGCTCGTGTCAGTGCCTCAGGTAGCAACATATCATAAATATGAGGTATCATCAATGAAATCAACATGAAATCAGTGTCAACTATATCATCAAGTCTATAAGTATGTGGATGTCATCCAACCATGTAATCAAAGCCTGTATGCATGTGGATCTCGTCCACGGGTCAACTAATGACACGACAACATCATGCACGTAAATATCATAAAAACATATGCATGAAAGTATGAGGAAATAAATCAACGTATGTCCCTCGCGACACATCAAAATCATGGAACCTGTGTGTCCAGCATCGACACTCGAAAACATTATGAAACCCGTGTCCAGCATCAACACGTAAATCCTTAAATCTCGGGCTCCGTCAGTCCAGATCGGCCCTCGGGCTCCGTCAGTCCGGATCGGCCCATATCATCTCTCGACTCCGGATATCCGCCGAGCCTAAATACTATCACCGGTAGGTAGTGCTCCCTCTGCCAGGCTTACTGTCTACTGCACAGCAAAACCGTTCTCGCCCCGGGGTACCATACCAGGTCCACCATGTACCCGCAATCGGCCTCATCCAGCACCTCGAATCGGGTATCACATGCCACTCTCAGAACCGAAAAAACACATGGTGGGCGCACAGAAATATCATATCAAGAGAAACTGGGTTTCTAAAACAATACCTACTTTCTTTTAAAATGACCATGGTTCTCAAATGCAGAAAGCTCATGAAAACAGCATATCTCAATGCGTAAAATCATAAAGTATGATGTATGCGACATATAACAGAAATGTAAGCATATCCGTATATCATGCAACATGGAACAGTAACATGCACATATCAAGAGTAAACCTCTCTTTTAAATGAATCCAGTTTAAAAATGTATCCTGTGGTCCCTAAATTGTCCAAAGTCAAATGCAACATCATATAAATGTGCATATGTAACTATAGCAAGTAAATTGTGCAAGGATTCATATCATGAGGCAGCAATCCTAATGTGTAATGACATGGAAATTTCCGATGATGATGTGTGTGAGCTGGAAAGCAAGTATTCATAGACATACGCATCATCGGTAATGGTGCTGGTGTCCTGATAACATGGGTTTAATATAAAAATAAACACCTTTAATCATGCAATGCGATGCGAATAGCAAGAATATGCGGAAAATGAATAATAAACACTACAATAAAGAATCTACATCAATGTAAGTGAGTCACACAGTTTTGACATTTGAAATAACACGAATCGTGGTGTTTAGTAAATATGGACTACGGTGATTTTAAGAAAAGATACGTCCTGTGAAATATCTATAGAATCCCTTGTCCTGTCTTTAAAATACTTACGATTCGTTAGTTTTGAAATAGGTATGACTCGAGTCTAGTCTAACATCTAAAAGTAACTACATGACTAAACTAACAGGCTAATCAAAAGGGTAAGGAAAACCACCTAGGTCTGAATCGATATATATAAATATAATAGTCTGTGATCCCGCCTCAATAGTATCACATACGGTACAATATATAATATAACATCCTCGAGTCAAGAGTGTGGATCTATCATCAATATATAGCTCGTACGGTAAATCCATCGTAAGGCATCCCAATCTGGGTACGGGTCAAATATCGCATTTATCTCATCATTTATCTGGTATCCTTATCATCATAACATGAATGGGGGAACCGATCTAAATTCTAGTACATACTGATACAATCTACATATATATGCGTGTATGAAAACACACGCATAAAGGCCCGCTAAAGTCTCATGCCGTATCTCATAATACGAATCAAAATGTGTCACCAATCCCATAGCATCATGCCTAAACTCATCGACTCATCTCCATGTACCATGTACAATCCTCATCATCCATGTATAGGTATACGTATATATATACATAGTCCCATACCTATGTGTGCCTATATATATATATATATACATATCCTCATATACGCAAAAGTAAAACAAAGTAAGCATGTGTGTACGTGTTGGTGAAACCTTATTCTAGGGTTCACGACTAATAAGTTAACTATGACACTATCATCCAAATCTTACAATTTAGCTCGTGATCATCTAAGATCCTACTTTCTAATCATCTAAGTTCTCAAAACACAAGTGTTCACATATAACATATCATAAGCTATACTACGAACTGCGGGGGTGCTATACGCCATCCACCCGACTTCCCCCGTAGATATATATGTACTCACCTTGATCTTTGCTTGCCGATGCCGATGTCGCCACACGCTTGCTTGTCGTATCGAAGTCCTCATGATGGTACCTACATATTATAACATATCGTGCCGCATTAAAATCCAATTAAAAACCAAAACGACACACGAATCTCACATAGGTCAAAACCTATAGTCTACTCTCACAAAAGAGCCTCAAAACCCCCGATATCGATGTACAAACGTCAAGTGTCCGAATACAATACCAAATACCAAAACTTAAATCCATAAACATGGCAAAACATAAAGCAGAAACTTAGAAAACATGCTCCAGATTTTAGTTCAGGGAAAAACAAGGTGCACAAACAACACTGGGGTGATGTATAGGGTGTATATGAGCTACAGAAGCAACCTGGGCACCTATTTCCACCAAGTGGCCGGCCACATGCCATGAAATTCTGGCCAGCTTGGTTCTGCAAGGGGGTTGGGGTCTCGTTTTGGTAGGGTGGTCTCGTGGTGGTCCATCTAGGCTATTAGAGTTGTTTGCTTTTCTAGTATTAGTCTCGGGTCACTCCAGATTTCCCTGCACCTACTATATATTCACAAAAACGACATGACAAGTTTTAAATTTGGGTTTCAGGTTTTTAGTTTAGATTGGTCTGGGTTTTAGACAATAGGTGGGTTTAAGGTCACCACCAAAGATCAATTTCACCATCTCAACTCAAAACCAACCCTAACCTCTACTTGGAATTATCAAAGTTCACTAAACCATCCTAAAACACTTCTAAACATGCATGGACACTAAAGCAATTGAAATACAAGTCTAATGGTGAAGAAAATACCTCTTTTGGAAACTCAAGAATATTCTTCAGTTGCCCCAAGTGGTCAAAATTCATCATTTCTTGGTCCAATGTGCATATGGGAAGCTTGTGCATGTTTTTAATGAAATAGGGATGATGTTTTGAGGTGTTTTTGATGATGAAGTGAGGAGGTAGAGGTGGTGGGAGATAGAGGGCAGCAGCCATGAGAGGAAGGAGATGAGAAAAGATGAAGGAAAAATGAAGGGGAGCAAGTGCCATGGTCCAAGGTTGATCCCTCACCCTCCCTCTCTCATGCCCATACCTCACTATATTCATTTTCATTTTCTTTTCTGTTCTTCTCTTTATCTTTTCTTTTCTTTTAAACCCAAAAAAAAAAAACCATGCATGAAGAATAAAGGAAAGACCATGTAAGAAAAAGTAAAAATGTGAAATTTGATATGGTGTATGTCATGTGCACAAATCAAGCTTAATGCGCGATTAGCGACATTTAATCCCGATTAGCATTAAAATTGTACATAATTAATTATAAAAATTCATAATTTGCCTAAATCACATAAAACACCTTCATTTCCATAATTTCTATAATTTTCCAAATATTTCTCGATTTATCGGTATTTAATTATACCTCATCATCAAATATTCATAATATTTATTATTTAATTATAAAAATTCCCAAAAATAATATTTTATTTTTCTGAAGTGTTACAGAACACCACTGCCCAAAAGAAATTTATTTGCGGCCAACATCTCAAGTTATGGTCTCGGGTCTCTAGGGTTCACTCACAATCACCTGCACATCTCACTGTCTTTGCTAAATGATTTTATGGTACTCCAGATAGCGGCAGATCTCAAAACGACACTACGATTTCCACAAAAACCGATATCGACACACTCTAAAGTTCACATCTTGTTGTCAAGTCTCTTGTTTTTTTCCGGAATTCTAACACTAAGTTCTAGTAACAGCCACTACCCATCAACACAACACAATTCAAACCCTAATCCTTCTCTTGAAATTCCAAGTTCACAAATCTACACCTAAACCAATTCTAAACTAACTAGAATGCTAGGAAACTTAAACTAAACTAATTGAAAGCGATTATACCTTATGGATGCAACCAAGCAAAACCCTAGAAGTCCAAAGTCTCCAAAATCCATCTTTGATGGGTCCATTGTGTTGAGGATAGGGTGGGGATCAACTTTTTTGAAGGGGGTATAGGTTTTTTTTATGAAGATTTGGAAATGGATCTTGGGGGTGAAGGTGGAGGGAAGTGAAGAAGAAGAAGATGATGGTAAATAGTGGGGAGGGGAATGAATGGCTGCCCCCCATCTCTTTTTCTTATTCTCACCCTCACACTCATGCCTCACTCTTTCTCTCTCTCCAATCATTCTCTTTTAACACCTTTTTCTTTTCCCACAAAACCAAATACAATATGAAACCAACAAACACAAATGAACCACATGCAACCAAATGCAACATGCCATGGTGCACTGGCCATGAAAAACTGTATAAACATGGATTTGGCTTAATCGCGATTAATAGTGCACTAATCGATTTTTATCGAAACTACATATAATAAATTATAAAAATACCAAATCCAACAAATATATTTTTAAATGAATAAATAATTTTTATCCCCAATTATTTCACAAATATTGGTATGTATTTATACCTTTTTACGAAAACCCTAATTTCGCAAATCGGGTAGTTTTCGCGAAATATATTATTTTAATATTAAATTCCAAAAATAATATTTTATATTTTCTGAAATGTTACAATCTTCCCCCCTTAAGTAAATTCGGTCCCCGAATTTAAATTTAAACCCCTAAATACTAAAACATTTCAATGAACAACTCAAATCAACGAAGCTCCGAAATCACGGGAGATATAGAAATAACACGGCGCATCGCGTGCGCCTAAAAACGAGTATGAAACTCAAAATCGAACTCCGTCAAGCGTCACGCAAATCATCGGTTTTGCACGCATATCATCGGAGTTACAATGGAGATACAGATCACGAAATCCACTACTGAAATCCAATATATGTTTTGCGAAAATATACGTTCCGCCCTTTTAAAATATCCCAAAAAGTTTTTCCTTTATAAATGTTCATGTCTCTCGCGAGCATGTAAGAAATAGCGAGACTATAGCTCCTTTTCAAAAACCTCATGTT
Source organism: Agapanthus africanus (assembly GCA_030015575.1). Lineage (NCBI taxonomy): Eukaryota > Viridiplantae > Streptophyta > Magnoliopsida > Asparagales > Amaryllidaceae > Agapanthus > Agapanthus africanus. The sequence continues at coordinate 345,189,879 of CM057341.1, forward strand.
AAACTTTTAATACATGCAAAGTACTCAGGTATTGTCCTCAGATCAGTCATGTTCAGCTACTACAGAATATAGTGCCCATCATGAAAGCAAAGTGCTCAAAAGAAAAAACAGCCTCGAAAGGCGTATCAAATAATCACGTGCGTCTGGTGCGCACGGAAATCAAATCTAAATACAAGTACTATGATATGCACGAAAGTCAAAACTAAGTGCAACGTGTGTGCACGAAAACATCTGTCCAGTGCAACGGGTGTGCACGACAGCAATATCAAGTGCATCTAGAGTGCATGAAAGTCTCAACCCGGTGCAACTAACATGCACGAATGGAAATCCCAATCGAGTGCATCCGGTGCGCACAAATCCAATACCAACCGCCTAATATGTGCAAAATCCAACCCAAGCGCGTCAGGTCCATATAAAACATCTCGTACAACAGCATGCACGAAAACGAACATCAAGTGCAAACGCGCACAAAAACACAAATCCGGTAACATAAATGCTCAAAAACATAAATCGGGTGCAACCAAGGTACGGAGTATAAATTCGGTGCAACCAATGCAAAAAATACCAAGCTGGTGCAACAAATGCAAATAATACTAATCTGGTGCAACAAATGCAAATAATACTAATCTGGTGCAACAAATGTACAAAATACAAATCGGGTGAATCCAGTTCACGAAATACAAATACAGTGCAACAAATGCACAGAATACAAATCGGGTGCAACAAGTGCATGGAAACACATCAATAACTTAAATGTGTATAAAAAGCAACACCGAGTGTACCAAGGTGCATAAAATCCAAAAACTTGTGTAACTGCGTGCACAAAACACGTATCAATGCACTGCAAGCACATGTAAGCTATACCGAGTGCATAAATCAAATTAAGTGCGTACCATATGCACAAAGTCAAATCAACTGTATGAAGTCCACGAAATCAAAGTTACGTGCAGCCAAGGCATAAAATCGACATCAAGTGTAATAAATATGCAAAAATCGTAACCAACACAATGGTGTATAAAACACATATCAAGTGCAATAACTATGCACAAAACGTAAATACCCAGTAGGTGCAGCCATGGTGCATGAAAACGATATCATAAAACTCAATCATCAAAACTCAAATCCAAGCGATATAAGCGTGATACTTGGATCAAAAACTCAAATTGCAACAAATGACATTGAGATACACCTCCTGCAATGTCAAAAAGTGTCGGTGCACCCAAAACTGGCAGAGCAAGAACATCCGCTTGCCTCCTGCTCATGGTCTGGCGTCTCTGTCTTTGGGTCCTCATTTCTCAGCTGATTACCAATCTCGCACTCCATCGGCTCGTCGGCCCGGTTGGGTGTGCTAACGGTAACGATTCCGCTCTGGCACTCCTCTGGTCATCTCTCGGCCAATTAGCATGACCACTTGTAAAGCAGCACGTCACTGGTGTTGGCTTCTGGCCCTCTGAATACACGCGACACAACTAATCCCGAGTGCAAATCTTATCGCAGAAGTGTTTTGGAAGGAACCTGCTCAGGGTCTCTTCTAATCTCGCCTATGCCAAACTATAGGGAGGCTGGTACTCTTTCCTAATCTTTTCTCGCTTTCTAGACATCTGCGTTCTCAGCACAACATTTCCTCGGGTCTGGTTGTATCCCATTGCCTCTGTATACATATCGATCTCAAATCTCAACGGGGAGTAGTAACAGCTCGTCAGCATCTCGCACGAACCTCTTGTTCCACTCGTCTTTATTATCGTCCGCTTTGATTTCACGTCGTGCTATCTGCGTACTACAATTGTTCTTGGTCACAGTCAATCCGGAATCTCTCACACGAACTCAAAATCGCGAACTCGGTATCTTCATCACTGTGTAGAAGATATCAAGCCGAACACGTCCTCGGGAACTCGTCCCAACCATCGGAGGAATACTCAAAACTCGTCTGTTCTAGATTAACTCACAACGCATCTGGGTAAGGTCCTCTATCCGAAACTGGTCAACCTGCTGATCTCCTATCGGATCATCCAACGAACAACGTCATCTCTTGATCGATCTACTCTAAATCTGAGTAAGAATCTCCAAACTGGAAATCTTCAACTCAACTGGGCCTGCATCGGCGCATCAAATCTGACGAATCACCTTCGTCTCTCAACTGAAGATAGATTAGCTACCGTCTGTCGCATCTCTTCCTGAAAGCTCCAGCGATCTCAGCTCGTAAAGTGTGGAAGCGACATCCTATCAATCTCAGCAATAGATAGGTCATCTGTTTGCACGGTAGACGGCATCACAAACTCTGAGGTAGGCTGTACATCAACAGTCCTCTCATGATCTGGAATCCTCTAACAATGGCCCGATCATACGGTGCAAAACCAAACACTCGCCTCAAATAAGCGGTCTCAACACAAACGATAACTCGAGATGTTCCCGTGTCACCAGAAAACATGATGGTCAGTTCTCGTACCAGACGAGCTCTCCCTGACCGCATCACTAGCAGCAGCTCAATCTGCGCTCAAACCATGGTAACAGAAACCTCAATCGAGTATCGATGAAATAGCTCGAAGGAACGAATGGAATCAACAGATCCAAAATGGATACATGATCATAAGGAGGAACGGAATCAGTGAGAGATTGATCATGGAAACAAATAGAATCAAGGATCTCAAATGGATGTATGATCAAGAAAACGAAGAAAATCACAGATCTCAAAATATATACATCCTAAGGTTTCTTAAGTGGAGTATCGTATCTTAAATATGCCGCGGAACATACGTACGGTACGTCACTCCACTCAAGCTACTTACTCCATCAATCAGGGTCAACCTATGTAACGAAAGTTTGGGTCTAATACCCCCTGTTCAAGTCTAAGTTCTGTAAGGTCAAGCCTAGGTTCCGAAATACATACCCGCCCTAGACTCCACATAGTCAAGCATAGACTTGACCCAAGGTTAAACCTAGCGCTCTGATACCAACTTTTTCATGACCCAAAAATATTAGCTCATGACCGGCACTTGAATCACGTGACGTCTAAAGGCGTAACGTAACTCAAGTAAGCCGAAACCCAGAAATCTAAACCTTATTAAGAAAATAAAAGATGTGAAGTTTTGAAAATAAGGTATGATGAAATCAAACGTTTTCTTAATTGTATAAATAAAGGAACATGAAAAATGCAAGTGGATTTACTGGTTGAAAACATTTTTCGTCATTTTAAAAATTTAGGCAGCACCTCCTTTGTATATTTTGATCCAAAACCACATTTTCATGATAATATAAAAGGCATCCTCAAGCGGAAGTTAGCTCTTCTCCAACCGGCGGATTCACAACCACGCAAGTCAATAATATATGTATACGACGCCCAATGGCGAAGATCATCACAAAAGATAAAGAAATAAGCAAGACATCAACCCACCAAGCGAACATATAACCCATCGCTCAAGTCTCGCAACTACAAGCCTCACTAAGTTTTACTAATTATACAAATACTAGTTTTGATTGATGAAGTTTACTAGATACAATATGAATAATAAATACAATAGTGGTACGATCCCACATGTACCACCCACCTAAGCAAAACACCCGAATGCAGCTATGTGCCAGCGATGCCGCTACTGATCCATGCGGTCAACCTGCAAGAACTGTGGCACAACGGAGGTGAGTTGCCAACTCGTGAGTAGAAAATATCAACAGGTAGAAATCGAATAAAATAACGATTTCTTAGGTCAACTGTATCATAAAGGTAATACTATGATATCTAGGGTGACCGTATCTGCATATGTGCTAACATTATACTCAATGCCTATCTGCATGTGGATATCATCCAACCATATAATCAATGCCTTTATGCATGTGGATCTCTTCCACGTGTCAACCAATGACATAACCACATCATGCATGTAAATATCATAATAGCATATGCATGGAAGTATGAGGATATAAATCAACGTGTGTCCCTCGCGACACATCAAAATCATAGAACCTGAGTTTCCAGCATTGACACTCAAAACATCATGAAACCCGTGTCCAGCATTGACACGTAAATCCTCATGTCTCTTGGGATCCGTCAGTCTGGATCGGCCTACGGGCTCCGTCTGCGGGATCGGCCCCCGGGCTCCAGCAGAACGGGTCGGCCCAATATCCATCTCTCGACTCCGGTCGGTATCCTCCGGATAACGTCAGGTCCAACCAATCACCAGTAGGTAGTGCTCTCCCTGCCAGGCTCATCATCATCCCTACGAAATCTCATTCTCGCCCCGGGGTACCATACCGGGTCCACCTGTTGGGTTACGGCAGTGCCCCGGACGTCATTCCGAGGCCAAATGAGGAACAAAAATTTGTAAAACTTGGCACTACCATAACCAATTACCCGGATCATGCCATTAACCCTATACTAGTTCTACTGTTAAGAGTTTAAAGAGGTTATACCGATCGATCCGTGTCCTTCGGTCTTTAACCTCTTCCCAAGCTCCTCAAGGCTGCTCCAAGATAAGTTCGATCTCCGGTTTCCCTTGCCGAAGAAGATCCATGTCGAGGGTTCTTTATACGGGCTCCCGCTTCAAACCGAAGCAACTCGGGCATCCAGTTTGCTAGCCTGGATATCTAAGATGTAGTAGAGATACTGTGTGAATACTTTGTCTCAAAGCACCCAATGATTTGGGTGGAGGTAAAATGAAGTTTCCAAGTGAAGAAGTGTGAGCATGCTTTTTGCCAAAGTGGAAAAGAAAAATATCTTGCTGGAAAAATTGGGTTCTGCATAATTTCGAATTCATCTCTCTGTGTGTTTTAGTGTGAGCGGTGAGGTGTATGTTTAATATAAGCAAGCAAAGTAATTAATCCCTCACCACTCACAAAAGATCTCATGCAAAAACAAAAGCAATTAATGTCAAAGGACACAACACCATGACAATCACTCACCATGCCCACAAATTGCTCACTCCATAGCACCTCACTGCACCCACAATTCCCCACAAAAAATGCACAGCCCAAAAAAAAAATCCAGCACTTCAAAAATGGCCAAAAACAATGACTCACATATCTCCATTAATTAAACATTAAACCAAATGTTTAAATCAAGAAAAGAAATGGCAACTTCAAAAGTAAACTCATAATGAATTACAAGAATACCCCTCATCCTTATATACATACCTACATCCGTATTCCGACTGAATACGAATACAATGAGACGAAAGTAATCCAACAATCTAATACTAGGATCCGACTTAAACCAAAGCCCACTTGTATGATCCGTCCGATCATGATCTGTGCACGAGTGCACGTATATGATTGAACCCTTCCATAAAACGATACGGCCTCTACAACGTTTCACCCGAACTAGGGAAAACCTCTGTGTGGAACTCTAAAGACTCGTCAATAGGCTAGCAGTGGGTTTAACCACAAGCACGTCAGTGGAACTAGCTGTACGTAACAGCTACCCAGGTATTGAGAGAAACGGAGGCCGACGAGCAAACTCATCCTGAAACCCTACTGAACCTATCCGTTACAATCTCCGTATAGTCCGGTCTGTTCGTCTAAGAGTATCGCATATTGGACTTAGGGGGATGGTAAATGTCAGACCCCCAATAACGGTATAAATTGTGTCGGAGTCTAGCTCAGAACACCTTAAGAAACTACTGGAATACCTACTAGTAAATCTCACTTTCCTTGGCTAAGGACTTTGTGTAATGGCTCTCCAGACACAGCGCGATATCAACCCCCAATACCGGGAGAGACGAATCCTATCTAACCACCACTGCCTCCAAGTACTTCGGGACTGCACCCAACTACTACCTGTTTGCATGACTCAATAGAGTCGTGGTAGGGTAGTAATCAAAGTACAGTGGGAACACACTCGAGACGATGTAGCAGTGTCAAGTCGACGGACTAAGCTGTACTCACGTCACCAGGAAACTGCTACCTGACGATAGGTATAGTTCCATCTAGCAGTACCCCTGCGAGTCTGTCTGGTGTACTCATAACCCAATGAGTATCTGTATACTATCTTAGGTGAATGATTTGTGTTAGCTTTACGATCAAAGAATTGTTAATTACCGCAATCAAGAACGGTGTCGCTTGGTAGCTAGCCGGTGAGTACGGGTCGGTCCACAGGGATGTTGTGTATTCTCAGTTTGTTCTAACGAGTTAATTCCAAATGGTGTTGGTTTAATTATCACTAAAAACTAAGTTGATTTAGACTAGGATTAGAATCTTGCTAGGGTTAGGTTTAGGTTAAGTTTGGAAATTAAAGATTTCCCACCGCTTTCAATGCCTTCATTTAGATCTCTTTAGGTGTTATGGTAATAATTAATAAAGGGGATTGGGACGATCGGGAAGAAACGATGTTTCTTCCTCTAAGTCCTTGTCTGTCCTTTCATAATTCTTACCCAAACCTCCAAGGAAAACATGCACAACCGGTCTTTTATACTACGGTATCACCGTTACCTCGTGGGTAGGGTGCCGTAGGGAGTGGTGTGAGTATGTATGCATGGAGTCCTATTAATTAATATATGATGGGCAAGAAAGGGATGAGAGATTTTCATCTCTCAAACCTTTCCTATTCCTAACCCTAATAAGTGAGGAACTACTCACTCATTAGGGGATTGATAAAAGACATTCTTCTGAGTTTTGTTTTTAAAAGATTTACTATCTAAACTACGGCAGATTAATAAAAAGTTCTAATCTAATTTAAACTAGGACAAATAATAAATTTATACTATGGTAGAAAGAACATTTAGAACTAGGGCAATGAAAAGAAATCTACTTACTTTATTGATGCTCTCAAAACATTATAAATGATTCTGAATTTTTTATCAATGAAAAGAGGCATACCTCAAAGAGAGGTTTATGATTTCTATTTATAGAGCATAGAAACCCTAAGGTTACAATCGATACACATCTGCATTTACAATTTTACCCTAAGAAGACTAGTGAACGCACTGCCACACCGTCACGAACTTTGCACCGACACGGGCTCCTCATGGCCGCGGAACCGCTGCTAAAACCCATGTTTGGCCGTGGATCCGCGGCCATATAGAGGGCTTGATGGCTCGGTTTTCAATGCCTTCTGTCTGTTGCTATTTTCTTCTATTTTCCTCAGTTGGTTCTTCAGAATGTCTTCTAGTTCTCTTCCAGATTTCCACAGTGAATAATGTAGTGGACTTTACCGTTCGCTTCATGTCGAAGTCTTGAACCTTGCGCTGCCTTTGTACTTTGTGAACTTGTTTATTGATCTTCGTTTATTCTCCAAACTGTAGATTTGATCAAGATTCTTCCATTTGTTGGTCGTATTCTCACTTTTGTATCGTCTTTTCATCTTTTTCACTGTTTTTGTTCCGAGAACCTGTAACCTGCAACTATGTAGCAGACATGGATCAAAAGCACCTGTTTATTTGTAAAATGACTAAGAATGGGGAATATAATAATGCAAAATTATGATATGAACGGTGAACCAACTGATACCAATGGCTTGTGAGACCGGCCATCGCCCCTCATCGGGGTCTCGATCCGTTTACACTAGTCTACTATCGGAGTATCAATGCCCAGTCTTCGAAACTCCCACGACTAGGGACACTTTAAGTATGCGCTTATAGACTACCCAACTCTCACGTATATGATCGCCATCATACTATTGGTAGTCAAGTAAGAATCCTATGGGCTCTATCAACATGTAATAGTGATCTGTAATATCATCTGAAATATGTACATGATGATAAAGACAAACCGGATAGCATACTATCATCTCGAGTAAGACTGTTCAACCGGTATAGGTCCTCCCTCAATCATTGAAATCATGTGTCTGTGATCCAATAATTGACTTTAGGGCACTATAGCCAACAATCTCCCACATGCACTTAAGGCTAATTATTGTGATGTCGCATACTTACAGCCCGTGTGATACCGAACACCCAACTCTTCTACTAATCAGTTTCACAAATCTCGTTTGTGAAACTATCTCTTTCGAGAAATAGCCTCAGTGAGTGGATCCTCTCTGATGTTTCTTTCTATGTCTCTCTTAATCTTAAGTAAGCAGAGAAATCCATCTCCCGAAATGAGCAATACCTGTATTAGAATATGTCTGGATATCTAATGGGACCCAGTTCACAAATGAACTATAAATCAAGCAATCTTCTTAGACTGTATCGTCAACTGAATTTAATCGGTATCCTGCACCACGCCTCCCTCTGTATCCGCTTGGACAACCTGTCCAAACTACTGCCCCTCGTCAGAGGGAAAACTATAACTCTGACAGTCACTATGTCATCCAGGTCACCTTGGAAGCCTGGAATGATAACCGTCTCCCGAAGGAGGCTACTGTTATCAAATCCCTAGAACATCCACTTAAGTTCTAAACTGCTTTCGAACGCTTCTCCGATTGTATTAATATCTCAATTTATCGCACCTAGTGCAAAAACAATATCTTGTGCTGTACTTGACATCTCATGATTGACTCAATTGCCTAAGCAAGTGATATGCCAATCATGCGCATCCCTCTCCCCTTTAGTCTGTAAGACACCTTTAGAGAGGGTGAATCCATCACCTGCAGGTTTACCATAATGCCAGGAGTCGTCCATTCTAAAATACCTTTAGAATACTGTCTAAGTACCCAGATTGAGAAACTAACCAAATCTAGATTTTAAACCATAGATCTAGTACCCAGAATACCTGATATTATATCCATAACCTATATGGAGAAACCACTGTGTGACAATCAAAGTATAACCGATCGTAGTATAGGAATTTTACTTCCTATAAAGTGCATGTCATCCATATACCAGGACATCACACCCTACCACCTTCTTAACAGATCCATCTCCTATTCTAATGAAGTCAAAACCTATGACTGTCACATCAAAAATAGATGATCCATCTCCATTATTTCTGCTTTATTCTATAAATAGACACAAGCTCCTTGTCCACTATTCTTCCGCTGCTCCCACTGACTACGACACCCTTCTGGCACAGTCCTATACATGTGCACTTCTAAAGCTAGTTTAGAACGACGCTATACTCATCCTCCTGCCGGGTCTCATAGTCTAGAACAATAATAATGGCATGTATGGATAAACAAGAACCTCCTTTTTACCGTCTTTGAGGATACCGGAGTACCTCTCGGATGCCTGAGGTTGCCCACTATATCTGTGGAGTAGCTAATGGAATGTCGAATCTGATTGAATCTTTAGGTCCTATTAAATTTTCTGTAATCGTTTGCGGTTCTGGAATCACTTCCAGTTCTACCATACTCCCACTACTGTTTTCTGAAAAATTCTATTTTGCTAAAACTGTGGCGAGCCAAGAACAATATCAGTATTGATCTTCGAGATGGTAGAAAGTTACCCCTCGTCATCGCCTAGGATAACCCACAATCTGCCATTACAGAAACGTGCCTTGAGTTATCCAGAGTCTGGTTTTAAGCATAAGCCGGACAACTCCATATACCTTAACATCGTTAAGATATGAACCATTCTATATACAATATAGAAAAAGAGGCACTGATTTAATTGGAACCAGATTCAAATCATGCAGCTGTCTCCAGTGCATGTCAACTAAATGGAGAGAGGCCGATCAGCATTACTCAACTTAGGAATGCATCCAATTTTGAGTAACCTGATAAGCGAAGCAAGTTCTCAAAATCATTACTATCGACTGAATACCAAACACAAGTATCTACATCTTCGATCACCTTGAAGAATCCTGATACTTGCAATACTTGGATCTCTACTATACTCTTATACCTATAACTTTTCAAAACTTAGACCTTGTATTTCTACGAAACACGTGTCTGAAACTTGAGAAGTCACAAGTAAACAGAATATAGTACGAGGACTAACCCCTCTGTTCTAATAGACACTGGACGATATACAATACTTTGTATAAGTCCCCTGAGTTGAATAACTCAAACCATGTGCATCGTAGGTTGAAAATTGTACTATGTTAAGAAGAATTATTTCGCTGTTTAATACTCCTTACCTAACCATCAACTGATATAGGTAAATATCATGGACATAATTTCAAAAAGTTATATCTTACTTTATGACATAAACGTATAGTTATATCAGTTTGAAATTGGTGCATATCAACAGATATTCAAAACTAAATATTTGTCGTTCGGCAAAAATCCAGGCGATTTCCTCAAATATCACCAATTACAACGAATCCCGATATAATGAGGATGATCACCTTATTCCCAATAACCTACTCCCACTCATCATCTGTAAAACCATACAGATGTGAGAATCAAACCTGGTAAATACATATTCCAGAATAAGGATCTAATTGGGAAATCAGTTTTCAATTAACAACGCATAGTGAAGCTGAAACATTAAAATGTTTCGTAGGGGTATCTGGGTATTCCTAGTTGTTAGTTATATGTATGCCCTAGAGGCCATTACTGTACATTGGATGTATATTGTAGTGGATGCTGGGACATATATAGGAAGGACTTTCTTGCTCGACATGATAGTACGCTATCTGGTTGCACTTTATCTTAACATGTATACTTTCTGTCTCTCTGATTACATGTTGATAAAGCCCTTAGGATGTGTACTCGACTTCCAGGACTGTGATGTAGATCATACTAGTGGGGCCTGGGTAGTCCATGAGTACATCCTTGAAATGTTCCTAGTCGAGGGAATATCGAGACGGGGCATCGATATTCCAGAGTAGACTAGCGCATATCTTCTCGACTCATGCGATGGGCGATGGATGATCCCATATCCATTGGTGTTTGACATCAGAGATGGTATGCGGGTGCTCAGTGGAGACTGGGTACACTGAACGGACTCGCCGAGAACTCCCAGATGGTATTATACCTCACGTCAGATGGCAGTTCTCTGGTGACACTGGTACAGCTTAGTCTGTAGACCCGAGATCGTCATAGAGTCTTGTGTGTCTCCCACTGTGCTTTGATTTCCACCCTACCACGGATCTACTGAGTTATGCAAACAGGTGGTTTTTGGGTACAGTCCCGATTCACATGGAGGCAATGAGCGATAGGAGGGGATTCGTCTCTCCAGGTATTGGGGGTTGATGTTGCGCCATGCTCGACTGGCCATAACAGGAAATCCCTGGCCAGGGTTGCAGTGATATACTGGTAAGAGTTATCAGTAGTTTCACGAATGTTATGGACCTCAAGTCGGCATGACTTATCGAGCTACTGGGGTCTGACGTTTACCACCCCTAGGCGAGATATGCGACAAATCAGACGAACAGACCGGACTATACGGCAAGTGTTACTGGTTGGATTCACAGGAGTGTGAGCGGGCTTGCTCGTCGATCTTCTGATCGCTCAATACCCCGGTGGCCGTTACGTTTAGCAGACCGCTTGCTGCTTGTGGGTGTTTGATATGATCATCATCTGCTGCCGGCGTATTGACGAGTCTTTAGAGTCCTACACAGAGGTTTCCTGGCTTAAACGAAACGAAATAGGAGCGCATATGAGATATGTGCGGGACCGAGAATAATGCTTGTATGTGATACCGTATTCTATTCTCGCGATGAATGTATCGATTGGTTATATGCGATATAACCTAGTTATCGAATCAAGGATTGATTCGATAAGCCGATACATTGGATACTAGTCGGTTATATACGATATGAACGGATCATTAAATCAAGTGTTGATTTAATGATTTAATGTATAATTATATATTTGATATATTACTTTGCATTAACTAGTATTGGTTCACTTTAAATGAATTTACTCACTTGGTTTGTGCACATTGCATATGTGATATATTTTGTGCACATGATTGTATCATGTTTGATGATACATGCAAGGTAGGGTTAGTGTAAAGAATTAGACCATGGTTAAGATTATGATTAGGGTTTTCTTTTTCCTTATTCATTTATTTATTCTTTTGTTTATTTTGGAAAAAGAAAAAGATAAAGAGAATAAGAATGGTTGCTAGTTTTGTTTGTAGTTGAAGTTTCTTGAAACTTTGACTTAGTCACCATTCTTGTCTCATCCTTAACCTTAACCATTCATGTTAACCATTGTCCATTCTCTACAACTAACCAAGGGTTAGTAAATGATAAGTATTGATTTATTTATCTAATTTACATAACTTATCATAATTCTTTTATCATCTTCTTCTTCATCTTCAAGTTGAAGAAAGCTTGCACCATCAATGGCAACTAGCCAAAATGAGTGAGAAATCCAATTCTAAAGTCTACCCACTTCCTATTTCTTCACCCTCTACTACTTGCCATGTAGTAGAGTGTGTTGTCTTCACAAGTTTCTTGACTTGGCGAAGGCGGAGCTCGAGTTTGTGATGCCTCGACGTAGATCATCTTCGGCATCGAACCGACGATCAAGACCGCCCATTTCTTCGATGAAGCCGATGCTAGAGTTCGGAATTCGATTTGGACAGCGGAGGGAGATCATCGCGGAGCATACGAAGTGGTGGACCGGATCTACAAAGGTTGTAGCTCCTTTCCTTTTAGATAAAGTTGTTTATTTGCATCGTTTCGCCTATTTATCTAGTTAACGATCCATTCTAGGTTTTCTCGGCACCGTAATTTTTAGAAATTGGAGTGTTTGATCACTTGTGAGACTTCACTAGAGTGCCTAGGAACCCTATAGTGGTATCAGAGCCTAGCTAGAGCCTTAGGCGAAGTCCCGACGGAATCAGAAGTCCGATCGACCCAAAACCCCGACTAAGAATATGCTCTCTGTACATTTTCTAATTTCGAGGATTTTTCCACATTAAAAATATCCAGAAAAATCAGCAGGCTAATTTAAGAATTACTGTGAATTTTGATGGAGTAATTCCATCAAAGAGCCGCGGATCCGCGGCACGAGCATGGTTCGTGCGGCGGATCCGCCGCTATTTTGTCGTTTTGTGCATCCCTGTTATACAGTAATTCTTAGTTATCTGTGCTGGATTTCCTAGGGATTTTAATAATTTTTTCCAGAGTTGCATTTTCTGGGTTGTATTGGGGACTCGGTGTATTCGATCGGACTGTCTAATTTTTGTCGGTGTGCTTTTCCGGGTATTCTTAGAATATGTTAAAAGGTTCGACCGGATATAAATACCCACTTTTTCCCTGCCGGGAAATTTCCAATTGTTGGATTTTTCCGTAGTTTAACGACGTTCTAAGTAGTGCAAGTAACGCGATGGACCCTCTAGAAGACAACAAACCTTAACTCGATTATGTGACCGTCTTGAACTGCCCTTTGAACCTTCGGGTTTGGGGCAGTACGGCGTGCCACATGTGAGGCGTTGGCTTGACCCTTCTACGGCTGGACCGTTGGTACTGAGGCACGAACTGAATGTTGTTAGACTTATTTCATGTGTTGAGCTATGACGGGAAAACCTGGGTGTTTGATTGTTCGATCGGAAAGTTTAACATTTTCTATTTATCCGGAATGTGATACAATAATTGGAATTCACAAGTAGTTATGAGATAACTGAATGAATGTTATAAACATAGCAGTTTAGTCTCACTTGATCGGTTGCCATGGAATTTTGATGTGATCAAAAGTCCGTAGCAATAAAGTAGCGTACGCGGATACTCGCCGGGTAAACTTAATAGACAGCCTCACTCCATTACCCCGACCAAGTGACTGTAGGAGAACCCCGTCGCCGAAAGCATCCGTTCGGGTGCTCGCGGTAGCGGTGTTCCGCCTTGGTGCACTTCGTCGACGGTTTCGGGGGTGCGGCAGTCTACTAAAGTTTGCGACGAGCATTCGATCAGAATGTCGGGAATCCTGTTGAATTACCCGACTTGATATTGAAAAGAGTTTTCGATAATGAGACTAAAATGCGGGGTTTATAATTGTTAGGCATGCGATGTCTAAGTAATTCATTTGGTCAGGCATGCGATGTCTGAGGTGGTTGTGGATTCCAACTGTTGTAGTTTTTCACTTTCTTTTCTGTGACCATAAGTGTAATATGTGATATCGCCGGTTTCGTTGCTATATGTCAACGATAATTGGGATGCGCATATTTACTTACGTTGATGACATGTGATATTATGTGTTGCTGGATATGTTATATTGGATCGTCGTATTTGAATAGCCGGGGGTTTTTATGTGAGATGAGTGTTTTTCATTTTCATTCATGTAAAAACTTGTGTGTAATATTCTTTTATTGGGGCGCTTCCAGGTTGTGGAAGTTGTCACCGTTGATGTATATTATTTACTTTTCCGCATTAGGATAGACCCAAGGAGGGGAGCACAAGTAACCGGGTTCTAGGATCCAGTGGGAGACCAACTCGAGGAGTCGAGTCCGGGTCTCCTAACCCTAGAATTGGTAGGGTTGCTTGCCGCTCTCGTAGGGGTCTAGGGGTGTGGGATTGGCTATTCATCACGACCGTGGAATCCGTGTTTTATACTGGCTCGTATTGAAAACACGGACGTCCTAGTATATGCAATATTTCATATGTTTCTTCTGCTGTGCTTTATCTGTGCTGTGATCATATGATGTTCTGTGACAGGTATTATATATAGTATATATGATATATTATATAGATGTTACTTATGTTTTACACCCGCGCTAGCCCTGCCCCGCTCTGCTGTTAGTTACCTAACCTAACGGTGCACGAGGGGACATCGAGGCGAATGCGGATGGCATAAGTGTACGTCATATCTATCTGTGATGTTTAGGTAATTTAAATGATGGGATATTCATTAATGAGATTAATGAAAGAAAATAAACCTAATTGATGTTGTGGAATCGAATTTCAAGATAAAAACAGGTAGCTACAGTTCTTGCTTTGCATCGTGGTGTTCCTTGTAGAATATCCTGCACCTTATTCGATAAGGAAAGGACCGAGATCCCTTCACCGGGAGTGACTCCTTTAGCAATAACTGGCAGATGCTACACACTCGGTTTGTCTTTGATCGCTTCTATAGTTTCCGCTTTGCACAGTGATATATATGATATATCCCGCACCTCATTCGACGAGGAAAGGGCCGACGATCCCTTCACCAGGAGTGACCCCTTTAGCAAAACTAGAAAAGCCTCGAAAACATCCCATTTAAAAACCATTTGATTCCGCAACGAGATCAAGTTCAAAGCGTTAAAGGTTTTCACAAAAACCAGTCGCAACCCTCTGTCATTTTAGGAAGTAGAGTACTTAGTATTCGTGCTGTGTTTGTTGACCATAGTCAAGGCACAGTGTACGGTAGCTAAGTGATGTCTTCCTACACCGCATATGATGCGATTAGTTAGGACAGTCGCGTGACTTTGTTGACCTTAGTTAAGGGTTATGTGGGTGAGTCTAATTAATCACGAAATGACGGGTAGAACTTGACTAGTACTTATGATTTGTTGACCATAGTTAAGGTCATAGGTGCTAGGGGTAAAAACCTTTATCGGGAGTTTCAAGTGTTGAAACTTGCAATGAGATTGCATACCTTCTATGTGATAGTTGGATCCCGATACCCACTGCGAGTAATTGTTACTCCTGGGAGAGTTTTGCACTTTGCAATTAGCCGATCAAGTAGGTGTCTAGAAAGGTGTCAACGGGGTTACGCCTCTGGGAAAACGAGGTTTACAGTAATTAGGTCCGTACGAAAGCACGGGGAACCTCCCTCAAAGTACCGACACTGGCCTGGCTGAAAGATTGGCGAACTTGTAGAGTGTAATTAATCCCGGCTAGTCTTTCCTTTTAAGGTTTGAAGGAAGATTTGATAAAAACAGTGGGAGCCATCCTGATTAGATAAAATATATAACCAATCTGATCTTGCAAGAGCGCACGCAGAGTGTTTTCTTCTCTCTCTCCTGGTAGCGACCATATCACGCCTTAATCAAGATAATAAAATGGATGTATTGACCGAACCCGCTTGTTATACTGAGCTGGGGAACGTTGGTCCCGCTCCAACTTATAATTGTTATAAGACAGAGCAGGAAATAGGGGAATACCAGAATTCCTATGCCGCCCAAACGAAGAAAGTGCATATGATGCATCTCCTTCGGGTGTGTTCATTACAAAGAACTGTTTCTCAGTATCCTCTGCATCCTGGGTATATGATACCGGATCAGGATACCAGATATGTAATCTGTTACATAGGGCTACAAAAAGGTAGAAAAACTGAGAACGGGTGATAAGTTTCATGAGGCAGAAAACGGGGCAAGTGTTGCAGCCAAGTCTGTTGGTCACTGTCACCCTGTATTACGAATACATTGATTCTGAACAAATGCTATTAGATACCGAACCTGATATACAAAATCATATCAATCTCATTATTAGTAAAGAAAGGATATAATTTTGTATTGATGGATAATGTTTTGAACATTTCCTATGTCAAAAGTTGATCGGTTCAGGCACGTTATCTAAAAGCATTGACGTTCTAAATCAAACTACAGTTCCTAGTATACTGAACACACACAAGAGGAAGAGTTTAGAATTGAACGAATCATTCTTGAGGCATTGTAGACTAGGTCATATCAATGCGACCCGACTGGCTGAAGTTACATTTTAGATGCATATTTAAATCGGTTTGAATTTACATCTTATGAAACTTGCCAGTCATGTCACAAAGATTAGATGACCATAGCTCCGTTTACTGTAAACAGAGAAAGAGTTAGTAAACTCTTGGGACTGATACATGATGATGTATGTAAAGTCTCCTGTCTACACATGCTAGGACTGGTTCTTCATACTTCATTATATTCTCTGATAATCTCTCAAGATTCAGTCATATGTTCCTGTTGAAACATAAGTCCGAACCTTTTGAGATATTCACAGAATATAAGTTAGAAGTAGAGAACCAAAATACGGGTATAAGTATTATGTCCTATGATAAGATCAGGAAGGAGAATACTTGTGCA
The DNA here is from genome assembly GCA_030015575.1 of Agapanthus africanus. Lineage (NCBI taxonomy): Eukaryota > Viridiplantae > Streptophyta > Magnoliopsida > Asparagales > Amaryllidaceae > Agapanthus > Agapanthus africanus. The sequence goes on from CM057341.1 coordinate 345,206,630, forward strand.
TAGAATTCCAGGACTATTCTAAAGGAGAATGAGATTTTCTCTCAGTGTTACTCCTCTGAATACACCACAGCACAACGGTGTATCAGGGCGGAGCAATTGCACGATATTAGATATGGTGTGCTCCATGATGAGTATTACTGAGTTACCTATTTCCTTTTGGGGTTATGCACTTAAGAAGCTGCATACCTATTGAATTAGGTTTGAATCAAATCAGTGCCTACCACTCCATATGAGATATGGTATGGGAAGAACCCATCTCTTAAGCGAGTTAAGATTTGGGGTTGTCCGGCCTATGTTTAAAGCAAAATCCAGACAAGATCGAGGCAGGATCAGTTCTGTAGAACTGGAACGGTTCCAGCTATACAAAACTGCAGTAGATGATTTGACAGAACTATAAGATTCTATAGTTCCCGAAGAACCTCAGCCTCTCCGCCGATCTAGTAGGGTTCCTCATCCGCCTGAGAGATACCTCGGTTTCTCGATGACAGTGGGAGCAAGGATTGCATCATGAGATGATGACCCAACTAGTTTCGAGCAGGCCGTCGAGAGTAGGGACTCTGTAAGAATGGCTGGATGCTTAGCGATCTGAGATGGAATCCATGTACACCAGCAAAGTATGGACTTTAGCTGCTATATCTGGAGGGTTAAATCCCCATCAGGAGCAAGTATATCTTGAGAAGATTACTTGGTGTAGATGGAAAAGTTGAGACTTTCAAAGCTAGACTTGTTAAAGGTTTTCGTCATCGACCAGGCGTGGATAATGATGAAACCTTTTTCCAGTAGCTATGCTTAAGTCTATCCAGATCCTACTTACCACGGCTACATACCATGACTACGATATCTGGCGGTTGGGTGCCATGACTGCTTTTCTAAATACTGATTTAGAAGAGAACGTCTATAAGAAAACAGCCAGAGGTCTTCGTAAACAGTGGGAGCAGCGGAAACGTGTGCAAGTTTCTTTACATAATGAAGCAGGCATCGCGGAGTTGGAACGTCTGTTTTGATGTGATAGTCAAAGTGTTTGACTTCATCAAAATGGTAGACGAACCTTGTATATACAAAAGGGTAGTAGAGAGTAAGGTGGTCATCTTCGTATTGTACGTAGACAACATACTCTTGATAGGAAAAGAGTTTCCTATACTACGATCGATCAATCTCCTATTATCACAAGGATTCTCCAAATAGGATAAAGATGATACCTCCTAAATCCGGAGATTTGGACCTATGAGATAGATCTAAAGGGACATTAGGGTTCTCACTAGGTATAGTGAGATTGTATCAATCGATCCTAGGGAGAATCACTGGAAGTGTTCCAGGGTGATAAAGACGACTGAATGTCAGTTACAGGCACTGTCTTTACCCTCAGTAAAGGGACGGTATGTTGGAAGAGTTCCAAGCTAGATACCGTGGCAAACTAGACGATAAAGGCTGGTAACATCGCTATTAAAGATACTACCAAAGAGGAAGTTTGGGAGTATATTGGTGTTAGTGTATATGCCCTAGAGGCCATTACTGTATCATACTGGTTTGTATATTACTTAATGGATGCTTGGGATATTCACCTTGTATATACAATCTTGCTCAAAATAGTAGTATGCTACTTGGTTTGTTTCTACTTCAATGTGTACATGTGTTTATATTTTGTATATCGCCTATACACATTAGTGGAGCCCTTAGGATCTTTGCTTGATTACCAGCGATGTGATGGCCGTCACACTAGTGGGGCTGGGTAATCTATAAGCACATCCTTATGCAGGTCCCTGGTCGCAGGACTATCGAGACAGGGCATCGATACTCCGGAGTAGACCAGCGCATGCGCTTCTCATCCCAGTGTGGGAGACGGTCTGTCCCACAGCCGTCAGTACGTCGTACTTGAGATAGTATGCGGGTGCTCGTTAGGTTACGGGTACACTGGACAGGACTCGTCGGGAACTGACTAGTTGGTATTATACCTATCGTCAGTTATCAGTTCCTAGGTGACATGAGTACAGCTTAGTCTGCTGACTTGACACTGTCACTCCGCCTCGAGTGTGTTCCCACTGTACTTTGACCACTACCCTACCACGGCTCAAAGGAGTCGTGCAAACAGGTAGTGGTTGGGTGCAGTCCCGAAGCACTTGGAGGCAGTGACGGTTAGACAGGATTCGTCTCTCCCGGTATTGGGGGTTGACATCACGCTGTGTCTAGGAGAGCCATTACACGAGTAGTCCCTGGCCAGGGCAATCGAGATATACTGGTAGGTTTCCAGTGTTATCTCAGGGTGTTTTGGGCTTCGCTCCGGCACGACTTGTACCGCTATTGGGGGACTGACGTTTACCGCCCCCTAGGCCCGCCATGCGATGTATCAGACGAACAGACCGGACTGTACGGAGAATGTCACACTCAGGCTCAGTAGGAGTTCAGATGGGTTTCGCCTCGTCGGTCTTCTTGTCGGCATTACCTGGGGACCGTTACGCACAGCTAGTGCCGCTTGCGGTCTGTGGTTAAACCCACTGCCAGCGTAGTGTCGAGTCTTTAGAGTCCCACACAGAAAGCTTTTCGCCTTTAGGCAAAAGAGTAGAGGTCGCATGGTATTGCGACAGGTCGCATGGTTTTGCGACAGGGTTCGGTCACATCCGTGCACTTGTGCACGTACAGTGTCCGGACAGTTTACACTAGCGGGCTTTGGTTTAAGCCAGATCCTAGTGTACCTTATGGGATTGGATTTATCCAGTTTGCATTCGTGTTCCTCGGAACGCGGATGCGGGTGTGTATGCACAGTTGACAGGGAGGCAGAGGCAGTGGATTCTCATTAGGGTTGTTGACAGTTGACCGTTGACTATTTGACTTTATGCTCAACCCTAATGAGAATGTGATATGTGATTAACTATTATATTAATTAAGTATTATGGTGATATGGTTGTTGACTTGTTGACTTTTGTTGACTTGTTGACTTTGTTGACTTGTTGACTTTTGTTGACTTGTTGACCGGTTGACTAGGCTTGACTAGTTGACCATCATAATAACCATAGCCATCATTTCATGGCAAAGACTTTTGTTTACTTGCTCATTTATGTAAAATGAGTGCATGAAATGATATGGTTGTGGTTGCTTCAAACCATCACATAAGACTTTTTTGATATGATGAGTTATGATCATTTTGGATTATGAGAGGGTGAAAGACAAAAGAGAGCCTCATTCTTTCTTGCTCATTCTCTCTCTGGTTCTTGAGCTCTCCTCTTGCTCTCACCCTCAACCTCTTGCTCCCTCTCTTGATCTATGGTTCTCTTGTCTCATGAGTTGAGAATCAAGAACCATAGATAAAATCCCATTCTATTTCTTCTCTACTCATTCTAGTTCACTAGGTTTGGCAAACCAAGTGAACTAGTTTCTTCAAAGAACGAAGAAGGAGCTAAAGGTTGGAGCTTTCAAGTGGATCTATCTTCGGCGTACGGAGACGACGAGAAGGAGCCATCGGACCACCATCGGAGCTTGAAGAGAAGGAGTTCAAGACAAGCTAGGTATAACCCCCTAACCGAGTAGCTAGAATCTCTTAGTTAGGATGTTAGATAGATGTTTAACCAAGATCCGGGTTATAGGTCCATGTTACCATCTTTAAGAAAATCGTTTTTTTTACCAAATTCCGCATTCCCGAAAGTACCGGGAGAGGTAGCATGGACTTACAGTGGTATCAGAGCCTAGTTAAACTCTATCTAACATGTTAGCAAGTATCTAGAAGATCGATCAACGCAAAAGTCTCGAAACAAACCCCAAAAATTTTGCAGTTTCTGTCGATTTTTCCACTGTTCAAAAGTTTATTATTTTAACACCTAAAATCGGCTCAGGCTTTTTTATGAATAACCACCAAAAATTGTCCAACGTTCGAGTCAAAGGGCTGCGGAAGCGCGGCGGGAGCACGCTCCCGCCGCGGATCCGCGGCCGAGTCGACTCGGCCGAGGAAAATTTTTGGTGCAGTGTTTTCATGGGGGTATTTTGGGATTTTTAGCATATATATTTTCAACCCAGATTTTCCAGAACGAAAATTTCATTTTGGGGTCCCGAAAATCCGTATTTTTGATCGAACTTCTAAAAGACTTAAGCTAACGGGTTTTCTGTAATGTGATATTTGTATTGAACGTCTACTAATCGCTATATGTCGATTAGTGGGGGTTATACAAATCTGTGATCTGTAATGTGCTGGAATGTGTATATGAATATGTTGGATTGTCGCGGGTGAATAGCCGGGGGTTGTGAGACGAGAGTTTTCTTTTCTTTCAATTCATGTAAATTTGTAAATTGATGTAATAATTATTTGTATGGCCGCACAACCGGGTCGGGGTTGTAGCCGTCATTGTATAATTTCTTTTTACTGTTTTTGCTCCTAGGATAGACCCATGGAGGGGGTGCACAAACTACCGGGTATGCCGAAGTGTCGAGTGGCCTACTCATAGGAGATGAGGGAGGTTACTACGCTTCGGGTACTTGGCGGGTAGTTTGCCGCACCCGTAGGGGTCTTGGGTGGGGTTTTGGCTATTCACCGCGACCGTGTAATCTGTTTGTCATTACAGGCTCGTGCGAATTACAGATTCCTAGTATATCCAATGTATTCATCTGTGATCTGAAATGTTTTATCATTGCAGTATATCTATATATGATATTATTTAGGCGTTGCTTATGTTTTACAGACGCGCTAGCCCAGCCCCCGCTCTGTCGTTAGTTAAGTAACCTAACGGGTAATGACGGGGCCCCGTGGCGAATGCGAATGGCATAAGCGTACGTCATATTTTGGTTGTTTTTTGCAATGGTAGGATTAAATGATGGGACGCATTAAAAGAACTAATGCAAGAATATCACGCATTAAAAGAACTAATGCAAGATAATAAACCAAGTTAAAGTCGTTGGAACACTTTCGAAAAACCACTCGGTTCTTTTCAAAACCAACTTTTAAATACGGAGCTTGAGCCACTCCTTTTAAAAGCTATCTCGTTCCATCGACTATATCAAGTTCACTACGTTCACGGTTTTGCCAAAACCATCCGTAGCCCTCCGTCGTTTCACATGAATAGTCAATAGTATTCAAGCTGTGTATGTTGGCCAAAGTCAAGGCACAGTGATTGGTAGCTATTGGGTATTCATGTGTAGCATAGATAGATGCGTTGGTTTGGGACAGTCGTACTGCCATTTTGGCCAAAGTCAAGAGTAGGTACGGATGGATCCAAATTAACCTGGATAATGACGGGTAGAACTTGACATGTGACTTATGATATTTTGGCCAAAGTCAAGGTCATAAGAGCATGGGGCAAAAATCCACATCGGGAGTTTCATAAGTACTGAAACTTGCTAGATTTGCATACCATTTGGAGTGTGATGATTCTGGTAGGATTCCTTCAGTTTCGTCACGCGATGATATTTGGATCCCGATCCTACTGTGAGTATATGCTACTCCTCGGGAAATTTCTCACTTAACGATCAATGCTATAAACCTAGTAGGTGCCTAGAAAGGTGTTAGCGGGGCTACGCCCCCAGGGAAAAGAGGTTCTTTAATTAAGGAACTTCGCAAAAGCGTTAGAAAACCTCCCTCGAAGTACCGACACCGGCCTGGCTGAACGGTTAAGCAAGTATTGTACGGTGGGATTGATCCTGACTAATTCTTCCTTTATGGTTTGAGGAGGGATTCGAGAAACAGTGGGAGCCATCCTGTTTAGACAAACTAAAAACCACTCTAAACTTGCAAGAGCATCATGCTGAGTGTTTCTTCTTCTCTCTCCTAATTGCAGCGACCAATCAACATGACTGGACTTAAGTTACTCCTAGATAAAAACAAACTGACAGGGCCAAACTACAAAGATTGGCTCAGGAATGTCAAGATAGCAATCACTTACGACAAGCTGGGGTATCTTCTTACCACCAAAGCTCCCCCTGTCCCTGGTCCAACTTCCAGCGTCGCGGATAAGGAAATCCGTAAGACTTGGGAGATTGATAGCGCGAAGGCCAAATGCCTCCTGCTTGCCTCGATGGACAACGAACATCAGAGGAGGCATGAGAATATGGACATGGAATCCATATTGCTTCATACAAAAGAACTGTATGGAGAGCAATCTCGTATCGTAAGATACGAAGCGTCGAAAAAGTTATTTTCGACAAGAATGGCCGTCGGATCATCAGTAGCCGAGCACGTGCTAAAGATGATCGGCTTCATTGAGGAGCTCGCTGACCTAGGGATCACATTGGAGAGTGAGCTATATACGGATATAGTTCTCCAGTCCCTTCCTTCCACTTACGCCCAGTTTATACTGAACTTCAACTTACAAGAAAAAGAGGTTGAACTTTCAGAGCTCCTCAACATGCTGAGGAGCGCAGAGGGCACCCTACAGAAAGGTAGGGATACATCCACTTTGTTTGTAGGAGGATCATCTTCTTCTAGGTCCAAGGCGAAAGCCAAGGGAAAGAAGAAGAAAGCCCCCGCCAAACCAAGGGGCGGTGTTAGTAAAGTGGATACGAAGGGAAAAGCAAAAGCAACAAAGATAGCGGGGAAGCTTGTGGATAAGGAAGAATGCTTCTATTGTCATAAGAAAGGACACTGGAAGAATGATTGCAGGGCCTGGAAGGCCAGAACACAGGAATTGAAGCAGGTTGCAGCTTCAGCTTCAGGTGTGTATGTTATTGAAAATTGTCTTTCAATAAACTCTACTTCCTGGGTATTGGATACCGGATCAGGATTTCATATCTGTAATTCTTTGCAGGCGTTGAGAAACCGTAGGGTTTTGAAGGCAGGTGACATGACCCTCAAAGTTGCGAACGGAGCTAGCATGGATGCTAAAGCCGTGGGGGACTATCACCTGGGAATGTCAGATGGACATGTTTTGGTTTTGCGTAATTGCTTTTTTGTACCCAACGCAACTTGTAATATCATTTCTGTATCTTTAGTTTCTAAAGAAGGTTATGAATTTGCGTTTGTAAGTAATGTTGTAAACATTCACCTTAATCAAGTTTTGATTGGGTCAGGTACATTGAGTAATGGTATATACGTGTTAAACCAACCACAGATTTTCAACGTCCAGAATACACACAAAAGAAAGTCTCCGGAAATGAATCAGACTTTCTTATGGCATTGTAGATTGGGTCACATCAATGAGAGAAGGTTGACTAAGTTACATACAGAAGGATATTTGAATGCGTTCGAATATCAATCGTATGCCACTTGTCAATCTTGTCTCAAAGGAAAGATGACAAAGACTCCGTTTACTGGACATGGAGTAAGAGCGAGCGAGCTCTTGGGACTCGTACACAGTGACGTGTGCGATCCAATGTCTACACATGCCCGAAGCGGACATTCTTACTTCATTACTTTTACGGATGACTTCTCAAGGTACGGTTATGTCTTCTTGATGAAACATAAGTCCGAGGCCTTTGGAAAATTCCAGGAGTATAAGAATGAAGTAGAGAAACAGACCGGCAAAAGTATTAAGATTCTGAGATCGGATCGAGGTGGAGAATACTTAAGTGCCGAGTTCCTGGACTATTTAAAAGAGAACGGAATTCTCTCTCAGCTTACTCCTCCATACACCCCGCAACATAACGGTGTATCGGAGAGACGGAACCGCACCCTATTGGATATGGTACGGTCCATGATGAGTAACGCTGAGTTGCCGCGATCATTCTGGGGATATGCGCTAGAATCAGCCGCATACCTTTTGAACCGAGTTCCCACTAAGACTGTGCCTACTACGCCATTTGAGATGTGGTGTGGGAAGAGACCCCATCTTAATCACATTAAGATATGGGGAAGTCCAGCTTTTGTCAAAAAGCAGCATGCGGACAAGCTCGAGGCACGCTCAGTACTGTGCAAGTTTGTGGGATATCCAAAGAATTCCAAGGGATATTTCTTCTACTGTGAAGAGGAACAAAAAGTTCTTGTTTCTCGTCATGCCCACTTTCTAGAACACCAGTTCATAGAAAAAGAAATAAGTGGGAGCGCAGTAGAACTGGAAGAAATTCCAGAACCACGGACTATTACTGAAAGTTTAGTAGAACCAGAGGGTTCAACAGAACATGACATTCCTGCGCCGCTCCGCAGAAGTAGTAGGCAGACTCATCCGCCCGAGAGATACTACGGTTTTCTCATTGACGGGGATAGAGAGGATTGCATCATAGATTATGATGAGCCTACTAGCTTCCAGCAGGCCGTTCAGAGCGTTGACTCAGTGAAATGGCTGGATGCAATGCGGACCGAAATGGAGTCCATGTACACCAACAAGGTATGGACGTTGGACATTGCTCCAGACGGGGTAAAACCCGTAGGATGCAAGTGGATCTTCAAAAGGAAGATTGGTGTAGATGGACAGGTTGAGACCTATAAAGCTAGGCTGGTAGCAAAGGGTTTTCGTCAAAGACCTGGCTTGGACTATGACGAAACCTTTTCTCCAGTAGCCATGCTGAAATCCATTCGGATCCTTCTTGCTATTGCTGCCTTCCACGATTATGAGATCTGGCAAATGGACGTAAAGACAGCTTTTCTAAATGGAAATTTAGAGGAGTGTGTCTATATGGACCAGCCAGAGGGTTTCATTCAGAGTGGGAGCAGCGGAAAGGTGTGCAAGTTGCTTAAGTCCATCTATGGACTAAAGCAGGCGTCGCGGAGTTGGAACATCTGCTTTGATGAGACGGTCAAAGAATTTGGCTTTATCAAAAATCCAGATGAACCATGCATCTATAGTAGATTTGTAGCGAGAACTGTAGTATTCCTCGTTTTATACGTGGATGACATTCTCTTAATAGGAAATGACATTCCTATGCTACAATCTGTCAAGGGGTTCTTGTCACACTGGTTCTCCATGAAAGACCTGGGTGATGCCTCATACATTCTGGGTATCCGGATCTACCGTGACAGATCCAAGAGGATATTAGGACTTTCACAGTCCAGGTACATCGACACCATACTGAAGAGATTCAGTATGGAAGATTCCAAGCGCGGTAACCTACCGGCTTGTCACGGGATCACCCTCTCTAAAGAGATGTCTCCCAAGACTGATTTGGAGAGGGATCGCATGTCTATTATACCCTACGCTTCTGCGGTAGGCTCTATAATGTATGCGATGTTGTGTACCAGACCGGATGTAGCTTATGCACTGAGTGTGGTAAGCCGGTATCAGTCAAACCCTGGGGAGAAACACTGGATAGCGGTAAAGAACATTCTCAAGTACCTGAGAAGGACTAAGGAGATGTTCTTGGTGTATGGCGGAAAAGACCTCCAGATCGAGGCCTTTGCTGACTCCAGCTTCCAGAGTGACAAGGATGATTCCAAGTCCATGTCGGGTTTTGTCTTTACCCTCAATGGAGGGGCGGTGTGTTGGAAGAGTTCCAAACAAGAAACCGTTGCAGACTCGACGATGGAAGCGGAATACATCGCTGCATCTGATGCCGCAAAAGAAGCTGTCTGGATGAGGAAGTTCTTGAAAGAACTTCAGGTGGTTCCGTCCATTGTTGATCCAATACCTCTGTATTGCGACAACAACGGGGCTATAGCTTTAGCGAAGGAACCCAGGTCCCATCAGAGATCCAGGCACATCTTGAGGCGGTATCACCTGATCAGGGAGATCGTGGATCGCCAGGAGATCGAGGTTCGGAGAGTCGCTTCAGAAGATAACACTGCAGATCCATTCACCAAGGCCCTGCCCCAGACTCAGTTCGAGCGGCTGATCGAGATGATAGGTCTTCGATACGCCAGTACATGGCCTTAGTGCAAGTGGGAGATTGTTAGTGTATATGCCCTAGAGGCCATTACTGTATCATACTGGTTTGTATATTACTTAATGGATGCTTGGGATATTCACCTTGTATATACAATCTTGCTCAAAATAGTAGTATGCTACTTGGTTTGTTTCTACTTCAATGTGTACATGTGTTTATATTTTGTATATCGCCTATACACATTAGTGGAGCCCTTAGGATCTTTGCTTGATTACCAGCGATGTGATGGCCGTCACACTAGTGGGGCTGGGTAATCTATAAGCACATCCTTATGCAGGTCCCTGGTCGCAGGACTATCGAGACAGGGCATCGATACTCCGGAGTAGACCAGCGCATGCGCTTCTCATCCCAGTGTGGGAGACGGTCTGTCCCACAGCCGTCAGTACGTCGTACTTGAGATAGTATGCGGGTGCTCGTTAGGTTACGGGTACACTGGACAGGACTCGTCGGGAACTGACTAGTTGGTATTATACCTATCGTCAGTTATCAGTTCCCAGGTGACATGAGTACAGCTTAGTCTGCTGACTTGACACTGTCACTCCGCCTCGAGTGTGTTCCCACTGTACTTTGACCACTACCCTACCACGGCTCAAAGGAGTCGTGCAAACAGGTAGTGGTTGGGTGCAGTCCCGAAGCACTTGGAGGCAGTGACGGTTAGACAGGATTCGTCTCTCCCGGTATTGGGGGTTGACATCGCGCTGTGTCAAGGAGAGCCATTACACGAGTAGTCCCTGGCCAGGGCAATCGAGATATACTGGTAGGTTTCCAGTGTTATCTCAGGGTGTTTTGGGCTTCGCTCCGGCACGACTTGTACCGCTATTGGGGGACTGACGTTTACCGCCCCCTAGGCCCGCCATGCGATGTATCAGACGAACAGACCGGACTGTACGGAGAATGTCACACTCAGGCTCAGTAGGAGTTCAGATGGGTTTCGCCTCGTCGGTCTTCTTGTCGGCATTACCTGGGGACCGTTACGCACAGCTAGTGCCGCTTGCGGTATGTGGTTAAACCCACTGCCAGCGTAGTGTCGAGTCTTTAGAGTCCCACACAGAAAGCTTTTCGCCTTTAGGCAAAAGAGTAGAGGTCGCATGGTATTGCGACAGGTCGCATGGTTTTGCGACAGGGTTCGGTCACATCCGTGCACTTGTGCACGTACAGTGTCCGGACAGTTTACACTAGCGGGCTTTGGTTTAAGCCAGATCCTAGTGTACCTTATGGGATTGGATTTATCCAGTTTGCATTCGTGTTCCTCGGAACGCGGATGCGGGTGTGTATGCACAGTTGACAGGGAGGCAGAGGCAGTGGATTCTCATTAGGGTTGTTGACAGTTGACCGTTGACTATTTGACTTTATGCTCAACCCTAATGAGAATGTGATATGTGATTAACTATTATATTAATTAAGTATTATGGTGATATGGTTGTTGACTTGTTGACTTTTGTTGACTTGTTGGCTTTGTTGACTTGTTGACTTTTGTTGACTTGTTGACCGGTTGACTAGGCTTGACTAGTTGACCATCATGATAACCATAGCCATCATTTCATGGCAAAGACTTTTGTTTACTTGCTCATTTGTGTAAAATGAGTGCATGAAATGATATGGTTGTGATTGCTTCAAACCATCACATAAGACTTTTTTGATATGATGAGTTATGATCACTTTGGATTATGATAGGGTGAAAGACAAAAGAGAGCCTCATTCTTTCTTGCTCATTCTCTCTCTGGTTCTTGAGCTCTCCTCTTGCTCTCACCCTCAACCTCTTGCTCCCTCTCTTGATCTATGGTTCTCTTGTCTCATGAGTTGAGAATCAAGAACCATAGATAAAATCCCATTCTATTTTCTCTCTACTCATTCTAGTTCACTAGGTTTGGCAAACCAAGTGAACTAGTTTCTTCAAAGAACGAAGAAGGAGCTAAAGGTTGGAGCTTTCAAGTGGATCTATCTTCGGCGTACGGAGACGACGAGAAGGAGCCATCGGACCACCATCGGAGCTTGAAGAGAAGGAGTTCAAGACAAGCTAGGTATAACCCCCTAACCGAGTAGCTAGAATCTCTTAGTTAGGATGTTAGATAGATGTTTAACCAAGATCCGGGTTATAGGTCCATGTTACCATCTTTAAGAAAATCGTTTTTTTTACCAAATTCCGCATTCCCGAAAGTACCGGGAGAGGTAGCATGGATTTACAATTGGTTCATAAGATGAACTAGGTTCCTGCCATTGTATGACAATGGAAGTGTGGCTTTGGCCCTGGAACCCTGGTCCCATCAGTGACCCAGACATATTCTGAGGAAGCATCACCTGATCATGGAGATAGTTGATCTCCAGGTTGATCGAGGTTAGGAGAGTAGACTCAGAGGACAACACGGCGGATCCACTCACGAAGGCCTTTTTCCCAAAGAGAGACTTTTAGGGGATGGTTGAGTATGTGATACTGCAACCACTGCTACAGATGGCCCTAGTGCAAGTGGGAGATTGTTAGTTATATGTATGCCCTAGAGGCCATTACTGTACATTGGATGTATATTGTAGTGGATGCTGGGACATATATAGGAAGGACTTTCTTGCTCGACATGATAGTACGCTATCTGGTTGCACTTTATCTTAACATGTATACTTTCTGTCTCTCTGATTACATGTTGATAAAGCCCTTAGGATGTGTACTCGACTTCCAGGACTGTGATGTAGATCATACTAGTGGGGCCTGGGTAGTCCATGAGTACATCCTTGAAATGTTCCTAGTCGAGGGAATATCGAGACGGGGCATCGATATTCCAGAGTAGACTAGCGCATATCTTATCGACTCATGCGATGGGCGATGGATGATCCCATATCCATTGGTGTTTGACATCAAAGATGGTATGCGGGTGCTCAGTGGAGACTGGGTACACTGAACGGACTCGCTGAGAACTCCCAGATGGTATTATACCTCACGTCAGATGGCAGTTCTCTGGTGACACTGGTACAGCTTAGTCTGTAGACCCGAGATCGTCATAGAGTCTTGTGTGTCTCCCACTGTGCTTTGATTTCCACCCTACCACGGCTCTACTGAGTTGTGCAAACATGTGGTTTTTGGGTACAGTCCCGATTCACATGGAGGCAATGAGCGATAGGAGGGGATTCGTCTCTCCCGGTATTGGGGGTTGATGTTGCGCCATGCTCGACTGGCCATAACAGGAAATCCCTGGCCAGGGTTGCAGTGATATACTGGTAAGAGTTTTTAGTAGTTTCACGAATGTTATGGACCTCAAGTCGGCATGACTTATCGAGCTACTGGGGTCTGACGTTTACCACCCCTAGGCGAGATATGCGACATATCAGACGAACAGACCGGACTATACGGCAAGTGTTACTGGTTGGATTCACAGGAGTGTGAGCGGGCTTGCTCGTCGATCTTCTGATCGCTCAATACCCGGGTGGCCGTTACGTTTAGCAGACCGCTTGCGGCTTGTGGGTGTTTGATATGATCATCATCTGCTGCCGGCGTATTGACGAGTCTTTAGAGTCCTACACAGAGGTTTCCTGGCTCAAGCGAAACGAAATAGGAGCGCATATGAGATATGTGCAGGACCGAGAATAATGCCTGTATGTGATACCGTATTCTATTCTCGCGATGAATGTATCGATTGGTTATATGCGATATAACCTAGTTATCGAATCAAGGATTGATTCGATAAGCCGATACATTGGATACTAGTCGGTTATATACGATATGACCGGATCATTAAATCAAGTGTTGATTTAATGATTTAATGTATAATTATATATTTGATATATTACTTTGCATTAACTAGTATTGGTTCACTTTAAATGGATTTACTCACTTGGTTTGTGCACATTGCATATGTGATATATTTTGTGCACATGATTGTATCATGTTTGATGATACATGCAAGCTAGGGTTAGTGTAAAGAATTAGACCATGGTTAAGATTATGATTAGGGTTTTCTTTTTCCTTATTCATTTATTTATTCTTTTGTTTATTTTGGAAAAAGAAAAGGATAAAGAGAATAAGAATGGTTGCTAGTTTTGTTTGTAGTTGAAGTTTCTTGAAACTTTGACTTAGTCACCATTCTTGTCTCATCCTTAACCTTAACCATTCATGTTAACCATGGTCCATTCTCTACAACTAACCAAGGGTTAGTAAATGATAAGTATTGATTTATTTATCTAATTTACATAACTTATCATAATTCTTTTATCATCTTCTTCTTCATCTTCAAGTTGAAGAAAGCTTGCACCATCAATGGCAACTAGCCAAAATGAGTGAGAAATCCAATTCTAAAGTCTACCCACTTCCTATTTCTTCACCCTCTACTACTTGCCATGTAGTAGAGTGTGTTGTCTTCACAAGTTTCTTGACTTGGCGAAGGCGGAGCTCGAGTTTGTGATGCCTCGACGTAGATCATCTTCGGTATCGAACCGACGATCAAGCCCGCCCATTTCTTCGATGAAGCCGATGCTAGAGTTCGGAATTCGATTTGGACAGCGGAGGGAGATCATCGCGGAGCATACGAAGTGGTGGACCGGATCTACAAAGGTTGTAGCTCCTTTCCTTTTAGATAAAGTTGTTTATTTGCATCGTTTCGCCTATTTATCTAGTTAACGATCCGTTCTAGGTTTTCTCGGCACCGTAATTTTTAGAAATTAGAGTGTTTGATCACTTGTGAGACTTCACTAGAGTGCCTAGGAACCCTACACTAGTAATGCCTCTTCCATTATCAGATTCATAACTGTAACCGTATATTTCCTTGCCATCTCTCCAAATCCCTTTATTTGTCTTTACTCATTTCCTTCTGTACACCACACTTAGGCTAAATGGTTTTCTTCCTTCCCTTCCATTCGGCACAAGCCTATGGTTTGGAAGAAGACTATCCAATAAGCGTAATAGGTGTATTCTCCTAATCCTAGAAGTACTCGCAACCTAAGAGAAGGTGATGATAAAAGGCAACTGAATAAACCTTATTCTATTTCTCCTGAACCGGAGAAAAGCAAAGGTGAAGTAGGAGTGGCAATGAAATACGCGGTTTGGTCGTGAATGATTGCAGTCGCAATTTACTTTGCCCTCTTTCTAATATCTTTATTTTGTCTTTTCTTATTATCTTCTGTACACCAAATTTAGGCCAATTGGTTTTCTTCTTTCCCTACCTTTAGGCACCTGCCTATGGTTTGGAAGAAGATTATCCAATAAGCGTAATAGGTGTACCCTTTCCTAATCCTAGGAGCCCTCATATCCTGAGAGAAGGTAAAAGGAAAATACAACTGAATAGTCCTTTTCAATCTCTCCAGAACCAGAATCCATCCTCGAATTTGGAATAAGTTCTTTCGAGTTCGTATGTAACTATACGATGGATTTATCCAATGGAAGTGGATGTTCGTAGTGATACGGGGTATTCTGGAGAAATGCAAAGGGTAAAAGGAGTGGCAATGATGTATGCAACTCAGACAATCTAAAAAGCCAGCGTTTTAAGAAAGTTCGGTTAACTTGGTTACTGAGTCATAGTCTAGGGTCGGGCCATGGTTGCTGCCAAAGAGAGAGAGAGAGAAAACAAACACTTTGTATGCACTCTAACCTAGATAAGAATGGTTAATCACTTTATCTAATCAGGATGTCTCCCATTGTATCCTCAAATTCTCCTCCAAACCTGAAAGAAGAATTAGTCGGGATCACCCGAGGAGTAAACCAACTCATCAGTGGGAATCGGGATCCAACTATCATCGCATGATAAAGTGATAGAATCCATTCACGTTATCACACTCCAGAAGGTATGCGCATGCTTGGCAAGTTTCAGTTTCTTTAGAAACTCCCGATGTGATTTTTACCCCTAGGACTCAAGTGACCTTGACGAATAATTAACAAATTAAAATGTCCTAGTCAAGTTCAACCCGTCATTCTCTTGATTGCGTTAAACCCACCTGCACGACCCTTGACGAATAATCAAAAAAGTCATACGACCATCCTAACCAATCCACATAACCATGCGACAGAAAAGCATTACACAGCTACCGCACACTACGCCTCGGCGAATAGCAACGACAAACGTAGCGCGAATACTAAGCAATACTAATCTGAAATGATGGAGGGCTACGACTAGTTTTTGGTGAAAAACCTTTAACGTAATGAACTTGATATCGTTGAAGGATCCAGATAGCTTTTTACAAATATATAATGGCGAAAACCATTGTTAAAGAGGTCACTCCCGGTGAAGGGATCTCGGATTTTTCCCCGTAGAATGAGATGCAGTATTTTCTAACTGAATACCGCGATGAAAAGAAAAAGTAATCTACTATAGTGAAGTTATAACCCGGACGCAAACCTCTGTCCAAGGGGTCACTCCCGATGAAAGGATCTCGACCCTTGCCTCGTCGAATGAGGTGCAGGATATTCATAACCGAATACCACTGTGCAAAACAAAATAAAACGTCCTTGTGATAACAGCTTTTTGAAAATTTTTCCAAAAACATCGAATATGTCTGTTTTCCTTGCATTGATCTTAATCAATGCAGTCCCATCAATTAATCACGCCAGAAAAGAACGAAAATATAATGTACGTATATGCCATCCGCATTCGCCACTAGGTCCAGTCATCACCCGTTAGGTTACTTAACTAACGACAGAGCGGGGACTGGACTAGCGCGGGTGTAAAACATAAACAGCATCTACTAGTATATATATATCAATATACAATAATCGTTCCAGGCGTGATAAATGCAACATCACAGAAAAGTAATAAGCATCATAGAACAATACAGATAATCTGGGAGCCCCGGGTTTCCTTTGAGCCGCAACTGAAACGCGACGTTCCCATGGTCGTGTGGATAGCCCGTGCAATGAAAACCTAGACCCCTACGAGTGCGGCAAGTTACTCACCAAAACCTGAAGCGAGGTAGCCCCCTTCAGCAAAGTGAATGGACTACCCTGCAGTTTACGAAATCCGGTAACTTGAGCACCCCTCCTTGGGTCAACCTGTACCGCCTACGAGTGCGGCGAATAGCCCGCCAATTCAAGAGTGAAACCCCCTCCGTCTCAAAGCCATGAGATGCTGGCCCGTTGCCATCTAGAACCCGGCTATTCATGCACTCCACTGTGGGGTAATCCTAGTACAGAAAAGAAAATATGTACAACGAGTACATCGATCTCAACCCAGTTGTTCCCCAAAGGAATAATATACAAACATGCAGTGATGACAATCCACATATTGGACGCTCACCCCGCGATATCAAATGTATAAATAAAACTAAACTGCACTACCATTGCATCCAAGCCATCCACCACGACAATCCGCAGCAAACAAAACAGAATACAGAACATCAACATGAATGTCACGTTCGCAAACCCGTCTAAAAGAACTATGGCAATTAGACAAGTTGTACCGATCAAATGACATTCACGGTCGCAGATAGAAATGTAAGTACTGTAAACTTTAAACAATCTTAGAAATTTCGACTTCGAAATAACCCCGAAAGAAGTGACTCTCTCTGTGGAATGAAGTGGCTGCTCATGTGAAGTGGAGTGGCTGTTGTTTTTCACTTGAAGGAAAGATGGGCTCTCTGTGGTTTTAGTGTGGGGAGGTGAGTGTAATAAAGTAATCAAGCAACTCTAGAATTTTCCCTCTACACAATAAATTGGCCACCAAATTAAAATCCCTGCTCACCATGAAAAATGGCAGCCACGAAATTCCCTTCTCCAAAAAAAAATTTGCAGCCACTTAATTTTGCCACAAATTTCCCTCGTCACCAAAAATATCATTAGTATTGTTTCGGGGTTGTTTCGGTTTTGATATTTTAACATCGTCTAAACAATTAGTATACGGTTAATGGGTTGGCTCTGATACCATGTTGGGTTAAGACACCATCCGGGCCGTCAATTCGAGGCCAAATGCGGAACAAAAAGTTGTAAAACTTGGCGCTACCACAACCAATTACCCGGATCGTGCCATTAACCCTATACTAGTTCTACTGTTAAGAGTTTAAAGAGGTTATACCGATCGATCCGTGTCCTTCGGTCTTTAACCTCTTCCCAAGCTCCTTGCGGCTGCTCCAAGATAAGTTCGATCTCCGGTCTCCCTTGCCGAAGAAGATCCACGTCGAGGGTTCTTTATACGGGCTCCTACTTCAAACCGAAGCAACTCGGGCCTCCAGTTTGCTAGTCTAGATACCCAAAATGAAGTAGAGATAGTGTGTGAATATTTTGTCTCAAAGCACCCAATCATTTGGATGGAGGTAAAAAGAAGTTGCCAAGTGAAGAAGTGTGAGCATGCTTTTGGCCAAAGTGGAAAAGAAAAATAGCTTGCTGGAAAAATTGGGCTCTGCATAATTTCGAATTCATCTCTCTCGGTGTTTTAGTGTGAGTTGTGAGGTGTATGTTTAATATAAGCAAGTAAAGAAATTAATCCCTCACCACTCACAAAAGATCTCATGCAATAACAAAAGCAATTAATTTCAAAGGACACAACACCATGACAATCACTCACTATGCCCATGATGTAACGTTTTAGAAATCGTTAAACAAATTTTTCCGTTTTGGGGTAAAATAGTCGGTGTTTTCCGTAAAAACCCGGAAGTGATCAAATTTCAGTACAGACTTGACTGCACCTAATTTAGCTAGAATGGTGCTAGTTTGCGGGCTTTGGGGGTCAATTGGAAGCTTTGGTTCACTTTGATTTTTTTCCCTAATTAAATTATTATTTTTAATTGTTAATTATGCACTTAATTAGTGGTAATTACAATTTTGGTTTGAGTTAATTACATTTAAAGTGAATCTATGCTAATCTAATCACTAGTTTTAGCTTAATCCATCCATAGAAAAATATCTAGATATTTGTGATTAAAAATATATTTTTAAAAGAAAAGAAAGTGGTGGAATAAGACTTTATTGGATTTATGAGCTTTTATCATTGTTTTACACTCGATATTTCTACACACTTCACAAAACCGCCCCACTTCTATGCAATGGCCGAAACCCTCACCTTGCCGCCCTTCTTCTCTCCTTGCCTCATTTTCTCTTCATAAAACTCAAATAAATCATCACAAATCAACAAATAATCCCAAAAACTCATAAATGAATTCCTACCCACAATTCTTCAACTCAATATAAGCTTGGATCTTCATGAAAGACTTTATTTTGGATGCTAAAATTTGGAGTAAGTTGCTAAATTGAGATCTAGCGGTGGTATAAATTCTAACCCTAACTTTTAATTTGTTGTTTAAATCTTTAAATCTTTCTTATTAGGTGTTTAATATAGCTTTAATTGCATGTTTAGAATTTTTCATGAAAAGGTTATAAATATCAAGTTAGGCTTTTGATGTGTTAAAATGGTTAATCAAGATGTGTAGATTTGGAAAACTAAATCAAATTGTGAGAATATTATTTGTTAAATTCCTAATTTGGTTAATTGGGTTTATTAGTAAACTAAGTTTTTCTAAATCCTATTTGGGTAAGATTTAAATTGTCGTAAAGGTTTTGGTGTCTTAGTTATGATACTTTGCGATGTTTGTGATCGCTAGAATTTGTGTAAACTTTTAGACTTGAGCTAAAATGATAAAGGGCATACTAATTTTTCAGTAAAATTAGACGTGGATTTTAATGGACGTGGAGATGACGTAAATATTATTATCTATGATAATTATTGTGTTGTGAATGAGTATTGGTACGATTGGGTTTCTGGCATGGCTGTTTTCATGTATAGCGACCCTAGTTAGGGTTTTGGCTATATTTTCCGGTTTTGAGATTTTTGATATTGTATTTGGTCGTTGGATGTTTGTACGTCAACGACAAGGGTGGTTGTTTATTTTTCATGTATAGGCTATAGGTTCTAACCTATGAGCGCACCTCGTGCCGTATTGGATTTCGGAACTTGATGTTATTAGCTTTGCGATTCATATTAATTATAGGTACCTTCGTGTGGATTCCGTTAAGATGAAGCGCATCGAATACGGCTAAGCAAGGAGTTTAGCAGGAGAGTAGATTTATATCTACTGGGGAAGTCGGGTGGATGGAGTATAGCACCCCCGCAAATTTTGAATGGAATTGATATATGCATAGAATACTGTAGGAGAAACCTACACTTGAAAACTATAGATGTGGTTAAAGGATAGTTAGAGGTGATATTAATGATTGTATATATATCGAGATATGAGATGAAGACTTTATGGACTTAACTCTTGGACATGATATGATAAGAATGATGTCTCAGATTGATAAAAGGACATGAAAGGTGAATGCTTTCAATTTGTGAATCACAATATACGTACAGATTTGTAGTTGCAAGAGTTTAAGTATGAGATTTAGGGTAGCGTGACATGAGATTCAATTGATGTAATGCTTATGTAAAATAACTTGATGTGAGAGATTGATGCGATGAAAGAGTATACGATGAGATATGATGACTTGGCTGATGTGTCGTTATATGGATGCGAGTCGATAAGAGATAGTTGATACCTTGTTGGTCCCCTGATACGAGATTTATGCGGATATGACCTGAGAGATAGGTATATATATATATATATATATATATATATATATATATGGATAATGATTTCATAATGAGTGATATTCCGTACGAGACTTAGATCCGTACCCCTCCCCTCCCCCCCCCACGTTGTTGTATAGGTTGATAGAATCCCTGTTTGTTTAATGCCGCCACACGATGGGTTACCGTACGCGATGAGTTTTACCTATTGATTTATCCATACCTTTGATTAGAGGATGCCGTACGATATATTGTACCGTACGTGATGTTGTGAGGCTAGATGCCGAATGATAGATTCACCAACTCGGTCATATTAGATACGTATACCTTATAGCATTTAGTTCACGATGTGCATTATGCTGCATTCATGTTATTCTCATTGCATTTCATATACATGTGTTAGTACACCTACACCATTATCGATGATGCGTATGTTACACTTACACAGATTGCCAGCTCACACACTTCATCATCGATAATTGCTATGTCACTTACACAGTAGAATTGCTACATTATGCTATGATATACTTTCCATGTTTACATCACTATGCTAGGTTGCATGATATACTGGCTATGCTCACACCATTATGATATGTCGCATGATATACTTGCCATGTTCACATCACTGTTCTATGTTCCACGATTTACTTGCTATGACCACATCACTATGCTATGTTCCATGATTTACTTTCTATGATCACATCACTGTTCCATATTGCATGATATACGGATATGCTTACATTATGTTATATGTCGCATACATCATGCTTTATGATTATACAAATTGAGATATGTTGTTTTCATGAGATTTTGGATTTGAGAACCGTGGATATGTTTTCTAGAAATTATGTGTTGTTTGAAACCCCGGTTTCTCTTGATATGATATTTCAGCGTCCACCATGAGATTTCTCGGTTCTGAGATTTGTGATATATACCCGATGCGAGGAGTGGAGTGGGCCGTGTGTGGGTACATGGTGGAGCCCGATATGGACCCCTCGGCACGAAGATCGCAGATGATGGCGATGAGCCTGGAAGGCTGGGTACATACCTACCGGTGATAGTATTTGGACTCGGCGGTTATCGTGGGGATACCGACCGGAGTGATTTACGGACATGACATCAGGGCCAGTCGTAGTGTTGGCGCCTGAGACATGAGGATTTACGTGTCGATGCTAGACACGGGTTTCATGATAGATCGAGTGTCGATGTTAGACACTCAGGTTCCATGATTTTGTTGTGTCGTGAGAGACACACGTTGATATATATCCTCATATTTACCCGCATATGCTTTTATGATATTTACATGCAGGAGTTGTTGTGTCTGTATGACACACGGAGGAGATCCACTGCATAAATACTTTGATTATATTGTTGGATGAGATCTACTTGCTGATAGGCATTGCTTATGTTGTTAGCACTTATGCAGATACGGTCACCCAAGATATCAAAATATTACCCTTATGATATAGTTGACCTAGGAATCGTTGTTTATTTCGATTTCTACCTGTTGGTGTTTTCTACTAACGAGTTGGCAACTCATCCCCGTTGTGCCAAAGTTCTTGCAGGTTGTCCGCTTGGATCAGTAGCGGCATCGCTGGCACACAGCTTGCATTGGTAGGTGGTACATGTTGGATCATGTCCCTCTCGTATTTGTTATTCATATTGTATCTAGTCGACTCCATCAAATCAGAAACTAGTATTTGTTTATGTAGTAAGACTTAGAAAGACTTGTAGTTGCGAGACTTGAGCGATGGGTTTTATATTCGCTTTTGGGTTGATGTCTTGTTTCTTTCTTTATCTTTTGTATTGATCTTCGCCGTTGTACGTCGTATACTTGTTATTTATACTTGTGGTGGTTTTTTTCTCCGCTGGGTGTGTTTTGCTCCCGTTTGGGGTTGCATTCTTTTTATTATTTGTTGTACCCGTTTCGTGGCTAGTTTTTACGAAGGAGGTGCTGCCGAAATTTTTATGAAAACAAAAGAAAAGAAAAGAAAAATAAGTTTAAGATTTTGTACTTGAGGTTTCTAAGTGTTGTACATATGTTTTCATTACTTACTTCTGTTGGAAGGTTTGGATTTCTGGATTTCGGCTTACTTAGGTTACGTTACCCCTGTAGACGTTGCGTAATTTAAGTGCCGGTCACGAGCTAATATTTCGGGTCGTGACAAAGTTGGTATCAGAGCGCTAGGTTTAACCTTGGTTCGAGTCTAGGTTTGACTATGTGGGGTCTAGGGCGTATATATTTTTGGAACCTAGGCTTGACCTTACGGAACATAGACTTGAACAGGGGGGTGTTAGACCCGAACTTTCATAACATAGGCTGACCCTGATTCATGGAGTAGGTAGCTTAAGTAGAGTGACGTACCGTACGTATGTTCCACGGCATATTTACGATACGATACTCCACTTAAGTGACCTTAGGATGTACAAATCTTAAGACTGGTGATTTTCTTCGTTCTCTTGGTTATACATCCATTTGAGATCCTTGATTTTATTCTCTTCCATGATCATAATCTCAAAGATTTGACTCATCCTTACGATCATGTATCCATTTTGAGATCTATTGACTCTTTTCATCCCTTTGATCTTTTCGTCGATACTTGATTGATGTTCCTGTCACCATGGTTTGAGCGCAGATTGAGCTGCAGCTGGTGATGCGGTCAGGGCGAGCTCGTCGTGGATGAGGACTGACCATCGTGTTTCTGGTGACATGGGAACGTATTGATGTAGTGTTGTGTTGTGTTGTGACCTCTCGTTTGAAACGTGTTGGTGTGTGTTGCATGCTCCCACAACTCTTATGGCGCGGCGGAAGCAGTGAACGAAAATTTTCTTGGCATACAACACGCACTTAACTGAAGATCTTGTCTAAACCACAACTAGAAAACCCTAACTAGAGATCCTATCTACTATGTTAGGGATTATACCTTGATGATACGATCCTTCGGGTCTTCTCTTGGATGCAACTCCTTTGCTCCTTTCTTCTCTTTTGGTGAACTCCTTAACTCCTTTAAATGTTGCCGATGTCTTCGATCTCCGGCCACCCAAGACTTAGATGATCCACCCGAGAGTTATCGTGAAAGCTATAAACTCTTCACAAGAGTTTAACCTAGAGACCAATTTTGCTAAAAGAGCTCACTAGGATAATGTAGAGATAAGTGTATTGGATTAACTTGAAATCCTAAGCTTTGGATTCATATCTCATGTGATGGTTTAAGCTTGGAAGAAGAATAATGAGTTTATTCATGCTCATCCTTCACATCTCATGTGAAGGCTATTTATAAAGAGAAGCAGAAGGAGAGAGTAAGTGTTTATCATAATGAAAGTGTTCAAGCATGATGAATAAAGATATAGCATTAAGAGAAATAATTTGAAGCATCCAATATAAAATAAGCATCATGCTTCAATAGTAACTCCATAACAACAACCCCATTATCACATCATGCTTGTACCTTTTAATTTCCACCTCAATTATTTATTTTCATAAAATAAATGATGTCATTATTATGTCATTATGAGGTGGCACCTTCTAGAAGGTATTCTTGTAACAATTACAAGAATACCCCTCCTCCGTATACCGTATACCGTATACCCGTATCCGAATTCCGAAAAATACGAATACTTTTAATTCAATAATATAATACCGGTATCCGGCTTAAAACAAAACCCATCAGAATTACCCTTCCGATTATTATTCCTGTAACAATTACACGAACATAATCGAAACCCTGTCGTAACAACTTACGGCTGCCATGACAACTTACAGCCTCTACATCTTTCGCCTGAACGAGGGAACCCTCTGTGTGGGACTCTAAAGACTCGATAGTACGCTGGCAGTGGTTTTAACCACAAGCACGTCAGCGGCACTAGCTGTGCGTAACGGCTACCCAGGTACATGACGAAAAGATGGTCGACGAGCGAACTCATCACAACCTCTACGAGCCTGCAAGCAGCACTAACCGTACAGTCCGGTCTCTTCGTCTGATACGTCGCATATGAAGTCTAGGGGTGGTAAATGTCAGACCTCAGTAACTTTATAAGTCATACTGATTTACGGCTCATAACAATTCGAGGAACTACTGATAACACTTATCAGTAAACCCCGAGAACCCTGGTCAGTGATTTTGGTGTTATAGCCGATCAAACATAGCGCGACATCAACTCCCTATACCGGGAGAGGCGAAACCCCTCCTATCGCTCACTGTCTCCATGTGATTTGGGACTGTATCCAAAATCCACCTGTTTGCACGACTCAATAGAGCCGTGGTAGGTAGGAAATCAAAGTACAGTGGGAATCACACAAGACTCTATGACGATCTCGGGTCTACAGACTAACATGTACAAGTGTCGCCAGAGAACTGCTATCTGACAATAGGTATATATACCATCTAGGAGTTCTCGGCGAGTCCTGTTCGGTGTACCCATTCTCCAATGAGCACCTGTGTACAATCTTTGATGTCAAACACCAATGGTTGTAGAATCAACCATCGCCACCAGGGTCAAGAAACGTACACACTAGTCTAATCTGGTAATACCGATGCCCTGTCTCGATATACCCTCGACTAGGAACTATTAAAGGATATGCTTGTAGACTGCCCAGGCCCCATTAGTATGATCTCATCATAATCCTGGTTGTCAAGCATAATCCTAAGGGCTTCATCAACATGCACAACATATCACATGTTAAGATGAAGATAAACCAGATAGCATAATATCATTTCGAGCAAAGATTGTTCCTGTACCTATACATGCCTAGCATCCTGTACAATACAGGCATCTAGGGCACACATATCTAACAATCTCCCACTTGCACTAAGGCCTGTAGTTGATGCAATAAGTACCGACTAGAACCAGTTACCGGCGTACCGCATGCCTAACATCTCAAACAGTTTCTCAAACTGTTCTTGAGGGATGGCCTTGGTGAATGGATCTGCTGTGTTGTCTTTCGTGTCTACTCTCCGTACATCGATATCCTGGAGATCCACTATCTCCCTGATGAGGTGATACCGCCTCAAGATATGTCTGGATATCTGATGGGACCTCGGTTCCTTTGCCAAAGCCATGGCTCCATTGTTATCGCAATACAGAGGTATTGGATTAGCAATGGATGGAACCGCTTGAAGTTCGGAAATGAACTTCCTCATCCAGACTGCCTCTTTTGCGGCATCATTAGCAGCAATATACTCAGCTTCCATCGTGGAGTCAGCGACGGTATCTTGTTTGGAACTCTTCCAACATACCGCCCCTCCATTTAGGGTAAATACAAACCCTGAGATGGACTTACTATCATCCTTGTCGCTCTGGAAGCTGGAGTCGGTAAAGCCCTCCATTTGGAGATCTCTGTTACCATACACCAAGAATATTTCTTTAGTTCTTCTCAAGTACTTCAGAATCATCTTCACAGCAGTCCAGTGTTTCTCCCCTGGGTTGGATTGATACCTGCTTACTGCACTCAGTGCATAAGCTAAATTTGGGCGAGTACATAACATCGCATACATTATAGATCCTACTGCTGAAGCGTAGGGTATAATGCTCATGCGAGCCCTTTCCTTATCAGTCTTTGGAGACAACTCTTTGGAGAGGGTGATCCCGTGACAAGCGGGTAGATTACCCCTCTTGGAATCTTCCATACTAAACCTCTTTAGTATGGTGTCAATGTATCTCGATTGGGACAATCCCAATAATTTCTTAGATCTATCTCTATAGATCTTAATCCCCAGAATGTACGAGGCATCACCCAGGTCTTTCATGGAGAACCTCTGCGATTAGAATAGTTTGACCGATTGTAGCATAGGAATATCATTTCCTATCAAGAGAATGTCGTCCACGTACAATACGAGGAATGTAACAGTACTCTCTACAATCCTTTTATAAATACATGGTTCATCCACATTTTTGATAAAACTAAACTCTTTGATTGTATCATCAAAGCAGATGTTCCAACTCCGTGATGCCTGTTTTAATCCATAGATGGATTTAAGCAGCCTGCATTCTTTTCCGCTGCTCCCACTATCAATGAAGCTTTCTGGCTGATCCATAAAAACACATTCTTCTAAATCACCATTTAGAAATGCCGTTTTAACATCCATCTGCCAGATCTCATAATCATAGTAAGCAGCTATAGCAAGCAGGATCCGAATGGATTTGAGCATCGCGACTGGTGAAAAGGTTTCATCATAGTCCAAGCCCGGTCTTTGACGAGATCCTTTTGCTACCAGCCTAGTTTTATAGGTCTCCACCTGACCATCCACACCGATCTTTCTTTTAAAGATCCATTTGTACCCCATGGGTTTTACTCCAGAAGGTGCAGCCTCCAAAGTCCATACTTTGTTGGTGTGCATGGATTCCATTTCGGATCTCATGGCATCCAGCCACTTCACCGAGTCACCACTCGTGATAGCCTGCTGAAAACTAGTAGGGTCATCATCATCCATGATGCAATCTTCTCTATCACCATCAATTAGAAAACCGTAGTATCTATCAGGTGGGCGATAAGTCCTACTAGATCTACGGAGTGGCTGAGGTACGTTAGGTTCTATTGAAACCTCAGGTTCAACCAAATCATCGGTAATTGTCTGTGTATCTAGAATTTCTTCCAGTTCTACCGCATTGCCAACAGTATCATTTGTAAAAAATTCATTTCCTAAAAATGTGGCATACTGAGAAACAAACACCCTTTGTTCCTCCTTGTGGTAGAAAAGATATCCATACGAGTGTTCTGGATATCCCACAAATCTACACAAAACCGATCGTGTCTCAAGTTTGTCCGGATTCTGCTTTTTCACATAAGCCGGACAACCCCATATCTTAACTCTTTTAAGAGATGGTCTCTTTCCATACCATATCTCATATGGAGTGGTAGACACAGTTTTGGTTGGAACCCTATTCAATAGATAAATCGCAGTCTCCAATGCGTGCCTCCAGAATGATATTGGTAACTCAGCATCACTCATCATAGATCGTACCATATCTAATAAGGTACGATTCCTCCTTTCCAATACACCGTTGTGTTGTGGTGTGTATGAAGGAGTGAGCTGAGAGAGAATCCCATTCTCTTTTTGGAAATCTAGAAACTCTGAGCTTAGATACTCACATCCTTGATCCGATTGAAGTTTATTGATACTTAAGCCTGTTTGTTTTTCTACTTCAGATTTATACTCCTTGAATTTTTCGAAGGCTTCGGACTTATGTTTCAACAAGAACACGTGCCCGAATCTCGATAAATCATCAGTGAAGATTATGAAGTACGAAAAACCACCTCTCACATGTGCAGAAATTGGTCCATATGCATCGCTATGTACGAGGCCTAAGAGTTCAGTAGCTCTCTCTCCGTGTCCAGCAAACGGAGTTTTGGTCATTTTACCTTTGATGCAAGACTGGCAAGTCGCATAAGATTTATATTCAAACGAGTTTAAATATCCATCTTTATGTAGTTTGGTTAGTCTTGTTTCGTTAATATGACCAAGTCTATAATGCCAAATGAAAGCTTCATTTATGTCTGAAACCTTTCTTTTGTTTGTGTGTTGTATATGAAAAACTGCATGCTGATTTAGGACGTATATCCCGTTATTTAATGTACCATACCCAATCAAGTCTTGATTGAGGTTAATGTTCATAACATTAGATTGCAATACAAAATTATATCCAGCATTGTCCAACAATGACACAGATATAATATTACATAACATCGAAGGTACAAAATAACATGGGTTCAAAACCAATATACAACCCGACGACAAACCAAAATGATATTCTCCCACTGCAGTAGCATGTACCGAGGAACCATTCCCAACCCGGAGAATGTGATCACCTTTCTTCAAAACCCTGCTATTTCTCAGCCACTGCAAACAATTGCAGATGTGAGATCCTGACCCGGTATCTAATACCCAGGAAGCAGAGTTAATTGAAAAACAGTTTTCTGTTACAAACACACCTGAAGTAGAAGCATCACCATGCTTCTTCTTCTTGAGGTCAGCCAAGTATCCAAGGCAGTTTCTCTTCCAGTGTCCAGTCTGGTGGCAGTGAAAACATTCCCATCGTCCTGTCGCAGCAGCTCCTTTCTTGTCCCTTCCCGGTGCCTTTTTCACTCCGCCTCTCTGCTTAATGGGATTCTTCTTCTTCTTTCCCTTGGCCTTGGCTTTTGGGACGGAGGAAGAAGATGACCCAGCAATAAGAGCGGGAGTTTTCGCTACCTTTAGCGTGCTCTCTGCACTCCTCAACATATTAAGGAGTTCAGGTAAAGACTTCTCCATGTTGTGCATGTTGAAGTTTATAATGAATTGAGCAAAGGCAGGGGAAAGGGACTGTAGAACTATATCAACATACTTCTCGTTCTCCATGGTCCAACCCAGGTCCTCAAGTTCTTCGATAAGTCCAATCATCTTCAATACATGGTCACCTACAGACGTGCCAGCAGCCATTTGCATCTGAAGCAACTTTCGAGATACCTCCTAACGGAGAGTACGAGATTGCTCTCGATACAGCTACTTTGTATGGAAAAAGATGGATTGAACATCCATCTTCTCGTGCTGCTTCTGATGTTCATTGTTCATAGAAGCAAGCGCGAGGCACTTGGCTGTTGTGCAGTCTATATCCCATTTCTTACGGATTTCTTTATCCTCAACTGAAGAATCAGGGCCTGGGCTAGGAGGGGCTGGAGTAGTCAGGACGTATCTGACCTTATCATAGTTTAGGGCAATATTAACGTTCCTTATCCAATCTTTGTAATTCGGTCCCGTAAGTTTATTTTTGTCTAATAAAAGCTTAAGTCCCGTCATAGGTATCTGCTATTAGGAGAGAGAAAAGAAGACATTCAACGATTGCTCTTGCATAATTAGATTGGTTATTAATCTTATCCAATTGATGTCTCCCACTGCTTTTTATCAAATTTTCCTTCAAACCTAAAAAGAAAACTAACCAGGATTAATTGCAATTTACAAGTTCGCTAATTGTAAAGTGCAAAATTCTCCCGGGAGTAACTTTTACTCACAGTGGGATCGGGATCCAACTATCATATAGAAGGTATGCAATCTCATTGCAAATTTCAACTCTTGAAATTCCCGATATGATTTTTACCCCTAGTGACTTATGACCTTAACTATGCTCAACAAATCATAAGCACTAATCAAGTTCTATCCGCCATTTTGGGATTGATTTAGACCCACCCGCATGGCTCTTACCTATAGTCAACAAAGTCATGCGAATGTCCTAATCGATCGCATCAAATGATTTGTAGGCATACATCACTTAGCTACCGTACACCATGCCTTAACTATGGTCAACAAACGTGGCATGAATACTAAGTACTCTGATTCCTAAAATGGCGGAGGGCTACGGATGGTTTTTATGAAAACCTTTAACGTTTTGAACTTGATATCTTTGTAGAATCGGGTGAGAAGGAGTGGTTTAAGCTCCAGATTTAAAAATCGAATGGTTTTATAGCATTTTTCTAATCTTGCTAAAGAGGTCACTCCCGGTGAAGGGATCTCGGCACTTTCCTTGTCGAATAAGGTGCTGGATATGTAAATACCACGATGCAAAGCAAAATTAGATCAACTATAAAATCAAATCGAGTTCTTTGTATCATTTCCCAGTTTCTCTAAAGGGGTCACTCCCGGTGAAGGGATCTCTGCCCTTTCCTCATCGAATGAGGTGCATGATATTCAAGAATACCACTATATAAAACAAAAGCTAGAGTTACCCATTTTTAAAAAATTTGATTCTACAACATCTTTAGGTTTCTTTTTCTTAACATTAATCACATTAATGCTGTCCCGTCATTTACGTTTCCTAAACATCACAGAAAAGAAACGAAAATAGAACGTACGCTTATGCCATCCGCATTCGCCACGGGGCCCCGTCATTCACCGTTAGGTTACTTAACTAACGGCAGAGCGGGGGCTGGACTAGCGCGAGTGCAAAACATAAGCAACGTTTATTATATATCTCATATATAAATATAACCATTTCAGATCACAGATGAATACATTGGATATACTAGGAATTCCGTATTTCATTCAAGCCCTTAATGAATGACGGGTTCCACGGTAGTGCTGAATATCCAAAACCCCCCTAGACCCCTACGGGTGCGGCAAACTACCCGCCAAATTCCCGAAGTGAAGCAACCTCCCTCAACAAAGTGAGTAGGCTACTAGGCACTGCGAAAACCCGGTAGTTTGTGCACCCCACCTTGGGTCTATCCTAGGAGCAAAAACAGTAAAAAGAAATTATACAACGGTGGCTACAACCTCATCCCGAATGTACCCCGCAAAATAATATTACATTTCTTTTACAAATTACATTGAATGAAAGAAAAGGAAAAACGCTCTTCTCACATCCCCCATCCATTCATCACGATGATCCAACACATTCATATACACATACCATCTCATGATATACATATGTGCAACCCCCACTAATCGTCATATAGCAATTGGTAGACGTTTCAAACACATATCGAAAAACAGCAAACCTGATTAGCCAAACACTTTAGAATTTCGATCGATAATTTTAAACCATGCCAACACATGACATGTTCCTGTACAAACAACTTTGTAAAATTTCCAAATATCCCAGAAACCCTATTTCAATAATCTAAGAACATTGCTGAAAAACCGAGTCGACTCGGCCACGACTCGGCCGCGGATCGGCGGCCAAACACTGGGTTTGGCCGTGGATCCGCGGTGTTCCTGGCGAGTTAGAACTTCGTTTTTCTACAGTGTTCTTAGAAAACCCTGCATGTATTTTTAAGGCCTGTCAAAAGATTTTTTGAACACTTTCAAACGTTGACAGCAGCAGGGGCAGAAAACGTGTTTTCGGGAGAAAAAATTGTCGATCGAGATTCAAACTTTTGGCTAACAATCTAATTATGGTTTAGTTAGGTTGTGATACCATGTTGGTGTGTGTTTCATGCTCCCACAACTCTTATGGCACGGCGGAAGCGGTGAACGAAAATTTTCTTGGCATACAACACGCACTTAACCGAAGATCTTGTCTAAACCACAACTAGAAAACCCTAACTAGAGATCTTATCTACTATGTTAGGGATTATACCCTGATGATACGGTCCTTCGGGTCTTCTCTAGGATGCAACTCCTTTGCTCCTTTCTTCTCTTTTGGTGAACTCCTTAGCTTCTTTAGATGCTGCCGATGTCTTCGATCTCCGGCCACCCAAGACCTAGATGATCCACCCGAAAGTTATCGTGCAAGCTATAAACTCTTCACAAGAGTTTAACCTCGAGACCAATTTTGCTAGAAGAGCTCACTAGGATAATGTAGAGATAAGTGTATTGGATTAACTTGAAATCCTAAGCTTTGGATTCACATCTCATGTGAAGGTTTAAGCTTGGAAGAATAATAATGAGTTTATTCATGCTCATCCTTTCACATCTCATGTGAAAGCTATTTATAAGGAGAAGGAGAAGGAGAAAGTAAGTGTTTGTCATAATGAAAGTGTTCAAGCATGATGAATAAAGATATAGCACTAAGAGAAATAATTTGAAGCATGCATTATAAAATAAGCATCATGCTTCAATAGTAACTCCATAACAACAACCCCATTATCACATCATGCTTGTACCTTTTAATTTCCACCTAATTTATTTATTTTCATAAAATAAATGATGTCATTATTATGTCATTATGAGGTGGCACCTTCTAGAAGGTATTATTGTAACAATTACAAGAATACCCCTCCTCCGTATACCGTATACCCGTATCCGAATTCCGAAAAATACGAATACTTTTAATCCAATAATATAAAACTGGTATCCGGCTTAAAACAAAACCCACCAGTATTATCCTTCCGATTAAGATTCCTGTAACAATTACACGAACAAAATCGAAACCCTGCCGTAACAACTTATGGCTGCCGTAACAACTTATGGCTGCCATAACAACTTATGGCTGCCATAACAACTTACAGCCTCTACATCTTTCGCCTGAACGAGGGAACCCTCTGTGTGGGACTCTAAAGACTCGACAGTACGCTGGCAGTGGTTTTAACCACAAACACGTCAGCGGCACTAGCTGTGCGTAATGGCTACCCAGGTACATGACGAAAAGGTGGCCGACGAGCGAACTCATCACAACCTCTACGAGCCTGTAAGCAACACTTATCGTACAGTCCGGTCTCTTCGTATGATACATCTCATATGAAGTCTAGGGGTGGTAAATTTCAGACCCCAGTAACTTTATAAGTCATGCTGATTTACGACTCATAACAGTTTGAGGAGCTACTGATAACACTAATCAATAAACCCCGAGAACCCTGGCTAGGGATTTAGGTGTTATAGCCGATCAAACATAGCGCAACAACAACTCCCTATACCGGGAGAGACGAAATTCCTCCTATCGCTCACTGTCTCCATGTGATTCGGGACTGTACCCAAAATCCACCTGTTTCACGACTCAATAGAGCCGTGGTAGGTAAGAAATCAAAGTACAGTGGGAATCACACAAGACTATATGACGATCTCGGGTCTACAGACTAACCTGTACAAGTATCGCCAGAGAACTTCTATCTGACAATAAGTATATATACCATCTAGGAGTTCTCGGCGAGTCCTGTTCGGTGTACCTATTCTCCAATGAGCACCTGTGTACAATATTTGATGTCAAACACCAATGGTTGTGGAATCAACCTTCGCCCCCAGGGTCAAGAAACGTACACACTAGTCTAATCTGGTAATACCGATGCCCTGTCTCGATATACCCTCGACTAGGAACTATTAAAGGATATGCTTGTAGACTGCCCGACCCCACTAGTATGATCTCATCATAATCCTGGTAGTCAAGCATAATCCTAAGGGCTTCATCAACATGCACAACACATCACATGTTAAGATGAAGATAAACCAGATAGCATACTATCATTTCGAGCAAAGATTGTTCCTGTATATATACATGCCTAGCATCCTGTACAATACAGGCCTCTAGGGCATACATATCTAACAAGACGAGTGTGCGGTTTTGTACCGGATGATCGGGCCTTTGTTAGAAGATGCCTGTTGGGAGAGGACTGTTGATGTACAGCATACCTCAGAGATTGTGATGTCATCTACCATGTAGACAGATGACCCGGCTGTTGCTGAGATTGATGTGATTCCGCTTCCAGGGCTTACGAGCTGAGATCGCTGGAGCTTTCAGGCAGAGAGGCGACATGTGATAGCTAGTCTATCTTGAGTTGAGAGACGAAGGTGATTCGTCGGATTTGATGCGCCGACGCAGGCCCAGTTGAGTTGAAGATTTCCAGTATGGAGAGTCTTACTCAGATCAAGAGTAGATCGATCCAGAGATGACGTTGTTCATCGGATATTCCGATGTGAGATCAGTAAGATGACCAGGTTTGGATAGAGGACCTCACCCAGATGCGTTATGAGTTGATCGAGAACGGACGAGTGTAGAGTATTCCTCCGATACTGGGACGAGTTCCGGAGAACGTGTTCGGCGAGATATCTTCAACAGAGTGATGAAGATACCTAGTTTGTTGTTCGAGTCCGTGTGAGAGACTCTGGATTGACTGTAGCCAAGAACAATTGCGGTACGCAGATAGCATGTTGCGACGTCAAAGTGGACGATAATAAAGATGGGTGGAGCAAGAGGTTCGTGCGAGATGTCAACGAGCTGTGGTTACTCCCCGTTGAGATTAGAGATCGGATGTGTATACAGAAGCGTTGGAATACGACCAGTTCCTAAGGAAATGTTGTGATGAGAATGTAGATGTCCAGAGAATGAGAAAAGATTTTGTAAGAGTACCAGCCTCCGTATAGTTTGGCATAGGCGAGTTTGGAAATGACCTTGAGCAGGTTCTTTCCAGGACACTGTTGCGATAAGTTTTGCACCGAGGATCAGTGGTGTTATGTGCATTCAGAAGGCCAGAGGCCGACGCCAGTGACGCGCTGCCTTATGAGTGATCATACTAATTGACCTGAGGAGTGCCAGAGCGAAATCTTTTCCGTTAGCACACCTGACCTGGCCGATGAGCTGATAGATTGCGGGATTGGTAATCCACAGAGAAATGAGGACCCAGAGACAGAGGACGCCAGACCATGAGCAGGAGGCTAGTAGATGATCTTGCTCTGCCAGTTTTGGGCGCGACGATATTTTTTCGACATTGTAGGAGGTGTACCTCAATGTCATTTGTTGTGATTTGCGTTGGTGATCTGAGTATCATGCTTATATCGCTTGGATTTGAGTTTCGTGCACCATGGCTGCACCTACTGGGTATATACATTTTGTGCATATCTATTTGCACTTGATATTGATTTTGTGCCTTGGCTGCACATGTTTATGATTTTATGGATTTCATACGGTTGATTTGATTTGTACATGTGGTACGCACTCGATTTGATTTTTGCACTCGGTATAGCTCACTTGTGCTTGCAGTGCATTGATACGTGTTTTGTGTACTCAGTTGCACACGTTTATGATTTTTATACACCTTGGTACACTCGGTGTAATTTTCGTACGCATTTGAGTTATTGATGATATTTCGTGCACTGGATGCACAAGATTTGATATTTCGTGCACTGGATGCACAGGATTTGATATTTCGTGCACTGGATGCACAGGATTTGTATTTCGTGCACTGGATACACCCGATTTGTATTTTGTGCATTTGTTGCACCGGATGCGAATTTCGTGCATTGGTTGCACTAGATATATACTCCGTACAATTGTTGTACCCGATTTATGTTTTTGATCATTCGTTTTACCAGATTTGTGTTTTCGTGTGCGCGTGTACTTGATGTTCGTTTTCATGCATGCTACTGCACTTGATGCTTATTATGAACCTGACGCGGCTTGGGTTGGATTTTGCGCATATTAGGCGCTTGGTATTGGATTCTGCGCGCATCGGATGCGCTTGATTTAGATTTTATTTATGCATGACGGATGCTCCTGATTTGGATTTTTGCGCATGTTGGGCGCATGATATGAGATGTGATTGTGCACACCGGATGCACTCGATTGGGATCTTTGTTCGTGCATGATAGTTGCACTGGATTGAGACATTCGTGCACAATAGATGCACTAGATGTTGTTGTCGTGCACACCTGTTGCACTGGATAGATGCTTTCGTGCACACCCGTTGCACTTAGTTTTGCTTTCGTATATATTGGCACTTGTATTTTGATTTGATTTTCTTGCGTCCCAGACGTACGTGATTGTTGGATACGCCTTTTGAGATTGTTTTTGCTTTTGAGCACTTTGTTTTTATGATGAGGCCCTATACTTTGTAGTAGCCTAACAGGACTGATCCGAGGACAGTACCTGTGTACTTTGCGTGCATAAAAAGTTTATTAATAGGTTTTCAAAAAGGAGCCATAGTCTCGCTATTTCTTACGTATTCACGAGCGACACGAATGTTTACAAAGGAAAACCTTTTGGGTTATTTTAAAAAGAGGGCGGAACGTATATTTGAGCAAAACATATATGCTAGTATATTATTTCTTTACAAATGAGCATCCGCCACTTGTGCCGTGAGTTACATATTACATGGCAATTCAGAAAAGATTCTGCATATGTTTTACTCAGTTTTTGGAGATTTTTCAAAAAGGATGTGTACTATATATATATATTATAGTATTTGATTAGTGCATATGGGATTTCGGTAGTGGATTTCGAGATCTGTAACTCCATTGTGACTCCGATGATATGCATGCAAGTCTGATTATTTGCGTGACGCTTGACGGAGTTCGGTTTTGAGTTCCGTACTCATTTTCCGGCGCACAGAATGTGCTGTGGTTTTCTGTATCTTTTGTTATTTCGGAGCCCCGTTGATTTAGCTGTTTATTGAAATGTTTTAGCATTTGGGGGTTTAAATTTTAATTCGGGGACCAAATTTCTTTAAGGAGTGAAGATTGTAACGTTTTAGAAATCGTTATACAAATTTTTCCATTTTAGGGTAAAATAGTCGGTGTTTTCCATAAAAACCCGGAAGAGATCAAATTTCAGTACAGACTTGACTGCACCTAGTTTAATTAGAATGGTGCGAGTTTGCGGTCTTTAAGTGTCAATTGGAAGTTTTGGTTCATTTTGATTTTTTCCCTAATTAAATTATTATTTTAAGTTGTTAATTATACACTTAATTAGTGATAATTACAATTTTGGTTTGGGTTAATTACTTCTCAAGTGAATCTATACTAATCTAATCACTAGTTTTAGCTTAATCCATCCATAGAAAAATATCTAGATATTTGTTATTAAAAATTTATTTTTAAAAGTAAAGAAAGAGGTGTCATAAGAATTTATTGTATTTATGAGCTTTTATCATTGTTTAACACTAGATATTTCTATACACTTCACAAAACCCCCCCTCTTCTATGCACTGGCCGAACCCCTCACCTTGCTGCCCTTCCTCTCTCCTTGCCTCATTTGCACTTCATAAAACTCAAATAAATTATCACAAATAATCAAATAATCCCACAAACTCATCAATGAATTCTTACCCACAATTCTTCAACTCAATATAAGCTTTGATCTTCATGAAAGACTTCATTTTGGATGCTAAAATTTGGAGTTAGTTGCTAAATTGAGATCTAGTGGAGGTATAAATTCTAACCCTAATTTTTAATTTGTTGTTTAAATCTTTAAAGCTTGCTTATTAGGTGTTTAATATAGCTTTAATTGCATGTTTAGAAATTTTCATGAAAAGTTTATGAAAATCAAGTTAGGGTTTTGATGTTTTAAAATGGTTAATCAAGATGTGTAGACTTAGAAAACTAAATCAAATTGTGAGAATATTATTTGTTAAATTCCTAATTTGTTTAATTGAGTTTATTAGCAAACTAGGTTTTTCTAAATCCTGTTTGGGTGAGATTTAAATTATAGTAAAGGTTTTGGTGACTTAGTTATGATACTTTACGATGTTTGTGATCGCTTGAATTTGTGTAAACTTTTAGACTTGAGCTAAAATGATATAGTGCTTACTAGTTTTTCGGTAAAATTAGACGTGGATTTTAATGGACGTAGAGATGATGTAAATATTATTATCTACGATAATTATTGTGTTGTGAATGAGTATTGGTACGATTGGGTTTTTGCGTGGCGGTTTTCATGTATAGCGACCCTAATTAGGGTTTTGGCTATGTTTTCCGGTTTTGAGATTCTTGATATTGTATTTGGTCGTTGGATGTTTGTATGTCAACGACAAGGGTTGTTGTTTGTTTTGCATGTGTAGGCTATAGGTTCTAACCTTTGAGGGCACCGCGTGCCGTATTGGATTTCGGAACTTGATGTTAATAGCTTTGCGATTTCATATTGGTTGTAGGTACCTTCGCGTGGATTCCGTGACGATGAAGCGCATCGACTACGGCTAAGCGAGG
Organism: Agapanthus africanus; assembly: GCA_030015575.1. Lineage (NCBI taxonomy): Eukaryota > Viridiplantae > Streptophyta > Magnoliopsida > Asparagales > Amaryllidaceae > Agapanthus > Agapanthus africanus. Next base: position 345,244,149 of record CM057341.1, read on the forward strand.
AGTTTAGCAGGTGAGTAGATTTATATCTACTGGGGAAGTCGGGTGGATGGCGTATAGAACTCCCACAAATTTTGAATGGAATTAATATATACATAGAATACTGTAGGAGAAACCTACACTTGAAAACTATAGTTGTGGTTAAAGGATAGTTAGAGGTGATATTAATGATTGAATATATATCGAGATATGAGATGAAGACTTTAAGGACATAACTCTTGGACATGATATGATAAGAATTATGTCTCAGATTGATAAAAGGACATGAAAGGTGAATGTGAATCATAATATACGTATAGATTTGTAGTTGCAAGAGTTTAAGTATGAGATTTAGGGTAGCGTAACATGAGATTCAATTGATGTAATGCTTATGAAAAATGACTTGATGTGAGAGATTCATGCGATGAAAGAGTATACGATGAGATATGATGACTTGGCTGATGTATCGTTATATGGATGCGAGTCGATAAGAAATACTTGATACCTTGTCGGTCCCCTTATACGAGATTTATGCGGATATGACCTGAGAGATAGGTATATATATATGGATAATGATTTCATAATGAGTGATATGCCGTACGAGACTTAGATCCGTACCCCCCATTGTTGTATAGGTTGATAGAATCCCTATTTGTTTAATGCCGCCATACGATGGGTTACCGTACGCGATGAGTTTTACCTATTGATTTATCCATACCCTTGATTAGAGGATGTCGTACGATGGATTGTACTGTACGTGATGTTGTGAGGCTAGATGCCGAATGATAGATTCACCGACTCGGTCATATTAGATATGTATACCTTATAGCATTTAGTTCACGATGTGCATTATGTTGCATTCATATTATTCTCATTGCATTTTATATATACCTATGTAAGTACACCTACACCATTATCGATGATGCGTATGTTACACTTACACAGATTACCAGCTCACACACTTCATCATCGATAATTGCTATGTTACTTACATAATAGAATTCTACATCATGCTATGATATACTTGCCATATTCACATCACTATGCTAGGTTGAATGATATACTGGCTATGCTCACACCATTATGATATGTCGCATGATATACTTGCCATGTTCACATCATTGTTCTATGTTCCACGATTTACTTGCTATGACCACATCACTATGCTATGTTCCATGATTTACTTGCTATGATCACACGTGTCGATGCTAGACACGGGTTTCATGATAGTTCGAGTGTCGATATTAGACACTCAGGTTTCATGAATTTGTTGAGTCGCGAGAGACACACGTTGATATATATCCTCATATTTACCTGCATATGCTTTTATGATATTTACATGCAGGAGTTGTTGTGTCAGTGGTTGACACATGGATGAGATCCACTGCATACATGCTTTGATTATATTGTTGGATGAGATCTACTTGCTGATAGGCATTGCTTATGTTGTTGGCACTTATGCAGATACAGTCACACTAGACATCATAATATTACCCTTATGATATCGTTGACCAAGGAATCGTTATTTATTTCGATTTCTACCTGTTGATGTTTTCTACTCATGAGTTGGCAACCCACCCCTGTTGTGCCACAGTTCTTGCAGGTTGTCAGCTTGGATCAGTAGCGGCATCGCTGGCACACAGCTTGCTTTCGGGTGTTTTGCTTTGGTAGGTGGTACATGTTGGATCGTGCCCCTCTCGAATTTGTTATTCATATTGTATCTAGTCGACTCCATCAAATCAGAAACTAGTATTTGTTTATGTAGTAAGACTTAGAAAGACTTGTACTTGCGAGACTTGAGCGATGGGTTTTATGTTCGCTTTTGGGTTGAGTTCTCGCTTCTTTCTTTATGTTTTGTGTTGATCTTCGCCGTTGGGCGTCGTATACTTATGGCTGTTGTTTCCGCCGTTGGGCGTGTTTTGCTCCCGTTTAGGGATACTTTCTTTTTATTATTTGGTGTACCCGTTTCGGGGCTAGTTTTTACGAAGGAGGTGCCGCCGAAATTTTTATGAAAACAAAAGAAATGAAAAGGAAAATAAGTTTAAGGTTTTGTGCTTATGGTTTCCAAGTGTTGTACATATGTTTTCATTACTTAATCCTGTTGGAAGGTTTAGATTTCTAGGCTTTGGATTACTTAGGTTACGTTATTCCTGTAGACGTTGTGTAATTTATATGCCGGTCACGAGCTAATATTTCTGGTCGTGACACACAAATTGCTCACTCCATGACACCTCACTGCACACACAATTCCCTATGAAAAATGCACAGCCCAAAAAAAAATCCAGCACTTCAAAAACGGCCAAAAACAAAGACTCGCATATCTCCATTAATTAAACATTAAACCAAATGTTTAAATCAAGAAAAGAAATGGCAGCTTCAAAAGTAAACTCATAACGAATTACAAGAATACCCCTCATCCGTATATACATACCTGCATCCGTATTGCGACTGAATACGAATACAACCAGACGAAAGTAATCCAACAATCTAATACTAGGATCCGGCTTAAACCAAAGCCCAATAGTATGATCCGTCCGATCTTGATCCATGCACGAGTGCATGTATATGATCGAACCCTGCCATAAAACCATACGGCCTCTACAACGTTTCGCTCGAATCAGAGAAAACCTCTGTGTGGGACTCTAAAGACTCTTCAATATGTTGGCAGTGGGTTTAACCACAATCACGTCAGTGGCACTAGCTGTACGTAACGGCTACCCAGGTAATGAGCGAAAGGAAGGCTGACGAGCGAACTCATCCTGAAACCCTACTGAGCCTATCTGTGACAATCTCCGTACTGTCTGGTCTGTTCGTCTAAGAGTATCGCATATCGGGACTAGGGGGATGGTAAACGTCAGACCCCAATAGCGGTATAAGTCGTGTCAGAGTGTACCCCAAAACACCTTGAGAAATTACTGGAATACCTACCATTAAATTTCACTTGCCTTGGCCAAGGACTTTGTGTAATGGCTCTCCAGACACAGCGCGATATCAACTCGCAATACCGGTTGAAACGAATCCTATCTAACTGCCACTGTCTCAAAGTGCTTCGGGACAGCACCCAACCACTACCTGTTTGCACGACTCAATAGAGCCGTGGTAGGATAGTAATCAAAGTACAGTGGGAACACACTCGAGGCGAAGTAGCAGTGTTAAGTCGACGGACTAAGCTGTACTCATGTCACCTTAGAACTGCTACCTGATGATAGGTATAGTACCATCCAGCAGTACCCCTGTGAGTCCATCCGGTGTACTTATAACCCAATAAGCACCTGTATACTATCTTAGGTGAACCAACTGACACCAATGGCTTGTGAGACCGTCCATCGCCCCTCGTCGGGGTCTCGATCCGTATACACTAGTCTACTATCGGAGTATCGATGCCCAGTCTCGAAACTCTCATGACTAGGGACACTTTAAGGATATGCTTATAGACTACCCAACTCTCACGTATATGATCGCCATTATACTGTTGATAGTCCAGCAAGAATTCTATGGGCTCTATCAACATGTAATAGTGATCTGTAATATCACCTGAAGCATGTACATAATGATAAAGACAAACCAGATAGCATACTATCATCTCGAGTAAGACTGTTCAACCGGTATAGGTCCTCCTTCAATCATTGCAATCAGGTTCCTGTGATCCAATAATTAACTTGAGGGAACTATAGCCAATATCACCATGAACCCACAAACGGATCATCCAACTACTCGAATCGGGTTTCACATATCACACGTCTCAGAACCGAGAAAACGCATGGTGGACGCACTGAAATATCATATCAAGAGGGTTTTTGAAACAATACATACTTTCTTTAGAAATAACAACGGTTCTCAAATCCAGAAATTTCGTGAAAACAACATATCTCAATGAGTATAATTATAAAGCATGATGTATGCGACATATAATAGAAATGTGAGCATATCCGTATATCATGCACAAGGAATAGTAATATGCACATATCAAGGAAAACCGTTCTTTTAAATGATTCCAGTTTTAAAATATATCCCACGGTTCCCAATTTCTCTAAGGTCAAATGCAACATCGTATAAATGCGTATATGTAACTATAGCAAGTAAATTATGTAAGGAGTCATATCATGATGCAACAAATTCTACTGTGTAGTGACATGGCGATTATCGATGATGAAGTATGTGAGCCGGCCAATCTGTGTAAGTGTAGCATACGCATCATCGATAATGGTGTAGGTGTACTAGCACAGGTATATGAAATGAAATGAGAGTGACATCAACGTAGCATAAAGTAAATCGTATGCGAATGCTGACAGGTATGTGTATCTAACATGACCGAGTCGGTGAATCTATCAATCGACATCCAGCCTCACAACATCATGTACGGTATAATCCATCGTACGGCATCCTCTAGTCAAGTGTATGGATCAATCATCATAAAACTCATCACGTACGGTAAATCAGCGTACGGCGGCATTAAACCATTAAGGATCCTATCAACCTATATGACAATAAGGGTACGGACCTAACGTCATGTACGGCCTATCATTCATGATTCACCACATTATATATATATCTATATACATATATCCCAGGTTGCATCTATAACAATCTCATATCGGGGGACCGGCAAAGGTATCAATCATCTCAATCGACTCGCATCCGTATACCGACATATCGATCAAGTCATCATATCACATCGTATATCCTTTTCTTCGCATTAAGTCATCTTTCAACAAGTCAATTTTATATATACATTCTACCCTATACATCAAACATCATACTACTCAAAAACTTATACCTATTCTAGTGCAACTACATGTCTATAAGTCGTGATTCACATTCACTTTTCATATCCCTAAAGCTTTTATCTCATATCTCAATATATATATTCATCCCTCATAACTCTCTAACTTTCTTTTTAACAATATCCCTAGTTTTCTAATCTAGGTTTCTACGACTGTATCCTATAGATCAGTTTCCATTTAAAATTTGCGGGGGTGCTATACGCCATCCACTTGACTTCCCCGGAAGATATAAATCTACCCACCTTGATCCTTACTTGCCGAAGTCGATGACGCCATGCTCCGTCGCCTCATAATCCACATGAAAGTACCTACAATAATACACTATCGCAATCGCTATTAACATCAAGTCCGGAAAACCAATACGGTACACAAATCTCTTATAGGTTAGAACTTATAGCCTACGCCTGCAAAAACACCAAACAACCCTTGTTGCTGACGTACAAATATCAGACGACGGAACACAATATCAAATACCAAATCCCAATTCATTAAAAATCGCAATACGAAATCAAAAACTTAAGAAAAACCTCTCCAGATTTTGCCTAAGGTTAAATTAAACAATTTTCCATATATAGGAGGTCTAATTGACTAATATAGGAGCCACGGACGAAGAACGAACTTCACTGCCCCTACCCAGGCCGCAAATTGCGTCCAAAAGCAATTTATTTGCGGCCAACATCTCAAGTTATGGTCTCGGGTCTTTAGGGTACACTCACAATCACCTGCACATCTCGCTGTCTTTGCTAAATGATTTTAGGGTACTCCAAGTAGCAGCAGATCTCAAAACAACACTACGATTTCTACAAAAACCGATATCGACACACTCCAAAGTTCACATCTTGGTGTCAACTCACTAGTTTTGTCTGGAATTCTAACACTAAGGTCTAGTAACAACCAATACCCATCACCACAACACAACTCAAACCCTAATTCTTCTCTTGAAATTCCAAGTTCACAAATCTACACCCTAAACCAATTCTAAACTAACTAAAATGCTAGGAAACTTAAATTAAACTAACTGAAAGGGATTATACCTCATGGATGCAACCAAGCAAAACCCTAGAAGTCCAAAGTCTCCAAAAACCATCTTTGATGGCTCCATTGTGTTGAGGATGAGGTGGGGATCAACTTTTGTGAAGGGGGTATAGGTTTTTGATGAAGATTTGGAGATAGATCTTGGGGGTGAAGGTGGAGGGAAGTGAGGAAGAAGAAGATGATGGTAAATAGTGGGCAGGGGAATGAGTGGCTACCCCCCTCTCTCTTTCTTATTCTCACCCTCACACTCATGCCCAACTCTCTTTCTCTCTCTCTCTAATCATTCTCTTTTAACCCTTTTTTCTTCTCTCACAAAACCAACTACAATATGAAACCAACAAACAAAAATGAACCACATGCAACCAAATGCAACATGCCATGGTGCACTAGCCATGAAAAACTGTATAAACACGCATTTGGCTTAATCGCGATTAGTTGTGCACTAATCGATTTTTATCCAAACTGCATATAATAAATTATAAAAATGCCAAATCCGATAAATATATTTTTAAATGAATAAATCATTTTAATCCCCAATTATTTCACAAATATTGGTATGTATTTATACCTTTGTACGAAAACCCCAATTTTGCAAATCGGGTAGTTTTCCTGAAATATATTATTTTAATATTAAATTCCAAAAATAATATTTTATATTTTCTGAAATGTAACAAAAACTCAGAAAGAAACTAGAAAAAACAGTAATAATACAAGCGTGCGACTCTAAGGTCGAAAGAATATACATCTGGTCTTCTAAGTCTATAAATTAATACAAGTCTGGTTAATGGAGTTACTAGATACAACTGAATATAAATAAAATACAATGGTGGTCACGATGCGAGTGAACCCACCTACCAAGCAATCACCCGAAAAGGAGCAGTGTGCCAGCAAGCCGCAATGAAACCTGTACGGCAGAACCTGCAAGAAAATGTGGTACAACGGGGGTGAGTTGCTAACTCGTGAGTAGAAAACATCACCGAGCAGAAATCGCATGTATGACTCAATCCTAGGTCGTACGATAAGATCCTCATAAAATATAACCATGAAACATCTACACATACATGTAATATCCAGTGCTCGTGCCAGTGCCTCAGGTAGCAACATAATTCATATATGATGTATGAATGAATTAAAATGAAAACAGAATACATCATGAATGAGAAAACTTTTTTCTTTAATTAGTGAGATTTCTGTACATAAAAATCGAGGTATCATCAATGAAATCAATATATAATCCGTGTCAAATATCGACACAAACATAAATCCCAATATCCAATATCTCGGACTACGGCAATCCGGACTGGCCCATATCAAATAATCTCAATACCTCAAAGTCTCAATATCTCGGGCTCCGGCAATCCACACTGGCCCCTGGGCTCTGGCAATCCGGACTGGCCCAAATATCAAATCTCACAACAACGTCGGTGTCTTCTGGATATCCGCCGCGTCACCAATAACCGGTCGGTAGTGCTCCCCTACCAGGCTCAACGCCATCATCTGCAACCATTTTGTCCCGGGGTACCACATCGGGTCCACCATGCACCTGCAGACGGTTCCTCCTCCTCCTTGAATCGGGTGTATGATACCGCTCTAGAGCCAAGAAAACTCATGGTGGATACCTTTCAAATCATATCACGAGAAAACCACAATTTTCTATCTTTAAAAAGATAATAAGTTTATAAAATCTTTGCGGTTTCTCCAAATCTAGAAATCTCATGGAAATCCAAAATCCCAAACTCAAGAGTAAATATCCAATGAATTACCGGCATAAAGCTCCATAATATTGCATGACAAGGAATATATATATGCATGGGTATCTAAATACAGAATACAATATCTAAACCAGCACAGTAATGATATATTAGAACTATCAGTTAGGAAGTTATGTCAATGATATAATTTTCTCTAAAGTGTACGTGACATGGCAATTACCGTTGATGATGTGTGTGAGCCGGCAAGCAAGTGTTCGTAGTCATACGCATCATCGGGAATGGTGCTGGTGTCCTGACAACATGGGTTTATAATACTAAAGAAAACGCAGGTATAAGCATGCAATGCGATATGAACAACATGAACAAACGGAGAATGAATAGTAATAACAATAATGAAGAATATACATGTGCATATACGAGTCATACAGTTTGGCATTTGAAATAGCATGAATCGTGGTTTTTAGGAATTAGGGGTTATGGTGTTTTAAAGAAAAGGTACGTCCTTTGAAAATCCGTAATGTCCCCCTGGTTGCCTTTTGAAAATACTCACTATTCGTTAGTTTCTGAAAAAAGGTATGCTCGAGCCCAGTCTAACATCTACCAAGTATTTACAGGACTAAACTAAAGGCTAAACGAAAAGGTAAGGAAGTCCACCTATGTCCGAGTCGATATATCTAGTAGTCGGTGATCCCGCCTCAATAGCGTCACGTACGATAGAATATATATAATACGACATTCTCGAGTCAAGAGTGCGGATCCATTATCATAATTATATCTAGTACTGTAAATCCATCGTACGGCATCCCAAAATCGAGGTACGGGTCGTCTATCACATATACCTCAATATCCATATAGTATCATTATCATAATATCAAGAACATGGTACTGATCTAAGTCTAGTACATACCGATACTATCAACATATATCCGCTTGTGTATGAAAACACCTTGCCCATCAATCCGCTAATATAATATTTCGTAACTCATAACACGACCCAAATCACATCATCGATCTCACGGCATCATACCCAATCACATCGACTCATCTCCATGTATCATATACTATCATCATCATCATCCGTGTGTATATATATGTATATATGTATATATATATATATATATATACGTATATATATATATATATACGTGTATATATGTATATACACGTATATATATATATACGTGTATATATCTATATATGTATATATACGTATATATATATATATACGTGTATATATATATAGCAACACATCCACATACATACATATATATATACATATATCATATACACCAAAACATAACCCATGTGTGCATGTGTGTGTATACCTTATTCTAGGGTTCACGACTAAGAAACAAACTAACGACACTATCATCTAATTTACACTAAAATTAACCCATGATCTCCTAAAACCTTTCTTGCTAATTATACATGTCTTAAAATACCATACTTATAATATATATAACATATTCGTATGCTACACTACGAGACTGCGGGGGTGCTATACGCCATCCACCCGACTTCCACCGTAGATATATATCTACTCACCTTGATCCTTACTTGCCGAAGTCGATGACGCCATGCTCATCCTTGTTGTTCAAAGTCCACTCAAGGGTACTTATATATATACACACAAAGTATCGTAAACCAAAATAGCGCACAAAAACCAAAATGGCACACGTATTTCACATAGGTTAAAACCTATGGTCTACGCATGCAAGAAGAACCAATACCCCTCGACATCGACATACAAACGCCAATCGATCGAGACAACACAAAAATACCCAAGTTCAAGTTACAGAATTCGCAAAACCGTAATCAGAAATGATGTAAAACACCTCCAGATTTTACCCTAAGTTGAATTAGCCAATTTTGCATATAGGGTAGGTCTAATTTACTAAAAATAGAGCCATGGACCAAGCACTAATCCACACTGAAGTACCCAGGCCGCAAATTGCGGCCATAAGGGATAAATTTGCAGCCTTGAAAGGGAGATGGGGCCTCGGGTCTTTAGGGTACACTCCAAATCACCTGAACACATCTCAAAAATTGCTAAATATTTTTTAGGTGGCCCGGGTCACAGCAGAACCCCAAATATCGCCACAATTCCTACAATCTTCCGATGTCGGGGTTTCTGTGTTTGGGTTATGGGGTTAAGTCTCTGGTTTTATTTCATAATACTAACACTACAGGGGTTGTATGGCCTCTACTAACCTCAATTGCACCATAACAATCCAAATCAAGCCCTAACTTCAACTTGGAATTTCAAACCTCACTAAACTACACTTAAACACTTCTAAACTATAATGGATGATAAAGGAATTGAAATACTACACTAATGATGAAAGAATTACCTCATTTGGCTACTCAAGAAAATTCTTGAGTTGCCCCAGGTGCTCAAAATCCAATTTTTCTTGATCTCCCATTCTTGTAGTGAGCTTGTGCACATTTTTAATGAAGGAATTATGGTGTTTTGAGGTGGATTTGTGGTTATGGTGTGGAGGTAGATGAGGGAAGAGAAGAGGGCAGCCATGGAGATGAGGGGGAGAAAAATGATGAAGAGAAATGAAGGAGGAGAATAGACATGGTCGAAGATGATCCCTTACCCTCTCTCTCTTGCCCATACCTCCATATTCTAATCTTTTTCCTTTTCTTTTCTATTTTAAAAAGAAAAAAACTTAAGAATAAAGATGAAGACATGCTTCATATCATAAAATGTAACAAGTATATGTGACATACCATGGTGCATATCATGCACATAAAAAAACGGATTAATGAATGATTAGTGAAAATTAATCGAGATTAGCATTAATATAGAATATAATTAATTATAAGAAATCTATGAATGCTCCATTCTTATAATCTCTTTCAAAATCAATAATTAACATAAATTTCCAAATATTTCCCAATTTATCGGTATTTGATTATACCATAGCACTTAAAATAATCTCCACACATTAAAATATTCGTAATATTTTATTATTCAATTATATAAATTCCTAAAAATAATATTTTATTTTTCTGAAATGTTACACGAGCATAGCACAACATCAACTCCCTATACCAGGAGAGACGAAACCCCTCCCATCTCTCACTGCTTCTATGTGACTCGGGACTGTACCCAACATCCTCATGTTTGCATGACTCATTTGAGCCGTGGTAGGGAGGAAATCAAATCACAGTGGGAGCTACACAAGACACTATGGCGATCTTGGGTTTAAAGACTAACTTGTATAAGTGTCACCAGAGAACTGCTATCTGATGATGGTATGGTACCATCTAGGAGTTCTTGGCGAGTCCTGTTCGGTGTACCTATTCTCTAATGAGCACATGTGTACAATCTTTGATATCAAAACATCAATGGCTGTGGGATCAACCATCGCCCCATACAGGGTCAAGAAACGTACACACTAGTCTACTCTGGAATATCGATTCCCTGTCTCGATATTCCCTCGACTAGGAACAGTTAAAGGATTGCTTGCGGACTACACAAGCCCCACTAGTATGATCTGCATCATAGTCTTGGTAGTCAAGCCTACATCCTAAGCGCTCTATCAACATGTATCAGAGAGACAGTATAATAATATAAGTATATATATGTTAAGATAAAGAGCAACCAGATAGCATACTATCATGTCGAGCAAGAAAGTCCTCTATATATATGTCCAAGCATCCACTATAATATACAATAATGGCCTTTAGGGCATACATATTCCTAACAATAAGCAACATCACAGAAAAGCGATAAGCAAAATTGAATAGCGGATAATCTAGAAGCCCCAGGTTTCATTTGAGCCACAAATGAAACCCGACGTTCCCCGGTCGTGTGGATAGCCTGTACAATGTAGAACCTAAACCCTTACGAGTGCGAGAAGCTACCCGCCGATCCCGGAAGCGAGGCAACCCCAATCAACGAAGTGAATGGGCCACCCAGCACTTCAAAGAATCCGGTAACTTGAGCACTCCAACATAGGTCATCTTATACCCCATACGAGTGCGGCGAATAACCCGCTAATTCTAGGGTAAGGTTCCCTGATCTCAACACCATGAGATGGAGGCTCGTTGCTCTCTAGAACCCGGCTACTCGAGCACTCCACCATGGGGTAATTCTACTACAGAAAAGAAATAATATATACAAAGGAGAAATCAAGCTTAACCTGGCTGTGCCCCAATAAAAGAATGTACAAACTGGCAGAAACAGCAGTCCACATGTCAGAAGCTCGCTCCGCAATAATGAATATACAAATGAATAAACTGTACAACAAACATTGCACTATGAGAAATCCAATACGACAATCTGAATAAACCATCACAGAGATAAACATCACAACAGTAGAAGCAAGTATGTGCAACCCCGTCTAAATGTATAACATTTTAGAAATATAAAATATTATTTTCGGAATTTAACAAAAAAAACAATAAATTTTATAGATAATATGGAAGTATGGAAATTCGTTATTAATGGAATGATATAATTATATACATGTAATTTGGAAAATAATTGCAATTTTTAAAATAAATTATTAATTATGGAAGAATTTATTTGATTTGGGAATTTTATAAATTATTATCGAATTATTTATATATAAGTTTAATATTAAACTTGATTAATATTTCCTAATTGTGCATTAAACTAAGCTATTTGTTAAAACCATGTTTATGTATCATGACATGCAACATATTATATCGTAACACTTGTTCATATTTGCAACCATGGCTTTATTTTTATTGCATTTAAATTGTTTTTTTTATTTGAGAAAAGAAAAAGGAAAGAATAAATAAGGATGGGTGGGGACAATGGCATGGTTGAGAGAGAGAGAGAAGGGGAAAGTTCTACACTCTTCTTTAGCTTTTCTTCACCTCCTCATTTTTTTCATTCTCTTCCTCTTCTTCATCTCCTCCATTTTCCCTAACTCCTCCACCACCTCACTACCACCCTACAACCCTCCTAAATACTCAACAAAATCTCATGATCCCTTCACAAATAATGTTCCTTACATCACTACAAACACCATGGTAGGATCAAGTTGGGATTTTGAGCACTATGGCCTTCCGAGAAATTTCTTGAGTTGCTCTTGGAAGGTAAAATCCCTCACTTTTAGTTTAGTATTTGAGTTTCCTGATCTCTTATAGTAGATTAGAGTTAAACAAGTGTAGGTTAATGATCTTGGAAAATTCTAGAATGAGATTTATTGGATGTTTGGAATTGTGGAAGTGTATTTGAGGCTTAGTTAGTGATTACAACCTTTTAGTGATGGAATTCTGGACTAAACTGAGTTTACAAGTCCCAAATATGCAATTGAAGTTTTCTGATATCGGGTTGTTGTGGAAATGTGATGATAAAATAGGATTTGCTGTAATTCGGGGACTCTGAAAAATATTTAGCAAACACAGAGGCATGTGCAGGCCATTAGGAATATAACCTAGAGAACCGAGCCCCCAACTCCCTAAACTGGCAGCCAAAAAATGCATTCTGGCCGCAAATTGCGGCCTGACCTGGATGAGTGTGTCCCAGGTTTGGTCCATAGCTCCATTATCTGATATTTAGACCTACCGCATATGCAAAATCTCCTAATTATACCTGAGTCAAAATCTGGGAGTGTTATTCCAAGTTCCTGATTTTGTTTTGCGACTTTTATTAACTTGGGTTTTGGTATTTGAGTTTTGACTCGGTCGTTTGACGTTTGTACTTCAAGGTCGAGAGCTGTTTGGTTATTCTTGTTAGTTATATGTATGCCATATATGCCATTATTATACTTGATTGTATATTATAATGGATGCTTGGACATATATAGGGAGGACTTTCTTGCTTGACATGATAGTATGCTATCTAGTTGTTGGATATAGTGCCCTCAGAGTCAATTATTGGATCACAGGCACGTGATTGCAATTATTGAGGAGGACCTATACCGGTAGGACAATCTTACTCGAGATGATAGTATGCTATCTGGTTTATCTTTATCATCGTGTACTGCTTTAGGTGACCTTACGAGTCGCTATTACACGTTGATAGAGCCCCTAGGATTCTTGCCTGACTACCAGCAGTATGAGGGCGATCATATACGTGAGAGCTGAAGTCTATAAGCACATCCTTAAAAGGTCCCTAGTCATAGGAGTTTCAAGACAGGGCATCGATTCTCCAGAGTAGACTAGTGTATACAGTCGAGACCCCGACGAGGGGCGGTGGCCGGTCTCACAAGCCACTGGTGTCAGTTGGTTCACCTAAGATGCATATAGGTGCTCATTAGGTTATGAGTACACCGGACAGGACTCGCCGGGAGCCTGCTAGTTGGTATTATACCTGACGTCAGATAGCAGTTCCCTGTTGACATGTGTACAGGGTAGTTCATCGACCTGAGATCGTCATTTGTCTCGTGTGAGTTCCTACTGTACTTAGATTACTACCCTACCACGCTCAAAGGAGACGTGCAAACAGGTTTTAGTTGGGTACAGTCCCGAGCCACATGGAGGCAGTGAGCGGATCTGCAGGGGTTCGTCTCCCCCGGTATTGGGGGTGAGGTCGCGCTGTGTCTAGGAGAGCCAGTACATGAAAAGTCCTTGGCCAAGGCAGGAGATTTGCTTGTAGGTATTCCAGTAGTATCTCTGGGTGTTCTGGGCTACACTCCGACACGACTTGTACCGCTATTGGGGGTCTGACTTTTACCAATCCCCTAGGCCCGCCATGCGATGCTCATAGATGAACGGACCGGACTGTACGGATATTTTCACTGACAGGCTCAGTAGGGTGTCAGGATGAGTTCGCTCATCGACATCCCTTTTGGTCAATAGCTGGTGGCCCGTCATGTATGGCTGATACCTTTGACGTGCTAGTGGTTAAATCCACAGCCAAAGTATTGACGAGTCTTTAGAGTCCACCACACTCAGTTACTCAGGTTTCAGGCGAAACACTGTAGGGGCCGTATGGAGATATGGCAGGGTTCGATCAGATACGTGCGGTATTGCACGGATCGTGATCGGACGGATTTTACTAGCCGGCTTTGGCTTAAGCCGGATCCTAGTATTAGATAGTGTAGTTTTGTCTCTTTGCATTTATACTCAGTGGGAATACAAATGCGAGCATGTATATGTAGTAGCGGGGTTTTCCTGTAATTTATTACCGGATCAGTTTTCTGAAGTTGCCAGTTTGCATTCCGTTCCGGCCGGTTTTCCTTTGTTCCTTCACGGCCGGACTTTATCGATAGAGGGGGTAATTTGCAATTGTGCAAATTACTTATTTGTGGAGGGGTTTCTTGCATTTGTGGCCTCATCATCATGAGATGCTTTTCTTGTCCATTTCATTGCTTTTATGGTGATGGTTTATGAGTGGAGTTGGATATGAAATGCGTGTGACTTTTTCTACACATATTAATCCCCTTTCTCCTCTTGTTATTTGATTCATTCTTTTTCCCACTTGATTATTATTCCATTCTTTTTCTTCCACCATGAAAACAGGGCCGGCCACTTTGTGGGATGGGGGGTGAGAAAAAATTCATTGATCTTATTTTCTTATTCTTTGCTAAAAAATGAGAGCACCATTTTTCTCTTCATAAAGTTCTTCTTTCTCCTCCACATTATCAAAGGCAACTAAACCCCAAATGAGACATGGTTCTACACTACATCTACAGAAAATCTTGGACGCGTCGGCTAACCAACTTCGCGCCCGAGTTGCCTCGGTCCAGAGGTGGGAGCCCATAAACGAACCCGGCTACGTGGTGCCCTTTCCGACGAGGAGGTGACGGATGGAGATTCCGCGGGAGATCGGAGTGGAGACGAAGACCGAAGGACACAGATCGCTTGGTATACTTCTCTACTCCCTTTCTTGTTTGCTAGTAGCTAGGTTAATGGCCGGATCCGGGTTAAAAGTGCGCGGTGGTGCCGGTTTGCTAGTTTGCAAAGTTTTTCGTTTCCGCATTCCGGCGTCAGATCGACGGCCGGGGCACCGCCGCGGACTTACATTGGTATCAGAGCCACGCCATTAACTTAGTCTAGCTTGCTCTAGTATGTTTGAAACTTCGATCGAACGAATTTCCAAAAACCGTATTTTTCTTGCACAAGTTTCTGTCGAATTATTTTTGTCTCGAAAAATTTTTCAGGTTGTTTCAGAAACATGTGCAGAGAATTATAAGAACACTGTAGAAATTTGGTGACCTAATCCTTCAATATAGCCGTGGAACCGCGGCCATAACCCCACTTTGGCCTCGGTTCCGCCGCAGTAATATAGCTTCATCTCACCAATTTTTTCCAGTGGGCTTATGACATGGAATTAGGGTTTTTGGAACATTCTTTTTCGGCCCAGATTTTCTGTGAGAACTACAGTAGTGCTTGGGGCCCACATTGATAAATTTGTTCGATCGGATATTTTAAACATGCTAGTTCACAGTATTTACATTATATCTGCGACCGTGAATGTCACTTGATCGGTAAATCCTGTCTAACTGCTATAGCCCGGTTAGACGGATTTGCGAACGTGACATTCACGTTGATGTTCTGTATTGTGCTGTGATGTTGCGGATTGGTCGTGGGGACAGCCAGGATGCAATGTTAGTATAGTTTTGTTTTATATGTACATTTGATATTGTGGGGCGAGCGTCCGACATGTGGACTGCCGTCACTGCCTGTTTGTATTATTCTTTTGGGGCACGACTGGGTCGAGGTCGATGTACCAGTTGTATGTATATTTTACTTTCTGTACTAGGATTACCCTGCGGAGGGGTGCACGGATAGCCGGGTTCTAGAGGGCAACAAGCCCGCATCTCATGCGTTGAGACGGAAGGGGCTTCACTCTAGAATTGGCAGGCTATTCGCCGCACTTGTAGGGGATACAGGTTGACCCAGGAGGGGTGCCCAAGTTACGGGGTGCCCAAGTTACCGGATTCCGTGAAGTGCTGGGTGGTCCATTCACGTTGCTGAAGGGGGCTGCCTCACTTCAGGTTTTGGCGGGTAACTTGCCGCGCCCGTAGGGGTCTAGGATTTTCATTGCACGGGCTATCCACACGACCAGGGGAACGTCGGGTTTCAATAGCGGCTCTATGAAACCCGGGGATCCCAGATATCTGTATTGTTCTGTGATGCTGGTTACATTTCTGTGCTGTTGCTTTTTATCACGCCTTGAGCGAAAATTATATATTATATATATACCAGTAGATGTTTTATATGTTTTGCATCCGCGGTAGTCCAGTCCCCGCTCTGTCGTTAGTTAGCTAACCTAACGGGTGATGACAGGACCCAGTGGCGAATGCGGATGGCATATACATACGTCATTATTTTTGTTCTTTATTGGTGTGATCAATTGATGGGACTGCGTTGATTCGGATCAATGCAAGATAAACAAACCTATTCTGATATTGTTGGAACATTTTTCAAAAAGCTGTTATTGCAAGGACGTTCTCTTTTGTTTTGCACAATGGTATTTAGTTGGAATATCCTGCTCCTCAGTCGACGAGGCAAGGGCCGAGATCCCTTCACCGGGAGTGACCCCTTGGACAAAAGTTTGCGCCAGGGAAATAACTTCACTATAGCCGATTACTTTTGCTTTGCTTCGTGGTATTCAGTTGGAATATCATGCACCTCATTCCACGGGGAAAGAGCCGAGATCCCTTCACCGGGAGTGACCTCTTTAGCAAAGGTTTTCGTCACTATATTTTTTAAAAGCTATCCGGTTCCTTCAACGATATCAAGTTCATTACGTTAAAGGTTTTCGCCAGAAACCATTCGTAGCCCTCCGACGTTTCATATGGATAGTCAATAGTATTCAAGCTGTGTTTGTTGGCCAAAGTCAAGACACAGTGTTTGGTAGTTGTTGGTTATTCATATGCAGCATAGATAGATGCGTTGGTTTGGGACAGTCGTATAGCCTTGTTGGCCAAAGTCAAGGGCTTGTGCGGGTGGGTTCAAATCAACCTGGAGAATGACGGGTAGAACATGACATGTGACTTATGATTTGTTGGTCAAAGTCAAGGTCATAAGAGCATGGGGCAAAAATCACATCGGGAGTTTCTAAAGAAACTGAAACTTGCCAGATATGCGCATACCTTCTGGAGTGTGATAACGTGAGCGGATTCCGTCACGTTATCAGGCGATGATAGTTGGATCCTGATTCCCACTGATGAGTTGGTTTACTCCTCGGGTGATCCCGGCTAAATATTCTTTCAGGTTTGGGGAAGAATTTGACGTTATAGTGGGAGGTTTCCAGATTAGATAAAGTGATAACCATTCTGATCTAGGCTAGAGTGCACGCTGAGTGTTTCTTTTCTCTCTCTCTTTGGCAGCGACCATTGACCCGGCCCTAGACTATGACTCAGTGACCAAGTTGACAGAACCTTCTTAACACTGGCTTTTGGATTGTCAGAGTTGCAAATCTAATTGCCACTCCTACTTTTACCCTTTTCTCCGGGACACCCCGTATTACTACGAACGTCCACTTCCATTAGACAAAACCATCGTATGGTTATATACGAACTCGAAGGAATTCGAGGATGGTTTCTGGTTCATGAGAAAACGAATAGGATTATTCAGTTGTCTTTTCCTTTTCCTTCTTTCAGGTTGCGAGTACTCCTTGGCTTAGGAGATAGTACACCTATTACGTAAATTGGATAGTCTTCTTCCAAACCTTAGGCTGGTGCCGAATGGTGGGGAATGAAGAAAACCAATTAGCCTAAACGGTGTACAGAAGGTATTAAGTAAAGACAATGAAAGGGATTAGTAAGAGGGCAAAGTAAATTGCGACAGCTATTCACGACCAAACAAAGTATTTCTTCGCCAATCCTAAATCACCTTTGTATTTCTCCAGGACACTCCGTATCACTACGAAGATCCCAAGTTTATTGGATACTCCATCGTATGGTTATATACGAACTCGAAAGGAACTTGTTCCTGTTCTGGGATGGATTCTGGTTCAGGAGAAATAGGAATAAGGTTCATTCGGTTGTCTTTTATCTTCACCTTATCTCGCATTGCGAGTGCTCCTAGGATTAGGACAGTACACCCATTATGCTTATTGGATAGTCTACTTCCAAACCATAGGCTGGTGCCGAACGGTAGAGAAGAAAGAAAACCATTTTGCCTAAAGTGGTGTGCAGAAGGTAATGACTAAAGACATATAAAGAGATTTGGAGAGATGGCAAAGAATTATACGGTTACAGTTGTGAATCTGGATAATGGAAGAGGCATTACTAGGAATACCAGGATACCCCATCGAAACATTTCAATGTTTCAGTTTCACTGTGTACTGTTAAAAGAAAACTGATTTCCCAATTAGACACTTGCTCCACGGTATGTATTTACCAGGTTGGATTCTCACATCTGTATGGTTTTACAGATGATGAGTGGGAGTAAGTTATTGGGAATTGGGTGATCATCCTCATTATATTGGGATTCGTTGTAATCGGTGATATTTGAGGAAGTCACTTGGGTTGTTTGCCAGACGGCAAATATTTGGTTTTGAATATCCGCGGTTATGCACCAATTTCAAATTGATATATCTGTACGTCTATTTTTATAGAGTGAGATATACCTTTTGAAATTATGTCTATGACATTTACCTATATCAGTGGATGGTTAGGTAAGGAGCATTGAACAGCGGTGTAATTCTTCTTAACCATAAGTACAGTTTTCAACCTACGACACACAGTGAATGAGTCACTAGACTCAAGGGACTTATATAGAGTATTGTATGTTGTCCAGTGTCCATTAGGACAGAGGGGTTGGTCTTCGTACTATATTCAGTTTACTTATGACTTCTCTAGTTCTTAGACAAGTGTTTCGTAGAAACACAGGGTCCAAGTTTTGAGAAGTTATAGGTATATGAGTAAAGTAGAGAACCAGGTATTGCAAGTATCGGGATTCTTCAAAGTGATCGAAGATGTAGATACTTGTGTATGGTATTCAGTTGATAGTAATGAGAACTCGCTTCTCTTTCAGGTTACTCATAATTGGAAGCATTCCTAAGTTGAGTAACGCTGATCGGCCTTTTTCCATTTAGTTGACATGCACTAGAGACTGCTGTATGATTTGAATCTGGTTAAATTAAATCAGTTCCTCTGTTTTTATATTGGATATAGAACAGTTCATATCTTGACATTGTTAAGATACGGGGAGTTGTCCGGCTTATGCTTAAAACCAGACTCCGGGTAACTCAAGGCACGTTTCAGTAATGGCTGTTTGTGGGTTGACCCGGGCTATGACGAGGGTTGACTTTCTACCATCTGGAAGATCAATAGTGATATTGTTCTTGACTCACCACAATTTTAATAAAAATGGAGTTTTCAGAAAACAGTAGTGGGAGTATGGTAGAACTGGAAGTGATTCCAGAACCGCAAACGATTACTGAAGATTTGACAAGAACCTAAAGATTCAATCTGGTTTGAAATTCCATTGGCCACTCCGCAGATATGGTGGGTAACCTCAGGCACCCGAGAGGTACTTCGGTATGCTCAGGGACGGTGGCAGGGAGGTTCTTGTTTACCCAGACTTGCCATTGCTGTTGTTCCAGACTGTGAGACCCGGCAGGAGGATGAGTATAGCGTCGTTCTAAACTAGCTTTAGAAGTGTACGTCTATATGACTTTGCCAGAGGGTTGTCGTGATCAGTGGGAGCAGCGGAAGCATTGGTGGACAGGTGGCTTATGTCTATTTATAGACTAAAGCGGATATAGCGGAGATAGATCATCTATTTCTGATTTGACAGTCATAGGTTTGGCTTTATCAGAATAGGGGATGGATCTGTTAAGAAGGTAGTAGGGTGTGATGTCCTGGTATTTGATGACATACACAGAGTAGGATGTGATATTCCTATACTACTGTCGGTTAGACATTGGTCATCAAACAGTATTTCTCCACACAAGATTTGGATATTATATCAGATATTCTGGTTACTAGTTCTATGGTTTTAGATCTAGATTTGGGTAGTTTCCCAATCTGGGTACCTTGACAGCATTCTAAGAGTATTTAGAATGGACGACTCCTGGCACGGTAGTATACCTGCAGGTGATGGAGTCGCCCTCTCTGAAGGTGTCTTACAGACTAAAGTAGAGAGGGATGTGTATGATTGGCAGATTACTTGCTTAGGCAATTGAGTCAATCATGAGATATCAAGTACCACACCAGATGTTGTTCTTGCAGTAGATGCAATAAGTTGATATTGATCCAATCCTGGAGAAAGAGTCGGAAGCAGTTTTAGAACATAAGTGGATGTTCTAGGGATATGATAACGGCAGCCTCCTTCGGGAAACGGTTATCATTCCAGGCTTCCAAGGTGACCTGGACGGCAGAGTGTCCGTCAGAGTTTTAGTTTTCCCTCTGACGAGGGGCAGTATTTTGGACAGATGGTCCAGGTGGATACTGAGGGAAGGATGGCGCAGGAGACTGATTATGTTCAGTTGACGATACAGTCTAAGAAGTTTGGATTTGGAGTTCATTTATGAGCTAGGTCCCATCAGACATCCAGACATTCTAAGACAGGTATTGCTCATTTCTGGAGATGGCTTTCTCCGCGAACTTGAGATATAGTGAGACATAGAAAGAAACATCACAGCGGATCCACTCACTGAGGCTATTCCTTGAACGCAATAGTTTTGCAAACGAGCTTTGTGAGACTGACTAGTAGAGGAGTTGGGTGTTCGGTATCACACGGGCTGTGAGTATGCGACATCGCAATAATTAGCCTTGAGTGCAAGTGGGAGATTGTTGGATATAGTGCCCTCAGAGTCAATTATTGGATCACAGGCACGTGATTGCAATGATTGAGGAGGACCTATACCGGTAGGACAGTCTTACTCGAGATGATAGTATGCTATATCGTGTACTGGTTTAGGTGACCTTACGAGTCGCTATTACACGTTGATAGAGCCCCTAGGATTCTTGCTTGACTACCAGCAGTATGAGGGCGATCATATATGTGGGAGCTGGAGTCTATAAGCACATCCTTAAAAGGTCCCTAGTCGTGGGAGTTTCGAGACAGGGCATCGATTCTCCAGAGTAGACTAGTGTATACAGTCGAGACCCCGACGAGGGGCGGTGGCCGGTCTCACAAGCCACTGGTATCAGTTGGTTCACCTAAGATGTATACAGGTGCTCATTGGGTTATGAGTACACCGGACAGGACTCGCCGGGAGCCTGCTAGTTGGTATTATACCTGACGTCAGATAGCAGTTCCCTGGTAACATCTGTACAGGGTAGTTCATCGACCTGAGATCGTTATTTGTCTCGTGTGAGTTCCCACTGTACTTAGATTACTACCCTAACACGCTCAAAGGAGACGTGCAAACAGATTTTAGTTGGGTACAGTGCCGAGCCACATGGAGGCAGTGAGCGGATCTGCAGGGGTTCGTCTCTCCCGGTATTGGGGGTGAAGTCGCGCTGTGTCTAGGAGAGCCAGTACATGAAAAGTCCTTGGCCAAGGCAGGAGATTTGCTGGTAGGTATTCCAGTAGTATCTCAGGGTGTTCTGGGCTACACTCCGACACGACTTGTACCGCTATTGGAGGTCTGACTTTTACTAACCCCCTAGGCCCGCCATGCGATGCTCATAGACGAACGGACCGGACTGTACGGATATTGTCACTGATAGGCTCAGTAGGGTGTCAGGATGAGTTCGCTCATCGACGTCCCTTTTGGTCAACAGCTGGTGGCCCGTCACGTATGACTGATACCTCTGACGTGCTAGTGGTTAAATCCACAGCCATAGTATTGACGAGTCTTTAGAGTCCACCACACTCAGTTACTCAGGTTTCGGGTGAAACGCTGTAGAGGCCGTACGGAGATATGGCAGGGTTCGATCAGATACGTGCGGTATTGTACGGATCATGATCGGACGGATTTTACTAGCCGGCTTTGGCTTAAGCCGGATCCTAGTATTAGATAGTGTAGTTTTGTCTCTTTGCATTTGTATTCAGTGGGAAAACAAATGCGGGCATGTATATGCAGTAGCGGGGTTTTCCAGTAATTTATTACCGGATCAGTTTTCTGAAGTTGCCAATTTGCAATCCGTTCCGGCCGGTTTTCCTTTGTTCCTTCACGGTCGGACTTTATCGATGGAGGGGGTAATTTGCAATTGTGCAAATTACTTATTTGTGGAGGGGTTTCTTGCATTTGTGGCCTCATCATCATGAGATGCTTTTCTTGTCCATTTCATTGCTTTTATGGTGATGGCTTGTGAGTGGAGTTGGATATGAAATGAGTGTGACTTTTTCTACACATATTAATCCCCTTTCTCCTCTTGTTATTTGATTCATTCTTTTTCCCACTTGATTATTATTCCATTCTTTTTCTTCCACCATGAAAAGAGGGCCGGCCACTTTGTGGGATGGGGGGTTAGAAAAAATGTTAGTTGTATGTATGCCCTAGAGGCCAGTATTGTACAGATGATGTATATTATATTGGATGCTTGGACATATATAGAGATGACTTTCTTGCTCGATATGATAGTATGCTATCTGGTTGCTCTTTATCTTAACATGTACACTTGTCTCTTTATACTGTCTTATAGTTACATGTTGGTAAAGCCCTTAGGATATGTACTTGACTACCTGGACTGTGATGCAGATCATACTAGTGGGGACATGGTAGTCCATAAGTACATCCTTCAAGGTCCCTAGTCGTGGGTGTATCGAGATGGGGCATCGATATACCAGTGTAGACTAGCGTATACGCTTCTCGACCCATGAGATGGGCGATGGATGATCCCACATCCATTGGTGTTTGACATCAAAGATGGTGTACGGGTGCTCAGTGCAGACTGTGTACACTGGACGGACTTGCCGAGAACTCCCAGATGGTATTATACCTCACGTCAGATGGCAGTTCTCAGATGACACTTATACAGGTTAGTCTGTAGACCCGAGATCGTCATAGAGTCTTATGTGATTCCCACTGTGCTTTGATCTCCACCTTACCACGACCATGAGGGCATGCAAAACGGTGGTCTTTGGGTACAGTCCCGAGTCACATGGAGGCAATGAGCGATAGGAGGGGTTTCGTCTCTCCCGGTATTGGGGGTTGATGTTGCGCTGTGCTCGATTGGCCGTAACAGGGAAGTCCCTGGCCAGGGCTGATCAGAGATTTGCTGGTAAGTGTTACCAGTAGTTTCTCGACCCGTTATGAGCCTCACATCGGCACGACTTATCGGTTATTGGGGTCTGACGTTTACCACCCGTAGACTTGATATGCGACGTATCAGACGAACAGACCGGACTGTACGGTAAGTGTTACTGGTTGGATTCACAGGAGTGTGAGCGGGCTAGCTCGTCGATCTTCTGAGCGCTCAATACCCGGATGGCCGTTACGTTTAGCAGACCGCTTGCGGCTTGTGGATGCTTGATATGATCATCATCTGCTACCGGCGTATTGACGAGTCTTTAGAGTCCTACACAGAGGTTTCCTGGCTCAAGCGAAACGAAATAGGAGCGCATATGAGATATGTGCAGGACCGAGAATAATGCGTGTATGTGATACCGCATTTCATTCTCGCGATATATGTTTCGATTGGTTATATTCGATATGACCTAGTTATCGAATCATTGATTCGATAAATCGATACATTGGATTCTAGTCGGTTATGTGCGACATGACCGGATCATTGAATCAAATGTTGATTTAATGATTTAATGTATAATTATATATTTGATATATTGCATTGCATTAACTAGTATTGGTTCACTTTATATGGATTTTCTCACTTGATGTGCAAGAAGTATATGTGATATACTTTTGTGCACATATTTGTATCATGTTTGATGATACTTGCTCACATGGTTAAGTGTAAAGAATTAAACCATGGTTAAGTAGATAATTAGGGTTTTGATTTATTCTCTCATATATTTACCCATTCTTTATTTATTTAAATGGATAAATGAAAACATAATGGTTTCTTTTTATCATGAAGCTTGTTGAAGCTTCATGAAGCTTTGACTAAAGAAACCATTTTGTCTTCTAGCTTAACCCTAACCCTTCTCATTTACCATGGTCTTTTCTCTACACTTAACCTTGGTTAAGATATGATAAGTATTGATTTATTTTTCTATTAAACACAACACTTATCATATTCTTTCTTCTTCTTCATCTTCATCTTCAAGAAAAAAGCTTGATGCCATCAATGGCAACTTGAGCTAAAGTGAGAGAAATCCAATTCTAAAGTGAACCCACCTCCTATTTCTTCACCTTCTACCTCTTGCCAAGTTGTTTCGGGTGTTTTCTTCACAAGTTTCACAACTTTGTGAAGTCGGAGCTTGAACTTGTGATGCCTCGACGTAGATCGTCTTTAACAAGAAGCCGACGACCTATTCCGCTCGTTTCTCCGATGCAGCCGACGATTGAGTTCGGGATTCATGATGCACAGCGAGAGGACACCCACGTGGAGCTAAGGAAGTGGATAACCGGATCTACAAAGGTTGTAGCTCTCTTCTTTTAGTTAAGTTGTTAACTAGTTTACCGTTTCGCCTAGAAATCTAGCCGACGATCCGTATTAGGGTTTCTCGGCTCCCATAAAATTTTAAATTGGCATGATCGATGCCTTGTGAGACCTCTATAGTGTGCCTAGGAACCCTACAGTGGTATCAGAGCCAAGCTAGAGCCTTAGGCGAAGTCTAGACGGAGTTTGAAGTCCGAACGAACCCGAAACCCTAAAACCCTTGAGCTCTCTGGATTTTTTCCAAAAATGGGGTTTTTTCCATATTAAAAATATGCAGAGAAATCAGCAGGAGATTTTAAGATTTACTGTGAAATTCGATGGCATAATTCAATTAAACTGCTGCGGTTCCGCGGCACGAGCATGGCTCGTGCGGCGGTTCCGCGGCCGTATGGCCCCACTGTTCAAAAATTTTCACACAGTAATTCTTACTTTGCAGTGCTAGATTTTCTGGGAATTTTTAATATTTATTCAAGAGTTGAATTTTCTGGGATTGTTTTGGGGATTCGGTGTTTCGATCGGAGTATCAGATTTTGTCTATGTGGCTTTCCGGATAAATTTTAGAATATGTTAAAAAGTTCGACCGGATATAAATACCCAACTTTTCCCCTGTCGGGAAATTTCCAAGTGTTGGATTTTTCCGTAGTTTAACGACGTTCTAAGTAGTGCAAGTAACGCGATGGACCCTCTAGAAGACAACAAACCTTAACTCGATTATGTGACCGTCTTGAACTGCCCTTTGAACCTTCGGGTTTGGGGCAGTACGGCGTGCCACATGTGAGGCGTTGGCTTGACCCTTCTACGGCTGGACCGTTGGTACTGAGGCACGAATTGAATGTTGTTAGACTTATTTCATGTGTTGAGCTGTATCGGAAAAACTTGGGTATTCGAATGTTCTATCGGAAAGTTTAACATTTTCTGTTTATCTGGAATGTGATACAATAATTGGAATTCACAAACAGTTATGAGATAACTGAATGAATGTTATAAATCTAGCGGTTTAGTTTCACTTGATATCGAAAAGAGTTTTCGATAATGGGACTAAAATGCGGGGTTTATAACTGTTAGGCATATGATGTCTAAAGAGGTTGCGGATTCCAATTGTTGTAGTTTTACACTTTCTTTTCTGTGACCGTAAGTGTAGTATGTTCATATCGCTGGTTTCGTTGCTATACGTCAACGACAATTGGGGTATGCATACTTACTTACGTTGATGACATGTGATGTTATGTGTTGCTGGATATATTATATTGGATCGTCGTGTTTGAATAGCCGGGGGTTTTTATGTGAGATGAGTGTTTTTTCATTTATATTCATGTAAAAACTTGAATGTAATATTCTTTTATTTGGGGCACTTCCAGGTAGCGAAAGTTGTCACCTTTTGTATATTATTTACTTTTCCGCATTAGGATAGACCCAAGGAGGGGAGCACAAGTAATCGGGTTCTGGGGTCCAGTAGGAGACCAACTCGAGGAGTCGAGTCCGGGTCTCCTAACCCTAGAATTGGCAGGGTTGCTTGCCGCTCTCGTAGGGGTCTAGGGGTGTGGGATTGGCTATTCATCACGACCGTGGAATCCGTGTTTTATACTGGCTCGTATTGAAAACACGGATGTCCTAGTATATCCAATATTTCATATATTTCTTCTGCTGCGATATCTGTGATGTGATCATGTGATGTTCTGTGATGGATACAGTATATAGTATATATGATATATTATATAGACGTTACTTATGTTTTACACCCGTACAAGCCCTGCCCCGCTCTGCCGTTAGTTACCTAACCTAACGGTGCACGAAGGGACATCGAGACGAATGCGGATGGCATAAGTGTACGTCGTATTTATCTGTGATGTTTAGGTACTTAAATGATGGGGCTTCATTAATGTGATTAATGAAAGAAAAGAAACCTAAGATGTTGTAGAATCAAATTTTAAATAAAACAGGTAGCTACAGTTCTTGCTTTGCACAGCGATATATATGATATATCCCGCACCTTATTCGA
This sequence comes from Agapanthus africanus, assembly GCA_030015575.1. Lineage (NCBI taxonomy): Eukaryota > Viridiplantae > Streptophyta > Magnoliopsida > Asparagales > Amaryllidaceae > Agapanthus > Agapanthus africanus. The sequence continues at coordinate 345,271,054 of CM057341.1, forward strand.
TGAGGAAAGGACCGAGATCCCTTCACCGGGAGTGACTCCTTTAGCAATAACTGGTAGATGCTACACACTCGGTTTGGTTATTGATTGCTTTTAAGAGTTTTTGCTTTGCACAGTGATATATATGATATATCCCGCACCTCATTCGACGAGGAAAGGGCCGACGATCCCTTCACCGGGAGTGACCCCTTTAGCAAACCTAGAAAAGCCTCAAAATCACTGCATTTCAAAACTTCATTTGATTCTACAACGATATCAAGTTCATTACGCAATAGGTTTTCAGACAAAACCTGTCGTAGCCCTCCGTCATTTCAGATAAGAACTATTTAGTATTCGTGCTGCGTTTGTTGACCTCTGTCAAGGCGTAGTGTGCGGTAGCTAACTAGTAATTATCTGCAAAGCATGTGATGTGATTGGATTAGGGTAGTCGTACGACCTTGTTGGCCTCTGTCAAGGGTCGTGCGAGTGGGTTTGATTCAATCAAGAAATGACGGGTTGAACTTGACTAGTGCACTATGATTTGTTGACCTCTGTCAAGGTCATGGCACACTAGGGGCAAAATATTATCGGGAATTTCAAGTGTTGAAATTTACAATGAGATTGCATACCTTCTATGAGATAGTTGGATCCCGATACCCGCTGCGAGTAAGAGTTACTCCTGGAAGAGTTTTACACATTACAATTAGCCGATCAAGTAGGTGTCTAGAAAGGTGTTAACGAGGTTACGCCTCTGGGAAAACGAGGTTTACATTAATTAGGTTCGTGCGAAAGCACGGGGGAACTCCCTCAAAGTACCGACACTGGCCTGGCTGAAAGATTGGCGAACTTGTAGTGTGTAATTAATCCCGGCTAGTCTTTCCTTTTAGGGTTTGAAGGAAGATTTAATAAAAACCAGTGGGAGCCATCCTGATTAGATAAGATAATAACCAATCTGATCTTGCACGAGCATACGCTAAAGTATTTTCTTCTCTCTCTCTCTCCAGGTAGCGACCATTTCATGCCTTAATCAAGATAATAATATGGATGTATTGACCGAACCCGCATGTTATACTGTGCTGGGGAACGTTGGTTCCGTTCTTTCTTATAAGAGTTATAGGAATGAACAGGATATAGGGGAATACCAGGATTCCCATGCCACCCGAATGAAGAAAGTACATGTTGATGCATTTTCTTCGGGTGTGTTCGTTACAGAGAACTGTTTCTCCATATGCTCTACGTCCTGGGTATTGGATACCGGGTCAGGATCCCATATATGTAATCAGTTACATGGGCTTAGGAAAGGTAGAGAACTTGGAGAAGGTGATAAAGACACTAGAGTTGGAAATGGTGCAATTGTTGCAGCTAAGACTGTCGGGGAATATCACCTTGTATTACCAACTGGTAATACATTGGTTCTGAACGAATGCTATTACATGCCGAACCTGATATGCAACATTATATCGGTTTCTTTACTGAGTAAAGAGGGATATAATTTTGTATTACAGGACAATGTTATGAACATTTTCCATAACCAAAAGTTGGTTGGATCAGGCACGTTGTGCAATGGCATTTATGTTCTAAATCAATCAACAGTTCTAAGTATAACAAACACACACAAGAGGAAGAGTTCTGAACTGAACGAATCCTTCTTGTGGCATTGTAGACTAGGTCACATCAATGCGACACGACTAGCTAAGTTGCATAAAGATGGATATTTGAAACCGTTCGAATTTTCATCTTATGACACTTGCCAGTCCTGTCTCAAAGGAAAGATGACCAAAACTCCGTTTACGGGACACGGAGAAAGAGTTACCGAACTCTTGGGACTAATACATAGTGATGTATGCGGTCCCATGTCTACACATGCCAGGGATGGTTCTTCGTACTTCATTACATTCACTGACGATCTCTCAAGATATGGACATGTGTACTTGATAAGACACAAGTCTGAAGCTTTTGAGAAATTTAGAGAATATAAACAAGAAGTCGAGAAACAAACCGGAAAAAGTATTAAAAATCCTTCGATCTGATCGAGGAGGTGAATACTTGAGCAATGAATTCCTGGACTTCCTAAAAGAGAATGGGATTCTCTCTCAGCTTACTCCTCCTTATACACCACAGCACAACGGTGTATCGGAGCGGAGGAATCGCACCCTATTAGATATGGTGCGCTCTATGATGAGTACAGCTGAGTTACCTATTTCCTTCTGGGGGTATGCGCTTGAGACAGCGGCATACCTATTGAATCAAGTTCCAACTAAATCTGTACCTACCACACCATATGAGATATGGAGTGGGAAGAGACCATGTCTTAAACGAGTTAAGATATGGGGTTGTCTGGCCTATGTCAAAAGGAAAAATCCAGACAAACTCGAGGCACGGTCAGTTCTATGTAAGTTTGTGGGATATCCTAAACATTCAAATGGATATTTTTTCTACCACAGTGAACAACAAAAAGTGTTTATTGCTCAACATGCCACCTTTTTAGAAAAGGAATTTCTTGCAAAAGAGATTAGTGGCTTTGAGGTAGAACTGGAAGAAGTTCCAGAAACACAAACTATAACAGAAGATTTAGTGGAACCAGAAGATTCGGTAGTACCCGACGAACCCCAGCCTCTCCACCGATCTGGTAGGGTTTCTCGTCCACCTGAGAGATACTACGGTTTTCTCATTGATGGTGGAAGTGAGGATTGCATCATGGAAGATGATGACCCGACTAGTTTCGAGCAGGCCATCACGAGTGGTGACTCTGTGAAATGGCTGGATGCAATGCGGTCCGAGATGGAATCCATATACACCAACAAAGTATGGACTTTGGAAGTTTCTCCTGAAGGGGTAAAACCAATTGGGAGCAAGTGGATCTTCAAGAAGAAACTTGGTGTAGATGGGAAAGTGGAGACTTTCAAAGCTAGACTTGTAGCAAAGGGCTTTCGTTAAAGACCAGGTGTGGACTATGACGAGACCTTTTCTCCAGTGGCTATGCTTAAATCCATCCGGATCATGCTTGCCATCGCTGCATATCATGATTACGAAATCTGGCAAATGGATGTTAAGACCGCCTTTCTAAATGGTGATTTAGAAGAGTGCGTGTACATGACTCAGCCAGAGGGCTTCGTAGACAGTGGGAGCAGCGGGAAGGTGTGCAAGCTGCTTAAATCCATTTATGGATTAAAGCAAGCATCGCGGAGTTGGAACATCTGCTTTGACGTCGTTATCAAAGAGTTTGATTTCGTCAAAAACCCAGATGAACCTTGTATTTACAAGAAGGTGGCAGGGAGTAAGGTTGTCTTCCTCGTATTGTACGTGGACGACATACTCTTAATAGGAAATGATATTCCTATGCTGCAATCGGTCAAGCTCTTCTTATCACAAAGATTCTCAATGAAAGATCTTGGTGATGCCTCATGCATATTGGGAATCAGGATCTATAGAGATAGATCCAAACGGATATTGGGATTGTCCCAATCCAGGTACATTGACACCATACTAAAGAGGTTTAGTATGGAAGAATCCAAGCATGGGAACCTGCCCACGATCTCTGGACTCACTCTTTCTAAAGAGATGTCTCCCAAGACTGATTTGGAGAGAGCTCGCATGCAAGGGGTACCCTATGCTTCGGCAGTAGGCTCTATCATGTATGCGATGCTATGTACCAGTCCTGATGTTGCATACTCACTAAGTGTAGTGAGTCGGTATCAAGCAGATCCTAGAGAGAGTCACTGGACAGCTGTGAAGAACATTCTCAAGTACTTGCGAAGGACTAGAGATATGTTCTTGGTGTATGGTAACGGAGAACTCCAAGTGGAGTCCTTTACCGATTCGAGCTTCCAGAGTGATAAGGACGACTCTAAGTCGCAGTCGGGTTTTGTCTTTACCCTTTACGGAGGGGCGGTTAGCTGGAAGAGTTCCAAGCAGGAAACCGTGGCAGACTCGACGATGGAGGCTGAATACATCGCTGCCAACGATGCTGCCAAAGAGGCTGTCTGGGTCAAGAAGTTCATTACTGAACTTGGAGTGGTTCCATCCATTGAGCATCCAATACCTTTGTATTGCGATAACAATGGAGCGGTGGCTTTGGCCAAGGAACCCAGGTCCCATCAGCGATCCAGGCATATTCTGAGGCGGTATCACCTGATCCAGGAGATAGTTGATCGCCGGGAGATCGAGGTCAGGAGGATTGACAAGAAGAACAACACGGCGGATCCACTCACGAAGGCCATTCCCAAGATACAGTTTGAGAGACTCTTCGGGATGCTCGGTATGCGATACTACAGCAACTGGCCCTAGTGCAAGTGGGAGATTGTTAGTTGTATGTATGCCCTAGAGGCCAGTATTGTACAGATGATGTATATTATATTGGATGCTTGGACATATATAGAGATGACTTTCTTGCTCGATATGATAGTATGCTATCTGGTTGCTCTTTATCTTAACATGTACACTTGTCTCTTTATACTGTCTTATAGTTACATGTTGGTAAAGCCCTTAGGATATGTACTTGACTATCTGGACTGTGATGCAGATCATACTAGTGGGGACATGGTAGTCCATAAGTACATCCTTCAAGGTCCCTAGTCGTAGGTGTATCGAGACGGGGCATCGATATACCAGTGTAGACTAGCGTATACGCTTCTCGACCCATAAGATGGGCGATGGATGATCCCACATCCATTGGTGTTTGACATCAGAGATGGTGTACGGGTGCTCAGTGCAGACTGGGTACACTGGACGGACTCGCCGAGAACTCCCAGATGGTATTATACCTCACGTCAGATGGCAGTTCTCAGGTGACACTTGTACAGGTTAGTCTGTAGACCCGAGATCGTCATAGAGTCTTGTATGATTCCCACTGTGCTTTGATCTCCACCTTACCACGTCCATGAGAGCGTGCAAAACGGTGGTCTTTGGGTACAGTCCTGAGTCACATGGAGGCAATGAGCGATAGGCGGGATTTCGTCTCTCCCGGTATTGGTGGTTGATGTTGCGCTGTGCTCGATTGGCCGTAACAGGGAAGTCCCTGGCCAGGGCTGATCAGAGATTTGCTGGTAAGTGTTACCAGTAGTTTCTCGACCCGTTATAAGCCTCACATCGGCATGACTTATCGGTTATTGGGGTCTGACGTTTACTACCCCTAGACTTGATATGCGACGTATCAGACGAACAGACCGGACTGTACGGTAAGTGTTACTGGTTGGATTCACAGGAGTGTGAGCGGGCTAGCTCGTCGATCTTCTGATCGCTCAATACCCGGATGGCCATTACGTTTAGCATACCGCTTGCGGCTTGTGGATGCTTGATATGATCATCATCTGCTACCGGCGTATTGACGAGTCTTTAGAGTCCTACACAGAGGTTTCCTGGCTCAAGCGAAACGAAATAGGAGCGCATATGAGATATGTGCAGGACCGAGAATAATGCGTGTATGTGATACCGCATTTCATTCTCGCGATATATGTTTCGATTGGTTATATTCGATATGACCTAGTTATCGAATCATTGATTCGATAAATCGATACATTGGATTCTAGTCGGTTATGTGCGACATGACCGGATCATTGAATCAAATGTTGATTTAATGATTTAATGTATAATTATATATTTGATATATTGCATTGCATTAACTAGTATTGGTTCACTTTATATGGATTTTCTCACTTAATGTGCAAGAAGTATATGTGATATACTTTTGTGCACATATTTGTATCATGTTTGATGATACTTGCTCACATGGTTAAGTGTAAAGAATTAAACCATGGTTAAGTAGATAATTAGGGTTTTGATTTATTCTCTCATATATTTATCCATTCTTTATTTATTTAAATGGATAAATGAAAACATAATTGTTTCTTTTTATCATGAAGCTTGTTGAAGCTTCATGAAGCTTTGACTAAAGAAACCATTTTGTCTTCTAGCTTAACCCTAACCCTTCTCATTTACCATGGTCTTTTCTCTACACTTAACCTTGGTTAAGATATGATAAGTATTGATTTATTTTTCTATTAAACACAACACTTATCATATTCTTTCTTCTTCTTCATCTTCATCTTCAAGAAAAAAGCTTGATGCCATCAATGGCAACTTGAGCTAAAGTGAGAGAAATCCAATTCTAAAGTGAACCCACCTCCTATTTCTTCACCCTCTACCTCTTGCCAAGTTTTTTTGGGTGTTTTCTTCACAAGTTTCACAACTTTGTGAAGTCGGAGCTTGAACTTGTGATGCCTCGACGTAGATCGTCTTTGACACGAAGCCGACGACCTATTCCGCTCGTTTCTCCGATGAAGCCGATGATTGAGTTCGGGATTCATGATGGACAGCGAGAGGACACCCACGTGGAGCTAAGGAAGTGGATAACTGGATCTACAAAGGTTGTAGCTCTCTTCTTTTAGTTAAGTTGTTAACTAGTTTACCGTTTCGCCTAGAAATCTAGTCGACGATCCGGATTAGGGTTTCTCGGTACCCATAAAATTTTAAATTGGCATGATCGATGCCTTGTGAGACCTCTATAGTGTGCCTAGGAACCCTACAAAAAATTCATTGATCTCATTTTCTTGGTCTTTGCTAAAAAATGACAGCACCATTTTTCTCTTCATAGAGTTCTTCTTTCTCCTCCATATTATCAAAGGAAACTAAACCCCAAATGAGACATGGTTCTACACTACATCTACAGCAAATCTTGGATGCGTCGGCTAGCCAACTTCGCGCCCGAGTTGCCTCGGTCCATAGGTCGGAGCCCGTAAACGAACCCGGCTACGTGGTGCCCTTTCTGACGAGGAGGTGACGGATGGAGATTCCGCGGGAGATCGGAGTGGAGACGAAGACCGAAGGACACGGATCGCTTGGTATACTTCTCTACTCCCTTTCTTGTTTGCTAGTAGCTAGGTTAATAACCGGATCCGGGTTAAAAGTGCGCGGTGGTGCCGGTTTGCTAGTTTGCAAAGTTTTTCATTTCCGCATTCCGGCGTCGGATCGACGGCCGGGGCGCCGCCGCGGACTTACACTAGTTGCTTTTTATCTTAACATGCAGACCTGTATTGTGATACTGTCTTGTTCTCACATGTTGGTAAAGCCCTTAGGATGTACTTGACTACCAGGATTATGATGCAGATCATACTAGTGGGGCCAGGGTAGTCCACAAGTTCATCCTTTAATCGTTCTTATTCATGGGTGTATCGAGACGGGCATCGATATTCCAGAGCAGACTAGCGTATACGTTTCTTTACCCATTTGATGGGCGATGGATGATCCCACATCAATTGGTGTTTGACATCAAAGATTGTATACGGATGCTCAGTGGAGAATGGGTACACTGAACATGACTCGCCGATAACTTCTAGATGGTATTATATCTAATGTCAGATAGCAGTTCTCTGGTGACACTGGTACAGGTTAGTCTATAGACCCGAGATCGTCATAGAGTCTTGTGTGATTCCTACTGTGCTTTGATTTTCACCTTCCACGTTCAAGAGAGCGTGCAAAACGGCGGTTTTTGGGTACAGTCCCGAGTCACATGGAGGCAATGAGCGATAGGAGGGGTTTGGTCTCTCCCGGTATTAGGGGTTGATATTGTGCTATGTTCGATTGGCTATAACTGGAAGTCTCTGGTCAGGGCTGTTGATGAGATTTACTGATTAGTGTCATAAGTAGTTTCTCGACCCTTTATGAGCCTCACATCGGCATGACTTATCAAGTTATTGGGATCTGACGTTTACCAATCCCAGACTAGATATGCGACATATCAGACGAAGAGACTGAACTGTACGGTAGTGTTACTGATAGGCTTTCCAGGAGTTTAGACAAGCTTGCTTGCTGATCTTCTGATCGCTCAATACCCGGGTAGCCGTTACGTCCCGCTAGTACCGCTGACGGCTTTTGGGTGACTGATATGATCATCACGTACTGCTGGCGTATTGACGAGTCTCTAGAGTCCTACAAAGAAGTTTCCTGGCTCAAGCGAAATGAAATAGGGCACATATGTGATATGTGCGGGACCGAGAACAATACGTGTATATGATACCGTATTCTAATCTCGCGATATAGGTTATATGCGATATAACCGGATTATTGAATCAAGTGTTGATTCAATGATTTGATATTAGTCGGTTATATATGATATAGCCGGATTATTAAATCAAGTGTTGATTTAATAATTTAATATATAATTATATATTTAATGTATTAATATATATTAACTAATATAAGCTCACTTAAAAATTTCTTTTCTACAAATACATTTAAAATATATATGATATATATAAATGTATTTATGTTATTTATTTGTCATGCTAGATGATACATAGAACTTGGGTGTATGAGACTCATACCATATTAAAGATAATGGTGGGATTTATTTATTTTGGGAAAACCAAAATTAGGTGGAAATTAGCATGGCTAAAGAAGGCTTGAGAAGCTTGTAGAAGTCTTGACCTAATTCCACTAAATTTGTTTTTATCCTAGATATTTATTAACCTAACCTTTATTTTTAGCCATGGAAAGCTCTCTACAAAAGGATATGAGATATTCTTTCACCCATGGTTCACAATGAGTTCAACTTCATCATCTCATTTTCTTCTTTTGGTTTTCTTGAGAAGAAGAAAGAAAAAGAGGAAAAATATTCTAAAGTGAGCAAAATTCTTACTTCATCAATCTATACCAAACTAACCATTTAGTATAGGTTGTTTGCTTCAGTAATTCATCAATTAGTAAAGAGGTAGCTTGAGTTAGAATCTCTTCTGTTAGGAATATGAATGCCATATAGGCCATTATTGTTGATATAGTGGATGCTTGGACATATATATAGAGGAATTTCTCGCTCGACGTGATAGTATGCTATCAGGTTACCTTTATCTTAACATCTAGATTGGTATTTATACTGTCTGTCTCTTACATGTTGATAAAGCCCTTAGGATATATACTTGACTACCAGTATTATGATAAGATCATACTAGTAAGGCCAGGGTGGTCCAAAAGTATATCCTTTAATTAGTTCCTAGTCGAGGGAATATCAAGGCTAGGGCATCGATATTCCAGAGTAGACTAGTGTGTACGTTTCTTGTCCCTTAGAGGGCGATGGTTGATCTCACAACCATTGGTGTATGACATCAAAAATTGTACAAAGGTGCTCATTGGAGAATGGATACACCGAACGGACTCGCCGAGGACTCCTAGTTGGTATTATACCTATCGTGAGATAGCAGTCCTCTGGTGACACTGGTACAGGTTAGTCTGTAGACCCGAGATCGTCATAGTGTCTTCTGTGGCACCCACTGTGCTTTAATTTCCTCCCTACCATGCTCAAAGGAGACGTGCAAACAAGTTGATTTTGAAAGTCTACCATAACACCACCATTAGGTTCTAGAGGCATCAAGCATGCTACATTTTAATTTTTGTTAGGTGCTATGTTAGACTAACAAGATCATTACTAGATTATTAGGGTTTGCCTTTGTGATATGATTAACTCAAGAGAAGAAAAGAGCATACAACCAGTCATGACCCGAAATGGCACTTTACTAGCATTTGAATCATATGAAGTCTATATGACCCCATCTAATTCAAGTAAGCTAAGAATCCCAGAAATCTACACCATTTTAAAAAAGAAGTGAAGAAAACTTATCTTTAAAGCAAGTGGTTTTAATAACATAAGACGAAGTATTGCGTTTTAAAAATCTCAAGTCTTTTCTGAAAATTTAGGCAGAGTTTCCTTTGTAAATACTGGCCCCAAAAGGGTACAACATGCATAATATACATAAACGCATCTCCAAGCGGGAGCTCGCTCTTCGCCAATTGGCGGTCACAACCACGCAAGCAATATAATATAATGCCGAAGGGCGAGGATCAAAACTCAAAAGGAAACTCAAAATCATTAAGAAAACCCATAGTAATATAACACGCGACTCTAAGGTCGAAAGAATAAACAATTAGTTTTCTAATTCTGAAATAATATACAAGTATGGTTGATGGAAGTATTAGATACAACTGAAATATAATAAAAGGTACAATGGTGGTCATGATGCGAGTGAACCCACCTACCAAAGAAATCATCCGGAAAGGAGCAGTGTGCCAGAAAGCCGCAATGAAACCTGTACGGCAAAACCTGCAAGAAACTGTGGCACAACGGGGGTGAGATGCCAACTCGTGAGTAGAAAAACACCACAGAGCAAAAATCGTATGTATGACTCAATCCTAGGTCTATACGATCAGTAAAATATATGCTCAATATGATAAAGTCTGAAGCATGATAAGTGGCAAGGGTAAACATCTATACAAAAGTGTAATACCAAGTGCTCGTGTATGTGCCTCAGGTAGCAACATATCATAAATATAAGGTATCATCAATGAAATCAACAAGAAATCAGTGTCAACTTTATCATCAAGTCTATAAGTATGTGGATGTCATCAAACCATGTAATCAAAGCATGTATGCATGTGGATGTCGTCCATGAGTCAACCAATGACACAACAACATCATGCCCGTAAATATCATAAAAGCATATGCGTGAAAGTATGAGGATATAAATCAACGCGTGTCCTTCGCGACACATCAAAATCATGGAACCTGAGTGTCCAGCATCGACACTCAAAAACATCATGAAACCCGTGTCCAGTATCGACACGTAAATCCTCATATCTCGGGTTTTGTCAGTCCGGATCGGCCCTCGGGCTCCGTCAGTCCGGATCGGCCCATATCATCTCACGACTCCGGTTGGTATCCTTCGGATATCCACCGAGCCTAAATACTATCACCGGTAGGTACTAGCCACCCTGCCAGGCTCATCGTCTACTCCACGAGAAACATTTCTCGGCTCGGGGAACCATACCGGGTCCACCATGAACCCGCAAACGGATCATCCGCCTCCTCGAATTGGGTTTCACATATCATACGTCTCAGAACTGAGAAAATGCATGATGGACGCACTGAAATATCATATTAAGAGAAACCGGGATTTTAAAACAATACATACTTTCTTTGAAATACCCACGGTTCTCAAATCTAGAAATCTCACGAAAACAACATATCTCAATGCATATAATCATAAAGCATGATGTAAGCGATATATATCAGAACTGTAAGCATATCCGTATATCGTGCAACATGGAACAGTAATATGCACATATCAAGGGAAAACCGCTCTTTCAAATGAATCCAGTTTTAAATATATTTTTCCGTTCCCAACCTTTCCAAAGTCAGATGCAGCATCGTAAAAAGGTACATATGTAACTATGGCAAGTAAATTGAGCAAGGAGTCATATAATGATGCAGCAATCCTACTGTGTAGTGACATGGCAATTATCGATGATTATATGTGTGAGCCGGCAAGCAGGTGTACGTGGAGCATACGCATCATCAGTAATGGTGCTGGTGTCCTGACAGCATGGGTTTCAATATACCATAAACACAGCTAAGCATGCAATGCGATGCGAATAACAAGAATATGCGGAAAATGAATAATAAACGCAACAATGAAGAATCTATATTAATATATATGAGTCATACAGTTTTGCCATTTGGAATAACACGAATCGTGGTGTTTAGAAAAATAAGGGCTACGGTGTTTTTAAGAAAATGTACATCCTTTGAAATATCCGTAGAATCCCTTGGCATGTCTTTAAAATGCTCACGATTCGTTAGTTTTTGAAATAGGTATGACTCGAGTCTAGTCTAACATCTATAAGTAAACTACAGGACTAAACTAACAGGCTAATCGAAAAGGTAAGGAAACCACCTAAATCTTAGTCGATATATATATATATATATATATATATATATATATAATTGTCGGTGATCCCGCCTCAATAGTATCACTTATGATACAATATATAACATGACATCCTTGAGTCAAGAGTGCGGATCTATCATCAATATTCATCTCGTACGGTAAATCCATCGTACGGCATCCCAAATCTGGGTACGGGTCAAATATCACATTTATCACAATATTCATATGGTATCCTTATCATCACATATCGTGAGCTTGGGGTATTGATCTAAAGTTTAGTACATACTGATACCATGTACATATATATATGCGTATGTATGAAAACGCATCGCCTATGGACCCGCTATAATATCATGTCGTATTTCATAATACGAACCAAATCATATCACCGATCTCGTGGCACCATGCCCAATCTCATCGACTCATCTCCAAATACCATGTACTATTCTCATCATCCAAGTATATGTATATGTATATATATACATAGCCCCATACCTATGCGTATATATATATATATACATATACATATCCTCATATACGCATAAGTAAATAAAATGTATGCAAGTGCGTGTCTCTTATTCTAGGGTTTCACAACTAAACTAGTTAATGACACTATCATCCAACACACTAAAATTTAACCATGGACTCCTAGAGTCTATCTAGATAATTATCTAGTTCCACAATAAACCTAAATATTTGTATATATACGTATTCGTATACTACACTACGAACTGCGGGGGTGCTATACGCCATCCACCCGACTTCCCCCGTATATATATATATCTACTCACCCGATCCTCGCTTGATCGAGTCGATGATGCCATGCTCATCCTCATCGTCTCAAAGTCCACGTAGGGGTACCTATATATATCACATGATATCGTAAATAGAAATCGCGCACGGAAACCAAATCGGCACGCGTATTACGCATAGGTCAAAACCTATGGTCTCGCATGCAAGACACTATCAAATAACCCTCGTTGTTGACGTTCAAACGCCACACGACGGAACACAATAACCAATACCAAATCCCAATTCATTAAAAGCCGCATAACAAAATCAAAAACTTTGTAAAATGCCTCCAGATTTTACCCAAGGTGAAATTAGTCAATTTTGCATATGTAAAGGGTCTATTTACTGGACAAAGGAGCAATGAACCAAACACGGAGGCAGACACCCATACCCTGGCCGCAAATTGCGGCCAAGAAGAATAAATTTGAGGCCAGACTTTGGGTGTTAAGGCTCAGGTCTTCAGGGTAGGCTTCTGGTCACCTGCACAACTCTTAGTCTTCGCTAAAGTTTCCAGGTCCACGAGTCACTCCAGATTCCTAAATACCATCACAATTCTCATAATTTTTCGATGTAGGGGTTTCTAAGTTTGTATTCCAGGGTTTAAGTCTCAGGTTTTAGTCCAATATACAATAATTACAGGGTTTTAAGGTCACTATAAGCCTCAATTGCATCTTTGGATTCAAATCAAACCCTAATCCTAAACTTGAAATTTTCAAAGTTCACTAAATCAAGCTTAAACACTTCTAAACATGCATGGACACTAAAGAGAATGGATTACTATACTAATGGTGATGAAATTAGCTCATTTAGCAAATCAAGAATTATCTTGAGTTGCCCCAAGTCTCCAAAATCCTTGCTTTCTTGGTCCAAAGTGTTTGTAGTGAGCTTGTGAACATTTTTAATGAAAGTGAGATGAAATTTTGAGGTGTTTTTAGTGGTGTTTGTGAGGGTTGAAGAGGAGGGGGTGATGGAGGCAGCTGAGGGTCGAAGAGCAGAAGAAAAGATGAAGAGGATGAAGTGAGAAGGGGAGCCATGGTCCAAGGTTAACCTCTAACCCTCTCTCTCACTTCTCTCTTTTGCCCTTACGCCCTTTCTTTATTCTTTTCTTTTCTTTTGTTTTCCTTATTCTCTCATTTAAAACCCAAAACAAGCATGAAGAAATAAGAAAAGGCATGGAGGAAAATGTAACAAGTGTGTAAAGACTTGGTCCATGTCACATGCACAAAACTAGCTTAATGCACGATTAGTGATATTTAATCGCGATTAGCATTAAAATGGAATATAATTAATCATAAAGAATTTATAATTTTCTTAAAACATATAAAGCACCCTCATTTCTGTAATTCCTAAAATTTTCCAAATTTTTCCCAATTTATCGGTATTTAATTATACCGCATTATTAAAATATTCCTACTATTTGTTATTTAATTTTAAAAATTCCAAAAAATAATATTTTATTTTTTCTGAAATGTTACAGTTTTCCCCCCTTAAAGAAATTCGGTCCCAGAATTTAAATTTAAACCCCTCAAATACTAAAACAATTCAGTAAAATGATCAAGTCGTCGGGGCTCCGAAATCATAAAAACATAAAACACATCGTAGCGTAATGCATGCGCATGAAAAATGAGCAGATAACTCAAAATCAAAACTCCGTCAAGCATCCCGCAATAATCGGAGTTATGGCGAAGACACCAATGTCAAAGCCCAAAACGAAAATCAACATGATATACATTAAAACTATAATACGTACATAGTACGCGTCGGTGTAAACTCTTCAAAACCTCTGAAAGAAAAGCATGCCAAACCTTTCATGATGCTGTGCGATTCGCATATCACGGCACAGTGGCAGACGTTTATGGTAAGAAAATAACTCTCTATATATATATCTATCCTTTGTTTAACATACGTCCCGCCGTTTTGAAAACAGTTTAGCAGGGTTTTCTTTATAAAAAGTTTCATGTCATCTCGGACACGTATGTAAATACTGAGACTATAGCTCCTTTTTAGAAATCCCTTCGATAACTATCGATGCATGAAAAAAAATATGTTCAGGTACTGTCCTTGGACTTGTCCTGCTCAGCCACTATACCAAATAATAAATATCATAAAAACAAACTGCTCAAAATCAATCCCAAACTGTATATAAGAGTGCCACGTGCGTCTGGTGCGCACGGAAATCGAAATCCATGAATGTGCCATACATGTGCACAGAACAAAATCTAAGTGCAACGGATGTGCACGAAACACCTGTCAAGGGCAACGGGTGTTCCTGGTAGCAATATCAGGTGCATCTGATATGCACGAAGAATCTCGATTTAGTGGATCTGGTGTGCACCAAAATCGCATCAAGCACGTCAAGTCTGCGCAAAAATCCAACTCAAGTGCACAAAGTGGACGGAAACAAATATCGAGTATCACAATCGAAATCGACGGTATACAATACATTTCAATACAAATCCAAATCAAGTATACCGTGGTATATAATCTCACAACCATGTGCATCAGCATGCACAAACTCGAATCAAAATGCTGAAAGTGCATGAAAACTATGCTGAAAGCATAAATCAAATCGCATGCATACCATAGGTATGAAATCAAAATCAACTTCTCGAATGACATCAAAACGAAGTCAAGTGCAACTGTGGTGCACAAAATCTCAATCATGCAAATAAATCCCCCAAAATACCGAAATCAAAAATAGCGGAAACAGTCTCGCTCTAGCACATCCTCTAAAAAATCTCTAGCAAACTGTCATGGTCACTCATAACATGTCTCGTAGACGATGCCGAACTCTGGCCTACTGGGTGTGCGCAATATGACCGATCCTGTGTCCAAGTCTTCTCGTATAGTATTCTGGAAAGCTGTTGTCGAAGTCTCTCCCGAATCTCGTTTCTGCCGAACTGCCCGGAGTTATCACCCTTTACTAGATCTATTTCATGTTCCGGAATGGCTGCATACTCCTCGCGACTCCTTCTGGAAGATATATCCTTCTACAACGCCTCTGCATGCGTATCACATCTCTGATGTCAGCGGAGTGGAACGTCATCTCATCAAGATCTCGTATGAACCTCTTTCTCCACTTTTCTCTAATGTTGACTGATTCGGACTCGTCTCTTCACGGCTGAATAAACTACACTCCAACGGCATACTCGTATCTGGAGTCTCCCAAGCAATGTATTCTATCACATGATATCCGAACGACGTCGAACCTTCTGATCGATTTGTCAAAGTTCCATAATCCCCCAAGAGTTCAACATCTTGAGTATAATTTAATAATATCGAATACATGCCACAGTACCTATGGACCAGCCGTATAAGGGCAAACCCAAGCCTCATTAATGGCACCGTGGAATTGCTGCAAACCCTAAGGTTTCAAAGCGTTCTCATGGTCATTATATCGAGTTAGGATTTCATTCTTCTAGAGGGTCCACGGAATTACCTGCATGTTTCTCCGAATACTTTAAACTTGAAATAATGGGTTTCTGACATTCGATCGTCTTCTATCGACTCTTAACGTACCTGCGTGAAGTCGTCTCTAGCTGGAATCAATCAACCTGATGACCTCACATCGGGATAGGTAACGAATCACATGTCCTAGTCATTCCTCCTTGGGTGACTAGCGATCTTCAATAATATCTCTAAGTATAACTCGTGCGGCAATAGCTCCAAACATCTGGGGCGATATCTCATCATTCGCAGCAACAACTGGCTCATTCGTTCGCACGCTGACCAGTACCTAAATCATCAAATAATCGGTGCATTGACGGTCATCACATGCTGGCTGGCCTCTAGCAGTAGCCTGATCCTCTGGTGCTGATCTGCACGTCCGAGAAATCTCGTAAAAGCGATCCATCAAACGCTCATGGCGCGAAAACACAATAAAACGACGTATCTATGCAAATCGTATGTCCCTGGAATCACGCCCTGGTCAGTCCTCGTCCGTGACGAGCTCGTGCTGACGCAACTCTAGCCGTAGCTCTCTCTCTCTCTGCCCGTTAAATCGTGGCAGCAAAAACCATAAACCGAAATCGATGAGAATAGATCATAGGAATGAATATAATACTGTGCAAGGAAATATACATCCTAAGGCTTCTTAAGCGGAGTAGCGTATCGTAAGTATGCCGCGGAACATACACACGGTACGTCACTCTCCTTAAGTCAGCTACTCCATCAACCAAGGTCAACCCACGCGACGAAAGTTCGGGTATAATACCCCTTCGACTAAGTCTAAGTTCTGTAAGGTCAAGCCTAGATTCCGTATATATACAAACACCCCAGGCTCCGCATAGTCAAATATAGACTCGAACCAAGGTTAACCTAGCACTCCGATACCAACTTTGTCATGACTCGAAATGGCACATGACTGGCACTTGAATAATATGATGTCTATAGGACCCCATCTAATTCAAGTATGCCAAGAATCCCAGAAATCTAAACCATTTTAAAGAAGAAGTGAAGAAAACTTATCTTTAAAGCAAGTGGTTTTAATGACATAAGCCGAAGTATTTCATTTTAAAAATCTCAAGTCTTTTCTGAAAATTTCGGCAGAGTTTCTTTTGTAAATACTGGCCCCAAAAGGGTACAACATGCATAATATACATAAAGGCATCCCCAAGCGGGAGCTAGCTCTTCGGCAATTGGCGGTCACAGCCACGCAAGCAATATAATATACAACGCCGAAGGGCGAGGATCAAAACTCAAAAGGAAACTCAAAATCATTAAGAAAACCCATAATAATACAACGCACGACTCTGAGTTCGAAAGAATAAACAACTGGTATTCTAAGTCTGAAATAATTTACAAGTCTGGTTGATGGAGTTACTAGATACAACTGAAATACAATAAAATATACAATGGTGGTCACGATGCGAGTGAACCCACCTACAAAAGCAATCACCCGGAAAGGAGCAGTGTGCCAGAAAGCCGCAATGAAACTTGTACGGCAAAACCTGTAAGAAACCGTGGCACAACGGGGGTGAGTTGCCAACTCGTAAATAGAAAACATCACAGAGCAGAAATCGTATGTATGACTCAATCTTAGGTCAATACGATCAGTAAAATATATCCTTAATATGATAAAGTCTGAATCATGATAAGGTGACAAAGGTAAACATCTATACAAAAGTGTAATACCAAGTGCTCGTGTCAGTGCCTCAGGTAGCAACATATCATAAATATGAGGTATCATCAATGAAATCAACATGAAATCAGTGTCAACTATATCATCAAGTCTATAAGCATGTGGATGTCATCCAACCATGTAATCAAAGCCTGTACGCTTGTGGATCTCGTCCACGGGTCAACCAATGACACAACAACATCATGCCCGTAAATATCATAAAAGCATATGCATGAAAGTATGAGGATATAAATCAACGTTTGTCCCTTGCGACACATCATGGAACCTGAGTGTCCAGCATCGACACTCAAAAACATCATGAAACCTGTGTCCAGAATCGACACGTAAATCCTCATATCTCGGGCTCCGTCAGTCCGGATTGGCCCTTGGGCTCCGTCTGTCCAGATCGGCCCATATCATCTCTCGACTCTGGTCGGTATCCTCCGGATATCCGCCAATCCCAAATACTCTCACCGGTAGGTACTAGCTACCCTGTCAGGCTGATCGTCTACTCCACGAAAAACATTTCTCGCCCCGGGGAACCATACCGGGTCCACTATGAACCCACAAACGGATCATACGCCTCCTCGAATCGGGTTTCACATATCACACGTATCAGAACCGAGAAAACGCATGGTGGACGCACTGAAATATCGTATCAAGAGAAACTGGGTTTTTAAAACAATACATACTTTCTTTGAAATACCCACGGTTCTCAAATCCAGAAATCTCACGAAAACAGCATATCTCAATGCGTATAATAATAAAGCATGATGTATGCGACATATATCAGAACTGTAAGCATATCCGTATATCGTGCAACATGGAACAGTAATATGCACATATCAAGGGAAAACCGCTCTTTCAAATGAATCCAGTTTTAAAATATATCTTGCGGTTCCCAACCTTTCCAAAGTCAGATGCATCATCATAAAAAGGTGCATATGTAACTATAGCAAGTAAATTGAGCAAGGAGTCATATCATGATGCAGCAATCCTACTATATAGTGGCATGACAATTATTGATGATGATGTGTGTGAGCCGGCAAGCAGGTGTACGTGAAGCATACACATCATCGGTAATGGTGCTGGTGTCCTAACACCATGGGCTTCAATATAACCATAAACACAGTTAAGCATGCAGTGCGTTGCGAATAACAAGAATATACGGAAAATGAATAATAAACGCAACAGTGAAGAATCTACATTAATATATATCAATCATACAGTTTTGCCATTAGAAATAACACGAATCGTGGTGTTTAGACAAGGTTCAAATCTCTCGGTCTGTTAAAATAAGGGCTACGGTGTTTTTAAAAAAAGGTACGTCCTTTGAAATATCTGTAGAATCCCTTGGCCTATCTTTAAAATTCTCACGATTCGTTAGTTTTTGAAATAGGAATGACTCGAGTCTAGTCTAACATCTATAAGTAAACTACAGGACTAAACTGTAGAGTTACTAGGCACTGTCACAAGGGTCAACAAGGTATCAACCATGCCCGATTTAAAATTTAGACGTGCCGAACAACCCTAACCAAGATCTTAGACTAGAGATTAGACGAATCAAAGCATGTAAACAACTTTACATCTAAGAGTTTGGGATTACAACCTTTGTAGTCCGGTCCTTCACTTCAAAGCTCCGTGTTGAGGTCCCTTCGCTGCGATCATCGAGTACCCGGACTCTAGAGAGGCTCTATGAAGAGAAAGATGCAAACATGCTTCCGATCTTCAATAACAAAGATGATCTACCTTGAAAAACTCAAGCCCAAGCTTTTGCTCCACTAATGAAGTATTAGCAAAGCAAACACCCTAATCTAAGTGGCTAGAATAGATAAGGATGATGCAGTAGGAATTTAGCTCTCATTTGTTTTCTTTATCTCACTCATTTTCATCACATTTGAAAAAGCTAGAAAGCATTTTATCAAAGAGGAAGAAGAAGAAGAAGCAAAACCATTTGTGATGAATAATGAATCTTGTGTGTGGTTAGAAATGCAACCTTGGGTTAAGAATGAAAACTTAACCCATGTAGAGAATTAACAATGGTGAAGGGTTTGGGTTTGGTTAAGAAATATCAACAAAATATCTTTACAAAATATTTTTGGTTAAAAACAAAAACAAAGCTTCTAGAAGCATCAAGAATGCTTAACCCTAATCCAAACCCTAACCATGTTTAAACTCCACAAAACATGTTGCATTTGTAACCTTAACTTGTTACAATATTATATATCACATATATAATATATTTTGTAACAAAATAAAATAATACAATTAACATATATCACATATATATCAATGTATTACCCGAGTGAGAAAAAGAATCTTTAAGTGAGCTTATACTAATTAATGTAATTTAATATATCAAATATATAATTATACATTAAATTATCGAATCAACACTTGATCCGATAATCCGGCTATTTCACAAATAACCGACTAATATAATCTGTATCAGTTCATCGAATCAACACTTGATCCGATGACCCGGCTATATCATATATACCCGGCCGATATCTCATATCGCGAGAATCTAATACGGTATCACTTACACGTATTGTTCTCGGTCCCGCACATATCATATATGTGCTCCTACTCCGTTTTACCTGAGCCATGAAACCTCTGTGTAGGGCTCTAAAGAATCGTCAATACGCCGGCAGTAGGTGATGATCATATCAAACACCCACAAGCTGCAAGCGGTCAGCTAAACATAACAGCCACCCAGGTATTGAGCGATCAGAAGATCAACAAGCAAGCCTGTACATTCTCCTGCGAATCCAATTAGTAACACTCCTGTACAGTCCGGTCTCTTCATCTCATATGTCGCATATCTCGCCTAGGGATGTTAAACGTCAGACCCCAGTAGCTTGATAAGTCGTGTCAATATGAGGTCCATAACAGTTCGAGAAACTACTGATAACACTTACCAGTAAATCTCAGCAACCCTGGCCAGGGATTTTCAGTTATAGCCAATCGAACACAGCGCAACATCAACTCCCTATACCGGGAGAGACGAATCCCTTTCTATCGCTCATTGCCTCCTTGTGATTCGGGAATGTACCCAAAAGCCACCGTTTTGAACGCCCTCTTGGACGTGGTATGAGATGGAAATCAAAGCACAGTGGGAATCACACAAGACTCTATGACGATCTCGGGTCTACAGACTAACCTGTACCAGTGTCACCAGGGAACTGCCATCTGACGTGAGGTATAATACCATCTGGGAGTTCTCGGCGAGTCCGTCCAGTGTACCCAGTCTCCACTGAGCATCCGTATACCTTCTCTGATGTCAAACACCAATGGATATGGGGTCATCCATCGCCCATCATATGGGTCAAGAAGCGCATACGCTAGTCTACTCTGGAATATCGATGCCCTGTCTCAGTACTCCTATAACTAGGAACATTTGAAGGATGTACTTGGCGACTACACTGTCCCCACTAGTATGATCCGCATCATAATCCTGGTAGTCAAGTACTCATCCTAAGGGCTTTATCAATATGTAACATAGAGACAATCAGAGTACATGTTAAGATAAAGAGCAACCAGATAGCATACTATCATGTCGAGCAAGAAAATCCTACCTATATTTGTCCAAGCATCCACTATAATATACATCGTATGTACAGTAATGGCCTCTAGGGCATACATATAACTAACAATCTCCCAGTTGCACTAGGGCCATCTGTTGTAGTATCTCATACCCAACAATAAGCTGTAGTTGAAGTATCTCATACTCAACCATACCCTAAAAGTCTCTACTGAGAAATAGGCCTTTTTGAGTGGATCCGCGTTGTTGTCCTCTTTGTCAACTCTCCTAACCTCGATCTCTCTGGAGATCAACCATCTCCATGATCAGGCGATACTGCCTAAGAATATGTCTGGATCTCAAATGGGACGGGGGTTCCTTGGAATAAGCCACAAATCCATTGTCATACAATGGCAGGAACGAAGTTCATCTCATGAACTAATATATATCCAGACTGCCTCTTTGGTAGGTAACGATGTATCTTGCCTTTAATCTCTCTAGTATGTCGCGTTATCTAGCTTCGAACTCTTCCAACATACCGTCCCTCCACTAAGGGTAAATACAATGCCTGCGACTGATATTCAGTCGTCCTTATCACCCTGGAACATTTCCAGTGATTCTCCCCAGGATCGATTGATACCATCTCACTACAACTAGTGAGAATCCTAACATCTAATTAGACCTATCTCATAGATCCATAACCTAGGATTTAGGGGGTATCAACTTGATCCTATATGGAGAATCCTTGTGATAAGAGGAGATTGACCGATCGTAGCATAGGAAACTCCTTCCCTATCAAGAGTATGTCATCCACGTACAATACGAGGATCACCACCATACTCCCTACTACCTTTTTGTATATACAAGGTTAATCTAACATTTTGATGAAGTCAAACTCTTTGACTACTCCATCAAAACAGACGTTCCAACTCCGCGATGCCTGATTTATCACATAAAACATCTTGCACACGTTTCCGCTACTCCCACTATCTACGAAGCCCTCTGGCTGTGTACTTATAGACGCTCTCTTCCAAATCAATATTTAGAAAGGCAGTCATGACACCCAACCGCCAGATATCGTAGTCATGGTATGTAGCTGTGGCAAGTAGGATCTGGATGGACATAAGCATAGCTTTGAAAGTCTTAACTTTTCCATGTACACCAAGTAATCTTCTCAAGATATACTTGCTCCTGATGGGGATTTAACCCTTCAGATAAAGCAACCAAAGTCCATACTTTGTTGGTGTATAAGAATTCCATGTCAGATCGCTTAGTATCCAGCTATTCTTACAGAGTCACAGTCCTGATGGCCTGCTCGAAACAAGTTGGGTCATCATCTCATGATGCAATCCTCGCTCCCACTATCACGGAGAAAACAGAAGTATCTCTCAGGTGGGTGAGGAACCCTACTAGATCGGCGAAGAGGCTGAGGTTCATTAGAAACTATTGAATCTTTTGGTTCTACCAAATCATCAGCTGCAGTTTTGTATAGTTGGAACTTTTTCCAGTTCTACCTCATGACCACTAATTTCTTCACAAGAAATTCCCTTTCACAAAAGTGGCATGCTTGTTAGTTATATGTATGCCCTAGAGGCCATTACTATACATAGGATGTATATTGTAGTGGATGCTGGGACATATATAGGGAGGACTTTCTTGCTCGACATGATAGTATGCTATCTGGTTGCTCTTTACCTTAACGTGTACACTGTTTGTCTCCCTGTTACATGTTGGTAAAGCCCTTAGGATCTGTACTTGACTACATGGACTATGATGCGGATCATACTAGTGGGGACATGGTAGTCTATAAGTACATCCTTCAAAGTCCCTAGTCGTGGGTGTATCGAGACGGGACATCGATATACCAGAGTAGACTAGCGTATACCTTCTCGACCCATACAGATGGGCGATGGATGATCCCATATCCATTGGTGTTTGACATCAGAGATGATATACGGGTGCTCAGTAGAGACTGGGTACACTGGACGGACTCGCCGAGAACTCCCAGATGGTATTATACCTCACGTCAGATGGCAGTTCTCTGGTGACACTGGTACAGAGTAGTCTGTTGACTCGAGATCGTCATAGAGTCTTGTGTGGTTCCCACTGTGCTTTGATTTCCATCTTACCACGTCCAAGAGGGCGTGCAAAACGGTGGTTTTTGGGTACAGTCCCGAGTCATATGGAGGCAATGAGCGATAGGAGGGGATTCGTCTCTCCCGGTATAGGGAGTTGATGTTGCGCTGTGTTCGATTGGCTATAACAGGAAATCCCTGGCCAGGGTTGTTGAGATTTACTGGTAAGTGTTACCAGTAGCTTCTCGAAAAGTTATAGACCTCATATCGACACGACTTATCGAGCTATTGGGGTCTGACGTTCACCACCCCTAGACGAGATATGCGATATATCAGACGATCAGACCGGACTGTACGGTAGTGTTACTGGTCGGATTCACTGGAGTGTGAGCGGGCTTGCTCGTCGATCTTCAGATCGCTCAATACCCGGGTGGCCGTTACGTTTAGCAGACCGCTTGCGGCTTGTGGATGCTTGATATGATCATCATCCGCTGCCGGCGTATTGACGAGTCTTTAGAGTCCTACACAGAGGTTTCCTGGCTCAAGCGAAACGAAATAGGAGCGCATATGAGATATGTGCGGGACCGAGAATAATGCGTGTATGTGATATCGTATTTCATTCTCGCGATGAATGTGTCGAATGGTTATATGCGATATAACCTAGTTATCGAATCGAGGGTTGATTCGATAAGCCGATACATTGGATACTAGTCGGTTATATGCGATATGACCGGATCGCTAAATCAAGTGTTGATTTAATGATTTAATGCATAATTATATATTTGATATATTACTTTGCATTAACTAGTAATGGTTCACTTAAGATGGATTTTCTCACTCGGATGTGCGCATTGTATATGCGATATACTTTTGTGCACTTGATTGTATCATGATTGATGATACATGTTATGCTAGGGTTTTTGTGTAAAGATCAAACCATGGTTACATGATTATGGTTAGGGTTTTGTTTTATTCACTTATTTATTTATCCATTTCATTTTGGAAACTAATTGAGAAGAGAAAAGAATGGTGGCTTTATTTGTTATTTAGTTGAAGCTTCATGAAGCTTTGACTTTGTCCACCATTCTTATCTCATCCTTAACCCTAACCATTCCTTTAACCCATGGTTAATTCTCTACACATAACCATAGTTAGGATTATGATAAGTTTGGATATTTTTTTCTTTTTTAAATAACTTATCATAATTCTTTCTTCTTCTTCTTCATCTTCTTCCATGAAGAAACCTCCACTTCATCAATGGTGATTGATGAAGATGAGTGAGAAATCCAATTCTAAAGTCTACCCACTTCCTATTTCTTCATCCTCTACCTCTTGCCAAGTAGTAGAGTGTGTTTCCTTCATAAGTTTTTAGGGCTTGGTGAAGGTGGAGCTTGATTTAGCGATGCCTCGACGTAGATCATCTTCGGCATGGACATCGACGACCTAGCTCGCTTTTTCTCCGACGAAGCCGACGCTTGAGCCCGGATTTGATTTGGACAGCGGAGAGGACCTCGTTGCGGAGCTATGGAGGTGGAGCACCGGATCTACAAAGGTTGTATTTCCGTATCTTGTGGTTAAGTGTTAACTAGTTAGCTTTTTCGCCTAGTTTTCTAGCAAACGATCCGTAGTCGGGTCTCTCGGCACCTAGAATTTTTGAAATTGCCATGGTCGTTGGCTTGTGAGACCTCACTAGTGTGCCTAGGAACCCTACAGTGGTATCAGAGCCTAGCTAGAGCCTTAGGCGATGCGTAGACGGAGTTAGAAGTCCGATCGACCCGAAACCCCGACTTTAAAATGCTCTCTGGACTTTTTTGTAAAATGTGGATTTTTGCAAATTAAAAATATGCAGGAAAATAAGCAGGAAAATCTAAGAATTACGATGCAAAAATTACCTAATGATCTTTCTAAAGTGCGGCGGAACCGCGGCATTAGCGTGATAATGCGGCCCTTCCGCCGCACTTTTGTCTTATCTGCCATTGAATTTTGCACAGTAACTCCTATTTTTCAGTGCTGGTTTTCATGGGAATTTTTAATATGCAGTAAACAGTTGAGCATTTTTGGGTTGTATTGGGAATCAAAGATTCGATCGGATTGTCAAACTTTGTCTATGTGTCGTTCCGGATAATTTTTTTGAATATGTTAAAAAGTTCGACCGGATATAAATACCCAATTTTTCCCCTGTCGGGAAATTTCCAAGTGTTGGATATTTCTGTAGTTTAATCACGTTCTAAGTAGTGCAAGTAATACGATGGTCCCTCTAGAAGACAACAAACCTTAACTCGATTATGTGACCGTCTTGAACTACCCTTTGAACCTTCGGGTTTGGGGCAGTACGGCGTGCCACATGTGAGGCGTTGGCTTGACCCTTCTACGGCTGGACCGTTGGTACTGAGGCACGAACTGAATGTTTTTAGACTTGTTTCATGTGTTGATCTGTATCGGGAAAACTTGGGTGTTCGATTGTTCGATCGGAAAGTTTAACATTTTCTATTTATCCGGAATGGGATACAATAATTGGAATTCACAAGTAGTTATGAGATAACTAAATGAATGTTATAAACGTAGCAGTTTAGTCTCACTTGATCGGTTGCCACGGAATTTTGATGTGATCAAAAGTCCGTTGCAATCACGTAGCGTACGCGGATACTCGCCGGGTAAACTTAATAGACAGCCTCGCTCCATAGCCCCGACCAAGTGACTGTAGGAGAACCCCGTCGCCGAAAGCATCCGTTCGGGTGCTCGCGGTGGCGGTGTTCCGCCTTGGTGCACTTCGTCGACGGTATCGGGGGTGCGGCCGTCTACTGAAGTTTACGACGAGCATTCAATCAGGATGTCGGGAATCTTGTTGAATTACCCGACTTGGTATTGAAAAGTGTTTTCGATAATGAGACTAAAATGCAGGGTTTATAATTGTTAGGCATGCGATGTCTAAGTAATTCATTTGGTCAGGCATGCGATGTCTGAGGAGGTTGCGGATTCCAACCGTTGTAGTTTTACACTTTCTTTTCTGTGACCGTAAGTGTAATATGTGATATCGCCGGTTTCGTTGCTATATGTCAACGACAATTGGGATGGACATATTTACTTACGTTGATGACATGTGATGTTATGTGTTGCTGGATATGTTATATTGGATTGTCGTGTTTGAATAGCCGGGGGTTTTTATGTGAGATGAGTGTTTTTCATTTTCATTCATGTAAAAACTTGTATGTAATATTCTTTTATTGGGGCGCTTCCAGGTTGCGGGAGTTGTCACCTGTTGTATATTATTTACTTTTCCGCACTAGGATAGACCCAAGGAGGAGGGCACAAGTAACCGGGTTCTGGAGTCCAGTGGGAGACCAACTCGAGGAGTCGAGTCCGGGTCTCCTAACTCCAGAATTGGTAGGGTTGCTTGCCGCTCTCGTAGGGGTCTTGGGGTGTGGGTTTGGCTATTCATCACGACCGTGGAATCCGTGTTTTATACTGGCTCGTATTGAAAACACGGACGTCCTAGTATATCCAATATTTCATATGATTCTTCTGCTGCGATATCTGTGATGTGATCATGTGATGTTCTGTGATAGATACAGTATATAGTATATATGATATATTATATAGACGTTACTTATGTTTTACACCCGGGCTAGCCCTGCCCCGCTCTGCCGTTAGTTACCTAACCTAACGGTGCACGAGGGGACATCGAGGCGAATGCGGATGGCATAAGTGTACGTCATATCTATCTGTGATGTTTAGGTACTTAAATGATGGGACTTCATTAATATGATTAATGAAAGTAAAAGAAACCTAAGATGTTGTAGAATCGAATTTCAAAATAAAACAGGTAGCTACAGTTCCTGCTTTGCACAGCGGTATATATGATATATCCTGCACCTTATTCGATGAGGAAAGGACCGAGATCCCTTCACCGGGAGTGACTCCTTTAGCAATAACTGGCAGATGCTACACACTCGGTTTGTCTTTTGATTGCTTTTAAGTGTTTTTGCTTTGCACAGTGATATATATGATATATCCCGCACCTCATTCGACGAGGAAAGGACCGACGATCCCTTCACCGGGAGTGACTCCTTTAGCAAAACTAGAAAAGCCTCAAAAACACTCCATTTCAAAATTCATTCGATCCTACAACGATATCAAGTTCATTACGCAATAGGTTTTCAGAAAAACCTGTCGTAGCCCTCCGTCATTTCAGATAAGTATTAGTTAGTATTCGTTCTGCGGTTGTTTGGCATGCGTCAAGGCGTAGTGTACGGTAGCTAACTAGTGCTTATCTGCCAGCATATGATGCGATTGGATTAGGGTATTCATACGGCGTTGTTTGGCATGCGTCAAGGGTCGTGCGGGTGGGTTTAATTCAATCAAGAAATGTACGGGTTGAACTTGACTAGCAGACTATGGGTTGTTTGGCATGCGTCAAGGTCATAGCGAGCTAGGGGCAAAATATTATCTGGAATTTCAAGTGTTGAAATTTGCAATGAGATTGCATACCTTCTATGAGATAGTTGGATCCCGATACCCGCTGCGAGTAAGAGTTACTCCTGGGAGAGTTTTATACATTACAATTAGCCGAACAAGTAGGTGTCTAGAAAGGTGTCAACGAGGTTACGCCTCTGGGAAAACGAGGTTTACATTAATTAGGTTCGTGCGAAAGCACGGGGGACCTCCCTCAAAGTACCGACACTGGCCTGGCTGAAAGATTGGCGAACTTGTAGTGTGTAATTAATCCCGGCTGGTCTTTCCTTTTAGGGTTTGAAGGAAGATTTGATAAAAAGCAGTGGGAGCCATCCTGATTAGATAAAATAATAACCAATCTATTCTTGCAAGAGCGCACGCTGAGTGTTTTCTTCTCTCTCTCTCCAGGTAGCGACCATATCATGCCTTAATCAAGATAATAATACGGAATATTGACCGAACCCGCTTGTTATACTGAGCTGGGGAACGTTGGTCCAGCTCCAACTTATAATTGTTATAAGACAGAGCAGGAAATTGGGGATTACCAGAATTCCCGTGCCTCCCAAACGAAGAGAGTGCATGCTGATGCATCATCTTCGGGTGTGTTCATTATACAGAACTGTTTCTCAGTATCCTCTACGTCCTGGGTATGTGATACCAGATCAGGATCCCAGATATGTAATCTGTTACATAGGGCTACAGAAAGGTAGAGAACTGAGAACGGGTGATAAGTTTCATGAGGCAGAAAACGGGGCAAGAGTTGCAGCCAAGTCTGTCGGTCACTGTCACCCTGTATTACAATACATTGATTCTGAACGAATGTTATTAGATACCGAACCTGATATACAAAATCATATCTATCTTTTTATTAGTAAAGAAATGATACAATTTTGTATTGTTGGATAATGTTTTGAACATTTCCTATATCAAAAGTTGATCGGTTCAGGCACGTTATCTAAAAGCATTAATGTTCTAAATCAAACTACAGTTCTTGGTATACGGAATACACACAAGAGGAAGAGTTCAGAAATGAACGAATCCTTCATGAGGAATTGTAGACTAGGTCAGATCAATGCGACCCGACTGGCTAGAGTTACATAAAGATGTATATTTAAATCAGTTTGAATTTACATCTTGTGAAACTCGCTAGTCATGTCACAAAGATAAGATGACCATAGCTCCGTTTATTGGAAACAGAGAAAGAGTTAGTGAACTCTTGGGATGATACATGTTGATGTATGTCAGGTCTCCTGTCTACACATGCCAGGACTGGTTCTTTATACTTCATTACATTCTCTGATGATCTTTCGAGATTCAGACCTATGTTCCTGTTGAAACACAAGTCCGAACCTTTTGAGATATTCATAGAATATAAATTAGAAGTAGAGAACCAAAATACGGGTAAAAGTATTATGTCCGTTGATGAGATCAAGGAGGAGAATACTTGAGCACGGAAATACTGGAATATTCTAAAAGAGAATGAGATTCTCTCTCAGCATTACTCCTCTGTATACACCATAGCACGATGGTATATCAGGGCGGAGCAATCACACCCTATATGATAAGGTGTGCTCTATGATGAGTACTACTGAGTTACCTATTTCCCTTTTGGGAGTTATGCACTTGAGAAGCTGCATACCTATTGAATAGAGTTCGAATCAAATCAGTTGCCTACCACTTCATATTTGATATGATGAGGGAAGAACCTATCTCTCAAGTTAGTTGAGATTTGGGGTTGTCCAGCCTATGTCTGAAAAGCAAAATCCGGACAAGCTCAAGGCAAGGTCTGTTATGTAGAGCTGGAATGGTTTCAGCTATACAAACTACAGCATTTGATTTGGTAGAACCAAAGGATTCAATAGTAACCAACGAACCTCAGCCTCTCCGCCGATCTAGTAGGGTTCCTCACACACCTGAGAGATACTTCTGTTTCTCTATGACAGTGGGAGCGAGGATTGCATCATGAGATGATGACCCAACTAGTTTCGAGCTGGCCATCTGGAGTGGGACTCTGTAAGAATGGCTGGATGCTTAGCGATCTGAGATGGAATCCTTATATACCAACAAAGTATGGACTTTGGTTGCTATATCTGAAGGGTTAAATCCCCATCAGGAGCAAGTATATCTTGAGAAGATTAGTTGGTGTAGATGGAAAAGTTGAGACTTTCAAAGCTAGACTTGTTAAAGGTTTTCGTCATCGACCAGGTGTGGATAATGATGAAACCTTTTCAAGTAGCTATGCTTAAGTCCATCCAGATCCTACTTACCACGGCTGCATACCATGACTACGATCTCTGGTGGTTGGGTGTCTTGACTGCTTTTCTAAATAATGATTTGGAAGAGGGCGTCTATAAGTACACAGCCAGAGGGCTTCGTAGACAGTGGGAGCAGCGGAAACGTGTGCAAGATGCTTTATAGGATAAAGCAGGCATCGCGGAGTTGGAACGTCAGTTTTGATGGATTAGTCAAAGAGTTTGACATCATCAAAATGGTAGATGAACCTTGTATAAACAAAAAGATAGTAGGGAGTATGGTGGTGATCCTCGTAGAGTACGTGGATGACATACTCTTGATAAGAAAGGAGTTTCTTATGCTACGCTCGATCAATCTCCGTTTATCACATGGATTCTCCACATAAGGATCAAAGTGATACCTACTAAATCCTGGATTTTGAATCTATGAGATAGATCTAAATGGATGTTAGGAATCTCACTAGTTGTAGTGAGATGGTATCAATCGATCCTGGGGAGAATCACTGGAAAGGTTCCAGGGTGATAAAGACGACTGAATGTCAGTCACAGGCATTGTCTTTACCCTCAGTGAAGGGACGGTATGTTGGAAGAGTTCCAAGCTGGATACCGTGACATACTAGACGATAAAGGCTCGATACATCGCTACTTAAGATGCTACCAAAGAGGCTGTTTGGGTGTATATTGGTTCATAAGATGAACTACGTTCCTACCATTGTGTGACAATGGAGTTGTGGCTTATGCCAAGGAACGCCCGTCCCATCAGTAATCCAGACATATTCTAAGGCAGTATCACTTGATCATGGAGATGGTTGATCTCCAAGGGATCGAGGTTAGGAGAGTAGACTCAGAGGACAAACACAGCGGATCCACTCACAAAGGCCTGTTCCCAGAGAGAGACTTTTATGGGATGGTTGAGTATGAGATGCTGCAACCACTGCTACAGATGGCCCTAGTGCAAGTGGGAGATTGTTAGTTATATGTATGCCCTAGAGGCCATTACTATACATAGGATGTATATTGTAGTGGATGCTGGGACATATATAGGGAGGACTTTCTTGCTCGACATGATAGTATGCTATCTGGTTGCTCTTTACCTTAACGTGTACACTGTTTGTCTCCCTGTTACATGTTGGTAAAGCCCTTAGGATCTGTACTTGACTACCTGGACTATGATGCGGATCATACTAGTGGGGACATGGTAGTCCATAAGTACATCCTTCAAAGTCCCTAGTCGTGGGTGTATCGAGACGGGACATCGATATACCAGAGTAGACTAGCGTATACCTTCTCGACCCATACAGATGGGCGATGGATGATCCCATATCCATTGGTGTTTGACATCAGAGATGATATACGGGTGCTCAGTAGAGACTGGGTACACTGGACTGACTCGCCGAGAACTCCCAGATGGTATTATACCTCACGTCAGATGGCAGTTCTCTGGTGACACTGGTACAGAGTAGTCTGTTGACCCGAGATCGTCATAGAGTCTTGTGTGGTTCCCACTGTGCTTTGATTTCCATCTTACCACGTCCAAGAGGGCGTGCAAAACGGTGGTTTTTGGGTACAGTCCCGAGTCACATGGAGGCAATGAGCGATAGGAGGGGATTCGTCTCTCCCGGTATAGGGAGTTGATGTTGCGCTGTGTTCGATTGGCTATAACAGGAAATCCCTGGCCAGGGTTGTTGAGATTTACTGGTAAGTGTTACCAGTAGCTTCTCGAAAAGTTATAGACCTCATATCGACACGACTTATCGAGCTATTGGGGTCTGACGTTCACCACCCCTAGGCGAGATATGCGACATATCAGACGATCAGACCGGACTGTACGGTAGTGTTACTGGTCGGATTCACTGGAGTGTGAGCGGGCTTGCTCGTCGATCTTCAGATCGCTCAATACCCGGGTGGCCGTTACGTTTAGCAGACCGCTTGCGGCTTGTGGATGCTTGATATGATCATCATCTGCTGCCGGCGTATTGACGAGTCTTTAGAGTCCTACACAGAGGTTTCCTGGCTCAAGCGAAACGAAATAGGAGCGCATATGAGATATGTGCGGGACCGAGAATAATGCGTGTATGTGATATCGTATTTCATTCTCGCGATGAATGTGTCGAATGGTTATATGCGATATAACCTAGTTATCGAATCGAGGGTTGATTCGATAAGCCGATACATTGGATACTAGTCGGTTATATGCGATATGACCGGATCGCTAAATCAAGTGTTGATTTAATGATTTAATGCATAATTATATATTTGATATATTACTTTGCGTTAACTAGTAATGGTTCACTTAAGATGGATTTTCTCACTCGGATGTGCGCATTGTATATGCGATATACTTTTGTGCACTTGATTGTATCATGATTGATGATACATGTTATGCTAGGGTTTTTGTGTAAAGATCAAACCATGGTTACATGATTATGGTTAGGGTTTTGTTTTATTCACTTATTTATTTATCCATTTCATTTTGGAAAATAAATGAGAAGAGAAAAGAATGGTGGCTTTATTTGTTATTTAGTTGAAGCTTCATGAAGCTTTGACTTTGTCCACCATTCTTATCTCATCCTTAACCCTAACCATTCCTTTAACCCTTGGTTAATTCTCTACACATAACCATAGTTAGGATTATGATAAGTTTGGATATTTTTTTCTTTTTTAAATAACTTATCATAATTCTTTCTTCTTCTTCTTCATCTTCTTCCATGAAGAAACCTCCACTTCATCAATGGTGATTGATGAAGATGAGTGAGAAATCAAATTCTAAAGTCTACCCACTTCCTATTTCTTCATCCTCTACCTCTTGCCAAGTAGTAGAGTGTGTTTCCTTCATAAGTTTTTAGGGCTTGGTGAAGGTGGAGCTTGATTTAGCGATGCCTCGACGTAGATCATCTTCGGCATGGACATCGACGACCTAGCTCGCTTTTTCTCCGACGAAGCCGACGCTTGAGCCCGGATTTGATTTGGACAGCGGAGAGGACCTCGTTGCGGAGCTATGGAGGTGGAGCACCGGATCTACAAAGGTTGTATTTCCGTATCTTGTGGTTAAGTGTTAACTAGTTAGCTTTTTCGCCTAGTTTTCTAGCAAACGATCCGTAGTCGGGTCTCTCGGCACCTAGAATTTTTGAAATTGCCATGGTCGTTGGCTTGTGAGACCTCACTAGTGTGCCTAGGAACCCTACAATGCTGAGAAACAAAACACCTTTTGTTCCCCAGTTTGGTAGAAGATACTCCCTTGCGAATGCTTGGGATATCCAACAAACTTCGACAGAACTGATTTTGCCTCTTGTCCGGATAATGCTTTTAGACATAGGCCGGACAACCCCAAATCATAACTTCCTTAAGAGATGGGCTCTTCCCATACCATATCACATATGGAGTGGTAGGCAACTGATTTGATTGGAACCTTATTCAATAGGTATGCAGCTTCACAAGTGCATAACTCCCAAAAGAAAATAGGAAACTCAGCAGTACTCATCATAGAGCACGCCATATCTAATAGGGTGTGATTGCTCCGCCCCGATACACCGACGTGCTGTGGTGTATACGGAGGAGTAATGCTGAGAGAGAATCTCATTCTCCTTTAGAATAGTCCAGGAATCCCGTGCTCAAGTATTCTCCTCCCTGATCACATCAAAGGACATAATACTTATACCCGTTTGGTTCTCTACTTCTAACATATATTCATTGAAATTCTCAAAAGGTTCAGACTTGTGTTTCAACAGGAACATATGTCCGAATCTTGAAAGATAATCAGTGAATGTAATGAAGTACAAAGAACCGGTCTTGGCATGTGTAGACATGGGACCTCATACATCATCATGTATCAATCCTAAGAGTTCACTAACTCTTTTTCTGTTTCCAATAAACAGAGCTGTGGTCATCTTATCTTTGTGACATGACCGGCAAGTTTCACAAGATGTAAATTCAAACAGATTTTAAATATGCATCTAAATATAACTTCAGCTAGTCGGGTCACATTGATATGACCTAGTCTACAATGTCTCAAGATGGATTCGTTCATTTCTGAACTCTTCCTCTTGTGTGTGTTCTGTACGTTAAGAACTGTGGTTTGATTTAGAACGTCTATGCTTTTAGATAACGTGCCTGAACCGATCAACTCTTGATATAGGAAATGTTCAAAACATTATCCAACAATACAAAATTATATCCTTCTTTACTAATAAAGAGACTGATACGATGTTGTATATCAGGTTCGGTATCTAACAAAATTCGTTCAGAATCAATGTATTCTGGTAATACAGGGTGATAACTGCCAACAGATTTAGCTGCAACACTTGCACCGTTTCCAACTCTTGAAACTTATCACCCGTTCTCAGTTCTCTACCTATCTGTAGCCCATGTAACAGATTATATATGCGGGATCCTGATCCGGTATCTCATACCCAGGACGTAAAGGATACTGAGAAACAGTTCTCTGTAATGAACACACCCAAAGAAGATGCATCAGCATGCACTTTCTTCGTTTGGGCGGCACGGGAATTCTGGTAATCCCTAATTTCCTGCTCGGTCTTATAACATTTATAAGCTGGAGCGGGACCAACGTTCCTTAGTGCAGTATAACAAGCTGGTTCGGTCAATACATCCGTATTATTATCTTGATTAAGGCGTGACATGGTTGCTACTAGGAGAGAGAGAGAGAAGAAAACACTCAGCGTGCGCTTTTTACAAGATTAGATTGGTTATTAATTTATCTAATCAGGATGGCTCCCACTGTTTTAGTCAAATCTTCCTTCAAACCCTAAAAGTTAAGACTAGCTGGGATTAATTACACCCTACAAGTTCACCAATCTTTCGGCCAGGCCAGTGTTGGTACTTTGAGGGAGGTTTCCCGTGCTTTCGCATGGACCTAATTAAAATAAACCTCGTTTTCCCAGGGGCGTAACCCCGTTAACGCCTTTCTAGACACCTACTTGATCGGCTAATTGTAATGTGTAAAACTCTACCAGGAGTAACTCTTACTCGCAGTGGGTATCGGGCTCCAACTATCTCATCGGAGGTATGCAACCTCATTACAAATTTCAACACTTGAAATTCCCGATAATATTTTACCCCTAGTATTTTTGACCTTAACTATGGTCAACATATTATAAGCACTATTCAAGTTCTACCCGTCATTTCATGATTAATTAGACCCAACCATATGACCCTCAACTATGGTCGACATAATCACATGACTGTCCTAATTAATCGCATAATATGCTGTGTAGGAAGACATCAGTTAGCTACCGTACACTACGCCTCAACTAAAGTCGACATACGCAGCACGAATACTAAGTACTCTACTTCCTAAAATGACGGAGGGATACGACAGGTTTATAAGAAAACCTTTTGCGTAATGAACTTGATATTGTTGTAGAATCGAGTAATTTTAAATGGAGTGTTTTTAGGCCTTTTGTAGTTTCGCTAATGAGGTCACTCCCGGTGAAGGGATCGTCGGCTCTTTCCTTATCGAATAAGGTGCAGGATATTTCACAAATACCACTATGCAAAGCAAAAACTATAAAAATCAATCAAAAGACAAACCGAGTTTGTATCATCTGCTAGTTTCGCTAAAGAGATTACTCCCGGTGAAGGGATCTAGGCTCTTTCCTTATCGAATATGGTGCTGGATATTCTACAAGGAATACCGCTATGCAAAGCAAGAACTAGAGCTACCAGTTTTTAAATAAGTTTCTACAACATCTTTAGGTTTCTTTTATTTCATTAATCTCATTAATGAAGTCCCATTTTATTATGCTTCACAAGCATCACATTTGAAACGAAATCAGCAATATAACATATATCTCATATATGTAATATAAACATTCGTCTCAGGCAGTAATATGATCTCATCACAGAACATTGCAGCAGAAGATAACATATCATATATTGGATATACTAGGACGTCCGTGTTTTAATACGAGCCTGTATAAAACACGGATTCCACGGTCGTAATGAATAGCCAAACCGACCTCCCTAGACCCCTACGATAGCGGCAAGCAACACTGCCCATTCTAGGGTTAGGAGACCCGGTCTCGACTCCTCGAGATGGTCTCCCACTGGACCCTAGAACCCGGTTACTTGTGCTCCCCGTCTTGGGTCTACCTAATGCGGAAAAGTAAATAATATACAATGGTGACATCGTCCTCAGCCCGGAAGTGATCCAATAAAAGAATATTACATACAATTAATTTTACATGAATGGAAAAGAAAAACTCTCATCTCACATAAAACCCACGGCTATTCAGAAAACGACGATCCAGTAAAACATATCACAGCAACACATAATATCTCATATCATCAACGTAAGTAAATATGCGTACCCTAATTGTCGTTGATGTATAGCAACGAAACCGGCGATACACCATATATTACACTTACGGTCGCAAAAAAGAAAGTGTAAAACTACAACAGTTGGAATCCGCAACATCCTTAGACATCACATGCCTAACCAAATGAATTCCTTAGACATCGCATGCCTAACAATTATAAACCCCGCATTTTAGTCCCAATATCGAAAACACATTTCAATATCTAGTCGGGCAATTCGACAAGATTCCCGACATCCTGATCGAATGCTCGTCGCAAACTTTAGTAGACGGCCGCACCCCCGGATGCCATCGACGAAGTGCACTAAGGCGGAACACCGCTGCCGCGAGCACCCGAAAGGATGCTTTTGGTGACGGGGTTCTCCTACAGTCATTTGGTGGGGGCTATGGGGCGTGGCTATCTATTATGTTTACCCGGAGAGTATCCGTGTACGCTACGTGATTGCGACGGACTTTTGATCACATAAAAATCCCGTGGCAACCGATCAAATGAGACTAAACTGCTAGATTTATAACATTCAAATAAGTTATCTCATAACAACTTGTGGATTCCAAATATTGTATCACTTTCCAGATAAATAGATAATGTTAAACTTTCCGATCGAATAAACAAACACCCAAGATTTCCTAAATAGCACAACACTTGAGCGAGGTTCAAAAAACCCAGAACATGTCACAGCCCCAATGAACCAGCCGTAGAAGGGTCAAACCAACGCCTCACATGTGGCAATGCTAAACTACCACAAACCCTAGGGTTCAAGTGGCAGTTTTGACGGTCACATAATCGAGTTAAGGTTACGTTCTTCTAGAGGGTCCACAGATACGCTTGCATGATTTCCCAAAAGTTTCAAACTTGTGAAAAAATCCAACACTTGAAAATTTTCCGGCAGGGGAAAAAGTGAGTTATTGATATCCGTTCGAACTTTTTAACACGTTCTAAAATTACCCGAAAAAAATTAAACGAAGTCAAACTTTCCGATCGAATCAACGAATACAAAAGATCTTCAGAAAACTCAACACTTGAGTAAGATTAAAAATTCCCAGAAGCAAGCAGAATTACCTACGGATGTTACTGTGTAAAACACTGACCCTAATACCCCTGAACGGCCGCGGAACCGCCGCTCAAGGCAGGGTATTGCCGCGGTTCCGCGGCGCATTGAGAGAATTAAAATGTCGTTTTTCACAGTAATCCTTAGAATTCCCTGCTTATTTTTCTGAGTATTTTTAATATGAAAAAATCAACATTTTAAAAAAATTTCCAGAGAAGGGTATAAATCGGGGTTTCGGGGTTCGATCGGACTTTTAACTTCGTCTAGACTTCGCCTAAAGCTCTAGCCTTGCTCTGATACCACAGTAGGGTTACTAGGCACTGTCACAAGGGTCTACAAGGCATCAAACATGACCGATTTAAAATTTAGACGTGCCGAACAACCCTAACCAAGATCTTAGACTAGAGATTAGGCGAAACAAAGCATGTAAACAACTTTACATCTAAGAGTTTGGGATTACAACCTTTATAGTCCGGTCCTTCACTTCAAAAGCTCCTTGTTGAGGTCCCTTCGCTGCGATAATCGTGTACCCGGACTCTAGAGAGGCTCCATGAAGAGAAAGATGCAAATTTTCTTCCGATCTTCAATAACAAAGATGATCTACCTTGAAGAAACTCAAGCCCAAGCTTTTGCTCCACTAATGAAGTATTAGAAAAGCAAACACCCTAATCTAAGTGGCTAGTATAGATGAGGATGATGAAGTAGGAATTTAGCTCTCATTTGTTTTCTTTATCTCACTCATTTTCATCACATTTGAAAAAGCTAGAAAGATTTTTATCAAAGAGGAAGAAGAAGAAGAAGCAAAACCATTTGTGATGAATAATAAATCTTGTGTGTGGTTAGAAATGCAACCTTGGGTTAAGAATGAAAACTTAACCCATGTAGAGAATTAACCATGGTGAAAGGTTTGGGTTTGGTTAAGAAATATCAACAAAATATCTTTACAAAATATCTTTGGTTAAAAACAAAAACAAAGCTTCTAGAAGCGTCAAGAATGCTTAACCCTAATCCAAACACTAACCATGTTTAAACTCCACAAAACATGTTGCATTTGTAACCTTAACTTGTTACAATATTATATATCACATATATAATATATTTTGTAAACTAAATAAAAAAATACAATTAACATATATCACATATATATCAATGTATTAGCCGAGT
Source organism: Agapanthus africanus (assembly GCA_030015575.1). NCBI lineage: Eukaryota > Viridiplantae > Streptophyta > Magnoliopsida > Asparagales > Amaryllidaceae > Agapanthus > Agapanthus africanus. The sequence continues at coordinate 345,309,505 of CM057341.1, forward strand.
GAGAAAAAGAATCTTTAAGTGAGCTTATACTAGTTAATGTAATTTAATATATCAAATATATATTATACATTAAATTATCGAATTAACACTTAATCCGATAATCCGGCTATTTCACAAATACCCGACTAATATAATCTGTATCAGTTCATCGAATCAACACTTGATCCGATGACCCGGCTATATCACAAATACCCGGCCGATATCTCATATCGCGAGAATCTAATACGGTATCACATACACGTATTGTTCTCGGTCCAGCACATATCATATATGTGCTCCTACTCCGTTTTGCCTGAGCCAGGAAACCTCTGTGTAGGACTCTAAAGAATCGTCAATACGCCGGCAGTAGGTGATGATCATATCAAACTCCCACAAGCTGCAAGCGGTCAGCTAAACGTAACAGCCACCCAGGTATTGAGCGATCAAAAGATCATCAAGCAAGCCTGTACATTCTCCTGCGAATCCAATCAGTAACATTCCCGTACAGTCCGGTCTCTTCGTCTGATATGTCGCATATCTCGCTTAGGGGTGGTAAACGTCAGACCCCAGTAGCTTAATAAGTCGTGTCGATATGAGGTCCATAACAGTTCGAGAAACCACTAATAACACTTACAAGTAAATCTCAGCAACCATGGTCAGGGATTTCCAGTTATAGCCAATCGAACACATCGCAACATCAACTCCCTATACCGGGAGAGACGAATCCCCTCCTATCACTCATTACCTCCATGTGATTCGGGACTGTACCCAAAAGCCACCGTTATGCACGCCCTCTTGGACGTGGTATAAGATGGAAATCAAAGCACAGTGGGAATCACAAAAGGCTCTATGACTATCTCGGGTCTACAGACTAACCTGTACCAGTGTCACCAGAGAACATCCATCTGACGTGAGGTATAATACCATCTGGGAGTTCTCGGCGAGTCCGTCCAGTGTACACAGTCTCTACTGAGCACCCGTATACCTACTCTGATGTCAAACACCAATGGATATGGGATCATCCATCGCCCATCATATGGGTCAAGAAGCGCATACGCTAGTCAACTCTGGAGTATCGATGCCCTGTCTCGGTACACCCATGACTAGGAAAATTTGAAGGATGTACTTGGCGATTACACTGTCCCCACTAGTATGATCCGCATCATAGTCCTGGTAGTTAAGTACTCATCCTAAGGGCTTTATCAATATGTAACATAGAGACAATCAGAGTACATGTTAAGATAAAGAGCAACCAGATAGCATACTATCATGTCGAGCAAGAAAGTCCTACCTATATATGTCCAAGCATCCACTTCAATATACATCGTATGTACAGTGATGGCCTCTAAGGAATACATATAACTAACATAAACTAACAGGCTAATCGAAATGGTAAGGAAACCACCTAAATCTGAGTCGATATATATATATATATATATATATATATATATATATATATATAACATATAATAGTCGGTGATCCCGCCTCAATAGTATCACATATGATACAATATATAACATGACATCCTCGAGTCAAGAGTGCGGATCTATCATCAATATTCATCTCGTACGGTAAATCCGTCGTACGACATCCCAAATCTGGGTACTGGTCAAATATCACATTTATCTCATTATTCATCTGGTATCCTTATCATCACATATCGTGAAGTAGGGATACTGATCTAAAGTCTAGTATATACTGATACCATGTACATATATCTATGCGTGTGTATGAAAACACATCGCCTATGGACCCACTATAATGTCATGTCGTATCTCATAATACGAACCAAATCATATCACCGATCTCGTGGCACCATGCCCAATCTCATCGACTCATCTTCGAATACCATGTACTATCCTCATCATCCTAGTATATGTATATGTATATATATATATAGTCCCATACCTATGCGTATATATATATAAATATATATATATATACATACATATACATATCCCCATATACGCACAAGTAAATAAAATGGATGCAAGTGTGTGTATGTGAGTGCGTGTCCCTTATTCTAGGGTTTCACAACTAAACTAGTTAATGACACTATTATCCAACACACTAAAATTTAACCATGGACTCCTAGAGTCTATCTAGATAATCATCCAGTTCCATAATAAACATAAATATATGTATATATACGTATTCGTATACTGCACTATGTACTGCGGGGGTGCTATACGCCATCCACCCGACTTCCCCTGTAGATATATATCTACTCACCTGATCATCGCTTGCTGGAGTCGATGACACCACGCTCATCCTCATCGTCTCGAAGTCTACGTAGGGGTACCTACATATATATCACATGACATCGTAAATAGAAATCGCGCACGGAAACCAAATCGGCACGCGTATCACGCATTGGTCAAAACCTATGGTCTCGCATGCAAGACACTATCAAATAACCCTCTTTGTTGACGTTCAAATACCACACGACGGAAAACAATAACAAATACCAAATTCCAATTCCTTAAAAGGCGCATAAGGAAATCAGAAACTTTGTAAAATGCCTCCAGATTTTACATTAGGCGAAATTAGACAATTTTGCACATGTAAAGGGTCTATTTAATTGACAAAGGAACAATGAACCAAACACAGAGGCAGACACCCATATCCTGGCCGCAAATTGTGGCCATGAAGATTAAATTTGCGGCCAGACTTTGGGGGTTGGGGCTCAGGTCTTCAGGGTAGGCTTCTGGTCACCTGCACAACTCTTATTCTTCGCTAAATAATTTTCCAGGTCCCCGAGTCACTCCAGATTCCTAAATACCATCACAATTCTCATAATTTTCCGATGTCGGGGTTTTAAGTTCGTGTTCCGGGGTTTAAGTCTCAGGTTTTAGTCCAATATATAATCATTACTGGGTTTTAAGGTCGCTATAAGCCTCAACTGCATCTTTGGATTCAAATCAAACCCTAATCCTAAACTTGAAATTTTCAAATTTCACTAAATTAAACTTAAACACTTCTAAAAATGCATGGACACTAAAGAGAATGGAAAACTATACTAATGGTGATGAAATTACCTCATTTGGCAACTCAAGAATTATCTTGAGTTGCCCCAAGTCTCCAAAATCCTTGCTATCTTGGTCTAAAGTGTTTGTAGTGAGCTTGTGAACATTTTTAATGAAAGTGAGATGAGATTTTGAGGTGTTTTTAGTGGTGTTTGTGAGGGTTGAAGAGGAGAGGGTGATGGAGGCAGCCAAGGGTTGAAGAGGAGATGAAAAGATGAAGAGGATGAAGTGAGAAGGTTAGCCATGGTCTAAGGTTGACCCTTTACCCTCTCTCTCTCACTTCTTTCTCTTGCCCATACCCCTTTTCATTATTCTTTTCTTTTCTTTTCTTTTCTTTATTCTCTCATTTAAAATCCAAAACAAGGATGAAGAAATAAAGAAAAGCCGTGGAGGAAAATGTAACAAGTGTGAAAAGACTTGGTGCATGTCACATGCACAAAACTAGCTAAATGCACGATTAGCAATATTTAATCGTGATTAGCATTAAAATGGAATATAATTAATCATAAAGAATTTATAATTTACTTAAAACATATAAACCACCCTTATTTCAGTAATTCCTATAATTTTCCAAATTTTTCCCAATTTATTGGTATTTAATTATACCGCATTATTAAAATATTCCTACTATTTGCTATTTAATTATAAAAATTCCCAAAAATAATATTTTATTTTTTCTGAAACGTTACACAATCTTTGTAGTTTGACTCCTTCTCTTATATAGCTCCGGGTTGAAGTCCACGCGACTCTAGTAGGCTCCTATTCGAGTTGAACGAACCTCCTTCGTGATCTTCACGCTAAAGACGATCCACCCGAAGTTCCTCTAGCTTAAGCTAACTCTACACTAAACTCCTTTAGTGTGGGAAACACACCACACCAAATTGCTAGTTTTATGTAGGATGGTGAAGTAGGGAATGTTAAAAGCTTACAAGTTTGTGTTCAAGCTTTATGGTTCACATCACATGTGATGATTGAAGCTTGAACTATAGCAATTGAGGAAGAAGAAGAAGCTAGAGAGCAACCATGGGAGCAACACAAGAAAAATGGTTAAGTGTTAAGAATGAGCCTAGAATGAATGGCAACTCTTGACCCCCATTCATTCAAGCATGGAATTTTGAAATATAAAATTGCAACCATGCTTGAATAGTGAGTCAAGATGAATAAACTATGAATAAAGCCCATGCTTGCAACCATGCTCTCATTTTCCACCTCTTTTCTATTTTTCTCAAAAATAGAAATTGGGCCATGCTTAATTATATATATATATATATATATATATATATATATATCATAAATATATTAATATATATATATATATAATGAAGAATAATTAGTGAGCTAATGATATTATTTAAGATATAATTATATCACATATAATATATATCGCATAACTAAATCAACACTTGATTTAATAATCCGGTTATATCACATATGACCGACTAATATCATTCATCTGTATATCACATTATCAAGTCAACACTTGATTCGACAATCTGGTTGTATCACATTTAACCGAACCGATAACAGATAACTGCCAAATTACAATACGGTATCACATACTCATATTTAATCCGGCCCACGGATATATCAACATATGTGCCCTACTTCATTTCGCTCAAACCAGGAAACTTCTGTGTGGGACTCTAAAGACTCGTCAATAATCTAGCAGTAGGTGATGATCACATCAATCACCTACAAGTCGTCAGCGGTACTAGCTGGACGTAACGGCTACCCGGGTATTGAGCGATATGAAGATCAATAAGCAACCTCATCTATTCTCTCCATGAACCCTATCAGTAACACTACCGAACAATTTGGTCTCCTCGTCTGATATGTCGCATATAATGTCTAGGGGTGGTAAACGTCAGTCCCCAGTAACGTGATAAGTCATGCCGATGTCTGGCCTATAACGGTTTGAGAAACTACTGATAACTCTTATCAATAAATCTCAGCAGCAGCCCTGGCCAGCGACTTCCAGTTATAGCAAATTGAGCACAGCACAACATCAACCCCCAACACCGGGAGAGACGAAACCCCTCCTATCGCTCATTACCTCCATGTGACTCGGGACTGTACCTAAAATCCACTTGTTTGCACGACTCCTTTGAGCCGTGGTAGGTGTTAGTGTATATGCCCTAGAGGCCATTACTGTATCATACCAGTTTGTATATTACTTAATGGAAGCTTGGGATATTCACAGTTGTATATACAATCTTGCTCGAAATGGTAGTATGCTACTTGGTTTGTCTTTGCTTTAATATGTGCATGTGTTTCTTTTAGCATATTGCTGGTATACATATTAGTAGAGCCCTTAGGATCTTTGCTTGATTACCAGCGCTGTGATGGCGCTCGCACTCATGGGAGCTGGGTAATCTATAAGCACATCCTTATACAGGTCCCTGGTCGTTAGACTATCGAGACAGGGCATCGATACTCCGGAGTAGACTAGCATATGCGCTTCTCATCCCAGTATGGGAGACGGTCTGTCCCACAGCCGTTAGTACGTCGTACTTGGGATAGTATGCGGGTGCTCGTTAGGTTACGAGTACACTGGACAGAACTCGTCGGGAACTGTTGGTTGGTAATATACCTATCGTCAGTTATCAGTTCCCAGGTGACATGAGTACAGCTTAGTCTGCTGACTTGACACTGTCACTTCGCCTCGAGTGTGTTCCTACTGCACTTTGATTACTACCCTACCACGGCTCAAAGAAGTCGTGCAAACAGGTAGTTTTTGGGTGCAGTCCCGAAGCACTTGTAGGCAGTGACGGTTAGACAGGATTCGTCTCTCCCGGTATTGGGGGTTGACATCGCGCTGTGTCCAGGAGAGCCATTACACGAATAGTCCCTGGCCAGGGCAAGCGAGATATACTGGTAGGTTTCCAGTGTTATCTCAGGGTGTTCTGGGCTACACTCCGACACGACTTGTACCGCTATTAGGGGACTGACGTTCACCGCCCCCCTAGGCCCGCCATGCGATGTATCAGACGAACAGACCGGACTGTACGGAGACTGTCACATACAGGCTCAGTAGGAGTGCGGATGGGGTTCACCTCGTCAGTCTTCTTATCGACATCTACCTGGGGACCGTTACGTACAGCTAGTGCTGCTTGCGGTCTGTGGTTAAACCCACTGCCAGCGTAGTGTCGAGTCTTTAGAGTCCCACACAGAGAGCTATTCGCCTTTAGGCAAAATGAGTAGAGGTCGCATGGTTTTGCGACAGGGTTCGTTCGCATCCGCGCACTTGTGCACGTTTGCTGTCCGGATAGTTTATACTAGCGGGCTTTGGTTTAAGCCGGATACTAGTATATGATTTGAGATTGGTTTTTCTCAGTGTATTCGTGTTCCTCGGATCACGAATGCGGGTGCGTATGCACAGTTGCTTGAGATTGGGGGAGAGGACCTTGTTTAGGGTTAATGGCTATTGTCATTTTTTTAACCCTATTGCTTTTGTGTGTATTATAGTTAATTGATAATTAGCTTAATAATTGTGCATGGTTGTTTTTGTTGACCATTTGACTTGATTGACTTGTTGACCTTGTTGACAACTTGACCACAATCATTTCATTTGGAAGATACTCTTTGATCCTTGCAATTTGCATTAATATTGAAATGATAATGGTCATGTCTTGATTAAACCATGACAATTTTCTAGCTAATTATTTAATTAAAATATTACACACATATTAGTGAGAATGGCTCACTAATAATTCATTCTCTCATATCATTTCTCTCTCTTGCTCATCCTCTCCCTCAAGCTCTCTCCCTCTCATGTGTTGAGAAACAAAAAGCTTGAGAAAAACCCTCACTTGATCTTCTCTACTTTCTTCTAGGGTTCAAGTCTTAGCATTTCTTGCACTCTAGTTACTCCTAGCTTGGAGTTGAAGCTAAAGGTCGAGGCTTTCGGGTGGATCCTTCTTTGACGGGAGAAGACAAGCAAGGTGACCTCTTTCTACCATTCCAAGGAGCAAGGAGAGAAGGACTTTGAGCTCAAGGTATAACCTTTCCATCACTTAGCTAGTTACTAGTTAGGGTTAGCTTGTTTTTGTTTAGCAAAGATCCTTAAAGCTTGGTCCATGTTGCCTATAGTTGATAAAAATCCAATTTTTATTTTGTTTTCCGCCTCCCCGTAAGCACCGGGGTGGGCAACGTGGACTTACAGTGGTATCAGAGCCTAACTAAACATAAACTAGCTAAGTAGTTAAGTGTAACGAAGTTTCGAAACCAGAAAATCGAAAAACCAAACTCGCAAAACCCTAAGTTTCTGTTAATTTTTTTTCTGGTCAAAATAAAATTTGTTATACACCAAAAATTATCTCAGGGTTTTGTGTAGAAAACCACCAAAGACGAACCAGAGAGGCGACCAAAGGGCTGCGGATCCGCGGCAATAGGAAGCTCTTGCCGCGGAACCGCGGCCGTCTTGTCCCCTCTCTGCTTCGATTTTGGTACAGTGTGTTTCTGTGTTGGTTTTGGGATTTTTAGGATATGTTATATGTGCCCAGATTTTCCAGAACTAAAATTTACTTTTGGGGGCCTATAAATCCGTATTTTTCGGAACTTCACTACACTTTAACTATATCGGTTATATCTGTAATGCTTGTATGTATTGAACGTCGGCTAATCTCTATAAGTCGATTAGTCGGGGTTATACATCTCTGTGATCTGTGATTGTTATTGGTTTGTGGATATGAATGGATTGGATTGTCGCGGGTGAATAGCCGGGGTGGATGTGAGATGAGCGTTATTTTTCTTTCATTCATTTGTAACATGTAAATTGATGTAATAATATTATTTGTATGGCCGCACAACCGGGTCGGGGTTGTAGCCGTCATTGTATAATTCTTTTTACTGTTTTTGCTCCTAGGATAGACCCATAGAGGGGGTGCACAAACTACCGGGTATCTCGAAGTGCCGAGTGGCCTACTCACGGTGGTGAGGGAGGTTGCTTCGCTTCGGGTGCTTGGCGAGTAGTTTGCCGCACCCGTAGGGGTCTTGGGTGGGGTATTGGCTATTCACCGCGACCGTGTAATCCGCTTTACGTTGCAGGCTCGAACGCATTGCGGATTCCTAGTATATCCAATGTATTCATCTGTGATCTGTAATGTCTATCATTGCTATATATTTATATATAATAACTATTTAGGCGTTGCTTATGTTTTACAGCCGCGCTAGCCCAGCCCCGCTCTGTCGTTAGTTAAGTAACCTAACGGGTGATGACGGGGCCCCGTGGCGAATGCGAATGGCATAAGCGTACGTCATATTTTGGTTGTTTTCTGCAATGGTAGGATTAAATGATGGGACGCATTAAAAGAACTAATGCAAGAAATAAACCATGTAAAAGTCGATTGGAACACTTTGAAAACCACTCGGTTCTTTTCAAAACGAAACTTTTAAATGCGGAGCTTGAACCACTCCTTTTAAAAGCTATCTCGTTCCATCGATTATATCAAGTTCACTACGTTCACGGTTTCGCCAAAACCATCCGTAGCCCTCCATCATTTCGGTTAAATATTCGGTAGTATTCAAGCTATGTATTTTGACCTCATGCCAAGGCATAGTGATTGGTAGCTGCCGGATATTTATCCGTTGCATAGATAAAATGCGTTGATTTGAGACAGTCGTACTGCCGTTTTGGCCTACGTCAAGGGTAGGTACGGGTGGGTTCAAATTAACCAGGATAATGATGGGAAGAACTTGACATGTGACTTATGACATTTTGACCTCACGCCAAGGTCATAAGAGCATGGGGCAAAAATCCACATCGGGATTTTCATATGTACTGAAACTTGCTAGCGTTGCATACCATTTGGAGTGTGATAATTCTGGTAGGATTCCTTCGGTTTTATCACGCGATGATATTTGGATCCCGATCCTACTGTGAGTATATGCTACTCCTCGGGAAAACTCTCACTTAACGATCAATGCTATAAACCTTGTAGGTGCCTAGAAAGGTGTTAGCGGGGCTACGCCCACAGGGAAAAGAGGTTACTTAATTAAGGAACTTCGCGAAAGCGTTGGAAAACCTCCCTCGAAGTACCGACACTGGCCTGGCTGAACGGTTAAGCAAGTATTGTACGGTGAGAATGATCCCGACTAATCCTTTTCTTTATGGTTTGAGAAGGGATTGAGAAACAGTGGGAGCCATCCAGTTTAGACAAACTAAAAACCACTCTAAACTTGCAAGAGCATCATGCTAAAGTGTTTCTTTTCTCTCTCCTAATTGCAGCGACCATTCAAGATGACCGGACTTAAGTTACTATTAGATAAAAATATATTGACAGGGCCAAACTACAAAGATTGGCTCAGGAATGTCAAGATGGCTATCACTTATGACAAGCTGGGGTATATACTTACCACCAAAGCTCCCCCTGTCCCAGGTCCCACCTCCAGCGTCGCGGATGTAGAAATCCGTAAGACATGGGAGATAGATTGCGCGAGGGCCAGATGCCTCATACTAGCCTCGATGGACAACGAACATCAGAGGAGGCACGAGAATATGGACCTAGAGTCCATATTTCTCCATACAAAAGAACTGTATGGAGAGCAGTCTCGTATCGCTAGATACGAAGTGTCGAAGAAGCTTTTTTCGGAAAGGTTGGCCGTCGGATCATCGGTAGCGGACCACGTGCTTAAGATGATCGGCTACATAGAGGAGCTCGCGGACCTTGGGACCACGTTGGAGAATGAACTCTATACTGATTTGATTCTCCAGTCCCTTCCTTCCATTTACGCCCAGTTCATTCTTAACTTCAACATGCAAGGAAAGGAGGTTGAACTTGCCGAACTTCTGAACATGTTGAGGACTGCTGAGGGCACCCTACAGAAGGGTAGGGAGACATCCACTTTGTTTGTAGGAGGATCTTCCTCTTCGAGGTCCAGGGCGAAAGCCAAGGGCAAGAAGAAGAAAGCCCCCGCCAAACCAAGAGGCAGTGTCGGTAAAGTGGATACGAAGGGAAAGGGTAAAGCAACAAAAGTAGCGGGGAAGCTGGTGGGGAAGGAAGAATGCTTCTATTGTCACAAAAGTGGTCACTGGAAACAGGATTGCAAGGCTTGGAAAGCCAGAACACAGGATTTGAAGCGAGTTGCAGCTTCAGCTTCAGGTGTGTATGTTATTGAAAACTGTCTATCAATAAACTCTACATCCTGGGTATTGGATAACGGATCAGGATCTCATATCTGTAATTCTTTGCAGGCGTTGAGAAAGCGTAGAGTTTTGAAGGCAGGTGACATGACCCTCAGAGTTGCGAACGGTGCTAGCATGGATGCTGAGGCCGTGGGGGACTATCACCTGGGATTATCAGATGGACACTTTTTGGTTTTGCGTAGTTGTTATTATGTACCAAATGCAACCTGTAATATCATTTCTGTATCTTTATTATCTAAAGAAGGTTATGAATTTGCATTTGTAAGTAATGTAGTGAACATTCACCTTAATCAAGTTTTGATTGGGTCAGGTACATTGAACAACGGTATATACGTTTTAAACCAATCACAGGTTTTCAATATCCAGAATACACACAAAAGAAAGTCTCCAGAAATTAATAAAACTTTCTTATGGCATTGTAGACTGGGTCACATCAATGAGAGAAGATTGACTAAGTTACATACTGAAGGATATTTAGATCCGTTCGAATATCAATCGTATGCAACTTGTCAATCCTGTCTCAAAGGAAAGATGACAAAGGCTCCGTTTTCTGGACACGGAGAAAGAGCGAGCGAGCTCTTGGGACTCGTACACAGCGACGTGTGCGGTCCAATGTCTACACATGCGCGAAGCGGTTTTTCTTACTTCATTACTTTTACGGATGATTTCTCAAGATTCGGACATGTCTTCTTAATGAAGCATAAATCCGAAGCTTTTGATAAGTTCCAGAAATATAAGAATGAAGTAGAAAAACAAATAGGCAAAAGTATCAAGATCCTAAGATCGGATCGAGGAGGAGAATACTTAAGTGCCGAATTCCTGAAATACTTAAAAGAGAATGTAATTCTCTCTCAGCTTACTCCTCCATACACTCCGCAACATAACGATGTATCGGAGAGACGGAACCAAACCCTATTGGATATGGTACGGTCCATGATGAGTAACGCTGAGTTACCGCGATCGTTCTGGGGATATGCGCTAGAAACAGCTGCATATCTTTTGAACCGTGTTCCCACTAAGACTGTGCCTACCACACCATATGAGTTATGGAGTGGGAAGAAACCCTATCTTCAATACTTGAAGATTTGGGGATGTCCAGCTTATGTCAAAAAGCAGCATACGGACAAGCTCGAGGCACGCTCAGTACTGTGCATGTTTGTGGGATACCCAAAGAACTCCAGGAGATATCTTTTCTATTACGCAGAGGAACAAAAAGTCCTTGTTTCTCGTAATGCCCATTTTCTGGAACATCAGTTTTTAGAAAAAGAAATAAGTGGGAGCGCAATAGAACTGGAAGAAATTCCAGAACCACAAACTATTACTGAAAGCTTAGTGGAACCAGAAAGTTCAAAAGACCAGGACATTCCTACGCCACTCCGCAGGAGTAGTAGGCAGTCTCATCCGCCCGAGAGGTACTACGGTTTTCTCATTGACGGGGTTGGAGAGGACTGCATCATAGATTGTGATGAGCCTACTAGCTTCCAGCAAGCCATTCAGAACGTCGACTCGGTAAAATGGCTGGATGCAATGCGGACCGAGATGGAGTCCATGTACACCAACAAAGTATGGACGTTGGACATTGCTCCAGACGGGGTAAAACCCGTAGGATGCAAGTGGATCTTCAAAAGGAAGATTGGTGTAGATGGACAGGTTGAGACCTATAAAGCTAGACTGGTAGCAAAGGGTTTTCGTCAGCGACCTGGTTTGGACTATGACGAAACCTTTTCTCTAGTAGCTATGCTGAAATCCATTCGGATCCTTCTTGCCATCGCTGCTTTCCACGATTATGAGATTTGGCAGATGGACGTAAAGACAGCTTTTCTAAATGGTCATTTAGAGGAGTGTGTCTATATGGACCAGCCAGAGGGTTTCATTCAGCGTGGGAGCAGCGGAAAAGTGTGCAAGTTGCTCAAGTCCATTTATGGACTCAAGCAGGCATCGCGGAGTTGGAACATCTGTTTTGATGAGACGGTCAAAGAATTTGGCTTTATCAAAAATCCAGATGAACCATGCATCTATTGTAGATTTGTAGCGAGAACTGTAGTATTCCTCGTTTTATACGTGGATGACATTCTCTTAATAGGAAATGACATTCCTATGCTACAATCTGTCAAGGGGTTCTTGTCACACAGGTTCTCCATGAAAGACCTGGGTGATGCCTCATACATTCTGGGTATCCGGATCTACCGTGACAGATCCAAGAGGATATTAGGACTCTCACAGTCCAGGTACATCGACACCATACTGAAGAGATTCAGTATGGAAGATTCTAAGCGCGGTAATCTACCGGCTTGTCACGGGATCACCCTCTCCAAAGAGATGTCTCCCAAGACTGATTTGGAGAGGGATCGCATGTCTATTATACCCTACGCTTCTGCGGTAGGCTCTATAATGTATGCGATGTTGTGTACCAGACCGGATGTGGCTTATGCACTGAGTGTGGTAAGCAGGTATCAGTCAAACCCTGGGGAGAAACATTGGATAGCAGTAAAAAACATTCTCAAGTACCTGAGAAGGACTAAGGAGATGTTCTTGGTATATGGCGAAAAAGACCTGCAGATTGAGGCCTTTGCTGACTCCAGCTTCCAGAGTGACAAGGATGATTCCAAGTCCATGTCGGGTTTTGTCTTTACCCTCAATGGAGGGGCGGTGTGTTGGAAGAGCTCCAAACAGGAAACCGTTGCTGACTCGACTATGGAAGCGGAATACATCGCTGCATCTGATGCCGCAAAAGAAGCTGTCTGGATGAGGAAGTTCTTGAAAGAACTTCAGGTGGTTCCGTCCATTGTTGACCCAATACCTCTGTATTGCGACAACAACGGGGCTATAGCTTTAGCGAAGGAACCCAGGTCCCATCTGAAATCTAGACACATCTTAAGGCGGTATCACCTGATCAAGGAGATCGTGGATCGCCAGGAGATCGAGGTCCGGAGAGTTGCATCAGAGGATAACACAGCAGATCCATTCACCAAGGCCTTGCCCCAGACTCAGTTCGAGCGGCTGATCGAGATGATAGGTCTTCGATACGCCAGTACATGGCCTTAGTGCAAGTGGGAGATTGTTAGTGTATATACCCTAGAGGCCATTACTGTATCATACTAGTTTGTATATTACTTAATGGAAGCTTGGGATATTCACAGTTGTATATACAATCTTGTTCGAAATGGTAGTATGCTACTTGGTTTGTCTCTGCTTTAATATGTGCATGTGTTTCTTTTAGCATATTGCTGGTATACATATTAGTAGAGCCCTTAGGATCATTGCTTGATTACCAGCATTGTGATGGCGCTCGCACTCGTGGGAGCTGGGTAATCTATAAGCACATCCTTATACAGGTCCCTGGTCGTTGGACTATCGAGACAGGGCATCGATACTCCGGAGTAGACTAGCGTATGCGCTTTTCATCCCAGTGTGGGAGACGGTCTGTCCCACAGCCGTTAGTACGTCGTACTTGGGATAGTATGCGGGTGCTCGTTAGGTTACGAGTACACTGGACAGGACTCGTCGGGAACTGTTGGTTGGTAATATACCTATCGTCAGTTATCAGTTCCCAGGTGACATGAGTACAGCTTAGTCCTCTGACTTGACACTGTCACTTCGCCTCGAGTGTGTTCCCACTGCACTTTGATTACTACCCTACCACGGCTCAAAGGAGTCGTGCAAAAAGGTAGTTTTTGGGTGCAGTCCCGAAGCACTTGGAGGCAGTGACGGTTAGACAGGATTCGTCTCTCCCGGTATTGGGGGTTGACATCGCGCTGTGTCCAGGAGAGCCATTACACGAGTAGTCCCTGGCCAGGGCAAGCGAGATATACTGGTAGGTTTCCAGTGTTATCTCAGGGTGTTCTGGGCTACACTCCGACACGACTTGTACCGCTATTAGGGGACTGACGTTCACCGCCCCCCTAGGCCCGCCATGCGATGTATCAGACGAACAGACCGGACTGTACGGAGACTGTCACATACAGGCTCAGTAGGAGTGCAGATGGGGTTCACCTCGTCAGTCTTCTTATCGACATCTACCTGGGGACCGTTACGTACAGCTAGTGCCGCTTGCGGTCTGTGGTTAAACCCACTGCCAGCGTAGTGTCGAGTCTTTAGAGTCCCACACAGAGAGCTATTCGCCTTTAGGCAAAATGAGTAGAGGTCGCATTGTTTTGCGACAGGGTTCGTTCGCATCCGCGCACTTGTGCACGTTTGCTGTCCGGACAGTTTATACTAGCGGGCTTTGGTTTAAGCCGGATCCTAGTATATGATTTGAGATTGGTTTTTCTCAGTGTATTCGTGTTCCTCGGATCACGAATGCGGGTGCGTATGCACAGTTGCTTGAGATTGGGGGAGAGGACCTTGTTTAGGGTTAATGGCTATTGTCATTTTTTTAACCCTATTGCTTTTGTGTGTATTATAGTTAATTGATAATTAGCTTAATAATTGTGCATGGTTGTTGTTGTTGACCATTTGACTTCATTGACTTGTTGACCTTGTTGACAACTTGACCACAATCATTTCATTTGGAAGATGCTCTTTGATCCTTGCAATTTGCATTAATATTGAAATGATAATGGTCATGTCTTGATTAAACCATGACAATTTTCTAGCTAATTATTTAATTAAAATATTACACACATATTAGTGAGAATGGCTCACTAATAATTCATTCTCTCATATCATTTCTCTCTCTTGCTCATCCTCTCCCTCAAGCTCTCTCCCTCTCATGTGTTGAGAAACAAAAAGCTTGAGAAAAACCCTCACTTGATCTTCTCTACTCTCTTCTAGGGTTCAAGTCTTAGCATTTCTTGCACTCTAGTTACTCCTAGCTTGGAGTTGAAGCTAAAGGTCGAGGCTTTCGGGTGGATCCTTCTTTGACGGGAGAAGACAAGCAAGGTGACCTCTTTCTACCATTCTAAGGAGCAAGGAGAGAAGGACTTTGAGCTCAAGGTATAACCTTTCCATCACTTAGCTAGTTACTAGTTAGGGTTAGCTTGTTTTTGTTTAGCAAAGATCCTTAAAGCTTGGTCCATGTTTCCTATAGTTGATAAAAATCCAATTTTTATTATGTTTTCCGCCTCCCCGTAAGCACCGGGGTGGGCAACGTGGACTTACAGTAGGGAGGAAATCAAAGCACAGTGGGAGCCACACAAAGCTCTATGTTGATCTTGGGTATACAGACTAATCTGTACCAGTGTCACCAGAGGACTGCTATCTGACGATAGGTATACTACCACATAGGAGTCCTTGGCGAGTCCTTTTCGGTGTACCCATTCTCCAATGAGCACCTGTGTATAATCTTTGATGTCACACACCAATGGTTATGGGATCTACCATCGCCCTCTAATGGACAAGAAACGTACACACTAGTCTACACTGGAATATCGATGCCCTGGTCTCGATATTCACACGACTAGGAATGGATTAAAGGATGTGCTTGTAGACCACCCTGGCCCCACTAGTATATCTCATCATAATCCTGGTAGTCAAGTACATATACTAAGGGCTTTATCAACGTGTGAGAGCAAGACAGTAAAGAATACCAGTCAACAGGTTAAGATAAAGAGTAACCAGATAGCATACTATCATGTCGAGCAAGAAAGTCCTCTCTATATATTTATGTCCAAGCATCCACTATAATATACATCACATGTACAATAATGGGCTCTAGGGCATACATATAACTAACAATCTCCCACTTACACTAAGGCCATGTGTTGTAGTATCTCATACCCAACATCCCAGAAAGTCTCTCAAATTATATCTGGGGGATGGCCTGAGTGGATCCGCTACGTTGTCCTTCTTCTCAACTCTCCTGACCTCGATCTCCCGGCGATCAACTATCTCTCTGATCTGGTGATACCACCTCAGAATATGTCTGGATCTCTGATAGGACTTGGGTTCCTTAGCCAAAGACACAGCTCCATTATTATCACAATACACAGGTATTGGATGCTTAATGGATGGAACCACACCAAGATCAGCAATGAACTTCTTCATCCAGACAGCTTCTTTGGCAGCTTCGTTAGCAGCGATGTATTCAGCCTCCATCGTCGAGTCTGCTACGGTGTCTTACTTGGAACTCTTCCAACACACCGCCTCCTATTGAGGGTAAAGACAAAACCCGAGACCGACTTTCTGTCGACCTTATCATTCTGGAAACTCGAATCGATAAAGAACTCCACCCGGAGTTCACCATTACCATACACCAAGAACATTTCTTTAGTCCTTCTCAAGTACTTAAGAATGTTCTTCACAGCTGTCTAGTGATTTTCCCCAGGATCTGATTAATACCTGCTCACTACACCTAGTGAGTAAGATACATCCAGTCTGGTACATAACATCGCATACATGATAAAGCCTACTGCCGAAGTAAAGGGTATCCCTTACATGCGAGCCTCCAAATCAGTCTTGGGAGACATCTCTTTGGAGAGAGTGATTCCTGAACAAGCGGGTACATTACCACGCTTGGAATCTTCCATACTAAACCTCTTTAATATGGTGTCTATGTACCTGGATTGGGACAATCCCAACATCCGTTTAGATCTATCTCTATAGATCTTTATCCCCAGAATGTAGGAGGCATCACCAAGATCTTTCATCAAGAACTTGAGTGATAAGAAGAGCTTGACCGAGTGTAGCATAGGAACATCATTTCCTATCAAAAGTATGTCATCCACATACAATACGAGGAAGACCACCTTACTCTTTACTACCTTCTTATATATACATACATTTTTGATGAAGTCAAACTCTTTGATAGCTTCATCAAAACAGATGTTCCAACTCCGCGACGCCTGCTTTAATCCGTAGATAGATTTAAGCAGCTTGCATACTTTTCCACTGCTCCCACTGTCTAGGAAACCTCAAGCTGTGTTATATACATGCTCACTTCTAAATCACCATTTAGAAAAGCGGGCTTGACGTCCATCTGCCAGATTTCGTAGTCATGGTATGCAGCAATGGCAAGTAGGATCCTGATGGACTTAAGCATAGCGACAAGAGAAAAGGTTTCATCATAGTCGACGCCAGGTCGTTGACGAAAACCTTTTGCTACAAGTCTAGCTTTGAAAGTCTCAGCTTTTCCATCTACACCTATCTTCTTTTTGAAGATCCACTTTCTCCCAATGGGTTTTACCCCTTCAGGAGCAACTTCCAAAGTCCATACTTGGTTAGTGTACATGGATTCCATCTCAGATCGCATTGCATCCAGCCATTTCACATAGTCTCCACTTGTGATGGCCTGTTCAAAACTAGTTGGATCATCATCTTCCATGAGGCAATCCTTGCTCCCACCGTCTATGAGAAAACCGTAGTATCTCTCAGGTGGATGAAGAACCCAACTAGATCTGCGGAGTGGCTTCGGTTCGTCTAAGACTATTGAATCCTCCGGTTCCACCAAATCATCAGTTATAGTTTATGTTTGCTGGAACTAATTCCAGTTCTATCTCATCGCCACTAATTTCTTCCACAAGAAATTCCTTTTCCAAAAAAGGTGGCATGTTGAGAAACAAAACAACTTTTGTTCCTTAGCGTGGTAGAGGATATTCCCTCGCGAATGTTTAGGATATCCTACAAACTTGCACAGAACTGACCTTTCCTCGAGCTTGTCCGGATTTCGCTTTTCAACATAGGCCGGACAGCCCCATATCTTAACTCGTTTAAGAGATGGTCTCTTCCCATTCCATATTATTGGATATAGTGCCATCAAGGCAATTATCATAGTCGCAGGCAGGTGATTATGATAATTGAGTGAGGACCTATACCGGTAGAACAGTCTTACTCGATATGATAGTATGCTATCTGGTTTGTCTTTATCATCAAGTACATGTTGATAGAGCCCATAGGATTCTTGTCTGACTACCAGCATTATGGTGGCGATTATATAGGTAGGAGCTCGGGGTCTATAAGCACATCATTAAATGTCCCTAGTCGTGGGAGTATCGAGACTGGGCATCGATACTCCAGTATAGACTAGTGTATACTGATCGAGACCCCGACGAGGGGCGGTGGACAGGTCTCACAAGCCATTGGTGTTAGTTTGTTCACCTAAGATTGTGTTCAGGTGCTCATTGGGTTATGAGTACACTGGACGGACTCACCGCGAACCGTCTAGTTGGTGTTATACCTATTGTCAGATAGCAACTCCTAGATGACATGTGTACAGGATAGTCTGTCGACCTGAGATCGTCATTTCTCTCGTGTGAGTTCCCACTGTGCTTTGATTACTACCCTACCACGGCTCAAAGGAGTCGGGAAAATAGGTTTTAGTTGGGTATAGTCCCGAGCCATATGGAGGCAGTAATCGGATCGTCAGGGATTCGTTTCTCCCGTTATTAGGGGTTGATATCGCATTGTGCACGGGTGGCCATCACCAGAAATCCATGGCCATGGTGGACGAGAATTACCGATTCAGGATCGATAGTTTCTCAGGTGGTGATGGGTTTCATGCCGACACTAAATATCACGTTTTTAGGGGTCTGACTTTATCCACCCCTCTAGATTCGATATGCGATACTCTTAGACGAACAGACCAGACTGTACGGATATTGTCATTGTCAGGCTTAGTAGGGGTGCAGGATGAGTTTGCTCGTCGGCCTCCCTTTCGCTCAATACCTAAGTAGCCGTTACATACAGCTAGTGCCGCTGATGTGCTTGTGGTTAAACCCACTGCCAGCGTATTGATGAGTCTTTAGAGTCCCACACAGAGGGTTTTCACGGTTTAAGCGATATGGTGTATATGACATATGTTGGAACATACAAGTGTCCAATTAAATATATGCACATGCCGCACAGACTTTAATCGGACGGTTGATAATTCTAGCGGCTTAGGATTAAGCCGGATTATTAAATCAGGTTTTGATTTAATAATTTATATATATGTATTTATATATATGTATTCTAGTATTATTGTTCACTATTCATTTTCTCTCTTGGCTATTTGTATTTTTGTACGAATACGCGTATATGTATTTCGATACGTATACCGGGTTGTATTCCGTATTTATACGGAATAGCTTCTAGAAGTGGACACCTCATTTGTACGTTTTTCCTTTCTTGGAAAATTCATTTGTTTCATAAATGAGGTGGAGGTGTGAGGTGGCATGAGCATGGGTTGTGGCATGTAGAGAGACATGGGTCTTAATTGTTTATTTGGAAAATTGAGATGAGATTTTTTTGGTGAGTGCATGATGAGAGAGAAGGGGGGAAGCCACTGGTTTTCTGAGTGGGCTTGCTCATTTGATTTTTTACACACTTGCTCACTCTCTCATTTCTCTACTCACTTCATCACTTAGCAATTTTTTGAGTTGCTCATGCCACATGTTTCCTCACCTCCTTCATCTTCTATGGTTGCTCCCTTGAGCAATTGTGATGAAATAAAAAGATAGTGACACATTCCTGCACCTCCACTCTCCATTGGTAGCAACCTTTGAGCGTCGGTTGCCTCGTTCGACGAGACTGAAGCTTGCGCCGTTTCCCTCAGGTGGATCATCGTAGATGGAGAAAGACCGGCAACCAAATTCCATCAAGGAGCCACTAGGAGCTTGGGGATGATGTTTGAAGACCGAAGGACACGGATCAACTCGGTATAAACATTCTAACTTCTTTTTATAGCTTGCTAGTTTAGGGTTTAGGGTAGATCCGGGCACCGGGTAATGGTGGCGCCAGTTTAGAAAATTTTTATTCTGCATTTGGCCACGGTTTGATGGACGAGGCGCTGCCGTAAGCCAACATGGTATCATAGCCATCTTTTAAACCCTTAGCTAGCTAATTTAGACAATGTTAAAGTATCGAAACCGAAATAACTCCGAAACAGTGCACTGCGCATTCCAGTCTCTATCGATTTTTAAAGTTTTAAAAAAAAATTTTAACAACTGCAGAAGACTACTATGGTGACCATAAGAGCACACACCAAATACGAACCCATTTCACCCATTTTGGACTGAGCACATTGAGGAATTTTCCAAGCTGGCCGGCCTGGGGAGGGTATTTGGGCTTCGCATTTTGTGTGTGGTCTGGTCTCTGGAATAGTGGTTCAGTGGTATTGCTAGTTTTGCCCATTTTGGATATTATGTTATTTGTTGTTTAGGGGCAATTTGGGGTGTTTCGAAGTCGATAATTTAGCACTGTTTAAATGTTTATCAGTACATGCATTACTATCTACGACTGTGAATGCCATTAGAGCGGTACAACTCGTTTAATTGCTATATGTCCTTTTAGACGAGTTTGCGAACCTGACATTCATGTTGATGTTCTGTGTTGTGTTGTGTTGTGGTTGGATTGTCATGGTGGATAGCTATGGTGCAATGATAGTAGAGTTTAGTTTCATTTGTACATTTGATATTGCGGGGCGAGCGTCCGATATGTGGACTGTCGTCACTGCCAGTTTGTATATTATTTGTTTGGGGCACGACCGGGTTGAGGTCGATATCACCATTGTACATATTATTTTCTTTTCTGTACTAGGATTACCCCACAGTGGAGTGCACGAATAGCCGGGTTCTAGAGGGCAACGGGTCCGCATCTTATGGCGTTTAGATGGAGGGGACCTTACTCTAGAATTGGCGGGCTATTCGCCGCACTCGTAGGGGGTATAGGTATGACCCACGGAGGGGTGCCCAAGTTACCGGATTCCATGATGTGCTGGGTGGCCCATTCACGTTGATGAAGGGGGTTGCCTCACTTCTGGTTTTGGCGGGTAACTTGCCGCGCTCGTAGGGGTCTAGGTTTCATTGCACAGGCTATCCACACGACAAGGAACGTCGGGTCTCATTTTCTGCTCAAGTGAAACCAGGGGCTCCAGGATTATCCACTATTCTGTGATGCTTCTGTGATGCTTCTTTATATCATTCCTGGGACGATTGTTATATATATTTATATATATACTAGTAGATGTTGTATATGCTTTGCACCCGCGGTAGCCCAGTCCCCGCTCTGTCGTTAGTTAACTAACCTAACGGATGATGGCGGGACCCGGTGGCGAATGCGGATGGCATATACGCACATTTTATTTTCGTTCTTTTCTGGTGTATGGGACTGCGTTGATTTTGATCAATGCAAGGATAAAACAAACCTATACAATGTTATTGGAACCAAGTTTCAAAAACTGACATTACAGACGTTTTCTTTTGTTTTGCACAGTGGTATTTGGTTATGAATATCCAGCACCTCATTCGACGAGGCAAGGGCCGAGATCCCTTCATCGGGATTAACCCCTTGAGCGAAAGTTTGCGTCGGCGTAATAACTTCATTATCGTCGTTTTCTTTTTCTTTGCATTGTGGTATTCAGTTAGGAATATCCTGCACCTCATTCGACGAGGAAAGAGCCGAGATCCCTTCACCGGCAGTGACCTCTTTAGCAAAAGTTTTTGCCACAATATATTTATAAAACCACTCGGTTCTTTCAACGATATCAAGTTCATTACGTTAAAGGTTTTTCGCCAAAAAAAAGCCGTAGCACACCGTCATTTATTATAAGTACTATTTAGTATCCGTGCTATGTTTGTTGGCAAGCGTCAAGGCATAATGTACCGTAGCTGAATAATACTTATTTGTAGCATAGATATACGATTGATCGGGACAGTCGTACAACTTTGTTGGCTAGCGTCAAGGGTTTGTTCGGGTGGGTTCGAGTTAATCCAGGACAATGACGGGTTGAACTTGACTAGTGACCTACAACTTGTTGGCAAGCGTCAAGGTTATAGGTCGTTAGGGGTAAAAATCACATCGGGAGTTTCAAATATACAGGAAACTTGCTAGGCTTGCGCATACCTTCTAGAGTATGGTAACCTGAGTGGCTTCCATCAAGTTATCATGAGATGATAGTTGGATCCCGATTCCCACTGATGAGTTACTCCTCGGGTGATTCCGACTAATTCTCCTTTTGGGTTTGGAGGAGAATTCGATGAAACAGTGGGAGCCATCCTGATTAGATAAAGTGATTAACCATTTTGATCTATGTTAGAGTGCACGCCGAGTGTTTCTTTTCTCTCTCTCTTTGGCAGCGACCATGGCCCGACCCTTGACTAAAACTCATGAACCAAGTTAACCGAACCTTCTTAAAACACTTTGGCTTTTATATTGTCACGGTGTCGCATACATCATTGCCACTTCTATATTACCTCTGCATTTCTTCAAAACACCCCGTATCACTACGAACATCCACTTCTATTGGATAAATCCATCGTATAATTACATACGAACTCGAAGGAACTTGTTCCAGATTCGAGGATGGATTCGGGTTCTGGAAAGATTGAATAAGATTATTCGGTTGTCTTTTCCCTTTACCTTCTCTCAGGTTGTGAGGGCACCTAGGATTACGAGAGAGTACACCTATTGAGTTTATTGGACAGTCTCCTTCCAAACCATAGACTGGTGCCGATAGGTAAGGAAGGAAGAAAACCAATTAAGCCTAAGTGTGGTGTAAAAAAGGTAATAAGTAAAGACATATAAAGGGATTAGAATAAGGGCACAGAAAAATACGACTGCTATCATTCAAGAAAAAAACCGTGTATACCCCTGCCACTCCCACATCCACTTTGAATTTCTCCAAAACACTCCGCATCACTACGGATATCCACTTCTATTGGATATGCCATCATATAGTTACATACGAACTCGAAGGAATTCGTTCCAGATTCGAAGATGGTTTCCGGTTCAGGAGAAATAAGAATAGGATTATTCAGATGACTTTTTTCATTACCTTCTCTCAGGTTGTGAGGGCTCCTCGCATAAGGAGAGTACACCTATTACGCGTATTTGATAGCCTTCTTCCAAACCTCAGGCTGGTGCTGAAGGGTATGGAAGGAAGAAAACCAATTTGTAGCATTTTGAATATTTAGAAATAAAGAAAAGTAATTAAATTAAAAATAATATGATAAATCACAAAAACTGTTAAAATCAAATAAGTCAATCTTCATAAGATATATGTAATACAATTTAAATAAAAAAATTTATATGCAAATTAAATAAGTTACAAGGGTTTTTGTGACAAATTTAGCTTCATTTTAACAAAATGAGTGTTTTATAATAAGTTAGGTTGTGAGGGGTTTATATGTAATGTTTAAGTTTTATGCAAATATGAGATTGTTAAGGGTATAAGTGAAAGTGGGATAGAAATCATTTTTTAGTTCTGAAATTACATTTAAAATTAAATCAAAAATGTGAAGATAATGCATAACCACCTCATGCTTGCATGCACACTCTCATCTCACACCTCCTTGCATGAAGCACACACATCTTAACCCTTGACACCTCCTCCTACCACCTCACCCTTCCCTTCTTCTCTTATATAGAGGTTATGTTCACATCTAAATTCTTTTAAAAAAATTTTGAAATTCTGAAATCAAAACAAAAATAAAAGAGAAAAAGAAAGAACAAGAAGAATAAGAATGAAGCTATGTTCTAAGAGTTGATCACCATCAAGCTAGGAGGGACTTAGCATCTTAGAGGGTTATTCCTACAAATAATTGGAGGGTAAAATTCTTAAGCACTATATGTAATTTAAGTTCTGTAGAGCAGTTAAGTGAAATTGAACCAAGTCACATAATATCGTATTTTGATTAAAACTAAACTCTGTTGAAATCTGCTTTTATTTAGAAGATAATTAACTTAACAAAACAGTGTTAAAATGATGTAGGAAACACCTAGAACAAAACATAGGACCACGAACCCAGGGGGCGGTTTTTGGCCGGCGGCCATAAAGGAAATTCCGGCGTCGCCGGCCGGGTAGGAGGCTAGGTGGGTTGGTTCTGTTGGGTAAGTTCCAGTGTATAAATTTGGTTATTTTGGTGTTGTTTAGTTAAGCTAGTTTTACAGTAATTAGAATCTGGAAACATATATCGTAAAGGATATCGTAAAATACTAAATACGACACGGTTAAAATACGTCGCGATTTAAATTCTGTAACAATATAGATTAAGGTTAAAATCCAGCAAGATTAAGTGGGTGATAACTTGATATAATCAAATAGTATATAGCTTATACGTGGGATCGGGTGTTTGTCTTTTCCGTCATATCGGAATAGCCGTTTTTCTTATACGTTAAAATTGTGAATTTAGATTTGAATACAAAAATTACGGAAGCAGCGAGGAAAGGGAAAGGATTAGCAATTCCAGTGTAGATTCGGTCTTTCCGGTGAGTAGACTAAACATCTACCGGGGAATTTTGTAAAGATGGCGTGTTTCTTCCGCTGTGTTACTTAATTTAAATGCTTTATATTGTTATGCCAAATTGATAATATGCATTCATCATATATACCTATAATTGCGTAGTTGTTAGAACACTGCACAATTATCGACAAGTCATGCCACATGCACGTCTTATATGCTACACACACCTCGTCGATATTGCCATGTCACTTTACACTTAAACATAATACTTGTTAACATGAATTTATATCGTATTTCACATATCAATAATGGTACTAAATTTCATCATTTATATCATGTTAGTATGTGTGTATTTCTGTTTTATATAAGAGATAAATGCAGAATTGAGGATTTATGGTTTTGGAGTTTTGAATACTATTTCATAAATCCAGTGTTTTCAAGATTGATGTGTCATGTCCACCATGAGATGTTTTCTGTTTTGGTTTTATTCCGGACCGAGTGGGGGAGATATACGGTCACGGATTTTACGTTATCCATACTGAGTGGGGGAGATATATAGTTGGATACATGGTGCACCCGGTCGAGACCGAGGGGCAGGATGGCCGCATTGAGGCGGGGGAGCCTAGCGAGGTTACTCGATACCGGAGATAGTGGAAAAAATACGTCGTGTATCTAGATGATAACGACCGGTATTATTGATTCAGGATCATTCGGGGAATGATGCCTGTGAGAAATGGAAGTTTTTTGTCGTTGATGGACACGGAGAAATGAATTTATTGAGAATAGATGATGAGATTTCAGTGGTATTATGAGGTTTGCTTTATACATTGATGATTTTCACATATAATCATACCTTATACTTGTTCACATTTCAGTTAATATGATTTTCATATTTACATTGTTAACCGTTATATGTTAGTTATATTCACTGAGTTGGCAACTCACCCCCGTTGTGCCACAGTTCCTTGCTGGGGTAGAGTGGACGGTTGACTGCGGTGCAGATCTACGTTTGCGGATTTTTCATATCTTTTGCTAGGTGGGTTACATATGTAGTAACCTTCTCTTTTTGGGTATTGTATTTTGTATCTAGAAAGTCTCCATCAAACCTGTATTTTGACTTAGAATGAGAGATTATATATTTTGGCAGTTGAGATCGTTTGGTCGATACATTATAATTTCTTTCTTTATGTCTGAGATTCATATTGTTGTCCTTTATATTGAGATTTATTTTCGTTGTTAATTTTCGTTGATCCCAACTAGGGATGTAACTAAACTTAACTCTTTATACTTGTTTAATAAATTAACTTCATAATTTAGGATTTTTACTTAAAAAACTAAATTTTTATAAATAATTCCGCAATAAGGTATTTTGATCTTGGTTTTCGGCTTACTTGGACTACGTGCATATCTTTAGATATGCTACTATCTAAGTGCCGGTCACATCCACCCTTTGGGTCGTGAAAAAATTGGTATCAGAGCCTAGGAGTAACCTTACGGAATTAAGTAAGGGATTTTAATAGGTTGATATGAGTCCGTGAGTTAGGATGACCGTTGGTTTGATGGAGTAGGTGAATTAGGATGAATGCAGTACCGTACGTATGTTCCGCGGCATATTTACGTTATCATATTCAGCCTAACTAACCTTAGGATGTATATCTTGATCTATTCTTCCGTTGATTCTGTGTGATTGATTGTTTCTATTCCTACACCTTATCAACTTTCGTTCTTGTTCCAGTTGCTATGGCTACGCGGGCTAGGCGAGCCGCAGCCATAGATGCAGCTAGGGCGAGTCCGCCTGTGACGACGACTGGTACAGCGGACGTTCCGGCAGTGCATGGGCATGTTGATCCTCCTCTTCCAGATCGCATGACTCGGATTGAGGAGGGTATGTTGGGATTACAACGAGTGGTAGGACAGTTAGCGGAGGCCACTCGAGTACTGAGACCAGATCCAGCACCGACCGTAGCAGAGTCCGAGGTACAACCTACACAGACGGTGGTGCTAGTAGATACGAGAGTGATGGAGGTATCACTTGCAGAGTTTATGAGATTGAGACCTCCGGTATTTATAGGGACCGACGTGACGGAGGATCCTCAGTCCTTTCTTGATAGGATGGCGAGGATTGGCAGATCATTACGATGTTCTGATGCGAGGTCAGTGAAGCTGACTAGCTTTCGTTTGGAGGGACTTGCACATGAGTGGTGTGAGTCGATGGAGAGAGGACGAGCCACGAGTCTTCCTCCGATGTCGTGGACCGAGTTTTCCACGGTCTCTCTTACCAGATTTCTCCCCTATAGTGTGAGGGATGCTAAAGCTAGCAGTTTTGAAGCGTTGCGGAAACCGGCAAGTATGTCAGTAGAAGATTATGACTTACGATTCACCCAGATGTCGCGCTATGCCCCATACTTAGTGCCTACGGAGGAGCTTCGGGTGAAGAGGTTCCTAAGGAGTTTGGACACGCAGTTGTATCTGGCGATAGGCTTCCAGCATTTTGATACTTATGCGCAGGCCATGGATGCAGCGATTCGAGTAGAGGAGCGTTTGAGCGAGTCAGTAGTTGTTCCGGAGCCAAAAAGGAGTAGACCGATCGTGCCGACGATTAGACAGTTTGGCAGAGGTAGAGGCAGGTATACTCCAGGCCACAGTGTCGGACGAGGTGGGACACAGGGCCAGATGTTCAGTTCTTATCCCGATGATCAGAGACCACCATCTACATGTTTTAGTTGTGGACTTCCCGGACACTTTGCGCGGGATTGTAGATCTCAGGGAGGGACCGTTGTTCCACAGGCTGCTTTACCCCTTCCACCTCCTACGCCGATGGCTTTACTTCCTCCCCCAGTTGGCGCTACACGCCAGGCAGTTGCACCACGAGGTCGAGGCTTTGCAGGACGTGCTCAGAGAGGTCGAGGAGATAGTGGTAGAGGACGACAGGATGCGGGCAGGGGCCAGGCACGGGTATTTGCGCTGACTCCACAGGATGCCCAGGCATCGAATGCAGTCGTGACAGGTACTCTTACAGTATGCTCGTTAGAGGCATATGTTTTATTTGATTCCGGTTCTACACATTCTTATGTATCTTCACGATTCACACTTTTGTTGGGGAAAGAGTCATCATTATTAGAGTTACCATTAGTAGTGATTACCCCGATTGGAGATTCTTTTATAGCTTGACACGTATTCAGATCATGTTCGGTGCGTGTTGGTGATAGAGATTCGCTAGTTGATCTGATTCTCCTGGACATATTAGATTTTGACATATTTCTTGGTATGGATTGGTTAGCCGCTTGTCATGCCTATGTAGATTTTCGAGGAAAGGCGGTTAGATTTTGTTTTCCAGGTGAACTGGTGGTTGTTGTGCAGGGGGATTGCAAATTAGCTCCTGTCAACATGATTTCTGCCCTTTGTGCGGGGCGACTCTTGAAGAAGGGTTGTCATGGGTTCTTGGCATTCGTTCAGGACTTAGGGGTCGTTGAGGTTCTATTGGATCAGGTTTCGATCGCACGAGAATTTCCTGAGGTATTTCCTGCTGAGTTACCAGGATTGCCACCCGATCGTGACATTGAATTCTGCATTGACTTGATTCCGGGTGCGGGGCCTATTTCTATACCACCATATCGAATGGCACCGACGGAATTGAAAGAACTCAAAAGCCAGTTGCAAGAGTTGTTAGATAGAGGACTTGTTCGTCCCAGTGTATCACCGTGGGGAGCTCCTGTCTTATTTGTAAAGAAGAAGGACGGTAGTATGAGAATGTGCATCGACTACCGACAGCTGAATCGGGTCACTGTGCGAAACAGGTATCCACTACCACGTATAGATGATTTTTTCGATCAGTTGCAAGGAGCTGGGTTTTTCTCGAAGATTGACTTGAGGTGAGGGTATCACCAGTTGAGGGTTCGGAAGGACGATATTCCGAAGACGGCGTTTCGTACGAGATATGTGCATTATGAATTTCTGGTGATGTCGTTTGGACTCACCAATGCTCCAGCAGCTTTTATGGATATGTTGAACCGTATCTTTAGACCATTCATTGATCGGTTTATTATAGTATTCATAGATGATATTCTTGTATATTCTCGGAGTCAGACGGAGCACGAGCAGAATTTACGTATTACGTTGCAGACCTTGAAGGAGCATCAGCTGTATGCAAAATTCTCTAAGTGTGCTTTTTGGCTCGATAGTGTAGAGTTCTTAGGTCACATAGTTACGAGAGAAGGTATATGTGTGGACCTAAAGAAGATTGAAGCGGTACAGCACTGGCCCAGGCCTATGTCATTTACGGAGGTTCGGAGTTTCTTAGGTCTGGCAGGTTATTACAGACGCTTCGTACAGGATTTCTCACAGATAGCCGCAGCTTTGACTGGATTGACTAGGAAGGAGGTTCCATTTCAGTAGACAGATGCGTGTGAGCAGAGTTTCCAGCAGGTGAAGACGCGCTTGACGACTGCACCTGTATTATCTTTACCTTCCGGGTCAGGGGGTTTCGTTGTGTATTGTGATGCTTCTAGAGTGGGTTTAGGCTGTGTGTTGATGCAACACGGCAGGATTGTAGCTTATGCTTCTCGACAATTGAAGAGGCATGAACAAAACTACCCTACTCATGATCTAGAGATGGCTGCTGTTGTATTCGCGTTGAAGATATGGTGACATTATTTGTATGGAGAGTCGTGTCAAATCTTCACAGATCATAAAAGCTTAAAGTATATTTTTCAGCAAAGAGATCTGAACCTAAGGCAGCATAAATGGATGGAACTGGTGAAAGATTACGATTGTGAGATCTTGTACCATCCAGGCAAGGCGAATGTTGTAGCGGATGCCTTGAGTCGGAGGCCTGGAGGTAGCTTATCTCATTTGAGCATTTTGCAGAGACAGTCTTCTACAGACTGGCAAATCTTGTGTGATAGTCGTATACAGTTTGAGTTCACGACGGCAGGAGGCCAGCTAGCCCATGTTCGCACTAGACCTCAGTTATTGGATCGCATTCGAGAGGCTCAGCCCATAGATACTCGTATGATGGAGATTATGGATCAGGTTAGGCAGGGCAGGGAGACGGAGTTCGTGATTGATGATCATAGAGTATTACGTTTTAGGACTCGTCTCTGTGTGCCCGATTCTGACGGATTAAGGCGTGAGATTTTAGAGGATGCTCACAGATCAGCATACAGTATTCATCCTGGTTCCACCAAAATGTATCATGATTTGAAAGATGTTTACTGGTGGGAAGGAATGAAGAGGGACGTTGCAGAATATGTTTCGAGATGCTTGACTTGTTAGCAAGTCAAGGCAGAACACCAGAGGCCAGCCGGAGAGTTGCAGCCTTTACCCATTCCAGAGTGGAAATAGGAACAGATTTCCATGGATTTTGTGGTGGGTCTACCCAGGACTAGCAGAGGGTATGATTCCATTTGGGTGATTGTAGATAGATTAACAAAGGCCGCTCATTTTCTTCCAGTGAAGACAACGTATGGATTTGCTCAGTATGCGCAGGTTTACATCGATGAGATTGTACGTCTACATGGAGTGCCGACATGCATAGTATCAGATCGAGGTACCCGGTTTACAAGCAAGTTATGGCAGAAACTTCAAGAAGCTCTTGGTATACGGCTGAGTTTTAGTACAGCTTTCCACCCACAGACAGAAGGTCAGTCAGAGCGGACCATTCAGATACTAGAGGATATGCTTCGGGCTTGTAGTCTTGATTTCGGTGGTAGTTGGGATCGTCACCTACCTTTGGTAGAATTCTCGTACAACAACAGTTTCCAAGAGACGATCCAGATGGCACCCTTTGAAGCTTTGTATGGGAGAAAATGTCGATCGCCCGTTTGCTGGACGGAACTTAGCGAGAGTTGCATATTGGGACCGCAGATAGTACAGGAGACTACAGAGAAGATTCATTTGATACGGGATAGAATGAAGGCGGCCCAATGCAGACAGAAATCATATGCAGATCGACGACGTCGTAAACTCGAGTTTGAAGTGGGAGATCATGTGTTCCTTCGAGTATCTCCAATGAAAGGCGTGATGCGTTTCGGGAAGAAAGGTAAGCTCAGCCCCAGATATGTTGGACCTTATGAGATTCTAGAGAGGGTGGGCCCTATAGCTTATCGGTTAGCACTTCCACCGAGTTTTCCCGACGTGCATCCGGTGTTCCACGTGTCGATGCTTCGCAGGTATCTTCACGATCCATCTCACGCGATCCAGTATCAGACCTTACAGCTTGAGCCGGACTTATCCTACACTGTGCAGCCAGTCGCTATTCTTGACAGGTAGGCAAAGCAACTACGATCGAGGATACTTCCGTCTGTAAAGGTTCTCTGGCAAGGAAAGAATTGCGAGGAGATTACTTGGGAGACTGAGGACGCAATGCGAAAGAAATTTTCACATCTTTTCATAGGTATATCTAGTAATTATTTTAAATTCGGGGACCGAATTTCTTAAGGGGGGGATATTGTAGCATTTTGAATACTTAGAAATAAATAAAAGTAATTAAATTAAAAATAATATGATAAATCACAAAAACTGTTAAAATTAAATAAGTCAATCTTCATAAGATATATGTAATACAATTTAAATTGAAATTTTTTTTTGCAAATTAAATAAGTTACAAGGGTTTTTGTGACAAATTTAGCTTCATTTTAACAAAATGAGTGTTTTATAATAAGTTAGGTTGTGAGGGGTTTATATGTAAAGTTTAAGTTTTATGCAAATATGAGATTGTTAAGGGTATAAGTGAAAGTGGGATAGAAATCATTTTTTAGTTCTGAAATTACATTTAAAATTAAATCAAAAATGTGAAGATAATGCATAACCACCTCATGCTTGCATGCACACTCTCATCTCACACCTCCTCCTTGCATGAAACACACACATCTTAACCCTTGACACCTCCTCCTACCACCTCACCCTTCCCTTCTTCTCTTATATAGAGGTTATGTTCAGATCAAAATTCTTTTAAAAAAATTCTGAAATTCTGAAATCAAAACAAAAATAAAAGAGAAAAAGAAAGAACAAGAAGAATAAGAATGAAGCTATGTTCTAAGAGTTCATCACCATCATGCTAGGAGGGACTTAGCATCTTAGAGGGTTATTCCTACAACTAATTGGAGGGTAAAATTCTTAAGCACTATATGTAATTTAAGTTCTGTAAAGTAGTTAAGTGAAATTGAACCATGTTACATAATATCGTATTTTGATTAAAACTAAACTTTGTTGAAATCTGCTTTTATTTAGAAGATAATTAACTTAACA
Organism: Agapanthus africanus; assembly: GCA_030015575.1. NCBI lineage: Eukaryota > Viridiplantae > Streptophyta > Magnoliopsida > Asparagales > Amaryllidaceae > Agapanthus > Agapanthus africanus. The sequence goes on from CM057341.1 coordinate 345,340,999, forward strand.
AAACAGAGTTAAAATGATCTAGGAAACACCTAGAACAAACCATAGGACCACGAACCCAGAGGGCCGGTTTTTGGCCGGCGGCCATAAAGGAAATTCCGGCGTCGCCGGCCGGGTAGGAAGCTAGGTGGGTTGGTTCTGTTGGGTAGGTTCCGGTGTATAAATTTGGTTATTTTGGTGTTGTTTAGTTAAGCTAGTTTTACTGTAATTAGAATCTGGAAACATATATCGGAAAGGATATCGTAAAACACTAAATACGACACGGTTAAAATACGTCGCGATTTAAATTCTGCAACAATACAGATTAAGGTTAAAATCCAGCAAGATTAAGTGGGTGATAACTTGATATAATCAAATAGTATATAACTTATACGTGGGATCGGGTGTTTGTCTTTTCCGTCATATCGGAATAGCCGTTTTTCTTATACGTTAAAATTGTGAATTTAGATTCGAATACAAAAATTACGGAAGCAGCGAGGAAAGGGAAAGGATTAGCAATTCCGGAGTAGATTCGGCCTTTCCGGTGAGTAAACTAAACATCTACAGGGGAATTTTGTAAAGATAGCGTGTTTCGCCCGTAGTGTTACTTAATTTAAATGCTTTATATTGTTATGCCAAATTGATAATATGCATTCATCATATATACATATAATTGCGTAGTTGTTAGAACACTTCACAATTATCGACGAGTCATGCCACGTGCACGTCTTATATGCTACACACACCTCGTCGATATTGCCATGTCACTTTACACTTAAACATAATACTTGTTAACATGAATTTATATCGTATTTCTTATATCAATAATAGTAGTAAATTTCATCATTTATATCATGTTAGTATGTGTGTATTTCTGTTTTATATAAAAGATAAATGCAGAATTGAGGATTTATGGTTTTGGAGTTTTGAATACTATTTCATAAATCCAGTGTTTTCAAGATTGATGTGTCATGTCCACCATGAGATGTTTTCTGTTTTGGTTTTATTCCGGACCGAGTGGGGGAGATATACGGTCGCGGATTTTACATTATCCATACTGAGTGGGGGAGATATACAGTTGGATACATGGTGGACCCGGTCGAGACCAAGGGGAAGAATAGCCGCATTGAGGCGGGGGAGCCTAGCGAGGTTACTCGATACCGGAGATAGTGGTAAAAATACGGCATGTATCTAGATGATAACGACCGGTATTATTGATTCAGGATTATTCGGGGAATGATGCCTGTGAGAAATGGAAGTTTTGTGTCGTTGATGGACACGGAGAAATGAATTTATTGAGAATAGATGATGAGATTTCAGTGGTATTATGAGGTTTACTTTATACATTGATGATTTTCACATATAATCATACCTTATACTTGTTCACATTTCAGTTAATATGATTGTCATATTTACATTATTAACCGTTATATGTTAGTTATATTCACTGAGTTGGCAACTCACCCCCGTTGTGCCACAATTCCTTGCAGGGGTTGAGTGGACGGTTGACTGCGGTGCAGATCTACGTTTGCGGATTTTTCATATCTTTTGCTAGGTGGGTTACATATGTAGTAACCTTCTCTTTTTGGGTATTGTATTTTGTATCTAGAAAGTCTCCATCAAACATGTATTTTGACATAGAATGAGAGATTATATATTTTGGCAGTTGAGATCGTTTGGTCGATACATTATAATTTCTTTCTTTATGTCTGAGATTCATATTGTTGTCCTTTATATTGAGATTTATTTTCGTTGTTAATTTTTGTTGATCCCAACTAGGGATGCAACTAAACCTAACTCTTTATACCTGTTTAATAAATTAACTTCATAATTTGGGATTTTTACTTAAAAAACTAAATTTTTATAAATAATTCCGCAATAAGGTATTTTGATCTTGGTTTTCGGCTTACTTGGACTACGTGCATATCTTTAGATATGTTACTATCTAAGTGTCGGTCACATCCACACTTTGGGTCGTGACGCAATTAGCCTAAAGTGTTAGTTGTATGTATGCCCTAGAGGCCAGTATTGTACAGATGATGTATATTATATTTGATACTTGGACATATATAGAGATGACTTTCTTGCTCGATATGATAGTATGCTATCTGGTTGCTCTTTATCTTAACATATATATTAGTCTCTTTTAACTGTCTTATAGTTATATGTTGGTAAAGCCCTTAGGATGTGTACTTGACTACCTGGACTATGATGCAGATCATACTAGTGGGGACATGGTAGTCCATAAGTACATTCTTCAAGGTCCCTAGTCGTAGGTGTATCGAGACGGGGCATCGATATACCAGTGTAGACTAGCGTATATGCTTCTCGACCCATGAGATGGACGATGGATGATCCCATATCCATTGGTGTTTGACATCAGAGATGGTATACAGGTGCTCAGTGGAGACAGGGTACACTGGACGGACTCACCGAGAACTCCGAGATGTTATTATACCTCACGTCAGATGGCAGTTCTTAGGTGACACTTGTGCAGGTTTGTCTGTAGACCCGAGATCGTCATAGAGTCTTGTGTGATTCCCACTGTGCATTGATTTCCACCTTACCACGTCCATGAGGGCATGCAAAATGGTGGTTTTTGGGTACAGTCCCGAGTCACATGGAGGTAATGAGCGATAGGAGGGGTTTCGTCTCTCCCGGTATTGGGGGTTGATGTTGCGCTGTGCTCGATTGGCCGTAACAGGGAAGTCCCTGGCCAGGGCTGATTCAGAGTTGCTGGTAAGTGTTACCAGTAGTTTCTCGACCCGTTATGAGCCTCACATCGGCACGACTTATCGGTTATTGGGGTCTGACATTTACCACCCCTAGACTTGATATGCGACATATCAGACAAGGAGACCGGACTGTACGGGAAGTGTTGCCGGTTGGCTCGACAGGAGTTATAGCAGGTTCGCTTGTTCTCTTCTGATCGCTCAATACCCGGGTGGCCGTTACGTTTAGCTGACCGTTTGTGGCTTGGGGGTGCTTGATATGATCATCACCCACTGCCGGCGTATTGACGAGTCTTAGAGTCCTACAATGGAGTTACCTAGTCCAGGTGAAACGTTGTGGTGCGCGTATGCGATATGCGCATGGACCCGATTAAAATGCGAGTATAGGATACCGTATATTGATCGGACGGCTTTCTTTTGGTTAGGGTCATATGTGATATGACCGGATTGATAAATCAAGTGTTGATTTATCATTTAACCATTAGTTTCTCACTAGAAATCTTTTGTTGAGTTTGATGGATGGATGCATGCATGTATGCTTTCTTTTTGGATTCATGCACATATGGATGTACATACACACATACATACATACATACATACATACATCCTTCATGGTTGTACATACATGAAAATGGTGGCAATATAAGACTCACACCTTGGTTTTAAATATGAATTTTATTGCATTTGATTTAAAACAAAAAGGAAAAAGAAAATGGTTATGATTGATTTGTTTCTACACTCTTCTTTTGACCTAACCATTCTCATCCACCTTTTAACCTTGGGTAAACTTTCCTTTTGTGTTTTAACTCAAGTTCAATAATATATTCATTGTTTAAACCATGATTTGAGATGAGAACTAGAAAATATATATTCATATATTTTCATTTTTCTAAAACAAGGGTTATTCTTTTCACTGTTGTTAAAAATATATAGCCATCATCTTCTTCTTCCTCTCTCATTTTTGCTCTCTAGATTTTTGTAGTGAGCAATATACTCAACAATTTATGATTTAGAAGTAAGAAAGAGAACCACAAAACCATTCTACATAAGTCTAGCCTACTTGTTTGGAGTGCTAGCTTCATTTCGTTCTCTTGATCGAGTGAAGTTGCAAGCTTGGACAAAGCGGACTCCGGGTGGATCATCGGTGACCTAGAGGAGTTCAAGAGGATCTTTTTCAAACCCCAAGTAGCCGAGGAGTCAAGCGTAGGGATCTACAAAGATTGTACTCTCTAAACCCTAGATTTTCTTTCATATGATGATATGCAAGTTTTAGAAACCCTAATTTTCTAGGAACGATCCGATATTTGTTAACTTAGCACCCTAAAGACTCCACCTTTGGTACATGTGATGCTTCCAAACCCTTCATGAGGTGCTAGGCTAACCCAACATTGGTATTAGAGCTAACCTAGAACATTAGGCGACACTTTAGGGAAGTCAAAACTCCGATCGGATCAAAATACGGATTTACGGGACCTTCTCTGGACATTTCTCAAAAACTGGTTATTTTCATGATTAAAAATATGCAAAAAATTCAGCAGGTAAATATAAGAGTTACTGTGAAAAACGAGGCCATGATCTGTCAATTCCACCGCGGAACCGCGGCAATATCCAGCTTAGGCCGCGGTTCCGCGGCCGTTCTGTTGATTCATGGTATGGTTTTTGTACAGTAACTAATTACTCTGCTTGTATATTGTTTTGGAGTATTTTTAATCTGAATTTAGTTCTGTAAGTTCTGGAGATGGTTTTGGACTCGTCGATTCGATCGGAATTTTGATTTCGTGACTTTTCCGGATAAATTAGAATGTATCGAATTGTTCGAACGAGTGTCATTTGCTCACTTTTCACGGGGTTTGAATCCTTCGGAGATACGTGCAAGTTTTGTGGTGGACCCTCTAGAAGACAACAAACCTTAACTCGATTATGTGACCTGTTAGTTATATGTATGCCCTAGAGGCCATTACTATACATAGGATGTATATTGTAGTGGATGCTGGGACATATATAGGGAGGAATTTCTTGCTCGACATGATAGTATGCAATCTGGTTGATCTTTACCTTAACGTGTATGCTGATTGTCTCTCTGTTACATGTTGGTAAAGCCCTTAGGATCTGTACTTGACTACCTGGACTATGATGCGGATCATACTAGTGGGGACATGGTAGTCCATAAGTACATCCTTCAAAGTCCCTAGTCGTGGGTGTATCGAGACGGGGCATCGATATACCAGTGAGAAATCCAAATCTAAAGTCTACCCACTTCCTATTTCTTCATCCTCTATCTCTTGCCAAGTAGTAGAGTGTGTTTACTTCACAAGTTTCTTGACTTGGTGAAGTTGTGAGCTTGATCTAGCGATGCCTCGACGTAGATCATCTTCGGCATGGACATCGACGACCTAGCTTGCCCATTCTCCGACGAAGCCGACGCTAGAGCCCGGATTTGATTTGGACAGCGGAAAGGACCTCGTTGCGGAGCTATGGAGGTGGAGCACCAGATCTACAAAGGTTGTATTTCCGTATCTTGTAGTTAAGTGCTAACTAGTTAGCTTTTTCGCCTAGAAATCTAGCAAACGATCTGTAGTCGGGTCTCTCGGCACCCGTAAAATTTTATAATGGCATGTTCGATGCCTTGTGAGACCTCATTAGGGTGCCTAGGAACCCTACAGTGGTATCAGAGCCTATCTAGAGCCTTAGGCGAAGTCCAGACGGAATTTGAAGTCCGAACGAACCCGAAACACCAAATCAATCTTGCTCTCTGTACTTTTTTGAAAACAGTGAGTTTTTCCAAATTAAAAATTGCTAAAAAATTCAGCAGGGAAAAATAAGAATTACGGTGCAAAAAGTTTCTGGTGAACAGTAATTTTCACGGCGGATCCGCGGCAGAAGCATGGCTTCTGCGGCGGATCAGCGGCCCAATCATGATGTCATCCCTTACTGTTTGCACAGTAATACCTGATAAATTCTTCTGGATTTTCTGGGAATTTTTTAAATTTATTCAAGAGTTGAATTTTCTGGGTTGTTTTGGGGATTCGAATGTTCGATCGGATTATCGAATTTTGTCTGTGTGGCTTTCCGGATAAATTTTTAGAATATGTTAAAAAGTTCGACCGGATATAAATACCCAACTTTTCCCCTGTCGGGAAATTTTCAAGTGTTGGATTTTTCCGTAGTTTGACGACGTTCTAAGTAGTGCAAGTAACGCGATGGACCCTCTAGAAGACAACAAACCTTAACTCGATTATGTGACCGTCTTGAACTGCCCTTTGAACCTTCGGGTTTGGGGGAGTACGGCGTGCCACATGTGAGGCGTTGGCTTGACCCTTCTACGGCTGGACCGTTGGTACTGAGGCACGAACGGAATGTTGTTAGACTTATTTCATGTGTTGATCTGTATCGGGAAAACTTGGGTGTTCGATTGTTCGATCGGAAAGTTTAACATTTTCTGTTTATCTGGAATGGGATACAATAATTGGAATTCACAAGATGTTATGAGATAACAGAATGAATATTATAAACGTAGCAGTTTAGTCTCCCTTGATCGGTTGCCACGGAATTTTGATGTGATCAAAAGTCCGTCGCAATCACGTAGCGTACGCGGATACTCGCCGGGTAAACTTAATAGACAGCCTCACTCCATAGCCCCGACCAAGTGACTGTAGGAGAACCCCGTCGCCGAAAGCATCCCTCCGGGTGCTCGCGGTAGCGGTGTTCCGCCTTGGTGCACTTCGTCGACGGTATCGGGGGTGTGGCCGTCTACTGAAGTTTCTGACGAGCATTCGATCAAAATGTCGGGAATCCTGTTGAATTGCCCGACTTGGTATTGAAAAGTGTTTTCGATAAAGAGACTAAAATGCGGGGTTTATAATTGTTAGGCATGCGATGTCTAAGAAATTCATTTGGTCAGGCATGCGATGTCTGAGGTGATTGCGGATTCCAACTGTTGTAGTTTTACACTTTCTTTTTTGTGGCCGTAAGTGTAATATGTGATATCGCCGGTTTCGTTGCTATATGTCAACGACAATTGGGATGCACATATTTACTTACGTTGATGACATGTGATGTTATGTGTTGCTGGATATGTTATATTGGATCGTCGTGTTTGAATAGCCGGGAGGTTTTTATGTGAGATGAGTGTTTTTCATTTTCATTCATGTAAAAACTTGTATGTAATATTCTTTTATTGGGGCGCTTCCAGGTTGCGGAAGATGTCACCTTTTGTATATTATTTACTTTTCCGCACTAGGATAGACCCAAGGAGGAGGGCACAAGTGACCGGGTTCTGGAGTCCAGTGGGAGACCAACTCGAGGAGTCGAGTCCGGGTCTCCTAACTCCAGAATTGGTAGGGTTGCTTGCCGCTCTCGTAGGGGTCTAGGGGTGTGGGTTTGGCTATTCATCGCGACCGTGGAATCCGTGTTTTATACTGGCTCGTATTGAAAACACGGACGTCCTAGTATATCCAATATTTCATATGATTCTTCTGTTGCGATATCTGTGATGTGATCATGTGATGTTCTTTGATAGATACAATATATAGTATATATGATATATTATATAGACGTTACTTATGTTTTACACCCGCGCTAGCCCTGCCCCGCTCTGCCGTTAGTTACCTAACCTAACGGTGCACGAGGGGACATCGAGGCGAATGCGGATGGCATAAGTGTACGTCGTATTTATCTGTGATGTTTAGGTATTTAAATGATGGGACTTCATTAATGTGATTAATGAAATAAAAGAAACCTAAGATGTTGTAGAATCGAATTTCAAAATAAAACAGGTAGCTACAGTTCTTGCTTTGCACAGCGGTATATGCGATATATCCTGCACCTTATTCGATGAGGAAAGGACCGAGATCCCTTCACCGGGAGTGACTCCTTTAGCAATAACTGGCAGATGCTACACATTCGGTTTGTCTTTTGATTGCTTTTAAGTGTTTTTGCTTTGCACAGTGATATATGTGATATATCCCGCACCTCATTCGACGAGGAAAGGACCGACGATCCCTTCACCGGGAGTGACTCCTTTAGCAAAACTAGAAAAGCCTCAAAAACACTCCATTTCAAAATTCATTCGATCCTACAACGATATCAAGTTCATTACGCAATAGGTTTTCAGAAAAACCTGTCGTAGCCCTCCGTCATTTCAGATAAGTAGTAGTTAGTATTCGTGCTACGTTTGTTGGCCTGCGTCAAGGCGTAGTGTGCGGTAGCTAACTGGTGCTTATCTGCATAAGCATATGATGTGATTGGATTAGGGTAGTCGTGCGACTTTGTTGGCCTGCGTCAAGGGTCGTGCGGGTGGGTTTAATTCAATCAGGAAATGACGGGTTGAACTTGACTAGCGGACTATGGTTTGTTGGCCTGCGTCAAGGTCATAGGACGCTAGGGGAAAAATATTATCGGGAATTTCAAGTGTTGAAATTTGCAAAGAGATTGCATACCTTCTATGAGATAGTTGGATCCCGATACCTGCTGCGAGTAAGTGTTACTCCTGGGAGAGTTTTATACATTACAATTAGCCGATCAAGTAGGTGTCTAGAAAGGTGTCATCGGGGTTACGCCTCTGGGAAAACGAGGTTTACATTAATTAGGTTCGTGCGAAAGCACGGGGGACCTCCCTCAAAGTACCGACACTGGCCTGGCTGAAAGATTGGCGAACTTGTAGTGTGTAATTAATCCCGGCTAGTCTTTCCTTTTAGGGTTTGAAGGAAGATTTGATAAAAAGCAGTGGGAGCCATCCTGATTAGATAAAATAATAACCAATCTATTCTTGACAGAGCGCACGCTGAGTGTTTTCTTCTCTCTCTCTCCAGGTAGCGACCATATCACGCCTTAATCAGGATAATAATACGGAATATTGACCGAACCCGCTTGTTATACTGAGCTGGGGAACGTTGGTCCCGCTCCAACTTATAATTGTTATAAGACAGAGCATGAAATTGGGGAATACCAGATTTCCCCTGCCGCCCAAACGAGGAGAGTGCATGATGATGCATCATCTTCGGGTGTGTTCATTACAAAGAGCTGTTTCTCAGTATACTTTACGTCCTGGGTATATGATACCAGATCAGGATCCCAGATATATAATCTGTTACATAGGGCTACAGAAAGGTAGAGAACTGAGAACGGGTGATAAGTTTCATGAGGCAGAAAACGGGGCAAGTGTTGCAGCCAAGTCTGTCGGTCACTGTCACCCTGTATTACCAATACATTGATTCTGAACGAATGTTATTAGATACCGAACCTGATATACAAAATCATATCTATCTCTTTATTAGTAAAGAAATGATAAAATTTTGTATTGTTGGATAATGTTTTGAACATTTCCTATATCAAAAGTTGATCGGTTCAGGCACGTTATCTAAAAGCATTAATGTTCTAAATCAAACTACAGTTCTTTGTATACTGAACACACACAAGAGGAAGAGTTCAGAAATGAACGAATCCTTCTTGAGGCATTGTAGACTAGATCAGATCAATGCGACCCGACTGGCTGAAGTTACATTTAGATGCATATTTAAATCAGTTTGAATTTACATCTTGTGAAACTCGCCAGTCATGTCACAAAGATAAGATGACCATAGCTCCGTTTACTGGAAACAGAGAAAGAGTTACTGAACTCTTGGGATGATACATGTTGATGTATGTTAGGTCCCCTGTCTACACATGCCAAGACTGGTTCTTTATACTTCATTACGTTCTCTGATGATCTCTCAAGATTCAGACCTATGTTCCTGTTGAAACACAAGTCCGAACCTTTTGAGATATTCACAGAATATAAGCGAGAAGTAGAGAACCAAAATACGGGTATAAGTATTATGTCCTATGATGAGATCAGGGAGGAGAATACTTGTGCATGGAATTCCTGGAATATTCTAAAGGAGAATGAGATTCTCTCTCAGCATTACTCCTCTGTATACACCATAGCACGATGGTATATCGGGGCGGAGCAATCACACCCTATATGATAAGGTGCGCTCTATGATGAGTACTACTGAGTTGCCTATTTCCTTTTAGGGAGTTATGCACTTGAGAAGCTGCATACCTATTGAATAGGGTTCCAATCAAATCAGTTGCCTACCATTTCATATGTGATATGGAAAGGGAAGAGCCCATGTCTTAAGCTAGTTAAGATTTGGGGTTGTCCGGCCTATGTCTAAAAGCAAAATCCGGACAAGCTCGAGGCAAGATCTGTAATGTAGAACTGGAAAAGTTCCAACCATACAAACTACAGCTGATGATTTGACAGAACCAAAGGATTCAGTAGATTCGAACGAACCTCAGCCTCTCCGCCGATCAAGTAGGGTTTCTCACCCACCTGAGAGATACTTCGGTTTCTCTATGACAGTGGGAGCGAAGATTGCATCATGAGATGATGACCCAACTAGCTTCGAGCTGGCCATCAGGAGTAAGACTCTGTAAGAATGGCTGGATGCCTAGCGATCTGAGATAGAATCCTTATACACCAACAAAGTATGTACTTTGGTTGCAATATCTGAAGGGTTAAATCCCCATCAGGAGCAAGTATATCTTGAGAAGATTACTTGGTGTAGATGGAAAAGTTGAGACTTTCAAAGCTTGACTTGTTAAAGCTTTTCGTCATCGACCAGGCGTGGATGATGATGAAACCTTTTCTAAGTAGCTATGCTTAAGTCCATCCAGATCCTACTTGCCACGGCAACATACCATGACTACGATATCTGGTGGTTGGGTGTCATGACAGCTTTTCTAAATGATGTTTAGAAGAGAGTGTCTATAAGTACACAGCCAGAGGGCTTCGTAGACAGTGGGAGCAGCGGAAACGTGTGCAAGATGCTTTATAGGATAAAGCAGGCATCGCGGAGTTGGAACATCTATTTTGATGAAGCGGTCAAAGAGTTTGACATCATCAAAATGGTAGATGAACCTTGTATATACAAAAAGGTAGTAGGGAGTATGGTGACGATCCTCGTAGAGTACGTGGATGACATACTCTCGATAAGAAAGGAGTTTCTTATGCTACGCTCGATCAATCTCCGCTTATCACAAAGATTCTCCATATAGGATCAAAGTGATACCTACTAAATCCTGGATTTTGGATCTATGAGATAGATCTAAATGGATGTTAGGAAACTCACTAGATGTAGTGAGGTGGTGTCAATCGATCCTGAGGAGAATCACTGGAAGGGTTCCAGGGTGATAAAGACGACTGAATGTCAGTCACAGGCATTGTCTTTACCATCAATAAAGGGACGGTATGTTGGAAGAGTTCCAAGCTGGGTACCGTGACATACTAGACGATAAAGGCTGGATACATCGCTACTTAAGATGCTACCAAAGAGGCTGTTTGGGTGTATATAGGTTCATGAGATGAACTATGTTCCTACCATTGGGTGACAATGGAGTTGTGGCTTATGCCAAGGAACGTCCGTCCCATCAGTGATCCAGACATATTCTAAGGCAGTATCACCTTATCATGGAGATAGTTGATCTCCAGAGTGATCGAGGTTTGGAGAGTAGACTCAGAGGACAACACAGCGGATCCACTCACAAAGGCCTGTTCCCAGAGAGAGACTTTTATGGGATGGTTGAGTATGAGATACTGCAACCACTGCTATCAGATGGCCCTAGTGCAAGTGGGAGATTGTTAGTTATATATATGCCCTAGAGGCCATTACTGTACATAGGATGTATATTGTAGTGGATGCTGGGACATATATAGGGAGGACTTTCTTGCTCGACATGATAGTATGCTATCTGGTTGAACTTTACCTTAACGTGTATACTGATTGTCTCTCTGTTACATGTTGGTAAAGCCCTTAGGATGTGTGCTTGACTACCTGGACTATGATGCGGATCATACTAGTGGGGACATGGTAGTGCATAAGTACATCCTTCAAAGTCCCTAGTCGAGGGTGTATCGAGACGGGGCATCGATATACCAGAGTAGACTAGCGTATACCTTCTCGACCCATACAGATGGGCGATGGATGATCCCATATCCATTGGTGTTTGACATCAGAGATGATATACGGGTGCTCAGTAGAGACTGGGTACACTGGACGGACTTGCCGAGAACTCCCAGATGGTATTATACCTCACGTCAGATGGTAGTTCTCTGGTGACACTGGTACAGAGTAGTCTGTTGACCCGAGATCGTCATAGAGTCTTGTGTGGTTCCCACTGTGCTTTGATTTCCATCTTACCACGTCCAAGAGGGCGTGCAAAACGGTGGTTTTTGGGTACAGTCCCGAGTCACATGGAGGCAATGAGCGATAGGAGGGGATTCGTCTCTCCCGGTATAGGGAGTTGATGTTGCACTTTGTTCGATTGGCTATAACAGGAAGTCCCTGGCCAGGGCTGCTCAGAGAATTGCTGGTAAGTGTTACCAGTAGTTTCTCGACCCGTTATGAGCCTCATATCGACACGACTTATCGAGCTATTGGGATCTGACGTTTACCACCCCTAGGCAAGATATGCGACATATCAGACGATCAGACCGTACTGTACGGTAGTGTTACTGGTTGGATTCACAAGAGTGTGAGCGGGCTTGCTCGTCGATCTTCTGATCGCTCAATACCCGGGTGGCCGTTACGTTTAGCAGACCGCTTGCGGCTTGTGGATGCTTGATATGATCATCATCCGCTGCCGGCGTATTGACGAGTCTTTAGAGTCCTACACAGAGGTTTCCTGGCTCAAGCGAAACGAAATAGGAGCGCATATGAGATATGTGCGGGACCGAGAATAATGCGTGTATGTGACACCGTATTCTATTCTCGCGATGATTGTATCGAATGGTTGTATGCGATATAACCTAGATATCGAATCAAGTATTGATTCGATAAGCCGATACATTGAATACTAGTCGGTTGTGTGCGACATGACCGGATCATTGAATCAAGTGTTGATTTAATGATTTAATGCATAATTATATATTTGATATATTACTTTGCACTAACTAGTATTGGTTCACTTTAAACGGATTTTCTCACTTGGTTTGTGCACATTGTATATGTGATATACTTTCGTACACTTGATTGTATCATGTTTGATGATACATGTTTAACTATAGTTAAGTGTAATGAATTAAGTGTTGGTGTATATGCCCTAGAGGCCATTACTGTATCATACTAGTATGTATATTACTTGATGGAAGCTTGGGATATTCACAGTTGTACAGACAATCTTGCTCAATATAGTAGTATGCTACTTGGTTTGTCTCTGCTTTAATGTGTACATGTGTGTTTATTTATTATATCACCTATACGCATTAGTAGAGCCCTTAGGATCTTTGCTTGATTACCGGCGTTGTGATGGCGATCACACTCGTGGGGGCTGGGTAATCTACAAGCACATCCTTATACACGTCCCTAGTCGTGGGAGTATCGAGATAGGGCATCGATACTCCGGAGTAGACTAGCGTATGCGCTTCTCATCCCAGCTCGGGAGACGGTCTGTCCCACAGCCGTCAGTACGTCGTACTTGAGATAGTATGCGGGTGCTCGTTAGGTTACGAGTACACTGGACAGGACTCGTCGGGAACTGATGGTTGGTATTATACCTATCGTCAGTTATCAGTTCCCAGGTGACATGAGTACAGCTTAGTCCGCTGACTTGACACTGTCACTTCGCCTCGAGTGTGTTCCCACTGTTCTTTGATTGCTACCCTACCACGGCTCTACTGAGTCGTGCAAACAGGTAGTAGTTGGGAGCAGTCCCGAAGCACTTGGAGGCAGTGACGGTTAGACAGGATTCGTCTCTCCCGGTATTGGGGGTTGACATCGCGCTGTGTCAAGGAGAGCCATTACACGAGTAGTCCCTGGCCAGGGCAAGCGAGATATACTGGTAGGTTTCCAGTGTTATCTCAGGGTGTATTGGGCTTCACTCCGACACGACTTGTACCGCTATTAGGGGACTGACGTTTACCGCCCCCCTAGGCCCGCCATGCGATGTATCAGACGAACAGACCGGACTGTACGGAGACTGTCACATACAGGCTCAGTAGGAGTGCAGATGGGGTTCACCTCGTCAGTCTTCTTATCGACATCTACCTGGAGACCGTTACGTACAGCTAGTGCCGCTTGCGGTCTGTGGTTAAACCCACTTCCAGCGTAGTGTCGAGTCTTTAGAGTCCCACACAGAGAGCTATTCGCCTTTAGGCAAAACGAGTAGAGGTCGCATGGTTTTGCGACAGGGTTCGTTCGCATCCGCGCACTTGTGCACGTTTGCTGTCCGGACAGTTTATACTAGCGGGCTTTGGTTTAAGCCGGATCCTAGTATATGATTTGAGATTGGTTTTTCTCATTGTGTTCGTGTTCCTCGGATCACGAATGCGGGTGCGTATGCACAGTTGCTTGAGATTGGGGGAGAGGACCTTGTTTAGGGTTAATGGCTTTTGTCATTTCATTAACCCTATTGTTTTTGTGTGGATTATTGTTAATTGATAATTAGCTTAATTATTGTGCATGGTTGTTGTTGACAATTTGACTTCATTGACTTGTTGACCATGTTGACAACTTGACCATAATCATTTCATTTGGAAGATGCTCTTTGATCTTTGCAAAAATTGAAATGATAATGGTCAAGTCATGATTTATCATGACAATTTTCAAGCTAATTATCTAATTAGAATTATCCTCACATATTAGTGAGAATGGCTCTTTTATTTTTCATTTTCTCTCATTCTATTTCTCTCTCTTGCTCATCCTCTCCCTCAAGCTCTCTCCCTCTCATGTGTTGAGAAACAAAAAGCTTGAGAAAAACCCTCTCTTGATCTTCTCTACTCACTTCTAGGGTTCAAGTCTTAGCATTTCTTGCACTCTAGTTACTCCTAGCTTGGAGTTGAAGCTAAAGGTGGTGGCTTTCAAGTGGATCTTTCTTTGACGGATGAAGACTAGCAAGGTGAACTCTTTCTACCATTCCGACGAGCAAGGAGAGAAGGAGTTCGAGCTCAAGGTATAACCTTTCTACAACTTACTTAGTTGTTAGTTTACTTTAGCTAGTTTTCGTTTAGCAAAGATCCGGCTTTTACGGTCCATATTACAAACCTTAGAAAAATTTTTGTTTGCCGTTTCCGCAACCCCGAAAGTAGCCGGGAGGGGTAACGTGGACCTAACAGTGGTATCAGAGCCTAACTAAACATAAACTAGCTTGGTAGTAAAGTGTATCGAAGTTCGAAACGGAAAAATCGAAAAAACCAAGTTATGAAAACCTGAGTTTCTGTTAAATTTTTTTCTCGTCAAAACAAAATTTGTTATATCCCAAAAATCATCTCAGGCTTTTTAGAAGAAACCCACCAAAAACGACACAGTAACTCACCAGATCGGCCGCGCTTCCGCGGCAATAGCTTGCTATTGCCGCTGAAGCGCCGCACTCTGGTAGAGTTGCTGTCTCGTTTTTGGTGCAGTATGTTTCTGACATGGTTTTAGGATTTTTCAGATATATTATATGTGCCCAGATTTTCCAGAACACAAATTTGTTTTTGGGGGCCTATAATTCCGTATTTTTTTTTTCGAACTTCAATATACTTTGACTATAAAGGTTATATCTGTGATGTTCTTATGTATTGAACGTCGGCTAATCGCTATATGTCGATTAGTCGGGGTTATACATATCTGTGATCTGTGATTGTTGTTGGTTTGTGTATATGAACTCGTTGGATTGTCGCGGATGAATAGCCGGGGTGGATGTGAGATGAGAGTTTCTTTTTCTTTCATTCATGTAATAAATTTGTAAATTGATGTAATATTATTTGTTTGGCCGCACAACCGGGTCGGGGTTGTAGCCGTCATTGTATAATTCTTTTTACTGTTTTTGCTCCTAGGATAGACCCATGGAGGGGTGCACAAACTACCGGGTAGCTCGAAGTGCCGAGTGGCCTACTCATGGCATTGAGGGAGGTTGCTTCACTTCGGGTACTTGGCGGGTAGTTTGCCGCACCCGTAGGGGTCTTGGGTGGGGTATTGGCTATTCATCGCGACCGTGTAATCCACTTTTCGTTGCAGGCTCGAACGAATTGCGGATTCCTAGTATATCCAAAGTGTTCATCTGTGATCTGGATTGGCTATCATTGCTATATTGCTATATATAATAACTATTTAGGCGTTGCTTATGTTTTACAGCCGCGCTAGCCCAGCCCCCGCTCTGTCGTTAGTTAAGTAACCTAACGGGTGATGACGGGGCCCCGTGGCGAATGCGAATGGCATAAGCGTACGTCATATTTTGGTTGTTTTCTGCAATGGTAGGATTTAAATGATGGGACGCATTAAAAGAACTAATGCAAGAAAATAAACCTAAAAGACGTTGTTGGAACAATTTTTCAAAAAGCTGTTATTACAAGGACGTTCATCTTTTTGTTTTGCATCGTGGTATTCGGTTATGAATGCCCAGCACCTCAGTCGACGAGGCAAGGGCCGAGATCCCTTCACCGGGAGTGACCCCTTGGACAAAACTTTGCGTCAGGGTAATAACTTCACCATAGTCGATTATTCTTGCTTTGCATCGAGGTATTCATCTTACGAATGCCCAGCACCTCACTCGACGAGGAAAGAGCCGAGATCCCTTCGCAGGGAGTGACCTCTTTAGGAAATGTTTTCGCCACTATGTTTTTCAAAAAGACTACCAGGTTCCTTCAACGATATCAAGTTCATTACGTTAACGGGTTTTTCGCCAAAAACCCAGCCGTAGCCCTCTGTCATTTCTTACAAGTAACACTTAGTATTCGTGCTGCGTTTGTTGACTCCGTCAAGGCGTAGTGTACGGTAGCTAAGTGCTGCTTGTTTGTATCGGTATATGGGATTGATTAGGACAGTCGTATAACCTTGTTGACTCCGTCAAGGGTTATGCGGGTGGGTTTAATGCAATCCAGATAATGACAGGTTGAACTTGACTAGGACTCTTTGATTTGTTGACTCCGTCAAGATCACTTGGGTCCTAGGGGCAAAAACCACATCGGGAGTTTTAAAAGTACTGAAACTTGCAGATTTAGCATACCTTCTGGAGTTTGGTGACTAGAGTGGATTCCATCTAGGTTATCACACAATGACAGTTGGATCCCGATCCCACTGATGAGTTGGTTTACTCTCGGGAGATTATTTCACTTAACGATCAATGCTATAAACCTAGTAGGTGCCTAGAAAGGTGTTAGCGGGGTTACGCCCCCAGGGAAAAGAGGTTCTTTAATTAAGGAACTTCGCGAAAGCGTTGGAAAACCTCCCTCGAAGTACCGACACTAGCCTGGCTGAAAGGTTAAGCAAGTATTGTGACGTGAATTAAAACCCGGCTAGTTCTTCTTTTAAAAGGTTTTAAGAAGAATTTGAGTAAACAGTGGGAGACATCCTGGTTAGATAAATTAATAAACCAATCTAATCTTACAAGAGCATACGCTGAGTGTTTCTTTTCTCTCTCTCCAGGCAGCAACCTTTTCACGCCCTAATCAAGATAATAAAATGTATCGCTTGACCGATCCGAATTCTTATTCGGGACTGGGGAAAGTTGGTTCAGCTCTAACTTGTGACAACAGTCATGAGTATGAGAATGGGAAAGAGGAAAGTATGGATTTCCAGGATACCCAGTTGAAGAAGAAGCATGGTTTTGCATCTACTTCAGGTGTTCTTGTAATTGAGAACTGTTTTACGGTCAGCCCTACCTCCTGGGTACTTGATACCGGATCAGGATCTCATATCTGTAATTTATTGCAGGGACTGAGAAAAAGTAGGAAAGTTGCACCGGGTGATATGTCGCTCAGAGTAGCGAACGGAGCACAAGTTAATGCGGCAGCCGTCGGTGAATATCACCTAGTATTGCCTAATGGCAAGACTATGATTTTGAACGATTGCTACTATGTACCCTCCATGGTTTGCAACATCATATCAGTTTCTTTACTCGATAAAGATGGATATGACTTTGTTCTTGAAAAGAATATCATGAACATTTACCTTCATAAGGTACTGGTTGCAGAGGGTACACTGTGTAATGGTATCTACGTTCTAAATCAGAATACAGTTCTCAATATACAAAACACACGCAAGAGGAAGAATTCAGATACGAATGAATCCTACTTGTGGCATTGTAGGCTCGGTCATATCGGAGAGAAAAGACTGAGTAAGTTGAATAAAGATGGACTCTTGAATACGTTCGAGTTTTCATCTTATGAAACTTGTCAGTCTTGTCTCAAAGGGAAGATGACCAAATCTCCGTTCACCGGACATGGAGAAAGAGCAAGAGAGCTCTTGGGACTCATACACAGTGATGTGTGTGGTCCGATGTCTATACATGCAAGGGGTGGGTTCTCGTACTTCATCACATTCACTGACGATCTCTCTAGGTTCGGATATGTGTATCTATTGAAACACAAATCTGAAGCTTTTGAGAAATTCAAGGAATTCAGAAAGGAAGTAGAGAACCAGACAGGCAAAAGTATCAAGATCCTCCGGTCTGACAGGGGAGGGGAGTACTTAAGCACGGAATTCCTAGATTACTTAAAAGAGAATGGTATTCTCTCTCAGCTTACTCCTCCTTATACACCACAGCACAACGGTGTTTCGGAACGGAGGAATCGTACCCTATTGGATATGGTTCGCTCCATGATGAGTAGTGCTGAGTTGCCTCTTTCATTTTGGGGACATGCGCTTCAGACAGCGGCGTACCTATTGAACTATGTTCCATCCAAATCAGTGCCTGAGACTCCATATGAAATATGGAGTGGAAGAAATCCGTATCTTAAGCGATTTAAGATATGGGGTTGTCCGGCCTATGTGAAAACACAGAAACCGGACAAGTTAGAGGCACGGTCAGTTCTCTGTAAATTTGTGGGATATCCTAAAGACTCACTAGGATATCTGTTCTACCACACTGAGGAACAGAAGGTGTTTGTATCTCGCCACGCTACCTTCTTGGAAAGGGAGTTTCTTGCAAAAGAAACTAGTGGGAGTTCGGTAGAACTGGAAGAAATTCAGCGACCACAAAATGTAACTGAAAATTTGGAGGAACCGCTAGATTCAATAACCCCAAACGAACCTCAGCCACTCCGCAGATCTGGTAGGATTTCTCATCCGCCCGAGAGATACTACGGTTTTCTCATAGACGGGGATCGAGAGGATTGCATCTTGGAAGAAGATGACCCTACCAGTTTCAGGCAGGCCATTATCAGTAGGGACTCTGATAAGTGGCAGGAAGCAATGCAATCCGAAATGGAGTCCATGTACGCCAATAAAGTGTGGACCTTGGATATTGCTCCAGCTGGGGTAAAACCCGTTGGATGCAAATGGATCTACAAAAGGAAACTTGGTGTAGATGGGCAGGTGGAAACCTATAAAGCTAGGCTCGTTGCAAAAGGTTTCCGTCAAAGACCTGGTTTGGACTATGACGAGACTTTTTCTCCGGTGGCTATGCTCAAATCCATTCGGATCTTACTTGCCATTGCTGCCTTCCATGACTATGAAATCTGGCAGATGGATGTTAAAACGGCTTTCCTAAACGGTTGTTTGGAAGAGTGCGTTTACATGGATCAACCAGAAGGTTTCGTAGACAGTGGGAGCAGCGGAAAGGTGTGCAAGTTGCTTAAATCCATTTATGGATTAAAGCAGGCATCGCGGAGCTGGAACATCTGTTTTGATGAGGCAATCAAGGAATTTGATTTCATCAAGAACGAAGATGAACCCTGTGTTTATAAGAAGATTGTAGGACGAACTGTCGTATTCCTAGTCTTGTACGTGGACGACATTCTTCTGATAGGAAATGACATTCCTATGCTACAATCGGTCAAGCTGTTTTTGTCACAAAGGTTCTCCATGAAGGACCTGGGTGATGCCTCGTACATTCTGGGGATCAAGATCTATAGAGATAGATCCAAGAAACTATTGGGACTTTCGCAGTCCAGGTACATAGAGACCGTACTAAAGAGATTTAGTATGGAGGATTCCAAGCGCGGTAGCATACCCGCATTGCACGGAATTACCCTCTCCAAGAAGATGTCTCCTAAGACTGACGAGGAGAGGGTTCGCATGAGCACTATACCCTACGCTTCGGCGGTAGGATCTATAATGTATGCGATGCTATGTACAAGACCAGATGTAGCTTACGCGTTGAGCACGGTAAGCCGGTATCAGTCGGACCCAGGGGAGGACCACTGGACAGCAGTGAAGAACATTCTCAAGTACCTGAGAAGGACTAAGGAGATGTTCCTGGTTTACGGTAATGGAGACCTTAGGGTCGAGTCCTTTACCGATTCAAGCTTCCAGAGTGACAAAGATGATAGCAAGTCCGTCTCGGGTTTTGTGTTTACCCTCAACGGAGGGGCGGTATGTTGGAGGAGTTCCAAGCAGGATACCGTCGCAGACTCGACGATGGAGGCTGAATACATTGCTGCAAGCGATGCCGCAAAAGAGGCGGTCTGGATTAAGAAGTTCATTAGTGAACTTCAGGTGGTTCCGTCCATTGTTGACCCAATACCTTTGTATTGCGATAACAATGGGGCTATAGCTTTAGCGAAGGAACCAAGGTCCCATCAGAAATCCAGGCACATCTTAAGGCGGTATCACCTGATCAGGGAGATCATTGATCGACAGGAGATCGAGGTACGGAGAGTGGACACAAAGGACAACACTGCGGACCCATTCACGAAGGCTTTACCCCAGACTCAGTTCGAGCGGCTGATCGAGATGATAGGTCTTCGATACGCCAGTACATGGCCTTAGTGCAAGTGGGAGATTGTTGGTGTATATGCCCTAGAGGCCATTACTGTATCATACTAGTATGTATATTACTTGATGGAAGCTTGGGATATTCACAGTTGTACAGACAATCTTGCTCAATATAGTAGTATGCTACTTGGTTTGTCTCTGCTTTAATGTGTACATGTGTGTTTATTTATTATATCACCTATACGCATTAGTAGAGCCCTTAGGATCTTTGCTTGATTACCGGCGTTGTGATGGCGATCACACTCGTGGGGGCTGGGTAATCTACAAGCACATCCTTATACACGTCCCTAGTCGTGGGAGTATCGAGATAGGGCATCGATACTCCGGAGTAGACTAGCGTATGCGCTTCTCATCCCAGCTCGGGAGACGGTCTGTCCCACAGCCGTCAGTACGTCGTACTTGAGATAGTATGCGGGTGCTCGTTAGGTTACGAGTACACTGGACAGGACTCGTCGGGAACTGATGGTTGGTATTATACCTATCGTCAGTTATCAGTTCCCAGGTGACATGAGTACAGCTTAGTCCGCTGACTTGACACTGTCACTTCGCC
This sequence comes from Agapanthus africanus, assembly GCA_030015575.1. Classification (NCBI taxonomy): domain Eukaryota; kingdom Viridiplantae; phylum Streptophyta; class Magnoliopsida; order Asparagales; family Amaryllidaceae; genus Agapanthus; species Agapanthus africanus. Next base: position 345,361,935 of record CM057341.1, read on the forward strand.
TCGAGTGTGTTCCCACTGTTCTTTGATTGCTACCCTACCACGGCTCTACTGAGTCGTGCAAACAGGTAGTAGTTGGGAGCAGTCCCGAAGCACTTGGAGGCAGTGACGGTTAGACAGGATTCGTCTCTCCCGGTATTGGGGGTTGACATCGCGCTGTGTCAAGGAGAGCCATTACACGAGTAGTCCCTGGCCAGGGCAAGCGAGATATACTGGTAGGTTTCCAGTGTTATCTCAGGGTGTATTGGGCTTCACTCCGACACGACTTGTACCGCTATTAGGGGACTGACGTTTACCGCCCCCATAGGCCCGCCATGCGATGTATCAGACGAACAGACCGGACTGTACGGAGACTGTCACATACAGGCTCAGTAGGAGTGCAGATGGGGTTCACCTCGTCAGTCTTCTTATCGACATCTACCTGGGGACCGTTACGTACAGCTAGTGCCGCTTGCGGTCTGTGGTTAAACCCACTACCAGCGTAGTGTCGAGTCTTTAGAGTCCCACACAGAGAGCTATTCGCCTTTAGGCAAAACGAGTAGAGGTCGCATGGTTTTGCGACAGGGTTCGTTCGCATCCGCGCACTTGTGCACGTTTGCTGTCCGGACAGTTTATACTAGCGGGCTTTGGTTTAAGCCGGATCTTAGTATATGATTTGAGATTGGTTTTTCTCATTGTGTTCGTGTTCCTCGGATCACGAATGCGGGTGCGTATGCACAGTTGCTTGAGATTGGGGGAGAGGACCTTGTTTAGGGTTAATGGCTTTTGTCATTTCATTAACCCTATTGTTTTTGTGTGGATTATTGTTAATTGATAATTAGCTTAATTATTGTGCATGGTTGTTGTTGACAATTTGACTTCATTGACTTGTTGACCATGTTGACAACTTGACCATAATCATTTCATTTGGAAGATGCTCTTTGATCTTTGCAAAAATTGAAATGATAATGGTCAAGTCATGATTTATCATGACAATTTTCAAGCTAATTATCTAATTAGAATTATCCTCACATATTAGTGAGAATGGCTCTTTTATTTTTCATTTTCTCTCATTCTATTTCTCTCTCTTGCTCATCCTCTCCCTCAAGCTCTCTCCCTCTCATGTGTTGAGAAACAAAAAGCTTGAGAAAAACCCTCTCTTGATCTTCTCTACTCACTTCTAGGGTTCAAGTCTTAGCATTTCTTGCACTCTAGTTACTCCTAGCTTGGAGTTGAAGCTAAAGGTGGTGGCTTTCAAGTGGATCTTTCTTTGACGGATGAAGACTAGCAAGGTGAACTCTTTCTACCATTCCGACGAGCAAGGAGAGAAGGAGTTCGAGCTCAAGGTATAACCTTTCTACAACTTACTTAGTTGTTAGTTTACTTTAGCTAGTTTTCGTTTAGCAAAGATCCGGCTTTTACGGTCCATGTTACAAACCTTAGAAAAATTTTTGTTTGCCGTTTCCGCAACCCCGAAAGTAGCCGGGAGGGGTAACGTGGACCTAACATTAAGCCATGGTTAAACTAATGATTAGGGTTTTCTTTTTATTACTTATTTATTTATTTATTTATTTTGAATAGATAAGAAAAGAATGGTTGCTAATTTTGGAGTTTAGTTGAAGCTTCATGAAGCTTTGACTTTGTAACCATTCTTGTCTTCATCTTAAACCCTAACAATTAATCTAACCTTGGTTAATTCTCTACACTTGACCATGGTTCTAATATGATAAGTATTCATTTTCTTTTCAAAATATAATTAACTTATCATATTTCTTTCTTCTTTTCTTCCTTGAACTCAAGAAGAAAAAGCTTTCTTCATCAATGGTGAATTGAGCAAACAAGTGAGAAATCCAAATCTAAAGTCTACCCACTTCCTATTTCTTCATCCTCTATCTCTTGCCAAGTAGTAGAGTGTGTTTACTTCACAAGTTTCTTGACTTGGTGAAGTTGTGAGCTTGATCTAGCGATGCCTCGACGTAGATCATCTTCGGCATGGACATCGACGACCTAGCTTGCCCATTCTCCGACGAAGCCGACGCTAGAGCCCGGATTTGATTTGGACAGCGGAAAGGACCTCGTTGCGGAGCTATGGAGGTGGAGCACCGGATCTACAAAGGTTGTATTTCCGTATCTTGTAGTTAAGTGTTAACTAGTTAGCTTTTTCGCCTAGAAATCTAGCAAACGATCCGTAGTCGGGTCTCTCGGCACCCGTAAAATTTTATAATGGCATGTTCGATGCCTTGTGAGACCTCATTAGGGTGCCTAGGAACCCTACAGATACTGTATTTGATTCTCGCGATATGTGACATTGATCGGTTATATGCGATATAGCCGGGTTATCGGATCAAGTGTTGATTCGATAAGATGTTACTAATGATACCAGTCGGTTATGTGGGTCATGACCGGATCGTTAAATCAAGTGTTGATTTAATGATTTAATGCATAATTATATATTTGATATATTACTTTGCATTAACTAGTACCGGTTCACTTTAAATGGATTTTCTCGCTCGGATGTGCACATTGTATATTCGATATATTTTGTACACTTGATGATACATGTTTAACTATAGTTAAGTGTAATGAATAAAGCCATGGTTAAACTAATGATTAGGGTTTTCTTTTCTTACTTATTTATTTATTTATTTTGAATAGATGAGAAAAGAATGGTTGCTAATTTTGGAGTTTAGTTGAAACTTCATGAAGCTTTGACTTTGTAACCATTCTTGTCTTCATTCTTAACCCTAACCATTTGTGCAAACCATGGTTTATTCTCTACACTTAACTAGGGTTTGATTATGATAAGGATTCCTTTGATTTTCTATTTGGAGAATTATCATAATATTGATTATTTTCTTCTTCTTCCTTGAACTCAAGAAGAAACCTTCACTTCATCAATGGTGGATTGATGAAATGAGTGAGAAATCCAATTCTAAAGTCTACCCACTTCCTATTTCTTCATCCTCTACCTCTTGCCAAGTAGTAAAGTGTGTTTTCTTCACAAGTTTCTTGACTTGGTGAAGTCGGAGCTTGATTTAGCGATGCCTCGACGTAGATCATCTTCGGCATGGACATCGATGACCTAGCCCGTCCATTCTCCGATGAAGCCGACGCTAGAGCCCGGGACTTGTTATGGACAGCGAGGAGACTTCATTGCGGAGCTATGGAGGTGGAGAACCGGATCTACAAAGGTTGTATTTCCGTATCTCTTAGTTAAGTGTTAACTAGTTTATCTTTTCGCCTAGATTTCTAGCCAACGATCCGTACACTAGGGTTTCTCGGCACCATAATTTTTGAAATTGGCATGGTTGATGCCTTGTGAGACCTCTTGAGAGTGCATAGGAACCCTACAGTGGTATCAGAGCCTAGCTAGAGCCTTAGGCGAAGTCCAGACGGAGTTTGAAGTCCGAACGAACCCGAAACCCGATCACAAAAATGCTCTCTGTCCTTTTTTCAAATATCTGGATTTTTCAATATTAAAAATATGCAGAAAATTGAGCAGGGATTTTTATAAGTTACATTGAAAAACGGAGACTTAACTCCGTCATAACACCGCGGAACCGCGGCCTAAGCCCACGTGGCGCGGCGGTTCCGCGGCCATATTGTTGACTCGTTGACTCCTGTTTGCACAGTAATTCCTATTTTAATATGCTGAGTTTTCTGGGAATTTTTAATATGCAGTAAACAGTTGAGTATTTTTTGGGTTGTATTGGGAATCAAAGATTCGATTGGATTATCAAATTTTGTCTGTGTGGCTTTCCGGATAAATTTTAGAATATGTTAAAAAGTTCGACCGGATATAAATACCCAATTGTTCCCCTGTCGGGAAATTTCCAAGTGTAGGATTTTTCCGTAGTTTGACGACGTTCTAAGTAGTGCAAGTAACGCGATCGACCCTCTAGAAGACAACAAACCTTAACTCGATTATGTGACCGTCTTGAACTGCCCTTTGAGCCTTAGGGTTTGGGGCAGTACGGCGTGCCACATGTGAGGCGTTGGCTTGACCCTTCTACGGCTGGACCGTTGGTACTGAGGCACGAACTGAATGTTGTTAGACTTATTTCATGTGTTGATCTGTATCGGGAAAACTTGGGTGTTCGATTGTTCGATCGAAAAGTTTGACATTTTCTATTTATCCGGAATGGGATACAATAATTGGAATTCACAAAAGGTTATGAGATAACTAGATGAATGTTATAAACATAGCAGTTTAGTCTCACTTGATCGGTTGCCACGGAGTTTTGATGTGATCAAAAGTCCGTCGCAATCACGTAGCGTACGCGGATACTCGCCGGGTAAACTTAATAGACAGCCTCACTCCATAGCCCCGACCAAGTGACTGTAGGAGAACCCCGTCGCCGAAAGCATCCGTTCGGGTGCTCGCGGTAGCGGTGTTCCGCCTTGGTGCACTTCGTCGACGGTATCAGGGGTGCGGCCGTCTACTGAAGTTTGCGACGAACATTCGATCAGGATGTCGGGAATCTTGTTGAATTGCCTGACTTGATATTGAAAAGTGTTTTCGATTTTGAGACTAAAATGCGGGGTTTATAATTGTTAGGCATGCGATGTCTAAGTAATTCATTTGGTCAGGTATGCGATGTCTGAGGTGGTTGCGGATTCCAACTATTGTAGTTTTACACTTTCTTTTCTGTGACCGTAAGTGTAATATGTGATATCGCCGGTTTCGTTGCTATATGTCAACGACAATTGGGATGCCCATATTTACTTACGTTGATGACATGTGATGTTATGTGTTGCTGGATATGTTATATTGGATCGTCGTGTTTGAATAGCCGGGGGTTTTTATGTGAGATGAGTGTTTTTCATTTTCATTCATGTAAAAACTTGTATGTAATATTCTTTTATTGGGGCACTTCCAGGTTGCGGAAGTTGTCACCGTTTGTATATTATTTACTTTTCCGCACTAGGATAGACCCAAGGAGGAGGGCACAAGTAACTGGGTTCTGGAGTCCAGTGGGAGACCAACTCGAGGAGTCGAGTCCGGGTCTCCTAACTCTAGAATTGGTAGGGTTGCTTGCCGCTCTCGTAGGGGTCTAGGGGTGTGGGTTTGGCTATTCATCACGACCGTGGAATCCGTGTTTCATACTGGCTCGTATTGAAAACACGGACGTCCTAGTATATCCAATATTTCATATGATTCTTCTGCTGCGATATCTGTGATGTGATCATGTGATGTTCTGTGATAGATACAGTATATAGTATATATGATATATTATATAGGCGTTACTTATGTTTTACACCCGCGCTGGCCCTGCCCCGCTCTGCCGTTAGTTACCTAACCTAACGGTGCATGAGGGGACATCGAGGCGAATGCGGATGGCATAAGTGTACGTCGTATTTATCTGTGATGTTTAGGTATTTAAATGATGGGACTTCATTAATGTGATTAATGAAATAAAAAGAAACCTAAGATGTTGTAGAATCGAATTTCAAAATAAAACAGGTAGCTACAGTTCTTGCTTTGCACAGAGGTATATGTAATATATCCTGCACCTTATTCGATGAGGAAAGGACCGAGATCCCTTCACCGGGAGTGACTCCTTTAGCAATAACTGGCAGATGCTACACACTCGGTTTGTCTTTTGATTGCTTTTAAGTGTTTTTGCTTTGCACAGTGATATATACGATATATCCCGCACCTCATTCGACGAGGAAAGGACCGACGATCCTTTCACCGGGAGTGACTCCTTTAGCAAAACTAGAAAAGCCTCAAAAGCACTCCATTTTAAAATCATTTGATTCTACAACGATATAAAGTTCATTACGCAATAGGTTTTCAGAAAAACCTGTCGTAGCCCTCCGTCATTTCAGATACGTACTATTTAGTATTCGTGCTGCGGTTGTTTGGCCTCCGTCAAGGCGTAGTGTATGGTAGCTAACTAGTGCTTATCTGCTAGCATATGATGCGATTGGATTAGGGTATTCGTACGGCGTTGTTTGGCCTCCGTCAAGGGTCGTGCGGGTGGGTTTAATTCAATCAGGAAATGACGGGTTGAACTTGACTAGCGGACTATGGGTTGTTTGGCCTCCGTCAAGGTCATAGGACGCTAGGGGTAAAATATTATCGGGAATTTCAAGTGTTGAAATTTGCAATGAGATTGCATACCTTCTATGAGATAGTTGGATCCCGATACCCGCTGCGAGTAAGAGTTACTCCTGGGAGAGTTTTATACATTACAATTAGCCGATCAAGTAGGTGTCTAGAAAGGTGTCAAAGGGGTTACGCCTCTGGAAAAACGAGGTTTACATTAATTAGGTTCGTGCGAAAGCATGGGGGACCTCCCTCAAAGTACCGACACTGGCCTGGCTGAAAGATTGGCGAACTTGTAGTGTGTAATTAATCCCGGCTAGTCTTTCCTTTTAGGGTTTGAAGGAAGATTTGATAAAAAGCAGTGGGAGCCATCCTGATTAGATAAAATAATAACCAATCTATTCTTGCAAGAGCGCACACTGAGTGTTTTCTTCTCTCTCTCTCCAGGTAGCGACCATATCACGCCTTAATCAAGATAATAATACGGAATATTGACCGAACCCGCTTGTTATACTGAGCTGGGGAACGTTGGTCCCGCTCCAACTTATAATTGTTTTAAGACAGAGCAGGAAATAGGGGATTACCAGAATTCCCGTGCCGCCCAAACGAAGAGAGTGCATGCTGATGCATCATCTTCGGGTGTGTTCATTACAAAGAACTGTTTTTCAGTATCCTCCGCATCCTGGGTGTATGATACCGGATCAGGATCCCAGATATGTAATCTGTTACATAGGGCTACAGAAAGGTAGAGAACTGAGAACGGGTGATAAGTTTCATGAGGCAGAAAACGGGGCAAGAGTTGCAGCCAAGTCTGTCGGTCACTGTCACCCTGTATTACCGATACATTGATTCTGAACGAATGTTATTATATACCGAACCTGATATACAAAATCATATCTGTCTCTTTATTAGTAAAGAAACGATAAAATTTTGTATTGTTGGATAATGTTTTGAACATTTCCTATATCAAAAGTAGATCGGTTCAGGCACGTTATCTAAAAGCATTGATGTTCTAAATCAAACTACAGTTCTTAGTATACGAAACACACATAAGAGGAAGAGTTCAGAAATGAACGAATCCTTCTTAAGGTATTGTAGACTAGGTCAGATCAATGCGACCCGACTGGCTGAAGTTACATTTAGATGTATATTTAAATCAGTTTGAATTTACATCTTGTGAAACTCGCCAGTCATGTCACAAAGATAAGATGAGCATAGCTCCGTTTACTGGAAACAGAGAAAGAGTTAGTGAACTCTTGGGATGATACATGTTGATGTATGTAGGTCCCCTGTCTACACATGCCAGGACCGGTTCTTTGTACTTCATTATATTCTCTGATAATCTCTCAAGATTCAGACATATGTTCCTGTTGAAACACAAGTACGAACCTTTTGAGATATTCTTATAATATAAGTTAGAAGTAGAGAACAAATACGGGTATAAGTATTATGTCCTTTGACGAGATCAAGGAGGAGAATACTTGAGCACGGAAATACTGGACTATTCTAAAGGAGAATGAGATTCTCTCTCAGCATTACTCCTCCGTATACACCATTGCACGATGGTATGTCAGGGCGGAGCAAATACACCCTATATGATATGGTGTGCTCTATGATGAGTGCTGCTGAGTTACCTTTTTCCTTATGGGAGTTATGCACTTGAGAAGCTGCATACCTATTGAATAGGGTTCCAATCAAATCAGTTGCCTACCACTTCATATGTGATATGGAAAGGGAAGAGCCCATGTCTTAAGCTAGTTAAGATTTAGGGTTGTCCGGCCTATGTTTAAAAGCAAAATCCGGACAAGCTCGAGGCAAGGTCTGTAATGTAGAACTGGAAAGGTTCCAGCTATACAAACTACGGCTGATGATTTGATAGAACCAAAGGACAACGAACCTCAGCAGAAACCAACGAACCTCAGCCTCTCCGCCGATCTAGTAGGTTTCCTCACCCACCTGAGAGATACTTCTGTTTCTCAATGACAGTGGGAGCGAGGATTGCATCATGAGATGATGACCCAACTAGTTTCGAGCTGGCCATCAGGAGTAAGACTCTGTAAGAATGGCTGGATGCTTAGTGATCTGAGATGGAATCCTTATACACCAACAAAGTATGGACTTTGATTGCTATATCTGAAGGGTTAAATCCCCATCAGGAGCAAGTATATCTCGAGAAGATTACTTGGTGTAGATGGAAAAGTTGAGACTTTCAAAGCTAGACTTGTTAAAGGTCTACATCATTGACCAGGTATGGATGATGATGAAACCTTTTTCTAAGGAGCTAGGCTTAAGTCCATACAGATCCTACTTACCACGGCTACATACCATGACTACGATATCTGGCGGTTGGGTGCCATGACTGCTTTTCTAAATGATGATTTAGAAGAGTGCGTCTGTAAGTACACAGCCAGAGGGCTTCGTAAACAGTGGGAGCAGCGGAAACGTGTGCAAGATGTTTTACCTGATAAAGCAGGCATCGCGGAGTTGGAACGTCTGTTTTGATGTGTTAGTCAAAGAGTTTGACATCATCAAAATGGTAGATGAACCTTGTATAAACAAAAAGGTAGTAGGGAGTATGGTGGCGATCCTCGTAGAGTACGTGGATGACATACTCCTGATAGGGAAGAAGTTTCCTATGCTACGCTCGATCAATCTCCGCTTATCACTATGATTCTCCATATAGGATCAAAGTGATACCTACTAAATCCTGAGTTTTGGATCTATGAGATAGATCTAAATGGATGTTAGGATACTCACTAGCTGTAGTGAGATGGTATCAATTGATCCTGGGGAAAATCACTGGAAGTGTTCCAGGGTGATAAAGACGACTGAATGTCAGTCGCAGGCATTGTCTTTACCCTCAGTAAAGGGACGGTATGTTGGAAGAGTTCCAAGCTAGATACCGTGACATACTAGACGATAAAGGCTGGATACATCGCTACTTAAGATGCTACCAAAGAGGCTGTTTGGGTGTATAATGGTTCATGAGATGAACTATGTTCCTCCCATTGTGTGACAATGGAGTTGTGGCTTATGCCAAGGAACGCCGGTCCCATCAGTAATCCAGACATATTCTAAGGCAGTATCACTTGATCATGGAGATGGTTGATCTCCAAGGGGATCGAGGTTAGGAGAGTAGACTCAGAGGACAACACAGCGGATCCACTCACAAAGGCCTGTTCCCAGAGAGAGACTTTTATGGGATGGTTGAGTATGAGATACTACAACCACTGCTATCAGATGGCCCTAGTGCAAGTGGGAGATTGTTAGTTATATGTATGCCCTAGAGGCCATTACTATACATAGGATGTATATTGTAGTGGATGCTGGGACATATATAGGGAGGACTTTCTTGCTCGACATGATAGTATGCTATCTGGTTGATCTTTACCTTAACGTGTATGCTGATTCTCTCTCTGTTACATGTTGGTAAAGCCCTTAGGATCTGTACTTGACTACCTGGACTATGATGCGGATCATACTAGTGGGGACATGGTAGTCCATAAGTACATCCTTCAAAGTCCCTAGTCGTGGGTGTATCGAGACGGGGCATCGATATACCAGTGTAGACTAGCGTGTACCTTCTCGACCCATACAGATGGGCGATGGATGATCCCATATCCATTGGTGTTTGACATCAGAGATGATATACGGGTGCTCAGTAGAGACTGGGTACACTGGACGGACTCGCCGAGAACTCCCAGATGGTATTATACCTCACGTCAGATGGCAGTTCTCTGGTGACACTGGTACAGAGTAGTCTGTTGACCCGAGATCATCATAGAGTCTTGTGTGGTTCCCACTGTGCTTTGATTTCCATCTTACCACGTCCAAGAGGGCGTGCAAAACGGTGGTTTTTGGGTACAGTCCCGAGTCACATGGAGGCAATGAGCGATAGGAGGGGATTCGTCTCTCCCGGTATAGGGGGTTGATGTTGCGCTGTGTTCGATTGGCTATAACCGGAAATCCCTGGCCAGGGTTTCTGAGATTTACTGGTAAGTGTTACCAGTAGTTTCTCGAATTGTTATAGACCTCATATCGACACGACTTATCAAGCTATTGGGGTCTGACGTTTACCACCCCTAGGCGAGATATGCGACATATCAGACGATCAGACCGGACTGTACGGTAGTGTTACTGGTTGGATTCACTGGAGTGTGACCGGGCTTGCTCGTCGATCTTCAGATCGCTCAATACCCGGGTGGCCGTTACGTTTAGCAGACCGCTTGCGGCTTGTGGATGTTTGATATGATCATCATCCGCTGCCGGCATATTGACGAGTCTTTAGAGTCCTACACAGAGGTTTCCTGGCTCAAGCGAAACGAAATAGGAGCACGTATGAGATATGTGCGGGACCGAGAATGATACCAGTATGTGATACTGTATTTGATTCTCGCGATATGTGACATTGATCGGTTATATGCGATATAGCCGGGTTATCGGATCAAGTGTTGATTCGATAAGATGTTACTAATGATACCAGTCGGTTATGTGGGTCATGACCGGATCGTTAAAACAAGTGTTGATTTAATGATTTAATGAATAATTATATATTTGATATATTACTTTGCATTAACTAGTATCGGTTCACTTTAAATGGATTTTCTCGCTCGGATGTGCACATTGTATATTCGATATATTTTGTACACTTGATGATACATGTTTAACTATAGTTAAGTGTAATGAATAAAGCCATGGTTAAACTAATGATTAGGGTTTTCTTTTCTTACTTACTTATTTATTTATTTATTTTGAATAGATGAGAAAAGAATGGTTGCTAATTTTGGAGTTTAGTTGAAGCTTCATGAAGCTTTGACTTTGTAACCATTCTTGTCTTCATTCTTAACCCTAACCATTTGTGCAAACCATGGTTTATTCTCTACACTTAACTAGGGTTTGATTATGATAAGGATTCCTTTGATTTTCTATTTGGAGAATTATCATAATATTGATTATCTTCTTCTTCTTCCTTGAACTCAAGAAGAAACCTTCACTTCATCAATGGTGGATTGATGAAATGAGTGAGAAATCCAATTCTAAAGTCTACCCACTTCCTATTTCTTCATCCTCTACCTCTTGCCAAGTAGTAGAGTGTGTTTTCTTCACAATTTTCTTGACTTGGTGAAGTCGGAGCTTGATTTAGCGATGCCTCGACGTAGATCATCTTCGGCATGGACATCGATGACCTAGCCCGTCCATTCTCCGATGAAGCCGACGCTAGAGCCCGGGACTTGTTATGGACAGTGAGGAGACTTCATTGCGGAGATATGGAGGTGGAGAACCGGATCTACAAAGGTTGTATTTCCGTATCTCTTAGTTAAGTGTTAACTAGTTTATCTTTTCGCCTAGATTTCTAGCCAACGATCCGTACACTAGGGTTTCTCGGCACCATAATTTTTGAAATTGGCATGGTTGATGCCTTGTGAGACCTCTTGAGAGTGCATAGGAACCCTACATGACCGTCTTGAACTGCCCTTTGAACCTTAGGGTTTGGGGCAGTACGGCGTGCCACATGTGAGGCGTTGGCTTGACCCTTCTACAGCTGGACCGCTACTACTATGTCACACTCCGGGTTTTTGAACTCCGCTCAAGTGTTGAGCTTTAGCGAATCTTGGGTATTTGATCGTTCGTTCGAAAACTTTAATGCTTTCTATTTATCTGGAATGTGATGCAATGTGTGGAATTCATATTATAAGACATGAAATACGAGGAATGTGATATTTCGCATTTATGATATCTAAAGTGAATGTGGATTCCAGATATTGCAGTTTTACACTTTCTTTTCTGTGACCGTAAGTGTAGTATGTAGTGGTATTGCCAATTGTCGTTGCTATACGTCGACGACAATCGGTGTATGCATACTTACTTACGTTGATGATATGAGATATTATGTGTTGCTGAGATATGATGTGCAGGATTGTCGCGATTGAATAGCCGGGGTTTTTTTATGTGAGATGAGAGTTTTATATTTTCATTCATGTAAATTCAAATGTAATGTAATATTCTTTTATTTGGGGCACTTCCGGGTTGAGGTCGATGCCACCTGTGTTGTATATTATTTACTTTTCCGCTTTAGGATGGACCCAAGGAGGGAAGCACGGGTGACCGGGTTCTGGGGTTCAGTGGGAGGCCATCTCGAGGAGTCGAGACCGGGTCTTCTAAACTCCAGAATTGGTAGGGTCGCTTGCCGCTCTCGTAGGGGTCCAGGGTGTAGGCTTGGCTATTCATCGCGGCTGTGGAATCCGTATTTTCTATTGTTGGCTAAATACTAAATACGGACGTCCTAGTATATCCCATATTATATATATGTTTCTGCTGCGATATCTGTGATGTGATCATTTGATATATTCTGATGGATACAGTATATAGTATATATGATATATTATATAGGCGTTACTTATGTTTTACACCCGCACTAGCCCTGCCCTGCTCTGTCGTTAGTTACCTAACCTAACGGTGCATGAGGGGACATCGAGGCGAATGCGGATGGCATAAGTGTACGTCGTATTTATCTGTGATGTTTAGGTGACTTAAATGACGGGACTTCATTAATGTGATTAATGAAAGAAAAGAAACCTAATAGATGTTGTAGAATCAAATTTTTAAATAAAAAGGGTAGCTACAGTTTTGCTTTGCATAGCGATATATATGATATACCCTGCACCTTATTTGATGAGGAAAGGGCCGAGATCCCTTCACCGGGAGTGACCCCTTTAGCAATAACTGGCAGATGCTACACACTCGGTTTGTCTTTTGATTGCTTCTATAGTTTCTGCTTTGCACAGTGATATATATGATATATCCCGCACCTCATTCGACAAGGAAAGGGTGTTGCGCCACGGCAGCGCCCCGGCCGTCTATCCGAGGCCAAAATGCGGAATCAAAATTTTCTTAACTTTTAAACTGGCGCTACCGCGGACAATATACCCGGATCGTAACCATTAACCGATACTAGCTAACAAGAGAAAGGGTGAGAGATATACCGAGTGATCCGAGTCCTCCGGTCTTCTCGTCATCGTCCCGATCTCCCGCGGAAACTCCGGTCGTCGCCTCCTTGCCGGAAGGGCACCACATCGTCTGTATCTTTTACGGGCTCCCACCTCAATACCGAGGCAACTCGGGCACGAAGCTGGCAAGTCGACGTACCCAAGATGTGCTGTAGAATGTAGTGTAGATGATGCTTGTCTCTTTGGGGTTATGTTGCCTTGATGGAGGAATAAGGTTAAGGAAAAATGGTGCTTTCATTTTTCCCAAAACTAGAAGAATGAGATGAAGAAATGTGTGCTACAACAAAATGGAAATTTCTCTCATCCTCAAAACAATAGTGGCCGGCCCTCTCTCATGGAAAATGGTGGAGGGGGAGAATACAAAAGCAAGAGGGAGGTGATGGTAGTAAAAGGTGGAGGGTGACCATAACCAAAACATTATCATAACCAAAACTCAAATCAACCTCAAATCCTTTCTCATCACCAAAAAGCAAGGAAAAGACTAAGAAAGCATCTCATGATTATGAACCATCATGAAGCCCCACAATTGCAAGAAAACCCCTCTACAAATACCAATTTGCACAATTGCAAATTAGTCCCTCCATCGGAAAAGTCCGGCCGGGAAAGAACAAAAGAAAACCGGCCGGAACGGAATGCAAACTGGCAACTCCAGAAAAATGGTCCCGTAATAAATTACAGAAAAACCCCATACTGTGCATACACACCCGCATCTGTATTCCGTCCGGATACAAATGCAATGAGACAAAATCTACACTGTACTAAACTAGGATCCGGCTTAAACCAAAGCCGGCTAGTAAAATCCGTTCGATCCTGATCCGTGCAATACCGCACGTATCTGATCGAACCGTGCCATATAACCATACGGCCACTAGTACAAACCGTCCGATCCTGATCCGTGCAATACCGCACGTATCTGATCGGACCCTGCCATATCTCCATACGGCCTCTACAGCGTTTCGCCCGAAAGCTTGAGTAACTGAAAGTGTGATGGACTCTAAAGACTCGTCAATACTATGGCAGTGGATTTAACCACTAGCACGTCAGAGGTATTAGCCAATACGTGACGGGCCACCAGCTATTGACCAAAAGGGACGTCGATGAGCGAACTCATCCTGACACCCTACTGAGCCTGTCAGTGACAATATCCGTACAGTCCGGTCCGTTCGTCTATGAGTATCGCATGTCGGGCCTAGGGGGTTGGTAAAAGTCAGACCCCCAAAAGCGGTACAAGTCGTGTCGGAGTGTAGCCCAGAACACCCTGAGATACTACTGGAATACCTACCAGTAAATCTCCTGCCTCGGCCGAGGGCTTTGTGTAATGGCTCTCCTAGACACAGCGCGACCTCACCCCCAATACCGGGAGAGACGAACCCCTGAAGATCCGCTCACTGCCTCCATGTGGCTCGGGACTGTACCCAACTAAAACCTGTTTGCACGACTCCTTTGAGCCGTGGTAGGGTAGTAATCAAAGCACAGTGGGAACTCACACGAGACAAATGACGATCTCAGGTCGATGAACTAACCTGTACACATGTCACCTGGGAACTGCTATCTAACATATGGTATAATCCCAACTAGCAGGTTCCCGGCGAGTCCTGTCCGGTGTACTCATAACCCAATGAGCACCTGTATACATCTTAGGTGAACCAACTGACACCAGTGGCTTGTGAGACCGGCCACCGCCCCTCGTCGGGGTCTCGACTGTATACACTAGTCTACTCTAGAGAATCGATGCCCTGTCTCGAAACTCCAACGACTAGGGACCATTTAAGGATGTGCTTATAGACCACCAGCTCCCACGTATATGATCGCCATCATACTGCTGGCAGTCAAGCAAGAATCCTAGGGGCTCTATCAGCGTGTAATAGCGACCTGTAAGGTCACCTGAAGCAGTACACGATGATAAAGGTAAACCAGATAACATACTATCATCTCGAGTAAGACTGTCCTACCGGGATAGGTCCTCCCTCAATCATTGCAATCACGTGCTTGTGATCCAATAATTGACTCTGAGGCACTATCTCCAACAATCTCCCACTTGCACTCAAGGCTAATTATTGCGATGTCGCATACTCACAGCCCGTGTGATACCGAACACCCAACTCCTCTACTGGTCAGTCTCACAAAGCTCGTTTGCGAAACTATTACGTTCGAGGAATAGCCTCAGTGAGTGGATCCGCTGCGATGTTTCTTTCTATGCCTCTCTATATCTCAAGTTCGCGGAGAATACCATCTCCCGAAATGAGCAATACCTGTCTTAGAATGTCTGGCTGTCTGATGGGTCCTAGCTCATAAATGAACTCCAAATCCAAACTTCTTAGACTGTATCGTCAACTGAACTTAATCAGTATCCTGCGCCATGCCACCCTCAGTATTCCCTTGGACCACCTGTCCAAAATACTGCCCCTCGTTAGAAGGATAACTATAACTCTGACAATCACCCTGTCGTCCATGTCACCTTGGAAGCCTGGAATGATAACTGCCTCCCTCATGAGGCTGTCGTTATCATATCCTTAGAACATCCACTTATGTTCTAAAACTGCTTCCGACTGTTTCTCCAGGATTGGATCAATATCAACTTATTGCATCTACTGCAAGAACAACATCTGGTGTGGTACTTGACATCTCATGATTGACTCAATTGCCTAAGCAAGTGATCTGTCAATCATGCATATCCCTCTCCCCTTTAGTCTGTAAGACACCTTTAGAGAGGGTGACTCCATCAACTGCAGGTACACTACCGTGCCAGGAGTCGTCCATTCTAAATACTCATAGAATGCTGTCAAGGTACCCAGATTGGGAAACTACCCAAATCTAGATCAAAAACCATAGATCTAGTAACCAGAATGTCTGATATAATATCCAAGTCCTGTGTGGAGAAACTACTGTGTGACAACCAAAGTATAACCGATCGTAGTATAGGAATATCACTTCCTACTCTGTGTATGTCATCCAAATACCATGACATCACACCCTACTACCTTCCACTGCTCCCACTGACTACGACAACCCTCTGGCAGAGTCATATAGACGCGCACTTCTAAAGCTAGTTTAGAACGACGCTATACTCATCCTCCTGCCGGGTCTCGCAGCCTGTGTAAGTGCACGGAGGCGCCCCGGCCGTCAATCCGACGGCCAAATTCGGAAGCGGTGAAAAACTTTAATTTTTCTTTAACTGGAAAACCGCCGCGCACTAATACCCGGATCGAACCATTAATTAGTCCTAGCTAACTACAAGATAGGAAGAGAGATATACCGACAGATCCGAGTCCTCCGGTCTTCTCGTCGTCGTCCCGATCTCCTGCGAAAGCTCCGGTCTCCTCCTCGTCGCCGGAAGCGCACCACATCGCCTACTTCTTTTACGGGCTCCCACCTCAATGCCGAGGCAACTCGGGCACGAAGCTGGCTAGTCGACGTGCCCAAGGTTTGCTGTAGAATATGTGTAGAACCATGTCTCACTTTGGGGTTGTGGAATTGCCATTGGTGGAGGGATTGAACTTGGAGCTTTTTGAGATGGATCTTGTGGGATTTTTGCAAAGCTAGAATAACAAAAATCCCACCCCAAGAATTTTGGACAGCCCCCTAATGCTTTGGCCGGCCATGACTTCAAGAATGGGAGGAATGAGAGAGGAGGTGAATGTATCAAAAGATAACCAATCACATAATGCAAGAAAGAGAAGGGAAAAAGACTATCATGCAAAAACATGATAACAAAACTATGCCAACACTCCACACTACCATCATCTCATGCATGATGGCTCCAAAAAGGTCAAGTCATCATGAGCATAGAAAGTTAAGGGAGGGTGCACATCATGAAAACCATCATGATACAAATAATATGCAAAGGACCCCCTTCCAAATACTTATTTGCAACAATGCAAATAAGCCCTCCTCCACCAAACTTCGGCCAATGAACGATACAAAGGAAATTGGCCGAAACGGAAAGCAAACTGACAACTCCAGAAAACTGGTCCCGTAATAAATTACAGGAAAACCCCGATACTGTGCATACACACCCGCATTTGTATTCCGACCGAAATACAAATGCAATGAGACAAAATCTACACTGTACTATACTAGGATCCGGCTTATACCAAAACCGGCTAGTAATATCTGTTCGATCCTGATCCGTGCAATACCGCACGTATCTGATCGAACCCCGCCATATATCTATACCGCCTATAGTACAAACTGTCCGATCCTGATCCGTGCAATACCGCACGTATCTGATCGGACCTTGCCATATCTCCATACGGCCTCTACAACCTTTCGCCCGAAAGCTGAGTAACAGAATGTGGGGGACTCTAAAGACTCGTCAACACCTTGGTTGTGGATTTAACCACTAGCACGTCAGAGGTATAAGCCAATACGTAACGGGTTACCAGGTATTGACTAAAAGGGACGTCTGTGAGCGAACTCAACCTGACAACCCTACTGAGCCTGTCAGTGACAATATCCGTACAGTCCGGTCCGTTCGTCTATGAGCATCGCATGGCGGGCCTAGGGGGTTGGTAAAAGTCAGACCCCCAAAAGCGGTACAAGTCGTGTCGGAGTGTAGCCCAGAACACCCTGAGATACTACTGGAATACCTCGTCGGGGTCTCGACTGTATACACTAGTCTACTCTGGAGAATCGATGCCCTGTCTCGAAACTCCAACGACTAGGGACCATTTAAGGATGTGCTTATAGACCACCAGCTCTCACGTATATGATCGCCATCATACTGCTGGCAGTCAAGCAAGAATCCTAGGGGCTCTATCAGCGTGTAATAGCGACCTGTAAGGTCACCTGAAGCAGTACACGATGATAAAGGTAAACCAGATAGCATACTATCATCTCGAGTAAGACTGTCCTACCGGGATAGGTCCTCCCTCAATCATTGCAATCACGTGCCTGTGATCCAATAATTGTCTCTGAGGGCACTATCTCCAACAGAGGGTCGACGATCCCTTCACCGGGAGTGACCCCTTTAGAAAAACTAGAAAAGCCTCAAGAACACTCCATTTCAAAATTCATTCGATTCTACAACGATATCAAGTTCATTACGCAATAGGTTTTCAGAAAAACCTGTCGTAGCCCTCCGTCATTTCAGATAAGTACTAGTTAGTATTCGTGCTACGTTTGTTGACTATGTTAAGGCGTAGTGTGCGGTAGCTGATTAGTGCTTATCTGTATATGCATATGATGCGATTGGATTAGGGTAGTCGTGCGACTTTGTTGACTATGTTAAGGGTCGTGCGGGTGGGTTTAATTCAATCAGGAAATGATGGGTTGAACTTGACTGGCACTTATGATTTTTTGACTATGTTAAGTTCATATAGCTGCTAGGGGCAAAATATTATCGGGAATTTCAAGTGTTGAAATTTGCAATGAGATTGCATACCTTCTATGAGATAGTTGGATCCCGATACCTACTGCGAGCAAGAGTTACTCCTGGGAGAGTTTTACATATTACAATTAGCCGAACAAGTAGGTGTCTAGAAAGGTGTCAACGGGGTTACGCCTCTGGGAAAACGAGGTTTACTTTAATTAGGTCCGTGCGAAAGCATGGGGAACCTCCCTCAAAGTACCGACACTGGCCTGGCTGAAAGATCGGCGAAATTGTAGGGTGTAATTAATCCCGGCTAGTCTTTCCTTTTAGGGTTTGAAGGAAGATTTGATAAAAACCAGTGGGAGCCATCCTGATTAGATAAGATAATAACCAATCTGATCATGCAAGAGCATACGCTAAAGTGTTTTATTCTCTCTCTCTCCAGGTAGCGACCATGTCATGCCTTAATCAAGATAATAATATGGATGTATTGACCGGACCCGCAAATTATACTGTGCTGGGGAACGTTGGTTCCGTTCTTTCTTATAAGAGTTATAGGAATGAACAGGACATAGGGGAATACCAGGATTCCCATACCACCCGAATGAAGAAAGTACATGTTGATGCATTTTCTTCGGGTGTGTTCGTTACAGAGAACCGTTTCTCCATTTGCCCTACGTCCTGGGTATTAGATACCAGGTCAGGATCCCATATATGTAATCAGTTACATGGGCTTAGGAAAGGTAGAGAACTTGGAGAAGGTGATAAAGACATAAAAGTTGGAAATGGTGCAATTGTTGCAGATAAGACTGTCGGGGAATATCACCTTGCATTACCAACTGGTAATACATTGGTTCTGAACGAATGCTATTACATGTCGAACCTGATATGCAACATTATATCGATTTCTTTTTGAGTAAAGAGGGATATAATTTTGTATTACAGGATAATGTTATGAACATTTTCCGTAACCAAAAGTTGGTTGGATCAGGTACGTTATGCAATGGCATTTATGTTCTAAATCAATCAACAGTTTTGAGCATAACAAACACACACAAGAGAAAGAGTTCAGAACTGAACGAATCCTTCTTGTGGCATTGTAGACTCTGTCATATAAATGCGACACGGCTAGCTAAATTGCATAAGGATGGATACTTGAAACCGTTCGAATTTTCATCTTATGACACTTGTCAGTCATGTCTTAAAGGCAAAATGACCAAAACTCCATTTACGGGACACGGAGAAAGAGTTACTGAACTCTTGGGACTGATACATAGTGATGTATGCGGTCCCATATCTATACATGCCAGGGATGGTTCTTCGTACTTCATTACATTCACTGACGATCTCTCTAGATTCGGATATATGTTCCTGATGAAACACAAATCAGAAGCTTTTGAGAAATTTAGAGAATATAAACAAGAAGTCGAGAACCAAACCGGAAAAAGTATTAAAGTCCTTCGATCTGATCGAGGAGGTGAATACTTGAGCAATGAATTCCTGGACTTCCTAAAAGAGAATGGGATTCTCTCTCAACTGTGTTAGTTATATGTATGTCCTAGAGGCCATTACTATACATAGGATGTATATTGTAGTGGATGCTTGGACATATATAGGGAGGACTTTCTTGCTCGACATGATAGTATGCTATCTGGTTGCACTTTACCTTAACGTGTACACTGATTGTCTCTCTGTTACATGTTGGTAAAGCCCTTAGGATGTGTACTTGACTACCTGGACTATGATCCGGATCATACTAGTGGGGACATGGTAGTCCATAAGTACATCCTTCAAGGTCCCTAGTCGTGGGTGTATCGAGACAGGGCATCGATATACCAGTGTAGACTAGCGTATACCTTCTCGACCCATACAGATGGGCGATGGATGATCCCATATCCATTGGTGTTTGACATCAGAGTTGATATACGGGTGCTCAGTGGAGAATGGGTACACTGGACGGACTCACCGAGAACTCTCAGATGGTATTATACCTTACGTCAGATGGCAGTTCTCTGGAGACACTGGTACAGAGTAGTCTGTTGACCCGAGATCGTCATAGAGTCTTGTGTGGTTCCCACTGTGCTTTGATTTCCACCTTACCACGTCCAAGTGGGCGTGCAAAATGGTGGTTTTTGGGTACAGTCCCGAATTACATGGAGGCAATGAGCGATAGGAGGGGATTCGTCTTTCCCGGTATAGGGAGTTGATGTTGCACTGTGTTCGATTGGCTATAACCGGAAATCCCTGGCCAGGGTTGCTGAGATTTACTGGTAAGTGTTACCTGTAGTTTCTCGAACTGTTATAGACCTCATATCGACACGACTTATTGAGCTATTGGGGTCTGACGTTTACCATCCCTAGGCGAGATATGCGACATATCAGACGAACAGACCGGACTGTACGGTAAGTGTTACTGGTTGGATTCACAGGAGTGTGAGCGGGCTTGCTCGTCGATCTTCTGATCGCTCAATACTCGGGTGGCCGTTACGTTTAGCTGACCGTTTGCGGCTTATGGGTGTTTGATATGATCATCACTTGCTGCCGGCGTATTGACGAGTCTTTAGAGTCCTACACAGAGGTTTTCTGGCTCAAGCGAAACGAAATAGGAGCGCATATGAGATATGTGCGGGACCGAGAATAATGCGTGTATGTGATACCGTATTCTATTCTCGCGATGAATGTATCAAATGGTTGTATGCGATATAATCTAGTTATTGAATCAATGATTGATTCGATAAGCTGATACATTGGATATTAGTCGGTCATATGCGATATGACCGGATCGTTAAGTCAAGTGTTGATTTAATGATTTAATGTATAATTATATATTTGATATATTACTTTACATGAACTAGTATTGGTTCACTCAAGATTGATTTTCTCACTTGAAATGCACAAGTTGTATTTGTGATATATTTGTGTGCACTTGTTTGTATCATGTTTGATGATACATGCAAACTTGGGTTTGTGTTTGAATTAAACCATGGTTAGTTAATGGTTAGGGTTTCATATGCTTTATTTACTTATTCATTTATTTATTCATTTGAGAAAGAAATAAAATGGTGGCTAACTTTGGATTTTGTTGAAGCTTCATGACGTTTTGAAAGCTTGACCATTTTGTTTTTTTTCTTAACCCTAACCATTCACCTAACCCTAGTTTATTCTCTACACTTAACCATGGTTGCTATATGATAAGAATCACTTTGTTTTCTATTTTCATTATTCTTATCATATTCTTTTTCTTCTTCTTCTTCTTCTTCAACAAGAAGAAAGCTTGCTACCATTAATGGCAACATGAGAAAAAGAGTGAGAAATCCAATTCTAAAGTGAACCCACTTCCTATTTCTTCATCCTCTACCAGTTGCCAAGTAGTATAGGGTGTTTTCTTCACAAGTTTCATGACTTGGTGACGTTGGAGCTTGATCTTGAGTTGCCTCGACGTAGATCATCTTCGGTATCGAAGTCGACGACCTAGCCCGATCATTTCTTCGACAAAACCATTACTAGAGTCCGGGATCCGATGATCGCAGCGGAGGGACGTCAACGCGGAGCTATGGAGGTAGAGGACCGGATCTACAAAGGTTGTATTTCCGTTCACTTAGCACTAAAGTACTTTAGTAGCATTTCGTTTCGCCTAAACTCTAGTTAACGATCTAGTATAAGGTTTCTTTGGCACATGAAAAATTATAATTTGGCATGGTTGATGCCTTGTGAGATCTCATTAGTGTGCCTAAGGAACCCTACAAACTGACTCCTCTATATACACCACAACACAACGGTGTATCAGAACGGAGGAACCGCACCCTATTAGATATGGTGCGCTCTATGATGAGCACAGCTGAGTTACCTATTTCCGTCTGAGGATATGCACTGGAAACAGCAGCATACCTATTGAATCAAGTTCCATCTAAATCTGTATCTACCACACCATATGATATATGGAGTGGGAAGAGACCATATTTTAAACAAGTTAAGATATGGGGTTGTCCGGCCTATGTCAAAAGGCAAAATCCAGACAAACTCGAGGCACGGTCTGTTCTTTGCAAATTTGTGGGATATCCTAAGAATTCCCAAGGATATTTTTTCTACCACGCTGAAGAACAAAAAGTGTTTGTTTCTCAATATGCCACCTTTTTGGAAAAGGAATTTCTTGCAAAAGAAATTAGTGGCAAAGTGGTAGAGCTGGAAGAGGTTACAGAAACACAAACTGCAACTGAAGATTTAGTGGAACCAGAGGATTCGGTAGTTCCCAACGAAACTCAGCCTCTCCACCGATCTAGTAGGGTTCCTCGCCAACCTGAGAGATACTACGGTTTTCTCATGGATGGTGGGAGCGAGGATTACATCATGGAGGATGATGACCCAACTAGCTTCGAGCAGGCCATCACGAGTGGGGACTCAGTGAAATGGCTGGATGCTATGCGGTCCGAGATGGAATCCATGTACACCAACAAAGTATGAACTTTGGAAGATGCTCCTGAAGGGATAAAACCCATTGGGAGCAAGTGGATCTTCAAAAAAAAACTTGGTGTAGATGGGAAAGTGGAGACTTTCAAAGCTAGACTTGTTGCAAAGGGTTTTCGTCAAAGACCAGGTGTGGACTATGACGAAACCTTTTCTCCAGTGGCTATGCTTAAATCCATATGGATCATGCTTGCCATCGCTGCATATCATGATTACGAAATCTGGCAAATGGATGTTAAGACCGCCTTTCTAAACGGTGATTTAGAAAACTGCGTGTACATGACTCAGCCAGAGGGCTTCGTAGATAGTGGGAGCAGCGGGAAGGTGTGCAAGCTGCTTAAATCCATTTATGGATTAAAGCAAGCATCGCGGAGTTAGAGCATCTGCTTTGACGTCGTTATCAAAGAGTTTGATTTCGTCAAAAACGTAGATGAACCTTGTATCTACAAGAAGGTGGCAGAGAGTAAGGTTGTCTTCCTCGTATTGTACGTGGACGACATACTCTTGATAGGAAATGACATTCCTATGCTGCAATCGGTCAAGCTCTTCTTATCACAAAGATTCTCAATGAAAGATCTTGGTGATGCCTCCTGCATATTGGGGATCAGGATCTATAGAGATAGATCCATACGGATATTGGGATTGTCCCAATCCAGGTACATTGATACCATACTAAAGAGGTTTAGTATGGAAGAATCCAAGCGTGGGAACTTACCCACGATCTCTGGAGTCACTCTCTCCAAAGAGATGTCTCCCAAGACTGATTTGGAGAGAGCTCGCATGCAAGGGAAACCCTATGTTTCGGCTGTAGGCTCTATCAAGTACGCGATGCTATGTACCAGACCCGATGTAGCATACTCACTAAGTGTAGTGAGCAGGTATCAAGCTGATCCTGGAGAGAGTCACTGGACAGCTGTGAAGAGCATTCTCAAGTACTTGCGAAGGAATAAAGAGATGCTCTTGGTGTATGGTAACGGAGAACTCCAAGTAGATTCCTTTACCGATTCGAGCTTCCAGAGTGATAAGGATGACTCTAAGTCGCAGTCGGGATTTGTCTTTACCCTTTACGGAGGGGCGGTTAGCTGGAAGAGTTCCAAGCAGGAAATCGTGGCAGACTCGACGATGGAAGCTGAATACATCGCTGCCAACGATGCTGCCAAAGAGGCTGTCTGGATCAAAAAGTTCATTACTGAACTTGGAGTGGTTCCATACATTGAGCATCCAATACCTTTGTATTGCGATAACAATGGAGCGGTGGCTTTGGCCAAGGAACCTAGGTCCCATCAGCGATCTAGGCATATTCTGAGGCGGTATCACCTGATCCGGGAGATAGTTGATCGCCGGGAGATCAAGGTTAGGAGGGTTGACACGAAGAATAACACAGTGGATCCACTCACGAAGGCCATTCCCCAGATACAATTTGAAAGACTCTTCGGGATGCTCGGTATGCGATACTACAGTAGCTGGCCCTAGTGCAAGTGGGAGATTGTTAGTTGTATGTATGCCCTAGAGGCCAGTATTGTACAGATGATGTATATTATATTGGATGCTTGGACATATATAGAGATGACTTTCTTGCTCGATATGATAGTATGCTATCTGGTTTCTCTTTATCTTAACATGTATACTAGTCTCTTTAAACTGTCTTATAGTTACATGTTGGTAAAGCCCTTAGGATGTGTACTTGACTACTTGGACTATGATGCAGATCATACTAGCGGGGACATGGTAGTCCATAAGTACATCCTTCAAGGTCCCTAATCGTAAGTGTATCGAGACGGGGCATCGATATACCAGTGTAGACTAGCGTATACGCTTCTCGACCCATGAGATGGGCGATGGATGATCCCATATCCATTGGAGTTTGACATCAGAGATGGTATACGGATGCTCAGTGGAGACTTGGTACACTGGACGGACATGCCGAGAACTCCCAGATGGTATTATACCTCACGTCAGAAGGCAGTTCTCAGGTGACACTTATACAGGTTAGTCTGTAGACCCGAGATTGTCATAGAGTCTTGTGTGATTCCCACTGTGCTTTGATTTCCACCTTACCACGTCCATGAGGGCGTGCAAAACGGTGGTTTTTGGGTACAGTCCCGAGTCACATGGAGGCAATGAGCGATAGGAGGGGTTTCGTCTCTCCCGGTATTGGGGGTTGATGTTGCGCTGTGCTCGATTGGCCGTAACAGGGAAGTCCCTGGCCAGGGCTGATTCAGAGATTTGCTGGTAAGTGTTACCAGTAGTTTCTCGACCCGTTATGAGCCTCACATTGGCACGACTTATCGGTTATTGGGGTCTGACGTTTACCACCCCTAGACTTGATATGCGACATATCAAACGAGGAGACCGGACTGTACGGGAAGTGTTGCCGGTTGGCTCGACGGGAGTTGTAGCAGGTTCGCTTGTTCTCTTCTGATCTCTCAATACCCGGGTAGCCGTTACGTTTAGCTGACCGCTTGCGGCTTGGGGGTGCTTGATATGATCATCACCCACTGCCGGCGTATTGACGAGTCTTAGAGTCCCACAATGGAGTTACCTTGTCCAGGAGAAACGTTATGGTGCGCGTATGCGAAATGCGCATGGACCCGATTAAAATGCGAGTATAGGATACCGTATATTGATCGGGCGGCTTGCTTTTGGTTAGGGTCATATGTGATATGACCGGATTGATAAATCAAGTGTTGATTTATCATTTAACCATTAGTTTCTCACTAGAAATCCTTTGTTGAGTTTGATGGATGTATGCATGCATGTATGCCTTCTTTTTGGATTCATGCACATATGGATGTACATACACACATACATACATACATACATCCTTCATGGTTGTACATACATGAAAATGGTGGCAATATAAGACTCACACCATGGTTTTAAATATGAATTTTATTGCATTTGATTTAAAACAAAAAGGAAAAAGAAAATGGTTATGATTGATTTGTTTCTACACTCTTCTTTTGACCTAACCATTCTCACCCACCTTTTAACCTTGGGTAAACTTTCCTTTTGTGTTTTAACTCAAGTTCAATAATATATTCATTGTTTAAACCATGGTTTGAGATGAGAACAAGAAAATATATATTCATATATTTTCATTTTTCTAAAACAAGGGTTATTCTTTTCACTCTTGTTAAAAATATATAGCCATCATCTTCTTCTTCCTCTCTTATCTTTGCTCTCTAGATTTTTGTAGTGAGCAATATACTCAACAAGTTAGGATTTAGAAGTGAGAAAGAGAACCACAACACCATTCTACACAAGTCTTGCCCACTTGTTTGGAGTGTTAGCTTCATTTCGTTCTCTTGATCGGGTGAAGTTGCAAGCTTGGACAAAGCGGACTCCGGGTGGATCATCGGTGACCTAGAGGATTTCAAGCGGAGCTTTTTCAAACCCCAAGTAGCCGAGGAGTCTAGTGTAGGGAGCTACAAAGGTTGTACTCTCTAAACCCTAGCTTTTCTTTCATATGATGATATGCAAGTTTTAGAAACCCTAATTTTCTAGGAACGATCCGATGTTTGTTAACTTAGCACCCTAAGGACTCCACCTTTGGTACATGTGATGCTTCCAAACCCTTCATGAGGTGCTAGGCTAACCCAACATAAAGGTGGTGTACAGAAGGTAATAAGTAAAGACATAATAAAGGGATTAGAGTGAGGGCATGGAACTATATGGTTACAGTCATGAATCAGGATAGTGGAAGAGGCGTTACTAGGAATACCAGTTAACCCCTTTTTAAAACATTTTCATGTTTCAGTTTCAATGTGCAATTTTAATTGAAAATTGCTTTCCCAATTAGAATCTAACTCCAGGGTATGTGTTTACCAGATCAGTTTCTTACATCTGTATATTATTACGGATGGTGAATGAGAGTACGCTATTGGGAATTGGGTGATTAGATCCTTATTATATCGGAATTCGTTATAATTGGTGATATTTGAGGAAATCATCTGGTTTTTGCCAGATGGCAAATATTTGGTTTTGAATATCCGTTGTTATGCACCAATTTCAAACTGATATATCTGTACGTTTATTTTATAAAGTGAGATATAACTTTTTCAAATTATGTCTATGACATTTACCTATATCAGTTGGTGATTAGGTAAGGTGCATTCAACAACTGTGTAATTCTTCTTAACCATAGTAAAGTTTTTCAACCTACGACGCACAGGGTTTGGGTTATTGAACTCAGGGGACTTGTACAAAGTATTATATGTTTTCCATTGTCCATTAGGACAATGGGGTTCGTACTCGTATTATATTCTGTTTACTCATGACTTCTCCAGTTCTAGACAAGTATGTCATTGAACTGCAAGGTTCAGATTTTGAGAAGTTATAGGTATAAGAATAA
Organism: Agapanthus africanus; assembly: GCA_030015575.1. NCBI lineage: Eukaryota > Viridiplantae > Streptophyta > Magnoliopsida > Asparagales > Amaryllidaceae > Agapanthus > Agapanthus africanus. The sequence goes on from CM057341.1 coordinate 345,389,099, forward strand.
AGAAGAGAATAATTTGTTGGAAGTATCAGGATTCTTCATGGAAGTTAAAGATGTAAATACTTGTGTTTGGTATTCCGTTGATAGTAATGGTTTTGAGAACTTTATTCTCTTTCAGGTTACTCATATATGGATGCACTCCTAGTTGTGTAACGCTGATTGGCCTTTCTCCATTTGGTTGATATGCACTGGAGACAGCTGCATGATTTTGAATCTGGTTCCAATTAAATTAGTGCTTGTGTTTCAATATTAGATATATATAGAATCAATTTATATCTTAACGATGTTAAGGTATAGAGGGTTGTCCGGCTGATGCTTAAAATCAGAGTCCGGATAAACTCAAGGCACGTTTCAGTAATGGCTGTTTGTGGGTTATCTCGGGCTTTGATGAGGGTTAATTTTCTACCATCAGGAAGATCAATATTTTTATTGTTCTTAACTCGCCATAGTTTTAGTAAAATGGATTTTTTCAGAAAACAGAAGTAGGAGTACGGTAGAACTGGAAGTGATTCCAGAATCACTGGCGTTTACTAAATATTTAATAGAACCTGAGGATTCAATTGGTTTCGACGTTCCATTAGCCACTCCGCAAATTTGGTGGGTAACCTCAGGCACCCGAGAGTCACTTCGGACTTCTCAGAAATGGTGACAGGGAGGTTCTTGTTTACCCAGACTTGCCATTGCTGATGTTCTAGACTATGAGACCTGGCAGGAGGATGAGTATATCGTCGTTCTAAACTAGTTTTAGAAGTGCACGTGTATATGACTCTTCCAGAGGGTTGTTGTAGTCAGTGGGAGTAGCCGAGCATAATAGGCAAGTGTCTTATGTCTATTTATAGACTAAAGTAGGTATAGAAGAAATAGATCATCTATTTTTGATGTGACAGTCATAGGCTTTGACTTCATCAGAATAGGAGATGGATCTGCTAAGAAGGTAGTAGAGAGTGATGCCCAGGTATTTGGGATGACATGCACTTGATAGGAAGAGATATTCCTATACTACAATCGGTTATACCGTGGTTGTCACAAAGTTGTTTCTCCGCATAAGATATGGATATAATATCAGGGTTTCTGGTTACTAGATCTATGGTTTTAGATATAGATTTGGGAAGTATCCCAATCTGGATACTTTGACATTATTCTAAAGAGATTTTAGAATGGACGACTCCTGACATGGTGGTGTACCTACAGATGATGGAGTCACCCTCTCTAAAGGTGTCTTACAAACTAAAGGTGGGAGGGATCTGCATGATTAACAAATCACTTGCTTAGGCAATTGAGTTAGTCATGAAATGTCAAGTACCATACCAGATGTTGTTTTTGCACTAGCTGCAATAAACATATATTAATCCAATCCTGGAGAAATGTAGGGAAGAAGTTTATAAACATAAGTGAATGTTCTTGGGATATGATAACGACAGCCTCCTTCAGGAGACGGTTATCATTTCAGGCATCCAAGGTGACCTGGATGACAGAGTGACTGTCAGAGTTATAGTTTTTCCCTCTTCTGAGGGCCAGTATATTGGACAGGTGGTCCAAGCGGATACTGTGGAAGGCATGGCGCAGGATACTGATTAAATTCAGTGGATGATACAGTCTAAGAAGTTTGCTGGATTTGGAGTTCATTTGTGAACTGGGTCTAATCAGATATCCAGAAAAATTCTAAGACATGTATTGCTCATTTCGGGAGATTGTTTTCTCCGCGAAGTTGAGATATAGAGAGATACAGAAAGAAACATTGGAGCGGATCCACTCACTGAGGCTATTTCTCGAACGCAATACTTTCGCAAACGGGCTTTGCGAAATTGATTAGTAGAGAAGTTAGGTGTTCGGTATCACACGAGCTGTGAATATGCGACACTGCAATAATTGGCCTTAAGTGCAAGTGGGAGATTGTTGGCTATTGTGCCCTCAAGGCAATTATCATAGTCACAGGCAGGTGATTATGATGATTGTGTGAGGACCTATACTGGTAGAACAGTCTTACTCGATATGATAGTATGCTATCTGGTTTTTCTTTATCATCATGTAGATGTTGATAGAGCCCATAGGATTCTTGCCTGACTACCAGCATTATGATGGCAATCATATACGTGGGAGCTGGGGTTCTACAAGCACATCCTTAAATATTCATAGTCGTCGGAGTATCGAGATGCATCGATACTCCAGTGTAGATTAGTGTATACTGATTGAGACCCCGACGTGGGGCGGTGGCCAGGTCTCGCAAGCCATTAGTGTTAGTTTGTTCACCTAAGATAGTATAGAGGTACTCATTGGGTTATGAGTACACTAGAAGGACTCGCCGGGAACCTGCTAGTTGGTATTATACCTATTGTCAGATAGCAGTTCCCAGGTGATATGTGTACATGTTAGTCTGTTGACCTGAGATCGTCATTTGTCACCTGTGAGTTCCCACTGTGCTTTGATTATTACCCTACCACGGCTCAAAGGAGTCGTGCAAACAGGTTTTAGTTGGGTACTGTCCCGAGCTATATGGAGGCAGCGATCGAATCGTCGGGGAATCGTCTCTTCCGGTATTGGGGGTTGATGTCGCATTGTGCATGGGTGGCCATCACCAGAAATCCATGGCCAAGGTGGATGAGAATTACCGAACCATGATCGATGGTTTCTCAGGTGGTGATGGGTTTCATGCTGATACTAAATGTTGCGTTGTTAGTGTTGGGCTTCCCTTGCACCTAGTCTAGGGTTTGGTAGCATCACTCATGCCACTTTAAAATTTAGAGAGGTGCAAATAAAGCAAACCATGAATCTTTACTAGAAATTTCTAGGGTAATAACTTTGTATCATCTACAAAGAAGTAAAGAGATAGGGATTACAACCTTTGTAGTCTGTTCCTTCGCTTCATTAGCTCCGTATTGAGATCCCTTTGCTATGATCATCAAGAAGTCCGACTCTCGGGAGGATCCAAGAGGTAAATGATGCATCTTGCTTGAAGTCTTCTTGATCTAAGATGATCTACCTTGAAGAATCTCTAACCCAAGCATACACTTCACTAAAGAACTTATTAGAGAAGTGAATACCCTAATGTAAGTGGCTAGAATAGATGAGGATGATGAAGTAAAAATTTTGCCCTCTTTTGTTTTCAATTTCTCACCATTTTTTATCACAAACACAAAAGCTAGTGAAGCTTTTTCAAGAGCAAGAAGAAGAAGAAGATGAAGCTAATCCTTTTGTGATGAATAATCAATTATTGTTATGGTTACAATTGCAACCATGAGTTAAGAATAAAGGATTTTACTCATGTAGAGAATAAACTATGGTTAAGGGTTTGGGTTGGGTTAACAAATATCAACACAAAATATCAAAGCTAAATGACAAAGTCAAAGCTTTATGAAGCATCCATGAACCTCATCCAAAAGCTAACCCTAATCCAAACCCTAACTTGGTTTAAACTCAACAACCATGTTGCATTTGTAACCCTAACATGTTACAATATTATATATCACATATATAATATATTTTGTAACAAAAGAAAATAATACAATTAACATATATCGCATATATATGAATGTATTATCCAGTGAGAAAATGAATCAATAAAGCGAGGTTATATTAGTTAACGTAATGTAATATATCACATATATAATTATACATTAAATTGTTGAATCAACTCTTGATCCGACAATCCGGCTATATTGCATATAACCGACTAATATAACATGTACCAATTCATCGAATCAACAGTTGATCCGATGACCCGGCTATATCACATATACCCAGCTGATATCACATATCGCGAGATTAGAATATGGTATCTCATATCGTATTATTCTCGGTCATGCACATATCGCATATGTGCTCCTACTCCGTTTTCCCTGAGCCAGGAAACCTCTGTGTAGGACTCTAAAGAGTCGTCAATACGCCGGCAATAGGTGATGATCATATCAAACACCCACAAGCTGCAAGCGGTCGGCTAAACGTAACAGCCACCCAGGTATTGAGCGATCAGAAGATCAACAAGAAAGCCTGTACATTCTCTTGTGAATCCAATCAGTAACACTACCGTACAGTCCGGTCTCTTCGTCGGGTATGTCGCATATCAAGTCTAGGGGTGGTAAACGTCAGACCCGAGTAACCGATAAGTCATGTCGATATGAGGCTCATAACAGGTCGAGAAACTACTGATAACTCTTACCAGTAGCACTCCATATCAGCCCTGGCCAGGGACTTCCAGTTATAGCCAATCGAACACAGCACAACATCAACTCCCTATACCGGGAGAGACGAAACCCCTCCTATCGCTCATTGGCTCCATGCGATTCGGGACTGTACCCAAAAGCCACTATTTTGCATGCCCTCTTGGACGTGGTAAGGTGAAAATCAAAGCACAGTGGGAATCACACAAGACTCTATGACGATCTCGGGTCTACCGACGAACCTGTACCAGTGTTACCGGAGAACTGCTATCTGACAATAGGTATAATACCATCTAGGAGTTCTCGGTGAGTCCGTTCAGCGTACCCAGTCTCCACTGAGCACCCGTACACTATCTTTGATGTCAAACACCGATGGATATGGGATCATCCATCGCCCATCATATGGGTCAAGATGCATACGCCAGTCTATTCTGGTGTATCGATGCCTTGTCTCGATACACCCTCGACTAGGAACAGATATAGGATGTACTCGTTGACTACCATGGCCCCACTAGTATGTTCTCATCATAGACCCAGTTTTCAAGTACATATCCTAAGGGCTTTATCAACATGTGATAGCAAGACAGTAAACCAATGCAAGTCAACATGTTAAGACAAAGTGATACGAGATAGCATACTATCATATCGAGCAAGAAAGTCCTCAATATATATATCCAAGCATCCACTATAATATTTATCATATGTACAACAATGGCCTCTAGGGCATATATACAACTAACAATCTCCCACTTGCACTAAGGCCAGCTGTTGTATCTCATACCCAACATCCCGAAGAGTCTCTCAAATTGTATCTTGGGAATGGCCTTCGTGAGTGGATCCGCAGTGTTGTCCTTCATGTCAACTCTCCTGAGCTCGATCTCGCGGCGATCAACTATCTCCCGGATCAGGTGATACCGCCTCAGAATATGTCTGGACTTCTGATGGGACCTGGGTTCCTTGGCCAAAACCACAGCTCCATTGTTATCATAATACAAAGGTATTGGATGCTCAATGGACGGAACCACACCAAGTTCAGTGATGAACTTCTTCATCCAGATAGCCTCTTTGCCAGCATCGTTGGCAGCGATGTATTCAGCCTCCTTCGTCGAGTCTGCCACGGTTTCCTGCTTGGAACTCTTCCAACAAACCGCCCCTCCATTTATGGTAAAGACAAATCCCGAGTGTGACTTAGAGTCGTCCTTATCACTTTGGAAGCTTGAATCGGTAAAGGACTTCACCGTTACCATACACCAAGAACATCTCCTTAGTCCTTCTCAAGTACTTGAGATTGTTCTTCACAGCTGTCCAGTGACTCACTCCTGGATCTGCTTGATACCTACTCACTATGCTTAGTGAGTATGCTACATCGGCTTTGGTACATAGCATCGCATACATGATAGAGCCTAATACCGAAGCATAGGGTAACCCTTGCATGCGAGCTCTCTCTAAATCAGTCTTGGGAGATATCTCTTTGGAGAGAGTGAGTCCAGAGATCGTGGGTTGGTTCCCACGTTTGGATTCTTCCATACTAAACTTCTTTAGTATGGTGTCAATGTACCTGGATTGGGACAATCCCAGTATCCGTTTAGATCTATCTCTATAGATCTTGATTCCCAAAATGCAGGAGGCATCACCTAGATCTTTCATTGAGAATCGATGTAATAAGAAGAGCTTGACCGAGTGCAGCATAGGAACATCATTTCCTATCAAGGGTATGTCATCCACGTACAATACGAGGAAGACGACCTTACTCTCTGCAACCTTCTTGTATATACAAGGTTCATTTACGTTCTTGATGAAGTAAAACTCTTTGACTACAACATCAAAACAGATGTTCCAACTCTGCGATGCCTGCTTTAACCCGTAGATGGATTTAAGCAGCTTGCACACCTTTCCGCTGCTCCCACTATCTACGAAGCCTTCTGGCTGAGTCATGTACACGCACTCCTCTAAATCACCATTTAGAAAGGCGGTATTAATATCCATTTGCCAGATTTCATAGTCATGGTATGCAGCAATGGCAAGTAAGATCCGGATGGACTTAAGCATAGCCACTAGAGAAAAGGTTTCGTCATTATCCACACCTGGTCGTTGACGAAAACCATTTGCATCAAGTCTAGCTTTGTAAGTCTCAACTTTTCCATCTACACCAAGTTTCTTCTTAAAGATCCATTTGCTCCCAATGGGTTTTACCCATTCAGGAGCAACTTCCAAAGTCCATACTTTGTTGGTGTATATGGATTCTATCTCAGATCGCATTGCATCCAGCCACTTCACAGAGTCCCCACTCATGATGGCCTACTCGAAGCTAGTTGGGTCATCATCTTCCATGATGCAATCCTCACTCGTACCGTCTATGAGAAAACCGTAGTATCTCTCAGGTGGATGAGGAACTCTACTAGATCGGCGGAGAGGCTGGGGTTCGTCGGGTACAACTGAATCCTCTGGTTCCAGTAAATCATCATTTGTAGTTTGTGCTGCTGGAACCTCTTCCAGCTCTACCTCTTCGCCACTAATTTCTTTAACAAGAAATTCCTTTTCTAAATAGGTGGCATGTTGAGCAACAAACACCTTTTGTTGTTCACCGTGGTAGAATAGTTATCCATACGAATTGCTTGGATATCCTATAAACTTACAAAGAATTTATCTTGCCTCGAGCTTGTTCGGATTTTGCTTTTTAACATAGGCCGGACAACCCCATATCTTAACTCGTTTAAGAGATGGTCTCTTTCCATTCCATATCTAATATGGAGTGATAGGCACCGATTTGGTTGGAACTCTATTCAATAGGTATATGGCTGTCTCAAGCGCATACCCCCAGAAGGAAATATGTAACTCAGCGGTGCTCATCATAGCGCGCACCATATCTGATAGGGTGTGATTCCTCCGCTCCGATACACCGTTGTGCTGTGGTGTATAAGGAGGAGTAAGCTGAGAGAGAATCCCATTCTCTTTTAGATAATCTAGGAACTCATTGCTCAAGTATTCTCCTCCTCGATCAGATCGAAGGATCTTAATACTTTTGCCCGTTTAGTTCTCTACTTCATTCTTATATTCTCTGAATTTCTCAAAAGCTTCAGACTTGTGTTTCAACAAGAACACATGTCCATATCTTGAGAGATTTTCAGTGAATGAAATGAAGTAGGAAGAACTGTTCCTCGCATGTGTAGACATAGGACCACATACATCACTATGTATCAGTCCCAAGAGTTCTGTAACTCTTTCTCCGTGTCCACTAAACAGAGTTTTGGTCTTCGAAGAAGTCTGTATCGTAAGGACCAAGCAAGGGATGAGCGTCATGATTGGCAAGTGTCATAAGATGAAAATTCGAACGGATTCAAATATCCATCTTTATGTAACTTAGCTAGCCATGTCGAATTGATATGACCTAGTCTACAATGCCACAAGAAGGATTCGTTCATTTCTGAACTCTTCGTCTTGTGTGTTTTGTACATTAAGTACTGTAGTCTGATTGACAACGTATATGCCTTTAAATAATGAGCCTGATCCAATCAACTTTCGATTCAGGAAGATGTTCATAACATTATCCTATACTATAAGATTACATCCTTCTTAACTCAGTAAAGAAACTGATATAATATTGTATATCATGCTCGGAATGTAATAGCATTCGTTCAGAATCAGTGTATTACCATTTGGCAACATAAGGTGATATTCGCCAACTGCTTTGGCTGCAACATTTGCACCATTCCCAACTCTTACGGAATGATCACCCTCTCCCAGTTCCCTACCTTTGTGTAGCCCATGTAACATATTACATATATGGGATCCAGATCCGGTATCTAATACCCAGGACATAGAGTGAACTGAGAAACAGTTCTCGATAACTAATACACCTGAAGAAAATGCATCGGCATGCTTATTCTTCATTTGGGCGGCGTGAGAATCCAGATATTCTCCTATTCTCTGCTCAGACTTATAACAATTATAAGTGGGTGCGGGACCAACGTTTCCTTGCTCATAATAAGCGGGTTCAGTGAATACATCCATATTGTTATCTTGATTATGGCCTGCCAGGGTCGCTACTTGGAGAGAGAGAGAAGAAAACTATTTAGCGTATACTCTTGCAAGATTAGATTGTTTATTATCTTATCTAATCAGGATGGCTGCCATAGCTTTTTATCAAATCTTCCTTCAAACCCTAAAAGGTAAGACTAGCCGGGATTAATTACACTTTACAAGTTCGACAATCTTTCGGCCAGGCCAGTGTTGGTCTTTGAGGGAGGTTCCCCGTGCTCTCGCACGGACCTAATTAAAGTAAACCTCATTTTCCCATAGGCATAACCCCATAAACACCTTTCTAGACACCTACTTGATCGGCTAATTGTCATGTGTAAAACTCTCCCAGGAGTAACTCTTACTCGCAGTGGGTATCAGGATCCATCTATCTCATAGAAGGTATGCAATCTCATTGAAAATTTCAACACTTGAAATTCTTGATAATGCTTCTGCCCCTAGCAACTCATGATATTGGCTAAGGTCAACAAATCATAAGCGCTAGCCAAGTTCAACCCGTCATTTCCCGATTGAATTAAACCCACCCATACGACCCTTGGCTAAGGTCAACAAAGTCGTACGACTACCCTAACTCAATCACATCTAATGTTTTAGTAGATAAATACTAATTAGCTACTGTACACTACACCTTGGCTAAGGTCAAAAAACGCAGCACGAATACTAACTAGTCTCTATCTGAAAAGACGGAAGGCTACGCAGGTTTCTCATAAAAACATGAGCGTAATGAACTTGATATCGTTGTAGAAACAAGTGATTTTGAAAAGAAGTGTTTTTTAGGCTTTTCTAGTTTCGCTAAAGAGGTCACTCCCGGTGAAGGGATCTCGGCTCTTTCCTTATCGAATAAGGTGCAGGATATTTCACGAATACCGCGGTGCAAAGCTAGAACTATAGAAGCAATCAAAAACTAAAACATGAGTTTGTAGCATCTGCCAGGTTTTCTAAAGTGGTCATGTTCATATCATAATTTTTCATTATTATATTCCTCATTCTTATTCATTTTACAAATAAACAGGTGCTTTTGATCCATGTCTGCTACATAGTTGCAGGTTACAGGTTCTCCGAACAAAACAGTGAAAATGATGAAAAGACGCAACAAAAGTGAGACTACGACCAACAAATAGAGAATCTTTATCATGCCTACAGTTTGAAGAATAAACGAAGATCAATGAACAATTTCACAAAGTACAAAGGCAGCGCAAGATTCAAGACTTCAACATGAAGCAAATGGTAAAAGTCCGCAGCATTCAACATTGTGGAAATCTGGAAGAAACTAGAAGACATTCTGAAGAACCAACTGAAGAAAACAGATGTGAAAAGCAACTGGAAGCATCAGAAGAAAACAGAGCCAATGACTCCACCTTATGGCCGTGGATCCGCGGCCAAACAGGGCATATGGCCGCGGATCCGCGGCCGTGCTAAGCACGTGTCGGTGCAAAGTTGTCGGTGGTGGCGGTGCATTGACTAGTCTTCTCAGGGTAGTTTTGTAAATGCAGATAGGGATCAGATGTAAACCCTAGGGTTTCTATAATCTATAAATAGAAACCCTAAAGCTCTTTTTGGAGCATGCCACTTCTTATGCCTCTTTTCATTTATCAAATTCAAAATTTTTATTCGCTGTAATGTTTTGAAGAGAGCATCAAATAATGTAAGCTTTTCCTTTTTATGCCTTAGTTTTAATTTCTTTTCTGTCCTAGTATAAATTTTATTTATCTGCCCTAGTTAATTAGTTAGAAATTTTATTCATTTGCCGTAGTTTAGATAATTAGGTTATTGAATTAAAAACAAACAAAAAATGTCTCTTTTTATCAATTCCCTAATGAGTGAGTAGGTCCTCACTTGTTAGGGTTAGGAATAGGAAATGTTTGAGAGATGAAAATCTCTCACCCCTTTCTTGCCCATCATACATTTTTATAGGACTCCATGCACACATACACACACCGCTCACTACGGCACCCTATCCCAAGAGGTAGCGGTGATACCGTAGTTTAAAAGACAGGTTGTGTATGTTTTCCATAGAGGTTAGGGTAAGAATTAAGAAAGGACGGACAAGAACCTAGAGGAAGAAACCTAGTTTCTTCCCGATCGTGCTAATCCCCTTTGTTACTTATTACCATAACACCTAAATAGATCTTAATTAGGGCATAGAAAGCAGTAAGGAATATTGAATTTCCAAATTTAACCTAAAGCTAATCCTAGCAAGATTTTAAATCTTATCTAAATCAACCTTAGTTTTTATTGATAATCCAATCCACCACAATTGGAATTAACTCGTTAGAACAATTAGAAAATACACAAAATCCCAGTGGACCGACCCGTACTCAACCGGTTAGCTACCAAGCGACGCCGTTCTTGATTGCGATTAATATTCTTTGATTTATCTTTTAAAAGCACACTCACGCTAAAACTTCTAACAATCAAATGGCGCCGTTGCCGGTAAAGGCGTAGTTATTTTCTTTTTGTAATTTTGGGTTAATATAAAAATTGAAAAAAAAAATCATAAAATCAGAAAAATATAAAAAATTTATCAACTTGTTATTTTTTAAAGGGTGTTTTGTTTGAATTGTGCAGGATCGACGAACGGATTCAGATCTGTAAAATTCCAGTGAGCAAAACATCAAACATCAGATCTTAACAAACAGAGGAAAATAAGAACAGAGAAACAGAAAAAATTTGGGATATGAACCGACGACTTGACCGCGAAACCGCCGCCAGAAGCTCCTTTTGATCGCGGCCAGAAGCTCCTTTTGACCGCGGAACCGCCGCGGTCTGCTGACGTCAGCAGACCAAATCTCTTCTGGAAGCTTTCTTTTCTTCCCTGAAACCCCTGATCTCCTCTGAAAAATTTTCCTGCAGGATTCTTTGCGTAAAATCTTCTCCCCCTTCTCCAATAACTTGATCTTGTGCAGGATTCTTTGTGCCGCAATAAAATAAAAAAATCGTGGCAAGTGTTTGTGTGTTTACTGCTTTTCATAATTTAAACTGACTTTAAGGAGCTATAACACCAATCCAGATTGGGTGGGGATTTCATTACCCTTCCTAGGACCCTAAAAATCACAAAAAGCATATTGCATTGACCATCGAGTTAATTAAAAAAGTTTAGACTCAGCCTATAAGGAGTGTCGCGCTCAATAGGACAAAGGAATAGTTGTAGGCATCGGTCGTTTATCTAAACTAGACTTTGTGGTGCCTAGGCTAGACAAGTAGGGAAATGTAATTTTAAAAGGCCCGTCTCACGGTGATTCGTGAGCGGATCCCTCCTTTCTTTACTTGTGCTTACCTGGCCACAATAGGCGGTGAAGAGGCGATTTGAGGTCCTCACAACTTGCCCTTTGGAACAGTTAGGAGCAGTCTAGTTGACCTAGGTGACCCTAGATCTAGACTTGATTGTGAATATTGTGATTGATTGAACGTGTGTCTAAGCTTCATATTAAAAATCTTTTTGCAAAAAGCTCCTTATAAAAAAAAACACAAAACAGAAAATTTTTACAAAAACTTGCCACTTTTCGCTAAGAATTCCATTGCGCCCCACTTGCACCCACTTTCTTCCATTGACGTTTTCTTACCCCCCACCAACTGTTTTTACCTTTTTGACTACACTACACCTCTTTAGTGTATGTCCAATTGGACTAGGGACACTAGCGCCCGTTTAGTCCATGTCTCGTTAGTGCCGACTGACGACGCTTTCGACTCCGAAGTCGAAATTCCATCCACTTCTTTACCTTCATCATCAACTTCATCATCTTCTAAGGAGATGTCGGGTTTCAATCCTAACAACCCATTACCCACGGGACCGATTCCACCTCCACTAGGTGCGAATAACCCACAACAACCACCTGTCGAAGCGCCCCAACGAATAGCGCTCCAGGATCATTTATACCCTATCCGCACCGCTTTACTAACTTGTCTTTCACTTCCACCGGCTAATGAGGATAACTTTGAGATTAAACCCCACTTCATCAACATGTTGCCAAAATTTCACGGGCTGGAATCCGAAGATGCCTACATCTTCATAAACAAATTCCAGAATGTTTGCGCAATGATGAAGACAACACAACTTTCTGATGATGCAATAAAGCTACGTGTCATTCCATTCACTTTATGTGACCTAGCCGAGAAATGGTTATATAGCACAGCATAACACTCGATAAAAAATTGGGAAGAGTTTGTTAAGGCTTTTCTAAAAAGTTTTACCCACACAACAAGACCGTGAGATTTCGCAACGAAATTATTCAATTTTCCCAGCTTCCTTCCGAACCTTTTTGGAAGTGTTTTGAAAGATTTAAAGACCTACTTGTTCAATGCCCTCACCATGGTATCGAGAATTGGCAACTTTGCCAAACTTTATACGAAGGATTGAACCCAGCAACTAAGCAGTTGTTGGAAACCATTTGTCAAGGTCACTTTCTTACAAAACCAAGCGAGGAAGCTTGGCAGTTTCTCGACGATCTTACTGAACAAACACTTCAGTAGGAAAGCACTAAGACTACCTCATCTACTTCATCAGGTCAGTCTAGGGCAGGCATACATCAACTAGATATGTCGATTGCAATGAAGGCCGAAATGGCTGCACTTACGAAAAATCTAGAAGCAATTGATAGCAAATTCTCATCGCTTTATCCTGCCCCTGCTTTACCCCCATGCACTGTTTGCGCTTGTTGCTCGGATCCGTCCTATCTTACTGAAGAGTGTCCTTACAATCCACCTGTTCAAGGATAAGATCAAGTCAATGCTGCCTTTTGTTGGAGATAGTGCCCTCAGAGTCAATTATTAGGTCACAGGTACGTGATTGCAATGATTGATGGAGGACCTATCCCGGTAGGACAGTCTTACTCGAGATGATAGTATGCTATCTGGTTTACCTTTATCATCGTGTACTGCTTTAGGTGACCTGACACGTCGCTATTACACGTTGATAGAGCCCCTAGGATTCTTGCTTGACCACCAGCAGTATGAGGGCGATCATATAAGTGGGAGCTGGGGTCTATAAGCATATCCTTAAAAGGTCCCTAGTCGTGTGAGTTTCGAGACAGGGCATCGATACTCCATAGTAGACTAGTGTATACAGTCGAGACCCCGACGAGGGGCGGTGGCCGGTCTCACAAGCCACTGGTGTCAGTTGGATCACCTAAGATGTATACAGGTGCTCATTGGGTAATGAGTACACCGGACAGGACTCGCCGGGAACATGCTAGTTGGTCATATACCAGACGTCAGATGGCAGTTCCCTGGTGACATGTGTGCAGGTTAGTTCATCGACCTGGGGATCGTCATTTGTCTCGTGTGAGTTCCCACTGTACTTTGATTACTACCCTACCACGGCTCAAAGGAGTCGTGCAAACAGGTTTTAGTTGGGTACAGTCCCGAGCCACATGGAGGCAGTGAGCGTATCTTCAGGGGTTCGTCTTTCCCGGTATTGGGGGTGAGGTCATGCTGTGTCTAGGAGAGCCATTACACAAAGTCCTTGGCCAAGGCAAGGAGATTTACTGGTAGGTATTCCAGTAGTATCTCAGGGTGTTTTGGGCTACACTCCGACACGACTTGTACCGCTTTTGGGGGTCTGACTTTTACCAACCCCCTAGGCCCGCCATGCGATACTCATAGACGAACGGACCGGACTGTACGGATATTGTCACTGACAGGCTCAGTAGGGTGTCAGGCTGAGTTCGCTCACGGACGTCCCTTTTAGTCAATACCTGGTAGCCCGTTATGTATTGGCTTATACCTCTAACGTGCTAGTGGTTAAATCCACAACCAAGGTGTTGATGAGTCTTTAGAGTCCCCCACATTCAGTTACTCAAGCTTTCGGGCGAAAGGTTGTAGAGGCCGTATGGAGATATGGCAAGGTCCGATCAGATACGTGCGGTATTGCACGGATCAGGATCGGACAGTTTGTACTATAGGCCGTATGGTTATATGGCAGGGTTCGATCAGATACGTGCGGTATTGCACGGATCAGGATCGAACAGATATTACTAGCCTGCTTTGGTTTAAGCCGGATCCTAGTATAGTACAGTGTAGATTTTGTCTCATTGCATTTGTATTTCGGTCGAAATACAGATGCGGGTGTGTATGCACAGTATCGGGGTTTTCCTGTAATTTATTACAGGACCAGTTTTCTGGAGTTGCCAGTTTGCTTTCCGTTTCGGCCGATTTCCATTGTTCCGTTCATTGGCCGAAGATTGGTGGAGGAGGGTTTATTTGCATTGTTGCAAATAGGCATTTGTGGAGGGGGTCTTTGCATTTTTTGTTTTATCATGATGGTTTCATGATGGAGCCCATCCCTTGACCTTCCATGCTTCATGATTGCTTGACTTTTTGTAGCAATCATGGTTGTTGATTACTTGTTTTGGAGTGTGGGTTATGGTTGTGATCATTGGATTCTTTCATCATCACTTGCTTGCATCATTGCATTCCACCCACCCCCTTGACCTTACTCTCTCTCTCCAATCACACTTATGGGGGGGTCGGCCACTTTGTGAGCATGAGAAAAATGCTTCTCTTTTGAGTGGGAAAAATATGATACTCTCATTCTTCTTGGTCTATCACATTTTTCCTTCACCTCTCTACAAGTTCTTCTTCCTCCACCACAAAAGACAACTCCACAATCCCAAATGAGACATGTAATCCACATTATATTCTACAGCAAATCTTGGGCACGTCGAGTAGCCGGCTTCATGCCCGAGTTGCCTCGGCATTGAGGTGGGAGCCCGTAAACGATGTAGGCGATGTGGTGCACTTCCGGCGACGAGGAGGAGACGGGACATTCCGCAGGAGATCCGGACGATGATGAGAAGATCGGAGGACTTGGATCGTCGGTATATCTCTTTCTCATCTTATTGTTAGCTAGGACTAATTAATGGTTCGATCCGGGTAGTAGTGCGCGGCGGTTTGCCAGTTTAAGAAAATTTAAAGTTTTTCACCGCTTCCGCTTTTGGCCGTCGGATTGACGGCCGGGGCGCCGCCGTGCACTTACAGTGGTATCAGAGCCTCGCCATTAACTTAGTCTAGCTTGGTGTTGTGTGTTTTTCTGTTTCGATCGATCGAATGTTCCAAAACTACATTTTTGTTAGCATCAGTTTTCTGTTGGAAATTTTTGGTGTCGAAAAATTTTTCAGGTTGTAAAATATTGATGTACTGGAAAATTTAAGAACTCTGGAAAATTACGATGAAGTGAATCCACAGTGGGAGCGCGGAACCGCCGCATATACCCCCATTCCGCCGCTCTTCCGCCGCACACTGTGGAGATCACTTCACCAATATTTTTTCAGAGGCTTTCTGGGCTTAAAATATGGGTTTTGGAATATTAAAATTGGGCCCAGGTTTTCTGTGAGTGCTACAGTTTTGATTGGGGGCCCACTTGTTAATTTTTGATCGATCGGAAATTTTAAACACATTTTTCACAGTATTTACATTATATCTGCGACCGTGAATGTCACTTGATCGGTAAATCCGGTCTAACTGCTATAGCCCGGTTAGACGGATTTGCGAACGTGACTTTCACGTTGATGTTTTGTTTTTGCTGTGATGTTGCGGATCGGTCGTGGGGGATAGCCTGGATGCAATGCTAGTACAGTTTTGTTGTATTATGTACATTTGATATTGCGGGGCGAGCGTCCGACATGTGGACTGCCGTCACTGCCTGTTTGTATTATTATTTTGGGGCACGACCCGGTTGCGGTCGATGTACCCGTTGTATGTATATTTTACTTTCTGTACTAGGATTGCCCCGCGGAGGGGTGCACGGATAGCCGGGTTCTGGAGGGCAACAAGCCCGCATCTCATGGCATTGAGACGGAGGGGGCTTCACTCTAGGATTGGCGGGCTATTCGCCGCACTCGTAGGGGGTACAGGTTGACCCAGGAGGGATGCCCAAGTTACCGGATTCCGTGAAGTGCTGGGTGGTCCATTCACGGCGCTGAAGGGGACTGCCTCGCTTCAGATTTTGGCGGGTAACTTCCCACGCCCGTAGGGGTCTAGGATTTCATTGCACAGGCTATCCACACGACCAGGGAAACGTCGGGTTTCAGCAGTGGCTCTGTGAAACCCGGGGATCCCAGATATCTGTATTGTTTCTGTGATGCTGATCATTCTCTGTGATGTTGCATTCTATTCACGCCTTGAGCGAATATAATATATTGGTATATATATTAGTAGATGTTGTATATGTTTTGCATCCGCGCTAGTCCAGTCCCCGCTCTGTCGTTAGTTAGCTAACCTAACGGGTAATGACGGGACCCAGTGGCGAATGCGGATGGCATATACGTACATCAGTATATTTTCGTTCTTTTTGGTGTGATCAATTGATGGGACTGCATTGATTCGGATCAATGCAAGTTTAAAAACAAACCTAATCTGATGTTGTTGGAACACTTTTCAAAAAGCTGTTATTGCAAGGACGTTCACTTTTGTTTTGCATCGCGGTATTCATTTAGAATATCCTGCTCCTCAGTCGACGAGGCAAGGGCCGAGATCCCTTCACCGGGAGTGACCCCTTGGTCAAAAAGTTTGCGTCAGGGCATTAACTTCACTATAGCCTATTACTTTTGCTTTGCACCGTGATATTCATTTGGAATATCCTGCTCCCCATTCTACGGGGAAAGAGCCGAGATCCCTTCACCGGGAGTGACCTCTTTAGCAACGGTTTTTCGTCACTATATTTTCAAAAAGCTATCAGTTCCTTCAACGATATCAAGTTCTTTACGTTAAAGGTTTTCGCCAGAAACCATTCGTAGCCCTCCGTCGTTTCAGACGGGTAGCACGTAGTATTCATGCTATGTTTGTTGGCCTTCGTCAAGGCATAGTGTATGGTAGCTGCTTGTTGCCTTTCTGCAGCATAGATAGATGCGTTGGTTTGGGACAGTCGTATAGCCTTGTTGGCCTTCGTCAAGGGCTTGTGCGGGTGGGTTCAAATCAACCTGGAGAATGACGGGTAAAACTTGACATGTGACTTATGATTTGTTGGCCTTCGTCAAGGTCATAAGAGCATGGGGCAGAAATCACATCGGGAGTTTCAAAAGAACTGAAACTTGCCAGATATGCGCATACCTTCTGGAGTGTGATAGCGTGAGCGGATTCCGTCACGTTATCATGCAATGATAGTTGGATCCCGATTCCCACTGATGAGTTAGTTTACTCCTCGGGTAACCCCGACTAATTCTTCTTTCAGGTTTGGAGGAGAATTTGAGGTACAGTGGGAGGTTTCCAGATTAGATAAATTGGTGACCATTCTGATCTAGGTTAGAGTGCACGCTGAGTGTTTCTTTTCTCTCTCTCTTTGGCAGCGACCATTGACCCGACCCTAAGACTTTGACTCAGTGACCAAGTTGACCGAACCTTTTTAAATACCGGCTTTTGGATTGTCAGAGTTGCAAACCTCATTGCCACTCCTACTTTTACCCTTTTCTCCAGGACACCCCGTTTTACTACGAACGTCCACTTCCATTGGACAAAACCATCGTATGGTTAGATACGAACTCGAAAGAATTTATTCGAGGATGGTTTCTGGTTCTGGAGAAAACGGATAGGATTATTCAGTTGTCTTTTCCTTTTACCCTCTCTCAGGTTACGAGTACTCCTTGGTTTAGGGGTAGTACACCTATTACGCAAATTGGATTGACTTCTTCCAAACCTTAGGCTGGTGCCGACCGGTAGGGAATGAAGAAAACCAATTAGCATAACGATGGTGTGCAGAAGGTATTAAGTTAAGACAAAGCAAGGGATTAGTAAGAGGGCAAAGTAAATTGCAACAGATATTCATGACCAAACCAGGTATTTCTTCGCCAATCCTAAAATCACCTTTGTATTTCTCCAGGACACTCCGTATCACTACGAAGATCCACAGTTTATTTGGATACTCCATCGTATGGTTATATACGAACTCGAATGGAACTGGTTCCAGTTCGGGGATGGAATCTGGTTCAGGAGAAATAGGAATAAGGTTTATTCGGTTGTCTTTTATCTTCACCCTCTCTCATTGCGAGTGTTCCTGGGATTGGGACAGTACACCCATTATGCTTATTGGATAGTCTTCTTCCAAACCATAGGCTGGTGCCGAACGGTAGGGAAGGAAGAAAACCATTTGGCCTAAAAGGGTGTGCAGAAGGTAAAGACTAAAGACATATGAAGGGATTTGGAGAGGTGGCAAAGAACTATACGGTTACAGTCGTGAATCTGGAAGAGGCATTACTAGGAATACCGGGATACCCCATCGAAACATTTCAATGTTTCAGTTTCACTGTGTACTGTTAAAGGAAAACTGATTTCCCGATTAGATACTTATTCCAGGGTATGTATTTACCAAGTATGATTCTCACATCTGTATGGTTTTACAGATGATGAGTGGGAGTAAGTTATTGGGAATTGGGTGATCATCCTCACTATATCGGGATTCGTTGTAATCGGTGATATTTGAGGAAATCACCTGGGCTGTTTGCCGGTTGGCAAATATTTGGTTTTGAATATCCGCAGTTATGCACCAATTTCAAATTGATATATCTGTACGTCTATTTTCATAGAGTGAGATATACCTTTCTGAAATTATGTCTACGACATTTACCTATATCAGTGGATGGTTAGGTAAGGAGCATTAAACAGCGGTGTAATTCTTCTTAACCATAAGTACAGTTTTCAACCTACGACACACAGTGAATGAGTTATCAGACTCAAGGGACTTATACAGAGTATTGTATGTTGTCCAGGGTCCATCAGGACAGAGGGGTAGGTCCTCGTACTATATTCGGATTACTTATGACTTCTCTAGTTTTTAGACAGGTGTTTTCGTGGAAACACAGGGTCCGAATTTTGAGAAGTTATAGGTATTTGAATACAGTAGAGAACCAAGTGTAGCAAGTATCGGGATTCTTCAAAGAGATCGAAGATGCAGATACTTGTGTACGGTATTCAGTTGATAGTAATGATTTAAGAGAACTTGCTTCTCTTTCAGGTTACTCATAATTGGAAGCACTCCTAAGTTGAGTAATGCTGATCGGCCTCTCTCTATTTACTTGACATGCACTGGAGACAGCTGCATGATTTGAATCTGGTTCAAATAGATCAGTGCCTCTGTTCCTATATTGGATATAGAACAGTTCATATCTTAACGATGTTAAGGTACGGGGAGTTGTCCGGTTTATGATTAAAACCAGACACTGGACAACTCAAGGCACGTTTTTGTAATGGCTGTTTGTGGATTGACCCAGGCTATGACGAGGGTTGATTTTCTACCATCCGGATGAACAATAGCAATATTGTTCCAGACTCGCCACAGTTTTATTAAAAATGGATTTTTTCAGAAAACAGTAGTGGGAGTATGGTAGAACTGGAAGTAATTCCAGAACCACAAACGATTACTGAAGATTTCATAGGAACCTAAAGATTCAATCTGGTTTGACATTCCATTGGCCACTCCGCAGATAAGGTGGGTAACTTCAGGCACCCGAGAGGTACTACGGTAGCCTCAAGGACGGTGACAGGGAAGTTCTTGTTTACCCACAATTACCATTGCTGTTGTTCCAGGCTGCGAGACCCGGCGGGAGGATGAGTATAGCGTCGTTCTGAACTCGTTTTAGAAGTGTACGTCTATATGACTCTGCCAGAGGGTTGTCGTAGTCAGTGGGAGCAGCGGAAGCATTGGTGGAAAGGTAGCTTATGTCTATTTATAGACTAAAGCAGATGTAGCGGAGATAGATCATCTATTTCTGACGTGAAAGTCATGGGTTTGACTTCATCAGAATAGGGGATGGATCTGTTGAGAAGGTAGTAGGGTGTGATGTCCTGGTATTTGATGACATACACAGAGTAGGAAAAGAAACTCCTATACTACGATCGGTTATACTTTGGTCGTCACACAGTGGTTTCTCCACAAAGGAAATGGATTTTATATCAGACATACTGGTTACTAGATCTATGGTTTTAGATCTAGATTTGGGTGGTTTCCCAATCAGGGTACTTGACAGCATTCTAAGAGTATTTAGGATGGACGACTCCTGGCACGGTAGTATACCTGCAGGTGATGGAGTCACCCTCTCTGAAGCTGTCTTACAGACTAAAGGGGAGAGGGATGTGCATGATTGGCAGATCACTTGCTTAGGCAATTGAGTCAATCATGAGATGTCAAGTACCACACCAGATGTTGTTCTTGCACTAGATGCAATAAGTTGACATTGATCCAATCCTGGAGAAACGGTCGGAAGCAGTTTTAGAACATAAGTGGATGTTCTAGGGATATGATAACGACAGCCTCATTCGGGAAACAGTAATCATTCCAGGCTTCCAAGGTGACATGGACGACAAGGAGGTTGTCAGAGTTATAGATTTTCCTTCTGATGAGGGGCAGTATTTTGGACAGGTGATCCAAGGAAATACTGAGGGTGGCATGGCACAGGATACTGATTAAGTTCAGTTGACGATACAGTCTAAGAAGTTTGGATTTGGAGTTCATTTATGAGCTATGTCCCATCAGACATCCAGACACATTCTAAGACAGGTATTGCTCATTTCGGGAGATGGCTTTCTCCGCGAACTTGAGATTTAGAGAGACATAGAAAGAGACAACAAAGCGGATCCACTCACTGAGGCTATTCCTCGAACGCAATAGTTTCGCAAACGAGCTTTGTGAGACTGACTAGTAGAGGAGTTAGGTGTTCGGTATCACACGGGCTGTGAGTATGCGACATCGCAATAATTAGCCTTGAGTGTAAGTGGGAGATTGTTGGAGATAGTGCCCTCAGAGTCAATTATTAGGTCACAGGTACGTGATTGCAATGATTGATGGAGGACCTATCCCGGTAGGACAGTCTTACTCGAGATGATAGTATGCTATCTGGTTTACCTTTATCATCGTGTACTGCTTTAGGTGACCTGACACGTCGCTATTACACGTTGATAGAGCCCCTAGGATTCTTGCTTGACCACGAGCAGTATGAGGGCGATCATATAAGTGGGAGCTGGGGTCTATAAGCATATCCTTAAAAGGTCCCTAGTCGTGTGAGTTTCGAGACAGGGCATCGATACTCCATAGTAGACTAGTGTATACAGTCGAGACCCCGACGAGGGGCGGTGGCCGGTCTCACAAGCCACTGGTGTCAGTTGGATCACCTAAGATGTATACAGGTGCTCATTGGGTTATGAGTACACCGGACAGGACTCGCCGGGAACATGCTAGTTGGTCATATACCAGACGTCAGATGGCAGTTCCCTGGTGCCATGTGTGCAGGTTAGTTCATCGACCTGGGGATCGTCATTTGTCTCGTGTGAGTTCCCACTGTACTTTGATTACTACCCTACCACGGCTCAAAGGAGTCGTGCAAACAGGTTTTAGTTGGGTACAGTCCCGAGCCACATGGAGGCAGTGAGCGTATCTTCAGGGGTTCGTCTCTCCCGGTATTGGGGGTGAGGTCGTGCTGTGTCTAGGAGAGCCATTACACAAAGTCCTTGGCCAAGGCAAGGAGATTTACTGGTAGGTATTCCAGTAGTATCTCAGGGTGTTCTGGGCTACACTCCGACACGACTTGTACCGCTTTTGGGGGTCTGACTTTTACCAACCCCCTAGGCCCGCCATGCGATACTCATAGACGAACGGACCGGACTGTACGGATATTGTCACTGACAGGCTCAGTAGGGTGTCAGGCTGAGTTCGCTCACGGACGTCCCTTTTAGTCAATACCTGGTAGCCCGTTATGTATTGGCTTATACCTCTAACGTGCTAGTGGTTAAATCCACAACCAAGGTGTTGATGAGTCTTTAGAGTCCCCCACATTCAGTTACTCAAGCTTTCGGGCGAAAGGTTGTAGAGGCCGTATGGAGATATGGCAAGGTCCGATCAGATACGTGCGGTATTGCACGGATCAGGATCGGACAGTTTGTACTATAGGCCGTATGGTTATATGGCAGGGTTCGATCAGATACGTGCGGTATTGCACGGATCAGGATCGAACAGATATTACTAGCCTGCTTTGGTTTAAGCCGGATCCTAGTATAGTACAGTGTAGATTTTGTCTCATTGCATTTGTATTTCGGTCGAAATACAGATGCGGGTGTGTATGCACAGTATCGGGGTTTTCCTGTAATTTATTACAGGACCAGTTTTCTGGAGTTGCCAGTTTGCTTTCCGTTTCGGCCGATTTCCATTGTTCCGTTCATTGGCCGAAGATTGGTGGAGGAGGGTTTATTTGCATTGTTGCAAATAGGCATTTGTGGAGGGGGTCTTTGCATTTTTTGTTTTATCATGATGGTTTCATGATGGAGCCCATCCCTTGACCTTCCATGCTTCATGATTGCTTGACTTTTTGTAGCAATCATGGTTGTTGATTACTTGTTTTGGAGTGTGGGTTATGGTTATGATCATTGGATTCTTTCATCATCACTTGCTTGCATCATTGCATTCCACCCACCCCCTTAACCTTACTCTCTATCTCCAATCACACTTATGGGGGGGGCCGGCCACTTTGTGAGCATGAGAAAAATGCTTCTCTTTTGAGTGGGAAAAATATGATACTCTCATTCTTCTTGGTCTATCACATTTTTCCTTCACCTCTCTACAAGTTCTTCTTCCTCCACCACAAAAGGCAACTCCACAATCCCAAATGAGACATGTAATCCACATTATATTCTACAGCAAATCTTGGGCACATCGAGTAGCCGGCTTCGTGCCCGAGTTGCCTCGGCATTGAGGTGGGAGCCCGTAAACGATGTAGGCGATGTGGTGCACTTCCGGCGACGAGGAGGAGACGGGACATTCCGCAGGAGATCCGGACGATGATGAGAAGATCGGAGGACTTGGATCGTCGGTATATCTCTTTCTCATCTTATTGTTAGCTAGGACTAATTAATGGTTCGATCCGGGTAGTAGTGCGCGGCGGTTTGCCAGTTTAAGAAAATTTAAAGTTTTTCACCGCTTCCGCTTTTGGCCGTCGGATTGACGGCCGGGGCGCCGCCGTGCACTTACACCTTTCAGCAAAGACAAAGAAATGATCCATACTCTTCGACTTATAATCCAGGTTGGAGGAGCCACCCAAATTTTGTTTGGAATCAAAATCAACAATTCCAAGGCAATAACAACTTTCAAAGGCCTCCTCCTCCAAAACAATAAGCACCTCAACAAACTCAATACCAGCAACCTTTCCAACCCCAACCTTACCCAAACCAAATGAACAATTTTGTACCCAACAACTTTTATCCTCAAAACAATTTTGTTCAACCAAATAACGATAAGATTCCCTCGCTAGAACGAAGTCTAGATGCGTTTTTAAAACAATCTACATAATCCGCAGTAAGGTTGGAGACTTCCATTCAGTGTTTGGTGCAAAACAGTACTTCACATGATCAAAGCATCAAATCAATTGAGCCCCAAATTGCACAACTAAACGCTGCGTTGAGCGAGCGAGAAAAGAGAAAGCTTCCGTCTCAACCATTGCCAAATCCCAGTCACACAACGCACATGCTGCTTATGAACAACAAAATCATAATGTAAATGCTGTGACCACGTTGAGATCTGGAAGAGTGTTGCTGATGACACCCCTGCCGGTGCTTCTTCTTCATCTTCTTCTTCTTCTTCATCTTCTTCAGAGCCTATTCTTCATTATTCACAAGGCTCTACTTCTTCTAATTCGAACGGACCCACATCTCACTTCACCAACACACCAACACTGGGATCTGTTCCAACTCCACAATCTACTCCACAAACATTGGACTCAACAAATTTTCAAAATATTCCTTTTCCAAATAGGTTGAGATCCAATAAACCAACTGTAGGGTTCCTAGGCACTCTAGTGAAGTCTCATAAGTGATCAAACACGCTAATTTCTAAAAATTACGGTGCCGAGAAAACCTAGAACGGATCGTTAACTAGATATTTAGGCGAAACGAGCAAACTAGTTAACATTTTAACTAAGGGAACGGATATACAACCTTTGTAGATCCGGTCCACCACCTCCACGGCTCCGCAATGAAGTCACCTCGCTGTCTAAATCATGTCTTGGGCTCTAGCATCGGCATCATCGAAGAATGGGCGGGCTTGATCGTCGGTTCGATGCCGAAGATGATCTACGTCGAGGTATCGCAAGAACAAGCTCCAACTTCATCAAGCTTTGAAAACTTGTGAAGGAAACACCCTATACTACTTGGCAAGAGGTAGAGGATGAATAAATAGGAGTTGGGTTCACTTTAGATTTGGATTTCTCACACTTTTTCAACACTTGCCATTGGAGAAGCAAGCTTTTCCATGGAAGATGAAGATGATGAAGAAGAAAGATATGATAAGTATCTCTTAAAAATAGAAATATAAAATGATACTTATCATAATCAAAACCCTAGTTAAGTGTAGAGAAGAGACCATGGTTAATGGGATGGTTAGGGTTAAGCAAAAGAACAAAAAAGGAGACTAAGTCAAAACTTTCAAGAAGCTTCAAGCTAGAAAACAAAACAAGCCACCATTTATCTTTTACTTTATCATTTCCTTTTTCCAAAATGAGAATAATAAATAAAAAGATAAATGAATGAGAAAGCAAAACCCTAATCATGAGTTTAACCATGGTTTAATTCTTTACACTTAACCAAGCAAGCATGTATCATCAAACATGATACAATCATGTGCACATAACTATATCGCATATACAATGTGCACAATTCGAGTGAGAAAATCCTTTTAATGTGAACCAATACTAGTTAATGCAAAGCAATATATCAAATATATAAATATGCACTGAATCATTAAATCAACACTTGATTTAACGATCCGGTCATATTAGATATAACCGACTAGTATCATATGTATCGGCTTATCGAATCAATCCTTGATTCGATGACTAGGTTATATCGCATATAACCAATCGATACATTCGTCGCGAGAATGGAATACGGTATCACATACACGCATTATTCTCGGTCCCGCACATATCTCATATGCGTTTCTATTTCGTTTCGCTTGAGCCAGGAAACCTCTGTGTAGGACTCTAAAGACTCATCAATACGCCGGCAGCAGATGATGATCATATCAAGCATCCACAAGCCGCAAGCAGTCTGCTAAACGTAACGGCCACCCGGGTATTGAGCGATCAGAAAATCGACGAGCAAGCCCGCTCACACTCCTGTGAATCCAACCAGTAACACTTACCGTACAGTCCGGTCTGTTCGTCTGATATGTCGCATATCTCGCCTAGGGGTGGTAAACGTCAGACCCCAATAGCTCGATAAGTCATGCCGACTTGAGGTCCATAACATTCGTGAAACTACTGATAACTCTTACCAGTATATCACAGCAACCCTGGCCAGGGATTTCCTGTTATGGCCAGTCGAGCATAGCACAACATCAACCCCCAATACCGGGAGAGACGAATCCCCTCCTATCGCTCATTGCCTCCATGTGAATCGGGATTGTACCCAAAAACCACCTGTTTGCACGACTCAGTAGAGCCGTGGTAGGGTGGAAATCAAAGCACAGTGGGAGACACACAAGACTCTATGACGATCTCGGGTCAACAGACTAAGCTGTACCAGTGTCACCAGAGAACTGCCATCTGACGTGAGGTATAATACCATCTGGGAGTTCTCGGCGAGTCCGTTCAGTGTACCCAGTCTCCACTGAGCACCCGCATACCATCTTCGATGTCAAACACCAATGGATATGGGATCATCCATCGCCCATCGCATGGGTCGAGAAGATATGCGCTAGTCTACTCTGGAATATCGATGCCCCGTCTCGATATTCCCTCGACTAGGAACATTTCAAGGATGTACTCATGGACTACCCAGGCCCTACTAGTATGATCTACATCATAGTCCTGGAAGTCGAGTATACATCCTATGGGCTTTATCAACATGTAATCAGAGAGACAGAAAGTATACATGTTAAGATAAAGAGCAACCAGATAGCGTACTATCATGTCGAGCAAGAAAGTCCTTCCTATATATGTCCCAGCATCCACTACAATATACATCTAATGTACAGTAATGACCTCTAGGGCATACATATAACTAACAATCTCCCACTTGCACTAGGGCCATCTGTAGCAGTGGTTGCAGTATCACATACTCAACCATCCCCTAAAAGTCTCTCTTTGGGAAAAAGGCCTTCGTGAGTGGATCCACCGTATTGTCCTCTGAGTCTTCTCTCCTAACCTCGATCACCCTGGAGATCAACTATCTCCATGATCAGGTGATGCTGCCTCAGAATTTATCTGGGTCACTGATGGGACCAGGGCTCCAGGGCCAAAGCCACACTTCCATTATCATACAATGGCAGGAACCTAGTTCATCTTATGAACCAATATACACCCAAACTTCCTCTTTGGTAGTATCTTCAATAGCGATGTTACCAGCCTGTATCGTCTAGTTTGCCACGGTATCTAGCTTGGAACTCTTCCAACATACCGTCCCTTTACTGAGGGTAAAGACAATGCCCGTGACTGACATTCAGTCGTTTTTATCACCCTGGAACTCTTCCAGTGATTCCCCCCAGGATCGATTGATACCATCTCACTACATCTAGTGAGAATCCTAACATCCAATTACATCTATCTCATTGATGAAAAATCAGGATTTAGGAGGTATCGCTTTGATCCTATTTGGGGAATCCTAGTGATAATAGGAGATTGATCGATCGTAGTATAGGAAACTCTTTTCCTATCAAGAGTATGTTGTCTACGTACAATACGAAGACGACCACCTTACTCTCTACTACCCTTTTGTATATACAAGGTTCGTCTACCATTTTGATGAAGTCAAACACTTTGACTATCACATCAAAACAGACGTTCCAACTCCGCGATGCCTGCTTCATTATCTAAAGCAACTTGCACACGTTTCCGCTGCTCCCACTGTTTACGAAGACCTCTGGTTGTGTTCTTATAGACGTTCTCTTCTAAATCAGTATTTAGAAAAGCAGTCATGGCACCCAACCGCCAGATATCGTAGTCATGGTATGTAGCCGTGGTAAGTAGGATCTGGATGGACTTAAGCATAGTCCCTGGAAAAGGTTTCATCATTATCCGTGCCTGGTTGATGACGAAAACCTTTAACAAGTCTAGCTTTGAAAGTCTCAACTTGTCCATCTACACCAAGTAATCTTCTCAAGATATACTTGCTCCTGATGGGGATTTAACCCTTCAGATATCGCAACCAAAGTCCATACTTTGTTGGTGTATAAGGATTCCATCTCAGATCACTAAGCATCCAGCCATTCTTACAGAGTCCCTACTCTCGATGGCCTGCTCGAAACTGGTTGGGTCATCATCTCATGAT
This sequence comes from Agapanthus africanus, assembly GCA_030015575.1. Classification (NCBI taxonomy): domain Eukaryota; kingdom Viridiplantae; phylum Streptophyta; class Magnoliopsida; order Asparagales; family Amaryllidaceae; genus Agapanthus; species Agapanthus africanus. Next base: position 345,416,527 of record CM057341.1, read on the forward strand.
GCAATCCTCGCTCCCACTGTCATCGAGAAACCGAGGTATCTCTCAGGCGGATGAGGAACCCTACTAGATCGGCGGAGAGGCTGAGGTTCGTCGGAAACCATTGAATCCTTTGGTTCTACCAAATTATCTGCAGTTTTGTACAGCTGGAACCTTTCCAGTTCTACAGAACTGATCTTGCCTCGATCTTGTCCGGATTTTTCTTTTGACATAGGCCGGACAATCCCAAATCTTAACTTACTTAAGCGATAGGCTCTTCCCATACCATATCTCATATGGAATGGTAGGCACTGATTTGATTCGAACCTAATTCAATAGGTATGCAGCTTCTCAAGTGCATAACTCCCAAAAGGAAATAGGTAACTCAGTAATACTCATCATAGAGCACATGATATCTAATATTGTGTGATTGCTCCGCCCCGATACACCGGTGTGCTGTGGTGTAATCAGAGGAGTAATACTGAGAGAGAATCTCATTTTCCTTTAGAATAGTCAAAGGATTCCATGCACAAGTATTTTCCTCCCTGATCTCATCATAGGACATAATACTTATACCCGGTTATTGGTTCTCTACTTCTAACTTATCTTCTGTGAATACCTCAAAAGGTTCAGACTTATGTTTCAACAGGAACATATGACTGAACTTGAGAGATTATCAGAGAATATAATGAAGTAAAAAGAACCAGTCCTGGCATGTGTAGACAGGAGACCTTCCGTACATCATCATGTATCAGTCCCAAGAGTTTACTAACTCTTTCTCTGTTTCCAGTAAACAGAGCTGTGGTCATCTTATCTTTGTGACATGACTGGCAAGTTTCACAAGATGTAAATTCAAACTGATTTAAATATGCATCTAAAATGTAACTTCAGCCAGTCGGGTCGCATTGATGTGACCTAGTCTACAATGCCTCAAGAAAGATTCGTTCATTTCTGAACTCTTCCTCTTGTGTGTGTTCTGTATACAAGGAACTGTAGTTTGATTTAGAACGTCAATGCTTTTAGATAACGTGTCTGAACCGATCAACTTTTGATATAGGAAATGTTCAAAACATTATCCATCAATACAAAATTATATCCTTTCTTTACCAATAAAGAGATTGATATGATTTTGTATATCAGGTTCGGTATCTAATAGCATTTGTTCAGAATCAATGTATTCGTAATACAGGGTGACAGTGACCAACAGACTTGGCTGCAACACTTGCCCCGTTTTCTGTCTCATGAAACTTATCACCCGTTCTCAGTTTTTCTACCTTTTTGTAGCCCTATGTAACAGATTACATATCTGGGATCCTGATCCGGTATCATATACCCAGGATGCAGAGGATACTGAGAAACAGTTCTTTGTAATGAACACACCCGAAGGAGATGCATCATATGCACTTTCTTCGTTTGGGCGGCATAGGAAATCTGGTATTCCCCTATTTCCTGCTCGGTCTTATAACAATTATAAGTTGGAGCGGGACCAACGTTCCCCAGCTCAGTATAACAAGCGGGTTCGGTCAATACATCCGTATTATTATCTTGATTAAGGCGTGATATGGTCGCTACCAGGAGAGAGAGAGAAGAAAACACTCTGCGTGCGCTCTTGCAAGATCAGATGGGTTATATATTTTATCTAATCAGGATGGCTCCCACTGTTTTTATCAAATCTTTCTTCAAACCTTAAAAGGAAAGACTAGCCGGGATTAATTACACTCTACAAGTTCGCCAATCTTTCAGCCAGGCCAGTGTTGGTACTTTGAGGGAGGTTCCTCGTGCTTTCGCACGGACCTAATTACTGTAAACCTCGTTTTCCCAGAGGCGTAACCCCGTTGACACCTTTCTAGACACCTACTTGATCGGCTAATTGCAAAGTGCAAAACTCTCCCAGGAGTAACAATTACTCGCAGTGGGTATCGGGATCCAACTATCATATAGAAGGTATGCAATCTCATTGCAAATTTCAACACTTGAAACTCCCGATAAAGGTTTTTACCCCTAGCACCTATGACCTTGGCTAAGGTCAACAAATCATAGGTACTAGTCAAGTTCTACCCGTCATTTCGTGATTAATTAGACCCACCCACATGACCCTTGGCTAAGGTCAACAAAGCCACATGACTGTCCTAACTAATCGCATCATATGCGGTGTAGGAAGACATCACTTAGCTACCGTACACTGTGCCTTGACTATGGTCAACAAACACAGCACGAATACTAAGTACTCTACTTCCTAAAATGACGGAGGGTTGCGACTGGTTTTTGTGAAAACCTTTAACGCTTTGAACTTGATCTCGTTGCGGAATCAAATGGTTTTTAAATGGAATGTTTTTGAGGCTTTTCTAGTTTTGCTAAAGGGGTCACTCCCGGTGAAGGGATCGTCGGCCCTTTCCTCGTCGAATGAGGTGCGGGATATATCATATATATCACTGTGCAAAGCGGAAACTATAGAAGCGATCAAAGACAAACCGAGTGTGTAGCATCTGCCAGTTATTGCTAAAGGAGTCACTCCCGGTGAAGGGATCTCGGTCCTTTCCCTATCGAATAAGGTGCTGGATGTTCTATAATGAACACCGCGATGCAAAGCAAGAACTGTAGCTACCTGTTTTATTTTGAAATTCGATTCCACAACATCAATTAGGTTTATTTTCTTTCATTAATCTCATTAATGAATATCCCATCATTTAAGTCCAGCTAACCATCACAGATAAATATAACGTACGCTTATGCCATCCGCATTCGCCTCGATGTCCCCTCGTGCACCGTTAGGTTAGGTAACTAACGGCAGAGCGGGGCAGGGCTAGCGCGGGTGTAAAACATAAGTAACGTCTATATAATATATCATATATATACTATAATATCTGCCACAGAACATCGCATGATCTCAGATAAAACACAGCAGAGGAAACATATGAAATATTGGATATACTAGGACGTCCGTGTTTTCAATACGAGCCAGTATAAAACACGGATTCCACGGTCGTGATGAATAGCCAATCCCACACCCCTAGACCCTTACGAGAGCGGCAAGCAACCCTACCAATTCTAGGGTTAGGAGACCCGGACTCGACTCCTCGAGTTGGTCTCCCACTGAACCCCAGAACCCGGTTACTTGTGCTCCCCTCCTTGGGTCTATCCTAGTGCAGAAAAGTAAATAATATACAACGGGTGACGACTTCCGCAACCTGGAAGTACCCCAATAAAAGAATATTACATACAAGTTTTTACATGAATTAAAATGAAAAACACTCATCTCACATAAAAACCCCCCCGGCTATTCAAACACGACGATCCAATATAACATATCCAGCAACACATAACATCACATGTCATCAACGTAAGTAAATATGCGCATCCCAATTGTCGTTGACATATAGCAACGAAACCGGCGATATCACATATTACACTTACGGTCACAGAAAAGAAAATGTAAAACTACAACAGTTGGAATCCGCAACCTCCTCAGACATCGCATGCCTGACCAAATGAATTACTTAGACATCGCATGCCTAACAATTATAAACCCCGCATTTTAGTCTCATTATCGAAAACTCTTTTCAATATCAAGTCGGGCAATTCAACAGGATTCCCGACATTTTGATCGAATGCTCGTCACAAACTTTAGTAGGCGGCCGCACCCCCGACGCCGTCGACGAAGTGCACCAAGGCGGAACACCGCTACCGGGAGCACCCGAACGGATGCTTTCGGCGACGGGGTTCTCCTACAGTCACTTGGTCGGGGCTATGGGGTGAGGCTGTCTATTAAGTTTACCCGGCGAGTATCCGCGTACGCTACGTGATTGCGACGGACTTTTGATCACATCAAAATTCCGTGGCAACCGATCAAGTGAGACTAAACTGCTATGTTTATAATATTCATTCCGTTATCTCATAACTATTTGCGAATTCCAATTATTGTATCACATTCCGGATAAATAGAAAATGCTAAACTTTTCGATCGAACAATCGAACACCCAAGTTTTCCCGATACAGATCAACACATGAAATATGAGTCTAACAACATTCAGTTCGTGCTTCAGTACCAACGGTCCAGCCGTAGAAGGGTCAAGCCAACGCCTCACATGTGGCACGCCGTACTGCCCCAAACCCGAAGGTTCAAAGGGCAGTTCAAGACGGTCACATAATCGAGTTAAGGTTTGTTGTCTTCTAGAGGGTCCATCGCGTTACTTGCACTACTTAGAACGTCGTTAAACTACGGAAAAATCCAACAATCGGAAATTTCCCGGCAGGGGAAAAAGTGGGTATTTATATCCGGTCGAACTTTTTAACATATTCTAAGATTTATCCGAAAAAACACATCGACAAAATTAGACAATCCGACCGATACACCGAGTTCCCAATACAACGCAGAAAATGCAACTCTGGAAAAATTATTAAAAATCCCCAGAAAAACCAGCACAGACAACTAAGAGTTACTGTGCAAAATAGGATGCACAAACCGACAAAATAGCCGCGGATGCGCCGCATGATCCTACTGTAGGGCCGCGGATCCGCGCCTCTTTTGTGGAATTAGGACCATGAATTTTACAGTATATCTTATATCTTCCTGCTGATTTTTCTGAATATTTTTAATGTGGAAAAATACCCGAAATTAAAAATTGTACAGAGAGCATATTCTTAGTCGGGGTTTTGGGTCGATCGGACTTCTGATTCCGTCGGGACTTCGCCTAAGGCTCTAGCTAGGCTCTGATACCACTGTAGGGTTCCTAGGCACTCTAGTGAAGTCTCACAAGTGATCAAACACGCTAATTTCTAAAAATTACGGTGCCGAGAAAACCTAGAACGGATCGTTAACTAGATATTTAGGCGAAACGAGCAAACTAGTTAACATTTTAACTAAGGGAACGGATATAAAACCTTTGTAGATCCGGTCCACCACCTCCACGGCTCCGCAATGAAGTCACCTCGCTGTCCAAATCATGTCTTGGGCTCTAGCGTCGGCATCATCGAAGAATGGGCGGGCTTGATCGTCGGTTCGATGCCGAAGATGATCTACGTCGAGGTATCGCAAGAACAAGCTCCAACTTCATCAAGCTTCGAAAACTTGTGAAGGAAACACCCTATACTACTTGGCAAGAGGTAGAGGATGAAGAAATAGGAGTTGGGTTCACTTTAGATTTGGATTTCTCACACTTTTTCAACACTTGCCATTGGAGAAGCAAGCTTTTCCATGGAAGATGAAGATGATGAAGAAGAAAGATATGATAAGTATCTCTTAAAAATAGAAATATAAAATGATACTTATCATAATCAAAACCCTAGTTAAGTGTAGAGAAGAGACCATGCTTAATGGGATGGTTAGGGTTAAGCAAAAGAACAAAAAAGGAGACTAAGTCAAAACTTTCAAGAAGCTTCAAGTTAGAAAACAAAACAAGCCACCATTTATCTTTTACTTTATCATTTCCTTTTTCCAAAATGAAATTAATAAATAAAAAGATAAATGAATGAGAAAGCAAAACCCTAATCATGAGTTTAACCATGGTTTAATTCTTTACACTTAACCAAGCAAGCTTGTATCATCAAACATGATACAATCATGTGCACATAACTATATCGCATATACAATGTGCACTATTCGAGTGAGAAAATCCTTTTAAAGTGAACCAATACTAGTTAACGCAAAGCAATAATCAAATATATAAATATGCACTAAATCATTAAATCAACACTTGATTTAACGATCCGGTCATATCGGATATAACCGACTAGTATCATATGTATCGGCTTATCGAATCAATCCTTGATTCGATGACTAGGTTATATCGCATATAACCAATCGATACATTCGTCGCGAGAATGGATTACAGTATCACATACACGCATTATTCTCGGTCCCGCACATATCTCATATGCGCTCCTATTTCGTTTCGCTTGAGCCAGGAAACCTCTGTGTAGGACTCTAAAGACTCGTCAATACGCCGGCAGCAGATGATGATCATATCAAGCATCCACAAGCCGCAAGCGGTCTGCTAAACGTAACGGCCACCCGGGTATTGAGCGATCAGAAGATCGACGAGCAAGCCCGCTCACACTCCTGTGAATCCAACCAGTAACACTTACCGTACAGTCCGGTCTGTTCGTCTGATATGTCGCATATCTCGCCTAGGGGTGGTAAACGTAAGACCCCAATAGCTCGATAAGTCATGCCGACTTGAGGGCCATAACATTCGTGAAACTACTGATAACTCTTACCAGTATATCACAGCAACCCTGGCTAGGGATTTCCTGTTATGGCCAGTCGAGCATAGCACAACATCAACCCCCAATACCGGGAGAGACGAATCCCCTCCTATCGCTCATTGCCTCCATGTGAATCGGGACTGTACCCAAAAACCACCTGTTTGCACGACTCAGTAGAGCCGTGGTAGGGTGGAAATCAAAGCACAGTGGGAGACACACAAGACTCTATGACGATCTCGGGTCAACAGACTAAGCTGTACCAGTGTCACCAGAGAACTGCCATCTGACGTGAGGTATAATACCATCTGGGAGTTCTCGGCGAGTCCGTTCAGTGTACCCAGTCTCCACTGAGCACCCGCATATCAACTTCGATGTCAAACACCAATGGATATGGGATCATCCATCGCCCATCGCATGGGTCGAGAAGATATGCGCTAGTCTACTCTGGAATATCGATGCCCCGTCTCGATATTCCCTCGACTAGGAACATTTCAAGGATGTACTCATGGACTACCCAGGCCCCACTAGTATGATCTACATCATAGTCCTGGAAGTCGAGTATACATCCTATGGGCTTTATCAACATGTAATCAGAGAGACAGAAAGTATACATGTTAAGATAAAGAGCAACCAGATAGCGTACTATCATGTCGAGCAAGAAAGTCCTTCCTATATATGTCCCAGCATCCACTACAATATACATCTAATGTAAAGTAATGGCCTCTAGGGCATACATATAACTAACACCAACTCCCCAAATGGAGAAGATTGTGGAGTTGTTCAAACAGGTTAGCATTAACATACCACTCTTGGATGCAATCCAATAAGTCCCTTCTTACGCGAAAATCTTAAAGGACTTATGCACCAAGAAGAGGAAGTTACAAGTACCCAAGAAAGTTTTCGTGGCTAGTGGTGTAAGTGATGTTCTTATCCAACCTTTACCCCAAAAACATAAGGACCCCGGCTGTCCTACAATTTCAATAACAATTGAGGATAAGAACATTAATCGAGCACTTTTAGATCATGGTGCTAGTGTTAATTTGCTACCCTATTCAGTATGTGAACAATTAGGCGTTGGAGAGCTTAAACCCACACAGTGTACTCTCCAAATAGCCGACCGATCCATCACCCATCCTAGGGGTGAGTTAGAGGATGTGTTAATTAAAGTAGGGGATTTCATTTTCCCCGTTGATTTCATTGTTATGGATACACAGCCTGTGGCTAACCCCCGGAGTCAAATTCCTGTGATACTTGGTCGACCATTCCTTGCGACTTCTAATGCGGTGATCAATTGTCGAAATGGTTCGATGAACCTATCCTTTGGAAATATGACAATTGAACTAAACATTTTTAAGTTGGGGAATCAGCCCACCGAGCCTAATGCTAGTATACTTGATGTTTGCTCGATCCACGAGATCACGCAGGATGACCGTGAGCTCGAAAAAATTATGTTCGATCACAGCAGTTTTGACGCTTCTAGTGCGTTTCTCCTAGAATCTGACACAGCTTTCATACTGGATAACGATTACGAGTGTTTCACTTTTTTGGACGATTTTGAAGACTCACCACCCGAGTTTGAGTCCTTTGATTTTTCGGATGAGTTAGTTGAACCATCCAACTCGGTTGCTTACACTCGCTTTGAACCATTGTTGGAATCCTTCGAGTTCGAGACAGTTTCACCAATGTTACCTTCAATTATTTCACCTCCGAAACTCGAACTCATGCTTTTGCCGTCTCACCTTAAATATGCTTACTTAGGTGAGAATGAAACCCTTCATGTTATTATATTGGCATCTCTAGCTCTCGAGCAAGAGAAAGCCCTTTTAGTGGTCTTACAAAATAACCAGCAAGCTTTTGGCTGGACTATGGCGGACATCAAGGGGATTAGTTCCCTCATAGTTGAACATCATATACATATGATGGATGATGCCAAGCCAGTAAGGGATCCACAGAGACGCCTCAACCCCATAATGAAAGAGACTGTCAAGAAGGAGATTGTAAAATGTCTTGATAGTGGTATCATTTACCCTATCTCGGATAGCCAGTGTGTTAGCCCCATTCTTGTTGTCCTAAAGAAATCGGGCATAACGGTCATAACTAATGAGGCGAATGAGTTAATACCTACTCGCACCCAAACTGGGTGGTGAGTTTGCATCGACTATAGAAAACTCAACGCCGCGACAAAGAAAGACCACTTTCCGTTACCTTTTATTGACCAAATGCTAGAACGATTGGCTAGGCACGAATTTTTCTGCTTTTTGTATGACTATTTCGGCTATAATCAAGTTCTCATCGCCAAAAAGGATCAAGACAAGACCACATTTACTTGTCCTTTCGGAACATTTGCTTACCGTCGCATGCCCTTTGGGTTATGCAATGCACCCGCTACTTTCTAGTGGTGTATGATGGGGATCTTTTCAGACATGGTGGAGAAATTTTTGGAGATTTTTATGGATGATTTCTCCATTTTCGGCGACTCCTTCGATGAGTGTTTGCTATACTTAGACGCAGTTCTTACCCGCTGTAGGGATAAGAACCTCACTTTAAATTGGGAGAAATACCACTTTATGGTACGTGAGGGTATTGTCTTAGGACATGTCATCTCGCAAAATGGCATTGAGGTTGATAAAGCCAAGATTGAAGTCATTTCCAATCTTCCTCCTCCTAAATGCGTCAAAGACATCCGAGCTTTCCTTGGCCATGCCGGTTTTTATAAACGGTTCATCAAGGATTTTAGCAAGATAGCTAGACCCTTGACTCTTTTATTAGCCAAGGACATAACTTTTGATTTTGACTCAACTTGCATGAAAGCGTTCGAGTCATTGAAACACTCACTTATTTCCCCGCCTATTCTTTCATCTCCCGACTGGACGTATCCATTTTAAATTATATGTGATGCATCTGATTTCGCCATTGGTGCTGTCCTTGGACAGCACATTAATAAGATGCCGCACATAATTTATTACGCTAGCCGAACATTAAATGAGGCCCAATTGAATTACACAAGAACAGAAAAAGAATTTTTAGCCGTTGTGTTTGCACTTGAAAAATTCAGGCCCTATTTAATCGGCTCTCCAGTGATTGTTTACACGGACCATTCAGCTCTTCACCATCTTTTTGCGAAGAAGGATGCTAAATCCCGGCTAATACGTTGGATGCTCTTGCTACAAGAGTTTGACCTTGTCATAAGGGACAAAAGAGAATGTGAAAATGTAGTTGACGACCACCTTTCACGACATCCTTCTTCGCCTACACTCGAAATTCCTATTAAAGATGTTTTTCCCGATGAGCGGCTCTTAACCATGTCATGCGAACCTTAGTTCACTGATATAGTAAATTACTTGGCCACCGGACTGATACCAAAAGATTGGTCGAAACAGGACAAACTCCGAATCCTGTCCCAAGTAAAACATTTTTACTGGGATGAACCATATCTCTTTAAATACTGTTCCGACCAAATCATTCGTCGGTGTGTCCCCGAAAACGAGTTTAAGAGTGTGCTGTCTTTTTGCCACGATCAAGCGTGTGGCGGGCATTTGTTAGTGTATATGCCCTAGAGGCCATTACTGTATCATACTAGTATGTATATTACTTAATGGAAGCTTGGGATATTCACCTTGTATTGACAATCTTGCTCAAAATGGTAGTATGCTACTTGGTTTGTTTCTACTTCAATGTGTACATGTGTTTATTTTAGTATATCGCCTATACACATTAGTGGAGCACTTAGGATCTTTGCTTGATTACCAGCGTTGTGATGGCGGTCACACTAGTGGGGCTGGGTAATCTATAAGCACATCCTTATGCAGGTCCCTGGTCGCAGGACTATCGAGACAGGGCATCGATACTCCGGAGTAGACTAGCGCATGCGCTTCTCATCCCAGTATGGGAGACGGTCTGTCCCACAGCCGTCGGTACGTCGTACTTGAGATAGTATGCGGGTGCTCGTTGGGTTACGAGTACACTGGACAGGACTCATCGGGAACTGACTAGTTGGTATTATGCCTATCGTCAGTTATCAGTTCCCAGGTGACATGAGTACAGCTTAGTCCGCTGACTTGACACTGTCACTTCGCCTCGAGTGTGTTCCCACTGTACTTTGATTACTACCCTACCACGGCTCCAATGAGTCGTGCAAACAGGTGGTAGTTGGGTGCAGTCCCGAAGCACTTGGAGGCAGTGACGGTTAGACAGGATTCGTCTCTCCCGGTATTGGGGGTTAACATCGCGCTGTGTCTAGGAGAGCCATTACACGAGTAGTCCCTGGCCAGGGCAAACGAGATATACTGGTAGGCTTCCAGTGTTATCTCAGGGTGTTTTGGGCTTCACTCCGACACGACTTGTACCGCTATTGAGGGACTGACGTTTACCGCCCCCCTAGGCCTGCCATGCGATGTATCAGACGAACAGACCGGACTGTACGGAGAATGTCACATTCAGGCTCAGTAGGAGTTCAGATGGGTTTCGCCTCGTCAGTCTTCTTGTCGGCATCTACCTGGGGACCGTTACGCACAGCTAGTGCCGCTTGCGGTCTGTGGTTAAACCCACTGCCAGCGTAGTGTCGAGTCTTTAGAGTCCCACACAGAAATCTAGTCGCCTTTAGGAAAAAGAGTAGAGGTCGCATGGTTTTGCGACAGGTCGCATGGTTTTGCGACAGGGTTCAGTCACATCCATGCACTTGTGCACGTTTAGTGTCCAGACAGTTTACACTAGTAGGCTTTGGTTTAAGCCAGATCCTAGTGTACGTATTGGGATTGGTTTTATCCAGTTTGAATCCGTGTTCCTCGGAACGCGGATGCGGGTGTGTATGCATAGTTGACGGAGAGACAGAGGCAGAGGATTCTCATTAGGGTTGTTGACCGTTGACTGTTGACTATTGACTTTTTGCTCAACCCTATTGAGAATATGATATATATATATATATATATATTTAGCAATAATATTAATTAAGTATTATAGTGACATGGTTGTTGAGGGTTGACTTTGTTGACTTGTTGACTTTGTTGACCGGTTGACTAGGTTGGACTAGTTGACCATCATCATCACAATGGTTATCATTTTCATGCAAAGACTTTTGCTTGCTTGTTGTAGTTTGCAAAATGAGTGCATGGAAATGATATTGCCTTTGTCATGATATGAACCATCACATAATACTTGGTTGACATTATGGCTAATGATGTTTTTGGAATATGAGAGGGTGAAAGACAAAAGAGAGGCTCATTCTTGCTTGACCTTTCTCTCTCTTATTTTTGAGCTCTCATGCTCTTGCTCTCACCCTCTTCCTCTTGCTCTCTCTCTTTAGTTTATGGTTCACTTGTCTCATGTGTTGAGAAGCAAGAACCATAGAGCAAAATCCCAACATACTCTTCTCTACTCATTCTAGCTCACAAGGCCTAGCAAGCCAAGTGATCTAGTTTCTTCAAAGTCCGAAGAACAAGCCAAAGGTAGAAGCTTTCGGGTGGATCCATCTTCGATGCAAGGAGACGACGAGGTGAGGCCGATCCGAACTCCGGGAAGAGTTGAAGTCGAAGGAGTTCAAGAAAGGTATAGCCCCCAAACCGAGTAGGTAAACTCTTGTTAGGTTGTTAGTTAGCAGTTTAACAAAGATCCGGGTTTTTGAGTCCATGTTACCGCCTCTTAAAATCGTTTTTCACCAAATTCCGCAAGCCCGCAAGTACCGGGAGGTATAGCATGGACTTACAGCGCTATCAGAGCCTGGTTAAACTCTATCTAACATGTTAGCAAAGTAGCTAGAAGATCGATCAAAGAAAAAGTCGCAAAACGTACCCGATATGATAAGTTTCTGCCGATTTTTTTTCTGTTCAAAAATTGATAAATTTTATCTTAAAAATCGGCTCAGGCTTTTGTGTGAACACCCACCAAATTTGGTCCAACGATCGAGTCAAAGCGCCGCGGAAACGCGGCGGGATCACGCTCCCGCCGCGGTTCCGCGGCCGAGTTTACTCGGCCGAGATCCAAGTTTGGTGCAGTGTTTTTCTGGGGTTGTTTTGGGCTTTTTGGAATATGTATTTTCTGCCCAGATTTTCCAGAATGAAAATTTTATTTTTGGGTCCTAAAAATCCGTATTTTTTGATCGAACTTCTAAAAGACTTTAGCTGACGGGTTTTTCTGTAATGTGATATTTCTATTGAACGTCTGCTAATCGCTATATGTCGATTAGTGGGGGTTATACAAATCTGTGATCTGTAATGTTATTGGAATGTGTATATGAATTCATTGGATTGTCGTGGGTGAATAGCCGGGGGTTGTGAGACGAGAGTTTTCTTTTCTTTCAATTCATGTAAATTTTTAAATTGATGTAATAATTATTTGTATGGCTGCACAACCGGGTCGGGGTTGTAGCCGTCATTGTATAATTTCGTTTTACTGTTTTTGCTCCTAGGATAGACTTATGGAGGGGGTGCACAAACTACCGGGTATGCCGAAGTGCTGAGTGGCCTACACACGGAGTTGAGGGAGGTTGCTTCGCTTCGGGTACTTGGCGGGTAGTTTGCCGCACCCGTAGGGGTCTTGGGTGGGGTATTGGCTATTCACCACGACCGTGTAATTTGCTTTTCGTTACAGGCTCGTACGAATTGTGGATTCCTAGTATATCCAATGTATTCATCTGTGATCTGAAATGGCTATCATTGCAGTATATATCTATATATGATATTATTTAGGCGTTGCTTATGTTTTACAGCCGCGCTAGACCAGCCCCCGCTCTGTCGTTAGTTAAGTAACCTAACGGGTAATGACGGGGCCCCGTGGCGAATGCGAATGGCATAAGCGTACGTCATATTTTGGTTGTTTTCTGCAATGGTTGGATTAAATGATGGGACGCATTAAAAGAACTAATGCAAGAATATCACGCATTAAAAGAACTAATGCAAGAAAATAAACCAAGTACAAGTCGTTGGAACACTTTGAAAACCACTCGGTTCTTTTCAAAACTAACTTTTAAATGCGGAGCTTGAGCCGCTCCTTTTAAAAGCTATTTCGTTCCTTCGATTATATCAAGTTTACTACGTTCAAGGTTTTGCCAAAACCATCTGTAGCCCTCCGTCGTTTCATATGAATAATCAACAGTATTCAAGCTGTGTTTGTTGGCCTTAGTCAAGGCACAGTGTTTGGTAGCTGGTCGGTATTCATATGTTGCATAGATAGAATGCGTTGGTTTGGGACAGTCGTATTACTTTGTTGGCCATAGTCAAGGGTATATACGGGTGGGTTCAAATCAACCTGGACAACGACGGGTAGAACTTGACATGTGACTTATGATTTGTTGGCCTTAGTCAAGGTCATAAGAGCATGGGGCAAAAATCCACATCGGGAGTTTCAAAAGTACTGAAACTTGCTAGTGTTGCATACCATTTGGAGTGTGATGATCCTGGTAGGATTCCTTCAGTTTCATCACACGATGATATTTGGATCCCGATCATACTGTGAGTATATGCTACTCCTCGGGAAATTTCTCACTTAACGATCAATGCTATAAACCAAGTAGGTGCCTAGAAAGGTGTTAGCGGGGCTACGCCCCAGGGAAAAGAGGTTCTTGAATTAAGGAACTTCGTGAAAGCGTTGGAAAACCTCCCTCGAAGTACCGACACTGGCCTGGCTGAACGGTTAAGCAAGAATTGTACGGTGAGATTGATCCTGACTAATTCTTCCTTTTTGGTTTTGAGGAGGGATTCGAGAGACAGTAGGAGCCATCCTGTTTAGACAAATTAAAAACCACTCTAAACTTGCAAGAGCATCATGCTGAGTGTTTTCTTCTCTCTCTCTTAATTGCAGCGACCAAGTGACCGCACCTAGGTTACATCTAGATAATAAAAATGACTGAATCTGACTGTTATGGCTGACAAAGATCTGTCCAGATGTCCATTACCCATGACAAGCTGGGACACCTCTTAACTAATCAAACCCCTGCCGTCTCAGGTCCAGTTTCCCCTGTCACGGATGTTTACATCCAAAGGACATCGAAAAAGGATTGTGCGAAAGCCAAGTGCCTCGTGTTAGCCTCAGTTGATGGTGCAAACCAGGGGCAGCACGAGAAGATGGACTCAGTTTCTATCTTCCTCCATAACAAAGATTTATATGGAGAGCAATCTCGTATCGCAAGATATGAGACCTCAAACGAATTGCTTCAAGCGAGGTTGGCTGTCGGGCCATCTGTAAGGGACAACGTCCTTACAGAGACCAGCTATTTTAAGCTCACAGACCTGGAGACCACGTTGAAGAATGGGTCAAGTACTGACTTAATTCTACAGTCCCTGCCCTCTGCTTATACCCTGAAAGAAACCAGGGAAGAAAAAGGAAAAGCACGGGCAAAAGTTTCAGGACTGGATATAGTAAAAGAGGGACGTTCCTATTGTAACGGGAATGAACAATGGCAGAAAGATTGCAGGGCTTGCAAAGCCAGTAGCCAGAATTCGAAGCATGTTGTGGCTTCGGCTTCGAGTGTGTTTGTAATAGAGAACTGTTTGTCAGTTAACCCTACTTCCTGGGTATTGGATACCGGATCAGGATCTCATATCTGTAATTCGTTACAGGCTCTGAGAAACCATAGGGTTATCAGGAAAGGTGATATGACTCTCAGGGTTGCTAACTGAATGAGCATGGATGCTGTATCTGTAGGGGAATGTTACCTAGGCTTGACAACTGGGCAGATATTGATTCTGCGTAACTGTTTGTATGTACCAGGTGCGACTTGTAATATCATATCTGTATCCTTACTTTCTAAGGAAGGATATGATTTTGCTTTTGTAAGCGATGTAGTAAACATCCACCTAAATCAAGTACTGATTGGGTCAGGTACATTAAATAACGGTATATACGTATTGAATCAAGCTCAGATATTCAGTGTCCAGAACACACTTAAAAGAAAGTCTCCAGAATTAAATCAGGCTTTCTTATGGCATTGTAGACTGGATCACATCAATGAGACACGGTTTACTAAGTTACATAAAGAAGGATACTTGGATCCGTTCGAGTACCAGTCTTATGCCACTTGTGAATCTTGTCTCATGGGAAAGATGACAAAGACTCCGTTCACTGGACATGGAGTAAGAGAGAGCGAGCTCTTGGGACTCATACACAGTGATGTGTGTGGTCCAATGTCTACACATGCGCGAAGCGGTTATTCATACTTCATTACTTTCACAGATGATTTCTCTAGGTATGGACATGTCTTCTTAATTAAGCACAAATCCGAGACCTTTGGGAAATTTCAAGAATACAAGAATGAAGTTGAAAAACAAACCGGCAAAAATATCAAGATTCTAAGATCGGATCGAGGTGGAGAATAGTTGAGTGCCGAGTTTCTGGGCTACTTAAAAGAGAATGGAATTCTCTCTCAACTTACTCCTCCATACACACCACAACACAACAGTGTATCGGAAAGGCGGAATCGAACCCTATTAGATATGGTTCGTTCCATGATGAGTAAGGCTGAGTTACCGCGATCTTTCTGGGGTTATGCACTAGAAACAGCTGCACATCTCTTGAACCAAGTTCCTACTAAGACAGTGCCTACCACACCATATCAGATGTGGAGTGGGAAGAAACCCTGTCTTAAATCCTTTAAGACATGGGGATGTCCAGCTTTTGTAAAAAAGCAGCATGCGGACAAGCTCGAGGCACGATAAGTACAGTGCAAGTTTGTGGGATACCCAAAGAACTCCAAGGGGTATCTTTTCTATTACGCAGAGGAGCAAAAAGTCCTTGTTTCTCGTCATGCCCGCTTCTTGGAAACTGAGTTTTTAGAAAATCAGATAAGTGGGAGCGCAATAGAACTGGAAGAAATTCCAGAACCACAAGCTATTACTGAAACCTTAGTAGAACCAGAAGGTTCAAAGAAACCGGACATTCCTACGCCACTCCGCAAAAGTAGTAGGCAGTCTCATCCGCCCGAGAGATACTACGGTTTTCTCATAGACGGGGATAGAGAGGATTGCACCATGGATTATGGTGAGCCTGCTAGCCTCCAGCAAGCCATTCAGAGCGGTGACTCGGTAAAATGGCTGGATGCAATGCGGACCGAGATGGAGTCCATGTACACCAACAAGGTTTGGACTTTGGACTTTGCTCCAGAAGGGGTAAAACCCGTAGGCTGCAAATGGATCTTCCGAAAGAAGATTGGTGTAGATGGGCAGGTTGAAACCTATAAAGCTAGGCTCGTTGCAAAGGGTTTTCGTCAAAGACCTGGTTTGGACTATGACGAGACCTTTTCTCCGGTAGCCATGCTTAAATCCATTCGGATCCTTCTTGCCATTGCTGCCTTCCACGATTATGAAATCTGGCAGATGGACGTAAAGGCGGCTTTTCTAAATGGAAATTTGGAAGAGTGCGTCTATATGGATCAGCCAGAGGGATTCAATCAGAGTGGGAGCAGCGGTAAAGTGTGCAAATTGCTCAAGTCCATCTATGGACTAAAGCAGGCATCGCGGAGTTGGAACATCTGCTTTGATGATACTGTCAAAGAATTCGACTTTGTCAAAAACCCAGATGAACCATGCATTTACAGTAAGATTGTAGGGAGAAATGTGGTATTCCTCGTCTTGTACGTCGATGACATTCTCCTAATAGGAAATGATATTCCTATGCTACAGTCAGTCAAAGGATTCTTGTCGCAAAGGTTCTCCATGAAGGACCTGGGCGATGCCAACTACATTCTGGGGATCCAGATCTATCGTGATAGATCTAAGAGGATGTTAGGACTTTCACAGTCAAGGTACATCGACACCATACTGAAACGATTCAGTATGGAAGATTCCAAGCGCGGTAATCTACCGGCTTGTCACGGAATCACCCTCTCCAAAGAGATGTCTCCCAAGACTGATGTGAAAAGGGCTCGCATGTCGTCAATACCCTACGCATCTGCGGTAGGCTCTATTATATATGCGATGTTGTGTACCAGACCAGATGTAGCATACGCATTGAGCGTTGTAAGCCGGTATCAGTCGAACCTAGGGGAGAAACACTGGATAGCAGTAAAGAACATTCTCAAGTACCTGAGAAGGACTAAGGAAATGTTCTTGGTGTATGGCGGAAAAGACCTCCAGATTGAGGCCTTTGCTGACTCCAGCTTCTAGAGTGATAAGGATGACTCCAAGTCCATGTCGGGTTATGTTTTTACCCTCAATGGAGGGGCGGTTTGCTGGAAGAGTTCCAAGCAGGAAACCGTTGCTGACTCAACTATGGAAGCGGAGTACATAGCTGCTTGCGATGCCGCAAAGGAAGCTGTCTGGATGAAGAAGTTCCTCACAGAACTTCAGGTGGTTCCTACCAGTGTTGATCCAATACCGCTGTATTGTGACAACAACGGTGCTATAGCTTTAGCGAAGGAACCCAGGTCCCATCAGAAATCCAGGCATATTTTGAGGCGGTACCACCTGATCAGGGAGATCGTTGATCGCCGGGAGATCGAGGTGAAGAGAGTAAATACGGAAGATAACACTGCTGATCCACTCACGAAGGCCTTACCCCAGACTCAGTTCGAGCGGCTGATCTAGATGATAGGTCTTCGATATGCCAGTACATGGCCTTAGTGCAAGTGGGAGATTGTTAGTGTATATGCCCTAGAGGCCATTACTGTATCATACTAGTATGTATATTACTTAATGGAAGCTTGGGATATTCACCTTGTATTGACAATCTTGCTCAAAATGGTAGTATGCTACATGGTTTGTTTCTACTTCAATGTGTACATGTGTTTATTTTAGTATATCGCCTATACACATTAGTGGAGCCCTTAGGATCTTTGCTTGATTACCAGCGTTGTGATGGCGGTCACACTAGTGGGGCTGGGTAATCTATAAGCACATCTTTATGCAGGTCCCTGGTCGCAGGACTATCGAGACAGGGCATCGATACTCCGGAGTAGACTAGCGCATGCGCTTCTCATCCCAGTGTGGGAGACGGTCTGTCCCACAGCCGTCGGTACATCGTACTTGAGATAGTATGCGGGTGCTCGTTGGGTTACGAGTACACTGGACAGGACTCGTCGGGAATTGACTAGTTGGTATTATGCCTATCGTCAGTTATCAGTTCCCAGGTGACATGAGTACAGCTTAGTCCGCTGACTTGACACTGTCACTTCGCCTCGAGTGTGTTCCCACTGTACTTTGATTACTACCCTACCACGGCTCAAAGGAGTCGTGCAAACAGGTGGTAGTTGGGTGCAGTCCCGAAGCACTTAGAGGCAGTGACGGTTAGACAGGATTCGTCTCTCCCGGTATTGGGGGTTGACATCGCGCTGTGTCTAGGAGAGCCATTACACGAGTAGTCCCTGGCCAGGGCAAACGAGATATACTGGTAGGCTTCCAGTGTTATCTCAGGGTGTTTTGGGCTTCACTCCGACACGACTTGTACCGCTATTGGGGGACTGACGTTTACCGCCCCCTAGGCCCGCCATGCAATGTATCAGACGAACAGACCGGACTGTACGGAGAATGTCACATTCAGGCTCAGTAGGAGTTCAGATGGGTTTCGCCTCGTCAGTCTTCTTGTCGGCATCTACCTGGGGACCGTTACGCACAGCTAGTGCCGCTTGCGGTCTGTGGTTAAACCTACTGCCAGCATAGTGTCGAGTCTTTAGAGTCCCACACAGAAAGCTATTCGCCTTTAGGCAAAAGAGTATAGGTCGCATGGTTTTGCAACAGGTCGCATGGTTTTGCGACAGGGTTCAGTCACATCCGTGCACTTGTGCACGTTTAGTGTCCGGACAGTTTACACTAGCGGGCTTTGGTTTAAGCCAGATCCTAGTGTACGTATTGGGATTGGTTTTATCCAGTTTGCATCCGTGTTCCTCGGAACGCGGATGCGGGTGTGTATGCACAGTTGACGGAGAGACAGAGGCAGAGGATTCTCATTAGGGTTGTTGACCGTTGACTGTTGACTATTGACTTTTTGCTCAACCCTATTGAGAATATGATATATATATATATATATTTAGCAATAATATTAATTAAGTATTATAGTGACATGGTTGTTGAGGGTTGACTTTGTTGACTTGTTGACTTTGTTGACCGGTTGACTAGGTTGGACTAGTTGACCATCATCATCACAATGGTTGTCATTTTCATGCAAAGACTTTTGCTTGCTTATTATAGTTTGCAAAATGAGTGCATGGAAATGATATTGCCTTTGTCATGATATGAACCATCACATAATACTTGATTGACATTATGGCTAATGATGTTTTTGGAATATGAGAGGGTGAAAGACAAAAGAGAGGCTCATTCTTGCTTGACCTTTCTCTCTCTTATTTTTGAGCTCTCATGCTCTTGCTCTCACCCTCTTCCTCTTGCTCTCTCTCTTTTGTCTATGGTTCACTTGTCTCATGTGTTGAGAAGCAAGAACCATAGAGCAAAATCCCAACAAACTCTTCTCTACTCATTCTAGCTCACAAGGCCTAGCAAGCCAAGTGATCTAGTTTCTTCAAAGTCCGAAAAACAAGCCAAAGGTAGAAGCTTTCGGGTGGATCCATCTTCGACGCAAGGAGACGACGAGGTGAGGCCGATCCGAACTCCGGGACGAGTTGAAGACGAAGGAGTTCAAGAAAGGTATAGCCCCTTAACCGAGTAGGTAAACTCTTGTTAGGTTGTTAGTTAGCAGTTTAACAAAGATCCGGGTTTTTGAGTCCATGTTACCGCCTCTTAAAATCATTTTTCACCAAATTCCGCAAGCCCGCAAGTACCGGGATAGGTAGCATGGACTTACAGCATTTTGGCCACAAGAAGACAGGAGAAAAAATCTTGCAGTGTGGTTTCTATTGGCCACGAATCTTTAAAAATGCATACGAATACTGCAAGACATGCTCCAGGTGCCAACACTTGGACCGGATATCGCGGAGAAATGAAATGCCGCGCCAACCAATTTTGGTTGTTGATATTTTTGATGTTTGGAGAATAGACTTCATGGGACCATTTCCCAATTCCTTCGGGAATATGTATATTCTACTGGCTGTTGACCATGTGTCAAAATGGGTCGAGGCTGTGCCCAGCCGAACGAATGACAACAAGGTTGTTGTTAGATTTCTTAAAGAGAACATTTTTTCTCGGTTTGGGCATCCTCGAGCGATTATAAGTGATAATGGATCTCACTTCTGTAATAAGACTTTTGAGTCCTTAACGCGCAAATACTCTATTACTCACAAATTGTCAACACCATATCATCCCCAAACTTGCGGGCAAGCCGAGGTTTCGAATCGGCAGATTAAACAAATTTTGGAGAAAACGGTTTCCAAAAACCGTAATGATTGGTCAACAATCATGATTGATGCATTATGGGCATTCCGTACTGCCTACAAGACCAATCTTGGTACGTTTCCATACCGGCTTTTTTATGGAAAGGCTTGCCACCTTCCTGTTGAAATTGAGTACAAAGCATTTTGGGCAATAGAAAGCTGCAATTGAATGAATTGGATAAGCTGCGGGATGAGGCCTTTGAGAACGCGGTAATTGTTAAAAGCCGAACGAAGCTGTTTCACGACAAACACCTTATGCGCAAAACTTTCAAACCTGGTCAACAGGTTTTGCTTTATGAAACTCGGTTACACTTCCACCCCGACAAGCTCAAATCTAGATGGAAAGGGCCGTTTTTGGTACGCACCGTATATCCGCACGGTGCGGTAGATCTAGAAAAGCCGGAAGACGGTACATTGTTTAAAGTAAACAGACATCGACTTAAGCCGCTCCTCACTGCGGACCCGTCGGAGGAGCTCATGTTTTTGCAGGAGCCGATTTATACTGACTGATCGTTCTCCATTTACCCCCAAATTTTCGATCATCTAGCCAAAACATTGTTTCAAACAAGTTTGGGGGTATGTATCATTTGTAATTTTATCAATAAAAAATAACAAAAAAAAATTTGAAAAAAAAAAATTTGGTATTTTTTAAAATTTCCGGATTTAATAAAAAAAAATATATAAATTAAATTAAATTTTTTATTTGCAAATAATTTCCTCTTTTTAGAGGGGTTTATTTGCAAATAGCCAACACTTCCCCCTATATATACAGACCCCGACCCTCTCTGTGCTCACAAACCCTAATTTCATTTTCTAAAAAACCCTAGCCGCCGCCGCCTCGAGTTCTGCAGCAAGATCCCTCCATTCAGCCGCGCTTCCGCCACGAGAACAAGCTTCCATCCGCAGATCCGCCGCGCATCTGTGTCTTCACCCCCTGATTTTGTTCAGGGGAGGTTCGATCTTTGAAATCCTCTCTGTTTTTAATTTCTGTAGATCTATATCTTATCTGATGGCACCCAATATGCAACTAGAGCGTGACTTTTCACAAATTTTTTCACATGCGGTGTAAGGAAGTTATTTTGTGAATGAGATAGCACGCAGGGGCTGGAACTTTCTGATATATAATCACCCAAACGCCTACGCCTTTCCGGAATTAGTCACTCATTTTTACGAGTGCATGGAAGATGGGTGTCTCTCCCAATACGGCTTTATAAAATTACATTGGGGTGATAGGGAGTTTATTATTGATAGAGACTTCATACATGAAGTCATATTAATCAATAGGATACCCGCTCATGATCAACCGTTACAGTTTGAGCATTACATGCCCTTGATGGGCACTGATTGATCGAGGGAGCCGCGGAATGGTGTAGGGTTACTAGGCACTCTCACAAGGGTCTATAAGCCATCCACCATGCCCGATTTAAAATTTAGACGTGCCGAACAACCCTAACCAAGATTTTTAAACTAGAGATTAGGCGAAACAAAGCATGTTAAACACTTTGACATCTAAGAGTTTAGGATTACAACTTTTGTAGTCCGGTCCTTCACTTCATAAGCTCCGTGTTGAGGTCCCTTCGCTGCGATCATCATGTACCCGGACTCTAGAGAGGCCCCATGAAGAGAAAGATGCAAGCTTACTTCCGATCTTCGATAACTAAGATGATCTACCATGAAGTTTCTTTAACACAAGCTCTCACTCACTAATTGAAGTGAACAACCTAATCTAATTGGCAAGAATAGATTAGGATGATGAAGTAGGAATTTAGCTCTCATTTGTTTTCTTAATCTCACTCATTTTCATCACAAAGAAAAAAAGCTTGAGAGCTTTTCACCAAGAACTCAAGGAAGAAGAAGAAGAATCCTTTGTGATGAATAATGAAACTCTAGTCAATGGTTAGAATTGCAACCATGGGTTAAGTATGAATACTTATCCCATGTAGAGATTTAACTAGGGTAAAGGGTTGGGTTGGGTTAAGGAAATATCTATGCAAAATATCCAAGTCAAAGTCAAAGCTTCAAGAAGCTTCTTGAAAGCTTCATGAAGACTTAACCCTAATCCAAACCATAACCTCAATTAAACTCCACAAAACATGTTGCATTTATAGCCATAACATGTTACAATATTATATATCAAATATACAATATTTATTGTAACAAAATTAAATAATACTATTAACATATATCACATATATATCAATGTATTACGCGAGTTAGAAAAAGAATCTTTAAGTGAGCTTTTATTAGTTAATGTAATTTAATATATCAAATATAAAATTATACATTAAATTATCGAATCAACACTTGATCCAATAATCCGGTTATTTCATAAATAACCGACTAATAAAATCTGTATCAGTTCATCGAATCAACACTTGATCCGATGACCCGGCTATATCACATATACCCGGCCAATATCTCCTATCGCGAGAATCTAATACGGTATCACATACACGTATTGTTCTCGGTCCCGCACATATCATATATGTGCTCCTACTCCGTTTTGCCTGAGTCAAGAAAACTCTGTGTAGGACTCTGAAGAATCGTCAATACGCCGGCAGTAGGTGATGATCATATCAAACACCCACAAGCTGCAAGCGATCAGCTTAACGTAACAGCCACCCAGGTATTGAGCGATCAGTAGATCAACAAGTAAGCCTGTACATTATCCTGCGAATCCAGTCAGTAACACTCCCATACAGTCCGGTCTCTTCGTCTGATATGTCGCATATCTCGCCTAGGGGTGGTAAACGTCAGACCCCAGAAGCTTGATAAGTCGTGTCGATATAAGGTCTATAACAGTTCGAGAAACTACTGATAACACTTACCAGTAAATCTCAGCAAGCCTGGCCAGGGATTTCCTGTTATATCCAATCGAACACAGCGCAACATCAACTCCCTATACCGGGAGAGGCGAATCCCTTCCTATCGCTCATTACCTCCATATGATTCGGGACTGTACCCAAAAGCCACCTTTTTGCACGCCCTCTTGGACGTGGTATGATGGAAATCAAAGCAGAGTGGGAATCACACAAGACTCTATGACGATCTCGGGTCTACAGACTAACCAGTACCAGTGTCACCAGAGAACTGCCATCTGACGTGAGGTATAATACCATCTGGGAGTTCTCGGCGAGTCCGTCCAGTGTACCCAGTCTTCACTGAGCAGCCGTACACCATCCTTGATGTCAAACACCGATGGATGTGGGATCATCCATCGCCCATCATATGGGTCAAGATGCGTATACGCTAGTCTACTCTGGTGTATCGATGCCCTGTCTCGATACACCCTCGACTAGGAACAGTTATAGGATGTACTCGTCGACTACCGTAGCCCCACTAGTATGATCTCATCATAGTCGTAGTAGTCGAGTACATATCCTAAGGGCTTTATCAACATGTGACATAGAGACAATCAGAGTACATGTTAAGATAAAGTGCAACCAGATAGCATACTATCATGTCGAGCAAGAAAGTCCTCCCTATATATGTCTAAGCATCCATTACAATATTCATCATATGTACAGTAATGGCCTCTAGGGCATACATATAACTAACAAAGGGGATCCAAGCGAGAACCCTTTTCGCAAATGTTTTAACTGTGTGCCGGTGGGCACAAAACAATATTTTTGGAAGCTCCCACAACACCACATTTTTACACCCTCACTTCATATTGTGCACATACTCAAGACAAGAAACCCTCGTTTTGACATGTGCACGGTTTTACTAAACTCAATTGGTGCGGGAAAAAATGCCGCGAACTATCCTTACCCAATGCTAGTTACACAACTGTGTCGATATTTCCTCCCAGTGGAGGAGTTCGAATTTTACATGCTTGGAGGCATACCTGTCAGGCCTCTCATTGAGGGCGTTTCTACGTCATATACACGATTGACGGATGTGTGGTCAAGAACTGAACCGGAGGAGCACGTGCCCGCCCGCACACCTAGCTCCAGCTCGACCGTGAGCGAAGGAGAACTTACCCCTTTAGAACATGCAAATTTAATGCGAAGAGTTGTTAGGGGCATTGATGAGTTGAGGGGGATAGCGATGGAGCATGATCGGCGGTTGACTGAAGTAGTGCACGGGATCCGAACCCTGCTAGGTAGGGAGGAGTGTTCCTGTTCACGCTCGAGGGCACGGCGTGGGGCCGAGCAGTGAGGGCACTGCTTGTGATAAGTTTGGGGGAGGTGGTGGTTGTAAATAGTTATCTTTTGCATAGCATACTTTTTAAAAAATTTTGTATATATTTTTCTTTTTCTTTTGCATATTTAAATTCTGTATTGCATCTTTATAAAACAATCATAAAAATTAAAAAAATGAAAATAAAAAAAAATAGAAAAATCAAATAAAATTTGAAAAATTTGAAAAATTATAAAAATTGAAAAATTCAATTTTGGCCATAATTGACTTAAGTTTAACAAGACGGTTAAGTAGTTAGGAAAAACTCGATCCTAAACTTAGTAAATAAAAAACCCTAAAAATAACCTTTCTTAAAGTTTAATCGTAGAAAATATATGTCTTTGTAGTTTACTTAGAAATAGGCAAATTTTGAGTTCACTTCTGGGGCTAAGTCAAAATAAGAGAAGAGTATTGATATTTTTATTAAAGTGTAAGTCTGAAAAATAATTCCTAAGTTTAAGTATAAATTCTGAAAATATATACCCTATAACTTGCACAAACACGAACCTTGAAACTTGGAATAGTAGAGGGGACCTTGAAATACTCTTGCCTAAAGTCCTCAGTATGAAGGAAAATAAAACAAAAATATAACTGTGAATAAAGAGATATAAAAAAAAATAAACACTGGTTTTGTAATTACTTAAGGCTGCGTAAAAAAAATTATAGCGAGGGTGCTTTATCACCTAGTGCCTTAGACCAACTGGTTTGGGAGTCACTGCTAAAGCCTAGGTATTAGAAGACGAGGAATTACGCCTTAATGCGCAAACACATTTTGTAATCGGTCGTTAGTACCTCAAGAAGTATTAACGGTCGCATGAAGGATGTGTGAGCAATTTCATATGAAAAATTCACCAACTAAAAGTACTTTGGACAATGGACAAGAGTATAAGAGCTTGAATTGAATTTCCAAGTGTAGAGGTGATACATACACACACGTAGGGGTAAATGATTAGGGTTTGGGTGAGAGATAGGAATGAAAAATAGGACTTATATCTTTAGTAGAAATGATAAAAATTCCTAAGTTGAGATGGAACCTTAGAAGGAAAATTCAAAAGATGCTAAAAGCTAAGTAAATTTACAGAACATATACAATCTTAAGGTAAATGATAAGGAAGCGTGAAAAATATGGGTTGATAATTTCTGAGTTGAGGATAATAGAATTTCTAGCTAGAAAACCGAATTGGAGAATAAAAGTTAATAGGATTTTGTGGGTAGTATCCGCTGAAAACCCTCAGGAGACAACACTCCTCCTACTAGGGACACGTAGAGGTTTAACGGCTTGTTGCACAATCTCAGTGCAATCGCGATTCCCAGCGAAAATCAGGTTAGGTCTTTTTCGAGAATAAAACTAGTTTTGCTCGAGGACGAGCAAAAGATAAGTTTGGGGGTATTTGTTCATATCATAATTTCGCATTATTATATTCCTCATTCTTATTCATTTTACAAATAAATAGGTGCTTTTGATCTATGTCTGCTACATAGTTACAGGTTACAGGTTCTCGGAACAAAACAGTGAAAATGATGAAAAGACGCTACAAAAGTTAAACTACGACCAACAAATAGAAAATCTTTATCATGCCTACAGTTTGAAGAATAAACGAAGATCAATGAACAATTTCACAAAGTACAAAGGTAGCGCAAGATTCAAGACTTCAACTCGAAGCAAATGGTAAAAGTCCACAACATTCTACGCTGTGGAAATCTGGAAGAAACTAGAAGACATTCTGAAGAACCAAGTGAAGAAAACAGATGTGAAAAGCAACTGGAAGCATCAGAAGAAAACAGAGCCAATGGCTCCACCTTATGGCCGCGGATCCGCGGCCAAACATGGTATATGGCCGCGGATCCGCGACCGTGCTAAGCACGTGTCAGTGCAAAGTTGTCAGTAGCGCGGTGTGTTGACTAGCTTTCTCAGGGTAGTTTTGTAATTGCAGATAGGGATCAGATGTAAACCTTAGGGTTTCTATAATCTATAAATAGAAACCCTAAAGCTCTTTTTGGAGCATGCCTCTTCTTATGCCTCTTTTCATTTATCAAATTCAGAATTTTTATTCGCTGTAATGTTTTGAAGAGAGCATCAAATAAAGTAAGCTTTTTCCTTTTATGCCTTAGTTTTAATTTCTTTTCTGCCCTAGTATAAATTTTATTTATCTGCCCTAGTTAATTAGTTAGAAATTTTATTCATTTGCCGTAGTTTAGATAATTAGGTTATTGAATTAAAAACAAACAAAAAATGTCTCTTTTTATCAACTCCCTAATGAGTGAGTAGTTCCTCACTTGTTAGGGTTAGGAATAGGAAAGGTTTGAGAGATGAAAATCTCTCACCCCTTTCTTGCCCATCATACATTTTTATAGGACTCCATGCATACATACACACACCGCTCACTACGGCACCCTATCCCAAGAGGTAGCGGTAATACCGTAGTTTAAAAGACCGGTTGTGTATGTTTTCCATGGAGGTTAGGATAAGAATGAAGAAAGGACGGACAAGGACCTAGAGGAAGAAACATAGTTTCTTCTCGATCGTGCTAATCCCGTTTGTTACTTATTACCATAACACCTAAATAGATCTTAATTAGGGCATAGAAAGCGATGAGGAATATTGAATTTCCAAATTTAACCTAAACCTAACCCTAGCAAGGTTTTAAATCTTATCTAAATCAACCTTAGTTTTTATTGATAATCCAATTAACTCGTTAAAACAATTAGAAAATACACAAAATCCCTGTGGACCGACCCGTACTCAACCGGCTTACTACCAAGCGACGCCGCTCTTGATTGCGGTTAATATTCTTTGATTTATCTTTTAAAAGCGCACTCACGCTAAAACTTCTAACAATCAAGTCACTCCCGGTGAAGGGATCTCGGCTCTTTCCTCATCGAATAAGGTTCAGAGTATATCACATATACCACTGTAAAGCAAAAACTGTAGCTACCCTGTTTGAAAATTTGATTCTACAACATCTTTTAGGTTTCTTTTCTTTTATTAATCTCATTAATAAATCCCATCATTTATGCTTCCTAAGTATCATAGAAGAAACGAAAATACAACGTACGCTTATGCCATCCGCATTCGCTACAATGTTCCGTTATGCACCGTTAGGTTACTTAACTAACGGCATACCGGGACGGGACTAGCACGGGTGTAAAACATAAGCAACGTTTATTATATATCATATATACAATAATAAAGCATTTACCTCATGCATATAATATGATCACATCACAGTATATCAGCAGCAGAAGAAACATATAAAATATTGGATATACTAGGAGGTCCGTGTTTTATTTCGAGCCTGTATAAATCACAGATTCCACGGTCGCGATGAATAGCCAAACCCACATCCCTAGACCCCTATGAGAGCGGCAAGTAACGCTGTTAATTCCAGGGTTAGGAGACCCGGTCTCGACTCCTTGAGATGGCCTCCCACTGGACCTTAGAACCCGGTTACTTGTGCTGCCCTCCTCGGGTCTATCCTAATGCGGAAAAGTAAATAATATACAATGGTGACATCAACCTCAACCCGGAAGTGCCCCAATAAAAGAATATTACATACAATTGAGTTTTACATGAATGAAAAATAAAAACTCTCATCTTACATAAAACCCCCGGCTATTCAGAACACGGCGATCTAATATAACATATCACAGCAACACATAATATCTCATATCATCAACGTAAGCAAGTATGCCTATCCTGATTGTCGTTGATGTATAGGAATGAAGCCGGCGATACACCACATACTACGCTTACGGCCACAGAAAAGAATGTGTAAAACTATAACATTTGGAATCCATAAACACCTTAGACATCGTAAACCCGAAATATGACATATTACGGATTTCATGCCAAACTTTATGAATTCCAAATATTGTATCACAATCACAGAATATTAAGACGATGTTTAACATTTCGATCGAATCAACATACACTCACAAATTACCCCCATGAGATCAACACTTGAGCAAAGTCAAAACTCTCAAAAACCGTGCCACGGTGTATATGGACCAGCCATAGAAGGAGTTAACCAATGCCTCACCTATGACACCACGGAACTACGGCAAAACCGATCGTTCAAATGCAGTTCTGTGGGCATAGAATCGAGTTAAGGTTATTATAGTCTTATAGGGGGTCCATAGGGGTACTTGCACGATTTTACGAATATAATCAACTTCGGAAAATTACAACACTTGGAAATTTCAGCGGGATACAAAATGTGGTGTGCGAAGTTCAATCGAACTGCTGAAAATAGTCAACGTTACCAATACAGTGTTAAAATATACGACTAAGAAGCACTACGAATTAGCCCCATGTCAAACAAATCATCACATGAAAATTAGGCTAAATAAAAAATATTAGGAAACCCAAAATGAAGACATAAGAGCACAGGGGGAATACGGGGGGAGAGGAACCTAGGGGGCCGGCCTGGCCGGAAATATTGGCCTGGGGCTCGGCCAAAATCCGAGCCCCTCCCTCCGTTTTTCACCCATATTCTTACAATGTCCCAAATATCATTCTGCACCTGTTTGGAAAATTTTTAAAGGACTTTTTTGAAAATTTCCAGAGAGCAAAATGGGGTGTTCATAATATCGTATTTCGGAGTGGATTTCGTTTTCGTAATTGTTATAACACCGTACCTAGAATTCTAGTTTGGCTCTGATACCACTGTTGGGCTTCCCATGCACCTAGTCTAGTGTTTGGTAGCATTACTCATGCCACTTTAAAATTTAGAGAGGTGCAAAGCAAGCAAACCATGAATCTTTACTAGAAATTTCTAGGGTAACAAGTTTGTATCACATATAAAGAAGTAAAGAGATATGGATTACAACCTTTGTAGTCCTTTCCTTCGCTTCATTAGCTCCGTGTTGAGGTCCCTTCGCTGCGATCATTAAGAAGTCCGACTCTCGGGAGGCTCCAAGAGGTAAATGATGCATCTTACTTGAAGTCTTCTAGATCTAAGAAGATCTACCTTGAAGAATCTCAAACCCAAGCTTACACTTCACAAATGAACTTATTAGAGAAGTGAACACCCTAATCGAAGTGGCTAGAATAGATGAGGATGATGAAGTAGAAATTTTTCACTCTTTTGTTTTCAATTTCTCACCATTTTCATCACAAACACAAAAGCAAGTGAAGCTTTTTCAAGAGCAAGAAGAAGAAGAAGATGAAGCTAATCCTTTTTTGATGAATAATCAATTATTGTTATGGTTACAATTGCAACCATGAGTTAAGAATGAAGGCTTTTACTCATATAGAGAATAAACTATGGTTAAGGGTTTGGGTTGGGTTAACAAATATCTACACAAAATATCAAAGCTAAATAACAAAGTCAAAGCTATATGAAGCATCTATGAACCACATCCAAAAGCTAACCCTAAAGTTAACCCTAATCCAAACGCTAACTTGGTTTAAACTCAACAACCATGTTGCATTTGTAACCATAACATGTTACAATATTATATATTATATATATAATATATTTTGTAACAAAAGAAAATAATACAATTAACATATATCGTATATATATCAATGTATTATCCAGTGAGAAAATGAATCAATAAAGCGAGCTTATATTAGTTAACGCAATATAATATATCACATATATAATTATACATTAAATTATCGAATCAACTCTTGATCCGACAATCCAGCTATATTGCATATAACCGACTAATATAACATGTACCAATACATCGAATAAACATTTGATCCGATGACCCGGCTATATCACATATACCCGGCCGATATCACATATCGCGAGAATAGAATACGGTATCTCATATCGTATTATTCTCGGTCCTGCACATATCGCATATGTGCTCCTACTCCGTTTTGCCTGAGCCAGGAAACCTCTGTGTAGGACTCTAAAGAGTCGTCAATACGCCGACAATAGGTGATGATCATATCAAACACCCACAAGTTGCAAGCGGTCGGCTAAACGTAACAGCCACCCAGGTATTGAGCGATCAGAAGATCAACAAGCAAGCCTGTACATTCTCTTATGAATCCAATCAGTAACACTACCGTACAGTCCGGTCTCTTCGTCGGGTATGTCGCATATCAAGTCTAGGGGTGGTAAACGTCAAACCCCAGTAACCGATAAGTCGTGTCGATATGAGGCTCATAACAGGTCGAGAAACTACTGATAACTCTTACCAGTAGCAGTCCATATCAGCCCTGGCCAGGGACTTCCAGTTATAGCCAATCGAACACAGCACAACATCAACTCCCTATACCGGGAGAGACGAAACCCCTCCTATCGCTCATTGGCTCCATGCGATTCGGGACTGTAACCAAAAGCCACTATTTTGCATGCCCTCTTGGACGTGGTAAGGTGGAAATCAAAGCACAGTGGGAATCACACAAGACTCTATGACGATCTCGGGTCTACAGACTAACCTGCACTAGTGTTACCTGAGAACTGCTATCTGACAATAGGTACAATACCATCTAGGAGTTCTCGGCGAGTCCGTTCAGCATACCCAGTCTCCACTGAGCACCCACACACCATCTTTGATGTCAAACACCGATGGATATGGGATCATCCATCGCCCATCATATGAATCAAGATGCGTATACGCTAGTCTACTCTGGTGTATCGATGCCCTGTCTCGATACACCCTCGACTAGGAACAGTTATAGGATGTACTCGTTGACTATCCTGGCCCCACTAGTATGATCTCATCATTGTCCCAGTAGTCAAGTACATATCCTAAGGGCTTTATCAACATGTGAGAGCAAGACAGTAAACCAAAACAAGTCAACATGTTAAGACAAAGTGAAACCGGATAGCATACTATCATATCGAGCAAGAAAGTCCTCACTATATATATCCAAGCATCCACTATAATATACATCATATGTACAACAATGGCCTCTAAGGCATAAATACAAACAACAGTTATGGGTCTGACTTTATCCACCCCCTAGACTCGATATGCGATACTCTTAGACGAATAGACCGGACTGTACGAATATTTTCACTGTCAGGCTCAGTAGGGTTCAGGATGAGTTTACTCGTCGGCCTCCGTTTCGCTTAATAACTGGGTAGCCGTTACGTATAACTAGTGCTGCTGACGTGCTTGTGGTTAAACCCACTACCAACGTATTGACGAGTCTTTAGAGTCCCACACAGAGGGTTTTCATGGGTCAAATGATATGGTGTAGATGACGTATGTTGGTACACACAGGTGTCCAATTAAATATGTGCACATGCTGCACAGACTTTAAACGGACGGTTGATAATACTAGCGGTTTAGGATTAAGCCGGATTATTAAATCAGGTTTTGATTTAATAATTTATATATATATATATATATATGTATGTATGTATGTATTTCAATATATGTATTCTTGTATTATAGTTAACTATTCATTTTCTCTCTTGGCTATTTGTATTTTTGTACGAATATGCATATATGTATTTCGATATGTATACCGGGTTGTATTCCGTATTTATACGGAATAGCTTCTAAAAGTGGACACCTCATTTGTATGATTTTCCTTTTTTGGAAAATTCATTTGTTTCACAAATGAGGTGGAGGAGTGATGTGGCATGAGCATGGGTTGTGGCATGTAGAGAGGCATGGGTCTTAATTGTTTATTTGGAAAATTGAGATGATATTTTTTTGGTGAGTGCATGATGAGAGAGGGGGGCAGACACTAGTTTTGTGAGTGGGCTAGCTCATTTGATTTTTTACACACATGCTCACTCTCTCATTTCTCTACTCACTTCATCAGTTAGCCATTTCTTGAGTTGCTCATGCCACATGTTTCCTTACCTCCTTCATCTTCTTTGGTTGGTCTCTTGAGCAATTGTGATGAGAGAAAAAGATAGTGACACATTCCTATACATCCACTCTTCATTGCTAACAACCTTGGAGCGTCGGTTGCCTCGCTCGATGAGGCTGAAACTTGCGCCGTTTCCCTCAGGTGGATCATCATAGATGGAGGAAGACCGGCAATCAAATTCGATCAAGGAGCCACTAGGAGCTTGGAGATGATGGTTGAAGACCGAGGAACACGGATCAACTCGATGTAACCTTTCTAATTTCTTTTAATTGCTTGGTAGTTCACGGTTTAGGGTAGATCCGGGCATCGGGTATTGGTAGCGCCAGTTTAGAAAAATTTTGTTCCGCATTTGGCCACGAATTGATGGCCGGGAGCTGCCGTAACCCAACACATATCTCATATGGAGTGGTAGGCAACCGATTTGATCGGAACTCTATTCAATAGGTATGCAGCTTCTCAAGTGCATGTCTCTGAAAAGAAATAGGTAACTCAGCAATACTCATCATAGAGCGCACCATATCTCATAAGGTGCGATTCCTCTACCTCGATATACCGTTGTGATGTGGTGTATACGGAGGAGTAAACTGAGATAGAATCTCATTCTCTTTTAAATAGTCTCGGAATTTCGTGCTCCAGTAATCTTCTCATCGATCATATCGAAGGATTTGAATAATGATCAGTCGAAAATATTGCATTTTTAACACGTCAATTTCCCTACCATTTGCACTCATCTAGAGGTGTTCGGTATGAATATAGCACATATTAGCAAAACAGCTGTAAAATACCAAAAAACATGTATTATATATTAAAACTGACAATTTGAGGGAAATTGAGTGTTTATCATTGCATTGCATAATCTTTATATAGTGAAACACTTGTCTCGAGAATTTGTGCAGGAAATTCCAAGAAAAGAGCCGAAACTGTCAAAAGTGCTGAGAAAAATATGCCAACTCTAAGACTTATGATCTGGCAGTAAACTAAAAAGAAATATAAGATTACATATATCAGGAAACAGTACTAAAGCCAACATCAAGCAACTCAGGAAGTTTCAGGCACAGAGGCCTCCAAAGTGCCGCGGATCCGCGGCCGGAGCGGGCTTTGTGCGGCGGATCCGTGGCCATGTCATCGTGACGTCAGCGTCACTTCGCTTCAGAATTCTTATTTCAAGGTCCACACTCATTTTTGCCACTGCAAACTCCAGAGAACTCCAGAAGCTTCTGTCCGAACAGCAAAGCTCCTGGTTCAAGCTAAACACTTCCAAACTTCTTAAGCAAGCCACATAACTACCTAAGCCTAGAAGCTTCTCCCTAACGTCCAAGCTTATGAAGGAAGCTAGCCCTTACTAACTAACTCTAGAACCTTCTACCTAACTACCAAGCTTACAAGAGAAGCTAAACTAATCCTGGCTTCTAAAGGAAGCTAATCCTAATCAAGGCTATAAAAGAGACCCAAAGGCTTCATTCTAAAGTTGTTGAATAATTAGTTGTTGAAAATTGAGCTAAAATCCCACAAGTTGAGTGACACAACTTGTGCATTCAAACCCTAACCCTAATCCAATCACCAAAGCGAAAATTCAAGATCTTTGAGTACAAATCAAGCAACAAGCCTTCAACCTTTTAGATGCGACGCCGATTTTCAACCGAGCAAGTGATCCAAGACGATCCGCGACTCACGGAGACGATGCGGAGCAAAATCGACGATCAAGTTCTTTCCTCTTGTAGATCTTGAGAGAATTGTAACAAAATTGTTGATAAATAAAATATGAAATTTCATTATCTTGCTTATCTCTATATTTGAGCATTATGATTAGATCTCAATTCTTGATTGTGTTCTTTGATATGATGCTTGAGTAAAAACTCCGCTCGTGGAGGAGTCGAGAGAATCAATAGATGATGATGTTACAAATCTTGAAACGATTCTTAATTCCTATAAGTTTTGTAAACTCTTGTAAATTGAATCATCGACAATCTAGTTTCAAGCGAAATGCTTTATTGAATGTTTTCGGTCGTAATTAGAGATCGACGATCGGTGATTCAATTTACCAAAGGCTAGCTTTTGAATGAGATTCATCGAAAGGATAAAAGATGAGATGAAGAAACCCTAGTTCCTTCAAGAGATCCTTAAAGCTCGATTGATCGTCATCGATCTAGTATCAAATCATTAATGGATAAGAAAACGTAATCACTAGTTTTCATCACGTCTATAGATTCGATCGATTCATATGAGCCTCACTTCAATTCTTGAAACCTAATTCGATTGGACATCATCAATTATTGATTCATGATTTTAATGTTTTCTTGTTATTAGATTTAGATCTAGATAATTCTTGAAATTCACTTTTAAATCTTGAATTGAATTGTCTTTTCTTTTCTCTTTAATTTTCAATTCATCTAAATCAAATTCGAACGGATCACACTTTCCCTGCGGACGATCTGTATTTACTAACGCGCTACATCGACACCGTTATTGATTGCGGTAAAAATTTCTTTGATTGTGATCTTTATACATTTTCAATACACGACACACAAAAAACGATTCAATCAAATGGCGCCGTTGCCGAGGATAGTGTGCTAATTTGTTCGTTTCTGAAATTTGAGTTGAAAGATTTATTACTCCATCAGAATTTTTTGATCAAAATTCGTGCAAAGACTAAGCGATTCGTTGTGATTTGTTGCGAGAAAATCTGGAATCTGTGAAGCTTGAGGAAAACTTTTCTGAATAATCCAGAGAGCTCAGGGATTGAGCAGAAGTAGTACCAAGAATTTTTGTGCTGTGTTCCCACTACCAGACCGGGTTTCCGCGGCAATAGCAGCCTAACGCGGCGGTTCCGCGGCTTAATAGCTACTTCTCTGTAAGAAAATTCTCTGGTATCTTTCTAACTTTCTTATCTCTTCATCTATCTGCTCCATTAACCAATTTCTGCAGGTTTCTTTGCAAAAATTCGCAGCGCCGCAAAAAGCAAAAATTGTGCGTGTTTGATCTTGGTTGTTTGCATTTTTAATATAGAAATTAATGGGCAAAGACCAAATTCAGATTAGGTCGGGATTTCATTACCCGTCCTAAGCCCCGAAAATCACAAAACTGCATCCGCATTACCCTCATTAACTAAAAGAAATCTAGACTTGACTCTAAGGACTGTCGCGCTCACTTAGGACAGGAGAAGGTCGTGGATAATCTATTGCTTATCCGCGTTTCTTTTGTTGTGTCTAAAGCAAGTGTGTCTAAGGCAAGTGGTTACTTAATTAGGCCCACTACTTACGTACTGGAGAACCTCCCACTTACCTGGCCACAGGAAGGACAAAGAGGCAGTACAGGATTGATCCTGCGATTTGTCTTCTGGCAGTTAGGAACGGTCTAGAGACTTGACCTAGGTGACCATTAGACTTAGGGTCGTGTGTGCATTTTTTGTGATTTGCATTTTTTTCAAAAAATCCGTATCTTTTTCAAAACAAACACCAATCAACATTTTCCTTAATTATCTTAACGCTGCCATTTGTAGTAAACCCTTTAGTGCATGCTCGGCTGGACACAGGATTTTAGTGCCCGTTTTGTCCGCATTCCCCCGATCGACTCCGAAGTCGGTATTTCTACGTCTACTTCTTGTTTACCCACAACCACACCCATTTCGATGGATGCTTCTCGATCGAACTACTTTACCACTATTCTGCCACTGTCCGCAGGTGCGCAGAATCCACCCCGCATCTCTCTCCAAGAGAGATGTTATCCTATGCGAGGTCCTTTTTCGACCTGTCTCACCATTCCACCAGGCAACGGGGAAAATTTTGAGATAAAACCCCAATACATCAACCTTCTACCGAAATATCACGGTCTCGAGTCTGAAGACGCATATGTCTTTATTACCAAATTTGAAAATGTATGCGCTATGATGGGTACCTCACAGCTGTCTGTGGATGCTATGCGCCTTCGTCTTCTCCCATTCACCTTGTGCGATATAGCCGAGAAGTAGCTTTATAACACAACAGCACATTCCATTTCAAATTGCGACGAATTCGTAAAAGCATTCCTAAAGAAATTTTACCCGAATCATAAAACAGCTCGAGTCCGTAGCGAAATAAATCAATTTACCCAGCTTCCAAATGAAACATTCTCGAAGTGTTTTGAACGCTTCAAGGATCTGTTGGTTCAATGTCCACATCACGGAATCCCTAGATGAGATCTGTGCAGAATCATATATGAGGGCATTAATCCTACCACAAAACAGACCCTTGAGCCTATGTGTTAAAGCACTTTCATGACCAAAGATGATAGGGAAGCTTGGAAATTCCTAGAAGATTTTGCTGAAAGATCTTTACAGTGGGAGGGTGTAAGTCAACCGTCTAGGGGTAGCAATAACCAGTCTGATATTTCCATAGGAGTTAGAGCTGAAATGTCAGCAATGCAAAATAAACTCGAGACTATGGAAAATAAATTTTTAGCCGCCGCCCTAAATCAAATGTCACTCTCCAACACTGTATGTGGATGCTGTTCTGATCCGTGTCATCTCACAGAAGAATGTTCACTAAATTCTCTGTTTCAAGGTCACGAGCATACCAATGCTTCTTTTCAAAGACCTAGAAACGATCCGTATTCTTCTACATATAATCAGGGTTGGAGGAATCACCCTAATTTTTCTTGGAACCAATCACAAAGTCAAAACATGGTTCCAAACCAAAACAATTTCCAAAAGGCTCTTCCACCGCAACAACAACCACTTCAATTGAGTCAGCACCCGTACTAATCACAAAACTTCCAATATCCGGCCAACACTTTTGCACCACATGAAAACTGTTTGCAAATAGCTGGTAATGATAATTCCTCTGCACTAGCAAAAACCTTGGATACTTTCATAAAACAATCCATCCAAGGGACAGCAAGTTTTCAATCTTCCGTCGATAATATGATGAAGATCATTCTCACTCAAAATGAGAATATTAAATCGATGGAAGCACAAATTGAACGAATAAATGCCAAAATGAGTGCTAGAGAGAAAGGGAAACTTCCAGCTCAACCTTTACCCAATCCTGGCTATTCACATCATCTGAATGCAATCACCACCTTGAGATCTGGAAGAGTGCTTGACAATCACATTAGGGAAGAGATTGATGATACTGAAAAATCTATCAACAATAACCCGGCTGAGACCTTTCCTTCCACTTCTACATCTAATTTTGACCCCAGTTCATCTACCCCACCATTTTCTCCCGAGCCTATTCTCCGTTTTCCCCAAGGGTCAACACCTCAGCCCAGCTCTTCTAGTCCACCGAAAACGATCCCCACTCCTATTCTTAGATCGTTTCCACACACACAATCTTCTCCAATGTTGGACCCCGACCTTATTGCTCAAGCTCCTTATCCAAATCGGTTAAGGGGAAACACACTGAGTCCACAAATGGAGAAGATCACTGAAATCTTTAAACAGGTTAACATCAACATCCCTCTTCTAGATGCAATCCAACAAGTCCCCGCTTACGCGAAAACTCTTAAAGACTTGTGCACTAGAAAGAGGAACACTCAAGTGCCCAAGAAGATATTCATGGCCAAGATAGTAGACACAGCTTTTCCCCAACAATTACCGAGGAAATGTAAGGATCCTGGCTATCCTACTATTTCCATTTCTATTAGGGATAAACACATTAACCGTGCTCTACTTGACCTTGGCGCAAGTGTTAACCTGCTTCCTTTCTCGGTTTACGAGCTATTAGGGATCGAAAAGTTGAAACCAGCTCACTGCACTCTCCAGATAGCAGACCGTTCAATCACCAAACCTAGGGGCGAACTGGAGGATGTGCTAATAAAAATTGGGGAATTTTTATTCTCTGTGGACTTTATTGTACTTGATACACAGCCTGTAGCGAACCCACGGAATTAAATTCCAGTGATTCTTGGTCGCCCCTTTTTGGCCACTTCCAATGCTATCATCAACTGTCGTAACGGTTCTATGACCTTATCTTTCGGGAATAGGTCAATTGAGCTGAACAATTACAAGTTGGGAAGTGTACCCTCCGAACCTACTGCTCATGCATGTTCTGTCGAATTAATGGATGTCGACAGCAGCGAATTTGATGTTCCTCATGATACTGATCTTAACTCTTTTCATATGTTGTTGTTTGACCCAACTATGTATCATACACATACGGACTCTTCCACCGAGTTTTCCGGGTCAACAACTAACACTGAGTATGAACCGTTTTTGGAGTCTGAAAATCACCCCGCGCTTTGTGATGACATTATTCTTCGGGGTATTGATGAGACTTTTGAGGAGATCTTCGCTGATGAACTCGCATTTTTAAAAGACACGGGTGTTGAGATGAATCCACCTCAATACAAAGAAATTGAACCTCCACCCCTTCTTCTGGACTGTAAAAAGAATGCGAGTAATCCATCACATACATTGAGTCGTCTCTCCAAAATGAGACGCAAACACATTATATTCCACCACTTACCCTTTCCTCACTTCTTCTACCACCAACCGATGCACTACATTGATAAAATTTTCGAATGGTTGGTGTTAACTTTCGGTTTTTGCAAATCTTGGCATCGACCAATAACTTTGACCCCCACTTGTGATTTTCAAAGCTTAACATTGTTTAACTCAAGTTTGGGGGGGTATAATTTGGCTCTTGATAAGAAAATTTTACAAAATTATGAGCCAAAAATAAGTTTGGGGCGAGGGGGATTTTCACGATCATATTTATTGCCCCCATTAATAAATTTCCTCCCAAGCTTACAGCTTTTTTGAGACATAGCGAATGACAATAGTGAGGACACTATTGAAGACAAGTTTGGGGGAGGTTTGTGCTTATTTACGTATCATTTTGTATCATACTTTGCATAAGCACAAAACATATTATTTAAAAAAATTAAATTTAAAAACTATAAAAATATTAAAAAATTTCAAAAAAAAATATTAAAAAAAATGTCTGTAGATAAATAAGATAATAAAAGATTAGATAGTGAAAAATTACATCCAAAAGATTGGAAAAATTTAAGAAACCAAGAAAATTAGAAGTTTTCTTAAACGAACTAGTAATCAGTAGTTATGAGCCGTTGTCCCAAGGGTTAGTAAGATGAATGAAGTCACTAATCTGAGGATAAAAATAAGTCTGAAAAATAGTTCCTATTCTGGAAGCCAAACATTTGAACGTTGATACCCTACTATTCGCACTTACACACGTCTTGAAACTCGGGATAGTAGAGGATACCTTGAAATGCTCTTATCTAAAAGCCGAAAGTATGAAGGAAATAAAAAAATGGAATAAAATATAAAAATTGTGAAGAAAAATGAACACTAGTTTTTTTATCAGAAAGGCAGCAATAAAAAAATATAGCGAGGGTGCTTCATCACCTAGTGCCTTAGACCAACTAGTCTGGGAGTCACTGCTAAGCCTTAGGTGGTGCAAGACGAGGAAAATATTAATACACCTAATAAGCAAGCACATGAGTAATCGGTCGGTTAGTGTAAGCCCGCGGGGGCGCCCCGGCCGTCGATCCGACGCCGGAAACGCGGAAAACAAAAACTTTGCGAACTTTGCAAAACGGCACCACCGCGGACTTTTTACCCGGATCGGGCCATTAACCTAGCGACTAGCAAACTAGAAAAGAGTAGAGATGCTATACCAAGCGATCCGTGTCCTTCGGTCTTCGTCTCCACTCCGATCTCCCGCGGAATCTCCGTCACCTCCTCGCTCGTCGGAAAGGGCACCACGTAGCCGGAATCTTTTACGGGCTCCCGCCTCTTGACCGAGGCAACTCGGGCGCGAAGTTGGCTAGCCGACGCGTCCAAGGCTTGCTATAGAAATAGTGTAGAAGGTTATCTCTTTGGGATTTAAGAGGTTGCCATGGTTGGAGGAATTTTAGCACAAGAATTTTCCATGGATCCAAGCTTGATGAAGAATGGAGCATGCTCTAAAATGAGCTCGGCCACAACCTCTGTGTGTTCACTGGAAAAAATGTAGTGTGAAGTGTGCATGAATTAATACAAAGGAGAAAAGGAAAATATTCTTCACAGCACACACAATGGGGGGGGTCCACCAAAAAACACATGAAGAAAATTTCCACACATATTAAACCTCTCTCCATCCATTCTAAAACATTCTATATCCTTGCTGGAAAAGTGGCCGGCCCCACTACAATTTCAAGTGGCAAAAAGAAATACCAAGAAGGAAAAGAAAAGATAATGCAAAGAATAATTCACTCTCTTTTGACAATTCCATCCATTTCAATCTTATCATTTCCAATCTAATAAATGCAATGGAAAGACAAGAAAAGAATATCATGATTATGAAGCCACACTCATGCAAAGAAACCCCTCACAAAATGTTAATTGCAAACTTGCAATTAACACCCTCCAACGAAAAGTCCGACCGGGAAGAAAAAAGAGAAAACCGGCCGGAACGGAATGCAAACTGGCAACCCCAGAAAACCGATCCCGTAATAAATTACAAGAAAACCCCGCTACTGCAAATACATGCCCGCATTTGTATTCCCACTGAACACAAATGCAAAGAGATAAAACTACACTATCTAATACTAGTATCCGGCTTAAGCCAAAGCCGGCTAGTAAAAACCGTCCGATCACGATCCGTGCAATACCGCACGTATCTGATCGAACCCTGCCATATCTCCATACGGCCTCTACAGCGTTTCGCCCGAAACTTGAGTAACTGTCTGTGTGGTGGACTCTAAAGACTCGTCAATACTATGGCTGTGGATTTAACCACTAGCACGTCAGAGGTATTAGCCATACGTGACGGGCCACCATCTATCGACCAAAAGGGACGTCGATGAGCGAACTCATCCTGACACCCTACTGAGCCTGTCAGTGACAATATCCGTACAGTCCGGTCCGTTCGTCTATGAGCATCGCATGGCGGGCCTAGGGGGTTGGTAAAAGTCAGACCCCCAAAAGCGGTACAAGTCGTGTCGGAGTGTAGCCCAGAACACCCTGAGATACTACTGGAATACCTACCAGCAAATCTCCTGCCTTGGCCAAGGACTTTTCATGTTCTGGCTCTCCTAGACACAGCACGACCTCACCCCCAATACCGGGAGAGACGAACCCCTGCAGATCCGCTCACTGCCTCCATGTGGCTCGGGACTGTACCCAACTAAAACCTGTTTGCACGACTCCTTTGAGCCGTGGTAGGGTAGTAATCAAAGAACAGTGGGAACTCACACGAGACAAATGACGATCCCAGGTCGATGAACTAACCTGTACACATGTCACCTGGGAACTGCTATCTGACGTCTGGTATATCCCAACTAGCAGGTTCCCGGCGAGTCCTGTCCGGTGTACTCATAACCCAATGAGCACCTGTATACATCTTAGGTGAACCAACTGACACCAGTGGCTTGTGAGACCGGCCACCGCCCCTCGTCGGGGTCTCGACTGTATACACTAGTCTACTCTGGAGAAACGATGCCCTGTCTCGAATCTCCCACGACTAGGGACCATTTAAGGATGTGCTTGTAGACCCCAGCTCCCACTTATATGATCGCCCTCATACTGCTGGAAGTCAAGCAAGAATCCAAGGGGCTTTATCAACGTGTAATAGCGACTCGAAAGGTCACCTAAAGCAGTACACGATGATAAAGATAAACCAGATAGCATACTATCATCTCGAGTAAGACTGTCCTACCGGAATAGGTCCTCCCCTCAATCATTGCAATCACGTGCCTGTGACCCAATAATTGACTCTGAGGGCACTATCTCCAACAATCTCCCACTTCCACTCAAGGCTAATTATTGCGATGTCGCATACTCACAGCCCGTGTGATACCGAACACCCAACTCCTCTACTAGTCAGTCTCACAAAGCTCGTTTGCGAAACTATTGCGTTCGAGGAATAGCCCCAGTGAGTGGATCCGCTTTGATGTTTCTTTCTATGTCTCTCTATATCTCATGTTCGCAGAGAAAGCCATCTCCCGAAATGAGCAATACCTGTCTTAGAATATCTGGATGTGTGATGGGACCTAGCTCATAAGTGAACTCCAAATCCAAACTTCTTAGACTGTATCGACAACTGAACTTAATCAGTGTACTGCGCCATGCCTCCCCTCAGTATCCACTTAGACCATCTGTCCAACATACTGCCCCTCGTCAAAGGGAAAACGATAACTCTGACAGGCACTCTGCCATCCAGGTCACCTTGGAAGCCTGGAATGATAACCGTCTCGTAAAGGAGGGTGCCATTATCAATTCCCTAGAACATCAACTTATGTTCTAAAACTTCTTCCGATTGTTTCTCCAGGATTGGATCAATATCAACTTATTGCACCTACTGCAAGAACAACATCTGGTGTGGTACTTGACATCTCATGATTGACTCAATTGCCTAAGCAAGTGATCTGTCAATCATGCGTATCCCTCTCCCCTTTAGTCTGTAAGACACCTTTAGAGAGGGTGACTCCATTACCTGCAGGTACACTACCGTGCCAGAAGTCGTCCATTCTAAATACTCATAGAATGCGGTCAAAGTACCCAGATTGGGAAACCACCCAAATCTAGATCTAAAACCATAGATCTAGTAACCAGAATGTCTGATATTATATCCAAATCCTATGTGGAGAAACTACTGTGTGACAACCAAAGTATAACCGATCGTAGTATAGGAATATCACTTCCTACTCCGTGTATGTCATCAAATACCAGGACATCACACCCTACTACCTTATCAACAGATCCATCCCCTATTCTGATGAAGTCAAACCTATGACTGTCACATCAGAAATAGATGATCTATCTCCGCTATATCTGCTTAAGTCTATAAATAGACATAAGCCTGATATCCACCAATGCTTCCGCTGCTCCCACTGACTACGACAACCCTCTGGCAGAGTCATATATACGTACGCTTCTAAAACCAGTTTAGAACGACGCTATACTCATCCTCCTGCCGGGTCTCATAGTCTGGAACAACAGCAATGGCAAGTCTGGGTAAACAAGAACCTCTCTGCCACCGTCCTTGAGCATACCGAAGTACCTCTCGGGTGCCTGAGGTTACCCACCTTATCTGCGGAGTGGCCAATGGAATGTCAAACCAGATTGAATCTTTAGGTTCTTATCAAATCTTCAGTAATCGTTTGCGGTTCTGGAATCACTTCCAGTTCTACCATACTCCCACTACTGTTTTTCTTAAAAAATCCATTTTTGATAAAACTGTGGCGAGTCAAGAACAATATCTCTATTGATCTTCCAGATGGTAGAAAATCAACCCTCGTCATATCCCGGGTCAACCCACAAACAGCCATTACTGAAACGTGCCCTGAGTTGTCCAGAGTCTGGTTTTAAGCATAAGCCGGACAACTCCCCGTATCTTAATAATGTCAAGATATGAACTGTTCTATATCCAAGAAACAGAGGCACTGATTCAATTGAACCAGATTCAAATCATGCAGCTGTCTCCAGTGCATGTCAACTAAATGGAAAGAGGCCGATCAGCGTTACTCAACCTAGGAATGCTTCCAATTATGAGTAACCTGAAAGAGAAGCAAGTTCTCTTAAACATTACTATCAACTGAATACCATACACAAGTATCTACATCTTCGATCACCTTGAAGAATCCCGATACTTGTAATACCTGGTTCTCTACTTTATTCATATACCCATAACTTCTCAAAACTTGGACCTTGTGTTTCTACGAAACACTTGTCTAAGAACTAGAGAAGTCATAAGTAAACCGAATATAGTATGAGTACTTACCCCTCTGTCCTAATGGACACTGGACAATATACAATACTCTGTATAAGTCCCCTGAGTCTGGTGACTCATTCACTGTGTGTCGTAGGTTGAAAACTGTACTTTTGGTTAAGAAGAATTACACCGCTGTTCAATGCTCCTTACCTAACTATCCACTGATATAGGTAAATGTCATAGACAT
Organism: Agapanthus africanus; assembly: GCA_030015575.1. Classification (NCBI taxonomy): domain Eukaryota; kingdom Viridiplantae; phylum Streptophyta; class Magnoliopsida; order Asparagales; family Amaryllidaceae; genus Agapanthus; species Agapanthus africanus. The sequence goes on from CM057341.1 coordinate 345,460,809, forward strand.
AATTTCAAAAAGGTATGTCTCACTCTATAAAAATAGACGTACAGATATATCAATTTGAAATTGGTGCATAACAACGGATATTCAAAACCAAATATTTGCCGACCGGCAAACAATCCAGGTGACTTCCTCAAATATCACCAATTACAACGAATCCTGATATAATGAGGATGGTCACCTAATTCCCAATAACTTACTCCCACTCATCATCTGTAAAACCATACAGATGTGAGAATCCTACCTGGTAAATACATACCCTGGAGCAAGTGCCTAATTGGGAAATCAGTTTTCATTTAACAGTACACAGTGAAACTGAAACATTGAGATGTTTCGATGGGGTATCCTGGTATTCCTAGTAATGCCTCCTCCATCATCCAGATTCACAACTATAACCGTATAATTCTTTGCCACCTCTCCAAATCCCTTTATATGTCTTTAGTCATTACCTTCTGTACACCCCTTTAGGCCAAATGGTTTTCTTCCTTCCCTACCGTTCGGCACCAGCCTATGGTTTGGAAGAAGACTATCCAATAAGCATAATAGGTGTACTGTCCTAGTCCTAGGAGCACTCGCAATGCGAGAGAAGGTGAGGATAAAAGACAACCGAATGAACTTAATTCATAGGTGATTTAGGATTGACAAAGAAGTACATGGTTTGGTCGCGAATAGCAGTCGCAATTTGCTTTGCCCTCTTACTAATCCCTTGCTTTGTCTGAACTTAATACATTCTGTACACCGTTTAGGCTAATTGGCTTTCTTCATTCCCTACCGGTCGGCACCAGCCTAGGGTCTGGAAGAAGACTATCCAATTTGCGTAATAGGTGTACTACTCCTAAACCAAGGAGTACTCGCAACCTGAGAGAAGGTAAAAGGAAAAGACAACTGAATAGTCCTATTCGTTTTCTCCAGAACCGGAAACCATCCTCGAAGTCATTCGAGTTCGTATATAACCATACGATGGTTTTGTCCAATGGAAGTGGACGTTCGTAGTAATACGGGGTGTCCCGGAGAAAAGAGTAAAAGTAGGAGTGGCAAAGAGGTCTGCAACTCTGACAATCCAAAAGCCAGTGGTAAGAAGGTTCGGTCAACTTTGTCACTGAGTCATAGTCTAGGGTCGGGTCAATGGTCGCTGCCAGAGAGAGAGAGAAAAGAAACACTCAGCGTGCACTCTAACCTAGATCAGAATGGTTACCAATTTATCTAATCTGGAAACCTCCCACTGTAACGTCAAATTCTTCCCCAAACCTGAAAGAAGAATTAGCCGGGATCACCCGAGGAGTAAACCAACTCATCAGTGGGAATCGGGATCCAACTCTCATCGCATGATAACGTGACGGAATCCGCTCACGTTATCACACTCCAGAAGGTATGCGCATATCTGGCAAGTTTCAGTTCTTTTGAAACTCCCGATGTGGATTTCTACCCCATGCTCTTATGACCTTGACTTTGGCCAACATATCATAAGTCACATGTCAAGTTCTACCCGTCATTTTCCTGGTTAATTTGAACCCACCCGTACCTACCCTTGACTTTGGCCAAAATGGCAGTACGACTGTCCCAAACCAACGCATCTATCTATGCTACATATGAATACCCAACAGCTACCAAACACTGTGCCTTGACTTTGGCCAACATACACAGCTTGAATACTATTGACCATCCATATGAAACGACGGAGGGCTACGAATGGTTTCTGGCGAAAACCTTTAACGTAATGAACTTGATATCGTTGAAGGAACGGATAGCTTTATAAAAATATAGTGACGACAACCTTTGCTAAAGAGGTCACTCCCGGTGAAGGGATCTCGGCTCTTTCCCCGTAGAATGAGGTGCAGGATATTCCAACTGAATACCACGATGCAAAGCAAAAGTAATCGGCTATAGTGAAGTTACTGCCCTGACGCAAACTTTTGTCCAAGGGGTCACTCCCGGTGAAGGGATCTCGGCCCTTGCCTCGTCGACTGAGGAGCAGGATATTCCAACTGAATACCACGATGCGAAACAAAAGAGAACGCCCTTGCAATAACAGCTTTTTGAAAAAGTGTTCCAACAACATCAGATAGGTTTGTTTAACTTGCATTGATCCGAATCAACGCAGTCCCATCAATTGATCACACCAATAAAGAACGAAAATATACTGACGTACGTATATGCCATCCGCATTCGCCACTGGGTCCCGTCATCACTCGTTAGGTTAGCTAACTAACGACAGAGCGGGGACTGGACTAGCGCGGATGAAAAACATATACAACATCTACTAATATATATATAATATATAGTATTTCGCTCAAGGCGTGAGAAAATGCAACAACACAGAAATGTATAGCAACACAGATCAATACAGATATCTGGGATCCCCGGGTTTCACAGAGCCGCTGCTGAAACCCGACGTTCCCTTGGTCGTGTGGATAGCCTGTGCAATGAAAATCCTAGACCCCTACGGGCGCGGCAAGTCACCCGCCAAAACCTGAAGCGAGGCAGCCCCCTTCAGCAACGTGAATGGACCACCCAGCACTTCACAGAATCCGGTAACTTGGGCACCCCTCCTGGGTCAACCTGTACCCCCTACGAGTGCGGCGAATAGCCCGCCAATTCTAGAGTGAAGCCCCCTCCGTCTCAATGCCATGAGATGCGGGCTTGTTGCCCTCCAGAACCCGGCTATCCGTGCACCCCTCCGCGGGGTAATCCTAGTACAGAAAGTAAAATATACATACAACGGGTATATCGACCGCAACCTGGTCGTGCCCCAAAAGAATAATACAAATAGGCAGTGACGGCAGTCCACATGTCGGACGCTCGCCCCGCAATAACAAATGTACATAATACAACAAAACTGTACTACCACTGCAACCAGGCTATCCCCCACGACCGATCCGCAACAACACAGTACAATCACAGAACATCAATGTGAAAGTCACGTTCGCAAATCCGTCTAACCGGGCTATAGCAGTTAGACGGGATTTACCGATCAAGTGACATTCACGGTCGCAGATATAATGTAAAAACTGTGAACCAGCATGTTTAAAAAATCCGATCGAACAAATATTATCAAGTGGGCCCCATACACTACTGTAGCACTTACAGAAAATCTGGGCCCAAAATTAATATCCGAAAACCCATATTTCCTGATCAAAAGCCTACTGGGAAATTTTGGTTCAACGATTCCTTTTAACCACCGCGGAACCGCGGCCAAACCAGGGGTTTGGCCGCGTTTCCGCGGTCGAAGTAGGGAATCACTGAACCGTATTTTCCCAGAATTCTTAGAATTTCTTGTACATGCCTCTGCAACAACCTGAAAAATTTTTGGAGCTTGAAAAAATTTCGACAGAAACATATGCATGGAAAATACGGATTTTGGGGATTTTGTTCGATCGGGTTTTAAACACACTAGACCATGCTAGGCTAAGTTAATGGCGTGGCTCTGATACCATTGTAAGCCCGCGGGGGCGCCCCGGCCGTCGATCCGACGCCGGAAACGCGGAAAACAAAAACATTGCGAACTTTGCAAAACGGCACCACCGCGGACTTTTTACCCGGATCGGGCCATTAACCTAGCGACTAGCAAACTAGAAAAGAGTAGAGATGCTATACCAAGCGATCCGTGTCCTTCGGTCTTCGTCTCCACTCCGATCTCCCGCGGAATCTCCGTCACCTCCTCGCTCGTCGGAAAGGGCACCACGTAGCCGGAATCTTTTACGGGCTCCCGCCTCTTGACCGAGGCAACTCGGGCGCGAAGTTGGCTAGCCGACGCGTCCAAGGCTTGCTATAGAAATAGTGTAGAAGGTTATCTCTTTGGGATTTAAGAGGTTGCCATGGTTGGAGGAATTTTAGCATAAGAATTTTCCATGGATCCAAGCTTGATGAAGAATGGAGCATGCTCTAAAATGAGCTCGGCCACAACCTCTGTGTGTTCACTGGAAAAAATGTAGTGTGAAGTGTGCATGAATTAATACAAAGGAGAAAAGGAAAATATTCTTCACAGCACACACAATGGGGGGGTCCACCAAAAAACACATGAAGAAAATTTCCACACATATTAAACCTCTCTCCATCCATTCTAAAACATTCTATATCCTTGCTGGAAAAGTGGCCGGCCCCACTACAATTTCAAGTGGCAAAAAGAAATACCAAGAAGGAAAAGAAAAGATAATGCAAAGAATAATTCACTCTCTTTTGACAATTCCATCCATTTCAATCTTATCATTTCCAATCTAATAAATGCAATGGAAAGACAAGAAAAGAATATCATGATTATGAAGCCACACTCATGCAAAGAAACCCCTCACAAAATGTTAATTGCAAACTTGCAATTAACACCCTCCAACGAAAAGTCCGACCGGGAAGAAAAAAGAGAAAACCGGCCGGAACGGAATGCAAACTGGCAACCCCAGAAAACCGATCCCGTAATAAATTACAAGAAAACCCCGCTACTGCAAATACATGCCCGCATTTGTATTCCCACTGAACACAAATGCAAAGAGATAAAACTACACTATCTAATACTAGTATCCGGCTTAAGGCAAAGCCGGCTAGTAAAAACAGTCCGATCACGATCCGTGCAATACCGCACGTATCTGATCGAACCCTGCCATATCTCCATACGGCCTCTACAGCGTTTCGCCCGAAACTTGAGTAACTGTCTGTGTGGTGGACTCTAAAGACTCGTCAATACTATGGCTGTGGATTTAACCACTAGCACGTCAGAGGTATTAGCCATACGTGACGGGCCACCAGCTATCGACCAAAAGGGACGTCGATGAGCGAACTCATCCTGACACCCTACTGAGCCTGTCAGTGACAATATCCGTACAGTCCGGTCCGTTCGTCTATGAGCATCGCATGGCGGGCCTAGGGGGTTGGTAAAAGTCAGACCCCCAAAAGCGGTACAAGTCGTGTCGGAGTGTAGCCCAGAACACCCTGAGATACTACTGGAATACCTACCAGCAAATCTCCTGCCTTGGCCAAGGACTTTTCATGTTCTGGCTCTCCTAGACACAGCACGACCTCACCCCCAATACCGGGAGAGACGAACCCCTGCAGATCCGCTCACTGCCTCCATGTGGCTCGGGACTGTACCCAACTAAAACCTGTTTGCACGACTCCTTTGAGCCGTGGTAGGGTAGTAATCAAAGTACAGTAGGAACTCACACGAGACAAATGACGATCCCAGGTCGATGAACTAACCTGTACACATGTCACCTGGGAACTGCTATCTGACGTCTGGTATATCCCAACTAGCAGGTTCCCGGCGAGTCCTGTCCGGTGTACTCATAACCCAATGAGCACCTGTATACATCTTAGGTGAACCAACTGACACCAGTGGCTTGTGAGACCGGCCACCGCCCCTCGTCGGGGTCTCGACTGTATACACTAGTCTACTCTGGAGAAACGATGCCCTGTCTCGAATCTCCCACGACTAGGGACCATTTAAGGATGTGCTTGTAGACCCCAGCTCCCACTTATATGATCGCCCTCATACTGCTGGAAGTCAAGCAAGAATCCAAGGGGATTTATCAACGTGTAATAGCGACTCGAAAGGTCACCTAAAGCAGTACACGATGATAAAGATAAACCAGATAGCATACTATCATCTCGAGTAAGACTGTCCTACCGGGATAGGTCCTCCCCTCAATCATTGCAATCACGTGCCTGTGACCCAATAATTGACTCTGAGGGCACTATCTCCAACAGTTAGTACCTCAAGAAGTATTAACGGTCGCATCAAAATTTGTGAGCACATCTATATATTCATTAATTAAAAAGTACTGAGGCAGATGGATAAGAGTATGATAGCTTGAATTGAATTCTCCGGGTGTAGGGATGTTCTTTACACACACGTAGGGTTATATGATCGATGTTTGGAAGAAAGATAGGAATGAAGAATAAAGACGATGTTTTATTGAGGGATGATGTGATTTCTAACATCTTTTCATGACTATTAAGATAAGGCTCATGACAACCGAAAAGCTAGCATACTTGGAAACTCTAATTTTCAAAGTCTTTCTTTTACAATTTTTATCTTTATATGTAACATTCACGGTCTTCCTTTTACTTTTGGAATTTTTTGGGTGCAATCCGCTGAAAACCCTCAGGAGACAACACTCCTCCTATTAGGGACACCTAGAGGTTTAAAGGCTTGTTGCACGTGCTCGGTGCAATCATGTTGCCTAAGAAAGTGTGCTGCTTAGTTTTTCTCTTTCATTATTTTCTCCTTCTCTTTCTAATAAAACAGTTTGCTCGAGACGACCAAAAATAAGTTTGAGGGAATTTGATCAGTCGAAAATATTGCATTTTTAACACATCAATTTCCCTACCATTTGCACTCATTTAGAGGTGTTCGGTATGAATATAGCACATATTAGCAAAAAAGCTGTAAAATACCAAATAACATGTGTTATATATTAAAACCGACAATTTGAGGGAAATTGAGTGTTTATCATTGCATCGCATAATCATTGTACATTGTAACACTTGTCTCGAGAATCTGTGCAGGAAATTCCATGAAAAGAGCCGAAACTGTCAAAAGTGCTGAGAAAAATACGCCAAGTCTAAGACTTATGATCTGGCAGTAAACTAAAGAGAAATATAAGATTACAGATATCAGGAAACAGTAAAAAAGCCAACATTAAGCAACTCAGGAAGTTTCAGGCACAGAGGCCTCCAAAGCGCCGCGGATCCGCGGCCGGAGCGGGCTTTGTGCGGCGGATCCGCGGCCATGTCATCGTGACGTCAGCGTCGCTTCGCTTCAGAATTCTTATTTCAAGGTCCACACTCATTTCAGCCACTGCAAACTCCAAAGAACTCCAGAAGCTTCTGTCCGAACAGCAAAGCTCTTTGTTCAAGCTAAACACTTCCAAGCTTCTTAAGCAAGCCACATAACTACATAAGCCTAGAAGCTTCTCCCTAACCTCCAAGCTTTTGAAGGAAGCTAGCCCTAACTAACTAACTCTAGAACCTTCTACCTAACTACCAAGCTTACAAGAGAAGCTAAACTAAACCTAGCTTCTAAAGGAAGCTAATCCTAATGAAGCTATAAAAAGGACCCAAGGGTTTCATTCTAAAGTTGTGGGATAATTAGTTGTTGAAAATTGAGCCAAAATCCCACAAGTTGAGTGACACAACTTGTTCATTCAAACCCTAACCCTAATCCAATCACCAAAACAAAAATTCAAGATCTTTGAGTACAAACAAAGCAAGAAGCCTTCAACCCTTTAGAAGCGACGCCGATCTTCAACCGAGCAAGTGATCCAAGACGATCCGCGACTCACAGAGACGACGCGAAGCTAAATCGACGATCGAGTTCTTTCCTCTTGTAGATCTTAAGAGAATTATAACAAAATTGTTGATAAATAAAAGGTAAAATTTCTTTATCTTGCTTATCTCTATATTTGAGCATTATGATTAGATCTCAATTCTTGATTGTGTTCTTTGATATGATGCTTGAGTAAAAACTCCGCTCGTGGAGGAGTCGAGAGAATCAATAGATGATATTGTTACAAATCTTGAAACGATTCTTAATTCCTATATGTTTTGTAAACTCTTGTAAATTGAATCATCGACAATCTAGTTTCGAGCGAAATGCTTTATTGAATGTTTTCGCTTATAATTAGAGATCGACGATCGGTAATTCAATTTACTAGAGGCTAGCTTTTGAATGAGATTCATCGAAAGGATAAAGGATGAGATGAAGAAACCCTAGTTCCTTCAAGAGATCCTTAAACCTCGATTGGTCGTCATCGATCTAGTATTAAATCATTAATGGATAAGAAAATGTAATCACTAGTTTTCATCACGTCTATAGATTCGATCGATTCTTACGACCCTCACTTCAATTCTTGAAACCTAATTCTATTGGATATCATCAATTCTTGATTATTGATTTTAATGTTTTCTTGTTATTAAATTTAGATTTAGATAATTCTTGAAATTCACTTTTAAATCCTGAATTGAATTGTCTATTCTTTTCTCTTTAATTTTCAATTCATCTAAATCAAATTCGAACGGATCACACTTTCCCTACGGACGATCCGTATTCACTAACGCGCTACATTTTCACCGTTATTGATTGCGGTATAAATTTCTTTGATTGTGATCTTTATACATTTTCAAAACACGACACACAAAAAACGATTCAATAAAATACCTTTACTCATCTGGTTCTCTTCTTCATACTTATATTCCTTGAAATTCTCAAAAGATTCAGTTTTATGTTTCAACAAGGACACATGTGCGTATCTTGAGAGAATATCGGTGAATGTAATAAAGTATGCGGAACCATCCATGGCATGTGTAGACATAGGACCGCATACATCACCATGTATCTGTCCAAGAGTTCAGTAGCTCTTTCTCCGTTTCCAGTAAACGGAGATTTGATCACTTGGTCTTTGAGACATGACTGGCAAGTTTCATAAGATGTAAATTCGAACTGATTCAAATATGCATCCTTATGAAAATTTAGCTAGTCTTTTTTTATCGATATGACCCAGTCTACAATGCCACAGGAAGACTTCGTTCATTTCTAAACTGTTCCTTTTGTGTGTGTTCTGTACATTTAGAACTATAGTTTGATTCAGAACGTGTGCACTGTTATTCAACATACCTTACCCAATCAACACTTGATTTAGGAAAATATTCACAATATTATTGGTATGAAATAACAGTCGTTAAGAATCAATGTATTACCAGTTGGTAACACTAGGTGATATCTGCCAACTGCTTTGGCTGCAACAATTGCACCATTCTCTGCTACTAGAGACATATCACCCTTTCCCAGTTCTCCACCTGTCTATAGCCCATGTAACAAATTACATGTGTGGGATCCTGATCCGGTATCCAATACCCAGGATGTAGAGGTAACTGTGAAACAGTTCTTGGTTACGAACACACCCGAAGAAAATGCATCAACATACTTATTCTTCATTTGGGTAGCGTGGGAATCCGAATATTCCCCAATTCCTTGATCAGACTTATGATAATCATAAGGTAGAGCGGAACCTATCCCAGTATAATAAGTAGGTTCGGTCAACACACCCATATTATTATCTTGATTAAGGCATGCCATTGATCGCTACCAGGAGAGAGAGAAGGAAAATCACTTTGCGTGCACTCTTTGCAAGATTAGATTGGTTATTTTATCTAATCAGGATAGCTCCCACCGTTTTTATCAAATTTTCCTTCAAACCCTAAAATGTAAGATTAGCCGGGATTAATTACACCCTACAAGTTCGCTAATCATTCTGTCAGGCCAGTGCGGTACTTTGAGAGAGGTTCCCCATGCTTTCGCATGGACCTAACTAAAATAAACCTCGTTTTCCCAGGGGCGTAACCCTGTTAACACCTTTCTAGACACCTACTTGATCGGCTAATTGTGATTTGTAAAACTCTCCCAGGAGTAACTCTTACTTGCAGTGGGTATCGGGATCCAACTATCTCATAGAAGGTATGCAATCTCATTGCAAAGTTCAACACTTGAAATTCCCAATAATATTTTAGCCTAGCATCCTATGACCTTGACGAAAGCTAACAATCTATAGTCCGCTAGTCATGTTCAACCCATACATTTTATGATTGAATTAAACCCACCCGCACGACCCTTGACGAAAGCCAACAAAGTCGTACGACTACCCTAATCCAATCGCATCATATGCAGAAGATAAGCAGTAAGTAGCTACCGCACACTACGCCTTGACGAAAGCCAACAAACGTAGCCCGAATACTAAATACTACTTATCTGAAATGACGGAGGGCTACGACAGGTTTTTAAGAAAACCTTTTGCTTAATGAACTTGATATCATTGCAGAATCGAGTGATTTTGAAAAGAGTGTTTTTTAGGCTTTTGCTAGTTTCGCTAAAGAGGTCACTCGCGTTGAAGGGATCTCGGCTCTTTCCTTATCGAATGAGTTGCAGGATATTCAGGAATACCACTATGCAAAGCAAAAACTATAGAAGCAATAAAAAAACCGAGTGGGTTATAGCATTTGCTAGTTGCGCTAAAGATGTCACTCCCGGTGAATGGATCTCGGCTCTTTCCTCATCGAATGAGTTGCTGGATATTCATCAAGGAATACCACAGTGCAAAGTAATAACTAGAGATACCCTTTTTGAAAATTTGATTCTACAATAACTTTTGGTTTCTTTCTTTTCATTAATCATATTAATGAAGTCCCATCAATAAATGTTTCCTAAACATTACAGAAAAAATAAACGAAAATAGAACGTACGGTTATGCCATCCGCATTCACCACGGGGTCCTGTCATGCACTGTTAGGTTACTTAACTACCGGCAGAGCGGGGGCTCGACTAGCGCGGGTGAAAAACATAAGCAACTTTTATTATATATCATATTTATAATATTACATTCGTCTCATGCAGTTATATGATCAACATCACAGAATCAAGCAGCAGAAGCAACATATGAAATATTGGATATATTAGGATGTCCGTGTTTTAAATTTAGCCAATAATGTAAAATAAGGATTCCATAGTCAGAAGAATAGCCAAACCCACATCCCTAGACCCCTACGAGAGCGGCAAGTAACCCTGCCAATTCTAGAGTTAGGAGACCCGGTCTCAACTCCTTGAGATGATCTCCCACTGGACTCTAGAACCCGGTTACTTGTGCTCCACGGCTTGGGTCTATCCTAATGCGGAAAAGTAAATAATATGCAACAGTGGTGACATCATCCTCAACCTGGAAGTGCCCTAATAAAAGAATATTACATACAGATTTTACATGAATGAAAATAAAAACCCTTATTTCACATAAAACCCCCAGCTATTCTTTCACGATAATCAAATAAATCATATCAACAGAAACACATGATATCACATATCATCAACGTAAGCAAATATGCGTATCTCTAAAACTCGTTGACATATAGCAAAGAGATTGGGATACCCCACATATTACACTTACGGTCGCATAAAAAGAAATAGAAAACTACAATAATTAGAATCCGCAATTTTCTTAGACATCATAAACCCGGAATATCTCATATTCCGGATTTCATGCCTAACTTATAAAACTTACATTTTAGTCTCAAATTAAAAACCCTTTTCAATTGGTTGTCGGATAATTCAACAAGATTCCCGACTTAGTGATCTTGCACAATACGCAATTGCGACGGAGTTCTGATCCGAATCAAAATTTCGTGGCAATCGATCAACTGAGACTAAACTGCTAGCTTTACAATATACTAACTAGTTTACATATAACTAATTAATCCGGATTCTAATATTTGTATCACACACATCACAGATCTTGTAAAGTAACCGCGACATTAGAATTCCGCACGTAACTAGCAAACTTAACCAATTTTTCCAAGACATGAAAAATCCAGTGAGCTAAAGTTCCAATAACGATCGTTTTAAGCCAATCCGGGAGTCGAAACGAACTCGAAACCCGCCCGAATATTCGCGGGGGTGAAGATCCCAAAATTAACTATCGAATGGGGGGTTTAGAGGGGGCACCCCATCCCCGAGGACACTATGAGGTGGCCCGGGGGTGAGGCAGACCCGAAACTACTTAAGGTGGAGCAGTTTCGGGTCCCCACCTCCAAGACCACCTTGTGGTGGTCTTGGGGAGTGGCCCCAGCAGTTCGGTCTACCTCGGGGTGTCCACGGGGTGCACACTCTCCACCCCTCGGCTTCTCGGTTCAAACCCTGAGCCCGCGGGGTGCGCAAACAAATTAAAACATCATTTTTGAAACTGTTTTTATCGGCAGTTTTTGCGCGACAAAAACGGCTGATTTCTAACGTCGCTACAAGTTACCCTAATGTTCTAGCTTGGCTCTGATACCATGAAAGTCTAACTTAACAACACCATGAGATTTTAGAGGCATCAAGTATGCCACATTTTAAATTTTGTTAGGTGCTAAGTTAGACCAACAAGATCATTACTAGATTATTAGGGTTTGCCTTTGTGATGTGATTAACTCAAGAGAAGAAAAGAGCATACAACCTTTGTAGTTCGAGTCCTTCTCTTCTATAGCTCCGGGTTGAAGTCCACGCGACTCTACTAAGCTCCTCTTCGAGTTGAACGAACCTCCTTCGTGATCTTCGCGCCAAAGACGATTCACCCGAAGTTCCTCTAGCTTAAGCTAATTGTACACTAAACTTCTTTAGTGTAGGAAACACACCACACCAAATTGCTAGTTGGTGTAGGATGGTGAAGTAGGGGATGTTAAAAGCTCACAAGTTTGTGTTCAAGCTTCATGGTTCACATCACATGTGAGGGTTGAAGCTTGAACTATAGTAATTGAGGAAGAAGAAGAAGCTAGAGAGCAACTCAAGAAACTTGGCTATGTGTTGAGAATGAGCCTAGAATGAATAGCAACTCTTGACCCCTACTCATTGAAGAATGGAATTTTGCAATATAAAATTCCAACCATGCTTGAATAGTGAGTCAAGATGAATAAACTATGAATAAAGCCCATGCTTGCAACCATGCTCTTATTTTCCACCTATTTTTCTCAAAAATAGAAATCATGCCATGCTTCATTATTATTATTATTATTATTATTATTATTATTATTATTATTATTATTATATCATATATATATTAATATATATAATGAAGAATAATTAGTGAGCTAATGATATTAGTTAAGATATAATTATATCACATATAATATATATTACATTATTAAATCAACACTTGATTTAATAATTCGGTTATATCACATATGACGACTAATATCATTCATCTGTATATCACATTATCAAATCAACACTTGATTCGACAATCTGGTTATATCACAAATAAACGAACCGATAACAGATAACTGCCATCTTACAATACGGTATCACATACTCATATTTAATCAGGCCCACGCACATATCAACATAAGTGCCCTACTTTGTTTCACTCGAACCAAGAAATTTCTGTGTGGGACTCTAAAGACTCGTCAATAAGCCTGTAGTAGGTGATGATCACATCAATCACCTATAAGCCGTCAGCGGTACTAGCTGGACGTATCGGCTATTCGGGTATTGAGCGATATGAAGATCAACAAGCAAGCTCATCCATACTCTCCATGAAGCCTATTAGTAACACTACTGTACAGTCCGGTCTCTTCGTCTGATATGTCGCATATCATGTCTAGGGGTGGTAAATGTCATTCCCCAGTAACGTGATAAGTCATGCCGATGTTTGGCCTATAACGGTTTGAGAATCTACTGATAACGCTTATCATTAAATCTCAGCAGTAGCCCTGGCCGGGGACTTCCAGTTATAGCCAATCGAGCATAGCGCAACATCAACCCCCAATACCGAGAGAGACGAAACCCCTCACATCTCTCATTGCCTCCATGTGACTTGGGACAGCACCCAAAATCCACATGTTTGCACGACTTCTTTGAGCCGTGGTAGGGAGGAAATCAAAGCACAGTGGGAGCCACACAAGACTGTTTCCCCCAATCAGAATAAAGCTCTGTTCAAATTTTGAAATTTGAAATGAAGCAGCATTTCATAAAAGCGTTGGCGCCAAGAGCGCCAGCGTTAAGAGTCAAAGACTTTGTGGCAGCGCTCACGTACAAAGCACGAGAGCGCTCGCGCCAAGAGCGCCAGCACTAAGAGTCAATGACTCTGAGGCAGCGCTCACGTGCAAAGTACGAGAGCACTAGCACCGGCGCTAAGAGTCAAAGACTCTGAGGTAGCGCTCACGTGCAAAGCACGAGAGCGCCGGCGTGCCAAGAGCGCCAGCGCTAAGAGTAAAAGACTCTGAAGCAGCGCTCACGTGCACGGCACGAGAGTGCCAAGCGCTAGAACTAAATGTTCTCCACCGTTGGATCAAAGATCCAACGAAGATGATAAATCATTAAATTACCAGAATAGGTAGGGAGGAGTGTTCCTGTTCACGCTCGAGGGCACGGCGTGGGGCCGAGCAGTGAGGGCACTGCTTGTGATAAGTTTGGGGGAGGTGGTGGTTGTAAATAGTTATCTTTTGCATAGCATACTTTTTAAAAAAATTTGTATATATTTTTCTTTTTCTTTTGCATATTTAAATTCTGCATTGCATCTTTATAAAACAATCATAAAAATTAAAAAATGAAAAAAAAAATAGAAAAATCAAATAAAATCTGAAAAATTTGAAAAATTATAAATTGAAAAATTCAATTTTGGCCATAATTGACTTAAGTTTAACAAGACGGTTAAGTAGTTAAGAAAAACTCGATCCTAAACTTAGTAAATAAAAAACCCTAAAAATAACCTTTCTTAAAGTTTAATCGTAGAAAATATATGTCTTTGTAGTTTACTTAGAAATAGGCAAATTTTGAGTTCACTTCTGGGGCTAAGTCAAAATAAGAGAAGAGTATTGATATTTTTATTAAAGTGTAAGTCTGAAAAATAATTCCTAAGTTTAAGTCTAAATTCTGAAAATATATACCCTATAACTTGCACAAACACGAACCTTGAAACTTGGAATAGTAGAGAGGACCTTGAAATACTCTTGCCTAAAGTCCTCAGTATGAAGGAAAATAAAACAAAAATATAACTGTGAATAAAGAGATATAAAAAAAAATAAACACTGGTTTTGTAATTAATTAAGGCTGCGTAAAAAAAATTATAGCGAGGGTGCTTTATCACCTAGTGCCTTAGACCAACTGGTTTGGGAGTTACTGCTAAAGCCTAGGTATTAGAAGACGAGGAATTACGCCTTAATGCGCAAACACATTTTGTAATCGGTCGTTAGTACCTCAAGAAGTATTAACGGTCGCATGAAGGATGTGTGAGCAATTTCATATGAAAAATTCACCAACTAAAAGTACTTTGGACAATGGACAAGAGTATAAGAGCTTGAATTGAATTTCCAAGTGTAGAGGTGATACATACACACACGTAGGGGTAAATGATTAGGGTTTGGGTGAGAGATAGGAATGAAAAATAGGACTTATATCTTTAGTAGAAAAGATAAAAATTCCTAAGTTGAGATGGAACCTTAGAAGGAAAATTCAAAAGATGCTAAAAGCTAAGTAAATTTACAGAACATATACAATCTTAAGTTAAATGATAAGGAAGCATGAAAAATATGGGTCGATAATTTCTGAGTTGAGGATAATAGAATTTCTAGCTAGAAAACCGAATTGGAGAATAAAAGTTAATAGGATTTTGTGGGTAGTATCCGCTGAAAACCCTCAGGAGACAACACTCCTCCTACTAGGGACACGTAGAGGTTTAACGGCTTGTTGCACAATCTCAGTGCAATCGCGATTCCCAGCGAAAATCAGGTTAGGTCTTTTTCGAGAATAAAACTAGTTTTGCTCGAGGACGAGCAAAAGATAAGTTTGGGGGTATTTGTTCATATCATAATTTTGCATTATTATATTCCTCATTCTTATTCATTTTACAAATAAACAGGTGCTTTTGATCTATGTCTGCTACATAGTTACAGGTTACAGGTTCTCGGAACAAAACAGTGAAAATGATGAAAAGATGCTACAAAAGTTAGACTACGACCAACAAATAGAAAATCTTTATCATGCCTACAGTTTGAAGAATAAACGAAGATCAATGAACAATTTCACAAAGTACAAAGGTAGCGCAAGATTCAAGACTTCAACTCGAAGCAAATGGTAAAAGTCCACAACATTCTACGCTGTGGAAATCTGGAAGAAACTAGAAGACATTCTGAAGAACCAAGTGAAGAAAACAGATGTGAAAAGCAACTGGAAGCATCAGAAGAAAACAGAGCCAATGGCTCCACCTTATGGCCGCGGATCCGCGGCCAAACACGGCATATGGCCGCGGATCCGCGACCGTGCTAAGCACGTGTCGGTGCAAAGTTGTCAGTAGCGCGGTGTGTTGACTAGCTTTCTCAGGGTAGTTTTGTAATTGCAGATAGGGATCAGATGTAAACCTTAGGGTTTCTATAATCTATAAATAGAAACCCTAAAGCTCTTTTTGGAGCATGCCTCTTCTTATGCCTCTTTTCATTTATCAAATTCAGAATTTTTATTCGCTGTAATGTTTTGAAGAGAGCATCAAATAAAGTAAGCTTTTTCCTTTTTATGCCTTAGTTTTAATTTCTTTTCTGCCCTAGTATAAATTTTATTTATCTGCCCTAGTTAATTAGTTAGAAATTTTATTCATTTGCCGTAGTTTAGATAATTAGGTTATTGAATTAAAAACAAACAAAAAATGTCTCTTTTTATCAACTCCCTAATGAGTGAGTAGTTCCTCACTTGTTAGGGTTAGGAATAGGAAAGGTTTGAGAGATGAAAATCTCTCACCCCTTTCTTGCCCATCATACATTTTTATAGGACTCCATGCATACATACACACACCGCTCACTACGGCACCCTATCCCAAGAGGTAGCGGTGATACCGTAGTTTAAAAGACCGGTTGTGTATGTTTTCCATGGAGGTTAGGATAAGAATGAAGAAAGGACGGACAAGGACCTAGAGGAAGAAACCTAGTTTCTTCTCGATCGTGCTAATCCCGTTTGTTACTTATTACCATAACACCTAAATAGATCTTAATTAGGGCATAGAAAGCGATGAGGAATATTGAATTTCCAAATTTAACCTAAACCTAACCCTAGCAAGGTTTTAAATCTTATCTAAATCAACCTTAGTTTTTATTGATAATCCAATTAACTCGTTAAAACAATTAGAAAATACACAAAATCCCTGTGCACCGACCCGTACTCAACCGGCTTACTACCAAGCGACGCCGTTCTTGATTGCGGTTAATATTCTTTGATTTATCTTTTAAAAGCGCACTCACGCTAAAACTTTTAACAATCAAGTCACTCCCGGTGAAGGGATCTCGGCTCTTTCCTCATCGAATAAGGTTCAGAGTATATCACATATACCACTGTAAAGCAAAAACTGTAGCTACCCTGTTTGAAAATTTGATTCTACAACATCTTTTAGGTTTCTTTTCTTTTATTAATCTCATTAATAAATCCCATCATTTATGCTTCCTAAGTATCATAGAAGAAACGAAAATACAACGTACGCTTATGCCATCCACATTCGCTACAATGTTCCGTTATGCACCGTTAGGTTACTTAACTAACGGCATACCGGGACGGGACTAGCACGGGTGTAAAACATAAGCAACGTTTATTATATATCATATATACAATAATAAAGCATTTACCTCATGCATATAATATGATCACATCACAGTATATCAGCAGCAGAAGAAACATATGAAATATTGGATATACTAGGAGGTCCGTGTTTTATTTCGAGCCTGTATAAATCACAGATTCCACGGTCGCGATGAATAGCCAAACCCACATCCCTAGACCCCTATGAGAGCGGCAAGTAACGCTGTTAATTCCAGGGTTAGGAGACCCGGTCTCGACTCCTTGAGATGGCCTCCCACTGGACCTTAGAACCCGGTTACTTGTGCTCCCCTCCTCGGGTTTATCCTAATGCGGAAAAGTAAATAATATACAATGGTGACATCAACCTCAACCCGGAAGTGCCCCAATAAAAGAATATTACATACAATTGAGTTTTACATGAATGAAAAATAAAAACTCTCATCTTACATAAAACCCCCGGCTATTCAGAACACGGCGATCTAATATAACATATCACAGCAACACATAATATCTCATATCATCAACATAAGCAAGTATGCCTATCCTGATTGTCGTTGATGTATAGGAATGAAGCCGGCGATACACCACATACTACGCTTACGGCCACAGAAAAGAATGTGTAAAACTATAACATTTGGAATCCATAAACACCTTAGACATCGTAAACCCGAAATATGACATATTACGGATTTCATGCCAAACTTTATGAATTCCAAATATTGTATCACAATCACAGAATATCAAGACGATGTTTAACATTTCGATCGAATCAACATACACTCACAAATTACCCCCATGAGATCAACACTTGAGCAAAGTCAAAACTCTCAAAAACCGTGCCACGGTGTATATGGACCAGCCATAGAAGGAGTTAACCAATGCCTCACCTATGACACCACGGAACTACGGCAAAACCGATCGTTCAAATGCAGTTCTGTGGGCATAGAATCGAGTTAAGGTTATTATAGTCTTATAGGGGGTCCATAGGGGTACTTGCACGATTTTACGAATATAATCAACTTCGGAAAATTACAACACTTGGAAATTTCAGCGGGATACAAAATGTGGTGTGCGAAGTTCAATCGAACTGCTGAAAATAGTCAACGTTACCAATACAGTGTTAAAATATACGACTAAGAAGCACTACGAATTAGCCCCATGTCAAACAAATCATCACATGAAAATTAGGCTAAATAAAAAATATTAGGAAACCCAAAATGAAGACATAAGAGCACAGGGGGAATACGGGGGGAGAGGAACCTAGGGGGCCGGCCTGGCCGGAAATATTGGCCTGGGGCTCGGCCAAAATCCGAGCCCCTCCCTCCGTTTTTCACCCATATTCTTACAATGTCCCAAATATCATTCTGCACCTATTTGGAAAATTTTTGAAGGACTTTTTTGAAAATTTCCAGAGAGCAAAATGGGGTGTTCATAATATCGTATTTCGGAGTGGATTTCGTTTTCGTAATTGTTATAACACCGTACCTAGAATTCTAGTTTGGCTCTGATACCACTGTTGGGCTTCCCATGCACCTAGTCTAGTGTTTGGTAGCATTACTCATGCCACTTTAAAATTTAGAGAGGTGCAAAGCAAGCAAACCATGAATCTTTACTAGAAATTTCTAGGGTAACAAGTTTGTATCACATATAAAGAAGTAAAGAGATATGGATTACAACCTTTGTAGTCCTTTCCTTCGCTTCATTAGCTCCGTGTTGAGGTCCCTTCGCTGCGATCATTAAGAAGTCCGACTCTCGGGAGGCTCCAAGAGGTAAATGATGCATCCTACTTGAAGTCTTCTAGATCTAAGAAGATCTACCTTGAAGAATCTCAAACCCAAGCTTACACTTCACAAATGAACTTATTAGAGAAGTGAACACCCTAATCGAAGTGGCTAGAATAGATGAGGATGATGAAGTAGAAATTTTTCACTCTTTTGTTTTCAATTTCTCACCATTTTCATCACAAACACAAAAGCAAGTGAAGCTTTTTCAAGAGCAAGAAGAAGAAGAAGATGAAGCTAATCCTTTTTTGATGAATAATCAATTATTGTTATGGTTACAATTGCAACCATGAGTTAAGAATGAAGGCTTTTACTCATATAGAGAATAAACTATGGTTAAGGGTTTGGGTTGGGTTAACAAATATCTACACAAAATATCAAAGCTAAATAACAAAGTCAAAGCTATATGAAGCATCTATGAACCACATCCAAAAGCTAACCCTAAAGTTAACCCTAATCCAAACGCTAACTTGGTTTAAACTCAACAACCATGTTGCATTTGTAACCATAACATGTTACAATATTATATATTATATATATAATATATTTTGTAACAAAAGAAAATAATACAATTAACATATATCGTATATATATCAATGTATTATCCAGTGAGAAAATGAATCAATAAAGCGAGCTTATATTAGTTAACGCAATATAATATATCACATATATAATTATACATTAAATTATCGAATCAACTCTTGATCCGACAATCCAGCTATATTGCATATAACCGACTAATATAACATGTACCAATACATCGAATAAACATTTGATCCGATGACCCGGCTATATCACATATACCCGGCCGATATCACATATCGCGAGAATAGAATACGGTATCTCATATCGTATTATTCTCGGTCCTGCACATATCGCATATGTGCTCCTACTCCGTTTTGCCTGAGCCAGGAAACCTCTGTGTAGGACTCTAAAGAGTCGTCAATACGCCGGCAATAGGTGATGATCATATCAAACACCCACAAGCTGCAAGCGGTCGGCTAAACGTAACAGCCACCCAGGTATTGAGCGATCAGAAGATCAACAAGCAAGCCTGTACATTCTCTTGTGAATCCAATCAGTAACACTACCGTACAGTCC
The DNA here is from genome assembly GCA_030015575.1 of Agapanthus africanus. Lineage (NCBI taxonomy): Eukaryota > Viridiplantae > Streptophyta > Magnoliopsida > Asparagales > Amaryllidaceae > Agapanthus > Agapanthus africanus. The sequence continues at coordinate 345,480,747 of CM057341.1, forward strand.
GGTCTCTTCGTCGGGTATGTCGCATATCAAGTCTAAGGGTGGTAAACGTCAGACCCCAGTAACCGATAAGTCGTGTCGATATGAGGCTCATAACAGGTCGAGAAACTACTGATAACTCTTACCAGTAGCAGTCCATATCAGCCCTGGCCAGGGACTTCCAGTTATAGCCAATCGAACACAGCACAACATCAACTCCCTATACCGGGAGAGACGAAACCCCTCCTATCGCTCATTGGCTCCATGCGATTCGGGACTGTACCCAAAAGCCACTATTTTGCATGCCCTCTTGGACGTGGTAAGGTGGAAATCAAAGCACAGTGGGAATCACACAAGACTCTATGACGATCTCGGGTCTACAGACTAACCTGCACTAGTGTTACCTGAGAACTGCTATCTGACAATAGGTACAATACCATCTAGGAGTTCTCGGCGAGTCCGTTCAGCGTACCCAGTCTCCACTGAGCACCCACACACCATCTTTGATGTCAAACACCGATGGATATGGGATCATCCATCGCCCATCATATGAATCAAGATGCGTATACGCTAGTCTACTCTGGTGTATCGATGCCCTGTCTCGATACACCCTCGACTAGGAACAGTTATAGGATGTACTCGTTGACTATCCTGGCCCCACTAGTATGATCTCATCATTGTCCCAGTAGTCAAGTACATATCCTAAGGGCTTTATCAACATGTGAGAGCAAGACAGTAAACCAATACAAGTCAACATGTTAAGACAAAGTGAAACCGGATAGCATACTATCATATCGAGCAAGAAAGTCCTCACTATATATATCCAAGCATCCACTATAATATACATCATATGTACAACAATGGCCTCTAAGGCATAAATACAAACAACAGTTATGGGTCTGACTTTATCCACCCCCTAGACTCGATATGCGATACTCTTAGACGAATAGACCGGACTGTACGAATATTTTCACTGTCAGGCTCAGTAGGGTTCAGGATGAGTTTACTCGTCGGCCTCCGTTTCGCTTAATAACTGGGTAGCCGTTACGTATAACTAGTGCTGCTGACGTGCTTGTGGTTAAACCCACTACTAACGTATTGACGAGTCTTTAGAGTCCCACACAGAGGGTTTTCATGGGTCAAACGATATGGTGTAGATGACGTATGTTAGTACACACAGGTGTCCAATTAAATATGTGCACATGCTGCACAGACTTTAAACGGACGGTTGATAATACTAGCGGTTTAGGATTAAGCCGGATTATTAAATCAGGTTTTGATTTAATAATTTATATATATATATATATGTATGTATGTATGTATTTCAATATATGTATTCTTGTATTATAGTTAACTATTCATTTTCTCTCTTGGCTATTTGTATTTTTGTATGAATATGCATATATGTATTTCGATATGTATACCGGGTTGTATTCCGTATTTATACGGAATAGCTTCTAAAAGTGGACACCTCATTTGTATGATTTTCCTTTTTTGGAAAATTCCTTTGTTTCATAAATGAGGTGGAGGAGTGATGTGGCATGAGCATGGGTTGTGGCATGTAGAGAGGCATGGGTCTTAATTGTTTATTTGGAAAATTGAGATGATATTTTTTTGGTGAGTGCATGATGAGAGAGGGGGGCAGACACTAGTTTTGTGAGTGGGCTAGCTCATTTGATTTTTTACACACATGCACACTCTCTCATTTCTCTACTCACTTCATCAGTTAGCCATTTCTTGAGTTGCTCATGCCACATGTTTCCTTACCTCTTTCATCTTCTTTGGTTGGTCTCTTGAGCAATTGTGATGAGAGAAAAAGATAGTGACACATTCCTATACATCCACTCTTCATTGCTAGCAACCTTGGAGCGTCGGTTGCCTCGCTCGATGAGGCTGAAACTTGCGCCGTTTTCCTCAGGTGGATCATCATAGATGGAGGAAGACCGGCAATCAAATTCGATCAAGGAGCCACTAGGAGCTTGGAGATGATGGTTGAAGACCGAGGAACACGGATCAACTCGATGTAACCTTTCTAATTTCTTTTAATTGCTTGGTAGTTCACGGTTTAGGGTAGATCCGGGCATCGGGTATTGGTAGCGCCAGTTTAGAAAAATTTTGTTCCGCATTTGGCCACGAATTGATGGCCGGGAGCTGCCGTAACCCAACACATATCTCATATGGAGTGGTAGGCAACCGATTTGATCGGAACTCTATTCAATAGGTATGCAGCTTCTCAAGTGCATGTCTCTGAAAAGAAATAGGTAACTCAGCAATACTCATCATAGAGCGCACCATATCTCATAAGGTGCGATTCCTCTACCTCGATATACCGTTGTGATGTGGTGTATACGGAGGAGTAAACTGAGATAGAATCTCATTCTCTTTTAAATAGTCTCGGAATTTCGTGCTCCAGTAATCTTCTCATCGATCATATCGAAGGATTTGAATAATGATCAGTCGAAAATATTGCATTTTTAACACGTCAATTTCCCTACCATTTGCACTCATCTAGAGGTGTTCGGTATGAATATAGCACATATTAGCAAAACAGCTGTAAAATACCAAAAAACATGTATTATATATTAAAACTGACAATTTGAGGGAAATTGAGTGTTTATCATTGCATTGCATAATCTTTATATAGTGAAACACTTGTCTCGAGAATTTGTGCAGGAAATTCCAAGAAAAGAGCCGAAACTGTCAAAAGTGCTGAGAAAAATATGCCAACTCTAAGACTTATGATCTGGCAGTAAACTAAAGAGAAATATAAGATTACAGATATCAGGAAACAGTACTAAAGCCAACATCAAGCAACTCAGGAAGTTTCAGGCACAGAGGCCTCCAAAGTGCCGCGGATCCGCGGCCGGAGCGGGCTTTGTGCGGCGGATCCGTGGCCATGTCATCGTGACGTCAGCGTCACTTCGCTTCAGAATTCTTATTTCAAGGTCCACACTCATTTTTGCCACTGCAAACTCCAGAGAACTCCAGAAGCTTCTGTCCGAACAGCAAAGCTCCTGGTTCAAGCTAAACACTTCCAAACTTCTTAAGCAAGCCACATAACTACCTAAGCCTAGAAGCTTCTCCCTAACGTCCAAGCTTATGAAGGAAGCTAGCCCTTACTAACTAACTCTAGAACCTTCTACCTAACTACCAAGCTTACAAGAGAAGCTAAACTAAACCTGGCTTCTAAAGGAAGCTAATCCTAATCAAGGCTATAAAAGAGACCCAAAGGCTTCATTCTAAAGTTGTTGAATAATTAGTTGTTGAAAATTGAGCCAAAATCCCACAAGTTGAGTGACACAACTTGTTCATTCAAACCCTAACCCTAATCCAATCACCAAAGCGAAAATTCAAGATCTTTGAGTACAAATCAAGCAACAAGCCTTCAACCTTTTAGATGCGACGCCGATTTTCAACCGAGCAAGTGATCCAAGACGATCCGCGACTCACGGAGACGATGCGGAGCTAAATCGACGATCAAGTTCTTTCCTCTTGTAGATCTTGAGAGAATTGTAACAAAATTGTTGATAAATAAAATATGAAATTTCATTATCTTGCTTATCTCTATATTTGAGCATTATGATTAGATCTCAATTCTTGATTGTGTTCTTTGATATGATGCTTGAGTAAAAACTCCGCTCGTGGAGGAGTCGAGAGAATCAATAGATGATGATGTTACAAATCTTGAAACGATTCTTAATTCCTATAAGTTTTGTAAACTCTTGTAAATTGAATCATCGACAATCTAGTTTCAAGCGAAATGCTTTATTGAATGTTTTCGGTCGTAATTAGAGATCGACGATCGGTGATTCAATTTACCAAAGGCTAGCTTTTGAATGAGATTCATCGAAAGGATAAAGGATGAGATGAAGAAACCCTAGTTCCTTCAAGAGATCCTTAAAGCTCGATTGATCGTCATCGATCTAGTATCAAATCATTAATGGATAAGAAAACGTAATCACTAGTTTTCATCACGTCTATAGATTCGATCGATTCCTATGAGCCTCACTTCAATTCTTGAAACCTAATTCGATTGGACATCATCAATTATTGATTCTTGATTTTAATGTTTTCTTGTTATTAGATTTAGATCTAGATAATTCTTGAAATTCACTTTTAAATCTTGAATTGAATTGTCTTTTCTTTTCTCTTTAATTTTCAATTCATCTAAATCAAATTCGAACGGATCACACTTTCCCTACGGACGATCTGTATTCGCGCTACATCGACACCGTTATTGATTGCGGTAAAATTTCTTTGATTGTGATCTTTATACATTTTCAATACACGACACACAAAAAACGATTCAATTAAATGGCGCCGTTGCCGAGGATAGTGTGCTAATTTGTTCGTTTCTGAAATTTGAGTTGAAAGATTTATTACTCCATCAGAATTTTTTGATCAAAATTCGTGCAAAGACTAAGCGATTCGTTGTGATTTGTTGCGAGAAAATCTGGAATCTGTGAAGCTTGAGGAAAACTTTTCTGAATAATCCAGAGAGCTCAGGGATTGAGCAGAAGTAGTACCAAGAATTTTTGTGCTGTGTTCCCACTACCAGACCGGGTTTCCGCGGCAATAGCAGCCTAACGCGGCGGTTCCGCGGCTTTATAGCTACTTCTCTGTAAGAAAATTCTCTGGTATCTTTCTAACTTTCTTATCTCTTCATCTATCTGCTCCATTAACCAATTTCTGCAGGTTTCTTTGCAAAAATTCGCAGCGCCGCAAAAAGCAAAAATTGTGCGTGTTTGATCTTGGTTGTTTGCATTTTTAATATAGAAATTAATGGGCAAAGACCAAATTCAGATTAGGTCGGGATTTCATTACCCGTCCTAAGCCCCGAAAATCACAAAACTGCATCCGCATTACCCTCATTAACTAAAAGAAATCTAGACTTGACTCTAAGGACTGTCGCGCTCACTTAGGACAGGAGAAGGTCGTGGATAATCTATTGCTTATCCGCGTTTCTTTTATTGTGTCTAAAGCAAGTGTGTCTAAGGCAAGTGGTTACTTAATTAGGCCCACTACTTACGTACTGGAGAACCTCCCACTTACCTGGCCACAGGAAGGACAAAGAGGCAGTACAGGATTGATCCTGCGATTTGTCTTCTGGCAGTTAGGAACGGTCTAGAGACTTGACCTAGGTGACCATTAGACTTAGGGTCGTGTGTGCATTTTTTGTGATTTGCATTTTTTTCAAAAAATCCGTATCTTTTTCAAAACAAACACCAATCAACATTTTCCTTAATTATCTTAACGCTGCCACTTGTACTAAACCCTTTAGTGCATGCTCGGCTGGACACGGGATTTTAGTGCCCGTTTTGTCCGCATTCCCCCGATCGACTCCGAAGTCGGTATTTCTACGTCTACTTCTTGTTTACCCACAACCACACCCATTTCGATGGATGCTTCTCGATCGAACTACTTTACCACTATTCTGCCACTGTCCGCAGGTGCGCAGAATCCACCCCGCATCTCTCTCCAAGAGAGATGTTATCCTATGCGAGGTCCTTTTTCGACCTGTCTCACCATTCCACCAGGCAACGGGGAAAATTTTGAGATAAAACCCCAATACATCAACCTTCTACCGAAATATCACGGTCTCGAGTCTGAAGACGCATATGTCTTTATTACCAAATTTGAAAATGTATGCGCTATGATGGGTACCTCACAGCTGTCTGTGGATGCTATGCGCCTTCGTCTTCTCCCATTCACCTTGTGCGATATAGCCGAGAAGTAGCTTTATAACACAACAGCACATTCCATTTCAAATTGCGACGAATTCGTAAAAGCATTCCTAAAGAAATTTTACCCGAATCATAAAACAGCTCGAGTCCGTAGCGAAATAAATCAATTTACCCAGCTTCCAAATGAAACATTCTCGAAGTGTTTTGAACGCTTCAAGGATCTGTTGGTTCAATGTCCACATCACGGAATCCCTAGATGAGATCTGTGCAGAATCATATATGAGGGCATTAATCCTACCACAAAACAGACCCTTGAGCCCATGTGTTAAAGCACTTTCATGACCAAAGATGATAGGGAAGCTTGGAAATTCCTAGAAGATTTTGCTGAAAGATCTTTACAGTGGGAGGGTGTAAGTCAACCGTCTAGGGGTAGCAATAACCAGTCTGATATTTCCATAGGAGTTAGAGCTGAAATGTCAGCAATGCAAAATAAACTCGAGACTATGGAAAATAAATTTTTAGCCGCCGCCCTAAATCAAATGTCACTCTCCAACACTGTATGTGGATGCTGTTCTGATCCGTGTCATCTCACAGAAGAATGTTCACTAAATTCTCTGTTTCAAGGTCACGAGCATACCAATGCTGCTTTTCAAAGACCTAGAAACGATCCGTATTCTTCTACATATAATCAGGGTTGGAGGAATCACCCTAATTTTTCTTGGAACCAATCACAAAGTCAAAACATGGTTCCAAACCAAAACAATTTCCAAAAGGCTCTTCCACCGCAACAACAACCACTTCAATTGAGTCAGCACCCGTACTAATCACAAAACTTCCAATATCCGGCCAACACTTTTGCACCACATGAAAACTGTTTGCAAATAGCCGGTAATGATAATTCCTCTGCACTAGCACAAACCTTGGATACTTTCATAAAACAATCCATCCAAGGGACAGCAAGTTTTCAATCTTCCGTCGATAATATGATGAAGATCATTCTCACTCAAAATGAGAATATTAAATCGATGGAAGCACAAATTGAACGAATAAATGCCAAAATGAGTGCTAGAGAGAAAGGGAAACTTCCAGCTCAACCTTTACCCAATCCTGGCTATTCACATCATCTGAATGCAATCACCACCTTGAGATCTGGAAGAGTGCTTGACAATCACATTAGGGAAGAGATTGATGATACTGAAAAATCTATCAACAATAACCCGGCTGAGACCTTTCCTTCCACTTCTACTTCTAATTTTGACCCCAGTTCATCTACCCCACCATTTTTTCCCGAGCCTATTCTCCGTTTTCCCCAAGGCTCAACACCTCAGCCCAGCTCTTCTAGTCCACCGAAAACGATCCCCACTCCTATTCTTAGATCGTTTCCACACACACAATCTTCTCCAATGTTGGACCCCGACCTTATTGCTCAAGCTCCTTATCCAAATCGGTTAAGGGGAAACACACTGAGTCCACAAATGGAGAAGATCACTGAAATCTTTAAACAGGTTAACATCAACATCCCTCTTCTAGATGCAATCCAACAAGTCCCCGCTTACGCGAAAACTCTTAAAGACTTGTGCACTAGAAAGAGGAACACTCAAGTGCCCAAGAAGATATTCATGGCCAAGATAGTAGACACAGCTTTTCCCCAACAATTACCGAGGAAATGTAAGGATCCTGGCTATCCTACTATTTCCATTTCTATTAGGGATAAACAAATTAACCGTGCTCTACTTGACCTTGGCGCAAGTGTTAACCTGCTTCCTTTCTCGGTTTACGAGCTATTAGGGATCGAAAAGTTGAAACCAGCTCACTGCACTCTCCAGATGGCAGACCGTTCAATCACCAAACCTAGGGGCGAACTGGAGGATGTGCTAATAAAAATTGGGGAATTTTTATTCCCTGTGGACTTTATTGTACTTGATACACAGCCTGTAGCGAACCCACGGAATTAAATTCCAGTGATTCTTGGTCGCCCCTTTTTTGCCACTTCCAATGCTATCATCAACTGTCGTAACGGTTCTATGACTTTATCTTTCGGGAATAGGTCAATTGAGCTGAACAATTACAAGTTGGGAAGTGTACCCTCCGAACCTACTGCTCATGCATGTTCTGTCGAATTAATGGATGTCGACAGCAGCGAATTTGATGATCCTCATGATACTGATCTTAACTCTTTTCATATGTTGTTGTTTGACCCAACTATGTATCATACACATACGGACTCTTCCACCGAGTTGTCCGGGTCAACAACTAACACTGAGTATGAACCGTTTTTGGAGTCTGAAAATCACCCCGCGCTTTGTGATGACATTATTCTTCGGGGTATTGATGAGACTTTTGAGGAGATCTTCGCTGATGAACTCGCATTTTTAAAAGACACGGGTGTTGAGATGAATCCACCTCAATACAAAGAAATTGAACCTCCACCCCTTCTTCTGGACTGTAAAAAGAATGCGAGTAATCCATCACATACATTGAGTCGTCTCTCCAAAATGAGACGCAAACACATTATATTCCACCACTTACCCTTTCCTCACTTCTTCTACCACCAACCGATGCACTACATTGATAAAATTTTCGAATGGTTGGTGTTAACTTTCGGTTTTTGCAAATCTTGGCATCGACCAATAACTTTGACCCCCACTTGTGATTTTCAAAGCTTAACATTGTTTAACTCAAGTTTGGGGGGGTATAATTTGGCTCTTGATAAGAAAATTTTACAAAATTATGAGCCAAAAATAAGTTTGGGGGGAGGGGGATTTTCACGATCATATTTATTGCCCCCATTAATAAATTTCCTCCCAAGCTTACAGCTTTTTTGAGACATAGCGAATGACAACAGTGATGACACTATTGAAGACATGTTTGGGGGAGGTTTGTGCTTATTTACGTATCACTTTGTATCATACTTTGCATAAGCACAAAACATATTATTTAAAAAAATTAAATTTAAAAACTATAAAAATATTTAAAAATTTCAAAAAAAAATATAAAAAAAAATGTCTGTAGATAAATAAGATAATAAAAGATTAGATGGTGAAAAATTACATCCAAAAGATTGGAAAAATTTAAGAAACCAAGAAAATTAGAAGTTTTCTTAAACGAACTAGTAATCAGTAGTTATGAGCCGTTGTCCCAAAGGTTAGTAAGATGAATGAAGTCACTAATCTGAGGATAAAAATAAGTCTGAAAAATAGTTCCTATTCTGGAAGCCAAACATTTGAACGTTGATACCCTACTATTCGCACTTACACACGTCTTGAAACTCGGGATAGTAGAGGATACCTTGAAATGCTCTTATCTAAAAGCCGAAAGTATGAAGGAAATAAAAAAATGGAATAAAATATAAAAATTGTGAAGAAAAATGAACACTAGTTTTTTTGTCAGAAAGGCAGCAATAAAAAAATATAGCGAGGGTGCTTCATCACCTAGTGCCTTAGACCAACTAGTCTGGGAGTCACTGCTAAGCCTTAGGTGGTGCAAGACGAGGAAAATATTAATACACCTAATAAGCAAGCACATGAGTAATCGGTCGGTTAGTACCTTAAGAAGTATTAACGGTCGCATCAAAATTTGTGAGCACATCTATATATTCATTAATTAAAAAGTACTGAGGCAGATGGATAAGAGTATGATAGCTTGAATTGAATTCTCCGGGTGTAGGGATGTTCTTTACACACACGTAGGGTTATATGATCGATGTTTGGAAGAAAGATAGGAATGAAGAATAAAGACGATGTTTTATTGAGGGATGATGTGATTTCTAACATCTTTTCATGACTATTAAGATAAGGCTCATGACAACCGAAAAGCTAGCATACTTGGAAACTCTAATTTTCAAAGTCTTTCTTTTACAATTTTTATCTTTATATGTAACATTCACGGTCTTCCTTTTACTTTTGGAATTTTTTGGGTGCAATCCGCTGAAAACCCTCAGGAGACAACACTCCTCCTATTAGGGACACCTAGAGGTTTAAAGGCTTGTTGCACGTGCTCGGTGCAATCATGTTGCCTAAGAAAGTGTGCTAGTTAGTTTTTCTCTTTCATTATTTTCTCCTTCTCTTTCTAATAAAACAGTTTGCTCGAGACGACCAAAAATAAGTTTGAGGGAATTTGATCAGTCGAAAATATTGCATTTTTAACACGTCAATTTCCCTACCATTTGCACTCATTTAGAGGTGTTCGGTATGAATATAGCACATATTAGCAAAAAAGCTGTAAAATACCAAATAACATGTGTTATATATTAAAACCGACAATTTGAGGGAAATTGAGTGTTTATCATTGCATCGCATAATCATTGTACATTGTAACACTTGTCTCGAGAATCTGTGCAGGAAATTCCATGAAAAGAGCCGAAACTGTCAAAAGTGCTGAGAAAAATACGCCAAGTCTAAGACTTATGATCTGGCAGTAAACTAAAGAGAAATATAAGATTACAGATATCAGGAAACAGTAAAAAAGCCAACATTAAGCAACTCAGGAAGTTTCAGGCACAGAGGCCTCCAAAGCGCCGCGGATCCACGGCCGGAGCGGGCTTTGTGCGGCGGATCCGCGGCCATGTCATCGTGACGTCAGCGTCGCTTCGCTTCAGAATTCTTATTTCAAGGTCCACACTCATTTCAGCCACTGCAAACTCCAAAGAACTCCAGAAGCTTCTGTCCGAACAGCAAAGCTCTTTGTTCAAGCTAAACACTTCCAAGCTTCTTAAGCAAGCCACATAACTACATAAGCCTAGAAGCTTCTCCCTAACCTCCAAGCTTTTGAAGGAAGCTAGCCCTAACTAACTAACTCTAGAACCTTCTACCTAACTACCAAGCTTACAAGAGAAGCTAAACTAAACCTAGCTTCTAAAGGAAGCTAATCCTAATGAGGCTATAAAAAGGACCCAAGGGTTTCATTCTAAAGTTGTGGGATAATTAGTTGTTGAAAATTGAGCCAAAATCCCACAAGTTGAGTGACACAACTTGTGCATTCAAACCCTAACCCTAATCCAATCACCAAAACAAAAATTCAAGATTTTTGAGTACAAACAAAGCAAGAAGCCTTCAACCCTTTAGAAGCGACGCCGATCTTCAACCGAGCAAGTGATCCAAGACGATCCGCGACTCACAGAGACGACGCGAAGCTAAATCGACGATCGAGTTCTTTCCTCTTGTAGATCTTAAGAGAATTATAACAAAATTGTTGATAAATAAAAGGTAAAATTTCTTTATCTTGCTTATCTCTATATTTGAGCATTATGATTAGATCTCAATTCTTGATTGTGTTCTTTGATATGATGCTTGAGTAAAAACTCCGCTCGTGGAGGAGTCGAGAGAATCAATAGATGATATTGTTACAAATCTTGAAACGATTCTTAATTCCTATATGTTTTGTAAACTCTTGTAAATTGAATCATCGACAATCTAGTTTCGAGCGAAATGCTTTATTGAATGTTTTCGCTCATAATTAGAGATCGACGATCGGTAATTCAATTTACTAGAGGCTAGCTTTTGAATGAGATTCATCGAAAGGATAAAGGATGAGATGAAGAAACCCTAGTTCCTTCAAGAGATCCTTAAACCTCGATTGGTCGTCATCGATCTAGTATTAAATCATTAATGGATAAGAAAATGTAATCACTAGTTTTCATCACGTCTATAGATTCGATCGATTCTTACGACCCTCACTTCAATTCTTGAAACCTAATTCTATTGGATATCATCAATTCTTGATTCTTGATTTTAATGTTTTCTTGTTATTAAATTTAGATTTAGATAATTCTTGAAATTCACTTTTAAATCCTGAATTGAATTGTCTATTCTTTTCTCTTTAATTTTCAATTCATCTAAATCAAATTCGAACGGATCACACTTTCCCTACGGACGATCCGTATTCACTAACGCGCTACATTTTCACCGTTATTGATTGCGGTATAAATTTCTTTGATTGTGATCTTTATACATTTTCAAAACACGACACACAAAAAACGATTCAATAAAATACCTTTACTCATCTGGTTCTCTTCTTCATACTTATATTCCTTGAAATTCTCAAAAGATTCAGTTTTATGTTTCAACAAGGACACATGTGCGTATCTTGAGAGAATATCGGTGAATGTAATAAAGTATGTGGAACCATCCATGGCATGTGTAGATATAGGACCGCATACATCACCATGTATCTGTCCAAGAGTTCAGTAGCTCTTTCTCCGTTTCCAGTAAACGGAGATTTGGTCACCTGGTCTTTGAGACATGACTGGCAAGTTTCATAAGATGTAAATTCGAACTGATTCAAATATGCATCCTTATGAAAATTTAGCTAGTCTTTTTTTATCGATATGACCCAGTCTACAATGCCACAGGAAGACTTCGTTCATTTCTAAACTGTTCCTTTTGTGTGTGTTCTGTACATTTAGAACTATAGTTTGATTCAGAACGTGTGCACTGTTATTCAACATACCTTACCCAATCAACACTTGATTTAGGAAAATATTCACAATATTATTGGTATGAAATAAAAGTCGTTAAGAATCAATGTATTACCAGTTGGTAACACTAGGTGATATCTGCCAACTGCTTTGGCTGCAACAATTGCACCATTCTCTGCTACTAGAGACATATCACCCTTTCCCAGTTCTCCACCTGTCTATAGCCCATGTAACAAATTACATGTGTGGGATCCTGATCCGGTATCCAATACCCAGGATGTAGAGGTAACTGTGAAACAGTTCTTGGTTACGAACACACCCGAAGAAAATACATCAACATACTTATTCTTCATTTGGGTAGCGTGGGAATCCGAATATTCCCCAATTCCTTGATCAGACTTATGATAATCATAAGGTAGAGCGGAACCTATCCCAGTATAATAAGTAGGTTCGGTCAATACACCCATATTATTATCTTGATTAAGGCATGCCATTGATCGCTACCAGGAGAGAGAGAAGGATAATCACTTTGCGTGCACTCTTTGCAAGATTAGATTGGTTATTTTATCTAATCAGGATAGCTCCCACCGTTTTTATCAAATTTTCCTTCAAACCCTAAAATGTAAGATTAGCCGGGATTAATTACACCCTACAAGTTCGCTAATCATTCTGTCAGGCCAGTGCGGTACTTTGAGGGAGGTTCCCCATGCTTTCGCATGGACCTAACTAAAATAAACCTCGTTTTCCCAGGGGCGTAACCCTGTTAACACCTTTCTAGACACCTACTTGATCGGCTAATTGTGATTTGTAAAACTCTCCCAGGAGTAACTCTTACTTGCAGTGGGTATCGGGATCCAACTATCTCATAGAAGGTATGCAATCTCATTGCAAAGTTCAACACTTGAAATTCCCAATAATATTTTAGCCTAGCATCCTATGACCTTGACGAAAGCTAACAATCTATAGTCCGCTAGTCATGTTCAACCCGTACATTTCATGATTGAATTAAACCCACCCGCACGACCCTTGACGAAAGCCAACAAAGTCGTACGACTACCCTAATCCAATCGCATCATATGCAGAAGATAAGCAGTAAGTAGCTACCGCACACTACGCCTTGACGAAAGCCAACAAACGTAGCCCGAATACTAAATACTACTTATCTGAAATGACAGAGGGCTACGACAGGTTTTTAAGAAAACCTTTTGCTTAAAGAACTTGATATCATTGCAGAATCGAGTGATTTTGAAAAGAGTGTTTTTTAGGCTTTTGCTAGTTTCGCTAAAGAGGTCACTCGCGTTGAAGGGATCTCGGCTCTTTCCTCATCGAATGAGTTGCAGGATATTCAGGAATACCACTATGCAAAGCAAAAACTATAGAAGCAATAAAAAAACCGAGTGGGTTATAGCATTTGCTAGTTGCGCTAAAGATGTCACTCCCGGTGAATGGATCTCGGCTCTTTCCTCATCGAATGAGTTGCTGGATATTCATCAAGGAATACCACAGTGCAAAGTAATAACTAGAGATACCCTTTTTGAAAATTTGATTCTACAATAACTTTTGGTTTCTTTCTTTTCATTAATCATATTAATGAAGTCCCATCAATAAATGTTTCCTAAACATTACAGAAAAAATAAACGAAAATAGAACGTACGGTTATGCCATCCGCATTCACCACGGGGTCCTGTCATGCACTGTTAGGTTACTTAACTACCGGCAGAGCGGGGGCTCGACTAGCGCGGGTGAAAAACATAAGCAACTTTTATTATATATCATATTTATAATATTACATTCGTCTTACGCAGTTATATGATCAACATCACAGAATCAAGCAGCAGAAGCAACATATGAAATATTGGATATATTAGGATGTCCGTGTTTTAAATTTAGCCAATAATGTAAAATAAGGATTCCATAGTCAGAAGAATAGCCAAACCCACATCCCTAGACCCCTACGAGAGCGGCAAGTAACCCTGCCAATTCTAGAGTTAGGAGACCCGGTCTCAACTCCTTGAGATGATCTCCCACTGGACTCTAGAACCCGGTTACTTGTGCTCCACGCCTTGGGTCTATCCTAATGCGGAAAAGTAAATAATATGCAACAGTGGTGACATCATCCTCAACCTGGAAGTGCCCTAATAAAAGAATATTACATACAGATTTTACATGAATGAAAATAAAAACCCTTATTTCACATAAAACCCCCAGCTATTCTTTCACGATAATCAAATAAATCATATCAACAGAAACACATGATATCACATATCATCAACGTAAGCAAATATGCGTATCTCTAAAACTCGTTGACATATAGCAAAGAGATTGGGATACCCCACATATTACACTTACGGTCGCATAAAAAGAAATAGAAAACTACAATAATTAGAATCCGCAATTTTCTTAGACATCATAAACCCGGAATATCTCATATTCCGGATTTCATGCCTAACTTATAAAACTTGCATTTTAGTCTCAAATTAAAAACCCTTTTCAATTGGTTGTCGGATAATTCAACAAGATTCCCGACTTAGTGATCGTGCACAATACGCAATTGCGACGGAGTTCTGATCCGAATCAAAATTTCGTGGCAATCGATCAATTGAGACTAAACTGCTAGCTTTACAATATACTAACTAGTTTACATATAACTAATTAATCCGGATTCTAATATTTGTATCACACACATCACAGATCGTGTAAAGTAACCGCGACATTAGAATTCCGCACGCAACTAGCAAACTTAACCAATTTTTCCAAGACATGAAAAATCCAGTGAGCTAAAGTTCCAATAACGATCGTTTTAAGCCAATCCGGGAGTCGAAACGAACTCGAAACCCGCCCGAATATTCGCGGGGGTGAAGATCCCAAAATTAACTATCGAATGGGGGGTTTAGAGGGGGCACCCCATCCCCGAGGACACTATGAGGTGGCCCGGGGGTGAGGCAGACCCGAAACTACTTAAGGTGGAGCAGTTTCGGGTCCCCACCTCCAAGACCACCTTGTGGTGGTCTTGGGGAGTGGCCCCAGCAGTTCGGTCTACCTCGGGGTGTCCACGGGGTGCACACTCTCCACCCCTCGGCTTCTCGGTTCAAACCCTGAGCCCGCGGGGTGCGCAAACAAATTAAAACATCATTTTTGAAACTGTTTTTATCGGCAGTTTTTGCGCGACAAAAACGGCTGATTTCTAACGTCGCTACAAGTTACCATAATGTTCTAGCTTGGCTCTGATACCATGAAAGTCTAACTTAACAACACCATGAGATTTTAGAGGCATCAAGTATGCCACATTTTAAATTTTGTTAGGTGCTAAGTTAGACCAACAAGATCATTACTAGATTATTAGGGTTTGCCTTTGTGATGTGATTAACTCAAGAGAAGAAAAGAGCATACAACCTTTGTAGTTCGAGTCCTTCTCTTCTATAGCTCCGGGTTGAAGTCCACGCGACTCTACTAAGCTCCTCTTCGAGTTGAACGAACCTCCTTCGTGATCTTCGCGCCAAAGACGATTCACCCGAAGTTCCTCTAGCTTAAGCTAATTGTACACTAAACTTCTTTAGTGTAGGAAACACACCACACCAAATTGCTAGTTGGTGTAGGATGGTGAAGTAGGGGATGTTAAAAGCTCACAAGTTTGTGTTCAAGCTTCATGGTTCACATCACATGTGAGGGTTGAAGCTTGAACTATTGTAATTGAGGAAGAAGAAGAAGCTAGAGAGCAACTCAAGAAACTTGGCTATGTGTTGAGAATGAGCCTAGAATGAATAGCAACTCTTGACCCCTACTCATTGAAGAATGGAATTTTGCAATATAAAATTCCAACCATGCTTGAATAGTGAGTCAAGATGAATAAACTATGAATAAAGCCCATGCTTGCAACCATGCTCTTATTTTCCACCTATTTTTCTCAAAAATAGAAATCATGCCATGCTTCATTATTATTATTACTATTACTATTATTATTATTATTATTATTATTATTATATCATATATATATTAATATATATATAATGAAGAATAATTAGTGAGCTAATGATATTATTTAAGATATAATTATATCACATATAATATATATTACATTATTAAATCAACACTTGATTTAATAATTCGGTTATATCACATATGACGACTAATATCATTCATCTGTATATCACATTATCAAATCAACACTTGATTCGACAATCTGGTTATATCACAAATAAACGAACCGATAACAGATAACTGCCATCTTACAATACGGTATCACATACTCATATTTAATCAGGCCCACGCACATATCAACATAAGTGCCCTACTTTGTTTCACTCGAACCAAGAAATTTCTGTGTGGGACTCTAAAGACTCGTCAATAAGCCTGTAGTAGGTGATGATCACATCAATCACCTATAAGCCGTCAGCGGTACTAGCTGGACGTATCGGCTATTCGGGTATTGAGCGATATGAAGATCAACAAGCAAGCTCATCCATACTCTCCATGAAGCCTATTAGTAACACTACTGTACAGTCCGGTCTCTTCGTCTGATATGTCGCATATCATGTCTAGGGGTGGTAAATGTCATTCCCCAGTAACGTGATAAGTCATGCCGATGTTTGGCCTATAACGGTTTGAGAATCTACTGATAACGCTTATCATTAAATCTCAGCAGTAGCCCTGGCCGGGGACTTCCAGTTATAGCCAATCGAGCATAGCGCAACATCAACCCCCAATACCGAGAGAGACGAAACCCCTCACATCTCTCATTGCCTCCATGTGACTTGGGACAGCACCCAAAATCCACATGTTTGCACGACTTCTTTGAGCCGTGGTAGGGAGGAAATCAAAGCACAGTGGGAGCCACACAAGACTGTTTCCCCCAATCAGAATAAAGCTCTGTTCAAATTTTGAAATTTGAAATGAAGCACATTTCATAAAAGCGTTGGCGCCAAGAGCGCCAGCGTTAAGAGTCAAAGACTTTGTGGCAGCGCTCACGTACAAAGCACGAGAGCGCTCGCGCCAAGAGCGCCAGCACTAAGAGTCAATGACTCTGAGGCAGCGCTCACGTGCAAAGTACGAGAGCACTAGCACCGGCGCTAAGAGTCAAAGACTCTGAGGTAGCGCTCACGTGTAAAGCACGAGAGCGCCGGCGCGCCAAGAGCGCCAGCGCTAAGAGTAAAAGACTCTGAAGCAGCGCTCACGTGCACGGCACGAGAGTGCCAAGCGCTAGAACTAAATGTTCTCCACCGTTGGATCAAAGATCCAACGAAGATGATAAATCATTAAATTACCAGAATAAAACTCTGTTAAGGAAATACTCCTCAGAATCTTTCCAAAAAAGAAAGATTGTGCTCTATACATCAGAGTACCGTTGGATCAAAGATCGAATGGTGATTAAAAATCACCAAGATACAATACAATCTCTGTATGGGAAAATAATTTCCCAATCTTGTTAAGTAACAAGTAAGATGTCTTCTGTAAAACAGAAGCCGTAAGAATAAAGATTCAATGTTGGGAAACATTCCCAAATCAATCAGAGAAAATATCTCCTAAACTGATTCAACAATTCAGCCTCCCCTATATAAAGGGACGAAGACTTCAAGTTTTGCAGAGAGGAACCCCCCTATAAACTTCAAATAAACGGAGAGAACAAGCTCTGAGAAGAAGAACCCTCTTCAAGGTAAATAAAAAGAAGAGAGGCCATAGCATCTCTTCATAAAAATAAGTACTCAGTTCTTAGATCTATGAAACAATGTCTCCATCCTTAAAAAAAAGAAGAACTTAGTTCTTAGATCCATAAAGACAAACTCTTTCACAAAAAAAATAGAAGAGATCGTAACATCTCCTATTAAAATAAGAACTCAGTTCATAGATCCACGAGACAAAATTTCTTATAAATGAGAATTTAATTCTCACAGTACAGAACTGATCAGGACTGTATAAGGAGCGCTTCTGCGCTCTAAGTCAGGCGCTCAGCGCCAAGCGCGCCACATGCTCCTCACGTGTGCGCTATTTCATAAGGAGCGCTTCAGCGCTCCAAGTCTGGTGCTCAGCGCCAAGTACGCCACGTGCTCCTCACGTATGCAATATTTCATAAGGAGAGCTTCAGCGCTCCAAATCTGGCGCTCAGCGCCAAGCGCGCCACGCGCTCATCACGTGCGCGCTATTTCATAAGAAGTGTAAGTGGACGTTACACACCCCACTATATGCGGGGAGGCAGAATAGGTAAAACAATCATTTTGTTCAAGGTAACATTGAATAACTTTATGGATCTTTGCTAAACCCTAACTAACAAACTATCTAGTAGTGCTAAACTACTATGATAGATGATTATACCTTAAGATACTAGTCCTTCTTGTTCTTGTTGTTCACCTCCTCGTCGACCTCCTCGATGTAATAGAAGATCCACCCGAGAGTTCCTCCTTCAAGCTTTAACGTTTAACTTGAGGTAACTAAGTTGCTAGGATTGCTAATCCAAGTGGCCTAGAAGATATAGAAGTGGATTAACGATCTATTAGTCTTTCTAACCCTTGGGATCTCAACACATGAGTGGATTAGGGTTAGGTTGAAGAAGATGAGAGCTTGCGGAGAGAGAGTGTGTTTATTAATTATGAATTGAACCCTTCTCACTTTGAATAATATGAAGCATAAAAATATCTTGCACAAAATATCTTGCACAAATATCATCCATGCTTCATTTAATTCTTGAGATGAATCATCTCATGAGTCATGGTGCAATTAATGATAATAATAGATAAGCTCTCCACCTCATTAATTTTAATTCACAAATGAATTAAAACTAAATGAGTCACCTTTCTTCTAGAAGCTTCTGGACTAATTACAAGAATGCCCCTCCCATCCGTATTTACGAAAAACATGGATATACTGAGACTGCATAAATCCAATAATCGAATACTAGAATCTGGCTTAAACTAAAGCCCGCTAGTATAATCTGTCCGAACATCATACGTGCACAGGTATACGTATATGTCCGAACCCTGTCGTAAAACCATATGACCTCCATATCGTTTCGCCTGAAGCAGGGAAACTCTCTGTGTGGGACTCTAAAGACTCGACACTACGCTGGCAGTGGGTTTAACCACAGGCCACAAGCGATACTAGCTGTACGTAACGGTGCCCAGGTAGATGTTGATAAGAAGGTCGATAAGGAAACCCATCCGAACTCCTACTGAGCCTGATGTGACAATCTCCGTACATTCCGGTCTGTTCGCCTAAGACTATCGCATATCGGGCCTAGGGAGGCGGCAAGCGTCAGTCCCCTAAAAGCGGTATAAGTCGTATTGGAGTGAAGCCCATTACACCTTGAGAAGCTACTTGATAACTTACCAGTAAATCTCGCTTGCCCTGGCCAAGGACTTTGCGTAATGGCTCTCCAAACACAGTGCGATATCAACCCTAATACCGAGAGAGACGAATCCTATCTAACCGCCACTGCCTCCAAGTGCTTCGGGACTGCACCCAACTGCTACATGTTTGCACGACTCAGTCGAGCCGTGGTAGGGTAGCAATCTAAGAACAGTGGGAACACACTCGAGGCGAAGCAGCAGTGTCAAGTCTACGGACTATGCTGTACTCATGTCACCTGGAAAGTGTTAACTGACGACAGGTATAATACTAATCAACGGTTCCCTGCGAGTCATGTCCGGTGCACCCGTAACCCAACAAGCACCTGCATACTATCTCCAGTACAACGTACTAATGGCTGTGGCACAAACCATTTCCCCTGCTGGGATGAGAAGCGTACACACTAGTCTACTCCGGAGTATCGATGCCCTGTCTCGATAATTCTACGACTAGGGACCTGAAAAAGGATGTGCTTGTAGACTGCCCACCCCCCACTAGTGTGACTGCAATCACAACGCTGGTAGTCAAGCAAGATCCTTAGGGCTCTATCAATATGTATTCGCGATATGCTAAAAGAAACATATTAAGATAGATATAAACCAAGTAGCATACTACTATGTTGAGCAAGACTGTTAATACAACTGTGAATATACCAAGCTTCCATTAAGTAATATACAAACTAGTATGATACAATAATGGCCCCTAGGGCATATACACTAACAAGAAGTGCCTCAGCATTTTAAGTCCGGCGCTCAGAGCCAAGCGCTCCACGTGCTCCTCACGTGGGCGCTGAGTGAACACAAAGTGTTCTTTAAAAATAAAGCCCAGCGCCATAAAGAGTGTTCAACACTAAGTAAGAGACAAAAAGGGAAAGGGTGTCAGAACCCAAATCAATGCTCAGTATTGTTAAATAAAAAGGGACTGAGCCCAAATAAATGTCCAACATTTTATTCAAAACTGAATGGGCTGAGCCCAAGTTGGCGACAAATCCGTAATTCAGATTAACTGAGCCCATGTTCTCACAATCTTTTAATTGATCTTAGTCCCAAACTTGGTTTTAGATTTTCCAACCAGTATTGGTTCAAGGGTACATCTCTTCATATTTCTGATAAATGTCGTTGTAATTCTTCAACGTCTTCAGAGAGATGGAGGGTCCTAATAACCAATACCTTTTGGCGCACCCCCAAACTGATTAAACCAGAACCCCATGGACTATGAGGTCCTTAAACTCATAGACTATGATGTCTTTAAACTTTACAGAATATGATATCTCTAAACTGCTACGGGCAATGATGTACTTAAACCCAACGGACCGCAATGTCCCTAAACTAAAACAATAGAGCCCAAATACTCCTTTGTTGGATCTAAATGATCCCAAAACCCTGTTAAGTAGATCTTAGTCTAAAATTAGACTAACATATCCTTAACAAACGTTTAAGTTGATCTTAATCTAAAACAAGATTAACGGTCCTTAAACCAACCCAAACCCAAATCTAAGAAAATACAGATTTGGACTAATCCATTCCCTACGGGCGACAACATAAATTAGTCTCCTTGTACAATCCACGGGCAACCAAAAATAAAAAAAAACACACACGACACGAAGTGACCTTCTTGAGCAGGAGAAAGTGGTTACCGCGATGCGGTAGCATAATTAACAGCAGGGGTTTGCGCCTGCAGGGAAAAGCGTCCCGCAATCAAAAACCCTTCACAATGAGAGGGAATCTGACGAGTCTGCTACAACGGCCGCATCCGTCTAAACCTCTGATGCATGGTGCCATAAATCAACTTGGCATCTTCGGAGAGGTGGACGGATAAAACCAAATTGCATCTGCCCCTAAATTCAGGCAAGACGACCTACGCGGTCGCGTTTCTGTTTTCGGCGGTAAACAGATTCTGGCATGCCCGGTGGGACCTTTTCCTCTTTCCACTCCACACTTTGTGTGTCGTGTTTTGCGAATGAATCGTGGTTTGCTATGGTTGCCCCTGGATTCGAGGTACTAAGATTTGGTGTCTTGCTCCATGCAGAAAATAGATGATCAATGGCTTCCAACTACAACAACTGCAACAATTCCCACTCCTTCCTCGCTTGACGAGTGACTTATGGGCCTCAAGCGGCCTCCGTTTTCACGATGCCAGTGGAGCAGGTGACGCAAGCCACCACTGGGTTGTTCTTTGGGACCATGCTCCCACCAATGAGCTTCAACGCCCCACTGCCGTCGCAAGAAGCTCTGAAGAAGTTGGTCTTTGATCGTCTTACAACCACTGCGACCCCTCTCAACGTGTCGTCCGAATCCAGCACCTCAGTTTTCAACAGACTAGGCTAAAGCTCAGGTGGGTCCGTGAAAAATCCTATAATACCTGAAGGGGTTATCCCGAAGCGGATAGCCAATCCTTCTCTTGAAGTCGTCAAAGAGGCTTCTCCTAAGGGATCGGTCTTCATAAGAATGGCCGTTCCAGCTCCTGCTTCGGGCAAAGTCACCAAGGCTGCTTCCCCTGCCCGGAAATCGGTCTTCGACATATTAGACGGTCCCTCATAAAGGACGTCAGTCTTCGACAGGATAGCGCCAATAACAACCTCTCCTCAAAGCTGGAGGCATGACGAAGCTACTTCGACAATGGAGGTGATCCCATCTGTGAGACATGCTCGACATCGCCACTGGCGCCGAGTGAAGAAAGCTGGGGGCAGTTCCCTTTCTAGACTAACTCAACCAGCTCCAACGGTGGAAGTCGATACTGCTGTTCCAACTGGGAACAGCTTTGAACCGCTCAGGAGGGTGCGTAAGAACTCTCCGACTGTTGTGCTGAAAAGATCTCTTCCACCTCTAGAGAACGTTACAAAGGCAAAGCAAGAGAAGCCCCTTCAGCGGCTATCCTCGAAAATTCACAGGGTCTAGCGAAAAGTCCAAAACTCCGTCGTTAACCAAGACTACTCTCGCCAACCAAAGAAGATGAATGTTCTGCAAGAGAAGGACCACCCTGTCATACCACAGAAGGTGTTGTCTATTTGGGTGCCCGCTGCAACGGCCCCCTCAACTTCAACCGCCCACAAAAGAAGAAGGCCGGAGAAAATCCCCGTGTCTGCGATAAATCTCAAGGGCACTGATTTTAGACGCCCGAAGTCTGGGGGCATGGTAATGCACACCATTTACATGGCTTCTGGGAAAGAGGATAGCCGTATCTCCATGGGCCATCGACCACTCACGCGGTCAGTAACTAAGGCTCAGGAGCAATAACAACAAAAGCTCCAAGAGATGCTGACGACCATGGCCACACTCACTGGGCCAAAAGTAAGCCTTGAGACATCGTCGGAACAACGCCGAGAACAGGAAACTGATGACGAGTTCCTTCGAAGAATTCTTGAGAAGAAGGACAAAGAGGCCGCGGAACAAGCGGCCAACATAAGACAAATGGCGCTATTGTTCTAAGATATGGTAGGCATGATGATCCATCCGGACCCTTCAGCCGAAGATCCTCCAGTAATAATTCAAGATGATAAAGGGGAGACATCAAACCCTCTTCCGGCTCTATCAGCAGCCAAGGAAGAAACGATTTCTAAAGCCGCGCTTGATGACTATATCGCTCAACAAATACGAGCACATCAAGCAAATGAAGCAACTGGCCAAGTTGTCAGAACTGAGCGACCATATCCAGGCTGGTACGATCAGATTAAGTACCCGCCAGGATACACGATTCCTAAGTTCCATGTATACAAGGGGACGGGAAATCCCCATCGGCACGTCGCTCAGTTCAGGGCTTTGTGTGGAAATACTGGAGTTGACGATAAGCTACTGCTTCGTCAATTCGTCGGCAGCTTACCGGAGACGGCGTTTGAATGGTATTCAGAGCTTTCCAACGACTCCGTCAAAACTTTTACGGATATGGAATTGCTATTCACCCAGCGTTTCTCAAGCGCTAGCGAACGCATCCCAATCACGAAATTGATCAATGCATGGTTAAAGCCAGGTGAAACATGGGTTCAGTATGCAATCCGGTGGCGGAACCTATGGTCGAAATGCGAACAACGCATCGAAGAAACTCCTGCTGTAGGCATGTTCATGGGTACCGTCGATCCGCAGGCGACCATAGTCCAGTTCATGATGTTTTTCAAGCCGACTACCTTCCAGGCCTTGATTGACAAGCTGGCCCAAATGGATCAGGTGGGCCATAGACCGTCTTCCTCGAAAACGGAGTCTCAAAACGAAAAGGGAAAAGGGAAAGCGACCTTCATCGCCAATGCTCAGCAGTAACCCGGCGGTCCAAAACCAGCTGATCGCCAAAACGATAGACAACAATTCTTTAATGAAAAGCTGAATCGCCCTTATTCGTTTCCCCGGGATAAAACGGGGAGACTGTTTGAGCTGGCGGTGCGCAACAGGATCATCAATCTGCCAGATCCAAGACGTCCGCTGCAGCCAGGAGATGCCAACAATACTAATTACTGCCCCTACCACCATGAAGTAAGCTATCCAATCGAAAATTGCTTTGTCTTCAAAGGCTAGATTGAGGACCAATACCAACAGGGCAAATTTGCGCTGTCTGAGAATTGGAAGGTGAGCCCGCCCCAGTCACACACTCCTAAAAATCTAGACACGCCAGGGGTATCAAGCTCTTTAATAGAAGAAGATCTATGGGAGGTTTCTCTTTCAGCCAAAACTAAAAGAATGCTGAAAGATCTCCAAGCATGTCCAGCGATTAGGTGGAAGAGTCCGCTGGAGCCCGAGATTGTCGAGGGGATGCTGAAGTTGCGCCCAACGCTGAAAGTTGGTGATGGTGGACAAAACATTCAGGCCAAGCCTCCAAAGTCTTTAAAGAAAAAGAAAAAGGCCAAGAAGCCCGTCCAACCCGAAGACAGCCGTACAGGTTTGCAGAAATACATCGATGCACTGAAAGAATATAACCAGAAGGCATGGACCCCAATCACGTTGGATGAATTCTTTGAGCATGTTCTTGAGAATGAAGCCGATGACGCCGATGAAGGAGACAATTCTTCAGAAGAGCCCGAAGACTATGTGGCAAGCTGCCACATAATCTCTCACTCATCGATAAATGGCAGAGAAGCTCCTGATGCAGAGAAACTGGGGGCAGATCCAGAACTGGAATCAAAATCCCTAGAGCCATCGGACGAATGCATTGACAGACTGCTGAGCGAAGCTCTTCAGAAAAGAAAATATGACCGAGAGCGTGAAACAACCATATATGAAAGGGCTAAGCGTCGTTGTCACGTTGAAGAAGCACCGGTGTTGAGAAGGCATAGAGTATCCCAACAGGATAGAAACACTTCTGCCACCAACAAAAGCAGGTCTAATACAAGGAAGCAGTTCGCTAAAGCCCTGTCGATGGGAATGAAGTTTTCACCTTTCAAAGAAGACACTTCATAAAATACGTTCCCCGACGAACTAGATGCACATCTGAACTACTGCTTATACCATCAGAGGATCACACACCCTACCGAGGAATGCATGGCCTTTAAAAATTGGTGGCAGGGATACGTTGCTCATTAACAGCATTTCAAGCGGATGAAGCGCAAAACTCGCCGAGAGCAGAGAAGCACGACAGTTGAGCGCAAAAGAACTTCCGGCGACTGTCACATGGTTAATTCCGGGGGATCTCAAGTTCTTACCTTCGGGAGCGATTCTGATGAAGAAATGGCCCTCAGCCTTCTCTTCAAGTAATCCATCTCCGAAACAGAAGAGATGAAGACCTGCGAGAACATTCAGCTAAGCAATCATGCGTTACCCGAAAAGAATCTCGGACCCACAAACAAGGAATCGAACAAAAAAGATAAGGGGAAAGAAAAAGTCCCTGAAGATATCACCCTCAATGACTGAGTCGTCGAAGAGCTTGGAGCCAAGGACCCGCCCAAGAAAAACAAGGTGGATTACAACGTTCTGGCACACCTGAGGAAGATACCCTCGTAGCTGAGCATTCTCGATGCCCTTCTTCTATCTAAAGAGGTAAGAGATTCTTTGATCAAGGCACTACAAGAGCCCGAGCAGTTCCAAGCTTTCATTGCCGAAGAAATGATGAAGGACGAGCTAGAAGAACTGCACACTGCTGACGTCACTTTCGGCGATGAAGATCTCCTCTTCAGAACTTGTGAGCATAACCGTCCCCTCTATGTCTCCGGGTATTGCCATGACATCAAGATAGAGAAGATCCTAATTGACAACGGGTCTTCTGTCAATCTCCTAAACGTAAGGGTGCTAAAGGGAATTTGCATGAGCGTGAAAGCACCCCGCTCGGGATAAAATCACCATCTCCGGGTTCAACTCCCAGTCATCATGGACACCCGGGTCTGTGATACTGACGTTACGCTTTGGGCTACTCATCACTGACATCAAATTTCATGTTATTGACGCCAAGACTTGCTACAACGCTTTGCTCGGCAGGCCTTGGTTACATGAGTACAACATCATCCCTTCTACACAACATCGGTGTATGAAGTACTTCAAAGATGGTCTCGAGTATACCGTGACTGGGGAGCTGAACCCATTCTCCGTGAATGAAGTCCGAAAGTACGAAGATGCAAAGTATTTCTTGCCAGACTTTGAAGACACAGAAAGATGCCATAAGCCGGAGAACAAGCAAAAAGCTATCACCACTATTCCGGTTTTTGGGAGCAATAACGAGGAGGAGGAAGAGATAGTCTATTCGGGGCCGCTCTAATACAACAAGCCCAGACCGTCTACCCCTATGTTGATCTTCGACAGCGACTCTGAAGATGAGGTCAATGAAGCATTTTCTGTTCGGCCATCAATACAAGCCTTCACAGGCGATGAACGGAGTTTTAAAATCGCCATGGTTCCACAAAAGCATTACAAAGATCTTGACGAACTTGATACCTATAGTGTGCAAGAACTGCAGACGTTCTACATCCCTCCTAGGCGAAAAGATGAAAAGGCGATCCACTTTTATCGATCCGCGGAAACCAAAGTGGAGAATGAAATCTGGCATTGTGCCGATTCTACGCTTGACAGGTTCCAGCCCATCCGTCTGCCCAGATACTACACAGAAGGATTAAAAAGGATATTGAAGCGCCAAGGCGTACCCATCAAATAAACTGCTCGAAAAGCTCAGTTCTACAACAGGATCTGGAACATCCCCGAAACTCAGCGAAAATTGCCCAACGGGAGAATGGAAACGAGCGGTCTTGGATATGTTCAATCCAAGAAACGGGAACGATTCCAGGGC
The DNA here is from genome assembly GCA_030015575.1 of Agapanthus africanus. Taxonomy (NCBI): domain Eukaryota; kingdom Viridiplantae; phylum Streptophyta; class Magnoliopsida; order Asparagales; family Amaryllidaceae; genus Agapanthus; species Agapanthus africanus. The sequence goes on from CM057341.1 coordinate 345,507,351, forward strand.
TGCTAAGTTATACATGACTTCGGTGGAAAAATGAGATACTTTGTTGGAAGAAACTGCAATTGAACCAAAATGAGATCCTGCCATAAAAATGCCAAGTCCATCGTTTGAAGAATAGATGAACAAGTTAGTACGGGAAGTGAGTCAAAAGGTTCAAACAGACCATAGCCGTGAAATGTCCATTTACGAGAAAGCCCGGATGCAACGCCTCTTTCAGCAGGCTACGGAGAATGAAAATGCCCTTCGTCGCCAGCCCGTCATACGGAAGACCCGACGCGAAGGCAAAAACAAACTGAAGAACGAAAAAAACGTTTGACAGCAGCAAAGCGGGTCCAAGAAGCCACGCGATCGAGAATTGAGAATCCGGGATCCGTCTCTTATAAAGAAGATCGGTCGAGCATATTCTTTTCCCCAAGACAAGACAAGGAAGATATTCGATCTTGTCATGAAACATCAAATGATTACGCTCCCGGAGTCCAAACACCCCGAACAAGCAGGCGAGGTGTCTCACCCGGATTATTGGTCCTAACACCGAGCGATAAGACATCCTCTCAAAGACTGCTTCACCTTCAAAAGCTAGGTAGAAGACCAGTATCAGCAAGGCAGGTTTGCTCTATCCAGTAGTAGGAGGGTAACCCCACCACAGAAGCATGAACCGAAAGCCGTCTATGCAGCGAGAGTAGAACCGGATCAACATCGGTCTTGGAAGCGATCTCGTACCTGTCACATGATAACGCTGTCAGAAAAAGGAGTACGCGAGGATATGGATGACCTCCCCTGGTGCTTCGAAAATGAGGATGAAGATGAGTTGATCTCAGAACTTCCACCGGCGCCAAAAGAGTTGGAAGATGGAATACATATTAGCGCGGACAACTTAAGGAAAATCGACTTAGGGATGGCAGACGATCCAAGGCCAACGTTCGTCAGTGAGCTGCTGTCTGAGAAATAGGTGGCCACGTTAAAAGACATGCTTATACAGTATAAAGACTGTTTCGCATGAAACTATGCCGAGATGCCGGGATTTGATCCAGAGATAGCTGTGCATAAAAAGGCGATATCGCCGGATATCAAGCCAGTTAAACAAGCGCCGAGAAGAATGCGTCTCGAACATGAAATGAGCATCAACGCCGAGGTCAAGAAGCTAATCAACTCCAGCTTCATCCAAGAGCTTCAGTACCCTGACTGGATCGCTAAGATCATCCCAGTGATGAAGAAAAATGGGCGGTGCGCATCTGCGTAGAGTTTCGGGATCTCAACAAAGCTTGCCCGAAGGATGATTTTCCCATACCGGTTACCGAGCTGATGATAGACAACACGTCCACTCACGAAGTCTTCTCCTTCATAGACGGTTCGTTAGGGTACAATCAAATAAAGATGCATCCCGAAGACCAAAAGCATACAGCTTTCCGGACTCCTCTGGGCATATTCTGCTACAAAGTGATGCACTTCAGTCTGAAGAACGCCAGCGCTACCTACCACAGGGCCATGACAAAGATTTTCGATGACCTCATATATGAAATCGTCGAATGTTATATTGACGACCTCGTGGTTAAAAGCAAATCGTACGAGGAACATTGGGAGCATCTGAAGATCGTGTTTCGACGCCTTCGGAAATACAACTTGAAGATGAACCCTTTCAACAGGGAGTTCGGAGTTTCATCGGGCAAATTCCTAGGATTCATCGTCCGACATCGAGGCATCGAGATAAACCCGTCAAAGATCAAGGCGATCATGGAAATGCCTCCGCTAAAAACTCTCAAACAACAGCGGTCTCTCCAAGGGAAGCTCTCATATATCTGGCAATTCATAGCCAATCTCTCCGGCAAATGCCGCCTCTACAGCCATTTAATGAAGAGGGGGACCCCTTTCGTTTGGGATCGCAAATGCCTAAGTGCACTGGACGAAATCAAGCAATACCTGCAGAATCCGACGGTACTGACCTCTCCGGTCAAGGGAAAGCCCCTCATCTTGTACACAACCGTCCTTGAAGGTTCCTTAGGCGAGCTATGGGCACAGGAGAATGACCAAGGGAAAGAGAGAGCCCTCTACTATTTGAGTCGTATTCTCCTTGGGGCAGAAAACGACTACTCCCCTATCGAAAAACACTGCCTGGCGTTAATCTTCGCGATAACGAAGCTCCGGTATTATGCTTTGGCGCATGAGGTCCACCTCATATCAAAAGTAGACCCTCTCAAGTATTTGATGTCAAGAGCCATACTAACGAGACGGTTCGCTAAATGGGCCCTGCTCTTAATGGAATTTTCGAAAACATACCGACCCCTCAAGGCAATGAAAGGCCAGGCCATCGCTGACTTCCTCACTGAGCATCCTATACCTATCGATTCACCCCTAAATTGCGAATTTCCAGACGAGCACGCGTTTGACACGATCGATGGGGAGAAAGGAGAGAGTGATACCCGATGGGAACTCTACTTTGATGGGGCATCTTCCATGAAGAAGCGAAAGCACAGCTCCCCTTAATCAAATCTGGGGTAGGCCTCATCTTCATGACTCCACAAGGAGGGATAATGCGCTTTGCCTTTACCTTGACAGAGCCAAGGACAAACAATGAAGCAGAATATGAAGCATTGATAGCAGGTCTTGAGATCGCTGTCGACATGGGAATCGAAAACCTCCTCATATACGGAGACTCCCAGCTAGTCGTTAGTCAAGTAAACGACGACTATCAAACGTGCAAACCAGGGTTGGTGAAGTACGGTGAGAGAGTACAACAATTACTGACTCAAATTCCTTCCTACGTTCTGGAAAGCATACCGCGAACGAAAAATAGCAAAGCGGATGCGTTAGCCTAACTCGCTAAAGAACTGGCTGACGAAAACCTCGATGATGTAAGGATCGTTGTGCAAACCCGTCGGGTTCTTGCACCAGCAGAAATATCTTTGGAGTCGTCCGAAGAAAAGGGAGCGACCAAGCAAACGGCCCTACAAATAAAAGACCAGGAAAAGACTAAGGATTGGAAAGAAGTCTTTATAGACTACATCAAATCCCGTCGAACACCTGAAGATGCATCCTCGAGACATCAGCTCATGAAACGAGCTCTTTCTTTTTCCTTCGTCAATGATACTCTATATAAGAGATCATTCGACTCTCTGTGGCTAAGATGCCCGGGACTGGAAGAAGCAAGGAGTGTCGTCCAAGAAACTCATGATGGACTCTGCGGTTCTCACCAAGCCGGGCCAAAGATAAAGCTGAAGATCAAAAGGATGGGCTACTATTAGCCCACGATGATTCAGGACCATCTCGAATACGCGAAACAGTGCCACTCGTGCCAGATTCACGGGGACTTCATCTACCAGCATCCAAATCCGCTACACCCAACGGTGGGCAGCGGGCCGTTAGAAATGTGGGGAACAGACATAATCAGGCCCATTGAACCAGCATCATCCAGAGGAAATCGGTTCATATTGGTGACAACCGATTACTTCTCTAAATGGGCAGAAGCAGAACCGCTGAGAGAAGTGAAGATGAAGAATATTCTCCATTTCTTCAAGACACACGTCATCTATCGGTACGGCTCTTCGTGACGGATTATCTCCGACAACAGGCCGGCCTGCAGAAGTCACAAAATCAGCCGCTTCGCAGAACAGCATAACATAGACTGGAGATACTCTTCGATCTATAATCCCCGAGCTAACGGTCTAGCTGAGGCCTTCAATAAGACCTTGACGAAGATTATAAAGAAGTCGATGTCCAAAAATAAGAAGGACTGGCACGAGAGACTGCATGAAGCTCTCTCGGCGTATCGGATCACGTTCAAAACGTCGGTATTCGACGCTGAAGCAGTACTACCCTTGGAGATAGAACTGTCATCTCTACGAGTGGCGGTTCATTACGAGCTAACAGATGAAGAAAATGCTCATCTTCGTCTTAAGGAGCTCGATACCCTTGACAAAACCCGGCTCATGGCACAGCAAAAATTGGAGACTTACAAAGCAAAGATGACGCGCTCATACGAGAGATTGACTAGGACGAGAACATTCCGCCAAGGCGAACTCGTACTAGTGGTCAAGAGACTTATGATCCCCAATCGTGCTAAACGGGGGAAATTCGAGCCGAACTATAAGGGCCCGTACATCATAGACAAAGTCTACCAGGGTGGGACTTACTTGCTTATGGATATGCATGGCGAAAGACCCTTCCGGCCAATAAATGGCCGGTTCCTAAAAAAATACTACGCTTGACGAGTCACGAACCAGGTTAATGATAGATGACGCCGCCTATGTCCGCTCACTATCTTTCTGAGACCAAACTCTATAAGTAGTGCCCAGTGAAATCTCGCCTCCAAGGCTATGGACCGGGATGTCCTAAAACTAACAATGGACCGTAATGTCCTTAAACTAGCTACGGACCGGAACGTCTTTAAACTACTACAAACCGCAGCATCTAGAGGCTGACGCAAAAAAAAAGTACGTCCATAAACGAAATAGGCACGGATGAAAACCCGAAAGGGCTCCGTGAGTAAGAACAGCAGGGCTGCCGGCGAGTTTGTGAAAACCCGAAAGGGCGCAATCTCGTTAAAGGACACTTGTAAGGTCCTCTCGACCTTGTAAGGAGAAAATACCTGTGTGAGATCCTTACGACTCACAAGGGAGCAACAAACTTAGAGATCCCCACGATTCCTATGGAGAAGTTACACTCACGACTCGTAAGGAGAATTCCCCTATGAGACCCTCACGACTCGTAAGGAGAATTCCCCTATGAGACCCTCACGGCTCATAGGATTCAAATGCCTTAAGCTACAGGGATCTGAACCTATTCTTAAGCCGTCATACACCCCAACTTTGCCCTACAGGTGGTCCAATACTGTCCCTTGTATACAATCTACGGGCACAAACAAACGTTTCCCCAAAAGAGTCCCACCAGCAAAGAGGGATATCCTCATATGCTGAATAACGCTTGTAAGTCCTCTCGACTTATAAGGAAAAAACACACTTGGGAGATCCTTACGACTCTCAAGAGAAAACGCACTTAGGGGTCCTCACGACCCCTAAGGAGAAAACACACCTACGAGATCCTCACGACTCGAAGAGAGAAATACCTTTATGAGACCCTTATGGCTCATGAAGTCAAAAGCCTTAGTCGACATGACCTTAACCCTGTTTACTAAGTCACCTTTGTTCGAACCGACAAAGGCAAATGATGATTCGCTCCTGGCAATATCCTAGTTGTAACGATGCTGATGCCAAAATCGGTATTAGGTCCCAACTCCCTTACTCGCAGCAAAAAGTCAGCGAGCTATAAATGCATATGAAATAGCCGAAATGATAGGGCAACTTGCAACAAAATCAGCAAGTAAAAGATATGCATACAAAAATAGCCGAAATGATTGGGCAACTCGCAACAAAAGGCTGCGAGTAAAAGAAAAAATATACATATAGCCGAAATGATTGGGCAACGCGAAAAATAGCCGAAATGATTGGGCAATCGCGAACTTCGCGATATAAAAGCTGAAATAATAGAGCATCACGGAAAGATATAAAAAAATGAAAGAATGAAACTTTTTCCCTACAGGGAAGTCCACACTGACCCCTATATACGATCCATGGACATAAACTAGGGAACCACATTTCCCCACCAGACTCTGTTAAATGGAGAGCCAGATCTCGACGGCAATATCTGCATCCCAGAAGATCAACACTGCGTTCCATCTTAACTCTGGCAAGATGCAAATGTGACGTCAATAACTGACCCTAAGGTCGCAACGAAGCGGAGCCATGGCACAGCCTCTAATTCCAAATCTCGACAGCAACATCTACAGCCTATAGGCCATCAAAGGCGTTCCTCTTCATGCCAGCATGGCACGGATGCGACGTCACCAATCGGAGCCACGGCAAAGTCCCTAGTTCCAAGACTCTACAGTTTACAGATAACCTAAAGTCGACCCCTTGACCTCCTTGTCGTCAAGCAACGCTTCGACACGGATACATGTCAACCCCTGACTTTCCTGTCGTCAAGCAACGCTTCGACACGGATACATGTCAACCCCTGACTTTCCTGTCGTCAAGCAACGCTTCGACACGGATACATGTCAACTCCTGACCTCTTTGTCGTCATGCAACGCTTCGACTCGGATACATGTCAACCCTTGACCTCATTGTCGTCAAGCAATGCTTCAACACGGATACATGACAACCCCTGACCTCCCTGTCGTCAAGCAACGTTTCGACATGGATACATGTCAACTCCTGACCTCCTTGTCCTCAAGCAACGCTTCGACATGGATACATGTCAACCCTTGACCTCTTTATCGTCAAACAACGCTTCGACACGGATACATGTCAACCCCTGACCTCCCTGTCGTCAAGCAACACTTTGACACGGATACATGTCAACTCCTTACCTCCTTGTCGTCAAGTAATGCTTCGACTCGGATACATGTTAACCCTTGACCTCCTTGTCGTCAAGCAATGCTTAGACACGGATACATGTCAACCCCTGACCTCATTGTCATCAAGCAAGGCTTCAGCTCGGATACATGTTAACCCCTGACCTCCCTGTCGTAATGCAATGCTTCGACATGGATACATGTCAACTCCTGACCTCCTTGTCTTCAAGCAACGCTTCGACTCGGATACATGTCAACCCCTGACCTCCCTGTCGTCAAGCAATGCTTCGACTCGGATACATGTCAACCCATGATATCTCTGTCGTAAAGCAATGCTTCGACTCGGAGATAAGTCAACTCACCAATCACTTACAAGTCCTCTCGACTTGTAAGGAAGAAAATTCTCTTGCGAGATCCTTACGACTCTCAAGAGAAAATGCACTTAGGAATCCTCACGACTCCTAAGGAGAAAATACACCTACGAGATCCTATCGATTCGTAGGGAGAAAAATCTTTATGAGACCCTCACGGTTCATAAAGTTGAAAGTCTTAGGGGGCAGATCCTAACCCTGTCTCCTAAGCTATCGCTACCCTACAAAGAGTTCAAGACGAACTGTTACTTATTATCTACAAGCCACACTTGCCAAAATTACATCCCATAGAAATTGAGGTGCTACTTAAGAGTATGTAAACTGCTTTGCGCCAAGTCAAAACAAAAAGACATAACACACGGACGTCAATCACATATTATGCAAGGCAATAAGGAGAACATTTGACTTGCATCCAATTGAGCGTCCGAAGCATACCCACTCATGTATGTGCGAAAAGAATAAAATAAACGCATGGAAAGGAAAAATTTGTTATTCATACTTCAGAAAGTTCTTACATTGATGAAAACATTAAACTAAAGCTTCATTAAAAATTTTACAATGGCAAAACATTGAATCCAGGATACGGATTAAGAAATTTGAATGTGAGGTCATCTAAAATGTTTCTGGCCTCTCTGACCATTCTCGTGTGCTTCCTCTCATGATCGCAAGCGTCAGGATCCTCGCTGATGTCCTCCGCCCTCTGATAAGCAGCGATTATCGTCATCTGTTGGAAAGTTCGATGCAAAATATCAACGAGATTATCTCGCCACTTCTTCAAGATCAGGCCCATCAAATACATTGAGTGCACCTTATCTTCAGCGTCATCCAGTGCATTAAGCGACATGGTTTCGTAAAATCCATGAAGTGCTCCCCAAATTTCTCTCACTATAATCTTAAAAAGAGCGGAGTGACGAGGAAGTAGTCGACCGTTGTGTGCATTGAAACGATTCATAATTTCAGCGCAATGGGCGTTTGTAAACTCCTGCTTTTGACAACGGCCTTATGCGCGAATGTCCTCATAATAAATGATTTCGTCAAGATAGTAAAGATGAGCGGTGTTCAGTCGAAAATATTGCACATTTGATATAACATTTTCCTTACTTTTGTTAAGGCTTAAAGGTGTTTATTGTAAATATAGAACATATGAGGATTTATCTGCAAAATATCTATTGTCATGTGTTCTATATATTATAATTAACATTATGAAGGAAAATATATGCATATAATATTTATATAATATTTTAGTAATTTAAATATGCATATCATATCAAATATTCTAATCAAGATTTTTAAACTATTGTATCATATAAAATGGTTAGGATAATATCTCTCTCTAATTTAAATATTACTAACATTATTCATGGAGATATTGTGCAAATTTAACTCAGGTCAAGTGATTAAGATTTTCAAGATATCAGGATCAAAAATCTGCCAAAATCGAAAAATCAATACTGGCAGAGACTCAGCAAATATTTGAAAAATCGAGGCATGGAAAATTACCATATATGGAAAATCACCATATTAGGAAATCACCAGATATGGAAAGTCACCATATTAGGAAAGCCACCATATTAGAAAATCACCATATATGGTAACTAGGTTTTCTTCTTTGAGGGCTATATAAAGGACCGAGTGCTAAAGTTAGAATTCATCACCTTTTACACAAAGCAAATCACCGTCAATGAACACAAGATCCACGACAGGTCCAAGATTCAACGTGATAGAGTGACGTGAGATTCGATGGAGCATCTACTTCTTACAAGGCAGAGATCGAGAGCAACTTCTTCTTTTTCTTGTAATCTAAAGTTGAAGGCTTTGTAATTGTGAAGTTGATTAATAAAGGTAGATCATTATTTAAAATTTATTTTCTGCATTTAAATTATGAACTCATTCCCTATCCGTTCTTCTTCTATCTCCATCGTGCGCGAGTAATTCTCCGCTTGATAGTGTTCATAAGATTAGGGTAGATCAATGGATGAAAAAATGTTTTTAACTTTTTTTAAGTCTTATTAAGTTTATAAACTTTAGAAAAATAAATGTTAACATCCTTATGGGGCTCGCTACCAATTTATTGCTAGTCTCGACCGCGATTTGAGATCAAATCAATAATTATTTTGTTAAGGGTTAGACATGAATAGATTTCAACGAAAGGACAAGGGTCAATAGTGGGGAAACCCTAGTTTCTTCCAAGAAACCTAATCCTCATTCATCACTATCAATCTAGTTTTAAATCTATAAATAGGCAAAATGAGTAATTTTTATTAGTCATCCATGACTACTAAATTTTAACGAACCCAACAAGCCCTCTTCTGATATAAAATCTACATCCGTCTTTAAACTAGATCTATATTCTACATCCGTGTTTAACGTAGATCTAGATTATATAACTATTCTTCACTATTCTCTATTCCTCTATTCTTCCTCTTTTTCAACACGTCTAAAGTAAGATTGAAAGATTCCATATATCCCTGAGGACGACCTATACTCATCTCGGTCTAGCTACACGCGACACCGTTATTGATTGTGGTTACTACACACACTTCTTTAAATACAGATCAATCAAATGGCGCCGTTGCCGGGGATACGTGCGTAATATTTTATTCTTACTATTTGTGTTGAATTATTATTTGATCTATATCATAAAAATAAAACAAAACTGCATCTTGCATATTTAACGATTAGTGTGCGATATTTGCAAGGGAATCTGGAGTCATTTTAGCGAGGAGATAAAGATTCGGAGACATTCATCCAGACCCATAGGAACAAAGGAAACCGGTGAAAAAATTAAACAAAGAACCCCCTAAAGCACGGTGGAACCGTGGCTATTGTGTGCAAATGGTGGCGGAACCGCGGCGGTCTTGGGATGTTGTGCCCTCAAACTTTTCCGGTATCTTTTCTATCTCTTTCTCTCTCCTCGGAAAAATCCAATAATATATTTTCTGCAGGATTCTTTACAAAATATCGCCGCTCAAAAATGTTTTTGTGTGTTTTGTTTTGCGGGTTGTTTTTGCATATTTTAATACGGAGTTTAAAGGGCAAGACCACAATTTAGATTAGATGGGGATTTCATTACCCTTCCTAAGCCCTACAAATCACAAAACGAGCATCCGCATTACCCTACCTTAATTAAAAAATATTTAGACCAAGACTCTAAGGACTGTCGCACTCAAAAAGGACCGAGGAACGTCGTGGGGAATCTATCGCTTATCCTCATTTCTTTTGTGGTGTCTAGGAAAGTGTGTCTAAGGCATGTGGTTACCTAATTAGGCCCGCTATTTTCGGTGATTCGTATAGCGGACACCTCCCACTTACCTGGCACTTACCTGGCCACAAGAGCGATAAAGAGGTGGTAGAGGATTGATCGTGCGGCTTGTCCTTTGGAAGTCTAGGAGCGGTCTAGAGCTTGACCTAGGTGACCTTAGTTTTAGGGTTTGCTTGTGCATTTTGTGATTTGTCAAGTCAATCTTCAAGTCCACTTTCAAAGCAAAACAATCCAAATAGAGCTTAAATCTTTTCACCCTCTTTTCTTTTCACCTTCTTCTAATAGGTAACCTAAATAAAAGAACTCTTGCCGAGCTTTGCTATCCAGAACCAGATATTTCTTGTTATCGTAATCGTTTCGGTATACCATCCGACTCTAAAATGCCTTTAAGATATCGGATAGAGCTAACGGAAAGAAAAGTTGGCTACCTCACTCCAGGTCCTGTTAACCGCATCCAAATTCTACATCTTCTTATGTTGATACTCGGAGTGAAAGAACTCCTAAACAATCGCCGAGCATATAGCGAGGGCTAACAGCCAAAGTTTCAATCCAGTCAAACCATTAGGACAACAAAAACCACCACTTTCTAAAGAAGATTTTCATACTCGGTTTGTGGTGTATATGATGACTGTTGAAAATCATCAACCAACCAACCAATATCAATATTCTTCTTATCACAATGTTGATCCTACCCCTGCTCAATTTGCACAACCATTCAATTCCTATCAATCCTACCCGACTTTTACACCTTATCTAGACAGTCCTTCTAATCAGTCATTTGGGAGTTTTACTTATCCACAAAAATTTCAATCTTATACTGAAACCCCTTACCGACCCATGTCTAGTCTTGAGTGGACACTAGAAGGATATATGATAGCGTCATGCCGCACCAGAGAGGAATTGAAAGAGTGAATGGCCGTCCTCAACAAAAAAAACAAACGAGCAACTAGTTTCGAACCAGCTCAAAAATTTTCAAAGTATGATACGGCCACAGGACAAATTGAGAATTTGGGTAGTGAGAGAGAGAGCGGTACACCCCTGCTAATCAAATCTCCCCATCCCAAATTGAAATCCATAACTCTAGTTTCACTAATCTACCAAGTACACCAAATGATTCACCAATTGAAGATAGAATGTCTGACGAGTTGTGTGACTTTATAGCGTTTGATTTACACGATTGTGAACGGTCCATTTCAAGTGAAGCCACACCCAATCCTTGTGATCTCTACACGTCCACTCTAGAACCACAATTGATTGAGAACCCTCCTTTTGATGTGGTGTCTGAGAATTTTAACCTTCACTTGATTGAAGAGATTGACGTTGGGGATATATTGAATGATGAACCCGAAATTTTGGATGAGTTTTTCCCACCAACTCATCAAGTCATTTCACTCCCGTGTGATCATCATCTCGAGCCTCTAACTATTCTTCCCGAACCCCATATGCGTCTTAAAGTTGATGATAAATGTATAACCGAAAAGCAGAACGAAATTCAACCTTCATTTCCCACATCTGGATCAGCAATACTCGACACACCATTATGTTTACCCATTTCATCTCCCACTTTCTCTGCTTCTTCTAATCTTCTTTTAATGATAGTGAGTGTTGATGAATCACAATCTGATAATTCGAGTTCGATAATTCTAGAAAGATCACTTGATTTAGACCCCTTTGAGAATGATGTCGATTGGTTTTTCAAGACTCCTACCTCCATAATTTTTGACAAATCAAGTGTGTTGAATTTTGGCGCGACCCTTATTAACATTGAAACGTTTAATCGGACCATCGATGAAAGTTTCGAAAATATTTTCGCCGAAGAACTCGCATTCTTAAACAACACGGATTTTGTGATTAATCAACCTCCACCTAGAGAAGTTGATCCTCCACCTTTTCTTCTTATAAAATACAAGAATGCAAATATTCTACTCATTCCTAATTAATCACATTCTCATATTTATCCACCATCACGGTTTCGTCTCTACCAGCCGAGACGTAAACCAGATCGATTCCGCCTCCTATCCCCCCACTTATTCACATTTATAATCTTACACCAACCAGTGCGATAAATCGATAAAATTTTTGAATGGTTGGTGTTGACTTTTGGTCTCTGTAAGGCTTTACTTTGACTAATAATTTTAACCTCCCTCATTTTAAATGCTTATTACTATTTTACTCAAGTTTGGAGGGGGGGAGAAAAATATTTTGGCTCTTGAAAGAAAATAAATTTTTACATAATTATGAGCCAAAAAGAAGTTTGGGGGAGAATTTCAGTTTCATTATTTTTTGTCCCCTTTGTTAACTTTTCCTCCCAAGTCTACATGTTTTTTAGGCTTAACAGATGACATCAGTGAGGACACTACTGCAAACAGGTTTGGGGGAGGTTTATACTTATTCACGCATCATTACATTATACTATATATAAGCACAAATTTTTTTTTGATAATAAAAGTTTTAGAGTGAAAAATTTACATATGAAAGATAGAAATAGTTTAAGAGAAGCAAGAAAGTTAGATGTTTTCTTAAACGAATCTAGTAATAAGTAGTTGCGAGCCGTTGTCCCGAGGGTTAGTAAGATGAAGGAAATTACTAATCTGAGGATAAAAATAAGTCTAAAAAATAGACCCTATTCTTAAGGCCAAACATTTGAACGTTGATACCCTACTATACGTACTTGCACACATCTTGAAACTTGGGATAGTAGATGATACCTTGAAATGCCCTTGTCTAAAATTCTTGGTATGAAGAAAAAAAATTATAAGTGGTGAAAAAAAATGAATATTGGTTTTGTAATTGCCAAGGCAGTATAAAAAAAATATAGTGAGGGTGCTTTATCACCTAGTGTCTTAGACCAACTGGTTTGGGAGCCACTGCTAAGTCTTAGGTGTTGCAAGACGAGAAATTAAGCCTTAATAATGCAAGAACATTTTGTATTCGGTCGGTCAGTACCTTAATAAGTATTAACGGTCGCATGAAGAATGTGTGAGCAATTCCATCTAAAATATTCACCAACTAAAAAGTACTAAGAAAGATGGACAAAGGTATGATTGCTTGAATTGAATTCTCTAAGTGTAGGGATGTCTTTTACATATACGTATGGGTATATGATCAATGTTTGGAGGAAATATAGGGAAGAAAACTAAAGAAGATGTTTTATTGAGGGATGATGTGATTTCTAACATCTTTTCACGACCATTAAGATAGGGCTCAATTCAACCGAAAAACTAGTGTAGTTGGAAACTCTTATTTTCAAGTTCTTTCTTTTATTGTTCTTATCTTTATATATAACTTTCACTATCTTTCGTTTATTATAAGATTTTGTGGGTGTAATCCGCTGAAAACTCTCACGAGACAATACTCCTCCTACTAGGGACACATAGAGGTTTAACGGCTTATTGCACGTGCTCAGTGCAATCGTGTTGCCTACAAAAGCGTGCTATTAAGTTTTCTTTCTTCTTTCTCCCTCTCTTGAATAACTAGTTTACTCTGGACGATCAAAGTTAAGTTTAGGGGTATTTGTTCAGTCGAAAATATTGCACATTTGATAAAACATTTTCCTTAGTTTTGTTAAGTGCTTAAAGGTGTTTATTGTAAATATAGAACATATGAGGGTTTATCTGCAAAATATCTATTGTCATATGTTCTATATATTATAATTAACAATACGAAGGAAAATATATGCATATAATATTTATATAATATTTTAGTAATTTAAATATGCATATCATATCAAATATTCTAATCAAGATTCTTAAAATATTGTATCATATAAAATGGTTAGGATAATATCTCTTTCTAATTTAAATATTACTAACATTATTCATGGAGATATTATGCAAATTTAACTCAGGTCAAGAGATTAAGATTTTCAAGATCAAAAATCTGCCAAAATCATAAAATAAATACTGCCAGAGACTCAGTAAATATTTGAAGAATTCAGGCATGGAAAATTACCATATATGGAAAATCACCATATTAGGAAATCACCATATATGGAAAGTCACCATATTAGGAAATCACCATATATGGTAACTAGGTTTTCTTCTTTGAGGGCTATATAAACGACCGAGGGCTAAAGTTAGAATTCATCACCTTTTACACAAAGAAAATCACCGTCAAAAAACACAAGATCCACGACAAGTCCAAGATTCGACGTGATAGAGCGACATGAGATTCGACGGAGCATCTACTTCCTACAAGTCAGAGATCAAGAACAACTTCTTCATCCTCTTGTAATCTAAACTTGGAGGCTTTGTAATTGTGAAGTTGATTAATAAAGGTAGATCATTATTTAGCATTTATTTTCTGCATCTAAATTATGAATTCTTTCTTTATCCGTTCTTATTCTATCTCCATCATGCGCGAGTAATTCTTTGCTTGATAGGGTTCGTAAGATTAGGGTAGATCAATGGATGAAAAAATGTTTTAACTTCTTTTATGTCTTATGAAATTTATAAACTTTAGCAAAATAAATGTTAACATCCTTATGGGGTGCGCTACCAATTTATTGCTACTCTCGACCGCGATTTGAGATCAGATCAACAATTATTTTATTAAGGGTTAGACATGAATATATTTCAATGAAAGGACAAGAGTCAATACTGGGGAAACCCGAGTTTCTTCCAAGAACCCTAATGCTCATTCATCACTATCAATCTAGTTTTAAATCTATCTATAGATAAAAAGAATAATCTTATTAGTCATCCATGACTACTAAATTATAACGAACCCTACAAGCCCTCTTCTGAAATAGAATCTACATCCGTCTTTAAACCAGATATATATTCTACATCCGTGTTTAACTTAGATCTAGATTCTATAACTATTCTTCACTATTCTCTATTCCTCTATTCTTCCTCTTTTTCAACACATCTAAAGTAAGATTGAAAGATTCCACATATCCTTGAGGACGTCCCGTACTCATCTTGGTCTAGCTATACGCGACACCGTTATTGATTGCGGTTACTACACAAACTTTTTTAAGTACAGATCAATCAAGCGGCCATATCGCCTGAAAAGGAAAATCAGTAAGAGTTTAGTGGACAGACTGATCAAGAAAACGCTTATTGAAACATACACAGGGATTTAAACAACTCTTGATATCCGCATGGAGAAAACAAGCGCTGATTAAGACACCCAACAAATTCAAATTTGTTCAATTAAGGAGGGAATCCTAAAAGGATTCTCCTTTAATGTGAGGCCCCTTGGGCCGAGGAGTTAATCTCCCTTGAGAGCAGCGCTCTGCAGACAGGAGTGACACCTGTCAACCCTAATCATAAGAGGAATAAAAATTCCCTAAGAATCCTAAAGAGCCATGCTCTGCGAAGAAGATGGAACAATCCATCAAAAACCCTAAAAGCAAAGCTTTTTACAAAAACTTTAGGATCTTTAAGATCTGTAAAGCGAACTCTAAAAAGTTCTTCGTTAATGGTTAAAAGAACTCTAAAAAGGATTTCTTTTTCTACTCCATGATCTATAAAGAGCAAAGCTCTGGTTTTTAATTAATGGGTTGAGAAACCCTAAAAATCGTTAATATCTGTGATCTAAGTAGAGCAAAGCTCTGTTAATGGGTTCAAAATCTTACCAAAAAATTTCACAGAGTCTTAACTCTAAACGTGTTTTCTGAGGCAGAGAGCTTCGCTCTGAAAGTGAATTAAATTCTCAAGAATAAGAAAACAAGAAGATGAACAGAGGTCATCTAAAAGGGGCCAAAGGCCCTATTTATTGGCGCTGGAAGTTGATCTAACTTCTAAGACAATCTAACGGTGGAGAGGCTGCAACCGCTACACTCACGTGTAAGCCATGTGAGCGCAACGGTAGGGAGGCATTATTTTCCCCCAATCAGAGCAAAGCTCTATTCAAATTTTGAAATTTGAAATGATGAAGTGCTTCATAAAAGCACTGGCGCCAAAAGCGCCAGCGTTAAGAGTCAAAAACTCTGAGGCAGAGCACACGTGCAAAGCACGAGAGCGCTGGCGCCGAGAGCGCTGGCGCCAAGAGTCAAAGACTCTGAGGCAACACTCATGTGAAAAGCACGAGAGCGCTCCCGCCAAGAGCGCCAGCGCTAAGAGTCAAAGACTCTGTGGCAGTGCTCACGTGCAAAGCACGAGAGCGCTAGCGCCAGCACTAAGAGTCAAAGACTCTGAGGCAGTGCTCGCTGATTGTTTCCTGTGCTTAATTTTAATTACCGCAATCAAGACGGTTTCGCTTAGTAGCTCGCCGGTTGAGTACGGGTCGATCTACAGGGAGATGGAATATTTTTCTTTATGTTTTAACAAGTTAAATCCAAATATTTTGAGTTTTGTTTTATGATCTACCAATAAGATAAAGGATGATAAAGAACTTGCTAGGGTTAGTATTAGATTAGTTCGAGTTAGGAATTTCTCAGTTCTTTCAATGCCCTTCTTAATATTGGTATTAAGTTAATCGGCAACAACGGGGATTAGCACGACTAGGATGAAACTTACAAGTATAAGCTAGGCTTTCCATGCTTAGTTTCTTGTCCGTCCGTTCTTGGCTCTTGTCCGTCCGTTCTTGGCTCTTAGCCCTAATCTCCGGTTAATTCAACCACAAACGGTCTGACTAGGGAATCACCGCTATCATATAGCGTAGGGTGCCGTAGTGAGCGGATTGTTGTTCAATTAAAGAGAGTCCGAATTAAAGTGTTTGGCAAAGAAAAGAGTGAGAGAGATTTCCTTCTCTCAAACTTTCCTTCTCCTGCCCTAACAAGTGAGAAATTACCCATCCATTAAAAAGATAAAAAATAAACAAGATAGGTAGAAAGAATTGAGGTTAATAAAAATTACAACTAGCTATTTGAGACCTCACCTTGGTAAGGATCTTACTCATGCATCATCGTTGTGAAGGAAAAAGAAAAATATAAAGAAAGCAACAAAAAATAAACAACTAGATTAGCAGATAAAAAATTACGATGAATAAAAGACATGCAAGATAATAAGGAACTTTTTTTATTTTTTATTAATCAACGCTCATAAACTCACTACAATTTATCATAGAGAAAGATAACGAAGAACAGAATTTAATTCTAAAATCTAAATAAAGAAAGGCACACTTTAGTTGGCTTTAAGCTCTGCTATTTATAGGCATACATTCTGAAACCCTAGGTATACATTCTGAGCTAAACACGAGATTACAAAACAACCCCAAGAGAGGCGAGTCAACGCTGCTTCAACTTCCACCGACATTGTTCAGACACGGCCGCGGAACCTCGGCAGAAGTGCCTATTTTGCCGCGGTTCCGCGGCCATTTGGTGGAATTGGGGGACCATCTTTTCAGGGCTTCTCCATATTACTATTCTTTTATGTTTTGTACACTTGGTTTCTCAGAAATCAGTTTTCTTCTAGATTTTCAGCAGTGCAAAATGATGTGGACTTTTTCCTTGAGCTACGCGTTTGAAGTCTTGGATCTTATGCTGCCCTTGTGCTTTGTGCATTGAACTGACCAACGATTTGCCATTTTGTCCCTTGAACTAGTAGGCGGTATCACACGGATGGTTAGCGGCGATCAGTATTCATCTATTGTTGGTCATAGTCCCACATTTGTTGCGACTTTTCATGAATTTTAGTGTAAAGAGCTGAGAACCTATAACCTGTAATTATTCAACAAACACGGATCAAAAGTACTTACCGATATGCATTGTGATCAAGAATGGGCGGTATAAAAATGCAAAAATCTGATATGAACAAATACCCCCAAACTTATCTTTTGCTCGTCCCGAGCAAAGCCAATTTTTATTCTCAAAAAATACTAACCTCACTTTCGCAGGGCACTAAGCTCGTGCATCAAGCCATTAAACTTCTAGGTGTCCCTAGTAGGAGGAGCGTTGTCTTATGAGGGTTTTCAGCGGATACTACCCACAAAATCCGATCAATTTGGTCGTTGACTCTAATTCTTCATTCAGTATTCTAGCAAGAATTTCTATCATTTTCAACTTAGAAATCATCAACCTGTATTTTTCACACATCCTTTTCATTTATCCTAAGATCATATACGTTTTTCCAGTTTATAAAGCTTTCAGTATCTCCTAAGTTTTCCTTCTAAGGTGCAATCTTAACTCAGGAATTTTTATCATCTCTACTGAAGATATAAACCCTATCTTTCCTCCAAACTCCAATTATATACCCCTACGTGTGTGTAATTATCATCCCTATACTTGGAAATTCAATTCAAGCTATCATAATCTTGTCTATTCTCCAAAATAATTTTTAATTGTTGAATTCTAGATGAAATTGCTCATCCATCCTTCGTGCGATCGTTAATACTTCTTGAGGTACTAACGACCAATTACAAAATGTGCTTGCGCAATTAGGCGTAATTCCTCGTCTTGCAACACCTAAGGCTTAGCAGTAACTCCCAAACCAGTTGGTCTAAGGCACTAAGTGATAAAGCACCCTCGCTATATTTTTTTATTTATGCTACCTTAAGCAATTACAAAACCAGTATTCATTTTTTTTATCTCTTTATTCACCACTTATATTTTTATTTTATTTTCCTTCATACTAAGGATTTTAGACAAGAGCATTTCAAGGTATTCTCTACTATTCAAAGTTTCAAGATGTGTGTAAGTGCGTATAGTAGGGTATATATTTTCAGAATTTGAATTTAAGGTTCAGAATTATTTTTCAGACTTATACTTAAAATAAAGCTTTCAATATTCTTCCCTTATTTCGACTTAGACCATGAACTGAACTCAAAATTTGCTTATTTCTAAATAAACTGCAAGGGCATATATTTTCTACAGTTAAACTTTAAGAAATGTTATTTTTAGGGTTTTTAGTTTACTAAGTTTAGGATCTAGTTTTTCCTAACTAGTCAACCGTCATGTTGAACTTCAGTCAAATATGGCCAAAATTGAAATTTTCAATTTTTAAAATTTTTTTATATCTTTTTATATTTCATATATATATATATATATATATATTTTAAAGATGCAATGCAGAAAAATAAGATACGGAATTAAATATGCAAAGAAAAACAAATATGTATAAAGAAATAAAAACATGCAGATGCAATACAAAGATAACTATTTACAATCAACCCCTTCCCCCAATACTGATAGCAGTGTCCTTACTGCTCCATGCGGCGTCTACTAGACGCGGCCTCACTAGTCCCAGCCTCACCTCTATCTGTCCCCCATCCCCTTGATCGTGAACGTTCTTCTCTTACTAGGATGGTGGACATTCCTTGTTCCAGGCTCGTTATTCGCTGATCAAAGTTAGTCAGCATCCCTATCACTCTTTCTACCCCCTATGGGTTCGTCGAATTAAGCGCGCTTGCACAGCGGGGGTAAGCTCTTCATCGCTCGCAGTGGAGCTCGAGCTAGGGGTCTTGGCCATCACGTCCTCGGCCGGCTCGGTGCGTAACCATAAATCATGTAGTCATGTGTAGGACGTGGAGACACCCTCAAGAAGGGGTTGAATGGGAATCCAACCATGCATATAAAATTCAAATTCCTCAACAGGAAGGAAATGGCGACACAATTGTGTCGCCAACATTGGGCATAGAAAATTGTCCGCCCGTTTGCCGGCGCCAATCGAGTGAAGCAATATAGTGCACATGTCATAGCTAGGGTTTCGAGTCATCAATGTGTGCACTATATGTAGGGATGGTGTAAAAAATGTTGTGCTGTACGAATTTCCAAAAATATTGTTTTGTGACCAATGGCACACAGTTAAAACGTTTGAAAAAAGCATGCGAGCTTGAATACCTTTTCGGGGCTCCCTAGAACAGTCATTTCCCATTAAGGGTAGGTAATCCTCAAATCGGAGGGGTTGATCGTGAATAGGGAGTTGTGGTATTAAGGTGACTTCGTGAATGAAGTCCCTATCGATTAAAATTTTTCGATCCCCCACAGTAATCTAATATACCCGTGTTGTGCCAAACAACCATCCTCCATACATTCATAGAAACGTGCAACAAGTGTATTGCTTCGAAAATCGTTTAGGCAGTTTTTCGATAATCGGCAAAATAATCAGTCTTTTCCGTAAAAAGTCAAAATAAGTATTTTTCAATATAGGTCTAATTATACAAAATTTAGATAAGATATTGCTAGAATTTGGACACTAAATTGTCACTTAAAAATTTCTAGTTATTTAAAAAAAATTCCTTAATTAATTATTTTTAATATTATTTTAAGCTTTTAAAAATGCATTAAATTAGTGATAAATACAAATTTAAATGGGTAAATTACACACTTAGGAAGCATTATAAACAAAAATTTAGTGTAAAAAAAATTGTACCAAGACTTTTCAAGATTGTAGTTCTATGGTTTAAAAATTAAATCAAAATGAATTATAAATGAAATTTTAAATAGGAAAATGATGTGATATGCAATTATTATACTTGAGAGAGAGCTTTTGTGTATAAATTTCCACACAATTCCCTCACTCCCTTTCCCATTTTCCCCAGGCCGAGCCACCAACAATAGGAAACCCCCTGTTTCCCCCCATTTCTTGCTTCAAAATTCATGTAAAAATCTACAAAAATCCATAAAAATCCACAATTTTCTTCACTAATTCAAACCTAAACCCTATTCTACCTCTTCCCAAACCCTAATTGGTTTAAAGCAAAGAGAAAAGAGGCAAATTTGGAGGATTAGTGCAAGAGGTTCACAACTTGAGAGGTATAAGTTCTAATCAAGTTGTTAAATTGTAGTTTAAACATGTTAATTTAGAAGTTTAAAGTGTTAATTTCTTTGTAATGGTTTGTTTTTGAAAATTCAAGAAAAGGTTTGAAATTTTAGTTAGGGTTTGAAGCTTTGTAATTGGGTTAAAATTAGTGCCGTGGCCATCTAGTAGTTTGAATTGGATGTTTGTGCGATGTTACGATCGCTATATCGTTAATTCGCGATGTTTGCATCGAAATTTATATGTGAATGCTTACTAGGTTTTCCTTAATATTAGGAGGTGATTAAATTGCGATATCTTGATGATACTATTAGCATCTACTACGACTTTTAGGGTGTGCGAATGCGGAATTTGGTTTAGTCATGTTTTAGTTTTGACGGTTGCCCCGAAATGACAATTTTGGTTAAGGTTTTAGTGATTTTCGTGTATTTTCCGCGCGTTTAGTGCACGTTGTGCATAACTTGTCAGTGTTGATTCATTTATTTTGTGACTTGCGTCGTTTCTTGTTGTGTAATCTTAAATTTGTGTTATGCAATTTTAGTGCGAATGCGGAATTTGGTTTAGTCGGGTTTTAGTTTTGACGGTTGCCCTGAAACGACAATTTTGGTTAAGGTTTTTAGTGATTTTCGTGTGTTTTCCGTGCGTTTAGTGCAGGTTGTGCCTAACTTGTCAGTGCTGATTCTTTTATTTTGTGACTTGCGTCGTTTCTTGATGTGTAATCTTAAATTTGTATTATGCATTTTTAGGATCGGTTGCGGAAACATCGGACGCGGTGCACAAAGGAAAAATGGTGGTTGGATCAGATTAGTGAGGCGTCCGGGTGAGTAGATGTATACATCTATGGAGAAATCGTCTGGATGGAGCGAAGCGCACCATAGATAGGATCACTTTTTTATTTGTAAACTATATGCATAGTTAGTTAGTTAACCATCTCATTCATATGCATACCCTTCTAGTTATTCGTCTGCTGGCATTGCATGGATATGTATATACTTATGTGTGATGTCACCCCTTAGGACACTTACACCATTACCATTGGCTCATTTTGCACGCGCACTATTCATGTGAACACACACGCCTTGGTAATTGACATGTCACGAGCACTTTAGAACCTGCTTAGTTTAGTATCACCACTTGCATCATACATGATACATTAAATTGCATGATATGTATATACCTTACATCATCATCATGCTTATACAGATTCCTAGTCACAAATCAAGTGCATACCTTTGATATCATAAACAGTTATCATATACAACATGTTGGGTATTATGATTTTCTTGAGGATATCAGTATTGATGAGATTTCTGGATTTTGGGGAAAACCGCAAGAATTTAACAAAAGCTTATTATTATCATTTTTAAAATAAAGTTGCGATTTTCTCGTGATGTATGTGTCGTCCACCATGAGTTTTCATGTTTTCTGTTGGATTTCGAGATCCGATTCGAGTAGTGGATGAACCGTCTCGGGTACATGGTGGGCCCGGTATGGTACCCCAAGGCAAGAAGTTCGAGTTGTAGACGATGATCCTGGCAGGGGAAGACTACCCACCGGTGATGTCTGGCGCGGCGGATATCCGGAGGATACCGACCGTTGTCGTGAGATTTGATGATATTGGCCGATCCGGACTGACGGAGCCCGATGTATTGAGGCATTGGTATAGTGAGACATTAAGACAGATATATTTCCATATTTGGTGTCGATGCTTGACACGGTTTTCAGATGATTTCATTGATGGTACTTTAGCTATTGCACAGATATTCTTTTTCTAAGTTAATAATCCAGGGCTTATAGTATTTTAAACACTTAAAGAAGTCGTATTGATGTTGCATACATGTACATACATACTAGCGACATTACATCACATATAGACATACATGTTGTGACGCATTTGCGTGCATTCTTACGATAGCCTTATTAGATGTTATTTTCTACTCATGAGCTGGCAACTCACCCCCGTTGTGCCACAGTATCTTGCAGGTCAGACCCGTCAGCCTTGTAGCGGCGGGCTTATCTTATCATTGGCATCTTTTGCTCAAACTCGCGACATTTCTCGTAGGTGGGTTGCGAGGACACTTTATCTCTTTTTGTACTATCATTGTATCTAGTAGTCTCCATCTACCACTTCTTATTTGTATATACGATCTAGTGTTGAGACTGAGAGATTTGTGTATATGTTGTTTCTCTGGGGTAGAGCTCACTTGAGATGATGTCGTCTTTTCTTTATTTTTGTGCTTCTTTATGCTTATTTGCTTGATATTGCATATATATTGCGTGTTGTTGTGATCCACCTTGGGCGAAGAGCTAGCTCCCGCTTGGGGATGCCATTTTGTTATTACAGGTTTATATATCTTGTTGTACCCATTTTGGGGATTAGTATTTACAAGGGAGACTCTGCCGAAATTTTCGGAAAATTTTGAAGTTTTTTAAAAAAGGGGGTTAATGCAACTTAATTGATTTTAAAGTCGTTTTCATGAAAGGTTTCCTTCACTCTTATTGTTTGTGGTTTAGATTTTCTGGGCTTTGGTTGACTTAGGTTACGTTACGCCTTTAGACGTCTCGTAATCTAAATGCCAGTCACGTTCCATACTTTCGGGTCGTGACAAAGTTGGTATAAGAGCGTAGGTTTTACCTTTCTGAGTGTAGGACGACCCTTGGTTGATGGAGTATGTGACTTAAGCAGAGTGGCATAGCGTGGGTATGTTCCGCGGCATACTTACGATACGGTACTCCGCCTAAGTGACCTTAGGTCATAATTGCTTGTATTTCCTCCTTGATTCCATGCATTCCTTGATTCAATTGCAATGTTCTTATCTCTCCTGTTTCTTATTCCAGCTTCGATGTCGCCAAATACTACGAGAGCTCAGCAGGCTGCCACTAGGGATGAGCTTCAAGCGGGCTCGTCTGAGGTGAGGATCGAGCAGGAGGATACGCCTACCCCTCAGGGACAGATTGATCCGCCATCTCCAGACCGTATTGCCAGATTAGAGGCCGGTATGCAGGAGTTGCGACAGATGATGGGATCGTTAGTTGAGTCCATTCGGGCACAGAGATCCAAGGACGTTCCTTCCACCGTACAGACCACGATTGTACCTGCTGCCCAGACGGTTACTCCTGCTACTACTGCGACTATCCCTGTTTCACTACAGGAGTTTATGAGACTGAGACCTCCAGCTTTTACCGGTACAGATGCGACAGAGGACCCACAGGCATTTCTTGATAGGATGGCTAGGATTTGCCATTCGTTGAGGTATTCTGATGATAGATGGGTAGAGTTCGCGAGTTTTCGTCTGGAGGGCCTTGCCCAGACGTCGTACGATTCAGTAGAGAAAGACCGAGCTGCAGGTCTACCTCCTATGACCTGGGACGAGTTTACAGCTGCATTTCTTGCCCGTTTTCTTCCGGAGAGTGTCCGAGATACTCAAGCTCATGGTTTTGAGTCATTGCGCAAGGCTCCTGGGATGAAAGTGTCTGAGTATGATATATAGTTTACCCATTGGTCTCGATATGCTCCGTACCTAGTAGACACTGAAGATAAGAGGATAAAGAGGTTTGTGCGAGGGCTTGACACACAGCTATTCCTTACCATCGGCACCTAGCACTTTGACACATACGCAGCCACGATGGATGCAGCCTTACTTTTGGAGGAGCGCATTTCTGAGACTCCGGTCGTTTCTGGGCCGAAGAGGATCCGTACTGATACGCCAGCCCAGCGGCAGATGGGTAGACACCGTGATAGATTCTTTCCGGGAGATGGCGGCGGCAGAGGATTGAGACGAGGTAAGTTATTTGGTTCATATCCGCAGACCCAGCAGTCGTCGCTAGGATGTTTTCGGTGCGGGAGTCAGTACCATCGTGTCAGAGACTGTACCATGGGGTGCCAGGGCACGGCGACAGTGCCACATGTGACCTTACCACCTTCACCATCTCCTCAGAGAGCACTACTTCCTACCCCTGATGAGACTCCATGCAAGGCAGATGCTCTTAGAGGTCATGGGCGTGGCGCTCCTATTCAGAGAGGACGAGGTGACAGAGGCAGAGGCAGAGGCAGAGGCCAGGTAGAGGCAGAGGACAGCTAGCTATTAGTGTTGGACATGCCCGAGTGTTCGTGTTGACTCCTCAGGATGCGCAGGCATCCAATACCGTCGTGACAGGTACTCTGCCAGTATGTTCTTTTGATGCACGGGTATTATTTGATCCAGGCTCTACACATTCTTATGTATCTATATACTTTGCACCGAGGTTGGGCCGAGAGTCTTCTTCGTTAGATCAGCCGCTTGTCATTATTACTCCGGTAGGCGAGTCGTTTGTTGCCCGTTTTGTGTACCGATCGTGTCCCGTTCGTATCAGGGAGAGAGATTATTCAGTTGATTTGATTCTCCTCGATATGCTAGACTTCGACGTTCTTCTTGGAATGGACTGGCTAGCCACCTGTTATGCATCTTTGGACTGCCGTGAGAAGGCAGTCAGATTCAGTTTTCCTGGTGAGCCGGTTCTTGTTATTCAGGGAGATCGTAGCGCTACCCTTCCCAGCTTGATTTCTTCTCTTCGCGCTGGTCAGCTCTTGCGGAAAGGGTATCAGGGATTCTTAGCCTATATTTATGATACTAGCGCCATAGAGGTTCCGTTGGACCAGGTCCCTATTGTGAGAGAGTTTCCTGATGTATTCCCTGACGAGCTGTCTGGTCTGCAACCAGAGCGCGAGATTGAGTTCTGCATCGACTTGATCCCCGGCACGGGGCCTATCTCTATACCGCCTTATCGGATGGCCCCGGCGGAGCTTAGAGAGCTAAAGGATCAGTTACAGGACTTGCTAGAAAACGGGATTATCCGACAGAGTGTGTCACCTTGGGGTGCTCCCGTCCTGTTTGTTAAGAAGAAGGACGACAGTATGCGCTTATGCATTGATTATCGTCAGCTGAACCGGGTTGCTATGCGGAACAGATATCCTCTACCCCGCATTGACGACTTATTCGATCAGCTCCAGGGTGCAGGATTTTTCTCGAAGGTTGATTTACCGTCAGGTTATCACCAGTTGCGTGTTCGGAAGGAGGATATTCCGAAGACCGCTTTCCGTACACGTTATGGTCATTATGAGTTCTTGGTGATGTCGTTCGGGCTCACCAACGTCCCGGCAGCATTTATGGACTTGATGAACAGTGTATTCAGGCCGTATCATGATCAGTTCATCATTGTGTTCATTGACGACATCTTGGTTTATTCTCGGAGCCGGGAGGAGCACGAGCAGCACTTGCGTATCATATTGTAGACTTTGAAGGAGCCTCAGCTGTTCGCCAAATTTTCCAAGTGCGCATTCTGGCTAGACAGTGTCGACTTCTTGGGTCATGTAGTGATGAGAGATGATATTTGTGTGGACCCGAAGAAGATCGAGACAGTTTAGCGATGGCCAAGACCGGTATCAGTTACAAAGGTTCGCAACTTTCTAGGTCTTGCCGGCTATTATCGACGTTTTGTCCAGGATTTCTCCCGTATTGCTGCACCATTGACCGGGTTGACCCGGAAGGGGGTTCCTTTTGATTGGACCGAGGCATATGAGGATAGCTTCCAGCAGTTGAAGACGCGTCTGACTACTGCACCAGTGTTATCTTTGCGTTTAGGATCAGGCGGTTTCGTGGTTTATTGTGATGCTTCTCGAGTGGGGCTGGGCTGTGTATTGATGCAGCACAACAGAGTTATCACGTATGCTTCTCAGCAGTTGAGGAAACACGAACAGAACTACCCCACTAATGATTTAGAGATGACTGCAGTGGTATTTGCACTTAAGATCTGGAGACATTACCTATACGGCGAGTTATGCCAGATATTCACTGACCACAAGAGCTTGAAGTATATCTTTCAGCAGCGAGATCTAAATCTGAGACAGCGCCGTTGGATGGAGTTGGTAAAAGACTATGACTGCGAGATTCTTTTCCATCCCGGCAAGGCGAATGTGGTGGCAGATGCTTTGAGTAGGAGGCCCGGAGGTAGCCTATCTTGTTTGAGCGTAGTACAGATGCAGTCGACAGCGGATTGGCAGGTTTTATGTGACAGCAGAGTGCAGTTCGAGTTTACTCCTACAGGAGGACAGCTGGACCATTTCAGAGCACGCCCACAGTTACTTGACCGTATCCACGAGGCACAGTCCGGCGATGCCCGTATTTTAGAGATTATTGAGCAGATTCGGCAGGGCAGAGTTTCTGAGTTCGTGATTGATGATCAGGGGATACTTCGATTTAGGACTCGACTGTGTGTACCAGATTCTGAGGGACTGAGGCATGATATCCTTGAGGTGGCACATAGATCAGTGTACAGTGTTCATCCAGGTTCCACCAAGATGTACCGTGATTTGAGAGAGGTTTAGTGGGTGGTACGGGATGAAGAAGGATGTTACAGACTTTGTATCGAGATGCCTGACTTGTCATCAAGTCAAGGCCGAGCACCAGAGGCCAGCCGGTGAGTTACAGCCTTTTCCCATCCCTGAGTGAATGTGGGAACTGGTCTCCATGGGCATCATTATGGGTCTACCCAGGACCAGTCGAGGGCATGACTCTATTTGGGTGATTATGGATCGACTGACGAAAGCGGCTCACTTCCTGCCAGTGAAGACCACTTTTGGATTTGCTCAGTATGCCCAGGTTTATATTGATGAGATCGTGCGACTGCATGGCGTCCCAACTTGCATCGTGTCCGACCGGGGGACTCAGTTTACCAGCCGATTATGGCAGAAACTTCAGGAGGCTTTGGGCACCCGATTGAGTTTTAGCATAGCTTTTCATCCGCAGACCGACGGTCAGTCAGAGTGTACTATTCAAACTCTTGAAGATATGCTCAGAGCTTGTATTTTAGATTTCGGCGGTATGGGATCGTCATTTTCCCTTGATCGAGTTCTCCTACAATAATAGCTTCTAAGAGACGATTCAGATGGCACCTTTCGAGGCTTTATATAGGAGGAGATGTCGATCGCCTGTATGTTGGACAGAGCTCAGGGAGAGCAGTATTTTGGGGCTGCAGATCGTATAGGAGACGACCGAAAAGTTACAACTGATTTGGGACAGGATGAGAGCGGCACAGAGTAGGCAGAAATCATATGCTGACAGGCGTCGTCGCCGACTCGAGTTCGCTGTTAGTGATCATGTTTTCCTGAGGGTCTCTCCGATGAAGGGTGTGATGAGATTTAGGCGAAAAGGAAAGCTTAGTCCTAGATATGTTGGTCCCTTCAAGATCCTAGAGCATCTTGGTTCAGTGTCTTATCGGTTAGCTCTTCCGCCCAGCTTCCCCGATGTTCACCCCGTGTTCCATGTTTCAATGCTCCGCAAGTACCTTCATGACCCTTCTCATGCGATTCAGCACCAGACAATCCAGCTGGAGCGCGATCTTTCATTCACCGAGCAGCCGGTGGTCATTTTGGATCGGCAGGTAAAGAAATTGAGGTCGAAGGTTATACCGTCCGTCAAGGTTCTTTGGCGTGGCCCGAACAGCGAGGAGGTCACCTGGGAGATCGAGGACGAGATGAGGAAGAAATATCCCTATCTTTTTGAAGGTACGCATAGTTAAATTCTAAATTCGGGGACCGAATTTCTATAAGGGGGGAAGACTGTAACGCTACGAAAATCGTTTAGGCAGTTTTTCGATAATCGGCAAAATAATCAGCCGTTTCCATAAAAAGTCAAAATAAGTATTTTTCAATATAGTCCTAATTATACAAAATTTAGATAAGATATTGCTAGAATTTGGTCACTTAAAAATTTCTAGTTATTTAAAAAAATTTCCTTAATTAATTATTTTTAATATTATTTTAAGCTTTTAAAAATACATTAAATTAGTGATAAATACAAATTTAAATGAGTAAATCACACACTTAGGTACCATTATAAACAAAAATTTAGTGTAACAAAAATTGTATCAAGGCTTTTCAAGATTGTAGTTCTATGGTTTAAAAATTAAATCAAAATGAATTATAAACGAAATTTTAAATAGGAAAATGATGTGATATGCATTTATTATACTTGAGAGAGAGATTTTGTGTAGAAATTTCCACACAATTCCAACACTCCCTTTCCCATTCTCCCCAGGCCGAGCCACCATCAGCAGGAAACCCCCTATTTCCCCCCATTTCTTGCTTCAAAATTCATGTAAAAATCCACAAAAATCCATAAAAATCCATAATTTTCTTCACTAATTCAAACCTAAACCATATTCCACCTCTTCCCAAACCCTAATTGGTTTAAAGAAAAGAGAAAAGAGGCAACTTTGGAGGCTTAGTGCTAGAGGTTCACAACTTGAGAGGTATAAGTTCTAATCAAGTTGTTAAATTGTAGTTTAAACATGTTAATTTAGAAGTTTAAAGTGTTAATTTCTTTGTAATGGTTTGTTTTTGAAAATTCAAGAAAAGGTTTGAAATTTTAGTTAGGGTTTGAAGCTTTGTAATTGGGTTAAAATTAGTGTTGTGGCCATCTAGTAGTTTGAATTGGATGTTTGTGCGATGTTGCGATTGCTCTATCGTTAATTCGCGAGGTTTGCATCGAAATTTATATGTGAATGCTTACTAGGTTTTCCTTAATATTAGGAGGTGATTAAATTGCGATATCTTGATGATACTATTAGCATTTACTACAACTTTTAGGGTGTGCGAATGCGGAATTTGGTTTAGTCGGGTTTTAGTTTTGACGGTTGCCCCGAAACGTCAATTTTAGTTAAGGTTTTAGTGATTTTCGTGTGTTTTCCGCGTGTTTAGTGCACGTTGTGCCTAACTTGTCAGTGTTGATTCTTTTATTTTGTGACTTGCGTCGTTTCTTGATGTGTAATCTTAAATTTGTGTTATGCAATTTTAGGATCGGTTGCGGAAACATCGGACGCGGCGCGCAAAGGAAAAGCGGTAGTTGGATTAGATTAGTGAGGCGTCCGGGTGAGTAGATGTATACATCTATGGGAAAATCGTTTGGATGGTGCGAGGCGCCCTATAGTTAGGATTACTTTATTACTTGTGAACTATATGCATAGTTAGTTAGTTAACCATCTCATTCATATGCATACCCTTCTAGTTATTCGTCTGCTGGCATTGCATGGATATGTATATACTAATATGCGATATCACCCCTTAGAACACTTACACCATTACCATTGGCTCATGTTGCACGCGCACTATTCATGTGAACACACACGCCTTGGTAATTGACATGTCACGAGCACTTTAGAACCTGCTTAGTTTAGTATCACCACTTGCATCATACATGATACATTGAATTGCATGATATGTATATACATTACATCATCATCATGTTATATAGATTCCTAGTCACAAATCAAGTGCATACGTTTGATATCATAAACATTTATCATATAAAACATGTTGGGTATTATGATTTTCTTGAGGATTTTAGTATTGATGAGATTTTTGGATTTTGGGGAAAACCGCAAGAATTTAACAAAAGCTTATTATTATCATTTTTAAAATAATATTTCGGTTTTCTCATGATGTATGTGTTGTCCACCATGAGATTTCATGTTTTCTGTTAGATTTCGAGACCCGATTCGAGGAGTGGATGAACCGTCTCGGGTACATGGTGGGCCCGGTATGGTACCCCGGGGCAAGAAGATCGAGTTGTAGAAGATGAGCATGGCAGGGGAAGACTACCTACCGGTGATGTCTGGCGCGGTGGATATCCGGAGGATAGCGACCGTTGTCGTGAGATTTGATGATATGGGCAGATCCGGACTGACGGAGCCCGATGTATTGAGGCATTGGTATAGTGAGACATTGAGACAGATATATTTCCATATTTGATGTCGATACTTGACACGATTTTCAGATGATTTCATTGATGGTACTTTAACTATTGCACAGATATTCTTTTTCTAAGTTAATAATGTAGAGCTTATAGTATTTTAAACTCTTAAAGATGTCGTATTGATGTTGCATACATGTGCAAACATACTAGCGACTTTACATCACATCTAGACATATATGTTGTGACGCATTTGCGTGCATTCTTACGATAGCCTTATTAGATGTTATTTTCTACTCACGAGCAGGCAACTCACCCCCGTTGTGCCACAGTGTCTTGCAGGTCTGACCCGTCTGCCTTGTAGCGGCGGGCTTATCTTATCATTGGCTTCTTTTGCTCAAACTAGCAACATTTCTCGTAGGTGGGTTGCGAGGACACTTTATCTCTTTTTGTACAATCATTTTATATAGTAGTCTCCATCTACCACTTCTTATTTGTATATGCAACCTAGTGTTGAGACTGAGAGATTTGTGTATATGTGGTTTCTCTGGGGTCGAGCTCACTTGAGCCGACATTGTGTTTTCTTTATTTTTGTGCTTATTTATGCTTATTTGCTTGATATTGCATATATATTGCGTGTGGTTGTGATCCTCCTTGGGCGAAGAGCTAGCTCACGCTTGGGGATGCCATTTTGTTATTACAGGTTTATATATCCTGTTGTACCCATTTTGGGAGCTAGTATTTATAAGGGAGACTCTGCCGAAATTTTCGGAAAATTTTGATGTTTTTTTAAAAGAAGGGGTTAATGCAACTTAATTGATTTTAAAGTCGTTTTCATGAAAGGTTTCCTTCACTGTTATTATTTATGGTTTTGATTTTCTGAGCTTTGGCTTATTTAGGTTACGTTACGCCTTTAGACGTCTCGTAATCTATGTGCCAGTCACGTTCCATACTTTCGGGTCATGACAACAAGATCCGTAAGCGCGAATACATTCGTATGGTTAAATAACAAAAAGTTCCATCCGTGCTTTCGGATCTCTTTTAACTGGGAGATAGCTACCGTAAACATTATTTGCAAACAACTGGGAGAAATCCCTTTCAAACTGAAGTGTAGGGGCCATGGAATTAATTTGCAGAAAGCTAAAAATTTTACAGAGTGGGTAAGAGAAAAGCAAACCTCCTCTGAAAATTTCGGAGGGCGATGACACCTAGTGGCGGCGGTTGCACGGTCAGGAGGGTGCTTGGGCGGCGGTTTCGCGGTAGGAAGGGGAGATCTATCTGCTCTTTCTGCTGCGGCGGCTAGGGTTTTTCAGAGGGTGAAAATTAGGGTTGTGTAAATGCAGAAGAGGGGTTGGGTTGTTTTTATAAGGGTTATATGGTTATATGTACAAAAGCCCCCCCAAAAAGAGTAATTAGAAAAAATATTTGTTTTATTTTATTTAATTTATGGTTCTGAATATTTACAAAGATATCCCCCGAAAATTTGAATTTTTTTTCATTTTTTATAATTACAAGTGTGAAGATGGTATATACATACCCCCAAACTTATTTGAAATAATGTTACCACTGTTTATGGCTGGATAACCGAAGTTTGGTGGTAAGCGGAGGAAGATCAGTCGACGTAAACCGGCTCCTGCAACATCAGGAGCTCCTCCGATGGGTCAGCGATGAGAAACGGCTTTAACCGGTGTCCATTCACTTTGAATAGTGAACCGTCCACTGGATTTTCCAAATCCACCAGACCGTGCGGATATACAGACCGCACAAAGAATGGTCATTTCCATCGAGATCTGAGCTTACCGGGATGGAAATGTAACCGGGTGTCGTAAAGAAGTACCTGTTGACCAGGTGTGAAAGTTTTGCGCATAAGGTGTTTATCGTGAAACACCTTCGTTCGGTTCTTAACGACAACAGCGTTTTCGTAAGCTTCATCCCGAAGCTCGTTCAATTCGTTTATCTGCAGCTTCCGATGGCTGCCCGCATTATCAAGAGATAAATTCAACTCCTTAATCGCCCAAAATGCTCGATGCTCAATTTCCACTGGATAGTGACAAGCCTTTCCGTAAACAACCCGATAAGGAGACATGCCAAGATCAGTCTTATAAGCAGTTCGAAATGCCCAAAGGGCATCGGTGAGTTTTAAAGGCCAATCCTTACAGTTCATGGAAAACGTTTTCTCCAAAATCTGTTTGATTTGCCGATTAGACACTTCAGCTAGCCCACATGTTTGAGGGGGATAGGGCGTGGATAGCTTATTATTAATGGAGTATTTCCGCATTAAGGCCTCGAAAGTCCTATTACAGAAATGTGTTCCACTGTCACTAATAATTGCGCATGGGTGTCCAAACTGGGAAAAGATGTTTTCCTTAAGTAATTTAATGACAACCTTGTTGTCGTTAGTCCGGCTGGGCACAGCCTCGACCCATTTACAGAAATAATCAACAGCTAGCATAATATATAGGTTCCCAAAAGAGCTGGGAAACGGCCCTATGAAATCAATCCCCCAAACATTGAAAATCTCTACAACCAAGATTGGTTGGAGCGGCATCTCGTTTCTCTTGGATATCCAGCCCAAGTGTTGGCACCGGGAGCAAGTCTTGCAGTAATCATAAGCATCTTTGAAGAGTTGTGGCCAGTAGAAGCCATACTGCAAGATCTTCTCGGCTGTCTTTCTTGGGCCAAAATGCCCGCCACACGCTTGATCATGGCAAAATGACAGCACACTCTTGAATTCATTATTAGGCACACACCAACGAATAATCTGGTCAGGAAAGTATTTAAACAGATAGGGTTCGTCCCAGTAAAAGTGCTTTACTTTGGATAAGAATCGAAGTCTGTCCTGACTTGACCACTCGTTTGGTAGTAATCTTGTTGCTAAATAGTTCACAATATCTGCGAACCAGGGTTCGCATGATACTGTCAAGAGCCGTTCATCCGGAAAAATGTCGTTTATTGGAAGTGAAAGCGTCGGCGAAGAAGGAGGTCATGAAAGATGGTCGGCCACTACGTTTTCATATCCTCTTTTGTCTTTGATGACAAGGTCAAACTCTTGGAGTAAGAGGATCCAACGTATCAACCGAGATTTTTGCATCCTTCTTTGCAAAAAGATGGCGTAGAGCAGAATGGTCTGTGTAGACAATGACTGGAAAGCCGATTAAGTAAGGCCTAAATTTTTCTAATGCAAACACAACAGCCAAGAATTCCTTCTCGGTTGTTGTGTAATTCAACTGGGCATCGTTCAGGGTTCGGATAGCATAATAGATTACGAGCGGCCTTTTATCAATGTGCTGTTCTAGGACCGCTCCAATAGAAAAATCAGACGCATCACACATAATCTTAAAGGGATACGTCCAGTAAGGAGAAGAAGGTACGGGAGCAGAAGTGAGTGAGCTTTTAAGTGATTCAAATGCAGTTACACAGCTTGAGTTGAAATCGAATGTGGTGTCCTTGGCCAACAAAAGAGCCAAGGGTCTAGCAATTTTGCTAAATTCCTTGATAAACTGTCTATAGAAACCGGCATGGCCAAGAAAAGCTCGGATGTCTCTGACGCATCTGGGAGGAGGAAGATTGGAAATGATCTCAATCTTAGTTTTATCGACCTCAATGCCATTTTGCGAGATGATATGTCCTAAGACAATACCTTCGTGTACCATGAAGTGGCACTTCTCCCAGTTCAAAGTGAGCTTTTTATCTTTGCACCGGGTAAGGACAGCGTCGAGATGCTGTAAACACTCGTCAAAAGAATCGCCGAAAATGGAGAAATCATCCATCAATATCTCCACCATGTCCGAGAAAATTCCAATCATACACTGCTGGAAGGTAGCGGGTGCATTGCATAACCCAAAGGGCATGCGGCGATATGCAAACGTGCCGAAAAGACAGGTGAACGTGGTTTTGTCCTGATCTTTTTCGGCTATGGGAATCTGGTTATAGCCGGAGTAGCCATCCAGAAAGCAGTAATACTCATGTCCAGCCAATCGTACAAGCATTTGGTCAATAAAAGGTAGCGGAAAGTGGTCTTTCCGCGTTGCGACGTTGAGTTTTCTGTAATCTATGCACACTCGCCACCCAATTTGGGTGCGAGTAGGGATTAACTCATTTTCCGGATTGGTGATGACCGTTATGCCCGACTTTTTGGGGACAACATTAATCGGACTGACCCACTGGCTATCAGAGATAGGGTAAATGATACCACTATCAAGACATTTGACGATCTCTTTTTTCACAGCCTCCTTCATGACTGGATTAAGTCGCCTTTGTGGATCCCTAGCTTGTTTGGCATCATCCATCATATGAATGTTATGGTCAATGATCAAAGGACTAATCCTCTTGATGTTCGCCACAGTCCAGCCAAAAGCTTGCCGATTGCTCTGCAAGACCGTCAGAAGGGCTTTCTCTTGCTCTTGAGCTAGAGAAGCCGAGATGATGATAGGTGTTGGTGATAGTGCCCTCAGAGTCAATTATTGGATCACAGGCACGTGATTGCAATGATTGAGGGAGGACCTATCCCGGTAGGACAGTCTTACTCGAGATGATAGTGCGCTATCTGGTTTACCTTTATCATCGTGTACTGCTTTAGGTGACCTGACATGTCGCTATTGCACGTTGATAGAGCCCCTAGGATTCTTGCTTGACTGCCAGCAGTATGAGGGCGATCATATAAGTGAGAGCTGGAGTCTATAAGCACATCCTTAAAAGGTCCCTAGTCGTGGGAGTTTCGAGACAGGGCATCGATTCTCCAGAGTAGACTAGTGTATACAGTCGAGACCCCGACGAGGGGCGGTGGCCGGTCTCACAAGCCACTGGTGTCAGTTGGTTCACCTAAGATGTATACAGGTGCTCATTGGGTTATGAGTACACCGGACAGGACTCGCTGGGAACCTGCTAGTTGGGATTATACTTGACGTCAGATAGCAGTTCCCTGGTGACATGTGTACAGGTTAGTTCATCGACCTGGGGATCGTCATTTGTCTCGTGTGAGTTCCCACTGTACTTTGATTACTACCCTACCACGGCTCAAAGGAGTCGTGCAAACAGGTTTTAGTTGGGTACAGTCCCGAGCCACATGGAGGCAGTGAGCGGATCTTCGGGGGTTCGTCTCTCCCGGTATTGGGGGTGAGGTCGCGCTGTGTCTAGGAGAGCCATTACACAAAGTCCTTGGCCAAGGCAGGAGATTTACTGGTAAGTATTCCAGTAGTATCTCAGGGTGTTCTGGGCTACACTCCGACACGACTTATACCGCTTTTGGGGGTCTGACTTTTACCAACCCCCTAGGCCCGACATGCGATGCTCATAGACGAACGGACCGGACTGTATGGATATTGTCACTGACAGGCTCAGTAGGGTGTCAGGATGAGTTCGCTCATCGACGTCCCTTTTAGTCAATAGCTGGTGGCCCGTTACGTATTGGCTTATACCTCTGACGTGCTAGTGGTTAAATCCACAGCCATAGTATTGACGAGTCTTTAGAGTCCACCACACTTTAAGTTACTCAAGCTTTCGGGCGAAACGCTGTAGAGGCCGTATGGAGATATGGCAGGGTTCGATCAGATACGTGCGGTATTGCACAGATCGTGATCGAACAGTTTTTACTAGCCGGCTTTGGCTTAAGCCGGATCTTAGTATTTGATGGTGTAGTTTTGTCTCTTTGCATTTGTATTTCGGTCGGAATACAAATGCGGGTGTGTATGCACAGTATCGGGGTTTTCCTGTAATTTATTATAGGACCAGTTTTCTGGAGTTGCCAGTTTGCTTTTCGTTTCGGCCGATTTCCTTTGTTCCGTTCATTGGCCGAAGTTTGGTGGAGGAAGGCTTATTTGCATTGTTGCAAATAAGTAATTGTGGAAGGGGTTTTTTGCATTATTGTTTTATCATAATGGTTGCTCCATACCTTGACCATGCTCTCCCTCTCCACTCACACATGAGGCATGGGCCGGCCACTGTTTGGGGAATGGAGTGAGTATTTATTTTGGTGTGAAATTTCCTTCATGTTATTTTCGTGGGCCCCCCTCCCTTGAGTGTGCAGGAGAATTTATGTGAGTATGGATTAATTAATATTAAAGGTTACATTGACCTTAGATGAGTGTGCTGGAATGATTATGATGAGGGATTAATTTATTAGTGTGTTTGCATTGAGCATAAAATGAGGGTGCAGGGGCTGTTTATTCCTTGACAGAGCCAAAAACATTGTCAATGGCCGA
This sequence comes from Agapanthus africanus, assembly GCA_030015575.1. Classification (NCBI taxonomy): domain Eukaryota; kingdom Viridiplantae; phylum Streptophyta; class Magnoliopsida; order Asparagales; family Amaryllidaceae; genus Agapanthus; species Agapanthus africanus. The sequence goes on from CM057341.1 coordinate 345,543,898, forward strand.
GCTCATTATACATGCTCCATTTTCTTCCAGCAACTCTCCATGGCTTCCTTTTGCACCAATTCCTCCATCATGGCAACCATCCAAAACCCCAAAGAGACAACTTCACTACACATTCTACAGCAAATCTTGGGCACGTCGACTAGCCAGCTTCGTGCCCGAGTTGCCTCGGCATTGAGGTGGGAGCCCGTAAAAGATACAGGCGATGTGGTGCCCTTCCGGCGAGGAGGCGACGACCGGATTTTCCGCGAGAGATCGGGACGACGACGAGAAGACCGGAGGACTCGGATCACTCGGTATATCTCTAACCCGTCTTGTAGTTAGCTAGGACTAGTTAATGGTCCGATCCGGGTGTTTAGTGCGCGGTGGTGCCGGTTTGCTAAGTCCGCAAAATTAAAATTTATCACCGCTTCCGCATTTGGCCGTCGGAATGACGGCCGGGGCGCCGCCGTGCACTTACAGTGGTATCAGAGCCTCGCCATTAATTTCGTCTAGCTTCGTTTGATGTGTTTTGCATTTCCGATCGACCAAAATTCCAAAATCTACATTTTTGCTAGCGACAGTTTTCTGTTGAAATTTTTTGGTCTCCAAAAATTTTTCAGGTTGTATAAAAGTACTGTGCTAAAAGACCTAAGACTACTGTAGAAATTCGAGACACTGATCTCTTCAGAGGAGCGCGGAACCGCGGCAAAACCCTACTTGTTGCCGCGGTTCCGCCGCAGTATTGATGGATCAGTGTGTACAATTTTTCCAGTAGGCTTTATAGGTGGTTTTAGGGGTTTTGGAATAATAACATTGGGCCCAGAATTTCCTGATCTGCTACAGTAATGCTTGGGGGCCCACTTGTTAATTTTTGATCGATCGGATATTTTAAACACATTATTTCACAGTATTTACATTATATCTGCGACCGTGAATGTCACTCGATCGGTAAATCCAGTCTAACTGCTATAGCCCGGTTAGACGGATTTGCGAACGTGACTTTCACGTTGATGTTCTGTGATTTTGCTATGATGTTGCGGATCGGTCGTGGGGGATAGCCTGGATGCAATGCTAGTACAGTTGTGGTTGTATTATGTACATTTGCTATTGCGGGGCGAGCGTCCGACATGTGGATTGCCGTCACTGCCTGTTTGTATTATTCTTTTGGGGCACGACCTGGTTGCGGTCGATGTACCCGTTGTATGTATATTTTACTTTCTGTACTAGGGTTACCCCGCGGAGGGGTGCACGGATAGCCGGGTTCTAGAGGGCAACGGGCCCGCATCTCAGGGCATTGAGACGGAGGGGCTTCAGTCTGGAATTGGCGGGCTATTCGCCGCACTCGTAGGGGGTACAGGTTGACCCAGGAGGGGTGCCCAAGTTGCCGGATTCCGTGAAGTGTTGGGTGGTCCATTCACGGTGCTGAAAGGGGCTGCCTCGCTTCAGGTTTTGGCGGGTAGCTTGCCGCGCCCGTTGGGGTCTAGGATTTCATTGCACAGGCTATCCACACGACCAGGGGAACGTCGGGTTTCAGTAGTGGCTCTATGAAACCCGGGGATCCCAAATATCTGTATTGTTCTGTGATACTGTACATTTCTGTGATGTTGCATTTTATTCACGCCTTGAGCGAAATATAATATATTGGTATATATATTAGTAGATGTTGTATATGTTTTACATCCGTGCTAGTCCAGTCCCCGCTCTGCCGTTAGTTAGCTAACCTAACGGGTGATGACGGGACCCAGTGGCGAATGCGGATGGCATATACGTACGTCAGTATATTTTCGTTCTTTGTGGTGTGATCAATTGATGGGACTGCATTGATTCGGATCAATGCAAGTTAAACAAACCTATTCTGATGTTGTTGGAACACTTTTCAAAAAGCTGTTATTGCAAGGACGTTCACTTTTGTTTTGCATCGTTGTATTCATTTGGAATATCCTGCTCCTCAGTCGACGAGGCAAGGGCCGTGATCCCTTCACCGGGAGTGACCCCTTGGACAGAAGTTTGCGTCAGGGCATTAACTTCACTATAGCCGATTACTTTTGCTTTGCACCGTGGTATTCATTTGGAATATCCTGCACCCCATTCTACGGGGAAAGAGCCGAGATCCCTTCACCGGGAGTGACCTCTTTAGTAAAGGTTTTCGTCACTATATTTTCTAAAAAGCTATCCGTTCCTTCAACGATATCAAGTTCATTACGTTAAAGGTTTTCGCCAGAAACCATTCGTAGCCCTCCATCATTTCAGTTAAATATTCGGTAGTATTCAAGCTATGTATTTTGACCTCACGCCAAGGCATAGTGTTTGGTAGTTACCGGGTATTTATCTGTTGCATAGATAGATGCGTTGGTTTGGGACAGTCGTACTACTATTTTGGCCTACGTCAAGGGTATGTACGGGTGGGTTCAAATTAACCTGGACAATGATGGGTAGAACTTGACATGTGACTTATGATATTTTGACCTCACGCCAAGGTCATAAGAGCATGGGGTAGAAATCTCATCGGGAGTTTCAAAAGAACTGAAACTTGCCAGATATGCGCTTACCTTCTGGAGTGTGATACCGTGAGCGGATTCCGTCTCGTTATCATGCGATGATAGTTGGATCCCGATTCCTACTGATGAGTTGGTTTACTCCTCGGGTGACCCCGACTAATTCTTCTTTCAGGTTTGGAGGAGAATTTGAGGTACAGTGGGAGGTTTCCTGATTAGATAAAGTGATAACCATTCTGATCTAGGCTAGAGTGCACGCTGAGTGTTTCTTTTCTCTCTCTCTCTTCAGCAGCGCCCATTGACCCGACCCTAAGACTATGACTCAGTAACCAAGTTGACCGAACCTTCTTTAACACTGGCATTTTGGATTGTCAGGGTTGCAGACCTCATTGCCACTCCTACTTTTACCCTTTTCTCCAAGACACCCCGTATTGCTACGAACGTCCACTTCCATTGGACAAAACCATCGTATGGTTATATACGAACTCGAAGGGATTTATTCGAGGATGGTTTCCGGTTCTGGAGAAAACGGATAGGACTATTCAGTTGTCTTTTCCTTCTACCTTCTCTCAGGTTGCGAGTACTCCTTGGTTTAGGAGATAGTACACCTATTATGCAAATTGGATAGTCTTCTTCCAAACCTTAGGCTGGTGCCGAACGGTGGGGAATGAAGAAAACCAATTAGCATAACGATGGTGTGCAGAAGGTATTAAGTTAAGACAAAGCAAGGGATTTG